>OU611784.1:10000000-19959847 GCA_914767645.1 Hydraecia micacea
ATCAGCATATAGACATGTCAAAATGTCTCCTAACTAATTACCTAGACCATTTTCCCGCTTTGAAATAACGTAGGTAAACGAAAAATGTTCGTGTCGTCAAAAAATATTAGCAGCTAACTAAAATTCTAAATATTCGGACGACGCTAAAAATATGACAACGGTGTTTTCTCGGGTTTTATGTTCAAAATAAATTGGCTCCCACTTTGTTAATTGAGTGGGTATTGATGTCATGAAACCAATAATAGCAAACAGGATAGTTCCAGATTCTTTACAAGATATCGCAGCTTTTTTATCAGAATTCAGATTCCGTGAAACTAAATACTTATGTCTTTTCATAAGTGCCTGTATCTTATGGTTTAGGCACGCGAAAAAAAAAACAACTTACGGAAGTACAAGTAAGGATCCACCCCAGAGCACAAAAGGTGATTGCCTCCAGTAGGCCCAAGACATACAGCAGTCCGAAGCCTTCCAGCAGCAGGCAGTAGCAGGCGAAGTATATGGAGAGGGTGCAGTTGATTGCCACGCTCATGACGAACAGGAAGAACCACATCCTGTTGCGAACACCCACGCAGTTGTAGATGAATGGGCAGTGATGGTCAAAGTAAGCCACGCAGCGCTTGCAGATACGACAGTGCTTAGCCCTGGACAAGCAAAGTATGGAATTTACAGAACATCACGCCTCGTATTTCCCTAAGGGGTAGGCTGGTAGTGGCAGTACCTATTTATAGCTATACCCAGTTTTCGTCAGTCATGTTTCAGTTTCAGTCCTATGTTAGAGGAGGCAAGCCTTTCCTCTAGGTACTGAAGAACCCTGAGAATCGAAACCTAGCAAAAAAAAAAATTATCACACATTTAAACATTGCTTCTAACACACCTACAAAGCAATTTTTTGTCCATTTAACCAATGGGACAGTTCGTTTTTCAAATTTAGATAAACTATCGGCTTTTAATTTTATCTAATAATACTACCTAAGTATGATGATTCTGTATCTACGCTCATTAGTAAGTCTACTTATCCTACCGCGTTGCTACCTCAGGCAAGCAACGTCTCAGCCTTTATACCATACTATCTGCACGGCGCGACTTCGTTCGCGTGGTGTCCTACTCCTACCAATCCTACCCCTGCAATTCTCCTACCTTACTCCTACCCTACCCCTACTCCTGCCCAAAGACATTTTATGCCAAATTTTTTTACACCTTGGGTTGGTTTTAGTAGGCATTTCTAAGGATCTCTAGTTTTTTTTAGTAATAAATATAGCCTATGTTACTCAGTGATAATGTAGCTTTCTAACGGCAAGAGAATTTTTGAAATCGGTCCAGCAATTTTTAAGTTTATTCGTTACATACAAAAATACAAATCTTTCCTCTTTATAATATTATTACCTACTAGCTGCCCGGCGCGACTTCGTTCGCGTGGTGTCCTACTCCAACCACTACCCTACTCCTATCCTACCCTTCCCTACTCCTACCGTACCCCTACCCTAACCCTTCCCTACTCCTACCGTACCCCTACTCTACTCCACCCTTACCCCTTCCCTACTCCTACACTACCCCTTCCCTACTCCTACCGTACCCCTACCCTACCCCTACTCCTGCCCTACCCGAGCCTACTCCTACCCTACACGATCGATCATCCTATCTTCTCTTTCGCCGCGTTGCTCGCTGCGCTGCGTGAAGCCACACTGGCGCGTCGTCGGCGTGTATTTTTTGTTTTTTTAATTTCGTAATATTTTTTGAATGAAATGTCCGATTTCAATAATTCAAAAAGTAATCAACAGGTATAGATACAGTCTTGAATACTAAATCATTTATTTGGATAAGAATTAATACAAAGGTATGGATAACATGGTCTGATTTTGATCGGCATTTCTATCAACTTTTAAAATGTAAAAAAGTAGTTACCTACTAGTGTAGATGTAGATATACCACCAAGGTAATATTTAGGTAGGTACATGTACCTAGTAGGTAGGTATTATTACAAGCAAGTAGGTATTTCAAGAATAAGTTGCAATCTAACGTAAGTAGATAATATTCAAAATAAATAGCTAGCATATCGAATTTTAATGACGACGCAACGTTAACATGCTCACAAACAAAAGCCGGTTGAAAATTGATTTAAAGTGCTACCTAATTATTTGTAAGCATATTTTGTAATATTTTAACTTTCTATTTGCTGTTAGCAATTCAGGGAGCTCATGTTACTTGCATATTTAGGAATCAATTCTATTGCAGGTTAATGGTTTACTTAGTTATCACTAGGAAGGTTACTAAAATACTCGAAGATTAAAAAAAAGTCGCAACTAATTGTTTAGCAACAGTAGGCAACGGCAGGCGGCACTGAAGGCGCGACGGATTGCAGCAATAAATTGAAACTGTAGGTAACTGAATACTGCAGTCGGTGAAAGTTAGAATTATAAAAATAACCACCCAAATAGAGCTGGCGTTATATTTAATTCCTTCATTGAGCGATTCTTAAGGTAGCCATGATGGTGTTAGGTGCCTAAAAATACAGCATCCTGACTGCCTTGTGCATGATGTGGCTCTGGACAGCGACCTTAAAGTAGGTTAATTAAAGAAAGAAATAATTAAGTAGGTACCTTAGTGGTCTCAGACATCGGCAAGTATGGCACAATCGTGACAAGATCACGTTCCTTTTCTTCCATTTATCATAGTAGGGAATCTGCCTGATAGCTCTGTAATACGTCTCCGAGTTTTGTGGGATATAGCCCGGATCCCTTCTATTGGCGATGACCCAGCTGAGCCACATGATCGCGTTCCAGTACAAGAAACAGTAATGTGAAAGACGTAGCGTGTTCCATGTGAGAGGTATGCATCTTATCACGTACATAGGATATCCCCAAAGGAGTACTGAAACCAAGAAGAAGAGTAGGGGACCCTTGGAGTCACCTGCGCCCCCGAACAAGAGAGCCCACAGTTCTGATAGGGGCGGCATCCAGTGTGATTTGCGTTTCATTTCTTTTTGCAACAATTTGACCACTTCTAAGTGTCGGTGGCTTTGCGCCAGCATCAGTGGGGTTTTTCCATTTTTGTCACGTGGTTCTAGTTCAGCTTTGACCTAAAAATATTATGAGACAGGTGTACTTTTTCTGACACTGAATTCGATACTAACAATACTAAACGTTGTCATACCTTTTCACACAGCAGTCTCACACAAGTCAAGTTGCCCGATAGACAAGCCAAATGTAGCGGTGTAGATCCGAAATTGTCAGTGCAATGTAAAGGGACCCCTGAGTAGATCAGCAGTCGTACTAAATCCGCGTGCCCCTTATACGCGGCCCAGTGAAGGGCAGTGTCTCCGTTTATGTCTGACAGCCGTGTCGCTGCTCCCATGCCCAGGAGATATGCAGCCGTCGCCGTTTTGCCATACATACAGGCCGTCATTAATGGGGTCAAACCTGCAGCAAAGAATAATAAAATGACCAATACTATGTAAAGAATCGACACTTACACCCGCAGCAGTAGGTCGGCCAGGAAGTAGTGATTGCCGTGATTGGCATAGCTCAGCTCAGCATAGACAATGACTACACACAAAACGTGTGCAGACAGACCGATGCTCCATACAAACGAACTCGCCTACTACACCTACTAAGTAGATGCACTTGCACGTATGTAATAGCTGTAGTGGACGAGGTCTCACACACTTCCAGACCAGACCAGACCCACCGGCACACCGTCGACACTCCATAAAATGAAATCATTTACGTAAATTGCCTACTAAGTAAGTAGTAAGCATACCTATTGGGTCAACCGGGCTCAATCTCTAGCATCAGAATGGCATTCGAGTTCTAGTTTTCACGGTGAGTTTTTTTTACAGAATAGATCTCGTTAGGAAGTGAATTTTGTCAACTACGGTACCTTTGAAGTCAGCAGCATTGACGGCAACTCCGGACTGTAGCAGTACTTGCACCATCGACGCGTGTCCCTTGCGGCAGGCCCAGTGTATTGGACGGGGGCCCTTGAGGACATATAACATAAAATATAAGTAAGTGCATTATAATTTATCTAGGTAGGTTCTCAATTCATACACATCTACTTAAATCAATAACAGCTGGTATCCTAGCCTAGACCTTGTTTTATGCACAATATTGATACAGCAGTTTTGAATCAGCAGCTGTAACGCGTCTTTTGGTAGCTGCTACTGCAAGTTTATTAATAAGTATACAAGCCATGTGCCACGATGGGATTTTTACCGGCAAAAATGACGAACTTCCACACAAACTTTGTTATCCCCTATTTATTTTCTAGGAGGAGAATTTCCAAAAAGCCTTCTTTAGTGCTCACTTTCAAGGAACTTTTGTGCATTCCATGGCGCTTCTAGACCTGCAGTTTAGGCTGTGAGTTGTGCATCAGAGACTAAAAGATTTATATTAATTAGAAGACAATAAATTACCTGGGTGCCTAAGCAAGACAGATCTATGGGCGCTCCTCGTTCGACGAGATAGCGCATAACGGCGACGCTGCCGTCCAGTGCGGCCCAGTGAGCCGGCGTGTAGCCATGCTGGTCACGGGCACTCAGTACTTCTACGCCAAGCTTTTCTACCAGGCGCTCGATTTCTGATACTTCGCTAACAAAAATAATTCAATATAACATTTTTGGTGCTTATAAATATAGGTCTTCTTTGCTCTTTAGTAACTGGGTTGTGGAGATCAGATAGGCAGTCGCTCAACATAAAATACGGTATCCAGCTGCCAGCTGCATCCAGTTAGACTAGAAGTCAACCCCAAATTTTTTTGGGAAAAGAACCTATAACTACCTACTGACATGAGATAAGCTGGCTGGCTGAGCTTCTACTGACATTAATGAATTTTATAAGTATATACAATGACATTTGCTTACTTTGTAAAGTATTATATTATTTTTATTATTGGGAATGTGAAGACTGTGGGTAATTTTTTTTTTCTCTCTGCTTCTGTTAGTTTTTGTCATGGTCTGGTCTGGCAGTTTGAGTAATTTATGTGGCCTACCAAAATGTCCTTTATTTGGTATTTTTCGTCGATTCGTTGAGCTGCATTATTCTTGACAAATGCATGCACTGAGTGGACAGGTCCACTCAATCTGTGTGGTTCTTTCCTCAAAAGACCATCTCAGACATCGATATACATGGTCTTCACATGAACAGACCAAGACTATGTCTGGACTGTAAAAGAGACTGTGACCTGTCTGAGTTTGTTTCGGCCTTTCTTCTCAGAGTAGTCAGATAGGAAAATCTAGTTTTTAAAACATGATTGACGTGTAAAAGTAGGTAATTGTGCAAACCTACTTAAGACTACTTACCTACAGAAATAAAATCATTTACCACCAAGGTCCCATAGGTGTTACCGCCCGGTTTCTAGAACGAAGGTCAATCGAGGCGTCAAAATTAAACTCATGTCAAGTGATCTAATTGGTTGTTGATAATTCAATCAATCTAATACAGTTATACAGCAGATAACCGGCGTTTGACAATTTTACGTAAACCGGGTGTATAGATCTAAGTAACATCTTCTTTACTGAATTAATTTTACTAGAAAAAAAAGTCTCTAACCAATGGTCCACATTAACCCTGCGGGGTAATTACGTAACACACTAACAGTAGCAATTATGGCTTTAATTTTGACGGTTTAATAACATTAATTACGTTATTTACGTAGTTGAGCAGAAACATTTTTCGAACATATGAAGCTATGTATTAGCAATATCCTTCAAATTCTTTCACATTGTGATTGATAGTGTAACGTATTATGCAATAAGGGTGCAGGATCGCAAGAGCTAGAAGTCATGGGGAGAGGCCATTGCCCAGCAGTGGGATGATTCAGGCTAACAGTAACAGTAAAGTCTCTAACCCCGATCGCACAGCTTCAAATATAAGTTGATGTAGGTCAGAGTGTTGGTTGTAGCTGGTGATAGTTCTGGGCGGCGCGGCGGGCGCGTCGGGCGACATGGGCTCGCAGGGCGGCAGCGCCTCCTCCGCCGCCATCGTGCAGGGGGGCGGCTGCGGCAGCGCCCACACGCCGCGTGCCGCCCCCGGACTTGGGTACACCTACAGAGGGACGTCATTAGAAAGAACATAGGATGTTACTTCATAATCTTCATATCACCTACATCCGCTCAAGGCCGTAGGCCAGGAATTTCATTTCGCGGTTGGGCTCTGAAGTCCGGACCAAAGGAAATAATTATCAAGTTAATTTTAAAATAAGCTGATTTTATAAAAGGCTACCAACGTGGATGATCATGAGAAATAAAGTGCGCACACTGATTGAGATTATGCATTCGTCTGAATTCTCACGGAATGGGAAGGGGGGTCGAACGCCCCCTGCCTACGGCCTTGCATCTTCTTGGATTCTACGATATGGCGCCAAAATTCAAAGGCCTAGTAGATAACGTCTTGCTTTGAACTTCCATGAAATATGTAGGTACTAGTCTGGAATTAAAAGAAGATAGCGATTGTTAAACGAAATGGAGCATTATATCCACCACCATGCAGGAAGCAGACAGTAGGTATAGTGGCTTTGTGACGATCGATTTCAATGCGGGCATTCTGCATGATAGGTAGGTTAAAGTACATACCTCTACATAATATTTATTTATTTATACTTATATATTTTATTGTACCTACACCACGACAAAATGAAAAAAAAATATTTGCTGTCTCCAAATAACAAAACCTACCGTTGTTTTATAATCTATTTTTTTTTATATAAAAGTTGAAGTATACTAATATACCTTTAACATTATGAATGTGTCTTTTAATTAGCTCCGTGCGAAGTAGGTACCTATACGACAGCAAAATGTAGCACAAATCGAAGTTTTGTCACGGCTGTAATTATGAGTTCGCTATTATACTTATTCACAGCATGAAGTTGCTACACACTTTTCTACATAATATTAAATATTACAATTACTTTAATACATCGAGATTTATTATGTAATTTGAAAACACCGCGAGAATAACACGCTAGCTATACGATACTGTTCCTAAGCTAGGTGGTGATGTCGATTTCCCGGGCACAAACATAGGTATCCACTTTTCACGCATAGGTGGCATCAATGAATAATCCTATGGACTAAGAGGAACGTGGACTGGGCACTTCCCTTTACCTTGCTACTCACGGCGAGGCCGACGCCCCCCGCCACCACGGATCCCTCTCCGTCCGCCACGGCCGTATCGCCGGCAAACGAACGCACTGTGAAGCTTTGTCCTACTCCAACTATTAAAAATTATAAGGACTATTCTCAAACAAAAGTAAAAACAAATCAGAGACTGCGTGACCTCCGGCACCAAACACGGTTATTACTGCTTTTATATCGATTCATTGTTTCCAGAGCATGCGCCCTAGTAGCCATGTCATCGAAAGTAGAACCAAAGTTCAAATTACTATAATTGACACGAGCAAACGTGGTTGATTATTTAATCCTTTTAATTTTCAACCCATTGTCTTAATTAAAATAATTCCAATGATAGAAGACTATACTATAAATCTAATAGTATCATGTTTTAAAAACGTATCAATAGATGGCGCTAATTACATAATTGTCTGCAAGTTCAATTACACGTATTCGTATCACTTCGTAATGTCTATGACTATCTAAACCTTGAACCATTAGAACTGATAATAAAACAGCCAATTGAATAATCTAATATTTGATCAATTGTGACATGCAACCCGCATAAATTACCGCAAAACGCCTGAGTACAGCGCATGCGCATTGCGCAGTGGTTGCAACCGCGACTGCAGGCTCGCCAGCCGTGAGTTCCCGGGTTCTACTCAGATTAGAATCAGGGGCTTTCAGGGGTAGCAGTTATGTTATGGTGTACACTGACTAATGTAGTACGGGACAGCTACTACTATATTACAAAAAAATGAGCATCGTATAAATTATGCATTTTTTAACTATCTACAAAAAAGGAAAAAACGGGGACCATAAGGCCAATTCTCGTAATTTAAAACGTTCAAAATCTAGTCGCAGTGTCATCTCGGCGACAAACAAATGTCAAAAACTTGTCAAAATGTAGGGAAATTAGAGGTATTTTTGACAGATTGAGACTGAGATCAGACTGTGAACTTTCTTAAAATTACGAGAATTGCCCCTCAGGTCTTGGTCGAATTTACCGGTAGTTATGTTTTCGGAAACCAGTCAGTGTTGTGTCGAGGAGAACTGCTTTTGCATCAGGACCGTGCTATGGCCATCCAACTAGACGCTCTTGAAATATTGGACAAAGCTCTTGGCCATTTGTCCATTGGTACATTTTGCTGATTGCACAGCCGAATCCATATTTTTTGTAGAATTCCTATTAAAAAAAAAATGTAATTGGAAAATTATTTAGATGAGATTGATGAGACTGAAAGGCGATTGGAACAATATTAGTTACCTACTCTACGTACTTATAAAATATGACTACTACACACATTCAAATAGAATAAAATATACATTAGCCTATTCTGCAGAAATTATTTCTGATTCAAAATAATGACGACTTCATAGCGCCGCGCGCCGTACGTGGCGAAACTAAGGTTGTTCACCTCTGCATAACCCTTTGGAGGACATTGAAACACGACATTAATTATTATTAATAATTTTACCATAATATTAACTATCATGATACTACACAATGATGTTTAGCGCCATCTTTTGAGAAGAATGCCAAGATGTTGCATTAGCTCACACCCAAGTGAGGCAATGCTATAAAAGTGGGTTATAAACTGAATGATTGAAATCATCAACATTTTTATTAAACCACTAAATTATATTAATAAACAAATCATTAGATAATCTAATTATCCTTACATAGTGTTGGATATATTTAACCGATTACTTTTGGATGTTGTCATAGAAACAGTAAGTTTAATTAATATTATGGAAAACTAATTTTATTACATGGATGAATAAAAATATTAAGCATAATTTTATTTTAGACTTACCAACACTAAAGATAGTATTGTAATAATATTGTCTAGCTACAGGAATGGAAGTCACAGTAATAAATTATGCTATGCTAAATGTAATGATTTTAACAATTTCTCTATGCAGTACATAAGCTGAAAATAGGAACAGGTAATAAGAAAATCAAAACACAATTTAAAATTGTGAAAATGAACTTTAATTCAGCAAATTTTATACTAAATGTATAAATATGATATAATCTAGATTTCGTTTTCACTACCTAAATAGACATCATGTTATAAAAAGTGTACAACTAAAACTAATAGCTGATTAAACATCTCAATGTGGCTTATCAATTAGTTAGATCTTGTAAAAGCACTTTCTTTAAAATGGTTTTATTATACTTAAATAATAAGATTAAAATAATGAAAGCATTACAGCTCACAACTGATGTTGAACTTCCAAACAACAATCATATTCAATACAATCTTAAACTTCTAGTAAACTTGAAACATTTAACGAGCAAACCGAATAAATTATTATTCATAAACAAACTTAACAATGTCGATAGCTCAAAGTAATATAATATTTTCAACAAGAGTCAACTGACTGCACATATGGATAGGGTGTGTACACAAAATTCAGAAATCGAGACTATTTATTTGCAATATTTCATAATGCCAATCAATTAGGTATCGTTTTTGTCTATTTATTACTGTATTGATATTGTAAAGTTTATTAAGTCTTTCACATAAGCATTATCTCTTCTGGGTTTTGAAACTAACCGAGAGAGGTTGGCCATGAAGAACATATCCATTCAATGCTTGTATTGCCATCGCTGCTTGGTCATAATTTCTCATAGTAACAAACCCAAAACCTTTACTCTTATTAGTAGAATGATCTTTGATTATCTTAACAGATACAATAGCACCATATGGACCAAATAGCTGCCACAGAGTCAACTCTTCCACTTCCGGAGCAATATTATAAATGTATATAGACCACGTACTCGGAGAATTGTGATCCCCAATGGCGTTCATATGATTTATCCAATGATAAGGTCTCACAAGGGGACTTTTAGGAAAGTTATTATTATTGTTTTTATGTTTATGAGGGTTACTCTTATTAGCATACTTAACTGTTAAAGGGTGTAGAAAGCCAGGCGGTGTGGTGCCATTTATGTTCTGAATGGCTCTTTCCGCTTCGTACTGGTGCTCATATAAAACAAATGCTATTCCTGCTGCTATACGAGAATTAACTATTTTACCAAATTGTGCGAATAGTCCATGTAAATCCTGCAAGGTCAGTTCATTAGGCAGGTTACATACGTAGAGGTTCCAGTCGGCTTCTGGTTTCGTAGGGGGCTTTAACTCCGGATTCAGCAGGGCGTGCGACACTTTCAGCGTCTTGTTTTGCATTAGAAGACCGTTAAAAGCCTTACGTGCTTTGACTGCATCCTCGGGACGAGAGTACTCGACGAACCCATAGCCTCGGTTCGCTATCAATTTACAACTTTCCAGTTTACCCATTGTTGAAAATAGCGAGAACATCATATCCTGCGTCATGACTTCAGGAATGTAATTGACGATAAGTTTGGTGGGTGATTCGTCCGGCCCAAATTCATTATTTCCTTGACAATTACCGTCTTGACACGATTCCGACATTTTTTAATTGTTGTCGGTGAATGACATTTCACTGTAGTGTTGCGTGTCTTCTTACGCACGTTCGGAAATTGGCATGATATTCTCGATATTTCATAATGTTCAACGACGAAATGTCTTAGTACTTGTTTTTATCAAATCCATGGTAAAATCATCGATGGTAAAATCTAAATCATTCCTTATTAGTTAGGAAATCCTAGAAAACCAATAAAATACTTATTAGTTCTTTAAGTACGATGTAACTATTTATTCGCGTAAACGCAGCACTGGTGCAATAATAGGTACAGCTGTACAAGGATCTTTTGGCACGTGGCCAAAACTTGGAACTGAAACCGCTATCATGTTTTTTCAAAACATTACACGAAACAATAAAATTTTACAAATGTTTAGCAACAGCGCACTTCTGTCAATATCATTCAAATGCCAAAAGATCATCTTAGCATGCTTTTAGCACCAATATATTATGGTACGCACGGCTACACATCAAGCTATACAAAACCAGTATAAGCTGACTTCTGAATGTACGAAAAACCTATACAATGCAAGGTCAGCTAAAACTGGAAATGTATAGCTTGATGTGTCGCCGTGTGTACAGACGACAGCACATCAAGCTACCCGAAACTGTCAAATTTTCCCAATCAGCTTTGAACCTTACGCTTTAGTGATATAGTTGAAAATCTATTGATTGTAGATTGTAGTAACTTGATGTGCTGGCGTCTGTACGCACGGCTACACATCAACCTATTATATAGGTACAGACGCCAGCACATCAACCTACTACAATCTGTCAGATTTCTGTAATAGATTTTCAACTTTATCGCTAAAGCTAAAGGTTCAATGTTGATTGGGAAAATTTGACAGTTAGGTGTAGGTTGATGTGCTGGCGTCTGTACATAACCAGTATAAGCTAACTTCTGATTGTATGTACGAAAAAAAACCTATACAATGCGAGGTCAGTTAAAACTGGCTTGATGTGTCGCCGTGTGTACTATAGTAAAACACGTACGCTATGAGAAAGCATTGTTTTATTTGTGTTGTTTTGTTACCCAATACCGTAGACTAGGGAGCTATCCTGGGGGGTCAGCGGACAATGTAAAAATTAATATTAAAAAGCAAAAAACAAAGCCGCGCAGTGCACTGGGCTGCGCTGTGGCCGAAGAGTACTATAAGATAGCTGTGGCGACTGTGGCTAAAAGGCTACATGCTCTGTGGTGGCTAATAGATATTAGGAAATACACAAACGTCATTTTATTCCACCGATACCGTAGTTGGAAAATCTGCTCTAATGCCGCGTACACACGAAACGTTCATAGTCCTTTCACTCTTATTTTGCATCAGTGACCGCAGAAAAAAAAAGTAAAATAACTGTGAAAGAACTGTATTGTGCCACATAAAAGAGTAGAAATTAAATATTTTGGAACTACAACGTTTCATTTTCTAGCAACACCTTAAAATGAGTATTGACCTGTCAATTCTTCTCGATCGGTTTCGTTTTGCGTTAGAATTTTGGTTTTTGTGTTTTAGTTCAGAGTGTGGACAAGAAAACAGTGATTTATCATGAATAAGGTAATTCGTGGTGGTGCCCGTGAAATAATTTATAAAGTTTTCAATCGGTGTATGACAGAATTTCAAGCTGGAAAGCTGCTATCCAAAATCGAAGATGTTTACAAACGTACAGCAGATTTTACTGGTAAGTAACTATTGAAAGTTGCGCCAAACATTAATTACAAAAGATTAATACATTCAGGGAGCAAAATTTTCGATCTAAATATTATTTACAGATTATTTGTCTACCATTTTTGAGGTTACGCTTAGATAAACAAATACTATTGCAGTTATAGCGCGACTAAACAATGTTGAAAGTAAGGCAAAAAAATTGTTTATTTATATACATAATTATTACGAAATACATTTTTTGCTACGGCATATTCGTTGAAGCAACATGCTACTGTAAAGAAACATAATTTGAAAATATTTTCACATATTTTCCGCGGGACTTCTTTCGTCAGACTGACAGTACTTATATTTTTTGTTAACACCATGCTTTGTTTGTTTTAGGTGTTTCTGTAAGCACAGTGCGCAGAATCGTGCAACACGGCATGGAAAACGGTGGGAAATTCTCGACACCAGCTAAACATAGAAAGGGTCGTCCCCCAAAAGTATTGGACGACTTTGACATATGTGCAATTCGGCAGAAAATACATTTTTTTTATACTGTAAAGAAAGAGGTACCAACAATTGCTAAATTATTAGTTCAATTAAGGGAAGATATAGACTATGACGGAAGTCGAGAGCATTTACGGAAACTTCTAAAAAAGATTGGATTTAGATATAAAAAATGTAAAACGAACAGACAAGCTTTGATTGAAAAACCTATTATTGCACACAAAAGGGAACAATATTTAAAAATTATCATGGAAAACAGAAATTTACCCGAAGAGCTTCAAAGGGATATAATATATCTGGATGAAAGCTACATCCACTCTAGCTACAAGCTTAAAAAATGCTGGCAATCGTTTGAAACTGAAGGATTCACTACGGACATCTCAAAGGGAAAGCGATGGATAATAATTCATGCCGGAAATGAAAAAGGCTTTGTACCTAATGCTCTACTACTCTTTAGTGGTATGAACAAACAAGAAGATTATCATTCTGAAATGAACCAATATAATTTCACTAAATGGGTTACAGAAAAACTTATCCCCAACATCACAGAGCCCTCAATCATCGTGATGGACAATGCACCCTATCACTCTGTTATAAAGAATAGAGCTCCGACTTCAGCTAATAAGGTTAATGAAATAAGAATATGGTTACAACAAAACAACGTGCCGTTCGACCCAGAATTGAGAAAACCCTCGCTTCTGGCACTGGTAAAGAAACATAAACCTGAACCAGAATACGAAATTGATGATATTATAGGGCATTATGGTTACACAGTGGTAAGGCTGCCACCGTACCATTGTGATCTTAACCCTATAGAGTTAATTTGGGCACTGGCAAAGCGAAAGGTCGCTTCACAGAATGTGGGTGCAAAAAACATTAAGGAGCTAACCGAAGAGGCATTCAATTTGATAACAGCTCAGGATTGGAAAAATTGCTGTGAGCATGTTAAGAAAATTGAGAAGAAATACTACGATCGTGGAAGAACATTGTACCAGGACATAGACCGTTTAGTTATTCAGGTTGGTGCTGACAGCAGTGACGATGAGATTGGCTCAGAAAGCAGTGACGAGTCAATGCCAGAGCTGAAAATAGACGACACGAACTTAAGTGATCCCATGGAAGGTGTAGAATATTTAGATTTTGATTTATTAGATTAGTGTACTTTCCTAATTATACATAGTTTATATTTGAGTGGAGTTGTTGGTTTATTACTACTTCATACCTAATCTTTTATCTATCTATCCATGCGGAACTTACCTCTAAAGGGTAGTTTTAGAAAAACGTGGCTGTTGTTTTAGTATATTGTGTTGTCTTAGGACTTCCACGCGACCCAAATCGCGGGCAGAAGCTAGTTTCAAATAATGACACATTATTTAAAGCTAATAAATAAATAATACTATTCAAGTATCAAGATCAGCTGGGTCGTACTAACTGGGTTGCTACCTGCGCAATTGTGGCGCCCTCATTTATTTTCTACTCTTTTATGTCGCACTGTAGTTAGCTATCAGCGGCCGAGTATGCGTTTGGTTTGAATGCAGCCTTATTTACTTCTTGGTTGTTCGTCTTCACTTCGTAATCCATCTCGTTACATTTCTGAACGAATATTATCAGGGTTGCCATTTATCATAGATTGACGTGATATCCTGTGGCCTGTGGTACACAACTCCACAAGGTTATTTTGGCGTGTGGTTAAAATCGGTACTAACGCCGCCATCTAGTTTTGTCAATAAAACTGTCATAATTTCACAAATGTTTACTAAAATTGCCCCTGTCAATGTTTTTTATGTCAATTCTGGCGCCAAACTATCCTAGTAGCACTCTAAGATGTAAAAAGCCTGGGCAAGCTCATCCAGGCCAGCGATCTGTCCTGTATTTAGAACGGTCGCATTCAGTCTATCAAAAAGTACTCTGTGGTCGCCACTGGTGGTCGCATTCAAATCTCAATCTGTCAAAAATACCTCATGATTCTTGACAAGGTTTTGGCATGTTGCTAAGGGCCTTATCACACTAGCGGCATAGTAAAAACAAATAAGTAAGCCAACAGCAAAACCAGTGGCCAGGAAAAAAAATCCAGTTTTTTTTTTTTTCAATCTACAAAAATATGTGGCGGAGGGAGCCCCGCTTCGCGGGGCCCCTATTTCTGTCTACAGGGTTTAAAGTAACCTAACACGAAGGGGATGACGGGGGCTCGTTCGCTCGCTCACTTGAGCCCCCGTCATCCCCTTCGAACCTAACCTATCCGAGTCGGGGTGCCCCAAGTCCCGAGCTCGCTTCGCTCGCTCTTGCATCCAAAGTTGTCATTACAAATGTGTTATTTTTGTATATTATGTTGGTTTAGTGTGTAGTGTAATCGGGAACACACAAAAAAAATTGAAATACTTAATACGGTACGTATTTCAATTATTTATTTTTTTAAGTGACAACTGTCAAACGTCGACGTCCCTCACATTCGATTACGTTTCGTTACCCAGTTAAAAATGAATTAAAGATAAAAAACTATTATTATTATTTTCAGTTTAGGATTTTAGTGGTTTTTATTATTAAAAACCACTAAAATCCGCTGTCACTTACCGAACACAACCGAACGACCTAGAAGTGAAATTCATACATTATCTGTGGTAAAATGTCAATTTTATCATATAAAATATGTACTGGTAAGGGCCTGTGCACACCACGTTTTTTAAACGCGCCGTTGCAGCGCGTTTGTAGCGATACAGACGCGATACGCACGCAAGTCAGACGCAGCCTGTAGACCTTTGCACACCTGTATAAATTCAAATACGCGTTTGAATCGATACAAACGCGATGCTAACGCGCGTTTGTATCGATACAAACGACAACAAACTGCTCTGTCTCTGTAGGATAAAAGCGCGCCGTCGACGCGCGTTTCTAAAACGCACGTCGACGGCGCGTTTAAAAAACGTGGTGTGCACAGGCTCTTAGACGGGGTGAATAGGGATGCAGGGGTGAATCGGGACGAAACTTTAAAATGGATTTTAACGTTGATGTAATAAAGTTTATTGCCAACAAGGACACTTAATCGTTAATTATTATTATAATATAATAAACACATTAGGAGTCCTTTTTGGCAAAAAAAAAAACACAATTATTTCAATGTTAAAATCCATTTTAATGTTTCGTCCCGATTCACCCCTGCATCCCTATTCACCCCTGCATCCCTATTCACCCCGTTTTACGGTACGGTACGCATAAAGTTGTGTTTAGTTTTTTCGATTTTTACAGGTGTAAGAAAACAAACAGATCATTTGCTCCATAGCTATATTTTCATAGACATAAGTACATCACCACTAAAAAGGCAAACTATAACATTTTTATATTCGAGATTATTTTATAACAGATTCTATACAGATTTGCACTAGCATAAACAGTAAATTATTATAGATGACTATAAACTTTGTAACATATTTTACAGTGATTATATTAAAATGTATAAATTATTAACATGCTCCACTATCGATTATACATGCTTATTATTTAGTCAAATTGTCTATAAAGAAATTAACTACCTATTAAGTTTACCCGCGCAGGCACGCGTTAAAAGCGTCTAGCACTCTATTTTATGTTTCCGTTAATGACCGGTACTACGAGGTGGTCACGTACTTCATTGCTTTTTACTAATAATTTTATACCTAAGAACGTCAACGCTTGACTACTATGCCTGCGCGTGTTCTACTAACACAGTTTATAACAGATAAGGTTTAACCATTGTCTAGGTAAGTATATATTTCAAAACGGGGTTTTAAAAACTGGATTTTAAAGCAACACATTCAAGACATTTAAGCCAAGAGCATTAAGCACAATTTCTTATAAAGACACCAAACACATTGAACTACATTAAGCACCTTTTGTAAATGCATCTAGTAATTATATTCATATTTTTTAAACACTAGGAAGATCAAAATATTCGATACTGTACATAATAATTATTATGATTTTTTTTTAAATATTTTTTAAAGTTATTTCTTAATTTAGGTGCTGTAAATAGATTTTAGTTCTAAAACAACTAAACGAGAATTTTAAAGTCGTCTAACAAAAATAATTTAATTTAATAATTACATATAAAAATAGGAAGCTACTACGATCACATAATAGAAATACCAACAGGTACATCATCATTTAGGTTTAGTTTAGACTGTTTAACATGTAACAGTGGAATGTAAAATTGTAAATAATATGTAACTTCTCGGTAAGCTGCTTTCAGTAAAATTATATGCATAATACATTCAATCAACTCAGGTAACTTTGGACCACAGCAAAAAAACGATTTGTTTTTATTATTTTTTTAAACATTGGGTACATCTCTTTGTTATTATGAGTTTTAGGGTTGGCAATTGACATTCTGCCAAACAAAAAAGCCGGTAGGTAATTTAAAACATTTTTTGGGTGCTATTTTGAACTAAAGTTCTAGTTATATGTGAAATCTATGTTGGTTCTGACCATGAAAAGTCAATTATTATTTTTTCATAAATTGATGTCAATAGTGTGTTTTTTGGCGTCTCACGATTCGCGGAATAGTAGCCACGTCTCTGTATCTTTTTGTGCATATATTTTTCGTTTGGTCCATGGCAACAATAAAGATCACATATTATGCAATTGTCCTTCGCGTCTAGGGTTATCACGGCTCCACGATAAAACGTAAATGATTCAAAAAGTGGTCCAAAGTTACAAGAGTAAAAAAAGGAGTAAGTAGAAGATATTAAAATTTTTAAATTAGACCACATGTACACATAATAGGTATACAGGAATACATGAGTATGCCCATGCCACAACAAGCCCATGTTCTGTTTATGAAAACTTTTCAATAATAACCATGTAAATATTTCTGATAATTATATCAATACTAAAAAGGTACAATATAAAATAAATGTGTAAAAATAAGCTGAGCTTGTCATTAATCAACACCTATAAGCTAAGTAAATATTTTTATAAAGCAAAATGTTTTGGAACATTTACTACACACAATTATTGTCATGATTATCATATAAAACAACATACAATATTACAAAACTCTTTGGTTAGTATTTTCTACAAAACTCTTTGGTTAGTATTTTCTATTTTGTCAAGTACTGATCTATAAGCTAATTAATTAAAAAATAGATTCTTTACGTTAATAAAAGTGCCGAATACGAATCCTGTGAAACCGAAGAGGATGATTGCGATGTCTTTCCATAGCTTCCACTGGTACTTCCCCAGTTGGTCAGGCCAGAACGTCACAATCTCAATAAGCGGCGGGAAGATCAGCGCGAGCGCCGAACTGCTGAACGCGCCCACCAGAGAAATGATTCCGCTCAAATTGGGTATCAGGGCGGCCGCTAAAACTGTAATAGATAACGCTTATCATTAGTCACCTATATCGTTGTTCAATTATTACGTGTATAAGACTTCATTTGATTGTACTTCCCACAGTTTATACCAATGAGGTAAAAATCAATATTGTTTTGATAACAACGATAGGTATATATGGTAATGTTGTGAATGTAGGTAAGTATAGATATTCATTTTAATAAGTAGGTAGTTTAGGCGACACTACCAATTGTTTTAGTCCAATTTAGATAACCTACGAACCAAGCAGACATGTTTAGGACAGCACAAAAATAATAAGTAATCTATTTAGCCAAGATAAACTTGCTGACTTTTAATTAAAAATATAATTTCAGTTAGGTCTAGGTAGGTAAGTAGGTACCTACTTAATTAATTTGGATGGTCTAAATTAAAAATCTACTTACATGTTATTGATATGAGCACAAACCGAGTTACTGCTTCACCATGTTTCAGTGCTTGTTCGTTCGTTAGTTTTGATTTCGTGTATGGCCAAACAATGTTCATAGGTACGTAGAACTGTAGTCCGTATGATAAGAAGATTGCAGCTGCCATAACTGCCCGAACACTTTGCGCTAACCTGTAAAGATAAACAATGGAACTTGTACCAATAACGCAGTCATATGGAATTAATTATTGAAAAGGGTGAACATTGAACGACATCTACGGATTTAGGTGGACCGCAAAACGCGAACGTGCATACTCGGGAAAAGTCATTGACGCTTAACGGAACGGGAATCTAGACATTCTTGAGTCGACAATATGGCTCTTAAGAGCGTTTACAACGTACGGCATTTCATACAAACTTTCAAGCCCTTGTTTGTCGAAGTGATTGAACCGATTATAATGAAACTTCATACGCATAAGCAGGATACAAAGGTCTAAAAAGTTAGTAGAAAACATTTTCGAAAAATTGTGTTACAGCCAAATTAGACCGATTTTAAATTTTCCATAGAAACAGATATTTCCAGTTATCTTTTTTTAAAGAAGACATTTCGAAAATGTTTTTTACTAACTTTTTAGACCTTTGTATCCTGCTTATGCGTACGAAGTTTCATTAAAATCGGTTCATTCATTTCGAAAAACAAGGGCTTGAAAGTTTGTATGAAATGCCGTACGTTGTAAACGCTCTTAAGGTGGATCCACACATTGCGAGCATGCGCTCCGCACGGCGCACAACGCATGCCTCGGCTTGAGGCGTGCGTGTTGACAAATTATACCAACATATGCTCGGGTCGAGCCATCGCGTGCGAAGCAAATTCTCGAGGCAAGTAGGCGCGCAGACTTGGCAAGGCATGCGCTCCGCACGGCGCACAACGCACAGCGCGTGTGCGCCGCACACGCGCTATTCGCTGTGCGCCGTGTGGCGGCCGGCTCATTGCGAGCAGTGCGTTGCGTTTGGATGGTTGTGTCCGCCTCGCTTTTCAATAATTGAATTAATAATTATAAAAGCAGCAGCGGATACGCGCACGCGATGCAAAGGCGCCATCTTGACTGCTGCTGTGTGGGTTGGATCGGCCCGAGCATGCGCTGCGCGCTGTTTGGCCCGAGCAAACGCAGTTTCATTTTCGCAGTCGAGGCGTGCGTTGATATTCTACGCGGCGCACGCCTCAAACGTGCATGCGCGGCTACGTCCACACCTAACGTAATGCTCGCACTGAGGCACTTTGATCTTGAAGCATTTGCCGACATACGTTGGCTCGCCCTCGCGCGTGCGGAGCGCATGCCTCGCCACGAATATACAGGTCCACACTTGGCGAGGCATGCGTTGTGCGCCGTGCGGAGCGCATGCCTCGCAATGTGTGGATCCACCTTTAAGAGTAAAATCTAATTATTTTTTAATTGAAAACTTACAAAGAGCTGGGCAGGTTAAGTGTTATGCTTCCTTGCACTCGTTCACCGTATTTCAAATACCCGAAAAATCCAATGGCGGTATAAAGTGCGGCTACCATCACCATGCCAGTATTGAGCACGCCATTCCAGCCACCAAAGTCCTCAGGGGTTTTCATATTGTTTTCTAAAGGTAAGATCTGCAATTAGTTTATGATGTTATTATTATAGATTCCATATTAAATCACACTTAGGTACAGATAAACATTTAAGTAATGAAAAGATTCATTAGTAAAAGCAGTTAATTACACAGTCTGTCTGTCTGTCTCTAGATAAAATACGAAGGTATAAATATTACGTTAAGTTTTCTTTTTGCCGCAGTTTATAAAGATATGTATGTACGTAAATAAACAATAAGGGAGTTACGTAAACAAATCGAGCACATTGACTTCTGATTATGTAAGTATAGCAATTAGCACATATTGACAGATTTTTCAGGGTTTTAAAAAACAGGGACAAGGGTTCCTGAGAATTACACCAAATCTAGAATGTATTAATAGGGTTCGCTAATGTTTCACAAAAACTCCATTGACAAATTCTTAGTTTACAACCAACGTTTCGTATATTATTTCACAAACAACTCATTCCGCAAATGTTTTATTTTATAAACACTCGCTTTAAAAACATTTATTTGGCAAATGCTTTTCTTTACAAATGTTTCGGATGATATTTAATCATTTATACATTTTCATTTAATATTTATTAGATTCTTTTGGAAGAATCACGTTTATACAAAATATTATTTTATAATGCACTAGCGACTGTATTAAAAACTGCATTCAAATCCGTTGCGTAGTTTAAAAGATCTAAGCTAACAGACAGCGGGAGCGACTTTGTTTAATACTTACTATGTAAAGATTTTCTAAACCAGTCACAAAGTGATCATGACGGTATTTTCCATTTGGGTCAAATAATTTATAGGCAAGTATTTTTTTCTATATAATAATAATAATAATAATATAATAATAATATTCCACAACTATCACACAACGCCATCTAGTCCCAAGCTAAGCAGAGCTTGTGTTATGGGTACTAGACAACTGATAAACATACTTATATATTTCTAAATACATACATATTATAGATAAATTACAACCAGACACAGAACAAATGATCGTGCTCATCACACAAACATTTGTCCTGGGTGGGAATCGAACCCACGACCTCCGGCATAGCAGTCAGGGTCACTAACCACTAGACCATCAGGCCTGTCAATACAATATAATATAATCTAGTCGTTGCGTAGGGGTCACAATTATAACCTTACCCAACAATAAAAAATAAAAAAATAACCTAATCTAACTAGTTCGGTTTCGGGTAGCGCATTAAAAATAGTCTTTTTTCTATTAGCGCAAGTCGATGAAGGAATGAGTTTAATTTTTAGGTATTAAGTAGGTACCTACGTAAAACGTTTTTTTATGAGATAAAATGAATAAAAAATTAATTGTTCGTCAAATAACACGTTATTAAACAAAAGTTTTAATTAATTATTTTGTAAAGTGAATTATTTGGCAAACTTGTTGTTGTATAATGATGAAATGACAAATCATGTTTTTGCCAATCGTTGCTTGTCAAGTTTTGTAAATACATTTTTGGTGAACTGACAGGGCACCGTATTAATAGGTAAATGGAACTACTTCATCATAAGTTAGTAGGAATGAGAGAAAAAGCTAGTGTAGCCCTTCCGATATCGAGTAACGCGTCGCCGAAAATGTATGTAAGTAGGTAAAATACATAAGTACCTATCGACATGTTATTAAGTATAATATTTTTCCAATAACGCCAAATCCCGCCATCATGTGGTGTCATGTATGTAGGCATCTTCTATATGATCAGACGTTATGAGTCATAAATAACTTATGACCATGACCCACCCTCACTAATCTATTTGCCAAACAATGAAGCTTTCTGACGGATTTTTCCTAGAGAGAATAATAATAGGCTTCAGTGAATTATCAAGTGTTCACTTAGTAAATTAGTGACGACGATGCTTAGCTAGATCTGGCGTGCCCAAGACATTCAGTTCAACAGGGCAGATCAGGGCGGCGAAAACATTAGTCAGGTAAACAACCCAACTTGTTGGATGGCTTAGCTGGGGTTTTGGCCGAAACAAGTGGAAAGATACCAAATGGGAATGTGGATCGAAAGGATCTCGAACACCACCTTAAGTAGACAATTGCCCCTTTATTCATAAACAGTCGCTAATCATTACTTAACTTTAAGCAACGTTTATGAATAAAGGGGTTGGAATTAATTGGTTACTAACTAACGCATTAGTCGCTCGTAGCTCCGAGTGCGACCTTCGATTAAAACACAATTTCAGTTGCAATCATATTTATGCAACTGTTGCTGTTGATAAAACTGATTAGTAATTTGATTTCATTTGAATCTTTACATGTGAGAAAAATCAATATTATTATGAAGTAAGTATTACCTAAAATTGAAAATTTCGTATCTCTAGCAACTTTGGATCGTAGGTAACACAAACTACGAGAGCATTAAAACTACTGGATTCTGTTGCTACCGAGAGGTCTTAAAAGCATTGCATCATCATGGCTGGCGCATTCGTGAGTAGTATGACGTCAAAAAACACCAGCGATTCTGCATCTCTACAAAACTATGTCATGGTAGTGACGTCATGTGAGCTTTATTAATGTCGTAAAGCTGTATCAATTACATTCTAAGCGCTTCAGATATTAAAACCAGACTATTATAGGACACTAGAAACATTGCAGACGATTCCAGTGTGAATTATATTTTAGCTGCTGACCTCGCATTGTATACTCGTAGGCTCGGAGTCAGCTTATACTGGAAATGTATAGCTTGATAAATGTCGTCGTGCGTACAATAATAGTTAATTTAAGTAATATATTATTTTTATTATATGTATATTTACTATATATAACGACAGCAGTAGGTAGTTACATCCGAGACTATATTATATAAAACAAGAGCGCTGATCAGAGCATCGGCATTGACCCATGTCCGCTCAGTAAACTTATCCTTCCGGTCGTCTCAGATTTATTAGGTTTAATCACCCATTTCCTGAACCTGGGTACCTAAATAGGTGGTGTGGTGTGTAGGGTATTAATATTGGCTTAGGACTGCTGGCTTTAAGATTACATAACCGCCAAATTGCGCCTGTATTTGGCGAATCACAGCCAATGATGGTTTGTGATGTCATCTAAAATCAGGTTTTAAATATCATTCATCGAACAATAAACAGACAGGTTTTAAAATCAGCTATTTAAAGTAAGCAATTACCATAAACCTGTTTCTTGTAGTCAACTAATAGGTAATTCAGATGGCTTTACCGCGGTAGTAAGTAATTACCTATCTATTCAAAACATAGGGTCCAGTTGAAAACCAGCGTCAGGCAATTTTTTTTTGTTTCTGTGTGAATATTGTGTGCCTAACCTAACCTGGGGCAAATAAACTTTTCATTCTTTCAAAACAAAACTGATATATTGGTACGTACCTACCTACAGAGCTACCAAACCCCAGAAGACCAGAAGGTCCTATTGGATCTCATTTTGCGGTTAGGTTGAAAGCAAGATTGATCTAAAAACGTAACGGAAATACATAGTCAAGTAAAGCTATGTAATTTAGCAACACCGTTACTTTCGCCTATTTGCGCCTGACCGCGTTTGCGGAGTCGCTACTGAGATCCGTAGAATGCGGCTTTGTTCAAGATGACTTGTTCAATTCCAACATCAGTACCTACCTACTACACTACTTTGCTTTTGGTGAACTTCCAGTATCCAGTTCTACACATTACTTGCAAGCTTTAATGACATCACGCCGAAATTGTGGCCTGTGTCGACGTTCTACGAAAGTAGGTATTCGTTTTAGCAAATCTACTCCAGCTCTATCTTCGCATTCTAATGTAAATGTCGAGAATATTTCCACGTCCCTATTAAATGGAGAAATAGCAGACGGTTATCGCATATCTACAAATGCTATTGATCGCATGGTCTTATCCAGTTGTTCTACTTTAAATTTTGTAATCAAAGTTATTTGTAGAAAGCTCGATGCTATGTCTAGTATATAACCATCTCGAATCGATTAGTTTCAGCGCGCTATAGTAGAGGTTTGTAGAGCATATGGAAGATGCTATACTGAAGCTGCTTCCTAAGCTCTGGTCAGTTTACGTCTTTGGTACTTACTTTGGTGACAATAGAAAACATACGAAAGGCTATGCTATTATATATAAGACTATGCTATTCTTTTTCCGGTAATCGTAAGCAGTTAATTGCTTCTCCGATTTGACAGCCTACCTACACTGCCGGTAAATCAAAGCATTCAAAGCTACAGCATTTTACATAGGTACTTATATAATTATTATAATATGGTGGCGTAATGGACAGAAATGCCGAATTACAAATTGACACTACAGGGTATACAAATAATACATACATTAATATAAAATTAAACTCACCACTCCTATTCCTTCAAATGCATAAATAGCTGTACCAAAATATAAAGGTAATTGATGCCAGCTAGAAAATGCTTTCACATTACGGGTGGGTGGCAAATCTTGAAGTATATAGTAAAATGTTATCACAAGGCCCCAAGCAGTCATTATAGAGGCGACCAGAGAAACTGGTGTCAGGTACTTTAAGTTCTTCACCATCGCCAGGGCAAGTATTGGCGGAAATAATAAAGCCAAGTACGCATGTACACTTAAATTTATATGAAAAAAATGCAGTGTGTCTTGAAGGTTAGTGGCAACAAATAAAAAGTATACACAGCAAAATCCCAATTGTGTTAATACCAAAAATACACTGACAACATTCCTGAAACAATACATATTGCTATAAGTGTTATTTATTATAAAACCTGTTCTTAATAATAAAACTCAAGCCAGACATACGTAAAAAAAACATAATATAAGAAATATTATATTGCGAATGTATGAATCACACACACATCACATTAAGTATAAGAATCTAGTAATGAGAGACATTTAAATATTCATAAAATGTTGTTTAAATATATGATAAGTCCAAGGGGATCAAAAAATAATTGAGGTGAAATAGATAAGGACACTTCATAAAACATGCCTACATATCAACATCATTATTGTTCGCTAGTAAATCTGTTCATACCTTAATCAATATAATGAAGCCAGACATTTATTGTTTGTTTGCGAGTAATATTCCTAAATGATAACAAATAAACCTAATTACTAGGAAGAGGAAATTTTGAATGTTCATATACATATCTATTTACTATTTGGGACCACCTATGTTGAAATTCTTTTCCAGTTGTAAAAAAAAAAAAAAATTGCTGTTCCATACATATTTGGGTACTTTTGTATTAAGGGGCTTACAGGACATATACGCAAAAAACGCAAGTTTTAGAAACAATAAAAGTATATGATCAACTGCAGTAAAGAAAATCAGAAAAATATAATTATGATATCCTTCAGGATATATGCTAGGTAGAAAGTGTGTTGAAAACATAATACTACTAATTTGATACAATAGAAAAAAATCAAGAAGATACCTAAACTTTCTTTTTACAATAAAAACCATACTCATATACATACAATCATTATGACTTTTTGTCAGATTATTCTACAAGCAACATACTAAAGCACTAGTGTTTTCATTTTTTAGTCCAAACAATAGATTCTTTGAATTCCAAACAACAACCTTTTTGAATGTAGAGTTCTAAAAAAGCAAGTAAACGTAAAGTGCAAACTCTGGCATGTGTTGCCACTAAGACATTATTTGGAAAAAAAATACAATGTTGTCATCGTGCTTCTCTTTCTCTTCTATGCAGTCCGACAGTGACCGCACTTTAAGTCATGCAGTCCCCTTAACAGCTGTATTTTTTTTGATAACTGTCGAAAAAATTCTACACTGGTGGTTTTAGGATCATGTGCTGAATTTATGGTTAGTTTGTGTGTCAATGTCCTTGCCATCCTATATGCAAGTACTGTTCTATTAACTATCAACATGATTATTTTCCCAGTAGTTCCCATTTTTTTTTACTGAACATCTGTTTGCTTTGAGTCACTACACAGACTATACTATAAAAATTCCATAGGACACACCATATTGTCATTGAGCTGTGTGATTGATGAAATCATACAACAGACATTAATTAAACTCCAGTGCAATTGGCAAATGGTGTGTGTGGTGGTATAATTATGTACTGATTAGATTAAACTATAATGTTGTATCTGACTAGAATACAGGAAATAAATATATTTCCTACTTATAAAATTTATAATAGCTGTGATTTTCTGGTTTGGTTTTAAACAAGCTAGAAAATACCATAGTAAATGTTCAAATATGTAACAACAGCTTCTGAATGCGACTTCGCACACATGAACTTTCTTTTACTCACTACCCACCCATCACATTGCATCGCCCGTCTAGGCTATTACTTTTTTTCGCTTAGCATTGATTTGACTTTTTTTTTGCTCGGCCCCTATTGTTCGTAGCATGATGTTAAATAGCCTAACCCTTCCTAAGAATTGGACTATCAAATGCAAAAGAAATGTTTTCTAGTCCAACTGGTGGTTCCAGAGATTAGTGCATTCAAACAAACAAAGAAACCCTTCAGCTACAGTAAACACCTCGTGTCAACTATTGTTTATTTTTTTGGAATGTTGCATCAATTGTTGTGATTAAAAATAATTTGAATAGTTAGTATGGTAGCCATTTGGCTCCAGGTATGTACATACCCATGGCCTTACTTGCATACAAATTATCTATAGCAGTATTGTATTCCAGATAGATAAACCAATGTTTTCGCTCTGGATCATAACTAATGATAATACATTATTATGAATAATGTTGGTGATATTGGCATCATTAATTGAGGAACTCTGCTTGTAAATAAAACTATGTTAATTCTTATTAAAATATAACAATTTATAAATATTCCACACTTACTTCATTTTTTTAGCATATGGCCTCAAAGAAACTGGTCCTGATGCAAAGGAATCTTCAACAACTTCTGAGAAACCAAGGGCTGGCTTTTGACTTCTGATGCAGAGCTCATGAGCACATTTTATGAGCACATGCATGCAGTGGGTGCATATTGCTCCAATGATTAGTGTTGAAAATACACCTGGGCAGGGGGAAAAACTAATTATTTGTAATAATCTGGTGGTAATAGGCCACCCTATAACATACATAAATAAAGCATTGAGCTGAAACATCTCATTTGATACACCTTTCTCATTTATTAGCTATATTTTTTTTTAATTTGATTAATTTTGTAGCTTTAAAATACTTACAGTCTAAGACGACCCACTGACCGTACTTTTTTTACGTTATATTTTAAATGGAAGGCGATAGGCACCTAAGTAGAAAATAAAATAATTATGAACCTTTGACCTAAAATATTTTTTTTCCATTGAATATGTTTATTGCTAGATGTTTGTGTATCATCATTTTCTAAATTACGAAAGAACGTGCTTGTGGAAATATTGACAGGCAGTATCTAAACAATCGATATTTGTATACACAAAAATATAAATACTCACCAAGTACAAGCCCAGCATTTTTAAAAGCATCTGGCATTGCTAAAATTCCTGTGCCTATGTTTCCTTTTAAAAGGTGGATTAAAGTATCGAAGTTGGAAGTCGGATGCTCTAAGCATCTTTCCGAACCTGGGTGATAATCTTTAGGTTTCTCACTAGAACCTGGATCTGTCACTAATTCTACTGACTGTTCAACACTTTCAATTGGATTGTTGGGTCCCGTGAGCAGTGGTTGCTTTTCATCGTTCATTATTTTATTCTATACTTTTATGCTTATAATGTAAATATTATTACGCAGAGCCATACGCTACACAGTCACCCGTTATCACAATGGAATGAAGTTTATTGCAGGGGGGGCACACCAGGGGGGGCACACTTAGCACTGTCATCAATTTCCATAGACGACAGCGACATCTGCAGTTTGGTGGGTTAAAAAAACTTGGCAGCCATTTTCTTGTTTGTCAAATTGTCAAACAAATGTCATTGTGGTCATTGTCGCCGCCGGCCATCCGCCATTATCATTGTCAACTCCGCAACTCCGGCTTTCCCGACGTTGATGCGCTTCCCGAAATCCCGAGTTTATCTCAGCTAATTATGTTAAAATTGTTACTGTTATTTGTTAAACCCTGATTGTGACCCTAAACATTATAATAAAGATTCGCTACTTATAGTAAGGCCGCATTCCGAATTACGACAACAGCGCTCACAGCGCTCATATCGATAATTTACGTTCCAAATTAGATATCACGATAATGACAGCTGAGAGCTGTCAGCAATTCGGAACGCTCGTGAACGCGCTCACACTGCTCACAGTGTTCGCTAAACGCCAAAACATATACATAACCTCAAACCTTGTCCAACAAAGATTGTTTGGGCCTTGGATATTTTTTTGAAGATGGAAGTTCAACGCATTGGCACTTCTGTTTTCTTAGTTGCCTCTATCGACTCTGATAACGACTATATATATGATATGACTAAGATTTATATGCCAAGTAGCTTGTAGTTTTAAATATTCATGTGTTTAAAAGATATGAGAAGGGATCTTGTTACCATTGAGCCTTGTATTGGGATAGGTATGTAAATAACGTTCAACACTAATAGTAATAAAACATTTTTATTAACAATCAATTAGAATCACAGTTTAATCAGACTAAACGTCAGGTGCCCCGCTCGCAGTTCAGGCCACATTCTTCTCCTAATTATTAATTATGCTAATATAAGAAAAATATCAAACAGCAATAAAAGCCTTAAATACTAATATACTCCTTATCGATTTTAGTAAATATAATGTAAAATCAGACTCAAAGTAAAATTAAAAGACACAGATTTTAACAGGTATTTATATTCAAATCTACTACTGCAAACAGGTACTGATCAAATCCTAAAAACTAATAAAAAAATCACAAGTAGACCTACAAATAATCACATCAGGTACTGATCAAATCTTAAAAACTAATAAAAAAACAACTATACTAATAATCAGGTAAATTTATGACTGGCATAGGGAACCATCACAAAATCACACATTTTCCTTGCTATCATGTCGTAGACCATCTTATGACGCATTCAAAATGTTCTTTATGTTCACTGTACAGTGCGAGTAGCACAAAACGCATGCCTCGTTCCAAATGAATAGAGACGACTCTTGATTTACTGAAATAAAAAAAATAAACATTATAATATTGTTAGTGAGGATTTTTACTGAATTCACCAATGGATGGATTTGAATGAAACTTGGCACTTAGATAATTATGATGACCCTGGAATATTTTATTTATTTATTTTACCATTTATCTACACACATATACAGACAAGAAAAAAACAGAACAGAAAAATAGGTACAAAGGTGATGCTTATTTCATAAGAAATCTCTTATATATTCTTCTCTCTTATATATTTTATATCTAAAGAAAACGCGTTTATTACCTACTTTAAATTGATAGAATCTGAGAGTAAGTTCTTGTATCAAAAGAATTTACTGTCAACGTGCTAATATAACAAAACCTTAGAACACTTTTATCTTCATATTCATATCTTACTTTTATTATAGATGAGCCCCTTTATTCATAAACATTGCTTAAAGAAGTAGGTAGTGATTAGCGACTGTTTAACCATACATTTTTGATGTTTGAATGCCACTTAACTTTAATCATTGTTTATAAATAAACTCCTGAGTATTGGAGTAAGAGTGACTACATAAACTGTTGTCAAGATGATAATAATTATGTTACGCAAACACAAGAGGCATATTCAGCTAATAAAATTATCTGCACATAACCAGTTAACAATAGGAGGTCAGATAGGCAGTCGCTACATGTAAAATACTGGTATTCAGCTGTATCCGGTTAGACTGGAAGCCGACCCCAACATAGTTGGAAAAGGCTAGGCAGATGATGATGATGAACCAATTAAAAAATAATTACCATTTTGTTCTGTTGGTTCATTCAGCAGTGATTCTTGGCTATGCATATTTCCATCATAGTCATGCACCAATTGCTGTACATAATCAGTGTCTGTAAACAGTAAGTACTAGTTTAGTAAACATTTATGATTGATCAGAAGACAATACAGTGGTTTTATGCTCTATACAGACTGTAAGGTAGCTTTTGCAAACGGACATCTAAAAAGCAGTTGTGATGAGTAAAAGATTTTCATCACAATCGTTTGAGCATTAGGTAGGTAGAACTGCAAGGGGGCTAAAATTCAGCACTTATTTACCTCTCTGAGCCCTCTCGTATTGCTCTGAAGTGAGCATGACAGAAATTTGTCGCCTGTTAAGCTCATCGGCTATATTCACTGGGAAACTCATTTCTTTCGTTAGGTGAACTTAGGTGGCGACTGTAGCCACAAGGAAAATTTCGAAAATGTTAGTATTAGGATGCACAGGCCAATATGATGCGACTCAAAAGAAAACACAACTGAACTCTACTCATCTACTGACAACAACTGTCATTTTTGTTTGACAGCGCTCACGGTGATATTATTTTAGGGCATGGTCGGCGTTATCGCAAGATGGCGCATGTCATGACGTCATCTATGACGATTCACGGGACATCGTTATCGCGCTCACGCTAATTCGGTACGGGTTTAAGCACGCTCAAATCGATTTTATCGATGACATTCGTAACTCGGAACGCACCCTAAGTATGCTTAACTATAGGTATGTGTATATTTATTAGAGCCTTAGGTCACCCACCAAACTCAAGGTGGCAGCACTTTCCATACATGCAAATTTTACCACAGAGTTGTCACTCTTTCCCTCTATAGTTACTTTACTCTTTGGGGCACACTTAGTACTATCATCAATTTCCATAGACGACAGCGCCATCTGCAGTTTGGTGGGTTAAACAAACTTAGCAGCCATCTTGTCTTGTTTGTCAAACAAATGTCATTGTCGCCGGCCGGCCATCCGCCATTGTCATTGTCAACTCCGGCTTTCCCGACGTTGATGCGCTTCCCGAAATCCCGAGTTTATCTCAGCAAATTCTGTTAAAATTGTTACTTGTTACTGTTATTTGTTTTGTTAAGTTTTGTTTTTATTTCATAATATTGTTATCACTTTGTTTTTCGTTGGTAATTTTTGTTGTTTTGTTAACATGAGTGAACTCCGTAGAAGATATTGTATTTTTGGCTGTGATGCTTTAGGTAAGTGTTTATTACAGTACCGTACCGTATTTACCTTTAATATAAGCAAGATTTTTTTTGTTATTTTCCAGAATTTCATTTATTTATCCATATAATATTCATGAATTTCGTTCCATTTTCAGTTACATACGGTGTACCCCTTCACCGGTTCCCAAACCCTGACAACCGCCCTGATGTGTTCGCTGCTTGGATTGCGGCTGTTGGCAGCAAGATTACAGAAAGTGACTGTACAAAGGTGTACAAGAACAAAAGAATATGTGATCACCATTTTGATCCCACATTCAAGACCACTGGAGGTCATCTTATTTGTTCAGCAATACCAACAGTTAATTTGAATCGTAAGTAGAATTAACTTATTAGCTCAATATATGTGAGAAAAAAAACATTTATTACAATACCAAATTAATTCAGATTAACAATTGTTTGGTCATACTCGTCAGATAAGTAACTTATAAAGTACTCTAAAAATTGTGGAATAAACAAGGATTTAGGATATATTATTTTCGCATTGGAACCAAATCCGACTACTAAGTGAGTTGTCAAATGACGCAGCAAAACTTTGATTGTGAGTCCGTTCATACAGACTAGGTTTTTTGAAGTTTAATAATGAAAAATTAAATCTGAAGATAATTTCAATGTATGTATGGGAAACCATCCATCCAACTGGTGATAATATTGCAATGTTATGTTACAGGTGTTCAGCAAACAATCAGTACCTTTGTGGAGACAGACCATAGCTACTGTCAGCCTAGAAGAGAATCTGGTCACGCCAGACCTATGATTGATATCACCAACCTACCTGGTCCACCCAGATCTGGACCTTCAACTGCTGTTGATTCTACAGAATTCTCAGCGCCATCTGGATCTAGCCATGCTCACACACCATTGATGAAATTTGATGAAGGTACTTTGTTTTTTTTTATCACTATTATTATAATGTGAATTGGTGTGGTGTGTGTGTGGCCTAGCATGGTCAGAAACAGCACAAGATAGAGAAGTTTGAAAGGCAACAAGGGAAGGGGAGGCCTTTGTTCAGCACTGGGACATACCATGGGCTACAAAAAAACTACCAAATTTTTATAGATTAACTTATCATCCATTAAACATATTGTCGCTAATATAACTAAGTGACGTAACTGATTCGAAGCATATTTTAAAGTACAGTATTACTACTATTGTTATCGTTTTAATAATAAATATTTTAACAGATACGTCACTTCGTGAGATCTTTGTTTTTACTTTTTTCGGAATAAATGATCACTTGACCAGCTATCAGAGTCGACTTGGAAAATGTATCAAATTACTATAGTTAGGTCGGCTTCGTCCAAAATGTCAGTTAAATTTTATTTTTATTTTAAATAGGAACAACAAACAGCTACATTATGCAATATTACAAACGGAAAAACATAAATTACTTGTAATAATGTAACCCACATGTATATGAGAATCAATTTACAGCAAATACATTCAATCCACACATATTTCACAAAATAATCTCAATAACACCCCGAGTGACATGAAAAAAGTCATTACAGTTTTTCTTTTTCTTTTCTTATTACTAAAAAAAGTACTAGATACTGAATTATAGAAGTTCCAGTAACTACTATTATTCAACATTTTTGTTACATTTTTTTTTTACAAACAATATACGTGATTGATGCCCTAATCTATAGAGAATAAGTTGATAAGTCATCGGTGAACAAGTTGATAAGTCAATTATTATGAATAATAAGATAATTAGAAATAAAAAAATAACTTTATTTGAAAAACCATATAAAATTACCCTTAAATCAATTTAAATATTTCAGTTATGAAGAAAAACTGATTTTTAGGGATTAAATTAAATAATGTTTTCACTGATTTGAGTACTAATGTATGGGGAATAAGTTGATAAGTCTTTGGTGAATAAGTTGATAAGTCTAATATCAGACAAAATAAGATATTTTTACCAAAATACATAAAATAATTTAAAAGATTGCATAAAATTAAGCTTATCAAGCTTTAAAGACGAGTTCAAGGTAAAAATGGATTTTGGAGAAAAAGTCAAACTTTAAAATCTCTGCCCTGTAAAATGGACATTTTGGACTTATCAAGTTCTTCACGCCATGCACGGAATTAGTCTAAGAGATTAGCGACAATATTTCATAAAAATTCAGCAAATATTTAGTCTCTTGCGCGAGCAATTTTATCTAATATATATATACCTGAACATCTTAAGTATGTATGTTTTAAATTTTAAATTTAATCTTTCAGGTAAAACTTTCGAGTGTCAGAAAAAGACTGAAACGAAGTGTACCAGAAAAGCAAGACAAATGCAAAATGAAGTAAGGAGATTGCGCCAAAAAGTTAAAACTTTAAAGTTGCGCATCAAGCAAGATAGAAACAAAAGTGCTAATAGGGATTTTGAAAAATTATCTCGTAAAATGTCTGAGTCAGCTAAATTGTTTACTCGAATGCAATGCATAGAAGGACGGAAGAAAAAGAAGGGGCATAGATTTACCCAAGAAGAAAAGATTTTATCACTTTCAATTTTTAAGAAAAGCCCTAAAGCTTATAAGTTAATGTGCAAACATTTTACTTTACCATCTAAAAAAGTCCTGAAGTCATTGCTTGCTCAAATAAAATTTACTCCAGGCATAAATGAAATTGTTTTTAAAGAATTAAAGTCCACAGTGTCGAAAATGTTGCAACAAGATCGTCTGTGTACGTTAGTATTTGATGAAATGTCCATAGCTCCCCAAATTCATTACAATGTATACACAGACGATCTTGTAGGTTTTGAGAACTATGGGAACTGTAAGACGCAAAAGTTTGCCAATCATGTTTTGGTGTTCATGGTCAAAGGGGTAAGGAAAAATTTCAAACAACCAGTAGCTTACTACTTTACGCAAACCTTAAAAACATCAAAACTTAAAGAAATTTTAGTAGACGTTATAGCTAACGTACAAGCTACTGGTTTAAAGATAATCGCAACTGTATGCGACCAAAGCTCGGCAAATGTAAGCACTATAAATAGCTTAATCTCCGAAGCCAAAACTGCATGTTTCCAAGCAGAAAAAGAATGGCGAAAGGACATAATTAATGTTAATAATCATGAAATAATCCCGCTGTTTGATGTTCCCCACTTGATAAAAGGAATAAGAAATAATTTATTAAATAAAGAAATGCATTATATGTACGAAAATGTGTTAAAAATAGTAAAGTGGGAATACTTTCAGCGGGTTTTTGAAGCCGACAAGTCGCATGGAGAGTTGCGTATGCTGCCCAAATTGACCAATGAACACATAGACCCCGGCAAAATAAAAAAAATGAGGGTGAAAAATGCGGCACAAGTACTAAGTTATAGTATGGCTGTTGCTACGGACAATTTAATTGTAAGAGGAGATTGTCCCTCAGAATGTCGGGATCTAATACCATTTTTATTATTATTTGATAAATTATTTGATTCATTTAACGCATCATCTTTTACGCCGCCAAATGGTAAAATATACAGAGCTGCTGTAAAGCGAAATTCCCCTCATCACATGTTATGGCAGGATGCATTAAAAATGTTAAAAACCGCCAAATTTATGGTGAAAAAAAGTGATGAGGAGAAAATTGAAAAGTCTGTACCAACTTTAAATAATTTGATTCGAACAATCGAAGGTTTTAAATCAATTTGGCAATTATTATCAAAAAAATATTCCTTTGACGCAATGATGACACGCAATTTTAACCAAGACCCACTCGAAAATTTCTTTGGAAGTGTTCGAAGTTTAGGTGCTCGAAATGTTATGCCAAACTGTGTGGGATTTGAGGGAGCATTTAAAACTTTGTTGTTAAATAATTTCAGCACTAATCATTCTGTAAATTCCAATTGCGAAGAGGATTCGAACGAGTGTCTACAATCTCTCTCCTTTTTCCTAAAAAATAAAGAAAAATGTATTGCTCCCTTAGAATCCCAAAATATTGTAATTGATCAGCCTCTGAGCGTTATGCAAAATACAAGAAACATTTCTGATTCAGGGGCTGATCAAAGAACTTATGTCTGTGGGTGGGCCTTGACGAAGTGTCTACAAAAAGTCGTCAAAAGTTGTAAAAATTGTAAAAGCAAGCTACTAGGCAATTCAGACAGTGAAATGTACAGGTACACACGTGCCAGAGAATATTGCAAAAATAAAAAGTGGCTTTGCTATCCCTCCGACTGCCTAGTAGCTTGTTTTCAGGAAATACAAGAAGCAACTATTGCATTTTTAAATAATGATTGCCAAAAAAAGAATATTAAAGAAAGAATAAAAACCTTCATTGATTTATTCACCGATTTTAGTTTTATGGATTGTGAAACGCATCGAGACAAATTAAAAAAATGTTTTGTTGACACATCCATAAATATAATTATTTATAGTTGGTGCAGGTCTATAAATAGAATATTAGAAGGCAAAATCACCTACGAAGGTGAGGATATTACAAAAACAGCAGCTCAAACATATTATAATAAGCATAAAACATATAAATATTGATGTTATTAAAAGGACATTATTCTGAATTTCATGTTTTTTTATTTAGGTCAAAACCCTGATTGTGACCCCACATCATTATTAAAAACTCGGTACCGTAAAACGGGGTGAATAGGGATGCAGGGGTGAATCGGGATGAAACTTTAAAATGGATTTTAACATTGAAATAATTGTTTTTTTTTTTTGGCCAATAAGTACTCTTAATGTGTTTATTATATTATAATTAACGATTAAGTGTCAATGTTGGCAATAAACTTTATTACATCAACGTTAAAATCCATTTTAAAGTTTCGTCTCGATTCACCCCTGCATCCCTATACACCCCGTCTTACCGGTACTCATAGTATGCATATTATATATATGCATGTATGCATGTATAGGTAGGCATATATTTATTAGAGCCTTAGTTCACCCACCAAACTCGAGGCGGCAGCACTTTCCATACATGCAAATTTTACCACAGAGTTGTTACTCTTTCCCTCTATAGTTACTTTACTCTTTGGTTTATTGACTAAAACTTGACACGAAACGATTGGGGTGACTTTGTTTTGTTTTTTTAATTATTTTAATGGCTTGGTTGCTGGGACCTTTTAGCCAAGTCTTTATTTGACTATAGATGTCGTCACCGGTACCTCAATGACATGAACCATACACTGACATATAATAATATGGACTTGGCATACCTACCAAATTAGCGTGTATACCTACAAAAATCGGGCAGTTAAGATGGCCGCCTTTCGTAGGGTTGTAACTGCGAGCAACATGCGCAGCGGATATCGACATTATTTAACCTACATGAATTTGTTTTCTATTATTTATTTAAATTTTTCGAATTAGCCTTGTAATGTAATGCAGCTGAAGTGACAAGAATTTTAGAAGTAGTGGGTGTTTTATGTTTCTTGGTTTTATAAGACGTTGTAACTTGTCACCTTGCTCAAGCTTCATTCAATATCAGAAGGCCAATATCCTCGTAATATATTTACCTACTTACTACAGGTGTAGAGTATTGTTCATACGAGCTTACACACTAACCAGGACCAGGAGACTTATGATGTCGTGACTGGCAACAAAATATTATTATTTATTTCCTACCCCGTTGGTCTAGTGCGGTCGCAAGACCGATTGCTAAGTGTGGAGTCCTAGGTTCAATACTCGGGTCGAACTTCGATTATTAATTATTACTTTTGTTATTAAATTAATGGCATTTAAATAATACTAGATTGCTAAAAAAATACATAGTTGCGGTCATCTATTCGACTATATTTAACAGAATATATACAAAAACCATTGAGATCGCGAATCTGCAAATGTATACCTTGTTTAACTTGGCTTGAGACAAAGTATAAACAATCACCACAACCAAAACTAGGTAATGAAAAATTCGAAACACACACACAACTCCTCCTTATTACACAAGATTATCATATAATAGCAGGATTATCATCCATTGCAAGGCTATTAATGGACACTTATGGATTATAATCGATAATAACTCAAAGCATCCGACTATTTACCCAACACTAGCAATCAACCGTTTGACAGCACATCTACCACAAAACTCGGCAACATAGAGGAAAAACCTCGGCAGTTAACATGGCGACCGACCACGCAAAGAAGTGATTTTGACGTCACACAAAAGTGTTGCCAAATTTAGAACTTGACAAACATTTGACGTCTCTCTTTTCATACGCAGCTCTTGATTAGTTAAAAAGAAACAAAACGATTTTTGACATGTGTGTGTCGATATGACAGATATTTGTATAACTATTATTTCTATAGTAGAATATGCCATCTCCATAGTACTCCCAACCAAGAAGCTTATAGATAAAAGTGGAGGCAACACTCTGAATACCTATCTGAAGCCGACTGTGGGCTAACGCTCTCTTTCTAAATACATACATATGACAAAGAAAGCACATATCACTGTCTCGTTCTTATGTATGTATTTAGAAAGAGAGCGTTAGCCCACAGTCGGCTTCAGATAGGTATTCAAAGTGTTGCCTCCACTTTTATCTATAAGCTTCTTGCTCCCAACTCAGTGGAACCATAGCTAAAAAAAAAATGAATGAACTGTCAATGTTATGTCAGTGTCACATATGATATGACACAATCATTACCAAGTCGAACCAAGTCGTAGTAGAAGATTTTGGGCGATTCGCATCTATGTAACAAAAAAGATTTTGAGGGAGTATTAGTAAAACAATGGGAAACGCAGGTAGTAATCAACCCAAAGATTGGCACAGAGACGCTGTGACGAAGGCTCCTGATGTAGGGCCGTCCTCGCCAGCCAAAGAAGGAGAAGCTTTTACATTTGATAAAAAGGTTGATGATGATCGTATTGGTCGAGATGAAGAAAATAACATTGAAGATGGTGCACCATATTATACCAAGGCCGTTCCTGAAAGTGATGTAGAATATAGTGGACCACGAGAGAGGTCCAACACTCTGACTGAAGGTAGTAAGATTATTGACGATGTTAAAGTTTTGCCAACTGTTTTTAAATGGGAAGGAGGGGGCAAACAAGTAAGTAAATTATACGTCAATAACACTTGATCCTTCTTTATTAAATGCAGTTTAATTAATTTTCTTTTTAATTCTAGGTATATATTAGTGGAACATTTACAGACTGGAAAACAATTCCTATGGTTAAGTCCCATGGAGACTTTGTAACAATAATTGATTTACCTGAAGGTGAACATCAGTATAAGTATTTTGTAGATGGTGAATGGCGACATGACCCCACTGTGGTATGTTTTTCTAATTCGTGTTGTTCTAATTCTTATTTTATCAACATTAAGAACACACTACAAGTAGTACTGTAAATAGTATTATTTCTCAGTATAAACCCAACAAATGTTGTATGAACTGATTGTTTATAAAAAAAAAATACACTTGCATTGTTAATAAACATTATTGTAAAAACCGTTGAGTGCTTACATGCAAACAGCTTCTAGTAGGACATCATTTGATGGATTAATAAAGTTTTTCACATAAACCTTGTCTACAATTTAAGTAATTTTTAACTTGTGACTAGTAACTGGAAATCTTAGAATATATATTTTCAGGCCGATAATGAACTTGTTACAGAAGGTAGTGGACAACGGAATGGGTAGTAAAAATAACTTGGTCACAGTGAAAATGTCAGATTTTGAAGTTTTCCAAGCACTTGCAAAGGATAGTGAAGGGATTCACAGCAGTGCCCAAACAGAGTATTCTCAGGTATGTGGAAAAAAATATGTAATAGCAAGCTAATATATGAAAATTTCAATAATTTGTCTATGTATGTCTAATTTCTTATTTTACAGGAGATACCACAATCAAAGCCTTGGGAGAAAGTTTCAGGCCCACCTATTTTACCACCTCATCTCTTACAAGTCATTCTGAATAAAGATACACCACTGTCTGTAAGTTTTCCACTGCACAATTTTTTTTTTCTGAGTAACATTTTTCTTGAACTTTTTCTTTAATTTAGTTAAATATTTACTAGTAAAGTACTAAGTTGGCTTATGTTTTTCCAGTGCGAACCAACATTGTTACCAGAACCAAATCACGTCATGTTGAATCACTTGTATGCTTTGTCCATAAAAGATGGTGTTATGGTATTATCAGCAACCCACCGGTACAGGAAGAAGTATGTCACTACACTGCTTTACAAGCCCATATAATAACTAATCTGGTGATCTGAAATATCCTATAGTTATCAAAGCGCAAAAATTTCAGTATTCAATTTACCTTTTGCAAAAATATCACCTGTAAGCTAAATAATTGAAAAGTAATGTTACCTCTTTTATCACTGAAAATTTCATAATTACCAGGATACACTTTTGGCACTAAAATGCTTGCAGTTATAAGAGAAATATAGCTGCAATTACTGCATAGCAAAAATTTTTAAGCTCTTCGTATTATTATTCTTTTCTGTTTGTTAGTTTGTACTGTTTGGAATTAAAGTGTCTCAAGTGCTATGGTCTTAATGAAAAATAAATAAGCAAACAAAACAAGTAATGGGACCCAGTTACTTCTGATTAAGGCGAAAGCGTCAGGCTAACCCAGGAAATTCAAATTTTTTGCAATTTGCGGGTCAGTGTCTGGTTGTAAGTTGATCTAAACCTAATTCGCAGCCGTAACAAATATTTATTTAAAGAATTATAATCATAAAAATCAGCAATACATTTCTAAGTTTATATTATTATTACCCTATTGAATGACTATTTCATGAATTCATGACATTTGAGGCCAATTCTAACGTATGGACTTGTATTGCTGATTTTAATTCTGTAAAGTCATATCTGTTACGGTCGCGAATCATATTATCTTAATCAACATACAACCTGACGCTGAACTGTAAATTGTAAAAAACGTAAGAAAATTTGAATTTCGCGGGCTACCTTAATGTGCATACACACGAGCCGCCGAAAACATGCCGCACCGTAGGTACTCAAATAGCGACACGCGTCGACGGCTGCCGCTGACAACGTGTCCCTCGTGTGTGTAAGGTAATTGCACTTGTATGTGTAAATAAGATCAGTCAGTAAAATAGTTGTGGTAGACAACAGTTTTTGACAAATAAGAATATTTATTATATTCTTATGGCGCCTGTACACTCTTCCGCAAGTGCTTTCGCCATGTTTCGCCGAGAGCACTCGCGCGATAAGTCGAGAGACGAATGCGACCCTGTACATTCGTTTATTAAGTACGGATGCGAATGCCGAGAAGATGGACTCGTTGCAAGTTACGGCAGCTGTTACCCTATGCGCTATCAGTTATTATAATTACGTGCACAATACCATACAAAAAAAAAAAAAAAAAATAGGCTCGGTTTGATATAATTATTTCCATAAAATTTAGTTCAGCTTCGTTAATCTACATAATGATAATGTCAAACGTCTATGCGGTTTGAAAGCTTGCGCTATTGTATGTACAGACGCCAGCACATCAACCTACCCCTAACTGTCAAATTTTCACAATCAACATTGAACCTTATGCTTTTGCGATAAAGTTGAAAATCTATTACAGAAATCTGACAGATTGTAGTAGGTTGATGTGCTGGCGTCTGTACTAACTGAAAGACGCGAGAATGTACAGTGACGCACTCGCGTCGCCTCGCTAGTGTATGCGAGACCCTTCGAGAGCAGACGAGGCGAGGCGAGACAATAAAAGACGAAGCGAGTGTAGCATTGTACACTCTCGCACTCGTCATGCCTTGCGGTGCCTCGAGGAGAGTGTACAGGCGCCATTACATATTTCTAAGTGCAGGCAGATGTGATAATGTACTATTTGTTTTTAAATTATTGACTTGTTGTGATTGTATCTATTAGTTAGGTATACATTTAATGTGCTTTTTGTTAAAGTATAATTATGTAAAGATTAGTGTGTAAATAAAAGGTCTATTAAAATTGTTTGTTTTATTTCGCCAAACAGTAAACACGTTTTTTTTATTTGGTAATGCAATCTTTACTATAAAGAAATGTCATGAACCAAATCCAAATTTAATAAATATATTGGATGTGATGGTGGTTTGCTAATGTCGATAATAAATAAAAATGGCACTACAAATATATTGTAAAATAGGTTGGTATCAACATAATAGGGTGCAAATTATTGTGTTTATTTCGTCTCCTGTTGCGTTAAGTTAGGTACATAAAATAAATAAAGGGTGGTTTTTTTTGAAGCGGAGAACTTTAAATTGAAATAAAGAACAGGTTTTTTTATAATATTCATGAAATTGGCTTTATTTGAGAGATGATTTTATGACATTAAAGTTTGAATATAATTTCGGGCATGTGGCCGCCGCGGCTCGCGCGTACATGAAAGAAACGTTTGACGAACGATTAATTTCACGAAATGGACCTGTTAACTGGCCACCTCGTTCATGCGATTTGATGCATTTAGATTATTTTCTCTGGGGATAATATGTAGTAGCAGGTCTACGCCGACAAGTAAACCAGAAACAATTGAGCACTTAGAAGCCAACATTCGACGCGTCATTGCTGAAATATAGCCCGATATTGAGAAGAGACAAGAGTAGGTACCTATGTGAAAATTGGACATCCAGATTACGATTACATGTATGCGCGTGCACATGCCCGAAATTATATTCAAACATTAATGTCATAAAATCATCTCTCAAATAAAGCCAATTTCATGCATATTATTAAAAAATCCGTTCTTTATTTAACCTTTTAACCGCTTCGACACATATTTCCGTGCCCCTACCGCTCGTGTCGTGTCGTATTTATGCGACAGAGACATGCATGATTTTTTCGTTTTATTTTTGTCCTATTAACTGCGTGGTACACACGGCTACACATCAAGCTATACAAAACCAGTTTTAGCTGACCTCGCATTGTACACACGGCTACACATCAAGCTATACATTTCCAGTTTGAGCTGACCTCGCACTGTATAGGTTTTTCATACAATCAGAAGTCAGCTTATACTGGTTATGTATAGCTTGATGTGTAGCCGTGTGTACCTACATGTTTTTCGTACAATCAGAAGTCAGCTTATACTGGTTGTGTATAGCTTGATGTGTAGTCGTGTGTACAACTAAAACCATTATTAAATAGAGAAAAAAACTTTTTGACTATTTTTTAATCAATACAACGATTTCTCCTTATTTATTGTAGGTATTATTTTATCGATTTGTAGCCGGGCGCTAGGGGCACGGCAATGAATATTTAGCCAAGCGCTTAAAAGGTTAAATTTCAAGTTTCCGCCTCTAAAAAGCACCCGATATAAGTACATACTATAAATATTTCTGTACTATCCCTAAGTTTTTGAAGTCGATCACCGATCCTCCACCATAGTTAATTGAATGTTCGGCCGAATCCGAACTTTCAAACAGACCCAAATCATGTTTAACAACATTTTTTGACCACGTAAAATCATTATTCAAGTACTAGACATGAGAAGTGAAAATATTAAAAAAAAAAAAACAAAAATTCATTCGAATGAATAGGTACCTATTTCATTTTATTTGACAAAGACATTTATTCGTCGGATATGGTAGGTACAAAGTTGGTTGGTATAAATGGATAAGTTCAACACATCCGCCCTTGAAATATGTAGTTTCATAGTAAAAACTTAGTAACGAGTACATCAATCATCTTAAGCTAATTAATAACCTTAATTATATTCGATAGTGAGTTAAACATACTTAGTATTTTTTTTATGGATTCACCCTTTTATGTAGTCAAGCGCACGTCTGTGGTTAGAATTTGACATAGACACCAAAGTCGTTGCAGTAAGGGTTGGTTTCGTAGTCCAAGTGTTTCTATACCACTGGCGTGCAGATGACTACCTACTAAAGTTGGCTCTAAAAATTTTCTGAGACTTGTTTTTTACTTGAATTTTAGTTACCTACTTCATGTGAAATTGTGAATACACAGAATAACAACAATTATTTATTTCAATTATAAACTTAGCTTACAAAAATGCCGGTCATATCACATACAAGAGCATCCTAAAAAATATGAACCTATACAAAGTATAGAGTGTAATTTTGATATTAAATACAGGTTACATAGGTAAAAAGTTGTACAAGAGTAGATATTAAAGGGTTTGGCCGCGGTTACACAGCAGAAAATCGTATAGAAAATCATTTAGAGAGGTCAGAATTGAATTTAATTCAGAATATTTATTTTAATTAGGTAGTTTCCAGTTTGTGCGTATTTCTTGCGAAATATACGGAAATTTTGCGGAAGTACTTATTAAGTAGTTTCTCTACGTACTATGCATTTTTGTTTATTACCTTTAACAAGCGTGTTCCGAACCTAGTCGCGTTCCGATCAGCATAGCTATTTATAACTATTCGACATGCTATCGTGTCGAACATGACATATTTCTACAACCTAATTTGCCGTGCCCCCGACAGCAAACAGCTGTCGGAACAATAGCAGTAATTTATTTGAATAAGGGCTGATTTTTCAATCGACCGATAATTTTTATTCGAGGAATAAAATTGACGTCTGACAGTTTTTGTATGGAAGTAGGTACTGTCAAAAATTCGAAATTATTCCTTCGATATAAGTAGTTATCTGGCGTTGGAAAAATCAACCCTTATTTTCGGGTTTTGGATTTTTTGAACATTGATTGATGTTCGATTCGGTACGGAAGCGTATCGAATGGTTGTGAATAGCTATGCTGATCTAATTAAACACGATTTCATAGTCAATCGTTACGATTATGTAATGTAACCGCGATAAGTATCTATAGAGATGTTTTTAGAGAAAAGTGCGTTTGTAATTCCGAGGCCGAAAGAAAAACTAAAACGACTCATAAGATCAACATAAATATGAGATTCTATGTTAGGTATGCAAATCATTTTAAATAGTACCTAACGAAAAATCCGCCTCAAATACTGTATGTTTTTTTTCTTTAATAACTATACCCTATCATGCAAAACAAGTAATTAATAAACTAATTATGTACATTAAATGCATAAACAAATAATATTTGAACTGAAATAACAGAATTGGTAATTATTACTAACAAAAGTATAACAATTTGCGACTGTTTAGACCAGGTTATCCGCTGGTTTCAACAAGTTTATCCGCTAATTGCAACCAGTTTATCCTGGTTTCAACAAGTTTATCCGCTAATTTCAACCAGTTTATCCTGGTTTCAATCAGTTTATCAGCTTGATTCAACCAGTATATCAGGTGGTTTGAACCAGTTTATTCGCTGTTTTCAACCAGCTTATCCGCTCGTTTCTACCAGTTTATCCGCTAGTTTCAACCAGTTTATCCGCTCGTTTCAACCAGTTTATCCGCTAGTTTCAACCAGTTTATCCGCTGGTTTCACCTAATATGTGCACACGTGTGTACAGCCGATCCCTACCTATATATTGAGACCTAGTGATATGTATGTCTCTTTCTTTAGTTATCGTCCTAGTTATATGAGCATTACATAAATGTAAAGGCGGTCTAAACTTAACGTACCCACTATCTTATAGATGTCCGTGACCACCGCAGGACCACCAACGCCAATCGCTTCCATATTTGGTGAATAATTAGTACTCAATTGGTACTAATTAGTACTCTAACAAAAAAATTGGTACCTTCGTAGTTTTCGAGAAAATCGACTTTGAAGGTGGTCCTGCGGTAGTCACGCTCCCTTCAGCAGGACCACCATGAGCGCCGAAAAAGGGGGCATGCTACAGCTATTCTAAGTATACAAATAATTAGTACCCACAAATGTGATTAATTTCGTAAAAAAAACAGAACCGAAACATTTGTATTTACCGAGAAATCAACGATGATAACTTTCGCGCAATTGTTCAGCAGGACCACGATTTTGAATGTTGATTCCAAGTTTGAGAAGCTTGTCGCTTTCCTCAAACCTACATAGAAAATTAGTACCCTGCAAGATAAAATTAGTACCCAAAATTCAACATTAGTACTCCAGTAGTTTACGAGTAAATCGACTTTGAAGGTGGTCCTGCGGTGGTCACGGTGCAAAATTTTCATTTCAGGATTTCCCTATTAAAAACCCTGTGATTTCTTCCCAAATTTATACAAAAATTAGTACCCATAAAGAAGTTATAGCGACCAAAAATTCAGATTCCTAAGTGTTGTATTTCAAGAGAAATTAGCTTTCATTACTTTTCCATACTAAAACTCCGCGTATAACCCGACCAAATTAAGTTGTTTAAAGAAACTACATATAAAAGTATAGATAGCGTCGAAAAATTCATCCGCATCGCTGTCATTTTTTTTTATTAAGTATTAGCAGAGAATTAAACGGTATTAGGTATTAGTTATTATTTGCTTATTTTACTATTTGAATAAAAGTTGTTAATGGTATGGAGCTGTTTATGAAATGTAAACTCATGCAGATAAACTTATGGATGTCGGAATAGTAGGTAATAACAACAGTTCAATATCTAAATTTTATACAAACTGTGTATCTAAGTACATATAAAAAATAACCTATCGCTACCTTTGTTAATGACGTGAGTATGTAGGCACTCGAATAATTATTTTTCTGTATTGTAAGTACCTACCTATTCTCTGTGTTGTTATATGAATAAGAGCGATAGGTACCTATGTCTTATTTATTTCTTTCTTTCCTACTAATTTACCGTTGATGCAAGCAGTACCTAAGTATTAAAAACCTAGTTTACTGCAGTAACAATATGTTGTACGCAAGTATAAAAGGATTACATAAGTAATAGGTACCTATATATTTGAATAATATGCATTGCAAAGAGCACATCACGCATGTTTTTAGGAAATATGTGTTTTCATATCAAGGTGTACTACTTACCTATTATCTTCGACAAGCACATACCTATATTTAAAATACCTACTACACACATCAAAAGTGTCTAGGGATCAAGCATTTTTATGCGGATTTCTTGAGATTGAGATGTGGCTTTGTAATAAATTTATGATTTTATAAATTTATATGGATCCTTTTTGCTGCATTTCATAATTTGAATCAGGAACTGTGAATCAAATTCGAGTAAAAGATGAAAATCAGCTGTCAATATTTTCCCTATAAAAACATACAACGCATTGAAGACATTATTAGTGCTACTGTTTCCCTACTACTGATTAAAACCAACGTTATTATGGAGCGGCGACGTCATTTAAGCAGGGAAGAAATGCTCAGAGCCGTGGGAATGATAGAAGCTGGTTCCCGGCAACGTACTGTGGCTTTAGCTCTGAATACAAGTCAGAGTGTTATCAGTCGACTTTGGACACGTTACCGAAGCACTGGTACCGTGGCTGAGCGCCATGGAGGACGGTATCGCTGCACCACACGGAGACAAGACCGATACATTCAAATCTTAACTCGAAGAGCTCCAACAATAACCGCCATGATGTTAGCCGTGAGGCTTCATCACTCTTCAGGGAACTTAATTAGCGACCAAACAGTCAGAAACCGCTTGCATGAAGTGAACCTTCATTCCCGAAGACCGCTACGGGTACCACCTATAGCAATGCACAATCGTAGGATTCGATATCAATGGGCTCTTGAACACAGAAATTGGGCAGAAGAACAATGGCGTTTCGTGTGCTTTTCTGATGAGTCTCGTTTTGGTATGAGACCGGATACAAGACGTATACGACACTGGAGAACCCCTGGACGCCAACAGCGATTAAAATCCTGCCAGGAAGTCCATCCTTATAGTGGTGGAACCATCATGGTATGGGCGGGTATTTGGATCGGCGGAAGAACTGAGTTGATTTGGATCAGAGGCAACCTCAACGCTCAAATTTATGCTGAGACGATTGTATCAGACGTCATCGTTCCTCTACAAGTGCAAATCGGTCCCTTATTTCAGTTAATGCATGATAATGCACGACCGCACACCGCAAGAGTTGTAAGACAGACTCTCGCCGCAGCTAACATCAATGTCCTGCCCTGGCCTGCTCAGTCGCCAGACTTGAACCCGATTGAGCATGCATGGGATATGCTACAGAGAAGAGCTCTGCCGAATATGGAGGGTATCCAGTCGCAAGAAGACCTTTTTTTGTTGTTGCAACGAACATGGGCTGCCATTCCACAGCGTGATTTGGATGAACTCATTTTGAGTATGCCAAACCGATGTTCTTGTGTTGTTAGTGTTCGCGGTAGAAACACGGATTATTAATTGTTTAAGTTACCCAATAAAATTTTAAAGAAAACTGTTATTTCAGTCTTTTTTTCGAACTTTTGTGTTAGTGGTTCAAATGTCAAAAATCCCTTTATTAGGAAAATGGCAAATTTCTTTATTAATGCAAAGGTGACTTGGTTTATCGTTACTGTGACAAACGAAAACACTTTATTTGATGAATCCTTAAAGAAAATTTTAATTAATATCAATCAGGAGAAAAGTTATTGCAAAAATATATGTTGATCCCTAGACACTTTTGATGTGTGTATATCTATTTATAATATCGTTAATATCGAAATATTTCTGTAACTTTCTATTGCTAATTAGCCCTAATTTAAAGAAACTTTTTTTTTAAATATATATTATACTTCCTTAGGAAATAATTATTAATTATATCGTTTTCGGAAACCTTTAAATATTGAGACATTTGACCTTTTGGAAATTGCATATTCATTTATTTATTTGCTTAAAAAAATCTTGAAACCAAAAACGAATAAAAAAGAACTCGATGTACCCCGCACAACACGCTTCGCGAACGCTTTACTTCGATAGGAGTGAGGCGTATTTATCGTAAAAGTTATTGTATAACAGGTATCACAAGATAATAGACTGTAACTGTGACAAACAAACAGAAAAAACAGCTTCTGTTCCACGACCGACGAGATAACAGAATCCATCCAGTCACAAGCTTTTCTCTATTCATGCTTATGACAGTACCTTAGTTAGAATAAGATAAAAAATGTTACTGTTACTGTGACACCCTGTTACATCGTCCGTTACAAGCGCTTTCCTTTTCTCGCATAGGTGTACACCTTCAGAAAGAGAAGTACCTACTCGTATGACTCAGGTTTTTTGGTCCTGTTAGCCGGTTACATGTTACTGCGATCGGATACACACTGCATGAGTTTACATTTCATAAACAGCTCCATACCATTAACAACTTTTATTCAAATAGTAAAATAAGCAAACAATAACTAATACCTAATACCGTTTAATTCTCTGCTAATACCTAATAAAAAAAAATGACAGCGATGCGGATGAATTTTTCGACGCTATCTATACTTTTATATGAGTTTTAGTTAAGTTAGATTGACAACTTAATTTGGTCGGGTTATACGCGGAGTTTTAGTATGGAAAAGTAATGAAAGCTAATTTCTCTTGAAATACAACACTTAAGAATCTGAATTTTTGGTCGCTATAACTTCTTTATGGGTACTAATTTTTGTATAAATTTGGGAAGAAATCACAGAGTTTTTAATAGGGAAATCCTGAAATGAAAATTTTGCACCGTGACCACCGCAGGACCACCTTCAAAGTCGATTTACTCGTAAACTACTGGAGTACTAATGTTGAATTTTGGGTACTAATTTTATCTTGCAGGGTACTAATTTTCTATGTAGGTTTGAGGAAAGCGACAAGCTTCTCAAACTTGGAATCAACATTCAAAATCGTGGTCCTGCTGAACAATTGCGCGAAAGTTATCATCGTTGATTTCTCGGTAAATACAAATGTTTCGGTTCTGTTTTTTTTACGAAATTAATCACATTTGTGGGTACTAATTATTTGTATACTTAGAATAGCTGTAGCATGCCCCCTTTTTCGGCGCTCATGGTGGTCCTGCTGAAGGGAGCGTGACTACCGCAGGACCACCTTCAAAGTCGATTTTCTCGAAAACTACGAAGGTACCAATTTTTTTGTTAGAGTACTAATTAGTACCAATTGAGTACTAATTATTCACCAAATATGGAAGCGATTGGCGTTGGTGGTCCTGCGGTGGTCACGGACATTATCTTATAGTGTACGTAGTCAGCAGCGACAGCATACGTCAACGAAATCATTTATAAACATGAAAATAATTTGGTGTCAAATAAAAGTAAGTGTTAATCGACGATCGCTGCTGACCGTAAAGTATTTTGATTGCGGTAAGGAATTCCAATTGTTGAGATTTTTAATGACCACCTGAAATCTGATGAGCATTTCAAATCGTTGATAAATCATATAAGTACCTATCTAATAATAATACTATTTTCATTGGTAAACTTTTGAATAAAGTAAAATAATAATACAACTCCAGTTTTGGATAGAGCACATTTGTACCTAATTAATTCGGAGTTAGAAAACAAGCTATTCTATTACTTATTTTGATTACTTGAACTTAGGGCCGGTTGTTTCAAACGGTTGGTTAACGTTAAATACGTACGTCAAATAATAACGATTACGTATCCGTTATTATTTGACGTACGGCAAGGCCATAATTTTGTAATTGTAATTTGAAACAACACCTTTTTTTGGTTTGACGATAGTTAACGCCATTTTTGACGTATACGCGTGCGTCAAGTGGACGTGAAACAACCCGCCCTTACTATGCTTGTAACGTATAGATACCTACGTCGTTACTAAGTAAATTAAAAGAAAAAAAAAGTACGAAAAAACAACCGATCGAACCGGACGATCAAACTTTAAGGAACTATAAATATACAGAAGGCAATGGCGAGATTCAGACACACTTGTGCCCGGTTTCTGAGGTTTTTAAACGGAGTGTATCCATTCGATAGTGATTATATTGGTTCGGTATAGTGTTTCTGAACACGTCATTAAGGAAGAATTTAGCTTAAAAGTCGAGTGAATTATTATCGAGGGTTTATCTGAGACCCTCAAAAACCGAGCAGAAGGAAGGAATTCGATAAAATAGATAATTATGTCGAATAAACAGCTATTGAAAGTTTAAACTCCGTTTAAGAATTCTTCAGGAACCGGGCATTAGTCTTTACAATGCTATGTAAGCGTTTCGTACGAATTATTCGTATAAAAATAAGGTTTAAATTAGTATGATGAAAAGCTGGTTCACATTCGCTATGTTAATATGAACGTTATTCCAATAACATTAAGGTTTATATTCGTATGAAACGCGAACGTTACTTAGCAAAGTAAAAACAAAGTGCGGTTCGTGAATTTCGCCCTTAGTTACAGTTATCATACAACTACATTTTTGTAGTAACTTCTAAAAGCGGAAGTTTATCTTTTCCATCTGCCATATGCATGTTAACATTAGTTACCGGATTTTTAAAATACATAGCAACGGCGATACTGACTAGACAAATTGATAACACTGTAAATGCTGTTATCACAATATTAAACAGCATATAGCATACTACAGCTGTTATTACCAATTCCAAAGCACTCGCATATGTTTTTAAAATCGAGTTTAGGTTTTTCAAAAAGAAACTAGTAACTATACCTACCACAGCACTGTTTATAATTATAAGTATTACAAAAGTGTCGGCTAATGAACTAAAATCGTCGAAAATTGTTTCTAAATCACCTTTAAACATTAAAATAAAGAAGTTGCAGATAAGCGAATCCAAGTACATAAACACATTCTGTAGGAATATGTCAACATTAGAACCTTTTGTTTTTAACAAATATTCGTTATAGGTACCAGCCAGACATGAACAGAAGTTCTGAAAATTTATAGATAAGAAATAAATATTGAATAATTGTGACCAGAGATCGGTGTCGCCATTCGATTGTATTGACGCTGCATCAAAGTTTTTGATCATACATCCCATTGTTAACACTCCTAGTGATATCCACTGCACAAAGGCCAACCTCTGCTTGAATAAAAACTGGAAGCAAAGCAAAAAGAAATGGATTAATCATTGGAATATTTTTTTTACAGCTCCATTCACCCTTTCATCTCTGTAGTACAGGCATTTAACCCTGCGTTTACACCAAGGCGTAAAACATGTATTCTACTTGTGTCTACTGTTTCCGTTTATCGTTTACACCTAAAACAAGTCGTGAAAACTAGTATTAGACTAGACCAGTATCTAAAACTTGCCTAAAATGTCAAAAGGTGAACAGTACAGTGGCAGAGGGACATCGTCAAGCAAACTGTAACCATAAATTCAATATGTAACATATGATCTTAGGATAATAAAAAGTCTACGCTAGGGGGGAGGGGTCTAGGGGTCGGATTTTTTTTTTACAACTGTCTAAATACATGGTAACAGGTTGCGCGTCGACGTCCCTGTCACCCCGTAGGTATAGATAAACAAAACATGCCTGAAACAACGTTCAATGTATGATACACGATACGTTTTTGAATTTTTTTTACAAGATATGTTGCAAAACAAGTATCACAACTTGTTTAAGGGTGTAAACTCGTGGTAAAAAAAGAGTTTACCTGAAAGAGTAAAGCTGTCAACACAACTCGGAACTGCAGCAAGATGTAGTACGACGTTGGGTCATAGTGGGACAAGTTAATGAACGCCAAGTTGTTGTATAAGCAGTACAGAAAGGATGGAACGAAGTACAGCAGCAGCAGCTCATAGTTTATGAGAATGGCTTTGAATATATGCGGCTTATTTCTGAAAGTAGAGAAACGTAATATTACATTAATAACGAACTATAATTAAATAAGATTTCCCGAAACCACCCGGTAGGTAATAGGAACAATGATCAAAAATTATTACTTAGGGTGAGACTCACAGACCGCAGTTATATGAATAAGTATGAACATGTTCATATATAACATTCATAATATGCATATGATATTCGTATGAAACGCTTAACTAGCAAAGTAGGGCAAGTTTCAGTCATACGAATGTGAACCTTCTTCAAATGTACATAATGTGTCAATATGTCTTGCGAATATGAACATTATAATTATGCACAATAAGATTCACATTCGTATGACGCCTACTTTACTTAGCTAGCAAGGTAAAGGCAAAGTGCCGTCTGTGAATCTTATAGTATGAGTGGTCTGTGAATATCGCCCTTAGTAGGTACTCGACGACAAAGGCAACTGCATCCGCCGACACGCGTCGACGAACGCAGTCGCCTCTTGTGTGTATGCACAATTAGCTCGCATACACATCAATTTTGTGCGAGAATATGAAGCACGGGAAGCAATGCGTTTAGATAAGCGCATTACGTAAATAGTGCTCTTATCTAAACGCATTGCTCCAGTACCACAACCAGCAGATACTGGTCGGATTTGATCATGAAATATTAAAATATGGTATAGGAAACTAATGGCTCAGGCTCAGTCAAGGTCTACGACTAGGTACATCTAAATATAGGTTCTAATGTTGTCAGAATAAATTAATAAAAATAAAATGAACATAATTATTAAGCCGTTTTTCTAGTCTGCTATTCAGGGTGTGGCGTAAATAGTGGTCCACCGTTAAGGATTAGATATACCAGAAAAATTTACTAAGTATAACATATTAACAGGGGTTCCGAAAATATTTTCTTTTTGTTCTTTATTTACGAAATTTCTACCTTTTGTTACAAATTTGGTTTTAGTTTCTACAAAAACCATAATTTTTTCATTTTGATTTCTGTTACCTACAGCTGAATACTAGAGCTATCGTGTAAAATGATGATTTTTTATGTTTTAGAGCTTTTGAAGAAAAGGGTAGTTCTTCTCTATTTTAACAGAAATTTTTAACATTATCATGCAAATTCAAGAAAAAATTTTGAGCGATTTTTGTAAAAAAATAAATTGATTATTTTTCTGTAAATAAATATTTGTAAATTTTTTATCAACATCCAACCTTATACTGACAATGCGAATTACAAAAAAGCGTAAGAAAATTCGAATTTCGTGGGCTACCCTGGTTTTGCCTTAAAGGGCGGCTGCAACAGACTGGATGCGGAAGGCAGAGTATTTATGTCCATCATTGGACTACGATAGGCTGAGTTGATTCAAGACATAATTTTGTACTAATAAGTGCTATGCAGAAGAACAAAGTTATCTCATTATTTTCGAGAGATTAGGGGGTGAATGATCAAACTACTCTTAATGTGGATGTGTTTTGTACTTACGTATAAATCACATAGGGTTTATGACTTTCTCGATAGAAACTGAAAAACGATAAAAAGTATTTGTTCCCTATAATTACCATATTCATAATAGTAAAGTATTTTTATATCACGAAGCGACGCGCGCTTTACTTTTGGTTAACAAGTGTACAAACACGCTGTAAATGTGTGTGTAAGCGCAGGAGCTTTCGGTATAGGCCGAGACAATGGCGAAGTCGGAAGTGTGTTTGTGTTCGTGTGTGTGTATTATGTGCTCACGCTACTCGTCTTCACGCACACATTCACAGCGTGTTTGTACACTTGGTTAACATAAGTAAAGCGCGCGTCGCTTCGTGAGATAAAAATACTGTAGTATATAAATTAATAAAAGGTCGTGGCAAAGAGGGGGTGTTCAGAGTAACGTTTTGAGAAGGTAGGTATTTGGTAACTGCGCTTACGCAAGTTTTTATAGTTGGGCGACCGGAGCGGCGCGGCGGCGCCAAGTTAGAAATTAACCAAATATATTTTGCGTGTTGCTGGGTATTGTTCTATGTTCTATGTTATGGGTTTGGTTTCCGCACTTAGTCTCTCAAATGGACTTGTGCGTGGGCCATGGCGGCCGTCGTTGGTTATTTGCTTATTCCAACCAGCCCACCTCCCTCCAGAAGCTGATTAAGTCTCCTGGTTTATTAAGAACGTCTGTGTATGATTTGGGTGTCCCGAGGGTCTCTGATCTAATTTGGGTGACGCCTGTGCACTCAAAGAGCACATGCGCAATGGTTTCCTCAGCCTCCATGCAAGCCCTGCACAGGGGGCTGTCCGTTATGCCTATAGTGTGGAAATGTTTGTTCAGCGAGCAGTGTCCCGTGATGGTCCCCGTCACCAGGCGCAACCTTTCCTGTCCAGTCGTAATAAACGCCAGGTAAGCTTGCCATCCAATAATGGCATAGCTTCCTTGGATTGCCTGCAGCCTGATGACGACGGCCACCATCGTTCTGCTTGTGTGTGGGTGTGCTCCTGTAGCCACCTGCGTAGTTGATTAAAGGGGATGGGCACGATAGGTTCCGGTCCACAAACTGACATACTGGATGCCCTTCTGGCCAGTTCGTCAGCTGCATCGTTTCCTAATGATCCACTGTCCTTTTAACCATTGAAGTGTCACTATGTTGCGGTTCTGTAAGGTTACCTGTTCAAGCGCGTTGTGACATTCTAGTATTAGGATCGATGTGATTCATTTTTTATCTAGGGATTGGAGGACTGAGGCGCTGTCAGAGAGTATGCGAATATGGGTGTCCGTAACTCTCCGGGCTGCTATGGCATTAGCCGCTTGTATTATGCCCACACACTCCGCTTGGTAGACCGTGTTGAGCATTCCCAGCGGTTTGGATATTTTTATATTGAGGTCTTGTGAGAAGACTCCGACTCCAGTTCCGCAGTCGGTGAACCATCAGTGTAAACTCTTAGTTCTTTTGAACCTGAGTAGTCGCACTGCTCCTCTTTAAGAGGACTACATGACCTAAAGCGCGGTCTTTGTCGGAATGCATAGAAAAGAAAGAGAAGCGCGATGCCACAACGCTGGTAATTTATTGCAAAATATGAAGCAATTATCGATTTTCGAAAAATCTAGTCTTTGGACAAAAAAACTAAAACACTATAGTTTTAGTATGTTGCTTGTAGAATAATCTGACAAAAAATCATAATGATTGTATGTATATTAGTATGAATTTTGTTGTAAAAAAAAAGTTTTTAGAGGTATCTTCATGATTTTTTTCTATCGTACCAAATAAGTTGTATTATGTTTTCAACACACTATCATCCTAGCATTTATCCTGAAGAATATCATATATTTTTTTGATTTTTTTTACTGTAGTCTATCATATACTTTTCTTGTTTCTAAAACTTGCGTTTTTTGCGTTTAGGTCTTGTAAGCCCCTTAAGCACTATGTTATAGTGCTTTTGAAAGCAGTATTTTTTGAGGGCTTTATCGCAGGGTGATGCCATCAATGGCCGCCGCTTGATCGCATCTTGTTGTAAACGTATGTGTTTGACCCTAGAGTCTTTGCTCAGGGTTCCTGATATATGGAGCCTAAAGGCAGCCAGGGTCGCCTCTTCTCGCACTATGAGGTGTAGTGGCGGCAGTCCAAGCATAGCCTGTAGAGCAGCAGTGGGTGTAGTTCTCATGCAGCTCGTGATTGCCACACATGCGGACCGCTGTAGCTTTTCAAGGTCTCTTTGAGCTGTGCTTATTTGCTCGCGTGGCAACACCATTGAGCATGATGCCAACATTTAAAAAATAAATGCTGTCATTATTTTTCGAGTAAAATGGTGTTATGTGTGCAACGGATTTGTCCCCAAAAAAATGGTGTTTAAAGTGTTGAATTACAAGTCAAGTATGCATATTCTGTCTCACTATTATACGTGTTTATGTAAGTGTACTATTACACAAAAGAATAAAACTACTTCGCAGTCCTTGGCTACCCGCAATTTACGTAAAATTTTAGTTTTAGTAAATGTCCTACGGGTTTTTTGTAATGAATGTAACAGTGTGTAACAAAATGTGTAACGTTACAGTCATGACCGATTGTTAAGCTGAGAATACACTAGTGATGACTAGTGCATTTTTTTTATTAAATTCATATATTACATGTCAAGTTTTTTGTTTTTTTTATCATTTTATTTATCATGTTACACGCTATGTATTATACTAATGAAAAACCTGTTCTTAATTGAAAAAAAATCATACATTAAGAAAAAGATTTAGTATTAAACAGGTTAGCTGATTGATATGTTTTGTAATGTACAGTACTATGCGTTTTAAATAAGATATACTGCAATGATGTGAGCTAAACTTTATAATGGTCATGTACGTAACATTCAGTCATGTACGCTACTGCCACGGCAGGTAATCTTCAAGTAAAATATCCAAACCTTATGTCTATGGTTCACATATCTCATTTGACAGTTCCCTCCCCTCCCGCCTTCCGTACTTCTGTCTTATGATTCCACCATTTTGTTGATCTGTCTGTCTAAACTTTTGAAGTTTATTAGTTTCAAAGTTTCAATTTCAAAATTGATCGAGTGAAGTTCTGCGTTGATTTCCGTAACTTATCCTCTCAATTTCTGTAGCTGAAATATTATCGTGTAACATGTATACAACAAGTGCTGTGTTGTGACCTGTGCTAGTAGACGAAAGGACGTCAGTTTTCATATGTTTCCAAAAAGTGAGACAGGACTCAAAAAATGGTTACAGTGCATTAATTGTGAAAGACTGCGAAGCTTGAGCTTCCAAAAACTTCGCAAACAGTTTGTGTAGAAATCATTTCGAGAAGAGGCATTTTAAGATTGGCAGTATTTAATTGGTGCAATGTTATTAATAAAATATTAAAAGGCATAGATGTCTTCAGATTAGAAAGTAGACCTTTGTTGCCCCTGATGCAATTAAAAGCTTATAATAAGTTTAAAACAAAATTAAAAAATAAAAAGAAATGAAAGTAAGAAAAGTTTTTTTTTTCCATAATATTCCCTTTCTAAACTTTATTGCAAACATATTGCAATATATGATTGGCAGTATTTAATTGGTGCAAAAGTAATAATAAAAAGAATAATATATTGATACAATATCAATATATTATTCTTTTTATTATAATGCTCAGAAAATGAAACTACCAATATCAAGAAAAACCTTTTAGGCTGAAGCCGTACCACGCCATTGCATAAAATTCCGCGCCAGGTTTAAAGCTACATTAAAAAAAAAAAAACTGTCAAACATGATATGTGAACCATAAGGCGAGTCGATTTTTCTCTATGAGAGTGCCCTGTCTGAAGGGTACTTCTTAGTCTGTGGCTACTGCGTACATGACTGAATGTTACGTACATACACACGTTACGTACTCGTAACGTGTGTTATGATATCATGAATGTAACTGTACAATTTTTCGCGGTTTTACCCGTCTATAATAAACAAAAAATTTGTATATTGGGTGGTGCAACAATTTGACATTGAACTTTGAAGGCGCCTTTAATCCGAAGCAATAAATGATGATACTTATAGTTTAAGGCCATTTGTACACGGCACGGTTTCTTTATGGTAGCCGCGTGTTATCCGCGCCGTAGACAAAAAGTGTGACCTTCTATATGACACGGTTCTATGGTATACGGCGAAGGCGCGCGGCGCCCGCCGTGCCGTAGTACCACCATGTCGTCTACAAGCTTCCATAGTGAATCAAACAACACTGACGACTGTGTCTACACCAGGCGTGGTCGCAGCCCAATGTTTGGGGAGGGGGGGGGGGGGTCACCATAGGTGCCGAGGAATATTTTAAGGGAGGTACATCTCCTCGTGAGTCTAGTGGTCGCAAGCGTTACTGCTGAGCATGAGGTCCTGGGTTCGATTAATGACATGGGACTTAAACATATCTGACGAAATGTAGTACTATACCAAGATACACCCCCGCCTAACCCTTCAGGGATTAAAGGCGTGATGTTATGTTAAGGTTCATGATCTCCAGCTCCACATTTACACGGTATTTAATAATTGTGCCAAAATGGTCGTATGTAATGGTAGATTACGTAGGCTGGGAAGAGCGAGCGTAGCGAGCTCGAAAATTTTACCAACCCGGCTTGGATTGTTTAGGTTTTATATGATATTTTCAAGCAGTAGGGAGTTCTACTGTCGACTTATGCTGGCAAGCCTAAGCAACTATGAGGGTGTAGAATGCAAGAGCGAGCGAAGCGAGCTCGAAATTTTTTTCGTTCGATTATCTTTTAATCATTCCAAAAAGACTAGGAATTACTTGCTTTGTCGACCTATGAAGAAAAGCTCTAGAATCAACAGAATGTAGATTGCAAGAGCGAGCGAAGCAAGCCTGAAAATTATAATAGCAACCCATCTTGAATAGGTTCCGTTTTCTTTTGACCATCATACAGAAACAGAATAGTTTTACGAATTATGACGAAAATCTTAAAAACTCGTTTTACAGCAGTTTAGGTTTTTGGAATCTGGCCTTAACCTAAGCCATTCGAGCCTTAGTACGAGCGGGGTGCCCAATATCCCGAGTTTTCATCGTTCAATCTTGCATCCTAGATTTTATATTTTATAACAGGCTTTCTGAAGTAAAACCTTTTTTAGGCGCGTTAAAAACCCATTAGGTATCATTTCAGAGTTTTAAGTTTTTATTTCTGTCGGCAGTCCCCATGTCTGCCTGTTCTTAATGTTTTTGTATAAGCCCATGGGAAGTTAGTAAGAAATGTAAATCATTCAGATTCTCGACAGCTTGAATAATTTTCATGGTCCCCACGACCCAAGGACCGCGCCTGGTCTACACACGGCGAATAAACCGTTGTTTTTCACGGCAAGAAAAACGTGTGTACAAAATGGCCGTAGTGTTAGGTACTATAGACGTGCCGAATTTACTATATCTACTAAGAGTTAATTTACTACATGTAGGTATTTTAAAAACGTGTAGGTAGATAGCAGAAATACTGCAATATATATAAGTATAAGTACTTACTCTCTCTTAAATGTGTACAATAATGCTGATATACATAGTTTAAGTAGTTCTGATAGGAAAACCACGAGTGTTGTATTGTAGTTATAGCCACCACTTTCTGTTTTCGATGCAGTTACAAACACACCTGGAATCAGAAACCTGAGTTTTAGATGCAACCAAAAAAATACAAGGTACGACTCCAAGCGCCGCCGCCAGCTGAGTTGCTATGCTGTCACTGATTTACATATTAGTTTTGTGGCTCTATTAAAAATCGTTTCTGTAAAAAGTTTATCAAATAACGAGCCGTGTATCCGATAGAATATCCCATCGGCCTAAATGATGAACTTCCATACAAACTTTCAATCACTTTTAAACGATGAATTTTCAAAAATTCTTTTTAAGTGCTCACTTTCGCTGTATAAGAAACTCTTATGCAAAATGTCATGCTTCTAGCGAAACCTTCTAAGTTTAAGCTATGCATTGCCTGTTAGTAATAAGTTTATTTATTTCATAATCAACAGGTTTTAACAAATAAATACATTTTAGAGGTCTTCTTTTAAGTATAGAGATACCTGTAACAGACCTCCCTCTTCCATGTCTATGTGTACACATACAGAGCCTGTTAATGACAGTATCAATAACAAAAAAAAATATAATAAGAAAATTTAAACTAGAGAAATTACATATAATCAGTTTAGGTACTTGAATTCTTAATCTCAGATAATTTACATTTCATCTCCACTTATAAACGATACAGCGAAAAGCAGTTTTTTTTTTGTTACTGTTAGTGAATGAATTCAAGAATTTTATTAAGTAGTTTAGGACTTTAGAACTTGTAATTATTTCATATATAAAAATATTGTGTTTTTGTTTAAAACAAGAAATTATCAAAAGCAGTCAAACAAGACATAAACACTGGACCAGAAGAAACTGAGTATAGTACAACCCGTCCAACTTAAGTGTGCACCTCGCTGGAATGCGTTTATGCGCGAAATGTTTATATTTATCATCATTACGATAAAAACGATACCTATGCATGTTGAAAAAACAAAATCGTAAAAAATATTTTTACGAAGTTAACTTTTTTTTTCAAACAGTACGACAGAGTAACGTCACAGCACCAGGTGCACAGTTAAGCCGGACGGGTTGTATGCATTCATTGTTGAAATATGAAATCCAAACCACACAGTAATCATACTGATTGTTGTTAGTACATTGCTTTGATTCCAATGTAAGATTACATATTGTTTGCAATGCGTAACGAATATACCCTTGAAGCCATCAAAATATAACATTAACACAAATGAAAAAAAAAAAGCTTAAATAATGTTTAATTCAGAGCAAGAATTTTCTAACATTGGTATATTTGTATAACTTTTTAATTATTTCGAGTTCATAGTTTATGGGACAGTATAAAGAAATCCATGTGATTGATAAAAATTTAAGTAAACAGTTTACGGTCTATATGAAACTCGCAATAAAAATCCAAGTTAATTAGCTAGCAAGTTTTTATGCATTTCCTAATTACTTAAATGAAGTTGGAATGGAAATGCTTCCATTTTTTTTATCAGTAACAATTAAACACATACCTAAATAAGGATTATGTAGTAGATTACAATGAGTGCTTTAGTTAATTTTCCTAGTGTTGCTTACTAAAGTATTTTTTATTATACTTCCTAATGTTCACTATTTTAAGAAAAACTCAGCTTAACACTACCTGGTGTGATCAAGGGCTCTGTTTGAACAAAGCTACTCTGGCATTCCTAAAACTTCCACAAATTAAATCAAACAATTATTTAAAAAAATATACTTATCACACAAAAACTATACACAAATGAAACACCAAAGTTGCAACTACAACAGCTATTATCTTCACTGTGTATACTTACGCGTGTTGGGTTCTAGCTCAGATCAATAATTAGTTAAGTCAACATGTAGGTATACCGGTTGGTGATAAATACATGCTTGAATTAAAAGTTATTATGAATAGCGGAATAATAAACGAACGCTTACCTTGAAAAACGAAGAGAATTATATACAGGGCAAAAACAATAAAAGCCTCTTTATTGGGAAACAAATTGGAGCATTGCGTCATTTTCCACTCAAAATTCCACAGATTTAGTAGTAAATTAGGTGGCTTTATTACAAGCCCATTCAATAATAAGGTCTCAACGTCTACTCCAAAATTGTTTGAATCGTATTTATCCGCCCATTGAAAATCGTGTTCTGTGATCCAAGTCCGGCACAAATGCACTACAATAAACAAAGCAACATCACAATAATATAAATGTCAAAATGTGAATGTCATTGTCATGTGTCAATATGTTTTTTGACATCCACTTTTACGTTTAAAAACCGTTTACGAACATTGGAAAAAGTCATGTATGTACAGACGCCAGCACATCAACCTACACCTAACTGTCAAATTTTCCCAATCAACATTGAACCTTATGCTTTAGCGATAAAGTTGAAAATCTATTACAGAAATCTGACAGATTGTAGTAGGTTGATGTGCTGGCGTCTGTACTATAGAAAAGTGGAATAGATCGTTTGTCTTGTCTCTGACACGACTGACACGTTCTGCTGCCTTTTTTGCAAATGCGCCTGTTCCAGTCGTCCTTGCGTAACACACTCAATCACAATCCGAATCATTATGAAGGATATTGCTAATTCATTGCTCCATATGTTCAAAAAATTCACAGACTTCGTGCCTCGCACGACTATCGAGCACATTGGAAATGTATCTACGGAATTCGAAAAATATTGTCGCTGAGCGACGAGAAAGTCGGGATAAGGAAAAGATTACAAAATAAAACTACAACGTTGAATGATAATGTCGTTCTGACTTTATTCAAAAAGATCGTCTTTGTTTTAGGCTCAAATAATTGTAACTGACTAAATTGTCCAGAGGAGTTTTTCTCAAATTTTTGATATCATTCTTCGTTTCCAAAATATCGAGCGCCAAAATCAAAAATTCGGAAAAAAATGTTTTTTTTTTCACTATTTAGGCCATCCATAACTTCTTTCGTTTTAGACTTTCTAGAATAATTCCTTTTGAACCTTACAGCTCTAGTGAATACGCGGCTTTTGAGCATTTTTTTAAATATCATATCTTCACAACTCTCCGAGATATAAGGGGATCGCACTTTTTCGTGAAATCGGAGCCTATACTGGAGCGAACGAAAAGAGATTTCCAATGTCAAAGTCAAATCATTTATTTCAAATAGGCACACTAAAGGCACTTTTGAACGTCAAACATTATTTGTACCAATGTCAAAAGGGTTTTTAATGATACTCAGAGTACAACTACAATGGTATGTAAAAGGATCTTTTGGATTGGCGTATGGCCAAAATCGGAACTAACACCACCATCTTGATTTTTTCAATATAATTTCAGTGACATTTTGCAAATATTTAGAAAACAACTCTCCCATTCAATGTCAATCAGGTGCCAAAAAATTCTTGCAGCACTCGACAAACGTGACAAAGATCTTTTGACACGTAGCAAATATCGGAACTAAAGCCTGCAAGGTTATTTCAATACACAACAAAGATAAAGCTCAGCAAAAATAACCGGTCTCCCTCTTATCTCCTTGGTTTTGAAATAAAAGTAAATCCCTATATTGCACCATCCGATAGTGTCGTGAATCAAATTCTGGGAAATAATAATGACACACAACAAAGTAAAGACCTCCCGGGGCTTAGGTTGCTTCCTTCAGAGCTCGTTGCCATAATATGCTGGTTAATCTGTGCTAAATATCATAGACCATAGAATCTTGAATTGAGTACTCAAGTGGTTCAAAGTCAATACCGTAATAAATAGTGCAGAATAACGTCACGGTAAATTGTGTTGTTCGTATAGCTACATAGTCCAAAAATTGCTTTTTGTCTTATGAACTTAGAGTTCAAATTAGTTTAAACTGCCATTGATCATTCTACTTTTGTGTTGGTGTTGTGCACAGAGTACTTTTTGATAGACTGAAAGTGTTGTGGAACTACAAAATGTCAAAATTACAATTGATTACAATAATCTGAGCAATCTGATGTCCAAAACTCATTTTTTTACAATTTAAAGTGTCGTTTCGTGTGAATAAATAAACAATAATGTTATTCGTATATTAGTGCCGTGTTTGATGGCTGAAGTGTGAAAATATAGTCATTCGAAATAGTGAAGGAAGCAAATAGTGATAACAAGAATTTTCAGTTTTCAAGAAAATTGAATGCGATGGCTAGTGACGAAGACGATAGTACTTGGTAAATATTGAGTACCATTTAATTTTTCAGTTTCCTGTACCAACTATACATATATCTAAGTAGAACACAGTAATTTCAGATGTAAAGTATGGGTCATGTATTTATTTTTGCAGTGTAGTGTACACACGGCTACATATCAAGCTATACTTTTCCAGTATAAGCGGACCTCTTCTTGTACGGAAAGCCAAACCAATGCGAGGTCAGCTTATACTGGAACTGTATAGCTTGATATGTAGCCGTGTGTACAGACGCCAGCACATCAACCTACACCTAACTGTCAAATTTTTCCAATCAACATTGAACCTTATGCTTTAGCGATAAAGTTGAAAATCTATTACAGAAATCTGACAGATTGTAGTAGGTTGATGTGCTGGCGTCTGTACAAGGCTTCTTAGTTAATAAATATTTGCCTAAATTTCAACCATGCTGAATATCTGAATGTTTTCACAAATTAGTACAGTACATTACTTGAGACTACAAGCAAATATGCAACATCAAATTTTAAACAAAACAAAATGATCAATTGTGATATTTATTTCAGGTTAATTGAATTGGAGTCTGCTCTCCTGGATGGCTGTTCAGCACAAGAAATTAATGTACTCACTAAAGGCAAGAAGATACCAGAAAGTTTACGTCCAGATGTCTGGCTCCTTTGTCTTAGTTGCCAAGAAGCAGGCAATCAACTGCTTTCTTTTGATGAAATATTTGATCTAATAAATCAAAATGAACTCCGGGACGATGTCAAGAAATTTGTGAAACGACTTGGAAACGATGATGATGATAAACTGTCAGTTATCTCTGATATTGAATCCATAATTACTTTTTACTGTAAGTCTAAATCCATCAATTACTGTGCAAATAATGGCTGGATTGAAATATTGCTGCCCTTGCTGAGTTTGAAATTGCCAAGATCTGATACATACAATTTATTTGAAAAAGTTTTGAAGCTGTACATTCCACAAGGCTGTGTCAAGAATGGTGTTCCATTTCATATATTACGATTAATTCTTCAATATCATGATCCAGAGCTCTGTTCCTTTTTAGACACGAAACGGATAACTCCCGAGCAATATTGTTTATCATGGTTAAGATCTCTTTTTTCTGGTACATGCAGTCTAGAGGTAGTGCTTTTTATGTGGGATTTATATTTTCAAAGGTCTGATCCCTTTTTTATATTTTTTCTTTGCTTGATAATGATTATTAATGCTAGAGAGCAATTGTTGCAAATGAAAAATGACGACAAAGATGCTATAATTCAAACTTTAATTCAGATGCCTTCAGATCTAGAAGCCAATGATGTCTCTGACTTTTGTTCACTTGCACATTATTATTCATTAAAAACTCCACAATCATTCCGTGAAGATGTTTTAGAGGTACTGTTTTCAGAAAGTGGAGTAGAAATTAATTCTAAACTCTATTCTCAAGCATTATGTCTTCCTGTAGCTGTACATGAATTAATTGAAAGTGCAACTATAGATTCTGGTAACAGTGACAATGTCAAGTTCTTTTTGGTTGATTGTCGCCCATCTGAGCAATATAATGCTGGTCACCTGTCAACAGCATTTCACCTTGATTGTAACTTGATGTTGCAAGAACCTTCAGCATTCAACACAGCAGTTCAAGGATTACTGAATGCTCAGCGACAAGCACTGGCTGCTGGCTCTCTTGCAGCTGGAGAACACCTTTGCTTTGTTGGTTCTGGTAGAACTGAGGAAGATAGTTATGCCCACATGGTGGTTGCATCCTTCTTAAAAAGAAATACTAAACATGTTTCTATGTTAGAAGGAGGATTTGTTGCAATTCATGACTACTTTGGTCCTCATATGACTGACTGCTTGGAGGAACACAATCCATCCACTTGTTTAGTTTGTGCACCTAATAACAATAATGAAGGTGCAGAAATACACCAGAACAAAGTTAGGGATAATATTCCAGCCAAACAGTTATTCAGTAAATTGTCTTCGGCAATGAAAGCAAAGAGCCAAGAGGTTAGGGGCAAGTTAATTGAATATATTGTCAACCCAAATTCTACATACAATAATGGTGAATGGCATGTATCTGCTGCAGATAGAAAGGAGCAAAGATACAGGAATGTTCCTCCAGTGTTTAGCATTAATGATGAAGATGATGACTCAAGATCAGACAGTCTCAGGCGAGACTTTACTGACTCTGATTCATTAGAAGAAATTGTAGAAGTGCAATCCTACCTGAAGGAACATAATGTTGTTGACAGCTTCCCTTGCCAAGAAGTTCTGCTGAATGGATATATGCATGACTCTTACTTAGTAGTTTCTGAAACTCACTTGATTGTTTTACGCGACATTCCAAACAAAAGAGGCGCCGCGAAAGTTATGTCCCGAAGACCTTTGTCGACTATTGTAAAAATAACTGCAAAAAAAAGGCATCCTGAATTAATTACCTTCAAGTATGGTGTACCGGATGGTGACAATCTCTTGATAAAAGATATGGACCGCTTCCTTATACCGAATGCTTCCATAGCTACGAAAGTAGTTTCAAATCAAATTGTTCAACAGTTGGACAGCAAAGTATAAAAACACAATAAAGAAAACCAAATTATTACAAGCAACATTAAATATTTGCAACCAGCAAAAAGGCAATTACAAGAAAATGTCTATTATAAAATAAATAAATAATTAAACTTGAGTCATTGGAAAGTTACCGGAACATAGACGGCAGGTTAGCAAAATTTTTCTCTATGTCGTTAAGATTTTCACCTATTTTATTCACTACTAGCTTAAATACTTTCCTATTTCGTCATCGACTAATTTCTTGACTTGACCGGTTTATGGCCAAGAACATAACTTGCCTAATTACGCTCATAGTTGAAAACGACTGGGAAGCACTTCAATCAGAAGCCGCATTTGCGTTAAGCCTCCTTTATTTTAATTATCTACTACTAGTTCAGCCGCACCTGCCTAATAATACTTAGATCATTATCCAAACTACTTGTAGTAGGCGTGCTACACACTTGTTCGGGTTGGCATAATTCGGCACGAATCGGCACAGCCGGGCGGCAATATAATTCGATTTTGCCGCCCGGCTGTGTCGAATCCTGCCGAGCTCAAAAAGTGAGTAGTGGGGGTTCAATCTACCTATATTCCGTGAACTTTACATAATTATTCGACTCGTATACATATTCTTCTTTCATCATTTGATGTTGTACACTTATACAGGCTGCCCTGGGACATCGGCGCGCAACCTCTTACATAATGTTTAATAACCGATGAAAAATTTCAATTCAGGTGGCTTCAGAATCATGTACGGAGTCTGTTACAATTTGCGCGTTGATGATGCCACCCTGTATTTTGAGATATTAGAGATTTTTTCTTGTAATATGAAACACATATTAGAGTAATTTTCTTAAATAAAAAGTAATTTAAAATCGAACTTTAGTGACTGTTATCGAATTTTAAAATGTATTAGTTGCATTAAGGAAGTCACCCTGGTCCAGAATGTAGATTACTTCCCTACTACATGTGTAACTTATCACTATTAAGGGGACATGTTTAATTTGTCAATTTACTTATATTAATAAGGCATACTATAGCGGATATTATAATGCATATGTATTAAATACATTAATACCTATGTTACTTAGGTACTTTGTTATGGATTGCTGTATATACCTTAGTGTCTGGGATGGGACACCTGCGAGGTAATAGCGTAACACACACAAAAAGGCAATCGATTGCAATGCCTTTCATTTTGACAGTTCAGCCAACGTTCATTGCGTTATTTACTCTGTTGTCGGACGAATTTTCCAAACCTGTGAAGCAATGGAGTAGGAATTTCCTTCATTACCCTCGGATTGTGATTGAATATGTGTTGTATGTGTACGCAATTAGGGTGCTGGGTCGTCTCTGCTATCGCGAATACTAACTACTTACCACCAGGTGGGTTGCTTCGCCTGCTGAATTGACACCGAATAATAATTAAAACAGACCATAAACGATACACGGGTGTCTTACCTAATCAGAGTAGGTAAACTCAGGCACATTAATTGTTAAGCAAATTGACAACTAGATTCAAATCACAAACTGTCAATCTTTGACAGTTGCATGAAATGGCTATACCACGGCAATTAGGATGTCAATTTGCCAATGAATTTCTCTGACTGTACCTACTCTACTTCTACCTTTTTATTTTTTCCATTCTATTTTTGATTAGAAGCTAGAATGCTGTCGGTGAAAATGATGCAGAAAGCTTTAGCAAGCTTTCGTATTTGAAACTTTAAATTTTATTGCATGTGTAACTACCTATTTATTATATTAGATTATATTACCGCCATGTCTATTTTTAATTTTATGTGTCTAGGTACCTATATCAAAATGTGATAAATAGATTAGTGTATTATAGATGCAGAGGTGTTAAACTATTGCTGGAATCAAAGGAATGCTTATGTTCGTTGATTGGTAAACAATAGATAATTACTATGAAGGCTTCTAAAATGCTCCGCGCACGATACATTTTATAACGAACAGATATAATTATGTAGGTTATTCGATCTACTTGTGGCTTAGAAACCACACAGGTTTTATATTTCCATGGATTGTATCTATCTATTTGTAAGTTAGTTTCCGAAACACTTATGTCTTCAAAATTAAATTATATGAATGTCTAGTACCTAATGTAGCAAAATGTTGTAGCGCTTTGTAAAATAAAAATCTTTCATAATTAAAAAACTATGTTTTTAATACGTCTACAATAGCAATTGATCACTTCGGTTGGCTTAGATTAGGTCTTTGTTTTCCAAATAGCGATGGATGATATATCTTGGGCTATGATGCCGATTCGATTGTTTATTTGGGACCACGCTTGGTTAAAGTATTTATTAAGTATGAAAATTCGTCTAGGCACGCTAAGTCATTATTTTATTAAATGTTTTGCTGCCTTGGGTATTATTATAGTTTATATCAGTTCCTTACTTGCTTGCAATAAGTTGAGCTAAATTTTTATGAGTAAATAAGGATGGTGCTCGAAGGCAGCAATGTTTAATAAGTAGGTACCTATTGATACTGAAAACGCAATTTTAAATTTTATACGTCGCCAACACTTCGAATTCTGTAATCATAAAGGCACGCATAGGTTTAAGCAATTTAGTACGTGAAATTAATATGTATTAGTACGATTTTTTATTATGCACACAAAAGATGTCATCACATGCCATGCATAATATATTAAAATGCATGAACTTGCACTTTAGTAGGCTATCGAGATTGTTATCGAGATAATTAGAGTTTAGGTTTGTAATGATTCTATCATGTATTCCTAATAGAAGGCGATAATTGTCACCATGTAACTCTGTGTTATAGATGTTCTATTTTCAGCGTTTAAACTATTCTTAAATTATTTGTATATTTAGTTGTTATTGAAATAAAGAGGTATATTACAAGTAGTTTCCGTTTTTTTCATCATTCTCCAAACCAGGCTAGTCCGTTCACTCGTTCTTAGTGCTGCAGCGCTGCATAATATGTAGGTATACCCGCTGTATTTATTTATTTATATATACACAAGGAAGTAGGTGTTATTGTTAGGTTTACCTGCTTATCGTTAGGTGTCTTATCTACCTCGGCCTTGTTATATACCAACCTAGTGTTCTACCGATTACTTTGTTCAGTGAAAGCTAACGCAGATGATTATTTGCTAAGATGGTTAACATTGCTATTTGCACTGAATTTTTAAAGTACCTAGAGCAAGCGGTAGTTATGTACTTACCTACCTACAACACCCACACCTTAAAATATAGTCAACGGGCAAATAGTTTGAACGGCCTCCTTCTCGTCCTTGGTTCGATTCTGTACGTATACAAAATAATACTTAATTATTCTAACCGCTATTCCTAATATAGGTAGGTATCTACTCCTATGCGGCATACCCAAATGGGTATTGTTTGTCGAATCGTTGAGGTCCTTAAGTTTTGAGTTGAGCTGCACGATTAGGTCATTGACTGGACTCTCAATCTGTGTTGTGTACCTACTCAAAATACCATTCCATTCCTGACACCAATCTACAATATGATCTGACGGTCTGACCAAGATTATGTCCCGTTGTACCGTTTGCACCATTGACCTGTGCAGAAGAGACAATTAGTTTCGTTTGCACTGAAACTGCATTGATAGTATGGTCTCATCTGCACCATTCCTCAAAGTATTTCCTCTTGCATGTTCTAATATTATTTGAGTGTTGACAAGGTAACTATTTTGTTATAAGTTCTGGACTTTAAAAGAGTCTGACCTCTGAGTTTGTTTCGGTCTTTCTCCTCAGAGTAGTCGGATGGGCCAAACTTACAGAACTAAAATCATTTACCATTTATCTACTTGCAGGACTCAATGACAAATGTGAAATTAAAAGACACACCCTTGTTTTAATTCTCATAGGTATTTTATTGTTTAGATTCGTTATGTGTAGGTATGTTTTTAATTTTAATGCATAACAAACAATAAAATTCAATTTTACATCATATATATTATTCATATATTTTATAAAACTTTGCTTTAGGAACAAAATAACGTTTCGTAACGAAATGAACCTTCCAGGAAACAATCGTTAAGCCACTAAACTCAGGGAGAGATCGATGAAGATACAAGGGCAAATTAAATTAGGTATCTATGTAGTTAAACTGCGCAGACGTGATTATATCAATATCTAAACACGATAAAACAAACAAAACTTGTTTTAGGGTCAACGATTGCTGGTAGTGTAGGTAGTTACTTACTTACTAATTTGAAATATCAGTAAAAAAAATATTTTCCATGTTTTGATATTGATGACCTATCACGTCTGCGGAGTTTCGCTAGCTAATTAAATTTGACATTTAATAATAAGTCATGTAATAAAGTTAATAAGTACAGACAGCACAAAGATATATTGTATCCATATCATTTGTATTGGACCTCTTCGTTTACACAATCAACACATTATAAAAAAAGGTATAGATAATCAGATAGTAGCTAATTAAAACTAAATCGAAACATTATTTCATAATGAGCATAGTGATCTTGCAGCTGCCGCTCCTTTTACAAGCCATTATTGTACAAGTGCATGGATTCCCACAATCTATAAGAATTTGTAGTCTTCAATCTTTTATGTAGGAAAATCTACTAGGTAAGTACCTACTTACAGCTAAAGTAGTGTTCATCTCAGATAATTTTATTTATATTCCATCGCCACTTAATCAGTTAAGATATACTTTAGTGAAATGTATTCTCAGCTGATTTTCGAGTGACTGAGTTTTTGGTTTCAATGGAATTAGAACTTTGTTAAAAATAACATTCAGTTTGCTGTGAAAATGATCTTAAATTCTTAATTCAAATATACCTACTAAGACGAAGGTACCTTTTGCTTCATTGAAGATCGAAAACAGCCATGCACTTGTGTTTAGAGCCCATAAAGTAAGAAGGGATAGGACATAAACTCCGAAAAAACTTAACAAATAGCATAGACTACGTTATCAAATAAATATCCTCGTAATGCAGACATTTTGATGTCAATTACAAAATCTTTGGTAACACAAACAATCGAACATCACTTAATGATCTGTTAAGATATAACGTTATTTTAAAATTCACTCATTGGACAGCTTAACTTGTTTTTACTACAATTCGTAACATTTTTGTTGTATGTACAGCACATTTTTAATTTTAGATTCCTAAAGAAGACATGAGATTCGTGTAAATACGCTTATTCTGCAATGTTATCATTTTTCGTAACTAGTTATTAAAATAGGAAAGACAGGTATTGATATGTTTCGTTTTTATTATAAGGTCAAGTTTTTGGTTTGTAAGTATTTTACTAACAATGGTTCGTACTTATTTATTTCGTTGATGACAATCATTCAAGTTGATTGCCTCAGTACTGTCAGACCCGTAATGTTAATTGACACACTTACAGTGTTAATATCCTGATAACAGCTATCAAGTACAGAAAACAAACATTTCTGGATCTGATAGTACGATGTAGGTACCTACTTAGGTCAGGTAAATTCTTTTCTATGTACAGTTACAATTCTTATCTATTTAGTTTACCTACTTTTCATTTGGTAAGTATCTACTTACCCTATTTCAATATTTCAGAATTCATTATTAATTATAATTAGGTATGTTGTCGCAAGTGTAAAAATCAATATTTATACTTAGTTGGTAAAATTAAAAATTGTTTAAGTAAGTACCTAAGTAGGTATATATAATGAACTATTTACAATGTTAGAATCGTCGTTAAAATTATTTAAAGGTCTATCTAACTACTTATATAGAGGCAGCATATTTTGAAAACTATGTTAAGGGTTCCTGCAAGTGTGCAGAACTCTACGTAGGCATCTCAGCAGGCAAGTAACTCATCGAGATCTTTTACGATGATTAGGTAGGTACTGAGACTGACAGAATACGAACGCGCACTATGTGGTCAAGGATCCTTCGCTGATGAATTAACAAATTAAGTCTTTTTATCGTAGGTAACAACTACTAAGTCTGAAGGTTACTTAGATCATGTATTTGTTAAGTAATCTTTAATGTAGGTAATCTTACAGAAGTTGTAAGTGAGTAGTACTTACATAATCGCAACCAGCGGCGGCGTGCGTGTATGGATGTATGGACATAAACGAGGCATATGGAGTATGTAAGATTCGTATTCGTAGCAAATGGCGTTCTGTGGTTTCTGTCTATGCCCATAAATAGGAAGAAGGCGTGAGTTTTAAGTTTGTATGTATGTATCAGCACTGCGAGAAGCACAGAACCGGTCGAAGTGGAGGTGCTTGGGGGAGGCCTATGTCCAGCAGTGGACGTCTTTCGGCTGAAATGATGATGATGATGATACAGCAGTTATAGTATATATATTTAGTGAGTTGTGTGGATAATCAGTAGTGTTAAAACTTTTAATTCAATCTAAATCTGGATTTGCGGTTTTCCTTAGCTGATTTTCAATAAGCAGACTGAATGGTTGCTTATATATAACGATTTAGGTACTTATGATGTAAAATAATTATAACTTATTCATGACGAACACAATGTTGGTAATGTGTACAAAATGTCCCCTGAACTAGGATATATACCAACTTATTACTAGGTAGGTACGTACCTACTTATTTATTGCAATACCTATGTAATGGGTATTACTTACCTATTTACAAGTTATCTTATTCCTTTACCTAGGTACTTATGTAATATAATTTTTCTGAGTAGGTATATCTATATATACATTTAATTTAGGGTTCATAAGCTTTCTTAATATTAGATCATTATTAAAGGATTTCTTTTTATATTGGAAGAACTAAATTGATTAAAGAGGGACACATTAGTTACATAAGTACAGACGCCAGCACATCAACCTACTACAATCTGTCAGATTTCTGTAATAGATTTTCAACTTTATCGCTAAAGCATAAGGTTCAATGTTGATTGGGAAAATTTGACAGTTAGGTGTAGGTTGATGTGCTGGCGTCTGTACATCGTCTTTTTTTACGAAGCCTATTTCGTACCTAAATATTTTCCGCAAAACAAGAATACTCTCTGTTTTTTGTCATACCTAAGAAATGGCAAAAAAATCAGTAGGTATTCTAGAGGGGCGATTCTCGTATTTTTATGAACGTTCGCATTCTAATTTCAGTCTGTCAAAAATACTTATAATCAATTTCTCTACATTTTTTACATTGATTGTCGCTAGGTATGAGAAAGGGACTTGAATTTGAACGTTTGTTAAGTACGAGAATTAGCCTTCAGATTATTTAAATTATTGCTCCTGAGAAAAGAAATTAATCCTACAGGCTGGTGTATGAATAAATAAAAAAAGCTGATCAGCTTTTGTTATATCTAGCAAACTTCATTCACATAAAACTACACTTCCTTTACAATTAAAATTGATCCCACTTGATTGCATTGGCAATAGGCTTGTTTATTAGGTATATGGGATGGTGATGGGGCTCAATGAGTCTTACCAAGGGGTGTTACCCAGTTGCTGGGTTGTGGAGGTCACATGGGCAGTCGCTCTATGTAAAATACTAGTACCTATTCAGATGCATCCAGTTAGACTGGGAGCCGACCCCTCCAGACCCGTCCCCTTTCGTAAGTAGTTAGGAAAAGGCTAAGCAAATTATGATGATGGGACACGATTATCACGATATTACCTATAGCCAGTAGTATATAATCAGTAGTCCTGGTTATATACGATATCTGGGCGTTAGTACAATAGAACAAGGTATGTACGTACCTAATTATGTGTCTTCTTCAATAGGTCGTTTTAGAAATTATTATCGAGTTTCAAGCGATTTATCATAAAGGCAAATCTGGAGATATTTTATCTTAAGGACAAACCCTGACGACATTGTCTGTAAAGGCTTCCGCAGAAAGGCGCGACGCGACTCTAGTAGAACAATTTCTATGAAAACTTCATGGAAATTGTTTTACCAAAATCACATCGCACTGCCGCGTCGCGCCTGTCTGGGGAGCCTCAACTTCTTTGCCAAAGCCTCGTTCTTGAATAGGTAGGCACGAATGTATAAAGTTTATAACTATTTTAAGATAAATTACTTTGAGATAAAATGGTATTTTACAATTTTTTTATTTTTACCTAATAAGAAGTTGACCGAAGTACCTACTACTAATAGCAAGTAGATACATACGTATTTAGTTAATCTAATTATGGACACGTAGAAAAATATTTAAGGAAGTATGTTAGCTAATGGAACATCTACGTAGACCAATGTTCTGGTGATTCTTAACCCAGTGCGGGTTGGTGAATGTCACATGTCTTTGAATTTTTGACTCTAGGACGTGCCGGTTACCTCGACGACGAAAGACCGACTGGAAGGTGGGGATCGAGTGGTCATGGGTCAAATTGACGTAAAACATTGTGGGTACCTAATACGTAAAGTTAATTTTAATTAATGATTGCATACACTGCTGTTGGGGAATGCCCACACTGGCGCTAATTCAGTATTGACCGAATTAGGGCCAGTGTAGGCATTCCCGGTAAGCCAACATGGAGCCCTTCTTAAGGGGGTTATACACACGCACAACTTTTTTAAAACATAGTTGACTTTTTATATTCTTAAATCTTTTGCCCCGGTAGATAGCTATCTAATAAAGATACCTACATATTAAAAAAAATTCAAATGTTTTATACTAAGAACAGTCTGCTGCCAAATAAGACAAAATTAGTTTAGGTACTTGTATCCACATACATCACATCTCTGATTCTACAGCTCAACATTTATACAATTAAGCACTTTGGTTTCTTTAGTAATATCTTGGGTACCTATCCTAGTAAAATAATTAAAACTAAGTACTTACACTAAAATGTTCTCTCACGGAGATGATATGTTATTTTGGCGACTTTGAAAATGTCTTCTAGGCACAACAATGGCGATTTTCATTTGTTTCTTCTGCTTGCCCGTATCGATGCTTTGATACAGTTCTTTCACAGTTATTTTATCTCTGATTTCGTATCACTGTCAACGTCAGTGATCTTGTATTCTCATTTTAATAAGGTTGCTGTTGGGTTGCTGCCACTGATAGGACTGTCAAACCTGTGCCTGTACACGATTAGCATATTCAAATTTTCACGCGCGTTATAATTATGTATAATATGAACATACTTACTACAATATTTTATCACAGCCCATTATTTAATTTTAATGACTTGCTCTATTAAGCAATTGTGAGCAAGCAAATGAATATAATACAAATAAGAGACGATAATAGGTTTTTAGACTTTTTAGAAGTTCCTGAGGTGCTGGAGTCTGCCGTTGTCAGGTTGGCTGACGGCTGGGACAGTATTGAGGGCTTGATGACGTCAACTGGAAGTAGAGAGAAATATTTCATTATTTAGTGTGCTTATCCTCTGTTGCTTCAATAGAAACATAGATACTTTATGATCAGTCAATGACCGTGTCCGTTGTAGCATAAAAAGTGGTCGAGGCTATTTAAGCCGCCACAAAAAATCAAACCAATCGTAAGTCAACAGGGTCAATTATGAGAATCAAATGACTATAAAAAACATTGTGTCTTGCCGTTGTGCCAACGACACTGAAACATGTTCGCTCACAATGGGGCTTATTAGAAGACTTAAAGTTGCCCAAGCGGTAATGGAGAGGGTAATTCATTGTCGGAGTTCCCTGCGTGATCGAATCGGATATGAAGAGATGGAGTGGACATCTTAAGGCTCAAAATTATGACGATAATGATGACCGCTGCTAAAGAAAATGTCGTGCAACTTTTTTTTAGAATAAATATGGACTAATCTCAGTGTGCACACGAGCGACACGCGTCGACAACTGCACCCGTTGACGCGTGTCGTTCGTGTGTATAAGCACTAATAATCTCTAACTTTTATCCAAGTTTGAAATAAGATCTATTAAACTTTGTAAAAAAAGGTGTTTTAATAGAAGAAAAAATCAAAAGTATTGGTAGTTTTATGCAAAAAAAAAAACGTTATTTGACGATTAATAAATAAAACGAAAACATACATTGCTTTTTCATAATTTTTCATTCGCCTGTGGCCAGTTGCTTAAAACACAAAGTAAGTAAAAAGTTTGCGTTAATTCTAGGCTTCTTTGTACCTAATGAACATGGAAATGAAGTTGGACGTGGTTTGCGGTGTACACTGTACAGTCACGAGCATAAATACCTTACAGTTAGGCAAAAGACAAAAGCGTTATTCTCGTGAATTAAAAAATGCAACTTTGAGAAAAGATCTATTTCATAATATTATGGTTTCGATAATATTATGTTTCAAGTACCATAAAATGTCTATAAATATTTTTTGAAAAAATCACTGAATCTTGCGTAAGTCATCATCTGCCTACGATAAGACCCCTCTTTGAGGAGTGGCTAGAGAGGCGTCACGGCGTTCTCACCTACCGCCTGACGCAGGTCCTCACCGGACACGGATGTTTCGGGAGGTTCCTGCACATCATCAGGCGGGAGGAGACGCCCGGGTGTCACCATTGCGAGGATCACCCAGAGGACACGGTGGAGGTCTGCCCCGCTTGGGCGGAGCACCGCCGTGTCCTCGTAGAGGCGATCGGCAACGGCGGCGACCTCTCGCGTCCGACCCTGGTTCAAGCAATGGTCCGGGGCGAGAGGGAGTGGGAGGCGGTCACCTCCTTCTGCGAAGCAGTCATGCTAGCGAAGGAGGTGGCGGGACGGCTCAGGGAGAGAGTCGCACGCCTCAGCCGCCGCGGGAGACGCTACGGGCGTCGGGAGCCGCGTGACGACTCCCGGCCACCGTAGGCGCGGGCCTGCGGACGGAGAGTAATGGGTAGCTCTCCGTCCGATCAGGACCAGGCCCGTGCCGGACGGCGCGTATGTGTTCCACGCGCGCCTCAAAGAGATGTCAGCAAAAAGGAAGGGGCCCGGCAGGGCCGAAGCCTGCCGGGGTAGCGGGATCGTCCGAAAGGGTTACCGCTGCCCCGGAACATAAAGGGCTAAGGAAGGAACACGGGTGGGTTTTAGTCAGTAAGAGTCTGACACTCCCTTCCGCTCCACCCAGAGCGGGAGGAGTCATTAGATGATTTCCCATCCACAAAAAAAAAAAAAAAGTCATCATCTGCCTAGCCTTTTCCCAACTATGTTGGGGTCAGCTTCCAGTCTAACCGGATGCAGCTGAATACCGGTATATTACATGGAGCGATTGCCTATCTGACCTCCACAACCCAGTTACTGGGTAATACGGTACCCTAAGTAAGACTGGTTGTCAGACTTTCGGGCTTATGTCTGACTATCCGTAACGACTGTCAAAGATCCACGAATGACAGTCGGGACCAACGGTTTAAAGTAAGTGTATGGTACCTAATGTACCTATGCTCGTGATTTACCTACCTACCTATTTAGGTACTTACTATAGGTAAACGGTATAAACAAGTATTTGAATAACTGTAGGTAGTCAATTATACAGATAGGTATCTTCTATTTAAGGGATAATTTATTCCTAATTATATGCTAATAGCTCTAGGACAGGGATGGCGAATCAATGGCACGCGTGCCATTGGTGGCACGTAACAAAATAATTTGGGCACGGCAACATTTCAGGAATTAAGATACCTAAGTCACCTAGTTTGCAACAGCAGAAGTAGCACTAATTTATAATTTTATTTAAATAAATATAAAACTGTCAATATTAACATTAGACCTACACCAACCAGGGGTTGTCCTTAGGTACATTTGCATAGTGCGAACATAGGATAATCGTCGGTCGGTGTCTCATTTAAATAAAAACGTCTAACGTGCCTTTGCGATTTGGTTTCGGCACGTCGTATCCAAAGGTCCGGCAACCTGGGGGCCCGAGAAATATCAAGGAGATTAATAATAATAATGCGAGAGTACCTATATAGTTTTTTTCCAGTAATCCCTAAGCCAAGATTGTTTGTTGGCACGTCTTGGCCGTATGAAATATATACCTGTTTGGAAAAAATGGCACGTAGATGTACAGAGGTTCGCCATCCCTGCTCTAGGATGTGTTTTATTAGGGTTAGGTACATATCAAAAATTTTACGCTTGTATGTACCGCACGTTATGTTCCATTCCGCAGAACAATTGTGTTATTTTTATTATAAAAGACATGAAAATAGAAAGTTACCTTTGCTCTATGAAAGATAAGTGGGGACAGGATCGCTTAAAAAAGGATAACTACCTATCTTCTACCTATATTAACTTTAATTATTATAATATAAAAGAATAGTCACTATCGCCCCCTATTACATGGGACTTAAACATAATTTGCGATGTGTGGGTGTACTATAGGCACACCTGTGCCTAATGCTTCGGAGAAACAAAGCGTGATATTAGGTATGTGTAATGTTGAATAGTAACTGAATAACTGCAGTATTTAATGCCGGATAAGGGATAAGGGGAGATATCTACATAAACACATAAAATAAACGTTGAAAAGCTAAAAGTCTCACCTATAACAGTATCGTTTCTGACATCGGCGAACTTATCCTCGATACTCCTAAACTCCGGTATCGTGCTGACGCAGGTAATCTCGAGCCTGCCCGTGGCCACTATTTGTAGCTCCGACATGGTCACATAAAGATCCCTCTTGCTTGGTTTACGACTCTTGTGTCGACTGCTCATATGAATGAAGTTCAGTTCTTCGTGTTCTTTTATTTCAGACATCTGGAAAAATACAGAGTATAAGTTTTAGATAGATATTCTTTTTTATTGCATCAGTGTTTTTTCGAAACGTTACTATATCAGCCTTATTACACTCGGTTTTTTCTTTCTTAGTATCGCTAATTAGGTATGTTACCACCGAAACAAATCTTCATAGAGCTAGTTATCGTAAAATTATAAATTAAAAGTTGATTTCTGCAATCAACATGAAGAAAGTGATAATATTACAGGAGGCCTACCGCGATCCATTTTAGGACCTAAACTGAACTGTTCTTCTAATTCGTAGCATGACGTCAGTTTAACGATTCAGTTTAGGCCATGCCATCTGCTGACAGCGATTGTCCCAAACTGAGTCGCAAGTTTTGATTTCATTCATACTTGTTTGGTACCATGACGTCCATAGAGCAGCTCAAGCGATACAGTTTAGGAACCTAAACTGAAATGTCTTGTTTTTGAATCGTTTTTAATTAGATCATGGTAGGCGACCAGTTTTCAATTCAGCGGGAATAAAAACAATCTGCTTATCCCTAAAATATTCTCAATAGACGGAATCACAACGTCTGATGTGCAACATCACTCCACCCATTGATTGAGGATTTATTTATGTACGCATGTAAAAGACGTTTTGTGTGTCAACTTATCACCGCGGGGATCGTTCTGACGCCGCTTTCACTGCCTCGGGGGGAATAGCACTAAGATAGAAGTTCTCCAAACATGTATATTTGAGGTAAATAAGGAAAAATATTCCATGTGTTTCCACGTATTCCCACGACAGTAGGTAGACGTGCACGTACGAACATAATGGTTAATTTGCATAAAAGTAATTTCCTTGCGCCCACCGACTTATCTAAATGTATGCATGTGTGTAAACAAAATATGTTTCATGTCATTTTAGACTGAATTCAGAATTTAATTAGCTTGTTCCTGGTGTACTTCATTATACTTCACTGTTAAAAATAAGGTAGCAATAAGTTGCGGTCATAGATGATGCTGTAATCTTCTATACTAATAATAAAGCCGAGTTTGTTTGTTTGAACGCGCTAATCTACTAGAACGATTTGAAAAAAAATATTTTTGCATTTGATAGCCCAATTCTATAGGAAGGCTATTTACCATCACGTTACGACCCTTAGGAGTCGAGCAAAAATAAAGTCAGTAAGAACGCTTAGCGAAAACGAAGTAACAGCGCGGCGATGCGATGCGACCAGGTGACAAGAAATATCACGCGAACGAAGTCGCGGGCAGAAACACGAGGGGAGTTTGTGTAGGTACCTATTTATATTCTTGGAAACACAATAAATTTGCTTAGCTCAAGCAGTCGAGGTTTTTTAGTGCATTACAATAGAGTAAAAGGATTCATATCCATGCTATCTAAATACCTAGGGACCCACTTAGGTATACCTACCTGCATTTCGAAATGACATTATAAAAAGTCGGTAAAAAAATACATCTTCATTTTGCGACTTAAAGTCGATGTTTTCATGCCGATGCTAAACCGTAATGTGACTGTATTATCCGTTTTATCATAATGTTTTAAATTACTTCATCATTATTCTTCACCTGATTTTCCTTCAAGCTGCAGCCGGGTGGCCTGGTCGCGACGTGTGAGGCGTGGGTGAGGGTCAGCAGAGGGGGAGGGCTGCTGAACCCGGCGTCATATTCGAACGACTTCTGTAGCCCTCGCCGGCCGTTGCGCTCGCTCATTGGTACACGGAACTTGTGTGAGTGGGCTACCAGCTCGTCCATCTAGAAATTAAAATACTAGTTTCAATTTGGTAAATAGAAAGGCTAGGGCCGAATTTCACCAATGAAACTGAACGCGATCAGTTCATGTCATCTAAACTGCGTTCAAGAGCTGTCAGTGTCATCATTTTTGTGGGATATTGACACTGACAGCTCCTGATTAGCGGTGCAAGTTGGGATCGTGAATAATGAAAAAAAATATTGAGATTATTTTTACAGGCGCTTTCGGCATCGGTCAACTTGGTGGGGTTAGACTTCTAGTGTGTCATGAGTTATGAATATTTACAGTTACAGATGCTATATGTAAAACTCTAATAAAAAATAAATTTCATGTATGAAAAAGCAGCAAGGTTCACGTGAGTAAGTAATTGAAATGTTTTTTCGTAGCAAGTGCTACGAGCCGCTACGCCGTTTTTTATATTTTTTATTGCGTTAAAACGCGTGCCAGACGTGTTCAGTTCTTTTACTCGTGAGAAAAAAATAAAATTTACTGTTTGGGGGACTACATGACCTAAAGCGCGGTCTTTTTCGGACTGTATAGAAAAGAAAGAGAAGCGCGATGACACAACGCTGGTAATTTATTGCAAAATATGAAGCAATTATCTATTTACAAAAAATCTATTGTTTGGACTAAAAAATTAAAACACTAGTGCTTTAGTATGTTGCTTGTAGAATAATCTGACAAAAAATCATAATGACTGTGTGTATATTAGTATGGGTTTTATTGTAAAAAGATAGTTTTTAGAGGTATCTTCATGATTTTTTTCTATCGTATCAATTAGTTGTATTATGTTTTCAACACATTATCTACCTAACATATATCCGGAAGAATATCATATATTTTTCTGATTTTGTTTACAGTACTGCAGTCGATCATATACTTTTATTGTTTCTAAAACATGCGTTTAGGTCCTGTAAGCCCCTTAAAATAAAGGTTACACCTACCTTCCTTCCATTAATGAACCACGTGATATGTGGGGCTGGTAAAGCAGGAGCTGTGGTGCAGTTGGCTCGCAGAGTCTCACCGAAGCTCAGGTAACGCGTTGGAAAGTCAATCCTAGGGTGATGCTTTTGAGGATCTGTGAATAAATAGTATTTACAATGAAGTGTCGATTTTCAAATTCTTTAGTATCATTATTATAAGACTTTTCCAGCTGTATGTGTGTTATGGTCCAAGACAGTAGTCTGTTTTAATTATTTGGCAAGCTCTACGCCATCTCAGCTAGAACTGACGATGACACGACCCCTCCGTAATAATTGGGTTTGCAAACGGTAGAAAATTGCTACTAATCATCTCTTGACGGAAGAACCAAAGCAAGATCGATCTTGAGATCGATCATAGTTTACTGATTAGGAATGTCATACTATTGTGTTGTTATCTAACAAGAGTGACATGTAGTATCGTATTACCCAGTAACTGAGTTGTAGAGGTCAGATAGGCAGTCGCTCCATGTAAAATACTTGTATTCAGCTGCATCCGGTTAGACTGGAAGTCGACCCCAACATGGTTGGGAAAAGGCTAGGCAGATGATGATGATCTAACAAAAGTGACATGAATGTCAATATTTAACGCTAATCCTATTTAGCGACCGGATCTCATATTATTGTGACCGCGAACAATACTTATTCACAAACGAATATCCACCAATATACCATTTCATCCCTTGCATAATACAAACAAAATGTCATGAATATTTAGATTACATGAATAGATAATTAATAATTTACGAGTTCTTTGTCATCCATTAACGAATTTCCCAGAACAAGGTCTTTTTGTCCCCATTTTGTGACGGCCTCTTGATCTAGATTTTATTGAGCTGTTAAAGGTAGAGCACCATTTTTAAAGGTAGTTTTTACAAGGAGCAGCAAGTAGCAATACAGGATGAAATTAAATAGGTGCGCAAAAATAAAACATGTAAATCAGCGTGATAAAAAGAAAATTGAATCACTGTCTCTCAAGATACAGGTTTTCTAGTTTGAGAGGCAGGGTTTTCTATATTGTGTACAGATTTCAGTTCTTAGATTTGTATTGCATTGTATTACTACCAAAGCTTATTCAAAATTGTCTTTATATAAAACGTGTTAAATCTGTATTTTTTATGAATATAAGATTTGGGTAATGAAAATTTATAATGATTATACAGTAACAGTTACTGCACCTCCTATTTCGAGTTGGCGCATGTTTTCAGTTTCAACCTGTACCTATACACTTACACTATACTTTTTAAGAAACCATTTCTTAACAATGTTCTAAATAGTTAAAATTATATAAAGCATGTTTATATTCAGATGCGGTCATCTTGTTCATTCGTGATAGTCCCAGTGGATGTAGGTTTATTTCATGGCTTGTGTAAGCTGTGACGAAGTGGTCCTTGGAGATAGTTTCTTTACGCTTTACATAGAATAGTCAAGGCTACCAAAAACTGAACAGACTCGTGTACGTAAAAGTTCTGGAAAATGCGAGGGTAATCTGAGAAAAAAGTGGTAAAATAAAAGGGTAGTTTGAAATTTAAACATTGAACGTTTTATTACGTCTCGTGTCTGCTCTTTGGCTCCAGTTGATACAGATCTCTGACATATTGGCGGGTGTCGCAGCACTTTATATTACAATTCAGACTTTGCAAACTTTAAAAAATTATGAATTACATTTTTATAGTGATTCTATGCATTTGTTGGTTAAATTGCTTGCTACACGTAGAAATAATTCAAACAAAAAATGACTATAAATTAATATAATATTTAAAGTGTTCTTCAATTCTGAATTTACCAACTTCATAAAGATTGTGAGAAGTTCTGCAGGTAACGTTGTGAAAGGAAATAAACATAGTCCTTCCTTTTTCTTATTGATAACACGCACATGATTCATAAAACCAAAAAAAAAAAAAATTATTTTGATATAATATAGCACATAATGAATTCATTTTATTGTTTTTATCTGGATGACGTCCTCCGATGGTCGTCGTCTAGAGAGACCAACCTGGTGTTGAAGTTACAACTGTACCCGTATCCAGTTGATGTAACTGCTGACTCTTGCGAAGGCAGAAGGATATTCTAACTCACATCCATCACGTGCCACAAATGAACTCACGCCTATTAACACTTGTTGTCCTTCATTGTTGATCGTCAATGGTCCACCAGAGTCACCTTGGCAAATACCAACTCCTCCGTAGCCATTTGTACATATGTTCGAGTCTTGCACCAGGTGACCGTAGAATGACCGACATTTTTCTAGTGGTATCACTTCTAGCAAAACATTTCTAGCCATGGTGTTTGTAGTGGGATTGGTTAGGTCCGAGTACCTTCCATACCCGGCGGCAATGACTTGCTTGTTAGAATAGTCCATTTCTAAGAGCGCCCCCGACGGCAATGCTATCGGCTGAATTTCACCAGAGAGAGGAACATGAACTGGCAAATATAACATTGCAATATCGTTAGCGAATGTTCTCGAGTCATACGTTGGAAAAATAGCAATACCAGATACTGACACTCTGACACCTCCATGGAACAGGAATGGTGAACCCAGGACTACAGTGATTCGGTGTGCTTGATTCCATCCATCGAACCAGCAGTGAGCTGCCGTCAGGATTCTGTTTGAAGACAGAAGTGATCCTCCGCACGCTGACGGCGAAGTGGATCCGACAATATCGATGAGTAGACCGGCCAGGTAAGGATGAGCGAAGACCGGAGCTATAGCTCCTCCGACGATGCGACCATTTCGCGCTGCCTCTTCTTCCGACAGTTTTATATTTTCAGCATTTTTGATGCCCACTTCTCGATGCCATCCTATGGATCTCTCTCCCCCTGTGTCGTCGGTCCATGCGGAATGAATAAACAATAGACAGATGACTAGAAAGGCGCGCATTGTTGATGTTTGTAGTGTATGGTCAGCACTCGGACTTATATATACTACATAGTTAACCATTATCTGTTTTAATATTTTACTAAAGCTGATAAATAATAATTAAGCTGATAAGTACTGTTTTTATTACCCTTATTTTAAAAGAATTAACACTCTCGATTAATTCATTGTTATTTTGCACATGCGACGTAATTTGGGGGTAACCTAAGCAGAGGCATTATATCAGCTAATCTTGGGATTAATGGGTATTTACGGAGGGATACGTTTGTGGATATAGATCCCTATTGTTACAATATAATTTATTTATTTATTTGATTTACACGGTTTAAGAAACCAATTACATAAATCGAAGTATATATAATAAGTACTAACATAAAACAAACTAATAACAACAATTGAATTCGATTATTTTCACAAAAATGTAGGCACATAACCATTAAATTGGCGAATTTACTATCGAACAGATCGCAGTCCGGGTTGGCCTCCACGAGCTTGGGATTACGTTCAAGTAATTGATTATAAAAGTTCTAGAAATAGATATTTATAAAAAAATATAACATCATTTACTTGATAGGAACATACCTTTCTTTTAGGTAACGGTTATGTATCCACATACAATTTACCACGGGCGAACCTAGTCCTAAAGGAGCCCTGTATCAAAAGTTAGGTACCTTTTTTACTCGACTGCGGCGAAGTTTCAAACGAGGGTATTGTTTTTGATTTTACTAAAGGAATGCAAAAGCTAGCGAAGCGAGATCGAAAATTGGACCATCCTGACTGGAACACTAGGTTAAGCGTCATTTTGATTATGAAAAGAATGCAAGAGCTTGAGAATTGAAATGCCTGTAGCTTGAAGCCTTTGTAAGCCATAAAGTAATTACATTATTTATATTAGGTATTCACTCATTACGGGCCTTCTATGAATAAGAATTTAAGGTTCTGCATAATATTTTACGAATGTTTGCTTACACCCGTCGCATCGGAGGGGGGGGGGGGGGGAGGTTCTCTGTAGCTTGGCTGCTACTACGCCCCTGCTAATTATTTTGCATTGGTTGGCAAAAGTAGCACTATTGCTAGAAGGGATGCATGTTCTTTCTTTATAAACAATATCCTTATATAAATCAACCATACATACCTCATTTAAAACAGTAGATACCTAACGTTTGATTAATGTCCAAAAGTGTAAGTGAATAAACCGAGGTAGGCAAGACTTGGCTTAGGTACTTCCAGTTTTGATTTCTTAAATAGTAGGTTTGGTACTTATTTAAAAAAAAAAAAAAATAGGAAATATCACTGTACTCTACAAAAATTATGCGGTTATGGAACAGAAAAAATGCCATAACCCAATCGTAATTTCTTATTAAGAATTTATTAAGACTTAAGATTTGCGGAGGTCACGCGAAATTCGGACCACGTAACCTTGCCTAAACAAAAATATTCTATCTTCATTTATCCTGCTAAAGAGGACCCGACTGAGTCATTAAAGAGTTGCAGAAAATACTTACAAGGAAGTTTTATGTAAGAAGATATTTATTTTTATTTTCCTTACTTTTTGCTCTAGCCATAAATTACTTAGAGATATCAATAATCATCAAAGTATTCGAAACAAAATAACAGATTAAAAGTAGATATTATTATGTAGACATAACACAACATTTATTTCTAGAAAATACTTAATCGATTCGCAGATTTTCCTTTACGTTTTGTTATCATTTTACAGAACTAAGTAACATTCTCTTTGTTCACTTTCACCTGTAATAGCTGTTGATTTACTACCATTGGGTGAGGTATTTCCTTCCCGAACCTTTTCAGTGCTCGATTAATCATTTAATACGTAGCAGGGTTCCAAATTACGGACAATTTAGGGGTCTGCGGCTTCACCGATCATCCGATGTTAGATATTTTTCAAAACCTCCGCTCTGAGAAAACACGATTTCTATAATCTGTACACTTTAAATTCCAAGTTCTTATTTATTTTGGCCTTGTACAAGGAATTAGGTCAACATTTAACCTTAAATTTCACTACATAATATATTATCTGGGTTACCTTACAGGCACATATGTACGTATAAAGTATCAGGGAACGGAAACGGATTCTCCTCAATAAAAACGAGACCGCGATATTTGTTGCTCGACCCCGGACTTGATAAATGATCAGAGAGGAGAAATAACCAACATACATTTCTTCACGAAAGAGAACAATAATTTTAACAATGTTTACAAAAGAGAACGCACAAAGTGATATTTTATTTGCATTATGCTCAGAGAATAAGAAATACTTATAACTTGAGGGGAACGATTCAAAATTGTGTAGCATGCAGGAACCATTTACTGGCGGAATTTGTCTGTCTGACGCTGCATTTATTCAAGTCAGATCTCACCGAATTTATTCTATTCGGTGAAAGCGAATTCAAAACCTAATCAACCTACCATTTCTGATTCGAAATAGCTCCATTCCATTCAGCTATCCGTATCTTTCAGGCTGGATTGCTTGACTGTCCCGCGTGTTTAAATTTGGCTTAATAGCTGAAGGTATAAGGTTCAAAATGGTGTGATATTTGTGTTGTCAGATTTTAATGGTGCGTGTTATCTGGTTTGGTATGTGTCTCACGCGCCGCGCTGGCCGGCCTTCATCGTGCATTCTAATAGATAGCTAATGATGATGTTTTGGGCAGTAAATGGATATTTTTAAAGGTGCCATCCTTTAGGAGCACGGGTACAGTTATATTTGTATTCAGTTTAGGGAAAACAATTGAAAATACAGATTAAGTTTAACTCTTATACAAATGAATGTTTGGTTACTTTCGAAGTTTAGTCGCGTGCAGTCGCAATCCCCAATAGAAACGAATGTAAAAATATATTCATTACTGTAGAGCCCCTTACTATAATGGATATAGTGTGGACATAACAGGTTCGCAAAAAGACGTATCTGAAAGTTTTCATCAATACTTGGATTAGGTATTTTAATCGACAGATAACTTTCACTAATCTGTAGAATAAAAATGGCGGTTCGACAGATTTTCTATGGAAAATACTAGTTGACCCGGCTTCAGAATATGGACATTAAATTTTTTTTTTCGTGAAATTTTCCCGTATTTTTAATAGTTATTCTGCTGTTCGAGGCGGAGACAAATCCAACACATCAAAGATCATAAACATCGGTCCAGCCGTTCTTGAGTTATATTAACTGCATAACCCGACTTTGTTTAAAGATGTCAACCCACTATATTTATTTCTCAGGTAAAAACTTACTGACTATTGAAAAATCAGTCCTACAGCATCATTCTGTATATTAACTTTAAATGATTCGCAGAAATCTAACAGATCAGTCGCGCCGATGCGAAAATAGTCTTAGTTACCTCTATAAGTGCATTCACAGTCTGTTTATTTCAGTCTAGAATCGTACGTCGTTTATAGAAAGCAGGTGAGGTTTGACAGCGGTGTTTGATGCGTTGAATTTCAATAATTGTTTGCTCAATTCGACGGCGGCCCTACGCTTCTCGTAGCAAGCTCTACGTTGCTACAAATAGATTGGTGAACGAAATATAATTAGGATCTGTGAAGTTGAATTCAGTATTTTTGCGTTGAGATTGAATGAGAGTGCTGCTTTACTGGGATTCGTTTTTAAAACAGGAGACAAATATTATTATTTTTATTAGTTTTTTTATATTAAATTCCACCACTCAAAAAAGTTTCCTGAAATTACACTGACCTGTATTATACAAGGTGCTTGTTTAATAGAGGTCAGTGTGAAATTAAATCTAAGTTTTGTGGCTGTTGATGACGTAACTGCTATAGATATGCGGATACAAAGTCATAAAGCGACACTGTCAGTGTCACCTTGTTCACTGTCCAATACATTTATTGTACAATCGTTATGCAGTTATATGTAGTTATGATTCATTAATCATAACTACATATAACTGCATAACGATTGATAACAACTGATTGATCAGTTTTTAAGCAGCAATTAATCTGCCCTTACGTGAGTAAAACTGGTAAAGATAAACTTACGGAATACAGTGAGTTGTTTTTCAGTTGAGGCTTTAGTGAAAATAGGAGTGTCGAGCGACACCTCACACGAGTAGCTGCCACTCGCTACGAAATCCAAGTTCTGCAGGATTATAGAGTTTTCCGTAGCTAAGGCGATCTGAAATGAAGCAAACAAGTCAATTAGTTTCAAACAAAGACGCTCACTGAATTTTAATAGAATAGTGCCTTTTGTTACAATACAAGGACTTAGTTTGTGGGCAATTTATTGAAATAGTTTTGGTATTTAATGCTTAAATCTGTGCACAATGTTGTCTGTTGCTTTCTCATAGACCGCTACAATTACTGATCGTAAGTCTCTTCGAATAAATAATAATAAATAATTACGACGTAATGCTTGACATATGAATTGGGACATAGCAGATGAGGCCAATTCTATCACAGATCACGGGTCGACAACAACAGACACTGTGATTCTAGGTACTTATTTGTTGTTATTTCTTGCTTGCTTGTTGACGTCTATGTTCAATTTAATTTTGTACCTATAGTAGATATTAATGTAGAGTAGGTAGGAAAGCACTGCTTATTTTCTAAAGAAATCTTTCTTTATAAGAAATCTGGCCACAAACAAACGTTGGCTCAACATGACGACCTTTCCTTTCGAGTTGGTTGTGACCGTAAAAAAAGGTGAATGTCATTAAGTTAAGAGGTACCTACATGAAAATATTCACGCTTACGACAAGGATGGTTCAACAAGTGGGCAGGTACTTATTGCGATTATGTGTTCGAATAGAATAATGAATGTGGGGATATGGAAGTAACTAGTTATTCGGGCAAAGTAATCGATTTCTCGGTGAGCTTGAGCAAAGCCTTTCGTTGGATTCGATTGTCGGTGTCGCTCGGTCGTTTGACGAAAAATTATTTCAAATATTTTTTCGCTGGTAAGTAAGTAAGTATATATTTGTCCGTATGCTAAATGGATTTTTTAGATTATATCATTAGCGTTATTTTGTACGTTATATTTTTGATAAATAACGATTTCCTACCTGCATACCTAATTGTATACCATCCAGTCCACACAAAGGACGTAATAACATAATGAAATGCTTTTAACGTATTTAAATGTTATACAAATATAGGTACCGATTCGTGGTTGGGTTAATGTTCATGCAAACTATTATTTATTCATCCTCTATATTATTAATTAATTTGAACATTACCATCCCTATTTTAAATACTAAATCAATGTATGTACGTCGAGAAGAACAATGGTATCCGAAATATCAATGGGATTCGGAGCCCGTAACCTCGACTTAGGCAGTCAGGCCTTAAGACAATTCACTCGGATATTCACAATTCGCTAGATTGACCCGGTAGTGAGGTCGACCTGCTACGCCCTCCTGCGGTGGAATGGAACGAGCAATGTGCATGCAACGCAACTTACCTGAGGCACGCCGAATTAATTTAAGTGCGCTTTTACATTAGGTGCATAATGCCTGCTGCTAGCGCACGTTATAGTCTTTATTATAACTTTATGCGGGGATCTATAGATGTGTGGATTATAAAAAGAAAAACAAACAAAGCATGTTTAAAGCGTGTTTATGTAGGTGTTATTGAGCCTTAGGCGCATTTTGCGTTTTTTCCATGAGTTTACATTACACTCGACAGATCATCTATCTAATGATACATTTAGTAGAGGACATTCTTGAGAGTATACACACATACTAAATAGATACGAAATCCACTGTTTGTAATCCATAATAAAATGAGTTCCAAAGTTGAATTAACTGAAACACAGCTCAGTATCTAATTTAAAAGATAAGCGTCGAAAATTACATTTAAAACTAAAGTTTGTGAGAGTGAAACAACCCCACGAAAGCTGCGGGAAAATAATATTCAATAATGAGAAAATTAAACTTGGGAACTCTACGTTACGCGGTTGTAAAACAACTTGTATCATGCCTACATTTCGCCAAGGATTTTTCTTTTTATTTTCTTTGCCTACTTTTCAATATTATTTATAGCGTTCTAAAAATACTGGCTGTTAATATTTTCGCATTTTTGTTTTATGTTATTGAGAGTGGTAAGCAAGGAGGCGGCATCGTCCCAACTCTCACAGATCCCGACTCTACAAGATTTAAAATGACGTAACAAAAAGTCTCAGCTCTACACGAAACTCGACCTACTTGATGGTAATTGCACCCTTTTTTTTTGTTAGGGAAGTTATCGAATAACTTCTCGCGATCTGGGCGGAGCGGGAGGGCGTGCAGACTTTTACTGACTAAAACCCACCCGTGTTCCTTCAGTTGCCTGTGCCAGGGGCCACGGTATCTCTTTCGAACAGCCCGCGACCCTGGCAGGTATTGGCCCTAGTGAACCCCGTCAGATAATGCTGACTAGCAATTGCACCCTAATTGCGCAAAACACTATCAATCACAATCTAAAACATTTTTAAGGATATTGCTAATCCATTGCTTCAGATGTTCTAAAAATTTGTCTGCTCAACAACGTAAAAAACGCAATAAATGTGGTTGAACTATCAAAATGGAAGCCATTCCTACTGTTAGAGTGTTATGCATTTTCTCCGCTATTCATACCTATTGGACATACCAGGCCATTTCAGCTCTGTGATTACCTAGATATGCCCTTCAAACCGTAACACAGCGACTTTGCTTCACGTCAGAAATAGGTGGCAGTACCTTCCCGGACGAGCTCGTTAAAGGTCATAGCACACGTATCAAACCGGAAAGGGATCGGCATCGTATCAACTCGAGCCGTTCAGTATTCTTTGTATGAAACTCCCTACTGCAACGCACACTAATCGGAATCGTAATGTAATCGCCTCGCCTCGGGACAAGCTCACGAACCGTGGTGCGGTGCGTTACGGCTCGTCGTCCCCGCGCTACGTCTATCCGTACCCGAGCTTACGTCTCTTCGTCGACCCTTGCCTCTCTCACCCCTCCGGCCTGCCTGCTGCACCATCAACCAGTGGTCGGCGAGCCGTAAGCGCGGCGTCGCCTAGCCGTAGCTGAGTCTACGTATCGGAGCTTCAGATCCGCTTTGGTTACGTGCTTACGTTAGGTTGACGCCTGTTTCACGGCGAAGCGTAAGGCGATACGGTGCCGATCCCTCTCCGATTTGATACGTGTGCTATAACCTTTATGGGGAAGCGCCGGGTGGCCCGCGAAATTCAAATTTTCTTACGTTTTTTGCAATTTGCAGTTCAGTGCCAGAGAGTATGTTGATTCAAATATGATTCTCATACAACCCTTTAAGTTCATATAATCCTATTGATTGATGTTTCATGAGGGGCCCGTGGCTAAATAATAACAGTAGCACAGGTCGATCGATCGGGTTAAGCTACTCTTGCCGCGGTTGGTCTGTGGATGGGTGACCATCTTTACATCGAGACCCCTCCGTGCCTCGGAAAGCACGTTAAGTCGTTGCTCCCGGCTGTCATACGCGGATCTTTGACAGCCGTTACGGGTAGTAAGCCCGAAAGCCTGACATCCAGTCTTACCAAGGGGTATCGTATTATCCAGTAACTAGGTTGTGGAGGTCAGATAGGCAGTCGCTCCATGTAAAATACTGGTATTCAGCTGCATCCGGTTAGACTGGAAGCCGACCCCAACATAGTTGGGAAAAAGGCTAGGCAGATGATGATGATTGATATTTCATGAAATATTAATTCAATAGGATTACTTACATGAACTTAGAGGGTTGTATTGATGATTTGAATGATTATGGTTCTGTAAATATATAATTTTTACGCTCGCGAATCATATTTTGTTCAACCTGACACTGACCTGCAAATTGAAAAAAAAGTAAGATAATTTGAATTTCGCGGGCTACCTAGTGCATCATTAAAAATAGAGCTCTACAAATCACTTAATAAAATTCTGCATAGGTATATTTGCGGTCGAAATATTTTACTAAACGCTAACTTCATGCTTACACCATTTTCATCAGCCTAAAATGAGAGAATGCCTTTCATAGGATACGTGAACAATGTCCCGACTGGTTCGCTTGAATCGTCGACAGAAAAGCGTTTAATTCATTAGATCTATACAATTAGACGGTGAACTAGCGAAAAGGCGCCGGAGGAAAACCTTCGTGTACGGTGGCCATCGTTTTCTATTGATTTCGGTAAAGTCTCCTGAAATATATTTGGCATTTACTGCTAATAGATGTATGCTAGCATGGAGTTTTTATAATTACAGCACTTTGTGGAGATTTTTGTCGAAACCCCTACTTTTCACTTTGATAGGACGAAGATTCTAAAGTCAAAGGGTATCGAAACAGTATACGTCAATGTGTTGTGTGTAGGTATCGATACGAGGTTGTAGTGTGAGTTAGCCTTACGGTTCCGGCGATGGCTAGCGACCTGCCATTACTTATGCATCGGCGTTATCTTGACCCAACATCAATTGGTGGGCACAGCCATAAGCGGTTATTGCTGATAGGGGAAGCTATGGTGACAATGTACCTACACACATGTGCGTTATAACCTCCTTATTAGGTGGCAACTAAAGTCTATACGAGTACCAGCCGATCAAAATGTAATGCCATCCAAATTTAAAAATCATCGATCATTTATTTCAAATACATAAAAGCACTTTTGAACGACAAAATTTACAAGAAGATAGAATTAATTCTAGGTGCTCCTTCCAAAATGTGGTTTCGTATTGAGAAGAATGAGCAAGAAACTCCATAGTTACTTATATAGAATGTCATTTACAGACGTAATCATATTATTTTCTTAAAATAATAATAATGTACAAGTATATAAACAGGGAGGGGAAATAACCAAAGGGCATCAAGAAATTCGTCCGCATCGCTGTCAACAGGAAACTTGCCCAACGTTATTTTCAATATGAAGTTTCCATTTACGCTGAATAATGGCCGTAAACTCATTTTCAGGTTGCGGTTTTCCAGTCTGTAATTCTCAATAAAATTACCGACTTTTTTGAATGACCCTTGTAAGTTATTTTGTATAATAATTCAGGAGAGCACTTATATTGCCTTCGATTCAATTCCGGCAAATACATTTCGAGCGGTACCTTAAATATTTTAAGACCTTGGCATTTTAAACATTTATCTTACGTTAATACTCTTTCTAAGCCTTTGGAAAAGGGTGATTTATTCGATTCCTTTTTTATTCGATGGCTTAAACATTTATCTTACTATTAGATAATAAATAAGCATTAAACTATAAAAAAAAAATTGTTTTCTATTGTCCATTTTCTTCTGTCGAAATAATAAGACAAATAAACAAACTCAACATTTTAAAATTATAATTTCAAATACTCGAATTTATTAAGAGACTAGCTTTTACCCGCGGCTTCGTCCCAGAGGAGGTCGGAAATTATCCCATGGCAACTTACTACCGGGATAAAAAGTACCGTAAGTTTTAATCCAAGTTATAAACTATCTCACTCGGTGCTGTAGAACAATTGTATGAGAAACAATAAAAACTTTTTATTTTTATTTTATCTGTGTTCCAAATTTTATCCAAATCCGTGCAGCCGTTTTTGCGTAATCGAGTAACAAACATCCAAACTTTCACATTTATAATACGAGTTATTACTAGCAGCGCTCCGCGGTTTTCCCGCATAACTCTCGATTTCGTGGGAATATCGGAATAAAAAGTATCTTATATGTTAATCCTGCTATCTGTGTGCCAAATTTCATCCAAATCCGTTCAGTAGTTTTTGCGTGAAAGAGTAACAAACATCCATCCATCCTACCTCACAAATATTCGCGTTTATAATATTAGTAGGATTATAGTAGGTGTCAGTCGTTTAAATGTTGTATATAGTGTGGTTTTTACTAATAACATATGGATTTTGATCTGCAATAAATTTATTATTATTATAGTAGGAAGTCGGATACATTATGATCTATTACATAACTGCCACTTGTATTACAGCACAACAATAGATAACCACAGTAAAACAACAAAATACACGACCCAGCGAACAGTTGCCTGCGTTTCAGGACCAGATCTAACTAAAGTCAAATCGTGTGGTAACCCGAAGGTAACGTTGACCTGGAAAATTAACTCCGCCCGCGCCGTTACCCAACTGGCACCTACCTCTGTACATTTTTAGGGTACGTTCACATATTCAGGACCATTGCAGAAAGTGAAATATATACCTACTCGGTGTAATCTTAAATAATACTCTTATAACACGGTCTTAGTGAACGGATCAGAAAGTTGTAGGGACCTGGTAATGGCGGTAACGGCACAAAGTACACACGTTTATACTTTCATGTTATCTTGCAGACAGATAACATCATGTAAATAAAGTTAAGATAACAAGACAGCCGTAATAGATACAGATAGGTTAATAATCTAATCTATGTTAAATTCTGTTTGATGTGGTGATTAACTTCTTGACTGGCTTTGATTATCAACACCAACTGTAATTTTATTTACAGAAAAAAATAAACAAAACTTACTCATCCAAACTTCTACGTTTCAATTCTTTGAATTTGGCTTTGAACACATTCGGCAAAATACAGATTTAATTAAATTAATCTAAATAATTAAATAAAAAAATTATGAATGTGTTTTATTTAAAAAAAAAAGTTACTTTAACAACGTTAATGAGATCGCTTAATCAGAATAAAGGTTTATTACGAAATATATCTACATTTCGTATTAAAATGTTTTAATTAAGTCTTACACGTCAATAAATGTAGCGTAGAGCTCATAATTGGCGGTTTGTACCTCACACAAAATCTACGCTGCGCTGGCAGTGATTAAAATGTTTTCCGTTTTAACATTTCGAAATATTGCAATCAAATACTGTCACCGGTTTAATTCCGGTCCATCGATCCAGCTGCCGAGATTAATTCGGTCATAACCGCTCATGTGATGGCGGGAAACTTTTATGTGAGTTTGATAACAAAAAGGTTTTGATATGCATGATTTGCGGCGCAAGTAGATATACAGTGCAAAGGGATGTTGTTCCAATATCTGCACGCAGCTAACATGCATGTCAGTCGGGTCGCTCGTGATGCTTGATGTTGTTTTGTTTTCTGAGTTAACAGAGTCCGATATATAGAGGCTAGGCAAGCGTCGCACCTGCCTGGCAATTAGATTCTCATCGGTCACTGGGTGAATTGTTAAATCAAGGCAGAAGTTTGCCCAACTTTACAGGGTAATTTGAAATTTGCTAGCTAAACTTCGCAGACTCGTTGGGTATCTATACTTACGTGATAAAACGAAAAATTATTTAATTTGATATTATTTGTAGGGTCATCGACCGCAGTTATTGTAGGTACTCTCTTGAAATATCCGTTTTAAAAAGTCAGTTTTTTTTGTAAACTTCACAGACGTGATGGGTAGGTACCGATATCTAAACACGATCAAAACATTTTTTTTAGCCTATTCTGTTCCATTGCTGGGCAAAGGCCTCCCCCAAATCCTTCCAGGAACTCTTTTCCCGCGCCACCTCGAACCAGCCCTCCATCTCTTTCTGGGCCGGCCTCGGCGGCGCCGTCCATCTTCAGGCACCCATTGTGTGGAGATTTTTGCCCAGCGGTCATCGTGCATACGGCTGATATGATCCGCCCAATCCCATTTGAGCCTGGCAGCCTTCTTTCCTCCATCCAGTATGCCCGTTTTGGAACGCAGCGTGGTGTTCCGAATTCTGTCCTGTCTTTTAACACCCAGAATGCTGCGTTCCATCGCATTAGGTATTCTCAACAAATACTTCAAGTAACAGCGGTCGTTGACCTCCCAAAGAACACACCTAAAATATTTTTATTTTTTTATTTTATTGTGTTTAGATATCGGTAACCAGCGCGTCTACGGAGTTTAGATGGCCAATTTATAATTACCCTGTAGGACCATAATACATTGGCACTAACACTAACTTAGGTAGGTATTCTTGTACCTAAGTATTTTATTTTCAAACATTTTTATAATATAATATCAGTAGAAGTTTAGTTAATAGGTGGTCTGACTAAACTGTACCAATCCAAGTGGACAATTATGAAGTTCGCTTATAGTTTTAGGACCAAGTACCTCTTTTATTTTATTGTTACTGCTGATATTCAGCCCTTCGATTAGAAACTAAATGACTCTTTAGAGAAACAGAAATTTTATACTTAGTCCTCAATAATTTTGTAGGTACATTTCTGCCCGAGAGAGTAAATGTTCTGAATATCTCAAAAGATAATCAAGTAGAATAGAATAGAATATAATAGAATAGAATACTCTTTATTATGTAAACCATATAAATTACAGATATAAATATAGAAACTTTACAATACAAAGGTAATAGACCTCTATTTGAGAATTAACCTTTAAGTATTTGATGTGTAAAAATGTTTATTAAAACCAATTTACCCAATCATAAGGCTTTAAACTAATTTTTAGGAATGCTTGCATATTGAATAGGTTCTGTAACATGGGCCTTAATATTATTTATAAATTAACCACTTACGAGTAGTAAGCACAAGTTATAAAACCGTTAAGTACATATTTACTCTGACCAATTTGTCGAAAATAGTTTTTTTTTGTCCGTAAACTTATTACGCGTACTCCTAGCACGCACGTACGCGTTGCTCCTAGGTACGTAGAAAAAGTTCTGATTCTCCTACTTCGTCTCCGGTCCAACTAGCGGAAAGCGCGCTTTAATCAAGCAAAGCGGAACTGAAATAAATTATCGCTTGTTTCTAGGCGAGGAGCCAGCAAATGCCAATCTGTCTTTATTTTCAAACCACTCTTCGCTTTTAACAATGCAACGAGTTTTCCCGTAAAGTTGCACTCTCAAGTTTCACAACACTGTAGTTTAACAACCCTGTTGCTACGAAAAATATTCCGCAGACACACCCGTAGTGCAAATAAATTTTCATATAAACCACAGTTACAGTTTAGAATAAAAATAACCATTGTTTTGAATATGCTGTACTTATGTGGGGGTTCAACACGTATCTAGCTCAAAGTGCCCATTTGTTAGTCTGAAACTTGTATAAACTAATTCATTAAGTTGCTAAGTGAGTTAAATAATAGTGCAACGAGTAAGGCAAGTACTTTTTTCAACGAATTTTCACGTGAATACAGTTTCAACGAGGTAATTATAAAGGTACACCGTAGACGTCTTTTCATGGCTTTCATGTTCGGTTAATGTTTTACCATAAATATACCTACGCTTAAGAAGTGTTTGGAAACGGAAGTCAGTTTTAAGTTATAGATATTATATTCGACTAAGCCTCGGATACATTATATAGCATTGTTTTTTATTAATACGAAAATTCTAGCTAACGTTATATGAGCGAACGGATTCAGTAACTAGAGTTTCAATCATCATTACTTTGGTTATGAATGCGTTTACAATGTTCAATTAATTGACTTTGGACGTTATTGTGCATGCAAGAGAGTTCTAAAATAGCACCTTACAATAACCTTCAATCAAAGTATCCGTCTTATTAAAAAACGAGATCTAACTTTAGACCTAGCCTAAACCTTCGAGTCAGTTAAAGTATTTTGAAGTTTATTCCGACAAACGTAAAGTTCGTAATGCAAAATTGACAACTTACATAGACTCGGGTTAAACGTCAGTTTTTGTAATAAGAACTTTAACTGGTTCGAAAATTAAAACAGGCTCGATGATTTAAGCTTGGGTCTATAGATAAACCTTATTTTGTAATAAGGTTTTATGAGTATTTTAAGTAGTACCTAAGCTACTTACAGAAATAAAATCATTTATTATGATACCCAGATGCAATAGCCCCCAGTCGATTAATTAGGCGTACGGTTAGTTTACTGTTGCCTTTGTTTGAGCGGGCTCCGCGCCATTCATGCAAAATGTACGCCTCGGTGCGAGTGTGTTCATTATTGTGACTGAGTGGAAGCTTTGCAGATCGCGACTAACGTTACGTGGGGTAATGTCATAAATATGCATTACAGCCAGTCGCTGCAACTCTTGAGAAATGACGTGAACGGGACGACTCCACTACAACAATGAGCGATGATATCTGAGACTGATGAAGGATGAATGAAGTTGCATGTATTTCTAATTCAGAAATTCAACAAAAACAGTCGCTAGTTCTACGAAATAAAACAAGCCATTCAAACGCTGTCGTATTTAGACGTTAGTACCTACACAAAAGCAATACACTCCTAGTTTTAAATTACACGTCTTAAGAAAGCGAAATAACAATTTTATTCGTGGCCATTTAAGCCGAGAGCACTTCTGTTATAGCTAAAACGATCGTTGGAAAATGTGCATTATTCACTTACGTTGAGCACGGCTCCGGGCGTAGTAAAGTTTCTATAAGGCGGTTTCCGGTCCCTAATGTACTGGAAGATTTTGGTGCCGTGTCGGAGGAAGACCACTTTGTCAAGGAGATGAGGCGGCACGTCGTGCACGCACCGGAGCCGCACGGAGCCGCCGCGCGCCGCCCACCGCTCCATTTGTAACTCCACGCGCACCTCCGCGTGCCCACGTACTGGAAAAAATACAAGCATATCACTGCCTATTACTCACCTCGTGTAGGCTCAGTGGGGTAAATGTGGAGGAAATCTTACTGAAACGTTTTGGAGTAAATGCTTAGTTCTAATAGTAATATAAGGACGATTTTATTGTGCTACACCTATTTATAGAATAGAATAATAAAAAAATATAGAATATTTGTTCTAAAAATATTTAGTTCGATACTATCTGACATAAACTCGTCAAAGTCCAGTCTCGTCATTGTAGTTAATTCAAATAACGTACTACTAAATAATTCTTGTACAAATTATAAAGGTTCACTTCGGTGTTTGTATCTGATCAAAACATGCAACTGCTGAATTTAGGTAAGCAGTATTTAGGCAATTTCAGACGCGCTTTGCACGCACCCGTCACAAGCACAACAATGTCCTTTTTTATGACCTTTGTCACGTTTTTCAGAAATTGCGACGGCTCCCTCCTGTTCCCACGATCCAAGAGAACCCATGCCATTCTCCACGTCTCATTTCCATTGTATTTTGAACTCTTTTCACTTGGATGTAAAGTTCTCGGTTCCTATAGCTGCTTGGTATTAGGAAAATGTGTCTTTGTTAGTAACATTCTCGGGAGCGCCGCGGTAAAGTCAAGGTTCATGACAACACGTTTTATACGTGCTGTTATTGTGCGGTGTGTAATGTCAAAGTGTAATACCTACATACTCGTATGAAGAAGAATAATTATTGTAACAACCATCGCATGTGCGTTCGGATCCATGAAAATTCAACGTGTGACTGTTTACTTGTTGTAGGTAGTCAGTAATTTGAATATGAATGGCGTTTATTTTTATATAGCGTAGGTTGGTACTGCTGCTTGCGTAGGTATGAATAGTTACCTACACTACATTCTACAACAATTTCCTCAATCCGAACGTGGTAAGAACTGACGATGAAATATAATGTGCAATCAAGTGAAATGGAAAAGCTTCGTGAAATAGCTCGCATCCTTCTTGCGTGCTATCAACCATTTCCGTCAGTTTTATGGTTTGCACGTTTTATGATTTTCACCGCTACATTGCAACTTTTAGTTGGTACGCCGCGGTTCAAAATTAAAATAATAGTCAATGTCTAATAATGTTAATATTAAAGTTAAAAATGAGAATCAAAAATGCCAAGCATTTGCATAGCAACTCGATTAGACACATTCGTGCATAAAGGTAGTAAGAACGAAAAATGCTTTAATAAAAAGCCCGTCCTTGGATAATAGCAGTGTGCGATAAATTAGACGTGTGTTCGTTTTAATTAGCATTAAACTTGTTGATAATTACATAGGTGTATTGCGTGAATATGTCAATAAAAACAGTCCTATTTAAATAGTCTATATAGGTATGTACATATTTGTATAACCACCGCCACCGTCCGTCGCTATTAAAGTCAACGCTCCTTATTTTCAGGAGCGGTTTTGTAAATAGGTTTACTTTACCGCTGGAATATAAGAAACCTCGCTGAAATATTTTTTATTCAAATGCTCGCGAGCCACCTTTATCCGTACCGAACGACCATAATGAAAATATTTATCATAACGAGTTTACAGCCAAAAGGCGTTAATGTACTTAACATGATTACGCTCTTTGCTTTGAACTCGTAAAGTCTGGTACGTTATACGACTGTACGAGTAGCCTTTAAAGCAGTGAACACACAAGCGAAATGCTAAAATACCTATCTCAATTCCAAGGACATGGTGTTACAATTGTATACGTAGATTTACAGTTATAACTGTACGTGCAAAAGATCGCAAGTCGGTTGCGAACATAATTACAATAACTTCTCATGAATGTCCACGCTGTGACAGTGGAAACTATGAAAGAGAGCCCTATTTTTCTTCTCTATGATACCTAGAAGGTACCATTATCAGGTCTATAAATAAAAGACCAAATGTGCGGGTTCCGTTGACGGGAATTTTGAAGCTTTGGATTTCCGACCGTTATGTAGGTATGTATATAATTATAATATTATATGTATAACATAAAATTGTATAATAATGTGGCCTAATCTTCACACACACACACAAACAAAAGATTATGCCACATGATATGCAATGTTGCAACATTGCATATCATGTGGCATAATCTTTGAAATGTCGAAAGTTTATGTATGTACGTACGTATACCTACATACATAAACTTTCAACTTTTTCCCATGGGCTAGGCAGATATTTCAAAACACCACCTGCCGTAGCAGGTGGTGTCCTGAAATATCTGCCTGAAAGGAGTAACAAGGATCGTAATCCTTGTTACTCCTTTTAAGTTTATTTAAGTTCAGTTCGGGTTCCGCAGAAACCCGTTATAAGCAAGAAGTACAGACCCGGTTGAAGTGGAGGTGCTTCGGGGAGGCCTATGTCTAGCAGTGGACGTCTTTCGGCTGAAATGATGATGATGATGATAAAGTTCATAGGTAATACAGAAAAACTTATATATTTAGTTTAGAGCACGATTATGTAGAGTTAAAGTTAAAGCCACGTTCACACGTTGCTTTAACTAGGAACTTAACATGCTGGCTGGGCGCTTCATTCTTAAGTCATCTTTAGAATGATGTAAATACATACTGACCTGCGAATTGCAAAAAACGTAAGAAAATTGACTAGGCTGGGCTACCCTGGTACTTGCCCTTTTAAGTTCTTAGCATAAACCCCTAAAAAAAGAGAATTACGAGTGTTCAACCTTAGATATACCAATCAAAACCGAACCATGAAACGTACACGTGTCAAACAAATGCTCAGAACGTGATAACTGAAATTGTAATCTTGACTGTATGAGAATTCAGAAATAAACATAATATATTATTACTCGAGACAACTGAGGCTTCGAGATACCTTTATGACAGTAAGCTCACACTCTCAGAGACAAGTTGATTTTGAAACAAAAAGGCAGCACAAGGAGATGATAGTGATAACCAGGACGCAGGCCTCCTCTTGGTGAGGGGTATGGGACCGTAATCCACTACGTGGGCATGCCGGTTTCCTCATGATGTTTTTCTCCACCGTTCTGAAAGCCACTGTTCTCAAAACGGTGAACCACTGTGATGAAATAAATTACATAAAGTAAAGCGCCTGTATGGGTTCGAACTCACGACCAACAATTCGTAAGTCGAGGCCGATACCCCTGGGCCACCGCTGCTCTTTATTCTTTATTTATAAATATAAAACTCTGCATCTTTCTATCTACTCAAGTAAACACTATCAGACATAACCACATAATATGATTATCAAATAATGCTGTAGATAGATAAATACTATTTTAATTACGTAGTCTGGCGGTGTAATCCGGACAATCTTCAATTATGGTAAGCCTTGCTGGTAGGTACCTACTGTCTGCGGATTTGTAATCAAATATTAAAAATAATGATTCCAGTAGCATGGACACAAAATGCTAATCTTCTTTGTTTTTTTTGGGAATATTTATAACTTATTAGCTGGTGCCCGCTATTACGTTTGCATAATATCAAAACTTGGACCACCCGCTCAGGGTTTGTTTTGAAATATCCTTTCTTACAACCACTACACCCCTGTCCCTGGAACTTTTTGATTCTGCCTTTGGTCTCTCGGTCAGACGCTTAAGCGATAAAAAAATTATGAACTGTTATGTTAGGATCACATTTAAATCAAATGTAAATGATGAATGCTTTAATTATTTTATGTTTTTTCATCGAACGAGACTTTGTATCAGGGCGAAGTTCCACAATAAACTTCTAGTTTTATTTTATTAGTTTGGTCGACTCTTTATTAATATAACGTGAAAATGCGAATAGCAAATCTATTATAGATCCCTTTGATATCTGAACTAATCAAACCATGCCCCATCTGTTGGAGTGTCCAAAGTGTCCTTACACTTCCTTAAAAGTGCAGGCGGCATCATTGGCGAAAAATATCTTCACGCCATTGATGCTGCGTTTAAAATGGCCGCTTACGGCGCCTACTGGGCTCAACTCATTTAATACAAATCCATCGACTCGAAAATAAGAAGAATACCAATTCAGTCTTCACCAAGGACTGCATAACATTACATATTAATCGCCTTATAACTGCCTACTCTAGTATTCCTACTATGACATGGATGCGTTTCAGTTTACTAATTCACAATCGCTCATGTCAGCGCACTCTCAACGACCATGCATTACTACATTCGTGCAGAAGGGATACATCAAAGGCGTTAGTAATTCATCAGTCTACATTAAAGTGTAGTTCAAAAGGCCATTGTCTACTAGAGCAATAGAAGTTACGACAAGTTTGGGGACTTGTGACATGACGTCATGTTAACTTAACGGCTCCTCGTAAATGTCTAATAAACTCTTCAACGCGGAGGAATACACCTGTTTGTTTATTTGTCGTACAAAAGCTTTAAAACGAGGCATCCCGTATAGCATTATTCCGTTTCCGAATGACCTACATGTGTATGTTAATATGACAGCTTCATCAAACATTTTCATTGTTTCAAAATAAAATTAAATTCTCTTCACACTGTTGTTTGAGCGTTATTGGCGTGTGCTATTAATTGCACAAGGGAAACTAGAAACCTTTATTGTTGACCTGTCTCTTTGTTTCCCTGTTATCAAAGTGACACGACGTGTATTTATATGTTTAGTGACAAATACCGTGGACGTACCCATGACAGTGAGTAATGTGTGGCCAGTGTCGCCGCGATAAGTGTCGTGTTCTCAGTATCCTATAATCCAACATTAGTAACTTGTGTTACCGCTTCCAGCTTTCTGCTAAGTCAGCTTATGTCGTACTGTACTCGCTCTGAATTATATATAGCCCCGAAGAACTTTCTAAGATGAAGAACATATGAATGCTATTTTTCAACTTGACGGAGCTCTTGGTAGGTCTTATATATTTAAATGTAGATAGGTATCTTTACATTTGTTTACCGAAAAATATAGGTATGTGGTAGGTTATTTAAATAATCAGCAGTGCGGGTTGGTAGATGTCACATGTCTTCGCATTTTCTATTCTAGGACATGCCGGTTTCCTCACGATGTTTTCCTTCACCGTTTTGAGAGCAGTAGTGATGTAATAATTTACACTAAATAAAGCGCCTGTCAGGATTCGAACCTACGACCTACATAAAACCCGTAAGTCGCGGCCGTTACCACTAGGCCACCTCTGTTCTACAAATAATAGGTTACTTATGTAATGTTATTTTTTGTAAAATTAAATTCACGACCTATGCAAAACATATAATCAGCCGAAGTTTGTTGGTGTAGCTTTATAAGGAAATATAATAAAACTTCGAAACTGTCGTAAAACTAAACGACACAAGTTGGTAACAAAGCCAAGCGTGCATGTGCTGCGGTTTCTTTCACCTCAACTGGCAACTGTAGAGCAATCCGTTATCATTAGCATTTGAATACTTTGCTGAAGTCGATAGTTCGATACTATCAAGAAGCACAATTCTTCTTTGTCTAGACGTAATTTCAACAAACGAGCAGCTTATCGCATTAATGTTCCTATAAGCTGTCTATAAACTTAGTTTCGGTGTAATGCTTGTCGTTTAGCGGTAAGGTAGAGCGTTACGATCCATCGAATTTGTGAATTGAGTTGTTTTCTAATCTAGGTATACGAGTAAGTTTGAATCAGATACCAGAGTTGAATGTGCTGAACTTTACGCAAAGTTTCTACAGGGTAAGAGTGAGACTTCAAGTGAGTTTAAAAATGCTATCTACGTACGTGTAATAGGTACAAAAACTTACATAGTCTTGTACCTAACCTTTTTATTTGATATATTGAAAAAATACTGTTTATTAATTACATTTTAATGTCGTGGACACAAATTATTCATAAGCTGGTGTATGCTTATAAAAACAATGGCCGAAGGTTTTTCTCTAATGAATTATAAAGGCTCTCGGTTCAGAGCACGTGGATTTAATATTCTATACAATAAAACTCGGCACAATCGTAAAACCTTTTTGGTTTCATTAATACTGTAATTTGTTTGGTTCGAGCGACTTAAAAAAATACTTTTGTAAAAAATTTTACGTAAAGGAGATATTTATTTGAATAATAAACGGCTTATTAATAAAATGCGACCCAAGTTTTGACACGACATAGATATTTTCCTGAAAAATATGTTCCTGTTTGTTAGACTAACCTACTTTGTGTCGAAATAACCGCTTCCATAAAGTAGATCAATTAATTAGGGCAATATGATGGGCCTTCAATACCCATTAGAGTTTCTCACTCCTAAATTAAGCTAAGTACCAACATCGTATGTACAGTCAATACAAGAGATCATCGGATATAGTTGAATTTTAGTAGGAAACCGATGGATGTTGTCGACTGAAAGCGCGTTAAGCCGTTGGTCCCGGCTGTCATTCGTGGTTCTTTGACAGTCGTTACGGGTAGTCAGAAGCCCGGAAGTCTGACAACCAGTCTTACCAAGGGGTATCGTATTACCCAGTAACTGGGCTGTGGAGGTCAGATAGGCAGTCGCTCCATGTAAAATACTGGTATGCAGCTGCATCCGGTTAGACTGGAAGCCGACCCCGACGTAGTTGGGAAAAGGCTAGGCAGATGATGAAATGAGCTGTTTGTTTTCTATTAATAAAATTTAATTTTATTCGAGAACATCCATCGGTTTCTTACTAAACTTCCACTATATCCGACGATCCTGCATACTTATCTCTTTTGTTGACTGTACCTTGTAATACGATTTCGTTCCTTATTTTTCTTTAAATAAGTCAGTAAATTAGGTTCAATTTTACGGAGCGGCGGATGGAATAAGTTAAACGTAAAATAATCATTCTAAGTAGATGGCTAAGGAATCCCCAGAAGGTTGTGTTTGTGCTTCCCTTCAAGCTTTCCCAGAGATACACACGGTATAAGAGCTCGTATCGCACGTACGTTTGATTCGGCCCATTTCGCAACACTCATTTATAATTTAAAGATCAATGTCTCTCGCCACCAGGTAACAGACATATACGTACACCTGAGACCACACAACCCTTATTGTTAGTTAAAGCACTCACACATATGCCTAATATCTATCGCAAATATAATTATGTATACGTTCTAAATTGCATGCACAAGAAATAACAACATTCTTTTTATAGATACCCATTGGACGCAATGACAATAAAAAAAGATGTAAAATAAAAAAAAAAACAGGTGGCTACAGATCTTAGACGATGCCCCAGAGAGTCATAAGGGGCATGTCCCTTCCAGAGAGTAAACCTTTTTTTCCAAGAATGTTTGTTGATCTAGACCGCATGTAAATAAATATACCTATCTACTTACCTACGGCTTACCTATATTGCTTAGCAATGTATGGAACCAATTACGTCTGATAGATTCCTCAATTTGAGTACGGGTGGATGAGTTCATATAAATAATGTTGCGAGGGAGCCTGAGGTCTTAATTTATTTACTCGCACTTGATCTTTTCTGTTTCGCGCACATCACGTAAGCATCACGTTACTGTCCGTTTGTGCCACATTTAAGAACAATGCAATGAGTAACTCACATTTTCGAAACAGGGATTTTATTTTTTATCATCATTTATTTTTGCAATAAACAATAATTCCATTTTTTCGAGTTATTCTACAGAATTTGAAAGCATTGATTGACTGATTGATAAACCAATTTTCGGCATAATAGTCTTACTAAAGGATTCATAGGGGATAGCTGAGAATGTGTCTTTTCAACGATTGTTATAGAGCAAATGACAATAGCCATAATCGAACGTGAGTTTTCGGCAGTAAAAGTAAATAATTTTGCAGTAACAGGAATATCCAGTACAAGTATTTCCTAGGTCGGTGTAGTAGCCAAGGCGCGGTATACTCGACCTATATTCTGAGACGTCCCTACACGGATTGTATCTGTTTTTGATGCAAATATCTTGTGTGTTGATGCAGTCTTTATGAACACAATGCGAGGGACTCCGGCTTGATTGTTATTAAAGTTTTCCGCGAGCTAAGAACTTGGCTTGAGAGCGGCTCTGCCGTTTGCAGCATTCAGCATTATGTTTCCTCCAAGTGTCTACTCAGTACAATTATTTATGGTAGAAACACAATATGAATTACTGCAATATCACTACATACATATAAAAAGCCAAGAGGTGTCTACTGTAGAACATAGACTGAAGATTTTTGAAGGGATTACAGTTTGAAAAGTTGTCAAAACACTTGCCGCCGGGTCATGCTACTGCTCATTGTCATGAATAATTCATTAGGCACCTTTGACAGCAGTTATTTAAATGTGGTGAGCTTTATTTTTATATAGTCTGTCTACACTGTGACATTCTGACATAGGAACCTAACATACCATAACTTCACGCCTGTTTTCTTCGTAGGGTTAGGTAGAGGTGACCTATAGTAGGGACACCCAAATTTCACCAGTTATGTTTAAGGCGAAAGCGTCATAGTAGCTCGTGAAATTCAAATTTTCTTACGTTTTGTTGTAATTTGCAGCACCCTAATTGCGTAACACACTATAAACTTTAATCTGAATCATTTTGAAGGATATTGTAATCCATTGCTTCATGAATATGTTCGAGAAATGTGTCTGCTCAACAAAGTAAATAACGCAATGAATGTTGTTAAACTGTCAAAATGAAACCCATTACTACTGATGGTGTCTTACGCAATTACCCCGCAGGTAAGTATCCGGTTGTATGTTGATCTAAATATGATTCGCGACCATAAAAAATATTTATTTATAGAATTATAATCATGAAATCATCAATATATTATTAAGTAAATTTTAATTTCGTGGGCTACCTTAGCGCATCCCCCTTAAGTCCCATGTAATAGGGGGCAAGCTTATAACTACGGTAATAAGTGTATGACGCTGTTTACTGAAGATACTGGCAGACTTATTACTTTTACTTAACTTCTGGCGTTAACTTTATTCACCTCGTATGAAATATGATTTAGTTGCTGGAGTGATATATTATAAATAAGGGCAGCGTTGAATACTCTGCTGCATGTGAGTTAGTGTGAGTAGAGCAAGTTATGCTATTTTGCATAAGCTAAAACATTCAAACGATATTTTAAAAAAATCTACATATTTTTTACTTAAATAAACATGTGATATTAAATTAAATAGAAATTGATGCTGTAAATTGACTACGGTAGGTAAATACCTAGTAAAAACATTTTTATCAAACATGCTTGGAGAGAGCATTATTTTCACAACGTTCTTCGACATAAATCGAAATGGCTACACTGGCCAAATACATGCGAGCAGCGGCCGGCAAAAGTTGTATAAAAATCCATATCTGTCGTGTTTTGCGGCCAAATAAATTAAATAGTAAACTCATATCTGTCATGTAATTTAAAAATGGAACGATCTTTTACTCCGAAACATGGCAACCAAGGATATCTCCTTGGTTTAAGTTATCACTTATCAAAGGTTTTATTTCAATTTCGAACCGGCTTGCAAATAGAAAGCTGTTTATTGAAAAAAAAAAACAAATGAACACTTTAACGCGGGAAAATTTATTGTTGTTCGTCATTGATTTTGAAAAGTAATTGTATTTGACAAAAAAGTTCTACCTAGTTTTAATTTCCGCGCATTATTTGAGAAAAAAACTACGAGTGACAAGCCTTGGCCACAACTAGGCATTGATGGACGAACGTGTAAATGTGGGCCGAGGCAAAGCCGAGGCACACATACGTAAGTCCATCAATGCCTAGTTGTGGCCAAGGCTTGTCACTCGTAGTTTTTGCCTCTTTTGCTGGCCGCTGCAGTAAAGTACTATAAATAAAATAATTCAGACACTTTTTTATAGTATAAGGTACCGGAAAAGCCATTAGGTATGACAAAAGTAAATACAATTGTAAGAAAAACAAAAAAGTGAATATCACTAAGTAGGTAATAAGTTCATGCTAAGCACTTATCCGAAATTAAAATACGCAACGAGTCATCTGTCACAAAGCCCACTCACGTGAAGGGCGAAGGTTTCTGGGTGTCTACTGTCTAGATAACTTCAACTTCAGCCGAAACCGGGACGTGGAAGCTTCAGTGAGAGAGCTACTTAAATAAAACGAACTGGAGCATCTCCAAAAATTTAAGCATTCATTATTTTTTCCATTTCACAAGTGCGGTCACATTCTGTAGCGGGTCAAGCAGTTTTCAATCTTATATAAGTAAGCTTTAACGACTCCTTGAGGGTGGCTTTGAAATCGTAAAGGGATACACCTGAATATTTTTATGTGATTACTTCTCCGTATTTTAATGCGCTCGCATTGATCTACTTGAATTTTTATTAGCGAGATTTCCTGCTTTTTCACTCATTACTTTATTTGCCATGTAAAAAGATTTTCAAATTTTCTATTTCGCTATACGAAAGAAGTTAATAGATTTAAAAAAAATAAATAGCGCTTTCTTTGAAGAAGTTGTTTTCTGAAATAACGTACTTTTTGGTGGAGCTATGGAAACTAAAGACACACACTGGATAAAGCCCCATTTACCTACACTGTGCAAGATTCTGGATAGTTCACGAGCAATAATCGCATGCCATAAAGCACGTTCAATTATTGCCATTCAAGAATTGCATGCAAGTGTATGGACGCATGCATACCTACATACATAACATAATCAGCCTATAATGTTCCCACAGCTGGGACACAGGCCTCCTCTCTGTGAGAGGGAGAGGGACGCGTCCGATTTCCATAAAATGGCATACAATAATCGCATGCAAGCTTTGCCTCACCTAAACACAGAGCTGCACGTCCTTGTACAATTCATTCAAGCATTGTATTTGCGCTGCCAAATATTTAATTCAATTTAATTGAACGTCTTCTCAAGATTTTTGGAACGAATTTCTTTAACCCGGCTTGCTGTAGGAGTAAACTGGTAGTAATAGTCACGTAACGAAAAACTTACGAGAGAGATAGATAGTTTTCATGGTTTTCGAGGGTGTTAAGCCAATAATAGTGAGGTCAAAATATTAATCCAAGATGGCGCCTACGAAAATTTTCAAATTTTTCATCATGGGAATCGTTTTCATGGTTTTTGAGGGTGCTAAAGTCGATAGCGAGGTTAAAATGTACATCCAAGAGGACGACAGCTTTATGAGAGCTTCTAAAACGCATACCAGATAGCTCCGTATTAAAAACGCGTATTAAACTCACACTTTCGCTGTCTCTCTCTCTCGTCTTTTTATATTAATACGAGTGTGAATGCGAGCGAGTATCGTGAAAGGAACTTCGTTCCTGACGAGGCCCCCCCGACCGTACACGTTTTTTTGATTTGTTCCGTTTGCTCATGTTTGAACGATTGAAAATTTTCATAATAGAAATAAATGCGATTTTATTGCACGAGCGATTTTACTGTACTTGTGAACGGCAACCAACTTGCCCGTGCAACAATTGCACGTATTATATAGACAGTGCCAGTCAATTGTTGCTTCAACTGTATGGTATGCCGCAGGCAATAAAACTTGCACCGTTAAATAGAGCTTAAGAATCACAACTGCAAGTCTGCAACTGACGCGTGACTGTCTGTAAAGTGTTTATTTGAATGCGGTCGATCGAATTAGTTATATTTGTCTTAATCATAATCATTTATTTGTCCGAATATGGTACACTAGCTTCCGCGACTTCGTCCGCGTGAAAGGAAAATGCCGTCAAATATAAGGCACCCTGTACCAAACGGAAAAGTCCGCTGTCACAACCAAACCTAGTGTATTTGAAGGAGAATGTAATGCCCTTCCGATATTGCTAACTATTTTTTACATGGATTCCCACAATTCGTATTTATTTGCCATTTACCTGCTTAATATTTTGAGGTTACGTTCTAGAAAATGACGAATGGACGATTACGATGAATGATGGAGGCATCTCTAAGGATTATCACATTTATCACACAAAGACTACGTTATGGAAAAGCACCTGAACGTTGTCGTTAATAAGGATTTTAATTATATAAATAGTTCAGATGAAACCAATATTGAAAGTAACGTCATCCATAACGGCGCAACAACAAAAATGCAATACGTCACAATAAAAACGATTTCTTTTTTCTTAATCGGTCCTCTTTTCTTTAAATGCTTAATAGTTATTTGTGCAACAAGAGAGCAAAGTCATTTTTTGCTGTGAGTGCTGATTTTGAATCCTGAGCAAGCGAAGGATTCAAAGATTGAATCACGAGCGTAGCGAGTGATTCTAAAGTTGAATCCTGAGTGTGGCGAGGGATTCAAAGGCACGAGATGCAAAAAACTTTGCTCTCATGTCACACACATAACTTTTCACTTTAGCAGTGAGAACACTTTAGGAGATAAAATAATAAACAGGAATAGATTGAAATAACTATTTATTGTGAATCAAAATAATAATAATAATAATCGTGCTCTTGTCACCGTCGGGGTGCCAGCTGTTTTAGAACCCAATGGCTTGGCACGCGACGATGGTAAGAGACCAGACGGAATGACCATAATGCCTTGGAAGGTAGGTAGGCCTTTGGTGTGGGATGCAACGTGTGTCGATACCCTTTCGCCATCCCATCTTCCAAGCACGGTGAGCTGTGCCGGGGCGGCTGCTGCAGGTGCGGAAAACCTCAAACGGCGCAAATACTCCAATCTCTTTGGAACTTATATTTGAGCCGTTTGGGGTTGAAACACTAGGGCCATGGGGCCCGAGTGCCCACTTAGTATTTCGAGACATCGCCAAGCGGTTGGTCGACTCTTCACGTGACCAGAGGGCTGGCCTATTTTTTGGCCAAAGAATCAGTATTGCCATACAACGTGGCAATGCTGCCAGCCTTTTGGGCACGTTTCCTGTTGACAGCGATGCGGACGAGTTTTTTGATGCCCTTTGATTATTTCCCCTCCCTTTTTATATACTTGTACATATTATTATTTTAAGACCGCTTTTAAATATTGTAAATATTTTGATTTGTAAATATATGAAGTTAACTCCTGTTTCGGTGTCGTGAAAGCCAAATAATTATAATTTAGAAATTTTTCTATGTTATGGGCCGTGAAAATTTTGGACTTTTTAGCCTTATGCCCAACTGACATTCTTTTTAGAAAAGATAAGAGTTTTGCGTTAGTTTCAATATGCACGTTATGTTTTGTTTTTAAAATAGCTTTCAACATTGAGTAAATACTCCACATTGTAGATGATCGCCTCGTCTGTGATAAATCTAAAAAATAAGATAGCAACACCGTCTCCGAAAAAATGATTGCGCCCTTTGTAAGTCTCCATTCATTGAAGACATGGTATGCTTTCAGATATTTCTCGCGAGACTTCTCAGGTAGGAAACTTAATTCTGCATTCATACTTGTTGTTTTAACTCTTCCGGTGTTAAAATATTGGTCTCGTCGCTAGTTTCACTCATATTTTACGATTATTTTAATATTTTTTAACTTATTCAACTCTTTACGCCAGCCACGAAATTTTATTCCCGCTCTTTTATATAAATTAAGGCGTGTTCGGAAATAGCACCCATGATATTTTATTATTCAAAATATATTATTCAATAAATATTTACAGGTTAAATATCAGTTTTATTTGCAGTAAATACTTATTTTCGTTTTAATACAACAATAAGTTAAAAATTCAATAAATTACATTAAAAGACATAATTATCTTTTTGCAAAAGTTGATACGAAATCCCGAACGTGTTTGTCTTTGAGGTCGAATTCAAAATCGGAACTTCGAAAGGGCTGGTCTTTGTCTCTGTCTCTTTCTAATGGCGGGAAAGAGATAGAGTGTGAATGTTTCGAATTGTATGATTAACCCAAGGCTGAATAAGATTTTCGCGGCTTTCTGAAAACAAAATTTAAAAAAGTTACTTTGTCTCACTCAGTGAGCAAAATCGCATTTTGCTCACTGATTTCAGGCAGCAAAACCTACATGTTTGAGCTACTGAAGTGAAAAATATATTCCAAAATAATAATTTAATACGACGCAACGAATGACCTAAAGATTTTTTGACACACATAAAAATATACCTAATATTATAGTAAATCGGTGTCGATAGGTACCACTACCTACTTACCAATTAGCTTCTTCATTTAAATGTTTGTTGGCAGGTACCTATATTTTTGACGTAGTAGCAACATTTCGAAATGAAGTGCAATGGCAGCATTGACTTATATCTTTGAATAGCAGTGACATAAGAGAAAATAGGTACAAAAGTAAATAAAAATACTTTTATTTTTGTGTCTGAAATCCGGGAATCTTTCTCATAACAAAAACGTAAATCTAATAAAAAAAATAGGAGTAATTTTATGAACTACATTTGGTTGTAACACGCTCCCTCGCAAGTTGGTACGGTCCCACGGCATTCTCCAAATTATTCCCGACCCACCCCGTTGCATCGCATCGCCTGCTCGCGCTATAATATTATTGTGTTCTTTCTGCCTTTTTTTGTTTTTGCTCGTCTCCTAAGTGTATTAGCGTGATGTTACGTAGGCTCTAGCCTTCCTCAAGAATCGGGCTATAAAATGCAAAAAGATTTTTGTTCAAATCCAACTGGTAGTTCCAGAGACTCTTCAGCTTTATTATTTGAATAGATTATACTTAATGGTCTTCAGATTAGTCAATAGTCCATATAAAGGATTACCTATTCGAACCCAATGGGTTTGTATAGGGGTGCATATTTCAAAAGTCAAAAGGTACAAACACAAACTGCATTGTCTGTTAATGTATGCAGCTCTATACTGTACATATACTGGTCGGTGCGATTTTATCGAGGCTTCTCTCGCTATTTGCGTCCAGTCACGTATTCTGTCTAGATTCTCTCCGAGCCATCTCTGATACGCGCTACTGGATTATTATCTAAGAAAAAAATACCTTCCAGACATTGCCTTTCTTCTAACTTTCTGTACCTATGACATTTTAAAATAGGTGACATATTTTAAGACTACCAGGCATCATCTTCGTTCCCCTGCCCTTGTCTCAATTTATTAGGGGTCGGCGCAACACGTCTTTTTCTTCCATACTTCTCTGTTATTCGTCATCTCGGTAGTCACACCCATTTTTTTATGACTACTAGGCAATTTAGGCATCTGGGGTTTCACCCGCCATGTTAAGGAGGTTGGGCCAATTATGAAAATAAAAAGTAATTAAAAAAATAAAAATAAAACCGACTGCAATATTATACTAAAACTAACTGAAAAGCTAAAAACAAGCCCATTTTAAATTAAATAAAAGTTGGAAGCAGGCGGGACCCATACCAATATTATAGTTTCAAACTCAAAAGGGTCCCGCCTGCTTTCAACTTTTATTTAATTTAAAATGGACTTGTTTTTAGCTTTTCAGTTACTTTTAGTATAAGGTTGCAGTCGGGTTTTTTAATTGTTTTAATTATTTTTTTTATTTCCAGCTATTTAGTTTACAAATGTGAAAGATTTCACAGACGACTTAGTTCTTGGTACGAGTTTTTTACGATTTGTCACTTCGAATTACTTTTAACCATATAAGTAGTATATATTTTTATAATCCCCGTTTAAAACCCTTTATTTGACACCCCATTCTAGAGGTTTTGAGAAAAAAAAATTTGAGGGCATAATATGGCGCCAAAAATCCGCCATTTTTAAAAAAAAAATTATTTTAATATACCCAGTGTCACTCTCACAGTAAATACGAATCTAACGACACCTCTCAAGCTAAAATCCATCCAGCTGTTCAGGCCGCAGAGCGTGCCAAACAATTATACATACATACATACATACATACTCTCGAAAAACATAACCCTCCTTCTGGCGCAGTTGGGTAAAAAAAGTAAAATAAAGAGAAATGTACATGGCAGACGATAAGATTTTTCATTTCACAATTTAAGAACTTGGAGCCTAACCGAGTTGCTTATCTGTAGCCTAAAGCCGAAATAACCAAAAGTTTTTATCAAATCTTTGATCTTAACCAGTTCAGTATTGCCTAGTTTTAGGATAAGGTTGTTACGCTTTTTGAGCTCAGTTGCATAAGGAGCGCTGTGGAGGCGCAAACCTGAGATAAATCACGATTCACGCTCATAAGGCGTGAATTATTCTGCGATACTTTGAAATTGACTTATTGCCTCTCTCTTTCTTCCCTTTTACTCAGCTAAAATTGTAGTTCTACAATAAAAGTCTAAAATTCATGATCATTTGTATACACGTTTCATTTCCGATAAAGATCCATGAAACATTGTTCTTCTGTATTCGAAATATCTATTTCTACAGCCTCTTTCATTAAGTAAAGTCATAATATTTTATTCGATAAAGTCATTACAAGAAGTTATTTCCTTGACCTCATAATTTGGGGGAAGTGCAATAATCGTTAAATGTTCTTTCGTAGACAATTAAGAACTTGGTTGGGGTTGACGATATTTTAATAGCTGTGGACTAAGTACCTTCCTAACTCCCCACTTATTGCCACGTAAAATTTAAAACGCTTGGCATGATTACTTGATTGGGTCTATTTTGGTTACCACAAAAAAATTGTGAGTAGCAGCCCTGGTTTTATAGTTCAACTCGATAAATGGCAATAGACTAGCCCCGATTGCCAACGATCAAATACGGCTTCGGTAAACTGTAGGTTTACAGTATGAAAGCGGCGAACCTCCACCATACGGTTTGTATATATAGTAATCCAATTCTGAAATTATATTTTGTTTTCCTTATCTGACTGTTGTTCTTTCAGGCCCCACCTCCTCCAACCCAATATACTTAATTAATATAAACTTATACACTCGAGACATGGTTCGTGTTGAAATACTATTTGTGTTAAGTTATTAGGACTAGAACAATGTCAAATTCATATTTTATAACCAGTGTTCGGCTGTGGAAAATATAGGTAAAGTTAGCGGCGCGTGATAGCACTACTTTATTGGTTCCATGGCTTAAAAGGGTGGTGGCAAACTATCGACCACTTAGTTACGTACCTACCTATCGTAAAATCAAGAGTAGGTATGATTTAAAGAAACCCATGCTCATAGTTCGCGCACCTATCTGTTTATTCTTTTGTAATTAATTTTTAACGGCCTATGCGGTTAAAGGAATCATTAGAGACCATTTTAAATGCACAGTTTTATGAAATAACTAGCTCCTGCCCGCGACTTCGTCCGCGTGAAATTTCTTGCTCCCTCGATCCACCCCGTCGCATCGCATCGCCTGCCCGCAAATTATTCGTTTTCTGACTTTTTCTCTTTTTGCTCGGCTCCTAAGCCTAGTGTGATGTTAAATATAGCCTATAGCCTTCCTCAAGAATGGGCTACCAAATACATAATTTTTCAAATCCGACTGGTAGTTCCAGAGATTAGCGCGATCAAACAAACAAACTCTTCAGTACATTATTAGTATACATTAATAATAATTCCTCCATAAAACTGTGCATTTAAAATAACTAATATATTCAACATTTTTCAGGAACACAACAATGGCCGCCGTTCGTTAACCGATCTCGTACATAATGCGCCATCCACTTTCTAAAAAGTCCCCCGAATTTATTGGTGAACAATCGTGCGTAATTCGGGCTTAACCGTCCGTTATAATTATGAGCTATTAAGCGATGTAATGGTTTCAAGAGGAACACCGGTTTACCGAATAATGAGGCTTGACATTTTGTTTGTCGAACGTTCCAATGATGACAATATTATGTACTGGGCCGCTGGAGCACGATTACAGGTAAATTAATTCGAATACAGGCGCGGTCTGTTTGCATTCGATGTACTACAATCACTGTTCACCATTGGATAAGCTGTTTTAATGATCCCCGAAAATTGTATGACGTAAGCACTTCTTGGTAACAAAAAGCCTTTCACGTCATATCTTAAAGATAGCATTATGTCCACACACTGAGCAAATAACTATCAAAAAGAACATTTGGAACGAAGAGTGACGTGAAAGCACACCTGGAAACTGAAGTGCACACACTGAATAAGAGCGATAACAGTGAAAAAGGTGAAGTGTTTTCGTTTTTTGCGGAAAACGCCCCGGGCCGACCGCGTGCATTATATATTCACTGGATAAAAAATGCGATTCCTCATTATCCATTTCCACTGAATACTGTAATTCATATCATACTATACCTACTATATGCACCACGGAAGGATGTGACGTAAGGTACCGTACTTAACCCACTGCCTATAAATGTATGAATTGTTAGTGTGAATATTTGTTGGCGTAACTAATATTATGGTACCTATGGGCGCTGTGTAAGACAATCATTTGTCTTAAAATATACTTAGAGCGAATAGCGTGGTGCATAATCTCTGATCGAATAGTATTATATTATGAAACCGTCCGATAAATCGGGATAATTTGGGATGAATCAGTAAATAATGGCTACCCGCTGTGACAATCAATGTGGAAGATCTAATTTCAACAGTGAATTTCAAATACTGTTGTCCCTCATGTTGAAACGTGTGCACAAATAGAAAGTGGGTTTTGTTTCGTTCGAACCGGTTTCGTTTATTTGCCGGTAATCGGATTATGGGGCCAAACTCCCAGAGTGGTTTTTTCTGCGCCCGCATGCGGTTGTGAACGTAGCTCTTGTATGAATGTAAAACAGTAAAAATGTAGGCTTATCTCATTTTTAAGTTTCATGCATGTTAGGCTTTCTGCGGAAACGGATGGTTACTATCTACATGAAAATAGATGACAGGTTTGCTAAATAGTTTTTATATTTGTAACGTTTCCGAAATTCTCCCGCCTTCATTGCGGGGGTTTAACCGCATACGGGCACGCAGGAATATTGCAACAGTTTATAGAAGCGTTGTGTTGCAACCGCAAATAATTAACGCCAAGAGATTTCTCCTTAAATTTCCAACAATTTATTTTGTTCATAGAATTTAATTAAAAGTTTGAGCATTAATAAATTTAAATCTTGAAATATAATTATACGCTCTGGGTACCAAAATAAATTCAAATTCTCTTCAAGAGGTCTCTCCTTAACAATATAATCTGTTCAGTAAACAAGTGCTTTTGGGAGCAGATTGCTCATAGATTATTCGTCATCGAATACATTGAGAAAACGAAAACGCCTCAGTTCTGTAAGGAACGCGCGAACACGTCGGCAGGTATATCGAAAGGTTTCTGTTAACGACGCCGAAATGGGCAATCATTACAGCAGTCGGGCTCAATTCTTCGGTGTCTCACTGCCGTGGCTCGGGAATCAATCGCTTTTATGTAATGTTAGATGGACTCAATATGGTCGTAACGTGAAGTTAAGTGCAAACCGAAACCCTTCGAGATTGTGGAAATAACCTTGTCATATTATGGAAATGTTCTATTATACAAGTATAACGTTTGATGTAAATGTTTCATCAAAATTCTTTTTCACATTAGAACATGATCTAATCCTTATCTTTATGATAGTATATTATATGCTACACCAAAATTTTATAGAGTGTAAGTTTGTATATGTGTGTGTCTAACCTCTGAAATAATGGACCGATATTGAAAGGTAGTACGGTATGAAACATTTCAGTACTTGGAAGCCCATTTATAAGTGGCCTCTAGGCTCTTTTTCATTATGTATTAAATTAATTTTTAGAAAATAAATATAATTTATATAATAATTACTAGACAGGTTATAGCGAGTGATTTTAAATGATGAAGTAGATATAATGATAAGAAGAAGCTGCGGTACTATTCTGTAAAAAGATCACCGAAGGTGAAGGTGAAGTGAGCTTGAAGTGAGCTGTCATTCCACCTGATGCTAGGGATTGACACTATTGACATCTCACTTTAAGCTCACTTCACCTACATTTTCACGGTGAGATTTTTCAGAATAGCGTTAGAGGTCAAACAGATAACAACTGGATAATTTATACCAGGTACTTCCAACGACCTGACCACGTTCAAATGTTGGACAATTCTGAAAGAAAAACTTTCAATTGACTGAATCCCATGTGCAGAGCAAGTTGTAATGTCACTGTCAAAATTCTGTTTTTGCTATGGAACAAAAGTGAGCTCGCTAGAGAGTTTTTACAATTCGTTTCGTAAATATTTGAATAGAGTTCACCGTGTGCCTTGCCTACTTTACAAATAAAAAAGGTATGAATAGTTTTAGTAGGTCCCTAATTATTTTCACATTGTCTACATGTAAAGAAGAAACATTTATTTAACTTTAACAAGAAATGCTTACAAAACTTCTAAGTCTAACTAATCCGACAGTAGGACGCAATCAATCAAAAATATAAAACAAAACAACGAATGAAAAGAGGAACATTTATTCCACGAAACCTCCGCGACAGTTGTATAAGAAAATACAACATAAAATATATGTGTACGTTACTGTACCTGGCTTTCTTTAGTGCTGTACATTGAAGGTTATTAATCTGTGCCAGCTTTATAGATGTCAACTGGGAAAACGTTACAGCTGTGCAACTTCCCTACGAAAAATATATGGATTTTCTAACAGTTCGCTTACCTTCGGAACGATACTCGAGAGATATTGGAGTATATGTATTATATAGCGTGCACCAGAAATGTGTAGTTATATATTTAAATATAACATTTGGTACAAACCATCAAACTGAACAACTTTCTCCATGAGACCAACATCGTAATCGAGAAAAAAATAGTAGCTGTACCTACCATACATTTGTGTCGAGAAGGTATCAAAGTTTTGTATGGAACAGCTAACAGGTACACATAGCATAATCAGTCTATAATTATCCAACTGCGGGACATAGGCCTCCTCTCTGTGAAAGGGGCCGTAATCCACTACACGGACCCAGTGCAGGTTGGTAGTCACGTCTTCGAATTCTTGGTTATAGAACATGCCGGTTTCCTCGCGATGTTTTCCTTCACCGTTCTGAGAGCAGTGGGGTGATGAAATAGTTTACACAAAATAAAGCGCCTGTCTGGGTTCGAACCTGCAACTTGTAAGTTTCGGCCGTTACCACTGGGCCACCACTGCTTTAAACACACAGCTGATAATTTTTTCGCAATTAAGTTATTGGTTCCATGGAAAAAGCTGTGCCTTTTGATGGTGCTTGTTGGTTTGTATCACACCATTAAATATGACTTCACATTTCTGATACACGCTGTAGAAGAACTTTCGATCGTAGCCTGTTTTTGCAGTAAAACACACGCAGTTCTTATTCAAAGACAATGTCTTTGCCATAAAGAGTTCCTGAATTAATAATTTGACCTCTACAGGCTTTCCTTTGTTGTAGAGAATAGAAGTGGATGTTATCCACCTGAAAAAATTCTTAATTCTGCTGCCTTTTGTAACACAAGCCAGAGATACCTACGAGTTAAACGTAAGACTTAGAAAACATGTCTTCTCACAAAAAAAAACTAATGAGTTTTATTGCAAGATAATTTACATGCGAGAAAACTAATTTCAAAAGAAATGTCTCACAAAGAATTTGGGTTTTCTATTTTCCAGGTTTATTAGTACCTACCTAGTCTAGACTTGTGAATTATGATTTGCCCTGTTTTTTTTCAATGTTATTGTGTGGCGGGAGGGTATTTAACTTTTAAAATGTTACATCGTTTTCTTATGTTCAATGTTTATTTTTATACATCACATCAAAGGCAAATTGGCTACCTAATAATAATTTAAGTACCGACGTTTCATTGTCAAACGATCCTTTGTTCCTTTTCTCAGTTACACAAAGCCATCACAGAGCATAAACAAGACTTCAGTAAAGAAAAAAAGACAGTTAAAAACTAAAACCTAAAAACGATTAAAACCCTAACTAAAAACGTGTAAACAAGACATAGGAAGTAACAAAATAACATATCGGTTTCGGTTTTCAGTATAATCGGAGTGTTTTGTCCAAGTACGACGAGTTGTTTAGGAGTTATGAGGAAACAGATGAACATACATACAAGGCCTTTTATAATCATAAACCCTCCTTTGAATTTGCCGTAGTCGGGTAAAACATCAAATTAATGACATGAAACAAGTAAAATCAACGCAATAAATACGCTTATATTTATTAGTCTCAGATTAGGTCCATTCCCTCTCACTGAGAGGAGTCCCGGCTGTGGGAATGTTATAGGCTAATTATGTTCTATACCAAACTTCAATACCTATTCGACCCAAATGTATGTTTCTCGATTACGATGTTGCTCCTAAGGAGAAAGTTGTTCAGTTTGATTGTCTGTACCAAATGTTTGGTTATATTTTGATATAAGAATAACGGCCTATAACGTTCCCACTGAATCTATCTATATAAATAAAAATTAATCGCGGAAATGTATGTACGCGCATAACTTCCGAATGACTGTACCAAATTGGATATTCTTTTTTTTTGTATTTGCTATTGTTAGGACAAGGTTCGTATGAAAGAAAATTTCAGAAATTCGAAAACAAAAATGCACCCGTGCGAAGCTGGGGCGGGAAGCTAGTAGTATATAATATTCGGGGAAACCAACACATCCACGTAACCAATGTTAAAACTAAACATTTAAATGAAGCTTAATCCATAGTAGCAACAAAGCTTGCAGCTTTCTCGCCAACTATTGCTCCTAGCAATCTAATCTACTTGATAAAGTCTCATAAATGTTTGTTGAATCGGAACAAATTAATGCCAACGAACTCCGCTAAAATATTATTCATATTTTATAACGAACACCATTTTATTTTCACGGTCCGTGAGCTTGCTGAATAGAAAACTTGAATGTTTGCATTTGATTGTAATATGATTATACGTTTTTAGAGAAAAAAAGGTTGTGTTTTAAGCGCGTTCTGTTATATTACGAGTATTTACATGAGGGTTTTAAAAAAGGATAATATTTGCCTAAATTCTTTCTAAACATGAAAGTACTCGCCAAGCTCGGAATTTGTTCGGATTACCTTCCTATCCTGAGAGCAGTGGTGTCACAGAGACGACTTAGTTGTAGGTTGTGAGTTCAAGCAAACACTTTACTTTGTGTCAATTATTTCATCACAACTGCTCTAAACAACGGTGAAGGAAAATATCTTGAAGAAACATGACCTAGAAACAAAGATTCGAAGACATGTGACATCCGCCAACCAGCACTAGGCCCACGTAGTGGATTATGGCCAATTCCTTCTCACTAGAGGCCTGTGTCCCAGTGGTGGGAACATTATAGGCTGATTATGCTACCTTCCAGTCTATTTTGTAAATATCTCACCGTGAAAACTTAGGTGAAGTGAGCTTGTAGTGAGCTGTCATTCCGCTTGATCCTAGGGGACGTTTTCGCGGTGAGATTTTTACAGAATCGATCGGCCATCCATAAATCTTGCGGGAACAATCAAAATCTGGGATTTCATCGATCTACGTCGATAGCTCGTGCAGTAGCGAATGAAATCAGTACAAGTCTCGCAATATGGCAATTATACAAAAACTTTTGTGTTCTGTTTCATACCAGAACATGACCAATCTTAGACATAGTTTCAGTCCCTTCGTTGTATGGAGATCTAGTTTATACAGGGTTATTGGAAAAACACCAACAACCTCTTAAGAGGTCATTGTACTCATCATTATGAACAACTTTTACTATGGCACCAAACCTAAAATCGCGAAAAAAGTCTGCTGTTCCCTACATTTTGACGAGTTATGCGAACATAAATGTAGGGAACAGCAGATTTTTTTTTCGCGATTTCAGGTTTAGTCCCATAGTAAAATTTGTTCATAATGATGAGTACAATGACCTCTTAAGAGGTTGTTGGTGTTTTTCTAATAACCCTGTATAAAGCTTGATCTTCTTAAACTTTCAAAAACAATTCTGGTTGTGTTACTACGTATATACTTATTTACAGCATGGTCTCCGTGTGTATAAAAACGTTCGTAGACGTTTCATAAACACGTGCTAACTACGTAGCATCTGCTCGAAATCAGCATGCTTTTGTGCTACTACGTGCTGTTATGTAACATGCTTATTGATTTATATACAGGTATACGCATACGAGTATGGTGTACTGAAAAAATTGAGCATGTATAAAATTATATTTTTCCCAGTGGTGATATGATATATATTTTATACAGAATAATATTTTATACAAACAACCTTTCATTGTAGAATTTATAAACATTATATTTTTATTTATTTGTACCGGTTTTTTAATAATAATATTTTGTTGGTTTTTCGTTGCTATACATTAAAAAAAAATACTCTAAAGATTTATATCAGTGGACATCACGCTGAACGCTATTGACCTCGTCGTAAATAAATATTTAAGTGGTTATAAGCGCCTTTGAAAGATACTATCTGTAATGTTTATCGAAACACCATGTCGACAAGTTTACCAAACTTCACGAGAATGTTCTCTGGGCCCAAAGTTGGGGTACCAAATTAGTAGGTAGAGGAAAACTTAGTTCGAAGGTAAATTCGGCACTTAGGCGATAACTTAAGCTAAGTTTAGAAACAGATCGATGTTAAATGTGCATTTAATTATCATACCAAGTTTACAGCCTCCCTTATATTATATAAATATATTATTTATTCATCGATTCACTTCCATATAGACACTGTTGTGGGAGGAATGTCCTTTGGCTGATATGATGACGACGTTTTTCTTGTGTACTCACATGCAAATCTTGTACCGATAACTTCCACACCTTACAGTGTGCGTTCAATTTAAACCCTAATATTTTACGATCAGAATATAGAACCGGGCCAGTCTGCTTTATATTTGCATCGATTAGAGCGCAGTGCTGCTGGATGCAGCCCGCAGGATAGTTTTACCCACACAAGTCGCCGCGCTGATTGCGCGGACTGGGCAAACAGAATAGACTCCCAAGTCAAACATTCCGAGCGTCGGACTGGTCCTTGTGTACCCACAGATGAAACTTAATTTATACTGAACACATAATATATAGCTTTTGTACCCAATCAAATATGTAAGTAGTATGAGAAGTATCCATAAAATACTCGCTTTAATCAAGTCAGTGCCTCGCGTGGTGTTCGTGGTGGGTTAAAGTATTTACTGCTTAGCTCTCTAGACGGGTTACCTAAGTCAGACTACGACGAGACTTTTACTTAAAAAGTTATTTGAAATGTAATTTTATTGGTAATTTATGTGAGATTTAAAAAATATTATATTTGGCTTCACAAATACATAATTATATCTACTGACCTGTACACACCGAACATGTAAGATTAATATTTGTAAGAGACCTAAACCTAGGCACACAAATGCTACCTACCATACAAATAACCTATTTGTACACACTAAGACTTTGTTCGCCAAACACGTACTTTATTAATTATCTTCCCCAATAAACGTCGAGCCTCAACGCGTGATACGGGTCATTTCCTTCATTACTTATTCTGTGTATGAAAAAGTAATAAGCGGCGTAATATTTTTCAAAATGGTACCTGGGCTTGTTCTAATTGGATTACTCATTAAAGTGACAGTAAAGACAACGCTACGGTCGGTAGGATCAGGGGTCAACGATGGGTAACTCTTTCGTTCAAGTACTAAAACCAACGATAGCGGCATCAACATACCAATGATAGTTAATCCTTGACTAGCTTCTGACCGCGACTTCATCCACGTGGAAGTCAGCTATACCATGAAATGGCACTTTGCGATATTGTAGCTTTCTATTAGTAAAATAATTTTTGTCACATAACTTTTTATTATTAATGTAGATAATGTCCCAACACTTCGGAGAAACAAGGCGTTATGTTATTTTATAATGTAACGGATAGCACAAAGTCTACCTATTCCCAGACACAACTTAGGAACGTCACCCGTCACATATTATCCTACTTAGTTAAGTTATTGGGAACATGAAGCTAAGGTAGGTGGTGACTTATGACACTGACATACGAGCGAGCAATATTTGGCACATACGAGTATGTAGGACATAAAAGGGATTTCAAACTGGATTACATGGTCAAGCTATTAGGGTTACAGAATAATTAATGTGTCCTGTGTCATTTCGTGATGACTAAACACTGGCGTTCATCTTTATGTAGTCCACAGGGATGGTGCAGCCATTTGCCGAGCCCATTTGTTTTTTTGTAGGGTTCGTACTCAATTGGGTAAATAGAAAACCCTCGTGTAATACTCCGTGCTCGGGAAAGTAGTTTTATTGATTGCAATACTATGTATAGGTATATTTTTCTTTGCTTCACGCAAGCTCAAAGCATTAAGAAAAGATATTTTAACATTTGATTAGATTGACTTTATATTATTAATTTAGTTTCTTTGAGCTTAGCATAATAAGCTTATAACGTTCCCACTGCTGGGGCACCAGCCGCCTCTCTGGGATAGGGAGTGGTTCGTAATCCACCACGTGGGACCAGTGTGGGTTGGCGGATGACACATGTCTTCGAATTTTTTGGTTCTAGGACATGCTAGTTTCCTCACGATGTTGTTCTTCACCGTTTTGAGAGGAGCGGTAAAATAAAAGTAAAGTGCATGATGAAAAGTAAAGTGCCTACCTAGGTTCGAACTCACGACCTACAACTCGTAAGTCGGGGCCACCACTGAGTTACCACTGGGTCACCATTGCCATAGCTTAGTATATTGTATTAACACGAATTAAGTGTTGGCCCAGCTGTGACCATTCGACTGTATCATTAATTCTGTCTGACTGTTTAGATGCCCCGTTTTCTGTGGTCGTACGCAGTAATTACTGTAGGGCAACAATTTGTATCACATATGAATGAGTTAAATTACGATAATATATGCTTGGTACTTAGGTATATTTATGATATTTAGTATTTTTTGCACATTTATTTTGAAAATAAATTCTTAAAAATAAGGTGCCTAATCATTACTCGTATATAGGTATTTATTGTCAACACCCTACTACCTACCTACCTAACCTACTGTATATAATTTTCTTCGTAACTTTACTAAATAAGTGCTAACGTTAATTATTATTATAATTTGACGGCACGATTACTCCACACCATGTCAATAATTATATGTTATTTATTGCCCCTGTAATTGCTCAGGGGACATTTCGTAGAAAGAAACAATTTTTAGTTTTCATGCGATTGCATGCTGAAAAAACATGGTAAGTAGTATTATACATAATAATAAATATAATCAAGGGAAAGATTTTTTCGAAATGTGAGTCAATGATTGGAAAATTGTGATCATAATCGGAATACCAACATGCAAACTGTAATTGAGTTATAACTTTGTAGCTACCTACGTACTTTTATTTAAAGGGACTGACCATGTATTTGACACTAGCGACCCGCCCCTGCATCCCACGGTTTTTACGACTTGACAAAATATCATTTTTTTATTATTATTTGTAAGTTTAATAGTAATGTACCTATTATACAAATAAACCTTCCCGAATAAATACTCTAAATAATGGTGAACACCACATCAAAATCCGTTCCGTTCCGGTCAAACAGACAGACTAATTTATAATAATACGTACATATTTATATTGGTAGATAAGTTGTAGGACTACTGCTGAAGCCATTTGCATAAAATACGATCTACGTAGAACTTCTATAGCAACAAAAAACAGTAGTTATAAGAAGGAAATTACTTTCGCCATCGAAGGCGAGCGAGCGCCAAGCTACTTCATTCACTTACTTTTTGAAGTCAATCTATTTTATGATTCTACTTGACTTGGTTTTACTATTGGGGAATAAAATAAAATTACAATTTTCCATCAAATAAACTTTCATCTACTACCAATTTGAAAAATGTTTACGAGCTAATTTGTAACAAGCTTTTCGATAGTTAGAAAATGTTGATAGTTGCACAAAAAGACAAAACCTTTCCCTATTCGTGCAATAATCGATCTAAAATTCAAAGTGCTAATATTTATTGACACGGAAAGACACTTAATCACAACGTCAGAGCATATCAAATTAATCGTTTCCGGTTGATCCGTCAGTGGGAACTCGGCTTTACTAAATTGGATTTTGATTCGATATTATGGTGAACATAGGCGTTTACAGAGAGATTGATTGCTTTACTTTTGAAGCGAATTCACACAATTCTATCAGTTTGAATGGAACTCGTTTATACGCTGATAACACAATTAACAGTTGCTTTAACAGTTGTACGTGCATAAAAATATTTTTTGCTGTATACCGCAGCTGTTAAGTTTCGTTGATAATTGTTTTTATTTCGGTGTGGCGTTTGTTTGATTTGGGAGCGATGATCGCAGTATTGTTTGATCATTTGGGTTTCGCTGCTCGTTTATCATTGTCTAGTTTTGAAATACTAGATTGCTTTATTGGTCTAGTGGTCGCAAGCGCAACTGCTGACCATGAGGTGTTGGGTTCGATTCCCAGGTCGGGCAAAGTGTTATTGGGTTTTTCCATTAGGAATTTCTCAGTAACAGCCCGGAGTCTGGATTTGTGCCCGGTTGATAAATGATTTTATTTACTAGATAGCTGTTGCTAAGCCTATTGGCTTGCCCCCTATTATATGAGACTTAAACATAAGCTGTCGAAATGTGGGTGTACCTACCTGTGGTCACCTCTGCCTAACCCGCTAGGAAAAACAGTCATGATGTTATTTTTGAAAAGTATATAAGGGTTCCCCGAACTTGATCAAGTGAAATTATGATCTAAATAGATACTATATGACTTATAATGCGTTGTATATGTTATTTTTAAATGTCGCTTTTCATTCAAAATATTGTGCAAATGAATCCGTGTATGGGAGCTATAATGTTGGCTTGTTTAGCACATTCTTCTACATAAAATGTTTTTGCAACTCGCTTTCATTTGAACATCCATTCGTAAAGTGGGGCGAGCGTGCACGTCCATAAATAAAGAATGTCGTGTAAAAGGCGAAGCTTTCGCACTGAATTTTTTGTTTTGCGTACATTAACCGTACGACGGTATTAAGGAGCACGTTTGGACACACAAACACCCACAGCAACTCACCCACAGTTCTAACGCGTAGGACGAGTGGATAATAGCTTCAAGTACTTATATAAACATTACGAAAGCTCGGCTTTGCTTTCGTAGTAATTAGATGAAAATAGAATTGTTTTTGGCGATGTTTTTACAATAATCGTGGAAATTAAAATTCTCTTTAAGTCTCTGAAGTCATTATGAATTTGAAATTCTGGAATTTTAGTCTGTAGTTTTAATCCCATAGTACTTATAAAATTGGTAGTTCACAGTTTAGACACAACTTTGTACGGCCGAAAAGGAGTCTTGTAGTAATCCTAAAGGTATTTGTGAGAAAACGTTTGTGACAAACAGAAGACGGTAGAACAAAGTAACCGTTCGCCTGAAACGTGATCGTGTCCAGTTGTCGCGAAATGGATATGATACATTGTGACGTAGCTCGCTTGCTTAGTCTACGCTACGCCGTAGTAAGTAGTCTATGTGCTACGCCGCTACGCCGTAGTAAAGCTAATAAAAATATGCACGCAAGTTGATATTTTCTTTAGTGACAGTATAAATGTATGACATTTTTGGATTTAAGTAGCATAAATGCCAACTGGCCCATCACATAATCATAATTATGGAGTAATTTTTGTTAGAGTAAAATAATGAACCCGTTCCTGAAAAAGTGTGATAAGCTTTTGCCTTTGTACAGTATAAATGGTTCGACATGCTGTGTGTTTGACACGAACGTGGCAGGGTATATGTCATGATTCTCCGTTACTTAGTATAACTTGTTAGTCTTATCTAGATAAAACTATTTACAAAGATGAGAAGCCTGAACGAAGCGGACGAGTTCACATCACCGAAATCTCTTACGAGATGGTTCAATACAAAATGTAGATGTTTTACAAAGTATCTTTGGGTATAAACGCGAGGTCAATCCAACCCGTCACTACTGCGAACCATTCGGACTCCGAAGAGGGTCAAATACTGATGTCATGGGTAATTTATTAACACTCCCACTGTTACTTCGAATTATTTAAGAGGTGAAAATCCACTTTGACTAATTGAGTAACCTAATTATTTTAATTTATTTAATTAAGTATTTACATAATATAGGCTATACAAATATAATATCTATGTATATCTAATACTAAAAATAACAAAATTAAATCCTAACTTAACTAAAACTATACAGAAACTAAAATATAGCGTCGAAAAATTCATCCGCATCGCTGTCGACTGGTATTTTAATTAAATAAGAAACATTTAATATTCAACTTGTTGAGTTGTCATTGCCTCATGTTATAAGTCGTTATTGTAGTACACCTTTTCACGTCATATCTTATAATACATTGCTCTAAGTTTACGTAAAATTATGTTCCTATTGTGTTCATTTTACACAATGCACACTCTGAAAAAAAAATGATGGTTCTTTTGAACCATATTTTTTTTTTCACCCTGTACGCGGACGCACACAGTGGCTTGATTTAATCAATATCATGGCTGAATACTTCTGGTCTCGTGCCAGTAGATCTATTTTTATTTAGAAGAACGTGTTAGAGAGCTGATACTTGGAACCTTTTGGAAAGCTTTTGGTATTAGATACATCTATTATTGATTCTAACCTTACACGTCCCAATCGAATTATATTGATCGATAACATACCTACAGAGTCAATAAAAATACACTTATAACCTTCTGGCCTAAGTATATTTATCACTTTTTAATGTTCTGACTTTTGATTTTGTACTTTTTGATTAACCAAAAAATCATCTGAAATAACTAATGTTCTATCGATGATTTTCTATCGAAAAACTAGTTTCGCTTTCGTATTTCCAAGCCGCACGTGCAACAAATAGTTTCAATGACACAACTCGTAAGAGCTTGCCGGTATTTTTCAATTAGGTACCCCGTATTGATTCCGACATTTGGTGCAGTATACGTAGTAAAAATGCATCCTCTATTATACTTACGTAAGTGCATGCACGTAGGCTGCAAGTTAAATAACGGGAAGGTACCGCGGGGTTCCCGAGGGAGCCGTATCTTGCACACAAAGTGTTCGTCGTCTTGGCCTACACTGTAATATCGTACGACCGGAAGAGCACATACGCTCCGATGTGATAATGTATGTACAAGTTTATGCCAGCACCCTCGTCTAATTGTCTAATACGGACGTGTACGTTCACACAAAGCATTTTAGGTTCCTATTGTTTCTCTAAGTTTGGGATCTTGTTACTATTTGTGAAATAGGTAGAAGTATAGAAAATTTTACATTATATATACATACTGCTTTAATGTGTTTAGTAATTGCATGCGCTTCTAACATTTTATACACGAGTGGTGCGAGCTTCCGATTTTGCTAATCAAAGCAGCGTGTGCGATAATTGGGCTGATAAAGTTAAGTTTACTTGCTAAGGCAAGCACTGCTAGTAGCCAAAACATAATATTACTAATCTACTTCCCCAATTTGCTTTTACAAAATGCGCAACAAGATAAGCGGAAGAAATTTGTTTTCCTTGAATTTTTCATCTAGCATGGCAAGTATGTTGCATGAATTAGGTCACCATTTTTATATCTTTTAGTATAGGTAGGTACCTAATTATTTTAAAGACAGCTCCATTCGTAATATTTAATATATTAAAAACTAAGGAGAGCACATTTAAAATAAAAAAAAGAACCGCGTAAATCCGATAAGCGGTTGTCAGTTCAAAGCGCACTAACGGACAGACAGACAGGCAGAGGGGGAAATACGTTATTTGTAAGGATAAAGAAATTGGAATACTATTTCTTATGGTGGCATGCGGGTGGCGGTTTGTTATATACCATTCATAGATAGCAAAATATATGTGGTGTGCATGAAATGTTTATCATTGAATCTTTTATTCAGTTGCTTATCAACCAAACAACAAACAGTTAAAGAGTCGCAGCTACCCCCTCGTCTTAATACCATCGATCTTCATTTATTTTTAAAAGAACCTTGATTACTTAGGGGCGTCAATGATAAAGTACATTGTAAACTTGAATGCTTTCTATTTTGGTCGCCATGACGAATGTTCTCTAGATCGTCCCCGCGAGAGTCCCCGCCGCCGTCTCGGCTGCGGTGTGTGGCTTGTATATAAATATTTACATAATGTCTATGTCCTCCACGTCAGCGGTGGAAATCAGAGGCGTCGCGTCGTGCGTCGGGTTTATATTGTTATTCTTCCCGCATCCTGTATTCCGCGTTCTACGATATTTCTGCTGAGAACTAGGCTAGGCAGAATATTGCTACGATTTGTTAAAATTGAATATGTCTTTGGTAATTTGCGTCGGTGTGACAGAGAGGAGAAACCAAAATACCTACGATAAAACAAATAAAAAGTTATAACCCAGAATTCTGACAATATAAAATAATTTAATGTTAGAAAACATTTTCATAAATGTTTAATTTATTATTTAGAGTCATCATCTGCCTAGCCTTTTCCCAACTATGTTGGGGACGGCTTCCAGTCTAACCGGATGCAGCTGAATACCATAATAATATAATAATAATTTATTATTTAGAGTATACATTTTTATTATTTATATACAAACTTCTAATACTAAATAAACTACAAATTATTAAAATAACAATATAATAACCTAATCTAACTAAAACTATTAAAAAACTAAAATATTGCGTCGAAATATAGAATTCTATTATATTTATAGAATTCTGACTAGATAAAATATGTAGCAGAATAACGCCAAAGAAGAAGAAAGAAGAAGAAGAATAGTTGTAGAAGTCAAATCAATGAAAATAAATGAACTTCAAAGTGGCGTTAAGTACTCTACATTCGGTTATGTTTTGTTCAAACAAATGGAGTTACATATATATAAAAAGAAAGCAGAAACATAACAATACAAAATTGAACTATGTTTGATATAACATGCATACCTAATATGATATACATAGGTACAAACAACTGAGCTTTGGCTAACAGCCGTTACGTCAGGTAATAAGGGACGCTTCAGTTGAAAGATTATTTTAGTTGCAATACAAAATGTCGTCACTTGGTTGATAAATGTCAGGTAAGTAGGTCAACCGAGGTGTAAACGGGAGCGTGCAGCACTTAAACAGTTTTATTAGTTCAATATTCATTGAATTTTTTATTCTCTAACATTTTCTCCGAACAATCAGGATCGCTATTCATCGTTATCATAAGTTTGACTCTGAAACTTTTTAGTAGATGAATGCTAAACTACACTTGAAATGCAAATAGGACTAATAGTAATATACATCTCGTATTCTTGTAACAGCGTGTTCCTGCTCTACAACACGTAGCAAACAATAATATCTGTGTGTATAAGTTTTGATTAGTTTTACACAAACATAACTCAACTATTTCAGGAAGATACTGAATGAACGACGTCCACAGTTTACAGCGCCGAGTCCGGCCTACCCGCGCATTTCACGGAAGTTAGATTTGTCTGCCAAAACACCTCGTTGGAGGTTTACCCTTTGATAACTTGAGTGTTACTCATTAGTTTCCCGACATTGATAAACTTGAGTGTTGGAACGTCGTGGGGTGCTATATTTCATTCAGGTGACCTATATAGGAGCGTGGTAAATGCTCTCGTGCTCAGTCCTCGCGCAAATTGCTCAAGTTTAAGCGCGTTAACCCACGACACGATTTAGCAAATATCGCTCAGATGCAAATCCGAGTCTCTTGTGGTAATGCCTAGAGTTATTACATCGTTCGAACAACGCCCAACTTTGTCCATGAATACCGCCTGATTTCTGTGAAGGTGCGATGTTGTGATGCTGCCGGAAACTACAAGTCATTGCTATATATAGCTTAAATGTCGTGGAACGAGCACACTCAATTTGCTTAACAAGTGTAAAGGTAATGTATTGCAATTTATTGTTAATTAAAAAAGTAATAAATTGGTGCATGTCGCACAGTTACAATGTCAGATGCCAACATACTGAAAGTAGTAGATAACCATACTTTTTGTATAGAGTAACAACTTTTCAAACTTTTCTCTTATTACGTTTATCAGCACTGCATTGTATAAAGCTGGACAGTTTAGCTTTCACTTCGAATACTTAGACATTCTGAAAGAGTTCTAAGGCTGTGCTACGATATCTGGGCACAATAAAAAAGCTAAAGAGTCAAGCGACCGCAAACATATTGTCTCCGCTGCCGCCTAAAGTAAGTAGAAAACCAAGATAAGAAGGAGCGAGCATTGTTGATTTTAGTATTCTGCACGAGTTTTTAGGTAACACGTGAGATTCAGAAACAGTGAAAAAAATAAGAATTGTACCGCGAAACTCGAGAAATGTTTATTGATGTTATAAATACAATTGAAATATGAAAATGGGATGTCTCCTTTATTTATTAATATTGCAAAGATATTCCGACTAATCTTTATGAGACGAAGTCATGCTTTATGCGGACTCATAAGGTTCTATTAAATAACAGAGCGAGACGAAAGGCATCATTTGGTCATGGTAAGGGTTCTTCATCTAACAAAATACTTTTGGCTGTTGAGGGTTGACAGAATGAGAACAAAAAGCTCATTAGGTACTGGTGCCCCAACCGAGCGCTAACTAAACTAAATACTATTATTACTTGTACACTTACAATAAAACTACTGGCTACGTTGGTTACGCCGATCTACGGCGTAGCGGAAGGTGCTACGCGATTTATGATATTGTTATTATAGTTTATTCATGAATAATGTGCAAGGTGAGCTCGTAGCACGGCGGCGCTTAGTCTGATCCTTTAGTGATCTAATATTTCCAGTGATCTTGTAACGTATGCTTATCCGAAACTCTGATATATAATTTTTATTATATGCAATGTGTATAGCTAGCAAAACTAACTTGCGCTTAATATAACTATGCTGATGTGGGTATTTATTGTAAACGCAGTAAAGTCTGAGCGTACAACAATACAATTATTGTGTCTGGCTGCACCGTAAACAGGATTGTTAGAAAAATAATTCGCTTACTTATCGCGCGTCGGTCGATGCTCTGTATCGGTTTGATCGCTGACGTGTGCTCGCCGATCGCCCGAGGGCGCGCTGCATACAAACTGTCACAAAGAGCCGAGTCGCTGCAGCGTTTATGATTTTTATTATTTCAAGTGCACAAGTCACAGCCACCCGTTCCATATCCATTAGAACCGTTCCACGGCCCGTTCGGATACCAAGCACATTCATATTAACTTGCCGACGCTACTCCAACTAACTAGACTCTACTAGAACTAAAGATGCATTTGCTTCGATGTTTTCTTGGAAAACTCATTAAATATAATGCCTGTATGATATATTAGTACTGTTGCTGTAATGCATTAGTTCTGTATTTACGACATGTATGTCGCATGTACAGAGACATGATTAAATGTCAGCTGCGGTGTAATGAATTTGAATTTATGTTGAGAGCGTGCCTTACCTGGCTCTCGAAACTTTCGTCTTAGCCAACTTTAAACATAAATGTAAATCTTTATCTTTTAAGTAAGTTTATTTGGGGGTGTTCCTCTATGAAAGCAGTTTCTCGGAGTTCAAAATTCCAATAGGAAGTCCTCGAATTTTGGACATTTGGAAGGGAATATTTAGAAGATAAGATGTCATAGAGTGATAGAAAGGGGATATGATTGAGTATTTATATGAAGTCATTCCGGCGGTTATAAGTACGAGCGTAACGTGTTGTAAACAGGTTATGTCGGTGATATCAGTGAGGTGGGGTTCCGCTTTGTGATAAGCTTTTCCGATCGACAGGCAATCACGCGAGCCGTGCCGTGTCGTGTCACGTGCACTAAGCACTATTACCCACACAATCAATTACCTTGTCATTGCTTCTTTTAATGGACTACATTTACAGGTTTGTCATGCATTTTTTTAGTTATTAGTTGAGGATTTAATGTATGCTAAATATAAATCGCAACTCAGCCTATTGCAGTCCACTGCTGGACATAGGCCTCTCCCAGGCTGCGCCACAGCACGCTGTCCTCCGCCTTCTGCATCCAGTCCGTCTCAGCCACTTTCTTTAGGTCGCCTGTCCATCTAGCTGGATGGCGTCCCACACTACGCTTGCCGATACGCGGTCTCCACTCAAGGACTCGTCAGCTCCACCGGCCATCGGTCCTTCGACAAACATGGCCAGCCCACTGCCACTTCAGTTTGCTTACTCTGCAGGCTATAGCTTTTTGTAATACTAATGGGTACTTAGCACTATGTAGGGTTTGTTTTCTCAACCATCACCTTTTGTGCTCGGATTTAAAACAACTCAAATCCCGCCTGCACCGTTTTTAACCGACTTAAAAAAAAGGTGGAGGTTACCTTAGGGACTCTGCCATTTATAAACCGATTTGAAAATGCTGCTATTGTTTGAAAGGGCTTGCTAAAGGGCGTTTTGCTTATGGGGCCCATATGAATTTGGTCAAGTTCTTCACGTGACCAGAGGGCTGGCCTATTTCTTGGCCAAAGAATTAGCATTGCCATACAACGTGGCAATGCTGCCAGCCTTTTGGGCACTGTTCCTGTTGACAGCGATGCGGACGAATTCTTTGATGCCCTATGATTATTTTACTTATTTTTTTTATATAAATGTACATATTATTATAGTTTATATTTTATCTTAAATTAAATAAAAATTTGAACAGTAAAAAAGTTCTGAAGAGAGGTTTTGAGTTAGCTTCAATAATACGTATTTTTTTCCACTTAGTGTATGTTGATGATGTTATAACAACTTCCTGTCACTGTTATTTACTTAAAAAGGGAAGGTAAACGAATGTGTGTAGGGTAGGTGCCACAACTGAAAAGTTAAAAATAAACAACTTGTTTTTTTTTTTTGTTAGCCTGTACTGTCTCACTGTAGGGCAAAGGCCTCCCCAAGAAACTTTATTAAAAAAACACTACCGACTTTTGTAAATTGATTACAACGTGCCTTTGTAGAAAAACGTGGCAAAAAATTAAAATACAAATCCAAAGACACTGACTTCCGAAATATTAAAGTTCAACACTACAAAGTCACTTTGTAGTGTTTTTTTTTTTAAGTCGGTTCTTTTTGTAATAATGTTTTTTTAATGCTCTCTTTATTGATGTCATATATGAGTTTTGCAAAGTACCTTGGCACCGATCGAATGATGCATACAAGAAGGCGAGTGGGCAAAGAGATTATAATGTAGTAGTTACTTGTACATAAATAAAATTCTCTGCAGCTGTGCGATTTGAATGCAGCTTGCGGAACCCGCCGCTGCCTCTCTCCATAAACAAACAGGTACAAAATATTGATAAATACTTTATCTACTCTTTCGACTGAAACTATTTGGTTTGGATCCAAGTTTATGTTTCTCAAAAACATTATCTATTGCGAGTATGGACGATAAACGGTTTATGAAATTGGAACATCACAATCTAGAATAGCTTTCAGTTACTGAATTCTAGATGATAAAATAATAAAATCATTGACAATAAAAAGCCAATTAAGTGATGTTTAATAAAGGTAATATGATAATACCAGCCTAATATTGTCCCATTGCAGGACAAAGGCCTCTTCTCGTACAGAGAAGGCACGAGCATTGATCACCACGCTTCCTCAAGACGGGTTGACGATTTCAGACTTATATCAACTACTAGCTGCGCCCCGCGGTTTCACCCGCATAAGTATCGATCCCGTGGGAATATCGGGGTAAAAAGTAGCCTATATGTTAATCCATGGTGATAGCTACTTCCATACAAAATTTTATCAAACTTGGTCCACCGTTTGAGCTTGAAGAAGTAACAAACATATAAACACACACACTCACAAATTTTCGCCTTTAGATTGATTACTCCAGGTTTCTTCACGATGCTTTTCCTGCACCTACGTCAGTAATATCCAAGATAAACTTGCTTTACATCAGGCTTGATCGAGGTCAAGGCCCATTCAGCAATAAAAGAAAAATAAAAACTCACAAAGTAAACATTAATTGAAAAAGTCACTTTGGTATATGCCCGGATTTGAACCCACACCCTAGCACAAGAAATGCCATTACGACAGTTAATAAAAATAAACTGGTTGATAAATCGGTGTTACGAAAAAACATCTCATTAGGTCGTGTTTTTTGTAAAGTGTTGTGTACAAGCATAGGTAACGCAAGTACAACGAATGCCTCGTCACCACCGCCGCCAGTGGCGTCCCAACATCCCGATAGAGTGTTGCGCAATATCCCAAGGGTAAACTATAGAAGCCTCGCGTTAGGAAAATGATTAGTTATAAGATACCTAGTTAATAATAATATGTGTCACACGGACTAACTTAATTATATTATGAAAATGCCATGTATACTGTGTACTACCTACATTCTTTGGTCCGCGCCCCCGCGCGTCTCACCCCGCATACTTGTGACAGTTGCATGTTTAAATAAACGACAGTGCGTTTACAGCCAGCGAGAGTTTTACTTGTCCCGCATCCCGTATGTAACATAAAGTAATACATGGTCCCACCTGATCGTCCATGTGGTCACCGCCTCCTTACGGATATATTCAAAGCCAGAAACGTTGCCTACCCTTCTCATCAATCTTTTGAAGCTGTCCAAATTGTAGTTCCGCGGAAAACCCTCTGGACCTCTACATTTCTTGTGGAATAGGTGCGTTATTCTGTTTATCTATACTATCTTCCGTCTGATTAAATTTTGCCCACTCTGCGGGTGGGATGTTGCACACGTCCTGGTAGATAGTGAATGGCGAGGTAAAAGCTTAGCCCCGCCGGTATCGAATAACACGTGAACGTTCATCTCTACGTGAGTGGTAGTACTACTACACATGTTACAAATTCATATTACTACTTACTTACCTACTTCATCGGGATGATGTAGCTCATATGTCCTTCTGGTTTTACAGATGTTCACAGTATGTGTTACGTTTATCATGTATCGATGTATAGTACGTGGTAATAGTAGTGGGCTGCGATCTTTACTTTATCAATTTTGTTTGTTTGATCTTTAGGAGCGGAAATCAAAATACGGGTGAACAAGAAAATATTGAACTTCGTCTATCGTATTGCGACGAGCAGTAAGTATCGGTCGGTGTCTTCAATTCTTCAATGCACTAGTGTTATTTGAATTTGTGTAGAGTAGGTACAAATAAAAAGTGAAAAATAAAAACTATTTTACAAAAAAAAACAACCGACTTCAAAAAAGAACTACAAAGTGATAAATAACTTTAATGTCGGAAGTCGGTGTCAAAAAACGAAAATGCGGAACCAACGACACCGACTTCCGAAATTAAACTTATTTATCACTTGGTAGTTTTTTTTGAAGTCGGTTGTTTTTTTTAAGTTTTTATTGTAAGTAGAAATATTGTACGAGGTTACAGAACCCTTTGTGTGCGAGTCCGACTCGCACTTGGCCGGTTTTTGTTATTATATTAAATCGGTATCGCGAGGTATCATTTAATGCCAAAATTATAATTTATCGGACACCGAATAGGCGATGTTACTCGTTTCATATTGTAAATTCGTTATTAAATTGACAGATGACACATTATGTTAATTGACTGTTGAATATGATACTGCTGCGATTTAAGTTTGTTTATATCGTTAATGTACCCATAATTAAGTTTGTGTAAAGGCACTTTATCATATAAAACAAAATAGTAATTAAAATAATATTAGCTAGTAGTCTAGTCTATCGGACAAAAATTTTCAACCCGAAAAGTTTGTTGCCAAATGAACGGAAGCAAGTCCCTCCTCTCAGATCAATCATTTAACACCGAGCATAATGAATTAACTTTATGAGCCGCAGATATACCAGCGGACTGAGTTTTGTAACAAAAAATATTCTGGATGCAAAAGTTGGAACTAACTGAGTAAATAACGGCATGAGTTAGGGTTCGTGGACTTGCTATGCTATTACGAAATTCAAACATGAATATGTTGTCAATAGTAGTTGAAAACTTGACAAAAATACCGATATTTAGTCTAGGAGATATTGAATATAACCTGATAATTTTCAACCCATTTGTATACCTCAGTTAGCAACGACTTTATCATGAAATATGTAGTCTAATACTTCATAATAATTGCAACGTGTACGTGTTTTCCTACAAATTCAATAGTTTTCCCTGAAATGTATTTACTGTTTTTTTTTTGTAGAGTGAATTATTAAAGTAGAGCTTACCTGCAGCATACCTAGCGTGTCTTAAATAAGAAACTCAAATGTAGGTTCACATGCTCTTCCTTAGGTTGTCAAGACGGATAAAAAAGTAAGTAATATTGAATGTTGATACCTTACTGGAAATGTGACCGAAAACGTAAGAAAAACTTATTTACTGAAACGACTCCTGGAGGCCTACCACAAGCTCATAACGCGATCCATTTTAGAACCTAAACTGAACTGTTCTTCTAATTTGTACCATGACGTCAGTTTAACGATTCAGTTTAGGCCGTGCCATCTGCTGACAGCGATTGTCCCTAACTGAGTCGCAAGTGTCATTCATACATTTTTGGTACTATGACGTCCAAAGAGCAGCTCAAGCGATGCAGTTTAGGAACCTAAACTGAAATGTCTTGTTTTTGAATCGTTTTTAATTAGATCATGGTAGGCCACCAGTCCGCCAAGAAAAAAATTTTAACATGAGTGAATGATATTTTATTAACACTAATTAGATATAGGCATCAGTCACTTAAATATCTTGTAGGTTTTGTTAAAACCCCATGACAACTCCATTTTTATGTCCACCCAACCAGCGTCTATTCCAAGGATGGCTGGAAGTGATCGCAGAAAGCGATAAGGCCGCCCATTGTATGTTTTGTTTAGTTAAATGTATTTTCTGGTGTACAATAAAGTATAATCAATAAATAAATAAAAGTCAAATAATTACAGGGATATAATACGTTATTTGAGAAAATGTAACTAACTATTTACATTAGATACTAAATTAAATGACTAACTAACTTACTATACAAATAAACACAAAAACAAAGGCGCACTTAGGCGTCGAAGTATACTCGCCCGCATCGCTGTCATCCGTAAACGTGCCCAGAAGAAAGTCAAATCAATTATTGGCTAGGTATTGTTTTTTTACCTTAAGATTAGACAGCAGATCAGACTTCCAGATTACAGGGGTTAGTCAGTCAAAAATAAAACAATATAGATATATTAATATATTGACAGAGGTCAAAAGTAATTTCTTGTATCCTCTTCCTACTTGACGCTAATTTCTTGTATCCTCTTCCTACTTGACGCTAATTTCTTGTATCCTCTTCCTACTTGACGCTAATTTCTTGTATCCTCTTCCTACTTGACGCTAATTTCTTGTATCCTCTTCCTACTTGACGCTAATTTCTTGTATCCTCTTCCTACTTGACGCTAATTTCTTGTATCCTCTTCCTACTTGACGCTAATTTCTTGTATCCTCTTCCTACTTGACGCTAATTTCTTGTATCCTCTTCCTACTTGACGCTAATTTCTTGTATCCTCTTCCTACTTGACGCTAATTCGTAATCAGCCTATAACTTTCCACTGCTGGGAAACAGGCCTCCTCTGTACCCCCCGGTGGGTTGGGTTAAGGGACATGTTACCGCATTGTCGAGGCGGGGGTGGCTCAGTAGCCGTGGCTTGGTTACCCACGGTGAAGCGAAGAGGAACCCGTGGAGGGGCCGCTCGTCAGGGCTTTTGCTGATAGCCCGACGACGTAGCGGCCAACAAGGAGGTTGCGGTGCCGCTTGGGCGACATCGCAATTGAGGCGGGCCGCGATGAAGTAAAGTGCCTGTCCGGCTTCGAACCCGCAACCTACAACTCGTATGTCGAGGCTGTTTCCACTGGGCTACCACTGCTTTATTAAGGAACTAGTGTTCTTTAAGAGTATCGAGAATATGCTGATAAATGTAGGTATTATGTTCGAAGATTTATAGAATTTCGACACTCAAAAGGTTAGAACTTGGGACATCTTATACCAAAACTATTTTTAAAAGAGAAATATTTAGTAGGTAAAGTCAGAGTCAAGCCGAAGTTAGGCGGGTACTCGGGTAGTCCGCCAAAGCCCGAATCTTTTCATCTGTAATACCATTACTAGAAAATAAAAGCTTTTGACGTAGGTTTTAGGGAAAGAATCTTTGAATAATACTAAGTAAATCTATTTTTATTTAATTTTTATCTTTTTCGATTTCAAAGAATTTCTAGATATAAGTTCTTGAGAAAGAGACTACTGTTTGTAAATATCTTAAATGAATTCGGTGAAGACAAGAAACAGATTTCAAATATAGTGCAGTTGGATAAATTACTGTTTTGGGAGGTGAAAAAAAAGGGACATGATGTTTATGTCACCGTATGATTGTGAACATCGTTAGCTTATAATCTTTATCGTGAGATTGTAAACTGTCAATAAATTGTGAACTGCTTACAATATAACGTAATAAGTTTCGATAGTTTATAATCTATCCATGTCAAACCGTCAAATTGGGAACGAACCTGCACTTACCGACAGGGTTCACAATCTGTCCGATTTTATCACCCATAAAATTGCGAACCGTCCCAGATTTGTCGGTCTTGGCAGTAGCCAAATTGGTCGCAGTAACTAAGCCGAGGCACCCCAACCAAATGGGTTAGGTCAGGCTAGAACTGTGACCAACCGAACGAGCGAAGCGAGCGGTACTTTCAAGATGATCGCAGCTACTTGGCTATTTAGTATTAGCGCAAGATGTGATTCGTCGCATGGAAGTAACCAGTTCATAATTTGTCAGTTTGCCATGGGCAGATAATAAACTATCGAAAAATAATTATTGTTATGTAATTTCACTATTGTTATCGTATGCACGCCAAATATGCTATCTTGACCAGGTCAAGTGATTTTTTAGATAACGAAAGAAATAAAGAAAATAAACTCATTCACAGAGTATATTTGAAGAAACAGTTTCCGAGCTCAAGTTCACCCGCGTAGCGGGTTACACGCCAACGTCACGTTCCTTGATGAAGGGTTCAATGTATAAAATATTACCTATTCTGCGACAAAAGGGTGCCGAACTCAGGAGTTTAAACGTGCACGGCGTGACTCCGACGAGTTCCTATTACGAACCTCCGAACAATTTTCTGAGCGGTCTATCTCCTTAATTATGCTGTTATGGTTGCAAAGTATATTACGCGGAGATACTACGTACTACTATTCGTTTGTATAGGCCACGCCCACGCAATTAGCTCGAAACTGTAATGCCTACCACAAGTCCTACACGGCCTGTTTAATCTGACCCTTTTAGTCTAACCCTCGCGTGTCCTGATTTAGAACCCTGCATTTTATAAGTTGTATTTCATCCTTGTAGACCTTGGTATTTGCATTCGCCATCATTCATGCCTCACACCTCATCGATTCGCTACCTCAGACATCTTTGTTAATTTGATAAATGGATGACCTTTGCTTGACTACGTTATATCGAGCAGTTTCCGGCCCAAGGCAATAGGAAACTCGAATAGTCGAATTTCCCGTAAGGCTGTGGCAATCTGTAGCACTGTAGATATAGCTACATAGGTAGGTATGCGCGTCACCTAACACAATTTTTGCCCGACACTTTCAAGGAATTGAAACAGAAGTGTCCCCGAGAGCGATTTGGATGTTTCACAGAAATTCAGTACCTACAGCGTATATCTTTTCTCGTTCCTGTTTTATTTCAGTACGTTGTCTTTTATTATCTAAACTGAATTGAGCGTGATCGTGAACGTTCGTTGACGAACTCGGGCGGGGAGCGCTTCGTGTCGCGCCAAATTGATTGGTAATCAGGAACGGAATCACTATACCGTACTCCGTGGGGTGACGAAGAAACATATTGACGAAATCTGTGGAGACTGCATAACAATATTTTAGTTAGTACCAACATACGTTCTCATGCCGCCTAAGATACAGGTTTATCCTAGTACATGTATCATACTTTGTAATACCTATATTATTTCTAAGATTTATACTGTATTTTACCTATTTTTATTTTTGAATAAATATTTATTATTTGCTTATTTAACTATTTATACACATATAAACACACATATAAACAGACAAAAAGAAAGGAACACAAAAATACGTACGAAGGTGATGCTTATTTCTAAAGAAATCTATTTCGTTCATATGTAAGTGAAATTCTGTAGGATTAAATATTAATTTAGTGATATAAATGTATCTAACCAATTCACACAGTTTGTTTTTGTTTAGCAAGCGTAGACATTTAGATTTTCTGCTATCCCTTGAGAATCGGTGCCTTTCGTAGTCACAAAGAATCTATGAGCAACATTTCAACGTAATCCAATGTTCTGTAAAGTTTTGTTTGAAATTTTGTTTGTGTGTATTGTAAGGTGAAACTTGTTCGTTTGTAACCGCCTGAGAATGTCGAATCTTTTGTATACCAACATCAAAGTTCGTCCCATCCGTAGGGTTGGAGAAAATATTGTTCAAAACAGTTTGTTATCTGAAGTTTAATTTAGCTTAGGTATACAATTCATGGATATGACGATTCATTCATCATTGCTACATCTTTCGAAATATAAGGTCTATTCAAACCAAAGTTTAAAATTGATGTAAATTCCTCTTAAACAACTATCAATTTTATAGTAGTACTAATTCAGTTGAAATCAAAATAACTATTACTATTGAAAAGTCATAAAAATGTTTGAAGTTGCAGCGTAAACTGAACTTTAATGTGTAGGTATTAAAGTTATTTTTACAAAAAAACATTGTTGTTTACATGGTTGGAAACAAAATCGCGAACACAGATTAGGTACTAAACGAGGCGTTAGCATGTTTCTTAGAAATTAAAACAATAGAATAAACCAAGAGGACTATCAACACTAACACCGGATTCATTCGTGTTTGTCAATAACCTTCGTCGGGCACATATTACCTCCCTACCTTCGTTCTGTTTAGGTAGGTAATGAATAAAGCATTTAATATTGTTTTAGGCGCTGAATCAGAGATACAATCACTACACTGTTTGCTTGGGCTAAAATATAAATAGAACGTCTGGCCTACCTACATCCATGAGCTTAAATAGACTAAGGTGCGGATTCTATGCGGGCCGCGTATTTGACTAAGGTGTCTGTTACCTTAAGCACCATATGAAAAAACTACAGTCATCATCATCTGTCTAGCCTTTTTCCAACTATATTGGGGCCGGATTCCAGTCTAACCGAATGCAGATGAATACCAGTATTTTACAGCGACTGCCTATCTGACCTCCACAACCCAGTTACTGGGTAATACAATACCCCTTGATAAGACTGGTTGTCAGATTTTCGGGCTTCTGACGACCCGTAACGACTGTCAAAGATCTACGAATGACAGTCGGGACCAATGGCTTAGCGTGCTTCCCGAGGCACGGAGGGGTCATGGTATGTGAAGATCCCATCCACGGAACAACCGCGGCAAGCGCAGCTTAACCTGATCGATCGATCCGTGCGGCTGTTATTACTTAGCCACAAGTACAAAAACTCCAGTATTATCATAAAAGCTGGCCAAGTGCGAGTTGCTCTTATTTTTCCGTAGTTTAACAATAAAACTAATGTAAGTACCTAAATATGAACTATAAGTTCACTGGACTCTGGTAAATCGATAGTCTGGGTCTATTTGTCAACGAGTTTGTATAGTTGAGCTTTGCAGGTTACAGAAATAACTTAACAAAGACAAAGACAAAGACATTTATTCGTTGGATATGGTAGGTACAAAGTTGGTTGGTATAATGGGTAAGTTCAACACATCCGCCGCTAATAGCGGCATCCGAATATTTACATGTGAACCTAATGTACACGTGGGTAGGTATAAAACCTAACTTAAACTCTAATAAACAATACAAAACACTTATACTAAGGACATTAATTTTATACTCTATTATACAATATCAAATAAAAACAACAATAACAATGTTTCTATTATACAACTAAATAAATCTACCTACATTAAATAAAAAATAAAAAATTACTTATTTACCCTTATACTCAAAAAATTCTTTTAAGGTGTAAACATTATTTTGGAGAAGCCAATTTTTCAGATTTCTTTTGTAAACATTAAATGGTAGCTCTCTTATTACTTTTGGAATATGATTATATATTTTAATGGACATAAGGTAGCTGTTTCTGTAGTGTAACATAAATAACTTCTCAAGAAGCCCTCTTTTAGTATTTTTGTAAAAACTTTTTAAATTCAAACCTTAAAGTTTTGGGGGAATGAGGTTTACTTAGCTGTGTTATTCAGGAAATAACAGAGAGACTTTAGCCATTTCGCAACGGAACCCTAAAAGCAAAGTATGTGTTGGTTCCTTTCTGTAGAACAATGTCTTTTATATATTACTATTGAATGTCCCTCCAAGTGGTATTCAGTTCGCTTTCAAAGGACCTGCCGGCCTCCTTTGTTCACTTATTCTTGGATTTTTGGTATCGAGTCAATACTATACAATTCTGTCGAAGGACTGAATTTTTTTTTTGTATAGAAATGTTAACACGTTAGGTTTACATCCACCTACCCGCACAGAGTTCCTGTGGTGGATTATGGCCCACTCCCTGCCACAGCGAGGAGGCCTGTGTCCCAGCAGTAGGGACATTATAGGCTGATTATGCAAGGCTTACATTACAATAAATTTATTCTATGATAATATAAATAGTTTAGAATCTTAAAGTTGAATATAAAAATGCCAGTTAAAATAACGAATGATCACTAATTTAACAGGGATCAGTGGCGAAGGGTATATATACAACGTAACCTTTCAGTTTCTCTTTAAACTTGGCACTGATAATCGTCCTTGTCCTTTAATTTTTTGCACACAATTTTTGGAAGTTTTGGCTTTATTTTATTCAAATTCGTACAGAGCCTTCGCAACTGATAGGGAAACATATCAAGGTGAGATACAGCGCAAAGTCAAAGAGCAATGTTATAAAGTTGTACATATTTAGTTAATGAATGATATTCAGTAACTGGGTTGTGGAGGACTCACCAACTGAATTTCGACAAGCCGTAATACGACAAGATTTTATTTCGACACTATGGAACTCCGACACGTCTTCATTCCGACAATACTTTAGTTCGAAATACCTTAAGTCCGGCACTACTGTACTCCGACAAAGCGTTTCTTCGACATGACTTAACTAGGAAACGATGCGACTTCGATGACATGCTTCTTCGACAACAATGGTAGTCAGGCAGTCGCTCCATGTAAAATACTGGTACTCAGCTGCATTCGGTTAGACTGGAAGCCGACCCCATCATAGTCGGGAAATGGCTAGATGGATATGGATATAGATATTTAGTTAATGAATATTGTAGTGAAATAAGAATGTTAAAATAAAAAACTTCCCAAGATAAAACCTCTTTTTCTCAACATAACATCACACCTTTATTCTCGAAAGGGTTAGGCAGAGGTGCACCTATTCCTATAGTACAGCCACATTTCGCCAGTTATGTTTAAGTCCTATGTAACAGGGGGTGAACCTATTGCCATCAACCGGGCACAAATCCAGAATCCGGGCTGCTACTGAGAAATTCCAGATCGAAAACCCCAATAACACTTTACCCAGGACCTCAATCTTGGCAGTAGTGCTTGTGTCTACTAGACCAACGGGGCAGTCTCTTTCTCCTTTACCGAATTTCAAGCGCTTTTAACCAAAATGGTTTCTGAAGTTTACTCATATTACTCGTAGGTATATGTAAATACAACAAACTGAGACAAAACTAAATCCCATTTGTTACAGTAAACAGGATTAGTAGGGTGAAAATTACAACTAAGATCTTAAACGGGGTTATAATTAACTCAGTTAATTTTCATCTCTGCCTCCTAAGTAAAGCACTTGCCTTATTTCAGTTGTTGGCATTAATTAACAATTTAATACATATAATTACGTTGCGTGGGTTACGATTTATCAGTCTAGAACAAATTAGTACTTTACTGGAAGTTTTCTTACAAAATTACTGGTTTCTTGAGAGTTAAGTATGAGTAATCGAAGTCTTATCATTCAACTTAGGTTTGAAGGACAAATAAATCAAGAAACTTTGGAACTATGTCATCATTAGCCTATTGCATATATGTCTAGATATGGCCTCCAACCACCTTGTGAAGATCACCGCTCCACCCAGCCTGAGGGCATCCTACCTTACGCTTGCCGATTCGCGGTCTCCACTCTAGAACACGTCTACCCCAACGGTCTTCGGTTCTACGGCTTATATGGCCGGCCCATTACCACTCCAGCTTGCTTATTCTGAGAGCCATGTCTAGAACTTTGATTCTCTGCCGGATCATCTCGTTCCGTATCTATTGGCTGTAAATAAAACATTTAGCTAAAAATATTGTAGAGCATGAAATCGGCACGCATTCAGAGAGGTGTGAATAAAGTTAAAATTGTGCAGTGCGTGCAGCGTTTAATAAATGCAGTTTTATTAAGTTCTTTTGATCCTTAAAAAATATCACCATCCGTTATTTGCATGCACAATACAAAATAAATGTCATATAGGTCAGCATTCAGCAATGATATTCTTACTTTTTTTTTTTTTTTATTCTTTATTATAAAAGGGGGTTATATTCTTACTTACTACACATAAATAATACGGAATAAAACATTTATTTATTTTACATAATATCACGCCCAAAGGACAAGGTAGAGGTGTACCTAAAGTACACCCACATTTCGCCAGTTATACTCGTATATAAGTCCCATTTAATAGGGGGCAAGCCTATTGCCATCAATCAGGCCCAAATCCAGATTCTGGGCTGCTACTGAGAAATTCCTGATGGAAAAACCCAATAACAATTTGCTCGACCTGGGAATTGAACTCAGGACCTCATGCTCAGCAGTATCTAGCGTTTGTGACCACTAGACCAAGTACTTACCTGCTAATCAATAGTTTACAAAAAAAAATGTTTTTTTTCTGTGTATGAAATTAAACATACCTAATACATTATTTATGTAGGCTATGGACGGTAATTAAAAAAAAAATATATATTTTTCGTAGCACGTCACAATTCTGAGATATAGAGGTCTTTAAAAATTTTTTAGGCAAAAAAAAACTGATAATTATAAAGAGATTGTTGAAAATCTATTGCATACGAGTATGTCACTAAAAATTCATTTTTTGCATTCCCATTTAGAATTTTTTCCAGAAAATTTAGATACCTACTGTGATTGATGAACACGGTGAGCGATTTCACCAAGATTTAAAATCATTTGAGCAAACATATAAACTATAATAATATGTACATTTATATTTATTTTATTTTATTTTATTTTTAACAGGAACAGTGCCCAAAAGGCTGGCAGCATTGCCACGTTGTATGCCAATGCTAATTCTTTGGCCAAGAAATAGGCCAGCCCTCTGGTCACGTGAAGAGTCAACTAACCGCTTGGCGATATCTCGAAAAACCAAGTGGGCACTCGGACCCCATGGCCCTAGTGTTTCAACCCCAAACGGCTCGAACATATAACTCCCAATCAGGTTGCAATATTTTCGCCGTTTGAGGTTTTCTGCATCTGCAGCAGCCGCCCCAGCACAGCCCACCGTGCTAGGAAGATGGGATAGCGCAAAGGTGTCGACACATGTTGCATTTCACACCAAAGGTCTGCCTAACTTCCAGGGCATTATGGTCATTCCGTCTGGTCTCTTTCCATCGTCGCGTGCCAGGCCTTTGGGTTCTAAAGCCGCTGGCAGCCCGGCGGTGACAAGAGCACGACGGATGATGTCATTAATGCTGGCGTGCCGTGCTATCCAGCCTGTGCTCCTACTGCAGGATAGGATATGGTGTTCAAGGCAGTCGACAGCTTCACCGCACTGACAGCGATGCGGAGCCCCGCAAGGAGCACCCAAACGCAGACAGGTAGCGAGCCGAAAGGTGGTGTCACCCAGCATAGTGCAAAATTATCATGGTTTTTGGGATCAAAATATGCTAGGTGACTATTGTTGGTCTGTTGTGAGAGATACAAATGAAATTATTTATAAAAAAAGAACAAAAATTACCCATTTTTAACTGCCTATTATTGTTTATTTAGATGTAGTTTTTTGTAAAAGTTCTTAATAAATATTAAAAAAAAACTGACGTGCTGGATTTTTTAAAATATTTTTCCGAGATGTAGATACCCAAAGTATCGTAACCGTATATATTCCATTTCATGAACAAAAGTCATGTAAACTAGTGTTATTAACTATTTCGTTCTACCCGTTAGTAAAACATGTGTGACGAGACACAAATGGTTTATTCGACATAACATAGGTCGGTAAATACCTTCAGAAGTTTCGATGAAGCTAACTACTCACCCGTAAAATGGGTAGATTGACACCTGTTCACCCCAGTCTGTCTCTTTAGTTTTCTTTTCTGTGTTCCCTGGGGACGAGACGCGGATACAATACTGCTCTGTCTTTATATTAGTTCACGTATGGTCACCAAGTTTTAGACATTTTACATACCATGAAAAATGTTTAAAAGTTGTTCTTACATCCCAAAACTGACAATATTTCGTTAAAATGTTTGTCATATTAAAATATCACTATTCGTATCAAATTCGATGTTGATTTAAATCAAACTATAGTAAGCCATATAGATTTCCCGTTAGCCACATAGTTAGACAAAGTTGTACCTACAAAAGTTGTACGCCTACATAATCTTGCTACAATATGATTAACAAATCCGCAGTATGTAAGGAGGTAACATAACATTATGTAGATGTAGTGCGAGGAAACCCTCCAATATATCCGAGTGAAACAGGGGCGCGCCACTTTCCTTAAGCGCTCTTATGAGATCTTGAATCTCTCCGGCGCCAAACTTATTTCTGTATCACATCAAACTTATAAGTTACGAACGATGAGTTTACGTACGAGTACTGCTACAAAGAAGTAGCTCACACGATTTCACTCATCTCATCATTTTTATTCTTTTAGTTATTGTGGACAAAGGTATTTTCCAGATCTTTTCGGATTCATTTTACAGAGATTGATATTGTTTACGGCTTTTTAATTAAAATAAGAATTTGAAAATAGAATTGCATCGTAAAGTTTTAACGATGGAAGCGGCCGATAAAAGTCTTTGAAATTGTTAAGATTCTCATCCCAGGATAAGCCACGATAGGTTTAATCGAATGTCAGTCAACTTGATAAGTTCATACCAAATCGCTTGATGAGAAAAAGATCTTGGAAGGGGGAGCCCAGAGGGCTTTTGAGTAAGCACATGTAGGGCGAAAAGTTGATGGATAGATTTTTTATGGTCGTGTGCGGCCTAACCCATAATGACAAATAAGCAAATCTGATGTAGAAATTGTGGACTTTCTTTAAATCTAATGACTTTGAAAACTCAGATTTGGTAAATTTTTAACAGGATATTCAGGGCGAATAAAATCTATTATGTACAATAGTGCTATATGTTCTGATAGTGAATAAATATCTGACGGATTGATGGAGCTTTTTGGCAAATATGACGAAATATAACCACTTTTGAGTACTTTTGTGAATCAATGAATGATTCACAAAAGTACCTACTTAAAAGTATTTATAATTTTGCATTTATCTCTAATTTAAGGAACCGAGTAGCTTTGCTTGCTATTTGAATTGGAAGCTGACCCTTAAGTTTTGTCGGCATTCAGAAGTTTGAAAATATCAAACACTTTAAAAAGTCAAGCAACAAAATTAAAACATCGTCAGAGTACACCATAATCAAATAAAGTTCCAAAATTTTACCATGACACAAAGCAAAACATCCTCACCTTATGGGTTATCCAACGAACTATCAACATTTAAAAAAATATTAAGAGATGCCCGTTAAATGTTTGATAAAGCTGTCAAAGATGGAAAGCTATACAAAATTAACGAAAACATCAAACTAAAGACAAGGGTTAGGTCGCACACGATCATGCCAAAATCAATGGCTCTGAAGATCACTTTATTTTTTGCCCATTTTCGAAATCTGAAAGTGTGACCACGGGGGCTGAAACTTTTCAAATATATTTTCGTTGATCTCTCATCATACACCTACTCAGCTATCAACATTTCGCCCTGCATATACTTGCTCAAGAACTCCCCGGGCCATCTATCTGATTTTCAATTATTACAAAAAGTATACTTATATAGGGTGTCCCAGGAAACCTGTACCAGCGAAGGTTTGTGGTCTGGGGACACTAATAGATTGAACCTCTATGTATTTTCCGCGATATTTTGTAGTTTTCGAGAAATGTTGTTTTTTGTTTTATTTCTAGATTTTTTAAATTGTAGTCGGTTTTAGTCATAACTTTTTCTGAGTGGTGTTTCTTTGAGATTTTTTTTTGTCAATATTATGGCTAGAATGTGTATTCACATGTTGTAAAACACGAAACACCCAAATTCTAACTACTAGTAGCTCAGAATTTGATCACAAGGTTAAAATTTCTGTTGGAGAGAAATTTATAATTTCTCGAAAACTACAAAATATCGCGAAACATACATAAGGGTCCAATCAATGGGTATTAGTGTCCCCTAACCACAGACCTTCACTGGTACAGGTTTCCTGGGACACCCTGTATATGAACGTTAAAAATAGCATGCAATACCAACATTAGAAGAGAATAAAGCAGATTGTAAAGAAAATTAGTTTTCGCTTTGTTATTATGTTAAGGCTATAAGATTTTTTAATATATTTTTTAATATTATTTATACGAGTACAATATTGCCAATATAATATTGGACTATTCAATATTTCTGAAAACTCTACACAACGTCTAACTTGCGCAAGAATGTTTGCATTTGAGTCAGGATTCAGTATTGATGGAGTTTAAAGTGTATACATTATAGTGATCTGTTTCTAAATACCTATGTTTATAACGCGTTTGTGTTGCGTTTAAACTTTTAGGCAGACATTTACGTATCCAAGTTTACTCGACACTATCGTATATATATATCCATTTCGCGGAAAAAATACACGTGAAACATGTGTCTCACATAAGAGCTCAATTGTCACTAATTACTTTGTTACCGAACTTAATAAGCTAAGATAAATCGACGAGCATTAGGTAGCACAATTACCTATTTTCGTGCTAGAGTAATGATATGTTAGCTTCTAATTCCGTGACTGATTACCCTCAAACGATAATATAAATACATACTTACAAGAAACCCCGAGCTTCATTACCTATACCTATTTCCGTAAGCTTCGTTAACAAACATGTAGGTATGTATTCTGGGAAAGTTTCCACTGAGTTGGAGTTTGTAACTGGCAACTGCCCACTTTATGTGCTATCCTATCCACCGCATGCTCGCCTATTTCCAAAAGTTTTGCTAGACTCCTAATTATGGGTTCACGTGTCATGAGGGATACCCAAGACCGGACCACTGTAACTCTCGCAATGTTATCATACAAACCTTGAAGATTTTAGTGTCAAAATTAGAACTATAGTATAACTTTGGTACCTAGCTTGTGGTATGAAAACTTTAAGCATTGGAGAGGTGATAGTGCAAGCTGTTAAAATAAGAGTTCTTTGTACTATGAGCCAGTAGGAAAATACTCAGGCATGTGTGTTTGTGACCATACGATGAGAGTCAACATCATATTTCATGTTGACTTTCTTCGCACGGACAGGAAAAAATATAGCCTGTAACAGCTCGGAGGAAAGTATTCGCGCAGTAAGGAGCTGTTTCCTAATGGAAGAACCTCTTCACTTGGTGCTACCAAAGTTCTGGGAAGTACTGTTAAAGGAAGTTTGCGTCTTTCAATATTTTCATTTACATATCAGAATTTTTATATGCATAGATATTAATAGAGTCCTTTTTCTAGTATAATAGGTAGAAGAAAATATTTATCTATTCCTTTCATAGGTTGTTAAATCAATGGAAAGTTTAAATCATGCAAAAATGATAGTACCTATACAGGGTGGCAGGGACATCGACGCGGAAACTGTAACCATGAATTCATGATTCTAGACCCCTAGCGTAGAAATTTTTCGTTGAAATTTTTGTCAAAAAAAAAACACTGCTGTTTCATAGAAAAATGCAATACCTACACACGCGGTCAAAATGTATGGAAAAGATATTTCTTTTTTAATAACCGCCGGTGGGGTTTTTTTTTAATAAAAGGGTGCCATCCTGTATAACTGATGCAGTGACGATTGTGACGAACTGTTTATATTTTGCTAAGAAACATTGTTTTTATTTAAGTGACTTCGTCTTTTTTGAGAATAAATACCTATCTTGAAACCTGAAGAAGAAGAAGAGAAGAAGTGCCAAAATGTACGGAACAGCAATTTTTTTAAATTACCGACTAAAATTGGCCTATACCCTGCCACCCTGTATAGTATGCTAGTATCCAATGTAAAATATTATACACAATTGTATTTAAAAAGTTAAATGCAAGGTCAACAATTCAAAAAAAAAATTGTAATAGAAATTATGAATATGCACACATGAAAATCGAAATTAATAATTTAATTATCATTTCAAAATGATTGTACCTGCATATTATATCTATAAAATGTTAAACAGATCTGTATTCAAATAGCTAAGTGTTAACAATTCCCTAAGTATTAATAACTTATCGGTTGACGTTCATCACTCTGGCTCAGTTTCTGTACTTAATTGAGCTTAAAAACAAAATCCATTACAAAGTTGATCAGTTTACACGTTAATTAAGCACACTTAATGGGGCCCGCAACTGATCGAGGCCGTAGTTTACGCGCGATACGTCTAAGGGAACTTAATGACTGCTACCTTAGAATGAAGGAAAAGTATTGTTCACATCGGTACGTAATTCACATATTTTAATTAGCTACTTAACACCCAATTACTTAGAATAAAATAAAACTTGCTAGCTATTTAGCTTAGAGAAAGATATCATTATGTTGAAAACTTGACATTGTTTAAAAACTTAGATTTATTGCTTTCGTAACAGTTAACACGTAACGTTTCTTCGTGAATCTATTACATATGTCTGTCACATGCAGATTTGTATACTGGTAACATGCAGCAGTGAATAAAGTCGCAAAAATAAAATAATCCTCAAAACCGAGGAGCGCCATATAAGGAAAAACTTTACCAGGGTGTAAAGTTTTTCCTTATATGCGTGTGTGTATTTTGGGCCAGAAATGTGTAGTAAACCGGCTAATTCCTACTGTTTTGTTGCCTAGCAGTATTTTATGTCGCATGTCAGTTTGTAGATTGATTTATGTCCGCGGGGCACCCGCCGCCTTCCTCGACACTGTTTAATGATTCATTTCTGAGGAGACTCAAAATATATCTGGTAAGTAACAATGGCGGCAAGAAATAAGCTAGAATTTATTGTGCGAAGAACCGTTGTTCGGTTTTGTTTCTAACAGCCTTGAGAGATAATACTCAGTGATTCGTGCTATTATTATTAAGTGTATTATTGTTCTCGGTTACCTTTAACACTCTTAGTAAAAGGGTGAAACGGCCTTTTGTGTGTGAATAATGATTAGGTTAACATCGTGTTTCAGAATTTTAGGTAGGTACATTTATACATTACTCGCCCATCCACAGATCAGCCGCGGAAAGCGTAGCTTAACCTGATCGATCGACCTGTGCGGCTGTTATTATTTAGCCACGGACCCCTCAACAGGTCGGCAGGTGTCTATAAGAAATCAAAACATACCGCCTGCTTGCGTCTAGCGATGCTGAGCATCTGTCCGGCACCACAAGGTTTGGTAAGTAATGTTGTATATTCTCCTAATAATTGCTGAAACTAATGGCGAATTGCTAGAAAGAACACATATTGAAGGATGGTACTCCCTGATTGTCCTGGTCTAAGGCTTGCCATGTTTTTGGTACGAATCTAATGGCCATTTTGGAAATCCTCGTTTAGGTACTAACTGAAAACTTTTAGCTTTAAAGTTCAGCATCCAATGTTTTATAATTGTTTTAGTAAACAAGATAAAACAATGGCATGTTATCTGTGTGGGTAACTAATAGTATTCATTACACAAGGCTGTTGTTTGTTTGCGATTTCCACCGGTTTTCCGGTTACATAAACTAAGAGATTCCAGATTACTACTTTCGGTAACCGTCGGCGTCTAATTAGAGAAAATTAATTCGACTTTGTTTCGGTATTTTAACAATTTGTGTTAATGCTTCGTTAGTCTGGAAGCTGTACAGTCAGAGGCAAAAGATTTAACTTGAAGCGGATTACAAGATTATTAATTGTTTTTTTGGAGCAGGTTGCCTATTGCCAATTGTACTCAGGCAATGCTTGGCAGCAGGTGGGTGGCGGCTAGTAGCAGTGGTGGCCCAGTGGTAACGGCCGCGACTTACGAGGTCGTACGTTCGAACCTATATGATTTTTTTTTCAAAGTAAAGAGCCTGTGTATGTTCGAACATAGACAGGCTCTTACTTTGAAAAAAAAAATCGAAGACATGTGACATCTGCCAACCGAACTGGGCCCGCCTGGTGAATGGCCTACTCCCTCTCACCGCGAGGAGGCTTATATCCCAGCAGTGGGAACATTATAGGCTGATTATGCTTTGCTTGGCAGCAGTGCGGTTTGCAATCAAATATGTTACCTATTAGCATTATCTCAAATGCATAAACTCGTCGGCTAGAGAACACACTATCGAATATCGAAAACTCCAAATATAAAACACCTATAATAGTATCGATGAACACAATTAGTGGAGGTTAGCTTTATTGCGAAAATTGTCTTAGCATTAATGGCTGTAGTTTCAACAGTACTGCAGTAATTTTTGTTTTGATACGCATAAGGAGAGAGAGACTCCACCTGACTGTACCATGGAGTCACGTATTAACCAAGTTAAGTCCACATAACTACGAGGGTTCCGATGTTGTGATTGCCTTTGAAAATTAAGAGTGTTCCCCACTGTTTGTTTGTTCGATTGTTCTCAACAAAATTAAGAGTCATTGATCTATACCTACATTGCATAGCATAGGTCTATAGGAAGTTTGTGTTCATTAATGTTCGCGTCGATATTTTTTGGTATCATGTGCGCACATACATATTTTATTACAAAAAAATATGTTCTACATTACAAATAAATAATTCATGAAAAATGGCGTAGAAAAGCAGTAGTAGTAATTAGATGTACCACAATGATTAATTACTATTCAAAATTACAGGGCCAGAATTAATAATAATATTTTAGGTGTGATGATTCTCCAAGAATGAACAGAATTTTGTAATCTTGTAGAATACAAATTGAATGAATAATAAAATCAGCTTTTGTCGAAGGCTAAATTTCGTTCGTTGAAATCGCCTTCTTATGCTAATATTTAAAATAGACAGTTCGCCGTCCATCGATACAGGAGCCGGGCTTATGCAAGTTTCGAGTTGGCTTGCGATTCACTCGCTTTAAGCCCGACTAGACGCTTTAGATATTCTTTCTCGTGTCGCATGGATGTCAATATTTTATCAGTTTTACTAGTCTGAAGCTAATACTGTTGATAATGTAAGTTCAGTTTGGATCGATTTTAATTATGTTACACCTGTAAAAGGCAAATAAATAACGTACCTATATTATGGGTAGGTATATAATTAATTACATGGAAATTTCATAAACTTTTGTCATTAGTCACATTTATTATCAGCCATTAATATCCTACTGCTGGACAAAGGCTTCCCTACACTCTTTCCACCTCTCAGTCTCTGGACAAGGACAGGCTGTCAAGGACTAATCTGTATTAAACATTAGTCACAACATCGTACATTTATGACTACACAATATTTTGAAAAAGTTTTGATTTAGTTTATTCGTAAGTAGTGTTAGAATCTTACCTGCAATAGCCCTTCCCAGCAACAACGCGCTGAAGAGGATGGAGAGCATGCGCCCTCTCCCTCTAGCCACCATCTTGCAGACCGTGCGGGTTCTCTGAACATCAACTGGTCATCATTGTACACACTGCCACACACGATTCTAATGTTTCACCACACACTTAGTTACACGGCACACATTAACATGGTCTTTATTGTTTCTTATTAACACTTCACTTGGTCGATACTATTAGTTTACTGCACTGTGAGAACAACCTACATTAATTTAATCGCGCCTCGTTAGTCGGCGTTTGATAAGCTAATCCAGTTTTTCTACGCTGACGGAAATGAAACATTAAATCGTTCGGTACTTCAACATAAAAATAATAATTTCTAATTGACATGTTGACGTAACGAATGCACGAGGGTGTCAATAAATCGCATATTTTTAATTAACTTTTTATGGGTATTCCGTCCGAACGACATGTTTTTTCATACTAATATTTGTATATAATTAGCGCATATTTTATGGTCTGAAATAAAATTGTGAGTTGTAAAACTGAGTGTTGAATATACTCATGTCGTTAATCTATTGCGGAAAAGTTTATGAGCTTGCAACCCTACCGACTTTAATAAATCATAGACTGCGAGTGTATATATGCCGCAGGTACCTACCTAAGGCTAACTGCTATAATAGGCTTTTCAGTACCAACGTTTTCTATAGAGTATGGTTGATTGCTATCCGCTATTCGTTAGTAATAATTTAGCATCGTCGAAGTTTCGCACTTAAATCTCGAGAGACTGAACGCTTCTTGTACCGACATCTAAAATGTTATCAACCCCTGTTCTGAGAGACTTTTATGCCGATCTAATATTCGTATTCATAATGTCTCCCTTGTGAAACAGATTGAGGAAGCAATCGAGAAGCTTATTAAATCCTGAATATTGAATTACATCTCTTGATCTGGTCACTCTTCTTCCAGAGCATAGTGGTCAGATCAATTAAAAACCTATTAGTAATTTGTTTTTAAGAGAGCATGAATACTTTATTTAATTGACATTCAATTGATTCGTTACAGTCGCATAGTATCTATTATAAACCGTTGCTAACTAGCATTGTTTAGCTTTACCAATAACTAAAGGGAAGAAAACGACCTAACATTTTATCTTACTGGCCATTCACAGTTACACATACTCACACTTATTTGACGTGTGATATTGCATCACTGTCAAAATCACAGTGAACTTTATTGCCGTTAAAGTAAGGTAGCTATTGGATTGCTGCTACTGACAAGTCTGTCAAAATTACAGTGATCTTTGTTTTCGTTACGATAGAGTTGAGATTGGATTGCCGTTGTCAGAGGTAAAATAACTGTGAAAGGTACCCAAACTTTTAAACAACAAATAATAATATGGTTTTAATACTCACACGTTAACATTAAAATCACTTGAGTTTAAGTGTTCTCCAAAACGAAAGTACAACCTCGTAAACTATGTAACCATACAAAGTGAGTGTCAGTTACATGAAACGAGTAACAATAAACAGCTAGAAGCTCCAACAAAACTTCACACGCGAGTTAATTGTGTCCGCAGTATTTCTGTTGTTTCTGAAGAACACAGTAAAAACTTAGGAGTCGTAAACATCGGTCAGAAGTAGGGATACCATTTCGAGATTTGAAAACTCCTGACAAAAAGCCGGAAATTTGAAAACAAGTCCGGAGATTTTACTTTTAACCTTTCTTTTTTCGGTACTCATTGAACACTTTATATTTTTTCTAAAAAAATCCCCTCAGGAAGAAAAATGACAAGGCCGGACAAATTCCGGACGGGGGCCAAAAAGCCGGGCATGTCCGTTCAAAACCGGACAGATGGTAACCCTAGTCAGAAGGTACAGAAACAGCGGCCACAATATCTACATAAAATTTTAGGCTGTGTAGAATTAGAAGGGATTTTTTTTACTGTTTTACAGCGTAAAAAGGAGCCACGTCGTTGGTCGATTTGTTTTGTCTTGGCAGTAAAAGTGTTACTTTTAGTACAGCTGAACATATTTTCTAGGTATTATTCCTTGATTGGTGTGGTGGTGTGCCCAGTTATGTACTGTACAATTATAGAATAACTAATGACGATCTAACTATGTATTATCTATGTAAGTAACGCAAACGAAGTAGCAGCTGTTCTTTGCGAAAGTATCTAATGAAGTACTATCGTGGAAAATAAAAAAAATAACTGAAATTGTGTCTATGTTCCCTAATTATTTTGTAGATAGACATGGCAAGCGAATAAGTCGCTTGTCTATCTTCCTGACGGCATACTAATTTTCGTCCCTGTATTAACCTGCGTTAGTTCTATTAAATAAGCAACCTTTAGTTATTTACTGTGCCCAAATTCAGTTGACCTCTTAAATCGTTCACGGAAACCGACTACCGAGTTCTTGAACTCGGTCTGGGTTTAATTAGATGTGCTGCCTAGCTAATTTATGTATTAGCGTGTTTAGTAGGGAAAATCTTTATTGCCTTTCGTCACTAATATAGGTACACATACACACATGATAAGATGTTGTTAAAAAACCGGCTAAGTGCGAGTCGGACTAGCAGACGATGGGTTCCGTAGCACCGTACAACATTTAACACTAGATATTTAAATAAAAAAAGAACCTGGTTTTTGTTTGGGGGACCCCTTTAAATTTTATTTTTATACTCTGTGAAAATTTTAACTATGTCAGCGGGCTGTATCTCATGAAACGTATTCATGAGATACAGCCCGCTGACAGACAGACGAACGGTCGGACGACAAAGGCTTAGTAATAGAGCTCCGTGGGCACCCTCTTGGTATGGAACCCTAAAAAGTGTCAATACAAGTAGTGCTTTTAAGTTTATTTATGCTGCAACAATTTACAAAGGTCTCAATGATGAAGTCAACCGGTGCAGCATACGATAAGATAAAAACAAAATAAGAAATAAAATAAAAAAAACAATACCTAGTTCTAAAATAAACATTATATTTATAAAATAGTAATCCAGGCAACGGCTCAAGCTCACATGTCTTCAAATTTTTGATTATGCGAAGCCTCTCTATTTCGAGCAATTTCAGGCCATATGCTTTCTGTACAAATATCCCCTTAGTGACACCGCCTACGCTCAGCCGTCAAATGAAGGATAATCTTTGTCCATTTATCCGTGTGCATGCAGCGATTGACATGGCCCACCTACTAGTATTTCATCCGAATGAAAATACTTACACTCGATAAAAATGGTGGTCAGTTGCCATTAATTAATAATATTGTGATGTTAAAGGATAAGGAGGGATGACACGCATGTAACTAAAATAGTGATATAAATGTTGATGGATGGAGAGGGAGAGGAAAACCAAAGATGGATGGATTGTGTGAGGGATGATATGAAAGAAAAAGTTGCAAATGATAGAGTGACGGCTGACTAGGTAGAATTGTAGAAACAAATGTGTTGCGCCGACCCCAAGTTACATGGAACAAAGGCAGGAGGAAGAAGATTGTGTTGGCAAAGATGCTCATATACACGAGCGGCGACTCGTCGGCGGCAGCCGTAGACGTGTTGACGGCTGCAGTTGCCTCTGGAGGTCCACTCCCTAAGCTTGGAACCCGTAGTTTCAGCTGAAATTACACGCGACTCCTAATCCGTATCTCCTACGGATATAAGATCAGTTTGGAGCCGGTCCTAACAATGAATGACAGCTGTCAAATTGTGTGACAGCTGTCCCTACTTCCGATGTGATTTTTCCCGTCCGAATAAGTCGGCGACTTGAAATATTTTCGGACCGGCCCGTATCTTCGTTGACGAACTGAGTAGAGGTCCCCCCCCTGCCGTTGGCAACGAGCCGCTCGTGTATTATGAGCGTAAAGGTGAGGTTAAATTAAATAAGGATCGTTTCTAGAGGTTTCTAGTTACCTACATGGAAGTTAGCTCGTTCAACTTAGTTCTTCTACAGAACAAACGTGACGAACAAATTCCAACAAACTTTAACTGTTGAGCAGGCAGAATTTGTTCACCATCCTGGTAAGAACAAGCTGCTAAGAAAATAACCGTTAATCGGATTTATTGTTATGTAGAAAACAATGTATGTTTCTCTCTGTATTGTGTTCTTCTCGAGATTCGTATCAAACATTGTTTTCTGGACTGCGACGTTATTATTGATCTTCCGTCACACTACGAAATAATATAGAAATAAAAATACGTGTTCGTTACTTTTAGGATTGCCATTTAGCGAAGAAAACATCAATCTGTGTCTGTATGTCCACACTGATTCCTCAGCCGACGGTCCTATTATAAATCTTCATTTACTAAAAATGGCGAAAATTAAAGCTATCATTTTCAGTTCTTTTTTTTTTGCAGCGTTCCTCCATTTAATTGATTAATAGGACCGACTATGTGATGTAGTATTTTAAATGTAAGTGAAAAACTTTGTTTCTTTGCATTTCCTAGAAATCCAATTTCATTTTATTACTGAAGTGTTACTATGTAATTACCTATGCACTTCTACCCAAGTTGATTTCAAAATGCAATAGTAGGTAAGTAACTACATATCTGTGTCAAAAGTATCTTCGTCGATTTATATAATTTTCCCGAAAAAGTGTGTAATGCGACACCGGAACTGTGTCAATCATGGCGAAATTTTGGTAAAAGTATTTTGAGGAAAGCTGAGGTAACAACAAATATGAATTTACTGGTACTGCTAAGCTTTGCATTATTACTGATTGGTGCATAAACATTCCTCCACCACTTTGTTTTAGGGATGGCCGGCCCGATTGGTCACCTATGTTCGCTCGTTAGTATTAGATGATAGTATTTCGCTTATACCCGTTATAATTTTATTTTTTGTTTATTTTTAACTAAGTACCTACTTCAGTGCTTTTAATTCTCTGAATTATGTATTCGATGATTTTGGACGCACGGTAAAAGTCTAACGAGTTTAGGTTGGCACCACCTTAAATGTACATATACTTCTGAATAAATAAATAAAATAAGAATAAATAATTAGGTCATAAAAGTATCTAATTGCGTGCTTAATATTGTAGATAAAAGTGTCGGGTTCTAATTCGTCGCTAGCTGGCGATTACAGGATAAACACAAGCCTCATTATTTCGCTCTAGACCGCATTATGGTTATAAATTCAACAAATGGGCGCGGGCGTGGCCTGCATTACGGACGGCTCCCAATGGATTCGTTTCACTGTATTAATTTTGTTAAATTGGTTCAAACTAGTTTACTTCTTATCGTATACAAAGTTCTTTAAAAACCTAGGAATACCTAGAATGTTAGTAGATCAGTCACTGAAAAACAATCTCGTTGATTGTTTATCAGTCATTATTTTATTTCATACGCTTTTTCCCAATTTTCCGGAATTTCCCGAGTAGTTTCCGACGGTAAAGACGACTTATTCATGAACAACGCCGCAAGGTCGCTACTTGAACTTCGACTTAATAAACATGAATAAACATGAATGTGTCTCACCAAAATTTAATATTTAGAACTTAAATCGTAACCTGTCCTGTAGGTAATAGAATTTCTGTCAGACAAACATTGGCTTGGAAAAAACTAGACAATAAATTATCATATCGTCACTCATATATTTACGGAAGATAGTGTCAAGGTTGTATATAATAATACAGGTTCCCATATTAATGTACAGCATTGTACGGCGGTCATTTACCAAATTGGTCGCGTGACCGGCACGGCAAGGCGTTGCCAAACTTGTGAGGGCACACGCCGCACACGCACGTCATCGTTTTAGATCCTGTCCCTACTGATAATTGTGCTACGTATGTTTAAGGTGCGTTTAGGTGTAACTAATTTGGATTTGAACGTATGCAGTTGCTTTGGGCTCAACTTTGCTGTATGGCAATTAAGGCTCAAGAGTCAGGACATTTTTATGATGAGAGGGCTATGTAATAACAGCCGCACGGGTCGATCGATCAGGTTAAAGCTACGCTTGCCGCGGTCGGTCCCCCTCTGTGCCTCGTTATTCCCGGCTGTCATTCGTGGATCTTTACAGTCGTTACGGGTCGTCAGAAGCCCGGAAGTCTGACAACTAGTCTTACCAAGGGGTTTCATGGGGGGGGGGGGGGGGGGGGTCATGTAAAATACCGGTATTCTGCTGCATCTGGTGAGACTGGAAGCCGACCCCAACATAGTTAGGAAAAGGCTAGGCAGGACATTTTTGTGAAATTGTGTCCTCATAATAAACTGATAGTTGTGCTATGTATGTGTAAGGTGCGCTTAGATCTAACTAACTTAGATTTTGAATGTACCTATACTTAAAGTTACTTTGGTTATAAGTTTGTTGTATGGAAATGAACACGCGCTGCATTTTTAAGAGAAATTTTAAAGAATGTTTGCAAGTCCAGTCTAAAACATGTTTTTCTGTTTCGCAACTAGATTAGATTTTCACGAATTCTCGTTTTTTGAGTCTGAAAAATTGCAAGAACGTGTGTTTTGTCGGATTTTGACGCATTTTCTAAGAGTTATCTTTGAAATATTCTCTCAGGTATATATTTTAAGATCCTATTAATCGTAAGTTTTCAGCAAAATCTATCTCTCCCAACAAGTTGACTATCTCGCAATCACTGTGGAACAGATAAGGCCGAAATTGGATCAGAGATTGTCATCTTGTCTACAGAGCAGGATCGAACGCATTCGTTTGACGGTTGTTTGGTAAATGAGTGCGGCTCTGCGTTTGTTCGGCCTGAAAGTACCGCCACGTTTGTAAAGCATTCTTTGCAGTCCCCACAGGAAATTTCCATGCTTTGATATTACTCTATATTCCCTTTGTCTAAACACAGCTTAAAGGGAGAATTACGGGAATAAACCTGCAATATCATACAATGTTAGCTAAAGTTGACGCTAGTTAAGGAACTAAGTTAAAGTTTACAATTGAGATGGCTTCATAAGTGCAGCGTATGTTGTATTGTGCTGCAACCGAAGGCTTATTCTTGGTTACAATTTATGATGTTATTTAGAGAAAGTTCTAATTGGAATATGCATCAAATAAGTTCGAAATAAACGACAGAAGCTTTTGGAACGTGGTTCTATACTAAATTCACCACCAGCACATTTGGATTGAAGTATTATCCCACAAAATTGTTTAAAATATTTGAAATAATATTTCGAGTATTGTATGGGTGAACAAGTTAGAGAGCCCCACTGAACTGAGAACAAAGCATCGTTGAAAGCTTCACGCGTCCCCACTGCACAATTCACGGACCTACTTTCGAGTACCGGCTTGATAACTGTGTTATTTCCCCCCACCCCCTCCTCCCCCAAGTTACCGTCTTATCTACATTACCAGTAAAAACGCCTCGGGAAGTAATCTCCCGTTGAGTAAAACATTAAGTTGACAATGCTAATGTGATGTCATAATCATAACATTAAATCTAGAGAGTTGTGTTTTCGTTAGTAAAAGTCATGTGAAACAATTTTATTAATAGCTATAATATAAAGGGTGTGTCGTAAATAGTGGTTCACCGTTAAGGATTCGATATACCAGATAATTTATATAACATATTATAATTTTAACCATTTTAGTAGTACATTTTTTTACAAAATCGCTCCTGAATTTGCATGATTATGTTAAAAATTAGGGTTAAATAAAATAGAGAAGAGCTAACTTTTTCTTCAAAAGGTCTAAATTTACATAAAAAACTGTAATTTTATACAATAGCTCTAGTATTCAACAGTAATTAACAGAAATCAAAATAAAAAAAAAAATGGTTTTCGTTGAAACTAAAACCAAATTTGTAACAAAAGGTTGAAATTTCGTAAATAAAAAATAAAAAAATTCGGAACCCTTGGGTAAAAATGGTTAAAATTGTAATATGTTATAGTAAATTATCTGGTATATCGAATCCTTAACGGTGGACCACTACTTACGACACACCCTGTATGTATAAAAGGGCGTATCAGTTACACTTAACGCGTTAATATTCTATTCTGAGTCACAGGTTTATTTATAAACGTAACGCGAATTCTAAGAATTTCTTCGTACACTTGGATAAGTTTAGATTTATTGTACGTTTTACTGGGTTATTTATAAGATGTGGTGTTTTATGGCTTGGTTTATAATTTACCCCAGTTTCTGTTACATAGAGTTTGAGGGTTAATTATCTCTAGAAGGCAATTTGAGAATTAGCCAAAATAATATCTTCTGTTTCAAGAAGTTTGGGGGTTAATTATGTCTATTAGACAATTCACTATCACGTAGCTAGCGAGGCCGAAATAAAGTGATCATAATTCGTCCAAGTTTGCTTATGTTCACTAGAAGGGTTTGCATTTGCATTTTCAGTTAAATGTATCGCAAAAGTAAAACTTCCGAAAATATCCTCTATGCGAAAACTCTAAAAGTAGCACAAAGATTACAGGAAAATTATAGCGGTACTTTAATTCCGCGTAATAAAGTTTGGACAGGTACGAAACCCGCAGAGCCCAACTCACTTAACCGACTTTTTACAGCTCGGCGTGGCTGTTTTAGTGTGTCGTGTGTTACGGCCCATGGTCCCAACAGCGAAAATATTCTAGTCATGGACAGGAGCAACAATCACAATGTGTGAGAGTAAGAAATCTGAACAAAAGGTAAGCATTATCTCTCAATGGTCAGGCGAATGATAAAAGTAAGAATAATAATCTTATTATCTTTCTTAAACTTGTTTAAAACTAATCTAAAAGTTTCGTAGCTATAAATTTCTGCGCCCATTCGCTATGCTACGAAAAGCGTAGGCCTGTGTTTCGTAGCCGATTATGACGTTAAACATAACTCCAGGTATTTCTTGAAAATCCGTTAATTTATAGTTGGCACGGCGGCAGATTAATGGTCTGGACTAATTATGCTAAATAATTGGAGCTGAGGAAACAATGGAATTTGATGTATTCAGATTTCCGGCGTCCATGCACGGAGTGTTGTATGACTGAGAGAATTGTGAATGAAGTCGGAATGTTAAAGATAAAACACTCCACATATCGATAATCTTGATTTTTTACTTTCGTGTCGTTTTATGTATGCTCGTAAAAGTTTACGAGTTAGGTTTTCTTAAACCTCCAAACCTCGGACATTCCCATAAAAAGATTTCGCGCAAAAAGATCTACTAAAGCTGGTCTCAAGGTAAAACTTAAACGAAATATTATTTTTGTTGGTACGGATACATTTTTGGCGCGTAGGGAAAGTATTTCTAAACAAAGTTTGACCTTTTTCACTGTTTTCATGGAATTCTAAATTGGAGCAAGTTTTAATTGAAACCGGAATTAGAATATAGTGCTCTGGTCGATTGTAACTAAGTATGTTAATGTCTTGAAAATTTTATTAATATTTAATTAGGTAATCCATTACATAAAAACACGAAGGTGGACACAATGGAAATTGCGTATGAAAGAAAAGTTGGTTTAACACCTTTTACAAAACGCGAGCTGTGGTTTTTATGCAAATGTATGCGGCGCCGGTTCCTGTCATGAAGGAAATAACAACAACTAAGTAATTATTATCACGACTACAATGCTAATATTCAATATAGAGCCCCTATTTGTTTTGTAGTAGCCGGAGTTTGTGAATATTTCTGAATAAGCATAATTGTTTGTAAGCTTCTTGCGAAGTTGTAACAATTTGCTAACACTGTATCAATACTATGCATTTACCTTTGTACCTCACAGATTTGAATGTATTTGAATGGTATGTTTGATCAAATCTTATAACTACCGAACTTCAGTGTGCGTATCATCTGTATGCAGATGACTTGCAGTTTACTGTCAAGGGAAGGTTGATGAATTACCTGACGCTATGGATAAACTAAATAAGGACTTGATAGCCATAAAAACCTGGTCTGATATATTTGGCTTAGCTGTAAACCCTACGAAGTGTCAGGCGATCATCATTGGCAGTTCTCGTAGTATTAGCAAGGTAGATGGTACAACCTTGCCGCCAGTTCTCTTCAATGGTTCGATCATTCCTTTTAGTACTGACGTGAAGGACTTAGGCTTGCACATTGATTGTACCCTGAACTGGCAGACTCAAGTCGCTAGGGTGAGCCAGAGGGTTACTGGAACGCTGCCGACTCTGTACCGTTAGAAAAAATTATTACCATCAAGTACGAAGACAATGCTTGTGCAGTCCCTTATTTTCCCTATCATCGATTATGGTGATGTGTGCTACTTTGACCTGACTGCAGATCTCCTCAAAAAACTTGACCGTCTTCTCAATAACTGCATTCGATTCGTTTTCTATCTACGTAACAATGACCATGTCTCTGCGCATCGGTCGCTTCTAAAGTGGTTGCTCATACTCCAGCGTAGAGAACTAAGGGCGCTGACCACCTTGTTCTCATTTCTTGATTCTCCGTCTTCCTGGTTATCTAGCCCCTCACTTTCAGTACATTTGCGCCAGCCACAATAGAAATCTACGGTCATCACACAATCGTCTTCTCCAATGTCTCACTCACCGCACAGACTTCATTCACTCTTCCTTCTTCCTTCAGTCTATCTCTCTCTCTCTGTGGAATGCGCTTCCCCAGGAAATCAGAATGGCAACCAACCGATTGTCCTTTAAAGTTAAGGTTCGTGAGCACATTCGCAAGAAGCTGGCAGTATCATCACAACGGTAATATTTTCTCATTGTTTGTCTTATTTCTTTTTAGTTAGTTAGTAAGTATATTCATGTATTTATGTATATTTAATTGTGCTTATATTTATATAGTGATTAGTTATGTATTATATTCATAGTTTTAATAGGTTTATTCGTATATTTAAAATGTGTATTCCTCAATTTTCATGATTGCACTTACCACTGTTTGTCTCTGCATCACCCAAAGGGTAACTGGTAGAAAATGCCTATGGCATTAAGTCCGCCTCTGTACATTTATGTGCTTGAAGTATTAAATAAATAAATAAATGAAAGCGCTTTGTTTATCGAGTATGTAAGCAGGTACCTACGCATTATTTGCCAAATGAAATGGTTGAAGAAATATGGGGTGGATGCAATATGCAAGACGAGGCTAATGTTTCTCTGAACATTTAAGAAATAGATTCATAGTAACAGGATTAGCAACTACTTGACGGTAACTACCTGTTACTGCATGCATGAAATACTTCGTTGTTGTGTGGGTTCGAGCGGTTCCCGCATAAATCATATACGAACCGCGCGGATCTCGAACCATTAAGGTATAGCTATACCACGTACCTACACGCGTTCCTTCCCCACGTCTTTGTTATAAATAATCCCACATGCTAACATCAATCTGCCTAGCCTTTTCCCAACTGTTGGGGTCGGCTTCCAGTTTATCCGGATGCAGCTGAATACCTGTATTTTACATGGAGCGACTGCCTATCTGACCTCCACAACCGAGTTACTGGGTAATACGATACCCCTTGGTAAGACTGGTTGTCAGACTTTCGGGCTTCTGACGACCCGTAACGACTGTCAAAGATCTACGAATGACAGCCGGGACCAACGGCTTAACGTGCTGCCCGAGGCACGGAGGGTACTTGGTATGTAATGATGGTCACCCTTCCACAGAGAAAACCACAGCAAGCGTAGCTTAACCTGATCGATCGACCCGTGCGGCTGTTATTACTTAGCCACAAGCCCCTCACAAGCCCCACATGCTAACATATTTTTGTATATTATTATGTAAATTGCACCAGCACCTACAGCAAGCTGTTCAGTTAAGTATACAGTTAACATACAATACAGTAAATGAACTTAATTTTAATTTACAAATACAATAGGTTGTGAGCTAAGAATAAGGCAACGAAATGTGTCGCAAATGAGTTTCTTACTCGACACAAAGGAGCCCTGCGTCGGTGGCGTGATAATGTTAATAAACCATTTTTATGACGTTTTCAAGCCTTTCCTTTCTCCTTCGAAAATAATGTTAAGCAAGAACATTCAGAACAAACGTTAACCTACTTGTAACTTCGCTTGTTTCGGAGATTTTGTAACTTCGCTTGTTTCGGAGATTATTTGAAACTAGTCAAGGATAAGATTTTGAGTCATTAAGTAGTTCTGAAAGTTTCACCCTAAAACCACCGTTTTGTTATAAAATAAAGTTGACATCGTTACCTTTTTACAGAAGTTAGAATCCACTGATAACAAATTCGCCGGAACTGTCTGGAAATGTTGTCACAGTCACGTTTTATGTAGTCGGCAATCTTTAAGCCCCTTCGTTAGCAGGTACTGTTATGACTTCGAAAACTGCCAAAACACACTGACACGTGTTACCGGTTGGAGCTGAACAATGTTTCTATAAAGCTCTGGGATAAAAACTAGTTTCAAATTAACATCGTGTTTCAAAACAACATCATTCATAAATCACATTCATTGTGTACTCCAACGTGTTTAAATACCGCTACCACTGCACCGCATTGAATTAATTTTATCAATTATTTTTAATATGAATGGTGCACCAAAGAGTTGAAACTTGAGTTTTCAGTCAACACAGAATATCGTAAAACATAATACAAACTGTGGAACAAAACAAATGGGAAACATGGCGAACGGGTGGCAACTACTATAATTTAATCTGTAGAGTTACTGAAAGCTAATAAAACTTTGCCTTGTGGTACCAAAGTCTGCAACGTAGCTATAAGAATAAATATCAAAATATATAACGTCATCATCTGTCTAGCCTTTTGCCAACTATGTTGCGGTCGGCTTCCAGTCTAACCGGATGCAGCTGAATACCAGTATTTTACACGGAGCGACTGCCTGTCTGACCACCACAACCCAGTTACTGGGTAATACGATACCCCTTTGTAACACTGGTTGTCAGATTTTCGGGCTTCTGGCGACCCGTAACGACTGACAAACATCCACGAATGACAGCCGGGACCAACGACTTAACGTGCTTTCCGAGGCACGGAGGGGTCTCGGTATCTAAAGACCCATCCACGGACCATCATCTGATCGATCGACCCGTGCGGCTGATATTAATGAGCCACAAGCCCCTCCAAAATATATAACGTATCGGCTTATAATTGGTCATACACGGTTGATGCTCACGGGTAACGAGGTCCCGATTTAAAGATATCTGCTCGGTACAATTGATAGTACAGGCCACTGGACATTATATCGAAAACTAGCTTCTGCCCGCGACTTCGTCGGCGTGAAATTTCACCCTCTCCCCATTCACCCTCTTAGGGGTGGAATTTCGAAAACCTTTCTTATTGGATACCTACTCTTCACAAAGAACACACCTTCCAAATGTCATGTCTCTAGGACCAGCGGTTTAGGCCGTGCGTTGATAGATCAGTCAGTCAGGACTTTGAATTTTATGTATACATATATAATGTTTTTTTTCAGAAAATTCGGGTAACTACAGCTTACTGTTAAAAGCTAATTAGAGCCAATTACATTAATTTACATAATAACGTTAGTGTGCTCAATCATTGCAATTTAAAATACAGTGCTGTAATAACGAATAGTTTGGAGGAATAAATTATAACTCATGCTAAGCCTTTCCAGTGCTTAATTTGTAAGGCAGGGCTCGCCACCGGACGGCAGAGGTTTGGGATCGGCGATCGGATCTATAATATGAGAGGAAACAATGTCTTCGGTAAGCTTTGTTTAACCACACAATCGGGATCATGTTCTCGTCGCTACATCAACATTATATAAACGCTCCATCCTCAGAAATCACAGGCCCGTATTAAACACAAGAAAACAACAATATTATCTCTACTGAAAGCTTTAGATTAAAAGTTCATGACGAATAAGGCCGTTGTTGATGAAGGTTTTATCGATAGAGAACAATTTTCACAAAACAGCACATGTGTTTTGCAAACCGTGCTTAAATGATAAAATAGCGTGATATACAATCTACACAGCCATTAAACTTTGTCGTTTTGATAGAAAACAGGTCATAAAGTAGACTACAAAAACTTACATAAAAATAATTGGCGCAGCTGATTCCCAGTTCGTCACGCACGTGATGCCATAAATCACGTTTATGTGATGTTCATTATGGGTTCATTTATTTCAATATTAGATAATTCGGGGTAGAAGGGCGGACGTCTCATGCAAATCAACTTTCGGGTAGCTTAATACATCAAATATTATCTGTGTCATCGTAAAGCTACTGTGTGTACGTGTACCAGTGTGCGGTTTGAAAATTAATTAGAGATTAGTGACGTATTTGATTACATTATAGGCTTCACAACTATCTTCGGTGTTAAGTGAGAATTCAGTAGGCCCAATTTAAATTAAATGACATATCCTGTGAAAATAGATTCTTAAAGTTGTCAAAATCTTTTTAAATTGATGTTGACCAGTAACTGTATTATTCCCGTTAATATGTGTCTCACTTAAAAAGGCCACTGGCTATTTCTTTAATCAGTACCAAGGCAAAGGACACACGACAAGTGAATGCCCGCAATAATTGTGAGCGTGAATCGTCGCCATTCAGAGTCAACTGTAATCAACTATGTGTAGGATGATGATACAATAAAAAATACAATCACAGAGCCGGTGATGATAAACGTGCCAATTTCAATTTATCGCGACTAGGGCGTATTATATGGGCAGAAGAAACGACCTGAGTCGTAACTCGTACATTTATGTCGTATTTCACGAGCTACGTGGTAATGGCGCCACGTACGACGTCAGCTCAACCTTGACAGGCAACTTCAATATGTGTATGGATACAGCACGGCCAACTTAAACAGAATTACAGTTTGCTGCCAGTGTATTTTAGAAAGTGGGGTGCAGCCAGTTTGGCCTATGTATTTTAAGTTAGCCAGGCAGCTGCTATTTGGAACAAGGGGAAAAAGTAAAAAATGATAACTCGGAAAGTAGTGTTTGTTTGATCCGAATAGCGGGTGGAAGACGCTGCTTTCCACCTTTGGGCGGGAAAGACTCATAATAATTGCTTCTCTCTCTATGGCGGGAATGAATTTAAAAAATAGTAGTCAGCTACGAATTTTTTTACATAATTAAGAAAAATGCTGCGGTCTTGTGAGTGTATAAACAGCCAGTGTGAATTAAAAAAAAAACCTATTAAGCGAGACGGCCCACGGCGGGTGACGCGGTGTGTTCCATATTTAAAATAGTACACAAATGGTTCTAACAACTCAATTAATTTTAAATAGGTACCTACTATTCATGTCATTACTATCAATAAATATTTTAGAAAAAATACTATTTTTTACTTTCCTTATATTCGAAATGAAAAGTAGAGTGTTTAACACGGGTGAAAGTCATCAATTCCTACTCGGACTATAGCCGCCCTCGCTGCCCTCGGGCGTCTAAATACCTCGTATGGGAATAGATTCCTTTCGACCCTCGTATAACAATCTACTATACCTACCTGGCTATTAAGCTGGAAGTAATACAATTTTGCAAGTGTTTAATTCCGTCTTCGCAAACAGAGTTTTCCACTTAAATGAAAAAGGAACTGAACTAAAAAAGAAATTGGAAATTAAATCGTTTTAATGTTATTTTTGGAACGTAAGAGATGGAATTAATCTGGTACTTAGTAGTAAAATTTGGGCTATACTTAGCAAGAAACAAAGTTTCAGGCTATCGGTGTCTAGTAGTACCTAATTGCAGTAGGCTTTTTTCTCTTTGGCAGCTCCCGCTTCGTTAGTAAGCGGATGGTGGAGTGCGGATGACCTCTCTTTTGTTCTCCCTTTCCCTTCCGGTGGCCAACGCTTCCTGAACGGTTATTATGTACCTTCTTTAATAAATTACCCTCATTACGCTTTATTCCAAAATTTTATCGGTCATTTTGTATTAATTTGAAAGAAAGTGATCAGTCACTCATTTATTTAAGTTAAGACACTTCGTCCCACCTCACTTTATTAGATGCCCATTTTTAGAGTGTGTTTGTCTTTCAGTTCTTAGAACCGAGCACTTTACATAATTTGCGTTATGTAGGGACACAATGAAAATAATTGTGTAACGTTAAAAATAATAGCCGTAAATCTTGCGTTAAGCTTCATTTACATGACTTTATAAAAATGGCTGCAAAGAGAATTGTCTGTTTTATTATTTTAAAAACCTTGCGATATGGGTTGAGCACTTAACTGAATTGATCTTGGAAATTTAATGTCCACCAACGAAAATATATCGCAGCGCGAAGAAAGTTGTGGAAAAAGACATGCAATAAATATTGTAGTTCACCAACATGGCGAATTTTCATTTAAAGCACTCCTGCGAGTTGGGATTAATTTGTAGTTGGCACTTTAAAACATTTATTACGGGCTTTTTGTTCCACTCTCGTGGCCCGTGTAACGTGCGGTTTTTGCGCTCGATTCGTAGATATTAAAGATTTCAGGAATCAGTAATTCATAGTAATGTATTAAATATGCATTAACATAAATAAAAAAAATCAAAATTTGCTAAATTTTGGCACCAGATTCGATTTATACAAACGCAAAAAAAAATTCTTCATTCCGTTAGTGTTATAAAAACATAAGTACAAGAACTACCTACCCTACATTTATACCAGAAAATTAAGTGAATGAAATAAATGAAAATAACTTTATATTCCAATCTCTTGTTCAAGTAGTATTGCTTTTGAAAAAATAATAAATAGGTTTATAATTCTATTTTATGTAACAATGTTTACTTATAATATTACATTGTGACCAAATCAACTTAAATAAAAAATAAATCATCAGCAGTCAGCTTTAAGGCTTAACTTAAAATAATTTATGCAACGGCTGCCTAATTTAACGCTGCGCCAAAAATTCGCTTACGATAACGCTTTATGAAATCACAAACTTTCTCACTTATTTAGCACTTTTAAATATTTTTTAAATTTATTTAGAACACTATTTTTTTTAATTCGAAGTTAGAGCTTCTTATTTGTATTTTATTTAGTTGTTCGAGAGTTGCAAGCTTTAATGCCCCACTTGTTGAGGGTGCACCGCGGTCCGGTATCAACGTTCGCGCGCTCGGCGGAGCGTAGGCGACTGCGCTTCCCGCCCATTCATTGAACTGCCCTTATTTACCCACGTTCTCTCGATTCGATCTCGATTCGCTCCCGCCGCAAATATTGCAACTGCCAAACGAATTGTAGGTACTTACAAACAATCCAATCATGGACAAACTTTAACTTTTATGGCCTACGCTAGCATTTCCAGTTTTGTGTAGATTTTTAAACCGAACACACTCGTAAAAAATTAGAGGGGCTTGTGGCTAAGTAATAACAGCCGCAGGGGTCGATCAATCAGGTTAAGCTACGTTTGCCGCGGTTGGTCCGTGGATGGGTGATCATCCTTACATACCGAGACCCCTCCGTGCCTCGGAAAGCACGTTAAGCCGTTGGTCCCAGCTATCATTCGTAGATCTTTGACAGTCGTTACGGGTCGTCAGAAGACCGAAAGTCTGACAACCAGTCTTACCAAGGGGTTTCGTATTACCCAGTAACTGAGTTGTGGAGGTCAGATAGGCAGTCGCTCCATGTAAAATACTGGTACTCAGCTGCATCTGGTTAGACTGGAAGCCGACCCCAACATAGTTGAGAAAAGGCTAGGCAGATGATGATGACACTCGTAAAAAATTGGTGGTTAATAATAGTAAATAATTTTCTCGGAGTTTTCTTCTTGGTTATATTTTTTCAATGCCAGTATTTTTCTAATCTGGATCGTGTCTTTTCTTGAGTATAATCGCTTTGATGCTGTAATAAACGATTGTCTTATCACGCTCTCAATTTTTATTTGTTTTAATTAATTTGTTACTAAAGTTGATTAGTGTAGCATGATTTAAGTACTCTTTTGAAAAGAATGGCGTTGTTACGTTATATATTTATTACTTCTAAACAATTTCCCGGCAGTTAAGCATTCGAAACAAATACTTCGTTCCACGTACTTAACACGTTACGATGTTATCAGGAAAGCGGTAACAATTAGTAGCAACATTAATTGAAACCACGGTAGTCGTAAGTACGGAAGGTTAAAGTTGGTAATTTCGTCGCCTATTCTTGGGTAGTGACAGCCGCAGTAGATAGGCAATGAGTTGGCATCGAAACCTGCACTGTCGACAATTCGACTAGCTATGTGTGATTGTGCGAGATGGGATTCGACTTCTATTTTTGGACGTATTTTGTTTTTCAAATAGAATATGTGTGTTTTTCTAATGGAAGATGCTACACTAACTAGAGCAGCATGTATTAGTTTAGTAGAAGAAAAATATTATAATTATGGATTTTGTGGAAATAAATTCTTAGACGAATATTATGCTCTTCGTTGGTGTTTTGTCTTTGTACATCTGTTTTGTTTTTTCACACTTTCCTAGAGGCTACGGAATGCCGTGGTAGCGCAGAAGTGTTTCTTATTGTTACTAAAAATCTTGTTTCTTTTGAAAACCTGAAGGCATTGTTTTTATTTTTACGGACATAGTTTTTTTTTTTTTTGTTAGCCTGTACAGTGTACTGTCCCACTGCTGGAAAAAGGCCTCCCCCAAATCCTTCCAGGAACTCGTTTCCCGCGCCACCTCGAACCAGCCCTTTATTAATACTCGGTAGGTAGGTAAGTTTTTTTCCTATTCAACAGTGCATTTTATTTTATTTTGCGTTGGTCTCTATACTGTTAATTTACTGTAGATAAGGTACAGATATTCATTCATCAGAAGATATATCTTATCCTGTATATCCCTAAGTATTCAAGCCATACTTAATAATATTTAGATAATGTTTTTGTAGGTATATTATAACTTCAGATAGGTATATACTATGGTATATACCTGTCTTGGATCATCTTCGTTACTTCCTTCTGCTGATCTGTAGCAGCCATCTATTTACGTTGTCGTAATTATGATTAACTAGTGTTTGACTACGTTTTACTTTTATGCGAAGCAAACCTTCGCTTTTCTTAGAATAGCTTCATTTTTGCTGTCGTTATCTTCATCATTCTGCCTGTTATTTTTTATACTGACGGTTATTATGAAACCAAATCTTGCTGGTAATTTGGCTTTGTATTGCTCCTTAGATATCTCATCTCTCTCGTAATTTCTTGTAGAAAATGCCGATTATTACCTATACTCTCGTTTGATTTTATTTATTTTATTTTCGGGTACCCACTAACTGGGGTGTGGAGGTCAGATAGACAGTCGCTCCGTGTAAAATACTGGTACTCAGTAACTCAGTTGCATCCGGTTAGACTGGAAACCGACCCTAACCTAGTTGAGATAAGTTTAGGCAGATTGTGATGACTCTCGTTTAATTTAATTTTTAATGCAGTTTAGTTTTCTTATCCCAATAAAAAATCAAGATGTCACTTTGCTAATCAATTACGACACCTACACAACAAGCTTTATGAGTTTCTTAAATGTGTGAAAATACCTACCTAACGTAACTTTTTCTGAAAACGTTAAAGTGCCTACCTAAGCTTAATTTTCCAACCATTATTAATTTTTTCACGAACAACGTGAGAAACTGATTTCGTGTTTTGCAGCAGTGATTAAGATCAAAAACAGTAAAACTACTATAATTATCGCTTGATAAATGATAAAACTTTCCGATTGAACCCTAAAACTGCGGCAGTTATCCCGCAGTTATTTTATAATAAGAAGTTTAGCTTGTTTTGCAGTGAAAATGTAGCAAAAGAATGTACAATTTGTAGTGATGTTGAGAAGTGCCGAGCCAGTAATTATGCGACTGTGAGACCGTGCAAATGGCAGCTCCTTCACAGAAATAAGAGTGTATTCTCAGTTTTCTATAAAGATGTATTCTTTATGATGTTTTTATTTTTAATAAAAGAATAAACTTACTGCATTTCTCTGTAACTAATGGTTTTCTTATTTTATTTGCAACTAGCTGTGCCCGCGACTTCGTTCGTGTGCATGTCGAAAATCAATAATGTTATTTTTCTAAAATAAAAGTAGCCTAAAGTGTGTTACCTTATAAAATCAGCTATCTACCAGCGAAAGTCCCAAAAATCGGTCCAGCCTCTTCGGAGATTAGCCGGAACAAACAGACAGAAAGACAGACAAAAACTTTAAAAATTGTTTTGTCTTATAAGTACCGTAAATACATATGCATTTACTAAAAAGCTGATTTTGAAATTTAAAACAGACACTAATTTTTTTTATTTGTATAAAGTATAAATGGTTCTATGCATTTAATGATGTCTGTATTTAAAACTAGCTGCATGATAAAAGTTTCGATCCCTTGGGAATATGGGGATAAAAAGTAGGTTACATATTAATCCAGGGTGTCAGCTATCTCCATACCAAATTTTATCAAAATTGGTCCAGCCGTTTGTGCGTGAAGAAGTAACAAACATACAAACACACAAATGTTCGCCTTTATAATATTACTGTGATCTATGTAGGTATAGGCTAGTTGATCCATTTTGGTTGAGGTGACCCAAGCCCAACATGATAAATGTGGTTATCGTCTGAAATCGAATAGAGTAGCCTATCGAGGTTAAATATCGGCAGCCCTGCTAGTCTAGTTAACTGTTATGACCATGTTTGAGATACTACAATGGCTTAGCGTCACTTTCGTGCCACTTAGCTATTGAATCTAACCCTACATACACGCAGATTTAAGACCAACAATATACAGGGTCAAATTAAATTAGCTATCAAAACTCTGCAGACGTGATGGGTATCGATATCTAAACACGATAAAATAAAAAATATTTGATTGGTTTTTTTTTGGGGTCAACGACTGCTAGTAGTGTTGTTACTTGCCGTCTGAGTTGAAAAAATCTGTTTCCTTTTGTTTTCGCGTGTTTAGATGTCGATGCCAATCTCGTCTGTGAAGTGTATACAAAAATAAAGTATCTACTCGAAACCTATTCTTCTGCAGCGAAGTGTGAGACAGGGAGACGTTATCTCTCCGAAACTGTTCACTGCTGTACTGGAGGATGTCTTCAAGGTTCTGGACTGGAAAGGGGCTGGCATTAACATCAATGACGAGTACATAACTTACGTTCGGTTTGCCGACGATATCGTAGTCATGGCTGCGACTATGGAGGACCTCAGTACAATGCTCGATGACCTCAGTAGAGCCTCCGCAAGACTGAGTCTTAAAATAAACATGGACAAAACGAAAGTCATGTCAAATCCCCACCCACTCTCATAAAGATCGGAAACGCTACACTCGAAGTCGTGGACTAATATGTTTACCTAGGACAAACTGTCCAGTTAGGTTGGTCCAACTTCGAGAAAGAGGGTAATCGTTGAATCCGACTCGGCTGGGCAGCGTTCGGGAAGCTACGCAATGCAATATATTCTCGTCCCACATACCGCAGTTTCTCAAGACGAAAGTCTTTGACCAGTGCGTGTTGCCAGTGATGACCTATGGCACTGAAACGTGGTCGCAATAGGCCTTAGTAGAAGGCTGAAAGTCACCCAAAGGGCAATGGAGAGGACTATGCTTGGAGTTTCCCTGCGTGATCGAATCAGAAATGAAGAGATTCGCAGGAAAACCAAGGTAACGGACATAGCCCGAAGAATTGCCAAACTTAAGTGGCAGTGGGCAGGGCACATTGTTCGCAGAACAGATGGCCGATGGGGCTAAAAGGTTCTGGAGTGGCGACCGCGTACCGGAAGACGTAGCGTTGGAAGACAAGGTAGAACAACGACCTTGTGAAGGCCGCAGGAACCCGTTGGGTGCGAGAAGCACAGAACCGGTCGAAGTGGAGGTGCTTGGGGGAGGCCTATGTCCAGCAACGGACGCCTTTCGGCTGAAATGATGATGATGATGACGACCCATCACTTCTGCGGAGCTTCGCTAGCTAAGACAATTTGACCCTGTATAGGTAAAAAGAGATTTATGTACATTAATATGATAAAATCCACAAGCTATGAATCACCTCTACTACCTTATATTTTTGCGGAACACTGACGGCTACAAATGAATGTTTATTAAGATGAATGAACTGAAAAAAATGACTATTCTTTTTAAACGATCATCTGTAATCCTTCATTTGCGTACCTAAGTTAATTTGATCGTCACTAAATTTGATGCCTTCGCCTTTACAGCTCAGTCTATTGTTATCAATCTCGGGAAATCGGCGATTTGCTAACAGTTTAGAGTCACGCATAACTGAAATCCGATTTGAGAGACCGGTTCTGAATATTCATGATATCGCTGCGTTGTTTCATGCAATTTATTATACTTAATTCATATACGTATCCGTGCAGCTTATGTTCTTGTATTTTATATACATGTGTTGGAATATACGCGATCATATTATTATTAACTGTATCGTTGGTTTAGTGGTCATAAGGTCCTGGGTTCGATTTTCGGATCGTGCAGTGTTATTGAATTTTTCCATCTGGAATTCCTCAGTAGCAACCCGTAATCTACATTTGTACCCGGTAGATGGCTCATTTGGAGAAACATCGACGTAACTGTTACTTTTTGTTTACGTCTATGCTTTCCTAACGTAAATACATTTTCTAAGTGCTTTGGCATATTTAACTATTTTTTGGAAAAAAATACATTTACGTCGATGTTTCTCCAAATGAGCGATATGTATAACTGACAAAATGGGGTTGTAGGTGCTGTAAATACAACTCTGCCTAACTCTATGGGTAATACACGCGTGATGTTATGTGTATATTATTTACAAAGAGACCCCACCGGCTCGACCTCCAAGGGAAATAGGTGGGTTCTAAAACAAGAGTTGATACGATCCGTTTACTATCTTAAGTTGAAGAAGTAATCCGGGTCTAGTGGCCATCAGCTGAGGCTTAGAGCTGCGCAAATAAATTATGTAAGACCGAAATGTACACGTTCATAGAGTATTACCTCTCTAGTAGTAGATATATACATACTCAGGTCCAGTTGAAAACCAGCGTCAGGCACTAGTTGTCTGGTATTTTTGCCTGGACCTATTTGGCACAGCCGCAGGGCACACTTTCCTGCTAATTTCTCACAACGCACTTTACATTTTTTATTTGTTTTCTTTTTAATATATTTTTTTTTACTTTTAATATAATATTTTTGTGTTGTGTCTTTTATTCTGTGCTGAATAAATGTATTTTCACACTTACAGAGTAGTCATAGGTCTTTGCGAATCCATGATAGGAAAATCCTTTCCATTGTGAAAACGTGTAGCATACACTGCATGCACATGTTGTATAAGCAATCCTGATAAAAACAATTCTGGGAATTCAACAGTATACCCATAAACACGTCATTTCTTACAAATTGCATGATGCTTTACCCTGTATTTATTTATATAAAAGCGACGGTAAAGTGCAAACAAGGTAACTTTTTTTACTAAATTCTGCTGTAAAAAAACCAACAACTCCCTTTGTTTAAATGTATTCAGGTATTTACGATCTTAGTGGAAATGCCTTCATCGTAGAAAGAGTTTCATGTTAATAGAATTTCTAAAAATAGTAGGTATAGAACATAGGTGTTCTATTTGAAATGTCACTTTTCTTGACATTTAAAATACACCTAGATAGCTTTTCCAACTAACTTCCAATCGCTGAAACGTCTGGCTATAGGTCTTTGAAATCTTACAGCTTCTATTGACCGACTGCTCTCTGTTAGCCTGCAGTGGGTTGTATAGGAATACATCATAATTGGACCGTTGGTCCACCTGTAAAACTTCTGATAGTTCGTATTGACCTACAAAAATATGCCTAGCCTGGTACCAACTATGTTGTGGTCGGCTTCCAAGCTAACCGGATGCAGCTGAATACCCGTATTTTACATGGAGCGACTGTCTCTCTGCCCTCCAAAATCCAGTAACTGGGTAACACGATATCGTTTGGTAAGACTGTTTGTCAGACTTCTGGGCTTCTGACTCCATAACGACTGTCAAAGAGTCTACAAATGACAACCGGGACTGTGTTTCCCGAGGCACGGAGGGGTCTCGATATTTAATGTATCCCCACGAATCGACCGCGGCAAGCGTAGCATTAGTTTTTATTTAGCCACGAGTCCTACATTAAAGATACTAGCAGCGGCTTCACCTGCGTAAATGTTGATCCCGTTTGAATATCGGAATAAAAACTATACTATGTGCTTTCTGGAGCCTCAAACTAACTCTATACCAAATTTCATCTAAATCGGTTCAGCGGTTTAAGCGTGAAGAGGTAACAGACAGACAGACACACTTTCGCATTTATAATATTAGTATGGATATTCATATAAAACGACAGTGAAACACCTAGAGCACTGTTAACAGCTACTTAGTATTCTTGCTTCGAATGTGTTGGTCTTGTTAGCGCCAACGCCATGTTCTCTCTGCCAAGTTTTCCCTACTTTTATGTGGATTCTTTTCACACTCATAAAACTTCGTGTTTGATTCGGGAAGCGCGTGTTAACTTTGGTTCCGATGTTTATCTGTGTATAATAATTAGGTCTGTCAAATAACGGACCATTACGATTTTATTGATATTTTACTTGCATAACGTTGTGTAGATATAAAGGGGAACTTTTGGTATACTTTTCTATAAATGTGGTGCTCGCCTTTAAAGCTCCCGCAGAAAGGCGCAACGTGACACTAGTAGAACAAGTTCTATGAAAACTTCACGGAATTTATTATACCAGAATCGCATCGCACCGTCGCGTCGTGCCTGTCTGTGGGAGCCTTTACTCAAACGTTTGTCACGGACCCTGCAACATTAAATATGGCGTAGTGTAAAAATAATTATTTTAGCCTGCATATACTTATGCCTATTCTAGTAATATCTACGTCGCAGACGGAGACACTTCTCAAACAGCAACGCTTACTACACTAAAAAATCAATATTTTTCTTTTCCCAAAGGTAATATTAATGTAAACACTGAATACCTACCTTAATGGATGTCTGTATAGAAGAGCCATTAATTTTATTATTTGGGGAAACATGACGGGGCGTAAAACCCTTTCCCGCGCCCGCCGCCTATTAATATAATGAAATCAAACGATGCTCGCTGATTTTGTTATTCAACCTAAACGTATTTATGTGTAGCTCTGTGATCGTTTAATTGTTGACATTCATCACTGCACCTGAGTGCCGCTAATTTGATTGTGTAAAGTCGTTTATTAGCTTTGTGGGGTATGAATTCGTTACACGCATTATTAACGGGTGTTTATGTACTTAGGTACATTTGTGCACTAAGTTATGTGTAAGCTATAATGACAAAGAATCTACATGAAGCAATGCCTAACTATAATATTTGTCAAAAAAAAAAATTAAACGGGCTTTCCTCATAAAAAATGTCACCCCTTTGTCATTAATGGGTTTTAGAGCCAACCGTTCACTGCTGCCGAAGCCATCGCCGTCGACTGCTGAAGTTCTTCTAGTGGTTTGTATTATTGTACCAGCGTGTAGCCTGAATCGGTAGTAGGTCGTCAACTCTCCTATTTTTGAATCTACAATATACGAATACGTTGCAACGATAATACGCTATCGAGGCCTCAATAAATATAGACTACCTAATAATCAGTAATTTGATACTGTAACGGGATGTTTACCTACATACTTAAATAAATAAAATAACACAATTTAGAAATAACACTTATCTATTAGGCGCAATCTTAAACAATCAGTACAATTACAATCAGTACAATTTTATTATTACTTATAATTAAACTTAACTATACCTATCACTCATATGCGACCACATTTGACCAGGTTTTCTTAATCATATCGGCAGCCTTTTCTCCAATCATTATCGCTGGCGCATTGGTGTGCGCACATGTCGGTCGCGGAATCACGCTAGAGTCCACCACCCGCAGGCCATCCACGCCGTACACCCGCAACTCAGGATCCACGACAGCGTAAGGATCAGTATGGGGACCCATTCTACATGTTGCAATTTGATGATGTAACGTAATCATCATCGTCTTAATGGCACATTCCCAATACGAGTCGGAGCCGGGGATAAAAATCCTACATGCTGGGTACTCCGGTAAGTATAGTTTAGGAGAATATTTTTCGAATGCTTTCGAATTCGCCAACTTAATTACATATTTCACAGCTTCTAATATCGCTGCCATGTCCTGTGGATCGGTAAAGTAGTTACCGTACATTTTTGGATGTGAAAACGCATTCGTGTCTTTAAGCTCTAGGTAACCTTTCGACTTCGGTTGCGTCAACATAATGATAGCTGACCATGTATCTGTGCCATACAAAGGTGAGTAGGCATTGTCCCATATTTTTTTATCAAGTCTCCAACTTTCCCTAAGCGCACCTCCCGAATCTATAATGAGAGAGCCGCCCATACTTAATAATTCAATGTCTGGCACATTCTCTGAATCCTGTGATGCCGATGTCTTTATATAACCAATGCCTTCGACTCCACCGGTCGTTGTTAACAGTCCGTCTCCGTACTGTAACCACTGTACAAGATTATTTAATGTTGCGATTTTAGGCTCCAACAAACTGGCGTTAGTTGTATTTAATCTGAAAATAACTCCAGGGAACGCGATGTGATCGTAAAGAACCCTTCCAACTTGTAAATCCGAGAGAACAGGAATTCCCAGCGATTTTAAATGTTGCTGCGGACCTATTCCTGAGAGCATGAGTAATTGGGGTGAAGCTATTGGGCCGGCGGATAAAATAATTTCCCTGCGGCAGCGTACTGTGCGCTCAACTCCGTCCTTTACGTATTGTACGGCGTACGCTCTCTTAGTTTGTGGATCTGTGAGCACTTTGGTGGCCCTGGCTTCCGTGAGGATGTGCAGGTTGCGTCTTTTCTTGTGAGGATGGAGGAATGCTTTAGCGGCGCTCATTCGATGGCCTTTATTGAGAGTCGCTTGCGTATAACCGAAGCCAAGTTGGTCTGGTGCATTGTAGTCGACGGTGGGGTGACCGTTTTCTCTTCCAGCTTTAAGGAACGCCTCGACGAGACCAGTCCTGAAAACGAAACATTCTGTGAGATGGTAACTTTAGAATTCTCCCAAGTCTTAGTTTTAATTAAGTTAGAAACTTTGGATAGTTGAAATTAATAACAGTTAGTAACTTACTTGAATGGAACATTCTCGACTGTTAGCTCCCCATCACGGCCCCGGTATGGTTCGTTCTTATACTTTTTCAGTTCCGATTTTTCAGATTTTATATAATACTGCAAAACTTCGTCGTAGCTCCTGTAGAAATTAAAAAAAATACTGTTAGGCAACTAAATGGAAATCCAAGGCTTGTATAGAAGAAAGCGCACCTCCCGAATAGGTAGGTACTACTCATGAATCTTGATAATTATAAAACTGACGTTTTTTTTCTTTCTTTAAAGGTACTAAATATTCTACTTAACTTCTGTTTAAAATAGAGTTTTATTTACATCTGGTATAGATGTAAATAAAACTATTTTAAAGCTAATTAATAAAACAAATTGTTATAAAAGACTTGTCTAACAAATTGATCATCGATGATTGGAAACGTAGTATTCCTAGGAATATTAATTCCATATAAAAAGGCAGAAGCGATCGTTGATTCAAATAATGTAAGTATTCAAATTTTATCCGATTCAATGATATTCGATTACAAGTTGAGATTCACGACGTCGGACAGGACTTCTACCGTACCTGAGTACGTAATACGATTAACTATTACTAAACGAAATGTGGATGTAGAGCACATCTACAGCATGTTTCTGAAATGTGTGATCATATTTAAGGGTGTGGTATACAGACCATCAAATTAAACCACTTTCTCCATCGCGAAAATAAATGTGCTTGACTCTTAGACATGTGTTTTTATTCCGTCTATTAATTTTTAAATATTTTATTTTATATTGTAATTAAGATATTAATAATGACATCAGTACTTTATTATGAATTCTTGGATATTGTAATTTTTATTTTGACATTATGATTTTATTTTATTTTTTGATTTCACTACTTATTAATGTTTTGACATTATAAATAATGCATTTGCATGATTAATCTTAACCAGTCTATTAATTTGCTTAATACAAAATTTCATAACTTTATATAATATTCTTATTCTTATAATGTACCTAGTTCTGATCTGCATTTACCTAGCTTTTTATTTAATATTTCTACACCAGCAATGGTAGTTTATGTGAAACAATGTTCAATTTAATATCTCAATGTACCATATACTGAGAAATAAATAAAAATGTAATTTTATTTAAAAAAAAATCAGCTCTCATACAACATTTAAATACTTATCTATGTAGGTATACATTCATAATAAGGTGTTAAAAAATTAAGCCGACAAACTTAAAGAGGTGCTTTAGACCATCGAACTGAACAACTTTTATTATGGGACCAACTCTGAAATCACGAAAAAAAATCAGCTGTACACGTTCAACGCCATGTCGGACAATGCTGGGCGACACTTAACTTTCCCTAAAGCCACACAAAAAAATTGAAATGGTCAAAAAATCGACTTTTTTTGGTCAAAGAATCGACTGTCGGACACCATTGTCCCCCACGGCCCGAACGGAACATACTGGTGGCGCCCAACATTGTCCGACATGGCCTGAATGGAAATTTATCATTTTGTTCCGTGGCGTTGAATGTGTTAATACAAAAGTTCAATACCTACTTGAGCAAAATGTATGAAGCAGCTAATTTTTTTTCGTGATTTCAGAGTTAGTCCCATAGTGAAAGTTGTTCAGTTCGATGGTCTAAAGCACCTCTTAAAGTTTGTCAAGTTAATTTTTTAACACTGTATATAGCACAGAAATCCCGACGTTTTGACATCTCGCAATATAAGTACATAGATAACACCCGTCCGATGTAGGGAGGGGTCGCTAGTTCTTTAATAATATTGATTGGGTTCTAAATATAGGAGATGAAGTAGATACTAATACCTCACTGCAGAGAGTTATGTTGAGAATCTGAGTTCTGGGACATTAACCCTTTGGCCGAGTTAATTCAGGCCCCAATTTCTATACATAGTGACTAATGGCTAATTTTCGGTAGGACTCCTCAGAAGTAAAAGGTAAGGTTCCTCAGTAGTAATATTTTTAGCATATAATCAGCCTGTTCCCACTTTCCACTGCTAGGACACAGGCCTCCACTCGGTGAAAGGGAATGGGTCATAATCCACCACGCGCAGTGCAGGTTGTTCGATGTCACATGTCTTCGAATATTTGGTTCTAGGGCATACCGGTTTCCTCACGATGTTTTCCTTGACCATTTTGAGAGCAGTGGTGATGAAATAATTTAAATATACAAATTATAGCGCCTTTCTGGGTTCGAAACTATGACCTACTCGTAAGTCGCGGTCGTTACCACTAGACCACCACTGCTCTATATTTTTACTAATTTAGGTACATTAATCGAAAATCGAATGATGTGTGACAGTTGAAAAAATAATTTTGCTCTACTGCGCTATGCTGGTCTGCACCCTAATTGCGTAACACATTATCAATCGGAATCTGAATCATTTTGAAACAAATTGCTAATCCATTGCTTCATAAGTTCCAAAAATTTGTCTACGCAACACGTAAATAACGCAATGAATGTTGTTGAACTGTCAAAATGAAACCGATTTCGAATGATGATGTGTTATACAATTGCCCCGCTGTTTTATATTTGACAGAATACTTTTAAATATTTGGTGTGGGTTTGTTATAACAGTCGGTTTCAAAAGTATGTATTTAATAAATGTAAGTAATTGGTTAAAATGAGTATAAATAATACCTAGGGTAGGTTGGGACCTACTTCTAGCAAAAACGTTGGGTTGTTGATACGAATCACACGGTGCCTGTCTACAGACCCCAGAATCCGGGAAATCCAAACTTTCAACAGACAAGGGAACTGCTTAAACATAGATGTTTCCCCGGGAAAGTCACCATCAAATGAAGGGTTAAGGAGAATTATATTTGTTCTTACCATCCATAGTTTCCATCAGCAGCGATCCTGTCCCAGTCCTGTGGGCGACCCCTGGTGTATAGCATGTAGTTGATGACGCTGGTTCCACCCAGGGCCTTGCCCCGGGGCCAATAGCAACGCTTGTCTCTGCTTCCTGTAATTTAGCATAAATGATAAATTATATTTATTTCTGTGAATTGTTTCATAAAACACTTTTACTTTTTAAATTCTGTTTTAAAACTAGACGAAATCGGTATTTCCTATACGACGACTCTGAGAAGAAAGACTGAAACAAAATCACAGGTCATTGGTCACAATCTCTTTTAAAGTCCTACATAATCTTAGTGAGGTCATATGAGAACCGTGCCGATTACGGTCGAGATATATCTACTGTGCGTTCGCGAATCGCGATTTATTTGCCAAAAATGTAAACAAATATGAATTAATGAATAAATAACTTTAATTCCTACACAATAAAGTTCAGTTTACGCTACAACTTCAATAATTTTTATTACCTTTTGCAATAGTGCTAGTCACTCTGAAATCAACTTAATTTTCATTGAAATAAAGTTGATATTTGTTTAATTTGAAATAGGAAGGGGGGTGTGCAGCACTGCGTACTTTTACTACCTATACTATAGTCTTTTGACGAAAGAACCACACAGATTTGAGTTAACTTGTCCTTTCAGTGTACGCATTTGTCAGTAATCAAAGTGTGGCAGGTTTATTTGTAACAAAACATAAATAAAAACTTTAAATTAACGATTTATTAAACGTTAATAACATACTGGAATAGACAAAGAGAAGCCGAAAAGGTCAGTCCCGTTATTTTCCTGACTGGTTAATATTTTTACCTGATTAACTCTTTAAGAATAGTGATGAGAGAAGAATAAGGATGATTCTTCGGAAGAGTACTGAGTTGAACACCTAGTAATTAATTTCGTAGGTTGTTTAGTCAAGAACTCAGTATTTTGAAAATTACCCACCTGTATAGTGTGGGTAATTTACACAAGTAATCAAACTACTTAGCCTTTTCCCAACTAATTTAGGGTCGGCTTTCAGTCTACCGGATGCAGCTGAATGAATACCCATGGAGTGACTGCTGACTGCCTATCTGACCTGCACAACCCAGTTACTGGGTGACATGTATGATACCCATTGGTAAGAGTGATTGACAGACTTTTGGGTTTCTAAATAGCTGTAACGACAGTCAAAGATCTACAAATGACAACCGGGACCAACGGCTTAACGTGCTTTTCGAGGCACGGAGGGTCTTGATATATGTACCTAATGGATGGTCACCCATCCACGATCCAACCGCGGCAAGCGTAGTTTAACCTTCGAACGACCCGTGTGGCTGTTATGATTTAGCCACGAGCCCCACCCGTACTATGCAAACAGATAAGTAAATAACGTACCTATTTAGTATAAACGTGTTATATTCTCACAAAATTACGAAAGTGTCCATTAAGGGTCAGCTCACACAGCGACGAGACGCGGCGCGCAGTTTTCAAGATAGCAATACAATTATAGATCTTATCTACTACACAATTCAGTGAGGTGGGCCGCGCGGCGTCGCGCTGCGTAGCTCGACGTAGTAGACACCACCTCACTGAATGATGTACCTTTTTGTGTAGTAGATAAGGTCTATAATTGTATTGCTATCTTGAAAACTGCGCGCCGCGTCGCGTCGCTGTGTGAGCTGACCCTAAAAAGTACTTGTTTGAGGACAGTGACCTCGGTGTCAAAAAATGAAAGTTTAATTAACTTTAGTGCTACAATTACACCATTAAAATACTATTGTATGAGTCAGTGATAAGTTAATGTTTATAATAGTTCAGCTTATGTATTATTTTATTTCCATCTTTTGGTAGTTTAAGTATTGGATAATTCTATAAATTAAAATGTGGGATTCTTAACCGGTGTGTATCTCAAGTGTACCTACCAATTGAGATATACAAAGTTACAACCATAGCCCTATTAGCATAATTACGGACTTCTATAGTTCGTTAAGAAATACAACATACCTAATAGTGTAAACTTACCAACATAAAAACACTTAAAAGGACTTCCTCATTCCGTATTATATACACATATATACTCGTATATGAGATATATTATTTTAAGCTGGTGACATAGCTAATTGCTGGCTATATTATTGAATATACATAGAAACAATGTGCAATAAAAGAGCCTCCATGTGAGACGGTACCTACTAAGTACAGCCCGATTCAAACTTTATGGCGGCTCGGAACATGAGGCGAGTCGCTGCGCAGTAAAAAATTCACCTGTCAGCGGGGGTGAGGGGTGAGGTATTGCGCAGCGAGTAGCGCACTTCAGAGCCGCCATAAAGTTTGAATCGTGCTGCGTTCGACCAGCGCACTCTGGAAAGTCAACCGCGCTAACACAAACAAACTCGATAATATTTTTACCAAAATAAATTCTCGTAGGATTCGTAGCTACACAAGGAAATAAGAATATACTGGGAAGCAGTAAGAAAATTCCATACTACTTAACGCTAATATTATAAAAGCGAAAGTACCTAATTTGTCTGACTGTTTGTCAGTTACCTTTTCACGCCTTAACAGCTGAACAGATTTCGATGGATACACAGGAAGACCGTGACCTGGGTTAGGCCATAACTTTTAAGCCCGGTAGTATGCTCCAGTGGGATAATTTCCGACCTCGACGCGGGTTTTCGTTACATAGCACGTGTAACATAATCAGCGTATAATGTAGGTACTACTGGGACACAGGCCTCCTCTCGGTGAGAGGGAATGGGCCGTAATCCACCACGCGGGCCCAGAGCGGGTCACATGTCTTCGAATTTTTTGGTTTTAGGACATTCCGGTTACCTCACGATTTCAAGTAGCTGCTATGTTCATGAGCTGATGATACAGCTGACCATCATCATCTAGGTTGGTTGGTAGCGAGGCAAATTATCCGGGCTGCACCGAGAGTACCTACTTAAAAGGATCGTCACTCGTGAACGCGTTCACCTTTTTGGGTTACATAAACTCATGCGTTTTTTCCATGGGGTTAGGCAGAAACTACTGAACGCCACCTTCTGCATTTTTACTTACATTACTTCTTTTGCTTAATTTTTTCGTTCATACATCTGGTCATACACGTACGTCATAGCGAGCACTACGCACCTGACCTTTCAGAAGAACATCACCAATAAGTTCGCTTACCTAAACAAATGCCAGGTTGATGCTCCATCGTGTATGGCCACACGGCATTAGTCAGTTGCATGGTAGACACCAAAGCAGGTATATCATTGAGGAGACTCTCTGGCTTCCCAGCCTCAATGACAAGCACCATGGCTTTGGGCTTGTCTTCAGTCAGTCGAGAGGCTAGTACGGAACCTGCAGTTCCACCACCCACGATTACATAGTCGTATTCGTCAAGTATAAAGTTATATCCTGAAAAAGTGACCATAAAATACTATTAGTAACGGTGCATACAGAAGACAAATGTACAAAAAGATTTCGGTTTGTACGTCGGTATGGTAAGTAACCTAGTTACCTATGTATAGATCCCTATGAGCTGACGAACACTAATATCTGACCCAATCGTAGGTCCCAATCAACCGTAAAATATTGATTGAAGTCGTAAGCTGGCCATGAAATAAATTAATATGTGACCGTGATATAATGCAAGAACCGTATACTGTGTTGCAAAACAGTTTTCTCCCAAAATAAACTCTATTTTGATCATAACGGCTTAACTTAAAAACGCGATACTTGTCGCTGGAAGGGATCTTTAGTGTCAAGTTTCTGTCGCAGCCTTCGAGTTAACAATAATGTAATTAAAACTTTAGATCCGAGTGCGAAAATTAAAGGAACGAGAACAATGAGATACACCACCCGATAAAGCACTTTTAGCGTTGAGTGTACTTTAGGTAGAACGGATGTAAAGCGACTGATCCGGGAAAAAATGCATCTTCGAGAATACAATAGGGCCACAAACGGACGTAACGAGTAGCGGACGTGTGGTGCGGAGTGCGACTCCCTCATAATTTTGGCGATACATTGCAAAACTGTGGTCTCAAATGATCTGATGTAATAAAATAGTAACGAAGAAATTTTTTCTATTTGTCTGGATGTACCTATGTTCCGGATTGGCGTAAAAACGGCTGAACGTATTTCTGCAATTTGGATCCGAAACCATTTTATAACCTGGATTAACACATAAGGTACCTTTAATCCCGTAATACGTTCCAGTGGGATATTTTACGAGATACACGCGGGCGAAGCCGCGGGTAAAAGCTAGTTTCATTACAAAAAACCAAGTACCTATAATTTGTTAATGGATAACACGTGTTACCTTGGGGTAGTGGGTAGGCAGTTCGTAATAAATCCAAAGGATCTGTAGTGTCGGCTGGTTTGTAATTCAAGATTACATCCATCATCGTGTTTGCTGCAACATTTTTCGATTGATAAGACAAAGGTGTGTATCGCCTTTGTCTCTCGTTGTCATCTCCTTTAATCAGCTCTTCTATAATCTTCAGACCCGAGTCCTTGCTGCCTTCAGTCCCATTCTGCTGCAGTGGATATGGCCACAGTATCCGCTCTTCTCTGTAATCTGTTTCGTCCTCGACAGATGCGAACACTTCCTCTTCGAAATATTTACGGGCATGAGTCCACGTTAATGTTGTGATAAGTAATATAAATATAGCATATTTTAGCCTCATTCTGTCTGAAAAACAAAAAAAAAAAAAATAACTTAAGAAACCTGTGGAGGTCAATTACGCATCCTCTTTGTGGGTATGCTCTTTTAAATTGCCCACAATAAAGCAATTCTAAACTTATATTCGTCATAATTCGTCCCGGGTGCTAAAGTCAGGACTTCAAGGCCGTCAGCTACCATTAGCCATCACTGGATCGATTAAAAAATGAAAGTAAAAATACCCGTTACTAAACGGTTGAATTAAAACGACACAGGTAAAGACACATAATATCTAATATGCAAATGAAAGTTAAAAAAAAACTGACAATACAATTTATATAAAATGGAAATAAAATGACATTACAGTATGAATTACTTTAACATTATACGTTGACCGTGCGTGTTGGTTTTATTACAATGTTTATGTTATTCCTCAAACGGTAGAAGACCTGTACAAAAGAATGCAGAACATGGTCAATTGATGTTCAAGTATCTAAGGTGTTGGAGTAATAGGAAAGCACCTCTTCAAGCAATAAGTTGCGGTAAAGGCAAGGTCTCTTATCCATAAAATTATTTTACGGAGGCATGATAGAATAGAATAGAATATTATATACAGCTTCATAAATATTACGGATATAAATGTAGAAATTTTACAAGGGGTGACACAACGGGCGGTCTGGTCCCTAAAAACTTGTGATCTATCGACGCGTACATTGAGTGGTCGACAAGAAGGAGAACAGCAATCATTAGGTTCCCACAATCATAGTCTGAGGTGTTACCCAACCAAAGAGACTTTTCACGATGATGGGCATCACTCGTCGGTGGACTAAAATAACATAAATCACCGATCAGATAGCACAGTATTGTGAATATGGCAATATTCCCTTGTAACTGTTAATTTAAGCGGCGCATGAAGAAAATCATATACACCAATGAAAACTTTAACAAAGTTCGTGCTATAATGTAACCTTATGGTTGGTAGACACGAAAGATTCCTAAAATCCATGTATCGGACACGCACGTGGCATAATGATGACAACTATACCAAATGCGACGGTGCGACGGTACGGAATACGTTTCACGCATGATACGAATAAACATGATCCACAATAGAAGAACGGAGATTGTTTGATAACACCGCGAAGAGTCTGTTTCAACATTCATTTTAAAAATCTCTTGAACCGTTTGTTATAGAAAATTGTTTTAGAAAATTGATGCTAGATTGTAGATTCTTAATTGATGTTTCAAAACAATAGTGGTTAAAAAAAACTATTTTCAACCTACTTGCGAATCTTGTAATCGCCTCACAAATAACTTTAAGTTTCGTTATAATCTGGATTAGGTAATAGTAGGTATTACTATTAGTCTGGCAATCTCAAAATACAAATAATGAACCATTATCAAATTACAAATTAACTAGTATCACTAAAGTTGGTGGTCTGTTGACTGTGATTTATAATTATCACCAAAGTATTATTTTATATGCACACACAATCGAAGTACCTCAGAATTATATCACAACAAACCTTATTATAGAGCTGTAATTGATTTATTTATCGCACAAAGTACATAAATTCACAGGCTATGACTAGGCTAAACCATGGTTAAACCTATGAGACTGGCCGATCCGACCTATCAGACTGATCCTATTCCTGAGAAGTTACTATGACTGAGCCACTCATTAATTGTAATCATATTGTGTTTTATAATCTTGTTGTGCATGTTAACCGACAGATAACGGAAGTACCGAAAATGATTAAAACTGTTAAAAACATGCGTTTATCTCACGATTCGACTCATGATGTTTCCGTTTATTAGATTTAAAAACTGGTTGATTACATTAATTATGTTTTAAGTTGTAGTCTTATTGAATATCTAATTCTCATATAATCGGTTAAACGTAATTTAAAGTTCAATTTTCATAATTATAAACCATTCAATGTGCCGTGAACAAATAAGACACAAACTAAAAACCACAATAATCTTGTTACAATCGTGAAAAACTAACACATTGATGTTTTCATAATTTATAAACTTGTAGACTGGTAACTGGTAGACCAAAATATTAAATCTCTAGATATAATAACATGAAGTTAAACTGTTAGAGCTAACTTGGTTGCGCACTTCGTGCTTATACAAGTTAAATTAACCGGTTCAATTAATTATAACAATACACAGTTGTTAACTTTGCACTTTACTGAGCTTTCTTCAACAACGGTTGAAGTTAGATGGCATGTTTGAATAAATAAGTGACAGTTTGCGTTCAATTTGTGGTAAAAAGTATAAAAGTTTTTAAAACAAGTTCAGCACTAATGAGTTTTTAAAATGTTTTGGAATTAAAAGCACACTTTAATAATAAAATAGCTATGTGTTTTAATGTTGTTATAAAAATTATAATAAAATTTATAATTATTTACGCGTAATAAATACACGAATATTTTTGTCATACGGAAATAATTATAAAAGAAGACGTTCTTGATCGGAAATAGAATTAAATTAGTCACTCACCTTAAAATTATAAACTACCTAAAATAAATATAATATTATTCTGAATTCCTTAATGTTGTGTGACCACGTCCTGCCAGTGCAGTGAATGGTCGAGGAATGATAGTAGAGCATTCCTTGGAGTCGAAAGAGTGAAGCGTATGCGCAGAGCTCGCCTTGACCGCGCACTTGAATTTACCGCTATCTAGTTTGACATAATGACCAATATCAACAAGAACTCAAGCATTTACCAAATCCTTAAAACAGGTACTTGGTTTTTAACAGTCAGATGTTCGTTTTAAAGTTTTCATTATATCTGACGGTTATAATATTAAATACTGTAGAGTGTAGATAGTATCAATACTCAAAGTAACAGCCGGTATTAATTGTAAACAAATACAATTTAAAATGTTATTCATAGAATTGTACTCTATGGACAATTTTTATTTTCCTTAAAATGAACTCCCACCACAATGAACCGCTCCAATGTAGAGCAAAACTTGTGTAATTTAGGGTCAACATTCGACTGGTTACAACTACGTACAGAGTTCATAAGTGTGAGCGTGTCGAGCATTTTAGCAATCTTGAAATGCAATGCTACATATTATGCAAGCATAGCTACAAGCAGTGACGAGGGACAGTAACAATCATTGCTCGGGTTAACATGCCAAACCTGGTGCGAAAGTAGTCAAGATCAATTCTCCATCAATTACCGCTAAAAAAACCTTTGTTGAAAAAATCTCTAGTACGAACTGACAACGTTACTTTTCTAGGCACAGTAAAGGAAAGTATGTTATGGAAACTGTAAGTACGTGATCTCCATACCGTCTAACACACAAATCTATAATTAAATCGTGTACTCTAAATGATAAAGTGCTTCACAGTAAATGAGCAAATCGTGAATGATGATGACTGTACCTACTATTGAAAGGAGTAGGTAATCCCGTTAAGAACTAACAAAGGAGGACAAATAATACGAGTGTATGTCTTATAGTTAAACACACCACAAGCCATTTGCCAAGAGTATTCCGTTACAGGGCATCGCGCGTACATCACAAAGGACGAGGATATCTGTGCAGGTGTGCCTTCCAATTATTCATAGGAAGTTATGGCCATATACGAGAACATTAGATAAGAATTCTCGAAGGAAACTGTACTATATGTTGGTAAACAACGTCCAACTAACGGTGATGTAGATATATTGCCGTGTTATAGAACATATGTCTGGTTATTTATTACCTCTTATATTTAAACCATCTTAGCATAGATTTGAGAAGTAAAAGTAGGATGTTTTGTATTGATTTGATAGGTACCTGTAGTTATGTTTATATTGCACCTCTCATTTTGTGCGGTACTATAGCAATACCAATTTTTTTTTGTGTTTCAATTCATATTACGTTTAAGGTTTAAATAAGTATAGTCATACATAACATCACTCCTGAATTTGAAATGTGAGTTTGAAGGTGAAATGTGGGTGTAGGTTCAAAAGGTATATCTTTTGAACCTATATCCACATTTCACAAGTTATGTTAAAGTTCCATGTAGGGCGAGCCCATAGATATCTGGGCGAGCCTATTGCCATCAATAAGGCACAAAAATCTAGACTCCAGGCTTCTACTAAGAAATGCCATATGGAAAAACCCAATAACAATTTGCCCGACCTGATAATAATCGAACCCAGGACATCAAGCTCAGCAGTAGCGCTTGCGACCACTAGACTAACGAGGTTTCAATACAAAATTTAAAGAAATTATTAAACCGGTTTCAAATGACTATGGACCTCATCATGCCGCCGCCGACATTGAATACACTTACACCACAACATGACATAGTAAACAAGATTAGGTGATTAATTATGTTGAGGTCACTTAAAGTAATGCCTAAGTTTATTCTGCAATTAACTTTTACATTTTGCAGTGTGTGTCATAATATTATAATCTAGTTACATCATAAACATTAGTATGCAAATATACTTACCATATTTTGAGCAAGAATTTTCGTAACTAAATAAAATTTCGTGAGGTACTCGTAGTCTAATTATAAAATAATATACCTTCATTAAAAATGCATAATATTTCGTTGTCATTTACCTACTTGCACGATATAAAATGTGCATTTAAAAAATGTACCTATATTATTATTCTAAACGTATTCTTTTTGGCCAGAAATAAATATATTGCATTAGAAAATTAATTAAACAGTTCTCAATACCTACCATAATTTAATCATATATTTAAATCTGCCGAAACATTTGCCAAGTAAAATTCTACAAAAAAAAAAAACTTGTCTTATTATTCATAAGAAAACAAATGGTCTAAATTTTATCTTGCTTTCTTTTGATTATTTCAAAAAAAGAGAGCTAATTTAAATATATTTAGATATTAGAAAATGTTAGGTGTATTCTGTATAAATAGAATCTTTTTCGACATTATTGGTTTGGAAAGCTATAAAATGTCAGAGGCCATTGGCTTTGTGTATTGAATTTTAATTACCTTATTGACTGTCCTTCGGACTGCGAAATCTCTCCGTAGGCGGTATAATATATTCCCACTAGTCCCACGCTTAAAAAATGTTAACTGTGACCTTTTTCTCTCTTTTCATAAGTAAATTGAGGTGCAACCGGTTCAGTTATTTTTAGAGTTTAATGGTCTGGTAGGCCTACATGTGAAAATATTGTTTGCGAAGATGCACCCTGGAATACCGATGGGGCCGTCAACCCGTACACTCCCTGTTACTTGTTTCTTGCAATATATAAATCATCACTTTTTATCGTTACATTCCTGTTCCTACTCGTGTGGGTTATTTTTGTGTTGCTGCAACTACAATGGGATGAAAGTATATTCAGAATTAAAATTGGTTTTAGCATATAGACTTGTTTACTAAATATTTAAATACCTAAAATAAGAGGCAAAGTATTATTTTGGAAATTACCAAAATAACACTACACATTTTTATTCAAATACACTAGACCGCAAAGAAAGCGGGTCGGTAACAAAAACCTCAATAAGATCCAAAATATTGGAGCTAGCTTTATGAAATAAAATAAAGACGGTATTATAGACCATTTTATAGTGCCTAAAACAATGTCATAAAAGTTTAAGATTATGAAGTTTATTTTGAATAAGAGTAAGTTAAGTAATAATTACCATTTTCACTAGATTTCGAAAAATGTGCTACGGTATCAAATATGCAATTTTTACACAAAAATTTCATTTTAGTATTGTGTATTGCCACCACGGACTATAAATTCAGCTGTTATATGGTTTGGCATGCTTTCCACCAGATTTCTGTGCCGATGCTGATCATTCTCTTCTTTCAGTTCACCAAGCGTGATTGGAGAGGAATTTCGCTGTTCATCCCAGGCATGCTCGATGGAGTTCATGTCTGGGCTGCGTGCTGGCCACTCCATGCGTGTGATAGCGATATCTTCAAGGTAGACAAACACTATCCGAGCTGTAAGGGGACGAGCGTTATTTTGCATAAAGATGGAGTCCTCGTCCATGTTTAGGTACTAAAAATGGGCCAACTTACTCATTTAAGATTTTATTCATGTATCTTTCATTTTGTATTACCATTAGCACGGTGCGGCTTTCGGAAGAAATTCCAGACCAGACGTGTATGGAGCCTCAGCCGTATGGCATTTTCTCTTCCATACAAGCTTGGTTACAGCGCTCTCCTGGTCTTCTGTAGACTCTTTGCCTCCCATTGTGCGTGTATAGCATGAACCTTGACTCGTCCGAAAACATTACTCTTGAGTTTGACCACTCAACCAGAGTCCAATTCATGTGTTTTCTAGAGTAACTTAGCCTTGAATTTCGATGCTGCCTTTCGAGTTTTGGATCATTTGCAGGTCTAAATGGCTTCTTTGTTTCAGCAAGATACCACCTAACTGTACACATGCTCAGATTGCTCCCTCCATCACGTAGAAGGTGATTTTTGACTTCAACAGCCGTTTGAAATCGATTTCTCAACATTGTTGATACCATATATCGATCCTCCTGCACTGTCGTGCACCTTGTTTGGCCTGTTTATTTGATTATTATTATTGCTGAATCGTTTATTATTATTATTATTGTAGACGCCTCTTGTTTTAACATAACTTTTCCATTCCTTGCTGCATCATACGGATCCAGTCTTTTCAAATCGCTGGAGCACTCTTTGAACGGCTGTATAACGCTGACCGCGCCCGTTTTCAAGCATTTTCAGAATTCTGGTACACTCTTCAGGGGTTAGTGGCATGTATTAAATTGAATTTGATCAGAATAGTGATTTTTTGCACAAGAATGTCATCTTTATAAACAGAAACAAAAGTAAAACAAATCGTTTGAAAGTTATTCAAATTTAAAAAACTCGTCATTATTTTTTATTTATGGTTTTTAATACAATCACCTAAAAAATAAAAAGGTTTTACTTCTTACTATATTTGTAATATAAATGTAAAAAGAAACTTTAATTTAGTGTTTATTTTAAAAGGATTGCTCAAATATTTTAAAAGTTATCGCAATGTTTATAACTGACCCGCTTTCTTTAAGTCATAAGTTATTTATTTCATAACAATATACATTGTGTTAAAATATTGCAGTGATGATAAATAAAATAATAATAATCAAAAAAAGAGAAAAAAAGCATTAAGCACGTTCATATAATAATATAAAATTCAGTAGGTAATCATTCAAAATGGAACATTAAAAATAATAAATAATTATATGTCAATAATTCAGTAACAGAAAATTAAATAATCACCATAATTATTATCCATTATAAAAAAAAAGTCATATGAACACAAATGATAATTCACAAATCATTTAATTGTGACTGTGTGTGTTGTGTGTGTGTGTGTGTGTGAACAAATTATTAAAAGTTTAAATTCTCATTATAGAATAGTCATTAAATATAAAAGTCGGTAAGCATATTTATTACATTAGTATTTTATACAGTCAATAGTGTCTCCCTAATATAAATAGTCAACCCAAAATAATTGTTCGTTCTTCGATAGTCTTCGTCACCAATGAAAATTATGCAATAGTCACTCATTGAGTAGTTGGCTAGTTTTGTATTTATGTTGCATAAAAGATTTTTGATTTCACTGTTTGGCAAGAGAAAGCTTATTTGTGTTTCTGGAAATGTGTTTTCAGCTCTTGATAATATATTGTTCGTGGTGTTACTACTTATGATGCATATTTTTGGTTTTTTATGCACCGATTTGTTGTTTCGAGTTGTTTGTGCTGACTTTTTATCCGATTTAGCTTGTGTAGATGTAATGCATTTATATTGCGTTGGTTTAGTACACAGTATAGCTTCCTCTCGTTGAGTTTCTATTATTTTGTTTTTGCGTTCAGATTGAGGGGTAGTTGTTAAAAATTTCGTTGTTTTCGGAGTGTCGGTTGCATCATTTCTTATTTGTGCCGATGGGAACATCGTTTGAAGTAGCAGTATTTTGTTTTTGTTTGCGTTTTTTTCCAGATCGAGGTGTAACGTTTTTATTGTCTGTTATATTAATGCTTTTGTATGTTTCTATGAATTTTAAATATTTTTGCACATCTGATTTTAACCGAAAGTTTTCGGAATTCAGATTCTTAATTTCCTGCTGCACTATCAATAAATCGTCCGATAATTGTTTAACCTTTTCGCTTAAATCGAGTGTGTTCTGAGTATTATTTAGCGATGTATTTGGCAAACTCATCAGAGTTGCAGCGAAAAGCGCTGGACCATCTTTGGAGACGTCGTTTAGTGAACTGATTCGGTTACGGATGTAACATTCCTCTATTGTTACTCAGTATTTGTATTAGGTAGTACTCTGTATATAATTTGCAGCCCAGTGTATATGAATCTCTGTACATAATATTTTTAATAGTGTGTTCCTTCTGCGCAAATATTTTCTTAGCTGTAGTAGCAATATGATAATAATTGTTGAGAAGTTAAAATTGTAAGTAGGTACTTTCTGGCTGTCTCAAGTTTTACCCGCCAAATATTAATTTAACAAAGAGGAAATGAGACAGAATAAGGTACAAGTCAAATAATTAAGTATTTTTTGGTGCATAAATGGCCAGGGAAAGGTTTCCGGTACCTATATACTAAGTAACTGGTTCATTAACTTTTACATTTGAGGTATTAGAGTTACAAACATCTGATAGAAGAAAATCAATGGACGCTCAGATTCGTGTGCTGCAGTTTAACGAAATATAACATTAACCCCTTTATTTATAAACGTTGCTTTTAAAGTAAAGCTATGTTTAGCGACTGTTTAACCATACGTTTTGGACATTTAAACGTCTCTCAACTTTAAGGAACGTTTATATAAGGTGGGGCAAAAGTAATGTCATAATGTAAATGTGCCATAATTTTTGATAATGGCGTTATAATGTCATTGTGATTTGATATACAGGGTGTAATTTTAATCACCGTTTTCCTCTTAAGGGTTCATTGTACTCATCATTATGATCAACTTTTACTATGGGGCCAAACCTGAAATCGTAAAAAAAAATCAGCTGTTACCTACATTTATGTTCGCATAACTCGTCAAAATGTAGGGATCAGCTGATTTTTTTTTCGCGTTTCATGTTAGGTCCCATAGTAAAAGTTGTTCATAATGATGAGTACAATGACCCCTTAAGAGGAAAACTGTGATTAAAATGACACCCTGTATAATAATATGTTGTAGGCAGATAGAGAATTAGTTAACAGTGCAATGGAGCGATACACACAATCGCACAGCATGCAAAAATGGAGATTTGAAACACCAATTTAGGGGCTGCATGATCGGTTCTGGCGATACGAATTGGTCGGCCAGATCGCCTGATCTGACGGCGCCAGACTTCTGTCTTTGGGTTTTTTGAAATCTCGCGTTTACTACAACAAGCCACAAACCGTACAAGTTTTGAAAGCCAACATTGAAGAAGAAAACACTAATTTGGAGGATGTTTTGCGAGCAACAATTCAAAATACCGCTAAACGAGCACGGAGGTGGTCGTTTTACTGATATATTTTTTTCGACATAAATACACCTTAATAAACTTTCCGTAAAAACGTAGCCCAATTTTTTTCATTTCCAACCAAATGGCAGCTAATTCACATTGTGGCATTAGTTTTGCCCCTCCTTGTATATAAACCCCAAAATACATACCTACCTACGTTATAATATGCCTACGAGTTCAAAACTGGTATTAAGAGACATCCTTGTATTAAAAAATAAAAACGATACCATAACCATACGTAATACATACTTTTTACGGAGTTATAAACTAATCCATCAAAATGATAATAATATTACTTAGATCTCGAAAAACTAGTAGGAGCACTTTTTATTTTGTTGTTTATTAAAACTATCTGGGCCAATCGTCCATAGCGAAAGTGTTTATTACGGGTTTTAGACGATAAAAAACATTCTTTTATATCAATGACTGATACTAAATGCAAATTCTTGTTTGGTCTGCTGTTGTATTGTTTTTTTCGTACGGTAGGTACAGTCAACAAGAGATAAGTAGGTATGCAGGAAGGTCGAATATACTTAGTTGAAGTTTAGTAAGAAACCGATGGATGTTGTCGACTGAAATTTAATTTGATAAATGAGCTGTTTGTTTTCTATTAATAAAATTAAAATTTTTTTCGAGAACATCCATCGGTTTCTTACTAAACTTCAACTATATCCGGCGATCCTGCACACTTATCTCTTTTGTTGACTGTACATATGAGTGTAGGCACAAAATACAGGTATTTTGTGGTGTAGGTATCTAGTGTAGTGTAGTTAATTGTGAGACACACTTTAAAGCAGGTAAGGCTATTAATTACATTATACACCTTTCATAATTAACTTTCTTTAAATCTTATTTTAATTATGATTTATTGCAGGATTTTTGCGACTCATAGATAAAATATTTCGTTCTGCAATACTACAATCGAGTCGGCTTTTGCTATCCGATGAAGCAAAATATATTAACCTGCCATCTAGCGATTGCTACGAGAATCACTCGGTGGCTCCAGTTACTTGCTCGTAAGCTGTTTTCACGGAAAAGCGTGTAGTTTGAGGTGAGGTAGAATTAAAATCGGTAGCGGTATCGAAAATTTAAGATAGATGGCGTTGATGTACAGTTATTGAGTTTTTTAAACTCTGAAATTAATAATCGTTTTGAACTAAGCAATGACTGTATGGAGGATGCAGCCTGTTTATTTAACCATCATTTAACAGTGAGAATGTGAACACTTCACACACAGTCGCAAGTTGAGACTTAATAATATTTCGCACAAATTGTATCTCCTACGTCTGAATTCTCACTGTAACATCTCAGAACGGAAAGCGCGATTTAAATACCTGTAGGTACTTATCCATTATTAATGAGAATTATATCGTGGTAGGTAGGTATCGTGATTTTTTGCTTAAAACCCAGTCCACTTATTCTAGAAACAGCCTTCGTAACAAGATAATGGATTTGGTATCCAGTCAGGATCCTGGCAACGTTAATCAAATGAGGGTGTATCAAGATCGTATCGTATCGGGTGATTTTCATCTCAGAGGCTACTATTGGGAAATTAGTTACTAGGCTCGGGTACGGTCTACCGTATTTTATATAAACCGCGCTAGCAATAAAATTGATCGCGGCTAGAAAGGTTGACGTCACGTAAGTCATTTGTTTCAATTAAGTGACAGTTGGCTAGCTTACCAGAATCCAAATATTTTCTTTTACTTTATTCTGTCATAAATTTTCGTATTTCTGTGTATGGTAGTATGGTCTATGAGCAAGAAATTATTGTAAATGCTTTTATAGGATACTGAACAACTAAACAACCTCACGTATATACTACGCTCACGACTTACTGAATGAAAAAGTATTTTTAGATTCGCTTCGGTATAATAACCAAAGCTATACTAGTATATATGTACACACATATCATCACGCCTGTATTCCTGGCACAGTTAAGCAGAGGTGTATCATTTTTTTTAGTACACCATTTCGCCCGTTTTGTAAGTGTTAAGTAGGTATTGGGTTTTTCCAACTGAAACTTCACAGTAGCAGCCCGCGCCCGGGGTCTGGATTTGTGGCCGATTGATGGCATTAGGCTCGCCCCCTGTTACATGGGACAATCTGTAATAAATTATACTTAAAATGCCGCCGCTTACCGCTTAGGGGTATTGACTACTGCAATACCTACCAGAGGCATCACAGGTGCATCGCCGAGAAAAAGCTGGCATATAACACCTGCACCTATGCCTTTCAAACTAGGCAACAGGATTGGTAGATAGAGGAATGAAGGTGGTTGTTTCCTCGACTAGCTCCTTGGCTCCTTCACATATAACTGTATTTTTCGTAGACATAGGAAGGGAGAGCAGGGCGTTGTCTGTGAGGAGCAATATGCTTGCCCGCAGGTTTACTCGTTGAGCTACAGACGTCAAAGTAACCCTTTTTAACTGAATAAATAATGAATTTGTGAAAACTAACAATGCTAATAACCTATTTACCACACTAGTACTATTCTTACTACTATTTACTATTGTTACTAACATCAAAATAATTTATGGAACTTAGTCTGAATTAAAGTTTTATTCAATTTAGTTTATCTTTACTGAGATTATTTTGTTTTTGCTGATGAAAGGAAGTGCGGGCGTGCGGTGTATATGTTTGATTTAATACTTTGCTTACTTTCTACGACACCCAGAGGTGGAGATTTAATAGTGTAATCTCTATCGGGAATAAAATACATACTTACCCCCCTACCTTATAATAGACCCCTGAAAGCAAATATCATCGTGGTTTGAATACCAAATAATTGGAATCAATATTGCCAACCTATAACAATAAATTAGGATTGTCCAATTTATGCACGAAACGAGAACTTATTTTATTAATCTGTATAATATATTACAAAGTTACATACATAACATTTTTTATGATCAATATTTTAGCGTAAACCTCGGTGGATTGACTTTTTGCTGTCTTCAGACAAGACCCTTTGAGAAGGGTGGGTATCAGTTTAATCAGTATAATGCCTGACCCTTTATTTTGCTGAATTAAGGTCAATATGCCAGAATAGGGATATATTTAAGGACTTAACTAGTGACGGTATTCTATTAATATTTTATGAGTAGAGTTGAGCTAGTTTAAGTGGGAAACTTGAACGTTACTTTAGTGCTATTAATTTCAGCTGAAATTTACAGTTTATTAACTGGTAGCTAATTACTTACATATACCTATACTTAATGGGATGCATGAAGAAGCCTCCTCGTGTAGCGCAGTTTGTTCCGCCAGTTACTCAACTGAACCGAGTGCTCGGCGCATACTGGACAATCACACCCAATGCCTTATTTGACTGGCCAATTCTTCCCTTGCAGTGGTAGGGCTAACACGTCCGCCTGGTTTGCGACCACCCTCCCACCGGAGTCCGGCGTCAAGCAGCCTGCTGTGTTTCGTCGATGCGTGGGAATTCCAGTGCCTTAGGCATTTCCTGGGCACGCTCGTTCCACATTCACAGTGGTTGGTTTGTATCATTATCCCAATAAAATCACCCCGTTATTATATCAGTAAGTCATATGTGAAATGACAAGTTTCTGACTTTCGACTACAAAGATACCTAATTGTTAAGTGATTAGTTTTTGACTGAATAGGTACTAACCAGTAGGTACTCCTACAGAATTGATTTTTTGCGCATTTGTCTGTCGGCAGAGATTTCCTTTGCATAACAGAAAGGAATCCTTGGAAAGCAAATCAACGCACACCTTACAGTATTTTTATCTCTAAGACAACTTAGTTTTAGGTACCTACGTAGGTGGAATATAATAACGAAATCAGTAATTATAATATTCAAAAATAAAATTTTATATAAGGTGTTAAAAAATTAACCCGAAATGATTTAAGAGGTGCTTTAGACCATCGAACTGAACAACTTTCACTATGGGATCAACTCTGAAGTCACGAATCAGCTGATGTTTTTTCGTGATTTCAGAGTTGGTCCCATAGTGAAAGTTGTTCAGTTCGATGGTCTAAAACACCTCTTAAAGTTTGTCGGGCAATTTTTTAACACTTTGTATAGCCACTTACTTTTTTATTATTATTTTTAGTCTATGTTGTCCCACTGCAGGACAAAGGCCTCCCTTTCCATTCCTCTCTGTCTTGAACTAGTGTAGACCAATCGTGTCAGTAGGCGTCAAGCTCGTCCCGCCATCTTCTCTTGTGTCTGCTTCGATGTCGCTGGACGTTTTCTGGGACCCACATGATGGTAAATTTGGCCCATGACTGGTTCGACATGCGGCAAATGTGCCCGGCCCAGGCCCACTTCAGCTTCGCTGCTTTTTGGGTAACGTCGGCCATTTGTGTATTGGAGCGTAACTCTGTGTTCCAAACAACACTAGGTACCTATTTACTCAATGCTCTTCCCTTTAATTTTTTTAACGATAAATGTTTTTGTTTGTAATGAGCATGTTACCTACCTAAACGAACCATTAGTCATCAAATTGAATATCTACTCATCACAAAGCCTTTTTGTGGTGATTGTTGGACATAAGTACCTACTCGTACTAATAATAGCATATTTGTAGAAAACCCTTTTCTACAATAAGGAACCCTTATAGTTTCGCCATGTCCGTCAGTCTGACTGTCTGACTTAATCAGGCCAAAAAATTAATTAAAAAAAAATTAAAAATAAACTTTACGTGTAGGCGAGGTATCCCCTACACGATTTTATTTTTCTCGTCTATCCCATGGCGTGGGATGTCGTAGGATAGGCTGTTCAAAAATATTTCGGGAATGTGAAAACCATTTTTCGAATCAGGGATCCGTTTACGAAATATTAAGCTTTAAAGTGCTATTTTTTGTTGGAGTCAAGTTTCTTCCTCCTAAGTACTAGATAAATGGTTGTTTTTCGAACGATGACAGTGATCACAGCTAAGTAGGCTTTACAAGTTAACGAGTAGGTAATAGTCGACCAACTTACATTTTCTGTTGGAATGTATGGGAGAACATGTTTTTCAACTACAATGTTAAGTTTTTTTCTGGGATTAATTCATCACACCTACGGAACCCTTCATTGTCCATGGTCCGACTGGATGGTTTTTTTGTCACCTTTTCATAATTAATACCTTCTACGGCAGCTAAGCAATAGTTTTAGGAAACTTCCTATGAAAACCATTGTTCAGAAGCTTTGGACAGCAGGTAATTAAAAAAACTTTGCATAGTTTTTAAAGCCACGAACAACAGCTTTGAAAATAAATCGACCAATAACAGGATCACTCATACTATCATTAAATGGCTAGAAACAAGTTATATTAGCCACTAGCTTCTGCTCGCGACTTCTTACCTACGCGTCAAATTTCGCCCCCGACCCATCCCGTCGCATCGCATCGCCTATTACCTACTTCGTTGTCGTTTACCATTTTTTCTGACTTTTTTGCTCCTAAGGGTCTTAGCGTGATGTTAAATAGCCTATAGCCTTCCTCAATAATTGGGCTATCAAATGAAAATAAAAAAGATGTTTCAAATCCGGCTGGTAGTTCAAGAAATTTGCGCGTTCAAACAAACAAACAAACTCTTCAGCTTTATTATTAGTAGATATAGATTCTAATCAATTTTGTAGACAGGACCTGAGTCTGAAGTTTTTCACGGTCCCTCACAAGTTCTGAAAGGAATTTCAGAACAATATTATTGACTTATCAAACTAAAAGTGGTATTAATATTTAATAGCCTCTTCGGCTATTGAAATCATGATTTCGTTGGTACGGATTTATTAATATATACCTATCTCAAATTATTTTGTACCTGTCTCTTGTAGGAAAATAGAAACATAATCTTAGAAGCAAGTTTTTGTTACAGAAAATACTTAGATATAAGAACAGCATGTTAAAACAACCTAAGTACTTTTCAAGCCAGTCTTATAGACTGGCATATTTTGTCGTCCTGCGTACCTACATGTCACACATACATAAATAAACTCACGTCTTTTTCCCATAGGGATAAGCAGAGACTACAGAACGCCACATGCTACGCTCCTTACATATTCCTTTTGTTTACGTTCACACATTCAGGTGATACATGCACGACGGTTGCGAGTACTATAAGGAACGTCACTTTATTTTATTTTGTGAATGGCATCTCGCAGTTCAACCTATGAGGTTGTCGTCTGCTTAACCGGACTTGCCTGTGGATGCCTCAAAATTAAGCCCTCCAGCCAGAGCTTAAAAACTTAAAAGCTAAGCGACTACACGCTAAGGGCACCCACTGTGGGGTTCGGACCTCGGCTTAGGGCGCCGCTGTGGGAGGGCAGCAAGGGACAGGCTGGATCGGAATTATTTAGGGGCGAATTTAATACTACAGGCTCAGCGGCGCGGGCTGGCTCGAGCAAGGGTCGGAGTGGATGAGGAACGTCACCAATAAGGTCACTATTTATCCTTCTAGGGCGTCCCCTCCCTGCGTTTCCACTCACATGTGCCTTGTAAATTCCTTTTGTTAGTCGCCTTTCATCCATCCTTTCCAAATTGCCAAATCATATAAGCATAGGTACGCTAGCTATACTATAGCTCTTCTCAATTTTTGTCACTTCATCTTCTTTGCTGTACTCTGGACGCTTTTAACGCATACGTCTTTTTTTACATCGTTCTCACATATTATTATAAATTGAACATTAATGATGTAACTAATATTTTTGTAGTGTCCATGGAGTTTCTTGCCCGTTCTTCTCCATAGGTACCTACGCTTTGGAATGGGCAACTAGCTTCATTTTATTTTAGACTGACCGACTTCTTGACAATTCAAAAGTGCCTGTACATGGTTTAATTGAAATAAATGCTTTGAGTTTGAGTTTGTAAACCGCACCGTTGCATTATAGTAAAATAAGAATAAGACTGGCTTTCAATAGTCATATAAACTTCACATTGATGTGTCAGCACAATCTATTCAAATCTTACCAAACGCGACTCAGCAAATGTTAGTTTGAGTTTATATCTTAACTAAGACAGCCTTAGTAAGGAAAACAGAAAAGCTATCCTACTATATCCGTACCTACTGCTTTGTAAGCAGGTAGATGTAAGTACTTTAAAATGTAATAAACATTTTGGGAATCACCAACAATAGCATCCAATCCTATCCTATTCCTATCAGACAGAACTCATTATTCCTATTTCCGTATTTTTTGTTATTTCCACGAGAAAACGGCACTCACCGTGCAATTTCACGGAGCCTTGAACGAAAGAATTCAAAGATACACAGATACGTATCAACTCATGAAATAAGGATCCTTAGTTCAATGTAAGTGGATTGTACCTCATTTACTAGACAACGTCTCTATTAAGCTTTTGAGCAACTAACAAACACTTAAGCGTTTATTAATAGCCAACTACAATGCTTCAGACTCTAACGAAATAATAGAACTTGTTATGAAAATAATATGAAAGAGGCGAGAAACAAAATTAAACAATGTTTAAAGACTAAAAATAATAAACTACAAAAAGACATTACGACAGCGGTGTTGTTACTTTTTCAGAAAGAAAAATTACATTACATACCTACCTTCAACAGTTCAACACAGACATGGGTCGTAGTTTAGCAAAAGAACTCAATATTACTGCTACACTCGAGAGCAATGAATTAGGGTCGCATAAAGATACCTGAAAGTCTCGGACACTCAGAATGCTAGCTTAATGAAATAAATTGTGTTTAACAGACAATCAAATGTTCCTTAAATGAAACCAATGAAATGTATGTATCACTTTGTACTTATTACATTCATAAATAAATAAATAAACAAAAAAATAATCAATCTCATCCATTAACAAAAAAGCAATTTTTTTTCTACCACTTTAAATTTTATTGAGTTTTAGTACTTTGTATTACCCCCAGAAACCCGTTAGATGCGAGAAGCACAGAACCGGCCGAAGTGGAGGTGCTTGGGGGAGGCCGATGTCCAGCAGTGGAGGTCTTTTGGGCTGAAATGGTGATGATGATGATGATTACCCCCAACGTGCTGTCATCACTGTGGTTATGCGGTTTCACATGCTGTACACATAGTTTCTTATACGATGCTGGAGAATATTCTCCCATTCCTCTACGAGCGCAACTTCGAGCTCTTGAAGCGTGATCGGGTAAGGGTTTCGATGTCTCTATAGAAATGTAAAAAATATATCTATCTAAAAATATATCTCGTCCCAAGTCTCGATTGGGTTGAGGTCTGGGCTGTGTGCTGGCCACTCCATACAGTTAATGTTCACCTCTTGAAGGTAGTCATTTACAATTTTACCAGTATGAGGCCGGGCATTGTCATGCATAAAGATAGCATCCTTTCCCAAATTAACTATAAATGGACCAACGTATTCGTTTAGGATTTCTTCCACGTATCTTTCGCTATTTATAGTGCCGTTTTCTATAACCACCAGCTCTGTGCGACTCACTGCAGAAATTCCGGCCCATAAAAGTATGGATCCACCGCCATAGGCCACTTTCTCTTCGATGCATGCTTGCTTGAATCGCTCCCCTGGTCGTCTATACACTCTTGTTCTTCCGTCGTTCTTATAGAGCATAAATCTTGATTCATCTGAGAACGTAACTCTTGACCAATCTTCAATACTTGAAATTTATGAGGTTCCGGGCATTTGTTAATCGCGAAATACGATGCCGACGCTCCAATTTAGGGTCGTTTCCAGGTCTTAATGGTTTTAAATTTGCTTCAGCAAATCGTCTTACAGTCCATGCACTTGGGTTACTTCCTCCGAGGCGTCGGAACTGATATGTAAGTGAAGTTCCTGTGAGAAAGCGATTTTTAAGCATTGTGTTGACAGACTGATCTTCTCGTGCTGTCGTACACCTGGCCCTGCCTATTCCTGGTCTGCGTACGTTACAGCCGGTTTCCTCGTAACTTCAGAGAACTCGTTGTACAGTTGACAGCGACTCACCAACTGTCCTTTCTGTATCACGCTGACTCCGGCCGATTTCCAGCATTGTGTAAGCGACATTATAGCAGCTTCAATAATGAATACTGAATATCAGAAACGCTGTTTACATACCTTTTTATATGATAAAATAGAAACAAAAGCAAAAACAGATCCATTCACAAAAATCCCACTTTTTTGTTTTGTAATTTTTGATAGCATAACTTTCAGAAACTAAGAAGTTTTGTTACTTTCATTTAAGGAACATTTAATTGTCTATTAAACAAAATTTATTTCATTATTAGTTTCCGAGACTTTCAGGTATCTATAAGTGACCCTAATTCATTGCTCTCGAGTGTATTTTGAGCTGTCACGAGCAACGTCCGACTTTTCGGATCACCGAGTACCCATTTGTGAAATGAAATATTGTCGTACATGAGTGTCTATTTAGATGTTTGTGTATATTGATAATTTGTCATATTGATTGATGAAAATTAAATTAACGTGTGCCCTCGGGACGAGCGGTAGCTCTGTTGTTTCACCATGGATGCTTAATATTAGTCATGTGGGGATTTAATAATGTGGTCTTTGAGATGAATAATATTTTGTTCACTATTTTGTTTCAGTTCAGTGGTCATCTTTCCAGATTTAGAAGCGTTTTATTTAGGTAAAGTAGGATGGCGGAAGCAGTCATGCTAGCGAAGGATGTGGCGGGATGGCTGAGGGAGAGGACCTCACGTCCCAGCCGCCGCGGGAGACGCTCCGGGCGTCGGGAGCCGCGTGACAACTCCCGGTCACCGTAGGCGCGGGCCTGCGGACGGAGAGTAATGGGCAGCTCACCGTCCGATCAGGACCACGCCCGTGCCGGACGGCGCGTATGTGTTCCACACGCGCCTCAAAGAGATGTCAGCATAAAGGAAGGGGCCCGCAAGGGCCGAAGCCTACCGGGGTAGCGGGATCGTCCGAAAGGGTTACCGCTGCCCCGGAACATAAAGGGCAAAGGAAGGAACACGGGTGGGTTTTAGTCAGTAAGAGTCTGACACTCCCTTGCGCTCCACCCAGAGCGGGAGGAATCATTAGATGATTTCCCAGCCAAAAAAAAAAAACAAAAATAGATTTAAAAAAAAAGACAAGGTTGGCGGACCATCTACAGTTTACTGATTATTGAACTTTGTCATCACACCTGCAATCGTCTAAGTTTTTAATACCGTATAGGTACCATCATTAGTAAAAGAGAAAATGCTGACTTTTCAAAATTAGGTATTCGGATATAGAAAATCGTTGAAAGAATCACAAGCACTTACTTATTTTAACGATCCCAGTACCTGAGTCTTTTCTTCTCTTCGCATGTAAAGATTTCTCAGAGTTATTTGGTAGAATTGAATGTATTGAGCTTACTGATATTACTTTACTTCATAGGGATCACCAATCTGATCACATCAAAAGCGAATAAGAGTTTTGTATAATCCTTCATTTAGAAATTCAATAAAGGGTTAGCTGGTAACTGTGTAGGCGATCGAAGACTAAAGTTGAGCAACGTTCTAGGAGCTATATTAGGGAACAATTAATTAAAGCTAATTGACAAAGACTACTCAAAGGTTTCATTAAAGTACTTACTCGGGTAGGTCAACAGACTGCGGTGTTAAATATATTATATTTACAACTAACTAATGTAATTAAATTTCACTAAACATGTCCTCTAACAAAAAATAATTAATATTACGATGTCACAAGGTGCAGACTCAGTACGTTATATTAATTAAAAATGTTTCTTCCACGTCTGAGGCGCTAGCTTTGATTTAATAAGAAGCTTTTAAACCTAGTTAGTAGTTAGGTCAGTGGCGTGTGTTAATTTAATTAATTCAGGCGTATTGTGACTCCATATGAATAATTACGAAAGAAGCCACCGTGTTATACTTATATAAAATCTGTACTTTATAAATCGTAAACGAACATATTCGCATTGCCATGTATTAAAATAAGTTATTTATAAACTAAAAGCTCTGAATCTTATCCAGATTCAGAGCTTTTAGTTTATAAATAACTTTACGACATCTATTTATTACAGCCACCGTATAATATAATCATATTGGATGTTATCTACATGTATCGCACATAACACAACTTTATTATCCCTTCATTTTTGTATTTCCTTAAAAATCCTATTTGAATGCGGACAGCGTCACAGGCAGCACTAGTTCAAGTTTATTATAAGCAAATAATTTGTATTTCACTTCCCCTTCTAACATTACATTATAGATTTTATGGACGCCAGTAGTGCATGAACTACGAATAAGATAAGAGTTGTAACTGCCTTCGACTTCCTTAAAGCAATCGGTGCTCCCGCGAAAAGATCACTCCACTAGTTTAACAGTTAAGTCTGCTATTTACACACGGATAAGGAAGAACAAAAGATTGCCGTAGTGTTTGAAACTTGATAAGCCACAAATAAACTTTGTCTTCGTTTGCGGCTTTTTATTTACTCATCGAGTCACTAACATAATGTTTTTCTTCGTCATTTGCAGTATTTGAACATACTTGGTAGTTGTGTAAGTCCACTAATTGTTGCGCTCCAGTTCCCAGCACACTATATATAAAAGACATACGCACAAGTTCCTTCTAAGATAAATACAAATTGGAGTAATAAGCTAGTCTGCATGCCGGCGAGGTTCATATGTCGGGTAACGACAGCTTAACATGTTCCCTCGCAGATAAGGTGGCACGCGTAATCCTCGCGTCACCGAAATTACCTTAAAAGTTTTTCTTTCATTCGTCCGGAGTCGGGATAGGCCTCCATATCGAATTGAAATACATAAAATCGAAGTGCTCGACATAACATCAAGCCGCGTGTCATACGCATTAAAGCGTAGTACATTTCAGAACACGTACGCGTGGTACGTGTTCACCCGACGTTGCCCGCTTTACCCCATTTCCGCACAGTGAAGTGCAATTAGGAACTTATCGCCAGAGATACAGGGGCCAACTTAGCACTTACCACCGCGGAGTCAGATATTACTAGAAGTGCTGTTTGCGCTTTACGAACTACAGAACTGAGTTATAGGTACTTTAAGGTAATAAAGGAAAGCTGCCCGCTGAGGACATCGTCACCGAACGAGCAATTTGTTTTACAAATCTTACTAATTACACTTGCCCAAATTCATACATCTGATGACATAATAAACTTTATAGTGTGCAAAAGTAACTGCAAATAAGTTTAACAACATTCAAGTTACAAAGCTGTATTTTAAATGGGAGCTGTCGTAGAAACTAAATTGCAGATTTCATTTCATTACGTTTCCGTGTCGTACAGAACAGTTCCTTAGGATTTGACCAGAAGGAAACAGCAATGGCACAGTTATGGTAATGCTAAAGGAGTCACACACTCAGGCAGACATATCGCGCGGCCCTCCGAGGAATTCTCCCAAATTACTGCAGCGAGAGAGTATGTACTTAGCTGGGCTCACTTTTCTCTTTATCTACTGTTGTAATATTTCTATCCCGAGTTAACCTCCTTACCTACGTACATGTACATAGTGTGTTTAGCTTTCTATGGGAACACATGTATGTATCTACAAACATTTATGTAACAACTGCTGGAACAATTTCCGCCGACATACATCCTTGTTCCGTGTAATCTTATTATGAAAAATCTTTCCACCGAGCTATAAATTCACAACTTTAGATAGTTAATTTCCTCAGATTAAAATCAACAGATACGGAGATAAAAAATCGTTTGTTAGTTGGATTTTATTATTACTCCTATTTCGTTGCGAGTTGTCGGATTCAATCAATACATTTGGCAGATACGACATTTTAACTGTCCAGGGACAATTTCATTACTCGAACTAGGATTATATTACATTCTCTACGTTGTATTTATTGAGTTCCATTTAGTTTTCTTTGTTACATGGGCGGGAATCTTATCTAAAAGCTTTATATGCCTGGGAACTTTCGTTAAACGGCCAAACATTCTTATTTTTTTCCTATCAATTAACTTTTACTTATTTTCAATATTTTATGTAAATGTGTTCTCCGAAAAATACGTTTTATATTTAGAAAACATGTTTTGTTCCATCTTATCGTTTGGATATTTCCATGTTTGGTGTACTTTATGATATGACTTGAAATAAAAACCAAAATACCTTACCTATTATTCAAAACAGCGCACGTCGCTGTATCATTTATAATTTACAAGTTTTACAGTAATCAAGGTTTTCGAAGCTGCAGGTATCTACAATGTGATACGAGTGTAGGTAACGGCAAAACATGTAAACCTGTATTTCGAAAAATCCTTTAAAAACATGTTGTATTCGTGATTGAGGGGGTTTCGAAGTCCGTTGGTTTCGGGGAATAGACATGAATATATCGTATGTTGACTTTTTATTGATGAAAGCGATGCACTAATATGACTTCCATGTGCGTATTGTGCTGTGCTGTGACGAAACAATCAAACTCACTCTATTATAAATTCGTTCTGCGGTTTGTTCCATTGTGCGAGGACTAATTCAGTGAACATTTTCGCTGAAAAATTCGCATGCAATGCAGCTTACCTACGTTGATCATTCTGTTATGATAGGACTCGAAAAGTATAAAGAAAATTCAAACAAATGGTAAGTACAATACGATACTTGAATTTCGTGTTTGTAAGTAAGTACCTAAATATAGGTACATTGTTAGATTTAACTTGAAGCGCGTCCCCTGGTTTTGACCATATTGAAATTAGCTAGTTGTACTAAGGGTTGATTTTACAAAAGCCAGTTCATCTTTTATCCGTGGAATTAAGTTGACGTCTGACAGTTTTTGTATCGAAAAACTGTCAAAAATTCAAAATTTATTCTCAGGGTATAAAAAAATTGGTGGAATTCGTGAAGTTCATACACTATCAGCCATATAAACATGTGCATATGATCTTTTGTGCCATGTCGAGATATAAAAGATCCACAGATAAGATACTTAAATATTTTGATACAAGGAAATCAAACTACCTTTCATAAAGACGTAAGTAACCCTGCACAGTCTCTAGAAAGATTATTTACATACTGTAACTGATGGGAGATGGCTTATAAACATATAAAAAGCCTTTTTATGACCTTTTTATACGTACTTGCAAACATTACATGAGCCCCGTCGAGTTAATGCTTCCTCAAGAGAACGTGTTTACACCAAGTTTTTCTTATTTTTTTGTAAAAGAACATTGTGTTTTCTACCGGCCAGTGACGGTCCCGAGAAAACACAATCTGAGTTACTTTTTATATTATACAGAGAGTTACGTTTTTCTAGCATATACCTACTCGTACTACATAATATAAAAAAATGTACATGTAGGTTTTCAGGGAAAGGAAATTATTAGGGTAGGCTCATACGTCAGATGACGTGTATAAAAAGGTTTTGTTTGGACACTTAATTAATATAATGTCCGTTTTTATTTAAAATGCCGTCGTTATTATAAAACAAAGAGAAACATGAAAGTACATTAAGCGTTTTATTTACAGTTTGTATAATATCAAAAAGCTACAATCAGTACCGGTAATGTAGACGGTAACTTTGTTTTTTTTAATAATAATACTGTCACATTAAAATAATTATAGTAACATTTAACCTACGTCGTAAAACAATGGAAATTATACGCTTCATAAAAGTACGGTCACGGTCATAAGTGGAGTAGCAATTTCACAAAACAATAGATTGACACTTTGGTTTTACTTACGACCTTCTTTTAATTAGTAATTTCTCTACTATAGACACACTCACATTCATTTGCAACTGATTGTATTTCATAAATTCAATTGCTACGGTATATGGCACGATAGCTTAGCGGTTATCATATTTGGGTAAGCGCGTCTCTGCGTAGCGAGCCGTGTGGGTTCGAATCTCATGCGCGGTGAATAGTTTTTTTTTTATGTTTTAATAATTACTTCGAATAATCACGCTTTTGACTATATATTTCCCTGTCATGTTCATCGTGTGCGCTTAATTCGTTAAACCTTATGATTGTACCCACAGATATCTAAATAAATAAATTATAAGGTAGACACAGTTAAGTTACGAGTCATTCACCGCGGTTAAATAGAACGTTGTTGGTTGGTTGTTTATTGTGGGTTAGCGACGTGTGTTCTATCTATTAGCCGTGTTGTCTATCTATTTGCCGTGCTGTGCCGTGCCTTTTATTTTAAAATTCAGAATATTGAAATGAAAGCGAATATGATTGCGCTGCGTAAAAGTGGACTTAATATAACATAAATATCTTATGAAACCGGACTGAATGTGAGTATTATGAATACGATTTAATTATTTTTTCAGACATTTATTTTATTAAAATAGAACTGCTGATCCTTATAGTTATTTTTTGAAACGTATTATAAGGTCTAAATAAAAGAAAAAAATAATAATTTCGAAGTCCTAGATTTCAAATGATGAATATAACATTATATTATACTTATATGTAACATTTCTATTTTCATTATAATTTTGTTTCTAAATCGTAGGTAAATACTTAATCGTATTTTGCTAGTAGCCTAACAGTACTCCTTTTTTGTTTTAGAGAAATTATCTACTGTGAGTCGGAGGGTCACTAAATAAGGAAGAGGGTAGCCAGTCAAAAGCGAAGTGGAAGACCTGGTTAGTGAATATGAAACAAGTGGTTATATACCAACGAGATATTTTGCCGAATTATTCGACACGTCTTTACAAACCGTTCGCCGTGCAAACGAAAACCAGCTCAAAAACCATAGTTGATTGAAAATCATAAACAAGAACGTTTACTATTTTCGAAAGCAAGGAATTAGAGGTCTGATGAGCAGTTGAAGTTGCATTGCAAGGAAATCTTTGAAATTTTAACAGGCACAGAGACCCATGCGCCAGCGTTTACAAGATTGCATTGCTAATAAATGGGGGTTATACTAAGTATTAAATTATAAATTGATTATACCTAGTAATAATAAAATTATACTGTAGCATATTCGTAATAAGAATTATTTTGAGGTTTAGTTTCAATCTTCTTTTCGTAATGAAAATGAATACTTAAGCTTTAACCACAATAAGTCCTAAACTAGAAGTTTATTTGTACTTTATAAAATTATAACGAATAAACATTTTGTAATCACTTATAAAACATTTTTATTCTTAACTCCATATTTCACTAACTATATAATAATATAAAAACAATTATTACATAATTATTCTCGTGTTTTGATTGATCGAATAATAAAAGAACAGATGAAGATAATTGTTAAAAAAAAGTCTCATTTCGAGATTGAAACCCAGACTTATGTGTTTTTTTATCCAATACGTTACCCTAATCGGCTATTTGAACTTATTATAACACTATCAATTTTAGCAACCGTATGAACCGACCAAGGCCATGCGTAATTACGTACGCTGTGTGTGTGAAAAAGCGATATGTTTTTGTTTCGCTCGACACCAGCATATAAATTCTGAGGTGTACATTCTGTGTTAATACATCACTTATACCCACATATGTAGGTACGGTCTGTACCGCGTGTTCACAGAAAAACAATCCTTACGGTGCTACTCCACTTTTGACCGCTACCATACCTTTGTCTTTTTGACAATTATTAAACTAAATTATCACAGATTTTGTAACGTCCTAAAACATCCTTTTAATATAGAACTACATACATAAATAACAAAGTAATTAAGGCCTAACTACTTATTATCTACATACAAACTACTTGGTAACAAAAAATTTTAATTTTTCAGTCTAAAATATGAACCTATAGAAGAAGCAAACGATGTTAATGAACGTAAAAGACTACGTCTTTCAGTATGTTGTCGATCAGTATGTACAGCGTTACTTAGGTTATTAAAAAGTAATGTTGATGCTTATTAATAGAGTAAATAATAAAGTGCACCTCCCGAGCGTTGGACTATCTGAAAATAAAATTGTTAACAGTAATTAAAGCGGGAAGTTTTAAAATTATTGTATTATTACGGAATATCAGCCCAGTTCTATTGGAGGCTTTTACAATTTCATTTAGTGCCGGGTTCGCGGTTTTGGACATTGAATTTAGCGGGGAATTGGTTAATCCATGGATTTTGACTTTCAATCCATTTGCAGACACTTTTTATTTTAGTTAATTTTTACTTCAAAGTCATGCTCATCTCATAGGCTCATTCAATTAAAAAACGGTTAAATTCATGTCCTACTTACCTACCTACTTGTCAAAAGTGTATGATAAATTGATTGTATTTTTGACAGATTGAGACAGATTAGAATGCGAACGTTCTTAAAGTTAAGAGAATTGCCCCTCTGATCATATTATTATATCGCTTTTGTTTCAATATCAGCAACCAATGTTGTGATGACTCCAAAAACTCTAAGTACTTACATGATAAGTACTTAAGAGTATGAGTAAATAATAAAATATCTTACTGCTAGCTTGATGTTCCATCGGCTTCTTCACTTCTATGCTGGCGCTATGCGTTGGCATGAGACCTGTAATTGATTACTCAGTTTTACAAAGGATGCCTAGTTCCTGCCATACCTATCGCGATACACGTGATATACGAGAAAAATTGTTAGAGGAGCACGAATAAAGTATATTCGACCTCGTAATTGACACCCTAAAGTTGAATGTTACTGGCACGCAACCAAACGACAAAGTGTATTTGTCTATTTGACAGTTAGATAATTTCAACCATTCGCAGTCACACCTCTGGTTTTGCATCACTGTCAATATCACAGTAACCTTTAACCCCGTAACAATAAGGATGCTGTTGGGTTGCTGCAACTGTTAAGGCTGTCAAAATCACATTGATCTTTATTGTTGTTGTAATAAGGTTGCTGTTGAGTTGCAGCTGTCAGAGGTAAAATCACTATGAAAGGACTGTAGTAAAATTTAATTTTAACTGGAAATTATTGTCAAAAGTGGAATAGCAATTACGAGGTCGCCCGTAAAATGTCAAATTTAATTAGCTGGCGAGACTTCACTGACGCACAATGTTTTAAATGCAAGTTCGGAAAACCTTGTTAGGCCTATGTTGATCCAAAAAGGACGCGCTTCTAGAGATGACATGGAAGACACGAAGTAAGAAGGTTGAATGGCCATATTATCGAACCCAATCTAATCCCACTGTAATAGGCCGAGCGGTGGGATAAGCTACCCTATGTATTGGATGCCGTTACACGTACTAATCACGAGCAAAAACCTCCAGACTTTGGAGAGATTTTATAGCCAACATCTTTACCGTCGTAAAATGTTACGGTATCTATAGTATTAACATCATCAGCCTGCAGAGTATCCCTGTACTGGACATTATGCCAATGCAATCGCATGCCATTTAACTGCTAATATCCTTGGCCATTCTCATCCGAAGACGTCCCACCCATCGACCTACGCTTGCCGATATGCGGTCTCTTCTCCTCTAATACACTAAATCTAATGTCATAAAATTATGATATTCAATAACACTTACCGGGGTAGTAAATAGTGGTTCTATTATTAGTATAATTAGCTAAGGGCAAGCTCAGGTGACAGACGAACTCCTCCCAAGGGCTCGTGACGTCATCGTCGTGGACCAACGCTGTCGTCTCCACGGAGTACATGCCCCATGAGTCCATCCTCATGTCTGTTACTGCTCGCTCCAGTGGCATACTAAAAAAAGTTTCATTTTGTATGACGAGTTAGAGTAAATAGAGAATATCGAATATTTCCCTACATCAGATTTGTAGGGCTTCCCGCTCATGAAGGGGTTACTAGGTCGGGTCATATAGAAATTACCGACCGACCTCTGAATTATCTCTGTAGGAATAAAAAGCAGCGACGGTGGAAGTAATGTTCTAAAGTGTGTGCACGATTGTGTATGAACTTTATTAAGAATATCGTTCCCAAACTACATAAGTAAATGTCTGAAGAAGTATTGTCTTAGAGGTAATACTGGGAAATTAACTTTATTTTCACCTTACAGCAAAGAATTAAAGCAAAAATACGCCTGCCTATACTTGTCTGAAGGCTGGCTTTAATCTCAGCGTTTTGCCATTCAGAAGTTTAATCTTTCAGAAAGTTTATAGCTATAAAATTTTACTGTGTCTTGAGGGAATCGAGCAAGAAAAACTAAAGCACGTCGGGTGAAACACGTCACTTAGAAATTGCCCCCGAGCGAGGCTGAGTTTGTTCACTACTGCCGTCTTAAATGGGAACAAAATGCGATAACATCATATTTTGTTCTAATAAAGGGCAAGCAATAATAAATACTGTTCATCTAGAGCAAGATCAAAAGTTCGGCATAGCTAAAATAGGGACGAAAATAAACCAAACTTCAATATTGACAACTGAGAATTTATTAATTTCCAATCTAAGCAGCACATATTAACCAATAATAAATAGGTACCTATTAGATCTCTGTAACCTGCCTTTATTCTGATCATAAATGCGTACAAACCTCGTACGACCAGATCATCAATATTTCATCAAGATTCGTATAACAAGATCACTTGACCTTATCTTTCTCATGAATTACCCATAAAATTCCCGTCTGCCCGTCTGACGATTTTTATATATTTTTCCGCCTCACTTTCTGAATAAATACTTTATACCTTCTTTTATTAGTCTTGATAATTAACTTTTTTATTAGCTTCGACAAGATTTATTTTTAATTTTCGTTATGTTGCTATGCTGGCGTTGCTATGTTGCTATGCTGAACGGACGATCCGAAAATCTTTTCATCAATATGGGATTGATTCGCACAATCAGATTATTCCAAAAATATATTCTAGGCATTCGCGTGGTGGATTACGGCCCGTTCCCTCTCACAGAGATGAGGCTTGTGTCCCAGCAGTGCCTGATGAGCCTTGTATGACAATAACAGAAGCTGTGATCTATTATTTAGTTCCGGGAATTAAGGCATCCGTTACCTACGTATGGTAGATATATATGCATGAAGCTCATGTGTGATGGGCCTGTAATATGTACGTGTGTCAACTACGTTAATCCCGGCGCAGGCCCATCCGGAGTGGATTCAATTGTTACCAATGCTATTAGCTTACCCTCGGACGTTTGATCGCCTACGAGGTACAAAATAAGCACGCGAAATACACAGAAACCTACATAAATACAACTTTAGTACTCACCCTTTTGATAATATTGTCATCACTGGTCTTGGATACAAGTATTCCGCCACACATTTTAATGTTACTAAAAATACATATCTTTTCTCTTGATCGAAATGAAAACTCTTGCCCGGACCTGTGGGGTAAAAATAAAAATAAGTGTGAATTACGCTGAACAATTTATTCTGTAACTAGCGGCCCGCCCCAGCTTCGTAATGGTGCAATTTTTTTTTTTAGTTTTCGAAATTTTCTTTCTTAAAAACCTTGTCCTGACAATACCGAACACTACAAAAAATAATTCTCCAATTTGGTGCAGTCATTCGCAAGTTATGCGCGGACAGACATTTCGGCGACTTTTTGTTTTATACTATGTTACGCTGAACAATTTATTCTGTAATAGTAAGTAATCTAATGAAAACAATTTAGTTTATAAAATCGGAGCACGTTTTCGGGAATTTCTTTCCTACATTACGTTAGTTCTTATTATTTTTGCAGGATTCAAGCGAGGTCATCTCAGTTAGTATCTTAAATATTAACTTGGGCTTTAGATTTTATATTTTCTGACTAAATACATTACGTTAGTCAATAAATAGGATATAGGAAATCTTGAACTTAAAAGTAACTCTCTCTTGAACTAAATTAAGTAAATATCAAAAGTTCGAGTTTTTAATCCAGGAAATCATTTGAAATCCGCCTGTGTTCAACCTCTATGAGTCATATGCGACCATCTACCCCACACAGGTATTCATATGAACGAAACCGACTAAACGGAAGAGACAAAGCTTTACATACCGACAGTCAAACTCGATTGCACGGAAGTTCGTCCATAGGTCTCCGCCTCAATAAACTAGATTATCATAGGCGTAGCCTAAACCCAGCCGATTCGATTCGACATTGATGCAAGCAAACCAAATGCATTTTGAACTCGCATCGCACAGGTGTTGTAGTTTCAAATGAATCAAAATGATAGTGAATTCAAATTGTGTTCAACAATGAACTTCGAGTGAAATGTTTTTTGTTTGTAATTAGTATCTATGCTGTCATAGAATTTCCAAAATGTCTATCACTTTTTCCAATCGAAATTCTTCAAGCATATTATTATGTTTGACTGAGCCTTACATAGGTACCTATCATAAAGTACCTACAACGTCTCTATAGCCGTCTATCCGTTAGTGAGCTTGGTGACATTGATTTGACCAAATCAAGACTGGAAATACCAACTTATTTTCAGTGGAATTTAAAAATGAACAGTGTGGGTAAGTACTTGTGTCGTTAAATAAATAACCACTGGAGAGTTTGTTGGTATAACAACTAAACTGTCTGGGACAAGTGGAATAGTTTCTAAAGTATTTTTTCAAATTATCAGAAGGCCAATTCTCGTTATTTAAAATGTTCAAAATCTAGGCGCAGTCTCGCCTCGGCGACAAACAAAAGTCAAAAACTTGTCAAAATGTAGGATAATTAGAGGCATTTTTGATAGATTGAGACTGAGATCAGACTGTGAACGTTCTTAAAATTACGAGAATTGTCCCTCAGGTGTTTAGTAAATGAAGCATCTTGAAATTAATCACTTTTATAATTATATGGGTTTATCGTAGTTTCCCAGTGATTGGTAGCCAAGAGCGCTCCGTTCGGTTCACGAGATTATGCATATATTATCGAATTTAGTAGGTACCTTATTATAATTCCCTATCGCTATCACACAATAATATAAACACTTCTAGTATAAACAGCGCTGCTGAATATTATTTACATTCAATATTTATTCATGAGTGATTAAAATCCATATTTTGGTAAGGTTCATGAAATCATAACCCATTGGGATTGTTTGTCAATACTTGTTATAACATTGTTAGTTAGTAGTTGCTAGTTTAAGAACACAAAATAGTCAGCTTTTTATTATTATATTTAATATTTTTTGTCAGTTCATTAATTTTGGAGCGATTTTCAGTGTTACAAATCTTACCCACTTCACATTTTTTTCTAGCTTCAAAAAATAAATAAGTAAGTATACCACTTCATGCTCCTATTACCAAAAGGAAGTGAGAAGTGAAAACACTGAGAAGTCAATTCAATATCTCTTTCTCAGCGAAATATCTTTTCGTTCGAGACATTTCTACGTTGACAGCTGAGTTAATTTACGCGAACTACAAAGTAAGTTTTTCAATTTCGTCTAGTTTTAGGTTAAAGAGGTTTAAGTAAAGGTCACATTACTGCAGAGTACTACAATTCTTTACTGTAGATTAAAAAAGCAAGATTATGTGTTTTTGTGGATAAGTGGGTGCAGTTATAAGTAATAGGTGTACTTATTAATTTGCAGTAATCATAGTAGGTATTGAAATATGTTCCTAAATTTCCTACCTAGTGAACAAACTATTTAGCTTTTATTATTTTGAGCAAGCTATGTTTTAAGAGCAGTGGTGGCGGTAACGGCCACAACTTACGAGTTGTAAGTCGTGGTTTCGAACCTTAAGCAGGCACTCTCCTCTGCACCATTGATGGTGCATGTCAATGGTGCATACGGTACAACGGGACTTTACTTTGTGTAAATTATTTAATCACCACTGCAGCTCTCAAACCGTCGACCACTGCTCGGTAAACATCGTGAGGAAACCGGCAAGTCCTAGAATCAAAAATTCGAGGACATCTGACATCCGCCAACCCGAACTTGGCTTGCGTAGTGGACCCTTGTTTATGTCTCACCTCCTATAATTATAATATTGTGACATGCAAATAGAACATTAATTAAGTGGTAATTGGCTATGTTAATTACTTACTGTACACTAACATCGATCTCGTCTGACTGTCTTCCGCTATAAAGGTGGACACCACACATGTGTAGTTACCGCTCAAGTGTGTTCCAGGGTTTATTATTTTAATGGCTCGATAGGCTTGTAGCGGCTCATCTGAAAGAAAGCAAACAATTGGGTATTTATTATAGATACATTACAAAGTTTTATTCTTTCGATTCGGGACGATATTTACTTCATATCTGTATTCTATATACAGGGTGTTAGGCGAAGGCTTAGCCAAACAAGGGGGATCGTAGGTAGATCCATTTAGGAGAAATACATATTTAGTTTGAAGACCCTAAAGGTTAATTTTATTACATCATGTTTTTTGTAGTTTTTCAAGAATTTCTGAAATTTGGCTAACCCTCCGCCTAACACCATCCTGTATTATTATACTTTATACTAATAATAAAGCTGAAGAGATTCTTTGTTTGAACGCGCTAATCTCTGGAACTACCAAGATTTGAAAAAATATTTTTGCGTTTGATAGCCAAATTCTTGAGGAAGGCAACAATAGGCTATTTAACATCACACTAGGACCCTTAGAAGCAGAGCAAAACGAAAAAAGTCAGAATGAACGCTAAGCAAAACACGAAGTGATAGCGCGGGCAGGTGATGCGATGCGACGGCTTCGTCCTAACTCTCACCGATCCCGACTCTACACGATTTAAAATGACATAACAAAAAGTCCCAACTCTACACGAAAATATAAAAATGTACAGGCCCCACTGGGTTGGGTTGGGTCAACAAGAAACATCACGCGGACGAAGTCGCGGGCAGAAACTAGTTAAAGATAAAACTAGTCAGCAAGGATGGCAGCGAGGCTGTCTGTTCGAATTGTGCCGGACTTACAGCACTTACACGCATGGAGCCTCTTACAATGCATCTCAAATAGTAAACAAAAACAAAATGTTGACCACGGTTACTAACCGGTGTTGTAAATAAGATTGTGCTCTTAATACGCTTACAAGGGCGTCAATAGTCTTAATTTCAGTAGGTACCTACGAATTACAAAGTTCCCTGAACTCGTAAAATAATAATATACCTACTGAATCTGTAACTGGGACACGTCGAATAACAGGAAAGCTTCAGAAAACTTCTCTGCGTAATGTTTACATCCAAGTATGACATAGGTATACTGATAGCGCCACTATTTCACTCACCTGGATTATATTGGATAATGAAATCAGAAGTTGCCTGAATTTATCACATTATTTATTACATTATATTATGGATGTATGTACCTTTACAGACTTTATGACTTCTGATTCTGAAAATCGGTCTTACCAAGGGGTATCGTGTTACCAAGCAAGAGCAACAGGGTGGAGGTTAGATAGTCAGTCGCTCCATTTAAAATACTGGTATTCAACTGCATCTGGTTAAACTGTATGCTGACCCCAACATATTTATGCAAAAGCTAGACAGATTATGATCATATTTGTGTGTTGACTTACCCGAAATTTTAAAGCTCATATCGACTTTTCCTTTTAAAAGTCCTATAACTTGAGGTTGCAGCGGTGGTATCCACTGGTAAACGAGTCCGGTGGACCCGTTGAAGAACCACTTGATGACTAGCCCTGGACCTGGGGTCTCTCCTGTGCTGTAGTCGCAGTCCAGGATCACTGATTCCGTACCTAGCTCCACTAGGGCTGGGACATCCATACGCTTTATATTCACTGCTATACATTCTGCGAACAAGGCATTGACGTGGAAGATTAATTTCGAGGAAAAATCTTGTTTTGTGAAGCCTGTTGAAGTTGTCTTGTAGGTCCTAGAAAAAGTAACGATTAACGTGAAAGCTAATTAGGTCATACTTATGACCTAATTACCTGTCGTGTTTTCAGTCCGTTCAAAATAGATAACTCTCTGCTGTCAAGTTGCCAAATCACCTAACATCACACCTTATCAACAAATCACTTGATTTTATAAATCCTATAAACAAAAACGAATGGTTTTGCTTACCAATGGTAGCATTTTTATTGCCAAACTGGGCATATAAATTTTACCTGTGATAGCTACTTCCATATGGGAGAGTCTACTATGCAAAGCTTCATACCTTTGTCATCACCACTCTGGTCTTTGCTTCATTATTGGTAATGGTACAAGAGTCTTAATTTTGACCCATAAACGGTCCGTAAATTATAGGAATCGACCCGAAGTAAGTACTTTGGGTTCAAACCGCCTGACATCGACGGATACATTTTTGAAGGGGTGTATACTGACAGTAATCTCATCTTCAATGGATTAGATACGCATACGCAGGGCTTTGGGTTATATCTCGTTATGACAGTTTAAGCTCACCCGAAGATTTGTGACAGTCAAATAGATAGCTGTGGGATATCAGCTTCTATGTATAAGCACATATAAGTAAAGTAAATTTTATTATTCAAAATAGATCCCAACGGACATCGGAAAAGGGTTCAATATTGTTATGTTTTGATGAAAAAAGTATACCCACTTTTTATCAAAGATGTACTCGTAGTACTTTTCAGAAAATTTAAAAAGGAATAGTGTTAAGAAAGAAGTTAGAAAAGTTGGTCCACTTATTGCTTTTAGAATAGAATAGAAAAGCTAGTAGCTCGGGAGTATTTCTATAAGAGGAAATTCTATTTTTTCGTAATTAAGTACTTCAGAAGCAGAATTAATGAGTAAAGAGAACAAAAAAACCCTTTACTCGTTTGTTCTTTTGATGGTACTAGATGATACAAAAAACGCACAGTGACAAAAAAAAACCGGTCAAGTGCGAGTCGGACTCGACAAAGTAGGTATGTAACTACAAATTTACGGTTTTGGGATTTTTTCCTTTACTTGTGCTACATGACATTGCCTCTTGCCAATATTCATGATTCTAGTTCAACGGGAAGTACCCTATAGGTTTTGATTCCCTTGCGAGTGTCAAAATAATTATGCGGCATAAACGGAACATAAAGCCCGTATATTTTGATTGTGTTGACTTAGAAGTTTGATTTTTTCACAGCTTCAAAGGATTGCAGCCCTAAGTATTTGATATTAATTTCAACTTGATAGAATAGAATACCTACTCTTTATTATATAGGTAAACCATATAAATTACAGACATAACTCCACGCGTTCCTGAGAAAAAGGGTCTTGATAGACGGATATACAGACGGACAACGAAGTGATCTTATGGGTCCCGTTTTTAAGGTACGGAACCCTAAAAATGTCCGGTAGGTGTAACATATGAAAGCCATGTTCACGTAGACATGGTCACCAGTCATCCACAAACTTGCCCAGCGCCGGCCATGCTATTCCTTTTTGTAGGCCTGTCATGTTAACCGAGACACATGAAAAGTTACAAATTATAAAAAAGCTTGCCATAAACGTTTGTAAATAAACAAAATCTGATCCCAAACAACAAGTAAATAAAACAATTACTTACAAAATTTTTGTTTGGCTGCCAAAAAAACAATTTGCCCAATTTTGTGAGCGGCAAAAGTGTCTTTTAAGCGCAGCGTGAATATAATATTTATTTAATAATGCAGAGCAGATGCGTTGCGCTGACTGTCTACATTTGTGGAACTGCATTTAAATTAATGTTGTGTATAATTATATTACCATTTACTGTAATTGCGAGTATAATGAGCACGATTACCATACTACAACGCTATGTCGATGGTTTATTAAGTCTATCCATTAAAATTAATATGCAATGTGAACAATTAACCGAGGATCTGCTACGTTGAAGTTATTCCAAGGAAAATGAATTGTATTTTCTTTTTCAAATTGTGTGGGTAGTTGAAATATTCAATTTGATGTAAACTAATGTAAACAAACAAAGGGCTCTGACGAGTTGTCATCGTTGACGTCCCCTCCTCATTAGCCTCTATTACTGAAATTACAAAGTAAAATACAAAACGACTTTTCTTGCATTGACTTTTTCTAATCTTGACATAACATACAATGACATTATAATTGACACAGTTAATTTAACTAAGTATCTAGGACTTACAATAGATCGAAATTTAAATTGGAAGGCGCATGTAGAGGCTCTGACTAAAAGGATAAGCAGTAGTGCGTACGCCTTGTATATTCTGTCACGCACTGTTAACATAGATGCGTTATTAACTGCTTACTACGGGCTAACTGAATCTGTTCTTAGATACGGTGTTATCTTTTGGGGTAACTCCACTAATAAAGAAGCTGCATTTAAAGCACAAAAGAGATGCCTCAGAGCAATGTTTAAGTTGAAAACCACTGATAGTTGTAAGCCCTATTTTATTCGTTATAAAATTTTGACATTGGCTTCACTTTATATTCTGGAAACAGTAATGTTTGTTAGAGGTAATTTTAATTTATTTTCGCGAATGGCAGATAAATTTCCAAGAAACAGGCGTGATCAAAGTCAGCTCTGTCTGCATAGTAGTAGAACGGCACTTATGCGCAAAAGTGTTTTTTGCATGGCTCCCATTATTTATAATAAGTTACCCAAAAGTTGGAGGGAGCTAAATAATGTACATTTGAGAAATCAACTAAAGTCATATCTAATTGGTAAAGCTTACTATAATATTAATGAATTTCTGACAGAAGAATTTATATTGACATAGATTTTGATGCATTATTATTTTTTATTTATTTTTCTAATATTGACATTTATAATTTATTTTTTGTTTACTAATTCACATAACATTAATGTTTTTTGACTTGAAATTAATAATTCAAAATCATAATTTATTCATAATATTTGCACGCCATAACTAGGTGGCAAACATGTCTGATCCGATATTTTTTATGTTATCCTGCATGCATTTATATTTTTGTATGTATACACATGTTTGAGCAAATAAATATATCTTATCTTATCTTATCTTATCTTTGAGTTCATTGAAAAATTAAATCGATACTAAATTGTTTAACTTCACATAAAATACTTCAAATAACAGTACAATAATATTACGTTCAAATGAAAAGGTTTCTCAGAGGTTTTGATTAGTGGAGATTTTCGAATAGTCGGAATCCCATCCTTTGGGCCGAGCTCGCTTAGTTTGATGGAACACAATTAAGTAGGTATCACTGTTGAATAGAGTTAGAGGACAGACAGACGGGTTGAGCGGCGACAAATATATACATTTCAACTAAGTATGAACACTGGTATATATTAAATACAGTAGTCACTAGTCAACTCACGCGAGCTGACATCGAACCGAACCCAAACACAATGCAATCAACAAAAAAATCTGAAGTCTAGAAAATATATGTGTAATTACAATTTAGTTACACTGAGTTTTAAAGTTGTTGTTGTTGTTGTTTTTAAGTTAAAACTGAAATTTAAAAGTAGAAAATGTATTTTAAAATATTTCGAGCTTATTAAAGTTCCGAAACAATTTATTTGAAACAATTATAATATCTATGTATATCTAATACTAAAAATTACAAAATTAAATCCTAACTTAACTAAAACTATACAGAAACTAAAATATAGCGTCGAAAAATTCATCCGCATCGCTGTCGACTGGTAATGTTCCCAAGAGACTGGCGGCATTGCCACGTTGTATGGCAATGCTTAGCCTTTGGCCAAGGTAAAAGCCAGCCCTTGGGTCACGGGAAGTGTCAACCAGCCGTTTTGAAATTTCTTTAAAAAGACCATGAGCACTCGGACCCCACGGCCCGAGGGTTTCAACCCCAAACGGCTCGAAAATATAATTTCCGATAAGGTTATTATATTTTCGCCGCTTGAGGTTTTCAGCAGCCGCAGCAGCAGCGCCAGCACAGCATGCCGAGCCAGGAAGATGGGATGGCGCAAGAGTATCGACACACGTTGCGTCCCACACTAAAGGCCTACCCACCTTCCATGGAAATAAAGACATGCCGTCCGGTCTCTTGCCATCGTCGCGTGCCAAGCCATTGGGTTCTAATACAGCTGGAACGCCGACGGTAACAAGAGCTCGTCGGATGATGTCATTGATGTTCGCGTGGCGCGCTAAGCGACCCGCACTGCGGCTGCAAGACAGGCCATGATGTCCGAGGCTGTTGACATCTTCGCCACAGTGACAGCGATGAGGAGAACAGCAAGGAGTTCCTAGTCGTAGGGAAGCAGCGAGGCGAAAAGTAGTGTCGTCGAACAAAGTGCCTATGTTCGACGAAGGTAGTGCATGAAGCCAAAGACCCGACTCCCACCTACCCACAGCCAGCAGGCGCGCACGTTCCGCAGTAGTAGCAGACGAGTCAAGTAAATTATTCTGTACTACTCTGCAGAGCGGCTCATCCCACCGTCTCTGGGAAGATGGATTGTCGGGTGGATCTGTATTCGGGCAAGTGAGTCTCCAAGCATCCATAGCCTCGGTGAAACACGGCACATCAGAATTAATCAGTGTGGGGGCTAGGATTTTCCTGATTAATTTATCAGTGCCGTGGACCGAGGATAATCATATTTAATATTTGAAACAATTGGTAATACGACTGAAACGTCGGTTCAACGAAAACTTACGAGTATCTATAAAAGCAGTTATTTTTCTCAGAAAATGAGCTTATGGAAGTGAAAGCTGAAATCACTGATTACGAAATGAATGCTTTTGTGCACCAAAGTTCCAGTTTGTTCGAAAGCTATTTAAAACGTAAGTAATATTATACCCATCGCGACTTAAAGTTAAAAACAATTCTATGGAAGCTACACAAAATAAAAATTGGAACGTGTTTTTATTCAAGAAAAAGCTCATAAACGGATACAGAAATAAATGTTCGTAGGTATCTAAAAGAAGGTTCGCTGAAAACAATAATGCAATACTGTACTTATAAGCGATGCTCACTAAGTAGCATCCGATTAAATGTTATTATTTATTATCCCCTAGACCCATAATCAGGATAAATTCATGTTCGAGAATAATGTTCTAGCTATCTGTAACAAAATGAGGTCAAGTATTCTCAAATCAAATGTATAATCCCTCTTCTAACCAAACAAGATGAGCACGAAATGCAGAACCGGTATCCGTAGAAGCCGTAACGGACTAGGATCCCATCGAGATCAAAGAGATTAAAAATATATTATTATAATCCGTAGATCCCAATCGTCTGCTTCAATGGGTCTTATGTAAAAGGAATGTGAAGCACATAATACGAAATTCGTTCGATACGGTTTAATATCGAAAAATCTATCATTCTATCTGTTAATCACGTTTCCATGATGTAGGTACTCTGTACAGCTAAATGCTCGCTGAATACAAAAGATAGTATTATGTTTCGTTACTTATCTTGTCTTTTTCATTTGGCAGAGTAAGTACAACGAGAGAATACAGTAGGAGATCTAGATAGTTTGTGGTTTGTTTGTGTTCTAAAGACACGAGATGGTAGATGGTATGAGTAAAATCATATTTATATATCGTTTTTACTCAACTTTAATTGTACCAGTCGTGAACATATCTCCACGCTATGATTACTAGATTTTCGGAATAATTAGAACAATTAGCTAGCATTCAGTGTATCGAGCTTTGTGCTAAACCTCGTGCTGCCAGAACTGATCCGTTTGCATCGATATAAGATCTGTACTAGTCTGCCTACGTGTTGATTGAGGATTATTCCCTTTGCAACTGACCGTTGACGCAGATTGTTAGTGGAGAGCCCAATAGTTAGTGGCCGGCCTGACGCTGATCGGTATTGGCATGCATCTGTGAAACCTCACCATCACACCTCGAGTTTTGAGATTGAAACAGAAACCCTATAAGTAATTTTGTGCGACATAGGCCGAAAACACCAAAAGAGCATAAGGACGTGATTAAATTGGATCTTCGACGTATGTGTGCTATTTAAAAATATTTAAAGGTCAAAGTGCACGCGAAAACGTACGTAAGTACATTGGATGAATGCTTAAAATTGCACGTTAAAAGGTTTTGTATAAAATATTTATGTAAAATAATACGGAAGACGCTCTAGGTATTTCCACGTTTTATTATCATCTACCAAGTAATGGAAAACGCAAAGAAATGAATCGACAAGCGAATACATTGCCGACTGGCGTAGAGGTTTATGAATAAAGTATTAATCTTAATGAGAATAAGGACACAAATTGATGGGGGGAACAACACAGACCTAATAAAAGAGAATCTGATTCATGTTGCCTTTGTGGAATAACGTTCGTATTTCAGTTGCCGGCAACAGAGAATAAGTTAATCTCTTTGTTTGCGAGCGGTAATTATTTTCCTCCGGAATAAATTCTCCCCTTTTTAGCTTTTAGCTCAACGATCAAAAACTGAATACATTTCTTTGTGTCACTGCTAATTAATTATCGTAACCTTTCTGCCAAGAACGGCTGTTATTTTTATTTTTTTGTGATTTTTTAATGTTAATCCATGGTTCGTGATGCTTTTCTTTGATATTATTTAACACAAAGTACTGTCAATTATACTTTGTGTTGTATTCGTAATAATGACGTACCTTGTAGATATTGTTCTGTACTCATTTTATTCGAGGTATGTAGGTACGTGTAATCTTTTAAGTATCTAATGTTTGACCGAGTTTCACATAGTTACTAAAGGTTTATTAAAAGAGCTTTTACTTCACCTCTTTATTTAAAAATAACAAAATGGAATATATAAAATATTCATTTAAATACATTTTAAAATACAAGGTGGGGCAAAAGTAATGTCCTAATGTGAATGTGCCATAATTTTTGCTAATGGCGTTTGTCATTGTGATTTGATATATAAGTTATAAACAGATAGAGAATTAGTTGATAATACAGTGGGGCGCAGTCAGCTAAGCTCATGCAACAAAGGACATTTTGATACACCAAATTCGGGGCCGTGTGATCTCCCGTTTGGCGATTTGAACTGGTCGGCCAGATCGCCAGATCTGACGGCGCCACCTACTTATGAAGATCAATAATGAAAACAGTAAGCTCATAAAAGACCTCGTCCAACCAATCTTCACTTCTTCATCAGTGTTTCAGGTGGACGTAACGGTCGGTGCAACAAACTCCCAGCTCAATATGTGTGTGTTTTAGGTTAGTTACAGTCTAGAAGTTGAGAAGTTTTCTATTCACATGGAAAACTTTTATAATTGAATTTTAATTTTACATTTTAAACTGCATAGTTTAACTTAGCAAAATATTTAAATTCATAATTTACTCCGGTATGGTATTACAAAAGTTGCAAGCTCGGTTAAACGTCGATTTATAATTAATATGCAGCAGGTTTGGAAACTGAAAGAGATTTTCGTGAATAATGTTAGTTCTCCTCATATTTCGGGGCTGCCAGACTAGAACTCTTCGCGGGTTAGGTACGCCTGAATATGCACGTGAATAAAGCCGAGCACGCTTTTAAATATTATTCAGGAAAATCGTTTTCAGTTATCGTGACTTGTGCTCTGCACACTATTATACGAACGAGTACATGGATGTCACTCACGAGAGATACAAAGTATATTTATCGTGACTTGTGCTCTGCACACTATTATACGAACGAGTACATGGATGTCACTCACGAGAGATACAAAGTATATATATCGTGACTTGTGCTCTGCACACTATTATACGAACGAGTACATGGATGTCACTCACGAGAGATACAAAGTATATTTCTTGTTTTAATTTTGGCATTTTTTAATGCCTATTTGCAAATTGCTACATCTAGCAAATCTTCATCTGGAAAACTATATCACCTGAAAAATCGCAACCGCGGCGCAAACGCACACATTTTCATATACGCTGCACGTGTAGTGAAAGTATTAACGAAACTAACACTTTTGACTACAGTTATTTTAACTCAAATTGTTATTTATGTGAAATTCTTATGTAGATATAAACAAAGTGTAATTGAAGTGTCATACGTATCTACTCATAATTATGAACAACTTTTACAATGGGACCAAACGCTGAAATTGCGAAAACAAAATCAATGATTCCCTACATTTTGTCGAGTTATGCGAACATACCTAAATATATACCTAGAGCAGCTGTTTTTTTTTTTGGCGAGCCATTGTTGGGAATTTAAGAAAAGTTGTTGATAATGATGAGTACAATAAACCCTTAGGAGCTTTTTAGTTAATTCGGCTACACCTTGTATTTGTATGAAAAACTTATGTAGATAATATATATAAAACAAAGCATCGGGTCAATCAAGTGCAGAAGTTGATAGTCGTGTTTAATTTGGTTCTGGTCTTGCGGCTACAAATAGGAATTCGGTGGAACTTTGTCCATACCAGGAAAACTTTGATAGGAACTTGGAAATGTTAGTCTACAGTTTGCTACATTGTCCGCCCAGCCCCACTTGTAGTTGTAGCTGGTCGGTAGTCGATGGATCTGCATGCTCTATTAATACCTAATTCTGCCTCCGTAGAAAACTATTCATCAATGTACATAACAACACAACATAATCAGCCTATAATGTTTCCACTGCTGGAACTCAGGCCAAGGCCTTTCGTAAGTATAACAGACAAAAACAACGAACCTCCAAAAAAATACCCTTCAGAGTGACTTAAATTTCGAAAGTAGAAGTCTTCGGTTTTGTATTTTCGTTTTTTGCCACCGACTTCCGCTTCCATTTTTTTTTGTTGAGGTTTTTAGTTTTTCACTTTTTAGCCGTCGTACGCACGACATGTCAAGCTATACATTTCCAATATAAGCTGACCTTTCATTGTACGAAAAGCCATACAACATGCCAATACAATTCCAGTAACCCACACAAATTCGTATACTCACTACCTGCCATGTAAACAACAGACACTGGACGTTTTATAACATCTACTCAAAAACTACCAAAGCTAACTTAATAAAATTTATATGTGACCATCGTACGAGCTTCCTCTACCAAATAATAAAATAAGAATTTTCAAAATCGGTCTACAATTCCTCCTTTTGAAGTCGCGATGTCCGCGACTTCGTTCGCGTGGATGTCGTGAGACACCACAATATACTAAACCAACCTTTTTATAAAATTTCCCTGTATACTACGTTTGTAGTTTTGGTCTCTGCAGCCAAAATAGGAAGAGAATCAGGATTGGTGACGCGGAAGCAGGCGACGTATAGTCGTCCGAGTGAGAAGGTTGGTTCTCACTCGGACAACTGTACGTCTCTTCGCTGACGCTGCGGGTGGCTGCGGGTGTCGACGTTAGAACTCGTTCTGACGTCGCGTCGACACCCGCAGCCTTCAGTAGCAATTTCCCATTACTTGCGAAGTTTTTTGCATCCTACTACCTAATGGCACAACACTGATACACTGATTGATGTATTCTTACAGATTATTCCTGACGAACAGCTGTCACTAAAATAAATATTTCTCATGAACAGTCGCCTAGATATTTATTTTATTATAACCAAAGATGACAAGAGTTTTTCTATGTTGTACCTACGTTCTACGAACTATCATTTAGTAACAAAATGTAAAAAGAAGCACAAAAAATATCACCGAACGTAGGTTTGCAAAGCAGTCGTTGAACAGTTTTAGCTATTTGCTTTGTTGAAAGTTAACTGAAATAGTCGTTCTTATATTATGACATGATTGACTGCTTAGGCCCATAAAGGTATAGCTGATAATAATCATTTATAAGGTTAACTCTGTAACTATCTGCTATATTCGTTCCCTGTTCAGCACAGTGAAGAAGTAATGTATCAATTCTGACTGTTGTCATACACTGGTATATTGTGTTCTCTCTCTTCTCAATCTCATTTCCTACGAAATATAGTTTTGCAATTTTGCATTTTTTTTTTTGCAATTTCCGACTGTTCTTGTACTCAAAGCTTAGTTGGTCCGATAGAGTTTTTTGACCCTTATAAGAAACAGGAAAAATAGTTCAAAAAAGTTTTCTTGACAGAAAATAGGTCCCACACCTCGCAAAACTTACTTAAAAAAAAAAACCATGTTCTTACAGTTTTAACTTCGCTACGATTTTATTATATGTAACTACAAACATATATTTTCGCACTTACATGTCATATTTTTGCTTGCCTGACAATGAAGGTAGGTGTCTATGTGAGCGTTAAAAAAACGCTGTGATGAAAAGTTTTTGTAGTGCATACTCGTATCCCTATAGACGCGTGTATCAATCACAGAGTTACCAATAATAATTATGAAAACAATCGGTTAACTCAGGAAATCGCTATCCTCTACTGGACACGTAGAATTTACAAAAAAAAATTGATACTTAGTAAAATACTGTGGTTTACCATCGAGTAACACATAAATAATTATTAGAGGAATTCAACCACCACTTATACATAATATAACTAGAAGCACCCCGCGGTTTCATCCGTATGTCTCAATTTCGTGGAATTAGCGGGATAAAAAATATCCTATATTCTATTCCAGGTCATGGTCTACCTATGTGCCAAATTTCATCAAAATCCGTTCAGCCATTTTAGCGTGAAAGCGTAACAAACCAACATACAAAATTCAATCTTTTGTCTTTATAATATTATATCGTTTACATAATATTAGTCGTATAAGTAATTGGTCCAAAAAAATGTGTGATACAAATGTTATGAGTCATTCAATATGCATGCATCACAAGCATGGGCACTCAAGCTACGACGAATAAACATTCTTTCGCAATAACAGACCATCCCTACGCCAATATGAATTTATTATACCGACGTTACAGTTAGATATTGTTTTCGTAGTTTATCCCTCTCAAATAGTCCATGAATAATGCAATGTGGCATAACACATATAGGTTCAATATTATATATAGCTTCGTAGGTAGTTATAGGCTTTCAAGTAGATTGAAACCTCGATTGTTATTACACCCATATTACTAAGTTTATGTTTATTTATCCGTCGATTTATATTGTTTATCAAGCGATATTGACATACAATCACTGTTATGTTGGTTTTGCCTGCGAGTTTGCTTACCTACGTGGAATTTGAGAAACAATATTGTATTGTAATATCTTAGTTCGTAGTGCATCTGCGTACCTACAAGTCCCCTCCCTAACTTGGTTCTGTATGTGGCCACACCGGGAGAAATTATACCTACGTCTCCGACATGGCACCGATTGAGTACGAATATTGAGCAAGCGTTGAGAGAGATGGCCTGAGTGATGTCCTGCACATCTAATTGGAAATTAATGTAAATGAACCATCAACTTTAATTTGATTTGAAAGTTCGAAAAGTACCATTTTACGAAATAAGGTAACTACCACTCGTGCACATGCTTGCTTGCTTGCCATCAGATCATCAGGTTTTAAATCTCTGATCAGTCAACCAGCTAGTAAACCTTATGTTAGCTGACGTGGTTATAGTTCACATAAACAACAGCAACCAATCAAATCACTCGACAAGGGATTAAATTGAACTGGCTGACAAACACCTCAAAAAACAGTCGATATACAATATTGCATATTTCAAGTAGACACATCTATCAGGTTTTTGCGATAACATTTTCCAATTGAAGCCTTTTCATTCTGTTTCATTGTGTTAGAGTAATCTTGTGTGAAATAGTTAAGAGATAGACAGAATCTTAATGCAATATTGTATGAAGCAATTCGTAGAGTTGTTTACGCCCCACGTTCAGTAACGAAGGCCATAAAAAGATATTGATATCAGAAGGCCAATTCTACTAATTAACGTGCAATGTGAAAAACACGAGACTAGACTGCGATGACATTGTGAATAGACCAAAAAATGGTATTCTGCTAATCTTAAAGTTCGGTTTGTTCACATTCCGGTCGCAGTATCATCGCAGTATAGTCTAATAGCGGTCAACTTTGTTCTCGTTTACGAAATTAAACATATTTTCATGTTGGTTCAATGTACGTAGACGATATTGTGATACTTAGTGATACTTTAATTTTTAGCAGCCTTATTTTCTGATTTTTTAAATTTATTAATTAGTTTGCTTGATTAAGTGCATACTCATAGTATTTTCATTTCTCATTTGTTATCATATATCTTTGAAAATATAAAATCATTAAAATAAAATAATCGGCTAGAAAGCTAACATGGAACGTATTCGTAAACGCTACGCGCATGCGCGACGCGAATGATTAAAGATGTCAAAAAGAGACGTCATTAGATATATTTTTACTAATATCAAACTATAATTCAGTAAGGTGAACAGTTTTTATTTAAGCCTTACACAAATTATTCAAAATCATTACAAAATAAAAATAACAATATTGGTATAATACACATTTTTAGGGACCGACACCCTCCGAAGCGTCGCCGTCGTCCTCGTCGCTCGTCTCACCGCAAAGGATAAGAAATACCTTTTTATTACAAGCTTATTATACTTACCTAATATTATTAACTTGCTTCTTTTAAATTATATAATCATCATTTCAACCGAAAGACGTCAACTGCTGGACACAGGCCTCCCCCAAGCACTACTTCTTTTAAATACTTAATGTAGGTATATTGCATTATTGTTGATTGGTTGACTATTGATAATAATGCAACTGTTCATTACTGGTTTTAGATGACAAAGAATTTGAAGGGGCCCAACAGCATCTAATAAAAATAGAGCAGTCTTGAATAGCGGTCGACAGAGAGTTGGCACGAGCCATGAACAGGCAAGCCTCTGCTATGGAGGAAATAGGAGGGGCTACAAACTGTTTTGTCGGCCTCTATGATGAGACTTCGGCTGCGACGACGTACCGCAAGTGTAAGTATATAAGTGAATAATAATTAATCAGAAAATCATGTCGCAACAGGATTTTTTGTAAAAAAAATTGCTTGTTTTAGAATTCAAGCATCAGCAGCATCCCAATTGCCGAGTCCTATCGATTAATGGCCCAGGTATGTAAATGTAATTTGTGAACGTATTACTAATTAGGTATTAGAATTAGACATTTGTTAGGATTTTTCAGCAAGCATAGGTATTCGTTTTGAATATGCTCTGATGAAAAATCCTCTGGGCTTCCCCTGTCATTTGTTGTTTTGTAAATAAAACGCTGAGTTTAAAATAAAACAAAATCTTTTTAATAATAATATGTACAATATGAAAAACTAAATTGTGTTTTCTTTCAGGGCTTTTTGACGCTGCCGCGCCGTGCTCCACGCAAGCGACGCTCGACGCGCCACGGGCCATTTTTTTATCTGTTTTTATTACCTTTTTAAGTTAATTAAGTACTTAATAAATACTATTAATTATACTCAATCTTATTTATTAAACAATACCTATAAGGCGCTCGAGGGTAAGTAACAGACACACGGGTCCATCAATCAAAGTTAAGCTACGCATGTCACGCGCAGTCGGTCCGTGGATAGGTACCTATCATCTAAAAATGGTACTTAGCTAAAACCAACCGACCGCCGACCTCAACATAGTTGGTACCTAACCAAAGAAAACATACCCAAACTCACGCCGTTTTCCCATGGGGTAAGCAGAAACTAAAGACAGTCACCCGCTACGATCCTTGCACACACTTTTTGCTTCGGCCACGTTCATACAGTCATACACGCGCACTGGCTGCTAGAATATTTATGGCATGTATTTCATCCATCCACAAATAATTCTCTCATTTTGATTTCCTAAAAAAAACTTTTTTACAAAAAAACAACATTTATCACTGTAGTTTTTTTTTAGTCGGTTGTTTTTCTTGTTAAAAAGTTTTTATTTTTCACTTTTTAGTTGTACACACGCCAGCACATCAAGCTACCCGAAACTGTAAAATTTTAACAATCAACTTTGAACCTTATGCTTTTGCGATAAAGTTGAAAATCTATTAAAGAAATTTGACAGATTGTAGTAGCTTGATGTGCTGGCGTCTGTACCTACTCCACACAAATTCAAATAACACTAGTGCATTGAAGAATTGAAGACACCGACTAGAAGAATCATCAAAATTCGCATAGAAATGCCGGAGATGCAGTACATTTATGCAAACAACATCGTACATAAGAATAATTAAATAATGTAGTATATACTAAAACCTTCATGAAAGTATGTAGATCACATTAGTGAAAGAATTATCAAAATTGGTTCATTAGGTTTAGAGAAAATCGCGAACATACATACATACATACGGGTCGAATACAGAACCTCCTTTTTTGAAGTTGGTTGAAAATACTAATCGATAAGTCAATATGCTCACTGATCATCTTTTTCGGATGATGTACCCTATCTTATAAGCCAACTTGGATGTAGTGGTTTGTCACCATTCTAACCTAACCCATTTGGTCGGGGTGCCCTAATACAAAAACTTTAACAGTAAAGACAGTTTTTAAAAAGATTAAAAAATAAAATAAGATCATAAAGTAAAACCACAGCCATCAGTAGATTGCTTAAAAGGGGATGAAGGGACATAAAATACCATAAATTATTCCTTGTTAATTTATTACCATGTCACAATAAAAAATCTCATATTTCTTTTAAACATTTTACTGAAAAATGAAAATAAGTAAATCTTAAATTCTTATTTATCCTTGTTATGAAAACTTGTAATAAACTAAACTAATACATGTACATAAGATGAAAAATTAAGATATCTTGTCATCATTGAACTTAGAAATTAATAGAAAGAAAACAATAGACGGAGAGAAAGTTTCATGTATTTATTTTTTAAAGAGTTTCTTTTCTTATTACTATTTAAATGTTAATGATGTTCTTCAATATTATACTTGTATACATAGAACAAATTATACTGTACATACTGTGAATACAATATTACAATACAATTAAACTATTATTGTGCCTACACAAAATTTTGACAAAAACTGCTTTTTTTCAAAACTGTCATTGTGTGGGTTTATTCCAGTAGGTCTAAATACTTTTATTAAGTAGTTTATTAAACAACACAGAATCAAAGACTTCTTAGATGTTGAAAATAGAGTTATATCAACACGGAACCATGTAATTCAAGTCTTTGTAAAAATATAGGATTATGCCATTTTTAATATTATGCAAACAAGAACCAACCCGCCTGGTTCTACATAATTGTTTAAAAAATAATTTAAAAGGAAACATGTGGTATGAAAAATAAACCTTTGAACAATTTTTTAGATTGTCGGGTTACCATGGGACGTGGATCTTGTTAGTTTATTGAACAACAATGTTACATGGGTTGATATCCTTGTCATAGAAATGTTTTGTTCTGTTAAAATTGTCAGATCATTTTGATCTTTACAGGGTCAATAGAAGTTGCATTTTTTAAAGCTTTCTATATCTCATCTTGATTTTGGCATGTGTGTGGATTGGTTGCTGTTTGCATAAGTAGGTCTTACCTACTGACATAAAGTTACACTTAAAACAATAATTATTGTGTAAAACAACATTACTTACGGCTATCAGTGTTATCAAAAATCTTATTGTGGTCTAACATGTTAATATCGAGAACAGAAAATGATTCCTTAGTACTATTTACACTATATACGGATATCTAGGGCAATTAGATTGTATGACACCGTTAGCTCCACAACCACAACACTTCACTGAACTTTTATCGGTTATATCTTTAATATTTTTGCAAGAGTTGCGAGTAGTCCGACTTCACGGCAATAAACACAAAATAACCATTTCCATTCTCCAGACGAGTTTTTGCTATTGTTTACCACAGTCGGCAGGGGCTAAGCACTACGCATAGCGCTCGTCGACGCAGTAGGTATGTCTGCCGGCGCACTCGTCGCGGTCTCGCGGAGGCCGAGATGCGAAAGCGCGCGCGGGCGACGCAGGCCGGGGCAGCGCCAGCGGCCGCGCGCGTCTTTCTATACTTCGGACAGTCCTTTATGTTTAGCGCCTTCTCAACGAACATAGATCTATGCTGTAAACGGACTCATGGGTTAACGTTTCCATATGCGTCGATGAGACGTCGACGTTGTTGGCCGACGTAGTAAAACAGGCTCTGAACCAATTGACGGTTCGATTCCACTTGAACCTTGGCGACCGCCTCCAGAAACGCCGTAGCGTCCCTTCCGATAACGGCGCGGACGTCGGGGACGCCGGCGCGCCTCTCATCTCATGGTGTTGTCATCGTTGCCTCTACTTTTACGGTCGAGGCAATATTGTTACCTACACAATAGTCAACTAAACACTAGGAAACACTATTTAGTTACGTTACGATGTGCACGAAAGTTCTCGTAATGAAGAAAACCGTTACTTTGTAAATAGGTACTTTGAGTTCGCGTATCGGTCGCGTTGAAGCGCCAGTTTGTACTTTGTATGGTCACATGAAATAAAGTTTTGCGGCATATCATATTACACGGTACTTATAATCGTTCACACAATACAAAACACAGAAAATTCGAGTGGAACACTGAGATAGTGCAAAACTCGTGCCGTTTGCGATCGTGATTTCAGCCGGACTGACGGGCGCGGAGAGGGGTACGGGCGACGGAGCAATCTGCGAAGGGCGCGGGAAGCGGGCGCGTGGATACGATACGCGTGTTTATTCGCCTTACAGAGTACATAATTCGCCTCGCCATTCGCCTCGCGATATGTTCGTGTGCGAATTTCAAAATATTCCGGCCCGCCAAAGGCGGGAAATAAGAATTTTATACGCATAAAACTATACAGAAGCTAAAATTATTTGTCACAGTCCGGTGTACAAATAATCTCATGCTGGCGTCAGTTTTGACGTTTTTATTTTTAGTGGAATACCAATTTTTTTTTTGATGTCATGGCTAAAGTTTAGTAGAATACCGATTTGGTACATTTTTTGTTTTCGGTCTAGTCGCAATCTCATTGCAGTAAACGTCACGTTTGACTTACTTTGTTGGTTTAGTAGAATACCAATTGTGACATTTTGGAACTTTTGAGGCACTGCGACTTGAATGTGAACGGTTTTTAGTTAGCAGAATTGGCCTTCTGAAATCTAACATCCTGCTGTTTCCTATAAAACTTTGCCAGTTACCTTATTACATTTTAGATATTTTATGCTAGTCTAGACGTAGCACATCGTAAAGTTTCTCCTTTTATTATTCTTCAATTAAATTGTCTGAGAAAGAAATTCTTAAAGTAGCTGGGCTTACGAAAAAATGTTTTGATGGCTGAAAGGTAATTTTTTCTATTAGCTAGTTTTCCCAAGAAGAAACTGGAACTGTAGATAACTCGTTCGTAAGAACATAAAAACCCCAGTCTAAGATTACGATTAATATTGTTTTATAGTGGTTAGGAAACCTTTTAAAAAGTCATGTAATTAGGTACCTATAGGTAAAACATTTGCCCTTACGACAAACTCGTCAAGCCGACCCGTAACTTTATACAGTAAGTTATTTTGTTTTCTCCCAATAGTTTTATAACAAATATACTTTATCTTGTCGTAATGTTACACTAGCTATTAATATGATACTTTTCTTGCCAGTGGCGAAGGATGAAAGATTTTATAAGAAAAGCCCGTTAAAAATATGTGCGAACATTCTCCACTGCCATTAGCATTGCCATAATGTGGCCAGTCTTCTGGGCACAATGGCAGCGCGGTGTAAAAGAGTACTTTGATGCTTAAGTGCCTTTTGTAAATGGTTTTAATTTTGTATTGCCTTCTAGAAATGGAAGCGGAAAGTACTCGTCTGTAAAGACCCTTTGACACTATAGACGACAATAAACAAAACGCTTTAAATAAAGGCACAAAGCCATCTCGTCAATAATGTTGGATAACGTTACTGAATACGTGTCAATCCCTTGGATTTAAGTAATTATGTGAACCCGAAAGCTTTTAAAACCATACTTGTATCTGTTGCCCAAAGTTCTCTTATTTAACATACTAAGCAGAATAACTGACTATCAATTTAAAAAGTTAGACGTTACCTATCATGAGCTCAGCTTTAAAACTTGACAGTGTTTTGAACCAGCGCTTACATAAGTTACCAAGTGGATACATTACCAGGAACTTAATCACGTCCAAAAGCGAAACTTTCAACGTAAATGAAGCTATTTGCATGATTTTGCATTGAATTGTTAACTCGTTAATTGTTTATTCTAGAAGTTACGTTCAGAATGCGTGCGTTTTAGAACTTGACGCCAAGAAATTTACTTAATTTACAGCAGCAGATTTAAGTAGGTGAGCTAGATGTATGGTTATGACTTATGATTCAGCTAAGAAACTTGTGCCAAATTGTGCAAAAATGATTTTTAAAAGAATAGGTAAGTATCTGAAAGAAGTAAGGGATCACATTCATTTCCTGTCCTTATTCATAATGAGGAAATAAAAGTCAAGAAAATAACGAAAAAAGAATAATTACAAAAATAGCTGCCAAAGTTTTCACTGACTTTTTTTGACATCGCAGTTATAAACAGTTTTCCCCTGAATTTTATATTTTATATTTGATCTAAAAATCATCGCACGACCTTTTGTAAACTAATTTTAATAATTTCACCGTAGGTACAAATGAAAGCAGTGGAAACAAAAGGCGTCATTGTTACTCAAAACACAGCACAATCGCCTACAATCAGAAGGCAGGATGACGGGAAAATTACACACGAGCTAAACTTTCAACACGCAACAGTAAACTGATAGAAACAACTACAGCATTTACATAATAATATGAGCAATCGATACCCACTTGAGCACAGTATGAGGAGCACGAAATGTTTTGAATAGTTCATAGTCTCGCAACACTTTGTGAAATGTTTGCCGATTGTTTTCGCACTCGAGGCGAAGTAAGTGAGGGAAGCAGACGGCGACCGCCGCGCGATTCTGTGGTGGCGCGCCGACTGAAAACTTTCAAACACGAACAGCTTCAGGACTAAGGGCGCATGCGTCCCTGTCCGCCTGTTGAGTTACTTCACAAGTTCCTTATTACAGCGTTAAAACATTTCGCCGACTCGCTTTTCATATTTGTAAAGGATGTTTCCTTAGAAATGTCTTTGGAGGGATACATTCGAAGTGGTTATTGCTTATTGGTTGCTTGGTTATTGCTTTGCTTTTTTTTCCTGACATAGAGAAAATAAATGCTAAGGTATATTACAGATGAATATTATTATTATTGGTTACATAACTAAAGTTTACAACGACCTACTTTAGACAAGTTGAAAGTGTTAATTACCCTTTGAGTTTTGATTAATTTAGTTTAGTAATTGAATGACAGAATAAATTTTAACTTGCTCCTTTCGAAGCTTATGTTATCACTGCCCAAGTTATGTTCATTGCCTTCGATTTAATGCCACTAGGGAATTCCAATAATTTGTAGAATGTAATAAATCCTAAAAGTCTGTTTTGTACTATCTACTCTGTGGGTTTGTCTAACTCAATTTATTGCCAAATTATCTTATAATAATTACTGGCTGTTACCCGCGACTTCGTCTGCGATCGTCATCATCATCGGATGAAAAATACTCTATCTGTGTGCTAAATTTGATCAAAATCCGTCCAGCCGTTTTTGCATGATTGAGTAACAAACAAACAAAGTAACTACTTTCGCATTTATAATATAATAAATATATAGTTACGATAAATTCTAAAGTTCTCCAACCCAAATAAATTTTAATAATTTGTACAGACGCGAGCAAAAAGTAACTTATACGACCTAAATGAAGCTAGATGAAACCAGCATTTTTTCTTGGCAATACAATTCGGGAAATCCTCCATTTTGGTAGCATGCCAATTGTAATACCTATCTACAGAGAAAATGAATTGTTATAAATCCAATATCCAGGAGAACCGGAGTTGCGAGATAGGCAATATCTTTTAAACATTTTTGTTTGTGTCCTTGCCGATGAGGAATCATATTAGGTATAGAGCTTACAGATTTTTTTTTTAAATAATGTAAAATAACACTACCTTTTCAATGGTATTTTAATAGAGAACTCTTTAAATCATTTATTGAAAAGGTTAGTTTACTTCAGAAATTAAACCAGCTTTTTTGATGAAAAGTACGTTCACTAACAGACGTATAAGATGAATGGCGACGTGTATTTTTGGCAATAATTGGCGTAGGTAACAAATAACGATTAAGCAACGTTTATATTTATAAACTCCCAGATGTTAAACCAAATCAGTTCGTAGCATCTTCTGCTCAGGAAGCCATAATTAGTAATTTCTGTACATAACTTTATTACAGGTAACGCTATTTCATTTAGCAATTACGTATACTTGTGGTATGGTTGGGAAACATATATAAAGACTAAACTTTGTTAACAGCCAACGCTAAAATGAAGTTAAAAGAAAATTACCGAATCCTTACTTACAGAGCTTTACGACTATCCTTTTCCTGAGAAATATTGTCGAGGTAGGTGAGAGATACACCTGCGCATCGTTTAAGTCTCTTTTATCGAGTTCTATTAAATCTAGAAGCAACAAAAGTATGTATGTATGGAGAGCAACTGAAAGTAACTTGCCTATTGGATCTCAGCAGCAAAATTCTGTGAAACCAAGCATGACCAACCATAGAGAACAGTAGAGAAATAAAACTTTAGTATTGTTTCAGTTCCACGTTCGGATTTCATCAAATATAAACAGCTAGTACTAGAGTACAGTTTCTATTTTTAATGTTTTAAACCGGTTCTAGGCAGTTCAAGGAATCTGCAATAAATACCTAGTGAAATGCCGCACTAATAATGTTGTCTTTTTTGCATAGTATGAATAAATAATGCGGCAATACTCATATTAATGTGCATGAGGAAGTCGAAAGTCGATTCCGTCCTCTTTTTAATATTTGACGAGGTTCGACGGGCCGCCGCCGCCGCCCGCACGGTTGCTGACCCGCTCGGTGAGCATAGGGTTGAAGAGACGCCCCGCTGTCAATGCCTTGCCTGCCTACCTTCGAGACAATGATAAAGTAGGTATTAGTAGGTATACTCTTATATGATAAGCTAGCAAGGCATACAACTCGATGTGTCAGAGTGTTGATGATCTTATTGATTTATTCACCACCAGTGTTCCTAAATAAAAAAAAAAATACTATGTAAAAACTTCTTTGAAGATAACTAAAACCTGTTCAGTCTTTTCTTAATTCTCTCCGAGTGCTTACTTATTCTTGCTTTCGCTTGCCTGTCTATTGTTTCTTGTGCTACCCTAATATTGTCAGTGAAAACTTTTAATTGGCCTTCTTTCACTAACTGTCAACTATCTGTATCCTAGCTGTAAGTTTTCTTAAGAAATAAAAATAAAAAATAACATTCTTATTTTATTGTAGAATGAAAATTGTACTGTCTTTAATTTGTTATTCGGAATTTGTCTATTTTTTTTTTAAAGTGAACAACCGTCACGTAGAAAATGTTGCCTTCGTTTTATCATAGCCAGTCATTAGGGCATCAAACTTTAATAATATTTTTTTTTATTAAGTAGGTACTTACTTATAAAACATTTTTACTAAAGAATTTCCAAATAAAACAGTCATCGTCTGCCTAGCCTTTTCCCAACTATGTTGGGGTCGGCTTCCAGTCTAACCGGATGCAGCTAAACTCCGTTATTTTAGAAGGAACGACTGCCTATCTGGTCTCCACAACCCAGATACTGGATAATACGATACCCCTTAGTAAGACTGAAAAAAAAAAAACAAACAATAAAATAAAAACCAAATAAAACACATCTATTCAAATATTTTTGCCTGGTTTGTGACCACCCTCCCATCGGAGTCCGGCGTCAAGCAGCCTGCTGTGTTTCGTTGATGTGTGGGAGTTCTAGTGCCTTAGGCATCTTCTGGGCACACTCGTTCCATCATAGACCTCATCCATCGCTATCCATCAGGCGTGATCGAGGACAAGAGCGGGCCCATTGCGGGTAAAAAAAGTAAAAAATATATAAATTATAGTTAAACATGACAACTTTTGTGAAAAATCACCAAATTAAATCCTAACTAATATTATAAATGCGAAAGTAACTCTGTCTGTCTGTCTTTCTGTCTGTCTGTCTTTGCTTCACGCCTAAACTACTGAACCGATTTGTGTGAAATTTGGTACAGACATAGTTTGGAACTTGAGAAAGGACATAGGATAGTTTTTATTACAAAAAATAAAATAAAAAATAAAATTTATTCCGGACATACAGCGCCATCTATTGGTCAAGAGTCGGCATCAATTCAGTACTGAAAATTCATCGGAAAAATGTAAATAAATAGTAAAAAGGTATGAACATATAATATAATACAACTTTTAGTACAAAGAAAATGCTCTAACGGAGTATAGATAATTCTATTAGTACTATATGTCGAGTTGGTGATCGCGCAATGGTGTCGATCGTTAGGTACACGAGTTCGGTTCATGTTATTGTTTTAATTCATCGGGAAAAAGTAAATAAATAGTAAAAAGGTATGAAAAAAATAATATCAATATAATAAAACTTTTAGTACAAAGAAAATGCCCGAACGGAGTATAGATAAATAATCCGAGTTGTCACTATACTCGATAGATGGCGTTGGGATCGAAATAGATCGCGCTATGGTTTCCTTACACGCATTTGGTTGGGTTCCACATTTCATTTTTGAAGAGATCCCGCGAGATCGGGAACTATGTGGGTAAAACCAAAAATCTGCCGGAAGTCACTATTCCACGCGAACGAAGTCGCGGGCAAAAGCTAGTAGTACCTATGTCGAAGCCGCGTCATTTTAAAAGCTAAGCTCTAACCCCATACGGACAGCCCTAAAGCCTTTCATAAGTTTACTTTTTTAATAATGAAATGCAATACGAGTGGTAGTTCAATAAAACGACGGACCCCGCAATTTATGTCCGCATTAGAATGAGTAACGGTGGTCAATAAGTTTAAGGACGGTGCATTAGTTCTACAGGCAAAGAAGTAAGGGATCACATTCGTTCCCTGCCCTTATACATTCACCTGTCAATCTACCTTCCTTTTTCCATCAATACATAGTGAGCGGAGACAGTCATTAGCTGAAATTCAATTGCCTCTTTCCATGTCTAGGGACTGAAGTTGGTTTTTAATTTTATTTCCTGTTCAATTCTTGAAGATTGCAAATTTATGTTGTAGATTGGCTTAATTAATAGACAAGATATTAAATATTATATCAGCTTTTGTCCACGTCATCGCCCGCGTGGTGGTTGGTAGATACATAGTATGTACTACTAAAAGTATCCTATGTATGTCTTAAACCTGGTCACGGTCTACTTGTGTGCCTCTTATCGAAATCCATTCAGCTGTTAACATGTGAAAAGGTAGCAGACGGATAGACAAACTTTCGCATTTAAAATATTATATACTAATTCTGCCTATCCGTGTGATAATGAATAGGATTAAATATTATAATAGTATTAAGTATTAACCTAGATTTCAGATGACTAAAAAGTTGATATTTTTTAAGAATAGCTCCTTACTGAACTTCGTTTGCAGCTTGTATTCTTCCAACTAAACTAAGTACTCATCTTGGGATTCACATCAATAGTGCGACTGGTGGGTATCGAACTCACTGCATAATCAGCCTATATTGTTCCCACTGCTGGGCCACAAGCCTCCTCTCCTCCTCCTCCACTTTGAGAGAAAGTGGGCTGTAATATACCACGCGGGCCCAATGCGGGTTGGTAGATGTCACATGTCTTCGAATCTTTGGTTCTCGTAGAACATGCCGGTTTCCTCACGATGTTTTCCTTCACCTGTGATGAAATTATTTACACAAAGTAAAGCGCCTGCCCGGGTCCGAACTTACGACCTACAACTCGTAAACCGCGGTTACTTGCCACTGGGCCACCACTGCTATATCAAACTCACTAGTATATTTTTATTCAATGTTCATTTACAATATCTGTAGAGCTGACTTAACGAGATCCAGAAAACTGAGATAACTGTAGAGCTTCCGACTAAGTTCTGCTTACACCTGTTTTAGCACAGTTCGAAGTCATAATGAGGACTTAGAAACACAGCTTTACCTAAGCATTTACTGTTGGCAATAATACGGATCGCTATTGTGCATCCTGTATTGTTGCTGGGTTTTAACATCGCAATAGAGCGTAAACATAGGTATCCGAACAATACTATTCTGTAAAACAAACCCGCACTCATTTCTTATTTTTTTTTTTTTAAATAGGTGTTAGTAATCAAAAATTGAGACGACTAATGATGGCCCAGATAAGGCCTCAGCTCTCATGCATGGCCGCAGTAGCGGTCGGCGAGTACTACTTCCAAATTAGATTTCCCACCGACTAATTCCGCTGTTAACTACACTAAACTGACCGTTCAGTCATTTTACTGCTCAATTATTTATTTAATTATTTAATTAAATATATGTATGTTATGACTCATTTTTATTTAGTTTACTGCACAGTTTATACAGCCGAACTTGTTAATAAACATGCATTTTGTGAATTTTAAATTACAAAACGTGCTCACGCGAGCGTAGTCGCGGAGCGCAGAAGCTAGTTGTTAATATAAGTCTGAAATCGCCAACTCGTCTTGAGCAATTATGGTAATCAATGCTCGTGCCTTCTCTGTATGAGAAGAGGCCTGCAGTAGTACAATCAAGGCTGGTATTAACAGCTCATGAAACTTCACCTTAGTTTTCACGGGCTGTTTTTACAGAATTGCACTGAAAATATCTATGTCCTAAATAGATTAAGCCTCTCAGCAAGGTTGGTAGCAACTGACTGACTGCCCAGGGAGTGGGTTCATCGGACGTATTAAAATTAAAGTAACGTATCACGATAAAGCCTCTTATTTTGGTCTAGTCTAGTAACAATTGCATAAAGATGGTCATAGACAAAGGCACTGCATATCCATTAATTACCAATCTAATTTTTTCTCTCAGCAGCAATATTTTTTCATGTCTTGTTGCCACTACTGAAAAGCTCGTTGTTATTTATTGTATTTTTATATGAATTACCTGTATTTTGAATTTTTGACAATATCATTACTAAATATAAGCCATTAAAGTTACAAAATTTCATAAACTTTACACTTCGTAGATTTTAATTTAATGAAGCTTGGACTTTGTTCGCGTTTTAATAAATGTCTTGCCTACTTACTTAACTACTTATAAAAAATATGTTATCTAAATAGAAATTATATTTTAGATGCTAAAATTAAACAAAGATAAGAAGCCTTAATCTTATCATCCAGGCGTGCTGTTTCTTTTTTGTATTTAATTTCATCATCACTGCTCTCAAAACAGTTTGGAACGGAAATAGGCATGTCCTAGAACCAAAAAATCGAAGACGCGTGTTCCACCCACCCGCACTGGGCCCGATTGGTGGTTTAAGGCCCACTCCCTCTCACAGAGAGGAGGCCTATGTCCCTGCAGTGGGAACATTATAGGCTGATTATGCAATCTTATCACGTTACACGAAGGTATGTGGATCATACCTTAAAACATGCAAATATGAGAGTAAATTAGTCAGAATTCATTGATCTGACTAAAAATCTGGTTTTGAACTTACTTCCCAAACGGGACTATTTTCTTTTTTCGGACAGGGACGATTCTAAATTCCAGGCTGTCACTTGGGGCAATCATAATCTATGATTGCCCCATACACACATACACATACACACTGAAAAACCCAAAATACTTAAGTACCTACTTGTCCCGGGTAATCTTTTCGTTCCATGTCATACACGAATAGATACAATAATTATCACGTATTTTGTTTTTAATACTCGTACATAGACCGTAGGTAGCAGCTGTATATTCATATACAATAGCTTACTTTTGGTTTATTTTTAAGACGGGATTTCTGTCCGTCTGGTCTACAATAAGGTTGACAAAAATAAAGTGTTATTGTATTGTGATTTTCTTGTGTAACAAACAATTATACATAAATATTTATTTCTAAGTGCTGAATTAATATCGAAGAATAATAACGATGTTTACGCCGTAAGGTGGATTCCCACGGTCCAAGTTGTGCTGGCAAGCTCGCGTCACCACGAGACACTGCTGCAAGGATTTTTTGGGGCTCGATTCTCGAATGACTTTGACTGTCTGGCGCAATTGTTTTGTGAAATGTATTGAAAAATAAGATGGCGGCCGATTTTCGCCACGCACCGAAAGATCCTTGTAGCGCTATACGTGCACGCCTAATCCTAGTGTGAAAGAATCACGAAGTACCTAAATTCTCTGTAGCAAAGAACCAACATTCCTTTTTTAAACTTCATGTTCTTCAATGGACTTGATATTCGGAAATCATCAACACGCATTGAGTAAGCATGGTGAGCAATACTCATTTGTTTTTTTTTTTTTATCCTGTGCTGCGCCACTGCTGAGCAAAGGCCTCCTCGAAATCCTCGCGCCACTTCGAACCAGACAAACCATTTTTTTTTTTTTAAGTTAAGTTCGGAACAATAACACAAGACTAAGTACAACAAGTATAGCGATGGTAGCTGCAAAAGTGTAAACTGTAGCGCAGCTAACAACGCCCTTCTCTAGATACAGAATGGCATGATGTTCCATGCAAAAAGTGCTTAAAAGGTAATTCAAGTATTAATTTTTAGATTTAGTTAATTAATAATAAAAACAAAAATAAGACAAGGATAAACAGTACAGTACAGGACATATGATTTGGGATGTAAGTATTTTGATGTTGAGTTAATGTGGTGAGTGTGTAGGGTGAATGGGTACGTGGGTGTCGAGTGTTAATGAGGTGTGCGGGGGGTGTTTGCGGTGTCTGTGTCGTGTGTGTTGTGTGTGGTTTTGTTGGGGTGTGTGAGGGAGTGATAAGTATTTTACATTTCCACGAGTTTCTCTGTTTCATCATAATTTTGTGATTTTAACCAGGAGTCAAGTTTCATTTTGCATTTTATTACCTCCATCACATTAGATATGAGACGGCAGCTGCAGAAAACCATAATAATACGTGTTATAAACGCATTCCACTTGATTTACTGTCACGGTCAAGGCCTACAGTGCTAAAAAATAATAAAATTGTTAGTAATTACGTCGTAAAGTAAACTAAGTATTTATGTATTTACTTAGGACTAGAGTTTTTCCTGATAATGTGTTTTTTTCATAATCAGCCTATGACGTTCCCACTGCAGGGACACAGGCCCAGTGTGGATTGGTTGATGATCCTAGAACCAAACATTCGATAAAATTTTTCTTGGTTAGTGGGTAAATGTGTAAGCTTTTGTTTAATTTGTTGTAGATTTTTGAACTTATGTGTTTGTAAGGACGACTTGCAGATATGGTTCTACGAGACTCAGTGTTACAAACCCTATTTGAGCGGCGTGTAGGTCAGCATTTAGGATCAAAGGTAAGTTGGCTGTGTTTGCGAAGAATAGTTTGGAGGATAAATAGCTGTCTGACGGTGGGAACCTGGCAGAGGGTATATAGAGAGGATGTCGAATATTGGATCAGTTTCCTTGCCAGCACCTTCCGTTTCGTTTTATGCATAAGAAATGTCTTTTCCCTGAGTAGGACAATAACAGGCTGCTCTGTTATTGTTGTCGACGTTGACATTGTGAAGTCCAAGTCCAACCGTGCCAGCCGTTTAGTTGGTCACATCCCATATGTTGACCTAAAGGAATCCCGTGTTCTCCATTTAATCGTATGTTTAAATCATTAGATTTAGTTTTTATTATTTTTATTTATTCTGCAGCATTCTCTACAAGTTTAGTCAAGTTTAATCTAGGTATTGTAAAAATCCTTATTACTGTATGTTTCTTTACACCATCTAAGGTTACGTGTGGTGTGAGCATAGCAGTATCTAAGTTTAATGTTATCTAATTAAGGGCTGTTTTTAGCAAACTCTTTATCCGTGGACTAAAAATGACGTCTGACAGTTCTAGTACGGAATAACAGTCAAAAATTCAAAATTTATTCTCTCTTAAGACTTTATCTAGGTATAATACAAGTTTGATGAAATTCGCCCTTATTACCTGCATTAGACCATAGCTTATAAAGTTTACGTCAAAAAAAATCTAAAAATCCTTAAGTACTAGCTTTAAATCTGTAATTTTCGTTGCATCATTTGTATTGTAGCGTTTTGGTATAATTTGATTAGTTAAATAGTATATCAAAACAAATGCAGTTTAATCAAACATGATATAATTTTCGATATTTTATTCCGGTCTGATCCCCTGAGCCCCCTCCACCCCCCCCCCCCCCTCCTCGATCCCCTGCTAGTTCGTTTCACATCACATTGAAGAAACAAAATATTAAACAATATCTACTCATACCATAGAAGAAATAAATAAATGATAATTTTAAATCTAAACGTGAGGAATCCGGCATGTCCTAGAACCAAAAATTCGAAGACATGTGACATCTACCAACCCGTACTGGGCCCGCGTAGTGGATTACGGCCCACTCCCTCACGAGAGCTGTGTCCCAGCAGTAGTGAGGACGTTATAGGCTGATTATTTTTAATCGAAAACAATAATGCAGCTCCTAAAAAATCGAATGAGTTTAATTGGTTTTTATAAAAAAAACAGTGGGAACGAAGCAGGAGGGAGTTGCTCCCCGAACAATTGCATTTTTATCTCCATGGCTTCCAAATTAAATTACATTTAACCGAAACCCGATAGTAAATAAATAAACAAAACTCTGTATATTTGGAGCTATAACACCGAATGCTTTTTCTCTTCGCCAATATAAATTCCAATCGAATTTTGATATTTCCAATTACGGCAAAAAATACATATCGTGCGACACGCAGACTAATTGCCACCAAGCCAGTCCCGTGATGACGCGTGTTTTATTTTATTTAGCTACCACTAACAATTTCATTCGATAAGCTCCATATAATATAAAAACATCGACGTAAAAATAATATCGATTGGCATTAAAGTTGTATATCCATACCGCGTTGCACTCAGGTAATTGACTTCAGGTTTGATATTCAGGTAATTGCCTGAACACAGGTACTTGGCTCGTTGTTTCAACCCTACACTTTGGCTTGCATAAATTATGAAAATAATAGTCCTAGTGGATAATTTTGTAGGTCTTAGTCTATAATTACAAGGAGCGAACTCGCTTGGCGCACTCGCATTACTTACACTCCGGGCCAGAATGAGCTTAGTGTAAATAATGGAAAAAGTTATTATAAAGAGCAACTACTTTTCTTAAGATTCATATTTATGTCATTAAAGTACCTAAGTATAATACTAAGATGTTTATGTAATATGTATAAAGATTAACTTTTAAGGAGTTACAGACATTTTCCGGTCTCAAGTCGATACGATGTGCATTCAATCTTTAGTTCGAAGCGGAGCATCTCATAAATACATAGTCACTTGCAGATGTAATGCTTGTCAATCGGGCCCCAAGTGTACCAAATACATAAATAATACAAAGTAACTAGTTGCTAGACACTAGTTCCGTATGTCCACGGAAGGGACATTCAACGAATTTGTAATGGCTTATACCATTAATATCGTCATGATATCAACCACTTATCGTAAATTATACATGGTGGGCTTACCTGAAGAACATCGACGAAACGAAGCATTAATAATGAAGTTTATTTGTCGAATTATCGTGCGGCTCATAATGTAACTGTTTTCCTGTTTATTGTTTAAGCATTTTGACGTTTTCAAGGTTTGTTTATTATTACATAAGTGTAACAAAATTAATGCTTTAAATTTCATCAAATGGCGCCCAAAATTAAGTGAATCCCTTCGTTGTAGGGTTTCTCGCTTCTTAATTACAGTAACTTTATGCGCGAATAGATTGATCAGCAACTTGAAACAAAAGCAACAATATTTTCGGAACAACTCTATTACCACGAGTTACAATATAACGAAGCCGATTTGGGACGTTTCTAATTTTGAGAAAATCCCCCCGCGGCTAAATAAGGGCAGAACGAACCCCGCTGTATCGGTCCGCTGGCTCTGCAAAAAGTTTGAAGGCTTTAATTTTGCCGGTTGTTAATTCGTGCGCGACCGATTCAAAGGCAGTGTCGGCTATTATTAAAAGCGTAAATTGTCAAACAGATGTACCAAACGACTTTGGTTGCGTCCCGGCTGCGTTAAAACGCAATGAAAATTGCCGGGCTCGGTTTAGTCCCATCGAATTTTATATGACCTTGTTGATTGGCTGTTAATCAAATGAATGTACTTATCTGTTAATTATCCTCTAGATATGATTAATTTTCTTTTACATGAACCGTTATTTAGTTCCATAATTACATTACGAATTAAAATAATGTTGTCCAAAGCCGGTTAAATTATTACGAATAAACTGCAAGCTCTCAAAGCTTCTCCTATCTTATCAAAACATTTTAACGAACTTTCAGATTAAATTATTAACATTGTAATCACTCTTATCACCCTTTCTTAATCTGCTTTACCTTTAACAAAATAAGTGAAACTAAATTCGAGAAAATATGCTTACTGAAAGCTTATTCAAATTAGGTCAATTAGTCGTGCCCGGCGTAGCTCTATATATATTTGCCTACGTAAGTATTTATCCCTGAACCGGGAACAAAGTAACAAATAAGCAAATGTTTATCATTTTAATTGCTGAGTCAATATAATCTTTGTAAAGAATTTTTGCAGTGTCATTGGGGCAGAATGGGAGAACGGAGGCTGTAGCTATGTTGTGAAAGATCAGTGAATAGTTGACCTTGTTTGTTCAGGGTATCTAACCCTGTTCGTGCCGCACATACGACTTGAGCTATTTAATATCGAGTCGAGATCTTGGCCACTGGGACATGTTGGACTGTTGAGACGCCCTAGTAACTTTGAAAGAACTAGCTCTCGAACAAAATACTTAGAGTTAGAAAGATGAAAAGATTTTTTTTAAATCCCACAATAGGTACGTTAGCTATGAGAATTCACGGATGTTTGATGCATTTCGATATCCGTGGATGCATTATTACGTATTTATCCACGCCTCCTTCAATGACATACATCATGACCACGTATAGTTGTTCTCACCTTGCAAGTAATATTCATGATCACCTTCAGCTGCACACCTATTATAAATAACACAGATAATACTTAATATTCAATAAAAAATGCCGCACCGCGTTGTCCTTTTAACTACGCAATGGATTTTGATACGGTTTTCACCATCGTTCCGGGAGTTTTATTATGTGTATGTATCGCAGCCAACTAGTTTAATTAGCCTTTTAGTTAACAGCCTAACCCGCCTATCCCGCTACCCCGGCAGGCTTCGGCCCTAACGGGCCCCTTCCCTTATGCTGACACCTCTTTGAGGCGCGCGTGGAACACATACGCGCCGTCCGGCACGGGCCCGGTCCTGATCGAACGGTGAGCTACCCATTAGGTACTCTCCGTCCGCAGGCCCGCGCCTACGGTGGCCGGGAGTGTTCCCGCGGCGGCCAGGACGTGAGGCTCTCTCCCTCAGCCATCCCGCCACCTCCTTCGCTAGCATGACTGCTTCGCAGAAGGAGGTGACTGCCTCCCACTCCCTCTCGCTCCGGACCATGGCTTGAACCAGGGTCGGACGCGAGAGGTCGCCGCCGCTGCCGATCACCTCTACGAGGACACGGCGGTGCTCCGCCCAAGCGGGGCAGACCTCCACCGTATGCTCCACCGTGTCCTCTGGGCTATCCTCGCAATGGTGATACCCGGGCGTCTCCTCCCGCCTGATGATGTGCAGGAACCTCCCAAAACATCCGTGTCCGGTGAGGACCTGCGTCAGGCGGTAGGTGCGAACGCCGTGACGCCTCTCTAGCCACTCCTCAAAGAGGGGTCTTATCGCCATTATCGTGGCGTGCCCTTAACTATTTGCCTTAAATTTAACTCTGGAAGGACTGCCATGGACTATATAAATTTCAGAAACTCCAATTCCTTTGAGAGAGGCTGTGGCAAGTTAGTCGCCTTTCGGTGCCCAGGGATTCCAAAAATGAGATTGTAAGCCTGCTGTGAATCAGCGTCGCAATAATAGATGTGCGCGTTTTAAAAACAATTTGGTAAATACTTCGGCAGTTCTTAGGTTGGGTTGGCACTGTGACCAACCACGCGCGAGCCAAATTGGTCGCGGTAACTAAGCCAGGGCACCCCTACCAAATGGGTAAGGTTAGGTAAGAACAGCGACTAACCGCGCGCGAGCCGAACGTGCGAACGAGTGGTGCCGCGGAAGCAGCCGGCGAGCGCTACTTCCAAGTTATATTTCTTACCGACTAATTCCGATTTGTTAGCCACCCACACGTAACTGGCCGTTAAGCCATTGTAATGCTCAATTTTTTATGTAATTATTTTTGCTTACTGTTAATTTGTGTCCTAAATTTATTTTTATTTTAAGAATATATTTTTTACTTTTTTGCCGTGGCCTACAGGGTCCATAATTGTACCTTAGCTTTAAGCCATTGTAACACCTCTACAACATTATGGATTGCAATTATAAATATAATAATTATGAATAATTTCCCATTTAAATATTTGTTATGATTATGACTCATTTTTATTTAGTTTACTGCTCAGTTTTTCCTGCTGAGCTTGTTAATAGACATGAATATTGTAATTTTTAATTTACCAAAACTACAATAAACAACTGCCGCTTTTAATCAGTGCCATAAACAATCACTAACGTGAGATATTTCATATTTTTTCGTCTTTTCGTCAAATGATTACCCTATTGTATAAGTGGCCTAAGCACCAGCCAGCCAGCTCATTAAATGTTGTATTAGACGTATCGGCTGAATATCATTCAGGACGCTAGTTGAACGGCGCCATTTAGTAAATGGGCTAGGCTGTTAACGGAAAGCCTAATTAAGTTAGTTGGCTGCGAAATATTTATATAAAATATTAAACTTATTATAAACAAATACGATGTTCTGTCAAGTCGTAAAATCGCTCAGAGGGTGAGTCGCTAGAGTCTACTAAATCATTACAAGTCTGACATAATCGTGCATATTTTGACTAAATACTTACTTACTAATCCCAACTTCTAATGAAAAAAACGCGGGATTACCTGATGTCAAGACTTCCTACAGCAGGACAGCATTTTTGAAAACATGTCAGAAACTTAAACCCTCGATATTTGATAAGGTCCCAGCAAAGTTTTCCAAGCTAATTTAAAACGACTTTTCACTGACAAGATAGTTTTTCACCAGCTGTTATTATTGATAGTCTTGCATTATCAACTCATTGTCTTTCTGTCTTTCTCCGGGTAACGATAACCCTTCCTCTCAATTGACTTTTACGACAATCTCGGGGTAAATGCAGCTGATATAGATGTTCTACGTTTTTCTTTACTCTCTTATCAACGTGGAATATATTCATATTATACTCTACAGTGTTGGAAACCTTAGAACCTTAGAAAAATATTATCTAATAATTTTTCTAAGGCTTCTTCCAATATGTTGAAGGAATAAGAAAGATCTTGAAACTCGAGATGACTTTCCTGTTGTGGCTTCGATCGGTGTTGATGTTAACGTACCTCATTTTATTTAATGCCTTCACATTCAGTTAATACCAATTATTTGTATTTATATTATGAAGAAAAGTATTATATCACTATGTAAATATGATCAAAGATTGTGATAGGTACCTACGTATCTGCTGATGTCTAAGATGTCATTCGACAGTATTCGAGCTCGCGGGCGACATACAGCCTGAGGAGGTGCATTTAAAAACCGTTTTCAGTGGAGTATTTAAACAGTGTGACTGGATGCGGCCTAGCCTGTGGTTGGACCTGCCCAGGGGAATGCTCCGTACGTGTTCCTCTGATGGACTGTCCTGTTCCAAATAACACGCCTTTCTACGTGAAGCTTTGACGATATTACACGAGGGTTCACATAATGGCAGTACTGATGTGATTTTTATTTTTCTGTGGCTCTCTGATGCGTGAAATAAGCAATCCGTACAAAATGCGTGAGTGCCCCTTGAAGAAACATATAGCAACAACTATTCAAATTAAAGATTGCTATAGTAAATGTGTGATGACGGTAACATGTGAAGCGAGTCAACCAGCATAATCAAGAGCCTCTGTTCGTTCGTACGGAAACGATGCAGAATTTTTATTTCTTTTCAAAAAACGTTTAATTAAAAGACATAATATTTTCTTTTCATATTTTATTTTTTAAGTGCCTACTTTAAAGTTATCGTTATGTAAATATTTTAAATAAACAGTTACGAGCAAAATGTTTTTCAACATTGAAAGATGAACTCTGAAACAGTAAGACGTAGCAAACGTAAGTACCTAATGTAGGCTCTACGTTTATAATTGCCGCATTCTTCGTAACAATAGGCCAGGTAGGCACAGGCCTATCTATAAAATGTACAGAATCCATTTGGCATCCGCACCAGAGAATCCATTTGCCTTTTAAGTGCTTTAATGATTTGTGCAAAAATTCCGCCATCTTGGATGATTAATTTGCGTGATATTCGATGAATCATTATCTTGAGTAGCGGTAATTATCGAGACCAAAGTTTTGGATTTGCATATTATAACGTTAAGTGTCTTAAAGACCTCATCACTCATTATTTTTTTCAGCACACACAAATTAAAATAATAATAGGTACCTACTTAATTTGGAGACAGCAAAGTTTTGAAAGTTAGAGGATTTTTGTAAGTCGGGGACTTGATCCCGCACTTATTACTAAATAGTTTAAAAATACTTATATTCGTGGATGACGTCACCCGTTTTCTACATTTATCCATTTACGATTTGGTAAGAACGTAGATGGATGATCACAGCCATAAAGTGTAATTTTAAATGTATGTATGTAAATCTACAAGCCGTTTTCAGCGAGTCCGTGCGGCGACGATGCCGCCGTCGTGAAATAATAGTTTCCAGGTACACTGAAATCAATAATAACGTTACTTTATGTAGGTGTTTAAACGTTTTAGTGGTCATTAATGAGTTCATCGATAAATTAAAGTCCTGAAAGTTATGAATTACTTTTCTTTCAGGTAAGTAGTTATTCTGCCGTAATTATACATTAACCACAGCCATTTTTTGGGGGTATACCGATACCTAAATTAGTTTTAAGTGACCTAATTCAGGTGTCAAATATTTAGTATGTAGGCAAGCACATAGTAGGCACCTAGGCACATGAGTACTTATTGGAGTGTCGCTTATGTAGCTGAATAACGCGGGACGCGGCGCTGCGCCAGTGGCAGTGGTTAGAGGCTCGCGTAAAATATAGCCCGCCACCGAACGGTTCAAACGAGGCATTGCACATTATTATTAATTGTTATTACTTCACTCGCAACAGTCGCAACGGCTGCACCCTTTTTCAGATAGGTTAGAAGCGTGTGCTCATTTAGTCTTAATTACTTCGATTTGTAAGTACGAGGGTAGTTTCATAATTAGAAAAATACTGATACAAATCATTCAAATATGAATAGGTATGAATTATGAAACTTACACGTTATCGTAATATTTTCCAATTTCCAGTACAGTAGCGAATCGTTCCGGCTTCGAGTAGTTCTTCCATGCCCTGAAGCTTTTAGCGTGGGTCCCCATCACAGACCCTGGGTACTTAATAGAGTCCACGAGGAACTGCCAACTTTTGTGATGATTACAGAGATCTAAAAATTATACAGTAAATGCAAGATGGTTTATCATTAGAAACACTAAAAGAGGAGAACATAAAATTGTGCAAAATAACTAAGAAAAACAATCCGACAAATGAAAATTGAACGAAAATAATCATTCGCGCCATGAAATGTCGGTAGCTACTTTAAACAGTTTATTTGGGTAATGAAACAAATAATTTTTTTTTTAATTATTGCTTTGAAGTTGGGCGAGTTCAACAGAGTACTACCTGTTTTAAAACCTTACCTTCAGGAGAAAACCTTGGGTGTGATCCGTTGTCACAGCCAGGTTGCACGACAGACCCAAAGCTCCTGTAGTTAGGCCAGAAGTCAACGGTGCCGAGTTTCTTGCTGCTGCCGTATCTGTTTGGGTCTGAGTGGATGACGTCGACAAACGTGGCAGAATTAGGGTTTAACCTCTCAAACGGCCGTTTGCCGTCAAACACGACGCCTGCAGGGTCTAAACCGGTGATCCTGTTAAAGTTATTATCGTTTAATGAAGAGAGAAATTATGGAGGTCTAAATTATGGAGCATGAAATTATGGGGTACGATATGGGTATGAATAATATTACAAGCGACTTAGGTACTCTGGTTCGATTTTTATAGACTTTCATAGTATTTACCAACGCAAGAATTTACCATTAATCAGGCTATAAAATAACATTATAAATACGAATCCCTACAACAACACTGACCTTTAAAATAGCAAATATTGACCAACACTAGATCTTTCATCCAAATATTTGCTTTGGGCTTAAATTCTGTACTTAAAATATTAAACAGACGAAGTAAGCAAATATTTACCAAGGCAATTGGACTCCTTTCCTCGCCATTTTGTTGCCAGCGATGCCAACAATATGCGCCCCCAGGGAATGTCCCACTAAGTGCGTCTTATTCAAATCCAGGCCGTGCGCGGACAGGTTCAGCAGCACGTCAGCAAAGTCCGCGGCGAGCTGAGCAAGACATCGTTGCACTCATTATAGCCGACATTTGTATTCATAGTAGCCGAAATGAAGATTTCCCGTGTTATTCGCCATTTTATTGCATAAACTTGCTTGTCTCTATTTAAAAAGACTGTGATCAAAATTTTTGGTGGCACTTAAAATGTTATGTAGGTACGTGTGAGGCTAGGTTACACACAGGGTCGTGTAGACTTCAGAGATCAAACAAAATATTCATACAATGATATACATTACCTACGCTCCCGCTTCGAGCAGAAACAAAGGAAGCATTGAGACTGTCGACGGCACTTTGATATACTTATACAATTTAGAGCAGAAAGAGTAGTAAGAGTGGAGGGATATTGGCATTAGAAATTGATACTTATTTATTCTTTAAAGTGAAATGGAATAAGATGATATATAGATATTAAATAAAACAAGAGCTGAGAAACGTATGTATTCAGACCGGAATAACTCTAAAATATTGAGTTTCTTGGAAATCGGTTTACTTTTACAACGGTCACACACTCGCGTTTTTTCTGAATGTGTAAGCCCGTTTTTGTACCTATTCGCTTATAATAAGCTCATAATACTGAATCTACAATCCTACTGAGAAACCCACTGTATCATATACATATGTGCGTTCAGCCTTTTGAAGCGCGAGATTTAGTGCCCTTTTAGGTATGCTCACATGCAAAACGTCTGCAACCGACTTATCAAATGCAATAGATCTGTTTTTATAAACATATATCATAAACTCACCTTCAAAGCATTGGGTATAGCCCAAGTTAAGTAAGACTGGGGGATCGAATTATATATCGGAGCGGCTAGACGGTCCCAGTTCAAAAGAGCAACATTACTCTGTCCTTGCTCCAAATACGCTGTTATTAGAGCAGTTACCGCAGGCCCCTTGGGATAACCTGTAAATTATTTTTATTATTTCCTCTCTCTGAGCTCTTATCGTAACAAGCAGTATGTATAATGGCTGTTAAGTCTAAGTTACAGTATTCATTTTTTCGTGTTAGATTTAGACTATGGCAGAGATCACTTCATTTGAATCAGAACACGAGCTCGACTTAGTCTTTGTATTCGGGAATATGTTCACTCTCATTAATAATGTGTACATAACCGAGAAAATATATGTATACCTACCGCACTTGAATATTGTATCTAAGTCAGATATTAGGTAATACCTTTTTTTTTGGTGGGAAATTATCAAATAACTTCTCCCGCTCTGGGCTGAGCGGGAGGCCGTGTCAGACTTTTACTGACTAGACACGTATATTAGGGAGATGAGTTGTGATTAATAAGTAAATATTTGTCGATTTTCCTAATACTTTCCTGTGAATCCATGGCAGAATATTTTCGTCGGTCTGCTAGAGTTGTACCAAGACTTAGAAAATATACTTTGAGCATCATCGAGCAGCACCTCGGTATAGTTTTCGAAAGAACTGTAAAGATTGCACAGATTATTTAATAATAATGGTATAGTGACTGTTTATGTAGAAATTCATTGTCATGTGGTTTGTCATTGTCATGGGCATGTTCTAATGAATGATGTTACAAAGGAAGTTTTGATTATGAATGTATAGTTAATAATTCGCGAGGAGAACCAAAGAAGCGATGGATGGATTATGTGAATGATCATATTACTATGGCAAGAAGAATAAAGATGAATAGAGAAGGTATAAGAAAGACCTATAATGACCATCAATATAGCTAAGGGCAAGAAGTGGATATTGGTATGTTGGTTCTGTCTACCTACTTTATGAAAACGAAGCTTCACATTAAGAATGAAAAATAGTTGAATAATAACTTACTCATAATAAAGCCTAAGCTTTGCCTGTTCATCACCGCAAAGAACTGGAAAATGCAAAGATTGTTAAACTTTCGGCAGCTAATTAATTAACGCACTATGAAATAATGCATATAATTATCTGCATGCATGTTTCAGTGAATGACCAAGTGCGTAGAGCCTTTACGTGTAATCGAAATATAACCACATCCTAAGTTAGTAACATGGAGTGATTAGTCTTCAAATGATTATATGTAATTTGTCAGCATCAGTACCTACTCGTAATTAGGGTTTCGTAAAACGATTCCTTTCGGAAAATCCAAAAGGAATCGATCGAACTAGCTCTTATGAAAGCATTCATCTTTCCACAGTCCTTTTGCCATTGTTCGTTTCACGTTTCTTTTTCATCTATATTCAGTTTTTCTGTTATTATTAGAAATAGAAATAGAAAATATTTATTGTCCAGGTAATACAGTAAGCAGGTTCACTGGTTAACAGCAAGTTAAGACGACATGAGTAGCTTTAAATGTTACCAACAGCAAGGTTACAATATATGTAGTATTTGCTAGTGAGCCCCAAACTAGACAGTTAGGTAGTCTGTATCTTGGGGCTCGGAGTACGAATTCCAGAGTGGAGACTAGAGAGGTGATTTCAGGTATGGTTTTTACGTGTGTATATGTGATGTTTGTGTGGTGTGTGTGTGCGTCTGGTGTGTATAGTGTATAAGTGTGCGTGTTTGTTCCATTGTGCTTCATTTGATTTGGTGTCAGGTCAGGGTCTTTATATTAATTGTTCCGAGTCATCATAACCAGTGTTATGCAAAATTTCCTTAACAATTTTTTTGCAGTCGAATGAAGTAGTATTTTTAATTTAGTATTTTTACTAATATCAACATGCCATGAAGTGAGTGTTAATACAATCCCGGACTCTAAATCGAGCCTCCGAGTATTTTATGTTTATAGGCCTAAAACATCAACAACAAGTTAAACAACAAGTTTTTACGCAGTTTTTATTTATTTACATTTACAAATAACAGAGAACAGATACATGGACTAGTGTGTAGTTTTGAAGCTGACTTACTGGCCACCACTTCGGTATCACTTTTGTTTCAAATATGAATTCACGAATTTGAAAAAGAGAAGAAAATCGGAGCTTGATCGCTTTTAAAGAAGCAGCAAGCTTTGATTAGAGCATCTATTAAGTCAATAAATATTTCGTTATTGTTTTCGTTTTTATGAAAAGAGTATCGACATTACTTTTCCTTATTTTTTTATCCATTCAGAGGTTCAAATTACGAATACTGCGCCTGAAGTAGCCGCGCAAAACTGTGGCACTTCTTATGTCTGGGCTTAGCCAACGAAACGTAAGTGCACGACTTCATGGATGTCTTCCGCCATTCAAAGAATTTACCATAGATACCCGGAGACTGGTGGCTTTGTACACCGTCCAGGAGGACCAGGAAACCGAGTTAGTACAACACGACAAGATTGGTTTATCTTTACCACCAGCCTGTGTAAGTGTCACTTGACCTCAGTACAGGTCCAAGAACAGCTTCGAGACTTTCATAGATTCGCAAACAGTCATGCGGTCGAGCTGTTAGAAGGAGACTCGAAGAACGTGGCCTGAAACCTCATAAGGCAGCCAATCGTCCCAAACTGACACGAGCTGAAAGAATAGCGCGCCTACAGTTTTCACGCAAACATTTGAGTCAACAGAAGAAGCATTGGACTCAACGTCAATGGAGTCAAGTTCTTTCTACAGATGAAACCAAGATTATGCTGTTTGTGACAATGATGGACGTAGGAAAGTCTACCGAAGACAAGAAGGATTCTTTCAGCAATTTTGCATTGAAAAAAGGTGAGTTATGGCGGTGGGTCATGGACAGTCTGGAGCGGAATTCCCACCGACGAAATAAGTGGCCTTGAGGTTGTGACAGGACCATGGTTGCCAACACTAAATAGCGACCGATACGTTCATCAATGCCTAGCGGCTCATGTGATTAATGCTGAGGTTGTGGATCAGGATTTCATTTTTATGCATGATAATGCAAGGGCGCTCGCTGCAAGAATTGTTCGAGGATGCCTGCATGACGTCAGTATCGGGGTAATGGAATGGCCAACACGAAGCCCTGATATGAATCCTATAGAGCACTTATGGGATGAGCTGAAGAGGCGTGTTCCAGCTAACCAACCAGCTCCAGAAACTTTGCATGAGCTGAAAACTGCCGTTTTGGAAGCATGGGAGGACAGTTCACAGAACGTCATAGTGGCATTAATTAATTCCATGCCAAACCGTATGACGTCTGTCGTTAATACTCTTGGAGATAACACAAGTTACAAAATAAACGTTGTCTCTACGTAAACCATTGTTTTCTTCAAAAATTCCACTCTAATGTTGCCCCTGAGAAACGGGAAAACACAATTTATTGCAATTTTACTGTTTTTTTTTTTGTATTCCGATTTCGGAATAATGACAAACGGAAATGATAGTCAGTGACTGGCCTCAAAACCACGTTTTTTTCTTAATACTACAACTATCTAAATTGAATGAGACCTTTAAACAAAAATATGCAGAGTGACTCGATTCAGGTGTCTTGAAGTAAGTATGTATATTATGTCCCTAATATTCGTTACTTACCTACTACAAATTATTTATGACAGGTATTAAAGATGTTGTTGACCTAAGATTATTTTCTACTAGTAATTAGATTGATTACCAATAGAAAACAATCTTAGGTCAACAACATTTTTATTACCTAGATAGAGATAGGCTCATAGTCAAATATTCCATTGACCCACTTTATCTCTAAAGTTTGCTAAACATCTTAATAGTACCTAATTTGTAATAATAGGTACAACGCCTGAGCGATAATGTTTGCCACTAGTCGTTTTAAAATAAATCATTATTACTATGTCTTCTATGTTTTCAAGTTTAAGAACTACTTTCACTACAGGATGATAATATTAGATAATCAAATCTCGACAGGTTTGTCAACATTTAAATTCTGCTATTATTGAAATCAAACTGTGATATTAGACTTTTGACGATACTTGACCGGGCCTAATACTAGAGAGGCGATGGACTCAGTCAATCTCTTTTCTATATACCTAATAGTTGTTTGATTATTACTTAGTAGCAACTTAAATTAGCATATTATAATTTTATGCATTAGCTTTATCATGTCTAAAAATATTTGTCTCTAAAAACTTCAAGTCAAGGCAATCTGACTTTTCTTCACATAGGAAATTGAACAGATTACTTTAAACTACCTAGGTAAAGAAAATCTAGTACAACAACGATATGAAAACGAACTCGCACTACGCAGTGAGGAGGAAGACGATAGCGCTGGAGATAGAGCGATGTTGGATAATATACCTATCGAAAACCCGAGGAGATCCACATCCGAAATCTATGCTGAGGTTACTTGTCTTGAAAACTTAAGTATAAAGTAGTTAATACAGAACGTAAATACTTACCGGTACCAATGATTAAGAAAACAATATAGGCACTTGTGTACATTTTGAGGATTTATCACAGATTGTCCATTCGTTAGTTCCGAATTGTTTTTATATACGGGCCGGTATCAATACAGCGCGGCCTGTTGCGGAATTTTGAACTTTCCTTGACATAATCGTGGCTGATTACGATTTTGGCGGCGACGCCCATATGCCGCTGAATCCTTTGGAAGCATTACCTTGGTTGTGTCATCGTGAAACTTTTCTCTGCACTAACGGTGTGTTGTTCGTAGTCTTAAAATGCTTTAGAATTTATACGCTTTCAGTCATATTTGTAGAAGGGGTAAAACGTTTAATTGATAATACTTAATCAATTAAAAGTATCAATGAGATCGCGCCATTTTTGGAATCATCTCGATCATATCTTGTCTCTGTTTGTTTATTGCAGCGTAGTTAAGAAAAATGGTTTATCATTTTTGCAGTCTTTTGAGCGTTTTTCGCACCCTGAATCAATTTTACTATAAAAAAGTGTAATGATAATTTAAGGTAAATAGCCCTCTCCCCCGTCACGGGAATTCTCGAGTCGTCGCAGAGAAATTTGGTTTATATCAACACAGGTCTCCTAGCATTAAACTATCATTTCGTCTACTGAAGTAAAACAAGTTAGGTACCCAACGTACCACTCGCCAAGCTAGTTTTTTGGTTTTACCAAGGACGAGGACAAAGTTAGGAATAGAAAATACATTTGAAGAAGCACAATTACGTATACCTAGCCCCAAGTATAAAAACTACACTTTTTCAATGCGTTCAATACCTACTCAACTGAATCAATATTTAATAGCAAATAACACCCTGCCTAAAAATTTAATGCTTTGGATGCACGTCTGTATCATACATATACATAGGTAATTGATGCAGTGACGATTGTGCCAAACTACTAAATATATTTTGCTTACATTGTTTTTATTTGAGTGGTTTTATGTATTTATTGAGAATCTTGAAACCTAAACATGTGTTTGCCTTTTGTCAGAACTTCAGTGGAAAAACATAGGTACAACAGATAATATATTATTCCAAGAAATCATAAGCGTTTTCTAAACGTCGTGCTACGGCACAACACATATGTACAGACGCCAGCACATCAACCTACACCTAACTGTCAAATTTTCCCAATCAACATTGAACCTTATGCTTTAGCGATAAAGTTGAAAATCTATTACAGAAATCTGACAGATTGTAGTAGGTTGATGTGCTGGCGTCTGTACATAGGTAAGTACCTATAGACTTCATCTAATACATTTACGTTTCGTACGGAATACATATCGTGTGTGTGCCATGTTCCTTCCAGGCTGTCTTCCTAGAAACATTTAATAGGAAGTAGCGAGCGTACTAGTTTAGCTTGTAAGCAAAGGTTCCAGTTACCTACTCTTGCAATTTAATATAAATTCCATTCTTTCTTACTTTTAGAGTACGAGTAGGTCTCCAGATGCCTTTCCTATTTTCCGCTCACTTGACAAAAGGGGTTTTTAACTTGAACCACTCATTGTAACACTCTTGGACTAGTAACACGAAGTTTGAGCAACAGAGTACCTACCTATCTGCTCGTAAGGCTTTTTAATCATATACGATACCAGGTGGCCTACCATGATCTTATTAAAAACGATTCAAAAGCAAGACATTTCAGTTTAGGTTCCTAAACTGCATCGCTCAAAGTCGTAGGTACCATGACGTCCAATACTCTCAGCGGCATTTGGATCGTTAAAAGTGAATGAAACCGCGTTTGAAACTTTTTTGGTGAAAAAGAGACAACGCTATTATTATCAAATGAGTTTGTTTCGCGCACATTTTAGTATCAAATACGTTCAGAAGCAAGTAACATTTTATTTGTTCTTAACTCAGTATCATTACTTTAAAATAAAAAAGACACTCAACAATTGTTTTAAGATTCCACGTTAATGGGTAACTATTGTTATAATAATTCTTAGTCAAAGTACATAGGTATTTATTTACCTTTTATTATTTATTATACGAAAACAATATTTTTATTTCGACGTAATAAAACAAATTATGTTTCTGTGTCGAACGCACGAGAGTAAAAAAAGTTGTGCGAGTTGTCATCAAAGAGTAAAGTAATGGTTGTCATAGTGTGAGGCAGAATATTCCTCTCCCGTATTATTATTATACTCTTTGATCTTCCTAAAAAAAATCAATTACAAGTGTTCATCAGAAGAAAAACAAATGCGGTTAAAAAAGGCATGTAAAACAGGTATTTTAAACTTTAAAAGAAAGATTAAAGTGCACTTACATTGATTTTTTGTAAAATTCCACTAAAATAGCACTAAAAAACTTAATTTTCGTCAATAATTATTCACCAAACGTTTCAGTTTATGTTAGGCAAATAGTAACTTTTATTGAATCGCTTATTTTGACAGTTAAGCGTTTCAGTTGAGCTGCTCTATGGACGTCATGGTACCAAACAAGTATAAAATTAAATGAATGAAACCAAAACTTGCGACTCAATTTGGGACAATCGCTGTCAGATGGCATGGCCTAAATTGAATCGTTAAACTGATGTCATGGTACGAATTAGCAGAACAGTTCAGTTTAGGTCCTAAAATGGATCGCTTTAAGAGCTCGCGGTAGGCCTGCAGCGCATTATAACAAACTATAATAAATCTCCCGCGCCGAAGGCTAGCTGGCTAGTCTCCGTTCCGTCCGTGGCCGAAATACGGTCTGGTCACCGTCTGGAGGACTTTATTTTATTAACAAAGTGTAGTGGTAGCCCAAAATCGAACATCTTCTTACCTACTAAAATTATAGGTAACTAGCTTCTGCCCGCGACTTCGTCCACGTGAAATTTCACCCGACCCCCATTCACCCTCTTAGGGGTGGGTCGAAAAGCCCTTTCTTAGTGCACCCCTAGACCTCATAAGGAACCTTCGTGCCAAATTTGTAATCTCTAGACCCAGTGGTTTGGGCTGTGCGTTGATATGTCAGTCAGTCAGTTTCTTCTTTTATATATTTAGATAATAAAAAGACGTTGCGTTATTTCCTCTCTACGCGTTTATTTACTCCTCTAGAGGATGGGTGCACCCAGGTGGACTTTATAGTTACTAGCATATATAGATAATCACCAATCTGCCAATAAATTAGACTAATTAAGGTTGTACGCCTAATTGCTAAATAAGTGTGCCGTGATAATGCCACTGTGGTTAACGAAAAGCGGCTAAAGTCAAGGCTGTCCTTGTCTCTATGTACTATGTAGTGGGATGTTTTCATAGCGGAACCTTGACTTTACGTAGAATAACTAACGTTTGAGATTATAGTTTGGGTTTTTACAGCATCTTTCTTTAGCAGTTCTTGGTACTTCTATGTAGTAACGTGATGGTGGTGGTTACGGAGTAAAAGAAACAGCATTAATAAGCTATCATTTCCTTAAGGTTAAGAAAATATTATGTAGATATATTAACATTGTCATTACCTACTATTGTCTTTTTCCTCAGAATATTGTTGTTTTAGGTATCTATCAGAACATTAATATGGACTAAATATTCGTTGAGAAATCCGTAGATTAGAAATTTTGATAAGTAACTTAGTCAGAGACAATATAAGCCTTACTGCGCGGTCAGAATTCTCAGACCGCAGCAAGGCTGCTATGGTTTCTGGCTAAGTTACTCTATTTAGAAAGGTGCCCATTCTTCATGACGCATATGGACGTGTTGTAGCTGCAAACGTTTAACGTTAAACGCTTAACGTCACGTTTAATTCAATGTAGTTGTGATAGGTCCGGTATCGTGTATGACGTCATACTTGTAACCCATTTCATACATACTTATATGTGAAACTCACAACATACTGCACTTTCATCTGTATTTGGTCTGAGTCAGACTTATAGGGAGTGGACTCTGTGGTTTCTAACTTTAGGTGTGAAAGTGTGATTCAAATTGGGTAGAACCGTAAATACGTATACAGTTTAGTACCTATTCACTTAAACGGGGCCAAAAAATTGAACTAGGTATAAAAAGTAGAATAAATATTGTCGTTGATAACAATCGAGTCCAAGGGCTGTTTCGTAGATAGGTACGTTACGGTCTACATTGTTAGAATTTGAAACTTGATAATGAAGACTTACCAACTGAATTTCGACAAACTGTAATAGATTTTATTTCGACACTATGGAACTCCGACACGTCTTCATAACCTTACTCAAAATTCAAGCATTACTTAAAACTAGTTTCAACCAATCAAATTAAGCAATGCTTGATACTTGAGTGAGGTTCTGTAATACGGACCTTAGACCGTGATGTGCAGCGGAAATGTAGTAAGTATCTATCATTTCTTGCGTCGTCCACGATAAGCAACACAGTTGTAAGTAGTTCACAGACTAGCTAGTCAGCAGAATTGCAAATATCAGATCACAGGCTAAGTAGTTCCTAACAAATTACGGATTTTGACCATTTCGCATAATTTTTGATCGTTTGGAAAGTTATATAACTTACTTTATTCACTTGAGTACCTGTTTCTTACATTGAGTCGAGTCAGCGCAGAGATAGACCTAATAATAATCTAATAGAACAAGACCGAATAAATTAGCCATTTAAACAATCTACTTCTTTACAAGACTGCCTAGTGCACACCAAGTTAACCTTGTAAGGGAGTAATTCATCTAATTAAGCGAACTATATATTTATCACCTTTAAGGCCTGCGCAGACGAGGGACAATTTGTACGCGGACAAATTGTCCGCAACGATAGAACGTATGGAAATCTATGCAGTAACGCACACGAAGGACGAGTAGACTGCTGGGATTTCCATACATTCTATCGTTGCGGACAATTTGTCCGCGTACAAATTGTCCCTCGTCTGCGCAGGCCTTTACTGGACTGTAATTGACGGAATGCTGTGGAAACGTAAATCAAACCATGATGTCTTTAACATACTATTTTATTCTTTATATTAATATCCTTCGCAATCACGTTATAATATTTATGATTACAGTTTAATTTTGGAATGGTATTTAATGTAATATAACGATAAGCTTAAAAATAAATAAAAATCATATCAACTGAATTTACAATGTAATCTATCATGCATCACGATGACAGACTTGTTGAAATTAAGGAACATGGCAAAGAGTGTAGATGAACGCGACTCTTTGGTTTCTCTGTTTCTTCTAGAATAGCGGACTATATAAATCTAAAATGAAACATTACAAAATTAATGCGAAATTAACATTCACAATTGAAGAAAGTATTCAACCCTAATCAAATGAAAGCGTCAAACTCCGACAGACAGAATAATAACGTCATAATTACACCTTCACTTACAACTATGTTAATTTTTTCATCATTAAAATTGTTATTTGTACAAAATAATTCAACAAGTGTGATAAAATATAATAATTAAGTTAAAAATACAATACAAAAACAATATAAATACCTAATTATACGATCAATCTATTGCTAAGTAATACAGATAACAACCTGCTAGTACTGACAAGCCTGAACAGGATAACACATTATCAAAGCACATATTTTCCTTTATTATTAAACAATCAGAAACAAGAATAATTGCACCAATAAATAAAAGGGGAAATAGGGTTAAAAGTAAATTAAAATAAACGTTAATGAGACGTAAGAGAGACATGAGACACATTATAAATAAAGCATAATTTAAATGGAAATGAGAAGAAATACAGACGAGAAGTATTCGTATCGAGATAATTCACTAAGATATAACTTTTATTGATTGGCGCAATCCACAGGTACATAAACACTTTCCTTCAAATGCAGCCCAATTCGAGTATACCGTTCAGAGGCCAGAATGTTGAGAAAAGCAAATTCTTACATTATAAGTGAGTCTGGAGCTACTCTTACCTTATTTCATTTAATTTATCCACTAATGGTAGAAACGTGTGAAGTCGATAAAAATTGAAATAAGATAAATAGGTAAAACCCTTCAGCTAGGATTACTATGAGATATCTAAGGTATTGTTTTTAATATCGTTTATGAGAATAACATATCATTATCACTTCAAGCTAAATTCTATTGAGAAAGAGCAAACTCGTATTAAATCTACGTAAAATAACATTTGAAGCTCATAAATTATTTGCAAAGTCCATTAAAATGGTGTTCCAGAGCTAGGAGCTTTAGACCGTAGGTATCGTGTGAGTTTAGTTTCATTATTTTCATTCACCATTTCCATATAAGGTACATACGTATTCAATTCATAAACGCGAGATACAGAGAAGTCACTCCGGTTGGGTCCCAGTTTCCTATAACCTACGCCTCCACGTGGTGCAGTAACTTATCTCCGGCAAGAACATGATCCGGACGACGCGCGTCCGCGGCGCACACGCGGGGCAGACTAGTCGGTCACGAGCACAAAAAGTCCAGCAGTCCAACACTTCAATACTGACGGTCGTCGTAGATGTAGATGGCCTCCCCGGCGGACTCCTTGAGCGGGGGCGGCGGGAAGTCCAGCTCGCCCGGCCGGAACAGCTTGGACGCGTTGGGCGCGGGCGAGGCCGGCGCCGGGGAGCCGCTGCCGGGCGAGCCGCCGCCGCGACGCTTCACGCCGCTGGGCGATGCGGCCGTGCGGAATGATGACCGCCTGGCCAACCTGTGCAACATAACGATTGGTTCATTTCTGATCTAATGATTCTTCAACTAAAGCTGAAATTGAAAGCTGTCCAATAAAATTTAAGATAAACTTTTTCCCCTGTATTCATAAACGTTGCTTAAAGTTTTGTAGTGATATTTTAAACGACACTTAACTTTAACCACACACTTTAATTGTCTTTTATAAATAAACCCCTTTATGTTTAACCTGAGACATTAATTTTATAATTATGCATACTGAAAAATTACTAGTAGTAATATATCTTGTTGATAATATATTACTACTACTCATTTTTCAGTAAGATTTAAATACTTTACCTAGAAGCCACCTCCTCAGGTGTTTCTTCAATCTCCAGCACCCAGCTGACGGAGTCGTGTTTCTCGACGACGCCCTTGACTGCGGGCAGCGGGGGCGAGTCGGGCGCGGGCGAAGCGGCGGGGGAAGGGGGCGAGTCGGGCGGGGGCGAGGCCGAGCGACCAGAGTCGCCCGACGACGTGCGCGCGCGCAATGGCGGCCGCTCGATGTAACCGCCGCCCGCTAGCAGAGACACCACCTGCGTGACAAATAAAATTGAAAAAAAAAATAATTCAACTTATTGCTCCAACTTGGTGATATCGATTTTATGATTTTCACAGGTATGTAATGCAGTAGACTAATTGTAAGTAAGTACCTAAATCGGCTGCATCGATCATTATCCCTTGAAGTGTCAACAAAGGATATATAATTTATTATTATTGATAACCTACTTAAACGGAGGGAATCGTCGATAACCTTTCATTAATTCGATTCGATTACCATTCCATGAGTATTTATTTTATTCATTGACATCAAATATTCATCATCCGGTGATCTCACCATACGCAGTGAAAAGTTTACCAAACTAGGTCAGAGAGTTAAAGTAAATAATTATAATAATAATAATAATAATAACTTTATTTCACAGAAAATACAGATTTAACATGTTTTATATAAAGACAGTTTTAGATGAGCTTTGGTAGTAACACAATGTAATACAATCAATGAACTATAATCTGTACACAATATGAAAAACCCTGCCTCTCAAACTAGGCAAACCTGTATCTTGAGAGACAGTGATTCAGCTTAAAATGTGGTGCTTAGAATAATAGTAGACTGTGTCGATCTACCCGAGCGATTGAAGATATAAATAAAGCTAATTTAAGTATATATTTTATGCGAGATGTGTGTGACGGTGCGTTTGTGTGTGTGAGGGTGCGTTTGTGTGTGTGAGGGTGCGTTTGTGTGTGTGAGGGTGTGTGAGAGGGTGTGTGTGTGTGTGATTGGGGATATGTAGGTAGTTAGACGACGTACTTAAGTAAGGATTCTGTTTGAAAATAGTCCTGTTCTAGTAGCCATTCCGTTAGTTTTGATTTTATTTCATATTTATTTAGATCGACAATGTTTAATTTCTTGTGAATTTGTTTGTAGATGTATGTACTTAATGTGTAGTATTGGTGTTGAGCGAAGGAGGTTTTGTGAGGGGTACTTAAGGGTAGTTTCTTCCTTTTTTTAGGGTCAGTTGGAGGAACGCTAGCATGTTTTCTAACCGTTGACTGCAGTACAAAAAGCTGGCGCACTGAAAGTACTTTGCAATCAGCGTATAGTTGCGTAGTGGGATAGCGGTAAGGTTTGCGCAACATCACCTTCAGTACGGCTCTCTGCGCTCTTTCAATCCTCAGAAGACTGGTTTTATTTGCACCACCCCATACTGTGATGCAATATCCAATGACGGATTGACATAATGCGTAGTAAACCATCTTCAGGGTTTCAGGCGCAGCCGAGTCTCTAAGGGATTTGAAAATATGCAAAAGTTTCATAGATCTAGTGGTAATAGCGTCAACCTGTTTGTCCCATCGTAAACCTCCGTCTATTTGGACACCCAGATATTTCACATTATCAGTTCTAGTAAGTGTCGGACATAAGCATTGTGGTGTAGCATTGCAGGTGTGCGCTATTATGGTAAAAGATTTGTCGGGCAAGTTGTTACGCCGAATAGCGAATGGAATGTACGATGTTTTGTCGCAGTTTAGGGTAAGTAAGTTTAGGTTGAGCCATTCCATTACACTTGTTAATGCTGCTTCTGCGTAGCACTTAACGCTATCCCAAGTTGGTCCGTAAACTATGACTGCGGTGTCGTCTGCATACGCAATGATCTTAGAGTTGGGGATGGTCATTTTGCACAACTCATTGACGTATATTTGGAAGAGTGTGGGGCCTAATATGCTTCCCTGGGGTACACCGTAAGTGGTAGTTACTTCTTCACTTATATGTTCTCCAATTTTTACTCGTTGGGTCCGGTTGTTAAGATAGTTTTTGAACATTTCGAGGGTGTTTCCTCGTACCCCTAGGAGTTCCAATTTAGATATAAGTTTGGGAACAGATACTGTGTCAAATGCTTTAGAAAGGTCTAGGAAGATCCCTAGACTTTTAACTCTATTGTCAAGATTCCTAGCAGCGAATTGCGTCAGCTCAAGAACCGCATCCTCAGTTGAGATTCCTGTGCGAAAACCATACTGATTATCAGCTATGAGCTGATGTCTGCTGAGGAATCCTTTTAAAGCATTATTCAGGATCCTTTCTAGAATCTTAGAGAGTGCTGATAATTATAAGAAAAGTATAAGTATATAATTGGGGTCCAGAGAAATTTAACGGATGTTTATAAAAGATAACCCACCTGTGACTTCTGTCTAAGCTTGTATCGTAGCTCCTCGTTGAGCGCGGCAAGTCGCGCGGCATGGTCGCGGTCGCGCGCCGCGGCGTCACGCAGACGTCTGTTATCGTCGCGCAACCGGTCGGTGTCGCGTTGCCGAGCGGCCGCGCGTTCACGCAGCTCCTCAGCAGCGTGACGCGCAGCTCGCGCCTCCCGCTCGCACGCCGCTCGACGTTCTCGTTCCGCCGCGAGTTCTGATCGCGAATCGCGCAATGATGCGACCTCCGCCTGCTTCAGCTCGATCACCGCGCGGAGTGATCGTACCTGTAGGGGGGATGTTCCGATTAAGTAAGCCTTATAAGGTACAAGTTTTCAAATACCTACCAAACATATCATCTGCCTAGCCTTTTCCCAACTATGTTGGGGTCGGCTTCCAGTCTAACCGGATGCAGCTGAATACCAGTATTTTTACATGAAGCGACTGCCTATTTGACCTCCACAACCCAGTTACTGGGTAATACGATACCCCTTGGCTTGAATATCTACCCGTAATGACTGTCAAAGATCCATGAATGACAGCCGGGAGCGACAACGACAACGGCTTAACGTGCTTTCCGAGGCACGGAGGGCTCTCGGTATGTAAAGATAGTCACCTATCCACAGACCAACCGCGGCAAGCGTAGCTTAACCTGATCGATAGAACTGTGCGGCCGTTTTTATTTAGCCACGGGCCCCTCTAAATACTTACCAAACATAATTAAGTATAATACTTATTATCCTATCTAAATATAGTAGCTATCCTTTCTGAACGTATCTGTGCTACCTAATAATGAACGGCAGCGCTATTTATTTCAATGGCTCCATAATAATTATAACCGCTTTATTAATAGCTTCAGTGGATATTACTAACCTCAGCTGCCAACTCATTGGCATCTGTGCTCAATTCCTCATTCGCAGCTAATCGCAGCTCGCAATCTTCCGCCTCGCAGCACACGGGGTCACAGGCCGCGTCGCACATGTTGCACGACTTGTCCCACGACGTGTCCACCGATGTGTCCACCGACGTGTCGGTCGACGTGTTGGCCGACATCACCGATGTATTGTACGACTTGCTCTGCTCTACCTCCGCCCGCGCCGCTTCTAGTTGCGCGCGTAATGTGCGCTCGATTTCGCTGTGCGCGTGTAGACGCGCCCTACTCTCGGCGACTTCGTGTTTAAGGGATTCGATTGTATCCTATAAATAAAATAACGTAGCTTTATTATAATTGTTTAAGTTAACAGGTTTCACCAGCCTTCGTCAGCTCAGGTGGTTTAGCGAGATTGCCATTGTAGTTTCTGAAGGCTAAGGCACATTCTTCGGCCTTCAAACGCGCGGCGAGTACCCAACAATAAAAACAAATGTTTGTAAAACAATTCCAGTAATACAAGTCGGTGCATAAATTAATATTAATTGCAATTTATTTAAGTCCCAAAGGAATGCTAATGAGTGTGGTTACCTTGAGTCCCTTGATGTCATTGGCGAGTGTAGCGACCTCCTCGATGTGTTTGGCCTGGAGGCGCGCGTTCGCCTCCTCCTTCGACGAGACCTCCATCTCCAGCTCTGAGATCTTGCTCAGGCATTCTGCGACTGGAAATGCGTAACTATACGTTAATATAACATTCATGAATTAATTTCTGAGAGCTGTGGTGGCCCAGTGGTAACGGACCGTGTAGGTCGTGGGTTCGGACCCAAACAGGCGCTTTACTTTTTGTAATTTATTTCATCACCATTGCTCTCAAAAACGGTGAAGGAAAACATCGTGAGGAAACCGGCATGACGCAGAACCAGAAATTTGAAGGCACGTGACATCCACCAACCCGCACTGGGCCCGCGTAGTTGATTACGGCCCATTCCCTCTCACAGAAGGGAGGCCTGAGTCCCAGCAATGGGAACTGTGATTATGTGTGAATTAATTTCTTACATAATATTATGGAGTGGACTGAGATATTTCTATATGAATTTAAAATGTGCATAAGTAATTATGGAATGGAATGTACAGTCAATAACCGAGGGAGGTAATCTACTGACTACTTCATGTTTTTATAAGTCCATAATCCTAGTGCAGTAGAATTCAACAGGTTGAATAAGTTATTTATGTATTTTATTTAGTTAATTTTGCTTTTTTAATAGCTTGGCGGAAATCTGCTGGATATTATAAGCACAATAAGAAAGGTCATGATAGCGATGATTTGGGTACGCCTATGTTCAGCAGAGGATATAGACCTCCCCTCCCCTTTTTGGCTGTATGATAAAGATGATTATGATGAAATGTGTTCAATACTAACTGGTATCGAGATCTTTCTGCGCTCGCTGCTGTCGGTCGCGGTCTGCGCGCGCGGCGCTGCTGCGCTCGGCGGCCGCCACGCCGCGCCATCGCTCCGCCTCCACACGCCAACTGCTGCCATTTAGTGCGTCCAACTGAAAAAATTATACTACCATTAGTATAACGTACACTGAGCTTGTAACTTTATTTTAGTATGGATGTTCATACAGCTTAGTCCATAAGGATGTTTAGATACAACTTGCAAGGACGTTGACTGTGAAATATTAAACAGGTACTTGGAATGCTTGTCTGTTCTGATCAGCCCTAAGGTACTAAGCTTATATTCTGGCACTAGGAGTGGGTTTACCTTTACATATATTGTCATTTGAAATAAAACTCATGGTTTTTACACGAATAACCTCTCAAGTGAATATACTATGTTGGGTCATCACTTACACAAAAGCCATGAACAAACATCCATACTCGTAAAATATCTGTCTGTACGGCCATACAAATATTTCTTCCAAGTTCCAACGTGAATCGAACCGGCCTCAAAGCTTTGTCAAATGTTTGTTGTGTTGGTTGGTAAACACAATAGAGTGCCTACAACTTATGTAAATTTTCGACCACATTCGTAAATCACTACGACATAGTGAGGACATTGTGAAATTTTACGTCACGTTATCGTTGGTATTTTATACTATAAGTATACTACCAGTGTGTGTTTTTCAGTTATCTCACTGTGAACGTCTCTATCAAACCTAAATACGCTTTTATTAAGAATGGTTTCACGATGATAAAAGAACGGGCAAATTCTATAGCCAACCCGTCCTCAATCTTCGAGATATTGATTCTTCGAAATAAAACTAATACTCACTCGAAACACTAAATACTGGACTAAAACGCCCAGGGCTTCGACGCCTTTGGCGGCATGCGCGAGCGCAACGGCCTGCTCGCGCGGCTGTTGCTGCTGCGGCGCGACGAGTGGCACCGCCGGCGTCCGCACTGGCTGTGGCGTCTGCACACGCTTGCCGCGCGGCCCCACCGCGGCTGCAACTCGCGGTGGCTCTGCAGGACAAAAGAAAAAGAAATGAGTACCATCAAAACTATTCAATTTATAGAATAAAAGGCATATGAATCGATGTGTGATTCTCAATTTTCCGAACATCTGATAATCCTACCGTCTGAGAGTGTATCACGGGTTGATATCCGTCAAAAAGCTCGCATCTGTGAGTGAATCACGGGTTGATTCATGTCAAAAACGTCGCATCTGTCACGGGTTGATACCGCGGCCAATGACGTAAATAATTACCAATATTTTATTCTGTACTGTATCTACGCTGCTCTAACTTGCACAAAGTATACGGGAAAGAACAAGGGTGGCATACCATCACTTGTCATGCCTCTTAAACGACCGAACAACGGTTACTAGACGTTTCTAAGCTCGCCTGCGCCGATATCGCTCCCGACCACCCTGAAGTCCGCCACACACGGGGCGATTCGCGCAATATGGCCGCCACGGATGTGGCGATTCGCGAAAAATGGACGCCACAGACGAGAGGCTATGTATAAATCGAATAAATCTGGGTTGCGTATAACGTTCATACTACGGGTCACAGGCCTCCTCTCTGTGAGAGAGCGCGGGCCATAATCCACCACGCTGTCGCAGTGCGGGTTGGGTTTGACTGCAATTGTTGACACCATGATAATTAGATAAGTATGTTACAGCTGAACTTTACTTGAGCAAGAATTAAATAGGTAAACGATCGATCTGCGTGAGGTACGAGCACGATCTTTCGTTCTTCAATGAAGTCATAGAAACAGAACGGCTAGTAATGTTATCGGTAAGTACCATTCATAGCCACGCGCGCAGCATCGTGCTGGGTCAGAGATCAGCGCTAAGTACTATGCGTAGGAGTGACAGGTTGCTAGCAGACACCTACCTCGGACCTCACTATAATAATATACTTCCGATGGTTGCGGATGACCACCTTGCAGTATGAATAAGTGAATTTAGTTTATAAGTATGAGCAGAAACTTTCATTCAGTTGTATGATAAGGCCGCTCATTGTATGTTTTGTTGTAATAATCGTTTCTATTGTTATGTATTTTCTAGTGTACAATAAAGTATATATAAATATAAATAAATAAGGTAAATCAAGGAAACACATGACAACAGATGTACCTAAATGCAGAAAGACGACTGCTTTTGGGTAAGATGCTAGCAACTACATTAGCGTTCTAAAGGTTGTTTTATTCATACTCTAAGGTTGACACATTACTTGTAACGGTCAAGAAGCTGAGGGCTATCTTTATCGTAACTCTTAGAAGAGCATGAAAATGCATGTTCTTAAATATTCAAGTGTTTATACTGTGTAATCGTTTGTTCGGGCACGAGGACGTGTGTCACGATCCGACTAATCAGTGAATCGACCTCTAAAATCGTATTCCATGTATGAAGAGATGGTAATCTTCAGCGGCTCTACTCATTGTGGGTTTTTCATAATGCTCGTGTAAAATATAAAACTCATTCATCATCGTTTTCAGGGGCAAGGGAAGACAATAAAGTTATCTTGGGGTACAGTAATTTTATCACGGCTATAAAAATGTCACATTGATGGGAACTGCGTCTTTTTATATGAGGCTTTTAATTATAATAAACGTTAATTAACCAGAGCTTTGTCGTCTGTTTTAACATTGCAACTTATAACAGCTACTTCACATAACCCTTTTACGTGAAACACCGACCACAATATTTAGGACAGCGTGTATTAAAATTGGTCTGGTTACTGCGCTTGCGACTGTCTACGCTAATAGAAGCCGGCACGCTTCCTCTGTTCTCTTTATAATTCCACAACCGGAGAGTTCTCACGATTTGATGGAAATAGTAAGAAGTTTAAACGGAAACAAATAAGTAATTACAAATCGTTTTGTCTTTCCATTAAACGAGGTATTAAATGACATTGCATTCTTAGGACACCAGTATTTAATATGCATACAAATACCCTTGGTGCGATTGTTATCCAATCCATTCATTCTTACATACTAATGCATCCAACACAACGTTTTCAAGATCAATGAAATAGATAGTAGGTAATAAACTACAAAACTTGGCACAATTTAATTGTTTCAATTTTTCGTCTTGTTTCATAAAACATTACGGAAAACTTCAACAGAAAGAAATACAAGGCAAGCAAAATAATTATCCTTATGAGAAACTCTTCATCAAACGTATTGTTAATTGTCTCTTATCCTTTGTCCCAGGAACTAATTAACAGCGTTACATAAATAAAGCCCAGCTTTCTATATTTCGTGATGACACGGCAAGCCCTTAGCACTATCGACGCCAACCATTACGAAGTGAAATCGGCGGTGTTCCGCGCACGTAGGATCTATTATTTGATATGAATATTTCAAACAGGCACTTGCTAGGCAACATACATATAAAATTTATGATACTATCACTTTTAATTCATAGATATTTTGATACAATCGTAAAATAACAGCTGCGGGAAAACGAAAGCATCAATTTCCTTTGCTTTCCGCATTTTATTCCACAGTCCACAAAATCACGAACCCATCCAATCATTTAATCAAACTAGGACAACAAAAAAGCAGCTTTGATTCAGCAGATGTAAAAAATGGTCTCTCTTTATGTTGGTAACTGTTCCCACGCGCGCCCGGCGCTCGCTTCGCGCATCATTAGGTTCGGCTGACAGCGCCCATTTCCGCCACGTGGTAACAATAAAAGCCCCAACATGTTAATTTTTCAATCCAATTTGTAACATTTTGCGTGTGTAGTGACAAATCAGATCAAAATATTGGACGACAAAATAAACAAAAACACTCAAAAGTGGATTATAGCATCGCATTATCTCGTAGTTGCTCGCTGCACCTAGGCCGTCATTTATTTGGACCATAGGAACTCTCGAATATGTCACTGTGCCAAGTAATGGTAGTTGTTGCTCTGTAGTAACGGACAAACTGGAGCTCAAATGCCTATTAAGTATGTCGACATTAAACTAATTTAATCATGACTCTTCTGCCTGCGACGGGGGAATATTAACACTTCTTATAAGAATTAGAAGACCAAAACTTACCCAAAAAAGGAAGCAAAATACATAATATTTTCGAAGAAGGACTAGACAAAGACGATGCAATAGTAATTGTGCTCATAAAGCATAATTATTGCGGATGATGTCTCAATAGTAATTTTGTGAATGGCCGGTTAGAGAGGGTCAAACAGCATGCGCGTGGGCATCAATTGGGAACGTTGAAACGTCAAATTAACATGCTTTAGGGCTGACATAATATTAAAAATACAATTAATTTATGACTGCGCGTTGTAAAGGGCTCAATGATTCTTAATCATGTTCGTTTGAGTGTGACTTCAGAATAGAGCGATATCAATTTAGATTCTGACAGATCGATAATTTACAAGAAAATTATTGATAACACTCACCATAATTAAGTATACAATTTCATTATGTGACTGTTGAAAAGTTAATGACTGCAAATATTATTCAAAATTCTACATATCCCTAAATAACATCAACCCTGCAGTCAGGAGTACGTGTACCTATATTAGTCAAAGTACAAGAGAGCATTGCGCCTACGCCAGGAACATGGACCGTTTGATCAGATGATTGCTGACATTTTTATGTACTTGACAAATGTCAGTTCTCATGAACATGATTCTGCAATAGTTATGTGATCTTTACGTACATAACTTCTGACATAAAACTTGCTTGTGAGAGCCCTTTCTAAATGTGAATAAGCGTTTTGTTGTGTACACGGTTAACGAAGCTCTTGAGAAATGGATTTAAGAAATACCGTCACGCCTTTACTTACACCCACATGTCGGCAATGACTGTATTAGCACCCAAGAAATAGGGAGCTGGCCGTGGGGCTATTGCGATGGACATGAATCCATTCAATATTTCCTAAGAATCAAACTCAAACTCAAAACGGAGTTTTAGGGCACGTCTACATGGCAAAAAAAAATTGCACTCTTATCTCTCAAAATACAGTGCTATGTGGTGAATCCTGAGCATTTATTTCAATGAAACGTATTATAAACACTTTTGAGTTGTCAATGAATCGGTCAGTCAGAAAGATGAAACTACTTGCCCATTCCAAAGCCTAGTAGGTTCCTATGGAAACGTACGGACAAAACTCCATGGACATTCTTTTAAACCAAAAAATACTGATACAAGATATTGGTTACATCATTCATGTTCGCAATTATAGGTACCTACGTGTACGTGAGAACGATGTAGAACGACGAATGATAAAAAAACACTTTTCTGGTCATAAAAAAAAAGCCAGCAGCCGTGCATACTTAAGTATTTCAAAAGAAACGTCAAAAAGCGATTTCCAACCTGACTAAACTACTTTTATAATGAAAATCAGACCAAAACTTGTCGTCTACTGTCATGTTACTTGAAAACGCGTCGATTTAAAAGCACAGAGTCATAAACCACAGACAGTCATTACTATGATGGATTCAGAGGCGATTGACTGTTTTGTATCAGTATTCCACTTACAGAGTAGGGTAACGGGTCTCCGCGGCCGTGTCGTGAATGTTCTATTGCCTAGAGTACGTTGACTACTTACTATTAAAAAGTTACGATAATATACGTCTTCCTGTAATATGTCAAAAATAATTTATTGTTCTAACAGATTTATGATAGGTAGGTACATACATTATTTAAACGTCGAAGAAAACAAAAATGAATAAATTTATTGAATTTTACATTCGGTTCCTGGCAACCCTGAATACTCCCCCTATACACATCTTATTCGAGTATCACAAAAGCAATGAGTGACCGACCTTGTGGGGCCGATGGGCCGATGACATAAACACCAATTTATTATTTAAAAATATTATTAAACTGTTGTTTTACAATCGAGCATTTTGCCAATTATTACGCTGAAGTTATGAAATCTACTATAATTATATAAATTTACAACAATACAAATAACAATAAGATTTTATTACCGTTTATAAGCAAAACTCATGACGGATTTAATAATAATTTAATTACTATTCGTGTTTCAAGTGTGGCTATAAAATAATTGAAGGTAAATGAATCAAAGCTGCATAGTTCGCATTCGTGACTAAACTATTTTTATTCAAGATCAATAGTATGGTCGGTAAAAGTGAACTGAAAGGATATTCAACGTTTATTCGACCTACATTTTAAGTAACCGAAGCTTTTCATCAAAGCGTTCAGTCTTCAGTATTTTAAGTAAATATAGCATTATTTGAATCACGTATTGATGTACAAAGTAACATTCACTTCCTTTCGAGGAAAAGCTCTAATCGATAGTTACGTTTGATTGGTTGATTAGGGGAACGGAGGAAAGGGAATTTTATTTTTTTATTTAATCTACGTTTATGTAAAACATGAAATATAAATACGAGTATGTTTATTTTACCTATTGTTTTATGGTTCTATTTAGTGAGCAGTGTTTTTATCTACTTACCTACTCAAAGCGAGTCCACCCCTAGCATACCTAATATTATCACAATTTTAAAGAATAGCAAGCTCAAATATTCAACGTAAACTCCACTATCCGCCCACCGAGCGCCATTACGAAAACCATTTATCATTCGTTCATCAAACGGTTGTTGCTCATTTGGTGGGTTCCGGATAGCAACAAATCTTGCCGCAATAGTTCATTTACTCTGTTATTTGTACCGCGCACCCGCTCTAATAATACTATAATCCATTCGTTTGCGTCTAGCGTGTAGAGTAGTGAGAGAATCACAGATCTAATTTTAGTTGTGTTTGTATGTATGTCAGGGGGCCGCGTCGAGTCGCCCGCCCGCCCTAGAAGGGTCATCTGCCCAACGACAGCTTCGCAATATATCTTGCATTGCGCAAAAATGTCACTTTCTTAGTGTTGTTTTATTTTTATCGTAAAGCTTTGAATTTTCTGTTTGAGTCATTCATCCCTTACTTATATCTTTGGTTGAGAAAATTAGAACATAGATAATTGGTTCGACCTAAAAACACTGAAATGGAAAGCATTTCAGGGTGTTTTTATTACCTAACTATTTAGCTTTCTGTGGATGGGCACTTCCCATAATAATAATGCAAATAAAGCACTAACAATTTATTGATATAAATTCCATGAACTGTACAGTAGGTAACAGATGACGATAATAAACACAAAACCAATTTTCTCCGAAATTAATCTTTGATCGCGAACAAGGAACCTACAAACTGGGCCAAATGGGCAATATTAAAAAACCTAGCAACACTTCTGTGTAAATTATACCGTGCGACCCTATTGTAGAGCCAGATCAAAATCTTTGTGAATTGCTATATTTATTGTGATAACATCTTAAAATTGTATGTTTCAGCGAAGCTGTTGAATGTACTGTGACATGACATAACGAAACTCATTCATATATGTACGGCATGTGTGTTCGTAGAACTAGGTGTGTACTCGGAAGTGTGTTACGTGCGTTATTTTCCTTACAGGGTGTGAAGGTGCGGAATACTCCACGAAGAATTTAACTGTAAGACACTACATAGCTGATTGTAAGCCGAGTTTATTGACATTGGTGGGATTTTAAAAGATCTAAATGAGAAGCAGCTGACGACCTGTCACACGTTACGCATATTATTGCGATCCCAAACTGGACGGAGCAACCTTGCCCTGTCTTAAAGCAAAGCACCTGCTACAGACATCGGCAAGGCTAAAAACTGGACCAAAATCTACTTTTACATTACATCATTACACTTTCCTTGGAGATCTGTATCGTACCTCGAGTATGACCTAGTCGCTGTCCACAGGTGTCTGTGCGTCATTTAGGTCCAAGAAAGTTGACCTATAAGGTGACACAATCGCAATACAAATCCGATTGTGTTTACGCCAAATCCGGGTCTCATAGATGGCAGACATGTCTTGGGTTTAGCGCAGATTCGCTGATATGTGGGTCCGCCTTAATTACTATTTCTCACGCATTGCGTATACGCATGACATTTACGTTTACGAATTTTAAATCACCCTACATTCAGGTTAATGTTAATCTTGCCAAATCTAAACAGTTGGTGCCCGCAATTTTTGCTGTTACAGCTTGATAATCTACATCTGGTAAAGCTCTTCCTATGACTTCATCTCTTGGCCTTTTTTCGGAGCCAAGTGTCGACTCATTCTAATTTGTTATATCTAGCCTGTGAGACTACTTTGCTGAATCATGGTCCTCGGATATCATTGGCCGCTCCCAGCATCAGGCATACTGCCAGCCTATTCCACTTTGCGATCAATTTTCTTTTTGCAGTGCGTTATATTGAACTCGTTAATTTAGTTCGATAGTGCGTTGTCGAACCTTGAGTTTGAACTTTTGAATACTCGCCAAGGCTCAAGCTTGAGGATCGTAGGTCAAAACGGTAAGAATAGAAAGGCACACATCTAGCTTTGTAAAACGAAGTTTACAATAACGTAAGCATAATTATAGCCAATGCTTTGCAGATAGATCCTTTTCAGAATTTTTGTTTACATACTCGTCAAATGTTTGAGAATGCTTACTGTCGGTGTTAAGTGGGTTTCATAAGAATGTTTGAAGGTGTTTTAAAAGTTTAATCATTTGAATTATCCATAAATGTTGATAAGTCAATATTGAGCAAGTATTGTAGAATCAATTTGTTGATTTCACTTTTCAACTATGATGTGGCTGAGTCAATAAGTACCTATAAGTATCTCACGGCTTAGTAATCAACGAAGGAGTGGTACAGCGGGATACCTTAACATTCCTGATGTTATAATAATTTTGCAAAATTTGATACAGTCGTGAAAAAATCTCTATTTTAATCTTATGAGATTGCATCAAAATCAGGTAGACGTCGTAAAAACTGGAGATAGCACTAATGTTTCAGATTTATAGATAGAGATCATGCGCACGATTGCGCTGTATACCACTCACGCACGGCAATCTATCACTTGCTCGTCTGTCACCGAGGAGCACCGTGGTGACCCCATTCCTCTGCTAAGACTTTAAAATCATCTTAAAGCAGATAGCAGCGTAGGCAATGTTTACACAAAATTTGACTATCAAGTATCAACATTAGCAAGGCAATGATCACAGTCAGTGTGTTCAAATCTAACGAAACAAAGGACTCATAATAGAATTCGTCACAATGGTCAATTTGGAAATACTCGGCCTCACTACATAAATCTGTCAGTGAGTACTAACGAAGTTGTAAAAGTCATACACATCGCCACCTTTGTTCACTCCGAGGAATCAAAAGGACACTTGCCAAAGGAAGTTAAAATATAAGGACGTCGGAGAGAATTTCCTTAAACTTCGCAATCTGGGTCACGATTATATAATCGGTAATTTAATTTAATATTTACATAAAATTATTCAAATTAATGAACTGGAAAAAACGTTTCATGTCGCTTAGCTTGTGTAACTTGTTTTGTATTCAAAGAATTGCCGCCAGGCATATCGATATCTACCACATAACGATTTTGCAATGCCTAAAAAGTAAATTACTGATATCGATTGTTTAAGCACTGAAGGCACTTTTATTTGTAAATTGTGACAGTTAACATAACTCATTTATTCAAAGCAGTGAATTTTGCAGTAAGCCCTCTATTATATTTGTCATGTGTCAAGTTATATTTACATGTGGCGGGTGATGACAGAACAGACATGCCATCAAACGTGTGCCCTCCAGCTATTCGCCAACTTAATATAACCCCACTTATCATGAAATAAACGTGGCCTTACTTTTAGTATTTTGTTTTACGACAATACCGCGCGAACATCCTGTGTGTGCTCCCACTAATTAACTTTTAATAGGCATAATTTCCACACAAGTACTTTACTAATAGATGTCGGGAGTTAGGGTCATCACTCATACTCTATAGCGAATCAGTAATGTCTCGAAACAAATAAGTTTGGAAGCAGGCATCGAACGACTAGCTTCAACTTAGCGGACGGATGTTCCGCTGATGCATCATTTAGTTCGCCTAAAAAACGTACGCGTGGAATTGACAACTTCCTCTTTCTTTGAATTCGGTTAAAATGCACTACATATTCGTTACAAGCGTCATGCCGGTGATTTCCAAAGGGAGTGATGTACTGTCATAGTTTCCGACGGCGAGAGTGGCTTAGGGACAAAACTATCATAGTTTATCTAAACACAGGATAAATGGTTGTGCAATTCGTATGAAAAAATCTAAACATTTCATGTCAGTGATTTCATGCGAGTTCATGTGACGTTTTGCAGCTTCTGCACAGCATCATCACAAAGTTTCGCAATTTCCGTAACACTACAGAACAATAAAGTGTTACTGAAATAATAAAACAATAGCCTCAATGAAAAAAACACAATCGTATCTTCATTCGTGCACTCGTACAAAAAGATAATTAGGTACTGTTTTTGACGTAACAACTTTAAATAAATTGGCATTTTTCTGACATTTAAGAATTTTTTTACAGGATTTATCATCATAAATGAACAGGCAAACTTAACGCCTTCCACTGATCATCATCTGCCTAGTCTTTTCCCAACTATGTTTGGGTCGGCTTCCAGTCTAACAGGATGCAGCTGACTACCAGTATTTTACATGGAGCGACTGCCTATGTGACCTCCACAACCCAGTTACTGGGTAATACGATACCCCTTGGTAAGACTGGTTGTCAGACTTTCGGGCTTCTGACGACCCATAACGACTGTCCAATCCACGAATGACAGCCGGGACCAACGGCTTAACGTGTTTTCCGAGGCACGGAGAGGACCAAGACCCCTCCTCCCTCTTAAAGATGGTCACCCATCCACGGACCAACTGCGGCAAGCGTAGCTTAACCTGACCAATCGACCCGTGTGGCTGTTATTACTTAGCCACAAGCCCGGGTTAACGTCTTCCACTGATATGAATAAAAAATAATCTATATTTACTAATATTATAAACAGGTATTTGTGAGTTTGTATGGAGGCGTAATCTTCGGAACTATCGAATCGATGCCGAAAATTCTTTCACTAATGGGAAGCTACAGTATTATAATTATTAAAACAAGAAATTTCACGCGGACGAAGTCGCGGGCAGCAGCTAGTTGATTTCATAAAAAGGGGTAGGCGCATAGTTAGGTACTGAGGTGCTTGTTGTCACCACCAACAGTCACCACGCTTTACGTTACACTGTTGCTGGCTTGCAGGTGAGTGACCACACCTGTTCAGAGACACCTTTTCATTTACCGGTATCGCCATATTAAGACATATCTACATATAAAATAAACGATTATTAAACAAAAGCCAGATACAGCACGTAAAATCTAGATATCACTGCACATCGCGCATTAAAAGGAGAAAGTCGTCAGAAACAGTTGATGTCTCCATCGACAAGACAAGAAAACGTGCAAAACTTTATTGCACGTTCTGCAATACCTGTGTTTTCGTTTATTTACATCTGTATTTACTTTCAGACGTTAATAGCTGTAATTACTGCGCATTGCAAGTGTTATATTAATACCGTATTTATCATACACCAGTACCGTGATCATAAGATTTTAAGCCAGTCGTTGGCGGACGATTTTGTTTACGAACAAAATCGTCCGCCAACGACTGGCTTTCCGAAAGAGATCTTTGGGAAAACTGGACGGTTCTTGAAACGCACACGTGTTTTGAAGCTTTTCCATTGTTATCAACTGTATTGAAAAAAACCGCCAAGTGCGAGTCGGACTCGCACTTATTTTATTCTGTTTTTAGTATTTTTTGTTATAGTGGCAACAGAAATACATCATCTGTGAAAATTTCAGCTGTTTAGCTATCACGGTTCATGAGATACAGCCTGGTGACAGACAGACAGACGGACAGTGGAGTCTTAGTAATAAGGTCCCGTTTTTACCCTTTGGGTACGGAACCCTAAAAACCAACACAACTAACGATTAATTATTAGTCTGGCTGTTTGATATACATGGGTACCTAGAGTTCTTAATTTTTAATAACTTAAACACAATTAATGACTGGACACGTGTGTAGTCAGACTCAATGTCTACTTTTATTACAGCGGCACACCTATTGAATCATAGTGTATGTTACACTAAGCCGACCTCGAAACCTGTGACGAAAGCCCAGGTATTGTGTATGTCTTGGCAAGAGTCCAATGTTAATGTAAAAATGTGATGAGGGAAGCCGCCAAATTGTGTCTGTTTTATGAAAGACCTTCTAGTACAAGGAGACACGTTTTTTCTACGTTTTCACAATCAGTAAGTAAATGGTCAATTCGTTGTGTCCCTCAATTTTATACGCAAGGAGTACCTACGCTTGGATTATCTAGTAAAGCGTTGACCATGGTGAACTGAACAACATATTGCATATCAACTGTTTTGGCATTTTATTTATTTAAGCGGGAAAACACCTATGCATATTTACTCGTTGAATTCCTACATCCTGCAGCAAATATTTCAGTTGTTTGCAATATTTTATCTTATCATGTCTTAATTGTTTATTAAAGGTGAAATTACTTTTTAACTATTTTGGGCTTATTCGTCTTTTAATGTCTGAAGTAATAGCATGTAACAAACGCTTAGCAAACGCGACGAGGCCGTAGACAGGTACAGAGGCCAGCACATCAACCTACCCCAATCTGTCAAATTTCTTTGATAGATTTTCAACTTTACCACAAATGAATAAGGTTCATATTCAATTGGGAAAATATGACAGATTGGGGTAGCTTGATGTGCTGGCCTCTGTACCTATCTTCAACCTAATCCAAAGTTATCAATTAACGAACATCCGTAGTTTAAACAAATGGCACCATAATATTCGGTAAACAATGGTCCGACTCCGGACAGCTTGGCGAAAAAGGGCAATGCGGTTAAAAAAATATTCGTGGAAATTGCTAACCTTGGCGAGGGCAAGGTCAAACGGAAACATTCAAGTTTAAGCCCTACAGACTACAACGATGGTGAACGTTCCCGCCATGGTCAACCAACGAGACTTTTATAAGTGGACTGATGAGTTTTTTAGTATTTGATCAACTACTTGATGTAATTCGGTAATTACCTACTTATATACGACGTTTACAAGTATAAGTTATGAATGACATTTATAATTTTAATTACGGCGCTTCCTGTCTACACTCCAATTTCACTTCCTTAACATATCGCAGTAAAATGGAAAGCAATCTATAGAAAACAGAACATTAAGACTGTATAATATCTTTACGTATGCACATACTTACCAACCTACATTTCAAAATGCCACCGCATCCAAACACGCAATATTACAAGAGAGTTTTATAAGCCACTACTGGCCAAAACGGGAAGCTTCATAAAGAGGATAAATTAACTCTTAATCCCTCTATTAAACCGCCGCTGTAACGTTGACACTAATTTGACAAAATCCTTACGTTCATCAGGGGTACTAACCTCGTCCGTCCACAAACATTTGCGAAGTTGCACAAACAACTAACTCATAATGTGTGGTAAGTTTAATTCACTGCACTTGAACAACACTTCACCGGTACATACACCCATCCTGCAGTGCAAATGTTGGCCCAAACATTCGCCAAGGCACGAACAACGTAAATAGACGTAACAAGGGACGTTCGGAACGTGCGTTCCGAGTCACGCTATGTGTTGTACTGACGTTTCGCGTCCGTTGCGGTATTCGAACGGTCTTCTTCATTAACTCCGATCAAGCAGTAGAAAACACAACGATGCGGAAACAGCATTTTTGTGTATGAAAAGATATCAAAAATCCAAAAATATATTCTTAAACAGACATGCAAACTTTGACCGAGAAAGATTTTAATGAGAAACAGCTCAAAACGTTAATGCATTCAAAGGACGAGGGGGATTTGCAAGCAATTAACATGCGTCTGTTGCAGTAGCTACTAAGTATTGCATTGGTACAACGTACACGCACTCGCGAAACTTTTCCCTTTTGAACTGACTGAGTGACGGTTCAACGTACCACTCGCCGTGAGGAAAGTTGAGGAACGAGATAGGTCTTACGCATTGACACACACAGGCATAAACATTAATTTGCAAGTTTATTGTAAATATCTTTCCACGAAATGTAACGTTTCATAAATGTCAAGCTCATACACATGCATGCATGCTCTGCATGCAGTAACTTATGCCGTTATTTTGAACCACTCTGTATTTTTGGATTAATGTTCACTTGCATATGCCCTTTGAATATGTAATTCAGCATTTCCTAATAGGGTAGTCTAAAGCGTTATTTCATAATAGAATGCTTCCTAACTCGACGTTACTATGTCAATAAAGCATAGTAACAGCTGAACGGTGCGTACTGAAGCATAGCCGTGCTACGGACGCTACACCGCTAATTATTACTAACTACAGCAAACTGCACTTACGTATACAGGTATTAATTATAACACTCGACAAACACTACACACAAACACCAATAAAACACACAATTCTTGTGATTCGAGCGATAGAATGAAGAATACGACATGCCACAGAGATTATGAATGTCCAAGTCGTAAGGCCTCAGCGCAAGAATTATAATAGTCAGCAGTAAGTAGGTAGCGTCATGGTCAATCTACGATTTGGAGCACACTCAGCCGACTTTCTCAAGAAGCTCCATTGTCTGACTATCGAGTAGACCACGAGAACAATCAGCTTATTCAGCTTTTAACGTGTTGCTTATCGCGTGTCTCTAATAAGCCATCGTTAGAGCGAGCGACAATTAACGCATACTAGCCTAGGCCTCGACAATCGCAGCGGAAACTATTCGTGACGTGTAGTGAATACGTCGGTGAGTGCATCCGTTAGTTCCGTATATGTATACATAGTCGCATTGTACTCCTACGTATGGAGTTTCAACTCTACCGCGATAGACATAAGGGAGCCGAGTTGCCCAGATAACGGCATAGATACTATCCCGTGAATGCTATCAAGGCTTTAACTTAAGAGTGCAGCATTAAATGGATGCTTACTGTGGTTTGTGCTAAGCGATACGTTTGATTGAATAGATACTTTGGCATTCATTGTGGCAAAGCGTGTATGGGGGACTATTGGACAAAAGAACAAAGAACTACAAAAACGATGTCAATCGTTTGGAGAATACAGAATGGGCGATTAGGAAAATGAAGTACCTGCGTAAACCCATTGTAAAGCGTAAAGCTCAAGTTCTTTATAAAGCCTTCTGACACACTTATCTAATAACCAATAAAGAAAAAAGTATGCGTTTATTTGTTTAGAATTATTTCAGCTAGCTATTCCATAACTCCCTAAGTAAAACTGTACAGTTGCAGCAGTAGTCGCGCTCCGCCGCCCTCGTCTACGCGTACCATACATATGCATGGCTTGAAAAACCAACTTTCTTTACACTTAGAATGTTTATTAGAATTTCGCAGATGCAATCTCTTTATATGTATATACGCACCCATGCGTGTAACGCGCGTCTGTATTGAATTCATTATTATCACGTGAAATATTAAACTATACTGACGCACATACGCATAAAATTTTCTTCAGAATAATTTTACAGCAAGTACAAGTTACCAGCCGACTTCATCTCCAAGTCGAGCAAAAGTTCGAAGTTTATGATAGATTCATTAGCAGTGCAGAATTTGGACAAATTACCAATAATTTTTCAAAAGGGCCTTGGGCCGATAAGACTATACGCACACGCAGTGCAATAAGTTCCCTACGAAAATACAGGGTGGCAGGAACATCGACGTGCAAACTGAAACCATGAATTCAGCACAATGATTCTAGCCTGACGTAGAAATTATTCTCCAGTTATCAAAACAAAAATGCTGTTTCATAGAAAAGTGCAATACCTATGCGATCAAAATGTATGGAACATCAATAACTGGATAAATATTTCAACGCATGGGCTTTCAGAATCATGTAGGTACTGAATACATTGTAACAGGTTGCATGTCGTTGTCCCTGCTATCCTGTATACGAGCAAGTGATTAAATAGAGAAGCGAAGATGGATAAACTGATAATTGATAAACGACCTCATTAGTAAGGAAAGCACTTCCTATTAAAGCCTCCCAATAATGTAGTGTACCTTCTTCGCTAATGTCGTCGCGTCGGCAGCCATATGCAAATGATTTAGAAACTAATCGAGCCAATGACCCATTGTATGCTAACACTACGCTACTGATAGTCGCTCCCATGCTTGATAAGATAATCTAGATACAACGACGTGTTTGTTCTGACACAGTACACGGCTAGGTAGAAACCTACTTCTATTGTAAAAGAACAAAGGGTATAGATAATGTTACCATGGAAATGATGGGACTTATCTAGATTTTTCTGTTCTTTGTGCATCTCTGTATCAAACGGACAACGGAGTTATAGTGTTTGCAGTGTAATATCGCACTTTCTTACCATATAGTGGTAATGTGTCTTTGAGTTTTGCATCTTTATAGAAAGTTCTAATTATCTATCCCACAGTCAAACTATTATTACGGTTTTGGGGCTTAGTTTATAAGTTATTTAGCATGCTGTGAACTTATAATAAATAAAATAATAATAATATCTAGGTTAGGAAAACTTTCAATGATGTTTCCCAATTATTTAATAAAGTAGTGGTTACTATCCCAAAATATATTTTTGGCATATCTATCTACCTATATTTAATTAGTTAGATTAACTTTTGACACAAAATCTCTATAATAATAACACCAGTCCTTGTACCTACTTGTTGCTCTAAAGGAAACAGAGACAAAGAACGTCTAGAATCCGTTTCCGAAAAATTTCAAAGAAACTGCGCAGCCACATTAGTCTCGCAATTGTTTTTGCCGTCATTGCTTTTGTCTCATCAAAAGGAATGACTTCAGTGAACTGAGACCGAGCTGTTATGTTTTCTGCAACATTTCGCTCACGCATCGCGATCCGAGTTTTCTAACATTTATCAATCTGTTTGATTTCTCACGCACTAGAAAAATATAATTAGATGCGAGCACATAAACTAATTAAGTACTTAATTCATTTGCGGTTTGCTTTCTCATCAAGTTTAACCTGAGCTTCGATCAAGATTTTCTAGACGTTGACATCGAGTAAAAGTGTAGCAAGTGCTAACTGCTTAGCTATGTCCCATTACCGGTTACAGGCCTTTCTCGTTAGACTTATCTGCAGCAAAAGGAAACAGGCGTAATCATCACGTTTGGCGCTACAACAGTAGTTGCAACTCCAAACCCGACACTTAGGAGCACGCGAACCCTTGCAAATTCTAGCAAATTAGCAGGTAGTCTATGATATATCCACCTTCTAATGATGCAAAACATATGGGAATAACGCCTACTCCCCAGTTTCTACAAGTCTTAATTATATATGTATTTACGGTGTCGACAAATATCAACTTATAAATATTTATGATTAGTTTGTCGTTGTTTTCTACAACCAGTCCCAACAGCTAAAATGCAACTTGACAGCACATTTACTCATCAAAAGGATCAAAGACTTGACGAGGTTTCCAGTAACCAGGGGTTCGAGCCAAACAAAGAACTACAAGTTTGGACGTGCGTGCGTCATAGAAAAATTTCAAAAAGCTACTCACACCTACACACTATCTAAAATAATAGTGACCTCAGTGCGGCGATTTCCCATCCATGTTGTATGTAATTTCGATGTTAGACACGTCGGCGCAGGAGTTTATTGCGTTGCGTGACGTACCTATATCAACAACTTATCGTAATGAACGGCTACTTAACATTCTAGCCAGGTTATGTAGCACGTGGCGTGTTATCAATATGTATTATTGACGTGCCTACTACAAGATCGAAGCAACAGAAATAACAACCATTGTAATACCTAATGGTTTCTACGTGAGCCCCTTGCTAAAATGCTATGTAACTATGCACTCCGAACTAGTCCGAACACAAGTTCAATCATTACCTTTACGTTACGTTTGTCTGTAATGTAATGAGTAAACAAAACCTTGTTTATTTTCACTTCGGAAGCAACATTAACAAACAAAATATTACTTCATTACTGCGATGACGACCATATTGACACAAAACTAGACTTTCCAATTGATGGCCGTCCGCAAATGGCTCTAAAGATTGCCATTTATCAGCTGTCTTAAATTGAACACTACAATGATGATCCTCTATTTCAAATCCATTAAATGATGATTCATTGTCATTAAACATAGAGCAGTGGACTACAAATGTCAGTACCCCGAGGTTATCCAACATTTGGCTCACACCTGAGAGGCGTATTGTCTCGTAAGACGAACTGTAGCAGACACAGTCATATTAATTTATAAATAGTGTTTAGAAAGAACTTCGCAACTGGCGTGGGACGTTCCCATAATAGCGCAGAAAACTAAAATAGAATTATGTATTTTTTCACAACTATCCTCGTATTCACACAGATATTTAGATCGCGATGCAGAAACAATGCAGTGTTAATCCATCCTTTCGGTATTAGGTAGAGCAGCAAGTCTGAAGGTTTTTTTTTTTTTTTTTTTTTTTTTTTGATCTGACCACTCGCAGATGCAACTCGCTAAGGTTGCCTTACTGCTTAAATGAGAGACTATTTATAAAAACGAAGTTTCGTCACAACAAAGCCCAGCGTCCCATCGTGTTTATTTATTGGAAGATGTATTGGCATCATTCCGCGGCTTCTTGCACGACACTCATGCTAATGTGGGTCAACAAAAAATATAGAAATGTAGATTAAAACAAAACATAAACCAAAATATATTGCGTTCTTTTATATTTTTTACATATATATCTACTGGAGCAATGTGTACAAGCACGTTCCATGAGTTCCATCCCGTTCTTCCAAGCGGATTACGCAATTCTTAAATTAAACCCAATAACACGGTTCAGTTCATAAACAAACCGAAGAACTGTATCATCATAAGAATACTAATTCTGTCTACCTCAAATTAAGGCCCAAAATAGTGGCATAAATTATATAGTGAACATAATAATTTAGAATCGACGCACGTTCCTCAACGGATGTATACGAATGCCTAACAGAATTGGCCTCACCCACTCCATAACTCAGGGCAATTCTCACTGAAAAGTGAATAAAGGAACTGGCAAGTCTAAACATCACTGAAACTACGATGCCGAACACGTACGAAACTTGAATACAACACTAAAATAGTTTGATATTGCATTAATTCTCCGAAAACTGCTTGCTTAACACTTAGTTTGACTGAGAGTGTAATGCATGCAGTCTAGTGTTTCCTATTTAGGGTGTACGGAACAGAGCATTTAATGCAGGGAATTACTTAACAAGTCGTAATTACGCAGTAATAATTATTTATTACTGAGTGAGTAACGATTTTATACGTATTGTCTAGTAAGAAATCACGACATCACACAATAACAGTAAAAATAATGACATATTAAAATTTCATCAAAATAATAAAGCATTGTCAGCTCTATAGATCTCTTTAGTCTTTGTCTAGAGGTGGGAGATCAAACAACCACCAACCACTCGCTTTACGTTCTGCGTAGCCGTACGGCAACATTAAAGCTAGGACCAATACACTTTTCATGTAACCACATCAAAAAGCTAAGGCACCTCATACAATGTTTAAAGGAAGTAACAAAACCTCTTTAAAATTTTAACTACCACTTTACGTAATTTAAATATCTAGACCATACACAAACTATAAGTACAGTATCCACTGTTAGGTGGATAGTTATATCAAAAGTAAATTTTACGTCCGGCTCACTAAAACAGAGATAAAATATTTCCCACTTAATAAAAGGGTAATTGGACTACCAAACAGAAGTAACTTTTGCATATAGGTATCGATCGACAAGCCAGCCTTGTCAGAGTTAGCATGTGGCTAAACCTGACTAATCGCTTTAAGCCAACTACAACCCCTGCGTTAAACAAAAGTACCTCAGTACACAGAATTGCACTGTTGGACAGAGACAGTGTAAAAAGAAACAAATCCAACGACTTCCGATACAAAAAGCTCGTCACTTCCCCGCGGGTTTGCTTCTCAGAACTAATGAAACGTACGTAAATAGTCCGCTGTCGCCGGTGCGACGGAACCGCGCGTCGGCGCCCAAACGCACCGCTAGACGGACCACTGATTGATAGGGGTGACATTGAAAAAATCCACCATTACACTTACGGGATATCCGTTTACTTAAATATAACACTATTTAACAAATCTTGAATCGTAGCGACAACCCTGTTTTATATTATCGACGTTTGAGTTTCGACAACCCTAGAATCACATCAATATTCTAAAATGTTTACATTTGCCAGTCTAAGAGCCTGTTCGTCCATATGATAGAGCTGAAACAGAAGATAGTTTCTATTTACATAGCCACAGAGTGGATCGGCTAGAATTACATTCAGGGGCTTTATTGTAGCGATAAATTGTCAATAAAAAGGACAATTTAAATTCATTCTGTTTAATGTTTTGAGTGATTGTGAATGTAAACGGTACAGCGGAAAATAAAACTTGGTCATAACTCAAATCTTGGACAATTAATCATACGAAATGGCCAGGGTCAACACGGTCCATTGCCTCCATAAACTTTTAAAATTGCAGGGCTACATTCAGAAAAATCGCACATAAAATTTAACGCTTGGCTAAGCGACTCGCACGCACGAATTGAAGAAAAAATTCCAATAGCGCAGAGATTGTACAGTAATAAATTCAATTACCTGCCTGATTAGTCGATAATCGTGGCAAGTGGTTGTGATACTTGAAACATATATCGAATACCAACAGTATACTGTTTCAATATAATGATGATAAACGCCCGCATGCAAGTTGGCAGCTACGTAGAAAAAACATAACGACAGAAAGTAGACTTGATATCGCGTGGTGAGCAGCTGGTGTGGTGCTTACGTACTGCCACGTCTGCCACATATACATATGTATATTACACACACACTTTTACCATCACCCACTTTATGTTTTTATTAGTTGCGCTAATGCTGCTTGGTCAATGTATCATTTTACGTAATATGCGTTCAGCATTCACATATTATTTAGCACATCACCCGAATCTCATAAAGTCATCATTCTCGTTATTGACAACGATTAGACATCAAATTAATCGTGAAGTTACAAGAATATGAAAATGAAATTACAAAATATTCAATTACCATTGTGCTAATTATTACGATAAGTAATAAAGTATTTGCATTTGTGAAAACAATTTCTTGACTATACTCGTAGTTGGTAGCGATACCATTTGTCTATGTCAATTAGTATTAGTGCGATGCACGACTATTCGCGTTCAAATTAATGCATTTACGCTAAGAAAGCTGAAAAACAAGGGGCTTAGTATTACTCAACCTATGTTTACTTCTGCGAGCTGACTCAATTGAGCTAAACTTAGAACACGGTAACAGATTTAAGTCTAAATTATGTTTAGGAGAACAACGATAATCTCTTGTCTCTGAACACAATTGACAAGCTATTTGTTATACTTGTCAAATGGTATTTCAGTTTTGTTATAGAAAAGCAATTCATGAAATCATGCATGTTGAGAACTCTGTTTCTTTTTCTATTAAGTATTTTAATTCGTTTTTGGTTTTGATCTCGGTTTGTATCTCTGGTACCAACCGCTATAGAATTATAAGCTCGCTTTTATTGAACAAGACCTACAAAAGGAAGTCTTGATTGTCAAGACGTGCATGCAATGGTCTAGTACTGCGTAGATTTGTTGGAGCTGACTATGCCATAAGAAGTATGGTTGGAACTTCTGATGCTATAAAGCTTAGATGGAAAATATAAGTAATTATAATTGAACATGACGTTTGTGATCCCCGAAGGTTGAGAAAAGTGTACCTTAAGTATGTACATCCACATTTCACTAGTTATGTAAGAGGTGTAAAATAATAATGAATTAAATAACAATAATCAGTAAATATTAAATCAAATGAATTGAAAGTTGTTGCTTAGCAGTTAGCACCAATTACAGAAACTAGTTGACCAAAAACCTAAAACGGACATTTAATCGTAAGTATTACGTATCGATTAGCAAAATGTTGGTTAATGTGCCTCTAAATGACTACTGATAGTGCAGCACAGTTCCAAAACATGTTCCCTGGTTACTGACTGAGATAAAAGCCGGTTAAACAAGAATGGAAGCCGTGTACTTCCAACTACCTACAATTTTGTTACATACGGCTTGGCGCCACATTTGATTACATTATGTAGGTACCTGTTAATGGATTTTTTTATGACGTTATGTAACGTGTAGGTATCTATAACAGCAATGAATATTTAACATGAAAAATTGTAATGTAGGTAGGTACTTAAATACTTTTAATTGGGTATTGATTGTTGGATTAGCATAATTATACCGTTCCCGTACTTCGTACATGACTTTATAGTATATCGCTAGACTCTACGATAGGATACCTAATTCTATTCTAAAAGAAATAATTAATTATGTATTCCAAACACATACTAAAAATTAACGGATTTGGCCATAAATTTTATCGTTTTCACTGTAACGGGTCTCCCTGACTATGTAAACAGCATTTTGCACCAAGCCAGACGACTAAGAAGCTAATTAATGGCTTGTAATAACGTCTACCTAACCTAATACCAGACCAAATAAGCGCCTTCACTGGACTCTATGATACAACCGCCCTGAGAGAAGCCGAGAACCGAACGAAGTGGAAGAACATCACACATAAAGCCACGAAAGCCTTTCAGGGACACGACCTTCAGTGATGAAGTTCGCAACCAAGAAGAGAGCTAACGTTATGGAAAATTAATTAAGTCCATACCAATAAACTGCTATTTTTATACACCATAAATACAAAATTATAAAAGCATCGTAAACAATATGCAGAACCCTGTGCAAAAATACCCGTTATCGGTTATTCCCGTTACTAATATACCTCTAATGGGTTTTCGGCACTTGAAAACTAGCCAGAAACGATAAAATGCGCATCTGGCTACTCAGACGCGTCCATATTGATATATTGCCACACTTTAATGTTTGAATTTGGTGGCAAAATTCAACTAATCGCTTCCGAATTCTTGGATCATCATCTGCCTAGCCTTTTCCCAACTATGTAGGGGTCGGCTTCTAGTCTAACCGGATGCAGCTGAATACCAGTATTTTACATGGAGCGAATACCTATCTGACCTCCACACCCCAGTTAATTACTGGGTAATACGATACCCCTGAGTAAGACTGGTTGTCAGACTTTCGGGCTTCTGACTACCTGTAACGACTGTTAAAGATCCACGAATGACAGCCGGGACCAATGGCTTAACGTGCTTTCCGAGGGTCTCGGTATGTAAAGATGGTCACCCATCTACAGACCAATCGTGGCAAGCGTGGCTTAACCTGATCGATCGACCAGGTGCGGCTGTTATTATTTAGCCACGGGCCCCTCTTTTCTTGGATATTCTGAGAAAACTTTTACTGACTTTCTTCCTTTCGTTGCATTGATTTAAATATTCTTTCTAGGCTAACCAAATATGGTAAATTATATTTGAATCAACTTTTGGTTCCAACATCAGATTTGGAAACAATACGAAATAAATAATTTGTTCGTAAGCGCGAAACATTCTCAGGAACTGCTCAACCGATTCTGATTGAATTTATTATTTTTAAAAAACATAAGTATCTACGACGAAAACGCAACTGGTATCGAATGTAATTCAACGATATAAATTTGAGGTCTTACGTCAGTTATGTGAAGTTTCACGTAAACACGTCAATGTTACTACCGAATTTTATAAATGCAGAACGGATATCAGAACATTAATTTTTATATTTTCGCTCATGGTCATGACTATATCATTTTCTGAAGTTAAAAATACAATCGATTCAATCCAAACTATACAACGCAGATTAAATCGACGTTCCCGACGTAGTCTAATTTTATATTTAATTACATTACAAAATTAAAAACAAGTGATAATATTCTAGGTTGAAATATTTTCTCACAGAATCTGGCACGTCGCCGTCGTTGTCCGAAATTAACTTGATTTCACTTGCTACTCGTATGTGTTAAATTGCCGTACCATTGAAATATCAGTCGAGACAAAGAAACAATGGAATATTAAGATTTATTAAGCATGTAGCAGTTTACTTAGTACTTTCCAAACAATCGGTTAGGCAGTGGTCTGGGCCTGTCTGAGCCTGGTGGGTTACGTAATGGAGCATATGGCCTGAAGACCTAACGGTGGCCTAGCTTGCCTAACATAACCGCGCCTCATTAAGATCCTAATCATTGCAAAACTTATCAGTTTCCTTGTTCCGTACGCGTGCAAATCATCGTGATGAAGAAAGAATCTGCTTCTGAAAGCTTTTTGTTAGATTCCCTGAAATAATTATTAACTCATCTTAACGTTATTTACAAGATATTGGATGTCTAACACCCCTGTGAACAGAACTAATAATTTAATATTGAAAAACACTGGAAAGCGTGAACTGTGCACACATCAATGAATCAACAATAGAAAGTGAATTTGAATAGTTAAACTACTTAGTTCTAACTTTGAAGATTGTCAATAAGCTCTCGTTTATGAAAAAAATAATTTAAATAATATAGATACAATTTCGTAATACCGTAGGGAAAACGGAAATTGCATAACTGTCGTAATATAAAACCATCGACCATAAAAGGAAAAATATTTAACAAATACTCAACGAGTCACGATTATCAGAAGACAGTGGAATAAAGATACTTTCGGACTGAGAGTTTAACGAAATCGTGACTACAACTGTTACAAATATCTAACAGTAGTTTGGCCAGCCATTGTTGTTTCGTACTGGACCTAGAGTCTTGCCTTTATAAAAGTATAGGAATATAATAAATAATATAATCTTATAGTAATTAATTAATTGGAAGAGGAACATAATGGGCGAAGAAAATATATATAATTGACATTGACCATTAAGTGATTCTTAAATAACCACACGAGACAAAGGAAGCATTGAAGAATAAAAAAGAATCTAAAGACGAGCCACGAGAAAATGCATTAATTGGTGACGCGGCTAAAACGAGAAGGCCCGAAATGGATGTAAGACTATACGAAGTTCAAAGCGTAACAGAAGTGCTAATGGGCGGACTGCATTATTTATGTATTTATGAGAACTTTCGGTAATTAGGAGCATTTTTATGTTGCCGACGGTGCTAACCATGCTATATTATTAAATACAAAAAGTGGATTTGGTCCAAAGACCATAAGAGTTTGCACAACGCTGTGTCCGATTACATAATATGAAGTAGCGGGCACATAAATTATATGCCACCAGCCACCAAGCAAAAGCCTTGTAATACGACCACTTTGTATCCATTAGGTATGAATGAAACTAACCGACATGTCAAATACAAAATAACCAACCAATTAGTAGACTGAAAATTCGGATGCATTTCAAGGAACAATGAAGAAGTAAAGGAAGCGATAAATAATAGTGTAGGAGTCCTCAATGACGATATTCCGGGAGATGCGCTTTGAGATGCTCTTATAAAGGAAGATATTAGAGGACGTGATGACAACCTAACTGGACGTAACGCTACATTACTTTTAAATGAAAAGATAAATTAGTAATTTAGAAGAAAAAGAACGAGACAATGTATCATTTCTCAACTGACAATGCACAATGTCGACTAAAGATTTATACATGACAAGATTGTACTTAGCTCCCAAATGTTTAAACCTACCTACATCTAGCAATAACCAAAGTTTAGGATGCAAATTGGCCAATTTTAAAAACTCTGCCCTCCCACACTGCGCTTAGGACATACTTTCTTCCATTGAAAGAATAACCACCTACGCGAGTGTATTGACACGATTCATACCGGTTTCATAATGCAAGGCGGAAATTTCGGAGTTTTGATTTGTTATATCACTATAGTTGCAAATGTATCCTACATGCATAATTGTGTAAACGCAAATATGTTAACTGTGAGTTCTTTAAATATTGATGTTTCAGCTAAAGGTTCCTCGAGTCATTCAGCGAAGACACTTTCATTATTCACAACAAGCATTATTAATGTATGAAACAAGAGTAATTACGATCATAATGAGGCATTGAGGTGTTCGTCTTGTTATTTTATCGTGTATTATGTTACGAATCTTAACTGCTATAGAAAGTTTCCGCAAAATAACTATCCAGAGTTGGCGCTTTCACGATCATTGCTGTTTTACTCACTAACTCAATTGCTGCGTGTTACAAATACAATTGCTCGTTTCCTACAAAATCCACAGTACCGTAAATGTAACTATAGTTTTTGTCTGTATCATTTTAGTAGGTAACAGTAAGATTACTAAACACGTTTCCAATTATTGTTAAGATAAGCATATCATTTATGAGACTATAATAGAGAACCAAAACGACGATAATGAAAGAAGTAATACCACCCACATCGCTGGGCTATCGTTTATAAATGGCATTGCACATCCGTTGTAAGACAGACACTTTAATGGATTTATGTCAATAATACTCCCATCTACACGTCTACTTATATTTGCAGCACCTATAAGATCAATTTGTTGAATTAAACGAAAACACAATGTAAACATGAACGTTTCCTGAAAGTTATTAAGGTCAAGGAAGTTTATTCGCAGATCCATTCAACCATGTTCGGCGATGTTGTCAACAGAGTTTGCGCTTCGTTTTCAACTTTTCAACAAATATTAATGCGCTGCCTGAGTAAATTAACAATTTTATAAAAACAATAAAACGAGTTGAGAAAAGTCAGAGAAAAATAAAGATAGATAAATCTATATTGAAAAATCTGTGAGAAGATTGCGACAGAAATAAAACTGAAAGGTCAACTTTGCCTTAAAACAAATGTGTAGGTAGTATTTTTAGCTTAGAAATATTAAATATAATAAATATTTACTGTACATGTACGACATGTACGTGCATATTCATTAATCACATCAGTATTGAAATGAGTGTTACAGGTACCTTTGCACTTGCGGTATCCATTAAGCGATCCCCAATGATTCTTCTTAACGTCCACACTTCCACTGCAGATATTCAGTTCACTGGAGAATATCTTGTGATGTATAAGACTCTTATTATTGTTCTTAGTGTCCGATTGAAAAAATGATACGAATTTATGAAGTGGGCTCATCGTGTGAAATTAAAATTTATTTCCGCATTTAAGTTACTTTTTAAGATGACAAAGTTGAAAACGGTTCCACAGGACGGAGAAAAATCAGCATGAACCATGACACACTGCCAACAACACTGGCCAAAAATGTGGAACTTTCTCCCAAATTAGGTAAAATGATTTACGAAGTTAATTAAATGGCTAAGCACTAATGGTTATTAATGAGCACGGCACGGAAGAGCTCGGCTGTGAATGCGGCTAAGTTTTTTGTCGTCACTGTGCTGAAGCGCGCGCGCCAGTGTCGCCGGCCGCTCTTTTACCTATTGCCACTGCTTCGCGCGCACTTTCATCAAACCGACAGGGACTTTCATTGGGCACCGCTCACCCTCTATGTGGTGGTTTGTCATGCTCTACATTTTCCATGATTACATTTTATGGTTGCTTTTCTCTCAATGAAACTATGTTATTTACATAGTTTGTAGTGACAATATTGTAATAAGTACATCATGTTAACTTAAGCTTATATATTTATTCAATATTACTGAGGAGAATTATTTTTTAAATTAGAATTATAAAAACTGGGTCTTCCCCTAACAATATTATGAATGACGAAGTTCACAACCAAAACTCGTTGCACATAGTATACGCATCACATTACAATAAATTACATACTTAGGTACACGTTGCATTTGAGTTGAAAGTTCAATACACGACATGAAATAACGATATTATATTTATGTATCGTATCAGATTTAAAGCTACAGGCACACGATACACAAAAGAAAGTATCTTATTTATCTCCAAGCCATGTGATACCCTTCACTAAGAGCCATTTATTACACCTTCTACCAGGACGTTTGATCAAATGTGGGTAGATATTACAATAGCCAAGATAATTATCACTGTGTGAATCCTATACAACTTCAAACACAGTTTCCAAACCATTATACAGTGTTCTTACATAAGTTCTGGCACACGTAACTTGGTGGCTACCTACATTTTATTGTATTTGCTTTTTCTTTTAATTACACATATAAAAGCGCACATTCGTGGCCACTGCTCGATAAAATGACGTCACGACTTTTTACTAACCCTGGTGCTGCACATTAGGTACGGGCTATTTATTCTCCTTAGAATTTTTATTGCTTATATTTTCACCTACACGCTTACTGCATAGATATAGAGATTCATCTGTATCATGCTATGATAATTGAGTTGCGTAATTATAACGCCCGTTGCGAATGTGAATTATAAGAAGCAGATGAGGTAATCACACTGCGGAATACTGATGATAAAGCCTGTCCTTGTGATCTGCGAATCTTTCAAGATTATTCAGAGTTCAAGCTGCGCATTTAAAAATAATGTCCGTATTGCTAATTCAATAATTGGATGACTATAGTTTCTATATTTATGTCTGTAATTTATATGGTGTACATAATAAAGAGTATTCTATTCTATTCTGACTGTGGGTTGGCATTTCGTTAGAACCGATATTTTTTTTCATATTTGTGTATGAGAGGCGTGGTTTGCAAAAACCAAAAACCCTTGCAAAAAGGTTGCCAACATCATTTTGACTGCTAATAACAACGATTATATTATGAAAGTGACTTTATGCCAATATTACTTTTTGGTTGAATTTATAAACGGGTGACCCATGTTTAGCAAAGTACGTTTGCAGATTTGTTTTTAGGTAGATATACCAGCGGTGTAATTGCGTAACACACATAAAATGTCAATTGATAGCAATGCTTTTAATTTTGACAGTTCAGCTATTTTCATTGCGTTGCGTTATTTACGTTGTTGAACAGACGAAATCTTTAAACCTATAAAGTAATGGATTAGGAATATTTTTCAAAACCTGATTGTGATTGAAAGCGTGTTACGCAATTAGGGTTTTGTCTGTAGTAAGTATTTTAATTTCTTTGTCTACCTACATTGCACTACTCGTACCTACTATTGTAGCGGTATATAGAGCACGTGTTAATAATTTCGTAAGAAAACACAATTCTGTTTCCCCAAGATAGTACTATGTTGTATTTCCCAACTTTTCATATCACTTAGGTACAAACATACAAAAGTAAATACTTCCGCACTATATCTTAGGAGCATGTTTGGTAAACCTAGCCGTCTGATCACTGCCATACGTCGAAGGCACGTGAATAGATAAAAACGGACTTGACAGTAAATACCTCTGCACATAGCCGGCAGATAAATAAAACTCCTTTTAGAGTCACTACTGTAATTTTATAGTCCCGTTACATCGAATGTTATTTAAATTCGTTCCGTTTTTTACCGCATCTTGGCGTTTTTATTGCCTCGCTCGGTTTGTTTTATATATTTTGGTAGTGCGATGCAAAAGCTTTATTTATTCCATATTGAATCATGGGCACATTAGCCAGTTTTATTTCGGTAAGAGTTTTTTTAATAGATTTTCGAATGTAACATAAAGCCTGTATTAACCGAAGGGTTCGGCAGAAGAGTCCCATGTAATACGGGGCGAGCCTACTTAAGTATTCATCATCATCATTTCAGCCGAAAGACGTCCACTGCTGGACATAGGCCTCCCCCAAGCACTTCCACTTCGACCGGTTCTGTGCTTCTCGCATCCAACGGGTTCCTGCGGCCTTCACAAGGTCGTCGGTCGTCGGTCGGTCGGTTGGTCGGCCTACTTATTAATTAGACTTATTTATTATAGAACGTTTTATCAACAATTTTTATATTGCCCGTAGGTAGGTTAGGTATTGAAATTTTTAGCAAATGCAGTTATCATAGGTCAGATAGGTAGTCGCGCGCTCCATGTAAAATATTGGTATTTAGCTGCATCCGGCTAGATTGAAAGTGGAAGAAACTGGACCCCAACATAGTAGGGAAAAAGGCTAGACAGATTGATTTTATTTTAAAGTAATCATAACAAATAATCTACCAAAGAACGTTATTAACGACCGTTCGTTCATCGTGACCGTTATTTTTACTTCTGTCATTGAATGATTATTCTTCTTAGGTTGTAATTACTATAGGTACACCTCTGGCTGACCCTTCCGGGTTTACAGGCGTGTTTTAATGTTATGTAGGCCTCCTGCCGGCTGGATCAGGTTATAGTTTGCTAATCGATAATTATACTTAATTAAAATAATTATGTAATAACTAATAAGACATAATTTATGTAATGTATATTATATGTAATATGATATAATAAGACGTGACAGTACCTAATTTAACATCATTAGATTATTTGATTACGTTTTTTTGGAGCGCAAAAGTATGAGCAGGCTCCTCTACTTTTATCAGGCAGGTATGATACTTATTTACTTGAAAAATCAAATAATTCCAGTTTGCGACCAATCATTAAAATATTTTGTTTTAGCAAACTACTGCACGATTTTATTAGAGTCTACGTAACACTATATTTAATCACTCTGTAGCTCATATTTTGTGTAATATTGTAATGTGTAACCGTTTGTTTTCCCAAATAAATAAAATAAACACTCATTGCATTTATCAATATTGTCGACGCTAAAGTCTACGCAGAAAGAGTTAGAATATAATATTTAACCAAACATAAATAATTGTCTTTTGCTCAACGAGTCTACATATTTCTGCAATTGAGAAATATATATAATTCAACAATAATATACCTGTTTTAAAACTTTTTTATTCAAAATAAAACGAATACTTATACTACATAATTAATAGGTCGTATAGTCTGTATCCATATTACTGTGTGTACATAAATAAATATAAAGATTTCGTTGCGACTCCATATAAATATATATTATTATTTTGATCTACTGATCCGATCATAATAATAGTGGATAGAGAGCCATCTATCATAAAGCGTAGAAACGAATTCACCAACAAAGGGCGACGGTGGCGCTACTGGTGAGTTTAGTGCTACGAGATTTCATTGGTTGAAATGTGATTGGCCTTTTTCTTGTAAACTCGTTGTAGTTGGTTGAGAGTATAAACAGTGGTGCTGCCATCTACCTGTATTGCCAGCTTTTCACAATTAACTGAATAGATGGCAGCACTGTTAACTTCTTTTTGCATTCCTAGATGGCACCCAACTTCGAATCGAACAAGATTCCACTACGGAGACTTTGTGTGGTAAAAATCCCCAACAGATGAATTATTAAAGCCTAGTTATAGTGGAAAATTGGGATAAGGGCAGGAGATGATGAGTTAACGTGAAGCATATTTTAAACGATGCTAGATCTGGAGCTTCATAACAAGAATGATAATGGGAACGGTACTAAGCAAGAAGACACCATGCCAGAATGTGTAACCTGAAGGAAGCAAGGAACAAAAAATAGAAGACAGTATGGGATTATCATTCAAGAGCTGATTTCTTAATGAACAATATTCTCCTAAATATTTGTTTCAAATCCTTTGGACCAGATACCTACTAAATGTAATAAGCCGAAATCTTGCCACAAATTCACATATTTTTTAACGTCACCGACTATACCTATAAACGCAAACTTCCGGAAACTTTCGATACCAAATAAGATATTATAATCTAATTAAAGTTAAGTGAGTTCCAATAAGGAATTGAATTAACTTTCCACTGACCTTTATTAGTAGGCAGGGTATTAGGCCTTTGGGCCGGCGGCACTCGGTGGGGCGCAGGCTTTCGGGGCGAAGGGGGCGGAGCTAGGGAAGTGCGTGCGCGCACTGCCACCGGTGATGACGACAACTTCGGCACCACGCCATTCTTCTTAGCTGAAACATATAAGACGATAATTAATACACATTTTAAGTAACCATTTCAGACCCATATGAACAAGATTATAAAGAATATCTACTTATATTAACCTACAAGATGAAACAGACATTTGCAATTCTGCATACTAAATATACCAAAAGCATTCTACATGCATTTAGACCGATTTAGAAATATTCAAATACAACGTGAATATCGTAGCAAGTAACCACCAGAAACCGAACAGAATGATAAGGAAACGACCCAGACTCTTGATGCAACTATGCGAAGTCAATGCAAATCAGTGATAAAAATAAACCGTTGCAAAATTACAAGAAATGGAAACAAGTCTAGAGATGATCGAATGCCAATTATTTCATTTATATTGTTTGATTTGTATTGTGATGAACAGACAATAGGATGACAAGTGGATGCATCAATGAACTTGACGATTCTATTATTTTTGACAAATTGGAGAATAGCGGTGTTAAAAACCACAGATCTATTGGAATCATTTTATAATTTGAAAGAATTTGCGAATTAACTGCTATAACTTGTTTTAAATCGATCATCAGCATGCTAATGAAACAATCTGGCGCGTAGTGACGCTTGGCTCGTATATTCTAATGCGCTGGAACTGATCGGACCAGTTACCATCTGACACAGTTTTCAAAGGACAACCTTTGCGAGCCGCCATTGTTTATACCTCAAAGATGTATTGCGTAACGAAACTTACGAAATCAGTTTTGTATGCAGAATATTTTGAATTTGTTTAGTGTATTGTTTTTGCTATGGCCTGTTCCTGTCTTTCTCATTACTGCTTTCAAATAGGAGAAGAAACAGACTTATTTGCATGTCTCTACAAGTCAACAACTTTAAATACAAAACTCCAGTTTGTCAACACTCTGCAATATTTTCGACATAAAGCTATTTTTTAAACTCCATTCATAATATACTGCTTTGACGTTAACTTGTCGACGTTTTTCTCCAGTCTATTTATGCAGTTCAGTCAGTTATTTTAACAGTCATAGTTAAAACAAATTGGCTGGTCTCTATTCCAATGCATTGAAATACAAGCCATGCCAAATTGTATTAATTTGGTCAGATGGCCGGAGCTACTTTTAACTGGATAATTGGCAACATAATATGGAGATCAGTGTGAAGGGCATCAATAGATATTTATAATATCGCTTAGTTTCAATCCCTCATTAAAGTCTACATAGTTGCTTAGCTTGATGTATTTAATGATAGGTTTCATTAAGTCTGCTTATCCGCTCTACTGGTTGTCTACTATCTCATTAAGCAGTACACACTGCATGTTTTATGTAACTCCAAGACACTTCACTTCCTTCCTGCCTGTACCTGCTTATGGCTACATGGATACTTAGATAGTAAACCTCTCTATGTCTGCCAACGCAAAATTAATTAAAGGTTTAGGACCGTCTTTTGTTAATCCCACTTAGTTGCCTACGACATGACTTTCTTTAATTGGATCAGCTATCTACTAATTAATCCCTTGACCTTTAAATTCAGGGTCTTTCAGGTGATATTCATTGATGGCATTAAGCATTTCATTTGAAGACAAACCCTACTATTTCCTTAGACGTCTGAGAAATTCTTTGTTCCCCGGATGTAACAGAATACCAATTTCCATTTTCTTTGATTTCATTGAGCTCAGGTTCTAGTACATATTTTCTCGATATGGTGAGTCTACAAAGCGTTTCAGGTCGACCGGTCACAAACTTAACGCTTGGCTTGTCGCCGTCTTGCTGATTAGTTTTACTTCCGATACATATAACTAGTACATAGAGACATGTCTTTAGCCGGATGGTAGTGTATAAACTATAAATGACACCTTTCACGTCTTCTCACGACTCTCGGCCGCTTTAGCCGTGTGTCATCAATCTACTTCAGTGTCAGCCACTGTTGTGTTGTCATTAGGCTGCAACTTGATACTTTTTTCGGCGTACGGTAGCCCTAACGACATGTGTCTGTCAGCATTTACGGCATAGATATATGTATGGTTTACGACCATCTATTTAAGTGCTTCTTTTGCACCCTGTTATATGGATATATTAACAATTATGTAAATATTGCAGACGATGACTCACCTTGAACAGCTTGGGGTTGTGGAGGGGTGGGTGGAGGGCGCGCGGGGGTGGTCGGCGTGGGGGCGCTCTCCCTTTTCTTGCCGTTCCCTGGAAAAGACGGAAAATAATACTAAATATATGTACGCAGTATGCAAAATACGTCATTTGTTGCGAATACAGAAACAATGGGCAGTTCTTTGTTTTTATTTTACAAATATAACTACAATTATAATTATGACTACCGGTCTCATCGAACGCCAGCTATTCGTAATTGTAAATTCTGTATTATACAAAAACTTCTGGATTTTAATAGCATTATTGTAAATTTTTTGGCCATATTAAATGACTGGCAAATCTAAATATAAATATGTTCAATTGAGCTTCATTAATTTCCTTAGTGACAAAAAGGCGTTCAAATAAACAATTTACGCAAAAAATACACGAAAATAAAAACATCTAACGAATCACACCAAATTACATAATGAAGCCTTCCAAAGAGTTACCTACATTACCACATAATGTAGGTACCTGTTTATTATCTGCATCACGAATCCCGTATCGCATAGAAGATATCGTGAGAAGAGCAAAGTCGAGAAAAAAGATGAGATGACTAAAAATGCATGGGGAGAAATCTTTATCAGCTTATCGCTATACATGTAATGTGTATTGTGAATTATTTAAGAAAAACAAAAAAAATGCAATAGGTTGATAACAAATGTTTCTTTTCAGCATTTTATTTAGCTTTACGTTTTTCTTCTTTGTGAGCAGAACTCAAGAAATATCTAGTAATGTCATTAATGTGCGGTTACTATAAGAGGCCTGTGGTTAAAACTGTAAGTAGTATCGTGAGGATTGGTAGAATCCGCAATATCTTCCATTACCTACCAATAACCGGTATTGCTAACATATTGCGACTTCATTGATCTAATCTCGATATATTATCTAGCTCGGATAGAATTTTTCCGCCAGCGACGTGTGCGGGAAAGTGTCTCGCTCTGGGTTTCTCCTCTACGAATGTTTTAATAGAGCGAGAGCGTCGGTATTTTTTTCCTTTTCAGTATGAATTATATTCTATATTACAGGGTTTGGTTTCCACACTTAGTCCTTCAGATGGACCATTGTGCGTGTGCGTCTGAGGTCATTCCATTCCAACCTGCCCACCTCCCTCCAAAAGTTGATAACATCTCCACGTCTGTTTTAAGAACATCTGTATAAGATCTGGGTGCCCCGAGGGTTTCTATCCTAATCTGTTCGGTTTCTTTCAGTACCATAATAAAATATAATAAAAAGTTTATTTTGGAACAATAACACAAGACTAAAACGATAAACGGTTTCTTTCAGTGTGAATCAAACCTAATACCTGACTTCACCTCATGAATTTGACCACCTACTGGTTTTTCAGTGCAACCTACGCGTCTAGTTGGATACGAATAGGGATACTTCGTTAAGTTGCGGAATTAAATTTTTTAAGTTTTATATATTTTTTACGTAAGCTTCATTAATTTGCTTATTGAAAAAAAGGCGTATAAAAAAGTAATTTCCGCGAAAGTTTACCAAGGTGAAAACATTAAACGGATCAGTTGAAATTACATAAAGCAAGGTTCTTAAGTTGTATATAAGTATTTTTAATTGAGTGTTTTATATAGCTTCGATGTGAACAATAATCCATCTGGTGAGGAGGTGCGTATGGTGACATTGGCAATACTCACTGAAATTGCATACCAACGACTATAGGCTTCGACAAACAATGTTATTGCTTGTTCTAGCTTCATAAGAAACAGTACCAGCCTTTGTAATAGTTACATAAAATAATAATAACTTCGCTTAGGTCTCATTTTACGAGAAATGCGAATAGTAGGTACATGTAATGCCAGTTAATACCGAGAAATAGCAAAGTAAACATCTGTACCATTCCCTGCTCTGATTTCTGTATGTGACGAATCGTTAATGTTGATAACGTAATATCATTTTTCCTGTATCTGTTTCTATTGAGGAGGACTGTGTCCGCACTGGACTGAATCGGTAATCGACCGTTGCGGTTGCGACAAAATTTACATTAACTGTTAATAAACTTAATTTACTTAGCAGTCTGAGCAACTTACCTTGAAAGGAACATTTTGTAGTAATCATTGGTAACATCATACCGTAGAATATTAACTGCAAAACTTTACGAATTACTCAAAGGTATTAGCACTGACTAACACTAACAGGTACCTACTAGGGGTTTAGTTGGAAGTGGAACTCGTTAGCAACCACCCACACAAATTCAGCAGGGTTAATAAGGCCAAGTTCAGGTTCAGATACAGGTTATTTACGTCATAAAGTTACTAGTTAGTACTAATCCTTATCTCTGACGCTTATGATTTTCCCAAGAGTGTATTTCCACAGTGACAAATGATAACCTTTACTTAAGATCGTATGCATTAAATTGTATTTCCACAATGACAAATGATAACCTTTACTTAAGATCAGCATTACGTCCAACTACAAAATAAGCAGATTATAAGAACGGTTTCACATGAAAATCTGAATTGTCACTGCTGAAACGTCTAATATTACCTGTCAACTTTACAGGGTACCAAGGACATCGAAGCGCAATCTGTTACCGTGGATTCAGTATTTTATTCAAAACCCCACTGTGTTGAAATTTTACGTAGGTTATTAAAAAAAAATACTGTTCCAGACATTTTGACCGCGTAGGTATTGTACTTTTGTAGGAAACAGCAGATTTTTTTTAAAATAAACTGACGAAAGTTTTCCAGAATCCTATACCTACTGAATCCATGGTAACAGGTGGTGCGTCGAAGTACCTACCACCCTGTATAATCTTTTGTTAATATAGAATATAATAATAGATGCATTGGAACGTGACGTATATAATCCGGATCGTGGCTCGTAAGGCTTCCGCCTGAACACCTGAGCGCACATGTGGACAAACCGTCTTGATTCACCGCGGATTTGCTGTCCCACAATTCTTTGTCGCTATTTTTATATTAACAGGCAGGCAGACCGGAATATACCACTTTGTTACCGTTTTATTTTAATAGTGTTCCGAAATTAACACGGCTAGTTCCGCAACAGCGTGTAATAGAATTTGACTTTGATTCTTTCAAGACTATATTATATACAGGGTGTCCCTGGAAGTATGGAGCAAATCGAATAGGGGCATGGGCAAGGTCATCTCCAAACTTTTTAGCCCTGAGAATGTCGGTGAATTATCGTCTCTTTTTTTTCCAGGGACATCCTGTATATAAAAATTAGCTGTTTGTGTGCCTATGCAGGCAGCAGTTCAGCATACTTATCAGCTTATTCTAGAATAGGTAAATCCCCAAAATGACACAAAATTATGCTTTTAATAAAGCTCACTATACCTAGTAAACATTTAACCATAAATTACTCCTTGGCTGCTCTTTTTGCCAATTTAGGCATGAAACACCAACAGATAATGCCAAAATAACATTTGAATTTCAATTCAAAACTTAATATTACGTTTCGTTACGACGTGTTACCGTCATCTCCACCACCAAATAAAAAACGATCACGCAATTTACATTACGTGATAGGTCTTATTTTTTTGACTACGACTCGCTTTGAGATCACTATATATTCGCAAACAGTGTTTATACGATTATTCGTGCTCCTAAAAGTCGTTATAGATGCAATTAAATTGTTTCTGGTCTGTGTAAACAACGTTTTATTGATCCGCTGCTCTGGCCAGATTACTATCCTGACTTGCGACTCAAGTTTATTTTACGCCTAGCACTTCGATACGTACCTAAGTATAATATCCTAAGCATGCTTTATGTGTATTTATGGTTGCAGTTTACATTAATACATATATCTTTGTTGACAGCTGTAATTAAAACATTTAACTGTATTGGTACCACTAGGACAATGGTTTCTCCAAACGACAAACTTTTCATTTCATGTATAAATAATAAATGTTCAGGAAGAAACGGGTCAATAACTTGTGGAGCCATTGTCCTGTATTTGCGTCTATGAATAATTGACGATGTTCCTCATATACCACCAGGTAATTAATAGAAGTACCTAAACTAACACGTTCAACTTTATCGAAATATCCAAGCGTTTCTTAGAAACAGGTGAAGGAACTCAACATTGAATCACGTCTTCAGAAAACTGTTTTTTTTTTGTTATTTTTCAGAGTCCAGCCAAGCTATTAACTCAAGGTCAAAGGTGTTTCACCCGAACTTACGCAGTCTTTGGTGAAACAGTTTTTAGAAACCATAAATCATTCAGCAACATCAGAATTGGACATTGTACCTAACAATGCAATTCTACTGAAATAATGTGACTCATTTGTACCTAATACTTGAACATTATTAAACTTAATTCTCCTGCAAATATATTATGCTTTAAGTTAAGTACCAAGGTAGGTACAGCTATAGAGTAATAAGCTTTGATTTGTCGGTATGATGAAGAGAAAGCCTACTTTAATAGAAATAAGGACGTATAATTAAAGGTACATTAACAATAAAATGAAATTGGTTAGTTATTTTCTAACGCTACTCACCTCTGGTTCCAAAAGATCCGAATCTCTCTCGATTTACCGCTATCTTATACTTTTTATCATTCGGCACTGGTAGCTTAGACGGATATTTCTCGGAGTTACTTCTGTATAACTTTTCTTTGGACCCGTGTGCCCCCATCTTCAGTTTCTTCATTAATAGTCAAAACATTATAAATTATTTTTCCATCTTACTATTATTGTAATTAAGCACTTTTAGGAACTTCGTCAGACTTTTTTATCACTTGAAAGTCACATCATAATTATTGTTTTAGTATCATATTTCTAGAAATTATTTTCGTCATCTATATTTGTTTGTAACTCTAAAATATTAATACTCATTAGTAAGTACTTCAAAGAGCAATTAAATTAAAGTTATTCAGTGTCATAAATTCATAATTTAAGTTATTAACCTATCTCAGATAGGTTATTTTATGATGAAAGTATATTTGCAACAACTTGACATTTTCTTCTTATTCGTAACGTAACTTTAAAGGAAAGCAGATTTATCGCGAGTAGACCTGAATAATAAACTTATAAAAGCTCACACGTGTTTGGTTTACGGTGGTCAACAAAGCCCATTCGCTGATATAATTATTGCAACGCTTTAATCTATTTCTGTAGGCGACTCACTACTAATGTGCCAGTGTAACAGGAGCTCCCACTCTGGTCTCGATGCTTTTATGAACAACTAATGAGACTTTAATAAGGGAAATCTGGTAGCTCTTCATAAAATGGTAATTTCACGCGTTCTGTTTAAAAAGGATTTTCTCTAAGGAGCTACCATTTGTCATTCAACGTTACATTATAGCAGGCGTGTTTTCTGCGCACAAAGCATTTAGCGAGAGACGCGGCGACGTGAAAAGAAACGTGTGATTTTCATTGACGTCGATTAAGTATATCGATTCTAACAAAGAATTTATTGTTAATTGCTGTCAATATCTGCATAAAATAGGTAATTTCAGCAGCAAAGAGAATTTATGATGATTTGATGCTAAAACGTGATTTCGAATTTTCCAAAGAAAATGTAGACAAATAGCGCAGTACTAAAGAGAAAATGTTAGTCGGCAACTTCATTTCCTACCGGAGATTATTGTGAGATCCGAAGAGACATTAAAGTACTATACGACTCTTTTTGAAACGGGAAGTAAAAACAGAACCGTGAAATAAATATAATTTATCAAAAAGCTTCGTTTAAAAATAGTAATTCAAAGTGAAATAGAAGCAGTAGTTCTAATAAATATGAATCACTCAGCAGATCCTTATCCGATGTAAGTTTTCTTTTCTCGACTTCGGCTATTTTATAATTAGCTCGCGGCTAATTGATCCCAATTTAGCTTGCGCTCACGCATATTTATCACATTAACGAAATGTCGCTTGTGATTTAAAGTTATTTTGTAAGTACATTGAAGAGAAGGAACGTCAAATTATCCAAATTATTTAACGCCAGAAGAACCAAATGGCAGCGTTATGTTTGCCATCAAAATAAACATCACAAATCATCAATCCAATTTCAAAACAAAATAAATTAAAGTGTCACATATTATAATCTAAGTTTAGCAATAATAGACCGTATTAGTCACTCCAAAACATAAGCAAGTGTTACCAGTTCTCTCAGATTTGTTGCTATTTCGGTAAGCGATGCTTTCAGGGTTAAATAACTTAAGGAGCACTTGTGTCCTTTAGTGCGGCTGAAGGAGATATTTTAAACACGTCCAATGTTGCGCGGTATATTTAGTTTATGGAGATAAATGCGTTTTAGTGTTCGGATTGTGTTACTAGCTACAGTATTGATATTATGGAAAACAGAACTAACGGTGGAGCGGCATTTTTCTATGTATAATGGAGGCAAATTACATCTTGCTTGTTGTTTTTGTAACCCATAATTACCTCAACACGGCATTTAAATGATTATCTTGGATTACTGATTTTATTAAGATCAACGGCGCGTAAATGATTGAAGCCTTCGCTACGAACATACCGTCTTCACTAGAGTCGTAAGTCGTAGATAGAGATGCACGCGGGCGTTAAGTACACCTTACCTACGTAAGTTTTGTAACTTTTTGTAACAGTTATGTTTTATATTGCGCTTCTCACAAGCGTTTGCTTTTATTAGGAAACAGCTCAATGGAATGTTCAATTTCACACGGTCATTTTCCACATTTCCATACAAATAATCACGCGATGTTTATAAAAAGTTGTTATACACTACACCTCAATTTTACAGTTTACTCCAACTGGCTGATGGCATCGATCGTTGAAAACAAAAACGAAACGAGACACACGACGAAAGGAATATTCTCTTTACTGAATAATCCCAATCAAATTCCCATTGAGAAAAAATAACTGAAACTGACACTGGAAGTTCAAAACATCAATTCAAACCAATCTAAAACAAAAGAAGACGGTACCGAAAGGAACGATAGGTATTGTTCACGAATGAGTGTTAACTACGTAAGTAGGTACGTCCAAGACAGTAGTAGCCATTTAGCACCCCACCAGACTATGCTTGAGTAATGTGTTGCTAAAAAAATAATTTGCATTTCAATAAAATGGAATCGTTGCGAGCGACAGTAGGTTTGGCACATTAGTCTTCATAAGACTCCTACGCAGAAGATCAAGATCTTACTCCATAATAAAAGACTGTGGTCGAGACAAACTCTGCTGCAATTTAAAATGTTGGTTTCTTATCTTCGAGCTCTTTATTTACAAGAACCTAATTTAGCAATTCGGTTATCAAAACTGTCATTAACTTTTCGGTTAGGTTAGATACTTATCTATTATTGGTATTTAAGGACAGTCGAGCTAATCAAATAGTCACTAGGGAACCTGAACCTTGAGAAAAGAGTGGTCTTTACCCAAGGTCCCTAAGTAAAGAAGGGGGTAACCACTTACGTAGATTCATTAAAGTTTTATGTTCGCAAAGTTAAAGTGCTAATGAATGTATTTCCAAAATACATTCACTTGAAGCCGGTTCGCAGTGTTGCGTCATTTCGGTGCATCTAAAGTAGGAGCTATCGTAAAATTTTAACAAGCTACGCTTCACTACCCTACCCCAGTTGCATACGACGATGTACGAATGTCTGGTCTCGACCAAATCGATACCTTTGCTAATGTAATACGAAATTGTATGTCCAACGTCTCAAAGGGTTGTTAAAACGCCAAATTTTTTTTTTACAAAGGAACACAATTGCAAACAACGCAATTTGGAAAGTTCAATTCAATATTGCTCAATGTTTTCTTACTCAGCGGGAAAACTATTTTCTTTCATTGGTTACAAATCTGAAATTGATGCGTCATTTAACGATTTACTGCTTACAATAAACATTGAATATAGGGCAAATCTCAATAGTTTTCCATTTGTCTGCTAGCATTTGGGTCAAAGATACGGCTTTATGCCCGGTTATTTTAGTTGCACCTATTATACCGGCCTAGTTGATGTAAACTTGTGTTTTTAACTTCAAAGTTAACTAAATTACAGCTGAATTACTGTGCACACAGTTTGTTGCGCAAGATCTCCTACTACTTATTCAAATTCTTGTGGGTATTTATTAGCTTCAATAAAGATGAAGAGCATTGATGGGTCTTCGCAAAATCTCATACATTTCAAAACTCCGATTTAAACATACAACAACATAATGTGAAGCCTTAAAGGTTATTCTGTGCAGATAACATTTACTGCATCGACAAAAATAGCCTTAAGATGATGCCATTAAAACAACAAACATACGGGTATGATTATTACCTAGGTGCAGTCGTTACCTACGACGGACACTGCGTGACGATGCTTAATTCTAAAGACATACAAGGTAATATGAACCTTATAAATAAGCTTATAAAGACTATTGTGTGTAATAAATGAGATAGTAAACAGATGATGATCATCAACGAGCCGTGAATTGAATGTCTGTGAGTTGTTCTATCTGTATGTATATGAAACTCAATCTGAAAATAATGAAAATGCTGCTGAAAATAGCGTTAAATATTGAAAACGTTTTTTGTTTTCCCTTCTACTCTTACACACTTACACTTACACTTTGTCTATATCTCTTTTTATGCTTTCCTATCGCAGGTACGCTGGAAGAGATTGCTTTATTATTATTTTAACCGACTTCAAGAAGGAAGAGGAGGAGGAGGAGGAGGAGGTTCTCAATTAGACTGTATTTTTTCTATGTTTGTTACGCGATAATTCCGGCAATTGTAAATAGATTTCAAAAATTAATGGATTGGGGTGTCTCAGGTGTGGTCCCATATAGGCAAATTTTTGAGTTAGCTTCAATAATACGTATTTTTGCCACTTAGTTTATATTGATGATGTTATAATAACTTTTTGTCAGTGATATTTAAAAGCAAGTAGTGTTATACGAATTTGTGTGGGGCAAGTAGGTACAACTAAAAAGTGAAAAATAAAAATTTTTGTACAAAAAAAAAATAAACCGACTTCCAAAAAAGACACTACAAAGTGAAAAATAACTTTAAAATCAGAAGTCGGTGGCAAACAACTAAAATGCGAACCCAACGACACCGACTTCCGAAATTAAAGTTATTTTTCACTTTGTAGTGTCTTTTTTTGGAAGTCGAGTCGGTTGTTTTTTTTTTTGGAAAAGTTTTTTCTGTTCCTTTCTTCTTGTCTGTTTATATGTGTGTGCATAAATGGTTAAATAAATAAACGTTCTGTAATTTACTGGATATGATTCCATTTCAAATAAATAAAATTAAAAGTAAAAAAAACTTTTTTTAAAACAAGCTTTTAGTTAAATGCGCAAAAAAAAACTTTTCCTTTAAAACTTTTACTAAGTATAAACTTATAACGTCATTACACAATTCATAATATGATATAAAAGCTTGTCGCGAGATTTAAAAATTAAAATCAATCAGATCAAGTTATTTCATTTACTTGTTTATCTACACAGGTAAAATCTCGCGACAAGCTTTTATATCATATAAATTGTGTAATGACGTTATAAGTTTATAGTAAAAGTTTTAAAGGAAATGTTTATTTTATTCTTTTTAGCGCATTTAACTAAAAGCTTATTAGTTCCTGTACACACATAATTACAATATAACTATATACTTATACACTAGATACTAAAATAAAAGACTAACTAACCTACTATACAAATAAAAAATAAAAAAAAAACCAAAGGACACTTAGGCGTCGAAGTACTCATCCTACTAAAAGCTTGTTTTTAAAAAAGTTATTTACTTTTAATTTAATCTTTTTTACTTTTTAGATATCGCTGACAGATTGTTTTTTTGGAGTTTAACTCGCATTCGTATTCTCAGTAAGTCCTTTCATTTGATACCCATATACTGTATAGGAAAGCATAATAAACTTAGTCCGCCATTTTTAGAAGTCCGCCATATTGGATTTAGATGACGTCACTTTATTTTTCGAGTTATTCTCAGCAAGCCCTTTCATTTGATACCCATATTGTAGGAGTGCATAAAAAAATAACTAGTCCGCCATCTTGGTTGCTCCGCCTTGTTGGATTTAGAATGACGTCACACAGCTAACCATGCATTGTCATCTAAACTAAACGTGTATACAAAATTTCAGCTCAATCGGTTGAAGACATCTGCTTCAAAATTGAGTTGCAAGAGTCCATCCCAACAAACATAGTTACATACATACATACATTGCAAGTTAAATAAAAGCTTGTAAAAAAAACTTAAATTATAGTTCATGCTATGGAATCTGTCAGTAAAATATTCAACCGTTAAGTGTTAAGTGTGACACATAAATCTAATAGTTTTCACCGTGCAAAGAGGAATGGTGCAGATGAGACCATACTATCAATACGGTTTCGTTTGCACCATTCTCAATGGTGCAAACGAAACTAATCTGTCTCTTCTGCACCATTGATGGTTCAGGTCAATGGTGCAAACGGTACAACGGGGTTTCTTTTAGTTTGGAGATAGAAAGTTATATATGTAAAACAACCGTAACTGTTGGTATTTTCTACTTCGCAAATAACTTCTGGCATTTCAACTCGTGACATTTTGTGAGTTTGACCTATCGACGAGCGGCCAGTCGAACCACTTAAAAATAAACTGTTTATTTGTTCGATCTAAAAGCTTAACAACGGGGAATAAAAATTCCTTGTTTTTTATGCCTCACCGATCGTTTAGCACCGTTACGATAACAATGAAATGAACACGTTTAATTTGAATAAGTTTTCCGGTTTTCTACAACCACTTTATTTTACACAACGCACTAACCAAAAAACCATCTCGGTTATTTCTAGCAAATTACCACCCAGAAGAATATCTAATTAAAATTTCGTAAGACAAACACAATACACACGTCTATCGCACAGTATAAGCTCCAAATATCTCCAAAAATAGGGCTAGTCTACCTGAGCTCGGTCACCGTTACGAACTCACCCATAAAGTGACTACGGACGACTGATTTCAAAACGGATGCTGTTCTGTTCCACGAGACACACGAACTTCAACCTGAATGGCAGGAGACGTTCAGGTATCTACTCTAAGTGCACAGCTGTCAAGTCCTCAAGCCGCCTGTTTAATAGCCCAGAAAACCCGGTCAAGCGAATCTCTGAATATACCGAATAAGACAAAATACATCGTTATACCCAGATCACTACTAATGTCCATGCTATAATAATATTCATTAACTATAACTCCTATTGCAAAACTGTAATGGATCGAATTGACCGATTTCATACTTCGTTATTTTTAGCAGTTCAAGGAAGGGCCTTGATTCTAAATAAATAACGCAGCCCTATTCTGCGTAATTTTAAAATATTATTTCTATAGTCTGCTATAATTTATGAAGGTAACCGAACAATTTGGGTCAACGGCCGAGTCATGGAGAAACATGGTGGCGTTAGCAGCTAGCGTGGTGTCGATCAGATAAAATTGTACATTTCAAACCTAGAATTTTAGTACTGAAAGGACAAATTTGTGCTGAACACCCATTCCATATTGAATGGGACATGAAAGCTATATAACTGCACAGCACACATGGCTTCAAAGAACAAATTTGTTCCATGCATATTGTAGTTGTAATTACAAATGACATGAAATAATGTTTTCTATTCTTAGTTAGTATTTCTATCCCTTGGCCAATTACAATCAAATAACAATAGCGAGGACAAGTGTGCTTGTCGTTATAATTAATTTCGGACGTCCTTAAATCCAATTCGCAATGCATTGCAATTTAACTGAACAAGTTAATAGAGTATCGTGCGTTTTCGTAATAAATAATCGCGTCATATCATAATAGCTTCTGAAAATGGGGTCATTCCTGACTACTGCAACAGTTTTGGCGGAATTTCGTAATATACAAAACATCGCGGCGACTGCTGCTGGCTCCGAGCCAATTGCACTCGACTTTAAAGGAACTGAGCTCCGGATGGTTAAACACCTTTTTGAACCAAGTTTTAAAACTTCTACCAAGAACTATCGTCATAAAAGATCTTTTGGAAGTGTTGACGAAAGCTGACATACTAAAACATTCAGTTGTTACCTTCATGCTACATATACTGCAGCACTAAACGTCTACAATCCAACTAGGTAAGAGCCTATACAATCTCATGCATTTAAACGTGTGTTTCTATTAAGTAAATGGCTCTGCACGTTGTAACACAACTGCACAAGCATTTGTGTCAACAGTTATTATGAACAGCAAAAGATCCGAAAGTCACGGAGGTCAACTTCGTTAGTAGGTAGATACTTATAGCATTCATACTCTCGGAATAGGTGTACAACTGCTCATATACATTCAAATAGCAAATTGCTCGCTTGCACCCAGCATGGGTATCGCCAACGAGATTAAATCACTGCATGAGGACACATGCACAGATTAACATCCGGCACGTGATTGACTTAGGCGAGTAAAATGGCGCTGGACGCCGATCCGAACATTTTAGGCGATAAAAGTTAAATTCGAAATGGAATGGTAAAAACGACTGTTCAATAACAAATTGGAATCAATTATTTAAGAGGTCTAAGCCGTGAATGTTTCATTTTTATGAATAAATATATCCATATATCATGATAGTTTGGACAATAGTGACTGCAGTAAACTGATTTTCTATTGCAACAATTTAGAGCAAAATGATTCAATTCGTTTGAGACCCAATCCTTAGTTAAAGAAATTCTTTAGCATGTAGACGTTGTATAGATAATAATCTACTTGCCTGTTTTAAATATCTTGAAGCATGGCGTAAAATCGTTTTAAATACCTACAATAGAAATTAACTTAAAGATACATTTTGAATGGAATGTACCAACGTCCCGTCACACGTCTGAGAACGATCCAATGGAGCTATCGAACGAAAGCAAAATAATTATTAATGTCACGTAACGTCGAATTATAAAGTCGCAACGCGTTCCCATTAGTTACGCGAGCTCGTTGCGAGGCGACCGTGCAACAGACATGCAGACAACATAACTCGTTCTCCTAAACAATATCCGCGGTTTAATTACCACTTCTAACGGGTTCCATATCATAAATATTGTGATATTTATGAGAGATAAACTGTTGTTTTAAGTCAGTAGCATCGATTGCCTAACATCACTTTTGGGAAAGATTAAATTCTAAAATTGTTTGAAATCTCTGGATGAAAGTACACTAAATGCCATCAAGCACTAGGTATAATAGCCATTAATTAGTGATCCTTAGCAGACTTTGCATAGCAAGCGATCAGATAACTACTCTCTAGTATTACAAGTCTATTGTCTAATTCATGTCAAAATTCATATCAATAATTATTTATGCCACGTAACTTTCTTTAACACAGTGTGGTTGTCATGTTATCTGCTTATCTCATCTCAATCAGTAGCCAAAAAAAATTGCTAATGAGCATATTAAATATGCAATTAAGCACTATAAGAAAAAAAAACACTAATAAATAGTTTCGACGTCAAACACCAAGTAAGAACGAGAAGGTAACACCAACAAACTTGCGAACGGAGATTTGAGAGTAACATTTTGTTAGCACCAATCAGTTGAACAGTAGAGCACATAATTGAACACATCCGCACGTAGCAGCAGTAAACGCGGGCTTGTGACGGGTATATCAATAGGCGAGAACGTACCAAAGCAGACAACGCTAAACAAGTTGCGGTGAGCAAAAACAACACACAGGTAGCAATTACTTTGCTTTCGAAGCAATTTCTGTGCTTTCATCCGTTCAATCTCACGATAGCAAACCTTACAAGGAGACTCAATGATTCAGTATATCACTGAAGTCGTAAGCATTAGATGCAGTTCATGGCGATATCAAAACAGACATTTTCCGATGGAGCAGTAAAGTCTTTTGAGAAAATGGCTGGTCCGATAGTTTCTCTCTGCGCTTGTTAAGAACTTGAGTCCGTAATTGCTCTAATGTAATAGCTTGATGATAACAACTTTCTAAATAATTAATATTGATACTAAATAGTTAACTCTCACATAAACTTAACTATTAGAAAGATATTGGTACACCTACAGAACTCAGACCTTACTTCATTGTTGTATATAGAAAACGTTGCTAAGTGAATTATTCTTGATCAATTCAGATTTCATAAGATTTACCTTTCCCGGTGGCACAGGCCCTGATTGCGGCACTACACCGGTACTTACAACTTCCCTTCAAGTAAAAGTAGTCCTGACACGAGCACAAAATGATATCGGTTCGTTCACTCACTGGACAAAGAAGTTGATTTCCAACAATACGAAAAGGAACCTGTTCTTTGTAGGAATCACCTGTAACTATCTTGAACGGGGACCGGTTTGCTGCGGTCAGAAAACCACAAAAAGGTGGTTGTCACACTTTCGACTGCTAGGAATATAAAATTCTATGTAATATAGTACCGCTTTTTGAATTCAGAGCAGTGCTTATAGCTTTGTTTAAAATTTTCCCTGGTTATTTGAAAAGTAGTACATGATACTTGCTAAAATTTCAATAGCAACTCCATTCCCAGTAACTCATGCCGAAGCGATACAAAATAACGATAAAATCAACATTCATCATACGCGCGATTGTAATGTCATTTCTTGGAAATGCAACAGTTTACAAATGAAGCAAATAGCTCGTGGGAGGCTGGAGCAAACTTAGCACCAAACAATCAACGGGAAACCATACTGGGAACTGTAAAGTGGTAACCGGTATCCATTAAAACGATTTTCGTTTCTTTTTATCTGGACTAAGTGGCTATGTGACAACTAAATCGAATGGACATAAAACGGTACCGCTACCGATTTCATACACACAATTAAATGCCATGATTTGCATGTCTATGCCACCTGAAACGTTTATTTTCTCTTGACTGTACTTACCTGTCAAAAAGAGTAACCCAGATAAAGTGGATAAGACACAGATTAAAACAGAAGATGAACTAGCAGGGGATCGAGGAGGAAGGGGGCGGAGGGGGGGTTCAGGGGATCAGACCGGAGTAAACCCTCAGAATCTTCAAGTCAACGCAAAGAATCCACAAACAATAAACATCAAAATGTTTATTGTTTGTGGATGTGTATTGTTTGTGGAAACATGAAACATACGAGTCATCTGATTGTTTCCAATCAGATGACTCGTATGTTTCATGTTTTGCTATTTATTTGGGATTTGAAAGTGAATAATTATGAAACGCAAAACAATAAACTTGCTCATTCTTTTTTATGAAGTTTTATCTCATTTAATAAAATTAAAAATCATTTCATGACGAATGTTAGCTTATAATTTAAGTGACAAGATGGTACCAAACTGTTATAAAGTAAATTCAAATGATAGTAGAGCCATTACCTTGATTTATTATTTTGAAAGACCGAAAGGATCGGTTCAAATAAAATATTCATACTTCAGCCGTAACGAAACAATGGATTGTTATTAACAATTTGCATGAGGCAAATAATTATTTTGCAAGCTAACGTTTTTGAAGGGCTCATTTGATAGTTTCATTTGCAATTGCAAAACTCAAATCAACCTTCGCACAGTTAGCTTGAACTATAATAACAACAATGCCAGAGTTTTAATTTGAGGTGCGGGGCCTTCACCAAAATTTCAGTAGGCATTAAATAAATACCAACTGACAGTAGGTATTTATTTATGAAGGCTTGAGACAGTTATTCATATCTGTAGTGTAGTTTGGTATTATCTCTAATATCTTAAATTGATTGATTAGCTAAAACATCACATGTCATAACAACCACAATCTCCGGCAGGATTTTGTCGAAGTACGAGTATCTAGTTATAAGGACTATTGATTGGGACACCTTTAATGTCAAAGACAAGGTGAACGATCGATGAAACCTTAATCGATTTTAATAGTCCAATAGAAAAGATACACTCACGGAAAACGATGGAGTAAATTAGGAAAGGCTATCAATGAAACAGTCTTGAAATTAATAAACTGCAAGGTATGGATGGTAGTAGTTAATATCAGCACTTCAGCAGACAGTGGACCAAAACAAAGTTTTCGAAAGTGAAATAGTGAACATGTTTATATTATAATCTGATAGCATTTTATGGTTAGAGGTTCTGGTGGGTTGCTTATGAGCACACAGTGGGCGACCCTATACACTTTAACTGCAAGCCATTGATGTCACAGTATGATATAATAGCAGAACGCCGTGTCACGTAGGCTTTTAGGCCATGGTTTAATAGCATCAAATGTGGGTCAGACGAGACCTCATAGTTCAGCTGAGTACACAGTGGGTTGTTCTAGAATCGATTCGACCCAATGAGACAGAATTGGGACAACTATTTCAATATTATTTTCATAGCCCATTGGAAACGGACATAATATTAATTTTTCTATTTAGTAGTTTGATGCGCCTGCTAACAATAGGTTTCCAAACAAATGAATTGACATTATTTGTAAGGGTCCAAATATTTTCTGACACCATAAAGTATAATTAACAAAAAATTGGTTCGTTCTTCGAAAAATTGGAGGCAACTGAGCTAATATAGGAATCACGATAAAATAAATAGTGCCGGATGACTTTTGATTTGTAGACGGTAGTGATCAGACTGTTTACTGGACAGTCGCTAGGTGTTCTGTCAGATGTGGTTTCAACATCAATAAGTAGTGGATGGAACAGTTCGCACTCGGTTTCGCCTTCACCGACGGGGTCAACGATTCTCGACTCGTCAACAAATCCATCGACGAGAATAACCCGTTACACTGCATCGGCTTCCAGCGGATTTCACTCGCAAGTATCGCCTAGACCATTTATACTGTCTCCGCTTTTAAACTATATTTTTAGGGTTAACCTTAAAAGTCTATATTTGGAAACCTGCACCAATAATAATATCATTTCTATACCGGGCTCGAGTAAAGCTGCGATAAGCATTCGAAATATAACCGTTATGATTATTAACTCGACAGTTATGTGTTTTAATTAGGTAGGTAACTAATCAAACGGTAAAACTGGCAGGATATTTTAAGAACCTATTAGTAGATATTTGGATATTTTGCTTTCCTCTTCCGAATGTTCTACATCAAATATTTTTATCGTATTCAGATAAGTGATGTTCATTGTTGCAATATTTATTTATGATGAGTAACGAGGTTACTACAACGTGGTAGGTACTCCTACGATTTAGAAACTTGTTTTAACTAAATAGATAAAAATCAAACTCTTGTACCATAACGTTACGTTTAATAACTGTTGTGACGTAAAAGTTTGAACATGTTAGTAATAGCCGTTACTTCACACGTATGGTTTATGGCAAACCAAATGGCATTTACAATTTACATTCACTTGTTTTGTTACTCAATGGGAATTAACAAATTCATACAAATATTGTAATACATACTCTCTATAATATTATCGTCTTCAAAGATAAGTGGGTCAGGATAAGATTACAAGCAAATTATTCCCTTCAACTGAACCGTCTGTCTGAACCTAACCACATTTTGGATTTTCCTTTTAAAATTGAATAATGTATTAGCACATTCCTTACGTTTGGTACTCGTAATACCTAACAAATCATTGCACGATTTAAGGTGAATTGTGGCTTGAAATGTTAGGGCACTAAACGCAGCAATGCGGTTTATGTGAAATGTTATAATAAGCTAACTGAATCGCATAGCCTGTCGCCTGCACTTGCCACATTATCACATTTTCCTCAGTTGTCTCCAACAAATCCATTGCCTATACTTATTGTTATATAAATATTACCTACGTCTTACTTATAAGTTTCATTTGTTTTCTTAAATCTTCAATCGTTTTAGCATCTGTTAATTCTAAATTTGTCTCATTCATTTGGATACGTTTAACTAATTTGTAAAGAAATGTTAGGTAATATCTATATCGGAGACATTTTCAGAAAAATATCACGTATTTTAGACAAATTCATATTGATACTCGATATCTGTGAAACCTACAACATTCTTTCAAAAACATCTCAAGTAGACGTGAAAGATAAAATTTATCTATAACATGACTCTCCAATTTCATGCTTTCGAATCGAGTTAGCTGTGTCAATTAAAATTTTCGTACAGTTACTTTTTGCGTGTAGAATATAGTTAGCCCAAGATATTGTAAGGTACGTACGTTACAAAGTTACAGTGAAAGGTGATACAGATTATTTTATTTCGATTACGAATCAATCAACACATTACCTAAGCGATAGGTGAAGATAAGTCTCCTAAAGTTGTTACGTTCTATTGAATCCGTCTTTCTTAAACAGTTACTCTAGTGTGTAACTTTAGTCTGAAGAGAAAATGTGAAAAACTAGTGTCTCTCTAAAAACAATACAAATTGTGATGTGCGTTTGTTTATAAATCACTTTTTAAGTAGGTATGTAGTAGAGGCTTCGTTGCATGTGAACCGAGTATGTGCGTTAATGTACTTTCTATTTGGCCCATTATTTACTGCTGTGTCTTCTAACTAACAATGAGTTACAATGATTTATGTAATACCCACCTACACTGTATTAAATAATCGATTTCTAATGGAACTTGTTACTTGTATTAAGTTACAATCGATATGCAGTTGCGTTTCATTAGCCATGATCTTTGATTCGATAACTAGAGTTACATGCCGATTATTTGAATATCAAAAGATTTAGCCGCATGTTACAATTTATTTATTTTTACAGTAAAGTGGTTAATTTAAGTTCAATATAAATCAAAATAAAGAATGATGGGCGTTTTGGCCGGTATGTCCAATAAAAACCACATATACATCAAATAAAAGTTTATTTATCATAATCATCAATTTTCATTATGAGCTGAAGGCTGTGAAATACCGGGTTAAAGAGATATCAGACCTGCAAGTAGGTGTACCATGTAAACGTATTAGTTCATGACGCTAATGTTCATTGCAGTTCTCAATAATATTAGTTATTGACTCATAACATTGAGGGGGCTTATGGCTAAGTAATAACAGCCGCACGGGTCGATCGATTAGGTTAAGCTGCACTTGCCGCGATTGGTCCCTGGATGGGTGACCATTTTTATATACCAAGACCCCTCCGTGCTTCGGAAAGCACGTTAAGCCGTTGGTCCCTCCTGGCTGTCATTCGTGGATCTCATTAGATTAGAACTTTATTGGTCATCAGGCCAGGCTCTTTACAAAAATGCCCATCATTCTTTGAATAAAATCAGAGGAACAATTCTCGTAATTTTAAGAACGTTCACAGTCCGATCTCAGTCTCAATCCGTCAAAAACACATCTGTTTTAACTACATTTTGACAAGTTTTTGACATTTGTTTGTTGCCGAGATGAGACTTCGACTAGATTTTCAACGTTTTAAATTACGAGAATTTGGCTTCTGGTGTCAAGCTTACATGCATGACAATGTAACAAATGTTTGCTTAAAAAATAATGGCTGGTAGCGTTAACTTGTTTAACCAGTTGTTGGTAGACATGAAGTAAATGAAGGACGGTTAAGTAGGTGCTATAAAAGGCCAAGTGATTTAACAAAACAGAGGATTTGCGTTTTAAGTACAGGCAATTATTTAGTGGACTGGTCCTAAAAACTAGTCCTTTCTAAATAAGCAACAATGATTCCAAGACATCGTGACAGTCAACAAGGTAAACAACGACACTTTTACTTCAATAATCAAAGAAAATGTCAAGTGTTGCGTGAATTAACGGAAAATTAATAAAAGATACATTAATTGAAAAATAAGGATAACTTAAAATATGACACCACACAAAACAAAACTTGAAAGTAAACCGTTCACGTGACGCGTTGCATTTTACATCGTAGTGTTATTATCATTATCAATGAATTAGTATCCCAGGTGCATGTATCGTCAACACTTCACTGACATATGACACATTTTCTTTGAGAAAATGCGGTATGCGGGTAACCTTAGTGTCGGAGGGGAATCCATTGATTTTTCGCGTTGCAAGTTGACGTCACGAACGCGATGGGCTAGCGGACTGCGGCGCGCGCCGGCTCGCGTCTCACCGGCGACTGGCAAACTGAACCTAGTCGAGAGGAAACGCTCGTTGCCATGCGGTCTAACTTGCTTGCTCCCTTTGCTTGCCATAGCCAGCCGTAGTGTTGACCTTCCGCATCGAATGCTGCTTGTATTCCTTGCACAGCTGATTTTTAATTGGAGTAAGTAGGTGTGCAGCATTTTTCGAGTATTTAAAGACTAGGTACTATTTTAAAAGATAAATCTAGGCAGGATGAAACTGCGCATTGGTACGTGTAGGTGCCTATAAAATAAATGATTGTCTGCTGTTAAGTCGAAGAAGATTCCAAATATCAATTAAATTAATTTGGTATGTATGTAATTTGTATGTTTGAAAATTCATTCTTGATCAGCAAAAAAAATATCTTCATGTTTTTAGTTAGATCATCCTCATAGATAAAGCAATGATTACCTTTTTAGCTTACGTACAAAGTTATTTTCCTCGGACTTATTTTTACTTTGTTACCAAAGGTTTATAGAAAACTACAAAATCGTAATGTCTGACTACTCAGTCATGAAATTAATATTGTACTTTTGTCCTTGTTTGTTAGGTTTCGTATGATTTAGCACCTTTTTTATTGGTCATAGCAATTATCACTTAAGCGTGTGAGCATACGAATGTCTCAAAATGTACAATTTTTAAATGCATCTATGTAATTTAGGTTAATCTTGTTACTACTGCTGAAAAAGTCAGAAGTTACCATAAAATTTTTTTAACGATTGCGTGTCTAACGTAAAGTGTTAGTAATAGCTTGTAAAGCTAATCTTTGCTTTACAAGCTATAGTAGGCGCCCGTGCTTCTTCTAATCAGATTTTAATTTATTAATTCCCTATTCTGTTATGTTTTGTGTACCAAGTTCACGTAATTGGGTTTAATATTCAGATTTTATGGAGATGGTATTATTATCAACTTAGATAACCTAGATTTGTAGTAAAGTACCTTCTTATCAAAATGTTTAAAAGTGCCTGACCACTACTGAAGAGAATAACTATGACTGATGCAATACCGTACTCTTTGCTATGTATGTTCCGCAGGCGTTCAATATTTTTTTACTATAACTTCTGGCTTTATTAGCAGTAATAACAAGATTAATCTAAATTACATAGATGCAGTTATTTCTTTTATAATTACATGATTAAAATAAAAATGATTAAAGCCTGGAAGAATTCTACCAACCCGCACTGGGCCCGCATGGTGTTTTACGGCCCACTCCCTCTCACAGAGAAGAAGCCCAGCAGTGGGAACATTATAGGCTAATTATGCTATGCTTATGCTAGCTCTGTACGAATTTTCGTTTACTCATGCTGTTTCGAGACACTTGTGTATTCGCACGCTTACGTGATAATTGCTATCACCAATACATAAGGAGGTGCTAAATCATACGAAACCTGACAAACAAGGACAACACATTGCCATGAACTCCGCACTGTATTATAGATGAAATTTACACAAGAATTAGGAGCACAAACAATAAGCATCGGGTTAACATTGTGGCATGCCACTGTCACATTGAATATTCATACAGAATGACGTAGATAATACATAGTAACGAATGAATAGGAAACTGTATAACTATACCTAAATGGTTTTCGAAGAAAATGGAAATTCCATTTGCATATTTCATGCATTATTTTCAATAAGCAACTTTGTAGATAGAATGGTTCTATATCTATCACAAGCAGTTCAAAACCAGTCTTCAGATAGTATATACAACGTATCTAATTTTAATGAGTTGCGACGTGAATTGTTTAAGAATTCACACATGTCATTGAATCACATGAAGTCAGTGCTAGCCAACCTTGAAGTAGAGTGGTGTGTCAAAACACAAACTAGAAGTATTGCGTTGTTATCACGTAGGTTTTACGGTGATACGCGTGATCTTATATTTTCCTACATTTGTTTTAAGTTTGTGGTATGTGCGTAGATGTGTATGAAGGTAGGTACATGTGAATTTCAGTGATAATAGTCTCAGAAGCGATATTACTGTTTAATCTCGTATTGGTACTTATACTCTCATAGATCATAGACTTATCAGTAAAAATAATCAAGAGGCAATTTTGTATACCACGTCGAAGAGTTAGTAGCTTTACCCGTCCTAGTAAATTAGCCTATGTGCTCGCAGAGGATACTACGTATTATCCTCTTAGCATTGTTTAATCCTTGGTCGCTTTTAGATTTTTAAGATTCAGAGAGGGACATTTCCTATACTCGCTGTCACCAGATAGTTCCGTTGCCATCGATGTCAACGCTACATAGAAATACTATAATAACTATTACCGTGATTGAATTTTAGCCACCAGTAAGTACCTACTTAATTATTGTTCTGCTAAAAAAGGTGGAACCGAATGTTGAAAAAAAAACACTTGCCCGCTTCACTATGTCAAAAATTCATCGGATGAAATAAAGTTTCTAGTGCAACAAACGTGTCTTCTTCGTCACGAATATATGAGTATACCATAGAGAATGGCACATAGCCCAAACCTCGCCTTGTGGCTCGGTGGTAGCGAGGCTGCCTGCCCGCTGGACGTAGGTAGGTACTCACGTGTAAGTATCGCCACTCATGGAGGAAAAGTAGTTAAATAATGACAAGAGGTACTTACTAAGCAAGGGGAAGCGGCCGGTGGAATGCTTGCCGAGCGGTGTGCTACTGGCGCTGATGTCGCTCTGCGAACTGTGCAGGCTGCTCTTGCCGCTGCCCGCCGCCGAACCCAGCTCCATGCGCATACGCATGTGACGGCTACACACAGAAGTTATGGTAAGATATTCATTAACTACCACTGCTAGATATGAGGCTCTACTACCATCATTATATTGGTCGATAGCAAATTGATGTTAAAGAGTAAAGTTAACATTTTAATAAGATGAATCAGTCTTTGATTTCATTAAATTCTAAATAGCCACCCAAATCCCACTACTTTCAAACGAAGTCAACCCAGTTTTACTGTGTTGTATTTTGTATTATAGCTAAAACTAGCTGAATGTTACATGATTGTTACACAAGTGTTATTGCATTGATCACGTACCTTTTAGGTTTCACGTTGTTATTTGTAGATTTTGAGCTTAACATTCTACTGACACTGCATGAAGTTTGAGATCGTTGCAGTGAAAAAGAGCAGTCCACCTTCGACTTTATATCCTTGAAAGATTTTATCTTATAATCGTTCTTTGTTTCTATGGAACTCTTTTTCGCCAAATTCTCTCTTCTTTCGGTCTTTTTCACAATTTTTGGGCTACTTTGCACACTGTTATCCGCATCAGTCTTTCTGTTTGCCAGCATACTCTTCAGTTTACTTGGCACATCACGCTTAGGCATTTTGTATTTTTTTAATGTAAAGCTTCTCTTCTCTTCTTTATTCTTTTCTGTACATTTCATATCTTTCACACTGTTCAAGGAATTTCTTTTGCTCGTGTTTTTCGGTGTCTCGTCATCATCGATTATGTGAGACGTGTCCGATTTATGATCATCCAACGTATCTTGCAGTGGTGAAAAATAAGCGTTCAAATTCCCTGTGCTAGCATTTTTTTGACTACATTCCGATCGAGTGGAAGGAGTAGACCCATCAGGAGACATGTCATCGATGACGTTTAAGAACACAGGAGATGTACGATGATTTTCAAAGTCAGTGTACACTCCACTTGATTCCATGCAAGAGTCTTCGTTTCTGTTTACAATGAGAGGTGGGTTACCATTTACTTTCTTTCCACCATAAAGAGCTCCATCAATAACCTGAGCTCGTCGGTCACCTCTTTGCATGTGGTCATCTAAACCATCGGCATCACTTTCTGTAAAGAAATCCGAATCTGTCATGGGATCTGCTCTTCTTGCCACGGGCACATTTTGCCAATCCATTTCAATGGCATCTTCACGATGTTCAATAGAATGGTCTGCTCCTCTGCTCACAGGTCTGGACATTTCTCCATCACCTTGGTAACCATCTAAACTTGTAATGCTAGTAATACTTGTTATGAAACTATTCGAAACTTTAGAAGTTTCCATTGATTTTGGATAATCACTTTTACCATCTGAGTAAGTCTGAGAGTCGTGTAGCGTCGATGCAGAAAATTGGGAGTATGTACTTATTTCGCCATTAATTTCTGAACTGTCCAGTGGCAAATCTTCCGGTGATGGTGTTTGTTCAATTCTATTTGTAATTATAAGATTTTCATGTTTACAATCTAGAGCTATTTCTAAATTGGCCACATTCTCAGCAATAGAACTAACTGGCTCCAAGATGCTGCTGTGTATAGAGGGCATGAATTCTTCGTCTATTAAATTCGAAGATAGTTCGTCCTTCCCTATTGTGATATCTTGAGAAGGCATATCAAAGGTCCTTGAAGTAATCGACAATGGGTCTTGTATAGACAATGTATCACTGCATTTATGAGCTGGGGAATCATATGATGTTAGTGAATTGTGTTCTTCGTTATTCATGATCGTTTCCAGGCTGATAATTGGAGCCAGTTGGCCTTCAAACATGCACCTTTTATTCTCTATGCTATCAAATCCATCATTTTGTATCGTCGATGCTGCAGAGTTGCTTTCAGTCTTATCAGTCGATGGGGTATCACCATTATCTGGAGATATTTTACTTTCATTATTATCACAGAAAATTGGTAGTCCCTCTACTGTAGGTGAAAAAGCGTTTTCTAAATAACATATATCATCCATTTGGTCTGGAGTCAAAATGCCTAAGCTATCATCCAGTGAGTTCTCTTCATTTGTCCTACTCAATGAATTTTCATTAGGACTCAAGTTGGATTCAAATAATCGTGGATGTACATGTGTTTTTAACTGTAAACAGAGATCAGATCTGGAATGTGTGTTAAAGGTCTTTTTTGCTGGGAAGGTAAACTCGTTTTCGCAAGAGTATTCAAATTCTCTCATCGGTTTTTCGTCGAAATTCAAAACGTTCGGTAGCCTGTCTGCGCTTTTGTTAATAGGATTAATTACCTTCTTAAAGGCTTGTGAGTTCATATCACTCAGTACTTCTGATTTTGGTCGGGTCCAAATGTTTACTGCCGCACTTTCGTTAAATGATGTAGAAGGATCGGACTGTAGATCAAACAACAAACTGTACGGACCGGACTCGTCCTCATCTTTCTTGTCAACGAGATGTTGTGTTATATCATTAATTAGTCCTTTTGTCTTCTTATCAACATTATTACTATCCTGCTTTTTTGTTATTTGATTCAATTTTTCACGTAAATCTAATATTCTCGGGTTTTGCTCAATTACTTTTTCCAAATTTAAGCTCATTTTTGGTATAAATGATGCATAAGCCTTACAAAAAACTGGTTCCTTTTTATCATTTTTAATTTTTGCGGCATGGGACTTTTCTGCAATCTCAGCAGTTCTTGTGACATCAAAGGATTTTAGCGTTTCCAAACTTTTTAGTTTTGAGGCGGAGTAAACTCCTCTCAACTCTAATGTTCTTAGCTTGCCATTCTTATCCACAGGTATCTGAAACAGATAATTAATAGAGATTAATTTAAATTTCATTATTATAATACGGTTAAAACACTTTAAATTTTCAACAAGTTCACAATGAGCCTTTTGTGATCAGCTGTCTTAAGAGCTAACCTTGTCAGTAAGTTCAAGTGATCGAAAAAAATACGATTGCAAAAACGGCAAACAAAGCACCCGGAATATGGATTAGATTCGGTCAGTTATGAGGTATCTGTAATCCAATTAAGACTTTGTACGTCTATATGATTCATACAACCAATTACGCTAATGCTCTCAACTTGGGCCTGTACTGAGTACTCCCTATTGTCTGCTCATCACGGTTCAGAGCACGGTCACGCATGGTGCTTTCCATGCACACATACTGTTGTGGGGGGCACGTGCCACAAGAAAAAAAAACACATTGCAATGCAATGAAGTACACGTGTACTTATATTGCATTGCAATGTGTTTTAGTAAGGTCATTCAGTTTAATGTAGGTATAGGCACCTTTACTTTCCATCACATTTCCACAAGTCGTTAACGCGAAACATCCAACACTGTCTTCTATACAAAAAAAAACACGATTTTCAAAATAAGTACAGCAAAATAATCGTCCTTACTTATTTTCCACAAAAACTTGATTTGACGCAAAAACACTACAAAAAACACAATAGAGAGGTCATTACTCGTTGGCGAGGCATCGTCGTTCATCGTATACGATAGAGTATAAAAACGTCTACATGTTATTGGAGCGCAAAATCACGAATGAACACAACGATACCAGGAATCTTTGACACCGGCATTAATTCCAAGCGAGAAGACAACCGGCACTTCTCAACCTGATTCCTCTCACAAGCACGACTGCTCATTCCCACTCCTTATTGCACACTAAGTTAGTCTAGTTAACATAGCCTTCATTATTTTAAATTTCATTCGTGTTTCCACGTCGAAAGCGAATTTCATACTGAACCTGTGAAATATCAACACTATCGTTTTTAGATACACAAACGTACATAAGTATTTTACGTCGAAGTTACTATTATCGTTTTAAATAGCCTCAATACCATAGCTAACGTGGATGTATAGACCAAGTAAAATGGTTTTATTAGTTCGTGCATTGAGCGTTGCTCAACCGTCAAAAGGAATTAACTTTTCACAATGCCAGCACTTCAGTCATTTTCCCTCGAACGGTAATTAATACCTACTTCAAAACGTTACGTTAAAACAACAGCGAATCAACCTACAACGGCTCTTGTGTAATATTTTATGCTTATTAATTTTTCATTAATGGTTTTGTAAATCGGTAACTATTCTCAGGTTATGGTATTAAAATAGTATCGCGTTTATCTACAATTGGTTTATTTTGCAGTTTTCTTATCACTTAACTGTTCCACAAAGTCAACGCTAAACGCTAACGCCTCATAGATTAGATATAGATACTTTTCTATCTATTAGTATTAACACATGTAAAGAATGAACTGCCATACATTAATTAATTGTTCAAAATCATTTCTGTAAGTAATAATATGTTCCTTCTGATTCTTATCATGACAAACAAAAATATATTCATTAGGCATACCGAATGGGGTTAATTCGATTACTACGAGTATGAGCTAATTATAAACAAAGCATTCTGGTCAAACGGGATCATTTATAAAACTGTGTTGCTTACTAAATGAGCAAGAATTTATGCTCAGTGGTAATTTTATCATGGACATGTAGGGAAATAATGCAAATATATCATACGATTGTGTGTAACGTAGGTACTTATGATAAATCAGGCGCCGCATTAACTATACATAGATAAAATACATACCGTTACAAATAGATTTAATTGTACAAATAGCACCCTAACTGCGTAACAAACTATCAACCACAATGAATCATTTTGAAGGATATTGCTACTTACTCCATTGCTTCTTATCTTCGAAAAATGTGTCTGCTTAACAACGTAAATACCGCAATGAATGTTGTTGAACTGTCAAAATGAAAGCCATAGCTACTGTTAGTGTGTTACGCAATTACCCCGCAGGTATTAAGTAAACAATAAAGTAGACGATGATTTGTTGTAATTTCATTATCATTGTAATTTTATTAGTTTATCGTTCAATGATTCATCCATGAAAGAAAGTAGGACTATGTACACATTGACTGTGTACACTAGACACACAGTCGATGATGACTCCCCTGAACTAACACAGTGAAAATCAATACAATTAGACTGGCCTGAGTAAATGATGCATGCTTCAAAGCAATTTTAAGATATAGGTTTTTATTGGTTATTGCCTATTTAAATAGAAACTGAACATGAATCTGCTGCAAATAGTTTCTTGTAATCTTCTGTACTAATATTATACCTAAAGATATTTTACAATTTTTGAGTTTGTACGTCCCTACGTACAAACTCAAAAAAAAAATGAAGATTAGCCCCTGCTAATCTTCATAACTACTGATCCGATTCCGAAAATTCTTTCACTAACGGGAAGGTACAGCATTGCCAAGTGTCATAGGATATATCCCATTTTAAAACAATAAAATTTCACGCGGTCAAAGTCGCGGACAGAAGCTAGTACCTACCTCGTATTTGTGAAAATGAACTGATTCTACTCGTACGTCATTTTGTCCGCATTATGACACTTTGGTACTTTACCGAGTCTGTGACCTTACTTGGTGATCTAATAACAGCGGATGATGCTAATGTATCTAACTCAATCTAGCAACGTACGTGTCACTGCGGCTTGAAAAAATTAACACATTAAAACATCGCAGGTATTCCGCTGGTTACATGGGCGATAGGCAATAACTAACAGATATGTAACACGGATATAATCGTAGGTACATTAAAAACGGATTCACAGTTACGGAAAACTGTTTGGAACAATTATTAAGAAATTAATTCAATTTTTATTGTAATTATTTTGTCATTTTATAATATTTATGGGAAATATCTGATCCTCTAATAACTTATTGACCTTTTTGGGCTTTAATTATGCACACTATTTGATATAATGGAGCGTCTTTTTAAATTCCTGGCCTTTTCTCACAGTTGCTCGCACTAACTGAACACAGACAAGGCACCCTGACCGAACGGGTTAGGTTAGAACTGTGCCCAACCCCCGGCAGTGGCCGGCGAGTGCTACATCCAACTTGGTCACACTTAGTTGGCTATTTAGTAGGTTTCTAGTAGTTGGCCAGTTAGACCCCAAAACAGGAATTATTTGAGGATCATTCATTATATTAGATGGTTCATTCATTATATTAGTGTTCAATAATATTTTGAAGAAAGCAAAATGGGAATTATTTGAGGTTCCATTAAAGCAAGCTATTATTTAGGTATCAACTATCGCAGCTCTAGTGGGAATCAATCTGTTATTATCTAAATTGGTATCTACTTACTCTAAAGTAGGTATTACAGATAATAAGATACCTACTTCATAAAATATCAATGAACAATATTAATTAACGATAGGTGCGTAAACGTATTGGTTATCATTAATCTATCATGTTATTACATTACAGATAGTCAGATACGTTACACATACGACTGATGTCAAAGGTGATTTGATAGTACGAGTATTATATGTATCTGGGCCATCCATGGCTTAAATATCTGTGTTTGAATGTATTTTTATAACTAGTATTGTTGCAGATTAAGTTAGGTAAGGATGTAGCAAAGGGAGGAGTTACATAAGGACTCTGTAGCATAGTATCACGCCGGTCAATTCTGAAAATACCTCACCGTGAAAACTTAGCTGAAGTGAGCTGTCAGCCCACCTGTAGCACAGAATAAATAGTACAAGCCTGTAGTGCTATTCTGTAAAAATCTCACCGTGAAAACATAATTGAAATGAGTTTAAAGTGATATGTCAATAGTATCAATCCCTAGCATCAAGTGGAATTACAGCTCACTTCACCTAAGTTTTCATGGTGAGATTTGTCATACCATCTTATATGCAATTTTAATACCTACCTGATTCTTTCTAATAAACGTACATTATCTAGCAATGCATGAGAAATCAAATACGGTAGGATTTCAGTAGATACCTAAATATTATTAAATCCTCTACATCTACGCCCCGCGGCACGTGGAGCTCAGAGACCCTACGAGGTCTACGCTACGGCTCCAGCGTAGCTAAACTTTAGATAATAATTTAATAATTAGATCCTTTTTAAGAAAAATGTCTAAGCCGCGACGTCATAATTATACCTTCAGAGGTTCACGCCCCACAGAATGCTCAAAAAGACCCTTCGAGGTCTACGCTACGGCTACGGCGTAGCTAAATATTTGATGAAATTAAATAATTAGATTCTTTCTAATAAAAGTATCTTACCACACCCGCCAAATCATAAATATTACACGTACACTCATCAGCAGTCTACTCCCTACGGAACGTGAGGCTGAAATAGACCCTACGAGGTCTACGCTACGGCTACGGCGTAGCAAATTAAGTTTCATCACAAAAAAGAAAATACTTTTTAATGAAATCCCTCAAATGCCGAGGCCTGTCCTGAAAGTAATTTCGGGAGCTGCTTCTAGTTTAAAAACCTTTATGTAGTGAAACAAGAAATGGTTGTCTACAATAAGAACGAATGCAGGCAAAAATAAAATTAGAAACTTAACAACCTACTAATTCACGAGCATCTTGCTTTCGTGAGAACGTTCAATTAGTAAGTATATATGAACTAAAAAAGAACTTATTCACCCGTTAGATGGTAGAGTAGATAGGTAAGTAGGTATTCAGAGTTTAAGATCGTGCGAAAATACTTTGAATCTTCGAAGGAAAACAATGACAATTTCTCAGCAATACAAAACATATTTCTACCTAGTTTAGTTATTTCTTGTGTTGTTTACGTATGTCGTTGTGATGTTTATAATCTTGTATTGATTTCATCAGACAGTAGCGCCGTGCTAAATAAGAGTCGATCGTTATCAAAATCTCATTAAACATTTGAACCAGTTCGATAATACGTAAAGTTTTTTAACGCCGAATTCTGATACGCTCCGCTTAAGGTCAATATCATGCATACCGAACAAGACAAGTCATGTATTCAAATTAATTCAAAATGATAAACACGAAAAGGCCATTTTAATCTCGATATGGAAATAAAATCGAAGTATACGACGACGGTGTCTTTTAAATAAAGAACCATAAAATTATTAATTAAGTACCTGTTTATTAATTAAACCTTGAGACGTGACCTGCCTCGTGTTTTTCTGTCTTGGTATCTATTGTAATCGTGTGAATTTAGCAAGACAATGCCTGCTAATAATAATAGTGACTTTTCGAATCGTACCTATATTTTCAATTCGCTGCAATATTCAGGAGCGATTAATAAAGTATGAGTTGCGATAGAAGACTGAATTTTATGGGTATAATGCCGTAACCTTGAGACTAAGAGGGCTGGCTGGCAATTTGCCCTTTGCTACACAAAGCTCTTCAATATTTCCAAGAGATATGAAAACCTGTTCACCAAACATACATTGTTTTGTGAACAATGAAAGAATTATAACAATTTCAAACAACATTTCATTAAAGAAAGATAATAGGCAATCTGTTCTTTCGAGGATGTGAATTTTCTTTTCAGTTCCTGCAGGATAATAACGTAACACACTAACAGTAGGGATGGCTTTCGATTTTGAAATTAATTACAATTAACAACATTCATTGCGTTATTTACGTAAAATATTTGGAACATATAAAGCAATCGATTAGCAATATCCTTCAAAATGACTCGGATTGTGATTGATAAGTGTAGGGTGCTAAATTACATTATTTTTATTGTTCAACGTTAAATAGGAAGCGATAATTGTGCGCAAAATAGAAAGCTATTACATGACCTGACATCACACGTAGGTACCCAGTGTGTTCCCAGTCCATTGTAAAGTCAAACATTATCATAACCACGTTAAACGCTGGTCATCATTTGCAGACCGCAGTCATTGTTACATAAATTAGAAATTATTTGACTTTTTAACTTCCTCGGTTCACGGCAAAACCAAACAAATCAACAACTCATTCATATGAATAGACATGTTTTGGAATATTCCATGCGAGCCTTTGTATAGTGAGAATAATATTTTAATACAAACCTATCTCAATTTCAAATCAACATTTTGATCAGTAGATTAGTTTAATATACATAGGTATCTAAACTAGTCTTGGTGTCATCATTATTACCTGAGATCTTTGAAGAAATAATAATGATGGCGTAGTGCAGTGACGCCAGCGTCCACGCCAGGCCAGACCACTCATGTGATGTCATAAAGTAAAAAACGGCGCAAGCATCCAGATTGTACCGTATTAATATACTTACTTGGAAATACATAGACATCAAAAACCTGACTTTCCCCTGTAGTATTCTACATTTCCCTTGAAAGTTGTACCTATTCTCGAGTCAGTGCACGCCAAGAAGGAAATGACTGCATTTTAATTTGCTATTTTGTTACCCATCTGCCAACTCTTACTTATGTATGACTTGTATGAATAAAATTCCACAGCTGTTCTAACAGCTTGGTAGTTTTACCGGCACGAGATGAAGGTATCTGACCTAGAAAAGGTACCTACTACTCGTAACCTAATCAAGGACAGAATCTAATATTAGTTAAAAGTTAAAGGCTCAGGAATAAAATATTAGCATTGTTACCTAGTTTAAAGTTCAAGACGTGGCACAGTAAAAGGTTATCGATTCCAACTTGGGGTAATATTCTAAAAACCATTAAAATGTAGGCTGTATCGATTTTACATTATAAACTAAGAACAAATGGATAATGGAGTTACTTAGTTCTCCGCCTGGCATTAATCTTATATGCTTTCGTGTAGACATGCTCTTGCAATAAAACAAGTTTTTTCCTCATACGGACTTAATCCTTGACCATCATTTCTTGTGATTGAATCGTTCACCATACAATAATGATTTTTAATATACGTAATAAAAATTATTAACACGAACATCACGATTAATTAGTTTCATAAAGCTAAGGTGAAATTGATGTACTGTGTTCCACAAAGGATTAAATTGTTATGTTATTTTCTTTATAATTCTAAAAAACAATAAGAAAAACACACAGCCTCTTCAGCCTTTCAGCGTTTCATGAAAAATAATTGGACTTTTACTGAAACATTGATGTAGTAGCTAATTAAAAGTCTCATTTCATTTGAAAGATATTTCTTTTAACAATTAAACAAAATTACTAAGATATCTAGTAAGCTGCAGATTAAGGAAAACTACCTAACAGAGTATTCTTTGAATGCTATTCAGGATGTTTTATACCTACAGTGTTACCTTGAACTTAATTTTTATTAAATAAATCCAATTGCACCAGGAACTTTGTTCTTATTACTTCCTTTACATCGAAAACATTAATTGGACATTGTTCTAGTTTATAAGTAATAATAACCTTCCGCTTTGTAAAAAAATCATTACCTACAAATACGTTAGACATTAACTCATTGCCCCACACCACGTAATATTTTACGCATTTTATCGAACACACACATACCTACAAGTAACTTAATCTACTTACGACATCGTTTCTATTATAGGCAAGTATAAGGTACCTACCAGATTGATGAGTTTATTATCTTTTAACGATATCAAGATCATCACTTGTCTGGTGTAAGTATAGGTACCTATTGTGTATAACAATACCGTTAAATATTATGAATTATCTATTGTTTATTTTGTAAACGCTTAACGATGTTTTATCCTCATCTTTTTTGGGTAAAAGACATCCCAACACTTCGAGTACATACGTACCTCGGTCGTGAACACTTATTTTCCATAAACACAAAGCAAACACATTGGTGCCTCCAGCCTGAGTTCGTGGCAAGTCACGACTTCTCATTATATGCGAACACCTTGTAAATATTGAAAATACCCAGACATTTTGCTGAAACGGTTACCTTCAAGTTAAAAATAAATTTAGATCTTTAAAACCAGTCTTGAATATATTAATACAAATAAAAGGCAGAACATCGGTAGCACGATATAAAACAAAGACTACGTGTTTGCTAAGGTAAATAATTCTAAAATCGTGAAAAGAATACAACAAACATCTTTGATTGCTGATAGTTGAAATTATATAAGGTTCTCATAAAAAATAATTAATTTTTACGAGAACTTTACACAATTTTGCATATGAGGTGGCCAAATTACTGTACGAAATAATATGATCTATGAGGGCTGTTTGAAATCATAACCATGTCTATCACTATACATACTTTAAGTTTTTATTGCCTACAATCAGGGTATTGATTACCCAAGTATTTCCGCCCGCAGTGTACTTTTTGCCATAGACATAAAACAATAAATACAGGAAAGGTCAGTGGCGCCTCATCAAGGCCTCTGGCTGTGTGTTGTAAAAAGATTTAAAATACTTTTAAATGCTGCAAGATATCAGTATACGGAAATTAGACACGCAGAACTTTAATTCTTACTTCTAATTAGATCCGTTCACTTTACCAATAGAATAGATCACTAAACAGAATGTGAAACAAAATTTAATAATTTATTGAGATTAGAGAATGCAAAGGACGAAGCTAACTGACATAGCCCTGGTGGTGGCGCGGAAGAAGTGGAAGTGGGCAGGACACACATACAGCAGACGGGATGGTAGATGAAGTAAGAAGGTGCTGGAGTTGGAGTGGAGACAATACTGGTCGTAGGAGCGTAGGCAGGCCACGAGCGTGGTAAACCGACAACCTAGTCAAGGTAGCAGGCGAGAGTTCTAAGATGCGGGACTCTCAGCACCGAGAAAATGGCGTGCAATGGAGGAAACCTACACTCAGCATTGTATGGATATCGGTTGAAGAAGGAAGAAGAGAAGAACAAGTCAAAAGACCAGTTCTCGTCGTCCTAACTCATGATCGTTCCCCAAAGGTGCAAATAATATTGTAATAATCAATAAAGTTTTGTCCAAGCACTGTTACTTCATGATGAAATGGATGAATGTGACATCATCTTATAAGCCCCTATGCAAGTGGCGGTTTAGTAACCCTTACTTATAATACATCCTTACGACTACTTAATTTCATAAGTGAAGTGCAGTGAAACTGAAAGAAATGTTACAATGGACCTTTTCAGAACTTAGCCTAACATACTCAGGTACTCTCATTCACAAACCCCAGCGTAACATACTCAGGTAACGTAACATACTCTCATCTTCTCCTACTAATGTGGCAGTTTTGTTTTTTAGTTTCTCTTTCATAGTCTAAATTTAAGCCTCAAATATAGTTTATGAAAGAGTAACTCAAATCTTTAATAGCTTATTAAGGTATCAGCTACTGAAAATTTTACTTGTGTTAATTTTAGATATTAACCAGAAAGTCATGCTTGTCCTAAATACGTTTTATTTGTGTAAGTAACTAGCACCTAGATACATTTACGCTCTGTGTTGGGGTCCTGGTAACCCAAAGAAACTATTTATTATTTTCGAATACGAAAGTGCAATAGACACTACCACGGCACCGCTACACTTTCCCTCGTATCACTGTTAACAAAGTATGTAAAAACGTTAATAAATTATTGACGATTGCCAACACAACGCAACTGCTGAAACGTGCAATCCATACTTACCGATCCGATACGATGCCATACGATACGTCTAAAATAATAATATTGTACCGGTTTATAGTCAGGTTCTCGATTAAGTATATACATATTTATCCAAGGTTTTTTGACAGCCTGCGCATTCAATTGCTCAAAAACCAGCTCACAATAAAATTCATAATTCACTGGCCATTATTGATTGGCCGTACCCAAAACCATTTCGTGAGTGCAGCCAATTTCTAGTATTCGTGGTGCAATGGAAATCAGTTTACAGTCTGAAACTTCAGCCACGATAGCTTTCTACGAACTGTTCGTAGAGCGGACTGAAGCGTGTACTTAGTTGTATCATTTGATCGCAAGCAATCAATGTGTAAGTAATAACTAAATGTTCTATTGCCACCACGATATTTTTTATTTCCTGTTAGGAAGTAACTACACTGAATCGGAGTATAAACTGCGCAATTATAAGGTACCTATTACATTACGCAGTAATCTTTTTTTTAAAGCCGGAACACGTCGTAACATCCTCCGATTTCAAAGAAATAAACATTTAATTCGAAATTGTAATATCAGTCCAAATCAAACACTTATTGTACAGGTTTCAAAGCGCGCATCGATTTGGTCGTGGGCAAAAACTCCGGTAGGTACTGTCCTGTCAATGACCTGTGGGTAACTTTTTGCAATGCATGACGTAAGCTAAGATTAGGGTAGCTTTGTGTTATGTTGGCTTCTTCTTATTAAAACTGTGTTCACAGAAGATTCCGCACGATACAATATTGTTGATCAGGATACAAAGGTAACACCCTAAATTGATTAACTACTTCAATTTGCAAGCAATTGAATTTAATTAAGAACTTTGCCGGGTAAAATAAATAACGTAGCTAGGTATGATCTCATAGAATCATAAAAACGCCACAGCAATATAATATGGTGAGAATTAAAACATATGGCTTACAAAAGCTACCTATAGATACGCAAATACAGTTAATTATGGTGAATGGACCTACCTATGCTGAAAATGTTTCTATTGGATCGTACGTCCATGGTTGGATCGAATGAGTTCTAATTAGGTAGGTTATACGTATACATCCAGAAGATCAATTAAGAAGACCCTCAAATAACAACTGAAGGTGAACCGCAGATAAAACAGTCATTACAAGCTGTAGCCTGTTTTGATCGCCATCTTCGCAGTAGCGAAGATGGCGATCAAAACAGGCTCTGAAAAACCGGCTGCCAAACTGAGAGCAGACGCAAAATTAGTCTGATGCAGCACTCAGGTTTTATGGTATAATATTTATTGTATTACATGTTTTTTTTTAATCAAGAAACTAATAAGAAAGCAAAACGCTGTATTACCTGTGGTCTTATGAAAAACAGTGTTAATACTTAATAATAATTTAGCAACTCTTAAACGGTAGGTACAGCAGAGAACTGATCAATACTTTGAACGATACCTACGGCTTGAATGAAACCGGACTGATTCATTTATTAGATTAGATGCTGTAGAAAACGTCACAACTCACGAGAAGAAGGCATAATAAAATAAATCATAATTATCTAAAGGACTAGTAGGCATTGAACGCATGTAGGTACTGTGAAATAGTGTATTAATTCTTAACTACTAAGTTACAGTACCTACCCCAGAAACGTATCGGATATACATAGGCTTTGCCATATACTTATATCGTATCGGTAGGTAGACATGTATCTAATGCCTCTAGTAGTAATATAGACCAACAGAGCACGGCGGTTTACATCTATTAGGTATTTCTTCGTTATCAGCATTGAAATACTTAATTTGTAAGGAAAAACTGGTTGTATTTTCCATATTTCCACCATGAAACACTAATAGGATATCTTAGAGGATTAAGAAACGATCATCCCAATGATACATTCTAGAGCAAAGACAGGCAATTGTCAGAACTATTGTGATCCAAAATCCCAAATCCATGGGTTGATGTAGAGTACATTCGTATTTGATAGAAACGTACAATTGGGTTATCAGAAAACCTGCAAAATCCACCACTTAACACGTCCTTGGCAGTGATTTTTGCAGCTACCTACCCGCACCACCACAATCCAAGTTCTAACAATGGCTCAATGTGATAGATAACGCTTACCTTGGACATTTCGTCAACTTGTAGAGCTATCACTCTAAACACCTTTTCTCACTTCTCCATATTGAGCGTTTTTTTAAGGTATCGGGTACTTATAAAATTTGCAGTCGAACACAAGTTAAGCGCGGAAAAAATCGTGTCGCATTTTCGAGACGCCGTTTCGTGGCGAACACCCGATCAATACTGTGGTCGGTCGGTATGTCGTTACCGGCGGATAAGGTAAAAAACACAGCGTTAGTTACGCGTGCGCGCGCAATCTGTTGTTGACTGACACGGCGCATGTGTGTCGGATGCCGCGACCCCTGCCAGCCCAACTATCAGGGACATGAGTCTACATTGCATTACAAAATTCATAAATGTGACTAAACAATAATGAAAACGTTGACAAGCTATGCGATAACGAATGCAGATACTTAATTACTGATTAGTGGATGTGTGATTAAAGTACCTAGGTACCTACCTACATGTTGTAGCCTAATGTTAACATCGTCAACATTTGGCTTTTCTTCTCAAGTAATTTACATGGATTTCAAAAGTAATTTAGGGTTGACTATAAAACCTAGTTATTAAATGTCAAATTGATCGTGAAATTAACTATCCATAAACATTTTGTTTCAGACTTATATTTGCGGCCACAAGATGATAATGATGACCCAGTCCCAGCCGACAAGATGGCCAGGTACACCCAGCCAGGGATATCAATGAGTACCTAAGTATGAAACTGTCATCAAAAAAAGAAACTATAGATACCTATTTCTAATCTATAGGTACTAATATTATAAAGCTGAAGAGTTTGTTTGTTTGCTTGAACGCGCCAATCTCAGGAACTTCTGGTTCGAATTGAAAAATTATTTTGTGTTGGATAGTCCATTTATCGTGGAAGACTAGGTATATGTTTCATAACATCACGCTACGACCAATTATTCTTTTTGAGAGCTTCCGTTGCGTACGCTGCGTAAACGGTTAAAGTTACGCAAAAATCATTTATGACGGAATTGTTCCCCTTTAAAAGTTCTAAAAAAATTCCGCGACAGCATATTCTATCTTTTAAGGTTGACTCACTATAACCTTTTTTATGGTAATCAAACTTGGGTCAGTGGGTCGTCTTATTGTTCTAAAATAATGCATTATTTGCGAAGGTGTTTTATAAACATGATACTTATTATTCCTTATCCAAATAAATACAAAATTTCCCTTGACATTATTTGATTTCAATTAATATCTTGGAGATATCATAGTTTTAAAATAACTTCCATCGCTTTCCATCAGGCGTGATCGAGGTCAAGAGCGGGCCCATTCTGCAATAAAAAAAATAAAACTCCGCAAGGCGGCCGGTCATGAGGGTATAAGTACTTAATAATCTTAAGTTAATACTCTTAAAGTAATGGAATATATTTTAGTAGGTAGGTTTTTTCCTCAAAATAACGTGGATGAAACCGCGGGGCACAGCTAGTCTGATTTATTAGTGAGAACTCAGGAAACGCCTTTTCTTCAAAATGGAAATAATAACGAAGCAGTACAGAAATAAAACGGGAGCTAATCATAACACACTTCTGCCTACCTTTTTGAGGAATACAGTTACTCAAAAGAACATTATCCAAGTCTCTTCTTTATGGTTCCGAGACTGACAGTGACACTGACACTGACATATTATGACATTTTACATTGACAATAATTGACATGTTGAGATAGGAAAAACTTTTCTATGTCAATGATTAGAATTTGAATTACAATATATGCTTTTACTTGGCATTTTGGTTGGAGTGCAGTTGTTGCGCGTACCTTGCCTCATCGTAAATACTATGTAATTAACGAGAAATAACGAAAAACAAGTACGGTGATACGAACGAATACATAACGATTACTACATTACTAAATGAAGTTTTATCTTGTGTACAAACAGTGAAATGGTGACCACAACACTGACTATTCAAGATCTAATAGCGTATGGGGCAAATAGTGGCAAGAAAATAGATATGGATGCTATATTGCCGTATCTGATTCTACCAGGACTTCTATTAATAGCCACCATATCGCGGCCAGTCACTATCATAGTCATGGTGGTGATTGGAATGGGTGCTTTATACGTACATACCAGACCGCGCCAAAAGAACAGGTCGGTACATTCTCCGCACTTTCACTTGATTATAATATTACTTATTTGTTCGAGGCCACTGTGTACCTATATCTAGGAATTGATGTTGCGTCTGATCTATTGAATGGTTCACCCTCTGCTACATGGGATATAATGTAGATGTTAATAATTAATTGTCCTTATACTTTACTGTTTATTACAGTAAACTGAACAATATTATGTTGACAAGTACCGTAAAACAGGGTGAATCAGGACAAAACTTTAAAATGGATTTTAACATTTAAATACTTAATTGTTTTTTTTTTGCCAAAAAGGACTCGTGTGTTTCTTATATGTATTATAATTAACGATTAAGTGTCCTTGTTGGCAATAAACTTTATTACATCAATGTTAAAATCCATTTTAAAGTTTCGTCCTGATTCACCCCTGCATCCCTATTCACCCTGTCTTACCGGTAAGTATGTTTCCTCAGTTACACAAGTGTACCTTCACTATTTTCAGGTCCTCCTTTTTCTTTTCATGGACCATGGCATCAGCAATATGTTTGTTTCTGGTATTTGAAGATGGTGTACTGGGTTACTTTGAAATAACCCAACTGGAAAATTTCATATTCCTGCTACTCCTGTCATGCACATGTTATTTCTTCTACAAAATGAAGGCTATAGCTGATTTTGAACTTGCCACTGGATCATCTAAGGGAAAGGAGTATAGGTAATACTTCATGTCTACTTGTCTTTCAGTATTCTTTGAGTAATGATCCCTTATAAGTAGCTAGTTCAAAGATTGTTCTTTCTCAGAACCAAGTAATGGATACCTATATTTATTAAATTAAAAATTGTTTAAACTTTGAAACTACACCGTAATATAGGTATATTAGTGTGCCATTTTCAAAATACAAACAGGGAAATGGTCATTCACCGGTGGAAATTAACAGTGTTACGGCATACACTTTGCCTAACCCTTTAGCAAAACAATTGTGTGTTATTTTAAACAGTTAATTAACAGAATATGTGTTGATTAGAAGGAAAAAATAACTCAATAAAATACTGTTAGGTAATAGGTAGGATACGGGCTGGTGTCCGCAACTCCACGTCAATGCGCATATTTCGCGTACAGAATAAAATACAAAATTTACTTACATTTGATTATCAAAATATTTTGTTGGCTGGCTTCTAAGGGTATAAACCACCAGAGGCTCTTTTCATTCACCCCATCCAAGAGATAGGTTGGTAGGAGCTTTTCCAAAAAAATATTATACTTACGGCGAATTTCACCAAACTTTTATACTTACCTAGAATAATTCTTATACTGAGAACAAATTTTGTATTTTTGACCGTTTTTTCATATCAGAACAGAACTGTCAGATGTATACAGTATGTTAACTAAAGGTGCGTTTAAACGGCGCGGGATAGCACGAGCCTACGCGAGCCGAGCCGTCCGTGTAGATCCGGCTCGGCTAACGCGGTGTCCTGCGTGAGCGACGAATACGACGCGACGCGACGCAACACGACGCGACGCGATGCTATACGCGACAAATGTCCTACTTAATTTTGGTCATTACTTCTCGAATCATGGAGAATTACAGTACAATTTTGCTTGAAAGTCGCACTGCGGCGATCAACGCTTCTGAATCAACCATTGTAGTTCGTGGTGTCGCATCTGGTCGCCCTCAAAACAAGTCCGCGTTACGTCGCGTCTCGCCGCAGACTGTCATATAGGCCGCCCGCCGCATGTAGGGTATGCCGTTGAGTTGATCGCGTTCGTCGCGTTCGCAGCGTCGCGTCGCGTCGCGTTCGTCGCTCACGCAGGACTCCGCGTAAATCCGAACGCAAGCCTACTCGTATGCACGGCGCGGCAGACACGCGAGCCGAGCGAGGCTCGGCGCGTGATTCAGCGCGCCGCGCGCCGTTTAACCGCCTACGCTCGGCGCGGCTCGGCAAAGTTTGTACGATCCATCATCGCTTGTCGGTTTTTTGACACGGATCAAAGGCGCGCTCGGCTCGGCTTGTTAATATGCTAATTTAAAAAAAAAAATGTTTCAAACGAATATTTTCCATTTTGAATGATCTAAATAATTCTTCGTATCAAGTAGTTTAGTATTACCAAGAGAATAAACAGCCAAAACGAAAACGCCTTGCTCTATAGTTACTTTACTCTTTGGCCTTGCTGCAGCAAGGCGTTTTCGTTTCCTGGCTCGGCTCGCGTGTTTGCGCGCCGTTTAAACGCACCATAGCAGAGGGCGTTCCCGTTAACCCGCAATAGTATAGCATCCATACATGCTAAAAAAAATATTACCATTCGAAAATAAAATGTTTTTTTTTTTTATTAAAATATTCACTAAAAATGTTAAATTGATACGTAAAAGATCGCCGCACACGCGGCCCGTCATTCATAAATAAATTGCAACGTTTCCGTCCTTCAAGTACGCGTGTACAGTGTTTATTTTACGTATCAATTTAACATTTTTAGTGAATATTTTAATATAAAAAAAAAAACATTTTATTTTCGAATGGTAATATTTTTTTTAGCATGTATGGATGCTATACTATTGCGGGTTAACGGGAACGCCCTCTGTTAGTTAACATACTGTATATTATTCCACGGATAAAAGATATCTAACTTTGGTAAAATCAGCCCTTAAACAAACAACATTTTAAAACATATAGCTCATTTGGAGAAACATTGATGTACTTAACTGCTACTTTTTTTTTAAGTCTGCTTTCTTAACGTAAATACGCTTTTCCTAAGTGCTTTGGCATATTTAACTAATTTTTGGGAAAAAAATACACTTAAGTCGATGTTTCTCCAAATGAGCGATATGTATTAATTCATAGTAATTGACCTCAACATTGTTGGGAAAAGGCTGTGTAAATGATGATGATGATATAAAACTTTTATATTTTTTTCCAGCCCAGTCTTGACCTCTGATTCACATTACTGTCAAATATGTCAAATTGAAGTCAATGAAAGATTTTTCCATTCAATATGGTTGGTACTGTTTATTTACAGTAAATTATATCAATTCCTTGGCATTAATTTTATTTTATTCATGATTCATTGAGATGAAGTCAGTTTATTATTCTAATTTATTACTGTTCTTCTGTTCAGGTGGGACTGTTGTGTGCTGAGACCAAACTATATGTATTTCCTTGCTGGCCAAATATTTGCTTTTGCCACACTTATCTTTGGAACCAACTTGGGTCTAACAACAGTTTGTCAACCCTTTATATTTTATGGCGTTATTCTCATGCCGCAGGATTGTGATAATGTCTATTATGATTTTAGGTAAGTATTTTGTTATTAAACTTACTACAACTGCTGGGACTGTATGCTGAGTAGGATAGCCCACTTATTAATGTAATGCATGCTAAACATTCCCGGAGTATTGCAGCAATTTGTAATCTTATTAAAGCTTTTGCTTACATCAATCATCATAAACCCATCCTTAAACCTATGATATAATAGGATTAACATTTAAGCTTGTCTAACTCTTTTTTTATAACGTGCTATAAGACAACATCTACTAGTACTGTCGGTGTAATTATCTTTGGCACTTCTTCTATTGGAATAGGTGTACTTGAGGGGTCACTTTTGGGCCCCAAAGTTTTCCTAGTTCAAATACTTGATCTTCAATTAGTGCTTCATAACATTATGCAGCTTTCTTAATGCTGCTGTACTATATGATTTCTATATATTTTTAGGTATTTAAATCTTTAAAGTGCCAATAAATATCCTGTTTGTAATCTATGTATTTTTAAACTTTTTCAGCTCGACAGTATGCTTCGTGCCTTGCGTCTATGGGTTGGTGTCTTTTCATGGGCTCCGGAACGGGCCACCATCGGGATTCCAACTGATGGTAGGAGGGGTTCACATCGGCGTCGAGGCAACGATGAAATACCTGGGTCTCGTCCTCGACAGCCGGTGGAACTTCGTCGAACATTTTCGACGTTTGGCCCCCAAACTGGAACGGACCGGGGCCGCCTTCAAGCGGCTCTTGCCCAACCTGAGGGGGCCAAACGCCTCCTGCCGGAGGCTTTACGCGGGGGTCGTGCGGTCCATGGCCCTATATGGGGCCCCGGTGTGGGCGCGTTCACTGCGGCTGCGAGCCGCCCACTACCTGAACGCGCCCCAAAAGGTGGTAGCCGTAAGGCTGATCCGGGGCTACCGCACGATCTCGGGCGAGGCGGCAAGCCTCCTTGCCGGAATGCCGCCATGGGATCTGGAGGCGATAGTCCTCACGCGCCTGTATGAGTGGCGCGCAGAGGCACTACGCCGGGGGGAAACTCCGCTTCCGCGGCAAATAGCGGCGGAGCGGACGGACCTCCGGCGCGATCTCATGGTGGCATGGAAAGAGCGACTTTCGCAACCCAGCGCAGGGCACGGCACGATAGTGGCGATAAGACCCCTCTTTGAGGAGTGGCTAGAGAGGCGTCACGGCGTTCTCACCTACCGCCTGACGCAGGTCCTCATCGGACACGGATGTTTCGGGAGGTTCCTGCACATCATCAGGCGGGAGGAGACGCCCGGGTGTCACCATTGCGAGGATCGCCCAGAGGACACGGTGGAGCATACGGTGGAGGTCTGCCCCGCTTGGGCGGAGCACCGCCGTGTCCTTGTAGAGGCGATCGGCAACGGCGGCGACCTCTCGCGTCCGACCCTGGTTCAAGCCATGGTCCGGGGCGAGAGGGAGTGGGAGGCGGTCACCTCCTTCTGCGAAGCAGTCATGCTAGCGAAGGAGGTGGCGGGACGGCTCAGGGAGAGAGTCGCACGCCTCAGCCGCCGCGGGAGACGCTACGGGCGTCGGGAGCCGCGTGACAACTCCCGGCCACCGTAGGCGCGGGCCTGCGGACGGAGAGTAATGGGTAGCTCTCCGTCCGATCAGGACCAGGCCCGTGCCGGACGGCGCGTATGTGTTCCACGCGCGCCTCAAAGAGATGTCAGCAAAAAGGAAGGGGCCCGGCAGGGCCGAAGCCTGCCGGGGTAGAGCGGGATCGTCCGAAAGGGTTACCGCTGCCCCGGAACATAAAGGGCTAAGGAAGGTACACGGGTGGGTTTTAGTCAGTAAGAGTCTGACACTCCCTTCCGCTCCACCCAGAGCGGGAGGAGTCATTAGATGATTTCAAATCCACAAAAAAAAAAAAAAAGGGGTCACTTTTGGGCCCCAAAGTTTTCCTAGTTCAAATACTTGATCTTCAATTAGTGCTTCATAACATTATGCAGCTTTCTTAATGCTGCTGTACTATATGATTTCTATATATTTTTAGGTATTTAAATCTTTAAAGTGCCAATAAATATCCTGTTTGTAATCTATGTATTTTTAAACTTTTTCAGCTCGACAGTATGCTTCGTGTCTTGCGTCTATGGGTTGGGATATTCGTTCGTTATTGCCCTGGTTATAATTCGACAACTCCTAGTCTTCATACCAAAATACAGCGGTAAGTAGAAGCAATAATTTAACATTAACAATTACCTAATAAAAATTTTAAACAATTAATCACATGCTCGTTAATTTGCTTTGTTACAGAACCACAATGGAAAAAGCTGGTCAATGTACTAAATGTATGAAGGGAAACACGCTGAATCTTGGGTTTATGATCTATATGGGCTTTAATAATGAATTTCAAAGTATTTCCTATTAATTGTGAATGGATTGCTAAATCAAGATGTATATTGTATAGTCGATAGGTCAAGTTCCGTGAAAGGCGTATAAGCAACATATACTTTTTCACGAATATTGGTTTATACTCCGTTACAACTATTTATTTAATGAAGTCAGTTTGTAGCGAAATTTCTAATAATCCTACACAGTTTTATTCCTGCGCTCGTCATCACAATAATCTAAAAGAGTCTCATAAAATTAAGAACACGCAAAAAAGTCGTTGTTACCTACTTGTCATATAGGTATTTTTAATCTGAAAGTGTATCATGAATTCCTAGTTAAAGTTACCACCGTACCATTTGATAAATAAATAAAAGCACTATATCACTCAGGTTAATAATTTATTTGAATATTAATTTAAAATAAGGGTTACTTACATACTTACCTTTTTCTTTTTATACTGGGTGAAATTTTAATGGTTGTTTTCCTCTTAAGGGGTCATTGTACTCATCATTATGAACAACTTTTACTATGGGACCAAACCTGAAATCGCGAAAAAAAATCAGTTGTTCCCTACATTTATGTTCGCATAACTCGTAAAAATGTAGGGAACAGCTGATATTTTTTTCGCGATTTCAGGTTTGGTCCCATAGTAAAAGTTGTTCATAATGATGAGTACAATGACCCCTTAAGAGGAAAACAACCATTAAAATTTCACCCAGTATAACGCTTTAAACACTATTATTGTTCTTAAATAATGATTAAGTGTTCATAAGACGTAAGAGATTAATTAAACACGTCTATAAAGTGTGACTTGAAATTTAGAGATTTTCCAACGGTGCACAAATACACGAGCGGCACGTTGTCGACGGCAGCAGTAGACATGTCGGCGGCTGCAGTCGCCTCTGCCGTTGACGAATGCCGGAATGCCGCTCATGTGTATGAGCTCTAAGGGCCATATGGCGTGGCCGCGTGGGAAAGCGCAGCGAGGTTTTCACTGCCAAACAAATACCTATCATCAACATTGCGCTATTTAAGAGCGTTTACGACGTAGGGCATTTCATACATACTTTCAAGCCCTTGTTTTTCGTAATGAATGAACCGATTTTAATGAAACTCCATACGCATAAGCAGGATACAAAGGTCTAAAAAGGTAGTAAAGAACATTTTCGAAATGTCTTATTTAAAAAAAGATAACTGGAAATCTCTGTTTCTATGGAAAATTTAAAATCGGTCTAATTTGTCTGTAACACTATTTTTCTAAAATGTTAGAAAAAAACAAGTTTAGAAAAACAAGGGCTTGAAAGTTTGTATGAAATGCCGTACTTCGTAAGAAAATAAGTACTTAACCTGACTCTAATATCACGACATTTGAAATAACATAAAACAGAATATGCTAATATAATGTCTCCAGCACCCTAGAGGTAACTAATGTTAATAGTACTCGTTATAATTACTTAAGTATCTCATTATAAGCGAACTGTTATTCTTTTAAGTTCTTGTGAGAAATAAAAGTTCTTTAAACCCAACCTGGGACGCGCACCTCTGTCCGCTTTGATGTGCTGATCTTCATTTTTACTAGCACAAGTTCTACATTTTCTTGACAGTGACAATCGCGCTGCGCGTGTCCTGTACGCAACAAGGCGCCCTGGGAAAGTTATCTTGCACCTGAACTCGCTTGCATACATATTATGTGTAATAAAGCCCACAAGCGCGTTGGACAAAATGCACTGTCTGCTAGTAATTTCTTAGTTATGCGCGTGAATTCGTGTGTACCTACGTGCGTACGCGCTGGTTGAAACTGAACTCTTGGTATAGGTACATAGAAAGATTTGATTTAAGTAGTATTCACAGATTATTGTTTTTTTTTATTATTATTTAATGGTAATTACTCAATCACTTTAGTTACTTGTGGTCAAGGAGTGAAAACGTTAAGCAATTATCTAACAAATGCCTTTTCCACATAGCGGGCGCATGTCACTATTTCGAACTGTAATTTTCATTCAAAATATCAATACTCGTACCTACCTAGAAGGAAATATAATAAAGTGCAAGCAAAAATAGCATATTCATTCTTTGACTGTACACACTTTTACATAGATACAAGTATTAGGTAAGCATGCATCATAATTATTACTGAACTCTTGGTCCTTCGTCACAATCATCGACTTTTACAATAGGTATCTAGGTATAATAGTGCATATTGGCACATATCCGATTCGTAATTTATGACACCAATTTCTGCTCTCAGGGACAGTTGATAAACCATTATCTTATGGGCAGTTGCAGCAGCTTGTGGCGGCGCTGATTACAATAATAATGTTGGTCAAAAACATTAGAAATTGAACATCAATAGTGTGTGATTCACATATATATTTGATGACATGGCTTACAAAATAAACGGGCTGTATGCTATCAAAAGATAATGGTTTATTTACTTTCAGTCAAGATAAATTCCTTTAAGAATTCATTAGTAGCTAATACTTACTTAATATTAATGTAATTTATGAACAAATCACGTTGAAGGTAGACCTTCGTACCTACTTATTATAAATATTATTTAAGTACGTATAATATAATAAGTAGTTAATTTTGTTGAAGCATCAAATATAAATAAATTATTTTTTAACCGTATTTACCCTTTTGATTTTCGTGTACCTAACTGAAATTTTAATAAATCAGCAAAATATTCAACATAAACTTATTTATTAATACTTAACGTGCTAGCACGTTAAGTATCAAACTTAACTAAAGTACCTACTTACATCAATAAATTAATGCTCAGAATAACATAAGTAGGTAATAAGGAACGTTGTATCCGTATAAATTCAAATCTAGATAAAATCGTATAGCAACGAGGCAAATAGAATAAAACTATTCTCTATTATTTATAAGGTACCTAAAACATTTTGTACACACGGCTACACATCAAGCTATACATAACCAGTATAAGCTGACTTCTGATTGTACGAAAAACCTATACAATGCGAGGTCAACTCAAACTGGAAATGTATAGCTTGATGTGTAGCCGTGTGTACTATTCAATATAGGAATAGATTAGGATGGAGTTGTGCTAGTGTGTGCCGAAGCACACAATGCGTTGCGGTGGCGGCGGCGCGGCGCCGGAGCACTGTCGCTGCGTCGTCTTACATAGAAATATCTGTGGCATGTCACACGATGCGCTGCGGCGCCACACCGGACTTGCAACCGCCGAGACGAGGCGGGGAGGGGTGCATGCGTTGCGACGTCGGAGCGGCACCGCTCAGTTGTTTATGCGTCACAAGGAAGGCCACACGATCCATTTTTATTAACAGACTGTCCAACGCTGCTGGGGCGCCGCCGGCGGTACGGCGAAATCTTTGCGGTGCGGCGCCGCAACACATCATGTGCTCCGGCCAAGGAACATACTCCGGCACTGTCTGGACCAATCTGCCTATTTTCGTACCTATGTGTATTCTTTTTGTTTTCAATCGTTCACTTGTTTAATATAGAATTTCGATACCTGTGTAGCAATATAGCTGCATTATGGACCTAGGTACAATAATGTATTGTTCAATTTTGATGGAATTGTACATAATTAAGAATAAATGCACAAAGGTTTAATATAAAACATTACCCTCCTATTGGGCTCTGCCGTAGTCCGGTAAAAAATAGGCAAACTCCATCATTAATCTTCAGGTGGTGTATAGTCAGGTACAACTTGTAGTACTTTCTGCCGCCATCTTGCTTTCCTAGCTTCTTGCTCCCTTTTTAGTGCATTTAAAGCTGGCAGTGTTCTCCAACATGTGAAAGTTTTGAAGACAACATTGCTGAAATATTATAGACGGCATTGTACTGGGGTTTACTGATTTAAATAACACTGTAAGATATTATCTGTGATCACCAAAATAAGTTATGAGGTATAGTAAAGGACCCAGTGCAGTACCTTATGGAACACCGGCTCGAATGTTATGTACCTGACTAAATTTTCCCTTACTTAGGAGATACAAAATGCGAGCGTGACTCAAATGTTGTGTTAAATGATAAACATTTGAATTGAAGCAGATTTCTCACTTTTGTAAAGTCCTATTGATGTAGGTATAGTCTATCAACGGCTTTAGCAACAAACAGAAATACTAAGGAATATCCGTAAACTACGATTAGGTTTCATAGACGGAGGTAAATACTTTTTTATTTATTTATTTTAAAACACATACAACTATACAGAATATTTGGTGTTAATTTCAGGTGTTTTTATTTCATTCAAGCATTAAAAAGCTAAAAGAAACTGCAAAAAGAGCCGTTTTTTTTTTCATTGTTTGTGAGTTGAGATTTTGAGATTGTTTGAATGACCACTTCTATAACTTCTCCATCCATTCGTAAAAATACTTAATTAATAATTATGAACATACCCGCTATGATATAAAACTGCTTTTTGCCACTTTATCTCATTTTCCTTTTTTATCACATTAATGCCTTCACGGAGCATTCTAAAAGCCATCTGCGTCAGATATAAATCGTAGTAGTCGTCGGCTACCTGTTTCTTCAAAACTAGGCCATGATGGTTCTAGATTAATTAATATATATATATATAGGTACAGGGTCTCATTAAAATATATAGGCAAATTTTAACACAGCGCTCAGTACGTCTAACCAAAGATATCCAAGCAAAAAAACCACTGATTTTGCGTTATTTACATAATACCTACCAGCCTATTATTGCCCCACTGCAGGGTAAAGGCGTCTTCTCATACAGACAATCGTTATCGGTCTTAACCACATGGCCATCACACAAATAGAAGCAAATTAGTGTAACGTAAAAATCTTACGAATTAAATACCTACTAGCAATTTATGTTTAACTATAAAAATACCAACCCTTTCAAAAGCTGCAAATGCTTTCCTTAACAATTTTTTACGACAAAATTCCTCTGCTTTATAATTTCTTTCAATCCACATATCCTCAGTATGAAACATCCAATGTAAAAATGTATTATTTTTAAGTTGAAAAATATAATGAGCTTTTGCTTTTTCAATGTTATCTCGCTTCATTTCTATCAGTATTCTCAAAGGCCGTATACCATATTTTGCCTTCAAAGTTTTCTCATAATGCAAATCCGCCATAACTATCAGTGCCCTTAATCTTGAAGCCCACTGTTTCTTTCTTATATTCTCTATTTTCTCTTTTCTCCTTTTGTCTCTTAATTCTAGTATTCTTTTCGTCTTTTCTTCCTTATCCATTTCAGCTTTCGCTAGTTCCGCCTAAAATGATATTACTAAGTCTTAGAAAGTTCTAAAATGATATTTTAACCTAGAAGAAGTAAGAAAGTTAATATTACCTGTTGTTTTAATCTGATCCGTTCTTCTTCCATCTGTCGTCTTCGCTCACGTATTATTGCATGCTTTTCTTCTCGTTCTCTAGCCCTCTTTTCCATCCTTTGTATAAACTGTGGAACTTTCATACAGTGTAATACAAGCGATGTATCTGAAAGTAAAAACAAGATTGATGGAAAAATATAACTACCTGTTTACAAATAACCATTAATACGTAATCGTAGGTGCCTAACCTTCAATTTCAGGTATCCTTAACTCATTAGTCAAGCACTTTATCTTAGGTTTTAGATGTCGATCTATTTCATAATACGTTCTACGTACTTCTTCTCTCATATCATCCACTGACTGACGAGAAGCTTCTATAATCTTATTATACTTAAGTTCTTCTATCAAGCGATTTTGTTCTTCTAATTTTGCTTTTTGCAGTGCTATTATATGCTTTTGTATCTTGTACCTAAAATATTTAACATGGAGATATTAATAATCTAGGCGATGGAAATAGGGACGCTATTTCTACACAGTCTGCAGCCTGGGGAAGTTTAACTGAACATATTCGTAAGTCCTTTTCATATTTTTCATACCTACATGTTTTGAGTTTTAAAATGCTGTTGGAGTTCGACTTTTTAATCCCCATGTGAAATTAATCCCACAGGCCTCCTCTCTGTGAAAGATAACAGCCCACTTCCTGTGGGCTGTTATCTTCTACGCGGGCGTGGATGTCCCATATCTTTTTATTTTCGGTTCTGTGACATGGCGGTTTCCTCAAGATGTTTTCTTTCACTGTTTTTACTTACTTCCTTTCAGAGCAGTGAGTGGTGACCCCACAGAACAGATACTTTTACTGTTCTGTGGGTGACCCAGTGGTAACGGCCCCAACTAACAAGAAGCATTGCAGGTCGCGGGTTCCAACCCAGGCACTTTGTGAAATTTATTTATACCACTGCTGGTATGGGTGCAGCTAGTCATAAGTATTTATTTGGTCATTTTAATTTTAATTCTATTTTTGCTAAATGTTGTGTGGTGACTGATACTCAATTAAGTACTCATGCATGTCTAGATATTCGCGTATAGAAATTAAAAGCAAATAGATCAATTTGCATACCTCAAAAAATGTTGAAACTTACCTGTGCTGATATGTGTTATAATCCCTTACCAGAAATTTGGATTTATTTTCAGATTCTGAATATTGATTTATATCCATCTTTTTCTTTGCTATTTTATCGAAGAAATTATTCAAAGTTTCCTGCCTCTGTTCAGATACGTAATTTTTCCGCTTACTTACATAACATTTCCATTTATTTACAATTTTTTTCAAGATGTATGTCTCCTTACTATCAATTTGTACTCTTAGTGGTGTAATACATAAAATGTTATCAATTCCTTCATCAGAGGTTATAGAGCTTTTTTGGTCATCATTTAGTTCAATATTTGTATAGTGTATTCCACTTTTTGGAGTTTCAACGTTGTTGATTTCGGATTCATCATCATCAATTTCCTGGTTTTCATTATTTGACTTAGAAGATACAGCCATCATGATTAAAAGATTTTGCAAATCACTTGCTAGCCCGTCTAATTTATTTGGATTGACATTTTTCTGTAAAACTGGTTTGCTAGGCTGTTCCACGTGTTTACTTTCCTCTAAATTATGAGGGCTAATAGATTTTTTATTGCATTCTATTCGAAAAATATCTTCATTGTTTTCGTTTATATCTTTATTGAGATCCAGTAAACCTCTGTTAACTTGCCTTGGTTTTCTATAGTATTGAGTTTCTCTTAATACCTTAATGTGCTTTAGAGGTTTAATCTTCGGATTTACTCTAAATTCAGTATCATTACGAATTTCTAATTCAGTCAATTCATCGGATAACTCGTGCATAAAAAAGTTATCCTCGGCTTCGTTTGTATTCAAACATTTATCGAATAAAGACTCATCATTGAAAACATTAGATCTTAACTTCAAAGGTTCAAGGCTTTTTAATGTTACTCGATTTTTTAAATTTATATTGTTGAAGTCATGTCGCAATTTTACTATTTCCTTGTTAATGTTATGGCTTTCTTTTGTTCTTTTCATAGATTTCCTTAAATATTGAATAGGTCTTTTTATTTTGTTATAGGAAAGCTTACAAATTATACAAGCAACTTTTAAATATTAACGTGCGTTTAGAGATCCCTCCATGAGCCATATCATACAAACATTCTGAATTTTCAGATGAATATACACGAATCACGGAATCGCCTCGCTGGCCGTAACTAGAGACACCTTTACTAATACACGAATATTTCGTGCCCAAATTTAAACCTAACTGAGCGCGCGAGGCTGTCACAGGCCACAGGCATTGTTAGGCCATTAGTTTCGATGAGTAAATCTTGAAGCTCACTCGCTTGGTTTGTATGGAAAGTTTTGACAATTCAATCCTTAGCAGCGGCCGCCTAGATGTCTCCGTATTCTGTGACACACGCTTTGACAAACAGCTGATGGCCCGTATAGGTACCGTCCACATGTAGCGCGCGCTGGCGATTTTTTTCTTGAGCACTGGGCCTTTAGAAATAATTAGGTAGGTACCTACCTACTTGTAAATAACCCCGTACCTAAATAGCATAGCGGGGCCAGCTATTTGATATCTGTGACGGAGGTATTCTAGAACGATAATACTAATCTCGATTCAAAATTGAGAAATGGTAGGCTTTGGTAGACGCAAAAAAGCATTGTCCTAGAGAACAAATCTAAATACGATAACTAGGCTAACTACCTTCGTACTGTAAGGGCCTATTCCACCACCACTGAAAAGGCACTATTTATCAGATAGGTACCTATATGATCTATTAAAACGGAACAGAATTTGTATGAAAGAAATTACCTAGGTAGCTACTCCCAAATAATTTAATAGGAAATTTCGATGGGGAAGAAGATCCGTAGGGTACAGACGCCATCACATCAAGCTACCCGAAACCACAGAGTACACTATAATATACCCCGAAACTGTCAGATTTCCAATCAACCTTGAACCTAGATAATGTTTTAGTTTTAGCGATAAAGTTTTTTTTTTTTTGGCAACTGAGCCGATGTCGACTATTCTGCCAACGTCAAGTGGTGACGGCATCGGCAGTACCAAGAAGCTTATAGATAAAAGTGGAGGCAACACTCTGAATACCTATCTGAAGCCGACTGTGGGCTAACGCTCTCTTTCTAAATACATACATAAGAACGAGACAGTGATATGTGCTTTCTTTGTCATATGTATGTATTTAGAAAGAGAGCGGTAGCCCACAGTCGGCTTCAGATAGGTATTCAGAGTGTTGCCTCCACTTTTATCTATAAGCTTCTTGGGCAGTACAGAGCGATAAAGTTGAAAATCTGTTAAAGAAATTTGACAGAGTGTAACGACTGTCACAGATCCACGGTGGTAAAACAAATAATAAGGTCGCAAATTCGGAACGGCGTTTATTCCAAAGTGCAGCGTGCGTGGCGTTTACTGGAACTGCTCATTTAACTCCCCGCTGCGCACTTCAAGACGCGCCGCCGGCCGCCGGCCGCCGCGCCCTGCTCAATGTCCGAATTAGCGGCCGAATTATCAGTTAGAGCAATACCTACAAGGTGCAATTAGCTAATCGGCAAGGGAGGCCTGGGGCACCACCACTCAAATTCCCGCTCCACCAACGGGAACCTAAATAACGACCGTTGGATCTGGATTTATTGATGGTAGGTAGGTACATACCTAAAGCGCTATATTGCACTATGAAGAACTCTTTATTTTTTAAATTACCACTTTATTATGTCAGTTTAATAAATAAAGTTAAATAATAACATAATTACCTCGTCCAGCAGTTCTTAAGAATACCATGATTATGCGTATCTTTGACCTGAAAAAAAAATCTTCATCAATTTGGTTTGAATTTGCAGGAGAGATTTCCTTAATAGATAGGCATTTTATAAATTAAAATATTTATTGTTTACGTACCAGTGTTCTTCGCATTTGCATCCGTAATATAAAATTCCGAGGATTATAATCTGGAGAAAGCTCGTCTAGATCGCGCTCTTTAAAAATGTCCTTATTTAGAATATTCTCCATCCTATTTCGATATTATCATATTAGCAATTAGTCTGTAAAAGAAACTGAGATATTTTTGTGATATAAATTACTACTAGTGGTTTTAATTGTAAATCAATGATTTTGCAGTTGCTAAGAAATATCGATAAAATAACGAAACGTAACATACACGATCCCTTAGAAGCTATATTTTTATTTTTCTTAAAAGATTTATTAAAACTAAATCATTACACGTTGAACGAAAATGAACGTGGAACAAGGTTAAACCATTTTTCTTTCAGTTTTTGCATCAATATTCAAATCGCTTGTAATAAAATACAAAATTCACACGGTAGGCACATCATAATATAATATAATGGAACGCTACATAGACATTGACAGTGACATTTTGTCTGTTTGTCACAATGGTTTGTCATCATCTCTTCATCTCGGCTCATTGACATACAAAAGTATGGACTGGAAATACCTACGAAAAAAGGGTGCATACCTACAACTGGTATTGTCGCATAAAATGGCTGCCATTGCTAGTGTTGTGTCTATCAAGGAACATAGGTGTTACTATAACTAGTATCGATACTAAATACGAGTCTTACTAGTTATCACGTTTAGATCATACCTAATATTATGTATACAAAGTCCGTTGTAATTGTAACAGAAAAAGATGAGTAGGTTATCTTACTTTCCGTTATCTATAAAAATAAATAAAATTGAAGTGTCTGTTGGTACTGTCAAAATAACAGCTTTTTACTAAATGCTTATAAAAGTCTAAACAGTACTATTAACAAAATGGCATTTTTTTTTATTTTTGTCTGTCTGTCTGTCTGTTTGTTCCGGCTAATCTGAAACGGCTGGACCAATTTTGACGGGACTTTCACTGACAGATATGTTACAAGGAGTAACTTAGGCTACCTTTATTTTAGAAAAATAATTAGGGTTCCGCGCAAAAAAATGCCATGCATAAATTATTTTTGCGTTTGGTAGCCAGGATGGTTATAGGCTATTTAACATCACGTTACGACCCTTAGGAGCCGAGAAAAACGAACGCTAAGCGAAAACGAAATAATAGCGCGGGCGGGCGATGCAATGCGGCCGGTCGGGGGACGAATGAGTTTTATTAGTGTGGCTGTTATTTTAGTATACTGTGTATCTTACGACTTCTATGCGAAGTCGCGGGGCATAGCTAGTCTGGGAATAAAATCCGTCATGAAAAAAAAAACTTGCTTGCAGAAAATGTGCTTTCGCAAAAGCCAATTATTTTTAAAAGAGCAAACGTGGAGTTTCTTACAGTTTCTTCTCCATAGGAAACAACCAATTGGAACCGTGCACCTAGCTTCTGACGTTTCATAAAAGTGTCCATGTAGGTTTATGTGAAATATTTTGATTTTGGTGCTGTGAAGTGTGAACCACAGGCCGGACCTAGCAAGGTCACTCGGACTGAATAAGACGCAGGATTATTTATGTTAACATCGCAGAATATACCGGTATCGTTTCAGCGGAGGAACTAGTTTCGGAAACTATTACGCCAAGTCGGCAACGGTACAACACTATTCCATTATGACATATTATTGTAAACAAACGAACGAATTAACAAATATAATAGAAAGGCCTGTTATACGGAAATGAACCCAAATATCAATACTTTAGCCATAAATTCATGATCACGTTACAATTGCATCATCGAATTGTATTATTGTATGTATTAATGCATGAAAACCGGCTACTAACCTGTGCAAAGACAATTGAGGTTGATTTTCATTCTTTCTTGCACCACACTTCACAATACAACACACAGGCATGTTGAATTTCTGTTTTCCAACATTTACATGCAGTTTTAACAGGTAAAATCCTCGTAATTTTCTCGCAATCCTCAATAATACAAAAAATAAACAACCATTTGACAGCAAAACTACCACGAAACTCATAGCATAACATGGCTGCTATGGCACTTACCTACAACTGTCACTACGTCACGATAAAATATTGCCATAATGAGCAACAACTAAAATATTGTTGTCTCTTTTATCAAATAAAATTATCTCATTAGAAAGAATGAGACATAATGATATTTCACATTCTAAATCATATTTCACTCATATTTGTATAAGCAAATGTATGTATAGAATAACGCGGCATCTCCATGTTTTATGTACCTCAATGTCTCGGCTAGCTGTCAGGAGTATATGTGTTCTGTGGCTGTCAGGGTCAGGGCGTCAGTATTTTGCTCAGAACAATATTTTGGTTTCTGAATTTGACAAATGACCCTATGAACTTCATAATATTTTGCAATAAATAAATGTATTTACCTTTTTACAATGATTCTGAAAAGAAGTATTACATCAAAATACCTTCGAAGTTGTGCTTCTCTGCCGTATCAGTACCATTATTTGCGTTTATAACATGTGTTATGATAACAATGTACAAAGATTTTGATAGCGCAAATAGTACACATTGCAAAGTTCCCAACATCTTCCCATCAATATCAGCATCTATAGGAAATTACGAACCTCAAAGCACGATATGGAAGACTGCTATTTATGTACATGCGCCTATACGATTCTATTTACTGTATTTAAGATGGAATTATTATAGAAGTATTGTACAAGAGAGCTGTGTTATTATAGTGAAAATAGCAGTATTTTTAAATATTATAGAAAACCTAGCTTTGTTAGGACTGACTCATTGGACGTCATCCAAAAACTACTGTAAGTATTACAAAATTACAAGTTGTTATTAAATTAATTGAGTGTGTAAGAGAACTAACAATTCTTATATTTTCACAGCTTACCATGAAGTATGTTTTAAAACGTTCATTGGAACATCAGTATTCTATATGCTCTTAACATGTGTAATGCTTTCTAAGTTACGAAGAAGGCCCAACATCACATATAGAGAAAGGCATTCAGTAAAGTTAAAATGGAGAGCTTTCATTGTAAATGTAACTTCATTTGCATTGGCTGCTTATTTCTTCCTGAGACATAACAGGCAGTGTGAACCTTACAGTAAGTAATTCATTATTATTATTATATGTCTTATAACGTCGCCCAGCAGTGAAAACCTCGGATGTCTCATTTCCTCAAAAAAAAAAAAATTGTTCTTTGGATTTATAAACTCGGTAAGCACAGATTACTCTAGCAAACTTTCGAATCAGCCACTCCTAAGGAATGCACAAAATCTAAAAAAAAAAGGTAATATCTTCCCAACTCATACATTTTTTTTCAGTAGACAGTTTTTTCTTCCTCCTGTAAAATTTTGTTATAAACACTTACGTGGTTTTCACTGCTGGGCGACGATTAAGTAACTATTTCACTTTGTAAGGCAGACAGATCAGCGGAGTAATTGCGTAACACACATCAAATGACAATTAATTGCAATTCCTTTCATTTTCACAATTCAGCCATATTCATTGCACTAATTACGTTGTTGAGCAGACAAATTTTTCAAACCTATGAAGGAATGCATTAGGAATTTCCTTCATAACCCCTCAGATTGTGAATGAGTGTTATGCGATTAGGGTGCTGCTATCCCAATTTAATATTGTAAGCATATAGGAGGATGTTACTGCACAAACTGTTGGTCTAAATAAAATAATAAAAATATATAACCTCAGGTGACTTCTTTTGTCACCATATATATAAATTATAGATAAAACTCGCCACCACCTTAGATTAATCTTATATATAAAATTCTCGTGTCACAATGTTAGTTACCATACTCCTTCGAAACGGCTGGACCGATTTGTATGAAATTTTGTGTGCATATCGGGTAGGTCTGAGAAACGGCTACTATCTATTTTTTTTTTTGCAAAACAATGTTTGCAGGGTCAGCTAGTTACTTATAATAGAAAATTACAATAGTTTTACACCTTGGATTTATATTTTATGTGGAAGAATGATCATCTTACAAATGAAAATAAATGAGTGGTTTAAATTCACAGATTAACATGAATTTTCATTACCATCAAGATGGATGGACCAAGTCTTGGATTTCAAATCAGCCTACATAAAAGTTTAATACTATAAATCTACTATTTTTGGTACCTTTGCAATAATTTTAGCTACCCTCAATGTATACATAGTTATTTAACAAAATCCTTGGTCCCTCCATATTGACGTCAAAATACATAATAACTGAGTTTTCTAATTAGTATTAATTTTAGAAGAATCTGAAGGTAGCAAATTAATATCAAACATTAATACTTCACTTCGCAAATCGCGCGTAAATCAGCGGTTCCATACATTTATTTTCACATGGCATGGACATAATGTTTGGTATGATTTTTTTTCCGCGATTTTTGGCATGGTTCCATTGTAAAATTTGTTCATAATTATCAGTTCAATTATCCTTTTGGGTTAGTTATTTCAATTACACCTTGTTTGCAAAAACTAAAAATAATTAACCATTTTTTAAGGTTATCTTCAAAGTAAGTTATTTGCGTAATCTAAAGGTAGACAATAGGTAAGTACTAAATATGAACTCTTCGGAAAACATGAAAAAACTATCCATTAACATGCCTGACCAAATTGTTGAATCATCATTATGGAGGGACCAACATTTATGGTCGATATTTCTCAAAAGATTCATGTTAGAGATAAACAAATTACATATTTGTAAAGTAGAATTAAGGTATTGTAACAGTATATTATGGGTAAGATACTCCTCCGACCAGCCTATCTATATGGTCCCTCCATTTTGATGTCAAAATGGAGGGACCAAGGATTTTTTTTAAATAACTACGTATACATTGAGGTAGCAAAAATAGTAGATTTATAGTATTAAACTTTTTTGTGGGCTGATTTGAAATCCAGACTTGGTCCCTCCATCTTGACGGTCATGAATTTTCTTAAGTGTAGTCATACCAAATTGGTCTCCTGTTTCCTATGATGGATAAATGCATCTAATTGAAATACCAGTAGTTTTGTAAAAATATTCCCTTTTCTACAAAAGGTGATAAAAATTAAATAACAACACTGTATTAACATAATTTATTTTCTGTTTTCAGTTTATTCGATGTTTGGTCTATCGGAGTACATAGTGGTTATCAGTAATATTGTGTTCCATTTGACAACTGCCTACGATCTTCAAATCAATTACATATGCATTACTAGTAATGGTATTGTCTCTGAATAATAGTCAAGAACAGTTTATAAATATTAAGATTTTTAAGGGTTTGAATTTGTCTATGTTGTTCTAGGGCAAGGGTAAGATAAGGCTAAGGGCTTTTGTCCACTAGTGACGGCCCGGTGACAGCTGCGGTGAACAAACGCACTAAGCGTACTGTGCTTACAATAAAACGCGGGTTCTCGGTAAGGACAAATCGGTACCGATAGGTGCGGGTAAAATAGCCCCAAATTAACTTATTCGCATAAATAAAAAGGTAAAACATGTAACTGTTGCTTTCTGTACCGGAAAACCCGCTACTTTATGCAAGCACCCTAATGTAGCAAACTGTAGGATTTGATTCATATTTAGATCTCCCTGAAAAGCTATGCGCTTCGGCAATCGTCGCCTATCTTCAGAAATAAGAACGCGCGATGATGAAATCTAATACGGAGCTGTTACAACTATGAAAGTACTGACCTATTTTGAATAACCATTTTAACAGGTTAACAACTCCATGCACATTCAAAAAACTTTTCAAAAGGTTCGTAGAAACCAGAGAATATACAGGGTCAAATTATATTAGCTAGCTAAACTCCGCAGACGATGGGTATCGATATCTAAACACGATAAAACAAAAAAAGAAATTAGTTTAATGATTTTTTGTGGGACCATGGACAGCAGTTTTTGTAGTCACTTGAAATATCAGTGTTTTTTTGTGTAAGCTTCACCGACGTGATGGGTATCGATATCTTAACATGGTAGGATAAAATAAAACTGATTTTCTCAACTCATACTTAAAGTAACAACACTACCACCGGTTCTTGAACCACAAAAAAATCAATCAGATCCTTTTTATTTTAATTTTATCGTGTTTACGAGGGGAGGTCCGAAAGTTCGTGGAATGAAAGGGTTTTAAATAAAATGAAACAATAAATCTATTTTTCCTTTTCAATATGTTATTAGATCTATGAATTATTTTTCTAAACCATCGTAAAAATATGTTTTATCTTTTGCCTCAAAATGAGCCAAAATTGCCTCCTTTACCTCATTGTCGTCGGAAAATTTCCTTCCCCTTAAGTCTTTTTTTAAATTGGGGAACAAATAAAAATCACTTGGGGCCAAATCTGGACTATAGGGTGGATGGACTAGTGATTCGAAGCCATGCGTGTGCAGAGCAGCCATTGCAACTTTGCGCTTATAAACCGGCGCGTTGTCTTGCAAGAGCAACACACCCTTGGTCAATTTTCCTCGACGTTTTTCCTTGATGGCCTCCTTTAATTTTTCTAATATCGTTGCGTAGTATTCTCCGGTTATGGTCCTTCCCTTTTATTTGTGATCAATTAGTATTACCCCCTCACAATCCCAAAAAACAGTAGCCATCAACTTTCCAGCCGACTCCGACACTGAATTTCTTTGGCGGTGGTGTCCCCTTTTTATGCCATTGCATGGACTCTTGTTTGGACTCAGGCTCAAAGTGATGAACCCATGTTTCATCTCCGGTAACAATCCGCTCCAAAATATGTGCAGGTTCGTCTCCACACAACTCCAAAAATTGTTTTGACGCATCAACGCGCTGCCGTTTCTGAAGCGGCGTGAGCATTCTCGGACGGTACCATCTTGCACTGACTTTTGTTATACCCAGGTGGTCATGTAGGATTCGCAAAATGGTGGTATCTGATACTCCAACTAATGCAGATAACTGTTTTTTCTTCAAACGGGTGTCCTCCAGTAAGTACAATTTTTTCCACTTTTTAGACGATGTCTGATGTGGTGGCCTCAACTGGCCTTCTTGAGCGGGGGTCGTCTTCAATCGACTCCCGACCATGTTTAAAAAGACCATGCCACTTGTAAATCACTGATTTACTAGGGCACAAATCCCCATAAACGGTTTCCATTTAATTAAAAATGGTCTGAGCGTTCTTTCCTTGCTTGGTAAGGAATTTTATTACAGCACGGTGTTCAATTTTCTCCATAGTTTCAGTTTTCTTCCGGATTGAGTTGTTTAGCAGGCGAGTGTTCGTAAACGAATGACGCAACAGGGCTGAAACTCAATTTATATACTAATGATGAGTACCCAATTAGTATGACACTAAGCGAGCGCCCCTATCCCCACTCTATCCCCTCCATTCCACGAACTTTTAGTGTTGCAAAGAACTCAAGTCTTCGAGTCCTATATAAACGGACTCGGATGATGAATTACAAGACTCGATTCATTACAATAGGACTCCAAGACTAGAGAACTAAATTCTCTACGAGCTCTTGAATGTTAAGTGAATGTTACATGAGAGCTCGAGTCTCTTTGTGCGCTCGAGTCCTTTTTATGCGGCGAGTCGCACTCGAGTCCTCTTCGTGTATGAGTCTAGCAATTAATTTGTTACATTTACAGGACCGGCAGAAAGGCTCAGATAAAATAAAAAGTAACAATATTGACTAAGGATATTTTTAATCATTTATAAAAATTAAAAAAAATGGGTAATTTTAATTAAAGTCCAGTCATGATGTGAGACACATTGAAGCTTGTATAGTTTTATTGCCGAGACGGTTTCTTTTTTTAGTAATTAAATTGCCGGATCTTGAAAATGCTTGCTCGCTTGGCACACTCGTTGCTGGAATACTCAGAATATGAAAAGCTAATTTCTGAAGCTGTGGCGATCTAGTAGTTTGTTGTGTCCACCAGGATACAATATCAGGTTCTTCTGTTTCTAGGCATTGTCAAATATTCTTAAAGTTCATCCGTAATAATCGCTTTTTTTTAAATGGTTATGAGTTACATCATAGCCACTAATTTAAAATTATCACCAATTCGAGTCTTTTCGAATGATGAGAGTCTTATCTTCATGCTCCGAGTTTTTCTTGAAGACTCGAGTTCATTTTAAGACTCGAGTCCTTTTTTAGACTCAAATGGCTGTTAAATGACTCGGGCTCAGCTTGACTCTAGACTTCGAGCCTTTTTAGCACACTGAGCCTCGCATAATTGAGTCGAGTCTTTAAAATTACGACTCGAGGACTCGAGTCCTTTGCAACACTACGAACTTTTGGACCTCCCCTCGTAGATGTCGAAACCCATTACGTCTGCAAAGTTTCGCTAGCTAATTTAAGTTGACCTAAACTCCATTTATTATAACATTAGAAAAAAGAGGCTCGCAGAAGCAGGAGTACGAAACCTTTTATTTTCAAGTTAAGTTCAAACAATTTTAATAAATAATGTATGTGCTTTTTTTGTAAGTAACAATGTAGGTATGGCATACAATAAAGCATATTCTATTTATCTACTCGTCACGATGCTTGGATGAAATGAAACAAATAACAACTAAACCACGAAAATTCAGCAATAACAAAGAGAAAAGGTATAGCATTCATAAGTATCTACATAAACCGACAAAATAAAAAAAACATGTGCTGCCACAACTTATGAAGGGAATAGGTAACATTTTAGATTTGGTAGAGTTATAGTGACATGAAAAACGTTCCCGGTATTTTCCGCCCCTGCCTCTTAGATTTTAAACATTGACACGACAATATTTTATGTAAAAACTAAATAATATTAAATGAAAGCCTTGTAATTTCAGAAGGTAGATAGGTTAAATAAGTACAATTAAGTGTGACTGCTGTTATTTAAATTGATTATATTCTTTGATTATATAATGTCTAGATAGAGCATCAATTGCGCGCAAACGTGTCAAAAAATACCGCCCAACTGTTGGACTGTAAGTACTTACCCGCCGATTAGTGCCGATCGTACCGCTTTGGTGTCACTACGTATTACGCGCGCTAAGTAATAAAAAAATAACAGCGATAAAATGGCGGTATGTGCTATTAAACTGTGCCGAAATTATAAAGGAAGGGTAAAAAACACCAAACACATCACATATCATCAGTAAGTAACCAAAAAAACTACGTATTTGTTTTTTGTTTTTATATTTACCAAATTACGCCCTATTACGCCATATTTTATCAGTGTTGCCAGTTTCTTTTTTCCATTCTCCCAACTTAACGTCATTTTTTTGTGGGTATATTCGTTGGTTTATGGTTACATTTATGTTATTTAGTTGAAGTACTAAGCGAAAACTTTTCAAAAAACAAATACAAAGAGATGGTCACTGACTTTGGTTTTGTTTTATTTTACACTAACGATTGTCCATGTCTTTGTTTAACGTGTTTATTTGTAATTAAAAATTCATTTGTATTATCTGTGATCTTTCATTTGAAATTTCCAAATACAAACTGCCTGAAAAGTTAAATATTCTAATTGAATTAACTTAGCTGATTTAATATAACACAACATTCACACACACAACTCTAATTCAATTAAATAGTGTTTTTTATTTATAAATGCAAGTAAATAAAGACACTACTAAAACTGAATAATACTACAAACATACACCTAAAACTTACTTATATTATTTGTATAGTCAATTTTTTTAATATGTGATTTATGGGAGAATTGTAGTAGCTGGTATCATTATTCACGCACACAGAGACATAGATGCACAGTGTAAAACACCGCCCGCACGCACACATGTTTGAAAATGTTGGCTCGTTTTCTTTGTTTTGATTGTAGGGCGACGCTCTATCTAGACATTATATAATCAAAGATTATATTAAACTCCACATCAATCTTGACTGTAATAATGTTTGTTGTACTTTTATTACAAAGTGTGCCCCTAAAAGAGCCTTTTTTAACTTCTGTCTAATGCTATAGTAAATAGACATTTTGTCACATCCAAATCAATTAATTTTGTTTGCAATGACAATCATTATGGCTTTTGAAAGAATTGCAAAACATTTTTTTTGAACTTTACTTAAATGATAAATGCTACACAATCAATTATAAACCTTAACTCATCAAACACAGCGTGCATTTACCATGCATCGTACAACTTACTCACACAAAAACATCTGTCGCTATCGTTGTGCTGTGCAAAAGCCATTTATTTTACATATACGCTAGTGATTGACTAAATCGGAAAGTTATCGATTCCTCAATTTATGATTGTATTAAAAAAATGTTGGGCCCTGAAAATAAAATAAATAAAAAACGATATGTCCAGAAAATATTATAATATAAATCAATAAAATGTAGCTAAAAAAAATAATTAAAGTAAATAAAAAAAAATAAACATTATTTTACATCTTTTCAAGGGTCTTCCAACCGGATTTAAACATCATCTTTACGGGTCTTCTAACCGGGTTAAAACGGTTGAAAAATTTATCATAATAGCAATATATTCGTTGGGCAATCGACATTGTTGTCCATAGCCTAAGTTAGTGGAACTTCACAACCACATCACTATCTCGCCGCAAGACACAGCGGCCGTACTACGCGACGCTCCGCAAAAATAAAGTATCGTTTTGTAATTTTTACATTGTTTGTCCAGTCACTTAGCGACATACTTGGGTAGTGGTTAAGGAGCAATGTATTTGCTGCAAAAATATTACAGCCGCTGCGATATTTGAAAACAAAAATAACGTAGTAAAAGCATGAAATATTTTACCATTTGTTGTTTTTCATAATTTTAAAGACAAATACAGTAAAATATTTTTATTTACATATGGTAAGTGATTCCATGAGATACGAAGTTTTTATTTTGACTTCGGTTTCTACAGGAAACCACTGAACAACTCGGCATTTTTATATTTTATCACGATCACGGTCGAAAGCGCACTAGTTCGCGGAGACGGCCATTTGCCGAGTACAGGCCCATTTTGCCCATGGCGCGTGGACACAGACACGCCCCCTTGCCACTTCTCCTGTTTTTTACATTTCTATGGTTTGTACAAACACTTTTACACGTCAATAATAATTTTATAAAGCTAGATGAGGTCGGCGTTTCCTATCTGACTACTCTGAGAAGAAAGGCCGAAACAAACTCAGAGGTCACAGTCTCTTTTAAAGTCCAGACAAAATCTTGGTCAGATCATGTGAAGACCATGTAGATTGGTATCTGAAATGGTCTTTTGAGGAAAGAACCACACAGATTGAGCGGACCTGTCCAGTCAGTGCACGCATTTGTCAAAAATCGTGCAGCTCAACTCAGAACTTGAGGAGCTCAACGATTCGACGAACAATACCAAAGAAAGGACATTTGGATAGGCCGCGTAAATTACTCAAACTGCCAGATCATGATTAAAACTAACTAAGAAGGAAAACAAAAAAAAGAAATGACCCACATAGTCCTCACATTCACAATAATTAAATAAAATAAAAATACTTTAAAAGTAAATATTCATGTCATTGTATATACAATATGTAACAAAAACCCTGTCCGATCCAATAAAGGCGTATTCCTGATTCAACATAGGTACTATAAAAAATTGTTATAAAAATGTAACTCATAAAAACCAAAAGTTATTGATTTTTTATTTTTATAATCCATGCGAAATTTAACACTGAATATGGCAAATTTTCATAAGTTGACAACACTCCACCCTTCGGCAAAATCTTTTTATTTTTACCTATTTTTATTTCAAAGAACACCGCCATACACTACCGCGTTGTAGGCACTATTTAAACTAGTCGCCGACTCTTTGATGTCGCCGACTGGTTACCTACCGGCGCGCTATTTGTTGAAAACTGTAGGTAGTAACACGTGAAATTTGTCGAGCGATCAGTGTTGCATTTGATCAGTTTTTATTTTTTATTTTATTTTAATTATTTTCACTGGGGAAAAATAATAATTTCAAATCCATTAAATGGTTACGTATATGTGTTCGCAGTACGATGCCGAATAATACTCTTAAGGATCGAACAGGGTTTTTGTTACATATTGTATAAAATGAATAAATGTCAACGTGTATATAAAAATCCGGACATAATCTTTGAGGACCATGTAGATTGGTGTCTGAAATGGTCTTTTGAGGAAAGAACCACACAGATTGAGTGGACCTGTCCAGTCAGTGCACGCATTTGTCAGTAACCGTGCAGCTCAACTCAGAACTTAAGGAGCTCAACGATTTGACGAACAATACCAAAGACAGGACATTCGGGTAGGCCGCATAAACTACTCAAACTGCCAAACCATGATTAAAATGGAAACAATGACCCACATAGTCCTCACATTCACAATAATTAAAATATATAATATTTGATACAGTAAATGTACATGTCATTGTTTAAGTACATAGTATAAAATAAAGTGTAAAATAGCAAAATAAAAAAATAAAAACTACATTCACTGTCTAAACCTATTGGAGCAGCTCAATCCCAAGCCTTTTTGTCCTCAATATAGTCTTTTACAGTATAATAAGCTTTCTGGCATAGTTTTCGCTTTATAAAAGATTTGAATTTATTAAGGCTTAGTTCTTGAATGTGGCTAGGAAGTTTAAACGAGCCACCTATTTTCTTGAGCCTTGTTGTAGGAACAACAAATTTGTGTTTGTTCCTAGTATTTATGTTATGGATATTACTGTATTTTTTAAACAGATTAATATTTTTATGTACATACAAAAGTTTATCATAAATGTACTGAAAAGGCACAGTCATTATATTAATCTCTTTAAATTTATCTCTGAGGGAGTGTCTGGGTTCCAAAAAAGTTAAAATGATTGTGCCTTTCTTAGAATCTCTACCTCTGGGTTACTCTGTGACGCGACGTTCGTACTTATTCGGAAACACGAAGACTACTGAAGCGCATACCTTTTCGGGTTTACCTGTAGGTACAGACGCCAGCACATCAACCTACACCTAACTGTCAAATTTTCCCAATCAACATTGAACCTTATGCTTTAGCGATAAAGTTGAAAATCTATTACAGAAATCTGACAGATTGTAGTAGGTTGATGTGCTGGCGTCTGTACATAAAATATATGTAGAACTTAAATTTAACGTAGCCTTATATAAATATTACACATAATATGAAAACTAGCAGTTAAAGTCATACTTATAAGTGCTAGTTTTTGTGACTAACTTAGCACCCAAAGTTGCATTACTGATTTATTATAATCTATATTTTTTATATTATATTTTCATAATTATGTCAATTGTGACTGTGTCTTCCACATCGAAGCATAATATAAGTTTAAATAACATACTCTATAAAAATAATTAAATAAATTATACAATTCATCACAACATTTTGATTATTTCTTATTATTTTTTCTAGTCTTGAAGCTATTGGAAGTTGAAGAATTCAGAGGCATTAAAACCACAACAAGAGACATTACAAATTCCTTTAAACAGTACAACTAATAAGAAATGTTAAGTTATTTATTTAATAACAGTAATTCATGCTCATACTACTTATTATTTTTAACCTTTTGACCGTGTCGCATTTATGCGACACATATTATTTCCGTGCCCTTACCGCTCATGTCGTATTTCTGCGACAGAAAACATGCATGATTTTTTCGTTCTATTTAAATTACATTAGGGTGGTTAATTTAAGGCTGATTTAAAAAAAAAAAAAACATTTTGACTTTTTTTTTTATCGATTCAACAATTGCTCCTTATTCATTGTAGGTATTATTTTATCGATTTGTAGCCGCGCGCTTGGAGCACAGCAATTGATATTTAGCCAAGCGCTTAAAAGGTTAATAAAATTGATTGGTAGGTAAATGAGGTGTAATGACCGGGGTTCTAAGCAACCTGAATAAAGAAAGAAAAACATAGACGGTATCAACAAAACTTAAATGATGGCTACAAGTCTCTTTGCAATCTAAATGCTAACACCTTAATTACTAAACACGGAAACAAATAAAAGTAAATAACATAAACATAAAACAAAGTATACAAAAAAAAAACAAATAAAAAATAAAACAAAATATTAGCAAAAGAAAAGGTTCAGGCTGGGATCGAACCCACGGCAAGTATCTTTAACACCGCACTATGCCCCGAGACCAACTGGGTCCAAGTATGCAGTGGCGAATATGTTGGTTACTATTTCGCGATGAATCAAAATCATATGTGCAGCCTCATCAATATGCGAAGCCCACAATGCTTACACCCGAACGACAAGGGCGTTTCTGCAAGCTGAGGACAAGATGAAAACAGTCAGCCTTGCCAAACATCTCCAATAATTATCTAAACTACGCTTCGTTAAATAGACGCAAACACTTACCCCGTTACTTCCAATACTCGCACACAAATTCACAATATTGCACCAACTACAATGCGTATGTCTATCCTGTATTAAAATATCCATACAATGATGACTATTTCCAGAAATTATGCAAATAATTACGGAGCAACCGTTTGTTTTCTATATTTCAACATTCACCTCCTGTGGTCTAATTATTTTTCCTCTACCGTCACATGTCTCGTTGTCTAATAATCACTTCTAAAATTATTGTGGCGAGCCTAGTAACGCCATCTAGTATTGGACTAGAGAACTAAACTATCGATCATTACAGAGGCTTTTTTTTATAGAGATTGCATTGCGAAAAATAATTTTATTCTACAATTCCCAAGCATACTTGCACCACAAATGACTGATTGCATTTAGCGCTAAACATATTTAAAACATTGTTCTGTCTCTGTAAATCGTTTGAAGATGACCAAGACGGAAATATGTTTTAAATATTTTTAATGTTAAATGTGTTAATGTGTTTTGTGCTGCAAGTGGGCCTAAGTTCACAATAATTATTGTAGTACTAATAAGGAATATGCATGTTTTTTTCTCATTATCAAAAAACCAACCCCAAGACCAAATCAAGTCAAGAAAAGTACTAAAATCTAAATTCAAATACTCCTTGTTGCTTAAAAAAATTAATAAACTAAGTACTACAGTTCAAGTTCAATCGTCCGTTACTGTCGCGGCCATGATGTGACGTCATTATACACGATACTGCTTTGTTTTCTCTTTTTTTTAGGCCAACTTCAAATATTTTTAGCCACAATAAAATTACTTTTTGTAATAATCATTATACAAGCAGAAATCGCACTTTACCTTAGTGAGATTTCAAGCACTTTGCTAAGAATAGACGTTTATTCACTGCTGTTGCTGTCAAAGACAAAAGACAAAAGTTTCTAGATTGCGTTCCGTAATCAGATCTACCAAAAAAACGCAGTATCTATAAAATAATGAATTGTACATTTACTTATATGTTAAAAAATTTAGAAAAAACTTTTTAACAAAAAAAAAACCTCCGATAAAACTGAAAAGCAAAACATAATAAACCTTTTTTTATTTAACCTTAATAAATAGTTTTTAAAGTAATGTAAGTATACCTAAGTAGTTTTGAGTCGGCGCCAAACAAGCAAATTAATATCGTTGCGGTCGCGCGGAGAGCGCATTTTTTGTTTGGAATGTTGTTTATCGCTGGAGACTTCACATTGCATTGTAATTTGATTTGGTTATTTCTTTAAATTTAAGATAATTTAGTGATCTTTGTTCATTGGTTGTTTGGCGCCGACTCAAAATTACTTAGGTATACTTACCTACATTAGTTTAAGAACTATATAAAAAAGGTTTATTATTTTTTGCTTTTCAGTTTTTTCAAAGGTTTAATTTTTTTGTTAAAAAGTTTTTATTTCATAATTTTTTGAGGCTATAATTTACTACTACATGCTTCATTTTTGATTACTTTTAAAATAAGCTACCTACCTTACTTTAGCTATTAACTGTTATATAATCCTACTTTAACTATTATTTGTTGTATAATAAAGTACATAACAAAAAAAACAGGCTTTATATACCAACATGGGTAGGCCTTTTTATTTAACACAACTCAGCATTAAAATCTGTGTATGAACAATAAATCATCCCTATTTTCCCACTTAGGGTAGGTTTTTTTTTCAAATTTATATGGGGCCAACTTCGAGGTATGCGCCCTATCCAATAAAAAAAGAATTATCAAAATCGAACTACCCTGTAAAAAGTTATGGGTCGTCATACATTACAATCAGTGAGTGAAAAATCAATCATCCCCTGTTTTCCTACCCTTAGGGTTGGAATATTTTTTCCAAATTTATATGGGACCACCCTCAGGGTATACCCTTTCCAATAAAAAAAGAATTATCAAAATCGGACTGCTCTGTAAGAAGTTATGCGTGATCATACATAAAAAAAAAATACGCGTCGAATTGATAACCTCCGTTTTTTTGTCGGTTAAAAAGTAGTATTTTGTTCCTTGACTCTTATAAGTTTTGAATTACTTGCATATTCCCTATTGAGTGTAAAATAACTATGACTAAGGCTGGTTTTATAGTCACGCCGGCCGCTAGACGCGCCGCTGGGCATATGGGGTAGTAGTTGCGTTTCAAGGTCGCGCGCTTGAGCAGCATCGTTCAGTAATACAGTGCACCGCTGTTCAAGCGCGCGCTGCCCAGCGGCGCGTCTAGCGGCGTGACTGTAAAACCAGCCTTACTTCTTAAACAGAAGCTTCCAAAGAGCCTTCATTATTTAAGTTAATATATAAAGAGGTTGAACTGACCCATTTTTTCTTATTTAACATTTAGCTTATTGATGGGGTGGTTTTGTCGTGGATGGTAAATTGAAATCGTTTTCCATTTTGTCAGCTATCATTTTCGCGATTGCGAGAGATGAGGTAGCCCCAGGTGAGGGTGCATTTCTGCAATGTAGAACTCTGCTACCTATTGCACCTGTCCCAGGCTGAGAATCGAACACAAAGTCTTCTACAAGATTTCCTGAAAACAAATAAACACACATGACCAACGAGACCTAAATGAAACCCCTTACTGTTTTAATACAAAACTAGGTCTAACTTTAGCCAAGCTAAAACTCGAGAGCTAGGTTTTGAATTAGGTACTTTATTCTAACAAATGTAAAGTTTTTACTACATAAGTTATGTAGTGACTTTCAGTCATTTCATTTCACCTCTGATTTTGCATCACAGTGATCTTTATTCTGGTTTCTATATGGTTGCTGTCAGAGTTAAAATAACTGTTGTCAATTATGTGTTTAGACACGCTGACAACACTTCAAGCGCGGTCACTGTCGGCCTCCGAAAAGAAAGAGATGCGCGATGATACACAATTTATTTCAAATTATGAAGTTTTTTTTATCTATTAAATTACTCAAAAATGAGTTGAGTGAAGAAATGAAAAATAACAAAATTCTGCATTCAAAATATGATACAATGACAATCATCAATGAACATGTTTGGATTTTGTAACTAAAATTTCCGCACTTTTAATGAAATGTCAGGCTTTTTTTCAGGACTTCAAATTTCTAAATGGTAACCCTAGTTTAGAGGCATTGGTGACAAGAGAATCGGCACCAATGACAACGCCTTTATGTCGTAGGACGTAGCGATTTTCATAGTGCAAGTGTTACCACTTAATGCCGGGGTCACACCAACGGGAAACGCTGATAATTATGGCGAAAGGTGTTGTAGCTGCGCCTACGATTAACGCCCGTCACGTCATCGCGATAATTATCGGTGTTTCCCGTTGGTGTGGTCCCGGCATAATTGCAGTTGACTTCACGTTGATAAGTAATGCAGATATATCAGATTGAAGGTCAAGGTAAGGGATAAGTTTACCGTTTATTTTTATCCGGATTTTTTTTTATATGTACTTATATGCTGTTTGTGAACATCCTATTTATCAGCAATACATTAACATAACATAAACCTACCAATATTTTCCGCTGCCACAAACTAAATACAATATGTAACAAAAACCCTGTCCGATCCAATAAAGGCGTATTCCTGGTTCAACATAGGTACTAGAAAAAATTGTTATAAAAATGTAACTCATAAAAACCAAAAGTTATTGATTTTTTATTTTTATAATCCATGCGAAATTTAACACTGAATATTGCAAATTTTCATAAGTTGACAACACTCCACCCGTCGGCAAAATCTTTTTATTTTTATTTCAAAGCACACCGCCATACACTACCGCGTTGTAGGCACTATTTAAACTAGTCGCCGACTCTTTGATGTCGCCGACTGGTTGCCTGCCGGCGCGCTACTTGTTACCAACTTGCCAGTCTTTCGTTTCGTGGAGATAGCTTTCGATCGGACGTCCGTACGTATCACGTGCCGCTAAAGTTTCGTGAATAATGTCGTATTCCAATCAGGATTGTTTTAATGTGTTGATGTACTTAGGCAAGACTGACTGTAATTATGCAGCTGCGCGTAGAACGTATGAGGTGCGCTTGTGACAGTACTGTCGCCGCGCCGTCAGAGCGTGTGTTCCAACGCCTGCATAACCGTGTGTACACCACAGGCAGTGTTCATGGGCACGAGTCGCAGGCCGCTGATGCTGGAAGGCCACGAGAGCGCAACGTTGAAATCGAGGAACAAGTGCTGGATATGTTTGCCGCGGACCCCACGCAAATCGGACACAAGTCACATCACAAGTGCGCTGCAAATTTAGTGAAAAGGTGTCTAATGTGTATTAGTGTTGGAGGTGGACATGTGGGGCACGATCGCCGAAGTATGCAACAACAACAAGTGAATGTTTTAACCGGTTGAATGCCGTAATTAATTACCGAAACAATTAAAAAGCCATTGTGTCTCACGTGGATCTACGTTCCGGCTTCCGGCCATACGAAGGATTAATGAACTGATACCTGCAGTCGGTATGTACATTGCCACACATCACATTAAAAAAAGCCCTTATTAGGGCTACATTTATTTCAATTAATTGTTTCTTGATAAACAGAATTAGGTCTGAAATCCGGATCACTATGCTTACAAAACAGTATCAGCTGATACCTACGCGTAGCCATAAGGTCAAGGTATGACGTAGCGTAGGTTTCTTTCGTTATAAGTTTGTTTGGCGGCACGCGACAAAGCAGGTTCATGACAAAGGATCATACAAACCGTCTCGCTCAGGCGGCTTCTTTGACACAAAACTGTAGGTAGTAACACGTGAACTTTGTCGAGCGATCAGTGGTGCCTTTGATCAGTTTTTATTTTATTTTAATTATTTTCACTGGGGAAAAATAATAATTTCAAACCCATTAAATGGTTACGGATATGTGTACGCAGTACGATGCCGAATAATACTCTTAAGGATCGGACAGGGTTTTTGTTACATGCTGTAGATTTGCAATTTTTTTTTTATAACGGAATACGTTTCCCTTTGGATAATTCGTCTCTTGTCAGCGTATTAATAACTTTACCTCAGTTGGAATAAGGTTCGAAATAAAACATTGGCTGGAAGGTTTGAGCTTGGACTAAAGTTAGATCTCGTTTTCTAACGAGACGCTCAGCGGCAGTAAGCCTTCGTACCCAGCCACGGGCGATTATTTTATTGCGCACTAATTTTCAACGCACTGCTTAGCGCCCGGTGTTGAAAAACCAACAGTGCTTTTTTTTGGCTGGGATGCACTTTGTTGGATTTTCAATGGGTTAGGGGGCAACTCGTCCACTTCAAAACTGGGACCAGGGACCAGTTGCCCCTTTCTAATTTCGTTAGGGGTAAACTCGTCCCACTTCGAAACTGGGACCAGGGACCAGTTACTCGGCTCACCAACGAGAGTTGAAAATCTAGTACGCTATAAAAAAACAAACAAATCAACACACTAGATAAGCTACTTGGCAACTATTCTTATAAAAAATCATAGAATAGGTTTAGTTCGTTCGCAAACTCGCGTTTAAGGTTTGGACCACATTTACTACCGCTGAGTGTAGTTTTTAATGTTAAATTCTAGATACATAAAGGATACATACCATCTTTCGTCATTGCCTGTGCTCTTACACCAGCGGGACCTCTCTCCACAACATCAATTGTAATTTCTTGAATATACTTTTGTACCTGCTTTACTTGCAATGATGTGAATATAGATCTAGTCATTTCTTTCAAACCAAATCCTGCATATTTCATTGCCAACTTACGGAAACCAGAAAATGCTAGAATGGCTTTAAAATCTTTCATATCAAAGTCACTATATCTGAAAACAACAGATTTACAAATTATTAGGTCTATTCTATGAACATTGTATGTGTTTGTTTAAAATATAATAATATTTATGTAACTTAAAGAATAATGGCACGATTTGTACAGACGCCAGGCACATCAAGCTACTACAATGTGTCAAATTTCATTAATAGATTTTCAACTTTATCGCTGAAGCATAAGGTTCAAAGTTGATTGGGAAAACTTGCCAGTTTCGGGTTGCTTGATGTGCTGGCGTCTGTACAAAAAAATAAAGATTTTTAGAGAAGTTGGAATTCTAATTCTTATAATCTTGGGTGCTTAAAGAGTATCTTCAGGCATATTTTTATAACCCCGCAATAACAATATAATGTTCAAAGTAAATAGTTTAACGAGAAGCTCACTATTTCAGAACGAAACGGCGGCTGTCAGTGTAAATAGCAGTGGTAAAGATTTAAATCTTTAGATTCGCCCTACCCCTACCGCGTCAAAACATAGTCGCATTTCTGATTCGTTTTGACACCTCTGATACACAATGACGCAGTGACTACACTTGATTGTCATAGAAACGCTTTTAAAAAATGTGTGAACTCACTCTTCTCAGTATGGTCACGTTTTCTTGTGACTAAGTACGGTGAGAGCAAATCTAGCTATTTAAATCTTTAGGGGGCGGGGTTTGACCATCTCTTTGCTCTTTGGGGTTTGGTCATCTCTTTGCTGCCATGGCTTATTTTAATTTAATTTAATATTTGAATTGCTTTTTTTCTCGACTTATCATTATGGACGCTTTTAACGTTCTGCATCGTTCTCACATGCATAATTTTTAACATGAATGATGTAATCAAGACTTTGTAAACATATTATTTTGATTTAAAAGAGTGTCCATGGAGTTTCTTGCCCGTTCTTCTCCATAGGTACCTACGCTTTGGAATGGGCAACTAGCTTCATCTTTCTGACTGACCGACCCCTTGACAGTTCAAAAGTGCCTGTAATTGGTTTAATTGAAATAAATGCTTTGAGTTTGAGTTTGACTTAATGTCAAATAGGTACTGTAATATTTTTTTTATAAATACAAAATGGGCAACGAGATGGAAACGAAAAACTGATAGATTAATTTGGAATCATTTTAATTATACGGGGTTTTAAAAATATTATAAGTATATCAATCTACTCCTGGTAATGTATTCTCAATATTGGAAATGTTTGTTCGGGTGGACTCTTGCAACTAAATTTTGGAGCAGATATCTTCAACCGATTGAGCTGAAATTTTGTATGCATGTTTAGTTTAGATGACAATGCATGCATCACAAATTTGTTGTACCTACAACAAAGCTCAAGAAAATAGGTGGCTCGTTCAGATGCCAATGCATACGATTTTACAATAAACTACCAAGCCAAGATCAAGATCTAAGCCTTAATAAATTCAAAACTTAAACGTAAGTTGTGCCAGAAAGCCTAAAAAAGCTTGGGATTGAGCTGCTTCCAATTTTTGCATTTTTAATGTTTTTTTGTTTTTCTATATACACATTGACATTAATGAATTTTATATAAACAATGACATTTGCTTACTCTGTAAAGTATTATATTATTTTAATTATTGTGAATGTGAAGACAATGTGGGTCATTTTTTTTTATTTTAATTATTTTCTTTGTTCTGTTAGTTTTTGTCATGGTCTGGCAGATTGAGTAATAATTTATGTGGCCTACCCAAATGTCCTTTCTTTGGTATTGTTCGTCGAATCGTTTAGCTCCTTAAGTTTTGAGCTAAGCTGCACGATTTCTGACAAATGCGTGCACTGACTGGACAGGTCCACTCAATCTGTATGGTTCTTTCTTCAAAAGACCATCTCAGACATCGATCTACATGGTCTTCATATAACCTGACCAAGATTACGTCTGGACTTTAAAAGAAACTGTGACCCCTGAGTTTGTTTCAGCCTTTCTTCTCAGAGTACCTAGTCAGATAGGTAGGACACGCCGACCTCATCTAGTTTTTAAAAATATGATTGACGTGTAAGTGTTTGTGCAAACCTAATTACAGAAATAAAATCATTTATCATGGTTAGCTGTGTGACGTCATTCTGAATCCAACATGGCGGAACACCCAAGATGGCGGACTAGTTACACTCCTACAATATGGGTATCAAATGAAAGGGCTTACTGAGAAAAACTCGAAAAATAAAGTGACGTCACTCTAAATCTAATATGGCGGACTTCTAAAGATGGCCGACTAGTTATTTTTAATGCACTCCTAAAATATGGGTATCAAATGAAAGGGCTTGCTGAGAATACGAATTCGAGTTATTATTATTATGAGCCTGTTATGTCCCACTGCAGGGGAAGGGGGTGGGGGGGGGGGGGGAGTTACCTGCGTATATAAACAAGTAAATTAAATAACTTGATCTGATTGATTTTAATTAATATGTATTATAAATTCGAAAGTAACTGCCTGTCTGTCTGTCTGAATGTTACCTTTTCACGCATAAACCACTGAACCCATTGACTTATATATTACTAGCCTAAGGACCGGGCGAACCGCGCGGCGAAATGGCACCAACGCGCTAGCCCTAAAATTACGGTTTAGGTCAACGCGACTCAGTTGACCAATGGTCCGCTCGAGGGAATGAACGTGTGTTTGCCTGTCATAAAAATTGCTAGTTGCGTAGTAAAAGACTGCAAAAAATACGTAACGATATAACGTGGATCGCCGCGAGACACAATGGCTTTTTAATTGTGTCTGTAATTACAGCATTCAACCGGTTAATGCCCTTCATGAGATAAAATTGATAAGATGACTGCTACTGTATTATTGCATTTAATGCTTAGTATTTCCACATATTATTGAGTTTTGTTAAATTATAAGGCATATTCTCATAGTCAGGTAGATGACTACCTGACTATGAGAAAACCTGTAAAAAAAAAAAATAAACCCAAACCAACCTAAACCTGAAAAAAACCGCACCGCATTACTTATCCTGGTTTCATTAATACGAGTATAATAATTATGGTCACCCTACACACTGAATTTACAAGAAAATAGTTAAGTACCATTGTTTTTTCAGAATCCACTGTGCAGATATATTTAGCAGACATTTCTCCTAAATGTTAGTATATCTGGCTTTAGATTCCGTTGAGATCTCAGGTGGCTACAGTCAAACATATATAATTAGAACATCAGGATTGAGGAGCCAAAGAAAATGCGTTCATATACAAAATTTACTCTGTTTTACTATTTTACTCCTATACTGCAAAAACAAACACAACTCCTGCTAAATGATCAATATGTCGAATATATTAATTGATCGCTCACATCCAATAGAAATTCACCTCTTGAGTTTAGATTGAGGAGCCATATTAAAAGTATTGTATTTTCTTTCATTTTAGCGCTACAGAAGCTAAATTTTTAGAAGGTAATATGCTAAATTGCTACTAAATGATACAAAATTTTCATAAATATTCATCTATTAACTCAGACCAACAAAAAAAGATAGACAGCGCGCCGCGAACATTAAAAGTGAAGCCACCTTTTTATCTATGTGTGTATTGAAGGGTTGCCATTTGTTAAATTTTTTCCCTATAATTTGGGGATATTTGTGTGGGTAGGAACTAGTATAATATTGTACGAGTATTGTTGAGTATGGTATAGTACCTCAATTGTTTAGATTTTAGAAGGACTTCTATTAAAAAAAAACAACTCATATTTTCAATCAACTTTATTAAATATTATTATATTATTTATTTTTAATTTCATTATTAATTGGAAACCTAAAATATTAAATACATATAAAAAGAAAATGGGAATATAACTCGAAGTAAGAAATCATATTTATATGTATACTTAGATTAATCGAATGGGGAAATTTTAAATCGTCTTATGGCAACTTCCGCACTTTATGTCACTGCTTTCGTTCGTTGAGGTTTTTTGTTCCAAGTAACCTAAAATTCATAGATAAATAATAAAGAAACGATGTTATTTCAAGTACTTATAAGTGAAAAGCGATTCCGTGAGACTTTTTGTGTGATTTTGCAACTTTTCACTACACAGGAAGGCATAATTATATTTTTTAAATCTATGTTATCTTGACGACGACTTGTGACAAACTAAGAGCAATGAGCATGGTTTTAGTGTAGGTGTGTGCGTGAGCGTGTATGTTTACTTGCAGGAGCACGGTTTTAATGGCTTCACTTTTGATGTTTGCGGCGCGCTGTCTATCTTTTTTTGTTGGTCTGAGTCTATTAATTAACGAGTTCCAGGTGGCTCCTCAATTCAGACGTTTAGATTGAGGAGCCACTTTTGCATTAAAATAACTAGTGATATATTTTGCTGCTAAATCTAGAATTCGTGCTGCAAAATAAGCTACATTGCTGCTAAATAATGGTGAGATCAGATTTTAAAAATCTGATGTGGCTCCTCAATCCTTACGGACATAGGTCCATACCTATGTTATCCATATACCTAACATGGTTTGATTTTGATCGGCATTTCTATCAACTTTTAAAATGTAAAAAAGTAGTTATAGTGACATAACTACATTAGTTGGACATATGGTCTCACGGAGTTTTTTGTAGATATTGATATGTTCTATATTAGGTATTGCAGAACATTTTTTTGTTCTATCATCAATACTTTCCGCAGCGCATGCGATGAAAGACATTTTATGCCTAATTTTTTTACACCTTGGTTTGGTTTTAGTAGGGATTTCTAAGGATCTCTAATTTTTTTTAGTAATAATAGGTAATACGGGCTGGTATCCGCAACTCCACGTCAATGCGCGTATTTTGCGTACTTTAGTAATAAATATAGCCTATGTTACTCAGTGATAATGTAGCTTTCTAACGGCAAAAGAATTTTTGAAATTGGTCCAGCAGTTTTTAAGTTTATTTGTTACATACAAAAATACAAATCTTTCCTCTTTATAATATTAGTGTAGATGTATTGGTGAAATTACTTACTTGTATCCTTCTTTACAGAAGGCTAATATGGCATTAGGTCCCAGTATGATGCGACCATCTACTCGAGGGGTAATATGAACACCCAGAAATGGAAACCTTGGGTCGGGTACAGGATAAATGTTAGGTTTCGGTGAAATATTCTTACATGGAATAAGGTATAGGTATTCACCTCTAAAAGGAATGATCTTAGGCTCTTCAGGACATCCTGTTAATAGTGCTACTGTATCTGAATGTAAACCACAGCATGTGAGCACATACTTTGCTGAAATCTTTTTTGATTTCTCATCTGATATAATAACAGGATAATCTGCATCCTCAGATTCTACAAACTTCTTAACTTCAAAATTGAGATAAGATGTTCCACCACATTCATTGAAGTCTTGAACATAAGATTCTGTAACCTCAGCCCAGTTTACAACTCCAGTGTGCGGTGACCATATTGCTTGTAATCCTTTACAAAGAGGTTCAATATTTTTAATTTCATTACTATCAATTAATTCCATGTCTTTCACTCCATTTTGAATTCCACGGTCATACAGATCTAGCAATGTAGGTACTTCGCGCCTTTGAGTGGCCACTATTAATTTACCACTTTTTAAGTATTTTATACCCTTTTCATCACAGTATTTATAGGCCAAATCCATGCCCTTTACACATAACTTTGCCTTTAGAGATCCAGGTTTGTAATAAATGCCAGCATGAATCACGCCACTGTTATTTCCACTTTGATGGCTGGCAAAACGATCTTCTTTATCAATTAATGCAATATTTAACCGTGGATGTCTCAAAATAAGCTCTCTGGCAGAGGCACTACCAACTATACCACCACCAATGACAACTATATCAAATTTTTTTAAAGATTGGTTCGAATATCTGTAAGGAAAACAATTATATGTAATATAATAGGTGTTTGCAATATGTTAGTTATTTAAAAAGCAATGCACTCCTAAAATATAAGGATTTAGCACAAAAGCTACAGTTGAGATAATGTATTGGGTAGGTTTGGTAACCATTTCAAACTATAAAAGCCTTTACCAAAACACAGACATTTGCAAAAAAGTCTAGACATTTTACTTTTTAAACTTTCTTTTTCTTAAAGTGAAAAATTCCAGATAATTATCAAGCCTGGAACCACTGTACCTCCACACCCGGCGCATTTTGATACTAGGTATTTTTTTTTGGATAGAATAGACCATTTTTAGTGTAATTTGAAAACTGCAAATTCTGAAAAACCATAGGGGCCGAGAAAAAAATTCCCAGTTTTTTTTTTTTTAAAACCTGCGATTTTTATAGTAGCTATTTTTTTTGGATAGAATAGACCCTTCTTAGTGTAAATTTGAAAACCGCAAATTTTGAAAAACCATAGGGGCTGAGAAAAAAATTCCCAAAGTTTTTTTTTTCGTTTGCGGGGCCCCTATTTCTGTGTAACCTAACCTCAAAAAACATAAAAGTTGCTTAAAAGGCGTAGTAGGAGCCCCGCTTCGGGTCTAAAAAAAAATAACCACGAAGGGGATGGCGGGGTCTGTTCGCTCGCTTCGCTCGCTCTCTAGACCCCGCCATCCCCTTCTAACCTAACCTGTCCGAGTCGGGGTGCCCCAAGTCCCGAGCTCGCTTCGCTCGCTCTTGCATCCTAAGTTGTCATTACTAATGTGTTATTTTGTATATTATGTTGGTTTAGTGTGTAGTGGGTGTGGAGGTACAGTGGAGCCTCAAGCCTGACAAGTCCGGATTAAGGTTCAAAAAGCCGGACAAATCCGGACAGAAAACCCAAACCTTAGATGTATGGAATAAAAGATTTTTATTTTTAATGTAAGATGTGCTTCAAAAAACCCTAACATTGGGGTATGGGTTGAAGAAAGATGAAGATGCAATTTGCACAAAAGCCTCTGATTTTAAATTTTCTTACCTACGATATGTTCCAGCATTTGATGAGACTGGTAACAACTTTCTTGCAACAGTACCAGTAATTGATGTAAATGATTTTATAGTTGTCATCTTGGAAAAACTAGTGTGATGATAAATACGCATAATTAAGTCAATGTATTGCACATTTACCTACGATGTCAAAGAATAAATCTGAAATGACAGAGCACTCTTCAAGTCTTCATAAACTAAATAAAAAAGATAAGATTTTATCTACAGAGTATACAGAGTAAATTAGATACATAAAAAAAAACTAATAACATCGCACTAATACTATCCTAGTAACAAGTTATCCGAAGCAAAAGAAATGAACACTAAAATAATATCAGCAAAGTAACGAAAGTCACCATCGATCGGTGGTCGTCGTCGTCTCTAGTTTATAAAGTTATAATAGTAGTCTATATGGTCGCCGATCAAGCTGTAATAAAGTAATAAACAAAAAACTAACTACGCAAAACTAAAGTATAGTATTGTAACTTTTAATTTATAAAATAAAGTAACTCGTAGGCTCAGTCAGTGTCAGTACTGTCAGTGTCAATGTCACACAAGGAGTATATAACGCATTGTCACCATATTAAGGCGCGTCCCCACTAGGGCTGCGCGGCCTTTTGGGGCCTCGCGAGACTTGTTGTTTTTTGCAACACGTCCTCATTATAAGAGCTTCGCAGCCTGCCTTGCGAAGTTGCTTTGCGCTGGCGTTGCTTTGCACTGGCGTTAAATCGATTGTCAAAATCAGACTTGCTATTTTGAAATTGATAGCAAGTCACTGCATGCGTGTGTATCTAGCATGAGTAGTACGTGCTGGCCTGCTGGCGCGGGCGGCTGGGTTAAAGCGTCCCCACTAGGGCCGCGTGGCTCCGTGATGCCAAGTGGCGTGACCGAGCCTCGCGGCGAGATAGGGCCCTGCGGCCGGCCTCGCTCAACCCACTGGTTGTCGGTCTACTTCAAAGGAAGCCGCGAGGCCGGTCACTGCGCTTGTAACCGCCGCTACACCAAGTTGTGTTTATTCATGCCAAAATGGAGAGGACTGACGATCAAACTCTTTGTATCGGTGTTATGGGACTGTCGGAGTTGTTTTTATTGAAAATAAAATCAAAAGGTATGATGCCCTGATGTAGATTGCTACATGCTTATGTGTGTTAGGGTAGGTTAACGTAAACCTATTAAACACTACTTTTATAATGATATATAAATATATAAATAAATAACACTTATAAACTAAAACAATAATGCGCGGCGCGAGTTACGAAAAGACATGCATTCGCCGTAGATGTTTTTAGCGGGCTCGTGAGGGCCGGGCGTCCGAGGGGCGCGGCCATGCGCGGGAGACGCGGCGGCGCGGGCGGCGCGCGGCGGCGATCCGATCGTGTCGTGTTCCATGAATTCACCTCGCGGTCGCGTCGTAGGTACCGTATTCAACGGCGTGCGGCACAGCGCGGGCGCAGGAGGCCTACCACAAGCTCTTAACGCGATCCATTTTAGGACCTAAACTAAACTGTTCTTCTAATTCGTACTATGACGTCAGTTTAACGATTCAGTTTAGGCCGTGCCATCTGCTGACAGCGATTGTCCCAAACTGAGTCGCAAGTTTTGGTTTCATTCATACTTGTTTGGTAATGACGTCCATAGAGCAGCTCTAGCGATGCAGTTTAGGAACCTAAACTGAAATGCCTTAATTTTATTGTTTTATGTTGTTGTCTTAAATGTTTTTAATTAGATCATGGTAGGCCACCAGGTGGCCTACCATGATCTATGCCTGAATCGTTAAACTGACGTCATGGTACGAATTAGAAGAACAGTTCAGTTTAAGTCCTAAAATGGATCGCGTTAAGAGCTTGTGGTAGGCGTCCAGGGCTCCGCTAGCCGTGGCGCGCGATCGAGCGGTAGGTAGGCAGTAAGGCAGTGTACAGACAAGTGAAATTATTAAGCCGTGTACACAAGGTTGTGGGTATTATTACTGTTGTGTGTATATGTATGTTTTTGAATTGTGTGTAATATGTATGTATGTGTGTTTATATGTATAGCCTACACTTGTTACTAAATGCCTTTGGAGCTAAAAGCACCTCATGACTGATTTACTTTACTTAGGAAAAATAAGAAACCATAGATATATTATTATGCTGCCGCACAATTTATAAACGCAGTAAAGAACATGTGACAGGTATAGACTTTACTGCGTTTATAAATTGTGCGGCAGTATGAAAGTAATAAACCGATGACTTAACCTGGATTTACTTACTTAAGGATAAATATCAAACTAATGAAACTGGATCTACCATAATTATCAAAAAAATAACTTTACAAAAAAAAAAATATTACGAAGTAACTGGTGACTAGGCAGCATGGTCCCTAATCCTAGCCTGTTCCGCAAGTAACAAAAAAAAAAAGTCAAAATGTCAAATGTCTTTTTTTACCAAAAAGGCAAACGAAACGAAATCTACCTAAGTACTGTGCTGTGCGTAGTTCACAGAGTACTTTTTGATAGACTGAAAGCGTAGTTCTTAATCTTTAGATGTTTGATGAATCCGCTCTTTTCTTTCTGGAGTTAATTTTTATTAACGTTAAAACCTCTTTTCCATTTATGTTTTCCTCACAAATCTCAATGTCTAGTGCAGCGCAATTCTCTATTAGTTGGGAGTCATATAAAAATTGTATTTCAAAAGGATTTTCGCGCTTTCAACAGGTTGTACATAATCATTTATTTTTGTTAGAATTCATGGTTTTCAAGACGTTTTAATGGTTTAATTAATATTTGTAGTGGCATAATCTTAATCGTCGTCGTATCACCCCGTTAACGTTTTCCTATATGAACATTATGAACCACCTTTTACTACGCAACTGACCTAACTTACATACTCAGCCTGTAATGTTCCCACTGCTGGGACACAGGCCTCCTCTCTGTGACAGGGTGTGGGCCGTAATTTACCACGCGGGCCCAGTGCGGTTTGGTAGATGTCATATGTCTTCGAATTTTTGGTTCTAGGACATGCCGGTTACCTCACGATGTTTTCCTTCACCGTTTTGAGAGCAGTGGTGATGATATAATTTACACAAAGAAAGCCCCTGACTGGGTTCGAACCTACGACCTACAACTCGTAAGTCGCGGCCGTGACCACTGGGCCACCACTGCTGCTACCTTATTTTCACTGACCTAACTTATTTTCATTAAATTGCAGAATGGTGAATTCGTTGATATGACTCTAGCCGCTGAAGGCCACTTAGTTAAAGTCCATCAAAATATTGTGGCACTAGCCAGTCCATACCTTAAAGCAATGATACAGTCCGCTCCTTGTCAGCATCCAGTTGTATTTCTGAATGTAAGTTGGAATACTATAAATATTTATTCATTAATTAAATTGTTTGTAAAAGGAATACTAGGCTAACTCTAAAGGAAACTTCTCATATTGGTGGTATTGGTAAGTACTCTATCCTATGCAAAATATGTTCATTGATGTGGAGTTGCAGACACCAGCCCATATTATTACCTATTTAGTACTATGCCCATTAAAAAAGGCACTCCTTAGCTTACCCTTACCTTTAGTTTGCTATTTGACATCATAAGTTGATCCTTACATTACATATCACAATTTACTGTTGAAAAAATGGATGGACATGTTATTTTTTTTTTAATCAAACAATGCAGTTTTAGTTTTTATCAAAATTGGTAATTGGCACTGTCACTCCTTTGAGTAATTATCACTGTTGCTTAGAGATTCAGATTTCACCACCTATGAATTTTGCCTGTAGATTTATTTAGATTATTAGATTTATAATACTGCCCCCCTCGGTTTCACCAGTATAAGTATAGATCCCATGGGAATATCGGGATAAAAAGTATCTTTAAGTGTTAATCTTAGTTATAAGCTATCTGTGTGTGAAATTTCATCCAAACCCATTCAGCCGTTTTTGTGTGAAGAAGTAACAAACATACAAACACTCGCAAACTTTCGCCTTTTATAATATTAGTGTGCCTTACCCAAAATACGCGCATTGACGTGGAGTTGCGGACACCAGCCCATATCACCTACCTAATATTAGTGTGATATATACATTATTCAAAATTATTAACAGGTTAAAACCACTTTTGATTGCAAACATCAGTTGAAATTATTTTGATCAATTAAAACTATTTTTAAAATTACAATACATGATTATACTTACTTTTATTCTATTTGATGGTACACACATATATGAATCATATATGTACAGCCTAATTCAAACATAATGGTCGCTGCTCAGTAACAAATTCACCTGTCACCCACTGGACAGGGAGAAGTACTGTGCAGCGAGTAGCGCACTTCAGAGCCGCCATATAATTTGAATTGTGCTGTGACAAGTGTGAATTCAGACACAAATGCACAATTATAGTTTTACCTTTCTTTTCATTAATTTTAGAACATAACTCAAGAAATGCTTAGTTTCATATTGGAATATATTTATACTGGAGAAGTGAAGATTCCAACAGGTTCAACACCTGCTTTTATTGACGCCTGCAAAGCCCTATACATTAATGGGGTTGAAAATTTATTTTGGCCAAAGGTATGTTTTATACATTACATGAAATTAGGTAGGTAGTACAGCATAGCTATTCATAACCATACGACAGGCTATCGTATCGAAAATGACACATTTCGATAACCAGATTTGACTTGCCCCGACAGCAAACAGCTGTCGGAAGAATAGCGGTCGTCTATTTGATTTAAACTGGCAAAATTTCCGGGTTTTGGACTTGTGAACAGCGCTTAGAGGACTCGTACGAAAACATTGATTGATGTTCGATACGGTACGGAAGCGTATCGAGTGGTTGTGAATAGCTATGCAGGTACTTAATTGATGAGATGTTCAAATAAATTCATTAAATTTCAGAAACCAGAAACAGAGTTAAAACCTACTAGACCGGATGAATCAGTTGAAAGGTACCATATACCCTTATCAAACAAGCCTTGTTTGTGTTATCTTAAATATTTATTTATAGTGTGTAAATACATGTGATAAATACTATTTATAACATGTATGTGCGAGAGCAGTGGTGGCCCAGTGGTAACGACCGCGACTTACGAGATATAGGTCGCAGGTTCGAACCCTGACAGGCGCTTTACTTTGTGTAAATTATTTCATCACCACTGCTCTCAAAACGGTGAAGGAAAACATCGTGAGGAAACCGGCATGTCCTAGAACCAAAAATTCGAAGACATGTGACATCTACCAACCCGCACTGGGCCCGCGTGGTGGATTACGGCCCACTCCCTCTCACCGAGAGGAGGCCTGTGTCCCAGCAGTGGGAACATTATAGGCTGATTATTTATGTGCTTTTGAAAGTCATCAATTCGACGCGTATATTTTTTAATTTTTTTTTTTATGTATGATCACGCATAACTTCTTACAGAGCAGTCCTATTTTGATAATTCTTTTTTTATTGGAAAGGGTATACCCTGAGGGTGATCCCATATAAATTTGAAAAAATATTCCAACCCTAAGGGTAGGAAAACAGGGGATGATTGATTTTTCACTCACTGATTGTAATGTAGGTATAACCACGCATAACTTTATACAGAGTAGTCCGATTTTGATAATTCTTTTTTTATTGGAATGTTAATGTTTATCGCTGGAGACTTCACATTGCATTGTAATTTGATTTGGTTATTTCTTTAAATTTAAGATAATTTAGTGATCTTTGTTCACCTCGAAGTTGGTCCCATATAAATATGAAAAAAAAATCCTACCCTACGAGTGGGAAAATAGGGATGATTTATTGTTCATACACAGATTTTAATCCTGAGTTGTGTTAAATAAAAAGGCCTACCCATATTGGTATATAAAGCCTGTTTTTTGTTAAGTACTTTATTATACAACAAATAATAGTTAAAGTAGGATTATACAACAGTTAATAGCTAAAGTAAGGTAGGTAGCTATTTTAAAAGTAATCAAAAATGAAGCATGTAGTAATTAGTAAATTATAGCCTCAACAAATTATGAAATAAAAACGTTTTAACAAAAAAATGAAACCTCCGAAAAAACTGAAAAGTGAAAAATAATAAACCTTTTTTATTTAACCTTAATAAAATTAAATAGTTCTTAAACTAATGTAAGTATACCTAAGTAATTTTGAGTCGGCGCCAAACAACCAATGAACAATCACTAAATTATCTTAAATTTAAAGAAATAACCAAATCAAATTACAATGCAATGTGAAGTCTCCAGCGATAAACATTAACATTCCAAACAAAAAATGTGCTCTCCGCACGACCACTCGCAACGATTTTAATTTGCTTGTTTGGCGCCGACTCAGAATTACTTAGGTATACTTACATTAGTTTAAGAACTATTTATTAAGGTTAAATAAAAAAGGTTTATTATTTTTCGCTTTTCAATTTTTTTGGAGGTTCAATTTTTTTTGTTAAAAAGTTTTTATTTGAAACCTGGTTTATACCTACGTTTTTTTGGTTCAAGATAATATTGAACTCAACAATTAGTACATACCCATAACTACATTTCATTATTTATATTTCCAGAATTCCAGAACCACTGCTACCACCTGAAAATAAATTTGCAGCACATATTACAATTAACAGTGACAACTTTAATGTGGAAGTTATACCTAATGAAAATGACACCGACAACCTTCAGACACAGCCTATTATTCCTCTTGACAATGATTTAATGAATTATCAAGTCATAACTGATGCTAATGTAGTAGAAAATCAACATAACTTTGAAGAAGACCCTTTTCCACCTCTGTCTGATTATGAAGCTCCAAGTAGTCCACTAGAAGAAAGGGGAGAAAATCAAAGTAAAACTTTGATAAACAATGATCAAAATTGGCAAAACTTAACATTGAATAGGGATATGAATGAAATTCCTTCAAGCCCACATTCCACTGATAAAGAGATAGCATCAATTTTAGGCGATAGAGGTAAGTAGGAAGAAGTTTCAATTTTTTCTTCCTCCATAGTGGGGGGGACTGAGGGGCATGCCGGACTCTTACCGGCTAAAACCACCGCGGTGTTCCATCTCTACCTATGGCCCGGGGTGCGGGATTCGCATAAGCATTCACCGCTCCCCCGACAGGCCTCGACCCGTGTCCCACTTTGCTTCGCCTGCAATAATAATTTCGTAACACGCGGCGCACGGCGCTCCAGCGTGTGACGTCATTTGACCTAGACGACGCGGCTCGTATTCGCTGAGTACGTACAAATTCATTGGTGTCACTTGCGTCGTTCAATTAATTTTGTATATTACACGATGGCGGACGTTAAAAAATACGCCTATTGTATTTGAAGAACAAAAGTCCATTACTGTGTCTATATCAATATTAGGCAAATTATCACTTTGTCATTTTACGAAGCCTTCTTCCAATAAAGTGAAATAAAAACTACACCCTCATAAATTAAAAAAAAACAAACAATTGTACGTAAATAACTAAAATAGCGCGAAAGCCCTGGCGCGTCTACGAAACTAATACTTGAACGATTTGTGGTGTGACGATCTCGAATAGGTCAAATGACGTCACAGGCGAATCAGAGACCACAGACGTTCCGTGCTAAAATACGTAAACTTCAATAATCTATTTCTAAGTCATTTATTGATGGATTTCAAAAATGTTTTCAGCGACTTATTAATTTTGATCTATAATAAAATACCATTACGTTAAATATAGTATTAACAACATCATGAAACTCCTCCATTAGTCACTGGAATAGTACAGACGCCAGCACATCAACCTACACCTAACTGTCAAATTTTCCCAATCAACATTGAACCTTATACTTTAGCGATAAAGTTGAAAATCTATTACAGAAATCTGACAGATTGTAGTAGGTTGATGTGCTGGCGTCTGTACATTGTTCACCGAGGGAAAAAAGTGACCAATTTACTAATGAGGGTGTAGTTTGAGGCCCGAGTAGGGAATCGCACTTTCTTCCGAGTGATACAGTGTTTTATACTGCTTCTCAGCATGTTAAAAATGAATTTTCATACACTTTTTACAGACTTCAAAAAAAGGAGGTTATCAATTCGACACGTATGTATGTAATATTATTGGAACTGCATTATATTCACATAAATGACAATCTATTAGGGCTTCCAAACAAATATTTTTTTTTTATAGATGTATGTATGTATGTTTGTCCACGCATTTCTCCGCAACTATTAATCGGATCGTGACCATTTTTTTATTGGCTTACATTTACTTCAACTTAGGGAACAGTGCAAGTTTCATCAAAATCGATTCAGTAATTTTCAAGATACGGACTAATACGTGTAAGTGTGACGGCCTGGCTTATTGATACGAGCTACGGGTGTAGTGTCAAAGGGAAAATATATTAAAATTCAAATTCTTTATTGCGAACTAAGTGTACAGAATTATAGAGATGTTAACAATAGGTAGGTTCTTAGAACTTAGTTGCCTGTTGAGGCATTGCAATTTAAATAGGTAGTTATAAATATTTAAAAAGTATAAGTACATACTTATACAGTTATACAATTTACATAGGTTTACAGTATATTATATTAATATAATTAATCGTACATTATATATATTATATCATACTGTTCTTATAATTATATCACATTATCCTTGGTCAAATTCTAGTGCAATATTTACAAAAAAAACGATTACCTACTTACTTATTACAAACAAATATGCCAGTTTTTTACTTAAAACTAAAAATGACGAAATAAAAAGTAAGTGGAGTAAAAAAAAAATCGACTTCAAAGAGAAATTAACTCAAAATTATGAAATAACTTTAATTTCGGAAGTCGGTGGCAAAAAACTAAAACACAGATCGCAAGACACCGACTTCCGAAATTAAAGTTATTTTATAATTTTGAGTTAATTTCTTTTTGAAGTCGATTTAATTTTTTTTATAGTACTTTATCGACCCGCAAATAAAACGAAGTATATTGTGCCTCATTAATAAAATAGTAATAAGGTATTTTCCGAGCAGATATAGTACTCATTTATAAAGTATTTTTTTTTTTAATTGTTTTTCAACCATTTTGCTGGCATTTTGTAGTTCACTTGCAACCTCATGCTTTTCATAGCAAAAGATTAGGGTGAAATTAATTTCAAACACTGATAAGGCAAAGTTTTCATACCTATGTAAATAATAGTCACATGCATTGTTGATTATCTTAATATAATACAAGTTCTGTTTCATTTAAGGTATTTAATTTGCATTCTATTTTGTCAAATAGCAACATTTGTTACAGACAAAGGACAACATTACTCACTTTCTAACCGTGGTTCCTTGCAATTATTATTGAACCGGTTCATGTACTACTGCCATCATCATTCATGCGGAGGTCGCAAGCGGCGGTGGCGATGCGTAGACTACAGAAAACTGCGTTGTCCGGCTTTTATTGATACGGACAGTGAAGATATTATCAACAGGTAATCTACATGATAAAAATCTTAAATCCACTGACAGACGACATACACCCTAAACTGCTGGGTCTAGAATCATAAAATTTTGCACAACTTCCTTATTAGCGAAAGTGAGCTCTAAGAATGGATTTTTGAAAATTGACCCCCTAAATGGATACAGGGGACTGAAGTTAGTAAGGAAGTTCCACATTAGTTTCGACGGGAAATCTATAAATTTAAGCACCAAGTTACTTTTTCGATTAATTAATGCAAAAAAGTTTGAGGAATAAGATCCTAATGTACAGAGACGCCAGCACATCAAGCTACTACAATCTGTCAAATTTCTTTAACCCTTCGTATGGAACGTAGATCCATTTGAGACACAATGGCTTTTTAATTGTTTCGGTAATTACGGCATTCAACCGTTTAATAGATTTTCAACTTTATCGCTAAAGCATACGGTTCGAAGTTGATTGGGAAAATTTTACAGTTTCGGATAACTTGATGTGCTGGCATCTGTACAACATACATTCTGAAAATTTTACCACCCTGCATTTATATTTGCCATAATAATATGTAGGCTTACTTACTGAACATATTTTGGCCTTTTTTTGAATTTGATTTAAAAGTAAGGTCAACCGGGGCAATTGCGTCATATAAATACGTTACACGCTTTTAAAAAATCATATCACACTAATTATAAATTTTATACAAAAATCCTTAATACGAATGTGTATAGAAATTATCTGTGTGCAACCTTAATTAATTGTTTCTTCCGTTAATTACAGTAAATACGAGTAACTATCCATTTTTTAAAAAAGGGGAATTTTGGACGCATTTTCCCGCAATGGGGCAAACGCGTCTTCATTAAATAAGTTTTAAGCCTGTGACGTTTGAAGGCTGAAATAAATATGTTTTGCTTCAATTAAAGCTTTGTATTCGAATCTTTCAGTAAATTACAAAAATATTAAATAATCATTATATCAGAAGCGATGTCATAAAAACTGGGAAAAAGCGACTATTTTTTCATAGACGCATTTACCCCCTGTCAAATCCAGACGTTACAAACATTTTAGTTGTGAAAGCAAAATTAGTCTAAACTCTCTCCTGAAAAGCTGTGCTAAATAAAAGTAACATGTAGGTACATTTTTGATGTTTAATCAAAATCAAGTTACATTAGACGAATATTACAAAGTTAAAATTGTCAACAAAAACGTTTTTATTACCAATGCATGTCTCTAAAATCTGTCGAATAAGGTAATTTACTAAAAGAAATAAGTTAAAAGAAGCCAAATATAAATTAACCGCTAAACAAAGCATTAATTAACGAACACTTAGTTACGAAATAAAAATAACTACTAAATACAAAAATGTAAACCCCAAAAAAGGTTTAAGATCTCTGGTATTGGGGCAAATGCGTCATACAGATGCAATAGCCCCGAAACAGCAGACGCATTTACCCCAAAAAACCAGACCTAACATAAAAAAAAATAATCATCATTTTTCCACAAGTAAAACGATTTCAGTAGAAATAACTATTGGTATAGATAGGCTATAATATAATATTTATGTACATTTCATAATAAAAACGGAAAACCGAGAACAAATATGGATTATTAAGGATTTTGATCACTCACCTCGCGCAGCACCACTTGACAAAAAACAAGTGATTTTCAATTTGGCCGATATTTTGAATTTGTGCGGTACAACGCCATCTATTGAAACTATACCTTATGATTTTGTTTAAAATAAACAAAAACAGATGGCAGGAGAGGTTGGTTTCCAAACAGATTTTAAATTATTTCAATTAAACGCAATTGCCCCAAAGACGCAAATGCCCCGGTTGACCTTACATAATTCTCAAGATTTGGGGGGCTCGGGGCGGGCCGCCCCCACCCTTCAGTCCACCAGTGGTTTGCACGTGCCACATTCGTAGTTATTAGTCAAGGTACTAGACAGGATAAAAACAACTTAATTCATATACTTGATTATAATTTACAGGTCGGAAGATCACAGTCACTCCAACCACGAAACCAAAATACTGAGGAAATTTAAATCGAAGAAAGTATTTACTTCATTATCGCTAGCTGAAGACAAAGTTACAGAAAAACCTAAAGTTAAGAGAAGAAAAACTGGGACCCAAAGGACTACCTAAACAACACCTTATCTATCATGAATATTGCATCTACGAGTACGACGCACTCTGGGTAGTCAGCCTAGCTACCACCCAACATGAGATATCAGTCAGAAATACTTAGAATACGTAAACATAATCAGCCTATAGTGGCCTCCTCTTTATGAGAAGCAATGGGCCGAAACTACCAAACTACCACGCGGACCCAGGGCGGGTTGGTGGATCACATATAATTTCTGACTCTCAGAATAATGTGGATTATGTTACTATTTTCAATAAATATTCAATATTTTATTATCACACGTTTTATTTTAAGACTGGGAATAGCCAGGAATATCCACCTACCTTGTATCTGTTTAGTAGTTGCACAACTGTTGAACTGTCTATCATCATATGGTATGCAAAGCATTCATATTATTTAAAACACGAATAATAGAACATCTCACATTACAACGCGCCACGCAACGGAACGCGGGAAACAGAGCCAAATATCGTTAGCGTCAGAATGGCTGGTTGCCTATGGCAAGCGGCTCTGGAAGTATATTCAAGAATTGCTACCTAATTGCTTATATTTGCTACATTTCTTCAATAATTGCTACATATGATACATTCAGAGAAATATGAACTTTTTTTTGACCAGCCATTCTGACGTCAGGATGGATGGTTGCCTCCGTGTTCAGCATGAAGGACGCAGAATTTCTAAAAGTTTGTTGCGTCAATAATTGCTTCCTAATTGCTTCTTTCACGGATTTCAGTTTGAGCTTCGTACGTACATTAGGTAAAAAAATATAGCTTTTATTAAAATTTGTACAAAGAAGTGCCTAATAATTTGGAAAGGCAAAAGCTTTTTTGTACTACAGCGTCTTATTCAAATCGTGCAGGCGTTCACAAATGGGTCACCCACTCCAAATCTGTTGACGCAGAATGTCCGTGACTACCGCCACCCCACCAACGCCAATCACGTCCATATTTGGTAAATAATTAGTAGGTACTCTAACAATAAAATTTCTAAAACGCGGACGCAGAATTTCTAAAAGTTTGTTGTATCAATAATAAAATTGCTTACTAATTGCTACTTTCACGGATTTCAGTTTGAACTTCGTACATACATTAGGTAAATAAATATAGCTAGTATTAAAAGTACGAAGAAGTGCCTAATAATTTGGAAAGGCAAAAGATTTTTTTGTACTACAACGTCTTGTTCAAATCGTGCAGGCGTTCACTTCGACTTATTATAATGATGTTTGGATTGTTTGGAGAGAAGCTGTTGAGTACTCTACAAACCGTACCAACCCTCAATAACACAATATTTACTAGTATTAGTATGTATAATACCTGGGTCGGATATACGTTGAAAACTGTTTGCTGTAAATAAAATCACATTTATTTATTTGACAAAAATGACGACGATCAACTTCATTTGCGCTTCAGTAACCTCCGCCTTGTACCACAACGTTCTTTTTACCGCTGCCCTAAGTGTTTGAAGCGCAAATGAACTACTAGGACAACTGGTCGAATCTTAGCTCTTATTTAGGTCAGGCTGGCTGGACAAATCTTCAAAATAGCTCGCATTTAACTAGGTAATAATTAAATTTTTACATAAATAAAGGGTTTCTATTTAATCGACTAATCGGCCGGTAGCAGCCACGCCTGCTTTGTATTTGATTTTCCCGTGGGAATAAAAGGTTTTCCCGCAGTTAAAAGCGTAAGTATGTGTTAATTCAAAATAATAATTGACTACCAGCGCTGCAAAAGAGATTTCACTTGTATTTCGCGTTTAGTTGATTATCTTAGCAGGTAACTGAAAATGCGAACTATTTGGAAGATTTGTCCAGCCAGCCTGACCTAAATAAGAGCTAAGATTCGACCAGTTGTCCTAGTAGTTCATTTGCGCTTCAAACACTTAGGGCAGCGGTAAAAAGAACGTTGTGGTACAAGGCGGAGGTTACTGAAGCGCAAATGAAGTTGATCGTCGTCATTTTCGTCAAATAAATAAATGTGATTTTATTTACAGCAAACAGTTTTCAACGTATATCCGACCCAGGTATTATACATACTAATACTAGTAAATATTGTGTTATTGAGGGTTGGTACGGTTTGTAGAGTACTCAACAGCTTCTCTCCAAACAATCCAAACATCATTATAATAAGTCGAAGTGAACGCCTGCACGATTTGAACAAGACGCTGTAGTACAAAAAAATCTTTTGCCTTTCCAAATTATTAGGCACTTCTTCGTACTTTTAATACTAGCTATATTTATTTACCTAATGTATGTACGAAGTTCAAACTGAAATCCGTGAAAGTAGCAATTAGTAAGCAATTATTGATACAACAAACTTTTAGAAATTTTTTCTGCGTCCGCGTTTTAGAAATTTTATTGTTAGAGTACCTACTAACTATTTACCAAATATGGACGTGATTGGCGTTGGTGGGGTGGCGGTAGTCACGGACATTCTGCGTCAACAGATTTGGGGTGGGTGACCCATTTGTGAACGCCTGCACGATTTGAATAAGACGCTGTAGTACAAAAAAGCTTTTGCCTTTCCAAATTATTAGGCACTTCTTTGTACAAATTTTAATAAAAGCTATATTTTTTTACCTAATGTACGTACGAAGCTCAAACTGAAATCCGTGAAAGAAGCAATTAGGAAGCAATTATTGACGCAACAAACTTTTAGAAATTCTGCGTCCTTCATGCTGAACACGGAGGCAACCATCCATCCTGACGTCAGAATGGCTGGTCAAAAAAAAGTTCATATTTCTCTGAATGTATCATATGTAGCAATTATTGAAGAAATGTAGCAAATATAAGCAATTAGGTAGCAATTCTTGAATATACTTCCAGAGCCGCTTGCCATAGGCAACCAGCCATTCTGACGCTAACCAAATATCCCGCGCGAAACGCGTTTTTTTTATTCGTATGTATTTTTTTTTATAAGTATTATTATGTTAATGCCTTATTCGTAGATATGTAGATATCGAGAGCGCGGGCGCGTGTCCCGCGGACCATGTCGTGACGCGTGGGACTGTGAGTTCCGCCTTCGACTTATTTAAATATACGAAGGGGAATGCTCAGACTTTTCTGTATTCTGAGGTCAGGAGGTCTGTTTCACATATCTGTTAAGAAGACTATTACCACCGTTCATTAGAAATTGATTTTATTTTTAGGTCGTATGTCCATGAACACAAATGTACGTACAACTAAACATAACTAAATTTTATTTCAAGGCAGTCAGCTGCCTTGAAATAAAATTGTATGTTCTGACCATTAGAGATAGGTACTGAATAGTGATTCAGTAAATAGCTATATTTATTGAATAATTATAACACTAGTAATGGTAAAAGAAACGCGAACTGACCCACATTTTAGTAAACGAGTGAATGTGTGTTTGTGTGTGAGCGTTTGATGCGATGATTATGCATTTTCGTGTCCGGCCGCGCTAAATTTGCCAAAGATGTAAACAACAATGGCAATTATTCAATTTCAAGCGGCCATTGTTGTTTACATCTTTGACAAATGCGCTAAGTCTAAGTCTGCTCTATGTTATGATGAGTTTAAACATATTTTCTCCATTCTTATTTCAAGTAGGAAACTACACAACGGTCGCCGACCCCCAAGAATATAATATAAGGTGCTATAAAAATATCTGCCACGGCTTCAATGGGAGACAGTCTTCTGTATATAGATTACAATAGTTATTGATCTTTTGTCATAATTTTTTCATACAAAAAAATGTGCGTATTAATTTGAATTGATTTAGTTGCATGAAACCGTCTCATAGTAATTAGCTGTTGCCGCACCGTCATTTCATTTCGCAAAATCTGATGAAGCGACACATTGCGCGTAGTTTGTGAACCACATTATGCACAATAGAGCAAATGTTTATTTACCTAAATACTTTATTTTCTTAAATTGATTTAACTATTCCAGGGTACCTACAAACTAAATACAAAATACTGTCTCCCATTGAGACCGTGGCAGATATTTTTATAGCACCTTATATAAATGATAATGATAAATGATAAATGATTTTATTTCTGTAAGTAGGTTTGTACAAACACTTTTACATGTCAATCATATTTTTTTAAAGCTAGATGAGGTCGGCGTTTCCTATCTGACTACTCTGAGAAGAAAGGCCGAAACAAACTCAGAGGTCACAGTCTCTTTTAAAGTCCAGACAAAATCTTGGTCAGATCATGTGAAGACCATGTAGATCGGTGTCTGAAATGGTCTTTTGAGGAAAGAACCACACAGATTGAGCGGACCTGTCCAGTCAGTGCACGCATTTGTCAAAAATCGTGCAGCTCAACTCAGAACTTGAGGAGCTCAACGATTCGACGAACAATACCAGAGAAAGGACATTTGGGTAGGCCGCGTAAATTACTCAAACTGCCAGATCATGATTAAAACTAACTAAGAAGGAAAACAGAAAAAAGAAATGACCCACATAGTCTTCACATTCACAATAATTAAATAAAATAAAAATACTTTACAAAGTAAATATTCATGTCATTGTATATATAAAATGAATAAATGTCAATGTGTATATAAAAATCCAGACATAATCTTTGAGGACCATGTAGATTGGTGTCTGAAATGGTCTTTTGAGGAAAGAACCACACAGATTGAGTGAACCTGTCCAGTCAGTGCACGCATTTGTCAGTAACCGTGCAGCTCAACTCAGAACTTAAGGAGCTCAACGATTTGACGAACAATACCAAAGACCGGACATTCGGGTAGGCCGCATAAACTACTCAAACTGCCAAACCATGATTAAAACGGAAACAATGACCCACATAGTCCTCACATTCAAAATAATTAAAATATATAATATTTGATACAGTAAATGTACATGTCATTGTTTAAGTACATAGATATTAAGAAAAATAAAGTGTAAAATAGCAAAAAAATAAAAACTACATTCACTGTCTAAACATATTGGAGCAGCTCAATCCCAAGCCTTTTTGTCCTCAATATAGTCTTTTACAGTATAATAAGCTTTCTGGCATAGTTTTCGCTTTATAAAAGATTTGAATTTATTAAGGCTTAGTTCTTGAATGTGGCTAGGAAGTTTATTATAAAAACGTATACATTGGCATCTAAACGAGCAACCTATTTTCTTGAGCCTTGTTGTAGGAACAACAAATTTGTGTTTGTTCCTAGTATTTATGTTATGGATATCACTGTATTTTTTAAACAGATTAATATTTTTATGTGCATACAAAAGATTATCATAAATGTACTGAGAAGGCACAGTCATTATATTAATCTCTTTAAATTTGTCTCTGAGGGAGTGTCTGGGACTTAACTTATAAATGAAACGAATTGCCCTTTTTTGTAAAATAAAAATTGTCTGAATATCGGCGGCATTTCCCCACAACAGAATACCGTACGACATCACACTATGAAAATAACTAAAGTAAACTAAACGGGCTGTCTCTAAATCAGTTAAATCACGAATTTTCCTAACGGCGTATGCTGCAGAGCTAAGCTTTTTTGACAATTTATCTATATGGGGGCCCCATTGAAGCTTGGCATCCAAAGTAATGCCTAAGAAAACTGTAGTATCTTCGGGTTTCAACTCTTCATCCTTTATGAGAACACTAGTTTCTACTTGTCTAACGTGGGGTATCGTAAACTTAATACATTTAGTTTTTTTTTCGTTAAGAAGTAGGTTATTGACATTAAACCAGTTAACTACTATTGCGAGGGCGCTATTTACATTGTCAGTAACCAGCTGCTGACGTTTGAGTTTAAATAAAAGTGAAGTGTCATCTGCAAACAACACTATATCATGATTATCCTTTATGAGGTACGGCAAGTCATTAATATAAATAAGGAACAAGAAAGGACCAAGAATTGAGCCCTGAGGGACTCCCATTGTTACTATAGATCCGGGTGATCTTTTTCCATTAACGTCAACGCTCTGAATCCTTTTACTCAAGTATGAAGCAAGAAGATCCAGAGCGGCGTTCCGGATTCCGTAGTGGTGTAGTTTCCTGATTAATGTTTCATGAAGAACACAATCGAATGCCTTGGACAAATCGCAAAAGACGCCCAAAGCATCGCATTTGTCCTCCCATGCATTATAAATATGTCCTAAAAGTTCAACTCCGGCATCGGTAGTCGAACGACCCCTTGTAAAACCAAACTGTTTGTTATGTAGTAAATTATTTTTATTAAAAAATCTTTGCATTTGATTTAAAATAAGTTTTTCAAAAATTTTACTAAAGGTAGGTAGTACTGAAATAGGTCTATAATTAGTAGGGTCTGATGTACTACCCGATTTAAACAACGGTATTATTTTACTGTTTTTCATAAGATCAGGAAACTCACCACGGTCAATACAATTATTAAATATAACAGCTAAAGTAGGAGCTACAATGTTTATAATGGACTTGGCAACATCCACAGAATTACCCCATAGATCTGCGGTCTTTTTAACATTTAATGTGTGAAAGGTTTTAATTATATCTGTACAGGTTACATATTGGAAGTGAAATTCAGAATCACAAACTGGAACGTTTTCTTTAAGTAAAGTCTCTGCAGCAGTGGGTGATGAGTTTAGAGATTTAGTAGTTGATACGGGAATGTCTGCAAAGAAATTTTCAAAGGCCGCGGCGACTTGAGAATCTGATTTAATTATATTGTCATCAATAGCAAGGCTGTAGTCACTACTACGTTTGCATGACCTTCCCGTTTCGCTATTAATGACATTCCAAGTCATTTTAATAATGTTACTACTATTTTTAAATATATACGAAACCAATACAAAATATTACCTAATTAAAGAAATAAATTATAACCGTTTAATTAAAGAAATAAATAAATGGGATTATAATGAACTTAGAGGGTTTTTTTTTATGGGAAATCATCTAATGACTCCTCCCGCTCTGGGTGGAGCGGAAGGGAGTGTCAGACTCTTACTGACTAAAACCCACACGTGTTCCTTCCTTAGCCCTTTATGTTCCGGGGCAGCGGTAACCCTTTCGGACGATCCCGCTCTACCCCGGCAGGCTTCGGCCCTAGCGGGCCCCTTCCTTTATATTGACATCTCTTTGAGGCGCGCGTGGAACACACGCGCCGTCCGGCACGGGCCTGGTCCTGATCGGACGGTGAGCTACCCATTACTCTCCGTCCGCAGGCCCGCGCCTACGGTGGCCGGGAGTCGTCAGGCGGCTCCCGACGCCCGGAGCGTCTCCCGCGGCGGCTGGGACGTGAGGTCCTCTCCCTCAGCCATTCCGCCACCTCCTTCGCTAGCATGACTGCTTCGCAGAAGGAGGTGACTGCCTCCCACTCCCTCTCGCCCCGGACCGTGGCTTGAACCAGGGCCGGACGCGAGATATCGCCGCCGCTGCCGATCGCCTCTACGAGGACACAGCGGTGCTCCGCCCAAGCGGGGCAGACCTCCACCGTATGCTCCACCGTATCCTCTGGGCGATTCTCGCAACGGTGACACCCGGGCGTCTCCTCCCGCCTGATGATGTGCAGGAACCTCCCGAAACATCCGTGTCCGTGTTTATGCAAAGAAATACTGCTGTAATATCGTTATAAGTATAACATTGAGTAAGCACTGTGACACTGTGAGCGCGTTCACGAGCTTTCCGAATTGTTGAGTTGACAGCCCTCAGCTGTCATAATCGTATTATCTAAAACTTAAAACGGAACGTATGTGAGATGATTTGTGAGCGATTACAGCTAATTCGGAAAGCGGCCTAAGTATCCTCTATTTAGTCTGTGGAAGGCATGGTCGGAGTCAAGAAGCTTGTCGGAGTTATCGCAAGCAAGATAGAGATGGCGCATGTCATGATGTCATCTATGACGATTCACGGGACATCGTTTCGGTACGGGTTTCGGTTTCGGCACGTTTAAATCGATTATATCGATTACATTCCTAACTCGGAACGCACCCGCTGACTTTATCCGACTGAAAGACTTGGTATCTTTGGTCATGAATAAACATTATTTAAAAAAAAAATACTCTTTGACAGACAGTGACTGAGTGACAGTCAGTTGTTTAATGTTTGTATTTATTTTTCATCTGTGTGAATTCTTCGTGTAAATGAATGCGTTTATTTTGATAATAAAAACAATAAATAACAAAAACTTGTATAATAACAAATTTTTGTGGTTATTTCCTTATTAGTATTAAGTATACGTGGACTTATATTGTTACTCCACATAAGATGGTTCAGTCACAGTTCTCGCTGTCCTGGGATTCTTACAAGTCCAGCATTTGCAGTGGATTTAGTGCTTTGCAACAGGTAAAATAGACTGTTTATCTATCTAAACTTGTATTTGAACGTAATCCTAACATGTTAAGTTTATCGTAGCTTGATCTCTCAATACCACAATATTAGGCAAATTGTAATAATATGTATTATTATGTAGCCTGTATTCTGTTTTGTTTATTTAGATTAGTGCCTGACGTTACTTGGGTTCATTTGTGTTCACATATATATTTCAGAATGGAGAGTTTGTAGACATGACCATAGCAGCAGATGGACACTTTGTGAAAGTTCACCAAGTATTAGTTGCGCTGGCTAGTCCTTATCTAAAGGACCTTATCACTTCCGCACCTTGTCAACATCCAGTTATATTCCTAAATGTAAGTGACAGGAGATGATTTATAAGGAGATGATATTAATATTCTGGACAATATAAACTTTTGTTGAAACTTGTCATTATGTGGTTAGTTTGCAATCAAGTACAGCTCTCAAAGTTATTTTGTGTCTATTAGTGCTAATTTTGACGGAATAGTTTAATTAATGTCTGTTAATATCATATAATAATGAGTTGCCTGCATAGTGGATTACGGCGCACACACTTTACCAACAGGAGGCCTGTGTCCCGGCAGTGGGAACATTACAGGCTGATTATGTTAAATGTCTGTTACCAAGTAGTTTGTCATGTGCTTCTTTGCTGTGAAGTATCTAAGAGTTCCTGGCAGTAAGTTGTTGGTAAGGTTGTATAAATACACAAGACATTGTTATGATGGTGCAAAGTCTGGTCTAATATGAGTGCTATATATGTTTTTCAGAATGTTGCGCATCACTCACTGTGTTTGCTACTGGAATACATTTATACAGGTGAAGTAGTAGTACCAGCTGATTGCCTTTCATCCTTTGCAGAAACAGCTAAGTCACTTCATATCAGAGGACTTGAGAACATTGTAAGTATTACTTAAATGCATAATTGAATCTTATCACATCATTCTTCAGCCTATGGTTCATAGTTACACCACACATGCTTTGCAAGGAAAGCATTTCCACAACATTTATTCTACATTCATGCTTTTTTTGCCACACCCATGAAGAGGGCATGAATGAAAGGCAACTAACAAAAGGATTGCAAGGCAGATGTGAGTGGAAACGCTGGGAGGGACACCCTAGGAGGACACTTACCTTATTGGTGATGTTCTTCAGAAAAGTCTGGTGTGTAGTACCTATTCACAACTGGCATGCATGTATGACCAGATGTATGAACGTAATATCTAGCAAGCAGAACAATAATTATTATGATGAAAAACTGTTGAAAAGTTTTTAAAAACACAGCATATACATTAGTTTTTGTGAGAAATAAATAATCTTTTGTCCTGAAATCAACAATAACAGGTAAATTCAGTTGATTGATGTTTGAAAGTGATAGGTACATTGGCTGATATATTTAATATCAGCCAATGTACCTAAATATTACCCAAAATATTATCGAACTGCTAGAGGGCGGAGACCTGGTGACCTGAAACACAGGCCCTTAAAGCCTAGCTTAGGCACCAGTCTCTCACAGTAAACTATACCAAATAATATATCAAGTGTACCAATGTCGGTAATGTTTATTGTGGTGAGAAAATAAATACTTATTATTATTATAATGTACCTCATCTGCCTAGCCTTTTCCCAACTATGTTGGGGTCGGCTTCCAGTCTAACCGGATGCAGCTGAATACCAGTATTTTACATGGAGTGACTGCCGATCTAACCTCCACAACCCTGTTACTGGGTAATATGATACCACTTGGTAAGACTGGTTGTCAGACTTTCGGGCTTCTGACTACCCATAACGACTGTCAAAGATCCACGAATGACAGCCGGGACCAACGGCTTAACGTGCTTTCCGAGGCACGGAGGGGTCTCGGTATGTAAAGATGGTCACCCATCCACAGACCAACCGCGGCAAGCGTAGCTTAACCTGATCGATCGACCTGTGCGGCTGTTATTATTTAGCCACAGGATCATATTTAATTTGGGTTAGCCATGGTCATCAAAACAGTCACATTCCTATTTTATGTAAAACACTCATTTATAATTTACAATGTTCTATTCTATTTATCCTACCATTAATGACTGATAATCTCCAAAAATCAACCTATTGCAGGGTACACCTCAAAAAAGTCTGCCAGTCAGAGTGTCTGGAAACATGCCACAGTTGGATGACAGTGAAATATGCCATGTCATTGGCATGAATAGGATGGGTATGCCTTCTACAAACAAGATGGGACCACAGGCACCTCAACCTATTATACCACAGGTAAGCAGTCGGTCATCTAGCGGCGGGCAGATGGGCGGACGATATAGTGACAATCGAGGACAAAACCTAGATGAGGCTGGCACAGGAGCATGGGGATTGGACAAGTAAAGACAGGCCTGTGTCCAGCAGTGGGTGAAGTCGGACTGTTGATGAAGCAAATAATTTAAAACAAAACTCCAAAGACAAAGTTTTTCTAAGATGAGTAATTGAAATAGTAGCAGAATAAAGGCCACAGCATACTAGTAAAATCTGGCGCCATCCCACGCGTGTTGATTGAGATTGATCAATTCACGATCCGTGATTTGAAGAAATGAATCATTAATTTGCGAAAAGCTTGAAATAATTCAAAATAGCAATTTTGGGTATGATGATTCAAAAGTTTAAAAGCAGCTGTAAGAGTGCAACGAAGCATAAAGTCACTGTTCTAGCTCCCTCATTTTTAGGCTTAGCGTAATGACGTTTTTGTAGCAAAAAGAATAAAATTTGCCACATTCACCTGTATACTTAGCTCAAAATAGATAATTTTTTAGTTATGTCACCCTTCTTGCCAATGAGGTTTCAGTGACGTTGCGTGGCGTTTTATAAGTTTTTCCACTTTTTTGCAGGTCAATCTACCTACATCAGCAAGAAAGGTTTTTATAAAACAGGACCATGCTACGTAAGTTAATAAGACAAAAAAAAACAGACTAATTTACTTACTCAATGCAAACAGTCACATTCAAATTTACTAACATAAGATACTTTTAAACAGGCCAAGTAAGCTGCCATCAATCTCCTCTATAAACCTACCTGTGAGCGTGAGCGCGCCAGTCAGTACCAATCAAGATGACCATCACCACGACTTTAGTGATCTAATGGACGAATCCGGCGCTCAGGACGACAACGATGACATGGACTTCAAAATGGTTGACACTAAAGATAATCTTGCTCAGGATAATAATAAAGATAAAAGTAGGTTTTTATTACTTAATTTAAAGTATTTTTTGCTTTTTCGATCGTTTGGTAAAAGGTGAAATAATTAGAGTCGCAAGGTACCGAAAATGACGTGAAGCACGTTTTGGGCTCAAGATGCGCTCTGAACGTAGTATTTATAGAGTAGCGACTCTTTCCAACCTGCATTGGGCCCGCGTGGTGGATTGCAGCCCACTCCCTCTAGGCTATGAATGTGAGGAGGCGTGTGTCCAAGCAGTGGGAACATCATAGGCCGATTATGCATTGAGACTTGCCTGTATTTCAAGAATGAGAATGAGACATAATGTAATTTTTATGAAAAAGAGCAAGCATCCTGGGATACGAGTGCGTCGTATCCCAGGATGGTTGCTCTCTTTTACTTCACTACTACACTACGTCACAAAATAAATTACACAATAGTAGAGGTTAGTTTAAGTAACTTCTACTATTGTGTAATTTATTTTACGCACTAAGCATAATAAATTGTTATGCTTAGTGCGGATTTCACCAATGAATCTGAACGCGATCAGCACTGCTTAACCTCGTTCAAGACCTGTCAGTGTCAATATTCCACAACAATTTTGACACTGACAGCTCTTGAATGCGGTTCAGATGAGCTGAACTCGGTTTAGATGTGCTGAACGCGTTCAGTTTTATTGGTGAAATTCGCCCTTAGAGAGAGAATAAAATGGAAATATTGCTATTTTTCTCACACAATTCAATTTCATTTCATTTGTTCCCAGCTTCATCATCAAACCTACAATTCACGGTGTCAATACGAGGCTCATTGCAAGTGATATTAAACAGATACATATACAACCTGCATTCGACGACCTCACGGACCGGATTGCGGAGGTGGCGCTGTGTCGACTACAGAAACAATAAGTGTACAGCTTTCCTGGTTACTAAAGGGAACGTCGTACTTAACAGGTGAGTCGAGTGTGTAACTTAATATTAAGAAAGTCTGTATGATCTTTTGATGGCAGTTGCTGGAGATTGCCTCCTGACCTAATGCAACGTATCGCTGGTTCGATCCCCGCTCAAACGACCATTTCTCCCAGGTTTCTGGTTAATCCCCTACTACCTATTATTAGATAAATTGATGTGGTTTGACTTCAGCCTGTAATTTAGTATCCTACTCCGCCTACTGGTTGACTAATGTATGGGTGAACCGGGTGAAAGGCCAGTACTCTAAAATTTCATATTGTCCCGGGGCAACAAGTCGGAGCGTTTGAAAGTCTTAGGGCAAGATTCATAAACCGTACTTTGACTTAAATTTGCTAAGTAGGTCCTTAAGCGTCTCTTACGAATATGAACTTTATTCTTGTAACATTATGTTGTTGTTGAAAATAAATAACCTGAGACGCGCACCTAGTTCCGCTTAGATACGCACGGGCTAATGGAAGTTTATTTATTCTCAACTTTATTTTATCTGCAGCAAGGTAGATATTTGTTTGGCAGTGACAACCGCACTGCGCTGCGCCTAGCGAAATGAGTACCAACCCTTAATGTTCATGTGGTACAAGCGTGCCTTGGCCCTTTGTACACGGCACGGTTTCTTTACGTTACGGCGTATAAACCGCGCCATAGAAAAAACGTGTCCGTCAACAAGCTTCCACACAACACTGATGACCGTGTCTACACACGGCGAATAAACCGTAGTTTTTCACCGCAATAAAAACGTGTGTGTACAAAGGGCCTTAGACTACTTGAAACTAATGGCCTTCTCAAAATCTATAATGCTAACAACTCCCTTTGTCACCAGGGCGAACCTTCACAACCACTCATTTCACGACAAGAAGATTCTAGCGAAGATCGAAAAGAAAGCAGTTTACTCCGCCATAGACGAGGTCGAGGGCTACAAAGAATTGCCAATAGAAGGACAGGCAAACATACTGTCGCTTGAAGAATTCGGCGATGAGAAAAATGATTCCCCTATTAAAGATTGATTGTATGAATGTAGTTATTATATGAATATAAAAATAGATAAAGCTTTTTTGGGTTTTTTATTTAAATACTTACTCCTTGCTGTTATGCAAATCCTACATTTTTAAGTGTGCACACGAGCGACACGCGTCGGCGACAAAGGCATACAAGCGTTGACGCGTGTCTTTTCAATTGAGTAGTGTACTGGAGGCCTACCACAAGCTCTTAACGCGATCCATTTTAGGACCTAAACTGAACTGTTCTTCTAATTCGTACCATGACGTCAGTTTAACGATTCAGTTTAGGCCGTGCCATCTGCTGACAGCGATTGTCCCAAATTGAGTCGTAAGTTTTGGTTTTATTCATACTTGTTTGGTACCATGACGTCCATAGAGCAGCTCAAGCGATGCAGTTTAGGAACCTAAACTAAAATGTCTTGTTTTTGAATCCTTTTTAATTAGATCATGGTAGGCCACCTGGTCTTGAGTTCATACAAAATATCCCATAGAAAAAAGGACGTTGAGTTTTTCCCGAATTTGTAAACTTTCCGGGAACTTTCCCAATGTTTATTTTTATAAAAACCTAATTCGGATTATTACGAGCATTCTAAAGCAAAATAAAAAAAAATAGCCTAATCGGCCCACTTACCATCGAACAGGATTTCATTTTTACGTGATCCTGCGACGACGCTGCGACCCAACAAAATTATACACTCACCACACACCACAGTGTTTTTTTTAATAGACTGCACTGGAAGGTAGCAGCGGGTTTCGATTCTCCGCTAAAGTTGCTGTTTCTACTTTATAGGGTTCCGTATTAAAGCGGTACTTAATGAGCCCATCTGGCCACCGTACATCGAAACAAGTAAACTATCTAAAGTAATTGTAAGTCAGAAGGTATTGTACCACTGTAGGGCAACCGTCGTTGATAAGTTGTCACGTGTTTCTACTTTTCACTGTATCACCGGCCAGCACCAGTATCTACCACCAGTCCATCAGAATCACTCATCCCACCGTCTTTGCTGGGATTTGTCGTGACGTTTCGCTTGCTTTGTGCACGGTTTAATTGGTAGTGCGGCATTCTACCAGCGTCGTTGTTCAATCAATCTCCCTAGCCTTTTTCCAACTATGTTGGGGTCGGCTTCCAGTCTAACCGGATGCAGCTGAATACCAGTATTTTACACGGAACGACTGCCTAACTGACCTCCACAACCCAGTTACTGGGATCCGATACCCGCGTTGGTAAGGTGGTCGTCGTCAGTCTTTGGGCTTCTGACTACCTACCAAAGACCAAATATCGTCAAAGATCTACGAATGACAGCCTGAACCAACGGCTTATTTGCTTATATGTTTTATTTTTGTATGGTCTCGATATGTAGTGGATGGTCACCCATCCAGGAACCGACTGTGGCAAGCGTAGCTTAACCTTCGATCGGCCCGTGCGACTGTTCTCACTACCTCTAGAAGCATGAAATTTTGCTCAAGAGTTCCTAATATAATAATATACTCAACTCTAATGTTGCTCCAATGCAGATAAGTAACCCAAAAAATAGGTAGGCATAATTATAATTGTTCTACCTTAGTAGGTAGCTACCTACTTCCGTAATTCGCTCTTGATTACTATCTCAAGAATAAAGAAAAATAATTAGGTAAGTATATAAAATGCTTACGTACCTACTATAAAAAATCAAGGTTCTCGGTTTTTAATTTAGGTATAACGGTTTTGGATATTAAAATTCGTTGCAAGATTATCTTCAGTTGATATTCAGTTCTCAGTGTGATAAAAACAAAGACGTGATAAATTTAATTTTAAAACATGATGAAACCTTTTCATGGGTAAGGTTATATACCCAATGAAAAGTTACATAAAGTATAACTATCTAATCTGAAAAAAAAAGGTGCGCAGCAACGTTTACCATATAATTCATAAAGGATTGTTGTGTTAGGAAATAAATTACAGAGGTAATTTTTAAAGATGCTTTGTTTATTTACCTAAGTAATTACTTTTTTTTGTGTAGTTCAAGTAGATAGGCTTGTGGTAGGTAACATTAAATTAGTTTTACTTTACCAATTTGGAGCAAGTAATTTCCGCTTGATGTTAGAAAATAATTAAGCCTTATCTGGCCTAGGTAGGTACCTAATTGGTACCTAAATAAGTATCGAGTTCTAGTCGTATTTCTAGTCAGTTTATTTACCGCCTAGGTTTTTCGTAAGCCTAGGTATTTATACTAACTAATGTTAATTTTTGTAAGGAGCCTACCTACCTAGGTACTAATAGGGGTGCGTAACTACCGTGTGTGCTTAGGACATACCTATCATTTAAAGAGCGTCAAGCTTTAACCAGCATTTATTTTAGTAGAAGTACATTCCATATCAAAAAATACTCTGTGGTACAGTCTATAAAGACAAAACTAGCACTGCTTCAAATATAAAAAAACACTAACAGAATATTTGACACATGCTTGAATGTTCGAATGGAACACGCCTTCAAATTATAACCAGCCTGAATTATGAAAGAGGTCCAAGCCTCTACAGTACCTACTTGCCTATTTTGCGTTGCTTTTAGTGAAAGTTTTATTGCATGATTTGTTTAATGTAGGTCAGAGGTGTAGGTTGGGTCGTTATGCCCCGGGATGGCGCTACTAGAATCAAACAGTGATTATATCGTTATAACATTATTATTTAACATTAAGCTCTTTTATATTAAAAAAAGCGTCTGTGAGACATCGGGGCTGACCACTGGGCTGTCTCTCGGATCTTTTTCTTCTAAATAGTATATATTAATTATGTATTGTCTATCTCTTTAAGAGCCACCTGTACTCTCAGGAAGTACAAATCCCGACCGCTGGCCGGGACACGAGTCAGCCAGCGCTGTTGAGCCTGCAGCTTTAAATTCGTCCCTAAATAATTCCCATGCAGGCTGTCCCTTGCTGCCCTCTCCCAGCGACGCCCTAATTCAAGGTCCGTCCGTACCCCACAGGGGGTGCCCTTAGCGTGTAGTCGTTTAGTTAATCCCTGGCTGCCTGGCCTTAATTTATTGAGGCAACCACGAGCAAATCCGGTTAAGTAGACGACAACCTCCTAGGTTAAACTGCGAGATGAGATTAAAAAAAAAGTCTTTCTCCTTATACATCCATTAAATATCAAACTTTGAGGAAATCTGATGGCAAAGCCATCCAGACAAAACCTGTAGGTATCTACCTACAAATTGTATTAGGTACCGACCTACCTACAACAGTACGGTAGTTTGATATTCCTTTTTTCAGGCTAAAACGATGAATTTATTCATTTGTCTGTGTACTATATCCGTAATGGGCTGCAATGCTGGACCAATGCGGAACAAGTACCAGCACTACTTGGAGGTCCCTTCGGTGGACAGATTCAGAGAATATCTTCGCATAGACACGAGCAAGGAAGAAAACTTAAGTATGTTTATCCTACCTTTATCATATTTTTCTCATTAAAACCTCTTTTTAATTTTTCAGAAAAATTAAGAATGTCTTCGAATTTAAATTCAGTAGGAGTAGGAATAAAACTAGAAGAAATTTATATGTTTGATTAGATAACTAAAAAATAAATAACTTAGGGTGCGTTCACCAAACCATCTAACATTGGTCTAGCGTAGTGTGCGCCTACGGTTACGACGTAGCACACCTACGCGACTCGTAGCGTATGCATTTCCGTAGCTTCTACGCAGCGTCAACGCCTACACTGGACATACGCAAGATTAAATATTACTATTATTTGCCCTGTTGTTGTTTCATAGAATATGCAGTGGAGTTCTGGATTCGTCAGTCGAAAGTACTGCGCTTACCGTATGCAGTGTATGCACCAGCTGGGAAGCCGATATTCGTGGCCACACTGGAAGGCTCCGACCCCTCGCTGCCCAGCATTATGCTCAACTCACACATGGACGTTGTCAAAGTCGATGAGGTACCTACCTATTTACTTGTATCTTAATTATAAAGTAAACATATTCTAAATTAAAATCGCTTTTCGTGTCTGTCTGTATGACCACGTTGTTCTTATAAATAGCACAACGGGATTTAGATACGGTTTTCACCATCATTTTGGGAATTTATTCCGGAAGGTACATAATACTTACATTAATATTGAATTTACATACTTAATTGTAATTAAAAAATCTCGATGTTTTGTCAAGCCGTAAAAACCGTTCGAAGCTGGGGCGGGTCGCTAGTTGTAAAATAATTTGGAAATCTTTCCTAAACTGGCCTGATTCTTTTAGATTCCGTGGGATGTTATCTTTTAAATTACGTTTATAACCAGACACTTATAGCTCATATCACAAGCTTCACGATGCTATATTATAATGTTACAGAAAGAATGGTCACATCCGCCTTTCGATGCGTTCATGGACGAAAATGGCGACATTTATGGCCGAGGTACACAGGATACTAAAGACGTCGGGATTCAATACTTCGAGGCTATCAGGAGATTAAAGACGGACAACATAACTTTAGCACGCAATTTACACGTCACGGTAATGCCAGGTGAGTTCAGGCGCATCATCTGCCTGCACTTATCCCAGTTCATACTTCCATACTAATTTTAATATATGAAAGGGTTTTCACGTCTAAGTTTTCAAGCGGATTGAAATTTGATATACGGATAAACCATGACCTGAATAAGAAGTCCTAACCTAACTTAGGAAATCATCATCATCATCATCCACAGGCCGACTTCACCCACTGCTGGGCATATACCTCTCTTTTTTTGTGTCAATCCCCATGCTCCTGTGCCAACCTCATCCAGGTTTTGCCTGCGATGGCGACAATGTCGTCTTACCCATCTCGCCGCCGGACGACCGACATCTCGTCTGCCAGTCCTTGGACGCCACTCTGTCACAGCCTTACTCCACCTGTCATCACTGCGTCTTGCCAGGTGTCCTGCTCAACTCCATTTGAGCTCCATAATACGCTTTCCGATATCGAAGACCTTTGTACGTCTGCGTATCTCGACGTTTGGAAGTCGCTCTACGAGGACATAGGATACTTTTATCCCAGTAGTATTTTCTTGTGGGATAATTCCCGAACCTTTTTAAAAGCTATTTATTAATATATCCTTATTTGCACTCGGCGCGAAATGTCTTCTTCTTCATATTACCTATAAATATAATGTAACCTACCTATATGCCTATAGATGAAGAAACTGGCGGCAGAAATGGGATGAAGGCATTTGTGAAGACCAAAGAGTTTAAGTCCTTAAACATTGGGTTCGCGTTAGACGAAGGGCTGACAACGAGCGATGACACTCTTCTCGCTTCTTTTGTGGACAAGAGAGCCTGGCGTGAGTACCTACAACAGATAGTAAAGGAAATATTTCAGTAAAATGGCTGCCGTAAACGATACGGGCCACTGGAGAGGTCTATACCTGTTCAAGTGTAAGCGCAGCATGCATTGGAATAGCATAAGGCGTGAATTATACAGAAACGGCGTAAGGTGAAGGCGCGGCGCAGGCGCACGTCGCCTTCGAACATTTTGCATGAAATTTGAAGCGGCATCATGCTTGCGCAGCGCCTGCGCCGCGCTTTCGCCTTACACCGTCTCTGTATAATTCACGCCTTAGATGCCTATGCATGTCTAATTCTTGGAACAAATGACATGTGACCGACCTGCATCTGACCTCTTCGGTAGAGCGTAGCGATACATACTTTTTAGAATTGTGATCCCAGAAAAGATAAGGCAAAATTGAAGTGTGAACTTTATCGACGATGATATCATGGAATAAAAACGGAACCTTAAGTGAATTGTTTTTGATTTTATGTATTTCGTTCTCTCTTTTACTCGAGTGTGTTACGTGACTTCTCTTACACACAGTGTCTATATCTATTTATCTACTTTCCTATCGCAGGTATACTGGAAGAGATTTTTTTAGAAATAAGCACCTTATATTTATGCAGGTGCAGGTTTGAACAATGTTGTTTTTTACAGAAATGCAGTTTTTAATCCGTGGTGTTGGTGGGCATGGTTCTTTGATGCCGGAAGGTAGTGCCATGGACAACGTAAGAATAGTTTTTTTTAATACTGGCAGCAGCAGAGCTTGGGTCAATCCGAAGTCTTGTCCCAATTTATGATTATAAGGATATTCCACGATATGTATCTGATTCCATGCAATAATGCGTTACTGGCCTGTTTAAAATATGTAAGGAGTGTAGGGACCTACATTTTGTGTTTAGCTTAGTTTAGTGACTTTATAATGCCACTTTCGTATCTTCAAGTAGGTGATTTATGTTTGCAGGCATATACATTTATGAAAGCTGTCATGGCCTACAGAGAGACACAGAAAAACATCCTAAAGTCTAACAGTACGAGAGGTGCTGCTGAGTACACCAGTCTCAATATTAACGTTATTGATGTAAGTAAAAATTGTAATACTTTGGATCGTGAAGTTCTTAGTTCGAGTCCAGTCGATTGGAACACTGTGGGCGAACCACTGTAAATTTTTGACTTATTCTTCGGAAACTGTTATAGGGTGGATTGGCTGAGAATATAATAGCTTCAGAGTTCAAGATCGTCGTCGATATGCGACTGGCCACTGATGCCGATCCCGAATTGATGCAGTTCATGGTAAGTTTATTAATACAAATACTGGATGATCCGTTGAGATGGGTCAGTATGGACAAATCTGAAATTACTTATTAGAGGTAGAGAAATTCTGGCGGTTAAACAAAATGGATGCTGCTGGGTAGTAATATTTCCTCGAGCCAGACTTGTTACAGGAAGTCTTGTAAATTCTGCTTCTGTTTATGGCAGAAGCTAATTGACAAGTATCGCAGTCGACGGCCATAATTTTAAATGTTATCTATTATACTTAGGTATATTGTTCCTTCCCAGGTAAACTCGTGGATGAGTGAAGCTGGTAACAGCACCAAAGTGACGTACATTCGGCGAGAGACGAAGTCAGGAATTACGTCCGTCGACGATACAAACACGTATTGGGTCACTATGCGGGATACTTTGACAAAATTGTAAGATACATAGTAAATATGGAATTATTCAACCAAACAAAAAGTTCTGTTGTTTTTTTGGAGGCCTAAGAATTTGCCTTAACATCATATGAGTTAGTAGTGGCTAATGTAACTTTAATTTGTTCCAGAGGTGTCAAATTCAAGCCAATTGTATTACCAGCTACATCCGACATGCTCGTACTACGAAACATCGGAATATCAGCCATTGGCTTCTGTACTAAGATTAATACGATTTTAAGACTACACGCCAAGGATGAATATCAGAATGTTGAAACCTTCCTTAAGGGTATTGATATTTACACTGAACTAATTAAGAATTTGGGCAACACACCACCTGAAACTGTTAAAAAAGAACATTTTAAAAATAAAGAGAAATGCCAACATTAGATGTACTTCTTCATTACGTGTTAATGTTACCCTAGTGCTAGTTCTTTTATGGGACCAAAATGCCAAACACCACCAAAACATACATCGTGCTACAGTTTCATGCGACTTCTCAAAAGGTAATGGTTACCACGGATTGTTAGAGCCTGGTATTGACTCACCTAGCAGGGTAGATACAGCTCCTACGTAGTACAGGAACCTTGGCGTCTGACGAACATAGGCATAATAAAAGGATCGAAAAATATGTAAGTGTGTGATATAGTTTTTTTTTTAATTTTGTTGTTCAGTTGTTTTACATAACGGAGTTATTTTGTAAAACAGCGGATTCTACAATCCATCTGCGAAACATACATAGGTATATACAAGTATATAGTATGGAAACCAGACATATGCAATAAATTGCGGACACGTTAGAATGCCGTTGTGGTAATGATATAAGTCACATATGTCACCCTATAATAGGATTTATAGGGTTAGGGACCTAGTGGCGTAGCGTCATAGTATGGTAGCGTGGGCTTTCGCCACCCGGGGCCGACCGGAAATTTGCCGCCCTATATTTTATTTAATTTCTAATCAAGAAAATTTGTAAAAATCGAAACAGCTATAATTTTTTTTATTAATTAAAAATTTTCTTTTCGTGTTTCTTGCATAGCAAAATCTTTTATACAATTATTAATATCAATAAGAATGTCATGTTCAATTTCCAGAATAGCTTTTGATAGCCTCAACGTCACAACGTGGATACAGTATGTTAACTAACAGAGGGCGTTCCCGTTAACTCGCAATAGTATAGCATCCATACATGCTAAAAAAAATATTACCATTCGAAAATAAAATGTTTTAATTTTTTTTTATATTAAAATATTCACTAAAAATGTTAAATTGATACGTAAAAGATCGCCGCACACGCGGCCCGTCATTCATAAATAAATTGCGACGTTGCCGTCCTTCAAGTACGCGTGTACAGAGTGTTTCTTTTACGTATCAATTTAACATTTTTAGTGAATATTTTAATATAAAAAAAATATAAAAACATTTTATTTTCGAATGGTAATATTTTTTTTAGCATGTATGGATGCTATACTATTGCGGGTTAACGGGAACGCCCTCTGTTAGTTAACATACTGTATAGTCGATCAGAGATAATTTTTGATTAGATAAGCTTCTGCCTTGCGAAGCAGATGTTAAAAAAATTCTCAACATTATGACAATGTTTGGAAGGCCATCATCAAGTTTGGACTTGATAATATATTTTAATTTTTGTTATTTTAATAAACCCAGAGAGCCGGACTTTATGAGCTCTTCTTTACAGTCTAGGTCTGTTGCATCTACGAAAGCTCGTAAACGTACGCGCTCAAGTTGGAATTCTTCTTTTTTAATGCTTTGAGGAGCTTGATCTAAGTTAAGATCGTTCACGCTCAATAGCACTGCCATGCAGGCCTTAAAAAGTTATATTTTTGTGCTAGATTCTGCAGCTGTTGGAATCTTTCTCGAATTTTAGCAATTACTCTGTCTATTGAAGCAAACATTGTCCGCCTCATGTCATCTTCGAACGACCACGCGGCATCTTTACTTCCGTCGCCAAATATATAAGCTTCTTCGTGATTCGTCTTGGGGGTTCAAAATAAATTTCAGGCTCTTCACATATTAGCATATCTTAAAGAGTCATCCACGAATTCCTCTCGTTTTTGTTCTATTTTCTGAGCACATTGATCCCATACCTATTTAATTTTAGTCCCTCTTTTTGCAAATTATTTTGAGCATCATTGACTTCACGCAGTACCGGTTACCAGCGCGGGCGCGATTTGGAGTTGGAAATACCTAGGATTTTTTTATTTAAAAAATCGTGGTGCTTACCGCCGCCCCTTTCGTATGCCGCCCGGGGCCATGGCACCCACTCAACCCGAGGGCGGTTACGCCACTGTAGGGACCCTATAATTCTTGTCTAGTTCTAGTCTGGTCTGATAGTGTTAATAGTTGTGACTTAAGTAATTGTGCGTAACCAAAGTGAGTCAATCAGTATTCGAGCAGATGTCTCACTGAGTGCGAGTTTTGAGAGTACCTAGGTATTGTTTCTGTTTTCATTCTAAGTATAGGCGAACCAATCAGGGTGATATGATAACAAAGCTGACATCTGATAACTGTATTACTATAAGATAACCCCTTTGAACATGCATCATGTCTCATGATTCCTATACCAATATTGTGCTAACGGTTGACCTATTAAACAAAAAAATATGTACCTAAGTGTTAAATAAATTATATTAGGTAGATAATGCTAACATTTTGGATTTGGTTTATCCGGGTGTTGTAAATGTGAATTTCTATATTTATGATAATTTTGGGTTGAATTAAACAACATCCTATTATTATCATGAAACCTTGTACCGCTTTATGCGACAGTTCAGTATCGGTCTAGAGAAAACTGTGCAGTGCAAGCAACATAACGTTCATTAACTAACGGATATTGTCGCGAGCAGGCAGGTGAGTAAACACTATATACCATATCCTATCACTTATTATTAGGCACATCTTTAGTTTTTGATACAAAATGTTTTCGGAAATGTTATACCTACACTTATTTGACTGAAGATTGTTTGATTAATATTTTTTAAATGTAGGTTTAAAAATGTTTCTTTTATTTAAAAAAGGCACTTCATTGCAAAGCCTGTGAAGTGAGGACCTTTGTAGTTAATTTACTCGTATCAGTTATTGTTTCTTTTTTGTTGGCACTATTAACATTGACAATAAATACAGTCATTCTTCTTGAGCCTTATCATACAATCTCCAGAGTGGAATGATTTATCTACCTACTTAAAAAAATAATGTTATAAATAAAGTGTAATGTTTTTATAATATTCTACATAAATTAGGGTAGACGTGGCGGCGACTCGACGTGGCGGGACTCGACGTCAAGGTACTAAATCCAGCCTATGCATAATGTTCCCCACTGTTGGGCGACTGTGTTCTCCTCCATGCGAGAGTGATAGACGCATAATTTAATGTAAATCTGGAGATAATGAAAAGCTTAAAATAAAATTATACAGAGTGGCAGGGACATCGACTGTAACCTGACCCTCTAGGGGGTCCAGAATCATGTACTGAATCCATGGTAACAAGTTGCGCGTCGATGTCCATGACACTCTGAATTTATTTTGTTTCAGATTAAGGACAAAGATGATAAAGCCAATAATAATTCAGCTGTGTGTTCTGTCTTTATTACTCAAGTGTAATGCTGGACCATTGCCGAACAAATACAGCAAATATCTAGAACTAGGCGCAGTTAAAAGATTTCGAGAATACGTCCGTATAGATACGAGTAACGAAGAAAATATAAGTAAGTACAATGTTTTCGTTTGAAACTCGTGCTTAAGTGCTAGGATTTACCCGCAAGAGTTAACTTGAGACTTCGCTCGGATGACGTAAGCGCGCGGTCTGAGGCGTCGGCGTCGGTGGCTAGAGCCGTAACAGTGCGGGAGTCGGGAGAGGCCGCTCGAGTCACGTTCTTTACGATTTCAAAACTAGTTTCCGTTATGGGTAATTAAATTTTTTGACAATAGGTCGAGGAGCTTAGTTCAACCAGATTCTTAATGAGTACTTAATTAAGTATTATTTTATTCCCTACAAAAACAAAAAAATGTTGTGTTGTAGGCTTTTTTGTCTAGATGTCTGTATTATTGTCTGAATATCAAATCTAGTTTTTTCTTAATTCATTTTATTGTATGGTACGTGACTAGGGTCTGTCCGATTATCACATATACATACCTAGATAGGTACCTAAATACTAAAGTAAGTACAAGTAATTTAGCGCGACTTCCTCACCTGAAAATTTGGCCCTAAAACCATGAGAGGAATAATTTAAAACGGATAGCAGTCATAATAGGTAATACGATCGTGACTTTCTGACCATTAGGGGAGCCCTTTGGGTGCGACGCGATACTGGTAGAACAATTTTTATGAAGTTTTCATAGGAATTGTTCTACTAGAGTCGCGTCGCTCCTGTCTGCGGGAATCTTAATGATGTTTAGTCGCTATAGATAAAACAGAACTAGCTAGTGACAGACTTGTTAGTAATAGGTACAACTACAGTTGCAAGTACCTAGGTAGGCCCGTTTGTGATCTTTGACCTAACTATTATTACTATGCTACCCGACCTTTTGCTATCGTTCATAGTAGGTAGGTACTAAATATCCTACAACTGATACAGATATGTAGGTAGGTATTATTATCAGGATGCACCTATGTATAATACAGACTAGCTTCTGCTCGCAACTTCGTCTGCCCCGACCCACTGCGTCACATCGAGTCGCTCGCCCGTGCTATTACTCTGACTTTTTTTTCTTTTTGCTTAGTTATGTTTAACTGAGCAATGTTATGATGATACTTAACCTTCCTCAAGAATTGGGCTATCAAATGCAAAAAAAAAACAACTCCGACTGGTACTAGTTCCAGAGATTACCGCGTTCAAACAAACAAACTGTTCAGCTCAATGGGACATTATTAAAGTAGTTTGTTCAGAGTCGTTTAATGAATCGATTTCTGTCATTTTTAATAAAGATAGTAGTTTGTTCCAAAAATAATTAACACAACGTAAATTACAGTCATACTTCCGCTGTACAGTCAAAACAAACCAAAATGGTCGAAGTACCTACTACGCTAGACCCTTATACGTGTGTGACTGTGTGCGTGCGTAGATTTGTAATGTGACCACCATTTTCTCCCACAGTCAGTATAACTAATTTAATAAATAAACAATGTTTTATACATAATAATAAAAATTCAGTGCATGTAAGTCTAGGTATTATGATTATAACATAATATTCTACTTGAGGTGTTTGGTGGTGTGCGTTAATTCCGGGACATGATGTATAGGTTAGTATATACCTAACTGTTACGTACCTACCTATTTCTAAGTACGTACTTAGTATTTTTTTTTTCATTTCGATTGGTTTTGTTTTGCACTGACTTTGAGAGATATATAGGGTTATTGGTAAAACACCAACAACTCATTGTACTCATCATAATGATGAACTTCTTTTACTATGGGACCAAACCTGAAATCGCGAAAAAAAAATTTTCTGTTCCCTACATTTTGACGAGTTCATCATCTTCCTGCCCTTACTTAGGGTCGGTGCAATACGTTTTCTTCTTTTTGATACCATTCCTCACACAATCCATCCATCTTTTCTTCGGCCTTCCTCTCCCTCTCCATCCATCAACATGTATATTCATCACTCTTTTAGTCACATGCGTTTTTGACGAGTTATACGAACATAAATGTAAGAACAGTTGATTTTTTTTCGCGATTTCAGGTTTTGTCCCATAGTAAAAGTTGTTCATAATGATGAGTACAATGACCTCTTAAGAGGTTGTTGGTGATTTTCCAATAACCCTGTATACATATTAATTACCTAATGTAGGTATTGACCTGTTATTTTTATCTCACATACTTACATACTTAATCGTTTAGCAATACGTAATAAATTAAGTACTGGTTTCATTGTCAGTTTGAAGAGATAAGATGCGTAGCGCAAATGATTTTGTTTCATATGTGGGTGACGGGTGTAGCAAATTAACTCTTTTAAAATAAGTAGTACCTACCTATATGCAGCGGTTCATTTGACAAAAGAAACACGTTTTACAACACTCCTGCCAGGACAAGAATTTTAACCTGTCATTTGCCTAATTAGAACTAGAGTCTCCTAGGTTTATTTGTGTAGCTACACGACGATACAGCTCAGAGTCTACGCTTAGATGTGCCTGTGCTCCTTAGTTGCCCTGAACTTTAGATATATCTGAACTTCAAGCATAGTCTTCGATAGGCTTTGCCCGGTTTAAAATTATGCAGACTACATAGCCGGCAGGGCATCGAGTTCGAAATTTCGAATGCTTTTCCTATTTGTTTAGTCTCTTGTTTAAATGGTCTAGAAGCAGTTACATTATTTACAAATCAACCTTTAATTCATACCTTTCAGAATATGCGGTGGAGTTTTGGGCCCGTCAGGCGACAGAATTGGGAATACCGTATGCAGTGCATGCACCAGCTGGGAAACCGATATTCGTGGCCACACTGGAAGGCTCCGACCCCTCACTGCCCAGCATTATGCTCAACTCACACATGGATGTCGTTAAAGTTGATGAGGTAAAATACTACATACACATACATACTTACATAAACTCACGCATTCTTCCATGGGGGTAGGCAGATACGACCTAACCCTTGAAAATACTACCGAAATCTCTCTTATTGGCTTGCCGCTATTCTGTTGAGGTATGTAGGTACACAAAAGGTACAGCCATATTTTCTTGTACTGGTGGCATTTGGCGTATAGCTTAAGATTTTCTAAGCAACGTGACTAGAAATACTAACTGTAGTCAAGGGTCAATGGCCAGAGGTCCACCATGATATCTAAGTATAATCAATTAATTCGGTTTCTTTATAGTCTCCAGAAACCGTTGGTTCTATCCTACTATATATACTTATGTATATGTTACGGCTAATAGCCGAAGTGAGGCTACACCTAGTTTTAGCCGGGTACAACTAGGTGCATCCTACGTCGACGGAGGCCCGCTGCGCGGGGCTTCTATTTCTGTGTAAAGGGTTTAAAGTAACCTAACCAAACCTAACCTCGGGGTGCCCTTCGCTCGCTCTTGCATCCTACGTCGCCTATGGACCGACTGCAATCATGCAACCGATGTCACCCGAAGTACGTGCACACGAACCGCATGTGGCCGGCTGCACCTAGTTGTACCCGGCTAAAACTATGTGTAGCCGCACTTCGGCTATTAGCCGTGGCCATTATTCTAACTAATATTATAAATGCGAAAGTAAGTTTGTTTGTTACCTTTTCACGCCTAAACCACTGAACCGATCATCCTGAAATTTTGCATATACGTTTTCAGGTGTACAGAAACGGACATAGGGTACGTCTATCATCTCGAAAAAAAGTGCTGTTCCCGAGGAAAATAACAATAACTTTATTATGATAATAGATGGCGCAGCGTATCTATTCAACTTTGTCACATTATTTAATTCTGAGGCGGTACGAAGTTCGCCGGGTCAGCTAGTTACATTATAAACGCGAATGTTTGTGAGGCCATCCTTCATAGATGGATAGATATTTGTTACTCTTTCACGCAAAAACTACTTAAGTATCGCATTTGGATGAAATTTGGCACACAGATACTTTATAACCAGGATTAACACATAGGTAATACTTTTTATCCCGATATTCCCACGGGATCGAAACTTATGCGGGTGAAACCGTAGGGCGCCGCTAGTTTGTAATATATGTATCCTTGTATCCAGTTGATACAAGTAAGTATATATTACAAATAGCAGGATGCTTCAAAATAGTGGTGGTACCGTAGCAAATCGTAATCAATAAAATGCTAGAAGTGGAAGATGACCGCGTTTCTTATCGGTGTACCTATCAGTTACCTATATAAAGCACTTTACTTAGATAATCAATTGCTTTTTGAATCAGAATTTGGTTTCACATCATTCTTGTACGACCACTTAACCCGCTTATTATCCTTTTGGCGGCATACTTATTTTCATTCATTTCTAGTGTTCGTTTAAATTGTTTTCGAGACATCGCCAAGCGGCTTGTCTTGTGTGTGGCAACGCTGCCAGCCTTTTGGGCACATTTCCTGTTGACAACGATGCGAACGAATTTTTTGATGCCCTACCATTCTTTTCCTTCTTTTTTTATACCTATACATGTACATATTCTTAATAGTCTGTTAGCTTATACCTATATTATGTAAACATAAACCAAAAAATAAAAGTTTAAACTTTTCACCACGATGATAGTTCATTTGAATTTTCTTTGCTGTATGCAGTTGTTAGCGCACATTTTTGACATATTATAAGGAACTGTAAAGCTCCTTGACTATACACTATAGCTATGGCCTTACCAAGCTCAAAATTAACTATGTTCCATTCAGGACCTTTAGCCATGTGCGTGAAAATATATAATAAGCTTCCAAATGAAATTAAGGACATAGAATACGAAAATAAATTTAAAAACAGTCTCCAAAAATACCTTATATTAAAATCGTATTACACCCTAAAAGAATTCTTTAACGATAAGTAAATTTTGACATTGAAATTAATACCTGTACAAAAAACACACAGCACCTACAATTTTAACTTAGTACCAACTTATGTTATTTTATGATTATTATTGTTTTTTTTTTATTTTTTTTTGTTTATTAAATATTATCTTAATTTAATTTATGAATGGAAATGATGACCAATTAATTGATCTAACACTATTTTGTATTATATCATGCATGACAGTTTAGTTACTTATTTAAAGAACAAATGATGGACATCTGATAAACATTTTAAAATTTGAAATTTTGTTTAAACACAGTGGTTTGGTTTATTTATTGTGACACTGTAGCACTTTAAACTATTTTAAATATTGCTGTGCCCTAGCAGGGTTCATGTATGAAACCTATATACTTGAAAGAACTTGTAAACTACATGAATGCAATAAATGATGATTATGATTATATTTTTTGTCAACAACAGCAAGGTCTTCCTACAAAGTTGTACCAAATGTATTATATTATCTGTGACCAAATAAATACGTTTACCATTTGTTTTTCGTTACAGAGTGAATGGGCCTATCCACCTTTCGAAGCGCATATGGACTCAAACGGAGACATATTCGGGCGCGGTACACAGGATACCAAAGATGTTGGCATGCAATACATGGAGGCTATTAGGAGACTCAAAAAAGACAATGTCACTTTAGCTCGCACTTTATATGTTACAGTAATGCCAGGTTTGTAAAAGAAATAGTAGGTACTAATTACATAGGTACAGTTGGTAGGGCACTTTGCGGATAGGGTTGAAAGGTTCTGGAGTGGCAACCGCGTACCGGAAGACGTAGCGGAAGGCCTCACCATAAGGTGGAATCTGCTGGATGCGAGAAAAACAGAACCGGTCGAAATGGCGGTGCTTGCGGGAGGCCTATGCCTATGTCCTGCAGTGGACGTCTTTTGGCTGATATGATGATGATGATGATGTATTATGTATAAACAATTAGCTCATTGTATTTTATCAATGACGCAAACCCTTTTACGTATAAATGATGTCAATAAATGTCCTCGATCGACTTAAATAAGAATTATGCAGGTAACAATTAAAACAGATAGCGGATATACATATATACTTACATATTTACGGAAACAAAGTTTTGGCCTTTGGTACTTTGTTGCACAAATGTTACCTTACCGACTAAGGTGAAATATTGATGTGCGTGTGAACTGAGGGACCACACTGGGAATCTGCAAAATAAAAATCCTAGGTTTTAGTAGTAGACTTAAAACAATACCTAATTGTAGAACGAATCTGGGAATTTGTAAACAAATGTATAAACAACAATTCTATTATTAAATGTCTGTAATTACAAAACCTTCATTTTTAAGATACTTTCCGAGATCTGGCTGATGGTCTGTGAGAACTGAGGGACCACACTTTGCTTACACACTTACCACACTTTACTTATTTTGACTGTAGGTTTTTTTTTTTTAATTCCCAGATTCGTACTAAGTACAATTGTTTTAGTCTACTACTAAATCCTAGGATTTTTATTTTTAGAATCCCCAATGTGAACCCTCAGTTCACATACATATAAATATTGCACTGTATTATGTACGATTGCTCTGCGTTTTGTTAGGCACTTTAGGTAAGCCACAGGTTTGAGATGGCATCCAGAGATGATTGCTAAACGCGTACCACAGTCCCTTTATACTTTAGATATGGAGGTCTCTCTCCCCCACTCTAGAGGAGTTCAAGACTTTGAGTAAAATGATATATTTTTAATAACAAAAGACATGCTTACAGATGAAGAAACTGGGGGTAAGAATGGAATAAAAGCTTTTGTTAAAACGAAAGCGTTCAAATCAATGAACGTTGGATTCGCTTTAGATGAAGGATTATCATCAAGGGATGAGTCCCTTTTCGCCACATTTTTGGACAGGAGACCTTGGCGTGAGTACCTACTTTACTTTTTGAAATATTAATTATTTATAGCGGGCCATTCTAATGAAATGTAATAGAACTTTCAATGGGCCTATCCTGGCCCCCCTTGACTTTAAAAACTCAATACCGGTGTAAGGAGGTATTAGGAGGATTTTTGAGGATTACCTGATTATTTTACAAGACATTTAATTCAATTAATGTATGTTTTTTTTTTTTTTTTTTAGAAATGCAGTTTACAGTCTACGGTGAAGGTGGTCATGGTTATACAATGCCAGACGGGAGTGCTATGGAAAAGGTACGCCGAATACCAGCGGGGTGATTGCGTAACGCAGTATCAGTAGCAAAATGGCTTTCATTTTGACAGTTGAACAACATTTATTGCGTTATTTACGTTGTTGATCAGATTTTTCAAACATACGAAGAAGCAATGGATTAGCAAAATCCTTAAAATGATTCAGATTGAGATTGATAGTGTGTTACGTAATTAAGGTGCTGGTACCATTTATATAAATGTACCTATATCATAGTCTGTTCTGTATGCTACAAAGAAGGGTTACGCTACGCTACGGCAAACTTCCCAAAAAAAAAAAAACGAACTACGAATCGTATTTTCAACCACCTAGGTACGATCGGTAACGAAGTTGTAGCTACCTAGCTTCTAACGAAGTTTTTATTACATATGAAATGTGTTCGACCAAAGTGAGGAAGGATCGCATAAAACTTATTATTCGTCAAAACCATAAGTTCTCAACCTTATTTTGCCCACCGGCCCCACTTTGAGAATATTTTCTTTTCTACAGCCCCATTATTTTTTACTTACTGTCTGTCGCGATTCCACGATTATATTTAAACGTGTATAGTCATGAGATAAGTCTAAAGGCCCACGAGGGAGTGTTATCGCCCACGTAGAGAACCTAAGGTCTAAAAATTGTGTATCTTTTTTACAGGCTCATCAATTTATAAACACTGTCATGGCGTACAGGGACACACAAAAACAAATCATGAGAACTAAGAATGGTTCTGATTATACCGGTTACACCAGTCTGAACATTAACATGATTGCGGTAAGTATGACTGTTGGAAGTTTTATTAATTACTAGCTTCTGCCCGCGACTTCATTCGCGTGGAAGTCGTAAGCTACACAATATACTGAAGTAACAGCCACGTTTTATAAAACTCCCTCGGGCCCCGACCTTCCGCGTCGCATCGCATCGTCCGCCCGCGCTATTACTTCTTTTTCGCTTAGCGTTCTTTCTGTTTTTTTTTCTGTTTGCTCGACGCCTAAGGATCGTAACATGATGTTAAATGGCCTATAGCCTCCCTCAAGATTTGGGCTATAAAATGCAAAAATGTTTTTTCAAATGACTGATAATGAAGAGATTAGCGCGTTCAGACACACTCTTGAGCTTTATTATATTAGTAAAGATAATAATAAATTAACCGATAAGCCTGATAAGTGGTGATGGATCGATTAGAGCGGCGCGCAATGATTGTTGACATATACCGTCCCGCATGATGAGAACCTCGTGAAAGACAAGAAAGATAAACAAATCAAGTATCTTGACTTGGCTCGCGAGGTTGTCGACATGTGGGATGTTGACTCAGCAATCATTGTGCCGATAGTCGTTACAGCCAATGGATTGATAGCCAAGAGCCTCGACCAACAACTGAGGAGGCTCTCGTTGGGCAGCTGGAACAAGGGCTTGATTCAGAAAGCAGTACTTCTGGACACGGCTCGCATTGTCAGGAGGTTCCTCTCTCTGGAGCTCTGACCGCCGGCCGGTAGCTTGGACCCTGTTCCCGATACCGGTGGGCTACTATTTTTTATATTTTTAAATGTTTTATATATATATTTTTAATATTCTAATATTTGAAAATATAATTTATAGATATGTATTTAGATGATTAAAGGTTATAATAATTAACCGAACCGACGTCTTACTAAACATCTTGTTACCAAAAAAGGTGTTGAGTTTAGATAATGTAGCATGGTACACTCTTCCACTACACTATCTTCATTTTTAGGTCCGAGAGCATCATCTGCAGACTATTATATTCTTTAAATAATAATTACCTACAATTTGTTCACTATCGGCTATTTAACAGGTACATAAAGTCAATCTGCCTAGCCTTTTCCCAACTATGTTGGGGTCAGCTTCCAGTCTAACCGAATGCCACTATTTTACATGGAGCGACTGCCTATCTGACCTGTCTGTCTTTATTTATTTATAACACGATACACCTTGGTAAGACTGGTTGTCAGACTTTCGGGTCTGTAACGACTGTCAAAGATCCAGGAATGCCATTTAAGGCCAACGCCTTAACGTGCTTTCCGAGGTACGGCCGGCCCGGGGAGGCCTCGGAATGTAAAGATTCCCCATCCACGGACCGACTGCGGCAAGCGTAGCTTAACCTCATCGATCGACCCGTGCGGCTGTTATTACTTAGCCAAGAGCCTCTAACAGTTATAAATAAGTATAACCAGCTATTTATTTTTCTCAGCGGTTCCGAACGTAACTGGGTCACGATAAAAGAATATCTTTTCATTGACAAGGCCATAGAAATACGAATAGTTACGACAGTCAAGTGCAGGGCTACTGCCTGACATCCGTATTATTTGAGCTATGTATCCTTTATATCCTTTACTCTGTTGCACAATGGATTTATCGATAATCATATTTTCCTGAAAAAATTACAAAGAAAAACAAATCGCCGCGCCGGTTGTGTAGGCCGCCCATTGTATGTATATTTTGTAGTGTTTGATACATTTTTTTAAGTTATAAGTAAGTAATGTATTTTTGTGGTGTACAATAAAGTACTTATATTTATAAATAAAATAATAAATAAATCCTCCTAATATTATAAATGTGAAAGTTTTAATGTTTGGATGTTTGTTACTCAATCACGCAAAAACGGCTGAACGAATTTATATGAAATTTGGCACACAGATACTTAGTTTATAACCTGGATTACTACAGTATCCTATGTAGTAATCCAGGTTATTTTATTCCGATTTTCCCACGGGATTGAGACTTTGCGGGTCAAATCGCGAGTCGCTGCTAGTGTGAAATACATATTATGCGATGCGTCATTGATTGTTTTATTATTTTTATGTTACAGGCTGGTCTGGCTTTTAATATAATACCATCAAAAGTGACGCTGGGCGTCGATATGAGGTTATCCACAGATGCAAATGCCGATGAGATGCAAACTTTAGTAAGTATAGTTCGCGTCAAATAACTTTGCCGCTCTGAATTGGGCAACAAATCACTGCGCAGTAGTTAATCGTAGGAATAAAACAGCAGCGCGCATGCACGGCTAGCAAAAAAGCCTAGCTTCAGAGCGGCAAAATTATTTGACGCGAACAGTACATGGTGTTGCCAACGTAGCCCGCGAAATTCGAAATTTTCTTAAGTTTTTTGCATTTTGCATGTCATTTTGAAGTTGTATTTAAATCAAAATATGATTCGCGCAAACAACACATATCAATTTACAGAGTTATAATCATTAGAATAATCAATACAAGTTAAGAAGTACTTATTACTCGCAAGAAGCGAGTATACCTACTTTGATCAAAATAAAACCTGATAGCATAATCAACCTATAATTTTCCCACTGCTGGGATACATGCTTCCTCTCTTCGAGAGGAAGTAGGTTGTAATCTACCACGCGGGCCCAGTGCGGGTTGGTAGATATCACATATCTTCAAATTATTTACAAAAAGTATAACGCCTGCCTGAGTTCGAATCCACGACCTAAATCTCGTTAGTCGGGGCCGTTACCACTGGACCACCATTGAGCTCTAAAACGTGATACTGACCAGCAAATTGAATTGCTGCAAAACTTAAGAAAATTTGAATTTCGCGGAGCTATCCGCCATCGCAATTTTACGAGCTTGTAGGTACTCTTGTACCGAAAAGTCTCTGCAATGTGACGCTCGTAGTCACTTTTTCACTTGGCGCTGTAATCCACTAGAGGCGCTTCCTCAGTTTCGAGAAAAAAATTTGCGGGGTAACTATAACACCTTCTGTATGTACCCTGTGCTTACGAAATAAATGAATTTGATATTGAACTAAAACTGCGAGGGTGGAATCTTTGAGGAAATATTACGGGGTAGTATTATTTTGCTTATCTCCTAGATGGCGCTAGTCGCACCATTCTAAAATATACAATATGTAATAGCATTGTTCGTATTGTGTGTTTGGTACAAAAGTCGGACCTAACAGGCGCTACAGGCGCATAAAGAAAGTTAGAGACCTAACTTTCTTTATGCGCCTGTAGCGCCTGGGCGCCTGGCGCTTCTGGGTCTGTAGGCACAGACCCAGAAGTATACAGAGGTTATTTTAATAATAAATAATCTTTGCTTTTCAGGTGGATTCTTGGATGCAAGAAGCTGGTAACAAAACGGAAATATCGTACTTCCGACAGGAAAAAGAGTCGGGAGCCACTGCAGTAGATGACTCCAACCCTTACTGGGTTACTTTGAAGAATACTTTGAATAATATGTAAATGGCAACATGTCTCGCTTGATAATGACTGGTTTCTTGACCCTTATTCATCATAATCAGCCTATAATGTTCCTACTGCTGGGACACAGGCCTCCTCTCTGTGAGAGGGAGTGGGCCATAAGCTACCACGAGGGCCCAGTGCGGGTTGGCGGATATCACACGTCTTCGATTTTTTTGGCTCTAGGACATGCTGGTTTCCTCACGTTGTTTTCCTTTACCGTTTCGAGAGTAGTGATGAGGCTGATAATGATTCATCATGGTTTTGTACCTAATATTTCAAGGTACACATTTATTAATATTATTAATTAATAAATTAATGTTTCCATCTTGAATCTTCGGCTATGAAGACTAATAGTCTTCATTGCATAAAATTCAAAATGTGCCAATTACCTAATCATATATGTATTTCTGGAGTTATCGACTCGCCTACAAATAAATTAACTTCGTGCGAGTCGCATTTACAAAAAAATATATTATTTGAAGGTTACTATTCGTTTCGGGCGAGTAAATTCGTGCGAATCGTCTAATAAGCCGAATGTTCCTGTCGATATAGACCAACTTTATCTGGCAGCCCAAAGTGAACATTGGCTTACGTATTAAAATAGAAATGGTTGATTTAGTTAGCAATCATTTAAGAATATTTAAACTTCCCTTGCCCTAAGCCTTGTGTTCACCAACATTTAAATCAACTGATTAAATATAAAATCAGTTCTACATTTGATATTTCCTTAGGAAATTTGACATAATCCAACTGTTTAAATACCTAACCGGTGGTTTGAACATTCGCGACTAGTACGTTGATTTGAGCGTGTACTGAGGGCAAGGTTTTATGTTTGAACATTCCGTTATCGCTATCTCTACACGAGATAAAACAGTGACTTGCATAACCTAATGTTATTTCAGTGGTATCAAGATTACGCCCGTGGTGTGCCCAGCGACCTCCGACATGCTCGTGCTACGTAACCTTGGAATACAAGCCCTTGGCTTCTCCACCAAAGCGAAGACGATCTCAAGATTACACGCCAAGGATGAATACCAGAATGTGGAAACCTTCTTGAAGGGAATAGATATTTACACGGAAGTTATTAAGAATATAGGTAACCTACAATCTGTTAGTTAAGAGGCTTGTGATAATAAATAACTGATGTTTATTTACAAATTTACTATAATTTATACTCCCTATTTTATGTAGGTAAATAAATTATAGCAAGTATTTTAAAGTCTTTATTTTCTATGCCCTGAGTTCTTTCTTTAGTTCAGTCTACTTACGGAAAAAATTAAAAGGTAAGTAACTAACTTACCGATGTAGAGTAGGTATACAAATACATATAACACATTAGTTTCATTTTAATGATGGCATGACTAAGTTTCTAAGTAGTTGTGTACTTGCGTGGAAGTTGTGCTCGTTTGGCCCTACCGCTGTTGGTATCATATTGGCACTACCTAGAAAGGAAGAAAAATAAAGAAAATTTACGCTTATTTGCGGTAAACAAGACGCAGAGAAAGTACACAAAAAAGAAAAACTTGGGAGAAAATATGCGTCACATCCTCGCGCAGCATAATGCCCTATCTAGGTACCATAGAAATGTAAACATATATCTATGCTAGGTACCTATATCTACAGTTATTTTTTTTTTGGATGGGAAATCATCTAATGACTCCTCCCGCTCTGGGTGGAGCGGAAGGGAGTGTCAGACTCTTACTGCCTAAAACTCACCCGTGTTCCTTCCTTAGCCCTTTATGTTCCGGGGCAGCGGTAACCCTTTCGGACGATCCCGCTACCCCGGCAGGCTTCGGCCCTAGCGGGCCCCTTCCTTTATGCTGACATCTCTTTGAGGCGCGCGTGGAACACATACGCGCCGTCCGGCACGGGCCTGGTCCTGATCGGACGGTGAGCTGCCCATTACTCTCCGGCCGCAGGCCCGCGCCTACGGTGGACGGGAGTCGTCACGCGGGTCCCGACGCCCGTAGCGTCTCCCGCGGCGGCTGAGACTTGAGGCTCTCTCCCTCAGCCGTCCCGCCACCTCCTTCGCTAGCATGACTGCTTCGCAGAAGGAGGTGACTGCCTCCCACTCCCTCTCGCTCCGGACCATGGCTTGAACCTGGGCCGGACGCGAGAGGTCGCCGCCGCTGCCGATCGCCTCTACGAGGACACGGTGGTGCTCCGCCCAAGCGGGACAGACCTTCACCGTATGCTCCACCGTGTCCTCCGGGCGATCCTCGCAATGGTGACACCCGGGCGTCTCCTCCCGCCACCTATATCTACAGTTTCATATTCTTTACTGATCTTTACCGTAATGAAAAGCCACACACATTTATCACAGATGCGGTACTTTTGTTCCAACGGTTTGATTTCATCGGTTTTGTAAGGCCAGCAGGACCCTAAGCACACGAAAGTGTTCACCGTGGATTGCCAGCCCTTCACCAACATGAAGTAATCGAGGCGGCAAGTAGGTACATTAAGTAAATTAGAATAGCATAGAAAATAATAACCTACACAGTTAAAATTATACCATACCTTAACCATACCAAAATTAACAAACAGTGAACCGTGAAGGTGAAAACGCTAAATACATGACCTTGACATGAGTGACCTCGAATGTTTTCTGCCTAAACGTGCTTTTAATGATTTATTCCGGTTTGATCCTATGAACCCCTTCCACCCCCTCCCCCCCCCCTCGATCCCCTCCTAGTTCTTCTTCTGTTTTAATATCTGTCTTATCCACTTTATCTAATGATGAAGTAGACAAAAACTATTTGCATAGGAGATAAAAATAGTGAAGTAATTTAATTCAGTGATAAGTTCAGTGATTAGCAATGCAAGTACTGGTGGTGGCCATTCAACTCTAGAAATAGAGAAAGAAGTTCTTTATTTTTTTTTTATTGAAATTAATAGACAACATGCAAGTATCCCGGTAAATGTGCCAGTCGCACATGGCCCAGTTTCATACTAGGCCATCAAGACATTTACCGAGGTTGTAGGTTCAAATCTGGTCAAGTACAGACGCCAGCACATCAAGCTACTACAATCTGTCAAATTTCTTTAATAGATTTTCAACTTTATCGCTAAAGCTATTGGTTCAAAGTTGATTGGGAAAATTTTACAGTTTTGGGTAGCTTCATGTGCTGGCGTCTGTACCTACCTAGAGTACCTACAAATAAGTATGTCTTTTTTAATTAATAAATTTTATGTAATTTCTGAGTTTATCTTGGACATTACTGACATCGGTGAAGGAAAAAATTGTGGGGAAACCTGGACTTTATAACTATATATACTATATAATATATAAAATAATAATATATAATAATATAAACTATATAAAAAATAATACTATATAATATCTATATATATAAAAGGAGAACTGACTGACTGACATATCAACGCACAGCCCAAACCGCTGGGTCTAGAGATTCCAAATTTGGCACGTACGTTCCTTATGAGGTCTAGGGGTGCACTAAGAAAGGATTTTTCAAAATTCATCCCCTAAGGGGGTGAATGGGGGGGGTGAAATTTCACGTGGACGAAGTCGCGGGAAGAAGCTAGTAAACTATATAATAGTTCTCGTCTCTACAACCGTATTAACAAAATAGCATACATAGGTACATAACTTAACAAAAAACATGTGCAAAAAAGAATTACAAATCCTTTTACTAAAATTAAACTACCAGGAAACTGAAGATCTTCTCAAACCAATCCAATAGATCTATTTAAAAAAACAGACGCATACTTACACTCACACATACACCCACTCACACACTCACATATATATACACTCACACATACACTCACTCACACACTCACATATACAATCACATATGTGTGATTGTATCAGAATCACTCACCTGTGCACTCTCGTGCACGCACACGCACAAATGTTCTACATAAGTAAATAAGTAGCTTAATTAATTTTATTTTACTGTTTATTTTGTAACCATATTATATTTTTTACGAGTTCACTACATAGCACGTTCGAATTCTTATTTTTTATGTAACCTATCTTGGAAGGCGCTGGTGTCTGTGATACAATGATTTTCTTTCATTAGTACAGGCACCAAAGATATACTTTTTTCTGTAATGCTCATTTTTAATTGGAAAATTGTTTTTGTGAACCTAAATGTGTTTTTCTGAAATAAAAATTTCCTTTATTCGTCTATATACATATAATTTATATTTTTAAATATTAGAATATAAAAAAAATATATAAAAACATTTAAAAATATAAAAAATAGTAGTCCACCGGTCTCGGGAACAGGGTCCAAGCTACCGGTGGTCAGGGCTCCAGAGAGAGGAACCTCCTGACAATGCGAGCCGTGTCCAGAAGTAGTGCTTTCTGAATCAAGCCCTTGATCCAGCTGGCCAACGAGAGCCTCCTCAGGTGTTGGTCGAGGCTCTTGGCTATCAATCCATTGGCTGTAACGACTATTGGCACAATGATTGCTGAGTCAACATCCCACATGTCGACAACCTCGCGAGCCAAGTCAAGATACTTGATTTGTTTATCTTTCTCGGCTTTCACGAGGTTCTCATCATGCGGGACGGTTATGTCAACAATAATTGCGCGCCTCTCTAATCGATCCATCACCACTATATCAGGCTTATTGGCAACAATAGTCCTGTCAGTGATGATCGATCGATTCCAGTACAATGTGATATTTCCATTTTCGAGAACTGGGCCGGGCACATACCTATAGTACGGCACCTCCGATTCCACAAGGCTGTATTTCAGAGCAAGTTGCTGATGGATTATCCTGGCTACAAGGTTGTGTCTATGCAAGTACTCCCCGTTAGCTAGACGAGAACACCCGGAGATAATATGCCTGATTGATTCTCCCGGCCGGTGGCATGCCCGACAGATGTCAACCGGGCCGTCTTTCACAATAAATCTCCGGTAATTGTTCGTCATCATAACTTCGTCCATAATTGCACAGACAAAACCTTCGGTTTCTCCAAAAAAATCACCGAACCGCAGCCAGGCTACGGACGCTAGTAAATCTACATCGGGTCCATGTAGGGCCCGGAAAAAGCGTCCGTGAAGCTCCTTACTCTGCCATACCTCCATGCGATCATTATTGTCAAGCACTACTGGTTTGCGCCAGTTCTCTTTACCTAAGGAGAGCGGGGTGAGGCCATTGTCCACCATGACTACATCTCGATGCATCCCCACGTCGGTTTCTAGGAAATATTCCCTAAGACTGCATATCTCGCGATTGTGGAGGGTCTTAGAGTTTAAAAACCCTCGACCTCCACACGTTCGCGGGATATACATCCTCATTACCGATGACCGTGGGTGATGCATTCGATTTGCAGTCAGTAGTGTACGAACCCTCCTATCTAGGGCGTCGAGTTCGGTCTGAGTCCATTTGAGTATGCCAAAAGAGTACATCATCATTATTATTATTATTATTATATAAGTATATACCTAAGTCTGAAAAAGCCAATCCGTCTTGAGCAAGCGTGGTGATCAATGCTCACACCTTCTCTGTATGAAAAGAGGTTCTTGTCCTGCAGTGAGACAATAATAGGTGGGTGAGTATGTATTAATACGCACAATGAAGGGTTCCATAGCTGGAACGAATTTATCCCAAGCAAAAACTTAACATTGTAGCTAAAACTTAACATTGTAGCTAAAAAGTTATGTTCTCCCATACATCCCAACTGCAAATGTAATCTGCGGGGCAATTGCGTAACACATTATCAATCGGAATCCGTTTTATTTTGACAGTTCAGCAACATTCATTGCGTTGTTTACGTTGTTGAGCAGACAAATTTTTTGAACTTAAGAAGCAATGGATTAGCAATTTGCTTTAAAATGATTCAGATTGATAGTGTGTTACGCAATTAGGGTGCTGGTCGACTATTACTCGTTAACTTGCAAAGCCTACTTAGCTGTGATAGTTTTCCTTTTAATTTCCTTATGTGTACAACTGCCGTTTTCTTCACATATCCAAAAACAATCATTAAGCTGGCCTGGGGGGCTTGACTCTAACAAAAATAACACTTTAATGCTTAATATTTCGTAAACGAATCCCTGAATCGCAAAATAGTTTTCACACACCCGTAATATTTTTAAACGGCTTATCCAACGACATTGGACACCATGGAATAGACGAGAAAAACCTTCCCACTTTAGATGTAGGGGAGGTCCACAAAAAAAAATATTTTCAAGATTTTATTTTACCACTTTGTCGGCGTGATTAATATTATACCCAAACCAAATTCTGAGCTAAGCCGCGGACAGACAGTCAGACAAACGGACGGAAATGGCAAAAGGAACCATTATAGGTTCCTTGTTGACTACGGAACCCTAATAAAAATGGGATGTAATTCAATATTTGTATAATGTACCTATGTGCCAATCTAAACTAATATTTTCCTGTTGATTTAACATATCTATCTATATATTTTTATATATATAAAAGGAGAACTGACTGACTGACATATCAACGGACAGCCCAAACCGCTGGGTCTAGAGATTCCAAATTTGGCACGTACGTTCCTTATGAGGTCTAGGGGTGCACTAAGAAAGGATTTTTCAAAATTCATCCCCTAAGGGGGTGAATGGGGGGGTGAAATTTCACGCGGACGAAGTCGCGGGAAGAAGCTAGTATATTATATTTATTTAATTAACAATGTAGTACCTCTTCGAAATTTATGTACTTAGATATAATATACTCGTATAAACAGATGACAGATGATAGTGTGGTTTAACAAATACTTAAATTATATAAAAAAAATGTTATGTTTGTAAAGTTTGATGAAATACAGGTATGGATTCAGGAATCCACGAAAAAGGATTATAGGTATCATCAGATGAGGGGCTCGTGGTTAAATAATAACAGCCGCACAGGCCGATCGATGAGGTTAAAATCTACATCAAACACAAGGAACTGATAGAGGAGCAATGAAAACGTTACAGATAAACTATCAGATTTCCAAGATAATAATGATGAATTTGACATTTCTCATCCGCTGCCGTGATAATGAAAAATGTTAATAGTGTCTATAGATGATATATAACGTAGACTACCAGTGATCAAGACAGAATAAAATAACTACAAATAAAGTTATTGTTGTTATTTACTCGTCGTTTTTATTGTGCACTCATGAGGGGCAGTTACAGATGTTCCACGTAAGTTTTTAGCTCCTATATACATTTTATGCGAGGCGGCTCTTAAACAGCTTGAAAATGGTAAAGACCCTGGTAAGGACGGAATTACGATCGAGCTCCTGAAAGCGGGAGGAAGTCCTGTGCTAAAAGAGCTTCGGGAGCTTTCAACTCTTTTTCTGGGAAAACGCCAGAAGCGTGGCGAAGGAGCGTGGTCGTCCTTTTCATTAAGAAGGGTGGACCCTTCTAAACAACTACAGACTCATTTCGCTCCTTAGCCACGTATGTATATAAGTTGTTTTCAAGAGTCGTCACGAATCGTCTAGCGCGAAGACTCGACGAGTTTCAGCCACCGGAGCAGGCCGGGTTTTGAGGAGGATTTAGCACCATAGACCACATCAACACTGTGCGACAAATTATACAGAATTCCGAAGAGAATAATCGGTCCCTATGTCTTGCCTTGGTGGACTATGATAAACGCTTATGACTCTATCGAGACCAGGTCTATTTTGGAGTCTCTGCAGCGAAGCCAAGTCGATTTGCGATACATTCCAGTGCTGAGATGTCTTTATGAAAACGCGACAATGACCGTCCAAACTCAGGACCAGCGAACTGAAGATATCCCCCTTCGTCGTAATTTCCCCGAAATTTTTCTCAAACGCATTGGAGGATGTGTTGAAGACACTGAACTGGGAAAGACGCGGCATTAACATCAACGGCTGGCTGGTAGCAGCCGGATGAGAGTTGCCGAAAATCGAGTTGAATGGCGTTTTGTAGGCGAGACCTATGTCTACCAGTGGACTGCTATAGGCTGATGATGATGATACATTTTATGCACAAAAACGAACTTACGTTTTGTGTGCAAAAAATGTTCAAATAATACACTATCGTGGTGCTGACAAGCATACGTTAGAAGATATAAAATTAGCATCAATAATAACTACTAAAATAGGTATTTAGATAGACGAATGTCCTTTGAAATACCTAATTCATGTGTTTTTTTTACACCGACAATAATTTTATACTGCTCGGAGTAAACATTTATTAGAGGTTAAGAAATAATAAAATAAGCAATTTATGAATTTTTATTGTGTTATAAAATAATTTTTAACCGACTTCAAAAAAGGAGGAGGTTCTCAATTCGGATGTTTATATTTTTTTTAATTAAATGAGGATTTGCAAAATTCTTTTTTTTTGTTCGAAAGTGGTTTATTCCGAAATGGTCCTATTTAAATTTCGTAAAGAACTGATGATGTGTTTCGGAGACAGACAACGGAACTCTTCAATAAATGCCAGCAAAACAACCGCAATTGCTGCTATCGCCTTGTTTACACAATCACAAACATAAAACCACGCCTGTACTCAATAAAGGGGTACGCAGATGTGTTCAGTATACCACGGTGTACACCCTCATTTCTGTCTAAGTTGTTATTGGGGTACCTTTAATCTTGCAAGTAAATTCGGGCATAACTTTTTTGTTTATGAATTGATTTAATTAACCGACTTAAAAAAATGAGGAGATACTCAATTTGGTTAAAGTATATATATTGTTTTATGTATAATTACAAAACCTTCAAAGGTTTTTAGACAGGTGTATGCTTGTATAATTAGTTAGTGTAACTTAATGTATTGAAAAAAAAAAATGGTACCTGCAATCAAAAGCAATATTTCTACAGTTTCTACTTCATGAATGAAAACTAAAAAAGGTCGGTTAGGTACCTACCTAACCAACCTTTTATAATTATTTCACCTTTTTAGGGTTCCGTAGCCAAATGGCAAAAAACGGAACCCTTATGGATTCGTCATGTCTGTCTGTCCGTCCGTATTTCACAGCCACTTTTTTCCGAAACTATAAAAACTATACTGTTGAAACTTGGTAAGTAGATGTACTTATTCTGTGAACCGCATTAAGATTTTCACACAAAAATAGAAAAAAAAACAGTAAATTTTGGGGGTTCCCAAACTGAAACTCAATTTTTTTTTTCATCAAACCCATACGTGTGGGGGGGGGGGTATCTATGGATAGGTCTTTAAAAATGATATTGAGGTTTCTAATATCATTTTTTTCTAAACTGAACAGTTTGCGCGAGAGACACTTCCAAAGTGGTAAAATGTGTCCCCCCCCTGTAACTTCTAAAATAAGAGAATGATCAAACTAAAAAAAATACATGATGTAAATACATTATCATGTAAACTTCCACCTAAAATTGGTTTGAACGAGATCTAGTAAGTAGTTTTTTTTAATACGTCATAAATCGTAAACCGCAATTTACCTTTCATTCAATCAACTCAAAGTTACAACGAACTACAAGAACTTTTATATTATGTTACTTGCTGCTACGGAACCCTTCATGGGCGAGTCCGACTCACATTTGGCCGCTTTTCTTATATATTCTGTCTTGTAGGTGCAAAAGTACCTACTTGTGCACCTACATTTATTGTGAAATTCCTTAGTATAAAAGGTAATATAAAATATCATAAACTGCGCATTATGATAAGTAATCTGTAAATCTTTATAACATTCATGTATTCAATTTTAGAATATGAAACCAATTTTTTAGCAAAAACTTTCCCGAATTTGGATAGATTATTATTTGTGAAACACCTTAACCAATCTGACGATCAGGAAATTCAGGCTAGCCACTCATTGTATGATGCCAAAATACAAAAAAAAAAGAACTATCAAAATCGGACAGCTCTGTAAGAAGTTATGCCTGATCATACATAAAAAAAAAATATACGCGTCGAATTGATAACCTCCTCCGTTTTTTCGTCGGTTAAAAAATTTGCTTGGATTGACTACGAGATTAATACATTCATCAAAGACTAGCTTCTGTCCGCGACTTCGTCAGCGTGATATTTCGCCCTTCCCCTATTCACCTTCTTAAAGGGAGGAATTTTGAAAAACCCTTTCTTAGTGGATACCTAAATTTCATGTCTCTAGGACAAGCGGTGTAGGCTCTGCGTTGATATATCAGTCAGTCAGGACTTTGAATTTTATATACAGGATTATTGGAAAAACACTAACAACCTCTTAAGAGGTCATTGTACTCATCATTCTGAACAACTTTTACTATGGGGCCAAACCTGAAATCGCGAAAAATAATCAGCTGTTACATGTTGACGAGTCATACGAACATAAATGTAGAGAACTTAAACTACTTTTATTTTAGATAAACAATTAAGTTGGGTTCGTGCCGACCTCCACGCGGGCGAAGCCGCGGACAAAAGCTAGTTTGTAATAAATAAAACGTTATGTATATCTTTAACAAATCCTATTGCCATTTTGAGTATTTTTAAATAAATCCTTAGTTTCTTATCTCCTGTTTATCTGTATGAATAAATGAATTCGTTCGTAGTTGAGTTCGGCCCTGCAGGTTAGACGCGATTCGCAAAATTCGCAATAAATACGAGTGCGTTTATGAGTTCGACAACAGTCCTCTGTCAACTGGGTAAGTATTCACTTAGCTAATAATGTTCGGTAGTAATTAATTGATAATATACTGTTCCATTTTTAGCTGAAAGCTGAAAGATTTCGCTGTAGTAGTTCGAGGTAGATTGTGTAAAAACCCATATTGCTGGCACAATGTTGTCTTTGTAACGGCCCTATAACCAAGAAAAAATATCGTCTTTCGTGTATTGTTGTCTTTAATAAATATTGTCTAATATGTATTTCCAGTACCTGGTTAGAGATATCGATGCACACCCTATTACCATGGATTCAGTTCATGATTCTGAACGCCCCTGCGGTAAATTATTTCGTCGGTTGCTTAAAAAAAAATAAGCTGCTCCATATATTTTGACCGCACTTTTGTAGGAACCAGCAGATTTTTTTTTTTTGCGAATCATTTCAACGCAGACGTGCATGGTACAGGCTGCGCGTCGTTGTCCGTGCCACGTGTACCTATAGAGAAAGTACTTGTCAGATTACTACAGTCCCCGGCACGTAACTTGGCAAGGGTCGTTGGATGTGTTTTTCCTTTCATTAGCTATCTTGTACACAGACATGTTTAAAAATAATCTACGGCAATAACCATAGTATAATGACAAACAATAAAAGTGGCCATTTTCTTGTTGCACTAAGTGTACATGGGCTAACTTACTCCCAATACGCCAAAACCTTGCCAAGTTACGTGCCGAGACTATATAATATAAAGTCGTAAACGGGAAGAGGAGTATGTTGTTCTTGTCGGTTTTTAGATGTTACGACATAAAACTTCAGCTAAGATTATAATGTGTTACTTTTTTTACAGAACGTAAAAATGTTCGGCATAGTTTCTATAGTTCTTGCAGCGCTACAGCTGCAAGTCAGCTTTGCTGCCTGTGATATCGACTATGCCAACAGCACCCCGGTGGAATTATTCCAGACATACCTCAAGATTGACACCACTACTCATAATAATTTAAGTAAGAACGGTTTTAGTTATTTTCTCGCTTAGGGATAGAAAAAACGAACGCGACACTCTTTTTTTGTTTTTAAAATGATAATATTACAGTAAACAATTGTTTTTGTATCTTTGCCTGATGGTTATGATGTAGATTTTAAGTATCAGACTATTAAATTGATTTTCCTTATTTTTTAAAGATTTTCTTTACGAAGAACCAACGGTATCCCTATATTTTCCATTTTCATTAACGCCCATGTAAGTAAACCGTTGCTACAATGAAGCACTTGCCTAGAATTCTGATTTTTCGTCTTTATTACCAACTTATTAAATAATTTCACCTTACAGCGGAGGCTGTAGAATTCTGGAAAGCATTAGCTAAAGCAGCTGATGTACCAGTCAACGTGTACGAGATTGTACCAGGGTACCCCATAGTGGTACTGAAATGGGCAGGAACCGACAGCAGTCAGCACAGCATAATGCTGAACTCACACATGGACGTGGTTCCTGCTGATATAGAGGTACATTTATAAACAAAATAACTCGAAGTACCTATATGTTATTGTTACTAATGAACACCGCCAAAAATAGTGTGACTCTATCGTTTCGTAAAATTGAACTAGCAGTATGCCGATGGCTCTATATTTGGCGGTGATCATCAACTTTCTTCACGTATTTGTTAGGAAGAATAGAGAGAAGCATCTTCCTTCTCTGCTTCTATTCGAGATTATATAAATTTTGACCAGAATTCAGCCATATCGACAGCGACGATCTTTCTATGAGCTGCTCGTAAGAAGCTCGTTTACATCAGTGTAATTTGCACACTTGCAATCCGATGGTCAAATGTGGTGGCTTACCTATAGCATAAGCATAATCAGCCTATAATGTTCCCACTGCTGGGATACAGGCCTCCTCTCTTCGAGAAGGAGTGGGCTGTAATCTACCACGCGGGCCCAGTGCGGGTTGGTAGATGTCACGTCTTCTAATTTTTGGTTCTAGGACTTGCCAGTTTCCTCACAATGTTTTCTTTCACCTTTTTGAGAGCAGTGGTGATGAATGAAATTATTTACTTATAGCGCCTGTTTGGGTTCGAACCCACGACTTACAACTCGTAAATCGGGGCCGTTACCATTGGGTCACCACTACTCATATTATAACTTACTAACTTACCTAATATTAGACCAAAACACCTAGAAGGCCTGCTTTCGTATGGCAAAGATTAATTCGTCTTTGTTAGGTAAACAGCAACCAAAAATTCTTCGTGTTTTATCTTGTTGTAAATAGCTGGCTCACGGTACGAACTTATCAGTTTTATGACTATTACAATAATTGTAAAACTGAAAAAAGCAATTTTGGCGGTAGCTCAATCATCTACGCATTAGTATAAAATCTATACATATGGCTGTGACGGTTGATAGACATTTATATAGCAGTCGTAAACTGAATATCTTGTGATATTTATAGGGGCATGGTTTTTTGGAATGTTTGTAAAATTACTATCTTCATTGCAAGACACCTCGTCATTATAACGTGATTTTGCTTGGCTTACACAAACAGGTAGGTTGAAGTACCTACCTTTGTTTGTATAAGCAGTCTAAAATGATCAATCTTGAAGCGTTCTTCACATACTAAGAATACCTCATTCGAATACAGTGATCAGTTCAATGCTACTGCTATAATTTTCTGACAATTGTGGTTCTTTTTCTCACAGGAAGGCTGGGCATACGACCCCTTCGCCGGCCACATAGACGACAACGGAATCATTTACGGCCGAGGGACGCAAGACATGAAGTCTGTATCAATACAATATTATGAGGCGCTTCGTAGATTGAAGGAAAACAATGTTACGTTTCTCAGAGACGTGTACATGACTCTTATGCCTGGTGAGTCACCATATTTGTGCATTATACCACATTTTTCATATGCTACTTAAATTATACATCAATCTTCTACTTAACTGTAATTGCTGTGCAGCGACCGTTTTATTTATGTACACACATATAAACGGACAAAAAGAAAGGAACAAAAAAAATACGAACAAAGGTGTTGTTTTTGTCTAAAGAAATTTCTGCCAGCATACCTGCGATAGGAGAGTAGATGAGAAGATATGTAGACAACGTGTGTAAGAGTAGAAGGGAAAACAAAATACTTATAATCAAAAATAATCTCTAATTTAAATATAAAAATATATGAGATTACATTTTAAGGGTTTTATACCAGCCTACGCAATATCTTGGTACTTTTATGCGCTGACGACCTCCTGACGCAAATGCCTGCAATTTTATGATTCTCTGACAACCATAAAAACTAATGATTTTTCTACAGATGAGGAGGTTGGAGCGGAAAACGGGATGATTTCATTCGTAAAGACACAAGAGTTTGCAGCCATGAACGTGGGGATAGAACTAGACGAAGGCGCTCCATTCCCACTGCCTGGAATACCAGTCTTCTATCAAGACAAGGTTGTGTGGCGTAAGTGAATTACAGATACTTATTATTGTCAACTGCTTCATGTTTTTCGAACAGAGAGAACAGTAAGACGACTGCAGACTACATAATGATGATGCTTCCTGTTTTTAAGGCCCTCAGATGAATGAATGAATGTTTGTATATAAACGATGATTAAAGTTAAGTGACGTTTACCTAAACGTTAAAAATGTATGGTTAAGCAGTCGTTAATCACTACTTAACTTAAGGCAACGTTCATGAATAAAGGGGCATATGTGTCAAGATATGGAACCAATAGTACTGTCATCTCAACCGACGTTTATCGCAGAATCCGGGCATGAGTGATCACCCTCATCATCATCTGTCTAGCCTTATGCCAACCATGATGAGGTCGGCCATGCAGCTGAATCAGTTTGAGTGATCATTATTAGATTGACGACTTGTATTTTACACACGTTTGCAGTTAAACGTTTGTTTTCCGGTCTGGTAGGTATCACTACCGTGACTAAATTCTTGACACGTGTTATTACACGTGTCACGAGTAATACGGGTTGGTGTTCGCAACTCCACGTCAAAGCGCATACAGTCCGATCAGTTATATGCCTCTGACAGCAGAAACCTAACAGCAACCTTATTGTAACGAAAATAAAGATCATTGTGATTTGGACAGTGATGCAAAGGCAAAATTACTGTGAAAGAACTGTATTTTGCGTCGTGACACCTGTATCGTTGTACTAACAACGACCTGCTGCTGCTGAAAAAATAATGTTAATTTATAAGGCGCTACAGCTGTTTTGAAGCTTTGCCTTGTTTTGCTACCTATACCTATCATTTAAATTACCTCCTCATAAAATAAAATTATTAATCATTAATTAAATTCGTTGCAGACGTCATTCATTAAGTAATTATCACCAACGTTGTTAAGTATAATTTTTGCTTGCCAAATGGCAGAATGTACCTGCTAGGAACCGATAATTATCTTGTAATAACTCATCTGTATGGTATCTACATTATATGCAAATATTCTTCTTCTATTTCAGAAATACAAGTTGATTGTCACGGCGTAGCTGCCCATGGGTCCACTTTCCCTAAGACGAACGACACCGCTACTGGCAAGGTAGATTACTTGAATAATTTTATTTATTTATTAACTCAACATCACTATCATTACAGGAATTTCCTAATTCAATAGTGTGGCCATAATTTCAGTTTTTTTAATACAAACAATAAAGCAACTATAAGTGAATGTGAACTAAAATTACTTTTTGATGTGTAACAATTGTCGCGTGTTTATTTGTCGCAACTTTGATGCGGAGTCATGTTTTGTTTTGTACTGTGCAGTGTGCAAGGCTTTATAAATACCTTGAAATAATTACTGTTTTTTTTCTAGTGCCGCAACGTTATCGACAAATTTTTAGAATTCAGAGACGAACAGTATGAAATAGCAAGAATTTCGCTTCCGACCTATGCCGGTGAATATACCTCCGTCAACCTCAATAAAATTAGCGTAAGTTTACCCATTTTTATACGGTTCATAATATTATATAATATATTATAAACCGTATTATGTTTTCTTTATCCTTCTGGATTTATCTTGGACTTTACTGACATCGGTGAAGGAAACACATTATGAGAAAACCTGAACTTGTATTTAATATAAGTCTGAAATCACCAACTCATTTTGAGCAAGCGTGGTGATCAAAAGTCGTGTCATCTCTGTATGAGAAGAGGCTTTTGCCCTGCATTGGGACAAAAACAGGCGGGTAATATTATGATAATATACATGTCGCAGGCAACCGGTTAAATTAGCCGTTTAGTTAAATGCTTAGCTAGCCTTTTGACTAAACGGTGGCCGTTCAACTAACGGCCTGAATGATATTCAATAATATAGTTTAGGTTGGAACTGTAAGCAATAACGCGAGAGCCGAATTAGTTGCAGTAACTAAGCCAGGGCACCCCGACCAAATGGGTTAGGTTAGGTTAAAACTGTGATCAACCGCGTGCAAGCAAAGAGAGCGAAGCGAGGCGAGCACTACTTCCAAAGGCCAGGCATTTAACTAAATGGCTAATTTAACCAGTTGCCTGCGACATACATACCTAATTACTCTACAAAAACCGGGTAGCGTATAAATACGTGGTTGAATGAAAGTACATAATTGCAAAGCTCAAGATGAATTCTTTTCGATTGAATTTAAGAAAAAAGAGGCCTTTTTGTTTTTTAATGTCTAAAGTTATACTAAGTATTATCCATATATTTACAGGGTGGAACAGCTAACAATGTCATCCCGAGCCTCGTGAGTCTCACATTCGACATGCGCTTGGGCACCTCGGTTAACGAGCAAGAGTTCCACGAAAAAGTAAGTGTGGTCAAACACCACATTCATTTCTTATAAGTAGGAACAAGCCATGTGCCCGATGAGATTTTCCATCGGCAAAAACAACGAACTTCCATCCCCTATTTAACCCCTTTAGGGGATGAATTTTTAGAAATCCTTCCTTAGTAGGTACTTTCGTTATACAAGGAACTTTAGAGCAAAATTTCATGCAGCGGTTTAAGCTGTGCGTTGGTTCTCAGTAAATTAATGAATTTAGATCGCACGACGACTATGGTAAGATCTGCTATAATCATACAATGTTAGAGTAGTTATGTGTAGGTTTATTATACCTATAAACCATCGCCGCTAAAGGCTACATGATAAGATTCGTCTTCATCTGATCTGACCAAAATCTGTATCGTGTTTGACAGTTTCGACCACAAGATCTATCGTCAACGACGCCCGGACCGAATAAAATTTGCTTAATTTTAGTGTACGTGCGCACATCGGCGAAGGGACCGATTGACCGACAGCGCAGATTCGTCTGTTCAGATTAATCTCGCCATGTATTAAGTATAGCCTTGATTTGGTTGATGTTAATCCTCTTTATAAATATTGATAGATTCATCAATGGATCGCCGAGGCTGGCGAGAATATAACTCTGACATATATTTCGAAGAACCAGCAGTCTCCTGCTACGATTGCTAACTCCACCAACCCTTACTGGAACGCCATCGCCAGTGCAGCCGAAGAACTGTGAGTTATTTTTTAATTTCCCTTCCGGGTTACCAGGCTTTTTTAAAGGAGTTCTTATACTTAACTAAAACTAGGTATTACACCTTTAGGAGTAGCTATACACTCTGGGCAGCTCCTCTATCATCTTGCTGACCACTATATTTTAGTGTACTTCGCGAAATATCTAGTATTCCATTGCAAGCCAACTGTAGCAGCCGAAATAACAATAGACCCAGTCTTTAGTTTTATAACTTTTGGAGTCACATATCTCCACTAGTCTTATTGACGAACTAATATTTTTGTTCAACAGTAACATACAAATAATGGCGGTACTGCCGCCCGGCTCGACGGACGCCCGACACGTCCGCAACGCCGGCTATCCGGCTTTCGGTTTCTCCCCAATGCCGAGCACAGAGCTGCTTCTACATTCGGTGAACGAACGCCTTGCCATCTCCACCTTCCTGAACGGCATCAAGATCTATGAGAAGATCATAGACAACCTCGCTAACATTCCCGGATCTGAAACCGCTGAAGATACCAGTGCGTATCTTTATACCACTACTAAATAAATGAACTTGTATGAATAGTTGAAAACTGGATTCCTAATTCATTTGAAGCGCTTGCGCAGACGCTTTGCGTCATCAATAAAGATTTTTTTGTGAGTGATAATAAAATAAAATAAAAATGTAATTAAGGAGTACCTACAACTGACTTTCCTGTGATAACTCTAACATTATGTGTAATATTTGGTTAAGCGCGTTTATTAATATTACTTTTAATAAGCCCCCTAAAATCCTACCTTACGTCCAAGCTGAACACCTAGCTACGTGGGGGGCGGACACGCGTACTGTACAACTGTGCAAAAAACTTACGCGGCTAACAAGGAAAGGTAACCCTGTATGGAGATGAGTAATAAAAGAATATATAATTTACGGTCGCTTCCCGGGGAGCGCCGGGGCGCATCTGGAGCCGATGCTAGATGCCACAGCATGCGAACCATCGGCGGTGAGGAGTTGAGCAAGCGGGCTCCTACCGATAAAATTGTTACAGCTGGTCGTAGTGAGCTGAACAGGCGGGCCCACAACGTCGAAGCTACAGCCGATTCCACGGGCGATGATACCGTTTCATTATTCTCTTCCATCCCTTCGACTCGCCCGTCCTACATGACAAGAAGAACAACTAGCTTGTCCACCAGCAACACGCTTGACAGTGTTGTGCGAGATGTCAACCTTGACTCTGAGCTTGCACCCACCTCAAGCGCTCCAAGTACACGCAGACGATGGACACCTGAAATGAATAAGTTCATTCTGCGCACTTACTTTCAATTGACTTTATTAGACACAGACAAAAGAACTTATCTCGAACCGCTCCACCTGAAATTTATAGAAAAATATCCGAACATGCAGGTCAGCCGACAGAGAATAGGAGATCAACGAAGAGCTATACAAAATAACAAATTACTACCGCAAAAAACAATAGACGAGATACAAAAAGAAGTACAAGAAGAGTTAGACCAACTACAATTAAACCACTTTACTCTACAATCACAAAGCTCTATCGACCACACACAACAAACACCGACACAAAAGCAATATACAACCTTAGGAACCCATACTACACAAAATAGAACACAGACTCGAATGAGATGGACTAGCGAACAAAATGAAGGTATAATGCGGTCTTATTATAGGGTTACAGATTTAGGCAGAAATGAGACAGTTTATAGAAGACGCATGTATGTAGATTTTATAAGCAGTTTTCCCTCACTAGCTCACCTAAGCGAACAACGAATTGCTGATCAGAGGAGAGCAATAATAAACAATAATTACATCACCAATGATAAATTAAATTCATTAAAGTTGGAGGTATCTAAAGAACTCGGACTAGATAACCCTAACTCACGCAAAAATAGAGAAACGACACCAGTTGTTACTAATATCAACAATACTAATACCATAACCCAATTAACAAACACGATAGAAGAACCTACACATAATATACAAACATCAGATAACACCGAATTAAATAGTTTAACAGAAATCCAATGTAACCCACAAATTAACCCAGATAGGGAGCCATTCATAGATGATACTTTCCAACAAGCACTCCAATTTTTTTAAGAAACTAGCCCTATTAATAGAATTTACATTCCTAAACAGAAACCATCTAAAAATCTTGCAAGAATAATTGACTACCTAAACAAAATCATACTCCCAGAAAATGTCAATGAAGACACCGAATTCAACACATTACAAACTATCATTTATTGTGCCGCATGGACTGCTGCTAAGGTAAACGGGGCAAAAGTATCACTTGAGCCGAGAGAAATAATCAGAGGTAAAACAGAATATAAGCCAAAATGGCAAAGACGGTTAGAGAAAAAAGTTAAAGATTTACGAAGGAAAATAGGCAGAATGACACAATTTATGAACGGCAGCAGCAGTAGAAAATTAAAAAAACATGCAAAAAAGATCATAAAACTCTATAAAATTCATACCATACACGAAGAACCAAACACACAAGCAGCACACACATTAGATACACTGAAACAAAAACTCTCTGTCGTAACAGGCCGACTCGAAAGATATAAAGCATGCACGTTAAGAAAACAACAAAACACTCAATTCACCCATAATGAAAAACTTTTTTATCGCAATATCAGACAGGCAACTACAAATATTCAACACGACAACCCATGTGACAATGAAAACAACAACCTTGACCCAGAGACATTACAACACTTCTGGGCAAGATTATGGGAACATCCTATTTGCCATAATTCCCAAGCTGATTGGATACAATCAGAATTGTTAAATAACAACACAAACATTCAGCCGATGGTGTTTGAGCACATATCCCCAGAAATATTTCATAAAGTTCTGACAAGGTTACATAATTGGAAAGCTCCCGGATCTGACCACATCCATAGTTACTGGTACAAAAAATTCACAGCTATTCATTGTTACCTATATAATTTCATAAATTCATTCATCCAAGACCCCAAATCAATACCCTCTTACATAATGTCTGGAACAACGTTTATGATACCAAAATACCGTAAAGACCTTTCTAACCCAGCGAAATACAGACCCATTACATGCTTGCAGACCTTGTACAAGATCATAACATCCTGTATATCTGAATTGATATACGAGCACATTGACGCCAATAACATCTTAGCCGAACAACAGAAGGGATGTCGAAAGTATAGCCAAGGCTGCAAGGAACAATTAATCATAGACTCCGTTGTTTTAAAAAAAGTTCAGAAATCCAAATCGGATTTATTTACAATGTACATCGATTACAAAAAAGCTTATGACTCAGTTCCCCATTCATGGCTAGTGCAAGTATTAGAAATTTACAAAATACACCCGTCAGTAGTAACATTCCTCAAAACCGTGATGAAAACTTGGACTACAGTACTAAGACTCACTACACCAACCGAAACAATAGACACCAGCCCAATTAAAATACAGAGAGGAATCTTCCAGGGAGATGCACTCAGCCCACTGTGGTTCTGCCTAGCTCTAAACCCCCTATCTAAAATCTTAAACGCAACCTCATTAGGAATCTCTTTAAATTCTACTGCTACCGATGGACAGGATGAAACTCAGGATGGCATTTTGAACCATTTACTGTACATGGATGATATTAAACTATACGCAAAAACTGAGAGTCAACTTAACGAGTTAGCGAACTTGACAGAGAAATTCACAAACGATATAAAAATGGAATTTGGAATAGATAAATGCAAAATAAACTCAGTTAGAGCAGGTCAGAACTACCAACACCAATACATCTTAGAAACAGGCGAACAAATAGAACCACTGGATGAGCAAGATTCTTACAAATATTTTTTTTAAAACGTATCTCTTACGCCTGGAAAGAGCTCAAAGGTCTTTGCTAAAAACTATGTCGTTCAAACCATACAGATTTCCCACGAAGACTTTATATGAGCTGTGCCGTGTACTTACAGTAAGACAACTATTTATTTTCCAGATAATTACTAAAAAACACGTAGCTACCCCATATGATCCGGGTAAACTTCGAAATAAGCGAACAATTCCAAATGTGATTGAATCTGTTAAATGTCGCACGGCTTTTGCAAGACGACAAAACGCTTTTCTTTCTGTATTTTTATACAACAAGATTAATAGAATCTTAAATTTTTACCCGCTACCACTACACGAATGTAAAATTAAAGTAAAGAACTGGCTCTTTACTCTCGATTATGAGGACGTAGAGAAAATAATAAATAATTAATCTTATACACAAATACGAACGGGAACCCACGCACACGTTCACACACCCTTGTTTGTACAGACACCCTCCCTCACACACACACACACACCCTCTCGTACACACCCACACACAAACACACACACCCTCACGTACACACCCACACACAAACACACAGCACGATATAGTTTAAGAATAATTAAATTATAGTTTTGATATCTTTTTATTTTATTTTTTTTTTTTTATTTATACTTTTCATTTTTGTCATTGTATTTTATTTTACTTTGTTTACTTCTTTTAAAAATTGTATTTTTTTGCACACATGCTTTATGTTGACATTAGTACCTAAGCCAAATAAAATGGGAGAGGGCGCTGACTCCTGACATACAGGTACACCTAGTTTAGGAGTCAGAGGCTTCAAACAAGTTTCTGTAACCTATCATGTCAATAAAGAATTATTATTATTATTATATATTAATATTTAGGGTACATACAATCAAGTCAAATACACTATAAAGAGACCAAACATAAATTAAAACAGCAATTCCAACATAGATTAAATACTATTCTTAAGACACAACTCTACTCACGAAACACAATAAAAGCAATTAACACCTTTGCTATCCCTGTCCTCACCTATTCATTTGGTATAATCAACTGGACCAAAACAGACCTGAAAAACCTGTAACGAAAAATTAACACAACAATGACTAAATTCCGTAAACACCACCCAAGATCATGCCTGCAAAGGTTAACACTACCGCGGAAGGAGGGAGGCAGGGGACTTATTGACATTTTAAACTTACACAACCGACAGATCACAACCCTCAGAAAATACTTCTTCGATAAAACTGCTTCTTCAACACTTCACAAACTAATAGCACAAAACGATCAACATTTAACATCTCTTAATCTTAAAGACACAACTGAACAGCAAAACGAGAGAGTGACTGATGACAAAGCCAAATGTCTAGAATGGACCCAGAAGTCTCTACACGGGAGACATCGTCAAGATTTATGCCAATTGAATGTCGACAAAGATGCGTCGAACGCGTGGTTGAATCGAGGCGAACTCTTTCCGGAAACCGAAGGGTTCATGCTTGCAATACAAGACCAAGTTATTGAGACCAAAAACTACAGAAAATACATTATAAAGAATCTAACAAACGACACATGTAGAAAATGCAATAGTTCACCAGAGACAATCCAACATATCACAGGCGCCTGTAAATCAATAGCCCAGACAGACTACAAACATCGACACGATCAGGTAGCCAACGTAATACACCAAAAACTAGCTCATAATTACAAATTTATAGACTCCATAGCACCATATTATAAATATAACCCTGAAACGGTACTAGAGAACCCCACAACAAAATTGTACTTCGACCGAGCCATACTCACCGACCGCACAATTCATTTTAATAGACCAGACATCACATTAATTAACAAAGTAGATAAAACTGGGTTCCTAATAGACATTGCCGTGCCAAATACACATAACTTACAAACTACAATAGCCGAAAAACTATCCAAATACACCGAACTAAAAGACGAAATAACACGACTCTGGCATCTTCAAAAAGTCACAATAGTCCCCATAGTGCTATCTACAACAGGAGTAATACCCAAACAGCTTCATCAGTCCCTTAGTTCTCTCAACCTGCCATCTAACACCTACCACCTGCTGCAGAAGGCAGTGATTCTCAACACATGTAGGCTAGTAAGAAAATTCCTCCAGTGTGAGTCCGATAACATGCACTATTACTCCCACTCAAATATAGTTTCGGCTAACATACAGCCTACTGCGGATAACCACGCAGTATCTAATATTACTCCAACACTTAACCCCGCTGATGAACACTTGGCTTAGGCCCGTGCCATCAGCTATCCGGCTAGGCCGAGAAAAAAAACCTCTAAAAAAAATAATAATAATAAGGATAATTCATCAGCAACTTGCTTTGAAATACAGCCTTGTGGAATCGGAGGTGCCGTACTACAGGTATGTGCCCGACCCAGTTCTCGAAAATGGTAATATCACGTTGTACTGGGATCGATCCATCATCACTGACAGGACTATTATTGCCAATAAGCCTGATATAGTGGTGGTGGATCGATCAGAGCGGCGTGCAATGATTGTTGACATAACCGTCCCACATGACGAGAACCTCGTGAAAGCCGAAAAAGATAAACAAATCAAGTATCTTGACTTGGCTCGCGAGGTTGTCGACATGTGGGATGTGGACTCAGCGATCATTGTGCCGATAGTCGTGACTGCCAATGGGTTAATAGCCAAGAGTCTCGACCAACACCTAAGGAGGCTCTCGTTGGGCAGCTGGATCAAGGGCTTGATTCAGAAAGCGGTACTTCTGGACACGGCCCGCATTGTCCGGAGGTTCCTCTCTCTGGAGCCCTGACCGCCGGTAGCTTGGACCCTGTTCCCGATACCGGTGGGCTACTATTTTTTATATTTTTAAATGTTTTTCTATATTTTATATGCTAATATTTAAAAATATAATTTATATGTAAATAATGGAATAAAGGAAATAATAATAATAAATTTATTTCAGACCATGAGTCCATAAACAACACACACATTACAATTTTATACACAAAACATACATACATACATGAAAACACATAACTACACAAAAAATACAATAAAACAACTTATTTTAAATAATGGAATGACGCACGATGAGTGGTCATCCATTGCCACATAATTGGACTGTCCATCCTGTCCGCTACTATAGCCACCAAGTTGTTGGAGCTGTCGCGCACTCGCCGCATCAGAGATGCTATCCGTGTCCGCATCAGTGCGTAAAAATCTGGCACGCCATTCTCCGCGAACATCCCCGATGCACTGCAAAAGCGCGGCAGCCCCAACATAACTCTGAAGGCGTTATTGTATTGGACTCGCAGAGCATTGTACGAGCTTTTTGTATAGCTGACCCATAGGGCACACGTGTACATAGATTGGCAATACGCTCTAAAGAGTGTAATTTTCACCTCCCTAGTACAACGTGCAAACCTACGAGCCAGCATGTTACATCGAACTGCCAATGCTCTGCGTTCCCTCTCCACGTCCACATCGTCGGACAGACTATCGGTGACCCAATGCCCCAGGTACTTGAACTTCGTGACCCTGGAAAGCTGAGCGCCCCCCAAGCCGTGAGACACCGCATAGTCCTCACAGATGCGAAGAAGCCTCCTAAGTGCACTGATCGATGGGCTCAGCAATACCATATCATCCGCGTAGCTGATGTTATTGACGCAGTGCCCGTCAATGGAGCACCCGATATTGGTATTGCTGAGCTCACAGATCAGCTCGTTTACATACAGGTTGAATAGCTTGGGTGAGCTGATTCCCCCCTGCCTCACACCGCACTCCAACCCGTATGCATCCGACAGGACACCTGCCCACTTAACATAATTGTATTGGTTTTTATACCAATACTTTAGCATCCTAATTATATCGCTTGGGAGGTTCTCAACATTTGACAGCTTCCTCCATAGGCAGTCATAAGATACGAGGTCAAAGGCCTTGGAGAGGTCCAGAAAACATGCATACACAGGTGTTTTCCTACTTGCATAGTATTGAACAGTCTGTTTGAGGCATAGTATAGCTGTTTCGGTGGATAAATGTGGCTTAAACCCAAACTGGGCGTCGATGAGTGTTAAGTGCTTATCCAGCTGCTGATCAATCAGACTGTCCAACACTTTTGCAATGATGGTAGCCAGGGATATAGGCCTGTAGTTGCTCTTGTCACTCGCATCTCCAGTCTTATTTTTAACAATGGGCACGACAATAGTTTTAAGTAAATCAGCTGGAAGATACGAGTGACTCAGGCACAAGTTAAAGAACATTGCTAGCACTCGCGGTAAGTGCTTACCAGCATAATTATAGTAAATGCTCTATACTTAGGCTGTCGTGACCCGGCGACTTGCCTCTCTTTAAGTTGCGTATGACAGTAGCTACCTCCCTGGCCGCAAACCTAATAGGCATGTCTTCGGACCCCCCCAACACATCCGGCCCGTCAGACGACGTACCAAGGGGAGACCCAACCTTAAAGGCTCTGCTGAATAAGTTGGCGATATCATTAGGATCACTAAGGCCCTCAACACTCACAGGCAGACCCGACCTGGGATTCAACCTGTTCGTGGCTTTCCGAAAACTACCAAAATTTTTTGCGTCATGATGACTTGCAATGATGTTCATTTTTATTTGGTCCTTATTATTTTGACACCATTTTAATTTACTTTTAAAAACCCTTCTACTTTCCACCATTTTTTCATACAAATCACCATTTTTCGGCCTACCAAACAACGTCCAGGTTTGAAAATCAAGCCGAGCCTGTCCATGTGCGTCCTTCACATGTTTATTCCAGCCCGTTATGTAACGCTTTTTGCGCTGTATTCCGTTCTTACAGTTACTGGTGATTGCACCTTCACAGAGAATACGCACAATTTCCGCATACATATTATCTAAAATGGTTTCATGTTCCTTAATTCTACATCTACTTTTACTACATTCAGTAAATTCTAAGGGAAAGTCTAAATTTTTCAAGAGATCATTACAATAATTGCTATATAACTCAGTCTGCTGCAAGTCTCTGTCACCCCATGTTACTTTGTTACATTTAGGTAGTCCAGGTGCAACTTTTGGCCTTAATAAATTAAGATCACACATTACAATTAGAGGTAAATGGTCCGACCAAGACACGTCGTAGAGCACACTAGCGTCTCTAATAGTGTTCCACGCCGCGTCTGTCACTACGCAGTGGTCTAACCAACTAGTAGAACCATGTGCATCACTTACATAGGTATACGTGTCCGACTCACCACCGAGCAGGCAAACGTCAGCGCACCGCCACTGTACTTCAGCCGAAAAACTCAATAGTTCTTTACCGAATAGACTATTCGGTTGAGCATTAAAATCCCCCAGAATATAGACCGCGTCTACACCACTACTTTCTATCACTGCGTGAATCTCACTTAAACACTCGACAAATTCACTAAGATTATCCATCGACTCTGTCGGCATGTAAACCGAGAACACTAAAAGAGATTTACCGCCTACCGTTATTTTGATAGCCACAAGACGCACACTTTTGCACTGCACGGAAGACACATTTTCAAAGGCGCTCTTGCGCCACAGTATAGCAACTCCGCCATAAGGTCGCCCTCGTAGGATGCCCGACGACGTATCTACCGCCGATTTTCCCACGAAGTCGAACTGAGGGTCTATGCTGCTCAGAAAAGGAATGTCGTGAGGCAGCAACCAGGTTTCTTGCAATGCGATTATATCAGATGTTTGACATAATAGTCTGACATACTCCACCGATCTAGTAATAGATTTACAATTAAAACTCACATTAATGTACTTGCTTTTGAATTAATATAACTTTTGAATCAACCGATGTACCTATCGATACACCTCAAAAGTGCAAAATTTTCAGTAAATGAAATAAATTCATTTATTTCATTTTAATTTTTTATTTCGAATTTTTTGATGCCCTTTGATTATTTCCCCTCCCTTTTTATATACTTGTACATATTATTATTTTAAGACAGCTTTTAAATATTGTAAGTATTTTGATTTGTAAGTAAATAAAATATTTTATTTCATTTACTGAAAATTTTGTTAAAGTTCCTGAGGATTGTTATTTTATTTTGATACACTATCTGATGTAGACAATAAATGGATTTGGATTTTTTTTTATGGATTTGGAAAAAACAATTTTATCATTCATAAATATTGTGTTAAGAATGTTATATACCAGGTAGGTACGCCTCCGCCTCACCCTTCTGGAGGAAAAAGTGTGGTGTTATGTACGTTTAAGTAGCTACTAGGATATATAATTTCTATGTGCAGACATTAATTGTGGGCATGGCACGTTCACCTCGCCACCAAATGCGGCATTGTGAGAGATTGTGAGTGAGCAATTAGGTACAAAGGCGGCACATGGATCAGTTTGCCTGGAAAAGACACTTACCAATAAAATATTAACATTTTATTTTACCTTTGGTGTGGGATGCAACTTGTGTCGACACCCTCGCGCCATCCCATCTTCCTAGCACGGCGGGCTGTGCTGGGGCGGCTGCTGCAGGAGCAGAAAACCTCAAACGACGCAAATATAACAACCTTTTTGGGAGTTATATGTTTGAGCCGTTTGGGGTTGAAACTCTAGGGCCTTGGGGCCCGAGTGCTCATCGAATGTTTCGAGACATCGCCAAGCGGTTGGTTGACTCTACACGTGACCAGAGGGCTGGCCTATTTTTAGCCCAAAGAATAAGCATTGCCATCCAACGTGGTAATGCTGCCAGCCTTTTGGGCACTTATCCCATTGACAGCGATGCGGACGAATTTTTTGATGCCCTATGAGCTCTTGTCTTTTTTTTTTATACACTTGTATATAATATATATATATATATATTTTAGATTGTAAAATACTTCTCATTATATTTTGGCCAATAAGACATCTCTTTCTAACCCAGCAAGAACTTTTTGTCTATTCCCACTTTTATTAGAGGCTAGAGTAATATTGCACCAATCGACAAAAATGTGCGCCCCAACATTTACAAATGTACATTGCGACTGTGCCCACTTGCTTTAACTCAGCGACGACATAATGACGTCATTGAATTTAACTCATTCAAATCTATACTAAACATCTAAGTAAGCACACTCGTATCTTATGACATTTCATTATACACAGCTCATTAATGTTCCATTCCAGCGTTATAACTCGCCGTACATCCAGCACAGTTCTGTTTCCTCGTTTGCACCTAAATCTTTAAACCAACAATCGCCACTTCACAGTAATGGGTGCCTTCCCACCCGTACGTGCCGCAACATTTTTAAAAGGACTTTTTCGCGAGCCGCCGCCGTTTTCTGTTTGCGCACCATCGCGCGTCGCCGCTCTGCCACGGATTTCGCAATTGTCACGCTTTTAGCGAACAAATGAATTCTCACCAATGATCGGGATTCGCTGTGTAAACCGTTTAGCGCACGATTGATGATTCTGTTTCTTTGTTTTCTTTCTTTTTTCGTAATTTTTTACCGAGAAGGGAGAGAATGAAAAGTTAAATTGCTTTAGTTGGATGCGCAAATCACTGTGATGATACTTGCAACAAATCACATTGTTTGGTACTTTAGAAGTACATACGAGTAGGTGTTTCTTTATCAGAATATTAAAATGATTCATTACCGCGATATATTATAAGATTCATAATTACTGGGGTTCACAATATTATTATCAAATAGAGGTGTAACGCTTTATAATTATGAATGTTATATGAGGGTGGACCGCTGGGGGCGCAGAAGCGTTAATTGAAATGAATTGTCGCGACTGGGTGTAGCCGGCACATCGGGCACATAAATCAGAGCGCCTCAGGCCACCAGCTAAGTGCCTGCTACGAGCGCGCTACGCCGTAGCAACCGATAGACACGGCGCAAAGTGTGCTACGCGGTTTAAGTTTTTTATGGTGGAATTTTTATTTTACTTTACAGTTCGTTGTTGTCATATTTAAGTACCTACTTGTATGAAATTACATTAACCACATCAGAGCACACGCCCTTAACCTATAGTTGCCGGAAACAAAAACAGTCACCGTAGCCGAAATCGGCATGGGATGTATGAAATATAATATGTATTATTCTAATAGGTTGTTACTAAAAGTATATAAAGGTTTTATAAATATTATTAAAACAAAAATAAAGACATTTGGAGCAATAACCGACGGACCAACGTTTTGTTTCTACACTCATTTCAAGTAACATAAACCCTCTTTTCAAATTATAAATAAAATAGGGTCAATTTGACAAGTCTGTCGCTTCTTAGTTCGTCATTAGACATGAAGCTCTAAGAGACATCGCGAGACGAATTAATTCAGCCAAACGCGGCGAACGCTCGAACGGGCGCGATTTTTACTGGTAGTGCTCATTTGTCACGACCACCTACTGGCATTAGTGGCACGGTGGCACCGGTGGCACCCAACACAGGTGCGTACCATCGCACCGCTAAAAGCACCACACAGAGTACGCGTAATACACACACAACATAATTTATGGAGTGGGCATCTTGGTAGACATATCAAACAGATATTATTGTGTTACAGTTGGAATACTTGTGATTTTTAAATACATATTGTTGAGTGTTTCTTTAATTTTGCCTGGAACCAGAAAAGAAAAGGATGCTTAGTTGGAAATCCTCATGTAAAATTGAACGCAATAACTGCCTGGTTGGAATTTGAAAACTTATTTTATGAATACCTAAGTATATAGGTACCTAATCTTTATAATGGAATTCACAGTGGACGTAAATAAGAAAGTAATAAAAAGTTTTACAAAATGGATCAATAAAACTTTTAATATTTACAAATTGTGTCTGTCTATTGCAGGAAATGAAAATAAGACAAAAAGTCCTTACTAATATTATAAATGCGAAAGTGTGTCGGTCTGTCTGTTATCTCTTCACGCTTAAACCGCTGAACCGATTTAGATGAAATTTGGTATAGGTAGAGATATTTTGACTCCCGGGAAAGGACATAGGATAGTTTTTATCCCGATATTCCCACGGCATCGACACTTATGCGGGTGAAACCGCAGAGCGCTGCTAGTAGGTCACAAATTACGTATTAAATGTCACTACAGATAGTCTTGTTTTTTTATACTTAAGTACTTCAGTGTGTTCTCTATGGACTTTGATTTCACATCCAAACAGCATTACCTTCGTGGATCTACCGCCCCCTTAATGACGCTTAGTGAAGTGTGAGAGTGTCTTGATGTCGAATGAGTTGTCGTTTTACAACTGACAGATCATCTACGTTTAGCGACGACAGAATGCGACAGAACGCAACATAATGGCGAGTGGAGTGCGAGGATTCGGTAATCAACTCTCGTAGAACACGTTGTCATCGCAGTGGGTAATGTGTGACTGATTACCTACTTAAAGAGATTGATAATAGGCACGCACAGACTTCTGTAGAATAACTTCCAGAACTTTATTTTAGAACTAGCATCTACCCGCGGCTCGTCCACGTGGATGTTGGAAATTATCCTACGGGAACGTGCTACCGCGACAAAAAGGAGCCTATGTCCTTTCCCAGGATACCATCTATCTTCTTGCGAAGTTTTATCGAAATCCGTTCTGTAGTTTAGACGTGAAAAGGTTACATACAGACAGAGTTACTTTCGAATTTATTATAATTGTTACAAGCAGCGCCCCGCGGTTTCACCCGTATAAGTTTCGATCCCGTGGGAATATCGCGATAAAATTTCTCGGGACTCAAACTATCTCTATACCAAATTTCATCTAAATCGATTCAAAGGTTTAGGCGTGAAGAGGTAACAGACAGACAGACAGACACACTTTCGCATTTATAATATTTGTATGGATTTCTGACACAAAACTTAAAACTACATTGTGCTCTGAAATAAACTTATTGGACAATCAAAGACTTGTTTAAACTTTTAATAAAGAATAAATATCAAAATGACAAACATTTACCCAGTTTGCACTGTTGATCGAACTTAAAAGGGGCAACGTTTAACAAAGGAATGGTCACACGCACATTATTCAATTTTAAACTTTTCAAGTACATTTCAAATCGCACGCAGTCCGTTACCCCTTTCATTTTCTTTTTGTCACTCTCGCATATGTTTTCTATTCTAAAATTAACAATCGTCATAATAAAATCCACAAAGGAATTAAGTACTTCTGAACCTCAAGTGTTTATGAAATAAAAAATGTTTTAATTGGTTATTAACTGTAAAATCACTGTGGGAGTTTCGTGGGAGACGTTCGGGGAGAAATATTTGAAATTGGGTTTTTTAGAAGTGATACGAGTTTGAAATCCATTACTTAGGAAATGCGGTCGTAGAGACTTTTGAGAAATCCTAAGTAAAAAGTCGTAATTCGAGGTTTGGCTTTCGCCTATTTCAACCTCCTATATTGGACCAATTTAAAACTTGTTTCATATACTGAATAAGAAGGATATATACTGTGTCCTTATGTTTTTATTTTTTCATTAATAGTTGTCAAATTTGTACACTAGGCCTCTGTTGACAGCGGTTTAAATCGGCATTTTTTTAGGGTTTTAGTGCTTATAAAAATAATATATCATCAAAAAGGAAAACATAGGGACATACAAGTAGTTAATATTTATTATTCTGTAAAAAACATTGCTTTATGGTCATTAACCAGAAAGAAAACAGGTGAGAGCTTTTCTATGGAGAAACGACAACCGGGATTTTAAAAATCTCAATCTATTTAAATAAATCGCAGTACAAACGATAAGGCCGCCCATTGTATGTTTTTAGTGTACCTATGATTCGTTTTTTGTTATATATTTTTTTAATGTATAAAGTTTTATATAAATAAATAAATCATCATCATCATTTCAGCCAGGAATCACCCACTGCTGGGTATAGGCCTCCCCTTTCGTCTGCCATGCTTCCCGGTTCTGTGCGTCTCTCATCCAGGTGTTTCCCGTGACTTTGGACGGCCCTGATTTCTTTAACCACCATTCGGTCACAGCTTTACTCCATCGGCCATCTCTTCGTCTAGCTAGATGTCCTGATCAACTCCACATGAAGCGCATCGCTCTGTCCCTGACGTCGTAGACTTTCGACCGATGACGGATTTCGGTGTTACGCAACTCGGTCTATAATAGTAGGGTTATGTATGCCAAGCATGGCTCGCTTCATAGCCCTTTGTGCTACTCGTATTAATAAATAAATACCTACCTATCATTTTAAGTAGATACTTATTTCCATGTCCATACTTTTTATTCATAATATTTTCAATCTAATAAAATTCTAAAAATAGCATAGATACTTTAAGCCCTTTTAAATAACATTGTATGAACAGGTAATATTTTCTACTACCTTTTAAAAAGCAGAAAAATATTCAGCCATAACTGCCGGTTGCATATCCCTGGATTACTGGTACTTGAGTGCGAAGTGCGAGCGTTTAGTGCGAGCGCGTGCGGCCGCGGGTCGCGGGTCGCGGGTCGCCGGTCGCGGGTCGCCGGTCGCCGGTCGCCGGTCGCCGGTCGCCGGGATTACGCCGACGGCCGCGCTAAAACAACATGTTCCACATAATCGCTGGGATATAAGATATAGGGGGGCTTTGTGCAGCTAATAGTGAGAAGAAGTGGATTGGAGTGTTTTTATTACGTTATTGTTTTTAGAAGAGATTTAGGTTGGATGGTGCTAGTTTTCTATTTAGCAGTTTTGTTATACTCGTATCATTATAATAACTTGGTATTTCTAATTCCACAAACTTTTTCTGAATATCATTGCATTATCAGCTTTGTGTTCACAAAAGTCGCCAAAACAAAATGTTATTGTAGGGTCAATTAAAAAATTCTAGACAAATAATGGAAACTGGTATATCTATCAATACCTAACTAAACTACCAAAACAAATTAAGATTTAATGACATACTCAAACAGTCTGTGTGGACAAACAACAAGCCGTAGCCTAAAAATAATGATACGAAAGCTCCAATAAATTTATAAGTAACGTGTGTACTGCAAACAGAAAGTGTACGATCAAATAAAACACCGTACGTCTCGCAGACGTGTATCTTAGATGTTAGCATCGTTCATTAGACAAGCATCCTTGTCCTATTCAATGGTTCACGTGGCGACTTCGCTTCGTAGCTCGGTTCACTTCAAAAGCTGCACGGCCCGCCCTCCGCGCGCCAGCCGCGCTCTGATTGGTCGACGCTGCCGCCCAGGCAATTAAGCTGCCTCGCTCACCCCGTGATCTAACTTGACATTTTAATGTTTACTGTACTGATAGTTCGTGAAAGAAAATTGTTTGTGTTCCTTTTGTTTCTTGGACTTTGGTGTCTTTTGTCATGTTTGTCGTTATTGTATTTTTTTATAGATTGATGTTAACCAGAAATGCATGATTACATTACTTATAATAATTCTCTTAGTTTTTTTAAAGTTAAAGAGCAAAAATCTCAAAGTTGAACAGTAATTGGTTAATGGTGTTATTTTTTAATTGTGGTACAGGATTACAAATTCTTCTTGATTCTTTTAAATGTGCAGAAAACATTTATTTTTACAAGCGGACTTGTCGAGTAGACAACGCTTTACTTTAACACGTAATGCATCCATTATGTTCGTACGTAATTCAGTCAGATACGTCGCGACCGCTGCCCTGACAATGTAGCCTGTGGACCGGGACACAAGATGGGATCACACCCATCTCGCTCACACGCGCGCATCCTGTATACTGTTGTCCTGCTCAGGGGGTGGGACTCAATGTAATCAGGGGATGACGTGACTCGCGATCTCCACAGCGGCTTCAAAGATCACAATTATCGAAGCAGTCTGCCGAAAGCCGCGACTGGGTGGTGAAGTCACCCAGATAAGTCATTAAAAGTTTCGTACATATGTTCTCTACCAATACTCATGAATTCCTGTAGGAGAGGACTGTTTAAATTTTGACTGTGTAGCATTAAAAACATTAAATATAAATTAAAAGTTTTAAGTGTAAATTAGAAAAAAATGTATTTAGGTAAAAGCATTGGTGTTAATTTAAATTGAGCCTGTGAGATAACTGTCGAGCTGTCTGCCTTCTGGGAGCGACAACGGGCGCCAGCCGTGGCAGTCCGGAGGATGGGAACAGGTCAGCTGATTCGTTTTTTTTTATTTTATTTCAATCATTTGTTATTGTTTGTTGTTGTTATTTATTTCAGTACCCTATCCGCATTTTTAAATGATTATATGTGTGTCACCATGATCCTGCAAGTCGCCATGCATTTATTTTTTATACAATATTTATCTTTATTTCCCATATAAGTAGTTTTATGTTCATACAAAAATTATATCTTGACAGAAGTAAAAAGTTTGCAATTAAGTATATCTGTGTAAGTAGTCGGTACCTACTGCTTCGTGGTTTGCAAAGGTTTTAAGAATTAAAAGAACAAATAATTAAAAGCCTTATTTATAGTCGACGAAGGATGACCGAGTTAACATTCACCCCATGGAAAATATGAATGGTTAATCAGTAACATAAACTCAGACTCAAAACATTTATTTCAATTAAACCATTTACAAGCACTTTTAATTGTCAAGGAGTCGGTCCGTCAGAAATATGAGACATAGTTGCCCATTCCAAAGCGTAGTAGATACCTACCTATGGAGAAGAACGGACAAGGAACTCCATGGACACTGTTTTTATTATAATTATATGATCAAAGTTAATAAGTGTAGAGGAGATATAGTTCTTTCCTACTCATTCTGTTTATTAGACTAATATTTTAAACCGAATGCTTCATGCAAAATTATCAGAACAGCTTGAATAACACATAAAATTCTAAGTCCTGACTGACTGATCAAAGTCCTGACTGACCGATATATCAACGCACAGCCTAAACCGCTGGTCCTAGAGACATGAAATGTGGAGGGTGTGTTCTTTGTGAAGAGTAGATATCCACTAAGAAAGGGTTTTTTGAAATTCCACCCCTAAGAGAGTGAATGGGGGGAGGGTCAATTTCACGCGGTCGAAGTCGCGGGCAGAAGCTAGTATACCTATATGAGAAACAAATGGTTAAAAGTTATCAAATGTTTTATTGAAATTAGATAATTGGTTAAAAAATGTTTCCAAGGAAGCAGATTCTTGGTAATAATGTGAAATAATAAGCGTACTAGCACATTATTTGTGTTAGGTATAGGTAAAAATAAAAACACCCAACCAGACTCCTGAAATCACCTTATGTAAGTAGGTACTGTAAAGGTTGTCTGCAAAAGTCAACCTTATGTTGTGCAGGCTAGCAGAATAATAACTCTCTGGTTGCATTCGAACATTCAAGTGAATTTAGAACGAGCATTCAAATTATTTTTGTTTCGAAAAACAGTGATAGTGTAGGCGCGTTGATGTAAACACCACAGAGTACATTTTATTATAGGGGTAAACACGTTCGCTTGGAATAAACGTAATTAATACGTAGTTAATTATAACATTCTATGATTTTAACGCAATACAGTACCTACATAGTATTACTTTGTGCAAAACCAAAACCACTACTTACCTGTAACATATTTGTTAAACAAGACTGTATCAAACGCCTGGCAGTAATAAGCTTAACACTATACAATACGTAGACACAAACACATCGTATGTTTAGTCCATTGTTCGTAGTTAGCACACAAATAAGATCTTAGGAGATCAGTGAATCGGGCGAAACCCGCGTCCTTACAAATGTAACTTAGGGACGAACCCGAAACTTGGACCGCGCTCCCCCACTCGAATCTTGTACAAAGGGTGCATGTAACTTAATCTAATCACTTAACGCCTAACTTATTACCGTTGTTTGAGTTTAATTAAGTATTTTACTTGTGTTTATCAAGTCTTTGTCAAAAAGTAAATAATCCAGATTTCAGGTTGCGTTTTGTATCATCTCACAACGTTAACATAGATATCTATAAGGTCAGTTATAATAATATAGTTGTTAGTTTAGTTATAATAGTTGCACTTGAGTTATTGTTTGTAAATAAATTACGAAGATAATTTGATAGAAAAGTAGAAATCATAAAAATCAACCATGTTTGTATTATGAATGGTCGTTTCTCCTTATGAATTTTAAGATTTGATCTAGAATAAACTGGTTCATGGCTTCATAAAATTTATCTGTAGGTGAGTCCTTCTTACAAAATCATATTTCATTCAATCTTTCAGTAATCTATTTTCTTAGATAATTTTTTTACTCAGCTGTTTTTCCGACGGGACAAGTTCGCTTGTTTCTATAGATACGTTACTTAATTTAATCATGTGTACTTATACGTCTTCCAAAATACCTTATTTTTAGGGTTACGTACCCAAAGGGTGCCAACGGGACCCTATTACTAAGCCTCCGCTGTCCGTCCGTCCGTCTGTGTGTCAGCGCACTGTATCTCATGAACCGTAATGGGTAGACAGTTGATATTTTCACAGAGTATGTATTCTTCTTCTTAGCGTGTCGATGGCAAAAATGGAAAAAATAAACATAGTTTTTTAAATTTGTTTGGCCCAAAATTCAGCAACGCGGATACCATTCGCTGATGCGGCCATTAGGTCTTCACATGTGCAGGTGACAGGGCATGCGGATGCGGTGCAAGATGGCAGGTGAGCCATTGTCTGTGGAGAGACACCGCATACACACCGGAGGTCTGGGCCTTCCATGAACTCTCACTTGTGGAGGTTGTCTTTGCTGCGGCCTACTTGGGTACGAAGTGCATAGTGTGTAAACTCTTCGAGTGCGAGTCCGACACGTATTTTTTTTTTTTTACAAAATTGATCATATAGCTTTCTATCTTTTATCTACTCATTTTAGTTTTCAAACCAAAAACGTGCTAAAAAGAAAGAAAAACATCAATCATATTAATATAATCTACTTAGCTATATCCGCGTAAACATCACGAGGGCAACGATTAAGTAAGTATATTCATTTGATCAGCATTAGCAAGTGTGGCGCTTCACACGACTATCGTAATTTGTCGCGCGTTATTTAGAGTTCAGTGCACGGAACCGCACGCATCAGTAGGCACACACGAATAGGTAGGTGAATGTGCAGCTTTTCATTAGCAGTGGGTTATATTCACGGTTTGTCTATAGAGGCTTTAGATACATAATATTTTTTTAATAATAATTTCTTTATTAACATTTAAAAGTCACAAACATCTGTGTAGACCTGGCTCTTGTACATACTATGAGTTCCTGTATCACAAGAGCCAGGAGCTCTCAATTTACAGGCAATGTGTTATTGAAGCGCGATAGACAAAATCAAATAAATTACTGTTGTGGCACATAATTTATTAGACAAAAAAAGCTTTAGGTAGGTTAAGTTTTTCTGAAGAAACTGGGTAGCAAGTTGTAAGTGATACGTTTTATCTTCATTTTTTTATTGCCAAATGCAAACAAAGATGTTCTGTATTTTTGTAAGCAACACTTTGAAATTGTTCTCTATTTCTTTCTAACATTATTTTAAGAAACAAATGCAAACTAATCACCCAAAACAACCCGACCCGAGACGAACTTCTAAACAAACCCTTTTAGGGATGAATTTTCAAAATCCTTCCTTAGTGCTCACTGTCGTTGTATAAAGAACTCATGCGCCACTAGACCCAGCTGTTTAGACCTGGGTTGTATGTCAGTGGCTTCAAGATTTTTATGTAGTAGATTATTTTAGAGAATAAAGACCATAGTCTTAGACGTCAGTCATCGCAGTTCTTGAAGTAGAAAACTTCTCCAGGTATACTAGGATCTATGTAATTGTGATTGTAACTCTGAAGATTTAGGGTCAAACTACTTAGAATTTTACAGGTTAATAGAAAGTTATCGTCCACTCCATAAACGATATTTTTTTTCCAAAAACGACTAGCTATTTCAGAAATTTTTCCGAATTATAATCCTACCTACCCATAGGATTGTAATCCATATAAATACATAGAGACTATGTAGGTGTGCAACTACTACATAAAAGTGAATATTTAAGTATTATTCTATATACAAATATCTGTCTACTATGAAGCTGAATCCCATCATTTTCTTTCCATAAAAAGCTTTTGAAAGTGCGCAAAAAAAGGGGATAATTACGACACTTCGCGGCTTTCCTTAGAGGCTCGAAAGACGAAGTAAAGTCGTCTAAGTCCGGTTTAACGAAAAAATAAAAGATCCTTCCTTGAAAAGGATTCGCGGCATTAAGACGGAGACCGCTTGTAACACCGAATTGAATTATTTGAAAGGAACAATTTTGTAGAATAACAGTTTACATAAAATAGGTATTTGAATCAGAATTACTAATAAAGGGTTTCGACGACATGTTTCAAAACATTTAAATTATTGCAAAAGGAACATTTAATTAAGAGAGGTTTAAAATAATATTTTGTAGAAATACGTAGGTACGTACCGCGTATTCATAAATTCAGCATTGAAATGCGACAATATATACCGTAAGTACTTGGAAAATCCAATTTTTAACCGACTTCAAAAAAAGGAGGAGGTTATCAATTTGTCGCGTATATATATGTATTTTTTTATGTACCTATTTACACCGATTACTCCGTCAATTATGGACCGATTTTGAAAATTATTTTTTTATAATGAGTCTACCACCATTCCAGACAAAACATCAAAAATAGTTAGTTACTTACTTGTATTCGGTGTAATAGTAGGCTTTGTAGCGCGTTAAGGAAAAGGGGCGAAGGGGAAGGCTTCAGTAAACGGAACAAAAACACCAACGTTATTAGCGAGATTGGTGTAATCTGACTAATCTATTTTGGGTAAGGGGAGCTCTGAGGTGCCGAGAAGTATCAGTTCATGAATAAACACTTCTTTCGGTGTAGCTTGCATAGGTAGAGAAAACGTGAAAGATAATTTTCTGCACAATTGACAGATACCGAAAATCTGATGACAAAAAAAGTCTGCTATAGTATTGGTATGCAAATTTTATATGAAATAGCTGAGTTTTTTTACGATATCACAGACTGTTTACAATACGAAAACTTGTTTATGTTGATGAGACCCTCTAAAATATTTTACGTTATTTTTGTTAGACATTTTAAAAGTCCGTAGCCGCACTGTCTACGGCGTAGGCAGTGGGCTACGGCGTAGACATAGCAGTATAAAACACCTAAATTGAAGTTTCAACATTTTTGTAAAATTTTATTTGCATATATATATGCCCATAGTTAATTGTTTAGAATTAAACTTAATGATTATATGGCCAAGTCAATTAATGTGGCCCAAACGATCTTAACCTATTGCATTAGAAATAGTATTGATAATCTAATATTGGTTACAGGCGATCGTCTTCTCGACATCCCCTGCAATGTATGCGGGGACAGGAGTTCCGGCAAACATTATGGCATCTACAGTTGCGACGGTAAGGATACCTACTAGCTATCTTCTTTTAACCACCGTTCATTACAGGCATAAACACAAATACGATAATACTGACGTGGAAAGAAAATTGTAAGTTATATAATTATGACAGTTATCGCAAAAACTAAAAACTTTTGTTGCTGTAAACCGGGTAAATAATGATAAATGATATATGTTTTGTAACTACTTACACTAGGTACTGAGTTAAATGACTAAACTAGCTAACTCTACAAAGAAATACAAAACCAAAGGACATTTAGGCGTCGAAGTACTCGTCAGCATCGTTGTCATCCGAGTACCTACGTGCCCAGAAGACTGGCAGCATTTCCACTTTGAATGGCAATGCTAATTTTTTGGCCAAAGAACAACCCAGTCCTCTAGTCACGTGAAGTATGTTTTTACAAACACTTTTACGATCGGTGTTTTCTGTCCGACTACCCCGAGAAGAAACACCGAAAGAAACTTAGGTCAGTCTCTTGTAAAGTCCAAACGTTATCTTGGTCCACAGTCCATACAGATTTGTGTGACACTGTCCAGACAGTGTACGCAAGTGTTAATAAGTGTAGCTCAACTAGAGGCCTACTCTCGCTTAAGAGAGGCCTTCTTCTTTTTTTTTCGGACGGGTTTGAAGATACGGGCCAGTCCGATCACTTCGATACTTCTGCATGAACCCTACTCCCGACTAATCAAATTTTTCGGACCGCCAGCAACACATCGGGATTAAGGACAACTGTCAAATCGTGTTGCCATTAATTCTTAGTTTGGGCCCCAAACTAATATTATGTCCGTAAGCGATACTGAGTAGGAATTCTCCGTAACTTCGGCCGAAAATACGAATTTCGTGTAGAAAATAGACCCCCAGAACTAAAAGAGCTTAACAACTGAATGAACAATACCAAAGAAAGGGCATGACGTATTTAATCACACTAATATTATAAAGGCGAAAGTTTGTGAGTGTGTGTGTGTTTATATGTTTGTTACTCCTTCACGCTCAAACGGCTGGACCAATTTTGATAAAATTTTGTATGGAGGTTACTGACACCCTGGATTATGATATAGGCTACTTTTTATCCCGATATTCCTACGGGATCGACATTTACGCGGGTAAATCCGCGGGGCGCAGCTAGTTATTTCAATAAATTGTGAAGTTTGAACCTATGTATTTTTAAACACCGTGACTTCATTAATTACCTAAGTACTTGCTAAATGGCAGCACGCGTGTGCTGCAGAAAAAAGAAGCCTTTCTAGAATCATACCCACCCGCGACTTTCACAAAAATAAATTATCCAAAATATGTGAATGTCGGTCCTATCATTTTCAACACTGTATTATTCAATTGAAAAAATCTTGAGATTAGTAATGAAGTAACATTTAGGTAAAAAGCAAATGTTCCTGTCAACGATATGAGAAGACTACTTGTAAATTGATGTACTTAACTATTTGTGCTTGAAAAGACTGCTGTTTATATCCAATTACTTCAGGAGTTTTTTTTTGCAATACTATCACCTACCACCATATTAGAATAAAATCTTTTTCGCTAATTATAAAAATTAGAGCTGGCACTCCAAATAAAAGGTAAAGCCAATAAAACAATTTTTTTCTTTTATGTGTTATATGGCGTACATGTATTTTTTTGCATAAAGCGGACATTGTTTTTTTAAATTGATGAATGAAACCTTTTTGGTTAGGTTTATGACTATAAAAACGTTAACATACATACATAAGGTGAGTAGGTTTTTTTTAGATATGAATTAACGCAGGCTGCATGGTCTCAAGATCTTCACCTGCACTGCACAACAAAATTATGCTAGTGAAGCTGATTTTGACGGATAATTTAAATAAGTAACGTACCTATTTTCGTGAATTTATTTGATACGTTTGATAAAACGACACAGGGGCTCGTGGCTAACGACCGGTCGAAGGGTGAGATACGTATTCTACGCTACGCTTTCAAGGGGTTTCGTTTGACCCAGTAAATGGGTGGTGGAGGAGGTCAGATAGGCAGTCGCTCCATGTAAAATTGGTATTTTACATGGAGCGACTGCCTATCTGCAGCTGATACCAGTGTATCAGCTGCATCCGGTTGGAAACCGACCTCAACATACTTACTTAGTTGGGAAAAAGCTAGGCAGATGATGATGATGAGTTGGTTATTAGTCGGTATTTTTTCAATTCTCTCTTTCGTTATACTTAGATACGTTACTTTTATTTTTTTTACAAACATTTCATTGTCTTGCTACTAAATTATAAAAGGTTACATACCTACTTTTTTAAAAAGTACAGGCCAGAAAAAGCTTATAAAATAAAGCCATATAATAAAAAAAACCCTTGATTAAAAATAATTAAATATTTTTTTAACTTAAATGGCCAGTAGTCACCTACAGTTTCTGTTTTTTTCAAATAGTATATACTCATTCCATGGTTTCTTCAGAATGATACCTTATTTAAGGGGGATCCGCTAAGGTAGCCTGCGAAATTCAAATCTTAAGTTTGCTATTTTGCAGGTGTTTTAGGTGGTATGTTGATCGTAATATTATTTGAGACCTTAAAATATTATATTTATTTACAGAGTTATGACAATACAACCTGACACTGACCTGCAAATAGCAAAAAAAAATACCTTACGTAGCTTTTACCTTAAGTAGTTTAGAGGCTTACTATATAGTACATACTATTTCCATACATAAAATTAAGCACGAAAAACAATTCAGTTGTCTTTTTGATTTTTTTTTTAAAGTTACCACGTTAGAAATTCTACCCGGAAGACGAGGCGGTGACTAGGCGGGCGGACCATGGGCAGTAAACGGGTCGAAAACCTGCCCTTTGGGCAAACTAAAAAAAAATATATCTTATTTTCTCCACTTAAAAGGTGTTTTTTTTTCTTTACTGTTTCCTACAAATAGTGTTTCGATTATGTCGAGCTCACGGCTCGCCCGCTTCACCTACGTTGAAAATTCGCCATTAACGACACTGATGTACACAGGTTGTTCCGGTTTCTTCAAGCGCTCGATCCATCGCAACCGCGTGTACACCTGCAAGGCAGGCGGTGAGATGAAGGGCCGCTGCCCTGTGGACAAGACGCACAGGAACCAGTGCCGTGCCTGCCGCCTCGCCAAATGCTTCCAGGCCAATATGAACAAAGATGGTAAGTGGAATTTTGCTTTAGTTTCCTCAACTCGAGAACGTGGTCAGTGGTTCGTCTTAGGGGCGTTTCAAAAATATATGTAATTTATTGATTAAACCAATCTACTTACGTACTCAGACAATAAAATATGTACCTATCCTAAAACTAAACCTAACAACTAACTAAATGACGTCAAAAAAATCCTACGCATCGCCGTAGACGGGTAAAATTAAATGTGTCCAAGAGACTGGCGGCATTGCCACCTGGTTTTATGTCAACCTTAGCCTCTGGCCAAGGTAAAAGCGAGCCCTTTGGTTACGGGAAGTGTCAACATATAACGTTTTGTTAGGTTTTGAAACGTGGAATGAAGTAAATTTTCCTTCCTCACGATAGGAAGGAAACCTTAAATTTTATACGTCTATGGCAAAAATCCAATGACTGCATCATTGGATTTTTGCCACAGACGTATAAATTTTTTAGTTTTCATCAAAATCGAGCCCGTGACTCCTTTGACTACTTTTCGCTATTCCCCATTGTTTCGGATTTGGCCATCCACGCCCACTTGAAAATTCACCCTGTATATATGTCATGATTGACTTGCTGAGCTCCATAATTGCAGTGTACTAGCAGCGCTTCGCGGTGTCACCCGCATAAGTTTCGATCCCGTGGAAATATCCTATGTGTTAATCCTGGTTATAAACTATCTGTGTGCCAAATTACATCCAAATCCGATCAGTAGTTTTTGCGTGAAGAAGACGTAACAAACATACAAACACACTCACAAGCTTTCGCCTTTATAATATTAGTGTGATAGCGTGATGATAATCATTTAAAAGGTTAAATCTGCAACTATCTGCAATATTTTAACCTTTTTGCCCGTCTTTTTACAACTTCGGGTAAACTATAAAAGAATTTCAACTCAAAGCTGTTATTTCAATTAAACCGGTTACAAGCACTTTTGAATGGTCAAATCGGTCAGTTAGTAAAAACTTAAAGCTAGTTGCCCATTCCAAAACGTACCTAGATCTCTATGTACAAGAACCGGCAAGAAACTCCAAGGACACTCTTTTACATCAAGTTATTACAATATTCTGGGTACATAATTATTTTTGCTTCTATGTATATACGAACGCAATATTGATCATCCCGCATAGATAATAGCGTAGTCATTTATAGCCAACAGATTGACCAGACTTATAGGGTATATCTATGCAAAACATGAACAGAATCTATCTTATTGTATTTGCGTGATGCTGAAATAAAAAAAGCAAAAAGCCCAAAAACTATATTTATGGCCATTAGAATCGTTCCAAGACCTCGTAGCAATTAAAAAATATTTAATGTACAGTTTTGACTGTGCTACGATTTTATTATGTATCTATAGATAAATTACAAGTGAGTAAAATGAAATCATTGCTATCGGTAGGTAAATTTTATATGTTGTTTGTTCATGTATCATGTTTTAATGAAAATATTAACATCAAGTCCATTTTGACGACATTATGGTCGCAAACCGCTGCTAGTGCATAGCAAAAGAGTTATGGGAGTAAGTAGAGGCTTATTTACTAAGCATAGTCTAACTACATTAGGTAAACGACAAACTCACACCATAAGCAAATTGAAAACACATGTACTAGTAACAATGGTTATCATGACAATAGCCGCTCTTATTTGCTATCGCAGTATACATGTGCTATCAACGACACATAACGTCCATCACGCTCGCAGCAGGTTGTTTTGTCCACTGTCCACTGTCCATTCGCTCAAATATTGAGTGAAATATAGCGTTTGTCGGCGGCCAGTTCAATTTCCACAGTAGTTTCCGATCCTATCTGTCATTACGTCATCTAGATGTACCCAAAATTGTGTTGGGTGTTGCGGTGTCAGCCTTTGTCCGCTTTATTTATAGCTATTGTGACTGGAATATGGTTATTGTACACCTGTATATACCAAAATACAGGTGCAATATTGTTTATACTTTACAAATGATGTTACGTTGAGCCTAATATAGTATAACTTAGGTCTGACAAAATTGGGTTGACTATAATCATCTCCACAGTGTTTTACTCGCAATTTAACAAAGTTTTTCATTGCATTTATGGAATAGTCGGTGCCAATTTTTGCTAAATCCAAACCTGGTCAAAGGCACGTCTCCTCGCTTCTCTTTTTCAATTTCTTATCTTTGAAATCAGTCTTTCCCTTTTTCAAACTCACTGCTTTAAAGGAGCGATACATTCACAGCTCACATATTTCTTCTGAGTTTTCACATTCTTTCCTTTATCAAGTCAGGACACATAATACCTTTTTAAAGCTACGGCACTGTGCAGTCAACTGCAAAGAAAACTATATTTAATACATAACAAAAATCAAAATAGAATACGCCCTTTGACAAGTTCGAGCTAACTTCAACCTAAAACCTTTTTAAATATAAATTTAAGATTGGTATTCTGTCAATGTCAAATTATTCTTTTTTATTCGGTGTGAAATGTAAAGAAGATACGAGTATCTGAAGGTCAATTCTCGTAATTTAAAACACAGAGTACTTTTTGATAGACTGAAAGTTCAAAGTCTAGTTGCAGTCTCGTCTCAGCGACAAACAAATGTCAAAAACTTGTCAAAATGTAGGGAAATTAGAGGTATTTTTTACAGATTGAGACTGAGATCAGACTGTGAACGTTCATAAAATTACGAGAACTGCCCCTCTGAATGCATGGACTTGATCTGAATGTCATTCTACGGTATTGAGTGGGCAATTAACAATAGATAATACACAATAATGTACTACAATTATAACAGACCAATAGCCTTTAAGGTGACGAACATTCTTTGGCTGTGATTCTACTCTACCGTCCTGTAACTGAGATACCATTTCAATTTTCAATCCCATGCGAGTATATAATACATGACTCGATCTAAATCCAAATTCTCTCTAAGTAAAATCTTGTGAATAATTGAATATTCATAGAGTCCCATGTCGCCCGCAAGTCGGGCTCCTCTCACCATGTGACGAAGCCTTTTAGTATGTACTCTATATACAGATAGATACGTCTTATCTCCTCCAGGGTTGTCAAAGCTCTGATCTGTTCGATCAGTTCTAAAATTACAAGCTCTAAAACTTCTACGTGATCCGGTGTAAAAACACATTTTGTTAATAGAATATTAGATTTTTTGCGAGGGATATGTCAATGACGATTTACGACTATGATAGGTAATACAGGTGCACGAAAATGGATTATTTAAAATGGATTATTTATGTACCTAGCTATCTGGAGATCTATTGAGTAGGTACTTAACACTCATCAATACGTGGTCTCTTAAACTGCATTATGTAGGTAACCTCTGAAACCAGTGAAGGTAGGATCTACATCAGTTGTTCCGAATCTGGGGGTAATTTCCCTCGCGGGGGTAAATCAGTAATCTGTGGGGGTAACAAAGAACCTAATAATTAAGAACTAATCTGATAAAATACCTAGCTAAAAAGAAAAAAAATGATAGATCGCCGCGCAGTAAGAACCGCACGTGGCATCTCTTTCTAGCTGTCGTCGCGGTCGCCTCGCCATGTCTGTTTTATCCTGCTAAAGCTAACAGAGCTTTAAAAATGCTAATACCTTTTGCCACCTATAGATGTGAGAGTGGTTTTTCAACTTTGGTTACACTGAAAACAAAGGCCAGAAACCGTCTCAATGTGGAACATGTTTTAAGATGCGCTTTAAGCTAAATTAAACCTAACATAAAAAAAACTTGTGAATGCGAAACAATACCACCATCAGATTATTTTTACGCAATTCATTGTTTATATAATGTAGGAGACGGTTGTCAATTACAATAATTTGTGGGTAGTCAACAGAATTTGTTATGACTTGTTTTCTTTTTATTAATTTAAGAGATTTTACTATCAATTATTGTCTAATAAATCGGAACATAATTTATTGAGTGCTCGGTGTACGCACTAACTGATTTTGGTAATTTATCTCGATTTATTGTAACCGATGGTTTTGTTAACACAATGACGTATTTCCGTACGCCATTGGACAGAGTTGTGGGGCGAGTGCGTGGTGGGGACAAACCCTTTATAACTGAGCGCACTCGTTTGTGCTAGCACTAAGTCAGGTTAAGCAGACGACAATCTCATAGGTTGAACAGCGAGATGCCATTCCCAAAAAAAAAAATTGTGCTAGCAGTTCAGTCAATGAGTTCAGTTCAGTCAGTCAGAGTCATTCGATCTTCGGACTCGACTCCTGACAGAGCTCCCGACAAACCTGTCGGTTTACTAAAATTCATTTGGGTGGCTCTGTCACTATACGAACAGTAATCGATCCTACGATTTGTTCGCAATTACTTTGTTACTGTAAATAATTATTTTACTGTGTAGGTATCTAGTTGTGTCTTGTACCTACAGTGTGTGATTTGCTAGTGTGATTAAGTTGTTCGTGAAATTATAATTTAATTTGAACTGTAAACGGTTTTTCTATTGCGCAATAACCAATACTACCCACACAGTACGCCCACAGTAGTTAAAATATGGCTGATGATAAAGAGACACAAAACCTACCTGATCCGATATGAATATAAAATACATTAAAATTGTAAGATTAATGTAAAATTTTGTGATTAATAAAGATATTTGTATTTGATTGTATTGTTTGTATTGATAACATTTTAAGGTCGGGGTAAAATCAGTTTTCCTATGGTGGTCATGCTACGCGGGGGTAACAATATTGAAAAGGTTAGGAACCACTGATCTACATTAACCACTTTGCAGTTGCTATCTTTCCACAATAATTCCATACTGAAGCAAAACTTGTTAAGTATACATATTAGAAAACACTAATCATTACACAGTATGTAGTACGTAGTAGGTAACCCTGGGGTAGGTAGCAGCGGCACTGCGGTGGTGCCGCAGGTGCTCTGTCGCTAATTTATTCACGAGCATCACTTTGTGCCGCCGCGGCCCGGATTACCTTTATATGTTTACTCGCTCGCGTAATTATACGCCCTCACGAAACTTACCCGGCGACGCGAGTTCCATTCCACCCGCTGCCGTATCTAAGTACATACCTGATGCTGTGCTATAGGTAGCCTACTGCATAGTAACAACTTTGTGTTTCACTGCTAGTTATGAAACGGACTATAATTCTTTTACATCGCTAACACGCAACATATAAACGCTTAACTTTTGATAAAGTGAGATTCTTAAATTCTTAAAGTATGCAGAATTCGAACTACTCGCCACCTATTCAACCCGTCTTTACTAATAAAACACATCCTAATGTGTTCATTAATAAAATGAAATGAAAATGATGTTCCATTTAATATTGTAAGTTAATCACGTTGCTGAAAACAAACGGCTGATAACAATTTACACGCTTTTTTGAAAAATGCAAATATCGACTTGAAACCGTGAGCAATCGCAGACAGCGGCATTACCAATTCATTCGTCCTGAGTTCGACTGTTCGCTTCCCGGCCGCAACCGCAGAATAATGAATTAATTCCATTAATCAGTCAGGAGCAGCCTGCCTGCGTGGCTTTCAGTTCACAGCTCACACAATTTGTTGAACTGTTACTTTGTTCCAAGTTAAATGTATAAGAAAATAAAGGTTGAATTTGAATGATGAGAACTATAGCGTTAGCTTACAAGTACCTAAGGCTTTCTGAGTTCTGGCCTATATCAGGAAACATTACATAATGACGCACACGATATTGTTCCAGTATCTACTATAAAAGAAGATATCACACGGAAAATATAGCACCGAAGATTAGTTTAACCAATTCTCCAAAAACGACGATCTGAAACAGAAATATATTTCTATACCTGCCTAGCAACCAGAAACATCACGAAGATATCTAAAAACTTTATAAAAGTAATTGATAATATAATTATTAGAACGTGAAAATGATTTTGAACTTCAAAGCACGATTCATGTTCTAAAATACTCACTTCAAACGAATACAGATAAATCCATCAAATTTTTCAGAACAGCTATCACAAAAAGGTCACGTTCCTGTGGAAGTAAATCATTAAGTTTGCCAAGTCCTGTAGCCAGGGAGCCAATCAGCTAACTTCAATATCGTCGGCAAACAGACCGAATCGATGTTAGCCAATGCGTCAACACACCCGGCTACCTTTGTGTCCCTAACTAGACATTTGTATACGCAAATCCGATGTGATATGGATGTGAAATCATTAAATACTTACGGGTACGTTGGGTGTAGGTATATGGCCGTTATTTCAATTGAACTTCCAATCTCTTTTTCAATTTTATTAAGAAACACATAATTCTATGTAAAATCTTAGCAAAAATTAGTTTATTTCTGTTGACTTCTTTCGTCCTTCATATATTTTGGACGGAAACGTACCTACAATAAAAACAAATACACACCTCGTCAGCAAAAAGCATAAAACATTTTAATTTTAATCCTTTTTATGAAACTAATTTACTTAGGTTCATCACAAACAAAGTTCAATATCAGAGCAGCGTCTCTTTCAGTCTCTTTCAAGTGATCAAATAAACATAATCCCCAATTTAACTTTATAAAATTAATTTAAAATCGATCAGGGGCGAGCAAGCCAAGCGTTCGCTTCTCAAAGTTACCAATACTTTTTAATATTCGTTGAAAAAGTTAAAGGGTTTATATCTAAAAGCTTTTTCATCGATTGTCTTTCGCGAAGTTAATCAGTTGGCCTCAATTGGAAAAGTTCAAATAACTAGCTCCTATATCGAAGCTTCAGTGGACTTTTTGTCTCTACGTTTTCTCGAGCTTCTTATGAATATTTTAGAGAAGAGGTAGATATGACCGTGTTTCCATGTAATGTTGCAACGTTATGCTTCTTCTTCTCAAGTAGTTGACTTGAGTCAAATTCGAACATTTCTCCTGGTATTTTCACACTTTGGTTTGTATCGAACGCCTTCTGCCAGCATCATACAAGTGAGTAAAAGAACATTTTTAATTTTTATAATACATTTTTAAATATCAATTACCATAAAAGCCTGTTATAAAATCTGAGTGTCGCGAAGACGCGTCGCCTTCGGCGTCGGCTGCTACAAGGGGCAAACTTTTCAATTACCGCCATGTCGTGTTACCCCGCAGCGGGTTAAATTAATTCTCTCCACTTCACAAAAAGATTCACCTTACCCCAAACCACCCCTGTGAACCGACATCGGCCATCCTAACGTTTTTCGATTTTTCCCTGGATATATTCCAGAACCCGACCCGTAACATGCTGACGTTTCGCAATATTTATTTTTAATTTAACGGGTCGCGCGCTAGATTTTGATTCTACAACGAGCTTACCTTTTTGAAGTCCTTTTGTGTTAAAAAGAGAATTTAAATGGTTCGCAACGAATTGGAACGAACCTTGCTACGTGTATTTTCTGCGAATGTTAAAACAAGGGGCCAGTTTATAAAACATTAAGTACATGATGGATTCAATTAATTTTACAAAATCTTTGCTACTAAGTACTGAAGTGTTTATTTAAGCCCTTAACATATGTACCTATATAATTTTGATTACGCTCGCTTCTTATTAATAAAAGTATTGTGTGAGCTCACACACTACATCATCAATGATCAGGTAATAGTCAAGCTTTATTGCGTACTTAATATTCCACTCCAAATGAATATTTATCGATGTATAAAACCGTATGTTGCGTGTGGGGGCATCGGGAGCGTATCAAATGGAGTAGATCGGTGCTTTTGGAGCAGTGTTAAGGATCAGTAACACGTGTTCGCGCCAGTGCAGCGAGCAGCGTGACCACACCCGAGGGGAGACCGAACAAAGGGACGCCAATTGTACTATAATAGCTACTTCACTTGTGTTTGCGGATATTTATTACCTTTAATTACATTCTTAGTTAGTTTTTAAAAACTTTGTATACCTAGTTTTTTTGGGCTTTGTCAAACTTTCAGCTTGTTGAAAATAACTCGACCAACAATGAAGACTTTACATGTTTTAACAAATTAATAATAATAAAATAATACTGTCCTGAATTGATTATTTCATAATTATGTAAATCTATTTCCACTGATTTAGTTCCTGGGAAATATAACATACATACTTACCTATTGTAAATTACATGTGTTGGTCCGGGATACCTATTGATTCGCTATTTGACAAAGGTTGGGCAGAATAAAGGCCCGGTAGGTTTCGATCCGATTAAGTGGTTTATTCACCGCTTCCGTGTTTGTCTGCTGTCCTCCCGACCAACTAAAATATTACCTATATTTTGACAGATCAAGTGATTCAACCCTCGCCCCCGGGGTGAATCTCTCCCGTCTAATTTCATTTTAATGTTGTGCGTGAACATTATTGCACTGTCATAGCGAATAAAACTAAAATGTTTAATGGGATAATCTGTTGCATCTGGTTTAGGGGTTATTTTTTGTTCACGTTTACGTGATTCTTAATTAATTTTCGCGTTGTACGGTGGGTGGGTTAATTGCATTACACACGAATGGATTAGTCGAGGTTTATTGATGATTGTTTTTGTAATAAATTAAGTTTGGTTTATCCCAAATTATTAGATTATAATATCTTTGTAATTTGCGTGATTGAAAATCCTAACACGTGTGCACACCGGTGCAATTTTATGAAAACAATAACTGAAAATTAACGTTACCAACGTTATTAACGTTATTAACGTTACGATCGCGTTTTCAGCTGAGCTTTTATAAAATGGAAAAACTTTGAGTTCATCTGTAAACTTTATGCTGTACAAAACAAAGTTATTTATAGTGGTGAAATAAAGCGATGCGCTGCACTCCCAACTTGTTCAGTTCTGAAACAGGCTCGACGTTCTGAAACCGCAGAGCGGTAACTTTGCGTCAACTTTATGAAGAGATACTGTTTTGTTGCTCTCCTCGCCTTCTATCAATACATCGGATTTTATACTTATTTAGACTTGACATACCTAGTACTCCTAGAGTTCACTGTTGGGTGCCGTTAAGCATTAAAAAAATTGGTATCTTGAATATAATCTAACTAGGTTAAAAATCAAACTTCGACCTACATTCGATAAATTTTGGTGAATTCTCTTAAGCGTCATTTACAAGAACTAATACCTAAGTAAGTACCTACTGTAAGGCATTTTACTTTCTTTTAGAGAAAATCTATCGTCCTTAATATTATTTTTCCTTTACAACATACTTATTGACAGGTGTCATAGTAGAAATAAAAGCAAAAGTAGGTGTGTGTGTAGATAGGAGCAAAACCCGTTGTCATCTCGACATTGTTGGACATCTATTATATGAGATGTTTGTCCGGGACCCGAGCGGACCCCGCAGGGTATAAGGTGAATAAAAACCTGGATATTTCTCATATTTATGTCGGTGCACTCGAAAATATTCCCTGAGGTCGGTACTTGTAGCTAGCTGGCTTTAAAGAGATAAGTTCTCTGAGGCGGTTGCGGTAAGGAACAATTTCGCGCGCAGGTGTACCAGAGCGTGGGACATCGCCCACCTGGCGCGCCCCCTCTGCCTCTTCGCTGCCCTCCGCCCTCTCTGGCTCGTTAATGATGATGTGCTCAGCCAGCAGACTATTTCACTTCTGAATACATCTTTCTCACTTTTGATACTCTGTCCCTGTCGGGCCGCTGGCCGCGCTCGCCCCATCCTCTTCGTGCGCCGTTCGCCTGGTCGCTTCCACCTAGTCAATTCGGCAAACGCGTATCTACTTTGTGTCGGAAATGTAATGGAACAAATGCGGCTGGAATTAACGTCGAAACGAATGTCGGGACACGGGGTCGTTCTCTCGCAGGATATTTTCCACGCGATGATTTTGATGCGCAGCTATGAAGCGCTAATAATGTTTGTGGAAAATAAGCACAAAGTAGGTAGAGTAGATAATATACTTACATAATATAATTCAAGCTTTGCGTCCTTTTGAATTACAAACATTTGGCTAAGCTTCTACGATAGGTTTAGTGTACGTGTGTATATTCTTATAGTGACTATTCTAAGTATTTGATTGTTGTTGAGCAAAAGACGTTTAGGCTTTTATAAAATAAAAAGTAATCGTCTACACCATTGCCCTTGCCCCATTTTCCTCAATAAATCTATTTTGTAAAGCCTACGATGCAAAAAACAGGTTGTTTAACATCTTGATCCGCGTTGGTATTATCATGGTGGAGGGCTTGCCTGTTGGCGGCAAGTCGGCAACTTCTGCACAGTCATGCTCCTTGAATGAATCACGTTGCCTGGAAAGCGAACACTTGATGTGAACATCTCATTAGGAGTTTCTGGAAATGAAGATTTCATTTCAGCGATACTTAAAGTGGAAGTGGATAACTGTAGTGCTATTCTGTAAAAATCTCACCGTGAAATCTTAGGAGCTTAAAGTCAACTGTTAAACTGAGTTTAAGTCAACTGTCAATACCTGGCATCAGATGGGATGACAATTTACTTCAATCTCAATTGACGTAAGTTTTTAAGGTAGGTATGTTACTTACCGTAAAAACTTTCGTCAATTGAGTTTCAGAATAGACCGGCTATACTCGACGTAACAACGTCTACTAATGTGTTGATCTGATTGTTGATAGAGCCCAATGAACCAGCGGCAGGAATAGGCCTAGTCCTAGCCAGTTTTTTCATCATCATTATCATCACGCGGTTACCGTGCTGCTACTAATCAATAAACATGAGCGATTCCAACACATCATAATGTTCTCGAGACTTTGAGAGACATCAAAGATATTATAATTTCATGCTCTATTTAGTCGCACATAACGATTTATCCAAAGAATAACTACCAAGATTTAAACAAGAACACAAGACCGTATTAGTCCTGGTATCCTTTTAAGAAACTCTGCAAATATTCGAGGGTTCATTAGGTAAAACCTCAGTTAACACAGGTTCCTCGCACTTAATGACTTAGTTAACACACTTGTTAGTTATGTAAGTGCGTCTTGGTTATGCCTGTTCAGTCAATAAACCTTTTGACCGCTCACCAATTCGGCTTCGTGAAGCTTTCATGAGGCGGGCGGGCGGCCGGGATTATTGGGTCATTAATCACGCCCCACACCACGCTACCTCCTCAGGGTACGTGTCTGCCCGAACAGAGTAGTGCCCACACCTATCGATAACTGTCTAGGTTGTTCTTGGTAACAAAGAAAAACTTTGGCAAGTACTACCACGCTTGATTAGGTTTCAAAGTTAGCAAAACACCACTTTATAATTAAAAACAAGTTTACAAAAATAAGTTATAAGGCAATGTCCGTTCTTTGGGATGAATAAATCTATCGATGGCAAATAAGAAAGAAAAATATAGGTAATTATAGGATTTAGAAACGCTGGCGTAACGATTTAGACTCGTTCCTAACCGATTGGCCGGAGAAGTCACAGCATAAAGAAAATTGGAAAATGTGGGGGAGACCTTTGCCCAGAAGTGAAACAGTACAGGATAAATTAAAAAAGGTAATTATAAATGATATTTATATCTCTAAATTGGTTCATAAAACACTTTTACACGTCAAATTTAAATTATGTTAAAAAAAAAACTAGATGACTTCGGTGTTTCCTAACTGACTACTCTGAGAAGAAAGAACGAAACAAAGAAACCCACAGTCTCTTTTAAAGTCCAGACATAACCTTGGTCAGGCCATATGAGGCCATACAAACAGGACTAGATTAAATTTTATTCAAATTTAAATTACTAATCTGCGTAAACTCTATGCTGATGAGCTTCAATGCTAAAAAATCTGTAGCATTCGAGAAAGGAAACACACGCCCGTATATAATTTACGTGTAACAGAAACTGCAATTTCATATATGAAACCACATCGAGATGCAGTACATCACTATGATATCGACCGCAGAACTCGCATTTACACGGGCAGTGACGTCGTACTATAAGACTACCTTATAGGTAACCTACCCGCTACCTACCACCCAACAATATTGGTATGGGTTGCTCGCAACAAATGCTTTTACACCTTCCGGGTGCACGGATAAAGTGCATAGGTATAGTATAGTATACATACATACTTTAATTGCATAGATGTAGGTCACATAGAACGCCCACTTCAAAGACAGGTTTCAGACGTGCACTTTGGTTTACGAAAAGGATGAAGGTACTTTGATTTAATTTTGTGACTATTTCTAATATTTACTACTTATACCAAGTATCTTAGAACTCGTGAGAAGGGCTCAGGACGGGCTCGTGGCTAAGTAATAACAGCCGCACGGGTCGATCGATCAGGTAAGTTAAGATACGCTTGCCGCGGTCGGTCCGTACATATATGGGTGACAACTTTACATACCAAGACCCCTCCGTGCCTCGGAAAGCACGTTAAGCTGTTGGTCCCGGCTGACATTCTTGAATCTTTGACCTTTTTTTTTGAGTATGTACGAGTCGTCAGAAGCCCGAAATTCTGATAACCAATCTTACCAAGGGGTATATAGTGTTACCCAGTAACTGGGTTGTGGAGGTCAGGTAAGTCCGTCCACGTAAAATACTGGTATTCAGCTGCATCCGGTTAGACTGGAAGCCATCCCCAAAAATTGTTGGGAAAAGACTAGGGAGATGATGAAGTATAAGTGTGTGTGTCTGTGCAAGTATAAAAAAAAAACATTTTTCTGTTTTGTAAAAGCATAATGCAGTAGGCCGTAGGTACTAGAACTTGTAAAACGTAGTTTTATTACAATTTAGGTACGTTATATGTATTTGTAACCCTTATTAATGAATTTGAACTCTATTATATCGATAGGTAGCTGTTTTACAAAATGCAAAATTAAAATGCTGTGAAAGTAATTGACGTCCAACCGCCAATGCCTGCGGGTAATAAATAACAAATACTTTTTGTATCAACTACCTTTTTGAAAAACATGTTTTGTTTGCTTTCAATTCGGTTCACGAGGGGTTTGTCGCTGATACATGTTTGAAGTTAAATCTCCCTTTTAAACGCTGCCAATGTGATTCACTGCGCGCCTTTTATACGAGCCTAAACGACGGAGACTTAACTTCTTTTTGAGTTTTATATCTATAACTTAAATGATATTTACAATTTTGATATTTTATGTATGAGGGAGTAGGTATTTCCCTATACGTATTTTGGGTTTTAAAGATTGGGTTATGAGTAGATTCGAATTCGCTACAAAATATGTAACAACAACAATATAACATAAAAAATAACAACATTATTCTAAATTATGCCGCCAGTCTCTTGGGTACAGACGCCAGCCAGCACATCAAGCTACCCGAAACTGTCAAATTTTCCCAATCAACTTTGAACCTTATACTTTAGCGATAAAGTTGAAAATCTATTAAAGAAATTTGACAGATTGTAGTAGCTTGATGTGCTGGCGTCTGTACATTACCAGTCGACAGCGATGCGGATGAATTTTTCGACGCTATATTTTAGTTTGTGTATAGTTATAGTTAAGTTGGGATTTAATTTTGTCATTTTTATTAATTAATTAGGTATTACTTATTATTTGTTTAGATACTTATTATTTAATTAAGTTGTATGATTGATTGATAAACAAGATATGTATAATAATTATAGAATTCACAATGTAAACATTATATTGCATTTAATTTTCGGAATTTGCAACGTATAACGGAAACGGTATTCAAAAGGGGTGAAGATTACATCAGGTATAGAATCTCTAGCAAAGTTTCAGCTAAAAAAAATGACTCAAAGAATGCAGACTGACCAAATATTTCAAATTATAACAAACGTGCCACGGCACTACGAGGTAGAGATCTTTTCACGTCACTCGCTAATGTTAAGTTAAAATCGACGGGATCAAACGTGCCAACAATGCGGAGAAATGCGACCGGATGGTTCCATGTACTGAAATTTGTCATATGTTCGTAATATGTAGATGTACTTGATTTGTATAGACCCTTTCCGTTACACGTTGTATTTGGTTCAGCAAAGTAGAAACTACATCATAACCCTCCGTAGTCGGGTAAAAACTATAAGAATTATACAAATACTAGCTGACCCGTGCCCACTTCGTTGGGCGGTAAACATTTTAACTTGTGATGAAATTATGAGTGTGGTTCGGTCCTGCGATGTTCTCGCGCTTTGGCTAGCGAGCCTCTGCAAGCGCTCAGCGCTAGAATCCCTATCCGTTGTTGCAGAGACATGCTGCCTTAAATCACTGAGACGCTGCGCAAGTTCAGCGCTAGATTCCCGAGCACGGGCCTGCGATGTTCTCACAGTTTGGCTAGCGAGCCGCTGCGAGTGCTCAGCGCTAGACTCCCTATCCCTTGTTGCAGAGACATGCTGCCTTAAATCAGTGAGACGCTAGATTCCCCAGCGCGTGCTTGCGAAATATTTTCTCTATTCCTCGAGAGGCGCTGATGATTTACAAGAGCAGACTCTTCCGTACGGCGTACTTGAGCTGCTCTTGTCTGGGATGTCTGACGGGAAAGTTGTGATTTCCTTTTAGGCATGATAAACAATCGCTGAAACTGTCTGATATCCCAAAAACAGAAATACCACAGCTTCGAACTCGAAGAATGAGAACGAAGTAGTATTTGTGTTTTAAGAAACCGAGCAACCAAAACAATTTTAAAGACCAACAACATCAAACTAACTACTTAGTGCGTACAACGTACAACTCACCTACCTAACGACGAAAGTTAAATAAGTAATAACTGGAGAGGGTCATTATGCACAACGCCATCTATGGGTAAATGGATAAAACGTCCGTACAAAGCATGTTCTAATGCGGTTCGTGAATGGACGGCGGCATTTTCCGATTTAGTAATTTTATATTATCTTCGAAACTATTTAACCAATTGACATACTGTTTTGGGCAAATCGTATCTCTACGATGTTCTTGTGATCATAATAATATTTTTTTCGATAAGGTTTAATATTTTGTTGTTTAAAAAATCGTCCAAAGGTAAGTACGTCGAAAAATACTTTTTTTAACACATAAAAGCTACTATATCTGCTAAAATATAAAAGATAGAAATATGGTGTCGCGGACTTTTTTGTAGAACTATTCAAAGCGGACCAGGTTGCCATACATTGTTTTCAATTATATACAACTGTTAAGGCAGCGCATGCAAATAACTCTGTTGTAAGAGCTATTTTTTTCCGCCTGGCTAGACAAAAATTGAGATAGTTCGGCTAATATGCATGATATCTTTATAATATATAGCCTATATCACTCCCGAATAATGTAGCTTTCTACCAGTGAAACAATTTTTAAAATTGGTTCATTACTTCCGGAGATTACCCCCTACATACAAACTTACAAACTTACAAACTTACAAACTTACAAACAATTTTACCTCTTTATAATATTATTATATTATATTATATTATTATATATTATATATTATTAGTATTAGTATAGACAAGTTACACGCCCCTGCTTCGCACGGTCTTTACGACTTCGAGATTTCTTTGTTACGTGTATGTAATAAATGCTCTAAATGATAGAATGAAAATCCATTCATTCCATTTGAAATGTTGGTCTAGAAGAACAACGCAGTCACACAGACAGACACGAAATCTTAAATTTATATAATGTATAGATTCTGCCGATAAATGTATTTGTTATAGCGTTTAAACTGTTCGCTTACTACTTTTACAGTTAGATTAACAGCAACAGTATTGTAACGGTCTAGCCTTAATATAAAACATAATACCATTGTACTAAATGGTCGTGCAAATCTGCTTAGAGCTTAGCGGCGTAGCAAAACGCTACGACTGCTACGGAGACGGCTACGCTGCGTAGGCGTAGCCGCAACCGCACCAATTGTTGGCAAACAAATGCACATAGTAACAAACAGTCATTTAATAATAATATATCCTAAACCCTGTTCCCGATACCGGTGGGCTACTATTTTTAATATTTTTAAATGTTTTTATACTTTTGTAAATTCTAATATTTGAAAATATAATTAATATGTATTCAATTGAATAAAGGATATATCCTAACAAAAATGGAAAGCTCAAGCTTAGTACTTATTTATTTTGATAATTTGATACAATTAGAGGTAAACAACACTTTTTAAACCACAAACTATAATAACGCTAGAGTCATCAGATAATGAAAAACTTGTTACACATTTCGCCTTCATTTAATTAAAATCTCGCTTATCCGCGTCACACTGGAAACTGAGCCCCTTGGCTTAACCGACCCTAAGTATCTGCGATTAGTGAATATATACCTTAGTTTGATGTCATAAAGTCTGTTTTGGGTTGGTGGGGGGATAGTGGGGGAAGCCGATGACGTCGTGAAAAAAAGCACGTGTTGTATTTGGGATTACATGCGCCCCATAAACAAAAGGTTAACATTGCATCAGTCGCTCTGACACTACAATACACGCGATGTGTTTTATGAAACGCGGTAGTATATTTATTGAATGTTATCTTTCTATCGGTGTGTATTTATATATGGTCGCATGGGCTCATTGTTAAAACGACTAGGAGTAGAAAAAGATGTGATTATTGCTTATCTCAAAAGTATGAATGTAATATTTTTTTTATGAACGCTGTTCCCAATGTCCAGAATTGAAGTTAAGAGGACCTTTTAGCAAAAAATTAAAGTAATGTAAATCTACTGACTATATTATGTATGAAATAAAATATTTATAAAACTTCATCCGAGCTTAGAGTGTCGAGAGAATGCGTAAGAGTCACTAATTCCCTAATAAGCCATTCTAGAATCGCCATTTAATATTTAAAGTCCCCACTTACGTACGTAGAGGCTGTCAGCTATTCGAATAGTGCGTCCGTCAGCATTTGTATCGTCTGCTAAGCCGCATAGATAGTTCCACCCAATAGTTAGACGAAGAAGGCTAATTAAAATGATCACGAAAAACAAACGGGTTTACCACAAGCAAACTACAATTGAGTTGATAAAGGGACTTTCCTTTGTGATAGGTTGTATGCAAAACACAATTCAAGTACAAGAACTGCAGCAATAGTGCAAAATTATTGTAGACAAGTATCTAATAATGTAGTCTGCACTGGTCTCTGGTCTCATTGCTCAAATGATTGAAAAAACATGTAGGTGTCTACTGCTCTGTAGTCATAGCAGATGTGCAGGCACTTTAATTTACTACTACATAATGCAGTCAATCAAATGCCTACATATCTATTCCAAATGCAACATAAACCCGTCGCTACTCTGCTGTAGTGAGTTTTTGTACTTCATAAATGGCTTATTTACAACCTTTATTGACCCACTGCAGGGAAAAGGCCTTTTTGCCTACAGAGAAAGTATGATCATTAAACAGCAAGATTTTTCAAGACGGGTTGGCGACTTCAAACTAATATTAACGTAACATTCGAAAAATTTCATCGCAGTGGATCCAGATTCATGTACTGAGTAACAGGTAACTGGTTGTGCGTCGATGTCCCGGCCACCCCGTATTGAACAAGTCCAGATTTCCTTACGATAAACTTTTTCGTCATTATTCTGAGTCGTTCTTCTGAATAACTTTTTGGTTGGCACTAGCCAGCGGTGGCGGCGCGGGAACGCAGCGTATGCGCCGACATGTGCGGGCACAATAGCCGCATTCTCATGGACTCAGCCTCGTTAAGCTGATTGCGTGACGTCATCTCTGCACAGGCCCCGTGCACATTGGATGTGCAATTAAAACAATTCGCTTTAAGTTTTGAAGAATAGCTCAGTTTTGATGGCTGATGTTTGCTTGAAAAATTAAATTATTTAATCTCTTAGCTAAATTTAAATTTGCAAGTAGATGTCATTCAAAATCAAAAGTCATTTATTCAAATTAGGCTGAGTATCAGCACTTTTCGAACCTCAAAATTAAGTACCTATATTTATATTTCAATCTAAGTACTTATTTAGATGTAAGTATAGATACAATCTAATTTATTGTATTAGGTATGTACTCCAATCTATGTTATATGTACCTATTTATACCCTGTAAATGAGCTCGTGCTGTAGGTATTAGGTTCTTACATTTTGATAAAACGATATTTTAACAGAAGTCTAATCACTCTCAAAACTTTAAAATGTTTAAAGAATGGACGAAAAACTCTAAGAATAAATTGATCCCTCTGATCTCGTTAATTTAGCCACCGACTCTCCTGAAATAACTTCAAAAGAACCATACTTTTATCATTAAACAAATTAGCTTCAATGATTCACAGTTAGGTAAATCAGTCCTAAAAGTGTTCTAAACCGAATAATCGCTACCTGTCGGTCACAGGGCGCGTTGCGTATGAGCACGGCGAACGGATACCTACACATTATTCGAAGGCAGGCGAGGCGCGGACGATCCCGGCTTACCGAGGGATCGCCAGCGAATAAGCGGTTCATGGCTCTATAATCCGGCGTGTAAAACAACTAGCAAGTTACATGTAGTCAAATACTTTTGTTGATCGCACACGTTTATATAATTTACGGTGTTTTATTAATGATTTTTGTGTCAGCAGTAAAGTGTTAAAACTGAATTGCGGTTGTAAAGATTTATTACGGATAGGACGTATTTATTTATTTATTTGGGACAAACAAACCTGCGCAAATAATATCTGCGCAAATAATATAAACAAAGATATTATATACTTAAATGCGAAACTCACACCGTCATCCACAGCATATACTTACAATTCATATAACTTTACTAATATACAATCTATGCGAGTAAGACCAATGATATATAAACTACGTCATTGAGTAAGACACCGTCATTAGTACCCCATCAGAAATTGCCAATGCATTTAACAATTTCTTCATTGATCAAATACGATCTAATACTCCACCAACACATGTACCTACTGGTGTTATTAGCAACACACATTCAATTTTCATGCCTCCAGTGCTACCTCAAGACGTAATAAGGGTAATACAGACACTAAAAAATACTAGCAGCGTGGGGTATGATGGCATAGATACAAAAGTCATAAAATTCGTGTGTAATAATATTGCCGTACATATAAGCCAGATTATAAATTTATGTATTAGCTCGGGAACATTCCCGAACGGTCTAAAAACAGTTATTGTAAAACCACTATTTAAAAAAAACGATAAAGAGGATTTAGTTAATTACAGACCCATTGCCCTAATTCCTATATTTTCAAAGGTCATCGAGAAAATAATATATGAATTCATCAATAAGTTTTTATCTAAATATAATATTTTATGTGAGGAACAGAAAGGTTTCAGGAAAAACAAAGGTATAAATATGGCTATTTACGACTTACTAAGTGTTATAATGGGGAATGTTGATAAAAAACTACCAATATGCGCAATCCTTACAGATATGACAAAAGCTTTTGATTGTGTCCATCACGAAACGCTGCTAAATAAGCTTTACATGTACGGAATAAGAGGAAATGTACTGGATCTTATTAAGTCATATCTAAGTGACCGTAAACAATACACGGAAATTTCTAAAATATGCACCAACACTAGGCGTGAGAAAAAATATAAATCCGAAGCAAGAATCATAAGACATGGCGTACCTCAGGGTGGGGTTCTTAGCTCACTCTTATTCTTGCTATATATAAATGACCTACCTAATCACATTAAACACCCCATGGTCTTATTCGCTGACGACAGTACCGCACTAATTAAATGTACAGACATTAATAGATACGAACATGACATCAATACTACACTTAATGATATTGTGAATTGGCTTGACGAAAATAATTTAGTAATCAACCTGCAAAAAACTAACGTAATGCACTTTTATCAACGCACATCGGTACCGCATACAGTGATAGAATATAATAACTGTATAATAGACCAAGTAAAAGTTGCGAAATTTTTAGGTATTCTTATAGATAGCCAGTTGACTTGGAAACCTCAAGCAGAAGAGGTATGTAAAAAACTGAGCGTATCGGCGTATGTCCTCCATAATCTTGCAAAAAAGGTCAACATCACTACAACAGTAGTTGCATACCACGGTCTAGTAGCGTCCATTTTAAGATATGGAATAATCTTTTGGGGAAACTGTACGCTGCGAGAACAGGTGTTCAAAGCACAAAAACGTTGCATAAGGGCTATACTTAGCATGAAAATGACGGATAGTTGCGTCCCTGTGTTTAAGTCCCTGAAACTTTTAACGTTCCCGAGTATGTATATTTTAGAAATCGCACTCTTTGTTAAATGTAACATGAACCTTTTCACTTCAGTGTCAGAAACTAGGAAGAGACCTATAAGAAGTCAGTATAAACACTTACTAAACGTTGAGAGATGTAATACTGCTTTGTTTAAAAAAAGTGTTATTAGTATGGGCCCAATAATTTTTAATAAAGTACCCAATATAATTAAAAATGACACAATACAAAATTTAAAAAAAAGACTGACATTATTATTGATTGAAAAATGCTATTATTTAGTAAATGACTTTTTAAATGACATGGACTTATGTATTAAATAATTTAATGTTTTTTCTCAATTTATCCGATTATTATTCAAAATTGTATTTAAGTGGAATTTTGTATTTTTTATTTATTTATTGTGATGTGCTATGCCGACTAATGATTTAAAGTTATAATTTTATTTTATTTCCATTAATTAATTTAATTTTCAACTTAGTGAACCATTACATTAATGTTTGCATGCCCTATATAGGGTTGATTGTACAAGGCTCACCCATCTTATTGTAACATCTTATTTTATGTACCTGCAATCGATGCAAATAAAATTTACTTTACTTTACTAAGACTACAAGACTCATTAGATTGTACCTATTTATTAAGTAGATTTTTATAGGTTGGGAAATTGTGGGAGCACCTATAGTGCATCGATCTGAGGAATTTGCGCTGCACTTTTTCTAGCATCTCGACATATTTATTATAAAAAGGGTTCCACACTACCACTGCATATTCGAGTTGAGATCTAACTGGTGCTTTATAGAGATGAGAATAAGTGCTTGCGTGTTTAAATTCAGTAGCTGATCTCATAACGAACCCGTACATATGATAAGCCTTTTTGGTGAACTTATCAACTGGGTATGTCTGTTATAAGCCTATAGGGAGGAGGAAAATGCCATGATTAACTGTTATCCCATTTGGATGATTCCGATGACTGTATTGAATGTACGATACTATCAGATAGGTATTATGTAGGTACGGGCGTCTGCCAGAGAAAACTATAACAGCGATATATACAGATTATGTTAGTTGATTGAACCTACTGGTCACAAGATCGAGATATGCACTACAGCAGACATCCCTAAGAAAGTATTTTAAATGTCTTTCGTAATTGATGAACAAATGAGTGGTACTACTTAGCCTAGTTAGACTCTCTGATCTTATGAGTAGATGTTATATGCGTAAATGTCTACCAAATAACATTTCATATCCAAGACAATGCCCAACACATTCATTTATAAAAATAGCCATCGTTAATCTTTATAGGTTCGTCACGGAATAGCCAACAAAACCTTTAGTACCTACCTAAGTACCTATTAGCATCACCTGATATCATAAAAGCAGTGTGATTATTTGAGAAAATCTGTAGTTTATACAAAGATTTCTAGACTCATTGTTCACATAGCCATATCTCCCCCAGCGGTGCAGCACGAGCGAGGTCCCCGCAAGCCGAAGCTGCAAGCGGGTGCAATGGGCCCACTCGGACCGCCGCAGCTCGGTCATGCACACAAGCCGCATGCGCTCAAGCTCTCGCCACCCTCGCCATACGCGCCGCTGCCACAACCCTTCAACTTTCAGGTATCATTCCCATGTTAATTATAATACCATTTATCTTAATAAGCCAGTTTAAGTGCTTTCCTCAGAAGGAAGGGAAATAAAGCCATAAAGGTTGGCTAACTAGATAGGTCTAGGTCGATACTAACATAGAATTATTTGGTATTTCATCGATGGATGGACCAATGTTTTCTAGGTACACTATTTGACAAACATTATCTTCCGATCGCTTTAGCTTCTTCTTGTCCCCCAAATCTGAATTAAAACTGCTAACAGTCAGAGTTTATATAAAAGGGGGTAAGCTTTCACAAAATTACCTAGTCAGTAGTCTGTGAAACCTTTACCCTTTTAAGCTTTTATTCTAATTGCTTAAAACCTTGGACTGGGAAAGTCTGTAAAGCTTACTTACTTAACTTTCCATCGTCAAACAGTTCAGTATCAGCGGCATGAGTGAGCCAGCACCGTTGAGCACGGCATCATCAGCAGGGTCCAGTGGTGCCGGAGGTGGCGCGGGCGCTCCCAGTCCGTTGCCGCTTATGCCTGAACCGTTCTTAGCGCCACCGCCCCCTGGCTTACTGCACATACTCATGTCGTCTGATAAATGCCAGGTAAGATAATACACCCAGGTCGTATTTTTATATGTGTAGTAATTCTTTGTCTAAAATCTCACGATTAACCGTAGGTAGGCATGGAATCATCGTAGCTTGGCTTATACTTATGTCACGTTGTTATGTTCGTTAGATATAAAGCACATGTTTGAGAGATACAAATTGCTTTATCTATCTATATAATACTTAGTCCACACCATAGATAAAATAGGGTTCACATTATTTCTAGCTTTCTGCTACAAATGGATGAACTATTTGTAGCAAAAAGCTAGAAATAATGTGTAAATCGGTAGATTTAAGCAAGTTGGTAACCTTTATATTAAACCTTTCGGTATTTCTTTAGGAATTGATGTGGAGTGCGAAACAGTTGCAGTTACAAGGAGACCCAACATTGCTGCGACCACCACCAAGTGCTTTTGGAGCACCCCTGGCGCCTACATGGGAACTTTTGCAGGTAAGATCCTTTCATCCAACATAGCTGGGTAAGGCCGTCTAATTATGTACATAGTAACTCTTAAGACATTAATCAATTAGTAACACACGGTAACGCAGTAACGCTCGCGACCCATCTAAAGCTAGGTCTACAATGTAATAAACTAATTCAGCAATCAACCTAAGTTGTTGAATTCGTTTTTTTTGACACGTTCTTCACTGGTTACTAAAGTAGAACATTAATTTCGATGGTTATTTAAAAAAAATACGTGTGGCACTCGGGGACTGCCGCGGTAAAGCTATTGCATAGCATACGTCTAGTCGCACGCACACAAACACCGTGCACACACAAGTCAAATTTTCCCAATCAATCTTGAACCTTATGCTTTAGCGATAAAGTTGAAAATCTATTACAGAAATCTGACAGATTGTAGTAGGTTGATGTGCTGGCGTCTGTACATATAAATTAAAATAAGTGTATTTTTATAAGCTTGTGTCCTTTTCGTTCAGTCAAAAACCTCTAGCAGGTCAAAATTAATCATTTATCATGAAAAAAAAAACAATGTATATAATAAGCAAAAAGTTGGTTCAATTCTAAAAATCTCTCGTGAATAATTCTTCCCTGAATGTAAACTCTGCCTAAATTATGTCCCGAGTGTTACGTAACTCTCCTAGTAACGTTCGGTATCACTCGCGACAGAAAAATGTTGCGAAGCTAAACTAAAAATCTAGTATCTCTTATAAAAAAGCAGATTACTACCACAGCCCAAGCTATTTCTTTAAAGTAATAATGTAGCTATGAGCGGAACGCATAAAAATAATGCAAATATGCAATATGAACCTCGAAATTGGTATTTTAACGCCACAAAATAACCTGGGACAACTCGTTCAACACACAGAAAAATCCGGATCAAGTGGACGATTGGACGATTTTTTTGTTTTTTACATTCTGACATAATGTGCATCAGTACTGCCGTGCTAAGAAATCTTATTCGGCTTTGGATACACGCATATTTAGCCAGTATTTAGTAACTCTCTTAGCGTAACGCTTGCGACATGAAAATCCGGGACACATATTTATGTTCAAATAAAATTTTATAGAAACATAGTTAAATTAAGAAAATACGAGCGTTATAGAGGAAAATTAGTAATAAATTCATTAAAAGCTACTTCTTAGCGCTAGAAGACATTTTTTTCAAAATATTTTATACATAATACCCAAGAGATGTATTTGGGACATTGCTATTTTGTATGGGAAGAAAAAATTACAACTTTTAAAAATACAAAAAGAAATAGTAAATTGCATGGTATGATAAATTTAACGATGATCACTATTAATTCATGATTCATATAATCAGTTGCCACAATATTATCGATGTCAGGACGGTATTTAATGAGCTATTAACACATACTTTCTTCGGACAAAAAAAAAAACGAATTGTACAATTTTACACGGCCTTACCCAGCTAGGTAATCTTAGGAACTGCATAGTTGACATAAACTTAAGGCTTGTCTTCACTAGAATACATATAAGAATAATAATTAAAAGAATAATAGAACTGCAATGACCCTTCGGCCAAAAGTTTTGCTTATTACCAAAGTCTTGAAACAAGAATTTCGGGCTCGTGCTGTACGTAATGTTAACGAGGTTTAAAATGTTTGGCCTAAGACAAGCAATTAAAATTAGGGAAGCTTTCTAGAGCACTATCTAAGTACTTATATGAAATATTAAATTCATTGTTCTCGTAGACATCCCAGACTTCGTACCTACTTTTCGTTTCTTATCGCGCAGTGACTTCAACAAGTCTCCTTCAAGGGGTGTAAACATTGACATTAAAATTTGATAGGTGGCTTTTTGACTAAAGGGGCGGGCGCGAGCCGCGATTGGGCGTTCGCGGGGTGACTTATCGCCTTCAGTTGACTTACCCCGCCCATCGCCCTCTACGCGCTACGACACTGGAGTCATCGTAGCTTGACTTATGTATGTTGCGTTGTTATGTTCGTCACAGTGCGCATGTTTGAGAGAATACCTACCATTGGTACCTACTTTGATACAATTTTATGCTGTTACATATTTACCAGACAGGCAGATACTGAACTAGGTAGTAGGTACATAAGAATATAACCTACATGATAGACCTAACTAGCTAAGAAAATAAAAAGTTCACTTTAGAAAATGTTACTATAGCCATTTCTCAATGACGCGGGACAAACAGGTTATGCAGCAGCTGCGATAATGAGCTTTAGTCTAATGCACCAGGAATTTTTGCAAACTTACCCACCTAAGTACCTACCTATTAGTTACAATCAACAAATCTAAAACATTACATCTTTCGACACCAGGAGACAAGTGCCCGTCTCCTCTTCATGGCAGTGCGCTGGGTGCGATGCCTAGCCCCGTTCCAGGCTCTAGCAGCTTCCGACCAGCTGGTACTACTACGAGCGGCCTGGAAGGACCTGTTCCTCCTGCACCTGGCACAGTGGTCCGCGCCCTGGGACCTGGCGCCGTTGCTGGCCGCGCCGGCAGCCAGGGCACGACTGCCACCTGACCCTTTGGCAGATTTAGAGTTGAATACTTTACAGGTTAGTAAAAGGCTTTGGTATGGACTGGCGACGTAGTTTTAGGAGACGATATCTATCAATGGGTTATTCAAGCTCGGCTTTACCCAAGGTGGTTTTTCAATTAAGTATCACTACACTACCTACTTACCTATTTTAAATCCTACGAAGCAGCTTATTTTTTTTTTATTTGTATTGCTATAGGTACTTGCAGCATTTTACGTACGTATGTAGGTACAGAACGTTTTAATGAATCTCTATTTTGTTTCAGGAGATTCTGTGTCGTTTTCGGCAAATAGCACCCGACGGTAGCGAGTGTGGGTGTATGAAAGCTATAGTTCTCTTCTCACCAGGTTAGTTTAGGTATATTATTTATAACAACAGCATACCTATTTATAGATCGTTCGCTTAGGTAAGTATGTCGATTGTGGCGGCATCTATCTACCTACATCGCCACATGCGACCTACGTCTATAAGGGCGCCTTCAAATTTGCCGCGGGGTGCCGCGCGGCGGCGGCACCGCCGCCGCGCTGCTCCGCCAATCCATACAAACAAAAAGCGCGCGACTCCAGCGCGGCCGCAGCGCGGGTGTAGCGCTGCAGTCGCGCGCTTTCCACCCATATGGATTGACGAAGCGGCGCGGCGGCGGCGCTGCGGCCGCGCCGCGCCGCCGCGCGGCACTTTGCGGCAGATTTGAAGGCGCCCTAAGATTATCATACCTCTATATGATTAGTAGGTAATAATAGTTATACCTAAGTAGGTACGCACGGCTACACATCAAGCTATTTTTTGCATGCTGTGTCTATCGCATCATATTGTACACTATGCTTGTATATTGCTTGTACTATTAGGTTAAACAGTGTAACAATTGTAGATAGGCCAATAAATAAATACCTAAATAAATAAAAGCTATACAAAACCAGTAAGCTGACTTCTGAATGTACGAAAAACCTATACAATGCAAGGTCAGCTAAAACTGGAAATGTATAGCTTGATGTGTCGCCGTGTGTACTTATGGTTGAAGTACATGCGTAATTTTACGTTTTTGTGTAGATACACCCGGGCTAAGTGAAACTCAGCCCGTGGAGATGCTACAGGATCAAGCTCAGTGTATACTTGCTGACTATGTGCGGACTCGATACACCAGGCAACCTACAAGGTAAATCCACGTTAATTTCCCCACATCATCATCACATCGATCGAGATGTGTTAACTTAACAAACCTCGATCTTCTTCCTCTTTGGTGAGTAAAACTACTGCTTTAAAGGTTTTATCTGTTAATTAATAACATAAAATAAAATAATACCTAAAATATCCTTTTAAATTATCACACTAATACTTATTATACAGGCGAAAGTTTGTAAGTGTATTTGTATGTTTGTTACTTCTTCACGCAAAAACTACTGAACGGATTTGGATGAAATTTGGCACACAGATGGTTTATGATCAAAATTAACACATAGGATACTTTTATCCCGATATTCCCACGGGATCGAAACTTATGCGGGTGAAACCGCGGGGCGCAGCTAGTTTTATATATACACATTCCGTTATCGGCGTACCTACCTAATGAATAACGAAACGCCACTCCCGATTCAAACTTTATGGCGGCTCGGAAACTGAGGCGTGAGGTACCTACTGTGCAGCGAGTAGCGCACTTCTGAGAGTATGTTAATCTATGCTTCTGAGCCGCCACAAAGTTTGAATCAAGCTGTACCTATTTAAAACACATTAATTTTATCTTTTTGATACCTGCATCGAGGTATCCATTCCACATTACATAACATACCGTTATTGTAACTCGGTGGTTTTCTTCAGATTCGGACGCCTGCTCCTCCTGCTTCCATCGCTGCGAGCGGTGCGCGCGCGCTCAATTGAACTGCTCTTGTTCCGCGACACAGTCGGCGACGTGTCGGTAGCCACACTGTTACACGACATGTACCGCATGCAGCCAGCACCCACGCCGGCTTTCCACGCGCCTGCGCCACCTACCAGCGAACACTGCTCGTCGCCGTAAAACTAACGTCTTATAGAGACTGTGGATTTACACCCGGATTCCGATTTGAGAATTTGGAGTTGAGGACCTATCAAACTCTGCTTCAGCATTACTTAAGGTGATATCCTGCGAAATTCAAAGTGTTACGTTTTTTTGCACCGAAATTTTGAATTTCGCGGGCCACCAGTCATCTTAGGTAGTTTGACAAGTTTTCAACATTAAATTCACAAACCAGAAACAGAGTTTTAGTCAGCTCAAATTGTACCCAATAGGGTCAGAAGATTCTACAGGTCATACCTAATTGATTAACTGTCCCTCTGAGGACAGCACATCATTGTTAGAATCGCTCCCTTAACTATTGATGACTAAAACAACAGCCTGTATAATTAAAACATACAAAACTGGGAGGCATGGTATTGACTAGTATTGAGAACGAATGCGAGTGAATCACTGACACAGAACACTATTACTCCTTGATCACTGACACTATTGTACTTGCGTACTTGTATAATATAGGTCAGTGGAGTGAATGTTAATTTAATTCTGTCTCCAAACATTGTAACACGAAGGGTTTTGATCTCTGTATTCAAACTACATTTTTCTATTGGATCTCTATGATCATAGGGTTGCCAAGTCGAATTTCAAAAATAATTCTATGCATTATAACTTCGAGTTTGTAGAATGCAATAACTACATAGAAAACACAAACAGATAATTTGTATAAACATTCTGATATTGTATAGGTATGAGAATATCTGAATTATTATAAAAACATTTTACGTATTAGGACCTTTATGAATCTTATCTATCTAGTCAACCTAGTCACGTTGTAAAAATTTTGTAAATGTTATTATTGTATTGTAATTAAATATTCTAAGTTAAGCTGTATTAAAATTATATGCGCCATGATCTAGTCATGATTTCAAAAATGTTTTGAGGAAATATTGTAAAGAAAGAAACTATAGCATGTACCTATGTACTTTTATTTGTATATAAATATGTTCTGATTTGATCAAGGAGTTAACATTCAATATGTGGTTTCATTTCAAACACCCCAAAAATTAAACATATAGTCCATAATAGTAAAAGCACATTTTATTTTCACTGAATAAATGCACATCTACCATTAGAGCATGAAATTACAATAAATAGTCACTGAAAAAACTTCTTAAAAAAATAATAATAAACTAGTAATTCATTAATATTAGTTTTTCAATCAGTTACATTAACTTTTCCCATAGATTGAACAGCTTCTACAGTGGAAAGGTCTTCGTAGTCGTCGTCTGACGGCCTGGGATCGTCTTGTGGTTTGGCTACCTCGTTCTTTGGCTGTGCTCGAGGAAAGTCTAATTTGCTCCATGAACCTGGTTCACCTTTTTTTAGTTTTATTTCAATTTTTGTTGATAGCATTGACACAGTACTACTTTCTACACTTATTACCTGCAATAGTTTAAAATTGGGTCAGTAAATTATCTATTAAAAAATAGTAATTTCAAAAATATTGATGTATTGTGTGGTAGACTTACACCTCTAAGTTCAACATCCAGTTCAAATGCTGCATCTCCTTGCTCTCGGAATACCAGTTTTGTATTTAGGCGAATAGGGTTCAACTTTACAAAACTTAGTACTGGGTCATATTTCTTGGCATATACGCTTACAATAACATAATCAGGTGTTTGATGCCAGTCCCAACGACATTTCACTGTACCAGCTGGTGCACCCTGAAAAATATGTAGAAGTTATAAAATAAAATGTAATGCATTCCACTGTAGGGATGTATTATTTTCTACTATAACCTCTTCTGAATGCTGAATTTTATTTACTATTTCCTGTTTACATCTGGCTAGGCAATGCATGATCTCCATTGCTAAATAGTTTCTTATTTGCAAGTGTGTAGATATGGTATTTACCTCTTTAGTCCATTTATGGGTCCCAGTTGTGCATCCAGGTTGGCTAAGGAAAGTGTTAAAGTCTGTTGTTCTCTTTTGGCAGCAGGACCAGAATTTAAGTCCTTCATGGAAGATAGGACAGCCTGGATGATGGGTGCACATGGTGTCATTTGTATGTGGACCTTCATAGGTGACACCACAACCTCCATTCTTGCATGTTGTACCAACTGCTATGCTTCTGTAAAAGATACAAAAATAAATATTAACAGATAAAACATTTCAATACAGATTGAGTCTCAACCGACATTGAACTGGATATGTATCCAGTTACTGACTGTCAGTCAGTAATTTAGAAGTTAATAGAGTGAGGCAACAAGAAAGATGAGTAGTACATTATGGTAAAGATGCAACCTGTGCGTATAAAAAGGTCTCCTCTTTGTGGCAGTGACTGGGCCATAATTCACTATGCGGGCCCAACGTAAGTTGTCTGATGGCTTCAAAATTAGCTTGGTTGCCATGGCAATAGGGATAAGCAATAAAAAATGTTGATCAACTTTTTACTAAATTACATACCCATCATTAGTGGAAACTGTAGGTTGTGATGTATTTTGTACAGCTTGTTTCAAAGCCTCAGCTATAGTAGGTTTAACAGTGATCATAGGTGTCTCAAATGGAGGTCTTGGTAGTTGTGGACCAACTACCGGTGCTCTCACTTCAATTACTTCCTTTTTATCCAAATCCTTGTCCAAAGTCTTTTTCTCAGGTTCTGGAGGTTTCTAGGAAGACAATAAGGTACAAATATTAATATAATGTATAAATAGAAATTAAATCATTCACAGAAAATTGGTTCAGGTGTGAATACAAACCTCATTTGAATGCTTAGACAAAGTACATCCCTTGATATTTAGGAATTCCGTAAAGTCAACACTCTTCTTATTGCAGCATGACCAGCCCTTGTAAGCATCGTGAAACACAGGAGTGCCAGGATGATGGCGGCATTCATCTGTAGGTTTACACAGAAAACATACATTCAACATGAGAGTGAGATTTAGATAGCCATTTTACAATATCTTAGAGTCAGTGGGTCGTCTTATTCTAAAACTAAGACAGGCCACAGTTGTGGCACCATTATAATAAATAAAGCCATACTGCCCCAATATTGGGCAAAGGCTTTCCTCCTCAACTTCAGCTTGTAAACGTTTGTTTTTGTCACTGTTATAAACATAAATTGTGTGTATGATTTCGAAAGTTTCTGTTCAGTATTCACTGGAAATAAGTGGTTTCTACGAATATCCTACCGGCATTGCTCGGCTCTGGATAAGCTCTGAATATAGAAAAATCTAGAAAATTCGCGTACCTTTATCGTTATGGTTGAGGTCAAAGAGTTGGCCACAACCACGATTATAACACTGCACAAGGTTCTGGCTTTCTGGCATTTTGATGCAAGAAACGTCGTCAAGACAACGTGCAAGGAATTAGTGACAAAAATTCAAGATACTTTTGTAGCACGTAATAAAAAGTACTCTGTGGTAATGAGATGAGTGAGAGTGACAGGCAACATCGAATCAATTTGACATTTGACGGTTTTTTTTTTAATTCGCCCATTGGGCAGGCTCAGGCTATAGTCTTTCGACCATACCGCCTCTTCTTCCGTGTAGAATTTCTTACGTATTGTATACACACGGCTACACATCAAGCTAAAAAATCAGCTGTTCCCTACATTTATGTTCGCATAACTCGTCAAAATGTAGGGAACAGCTGATTTTTTTTCGCGATTTCAGGTTTGGTCCCATAGTAAAAGTTGTTCATAATGATGAGTACAATCTCCCATTTCGATTTGTCGCATGTTTTCAATTTCACCCTGTATAATAAACACAGTCCTTTTTGGCAAAAAAAATATAGTTTTCATCCACCTTTCTGACACACCCACACGCAAATTGGACGCAAGGAGTGTAGTGTTGCCGCGTCTCTTCTAAGTTAAAATATTTGCAGAAGACAAACCAAGGAACTTAGACAAACACTTTGCATCGACAGCAAGTGCTTGTAAAATGCTCTCACAATCACAAGGCCACATTTGAAAATCGTAACCAAAGAGTAAAGTAACTATAATAATCGTAACTTAACCTTACAAATCAGTAAGACTGGTGAGCATCTCATCTATTTCTTTTCACGCTGAAAAATGAAAAAAAAATTATTATCTATGGCAAACACTTTGCAGTGTGGGCGTACGAAAGTACGGTATCAGAAAATAATCAATCAATTTACAAAAGAAAAACCAAGAAAATATCTTCATTTACATAATATTTTTAGTTTACCCTTATTAAGTTATGTATTTTATATACGTTTTATTTACCCAATAATTGTGCAAAATGGTGATGCCACTACATTAAAATTAAATGAAAAATCAATGTTTATTATTATTTAATTAAAATGTTTATTTCTACATAATTCAAAGAAACCAAGATGTGCTTAAGTGTAACCATATCGATTTAGATTTCAAAAATGAATCTAATGCGCAAATTGCGTGGGGCGACTACTTCGGCATCTCCTGAGAGTGCCGAAGCTTCCAGCTCGTCGTCTCATGTCCAACTTGGCCTCATGCACCTCAAGAAACTTTTCGCGGAGTACACACATCCACCACAACCACTTACAGACGCAGAAAAAGATGATAAACTGTACAATATGCTACCTCTTTTTTGTAAGGTAAATACATTTTGTTATTTGTCTCCAGTAACAATCAAAAGATTTGTATTTATTATTCTGTTTGCAGCTTAAAATACAATTACTTATGTAATTGTGTTCATTTTGCAATCAATGAATTGGTGATAATCCATAATCTATTAATGTTATTTTACTGACTAGCCTTCTGGTTCTGACAGACATCAGTGGGCCCACAGAGTACTTTTTGATATGAGTGGGCCTATCATGTTTATCTTGAATGATTCAATAGTTTGATAGACATAATTAATATGAATTTATTCAAACAAGTGTTTTATTTACCTGGCCTGTGTAAGTGTTATTAAAAATGTTGTTTCGACTTATTCATTCTTGAAAGATATTGATGATATCATGTTAGTATAAATAATTATAAAAACTAGTGTTTTTATATTTTACAAACAACAAAAACAAGACAAACAGTTGGGCACAATTTGGCTTGCTCACTATTTGTGAATGAATCAGTTAAATGTTTGAAAAAAATCAATAATAAGCAATCCTAAAGGAATCTATCTACTGAAACCTTAAGAATTGGGCTAGAGGGGGGAAGGCAGATCTTTACATCACAGTTTATATTATATACTTACATGTTTTTATTGTCTACTAACTGACTCAACAGACATTGTCTTCATGTCTTGTCCTGTGGTCTTGAGTTCATACAAAAATCTCATAAAAAAAAAGATGAACATTTTCTGGGAAACTCTTCCAATTTTTTTTTTCAATAAAAACCTAATTCGGACTATTACAAACATTTTAAAATAATAAATAGCCAAATTGGTCCATCCATTCTCAAGTGAAGCGCTTACCAAACCAATAATTTATTTATATAGACTAAAGCAAATTTCACATACTTATATTAGATAATATATACCTAGGCATATAGTTTATTTACTTTCTTTTGCTGCACCAAAAATATCATAACAATATTTATTTTCAATAGGTATTTGGCACTAGTCCATCAAGTGAGATGAATGAAAAGTTCTGGGATATTCTATCATTCTGTCAGCAAGTTTCTAAGCTCATGGTGTCAGAGATTAGAAAGAGAGCCAGCAACCAAAGCACTGAGGCAGCTAGTTGTGCTATTGCTAAGTTCCTCGAAATTGAAAATTCTGAGGAATCGAGCAACGGCTGGATGTTACTGTCAACGCTAAATCTCTTGGCGGCTGGTGATCAGTCCTTAATACAGGTACGTGTGTAACAAATACTTAGCAATATCAGCCTATAATATTGCCACTGCTGCGGCTGCTCTATGTAAGATAGAGGACCTTTTACTAACCAAAATCTTTTGTTCAAAATTTGTTGAAGTTGTTTTCTAAATCAAGTCAAATATTACAAGGTTTTATTGATAAATTCTGGTCATTTTAATTGACTTCAATAATTGACCATGCACTGTGCTAACAAATAATTAGTGTCTTGCTGAGACCGCCATTACTATTTAAAAAAATAAATAAAGAATTTTCTATACTGTCCTTTTGTCTTTTTTTTTTTGTGCAATTTCAATATATTACTGTCAGTTCAAGGCCCTATCTAAAGTAGAAATTCTTATAATAGTTGGAATGATTGACTTCAATTTTGTTTCTAGGTCATGACCACTGCATCAATACCTTCAACATTAGTCAAATGTTTATACCTGTTTTTTGATCTACCTGAAATACCTGAGTCTGAGGCTGATGTTCAAGATGGAAACAGTGACTTTACTCCTAGGGAAAGGCGAATATTGTTACAGAAAATATTTGTGCAGGTAATTAAACTTTGCAAAATATACCTACTGTTTTTATAGACAGGATTTCCTTTAACATTTTTTTTTATGTTTTATCTTCATCATGCAGATATATGATTGTTGTGTCTCATATGCAGAAGTCATATAGGCCTGTATTGTTATTTTATATACTGTTTTGTTATGTTACAATATTTGACAGAACCACACCAGTACCGCAGGTGAAATCTTAATTTAAATTTTACTAAAAGCAAATGTTACCCATGTTAAAATTGCTTAAAAAAAATAAAATTGTTGTAAATATTTTAAACAGCTAAGTAAACATGCATTGTTTACATGCATGTATAGTTTATTGTAGTGAGTCATTAAATATGGACATTTAAAACACACTTACCGTAAAACGGGGTGAATAGGGATGCAGGGGTGAATCGGGACGAAACTTTAAAATGGATTTTAACATTGAAATAATTGTTTTTTTTGCCAAAAAGGACTCTAATCTGTTTATTATATTATAATTAACGATTAACGATTAAGTGTCCTTGTTGGCAATAAACTTTATTACATCAACATTAAAATCCATTTTAAAATTTCGTCCCAATTCACCCCTGCATCCCTATTCACCCCGTCTTACCGGTACCCTCAAGTTTGTCCTTATTTTATTACGTCGCGTGGAGGTCGGAAGTTATCTAACTGGAACGCACTACCGTGTGTATGTCTTAACCCAGGTCATAGTCTACCTGTGTGCTCAACATGAAATCCTTTCAGATTTTGAGGTATCAGACAGACATACCGTCAGACACACAGTTATTTTTGCATTTATAATATTACTACAACCCGCGTGAGTTAACTTGAGACTTCGCTCGGATTAGATGGCGAGAGCGGTAACGCGGGGGTCGGGAGGGGCCGCTCGGGTCTCAAATTAACTCTTGCGGGTTGTATGGATTCGTATGGATAATGGAACACTGGTGTCTCGCATTTCTTTCAAATAAAAATAGCTGGAAATCATAAAAACGTCGCGAAGCGGCGCGACACGACCCGGCGCTGTGTACTTTTATTTTGATTTTAAATTACCATACCCTCGATTTCTAATGAAACGCAGCAAATTGCTGACTGCGCCGCCGCACGCACAGCGTCTGTGTGGAGATCCTTATGGCAGTACTTAATAATTTTGGATAGTAACATTAATGAAAATTTCCAACAATAATTAAAACATCTCATCATTCATTTTAGGTACTTGTAAGACTGTGCAGTCATCCATTCCCATGTGAGGAGTTAGCAAGAAAAGATGATCTCAGCTTATTATTTTCCGCCATTACTTCATGGTGTGCCCCACATAACATTATGTGGAGGAAATCAGCTGCTGAAGTGCTAATGACACTATCTAGACATGGATTGACACAATCTGTAGTTCAATACATACACAGTAAGTGCTTATAGTATGACTACAAAGGTCAATTTGAATTACGTAACTATCTGTTGTTCTAAATGTTGTTATTATTCGATCTAATCTATTTACTGACGTACTTAGTTTGTTTGGTAAACGAAGCTATTAATTAGCTAAATAGGTGAACTTGGATATCTCTTAAATAATTACTGTATTATTGCAGATAAAGGATGTGTTGCACTTTGCATAGAAAATATGCAAAGGATACCAGAATTGACACCTTTAGAGGTAATTATGAAGTTGTAACTTATACTAATCCTTCAATTGAACCTAAAGATTTCCCAGAAAATGTATGCGCTTCGACAATCATCGTCTCTTCGAAAATACGAGTGCGCAATGATAAGATCTATTATGGAGTTTCTACAGTGATGAAACTGAACTTGTCTAATACTATTAGGCAACTGTGAACACGAAGATTACCGAAGCGCATAACATTTCTGGTTTAACTGTACCTATTTGAAGATTTCAATCTCATCTAATTACCATGACACTTTTTTTTACAGGTAGTTGAAATGTTCGTAGCAGTATTCTGTTTCCTAAAGGATTCAAGTGAAGTTAGTCAATTATTACTGGATGATTTCCGTACTTGCCAAGGCTACCTTTTTCTATCTGAATTTCTTCTAAAGTAAGTTTGTAGTGAATATGGATGGGGTATTAACAAATTAATTATTATTATACAGCATGAGCATGTTTTCTAGATATAATTGTAAGTCGTTATATAGCATGTGACTGCACTATTTTATTTTGTTTTAGTTTTTTACCTATGATTTGTTTTGTTTATCACAGACATGAGAGACAAGATGTACCCGATTATTTGACATCAGGGTAAGCACTTCACCGTAGCTTATTATTTTGGTAATTAAGACACAGTTGAGGAACACGAAGAATTGATCTATCACTACTTGTCTCTATCGCTCGCGCGCAGTTATATTATTATAGTCCCGCTTACTCGTCGCATTTGTGTATTCGAAACTCTCCGTATTCCGCGACCGTGAATTTATAGTGTTTATTCAACTTTTTTTTTATAAATGTACTTACTGCACTTTTTCTTAATGGCCACTGTATCTTAAAGTACCTATTTCCTTCTTTCTTAACCGAAATCTTCTTTAAATAAAGGCTAGAAGAAGAACGCGTGAGTGGCACGGAAGCTCGAGCTGCCCTTCGGAACCTCGTGTTGATGATATCGTCGTTATGCGCATGCGGCTTCTCAGAGCTGCGACCAACGCGCGCCAACACTGAACTCTTTAAACTTCAGGGGTTCGTGTTACCGCAGCCTTCCACTCCGGGACAAGCTGTGAGAAATGTACAGGCTTTTCAGGTATGTATAAGAAAAAAATAGTGTACAGTCACCCTCAAAAATACCGTGCTTAATGTTTAGATCATTTTGGATTGTCTTTTTTATCGTACTGTTTTTGATGCTGACTGTTCTTATTGCTACACGGATGTTACCATCAACTAGGTATCAAATTTTATTGTTCCCAAATTTCAGGTCCTACAATCAGTATTTATGAAATCCAACTCTCCAGCGTTGTGCTGCACGATATTAGACGCCATATCAAGCGTGTATCACGCCGACAATGCCAACTATTTCATACTTGAAAATCAGAACACGCTCAGTCAATTCTCCGAAAGAATATACATTAAGAATGCTGAAATACAAGAAAAATTCTTCGAGTTGCTGGAGTTTATTGTTTTTCAGCTGAATTTTGTGCCGTGCAAAGAGCTGATATCTTTGTCGTTATTATTGAAGGCGAATCGATCAAGATTGTGTAGCATACTGTGTATGAAAACACTTTTGAATATTTTAAAGTAAGTAGTTGTAGGTTTTGCGACTTCATTATAGCATAAAAATTTAAGATATAAATTATGCTGATTGTATCCGATTGTATTCCAGACATAACGCAATTTTCAAAGATGTATACCGGGAGGTAGGTATGCTAGAAGTATTCGTCACTTGCCTGTCCCGCTATGCTGTGTTTCTCAAAGACAAACAAATTCTTGATGATGAAAAAAGCAAAAAAGATGCGTCAGACTCGCCTTCGCACGACAAAACCCCGAATGAGTCCCCGAAGGCTCCCGAAAGAAAGAAAAGACAGTCGACTCGTCACGACTCTTTGATCAGAGACCCTAATTTAGATGAAGAAGAAGAGGAATTGGGATCATTAGTAATGGAAGGCTTGACAGCTTTATTGAATGCAAACTCTAGTAATTGCAACGTGTTTAGAGACTGTGGCGGCGCTAAATGTGTACATGGGATGGTTGTGTATGAATCTTGTAGAAGTAAAGCTTTAGGTAAGTTAGTAAAACCTCAAACTACCGTTCTCATCAGAGATGCTAATTTAATATGAATAATCCATGTAAGAATATTATTTTGTCCCTCTGCCTGCTCTGAACCTATTTTACTTGGGATCGTCGCCATATAAATTTCTCTTCTATTCTCCCCTATGATAGATATGTGAGGTATGATAACGTGAAGTCGTTATCATTCATCTCTCACGAGTCTATCATTTTAATTTTTTTTTTCACTCTCTAAGTCACATGCGATTCAACTAAGAACATTATTATACCTATGTTTGTTTTGTTTTAGGTGTAGTAAGAGAACTAATAGTAAGTGGGTCAGGTGAAGAGGATATGTCGGCGTTACTCTGTGGCATGCACGCCGCCCCTAACGATGCGTTGCTTCTAAAACTGCACATACTGAAGGCACTGCTAGCTTGCTTACGAGACTCTCATCGCACTAGAACTATATTTAGAAAGGTAATTTTGTGTTGTTGACACACAAATGAAGTGCTAATTCGTAAGCAAACGACTGAAGTGTGTTACGCAAAAGTAATCTTTATGTACGCAATACATTGCGCACATTTGATACATCATCAATTTTTCATATATTGATGTCATTGATGAATTACTAAACCCATACCTAACGCATAGGAAATCCTTAATACACATTAGAAATATGCGATTTAGCATTCCAATTAGTCCTAATTTCTTAGGAATCATACTACAGTGGAATATACTAGCTTCAATTATCTGTTTATCGTATTTATAACTTCTTTCCACACATTCCCACAGGTTAGCGGTTTCGTATATGTAACAAGTGTTCTAGTTTCTCTCGAAGGGAAACTAAAAAGCGATGAGCCGATGGACAAAGATATGCTACAACTAATACATATTGTATTCTATACCATCAGTACGGCTATGAGGTTCGAGCCGGCTAATGCGAAGTTTTTCCATCACGAGGTCAGTACCGAAACATTTAGGGGTTTATTTATAAACGTTGATTAAAGTTAAGTGACGTTCAAACGTCAAAAATGTATTGTTAAACAGTCGCTAATCACTACTTAACTTTAAGCATCGTTTATGAATAATGGGGTTTAAGAACTGCCTCAAAAAATTTACAAGTAATAAAGCTAACATTTTTACAGATATGTATGACAACACTGTGCGAGACAATACGGCTTTTAGGCTGTTTTATAAATGAAACGGAGCTACAAAATGATACAGAACCCGGTGATGCAGAACTCTACGAAGTATTTCATGACGTATTTACAAGCAACATATTAGAAATGACGTAAGTATCTTTAGATCTTTGTTTCTTTTAACTTGATAGCATGGCATTTATGTGCTTAAACCGCACGTTCATTTGGAACAAAGTTGAGAAACAGTTGCGCAACATTTTAGGCCGCAACATTAAAAAAGTTGCTGGCGACAATGCTGCGTTTCTTTTGTTTATTATGAATACGTAACATTAGGATATAACCAGCAACACCCCCCACAAGAACATGTTTTTAAACAATGTTGTGCAACTTTGTTTCCTAATGAATACGGAGCTTTACATTATCTTTCTTTTCCTACAGTTTTCCTGAGAAAGTACCAGTAGTGTTTGTGCATGCGTGCATCATTCTGCGACTTTTGTACGATGTCGCATTGGACTCTTTTGATAAGCCAACTTTCTGCGGATCGCTCAATGTCAAATCTCCCAGTTTGACGCGACAGAGCTCTGCAATTAATGAGGTGAGTTTAGCTAGTTAATTTATTCTTCTTTTGTTTGTTAAATATTCAGTTTTGGTTCGTTCCTACTCAGTACTTTATGGGGCATGCACTAACACCCATATTAATTCATTTCTGAGTAGTAATCAATTTAGCTGGTAAAATATTTTCTTTCTAGTCAAAGCCGGCTGGACGTACAGCGCCTCTGAACCTCTCAACAGGCAGTAATAACGGAGAGGCGTGGGTGATACACTCAGGTGTCGTCATAGTGCTCGCAAAACTGTTGCCCGCCTTGCCCCGGCCTCCTGAACATGAGGCACATGCCAGAGCCATACGAGACTACTTAGCGCATGTGCTTAAAAGTCTTGTTAGAAGGTATGACTTTTTGATCTAGGGATACTCTTTGATATTTTGTCTCTTCTAAGTATTATTTTTACACGGAATATTAAACAAATGGAGTGCTCAACATTTGCCAAAAAGTTAACTGATCAATGCGTTAGACGCCGACGGGTGTCCGGATTTATTTATTTACCCATCGAAACAATTTCATAAAAACAAATATTCATATCAGCACTCTATTTGTACAATACTCCGGGATTTCAAAACTAAATATTGCAATATTTGGTGTTCCTCCAACCAGCGAACGCAACCAGCAAGTGATGTGTGGCGCAGGCCTAGCCGGCGTCGTACTACGTGTATGCGGCGCGGCACTGCGAGCCGAACGGCACCCGTTGCACGCACCTGCCATGTATATGCTCGAGAGACTTGCTGCGCACGCGCTTAGACCTTCCGAACTCAGGTAAATGCAAGCTTTACAACAAAGGAACTGTTCCTTTGTAATCTGCTGGAGAACATCTGCTAATGAATATAGGCCTCCAATAAACAGGAGTAACCATGCTGGATGGATAGATGACTGCAGGCTGAGCCAGACCTTTTGTTACAACGAGATTGCTAACTGATACAATCCGGATTTTTTTAATTATTTAGGTACTTGGCAGCTTTCGATTATACGATTTGTTAAACCAATCCCTTAACAAAGAACCTTTCAATAATTAAAAACATGTATCAAGAAATCTTTGTTGGGATTACATAACAACAAGGCTCTTGCCCCTTATATTTTTGGGGATAACATTTAACGTCGTGCTTAGCGATCAGCTGACTTCTAAACGTGTAATTCGTAGTCAGGTGTTAATTTAATACAGTACCAGTCAATTGAATAGAGTAGATTATAGGTACTGTGCTAATGGAATGGTGCCCGCGCACATTATTATAAGTAATAATAACAATAAATGGTATGTTGTTACTCGTTATTGTCCAAATACAACACTCCTTTATCAATACATTCGAAAATACCATATCTAAACGGAATGAATCACGATATTATTTTTTCCTTTTGTATTGAAAACACCTGAACAAATCCTTTAGAAATGGTTCATTTATAAATACTAGACTATAATGTATATTAATATAATAAAGCTGAAAACTTTGTTTGTTTGAACGCGCTAACCCCTGGATCTACCTGTCGATTTTGTACAATTATTTTTGCATTTGATAGCCCTATTCTTGAGACAGGCTATAGGATATTTCTCGTCACGCCTCGGCGACCCTTAGCAGCCGATCAAAAAGAAAAAAGTCAGAAAGAACGCTAAACGAAAACGAAGTAATAGCGCGGACGGGCAATGCGATGCGACACGGTGGGTTGGGGCCCATCAAGGACCGTTATTTTAGAATAGATATTGTGCATCTGAAAACTTCCACGCGAACGAAGTCTCGGGCAGAAGCTAGTCATGTTATAAATCTCGTTATAAATGTTTGATTTGTTCATGGTTACGGACGTGTTCGTTTTAAGACTGCTGAGTCATGAACAGTGATCGGATAATCGGGCGCTAATATACCTAAACTTCACTTTTATTCCCACGAAAGAATAATACGGACATGCCTTTCAGAATCCCGGATCCCGGAATCGTTTGATTCGATTCGATCACTAATCTATTAGATAGATAAATCTATTTCCACTACTTGACCACATTGTGCTCATTATCATTTTTTATTGATATTCCATTTGTTTTGAATAAAATAAAGATACTAAATCAAAATAACCACTCCTATAATTTCGTTAAGTTTGTTGTAGTTGTTTTTACAAAATCGTTCAATCCCGGGAACCTGGGATTAATTATTTATTCAGAAAGGAATGTCCATATTATTCTTTCGGGGAAGAAGTTTAGGTATATACGCGCCCGATTATCCGGTCACTGGTAATGAGCTTATGAATAAGACCTCTGTCCAAGATCAAAACTCTGGGAAACCCGAAATAAAACTGTAAGGAAAACCGTTTATAATAAATAATACTCTTTATTTCAGATTTTATTTAGGAGTCAATCCATAATTTATTTATTTATTGAAATGGTCCTTATCCTTACAGGTTTATGTACAGACGCCAGCACATCAACCTACCCCTAACTGTCAAATTTTCACAATCAACATTGAACCTTATGCGTTAGCGATAAAGTTGAAAATCTATTACAGAAATCTGACACATTGTAGTAGGTTGATGTGCTGGCGTCTGTACCTAATGCGACAGTGCGGTCTTATATTAACTTATTTGCAATTCAAATATACGGCACATAAAATATTAATTATAATGTTTCCAGAGAATTTCTACGAATGGGTAATCCTTTAAACTGCGTGGCGCCAGAACATGGGCAGGTTTGTAAACCTGGAGGTCCTGTGCCACTTACTAGGATCAAGACTTTAGTATCCATGACGACGCCAAGAGATTACAGGTAAATATTGTGAAACTTTTGATCTTCCTTCTTATATTTACAATCTAAGTAAAGGCTTCACAAATAATTTGTGTTCTTTCGTTCTCTCCAGATCGCAAAACTCTTGCACTCTGCCTCCATTTGTCGAATTCGACATGTCTGCCGAAGGCTTTGGGTGTCTTTACTTGCCAAGTATTGCGCCACAGTCTGCCAATTTAAACGCTCTTGGAACGCAAGACACTGCCACTTTAGGTGGAATTGGTTCAGGTAGTTGGCGGCCCAGTGAGTTTTATTTTCAAAATGTATTTTGTTAGACTCGATTTTATGGTGACGAAAACTTTTTGTTCTAGGTGATCGTGTGTTTCCGCCGCAAACTGGGCTTACGTATTCTACGTGGATATGTGTTGAGAAGTACTCGGACCCACGTTCGGATCCTCACTGTGTCCGCTTGTTGACTCTTGTCCGGAACATAAACAATAGTCGTGATGAACATCTAGTTTGTCTCACTATGGTTTTATCAGCAAGGGATAAAGCAATCATTGTTTCAACGCAGGAGACTTTAGTGCCGCACAGTAAGTTATTCTAAACCAATTGCATTTATGTGTGTGTTAAATTGTTATGTGTTGTTTTTGTCCAAAATCATGCATTGTGGAGTGTAAGTAGAAGGGTCGTTGTTACTTTTATTAGTGAAATAAAATAGTGTCGCTTTTCACAGACGTGGGAGAATGGGAGCCCGAGGGCTCAGGAGAATGTGGGGCTCGTGTGTGGTGTCCAGATTTACAGCATGAGGGACAATGGCACCATCTAGTGTTGGTGCTCAACCGCGCTGTGCTGAAGAACTCATCCTTCTCCTTGTATTTGGACGGTATGTGCGACTTAGATATTATTCTCATGACGTGAAATTCGTTGCTTGATATTTTTATTATTAGGGAAGCCCGAGCTTTTGGTTTTGTCTGAAGGTTTCGCCGACACCCTGTAGTCGTGACGCACTTTGACCGCGCCTCGCCGCCTATGTAATATAATGATCGAGTGCAACCGCAAATATACTCAAAAGTATTGCGTTCCGCAGGTACTCACATGCACTCGGGCAAGTTGCACTATGTGAGCGCGAACCCGGGTGGCGGCGCGGCCACGCTGTCGGGCGCGTCCAGCGTGTACTGCGTGCTGGGCACGCCGCCGCACTGGCGGCGCTACTCCAAGCTCGTGTGGCGCCAAGGGCCCGCGCTGTTACTGGAAGATGTAAGTACTGCGGCGAGCGATGTTTCATGTCTTCACAAAGTAAAATTAATAAAAACAGGTTTAAAAAAAAAAAGAAACAGGTGAAATTAAAAAAAATTCGACAGCTATTTGCGACGTTGCTAGCTTTTAGAAGGACACCAGACTCACACTGAAGTGTTGAATAGAGAAAATTACTACAACTTTATACAATTTTAACCTTTTCAGGAATTACTTGCATTAACGTGTCATTTTATTTTAAACACCTTTTCCAGGTACTTCCAGCCCAGACAGTGTCCATAGTCTACCAACTAGGCCCGCATTACGTAGGCACGCTACAAGCACCTTTACCGCCCGGACAGTACCAAGAGCCACTCGCTCCTTTAGTCGCCGAAGAGAAGGTCGTATTTGGCATAAACGCCCGGGCTATGTCCCAACTGACGCTTGCCAAGATACGTAAAGTTTACAGTAAGAATGATAACAAAGCTATAGCCAAGATGCTTGGCATGTCTTCACATGAAAATGCGACGCCGATAAGGATATTGCACAATTCTGCCGGACACCTCATGGGCCCCGCGAGATGTTTGGGCGGAACCGTTGTTGGTTATTTGGGCGTTAGAGTATTTTGCCCGAAACCTGCTGCCATCATGGTAAGTGCAATATGCCTAGTATTATGAACAACTTTAATTAAAGTACCCAACCTGGAATCGCGAAAAAGTCAGCTGCAACATTGCTCCTTCATTTTGTCGAGTTCTTTTTATTTTATATTAACCTATATTGACGCACTGCTGGGAAAATTTATCCCCCATGTTTTTCCTGTTCTCTTTATGTTTTTTGTCTTCTGGCAAATCTGGTAAAAACGAGTCCATATCGTAACGCCGAGTTTTGTCTAGTTATGCGAACATAAATGTATAGAGCAGCTTTTTTTTCTCATTACATCTGATTAAAGTAAATACCTAATATTTCATAGCTGTGTTTCTTTGTAGATTGATACAGTTGGTGGCTGCTCAGTATTATTAGGATTAATTGCAATGGCTCAAGACGTGGAATGTCTATACGCAAGCGTGAAAGCGCTGGTTTGCGTCGTACGGTCGAATAAGGCCGCACAGGCAGAGATGGACAGGCGGAAAGGATACCAAACTTTAGCCATGCTGCTGAAAAGGAAAAAACAATTGCTCAACTCACATATACTGCATCTCATTTTTGGTCTAGTCGGAACTGTTGATAGTCAAAAAGAAACTTCTTCTATTCCTAACCTAACTGCCTTTCAAGTAAGTGCCTACTGTCAAATTTGTTGTTTTTTACTAACTAAACTGATACTATATTAAATAAAAAAAATCATTTATTTTTAGGATTTAATATGCGAGCTAGAAGTGTGGCTCGGCGCCCCAGGTGGGCTGATCAAATCTCTCTTAGAACACTTACTAGAACTCGCAACCGAGACAGCTCACAGAACGCACAACCTACGCACAATGAGGGAGTTACAACTAGTCTCCAAGCTCCTTTACATAATAAACGACGTAAAAATCGTGAGCACAAGGAATGTCCTCATACAGTTACTAGCTGCCTTACTAGGAGGACAACCTCGACCGAGCGATTTACTCTGTTTAGGACAATTCATGGCGTTCACTTTACCACTACCGTCGCAGACAGAGAGGGGAATAAACCCTAAAGAAAGTGACTGCGAGAGTGAGGGAGAACAAATTATTTTAAGAAACAAATGTTTCAATGTTATACATGGTCTTTTATTCACGGCGAGGAATCTAGTGAACACGATTGTCTGTGAAGAGATTTCAAGAGTTCTGGGCGTGGATTGGCTGCTCAGTTTCATGTTGGAGAATGTTCATCCATCCACGGTTTTGTGGGCGTTGAGGATAATGGTCGTTCTGTGTTCGGGACAAGGACAGCAATCTGCTATAATGCAAAGGTAATTTTTTTTTTCATTTTCGCGCTTTCAATACTCTGCCTATTTAAATGTCACGAAATTGTTCACGATGAGTTGCATGTTACGTATTTAGTCAGTCTACCTATGTAAGTGGTTTCTGAGAAACTGTAAGCGTTTACGTCCCGAGCTGAGCTATGGTGGCTCATGATATGAGATTCAGACTTGTAGTAAACAAACCATCAAGCCTTTTGTATACTTTTTGATGGCGTGCAAACCATTGAAAATCACATGATTGTATGAGATTATATTTATTTATATCCTTGTAACTTTGCGCAGGTTTAGAGAAGGAGTTGGTAATGGAGGTTGGTTGCGCCACACGGAAAATTTAGCACAGCCGCAACAAGCGGGCGTGGTGATGGCTACCACTGTGCACTCCAACTCGCATCTACATACGTCGTTACTACATACTCCTGGCTTCACGCTTCTAGCATGGTAAGAACTTGATTGCCTGAGACTGAAAGGTCCAACTGTACTTTAGTAGGACCTTGTGATCTTAACAAACAGCTTGGCTGTAAAATAATTATAAATGATTTTTATTTCTGTAAATAGGTTCATACAAACACTTCTACACGTCAATAATATATATATGTATAACTTGTATTTAGTTTTGTAAGGTGCGAATAAAAAATAGACGTTTGAGACATGTTAGTTTCCTCTTTGAGGTTAGCAACGCATCGGCAAACTTCTTTATGTTGCAAGTGTATTTGGAAATTATTGCCAAACAATTCCCTTTTTTTCTAACTCACATGCCAAATACTTTTCATCCGGAATTCATCAACACCTTTTTTGCTTTACCAGGTTGGTACCAGCCCACCTCCAAATCCCAGAGCTATACTACCTCCTTTTCGGGCTTGCACTAGGCCAGCCCGTCCGCGCCGCGTGCGCAGACCGCGTGGTGTCGGTGGAGCGCGTGTGGGGCGCGGCGTGGGGCGCGGCCGCGCCGGCGCGCCAGTCTCCCGCCGCGCTGTCAGCTCGCATCACGCTGTGTCCCGATGCTGTAGTCGTGCTATTGGCGGCTGTTCGCGCGCTCGTGCATAATGATAAGACCAATGAGCCTGATTGGCTGGCTGATCATCCTGTGGCTATTGTGCAGGTATGTAGTATTCATCATCACCATGTTAACCAAGAGACGTCCATAAGACATAGGCCTCCCCAAAGAATCGCCAAAACCGCCGATTCTGCGATTCTTGCTGCTTCTTTGGATAAGTCAAGGGTTAAAGGTGGACACCAAAGGAAAGGCCGTTCTAAGGATTTCAAGAATACGTTTTGTCCTTTTATATTTATATATTGGAAGGTGTGTTTACTAATATTACGTGAGACATGTGATCCCACACAAGCCAAAAGAGTAGTACAGTCACTATACGAAAGTAAGTATTTCGTTCAAGTGGTAAGGCCGGGCTCGGATACAAAAAAGTATATTTATGAGTTAGAATGAGAAAGATTATAGTGTTGAAGTACGATCGATTAGTTTTTGCTATACTCTAACAGTAGACCAACTTTTTTGTAAAGTTATGGTACCTACTAGATTGACGTGGTTATTTATCCAAAGCTGCAACAAAGTATTTTATTCAGGACATCGCTACATTGACTCTGACTTCAACAGAAACTTCTCGATCTAGATTTGATTTGGAACGACATTTAGAACTTAGGATAATATTGTAAATTTATAGGTCCTGTTTTCGCTGTACAACACACTGCCAGATTTCGTCCCTATTATGATGATGGCGGAAGTTTTAACCGCTCTAGCGGCGATCCTCTTCCCGCCAAACTCAACAGACGATATTCATATGCGTAAGTTCTTCATTCATGTAATATACGCTTTTAAACAAAAGACTGTCACCAGATTTCTGATCTTATTTTTTGAGCATTGATCAGTAAATATTATATGTTATTCAATACCATGTTAGTGTTATGGATACATGGAAATAACAGGGGCACATTACATTGAAAAGACTTTCTCAAACTTTGTTTGTAGTGCGTCGTCTCTCCCACTCCTACTTGTATGATAGTTCCATACTAAACTTCAATATATCATTTTTACACCCGGTTACTATACGAAATAATGTCATTACAAAGTGAGGATGAAAAAGCAAATAAAAAATATCAATAACAAATATTTAATAATCTTCTATCAGCAATATGTGAGAGCGGCGAGAGTTCTGGAGCATCAACACCAGGCTCAGAGAAGGAGGTAGTAGTTCCCGGCGTAGCGGGCGCGCTGACGCAGCACGGCGTGCGTCAGGGCGTCATGGACTTCCTGCGGGTCATCGTACTTGATTCGCTGCCGCTCAACGTCACTGGCAAAACTGCACCGGTATGTCACACTATCACATTGAATTGATGTAGCATTTAAAGTTGTACATACACGGATCTTTTGGCGCGTGTCCAAAATGGGAACTAACGCCACCATCTTGTTTTTTTTTTCATACAATTTTGCGAATTTCATTGCGGACGACGAGACAATGCGTTCTTGGCATCTGTCAGTTTTATACAAACGAATACGTGTCTTGCGAATTTGATCTTTATTAGCTACTAGAATTATCGCACTGACAAGTGTCGTGAACGCATTCTCTCGAAGGCTGGACTGTAATTTCACAAACGTTTACCAACAAAGCCCCGTGCCAATGTAATTAAAGCGCCAAAGGATTCATGTACCACTCTGTTACTTAGACCTAAATTATGCCAACGTTGGTCGTGTAGAAGATCGCTGAAAAGCGAGACCGACATGAATTTCATAGGAATTTAGACCTTACAGCACGCTACAAGTTTTCAAAATGAAGATAAAAACCCATATTCAACACCTCTTGGGCAAACGTTAGCGACCGTTGAGACGGAAGAGTACTCTCTTCCGTCATACCTGTGATATCGGCTCTGACTATCCTTTGAGTTGGTTGGACAAAGGAGTACTAATATCTCGAGATAAAATTAGCTGTTAACTGGCTTTATCTTAGCCTAAGTGCTCATATATACACGAGCGGCACGCGTCGACGGCAGAGGCAACTGCAACCGTCGATGTCTGCCGTTGACAAGGTGCCGCTCGTGAATTTGAGTACGTTGCTCAAATATTCTAGCGGCACGTTGCCGACCGCAGCCGACTACTGCAGTTGCCTCTGCTGTTGACGCGTGCCGGTCGTGTGTATGAGCACTGAGAAAACTTTTCCTAAGGGCTGATCGACTTTTACAACTCTAACGGCAGAATTACTTTATCGAACCCGCATGTTGCACCCATACAATAATTGTCTGCTGTGGTTTGTTGTCTGGCTAAATGTTTATGTAGTTTTTTTTTTTGCCAAGCCTACCCATTCATTTTGTTTTAATTATGTATGTTGTGTGTACCTAGAGTAAGTCTTAAACAATGTCGCATGTTGCACATTGGCGCAAACAGGGATATAACTAATTAACGTCTAATGAATAATGCCATAATAAATTGGTAGCTATCTAAGAGTACTAATCCTGAGTATCAGCTTGAATATTGGTTCTAGAACGCCGAAAGCGCGACTGACTCAGTGCCATCGTCAATGTTTTGTACTCCATGTAGCTCCGGTCCAGGGAGATCCTACTTTTATAGCGTAAATATGGGGAATTTTATTATTATAAAAACTATAACTCCACTAATATAAAAACTAACGCTGCAATATTAACCGACCTCAATGCATATCAGTACTTTCGTATATAATTTCCTCTATGATAGTAACTTGAGTACTAAACCAGTTTAACGTACGCATATCTCGCGCCTGTCGCACGCTTGTTCGTTATGTAGTACACCCACATTATGTAACACTTCTGCTTCCGCCAACGCATCGATAGACAATGATAACGACGTCAGAGCTTCCTTGCACTCTGATGTTATGATACACATTATGTAAGGCTGAGTCGATGTGCTGTGTTCTAAGTGCTTCACGCATAGTCCATTATTAATTTCTTGTGGCACTGGTAATTGCGACCGTCTTCAAAAACACCATGGGATTACCAATTTTGTGACTCCCATGACTTTTTTCAGGTAATCGATCTGGTTTTGGATGCTTCACCGCCAAATTCAACCAGTCAGCAACAGATAGAGTATCAAACGGAGGTTTTAACTACACTGATGGAGAATTTATTAAATACGGAGCTGTTTGGATCGGAGTCCAATATATCGAACGTTTGTTATCTAGCTGCCAGGCTGGTCGATAAGCTATGGCAGGGGCAACTTTCGAGAGATCCTCACGAGGTATGTGATTGTAAACACCAGTCGTTTAAATTAAACAATGTTTAAAGTTTTGGGAACATTAATTGATTGTAAACTGTGGTTTCAGGTCTTCGATTTCATAGTAAAGCTAATCATGCAAGCAAAAAAGAAATCTTCAGTGATTTCTCTGGAGGGATTACACCATTGTCTGAACAGAACTATTCTGTTCCTTCTGTCTCGATCTACCGATTCTATAGCGGACCAAATGTCGGTTTTGGAGGCTTTACACAAACTGACTACTAACAGGTATGTGTAATATAGAGTTTAGGAGATGTTGTAACTGAGCAGTACGCGACGCTACGACAATATCGCATATCGACATTTTTCTTTTCGCCCTATTCGAGATTTTTATTTACGTGTTCATCCCTAATAGGGGTGACGAATTATTGTTTATCATAAGTCTGCGTAAAAACGCGCTGCCCAGCTAGGACTTCAGATTAAAATAATGTTCAATTTTAAATATGGCAAAATATTAAACTATCCATCTGTTTAGGTTACTAATATTCGGCGCAGGCAACCATGAGTTGGAATTCATCGGATGTCTTACCTATTGCCTACTGCAGTTGAGTTCCAACATGAAGATCGCTCTCGACTCGCATATGCGAACTACTTGGCATGTCAACCCTAGTGGCGACTTGGAGTCCAGAGATGACAAACTTACTACACATCAAGGTAAAGCATCCAGATATCTTGTTTATTTGTATATTTCAGGGAAATATTTGCATTAAGAAAAAAGTGGTTGAATGGTAACAGTACATCAGGGAGTAATAAAAGCTCTATGTGCGCTCTTCGAATGCACGCCTCAGTTTTATGCTAAACGTTTATTAATTGCCAAATATGTTATGGTAGAGTGTATAGAACTTAAAAAAAAAATTTAACACCATACTATGTAAAACTACATTCTTACAAATAAATAAAATTCTAATTCTAATTCTAATTCAAACAAATGTTTGGCCTGTCATCTTTATCGGTTGAAGCACACTGAACGAGACACAGTAAAAGCTTTATTGTTATTACGTCTGGACGTTTATCATCCCGCAAAGTGTTAACCTTCTTCCAGTCCTGTCATGTATCTGATAGAAAATGTTTCTATTCCATATCTTAACTCTTAAACAGGACGTAATCTAATGGCCGGCGCCGCTCGTCGTGTTTGGGAAGAGCTGTACGTGTGCAAGAAGCCTGCGATAGAGGAAGTGTTTAAGATAACATTAATACTGCCCGTCGGCAACGCACGCGCACCTGACCTTACTCCTGTGAGGGAGCAACTCAGTGAAAGCGCGCATAAGCTGTGGATCAACTATATTGATATTGAAAGGAAGGTAGGATACTCAATGATAATGTTCTTCATAAAAAAAATGTATAATTATAATATATTACACATTTGAATACATGGTGTGTATATCAATCAAATTATAATGATTAATTATAAGCTAAGATTTAGATATAAACCATGATACTATAATAATATGGTCAAAATAATTTATCATATTATAAAATTATGGATAAGATGGCCCTTTTTTCTATATTGTGACGTAACTGTGAAAAATGTGCTATATTTGAATTCAGAATTCAGATATTTATCAAGTTTTGGTATAACAGACTCAACGTCATACATAACAAAATTAAAATTCCATTACACGACATTTTTATTACAAATAAATAATCTGTACTTCTATACTAATATTATAAAGAGGTAAAGTTGGTGAGTTTGTAGGGGGTAATCTTCGGAACTATTGATCCGATTCCGAAAACTCCTTCACTAATGGGAAGCTACGGTATTGCCGAGTGTCATAGGATATATTTTATAATAAAACAAGACATTTCACGCGGACGAACTCGCGGGCAGGAGCTAGTTACTCATAAATCAACTGAAAATACGAAGCGCTAAAGCACATAATTGAATAAGTCTCGATCGCTAGGAAATATAAATAGTAATGCAATTATTTATAACATAACAGGCTACATACCGCGTACCATGGGAGCTTCACAATCAAATCCAGTCAAAGATCCAGAAAGTAACAGGCGGCCTTACACGGCTAGCGTCTAGAACTAAAGTGAAGAAGGAAGACTCTGCTAAGCAACGGTCGCACCCGCCGCGAGATCATGCGTTGGCTTATATGCAGGATCACGTGCAACTTGTTAGGTAAGTTTCACGATATATTTATCATGATTAATCAGTTTCTAGTATCTAGGTTTTACGACGAAACGAGAATCGAGAGATGTCTGTTCTATGACTGCCTAATTCTATTTATTTCAATGTAGAAATCAGAATTTGGAATCAGCCGCTATTTATGTGCACAATAGCTTATATTTTTTTGCCATGCTGTAATTTTATTGAATGCGACATATTTTAACATTACATGCCAAAACATGACGCGAGCGAGACAGTTGATTTTACATCAAAGCCGTCTCAATTATTGCACTTATAATAATATGTATGACGGATAAGTTTTGTTGTCCGGCTAAATTATTTTATCTAGACAACAAAACATAGTAACAATTACTAGTTTTTTTTGCGAATGGTGATCTATACGATCGCAATTTCATGTTTAAGTTTTGTGAATATATAATAACGTGCGTCATATTGTCACAGACAAGCATGGTGCGCAGTAGTACAAGGCGCATCAAACACCCGCCTCCACACGATGCGGTACGTACAAGCGGAGTGGGCAGGTGCGTGGCGTGAGTTAACTCGCGAGCGAGCGCTCTGGGGCCCGACGCGGGGCCAGGCCCTAGCTAAGTGGGCCCTGGACTGTACCGAGGGGCCCGCGCGCATGCGCAAGATGCTGAAGCGGAACCACTGCTTTTATATGCATTACCCTTATCGGCCTGACCTCGATGATCCGGATAATGTAAGTTAGAGTTATTATTTATCTTGTTTAGCACAGCATGTCTGAGTATTCTGTGAAACGTTCAGAATACCCTTACAATAGAATATTATCAGAGGGAGAGAGGGAGCGATTTCAATTACTGCTTCTGTGAACATAAATTGCGCCTTGCTTAAGGTGAATAACATAATGAATGCAAAAGTGTTGAAGGTTTTATTACCCTCCGCTGCTTACTAGAATACTATAATTATGTTATTCTCTTATAGAAACAACTAAAATACAAAGTGGCCCAAAGCTTGGACAGCAAGGAATACTACCGCGTGTATCAACAATGGCGGGCGGCGAGTAACCTCGGCGAGGTCGAGGGCGCTGAACCTACAGATATACCTGAAACTACTGATGAGCCTACCACGTAAGATATCCTCATATTTATAACATTAATGTCTCTGACCTTGGTTCTTTACTTTATGATTGTATTTTATCGATTTAGATTCCAGTCTAGGATTGAAATAACAGCCGTCTTATTACAAAACGAGTTCTAATTTTGGTCCAAGCTCAAACCTTCCAGCCAGTTTTTTGCATTTCGAACCTTATTTCTACTGAGACAAAAGTTCTTAATACACAATTGACAACATAGACATTAGACAGGGTTGTAAAACCAGTTTTTTGTTTAAGGAATCTTAACACAGTCGGAATAAAGTTCGAAATTCAAAAGTGGTTTGATGGTTTAAAAGTGTGTCCAAAGATAAATCTTGTTTTGTAATAAGGCCATAGAAGTTTAAGCCCAAGTTCGCACGGACGTAAAACTATCGCTGCGGGATTGTGTGGCGCACTGGATCTTCAACTCTCGGTGTTGAGCCGAGCATTGAGAATCCAACAGAGCGCATCCGAGCGCGTCAAAAAAACACGCTGTTGGATTTTTAACTCTCGGCGCGAAGCAGAGCGTTGAAAATCAAATGTGCGAAAAAAAATTGCCCGTGCGAACCTGGGTTAACAATGTGTTTAATTCGCTTCGCAGAAGTGGAGATACATCTATTGATGTGGCCAATGGCGACGGTTCACCTTCAGACCTCGTCAGTAGTGGCGTCGTTAGTCGCGGCACTAACCAATCTTCCGGAGAAGGTAAGTCTATAGAAACAATCAGTAATATGGGTATAGTCCTTGCACTGGCAAGTCACGAACGCGCGTCATGTGACTTTTATAGCATTGACATAAGGCTTAAATTGCAATGATTGATGCGCGCTTGTACATTGCTAAAACTGTAAACCATTACGTGTCAAAGAATTATATGTATTGAAAATTTATAATTTCATTTGTTCAGGGAATGAAGATGGGCCTGACAATGAGGATGAAGATGAACAACCAACTCCGCCACCTGATAATCAAACTCTTCTACGGCTTCTAGAACATCACGAAAAGGTACTGTGTTATACAACGTGTAGTGTGAGAAAAGAGCTATAAGTGAGAGACAAGTGGCAACAAAGTAATTTTCTAGAGCAAGCATTACCTGCCAATCCCCAGCAAACGAGTTGGAAATACCGCTGCGTGAAACAATAAGTAATCTACCGAAAGTAGATTTTTCGCTCTGAAACTTAAACTATACGGGGTGGCAGGGACATCGACGCGCAAACTGTAAACATGAATCCAGATCAACCATCAACCAGAAATTTTTCGTCAATTATAAAACAGTTATTTTGCTGTTTCATACATTTTGATCACGTAGGTGTTGCACATTTCTATGAAACAGCGGTTTTTTTTTTTTTTTTGATTACCGATGAAAATTTTCTTTGCTAGGTAGGGGTCTAGTGATGTAATCATGTGATGAATTCATGATTACAGTTTTCGCGTCGATGTCCCTGCCAATCTGTATTTTAATGGTTTACCTTTTTATGGAACTTTTTACTTCACTTCAAGCCAGATTCCTTAACCAAAAGTTCAACATTATTATTATTACTTTCAGATCTCTCACATGTTCCGTTGCGCAAGAATACAAGGTTTAGACACAACGGAAGGTCTATTACTATTTGGTCGAGAACACTGCTACGTCATCGACGGATTCACACTACTAAAGAACAGAGAAATACGGGATTTGGACAGCTGTCCAGATGACTATGAACCTATTCTACCGGCCCAGGGCATACAGAGGAGCAACCAAAGGCAGTGCTCCAAGTTTTTGTATGAAGACATTCGGTATGTGAATCAAACTTTAGTCTACATTTGTCATGATTTTGTTACTCTGTGGTATGTAGCTACTATATTTTGTATTGTTGTGTTTTAGGGAGGTACACAAAAGAAGGTATCTATTACAACCGATAGCTTTGGAAGTGTTTTCAAGTGACGGCAGAAACTACTTGCTCGCTTTTCCAAGAAAAGTGCGAAACAAGGTAACATAGTTATTTTAATATATTCAAAATGTTATAGCCTAAGATCTACTGAGAAATTTCAGAATAAAATCATATAAATCTAAATAGAAAAGAAACCTAAACCTTTGCCATTCGATAAACTGAAAACATTCAGAAAGACACTTTTTTGACAGCTGTCAAAAAAGCCTGTCTTTCGCTGTCGAAACGCAAAGGCCAAAAGTTTTATTTCTTTCTTGAGGATAAAGACTCAGGATTGCACCTACCACTGTTTGTCTCTGCATCACCCAAAGGTTGACTGGTAGAAAATGCCTATGGCATTAAATCCGCCTCTATACATTTGTGCTTAAAGTATTAAATAAATAAATAAAGACTAGCACCTAGAGAACTTGATCACTTGTATTTAATGAATTCATAATTATAACAGTCTAATTATGGTTTATGTTCCCCTAGGTATATAGCCGTTTCACTGCACTAGCAACAGGCATGGCGGACAGTGCGGCTGGGTCAGTAGCGGGGCAGAAGCGCGGCGTGGCCGTGGAACAGCCGGGAGGCCTGCTCGCCACGCTCATAGGAGACACCTCCGTCACGCAGCGGTGGCTGGTATGTACCCAATTAGACAATGAGGATTTTCATGAAATTTCACGCCATTTCAGAAAACCCTCACAACATGGAGAAGAGCCGGTTAGAAACTCCACGGTTACTCTTTTTCGACCAATAAAAAAATTTGATATAGGTATAAATCTTCCCATAATCACATAGAAAATGCGACCCCTTTGAATTTTAGGTGTTGAAGCAAAACATGGATTAGTTATGTCTATGAAACAATGTTTTAGGTCAGCACGTTAGTGACGACATTTTCGAACAATCGGATAAAGTGTAATTACAATTAAAAACTTATTTTTTTTTATTAAACTCTCCTAATTATCACGTTTTATTTCAGAGAGGCGAAATATCAAACTTCCAATACCTCATGCATCTAAACACTCTTGCCGGTCGTTCATATAACGATCTGATGCAGTACCCAGTGTTTCCTTGGATCTTAGCTGACTATGACTCGTTGGAACTGGACCTCAACGACCCGGCTACCTTCCGTGATCTCACTAAACCCATGGGCGCACAGAGTCCCGACAGGCTGGAGCAGTTTAGGAAACGATATAAGGTGAGTTTTATATATAAGTTATACGAATAACGAGTACAAGGTGGCAGGAACATCGACGCGTTGTTACATACAAAAGTGCAATACCTACGCGGTCAAAATGTATGGAACAGATTTTTTTTTTAAATAATCAACGAAAAATTTCAACGCAAGGTCATTCAGAATCATGTATTGAATTCATGGTAACAGGTTGCGCGTGGATGTCCCTGCCACCATGTATACTTCAAAGAGATTTATTTATTTATATACTTTATTGTACACCAGAAAAAACATAACAAAAAAAACGATTATTAACATAAAACATACAATGGGCGGCCTTATCGCTTTCTGCGATCTCCTCGATTGTTGGGTTATAAGGAAATAACATGCCCATCGTTAGAAGAACAACAGATTTATTTACACAAAAGATAATTTACATGGACAGACAAAACTAGCTAAGAACAGACAACACATACAGGTAGTAGTTTCAGAATTTTGATGTTACCACAGCCACTGCTGACATAGGTTTGGTTTTCACTATAAACATTGTGGTATTTTAAACATCATGGATGATATTATAGACTATCCACTTGTATTTTTGTCACTCATCATCCTCATACTTGGTCGTGCTAACGCGACAGTAGCCAGTTGGAACTAAACCTTATTGCAAGCAGCCTTTGAGAAGCTCTTATGACCCTTTCAAACTTGTAAAGGTTCTCTTTTATTTGTAGGAATGGGACGACCCTCACGGTGAAACTCCTCCATACCACTACGGCACACATTACTCGTCTGCTATGATCGTGTGCTCGTATCTAGTCAGGATGGAGCCCTTCACTCAACACTTCCTCAAGCTACAAGGCGGCCATTTTGATTTGGCTGACAGGTAACTTGACATTTCTATACAGGTTGATACTAAAGTAGAAGTAGAGTAGGCAGACATCGTAGTTTGAAAAGTTGCTTTTTTTCCACGAATCAGATTTGGTTTTTATAGAGGAAGTTTTTCAGAATTATAAGGAGATTCACTACTTGTTAATTGTTATCCAGGTGACTAAATCATCACTCTGTATACATATATTTAATTCATTTTGAACAGACAGGTAAAATTAATGTTTTATTCCAGAATGTTCCACTCAATAAAGGAGGCTTGGAATTCGGCGTCGCGACATAACATGGCTGACGTAAAAGAGCTAATACCGGAATTCTTTTACTTACCAGAGTTCCTGGTTAACTCCAATAACTTCGATTTAGGTAAGTAATTATTTTGGAGCTCTGGTTTAAATCTTTATTTATCGTGGCAAATCTTAAGTATTACTACTGGAAATAGTTTTCATGATCTGACCTAGATTATGTCTGGGCTTTAAAAGAGAGAGACTCCGAGTTTGTTTCAGCCTTTCTTCTCAGAGTAGTCAGATAGGAAACGCCGACCTTATCTAGTTTAAAAAAATATGATTGACGTGAGAAAGTGTTTGTACAAACTTACTTATAGAAATAAATAATTTATCATGAGATTAAACAGTGCTGCAGCATCTAAAATGTTCTAACCAACTTTTATGAAGCGTTATTAATACTATTTATTTGTGATCAATTTATTACCTTAAGTATACTGTTGACATTACAATATATACGGCCGTACGTAACAGTCACAGTACCATGTACTATAATCCATACTTTTTTGGGGAAGTACAGCGCACATAAAACACATTATTGGGCATCATCATGATTAAAGTACGTTTCTTTGCACTTTACGTGAACGCCTCCCACGACTTTAGCGTGGAGCTCGTGCAACTAGTGCACACTCGCGCGGCCTAGACGCACCGAACACTACTAACAAGTTGTCGCCCTGCGCAGGCTGCAAGCAGTCGGGCGTGGCGCTGGGCGACGTGGTGCTGCCGGCGTGGGCGCGCGGCGACCCGCGCGAGTTCATCCGCGCGCACCGCGCCGCGCTGGAGTGCGACTACGTGTCGCACCGCCTGCACCACTGGATCGACCTCGTGTTCGGCTACAAGCAACAGGGCGCGCCCGCCGTCGAATCCTCCAACGTGTTCCACCATCTGTTCTACGAGGGCAACGTCGATATTTACAAGTTAGTATAAGTATACTGATTGACTAACCAGCTATCTTGGAAACAGGCCCAAACTATTCTAAGCAAAAAACAAATCGCAACATAAGCATATATTTGAAAACGACTTAAATACCAAATAATGCAATACAACGTCAACTCGAAGTCAAGAATTATTCATTGAAAATAAACTAAAGAAACTTAAAACTTTTTCAACGTCAACAAATTTAGGACAGCACACCCAAAAATGCATTCCCTATCTTTATAGGGAATTCATTCCCTATCTTTATAGATAATGCATTTTTAAGCTTAGGTTCGTAAAGACCAACCTAAGCCTTTTTCACAACTTGAAAACAATCGTACTTGTATGATGACCGGATTCACATTGTGTAATTTTGTTCCAGTATCGACGACCCTCTAAAGAAAAACGCGACAATCGGCTTCATAAACAACTTTGGCCAGATACCAAAGCAACTGTTCAAGAAAGCGCATCCTAGCAAGAAGATGTCTCAGCGAAGTTCAACTATATTAGACCCGAACAATATAATACCGTCGCAGGGTATCACGCCACCGGAGAAACTGTTCTTCCACAATTTAGAAAACTTAAGGCCTTCATTACAACCTGTGAAAGGTATGTTATTTATTAAATATTAAATGGTATAATTATTCGTGATTACTTATTTATGATAGTAGCGTTGATATGTTGCGGTTTGAAGGAATGGGTGCCGTTGCAATTACAAGCACTTGAGATATTTCAGCTTTGTCTCGGGGATGGCAACGCATCAGCAATACCTCTAGATATCAAATCTCCATAGGTTGCGACCATTTATCATCAGCTAGGTCGTCGGCTTATTTATTTATTGAATACTAGCTTCTAGCACACAAATATACAGATGCGGACCTAATGCCGTAGGCGTTTTCTACCAGTCACCCTTTGGGTGACGCAGAGACAAACAGGAAAGATTTAGGAATAAATATAATTTGGCTTATGCCATCGAAAAACATGAAAAAATTATTAAAATACGTCGTGTAGATTCGTCTTCACAATATATTTTATATCATTCTATCTTCATTCATTTGCAGAAGTAAAAGGCCCGGTCGGCCAAATCCTGTACACAGACAAAGCAATACTAGCAGTAGAACAGAACAAGGTCCTAATGCCTCCTACATACAACAAGTACGTAGCATGGGGCTTCGCAGACCATTCATTGCGCATCGGTAACTATGACAACGATAAGGCGGTGTTTGTGTGCGAGACAGTGGCGCAGGCGTGTGGGGAGATTGTTACGTGTGTGTGTCCTTCTGATAAAACTATTGTTACTGCGGGGACTAGCACGGTGAGTTGAAATTGTACTAATATAACAAAAGAAAATCTCATAATACATAACTTTTTAGTGTATGAGCACTTAATTTGGCCAGTTTCCACCAAAGTAGAGAGACCTCTTAAATAACCAATAGCTAGCTTGATTTTCATATCTCTGTGCTTAGCTGCAGCGCACTACCATAAACAAACTTTCTCCCCATTGTGGTAGAAACACACAGACATATTTTACTGCGTGAAATTGTCCCCTAAAACTTTGCCTATTACATTTTTCAAATCTATAGGGTTATGCTGATGGCGAGCTAATATTTTCTTTAATTACTTACTTTTTCCACTATAGGTGGTAACAGTATGGCAATACTGGGCCCGGCGCCGTCGTTTAGCCGTGAAAGTCTGTCTCTATGGTCACGAAGAAGCAGTAACTTGTTTAGCGGCAAGCCCGGCTTACAACCTCGTAGTCAGCGGCAGTCGCGACGGGCAGGCTATAGTGTGGGATGTGGAGCGAGGCACGTTCATACGACAGTTACTGCCGCCGCATTCCTATGGACCCCCTCCGCCTGTATCGGCGCTTGCGATTGATGATCTTACTGTAAGTATTCAAATATAGACCAGCCGATGTATTCTGTAAAATGTCATCGTGAAAATTGAATTCAAGTGAGCTGTCAATAATGTCAATCCTTAGCATCAGGTGGAATGACAGCTCTTGTCAAGTTTACTTACGTAAGTATTCAAAGTGAGATTTTACAGAATAGTCAGATTTAAACTGGCAGCGTACTAGTAGGGTCTCCAACAAAAGATTACAGAGAACAAATTTTACTTTGAAAGCTTGTAAATGGTGTGAGGGTCCTCTCCTCACATCCTTAACAAACTTCTAAAGTGAAAAAAAAAAATACGCATCGATATTTGCAATGCTTCAGAGTTTGTTTTACCTATAAACATCCGTGTGAGGTTTTATTAAATAATAATTACTACTGACAGTGAGACATTTTTGCTCTAGGGTGACATAGCAACCTGCAGTGGCAGCTGGCTATACGCGTGGTCGATAAACGGCGAGCTATTAGGCGCAGTGGACACGATCGGCGGCCGCGAGCGCACGCAACAGGTTCTGTGCGTGTCCTTCAGTCAGACCAGGGAGTGGGACCCGCTTAATGTTATCATTACTGGCTCTACTGATGGCGTTGTTAGGGTGAGTTGAATACTGACAAGTTATTTTAAAAGTAGCGTTAGGGATTGTATTTTAGAACTGAAAGCTGGATTACTTTTTGGTATTTGATACGGGATCCTTTTTATTTATTTCATCTAACTGAAACTATTAATTACCGCAATAAAATAACTAACAATGTACCTAAGGAAATTTTCAAATATGGTCTGAAATTTTTCAAAAACGTATAATTACACAAACAATTTCTTCTTGGAATAAGATTCTCAAAAAAAAAAAACTGATTGAAAATGAAAACAGGTTTTCATAATTCTGTAATCGTCGCGTTCTTGGAACCCCCGCCCTAGCTCTAAGTTTTAACAGCCCTACTGACTTATCTGAATAAATCACCTTGTTACAACTTCACGATTGTTCTTTAGATGTGGTCATTAGACTACTTAGCAGAAACAGCAGAAGAACAAAGCGAAAGCATAGAAGGCGGCAGTGTGGACCCCGTCTCGAGTTCTGTAGAAATTGACAAAGAAAAGGACGAGCAAAAACTGTCAGTACAGGACAGCGAAGAGATTAAGTCCGAATGTGAAGTGAAATCGGAGAGCGAGACTAAGACTGAAGAAATATCTGAGACACCACAGGAGCCACATGATAGAGAAGCGGCCATTAAAAGGGTTGAGGAGCTGGTCAAACAGATGAGCCTGTCGCAGGAGAAAGAAGGTTCGTGTTTATATGTATAGTATTGGACATTTGAATTATAAGAGGAGTTTGTGGGTAAGTAGTAACAACCGCACGGTCCGGTCGATCAGGTTAAGCTACGCCTGTCGTGGTTGGTCCGTGGATGGGTGAACATCTTTACTAACCAAGACCCCCCTCCGTGCCGAAACTTCGGAAAGGACGTTAAGCCACGAATGACAGCCGGGACAAACGGCATTAAGTTGTTACGGGTCGTCAGAAGCCCGAAAGTCTGAAACCAGTCATACCAAGGGGTATCGTATTATCCTGTAACTGGGTTGTGGAGGCTAGATAGGCGGTCGCTCCATGTTAAATTCTGGTATTCAGCTGCATTAGGCTAGACTGGAAACTGTCTCCAACATAGTTGGGAATAGGCTAGGCAGATGATGATGATTTGACATTTAAATTATGTGATAAAAGCTGCTTCTGAAAACTTTCCACCGAAGCCGTCTTCTGCAATCTTCTTTATCGGTCACTAATTACCAGTCACCCTATATATACAAACGTAGTTGCCAACGTATGTGCCAGTCTACACTACTTTTTTATACCACTATGCAAACTGAAAAATTCAAATAAATACTAATAAAATGCTTTCTCTACAGGTACCCTAACGAAATCAGGTTCAGAAAGTTCGTTATCAGACGCCTGTGAAACTACAAGCGCTAAGGAATCCGCGCGAAGACACGACGAAAAAGACACGTGCAGTGATAACGAGGAAACTCCACAATACGTCGAACCGAAGGAAGAACCAATCGACTCTTGTGACGAAGCCAAGCAGGAGTACGACAATGAGAAAGACTTGGACATTGAAAAGGACTTGACAAGTCGAAGTAAACTGCATAAACAAGGACATGTCATGCTTAGAAGGAAGTCGAAGGGGAATCCATTGTATCGTAAAAGTAAGTGCTCATTGTATACTACATTTTTGGAACAAAGTTCTTTAGCGCGGATTGCGGTTGGAGTAAACTGGTAGAAATTGTCACGTGACGAAATATCCCTCTCTCTCTCTGTCTCCTTCTATCATATATTAATATTAATAAAATAACTAGCTGCTGCCTGGGACTTCGTTCGCGTGTTTTTGGTTTTCTTTCTTTTTTGATGTGTGGTTCTCTTCGTCTTATTCCAGTTAGTTTAGTATTGCACATTGCTCCAGGATAAGCTATTTATCAGTTTGCCTCAGTTTCAAAAAGCCATGAATATCATCTTAACAAGTGCGGATTTGATTGACTTTTTTTATTTCGGTAAACCAATCACAACAATTATCATGAGTTTGACAGTCTGTTATCTTTTTGTGTTTAATAACGTTTGAAAAAACCGGATGTTATTTTTGACGGTATTAAATTGTCGTAAGTTTTTTTAGAGCTGTCTAACGTGAATCGATTTCCACAGGCGGCGGCAGCATCGGCGACTCAAGCGAATCCTGTTCAATGGAAGCATCAGGCGCCGCGTCAGTAGATGCGGGCCAAGAGGGCGGTCTGCGCGCCAGCAAGTCTGACACCAGCCTTACCGACTCGTTTGTGGTCGTGTCCGCGCCCGCCTCGCCCGCAGCCACGCATAGACCTCCTGCTAAGATACAGCCAGCTACGATAGATATAGGTGAGTGTACCATTACTATCTGCAAAGTTAAATAATCATTATGATGTTGCACTTTCAAAATTAATTCCAATTTTATTATGTTAGTGCCATGCACTATTCTACCATTTTGTAGTAGGATTGATCTTTCGGTTGAAATGATAGTGATGGTGGTGAAGCGAAGGCCACTTCGGGCAAATTTAAACTAGATTTCAATTGTTGTATTTAATTTGTAAATTTTTTCTCCGTCCAAAACATCAGAATCAGGTATAAAGTGGATCCGGCGCCTGGTGCTGCGCGGCAAGCTGACGATGCACACGGCGTACGAGCGGCGCGACAACGCCTGCCCCGCCTCCGTCACCGCCGTCGCCGCCGCGCGCAGCGGCCGCGGGCTCGCCGTGGGAGACGCGCGGGGACGGGTGAGTGCACGGACAATTCTCCGACGAAAAGTATGCGTTTCGGGAATCATCGTCTATCTTCCGAAATACGAACGCGCGATGATGAGATCTAATATAGAGCTGTTACGACCATGGAACTATTTGCCTATTCTATATTACCATGATTACAAAATTATACTTTAACAACTCTATGCAATTCCGAAAAACTGGGATCTTTTTTAGTAACAAATAACGACTGCGACCGGAGTAGGTAACAGGACAGAGAAAAACTAGAAATAAACGCGCAATGATAGTTGCACTACTACAAAGAGCGGTAGTATAAAACTTAGAAGCATTGCCTCTGTGACCCTTACTCTATGGCGCGCCGTTCGTGCTATTTCGGAAACTTGAAGATTACCAAAGCTCATACTTTTTCTGATTTACCTGTATTAGTGTGTTGTGTACTCTATTCATAGATAAAATGTGTGCTACACAGCTTGTTGGTTAACGTGTAAAAGGTCTCAGTCACCTTAGTTGAGAAGTTTTAGCGCTACTTTTACACTGAAAATTTGGGAGCGTGTTTCCAACAATGGGATCTGCCAACGTGCTTGTAGCGATTTCGCCGCGTGTGCACAACTGCACAACGTACCATGCGAGAATATTATAAAACGAAGTAAACACGAATTTGTGATCACGCCGCATGTAGGTTCTTAATTCGGTGCGATAACGCCTTTACCAACCATACTGTATTGTTTCTAGATTTTCCGCTGGTCGGCTCCCGATATGTCAAGCGCGGCTGGAGCTAAGGGCGGGCCAGCCGATCATTGGATTCGAGACGACACTGCACCTTACTGTACACAATGCCAGGTACGCAAATTTATTTTTTATTTTTATCGCGAGTTTATTTAAAATGTATTATTGTGTTGGTAAGCTTTGGTACAAGGCTGATGTAAACCGGGTAAGTTGTGTTTATGTTCGGCATTTAAACCCTCAATAACCCATATCCATAATATTTGACAAACGCAATCAGCATTGTCTTGATTTTGACATTTAGTAGATTAAGTGTCCCCATAAATTATAAAAGTTATACCAAGACCAAAAACTGATATTTTTATCGTCACAATCTTTGTTTTGAAATGTACCAACAACATGGTATCACGACCCCGCACGAACCACGGAAATAATGGCTATACCTGTCTGGCACATCCGAGGACAGTGTCGTAAATTCCATATGTTTTCTCCAGGTCCGCTTCACAGCGCTAGAGCGTCGCCACCACTGCCGGGAATGCGGCGCCGTGTTCTGCGGCCGATGTTCACGCTACGAGGCGCCCGTGCGACGTCTGCGCGCGCTACGACCCGTGCGTGTGTGTCAGCGATGCCATGACAACATTACTGCGCGCTAGGTCACACACAGACATGTCAACTGACAAACCGACGATATGTCCGCGCTCGCTTTTAAAGTTGTTAGCTTACTCCCTAAATCCTGGCCACTAAAGGTCAAGGGCACACTGAGCGTCAAAATTCTCGAGCAATTTTCATTGATAATAAATACAATTAAATCACAAATAAAATTGAATTACCTGTGTAGTAGTGAAATTATCTCTTACGCTCTAATCTCAACTCTTTTTTAGTTGTGACTTGTGAGTTAGCTCATTATCAATTTATTTATAAAAAAAAGTATCGAGCATTTACTGCTCAGGTTGACTCTAGTCATGACAATGTTAACAACATAAAACATTGTGTATGAAGTGGAAGCCTATATATCTATATCTAATTGATTTATCTGTAGTGCTTACGAATGAAGATCATAGTAGATAGAGTATTGTATAGATTAGCTGTCAGCGTATGCCTTATGTATGAGATAGCGATAGTCTTTGACAGACACTTAGGTAAATTGGTACTATATGTAGTCGGGTAATAATTTCCAAATAAATTGGGATAGTCGATGTTTGTTGGGCCACAGTCTATGGTTAACAACTGGGGCCAGACAAAAAGTTTGCAGACGCGAAAATATATTTCTGTCTCGTTTACTCTTACCGTTAAATATAAGTGTGTCCTTATCTCATCATTATTACTATTTAGTGACTTTTCTATTGCTATAAGTACTATATCTAAGTACGGTATGCTCCGTGTCTATTCTAGTTATCAGTTGGTAAGCAAACCACTTGTCAGTACAGCCTGGTAGTGTCGTCGGTTTGTAGTTTCGACCGACCTTGGCCATTTTATCAGCCCTGCAGGTACGCTTCCCAATGTGTACATATTTTTAAACTAAAGTACAGTCGGCTACGTTGTGGCGTGCCTATTTGGATTATGATGACGATGACAAATTAGGAGAACCTATGGAATATTATGCAAGGTTCCTCCCAACTTATGAAATATTATTAACATCATCACAATAATGGACTAGTGTTCTATCTGACATTATGCCTCAGACTATAAATATATTCACTGGCCTGCGGTGTTTTAAATATAATATATCATTTCTGAAGCGAAATCGGCTTCTCGGATAAAAATCTAAAATTATGTATCTGTCTAATCATTTAACCTTCCTTGAAAAATACCAAAATTTTGTATTTAACGTTGTATTTACCGCCAAAGTTATTTTATATGAAACTTTTTAAGTGTCTGTTTCTAGTTTGGTTTTCTATTTTTATTATACTTTATAATCAACATACTCGTATTTATAAAATATTTTATTTACGGTGCTGCATATTTTTTATTATTATTATTAAAACAGTATTAATACGATTAGGTAATTGTACAATTATTGTTTTTAATATTATTTAAGATAGATCTCAGAAATCTCGAAGTTTATTAGTTTGTATTTCCTAAAATATTTAATAAATTTTATTATTCAGTTGATCATATTTGTTTTAAATCGAATTAAATATTAGAGTCAAATGAGAAAGATATTATTTTTTAAATTGTGATAAATGATATTTAGTTTGATAAAGAAGTTAGCTACATCATCAATGTATAAAATTCATTCCACTTTCCAGTGTTGCGATGGAATTTCATGTGAATATAAATTAGTGCTAGTCATATTTTTGTACCTATATTTTATTTATCTGTGAGTGTTGTCCTTCCTCGCATTGAAACGTAGTGAAGCAAGATATAATGATGTGTATTATTGTCATTGAATTTGAGTTATGTTGGATCTTGTGTATGTAGCTTTAGGTCCCGGTTTACGCATTTATATGCAACATTCCTAGTCGCAAACGTACAAGTCTGCGTAAATAATATAGCTGTCATCTGAATGTTTTACAATATAATCATAATAATTGTCTACTGTGCTGGAGCAATTTTAGGTGTTTAATTAATTAAAAAAATACAGTTACTCTTACTATTACCCAAATCCCAATGTATGCAATATAAAAATAATGCTTTCGTACTTTTTAATGTTTATATAAAAACAGGGAACTTTGAACGTTACTTTACTAACAAAATAACCCATTTCAATCCATGTATGTTACTTACTGCATTACATGGAGATATAGATATTACATTTTCTCACACAGAAAGGTTTAATACAAAATAATAATAAAACAATTTTACACAGACTAGGTCTTTGTAGCAGGTTGATACGTATTGAACGGAGATTTTTTAATATAACTCAATTATATGGGTTTTTGTTGATCACGCATTTCGGGGCTAAATTATTTTTAACATGATCTCAGTCATTTGAAGTTTAAATTGTACCGGGTGCAGTACCAAAGTAAATCATACGATTTGCTGTTAATCTTGGGCGATAGTATATAACAAGTCACATATATGCATAGTTCACTAACAAAATTATAAAAGAATACCTTTTCCGCTTGGCGACAAGAATTAATATAAATGTATGTCCATAGAATAATATTTTTAAGATTAAAAAGTTGTAACTGTTCAAGAAATAACACCTTCACAAATCTTGCCGAAGTAAATAAATATTGTATAAAATATGCATTCGCAATTTTCTATATTTTATAAACTCAAAAGATGAAATTAGAAAAAGATTATCTTGATTAAATGAAAAGATTATTATGAAGTTTGAAATACTATAATCTTGCTTTGATACTGTAAGTTACGTAATTTATTGGGTCGTTTAGTGTCTGTAGCAAGGTTATAACTATAACAATTAGGAATGTAAGTGGATGTTTCTTAGTCACCTGACCTGTCATGTATAGAAAAATAATTTACAGACAATATAATACGTTGTTTAGGTAGTACGTAGGCACTGAAGTTTATGCCGTTGACTAATGTATTCATGTACCTATAAATGAATAAAGTGGTGCAGCAAACCAACTGGTTGTTTGTTTATTTGTATAAAAAATAAGGCCTCGTCCTAATGCGGGTGGTCGTTTTTCAATAGAAATGCTTCTTTCTGGTTATGACCTTAAAGCAATGATTTTTACAGAATAATAAATATTAACTACTTGTATGTCCCTATGTTTTCCTTTTTGATGATACATTAATTTTATAAGCACTAGAACCCTCAAAAAATGCCGATTAAAACCACTGTCAACAGAGGCCTAGTGTACAAATTTGACAACTATCAACCCTTTGACCGCTCTTGTGTCGCATTTATGCGACACATATACAACCCACCCAACCAACCCTTGCCCCTACCGCTCATGTCGTATTTCTGCGACAGAGAACATCCATGATTTTTTCGTTCTGTTTAAATTAGATTAGGGTGGTCAATTTAAGACTGGTTTAAAATAAAAAAAAACTTTTTTTTATTTATTATATTTAATCGATACAACGATTGCTCCTTCTTATTTATTGTAGGTATTTTTTATCTATTTTTAGCCGCGCGCTAGGGGCACGGCAGTTTAGCCAAGCGCTTAAAAGGTTAATGACAAAAACAAAACATAGGGACACAGTATATACTTATCCTACTTATTCAGTTTATGAAATATCTTTTAACCTTTGGTAGCACTGATCAGAGCTGTACTCCTTTTCTGCTTAAGGACTGATCATTGATCATCACGCTTGCTCAAGACCGGTTGGCGATTTTAGATTCATATTAAATATATAAAAAGAATTGACGGAAATAGAAATACGCTCGACGACCATCACTTTCAACACACATACAGGTGGCAGGGACATCGACGCACTAACTGCTAACGTGGATTTTTTCTTCGCTAGTGAGTCTAGAATCATGTGCTGAATTCATGGTTACAGTTTGCGCTTCGATGTCCTTTTTAACAGACTTCAAAAAAGGAGGTTCTGTATTCGACCCGTATCATGTATGTTTGTATGTCCGCGATTTTCTCAAAAACTCATGAACCAATTTTGATAATTTTTGAGCATGCTTGAGTAGCTTAAATGAGCCTTTTCAGTATAAATGAGTAGAGGCCTTTGCCCTTCAGTAGGACAAAATAGGTTGGCTTTGTTTGTTATATGTACTTCCAAGTTTTTGATATATTTTAAAACTCAAAAAGGGGATTCCAATTTAGGGCGCGACTATTATTAAGTACACTTGTCTGAATTCATCACATCACACTAATATTATAAAGGCGAAAGTTTGTGTGTTTATATGTTTGTTACTTCTTCACGCTCAAATGGCTGGACCAATTTTGATAAAATTTTGTATGGAGGTAGCCGACACCCTGGATTAACATATAGGCTACTTTTTATCCCGATATTCCCACGGGATCGACATTTACGCGGGTTAAACCGCGGGGCGCAGCTAGTAGTCGATAAAATTCAGTCACGCGAAATAAGCGCTGCTGACAACAGTGATATAATTATGTATCATGCACTATACATCCAACTTTAAACAAAGGTGATCAAAGGTCCCGGTCAAGGTTATCCATTAATAATAAATAAATAAAAATCTTTTATTGGCAGGCATCATAGGCCCATAGCGTGTTAGTATTACAAGTAACTTAAAAATCTATGTTAGTAGGTAGTAGATAAAAAACGTAGGCACACAAATACAATCTTTTCTTACAAGATAACAAGCAAAACCCTATTTCAGGAAGGTTTATCAAGCCCCATGTCTGGCATGTAGCTTGATAAACCTATCCATTGTAGGCCCTTCCAACCTTTCAGAAAATACCTTCAGGATGCTATTGTCGCTTCCTCTCACTCGGCGTATTATTGATGCCACTTTCTTGCGCATGATCGCAAAGTAATCATCAGTGTGCGCTTCAGCGAACATCAGTGACGCACTACAGTACGGAGGAAGCCTCAACAGCGCCCTGAAGGCATTGTTGTATTGAATGCGAAGGGTGTTGTCTGTTTTTTGGGTATGATTAGCCCACAGGCTGCTGGTGTAAAATGTTTGACAAAACGCCTTAAAAAGTGTTATTTTAACTGGGACTGAACAACCAGCAAACCTGCGAGCCAACATGTTTCCCCTCACAGCCATCGCCCTTCGTTCCCTTTCCATATCCGAGTCATCTTTAAGATGCTCCGTAACAATATGGCCTAAATATTTAAATAATGTTACCCTCTGCAAACGTGAACCATTCAGTTCTACGGGAGGGACATTTGAGGGACTTTTATTTCTGCCTCTAAATACCAACAGCGTACTCTTAGTAGGATTATATTTTAGCCCATGCCGCTCGGCGTAACCCTCACAAATAGCAAGCAATTTCCTCATTCCGCCTATTGTGGGGCTCAGCAGCACCATATCGTCTGCATAGCTTAGGTTGTTTAAACTAACTCCATCTATATGACATCCTACGTGTGCGCTGCTGAGCTCAACAAGCAAATTATTAATATAAATATTGAAAAGCCTCGGGGACGTAAGACCTCCCTGCCTAACACCACATTTAAGTTTATACGGGTCAGACAATGCATTGGACCATTTGACAAAGTTCCTCTGCTTGTCATACCAGAAAGCCAATGTTGACACCAATGCAGCAGGTACTCCCGCCCCGCGAAGCTTCTCCCATAAGACACTATAAGAAACCATGTCGAAGGCTTTGGAAAGGTCCAGGAAACAAGCATACACTGGTGTCTTTCTGTCCGTATAATATTTGACAGTGTGCTTCAACGCAAGTATTGCACTTTCAGTAGACAACCCCGCACGAAAGCCAAACTGTGTGTCATGTAATTTTGTGTATCTACTGAGGTGCGTCATGCGCATTAATCTGTACTGTTTTAAAAAATTTTAAACCGATATACCTTATCACTGTTCTATCCGATATAAGTACTTGAAAAAAATACGCCGTGAACGTAGCCTAAAGCTTTGGTTTCCTTGGAAAAACGTCATGAAAATTTGTTATTTACACCACGCTGCCCAAAGATTTAAATCGCTAGATATGCTCTCACCGTATATTAGTCACGCAAAAAACTGCCCATACTAAGGAGAGTGAGCTCACACATTATGAAATAGTGACAATCAAGTCAAGCCACTGCAACATTGTGTGTTAAGAGGTGTCGAAACGAAAAACGCGACTATTTTTTGACGCGGTAGGGCGAATGTAACGATTTAAATATTTGCCACTATCATCATTTTAATGACAGCCTTCACTATGGTCGTCCTCAGTAGCTTAAGCGAGTTAAAAGGATATTTCACAAATAAATGAAAAAAGATTGTCAACTAAACATAATTTATTATTTTTCATAATATTTGAACTCTCATTATCTAAAATATCTACATATATACGCCAATATTTACATGCTTTAGACAAGGATAAAATCACTGTTATAATATACAAAAAACACCCAACAATTATGTCCGAAACAACGTGATTTTCATATGTTTAAGTACAACTTTTCCAATAGTATATTTTATATAAGCACACGAAAATATATTCCGGAATGACCTACTCATTTCTAATCCTACAAATCTAATGTACTTTGTATAACAGCGATTTAATTTCAAATTCGCTTTTTGGTGCTATTCAAGGTATACATTAATGTGCACATAGAGACACGGTGAAATGCTAACTTTACAGTTTCATAAATACGTTTGTTTTAATTTCAACATTATTTTAACATTAAGTATTTGTATCTCTAGATTTAGTTCAAAGAACTTCAAAACTTTCCGAAACATACTGCAATTAATTTTATGAAGTTTGATTTTTACCATAGACACATTTAGTTTTAATATAGGACATTCTTAGAATATGCTTAAAAATATCCAAATAGGTGCCTTTAAAGCTGCTTTACATACAACAACATTAATTTTCGGTTATAAGTTTAATATAGATCTAGACAAGTTTCAATAAGTTTTTTTTTTCACTTTTAAGTACTATTTAAAGTTTTACAATCCGTAAGTACATAAGTGCGTTTAATTTATGCAAGGCTAGCCAGTGATATGCATTTTATCTACTAAATCTATAAATTACATCGCGTGTTATTTAAAAAAAAAACTGGAATGTAGTGTTGCAACATATTGCAGCAATTATTGTGTTAAAATTTGCTAATTGTTAATTATGTAAACCAAACGTGTTTCTTTTTGTGGATATCAATTGAAACTAACACAAAACCGAGAGGTCATTTTAAGAAGTGATAAAATTATTTACAGCAAGTATAAATTTGATTTAACCACGTAATCTATGCTTAAGATAGCTGGCTCAACGTAACAGAAAACTATAACATCATAACGTAAATTAGTAACTAAATTATTATTAAAATTGTAAAAGTAAGTACGCGAATTTTAAAATGACTAACATGAAAATGATTTTTACCATTTGTTCGATCCAAACACCTACTAATTATTAGCAGCATAGCAAAAATAGTAATAAAAAAGTATAAAAAACAGATCCACGAACGGTGAAGAGATAAATACCTTATAACTTTACAAGTATATACAAAAAAGGAAAAATATATCCAAAATCCTATATTACATAAAATTATTTAATATTAAAATACTGCATTGATCGTTTATTTGTTGTTGTACAGTGTTTAGTAATAATCCGCTCGGCTCGACTAATACTGCATGGACGAATATTATGGAATTAATAATATAACTTACGTATGTATTTATAAACACGAACACTTACACAACGGTAGTAGTGTGTGGCGCAAAAGCACGGTGCGATTTACTATAGAGTTAAGTACAATATTTATTAAATTAGCTAATCATCACACAAACACAGTTTTCATATCTTTCTCAAAATCCGTCAATTTCTGGCACCGGGTTATATTGATACAAAAATAACAGTAACTCTGGGATATCTCTTGTTCTATTTTTATATTTGTATCAAATCAATTGAATCTCTCCGTAACATTAATGTACAAGCACTGTTTAAGCGCTAGTCGTTTTGGCAACACCAGCCGAAACGAACGAACGTACGCGTTGTATGTTGTTTACGTATAAGAATTGAGTATAACATACAAATGTCGATCTTTTGAGCTGTTATCTTATTTACGTGAACGTTTTTTTTTTTAATTCTGTCATTCGCATACTTTATAAGTTTAGACAAACAGCTCGCGAACTAGACATGCTAGTGTTCGATGCTTTGAAATTTGAACCTTATAGATGATTATAATTTTATTTAATATTTACGAACGCTAGAACACGATAGCAAGGTTATAAGTTGCACTAATACCGCATCGCTATAATATATTTTAGTAGCACTTTATCACATTTATAACCATTCGTAATAAGACCATTGAATAATAAAATAGGATAGGTTAAACGGGACCTGAGTGTTCTTGTTCACTTCTATTCAGGGCCTAGTTCATTATTATAGTAAATTCAATACCCAACACTCCTTAGCTCAGTGTGTAGTCGATAATAATAGCATCACTAAGTTTAACAACATGGATTTTATACGAAACATCGACTCGAAGTTGTATCTCTAGTCAACTAAAAGGAACATTCGTCAGAATCGTATTTGAGGATACACCTCGCCGCATTTTAAGTCAAAGTTTTCATAAATATCATTATAAAAAATAACATCAGTGGTAGGCTAATCGTCTTGTCTACAAAACAAGTATAAGTACCATTTCAATTTCTTTTTGATATTCTAAGACAACATCAATCGATTACTGTAGTAAGTACAGGTGTTTCCAGTATGGCATCGCATCCAGGACATTTAAATACTTGGCCGTCTGGCAAGGTTATTCATAGACATTGATAATAAAATATGGTACATATGACGACCATCAATGGTTAAAGTAGTATCGAAGTTTTATGTCGCGCGCGCTACACGACTTATCTGTGGACTGGACAATGTTGACTTGTCTCCGGCAGGTCACGACTGAAAGCCGAAAATATTTGTCGTGACGGTGGAGATGGGTCCAGTCCGAGACGTGGGTCCTCTAATCAAATATTAGTAGAACGGCCTCTCGTGCGTGCGTAGCGGCGCGGGGCGAGGCCTAGAGCGCAGGCGCGGCGTCGGGCGGCGACAGGAACGGGTTGGTGGAGGCCGCGCGGCCGGCGTACGACTGGGCACGCCCGGCCTGGCCCAGGCCCGGCGCACGGCCGGCCTGGCCCGGCGCCCGGCCGGCCTGGCCCAGGCCCGGCGCGGCCATGCCCGGCACGCGCGCCACGCGGCCCAGCCACGCGTCCGGGTGCGGCAGGCCGGGCGCGGGCACGGCCACGGGCTCGGCGGTCGCTACGGGCTCCTCGACGAGTGCGCGCAGGCCTGCCGACAGTTGCTGACACATCGCTGCCACTGGGTCCGCTGACGTTGCCTCCTGTAATCAAAATTAACGGTTGATGTGAGCTACTCTGATGTGCATCGAAAATTATTCTAATCAGGTCACGAAAAACATCATCATATAAACATTATCATTCTCTTGCCCGAATCCCATTTTATTTCAGGTCGGTGCAACATGTCGTTTTCTTCCATACTTCTCTTTTAATAGTAATCTCGGTAGTCACCCCCCTTCTAGCCATATTATCATCTTTCAGAGGAATAATAATAAACAGGGAAACTTCTAGCCAAACAACAATCAAATGATTGCTATTTAACATTTTATGTTTTTTTTTGTGTGACATAACCAGTGGCGCTCAACAAAGTTTGCAAATATCACAAAAACAATAGTTAAAAAGTAGTACCAGTGCAGGCGGTGCTTCAGGCCTTGCCTCAGCGGCCGGCGCAGGCGCAGCGGGCGCGGGCAGCACTCGCGGAGGAGAGCCCAGGCCGGCGCGCTGACGCTCTAAGTTCGACGGTAACTCGCTAATACGAAGCGACATCTGGCGCTTGAATGGAGAACTGGAAAATATTCAAAACTTTTGTTAGAGACTGCTCTTATCAATCTTAATTTATACAACCTTAACTCTCAACCTGAAAGCATTCATTTTAATTAAACCATTTACAGGTCCTTTTGAATTGTCAAAGGTGTCGGTCATTCGGAAAAAATTAAGCTAGTTGCCCATTCCAAAGCATAGTAGGTGCCTATGTAGAAGAACGGACAAGAAACTATATGGACACTCTTTTAAATTATATTGTTACAAAATAGACTGGCCTCACAGTATCTACATCAGTAAATTTTCAAGTTTTTCTAACACCAATGCTGCTGAACCGCACTTTTGAATTGTCAAGGATACAATAATTATTAATCATTATTTCACTAACATAATCATAAGAATTATTATTAGCTCGAAGGACGCTTTATTTTAACCCCTTCACAAGTATATCATCATCACCTTTCTACCCTTGTCCCATATTGCTAGGGGTCGGCGAAACATGTTTTCTTATTCTTCCATTCTCCCCTGTCAACCGTCACGTTATCATTCACTCCCATCTCTTTCGTATCCATACCTCACACAAACCTTAAGCAACATGATGAGTAAAAACTTCCTCACTATATCTCACCTGTTATTAAGATGCGCAAACCCGCGGAAGGATCCCTGCCTCTCGAGCAGATGCGGCGCAGCATGCGGTCGCTCCACAGCGAAGGGGTTGTGTGGCGAGGGGCGCGACGCGGCCGGCGCTACGACGGCGTGGCCGGTGTTGGCGTGGCCCGCGTGGCCGAAGGGCCCGCTGTGGCCGAGGTTGCCGGTAGTCGCGGCCGGGTTGCCGACGCCACCCAGCGAGCCCACCGGCACGACGACGCCGCCGTTGCCGCCATTGCTGTTGTTGGCGTCCGCTTCTGATGCGCGGCGAGGTGTTATGCCTGGAAAGAAATCATAAGGAATTTAAGTACAAAATACTCCACTACAACAATAATTTTGCATGTCCAATTGATTGGGGCTCGCGACTAAATAATAACTGCCTCACGGGTTAGCATCAGGATTAAGCAACGCTTGCCGAGGTCAGTCCGTGGATGGATGACCATCCATAACCGAGACCCCTCCGTGCCTCGGAAAACACGTTAAGCAGTTGGTCCCGGCTGTCATTCGTAGATCGTTGACGTCGTTACGGGTAATCAGAAACCTGAAAGTGACCACCAGTCTTGTCAAGGGCTATCGAGTTACCCATTAACTGGGTTTTAGAGGTCAGATAGGCAGCCGATCTATGTAAAATACTGGTATCGACCTGCATCCGGTTAGACTGAAAGCCGACCCCAACATTGTTAAAAACGCTAGACAGATATTTGTGTCCAATTGATTGTAGTGAGATAATCTCTAGTTGCTGAACATTGCTGGGATCACACGAAGGCAAGTTTTCATTAAAGATTTAAAAAAAGATAAACGGGCAGATTGCGTTAAAATTAGGCAAACTTCCACGTAAATCAATATTTTTCAGCCTCTAACATACCAAGAAGCGGGTGACAACCATTTATTTACAGACACGGTACAGTTTACTGTCCCCATGAAACTTAAAAAAGACGAAAATACTAACTTGATTTGCGGAAAGACCCCTGCCTAGTAAACGCGTGGCTCGCAGCATCGATGCTCATAGACACGGCGCACTCCTTATCTCTGCGCTGTTTCCGTTCTAGACACGCCGCGAAGGCACATCCGACGGCGTGCGACAGTCGTTCGCCGCTGTCTCGAGACGCGAGGAAGCCGTGGCACATCCAACGACGGGTCGTGCCGTCGCGGCATATGTAACTGGGGAGGTAACGAGACATTAGCGCTTAGTAAGGTATATTTGAATACAGTATCTGATTTAATTATCAAGTTTTGGAACAACAGACTTAACTCCAGCTAGATGGACCGACGACCTCAAAAAGGTGACTGGGTCAGACTGGATGCGGAAGGCGGAGGTCATGGCGTTGTGGTGCAGCATGAGAGGCCTAAGTCCAGCAGTGAACTGCGATGGGCTGAGTTAATAGATTGATTGAAACTCAAGGCCATAAATGACAAAGTTCAAATTCCATTATAATAATATAATAATAATAATATTCCACAACTATCACACAACGCCATCTAGTCCCAAGCTAAGCAGAGCTTGTGTTATGGGTACTAGACAACTGATAAACATACTTATATATTTCTAAATACATACATATTATAGATAAATTACAACCAGACACAGAACAAATGATCGTGCTCATCACACAAACATTTGTCCTGGGTGGGAATCGAACCCACGACCTCCGGCATAGCAGTCAGGGTCACTAACCACTAGACCATCAGGCCTGTCATTGCAGCCAAAACATTTATGGCTTTTTATTACAAATGGTTGCTCGAAATCAACTTAGAAACACAACGTTAAATAAAATAGACAGTTGAGTAAAAGGCGATGGAATGTAAATTATCTGACATTATGAATTCAGTTTTATATAAAACTGAAGTAGACAATGTGGTCGGAGATAAACTATAAGTAGGTACAGTAAGCATTTGTTATTTCTGGCAGTTGACTGTAATTGGCTGTATCGATTGACTGAAAGGTCAATAGGCATCAAGGTTCGAACAAGGGAACTACGAAGCGAAGTGAAAAAACTATTGCAAATATTGTAATATAGTCTGTTCCACATCTGATTAAAATGTAAACAAATGGATTAGAAAATATTTGTGGATGCTATTTTGTAGTGTCACTTAACAATTGAGTGCTTTGATTTGATTGGTAGAATACTTACAGCCGAAATTCTAAATTTTAATCACAATAAAGATGTTTTTAATTTGATAATTGAGGTGAATTTTAAAACCTCAATTTTCGTCGATGAGTTTTTTAATTACAATTTAATAATGTTATTCAAACAATAATTGTTGGAAAAACGGGTGACATACCTATAAAGTTGAAACTTTCTAAATGTAGATGAATTTATTACTAATTTCCTTTTGTGAGTGATTGCGTAAGAAATACCTTCGTAACACACTAACAGTAGCAATTTCTTTCATTTTGACAGTTCAACATTCATTGCGTTATTTACGTTGTTGAGCAGACAAATTTTACGAACATATGAAGCAATGGATTATTATACTAAAAATAATTCAGATTGTGATTGAAAGTGTGTTACGCAATTAGGGTGCTGGACAGGGTTTGTTTACACTTTCATCAGGTGCTTTAGGAACAGACTATAGCTTTACACAGTTATGTATGCTTGGTTCATTAATGTTTATTTGAACTTGACAATATGAGTTTTTTTTTAATCTAATTCCACCTGAAAGCGGGTGTCGTTCGGTTCCTATGACAAGGAACCGCAGGAAATTTATTTACAGTTGCATAATTACCTGAATCCCCTTTCATGGTTCCTATCAGGCGCGCAGAAAGAGACCTTTTCGATAGTCTGGTCTACGATGAGTCCCTTAGTCTCTTCCTCAACGACTCGCAGACCGTCGCCGCTAACGTGCAACACGGCCCGCACCGGCCGCCGGCGAGAATTCTGAAATGTTACGTGTCAGTACTGCTATCGCTAGGGAAGCTTGCTAAGCAAATAAGGGCGAATCTCACAAATGAAACTGAACGCAATCAACACATTTAAACCGTGTTCAAGAGCAGTCACTGCCATCATTGTTGGGGAATACTGACTTTGACAGTTCTTGAAAATGGTTTAAATGCGTGTTTAGTTTTATTTTATTGGTGAAATTCACCCTCAGAACATCAAGCAACATGCCGCAATCAAGTCGTGATGGGTGAAAAGTCTGTATGTTAAGAGTTTGTTGTTAGGGCGTTGGTTTTTTTAACCCTCGACGTATAAAGAGGGGTATTATAAGTTTTATGGCTATGTCGTTCTGTGTATGTGCGTGTGTATCTCTCTATGGCATATAACGCCAAAACGGATGAAGGCTATTTAGTGTGGCCAATCCGGCGAAAATTCATAAATGATTTGTTAGGTTATTAGAATAGGAAATTTTGCCAACCGATTTAGTCTTAGGATATCATCAGGATTCCTAGTCAAATTACAGTTTACATAAAATTCTGATCCTCAGCCTAGTACAAGTGATGATGATAAAGTAGGTATTAGTTGAGTTGAAAACCAGTTATTTTATTAGTTCTATATCTAAGGAAACCCCAACACTCAAGGAAACGCTAGAAGTATATTCTGTATGGCTAAGATTGTATTAGTTTTATGCGAGTTAGGTCCATAATTATACGTATTGACACAGCTCAATGTTACTAGATGCTCTTTGATCTTTGTCATCGTATAGTTATAGGCTGAGAATAGCGATGCCATCATCGTACCGAATGCAACATAAACATGCCAAGATGCATCAAACAACGTCTAACTAGCACGGAGGAAGGTGCGAGATTGTAGCATCGCATCAATTCGTTCGCGACGTACACTAACTTCACAGTTGCTTGTACAAGGTCGGAAGAATAACTACCGTTTAAACTACGTTGCGAAACCTTCTCAGAGGTGACACAATTTATAATGCAAGTACAATACGCAGCATTATGTTTCATACATTATTATGCGCGTGAAATGCAAATTACCATTTTCGCAAGTCTAAGGAATTAGTTCACTAAAAACGCATGCAATCAAACTTCACTGATCAGTGATCACATTCTACAATTTCCTATAGGTATTACGAATGCTATTTAACCTTTTCACCGCCAGTCGACAATAGCCGACAGCGCCCATCACCGACATTAAATAAAATATTCATCCACCCATAAGGTCGAAAATTAGATTTCTTTTAGCTGGCGCTCAGAGTAAGATCGGATACGCGAGGCCCAGCGATAAAAAGGTTAAAACTCACCCTAAGCACCTTTAGCGCTTCCTCGCAGACTTGCATGCCTCTCGACTCAAACACCTCGACGCATCCGAGGTACTTGACGGGAAAGGTGCAGGTGCCGGCGCGAACGGCGGCCTCGTCGGCGTGCCATTGGTGCGGCCGGGCCGACTCCGGCGGAGAGCCCTTGCGTCGCCGGAATGACTCCCGGAAAGAGCGCCGCAGCCGTTCCATGCCGGCGCGCGGCGGTGACAGCGCCGCACCCGCGCGCGCACGCCGCAACGACGCACGCACTGACGACTTCTGTAAACCATAATTATGATACATTAGAGATGTTAAAATTCTGGTAATGGTCGGTTTCATTTATACTGCTGAGCTGATCAATGAGCCTTAGATGAAAAAAAAATAATTCCAAAAAGTTAAGATATAGGTATTCAATTGTGTCATTTGTGGCAGATTGCACGTTGTGCAGAGATCTTTTGGGAACTGAATGAGGTGTACCTTCTCACAACGAAATGCATGTAGTACTTTTACTTAAACAGTTAGATATGTATTCTTTTAATTTGGAGCAAACTACTAGGAGATATGACATTGACACACAGGACTTGCAAACTCAACTTGACCATCTACAGGAGAAACTAACATCAATGACCAACAAATATAATACCTCTGAAGATCTAATGAGGGAATATGTGTTGGCAATGAATGAGCTGGTGAACTCACAAACAAACAGCTGTGAGCACTGTCAAACACCATCCAATGTACCTACACCGGACCATTCATTATCAGCATGCAATACCACATTACCGCATCCTTGTGTTGATTTGACAATTCCCTCTATAAATAGTACCATTATACCACATAATCAAATTGTAAATCATGATATTGTGTTATTTTGTGATGAGATTGGAAAGGACTTAGGTCACTTGTTGACAGATGAATATCCGGGACACTCAATAATAAATTACTGTATGCCTGGTTGTTCTTTATTTGATATTATGAAAGAAATTATTAAATGTAACTTTACCCAGGATACAACTTTATTAATTTTTATGGGTAATAGGGGAAATGTAAACAAAGGAGAACTGCTCCAGTATCATAGAACATTATGCAACCTTAGTTTAAGAAAAGTTGTGTTGTTTACATTCCCTTATAGTAACAGTTTGCCACAGGAAGAAAATAGCTTAAGGTTTGATTTGAATATGACATTGCATAACTTGACATTTAATAATAGCATGTTCCATTTAGTTGATATTAACAATTATGTTAGTAATAATTTATATTTGACAAAAGATAGATATAACTTTGTTATGTACTATCTTTCTAACTACTATAAAAGACAGATAGCTGTGTCGCTATCTTATTTTTTTTCTATTACAGCCAAAAATTTGGCTAAACAACTTGCTTCTTTTGAGCAATGCATTATAAGTAATCCTGTTAATAATTTGGTCACAATTGATGACATTGATAATAATTTAAATTAGAAATTAAGACAATAGAGGCAACCTCTAGCTATAATGTACAGACTCGCAAAAATAACCCAATAAAATGTTTAAAATCAGTAAATAGTATCAACCTGGTGCATCAAAATATTCAAGGATTTATGAACAAAGATTTAGAAGTAGAATTATTTATGAATTTTAATAGTATTGATATTCTTTGTATAACAGAACATTGGCTGAAAAGCCACCAGTTCATGTTCAATTTTAATAATCACCAGGTTGGTAGTTCGTTCAGCAGAATAAATGCTATACATGGTGGCTCTTTAATTTTAGTAAGCAACCAGCTCAAATTTAAAGATCGTAACGATATTGTGAGCCTATCTGTTGAGCGTACAGTTGAAATTGCCTGTATAGAATTGGAGCACTATATTGTATTAAGTGTGTACAGACCCCCTTCAGGATTGTATGACTGCTTTGAAAAGGTAATGGATGAAGTGTTACATAGGATTTGTAACTCAAACAAGTCCATTATCATTTGCGGTGATTTTAATGTCAATTTATTAGAAAACTCAGGTACTTGTAGTAAAATTTTAAGTCTGTTTCAGTCCTACAATCTTGTAAACCTATTTTTAGAGCCCACAAGAATAACCCCTACTAGTGCCACATGCCTAGATAATATTTATACAGATATTATACCAAGCCACAAAGAAATTATAAATTTACTAGATTCTGATCATTGCGGGCAAAGGATTACTATTCAAATCCATAACGAAAAATTGACTAAAAAGGATATCACTGTTAACCCCAAAACTGCAAGCCGCTTGGAGGCTTTTAAGGTTAAGCTCATTAGTATATTACCAGTATTGTCTATTCATGCTGATCCTAATCATTTATATGATAATTTTTTTAATCAATATTGTAAACATTTTGATTCCACCTTCATTCCCAAGACTATCTCGGTTAATAGTAATGCATCGTTCAGTGATTGGGCTACCATTGGTATTCATAAAAGTAGAACACGTCTTTATGAATTGTATAATGAAAGGACTTACGTTAACACTGAAGAATTTAATTTGTATGTTAGAAATTATTCAAAATTATTTAAAAAAGTTTGTTATATGGCCAAGTCACGTTATTTGGGTTCAAAGATTAAAAATAGCAGTAATGTAATTAAAACGACTTGGAATATTATTAATAGTGAAGCGGGAAGGTCTAGTAACCGAAATACTGACTACAGCCTGTCTGTTAATGACATCATAATAAAATCAGACTCACAAGTTGCCGAGGCATTTGAAAATTTCTTTTCAGATATTCCCGTTTCAACAACTAAATTCCTAAACTCATCACCTTCTGTCGCTGAGTCTTTGCTTAAGGAGAATGTTAAAGGTTGCGAGTCAGAATTTCATTTTGAATATATTACCTGTAGAGATATAATTAAAACCTTTCACACTTTAAATGTAAAAAAGACTGCAGATCTGTGGGGTAATTCTGTAGAAGTTGCTAAGTCTATTATTGACATTGTAGCACATACTCTGGCTCTTATCTTCAATAGTTGCATTGACAGTGGGGAGTTTCCTGACCTTATGAAGTATAGTAAAATAATACCTTTGTTTAAATCAGGTAGTACATCAGACCCCACAAATTATAGACCTATTTCTGTACTACCTACCTTTAGTAAAATTTTTGAGAAATTAATTTTAGACCAAATGCAGAGGTTTTTTAATAAACATAAATTATTACATAGCAAACAGTTCGGCTTTACAAGGGGTCGTTCAACTACTGATGCCGGTGTTGAACTTTTAGGACATATTTATAATGCTTGGGAAGATAAATGCGATGCCTTGGGCATCTTTTGTGATTTGTCCAAGGCATTCGATTGCGTTTTTCACGAAACTTTAATCAGGAAACTCCGCCACTACGGGATCCGGAATAGTGCTCTGGATCTTCTTACTTCATATTTGAGTAAAAGGATTCAAAGCGTTGACGTTAATGGAAAAAGATCACCCGGATCTATAGTAACAATGGGAGTCCCACAGGGCTCAATTCTTGGTCCTTTCTTGTTTCTTATTTATATTAATGACTTGCCGTACCTCATAAAGGATAATCATGATATAGTGTTGTTTGCAGATGACACTTCACTTTTGTTTAAACTTAAACGTCAGCAGTTGGTTACTGACGATGTAAATAGCGCGATCTCGAAAGTAGTCCACTGGTTCAATGTTAATAATTTACTTCTAAATGAGAAAAAAACCAAATGCATTAAGTTTACGCTACCTCACGTCAGGCAGGTGAAAACTAATGTGTTGATAAAGGGCGAAGAATTGAATCCTGAAGACAGCACAGTATTCTTGGGCATAACTTTGGATGCTAAGCTTCAGTGGGGTCCACATATAGACAAATTGTCAAAAAAGCTAAGTTCCGCAGCATACGCTGTTAGAAAAATTCGTAATTTAACTGATATAGAGACTGCCCGTTTAGTGTACTTTAGCTATTTTCATAGTGTAATGTCGTACGGTATTCTATTGTGGGGAAATGCCGCCGATATTCAGACTATCTTTGTTTTGCAGAAGCGAGCTGTTCGTTCAATTTATAAATTAAGTCCGAGACACTCTCTCAGAGACAAATTTAAAGAGATTAATATAATGACTGTGCCTTCTCAGTATATTTATGAAAATCTTTTATATGCCCATAAAAATATAAAATTGTTTAAAAAATACAGTGATATCCATAATATAAATACTAGGAACAAACACAAATTTGTTGTACCTACAACAAGGCTCAAGAAAATAGGTGGCTCATTCAGATGCCAATGTATACGCTTTTACAATAAACTACCAAGCCAAGTTCAAGATCTAAGCCTTAATAAATTCAAATCATTCATTAAACGTAAGTTGTGCCAGAAAGCCTTTTATACTGTTAAAGATTACATTGAGGACAAAAAAGCTTGGGATTGATCTGCTTCCAATTCTGTATTTTGAACATTTTTTTTTTTTTTTTATATACACATTGACATTAATGAATTTTATATAAACAATGACATGTGCTTACTTTGTAAAGTATTACATTCTTTTAATTATTGTGAGTGTGAAGACAATGTGGGTCATTTTATTTTTTACTTATTATTTTATTTTGATTATTTTCTTTGTTCTGTTTAGTTTTGTCATGGTCTGGCAGTTTGAGTAATTTATGTGGCCTACCCAAATGTCCTTTCTTTGGTATTGTTCGTCGAATCGTTGAGCTCCTTAAGTTTTGAGTTGAGCTGCACGAATTCTGACAAATGCGTGCACTGACTGGACAGGTCCACTCAATCTGTGTGGTTCTTTCTTCAAAAGACCATCTCGGACTTCGATCTACATGGTCTTCATATAACCTGACCAAGATTATGTCTGGACTTTAAAAGAGACTGTGACCTCTGAGTTTGTTTCGGCCTTTCTTCTCAGAGTAGTCAGATAGGAAACGCCGACCTCATCTAGTTTTTAAAATATGATTGACGTGTAAAAGTGTTTGTGCAAACCTACTTACAGAAATAAAATCATTTATCATTTATCATTATCATTTACTCTTTATTATGTTCATCAAAAAATTACAGATATAAATGTAGAAATTATACTTGGGGTAGGTAACACAAAGAGCGATCTTTTAAAGACAAACTTTGGATGGAGGAAGATGGAGAGACATTACTGCAGGTAGTCTGTGGTGTACAATTTACATATTATACAATGAATACATAGATACATACATAAAACATATGCTTATTTATTTTAAATGTATAAGTACAATAATAATCATGAAACAAGAGTAAAGTTTTTTTTTTAATCTCTTAATTTTGAAAACGGACATAGGTTGAGCATTTTTTAAATTGTGATGTATCTTCTGCGGGAGTCTTACAGCAGGGGGGGGGGGGGGTAATGTAACAACCGTGGGGCATAATGGGTATTACTTATCCTTATAAAAATGAGAAGCGCGGGCAGGAAGGAAGACGTTTTTTTACTTTTGGGGTATCTTAAAGATTTCCGCCTCCATATGACCTGCATCGCGTGCAATTTAACGTGACGTTATGGCTAAGAAAGAATATAATGCACTTCTTACATCCCTAACCACAAGTACTAAAACTAAACTGCTTTTAATTCCATGATTCAAAATGTTGACGGTAGGGTCCCAGGTAACGGTAACAGTACCCGCCATGACACATCAACTGTACCGGTAACAATGACCATCGTTGTCATTTCCACAAATTCAATGTTAAAATACAATAACAACATTACAATGAATAAGTACCTGACGGACAATTGGTATTTGAGAAATAGTATTATTAATATTGTTTTATTTTGGCTATAAGGATAATTTCCTAATTAAAGCCACTAAAGAGGTGTCATTCATAAGCTGGCTATGCTTAGTCATGTCACTGAGCCACTACTGCTCTCAAAACGGTAAAGGAAAACATCGTGAGGAAACCGGCACGTCCTAGAATCAAAAACTCGAAGACATGTGACATCTACCAACTCGCACTGGGCCCGCGTTGTGGATTACGGCCCACTCCCTCTCACAGAGAGGAGGCCTGTGTCCCAGCAGTGGGTACATTATAGGCTGATTATGCTATGCTTCGTCATAGGTCTACGTACGACAACAAGTGGAAAAGTAAGTATTAAGTCTGCCTTAACCAAACAATTACCGAGATGCTAGAGCTGAATAAATACGAAATGGTAAATAGAAAAGCTTGCTTTGTGCAGACAGCATAGTAGGAAAAGGCTTCTAATTGAAACAGTCTATCTTTATAGCAAGTTCTGTGTGTGACATAAGAAAAGCATTCATCTATTCAGTAATTATTTGTATTGAAGAAATAATGGTAACAATGAATTACACGCTGTTATGAATTAATAATAACTAAGGAAATCCTGTAATAACAGAACCGGTAAGAACGCTTTATAATAAATGTATCTAGTTATAAATAAAACAACGCGTGCGTTCCTCAGCACGTGTTCCAAGGTTCCAACAAATTAGACTGGCCGCGTGAAATGTACAGCGTAGGTAGAGCAAAGATAATTATCAAATCAAATCAGAAGATAAAACAATATCAACGCATTCTGTAAATGATAAGAATTTAAAGTAATGCAAAGAGAGCTAACAGCTGTATTTTGGAGACAAGTTTTTTTAGATAATAAAATTATTAGAAAAATAAACTAAGTAGGTATATTTAATAGCATTATGATCATTTCAGCAGAAAGGCGATCTTTGTTGAACATGGCCTGGGCCTAGCTTGGGTTAGGTACCTTTTAGCCCCGTTCGGACTTTGTCTGAGTATACAAATGTATAATAAAATATGTGACTCAGGCTGGCTGGACAAATCTTCAAAATTGCTCGCTTTTAACTAGGTCAATAGGGCACTTTATGTGACGGCTAAACACCCTTATTTCAGAATTTGTAACGCTACAGAATCTTAGATAATCGATCGAAAACGTGTCCAGCCATCTTGAAAAACCACTTTTCGCTGGTCTCTCAATCTCGGTAACGGAAGTGATTTTGACGACTTTTTGCATATCAACGGGCGTTACATAAAATTGTAACAGGCATCGAGCTAAAAGCTTTGTGGTACGTACAGCGGTTTAGTAGAAAAATGCAAAAATCTGTGTCCAGCCAGCTTGATTTTACGTATAAAACTTTTGGCTGGCACTTCCGAATCTCAATAACGGGAGCGTTTTCGAATATGGTTGCTTTACTAACATTTAGTAACGCAATGTGTAACAGTAATAACGTTTGATTTATGGCGTCACATGTAAGTGTTTACGAGAAATCAATAAAAACTTAATGTCCAGCCAGCCTGAAATCAAGCTGGCTGGACACATGTATCTCCGCTGCCTGATGATCTACGACCTTCGAAATGTGTTCAAAATTTTGTACCGGGGACGATAATGATAACCTGAATTTGTAACGGAGAAACTTTGCGTAGTTTCAAAGATATTGATCATTAAAATGTTTTCATATAAACACTGCAGTAGGGTTACCAATCTTGTAGGTTTTATGTAGGACTAAGTATATTTTAAGGTGTTTTCTTTAATGGACGAAAATCCGTGTATTGGTGATACTAATACGAACAACTGTAGTTCACAGTCTGATCTCAGTGTCAATCCGTCAAAAATATCTCTAGTTTCCCTTCATTTTGACAAGTTTTTGACATTTTTTTGTCGCCGAGATGAGACTGTGACTAGATTTTGAACGTTTTAAATTACGAGAATTGGCCTTCAGGTATTGTGTCACCCCAAATAGACCACATGTCTTTACTCTTTAGGATAAGGTTTTGATCAACGTTCGTAATAACGTGTTCTGCCGGTGTACCTAATACTTAAATAAATAAAACAGGGCGCATACATCCAACTGACGACACAAATCGTAAAAACTAACAACTTTTGCAAAAAAACATTGTAATTCACGTTAGTTACCAAGGGCACATTACCTATTAACAAAACAACAGTTGTATAAAAAGACAGTACTTATCTGAAAGTTTATAACGGTCAGTTACACACAAGTCACACACACAGATTACACACAAAGCAAGTCTCATCATGGCCGCGTTCCGAATCGCACTCATGAGCGCTAAAATCGCTCTTGCTGGTAATTCATAGAAATGGGTTAGTAGTGATTGAATGTTATGAAGTTGCAGCTGGGTATTGTTTATTTAATTATCAGAATAATAATTAAATAAACAATATCGATTTCAAAATTTGAAATCAATAAATTGCGTAAAAAATGTAGTACGTCGGGGGACAAAATAACTGTGAACGGAATGTAATACTTACTTCCATGATAGCTGATGTTGGTGTCTCTATCTATTGCTTAAAGTTGGTACTACTAGGACAACTGGTGGAATCTTAACTCTTATTTATGTTGTCTACCGCAGATTAATTAATAGTTGTCTTACTCTGTTTAGTGATGACACTTCGAAAAGTACATACAATGCCGACTGTAGAGTTTAGTTCTCATTTTCAGTTACCTAAGATAATGAACTAAACGCGAAATACAAGTGGGCTCTCTTTTGCAGCGCTGGTAAGTAGTCAATAATTATTTTGAATTAACACATACTTACGCTTTTTACTGCAGGAAAACCTTTTATTCCCACGGGAAAATCAAATACAAAACAGGCGTGGCTGCTACCGGCCGATTCGTCGATTAAAAAGAAATCCTTTATTTATGTAAAAATTATGGTCACCTCACAATATTAATGGCAGTTTGTATGGGAAAATTTAAATGATCAATATCTTTGAAACTACGCAAAGTTTCTCCGTTACAAATTCAGGTTATCATTATCGTCCCCGGTACAAAATTTTGAACACATTTCGAAGGTCGTAGATCATCAGGCAGCGGAGATACATGTGTCCAGCCAGCTTGATTTCAGGCTGGCTGGACATTAAGTTTTTATTGATTTCTCGTAAACCCTTACATGTGACGCCATAAATCAAACGTTATTACTGTTACACATTGCGTTACTAAATGTTAGTAAAGTAACCATATTCGAAAACGCTCCCGTTATTGAGATTCGGAAGTGCCAGCCAAAAGTTTTATACGTAAAATCAAGCTGGCTGGACACAGATTTTTGCATTTTTCTACTAAACCGCTGTACGTACCACAAAGCTTTTAGCTCGATGCCTGTTACAATTTTATGTAACGCCCGTTGATATGCAAAAAGTCGTCAAAATCACTTCCGTTACCGAGATTGAGAGACCAGCGAAAAGTGGTTTTTCAAGATGGCTGGACACGTTTTCGATCGATTATCTAAGATTCTGTAGCGTTACAAATTCTGAAATAAGGGTGTTTAGCCGTCACATAATGTGCCCTATTGACCTAGTTAAAAGCGAGCAATTTTGAAGATTTGTCCAGCCAGCCTGAGTCACATAATAAAATAGTAACGAAGTCAAAACGGCACATTGAATATTTTTGAAAAAAAAAGTAATTGCTACTAGGTAGGAACGAGCCTGATGCCAATAATATACCTAGTTTGTATTTAGACTTGTTGACTGTTGTCTGGATGTATGTTCCGGATTGGCGCAAAAACAGCTGAACGGACTTGGGTAAATTTTGGCACACAGATAGTTTATAACCTGGATTGATACATAGGGTACTTTAAATCCCGGTAGAACGTTCCCGTGGGATATTTTCCGAAATCCGCGCAGGGGCAGCCAGAGCTAGTAGAACATAATTATAAAGAGTTCAATGAGCACCGAACAAGAAGATTTAAGAATATAAAGTCCGCATTTTTCTGACTATTCAAATCTCGAATTAATGGTAACCGTGACTGGGCCGGGTCGCGCCCGTCTGGTAACGCTCGCCACTCTCAAACATCGCCACAAGTGGCCACAACAGCCGGTCATCTCTTCTATTGTAGTTTTTATTATCTTCTAAATAGAACATGATTTGGACTTAGGGGTATTACCAGTTTTGCCTAATTTGTAGATAATAACTTGTGGCAATTTTGCGTGGGGCGGGGGGGGGGGGCTGCTTAAACGAAATTATCCTCCCCCTAATATGCTAATTTCACATGTTTTATGGCAGAATGAGAGCAATTGTATCAGTTCCACTTCCATGTATTATCATTTAATTTACGCTAATTATGTAAATACACATATATTATATTTATCTAAATTTGTTACTGTTATTTATCTATGACTAGCTTCCGCCCGCGATTTCGTCCGCGAGAAATTTCTTGATACCCCGACCCACCCCGTGGTATCGCATCACTTGCCTTGCCCGCGCTTGTACTCCGTTTTCGCTTAGCGTTCTTTCTTACTTTTTCTTTTTGCTCGGCTCGCTAAAAGTCCTAACGTGATGTTAAAAAACCCTAAAGACCTTCCTAAAGAATTCCTTCCTTTCTTCTTCCTAAAGAATTGGGCTATCAAATGCAAAAGATTTTATCAAATACGACTGGTATTTCCTGAGATTTAATTAGAGTGTTTAATCAAAGAAACAATCACTCTCTCAGTAAGCTTGTATAGATTACAGTGATCACTCAATCAGCAACTTACTAAAACAGTTAATAATAAAAAATACTTATGAAAATTAAGATTTTTTACCATAACTTATTAATTTATTATACCTTTACTACTACTCATTCTAGGTTATAAATATTATAATAAATACTTATCTATTTTATATTTTGGCTAAAAATATAATTGAACTAAAAGGTACTTCATGATTCTGCTGATAGTACCTACAAATCTAGGTATTCATTGCAATTTTTTAAGATAGGAAAGGGGGAATATAACAGTTTTTGCTATTAAAATCTTATCTATGGTTTGTGTTTGGGCAAAACAATTCAGATACAATTGTTTATTTATGGTGACGATGTAAAACCTTAAAAACACATAGGTAGGTACTTTCCCCTTTCTGGGGTAAACACATACTGCTCGTCAATTTTTATTATTATTGAGCTGTTTATACATATTTTTGTTAAAGTTATGTAATAAGTATATAAGTTATTTATGTTTCTATTTTCCTTAAAACAGGTGACATAATAAACAAATTGTGACATTTTTATAATTTCAACTTGCTATTTATTATTGAATTTGCTTCAATTCTGCATGCCAACAATTGTACTTAATTCATAGTTCCTATCATAATTTAAAAAAAAAACACCTTTTTTGTTGGTTTTTATTTCAACAATATTTATTTTCTCTTTTAGTAAATTGTTAATTTGATACTTAAACTAAAATCTTAAAAAAAACAATCGCGCATTAGCATAATGTTCATTGAAGATTGTAAAATTCCCAGGCATATCTACTAATGACAATGACACACTTATTAAGCCAGATGTGCACTCAATAATGAATCCATTATATTCATTATAAGTATGTATGTGCTTAAAACCCACTGACACTCGTCAATCTGTCATCTGGACTTTAATGAAATGATTTAAGATATTTTGAACTTTGATCCTTTGAAATAAAATTCAAAATTGTATGGCAAGTGATTTTTGTCATTTGGTTTAAAAAAATAATCACCCAGTTCACAAAGTAGCATCCTTCGCTGTACATTTGTATATGTATGAAATTCTAGTAATGGACACAAAAGTAGGTTACCATCTCAAGTCGCAGAAGAGCTTTATGAATGAAAACTTGCCACTACTAACTTGTTTTTGTTTGCAACAAATTATTAAAATGTAGAGAATACATACTTTAAAGACTAGTATTGTTATTTAGGGTAGTCCGTGAATAGAGGTTATTTTTTTTTTCATCTTTGTCTCCCTCCCTACGTCTAAAACCAACCAAGTAAGCAGCTACCTATAATAATAATAGGTACCTACCGTACCTACTTGATTGCGGAATGCGGATATGTGTGTAACTTTTTAAAGCCCAAAATCAGAGTTATTGCACTTTTTGTAAGGACGGCAGTACAGATATTCGTATAAGTAGAAAGAGACAAAGAAGAGAGAGAGAGAGACTTATATTTTTAGTACGAAAACATTTTTTTGATTAGATAAGCAGCTATTTAAACAGGTAACAAACAGAGAACCGTTCGATATAACTAATTAAATACAGAAAAACATAATATAAATTGTGTCATCTATTAACCACCTAAACTAAACTAGATTTTATGAACAAAAAATGCTGACGTGATAGGTATGAATTATGTTATGAATATCTTACACAGCATAATACATATATGCGAGGATGACGTTATTTCGCCAATTTCGTTTAGTATGACCTATACACAGCCAACGAACTAGGTACCTACCTAGATAGCAAAGTACACACGCCAGCACATCAAGCTACCCGAAACTGTCAAATTTTCCAAATCAACTTTGAACCTTAAGCTATAGCGATAAAGTTGAAAATCTATTAAAGAAATTCGACAGATTGTAGTAGCTTGATGTGCTGGCGTCTGTACAAAGACTTGGAGCTACGCACGGTAAGCATGCAGGTAACTCGTTATAATCTGGTGTGTATAAAGTACGTGAGGTAGGAACAGCAGGAACAATACACGTTGGCCATAGCAAAACTATAATGAAGTTCAGTATGTATTCAATGACTCAAGCTGAATAATGAATTGTAAATGAAGCTTAATCAAATGAGTACCATTTTGAGGTCGGTATTGGCAGTCGCCTGAGCCGCCCGATCGAACGGCTCGTGTGCTGAAGATCCTTGGTTCCCCATCGTACGGCAAGTTCCCACAGAGCTATTTCTTCAAAACGGACTTCACTCACGGAACACAATGCACTAGATATACTACTACGTCCACATCACTTGATGTCGTCACTATTCACATTACGGCGAGCGTATCCGCAAACTAATATTCAACGGCTATTTCAACATTTCATTCACTAACGTTACACACGTTGCCTAATGTAAGAGTATTGTCCTCCTCTGATAAATGTTCTATCCGCAGCACAGTAAGATAATAATTTCGACGAAGTTGAAACTCAACAAACATGGCAAAGCCCAGAATAAATAGTTTAGGTCTGCGGAATGCTGCAACCTTGTCGCTTGGCGCATAAAAACATTCGGTATTTACGCTGGTGCCTCATTAATCACTTCACGCAAAATTTGTTTTATGTAAGTAGGTATTAAATAAATACCTGTTGCACTTACTGCATTTACAACTTCGCATGTTGTGAACTTTCAATTCGATCATCTAAGATGCGGTAGTGACTACAATACGAGTCGTGTGAATTCGTTAACAATAATTTTTAAAAACGGGGGTCAACTTTTCCCACAAACGATGAATAAACGCAGAGAGGCGCATTGAACCCGGTACCCGGTCGGCGCGGGGAGCGAGGTAAGGTAGGTAGCTGGGAACGACTGCCGATGCCAGCTGAACGTTATTTTTTCCCACAGCATTGTTCTTTGGACCGTAGCGAGTAACGATTAGAGAACTAATCCACTTTTTCTGAATTTGCACAAACACCTCCGTTTATAAACGTAAACACTGAACTTCATTTTGACTAGCAAATAATTTAGGAATGTAGAAGGAATTTGGAAAAGAGGCGCGCGCGCCGCGCATTGAGCGACCAACTGTCGCACTGACTAGTGACTGTGGATCGTACCGCGTGCGCCGTGAATCGCACAAAACCCTGCAGCGGAGTCCCCGTCCCGTCCCATACCTCGCCCCGCAGACGACCGGTCCTTTGCATTGTCAAGATTGACGACCGGTGAGATCATCACGAATAGCCAGTCTTTAATTCGTACTCGATAAGTCCATAATTCGTTCCATCAGGTCAATAAAATCATCAAGTTTCAAGATCTTAGCCTTGTCGAATCAATATTCTAAATGACTACATCATGCTAAATTTTGGCAAGTGGATGAGAATGTTTTATAATTTAATGAAATAGTGCAAATCTTGAGCTCATCTTTGTGTCGGGAGCGTTCGCCGTAACAACAGCTGGAATAAGCACGTGCGAGTAGGACCGGGACGGACGCAGGTGCAAAGCTAGAGAGCTCATTGTAAGCGTTCGAAGTTGGAACATATGGCTTTTGGACGTCGAAACATTTGAGAGCTGCATGCGTCTGCCGTCTGCACCATTTATTTATAGCTGATCAAGCATCTGCAACAATGTGCTCGTTGTTTTATATTATGTGTTTTATTTGGAACAGATTTGTTTACATTTCGTAAATTAGGGCACATCGCACACGTTTTCTTACGAAATAGTAGTGTGTAGCTTTGTAGCCGAAGACTTCTGCAACCTATCAAAAACGGGGAAGAATTTGTTACTTAGAACAAACGGTGGGGAGCAATGTAGATAGGCTATTGCGAAATCTGACACTATTACAGAAATGGGAATTTTATAGATTTCGTGAATCAAACAACAAAAGACAAATCTCCACGGATTTCGGCAGTTACATTTTTTTTTTTAATACTTATGTAAAAAAGAACTGCACTATTTGTGCATATATTCAAATTTTAGAACGGAGGATATGATGAAACCTCTCAGGTGATTGGAAGTAAAAAATGTTATCCTTCCTGACTCACACGCTGAGTCACTGCATGCCAATGACTGGACGGATCCGAGACCGAGGTTTCAGATTACAACCGTTATGATAATCATTATAAGCGAGAAAATCATGGTTCAGCGTATTGTTAGAAAACGATTAATAAACAACAAACCTTGATGTGCTATTTTTAATGCAGGTAAATGAGTAACATAATTTATCGTGATATGTGTAAATGCAAATAATAGATAAACAATTCTAATCAGATGTATTCTATTTATGCATTTTCCCTAAAATTAATTTTGTGGTTAGGTAAAAAGCTTTAGCAATATGGATTTTAACTCCAATCATTGGTAACAGGAAAAACATGTTGTATCTGTATCAGTACCTATTCAGCTCCAGCTCCATAGTAACGATTTATTTGATTTAAACGTTGACTCAAACACGTTTTAGTTGGAACTAAGGAAATATCAAGCGTTACAGCAGAATTATTGACTACTAATTTTTGAACAAAGAGCTTCAGTCTGTAGACCCAGGCAACCTGCGCGAGAAATTACACACCTGAAACAGCCTTGCTTTGGAAGATCGATAGATATCTATTTTTACTCTTTGAGTGCTTCAAACTTTAAAATCAATTTTACAAAAGCTGCCGCTACCGTGTTCTTGAAAGCGACCGTCAATGTTGACATTGTGCAACGCTTTCACTACTGTTTAAACATTGTATTAGCGGGTAGGTTTGTAGGTGGATACTTTCTCAAGACACACAAAATAATAATCATCTTTTAATCAAAGCCAGCAAGCAGTAGAATCACGTAGAATTGTAGAACAAAGCCACCAATAAAAGATAACAATAAAAACTAGGAAGTGAATAGGATTACAATAAGAACAAGGAAAACTTAAGACGACAAAAGCCAAGTCATTTTGCAGACGATTTTTGATTGTTTACGGTTATGCAACGTTCGTTACACGTAACAAAGAAATTCGCAGCACCTCGTCATAAAATCTATCAAATCATTGAAATTCTACCATGAAATCACTACAAACGCAATCAAATCATGCCTTTGTTCAATAGAAACATCCATATCAAACGTAGGCTTATTATCATATATTCAAAGAGTTACACATCATATTTATGTGTCATTCAACTCTAGACATTCTAGAGGAAACCCTACTAACCCTATTTGTAGCTGTTTACCTACTCTGATGCAATTACTATGTTACATAATGTAGGTATCTATGACCAACTTGTTAGCGCCATATCGTTTGAAGAGGACATACCTCGCGTCAAGTTACACATCAATACCGTTTATTGTGTAAATAAATACGAATTTATACGATAAATCATATCTGTTAATGTGAGAATTGAAAAGCAAACAGTACTAAATTACTAAACGCCTGTCGTAACATAGAACCTGTAAAAAACAGTGCAGAGGACACTGACATTGTTCCGGCACCAGCAACCGTAAAATTACCAGCACGATCATTGTCTATTTGGCAATATTTCCGCCAACAGTACCGTCCTATTCAATCTGAGTACCGTTGCTTGACACTTAGGTATCTACTCCAACATAGTTCACAACACAATAACCTTAATTTTGGGAGATGTTGAACTCTGCAACTATTTGAACAGCTATTCTACAGATATCGAGATTTCTGTGTTCTGGCGTAGCGTTTGATGTAATCTATTTCGCGTCAGTTTAAATACTCCTGTAAAGTACTTACACAACGCAAACAAATAAATAAGAATTGACGTTAATAGCGCACAATGAACAATCAGTGCCAATAAACTACTACTTCTAGTTTTTTATGTGCGCAAATAACAATGATGCTGAAGACAAAAATGGATATTTTTGTGATCGCTGAATCTCTATGATACGGAGTACGTTCACGAGGTCATCATCAGCATGTATCAATATTGCGGGTTTAGCTTTCAGTATAACCAGCCGGTTCAGTGCGTAATACACTAACCGTAGCAATAGCTTTCATTTTGACGGTTCAACAAGATTCCTTGCGTTATTTACGTTGTTGAGCAGAGAAATTTTTCGAACATATGAAGCAATGGATTAGCAATATCCTTCAAAATGATTCAGATTTTGATTAATAATATTTGTTCGACCTGGGAATCAAACCAATACCTCATGTTTAGCAGTACGTTTGCGACCATTAGACCTATAATCCTGATTCCGCGTACAATACACACACTTCGTGTTTAGTTAGTTTTTTAGTGTAATTATAATGTTGTATGTATTTATAGTATTGTTAAGTTATATTAATATTGTATTGTATGTGTTTTATATGGGCCTTGATGCCTGAAATAAATGGATAAATAAATAAAATATACCAAGATCTAAATACATATATTATTATTTTCACTATACACTGCACAGAAGAAGCTCTAGAAGTCTGGTATCGTTTAATCAAAATCAGTTCGATTGTGAAAAGATTCCGTTCGACTACATTTCTAATACTTCTATGAAGTGGAACATCGGAAAAAAGTAATGTATCCAATTTGATACTATGGAACAATCCGTTGATTTGAATTTTTTACAATATTATAGTCTTACGGAATATTTTCGGTCCTTTTGGTTGGGGTATTTGAACTATTTGATATGCTTTTACCATATTGGATCAAGTTGCGTGGGAAACTCCATGAAGATTCTATACCCGTTTATACTTTTTAGTATCGGTTCATGCACAATATCCACGTTGCTCGTATGAAATTCCTATAATACCAGTGATGCTGAAAGGTCAGCGCAATATATTGGCCCTAAAACAGACCCCTGTGGTACGCCTTCTTTTTAATGCCGGGAAAAATATATGTTTGCTCGGTTACTTATTAACCAGGCAAATAACTAATAATATAGTTGAAAGACCCGTTTTCAGTAGTATCATTCTATAAGCAGAAATAAAATGTTTAGATTAATTTCCAACACTTTGTTAAAGACTTGTTTAGTATCCAAAAACATTGAATAAAGCCATATGTTTTTTTTAGTAATGTGTTAAGGTATTATGTTAATTTTCGAATGTTACCCAGGATCAGGATATAACAAAATCCCCGAAAGCTGAAACACTCCCCAACTGAATAGACACCTACTACCACTTATAACGAAAGACTCTAAATAACAATAATGTTCACAAATTCACAATGGGGATTTTCCTTTGCCCCTTTGACCTTTTCAAGAAATAACAGAAGACATCTAGACAAGAAAAACAGCGAATCTGAAACGAAGTAGGTACTTATCTTACTAGTAACGCACTATTAAAGTATTAACACAGCAACTATAGCTAAAGCGACGTTAAATATATTTTTTTGTTTTAAAAACAAAAACGACATGGACGTTTATAACTTCAAGGTGAGCCATATTGGAGCGGGTTTGACGAGCGACTTTGAAGCTGTTAAGGAGAAGATTTTGACATAAAAGGAACTAATAAAATTAAAACATGGACTATTAGGTACTCAGGTATTTCTCTTTACACTTTAACGAACATCACCAACGCATACATGTAAAACCAAAACAGTATCTCTAAACCCTAAATACGAATTAGGAACGTTTCTATACATACCCAAATATTAAAACAACGGTGTATTTGAAAATGGCGATGTACATATTTGTAAGAAGCAATATATTTTTTAATATAACGGACATAATGCTATCTCTGACCAAGGTTGTGAATAGGAATGCTAGCACGCATACAAAGTCGGCTCATCTTGGTCTACTTGCGCTGTATCTTCAATTCCTATAGCATTGTGATCACGTTTGTAACACAGCGGATGTCACGACCATGTGACTTGTTTGCAAATGTGGTCTTCTGGACCTAGAAAGCAACCAGTGTGTGAGCGTCTATGCGATTGAACGGATATTTTCGTGATAACCCGCTATTAATTCTGTTCAAGCAACGTTAAATATTTGATCATTGTTTAATTCTCCGGAATCATACGTATTGGTGGACAATCAAAGTTTTTCTATATCAAACTTCACTATAAGCTATATATATTTTCCGTTATTGCATGTGGAATCTAGAGTGAAACCAACATTGCCTAGTGTATTATTTCTGGAGCGAATTAGAAATTGACAGTCAAAACGGCGCAATACGGAGACGAGGCAATGACCGCATGGACAATGTTTAGTTGGCGACGATTATACAACGGCAGGGTGGCAGACTGTGGGGAAGAAAGTCGCATAGAGCTGCCAGCAGATACCAGGCAACTGGTGTATAACGTGTATGTGTACTTTAGCAGACGTCCCGGGAGGAGTGCCAAAGCGGCACTTACGAAGACTGCGAGTGCGACCATGATACCCAGAGATATAGTCGCCGAAATCGTAAGAGATAAATACAGAAAATGAAGATATTATTATATTTGTATAGATTAATTGGAATTTAAATATTATGCGATATGTCAACAGAGACGATTGATTCATCAATGATATGAACCATCCTCATTACAGAATCTTGCTGTTTCATTAGAAACTGACTACGTGTTGCAAGTAATTAACCTACTTTTTTCATGTGAATTTTGTGTCTTTGTAGTCTCTCTGGGTATTATTTACCAACAAAGCTAGTATTCAGTCATAATATTCTGCTAACACTGTATTTTTCTCCTAGTCGGTTTAATGGAAAGCTAATGAAAAAAGATGTATAGTTGACATTTGTGAATATGAACGTCGTGATTGTTTGCGCTTTTGCGGACTATTAAACAGAACAATGAACAGTTACGATTGTGCAGTTATTATGCTAAGAAAAGCAGTTTTAAAATCATATCTGTACCATATACTAGTATCTCATGTTTGTTTCTTGTAATGGTCCTCTTTAGGATCGAATAACATTTTACAATAAGTATGTAAATAAGACTTAACGCTATAATAAGTTTACGTATTATTGTATAGTTTCTTAAATCGTTTACATGAAATATTTCAAAAGAATTACAAGTGTTTATAATTTGTGGAATGATATAAGCCACCTGGCTCGCGGCAAAAACCAACATACTTAGATGTTTCGTGTTGTGTCTTCCTATGGTCCAAAAGCAATTGAAGACTATTATTTGATAAGAGGATGGGCAGTAGTTGCGGTTAATGGTTAGACATATGCCTTACCAGTCCTGGAACCTTTCTGTGGACACATTTCCTAACAGTCTGCTGGACTTCGAGGAAATCTATGTTCGTCTACCGGTTGAGATACTTATAATTTGTAGTTTTCACTGGGTTAAGGGTTTAGTATAAGATATACCATGTATAAAATTGTCCTTGAAAGAGAACGTAAACCAAGTAATTATATTATTTCGCTAAGATTATTATCAGACTGTAACGATCTCATTTAGTAATATCGTGTGAATACATTTACAATAATAGACTTCTGTTTAAAAAAAATATTAGGTGTTATGTAAAGTAAAGAATTTCGAATGTAATTGTTCTTTCAATTGAGTGTAATCAAATACTTAACACTATTATTAGGTACCTACTTCAGATAGGCAATCATGAACAGTCACTTGATGTTTTTGATTTAGTAAACATACGCAAATGCTAAATATAATATTACTCGTAATTGGGTACTTACGATCAAATTTGAAGATCTTAAAGATGAAAATCGCTTAATATCTGACAGCATACACTACACATCGAAACACTTGGGAGAATTGAACGGAACTGATCTCTCGACTTTGTCACAGAGAGCAAGCACTAGAAAAACTTGAAAGCAAAAAGTTGTTATGATGTACACAAAAAGTCTATCATAGTATATTTTCCGCCATCCAACAACATTGGCGGTTCACACTTCTAGAGTTGATAACCAAACTAAAATTAATATAATAATTATGTTGAGGTGCCAAGTTCCGAGACGTAACACCAGCACTGCACTAATTACTACACTGCACTATTTCAGGCGAGCGGGCACGTGAATACTCTAGTAGACTGATTCATAGCGATTGACGCCACTGACTAACTGTGGCTGAAACTTTCAACACTTCAACACCACAGAAATTGCCGAAGGTCGCGAATCTATCCGATAAACATGGGTGTCTGTCGAGAGAGAAACCCATTCATTACTGCCTTGAATAAATTGTACGGACTGCGTTGGTTCAGGATAATATATTCAGGGGCCCAAATAGTTTAAACTGTTAAAACCTAAGACAAACTTTTGTTGGTTTGATTTGGATGTAAGCGTGGGTGCATGGCGGTATTGGCGGTAGCACAAAGGTTGGCGGTTTGTTACTTTATTACTCCAATGTTTACCCACTGTTAGACTCTCCTAAATATGGAAAGTAAGAAGTATATTTTGGAAAATTTTGGCCTTCTCTTCTTTCGTAACGAAACAGCCCGTTAGAAATAGTAACAGGCTAATTGACTGCCTGTGCTGTGGTGCACCAGGCGTATCGTACATATTATCTCATTTAAGTATCGGCAATTGCTTAACCTATCCGGACGTTGTGGAACAAGCCCTTCATGTAGTAAACTGACCATGACCTTAAAATATAATATGAATGAAAGATCTTATAACCCTGATTAATTAGTTGGTTCGCTGGTTCATCATACTAATAATTATGCTTTTGTGAAGTAATAAACCCAAATACCTATGCTTTGTACAAGGGGACAAGGCAAAATACTTCTTGGGAATTCATTACAATCGGCGGAGTGTCCAGTCTGGGGACGAGCTCTACAGAGCTGCACGGAGGCGGAGTGCAGCCCTTCCCCAAAAATGGGAAACCGAACTAAATACTAACATTAACATAATTAGGAAAAACGAAAATTTTATCAGCCTAGGGTAATTCAGGAACAGTCACATATATTATAAGCGGAATTAATGCGCGATGATGTGGCAAACGAAATTTCAGGAAATCTGAAAGAGAACATGACAAAGTGGTCAAAACAGATTTATGAATCTTTAAGACAATGTTTAATTTATAATAATTATGACATCTGAATCAAGTTCGGTGAATTCTGCGAATCATAAAGAATAACGTACGTCATGATATCAACATTTATCTTCTCAACAAACAAACTGATATCAGAAACAGCAAATATGTTAATTTGTGAAAATGTTTGAGCACGTAATATTAATGTAATGATTACACTTTCTTTGATCAACGAATATATCGTTCACCTACACATGCATTGCGAAATTACCTGTGCTGAATCCCTTCACTTTTATGTAGGCAGACTATGCTGACTAACCGCGTATTCACCCATGTATATTCGAGTAGGTAGTCTAATTGCACAACATCTTGCGTTTTGATCGTTTCGATGAATAAACAATACCATCTGCCTGAAGCCAGACCGCTGACAAGTCACATTTTACTCTAGAGCCCGTCCTTGATATTTTAAACCTCGAAGGGCTGTATGACAAACGTTAACGCGCCATGAACTCTAACTATTCTCAGTTGTTTGCTAAATCATAAACAATATCTATTTCTATTTTCTAAGCCGGCGAAGACGTGTTATGCGAAGATTTGCGTCTTTTCAGATCATATTTCTATTTCATTCATGTTTGTTTTAATTTAATTGAAAAATTATGACTTTTAATTGATTGGAAATAGGATTTACCTATTTCCAATCAATTAAATGTCATCATCATCATCTAAGTCCGCTTGAATTGAAGAGGACACTTATTTGTGTCAATAGGTTGATTGTTAAATCTATTTGCAGCGGGTGGGCGATCGTTCCGAGGCGCCGCCGATCGTTACTCAAGGTGATATTCAACTGTTTTATGTTTTTTACACATACATTTTTTCTTTTGACGGCTTGTGTAGGTACTCATTGCGCGATTATTTTTGAAGTTACGTTCGTACGTTTATAAAATACATAATACTGTATTATTGTTGAGAGTATAGGGAGATTCTTACTTTTAGCTGTTTCGGATAGGGTTGGGTTGACCTTTCTTGCTTATTATGTAATGTCATAGTGTTGGCTTTCAGCGACTAGTTCGGATTGAATATTTAACATAATATGACACGAATAAAGTGGCAAATGCCTTCTGACTTTACTGGTACCTATCAGTAATAGGTCTGAATATTTCTGAATATTAAGGATGCCTCTGACGAGTATCTTGGGCATTCATACGAGACGACTTAGCATATTTTGCGAGCCACGGAAGAATTGTAGCTCCAAGAATATATTGCCCTTTAGAGACAGATCGATTCGCGACTCTCACTTTCTTGAGAGATGTGCTCCTCATCAATATAGATTATTCTATTAGATTGCCGAGGAACAATGTTACGAATTGAAACTGGTCTAACTACCTATAGAATGTTCGGTACCTATTACTTACCTTTAAAACAAACCGATATTGATCATTGTTCGTATTCAGTCCTCGTTCCAGCGTAAATATTTTAATGCTCGTTATTTTTGTTCCTACCTAGTCGAGTCGTTACGATTAGGTAAGACCTAGTTGTTGTGGAAATGAACTTGTTTCACGGAGTGTCTGATATTTTTAAATTGAAGGTGACATACCGACTTTTACAATGCTGATCGTTGCCGTTCAGACCTCGATATTTCCTGTTATCTACGGCGCAACCACTTTGCGTAGTAATAATAAACTGATCTAATTAGTATACGGAGCGAACTAACCAGTAGCCATCCTACATTTTCATGCTAGAGTTGTCCGATTAATTAGACGTACCGTATAGGAATAGATGGCCTGGTTTAAGTTTACGAGTTATTTTTTAGTACAAGTCAGCATTGAAACTACTGAAGTCCTTGACTCTGACATAGGCGTTAAAATATTGGCTGCTTTCGTGATACGTTTTTAAGTCGTGCCAAAAGCTTTCAGTCACTGAATAAGTTGGTACTTGTCTATTAATAGAATTATTTTGGAAAATATGAGAGCAAGAGAAAATATCTCACGCCTACGCGCCTAGCAACCCTATTTACATAAAAGTCGTTAACGATGCGAATATATTTTGAGAATAATGAGTACTTTACGACTCCAGCTCAATACGTTCTAGTCTATTCAATGACGTATTATTTGGTTCTAGTGACTTTCCAGCTCACGCGACAGGACGACTCGCCCACATAAAGTACCTAGACATACCTACATGAGTATATTTGGCGATAGAACACACCATATGTGTACCTATTTACTCTACAGTGTAGGCTGTGTAGGTATATATTTTGTAAAACGGCGAGAGAGCGGATATTAAAGCTTTAATTGATAGTTTCCTTTTTATTGCTGTTGCATGTAATGAAGCAAATGGGAGTCCCGTTAGTTTAGAGAATTTTCATCCCATAATGTTACGTCAGAGAACTCTAGATGAAATGTATAAATGTGCACTGAATTGGATCAATAATTACTTTTACGTTTATAACTGAAATAGAATACTGAATGAGTATCACTTATTTACTTATTAATATAGCATTTCTTTTTCAAAAAAATACTTAATGCCTCTCATTCCTTCATCAGCATGCAAAATGTTCAATAGTATGACTGATTTCTTATTTATCTTGATCACTGCATAATATTTAAAATATGTAGGCATTACATAGTTTATATTTTTTACTTGGTGTGGGGACAAATATTATTATTAAGTATTAAAATTATCCATTAATTAACCTTTTTGTGGAGTAGATATTAAATGATTTTATTTCTGTAAGTAGGTTTATACAAAAACTTTTACATGCAATCATATTTTAAAAATTAGACGAAGTTGGCGTTTCTTATCTGGCTATTCTGAGAAGAATTATATTGGCAAACACAATAATAATGTAGCATGGCTTTAACACATTGCTACTTGAGAAAAATATAGATCATACATAGCATTACAATTTTTTATATAACATGGGATATTTAGGCATATTGCCAGGCTGGCCCATTATACATATAATTATGTATTGGCTGCAATCCATTTTTCCAAACATTAATATTATGTTGTTAACAATAGTATGGATCAGCACAAAAGGTACAAAACCTCAATGTAGAATGTTACATATTGCCAAGTAAAAATGTTATTGGTGTGTAAAAGTGTTTAAACAAGCCAACTTACAGAAATATTAAATTAAATATGTTTTTAATGAAAGCATTTTACCTGTTCACTGAATTCTAAAATAGTTTTCCTTTGCCTATATTTGTTTACATCATATCTATATTTTAAAATGACTAGGTATAGATTTAACAAGGAAAGAAAATGAACAAAATAACAGAGGCATATTCTTTTTTTAGCAAGTTTTACTGTAAATTATATTAAATTCAATTTTCTGTAGCATATCATGTTGTACCTAACTTTATAAAATTGACCTTCTGACTATGCAATAATAACTAAAAATTAATAACATAAACCTTAATACCATCAAAGCCCACAATACCAGAGATTACAGATAAAATTATCACTGTTTATTGTTGCTATGGAACAGTTAAATTGCTAACCTTTAATGCTCAACAATGATGAATCATTTCATGTATAAATATTCATTCATTAAAATGAATTTATAAATCCTAACTAATATTATAAATGCGAAAGTAACTCTGTCTGTCTGTCTTTTCTTCACGCCTAAACTACTGAACCGATTTGTGTGAAATTTGGTACACGGTAAGTGTGAACCCCAACAAAGGACATAGGCTACTTTTTATTCGACTTCGACTTCGTCTGCGTCCGCGATAACCGACATATACGCGGACGAAGTCGCGGGCAAAAGCTAGTTATTAATATATTCATTCATATTTTAAATGTTAGCATACCTATATTATGTAAATATTATCTTGATTAAGTGAATAAATACTAAGTACTGTTGTCATAAAATAATACATTTGTTTCCATGTTACTTCTACGCAAATAAACAAAAAAGTTTGGATAGCCAAATAAAGACCAAGAAGAATCCAATTAGATTTCCCCTGCACCTATGTTATCTATAATGACCGTGTTAATCAATTAAAGAATACAATAAATCATGGTCGCAATAAACAGCACTAAAGCATGACCTGTTATTGATACCGCGCGCTACAGGCGGATATCTTGATAGATATGATAACTCGTTACTATTGATACATAATAAATATAAAGGTTCTACCTACTTACCTATCATAAAATGTAGACTATGAGATGTATCCTTCACAGCTGGCGCATTATATAAGATTTTTAATTACTTCTTTAATCTAAGCTACAATTATTTTTTAACACCTTCTTTATAAACACTAGGCTAGCAATAAGCTTTCTAAAATAAATCTAAAACTTATCACTCACGTTTAGAGATGGTATTTTACTGAGACGAACAGAACTGATTTTACTACAAAAACATGAACAAAATCGAGTCGTATTCTGCTTTTGAATGGCACAGGAATTTAAGAAATCCAATTTTTTGGATTTAAAAAGGCTTGACTGAAATATAGGAGATGTCAGCCTCAGCCAACCAACCAACAGCCCTTTCTTCAATCGAGCTTTGCTATGAAATATTCTATCATTTCTATCTAAAATGACAACAGGATAGAATATCACACAAATTATGGGAGTAAACGAGATGGAACTAGTTCATGTCAAAGATATAACATGATTTTGTGTGAAACGAATGCCAGTGACGTCAATCTTCCAGTCAAATTGACATTTAATTGATAATAAAAAAGTAGGCAAGCACGAGTATCCCAGTTTTGTAAAATCAATGTTTTGGTGAATGTAATCTTTGTGTATGTTGTTTGAATACTACAGTCTGTGGTTGTTTGCGAAAGGAAGGCGGAAGGTTTACATTTTGCACTTGTTTTGTTTTGCATTATCAAAAATGTTGACTAGTCGGTTTAGGCAGAAGTAGACACAGACTTGAGGGTTAATCCCCTACAATAAATATGATATAACAATCTTTCCCTATGTAATGTATTCCGACTCCGATTTTATTGGGCATTATATAATATTATAAACAGAATGTTTGGTAGAAGGACCGACAATTTTTTGAGGTCATTAGGTAGTTGCCTATTGACCTCTCCCGCATGCAGTTACGGTAGTGGAGAACGGCCTGGCCACGACCTCGCCGCTATCAGCGGTAGCTTAGCGCGGGGCGGCGAGCGGTAAAAACAAATATACCAGTATGTATGAACCATGCCACGACGCATCGCTCGCGCTCGCAGCGTCAACGCTAAAAAAAGAGCAATCCAACCGCCACCGCACCGAGGAGGAAGCGAGGAATATTATCAACGATTTTCTCGCTCTAGAAACTGTGTAAGTAAGAAAATCCGCCCCTAAGACGACCCACTGACCAAATACATTTATAATAGTGCATCACCGACGTTTCACACCGCCGCGCGCGCCACGGTTGCATCGACAAGAACTATCAAAGATTGTACCCGCTCAGCGACGCTTGCTTTGTGGGCAAAACACTCGCTGAGAGGCCCACGAACCATTCGCATACCAACGAGTAAAGGTACAAGTTCGTAGCCGACTGCAGACGACAGCAGCAGGCAACATGTCGCCGCGACACTACTGGTTTCTGTGTATTTATTTGAAATACTTTCCGTAGCTAGCGGCACGTCGTCTGCCACGTATTTCATAGAATTACATAGAAACCAGCATCCTAATTGCGTAACACACTATCAATCGGAATCTGAATCATTTTGAAGCAAATTGCTAATCCATTGCTTCAAAAGTTCGAAAAATTTGTCTGCTCAACACGTAAATAACGCAATGAATGTTGTTGAACTGTCAAAATGAAACCGATTCCGATTGATAATGTGTTACGCAATTGCCCCGCAGTAGTGTCGCGGCGACATGTCATGTCGCGGCGACATGTCATGTCGCCTGCTGCTGTCGTCTGCAGTCGGCTATGAACTTGTACCTTAATCGCTCGTCGACGCGCCGCCACCGTTGCGCACTCGCTGCTTTTTATCGGTCCTTCTACCAAACACTGTAGATTAACTTCTCCTCTCTGCAGTTTGGCTACCCAGCGAATCTAAACCAAGGAACATAATATATTTACTCTAGGGAGATCTAAACCTTAAAAGACTTTGCTTCAAACTACCGATTAACATTTAAAAAAATATTGTGTCAAAATGCAAATGCACTTTGAGGTTATTATTTGTTGTTTGTTCTCTATAATCATAGAATCACAGTCTGTAATAATACGAATTTAGTTCTGAATTGAAGACAATAAACCTTAGCACTATGGACACAGTAGTGAAAAGTATGCTTGATGACGAAGCGGAGGAAGAAAAAAAGGTTATATCAATTTGTACTTCATCAAAACGAAAAAACTATCGTTTTTAGTTTGTTTGCAAATAACAATTTTATTCAAAATAAGTACCTCTTCTTAAATCTATTTAATATTGCACAGTTGAAACACTAGGTTGTATTACTAGGCAATACTTTAATAATTCCTATAAGTAATAATTTTGTGTACATAAATGATCAATCCACTTTTTCTCTTATTTCAGGGATTTGTACTATTTGGTAGGGATGTATCCAAAATACCGTGTTTCAGGGAAAGTTTTCTATATGGAATTGCAACTGGAGTGGGTGTTGGTTTAGCCGCATTCATAAAAACATCTCGTCCCATGTTATCCCAGCACATAGGTGTGGGAACATTTTCAATGACCACCATGGTATATTGGTGTTATTGTAGGTATGCGTGGTCTAGACAGCGGTTTGATGCCCAACTTCTACAAGATGCATTGAAAGATAAAATTCTTTATGAAGGTACTATGGTAGAGAAAGAACTTGAACAGGAAGGTGTGTTGAAATCGGCTTAAGAGTAAATAAGAATGCATACCGTTTTTAAAATGTATTAGATTACAAATAAATATTTTCATTTCACAACATTAACTAAATAAGTAACAGGTTTTGCAGGTTTTGCATGCATTAAAATAGTATTTGTGGCAACGTCTAGTAATTTCAGCTGCTCAAAATTTATTTATCTTTTTGTACTTTTAACTTTTCAAAAGAAATCAAGAAAACTCAACAATAGTCACATTTTAACTGTAAAAACGGGGCTACACAGAAAAAATATACAGAACCATTATAAAAGTTTTAATGTTATATTAGGACATTCTAACACATGAAGTGATTGCTTACTAAAAGCTGTTTGCAATTAAGCGATCAATGGTTTTCACAATTATATTTACAAGTGTATTTGTCTTATGAACAATCTCTGGTTCATACAACATTTTTCGGGTTAAGCTGCTTTGTCTTTGTACACCAAATCATAAGAATTTTGTACACTAAGGGCCGATTTTACCAAAGTCTGATATCTTTTATCCGTGGAATAAAATTGATGTCTGACAGTTCTAGTGGAATGAATTGAAATGGAAAATCTGTCAAAAATTCAAAATTTTTCCTCAGGACAAGACTTATTCTATGTATAAAAGTTTGGAGTAATTAGCCCTTAGTCAAAGTTGCTAAACACTAAAATACAAGTTTTGACATCCTGTGATTAAGCTCTTTTTTATAATTTAAAACTGTAAATTAAAATCTGTCACATAATTCAAATAACTATTTATGAAATAAGAATATTGATTAAATAATTGAAGCTGTAAAATTACATGTTTTATTTTAAGATAAGTTTGAACTTTGTATGAAACTGTAGGTACTGTAATCATGCTAATTGTCTTCATGATAACATGAACTTAAGAAGCAGCTTATGTGTAAATTATGTACAAGTATTGAAATGTATATTTTAGATATTAGTGTAGATAATAAAATGTTTTTATTACATATCCCTAATGTTTTATTTTTACCGGAACCTTTTATTGTAGGTATGCATGGCTACACATCAAGCTATACATAACCAGTATAAGCTGACTTTCTATTGTACGAAAAACCTATACAATGCGAGGTCATTTAAGGACGCTATCACATTTTTCCACGAATAACAGTACTTTTCAGGTACCATTTTAATGAACTTGGAGTCGCAACTGCAAGGATATCTTGGTTTCAAATTAAAGATAATATATTCATCTCCAGAATGGCTCCATAACAATTAAATAGCCCCATACAAAATTTTCACACAAATACGTTTTTACCATCACAGTAATCGCAAAAAATTTAATAAAAAGGGGTTTGAATAAGGACCTATATAGCTAAATCCACTGCATATTTTAACTTAAAAATAAGAAGATATTGTTGCTTATATAGTCCTCTATACGACAAGCTAAATATTTTGTAGATAAATAAATAACTTTTTCATTTATGAGACAAATAAGAAACGCTGTCAAATTTCTCCATACATTTTCTACCCGCGGACACTTGCGGTTCGTCATTCCGCGCTCAGAGGCGCTCGTGGAAGCACGTCTGTGTCGCTTTCTCGCAAAAAATAATTACGTAAAAAAGTGAGTTCCGAGTTGTGTACTGAGGTCGGACGAAGTTGATACTTTTTCGGACCGAAATAAAATTAAGTACGATTATTGGTATTTGTTTCAGAAACAAATACTTAGTTGTAATTTTTACAAGCTTTTATTTAACTTGCAATGTATGTATGTATGTATGTAACTATGTTTGTTCAGGTGGACTCTTGCAACTAAATTTTGAAGCAGATATCTTCAACCGATTGAGCTGAAATTTTGTATGCACGTTTAGTTTGGATGACAATGCATGGTTAGCTGTGTGACGTTATTCTAAATCCAAAATGGCGGAACGCCCAAGATGGCGGACTACTTATTTTTAAGGCACTCCTACAATATGGATATCAAATGAAAGGGATTGCTGAGAATAACTCAAAAAATAAAATGACGTCACTCTAAATCCAATATGGCGGACTTCTAAAGATGGTGGACTAGTTATTTTTAATGCACTCCTACAATATGGGTATCAAATTAATATACTTGCTGAGGATGACTTGAAAAATAAAGTGACGGCATTATAAATCCAATATGGCGGAACACCAAAAATGGCGGACTAGTTATTTTTAATGCACTTCTACAATATGGGTATCAAATGAAAGGGCTTGCTGAGAATAACTCAAAAAACAATGTGACGTTACTCTAAATGCAATATGGCGGACTTCTAAAGATAGCGGACTAAGTTTTTTATGCTTTCCTACAACATGGGTATCAAATGAAAGGTCTTGCTCAGAATACGTATGCGAGTTAAACTCCACAAAAAAACCTGTCCAGCGATAACTAAAAAGTAAAAAACAAAATAAAGTAAAACTTTTTTTTAAAACAAGCTTTTAGTTAAATGCGCTAAAAAGAATAAAATAAAGTTTTCCTTTAAAACTTTTACTATCAACTTATAACGTCATTAAGTACACAAGTTATATGATATAAAAGCTTGTTGCGAGATTTACCTGTGTAGATAAACAAGTAAATAACATGATCTGATTGATTTTCATTTTTTTTAATTTTCAAACTAAGTAAATACGAGTACTTAAATCTGAAAAAAAAATTTTTACTTTTAATTTATTTATTTAGTGGATGTAGATGACGGATAAAGATTGTATAAATTTTATTTTCTTATTTTATAATCAAATTAAAATGATGGAAATATTTTTTTTAGACATTCGATATTAATAGTCGATTTTGGGGTTTTTCGGGGTGATGATTACGAATATAACATCCATTTTTTATTCAAGGTGGCGGATTTTTGTTTGTGACAAATCGACTTACGGCCAATTTCTTCATAATACCAGTATATCCAGTTGTCATGCTACGTCACAGTTTTACTCTTCAATTCAGTAATTTTTTTAGTGAATTATAATGTTGCTATATTGAAGAATACAATTGTGACGTAGCATGACAACTGAATAGACTGGTATTACGTTTAGTCGGTTAAGAAAGTCGCGTGGTTTTTTTGTTTACCTTTATTTAGCTACCTAAACCTATGGAGTATAGTAGTAGTACAATGAAATATTTTCTATGTGAAAAGACAGCTGTGCTGCTGGGGAGTTTGTTGCGCCACTTCTTCCCAGCGAAAGCACTAAGAAGTGAAGGGCGGGCGTTTTGGGGGACTGTCTTTTGTAATTTTGACATTCGAAAAGTGCTGATTCTCAGCCTAATTTGAATAAATTACTTTTGATTTAGGTACTTTGTTTTAATTTTTAAGAAAATAAAATACTTACTGTTTTCATAAGGGAATGATTATTTTTAAATATCACAACGAAACTCTACGATAAACTCCCAGGCTAGTATTTGATTATGTAATACTCCAACAATTGACATCAAAAATAATATTTAAAAGTACTTAGGTACATCTTTTCAAACTAACAGCAAAATGCAGCAAATGTTAAGGTCGTTTTTGGGTACCTAGTAATGAACGTATTGACTGATGAACTTCAACAATACTAAAAACATGATTATCACGCAGATAGTAAGTACTAATAACACTTACCAAATTCGATTGCGAACTTACAACTAACTTTACTCAATAAATACCAGCAAAATTAAAAAAAAATATCTTCAAGTACCAAGATTAGTTAAGTTACGTATAAAAATCGAGCGAACAATGGTTTCAATGTGTGCGTGCGCGTAATGTTGCTGTGTTGCGATTCAGATACCTAAACTTGAGCGAGTTCAAAATGTGATAGCGTCCTTAAAACTGGAAATGTGTAGCTGTGTGTACACTATACTGAGGCCGCTTTCCGAATTGCGTCAAAAGCGATTATATCGCGAATCCGACGAAATTTAATAGTCACAAAATATAAGGGCTATTGAGTAATAATTGTGACATTGCGCGTTGGTCGGATTCGCGATATTATCGCTTTTGACGCAATTCGGAACGTAGGGAAAATATTCAAGAAACGCCGGGACCCGTCGCGTCGCCCTAGACTCCTAGGCGGACAATAGACCAATGATACATCAACTTTGTTAACTTTTTTATCCATAATCTAAAGTGCCACAATTTGTTTTGTCCTAATCATCATTTGTCCGAATGATATCTTGCCCGAACTTAATGTCACATAGGGGAGAGGGGGGCAGTTTAGAACAGGGGCAGTTTTGAATTGTTTGTTTTATGAACGCATCCTTTATCTTTCCTAACATCCGAAACCTTTTTAATACTGGTAGCACCGAACTAAACATCTGTCAGTTCCCAACTAAGGTCAATGTCAGTGTCATTTTGAAAATCATTGGACGGTTGGTTTACAAAGCCGGGAGTAAAAAATTACTGTTTTATTTGTAAGCGAATTACTGACAACGTAAGTATTATTTTCAAGTTGTTATTATTTAATAGTGTTGTATATATTATTGCCTGAGTATTACAGATGGAAATTAATTTGATCTCAAGTAAGTTTTTCTTCTAGAGTTGTTAATTTTTGCAAGATAGTGTTGGGGCAGATTTGAACAAAATTACTGGGGCACTTTTGAATAAAATGTTCAAAAGTGCCCCTACGGGTACGGAGTCAAGTAAATACGCATCCATCATGAGTTTTAATTTTTTTTTGTTACAGTCATTATGGTAAGAAATTACAAAAAGAAAAAAGAGAACTCTGTGAATGAAGACGATGCCGAAAAAGCTGTATTGTGTGTTGTGAATGATGGCATGAAGCTGAGAACTGCTGCTGCTATATTATGACATAAAACCAACTACTTTATACTATAGAGTAAAAAAAATTTATTCCCTGATAAAGAAGATGAATCTTTTATCCCTATTACGGATGTTGTGAAGAAACTTCCTAAGCCATGTCCTACTGCAGGAACTTCACGTACAGCTGCTCTTATGACTTTCAAATTTGATTTTAGTAAATTTAAGCTAGGCTAAGTTCTAACTACCAGTTTTTGAAATTGTTTCTTTTTATTATTATTTTTCTAATAACCCTTTTTATTTTGCAAGTTAAAACTTTAAAAGTACGTTCCTAAGACTGTTATGTTATGTTTTTTTATGATAGGTATCATAAAGATTCTTTTATATGATTGTTTTGCAATGTTCATTTTGATCTCTATTATAACTTCTAAGTTAGTTTAATATTGTTCAAGACTGCCCCAGACTGTAGACTGTTTTATTCAAATTATTTAAGTAATAGTTAGTGTAGGAATAAATGGCAATGCTCAATGATAACTTATCATACAACTAATTTAAATACAGCGTTAATGATATTCTAAGTTACTTGGTTTTTATTTTATTCTTGTTTTTCAATACTGCCCCTAGAGGTTTCGAATGTGCCCCGCGAAGGGGGCACAATTGAACAAAAAAGGGTTTTAAAAAAATGGAAATTGTTTGAGTTTTATGGGTCAAAATAAGTAAATATCATTTTCATTATTAAGTAAAAACCCCATACCTATCTATAAAATACAATACATCTTGATTTATAATACCACATGACAAATATAATTTAAAACCTAAAAAGTGTTCAAAGGTGCCCCCCTCTCCCCTACTATCACATCACATGCCATAGAATTGAAATTCCTAAATACAATATGCCCTAAATTTGTTAGTCATAAATATTAAAATCAATGATATACAAAAGACTTATAGGTAACCGTTTTCAATAAAAGTAATAAGTCCTAAATTCAAATTATTTAATGTTTATTTATCTCAATACTTAAGTAATATGTTTAAAACAAATTTGTAGGTACCTATTACAAAGCTTTTGCTATGAACTTCTCTCAGGCGTGCAGTTGCAAGCAAACATGCAGCAGGTATGGTTTCTGTCACGGTTCCGGCGCTGCGGGTCTCCGGCGGTCCCACGCGTGCTAATCGTCGCAGACGGCTTTCGCTCACCACTGCGGCTTCGGCTTTACTTTACTCTTTGGGCTTCGGCTTGCTGGCCGGCAAATGCGGCGGCTCCCTCGCAGCCTCCTGCTCCTCAGCCCGCGGGCCGCCTCGCCCCTACGCGCCTACGCGATTCTTAATTACACTCTTAGGGGTAGGGCAGACAAGACTGCGTGGAGTCGGATTTACAGCGATTCGTTTCTGACCTAACCTTATTTTTAGCAAACGTTTTAGGATTAGGAATTAGGACTAACTATTTTATTATTTAAATGAACATTCGGAATAATACACATAGGTAGGTAATATAATACGATACTTAGGACATATGACTTTATTTCATGCAAAATTAGGAGATTCAATCATTATATTCGTATCTAGTACTCGATATTATGACAGAATAGTTTTAGAAGTAAATATAATTTATGTAGGTAAAACAAAATTTAGAATTTTTGAACATTATGGTTACCTACTGAAGTTTATAGAAAACGTGTTATGGATAATGATTTTCGGACAAACAATTTTAGGTGAAGTAAGGGAGTACCTACCTACCCTTGAAATAGGTCAAGTGAGTAGGTAGTGTAGGTACGGTCAGCAATGAAAATAGATTAACACTTGTTTTTTAAATTTTAATATTTTATTTAAATTGGCACAAAAAATTTGGAAGAATGTTAATTGTATCAAATGCTGAAAAGCAGTTTATCAAATAATTTTGCGTCAATTTTGATGATATGATTGATATGTACTTAAGTGCTAATAATACACCAGCAGCGGTACGTGTCAACGGCAGAGGTAGCCGCAGCCGCCCGCCGCCGCCGCCGCCGCGCCGCCGCGCCGGCGCCGCCTAGCCTCGACGGCACCCGTCAACAACGTGCCACTCGTGTATTTCATTTGAGGGGTTATTCCGTTTATCCACCCCAACAAATCCACCCTCCTAAGGTGGATACGCAGAAACGCATGTCCGAGAATCCACCCTAGGCCTAGTTGGATAAATGGAATTTATAAGCTTAGGATGGATAAACGGAATAACCGGATTTGAGTATGGTCTTGCTACATACTTATTAGTAATCTGTGGGTATGACACTCAACGCGAGCCACTCGTGTGTATGAATGAGCACTATAGATGTGACACCGAATAGATTTTGGCTGACCATACCTATTAACAAACTACGCGCATCGCGATTCGCGTGTAAAGTAAAAAGAGAATTCAAGGATTACACGTGGCCAGTTTTGCGTGATTAACTCTGAATCAGCTGTTAACTTCGAGTTATTTATGATAACCCATGAACGTGCAAGTAGGTACCTACCTAAGCATAAAATGCAGGTCTGTCTGCCTCATTTCTCTCAAATTCTCATAAAACATCTAAGTATCTGCTCATCCCGCGCACTTAACAAGCGCGATAAAGTGTTAACAAAAAAGTGCTGATTTGGAAAGTAATTAACAAATAACGGTTTCTAAATTTTCCAATGCATATACTTTCCCATTAAAAAGTACTTAGTGATTTTCTGTGTTTATAATTCTTGTTCTTGAACAATTAATTAGCTAATGAACTAATTAGGTACAATGGTTTAGAATAGCTGCAGTTATGTATTTTAGTACGTACGCTTCAGAGACGCGGCATCGGCAGTCATAGAGCATGTAACGCACTCGGCACCACAGAGTACATTATATTATACTAAACGCAGTGACACGAGAGAGACGCGTTCTATCGGACGCAGTTCGTCAGAATAAGAAACCGGTTTAGGTATTTCTAATCAAATCAATTTAAAATCATACTAATGGACTCGATAAACAGTTTGATTCCTGACAACGCACAAAAAACGTTGGTTTTCTTCGTTAATGGAAAAAAGGTAAGTTATCAGTGTTGTTTTAAGTACTTACTTGAATATTGTTTTATTATTGAGTAGGTATATATATAAATATATTGCATAATATAAGCTATACAAATATAAATATCTATGATACTTATCTAATACTAAAAATAACAAAATTAAATCCTAACATAACTAAAACTATACCGAAACTAAAATATAGCGTCGAAAAATAGTAGGTTAGTTAGGTACCTCCGAGTCATAGTCATCAACGTCTATGGTCTAGGTCCGTTTTCGTTGGCCATGAAATCTTATCGATAGAAACATACTTTTTAATTTATTTCTAGGTAGGTACCTACCTAATTATGTGGAATGTTGGTACTTACCTAGGTATTGTAAACAGACCTAGGATAAGGTAGTTGTAGGTACCTATGTATAGTAGGTATTAAGATAGTTTGTAGTTAGGTAGCAAGAATTTGCATGGCGGTCTGCTATCTGGCCAACATGTTTATTTGGCCTTATTTCAAACTGACTAAATTTAACTGTAACACTGGGAGGATGGATAAGTATGTACCTACTTACTCGATCTTTCTTTTCTGAGTGACAATATTTCCTGTGTTATGAATTTATGATTGCTTAGGTAGATCGACAGTGTAGACACAGTAAGTATAGGTAGGTACATATTTTTTTTCTTCTATGGTTAGGGCTGTATGGAATAAATACGGGGAAGACTTGTGCAGCCGCGCTCTTGGTGTTTTATTTATGTAATAACGATAACCCTTCAGCAATTGTTACAAAATAATGTTGAGGTCGTTAACCCTATCTAACCATGATGCGATTGAATCCACGTTTTGATAACCCGAGACAAGGCGTAGTTGCGTTGTTGGTACAGCAGCAAAATTCGCTGATCATTTCGTAGGTAATTTTCATTCAAAATTCTTTATTGCGAACTAAGTGTACAGAATTACCTATGAAGATGTTAACAATAGGTAGGTTCTTAGAACTTAGTTGCCTGTTAAGGCATTGCAAATGGTTATAAATATTTAAAAAATATAAGTACAGACGCCAGCACGTCAACCTACACCTAACTGTCAAATTTTCCCAATCAACATTGAACCTTATGCTTTAGCGATAAAGTTGAAAATCTATTACAGAAATCTGACAGATTGTAGTAGGTTGATGTGCTGGCGTCTGTACATACTCAATATTACAGTTAAATTATAATATATTAATTATTATACTTATTCATTATTTAATTATATCGCACTGAATCTTATTAATTGTTTTAAACATGTCAAATATTCTAGTCAATGATATTAAATCATTGATTCTAGTCTTCAAAGTATATTGTTAAAGGTACCTAAGTGTGGTGTTCACTATGATCTCTTATTAAGGGCTTAGGGTTTAGAAATAAAACCACCGAATTATCAGTAAGTACACAAAAACCCAAAGGGAACGTCCAGTCGCCACGGGGGCTAAAGCGTGACTGACTGCAGACTGACTGTGTTGCCACTGCCAGTGAGTTGTGTGCTACATTTAAATGGCCCTTAATAAGACATCACATTAAGTACCTATTAATAATAAGTACTTACGTACCTAATTTACTTACAAGTTTTTATTTTGAAATCTTCCGTTTGGACAGCGATTAAGTAAGCCTACTACCTACTGACTTAAATTTAGGAACTTCTTGAAAAAAACTACAAAAAAACATGATATTAAAAAATTTAGAACCTTTAGGGTCTTCAATATAAATACCTATCTGTTTCCTAAATGTATCTACCTACGAAACCTCGTTGTTTAGCCAATCCCGCCTAACCACAGGCCTAACAGCCTGTATACGTGCCTACGTGATACGTACTATTATGCAGCGGGATTGTCCGAAAGGGTTAGGTACCGCTGCCCGGAACATAAAGGGCTAAGGAAGGAACACGGGTGGGTTTTAGTCAGTAAGAGTCTGACACTCCCTTCCGCTCCACCCAGAGCGGGAGGAGTCATTAGATGATTTCCCATCCATAAAAAAAAAATACGTACTATTATTGGAGTAGGTAGGTACCTGCTACCTATTTCAGGTACTTAGGTAAATTTATTTAAGAAAACATACACCGTACACGACACCAACATCCATTTATAAATGCGAAAGTATCTGTCTGTTACTTACCTCTTCACGCATAAACAACTGAACCGATTTAGATGAAATTTGGTACCTATAGAGATAGTTTGAGTCCCAGGAAAGGACATAGACATTTTTTGTCCCGATATTCCCACGGGATCGACACTTATGCGGGTGAAATCGCTGGGCGCCGCTGGTACATAATTCTAAGTTTTTGCAGTTAAATTATCGGGACTTTCTTAGGAACGTACAGACGCCAGCACATCAAGCTACCCGAAACTGTCAAATTTTCGCAATCAAACTTGAACCTTATAATATAGCAATAAAGTTGAAAATATATTGAAGAATTTTGACAGATTGTAGTAGCTTGATGTGCCTGCCGCGCTAGCGATATCAGCAGTAAGTGCAATATTTTACAATATGAGTTAAATATTGATTCATAAATATGACCATTGCGCTAATTCGGGATCAATATTTTAACTCATTTTGTCAAAAATTGCACTTACTGTTGATATCGCTAGCGCGGCAGTACTGGCGTCTGTTACTTTACATTAAGTACTTGGTGTCAACTCTTTGTTTGAACGAATATCTACCTAACGCAATCATATCAAGTTCCAGTCCGGATCGAATAGCAGTGTGCCTACCATAGCTGTATTACATTTCTATGGTGCCTACTCACGTCCCCTTTCACTCGTACGGTAGTACCGAAGTTCCTACACAAGACCTTTGTAGGAAGGGTAATAATACCATGCCTATCTAGATTGGTAGTTATCACGCTACTTAATTTTTAGGGCTTTAGGTAGTGTATTGTTCTGTAGATAATGTTCCCAGTTTTGACCTAATGTAGAATTTTATAAAAAGCGAAAAAGAAGAAAACCGTATAAGTATCTAAGTATCTTACTTATATTATACCTATGTAAGTAGGCATATATAATTTTACTAGCTTCTGCCCGCGACTTCGTCCGCGTGAAATTCGCGTTTTCGCTTAGCGTTCGTTCTGATCTTTTTACTCTGCTCCTAAGGGTCGTAGCGTGATGTTAAATATAACATTCCTCGAGAATTCCGCTATCAAATGCAAAAGGATTTTTTCAAATCTGACTGGTAGTTCCAGAAATCCAGAGATTAGCGCGTTCAAACAAATAAACGAACTCTTTACCTGTATTATTGGTTAAGATAGATAGATATACTTACCTTTATAAGTGAAAAAAATCTTTACAATAATGTTTCAGGTCATCGAGGAACTTCCAGATCCAGAATGGACACTTCTTTTTTATCTCCGCAAGAAACTTTTGCTTACCGGCACCAAATATGGATGCGGGGAAGGCGGCTGCGGGGCTTGTACAGTCATGATCTCCCAATATTTGAAGACTGAAGATCGTATCAAGTATCCTTTTCATGACATTCACGACGAGATGGTTATTTTTGACCCCTTATCCACAGCCCGGCTAGCTCAGTCGGTAGAGCATGAGACTCTTAATCTCAGGGTCGTGGGTTCGAGCCCCACGTTGGGCGCAACTTTTTGCCGCTGTGATATTTGTATTATTATGAGTTGTCGATTAATTTTAGTTTCTGTAGCATTTTCAATAATTTAAAACAAGACAGTGTTGTATTTAACTAGGAGTTAAATTAGGAACAAAAATTTTCAAATTATTTGGATTCCCTTTTTTCAATTAAATAGAGATGCCGCTTAGTCGAAGCTGGTGGTTCTTGAAGTTTTTTTTCTCCAACCCTAGCGTCAAGGTTTCTATTTAGTCTCAGTTTGTAACCTTTAAGACAGGCTGTCTAAGGTGGCCAATGTGGCCATACTGTCCACCTATTACGTACTAACTCCGAAACTTCATTTAGTCAGTTGACATTTTTCCACTTCAGTAGTGATACCACAATAATATTGTGGTAGGTACTACTTATCTTAAATTAGATATAGGTACCTACTTACTTATTGATTTTATTTTACATCATAATTTGGCATCACTGCAGAAGCGGAAAAATGTCAGTTAAGTTTAGGAGGGCACTGTATGTAGCCTACAAAGCCTAAAGGTTCTGTTTCATGGCGTTGTGTTTGAAAATCAATGACACTTTACCTACCAACCTATAATATCCATAACTTATATATTTCTATAATAGGCACATTGCAGTAAATGCATGTCTGACGCCCGTTTGTGCCATGCACGGCTTAGCAGTTACAACCGTTGAAGGAATCGGCTCCACGCAAGAACGCTTACACCCGGTGCAAGAAAGGATAGCGAAGGCTCATGGATCACAGTGTGGCTTCTGCACACCTGGCATAGTAATGTCAATGTATGCATTACTAAGAAATAAACCCAAAGTAAACTATACAGACATAGAAACAGCATTACAGGGAAACCTTTGCAGATGTACTGGATACAGACCCATCATTGAAGGATTTAAAACTTTTATAGAAGGGTGGGAAAGAAGTTATAGCCGTGAAGGTGAAAAGAATGCTTGTTCAATGGGTGAAAATTGCTGTCGAAATAAGAAACTAAATGATAACAGCGATGAATTGTTTAATAAGTCATTGTTCAAACCATACGATCCAACACAAGAACCAATTTTCCCACCAGAGTTAAAATTAGATAGTCGTTATGCAGAGGAATATTTATTTTTTCCCGGTGAAAATGTTACATGGGTTCGGCCTCAAACAATTACAGATCTACTTCTTTTAAAATCCAACTTTCTATCTTCTAAAATAATTGCTGGCAATAGCGAACTAGGAGTGGAAGTTAAATTTAAAAATAAAGTCTATCCAGTGCTATTGTATCCGTCAATAGTAACGGAAATGAACTTATGTAATGTCTCAACTGAAGGCATCATCATAGGTGCTACTACCACTCTAAGTGAATTATCTAGTTTCCTTCAAGAACAAATTGACGCAGATCCCGCGAAATCTAAAGTGTATCAAACAATAAATGAAATGCTTCATTGGTTTGCTGGTGATCAAATTCGGAATGTAGCATCACTCGTTGGAAATATTATAACAGCTAGTCCAATATCAGATTTAAATCCCATTTTAATGGCGTGTTCAGCTGTATTGAATATTCATAGCAAAAATAAGGGAGAAAGAAAAGTTGTTATCGATGAAACATTTTTCAAAGGATACAGAAAGACAGTTCTTGAAGATGATGAAATCGTTGTTTCTGTTGAAATTCCGTTTTCTAAAAGTATGCAGTACTTTAAAGCATATAAACAAGCTCGACGAAAAGAAGACGATATTTCTATAGTAACGTCTGCCTTCAATGTTATAATTGATCCAGTTACCAATACAGTATTTGAAGCAAGATTGTGTTATGGTGGTATGGGACCAACTACAATTTATGCAAAAGCAACTTCAGAATTAATTCTTGGACATCGGTGGGATCAAGAAATGTTAACTTTAGTATTTGAATCGTTGACGCATGAGCTGCAGCTGGATACCTCAGTTCCTGGAGGAATGCCCGATTACCGCATGTCGCTCTGTTTGAGTTTATTTTTTAGGTTTTATTTATATGTATTACAATTAAGCAAACCTTATGGTGTGAATAAAATAAATGATATAGACTTAAGTGGTGTCGAGGAAATACCAATAGATCAACCAAACAGTTCTCAGTGCTTCGAAATAAGAACCGAGAAACAAATAGTTTCAGACCCTGTTGGCAGGCCGATAACTCATACGTCAGCTCTAAAGCAAGCCACCGGTGAAGCTATATATTGTGATGATACTCCTCCCATAGCGGGTGAGCTGTATTTAAAACTAGTTTTTAGCACAGAAGCACATGCAAAAATAAAAGCTATAGATGCCAGTAAAGCTTTGTTGCTACCAGGAGTGAAGGCATTTCTATCAGCTGCAGATTTAGATAAAGAATGTAATAAGATGGGTCCTATTATACAAGATGAAGAAATATTTTGTAGTGAAATTGTAACTAGTCGGGCTTGTGTAATAGGAGCTATAGTAGCTACGTCAGAGAGTGCAGCAAGGAAAGGAAAAGACTTGGTAGTTGTTACCTACGAGCGTATAGAACCCGTAATTGTAACGCTGGAAGACGCAATTTCACACGGATCATATTTTTCTGGGTATCCTCGCATCCTCCGCAAAGGTGACGTGAAGGAGGCATTCAATAATTCCAGTTATGTAATAGAAGGATACGTACGAAATGGTGCCCAGGAACATTTTTATCTTGAAACCATATCTGCCTATGCCATTAGAAAAGAGGATGAACTGGAAATTATAGCAACTACACAAAATCCTGAAGAAATAGCAGTAAGTTCTAAGTAACATATTTAGTTTTAGTAAGTAAGATATTTACACGGTCAAATCTGAAGTCAATGGAAGTAAAATACAACGGTAATGTATTGTATAAAATTATAATTCTGATTTGTTCGTTGTTTTAGCACACAGCCTCAGCAGCACTTCGATTACCAAATCATAAAGTTGTTGCGAAAGTAAAGAGAGTTGGAGGCGGTTTCGGTGGCAAAGAAACGAGAGCTACCATATTAGCTATACCTGTCGCAGTAGCTGCTTATAAACTCAAGACAGCTGTTAGAGCTGTGTTGGACAGAGATGAAGATATGCAAGTTTCCGGTTACAGGCATCCTTGTTTGATCAAATATAAAGTAGGATTTACCACAGAAGGAATAATAACTGGTGCAAAATTTGAGATATATGGAAACGCAGGAAACTCCATGGATATATCTTGCGCGGTAAGGCCACAGCTGTTAATAAATGAACTGAACTGATAATAATTTAGTCTCCTGGTTACTTGTTTTAGATCGTTAAAAACCCTTACGTGAGGATTAGGAAGTTTAATTTTACAAACTATACAGGGTGTTCGGCAGAACGTTGAACACACGAAAATGGCAGATAGGTGGGGTCGTCTGCTACCTACCCAGCACAAAAAAAAAATATAATATTTTTTTTTTTTTTTTAATTTTTTTTTTTTTAATTCGACAAATTACATACTGTTCGAAAGGCCATACACCAAGGATGTTTCGATGAAATCCTAAGTCTTCAATCACTTTTAGTTTTTTTTTAATGCAATGCAAAGTAAAGCTCAAAATCACGTTTTAACCCTTTTTGTAATGTTTGATGGCTTATAACTTTTTGTCTAGTTCACCAAACAACAATTTTAGATGAATCTACCAATAGTCGAGACAAAAACAAAAACAAAGTGTTGCCAGTTTCGTCTATCCTACATAAAGTTATACGCCTTTAAAACTCATGAATTTCGTTAATAAAAAAAAATTAAAAAAAAACTATGGGGCCTGAGTAATTTTTTTTGGGCTGGGTAGGTAGCAGACGACCCCATCTATCTGCCATATTCGTGTGTTCAACGTTCTGCCGAACACCCTGTATTAATTTAGGTAAATAATATAATTATTTTAAAATTAATTACAGATGATGGAAAGAGCATTGGTGCACGTGGACAATTGCTACTTCATACCTAACGTCGAAGTACATGGATATCTTTGCAAAACCAATATGCCTTCGAACACAGCATTCAGAGGCTTCGGGGCTCCTAAATCAATGATGGCTGCCGAAACTATGATGCGTCATATAGCCGAGACATTAGGAAAAAGTTATGAGCAGATAGTTGAAAGAAATCTTTATAAAGAAGGCTCATTGACCCATTTCAACCAGACGCTGACGTATTGTACTTTGTCAAGATGTTGGAATGAATGTATAGAAACCTCTAACTATTGGAAGAGGAAGAAAGACGTTGAGGAATTCAATAGGTAAATCAACATAAAAATGTATCATATTATTATTCTCAAATCATATCCATTATACCTAAGATAAAATCAGTATCTAGCTGCCACAATAATTAAGGTAAATTTGCATGGCTATAATATAATCTTCATATATATTTTCAGAAAAAACAGATGGAAGAAGAAAGGCATCACCTTATTACCCACAAAATATGGAATATCTTTCCAAGTCGATGTCCTAATGCAGGCAGGCGCACTTTTGTTGGTGTATAAAGATGGATCAGTCCTACTTTCCATTGGTGGAATAGAAATGGGCCAAGGACTCTTCACTAAAATGATACAAGTGGCGTCAAGGGCTCTAGAAATTGATTACACAAAAATTCACATCAGTGAAATGTCGACCGACAAAGTTCCTAACAGCTCACCAACAGCTGCAAGCATAAGTTCTGATTTGTATGGGATGGCCGTTGTAGAAGCTTGTAAAGTGCTGAAAGCACGACTGGAACCATTCAAAGCTAAAAATCCAACTGGGAAATGGGAAGACTGGGTCGTAGATGCTTTTGTGAACAGGGTACAGTTATCGGCCACAGGATTTTACGCTGCGCCTAAGATAGAATATAACCCGGAGACAAATTCTGGAAATCTTTTTGAATATTTTACTTATGGAGTAGCCTGTTCTGAGGTTATCATTGATTGTTTGACTGGTGATCATCAAGTCCTGCAAACAGACATAGTGATGGATGTAGGGGAGAGTTTAAACCCTGCTATAGACATAGGACAGATAGAAGGTGCCTTTATGCAAGGCTACGGTTTTTACACATTGGAAGAAATGGTATTCTCAGCTGATGGAGAAGCACTTTCGCGAGGACCTGGAGCTTATAAGATACCTGGCTTTGGTGACATACCGAAAGTTTTTAATGTCTCGTTACTGAAGGGTGCTCCGAATCCACGTGCGGTTTATTCATCCAAGGTAATTATTTCTGCTTTTCATTATCAGGAGGCCTACCAAAAGCTCTTAACGCGATCCATTTTAGGACCTAAACTGAACTGTTCTTCTAATTCGTACCATGACGTCAGTTTAGGCCGTGCCATCTGCTGACAGCGATTGTCCTAAACTGAGTCCCAAGTTTTGATTTCATTCATACTTCTTTGGTACCATGACGTCCATAGAGCAGCTCAAGCGATGCAATTTAGGAACCTAAACTGATATGTCTTGTTTTTGAATCGTTTTTAATTAGATCATGGTAGGCCACCAGTCATTATTTTACGTGACATGAAAGCTACATAGTGATATTATGACTTTTAACTTAGTTTAACCCTTGTAAAACGAACGTGGTAGCTTCAAAAGGCAGGATAAGCTAACACCGAGGCACTGAGGCACTCTGAGGTGATATAAGGGCAGAAGACTAAACACTGCTTTCTATGATTTCAGGCTGTGGGAGAACCACCTCTATTTCTCGCCGCATCAGTATTTTTTGCAATAAAAGAAGCTATAAAAGCAGCCAGGCGGGACAGTGGAGTGTCTCCTGACTTTGTGTTGGATATACCAGCGACTTGCGCTCGGATCAGGATGGCTTGCGAAGATATAATTACCAAACAGGTATCTACGAAAATGATTTATTTTCGACCTACTTTGCCAAATAATGCAAGGAGGCAAAACAGCAAATAAAGTGGTTCTTGCCAATATAATTTTTGCATTGTGGGCAGTAATCTGAATCTGTGATCTTTCGCCTTTGGTACCGTTACCACAGGGGATACCACAGGGTACAGTCACACACCTTAACTTTTTCGTATCTAATAAGGTTAAAGAAGTCCTCGAGACTCCATTTTAAAATTAAGATAATAAATATATAAGTCCTAGAAATCATTTTGATGATTGGTTGTTTAGATGGTTTGAGAAAAACCTAAGTAGGTACTTATAATTTTGAATCATTTTATTGTTTCAGGTAAAACCCACGATTAAAGGCAACGGGAAACCATGGAATGTTATAGCATAATGCTGTCATATTACCTCTTAATTCCTGTAAAAGTACCTACCTACCCAAACGTTGAATCAGAAGTAAATTAATCCTATGTAACTATTACATTATCTGTGAATAAATTACATTTATCTTCAATGCAGTGGTTATTTTTATTTTCGCTACAATGTGTACGTACCTATAGATATTAGATAGAGACCCCTCCGTGCATCGTACTTATATCACGTTATAACGTGTTACCCAGTAACTGGGTTGTGGAGATCAGATAGGCAGTCGCTTCATGTAAAATATTGGTATTCAGCTGCATCCGGTTCTGTGCTGGAAGCCGATCCCAACATAGTTGGGAAAAGGCTAGGCAGATGATGATGAAATAGTAGTAAAAGAAAATTCGAAACAAATCGGTAGGTTAGGTATAATACCTACATAATGTGTAATGTCATATCTATGCATGTGTTAATCGGTCATCGGCCAACATGTTAGGTACCACCTACCTTGCAACGATCTTATCATTAAAAATAATAACCGAGTAATCTTCCGAAAACGACGCGCGACATTTTGTGGCGTAATGCCCGTTTTCATAAGTAGGTATTCATAATTTCCATAAAATATTGATTCTGAAAACAGCATTAAATCTTCTGTCAAGTCGTATTCCTATATACCTACTCGTAATCCTGCAACGGGTTTGAGGCCAAATGAGTAAAATGCCTGCCATACCTACTTCTGAGTGGAATCAATACAAAAGAACGTTATTATGGAGAGAAGACATCTTTGAGCCGAGAAGAAATTATCAGAGCCGAAGGGAATGCTGGTTCTCGGCAACGTGCTGTGGCAATCGCTCTGGGCACTGCGCAGAGTGTTATAAGTCGACTTTGGACACGCAGAGCGACATGTAGGACGACCATGCATCACCACACACAGACAAGATCGTTACATAAGTATAAATTACTGCTCGACGAAATCGTACAAAGACCGCGATGATGTTGGTTTCGAGAAACCAACATCATCGCGGATAGTCATCATAGGGATGTAATACCGCGCGGGTTTCGCTCAGGTACCTATGTAATAGTATCAAGTTCCGCGGCTCTGCGGCGGAACTTGTACCTCTACCCACAGCGGCAGTGAATACCGATAGGCCTTTAGTGGGTATCTTAAACAATGTCTATTAGTTATTCTGTGACAATGTACACACCGATATGTTTTAGAGCCCCTGACCCCTGACCACTGACGGAGCACTGTCCGGCCACATTTTGGGCACAGCCCCGGTATCTTATAGTACTCTTTGGCACAGCCGAATTGCTTAAAGTGGCGTTTGGCGTCTTTAGGCCCCCAGATGATGTGTGTGACCTTTAATTTAACTAGCTCTTTTGGCACGTGCAATTTCGTTTTTGCGTTGATTCCTAGGTTATTCTTTAGGAGCTAGACTGGTTTCTTTCCATACCGTCTTTATCGATACAAGACAACCGCTCTAGGCTGTCGACCGAGGTGGCAACTGGCAACAAAGGTCAGGCACGTTAACTATGGACATTGTCCGGTTGTCACTATGTCACTATAAATAGTCAATTGACGGAAGTGGGTTATAAGTTAATCAATGGGCTAGAGTAGTACCCATGTCCGTATTGGTTTGCAACTGGGTTCAATTAAATGAAATCCCATTTTTTCCCGTATTTTGTTCTCATTAAATGCTATTTAGGAAAGCTACTTACCTAATATCCTCATTAAATCGTGATAGAGGAAAATTAGTAGATAAGTACCTCCTACTGTACTTATTCAATTCAATAAAATATGTGATTACGCATTGTGTGACTAAGAGCGTTCGTAGATATCATACAATCGGTGGCCGATTTTTTGAGAGATCAATTATGATCAATGTCCTTCCAAAAATAGGCCATACAAAAAAAATACCGACATAAAAAATAAAAATCAGAAAATTATTGCTGTGAGCCCAACTTCTGCAGGCGTGAGTTCGAACCCCACCCGATGCACTTAGAAGGTATCAGGTAAGCTGCTTGCCAGGGACTCAAACTGTAAGCGTAATGCCGGGGCCACACCAACGGGAAACGCAGTTGATTATGGCGATGTTGGGCGTGAACCGTAGGTGTAGCCACAACTTATCGTGATAATTTTACAACGGCATCAACATTGCCGATTGACGTTAGGCGATAACTCGGGTGGCGGTATTTTTTGAGATCAAAGAGATTTACCGCGAGAATTATTGCCAAAGTTGAAGCGGCCACATTTACGTTTGTCATTACGCACCGTTTGCGCGAGTATAATACAGAGCAGCAGCGTCAACGTCCATCTTCAAATTCAAGGGGAACATTAGCGCCAATTTTATTGCCAATTGACGTTGACCGTTCAAGTGTGGCCACTCAATTTATCGCGTTAATTATTGGAATAAAATTCCGCAGTGTTTACGGCGATAATGGGCATTGCCGTTTCCCATTGGTGTGGCCCCGGCATAATAAGTGTTATTAATACTGTTTTATAAGAAAAACACATATATGTAACAGATACAATAATGTTACAGAATCAAAATGTAACCTTTAATTTGTAGGTCAGTACCTACCGCAAAAACGCGCGGCGGACAGACAGACGCGGCGATGGCAAAATAGCCTCAATCCACTCGCGATTGCGGCTATTTTGGCAACACCGCGTTTACTGGTTACACTTATTAACACTTTTATATCGGTTACAGTACAGTGTTACACTTTTAAAAGTGTTTTATGAACACATAAGGGTTACAATAATATTTGATTCTGTTAACAATTCACTATGTAACACTTATAATTCTGTAATCTTTATGAAGGTGTTTTCTGCTGCTTGCAGTAAACGCATAATATTTACTCAGCTTGATGCGTTATACGTAGTTTTCTTTCTTTTTACTTAATTTTAAGTAAAAAGAAACAGAACAGATAAAGAGGTCTTACCTCTTTTATCTGTTCTGTGGTCATTGTACTCATCATTATGAACAACTTTTACTATGGAACCAAACCTGAAATCGCGAAAAAAAATCAGCTTTTCCCTACATTGTGACGAGTTATCAGTTCCGTTCATTTATTAATAAGTAATTATCAAAATTACATGTCAATAAAAATTAGTCATAAAATTTACAAAAATAGAGTGTGGAACCAGTTTATCATACATTATAAAGATTAATTTGAAAAAATTACAATAACATAGGTAGGTACTTAATAGAATAATCATTCGTCAAAACAAAAAAAAAGCAGACAAATACCTAGATCATAATTAAATCAATTAAGTACCTAAAACCATTCTTTTAGGTCATATAATAGGTACAGTCGGTTAACCAGCCTTTCAGTTTTGCTTTGAAAGCATTGACAGACGTTGCGTTTACAACTTCATCAGGCTATAATACTTAAATAGGTACTTACGTGTGCACTTATATTAGGTACTAAAGTAGGTATATTTCTTGCTAGGTAAAAAAACATAAACAACATGTTTACATTGCATAGTCGGTTAGTTTCATATTATGTTAATTTCACAATTTTTTACAACACCTTACCTACTCCTACCAGGTTTTGATTTCGTTCGAGATGTAAACGAGTTCTTAATGACCTCGCTGTATCAACTTCATTTCAAATGACTAGTAACAGATGAAGATTTCGCAAGTTGATCTTTTTATAACTTCAATAATACGTAACTAAGAAGCAGACTGATAACAAGTTGTTTATTGGTTGTCTGACCATGTGGATGTACTGCGCCCGCGCACTGGATAACAAGAGGCAAGTAGACGACCACGCAACCGGCGATCACACATCGTCATCCGTCAGTTATGTTTCATACCGTCACAAAGTGAGACGTGTCCATCTCTTAACTACGTACGCTTTTGTTTAATAAAATAATAAAGTTCCTATGAAAATATGGGTTTGTTGAATGTAGAAGAGGAAAACGGTGAGATTTGTTCGGAGTTGGTTTTCTTTGTGAATGGAAAAAAGGTGAGTGATGTGCTTTAGCATGTGACGAGGTAATATCTAAATTAGATGTACCTACTGTTTGCGGAACAAATGATCAATTAGACGCGCCGGTTGATAAAGTATAATTTTGTAAAAACAGATCTGCAGAATGCAAGGCAGACCTAGCAGTAGGTACCCCCATACTCTTGTAAGACTGTAACTCTTTTCCCGTTGAGTTCCATCGCTTAGATAAGACAATTTAGGGTAAATACATAATACTTATTCTGTCTTTCAAACATGATGTATTTACAAACAACAAAGGATAGGTACTTATAATAAATAAGATAAGATTTTAATAGGTAGTACTTAAGTATATTTCGATCCCTGGGATTGTAATCTCTTGAATCCCAATACCAAACGACTTCTTCTTATCGTGTCGATGGTACCTACTCTTCTAGTTGTTTTCATATTGTTTGAGCCCAGTAGGTGGCCACGTTGATTGCGGCATCATCTTTAGGCAGGGACTTAAAAACACCTTCATAAAGTTTACAGTATTATAAGTGTTACATATTGAATTGATTACAGAATCAAATAGGTATGTAACCCTTATAAATGTATTTTTCAATGTGTTAACCCAAAATACTTTCAAAAGTGTAACCGTAACATATCTGTAACAGATATGAAAGTGTTAACAGTTTTAATAAGTGTAACCGGTAAAAGTGGCGTAGCCAAAATAGCCGCAATCCCGACTGGATTGAGGCTATTTTGCCACCGCCGCGTATGTCTGTCCGACGCGCGTTTTTGCGGGAACGTGCAATCATCCACTACAGTTACAGTATGGTCACCAAAAAAGTAGAATAATAGAATCCATAGAAATCATATATCTCGTAGAATCATAAAAGTTTTGTAACAAACATTTTACGTAGGTACCTTTCATCCACTTTTTCATTCGATCAAGTTTAGAATCCTATCTATAAGTAGTTTTATTATATCTTAACTTATAAATTAATGCAAATAACATTCCAACATAGTCCAATCATTGGATGTGAATTGTGTAACGGGTAAGCGCGCACTACGAATTTTAATTGTTGCGGATAATAATCGCCAATCTGTGCATAATTTGTGTTCGCGATTTTATTACGCATGAACAAATTGAACATGCGATTCATGAAATCGCATCCCAGTGTGCGCTTAGCCTGAGTAATTAAATACCTATGCACAATACAAGTTTTTAATAAATGCGTCATTCCATGTGTTTTTCTTGTTTAATAATATGAATCAACAGTGGGAGACGGACAGAAGACACTTGTTTTATGATATCTTACTATTTGTCTTCTCATACCAATACTAGGTCAGATGGGGGTTTACGACAGATTTCCTATAGGTAGATCGACTTAAAAATAAAAAACAATGCACCACAAAAATGCATTGTCTTCTAAACATAATCAATATACTTACCTATTATAAAATTTCAACTCCGTAGGACAAGAGGAAGTGTTTTCAATCAGCTTACAAGATTTGACCAATACATTACATAATACTAACTAACAAGGCAAGTCAAATAAAAGTTTGGAAAAAAACATCAAGAAGTATTAAATACACCGTATAATATTGCATCATGATATCATGTGAGAGTGTTTTTATTTGTCCAGAATAATTATGTTTTTAAAAGGAGGGTTCGACGGCAGAATGGCCCTGATAATACTGACCTATAACGCCCTCTTGCAAATAATCATAATAATAATGATGACCCGTATATAGTACTTTATATTATTATATTGTTTGCTCGTTTATAGCGGCGTTTACATTTATCATTTGTGTGACACGAGTATGTATGATAGGTACAAACTATTACAAATGTTGCTGTGACATAGCGAATACGATGCCATAAAACGATGCTTTATCCCACACACAAACCGAACCCTCTGCTTCTAATTGTGAATGAAAATAAAAATGCACCCATGCATTTCGATGGCTATAAGAGTAGGAAGACCAAAGAAACGATGGAGGGGAAAGATGATATGGCTAGAAAGGGACTAATAGAAAAGAAAAAGACATGTTGGGCCGACCCCAAATAAATTGGGATAAGGGCAGGACAATGATGATGTATGATGGATCAAAATGTTCCCTAGTTACGATTTAACATTAATATCTACGTACCATAACATCACGCCTTGTTTTCCCAACGATTGGGTAGAGGTGTAGGTACCTACAGTACACCCTCATATTGCCAGAACATTAAATTCCATGGGTTGAAAAACAATTGAACCATAGGACAAAATTGGACAACAAAACAATAGTTAAGTACCTACAGATTAGTACAATTAATCGAAAGTTCTGAAGTACCTATCACCGGCCTTGGTATCTAATAATCTAATAGATTAGTGAGGTAGACGTTTTTAGCCCATGGTCTGTTGGTATCATGGCCGCATGATCACATTGCATCAGGCTCAACTTTAGACTGTTACAACCATAGAAATAAAAAACTAATATCTACGGGTTACAACACTAGTTAATAACATAAGTTGATAAACTTTATTTTTATCTTATACCGATTACTGGAACATCAAGTAACAATAATTGTATTTAGCACACTATCAATTTACGACATTGACTATTCAGAACATGTTTGCGACGTAAAATGATGTCAAACAATATTGTTCAGTGAACTAGATTATAGATATTTGTTTAAGAGTTACTAGCGGTCCGCCCCTGGGGGGCCTACTCTCTATCTCCGCCTACAAAAATACGGGCCTGTCCGAATGTAGTTCGAAACTTCGAAGTATGCACTTTGAAGTTTCTTCGCCACTCCATAAAACTTAATATGCATAGGTATGCACCTGGCGAAAACACATCGGGAGTAGGACAACTGTCAAACCGCGTTGTCATTCTTTCTTAGTTGGGGCTCCCAACTAATCTTATGTCCGTAAGTCAAAGTCAAAGCATTTATTTCAAATAGGCACATCATAGGCAGTTTTGAACGCCAAAAATTACAATAATATAGAATTGATTCTAGCCGCCCCTTCCAAAAGGTAGTTTTCGTATGGAGAAGAATGGGCAAGAAACTCCGCCATTACTCTTTTAAAATGTTTTACAATATTTTGCATACATTAATTATATGTGAAGACGATGCACCTAAAATAAAATTACTATAGGTACCACAATAGGTAAAATCATTTAAAATGAAACCATGACATCATCATCTGCCTAGCCTTTTCCCAACAATGTTGGGGTCGGCTTCCAGTCTAACCGGATGCAGCTGAATACCAGACATGGAGCGACTGCCTATCTGACCTCCACAACCCAGTTACTGGGTAATACGATACCCCTTGGTAAGACTGGTTGTCAGACTTTCGCGCTTCTGACTACCCGTAACGACTGTCAAAGATCCACGAATGACAGCCGGGACCAACAGCTTAACGTGCTTTCCGAGGCACGGAACTAAAATAATTATCTGATAAGTAAATACATGGTGCTCACATATTTACAAACAAAAAAAATTTACAAGTATTTTAAGTCAGGATGTGAGTTAAAGTAATTACTTACAGAATGTAAATCAATGTCAAAAAAGAATAAATTTTACAATTAAATTAGCAACCAGTTTGATTTTGTCTAGTGATACGGAGTTGGAAACGCCCGTAACTTAGGCCGAATCTACGGTCTTCGTGCTTAGGGAGTAGGCCCCCCCTGATGGTGATAATCGCATGAGAATTCGTTGCGTTCACACAGGCAGACACGTTTTTACCTTTATTTAGGTTTTTACCATAATATGCAGATAGTGTATTATTATAAAAACTTTTTTACAAAAAAAAAAAAACAACCGACTTCCAAAAAAAACCATTACAAAGTAAAAAATTACTTTAATTTCAGAAGTCGGTGTCAAAAAACGAAAATGCGAAACCAACGACACCGACTTCCGAAATTAAACTTATTTTTCACTTTGTAGTGTTTTTTTTTGGAAGTCGGTTGTTTTTTTTTTTGTAAAAAAGTTTTTCTTTTTACTTGCACCTACCCCACCCAGATTCATATAACACTATTTGCTATGTAAATCAGTGACGGGAAACTATTAAAACATGATCCGTATAAACTAAGTGGAAAAATTCCTATTATTGAAGCTAACTCAAAAACTACCCAAGAAAAGTTAATAAAATTTATACGGGACCACCATCATAAAAAAATGAGAGAATTTTGCTTCCCAGAATTTGAACCTTATTAGGGACACTATCGAATGTTGTAATAATACAGTGTTTTTTTAATCAAAATTAACGGGTTCGATTCCTGGCTCGAAATATTAATTTTTCAAAAATATTAAGTTTTAGTTTTCATCAAAAACGAGCACGAGACTCCTTTGATTACTTTTCGCTATTCCTCATAGTTTCGAATTTGGCCATCCACGCCCACTTGAAAAACTCACCCTGTATACATATAAACATTCGAATTGAAAACCTCATCATTTTTTGAAATCGGTTAAAAATATGGTATTTACTACTGCGGATTATGTAGAAGTATCTACTTACAGTATTAAGAGTCAGGAAATAAATGACGCATTTAGAATGCTTGCCTGACTCTGTACCTACCTATTGAGATAGGTGCCTAAGTATATGAGTAGTAAGTACTAAGTAATTACCTATTGTTTTTATTTTATAAAACAAGGAAAATGGTACGAGGAAACTCTACATTAAGTATCAATGGGTTGTATGTGTCGTGAGATGGTGTAATTCATCTCAGTTTATTTTTCTATTAGTCCTTATATAAAATTACCCCAAGTGTTTGTCTCCTTTAGAAGATGTGTATATTGTATTGTTTATGATATTATTAAAGATTTCTATTTAATCAACTGTTACAGAGATAAAATTTTGTATGTAGAGATGTAAGTACGATTAGGTATTCACAACGCTGGTTTTAATTCAACGTGCAATATTTAAAACTGTAGTTGCCAGCGAAATTCAAATTTTCTTACGGTTTTTGCAATTTGCAAGTCACTATCAGATTGTATGTTGATCTAAAATGATTCGCGGTCGTAACAAATATGTATTTATTATAGAACGCTGACCTGCAAATTGCAAAAAACTAAAAAAAAGCGGGATACCTTAGCCACAAAACAGAACTCTCTGTATTTTGCGCCTTAGCTCATGCCCCTATATTATTATATATGCATTCTACCAGCATCAACCAAAAATATAAAATAATAAACTTACCTACGTGTTATTTTTTTGATTTTTCTTTTACCTGCTTTCTTCTTACCTGGTATCTTTTACTATTTCAGGTGGTAGAAGCCAATCCTGATCCAGAATGGACTCTGCTCTGGTATCTTCGAAAGAAACTTCGTCTGACCGGCACCAAGCTGGGATGTGCCGAGGGAGGATGCGGAGCTTGCACTGTCATGATATCTAAATATAACCGAAAAGAGAAGAAAGTAAAGTATCCTTTTAAGTACGAAACTGAGGTATCTACCCACCTACTTAATTTTACCATTGCAATGATTGAAATTGAGATTTATACCTTTTCGACGTTAGCTACTACTTAGGAGTATGAACAATTTATTTTGTTATTGATATTAATTTGTAAAGAAGCATGAATAACTGTTGAGGCCATTTGCGTATGTTACTATTTGTTTGTTGTAATAATTTTGAAGTGACATCTTCAGATAACATTATCACCAACATTGCGATATTGTAGCATGTCCAGTTTGAGATTTTTATTGGAAGCAATACGCAATGACATCTGATATCCATCATACCTAGTCTTATCTGCAACTTTACGATAAAGTAGGTATTGCATAAGCAAAATAAACATTCGTATTCATTTTAGAACAATGTCATAATGATCCCTAACCTTAATATGCAGCCACCTCGCAGTGAATGCTTGTCTAGCGCCAGTGTGCGCTATGCACGGCTTGGCTGTCACTACAGTGGAAGGTATTGGGTCAACCAAAACCAGATTACATCCAGTACAAGAACGTATAGCTAAGGCACACGGTTCACAATGCGGATTCTGCACGCCAGGCATTGTCATGTCTATGTACACTTTACTTAGGACCAATAGCACTATAACATACAACGACATGGAAGTCGCTTTTCAAGGAAATCTTTGTAGATGTACAGGTTACAGGGCCATTATAGAAGGTTATAAGACGTTCATAGAAGATTGGGAGACACAACGTATCGCTAATAGCGCAGCTAATGGAACTAATGGTGTACAAAATGGACAAAAACGCGTCTGTGCCATGGGGAAAGACTGCTGTAAAAACAAGACTGATAAGGAGGAAGAGAAAAGTGAAACAGAACACATTTTTGATAGATCATCATTTTTGCCATATGATAATACTCAAGAGCCCATATTTCCACCAGAGCTTAAGTTATCTTCCGTTTACGATGATCAATATATAGTATTTAAAGGGCCAAAAGCTTCATGGTTTAGACCGCAGGATTTAAGCTCGATTTTGAAACTGAAAAACAAATATCCTGATGCGAAAATCGTCGTCGGAAATACTGAGGTCGGAGTTGAAGTTAAATTCAAACACTGTGTTTATCCGACTATAATAATGCCCAACTGCGTACCAGAATTAAATGCTATCACCGAAAATGATACCGGGTTAACAATAGGAGCTGCCGTTACCCTTATGGAGATAGAAAATACTTTAAGAAAGTACATAAAGGATTTATCCAGATATAAAACTCGGTCTTTTAAAACAATTGTGGAAATGCTAAACTGGTTTGCAGGCAAACAAATAAGAAACGTTGCAGCTATAGGCGGAAACATAATGACAGGTAGTCCTATTTCAGACTTGAATCCCATTTTAATGGCCTTGAAAGTCAAGCTTAATCTGATGAGCGAAGATGGAGGTTATCGGTCTGTTCCGATGGATGAAACATTTTTCACTGGTTACAGAAAAAACGTAGTACAGCCAAACGAAATTTTGTTATCCATAGAGATTCCTTATTCTAATAAATACCAATATGTGACGGCATTTAAACAAGCTAAGAGAAGAGAAGATGATATCTCGATCGTCACTGCTGCAATCAACGTAGAGTTCGAAGATAACACTAATGTAATAAAGTACATCAACGTGGGTTTTGGTGGTATGGCTCCAGTAACTAAGCTAGCTACCAAAACAAGCGAAACACTAAAAGGAGAAAAATGGAACGAAAGTATGTTAGACAAAGCATTTTCGTCCTTAATAGAGGAGTTCCCACTAAGTCCTTCAGCACCGGGTGGTAATATACAATTCCGAAGAACTTTAACTATGAGTTTGTTCCTTAAAGCTTACTTGGCTATTGCTAAGCAAATGACCAAGGATTACATCCATGCAGACCTTATTTTGCCATATCATAGCAGCGGTGCTGAACAATTTCATGGTGATATACCCAAAAGTGCTCAATATTTCGATCTTGTTGGAGATGAACAGATCAAAAGCGATGCTGTTGGAAGACCACTAACGCATATGTCAGCATACAAGCAGACAACTGGTGAAGCGATATATTGCGATGATATGCCAACTGCAGAAGGGGAGCTTTACCTGGCTTTTGTTCTAAGCACGAGAGCGCACGCTAAATTGCTTTCAGTGGACGCCCAAAAAGCTCTAGCTAAACCAGGAGTCGTCGCATTCTTTTCTGCAAAGGATTTAACTCCTGAACAAAATGCTATTGGACCTATTTTCCATGACGAGGAACTATTTGTTAGTGAGAAAGTTATAAGTCAGGGGCAGACTATTGGTGTTATTGTAGCACAAGATCAAGCGACAGCTCAAGAAGCAGCTAGAATGGTGGAAGTCAAATATGAAGATATACATCCAATTATCGTTACGATAGAAGACGCTATTGAGAATAATTCATTTTACCCACAATTTCCTAAAACTATAAGTAGAGGAGACGTTCAAAGCACTTTTGCCGATAAGAACAATATTATAATAGAAGGTCAATGTCGGATAGGCGGACAAGAACACTTTTATTTAGAAACTCACGCTTCGTTTGCAATTCCAAAAAAAGAAGACGACGAATTAGAAATATTTTGTTCAAGTCAACATCCTTCAGAAATAGCGGTAAATATACTAATTGAGTTGTGCTATATTTGAAATTCAAAACAGAGCTTAACTGTACATTTTTGTCATACTCCTATTAATTTGTTTCAGAAATTAGTCAGCCATATTTTGCACGTTCCCATGAATAGGATTGTGACCCGTGTGAAACGTATGGGAGGTGGATTTGGTGGCAAAGAATCTCGTGGTATGCTTGTGGCATTACCTGTTGCATTGGCAGCTCATAAGCTTCAGAAGCCAGTGCGATGCATGCTTGATCGAGACGAAGACATGATGATGACTGGCACCAGACATCCTTTCCTGATCAAATATAAAGTGGCTGTAACTCAAGAAGGCAAATTAATGGGAGCTCAAGTTAATATTTACAATAATGGAGGCTACTCTATAGATTTATCAGGCCCTGTAAGTTAGTTTTAGTCTTACCCGCTACCGCTGGTCTCGATATTCTTTAGATTATACAATGTTACTAAATACTTTATTTAACACTGTTTTTTCCAGGTTGTCGAAAGAGCCATGTTCCACTACGAGAATGCATATCATATTCCTAACGCAGAGGTAACTGGACATGTTTGCAAAACAAATTTACCATCAAACACTGCATTCCGAGGATTCGGTGGTCCACAGGGTATGTTTGGTGCCGAGAGCATCATTGAAGATATTGCATTTAGACTAGGAAAGAGCTCTGATGAGATCCGCAGACTAAACTTGTACAGAGAAAACGCAATAACCCATTATGGCCAAACCTTGGTGAACTGCACCCTACAGAGATGTTGGGACGAATGTATCCAAAAAAGTAAATTAGCTGAAAGGAGATTGCTTGTCGAAAAGTTTAACAAGTAAGTTATTTTAAATTTAAAAATTCATAAACTCATAGTTTTTTTTTATAACTTTTTTAAAAGGTTTTAAGGGCGAGACAAATAGGGTCACCAGTCCCTACTTGTCTCGCCCTCAAAACTTTGCCCAGAAATTTTAACAAATCGCCCCCCAAAACATTTGCAATATATTATTTTTATTGATTTTCAGGGAACATAGATGGAGAAAGCGCGGAATTGCGATTATCCCAACAAAGTTTGGAATTGCTTTCACGGAAAAATTGCTCAACCAAGCTGGTGCTTTAGTACTTATTTATATGGATGGATCAGTTCTTCTGTCCCACGGTGGTACTGAAATGGGCCAAGGTCTTCACACCAAAATGATTCAGGTTGCTTCTCGTGCACTTGGAATCGATGTGTCTAAGATTCACATCACTGAAACTTCGACAGATAAAGTGCCCAACACTTCTGCTACAGCAGCCAGTGCCGGATCAGATCTGAATGGCATGGCTGTCCTGCAAGCTTGTGAGACACTTTCAAAACGGCTACAACCCTTCAAAGAGAAGAATCCTAATGGTAAATGGGAAGACTGGGTTTTACAAGCTTGGATCGACAGAGTCAGCTTGTCTGCTACAGGGTTCCATGCTACACCTGACATTGGTTACAACATTAAGGAAAATAAAGGAATAGCTTTCAACTACTTCACGTTTGGTGCTGCATGCACCGAGGTCGAGATCGACTGCCTCAGCGGCGATCATCAAGTGATTAGAAGTGACATCGTGATGGATTTAGGTGAAAGTTTGAACCCAGCTATTGATATTGGTCAAATCGAAGGTGGTTTTATTCAAGGCTATGGCTTGTTCACAATCGAGGAGCTCATTTATTCTCCAAATGGTACATTGTTTTCAAGAGGACCTGGTGCTTATAAAATCCCTGGATTCGGAGACATTCCTCAGGAATTTAATGTATCTCTGCTCAAGGGAGCTCCCAATCCGAGAGCGGTATATTCTTCAAAGGTGAGCAGTTGTTTGAGCATAATTTACCTAGCAAAAAAATTGTGGTACTTAGCTGTAAAATTTCATTAATTTTAAATTAAATTATTTTTTGTGTTTTCCAGGCTGTGGGTGAGCCTCCTCTATTCCTGGCATCATCCGCATTCTTCGCGATAAAAGAAGCAATCAAAGCAGCGCGCGCCGATGCCGGGGCGTCTTTGGAATTCCGTTTGGATGCGCCCGCAACTTCTGCACGCATTCGTATGGCGTGTGAGGATCATATTACCAAGAAGGTAAATATATTTAAAAAAATTTAAGTTAATGATAGTTAATTTAATAATGTTCACTTATGAAGTAAATACAATGTAAGTCTAGGCTTCTGAGCTCGTTTAGTCAAAAACAAAATAAATGAGCCTTTTTTAATATACATAAGTAGATAATTAGTTACAACTGCTTGGTAAACAAAAGCTAATCTATATATATTCATATTTTAAATTAAAGTTGCTTTTCGTGTGTGTGTGTGACCGCGTTGATCTTCTAAACCATGCAACGGATTTTGATGCGGTTTTCACTATCATTTAGGTTTTAGAAAAATTTATTTCGGAAGGTCAAGTCGTCAAAACCGTACGGAGTGTCGCTAGTAGTTTAAAAATAATCCTCCAGGCCGACTTTCGGCCATGGCGACCAATCTCAGCGGAGCTCAGCCTTCGGTGTTTGAGATGTTATAGTGCACAACTGTGTGCGCAGATACAGATGCACTATCTCTTCCCTGTTTCATTGGGTTTTTCCATTAAGACATTCGCTAATAATATTAGAATAATAACACTTACAATTTTATGTTTCAGCTCGATGTACCAGAACCAGGCACATTCGTTCCGTGGAATGTCGTTCCATAGACCGTCGCCTGTCTATATACACCACAAGCCAGTTCAGAGGTTGTGAAATATTTGTGTAACATCGCAATACTAATATTTATACTTTTAATGTGTATATACGTAATATGTGTTAAGTACACAAAATCATTTAAAAAGCCAATGTTTGTTCATTCACAGTTGTTATCTCCAATGTTATATAAATTGGTTTTATTTTATTGTTTCTTTTTTATTTATTTTGTTTTAATTACATTGTATATTTTGTAATGAATATTGTGCAAACAATATATATATATATATTTTTTTTTGTATTTTCCCTTTATTGTTTCAAGTTAAAACATTGTTGTTCAATACCAGTACACAACTAGTCAAGATTTAACTGAGTGGTTTTATAACAACAAAAACATTGTATATAATGATAAAATTATTTATTTTAAAATCGTATCTAATAAATTATAATACATTTATCTGACTAATAAAACAACAAATGTTCAATAAATTAAAGATTGCAATTCTTATGACGGATTATCTATTGACATTACAACACTAGCTTATTGCTAATTTCTTAGGTGGCAACTATCATTAGTTAACAGTGAAAGGCATACAATGTGAACTGTAAGTACATTCGAATTCAATAAATAAATAAAACAGATGTGCTGTTAATTTTACACTTTAGGAACACACAAATAATTAGTAACAAAAATGATTATCAAATGTGAAAGAAAATCAGGTACAAGAAATGAAATAACAACAGTTAAACCCTTTTGTTCAGAAATGTTTAAATGCTTAATGAAATGGCTAAATGAATAAATTCGATAGTTTTGTATGTTAGCTGAACATAGAATACAAAATGAAGCAGCACCAGAAAAAAGTAATAAAAAAATAACGAAACAGATGTTTATTGTCCATTATTTTTCAAATCATATAAAGGAACGTACCTTTTTTGCACGGTCCGAGTATTTTATTTACATTACTATACCATATGTGTGACTACAGTTACAGGACCTCCGATCCGATTATTTTAAATAACAACTTAGGAATTTTAATTTCCTAAATGCAGGCAACATTGACGATTTCATTCTAGATTCGCGGATACGGAAGGTTCACTGTGATTCATCAACAGCTGTAATGATGATTAACAATTTTTATAATTATTTTGCCTAATCGAATAATAGCAGTCTTTCCGGGTAAGTATACTATGGCTCCAAAGTTTAAATATATGTGAAAATATTTTACCAGTGGTGCATTCGGAAAAATCTCACGTGATCCATGTGCACCTATCCCAGTCTAGGTCATTTTAAAACCCCCCTTCTTTTTTCTAGTTACTAAAGTAACATGTTTCTATGCAGATATACAGGAAAATACTAGAATAATTATTCAAATACTTTCTACATGTAGTCAAAAAGAATAATCACTAAAATAGGACAGCAATTCCGTTATAATGGACCTCTTTGAGGATTGTTGAATAACAAATATTTTGATTAATACTCTCTGAATAATTCATAAGGAAAAGCTACAGTTCAGTTACAGATAATTTTGGAATAAATTGCAATCTTTTCTGTGTCAATTACCGTTTTCATAATTCGTGTGACCATAAATACACGGGGGTACAGAACCGAATAAAACCCAAATGAAACCTACCCTTAGGCTGTAGATTTTAACGCACGTAATAAGCTATAAAATGTTTATTTTTCACAACTAATACATTTGTCAACCACCGTAACCAAATTTGGCATCATCTCAACTTTATTATATACAAATAGATCTTGGTTTAGGTAACCTATCGAGACCGTCTCATTTATCCGATTCTGTCGAACAACCTGAACCTGAGCTAGGACCTGAAACAAAAAATATAAATAAAGGATAATGTTTGACTAGCCATCTATCGAAAGAAATAAAACAAATAATAAATTAAAAAGGGGACATTGCAAACTTATAATGTCATGTTAATATCGAAAATGTTTACCTGTGTTGCCGTGGAGCTGTTATTGAAAAATTTTAAAAATATTATTTTCGTCTAACTTTTGCAGAAGGCGGAAAATGAATATTGGGATTCGAGAACGTACAACAATGTTCCACGGGAGGTCTTTACGTTAGGGGTGAAAATTTTGCGAAATTGCTATAAAAGTAACATCATCATTATGAAAAGCTTCGTAGTGAATTGCCAGTTATAGGTCTTACTTAATTAGTTGTATTGAATATATTTAACAACTTCATTGTACACGCAGCAGACAACAGTTAAATAATCACTCGGAACCATATGGTTCCAGGGACAACCAAATTTAAAGGAGAAAACTAAATAAGATGTGAAGCTTGATTTACAGAGTGCGATTTAATTGTCTCTGGCATATGCAAAGCAACAATAAAAGTTGTAACGTCTAAACAATGTTTGGACGATGCAAATCATTTCTTGCTTTAATTTTATTGTATGCCACAAACAAGAAGCTTTCATCGTGTAAATTGGAGTGTTTAGTGTTAAATGATCATATTACCTGAATGTCTTGAGTATCTACCACGCCTGCGGGGTTGCCGTGAGGGGCTGTCTGAGTTGTATTCAGTTTCCGTGTCTATGGGCGGAGGAGCGGGGCCATTCCGCGACCGTGTCACACGAGGGTCTTCGTACCTGATAAATAATATTTTTTATTTAAGCAGCCTAGCCTTTTTCCCACCTATGGTGGGGTCGGCTTCCAGTCTTACCGGATGCGGGATGTTATATTTTTCATTTAATAAAATCTTAAATTCATTCACTCACATATGAATGTACAGCATAAACCGCTGGGTCTCATAATCAGCCTATAATGTTCTCATTGCTGGGACACAGGCCTCCTCTCTGTGAGAGGGAGTGGGCCATAATCCACCACGCGGGCCCAGAGCGGGTTGGTGGATGTAACATGTCTTCGAATTTTTGGTTTTAGGACATGCCGCCGGTTTCCTTCACCGTTTTTGAGAGCAGCTGTGGTTATGAAATAATTTACACAAAGTGAAGCGCCTGCCTGCGTTCTAACGCACGGCCGCTGGGTCTAGATGCATGAAATTTTGCACAAGAGTTCCCTACATAGCAAAAGTGAGCACTAAGGATTTTTGAAAATTCAACTCTTGAAGGGGTTGAATAGGGGATGAGAATTTGCATGGAAGTTTGTTATTTATGCCAATGGGAAATCCCATTACGCCCAAAAAAATTTTGCTTGTTAAAAATTGTATCTTCGTTGTTTTAGAAACATATTTAATGAAAATATCGTGATTAAATGTTATTTATCATAAATTTACAACTACTCTACACAGTAGTTCATTGCCACTGATACTGATTGTACTGTATGCAGACCTTTGACATTTTAATCGTCGTTAATGGTCGTTATGCGACAAAAATACATTTAAACGATCTTCAATGTCAAATAACCGATTGACGTCATCATTAAGCGTTACCACATTTGTACGCCTATTTTACCCCAATTTGTTCTATTTTGTCTAATTTGGTCAAGTTGCGGCAAATAAACGTATTTATTATCTTTCTCCGAAAAACATGAAGCAAAGGCATCATCTGTCTAGCCCATTCCCAACTATGTATATTGGGCTCTGCTTCCAGTCTGGATAACCGGATGCAGCAGAATATCAGTATTTTATATGGAGCGTCTGTCTATCTGACCTTCACAACCCAGTTACTTAGAGTGATTTTCAAACTTTTAGGCTTCTAACTACCCTTAACGACTGATAAAGTAAAAATAAGCAGAATATTAGATCTAGAATGAACTTGAAAACCTTACCTTTCCCTAGATCTCGATCGTCGCCTCGACCTCGGTGAGTAAGGCGATCGCCTAGAACGCGGCGAGTAACGACTGTCGGGCGAATATCGCACTGTTTCTGGCGAATACCGACTGTCTGGCGAGTATCGACTCACGGGTGAATACCGACTGTCGGGAGAAAAGCGTCTTTCGCCGTATCTGTGAACAATGGCAATTTGTAATTAAAAAATGACTCCACAGTCGTCGAGAAAAACGATAGGCATGCCTAAGCTTCGTTTTTTTTCAGAAACATCAGACTAGTCTGTTCCAAAAGACTCTGGTGAAAATGTTTTAAAATAATCAGGTTAAATTCTTACGTAATCATTAATTATAGGAAATCAGTAACATATTCATCTGTAGTTTAGAAAGTTTCAACTTTTTTATCTCAACACTTTTTCCAACTAATATTGTGGAGAGGGTTGTTGGTTGCACATTTGTATAACTCCTTATGTTTTATTTACTTGTAATATATATTGTGTAATTGTTTGTTCTTCCGAATAAATAAAATAAAAATAATATTGTTTGAATAACATTATTAAATTGTAATTGAAAAAATCATAGTCGAAGATTGAGGTTATAAAATTAATTTCTACCGTCAAATGAAAAAACGGCCGGAACATGGGCGGCAGCGGTGGCAGCAGGGGCGGCTCGCCGCTCTCCAGGGAGAACACACTAGACATACCTCGGCGGGTGCGGAGAGGGCAGCCTGCCCAGCGGCGGCTCGCCGCTCTCCAGGGAGAACACACTAGACATACCTCGGCGGGTGCGGAGAGGGCAGCCTGCCCAGCGGCGGCTCGCCGCTCTCCAGGGAGAACACACTAGACATACCTCGGCGGGTGCGGAGAGGGCAGCCTGCCCAGCGGCGGCTCGCCGCTCTCCAGGGAGAACACACTAGACATACCTCGGCGGGTGCGGAGAGGGCAGCCTGCCCAGCGGCGGCGGGCGCGGCAGGGGAGGCAGCAGCGGCGGCGGCAGGAACATGGGCGGCAGCGGCGGCAGCAGGGGCGGCTCGCTGCTCTCCAGGGGGGAAGACACTTCTGGAACCAATGTATGGGCGTTAGCATAGAAAGATGCGCTTAGTCTTATGCACTGAGTCCGAAAATTGTCTGGCAGGGTATATCATCAGCAGGGCTTGCAAGTGAAGTAGGCGTTGCATGGAACTATACTATACGCCGAGGGTTGTGGAGGTTGCGGTTATAAAACGTGTGACGGCTGAGACGTGTACGAGATTCTCAGATTTTCGTTTTCTCGCTCACACTTATTATGACCGCGCTGGCCACAGATGTTGGCATTTAGTGTCATCGTCGCCGCGAGTGTCACTGATTTCGCGAGCTCCACCAGTCTGACCATAATTAGAAAGAGTTATATATTTATTTTGATTTTCAAGGAGTTAAACGTTTGCGTACTGTGATGAGGTGAGACGGCTCCGTCGGCCGCACTGAGCGCGGCCAGCTTGCGGCGCAGCGCCGCGGCGTCGTCGCGCGCGGCGTCGGCGTCCCGCCTGGCCGCGCGCGCCTCTAACCACGCGGCGTGCGCTCGGGACTCTACCTCGCTGAGTGCGCTGCGACGCGATGACTCATGTTCTGCTAGCTCTAGTGTTAGCGCGTCGCATTTCTCCCTGAAAAAGTTATTTGATGCATTAATTTATTTTACCGATTGGAAAAACGTGTTAAACAAATGACATCGCAAAGCAATATAAGGCTCAGCTTTTAACCGCGACACTTGTGTTGGGACTATACAGAGTGCAGGGGAAATTTTTCGACCGTTACAAAAAAAATCTGTCACGAAACTCACGAAATATTTCTATGTTCGGGGGTCTAGAATCATGTGTTGAAATTATGATAACAGTTAGCGCGTCGATATCTCTTACACCATACATATTCGTCGTAACGGCCAATTTGAGTTGCAGCGATACCTGTATTGTGTGTACATTTTATACAGTATTTTCTACTCCCACACTTATTTTAAATTCTGTATAATTTTGTTAACCATTGGTGGCACACCATATTAAATATTTTAAACTTACTTGTATCTCTGTACTTCTTGTTGCAGAATTTCTATTTTTTCCACTGTGCTAGCTGACTCGCCTTGCTTGCTCAGCCATAACGATTCTTTGGCGCTAAGTTCTCTGAAAATAAATCCATACTAATATTATAAATACGAAAGTGTGCCTGTCTGTCTGTTACCTCTTTACGCTTAAACCGCTGAACCGATTTAGATGAAATTTGGTATGGACGTAGTAAACTTACGCGGGTGAAACCGCGGGACGCTGCTAGTAACAAGATATTAATGTATTTTAATTTTTTTTATTTAGAATTATTTTGAATCTAAAGTCTATTAAAATATCGTTGTTTCAATACATTAACATAAACAAATATCTAATTTAATTTTGTGCAAAATTAAGTTGATTTCAAATGTTATAAAATACTTTAGTGATATGTATTTCATTTTCAAAAATGACATAAAATTGTGAGCGCAGTTTATACATGGTCCACTTACTTTAGAAGCTCACCCTCTCTTTCCTGGAAGTATTTCCCTAAGACCTCTAGCCTAGTGAGCGCTTCTGTAGCACTTTGACCTGTAGTAGTTAGCGTTTCTTGGGTAACCTTCAGTTCTTCAGCAAGACGTGTTCTTTCTTTGTATTCTGTCTGTAACAACAATGTAAGATGTGATGGGAAAGGCAAATTTATAAACATTATCATGTTGTATTATCAAGATTCTGGCTCGAAAATGTAGAGAAACGAATGTATCATGGGTATAACAAAATAGTTATGACTGCGATTACAAATTATTCTACTTGCACAAGCGATGTACTGCATTAATACGTCTTTTGTTAATCTAAAGATTCTTATTATCGAGTATATAATAGCAACTGCGCTTCGAGTACTTGTTAAGTCTCTACGCCTGATCTCTCTCCGGTCGTGTCGGATTACCGTCCCATCGGACTATGAGAGTGAAGGAAGAGGGAGTACACCTGTGTCTGCGCTCATACTTGTGCACTACAATATCTCGCGCGCCGAAGGCTAGTCCCCGTTGAGATTGGCCGCCGTGGCCGAAATACGGTCTGGAGGACTTTTATTTCTTTAAGTTTCTACAAGCATCATATTAGAATGAAAATTAATTGATGACAATAGCAACCAGTTTTTATTCATCTCTAGCTGATCTGACAGACGTTGTCCTGTCCAAATTTTCAATTATTCGTACAATAATCTCATAGAAAAAAGGTCATTCAGTTTTACCAGAATATGAAAAATTCCCAGGAAACTTTTCCAATTTTTCTTTCCATAGAAACCTAATTCGGATAATTACGAATATTTTAAAACATAAAATAGCCAAATCGGTTCAACAGTTCTAAAGTAATGCTTTTACAGATAATTTAAATCTTACCTCAAACTTGCTTTCAAATGAGTTCTTCTCTTGCAGCGCTTTAGACAGTTTAGCTTTGATTTCTGTGTGGTCTATAAAGGATGTAACATCCACGTCCGCTGACATACCACTCTTTAATTCCTTGATAGCTTCCTGAAAATATAAAATGGACAGTTATTAGATACAATATATAGAAACGACAATACATTGTAAAGTGACATTTAAATCAGACAATCTGTGACCATTGTATGATTGCTACCAAATTCATTGTATATTGTAATGTAGAAGGTCGAAGGAAAATATCCGGATATTTCGATTTGCGGCGTCATTATCATTCAGACCTGATCACAGCTCGACCTTCTAATAGTCACACTTCTTGGGATGACCTGTCAGTAATGGACAATAAATTAATTAAAATACTGCCATAACTGGTATTTATCTGTAAGTCTTCTTTATACAGACAACACCTAGGTATTAGCAGGCCATTTCAATTGCTGTATGCTAACATTGCATAATAATAATAATTATCATACGGTTTGGTCTAACATAATTCTAGTCTAATATTATTAAAGCAACTTACTTTTAGGGCTTCAATCTCGTGTTTTTGTAACTCAACAGTGTTTTTAGCTTCTGCTAACAGCTGGTTGATTTCATCAAGTTGTTTCTTTTGTTTCTTGAATTCTTCTAATGCACTTTCAGCTGATACATACTTCAGTTGGAAGTTATCTCTTTCACGACTAACTGATATTAATTCCTCCTCGAATGCCTGCATCTTTTCTGAAAACAGAAAAATTCAGGGTTTACAAATACGTAATGGGATATAGACCATCGTGAGGAAACCGGCAAGTCCTAGAAACAAACATTCGGAGACATGTCATGTGATGTCATATCTGCCAACCTGCACAGGGCCCGCGTGGTAGATTGCAGCCCACTCCCTCTCGAAGACAGGAGGCGTGTGTCCCAGCAGTGGGAACATTATAGACTGATTATGTAGGGAATAAATACAATACTGCTTTTTCATGAATTAGTGTTCAGACACTATTTGAATGTTATTCAAATACTTACCAATTTGTTCTGTGCGGGATTTGAACCCACCATTGAACACTCAAAACATTGACCAAAATATGACATACATGAATTACTTCATACATTCATTTGTAAAGATCGTAGCAGGTGTTGTTCTGTAGTTTCTGCCTACCAGCATGAAAATAAAAGGAAATCTAAAGAAATAAACGACATCTACTCAGAATGATGCCTACAATAAATTTTTTGATAACACTTTTTATATGTTGATTGTTTTGCATTATCATGCTGATCTTATGAATATTTTATATACTATGAACTGTTTACTGCGTAACTGTATTGTGCGTATGTAAAATAAAATCGACAGAAATAAAACTGATCACAAAATTATGCAATGCGAGGGATGTGACATTGGTTCAGTCAAATCAAAATACACTGCAGTGTATGAGTGTGCAATGACTGAGCATTGCACTACTCAGTTATCAGTTTTAAGCATAATTTGTGATGTTTTATTTGTATATTTTGATTAATGCTAAATCATTAAAGAGGCTATGTGGCTAGCAACAAATACCACCTAATTAAAATAATAGGAACTCACCATTCAATTCCACTATTTGCTCTTCAGAGTTAGCTCTCTCAGCCAAGAGCTCACTAAGAGTATTTTCCACCTCGCCCAGGGTATTTTGCAACTCTCCCGCAGTATTCTCTGATACCCTGAGCAACTTTTCATTATCATCCAAGGAGTTCCGTAGCCTATCGTTTGTGGCCTTTAACTCATTGATTTCTTCTTTCAGGGACAGTACCATGTCATCCATTCCAAATGAGTTGTCTTCAATACCGGCTAACTTATTTTTAGTAGTTGTAAGTTCCTCTTTGAGGATCTCACACTCCTGGAAAATGATAATTTGTGTAAATATTTTGCCTTAACATCATAAGGTCAAAAATATACTGCTATAACGAAAATAACAATACAAAGATACCTTAAACAAACTTTCCAGGGAAAGATGGAAGATAGTGAATGCAGCCAACACGAGAAGAACATTTTTAGCAATTTTGACTTTATTTATTCAATTCAAGTTAAAATAATATGTTACCTTAGTTGTGAAAAGTAAATCCCGTTGTAACGAATTGATTGTGCCAATGAGTCTTCCATCTTGCCTCCTATTATCTATGTAGTAGTATCCTAATGTAAACAGAAGGACGGAACTGGCTGTGGTCAGAAGGAATGTCAGCAAGCGGTTGGTGCCATCGTTTGAGGTTCCATCACAGTACTCATCGGTGAAGCATGTTTGTCCTGTAATCAAAGATATAGTTAAAAAAAAGGAATCATTATTCAATGGCATAATCCAAAAAATATGACTTTTAAGAATTTTATAAGACAACGAAGTACATTTATGTATATACCTATATCAGAAACCACTTAATAGTCATCTAGGTTAAATAGTTTTTAATTAGTATAACTGATAATTAATATAAAAAGTAATAAAAATGAATTGATACCTATTAAAATCATTTGAAATTTCAAACAGTGTTTTGTAATATGAATGGAGCAAGTTTCCTAGAAGACCACTTTCATACAGAATTATGAAAGAGATAAACTATAGATATTGCAAGATAAAACTACTTCAGACTTCTATCTCCAAAATCAGGTAGTTATTGGATATAATACTTATCAGATGTTGATTGTAAACAAAGATAATAGAAATAGTATTGTATAAAGTAGCTATATAGAAGTTTACTAAAGTCAACGCCAATGTTATGTTAACAAATTGAGTGTTTTTAAAATGAAATCATTATAACAGTGAATGGTTCTCAGTATTGATTGCATTTTGTTTTGTTATTATATTACTCACACTGTTTTAAAACACAGCATTAAAGTTGGCTTACTATGCGTAGAAAACGAAAAGTAAAGAATAAGAATCATTGATTGAGAAACATTATTGGCTGTTGAGATAGTGACATGCATATATAAACATTGCTTAAAGTTAAGTAATGATTAGCAACTGTCTAACCTTATGTTTTTGATGTTTAAATGTCTCTTAACTTTAAGCAATGTTTATAAACTTTATTTATGGTATAGTGTATATAATGGATGATTTTTTAATAAAATTCTTTTGTGATGATTAACTTACCAACTGAAGCAAACAAAGCCTTAGACTCTTCACTAGTACCCATAACTGAATAATAAGTAGACATGAAATATTTCACAAAAGAAAATCCTTCATTTCCATCAGCCTTTTCACTCTCATAAGTGGGATACTCTGTGTTGTATAGAGATTCTGGTGATTCAGTTGAAGATGGCCAGATGTCCGCTACAGTAGTGTACATATTTGAAAAGAAACCTTCTGAGTTTTCGTCTTGTACTGGAGCTTCTGTTGGTGCACTATTGATATCTTCTGTGGAGTCAGGCAAGGCAGCGATAATTTCTTCAACAGGTGCTTGTGGGTATGAAGGAGTATCTTCAGTAGGACCAGGCTCTGATATTTCTTCGGTTTCGTAAGACTGGTCAGGAGTGTATGGTGCAGGAGTGGTGATATATATATATGGAGGTAGCTCTGGAGGTGGGATTTCAGTTGTAGGTGGAGCTTCCATGCTCATGACAGGAGGGATTGCTTCTAGAGTTGGCACAGTTTGAGGTTCTTCAGAGTATGCTGGAAGTAAAGTCTCCATTGTTTTAGGTAGTTCTGCTTCAGTTGACACAGGGAGTAATGTTTCAGTAGATGGTGCTGGTACTGGTTCAATTGTTTGTGGAATTTCCATAGATGCTGAGGCCATATGCTCCTCTGTTGGGGCAGTATTTTCATTAGGTTCTAAACTTTTAACAAGAGGCAAACTGTTGTATTGGTTTTCGGCATTCACATTAGTATAAATTGGTGGTATAACTTGGTTTATTTGGCTAACTATTGGGTCATTAACTGGAGGTATGTCAGGTTCATTAGTAGGATTCACTACAGTCTCTGTTGTGGTGGTGACTGTTTGTTCAGTAGTAGGGATTACATCAGGTTCAACTGTGGGAATTTCTATAAGTTCTTCAACTGGGTTAACAAGATCATTTAAAGAATTACCATTAGGCACACTGTTTGATTCAGTAGAAGTTTCCTCAGGTGCTTGTAAATTGTCAAGGTTATTATTGAGAGAACATGTATTTTGTTCTTTGCTGTCACTCTGTTCTGGTTCAGTTAAAGTGTTTTGCAAGTAATCTTGTTTCTCAGGCACATCTATTATAGACTCACTACTTAATGAACCATGATTAACAGTAGATAATAATTCCTGTGGAGGTATTGTCTCTGCTGGCATTTCTTTGGGAGCCTCTTCATTATTTAGTTGTGCTTCTAATGGCTGATTCTGTTCAGGATTGTTGTTGTCTACCTGTTCAGTTGTCTTAGGTATTGATTCTGAAGATGGTTCCACACTTTCATCCACATCACTGGTAGTAGCTGAAGCTTCTGTTTGGACAGCAGTTTCAGGTGGTGTTGCAGTTGATGTAGAAGGGACTTCTGTTTGGGCAGCAGTTTCTGGTGGTGTAGCAGTTGATGTAGAAGGTTCTTCTTTCTTTTGTGCCTCTAAATTTACATTTTCATCTGACAGATTTTCATTATCAGCTTCTACATTTTGATTTGGTATTTCTGCTGCACTATTCAGTGATGGAGTGAGATCTTCATTGGGAGAGGTTAAGGGGGATTCAGTAGAAGAATCCTGCTGTGCATCATTGACAGCTGCTTCAGTGGTGTATATTGTCGTGCCTTCAAACACTTCATGAGCATGCTGAACCTTATCAGGCTTAACATTTTCCTCCTTCTCAGCCTCAAAAGGAACAATCTGTAGATTCTTTTCTAATATTTTGGTTTCTTTTAAAAACTTCTTGTTAGCAAAGCCACTCTTTCCGCTAATGCTCACGAACCACAAGTCCGAATTGGTACCAGCTGATTTCATATAAACGATTGCATCGCTATTTCCGCGAAAAGATAGTAGGTCCGAATCAACACTAGTATAACTCAGCAAAGTTTTCGCTTTAGAAATAGGTCCTGGAAGAGGTACAAATAATATGTTGTTAGAAAGTAATCACATGAAAACTGACATTGTATTGCAGTCTGGTATCTTACCATTACATTCTTGGTTAGCACAATATACTTTGTCAGGAATCCTGCATTGTGACACTGAGATAAATAACGTAAATAAAACAAGTTTTAACACAATCATTTTCGCATTCTAATAATTAAATTTAATTTCTTAAAAAATTCACTAGACGTTAGGCCACATCATCTGTCAAGTCGATCGTTCGGTCGTTCGGTGTGACGCAGGAAAATGAATTCAACTCAACCATGAATAGATTTGTATATTACGACAAAGAATAAAAAAATATATATATATATATCAGCATATAATTTCAGATATCATATCGAGTTAATAAATATGAAATTAAATAAATGTTTTTTATTAAATTGCCACTATTATATTGTTACACAGTTACACACTTTGAACGGAACGCAAAAGTATTCGGAAAGCTCATTCAATCCATTCAACTAATAACTTGTGATGAAAAATGTATCTTTTATTTTATTTCTAAATTAAAATAAATAAATAATCATTTGCTATTGTTCAATAAATTAAGCGGCAGTTTTCCTCCTTCGAGAGTGGAATATGGCTTAACGCTGCACCGTTACCACAACTGCCAAGTACAGACTGCCCAGTATATACGATGTATGTGTACTCACTGCGTTTTTGAACAAAATCAATGCTGTCATCATTTTTTCTCTGTACCACAGTACCAGTAAAGTAAAACCTTTCCTTCGGTAAAAATATGATAAGTTAAAACCTATTTGAAGTATTTGAATGGTGCGGGAAAAGTTTTGGTACTGTCTGGTAGGTACTGTCAGAGATACTGAATGCTGCCATTAGACAGGATAAATATAAAAAAAAAAAATGGCGTAATGTCAAAAAATCCATTTCCAACTAAATACAACATTGCAAAAAGATTTCATAATGGATCTAGAAGATCGCGTGTCACTTATTGATTTATCAAAACAATTACCATTTGAAATAGGTAAGTGATAACGTAATCATTTTTAAGCTTGAAAGTAAGCATAGAACTTTAGCTGGTGACAGATAGCAACGTCACTGGAGCCGCGGGGTTATCGACAGTCACTACATCGACGGTCGCTGTATCGAAAACGTTCCATCGACGGGTTAAGAATCGACAGTACCCCAAATCGATAGTAAGCTGTATCCACAGTATACCATATCGATAGTACGTTGTATCGATAGTACAGACGCCAGCACATCCACCTACCCCTAGCTGTCAAATTTTTACAATCAACATTGAACCTTATGCTTTAGCGATAAAGTTGAAAATCTATTACAGAAATCTGACAGATTGTAGTAGGTTGATGTGCTGGCGTCTGTACATCATATCGATGGTACGCTGCATCGACTGACTTCTTCACCAAGAGAGTCTGCGTAGCATTTGAGTTGTCCGAAGAAATGAGTGTAGCTCTCTTGAGATTTACTCAATAGAAGCGCATAATATATACAAGAGGGACTGTTTTAGTATTATACCCTGCATTACCAACGATTCCATGTATCGAATAAAGTTGTGCAAATAATATTGGGCAACACTGAACTGTCCCGTCCCTTATCCATATCGGCGATTCTTTCATCAGCTGTATGTTTTTTTTGTACACAAAATTAGCACGGAATCTTCTTTAGTAAAACGTGTGTTTGAAACTAAAAATGGTTCCTCATCAAACATCTTCAAGTCATGTGGGAATTTCAAAACGGCTGGTTGACACTTCCCGTGATCCAAGGGCTGGCTTTTACCTTGGCCAGAGGCTATGCATTGCCATACAACGTGGTAATGCCACACTATTGCAACCACTACACCAAACCGACTTAACAAAGACAGTTGAAATTAACAAGTCCATCATGTGACAAAAAAGTATTCAAAAGCTTATCTACCCTAACATTCTCCCTTGAACAAGTCGTTCTAGTTCGTGTAGCTCGAAATCGAATATTAACACATTTATCTACTGCTAATTGCAGAAAGTTCAAATTGGTCTAACTTTTAGTGGGTTACCTAACGGCAGGGTGGCTCAGCTAATAGCTATCACCGACTGTAGGTACTTGACTCTTTTTCGCATTTTCTCTTAGGCGCAGTTCATGAATAATACCTGCAGATATATAAATGTGCATTTTATTGCTATATAAAATCCTCAAGTGCAAGTAATGGCATTCGATTACAATTTTTTTTTTACTTGTCAGGATGTGGAGCATATTATTCTTTAATACGTACTTCATTAGAATCACAGATTACACTGCTACAAGTACTACGACACTTTGTATCGGTATATTTTTTTACCCAATACCAATGAATATAATATCTACGTCATTGCCCAATACCAGTAGTGCACACCTTTATCGTTCACTTTATTCTTCACCATTTTGTAACCGTTTATTACCAAAAATGTAGATAATTTTAGTCCATTTTCGTAACGAACACCAAGACTGACGACAAAATGATTGTAAACAATTTAATTACAAACTCATGAGGGTAAAGGGACATTTCAGTGTTGCCCAATATTATTGTAAAATATGAATAACTGAATAATCTTCTATGGTAATTCTATGTAGGTACTTTATAAATGTGAACTTATTATTATTTGGAGGTTTTATTTTAAAATTAATATTATCAATGTTATAGTTATTTTGAAAGTTATTGCAATAATAACTAATGGTACTGAATACGAATTTATGATTTTTCAACCATTTTATGTAGGTTACATCCAAAACAAGCAATACCTATACAAATTTAACAAATTGTGATTAAAAACTTTAAAAAGCTTATGTTGTTTATTTAAAACTGGCTCGGGTCGGGCAGTCGATACAGCGTACCATCGACATGGTGTACTGTCGATACAACGTACTATCGATGTGGTATATGTACTGTCGATACAGCGTCCTAGGTATCGATTTGGTGTACTGTCGATGTAGCGTACCGTCGATTTGGGGTACTGTCGTTTCATTAACCCGTCGATGGAACGTTTTCGATACAGCGACCGTCGATGTAGTGACTGTCGATATTATGAACCAGACCCAGAAAGAGAAGGGAGTAAATGATAGCGTGACGGTTGACAGGGGAGAATGGAAGAAGAAACGTGTTGCGCCGACCCAAGGAACATGTGATAAGGGCAGGAAGATGATGATGATGACCCCTGGAGCGGGTCAACCCGTACAACTTATCTGTACATGTGTCCACTAATAGTTCTGCTATGGGTGCTTGAAAGCTGGAAGTAGTAGGTAGTAGGGAGCATGGCAGGACCTAGGACATGGATACTTTTTATCCCGGCAGTATGATCTCGTGGGGTCATTGCCGACCTCCACGCGGGCGAAGCTGCAGGCAAAAAGTTGTTGCGTATGAAAATATATTTTCTACTTTTATTTCATTAATAAAATGAATTCATTGTTACAACACAGCACATTAGCCGATAACGACACCAACACGATATTAGTTTTTTCACTGGAACTAACTTTTTCCCACTGCCGACTTCGAGACGGCGATACTTAGTAGTACTGCGTTTAGTGTGTCGCGATGGTCATCGATATTCACCAATATCATCTGGCCTAAATAATAATTATAATACCTGTATCAAATCGGTAAAGGTACCTCTAGCTGCCGACATATCGGAATCGGGTTGGTGTCGTTATCTGATAATGTGAAAACGCTCATTAGGTACAGCGGACATTTTATGTACCTACCTAATAATTTTAGTTCACTACACCGTAGGTGCCATAAAATGTAAACCTAAGGAAAAAAAATAGAACCTATAAAAACGAATTCAGTTGATCAACTGCAAATATTTTATACTGTGGCATGAATTTTCCGTGAAATGGTCGGCGGCGCATCGTACATACTCGTAAAATACGTCGTGCTGCATTTTGGGGAGGCGGAGGTAGTATTTCAAAGGCCTACAGGCCCGGAAACCTCAATACTCATTACTCAATCATTTAAGTATTGCATTATGCTTATTGTAACAAACATTTGTTGTAACAATCGTGGAACCCTGTCGAGTACAGCAAAAAAAAAACTTGAAGGAAGAGGGGTTATTTATACCTCGCTTTAAGTTTCAGTGTACTACTAACACTCTATGGACAACCTAGTCTGAAATAAATTATAAATAACTAGCTTCTACCCGTGACTTCGTCCGCGTGAATTTCAGGGGTGGAATTTCAAAAAACCCTTTCTTAGTGGATACCTACTCTTCACAAAGGACGCACCCTCCAAATTTCATGTCTCTAGGACCAGCGGTTTAGGCTGTGCGTTGATATATCAGTCAGTCAGGACTTTGAATTTTACATACACACACACATACATAATCAGCCTTTAATGTTCCCACTGCTGGGACACAGGCCTCCTCTCTTCGAGAGGGAGTGGGCGGTAAACCACCACGCGGGCCCAGTGCGGGTTGGTAGATGTCACATGTCTTAGAATTTTTGGTTCTAGGACATGCCGGTTTCGTCACGATGTTTTCCTTCACCGTTTTGAGAGCAGTGGTGATGAAATAATTTACACAAAGTAAAGCGCCTGCCTGGGTACGAACCCACGACCTACAACTCGTAAGTCGCCGTTACCACTGGGCCACCACTGCTCGATACATACCTACATATATAGATAATAATAATAATAATTATTTCATCAACAATGTTCTCAAAATAGTGAAGGAAAACGTGAAGAAACCGGCATGTCCTAAAACCGAATATTCGAAGACATGTGACTGTGACATACATACTACGCTGACTACGCTGTCCTCCCATACCTACTGTAATTTGAAAACATTGCAAAAGCCATTTATTTTTAAAAGAGTAACCGTGGAGTTTCTTGCCGGCTCTTCTCAATAGGAAATGACCAATTGGAATCGTGCACCTAGCTTTTGACGTCTCATAAAAGTGCCCATGTGGGTTTATGTGAAATAAAATATTTTGATTTTGATCTATCAACCCGCACTGGGTCCGCGTGCTGGATTACTGCCCACTCCCTCTCACCGAGAGGAGGAAATGTGTCCCAGCAGTGGGAACATTATAGGCTGATTATGCTTATACGTCACTGCAGCCTTTATGTGCGGTCACCGCTTTTCTAGGTAACCTTAGCTTAATTGAAAAAACAAGATGGCGGCGTTAGTTCTAATTTTAGCCATGTGCACAGTTTTACTTATCCTTGCACAGTTATACTAAGACCTGATTATATTTTTGAAGAATCAATAATAACAGAACTCGCTTGTAAAATATATGCCTACCTACTTAGGCTTACTTATGTAAAATGGAGAAACTACATAGTTTCCCTGTTCTGGTTGCATGTGACTGCGACATATTGGTTTAAATTCGATATCTACCTATGACGACGTACCAAAAATTACAAAAAAAAACTTATTACAAATGTTAAAATGACTTATTACTTATGGTGTTTAATTGATTATTATAAATTGATACATAATTTTGTTATTCGTTTCTCATATTATTACCGAGATTCAATCAAAGTAAATGTTCAGATCCCCATCCAATAATGATCATTGATCGTACTTACAGACGAACTTATAAAGGAAAAAATTTGTTTTGGAGAAACATTGATTATTAGTTGTGGGCATTATGAGGGTGACCTTGATGTTGATGAAGATGAAGAAGAAAATTCAGAATCAGAGTGGTCATGTTCAGAGCCTACCGAACCGACAGTGTCGGAAGACGACAAAGGCCAAGAAACGTATGAAATAAAGGACTATGTTGCGGAGGAATCTGCACACGAAGAGGAGGAAGAAGAAGTTAATGAATTTTCTTTTTATTTTTTTCCCGATTGCAATAAACCTCCTCCTCCGCAAAATAGCAAAACAAGCTTTATCGTTGTTGATGGTTTGCCAAAACTAAATCCAACTGCAAAGGGAAAAAAATTGTGTACTTGTAAAAAAGACAAAACAGGGGAATGCCCATGTTATACGAAAGTGCCTTGCAAATGTGGAGCCAAAACTATTGCTGATTGTATTTGCTCTAAACGAAAAGATATATGCACTTGTGGCGCAGGATATCCTCAAACAGTGTGCAAATGTAAAAAAGTTGATGTATGCGTTTGTGATCCTGATGGTAAAATATTTCCCGAATGCACCTGTGCCCTAATAGAAAAACCATGTATTTGCCACCCGGGTAAATTTCCTAGTCCTATATGCAAATGTAAATATAAGCCCAAATTTTCAAGTCTCATTAAAACCAAACGTGAAGAATTTGTAGGAGAAGGGTCTGAAGGAGAAACAAAGTCTATCATTCGCCAAGGCAAAGATGAGGAGAGGTCTGAGGAAGCAAATAAAACGGTTATTGAAGAGGAACCATGTGTTTGCCAAAAGCCAGAACCTAAAAAGTTATGCCACTGTCTTAAAGGCAAAGATTGTACATGCTTGACCGAATGTATTTGTGGTCTACAACGCCCATGTTTATGTGAGCCAGAAGAATCCGATAACATTAATAAAGAAATCCCTTGTAAACATGACGAAAACAAATCGACTTGTAGTTGCGATGTCCCCAAAGGCTGCACTTGCGAAAACGAAAATGCCGGTGCCGTTTGCAAGTGTTTTCCGGTACAAATTTGTAAATGTGGAGATCCAGAACATTGCAAGTGCTTTACTACTTGCGATTGCACAAATCCATGCATTTGTGACACTCTTCCAGTTAAAACAGAAGAATGTATATGTTTAAAACCACCGGGAGTATCAAATTACGCAAGCACTTGTCAGTGTTTACAGGAATCAACCAAAAAACAGAAAAAAGTTCGTGCTGGTAAAGACGGATATCGATGGTGTCACGAAGTTGATGCACAGCATACGTATTTTGATTATGCCTATGGTAAACATGACAAAATCAATCTTGAAGAGCCAGAGGTGGAACAGTTCGAGATTAAAGGCCTTCACGATGAACCAGATGAAGTTGGTGCATGTCCCGTTCATGGCCCGCGGGTACCTCAATACAAAAAAAAAGCAAGGAAACCATCTTTAGATTGTTGCAGTTCTGTTGGGGGTAGATATATTTAATTCCTTATAATATCACTACTTTATTAAAGTTCGTAACATGTATTATACATGTTATTTTTTCAGAAAAAGTAATACAAGTCTTATGTAGGCAGAATTGGCGCTTTTTTTTCAGAGTAGTTTATTTTTTTTCTAAAAGAAAAAATATGTTCACATGTAGGTATTTAAATTATTGAAACATGATTTTGTTCCAGGCTGGAAACATTTCTTTGTTAGAAACTACTTTTTTTTTAAGAATCAAGCCCACTTTCTCAAAACCAAATTACGTAATGCTTGTATGAATAACTCATTTCACATTATTCTATAACTATTTATATCTTAGAATTTACTACACCATTTCTTCTTTAAGGATCACGGTTAAGTATTACCTCTCCTAGGTAATAGAAATATTAGGTGACAAGGTTTGGCAAATTACCTAAAAATATCTAATCAAGTTACTTTTCTGGAGAGGAAGTTTTAATGCGCTTACAAGTGAGCAATGTTTATCATTATACAGAACATTTTGTTAATAGAAGCTTTTTATAAACAGGGATCAGCATTTGTGTTGAAAGTCTAGGCGAGGACAAAGATAAACTTCTCGTGCAAGTGGTTTCATATTCGTCAAAGGAAGGTGCAAAAACTGGCTCAAAGCTTGTTAGCATATTGGATTGTAACTTACACACGATGGAGGAGAATAGAATCGAGTAAGATATTGTTACTGATATTTCTTATAGTTAGTCTTATGGCCATTATCTGTGTAGGTACTGTTGTAGACGGTTCTTAATGTAATCTGATCGTGTTCGAAACACTATAGTCACAGCGCTCCAAAACCAAGATAGCTGACGGGGCTCAAAAGTTTTCCCAACTTAAGTGGTACCGTGCAAGACATGTATGCTGTATGCCAGACAAACTGTGGGTCCTGATAGCACAGACCTCGTGCCCCGAGATAGTTAGATGGAGACACGGCAGGCCACGAAGGAAATGGTGGGACAAATTGGATAGATTCCGTAAAAAACAGGAAAGCGGAAGCACTATCGCGGAAATTGGAAGCAGTGAAAGGAGGCCTCTGCCCATGATTGAGACAGAACTAAGTCAAGAATGAAGTGCGAGTCGATTCCAATAGCTATTGCTGCAAATAAATTTTTTGATTTCTTAGCAACATAATAGGTACTGATATCTTTTGTTTTATAATCACAGACATATAACAAAGAAAGACTTAACCAAAGAGCGGCGGAGTTACACAGCTATCTGCGAGAACGGTTACTATAACAAAGTGACTCGCATTTGCGGAGACAAGCATGTGGTTAAGCGATTCTACCACTCTTTCGAAAAGGCTCACAACTTTTTACTTGAAGGATCAAATATTGTGTTTCTGCGCTATCTCGCTCTTCGACGCTTCAGAGGTACCGTTCAGACTGACACTGTCATGATGGATGGGACTATCTGTCGGAGTATTTATGTGAGTTTTATTATAAAGTTAAAATAAATTATGTTTATATAACAATACTTAATACCCAATCATTTATTGCATTCCACAATGTATATGCTTAGGTGGTAGGTAGACATTTGTTGTAACAATCATGGACCGTATATTAGGTATTATAATTTTCAGAAAAATTCAAACTCTTTATTAAGAAGGAAGTGTACCTACCGATGTGTTGCAACAGAAAAAACTTTTTTACAAAAAAAAACACAACCGACTTCCAAAAAAAACACTACAAAGTGAAAAATAACTTTAATTTCGGATGTCGGTGTCGTTGGTTCCACATTTTCGTTTTTTTGACACCGACTTCCGAAATGAAAGTTATTTTTTACTTTGTAGTGTTTTTTTTGGAAGTCGGTTGTTTTTTTTGTAAAAAAGTTTTTATTTTTCGCTTTTTAGTTGTACCTACCCCATACAAATTCATATAACTCTACTTGCTATGTGAATATTAGTGACAGGAAAACAAACATCATCAATATAAACTAAGTGGAAAACAATCGTATTGTTGAGGCTAATTCCAAAACTACCCAAGCAAAGTTCATAAAATTTATATGGGACCACCTCTGAAGCATACCTTATTCATTAAAAAAAGTATTTCACTTTATGAAATATTTATTAGTTTTTAGACTAGATGCTGATAATTCTGGCTGCAGCATCAGGCCAGACTTACGTCAACATTGACTTGAACTTAAAATTTAGTCCTGTTCAAAATGAGCCCAAATACGACTACGGTGCTGTAATGTCAAGGCTTGTACTTTTTCTGATGCTCCTGGCTTCAGCATCAGGTCTCTATGTACTTCGGTGTTCCTCATTAACAGTACCTTTATCCACACATCGACCCCTTTTCAATGAGCTTAAACACGATATATCTGCTGTTAGTTGTCGAGGAGTTAGGTACTCTGCAGACTATCCTGACTGCAGCATCAGGTCGACTTGATGATCATGAGACCAAATGTGGCAAATGCCCTATCAAACATCAAAACAATTTACTAAAACAGTCCTTGCCTGTTCGAGTAAATTCTTACTGTTAAGGAGTTGTACCTTCCATCATCAGCCCAGCTACCTGAGATGGTGACAACCATACGCAAATACACAAGATACTTCATAAAATATGCGAAAAACATTAAGTGAGATTAAAAAATTTGAGGGTTGCCCTCGATTTCTCTAAGATCCCATCATCAGATCCTAACTTGGTGACAGTGGGACCACCTCAGAACTATCTACTTTCAAACAAAAAAGAATTTGAAAATCCGTCGACAATTGGCGGAGTATACGATGAACAAACATACAAACAAAAACATACAATCATCCGAACATAGTACCTCCTCCTTTTTGTGAAGTCGGTAAAAATTATGTTGCATCGATTCAATCATGCGCAAGCATCTAGTCTAGAATATACACATACAGAATAATGCTATCTAGAGTCCCTAGACTAATGAAACCACAGGGCCAATTATGAAATAGATATTAGGTATCATATAGGTTTGGACTAAAGAACTATAACCAATTCACGAATTATCTAGCGTGGTATGTTAGTTTTAGCGGTTTGCGTTGACTAATGAATATTTCTTGTTAGACCGTTAATCTACCTGCATTATTAACCGATTTTACTAAATTATTTTGAGGAATTCATTTGTGATATTGCTTTTAGACGGGGGAAGTATTTTTTTTTCAACTATTATCGTACAAACGTTTAACGTCAACGTTTATGTAGCAAAGTCAGTGAAAGTGGGGCATCAATCAGTTTGTGGGTAAAGTGCGAAACCCTTCGACTTCTTATGACGTTTTAAAAATACCATTTTTACAATATAATTTCGTAGGGCAACACAGTAAAAGTAAAAGATTGACGTTGATGGATATTTATTATACATCTTGTCCCAAAATTCAACGATAAGCGGGCTACTGGTGCCCGCTTATCGTGGACCTGCTCATGACTACTCGAGAAAAAAAAATTTTTTTTTTAAATTACGTAAAATACATTGAAATCCTTCGAAAATTGACACCCCTTAAGATATTTTTAATTACCATGACCACAATTTTTCAAATACTTCTGTTTTTTTTTTTTGTATCGGCAACCTAAGTAGCACTGCTATCCACCACAATCCTTAAAAATCCCAGAACGCCTGTAGTTTTTACACAAAAACAATAAAAAATAATTTTTTCCTTAAAATTTTCAAAGTTTTTTACTTTCAGTCCACTTTGTAATACTAATTAGGTACCAAAATTTTTGAGAATTTTTTTTTTTCATTATTTTTTCTCGAGTTATCATGATCACGACTATCCTCTGGTGGTCACCAGAAGGTGGACCTGATCATGAAAAAATAATGTTTAGGTTGCCGATACAAAAAAAAAAAACAGAAATATGTATTTGAAAAATTGTGGCCATGGTAGTTAAATATTTTAAGGGGTGTCAATTTTCGAAAGATTTCAACGTATTCGGAATAATTGCCAACCTGATTGATTGGAAATCGATTAATTTTAAACCGATCCAATTAACTAAACTTAAATTTAAGTGTATTGAATTAATTTGTCGATAGAAAATTTAAGTTTTCGAAAAGAAACTGAAGGCGCTTTTAAGTATTACTTATTAAACATCTTTGGTACATACTCATAGAAGAAAATCGAATTTTACAGTTTTTTTTTAATTAGTTCTCTGGATTCAGCAAAAAGATAGGAAAAGAAGCAGTGCAGGCAAAAAAGTAGTGTACCTAATAGCTCAAAAAATTGCAAGCCTCTATCTAAATATCAGTTTTAAAGTCACATGCTAGAGCTAGACAGAACTAGGTACGGGACGTCTGAACCCATATTAGTTAAACGCCACAGTAACTTAGCGGCATTCAGTACTGCTTCGCGTTATATTCTAAAGCGTGTAGCGTGTGTACCTTATTGTACAGACGCCAGCACATCAAGCTACCCGAAGAAATTTGACAGATTGTAGTAACTTGATGTGCTGGCGTCTGTACCTAGATGAGTTTGTTATAGCCTAACCTAGCAGCGCAGGTGCTTTCGTCATAAATCTGCTTACAAAATTCGATTTTGAAATGATGCTAATCATCAGGAATTAAATAAAAATGCTTCAGATACATGAATTACATCTTGTTCCTTACTTCGAACAGGGCTGCATAAAAACTTAGATCGCCAAACAGATAGAGTCGTCAATCAATCAGAGAAGAGTCGTCATTCACAGAGAGGTTTTTTTACTAATTATCATAAGTTGTATAACTAATCATCAAACGTTTGCCCCTAGGTTTCTAACGGTGTAAGTCAAGGAATCGTGAATAGCACTCCGTTTTTCGTGGTCAAGGTCGAGCGGCATATTGTCGAACCTTCAGGATATGTTCATCAAACATTGACGGTGCTAAGTCTCAAAGGTACAACCCTATATCTGTGTACATAATTATTTGTTTTTCGTTTTTTTAACACTTTTTGGGATTACGTATAAATAATGATGAAGATTTTATGAAAACTGTTCCATTATGTATTTGATCCAAGGGGGAATTCTCATAATTTTAAGAACGTTCGCAGTCTGATTAGTCTCAATCCGTCAAAAATACCTCTATTTTCCCTACATTTTTACATGTTTTTGACTTTGATTGTCGCTGAGACGAGATTGCGACTAGATTTTGAACATTTTTAATTACGGGAATTGGCCTTCTGATTTCATTATAGTTTTTCTATTTTTTTTAAATCATTTTTTGAATGCTTTCAAGGTTACACTATAAGTCACGAGTGGGCAGACAACTGCTACATTTTACATGTGAACCCACTCCTGCGCGTCGTTCCCGAAAGAGACGAGATAGAAAAACACGAGCCGTTGCGTGACACGTGGCGCAATGATCTTCAACTAATGTCCGACTTTCTGGATTTCAAGGTACATCATTATCATCCTACTGCCTATATCTCCATTTATTAAGGGCCAGCGCAACATTTCTTATTCCACGAAATCTTTTATACCTGGCATGTGAGCTCGCATCTACTAAGATGTCACCCCTTTTATAGCCGTAACTGTCTTTTATACAATCCATCCGTCGTCGTTCCTTTGGGTAATCTCTACGTTCATAACGATCACAGACCATCCACATTCATACTTTCAACTTACCACACGACGATGTTCCTCATTCCTCCGCATCAGTATGCGTTGCGTTGTCACCAACATTATCAAAATTAATACTCACTGCATTAATTTATTGTCGCGTAAATGCTGCTCCCTCAGCTGCCTTCAATCGATTAAAATTAAAAATCACGAAATCTGACGAAATCGAGTACGTTTTTCCGAAGTTGCTGAACAGAATATGTAAGTATTCTGTTTATTAAAACTCATTGTCTATACAATTTTGTAGAATCTATCAAATACTGTCTACAGAGTACCCGCGTATCTGAAGGTGGCCGCTACGTCACGGAAAGTGGAACCCTCACGGGCACTGTGCGGGATTACCTCCAAGCGATCCTGCTGCTCCGGCCGCAAGACACCCTGCACTTCACCAGGCATTACTTCGGCACAGTGCTCTCAGCCCTCGACCTCCCACACGATGAATTCTTTGACCCCACTTACAAACACGTCCGCTATTACTTCTTTGAGGAGTGATTTGGAATCTATAAATCATGGAAGAGTAAACAAATGGAGTTATGATGAAAGACGGCAAGTCTTTGCCCAACTTCTGCAGACATCCCGTGGTAGGCGTTTCCCTACCACTATTGCCATTCGGAGTAATGTCATGCGTGCGGTTCCTCCAAGTAATTTTGTGGATTACATTCGCATAGTAGCATTCATTTATTTACTTTACCATGCTTCCAAAGTAGGGATTATATCAATGAAAACCATATTAAGAATTGTTATAATTTATCTAAGTTTATAGATTTTTATTCTTTCCACTACCGAACTTTTAATATAGTTTCTCTAGCATCGTTTACATTTAGTCTTTTTAGATTTTTATTAAATTAAACTTTTCTTACTGAATTATAACAAGCAGGTATGTGTGATCTATGTATGATGGGTACAGACCGAGTCAAAGAGGGCTAATGAAAGTATGGTAGCGGATTCAACCCGATACCAAAAAAAAAAAAAAAAAAAAAAAGTATGGTAGCGGATACCGAATATAGTTCGTTCGTCCGAGACTCGGTACGCTTGTACGTTCGCAAAATATTGCAAGCATACGTAAATGTTGCACTAACGAATGTTACGGGCTATGAATTTTTTTTTCGATAACGTTGGCCAGCTTGAACTGTCAGTAGCGAAATTATTCATCGTAGCTACGAATAAGTAATACTTATTCGTAGAATCGTAGTGAAATAAATACTTTTTTGCTAAATTAAAGGTTAGCTAAATAAAACGTTGTCTTTTCTTGTAACCTATTTGCTAACTTTGTTAAACCTGTGATTTTCCAAAAGCCTACCTACGAATAAACAGAAGGTACAGTTTGTACCTATACAACAAATTTTTAATATTTTCTGACGAAAATTGCAATACTATGAGGTCTTATTTTTCAGAGAATACCTACGAATAAAATAGAAAGTACAATTTACTTCAATTTATTAATATTTTCAGACGTAAATTGCAATATTATTAGGTCTTATTTTTAAGAGAAATATATATATCGTTACGTATGTGCGCCATATTAATAATGTATGCGATATTAAACTATATTATATATACAGGGAAAATTGCAATATTATGAGGTCTTATTTTTAAGAGAATACCTACGAATAAAATAGAAAGTACAATTTACTTCAATTTTTTAATATTTTCAGACGTAAATTGCAATCTTATTTTTAAAAGAAATATATATCGTTTCGTATGTGCACCATATTAATAATGTATGCGATATTAAATTATATTATGTATACCTACAGGATGTTTGGTGCATCGTTTGCCAAATGGAATTGGCCGAAAGGAGCGGTCATTTGCTATCTCTTAAGGCCCAGTAACTCATTCCTTGTTACACCGGTTTTTTTATAATGACTTTTTAATTTTTATTTAGAAAAACACAATAACTCTGCATTTAAGCTTAAATAAATAAAAAAGTTATTTGTATAGCCTTCAAATTTAATTTTAATTTTTATGTTTACTCTTGTATGGTTCTATGAAATTCAAAATTACTTGCTAATAACATCTAGGTAGTTACTTTTTAATAACTTACAAAGTTTTTGGAAAAAGGAGAAATACACTTAAAACTCAACTTTAAATTGCTGTAAAAAAAAAACTAATACCGGTCGGGATCTTTGAATTCTTTGAAAAAGTTTTCTAGTCTAACCCCTTTCCAACGGTGTGTACTGTGTTCCATTCACTTATGTCCCAGTCTAGGTGCAGCCTTGCGAATGATAATCGGTTTGCACGGTGTACGGTGTGTCAATGGAATCCGCACTACGCATCTCCTAGAAAACTGCTGGTCTTCATGTAACCGATTTCTAATCGTTTGGTCACTCACGCGAGTACCGGTCGCCTGGCGCAAGCGATTTTGTAAGGCGCGGGCGGTGACGACGCGCTCTTTTCGCGCAGTCATACGTATGTAGCGGTCTTCCTGTGAGGTGGTTGCTCGATTCCTACCAGATCCCCGTCTTCTGGTTACAGGAGTGTAATCGCAAAAATAAAATCAGCTGTTCCCTACATTTATGTTCGTATAATACGTCAAAATGTAGGGAAAAGCAGATTTTTTTTTCGCGATTTCAGGTTTGGTCCCATAGTAAAAGTTGTTCATAATGATGAGTACAATGACCTCTTAAGAGGTTTTTGGTGTTTTTCCAATAACCCTGTATATTGTGACCTGACAGCTGTATTGTCCATCATTGATTATATGAAAAATACTATATAACTCGAGCATTCATACCATGAATATGGTAAGATTTATGAGAAAACGTGTCTAATATTACTCACTTAGGTATTCCTAGTAGTATATATTTTATACATATATTCAGCAGAGGGATTTGCGTATGTCACGCAAGATCCCTCCAAACAAAATGACAAAACTGCGCCGGAGAAGGCCCTGGGACACGAAAAGAATTTTAATTTTTTGTTCCTTTTGCACAAAGGAATTTATTATTAAGTCCCCGCATCACAGGCATACGATATTTTGGGAGGGACAACCCCAATTCCCACACACACCTTTCTTTCAAAGAAGAATTTATGAATAAATACGTTGGGCTTTTCGATTACTGGACAGTTTGTGGTTATTTGGCAATTTTTGGTCGTAGGTATACTTATGTCGTTATCTTTTCGTTATTGCTCAGACTGCAAAGGTAATTAAGTGATTTAGAAAGTAAGTACCGTATGGTAAAAAAACGGGTATGACTTTTAGGCCGGCCGCATACGTCCGGTTTCCTGATTCGGTTTCCTGATCAGGAATATTTCCGTCCGAAAAAATATAAGAACGTATGCGCTTAGATGCGATTTTGTATGAAATGCGTGCATTCAGGGTCTCCGAATCTGAATTCCTGATCAGGAAACCGGAGGACGTATGCGGCCAGCCTTAAGATCAGTGCCTAATTAATTTTTAATTTACCTACTGCTATTATTAAGAAAATATCAATGTCTGTTTCTTTACTTTTATGAACAAAGCTTTTCATAAAGAGATCAGATAGACACTTTTTCATTATGTTTTCGATTATAATCTTTATAGATTTTTGAGTTTATGACCACGATATTGGTACGGGTCGTGCCGACATGAAATAAGCTACGGTTTCTTAGAAGAGCGGTGCCGTCACATAACGGCTGTCATGAAAATGATGTTTGAATTTATTGTGTCAAAAAATGCTCTCTAGGACAACACTTAGGCTGCGTTTCCACAAGAGATGTGCGAGGATGCGTAGCGAGGAATGTGTGTAAAACAAACCAATAACATTTTTTTATCCTTTATTAAAAAGAATCAGGTTCTTAATAATTAATTACAATCTAGCCTATAAAACTAATAATAATCTAACTTAATTTTTTTTTTAAACCAATAACATCGCTTCATTTTCATAGCTTGAACTAAGTTAGCGTTGCTATTGGTTAGTTTTACACACATCGCTACGCATCCTCGCTCATCTCTGGTGGAACCGCAGCCTTAGCCCAGCACCCTAATTGCGTAACACACTACCAATCTCAATCTGAACCATTTCGAAGGATATTGTTAATCCAATGCTTCATATGTTCGAAATATGTGCCTGATCAACAAAGTAAATAACGCAATGAATGTTGTAGAACTGTCAAAATGAAACCCATTGCTACTGATACTGTGTTACATAATTACCCCGCTGGTTGGCACAGGCGCTGTCTGTCTACTGCTGTCTGCTTAGCGCCGAGAATTGAAATTCCAACTGTTTTTTTGATGCGCGATGAAGCACTCTGTTGGATTCTCAATACTCGGCTCTACACCGAGAGTTCAAAATCCAGTGCATGATGAAATCCCGCCACGATATATTTTGTACATCCGTCCATACGTGGGCTTACCTACTTTCATAAATAACGTTTCAGTGACGACATTCGCCGGTAAATTGCGGACGCTATATGGGCAGCCACCGCTTTTCTAGGACACCGTAGCTTTAGTAAGTATATTGTTCTGTTTGTCTAAATCAATGAGACCTTAGATTATAAGTACTATCTATTCTTAATCAAAGATTGTGACCTAACTTAATTAAAATTTTGTTTACGATATTACTATTAAGCTCCATTAACCTAAGTCGGCTAAGCGTTAGAAGTTTAAATTAACTTGTTAGGGACGAACGCGACGGCTCGGTAGTTGGTAGGGCAATACAGTTTGCAAACAAGACTAGGCGGGTCTCTCACTTCTATTGCATACAAATTGGCAACCCTTATGTGAGCTGAATGTGGCAATAGGTATAATATTCGTTACTAAATGTAATAATAAAAGTTTGTGGAATTTAACTGGAAGCGGTAGGCAAAGGTGATGTAGGGACAGGGCACATGTAAGGATGGGCAAGTATTTTTTCAAATTAAATAATATAAATAATAATTTCTTAAAATTCTCCGATCTGAGAACTAAAATTAGAACTTAATGCCCAGAAGCTGCATTTTCGATCGACTATGCTTCCTAAACCTTCTGATGTAACATTATCATAAAAAGTCCGAATTTCTATACATGAGGAATCTATCGACCGCTATAATGAACTTTCCTAAGGCTTTATTGTTAGAATCATCATGCTTAGTAGAGGATGGGTGACCGCAATAGGTACCTATGTTGTTAAGGATACTGCTATCCATCAACATAAAACAATAAGACCTCTAGACAGCCAGAGGTGGATGAGGGGTGGTCGTGGTCATCCTACAAAAGCTCCCGATTCTAAATACATGAATGTAATTTAAGTTCGCATTGCGTGGTAACATTGCATAATTAGACCTATCTGTGAGTTGGTGAGGGACGTATCCGTCATAATCAGCTTAAAGTGTTTGCCTGTAGGTGCGGTGGTGCGGTGAGTGGAGCGTTGCAGGTGACGCTAAGCTTCTTTAGATACGTTTGTGTTGCATTTTACTCACACCTCAGTGTATGTAAATGTGGACAGTTAAGTTGGGTACAGGACGGTGTGGAATTGCTGAGTAAATGTTTGTTTTGAACATTCTTCTTGGAGTCCCGTTGTCCAGAAGTTTTAACAGAAATTGTAAGAGGTTTCCCACAGAGAGGGAGTGGGCTAATATCTACCACGCGGGCCCAGTGTGGGTTGGTAGATGTCACGTCTTCGAATTTTAGGTTCTAGGATATTCCGGTTTCCACACGATGTTTTTCTTCACCGTTTCAAAATGGTGAAGAAAAACATCGTGTGTCTTTGTGTAAAGTGAAGCGGCTGGCTGGATTCGAACCCACGACCTCGTACAACTCGTAAGTCCGGGACCATTACCATTTGGGTTTATTTTATTTGATTTTATTTAGAAAAACTTACAGCTAATAAAAGATAATGGTTACAGTTTTTGAGGATACCTATCTTTGCCCAGTAGTCAACTTCTGCGGCCAAAATAGGTATGGGGATGATGTCAGTAACGATTTTCTTCACAAATTGCCCCTCATCACTTATCTAATTCCATGAGATGTTCACAAATTCATAAAACTAGTTTAAAATTACATGGAAAAGTAATGGTACAAAATATTCATTTTTTTAAGTTTTATAGTATTTTTTTTTCCTTTCTTATACGAGTAAGTAATGTTAATTCTCTTCAGTCTCATAAAAGTAGTCCATGTACCTAAGCTTATACATATGAAGCGTCGTCGCGGGGCCCTCTGGTGACTTGTACTACAGGCGTTGCTTGCAATGCCTATCTCAAGCACCAGTCTATCTCAAATGTAAACATATCCTTAAGCTAGTTTAAGTACTACTACTGTACATTTGTGAAGAGAAATAAACTTATTAATAGCTCCATGTGGAACTAGCTACATGGAACTACTGGGAATAAAGGTTCTGCTCTGTTATTTTAAAATTGAACGCAAGTTGATTATATTTTAATAGATGATTCCTGTAATTTGTATAATTACCACCTTTCTATAATTAAAATAATTCGTTGCCGAAAGCAAAGTAAATACTCGGAAATTATTAAGTTGAAATTTTTATATAATACAATATACCCACAGACAGCTAACTCCTACAGCAAAAAGCTTTCGTCATATACAATTACTAGAGTATTAAATCGTGTAAAGTTTTTGATAGGATCATATTGTAATTCCCGCAAACGCGTGGGTAAGACAAAACAAGCTTAATTTACTCGTATAAGACGTCTCTCACGTGTGTAAATATATATATTTAAGTAAAGCGGGTCTATTCAGTAAAGATCTCACCTTTTTATATACAGGCTGGAAAAAATCAATGGGCCCTGAAGGGAAATCACTTTAAATCTTTAAGATAGATTATTTTACTTAAAGGAAACATTCTTTTATTTTTAAAAAGAAACAAAACTGCATTCACAGATTTTTCGACAAGCTTACCTAAACCGGGAATCAAAACAACTAAAAATTAAAAAAAAAACTCGCTATTTTATTTACTAATCGATAGGATTATTGTTAAGGATAAAATCTCTCTAGTAAACATTTGGTTTTAGAAATAAAAAAGATCATGAAATCGAACATTCATTTTATTTGATCATCAATTCTAATATGCAGGACACGTAAACATGAAAGAAAATGATTACCTAGCAAGACTTAATACTTGAACTATTTAAAATTACAATTTTATTAGACTTTAATAATTTAACTGATAAGTTGTTCGAAATGAGACACCTCGTTCTCGGGGCTAGCTGGACCGAACCAACGCATATGTATACGTACATCCGTGGTGGAGCGACCCAGACTGCCGGGCACTTCTTCTCTTGCAACCGAGCGGGTGGGCAGGTTGCGGATAGCCCAACTCCGGCTGCGGGACCGACTGCAAACAGTCGATCTCGCACTTGGAGCATCTCGTAGGAGATCCCGGACAAGAGAAGTGCCCGAACACCAAGTCCCAGGTCTAGGGTAACCCATACACCTTATCCCATGTACCAAATAATCCCAAACCACCCCACCCTTCCCTTTTAAAATCCCGTCGATCCCCCAAATCCCTAGGTCAAATCCCAGACCTAGGGTGACCCCCCCATTAACCTATACCCCCACCACCAAACCCCTCCCTCCTATCCCTACGTCCCGTCGGTCCCAGAGGAAGGGTAACCTCGATTCCAAAAAAGCCCACCCCCTCGTCAATGATAATGCAGAATGTGGAAATAATTACCCAGGTGGGTTCCGGCCAAGCCGGGGAATCCCACACCGCTATGTCGGTCAGCCCCCAACGTATTCTGGGGGGGGCAACAAACTGCGAAACCTTGCCGTGCTCCTCAGCACGGCCGGCTGCTGATTTAGCGCCCATAACACAGGCAGCGACTTACGCGCCCACAAACACAACTCCGGCTGCGACCAACGCGCCAACAAACGCTCCCACGGCTGCGTCACACGCGCCAATACCCACTACAAGGTGCATGCCTTCCTCGAGCCTCTGGCAACAGAGCATCGTGCGAAACAGCATCACCAACCCAGACAACGACAGACAAGGACAGAGAGCGATGGGGAAGGATGACGAACCGGACGACCCTACCACTCTCCCGGTTGAAAGAGTACGACTGCTGAAGAAGCGCGGAAAAATCAACCGGAGGAGGAAAGTAGGCGACCGAAAGCGCGAAGCGCGATCGGACGCCGAAGAGGTAGTACGTGACCAGCCCCGAGTCCGCGACGGGGAAACCAGGCGCGAAAAGGGGCCGGACACGGAAAAAAGAGAACGGCCGCAAGTCCGCGAAGGGGAAACCCAGCGCGAAAAGCGGCCAAACGTGGGACCACGCGACCAGCTGCAAGTCCGCGAAGGGGCAACCCAGCGCGAAAAGCAGCCGGACGCGGAACCGCGCGTGCAGGGGCGAGTCCGCGAAGAGGAAACTCGGCGCGAAAAGCCCTTGCACACGACAGAGTCTGCCGGGGGTACCAGACGACCCCATCACACAGACACTAGAGATGACGCATCCCACGACAACACTCAACCCAGACACCACAGGGGAAGGCGAGGTGGATCCTTGCACCCAGAGGTCACCACCCTAACAGGCACCTCCATGCCGCAGCCTGGACCGAGCGGTACAGGGCCGGCAAAGAGGGAGCGCCCCGACGACTCGGCTTCACCGAGTACGCTGCAGGGGGACGCCAAGCGTGCAAGGGTCCACTCCGCCCAGGGGGAGCTGAGGACCTACGCGCGGGCCACAAAGGACATCCCTGCGCGGCTTGCAGTAGCAATCTGCTTCCCTCCCCCCTCCAGAGACTTGACTAAAGAGGAGGCCGAATTTGTGAAAGTAGGCCTGGAAAATGCCCTAATAGACACGGACACGACGACACCACTTCCTGCCTTCCGCGGATACCCACGGGTAGCGGAGGGCACCGTACAGATATGGTGCGAAGACGACTATGCCCTGACCTGGTTATCAAAAAATGTACCCCTCCTCAAACTTCCCAACACCGACCTCACACTGACGGTACTTCGACAATCAGACGTGCCCACCCGTGTCAGAGCCTCTCTATTCATTCCTCGTTACAGAGGTGACATACAGAGGCTCCACAGCATTCTGATTCGTCAGAATGCATGGTATGACATAGCCAGGTGGTCGCTATATAGGGCAACTACCGTCGGTGGCGACAACTATGGGACTTATTTGACCCTAGGTGTGCCACCGGAGGAAGTGGAAAAGGTCATGGGGCGGGAGCGACGGATATCATACCTGCTGGGTTCGATATACGTGCGCTTCTGGCCCAAGACCCAGCCCTCTGACAGCACGACAAACCCGACGACGACACCGACATTGACACAGACGAATGACACTGACATTGCCCAACTGGAGGAGGTCATGGCCCGCGCGGCGATGGCTGACGATGCAGCCAGTATACCACCCGCATCTCCCGGTTGGAGCGAGCAACTACTCGCATCGTCGCCGGGGGAGCAACACGACGGCAAATACAGAGAGGAGGCAGTGGAAGGTTTGTCCGATGGATCCACCACCGACTAACCCCCACCCCCCCCCTTCATCACCATCACCACTCAACGTCATCCAGACAAACCTCCAACATAGCCAGACTGCCACGGCTAGCTTACGTAGGGCACTGGAGGTTAACCCCCATACAATAGCACTGATCCAAGAGCCGTGGATCAGGAATAACAGGATATGCGGACTAAGTAACATCGGAGGTAAGCTAATCCTCAACACACACAGCTCAGACAAGCCCAGATCCTGTATCTATATACCCAAAGATATCCCTACCACGCTACTCACACAATTCTGTTCCAGAGACCTGACAGCTGTCAGGCTCCAGACCGCAGGAGAGCTCCCAGATGTTGTACTGGCCTCGGTATACATGCCGGGCGAGGACACAGACTGCCCGCCAAAAGAGATGGCCGACCTGGTACAGTACTGCGAGCACACCAACCTGGACCTGATCATCTGCACCGACTCGAACGCCCATCACCCACTCTGGGGCAGCGAGACATCGAACCCTAGAGGAGAGGTATTATCCACCTATTTATTCTCTACTAACCTTAACATCGTCAACCGAGGCTCGGAACCCACTTGGGTCACCGTCCGAGGACAAACGATTATAGACTTAACCCTTGCTACAGAAAACGCGACAAATCTTATCACAAACTGGCACGTGTCAAATGAACCTTCTTGCTCGGACCACAGAAGGATCCGCTTCACACTAACCACCAACACAAGGAAACCCACACCGAAACGAAATCCGCGGCGCACCGATGTGCCCGGGTACAAGCGCCTTCTAGCCGCCCTACTAGCTAGGCACCAGTCACAAATAGCTATAAGAGAACCCGCACAACTAGAATACACTGTAACAAAGCTGACAGAATACCTAACTGAAGCATACTACGCATGCTGTAAACTAAGGGCGCCACGAACCAACAGTGAGAGAAATCCCTGGTGGAACGCCGAGCTAGGTAAACTCAGAAACACACTACGAAAGCAATTCAACAGAGCCAAAAACACCAGACTTCCGGAAGACTGGGAGCTATACAAAGAGACCCAATACACATACAAAAAGCAGATTAGAACCGCCAGGAGGACAGCATGGCGGAAATTCTGTGAATCTATTGAAACCAATAATGAAGCCGCAAGAGTAAGGAAAATCCTATCAGCGGATCAGGACCGAACCCTTGGCGCGCTGAAAAAACCCGACAACACATACACACTAACGGACCAAGAAACCAGCAAGGTTCTTCTCGAGACTCACTTCCCAGGCTGCAAACTCCTAGAGGACAGGACCTGGGAAGCTGTGCCCGATTGGACCCCAACGGAGCAAGACTGGTCCAGTGCCCACAACCTGGTAAATGAAGACCGAGTAAAGTGGGCTATCAATACCTTTCAGCCATATAAGTCCGCAGGACTAGATGGCATTTTCCCAGCCCTCCTACAATGGGGGGTCGACTACATTACACCATGTCTGGTAGAAATATATCGGGCCTGCATAGCACTCAGATACATACCCTTAGCCTGGCGTGAAGTGAAAGTCATCTTCATACCAAAACCGGGCAAAACCGACTACACACAACCCAAAGCATATAGACCCATAAGCCTGACATCCTTCATACTAAAAACCCTAGAGAGGCTCTGTGATCGACACATCCGAGACGGGCCTCTTCGGGCAAAACCACTTCACAAACAACAGCATGCGTACTCCACGGGCAAATCAACGGAATCCGCGCTGCACAGCGTGGTATCCAAAATTGAATGCGCAGTGGACCACAAATGCTCAGCACTGGCTGCCTTCATTGACATTGAGGGCGCCTTTGACAAAACCACCTTCAATAGTATCAACACGGCCCTAGACAGACACAACATAGACCCGTCCCTGAGCGGTTGGATCACCAACATGCTCAAACAGAGGGCAGTGCAAGTTACAGTAAACAACACCACAAGGGCCATCGTGGCAAAGGGCTGCCCACAAGGGGGCGTCCTGTCGCCGCTCCTATGGAACCTGGTCGTAGACAGCCTAATAAAAGAACTCAATGACAAAGGTTACTTCACCGTAGGCTATGCCGATGATTTAACCATAATAATAAACGGCACCCATGAAAACACCCTGTGCAACTTAATGCGTCAAGCCCTGAAAATAATAGAGAACTGGTGTGGTAAACACCAACTTTCAGTGAACCCCACAAAAACCGAACTGGTTCTCTTCACAAAAAAGAGGAAGATGACGACATTACAACTACCACGCTTCTTTGGTACAACCCTAAGCCTATCAACTGATACCAAATACCTGGGCATATGTTTGGACAAACAGCTGAATTGGGCAAAACACACCAGCTACATCACCACGAAAGCCAGTATATCTTTGTGGCAATGCAAGCGAATGCTTGGCAAGAATTGGGGGATCAGCCCCAAGGTCACTCACTGGCTATACACTACAGTCATTCGCCCAATCATTACATATGGCTCACTAGTCTGGTGGCCCAGAACAGACCTGAGCACAGCTCAAAGAGACCTTGAAAAGCTACAGCGGTTCGCATGTGTGGCAATCACGAGCTGCATGAGAACTACACCCACTGCCGCCCTACAGGCTATGCTTGGACTGCCGCCACTACACCTCATAGTGCGAGAAGAGGCGACCCTGGCTGCCTTTAGGCTCCATATATCAGGAACCCTGAGCAAAGACTCTAGGGTCAAACACATACGTTTACAACAAGATGCGATCAAGCGGCAGCCATTGATGGCATCGCCCTGCGATAAAGCCCCCAAAAAATACTGCTTTCAAAAGCACTATAACATAGTGCTTAAGGAGGAGCAGTGCGACTACTCAGGTTCAAAGGAACTAAGAGTTTACACAGATGGTTCAAAGACCGACTGCGGAACTGGAGTCGGAGTCTTCTCACAAGACCTAAACATAAAAATATCCAAACCGCTGGGAATGCTCAACACGGTCTACCAAGCGGAGTGTGTGGGCATAATACAAGCGGCTAATGCCATAGCAGCCCGGAGAGTTGCGGACTCCCATATTCGCATACTCTCTGACAGCGCCTCAGTCCTCCAATCCCTAGATAAAAAATGCATCACATCGAGCCTAATACTAGAATGTCACAACGCGCTTGAGCGGGTAACCGTACAAAACCGCAACATGGTGACACTTCAATGGATAAAAGGACACAGTGGATCACTGGGAAACGACGCAGCTGACGAACTGGCCAGAAGGGCATCCAGTATGTCAGTTTGTGGACCGGAACCTATTGTACCCATCCCCTTTAATCAACTACGCAGGTGGCTACAGGAGCACACCCACACACAAGCAGAAAGATGGTGGTCGTCGTCACCAGGCTGCAGGCAATCCAAGGAAGCCATGCCATTTTTGAATGGCAAGCTTACCAGTCGGTTATTACGACTGGACAGGAAAGGTCTGCGCCTGGTGACGGGGACCATCACGGGACACTGCTCACTGAACAAACACTTCCACACTATAGGCATAACGGACAGTCCTCTATGCAGGGCTTGCATGGAGGCTGAGGAAACCGTTGCGCATGTGCTCTTTGAGTGCACAGGCGTTACCCAAATTCGATCAGAGACCCTCGGGACACCCAAATCATACACAGACGTTCTTAATAAACCAGGAGACTTAGTCAGCTTCTGGAGGGAGGTGGGCTGGTTGGAATAACCAAATGACCAACAACGGCCGCCATGGCCCACGCACAATGGTCCATTTGAGGGACTAAGTGCGGAAACCAAACCTATAACATAGAACATAGATAGATAGACACCTCGTTACGGATACACAACTTAGTCTTATTTGAAATTCACGACGTGTAGCCTTCTGCAGTGTTGTGGTATATCATATGCTCCTTATAACATTTTCTATCTTAACGGTCCAACCTACGGTATCCAATGGTACCTTCCACAGTCTCATAAGACTTTTTGTAAATAACATTTTTTACATGGCCCTCTCGCAATACCACTGTTGAGCTAAATTGCAATTCTTGTTGTTTGAAAAGTAAGCTTCTAATAAATCGAATTGTTTTTGATACGCCATTATTACACAATTATTACGAAATGGAAACAAAACAAAGCAGAATCGATAAAAATGTCCAAAATGTTCGAATTTCAATATTGCAGTTCCGCACGGCAAACAATTTTTAAACTTTTCATCAGAACGCCTCGTCTAAGGGCTAAAGCACACACTCTACTTTTGTGTAAAAATATCGATGAAAAACGACTGCAAAAAAGAGAAGTGTTTTTGCGCGTATGTAGTATTGTTAATACACAAACACCAATATAACGAAATCAAGTTAAAATATTATATATTTGTTGTACCTAGTCATAAGGTCTCTAGAACTAACATTCATAATTTTTAAATGAAATGTAACAGCCGCACTGTACGTTCGATCAGGTTAAACCACGCTTGCCGCGGTTGGTCTGTGGATGGGTAACCATCTTTACATACCGAGACCCCTCTGTGCCTCGGAAAGAACGTTAAGCCGTTGGTCCTGGCTGTCATTCATGGATCTTTCGCTCCATGTAAAGAACTGGTATTCAGCTGCATCCGATTAGACTGGACATAGTTGGGTAAAGGCTAGGCAGATGGTGACAAATTTAAAAAAGTAGAAAATATACAGAATATCAATTAAATTTAAACTAAGTTCAAATAAAAAAATAAATAAAACGTACGAAAATACGGTTCCTACCATAACAAAATCTTGGAATTTCTATCTATTGTTTTAATTATCAAGTGAACATACCGCAGATGCAATTGTAAACTACGAATAAGTAATATTGTAAAACAATAAAATAAAATCCATGGTATATTTTTGGAAAATGAAGACAATTGGTTCGCCTAATACTTTAGCACATGGCTGTACTCTGTACTAATAATAGTTAACATACGGTTTCAAATATGTTTCTTAATTTGAGTGTAGGTACAGTCCACTCGAAAAACATGCGTCTTTTCGCGGACGGCTTAAAACAATCCTCTTGAAAGTGAAAAGAACAAATTACACTTTGGTTTGAGGGAAACCAATTATTTTCCCTGCCTGTAGCATGTATCCATTTATTTCTGGATCTTTCGGGAAACTTAAATAAAATGTATTAAATTTTGTAAAACAGGTTCTTAATATAATTTCTTATTTAGAACAACTAGCAATTATCGATATCCATATCTCAGCGCTACGCTCTGCGTAACACGCTATCAATCTCAATCTAAATCATTTTTAAAGATATTGGTAATCCATTTCTTAATTTGTTCGAAAAATGTGTCTACTCAACAACGTAAATAACGCAATGAATGTTGTTGAACTGACACAACCCATTGCTACTGATTGTGTGTACGCAATTACCCTTCTGGTCAGTTTGACCAGATGGAAGCGACATGTGCCTCGCCTCCATGACATATCCCTCGATATCCGTGCTCCAAGCTCACTTCACATATGTTTTCGTGGCGAGATTTTTTACAGAATAGTACTACAGGTGGAATGACTGCTGACTTCACCTAAGTTTTCACGGTGAAAGTTTTAAGGAATAGACTGGCAGAAGTACGGTTGACAAAAGTAAGTATATATTTTGTACTGGTGCAAGTTCCAGGCTACCTATCTGTGAAACACAACGATCGGTTCAGTTGTTGACAGATAAAGGCAACATTCCTCTAGCATTTATAATATTAGGTCTTTACCTATGAAATTGGAGATTTGTATGAAATTTTTAAAATATAAAAATTTTGGTATTTTTTTTATTTCAGCTAATCAAAGTACTGGCCCAAATTATCTATACAATTTTGCCATTTTGATGGCAATTTGTTTATCCCTTTACTGTAGAAGTCTGCCGGATGGGAGGCGATGAAGTCAGCGAAATCGTTTTGTACTACTTCTCAGGTGTTGAATTTTTTCCCACTTAAAAAATTGTCTAAATTTTGAAAAAAAGTAGAAATCTGTTGGGGCAAGGTCCGGTGAGTACGGTGGGTGACGGAGAGCTTCCAGCTGTAACTCTTGTAGCTTTGCGATGGTCCGTCGTGAAGTGTGAGCTCGCGCGTTGTCGTGGAGAAGCAATGGGGAAGAGCGACTGACCAGTCTTGGTTGATGAATTGCGAGCTTCTCCATCATTGTTTGCAATTCCTGGCAATAGACATCTGCCGTCACTGTTGTGCCATTCGGTAAGAAGCTGTGATGTACAAGTCCGGCACTGATCCACCAGACAGTCACCATCACCTTCCTATGAGTAATCTTTTTTTTAGCGCAATGATTAGGTGCTGTACCCGGGTCCACCCACTGAAACGAACGCTTACGGTTGTCGTACAGGATCCACTTTTCATCGCAGATACCAATTCGATTAAGAATTCCCTCGTTTCTATGCCGATTCAGCAGTGTTATGCATGCTTCGACGCGTAAGTCTCGCTGATGGTCGCTTAGTTCGTGTGGCACCCACTTATCTAGCTTTTTTATCTTTCCGATTTGACGCAAGTGCTTCAATGTTGTTTTGACACTAACTCCAAGGCCCGCAGCAAGCTCAGCCGTAGATTGAGTTGGATCCGCTTCCACTATCACCTTAAATTCCTCGTTTTCGACAATGATTACCGGCCAAACGCGAGGTTCGTTCTTCAACTCAAAATTTCCAGATTTAAAACGATTGAACCAATAATGGACCGTGTTTATGCAAGCAGTGTTAGGCCCGTACACGCCGTTAATTTTTCGTGTTGTTTGCGCAGCGGTATTTCCACGTAGGAACTCATATTCGAAAATTGTACGAATTTTCAGTTTATCCATGGCGCCAAAAACTACCACAATTTAACAAAAACAAAAAACTATCTAAAAAAAATGACTGAATTTGAAATTAAATTAAAACGGCTTTCGAATAAAATTTATTTGAATTTCGAATTGCGCGCCAATCCACAGATAAGTAAATCTGAAAATGATGGTTATAGAATCTCCAATTACATAGGTAAAGACCTATTATTAGTATGAAAATATGGATCAATCAATCTGCCTAGACTTTTCCCAACTTTGTTAAGGTTGGCATTCTGGTCTAACCGGATGCAGCTGAATACCGGTTATTCCGTTTATCCACCCTAAGGTGGATACGCGGAAACGCATGTCCGAGAATCCACCCTAAGCCTTTAAATTCCGTTTATCCAACTAGGCCTAGGGTGGATTCTCGGACATGCGTTTCCGCGTATCCACCTCAGGGTGGATAAACGGAATAACTCCTGAATACTAGTATTCTACAAGGAGCGACTGTCTATCTGACCTCACAACCCAGTTACTGGGTAACACGTTACCCCTTGGTAAGACTGGTTGTTAGACTTTTGAGCCTTTCGATTACTCGTAACGACTGTCAAAGATCTACGAATGACAATTCTAAGTATGAATTTAGAAATAAGAATATAAAATAGGCACTGCGTGGTGAAGAGTGCGTGTGTTTCCACTTATATCAAACATGAAAGCAGCTATTAACCTATTTTCTATACTTATAACGTTATCGTGATAATAGTAACACGATACTGCATCTCGAAGTATCGACGATTTTATCTTGCTCTTTGACCCAGATTTATTTCATCCGATATTCTACTTGTGGTCGGTAATCGAAAAACAACGTTTTAATGGATGCTTGAATTTTTATTTTGAGTGAATATGATTTAGGATTTAAATATTTTTCCTGGTAGTTTTATTATGTCCTCTCAAAACGAATCTCTCTAGGGTTGAAGAAAATAATAATATTATATTATGTAATAGTGGACTAAATTAGTTGATCTAACTTGATTAGCTAAATTCAGCACAAAATCTGTAGGGTATATTTTCCTCACTTATTCCTTCTTTACACCGAAAAGACCACGAAACTGGATATTCACCCAAAATTGATACAAACGTTGTGCCAATCCCAATTCCGAGCGCTCAGATGGCCAATTAGAAGCCAAAATTTGCCAAACACTATCTCATCTCAATGGACTGCGGCCAATGTCAATCTGTCGACAAATTACGTTAATTGTCAACGTTTTATTGGACAGCCGATGTATACCATGGGGAATCGAAGTGAACGACGTCACTCTATCTGATAATTAAATCGTTATTTCTACAACTTTGTTACAGTTGTTGTTCTCAGAACTGACTTTGTAATTTTGCTCGATTCGGGCCTTTACAAAATAGGTACTTATTTTGTAGCTATTTGAGTTTATGCGACAATTAACTTGGTTTTACTTCCAGTTGCCATTTCGAAAAATTGTATCCTGCATCACACAAAAAGTAGATCGTAGTGTACAAAGAGCGTATTATCCTTTATTCAAAAAATGCAGTGGCCTATATTGCTGACAGGCCCGAAAATGAATGTATGCTGCATTTAAAATAACAGGCGCTTAAATTTTGACACGTTCGTGCCCTCCCAACGTGGCCGTAAACCGCGAAAGTTCGTTCAGTGTAATAAAAAGTTAATACTTGGCGCAGGCGGGGCGGGTTGGATTGCGCATTACTTGCTACATTATAAACAAGTCTGCCTGTGACACCCCTCCTTTATGACCCCCTCTCGGCGGACGGCATGCATAATTAAATCTACGCGGTCAAATTAGCAATTTGAACCCCCAACAATAGGACATAGTTCAGTTTAAGCGTCTTTATTGTCCAAACAAATTTATTCAACCATTACTGTGCTCAATTAGCGCACAGTAACTACACTGAAACAATTTCAGGACTTGTTTTTATTATGTTTTCGTTACGGCTGTTTTGTTCCGTTGCAAAAGAATTTGTTGTAAGCCATTTTAATAATGAATGTTAAGTTTATATCGACTGCAATGTGCTCTAGGGGCGCCGGGGCGCTACTGTGAATAATGTATTCCTGATAATTGCACGTCTTCTGTTTCTGTGCTCCTCACTTTTTAATTTAATTTTGAGATTAAGCGATCCGTTTCGCATTCGCGGTTATTAATTTTGTAAGGGGGTCTATGACGGACTTTCCTTAAATACTTGCTTACATTACCTACAGCAGTGTTGAATAATAAAATATTAGTAGGTATATTCAGCAAACATAAATTTATTTTAAACAGAGTTTATCAAACGTCCACAACTATTTATTTTAGCATGAATTCATAAATATTTATGTTCTTGCAATCGAGCTTCCAATAAAGTGTGGTGTCGATAAGTATATGGAAATTCAGCAGCTGGGAGCAGAGCAGGCGTGCGCGCCACTGATAACGGATTTAGGGCTGTTTTTCAATCGGTTGGCGCCACAATCCTGCCATATTATTAGCGATAGATATTGTAATGGCAACACACAATCTTAAATCACATGGCAAAATAAACAATTTGCGCGCTATGTGTTTTACTAGCTTGGTTAGCACGGTAAATGATGTTTACTTTTGATTTTATGCATGCAGTGTACGAGAGCTACATTTCAAACCGAAGCAACTTCCATCAGTAATTCAATGTGGTAATTAATGAAGAGCAGCGTTAAATAAACAGTAGTTACTACGTTTTCATACGATTATGATATTTAACCAACTGAAAAATGGTTACTCATCAAAGCTGTAGAATTTTTAGAGCAACATTTAATCCCGGAAACCTAGGATTAATTTAAACTTTCCATTTAATCTTGTTGGCTGACGAAACTTTTGCAAAGTGAGATAAAGTATCACCTAAAACAGCAGAGTTCCCAACATTACCAGAGATACCGTGGTGGACATACGGGCGCCTTGTTTGGCGAACTGAATTAAGATCAAGACAAACTAGGAACTTTGCATAGAAGTGTTCGTACACATGGCGGCAGCGTTCACGAGCGCTTTAGCGTAAAAAAGTTGGCGTTATATAATGAAATGACCTCATGTTGGTAGAGTTTATGAGTCTTTGTGGACTAATTAGGTTTTTTTTTAATTTGGCAGAAAGGATAAATATTAACATTTAATAGATTACCAGGATTGCTACATTCACTGCCAAAGTGCATTTGTAAAAACGGAAGGCAGAATGGACAAATATTAACATTGAGTAGATTACCAGGATTACCGCACTTAATGCCAAAATGCATTTATAAAAATGGACGGCAGAAAGGACAAATATGAACATTGAATAGATTACCAGGATTGCTAAAATTAGTGCTAAAGCGTATACAACTTGTTAATAACCTTAAAAATATACATACCTACCTATATTTGTAACCTATCGTTGAATTTGATTGGTTCTTTTATAATAATAGTCAACCAGTCAACCTTACAGATTTATACTGTGATAACCAAAACGCACACAACAAGGCATCGCTACTAACCCCTCCAGGGGGAATAGCTTAATTTTACTTTAAAATTAATATTATAAAGGTGTTACACAATCGGGTGTCAAGGGAACAATTTTGCATAAAGATGAAATTTTGCATAGCTTACTGGAAAGGGAGTAGACTACTTTTACTTCCTTCCTATAAATAATTTGGTATAAAAGTAAACAAAATAGTCTGGATTTACGTCCAAGTAATGGTAGTAGTGGGGCAGTAGTGGCTCAGTGGGAACGGCCGCGACTTACGAGTTGTAGGTAGTAAGTTTGAACCCAGACAGGCGCATTACTTTGTGTAAATTAAATTATCACCACCGCTCTCAAAACGGTGTAGGAAAATATTGTGAGGAAAGTGACATGGCAAAAATCGAAGACATGCGCACTGGGTTCGCGTAGCAGATTACGGCCCACACTCTCTCTCACCGAGAGGAGGCCTGTGTCCCAGCAGTGGGAACATTATAGGCTGATTATATGCTGGTAGTAGGCCTGCTCCATATTACAACATAAATGTCGAATCTGGATGTACAGACTAGACTGGATGTACAGACAGCTACCCGAAACTTTAAAATTTTCCCAATCAACTTTTAACTTAATGCTTTAGCGATAAAGATGAAATTCTATTAAAGAAATTTGACAGATTGTAGTAGCTTGATGTGCTGGCGTCTGTACATACACCCCTGCCTACACCGCTGGGGAAAACAGGCGTGATATTATGGTATGTTAAAATTCTGTGTCTGAAAACGTGCAGACATCTATTTAGAAAACATGTCAGTAACTTTTATCTATAATTGGACGAGTTCCAAACAAGGAAAACGAAGGTGAAGTGTACTTGTCGATATTATTATAACTTTGTAGACAATTAGGTTTCGTTCGGAAGGTTTCGTTTTCGTGTGTACCAGGATTGAATCAACATATTCCACCATGTAGTTTCGTTATAGACTTACAATGTATGCGTGGACTCATTTGCTTGCAAAAAGTATAATGCGTTCTCTATCATTTTACTAGCAAAAGATAGCCCAGTGTTTGTCATAATATCTAGGAGTTGAAAGAAAATGCATAATAAACAAAATCGTCAGTCAGTAACAGGCAACAGAGAACAAGGATATACGTAGTTGCTACGAGTGCTACGATGTAGCAGATTGCTACGACCGCTACGCCAACGCTTAAAGACGTTGTTCTACGTATCCAAGGCATTTTTTGGTCAATAAATACTTTAAAAAATGTCAGATATTTTATCACAATGGGTGGTATAGGAAATAGTTTTTATTAAGCTTTTTTCCCCAAATGTTTGTGATTTTATTTTGAATTATTGAGCATAATCTTAAGCATCAGGTACTATAATTATAAGATAAACCTATTGGGCTTAGATTTAAATTAAAGTTAAAACTTAAATTTTAATGGCATTTGTCATTAAAAAAACCAAACCAAACAGAATATTGGTTTCCAGTTGGATGGTTCACAACTTCACAGAAATAGAGCGAACTTCGCTTAAGAATTATGTAAATGTTCTTGAAATAGAGTTTTCACAATACTATTATTAATAATATGATTTTTATGACGTATTTTAGCATCTTATTAAAGCAGCGAGTAATAATTAGAAGTACTGTTTATACCTACATATTTTTTTTTGTGCATATGATTTTGAAGATAGAGAAGGAAGAATAGGAATAGAATAGAATAGAATAGAATACTCTTTATTAAGTACACCATATAAATTACAGACATAAATATAGAAACTTTACAATGGGTGACACAATAGGTCCTTTTTATTTTAAACATAAAGGACTTCTGTCTCAAAACTCATGTCCTAGAATCAAAAATTCGAAGAAATTTGAAATCTACCAACCCGCACTGGGCCCGCATAGCAGATTATAGGCTGGATTATGCTTATGCTAAGGACTTCTGTGACTGGACCTGATATTAATGTATACAATACTTGCGTGTGTCTTTGCTTACTATACATACCTACATACAATATTATAATAACAATAATTATAATATTGCATAAGCTTACGTTATTATCTCATATACACATACTGCATTACACAAGAATTCTTCGAAATGTAGGCCGCCGTCGATCAAAATATGTGGGTATGGGTAGAACATTATTATATGCCAGAAATGTGAAATGGTATCACGAAATATTTTGCCATCCCAATAAACATGTTTATGATAATAGTTTCCATAGGCAGAATATGGCAATATGGCTATGTTAACATTTATGTACGTTTAAAAAATTATATAGCGAAATTACACACAACCATCACTGAAAAAAAGAAATGATTACTGTTGCATCATTTTCGAGGTGCGTATAGTAGGTACATTCTTTTGTTTTATTCCACTACAAGTACTACAACTAGCTGAAGAGGTCAGAAGAGCAATTCCTTTATTTTTATAACGTTCTCGTTCTAAAATTCCGTTTCCGAAATTATTTTGATTTTCGTCAAGTCGTCCCAAATGGGCCGTAGGCATGTAGGACGCACTTTCAAAAGTCCCCGTCACGAGAAGCTGTAAATTTTGTAAATTCAGAACTTCTATTATAGGTAGTGATAATTCAATCAACAACAAATAATCCCAAATTTAATCAAGTCACAATAACATACGTGTAATACGAAACTAACGAGTAATTTCACTCGGTCGGGTTATATTTTATTTAGCGATACAAAGCGCTGTCGTCTAATGTTTTGTGGTACTAGAACGCGTCTGACTCATGGAGCGTAAACAGTTGGGCCGCCATTTTGTAGTAAGTTCATGCTGACGCTGTCAATGCTGCAGAATGCAGATGCAGAATACTCGGAATCGTCTGACGACAGTAATTAGATGTGTGTTTTAACATAATTTATATCCGTATATAAAAATAATTACAAAACTGTTTTTTTTTATTTGGTCCAAACGTTGCGAACGCCTGAATGTGTATTTACAAAATTTATAGCTTCTCGTGACGGGGACTTTACAAAAACCTCAGTCTCACTCAGTCACTCTGTCAATAGTACTTGTAATTTCCTTACATTTTTGACAAGTTTTTGACATTGATTGTTGCTGAGATGAGATTGCGACTAGATTTTGAACGTTTTTAATTATATCAATTGGCCTTCGTTACGATAAGTAGTCACTATTTGAACTAGTGGGCTATTGTCCACTTCTATGTGGACTCATACATAACAAACTAAACCAATAAACAATAACAAACCAATAACAAACTATAGGTATCCAATATAGCTTGGCAATAATAAAATCAATAGATAGCTATATGGGCTATATAGTCTCTTCTAGCGGCCCGTTGTCGGCGTTCTATTTGTTTAGCGACTAATTAGTCAAAGTTGGCCAGGTTGGGCGTTTGTCGGTTTATTCAGGTAGACAGAAGCTAAGGTTTCCATCTTTCTCATGAGGAGATGGGGACTCCTACTTTAATTTAAAGATATATTGCAGTTTATGATTGAGTTAGAGTCAATATTAACTAATTGGGGCATGCAAAAAGTATATAGCTTTTATTTATGAGGCCTGCTGCAAAGTATATATTAGGTACTAACATTTTATTAAATACAAAAAATGTGTGATGGTAAAAGAATTGAGTTCACGTCAAAACTGCCACACAAAGAGGTCAGTGTCACGAAATCTTGGACTACGATTTTGTTCGAACCACCATCATCACGATACTGAATTGTCAAACAATTTTTATAAAAAAAAAATACAATTAGAATTCACCCAATAGTTAGTCTCCATCCATCTATTTCATTCCCCTATACATTTATCGTAAATACCGCCGGTTTAAACTAGTATCTGTCCGTAAATTAACTTTTCAATATCAGAATAACGTAGTATTGTACGTTTTACCGATAGTTCGGGAATTTGGAATTCGACAAACTCAGTGCAGGTGCGATTTTATTGTGCTAAATGGACGTGTGACAGATTGGTCTCACAGGCTGTTATAAACATTTGCACATCTACCAGGAAATGAGAGAATCGTTTGTTTATACCTAAAACTACGTTTTGTGGATATTCCGGTTTTCCTTGGAATTTTAACAATATAAAACCAAACACGCTTTTAACCCAGTTGGTTAAAAGGGTCGTGTATAATAAAAAAGTATAGTGAAACTTTAAATAATGTATAAAATATGTGGTACATACATTTTTACGTAAATGCACTGTCTATATACATATTATATAGGGTATGAGGTTGTCGGCTTTAATTAGTTAAAAAGTAGTGTTTTCTCTATCAGTCGTCTATTAAAACAAACTCGTCCAGAAAAGCCTGAGATTCGTATATTTTATCTTTTAACTGCTGTCAATTCTTCAGTCCAACAAGTGGGCTTACCATATTTCAAGGTTCAGGCAATATTACACAAGTAGTGTGTCTTTCAGGCCACATAAAAGCTATGAGACTGTCAACCTTTGCAAAGAAAATAAATGTAGGTAACAAAATTAAGTGTTCAATAACAAATTTTACTAATCTGACATTTGTTAAGCCTTCATTATCAGTATTGTTAAATTATACGAAGAGGATCAGTTGGAGAACAGCTAATTAAAATTGAATTAAACAAGTGTTGGTAGGATTGTAGTAATTAAAATTGGGTATAATTAACGAAACAGCATTCATAATCTGCAATTGCGGTGTGATCATGAAACAAAAACGCTATTATTGTTTTTAATAAGTTATTGATTTCGAAATCGTTTAATTTAATCGCGTTCCTAGAACTTATAATGTATTATAATATGATATGCCTGAAGTGCATGAAATTTTGGTGACAAAATAGGTACATGAAAATGTATTTTTGTTTAATGGTTTTCATTTAGGCGGTTGATTCGAATTGAAACTTTCGGCCAAAATTTATATTAATGAATGATTAAATGAACCTTTAAAACTTTTTTTAAGGTGGATAAATGTTTTTATTTTTGTAAGTATTTAAATATAACAAAATAAAATCCTAACTTAACTAAAACTATACAGAAACTAAAATATAGCGTCGAAAAATTCATCCGCATCGCTGTCGACCTTTAAAACTCAGTCAAATTAATTTTAAGGAGTCTAGTTAGCACGCAGCTAACAGTTTTTAATTTGGAATAACGAGAATTATAATCTGAAGCTTTACTGAAATTGGATTGGACCAAGTTTCGTAGACGAAAATTCTTTAAACTTTCTTTTACGGCAAGTTAGTAAGAGTTATTATTGTATTCTTTGTTCTTTCTTCGCAAATTCTTTTAGGTAGGTACATTCGTCTTTTTTACGAAGACATTATGGCTGTGATTTCATTATTTTTTCATAAGTTGCGTATATCATTATGAGCTGTATTGTTGTTGCTTTTTCAGCTCGTGGAGAGTTCAATAACTGTGCTTATTACAACTAGCTCTTTTTATTTTTCTAGTGTAAAGATAGAAATTCGCATAAATGCATGTTTTTGTAAAACTCTATAAAATATGTTTTATAATATGTCCATGTCAAGTGATGATTAATTGAAATTATTTTGATAGATTGTTGGTTTCGCATATTGCGGCATAACATACAATATTAAGCAAGTAATAACACGTAGTTAACCCTACATTTTATACAACTATATCCGTTGAAAGCTCTACTCTTTACCAGTATGATTCATGCTGGGATAAACATAAAAAAACTCAGTGTTGTAAAATATGCATAAAAATTAAATTAACAGCTCGCTGTGCCCGTTTTTATAAAACTAAGCGTGTTGGAAGTGAATACGGAGCCTTTCATATGTCCAATACATCGAATAAAACTAAATAATTCCGAACCGGCTGCCCGTATATATATGTTTATATAGGTAACATTACTTTGTGTATGTGGAACATGCGATTCATTTTGAACTCTGTTTATTAAGGTGTACTGATTACTTCGGTGTTATTTACATAATCATGGATGTTTTTAAGTTAATTTAGGTTTTAAAAACATTTGGTATTTTGTTTCTTAGTGGACACAAACTTTTCAGGCTTTTTTAATACTTGAGTTGCACATACTAACAAAACTATAGCGAACATTTATTGTAAGCTTATTATTCTTACTATATATCAAGTTACGCTACGGTATCATTCTAATAATAAAAATAAAAAAAATACAAATCCAACTACCCAAAGTTGTATTCAAACGAGCAGCTAATTTGTAACTAGCACACAAGTGACATTGCAGCTGTGGGTATGTCCCGCCAAGTAGACAATGTACAATGAAATGCAGCTCACAAAGGCATCAAACTAGCTCGGTATAGCGCTAAGGCCGTATCTCAGCCGTGCCATTGACAATGAGGCCTGATCCACGTAATCTCCGCTTAAGTCTAAGACGTTTGTCTATACTTACTGCCTTTTGTGCACTTGCTACAGTAATTTGATTTGTGCTGCTAAGTGCTAATTTAAGTGACATGTTAGCAACATGCGTATTATTGTAGACATTTGCTTTATGTAAATGAATACACAATAATTTGTATGTTTCGTTTTATAGATTAGAATATTATTGTACTTCGACTTTAGGTATTAAGAGGAATTTTATTTATAAACAGGTAATTTATGAGTAACAGACAACGTCTTCTCGTCACAGTCCATAAAACTGATACAGAAGATTGTTTGGAAGATTTATTTTGATATTACTTCATTCTCTCTCGAGTACAGTTAAATGTCAACCCCTAAGGAGGTAAAATGAACCGTACAAAAAAAAAACAGCCGATATCCACAAAAAAAACCCTACAAAGTGAAAAATACACTGACTACATGTATCCTCACTGTTCAAAATTACATTTCGCTGAAAATTCCAGCTATCCGGTTATGACAAATCTGTCAAAGGTATTATTGAGCATTGAACATCGTCATCCCTTAGGCCTCCCGTACACGGAACGCTGGTGACCGCTTCTAGATTTCTGCGACAGTCACAACATTCATACATTCTGTTTGGGCTCGCCGTACGTGAGTCGGTGGCGGCCCCTCGCACAATGTATGAAAAGTGACTGTTGCTGATCACAATAAATTGAAAGTTGCGAGTGGCCCATGTACAACTCCCTTCATAGGTCAACGTGTCCAAATAAAACATGTTACACGACGCATTCAAAATCAATAAGTAAATTCATTTAAATACCGATTTGCTAATGAGACTAAAACACACGTAGTTAATCGTGTTTGTCATGTCGTTTGGAAACTATTCGACGATAAAGCTTAGGAGCGAACGTGGTTTTAATTTTACAGGGGGTATATTTTAATGATGCCCTTACCAGGGTAGCTCTCGTATAAGGGTGAGTTTACAGAAGCAGATCCTTCGTACACACGTCGTGTGAAACAAAATAGTAGTTTGTAGCACTGTTATAATTTAATTCTCGATGCAATTCAACCCTACGTACAAAAACTTTTTTACAAAAAAAACAACCGACTTCCAAAAGAAAAACACTACAAAGTGAAAAATAACTTTAATTTCGGAAGTCGGTGTCGTTGGTTCCACATTTTCGGTTTTTTGACACCGACTTCCGAAATTAAAGTTATTTTTCACTTTGTAGTGTTTTTCTTTTGGAAGTCGGTTGTTTTTTTTGTAAAAAAGTTTTTATTTTTCGCTTTTTAGTTGTACCTACCCCATATACAAATTCATATAACACTACTTGCTAGTGACAGGAAGATAAACATCATCAATATAAACTAAGTGGAAAACAAACGTATTGTTGACGCTAATTCCAAAACTACCCAAGCAAAGTTCATAAAATTTATATGGGACCACCTCTGCAGCATACCTTATTCATTAATTAGACTAGATGCTGATAATCCTGGCTGCAGCATCAGGCCAAACTTATGTCAACATTGCATTGAACTTAAAATTTAGTCCTGTTTAAAATGAGCCCAAACACGACTACGGTGCTGTAATTTCAAGGTTTGTACTTTTTCTGATGCTCCTGGCTTCAGCATCAGGTCTCTATGTACTTCGGTGTTCCTCATTAACATTACGTTTATCCACACATCGAGCCCTTTTCAATGAGCCTAAACACGATATATCTGCTGTTAGTTGTCGAGGAGTTAGGTACTCTGCAGACTATCCTGACTGCAGCATCAGGTCATGACTTGATGATCATGAGACCAAATGTGGCAAATGCCCAATCAAATAACAAAACAATTTACTAAAACAGTCCTTGCCTGTTCGAGTAACTCCTTACTGTTAAGGAGTTGTACCTTCCATCATCAGCGCAGCTACCTAAGATGGTGACAACCATACGCAAATACACAAGATACTTCATAAAATATGCGAAAAACCATAAGGAAGCCTATAAAATTTGAGGGTTGCCCTCGATTTCTCTAAGATCCCATCATCAGATCCTGACTTGGTGACAATGGCACCACCTCAGAACTATCTACTTTCGAACAAAAAAAGAATTTTGAAAATCTGTCGACAATTGGCGGAGTAATCGATGAACAAACATACAAAAAAAAAAAAAAAAAAAAAAAAAAAAACATACAAACAGCCGAACATAGTACCTCCTCCTTTTTGTGAAGTCGGTAAAAAGGGGACTTATGGCCGGCGGCATTTAGGTCACGTACCTGTGTATTTGAATGTACGTGTTCCAACAATCCACTAAACCGTAGTGTTCATGGCGTATATTGTTTTTAATTGGAGTTAAATTTAAAATTTAAATAGATAGCTGGAAAATCCATTTTTGATCCATAAATTACTTTAATGGTACACCGACTACGCAATGCCTACACAGTTACACGAACCGAGAGACTGGGAGAAACTTAGTTAGAATAGACGGAGTAGGATTTCACCTTTTAATTAGCGTAAAAACATCGTTATAACTTGAGGTGTACTGTGTTCACCAGAAAACGATTGTGTTTCACTAGAATTAGTAACGTTGTCATAATAACAAGGGTTTCCGCGTTTACCCGCCACACCCCGTCGTGAGGAACAACAAAAGGGTCCGTGCAGATATAAAACGGAGTCTTAGAATGAAAACTTTGCTATTGTTACTACTGAGCCATGGGTCGCCGCATTGTTCAAGTTATATTAAAGTGGGAGTTTAATACTTGAAAGGATTACTGTTAGATGTGGTCACGAGGCTATTACAGCCAGGCCCGGGCTGCTTGAAGATTGTAGATTAATATTACGTCACAATGACGGCGGAGGAGGAAGCATCCTTGTTATGATTAAATTTAATGAATCGCCTGATAATCTTGCAAAATTGCTTTGGAATTTTCTTTGTTCGTTGTAGGTAGCTGCTATATGGTTTTGCGTCATATTTATGTATGAGAATGTATTACAAAATTAATACATAAAATTGTGATGACAAGTATACTGGGTTAAATTAAATTAGGTAGCGAAACTCCGCAAATGTGATGGGTATCGATATCCAAACCTGAAAGAACAAAAAATTAATTATTTACTTATTTTACCATTTATCAGTCATATATAAACAGACAAGAAAAAAAAACAGAACAGAAAAATAGGTATAAAGTTGATGCTTATTTCATAAGAAATCTCTTCCAGCGTACCTGCGATAGGACAATAGATAGAGAGATATAGACAGCGTGTGAAAGAGTAAAAGAGACAAAAAAATACATAAAATCATAAACAATTCACTTAATAAAACTAAACAAATATTATGAGAATATACTTACATACTACGAATAAGTATGTAGATACTAGTCCACCAATGAAAGCCATAAAGTTCACACAGAACGGTTATAATTTATATGCATTAGTTTATAACAATCACACAAGAGTAGTATAGAAGATAGGAAGACGAAATAATATAAATCAGAATTAGTACACGAAAGCTAAGCAGATAGAAAGTGTCCGACAGATTTTTAGGTTACGTGCGGGGGTGCTTCAGCTAGTTTTTAGGATATGCAAGCGCGTGAGTGCCTCATGCAACGGCGGACAATGCACTCGCTCGTGTGCCGTCGCGCGACGAAACCGAACGTTCCCGAACGGAGTGCGCGGCGCGGCGGAAACACCCGATGTTGTACGATCTCGCTGCCCGCGTATCTCGGGTTGTTCCGTCGCGTCGTGTGGCGGCGATGCCGCTAGAAGTATTACATAAGGCCTGCGCAGACGAGGGACAATTTGTACGCGGACAAATTGTCCGCAACGATAGAATGTATGGAAATCCCAGCAGTCTACTCGTCCTTCGTGTGCGTTACTGCATAGATTTCCATACGTTCTATCGTTGCGGACAATTTGTCCGCGGACAAATTGTCCCTCGTCTGCGCAGGCCTTTATGCATAGCTTACACACATACAAATAAACATACATACTTCTAAAATACATAACACTAGAATGTTAATAATTATAACGTAACCAAAATAATAAATACTCGTACATACACAACTATGATGAAGTGGAAAGATAGTGTTCTTTTTACTTTTCTTTTAAAAGCTGCAGGCCCTAATGTCAGGCGGTAGTGAATTGAAACCGCCAAAATTAATTTGATGACTTTTATTGACATGGCTTCTGAAATATCAGTTAAAAAATCTGTTTTTTTTGTGTAAACGTCACATAAGTGATGGGTATCGATACCTTATATGTCATCACGCTTGCAGAGTTTCGCTAGCTAATTTTATTTGACCTTTTGTAGATACTGGAAGCGTTTTTTGAAAAAATAATCTTTTATTTCTGCGTTAGTAGGAGATTAAGAGCATCCACTCAGTCTTAAGTACTAGTAGGTACTCTTAAAACTGTTAAGTACCTACTATAAGAAAACTACACCTAGCTTATTATTTTCTAGGTCAGGTTGAATTAATTATTTTTATAATATGACTTTATTAAACCCATTAACTGAGGCGGAAGGTATCATTAGCTAGGCTAGGCTAAGTTTAGTAATAGCAAAGATATACGATGCATTTCGCGAGCTAGTTGTTCGTTTGCAGGAAAAACTCATACATTTGCAATGTAACCACTAAAACAAAGTTCATACGTGTAAGGAAGACTGGAAATCGAGCCAAATGGACTACTCGACGTTCAAGGTATGATATTCAAGTGGCATAACGAAATAATATAAAAGCAACCTGAAGTGAAGAGATGCTGGAGTCTGTTCAAAAATTAACTTTACGTGACAAACATCTGTGATTTTTTTAATGCACTCTGGGAGCTTTAGCGTTGTTTTCAGGTATGTGGCAAGATTGGATGAGATCTTTGTGTTCAAAAATATTATTTTCTTGTACTTTATTTTGACATAAGTAAGAAAGGAAATACTAGGTTTAACATAGCGAGAGTGTAACTTTCAAACAATTAATACATATATCCTATATATGTCGCGAAGCGTTAGGCAGAAGTGTAGTTACAAATACTTATAATATCAAAATATTCAAGAAATTACGATTATAATAATGATGCATAGTGCCCATAACCGCTATCGTAACTCTGACAAATTGACGGGTCTCGGTAATTAGTTTAATACAGTCTCGGTTAACGACGTTTTAACACTCAAGTTGTATACTTAGCTGCCTTCAAGTTTAAAAGGTCATTAACCAATAAAACATACGTAATGCGTCTCATGTTTTAAAAAGTCACATTTTCAGAAGATTTCTAAACGCTAAATCAGAAATAACATTCTAGCCAAGTACTACCTGATCACACTAATATTATAAAGGCGAAAGTTTGTGAGTATGTTTGTTTGTTGTTACTTCTTCACGCACAAACGGCTGGACCAATTTTGATAAAATTTAGTATGGACGTAGCTGACACCCTGGGTACACAAAGGCTACTTTTTATCCCGATATTCCCACGGGATCGAAACTTATGCGGGTGAAACCGCGGGGCGCAGCTGGTAAAAAGATATAACGAAAAAAAACAAAGTTTCTTACGCGATACCCGCACGCACACACACACTCATATATAATAGAAAGAGACAAAGAGAGAGATAAAGTCGCATGGAGGGGGCATATCGCTTTTTCTTTAGGTGACGATTTCTACCAGTCAACTCCTACCGCAAGCCGCGTTAAGGAACTTCGTTCCAAAAAAAAAAAGAAAGACGTAGTCACACAAAAGACTTTTAATATAAAACTATTACTTTCCCTAATTACAGCGTTCACGCGTTCCCGCCAGCCACGTAGCAACTTGCTGTGCACCTGTGCTTGCCACTATTTTCACATAGGAGCTCCTTGCCCCGTCAACGCAGATAAAACAAAGTAGTGTAACTTAATTAGAAAGTTCGTTATTCATTCCGCTTTGATGAGAGACACCCTTCAAGGTGTCTACCTTGAAGAGTGTCCTGTCTAGGCACGTGGCTGCAAACGAGGTTTAACTTGATCTAATCTCTTTTGGGAAACTTTAATTTTAACTGCTCACAATTATTAGTTCAGTTTGGAAACAGAAGCCTCTCTATGTGTAGATAAGTACAGTCGGTAAAAGAGTTAGGGATACAGGCAAAACTATTCATCTTTCCACTACACTGACTATGTTAATAACTTTTTGAAATAAAATAAAAATAAAAAAGCCTTTATTCTACCATAAATACATACAACAATTTAAAAATAGTAATTATTTTATCATATCACATTGGTACTTATTACACATTTCATTATCATTAACTTGACTTTTTGAAATAAAGACGTACTAAAAAGTGTGATGTTAAAGGCTTTACTACCACATTCACAAAATTATTTTAAATAAAAAAAAGTTATAAGTTAGTTACGTCGATCTGCGGTGTAATTGCGTGACACACTATCAGTAACAATGGCTTTTATTTTGACAGTTTAACAACATTCATTGCGTTATTTACGTTGTTGAGCAGACAAATTTTTCGAACATATTATGCAATGGATTAGTAATATCCTTCAAAATGATTCAGGATTTGATTGATAGTGTGTTACGCAATTAGGGTGCTGGATGAATTTACGGGAGATTCGTCTGAGAAGGTAAACGCACAAAGAACAATGAAATACTATGGGGTCTCCCCCATAACATTAAATTGTTCTTTGTGCCTATATTGTCCCACTGCTGGGCAAAGGTCTCCTTTTGCCCAGCGGTGGGACAATATAGGTTGAATAAAAAAAATTTTGTTGCCTGCATAGTTATTTCTTTTTTGACTGTACATTATACAGAGTACCTACCTCACCTTACAATTTCGATATAAACAGGATGATGCGGCGGAAAAGTTTTATTTTCTCCCATTTGTTATTTACGATTCAAGAGATCCAACAACAACATTTCCTGCAATATGGTTAGAGCCGAGGTCTACGTACCATTATGTATGTAGGTACTTTTTTTGTGGCAGTCATGATATTTTTCTGCTTCTCGACTTACTTTTTTAAGAATTTTCTCCCAACTTCGGTAAGTGCACTAACTATTACTGGGCACATACAGGGTGATATACTTTTAGAAATAATAGATGTTTTAAAAAAATTACACACACATGTAACCTCACGGCTTCACCTCATGCGGGTAGGCAGAAACTACAGAACGCAACCTGCTACAATCCGTACATACTTATATTACCTCGTTTACGTTCATACATCTTGCCATACACGCACGTTCACCGGTCGAACGGTCTATTTTCTCGGAAACCGAGGTTATAAAAGGGGACTCTATGACAACTTTGTTCTATTTATAATAGCTATGATTTTCCTTCTGAAGCCCCGTTCAAGAATTCACAAAATGACCGATGTTATAAATATATGCTGTGATTACCTACCAACCACCTATCTTTCCAAGCACACAGGCTCTTTATAAAGTTATAGTGATAAAAGAGAAAAGAAAGAAAAAGGAAGAGCGAGTGAGAGTGTATGTCTATTTACAAGCTCATGGAACATGAATGGCGTATTTGGGGAAAAATACTCGTTATGATTCTCGAAAAAACTCTAAATAAAATGTGATGGATATTATGAATGTAGCTAATCTTATGTGTTCTGCGAAATACGGGTCATTAAATCATAAAATTATCTTTGTTCCAATTCATGTGAATTCTAAATGTCTGTAAACAAAAAATATATGAACCGATATCGGTTTCAGTAAAAACATTGAATTGAAATTTATTAAAGCCGTTATAAATACGTAATAGGTCTTTACCTATGTAATTGGAGATTCTATAACCAGCATTTTCAGATTTAATTATTTATTTATTTATTTATTTATTTATTTCGGGATAAAAAACAGGAGTACAATTAAATATTATACAATTAGCTACTAATTAAACAAAGTACTTATCATACTACCAACAACATTATCCACCTATTACTAATATGTTGATGCTACGTAAGAAAAACAAAATATAAACAGAGTACCTACATGAGTGCAAGATAAATGACTGAATGAATGCTAATTAAAACGATGTTTATGGGATAGAAAGAAGAAAGAAAATATATATATAAAAAATGAAATAAATACACCATTTAACAATTACAAAGCTAAGATAGAATCAACTACAGTTTTTCTAAATTGATGTGTTGTTAGATTAAAAATATCAATGCTTTCGAATCCAGTGTTATAGGAATCCACGAGTTGACGCAGAGGAGCGCGAAAGCCAGCATTTGAGTTACAGACGTGCCTAGTGTTAATAGATAGTAAGCGGTATGGTCGCGCTTGTCTACGCAAAACTGTCCTCGGAACGATGTAACAAAGTTTATTTATTAAGTCTGAACAATCATATTTGTTATGCACAATACCATGTAGAAACATTGCTCCGAGAAGCAGTCTTCTAGATTCTAGGGTTAACAGTTTGTAATTCTTAAGCAACGCATCATACGATCCGTGGCTGTGATAGCATCTGTAATGCAGAACTCTTAGGAATTTGCGTTGAACAGTCTCAATCGAGTCAATATATTTTGCGTAATAGGGATTCCATACGACAGTAGCAAACTCCAGACAAGGCCTAATTAGCGATATATATAAGTATCTATAGGTTGATGGACGCTTGAAATCTTTGCTGTTGCGCATAACAAAACCGTACATTTTAAGGGCTTTGTTGATAATGTTGTCTACATGGACATCAAAGTGAAGTTTGGAGTCTAGAACCACACCGAGGTCACGCAAAGAGTATACTTTTTTTAATTGTGTATTTAGCAAATGATAGCTATAAGTGTGCTGCTTTTTGTTTTTAGTGAATGTAATCGAATAGCATTTGGATAAGCTCAATGAGAGTTTGTTTAAGGTGCAGTAGTTAGACAGCCGATCCAAGTCACTTTGAAGCATCAAACAGTCATCAATACTTTTTATAGTTTTGTAGACTTTCAAGTCATCCGCGTATAGTAAAAAGTTAGAATGATTAAAGCAAGCGCTAATATCATTTATAAACAACGTAAATAATAAAGGGCCCAAAATTGAGCCCTGAGGAACCCCGGATGTGACGGTAATCTGCTCTGATTGAAATCCGTTTATCACAACTTTTTGAGTACGGTTTGTTATGTAAGAGGTGAACCATCTCAATAGATTTCCGCGAATACCATTAAAGGCAATTTTGCGTAAAAGTAATTCGTGGTCCACCCTGTCGAAAGCTTTCTGAAAGTCTGTATATACTGCATCAGTTTGAAAACGTTTATCCATATTCTCAAAAACATAATCTACAAAAACAAGCAGATTTGTATACGTAGATCTTTGTTGGACGAATCCGTGCTGTTCTCTGATTATAGCCTTGTGTAAAGTAGGATAAATTTCGTTATAAACCAGTCTCTCAAAAAGCTTCGACAAGGCAGACAGAATCGAGATCGGACGGTAGTTCTCTACGTCATCCCTTGATCCTTTTTTAAGGACGGGGGTTAAATGAGCCATTTTCCATACATCAGGAAAAGTGCCTTCGGTTATACATTTATTGAACAGCAAATGTAGGGGTTCACATAAGTGATTGGCAACACTTTTGAGAAACGAAGGAGGGATGCCATCAGGTCCAGGTCCTTTTGATGGGTCTAAAGACTTTAGCTCCTTATAAACTTTAGAAGGCTCGATATAAATATTATTGATAATATCACTATTATCATGAAATCCAGAAGGTGGTTCCCATTTATGAACATCAAGTGCTGACGGCTCATACACTGATTGAAAATAGTTCGAGAATAGTTTGCAAATATCACGTGGATCACTACTGGAAGTATTTTTATATTTCACATTGGATGGAATTTCTGACTTATTCCGTTTACTAGCCACATAGCCCCAGAAGTGTTTGAGATTTTTGTTTACATTTTGTTCAACGGTGTCTATGTAGTTAGAGTAACATAGGTAACATTCTTTGTTGAATCTGCGACGATATAGGGAAAATTGCTCATAGTCAGATATATTATTGTACACTTTCCACTTGGTCCAAGCGTTGTTCTTATTTTTGAATAATCTTATAAGGGCTCGAGTGAACCAAATGGGGAATTTAGAAGTTCTGTATGATTTTTGGGGGACGTGTTTTCTAATGATACCAAACAAGCTATTATAAAATGTGTTCACAGACTCCTGTGCCGGTAGATTTTTAAACAAGCTGTTCCAGTCAATTTCAGATAAATCTGCCTTTACAAGATCGTAATTGCACTTGTTATAATTCAATTTGATGATTGGGCAGTGTTTCCTAGAATATTTCAAGTAAGGGGAAGTCACAGCACAGTAAGGAGGGTGATGTAGGTCCACGGGTACTAAATAATCGCTCGGTTGGTAAACATGGCAGTGTTCATTGGAGATCAGTAAATCCAATGTTCGGTTGTTAGCGTTCGTAAAGTTATGATATTGCGTAGCGCTAAATTCGGCGATGAAGTTTTCTAGGTTTCTGCAACTAAAAGACTGGGCCACACGGGGCAGGTCACATGCATCACCGTCACAGGAAGACCAGTCCAAGGTGGGTAAATTGAAATCTCCGATTATGTAAAAACAATGTGTCATGGGATTACCTAAAATTGACGAAAGCATGTCCAAATATGCAGAATAGATGTTGTCTGGTGTGTTCGGCGGTATATACACCGCGCTAATAAAGTGTCGTTTCGCGCGGTCACGACTAGGTAATTGTATAAGTAGATGTTCTATGTGGGTGTGCAAGGTGTTAACTATTATATTGGTGAAATATATGGGTTGAAGTGTTCGTAAGATGGCAACAAGAACACCTCCACCCTCGCGTTTGCCAGTGGCCGCGCGATCTCGGTCGCAACGAAAGACGCTATAGCGCTCATCTATAACCTCACAATCTGCTATATCCGGTATAAGCCATGTTTCCGTCAACACAATGATGTCGTATGAGTTACTTAAAATATTCATATAAATTGTCTGAAGTTTGCCACGTATGCCCCTACAATTCTGATAATAAATAGTAAGTGTATCAGCCATTAAGATGAGGATAAGTTATGACATGATTGCTAAAAGATATAGAGTTTGCAAGGATATTTGGAGATGCTGCCACTAAACCTGGTGTTATAAGTAAAAGATGACGAAAACAAAGACATAATTGAAGGTGAAACGTTTTAAGCTCGCATGAACTTAGATTGTATGACAAAGGAAAGTTTATGAAGTTGATTTTTGTTACAATAAGATGCATAATACAATTATCTGCAATATTAGGACTGTATAATATGTTAAACATTGTGTTGTGCAGTAGTGTCATCGGCGATTTTAAATTTTTGAAAATCTTTAATGTTTCGTATAGCGAATATTGTTGAGATGTCAGTCCTGCGTACAAGAATCGTAGAGTGCTTAACCCAACAATGCTTAAACTTGTGTTTATTAGCCTCAAGGCGACATTCGCGAAACAATAGCTTTTTCTTCAATGTTAGGTGCTCATTAACGTATATGGTATGTGGAGTACCTGTTATGCCGATCTGGTCGGATTTCAAGCCCTTGGCCAAGCGATAGGCACTCAATACGTTGTCACGAAAAGGCACCGAGGAGAATCTAACCACAATATTTTTGGGTCTTTCTTTATTCAAAGTTTTCTGGGGGACGCGATGTATAGAAATAATATCGTTTTGAGTAATCGGAAATTTAATTTTTTCCCCAATTGATGCAACAAGAGCGATCAGATTCTCGCCCCGCCTCTCCGGGACATTACACACTTCAATATTACAAGCTCTGGCTTGCTGTTCCAAATTGTCTATTTTAGTCTCAAGCTCAGCAACTAGACCATCAGTACGCTCCGCAGAGGTGAAGCAGCCTTCAAGCGTGGAGATCTTCTTCATGACATCATCGCATTGATTGGTGGTAAACTGAAGCGAACCTTCCAAGGAGTCGACGCGTTGAGTCAAGTCCTTGTTCCTTCCGTCCAGGGCTATCATCTGCAGCTTGAAGGCCTCCTGTTCAGCACGCAGAACGTTGATGTCGTTACGAATTTCTGTAGAGTGTGTGGTGAGAAGTTCTAAGTCGCTTTTCATACCAGCAATGCTGGAGTTGATAGCGGCGAGGCTGGAGTCAACATTGCTTCGAAAAGAGTGCAGGGTCGATCTTAGCTCAGAAGCAAGTGCATTCAAATTGTCAGTAAACAGGCATTCTGGTTGTTTACGTTTCCTGCATGTGACTCCCGGATCGGCCTCTGACGTTGTAGTCCTTAAATCGGGGCTGGAGCTCGTTTTATTAGGCGAGTGAAACATCGTTATTATTATTAGTTCAAGTGTTGAGGGTCACACAGTTCGCAAGCAGTCAGTAATAAAGGCCCACCCACCAGTATGGAACAAAAGTTGTATACACCAATAAGTGCACACTAATAAAGGCCCCGGCAAACAGAGTCGGCGTGTTGGCGAGCCCGCGAGAAGAATGTCGCAAGCGCCGTGTAATGCGGGGCGCTTACGCGTTTAATCACAACGCACAGATATCAGGGTACTGACGGTAGGCAGGATTATTTTCAGAGTTAATTTGGCCTATATTTCTAAAACTAAGCACTGAAACACTGGATTATTGTCACAAGTATATGTCAGTTAGCACCTTCTAAATGGCTAACACTTTCAATGGCACTTTTGATTAGTTTATGCACTGATTTTTAATACTTTAGTGGAGCAACAACAAGTAGCAGTTACACGCACAACGTACGACGAGATATGATTATCTGTGGATTGGCGCGCAATTTGAAATTCAAATAAATTTTATTCGAAAGCCGTGTTACTTTAATTTCAAATTCAGTCATTTGTTTTTAGATAGTTTTTTTATGACAATATAAGATTTAGGTACGTTGAATATAAAAAAATATAATACATACTTCACAGTTATTGATACAAGCAAGCATTTTTTCATTTTTCTTTCTTACTTTCAGAAGAAACGTTTCACAGGATGTAAATAAACACACTATTTCCTATATCCGCACCTGATAACGTTGCACTATCAACGCGCTCCACTTTTAAAACACCTTGTTATGTCTACAACACTACACTTACGCAAAGTCTTTTGTAGTTAATTTTCCCTCGTAACCATGTTATAAGCTCACTCATAAATAAATACGTTCCTGATATTTATGCGCCTACCCAACATACAGTTATTAAAAGTCTAGCCTACATCGTGAATTTATTATGAAAGTTTTAATTCCTGTTCCAATATACTTAAGTAAATAAATCATAAAGGGATGTACCGTTTTACCTAAAAAGATTAATATGGGTTAGTTTGTCATGCATAATTTATTATGTACGATAGTAATTGTTTTACGTAACTAATTACGTAGCCGCTGGAAAACGTTATACTTGATTAGCTAAACAGGTTAAAATTATTGTGTTCATCTATATAAATACTAATAATAAAGCTGAGGAGTTTGTTTATTTGAATCCCTAGCGCTAATCTCTAGAACTACCAGTCGGATTTCAATTATTATGTTTGTCATTAATAGCCTACTTCTTAAAGAAGGCTATAGGCTATTTAACATCACGCTAGGACCCTTAGGAGCAGAGTAAAAAGAATAAAATTCAGAAAGAACGCTAAGCGAAAACGAAGCAATAGCGCGGGCAGGCGATGCGATGCGATGCGACGGCGTGTATCGGGGGAAAAAGAAATTTCACGCGGACGAAGTCGCGGGCAGAAGCTAGTCAATGAATAAACGAGATGTTATTCATATGCATGTAGATAGGTAGTTTTATCTGCTAAAATCTAGGTAATTACATTCTTGTTGTATCGTAGTTATATCTACTTTAGGATCCACACTAGAATAAAAGTCATGTACCTATTGTGAATGGAAAAAAAATTCAAGTACTTTACGTTTTTGTGACAACCTCGCGTTTTCATTAGTAAATGTACTATCGCATCGTTTAATGTAGTATCGTGTAATTGTAGATACTTATACCTTCCTACTGCACTCAGTTATAATTACCAATGTCTGCAGGTTCAAGAGTATCTGGTGAAAGTGTAAACAAACCCAGCGGGGTAACTGCATAACACACTATCAGTAGCAACGGTTTTCATTTTGAGAGTTCAACAACATTCATTGCGTTATTTAAGTTGTTCAGCAGAAAAAAATTTCAAACATAAAAAACAATGGAACAGCAATATCCTTCAAATTGATTCAGACAGTGATTGATTTTGTGTTATTCAATTAGGGGGCTGTTCAGATTAACTTCTTAGGCATTCACATTAATATGTATTTAGAAGGTTTCAACTTTAAAACTCACCACTTTTTTCCAACAATTAGTGTATGGATACTCGTAACCTTATTATTAAATTGTACGTGAAAAATCATCGACGAAAACTGAGGTCATAAAACTAACCTCAATTGTCAAATGAAAAACTTCATTTAGGTGATTTAAAATTAGAATTTCGGGGTTAGTATTCAAATAATCAAATCAAAGCACTCAATTTGTTAGTGGCCATCGATCACTAATAAGTGATCGATGTTAGTGGCACAAAAAATTGGCATCCGTAGGTACGTATTCTGATCCAATTGGTTACTTACACACTAGCCTAGTACTATAATAACATGCTAGTAGTAAACCTGCTGAATACACAAACAGTCGCTATAAGATTAAAAAGACATATTCCTCAAGACCCTATTTAAGAGGCTATAAGAATAAATAGAGCAGTCACTGGAAGGCTTCTCTACAAACCCGTTAATAATACCAAACATATTGCTAAATATCTGCAAGAATGATAGATTGCAATAAAATCATTAAAAGAAAACTTGTTTACATTTTCATCAAATACTTTTGGGACAGACCATAGACCATATCTTGACCACAGACTATAGACCATATGCTCTTTGGTTACGTCAGTACATTGCTCATCACAGAGTACTTTTTGATACTCATCGAGCCAGATCCAATAATGGACACGTCGCTGTTTTTAATTTCTTAAAAACCTGAAGCTCGCATTCATTTGCTAGTTAATATGTGAATTTCAAGTACTTTTACAGTGAAGAGAAAATTTTATGAGGTATATTAATCTGAGGGCATTTTCCGTACGTTGCTTTTAGTGTGATGAAAGTTGTTGCGAAAGTCCCCCGTGCCACATAAGTCCATTAAGCAAATGGACGGAAAGGAAATGAGAGCTGGTTTTTAATTTCGTTGTCATGTAAATACGTGATATTAATAATGTGCCCCTTGTTCAGTTACTCTTTGTTAATTAAAGCTTTCGGGATATTAAAAACGTTTAAACATTAGTCATAATGTGTGTTGACACCTGAATACATAACATATAATTTATTTGTGTATGTCTGCTACTAACGAGTTTGCTGTTGGTATGTACCTGTATAGAAATTTTCCAACCTTTGTCCAACCGCTGCGCAAAATCGTCGTCATTGACGCCTAAACTTCGCAATGCGTCGTATTTTTCTGATTCGATTGACATGTACTTTCCTGAAGTCACATTTGTTTTAATTTTTAATACAATATCTACAACTGTGGTGGCCTAGTGGTAACGGCCGTGACTTACGAGTTGTAGGTCGTAGGTTCGAACCCAGACAGGCGCTTTACTTTGTGTTAATTATTTCATCACCAGTGCTCTCAAAACGGTGAAGGAAAACATCGTGAGAAAACCGGCGGCATGTTCTAGGACCAAACATTCGAAGACTTGTGACATCTACCAACCCGCACTGGGCCTGCGTGGTGGATTATGGCCACGTCCCTGTCACTGAGCCTGACTTGTGTCCCAGCAGTGGAAACATTATAGGCTGATTATGCATGCATTATGCATCTACAACTGTAATAGTACAAGTACATAAAACAGTATTTAAGAGCTTTAAAGCTTTCTGGGTAAAAACTATCTAAGTAGACGTCCATAACTGTAAAAGCAGAGAACGCCTTTTCTTTTATTTCTCGATTAGCATGAAAATGTAGTTCCTCTTCTAAATACCAGCGCTGTCCCGGCCTATTGCCAAGTTCCAGTATTTTTGCTGCGAATAGTACATGCTTAATAGTAAAGAGTGTACGAGACAATGAGGCTCTGCGGCCGCTGATCTGCGCAACCATTAAGGAAACAACTATGGGTTACATTGTATTAGTGTAAGTGGCAGATCATCCACCTGATCTAATATCTGAGGCGACTTTTTCACTAATGGAAAGGGATGTGGTGACCTACTTCCATCCGGGAAGACTCCACAAAGTACAAATAAATGAAGTTATGACTTAATAGATATAGCAACGAAAGGTGATAAAAGTGGCCCCACGGTCACTAATCAACATTTTCACGTAAACGACTTTCTGTCATCAAACAAGGTACTTGCATTTTTTCCCCGTTGTTAAATCTTGATCAGGCAGCCACTTAATAAGTGAGCCTTGGGAAGGAATACCACTTGAAGGTAACTTTTAAATTACGTCTCCGCTCCCGCTAACTTATTTACTCCTTATAAGAAGAAACAAAATATAATTCCACTTTTCAGGTCAAGAGATAATGGCCTTTGATAACAGCCTGAAAAAGCTTTCCGCTGTTTTGTTTCTTTTATCTTCAAGTTTCTGTGAAGTTTTCCACAAAAATTATAACTTGCAAGATTAAATAAAGAAGTTTTAATAAATTGCCCAGGGTTAGCTAGGATTAAGGCTTAGGTGAATCTAATTTCTCATTTTTGAGTGGCTATGGCGAGATTAAATCTTTAAAATTGTTTTGGAGTGGGATTCGCGGGTATGTAGCACCCAGATTTAGTGTAAAAGTTTCCGTTCGCTCCATTTATTTTATGTTCATTGCTGCAGATGTTGTGGTATAAACCTTTCCCATAAATTAATGTGAAATATTACTATAAATATGTTACAGAATAAGCCCAAAAGATTATGCTTCCCGATACGGATTGGTAACGAAAAGTAAAATTACAATAAAAGTATAAAGGTGGTCCACTACAAAGTTTACGTATTCTCTTTGATTGAGAATACGTTAAAGGAATTACTTATGTACACAATAATCACCGGTGACAATAAAGGCCTGCATGATGGTAAATACTAACACACCGTTTACAACGACAAATTGGTATCTCATATTAGACATGTACCTAAGCAAACGCTGATCTATTGCCGTAGGATTCATTTTATGTGCGCAAACTACGAGTATCAGGAATTTACACCCAAAAATCACAATTTCATGAACCCGTATACATCTCGTTTTGTTCAACAAAATGTAGATAGAATTGTTTTTAATAGGTACTATCAACGACTGACTGCTTGAAAAGTGCAAAAAACGGAACACGGAGAGAAAAATCGCTGCTAAGGTATAAAATAACATTAAATATACGCGTATGTTGCAGTATTCGTCCGCATTTTGCAGTTTCACGCCCTGCAGCCAACATCACAAAGGTTATTATGCAAAATTTGTGCCAAAACGCATCCCTCTGTGTGCAGTTTTCGTGGCGGAAGCCGTGGGCTTTTATTTACTTGCCACCCGGATGCAATTGCAATTGTGGTCTGAAATTCCGCATGATAAATTGTCAACTGATTTCGGTTCAATTTGCTAATTAATGTTTGTGAGTGATTTCCACAATACAAACGTAATGACCTATGTTTATGTTACGTAGACTTGTTCAATGTTCACGTTTTAGATATTTCGTTTAATTAAATATACGATTTTACTGCAATACTGCAGCGGCTCTGGAATGAAATTTAGATAAATACGTTACGTGTTTTTTTTATAACTTTTTGTACGATGTTGGGATAAAAATAAACAAAAAAATCATACACTGTTCAAAATGCAATTTTGTTACATAGATAACCCAGTTTGACAAGCCGTGAAACACCGGGCGGCCATTTTCGCGAATATCTGTTACCTATTGTGGTTTGTTTCCGTCATGTTTGGGCACTTGGAACGCATAGAATTTTCAATATAGCAGCAATCGCTTTGTTCGGTAGGCATATATAACCCTTGTACAGAATATTACTGAAAATGTATATACTTTAAGGAATGTGCGTGGTGTAGGTACACATAGACATGTGTTTCGGAAAAAATATGATGACAGGTACTTTTTCTGCAAAATATTTAGATGTAACAGCATCAGCATAAGACTTAGATCTTAGCATTAGTGCTTACTCGACTTGTAATGTAGATCATAGCAGTAGGTACCCTACATAATACTCATAGGTAGATTATTATGAGCCCGTTGCCATAACAGAACCTAATATTAATTTGTTCGCAAACCGCGCCCCTGTTTCTGTCACCTCATTCCCTAAATTAATGACAAATAGAGTCCCACCCAGCGCCTCTAAATGTCACGGGGCGGTGTTTTCGATGGCTAATTGACTCCGTTAACCCTTTGTTAGAGATGACGTTTGTAATAGCCAGTTAACCCATTACACGCTACACGCGAACATGTAGCAATGGATCGCTGGTAATTATTGCTTTGTCAAAAATGCCCTTGCTTTGTTCTTTCATATTTTTGCAAGGTAGGTCAATGGCTGGGGTTAGGTCGGATGTCGATAATTAGACGGGTCTGCTTTTAGCAAAAAACTACGGGACTTTTACACGAGGATGTCATAAAAGGCCACGGCCACGACTTACGAGTTGAATCGGAATCAGAATTTTATTTGCTCTAAATGTAGGTACAGTATAAGAATAATAACATAAATACTTATAGTAATAGTTGTAGGTCATAGTTTTGAACCCAGACAGGCGTTTTACTTTGTGTAAATTATTTCATCACCATTGCTCTCAAAACGGTGAAGGAAAACATCGTGAGGAAACCGGCAAGTCCTAGAACTAAAAATTTTAAGACCTGTGACATCTACCAACCCGCACTGGGCCTGCGTAGTGTGTTATGGCCCACTCCCTAACAGATGAGGAGGCTTGTGTCCCAGTAGTGGGAACATAATAGGGTGATTATGCTTATAAGGTTAGGTCGAACGTCGATAATTAGAAAGATTGGGCGTCTGCTCTTAGGCAAAGACTACGGGGCTTTTCCACGAGGATGTCATAAAAGGCGACTAAGAGATTATTCCAAGTGGATTGGCAGCAACGTCTGCTAATTACAACTTACTGTGAATAAGCACCATTCCCTCACTGTCTAAGCGTATTAATTGTGACAATATTGTGAGTTTTCGCATCAAGTTCATACTCGTATACTTTGTTCTTACTTACAATGAGGCGAGGTAGGGTTATGTCCCCTACATATTAATGACGTCGAAAATTAGAAAGAAGTGAAATTAGGAAGATGTCCACGGAATCACTGTCCATTGCAAAGATGCCTGTGTATGTTTTGTATTTTTTGTCATATATTTTCTGGTGTACAATAGTGTATATAAATAAATAAATATTGGACGGAAAGCTTCAGCCAAAGACTACGGGGCTCGGGGGCTTTTACTTGCGAATGTCGTAAAAGGACACTAAGAGATTATTCCAAATGGATGGGCAACATCGTCTTCTATTTACAATGCACTGTGAATACTGTGAATACCTACCAGTCCCTCGCCTGCAAAGCGTGACAACATTATGAACTTTCATTTTTAAATCACCAAGTTCATATAATACTTTGTATGGGTTCATGACGTGTACGTTTTATCAGAGGACGAAATCTATTGTGATTAGATATTATAAAAAAAAATCTTGGCAATTTGTTATTACATTTTTATAAAAGTTCCCATTATATTAAGGCGACGTTCCACGTTAACGTGTGAATACTCGTACTTTTGTAACAGTTCATTTTACGCCTCGTAAAATACAACATAATATCTGCTCCGGTAATAAGTACCAACATAATACATGTGAATCATGTTTTACGACATATTTTATGCTCTAGCTTCTTTCATTTTATGCTTAAGGAGATAATTTATGTTATATGGAAAACATATTTCAGATTTATAAGAAGTAAATGAAGGTAAGTTGTGAGGGGGGATTTGACAAATGATATTTTCTTCTTACATTCTGATTCGAAGTTAAGTGGAATTAATGTAGATGGAATTTTTTCAGGAATTATTTTATACTATAATGTCGGAAAATTCTTAGAGAATGTTTAAACAACTGTACCACGTTTTGCTCACGATTCTATCCGGTATTTATTTTCCTAATTGATGTTGGAAACCAAGGTAAATAGTTTGGATTCAGGGTAAATTGTCTACGGTTGCCGCAGTCCCACAAAATCATCGATTTGCGGTTGTCTTGATTGAAATTGCGTACGCTTGCTAACGTAGTACTAGTACATACTATTACCTACATGTGAGATTACACGGCTACGTCGGGCTACCAACATAATTGTGTCGAATAAGACGACAAATTAAACAAAGGCGAGAACAAATTAAATTGCATTGGTTTGGAATTGGACATTAGCAACGGTGCTATTTTGATACTAAACAATTACTAATTTTAAACTCTAGTTGTAGGCTATTCTTAGCTATGTACGTATATTTTTTAGCAACTAGTATTGAAATGTGTCTCTCAACAAAAAGTTAGCACCAAGTGTATTTTAACGACAAACAACAAAACACTCCGTAAAACAATGCCACATTAATATGCAACAGCTCATTGCTCTTTTAATGGAATCAAATCCAATAATTTATTCAAAACTGACCTATTGGACATGCCAAACAGTGTAATTATTGTTTCATCATGTACAAAGTCCCATATTATGCAAAGCACACAAATGACTTTCACGAGAATATTATTAGCTATGAGGCCTGAACATCGGCGGTGCGTATGCAAGTCCCCGTCCAATTTGCCACGGCAATCAACTGTGTTAATAAGTTCAAGCCACGCTTCCACTCATCCAGATACTCAATCTCGCATATTGTTGGTATGTGTACAGATTTTGTTAAATATTCAGCCGCTTTTGTTCGAGTAAATTGGGTAATTTGGCTTTTGAAGTGCTGTTAGTGATAACTTTTTGTATGATTCTGTTGAAAGGTTTGACTTAAGTAAGTAGGTTAATACTGATTACGTTCATAATTCATTGATTTTTCTGGATTTCGCTTGCTATATCGTAAATATCTACTTATATGTACCTATTGTATGATCGAAGTTATAGCAAAACTTAAATTAACAGTCAGTGCAGTGCAGTTCATTGCCTACAACCCACAACACACGTAGCGTTCTAGCATTCAATGACGTCATGCGCCACCGGCGCGGCGTTCTAATCATACTTTAGTCTAACCTACCAATATTCTAGAATGCACAAGTATAATATCAAACAGCTCTACACAACAAATACTGCGTTATATCCCGTATTTAATTAGGAAGCGCAACCCTGCTGATGTTGGCGTCGTCGCCGCATCAACTTGGTCGTACTCACATCTGCCGTATTCTATGCCATGTAGTCTATGCCTCGTGTAGTCTGTGCCACGTATAGTATGTGCAACTTCGCACTACAGTTATGTTCTCACCAAACAACTTTAGATAACTACACACGTTAGGTACTGTGCAGTTTATTCGCTGGTTGTAACTTAGATTTTCTCACTATGCCATGTATGTAAATATTATAAGTTTGTCTTTGTTGTTGTGGTAGAATTCAGGGTACAGTATTTTCGGAAGGCCATAATAATTTCAGTTTATGTTTTCCACCGCAGAGCATAGATAGATAGATAAATCATTTATTCAGTGCACACAAAAGAAATAGCACATTGGATAAAAGCACAACTAAATGATAACAAATAAAATGAAAACACAAGGTGTCGACATAAAAAAAATCGCCTAGATCTGGTCATTGCCCTATTGGCCATACCAGTACGACGGCGAATTTCTTTAAAGCAGCTGACCTTATTCGTGATACACGAACTCGCTGACTTTTTCATAGCCGGCGAGTAGATTTGAGCTCGAAGAAGAAGATGAGCACGGTCTACCACAACTACTTCGGTCTTGGCTTGGTTGATTTTAAGTCCAAATTTAGCGCTCTTTGCTTTTATACGTTTCAGTAGACCCACCATCTCTTCCTCGCTCATAGCAACTATAGCGGCATCGTCCGCATATCTTAGGTTCGTGAGTCTTTCACCGCCAACAATGATTCTACCTATTCTATTCTTTCATCAAGCTTTCTGCTCATAATATGCTCCCCGTAGAGGTTGAATAACTTTGGCAACAGAATACACCCTTGGCGCACACCCCATTCCGTATGGAAAGCCTGCGGTTTCTTGTTTTCCAATTTCACAAAACTGCTATTAAGGTACAGATTCGGGATCAGAAAAGTGAGATGTGGCAGGACGTCCATTTCAATGAGAACATCAAACATTATCCACTATTATACACAGTCAAACGCTTTAGCGTAATCTATAACGTTAAATTCACGATATTTCTCGATGAGAATGCGGACTCTCGAGTTCCGTTGCCGGCAACAAAGCCAGCTTGTTCACTCGGTATCTGGTGGTCTACACACGCTGATAATCTCGTGTTAATTATGCGCAGAATGATTTTACTGGCGTGGGATATGAGCGATAAGGTTCTGTAGTTTTCACACTTCTTGGTGGAACCTTTCCTGTGAAGAGAAATAACACTGGATTGTGATCAGTCACTGACCTGTTTTCCAGATCTTTGTGCATATCTAGTACCACAAAACCAAAAAAAAAACAAGTATATCTTTGTCCCATCAAAATCAAGTTGTTGTAACATTGCAGCAGAAACGCCATTAGGATCCACTGCTTTATGCATCAGTTTTTGTATAGCATCTTGGACTTCAGATAATAGTATACCTGGTTCTTTCAAGTGTTCATCCTATCTTCTCACGGTGCATTAAAGCATTTCCATCCCATATTATGACATACCTACTTAAATTCAAATAAAGAACAATCAAAAAGCGGTGTGCGTCTCAAAGTTGTACCAAATGGGAATCCAGCTCAGCATTTGTTTTAGGCAAATGTACCTAATGTTGTTATTCTGCTGATACATGGACATGTGCAAGTCATGAAGAAAAGTAACAAGCTTGGATCACCTCATAGGAAGGTACATAATACTTAGGTTCTGTGTGTTAGCAATTTGAGATCATTAAGTCTAGGTTTCCCAACGATGTGTTGTCAGAATCCCTAGAATTAACTCAAAAAGTATCAGTAACTAATTATTTAAAGTTGAAAGTCACATAGGTATAGTCAGTCACAAAAAAATTTATACGCGGAAAGTTTAATTTAATTGTCTACAATCTTTGTTCATAACATTTTTTGAGACAAAGATGGTAGGTAGACATTTAAATGAAACTTCATCAAAGTGTAGGAACAAAACGTATTACACATTGTGTACAAATTGATACAATATTAATTTCATTATATCTTTTTGAGATTGTTTCTACCTATGCACGGCGTACCTTGAAAACATTAATTACGAACAATGTTCACGTGGAAAATTTGTAGACACTCATTTGTGTGATATTGTGGAAGCCATATTATCGTAACTTCTAATTATTCCATACTAGGTAACCTTGTAAACTGGTCACGTTTGAGAAGTTGATAAAGGGAGATAGAAGCGGGGCCTCGCTGTAATTATTCACAAATTGAAGAATATAACCCTGAAACAGAAATTAAACTTATTGATTTAGTCTGCCGACTCTAAGGTAAAGTTGTATGATGTAATTTGAAATTCCCAAAGGACATTTCGTGGAAGGTTTTCTACTGTAATTATAATTCCTCTGTCAAACAATGTTACGTGGAGATTGTTATAATACTAATTGGTTCAATTCCTCAGAGTTATTTTATCGAGTATGAAGTTATCATTTGAGTTGACTAAAGAGTTATCGTGCTTGTAAAGACGCTTACGAATTGTCTCGAGTTTGTGGATTGTTTTTGCAGTTCGTCACTGTGTTTTGTTGCTCATCAAAAGTTGTTAGTTAAATACATATTTATTTTGTCGATCATTTTTCAAGTCAAATTAACTTCGCCAAGTCTTCTCGTTGCCTATCCCGCAGTCTTTGGAGACTAAGGTTTTCTACCAGTGCGTCCTGAGCCGGACGCAAGCATATCCGGTCAGATATGGTGCCAAAACATGGACACTGACAGTCGGGCTGGTCCACAAATTCAAGATCGCTCAACGCGCTATGTAGCGACCTATGCTCGGAGTCTCTTCGATTTATACAATCAGGAATGAAATTATCCGGAAAAGAACAGGAGTTGCCGGCATAGCTTGCAGAGTAAGCAAACTGAAGTGGCCGTGGGCTAGCCATGTTTGACGAAGGACCGACTTATGTCCAGTAGTGGACTGCGATAGGCTGAGTTCATTGATTGATTGATCGTTATTGTCGTCTGATGAGAGTTATAGAAAACAATGTAATGTCGCTATTAAGAAACTTCTGAGGTTATTGTCTCTTTGAAGTACAGACATTATGGTTCAGTAATTGAACCGAAACACAAAGATTCCAGCAAAATACTAATTAGCAATTTCTATGGCAATATGTAGACGTATTTTGGTTACTTTCATGACGGCTTCAAAAGTCGTTTTCTAAAAGGTGAACTTTCTGAGAATTGAGGCACTTAGAATGTAAGCCAAAAATAATGATGTGCTTATGTGTAAGGTGACAAATTGGTACGAAAGGTATTTATTAAGGAGGTATTTATACTTTCTACATATTATTATAATGAGGACATAATTATGAATTATGAGTGTAGGTAAATGATTGTACATTCTAGGGACAAGTAGTTAATTACTCACTAGTTAGCATGTGATATGTGATTTTGTATTCTGTTTATTTCAATATTTATAAAGCTTTATCAATGCAAAACTTTAAACTATGAGACATACAGAAAAGTACAATGGTCAAAGGAATACCATGCTTGATTTTAGAGAAAAATGAATATGCTTGAGTTTGCCCGAAAACGAGTTCACAACTGCTTTTACCAGTTTTCTCTACTTTTCATAGCTTTCGTTTTTTGCCTTGCAGTCCCATTTCCAAAACTTGCCTTGTAAAGAAAGGCATATTTACACGGATGCAGAAATTTTTCACATTTGCATTTTGTATGCGCTACCAACACTGTTTTTAACAATAGCGTCATCATCAATATTATCATCAGCTTACAACTGGCCATAGGCCTCTTATTGCACTCCATTCAACTCGATTTTCAGCAACCCACATCCAGCTGTTACCAGCCACGGCAGCCACCCAATAGCAATAAGAGGTAACATAACATAATCAGCCTATGTTCCCACTGTTGGGACACAGGCCTCCTCTCTTCGGGAGGGAGAGGGCCGTAATCCACCACGCGGGCCCAGTGCGGGTTGGTAGATGTAACATGTCTTCGAATTTTAGGTTCTAGGACATGCCGGTTTCCTCACGATGTTTTCCTTCACCGTTTTGAGAGCAGAGGTGATGAAATAATTTACACAAAGTATAGCGCCTGTCAGGGTTCGAACCTACGACCTACAACTCTTAAGTCGCGGCGATTGGACAAAACAATCCTCAAACGAACCACATGAATTCATGCGTTCAATTGTGAGCTATTTGTGAGTGAGTCGTGATGAAATTATTTACACAAAGTAAAGTACCTGTCTGGGTTCGAACCCCAAGACCTACGACTAGTAAGACCACTGGGCCACCACTGCTCTCTCATAAGAGGAAAATGCGCTATAAATATAATTCTCGAATTATAATAGAAAAACAATTAGTTCGAAATAGTATGCCATAAACCTGCAAAACACTATATCACTGTTCTTGACATGTGGCAGACCAGAGAACGAGGCATGTTCACTTTTCAGTTCATTTCTATATCTTGTTCCATTACAATCTTATAGCTCATCTTTCTGCAATGCGAATCGAGTTGGCAGCAGGCCCAGAAGTCGGATTTACACTGCTTTTTTTTTTGGAGTGTTGCGGGTAGTCTCTTCAATAAAATATCAATAGGGCCATTGATGTTTTGATTCTTTTATTTTATGGGCATAATTAGTTGAGTATGTCGCTTCGATTTTAATTACTTTTATGTAAAAAGGTGACAATACGACAATAAATGAAAATACTGGCATAGAAGTATTTTGAAACTATTAGATAAATCTTAACATTAAAGTTATTTTTTTTTTCAATAAATCTAATTAGTAGTGATGGTGTGACTATGGGTTTTCCCTATCAACCAACTGGTTAAACTATTGGATATAATATTTTTGATACACATTTTTGCATGTGGACTAGGAACGTCATTGGATATACAAAGTTTAAATTATTGTCGTATCATCGTCTCTACATTGTAAAAAGTTAGTTTTTTTTTGTATAAATACGTCAGTAGGTACATACATAGGTTAGTTTAAAAATACTAAACGAATCTAGGCGTATTTCTATTTTAGAAAAATATTTTGTGCACAAACTTTCGTTAAAAATGTAGGAGCGTTCTACACTCGTTAAAAATTGAGTTTTACAATTTTTGGTATAGTAAAGATCGCTCAAGCCGCTCAACGACCTACACTAAAAATATGCGTAAAAGGTTTGAAAAAAAGGTGGAAAATCCAAATAGCTTCTTTTTTATTTATAATTACATTCGTATTCATCGTTATTTTTATATACAGCATGTATCAGAAAGGTGTGTGTGTCTTAAGGGTGTGGTATAAACCATCAAACATTCTCCATGGGATCAAATTTGTAATCGCGAAAAATGATCAGCAGTCCCATACATTTTGGTCGACTAGGTATTGGAAATTTGTACGGGATTACTTTTTCGCGATTACGATGTTGGTCAAATGAAGAAAGTTATTTAGCTTGATGGTTTGAACCACACCCTTGAGCACACCTTTCTGATACTTGCTGAACATGTACTAAATAGAAGGTATTTTAATACTTAGCAGACGCTTTTGTATATATATAAGCTTCATAACTAAAGAAAAGCGATGGGAAATGCTTCGATGAAAATGTCGAGAAAAGCTGGATGTTTTATAAGCCGATTTCAGACCCTATACATATTCTGAACGACGGAAGAGTACGATGCATTAGGCTTAGGCACTTATAAGAGACCAGAAGGCCATCTGAAACAACAAAGGATAACATAACTTCGTGCCTGTATTCTCCAGAGGGGTAGGCAGCAGTGTATACTTAGTACCTAAGTCCACATTTGGCGAGTTATATTCTAGTCTAATGTAGGTAATAGGAGGCGAACTTATTGTTATCAACCGGCCACGAAATTATATTCAAGTATATTCATGTATTTATGTATATTTATTTGTGCTTATATTTATATGTAATTAGGTATATATTATATTCATAGTTTTAATAGGTTTATGCGTACCTTTATATTTTAAATATTTTATTCCTTAATTCTCATGATTGCACCTACCACTGTTTGTCTCTGCATCACCCAAAGGTTGACTGGTAGAAAATGCCTATGGCATTAAGTCCGCCTCTGTACATTTTTGTGCTTGAAGTATTAAATAAATAAATTCATACTCCGAGGTGCTACCGAGAATTTACTTGTAATGGAAAAACCTAAAAATACTTTGCCCAACTAGGTAATTGACCCATACTTAGTAGTAGCGCTGGCGATGATCACAAAAATGTTTAGAAGCTAAAACAATAGAACAGTACAAAAATTATATTGTAAAACTAGCTGCCCGGCGCGACTTCGTTCGCGTGGTGTCCTACTAATACCCCCTACCCTACTCCTACCAATCCTACCCCTGCCCTTCTCCTACCTTACTCCTACCCCTTCCCTACCGCTTACTCCTACCCTACTCCTACCCTACTCCTAACCTACTCCTACCGTACCCCTACTCTACTCCTACCCTACCCCTTCCCTACTCCTACCGTACCCCTACCCTACTCCTACCCTAACCCTTCCCTACTCCTACTGTACCCCTACCCCTACCCTACTCCTACCGTACCCCTACCCTACTCCTACCCTACCCCTTCCCTACTCCTACCGTACCCCTACCCTACTCCTTTTTTTTTTTTTTTTTTTTTTTTTGGTATCGGGTTGGAAAATCCTCATGGAGTCCCTCCGCCCTCGGGGAAGGGCGAAGGGGACTGTCAGACTCGTACTGACTAAAAACCAACCCGTGTTCCTCATGTACCCATGTGTCGGAGGGCGGGTATCGCCGAAGCATTCGTCACTACCCCTACTCCTACCCTAACCCTTCCCTACTCCTACTGTACCCCTACCCCTACCCTACTCCTACCGTACCCCTACCCTAATCCTTTTTTTTTTTTTTTTTTTTTTGGTATCGGGTTGGAAAATCCTCATGGAGTCCGTCCGCCCTCGGGAAAGGGCGAAGGGGACTGTCAGACTCGTACTGACTAAAAACCAACCCGTGTTCCTCATGTACCCATGTGTCGGAGGGCGGGTATCGCCGAAGCATTCGTCACTACCCCCCGACGGGTATTGGCCCGCCAGATGGTCAGGCGGGCCCCGTCACCCACTGCGGCCGTCACCCCGGCCGCAGGACTCCTCCACTATGAGGCGCGCGCGGAACACGACGCCGCCGCCTCTAGGCCTGCTGCTGGTCGGACGACAAGACGCCCCGAGTCTGCCGTCCGCAGGCCGCGCCCTACGGTGGCCGGAAGTCAGCCACCCTACGACGCCCAGTGCGTCTGCTGCGGGAGGGGAGAGAGGAGGCAGCCTCTCTCTCCCTTTCCGCCGCCTCCTTTGCGAGCATCACGGCCTCGCAAAAGGTGGCGACGGCACTCCACCCTGACTCGCTCCCGACCATGGTAGACACAACAGCCGGAAGCGAGAGATTTCCCGCAGCACCTACGGCCGCGACTAAGTCACGGCGCTGACCCCTACCCTACTCCTACCCTAACCCTTCCCTACTCCTACTGTACCCCTACCCCTACCCTACTCCTACCGTACCCCTACCCTACTCCTACCCTAACCCTTCCCTACTCCTACTGTACCCCTACCCCTACCCTACTCCTACCGTACCCCTACCCTACTCCTACCCTACCCCTACTCCTATTCTACCCCTACTCCTACCCTACTCCTGCCCTACCCCGAGCCTACTCCTAGCCCTGTCATTTGCGTTTTGTTATTCCAAGTCTGATTCTTTTTTTTTTTTTTTTTTTCTGATTTTTTTTAGTATCTTATGTCCGTCTCCTGGCTCTAAGCTACCTCCCTACCAATTTTCACCCAAATCTGTTCTGCCGTTCTTGAGTTATAAGTGGTGTAACTAACACGACTTTATTTTATAGATACAGTCGTATTACTTTCCCTTATAATCAGCCCCACTATATAATGTTCCCACTGCTGGGACGCAGGCCTCCTCTCGGTGAGAGGGAGTGCGCCGTAATTCACCAAAAATTCGAAGACATGTGACATTTACCACGGGCCCCATGGTAAATGTCACATGTCTAATAATTTTTGCTTGTAGGACATGCCGGTTTCCTCACGATGTTTTCCTTTACCGTTTTCACAGCAGTGGTGATGAAATTATTTAATTTAAATATGATTAATTAAATATTTTTGCAAACTATTACAATCTACTAATCCAATTTAACACTATCAATTAGTACAATTAACTTAAAAATTAATGCTCTATTTTCTTAGAGGGCATCAATGGAAACTGATTTTAATATTTAGAAGTAATGATCGGCTTTTGCTGCTAACTGTACTCTGTTTTAATCTCCAGTAGAGTAGGTAATAAGATGCCAATTAGAGTTTGACAGTAGGTCGGATTAATTTACTTGTTAGCAATAAAGCGATTACTCAGTATTAATTGGTCTCGACTTATGTGAATTGGGTCGATTTATTTAATAATTAATAATGATATCGTAATTTACCCCCGGAATCATAGGCCGGGGTCAAAAAGTATCTTTTAACTAAAGTTTGGCCACATCCACCTAATTACAGCTGTTTGCTACATAACAAGAAAATACGTCAGAGTTTCGATAAAAATCGCCTGTGACATCTAAACGGTGAATACGAAAGTCCTCCTGTCCTGATACCATAACGTCCCATTTTCACAAAATGGGGAACGGAAAACGTGGTAACTTAATATATCCTCTCCACTGTCAACGTCTATTTTCGTGAGTTTTTTCAATGTGCAGCTTAATCCATTTCATATTCGAACGAATGTGAAACGGACAGCCTTGTGAGCGCAGTATGTAGAACTGTAGATAATCCTTACTTGAGGTGAAAAATATGGATTATCTAGGTAGTTCTAACAACTTTTTAATTTAATAATTTATTGACTACTAGTATTATTTTCTCAAAAATTTAAAAGAGGCTCAGTTAGTTTTAAAAATTGGTGCTCGTTATAAAATCTCAAAAAGATAGGTAAAAGACTTATTTAAATATTTATTGTCCCTTCGATATTCGCACACAACAACTACAGCCACTAAATGACTAAAAAACCCTTGAAAATATTATTTTTACATATCCAGATTTCTAAACCAAACCATAATTATATATACCTATATATCTAAAAATCTTAAGTGTGAGATATACTCGCCGTTGTTGTTAACGCAGCGTCCTCCCAGTTCAGCGTCTTAAACTCATCCTCCAATGCGTCAGAGAACAATTTCGGCGAAATAATTATGAATTTGAGCTGAGCTATTACAAGCTCTGGCGGTTGAGTACTTATCAATAATATGGCCAGTGCCGAAGAGAACACTTTAAAAAAAAAATAATGGCGAAGGGAAATAGAAAACTCCAATTTCTTTCGTTTCTTGATTTGTATTATCCATACAAAATATCTAATGTCACCTAACTGTCGCAGATTGCAGTTTTTTGTGCCGAAAACTATTAGCCTTGACCAGAACGTATGTATAATAAAAGCCAGTCCAGTTATTAAAGGTAATATCGCCCTTACTGGTTAAAAAAGTACTTTTATATTTAGGACTTAAACGGACCAATTTTTATTAAAATCATGAGTCATCAAAAGAAAGCAATCTTAACACTTTGCGGGACACTTAACGCCCCTCGACATAATAACAATAAAACTTCTATTTTGTCTCGTTCAGTGTGTCCTTCAATGTGTTAAGCATGAAATCTAGGCTATACAATTTGTTTTTATTGAAAACTTAGATAACAATGTATTGGTAGTTATTCTGAGAAATATTGTTTGGTCTGAATTCACAACTTAGTTCAATTTTAAGATAAATTATAACATTATTGCAGGTACAATTACTTAAGCATATTCATTCGATCTAAAGCTGGCTGTTGTTTGACGTAAAACGATAGTGTGTGGTCGAGATCTATAAACGTGACTTAGCACATACTTTGGCTAAGCGTTGTTCCTGTCACTGTCTCTCAACTGTCAAATTACAAGCGCAAGATAGATACGGGAACATGTCTACAAGTCAAAGCACTAGTCAACTAACGTTTATAGATCTGGGCCTCAGCCCTAAAAGTGACGAATCACAAACCATGTCGTCACCTTGCTGATTAATACTGTATATGCGTCGTTTTAATACGGAGAACCTTTCTTCGAGTCGGAATTTTCATAAGCGTGCGCTATCATTAATAATAATTAGAGTTCGCGGAACAATATAAGCTGAGTGGTTTGGCCTATTTTGAGATTTTAGGCCTCTATTCCGTATCGCTTAGCTTATGGCTCGTGGCTTCATAATGGACTTCGCTAGTATGTATTTGCAATTATTGGTTGTGTTTTTCATTTATTTTTGTTTTTTTTTGTTACGCTGAATAAAGGTTTATCTATCTACAAACCGATGGGATTCCCCATCGGCAAAAATGGCGAATTTCCATACAAACTGTCATCCCCTAACCCCTTTTAGGGGATGAATTTTCAAAATCCTTCCTCAGTGCATACTTTTGTTATTTATGGAATTTTTGTGAAACATTTCATGAATTTTAGACTTTTATTAAAAATAACTTTAAAAAAATTTTAGGCTGGTTGTTCAATCTCCAGCTAATATATATCCGACGAATAAGTTTGTCATTTTGACAGTTTTTGTATGGATAATATGTCAAAAAGTCACATTTATTCTTCAGGTAAAAGTTATCTAATGATTGAAAAATCAGCCCTAAGTGTAAATCACATCACACTAATATTAGAAAGGCGAAAGTTTGTGTGTTTGTATGTTTGTTACTTCTTCACGCAAAAACTACTGAACGGATTTGGATGAAATTTGGAACACAGATAGCTTATAAATAGGATTAACACATAACAAACAAATCTTTTTATCCCGATATTCCCACTGGATCGACACTTATGCGGGTAAAACTGCGGGGTGCTGCTAGTCTATCTATAATATTTGGTCACGCGTACAGACACGGGACTAATGGGACAGCCTGTTGGTCATAAATGTTTATCATATTGGCCATGTATTTGCCATATTTTGTCATATCGGTGCGTTAGCGGTTGGTGCGATATTTACAAGTAAGTTCAGAAAGCATATGTGCTACATACGAGTAGTTTCAGTTTCAGCTGTCTTGTTTGAATTGAAGTTGTTCGCCGGGGAACTGTTTGCATGATTAAAGGAGTAGTTATTTGCATTATTTGTTACTTCTCCATGATATGCTGGCACGGTTATATTAATTAAACGCCAGTTTCAGAATTTGATCTATTTAAATTGTTTATGTAGGTACGCAAGTTATGTAACCGTTATCGTTAATCAGTGTGCTAAGGACACTTGATAAAGTAAATTACAATTTATTCATTAAATAATTTAGATTAGGATTTAATTTGGCACCCTTTAAAGTTAAAGTTTATGGGGTTTATTTATAAACGTTACTTAAATTTAAGTAATGATTAGCGACTGTTTAACCATACATTTTGACGTTTATAAATAAAGGGATGATTCTGTTTAAATTGTTTTATGTCATAATCATAACACAAACACATTTAAACGGAATCAAATACATTCACATAAATTTTCCTAACTCCTATCGATAGTAAGCGGGTTTCAGAATAGGGCCACCGGTTTGACCACTCCCTGGTACCGCTTATACTGAAATTAAAATTACCTATATTATATCGAAGAGGCTTTTTGTCGATAGGTTATTGATATCAGATCGACATGGGCGCGTCGATAGTGACGTCATCAATAATGGCCCACCGGCATGCGTGTGTGACTATGCGGACAAAGCTTTTAGATACTACAATACATGATGGATATTGAATTTCAGGAAAATCTTTGCATGTGAGACTTATATCATAAATTATGATCAATATAGTTAAGTAAGGTAACTAAATTCATTGTAGAAAAAAATTACTTTGCCTTGGGACATGCATGTTATAATAATATAAGATCAATGAAAAAGGCGCTTTCTGTGTATATCCAATATTCTAATTTCTATCTACTCACTCGACTCGCCACACTAACACTCCTCATTCTAATTTGATTTATTCAATTTTAGTTTTTATTTTTGCTTTTGTGTTTTATAAAAATCTTTTTACTTTTTGGCTCCCAAAGTATTAAATACATAATTATTATGATATTCAAATAGGGAATCGAAACTGTCTCTATAAATACAGATTACTCAGTAATCTAGCTAGGAGCAGCGATTCACCCAACAATTCGTTATACCTAAACCATGTAATTAATATAATGCATACTTTCTAGGTCCCTCATGTACTACAAAACCTTTATGTATTATTGCACGGCGCCATTTAGTAAAAAGGCTAGGCTGTTAACTGAAAGGCTAATTAAGCTAATTGGATGTGACATATATACTTATATAACAATGTTCATCGCTACCTCGCTTTTTAATTTACTGAGCGATCAGTAAATATTATGTAGGTTTCGTTTAAATCTGAAATTCGAGTCATGCAATCCGAAAAATACAATAAAACTGTAAACAACAGTAAAAATCGGTTGATTTTCCAAGAAAAATAAGTCATCAGAGAATATGCAAATACATCGCATCACAGAGAAGTATATTTGTTAAAACATTGTTGTATAGATATGCAGAAAGCAAACCAACAAGCCAGAGCCATATGAATCGAGATTCACTGAGTCTATTTGAATGCAAAATGGAACAGCACGCAAAACTTCTCGTATGAAGCACGTCTCGTGTGAAATCCTGCCGTCTAAGAATACCATCCGATTTTCTGCCAGCTTACTGTAAATAAGAAAATTCATTCGAACTGCGTCGTTAAACGTAATCGAGCGTCGTGGAAAGTATTAAAGAAGCAGACGCTATATTGCATAAGTTAAGATGTTACAATGGAAACTTTGAGTAGAGCACAAGTGTGCGCAATTCCTCTTTGGCAAAATACGTCCCTACTCATCAGAGGGAGTTACGTAACGTTCATACGGCGATGTTCTTATAGCAGCCCCAGCCGTACCGTTAAAATAATATCATGCAAGTTCAATTGTTTTTGGTACTTACTTCATTTGTAGTAATTGCGTCTTACGTTTGAGTTTTACTGCTGATGGCGGAGATATGTTATATTAAATTCTGTGTTATTACTCCGCGAGGTACTAGGGTTTTAGGTATTTGAATCTTATGAATTTAATTTTGTGTCATGTGCGCATACTCGTAATTATGATTTCAATATCTAGTGATATTTCCTTTTCACATTTCTAAGACTTTTATACTAGCGGACCTACAAGATCTAGTAGGTATCAATAGTCGTCAGATGCTTCTAGAAAGGACATCATCATCTTCCTAGCCGTTTCCCAAGCGACTGTCTATCTGACCTCCACAATCCAGTAACTGGGTAATACGATATCCCTTGGTAAGACTGGTTGTCAGACTTTCGGGCTTCTGACTACCCGTAACGACTGTCAAAGATCCGCAAATGATATTGGGGCCAACGGCTTTATGTGCTTTCACAGGACGTAAGTAATAATAAAAATTAATCTGACTACAGTAGATATGTACTCATACTTTATAGTGTTAAAATCAGGATGTAAAATGTAAAGTGTGATTTTCAAGTCATGTTTGTATCGAAAGTAAAAGATTAATCACAGCTACCACATCACTTGAACCGGAAGATAGAAGTAAAACATTGTTTAATTAACATTAATTAAAAAGAAAGAATTTCGAATACGAAGAATTTCAACGATAAAAAGTATTAATTACATTTTGTATCGTATTTCCAACAAATATACAGAGCATGCACTCTTTAAAATTATTTTGTAAAGTAATTGAAATACTATAAACAGTATCTCTTGGGTACCTACATCAAGTCGACAGTGATGCGGATGAATTTTTCGACGCTATATTTTAGTTTGTGTATAGTTTTAGTTAAGTTAGGTTTTAATTTTGTTATTTTTATTCATTCATTAGGTATTAGTTATTATTTGCTTACTTATTATTTTAATTTACAATAATAAAGACTATTTAGTTTTGAACAGTATCTAGATTATTAAAAACATTTTACTGGAACCGAATAATATACCAAGAATAATATTAGCAAATTGATATTTACTGCTATTTCGTTTGCGTTGGATGAAATCTTTTAAATAATAATACATCGGTTTATGCATGTTGAGACTTCCCGACTTCTAGATTTCTCATTTCATTAACTAATAGGATGTAGATAGTTACTGCATGTAATAAACCTAAAGATTTTCAATGGGTTTTATGCACATTTATCTTTTTACCAGTAAAGTTAAAAATAACCTAACTTTCTTATTTATAAATCTCAACGTTAGATCACAGATCTCCTGTTCATGGTTACTATTATATTATATATATATATATATATGTATATATTTATTTAGATTAGTATAATATACTTTAAAAGATCGCTTTTAGCGATAAGACCGCCCATTGTTTCACCCATTGTAAAGTTTCTATATTTATGTCTGTAATTTATATGGTGTACATAATAAAGAGTATTCTATTCTATTCTATTCTCAACTTACACATAGTTCATCTCACTGGATGAATGCTTCTACTTGAGTTCGTCTGTTACGGTCTTTTGTGACGCTCCACTGTTCCACACTGTATTTTAGTTGTGCTCCTAAACAAACTCTCCTGACAAAGATAAAGGCGCAAACTACTTATGTCTAAGCTTTATAAGCCTATTAAATGTTAAGAACGTTAATTTTATAAATTACACAAGTTTCTCAGAAAACCCTAGCCTTCAGTTATAAACTATTACGAATAAACCTTTTAAAAGTACGCAAGAAGGAAGTTTGCGCTTCCTGTTTGATTATTGTTGAGTGGGAGCTCCCTGTCCGTTTCTCAGTCGATTCCTTTGTACACCACTGTTTCTTAAATCTTTGTCCTGTCTCACGTTTGAATAGTTGGCTTATTATAGCTTGCAGCTCTTTCAACCCTCTCTGTTTTTGTTCGTTGAATATTTTGGTCTGTTAATTGGATTATAAGATTTGAATAAGGTTTCTTTGACGGTCTTGTATGGATGTGAAAGCTAATTAAAATTTCTTATCGGCACGAGCATCCCGGATTATATTAAGTTGATTTACGAGTACTTTATATAGGCAGGTGTATATATGTATATTTGGTTTGGCTTCTAGGTAACGTCTCATTATGTCGGGGCGACGTGTCTAGGGGTAAATATTGGTGTAAGCGCAGCTGCACCTGACAACTATAATGTTTGAACAATGTAGCCCGTTTATATGCAAACGAGGCTATTGCAAAACTTGTGCGAGTGATTTTCTTTGTTGTTAAGAAAGAATGAACAGTCTTATAAATCTTCGGAGGATTAAATGTATAAAGAAAGATATGGGTATAATGAAAAAGATTTTCGTTCAATACAGAGACAAACATCTTTGTATTTCTACCATTGATATTCGGCGGGGCGGGATGGAAGTTGGTGCGTTTGTTTCGCTACATTTGCCGGCGTCGCCCGCTCGCTACATTTCATTAGTGCCTCCTCCCTCTTCGATATTGTTCTGTTTCTGTTTATTGCGTGTACGTATAGATTAATTAATTTGCGTTATAGATTTTTATTACGACAAATAAAGGGATAACTGTGTGTAGTGAATGTTTATTGTATTATTTTTTTACTTAGTATTCAAAGCGAGTCTACTGTTTCCCAGAGATTAAACATTGTTTTAAGAAGGATTTTTCATGGATGATCGTACTGCGGTTATTTTTACAGAGAGGGGAGTCCACTAAAATTAATTATAATTTTAGGTTAAATTGTTCGAAATAACGATAAACTCATTTAAAGGCTCCAGTGTCCTGAAATTAATTTATAACTTTAATTTTTTTTAATATCCTTTGCAAGATCTTTATTGAGTTTAATTCATTTAAACCTTAATGCCTACAACATAAAGACTATTCGGAAAAGTTACCAATACATAGTACCAATATACATAAATCAAGTGCTAGCTTAGTTAATAGCCATTACAAACTCTTGGCCCATATAAAATCGGAGTCAATAGGCCGGCTTATGTGAGGCGTCGCTGGTAATCTCAAACTCGCGTACCGCGGTAATAAAAACACTCCAGAGCATACAGATCGTTAAATTACTTCTAAGCCCTTAATCCAACTAATCTATCTCGAATAACTTTGTATAAAGTCGATTTCATTTTCAAAGCACACCATAGTAATGAAGACAAGCGATTTGTGCCCGAGAACATATTCTTTTGTCGCTGTAACTGGGGGTGTTCTCTAAAGGGTGTAAAAAGACCTATCACATAGCCGTCAACTACGCATTTGTACATCAAACTAAGCAACATTGCACATAACAAATTTCTTGGAAACGTCTTTTATTTTTAGGGTGAACATTTGCTGTTTGCGGTAGTGCACAATGTAACACACGCAAAATGTTGTGCTTATGGGTGCATGCAACGGTACAGGGTGGTATTTCAAGTTGTGATATAACATTAAAAGATTGTATTCGTAAAAAAACATCAGTAAAAGCTGGAATTTTGACCTTCAATATCTCCGTAGCCAGAAGGTTCCCAGGTATTAATTCTTATATACTTATTATATTACGTACTCAGAGAGCGGACCCTCTGATTTATTCCAATCCGTCATTTGCGTACCTTCTACGGACATCGCGAAGCAAAACTGGCACTATTCACGGCGCATGCTTCGCTCCGTCAATATGTCGTATCTACCTAACGGTCACAAATAATTAAAACTACCTAAGTACTTTTGCTTAGCCGTGTGCGTTAGTCTGTCAATAGGTATGCAATTTTGATTTGTCTTCTCACACAGAATCACCACTCTATTCAAACAGACACACAGAGTGCTAATGAGTGAGCCTATCACCTCCCAAGTTAGCCAAACCTATGAAGAAGCTCAAATAAGGTAAGAAAACAAGATAAAGACGTCCATAGGTAGTAATTTACATCACTGTCATCGATAAAGGGGTAAGTCAGAGTAAATATCAGTCTCCTTCGAAAATTCATCTTCAAGAAAAAAGCGCTGAACGAATCTTTTGTCTCAGACTTTTGCTTCGTAGCATAGCAGTAACTTATTGTAATTTGTAGCATTATTATTGTAACATAAGTTTTATGTCAGAAACATTTACTATCATGGCCGTTAATACAATTACTTTACTAGAAAACTATAATCAGTATTCCAAATTGATTGGACTGTCTCTTACATTAAACCTACTCTTTCATGAAAACCTGATATTTGTTCTTATTGATGGTGGCCTTTTCAGATTTACTAGCATCTGCCGTTGACTGAACGATTAGAGAAAACAGATGACTTGTTCCACGATGAATGACATAACAATGACAATTAATTACGACTAAATCGTTCGATAGAAATGTAGCGATGTTATCCAATCAAGGTACGGTGAAGTCGATGAGGGAATTACTTCTCTGAAGGCGTTATTCTTGGAACCCAGTTATGTATTAACAATACATAGGTACAATGAGCGGCATAAGATCCATCATGCAGCTATGTAGCGCTTTGTTTGATCATGATTAAGTTGTTACGGCTTTTGAATGGATCGTCGCGCGTGTATTAATCAGACCGCTCCCAAATCGTCTATTAATCAAGTTTAAGCATCTGGATGACAACGAACTGTCAGCTTAAGTAGTGTTTAGTTTACGACGTACTGTAAACAATCGTTTGCGGTAACTTGTCTCGGCTGACTGCCTTCATTGTTTAATGTTTACATGATTGTAATCATAAAGTTTGCTGCGTTATATTACGAATTCTGAACGGATTGTAATTACGCGTGTTGATTAATACCTAAATAATTTGATCTGATTAGTTTCGGAGCTATCTCTCTGTTGATGGAATCTATGTATCTACTCGTACCTATAGTTTCTGTATGTAAACTTTACTAAGTTTCAATCAGACACTAGACAGTTCTACTGAACTCATCGCATTCACTGAAACGTAATCAATAACACTATAAAAATAAAAGAATAACATGCCACATACGCATATACAGACGTTCGTTGGTCTATTATACTTCTACTAATAAAAATAATAAACTACGTAGCTAACAAAGATAACAAGGAGCTTTTTGAATTTGCTATATAAAAACCTAAATCGCTGTTCTAATTGTCATCATACAAACCTCAAAGCGCATTAGAACTGAATAGCAGTTCCGGTTCATAAAAAGCGCTTAATATCATCTAAAGTTCAGCTTCAATTGATCGCAAGGCGCAAAAACGTTAAAGCCGTTATCCCAGTAGCGCATTCGGCATTCCAAATCAACAATGACATTAACCCCCCTAGTGTGGCAATCAGAGAGTAAGTGGGAATTTCCGCGTCGTTTCATACGGCTCCCGGCTAAATGTTAAGAGTTCGCTGCCTGTATCCATGTATCTACGTACCTACGGCGACCGCTCTGTGGGGACCCACTGACCGAGCGCCCGGCGAGCGTCGATACCCGCCATTCGAGAACACGGCTCATTTATAAAAAAGAACCGCTAACGATGGCCTAAGCATCCAACTAATTCAAATGAAATTTAACGCTGTTTGAACCACGCATAATGTTGAATTTGTACGAAACTTCTGTTACACAGTTATTTATGTTTGTTGTGAGAGTTGAACCCTGAAGTTATAACGTTCACGCACGACGCACAATCATGTTTTATTAAAAAGTTTACGAGTATGTCGGAGCAAAAATCTCCTGAAAAATGTTTCTTTTTTATATGTGCGTGTGTAACAGTAGACTATTGCACTGTTTCTATTAATTAAATTCTTCTACTTTATTTATGAATCGGGACATTAGATAACTGTGTTCCGCAGAATTCTATCTGAAAAGGTACTTGAATGGAAATAGGTTTGTATTAAATGACCGTTTTCCTTTATAGAATAATCTGAGATAACATAGAAACAGTTTGTAATGGTAGATACGGAATCATTACATAAAGACGGACTTTCAAGCATCTTCGGTAAATAATTGTGTAGGATAATGTTAAAGCTTCCAAACCCGAGTCAGAGTCGTCAAAATCAAAGAGAATACTTTACTATAGAATGGTTGGGTAAATGAAAACGTTTTATTTTTAATAATTCAAAAGCGCGTTGAAAGTATTTGCGTATATTTTGTAGGTAAGTAGCTACCTAAGTAGGTATGTACGTATCAGAAATCAAATTATTACTTTTTTATACAACCTCTCTCTACACACACACACACACATACTTACAAACAGTGCACGTTGTAGCCAAAATATTGTTTTACTTTTTCCTTTTTCAAACTGTTTTAATTTAATTTTTAAATCTAGACAATGTTTTAATTACCCAAAAAATTAACGCTTTTTCATATGCCTCTCGACTATGCGCATTTTCACTATATGGTACCCATGGATTCCACGAGACAGGCTCGACCTAGGTGTGAAGAGTATGAACTCCTACGAAACGATTATGAACAATATGAACAGTGTTATGTGTGGTTGTGTTGTAAACACTGTTTTTGGCAAATGAACATTATGATATCTAATAAGTAATAAGTTATAATATTGTATACTAACACGCTGGATCATTGTTGTTTGAAAATAAAGAATGTTATTTTTTATATGAATTTATACACACATCAAAAGTGTCTAGGGATCAAGCATTTTTATGCGGATTTCTTGAGATTGAGATGTGGCTTTGTAATAAATTTATGATTTTATAAATTTATATGGATCCTTTTTGGTGCATTTCATAATTTGAATCAGGAACTGTGAATCAAATTCGAGTAAAAGATGAAAATCAGCTGTCAATATTTTCCCTATAAAAACATACAACGCATTGAAGACATTATTAGTGCTACTGTTTCCCTACTACTGATTAAAACCAACGTTATTATGGAGCGGCGACGTCATTTAAGCAGGGAAGAAATGCTCAGAGCCGTGGGAATGATAGAAGCTGGTTCCCGGCAACGTACTGTGGCTTTAGCTCTGAATACAAGTCAGAGTGTTATCAGTCGACTTTGGACACGTTACCGAAGCACTGGTACCGTGGCTGAGCGCCATGGAGGACGGTATCGCTGCACCACACGGAGACAAGACCGATACATTCAAATCTTAACTCGAAGAGCTCCAACAATAACCGCCATGATGTTAGCCGTGAGGCTTCATCACTCTTCAGGGAACTTAATTAGCGACCAAACAGTCAGAAACCGCTTGCATGAAGTGAACCTTCATTCCCGAAGACCGCTACGGGTACTACCTATAGCAATGCACAATCGTAGGATTCGATATCAATGGGCTCTTGAACACAGAAATTGGGCAGAAGAACAATGGCGTTTCGTGTGCTTTTCTGATGAGTCTCGTTTTGGTATGAGACCGGATACAAGACGTATACGACACTGGAGAACCCCTGGACGCCAACAGCGATTAAAATCCTGCCAGGAAGTCCATCCTTATAGTGGTGGAACCATCATGGTATGGGCGGGTATTTGGATCGGCGGAAGAACTGAGTTGATTTGGATCAGAGGCAACCTCAACGCTCAAATTTATGCTGAGACGATTGTATCAGACGTCATCGTTCCTCTACAAGTGCAAATCGGTCCCTTATTTCAGTTAATGCATGATAATGCACGACCGCACACCGCAAGAGTTGTAAGACAGACTCTCGCCGCAGCTAACATCAATGTCCTGCCCTGGCCTGCTCAGTCGCCAGACTTGAACCCGATTGAGCATGCATGGGATATGCTACAGAGAAGAGCTCTGCCGAATATGGAGGGTATCCAGTCGCAAGAAGACCTTTTTTTGTTGTTGCAACGAACATGGGCTGCCATTACACAGCGTGATTTGGATGAACTCATTTTGAGTATGCCAAACCGATGTTCTTGTGTTGTTAGTGTTCGCGGTAGAAACACGGATTATTAATTGTTTAAGTTACCCAATAAAATTTTAAGGAAAACTGTTATTTCAGTCTTTTTTTCGAACTTTTGTGTTAGTGGTTCAAATGTCAAAAATCCCTTTATTAGGAAAATGGCAAATTTCTTTATTAATGCAAAGGTGACTTGGTTTATCGTTACTGTGACAAACGAAAACACTTTATTTGATGAATCCTTAAAGAAAATTTTAATTAATATCAATCAGGAGAAAAGTTATTGCAAAAATATATGTTGATCCCTAGACACTTTTGATGTGTGTATATCTCGGGACCATGGGGTCCCGGTCCTTTGGAAGGCGTACGAGGGGCCGAAGCCAACTAGCAGAGGCCCCTAAGGAAATTTTAATGAAATGCGGTGTTATTATATCTTATTATTTGTATTGAAATTTCTTTTTCCTTTGAATCATCAATATTTTACGCGAAACTTTATTTAGGTCGCTGAAGAAAATTGAGGAAAAATTTCATTACGTTCATTCACGTTTACCTTTTTCTTAGCAGGTCATTATTGGAGTTTTAAAAAGGTTCAACGTTTGAAAACGTATTGTTTACTCTGAAGAAGATTATTAAAATATGGCAAATATTCCAATCAGCGGTTTGGGGTTTCCATGTTCCTTTGTGCTTCGTTTCATGATAAGGAATTATTACCTGTTCATGTTTTATTTTGTTTGATGTTAATTAAACGAGAACACGTGTAAATACCTATCTACCTACATATTTTTTATCCAAAGTAACACATAGACACAGGCTGGTCTTGAAATACCAATATTTTTGGGAACTGCAGGGCAATTGCGTAACACATTAACAATCGGAATCGGTTTCATTTTGACAGTTCAACAACATTCATTGCGTTATTTACGTGTTGAACAGACAAATTTTTCGAACTTATGAAGCAATGGATCAGCAATTTGCTTCAAAATGATTCCGATTCCGATTGATAGTGTGTTACGCAATTAGGGTGCTGGTCCCATTGGCCTTGGTGTGATACTGGTACCAGAGTAGTACCTGGACTATTGGCTTCGGTACCAGACGTAGTACCTGTACTAATGGTATTTCTAATCAGAATCGGCACTGTACCGGTACCAAACAAATATTTCCGTAAGTTACAGTGAGAAAACCGATATTATAGTAAATAAAAATAATAGTTAATAGGCATTAGAAAAATAAATTCAAGGTTGCCAACCGTACGAGGTTCTTCGTACAAATATGAGATTTGTGGTACGGGCTGGATACCTGAATTTGATATCGGTACTTAGGTGGAGTACCGGTACCCATCTGGAACCGGTACCCAGGTACCGAAATGGCAAGAACCGCTGTGTATCGCTACATAACCTGTACTTTTGATACCGGTTCTAAGCCCTGGACACAGGCTGAGCAGAGTGGTACATATACTTAAATAATACATAGTTGTTTGTACAAAACTATTATAGGTTAGACTGGAAGCGGACCCCAAAATGGTTGGGAAAAGGCTAGGCAGATGATGATGACTTTTTTGTACAAAAGTTAAAAGGCTACAAAAATTTATATAAACAAAAATATAAACCCTGTCTCTTAAAGTAGAAGGCGTACATCTTAAAAGATAGTGGTCGAGGGTATTTATAAACCATATTTTATTTCTTGTAAAATACGTAAATAAATAGTGTTTATTATATATTTATGTGTTTTCAACGCGACAACGTTGCCACCACAGTGCACACCACAGCACACAGAGGCACTAATTAGCTTATTTATTAATACGATATTTCAATTTTCCGACGACACACTCGTCCTTATCGTGGGCGGGAAATTTTAAAATAATTATCATGTTAATATAACACGTTATGTTTTATATAACGGAGAAGGTATGTGTGTCTCGTTATCATCAGCCATATTTTAATTACTGTGGGCGTATACTGTGGGTAGTGCAGGTTATTGCGCAATAGAAAAACCGTTTACGGTTCAAATCAGATTATAATTTCACGAATAAATTAATCACATCAGCGAATCACACACTGTAGGTACACGACACAACGATACGGAACGCGCGACAGTTTCTGAGCACATGTTGTCCGTACAATGTCCAATGGTCAAGTGCGCCGCTCCACCTCGCTGCTCGCTCTCCTCGACCCCCCCCCCCCCACGAACTCAGGCTAGACTCTGTCCAGCGCCACCAGATGGCGCTGACGTTCCGAATAATCAAACGAATGACGTATTTCCGACATATATATCACCGAGAAACCAAGTAATAATATTGCAAAAATTTTGTAAAAATAAATTATATCCGTGCGAGGAAATTCATTCTAAATTATAAAATGAATAACTGGAATCCGAAGACGTAGCCTTGGAAAGCCTCATAAGGTGGACAGATGACCTTTTGAAGGCAGGAATCCGCTGGATGCGGGAAGCAATGAACCAGAAGTCGAAGTGGCGGGGTATGGGGGTGGCCTATGTCCAGCAGTGGACGTCTTTCGGTTGAAATGATGACGATGGTCTGGAATCTTGGGCCGGTATTACAGAACCTACATCAAGACTCAAGCATTACTTACTTAAAACTAGTTAATTTGATTGTTTGAAACTAGTTTTAAATACTACTTAGAGTCTTGAGTTAGGGCGCGTACACACGAGCATGCCGCGCGCGCACCGCACTGTAAAGACCTTCGTTTTCCTAGAAAAGCGGTGACCGAAAACACACAGTGACATAACTGAAAATGATGACAGCGGCAAAGATTTAAATTGTTAGATACCCCTACCTCGTCAAAGGATAGTCACGTTTCTATTTCGTTTTGACACCTCTGACACACAATGACAAAGCGACTTGATTGTCATGAAAACGCTACATATTAATGTGTGAGCTCATTCTTCTCCGTATGGACACTTTCTCGCGTGACTTACAATAAGAGCGGTGCGGGCAAATCTAGCGATTTAAATCTTTGGGCAGCGGGGTTTGACTTTACTGTGTCGAAAATGCTCTCTAGGACAGGGATGGCGAACCTCTATAGATCTACGTGTTTTTTTCCAAATAAATATTTAATGTGGCCATGACGTGCCAACAAACGATCTTGACTTCTTGTCTACTGGAAAAATAACGCAATAGTTTCAAAATAATACTGCATTTACGCGGCAACGATATCCGATATCGAAAAGTTAATGTAGTGCCTAAATTATCTAGTCGCGTGCCACCAGGGGCACGCGTGCCGTTGGTTCGCCATCCCTGCTCTAGGAGAACACACCAACTTTTATAAACAACGTTTCAGTGACGTTATTTTCCGGTAAATTGTGGACGCTATGGGGAGGTCACCGCTTTCCTAGGAAACCGTAACTTTATAGGTAACAAAATACCTCGGCTTATGTACCAAAATTGATTAGATTATTATTTTTTTGTGAGATATTCGATCATTTCCTCAATATCTATAGAATTCAAAGTTACGTTACGAAGTGTGTATTACACGCAAATCTCACGCGCGCAAACAAATAAAGTTTTAAGTAAATCTATCATTTTTAGCCTTACTAAGGTGCGCCCTATTACCTACTAAGGTGACCTTCTCAATGTCTTATAAACTTTCACGGATAGCTACTCTAGACCTAGGTATCTCACCTTGACGTGACCTGAAATTTAACTACACATTATAATCCAAACCGTCAACATTTGGTGAGCATGTATAGCGATTACTTAAAGGCATTCCTTTTCTAATAGCCGATTCCTATAATTTTCGGACCTTTATTGGTTAAAATTAAGACTCTTTTATCTTTACCAATATTGGAGCAAATACCTCATAGCTTTGCATAGTAGACCCTCCCATATATGGAAGTAGCTATCACAGGTAAAATTAGCTTACGAATTTATTTATATGCCCAGTTTGGAAATAAACAATGCTACTCGATTCGTTTTTGTTTATAGGAACCGAGTATAAGAGAAAAGACGTTAGTCTGCAGTTACTACTCACAAAACAGTTTGTGAATGTGCTAATCTGATCACACAACACATTCTATCAGATTTGTGCTCAAACACTATTTATTGTCGCCAACACTAATCATTACAGAGCGATGATTGGCCTGTTTGTAAAGCATAATACGCTCCAATTAATTACCGCTAGAACAACAAGAGGGAAAGGAATAGCGTGCAATATAGCGTGCGTGGCTTTCATCGCTGGAACAAAGTCGCCGTGCAACAAGTGACGTTTCGTCCCTAGCACCACCTAAGGCGAAATAGCTTTTCCTTGTAATAAAGTATTACCCAATAAATTTCCCCAAAACCCTGGAAAATTGATCACCTCCGAAATAATAACTTCCTCCAAGTACTTGTCCATGGTCTCAATTCTAATGTTTGATCTCAACCGCGTCTTCAGTTCTCTTAGTAAACAGTTCGTGTGAGTTTATTTACTTTTCGCTACTTTTAAAAGAGAATGATTGTTGAGTGCGCCTGCGCGAAATCCGAGCGAGAGAATTGTGTGAGCGGGACGGGTGACTGTGGCACTCGCTTCGACCAATCGATTAGTCGCATAACGATAGCGGCTTCTTAAATGCAGATGTGTCGTGTATACCAACGTCAGTCGGCTAGCGGCAGGCGGCCGGAGCCCTCGATCATGGCTCCTGTGAGCCGGTTCCACATACACGCTGTTCTTTGTAGTGACTGTAACGTTCGGCCGGTATAAACGGTTCGCGGTCGAATGTGATCACACATTCTGTACGCCAGTGAGATGTAACGTTAATTATTGTCGGACGTAATTATTAGATAAACTTTTTAAAACTACTTTCAACTGAGGAAAACGGCCTAAAACGTAAAGTTTATTATATGAGCGGACACTTGATTAGTGCTCGAATTTAATTATGAAGTGAACAAAGAAAGGATTGTAACTGGAAAGGTAATAATTAAATTGTATTTGTCAATTAAAAATTCTTATTAGGAGTTTTTGCATGAATGAATATCGTGCCGATGATAACAGAAACAAACATGGCCTGAGCTAATAACGATTAGTAGTTTTATTATTTCTGCTATGAATTCATTCATTCTAATTTGTCTGGCTAATAACAAATACGCATTCATTTAACTTTTATATTTTTGGGCTGTTCTCATTTCTAGTAATCGTAGCGGCACGCCTTCCTGGTTATTTCTTGATTGATAAGGTCAAGAATATAACAGCATATTATTTTTATCATATTATATTTATATTTAACATTTTATGAGATTGTTATTTACATGAGTATTAAAATAAAACGAGGTGGATATAAACTGAACGACGACCGACGGTTCGTTCAGTTTATTTATTCAGCAATAAATCATTCTTTTTAAGTTCCTAATCACGTTTACTCCACATATTCAAATAAAAACACGCATGTTTACATTTTTAATCATTCACAAATTCATTCAGAAAAGTGAGAAAGCGAACACCACAAGAGCGAATTACGAACACATTCGTAGCAATCGTAGCCAATTCGTAGCACTTTCGTAGACTGGCGTAGCGGATGATAACGTAAACGTTTAAGATATAGATTTGGCATACCTGTCTTATTGGCACCTTTAGGATGGGTTTGGGGAACGGTCGTCACCCCATCTGGTATCTTATAACCTCTTTAGTGCCCGAATGATATGGAGCTTTATTTTAACGTTCCACGTGGACTGATATTAGAGCGCTAGTGAAGGAAATGGATATCGAGAATCGATTTAAATGTTTGTTGTGATGTTCACGGAATGGAATCCTGTTGTTTATGTTTTGATGTTCGTGCTTATTGTTGCTGTTCTGAATTTCTGATCAGGCTAGATCGCTTTTTAAGAACGTTGTGGTTTATGAAGATGAGTAGAGTAGACGATTGGTTGGCTGTTAATTATGAAAAAAGTTGTTTGTCGTTGATATCAAGGATGTTTTCCGTCATGTTTCCCAATATTTCTACGTGAATACGATCAAATTCTTAACAATTTCAAGATAAAGAAATAGGGAAAAACGAATGTTTTCCCTATTTTTATTTTTTGGTAAATAAATACTGAGAATTTCACCGCTGTTGCTATTTTTGTACAGTTTAAGAAAAATATGTAATGTGAAGGAAAATGTTTTTAGAAAGACGAATCCTAAGAAATCCACTAAAAACTAAATATCACATTTGTATAAAATGTGGTAAATTGTAAGGACTAAAAAATACGTTTGATAATGTGTCAGTTGCTTAAAATATAAACTTTATCTTAAATAGTGTATTTCTTTTAAAATACATATTTTTATGGGCATACAAGATAAATACAAATTCGAATCTGATCGGCATCAGATCATCGAGCTCTGAATATGACTCGTGTGTGTGTTTTGGAATTACATAAGTCAGGGTAATTTTCCAAGAATCTCCTTATCAAAAGAAATATGAAAATATCCCTCGTCATTATATTCTGAAAACTATTAGCAGTATTTGTTTTCAGTACGTATTATAAAGATCCTGGACAAAGACCTTAATTTTTGTTCGTCACACGTAATTCCCGTATTCGTATATTTCGCCGAAAACTTCTGCAAGTCTACAAATAAAGCTAAAGAACAACACGAATTCATTAAATAATAAATAAAAGCATAGTTCTTTCCATAATTCATCAGGTTTTTATCAATAGTAGGTTATGTACGTTGTATAAACAACAGGCATTCCTACGCGAGGGTCGAGCGAGGCCGGAGAGAAATTACAATAGGTACCTGCATACCTTCCCGGCGGCCGGTATTTCATTCCTCTCGTCTTTATGCCAGCTATTGCTTCTTGGATTATCTGGCCTGCCGAGCTAAATTAGATAGGAACTAAGGTACCTTTTGGACCAATATGTACAAAGGATCTCTTCTATACCTACCTGTTCTTTTTATCTCGGGACAAAATAGTATTTTTCCGTTGTTTCCTTGACGGCTTCGGAATGAAAACGAAACGTGGCGTATTTGTTGACTTGCTTCTCGCGGAAGTTTTAAGTCAACGACGTAGGGAAATCAACATGGTTTGCGTAAGTGACAGGTTCACTGACTCCCGGTTTCTTTTTCCTTCGTATTAGTTTTTAGAACGGTTTTGTAACATGAATATCATCGTAATATTTATTGTTTTCGATTTCATAAAATACTGAAGATATTGCTGTTTCCTTTTTCATCGACAAAATATGCTTATTTTACGTTAAATATCGAAAAAGCCAGGAAATCACAGGGAAGGAAAGTCAGACTTAATACCAATTATTACTGAAAGTGATCCTGGGCTTATATTTCGCCACCCTGCTTTTCTCCCGTAAAGGGGACGGGAACGGCTAAGGGATTATATCAACATCCGCACAACACTTTTCGCCATCATGTTTTACATTGCATTTCTCGTGGAACAAATAATCTGTGAACAGACAAATGAAGAATGAAAATGGCAGGTGATGGATTCGAGTTTTAAGTAAAATGTACTCAGCGGTGCTATTCTGTAAAAAGATCACCGTGATAACTTCGGTGAAGTGAGCTTAAAGTGAGCTGTCATTCCAACTAATGCTAGGGATTGACACTTTTGACAGCTCATTTTAAGCTCACTTCACCTAAGTTTTCACGGTGAGATTTCTACAGAATAGCATGGCTGATCACAATAAAAAATAAAACAAAAAATTGATTGAACAAAGGACATTATTCTGGGCCCCGATTATTGCACAAAAAAAATCAGGTTTTCACTTTACTTACTTACTTTACTTGCTTTATCATTTGTTTTAATATCTTTTTCTTTTCGATCTCGAAGTGCCATGCACTGTGTTATAGAGAAAACGTCTGATAATTACAATAAAACACTTAAAAAAAAACAACCGATTTCCAAAAATGACACTGCAAAGTGAAAAATAACTTTAATTTCGATAGTCGGTGACTTTGGGTTCACATTAAAAAAAAATTCAACACAATTGATAACTTCCTCCTTTTTTTGAAGTCGGTTAAAAAGCATTGTCAAATGACTCAACGTGTCGATGTATACAAAAGCGAAATTAGATAAAAGAGTTCAAAGGCATTATTTAGGGTTCAAAATGTGTAAAATACCTTATCAATAAACTTACATATTTAGTTTTCGTTTCACAAAACCATTTTTTATTCCGAACAGAAAATATGTGATGAATGAACTACACTTTTGTCATTTTTCAATTAAACGCTACAGGACCGGCGGCTAATGTAATCTATATGCTCGAACCACTTTGCACGGACAGTTAGAATCGTTTTATATTTTTATACACGGAAATAAAATTTACAGCTTGCCTCCACCTCCACCCGTCATATTGACGAAATTCCGTCGACTTTCAACTGTCAACGACCTCGCACATTCATTACATTCTTGATTTAACGAGATTATATAGCTGAAAACGGTAGGCACGTACCACTTGCAATATAGCTACTCTTATTCTATAGTATATTTTTATTTCGAAGCAGGTCGAAGAATTACCCTTTGTTTCATTTTCCTTATCCTGTGACGTCAGCTTTTTATCTTAAATAAATGAAAATATATTAACGTCACGAAGACGGTAGATACGTAAACGGATATGAGACTATAGTAAAGGAGGTGGAAAATTGTATCGTTGTGTTCCTAGTTAGCTTTATTTTAATATCTTATTGTCTTAGCTAAGGAATAGGTAAGTTAAGCAAAAGAAAAAAAGAAACGTCAAGCATCTTTTCAAATCTAATTTGTTACTGTTAGTAAAAGTTGATGAATATAGCAATATTCTTTTGTTGTGTCTTTACGATAGTCTTATATTTTGATTATCCGGGAATATTCTCGGACAACCATTTCCCCTAGAATGTTGAGCGTCGCATCGTGGTAAAATTTATAAGACATAACCCGGACGGTTTACTTTACAGAATCATAAAAATGTTATTTCTTGTGGACAGCAGGAAATTCTGATAGGGCCACCAAGAGACGATGGGGGATGAAAAGCTGTTTACATTTATAAAGGATATTCTATAGTTAAGTATTCAGAATTTCCAACCACGTTTAGAGAACAAAATGTCTTTTCTCCAGATACCAAAATATCTCTCTACCAATCATCGGGGAAAGTTTGAAAACTTCCGTTCCAAAACGTACCAAAAAGACTTATTAAAATGTGGGAAATTCAATTTCGCAAAACAATATAGAAGTAGAAGTTGATGCTTTTATTCCGGCTGTGTGAGCACAGGTTCAAGGAATAATAGTTCCCGTATGATTTTTACTCGACCAATAGTTTAGTTCGTTGGCTAAACGAGTGCGCTACACCATGTATTGGTGGAATATCAAGCGCACGCTATATGACTTCAATATTGAAAAATTTCAAACTACCGTCGATTGTGAGCGTATTTCAATTAAATTTTTTGGTCTACTTTCTTAGGCGCTAACAAAGAGTCAGTGACGGTAATCAATTAATTAATTATCATGGAGACACTTCTTTATTAAGAGTAAATGTAACCATGAATTTGGCTTTCGCACTAAATAGAAAATTATCTCAGGAAATAACATAATCTACCCGGCCGAGAGTAAGTTGCCTTCTGGCTGATTACATGAGCGTAAAGATTTGTGATCTCGCTAATAGTAAAAGACATTGTTGAAGATAGCTGCTTACGAAAGGTAATTAGTGTCGCCATCATTCGCTTTGTGCTCTATTTCTGTCTTATTGACTTATTCTCTTAAGAAGGCCCGTATTGCCATTCTTTCTAGAGTCTTCACAAGTCAGTGCCGGTTTGTTGCAGTATCGGCACTGAGAACTTACCGAACATTTCAATGAGCCCGCATCCCACGCAAGTCATATGGCACATTTCAATGAGCTCAGGTTCACTGAAATGTAGGCAAGTTTTCATTGTTAGCCGACCGAATTTGTACCGAGTAAACCAAACGAAACCGTACTGCACCCGTACCAGGGAGCGGTAAACCGCAAAAGTACCAAAATATTATACTTAAATAATGTATGCTGTATTTTGGATTGCTGAGTCAGTGAGTCGGGTTCAGAATTTGTTTTTCGTTTACTCCCGGAGCTAGTAGGTAACAATAAATTGAGCTGAGCTTGCGTAAACGTTATGTCTATTCATCCCGGCGGAGTTTCTAGTAGATACTAATTTCCGATAAATTTGTGCGTTCTCGCGGGTGAAACGAGCCGCGGGGAGAAATTTATAGCTTTTGAAGCGGCGTTCACCTTTGAATTGGGCGTTAATCTTGTGTGAAAGACGCGACCTAACGGCGAGATGCGAATACTTGCGATCTTCGTTTTACCCACTCATTGTTTAACCAAGTAAGACCTTCTATAATGGACCATAAATCCTGAATCTCAACTCCTGATTTTTAATCGATGACACATTTTTTCAACCACGCCCAAGTGTCGACGTATCGCAACGGGACAGCGAGGCGGAAAATTTGTTTAAGAAAGTAATTTATCACTTTCCGATGGATGTATTTAAAAAGGGAGCCGCTTCGGCAATTTGCATATTTATTTGGAAATAAGTAAATTATTGCGAACACGTTGAGGGTTAATTTGTTACGTGGTAGCCCTGAACGGAACGCGGGAACTGCTTTCTCTGCCCAATTCATGCGTAGTTATTTACCTGTTTCTGATCCTTTGTCTATTTTCGCTCCACAAAGTTCGCTTTATTTGCTCTGCACGATTGGCTGCTTCATTCCGACATAACAAATGAAACAAAGTTATTACTAGTTTTCCGGATTACTTTCTTCACAAAACAAATCTCTTGCGTTAGATAAATCAGTATGTTTTAATTTTCCTGCATTTGTTTGTGGAAAGAGATATTGGTAGGTAGAAATTGAAGTATGTAGATACCTACATAATAAAAAATATAAGTATGAACAGTTAATGACTGTTCTTCGAAAAGCTGTACCGAAGTTATAACAAAAAAAAAAAAAAGCCGTCGTTATATGCCAAAATGTCGTCCTACATCGTTTGTATTAATTTTCATAGAAAGTACGCATAAAGTGCTATTATGATAATGTCCATTGGTAGGAAAATGTCGGGGCGGGAAATGTACAATGGCAACGACTTTGGAGGCCTATTATTCGCAATCAAAGCATCAATATAAAGAAAAGTGATCCACGATATGTTTGTTCTACTTTAAAGGTCTATTCAAGGACATCCCGCGGTGAGGAAAAATTCCCTCTCTTTTACGATTAAATTTCACGCTACCTTTACACGAAACGCGTCTTTGTGGAAAACCTTATTTGAATGGATGGGAAATTGAAAAAATAATCGCTACAAAATGTACACCTATGTAAGACATGAACGTAAAAAACTTTTTTACAAAAAAAAACAACCGACTTCCAAAAAAAACACTACAAAGTGAAAAATAACTTTAATTTTGGAAGTCGGTGTCGTTGGTTCCAAATTTTAGTTTTTTTGACACCGACTTCCGAAATTAAAGTTATTTTTCACTTTGTAGTGTTTTTTTTGGAAGTCGGTTGTTTTTTTTTGTAAAAAAGTTTTTATTTTTCGCTTTTTAGTTGTACCTACCCCATAATACAAATTCATAATAACACTAATTGCTATGTGAATATTAGTGACAGGAAGATAAACATCATCAATATAAACTAAGTGGAAAACAAACGTATTGTTGAATCTAATTCCAAAACTACCCAAGCAAAGTTCATAAAATTTATATGGGACCACCTCCCAAACACGACTACGGTGCTGTAATTTCAAGGTTTGTACTTTTTCTGATGCTCCTGGCTTCAGCATCAGGTCTCTCTCGTGTTCCTCATTAACAGTACATTTATCCACACATCGAGCCCTTTTCAATGAGCCTAAACACGATATATCTGCTGTTAGTTGTCGAGGAGTTATTCACTCTGCAGACTATCCTGATGCAGCATCAGGTCATGACATGATGATCATGAGACCAAATGTGGCAAATGCCCTATCCATACCAAACATCAAAATAATTTACTAAAACGGGACCCTTGCCTGTTCGAGTAACTTCTTACTGTTAAGAAGTTGTACCTTCCATCATCAGCTCAACTACCTGAGATGGTGAAAACCCTACGCAAATACACAAGATACTTCATAAAATATGCGAAAAACAATAAGTGAGCCTATAAAATTTGAGGGTTGCCCTCGATTTCTCTAAGATCCCATCATCAGATCCCGACTTGTTGGCTATGGGACCATTTGGGAAGTATACCCTTTCCAACAAAAAAAGAATTTTTCAAATCGGTTGGCAAGCGACGGAGTTATGCGCGAACAAACCTAAAAAAAAAAAAAAAAAAAAAAAAAAATACAAACATTCGAATTGAGAACCTCCTCCTTTTTTAGAAGTCGGTTAAAAATTATGATTCCTTGCTCTGCAAAGTAATAATATTTTACGAAGTGATTCGACGAAAATTCCCGTCGGTTAGTGTTTTCTAAACTCCTAGCGTATGAAAATAATTCAAAACCACAATCTCCTGAATACTGCAACACCTCTCAACACAAAATGATAGCAAACAGGAAAGGCACTGTAGCTCAATTAGCAGAAGTACAAACACTACGAACAGCTAAACAGCTCGTCGACATGTCCCAGAGATAAAATGAACAACGTTGTAGTGCTTGACAACTGTAATAAAGCAACCCAGTGACGCATTGTTTACGAACGGTCGTCGGTCGTCGGTGAGCCGTCGGTTGGGCCTACGAGACGTCTTCTACGCGTAAGCCCCTGCGTTTGCATGCGGCAGCGCTTTTGGGATACATAAAGGGCAGATACGGACGGAATATTAGCATTGCGCTGTTATTCTACTACAGATGTATCCCTTTACATTTGTAACGAATACAGATAGGGCAAATGTATTTGTTTGTTTTGTACGTAATCGTGTGTTCGAATTTTGAAGCGTATTTTTTGGGTTGCTTGTGAGAAGTCCTTGAAAGAAGTAGCGAAGGCTCATCATCATCACTCCCTTGCTCTTATCACAATTTATTTGGGGTCAGCGTAACATGTCTGCTTTCACCTTTCTATATTATAAATTATAATTTTAATTATATTGTACGGTAATCTTTATTGAGTCGCTGTGTTGGAGGTGTAATTATAAAATTAATTTCGTTTCACCCAGTAAATACTTAAGTAGAGCTTTTTGATTGCGAAAACTTAGGCGTGTGACATTTACAAAAACCGCACGAGGCGGATTCGAGATTATCTAAAGAATAAATAGCTTGTTGCTTTTCTTCCGGGGTTGGATCTTCTATGAGGTTTTATATGAACTTTGCCTCATACTGGTTAATAAATCCGTGGTGTTATCCATTGCCATATTCCGCACAATTAATGTAATGTGAAGCAAGAACTGACTACGAAACCCGACGGCGCGGCGTTACTAACTATTAAAAGTTAACATTCTCTTCCCTTTCCCAATATATTTGGGATCGGCGCAGTATGACTTCTTCTTCTATACTTCTCTATTAGTTGTCATCGTCACCTCCTTTTTAGTCACATCTGCTTCTACACAGTCTGTCCATCGTGTTTTTGGTCTTCCCCTACTCTTATCCGTACTCAACTATTAAAAGTGTCGAAATGAAAAACTGATTACAGTCGAAAATGTTGAAATATACACCTGGTAAACTAAATAGTCACTTTTGTTGTTAGCTGTCGGCGCGACGACGTCCGGAGACGGACGACAGCCGGGGACATGAACTATGTCCAATGAAATCGTTCGCGCCGTGCTCTCTCACAAGCCTAATCCACAATAATTTAGTTTGTAAATCAAACTAAATTATTGTGGATTAGGCTTGTGGAAATTTTAGATCAGGTAGAGCAGTGGTGGTGCAGTGGTAATAATCCCCACTTACGAGTTCTAGGTCGTGGGTTCGAACCCAGACAGGCGCTTTACTTTGTGTAAATAACTTCATCACCACTGCTCTCAAAAAGGTGAAAGAAAACATCGTAAGCAAACCGGCATGTCCTAGAACGAACAATTCGAAGACATGTGACATCTGCCAACCCGCGTGGTAGTGTACACTCCCTCTCGAAGAAAGCATGCTTGTTTCCAAGGAACATAATTATAGGCAGATTATGCTTAAGAGGCAGAGTTTCGGTGTAAAATGTTGGAAATTATCTACATGCAGCGCGTTGCAATCAACGCGCTGCATGTAGATAATTTCCAACATTTTTGTGAAAGGACGAAAAACAGGACATGATATACATTGAGAGTATATGTAGGTGGTGTTATCGCTTTATTGTGCATACAATATTATTTAATTTCCGCAAACGAAATTCAAAACGTTTCAAATATCCCTTTAATAATTAAAAAGTCTGTAAAGTACTCGTAGATACCTAGTTAGAATGGGACGTTACCTAAACGCGATGACGTGACATGAATACGTTTCCCGCTAAATAGAAAACTTTCATTAGTACTGGGTGACACCTAAATGTATTGTCTAAATGAAAGCGCACTCTCATCGCTGATCCGAGCATTGAAAATCCAGCAGTGCAATAATATTAACACATTTCATTTAGGCATCGTTAGTGACAGTGAAAACAAGCATTAATGTGTTGAGTTTTTAATTCAATTCGGGAGTCAAGTAACCAGTTCAAACAAGCGGTTAATGTGAGATAGTTGCTACTACGAAATTTGTTACATTGATAAGTGGATTTTCTAGTTAAAAAGCTTTTTTGATGTTGTGGTATCCTTTGTACAGAGCAGGACAGATTTTTAACAGGCTAGTAGAATTTCAAAACTACGAGTAGACTCGCCTGTTTCGGGGAATATAACCTTTTGATGTTCTGAGTACTTCATAGGATTAGGTTGCTTGCTATAGTTGAACTGGCTGTCACTAGAATTTAATATAAATCCTCTTTTGAAGTCCCCTCCAAAAAAGGATCCTGAATCCTCTTATACTCTTACCATACTTCGACACATTTTTTTGATACCGATAATCCTGGAGCCTTCCGTCAATAATTGATTGTCTGTTGGTCTTACTGAAAAAAATAATACCAGAGTACCTAAAACGGCTAGGCTCGTATTGAGAATACCCAAACACAATTTCTTGTTTCCTTTCCACGTGTCGTCAAAAGCTAAAGATGAGAAACACGTGGTTGCAAGTGTGACTGCTGAGCGTGGGTCCTGGGTTTGATTCCCAGCCCGGACAGTGTTATTGGGTTTTCCATTACTAATTTCTCAGTAGCAGCCCGAAGTTTGGAATTTGGTGGTGTGAAACTCCCGTGCCTCGAAAAGCACGCAAAGCCGTTGGTCCTGCGCCTGATCTCTTGGACTATAGGAGCGCAAAGGAACAGAGAATGCACCTGTGTTTGCGCACACACTTGTATACTATGATAACTCCTGCGTAACTGGCTAGTCTCTGTTGAGATTGCAATCGGTCGGGAGGATATTTTTATTATTACCCAGCCAGAAAGTATGGAAACGGCCCAGAGTGCGACAACCTTAAAGTCGCGTCGCTCATGGAGGCTTTTCCATTACATCCAGCCTAAATACCTATTACTCGTTGCATTGCCAAAGGGGGCGGGGCCATATTCGTTTGAAAGCCTGTGACATCTATATCTGTACATATTATATAAAACAACGTCGCTTTTCGTTTATATCTGTGTGACCGCTCAGTTCTTCTAAACAACACAATGGATTTCAATGTCGTTTTCACTATCATTTAGAGAATTTGTTTCGGAAGGTTTATGTGTATAATACATTAATATTGAACTTAGTTAGATACAGCACTGAAATCTTGATGTTTGACATGTCGTCACATTAGTACATTGCATCCGTACGAAGCAAGGGTGGGTTACTAGTCTATACTATTTAATATTATAAAGACGTACCTAACATGTTTGAATTTGTGTGTAGGTGGTAATTTTCGGAAGTACTGATCAGATTCCGGAAATTACGAAGTCGCGAACAGAAGCTAGATACATAATGGAACATGTTTGTTACAGAGGGGAGGGAGCAACCCTGATGTAGACATCATAGCGCCGAGGATGGAGCACTGGGTGACGGCAGCCAGCTCGCTGCTGGCCTTCCTGCTGTACTATAACACCTTGGACGCAGGATTTGTTTACGATGACAGGTAATTTAATATCTACCTATTTGATCAAAATCTTAAATTTATTCTTCTTCGTCTTCTCGTATCGAGCAAAAAGGTCGAATATATTTGGCCCAAAATTTAGCTGCGTGAACTCCTCTCACTGACGCAGTCATAAGATCATCAAGTGGGCATGCGGCGCAGGATGGAAGGTGAGCCATTGTATCTGGGGAGGAATTAAATTCTTAAATTAATTTATTCACTGGCAGACAACGCACAGCCTAAACCTTATGGCTTATCAATGTTCTAAAAAAATCAATGAAGTACGAGCAGGATTGAGTACTTTCTAAATCTGCATAGAAAGTTGGTTAATCTAACATATTGAAAATGTTAGTCTGATGCTGTTTTGTTCCAAAAATGCCGTTCATTCACTGTCCTTTAGAAATAGAGAGAATATAACTAAAGATTTAGGTACCGTCACGCGAAAGCTGGAGCGACTTTGTCTATCATCATCGTCAGCCTATAGCAGTCCACTGGTGGACATAGGCCTCCCCTATTGCACGCCATTCAATTCAAACTTTGTCTATAGTTTGACAGTAAGAATTAAGAACTTCACGGTCAAACAAGTTCTGCTTAAACAGCACAACAGTTATATGTGATAGAAGTATAATGGTCTCGTGTCTCTTGATATTAAAATAGTTATTGTACAATGTGGAGACAACCATACGACAACAAATGAGAACACTAACAATACATTGTATAGAAGTATTTTGGAACTATCAAATAAATCCTAACATTGAAATTAAAAAAGTGAATTTTTTTAAATAAACTCTAACTAGTCATATTATAGTAGATATATAGCATATAGTGACTGAACTATTGGATATATTTGCAGACTGATACATAATTTACTGTCGTATTGTCATCTCCGCCTTGTATAAGTCGGTCAAGCGATTATTATGATCACAGTTTTCTTAATTTTGCAAGTTTAAAACGTATTCGTTCTCATTTCACAATTCTCTATAACTGTGGTTGTAGAGTTAAAATAACAGTTCCAATTCGATATTCACGATAATGTAGATGCCACAGCATTTGAATTTCGTTTTCTGTGGGTCTGTGAGAAAAATCTGGTAACTTTGAAAGGTCAGAGGTAGTAACGTCGAAAATATTTTTACTTAATTTATCTAATTTTCGTTTGCGAGATCTTGCTACAAAAGTTCCTTCATAAATGGAAAACGGAAACCTTTAAGGTTCATAAGATCTGCTTACGTTTGTTTTTTCGAATCGTTGAATTACAACCCTTAAATGTTATTGATAGGTTTATCAAATAATTGCTTCTTATTTATTTATTTTGTAAGACGTTTGGTTAAATAGATATAAATATTTGTCTTCTTTTTAGAAACGAATAGGGAAAAATAATTTAAATATGTGATATTAAGTATGAAGTGTTTTTTGATATTGTTACATAAATAAACTACGTAGGTACTTTCGATGAGTGACACTTTGAGATCTAAGGCCGTTTATAATTGTGTCCGGTAAAAATAAAGATATTTATGGTTCTATTTTAGTTCAGTAGTTAGGTTCAGTGGGGTGTGGTGGTAGTGGGGTTGAGTGGTTAGGTTTTAGGGAATACTTACGGTTGCGTTGTGATTTTTTCATGCAAAATAACGTTATTAGGTTCCAACAGGCTTTGGCAGGTTGGCGGTAAAATATTTTTACTAACTTTATATCATTCGATTTTTTACATGAAACAAAACTACGGTCAGATCCTCTTGAGGAATGCCACCAATTAACACCTAAATAAGGCTCCCTGGGGAATTGAAGGAGCTGTAAAAAGGTAACCCGCTATTTGGCGAACGCCCAGACTTGGGCATGTTGAATAATTTAGATTTTCCTTTGATCCCATTGTCCCTGAGGGTATAAGGGCAGCCACATTATTGTGTTTGATTTATACTTTATACTTCTTTTGACTTCTTTGAGCGGTTAGGCGGCTCGAAACAACATTAGTGGGATCAGAACTTACTTAATTTTTTTTTCATAAAGTTAGACATTAAGTTAAAAGTTATAATGTAAGTACCTAAATGGAAGAGTTTCAAACTGAATGATTCCCCTGACGTTTGAGTTCGTAATAACAGTACCAAGAAAACAAAAAGCTACCTGTCTAAAAGCACTTATACTTATGTCATGTTGTGTCAAGTGCGGTATTAGCGAATACTACAATACAAAAGTTAGAGAAGTATATTTCGAGGACAGCGCTAATTTCCTCAGTGGAAACGTTCCAAACCGATAATCGTGATAGAATCGATGAACTTTGTTCTGGATCAGAGCTCGTCGAAAACCGCTCCAGTGTTTCGTAATTGAGGGCTTACGTGACGACTGTGCACAGCTGCCCGCAACTCTCCCAACAAAAAGTTCCGCACTATCCCAACTTTATCTCAATCTTAGTTTCGATTCTACTAGGGACGCGACTACTTTTTATCGATATGGTTATGAAAACCAATATAGGCCAATATTCTTATAGGGTAGGCTTTAATATAAAATGTAAGGGATTACGTATTTTGCTATTTCAGCCTTATTTGATGCGTGTACATAGATTGATATTCTTCTTATAAGAGATAATGAAAATACGTAAATTGCTTTGATTTGATATTGGAATAGTATTTATTTTTAACAAAAGGAAAATGTAACGTTATTAAATGCTGTTATTATTTACATTATGGACATTATTGTCTTCACTCAGATGATTAATATTACCGAACTACACGAGACATTGATAAATGAACGTAGTGTAAAATGTACACACATTTTACTAACATGTGCAGTAAATCAATACCGTAAAGGAAAATGCTTAGTTTTCGATCGAACTTAACTATATGAAACTAATTGAGGAAAATCTGTTATTTTATGGTTATACGTAGCCTGTATACGTGTAGGTATCATTCTCGTGCTGATGTGAAAACGGGGCAGTAGCGATCACGAAAACGCTGGCGTCGTAACTGGAGCCTACTTAGGCATAAGGCATTCGATATTTCTATTTTCATTTTTATTACGAGGCGCGGTACCGGTGTTGGTGGTGAACGAAGGAACGTATTATAAGCCTGTAAGGAAAGTGTTCGGAATGTGGACTGGTCACCGCGCCCGAACACGGAAAGAATAACTATGGGCCCCGTCCTTTGTGTGACTTGCAGAAAAGGGAAGAAATATTTCCATCCATAAATTTTTTCGGATAATCTTGAACATGGTAAAATAATATAGATACTCTCGATTGCATTCCTGCTGGAATGAAATTTTGATTTACCAGTGGTTTATCCGGAGGCGACAATATGACAATTTTGGAAACAAACTATTGAATTTCGGCCATTCATATGGGTGGTTCAATTTGTTGCATTTTGGCCCCCATATCAGCTCCTGACGGATATACCTATCTCGAATTACAAGTACTTAACCGTGTATAATAATTTTACAAATATGTCGCATTTTCAGTTATTTTAAATAGGGCTCGGATTGTAAAATACTTGAAGTGGTGTTTAAAGGAACTGATACAAATGTAAGTACCTAGTTCTAGTTATTTAAAGAACACTAGTTTAAGACTCTTTAAATGTCTGAGATTATTTGAATTTGTAATATAGATTCGGGTAGTAGGCTACGTTCTAATTTCGTACAAGATTTATCAAAAATCGTTCGGCTGTTATTGGATGATTGAATAAAACATCGAAGCTTTCATATTTATGACGTTAGTAAGATAAAGTATTTGATAGAACACGCGTAAGCTAAACTTTCCAGATTCGTGTTTCCCTCAATTAATCTGCCTAGTCTTTTCCCAACTTTGTTGGGGTCGGCTTCTAGTCTAACCAGATGCAGCTCATAGCTTTTACATGGGGCGACTGCCTATTTGATCACAAGACCCCAGTTACTGGGCAACACGATTTCCCTTGGTGAGACTGGACGTCAGACTTTTGGACTTCTGACTAACCGTAACGACTGTCAAAGACCTAAGAATGACAGCCGGGACCAACGGCTTAAAGTGCTTTCCAAGGCCCGGAGGGGTCTCGATATATAATAGATGATCGCCCATCCACGGACCGACCGCGGCTAGCGTAGCTTGACGTGTAAGATAACGTATTTGACAGAACACGCGTAAGCTAAACTTTCTAGATTCGTGTTTCCCTCAATTGGTATAAATATATTTCTGCAAAAACTGAAATGAGGAAGTGCAAAACGAAAGTCTTCACGAACAAAATACTTGGAGAACTTTTTATGTAAATAACTGAAGGAAAAGGCGTCTTACTCACAATTTGCAATACAATGGCCGACTGTTAGAGATGATTTTTCCTTCTTCGCATAGTAAGCACGGTTTTGGTCCCATAAAAATATATTATTCAATCGGCTATTTCACCGGCTTTTCCTTCCAAATCTAAAATGAACGAATAAAATGTATGAGGGATCAATAGATGAAGGGATGAGTAGGTACCTTGCGTAGAAATAGGTAGTCAATGTCCGCACACAATAAATCTTTCCCTTTGTAATTGTGGACTATTTGACTACTGTAAAGATGGCTGCGTGGTTGAAATGATACCAAAATATATTAGCAAACAAAAGACTGAATAATGTTTCGAAACGATAATTTCAAGAGCAAATTTTTATTTTGTTGGAAAGTAACTTTAATGACTACTTAATTACATAGTTTCTATTCGTAATGGATACGCAGAAAAAAAAGTGGGGTGACAAAATTATGTGGTTGGTTTAGAGCAAGTCGATCGGTGACTTTTTAATTTCCTCCACACGTAAAACGTGCCCGCTAAACATCCCCGGTTGCCAATGCCATCCGATAGAGTTTCCAACGTTCACTTTGTTAATAATTTCCTTTACTGTTCTGTTATCGCATGCTAGGAAACGCCGAAATTAAGAGGCCAAATAGAAAATTATTCCTCTGAGTTCCAAATCTCAGCCCAGGTCAGTAAGCTTATGCCGTCACCCGTCAGGCATTCAACCGGATTGCTTCGCACATCAACCGGAAAACGTCAAAACACGGTTCGCAAAATCAATTTGAGAGGAGAAATCGGTACGTTAGAACATGTCCATTATTAAGTCGGTATTGAGGCACCCTACGGAGGGAACGGCCGAGGGCACGGGGCCAATCGTTCGGGAAAACATCGAACGGATTCGGCGGCGATGAGCGACTGCTCGCCCAGGTAAGATGGTAATATTTTATTTAAATTAAGCAGTTAGGGACGGCTGTTTGAATTTGTTCTTCAGTATTAAATTTTGATGTGTAGCGTAAATAAAAGTTGGAATCCCTTATTGCGTTTACTTTGTATAAATTAATAGCAAGCATTTACAGATTGGGGATGTTGAGTTACGAGCTTTAATGAAAACATGTTATCTTATAAAGTGATATTTATTTTTTGTCATTATAATGTCTTTGAGAGAACGAATTCGAATCTTTTGATACGTTATAAAGTTATGATACCGGAATTCTTCGCTTATAATATAATTTTGTGTTGCTTGGTAAAAGTGATCGGTTCTTTCTTTACAAAAGACTCAAGTAGGCACCTACCTATCGTGTTTAGTTTATTGATCAAGTGCTTGAACCTGTTGTTGTAATAAGCTGGTTCGTCTTTAAAAGATGGTTTAAAACTAAATAAAATGTTCACCATTATCCTTTCTTTTCTTGGAAGGTATTTTTATGTTAAAATAAGTAAAACTTACTGCCGGATTTGTGACGTAGTTAAGAGATAAACGGCTAACCTCGATCAGTAATTAGTTTGCTTTATGTGAAATATTACACGATCAACAGTATGGTTTCACCAAGGGACTTTGTACGACTGATGCCGGTGTCACCTTATTAAAACACATATTTACGGTGTGGGAAGAGTTCCAAGACGCCATAGGAATTTTTTGTGACCTCTCCAAGGCTTTTGATTGCGTCGACCGCGAAACCTTACACATAAAACTTGAGCATTACGGACTTGGAAAACTTGCACTCAGTTTAGTAAAATCTTATAATAGACAACAGCAAATTCAAATAAATGGTGTCAATTCACTCGGTTTAAAAGTAAAATCGGGTGTACCACAAGGCTCGATATTAGGTCCTTTCCTCTTTTTTGTATATATTAATGATCTACCCCATTTGTTAAAAACCGAACAATAATTATGTTAAATAATTTTTATGCCTTAAAAATATTCGTTTAAAGAAGATTATGCCAAGTGTGTTATGCCAAATAAATTTCAGAGCATCAAGATTCTGCCAGATAGAGGGAACCCATATCAGTAGTCACCCCTTTTCTAACCATATCATTTTTCACACAGTCCACTGCACAGATTTAAATATCATATAAATAGTACATTACTGCAGCGGCCAGCAAAAGAGGCATTGATGGACGAACGTGTGGGCTGAGGTGAAGCCGAGGCACACATACGTAAGTCCATCAGTGCCTAGTTGTGGCCAAGGCTTGTATAGTACTTTTCTCAAATAATGCGCGGAAATGAAAACTAAGTAGTACCTAAGCAGAACATTTTTGTCAAATACAATTATTTACTTTTCAAAATCAATGACGAACAACGACCAACAATTATTTTTCCCTCGTTAAAGTGTTCATTTGTTTAGTTTTTCAATAAACAGCTTTCTATTTGCAAGCCAGTTCGAAATTTAAATAAAACTTTTGATAAGTTACCTCCTTGGTTGCCATGTTTCGGAGTATAAGATCGTTCTATTTATAAATTACACGACAGATATGAGTTTACTATGTAATTTATTTGGCCGCTAAACCACGACCGATATGGATTTTCATACAACTTTTGCCGGCCGCTGCTCGCATGTATTTGGCCAGTACAGAAATTTCGATTTATCTCGAAGAAGGTTGTCAAAATAATGCTCAAATTTCCAAGCATGTTTGAGAAAAAGTTCTAACCTAGTAGGTACCTAACTTACATGTTAACGAAATAGCGGATTTTTCGTCAAAAATCTTTTTGTAACTGTTATACCTTCGAAAAAACGCTCGCAATTTCTCTTTATAAATAACAAACGGGCAAAAAATGTTCGCAGATTGACACAGGCTATAAAAAATGTGTTACGTATTGATCTTTTATATTTCATTAAAAGGTAGCCGTACTGGGAAAAAGTTACGTTAGCAAAGTTTTTTAATCAAAGCTGATGAAAAATATACGATACGAAGGCGCTCTGGTCGTCAAGATACCTACTTATTACTTGGTGTCGTGTACCTCCGTGACAATCTACAAATTGCCCTTAAAGAATTTCAGTGGACTTAAAAGTGTTTAATTAAATCTCAGGAAATTGTATACACTAAACGTAGGGGGGTAAGTTTGCTGCATTAATGAAATACTGAAATCTATTATTTATTTTATTGATGATACAAAACCTGTGAAACGTGCGTAATGTTACCACAAGCATCGGCAATAACATGCGGTCCAGTTCAAATAATATGACATTATGGTTGCCAGTGTAATAATAACCTACAGATTTGTGATGAGAATATTTATTCATCCTACTAATATTATAAATGCGAAAGTTTGTGAGGATGTATTAATGTTTGTTACTCTTTCAAGCAAAAACTACTGAGCGGATTTGGATGAAATTATGCACACATATAGTTTATAACCTGGATTAACACATAGGATTTTCATCCCGGTAGTAGGTTCCCGTGGGATAATTTCCGAACTCCACGCGGGCGAAGCTGCTGGCAAAACCTAGTTTATTATATAAGAAAGTTATTAACCTTCTGTTTTCATTGCATACTGAACATCCCACGCATCTACATTTTAAATACCAATCCTTTCATTAGCATTTTAATAAATTAGTGGAATTTTTAAATAAAAGTAATATGCGCTAACGTGTTTTTTATTTATTTCACAGGCGGGCGATTCTCTCGAACCCGGATGTCATCGGCCACACACCTATCAACGCATTATTCGAAAACGATTTCTGGGGAACACCGCTCACAGACCCCGGTTCACACGGCTCCTACCGACCGCTGTGCGTCGCTACATATCGATTCAACTACGCTTTTAGTGGATTTAAGCCGTGGAGTTACCACCTCCTCAACGTTATATTCCATTGTACAGCGACGGCTTTAGTGGTAGTGACTGCTAGGCGCCTCCTGCCAGCGTATTGTATGAGAGTGGGCACTGCAGTCACCGGCATCGCTTTTGCTGCACATCCGATACACACAGAGGCAGTGGCGGGCGTGGTCGGCCGTGCTGATCTAGCCGCTTGCAACTTGTTTCTATTGAGTTTCCTGCTATATAGCGAACACATTCGATTACGTGAGGAAAGACACAAGAAACAATGTCGGCATATAGTGAAAGACAATCTAATGCGACGACAAATAACATCTAACGATCCGCCGTTTAGGCTGAGTTGTCACAGCTTGGTGCAGCACATCATGATGAATGTCCGTAAACTGTTGAAGGCGAGTAAAGCGGGGCCTCTGAAGATGTTGGACGCTTGTGAAGTTAACGGCTCAGTGAGACTAAAGTGTAAGTTCAGTGGTGGTGTCAGTGAGGACTCAGGTGAACTGTTGCAGTGGCTGACGTTGGCGGGGACACTTACGTTCGCCGCGGCCGCTACTCTGTGCAAAGAGCCGGCCATAATGGTTCTGCCTCTTTGCATATTCTATGACTTTCTTAAGGGCACTCGCTACGAGGAACCGTACTATAAGGTAAGGAATACTGTTTTTGACGCAAATACGTTTAACATGCGAAATGGTTTGGTTTTCTATTATAAGGTCAAGTATCGGAAAGTTATGAAATTGTTTTCGAGGGGTTTTGAGATTGAGAGGGTTCCTTTCTGCTAATGAACGTCGGGTGATTGATATTACCTCGTAGAGACTGATTTTGAAATAAAGCCGAGGGTTATTCTCATGCTGATCCCGTAATAAAAGGAAGATAAATTATGGAAGCTATTTATCTTTTCAAATTATGTGAAAGATTTAATGAAATCCGGAAAGGACATTTTTGGGTCAGATTTGGTCCTATGCTAATAAACCCACAGACGCAATTAAATATATCTTTGGATGCAAACCACACAATTTGTAAGAACGAACCTATTTGCCTGTAAAAGTCTTTTTCCCGAGTTGAATAAATCGCTAGTAACAGGATCGGGTCTACATCAGAGGAACAATAGAGGCAACGGGTGGGTTTTGAACTGACGACTCACTCAACTGCCTCGCTAATCAGCCCGATGCGACGCCTCGTTGCGTTGGCTTTTCTACTAATACTTAAGGCTACCAAAATGATGTTATCTTTTAACATTTACTGTCACTGTCTTGAACTACAGATACGTTAAAAAATCACTGTTACTAATACTTCTAAAATAGGTCGAATGAATAAACACACAGCGGAAATAAGGCACTACAAGGATGTGTCTTTGGAACTAAAGTCAGTACTAATCCAATTGGTATCCGGTGAACATCTTGATTGTTCCCAACTCGTGATCTGAATGTTCGATGGAGGAGAGGAAACTTTGAACGCACTACCATAATTAGTAATAGACAAGTTATACACAACAGCTCCGTGTCGCGTTATAAATAACATAGTGACTTTTTAACTTTTTGTCCGTACTAAAAGTATATCGCATGACAGCACTATTTTCGGTGAATTGGTAACGCTACCCACGATATTATGTTATTATTTACAGAATCACCCGCCTGTGGGCAGTTTTGGTCAGTTCTTATAAACTTCTACTTTTTTCGTTATATCTATGCTATGCTTAGCCACATAAATAGAATTAGGTACTGATTCTTTAAATATTTGGTTGTTGGGTTGTTCTTTGGCCAAATAAATAATTACCATTACCATTCAACGTGCCAACTGGGCACGTTTCCGGATGACAGCAATGCGGACGAGTACTTTGACGCCAAAGTGTCCTTTTGATTTTGTATAGTTAGTCATTTAATTTAGTACCTTGTGTAAATATATATTTTGGTATGCACGAAGAAGCCTCTTCGTGTAGCGCAGATTGTTCCGCCAGTTACTCAACTGAACCGAGCTCTCGGCGCATCCTGGACAGTCACACCCAGCGCCATATTTGACTGGCCAATCTTCCCTTGCGGTGGTGGGACTAACGCCCGCCTGGTTTGCGACCACCCTTCCACCGGAGTCCGACGTCAAGCAGCCTGCTGTGTTTCGTCGATGCGTGGGAATTCCAGTGCCATAGGCATCTTCTGGGCACGCTCGTTCCATCATAGACCTCATCCATCGCTTTCCATTAGGCGTGATCGAGGTCAAGAGCGGGCCCATTCGCTATAAAAAATAAATATATACACAATAGTTGTGTTAAATATTGTAAAAGTTTTATAAATTAGGTTTATAGCCCGAAAAGAGATATTAGATTATTTAGATGGCTAGTCTGTTTTCGCCGAAAGTGAGCGTCCTACATAGCCAATAAATTCTCAGACAATTCGCTATACAATCGTAACACAATATTACTAAGCTTGTTAGGACGGGATTCGGCAGGTCTTGGAACAAATGGTTTTACAGGTTCAAATTAAATTAGCTGTATACATTGTAATATTGCTTTGACCTCCACGGTCGTCTTGGGTTTTTACGGGTTTATCTTGTTACTAAACACGTAGGTACACTTGTTTTATTAAGACGGAGCAGACAGGCGCGACGTGACGGTTCGACGCAATTCTGGTAGAACAAATTCTACGAAGTTTTCATAGAAATTGTTCTACTACTGTCGCGTTGGGCTGTCGCGTCGCGCCTGTCTGCGGGATCCTTAAATTCGAAATCTCTTATTCACCTTTAAAATACCATCTAGGCTACATTCGTGAAACTTAAAACCTAGAATAGCAAGTCTAGCTCAACAATTAATAGGTTCCTCAGACTGTTATTATTAACATTCGCTCTTCGGTTAGGTACTGTAAAAGCTATGAGGATGGCCAAGTAATACTGCTGCTTATAAAGTCAAATGAAATAGATTTTCCGGACCAAAGGTTTAGTAATACAAAGGAGCGAGGGAGCACACGCGATGACCGTTAATCGTGTACTGAATGCTCGACTATGCATTAATGCATTATTAGTGTATAGTTTTAATTCGCTACTGATGTTGTATTATATGGTAACTTTTAATCTTCTTCTTCTTAGTGTGTCGATAGCAATCTAAATGTACTCGGCCCAGAATTCGGCTATACTTGTTTGGCGCCATCACTAGCGTCCATCTGCAGCTGACAGGACACGCAGGGCACGATATTAAGTGACTCATATTAAGTAACTTTTAATATAATAATTTTATTAGTTTTGGAAGCTAAATATAATTTGTGTAATTATACGAAAAGGCTCATAGGTATGTGTATTCTTCCCGTCTTAACCCATGGTGCACAAACTTGGTCTATCACTAACATCCAGAATTCCAAACTCAAGGTCTGCCAACGAGCAATGGAGCGCAGTATACTAGGCGTTAAATTAACGGATCGTTTTCGAAACACAATGCTGCGCTCTAAACAGTGCATAATTGGTGCCCTGAGACAGTGAGGCGGGGTCGCGGCAGACCACGTAGGAGATGGCGGGACGAGCTGGATAGGTTCCGTCAAAACTGGAAGGAGGACGCGCGGGCTCGCGAAAAATGGAAGGAGTGGAGGGACGCCTTTGCCCAAGAGTGGGACAGCGCAGGCTAGTAAAAAAAAACATACGAACCGCGTTTTATTTTTAAATATTTGTTGTAGCAAACTTACATAAAAGTCTGTACATGTTTTGGTTATGAAGTTTGTTAGAATAGAAGGGCTTTCGTGAACATGAAAACAACTTTCTAGATACCAAAATAGAGCCACAAAGTGCACGAATATATTATATCACTAGTTTTCGTCCGCGGCTTCGCCCGCGTGGATGTCGGAAAATATCCCACGTGGACATACAATTGGAATTAAAAGTACCCCATGTGTTAATCCAGGTTATAAACTATCTGTGTGCCAGATTTCATCTCAATCCGTTCAGCGTTTTTAGCGCCACTTCGGAACATACATCCAGATAAACAGACAAACGGACAAAAATCTAAAAACTATATTTCAGGCATCAGACTCATTCCCACACCTCGTAGCAATTACTTTTCTTTTCAATATTCAATGTACAGTTTTAACTTCGTTACTATTTCATTATATTATGTATAGTTTCTTATTCACGATTCTAGGTAACGATTGTTGACTATTCTTCAATTCTATTGATCGATTACTGACTGCACTTCGATGGCTTCTTTCATACCAATTGAGCGATAGACATACCACGTACTATTGTCGGCCAGTAAGTAAAGGTACGGTTTCATAGCGACCGCCACATGCGGCCGTAATGTCCAAATATAGAACATTTTTTGACACCTGTGAAATAGTGGTGAAACTTACAGATGTTCATGACGTCCGTTATAAATATGACGGAAACGCTCTTCTAAGAAACAGTAGCTTAAAGGTTATCTGACAACGTTGCAAAAAGGACCTAACAGAATTTCTTTTGCTGCATATGCGGGACTACATAATCAGCCTATAATGTTCCCACTGCTGGGAAACAGGCCTCCTCTCTGTGAGAGGGAATGGGCCGTAATCCACCACGCGGGCCCAGTGCAGGTTGGTAGTTTGCGTGATCAATAAGTTGATAATTTGAAATACAAATGTGGAATACAAATAAGTTGACAAACCAAAACAAAAAGTTGCTGCGGAAAACAAAATCTTATATAGGTAGAGTCTCTTTACGTCTGCGCGAATGGGGAAATAAAATAGACAATTCACATCACGCCTTTTTCCCTGAAGGGGATAGGTATGCTGTTAGGATGCGAGACGATTGTCGTTTACCGGGTACAAAGCTAAAAAATTACTTCAAAACCAGAATTAATCGTGGGGACCTCACAATCTCAGCAGTGTTAACTGACGAACGCTAGGCCAACGACGTACACGCGTCGACATATTATCAAGCTATACATTTCCAGTATTAGCTGACCTTGCATTGTATAGGTTTTTCATGCAATGAGAAATCAGTTTATTCTGGAAATATATAACTAGATATGGCGTCGTGCGTACAGTCAACAAAAGAGATAAGTATGCAGGATCGTTGGATATAGTTGAAGTTTAGTAAGAAACCGATGGATGTTGTCGACTGAAATTTAATTTGATAAATGAGCTGTTTGTTTTCTATTAATATAATTAAATTTTATTGGAGAACATTCATCGATTTCTTACTAAACTTCAATTATATCCGTCGATCCTGCATACTTATCTCTTTTGTTGACTGTACCGAGTTATTATGTTTATTATTTGTTTATTCAGCGCTGATTATATGTAATAACCTGTCATACAAATGGGCTTCAATGTTTAATCCCAAATACAAATATATATTAATTGTGGCACCTGTTTACATAATTAATACAAATGTCTCTATTGATAATGTTTGACATTTCCATCCAGCTAATAGCATATTATTATTAATAAAGAGTAAGTCAAAGCCCGTAAGGTGTGTGACACACTCATTCGGGTCTCACACACTCGGTTTTTTCTGAACATATACAGTGGCCTCCAAAAGTTAGTAGACATTTTTCCACTTCAGGTTTGACATAACACACACACATTGACACATACACGGTTTGACACATTATGATTTGAAATTCCAGTGATCCAAAAGTTTGAACTGCTATAACGTCTTTACTGACTAATTCAACTACCTTTGCATCACAGCCAAAGTGAAAAAATGTCAACTAACTTTTGGAGGCCACTGTATATGTTCAGAAAAAACCGAGCATGACTACCGAGATGACGACTAATAGAGAAGTATAGAAGAAAAAGAGATGTTGCGCCGACACCAAATAAATTGGGATAAGGGCAGGAGAATGGCGATATGGAAAAAGCCGTTTGACCCGAATTATGCCGTGCCGACCTGTACATGACTTAGAGAGGATAGATGCTGAACGGAGTTTACCGATTGGCACGTGCCGAATGAAAACCGAATATGTGTAGTAATTATTTCGGGTCAGCTTTGCTGTTGAACAGATACTGCCGAATTGACTGTGTCGACCCGAACTAATGTGTAGCCTCCCTAGCACACACGAACTATATTGAAATGTTTGCCACGTTAATAGTCTTATAAAATATGTATTTAGTCATCTCGTTCACTTGACTTTCTGTTTACTTAGTGCGTAATGGTATGCAAATAGGATTAGCAATTGATTAATTAGCGAGGCTATGGTTGTAGCAGCCTACGCGGTTCATTGACGTGTATGCGTGGTTCGCACTTAGCTTGTGTAGGTACCTACTAATTAAGAAGGAATGCTGAGTTACTGGCTAGCTTGCTTGCTTGGTATTTGGGGTACAGTACAAACAGGATGGGAGGGACATCGACGCGTAACCTGTTACCATGACATACACACGAGTATACGAGTACATGACTCTGAACGTTGAAACTCGACGGTTATTAAGAGAAAAATTTGCCGTTCTATACATTTTGACCGCGCACTTTTCGATGAAACAGCTGATTTATTTTCAGGTAGGTACATTCATACCAGAGTGCTCCTATGCAACTTGTAAGAGACGTTTAGGTGGGACTGTGCAACATCGTTTATCACAGAAATGCAAGCGTTAATATGACTGATAGGGTTTGAAAAAGGTTCGGCTTTGTAAAGCGTTAAATCTTCGTCATTGTCTCTTTCTAAAACCCGATATGTCTAACAAACATCCTTTATGTACGTATAAGTACTTTTTAGGGTTCCGTACATCCGAATGAAAAAACGAAATCCCTTATAGAATCACTGGTGTGTCTATCCGTCTGTCACAGCCAATTTGCTCCGAATCATTAGATTGAAATTTGATACACATATGAATTTCTGTGACCCAAACGTATAACGTAAATAAATGAATTTTGAATATGGGGGATACTTTTGGGCGGCTAATAATAAAAAAAATGCGAACTGTACCGTATGACAAATCAAATGAAAGGGCCTACTGTGGGGGTCTCAGTTATAGTTTTATTATAATTTTAGAATAAATAGTTTTAAAGCTATTTAAGAAAATAGGTGATTTACCATCTCAGTTATTTCCAAAACTATTGAGCCCAAAATTTTGAAAATAATATCGAAACAAATTACAGGAAAACCTATGAGAAAAGAAATCTGGTCTTAAAATAACATGGTAAATCTCTCAATATGCGTACAAACTGACATATTGTAGTTGGAATGTATAGGAGAACATGAACAACTAAAATGTTAATGTTGTTCTTGGGATAAATAAAAAACTAGGCCCATTTCTTTCAATTGCTTTAACTACAAACTCACATTATAAAATAGAAAATCCATAAGCTCGTTCTCATCCTCCAAAGATACAGATGGTCGCAAAACTAATCTCCATTGAACATTCGCTCGCGAAACATGTAGAACAATTTACTATTAGATTTACGGGACTGGGCAAACACGGCAATGTTTCGGAAAAGCTTGCTTTTTAATTTTCCGCTGAATGCATTCGCACACCTGGGACATAACCAACCAGAGATAATTGTATCTCGCGAGCGATAGTGATGTTACGGTACTTTTGAATCTGAAAAGCGATTATAATTTTCATGTTACGAGTTAATAATATTACTGCCATGATGCTCACTTTTTAACACTTTCCATTTTCAAATGAGCCTGTATACCCTCGCTATCTTTTCAATCAAAAATCAATCTGCCTAGCCTTTTTCCCAACTATGTTGGGGTCGGCTTCCAGTCTGCATGTATCTGATGGAGCTGAATATTGATGGAGTATTTTACATGTAGCAACTACCTACCTAACTTTTTTTTATTATCTGACCTCCACAACCCAGTTACTGGGTAACACGATACCCTTTGGTAAGACTGGTTGTCAGACATTCGGGCTTCTGACGAACCGTAACGACTGTCAAAGATACAAGAATGACAGTCGGGATAAATTACGGCTTGACGTGCTTTTCGTGGCATGGAGGGTCTCGGTATGTAAAGATCACTCATTCACGGACCGACCGCAGCAGGTTAACAAAAAAAAAAAAAAAAAAGGTGTAACTTAACCTATCGATCGACCCGTGCGGCTGTTATAACTTAGCCATGAGCCCCTCGCTATCTCTTCTTTTTTATTATGAATTAAAGTCGATCTTCGTGTCTGTCTGTGTGATTGCGTTGTTCTTCTAAACTGCTGAACGGATTTTGATACGGTTTTCACCATCATTTAGAGAATTATTTCCGGAAGGTTTATGTGTACAATACATAAATATTAAACATACACCTAAATAAATATCGATGTTTTGACAAGTCGTAAAAAACGTGGGAAACAGGGGCTGGTCGCTACTAAATAAAATATGTGTGAGTTTCCAATAACAAATAAAAAATCGTGTGAAAAACAAGGAAGGAAAGTGCTGTTTAAAATAATCAAGTGATGCACGAATAGTTTAGATTAATAAATCTACTTTCTCTCGCCTCGTGTAAAGTATTTTTTATAGAACATTTAAAAATAAATAGGGATGTCCACGTGTCTACGATAGATAGTCTTTGCTTAGAGTTAATATCCACACGCCGCTGAGCACGGGAAAATTATGCCGCGCACCGAGTTTAAAAGCGGTTCTGGAGATTAATGGAACTAATCTCAAAACCCTATTGCTTTTTATTTTAATCTAGAATTTAAAAAAGATAAACTTATAAAGCTTTAGATCGCGTAGCTTTGATTAAAAGTAGTCTTAGTTGAGAATTTGTGTATTATGGTGTTTGTTACTGAGAAATAATACATTTATTTTCACTAAAGATTTATTTAATTTTATTTTTTATAACATAACACATTTGTTTTCCCCAAAAGGTTAAGCAGAGGTGTATTTTAATGTGGTGCACCGACCCATTTTTTTATACTGCATTAAATTGTCCTACCCTAGAACATATTACATAGGTAACTGTTGCAGTTATAGGGTCTTGTGGCTAAGTAATAACTGCCGCACGGGTCGATCGATCAGGTTAAGCTACGCTTGGCGCGGTTGGTCCATGGATGGATGACCATCTTTACATATCGAGAATCCTCCGTGCTTCAGAAAGCACGTTATGCCGATGGTTCCGGCTGTCGTTCGTAGATCTTTGGCAGTCGTTACGAAACTCAAAAGTCTGACAACTAGTCTTACCAAGGGGTCTCGTATTACCCAGTAACTGGGTTGTGGAGGTTAGATAGGCAGTCGCTTCATGTAAAATACTGATATTCAGCTGCATCCGGCTAGACTGGAAGCCGACCAAACCATAGTTGGGAAAAGGCTAGGCTGATGGGATGATAATGAATTCTTGCAGTTATACGTTCACATTACGATAATTAGAGAACTTAACAAAGCGAAGCTCTAATTTTATACAAAAATATTAGAATTGTCATAAGTTTTTAAACATTCCAAGGGGGAAGCGCTAGAGGGTAGCCCGCGAAATTCAAATTTTCTTACGTTTTTTGCAGTGGCAGGTTGTATGTTGAACAAAATATGATTGATATTTCATGAAATAGTCATTCAATAGGGTTATATGAACTTAGAGGGTTGTATTGATGATTTTAATGATTATGATTATGTAAATACATACTTGTTACGGTCGCGAATCATATTTTGTTCAACATACAACCGGACACTGACCTGCAAATTGCAAAAAGTGTAAGAAAATTTTAATTTTGCGGACTACTCTGCCGCTTCCCTCTTAAAGCTAGCGTCATCATTTTTCTAAACCACATAACAATCATACTTCCACTCCCTGTATACCTACCCACATATTCCTCCGAGAATGTTCTATAACATTGTCTTGCTTGTGACATTTAGCTTTGTGTCCTTATTTATACGTGGAGCGGAAGGCGGAAACACAGCTCACGGTGATTGCCCGCCGTTAATGAGGTGACGGATGTGTACTACCAACTTACTGGAGTGGAGATCGCAGGTCATAGGATGTTCACGAAAGTAGGTTTATCTGGGTTTAGTATTTGTATGGTATTTGTAGTGTTTTAAAACGTTATGCTGAAATACTGGGAATTTCTGTATAGGTAGAGTTTTTCTAACTAAAAGTTGTTATTATAAAAATAAAGACATTACAACAACCTTTTTTAAGCCGTGATTAGTCTCATAAAAATTGAAACAGACTATTGATTTAGACATTTTCATACAAACCCGTTTAAACCTAGTTTGGAAAAGTATACGGTCTATTTTATCATTGTTTTGAATATAATTATTAACTATTATTATTATAATCTAGGTAGGTAAATAGGTTTCGTTAGTAGGCAGTTATTTTCGTATTTTGCAAAGTAAGTCATATCAATATTATGGCATAAATAACAAAAATATTTTTAGAACCTACGCCGAATAGATGGCAAGAGCTGTTGTAGGCACAACTGTACCTACTCGAAGCGATTGTATCAAAAATAGCCCACCTTCAAGCCTTAGAAACCGAGGTGACACTGCACTGTCATGAATGGGACCGGCTATTTTTCCAACTTAGAAATAATATTTGTAATATAAAAATATTATTTATTGTAACGAAATGGCCTTTGTTTGTGCTTGACGAAAATATTTTAGTATCGGCAAAGCTTTCACTCTTCGATAGCTTTTAGCGTCCAGATTATTATAAATCACTTTGAGTCAATTTATGAGGGGATGGCACTGGCTCCTGTACCTAATCCAGTTGGAACTAGGGCAGGAGATAGACTCTTTTTATTTTACTGTAGGAACTTGGCAATATTTCAATCAACATTAAGTTTATGGTTTTCATTTGAAGGATCTCTGTACCTTCATAGTTTTACGACCATTAAGTATATAATACCTATCTGATAATGTAGACGGGCAACATTCTACCAACCATCATCATCTGCCTAGCCTTTTCCCAAATATGTTGGGGACGGCTTCCAGTCTAACCGGATGCAGCTGAATACCAGTATTTTCATGGAGCGATCGCCTATCTGACCTCCAAAACCCAGTTACTGGCTAATATCCCTTGGTAAGACTGGTTGTCAGATTTTCGGGCTTCTGACGACCCGTAACGACTGTCAAAGATCCACGAATGACAGCTATGTCCAACAGCTTAACGTACCTACCTTCCGAGGCAAGGAGGGATCTTTGTATGTAAAGATGTTCATTTATCCACGGACCAACCGCGGCAAGCGTAGCTTAACCTGATCGATCGACCCATGTGGCTGTTATTACTTAGCCACAAGCCTCTCAGTCTGAATATTCTACCAACCAAAGGATGAAAATACAAAATAACTGTAACCAAAAATGATGAAGCATCATTCCCTTAAACAACTCAGCGCCAAAACAAATACAAGCGCAGATAAAAAAACAGATATAGGGCTTTATATTAAGTACGTATGTATATACAGGGTGGGATTAGATCCGTGCAGGCGTAGAGGGTAACCGTTTAACACACGCGTGCCGGAGGCGGTCGGTTTTATACTGCGGGCTAATTAAATTCAATTTTCGAATGCGGGCAGCCATGACAGAGATATTGCGGGGTCCGGTCCGACTCCCAGGACTATTTTATGTAGAAATACTGGCCGAACAAGACTATTGTGATCAACCTACTATGCTTCAGTTTATCATCTGTGCGCTATCTTTTGGCGGATGTGTCCTGGTCCTGTCGGGTTCGGATGGCGTTTTCATTGATATTGATTGTCTATGATTGCTTGTTGGATGTTGCTGTGTCCTTTTGTCTGTGCGTTTTAGATTGATTGTGAATTACGTTCGCTTAATTTGATTAAAATAATAGATATTTTCTAATAGCTATAACTTGTGTATTTTTCCATGAGTTTCCAAGAATGAATCATTTTATTAGATTTTACATAATCTGATTTGATTATGTAAAATCTTGCGAGTTATCCAAAACGCAATTACAATTAAATCTAATAATAATTATGAGACGAAAATTACACATAGAACAATGAGTTTCCTAATAGGCTGAACATTATTTTTCATTGCTTTCATACGGCCCCAAATAGGCCGCACTAAGCTGTCTTTATTATTATAGTAAATAACTGTTATCCCAAATAAACAGGTTGCTGTTTTTCAAAGATAAAATATGTTGACCGTTAAGTTTCGAGTAGGTATTCTCTGCTCTGCTCCTCTGGAGTGTGATAATAGTTCACTTAGCAAAATTATGAGATGACTTTTTGTTATTTTGTGGTAGAAGCGTAAAAATGTAATAAAACAAACCTAAGGGAGTTGAAAGCCCCACGCAGCGTAGCATGCAGACGCTAGGCAAATGTGTACTTATGTTTTAGTTGCGAACTGTATTTCCTAAACAGTTGTATAATATAGCAGTGAAACTAAACATTTTCATATTCAACTCAGATTACTAAAGTTTTCGTTTTAAATATCTTTCCTTATAAACCTCAACGTTCATTAAAACTCACATAAAATGATAGGCGACCTTCCTTCCATTGTTAGACCGGCATACAAATTCAGGCGAAGTAATTAGGTGACTTTATAGGCATGGTTCACGAAAGAAATTGCTGACATGATTCATTTGTATGTAGATTTTCTGAATAAAAAAACTTCAATATATTTCAAGAAATAATAAAATGGCTGCCAAGGATATTAGCTTGCATATCTCTGGCATAGTTGGCATGCACGACCCGACATTCCCTCCATGGTTGACATGACCCTTCTGATTTTCGATTTAGTATTTCATGTTTATAGGTACTCGTATGTATCTACGTATCGAGATATGAGCAAAACAAACGTCTCTTTTCCCTACAGCAATGTTTTATTGGTATCTCCTACACAAGTTTATGCCATCTCATGCAATAAAGTGATAAAACAGTTAGCTAGCACAGCGCCCCGAACTGGCTCAGATATATCGACGAACAAATAAAACTGACATTAAAAGCGCAAACTTGCCGAATGTTTTGTTTTGTTTTTTCGCCATTACTCCTGTGAACATCACATCGCATTATGGATATAGCGATAATATTTCTCATCATGTACGCTAATATTAGAATAATACTCGAAGTTATACGCTCTGTAGGTATGCTTACTTTGCTTACGGATATTTTGACACACAAATTAGAATTCTGTTTTGTCTTTGAATTCAGGTACAATACGCGCCACGATATATGAGAGTTTTATCTTTTTTTTTTTTCTGTTAGCCTGTATTGTCCCACTGCTGGGCAAAGGCCTCTCCCATGTTCTTCCACAGGAGTTTTATCTTAAACTTTATTATTTCGTAATAAATATTATACCTAATATTGTTAAGAATATTAATCTAAATGTTGATAAATCCTTGAATAGATAGACACATTATGGGTAACTATTTCGTACACGACTTACCTGCGCAAGCTCACAACTACTGAGCTCGTCAAGTCTCATCTTTCGTGGCGCGTATTATAAGCCACTACTCTCCGCCTTTACGCGTTTCGGTGCGTTTCTACTAGACGTAATGACGGCTATAGGCCGACCGCTTGCGTGAGGTAGCAGCGCGGTGCGGGAGGGGTGTGGTGACGTGATGCGAGAGCTCAGTGATTCGTCAACTTGTGACAACTATCACCCCTCTCGCACCGCGCAGCTACCTCAGGCAACGTCTCAGTTAAGCGGACGGCCTATAGAAGATTATTCACAGTTTGGTATCCCGTGTAAATAATTAATCAACTCATTAATTATTTAACTCATTACACATCAATTTATACCGGTATCACAATCACGCCTCTTAATGTGCACATTAATTAAATAAATTGTTTCAATAACCATGCACTTAACATCGACACAAAAGCATAATGTGTAAATGGGTAGCTATATAATCATAAAGCGACGGCAAAATCTGCACAGTATACATTGTGGCGAACAAAGTATAAATTCAGTAATAATGAAATGCCGCTTATAAAACTAAGTAGATACGTAATATTCATGATATCGTTCGCCAGGAAAAATTAACGGTACGCTTAGCCAAATGAATATCGATTCAGCGCCCTGCCCTCGGCTCATTTGCCCTGCATAAAATTAGTATTTGGACCTTTCCGCGGGCAGGCCCAATATTTCTCTCATGTTGAGGATTGAAGCAATTTTGTGTAGCTCTCAACATTAAATTAACATTTGGGCTTTTTCTTGGTCCGCGTGGCCGGTCCCCCGTCCCTAGCTCAGTATATTTCAGCGGTCGCGTAATTTGTGGCTCGTAAATGTTCTGAAATTGGTCATCCCTTTGGTTGAGGTGAATTTATTGCCTCCTCGGTCGGCCTGTCGAAAGGGGAATTAATAAGTCCCCTCTAATGGTGAAACGTACCCTCACCATCAATTTGAATGCCAATGCTCCAAGATTGCTGCTGCCCAGTAAAATGAGCCTGCACATGAAATATCTCACTTATAAATTCTTATTCATTTTGTGCTTCCAATAAATTGGATACCGATGATTGCTTCATTTTATTATAGTGCGTATTTAGGGAATATTGGAAGGTTGACAGATAGAAGATTGAAAGGGATGTTATAGTTGGCTAGCGTTGTAGAATGTGTTTTTGTGTGTAATGTGTAACGCCAGAATGAATGTTTTATTTTTCCGTCGCTAATCTTTTCTCTCCGTCGCGGTCGATGAAAAATTTACTAATTAAATGGACAATATCATAATGTTACTGTCATGTCTTCCTTGAAAATGTAACGTAATTACATAGCCACGAGCTATAGGAACTTTTTGTAGCTTCTTCTCGGAAATCTGCCTACCCTGTCTCTAATTGAAAGGACCCCGAGCGTTCAAAGTGTTTAAAGTTCGGAAAGTTCGCTTAGGCTGTAATTGTTGTTTGTATTCTTTACCATATTATAATATTAGAAATATAAAATGGAATATAATGAAGGAACAAACTAAGTTGTTAATTTTATTTGTGCATTTTAAATTAATCGATAATAAAATAACGCGTCAAAGTTCACAAAGTCGTGAATGTTTAAATCGTTATTATTTGGGTGTGTATTTGTGTTGAATTACGCGAGTCCAGCTTTAGTAACGATAATGAGTAAATAATGACCATTCCGCTGTGAACTGAATAGTGATAAACATTTCTTTCGTGAGTAAAAATCACGTTTATTTTCACCTGTAAATGTGACTGCAAATGTGATTCTAATTCTTATTTATGTATAAAAAACGGATTCGTAGTGCTATTAATGCTTTTGTAATACAATAGGTCGCAATAAAATTAGCGAGGAAAATATTAGTGGCGTGGCCGCACGAACGTGCATTCCGTGTTATTGTGTCGCAAACATTTCCCAATAAGTTCCAAATAATGGGTATTTCCCTAATGACTGCTGACACAAACCGAGCCAAGTTCTTTGTCGTGCAAATTGCGACTTCGACGCGGTACATCACTATTTTTACGTAAAGCAATAAACAAACCTGGTTGTAAATAACGTTGGTTGAACGCCTCCTTGTCTTGAGAGAAGAATAATGGTATTTTCTATTTCGTTAGGTTGTACTAGATATACTTATGTCCGCTCGGATGGCTGCCAGCTGCGGCGCCCCGCATCCAGTTCTAGTGTCCCTCCCGTCCCAAAGATGTAAACTTACTACGCCGCTGGAGGAGACCTGTGCCACTATATATTTTTTTTAGCTCTAGGGAAAAAAACAGAACTGCCAAAGTAATAAATTCTAAACGGACGCTCACGTAGACGTTCTGTATATAGATAAATCTTTTATTCAATTATGTTTTATTGGCTTCTTCATACTGTAAGCCGTCTTGAGTTTACCCCATGTATTTTCTAACAGTTTTAACAGACTAGATATTGTGAACTCTGCAGGATAAGTACCTATGTTCTAGTCTGCTCCGAACATGTTCATTTCAATAAGTGCCACAAATATCCAAGCAATGAATGCACACGTACGTGTAGCCGTTTACCTACGTAATTTACGCGTCGCGAATCCCACTGCGCTTGTTTGTCCGTGACGTCGTTTCGCATTCAAATTGGCATATAACGACAGGACGCACCACGAACCATGTACCACGCACCGCCAACATTCCAAACAATTAAGTCTCGCGCGTGTTGTTCGAGCCTCTTCCATTCCACAGTAACTGTGCGCGGCCCGGCGGCCCTAAATCAAAGAGCCGTGAAGTCCCCCCACACTTCCATATTTTCGCACCCCGACAACGTCGTATAATGGCTATTGACCAAATTTATCGACTTTCATGTCATATTCTCATCTTTATGCGGAGCTGGAAGCCTGGAATTGGCCTCACATAACATATGTGGGAAAAAGTCTCCGTGTTCTACGACACAATAAATTATTTTGATCTTTATCTCGCACGTAAATAATAGATAGAAGATATTGATATCAACGGAAGATATGGAATATTGCGACTAAATGGCGTATTCAAGAAGGGAATTATGCCGATCGAGTTGATTAATTTGATAGAGGCTATGAATAGTATAATCAGAAGATTTTGTTAGCGATAAGTTTACACTATCGGGAGCGAGAACTGTTGTAACTTCATTCTAATCAAACTAACACGTCCGTTGTAAATCCAACTACCACAAAAACACCTTAATACCCGGAACAATTGTTCGCTCACGTATGTGCCCATTCAAAAAGCGGAGAGAAACCGGCGTGAGCAATCACAAAAGAACGGAAACGAGGAGCGAAGAAACACTGTCATTAATATACGTACGAATGTTGTACCGCGCCGTGCCGCTGGGCTCTTGTTTTTATTCAGAGCACGGAATTTAAGTTTATTATGACTGTTATGCAAACTTCGTCGTAAATGGTGCGAAGCGAACAAAAGAAGTAGGCGATCGAGTATCGAAAGAGTCTGCTGCTTTACTCTCATATTTAAATCAAGAAATTTCCGATTTCATCTTAAACATTTCTGAAGTTTTTCCTCTCAAAACTTTGATCGTCATTGATTCCTCGCCGCACTCACGTACCGCTTTCATAACTGTTCGGTATTGTTCTTTTAAAAAATAAAAATGCAAGTGTTTTCATTTCTCAGGTAAAAAAGTTTATTAGTAAAGTCTATGCATAAATTCACGTCGGCTTCGTGCTCTAAACTTAACAATGGAATGGGATTACACCTTTTATTCAAAAACATTATTTGGTACTGTGTTTCATGTCCGCCTTTTTTACACGATGCCAGACAAAATACAGAATAAATTATTTCAGTACAGTTTAATTTTTACGGCTTCACCTCACGTGTGAAATTAAATTATATTTTTGCAGTAAGTAGGTACTTTATAATGTGTACCAAAATGTTACAATTATTTTAATGTCAGTATTATTTTAGCATTGTTCATATCCATTTAAAATAAAACACCTACGTTAAAGTTGTTAATAAGGTTTAACTGTTCATTTATGTGGTTACATCAAAATATTTATTCATCGTTTTATTGGTGAAATAATACGTTACCCACAAATGGCATAATTGATCGGTGTTCCGGCTACGCAGATGCGAACAGTTCGCAGCTGAGGTCGTCAGTAAGCCGGGCTGGACAGATTATAGGTACAATATAGCCACCGACGTCATAATCATTATTGAAAACTTTTATAACAAGTTCGAAACACCCTGCTCTGGTAAGTTGCTACCTACGTAAAGTACGGAAATTTATTACAGAATGTTTTTACTGGTTTTCGAAGTTCCTTAATCTAAAATCGATAGAAACGACGCCGAACAAAGTTGTGAATAGTACCTTAAGTTGGGAATCGAAGAAAGTCGGACCTTCCGTTCAACACCTGCGTAAAAGATACGCTCCGTTGATAAAGTCGCTAGTTCGGAGCGGTCGTGTTGCACCCAAATGAGATAAATCGAAACCTTTATACGAAAACTTCATATCTACAAGTATGTGAAAAATAATCTCGTAAATCGTAAAGTTTTCTGTGGAACGCCAAAATTCGGTCTTATATGGACCGTCACTTTGATTTGAAGTATGTACCTAAGACCCAGCTTCCTAGACATAACAGTTTTCCTGAAGTATTCTTTTATTATAGCCGCAGCACGTTAACGTTTCTATAAAAATAACACACCGATCGATTGACTATCTCTGATATTTATGACGTTTTTTATTAACGTTTAAATGAATACCGATTTTCACTGGAGATAGGTTTCATATTTTAAAACAATAAATTGCCATACATTTTAATAGTGCATATTTTTTGCTTTTTTCAGAAACTTTATGTAGTGGCACAATGGCTTTATTTCAATTAATTTTAAATATTCCCTTAACTTTAATAACCCCCAAAAACAATAATAAACTTAAATGCCTGCTTTATTTAATTTTCGTAATAATTTAAACGCTAGTCAGATTCCACTTAAATGTAGGAGATCTAGAGAAAGCTCAGTACGTGAATGTTTAGAGAGGGATACAAACCGAATAGATATGGTCGGGTGCGTCTCGTACGTCGGTCGAATGGAGCGAGCAAATTACATCATTCTATAGAACTGGGCGCCTGGTAGCACGTGACGCCACTTTGCAACATGATACACGGAAAATGATTTTCCTCAAAATATTTGAAGGAAGGCTTAGGCCTTTTGAATTGTATTGTTTCAGTGTAAATAAAGTGTTCATTGGAATTTTGAATTGTCACAGTGAACTGTGGTCTCATTAGTCTAGTCGTGATACTGATGACGAATCTTCGTAAGAACATAAAATTACAACGTTTCTAGGAACTGGGTCCCTGGTTGAGGTTGACGCCACTTTGCAACATGGTATAAGTGGAAGTGAAGATTTTCCTCTAAACAGTTAAAGGAAAGCTTTATGTTGATTCCGTGTAAAGTACTAATTGGCCTTTCTGAACTTCAATTAAATTATATAAACACAATTTCTTAACAACGACCACGTGGTGTTATTAAGATCGAGTTATTAAAGAGTTGTCAATTGTAGACTTATATTATTTATTTTCTTTAATTAGGCAACCAACAGTGACTCATATAGTTATATTACAGAGTATTACAGTATTGTATGGCTAATAATAGGTTTCCTATTAAGACTAGGATTAGTATATAACAAGCGAAAGGACTACATACTAAGAAATATTTAGATACCCCCTTATTACAAAACAAGGTTTTTCTTTAGATCAGGTTTAAACTACTGAGGCAGACGTTAACGTCGCGAGTTTCTAGTGGTAAAGCGCCAACTTTGCGCAGACGCGACGTTAACGTCGCGAGTTCGTTTACGTCCTATTTAGTGTTGTATGTTTAACTATATTTACTCCTAAACTAACTAAAATGAAAACCGAATAAAGTAGCTCAATATTATTTACTGGTTTAAATAATAACCTGCTTGATGAAAATTGTTCCATTTAATTGGGTGTCATTGACACCCAATAAATGGAACAATTTTCAAATTTTTTTTTGTGAGCAACAGGTTATTACAGAGCTATGGTGGCAGAATTAACACAAAAGTGTCAAAGTGTCAATAACAGTCCCGAGTGATCGATGTAAAGGGTCACTGCATTTATAAAAACCATAGTAGCAGAATTTTAACACTATCACTATTTGTGTTAAAATTCTGCACAGTTATGCGTGAATAATTCTGAAATTAAATTATGAACAATGTCGTCAATATTTGGCTATGAACATTGCCTCTGTGGGCTAAACCAAACAATTAAAATAGTATGAAGATTTCAGCTAGAATTCATGTTTTTTATGGCTTTTACTTGAATTAGATTAACTAGGAGCACTATTTACTTATACGAAAAATATTTTCTAAGTAGGTACTCATTATGATTAGGCACTATTTTTTTCATTCTTATCAGTACTTCATGCAAGCACCAACATACAAACAGCCCATTTGTTTTACCATTTTGCGTACACACGCAAAGTTAACCGTTCACTATCAAATCCTAAACAAAGTGAACATCGATAGATTTCTCTATCTGGTCGAGCACAAAGAGCAGAACGTTACGTAGTGTTCAATTCTACGTTTTTCATTGAAGCGGAAGGAATACAGCCAGACATTCCTTTATTTCTGTTTCGTATCGCGATGAATATTCAGGCAACATTAACAAGGACTAATTTGTGAATAATTTGATGTCGATGGTACATTGTTATTCGATGAACACGGGAAAGTTTTGAATGAATTTTGTTTCTCCCAAAACATTCCCGTCTCTTTTCTGGCCTTGTCCTGTTTTTCTTGTTTTCTATTATGTTAAAGATATTTTAATTAAGGTGGGTTGAGATTTGTTTTTTTTTTCTGTTATAGAGGGTGGCAAGGACATCGACGCGCAAACTGTAACGATTTTTAATAACCACAGCATTTCCAGAATCATTTGTACTGAATCCATGGTGAAAGGTTGCGCGTTGGTATCTCTACCCCCCTTTATGCTTCAGATTTGTTTGCAAGGAAGTTTTGGTTCAATAAACCTGTTATGACGTTAATAAGTTAACAAGCAATGGAAGACAGCGGAGTAATTGCGGAACACACTATCAGTACCAATGGGTTTCATTTTGACAGTTCAACAACATATGTACATTGCGTTATATACGTTATTGAGCACACATTTTTCGAACTTATGAAGCAATGGTTTAACAATATCTTTCAAAATTATTCCGAATGAAATTGATAATGTGTTACGCAATTAGGGTGCTGGTCGATATTGATGCGTTACATAAATAAATCCAAAAATTATCTCGCATTAAAAGCGTAAAAAAATTAGAGTGCATTTATTATTTTTAGTACATTTTCCGTCGTTTCATGCGCTTTCATTCTGCCGTAGTGTAAAGCTCCGCGATGTTAAATTATGTAAAACTCGAAATAATCAGTAAAACTAGTTTCAACTTTCATTATTTTTAATGAAGTAAAATAAAATTGACACAAAAGATGATTGCGGTTACTTAACAAAGTTTCCGCTTGATCAGCTTGCTCTACGATTTTTAACTTATTTTTAGAACAATGAAGGGTTATGTTTGTTCTCGTCATCAGCCTACAGCAGTCCACTGCTGGACATAGGCCTCTCCAATTGCAAGTCATTCAGCTCGATTCACGGTAACTCTCATCCAGCTGCTACCAGGCAAGGTCGACCGTCACTCCATCTAGCCTGAGGACATCCTATCTTACGTTTGTCGATTCTCGGTCTCTACTTAAGACGACGATATCGATACCATTCACATTCGCACAGTTTTGCTAGCTTATTTAATTTGACCCTGTATAGTGTGTACCTTTTAATTTTTACTATTCTGTCAAAATCTGTTGCCGAGGTTGAGCAGGGAAGTATCGATTTCTATTATTATCATTGTCCATTAAAACATTCTTGAAGAAAAACAGATATCAAATTATGTCCATCGACAAACTTCTGACATGAAAAATTATCACGTGAATATCAAAATATAATAGAATTGTTTGTTCAGTAATTATTTATGTTGTCTTGACCCACATTTCACTAAATCATCACATTAGTTCTGGTTAGGAGGTTGCTAGAGTTTATTTGTGAAGCTATGAAAACAGTTCAGTTGGGTTAGTGTGTTGCGTCCGTCTGTCAGAATACTGAAATAGGTCTAGTCCAGTCTAGAAATTCAAACATTATCGAAAAAAAAACTATTATAAATCAATACTTTATTGGGAATAAATTGTTATTTATGCACAGTTCATTTTAATCTAAACTGATATCATTTAAAGAGAAGAGATTTGATTCTTTGTATATTTGTTTGTTACACTTGCCCGTTTGGATGAAATTTGACACATGGGTAGACCGTGACCTGGATTAGGACATAGAATACATTTTATCTCGATATTTATATGGGATCGTGACTTATGCGGGTGAAACCACGGGGTGCATTCTATGTAAAAACGACAAAATAAAATTACAAATTTGTTAATTGATGGAAAAGTGCGTTATTATTGACCAGCACTATAATTGAGTAGGTACCACAATATCAATCTCAATTTGAATAATTTTGAAGGATATTGCTAATCCACTCAAACAAACTTTCATAACTTCACTGTGAGTAATACAAAGTTTGAAATATTATATTCTAAAAGCTACCTATGTACCTACGTAGTCTTACCATAGCTCGCCTCGAAGCTTACGACTACTCGTTGTTTGAACAACAGTACAACTTGCAACAAGAATCACATTTCTGTTAACAGTCGCCTTTTGTTTTAAATAATTCTAGAGCTCCAGTAACTTAACCCACGCAAGTGCAGAACAGTTGCCGATTTAAATGGACTACCGAGTCTTTTATAAACATTCATTCATTATAATGCAACTGGAGATTTTATAACTAGAGGTAGCTCACAATTGAATGCTTCATGTGGTTCGTTTGAGGATTGTTTTGTCCAATCGCCGCGACTTACGTGTTGTAGGTCGTACGTTCGAACCCTGACAGGAGCTATCAGGAGCTATACTTTGTGTAAATTATATCATCACAAATGCTCTCAAAATGGTGAAGGAAAACATCGTGAGCAAATCGGCATGTCGTAGAACCAAAAATTCGAAGACATGTGACATCTACCAACCCGCACTGGGCCGGCGTGGTGGATTACGGCCCACTCCCTGTCACCGAGAGGGGCCTGTGTCTCAGTAGTGGGAACATTATAGGCTGATTATGCCGTTAAAAATATTATATTGCATGGAAATGTAAAACTAATCTATGTAATCATCGTTCGCGATTTATTTGCCAAACATGTAAACAAATATGAGTATTTGGAAAAATAACTTTAATGCCCACACAATAAAGTTCAGTTTACGCTAAAACTTCAAACATTTTTATAAATTTTTAAAGTGTGTTAGTCACTCTGAAATCAAATTAATTCCCACTTAAATAAAGTTGATATTAGTTTAACTTGAAATAACAACAATTAGAAATATACGTTTGAATAGACTTTAGGTATGTACCTTACCTATGATTTGTATTGTTCTTTCATGAACTATGAATGAACTTGAAAACAAACTGCCTCGTTGTTCTAATGGTCGCAATTGATATTGAGCATGAGGTCCTGGGTTCGATTCCCAGGTCGAGCAAAGTTATTGGGTTTTTCCATCAGGAATTTTTCAATATCAGCCCGGAGTCTGGATTTGGGCCCGGTTGATTGCAATAGGCTCGCTCCCTGTTACGTGGGACCTAAACATAACTGGCGAAGTGTGGGTGTACTAAAGGTGCACCTCTGCCTATATCTTCTGGGATTACAGGCGTAACGAGCGGGTCACAAAAAAGAAATTGTAGAGTTTTCTATATTTTTCACTCACTGAAAGCGCTTTAGGTTAGGGACCAAAGACGCCTATGTATTTTCCAATAAAACATACATTTCGTTCATGGTATTTAATCTGTTTCTTTGTAAACCGAAGTCGAGTTCCCCTCATCTTATTTCAAAGAATCTGCATACAGGATTTGAGCTGAATTAATTCTTTGAAACTTTTAAACATTTTCTGAATTGTTGCGTTTTAACGTTCACAGCTTGTCTGAGTAAACTTTTACAGCTTTGGAATTTGTTGAAAGATGATGCATCTTAATATAATATTATAGTAATTATTGTTCTGAGGTTTATAAACCTATCAGATTTCAGGCATGTTTTTCATGTTTTTTTTATTTTAGTCTTGGTGTGACCGCCTTCACATAGGAACTTCGAAAAATCAGGGCCGGTTTAACTAATGAAACTGAACGCTCAGCGCATCACACTGCGTTCGAGAACTGTCAATGTCATCATTGTCGTGGGATATTGACACTTAGATGTTTTAATGAAGATTATTTTGATTTCATAAACAGATATCGACTCACTTAATTTCACGTAAATATGTTATTATGAGAGCAATGGTGGCCCAGTGGTAAGGGCCGCGACTTACGAGTTGTAGGTCGGTTCGAATCCAGACAGGCGCTTTACTTTGTGTAAATTATTTCATCACCACTGCTCTCAAATGGTGAAGTAAAACATCGTGAGGAAACCGGCATGTCCTAGAACCAAAAATTCGAAGACATATGACATCTGCCAACCCGCATTGGGCCCGCGTGGTGGATTACGGCCACGCCTTCTCACTGAGAGGAGGCCTGTGTGGCAGTGGGAACATTATAGGCTGATTATGTATGTATGTTATTATGAGTAGGGGGTGTATACCTACCTATAACCTACGTAAAATGATTAAATCTCAAGAAAAAATCCAGTGATTCAACAAAACTTACAATTCTTCTATTTCGATTTTAGTTCCCATGAACGATATAATAAAAAAATAGTAACGAAGTCAAAATTGTACATATTTGGATAAAAGTAAAGTCTGATGCCGAAAATGTAGTTTTTAGAATTTTTGTTAGTTTATTTGGTTGTATGTTCCGGATTGGTGACAAGACGGCTAAACGGATTTTGATGAAATTTGGCACACAGGTAGTTTATAACCTGGATTAACACATATGGTACTTATAATCCCGGTAGTACGTTCCTGTGAGAAATTTTCTGAAATCCATAGGAAGTCGCAGGCAATAGCTAGTCTCTAATAAATCTATACTAAGTTGTATCTCATTTTTAAACTTGTGTCACCACACTAATCCATCTTTCAGGCTTGGTGACTAAAGCAGAGTCCCCTAGGACCGTTTGTTATGGCGGGCGTTTTCTCCTGATATGGATGATTAATGATAAGGGAAAAAAATTGAAGAGGACTTTAGAACTAACGTTGGATAAACCCAACTTTTTAAAGTGAAAATTACAGCTTTACCCAATCACTTTGTATTAAAAAAAAATTACGTGCAAGTGTTATTTTAAGCAATTTACAAAATAAATGTAAATTATCATTTACTATGGTATCCATGAGGGTTTTGATTTCAAGGCTAACCGTTGTATTGTTTTACATTTTGTAGAATATTTTACGTGGCAATTGGGTCTTGGACTTGACCACTTTGTTGAAAATAGCCACTGCCAGTGATTTTAATTGGCAGGTAAGCTAGTTGGGAGCTTAGCATAGTTTGTTTGCTTTTTTTGTTTGTTTGTTTGCAGGGCGTAGCCGTGAGGTACACAATCACAGAATAAATAACACAGTTTTTTTTTTGTTTTTGTGTGAATGTTGTGTGCCTTACTTAACCTGGGTAAATAAACTTATTTTATTTCTTTCTTTCTTTCGTTTGCTAATCTCTCGAAATACCAGTCGGATTTGAACAAATATTTTTGCAATTGATAGCCCTCCTGAGGAAGTAGTAGGGTAGGGTGGGGTAGTTCCTGAGGAAGGTTGGATACATAGAAATGTAAAATCTATGGTTGGATAGGATATTTAAAATCACGCTACGACTCTTAGAAACCGACCAAAAAGCAAACAGTCACAACGCTAAGCCAAAACGAAGTACTAGCTCTGGCAGGTGATAGGATATACTAGGTGGTTCGGGGGCCGAAACTTCACGCGGACGAAATCGCGGGCATAAGCTAGCTTAGAATATAAGTAGTAGGTATGTTTGTAAACTTACAATAATATTGATCCTCCATAGTGTGTGAGATAGATAGAATAATAATTTAAAGAACCTAGAAGACTATCATATCGCTAATGATGATATTATTAAGTATGTACCAGAGCTTTGGATAAACAGATAGATTAAACATTTATTCAGTGCACACAAAAGACATAGCACAACACAAAATCACAAATGATAACAAATTATGTACATTAATATATTCTATAATATAAAATAAAGTCGGGTTAATACACCATTTATAACTCAAGAACGGCTGGACCGATTTTTATGATATTTGCTTTGTTCGATTTGTCTCCGATGGGAAAAATTCACGAAAAAAAGATAATTCATTTTCTCATACATTTTGTATGGAACGGCTTTTTAGATGATATCTTGAGAACAGATTGTCTGATTTCGATAGATGGCGGTATGAAGTTCACCGAGTCAGCTAGTATATTATATAATATATAAACAAGCTGTCAATATACAAAAAAAGAAAAACATATTTAAACAAATAAGGTGACATTATGACATGCATAAATCAAATAACGAACAAAGTGCGGTGTGCGTCTCAAAGTTGCACCAAATGGCAGTCCAGCTCAGCATGTGTCAGGCAAATGTGTAGTACCTGACGCTGATATTCTAGGTAAATGATAACCGGAACATCATAGACACATTTGATTAGATAGTAGTTAAGTATCTACATCTCTACCAAGTCCTATACAAGGTAGATTAAGTATAACGTAACGTTTAAAAAATAAATCGTGACCTTTTTATTTGTTTCAATCCTGTGTTTATACTATTTTCAGAATTGTTTGTTTTTAATTGCCCCGAGGTCGCCATTTAGTCGAGTTAAGAAGTTAAAATCTTCTATTTTTCTTTTGTATGACGAACACTGTAATTATATTAGAAACTGCTTTGTTTCGAATAAGTTAAACAAAAGTAAATTGGTTATTTAAAATGTTTTGAAACCTTTGAAACGTATACAACAACCAGGAAATGCTGAAATTGGGTTGCTTTGTAAAAAAAGTGACAAAATCACCACGCTTGATTTTTACGCTTGTAAATAAAAAACGTGATAGTAGCTTGTACAAATTACATAGTATGTACCTACTACGGAATATCTGTTCAACCTTTTTAAGATTTTTCTAGAATTTTACGATATCTATGGGAGAAGTTTGAACGGTGGCTCCATATTTGGCTAGACGTCCATTTGGAAAGCCGTTTTTAAACTTTAATAACTGAAGACCTCATACAAATTGCAAAGGTTTACAACACCATTCAAGCAAACATTGACCAATTCAATTCAATCTGATCTTGACAGATCATCAGAGCACCATGAGGGCCATGTCAGCCTGGCCAATCGTGTACAAACCCATGCCATTCAAGTGAAGGAAATAACTAACTGTGGTAGGTATTTGCCGACGGTGGCGGTACGGCCGACTGTGCTTGTGGTTCCCGGTAACGAATAGGGCCTACTGGGTGCCGTGACGGCTAGTGTACATACGTATTTGTAGGAATGAATCCGGAGAATGATCGTCTATTATTTTGTTTGAACTATCATTTCTTGCGTCGGTGGAAGATGAGGCGCTAGTTATGGTTTGAAGTCTCACGTCATAAAGGCAATCTACAACCTCCACCTACTTGTTAACACAAAAACGTTACAATACCAGATAACTTTAACTACAGACCAGCCGTCGAAAGAATGCGTTTCTGTCTTTCTGACACCTATCAGAGTGACAATTCTACTGCTTATAAAGGTCAAATTCGAAAAACACGTATTCGTTTGTATGAAACTGGCAGGTGTCAATAACGCACTTTGTCTTCAGCCGCACTGTAGCTTGCCTCTTTGTAGCCATTAAGTTAATTAGATAATGTGGTAGGTATTTACTAGAATGACATACTTTATATATGAAAATATGTCATTAGACTGCTCAGATACTTTTAAATCAGGCAAAACAAAATACAATCCCTGCATACTTCAACGAGAATAAGGCCTACCTACACCCTCAGAAGCGTTTAAAGGATTATACCAAGGAACTGGGGGATCAACCTGCAGGCAACGACCACCGCCCAACGGAGAGGCTTACTGATTATGGTAATTTCCTGCCGTGGGACTCCATTCAATCGTGGATCTCATTTGCCCATGATGAGGACATGGTGCGAGTTCTTTTAATAATTTTATGCAATGAGGTCATCGGGTGTTGCTTGAAACATAAAACAAAATTACTGTTTTATAGCCAATTTGAAGTTTGTGATAGTAAATGACGAATTAATGAAACATCAATAGTTTATTTTATTTTATTCTGACAAAATTGTATAAGCATGTTGCAGTTCGGTTTCATGTAGTTGCATAAGCATAAAGCATAATCAACCTAGAATGTTTCCACTGCTGGGACACAAGCCTTCTCTCGGTGAGAAGGAATGGGCCGTAATCCACCACATGGGCCTAGTGCGGGTTCGTAGATTTTATATGTAGGACAGGACATGCCGGTTGCGTCACGATGATTTCCTTCACCGTGTTGTGACATTTTCATGTTCATGTCCTTGACAAAGACGCAATAAGCCTCAAAGCCCCAAAAAATACAAAATTCATAAAATATTCTCCCAATTAGCAATTATTTATTGTTCTTAATTAGCAAAATTTAATTTAACGCCACCTTTTCCAAAAGAAAATTAAGAATACATTATGAAAATTTAAACACAGAGTCCTTAAAAAATCTTCAAAGTATAATTTTGAGACGAATGACGTTGACACTTTAATGAAAAGCAAACTGGGTCAGTTTGTATCTATGGCATTTAGGGCCGGTCCTCATTTGGTCGATTTTCCCTTGACTTGCTACTAAATTATTATTAGACTTTAGATTGTTTGATAGAGTTGGCTTTGCTTCGTGTTGCTGCAAGAAAATTGCTGTATTATTACGACGTGTTGCGTCCTCGTTCCTAAACTAATAATTATTGTGATGTCTTTTGTTTTGATTTGTTTTCTTTGATGTTGAGCTTTTATTTTTCTTACGAACCACGTGCGTTTGTTATTTGTTTTTTGTTAAAGCCAGGCGGTGCTTCATAAAGAGTTTTCAATATAAAGATATACTCGTAAAGCCTTGCAGGACGCGCAATAAAAATAAAATAGGTCAGCTTCGCATTGAAAAATATTTTACCGAAGTCGATAATAACGAATGGCGATCAAAGAGCAAAAGTATCGTGTGAATAAAAGTACCGCTATAAATTACAGCATCGGCGTGAGGTGAACCGCGATATTATTATGTATGAGTGCAAAATTTCATCAATAATACCATTTCACTTTGAAATAGGAAAGAATGAAACACAATTACTTAAACAGAACTCGACACAAGCGTCCTATTTCTTTCTCGCCTACTACAGTAATGGGTTTGGTGCTCCCTCTTCCCACTAGTGGTGTTGCTGCTACCGCCCTCCACCCCTCCCCCCACCCTTCAGTTTCCAACGCCGTCGGTGCCACCAACAATGACCTCGTATTTCAGACGGAATTGCTCAAACACGGAACAGAGAAAACTCAGAATGGCGTTCAAATATTTAAAAGATCATCGTTGATTTATTTAAACTTTTTGTTTTTTTGTTTCACCCACCCAATCTATTATTCCAAGCCCTATAAATAAAAATACATTTAATTATAACTACAATGATTTATTTTTGTCTGTCCTTAAAAATTCATTTGAATACGATCATCACACTATGTTGTTCATTTATAAATATTTGATTGCTAACCCTACTTTTATCCTCACAATGAAAGCAATGCAATAAAATTATTTCAATGTAGTTTGAAGTCTCCATGCTTTTAATCCTATACGTATTTTATGAAAATTGAATTTTAATCGCTGAGAAATATATAAAAGACTAGTTCATTCACAAATTATACAAAGAAGGATTTAGGCATCTCTAGTTTTAGTTTTGTTTCATACTAACTTAACTACATAAAACTGCAAAGGAGATGTCATCAAATGTAAATTATGAGCAGAAAAAAGCTATATTTTTTCTTCATAGTATTGCCAACTTGCTCTACATTATTTGAAACCAACTTCAGATTCAAATAACTTGAGGTTTACAGAAGTGCAGAGTTGCGATTTACGGAGTATAGCAATTCTTTATTGCAAAGTATATTGTAACCAAAATATGCCCCGACCTTTTGTCCAACCAAATTGTAACTATTGCTATCTTCCATTCGCAGATGAAATTATAAACAGATAGAAGAACATTGAGGCTGTCAAATTAGTTTAACCAATACTACTTCCATATAAGTTTTAGACGTGGCTCAGAACATGCCACCTGAAAACACGCTGAAGTTTATCACGTAATCTAGTTTGATAGTTGTAAACTATTACCGTCTCCTTCTGGCTTTGCGTGTTAGTTAAAGACAGCAATAGCTTTATTTTACATAGAACAAACAAAAGAATTACAAATTCTCCAAATTTAAAAAATATTTGGGTGCAAATAGGTCAGCCCTTTTCTTTCCGCGAATATTACAAGATTAAGGGATTATAATTCGGATGGGATGTAGAATTTTAACATGGCTTAGATTTCCCAGAGGTCGAGGGGTGCGAAGGCTGACAGCAGTCGCTCTGTGTCAGCAAGAAATCTCACTTGAATGTCTGTTGCAGTCATGTTGCTCTTGAAAACGTCACGTGGAATTTTTTGTGGTAATAGAAAAGTTAAAATCAATTTATTGTGTGAGCAGTCTTAAATTAAATTTTACCAATAAGGTTTCATTGTTAGTCAAATTGCATGGCATTTATGGTATCTGATGATTTTTGATTCGATCGATTCGGTCGATTTTCAAGGTAAAGCAACGCTTGCAGAGGTCAGTCCGTGGATGGCCATCATTACATCCTCTGTGTCACGGAAAACACGTTAAGCGTTTGGTCCCGGCTGTCATTTGTAGATCTTTGACAGTCTAGAAGCCCGAAAGTCTGACAACCAGTCTAAAGGTACGAGTTCGTAGCCGACCGCATACAGCAGCAAACGACGTGACGTTGCGGCATGTCGTACCGACACGTCGTAGCGTCATGTCACTGTAGTTATGATTTCGAACCCAACTGCGGTGTCTAAATCCAGCGTCGGTGGCACTACTGATCTGCGGTCGGACGACACGACGTCTGCGGTCGTGCGACGTGTAGTCGGACGACGTGTCGCTAGCTGTAAAAGGTATTTCATAGAAATACATACAAAGCAATAGTGTCGTAACGACACGTCGTTTGCTGCTGCTGTATGCGGTCGGCTACGAACTCGTACCTTAACCAAGACGTATCGTGTTACCTAGTAATTGGGTTGGAGGGGGGTCCGATACGCAGTCAGTCCCTCCATGTAAAATTGCATCCGGTAAGACTGAAAGCTGACTCAACATAATACAATATATATATATATATATATATATATATATAAGGCTAGGCAGATTTATTTTGCTTAAGTTGATCGCATACTATTACTTAAAATCAATCCCTTACCTTTTTTATTTCATTCACAATAATTAATTAAAAGTGGTGTTGTCTTGACTCTCGAAAAGCTATGTAATTTAAGACAAACGAATAAGTTTAATCGACTTAGGTAAGTGTCTTGACAATAAGGTGGCAATAGCCCAATAGAAAGCAAGAGGTCACTTTAGATTTCTACTTACTTTTTTTGCAATTTGCAGCTCAGTGTTAGGTTGTATGTTGAATAAAATATGATTCACGACCGTAACAAACGTGGCTTTACAGACTCATAATCATTAGAATCAGCAACACAACTGTCTAAGTTCATATTACCATTAGATGATTCTTATGAGTATAATTCTATAAATAAATATTGTTTATGGACGCGAATCGCATTTACACATCGCATTCCAATCGCATTAATCGCATGAATCGCATTTATACTGACCTGCAAATTGCAAAAAACGTACGAGAATTTGGATTTCGCCGACTAGGGTTGACGCATTTGCCATAACCACTCCTATATATACAAACATACAGATGTACAGTTAACAAAAACGTTTTTAACACCACATGACAGGAGCCGAATCAATAAGCACAGGACAACTTCAGTTACTCAAAATAATTGTAGCTCATTGATTTATCCCAATAATTGATTGATTGTCATACAGTTGGCTAACGCACGTAACATTGTACACGCTGCTCGTTTTATGTTCAAACGCGAAATGTTCGCGTGATAATGATTTGCATTATAAATGGGGAGCTCCAATAACACATAGAACAAATTGTATACAGTTAAATTGAATGATGATACTGAATTTTGAAACGGAATATGGGAGCCGCGCCATTTTGGGGGTGGGAAAAAGAAAAATTATTTCATTTATAGAATTGAGGTTAGAAAAGATTTGCGGAGAACTTTGTTGATATTTCCCTACTTGATTTTTTTTTTTCGTTTAGGGTTTAGGGCGTCTCGCCATGTCTTCCTGGGATGGTCTTAGCGGCGCCGTCCATCCTCAGGCACCTGGAATAATTTGGGTTAGGCCTTTGCCCAGCAGTGGTACAGAGCCGAAACACTAAATAAGTAACTTAAGAGTCGTATTGTTAGTGACCTACCTATACCTACGTTTGTTTAGCTCAAGTCTTTAAAAAACTTTTTTACAAAAAAAACAACCGACTTCCAAAAGAAAAACACTACAAAGTGAAAAATAACTTTAATTTCGGAAGTCGGTGTCGTTGGTTCCACATTTTCGTTTTTTTGACACCGACTTCCGAAATTAAAGTTATTTTTCACTTTGTAGTGTTTTTCTTTTGGAAGTCGGTTGTTTTTTTTGTAAAAAAGTTTTTATTTTTTGCTTTTTAGTTGTACCTACCCCATACAAATTTATATAACACTACTTGCTAGTGACAGGAAGATAAACATCATCAATATAAACTAAGTGGAAAACAAACGTATTGTTGACGCTCATTCCAAAACTACCCAAGCAAAGTTCATAAAATTTATATGGGACCACCTCTGAAGCATACCTTATTCATTAATTAGACTAGATGCTGATAATCCTGGCTGCAGCATCAGGCCAAACTTATGTCAACATTGCATTGAACTTAAAATTTAGTCCTGTTTAAAATGAGCCCAAACACGACTACGGTGCTGTAATTTCAAGGTTTGTACTTTTTCTGATGCTCCTGGCTTCAGCATCAGGTCTCTATGTACTTCGGTGTTCCTCATTAACATTACGTTTATCCACACATCGAGCCCTTTTCAATGAGCCTAAACACGATATATCTGCTGTTAGTTGTCGAGGAGTTAGGTACTCTGCAGACTATCCTGACTGCAGCATCAGGTCATGACTTAATGATCATGAGACCAAATGTGGCAAATGCCCAATCAAATATCAAAACAATTTACTAAAACAGTCCTTGCCTGTTCGAGTAACTTCTTACTGTTAAGGAGTTGTACCTTCCATCATCAGCGCAGCTACCTGAGATGGTGACAACCATACGCAAATACACAAGATACTTCATAAAATATGCGAAAAACCATAAGTAAGCCTATAAAATTTGAGGGTTGCCCTCGATTTCTCTAAGATCCCATCATCAGATCCTAACTTGGTGACAATGGGACCACCTCAGAACTATCTACTTTCGAACAAAAAAAGAATTTTGAAAATCTGTCGACAATTAGCGGAGTATTCGATGAACAAACATACAAAAAAAAAAAAAAAAAAAAAACATACAAACAGCCGAACATAGTACCTCCTCCTTTTTGTGAAGTCGGTAAAAAAACTGGTTTGTATTATTTGACTAGCTTCTGCCCGCGACTTTTCACCCTCCCCCCCCATTCACCCTCTTAGGGGTGGAATTTCGAAAAACTCTTTCTTATTGGATACCTACTCTTCACAAAGAACACACCCTACAAATTTCATTGCTCTAGGACCAGCGGTTTAGGCTGCGCGTTGATGTATCAGTCAGTCAGGACTTTGAATGTTATATACATAATTATATAGATTATTTAATTTTTCACAGTTAGTGTAAGGAAACAAGGCGTTGCCAGTTCTATTTGTTGTTCCATGACGATTGTTCCAATCGATTCTAGCGATGGTGGAACCTTAATCAAACCTCAGCATTCGAATGTTTATCGATAATACGATCCTGCGATTCCCAAACACGAAGCATAATTGGTAACACAAGCGCTATTCACTAAACGACCTAATTAGTGAACATTTAAATGATTATCGCAAATTCGAAGCATTACACCTATTTCTGCAGACTGTTTTCAAAGTAACAGGTGGCTCTGTATGGCTTCCGTAGACAATAAGCCTTGGCATTGGCAACATTTCAACGTGCAAGGCTCTATTTACGTCCAAGAGGTCCTGGAGAGAGATATCTAAACCCTTCATGGACGTTCTACACTATTTCCAGATGTGTCAGTCTCTAGTTGGTTTAGTGGTTGCAAGCGCGACTTTGACCCTGGAGTTCTGGAGTCAATCCTAGGGTCGGACAAAGTGTTATGGGGTTTTTCCATGAGGAAAAAATTTCTTAGTAGCAGTTTCGATGTGTGGTCGATCGATGTCAAATAGGCTCACTTTTATTAAATGTGACTTCAAAATAACTAGCGACAGGGTGTGCCCTTCCCTTTAGGGATAGATGCGTGATGAATAATATACAAAATTTTAACCTATGATTAAGTTTCATTAAAGATAATTGACATCTCTGTATGCGCCGTTAGTCATTAGTTTGACGCAGTATGCTCGTGTTGGAAAGCAGTCGTACACGCCCAGGACTAATTACTTCTGTCCAATGTCACTAATCACTCGACTATTAGCGTCGACTCCTACAGGGGCAATGTGTTTTTCAGGCGTATGTCCAGTGTCCACACAGTTTATTTTAGTAGCAAACGATGGAAAAATGTTTGTTTATGAAATTGATATGTTTAATGTGTCCGTATGTATTTGGTTAAACATTTGATAATTTTCGTGCTATAATTTAGGTTTTAATTTTTTACATTGATTACTCAAAACTTGGTTTGTGTTAGTATGGTAGTTATGGGTACTTTAATGCTTGATAAGAGAACGGGCGGCATCATCCTTCTGTGAAAATGATGTCATAGGAATTAATTAAGCTCAAATCAGCTTCGAAATTAGTAAGTAGAGCAATATTCTATCGTTTTGTTTTAGCTAGCCTGTATTTAGCCAGAAGGCCAATTTAGTAAGTAGAGCAATATTCTATCGTTTTGTTTTAGCTAGCCTATATTTAGCCAGAAGGCCAATTCTAAAACGTTCAAATTCAAGTCGCAATCTCATCTCAGCGACAATTAATGTCAAAAATGTTTGTAAATTGATTGTATTTTTGACAAATTAGAATGCGAACTTTCTTAAAAATACGGGAAATTATATTTGCGAGTTTAAATGAATGAAGTGAGTACTTGTTTTAATAAGATCAAACCCAACTTTCGTGACCCTTTTGGACGTATGGGCAGACAATATGCACTCTTTAACTTGTCTTGTTACGTACCCTTCCGACACATGATTTGACATCAAACGTGTCGTACAATCCTCTGAATTTGCATCACTGTACAACTCACAGTGATCTTTATTCTCATTCAAATAAGGTTGCTGTTGGGTTGCTGCCATTGACAAGTCTGTCAAAATAATTTTGATGTTTATTCTCGTCAGAATAAGGTTGCTGTTGTCAGAGGTAACTGTGAACAGACTATACAGTACATCGATATCCGTGGTGTCCATCTTTTGTCCAACTTTTTTACGAATTCTTTGTTTAATTTTAGAGACGAGAGAACATATCTCTCCTCTCAAAGTTTAGCTGTCAAATTTTACGACGTGAGTTAAAAAAAAAGGGTAATACTCTTTCTCGGGATGTATCGGTCTTATCTCAATCCGTCTCGTATTTAGTAAAGGAGTAGAGGCTCAGTCATGAGTTATGTTATGAGCTATTCTACAGAGAACCTACCTGTAATATTTTCACGTAGGGGTCAACCCAAATCATCAATGCCCTTATTCCAGTTTATTTGTGGTTGGCGCATCATGCCTTTTTCTTCAATACTTATCAGTATTCACCCACTTTTTCTCTATAATTTATGTTTATGCATTATTCGATGATTAATGAGCGCAAGCAAGCTTGCTGATGCGTCTACAAAGTCTTAACCCCTCAAGCGTCAACGGCACACCAAGTGTACACGACTAGTGTTATTGTCATTGTGAAACAATGACTTTACTGCGTCCATTCAACTACTCCGACGCGTGGGGTGTTTCGACAGGTAGACGGGCAAACGTGTGAGTGGTTCAGCGAAGTCCAAGAGACATTTAAAACTGATTCATTAACATGTCCGCCAGTACATTGCTCTCACAGGAGCGATATATGTATACGCTTTTCACGTCAGACGTGTACCTACTGCCCGGGGCATTGTCAATAGTACCTACACATCGGTTCCGAAGCTTTCACCATCTGTGTTCACACGGTCCATATTAGATATTCCATATACTTGCTTATAGAAGACAACAAGTCCATTTGAATTGATTCACTAGAAGACAATTAATAGATTGGTGACCTAAGAGACACTTAGTCCCGATAATTAATGAAAGCCATGGAATTACGGTTGTCACATCAAGGTAACGGAGTTATTAATAGCGTTTTATGATACCAAGTCCCGAATAATTCACGACTTCGAATGACAGCATCATAAAATCCAAAAGTGTACCTACCCGAATTAGCAAAATCATAACACCTGTTTATAAACAAAATTATAGACTAATTTCTTGTTTATATATAGCAAAACTAGATATACAATTATGATATTAATTGGTGCGTGTCGCACCCGATCAATGTTGTTCAAATGTGAGTGAAACCATTGACAAGCTATGTAAGCATATGTAGCACAGCACGACTAATTAATGTCGTAATTATTCCATTTCCTCTGTATATTTACTTCCAACTATTGGTCGCTTCCTTTGTTTAGCTAATTGGAAACCCGCTTTATAATTGTGACACCGATTGCTCGCTGTGGTTACCATGACAGGGCAACATAACCTTTTGCGGTTTCTATTTCGGTGCGCAGCCGGCTCATAATAGGGTATAATGAAATAAAGAGGGGAATCGCGAAGGACATTCCTTCGTTGAGTTAGTTGATAAAGAAATATCTAGGTCTGTATAGGGACAGGGTAGGTTTGCAAACGAAATGCAAATGCCGGGAGCGTATCGCTGTGCCGCTCATCTCCATACGATTAGTTGATCATTTGTTACGCCGCGCCCCGCTGCCACTTCCATTCTGCTGCCGTTTGCCGCCATCTCTGAGGCTGACTGATATATACAGTAGGTATTACTTCGGTCATAACTTTCAGTGACATTACATTTTGTGAACACATTCTGGTGAACTTGGTGCGTACCGATTCGAAGTTTCAATATATCGGCGGTAGGTATTGCCTTTATTGCGAGACAATACAAATTATGTTGAAGTCGAAAAGCTTTTAGATATTTTAGGTGTTCTCAGTTCGATGTTATACAGGATGGCAGGGACAGAGACGCGCAACGCGATCATAAAGTCAGCACATCGCTTAGTTACTGTTACTGTTAGCCTGCATCATCCCACTGCTGGGCAAAGGCGCCTCTCCCCATGACTTCCAGTTCTTTCGATCCAGGGCTAAAGTGGACCACTGGTCGTTTGTTTTGTCCAGCTCGTCCCGCCATCTTCTACGGGGTCTGTCGCGACGCCTTGTACCTGTGCCAGGGCTCCACGTGGTGGTTATTTTGGCACACAGCTTAGTAGCGCAGAAATTTTTCGTCGGTTAATTAAAAAAAAAATGCTGTTCCATACATTTGACCGTGTCGGTATTGCACATTTCTATGAAACAGCTGATTTTTTTTTGGATGACCGGCGAAAACATTATGCGCTAGGGGGTCTAGTAAAAAATTTCAACGCAGGGGTACCTACTGAATCGATGGTAACAGGTTGCGCATCGATATCCCTGCCGCTTTGTATGCTACCATCCTTTTGTTCTGCTGTCTTTCAGAAACATTGATAAAGAAATATTACTTACACCAAAATTATCTGAAATGATCATCGTTATTGTTTCATTTAAAACAAGTAAAACTTATAAATGGCAGGAATTTTCGATCACTTTAAATTATCTTTCTTTTTCAAACCCTTAACAGCCACAGGAAGTAATAAACCCTTCTGAGTGCTTATGGCTTTGAACCAATGCCTATACATAGAAGCAAAAACTAATTAACATCTTAATGAAGTCAGTGATATAACGAAGTTGTCAGAAGGGAGTCGACACACGACTGCGGCTACGTCGAGACTGTTTAATTTTTCGCTGTGTGATTACCATTTGCATAAGCTGCGGGACTTCCGTTACTATATTAGGTTTTGCTCTCGATATTATCTAGTATTTTATGACGTAAGTAATATACATTTTTTAATGCATTTATTCATTTCTTTTACGAAATGTGATACCTAGGTCTAATAAACGGGTATAAACGACATTATATTTATAAATTAAGTCCGAGACACACTCTCAGAGACAAATTTAAAGAGATTAAATAATGACTGTGCCTTCTCAGTATATTTATGAAAATCTTTTATATGCCCATAAAAATATAAAATTGTTTAAAAAATACAGTGATATCCATAATATAAATACTAGGAACAAACACAAATTTGTTGTACCTACAACAAGGCTCAAGAAAATAGGTGGCTCATTCAGATGCCAATGTATACGCTTTTACAATAAACTACCAAGCCAAGTTAATCTAAGCCTTAATAAATTCAAATCATTCATTAAACGTAAGTTGTGCCAGAAAGCCTTTTATACTGTTAAAGATTACATTGAGGACAAAAAAGCTTGGGATTGATCTGCTTCCAATTCTGTATTTTGAACATTTTTTTTTTATACACATTGACATTAATGAATTTTATATAAACAATGACATTTGCTTACTTTGTAAAGTATTATATTCTTTTAATTATTGTGAGTGTGAAGACAATGTGGGTCATTTTATTTTTTACTTATTTTTTTTATTTTGATTATTTTCTTTGTTCTGTTTAGTTTTTGTCATGGTCTGGCAGTTTGAGTAATTTATGTGGCCTACCCAAATGTCCTTTCTTTGGTATTGTTCGTCGAATCGTTGAGCTCCTTAAGTTTTGAGTTGAGCTGCACGAATTCTGACAAATGCGTGCACTGACTGGACAGGTCCACTTAATCTGTGTGGCTCTTTCTTCAAAAGACCATCTCGGACTTCGATCTACGAGTACATGGTCTTATATGAAGACCTGACCAAGATTATGTCTGGACTTTAAAAGAGACTGTGACCTCTGAGTTTGTTTCGGCCTTTCTTCACAGAGTAGTCAGATAGGAAACGCCGACCTCATCTAGTTTTTAAAATATGAATGACGTGTAAAAGTGTTTGTGCAAACCTACTTACAGAAATAAAATCATTTATCATTTATTGAAACAATTTGCTGTCGTAAAATTTTTAAGTTATTTACTGAAAAACTGATGCATTTTAATAATCGCCGTGTAGGGTGGTAACCTTATATGGGTCGCTGCACGCGGTGAGTGTTAAGTACCTCAATTGAGACTGTAATGATATTTTAAACTTTCAGATTTAGCAGAGTCTTACATAAGACACTTCAATGTCTTCAATTATTCATATATAGCACTCAGAAAGAAATAATCTATATAAATAAAACAAAGTCGGGTAAGTTATACCATTTATAACTAACTCAAGAACGGCTGGACTGACTTTTACGATCTTTGATTTGTTGGATTTGTCTCCGCCCCGAATATCAGAATAACTATTAAAACATGGGAAAAATTTACGAATAAAAAAATTAAGATTTTTGGTTCTCAAACATTTAGTATGGAATGGCTTTTTTATGAATAAGTTAACACAACAGTTCCTACCTATTGATTCTGAGGCGGTATGAAGTTCGCGGGGTCAGCTAGTTTATAATAAAACTAGTAGACAAAAAGGCAAAATTAGTTGACGTCGTTAAAAGAATCAGGTTACTCAAGTGGAACTGGGCTGGCCATGTCTGCAGGTTCGAAAATAGACGATGGACTAAAAAAGTAAGCGAATTGATACCAAGCGACCAAAGCAGAAGTAGAGTTCGGCCAAGCAAAGGTTGGAAGACAAATTTTGGGAGAAAAGCGGACCAGGAAGGATGACTAAAGCTTGGGATAGGAATCATTGGAAGGAAATGGGGAGGCTTACGCTAATGAGACTATTGCTTAGAGGCGTGAGCCACACTATTATATAATATCATATAATTATGTAAACGTTGTGAAAGTAGTAGAATAAAGGCTTTTTGTTTTAGTTTTAGATGTTTATGTATAAAAAATCCGTTTGAGACATGATAGATGATTTTTTTTTTTTTTTTCAAATCAAAATGTTTTTATTTCACATAAACCAACATGGGCACTTATGAAACTTCAGAAGCTAGGTGCACCGTTCCAATTGGTCGTTTCCTATGGAGAAGAACCGGCAAAGAAGAATTTTATGTCTATAAGTAGGTTTGCACAAACACTTTTACACATCAATCGTGTTTGAAAAACTAGATGAGGTCGGTGTTCCTATCTGACTACTCTGAGAACAAAGGCCGAAACAAACTCAGAGGACTCAGTCTCTCTTAACCGGTTGAATGCCGTAATTACCGAAACAATTAAAAAGCCATTGTGTCTCGCGTGGATCTACGTTCCGGCTACGAAGGGTTAAAGTCCAGGCATAATCTTGGTCAGATTATGTGATCATCATATTGTGTTTGTCATGTGTTTGAACACAGTTATCTTGGAATTTGTTAACATTCATCTAAAACGTTTACTAATTACTTATTTATTTTCATGCTTACCTACATCAGATACATTAATTAGTAATCCTAAGTTTATTGGTGGTTAGACTAACATAATATGTGGGATATAATAATAAGGGAGCAGTGGTGGCCAAGTAGTAACGGCCGCGACTTACGAGTTGTAGGTCGTAGGTTCGAATCCAGACAGGCGCTTTACTTTGTGTAAATTATTTCATCACCACTGCTTTCAAAACGGTGGAGGAAAACATCGTGAGGAAACCGACATGTCCTAGAACCAAAAATTCGAAGACATGTGACATCTGCCAACCCGCACTGGGCCCGCGTGGTAGATTACGGCCCACTCCCTCTCACTGAAAGGAGGCCTGTGTCCCTGCAGTGGGAACATTATAGGCTGATTATGAATATGAATTTCTTAGAAATTGCTAGGCATTTAGGCACTGATTCATGTTCAAGTAGGTAATTAATATGTTTTATTTAAATAAACAACTAGCGCAGGATGGCAGGCTTTATTTATATTCAGATAATTCACGTCTAATTCGTAACTCCATGCCTGTCATTCTATTATATTCTTGTAATAGAATAGAATACTCTTTATTGTGTACCTACACCATTAAAATTTACTAATATAAATGTAGCAATTTTACATAGGATGATTGATACAGTGGGCGGTGTTACCGCTAAAAGCGATCTTTTGAAGACAACTTTTGGATAGATTAAGAGAGAAGGAGAGACAATACTGTATGTAAGTTGTCAGTGGTGTTCCATTTACATATATTATACATAATATATATTATACGAGAAAATAAGTAAGTAATTTTTTGTTAAGTAGCCAGGGTCGTCGGATATAGTTGAAGTTTAGTAAGAAAACGATGGATGTTTTCGAATGACATTTAATTTGTTAAATGAACTGTATGTTTTCTATTATTTAAATTAAATTTTATTCGAAAACATCCATCGGTTTCATACTAAACCTCAACTATATCGGACGACCCTGGTTACTTATCTCTTTTGGTGACCGTACCTACCTAAATAAAAAATAAGTCGCGATTTTACTACAACAGATTGTGTTATTTTTGGAATATCGATTTAAAAATATTTGTTCGAAAAATTCGCAGCGTGGCATCGCGCCAGTCACGTTTGTCGCTCCGATAGCCTTTAGAGTAGAATTTAAAATCACCATGTGTGTTTATCGGGTCCACTGTTTGGACAAAAAGCCAAGGGTTCCTTATTCGTTCCGACTAACAGAAAACAGAATGTGTTTTCATCTCGCTTAAGTTTTGCTTCAGTTTGTTGATCTAAGTACCTTTTTTCTAACGAAACTTTTTGGATTTATGAATCTGTTTTATTCGACATAATAGCGGGCTATGACTTCGCTACAAATAAATAAAATCTTAGATAAATTGAATTGAATAGCCAATTTAACACGCAGTAAGCAAGCGTGGTTGTCATGGTAATTTACTGCCTATGATTCCGCGCTTCTGTGTTCCAAAAGATTGCTCTGGCTATGTGAGGAAAAATGGGTTTCAATATTATGTAGTTTTACCCCTTTACGGAATGAATTTTCAAAAATCCTTCCTTAGTTATTTATGGCACTCTTGCAAAACTGCATGGTTCTAGATCCAGAGGTTTAGGTTGTTGCCTGTCAGTGAATGATTGAATGAATGAATTCGTAAAGGCACAAACTTACGTTCTAAATACCGATACAATATTCGAGACTCTCCGTAGCGTAGCAGAATCAGATTGCGGAACACCTTAAAACGTATCATTACACTTATTTCCCCTGCGTACACAGTGATACTTAATCGAATGTCAATCGTGGTGGTAGCCCCCGCACCTTGTGAATGGGGGCCATTGTGTGACAGGTGACACAAGCCATTGCTGTGCGATTGCCGTGTTCATGCATTGCGGTCTTGGTATTGGAATGTTTTGCAATTGTTTTGTGGGATAGCACTTCAGATCTTCGATTTATTTTAAGCAATATATAACTAACTATTTACACTAGATACTAAATTAAATGACTAACTTACTATACAAATAAATACAAAAACAAAGGTCACTTAGGCGTCGAAGTACTCGTCCGCATCGCTGTCATCCGGAAACGTGCCCAGAAGACTGGCAGCATTGCCACCTTGAATGGCAATGCTATTTCTTTGGCTAAAGAACGACCCAGCCCTCTGGTCACGTGAAGTGTCGACCAGCCGGCGAGAAATTTCCTTAAAAAGGAGATGCACACTCGGGCCCAATATTAAATAGTGTCAGTTTGTTCTTTAATTTGAATGAATTGCAATTGTAATATCATGCCTGTTTCCCTCAAAGGGTTAGGCAGACATATACCTAATTACATCCTCATTTCACCAGTTATGAGTAAGTCCCATGTAATAGAAGACAAGCCTATTGCCATAAACCTAACACAAATCCAGACTCTGGGCTGTTACTAAGAAATTCCTACTGCAAAAACCTAATAACACTATGCCCAACCTGGAAATTAAACCCAGGACTTCACCTCATAGGAGATTTTTTAAATATGTATCTGATTGTTTTAGATAAAATCCAACTTTAATTACCTAACTCAACGTAAACACCATTCTGTGTTAAACAATGTTCAGGCAATTAGGATTCGGAGCTTAGCCTATAAATTTTTATATTCATCTGATAGTTTTAGATAAAATCCAACTTTAGTTAACTGACTCAACGTAAACACCATTCTGTGTTAAACAATGTTCAGGCAATTAGGATTCGGAGCTTAGCCTATAATATAAATTGCGCATACAGGATGAATATTTTATAATTCTGAATTTGGATTGTCAATTTTACAACTGGAAAGTGTGATTTAGAGTGAGCCTAGCTCGTTTTGAAGGAAGTACACCTTGGTTTATTGTAAAAAATGTTCATGTTCATAATCAATAAGAAGTAAATGAAAATAAGCACGGTCTACACTTAAATACTTAATCAAAATGTCATACCCCCTTACTAATAAATGTTGTATAGCGTCTGTATAGTTACACAACGCTTTGTCTTTTTCTTTCGAAAGTCAAATTACTGACGACTGAAAGAGAGAAATCGGAGTGTAGGTAACTATTCATCTGATATAATACGTTTTTTAGTAAGGGGGTTAATGTTCAGATTTAAAGTCAGATAAGTCTTTCGTCATCCTATATAAGCTTGTAACACACAATACACTCTATATAGTCAAACAATAGGGCTGTAACCGAAATGGTATCACGTTGTACCCGCCTAACTAAGTCCTACTTGCCGAGACCGACATTACCATACTAATAATAATTAGTTACTCGCCCAACTCTACGGAAATAGCATGACTAAAATGAGGTGGTATAGTACAGACGCCAGCACATCAAGCTACCCGAAACTGTCAAATTTTCCCAATCAACTTTGAACCTTATACTTTAGCGATAAAGTTGAAAATGTATTTAAGAAATTTGACAGATTGTAGTAGCTTGATGTGCTGGCGTCTTTACCTTCACGAAAAAGGATACAATTAATATTGAAGCTAATAGGACGGCGTTTGAACTCGGTTGTCTCAATCAATACATACTTGGCGGGGTATGTCTTACAACGGTTAGACGTTGCTGCTGAAAACATTGTAAAACTACTTGCCAATATTATTTGGGGTCGGTTCAAGATAGATGACTTTTAAACATAAGGTGTTGCGCCGTTACATGTCAGTGTCTATTTAAAAAATGTATTTGGGAAATTGTTACAGGGTGTTATTATTATGTTAACAAAAATTGCTGATCATATAGCGACGAACCCCTTAATTTTTATGTTTGCTTTAACGCAAATAAAAAAAAAAACACAAAACACATAGCATCACGCCTGCGATCCCCGAAGGGTTAGGCAGACGTGTACCTTTACCTAGTTCCTACCACCAATATTTCGCCAGTTATATTTAAGTCCCATGTAATAGGGGGGAGCCTATTGCTATCAACTGGGTACAGATCCAGGCTGCAACTGCGAAATCCCTGACGGAAAAAACAAATAACAATTTGCCCGTACCTGGAATCGAATCCAGGACCTCATGCTCAGCAGAAAAAAAAATGTCTTCGCATATTTGTAAAATACCACGGAAATGTGAAAGTAAACAAGCGGGAAAAATGTAAGGAAAAATTAAAACGAGATTGTTCTTTTAATTTTATTTTAAACTTTATATAAAACAAATTAGACGAAAACTCGATGCGCAAAATATTTCGATAGAGCATACTGCTAAACTCTTGGACCGAGCACCTTTTGTCTGATACATGTAGAAGCATTGCTATACATACACATTCTTTGATGCACAAATGAAAAATACCAAGAGCAGAAACAGAAAACAAAAGAACAAAATTAATATCTATTGTTAGCTGCAACACAAAGAAACAGATAATACACAGACACTTGTATCGTGGACCGGAACACGTGTCACAATCTCCTAATTATTTGTTCGAGTGCACGGAACAGGATTCGCGGATATTGAGTGTAAATGGGAATTAAGCAATTACGACCGTCCACTTCAGCTGCCAAGTGGAAACTGACCAGACTCCACCTGTTTTTCTTTAATTACCCATCTCGGGCGTCGTGCTTTCGCAGCGAGGCATATAAACAATGGAAACATGGTCCCTATAAAAACATTGACCAGAGGGACATACATGCCAAAGGTACACAAGTAGGTACCCAGGTGTACTTCGAGTGTGATTATGAAGTTTAAAATATATAAAGCACGAAGGTATAATTAGTAGTTTAATTACCATTTCAGTGTTAATATAAACGGGAATGTTTGTATTCGCTTAATGATAAGGGCGTGTTTGGTTCCCTAAGGATACCTTTGGAGAACTGGCTGGTGTAAAAGTTAGAGAGAGAGTTTTACCAATTATTAGACGTAGGTAATCGTATAACCAGGCTATACTTACATGTGTGTATGAGGAAAACTCTATGCTCGTTAAGTGTAAATACTAAAAGTCGTGTTTCGGAACTGTTTCAAGTTTCAACTTTGCGCAGGATCTCTGCTTATAGCGTTAGAGCATTGATTGCCAACAGCTGACTTTATAATTTCCTGAAAGTATTTCCGAAATCTTTTTTGAGGCATAGTTTAGACTGAATAAATGGTATCATTCGTTGTTCTCTTTGATTGGCAGAAGAGCGTCGCTTGTCGCTATAGAAACAACTTAAAAATTTAGTTTACCCGTTATTAAAGTTTATTAACTGTTTATTGACTTGACGTTATATTATTTTGAGACTTTGTGATTTTAGGCTAATCAAATAAAGCGGATGTTTTTTTTATCAAAGCTAAAAACTACGTATAATACGGTAGGTTCTTTTAAGTATTATCATTTTCTATTTTTGTAAAATCCAGTACTTACTGTACCATGAATCTTTTAGCAAAAAGGTGATTGATCTCATTCATTATTCATAGCCACACGAGTACATTGAACTAAGAATATATCAGGCATTTTCAGTGCGCATAAATAAAGTACGACATAGGCCTAAAGACTATTTTCACTAAATCCATACAGTAGCTTGGGGACGCGTCCATTTGTGCTGTATTCATGTTTATGGAAGGAGGTCTTTGACGTTGGAACTGTATTCTAGTAATCTATTTCTTTACCTTGGCATACAAAAGTTCACGTGACTGCTTGCCTATACATAATTAGCCTATAATGTCCCCACTGCTGGGACCCAGGCCTCCTCTCTTCACGGGCCCAGTGCGGGTTGAAAGATGTCACATGTCTTCGAATTTTTGGTTCTAGGACATATCGGTTTCCTCACGATGTTTTCCTTCACAGTTTTGAAAGCAGTGATGATGAAATAGTTTACAAAAAAGTAAAGTACCTGCCTGGATTCGAATCCACGACCTCCTCTTAAGTCGGGGCCGTTACCACTGGGCCACCACTGCTCTCCTAAAGCTTAGAAAATGGACAAGAGATGACGAATATGTGTCTCAAACAATGTAAAGGTACACCTCGGGAGTTCGACTACTATAACATATGATTTTTTTAAGAACCCAATCCTTAAGTGGGTTAAACTTCGGACTGAAGTTACCTTAGTCCATATTAAATCTTATCAATTTAGAATTTACAGTTTTTTTTATTACAGTCTGTAAACGTCCCATTGATAAACAGTTAAACAGACGTTGCTTCCCATTCTACTGACACTATCTCTTAGACACATTGTCGAGACGAAGTAGCCTATGATTCTTTCCGATGCACGAGGTCAAGTTTAGTAGTAAATCTAAACCGAGCTTTTGAATATTCAACTAAGTTTAGTATCACGTATCAACGTAAACAAAACTCCTCTCATAACGTAACATAACATCACACCTTGTTTATCTGAAGCGTCGGGCAGAGGAGTACCTATAGCACACCCACATTTCGCCAGTTATATTTAAGTCTCATGTAATAGAGGGCGAGCCTATTGCCATCAACCGCACATATCCAGACTCCGGGCTGCGAATGAGAAATTCCAGAGAGAAAAACCCAATCTCACATTACCTGACCCGGGAATCGAACCCAACTCCTCATGCTCTGCAGTAGCGCTTGCGACCAATAGACCAACGAGGTAGTTACGCCTCTCAAAATATTATTATTTAAAACTATGTACATACTGTTAAATACCCGTCACTGTTTTCGGATCAATTTACTAACAGCTTGTTTTAAGTTCCCCGTAACTTCGTGATAATTTTATGGGCGTTATACACGAAAGTTCAAGTGGTTATATTGTACCTTGTTAAGTACACTTACGTAGAACATTCCTGTGTTATATATAGCTCGTAATATTTTTTATTAGGCTTGACCCACTTTGAATTTTATTAACTTTATGTCTCTTTTATAAACTAATAAAGAGAAAGGCATTAATTATTTAATGTTTGTAAAGTCTGCCTTGGTGGCAAGTACCACACCCTTGCTTACAAGAAGGGTTGTCGCTTCGATTCTCAGGTCGGGCAAATTATTATTTCATTTTTCTACCAGGAATTTCTCCGTTACCGTTCGGAGTGTAGATTTGTGGCGGTTAAATGACAATAGGGTTGTCGATTACACGGAATGGAAATTGAACATAATCTATACATATTATAAATTAAAGTCGGTGTCGTGTCTGTCTGTGTGGTGACCACGTTCTTATTCTAAAGAACACAACGAATTATGATGCGGTTTTTTTCATCATATAGAAAATGTATTTCGGAAAGTTTAAGTGTATAAAACATTCATATTAAACTAAGAAATAATACAGAAATGTCGATGTTTTGTTGAGTCGCAAAAAAAAGGGCGGGTCGCTAATATGGTGTATATGTTCCTGTCCCATTCTAGTCTAGTTATTTTTTTTAAATTTTGATTAAATCATTGTCTAAGTAATTTCTTCAGGAATGCAATTAAGACTCATACTTCGAAGGTTTTCATTATCGGCAGCAGTAGCGTCCAAGTTTAAATACTTCGGCATTTAACTGTTTCTGTAAAGCGTTTGGGCATCGCTTGAGTCTTTCAAGCTCAGTTTTAGTTCAATTCACCCAGTGTAAGTACATAAAATCTAGGACCTTGCCAAGATGTATTTAGATTCGACATGGCGGTTTCAAATAGTTGGGTTTTTATACATAGGCATACATACATAATCAGCCTATAATGTTCCCACTGCTGGGACACAGGCCTCCTCTCTTTGAGAGGGAGTTGGCCGTAATCCACCACGCGGGCCCAGTGCGGCTTGGTAGATGTCACATGTCTTCGAATTTTTGGTTCTAGGACATGTCGGTTTCCCCACGATATTTTCCTTCACCGTATTGAGAGCAGTGGTGATGAAATAATTTACCTACACAAAGTAAAGCACCTGTCTGGGTTCGAACCTACGACCTACAACTCGTAAGTCGCGGCCGATACCACTGGGCCACTTTTATACATATACTGGGTAATTTAAATAATTGAAGTTATTTGACGATAAATCTTTCAAAATCAAAAGTCATTTATACAAACTAGGCTGAGAATCAGCACTTTTTGAACGTCAAAATTATATAAGACAGTCCCTCAAAACGCCCGCCCGTCACCACTTCCTAGTGCTTTAGCTGGGAAGAAGAAGTGGCGGAACAAACTCCTCAGCAGCACAGCTGTTTGTTCAATTAGAAGAACTTGATTCTATACAATAGTAAGTAATTAACATTACGAAACAAAACATTAAATTGTATTATTTGCCACATGTCAGCTGGCACACGCCAATATACAAAAAAAAACATTGAAAACTATTAATACTCAAGCGGAAAAACAAAGAAAAAAATAAAGGAATTTCTTTATTGTTATTAGAATCATACTAAAGTATTCTTACTGTGGTATTGTTGTAATTATTCTAACTACCTCCTCCAACAAGGAAAAAATGAATCCTTTAATATTAATATGTTCAATAGGTGCAGTCACACGAATTACAAATTGAAAAATAAACTGGATCAATTCACCGATTTGAGAACGAACAATCTTTCCTTGCTCGCGTTCACCCTTGCCCCTCATCCAAGACTATCTCATCCAGCGAGCAGTCAGGATTACGTTTGTTTGCTCAACAGTCGGTACAAAGCGAACAGTATGTTGACATTTACTGTCATGGTAAATACTCGGTTTACCATTATTTACCGACGGACGTAATACCTACTACTGAGCAAATACGTACGACCGGAAATAATGGAACTATAACCAACAGCCGAAGTTCAAATCGATAGCGTTTGGAACATGTCTAACCTCCAATTAAAACTCGGATTTATCGTACGTTGAATCAGTTCAAGTTCCGCTTGTTAACATTTAAATATATCGCTTTTACCTTAGGTACAATTACGTTCTGTTTCATGAAACAAACAATGAAATAATGTGGGGCACTGGTCCTATTTTCGAGTAAAAATATTAAACCTTCTAGACATTCTCTAGATATTGAATCCTTAGCCAGTTTACGGTTAGTACTATTGTAGGCGTCACGAACTTTTGTTTCGATTAGCGCCCCCAATAATAAAATAGCTTATTGTCGTAGCCGTAGCCTCGTAGCACACGTAGCGGCTGTCGTGTCGCTACGGCGCGCAGCTAAAGCGTAGCCCAACACGTCACGGATAACTTTGCTCCTTTCTAAAAACAACTTGGCACGTGCTAAATTAGTTTTATTTTTTTGTTCCTAAGTCCGAAGGTCAGGCGCCTTTTAATCAAAACAATGTTGTAGCCAAAACATAAATAATGTGAAACAAAAGTCGCTTTGTGTGTTGAGTTATAGGTTTTTAGCAGATTTATGATAACATGATTATTTTTGTCCGTACAAGTATTCATTTTCTGTTTGTTTTCATGGGCTTGTGTCTTATCTTATTCCTTTAGTCTCTCGAAAAGTTCAATGTAGCTATCCCATTTCCTAGCGCCCACTGTTGATCCTGCGGCTTTAGAATCCCAGATAGTTTTGTATTTGTTTGACGTTACTTACCGTGAGCAATGTGAAGTTCTGTTGATGTAATACATAAATAAACGGCTAATGAACCTGCTAAACGCGTGTACTCGTTTACTACAAATGTACAGATGTTAACACAACTGTGACTTAGCATGTGTATGAAAATAAATCAAAACAATTCGAATAACCTTTTTATAGCTAAAATTATTATCTACGAACAAAATATATATGATGAATATTTACAGTACCAAATATAGGTAAGTAACGAGGCGTTATAAATAGCTGTCAGAAATTTTCTTTAGTTGTTACTTTCGTAACAATATTAGTTTTCAAGATCTTTACTAACAAAGCACCCACGCGACAACCCTCTTCAGATAACTACAGCTCTTGAAAATATTCAATAACAATAATTCTTGCTCATATTCATGCTTCCTTGGTTTACAATATGATTCGAACAAGAGGAAAATCTGCGAGTGAAGCCGGCGGGCAGAGCAGTAGTATAAATAATAAGAACAGTCACCCACGGCCGTCGGTGGAGACGGAATGCCGGTAAAGTTATACTCCCAACAGACACGATTTCCCTCATAATATTATTTGCTGCTGTGACTACGTGACTCGAATTTCACCAGTTACCTGCTTATGACGATATGAAATTTGTTCGCCACAGGAAACTTACTTATTTACCTTAGAAATTGCAATGCAAGTTATGAAATATGAGATTATTGTACTCTTGTTTCATCAACATTGCTTTATTTGATGTTTGTTGTGAGTGCCGTCTGGTTTAATTTATTGTACAATTATGAAAAATATTTGTTATGTTTTGTAAAATACGGTTCTATTCAACTACATCAGTGAAAAAACCTTTCTATCGTAGTCCCCTGTTTCTTTCTCCACACGAGCCAAGAAAAACGATGCAGTAGGTAGTCAAAAGATTAATCGCGGATAGTAGCAAGGCTGACCACCACTAGTATGCGTCAGACGCTCTTAAGCACTCATAAAATCTCTTTCAGGGCATCCTAAAAAGCATACTTAAACAGTTTAAATATTAGACTTTTGTAGAAAAGTTATAACAAAATAAAATATCGCCATTTTCTTCGTATGTTCACGTAGATGTTGCCATATTTAATCCGGCACAGTGCATGTACTATCTGTAAACGCGAGCGGGCTCACTCCGAGGTGCAGGAACTTTCAATGCAAAATGCATGTGTAGTCTGTTGTCGGGATTTAGACAAAGCGCGAAACAAAAACTTGGAGCGCATGTTTGAATGACCCAAGTCAGACATTAGGCAAACTTATGGTGTGCTTGCTGCTTTTAAACGGCTATCATTGTTGGAAGAAGTGTGAATATTTAAGTTTATACTATTGCCATAATAAATGTTTAAATGAAGACGAAGTTACTTTTTGCCAAACTGACTTATAAAAATAAAGACACAAGCTAGGTCAACAATTAGGTCATGTATTTTTGTTGTTGCTAGAGCCCTCAGCCCTACAATATGTTTCTCACAAAATAATTCGTTCTGAATAACATCGCCGCGCAGGGTGGAGTGTGAACCTATCTTTATACGCATTATATTGTAGCGGTATAAAAATATTGTCATTCCCTGTCGAAGACCTTGGCGGTCGGAATTAAAAGAGCTTTTTCCTGTTGTAGAAATTTCGTCATGTAGTTATGAGGGTATTAAAGTTAATGGAGCCCTCGGCACCGACGTCTACCTCGCCGAGTTTATGAGTTCATAGGCAGGGTATTTCTGTGGCAACGTTTTATTTGTAAGAAATAATTTCCATTTTGGAAGCCTCTCAGAAGATTATTTTTCAGAAAAATGTAAGAGGTTTTTCTGTCAGTACTTTCGTTGATACACATCTATAAGTTGGTAGGTACCTACTAAGACTCTGTGTTAAATCCTCGCGTTTTTTTGTCTCGATCTAGTGCCAAAAGACATAAATTAGGACATAATTAGTCGAAACGTTTTATTCTTAGTCGGAGTAATACGAATAAGTGAAAACATTAGGTAAGAACTTTTTGCCGACCGTGCCCGTTTTTATGCAAGGTCGTTTTTTGCAGTTGCAAAACGGCGAATTTTTAATCTTAATCAAGCTTGCTTAATATAATTTAAATGCCGATTTAAATAAATGCGGGTATTTTGAATAAAGATTCGTTACTAGTTAATGCTGAGGGTTTTTCAAATGGACTGGCAAATGAGTCGGCATTTGCGAGGCGACGATGGCAATGTCAGCCAGCCAGTAAATTTTCCAGATAAGCGCAGCTCTGACGGCTAGGCCAAGCTCGCTCGCTTATTTCATTAAGTTATTTGCTTTGACTTCAACTTGCTTGATGAAATACAAGTCGACAATTTACTGGAAATATGTAGGTACTTCATGTACGTACTTACTACTGTATTGTATTAATAAAAATGTATTTTTTTTCGGCTTATTTATCCTTCTGATTATTATTTTATATGTAATGTAAAACACCTTATTTTCTTTACATGTTTGAGATTTCCTTAATATTAACTAGACATGGAATTCAAAATGTTACGAAATTGCCCTCACAACGTTATTAGCCTTTTGTTAAAGACCTCAAACACTCGTAATAGGCGAGGAAAACCACAAAGGTGCAAAGAGCGTGTTTTATTATTCAGCCTTTTTCCCCTCATTCGGATTGATTAATTTGTACTTCATCTAAGTTTCGCCGAGATTTCCGATTTGCTCCCCCGGTGGTGTAAATTGTGCTAGAAATCCGAAACGGCGTCGTTAGTTCTGCGGGGGTTCCCATGGGCCAGGTCGGGTAGGGGACGCGGTAACCTTCATAAATCTTTTCCTCGAGCTTCCCGCAACTAACAAGCCAGCAGCGCACTCCGGCCGGCGCGGATCGAACCCCACCGCCACTAAATAACCGTGAAAACTTTCATAATAACACCACTTTAAGTAGATTAAAATACCTAACTGATCGTATATTCATATTAATCATATAGTGCCTGAAAGAGGGTCGGCGTTATGTACGTGCTAGTAGTAATTTAATAATCTAAGGGACGTCTCGCCGCGATTCGCTCCTTTATAAATCAGTTTTATCGGGGTGCCTTCGCTGTGGCTTAAAATTATTAGTTCTGCGGACGGGTGTGGCACTTTGACTATACACTAGTTTAGTCACTTTTCTTGGAAGAATCGTACAGATAATTACTTTCTAAATGAAAATAAATACGAACCGTTTGATTTCAATCCGATTTCCGAGAAGGAAACTGTTTTGATTAGGTATTTATGCGTTTAAGGTTTTCATTTATTAAAATAATTTTGTTTCAGTTATTAAAATAACTGTGCTCTTTGTACCCACCCTTTTTGAATAATTTGTTTTGTAAGGCTTCAAAAACTTTAGTTGGAAATTAGTGCCCTATAAAATAAATAATGATAGTGCTCGATCCAGATTTATCACTCAAGATGTATATCGTCGCTGGTAGAGCCGAAGAGCCACAGTACCGCAGTTTCCCACTAGTTTTAGTCACCTTACGACACGTTCTGGTGCGGTGGGGATTAGTTCTTAATACCGCCGTCCTCGTGCCGTTAAGACGTGAGCCGTAAATACCCCTGTCATAGGGTTGAATTTCGAACATACGTGAACAAATAAATCTGTGTAGAAAACCTGCGCGGTTGACGACTTGGTAAAATGGTCATTAATCTCTCGACTCTGAGATCGATTTGATTGTTCTGAAGCGGGTTGTTTGTTTATAAGGATATGTTTTAATTTGTCCCTTTGTAGGTATTGATTTATTTAAAAAAGATTAGTTTAAATGGATTTTCATTTATTGTTTCTTTAATCAGAAAGTCGATAAACACCATTTTCTTCATATTTTTAGAACGCATCCGACGGGTTATAAGAAATTACTATAATTCTATTACATCGCGGCAAATTCTTCGACAGATATTAATGAAATATTGCTCCGAGGTAATCAATCACCATGGAGTTCCCAACAATATTTAGAAAAATAAAACTTCAAATACTTAACTTTCCTCTTTGCGTTTATGAATAAACTTTATTTTATGAATTGGGAATAACTTGATACTTTTAGATCCTTTCTTAAAAGTTTGACGTAGTCAACTGTTCACTTCTCACTTGAACGCTTCGCTTGTGTTTATCGTCTTTTTATTAAATGATATATTTTCATTGTTTCAGCATCGATGGCGGAGCGTTTGTGCACTGGGCACCGGAGGCTTCGCCCTCTTGTACTGGCGCCTTCGACTGGCCGGGGCGCCTACCGCCTTCGCAGCGGCTGATAACCCCGCGTCGCGAGACCCCTCAATTCTTACGCGCCTCTATACTTTTGCTTATCTCCCCGTCTTCAACTTCTTCCTCCTTTTATACCCTTTTCATCTGAGCTTCGATTGGTCGATGGACTCGATACCGAGGATAACGACGCTGTTCGACGCCCGGAATATCACAACTGCGATATTCTACGCCGTTATTTCAAAAGTGACCTGGCGAACACTTACGAATGAATTCCAAAAGCATCAGGATAATCTATTTCGAGATGCAAAGTTCTACAAAAAACAAAACTGTAAAATTAAGCACAAATGGAATTATAGTAGCAAGCAGTATAATAGAGGACAAGACTGTTATGAAAGAAAAAGCTATCATGCGCCGCACAAAGAGAATGTATCATCTAAAAAGCTATTGTGTCCGTGCACTGGCTGCAAACATTCACTCAGTGATGAACACACGAGTGTGTGTCGCGCGAGCAACAACAATAACATAACGATGCACAACTCTAGTTGCATCTGTCCGATATCGTTAGCGAAGTCCAAGACGAGTACGCAGAGGAGCGTTTATCGCAGTCCCCAAGTTGCGTTGCTGATGTTCACGGCGTTTATGGTACTGCCATTCGTGCCTGCGACTAATTTACTTTTCTACGTTGGCTTCGTAGTGGCGGAGCGTGTTTTGTACATACCGAGTGTGGGTTTCTGTTTATTGCTGGGCCTGGGGGCTGGAGTGTTGACACGAAACTGGCATCGTGGCGAGACACGGAGCAGGCTATTCATGTTGGCCCTGCTTGTGACCTTGTCCGCTATGTGCGGTTACACGATGAAGAGGAACCTCGACTGGCGTGACGAAGAAAGCCTCTTCAAAAGCGCATTGCATATCAACCCACCAAAAGGTGAGTAAAAACTCCTTACACCAATCTAACTACTATATTTTATAAATGTTTTCCCTCACTCTTTGAAAGGGGAGTGAAGTGCTCACACCACTTGAGACTGCGTTTGCATTGTATCGCAACAGTGCGTAGGTCGCGACTTGTGACTAGTTGCTAAGCCTCGTTTACGGGCGTCATACTGACCTATTTCCTTTTCTTGCGTCGCAGCGGGAGGATGTCAGCGGATACATTCTGTACTTTTTTCGTGTTCCGTATTAAAATTAATTCTTCAGTAAGGCTTTATGTAGGTAGTTAAAACCCTACATTGCGTCATGGGGGTTAACCAAACAAAATTATGTAATACAAAGTTTTTAGGTACTTAAGCACTTAACACAACATATTCTTAAACTTCAAGTTGAACCCAAATGTAAAAGTAGAAATTATTGTGCTTATTACATTTATTGTACAGTTGGTCGCATAATTTAAAGTCCAACAAAGTTTCAATTCCGAGCAGGCCAGTTGTGCTAACCGTTAGTCAACGTCGCGGCGAAATTTTGCGAGTTCACGGCATAATGTTAGCGCAGGGGAACCAACACTTCCATCGTGTACCTTCCTCAAAAAGTTTGTTTGAGTTGCTCCCTCGTTACAGCTCAAAACTAAGACACAATTAATTTGTTTGAGAGACAGCTACAAACTACCTGTCCGCGTGTTAGTTCGTGTAAGTTAGAAAAGAGGTTGTCACGGCGCGGCTGCTTGTATGTAAGTACCTGGCCACTCGGGAGCTGGTAATGTATTCACTACTTCCACTTACATTCAGACTCTTGACCTTTCTAGGACGCCATTAAACATGCATGTGCGTCCCGAGGGGCGCCGCCCGCGCGCCCCGGGTTTCTGTTCACATCACAAACTTTTGCGCAAAGAGAAAAGTTTCGTCTGATGGCTCTCATTTTGCCTCCCTTCATACGACGAAAGTTCGACTCAATCTAGAATTATTATATTAATTGTGTTTTGTAAACCGATTGCTCGTGAATATTTTATCAGTTTATTTCATTATTGTATGGAAAGTGTCTATAATTGGTAAGCTAATTAATATATATGATTACCTTAGTGTGAGCTTAGTGTATAGGTAATGAAGATGCCAAATATTTCAACGAAAATTATTGAGTTTTTGTCGGTACCTACCGGTAGTTCTACGGAGTACGTATGACATTAATTAATAGATAATTATTGAGTTTCGTCTTACAAAAAACTTTAGATAACTGCTACTAGGCACTAACTTTTTGAGAAGTGCAGAAATGGCTCGTCCTTGGCCAGTGTTAAAGCTTTACAACAAAATAGGTCAGCGTTATGATTGCCGTAACTAATACAAAATTTAAAGCAAAGTTAATGAAAAGGAAAAACAACAAAAGTTGCCAATTGCGACATTATTTACTTGACAAATAAAAACAGACAAACAATATAACGCAAATATATCCATACATTTGGAGAACTTCATAAATAATATTATCAACAGGTCTCCGAAATCGGTTTGGTAAATATATACCTACTATTGAAAGGAAAGAAAACTGTAACTTATTCAGAAACCACAAATAAGATAACGAAATATGCTCCCCTCGCCAGAAAAACAATATTTCACCTAAATTATGACACTTTATCGAAGGGTCTCCGTTGTAAAACTATCCAACTTGTTCAGGATGGGTCTGTGAGGAAAAAATAAGAGGCCCGAGTTGCTTTTTAAAAGTTTCTATCTAAGTTCTTGTATTTTTACGAGATCCGAAATCACTTTTAAAATATTAAGGACGCTCCGCAGCTGCGGGATAACTTATTTGTTCTCATGGGAATTAAATAGTTACCTACTAGAAAATACACTTCCAAGAATAACCAGTGTTGACGCATGTAAAGATAGGTATGGATTTATTTCGTGTTGACGAGACAATTTTATATTTACCTGAAATAATATTAAGTTACATAAAGATGTTCGATTTAGATTATTTTTATTATGATTCATGTATTTTATAGACATCGTAATGTGGTCTAGGTACAGGTAGGTATGTGGTTTGATAAAGATTTTTCGCTTCAGAACCTTTTGTGTAGCTAAGCTGTCTGTTACACTATTCTATTGAGTGGTCCGATGTTTCTAGTTTTTGAATAACGTTAATCATACCCAACATTATCCCAAAACTGTTTTTAAATTGATTTCAACATAATATGGGCGGTTGCTCACGGCGACTTTTTGCAGCGATTCAGTAGCGGATGCACATGATGTTTTTTATGAATATAATTCTATAAATAAGTATTTGTTACGGTCGCGAATCATATTTTAACCAATATACAACCAGCACCCATAGTGTGTTACGCAATTAGAATATGATTCACATTGAGATTGATAGTGTGTTACGCAATTACAATCTTAATCTGAATCATATTGAAGGATATTGCTAATTCATTGCTTCGTATGTTCGAAAAATGTGTCTGCTCAACAACGTAAATAACGCAATGAAAGTTGTTGAACTGTCAAAATGAAACCCATTGCTAAAGGTAGTGTGTTACGCAATTACCCTGCTGATACTGACCGTTTTCTGACTGATTTCTTACGTTTTTTGCAATTTGCAGGTGACGCTTTTGCCTGAGTTAGTTACGACCACACTTATCCGGTTTATTAACCTTTTTCCTACCAATAGATATTAGATTTTACGTCAACTATATTTTTTCGTCTTATAACAGCTTTCAGTATAAACAGATTCAGTGATTTTTTAATATCGAATCGTGCGAGACCTTTAATAAATATGTTCATTTTGTGGGTGGAATTTCGGAAAATATTTTCATAACAGAAATTGTTGTCGTATAAATAAATCGTACACATAAGACTCATGAAAATTGCGTGCGTTAGGTACTCCACTATATTATTATCAGAATGAATAAAAAACACTTTTACGAGTGGGGATTTGTAAATGCAGCTTTAATTATTCATAGTTTTAATTTAGCTACAGATATTTCTTTTTAATCTTTCTCCGATAAAATGAAAAACAAACTTAACAAAATAAAGAAACAATAGTTCTGCCACTTTTTTAATACTTTCAATCCCCATATATATCAACACACAAACGTTAAATAAAATACTGCAATATTTTTAAAATCCTTGTATCTGCACATACAGCATACGTTGCTCATTTAAAATTCCTTCAATGTATAATACGCGTATAAATAATGGCATAGTTCCATTGTTAAACAGCGCTGGGCACGACTGTAGGTACAATGCATTGCTCACCAGCACATAATACCATATTTATGTATTTCCCTTTACATTTGTATCTTTGATAAATACTACCATGCGTATTTTACTTCATTGTCTTCTAAATTCCCGGGAAATATGACGAGTTTTTTTTTTTGTGTAATTTTTGAAGATGGAGTAGATAAATAGTCCATTGAGCCGTATCGCAAGGCTGTGCAGAATTTTAATTTGAGATATTGTTTTAAAGCTGTTATTAATCAAGCAAGTTATTACATAATACATAACATAACCAGCCTATAATGTTCCGACTGCTGGGACACAGGCCTCCTCTCAGTGAGAGGGAGTGGGCCGTAATCCACCACGCGGGCCAAGTGCGGGTTGGCAGATGTCACATGTCTTCAAATTTTTGGTTCTAAGACATGCCGGTTTTCTCACGATGTTTTCCTTAACCGTTTTAAGAGCAGTGGTGGTGAAATTATTTACACAAAGCAAAACCAGTCTGGGTTCGAGCCCACGACCTACATCTCGAAATTCGGAGCCGTTAACACTGGGCCACCATTGCTCATACAGTATTCAGTGTGAATAACCTAAGCTATGGTAAAAAACTTAGTAGCCCTCCTTGCTGACTAAGGTCATGGGTGCGTTCGCGTTAAACATAAAACTGAGGGCGTGTTGGAATGTTGTTTAATTATTATATTTCAGCTTACATCTTGGATGCCTAGGTTAATCTGCAGGTATTAAAGAAAAGCTCTCACGTAAATAAAACATGGCGTGGATTTAGTTTCCTTAATCCTTATTTCAATAAGTTAATATTTATTTTGGTAGGTTTATGCTCTGCTCTTTCGTTTAGAACAGGCCTGCCCTGAAAAGTTTGCCATTTGTTAGGCATATTTTTCAAACAAAATCTGTAGCATGATTTATGTCTAGACCAGCGCTTAAAGATCTGCGTCGTGCATGTTACCACTACGTAGCAAAAACTACTCATAAGCACACAAATAAATTCTAACACAACATGCACCTTGTATACAATAAACACGGCTTACAGTAAATTTATTATATCAGAAGGTACAGTCAGGACAATGTCCACAAACGTCAGCGGCACAGCTTTGTTTATGATGTGCGCGGCTCGCAAATTCGAAAGCTCTGCCACAGTCACTGAAGCACGTTGGTTTCAGCCGAGCCTAGGATACCTCGTGGGACATTCACGGCTAACTTAGAGCTCGCATCAAGGATGCCTCGTTGGGTACAGGTTGACAATTACCTAATAGTAGTTTGCTTTGAAGAGTTTTTTATGATGAAAGGGGACGCTCTGAAATACCTACGTACCTATCTAAAGCTTACGGTATCACTCGTATTTTAGGGTTACTATTTCATGTTACTACCAGGACTTAAGTGTACTAAGTATCACTTTTCATTCAAAGCTGTTTATGCGTGATTGGGTAACAAACATCCTCAGCAACCTTCTCAAGGAAAAAAATTAATTTTTAACTCGAGTTTATGTATGTAAACATAAATATAGCAGGATTTAGTCAGTGAAGTTACTTTTTATAAGAATCTAGCTGGTACCCGGCGTGTTGCTGCCGCAAGTTAATTGTACTATTTATTTATTTATTATTAAGGCACATCAACAACACAAACATTTACAAATAACAGAGAATAGAGACATGGACTAGTGTTTACGTCAATTACAGGTGTGCACAGCATTCACAAAAAAAGAGAAGTGAAACACACAGCATTCACGTTACAAAAAATTAAAATAATAATAATAAAAAAAAAGAACAAAAACTCTAGCTAAAATCTCGGTAGTAGAGAGAATACCCTCATCGACTTAAACATTGACAGTATATACATATATATATATATTTGGATAAACGGTATGGCAGCGCATAGAATACGAACAAACATAATTTTTTAATTATTAGATAGCATTAGTAAACTAATTTTAATGATTACTTACATTCATACGGGTCAAGTATATTTGAATACTTATACTTATTTCGTAATTCATAGGTTTTGTTGATTGGTTACCTTGAATTAAATTGATCAAATCACAGGAACGTACAAACAAACTAATGTAAAGAAAAAAAAATACTAAGGTAGAAAGTTAAATAACGATTGTTTGTTTCACACACGAAGTTCGAATCAAGGTTAGTGTATGCCCCTTTCGTGTCTAGAAATGGTGAATCAATTATTCAATTAAAGGGTTTGAATAATACACATTTGTCTGTTTGTATCTGTAGGTACAAGGTTGTGATGACAATAAATTAAACTGCGTATATCTACTGACGTTCCCAGTGTGCGTACGAACGTCACTTAGCTAGTCAAAGATTGGCAAAACTCATAGTCGGGCCATCACTACTATTTAGTTTGTTTGAAAAAATTAAAAAAAATTAACACATATTATGATACTTTTTGTCCCAATATTCCAACAGTATTAAAAGTTATGCGGGTAAAATCGCGGGGCGCAGCAGTATATAAAACGGTTCCGTTCCTGACTGTCTGAAAGAGAACACAGTTTTAACTAATAAACATAGAAATATGTATGGACATTTAATAACGATTCTCAAGTCTGTAAGGAAGGAATTTTAGACACCTTAAAAATATCTTAATCTAATTTAAATGGGTTCCCATATTTATTATAGCTATTTTTTTAATCAAGATAATATTTACATAATATAAGCTAACATTTAAAATAATAATAATGTACCTACATGTATGTGAAAAAACCGGTCAAGTGCGAGTCGGACTCACGCACCGAGGGTTCCGTACAAATTTGTAGGTATATAAATAGTTTATCAAGGGTATTTTTTAATGTATTTACAAAATTACGGTTTTCGGATTTTTTCTTTACTTGTGCTACATGACCTTGCTTCTTGCCAAATTTCATGATTGTAGGTCAACGGGAAGTACCCTATAAATTTTTATTCCCTTGAGTGTCAAAATATACGTTTTTTGCGGCTATAAACGTTCGTATTTTTTTTTTTACGTTAACTTAGAATTTTTATTTTTCACAGCTTCAAGGGACTGTAGACACAAGTATATGGTTTTAATTTCAACTCGATATCTCTACGCATTCCTGAGACAGACGGACAACAAAGTGATCCTATAAAGGTTCCGTTTTTCCTTTTGAGGTACGGAACCCTAAAAAGAATCATAGGGCATCAAAATATTCGTCCACTTCGCTGTCAACAGGAACAGTGCCCAAAAGGCTGGCAGCCTTGCCATGTTGAATGGCGATGCTAATTCTTTGGCCAAGAAATAGGCCAGCCTGATCACGTGAAGAGTCGACTAACCGCTTGGCGAGATCTCGAAAAACCAAGTGGGCTCTCGGAGCCCATGGCCCTAGTATTTCATCCCCAAACGGCTCGAACATAATTATAACTCGTATATTGCTTAATCCCCTTACTTATAAACAATTCAATTCAATCTTTATTCCATCCATAATGTACACATATGTAGGTACAGGTGGTAAGTATAAAACAACTAGCAGCGCCCCGCGGTTTCACCCGCGTAAGTTTCGATCCCTTAGGAATATCGGGATAAACTATCCTATGTCCTTTCCCGGGACTCAAACTATCTCTATACGAAATTTCATTTAAATCAGTTCAGCGGTTTAAGCGTGAAGAGGTAACAGACAGACAGACACACTTTCGCATTTATAATATTAGTATGGATAGAATCAATTATGGACCCTATCGGGCACAGTCAATTTTTATATAAGTAGGAGAGAGGCAGAGCGTAAACGTATTATATCAGATGAATAGTTAGACACCGATTTCTCTCTTTCAGTCGTCAGTAATTTGACTTTCGAAAGAAGAAGACAAAGCGTTGTGTAACTATACAGACGCTATACAACGTTTATTAGTGAAAGGGTATGTGTATAGCAAAGTAGCTTATTAAGAGACTCTTATCTTTTATTTATGTAAGCCAAATTTTTACCGAATACCATGATTATTTCCAATTTGTTTTCAACCACTAAAGTAGCTTATACTTCTATGCTTCATGCCATAGATCACTATGCATTTTGACCTCGCATAGGTTTTTCCTTTTTTGTTTTTTTTTTGGTTGTTTTATATTGTTATTTTTGTCAGTTTTAAAGGCTTCTATTTTACTGTTTGTTTTGCCTGTGCGTGACCCAAATAAAATATTTATCTTTTTATTGCTTTATGTATGTTCGTTAATCTGGAACATATTTCTTTGACTCGTTATATACCTGTCAGTGGTTGAGAAAGGCCATCTTGTGGTTGTAATCGTAGAAGTCCGACATAACCCTCCCTTTTTCCCCGAACTGTCGGGTATTCACACAAAGAAAAACAGGCCTTATTTAAATGTTGTGATGTATGAATCAAAGAGTATTTTATTCATTTGTCCGCGGCTTCGACCGAAAAGAATTTATCTTCCCAGAACGTAGTACCGGGATAAAAAGTATTATATGTATTATTAATCCAGCCAAATTTCATCCAAATCCCTTCAGCTGTTTTTGCGTTACTGAGAAACAAACTTCCAAACATAAAACTTTCACGTTTATAATATTAAGTTGGTTAAAGGCTTGATATTAAACGCGTCACATAGTATTGGAAAGGTTTTTGCATAAAATATGCTGAAACGTGCTTCAATTTGCTCACACATGAACTGATCCAGGTCTTGAGCTCAATTTTAGCCGAGTTTTTTTATCAAAATGACTCGCATTAATTTCAGTCGTAAAACGGAGAAGCTTTGTGCTTTCAACAACAGCAACCTACTTACATAAAATAGGTATATTTCATTTTCGGTAGGTGCTCATCAGAAAATGCTCTACTTACTCAAATACTAATTCCGTCGTCGCTTTCAAAGCTGGATCCTATTTAAACAATCCGTTTACCTAATTAACGTTCAGGTACAACGTTAAAGTATAATTTCAAATAATAACAAAAGTTTTCTCTGTTATATTGAGGCGATAGTTGAATCTCCTCCAATTTGAAGTGGCCTCTATTTCTCCTTTCATCTTTTAGTAACATGACCTACAGGCTAACTGGATCCAATTTGTCGCTGGCGGGTATTCGAAACTGGCCAATCACAAGGCGCCTCCTATTACACGAATTTGCTGGGACAGAGGACGGTGAGGCGATGTAATCGGCCTAAAGCTGGCTTTATCCAATACACCTTTTGCCGTGATAACTGATCTATTGAACTTCGTATAGTGGATTAACACTGTGACCATCACGCAGAATATTCAATTAACTTGATCTGATGCTTGTTTGTGTTAAGCTACGTTGTTACAATGTCAGTTCGCGGAGCTTGGGAGGTGATGCAATTATTGTGATTGCGTTGTTGTTGGTATTAATGAAGTTATTAATAATGATAACACTGAGCTTTGTATTTGGGAAGCTCAATGTTGAGTTTTTATAATTTATGACTAGACAAAAACGAATCGTTTTGTCCTCACATATTGTTATGATAAAGTAAAAAAGAAAGAATAATATTTATTTGGCAACAGCAACAACTACGCGGTAGGCCCAGAACGAGATGGCGGGATGAGTTGGACAAATTTTTAAAGGATTGGCCCACAATCGCAGTAGACCGGAAAAAGTGGAAAGAGGGTAGAGAGAGAAGGAAGGTCCTTGCCCTGCAGTGGGACAACACAGGCTTATAATAATATAATAATTGGCAACAGATTGTGAAACACAAAATACAATTGAGAAGAAAAAGCGAAATGTTTTAACAGCAACAGTGTGTGCCTCACGGCAGTACCAAAAAGGCATTCCATTTCAACATTAATGCCAGAAAAATGCGATGTCTTACGCTGGTTTTCTAATGAACCTTTGATCTTCTTCTTCTTGATCTGCATTTGCGATTTATTTGCCAAAAATGTAAACAAATATGAGTTTAAGGAAAAATAAATTTAAATACTACACAATAAAGTTCAGTTTACGCTACAATTTCAAACATTTTTATAACTTTTTCAATTGTGCTAGTCACTCTGAAATCAACATAATTACCATTAAAATAAAGTTGATATTCGTTTCTTGAAATTATCGTATTACCCAGTAACTGGGTTGTGGAGGATAGGCAGTCGCTCCATGTAAAATACTGGTATTCAGCTGCATCCGGTTAGACTGGAAGCCGACCCCAACATACTTGGGTAAAGGCTAGGCAGATGATGATGATGATGATTTGTTTCTTGAAATAATATTAATTTGAAACATAAGTTTGAATAGACTTTAGTATCGATGGCACGGCAGTGTATTTGTTGGCCCAAAACTTCGACGTATGGGCACAGAGGACAGGATAAGAAGTGGTACATGGTATGTGACCATCCTATGTGACGCAGCTCCATCCACATTGTTATGATACACAGACATACATACATAAACTCACATCTTCTTCCCATGGAGGTAAGAAGAAACTACAGAACGCCACCTGCTGCAATCCTTACATACTCCTTTTGCCTCGTTTACGTTCATACATCTCATACATAACGCCTGTTGCAAGTACTACACACCTGACCTTTTTTAAGAACATCACCAATAAGGTCACTATGATGTCCTTTTAGGGCGTTTCCACTCACATCATCATCTGCCTAGCCTTTTCCCAACTATGTTGGGGTCGGCTTCCAGTCTAACCGAATGCAGCTGAATACCAGTATTTTACATGGAGCGACTGCCTATCTGACCTCCACGACCCAGTTACTGGGTAATACGAAACCCCTTGATAAGACTGGTTGTCAGACTTTCGGGCTTCTGACTACCCGTAACGCCTGTCAAAGATCCACGAATGCCAACCGGGACCAACGGCTTAACGTGCTTTCCGAGACACGGAGCGGTCTGTAAAGATGGTCACCCATCCACAGACCAACTGCGGCAAGAGTAGCTTAACCTAATCGATCGACCTGCGATGCGTTTCCACTCACATCTGCCTTGTAAATACTTTTTGTTAGTTGCTTATTGTCGCATATTGTTATGACGAGGAGTGTTAAGCGTACATAATCTTTCTGTGCTCACGTTCCAACATCTGAATTAGGTAACCTACATAATGACAAAAGTACTTACTTAACGTTTCCTCGGCTTGTATTACAAGAAAACATTACTAAAACATTTTGCTCCCGTCCCAAAACACGTGGAGCACAGTCACGGCTGATTATTCAGACATAATACGCCTTCCGAAAGCTTTGTCACATCTTATTTATTATTATATTATTACTGTATGCTATCCATTTCCAGTTTTAGCTGACCTCGCGTTGTATAGGCTTTTCGTACAATGAGAAGTCAGCTTATACCAGAAATGTATGTACCTTTTATATATTGTCGTATGTACTTGTTACGAATAAAACTCCTAATGAGGCTGCTTTTTGTGGAATACGCTTTATTTTATTATTGTATATCTGCTTTAAAATAAGTAGGTACAAAAAAGCTGAGCAACATTTTCTGTTTTAATATGTATATTGGATGAATAAAATAAAATCTCGGAAAACGGGAGATATGTAATGTTAACAAGCTCGTTAGACTAAAATTAAAGTTTTCTTACGGATATAGGGGACTTATTTTTGTTAGGTATAATAAGTTAGGGCTCGTGGCTAAATAATAATAGCCGCGCAGGTCATTCGATCAGGTTAAGCTACTCTTGCGCGGTTGGTCTGTGGATGGGTGACCATCTCTACATACCGAGACCCCTCCGTGCCTCGGAAAGCACGTTAGGCCGTTGGTCCCGGTTGTCGTTCGTGGATCTTTGACAGTCGTTACGGGTAGTCAGAAGTCCAAAAATCTGATAACCAGTCTTACCAAGGGGTATGGTATTACCCAGTAACTGGGTTGTGGAGGTCAGATAGGCAGTCGCTCCATGTAAAAATAGTGGTATTCAGCTGCATCCAGTTAGACTGGAAGTCGACTCCAACATAGTTGGGAAAAGGCTAGGCAGGTGAAGTATAATAAGTAAGTAGGTACTTTTGTTGCCGTATCTACATCATAATATGGAAGGTCATAAGCCTCGAGGTCAGCATATCAATAAAAGTCATATTCATAGTGAATAAAGGAAAAATTTAAGCATGCAACGGTGTTACTCATAATTACTTTAATTCAAAGTTTTTTCATCCCTACTATTCTGGTCGCAAACTGTTGAATTTTTAGTCCCTTAATTGTTTTTGCACTAATTAGGACGCTGCCGCTGCAAACGAATCTAAATGCGACTGTCCTCCTAGTTCATACGGGTGTAATCGCTGAAATGCAACCAAATTCAAAGGTTGTTTCACAATCATTGTGTATGTCATGCGGACTTAGAATTTATCTGGCTTCGTCCTTTTTTAGACAATCTCTGCTGGTTTTGGTCGGTAGTTTATACACGAGTTCTGTAAAAATATAATTGGACGCCTATATAAAGGATTGGCCAGATGTAGCAAGAGACAGGAATAAATGGAAAGACGGATGGGAGGCCTTTGCCCTGTAGTGGAACATAACCGGCGTGTAATAATATATAATATATCTATTACAGTCCTGAGACAGACGGGCGGACAGACAGACGTCAGACATTTAGACATAGAGTCACGGTGACAGCTTTTGGGTAGGGTTGCCACCAATTATTTATTGATTTAAGGGCTACTAGCATAAAAAGTACGGGTTTTAGTTTTTTTTTACGGGAGACAATTGAAACAGCATTGTTTAATGACAATTTCTTTATATTTTTTTTAAGAAACAGCTTTTAGAAGCATCTTCTGGGCACGCTCGTTGCATCATAGACCTCAACCATCGCTTTCCATGAGGCGTGATCAAGGTCAAGAGAAGGCCCATTCAGCAATAAAAAAAAATAACTTTAACTTAAAGTTAGAGCTTTGTTAACCCCGTAAATTATTAAAAAAAATACGCGTTCCTATGTTAGTAAAGCCGGAAAAACAGGGTAACTCGTAAATACGGGGCATCTGACAGGCCTACCTTTGGGTTAGGTACCCTAAAAGTATTCTCAAAGCTCTATGTGTACTAAATCAATCAAATGTTTCTTTCAGCCAGACTCATACCAATTACTTAAGTATGATAAACACACATAACTACATCAACTACACTTGTATCGCACTAACATGGTCGAGGTGATTATAGGCCGATTTAGTAGGGGCCTATATTATATTACAGCTCTCGGCCATCCCCTCAGATGTTATCGGTTAAGCCACGGTTTATCGACGACATCTCTGCCCCGATAGCAACTGGTTCGAGTGGCGACTCTCACAGATTAACGCTATTATCTCTTTCGAACTTGTCTTACGGCTACTTGGGTGTCACAAACTTACTTACTCAGTTGTCCTGTCGAGATCCGATATCATTATAGCAATTTGTTTAATGAGGAGAAGGATGGCAATCCTTAACGATTTCCGTAACAAGACTTTTGTTTTTGTGTTGTTATTTAAAAACTTAAAATGGCAACATCGTTAACGTAAAACGGTACATAAAAAAATAAGAGCCACGTTTAAAGACACTTAGAGACCTTTTGTAAATATGTACTACCTACTTTACCTTGTTATTTTCATGTCAACGAAGTAAGAGGCAACAAACCGACATTTCGAAGACATTTCTGATAAGGAGGATAAAAATTATGTGGGTAAATCTAAAGAGCGTGTGTATGTATGATCAGGGATTCTACTCTCGAAATCTATAGTTTTGACCGAAGTGACGGGCGTCCGTTAGTCCGTCCGTATAACATTGGTACGGAAATAAAATTGTTTCGAGGGCTGAATTAAGAATGAAAGACAAAAATATTTTGACAGTTGTCCGTACTCTCGATGTGTTTGGCCCGTCCGAGGTTGATTAATCGAGAGTAGGGTTTCTTCCGAAGTAGGTATCGAAATAGTTTTGGACGCGCCCGTATCTTCGTACGTATGAACGTAGCATAATCAGCCTATACTGTTCCCACTGCTGAGACACTGGCCTCCTATCTGTGAGAAGGAGTGAGCTGTAAAAAAAAGAAAGAAAATACATTTATTTGCGACAAAAATGACGCACAAAAAGAACAGAAACACAAAAGAAAAAAAATTTGTTGGTTTGTAATTTACCACGCGGGCCCAGTGCTGTATGAACACGAAGCAAAAAGAGTAGGTATGTAAGTTTCCTAGCAGGAGGCCTTTTGGTTAATTTCTGCCTACCCCATGGGAAGAATGAGGCATGAGTTTATATAATTATGTACGGATGCATATAAAGAGCTTTTAAACCCTTTAATAAAGAAACCATTATCACAATCACAGCCTACACAAAGGCTGTGTGGGAGAAGTCCATTCATTAAGCGAAGGCGTAATTTAATCAACGCATAACAATATGTTTTTCAATTAGTAACACAAAGACATGACTCCGGGGCTCAGTTTTATTGAGTTTTGATTTGAAAACGAACAATAGATGACCTCTACATAATAAAAGTGAAACTGGAACATTGGATATGGTTAGGTATTGAGGCTAAATGAAACATTTCGACACAGGCCTTTATTACCCACACAGGGTTGTGTTGGTAACTGCTAAAGGTAATAAAAATGACAATATAATGTTTTTTTTTTTGCAAAAGCGTTCGCAATTCTTTGTCGGTGCCGCGCTATACTCGGGAGTTGTGAAACAAATCTGACTGACTATTTATGGCGCACGAAACAAATCATTCCAATAAGTTTTATTGGAATGGAGTACTATTCGAGTAAGTTGATGTATTCATTCTTTGCTAAAGAACTAAATTAAAATGCTATCCTATCTAGTGCCCATAAAATATCTAGCTTCTTTCAAGACGGAATATCATAAAAAAATACAACATGTTTAATGAATTAAGGCTAAGACAGAGTAAAAGTAAATATTCTCGAGAAAACGGTCGTTTCCATCGTTTAACAATACTAAAAATAAGAGAGAGCAAGATTTTAATAGCCCCGTAATCTTTGATAAGCCCCCACACCTGCGGGGAACCACATGAAATGGTTTTATTTTTCTTTCTCTAAGCCGTCGCTTACACAGAAATAGAGAAACCGTTTCCAGTTATGTAAACTCGTTAGTAGAGTAATTAAACCATCGACGCAATTATTGTACCATACATAAAAGACCTACCGTTATAGTATCCTAAACATGTTCTTTCCTCGATTTCTACAACGTTAATAACGAAGCAATAAACTTCATTGGAAGTAGCTGTATTATTGTACACGAATGTCGAGTAAATAAATATGGCCAAGTACAGGCTGTACTTTAAAAGAAAAAATATGACGCAATAAACAAGCAAGCATACATAAACACCTACGGTTGTAACGTCAATTTTTCGCGTATTTCCCGTGTAAGTGGGTACATATAAAAGCTTTCAGAGCGATATTCCAATCAGCGGAACAACTAAGTAACGTCGTGTCTCTTTTATATTTTTTCGCTCTATGTTTTTCTTACAGCTAATGGTGCCGATCGTAAATGGGATAAGATTTTTATTTTCTTTTTGATGTGCCCTATTTAAGGGAAGCACCCAGTTACACTTTTATGTAATCGCCTCTTTACGGATGAACACTCACAGTAAACACACGTGAAATTGTTAAAAGTTCGATTTAGGGCGCCTAACATTAGCGAAAATTATTGATATTGAATCTCGCTCTTCAAACAGCCCTAATTCACCGGTGGTTCTTGGAAACGAGTATTTGAAACAGTGAAAATTATTATGTGCGCGCGTTTTTCCTGAAAGTGCGTTGATTTGTGCCGAAGAGCTACGCACGCGGTCATAAATATAAAAGAATCCCTCGGAAATCCATCGCCTCTGTTTGATAATGTCTTTTGTTAGCATAAGTCCTCATAGGCCGTAGGATTCCATTTCTTATTCTACTTTTCAATAAACCGAATCTCCAGTGTTGGGTCATTTTATGTCGGTTCTTAACCGGATCAACCCCAAAAATAAAGGCGCCCTCCGATATCTATTGTTGTCCGAACCTATTAAATTAGCAATAATAGTAGGGGTTTTACTCAGCTTTGAACATTGCTAAATGCGAGAGAGACTGAAGTGACTTATATATTTTAAAAGCCCTTTTAGGACTGATAGGTACGTCGAACGAAATGCTGTGTTTACTTTCTTATATTTTACTAGCAGCGCCCCGCGGTTTCACCCGCATAAGTTTCGATCCCATTGGAATATCGAGATAAAAACTATCCTATGGCCTTTCCCGGGATTCAAACTATCTCTATACCAAATTTCATCTAAATCGGTTCAGCGGCGGTTTAAGCGCGAAGAGGTAACAGACAGACACTCTTTTGCATTTATAATATTAGTATGGACTATATGCCTCTCTTTGTTGCCGTGTTACAAGTCACATCTGCATACTTCAAAACATTTAAGTTTTGAGTTCAACAAAATATTACTGAACGGAGCTAAAATATAGCTAAAAGTACATAATGGTGCCTTCTTAACCTATAATTACACTACTTAACTCAACAAGTTGGCAACACTTCACGTTAAGAACCTGAGAACGATATGCAGGCAGTAATGTATCGTACCGTAACTACAAGCTTAATATAATAATCTATAGTTACAAAGCGTTATCGTGACTAAAACACACTGTCACGTTAATTATTTTAGAGTGATGAAAACTGTACAAAATGTCATATAGCAGTTATACCGGCAATGAAAACTAAACCATGTGTACACAGTTTTAAGGTACACTATACTAAAATGGTAGGTCAATGTTGCTAGTGCCTTAGACTTTGTTAAAATTAAGCCAAATCCTAAATTGTTTGCTGTGACATATACCAACCCGCACTGGGCCCGCGTGGTAGATTACAGCCCACTCCCTCTCGAAGAGAGGAGGCCTGTGTCCCAACAGTGGGAACATTATAGGCTGATTATGACATCCTAAATGACACAATTAGTGATAACTTTGACGTTGAAAATCTTTTTGCATACCTACCTATACGATAGACACCTTATATATACAGGGTGGGCAAAAAATCGTGGAACAAACGAAACAGGGCGATAGTTGAGGTTTTTTACAGTAAAAAAAAAAAAAAAAAAAAAAAAAAAAAAGTTCATCACTACAACAGTGCTTTTATGACAGTGGGTACCATGATTTATCAGTATTGGCACTTTTTTCAATATCTTTTAATGCTCACGAAAAATTATTTGTAACTTTAGAACCTTACTGTAAACACTCAAATTGTTATAACTTTTAAGGAGATCAAGTTAGGGCTCTCGCACAAACATATTTTTACTACAAATAACCCCAACTATCGCCCTGTTTCGTTTGATCCACGATTTTTGGCCCACCCTGTATAACTAAGCTAATTCCATATTCATATTTTAAAGTCCCTTATAAAATTCATAGAGTATTTTCAGTAAAATATTTTACGGGTATATTACCGGCATGGCTACGGATGCCCAGAGTGGTCCTTGAATCGAATTTAATCGACTAAGCTTTCGCATTCAGTGTGGTTAAGTACCTGGTCGCAATGCTGGCATTCCTGTATGTGTTTTAACTGTTGATTTAATATGATTTGGAGATTTTAAAATACTGTAGAATCTATCTATACTAACAATAAAGCTAAAGAGTTTGTTCCTTTGAAGGCGCTAATCTTTGGATCTACCCGTCGGATTGTAACATTATTTTTGCATTTGATAGCCCAGTCCTTGAGAAAATCTATAAGCTAACTAGGAATCTTAGGAGCCGAGCAAAAAAAAGTGGCAGGCGATGCGATGCGACAGGGTGGGTCGAGGGAATAAGAAATTTTACGTGGACGAAGTCGGCAAAGTCCTAAAAGTACTAAATAAATATTAAGGGCTCGTCTAAGGCTAGACTACTATAAAGTCGTGATTGGCATCAAGACCTTTGAGAATTAGAATTACTTTGAAGCTCGTATTTTTATTTTATACCGATATTTCGTTTACTGACATTCTTATCAAAGTCAAAAGAGAAATATAAAAAATTTGCTTCAAACAAACTTATAAACATGGTTAGTAAAACACTGCGTGCTAGTGTTTTGTTTTGATACTTATGGTCCTGAAAACAGTGCTCATCGTTCTAAATCACATAGATTTATATTAAAACTTTTCCACTTGTTAAAAATAAAAGATAGAATACAAGTTACAAGATTTTTATTCAAGTCTTTCGTAATTTAACATCCACAAAGAGAGAGCGCGTCAGAGAAACATTTACAGAAAGTATTTAATCCAAACAACACTGTTTACATAAAACGAAACACACAAAGTATCAAAAAGGCCCAAATACTCATTACAGCGTTTTTGAAAAGGGTCTGTCAAAAGATAATACAGCGAGATAACTCGAAATGCCTGCGTCCAATACTCGGGGGTACCAGGAGTTCATACGACCACAGAGCTGCCTAATGTTTATTCGGTAAAAGCGGATCGCAGTGCACCGGAGATGGGGCGCGCCGTGATAGCGCGGCCCAATCATACCCGTACATGACACTCGTCTAATAGACTGAGATATAGCATAGCTACGTAAAACGACGAGTTCTAAAATAGGTAGTTCTAAAGTCTAAAACGTGTATTGGGTTTCGCCACTCTGGACAGTAGAGTGTTTGCGACATTTTGCCGCCATAGAACGTTGTATGGCTACAAAATGACATGGCTCGTTTGACCAGAAGTTGAGTTTCAAAGTGAAGGAACGTTTTGCAAACTACTTAACAGTTTTGCTATTTAGTTTACTGACTAAGTTAGTTTTAGTACAGTGATAGGACAAGTTTTGGATGACAAGCCGAATAATAATCACCATCTCGAAAGTTCTTGTTCATTTTAAAAGTTCAAAGCATGCCTGACCCAATAAATCAATTATCGAGCATATTGTAGGTTTAGCTTGAGGTCAGGATAATTAATTGGTGTTATTAATATACCACAGTACAGACCATAAACGTCTCAGTACGTGGGCCAACACCACTGACCGCTACAACGATTGTGGGCACTGTTAGCCATGATTGGCAGACTTGTTATAGACAACTAGGCAAAGATGACCCTGCTTTACCTGCTAACTGTTTATTCATAGAATAGTGTGAGTGTCTGTTAGTTTGGTATATTTTCTAGGAAACTACTGAACTGATTTTGATGAAATTCTCGTAGAATTAGTGCTGGTTGAGGTAGGAGAAAACAACACAGTACGTTACTTGTATAAATATAATGAAATGGTAATATATAAGTCAATGACATAAAGGTCAGCTACGAGTATTAACATAAAATTATGTTGTTCAATGTCTGGTTGTTTTTTTTTTTTTGGTATTATAGGGATATATGAGGAACAGAGTGCAAAGTTCATTCATCCTCCTTAGACAAGGGCGGCTCCTCTGACCAGACGGGTGTTGTGTCTGGTGGGCTGTTGCCCGACGATTGATGGACGTTGTATATATTCTAGTTGCGCGGTAAAGTCTGCTTGCGCAATGCAGGATTTTGCGTGACGTCAATATGATGCGTAGTTCGTATATGACGACGTAGGTGCCGCCACAGTACGTGGGACACTCAGAAAGTTTTGCGAAAATAAAAAAAATAATGTTCTATAGGTAAATATTTTTTAAATTAAATATTTTCAAAGTACTCTCCACTAGCCTCTATACAAAGTTTCATGGGTCTGAACCAGTTTTCGAAACACTTTTCCCAGTCCGCCGCAGACACCTTGTTTACAGTCTGCTCGAACGCCGACAGCGCAGCGCATCATCCAGCGACGAAAATTTTATCCCTTTGTGCTGATTTTTTATTTTGGGGAATAAAAAGAAGTCACACGGAGCTAGGTCAGGGCTGTAAGGAGGGTGACCGAGGAGTTTGACCGGCGTGCTGTCCAAGAAGACCCTCGTTTTGAGCGCGGTGTGCGAAGGCGCGTTGTCGTTGTGGAGCAGTAGCCTGAGGAGCCCTGTGTTTGGTCGCTTGTTGCTCACGAGAAAACTTCTGCCAAGCATTTGGTAGTATACCATTCAGCGTTGATGCTTCTTTGTTTCCGTAAAGGAATTGACACCAAGTAGCCAGTCAAATTGAAAAAGCTCGCGATCAAAATCTTTCCTTCGCTTCTAGATCGCTTCACTTTGGTAGGCGTTGATTCGTTTTGAAACACCCAAACCGTCGACTGGCGCTTCTTGAATCGTATTGATAAATCCAATACTCATCACCTGTACTGATGTCGTAAACATGACCTAGCCTGCTTCAAATTTGTTTATCATATCACGGCACCATTCCACTCGGGCCTGCTTCCACCCAGCGTGAAACTATCCTCCTCACGCGAAGATGCACGTGTAGAATTTCGTGAAGGCTTCCCGATTCAACCTGTAGAATGTGCTGAATCTCTCGATACGTAACTCGCCTATTGTATTGGATTAAATTTATCACTGCCATCAATCACTAATTTTTATTAGTGATCGATGCTGCTAGCAGGTTTTCTTCCGTAACAGCCGTCAAAGGGCGGCCACTTCTTTCTTCATCCCCCAAAGTTAATCGACCGCGCTTGAATTCGTTATATCAACGATACACGGTTGCCTTAGAAGGGCTTTCATCCATGAATGTCATTTGAAGTCTATCGTAGGATTCGTCCGGTTTCAGGCAACACTGAACCGGTTTCAGAAAATGTTCCCGGCGCAGATCCATTTTTTAATGAGACAAAATAATTTAAATTAGCTCGCAATCAACGTGGAGGGAAATTTTGAAATTGGAACATACCTATTTTTACCCGACTGCGCCAGAAGGAGGGTTATGTTTTTCGAGAGTATGTATGTATAATTGTTTGGCACGCTCTGCGGCCTGAACAGCTGGATGAATTTTAGCTTGAGAGGTGTCGTTAGATTCGTATTTACTGTGAGAGTGACACTGGGTATATCAAAATAAAAAAAAAACAAAATGGCGGATTTTTGCGCCATATTATGCCTTCGAAAAATGTTTTTTCTCAAAACCTATCGATTGGGGAATAAAGGGTTTTAAAAAGAAATACGAAGTGACAAATCGTAAAAACACGTATCAAGAACTAAATCGTCTGCGAAATCTTTCACATTTGTAAACTAAAAAGCTGGAAATAAAAAAAAAGTAATAAAAAAAATTAAAAAACCCGACTGCAACCTTATACTAAAACTAACTGAAAAAGTAAAAACAAGCCCATTTTAAATGAAATAAAAGTTGGAAGCAGGCGGGACCCATACCATTTTTATAGTTTCAAACTAAAAATGCCTGCTTCCTACTTTTATTTCATTTAAAATGGGCTTGTTTTTACTTTGTCAGTTAGTTTTAGTATAAGGTTGCAGTCGGGTTTTTTATTTTTTTTATTACTTACAAATAATCATATTTTGAAAATAGATTATAACTGGCCAGTCTCTCACATACATATACGTATACATAAAAACTTTTTTTCGCAATACTTTCTGAGTGGCCAGGTATAATAGAATAGTAAAATATTAATATCTCGCTAGTATTGTGTTTGCCTCTCTAGAAATTATTAATTCCTAAAATGAATATCTAAAATGTAAATTAATATCCATTACTCCAATCAACTACGTTAAAAGCCAAATTATTATGTAATAAATCCACAGTTTTGATCGACAAACGATGGTCATTAATTATATTCTGTTGTTTGTTTATTATATCCAATTTCGAATACTATGTTTTCAATTACATTCATTTGCCAGTGTTAAGCTGCCTCATAGTGCTACTCTTAACCCAACCCCTAAAGATCCTTCAAAACGAGTCTAGTATTCACAGTTCAAATTCAAATTTGTTTATTATTTTTACACATAGGGGTAAATTAAAGTGGAATACATGATAACAATTACACCAAGGTCGGACGGGGCTATTTCGTCTGTGGGTTAATTCTAACTAACGAGAATAAATGTTATTCTACTCAAAATCAAAATCAAAATATTTTTATTTCACAAAAACCAACATGGGCACTTATGAAACGTCAGGAGCTAGGTGCACGGTTCCAATTGGTCGTTTCCTATGGAGAAGAACCGGCAAGAAACTCCATGGTTACTCTTTTAAAAATAATTGGCTTTTACAATGTTTTCGAGTTACAGTAGGTATGGGAGGACAGCGTAGGCCTGTCAACAAGTACCAGGTACTTGATAAAATATGATTGCCATTTCAACTAAGAAAGAGGTGAAAAATTAAAATTGTCTGTATATAATGTCAAATAATAAAAAGATTATGTCATAGAAGTATGTACAAATAAATAAAAAATAAACATCGTAATTTGAGAGCAGTTAATAGACATTTACGTAGAACTTATGCCGTCAAAGAGGTGCCAGGGAAGCCACATGTGCAGAAGGAATTATTGCCAAACTACCTTGTCTTCAACGTAGTCTTTAATCTTATAATATGCTTTTTTGATAAGGACTCGTTTGATGAGGGTTTTGAACTTTCCATCGCTAAGTTCTGTAACCGACTTTGGCAACTTGTTATAAAAACGGATGCTGTTTACAAGAAATGACTTGCTAGTTTTAGTTAGTCTAAATTTAGGTATCACAATTTCATTTTTACTGCGTGTATTTATATTATGGAAATCGCTTCTTATTTTGAAAAGTCCTAAGTTTTTGCGAACATACAAAATACTTTCTAAAATGTAAAGAGAAGGCAGAGTTAGTATATCAATTTCTTTAAATTTGTTTCTAAGAGACTCGCGAGGACCCATTTTATATATTGCGCGGATTGCCCTCTTTTGTAAAAATGAAAATTGAATCTACGACAGCTGCCGATCCCCACAGCAGAACACCATAAGACATAATACTGTGGAAATATGCAAAGTATACTAACCTAGCTGTGGCTATATCTGTCAACTGCCTTATTTTTCTTACTGCATATGCAGCTGAACTTAATCTACCTGAAAGAGCTCTAATGTGTGCGCCCCATTGTAATTTTGAATCTAAAGTAATTCCCAGAAATACAGTTTCCGTAATAGCATCTAGTTTTTTGCCATCAAGTTTTCAATTCAGATCCACTTGAGGTACATTTGGTAATGAGAACTACTGTATTTGTACAAAAACAAAATCTGTCTATATGCAGGTAGGTAAATAATTTATTTGGAAAAAAATCATAGATGAAGCTGCTAAAACGCAAACTGTTTGCCCAATACACCTTTGTTTGTCAGACGATGGTCAGACGCCATTTTATGCAAATGTTAACAAAAGACGTTTGTCACGTTTTAGGGGGTGCGTCTCATAACGTATAAACTCATTTGGTCTAATTTCATTTTATTATCGTTCATAAGATATAATCAACGCGAGCTATACCAACTGTTGATATAATTTCTTTACATATAACATTTATTTATTCTAAAACTTAATTAGTATAACGTTGTTTGATATAACGTTTATGTAATCGAAAATCATTTGGTCTAACGTTTAATATGTATATTGTTTATTTAATCGAAAATCATTAGGACTAACGTTTAATATATATAAAAAAAACGTCATTCTGGTTAACACCCTGACTCAGAGTACTCCGACTCGGATAGGTTAGGTTAGAAGGCTAAGGCGGGAGCAAAGCGGAGCGGAGCTCCCGCCTTAGTCAGAAGCCCGAAAGTCTGACAACCAGTCTTACTAAGGGGTATCGTATTACCCAGTATCTGGGTTGTGGAGGTCATATAGGCAGTCGCTCCATGTAAAATACTGGTATTCAGCTGCATCCGGTTAGACTAGAAGCCGACCCCAACATAGCTGGAAAAAAAAATTATAGGTTCCGTTGTTATATGTTGAATTTGTTGTTATATCATCTATTACTTACCCCGTTTTAGGTCAAAAGTTGTGTTAAAAACGCTTGTTTTCACAATACTAAACAGGTAGTGATAATATAAATCCTACGTTGGTTTACGCTTATTTGTTCTTAGCAGTGATACGTTTTTGGTGTGATTTTGCGCTAGTTTAAATAGCCCCACGAAAAGAAGAAGTAGTTGTAATTTCGACTAACCTAAAGGCATAATTACCCCACTTAATTTTTGTATGGTATTGTGAAACACGAGTGATTTACCATTATATCGATACTCTATCAATATCAAAAACATTGGCACATGCTGCGATAAATTGTACATTAAATTATAAAATGATGATCAAATCTTTACTATGGTTTGAAACGTAAAAACAAGTTTTTTTTGTCTCTCGTCCGCTTTTCTACTACTACACGGCTGATCCACTTCTTTTGCGCTTTGATTTTCAAAAGCCCTAGTATTTAATAAGCTGGTGTGGCGATACTGTTACTGCATGTTAAAATCTTTCCTTACAACTCCTTTCCTTTGTTGTCAATTGAGCCGTTCAGCTTGGTCGCTCCAACTATTCTTAAGTTACAGTATACAGCATACATAAAAATGCAGCTAAAATATCGCTGGGAAGAAAGAATAATTCAATAGCAGAGGCAGCATATTGGTGTAAAACTCACATACAGTGAATTCGCAAGGACTCTGTCAGAAATATGGGATGAACTGAACCCGGTAATTCGGCAAAGTGGTTTATAAAAAACCGGAGATAAAATTAACAATTTGCAATTCTATTTGAATTAGTCTTAAACAACGTTTTCTTTTATTAAAAGTTTATTCATTGTTGATGTTAATCTGATTTATCGACAATGTTGATTAGCATGCGTTCCTGCACTACTGACTATGGTAAAGTGTTTAAAGTACTTTTTTTTGCGTAACTGAACTATGTTAGGTGATAAGGCATAGATTGGTATGAACTATGCCATAAATATATTCTGGCTTTCAATTTCAAAACGATAACGGCTTTATTATATGATAAATGTGTGTCATAGTTGAAATAACCCCTCTTCCCAATTTCAAAAACATCGTTCCTTTGAACATTTTTTTTTCTTTAGCCTATATTTTTTTTTTCTTTAGCCTATATTTTTTTTTTCTTTAGCCTATATTGTGTGCCAGAGCTGGGCAAAGGCCTCCGTTGAACATAATAAGATGAGTATTTCGTTTAAGACCAACGTAAAATAATCTCAATTAAAACTTTTATAGCATAATTTATACTTTTGTACATTTATGTAATCTACCATGTATTCAAAGATGAGTGTGCAATCTTTTGAAGCCGACGTTTATGTTTATAAAACCTTATCTCGAATAGTACTGTCGACCACACGTCTGTGGTGCAACTTTGACCTAAGTGCTTGGCCAGACTAGCAGCGCAGGGCGGGGAGCGGCGCGGGTGCAGGAACGCGCGCGATCTGCCTGTCCACAGTCGAGCGCGGCTTCGTTCTGAGTGTTGTCGTGACCAGTGTTTGTCAAAATATAATATGGATGAAGAAGACTTATTTTTACTAGGAAAAAGCTCGAACTAGTTTGAGAAGAAAAAGTTAGTTAAATATGAGCGCCGCGCAGGCGCACCGCCGCCGCCGCCGCCGCCGCCGCCGCCGCCGCCGCCGCCGCCGCCGTGGAAAATTTACCTCCACGCTGCCATCGTCAAAAATCGCCACGGCAGCGCTCATATCTCGAGGACAAAGCCACAGACAACTGTAGTACTTTCCAAACTAATATTCGATCTTCATTTTCTTACTATCGTTATAAGCCGAGTAATCAACTTCGAAGCAGTTTTGTGTTAAAATAATATAATAAATCGGCTTACTCTTGCTCGTAAGTATGAATAATTAATGAAATTATGTCGTCTGCTTCGTTAGTGGATTAAAATGATGGATCATGTGGGTTACTTTACACCCTTATACTTAATTAAGTTAGTGTTTAGCACGGGAAGTAGGCTGTGACTTGATTGTTTATAATCCATCACGTTGGAGCATGTTTTTATAAGATACTACGGATAATGTTCCACGGAGACGTATTACCGTAATAAAAGTATATTATAGGTATTGTAAAAGTAGGCCTTTCATCCAAATCCGTTATTTCTAACTTAAGAAATGATGGGTTTCCCATACAAACTCTCATCCCCTATCCGTCTATAGGATTATTTTTGAGTCAGAAAATAGCCTATGTCCTTTCCCAGAATGTCATCTATCTACTTGCCAAATTTTGCCGGAATCCGTTCAGTGGTTTAGGCATGAAAAGTTAATATACAGACAGACAGACAGAGTTACTTTCGAATTCATAATATTAAGTATGGATCGTTTAAGTAATAAAATATAATATTTCATCATCATCTGCCTAGCCTTTTTCCAACTATGTTGGGGTCGGCTTCCAGTCTAACCGGATGCAGCTGAATACCAGTATTTTACATGGAGCCACTGCCTATCTGACCTCCACAACCCAATATAATACTTACTTAACAAAATTAAGTTAGGCGCAGGGCGCCATGTCGTGTTTTCTTGAATGAAACTTTATCCAGTTATAATAGATGTGTATTTTGTATCAAAGCCCAGTATCCATGTGACAACGGAAATATAGCTATATACATTTGCACAAATACAGGATAAGAATTTTGTTACATAATAGTTAATTTTATGTTGCGTTGCTGGTTACATTTTCAGGATTATCATGCTATGTAGGTAAACAAATGAACAATAAAATGTCTTTCTCAAATTTTTAAATACCCATAAATCATAGGAATTAATAACGTAGACTTTTGACTCATCGCAATTAGTCGACCAATTACATAAAATTGGACTACGCAATAGATTGCCTTTATTCTCTATGATAGATAAATTCTTCATTAACTAAATATGATGCCTAGTAGACGTGGAAGTTTGTTCGTTCTCCAGCTTGCTATGTTTCGTTCCTCTCATTGTGTCATCATAACGTAATATTGCTACATTTATATTTGTAATTTTTATGGTGTACTTCATAAAGAGCATTCTATCTATCCATTTACGATTCTACTACAAAAAAAAATAATAACGTTCAGTACTTTATAGGAACCTGTTAAAACCAACTCTTTTATATTATGAATGGAATTTGGCACAGGACTAACAAAACTTTGTTTTTCACAGCATACGGCAACTTGGGGAGTGTGCTGACCACACAGGGCCGGACCGCGGAAGCGGAAGTAGCCTTTGAGAGGGCCCTCAAGTACCGACCGAATATGGCCGACGTGCATTATAATTTGTGAGTAATTTTGATATCAGTGTTTTAGTGGATAAAGTTTTTTTTTTTTTTTGTAAAATAATTTACGACCTACGTAATTATACATACAGATGTACAGCATACAGCTAATTATGTAGATTATAAAAGGCTTTTCTATGAGAGACACGCAGGCTACACAACCGATCTATTTTGTAAAAAACTCCCCGTCACACCGTAGGAGAAGTGAGCTTAAAGTGAGCTGTCAATATTGTCAATCCCGAGCTAGTAATGGTAGCTCAATTTTCAGGTCAGTGTCGGGTTGTAGGTACCTATGTTGATTAAATATGGATATGATTAGCGACCCTAACAAATATGGCTTTACAGAATTCATTAGAAACAACAATACCACTCCTTAAGTTAGAATTGGCCTCAAATGTCATGATTTTGTGAAATAGTCATTCAATAGGGTTATAGAGGTATGAGGAACAAGTTGTAAAGTTCACTCATCCTCCATATAAAAAGGAATGATCCTCCGATCAGATGGGTGTTGTGTCTAGTGGGCAACTGCCCGACGATTGATATCGGGACGTTGTATAATAGGTATATGCTAGTCCGCTAAGCCGCTACAGGGTAATATGAACTTAGAGAGATGTGTTGATGATTTTTATAATTCTATAAATAAAAGCCCGCACTGGGCCCCCGTGGTGGATTACGGCCTACTCCCTCTCACTGAGAGGAGGCCTGTGTCCCAGCAGTGGGAACATTATAGGCTGATTATGTATGTATAAATAAAAATTCGTTACGGCCGCGAATCATAGTTAGATCAACATACAGTCCGATACAGTCCTACAAATTGCAAAAACGTAAGATAATTTGAATTTCGCGGGCTACCTTGATGCTTTTGTCTTAAATTCAAATTCAAATTCTTTATTGCATTCATGTGTACATTTCTTTTTTACAATATAAGTAAGTTCCAACATGAAACCCGGTTAGGGCACGGCAACATAATAATAATAAGAGTATGTATGTGTGCGTTTTTTTCTTTTCTTTCATGATTATAATAAAATAACTACCACGCTAGGCTGTGTGTTCCTATCAACGCCGTCTAATGATTGAAATAATACGAGTAAAACGAGTTTTATCTGTGAAATACTATTCAATTCACCCTGATACGCAATAATCTAAAATATTACAAAGGAAAGGTTAATACGGATGAATGTTTAAGGAATAATAAAAGAGACAGATTTGATGCGAGGCCCATATTATTGTAATCTCGATAACAACAAAAGTTTAATAATACATTCAAAGGGCCTTAGAGTACCCTTAGCGAAGGGCGAAATAATATTCGCCATGTCTTCCACAAGGGACTAAAAAGGCAAAAGGTCCGATCCCTATTAAGGACATCGGGAAAAGAAAAATATTAATAAATGGCGACCACGCCGCATTTGCTTCCTCGTGTTTCAAAAACTGCCCTTGTTCGAAGTTTCTTCGGAAAACCAATAACAAAACTTCTTTTTCGAAAACAGGGAATATCTGAATGGTAAGGGGACATTTATATTGAATTATTATTATTTTGCCTTATTTCGGGTAAGAAGATTACATGAAATAATAGATGCGAATCCTTAATGAGGTAGCGAAGTTACGGTTGCGACTTACGCCTCGTCAAACAAGTTGTTTCGAATATTATGTTGTCCTTTTCGTTAGCATTTATCCGATTACCTGCTTCTCATAACAATCCAATTAAAGCAGCAACGAAGCCAACATATGGGTAGTTTATGAATGAGCACATACAGTAATGTGGATATGAAGACCCTGATGTTTTAAAACGCTTATTCGAAAACAATATGTCTACCGGGCCCGATCCAGCTAGGGGGCGCTCGATCAATAGACACAGAACGACGGGCCGTCCCATTAATTCACCGAGGATTCCACTTCTTGAATTAATCGGGTACGGAGCTCTCTGCCCAGCCACCTAAGCGTTGGGTTTCCGAGCAGTTTCACAAATTAACGTCAAGCCACACGATCATAATATAATTACGCGAAGAGGTCAAAAGGACTGACAGGCACTATATACTCGGTTTGATTAGATCTCTGTGGTGAGTGTTCTTCAATCTATGGTTAACATTTCAATCCACCGAGTTCACGTTAAGTTCCGTCTCATTTCGGGATGTTTTTTTAATTTTGAGATAAATCTAAGGAGCGATTGTATAGCTTTTCATCAGTATTCTCCAGGTAAATGTTGGAGTTTGTTTTGTTTCAATCTACTTATTCTTTGAGAGCTACGCATAATGCTTGGAAGAAATTAAGAATGTTAATCAAAGTAAACACGTGTAGGTTGATAGGCGGTTCTGCTGGTCCCTATTTTGCACTAAACATGTTCGCCATAAACCGGCATGTTTACGAGCAAGATCGTTTCAATCTCAGCCCCTATGAAGATAATAGGTATTGTTTAGCCTTCCATTTTGGTACGTCAGCTTCTTAGCTTGTTTGAATAAAACCATGTTAATATGTTCATATAGTAGGCGTGGGACATACGGGCGTGCTTGGGAGCGAGCTAGCGACCATCGTAAAATCGATTTATGATATGGACAGTCTTGACGTGAATTATATTTACTGTGTTCAAATGTTTGCTAATGTTTTTTAATATGTTTTATGGATTTGTAATAAACAGAGGTTTATTGCTCTTATTTCTTCTTGCGATGTGGATTGCGGGTTCATTACCCATTCGAATGTTTGAATATACAATCAGCCTATATTGTTCCCACTGCTGGGACACAGGCCTCCTCTCGGTGAGAGGGGGAGTAGGGCGAAATCCACTACGCGGGCCCAGTGCGGATTGGTAAATGTCACGTGTCTTAGAATTTTGACTCTCGAACATGCCGGTTTCTTCACCTTTTTAAGAGCAGTGGTGATGAAATAATTTACACAAAGTAAAGCGCCTGTCTGGGTTCGAACCTACGACCTACAACTCGTTAGTTACAGCTGTTACCACTGGGCCACCACGGCTCTAAATGTTTGAATGACCCAAACAAACTTCTTGCACGGTTCCAATACCAAACCAGACTTCACTGGCAGCACAGATCCTTCCATTAGCTAATAGTTTAGTGTGACCTCCCCAGCAGCAGTGAGTCCCATGTTTAAGTAGCTATCCGTACGTGATGATAGCCAAGCATGCGTTCAGGCGTAAGCTGAATGGGCGAACATCGCACATCTCCTTATTCTATTAAGGTCATACGATATTACGCACGTGCCCGATATAATCTCTAATACCAGGCGCTGTAATCGAAAAAACTGCCATACAAAAGAGGTATTAAGAAGGCGTATATAAATAGATATAAAGCGTAACGCAGCTGTGAAATGAAGTTGGGGAAACGTCCTTGCGATCGGTTGGCTTCTTGGATTGAATGAATATCCGTTCCGTACAACGCACAATAAAAAGGTCACATAGCCTTGTTAGTTGCTGCGTTGCAAATGGTACTGTTGATTGGATATAACAAATAGGTCTAACAAATAACATTGTTATATAACGAACTCATTTTACCTAAAATGTTTGTTTGTAGGCATCAAATTCAAATGTCTATACACGGTTAATTTTGGAGTATTTTGCACACCACAAGGTAATTCACAACCGATCCTCTGCAGAGATTCTGAAAGAAAACCTTTAAGCTCTAGGAAATTCACCTTTAAGCTAATAAGAATAAATGAACTCTATGTTAATTCATTGAAGACCCGGGGCTACTGCATAGGTACTATGATATTACTACTAATGATTTGTCAGACACAGGAACCGGAAATCCCTCGTACAATACCATTAGTAAATTCTGTAAACAATGTCAAGGGTTTAAAAACGCCAGTGCTCCGAAAACAATGTTTCTAGTCCCTCAATCAACTAACTCGTTAGTCACCCTTAGTCGGCTGTACTCAGAGATAAGAATAGCCCCCTCATTACCGTGAAAACAATGAAATTCACAATGATTGTTCTTTATAAAATAATTATTTCAAGTAGGAACGAAGTGGGAACGACGTAAAAACGTAAGCGTCATCTTATTGAGGTGAATTATTACTTGGAGGCGGACATAATGGCCCCGGAGCTGCGATTTCTCGCAAAGATTAGATTATTCCAATTGTGTTGGCAAGAAATCACTTGAACGCATAGCTTGTCGCCTGAGAATTTGTGTAGTTTGGGTTATATACCTTGCATATGTTGAATGACTAAATAGCGCAGAATCTATTCAATGTACGTGAAACTGTAGACGATTTAGGAATGTTCTAAGATTAAAGGTCTCTATATGATTTCCAGATACAATGAACTTTTTTGTCTAATGTTATCCGAGACGTCAAATATGTTAATAAAAAACTGACTGAAAGACCAAAATTTTCTCGCAATATTTTAATAATTCATTTCCAAAGATTCTTTTTCTACCACAATTTGTATGCATTTAGGTATGTGTTATCTTTGAAATGTGAAGCTCTTTGTCATAGTTAGGTAGGAAGTATTTTCACGATATCAATTTCAGCATCAAGCAGATAGATATCACACTGAACAAACAGCGGAAGAGATCAAAATAGTTCCCTATGTAGGTCATCTTCTAAGGTCAACGACCTTATTATTAATATTTGTATGAATTTCGTCAAACGTTTTGACAAAGGAAAGACTACGTAGTACTGTAATATGAATAGCGGGGTATTGTAAGCTCGCACGAGGATTTGAAGCAACAAATCCCGAATCACTTGACGGTATTTGCAGTAGTGATGGACGTACACAAGTCACATTGTACCTACAGGGCTGGCAGTGATAGAAAAATACAATTTCGTCGTTGAAGTAGATGAGTGTAGTGTTTGAAGTGAAAACATTTAGTTGCTACAATAAGATCGGCGTCTGTGGTTGGAGCAAATATAGCGACAGCTGATTGAAATTAAAAAAAAAATGTATTATCATCTGCTTTTTCCCAACTATGTTGGATTCGGCTTTTGTCTAACTGGATGCAGCTGAATACCAGCATTTTACATGGAGCGACTGCCTATCTGACCATCAAAACCCAGAACACGATACCCGGCGTTGCGTCGCACTGGTGCGGCTGGATGTATAGTTAGTAAAAATGTATGTTGTTAATAGGTGGATAAATTAATTTATTATAACTTTCTAATTGGATGAGGCCGTTAAATTGAATCATATAAACATAAAAGTACCAAATGTTGACCAAACGACAATAGTTTCTGCGCCTTTCAATTAAAATAATTTGATCAGCGCAATGTTGCCGTAACCACATTATTCAATAGCATTCAATAAAGATGAACACGAATTAGGCATGAATATAAATAAAGTCCTCCATACCGTATTTCAGCCACGGCGGCCAATCTCAACGGAGACTAGCCTTCGGTGCGGAAGATATTATAGTACACAAGTGCGCGCGCAGACACAGGTGCACTCCCTCTTCCTTCACTCTCATAGTCCGATGGGACGGCAATCCGACACGACCAGAGAGAGGTCAAGCGCAGGACCAACGGCTTAAAGTCCTTTCCGAGGCACGGGTGTATCACACCGCCAACTTCCAAACTTCGGGCTGTTACTAAGAAATTCCTAATGGAAAAACTCAATAACACTTATCTATATAGCCATGAATATACTCAGTCAATCAAAGCAACATATGAAAGACAGATCGCCTTAAGTGCACATATCTGATAAATTAATAATCTTGTTACTCCATCTTCCGCTAAAGCAAATCTCCTTACCTTACGTTAGACATGACCTCTCTAAGACCTGTCTAAGTAAATCAATGTAACTACATACACTAATGATTAAATAGCATGGTCTGTTTGATAAATAGAAGGTAATTTTATATAAGCGAGGCATGTATAGAACTTAGTTTGATTCCCAATAAGAATTCTGGAAATAATCATGATTCAAAAACAAGTAATTTTGTTATTCTCCATAGAAAACAGTAGTCATTTAAAACAACCTTCGATCCAGAGAACAAAAACCTTTTAAAAAACAGCCACGGTATAAGAAAAAATACTTATGTAGGTATTTCAGATGTGCCTTAGTATACTTACATGCACAATTCCGTAGAGATATATGTAAAAGACGTTTATATCGCCAGTACCAGATATTGTAGCAACGAGATCATCTACAAAATGTAATTTCCCTAGCCATTGACAGCAAAAAGCAAATATAAATCGCGCATCAACCCCGTGCAATATCAGTTCTATACAGAAGGCGAAGCGAGGCGGGACTACAACGTCCCAATGGCGATAAGGCGTAGATTAAACCGGTGTTTGCTCACACACACATATTTAACATTCCCACCATCTAGAGTCGCGACAACGCTTGCTTGGTATTTGCATACTTGTTTGTGAAACGATTTGGTCTAGATCTGGACGCCTCTACATGCAAATGCAATTTATACGGGACCATACAACACTTGCTACGAGTAATTGTAAATTCACTGGGATTTTTCTGGCTAACTTTTTCTGCGGGAAATGTAATTAATGTTAAATGTAGTTTTACGGATGTTAATGTTGTTTCTTCGGAGCTTGAATGAAAAGTTACGTTGGAAAGTTTTGAGTTTATAGTTGTTAGTTATGTTTAGATGCGGCGAATTTATGTAAACTAAAAGCCACAAGGCCAAGCCCAGGAGTGCGTGTACTTAGATACTACAATATTATGATCCAAAGTTTTACTAAGTTTTACTATCACACACACACCGATACACCCTGACACTCACACACACTACACGGATCAATATGTATTGTCTTTGGTCCCTGGCACTGACATCAATCAATGGACAAAATTGTCAATCTTTTATAGCTGGAGTACGAGGCTTTTGGCTACATTGTATGTGTATATTTTATGTATTTTTGTTTTGTAATGTGCGTTATGTTTGTGGAGAATTAACAGTTTTTCATTCTTTCTATCACTATCCAACTGTAAGACGAACATGTTAATCATAATCTCATGTAACTACGAGTACATAGATGATATAGAATGAAGAAAAAAACCCCAACTCATATTACAAAGAACTTGGTAATAATTTCATCGCGTTTTATGCAATGCATCACAAACTTAATTACCCGCGTCAGAATAACTCAGCCATGTTTAATTAAAAACTTCTTTTATTTCACGATACATTTCAAGAATAAATCAAACAGTAAAATTGAAACAAAAGGAAAGCGGATAACTCTTGAGGAAAACTTGGCTCTTTCCACTTTTCCGCGAGTTTTCACAGGGAATCAGTGAAAAGATGTTTAATAATTCTGACAGTGAGGAGTGCTATAGTGCAATTGAGACGTAAATTAGTTATTGAGGTCGAATTTTGAATTAATATTACATACTTCGGGAACTGTTATTTTATTTTCTCACATATGAGCCATGATAAATAGTGCCTCGTAATGAAATATTCTTTAAAACAATAGCTCTATAGGCATCCCGTTTAATTTAACGCTAGCTGACATTGCAATACAATACGGACAGGGATTCAAAGGATGCTGAAATAAAAATCAGAACCTTATTTGATTTCTCTGTATTCAAGTAATAAAACGGAACAAAAGCCTTTTGTTACATGGAATGGAATACTAGGAAGAGTCTTATTCACCTGCCATTTGAGGGAATGAAACAAAGAAAATCAGAAAAAATTCTTCGAAATGGAATAAAAATATTATCTCTATATTAATAATAAAGCTGAAGAGTTTTTTTTTTTTTTATGGAACGCTCTAATCTCTGGAACTATAAGTCGGATTTGAAATTGTAGATTGTTATACAAGGGTCTAAAATGACCAATTATACGAGGTAGTTTACCCCACTAAAAAAAATATATTTTTTAAATGTTTTATTTGTGCTTTCGTTAATGTTACATTTATGTCGTGCGTTCGTGCTAGTGTCTCGGCTTTTAGTAAAGATCTTTATGAAGGAGCTTGTCCAAGAAACTTATTTTCCGGGTAGCCCGATACTATACCAGTCCATCAAATTTAAAAAATACTGAATATGATCACCACAAAGGGCATTCCGATAATACATTTCATATATAAATATATTATACATATACTGACTGATAAATGCTGCACGAATTGCACTCGACGGATGTGGGTCCCAATCCCTCGACGCGTATATGGGCGGACATAATGCTGTTACGCAGATAAGTGGTCAATTTTGCAATCTCTGTGTGTGAGGATCAGCAATACTTCGCTGACACAATGTTGCTATTCTCGAAGCTGGGAATCTTACTATGCCATTTTGGGTTTACGAAATGAGCTTGAATTCTGGGATTACGATAAACTGTGTCTTGTTTTCAGTTGAAAATGTCCTAGTTTTCGATTCAGAACCATAAGCCATTATAATCGCGAATAGTATGTTTTGTTTTATCAATAGGATTTGTATATTTTTACTATTTGTTATTCAAAAGAGGTTACTGTTATACCTTTTATCAATCCAATGTCCCGCTCTTTTATTTTTTCAAATAACGTTTTTTATTAAAATTAGAAATACAAAAGAAGTTCTTTTCACAATATTCTAAAGGAAGAAACCATTATTCTAAAGCTTCCTCCAAGAGTAGACTCGGAGTTAGTTCTAAAGATTTATGTTATTCATTGATAAAACTTAAAATTACGATGAAATGAAATTGGGCTTGTCGTATTTATACAATCACGGTCAACGATTCGGCAAACTGAAATTTAGAAAGGCGAGTTAATGGAAACAGACAAATTGTTTATTCAAATAAATCTGAAGTAAAATATCGTTCCCTTTGTATAACGAGTTGGCAGTTCAGCTGTGAATTATAGGAACAATAAAGATAGTGTTATAATGCGTAAGTTCTAATTTAAGCGTGGTGGTAAACATTAATTCAATTCACAATTTGTCACCTCGGTTAAATCGCGGAATGTCGGTATCGCGTGCGACGCACCCGGCTCGGCGGGGACATCAGCCCGGTGTCGTGAGAACCGTGAGCATTCACTGCATAAATTACCTACAATTTATCCAAGCAACGTTTGCGTCGCCGCTCAAACGTGCCAAATTAAACAAACATTCCGTCATCATAATTTATGCAACGTTAACATTAACAAACCGTATCTGTATTTAATTTATCGCACCTACAAACGCGTGTGACTCCGCTACACCCGTCACGACCAACGCTTATAAATCGTTCTGTATGTATATGTATATTGGGTATGTAAGCCTAAGCTCATATACGGGCTGTCACTTTCGAGGTGTTTCCTAATTCTGTCCATGTCGTATCGGGTAACGTGTTCCAAGTCTGGCACAGTATGTAGGTACGAGTAGGTACGCTAGATCAGTATCTATAATTCTGTAGTGTCAATCATATTGATCGATGTAAATTCTCATCCGCATAGTGCATAACTACGAGTATATCGCAACATAATTTCGGCACAAGGTACCTACTTATCGGCAAATTTTTACAATATTAAAATTAAAGTGTTTTAGGTCAGGAAATCTAGGGTATTATATCAGTACATAAAATTATGATCTCTGTATCCTAACATCGAAATCAACCCATAAACATCCACTTCTCTGCCATAACCCGGCCAGGCCGACCCAAGGGAGCATGGTCGTAATTACCCTACTTAGCAAGCGATTGCAGTATGATCTTATTAGCCGTCGAGACTGCTGCCGGCCATAATCCTGATACTATTTCTTAGTCTTTGATGTAATGGAATTTGGAGTCGAGAAATAATTATTTTACCTTTTGTGGTGAAGAATTTTTGGTCTGAAGTGAATTTAAGATGGCTGTCGAATAAGTAAGTAACACTACTTACTTATTCGACTTATTCGATGGTTTGACTTCAATTTGGTAAGCTCGTAGTGAGAATCACTGTTCGTTTTATGTTTTCTTGCACAATTAATTGTAAACATCAACTACTTCAAGGTTTGACATCGCAGGCCGAGATACTTCAAAATACTCGGAACAAGATATCATATAAAACTAGCACTAGAATGAACTTACAAAATTAATAAGCATAAAAAACCAAACACTTTTGAACTTCACACAGCAATACGTGTCTGTTTATCATCCTAACAAAATTGTTAGGATGATAAACAGACACGAATTGGCTTTTTTTGTGGCTAAATAACCACAAAAAAAACCTTATACAACTAACATAACATAAATAAAATAATAACAGTAAAAACTTTTGTGTCCAACAGCTAATGAATTTCCACGCGTTTAATATACTTTACATGCTAAGGGAACTTTGTTGTCACCGTAATGGATTCTAATTTGAAGAATATCATACACAGACAATAATTGTAAAAAGTAGTTATTATTGTGACCCATAAGTGTAATAACATCAAATTATAGGAACATAGACATGAAATAGCTTTTAACGTATCTACCTACAGCGCATAACACGAAGTTGATAATTTACCAACTTTTGTAGGTATACAATATTCTAATTGTCTTCCTAGAATCTAGCAGGCGGTAAGCTAGGTATTTACTGCGATGGTAAACTGCCTATTACCATGATTTTATCGAATCGATCTGTAAAATGGTTTGCAGTGAATTGTAACTACAACTTTGTTAGTAACTAGTTTTAAAAGCTTGATAGGAAACGTTCAAATGAATATGTTATAATGCTTTGTTTATATACAAGTTGTTTCAAAATTAACCCAACAAGCTTTAAAACGTTCTTTAGACCATCGAACTGAACAAATTTTACTATGGGACCTCTGAAATCACAAAAAAAAAACAGCTATTTAATACAAAAGTTCAATACCTACTTGAACAAAATGTATGAAACAGCTGATTTTTATTTTCGTGATTTCAGAGGTCCCATAGTGAAAGTTGTTCAGTTCGATGGTCTAAAGCACCTCTTAAAGTAACAAACTCTTTGGTTAATTTTGAAATACCTTATATAGTTTTAAAATAATTTTGGTACTTGTTACCTAAAAAAGGTATGTTTTGAATAAAAATCTTCGGGGAAATGTTACATTATGGTAAATAATCATGAAATTGAATATTATACAGGGCAGGAACATCGACGCGCAAACTTTTAACATGAATCCAGCACATGATTCAGACGTAGAAATTTTTCGTCGGTTTATAAACAAAAAATCTAATGTTTCATAGAAAAGTGCAACTAGGCCTAAGCGGTTAAAATGTACAGAATAGCATTTTTTTTTAACCGACTTCAAAAAAAAAGGAGGAGGTTCTCAATGCGGAAGTTTATATTTTTTATGTATGTATGTTCGGGCATAACTCCGTCATATATAGACGGATTTGGAAAGTTCTTTTTTTAATGGATAAAGTATGCCTCAAGTGTGTTCCCATATAAATTTTTTGAGTTAGCTCCAATAATATGATTTTTCCACTTAGTTTAAATTGATGATGTTTTAATAACTTCCTGTGTGGGGTAGGTACAACTAAAAAGTGAAAAACAAAAACCTTTTTTTGGAAGTCGGTTATTTTTCTTGTAAAAAAGTTTTTATTTAATAACCTAAATTTCAACGCAGGTGTGTTCAGAATCATGAACTGAATCCATGGTAGCAGGTTGTGTGTCGATGTTCCTGCCACCCTGTATCTATTCTAATACTTAATTTGAAGCCTGCATTTAATTCAAAACTATTATTAGGTGTCCTATTATCATACCTATTAATTTATAGTAGCAGAAAAACGATCCCTAAAATACACACCAGTCATAAAAATAAAGCACAGTTTGAAAACTTTAAAGAACCCTTATCCAACTCTTAAAATCCTTATAGTCGGGCAAAAAGGCGTATTAATCGAAAGTTGTGCAGTTGGGTCGGTGAGGGACCGCGCGCCCATTATGAAGTGAGAGAGAAAAAACCTTTTCATCACACGTTGTGTTAAAAGCTGACTGGCTACGAGTGTCGCTGCTAAAATGTGTGAACGCCTATTTTACTGGTGCATAATATTTTCCAACGGAACATTGACATTCAGTGGGAAACTGGTAGTTGTGCAACAATTTGAGGAAAATTCCACACTGTGCTGTGCCACTTTTGTGGAAAAAGTGCTGGATTTTGTTTCGAGGCTTTGTTATGATTTTTTTTCATATAATTGCTGATAGAAAATACTTAAACTAACTGAAATACTAATAACTAATTTATTATCTATGAAGATTCAATGCAATTTCAACGTTAAGTCTTAAATATATTTTAATCCTTATTCAGTTTCTGAAATGATATGTTTGTACAATAAGTATTGACTGTTAGATTTCTTGAAACTGACCTGAAATAAAGTTCTATATAAATACCGATATATAAGTGTCGAAAACATTGCAGAAACACATAAAATTGTATATATTGCACTCCCACATAGGGGCAAAGAGATAAGAGGAAAACACAAAAAGACAAAAACGTTATACGAGCTGCGGAAACCGTTGAAAGGAATAAAAATTGTGATAGTATACAACCGGCGATACGCTACTAATTTATAGATACTGCTTCAAAGATAGTTAAGTATTTCGCTCGTTAGTGGTTACAATTAAAGAGCCAATTTTATAGAAAGGAAAACGGGCATTTTCTCGGTTATTTGCAGTATTCATTATTAAAAATGTTTTTAACACGTGTAGGGATAAGGTGCTAGAGTATTAATGTATTTTGTAGTTTTTATAACTGAATCGAAAATCAGAGCTATGTGTATTTCCAGTTATTTGAATAACAGACGCCCGTTTATTGCCCATGGTCCACCCGCCTAGTTCACCTAGGTGGACTATGGGAAATTATTCTTTCCATAGTCCACCAGAAAGTACCACCAATTACTCCACAAAAGCTCTCTTTTAACCCCTAAATTGAAGCCAAATTCAAGCGTTAGTTTAACTCATAAGCTTACCAAACTTCTAACATACAATCCCGAAATCCATTCTACGACTATTAACGACATTCAACATAATTAGTTACATACTTTTCATTTCACCGAATTTAATACCGTCCAACAGAAAGACTGAATGTCAACACAGCTAGTTTTGGTAAGGCTGCACCAACCGCACAAAAGCAATTCCACTCACAATACCAACGTTACAATAATTAGAAGAGAATTAGTAACAAATTATTGCTCGCGAAGAGGAGGGTATAATAGCCCGCCCGAGCTGGATGGTTCTCATTAGTGTACGTTGGTCCCACGTAGAAGCTGCCTCGTTGTGGCCCTGCATTATTCATGCGGACAATATTGCACTGCCGCATCTATCTATACAGCTTTTATAACGTTGTACGGTTACAGCAGGTGATGTTTCATTAAGGCTGACATTTTGCATTGTTCGCGTGTAATAATGCCGTCCGATTGTTTGATTCTGAATATACTTCGTGGCAGCTTGTCAAAGATGATTTTGGATAGTAATTTACGTGGTAATGCTAATTGTGCAGGAAATTACCTGATGGGTGTATGTTTTACATTTTATTTATTTATTTATTAAAACTTTATGCACGAGTAAAAACTGTACAAAGGCGGACTTAATGCCTTGGGCATTTTCTACCAGTCTACCTTAGGGTGATGCAGAGACAATACACAGTAGGTGCAATAACAGAATAAAAAAATATTTATAACTAAGGTATAAGAATATATACTGATATTTTATTTGATTGTTTATTCATTACAAGGTGAGGCAAAAATTATGTCATAATGTAAATTGGCTGCCATTTGGTTGGAAATGAAAAAAATTGGGCTCTGTTTTCATGGAAAGTTTATTTAAAAGTGTGAAATGCTTGCTGATTTTTCCAACGCCAGAAAATTTTATCCGAGGAATAATTTTGAATTTTTGACAGTTCTTCAATGCAAAAACTGTCAGACTTCAGTTTTAATCCACGAATAAAATGTATCTGTCGATTGAAAAATCAGCCCTTAGTCGAAAAATTCTCTATCTGTCGACAACTACAACATATGTATGAAATCACAATGATGTTATCAGCAAAAAAAAAATATGGCATTTTCACATTATGACATGACTTTTGCCCCACCTTGTACTTGTATGAGAGAAATGTTAATATCAACGATAGCAACCAAAGTCAAGGACACCCATAGCAATAGGTCATAAAATTATTATTCGTTTCTAAACGAAAGAAATATATGATATAAGCATATGAAGATAGTAGGCAAAGGCATCCTGATAGTATCATAATGTAGATATCTCCAATACATTTTCAGCCAGCTACAAACATTTCTAGTACCATTTTCATTAGATAACTAATAAGTTCAGTGCCAGACTCTAAAGGATCACTATTCCATTTTCATTCTGATTAATCAAAATACTGCATACAGGAGCTAAATAGTGACGAGATTTGGTGGAACAGCGCGAAACAACGTTTGATGAGCTGTGAATTTGTGAGCAGCAAATGCTCATCACTAATTAGCGCCAAACGTGAAACTAGGATCGCAATATTAACGTGGAATATGAAAGCGTCAAGCTCCGCAACTTCAGTTCTGCACGAAGGCTGGTTCAATATTTCATACGTCATATGAATACGTCACAAAAGGTGACTCTGATGTGGCTGTGAAAGATGAATAGTGTGAATAGAACGGATGTACGACAAATATGCACTGTTCAAATACTGGTCTTTATAAGCTTCGTTTCCATAGACTATTCAGATATTGTCATGGACAACCTACCTTTTTTAATTACAAAAGATAAGCGCATAATAAAATTCTTTGCCGACTGAACAATAATTGCCTTCAAACAAAACCGTGGACGATAAATAAAAGTTTGAATACAATTATATAAGACTTTATGTAAAACCATTGTGAAAAAAACTTTGTGGAAACTTTTCACAATAAACAATAAATGGTCTACGGCGTAGTAATAAAGGCGCGTTTATTGTTGCTACGCCGTAGGCCTTCTACGTGTCTACGAGTATTGTTAAAACTACGAAGGTCTTTTAAATGTAACACGACAGAGGTACTTTTGTTTCTATTATATCTCGATAGTACCTGCCTGCCAGTATTATGTGAATATTTCATTTTAAATAAATCTTTTTTAAAGTTTGATTTGATTTGTCAAGAAGTTTTAATAAGCGTATGTGATGAGTTAATCTACTGTAAAATCACATGTTAGTTATTGTAGTAACTTGTATACAAATCTAGGTACACCAGATAATAAAATAAAATCGTTTAGCTAGAGACTTGATAACAGAATAATTGAAAAGCCTCCAAGAAACGGAGTGGAGTCATTTGTAATTCGAATGTAACCGCGGTGAATGAAAAAGGCAGTTAGTTGTATTTTAATGAACCAAGTCTAATTATTATTAAACATTATCGCCTTAATAAATAGCTGCGAAGATTTCAAAAACATTACCGTGCCTAAAATGAGTGTTTATCTTTGTTTCAGGGGAATATTACTACAAAACCAAAGACGTTACAGCGATGCTATCAAAAGTTTCGAGAGAGCAATTTACTTTAGACCTTCAATGGCTCGTAAGTACTTGAGTTAAATTAATTATTAAAAACAAAGACTCTTTGGTATTTCTTCATAGCCCTTACTAATAATTTGATTGTCCTTTCAAATTATTTTAGATGAGGGCCGGCCGAGTCTTTATTCTCTTCTAATTTCGTTATTGTCTTGAAAATAAAGGGGTTTATAATACTTTCATTGTTAAGTAAATACAAGAACAAGTTTTAATGGAGAGTTTTCAACAAAATAAGCTATAGACAGTCGGAGATAAATATTTTAAATATTTTCCATCCGCTTCGAGCTCCGTAGTTGAGTTGTTTTCTGTTGGTAGTTGTATTTTATTGCTAGTTTTGCGGTTGAACTGAAACTACGAAGTAATAGCTTCAGCCGTTATGCTTTCTATTTCGGCTTCAGCTGTCTGTGATTTAGAAGTAGAATTTAATATTAAGGCTATCTATTTCAGGGCTTTAATTATGAAGTTGTTAACTTGTTCCCAAAATAGTTTTTATGGTTTCTGTTGTATTTGTCTTCTCAGTCGAGATTAAAATTTAATATTGAACTTTTGAACAAGACATTATTGAGATGTTGAGTGGACTTTCCTTTTATGTTTAAAATCAATAATTGAATTTTGTTTACAAACTTAAAGTATGCCTATTATTATGGTTGCCTTTATTTTGGTTGGACGTGTGCTACGTACTTCAAGACATTTGAAATTGGGAATTGTTCTAGTGGCGTACGTGAATCTTGGAACCTCATTAATGGCGGATGGTCGTCTCGCGGAAGCCGCAAGCGCACTCCGCGCCGGCTCCCGAGCCGAAGGCGTACGCGTACGCGACCGAAGAGAACACGACGCTGCCCGAGTGTCAGCGCTCGTACAACTAGCAGCTTTACACTCACAGAGAGGGCACTGGCATAAAGCGCTTTCAGCATACAAAGAAGCGCTGCAAATACTGCCAGACACAAACACTCCGATCGTTGGCTGGACGCGACATGTAAGTAACCAGCACGTCGCTTTTCAACATGCGTTGAACAGTGTTGTCTCATGAAGTTGGCATTAGGCACGTGCCGATGGATGCTCTCCGCTTGGAGTTAACTGGCTGCAACCCAAGCCTGGTCCGCCCACATAGTTGCAAAAACACCTACGAAAACTGTACAGAACGGTACAGACCTGTCACAGATAAAGTGTACGAAAAATTGCTATGCATGAATGGAATTAAGGTGTCTCACAACAAAGTACCAAAATTGAGACTGATCTATTCTTTGGATCTTCCGCAATGCAATTAGAATGATTTATCGTTAGACTAATTTCGGTTTTGTTGTTTGCAGAGTGTCCTATCAATGGTGGGGGAGATTTATGTGCAGCTACAACAATGGCCGCTGGCCGAGAATAGTTTAGTGTCGGCGTTAGCGGCCGCGCCGCATCATGCCGGCACACATGTCATATTAGCACAAATACTCGCCAGAAATGTGAGTATTGTCACAGACTACGTACAGTTTTGTTTCTCCTTCCCCTTTTTAATCCATCCAAAGATTATCTTTAAAATTTCGCTCTTAGCAATAAGACCGCCCATTGTGTCGTCCTTTGTAATTTTTTTACATTTATATCAGTAATTTATATGGTGTACATAATAAAGAGATTATATTCTGTTATAAGATAAAAAGAAAATAATTAAATTACACAAATAAAAATCACATCATCAATGACAATTAATATTCTATCACATTGGACAAATAATTGATTCATTTAATCCCTCAATAAATGAGAAGTTGAAAAAGAGGTAGGTAATTTCAATGACAAACCATTATAAAGAACTTGATTATTGCTCCACGATAAATTATTCGTGGTGATTATCAGTAAGCCCATGTCCAAAAGAGACCGTTTATGTGTTACATGGTACAGACAACTAAAGACGTAAGTAACTAGGTAGCTGCCTCTGTAGTACAAAAAAAAGTAAAAAGTTTTAACGTCTTGTCTGGTAACTTATTCCTTTTGTTAACTGTACCTAATCCGTTTTCACACGCAGCCATTTGATTTTTCCAACTAAACGCAACGGATTGTGGTTTCCCATACAAAAGTTTTACCGATTGTCAAACTTTTTTGACCTATTCACACTGAGTGTTATGAATATGCAGGGTAGCTGAAACTGTCAGTTTGACTGACTTTCCTTAGCATCGAACGATCAATGTATAAAACCACAGTGAGTTTATAAATGTCTAGTCCTTTGTTCCCGAGGATTTCAGATTTTTCTATACAAAATTCAATACAGAGAACCAACATTGTTTTTCCCAATACATCTAAGTACACTACATTACAATACATATTTTGATGCCCAATAAACTCCTTCCTTTTCTTTTTCTTTTTTATTATATACTTGTACATAACATATATATTTTAGTGTCAGCTTTTATATACTATGTAATTAACGGCTTTTTGTTTGTATTTCAATACAATGGGACATTGTAAAAATTTTGGTTTTTCTATTTCGTGTAACTTGTTAAGTATGGGGAATAGGGATTTAACATTTTGGTATATGTTTTTCGACTCTTTGGTCTAGTATCTTGTAAATGGAATACACGATTCAATGAATTTTTCTCGATACAAAAAAATTGCAAAGTTATATATATTTTAATTTTAATTTTTTCGACATCACGGCGTAACGCTTAAGAGTTATTCAAAGGAATTTATTTTAAAACATAGAGAATTATCATATCAAAGTTTACTCAAAGTAGTTTTTAATTTAATTAATTATTTTTTTTGTTATAAAAGGAGTAAATTCGTTTTGGCACATGCGTCGTTTTATTCCGAACGCACGCGCACTATAGCCATCACTCTTCTTTTGCGTTTCTAAAGTAATTGCATCACTTTCGCTCGCTTAGTACGTTTTCGAGAATTTTAGGTTTTCGAGGATTTTAGACTTTCGAGGTAGCGCCTTAAATGATTTGTGATCATAAAGGTAGCCACTATGCAAGTATCCGTCTTGACTACATTTCTCCATCCACTCCTTCTCCATAGCCACGCCAATAATACCTACAACACCACATAACAACAACCGCTAAAATTCTTCTCTACTGCGGCAAGATTGCGGTATCTTCAGATTATTACTCCTTAAGGGCTTGTGTTATTACGCCGCATTGATCAATTATTCTCTTACAAGAATTACAACTGAACTAACATTTTCGTTAAAGTATTAAACTTGTCTAAGTGTCATTAATAATAATATATTTTGTTACAGGCTAGTAGGAGTATTGAAGCTGAAATGTGGTTTAAAAAAGCACTAACTTTAGCGCCCAACGATCCATCAGTAAGAGACCAGTTTGGTAAGTTTTACTTTTATGAAAATACTTTTTAGTTGATGACCATTAATTAGTGACTGTTGCAGACAAGATCAATGACCATTTATCCACGAAACTACTCAATATAATATCAGAATTATATCATAAATTCAAACAATATTGTAAACAATATTCGTAGCATCTTCGTAGACATTCTACGACGTCGACGCTACAAATATTGTAGATTTTTTAGTTTTTGAGAAGAAACTTAGAAATTATCTTCCATTTTTAGTTTCAGATCCATTTTGTTTCTTTGTTCTATTGTCATAAAATAGATAAATTAAAAGTACTTAATATTATGCCACAATAGGTATGTTCCTGAGATCACAACGGCGACTCCGGGAGTCAGCTGAGCAGTTAGTAGCAGCAGCTCAGTTGTCACCCGCAGACAGTGCGCGTGCCGCATCGGCTGCGCGAGCGCTCCGGGACGCGCGACGTTGCCGCTCCGCCGAGCGGTGGTATGCGCGCGCAGTGCAGTTAAACCCTGATGTAAGTTTCATCTGAAAAATTGAAAAATGTTTTACTATTTACAGCTGTACCGCAGATAGAAAATTTCTGTTTTACAGAAATTAAAAGTAGAAAATAAGACGATACAAAATTTAATAGTCTTTATACTCTGGAACTTCGTTACGACGAAGAGACAGTTCCAGAGTAATTCTATTCAATTTTGTGTGTTTTACATAGGTACATGCAATCTAATGGGATGGGTCAGAGAAAACACGTTTTGTCTGGACCATCCCATTAGATTGCATGTATGTAAATCTCCGAGAATACGTCTCTCCATGATGGATATCTAGGTATACCTGTGGCTACATAGCTGAGTGGTCTATCCCCATTTAAGCCCCAACAGCTAGAATCCGTATGGTAGCACTAAGGATTTGAAATAATCCACCGTTTCAACCGACATCCCAATCGACATATATTTGGCGTAAAAAAAAAACAAGTTACCTTTAAATCGTGAAACGTTTTCCGCGTTGCATTTTTTACTGCCCCAATAATATCTAGCAGAGATTCATATGAAAATCGCGCATTCGATTCGACGTATGTCCGTTGAATTGATTTAGTATGGCTACGATATTCGTTAAATAAAGATTTAAAACGTATCGCTGCACAAAGGGAAATGGAGAGTAGGGAATGGGTTCAAGTGAACATTCCTGTTTGTTTGTTAAACGTGGCCAAATCAAGGTCTTGCCGACGGCTGTTTTCTTTGTTATCCCAACAACGTTCTGACCTTTGTGATACCAATTATGGCTTTCGGAAAGCGACAAGTTTTGTTATTTAACGAGTTTTTGAGTGGGGTGTTTGTTTTGGTTACGTTACTATTGTTTTTTTGTGTAGAAATAATCAGGGGTGGTCACAAGAAAAGATTAGGTTGGTTACAGAAAGAACAATCAAGCGATATTTTGTAACGAATTCAACTTTTAAAACCAAAATTTTTATTACCCAGAAGATAGGACAGTAGAAAGAAATCCCAAACATATATAATCTTTAAACACTTTTAGAATTCCACAAAACTAAAAAATATAGGAGAATGCGGCCACCCCAGGTGTATAAACAAAAACAAATCAACAAGAACGAGCGCTGAGTGTGTTATACCTTTTTTCCATTGCTGTGTGACCGCAGCCACGGATTTGACCGCCTCTATATTTCTAAATTGTGAAAGGTTTGACCCACGCGTCCTATACCGTTCAGCGTTTTTTGTCAATAATTCAGTTACCAAAACTGTTGCCAGCAATGTGCAACACAATAAAAACTACAATTTTTACTGACTTCACATCGCTTCATGTCCAAATATTGATGTATAACTAAGAACATCACTTCACAGCTCAAAGGAATTGCGAATGTTTACCGCTAAACGTCACATAATCTCTGTTTTGGATCCAGTTAAGCATTCCGTTTAGTGTAATTATTTACCGGCATCTACAGGTTGCTCGAATAGCATGTCGCTTTGGTTTCAGGACGCCGAGTTTCATTCCAATCTTGGCGCTATCCTACACCTCAATGGGAAGTACGCCGCAGCAGCCACGTCGTATCGGAGGGCGCTCCAACTGCAGCCCAACGACGACATCACCATCACCAACCTTAAAAGAGTCAGAGCACTAATGAGCAAACAACGCAGAAAATAATCTATTGAAACATAGGCCTCATGTAAATCGACACATCAAATAGATGAAATAGGATGTCAATTGCCAAAAGTATTGTTAGATACTGAGTACATTATTTATTTTATGCGTTTGTATATAAGCCACTAAGTGTTTATTTACTCGTACCTACTAGGCTTATTGCCTGTGCTTTAAAGTTATGAAGACCAAATTTTGGTAGTGTAACTGCCTACCTGTCAACAAAGAATCATCATAGCAGGTAAGTACAGATTCTAGCCATAAAGCAGTGTAAATTGATAAAATCGAATTTTCACACTTCGTCGACGTACTGATGAAGTTCTCCTCCAGACATGATAATCATTAAGTATTAATATTTAAACCGTATATCATAATCGTAAAAGGAACATAAGTACCTTGAATTATTCAATTATATCCGTAATTATAGGTTTTCAAGCACAATGGTGAACTCTAAAGTGGTAAACTTTACATGTGTTTTGTTTATGGTCTTATTATTGGGAAAAGCGTCGCCGCGTTATTGATTTATAATTGAAACAAAATAGTTTTATTTTAATAGAAAATAATGTGTTTTGTCTGCCTGTATGGTAATTTCCTGAAAAAAACTCATTTACCTCTTTTTATTATTATAATTAATGCAGAACTCTAAATCGCGCATACTTGTGGTTTCAAACGAATACACTGAAGGGTCTTAAGACAACGTTATAGGAGTAGTTAGAAATGATTGTAAATAGACTTTTAAAATAAACAATTTTATACGTGTGCAAATATAAATCTATGAAAAGTGTTAATTCCCATTATTTCAATGGAAAATTATGATGATACTCTATTGTTATTTTTTCGTCTTCCATTATATTTTAACTATCTGTACCTTGTGGAATGCCGGACCTAAAACAATGGTTACGTTGTTATCGAAGTGAAAGGCTAGTGCATAAACTATGTATCATATAATATAAAGTTATTTTTTGGTGGACGATTGCTAGGTTCTAAACAGGGTTTGTCTTGCAGGACTAAGCCTACTGTGAGATACTGATTGTTCATGCTGGAGCGAAAGCCCATACGTTATACAGGAAGCCGATGGTATTACCTTCTAATTGTGTTGCGGCTTCAATTCATCGACGGCGACCGATCGCCTTCGGACGGCCTGCCTGCCCCTTAATCCCTTCTATTATGTATACCATATAAATTATAGGTTCTCGGCCATAGTCCTAACAATTATGGACATTAAAGTAGCGTTCCCATTAAAGCGTTTACTGATTTATAACCGGTAACGAGAATGGAATTGTCACATTAAAATTTTGTAGATAGAAAAATTATTAGGTATTTAACAAAAGAAAATTCTTCGTTTAATAGGTAGGTACCTACCATTTTCAGATATATGGTAATAATTGTGTTTTATGGTATTTTTTAGTTACGATTCGAATGGTATATATACAATTACCAGATGGCTATATGATAGGAGCGCGGTTCTGAAAATGGTAATAAAATCTCTTGCAGCCGCTCAGACGTATATGAGCCACATTACTTGCAGCCGCGCTGCTAAACATTATTCGCGTCGCGAATTCTCGGTTGAATTGTCATGTAACATTCATAAGTTACTGACGGCTTGCATTTAGAACGTGATAGGAATTGCAATACAAGGTGTTATGTTGTAAATCAGTACACCGCTGACGAAATGTCGTAAAATACAAACGGAGGAAAGACGCTGGGGAATAATAAAATTATATATTTTCAGGACTTGTTCATAGTTTTCTGGTAAAATATACAGATCAACCTGAATATATTTAAAGGTTTGCAAATTTATAAAAAAAAAAAAATAACGAAATATGACGTGTGTGAAAACTTCCTGAACCAAAGAAAAAAATGTTAAGAATATTTGCAATTTGCAAAAAAACATAGACTTAGGTTACTTTGATTATTCTGTATGTATTGATGTTTTCCGCAATTTATTGTAACTAAATGATAGATATGTGATCGATTAATTATTTTACGAAGTCTGAAACATATCTATGTCGTGTATGTATAGATATACAACCAGACATAATTGTTATTACGTATAAAAATGGTAAATAAAAATTGTTGTAAATAAAAATACTTAAGGCGCATAATACCGTATAACGATAAAAATTATTTCTACATTTCTAATTATTATTTTTTGTCGTTTTACTTCTCACACCTGTGACAATAAATGTAAATTACGCTTTGTAGTACTAGATAAATGCCAAATAAAATGATTTCAGTTTCTTTAAGCAGAACTTTATTAATATAAGGGTTCAAATTTAATGAAATATTTTAAAGGACATAGTAAGGCAAATGACAGAATGTAATGGGGGGCTCTTTGTTTAGCTTTGTTCAGGTGATACAGGCTAATAATAACAGAAATAAAAGATATTAAAATTATTAATTGTTTAAGAAAAATTACGTCACCTGATACTTTTGGAAAAATGTAAAGTAATTTGTACATATTAGAAATAATGTAGAAGCTTACGCAAAAACATCGGTAGGTAATCCTTTAAAATATTTTCATTTAATTGGGATCTAAAAATCTTTCAAGAGTTGCGTGATTGTGTGTATAAACCAGGCCTAATCATTTAAAAGTGATAAAATTAGATTTTTTTTAAACTGATTATTTAATATATATAAAACTCTCAGCAAACCCCTTTCCCAGTCTCCTCTTTATAAATACAATCACGTTAAAAATGTGCGTTAGACTATTAAATTATAATTTTTGCAATTATTTGTTATACTCAATAATAATTATTAAAATGAATAATAAATTGCAGCGCATAAATCATTGTGAATATATTAATGCAGGATTGTGTACGCTTCTTAACAATTTATAGCATTACAATAATATGGATATTTTTCTTCCTACTCTATGCGCCCACCAAAACTGTTTCATATAAGTATATAAAACTTACTTCTGTTTTATTATTAAGGATAAATCTAAGGAACCTAAGGATTTACCTTCAAAACGATTTCCTAATGACCAGTTTTGTTCAATTAAGACTATATATAAAGTATTTCTTTGTAAGATTTCCTTGTCAAATATTTTGTAAGAAACTTTGTCGAGGCAAAGATAAGCTTAAATTTTATTTAGGTATCGTCGTGTTTACTAACTTCAAAAAATGTTTTCATGAAAGCTAATCAAATATTAGAATTCTGAGTCAAGTATAATCATAATAAAAACAGAAATATTTGCTAGTAGTTAGGTAGTTTTACATAATGGTATCTTTCAATTATTATATTTTTAAAAAAGGTTGTATACCACGTTCTTCGACGATTACGAATAATTATGAAATCTGTTGTAATATAAACGGTGGGCGCAACAACTCGATCACCAATTTACTGGAAAACACTTTTTTATATCATACATATTATTTTCATAATAATAGTAATTAGGTATTACAATTATTGTACTTCCAATTATCGATACATGAACATTTTGTCGTAACATTCTACACCTACTATAATAGTAGGCATATTGTAAGTAACAATTGAGGAATTGTAATCACTATTGTTTTTATTAAATAGTAATAAATAGTTATGTATATTTATGGCGTTATGCAAGTAAACCTGCAAATTCCCAAAGTGATATTATATGTTGGTAATTTTGTAAATAAAAGCTTCAATATTTTATGTAATGTTTAATTTCTCTAATCCGATTAAAACGCACTCATTGGTAATTGCGATAAATATTTTGAATACTAATTGAATTGAAACGTGATATTCGTATTTTTGGAAGCCTAGAGAAATTGCATTTTGCACACTCACATTTTACCAGAGCAACAATAACAAAACGGTACCGTACTAGATATAAAACGAAAGCTTGCAAAAAAGCAGTATATTATAATAAAAAAAAAACTATAATATATTTAAACAGTTCGAAATTGTTAAATAAAGAATAGTCTTTTTAGTCACATAAATCCACGCGGGAATGAGCTGCCTCAGCAAGCTTACACAGCATCAAAAATAAAACTAACACTACGGCACTGGTGCTAGGAAAAAAAAATTAAAGCTTGTCAAAAAAGCAGTATATAATAAATAAAACTATACCTATAATATATTTAAACAGCTCGAAATAGTTTAAAGAAACAATAATTATTTTAAGTCGTACCTCACGTCATCCACTCGGTTATGAGCTGCATCAGCAGGCCCGATCAGAACCTGGATATGGAAGGAGTTTAAGGTTAGTATAGTGTTGTGATACTTAATTGTTTTTTACTAGGCTTATTGTGTTTTTTGACATACCTGTCTCTAATCCTTAAGGGTTTGACATACAGTACTCCTATTAAGGCGGATCACACACTACAACGCGCCACGCGACGGGACGCGGGAAACGGAGCCAAATTCCCTGCGGAAGAGCGTTTTTATTGAATGCTAATGTAAAAAATCGCGCGCGGGAGCGCGTTATCTGCGCCCCGTCGCGTGTTGCGTTGTATTGTGTGATCCGCCTTAAGTTCACATGCTACATTTCAGTTTCTATAATTAAGCAACTATTTAACTGAGACTAAAATTGAAGTGAAAATAAATAGACGTCGTTACTTATCCTTCTTGGTAGTAGCAAAAGTCAATTAATGGTGATCAGTTACCCACTCCGTAGCTCGGAGACGGCAACCTAGAAACTTGTCACTGCTAAGACAATATATTGGAATCCAACTATTTAATACTAAAACGTAGTATCTAAGTTCAAACGCAGCCATTCGTATATTGAATTCGCTCTAGCTCCATTTGGCTCACCCGATAAAAAGTGATACATTGCAGTCACAGTACATTTATAGAGTATACAAAAATAAAAACAGCGTATAAACTTTTTTGGGACCAGATAATGTGGAAAGTGATTACATTTCTTGCCGACAGCCGAGTTTGCACTTGGCAATTTTTTGCGACTTTCATTTGGAGCACATGACTGGAAGAATGGCGTGTCAAATAACTTGGAAAAAAGACACTTAGCCCTCACACTCACGCCTTTCCTGTGTGGAGATAGAGCATCCCCTAAGCTTCGCAGTAATTTCCCTCCAAGACATTATTTTCCATGCTTCGCGCTCACCCCAGCGCCATTACCATTCGCTTCATCTTCAGTTTCCTTTTGTATTTTGCTTTGACACTTTGTATTTCGATTCGATATTGAGATATATTTTCTTTTATATTATTACGGATGTTTTAGATAACAACGTATCCTTGGGGAATGCTGTGAGGCTGCATTTTTTATTATTTATGTACTGAAAAGCAAGATATACCTTCAAGTTGTCTTAAATACCCTTTTAATAATTATAAATGTAAATTATCTTAACTGGGTACATTTCTCAACTGCAACTACACCAATAGACGTAGGAAAGCTATATTTAAGGCACAAATATATATTACTATATTTTTGCATTATGACGTCATCAATGTCCAGGTGAGTTTGGCAGACTGCCCACCAGACATTTGTCGCTTATTACGTAAGAGATGAAGAAATTAGGTGGCGACTTAGCCAACGTAGGTACACATGAGCACACTGATAATGTGCGGTCGGACTTAATAAAAAAAAAACACAATCTACAAATCCCAAACTATGCCAAACAAATTAAACGAATAAAGAAGAAAAAATATTGAATAGAAGATATACATGTAATTATTTTTTCACTTAATAAATACTATACAATAATATAAATCCAAGAAAAGTATAAAAAGTGAAATTCAACTACTGCTTTTTGCTTACACACAGTGTGTATTTTTATTAGTTACTAGCTATTCGTGCCCGGCGTTGCCCGGGTGAATTTCCGTCTTTTCAGGTATGTTTTTCAAAAACATCCTTTCATACAAACTTTATCCTGACAATTATAAATACAACAAAAAAACACCAAAATCGGTCAGCAATTATCAACTGATGATTTTTCATACATGCGGCAATTGATTTTTATTTATGTACCTATATAGACAAGTAAGCATGAACTATTGTGGGTTTGCATACGACCGTCATTTAACCTAAAATACTATACATATAGGTAAATTATATCCTAAAGGTATTCAGTTTTGGTCAAAAGTCAGACCTTTCAAGCGTTTTCTTCATAATTTCATACCACAAACTTCTACAAAAGGCCATTGAGGTAGCTATTAATACCTAGTTGAACATCAAAAGTAAGGCTTCTATAATGAGTACCTACCGGCTACCTCAGAACTAAATACCTTATAACCGAGACGCCTGAACGGTCTAGAATATTTTTTTCTAAAGTTGGAACCTATTACTGTTAAATGATCCAAGCCGAGCCATATTTATTTTTTGGTCTTACAATATTGCGGTGTTGCTTTTAATTAAGAATTCCAACTTGTCAGGAGAATAGTTTTAATGAGAATGAAAATCTCGCAAATTTTTCAAAAGAAAAATACTGTACTGTTATTGCAGACAGACAGAAAATTATAATGGCTCATGGATGTTTTCTTAACGTTTCTTTATTATTTTTATTATCTTACTCGAACCAGTAGTCGTCTTAATTAAGTAGGTATATAATTTTCACTTTATTACATGAATAGAAACCATTGTAGAAACTCAGTGTTAGCTGTTGTCATAATACTGGGATTTGTTTTACATACATACATATAAACTCACGCCTCACGCCCATGGGGTTAGGCAGAAACTACAGAATGCTATCTCTACGATCTGATTTGTTTTAATTATTCTTAATATTAGGTGCATATTATGTGTTAAACGTACAGATCGAGTTAGAAACACCACGCTGCGCTCCATGACTCAAGTAGCGGATGTTGGAGAAAAAACAGCCAGGCTGAAGTGGACGTAGGCCGGACACGTCTCACGAATGCACCCGGAAAGATGGGCAAAGATCGTAACTCACTGGACGCCTGAGGCAGGACATCGCCGCCGAGGTAGACCAAGGCGAAGGTGGCGTCTGCTTGGGCGCTTGGGCGGTGTCCTCGTAGAGGCGATTGGCAGCGGTGGCGACCTCTCGCGTCCGGCCCTGGTTCAAGAAATGGTCCGGAGAGAGAGGGAGTGGGAGGCAGTCACCTCCTTCTGCGAAGCAGTCATGCTAGCGAAGGAGGTGGTGGGGTGGCTGAGGGAGAGAGCCTCACGTCCCAGCCGCCGCGGGAGACGCTCCGGGCGTCGGGAGCAGCGTGACGACTCCCGGCCACCGTAGGTGCGGGCCTGCGGGTGGAGAGTAATGGGTAGCTCACCGTTCGATCAGGATCAGGCCCGTGCCGGACGGCGCGTATGTGTTCCACGCGAGCCTCAAAGAGATGTCAGCATAAAGGAAAGGACCCGTTAAGGCCGAAGCCTGCCGGGGTAGCGGGATTGTCCGAAAGGGTACTACCCCGGAACATAAAGAGCTAAGTAAGGAACACGGGTGGGTTTTAGTCAGTAAGAGTCTGACACTCCCTTCCGCTCCACCCAGAGCGGGAGGGGTCATTTGATGATCTCCCATACACAAAAAAAAGGCTAAGGTGGCGTGACGATCTAATGTCATTTGCAGGGCCAACATGGCCAGAGATCGCAGAAGGTTTGGAAGGAAAAAGGGGAGTCCTTTGCCCAGCAGTGGGACATAATATAGGCTAACAAAAAAAAATTCTTAATACATTTATCAAAAATAAATATTAGACCTATATTTTTCAGGAACTTCAACTTGATTTAAATGATAATTTCATGAGATAATCTAATAACATAACGCTCTTGAGGTACTACCTACTCCCTGGTTAATTCAAGTGCTACTTGATATCCCTTTCAGATAGTTATCTATGGCAGTTTGAAATCTACAATATTATTGTACCTCGGAAATGGAATTAGGCTGGTCCCTTTTGTACAGAACGTAATATCGTAATCGGTAAAGAGTAAAAAAGTATTGCTTCTATATTATTTATATCAAGAAAATTGTGATGTTTGCCATCAAATCAACTAGTATACAGGGTCAAGTTAAATTAGCTAGTGAAACTCCGCAGACGTGATGGGTCTCGATATCTAAATATGATTAAAAAATAAATAATTTGATGGTTTTTTTTGTGGGCATCGACCGCATTTAGTAGTGTATATATAACTTGAAATATAAGTTAATAAATCTGGTATGTTTTTGTGTAAATTACACAGACGTGATTAGTATCGATATTTAAACACGATAAAACATATTTTCTCAACTCATACTTCAAGTACCACCAGCGGTCGTTGACCCCAAAAAAAGCATTAAATCATTTGTTGCCCGTCCCGTCTGCGGAGTTTCGCTAGCAAATTTAATTTGACCCTGTATATATAGCATTTAGTATATCTGATGGATCAGAATGTTGGGCCATAAAATACGGATGATGAGAGGAATCTGAGGTGTTACGCGAATTAATAGAATAAGTTCCTGAAAAGTTCTGTTGAAATCAGTTGTCGGATGAATGAGGAAAATGTCGTGAGAAAAGTTTTGAGTGTGAATGTGGAGGGCTATAAAAGTAGGGGAAGACTAAAGAAACGATGGATGATATGGCTAAAAAGGGGGTGACTATAACTGAGATGCGACTACAACACGACAAAGGGGCAATTCTCATAATTTTAAGAACGTTCACAGTCTGATTTCAGTCTCAATCTGTCAAACATATCTCTAATTTCTCTACACTTTTAACATTTATTTGTCGCCGAGATGAGACTGCGGAGATTTTGAATGTTTTAAATTACGAGAATTGGCCTTCAGATATGATATGCTGATCCCAAACAAATTAGAATAAGAACGAAAACGGAGGTGGGTCACTTATCCAATGAAAATAAATCCAATGAACGCTATTGCCATGTTAAACCGCGACAACTATAGCTACAATACCTGAAGACTTTCATTCCATCGCATCGAATTCAAGGAGGAAAAGCTGGTGAGAAGGTAGTATTTATATATTAGTCCTAGAATACTAATCATATAAGCCGATTGTATATAAATCGCTGGAGCAGTGCTAGCTCAATGGTAGCGACGCCTGCAGCGACTTACGAGTTGTAGGATCGAACCCAGAGAGGGTGCTTTACTTTGTGTAAATTATTTCTTCACCACTGCTTTCAAAATGGTGAAGGAAAACATCGTGAGGAAACCGGCATGACCTAGAACCATAAATTCGAAGACATGTGATATCTAACAAATCGCACTGGGCCCGCGTGGTGGGTTACGGCCCACTCCCCCTCACAGAAAGGAATCCTGTGTCCCAGCAGTGGGAAAATTATAGGTTGGTTACGCATATATAAATCCCTTATAAACAAACTTCGCTATTATTGACTCACCCTTGCCCTTTAACCGTTGTCCAGTGTCATCTAAAAATAACTTGGTAAAAGCATGTCTAATCAATTTACGTATATTATTATTTTAAGGTTTTGCTTTGTTCCAGTAACATTAAGACAGCCGGTTTTCCCAGGACGGTAGGCCAACGTGTATACAACGTAAAATTCAAATAACCGTAAACCCAGAAAAGAGTACATACAGTCAGCAACAAAAGTCGATTAACACTTCAGTTTTTTAAATCTTAGTTATTGAGCAAAATATTTGTTCAAAATTGCAGCAGAAGCACAATTTTTAGCTATTATGTGAAGAGTTAAAACGCAGTTTATTTAAAAAAAATGTTGTCAATTTAATAACTTTTAAAAATGACAGTGTTAATCGAATTTTGTTGCTGACCGTACATAAACTCATTATTATGAACAACTTCAAAATTGCGAAAGATTAATCAGATGATGATTTTGCCGAGTGAAATGAACATAGAATAAGAATATTATGAAGCAGGTATTTTTTTTCACGAATCGTATAATATGTTCTTTTTTTTGTGAACGTTGTTTAGAAGGTAGAGCCACCCCTTAAGGCTTGCAGTTGGTCTTCGTCTTCTTCAGCCTTTCGCCACCCAATGCTGAGTGTACCTAGGTATCCTGCAATGCATGCCACTCTTGTCCGTCTCTAGCCTTCCTAGGCCAGAATAGTCCAGCAATCTTGATATCCAGGCAGCCTATATGAGGTCAACTGTCACTTAAGATACACAATTATTATTTTTCTATTATTACCAAACTTTAACGTTAATAGACTTGCCTAACAGACGAAGAGGTATATATTTTACTATATGAACAGCTACCTAACGTACAAGCAATGAATTTAATAGAGTAGACAGGTCGGAACCGTTCTTTATGGTAATTAATAGGAACACTGTCCGGTGGTGGACGTCTTTCAGCTGATATGATAATGATGACGTGTACATGTGTGGGTATCACGACATAGGTAGTTACCCCTGGCCACTGCTTGAGGCGGTGGGTGTTAGTCTGACGATACTTACAATTCAAGGAATAGAATTAGTTATAGATTGACCTTTGGGACCAACGTCTACCTTCTGTTCGTTTCGTTCTATACTTTACACTGACACAGGCGATGTACAAACTTTTATTTATCTCCGCACGCACGTATACCTCAAACAACACTAAATTAGGTTTACAATATTTATTTATGAGGTATTCCAATCGAAAGTCTATCTATATAAATAAAACAGAGTAGGGTTAGTTACACCATTTATAACTTAAGAACAGTTGGACCGATTTTTATAATATTTAATTTATTGGATTTGTCTCCGCGCCGAATAGCAGAATAACTAATAAAACATGGGAAAAATCCACGAAAAAAAAAAATTAAGATAATACATTTTCTCATACATTCGTTATTATTGATTCTGAGGCGGTATGAAGTTCGCCGGTCAGCTAGTTTTAGATAAAAAAGATGGCTACGCAATCTATAATGGAACGTAAATAAAGACTGGAATCATTATACACAAATTACCAGTTGACCGTAATGCTTTCGGAAGTAAATGTCAGCAACATTTACCTACCTAACTACCTAAGTGTTATAGTATTTTTCCTAAAGTATGAAACATTCTAAAGTGACAAAAGTAGATATAGATTGCTCCGATATTTGAAGGCTGCCTTGTCGGTCTATTTGTCGCAATTGCTACTGCTCAGTAGGAGGTACTGAGTTCAATTCCCGTGTCCGGCAGTGTCGTTGGGTTTTTCTATCTGGAATTTCTCAGTAGCAGCCCGGAATCTGGATTAGTGCCCGGTTGGTGCAGGTTGGTGCAATAGGCTCACACCCTGTCACATGGGAATTAAACATAACTGACGAAATATGGAAACATCAGCACTACATGAACATCGTGAGGAAACCGGCATGTCCTAGAACCAAACATTCGAAGATATGTGACATCTACCAACCCGCACTGGGCCCGCGTGATAGATTACAGCCCACTCCTTCTCACAGAGTGGAGACCTGTGTCCCACCAGTGGGAACATTATAGACTGAGTATGTGTATGTGACGAAATGCAGGTGTACTATAAGTACACTTTTGCTTAAACCTTCGGGATATACGGGCGTGATGTTATCTTATGTTATTTGATAAAACTGACACGCCATGGATCGCCATATTGCAAGTGAATGCCAAAGAACGATGCAAACGATTGGTACCTTGGTACGTACCTGCTAGGTATACAAATCGTTTATTTCAAGAAATTCTGGTTCGTATTCCTCAAACCAAACCTACCTGCACAAAATACCTAGTGCTTATCAGTCTTGCCGTTTCATTTAAAAAATAACGCTGTCTAAAAGTTTTTATTACGAAACTTATACCTAATTAAAACTTTTTATGTCTAACTGCGAAACTTTTAAACACGTTTTTTGGTTATTAACAACGCTTTCCGCTCCAAAACACATTGGCCCACGCTGGCTGTATCTACTAGTTTTTATAATAATAATAATAATACTGTGGCACCTTTGTGGTGAGGATTCAAGGAAGAGGTGTTTGGTAAAATAAAACGGAATAATTTGTGCAGCACGGCCCTGTGAATTATAATTATCAGCAGCGAGATTCAACGTCAGTTCCAATTTACGTCTCAAAGCTACATGGAAGCCGACGTTTTGAAGTATAAAGCTACAACTTCAGTATGCAACAAGTACATCAACAAAACTGAATTTACAATCAAAAGAAACACGGCAGCTCGTCACGGGCTCGGTTGAACGGCGTGTCACAGTTCATTAATATTAATAGTCGAGGGCAGAAACCCTCGGCTACTGCTCTCACTCCATGCATAATTTTACTTCTACGTCCCCTACAAATTTTAATTGCTCGAGTTGCTTCAAGCCAACTTTGTCCGAAGTTACAGTGACGAATATACCACCCCATTTGTCGTTTCGCGTATGTACAAAAAAAATGTTTGCGCTGCGTACAGTGCCGAGTGCGCTTCAGTTCGGTTATGTTCCACTAAACTTTGCTACCGCACGCCGCCGTTTTAAGCTTCGCGACGTATTTTAATTTGTTTTAGTTGAGAATTTATTGTGAACTTTTTTAATTTAGTGAATGTCAATATTACGCCGCGTAAGAAAGGCGAACATGTAATCGGATTTACTTTACGCTCGAGCTTTAGTTTGGTGTCGTTTAAAAATTGTTAACAAGTTATTCTCCGTGAAATATAATTTTTAGTAGAAAATGAAACAGGTTTGCTCGACAAACAATTATAATAAGTACTTTCTAAAGAAAACATTTAGCAGATTCCAATAATTACGAGTCTGAAACTCTCGGAAGGAATTACGGAGTGAAGTAGACAGTTACGTAATACTCGTACTAAGCGCATTACTTACGTCAAATGTTATTCTAAACGAGTTTTCGTACTGCGGAGTGTACGTATAAATAATGTAAAACCCCAAAAGTTCGACACGCGACATTATTAGGGAACCTCTTAAGTTAATTTATGGGAGATCAAATTAGTTATGTACGTTGGTATGTGTTCGAGGCTGCCGCGGGACGCAAAAGCCCAAAGCTTATTAAAAGCTGTCACAAAAAGCTGGCTGCATCGGTGAGAACTCCCTTATGAGCGTAACCAATCTAATCTATAATAATATTGGGTATACATGATTGTGTGCCGTAGTTTGTTGTGGTTGATATTTGTTATGAAAGGATAAGTCGATATAGGTATAGGTAATGTTAAGCCGTCTGCCTATAAGATCAATATCTTTACAATGACGGAAATTTTACTGATTCTGAATATTTCATACTAGTACTTGATACTTACTTACAACTACTTGAGTAGTAGGTGCCAAGGTAAATAAAACGAAAATAGAAGTTGGAATTTATGTAACGAATTTTCATATTGACATGTTAGGCTTATCTACCTACATACTAAGGTATATCACGATGCCGTTGATGATATTGCTTGCCATATTGTATCAACAACAATTTCTTAGCACAGTTACACAATTAAATTATTCGCTAGCAAAATTATATGTGCATTTAAATTGCTAGAAACTGCGGTATCTCGAGAATCTGTGCCGTAACGCTTTGTCTTGGCGTATTGCAGTTGGTCTTAGCGCCTCACCGGGATTAATTTTAATCTTCTACTAGAATAGAGTTCCCAGTTAAAAAGTTTCCAAAAGCTTTGGTAGCTCGGTTTTAGGTTAAAGTTTTCTTACGTAGGTATCTCACAAAGCTGTTCGGAAAACAACTCCAGGAGCATTAAAGGCCCGTGCATATTTTTGTAGAACCGCATAATATGAATTCGCCACATGAAATGAATATGCATGCGATATTTAATGTGTGAATGACAATTGTGGTTATTTTGGGACAGTAAATTGTCATATTTGAGTACAAATTATATTAACCAACATCGTTCGCTTAAATATATGCTGTAATTATGCAATACTTATATAGCGCTGCTACTTATGGAGAGCAGTAATGGCCCAGTGGTAAAGAGCAGTGGTAACGGCCGACTTACGAGTTGTAGGTAGTGGGTTCGAACCCAGACAGGCGCTTTACTTTGTATACATTATTTCATCACCACTGCTCTCAAAACGATGAAGGAAAACATCGTGAGGAAACCGGCATGTCCTAGAACCAAAGCTTAGAAGACATGTGACATCTTCCAACCCGCACTGCACCCGCGTGGTGGATTACGGCTCAGTCCGTCTCACCCAGGGGAGGCCTGTGTCCCAGCTGTAGGAACATTATAGGCTGATTATGCTATAGAGTGTTTGCATTGTTATCGTCATCAACTTGCTACTGTACTGATCCAGATAAATATACTACTTGATTGTGATGTGTATTTTTATCAAACAATGGTTATCGCAAAGAATCTGCTTTTTGTTTTCACCCCAAGCAATCCACGTAACACCGAAAATATAAATCATATTCGCGAAGCATAATATTTGGAACAATACTGCACAAAGTAATAAATAATACCTACAGGTAAATAAATCGATGGCAGTTGCAATGAAAAATAGACGCCTCGAAAGTAATATTTTGTTGCTGTTTCAGTCGTGAGCTCAAAATTGCAACTCTTTTACAAGGAAACAAAGAAAATTGAACTGCCTTGTGGTATTAAGAAGGAACGTTTACAATTTCGAGATGTTCTATAAAGTCAGTTAGCGATTCTAACGATGAAAGCCTCGAATGAAGGATCTAGTAAACTGATCCGATTGCCAATCGTGGTGCAGGTTATATCAATTTCCCCCGGGATCTTTCACTGTACATGTACATATGTATATGATGGGATGTGGGACATGGTCTGTAATCGCAGTTGTAAATATTTTCAAACCAAATTAAAGGAAAATACTTGTTTACATTGACAGGTTTGGAAGAAGTGAACTAAATACTTGAGTTGTTTTTCATTGTATCCACTTTTTGCGGTGCACGAGGGTTTCATTTACGCGCAGTGCACGTAAGTAGCTGCCAAGGTTTTGAATACATTTCTCTTCTTGCTCTATATTGAATCCCTCATTTCAACTCGACAGCCGCGGGGTCTTTTCATTTCCCAACTTTTGGAGCAATTACCAAAGTAGTTGTAAAGTTTCACATCGGCCTCAGAAGATTTTCATTTGCAAGAGTGAGTTTTCAAATATTACAAACGAGCAGTTTTAAACACCCACGTACATTTTTGCAGCTCCTTGCTTACGAAAATTGGTCGGAAATCCTCCATTATGCTGAGCCGACTGAATTTCAGCTCTATTTCTTGTTCATTCTAAATGCAAAATCGAGAATATTTTTAAAGTAAAAAACGCTGTCTTATCCCTTATTTTTAATCTTAAAGAAAGGGAAATAAACAACAATACGGGTCAGTGAGTTTTTCGTAATACAATACTTTTGGCGGGTCAAAAGCTCGCGACACCGACCGAATATCCGATTTCAATAAATATCGTTAGCAAAGTTTCGTGCCCGAGAAGGGGATTTTTTTTGTTGCTTCTGTAGACGATGGGCCATGCTGGGTGTATTTGCACTCCCTTTTCTAAATAACGACAAAATAACTGGATTTACCTACCAACGTAAAATAATGTGCATTACCGACCACGTATGGAAGAGATTTGGAATCTTATATTAGAAACACTTGACAGCTCATTATCATTACCAGTAAGTTGGTAGGAACTAAAAAAAATCTTATAATAAAAATATACCAACGTATTACTAACATAAACAAAAAAACAAGACACAGATCGCGATTAATTACGTGTTCACAACGTGTCGCGGATTATGAAGACACCTGTTTACATGATTATAGTTGCTAAGCTATTGTATCGCCATATTGTGTGATATTCTTGGCCACTTTCATTCATCCAGGGTCGAATTTCAATTATACTGTCCAGCAGTGGACTGGTATAGGCATAATGAATTTGGCAGTCACTTACGTAAGTCAATTTCCGCATTTAAACTTTTTTCAATGGTGCCGGTGTCGATAATTCTGCCAATTTGAGATGTGATATGAGAAAACGTGGAGGGAGAAAAAAAAATTAAAACAAAAAAACTAAAATTCTACATCCAATACTATTTCCATAGCAAATAGTTGAATTTAATGTGTGTGTGTGTGTGTGTGTGTGTGTGTGTGTGTGTGTGTGTGTGTGTACTGTGTGTGTGTCATTTCATACAACTGTCAAAGAATGACAGCTGTGATTTGAATATACGGACAATTTAAGTAGGTAGTCAATTCACTTTCCTAACAAATAATTTGTCCTGATTTTACTGAGATTTTGAACTTTACTTAAAGCCATTATTGTATGAAAAATAATAGCAATTCCTTGTTTACACATACTGATTCCCAGAAACCTTTAAACATGAAAACCGCCCACAATATCCACGTTTTTCTAATAAGGCACAATGGTTGATCGCCCTGGGTTTTTATAAGAATCTTCCTAATACCGGGCGTAGGTGGTAGGGTAGGTATTTAAGTAGGATTGTCTTAGCTTTGTGATCCTTCGGCCGAAGTAATGAAGCTTCGGACGACTTGCGGGTCTTTGTTCCCATTTACTTGTCTTGTCTACATTGATACCGTTAGCGATAGCCTTTTGAAACAGATAAGTTAAACATGGAATCGTTTATTTTGTTAAATAAACTAATGATTTACATTGGTGCTCGTGGCTAAATAAGAACAGCCGCACGGTTCGATCTTCAAGGTTAAGCAACGCTAGATGAGGTCGATCCGCGGATGTGGTGACCATCTATTACATAACGAGCCTTCCGTGCCTCAGAAAGCACGTTAAGCCGTTGGTCCCGGCTGTAGGCCTAAAAATGACAGCCGGGACCAGCGGGAGTTAGTCGTTCTCGTTACATTTAGGTTGAAGCCCAAAAGTCTGACAGCAAGTCTGACCTTACTTAGGTGAATCGTGTTACGCAGTAGTTACTGGGTTACTGGGTTGTGGTGGTTAGATAGGCAGTTGCTCCAAGTAAAATACTTATTTATTTCTTGCTTTTTAATTATAGTCTTTATAAAAAATTAAATTAATCTACCATTTTAACGACATACAATACAGTCAATAGAAACGAAAGTCCGTAAACGCACCATTGTTTTCAAATCATTATTTAATTATATGGCACTTCAACGACTTACGTCGCAGCAGATCCTGTAGAAGATGGCGGGACGAGCTGGACAAACAAACGACCAGCGGTCCACTTTAGCCCTGGATCGAAAGAACCGGAGGTCATGGAGAGAGGCCTTTGCCCAGCACTGGGCAAAGGCCTCTCCCCAAGTAAGTCGTTTACTGTTACTGTTAGCCTGCATAATAGGCTAACAGTAACAGTAAACGACTTACTTACAAACTTACTTTGCACTAAGACATACACAAACAAAAATCACATACAGTTTTAAGACTTGTGAATTCGTCACTTACAGAAGTGCATACCTAGCACTAGCACAGAAATTAATAGTACGAGTACGTACAAGATATCGATAGTTGAATGACATATACATAAGTTATAAAATAATATAGAAATACAATGAGCAATGTTCACAAACACGATCGAAAATACAAAAAAATTTAAAACAAAAAAAAGTTAAAGAACTAAAACCCGAATACTGAAAAGGATGAAAGAACAAAGTACCTTCCCGTGGTTGCATGCTACCATAGCTTATTATGTATGTATACAGCGGCATGCGACCACGGGAAGGTACTTTCTTGTTTTTTAATTATTATTTTTTCAGTAGTATTTATATTTTTGAAATGTGCTATTTAAGCCCTTTCATTAGATACCCCACAAGGCACCATCCCAAAATATTTATTTTTAAATTAATTACTTTATGTCCTCTAGAAGGCGCCATATTGAAATTAGTGTGACGTCACATACCCTATAACCAGCGGACGTCAAGACGCTTCTAATGATACCTCATTTGTCAAATTATTATAAGTACTTTTGAAGTTATGAGGGAACATATGAATATACATACATACATTCTGGTCAAAATCATAACCCTCCTTTTTGCTTCGCCGTAGTCGGGTAAAAATGAAGGCTGGCAAAGAAGGAAAAGGAAGTAAATACAATATTATTAATGGGTGGCTCGTGTCGCACAGACTACTCCAGACTCCGAACTGGTTAGAAGTTTCGATCGGAATTGTCGCAAAGGGTTAGAGTAGTGATGTCGATGCTTTTGGTTCGTATAGCGATTTTATTGTACAGACGCCAGCACACCAAGCTACCCGAAACTGTAAATTTTTCCCAATCAACTTTGAACATTATGCTTTAGCGATAAAGTTGAAAATCTATTAAAGAAATGTGACAGATTGTCGTAGCTTGATGTGCTGGCGTCTGTCTTCTGTCTTCTATTTTTTAAACACCTATTTTCAGAAAAGAATCATATGTTTTTGTATCATTTATTTTCCATAGAAATAGAGAAACAATTTATGTTCCAAATATTTTAATTTAAACATAATAATATCTTCTCATTGTTTTTTTCTATTACCGTAACATTATTCTGACGCAGTTTCCAACTTATTCTTACTCGACGGTCATAAGATTAATTAGTATTTCATGTGTGTGAAGAATCTTAGTCTGCCCTTTATAAAGTTATGAAACAAGGTATCATACAAAGTTTGGTATTATTTTTCGTAAATCTCATTTTCATATTTGTGGCGAATATCTCCTAAAGAATGCGGGCTATCTCGCCACGTCATGTAAGCGACTTAAACGAGAAATTTTAATGAGAATTCTTCTTCAGGCTCGTTACAAAAATATTATTATAAATTTTCTTGTTTATAGCACATTTTGGCTGTCCGAAGTGTACTCAACATTAACGGACAGGCCACATTACAAAGAGTCAGTGTTAATTTGAACCTCCACTCGTGACATAGCTATTTTGGCAATATTAATATTCAAGTGGAGGTTCTCCTGTCACAGTAAAGCGTTTTAACTTATTTATTGAAATACGTAAATATTTAAAGAAATTTCGGGCGTGCGGTAAGTTCATTGGACACGATTGGCAGTGTGGCAGTGATGGCTATAATGTTTTTATTCGATCAGAGGCACTTTTTTACGGCATAAAATAGTCCGATACTAAAATGTTTTTTTTCTGAATCAAGTCTTTTCAGTGACTGATTTTAGTGCGAGAACACTTTTAGTATTCAAGATTTACACTTTTCAATACATTTTATTACTCATGTGTATTTTTCATGAACCAACTTGGGTGTTCGCTTCGCCTGCCAACTTCGTGGCAACCTTTGCAATACGGAATATTTAATCCCAGATCAGTTATGCAATTCGCTACAACTTCAGAGTTGTGCAGTAAAGTACAAACTTCAAACTTAGTAAACATAGCTTATAATACTATGCATGATTGGAAGTGATTGATGAACTATATGCTAATGGGTTAGTAGTAGGTACGATATTATCATATTACAAGTCCGTTAGTGTAGGTTATCTAATAACTGTCAGTAACTAAAGAATTGAATAAGTTACTTTTTAAGAAGTAACCAATAATTGATAGAATGATAATCAACTGTTCTAATCTGCATTCGCGATTTATTTGCCAAAAATATAAACAAATATGAGTTTATGGAAAAATAACTTTAATTCCTACACAGTAAAGTTCAGTTTACGCTACAACTTCAAACATTTTTATAGCTTTTTCAATAATGCTAGTCATTCTGAAATCAACATTAAAATAAAGTTGATATTTGTTTAACTTGACATAACAATTTGAAACAAGTTTGAATAGACTTTATACATTTTGACCGTACAGGTACTGCACTTTTGTATGCGACAGCAAATTTTTTTTTACTTACATACATAAACTCACATCTTCCCATGGGGGTAAGCAGAAACTACAGCATGCTGCCTGCTGCGATCCTTACATACTTATTTTGCCTCGTTTACATTCATACATTCTGGTCATACACGCACCCCGGTTGCGAATATTACGCACCTGACCTTTCTGAAGTACAGACGCCAGCATATCAAGCTACCCGAAACTGTCAAATTTTCCCAATCAACTTTGAACCTTATGCTTTAGCAATAAAGTTGAAAATCTATTAAAGAAATTTGACAGATTGTAGTAGCTTGATGTGCTGGCGTCTGTACATTAGCAATATCAGGACATATAGTGACCTATAATATGTCCTGTCTTGGCCTGTGTGTGTAATGTTTTTAATAACCTTCGAAAAAAATCTACACTAATGGGTCTAGAATCATGTGCTGAATTTATGATAATAGCTAACGCGTCGATGTTCCTCACACCGTGCATAACGTTGAACTAACAAACTAACCAGTTGGCTGCCGACGAAATAGGGAACTAAATTTGAATAAACTAAAATAACAACTTGCCATCTTGTTTACTAAGTTGAACTGGCCACCTTAAAATAATCGTTTGTGTGTTCACTTACGTTAATAACTTTTTATAAGAGTGACGGTAAAAGTTATACACGAAAAGATTATAACTAATATATCGCACCATCGGTGGAACAAGGGCACAACTAACAAAAAATCTGAAATGAGTTAAGTATGCCAATGTGCTTTAAAACATCCCTTAAATTTTAGTGCAAAAGTGCACATCAAAAAAAGTATTTCTTTAAATTATAGTACAAATAATAAATATTTTATTCCTGTAAAGTTCATACCTAAATTCGCAAAAGTGTGTCTTATTTCACCTAAAAAAAAAAATATTATTTAAAATCAATAATATATAAGCAGAAAAACTCGATATTAGTCTACAAAGATCATAAAATGTCTCTAGTGAAAAATTAAAAAACGTGCAGTTGTGCCCTTGTTCCACCTATGGTGCGATATATTTATTAAACTTAAAATTGTGGAAGACGGAGAAAAACCAGAAGGCCAAATCCCGGAATAAAAACTTTCAAAATCTAGGCGCAATCTCATCTCAGCGACAATCAATGTCAAAAATGTAGGGACACTGATTATATTTTTGACAGATTCAGACAGAGATTAGAATGCGAACATTCTTAACAGGTCAAGCTCAGCGCGTGACCTATGGGTCACGAAACAATAGAAAATCAATTGTGTCTCATTAGCGGATTTTAATGAGTTAAAAATACGGGATACACCCCATCAGCTAATGTATAATTTTTATTAGACAACAAGGAGACTCCTTCCAAAATGTTTGCGAAAGTATCTGCCTGCTTCTTGAAGAGTAACTTAACCTTACCAGTCCATACATACTACGAGTATACATACAATTTACTACAGTCCTACCGTTGAGAGAATGCGTTTCCGACTCCTGTTAGTGCGACATTTCTAGTAACTAATAAAGATCAAATTCGCAGAACACGAGCGATAAGGCCGCCCATTGTATGTTTTTTATTAATAATCGTTTTTTTTGTTATGTATTTTCTGGTGTACAGTAAATTACTTAAATATAAATACATATAAACACGTATTGTTTTATATGAAAGTGGTATAACGAAATATAACTATAATTGAAATACATATAAAAAGAAAGTGCGATCCCTATTATTGTTACGGTCAACTCTGAGAAAAACGGTAACTTAATTTCATACGGAACCAACCTGCCCCAGTTACAGACGGACCGATTACTTGTATTTCCTTCGACTCATCATTTTCAGTATTTTTTTTATAATTCCGGCTAAACAAATTCCCAGTTTGTTGTATAAAGCACTCATTAGTAGACATATGACAACACAACACTGCTGCCTATGCTCTTGAGGGAATATTATGTATGAGGAGTATAATATTTGAAATGGTAGGCTATTTTAATTGAATATTAAAGCTCTTGAATTTTCCGTGCGTTATACAAAAGTCAATCGCTCGGCTATATTGATTTACAATGTAAAATTCATTCCTTTCCATTACCATAAGCCGCTATCTTTACGTATCATGTTATTTTAGGATAGATTGCCTAGAAGGGGTCACCCTAAAAGGAAATTGAATTACTTATACGAGGGTGATATTCCAGCAATTTATATTCAGTAAAATATAAATTATCGTATTCAAAAATAGCTCAGATTCGTATTTTTATTACGGCGATAAAATAAATTAGTTTGGATTTCTTTATGTCTGTTAAGTTTTTAGATAGCTGTGGATCGGTAAATTCGGTTTCAACTTTTCAATTTTATGGGAACGCAGCCGCAGTTAATCGCGGTAATCTTATGAACCGTTCCAGCATAGAAGTTTCTTTTGTAGATGATTAAATTCATCACTGTGAACGCTCGTAAAGTTCTTCGCTAACATTAATGCAACGCGATTTTGCGACGTTTTTATCGCCTTCGAAGTGGATCTATTGAACATGCTCTCTTTTTGCTTTTAGCCACTTTTCTTGATTAATTTCTTAAAAGTTTTGTACTTATCTCTACTGTCCAGACTGATCTGGCAGTTAAACAGTAACATTGAACTTATCAGCTGCGTTACCGTAGGTCGTAAAATATGCTTTCAGTGTTAACGGTGTTGAAACTTGTTAATTTTTATTACTGACCATAACCTTTTAATAACAAAAATGAAAGGCCATGGGGGTTAGGCCCTTTACACATTATGCCGCAGCGGCAGCGGCACCGCCGCCGCCGCCGCAGCCACGGCATAATGTGTAAAGGGCCTTATTGCCGTAACCATCACACTTGTCAAACGGTTTGGTGAATGATGCATGCTTTACTTGCCTTCTTCAGCCTCGTTTGGAAATAGGACCAAGTTAGGATAAGAGTTTATTTTATGATCTGCCAATTTCTACTTAAAAATTAAAATCTAAATGGAAGATAAATAGAAGTTTAATAGAAGAATACAACTTAGTAATTGGCTATTATGTAGAGTAGGTACATTAGCACGTCGATTTAATTAAAAAGTTAGAAGACCCACACTATGCCGCAAACTACAAGGCATTAATATTAAATATTTATCACCATTTTGCGCAACAATGCGGGGCCGTCGCAAACTATTAATATTAAGTATAGAAAATTAAAATTGAAACGCCGCGGTGGGTGAAATGGAACTTCATTATAAAGGTCTCAACTATTTGCAAGGACGATTAATATTCCTTTTTACACACGGACAAACATTGTGTGGCCAACTATATGTCGAGCCAAACCAGCCAACATAACTTAGGTACAGGAACAAGAACGCTCATGTCGCAGCCAACTGGTTAAATTAGCCGTTTAGTTAACCGCCTGGCCTTTGGAAGTAATGCTCGCCTCGCTTCGCTCTTTCGGCTCGCACGCGGTTGATAACAATTCTAACGTACCCTAACCCATTTGACGTGCGAGCCGAAAGAGCGAAGCGAGGCGAGCACTACTTCCAAAGGCCAGGTGGTTAACTTAACGGCTAATTAAACCAGTTGGCTGTGAAATATACATTCGTGACTCAAATGCCGACACTTTTTAAGCCGTTTGAGTTTCAAATATATGTAATCTATCGCAACGAGCTACCTTTTGACCTTACCCAAAAACTAATCTAACTCCGCTCAAACCATGTTTACGTATTACCAGAAGTTGTTTCCCATTCGTTGTTAGTGGACTCAGCCGGCCGTGAGTCCGCGGCAGGGGCGCGGTCCTCCGCCGCGGGTTGTCACTGCTAATTTGCACACAATTGTTCATCCCGGACTGAAAGTATAGAAATGAGAGGAGAAATGTAGTCTGGAGTCAATGTAACTCACTAATTGGACCCACGAAATTGTATTCCTAGCAGTCGTAACGATGGATGTTCGTTAAAACTTCATGTCGAATGGAAAATGTAAATGCAGATACTTTCTCAGTGACTTTGTTAATCGCGAATCGTCAAGCGGACTTCGTTACGATTTCTGTATAATTTCGTATAAATAAAGGCCCTGTAGGAGTATTTCAACTCTATATTTGTATCTAATTCCAAAAAGGTTCTATATTATACCTACCTACGAGTATTTTTTTTATTTAAGTAGGCACCTACGTTGCTATGTCCGATGGCAGTAGGTACACCGATTTTGCGGATTGCTTTCTTTAAATTATTTTGTTAAATGTACTTTATAAAAATAACCTAAATAATACAAATAATTTCTGCCCTTTCAGTGGGTTCTTGTAAGGACTTGTTTTTCTGAAATTCATTATCTTTATTAACAACAGTCGTTTCAATAGGCCTTCTTTTATTATTGTTAACTTCGACCATCCACCCGCCGATGATAAAATTTAATAACAATATGCTTCCTAAAATACTCGGGGAAATTCATTGTCTGTTCTTCAATCGATTTCGCATCTAAGTAATTAATTTCAGTATCGGCCTCAAAATTTTACATTGTATTATCTATCGTGTAATCATAATCGTTTTCAAAGCACTTTCTAACAAGCGCGAAATTACTTGGAATCGAATGGCAATGATTTGTGAAATAGTGTTGGGAAGCAATTAGCACAATTCAAGTTGGGCGATGAAAGAGATCGCGTGTGGCTGAGGAAAGATAGTAGTTTGGAGTAATTACGATTGTTGTGAGCGCCGACAATCACTTAGAAGCGCCTTATCTAAGGCCTACTTAACGCGCGGACTTGGCTATTAAGTCATAAATCGTCGGTTAGTCACGCAACGAGCTGACGATTTGGCTCCTAGCGAGTTATCTTCACCTTGGCATCTAATTAAGAAAATCTTTTTTATTTCTTTCCCTCTTAATTGGAACCCTAAATTATACGGATACGTAGGGTAATAAACTGGGTTCATTTTTGGAACACGCTCTTTTCGATTTTGTAAATGATAACGGCCGATTTGATAGCAAGATATAATATGAAATACGTGTTGTTTACATATTTTCCGTGTAAGCTATTTTGATACAAATGTTTGCGGTAATTACGCCAAAGCAAATTTTGACGTTAACTCCAGCCACAATTAAATTGATAGTTGTGCACATAGTTTGGTAATTATAAGGTGCTTTCGTGCGTGAATCTCTTTGTCGAGGTTCTTGTAACCTACATACTCGTAATTTTGGGTATGTAGTTTAATCTCTCAATTACGTCGTATCATTGGCGGGTAGATTTAGCGACGTCCCGCCGGGTGGATCGTCTCACTCAACGGACACTGACTATCCATTTAACAATTGGACATTCAGTTTGACACATGACAGTGTAGCGCACATCCCCACAGCCCTCGGCTCGATGCATCCCAATTTCTAGTGTGTCTGGCCACGATATTACCCATTACGCAAATATTATTTGCCTTGCTGCTCTCTGCAGTTGTTGTTTTGGTTTCCTTTATGTCCGAGTTGTTGAATTCGGTAGGCATGTTTACTTACCTATTTACGTGCAAAAGACTAGTGTCGAATGGAGACCGGTAATCAATCCGATAGTGATATGTAGGTACAAACATCATTTTTAGACCTACTGTAGAAGTGATTATTGCAATCCTCAAGTTACTCTATTTTAGAATATAAAATACCACACAATTCTTAACTATTTCCTATTATGCCATGTACTATATATACAATATGTAACATAATTAACGCAAGACCTCATACACCCCAATTACAATAAACAAAACTTATTTTGTAAAGCTACCTATTATTATAAAGAAAATCGTGTTGATCCCAGCATTACTTTATGCATTCAAAATTGAGTATTATTACCTTGAAATAAGATTTAATTTTATTTGGCTCAATCGGCGGTCAGTATAGAATAGAATAGAATAATATTTATTGTAAAACATGAGTATACATCAAATAATATGTGCAAGGTCTTAAAATAACAGGTAGATCTGCATGTTTTGCCATTTATGGCGTACAAAACAACATATTTTTGGCTTAGAATAAACCATAAAAAATTAAAAATTTGAGTCTACACAGCAAACTATGAAATTTTAATAACTTAACCCTAATGCTAATTAAAAAAATAAAGTATTGTTTTACAGATTTAGGGGTCAAATTGTGAAAATATCGTAATTATAGGAATCTATTTAATTAATTGCGGTCATTTAAAAATTCCGATATGGTATAATAGCATTTGGCTATGAGATATTTTTTTAAATGTATCTTAAACAGAGCAGTAGGCATTTGTCGAATAGTTTTTGGGATTTTATTATAAATGATTGCTGCTAAACAAAAAATACTTTTACGCATCAATGCCGTGGTTGATTTTGGTATGCATAATATATTATTATCCCGTCGATTACGAATAGAAACGTCTGATAGTTTCTTAAATAGGTTAGGATTGGTTCGTATAAAATTAGCTATTTCGTAAATAAATAAAGAAGGCAGACTTAAAATGTGATATTTAATAAAATACTGTTTGCAACTATCAGTTATTTTCAAACCAAACATTAGCCCTAATACACCTTTTTTGTGACTTAAAAATTATTTCTTTATTAGTAGAGTTTCCCCAAAATATAACTACAAACCTCAATATGGAGCCGACAATACCATGGTAGGCAGTTATATAGAAAATACATAATTTTTTAAAAAAGTACCTAGGTATATCAAAAGTTACTGAAATCGATACAGTAGTCAATTATGAACAAACTACTTCCAGGACTTGCGTTTATTCTGTTACACCTTGTATATGAAACTGCAATTGAACACATACCTATTAATCCTCTGGTGAAGAGGTATAAAATGAAAGTCAAAATAATTGAATAAATAGCTGACGATCCAAATATTAGGTTTCAATACTCGGTACTAAAGGACCCGTTATGACGTCAAAAAGGCAAACCAACCAAAGTCTGCGGTGAGCTTACAAGTACTTTTAAATACTCTAGATATTACAGTTCCATTGTTTGAACAGAAAGGTTCGAGTCACAGAGCCTTAATATTTATTAAAGGTATTGACCGCCATTTGGATTGGAGATGGCCATTGTTATAGAATTATAATAGCCAAAGTTAGAATGGGGCAGTTTTGGGTCTGTTTGTTAACCAACTATATAGGTACCTCCTTACGTTTTGTTTGTAAGTTCAGGGTTGATGAACCTTTTGTCATATAGATTATCATCTGCTTAGACTTATCCCAACTAAGTCGGGGTTCGGTCTAACCGGATGCGGCAGTATTTTACAAGGAGCGACTGCCTATTTGACCTCCACAACCCAGTTACTGGGTAACATGATACTTCTTGGTAAAACTAGTTGTCAGAATTTCAGACTTCTGACGACCCGTAACGACTGTCAGAGATACACGAATGACAGCCGGGACCAACGGCTTAACGTGCTTTCCGAGCTACGGAGAGGGATCTCGGTAAGTAAAGATGGTCACCCATCCACGGACCGACCGCGGCTAGCGTAGCTTAACCTGATCGATTGACCTGTGCGGCTGTTATTACTTAGTCACAAGCTTTTGATCTTTTTCACACAGATTATGTAGGTACATAATAATAAATAATAAAGACATTTGCAGTAAAAACTTGTTATTTTATATTGCCTACTTTATAATTCATCAGACAAGAAAAAAATCCTCCACTACTTGTACTTATTATTTATTATCTTTCTTTCTTACGATTTCACATTAAAATTCTAGTCAGATCTTTATAGTAGAAGATGAAAGTACTTTAAACTTGAATCACGTTAAGATATATCTATCTAGGTACTCGTACGTACAAGATAAGTATTTTATATGAACTTTTTTTTTTCGAATTGGTATTACGAGAATTTTGCACTTATTAAAAAAAGAGATTCTAATGAATTACTCTTAATTGGATCGCAATATATCATGACAACTTCTAGTGAAAATGTTTGGATAAAATTCGAATCTGAAGAGTTGAATCTTATGTCAATAGGTATCGTAAGTTTCTGGCTATTTTATTACATTTTACAGTGTTTTAAAACACAGTTTCGAATCTAAATCACACTCCTCGAAGGTTCACTTTAGCGCAAAAGTAATGCCAGTGGCCTTCCTGGAGGGACTAATAGCAATATTTATGGCGGCATGGCATATGAGTTCTATGAAAAGTGGGTGGACTCGAATGTGTTAAGGTACCTTGAGTTTGGCAGATGATTCCTCACCTCCACTAAAGAAAATTGACATTTATGTAATTACAAGTTTCAACTGTCAATGTCACTAATAGAGGCGGATTCGACGTGGAGTGGAGTGTAGGAAATTACTAGCCCCCTTACTAATAAACGTATTATATCAGATGAATAGGTACACCGATTTCTCTCTTTCACTCGTCAATAATTTGACTTTCGAAAGAAGAAGACAAAGCGTTGTGTAACTATACAGACGTTATATTCGTTTATTAGTAAGAGGGTTCGAATATAGGTGTTATTTAAGAGATATAAAATATTACCGCAATTTGGAAAATAATGTTAGTTACATTATTTTCTATAAACTGAAAGTTTCTTAAACTCTAATTCACGAAGATAGGGCTTTGAGCCTCCAGTGGAATAGCAAGTAAAAAAAACGGTAAGTATATATCTATCTATATATAACCATTAAAAAACCAAAACACATACTTCAACTAGGATTTGAAGTAAAACGTTTATTTACGATTGTAGTGGTGCCAGGGGGCGTGTCCCTCCATTCAGCTGATAGTTAATGTCCTGCCCAGGAGCACAGTTCTGCCAAGAATAACAACTGAGGCCTTTGTGGTCGAATACTCGTTGTATTTAAATAGCACTTATTCCCTTTTCCAACATTGTTCAAAGTTTCACAATAAATTGTGCCGCGACTGACGGTCGGTAAAGTTTATTGTCGTTTATTGTGAGTTTTTGGGAGGATTTGTGAATTAAAGTAATGTAACAGATGTGATTCTTTTTGTGTAAGTCTCAGTAAATATCTGCACAAGTTTAAAAGGTTAAATAATTTTGCTTAGGAACTCAAAAACATAACATAATATCACGCTTGTATTCCACGAAGGGTTGGACAAAGGTGTGCTACACCCACATTATAGGCCGACCGCATAACTGAGACGTTGCCTGAGGTAGCTGCGCGGTGCAGGAGGGGTGATAGTTGTCATAAGTTGACGAATCCCTGAGCTGTTGCATTACGTCACCACACCTCTCCCGCACCGTGCTGCTACCTCGGGCAACGTCACAGTTAAGCGCTCGGCCTATAGCCCCCGCAGCCCCCGCTAGGTGGGTAGCTCTCCGTCCGATCAGGACCAGGCCCGTGCCGGACGGCGCGTATGTGTTCCACGCGCGCCTCAAAGAGATGTCAGCATAAAGGAAGGGGCCCGCCAGGGCCGAAGCCTGCCGGGGTAGCGGGATCGTCCGAAAGGGTTACCGCTGCCCCGGAACATAAACGGCTAAGGAAGGAACACGGGTGGGTTTTAGTCAGTAAGAGTCTGACACTCCCTGCCGCTCCACCCAGAGCGGGAGGAGTCATTATATGATTTCCCATCCAAAAAAAAAAAAAAAAAAAAAGCCCCCGCTAGGTACCTACCTATTGATTATACCACAGCTAACTAAAGGGCTAAATAGCCGCTGTAGTTAATGATAGGAAATCGCAGAAAGTTGCTGTTCCCCACAGCTTCATCTAAGTAACTTTACATTCGGTGCAATGTAATGTGGAGAGAAGAAGATAGTCGTCTTTCTCACGAAAAACAGAATCATCACCACTCATGAAAGCTTATATAATGCACCCCAGGCAGAACGCGAATGCTACCTTATAAACAAAATGTTATCACATCTCAGTGACAATTATGTTATTTCATGTGCATTTAATAAATTCTAAACACTAGCATTTAAACAGTATCTGCATTGTTCTACTTACCTGAAAGAGATAAGCATGACATACATTTCGGCTTTTACACTGCTACATAATAACATGCATGCACACAGCATAATTTGTAATTTTTAAAACATGTCGTCCCTTTTTTGCTTGGGAAGAATGCCAAATGGTGGCAAACGAGGTGCATAGGTACCTAGCTTGAAGTCATGGCGGGCAGTGCAAATGAAACGTGAATAAACTACAAGGCTTACTGTTTTGGAGCACTATGAGTTTTTGTGAATATAAACTAGGTACTAGCTTTGAAGGTTATTGTTAGCCTGTATCATCCCACTGCTGGGCAAAGGCCTCTGACTTCCAGCTCTTTCGATTTAGGGCTAAAGTGGACCACTGGTCCTTTGTTTCATCCAGCTCGTCCCGCCATCTTCTACGGGGTCTGCCATGACGCCTTCTAGCTGTGTCAGGGCTCCCACGTGGTGGGTATTTTGGCCCACAGTTCATTGGGCATACGGCAGACGTAGCCAGCTCAGTCCCACTTCAGGTTAGCGGCTTTTTGAGCAACGTCAGTAATCTGTGTTTAGGAGCGCAGTGTGGTGTTGCGAATATGGTCTGTCAATTTGACGCCTAGAATACTGCGCTCCATTGCATGTCCTATGAAGGTAGTTTAATCATAAAAAAATTCACGCGTTATACAAAAATTTCACGCCTGTTATAGTGGTTAATCCAATTTTTTTCGATAACCGACTTAAGCCGCGTTAAAGAGGTGAAGGGAACATACAATTTGAAATTCCAGTGGTATCTACTTTTATAACAAAAATGCCAACTAAAAAAAAAACAGCCAAATTACCTTTTAGTTTAAAAAATAATTCACAAAACGTTTAAAATTACAGATTTAACACCTACCTTAGGTACTTACCTTTCTGTGCCAAAGCTGTAAGAAAAACAAACACCATTTTTATCTAAAAGATGAATCACTCGCTCGGACAGCATTGTAATGGACTTTAATTCCAATATAGTGTATTTACCTGGTTTATTTGTCGAAGAATCGCGTGTACTCGGGCGGGGCCCTCCAGTCGCCTGTAGCGGGCAGGGCAATCGGAAGATTGATAAAACATACGGCAAACCCACAGATAAATTGCTGCTGCATACAAACTAAGCAGATTTGTTCCATCAGCGATAAGTTCATACCGTGTTTGTTCAGAATGTCCATAATACAGTGTTTTAACAGGAGTTTCAAACCGCGCAATAGGGATTCCAGTTCGAGGGTAGAGAAACTTAAACAGTTCCTCAAATGAATAGGCAGTTGAAATTAGTTCGGGGATGATGTTAATAGCTCTGCCTCTGATACCGCTCTGGATTAATATTCATCACCGTTTAAACAATGATTTAATCATCATTTTATTTTAATAATTTATTATCTGACATAATTATTTGCGATTAACAGCCGAGGTTGTAATAAATCTGTTTTTATTGTCAGATAATAACAGCTGTAGTTATTTACTGACGATTAATTTGGGACAGGTTAGATTCATAAATATGATCATTTTAAACTCCTATATAAGTGTATTAATTACGTATCTAATTCGTTCTATTTCACATAATTACACTTAATTACTTATTAGGCACATTGGTTTCGTAATTAACCCAACTGGTACATTTTCATTTCTGTTACCGAGCAAGATTCATGTATTATGTATTGCTGGGGTTGTATCGTAGGGCTACAAATGAAAGTATCTAAATATGGCGAGATACAAGGGTATACTCCGTTATATTATGTGTATGGGGTTCGATTAGGGTCGACAAGCCTTCGTCCCTGTCGCCTCACATGATGGATGGGGCCCACATCAGATTTCGGATAGTTTTTTCAGCATATTATATTTTACTATGAACTTACGAGAGTCAAAGTTCCGAGGTCACTGTAAATATCACTTTAGTCATTTTTTACGGACGATAACGTCACGTTTGTTTTGATATTTTTTCTTCAGATTCAAAGGCAACTTTAGTTGCTGCTTTTTGCTAAACCCCTTTTTTCACAAGTCACTCAGTAATGAAACTTACTTGAACGAGTCGTAAGTACGTCCCGTTCGTTTCATGAGCTCGCTTTTTAATAATGACCCAAATACAAGAGGTGTTTCGATAGCCTGAAAAACAAATATATATTCAATAAAAGGGGAAAAAATCCGAAGAATTGGCACACTTGGGAAATAAGAGCTTGGAATAGGACGGTAATATGAGAGATGTGGTGTTAATTTAGCATCGATATTGCGGAGTGCCGAGTCGAAAGTAAAACATAACCATGTACCTACCTGCCTATGTAAATTGGGTACTTTCCTCACATTTACATACGTACATACCTTTCAGTGGGTTATTAAACACGCCGTCGCTTGAGTAAACATCGTAAATCATACAAAACTAGGGGCTTTGTACACAGAATTTGCGTTTCTAATTTCCTACTAGGTAGGTAGGTATTGTTTATGTTCCCTGGTCATATTATTGTTTTTTTTTTAATTAACCTTAAAACAGTACGTTAAAGGTTTTATTCTTTAACTTTTTCGTAAACTAAACGTAAATCATTTTTTTTTATGATGACACTCTTAAAACCTTTTAAAACTTTCAGTTGGTACGTTATTTAAATACACTGAAAGGATGATGGGCAGATTGGTATAGCCCTCCAATAGCGATGACAGTATATCATTAGATAGGTATTTTTAATTCAATCATTATTTGTTATAGCAGCGTTCTGGAAATGTTTGTCCGATCGGAGTAAATTTCTCAGCTAAACATCTAAACTGTGCAACGGGCCTTACCAGCGAACAATGGCTGCCGTCTCTAGAAGGGATGAAATAGAGCACATTGTGTTGCATGAATGGCGTGGAACATCCTGTATATTGAAAATTGCCGCGTAATGACTACAATACACGTGTGATCAAATACCTATACTTCAATATGCAAACGAGAATTAACAGAACATTACTTATTCATATAACCCTTCGTCCATAAAATATGGTTAGTTCATATAACTATTGCTATTGGCTTTTCACTGGAGAGATAATAGTTCTAGTAATCGATTAGTTTTATTTGGCTACCCTACATAATTGAATTATTTTCTTAGGAGATTTTTCCTCTTATCTTCGTGACTATCACACCAATTCAGCTAATTCGACAAACAAGTTTATTTGCACAAATATTTCAATGTACTAAAAAGTTTAATCTTTCACGCTTATATAACTAAAAGGATCGTTCTACTTAAACTAAATTAAGTGTAAGAAATGTGAACAAACACGAGTACCTATCGCATTACGAGATCGAGTGCTTTTAGTCGAATGAACATAATGACGAAGATACATGGGCGGGCTGTTTGACACGCATCTTGTCCTTTTAACGTGTAACTACAGAGCGTAAGAAGGAATTGTTTTACTAGTACTCTGGGAAACGAAACTGTTTTTTGATCTAGAATACTGCCCCTTCCATCTTCATGTTTTTACATTTGGCATTAAAATTTGAAAGTTATTCGTTTGTAGTCCTGAAAGACTTAAAAAACTTATCTTACAGACTTTTTGAAACAAATGGAGAGAAGAAAACAAACCTTTTTACACCCAACATTATTGTCACTAATGGCGAATTTCACCAAACTTTTATACCTAGAATAAGTCTTATTCTAAAATAAATTTTGTATTTATGACAGTTTTTATGGATAATATAAAAGACTGGTAGTATCAGCCCTAAGTAGGTAGGTATCTCTGAAGAGGTGTGCAAAATATTGAAAAATAATTTCACTGTAATACGTAGGTATACCTGATAATATTATTATGCTAGTATAAAAGGCTCTGTCACAAAAGTTGGGACATTGGTCGGTTTGAACATACGTCTGTGTGTCATGAGTTGAAATTGATGCGTGAAAATAGTCTGCACGTCCTATTTGCGGTTAAGTCCTAAGTATCGTATCGAGGTTGCCCAGTCGTTATGCCCTTTTCCAATAAACACGTACTGCCAAATATATTTAAACTACAAGTAAATAGCAAATAAATGCTCTAACATAAAGTAGGATATACACTATTACTAAAGTTAAGTTACCGGGAGAAGATCTTCTCAAACCAATCCAATATAGGTATTTCAAAGCACAGATGCAAACATACACTCACACATACACTCACACATATGCTCACACATACACACACACATACACCCTCGCATTACTCACACCTACACCCACACATACACAATCACCCGTGCATTCTCGTGCACGCACAGATACAAATGTTCAACATGTGAAGACATGTAGCATAATTTTAGTTAATAGTGTTTGTTTTTAAATTACTGTTACTGTTTATTTATATGTTTACAAGTTCACTATGTAGCACGTTTGATTTTATTTAATTTAAATGTGTCCTGAAATTAATGTGAACGAAAGGCGCTGGTGTTTGTGATATAATGGTTTTTGCATCAGTACAGGTACAAACGATACATACATTTTTTTCTGTAATGTTCATTTTATACTTGGAATATTGTTTTAGTGAACCTTAAATGTGTTTTGTAATCGACTTTTAAAAAAAGGAGGACGTTCACAATTCTCTGTAGGATATTATTTTATATTTGTTCAGCGATATTTTCGTCATTGATTGTGAATCTGATTTTGAAAATGAATTCGTTAGGTAGAGAAAGCTTGCGCGGTGGTCCCGTATACATTTTATTAACTTTGCTTGGCTAGTTTTTGAAATAGCTTCAATAATACGTATTCTTTCCACTTAGTGTATGTTGATGATGTTATAATAACTTCCTGTCACTGTTATTTACAAAGCAAGTAGTGGTATACGAATTTGTGTGTGGCCAGCACTAAAAAGAGAAAAATAAAAACACTTTTACAAAAAAAAAAAAACAAAAAAAGAAAAAACTAAAATACAAAACCAAAGACACAGATTTCCGTTAAGTTATTTTATACCTCGTAGTGTTTTTTTGGAAGTCGGTTTATTTTTGTTTTTGTTAAAATTGTTTTTTTCTGAAATAAAAATGTATTATTCATTTATTTATTCACTTGTCGAAACAACCCACGCGTCGGAGTAGTTGAATGGACGCAGTGAAGTCATTGTTTTCACAATGACAATAATTGTGTACACTTAGTGTACCGTTGACGTTTCGAGCACTTTCTCTTATATACCTACACTAAATACTTGGTGTACACTTAACGCTTGGAGGTTATAGTAGGTATATGATTCACGACTGAAATCAGAACTAGTAATTTGCCTGCCTGCTTTATCTGTCTGCCTGCTACAAATAAAGGTGTTCTTGCTAAAAGCAATTTTTGAGGCTTCACACTCTCTTTAGGCACTCTCTTCTCTCTTTGACGACTAGCCCCTGGAAATTAATAAATCGCCAGGGGGTAGTCGTCAAAGAGAGTGGACCGTAATATAGTTGTTATAAATTCCTCCATATTGTTCAATACAATCTTAGCACCCATGGCTGATTCTACTGTCGAAATTGGGTAGTTTTGTTCGAAATATGCAATCTTGTGCAGCTATGAATTTTGTTGCACCATGATATAAGCTATCATGATAGTACCTACTTATCTACACAGGCGTTTAAAAAGGTAGGCACCTATGCTAAAAAAAATGTTTTTTTTTTAAACACGCAGTGTTAAAGCATTTTCGTTTGAATACATCATAATTTGAAAGTCGTAAACAGGCGTCGGTGAAAACTGAAAAGTTAAAAATATAATATACTCGTACCTACGGCTATAATAATATCGTGTATAAGAGTGTGTTCGCCTTAATAAGTCCATAGCGTGGGCAGAAAGGCCTGATCGCCAACGCCCACGGTCTCATACGTGTCAATGCGCAAATTACACTATTTTTTGCTTCAATACATACTCGTATTTATTGGATTACGTTTAATTATATCGGTATAAGTGAGAACTTCTCGGAAAGGCTTATGTTTTTATTTGAAAATTTTCGTACAAAGGCGTGTGTAGCAGTGGTGGCCCAGTGGTAACGGCCGCGACTTACGAGTTGTAGGTCGTAGGTTTGAACCTAGAAAGGCGCTTTACTTCGTTCAAATTATTTCATCACCACTGCGGTGAAGGAAAACATCGTGAGGAAACCGGTATGTCCTAAAAGACATGTGACATCTACCAACCCGCTCTGGGCCCGCGTGGTGGATTACGGCCCATCCCCTCTCACCGAGAGGAGGCCTGTGTCCTAGCAATGGGAACGTTATAGACTGATTATGTTATGTGATGTACAAAGGATGACTATTATTCTATGGAAGCTGGCAAAGCTACCCGTAACCATACGGTGCACTATGAAACTGATATGAGTAGAAGATACTTAAAATATACTAAAATGTCAACAATATGGTTCCTGAAACCAATTGTAAAAGCCAATTATTTTTAAAAGAGTAACCATGGAGTTGATTGCCGGCTCTTCTTCATAGTAAACGACCACCGTGCACCCAGCTTCTCACATTTCATAAGTGCCATATTGTAGGTTTATGTGAAAAAAAATATTTTGATTTTTAAAGTATCATGTTGCCGAAATATTCAACGTTGTTTTGCCAACAAGGTTCAATCCGCTTTTAAAAAGTGAATAGAAAATAATAGAAATACTCTTTATTATGTACATAATAAATACCATAGATATAAATGTAGAATTTTTACAAGGGGTGATTTATACAATCAGTCGGGCGGTCTTATCGCGTTCATTTATCGTGTGATTGAACGAAATAAGGCATAAGAACGGTGTGTCAATAATGTCAATCAATGATGATTTGCCTCGACCTATATCGCGAGAAAATGAAGCCTACAGTTTCCATTTTACACGCGTGTATGTAACTGATAACAAACAATTAACACACTCCCCATTCATAACTGCTTTCGCATTTCGGAGTCAGTCAATACGGAGCATATGACGCGATATCGACTCAACCATTCGTCCGCAATATTGGTTTGATAGTGTTTTATTTCCAGCATCGATTGACATCACCGACATCAAAAATGATTGGTCAATTTGCATACGGCGGAATGAAGCTATTTAAGAAAGAACTGGCTAGGGAAGGGGGTGGAAGACCTACCTAAGTACTGTAATCGTAGAAATGATGATCTTATAATACTTGAAGTGATACGAATCACGATTTTTGTTTATTATTATTGCATCTACTAGAATCAGTCAGCTAAAGAATATCTAAAAATTGTTATCTATACTAGAACATAATTATGTAGAAGCAACCTAAATCTTCTATACATACTCGTATCCTAACTAATATTATAAATGCGAAAGTAAGTTTTTTTGTTTGTTTGTTACCTTTTCACGCCTAAACCACTGAAGCGATCATCCTGAGATTTTCATATACGCTGTCAGGTGTACAGAAACGGACATAGGGTACCTTTCATCCCGGAAAAAAAATGCTGTTCCCGAGGAAAACAACAATAATGTTATTATGATAATAGATGGCACCACGTGTCTTTCGAAACTTATGCGGGTGGAACCGCGGGGTGCAGCTAGTATACAATACATACAAATAAAATAAAATTTAAGTGTTTGTTTTTAACCGAGTTCTAAAAAGGAGGAGGTTCTCAATTCGGATGTTTATATTTTTTTATTTATGTTCGGGCATAACTCCGTCGTATATTGACGGATTTGCAAAATTCTTTTTTTGTTCGAAAGAAGTTTATTTCGAAATAGTCCCATTTAAATTTCGTAAAGATCTGAGTTTCCGAGACAAACAACGGAACTCTTCAATAGATGCCAGCAAATCAACTGCGATTGCTGCTAACGCTTATGTATGCATTGTTTAAGCAATCACACAACATAACATCACGCCTGTATCCTCTAAAGGGGTACACAGATGTGTTCAGTATACCACGGTACACCCCTCATTTCTGTCAAGGTTGTTATTGGGGTACCTCTAATATAAAAATTCTCTCATTTTTTAATGGGTAAGGTATGCTTCAGAGGTGGTTCCATTTAAATTTTATGAACTTTGCTTGGGTAGTTTTGAAATAATTAGCTTCAATAATACTTACGAATTTTTTCCATTTAGTTTATATTGATGATGTTTTATTTAATATCTTCCTGTCACTGATATTCACATAGCAAGTAGTGTTATATGAATTTGTATAGGGTATAGGTACAACTAAAAAGTGAAAAATAAAAACATTTTTACAAAAAAAAAAAACAACCGACATCCAAAAAAAAAACACTACAAAGTGAAAAATAACTTTAATTTCGGAAGTCGGTGTCAAAAAACGAAAATGCGGACCCAACGACACCGACTTCCGAAATTGAAGTTATTTTTGATTTTGTTGTTTTTTTTTTTGTAAAAAAGTTTTTTAATGTCAAAATAACAGCTTTTTACTAAATAAATATGAAAGTATAATATATACGATACTTATAAAAAAAAAAAAAACTATTTTTAAAATTTTTGTATGTCTGTTTGTTCCAGCTAATCTCCGAAACGGCTAGACTGATTTTGACGGGACTTTCATTTGCAGATAGTCAGCTATCTGCCCGTGAAAGTGTTATAAGAAGTACTTTTACTGGACTTAGGCTACTTTTATTTTAGAATAAGAATTGGGGTTTCACGCAAAAAAATTAAATGATAAATGATTTTATTTCTGTAAGTAGGTTTGCACAAACACTTTAACACGTCAATAAAACCCATGAAATCCAATATATTGTTTTCCTAAACACGCGAACGACGTCGCGGGCACAGCTAGTGTCATATAAATAAACTATATGTTCTTTGTGCTCACTAGTACCTTTAGAACTACTGAACATTTTTGGATCAGTAGTTCCTTTGCAAAAGCTAAAAGAACTACTGAGACTAGATACTTCCTTTAGCAGTTCCTTTGAAGGAAACTAACATAATAATATACAGGATGGGCAAAAAATCGTGGATCAAACGAAACAGGGCGATAGTTGAGGTCATTTACAGTAAAAAAAAAAATAAAAAAAAAAACAAAAAAATCAAAAAATAAAGTATCATCACTACAACAGTGCTTTTATGACAGTGGGTACCATGATTTATCAGTATTGGCACTTTTTTCAATATCTTTTAAGGCTCAAAAAAAATTTATTTCTAACATTAGAACCTTACTGTAAACACTCAAATTGTCATAACTTTTAAGGAGATCAAGTTAGGGCTCTCGCACAAACATATTTTTTACTACAAATAACCCGAACTGTCGCCCTGTTTCGTTTGATCCACGATTTTTTGCCCACCCTGTATAATATTGCCCGCTGCTGCCACATGCTGGCACGAAGGTACCTACCTGTAAACAATTAGGTATTAGAGGTGAGAACTGTGCGTTTCATACTGCAGAAAATATCTCCATTTAAAACTAAAAGTAGGCTACTAAACTGATATGATACGTACCTATCTGCGAGTAAAAGTTAGCTAGCGAGTGCCCGAGGCGCATGATTTATGTAACTACACAGTATAAATTTCGCTGGACAGATCTGTACTGAAAAATTTGTTTATTTTTGTGAAACTACTCTACTTGGACACATACAGAATATTTTAATATTATATGGATTTAACATGCCATATTTCATGTTTTTTCTTGTAAATATTCCTTTTAGTCTGCTCGCAACCTTTTTTGTGTCAATAACTTTACGGCTCGGATGTCTGACTGGCAAACAGGACATTATGAGTTCGAAACTCATCTGTTTCATTTAATTATTGACGTAAAACCGCACTTAGCACCCAGATTTTATTTTAGAACCATTTAACTAGTTGTCTGAATAAAAATCGAAATGAATGTATACATAATGTACATACATAATCAGCCTATAATATTCCCACTGCTGGGACACAGACCTCCTCCTTGTAAGAGGGATAAATGAATGAATAATGATGTGGAAATGAATGCATAAAACAATGAAAAATAAATAAAATGGAAAGTAAACAAAAAAAGACCAGCAGGGTAATTGCGTAACACAGTATCAGTAGCAATGGGTTTCATTTTGATAGTTGAACGACATTCATTGCGTTATTTACGTTGTTGAGCAAACACATTTTTCGAACATATGGGGCAATAGATTAGCAATTTGCTTCAAACTGATTCAAATTCTGAGTAAATAGTGTGTTACGAAATTAGGGTGCTGACATAACCAATTCTACTAAACACGTTTCCATAAATCGATAAGATAAACTTATAATTCAGTAATTTACTTATAAGGCATGTGTTTTAACAATTCACTTACATTAATTAAAGTGATTAATCTACTCAATGTTTGGACATGTTGCCATACCCTTTTTTCCCCGTCCGGTCCTGTTTTCATAAAAGTAACGCTTATCAAATTGGATTAAGTGGAAAGGGCAATAGCCCCAAGGACATGACGAAACATGCCATAACAATGGTGAACGGACATAATTAATTTATTAAAGTGTTGTTGACCAATTCATTCAGTTTTCAAACCATTGTTATTTATGATGGGGAGGTAAATACTCTTCGTCAAATGTACGCTTTCATTTTGGTTAAAATTTGTGGAAATATTTACTATTACCACTTACATTTAATATATTCACAATTTCCACACTCAGATACGCCACCCAAAAACCAAACAATGAAATGTTTTTAAACTGTTATATTTTGATTGACAGTTACAATATACAATGAGTATTTTTTAAATAATTCTTCGTGTAACTTTAAAACCGAATTCATAAATTATTCATTCAATGGATTATGTTCTTCAAAAATAAAAATAGATTTTAACTTTATACATAATTTCGTATCAAAATAAATTAATGCTACGTCGTAGCCCTTAGCTACGACCCTTGCTACGCCGTAGTAATTCTTTGAAGGAGTGCAACCAACTTCTTTCGTACGCATCGTGACTTCGTGAGATCAGTCTTATACATGTGCGTATGTGTGTGAGGGTGTGTATACGTGTGCGCTTTCCGTTTACAGATTGCAATAATGCCCTAAGGGTATGAGCACAGTAAAGGGCGTAAGCGACTATCGTAAATATGAGCGGGCGGAGGTATACCTACACATCGTAGTGACTTACGAGTTTTTGTGCTTACAATGATGACGTTGCATTTTACAGCGGGAAGTCTGTTTTATGACGTACATGTAAAATATAATTTTTGAATCATTTTAAAACAACACAAAATGTAATTTATTTATTTATAACATTGTAAACATAGACTCGTAGGTACCATGTAATGATATAAACAGCAAACTTATCTTTTTGCACTATTAGTCGAAAGAAGGTCAAACGATATAGACAGTCTTGTAAAATATTGTGTGTATAAATATTGTGTATTACTTACGTATATTATCTGTGGTCTATGCTCCAACTCCAGATGGCGGGACGAGCTTGACTCCTACCGTAGGGACTGGCGCCTCGCAAAAGACGGAATTGTGTGGAAAAGGGAGAGGGAGGCCTTTGCTCTGCAGTGGGACAATACAGGCTAGTTAGATTAGATTAGATGCTCCAACTTTAAGTAATAGGATGTAAGAACTATCTCTGCTAATAAAATGGCGAACAAACAAACGCGTCTTTTATTGAAACGTCCCTAACAAGTTTTTGTTCAGATTTATGGATATTATGTTATGGTCACGGTAGTCCGCGAAATACAAATTTTCTTACGTTTTATGCAATTTGCAAGTCAGTATCAGGTTGTATGTTGATCTAAATAATGATTCGCGGTGGTAACAAATATTTATTTATAGAATTATAATCAAAAAGTTCATACTACTCTATTAGTGACTATTTCATGAAATCGTGACATTTGAGGCCAATTCTAACTCAAGGAGTTGTGCAATGGTGCTAATGTTCTGTAAAACTATATTTGTTACGGTCGCGAATCATATTTTAATCAATATAAAACCTGACACTGATCCGCAAATTGCAAAAAACGTAAGTAAATTTGAATTTCGCGGGCTACCTTATCGCATCCTCCTTAACATTACAAACATGAAATTATTAATTATTTTCCCTACCTTTCGATTAGAATTTTTTTAGCAACACAAAAATGGTTGACGCTCATTCAAGTAGTGTGGTATCTACCTAAGAAGGTATTAGCTTACCCCATGCCATTGTTCAGTTCTATAGCTCATTGTCTGGGAGTAAATATAGGTATAACAGTTATGAATACTCGAACTAAGTATGGGTTTTCCCTTGGTTTTTATTTACACTTTTAAGTAGAAAGCATCAAAACAGCTGTAGATATAGATAATTCGATTCAAAACGGGACCATGTTATTCCCATTTATCCAGAAAATTACAAAACATGTTCTAACAAAACAGCACCCGCCCAAACTCCTAACAACTCCCAAATTCGGATATTTACTTAAATTTCAAGGATAAAAGGATCAAAAAGTACTTAAACATCTACTTAACGAAAATTAAAATAATTACGGGGGTAGTATTCGGAGGGTATCCATTAGGTCGTTCCGACCGGCGCGTTAGAGATAATGCTGGCAACGTGGGGTTATTGTTCGAAACAACAATGGTGGCACTTACGTGAGCGAGCTCTTATCTCGTCAACCACCTCGTTTGTACCGGCGGACGGCGGCCCACCTGCATAGCCGAGATATTATTTCGAGGTGACATTAGTGTAGGCAACACACGGTTAACTATAAACAAAGCGACGTCGTCTTTCAAGGGTTAAGATTAAGTGACTTTCTAGACGTTTATGGTTACTTAATTGACATTAAGTGGAGAGATATATACGATATTATTACCGCCGATTTATCGTAAGCGACATTTTTATGAAAATACGATTTTCAACCTAAAGATAAATTTAAAACTATGTCGTTTATTATAAAAATCGAATTTTCGTGAAAATGTCGCTTACGATAAATTTGCGGTAATGGCTTGGTATGGAAGTCAACGTTGAAAGTTGAACACAAAAGTGTACACTTACAATGGGTTGGTATGACTGTAAATGGAATTGGCCAAATTTTTCTTGGCTATTTTTTTAATAGGAATCCTAAACTATTCCTTGAATGTAGACTTGCGAAATAAGTGGTTTAGGAAACCTAGAGCATGAAACAAGATTACAAAAAAACACAGAAAGTCGTATTAAGGCAGTATATTTCAGCCCAAATTGATCTATTCGAAATTAATAAATGGCTTTTGCAATAATACCGAACTTACATAACGTATTTTCAGTCAGAATGTACCTAAGTTCAATTAGACAACATTACAATATGAAGAAGAATGTAGGATGTACAAGGACTGTAACATTAATTGTAACATCTGATTTGTAATACCGACATTCTTTGCAAATAAATATATTTTATTCTATCTATTCGGGCGATCGCTTCCAAAATCTCGATCAGAGAATCATATAGGTATTCATGTTAGATTCCGTTGGACTAACTCGGTTAGTATGAACTCAATTCCGTGAAATGTCCCTCTTGACTTCGAGGAGCTAACTAGTACATTAGGTATGCATGATACTTGACTGTCTACGAACGTGTGGTCTCCCTAAGAACTGGTATTCTTCATAATTTTTTAAAAAACTTTATGAAAATTATCAGCTTTAGAAGTTTTTTCTAATTGGGTTCTTTAGCCATAAAACCATAACCGTACCATAGCGTATTTCCTAAGGTTAAAATTGGAATAAGAATGATGTATTTGACATAAAAAAAGTACAAAGACAAAAAGTGACGCTTAATTTAGGCGTGCAAATAGCCTGTCTCAAAATAAATGATCAATGACCCTCATCATCATTTCAGTCGAAAGACTTCCACTGCTGGACATAGGCCTCCCCAAGCACCTCCTCTTCGACCGGTTCCTGCGGCCTTCACAAGGTCGTCGGTCCACCTTGTGGGAGGCCTTCCAACGCTACGTCTCCCGGTACGCGGTCGCCACTCCAGAACCTTTCGGCCCCATCGGACATCTGTTCTGTGAACAATGTGCCCTGCCCATACTATGCATGCTACCCCCATGCTAGGAAAAAATTATGTTACAGACGTCATCTATCTATCCATGTATGGTTATTATAACAGTAACAATTTAGTAATGTGCACTTTTGTAAGATTGTGAGTGGACCTACACTACACTGTCCTACTACACTAATACTGTATAGTTTGTCTCGATAACAGAAGAAGAAGAGCCAAAGTTTGAGGAAGTAAGAAAGAAGTAAGTTAACAAATCCCTAAACCTTTCAGTAAAACAACAACGCTTACTCAAAAGTACTTTATTTTATCCCGTGTTGACAAACAAATGGCACACGCGACAAAATGAGTAACTAGCAAACCAACTCAATCTAACAAAACTACTTCTTTCCCTCGTAAACTTCTACTTACATGCAATATACAAACGTTCTGAGTAAACATAGCCATTCCGTTGCGATATTTTAACTAGGATTTTTGTATTAAAATTGAAATAGCACGCAGAAAAGGTGGGCATTTAAAATTATATTTAGAATAATAAGGTGTGTGCACCTATGTATTGTGCACGCAGCTATAAATGCGAAATTAACCTCAATTCACCTATCAGCAGTTTTATAATAAAGTAATTATAAATACAAAAGAAAAAAAAATGTCGCTGTGTTTATCTGTGGCGAGAAAGCATTGGTGGGCCATTAGTAACGGCCCTGACTTATGAGTTGTACGTCATGGGTTCAGACCCAGCCAGGCGGGTAACTTTATGTAATTTATTTCGTCACCACTGCTCTCAAAACAGTGAAGGAAAACATCGTGAGGAAACCGGCATGTTCTAGAACCAAAAATTCGAACACATGTGACATCTACCAACCCGCACTGGGCCCGCATGGTGGATTACGGCCCACTCCCTCTCAAAAAGAGAGGAGTCCTGTGTCTCAGCAGTGAGAATATTATAGGCTGATTAAGTATATCTGTGGTACTTATTTCAATGCTCTGTGGTGTGTACCGCGACTGTACATTCAAACCAAAAATCCTCACTCATGAAAACGACGTGCAAGTGACAAGCGACCGCTAAAGAAAAGCAAATGAAAACGTACCGCGCGATAAAACTGACTAACGGGCTGCGCGGCCCACCTGCCTGTTTGTAGGTCAAATTTTACCTACAACCTCCAAAACTAACCTGAGGTAATTATGGTAGATACTTTAACCCAACTCTACAGGGTCAAATTAAATTAGCTAGCGAAACTTCGCAGACGTGATGGGTATCGATATCGGGGGACAACGGTAAGGAAATTTTATGACGTTCTGTTGTCTCCGTGATGGGGACACAGATTACGGGGACAACTGGAGTACAGGATCTGAACATGAACAAAAAATAAATAAATTTTATTAATTTAATTTTTGGGGTCAACGACAACTGGTTACTTGAATTATCAGTTTAAACATATATTTTTTTTGTGTAAACTTAAACATACGTGTTGGGTAACACGACAAAACAAAGAGAAACTTATTTTCTCAACTCATACTTCAAGTATCTACACTATCAGCGGTCATTTACCCTAAACAAAAAACACCAAATGATTTTTATTTTATCCTGTTTAGATATCGATACCAATAACGTATGTGGAGTTTCGCTAGCTAATTTAATTTGACCTTGTATACGACTGATAAATTTTACTTTTAAAAAACTATAGCGGCGACGCTTTTCGTAATAAAAAAAAACTAAAAAATAGTGGCACTCCTCCCGGGATTTCAACTTTGGAATTTGACGTTCGAAATTATTATTAAAGGAACGCAAGGACAAAAAGTACAAAGAAAATAGCCAGTTTATTACGCATTTTTATATCGAAGTTTTGTTTCAAAGTCAATAGAGCGATAAGAACGTTTCTCTAATTAATAGTTTAATACTGTTTTATGAAATACTTTCTTAAAAATGTCTTTCGACTTTGAAAAACAGCCTTGCCATTTCAAACAAAACACTTTCAAATTAAATAAAGCAGATCTATATATTTAGGAAAGTGGAACTTTGAACAAAATCGTATATCCACAAAGGCAACAGAAAATTTATTCAAATATGACTACGAGTATACCTCTCGTTTTAAAGAGACGGGACTCTGATTTATACGTGTAGCGGTAACGTGGGAATATAATCGCGAATGGGGTTATGAAACATAGTACTTATCGAATCTACCTTTGAGCATTTTCCATTTGGTTTCAGCACAATTTTGTATTTTCACGTTATTTGTGGTTGTACAGAGAAAATAAGGTTTTCGATGTTCAACTGTTATTTGTCAAAGGGATTTGGGCATTCATTAAAAAGTTCACTTTTGAGATATATAGAGACAAGTGGTCGGATTCTTTTGTGAAAACTGTAATTAAATAACTTCTTCGACTCTTCACGTGACCAAAGGGCTGGCCTATTTTTTGGCCAAAGAACCAGCATTGCCATACAACGTGGCAATGCTGCCAGCCTTTGGGGCACGTTTCCTGTTGACACCGATGCGGAAGAATTTTTTGATGCGCTTTGATTATTTGTCCTTCTTTTTTTATACTTCACTATATTCAATTTAATACTTTTTTAATCTTAAATTTATTTGTCGATCTTTTCATCAAATGTAAACCATGTGAAAAGAGAACCATATAATGGAATATCGTTTGATTGCAATGTTATTAGGCAAACATTCGAGGAACACAAAGTCTAGAAAGATCAAGTAGGTACTTACATCAATAAAGCCACTCTTAGTCTATAATTTGGTTTATTAATAACGTTGAGTATCATTCAACCGTACTAAAGTACTAAGTAAGTGTGTATAAACAAAATAAGGTTGTTAAAGTGTCAGTTGAATAGAACCTCTTGTGCGGATCGGACACAGGGTTTGTCCATTAGCCTGATTACGGTCAAAATGTTCGCCCTCTGGGGAGGCTGCGGCCACCGGTTTCCCTTTCTCTCCGACTGGACGCAACTATTAAATTTCGTCTCTTGCTACCAGATATGTAGCTCATATATGAGATTAAAAGTTATATAGATGAAAATGTTAAGATTACATATTGAGTATTTCCAATTTTTCGTGTCCAACATTATTTTTTAAATCTTTTACAAAACCTTTGGATAGCTTATTTTTTGAAGATAATCTTACAGTAGAATCAAATTCTAAGAAAGTGTTTCTAGCTGAATGAAACTTGAATAAGATGCATAATTTAAGCAGTCCCGATTCCACAAGCCTTATCTAACGCTGAGGACAATAGAGCGATAATATAATAACACTTATTTGAGATCTAACCACCGCACACAATGGAGAACAAACCAACTGTAGGCACTCCCGTGAGCATGGTGGAAACCGATAGAGGGTAATACACACACACTCAGTAGAGCTTGTGTCTTGTCATTTCACAGTGGTCGAACACTCCACACAGACAAAGACGTATCTATAGTGAGATATCCTAGCGAAATTAGTAGCTAGGCACTCAATCATGCTCCAGTTACCTGTAATTATCGAATTGCACAAGAAATTAAGTGGCTGACGCATCGCATTCCCTTTGGGACTGATTAAACAATAATTTGCAAGCGTACCCGAGTTTTGTTCCATACATTTGATAGAAAATTACCGGTGATTTTGGTCAAATATGGTAACGCAAATTAAACATTTCGTAGAATTCAGTTTGACAAATATTCACGATTTCGTGGAATATGAATTGCACGGGTACGCTCTTTAGTTGCATTTTGTGGCGCAATTGCCAATATTGTTAATTGGGCGTGCTCAAAGTGGCATCAACATCGTTAGTTTACGTACTTACGCGTACGTGACGATTCGTTTTGTTAACTTTTGATACCTATTAAAATGAATGTATACAATTTTGTTTTTTGCGAGAAATTATAAGGTTTATATCAGAGTCCGTTGATTACATTGTTCCGTGTAGTTCCCAACAACGGATAAGCCACTAAACTACGATTACCAATCAGTCTGCCAAGCGCGATGATTATAGCGCCTTTGAGCGGTAATGGCAGGTGTTTAGACCCTGTTTTCTACTGTGTGAATGTTTTCATTGGTGACAATGACAGCAGTAGTTTTAACAAAATATCCGTTGTAAGTAGGTACCTACATAATACTTGCTGTACCCATATTCGATTTCTTCATTTTTTGTGTTTGCATAAATACAAAATAAATAAATATCTACATGACATTCAAAAAAACCATGGCATTTTATTTGGTGAAAACGCATAAAGATCATTCAAAGAGGAAAAGTACTAAGTCCGTTACGGTTTCATGCAATCAAGCAAAAATTTGGATCTGAAAATAACCCGCTCATACTTCACCGGTAAAAAACAAATATTTTCCGCTACAAGCTATATGAGTCTATTTGACAAGACAAAAAGTAAAAAAGGCCACCTCGCGAACACTGCACAAAGCAATGCCACTGGCACTTTTGACGTTTGACACTTGTTACCGCCATCTTTTTTGTCGAAATTCGTTAATTGGTCAGTGTGCGAACTGCGCCGTGAGGTTTCATCATACTCGTAATGTTCTAAAGGGATTGAAGTTAAAAGGTTCTCGATGAATTAGAGAGACATTTATTCAGCTTTGAACTAAGGTTTTTGTTATTAAAAAATATGTAATAATAATAATAATCACGGCCCGCATTGTCCGGAGGTTCCTCTCTCTGGAGCCCTGACCGCCGGTAGCTTGGACCCTGTTCCCGATACCGGTGGGCTACTATTTTTTATATTTTTAAATGTTTTTCTATATTTTATATGCTAATATTTAAAAATATAATTTATATGTAAATAATGAAATAAAGGAAAATAATCATTCAAATCATCTGCCTAGCCTTTTCCCAACTATGTTGGGGTCGGCTTCCAGTCTAACCGGATGCAGCTGAATACCAGTATTTTTAATAATAATAATTCAAATAATGTTTCAAATTGCGTTATTAAAATCGACTTGGCGGTTTAGTGATCAAAGATACTCTTACATTCAATTCCAATTCAGTTTCAAATTTGAAAATGATAACAATGGCTTCTACATCTCCTCTAAAAAGGAAAAATAACTCATGACGTGGTGAAATGTAAGATTTGAAGAAGCGTAAGTAAGCCGAGATCATGGCTGCTCCATAATGCAATGAAAGAAAAGAAAGAAAGAAAATACGTTTATTTGCGGTGAACATGACGCAAAAATACACATGACACAAAAGTAAAATAAAAAAGAAGACAAGGGTAAACTGGCGTCACATCCACGCAAAATGGCTATCGCTCAGCATTATGCTGCGACCCTATGCAAGACAGAGCCCCAGCGCTGGTTTTCAGCGACAGCCGGCGCTGACGTGATGCACTCCAAAATTAAATGACAATATTATGCTTCTATTATACGGAGACTGCCTACACGTCAAGGAATATAAACGTGACCTGTATTCCATTATTATTCGTAAGTTTAATAATACAGTATCCAGACAAATTGTACTTCTTACAAGTAATATTGGAACGTCTCCCTAAATTTCTATTAGCCTGAGAAGAACGAGTGAAATTTTGTTCGACACAAATTTACTGCAGTTCATAAGGAACCGGGAGAGCGATGCCTGTCCATTACTCATGGGCGTGCCTCGAGAACATTCTTTACTTCTGTTGCCTGGTTTATGGCATATATGTACGTACCTAGTTTATATTCCCTATGAGGTCAGCTTGACTGATAGCTGTTCTTGTTTACAAGGTCCAATGAAATAGGATAGCATTAATCAATGTCTTCCAAATCTTGACCCGAAAAATCCTTCAATTAACTATGTAAATAATAAATATTATGCTTTTCTTTTCAAGTGAAACTAATTTCTTATACCAACATCAAAGAAAATGTTTCAATCGTAAATTGAATTAGGTTATTGTTGATTTCTGTAACAAAATTCAAAAGGTTTCTTCTGACACGAAAAGTAACAATTGAACAGTGAAAATATTAAGGTTTCGCCTTCAGTTTGATAGTAGGTACATTAACGAAATCCGCTGAGTTGGGTTGATATTTTGATATTAACAGGTTATTTCAAAATGGCTTCTTTAATCAAGGACAATTCGGTAGAAAACGAATAGTAAAACGTAGAACAATAACGTCTGATTTTTAACTAAAATAGGCTTTATTGAGATTAGCACGAATTTAATTAAACCAAAAACTTTCCTATAACCCATAGTTTGTGTTTATATATTATGTGTGTATAGTAAGTATATCCTGATCTCATCAGGACAGCCACCCTACTAGTCATTAATTACATAACTCCTACGCGGACAAAAACTTGATAATTGCCTTCATTACCCTTTCGAGAACACTCGACCGGGAAACTAGCACGTTAGCAACGCGTATGCGAACGTTTGTTTCATAAAATATTTCTGAACCGAATCACGGACAAAGTAAGCGATACGATTCTAGCGGGAACTCTATGAATAAAATTATCATTTTGCAGAATTGATTCTGGAACACAGTAAAATACTCGTACTATACAGCCTGCTTATGAGTATCTATCCGTTTGACTTCGATATTATTTTATGCAATTGGTACACAGCTATCGTATGTATTGCGAATTGGACTGTATAATTAATTGTACAGCCCCGTTTGGTTAGGTAATCAGCTGTGATATTATTCTGCACGTTTGTCCTTCTGTTTTGCATTTATTTTCTATTTCTATGTTAATTTTTAATTGTTTTTATCGTCCTATATGTACAAAATTAATTCTTCTGGGTGCCATAACATCAATAATTGTACAATGTCTAAAGATACCTTCATATTTTGTTTTTATTGAATTAAGGTAAGACATTTTCAGACTGCCAAAATAAATCACTCACAGTTAAAAATGTCATGTGTCATTGACATCAAAAGTTGACTACAATAAATTCTAACCTCAGAATCAAATAACATTTTCAATTTCACCGGATACGAGGCGTGTTGATCGACAAACAGTAGGATTGACTGAGTTTCGCCAGCCAACCCGCTAGGTATATTCGGCAGCTTGAAAATTGCCATCATATTTCAGTGTCAAACGTGCCGAGCCGAATAACTTCCTTAGGTATTACACTCAAAGTTTATGCGAGGAAATCAGTCACGGATGCAAACAACAAGTAGGTAAGCAAGTTTATAGTAGTGATGCACACTTACATCAATTGACGTATTAAGTTATAATTACACTTGAGAACGGCTGGAGACGTGTTATTGTTATAATTAATTAATTACTCACTTAAACTATAGTAACGATACTTTATATAATAAACAGGTAAACTATTTTAATAGAACGTAATGTTTGGCTTCATTACATACAATATACTACAAGCCATTGTTAGGGAATATTGGAAAAATGTTTGAAAATCTCCCGCTTCATATCGCCCGTAGCAAAAAACAGAAGCCACAGCATGCAGACTCAATTTTCTTTCGTCGTATTAATATGCAAACGAAGGGAGACTTTTATTTATGGACAATTTTCAAGATAATAACATGTGTCGAGTTCGATAGCAGCAAGTTTTGGATAAAAGAATGGCGACAATATTTTGTGAAGATTCAATTTTCTGCTAACATGTCATGAATTTTTAAGAATCTCAGTGCAAAAAACGTGTTCATTCGAAAGGATATTTGTACGATTTCATTGGTACCTAAAAATGACTTTTCTTTTATACAGAATTTTCATCTCAGTCCCCATTACGTTTAGTAAAAGAGGTTTCTAGAAATCGATTAATTATCTCCCCTAGATTTTCCAAAGGCAGTCGGTAAAAGCATGTTCATCCCAGCTACGTCAAACGGCTGGCTAGGCAAAGCAGTACAATATCATTAGACAGATGGGTCTAGCTAGAACCTGTGCCTTGAGGAGAATATTATGCTATCGGACGAGAATGACGCCTCTTTGTGGCGGTAACGTTTGGAACACTGGAGAGTTCCAGACTAAAGGCTTTACTAAGTTTAGCTAGAACATTCGAGCACTGGGAACAATGTTTTGTAAATTACTATTTCGTCAAATGTACACAGTAACTCTCCTCTGAATATGAATATTTAGAAGATCGAGACTAAACTGCATGCAATGTGGTGTTTCTGGTGAAACATAATATTATTGTTATTCCATAAGCCTCAAACATGTTGGGAAAGGCGATATTTTAGCAGACTGTCAGTGCTAAGTAGTGCTGCGAATCTTGAAAACATAATATACGATGTCTGTGTGTGACTTCAAGTGGAACCGTACTCTTGCAATAATCGTACGTAACTGCTATCATAACAGGTTTTTTATTATTATAGCATTCTTCAATTCTACCCATAACGTCCTATTCAAAAACCTTAACCCGTAGTCTAATATATCTTCCACCTTGAGGGTAGACAAAAAGAATCCTGAAAAATATGCCTCCGATGATCGTTTTTCGCGTATATCTACAAACTACGCGATTCTCTGGCTGTTACTAGAACCTGACAAAAAAGGTCATCATCTGCCTAGTCTTTTCCCAACCATGTTGGGGTCGGCTTCCAGTCGAACTAGATACAGCTGAATACCAGTATTTTACATGGAGCGACTGCCTTACCGGGAGCCGTCAGTGGTAGCCCAGTGGTAACGGCCGCGACTTACGTGTTGTAGGTCGGAGGTTTGAACCCACACAGGCGCTTATTAAACAAAAAAATAAATAAAAAAATCAACCAATTTGCACAAAGTATTGTGCAAATTATTTTATTGCCACTGCTCTCAAAACGGTGGAGGAAAACATCGTGAGGAACCGACATGTCCTAGAACCCAAAATTCGAAGACATGTGACATCTACCAACCCGCACTGGGCCCGCGTTTTGGATTACACTCCCTGAGCCACTCCCGGAGGCCTGTGTCCCAGCAGTGGGACCATTATAGGCTGAATATATATGACTACGTATTTGCCGTCCACAACCCAATTACCCTTGGTAAGACTGTGGTAAGACTGGTTGTCATAAATGGTCACCCTTCCACGGACCGACCTCGGCAAGAGTTGCTTAACCTTGATGATCGACCCATGCGGCCCACCCTTGACTGACGAGAACCTGACAAAAGAGGTATAACTATTAATTAATTTAATGAATATAAAATACTGGCAGGTTTACGTGATTCTGGAAAGTCATTAGAATCCATTTAATTTTAAATATAAAGAACATGGTTTTTTGTAATATATTCAGAAAACGACACCCCACCACAACATGCCCCGTTTAGCTAATAGCGTATAAATTAAAAGTGGGACATTAACTGTTACTATACAAATACTTAAACTATTCTCGGTAAAGTACTTTAAATGCTCCTGCAAATTAGTCATGCCGCGACGGCGCGGAATCTCCCGCCTACTCGACCCGCCCATTGCAACGAGCACTTTTTTCATTTAATTTACATGATTACTGCCACTCTTGACTATTTTTTTTTAATAATTTTGAACATCATCGTGACGATAACCAAAGCTTGGCAATTATTATATAAGATATTTTGAGAGTTTCAATAAAATAAATAGGACAGGCTTGATCAGGAATAATCAATTTTCATTTTTATTATTAATAAATAGTACGTAATTGAGATAAAAAAGTTCTAATTTCTCTACGAAAGTGCTATGATCTTTATTCACTGAGTATTTACTTTTCCCGAAATATACAAAAATATTAAAATATAATAAACTCTTTATTGGTATTAAATTATGAAAAACCTAACCTAATAAAATAGCTAAAACCGGTTTAATATACTTATATGTAAGCTACAGCCCAGTGTTGGTTTTTTAAGTTAAGGTAAATTTACAAGGGATAAACTATGGGCCTGTACTTTCGTAAGTGGATCAAATTTGGAATAAATGTTTCTACTTAGCGGGGCCCCTGTGTAAAACCTTTGGGGTCCCTTAAATAGAAACCAAATAGAAGGTTGAAGGTGAAAGGGAATGGATAAAATTATAAGTTCCGACTATTGCGTGTCTTGTTCTTATAATTAATTATTATAATACAATAATACCATTAACATTATTATTTCTAAGTTCTAGCATGTGATCAAACCGGTACTTTTGCATACTTATGACTAACTTTGACAGATTTCCCTTTGCAAGCAAACTAGTTCGCGTAAATGCACAAGAGCCATTGTGTATAATTATTGTTTATTATTGTCTAACTAGACTGCCTAAACTATGTACAGTGCACAGTGTGGCGATTAAGTTACCACATTAATTGAAACCATGTATTCTACATCCTACACGCCGCTATGTGTATTGGCCGATGTAGGGACGTATTTCAACCTTCAAATTGGAATAAAATAAAAGGAGCGCTAACGTATTTAAACGGATGAGACTTAAATTAATGATGTTTAAGATTTAAATCAGGCGAAATTCGGGTTTTACGTGAGCTGGGCCCTAGCACAAACGCTGGGATATTCCTAAGCGAAAAGCTGTTACTCCTGGAAAATAACTTACATTATTTGAATCTAGACAAAATTCGTTTTGATGGTTCCTTTGAAATCAAAAGTAGAACAATGACACCCTGTATAATTCAGGCTATGATAAACAGAGGCCTAAAAAAAAAAATATATAAAATCATAATATGTATACATAAAAATGATATACTAGACTGTTCCAAGTTGTATTGTTTTAAAATTAATGTAATTTTATAAAAATGTGTTGCTTTATTTTTATCAATAAGTATCTATTTTGTCTAACATAAACCAGAAAATTTAAAGTGCATGTTTTGATAAGACAATAAAATTTAAATCACAAATTATACCACATACCTACATGATAATTCAAAATCGGAGGTCCCGTGGCTAAATAATGACAGCCGCACAGGTCGATCGATCAGGTTAAGCTACGCTTGCCGCGGTTGGTCTGTAGATGGGTGACCATCTTTACATACTGAGACTCCTCCGTGCCTCGGAAAGCACGTTAAGCCGTTGGTCCCGGATCTTTGACAGTAGTTACGACTGGGACTGGGTTGTGGAGGTCAGATAGGCAGTCCCTCCATGTAAATTACTGGTATTCAGCTGTATCTGGTTAGACTGGAAGCCGACCCGAACATAGCTGGGAAAACTAGCCTTTTCTCAGCTATGTTGCCTGCCAAGGCAGATGATGATGACAAGATAATTTAAAAAATAAGAGAAATATTCATAGTTCTCAGAGAAAGTATTGAATCGAATTTGATTTATTTGATCACCGTTTTAAAAACCACCCACTAGTAAATTTGTTATCTTTCACTGGCATTCAATTTAAACATGTCGTGATTCTCAAATTCAAAGCCGTTGAGTGAAGATAAAAAGTCATTTCAAATACTCGTAATAGTATTTTTTCAGAACCGTATTTCAATAAGGTTTCCAAATTGACATCTAACTTGCATTATTGAAATGAATATCATATCATGTTTCTTTTGAATTGGGAAAACTCCGTCAAGTCTTCTCGTCGCCTATCCCGCAGTGTTTGAAGACTAAGGTCTTCAACCAGTGCGTCCTGCCCGTCATAACATATGGTGCCGAAACGTGGACACTGACGGTCGGGCTGGTCCATAAATTCAAGGTCGCCCAGCGCCCTATCGAGCGAGCTATGCTCGGAGTCTCTTTGAAGGATAAAATCAGGAATGAAATTATTCGGAAAAGGACCAGAGTTACCGACATTGAGTAGCTTGCAGAGTAAGCAAACTAAAGTGGTAGTGGGCTGGCCATGTTTGTCGAAGGACCGATGGCCAGTGGAGCAGACGAGTCCTGGAGTGGAGACCGCTGATCGGCAAGCGTAGTGTGGGACGCCCCCCAGCTAGATGGACGGACGACCTAAATAAGGTGGCTGGGACGGACTGGTTGCGGAAGGCGGAGGACAGAGTGTTGTGGCGCAGCCTGGAAGAGGCCTGTGTCCAGCAGTGGACTGCAATAGGCTGAGTTGATATCATGTTTCTTTGCCAGTTCTCATCTTCTTCTTTTTCGTTCCGCTCTTGAGAGAGCAGATATAATTCATCATGACCACGATCAAGATGAATTTATTGTGTCCAATCGCAGGTGTAGTAGGAGCAGTGGTGGCCCAGTAACCCCAATTTACGAGTTGAACGTCGTGGGTTTGAAGCGCTTTACTTTGTGTAAATAATTTTATCACCACTGCTCTCAAAACGGTGAAGGAAAACATCGCGAGGAAACCGCTAAAAAATTGAAAAAATGCAACATCTACCAACCCGCACTGAGCCCGTGTGGTAGATTACAGCCCACTCCCTGTCGAAGAGAGGAGGCCTGTGTCTCAGCAGAGGGAACATTATAGGTTGATTATGCTTATACAGGTGTAGTCGACGCTCGCCTCACGATTTCTCTCCATCTGGTTCGACAGTCTTTATTAAGCCAGGGCTTCATAGATATTTTTTTATTGGAGTAATGTATGTGATACTCGTACGTAAGAAATTCGTAAATAAACTGCGATTAAACCATTTGCCATCTGCTATCATCATAAAATTCGCCTTTAAACTAATCTATTGAAATAAACAACGGCAGTACTTTAATCCTGAGGCTTACGATACCTTCTCATAATTTATACTCATGAAAGGAGACGCTTTATTTCACTCACACCTACGTACTATTCTCGAAATCACCTGTATATCATTTTAGTACTTGTTCACGTTATTACATCTAGTCTAGTATCACTTACGATTTGTAATAAAATCTAAGTAAGATGATATCGTAAAGCTTATGAGTTACTGTAGGACGTAATATACCCGTACTCGAGGTTCTTTCTCGTACGTTTAGTACTCAAATAGAAAGACAAAAAGTATATTGTTATTAAAAGGGTTCTTTGGTAAGCTAGAAAGCCTTATAAGATGTGCCACGTAATATAAAAGGCAAGAGGCTTAAGTTACAATCAAGAATCTAGACTTCATAAATATACCCCTGAAATTCGCTCTTGTACTGTATATTCTGTAGATTAAACTTACATGAAAGCAAAACATTTATAAGTAAGTTATAGTGGGCTAGAAAGTAATTTTTCGACTATGGTATTAGGGGATCAGCTGACTCCAGCTCCTTTCAATCTGTAGGAGAAATACTTTTTTTGAACGGTTTTTCAACGTTGCTGACCAGCGTTTTCGTTTTCTACAGGAGTCCCTACAACTCATCTCGTATACTATCTAATAATAAAGCTGAAAAATTTGTTTGAACACGCAAATTTCTGGAACTACCAGTCGGATTAAAAAAATAGTTTTGCATTTGATTGACCCGTTTTTTAAGGAAGACTATAATTATTTTACATCACGCTAGGACCCTTAGGAGCCAAGCAAAAGAAAAAATGTCGAAAATAACGCTAAGCGAAAATGAAGTAGTAGCGCGGGCAGGCGATGCGATGCGATGGGATGGGTCGGAGGAACAAGAAATTTCACTCGGAAGAAATCGCGGGCAAAAGCTAGTATGACAATATTTCTTTAGAAATATAAAGTCCTCCTGACCGTATTTCGGCAACGGCGGCCAATCTCAACTGAGATTTTTCTTTGGCGCGGGAGACATTATAGTGCGCAAGTGTGCACGCAGACAAAGGTGCACTTCCTCTTCCCTCACTCACATATTCCGATGGGAGGGCAATCTGACACGACCGGAGAGAGATCAGGCGCAGGTCGTGCTTTCCAAGCCGTTGCCATCGGTCATGATCATGTCATGACGTTTGTCTCGTTGGTCTCGTTGTCGCAAGCGCGACTGCTGAGTTTGGGGTCCTGGGTTCGAATCCCGGGTCGGGCAAAGTGTTATTGAGTTTTTCCAATAGGAATTTCTTAGTAACAGCCCGGAGTTTTGAAGTTGACGGTGTGATGCCCCCGTTTAGGAATATAGGTTACTTGTAGGTATACTTGTAGTGCCTATGAGTAAGTTTACGGGCTGATAAGAATGATAATGATGATTATACGACGCAACTACTCTCCGCCTATCCAACTTCTACAACTGGTTCACTCTATTTTTATTGTATAATTTTATTCTTTGTAATTTTTTTTTTCTAATTATTTTTTTAAAATACTATTGCATATCCGACTTGGGTAGACTGTTGAAACAAAAAATGTAATGAATATGAACTTAATGTACACAGTTATGCAATAAATATATCTTTATCTTTATCTACGTAGTCATTTCCATTAGCGCCAACGTTGAGCCTGGATTTTAATTATAGGCTATTCTGCAATATAAATAGCTAATTGGAATCTGAGAAAGCACTTATACGTGGGACACTGAGAAAGTTTTGTGGAAATAAAAATAAACTTCTATAGGTCAATTTTTTTTTATTAAATCTTTTCGAAGTACTCTCCGCTTGCCTCTATACAAAGTTTCATGCGTCTCACCAGTTTTCGAAACACTTTTTCCAGTCTGCCGCAGACACCTCGTTTACAGCCTGCTCGAACGCTGACAGCGATTCTTCCGGCGACGAAAGTTGAGCTGATTTTTTATTTTCGGGAATAAAAAGAAGTCACACGGTGCTAGGTCAGGGCTATAAGGAGGGTGACCCAGGAGTTTGACCGGCATGCTGTCCAGGAAGTCCCTCGTTTTGAGCGCGGTGTGCGAAGGCGCGTTGTCGTGGTGGAGCAGTAGCCCGCAAAGTCCTGTGTTTGGTCGCTTGTTGCTCACAAAAGAGAAAACTTCTGCCAAGCATTTGGTAGTATACCATTCAGCGTTGATGCTTCTTTGGCTCCGTAAAAGAATTCACACCAAGTAGTCAGTCAAATTGAAAAGATCGCGATCAAAATCTTCCCGTCGCTTCTAGATCGCTTTACTTTGGTAGGCGCTGATTCGCTTTGAAACACTGACTGTATTGATAAATCCAAGACTCATCACCTGTAATGATGTCGTACACACGCCGAGACTAGCCTGCTTCAAATATGTATATCACGGCACCATTCCATCCGGGTCTGCTTCTGAGCATCGGTGAGGTTGTGCGGTACCCAGTGTGAAACTATCCTCCTCACGCGAAGTTGCACGTGTAGAATTTCGTGAAGGCTTCCTGATCCAACCTGTAGTATGTGCTGAATCTCTTGATACGTAACTTGCCTATTGTCTTGGATTAAAATTTTCACTGCTAGCACGTTTTCTTCCGTAACAACCGTCAAAGGGCGACCACTTCTTTCTTCATCCCACAAAGTTAGTCGACCGCGCTTGAATTCGTTAAACCAACGATACACGGTTGCCTTAGAAGGGCCTTCATCCATAAATGCTATTTGAAGTATATCGTATGATTCGTCCGGTATCAGGCGACACTTGGAATCGTAAAAATCATAGCGCGAAAATGTTCCCGACGCAGATTCATTTTTTAATGAGACACAATAATTTAAATTAGCTCGCAAACAATGTGTAGGAAAATTTTGAAATTGGAACGTACCTATTATTACTTATAAATAATCATATATTTTCAAAATAGATTATAACTGGCCAGTCTCTCATATAAACTTTTTTTCACAATACTTTCTGAGTGGCCTGGTATCGTATTTCATGGCCTTTCCAAGTAACTGTGAAGGACCGTTGGAGCCGCAACCATGCCAAATGTAGTCGGATTCACTAGCCAAATAATGAACTAAAGACAAAAACAAATTTAAAATTCTGTGTAATCATTAACTCTGATGAAATAAGTAAAGCTGGAGTACAACGGAGCGGAATGGTGGTTCTCGTAAAACTGCTACGTTGACTGGGTTACTACAATTATTAGCAAATTCTTTGACACTCGAGTGTACCCGTCACTTTGTCCTTGAATAAGCTCTCTTAGTTTCGTTGATGTTAGCCATTTTACACCAAACAGAAGGTCATATTTATTCTCGTAATTTAAAACGTTCAAAATTTAGTCGCAGTGTCATCTCGGCGACAAACAAATGTCAAAAACTTGTCAAAAATGTAAGGAAATTAGAGGTATTTTTGACAGATTGAGATTGAGATCAGACTGTGAACGTTCTTAAAATTACAAGAATTGGCCCTCAGGTTTCAAACAACGATGCCCCTTTTGTTCCGTAACAATGAAAATACTTGAATGTAAACTGAGAGTCTTATCATGGAACCCTTATTTGTTTCTCAATTCACTGTTCTTGACTGTACAGTGTACATGGTGTTTTCTCTAGTTCGTCCACTTTTTGATGGCGTCCGATCGCAAAATTGTCTGAGATTGTTCTACAAATTGTTTTGCTTGTAACAAACTTGAATATTCTCCTTTGAGAGCACTGTGTATTTCAATGCAGGGCGTCAGTAATGGGACTACGCTTTGTTTTCAAGTAAAATAGACTAGAATATGAATATTATACGTATTTCAGACGAGACTCCAAAGTTGGTACTTGACATTTTCATTAAACTTTAGGTAGCACAGGTAATGAATCTATCAAATTGTAACACTGAATTGAGTAAATTCTAAACTTCGAGAATAATGTAAATGTGATTAATTCTGATAAGACTTTACTCGTGCAACAGAGTGAAAATTCTTGTTATGAAGCAAATCTCCTTATAAACAATATTCTATACAATTTCAACATGATTTAATTATAACCTCAACACACACACAATTATCAAACAGTCACCTTCAATCTAAACCATTTATCAAATCTCTCCTTAATCAAAATATCGACGACACTTATGACTAAGAGGCACCTTTGTCTCCTTCATAACGTTTCTCGGGTTTGCCGCCAGCGGCGCTATCGTCGCCACGGATAAGTGAAAGCGCCCATCGCGCCATTGAAGACCCGCTTACACGAACACCCTTATCACAAACGTATCGGAAACGAGTTTTATATTAGCCTATTGGCCGTGGGCTTGCTGTGTACCCCTGTTCTGTTAAGCGCCTCTATGTTGACAACGTTGTTGAACGCATTTTCGTTCTTACTAAATAATAAACTTGTTTTTCCATACATAAACTTACGTTCTTTTAAGGCTTTTCTTTCTGTAATGATGTAGCGTAACATAAGCAATACTTGTCTAAGTAAAGTATTAGCAATATTAGGCGAAGTAAGGCATTTCTCAATGCGTTCCATATGACAAGCCTTTCAATTTATAAATGTTAACGGACCTACGGTGCCGATCGCCACTAAAGTATTCGTAGTAGTAAGTAGTTTATGCTGTCTATGAATAGGGTTTTGGGACCCTGTGCGTCCGCGCGCACTGTGAGAACTCATAGTAATGTTTGCGAATACGGGTGTTAGTCTTTTGAAACTGAAACTCTGCATGTGTAATGGTTTCACGTTTACTTATGAACAAAGTGCGATCACTGTGAGTTATGCTTACCTGTAATGATAAAATATCAAATAAATAGTAATATGCATCTTTTATGCCTATGGCACTGAAACGCAGGCTCATGGACATGTGTATTATTCCCGTCTTAACCTATGGTGCACAAACTTGGTCTTTGACTAACATCCAGAAGTCCAAACTCAAGGTCTGCCAACGAGCAATGGAGCGCAGTATACTGGGCGTTAAGTTGAAGGATCGTGTCCGAAACAATACTACGCTCCAAAACATAGATAGTTGACGTGGGTCAATAGGCTGCTCAACTTAAATGGGACTGGGCAGGACATGTCTGCCGCATGCCGGACAAACTGTGGGCCCAAACAGCGCAGAATTGGTGCCCTGGGACAGTGAGGCGGGGTCGCATCAGACCACTTAGGAGATGGCGGGACGAGCTGGATAGATTCCGTCAAAATTGGAAGGAGGACGCGCAAGCTCGCGAAAGATGGAAGGAGTGGAGGGAGGCCTTTGCCCAGGAGTGGGACAGTGCAGGCTAGAAATAATAATAAAATGCATCTTTTAATTATCATCATCATCATTATCAATCATGCTTTTTTTATCTTTTTTTTGTTTGTTGATTGTCAGCCTCGTTCCACCCACTGCTGAGTATGAATAGGCCTCTTCCCTTTTTGTGACTTTGGGAGAACCTACTAATAACACAGGCCTACGAAAAAGTGTTTTCTTTTTATGAGATAAAATAAACAGTTAAAAAATTATAAGGTTCGAATTATTCGTATCACACTAATATTATAAAGGCGAAGTTTGTGTGTGTGTTTATATTTGTTATTTCTTCACACTCAAACGGCTGAACCAATTTTGATAAAATTTTGTATGGAGGTAGCTGACATCCTAGATTAATATATAGGCTCCTTTTTATCCCGATATTCCCACGGGATCGACACTTATGCAGGTGAAACCGCGGGGCACTGCTAGTATGCTATATAACAAAAACTACGCGTAGTATAGATAACATTATAAATACAGTTATAATCTAGATACCTAGAAAAAGCACAAACTACTTTAGTTTTAGCGGCACCAAAATCATTGTAGACCTGTGTAATGAATAACATTAAGACCAAATTTTTCAATAGTCAGATATCTCTTAACTGAAGAGCAAATATTGCCGTTTGACAGCTTTTGTATAGAAAATATGCCAAACTGTCAGATTTATTCTTCATATAAAAGTTATCTGACTTTTGAAAAATCAGCCCTTAGATATATCTACCTACCTAAATATATGTTAAAAAATCATCTAAGTATCTTAATATTATTTAACGTTTACAGAAAGTTATAGCACGAAGTATATTTGCAACAAAATAGTATTCTCACGCTTTCAACTGGCCCCAATGAAAATCAATAAAACGTATAAGCCCCTTTACCATACTGTACCACTGCCAATATCGGAATTCAATTGGGTCCGAAGCACTACGGCCTTAAACTTGCCGTTGTCAAGTCATAACGGTCTTAATGCCCGGGTGCCCGAACTATTGTCAAACCATTGACGTGTTTCCACTTTAATGAATTTGAACTGGCTTTTATTTCAAAAATGAAAATTAGGCGTGACTTTTGGTATCTAATGCCTACGGCGACACTCATGTTATCATTTATTTTTTTTATCTTTATGTAGGTAGTGCCCTAATTGATTTTCACGGGATCATTAAAGTCAAAGTCTAAGTTTTTATTTAAAAAACTTGTGGGTGTAGAAATAGGTTTGTAGGCAAATCAAATATGTATGGGTACAATATGTTTTGCCGATGACGGCGTACAAATATCAATAAAGTAGGAATCTAAAATTACACATCATCATCTGCCTAGCCTTTTCTCAACTATGTTGGTGTCGGCTTCCAGTCTAACCGCTAGCAGCTGAGTACTAGTATTTTACGTGGAGCGTCTATAAAATATAATAATCACACTAATATTATAAAGGCGAAAGTTTGTGAGTGTGTGTGTATGTGTTTATATGTTTGTTACTTCTTCAGGCTAAAACGGCTGGACCAAGTTTGAGAAAATTTTGTATGGAGGTAGTTGACATCCTGGATTGACATATAGGCTTTTTATCCCGATATTCCCACGGGATCGACATTTACGCGGGTGAAACCGCGGGGCATATACATATAACCTAAAATTACACATAAGTGACAGAATTAACTTACATTAAAATTAAATGACAAAAATAATATAATCACAACATTTAACTACCTCAAAAATCAAAAAATCAAAATATTTTTATTTCACATAAACCAACATGGGCACTTATGAAACGTCAGAAGCTAGGTCCTCTAACTCTTAGCACATTTAATAAACATATAGGTACCTGTTTGACTGCGAGTTTGCACAATCAATACAAAACTGTCACAGTTGTCATATTTAGACAAATCTTAGGTACATAATCATACATTTTTCTCAGAAACCTTTAGACCACTCCGTCGAAATACAAACGATAATAACCTTTTACAGATATAAAAGCAGTGTATTTTTAAACGGCATTGTAATGCGAACACAATAGGAACGAGTTAGTTTTTAAATTAATGTTCAAGCTTTTATTCAAACATAATATAAATTTGACTCTTTTGTGGTTTTAATGTAAATATACGTACGTGTTCGTAGTAAAAGGTTACTTGTAAAAGTACCTATTTATTTATTTTAAGAAAATGCCTATGTGTTAAGAAAGAGGGTAAGATTTAGGTGCCATTGTCATCTGCCTAGCCTTTTCCAATCCATGTTGGTCGGCTTCCAGTCTAACCGGATGCAGCTGAATACCAGTATTTTACATGGAGTGACTGCCTATCTGACCTTCACAAATCAGTTACTGGGTAATACCCCTTGGCAAGACTGGTTGTCAGACTTTCGGAGATGTGACGACCCGTAACGACTGTCAAATATCCACGAATGACAGCCGGGACCAACGGCTTATACGTGTTTTCCCAGCCACGCCTGCGTGACCAAGATTATCAAGGCAAGCTTCCCAGCCACGCCTGCGTGACCAAGATTACCAAGACCATCCATCTATGGAACAACCGCGGCAAGCGTAGCTTAACCTGATCGATCGACCCATGCGGCTGTTATTACTTAGCCACAAGCCAGGTAAGATTTAGGTGCCATTATCATTTATTTTAATCTGTTGCCAATCAGCATTTCTTTTGTTGATATACTATTCAGATAGAAACAGAACATGTCCTTTGCCTCTAGATGACAACTGAATGCAACGACACGTAAACCTCATTTTGGACGTGGTCCACTGCAGTTAAAAAGACAGGAGTAACAACTGAAAGCCAGATGGGCTGTCTGCCAGTTCCGTCCATTACTCAAATAGAAAAATACGTAGAAACCATCACGATTAACCAGAATTCCTTCCCAAACATGTCGAACATGTTCTTATTCGCAGTAACAGACGGAAAATAACGTTAGGATCTTGGCAAGTATATGTAAAATTAATGGAAACAAGAGGTAAAATGCTTCCAGATATGTATTAGTCGTACCTGTTCCTGTGGCTCGCTGCCAAATCAAACTATTCATTGAATATGCCCTTACTTTTATAAGAATTTTAGTCGATCTTTAAAAAGGAATATGTAAAGTTATTAGGGTTGGGTCTTCGTAAAAAGGCGATCGCACCTCTTAAGGACATCCGTTACCAAGTGACGGCTTATTTTCTATAGGAGCTCATGCTCAGGGCATTATGTATAAGCTTGTGGCACAATACAGGTGAAGTATGCACTCGGCGTTATCGAATAATGTGGGAGCGAACAGACGATTGACCAGTATCGTATGTATAAGGCGATAGTGTAAATTCGCTGCGGAATTCTGTGGCTTAGAGGAAATTCCTTTCGTTAGTTGCTTTTGAACTTATCTTGAAGTTTGGTAACACAGCAGAGTAGTGAAGAATAGGCTATCTCGACTTTTCCATGGGAGTTGTCAAAAGGGTTTATGAAAAGCAGTATCTTTGCGTAATGCGTATATAATCAACCTATAATGTACCAACTGTGGGACACAGACTATAATCTACCACGCGGGCCCAGTGCGGGTTAGTAGACGTCACAAATCTTCAAAGTTTTGGTTCTAGGACATGTCGGTTTCCTCACAATGTTTCCCTTCACCGTTTTGAGAGCAGTGGTGATTAAATTAGTTACACAAAGTAAAGCGGCTACCTTAGTTCGAACCTACGACCTACAACTCATAAGTCGGGGCCGTTACCACTGGGCTACGACTGCTCAGTATCTTTCGTTAATAGCAATCACCGTCGACCAGAAAGAAAAAAAGTTTTAATGAATCACTTATGTGTGACTCGTGTTATGTGGAGATCACCATACTGAAAAGCAAATTAAAACATTCGAAGGGTAAAAACAACGAAGACAAGCTCTTTGTATTCATGAAACAGAAGCAAAAGTTAATAACAGGCATGCAATTTAATATCTTTCTTTTACCATCAAAAGCTTTGTATCAAAGTTGTCACTTTCAAGGAGAAAAATTAAACTTTAAAAGTATTAATTTTTCTCTCTTGAAAATTCACACTGCGTTTACACAATTTTCTAAAGACAAAGTATGGTACAAGTGCCCTGAGATTCTGATAGCGAACTTTAAAGTTACATAATCGGGTTCTCGGTGCGGGGGTCTTATGTTGCCTTCCACGTAGAGACCATAAATGCGAATAAAAAGTATATTTGGAGTACAAACATAGTACATTGCGCCCTGAATGTCAAGTGATGAGTGTGGCTCACATTTATAATGCCTCCGGTCTGCTGTGGAATGTAGATTAGGGATCTCGCATGGAGTCTGCGCAGCGTTGGCCAACTAATAGACTGTTAGAACAAATGACTGAACAGAACATTCGAAAACATTTTAAATTAGTAACTATGTAGTTTCTTACCAATTCTAATTTCAAAATTCAAAATTACAAAAATTTTTAAGACTGCATGATTTATATGAAACAATTTTTAAATAGTTTTTACGACTTTGCATGCCGTAAGGTAGAATGTAGCGGAAACATTTAGTGATGTACCATCTTATACCTGAACCTACATTGTTGGCAAATAAATAATCTGAATCTGAATCTGAATTCTTCTTCATAAAAAACGAGTTATTCTGGTCTGATCCCCTGAAGCCTCCCTCCACCCCACCCCCTGGATCCCCTGCTAGTTATTCTTCTATTTTAATCTCTGTCTCGGTAACTAGAATCAATTCAATTTTCTTGTATATTTTGACCTTTTGTATGCCTATTTGATTTGACTTTGACATGGCCGTAATAAATTTTTAAGATAAAATTTTGCAAGTTACTCAAACTCAAATAAACAAATTACAGACACTTTTTAATTCCGACCAGTCAGAAAGATGAAGCTAGTTACTCAAGTATATCAGTATAGCTACTTAAGTAACTTGCAAACTATGAGGTATAACACAAAGTGATAAATATAATATTAAGGTCTACCTACTCATCATAGAGTCTTTTATAAAGTAAAGGTAACTACCTACATTTTAACAAGACCCCCATTGCTCGTATTTCGATGCCAAAACTGCACTATATTCAAAAGTACTTAAACTTTAGACGATGCAGATTATTAGCTCAAACCTGCAGCAGAATAAATAAGCTAACTTTCTAAGAATTTGCTAGATATAGAATACCGATCTGTTTGGCGTAGTTGAAATGTGAACTAGGTCAACAAACTCTGCAGGTATTTAAAAGCTATGTCTTTGCAATGACGTAGCCAAAAGGTAAAGTATCTGGTTTGTTCAATATGGCTACAAATAACAGAGTTGGCAATTGAGGTTATTTTCTTGGTTTTATTTTTCGGGACACCTCATTCTCAAACGTAGGTAGCCTATTCTTACCCTGGACACAATGTTTGATTACATCTGCCGGCTGGTCTACTCAGTAAAAATTTAACCGCGAATACTTCAGTGAGGTGAGCATAGGTCAATCCGGGTCATCAGGTGAGATTTTTACAGAAAAAGTCGGCTGGCCTATAAACATTCTGATTTGGTAGTTTTTGTGGCAGAACACTTCTTTAAAGAAAAGCTTTGTTTTGATTATTGACCACTCAATCCCGGCGTGGTACGCCGGCCATTACAATAGAAAATCAATTGTGTCTGTTTCATTAGCGGTGATTAAGCGGTTAATTAAATAACTTGTCTTGTCAGCTGAAAAAGCTATCAGACAAAAAGGGCGAGTAAGGTTTGAATACCCAAGTATTCAAAATGTTGTTGTGGTCTTTTACTCTTGCCGCGCACACAATATCCATCAGCAGATTCAAAAAGCAAACTTGCCAAAAATTCTTTTATTTCAGCTCCCAGACATTCTAAAAGTAGCGAAAACTATATTTCTCTTCAACACACAACAGCTCCAAAGTTTAGAGTTCCAAGTCAATAACGATGAAAAAGTCCAAATTCGCTGGGAATCCGAGGCGGACTTTCAACAATACATTTTTAAAGCAATTGATATTCGCATAGCCATCGGGCTCCCAATCTAGATGGAAAGCTCCCCAGTGCCCCGTTCATACAGTCGGACGCATATTGCAGTCATTGCCAGAACAGAGCCACAGCAACGCGTTACTGTAACATAGGGCATGTTTTACGCCTGTGAAATATTGCAACTGCATCGAACACATCAATAAAGTGTGCCTATTGAAAAATAAAACACAACTCCATTGTTCCATATTAAAATGTAAGCGAATATAAAATTGTAGCACGTCAGTTAATCTACGAACTTTATTTCGTTGTTGAATGAAATGATATCGTAAGAGAATATACATATCACAATGCACGGTGTTATTTACGTGAAAATGGGGAAACCAGTTTTCAGTTCATTTTTATAGGGTTCCGTACCTCAAAAGGAAAAAAGAACCCTTATAAGATGATTTCGTTGTCCATCTCTCTTTCCGTCAGTCAAGACCCTTTTTCTCAGGAACGCATGGAGTTATCAAGTTTATTTATTTATTTATTTATTCATTTTTAGGAAAACTTACAGCTAACAGATACAGTGAGTTTTAGATCATACAAAATAAGGCCAATTACAAGTTTCCACGCGTGGTATATATATATATGTATATGTATAGTCATATATAATATAATATATAGTACATATAAACACATGAAACAAAATAATGGTTGATAGACTATTATTGTATAAGAATGAACATAAAAAACACTATTTGCGCTCGAAGAAGCAATTAGATAAAATTTTCTTCAATTTAGCAACACTAGTATTAAAAATGTCGATATCAGCTTCCTGGCAGGTTGCATTGTACATACGACTCGCTCTCACCATGTACGAGTTCCGTCTGTATGTAGTGGCCACCACTGGGGTGTGCAATAAATGAGGTCTACGTAAGAACACAGACGGCACTCTCAGCCCGATTTTGTGTAACAACTCGGTAACACCAGTTGTTCCATTGGCAATTTTGAAAAGAAACACAAGATCAGATATTTTACGCCTTTCGTAAAGTGGTAGGATATGAAATTTTTTGCAACGGTAGGTATAATTCGTTAAAAACGTCTTAGACCGATATTGAATGTGCCTTAAAAACCTTTTCTGTATGCTCTCAATACGATTTATGTAGACATTATAATTGGGGTTCCAGACTTGAGAGGCATACTCCAAGTGACTGCGGACAAAAGAACAGTATGATATTTTAATAGTCTTAATGTTTTTGAACTCCGAGGACACCCGCAGAATAAAACCAAGTGCTTTTGATGCTTTTTTGACTATATTGTCAATGTGTGCATCAAAGAGGAGCTTAGCGTCAAAGGTAACTCCCAGATCCCTGATAGTGTTGACCCTATTTAGCGCTGTATCCAAAAGCATGTAGTTATGGACGATCGGGATAGGTTTCCGTGTAAAGGAGCAAACATAACACTTGGAGACATTCAAGTCCAACTTATTATTAATACAATACTCCTGAAAATTATTAAGGTCTGTCTGTAATAGATGAGCATCTGCCACGGTACTTATTTGCCTCATTATCTTCATGTCATCAGCATATAGTAACAGTTTTGAATACTGGAAAGAAGAAGAGATATCATTGACAAAAATAATAAATAACAATGGCCCTAGCAAGGATCCTTGGGGAACCCCCGAAGGGACATTCATAGGTTTAGAGCAGTATCCATTCAGGACTACAGTCTGACATCTGTTCTCCACATAGGACTTGAACCATCGAAAAAGGTCACCCCTGATGCCCACCGATAAGAGTTTACGCAACAGGATCATGTGATCAATCCGATCGAAACACTTACTGTAGTCGGTATATATAACATCGACTTGGGACCTCTGTGACATACACTCTGAGAGGTAGTCACTACAGACAGTAAGATTAGACGAGGTTGACCGACCCCTTACGAAGCCATGCTGGCTTTCACTTAAACTGTGCTTGAGTGCCGAATAAACCTGTGCGTGCACAATTTTCTCCAGCACTTTAGCAAACACGCACAGCTTCGAAATAGGTCGATAATTCTCGACCAATGTCCTTGATCCTTTTTTATGTATCGGTGTTATATATGCCGACTTCCATATCTTAGGCACCACGCCAGTAGCAAGCGATTTTTCAAACAGGATAGAAAGAGGCATAGAAAGCTCCTTGGCGCAGTTGACGATGAATATGGGCGAAATGTCATCTGGACCTGCAGATTTGTTTAAATCCACTTGTTTTAGCAGCCTACATACCTCACTTAGCCGTATTTCCACTTGACTTATATCGTGCGTGTTGTCAATGGGTTGAAATTAATATCAAATAATAATAAATAAATGCAATCCCTTGAAGCAGTGAAAAAATCAAACTTCTAAGTCAACGCAATCAAAATATTCCGGCGTTTATGTTCCGAATTTAAAACCTATAGGGTACTTCCCGGTGACCTAGAATCATGAAAGGCAAGAAGCAATGTCATGTAGCACAAGTAAAGGAAAAAATCCGAAAACCGTAAATTTGTACAGAGCCCTCGGTGTGCGAGTCCGACTCGTACTTGTTTTCAGTGTATTCAATTATTGCATATGCAATGTGATGTGAATCGTAGTAATTATTTCACATCGCATCCACCATATTCAATTTCCTGTAACGTCATAACAAAACCGGAAAATACTTTAATGACAGCTTATTGGTTAATAGCGATGCCAATTTTGAAGAGCAGATCGGAGGTTACTAACAATTACCCGGTCTGAAATTCCCTTTTCCTGTGATTCCTTTTTGGCTTCGCTCGTAGTGAGATAAAAAAGAAACTTAAACAGCTCCCTACGAGGATTTTAATCAGAGCACGATATAAATTATTAACTGACCGCAGAAGTTAACCGGCGAGCAGAATTTGTTAAAAACTATGTGTTATACGGCACTGTCCTGACAGTATCCCCCATGTGGAACCTCATTACTGCGGCCTTGTTTTTGTTACGTTTAATTTGTTTTCAGCCAGCAGAACTTAATGTTTACAGCTCTAAGAAGAGTTCGTTTTATGAACGAAAGGGGCAATTCTCGTTACTTTAGGAAAGTTCACAGTCTGATCTCAGTCTCACTCTGTCAAAAATACCTCTAAAATCCATAAATTTCTTGTCAAGGTTTTGAGATTGATTGTTGCTAAGATGAGATTACGCCTAAGAACGTTTTTAATAACAGGAATTGGCTTTCAGATAACCTGAATTTTATTTGTTTTTCTCCGATTATTTTCTACACTATGGCCTGTCTCTCGTTTTTTAATAAAAATTCAGTTACAATCTCAAGTTTTATGATACCCGTGGGTATGAAGGGATGGGGTGGTCCTGATAACAACCAGAAACCATAAAACTCGTAGCTGTTATAAAAAGCAATTTAAGATTAATTTTACTAACGTTTAATACTAAAATCTACAGTTTTTGTGATAGTACTGTAGGTATTGCTTGCATAAATATAACTACCGACTGTTCCGTGATTGTAGCTATTTCCCTCATAATTGAATAATAATATATGTATATATCTACCTATTTACAAGCTACATCAATGATGTTAGGTAACCGTTGAAAACATCGTGAGGGGTCGTGAAACATCGTGACTCGTGAGGGAGTACCCAGATCTATAATTAATATATTGAGGGGATGCACTCAGGTAGCCCGTGAAATTCAAATTTACTTACGTTTTTTTTGCAATTTGCAGGCCAGTGTCATGTTGTATGTTTATTAACATACTCGTATGATTCGCGACCGAAACAAATATGGCTTACAGAATTATAATCACTAGAATCAGCATATAGCTCCTTAAGTTAGAATTGGCCTCAAATGTCATGATTTCATGAAATTATCATTCAATAGGGTAATATAAACTTAGAGTTGTATTGATGATTTTTATGATTATAATTCTATAAATATATATTTGTTACGGCCGTGAATCATATTTAGATCAACATACAACCTGATTCTGACCTGCAAATTGCAAAAAAACGTAGAAAAAATTAAATTTCACGGGGTACTATAAGGCTTTCGTGTTAAGTCTGAAATTGCCAATCCGCCTTGAGTAAGCGTGGTGATATGATAATGCCTTCTCTGTATTAGAAGAGACCTTTGCCCTGCAGTGTGAAAAATAGGCTTATATTAAAACCACTATGCATTTTATCCACATATTCTTTATACGTCATTTACATAATGTAACTTGTAGCCGCTTCATAAAGCTATCAGTCAACAAGCTCGATTATTAGCACAAGCACTGACTCGAGGAAAGCGAAGACTATACAATACTGGAAGCGTCTAGCTTGAAATAGTTCAAGGAAATAGTTTGGTAATCCAAATTTTACTGCAACTTCAATGGTGATGATAGGTAAATTAACGTTGCAAATAGTTTCTAAGGAAAGTCAATGTACCAAGAAAACTTTGCGCTACGGGAACCATTGTCTATCGTCGGAAATACGAACGCACGATGATGCTCTAATAGAGAGCTATTGCAACCATGCAAGTTGCAACTTGCCCATTTAGGTTTAAAGAAACTTTATTCTCAATAAAGACAAATGTCACTCACTTGAGAACAATACTAAAACATACATATTAAATTACACAAAGGACTTACCATTTTGTACTACCATGATTATAAAATTATAGATATACAAGTCCAACCTAACCTCGGAGTGCCCTTCGCTCGCTCTTGCATCCACAATGCTGCGTGCGAGCCGGTGGTGCGAGCGCATGGCAATCGTAAACACGCAACGCTATTTGTCCGCAGCCCAACTGTTACTCACCTGACTGCATCGATTCGTCGCCCCGCCCCCATTCGAATTCGCGCGTAATAGATTATTCTAATTATAGGTATTGTTATCATTTCACTGTTAAAACTTGATAAATTAACCTACATATTAAGGAATAATGTAGCAAAACATAGAAAATATTCCAAACGGATATCCACCTTTTATGTCGTTGATATTTTGGATGACGGTAGATAGAAACGTCAAAGTTGTTCTGTTCACGACTATAAAAGGGGGAGCTCCCAGTGGCGGGTATCATTCTTGTTCGAGACATCGACCAGAACGGAGCTCCGGCCTACAGTCAGTTGATTAGTACTAGTGACGTTATTATGTGGAATAGATCGACCAGATGCCATGTAAGTTAATTGATATTATTATTATATATAACTATCGTTTCTGTAAATGTAATAATATGGCCAATAATGCCAGTTTTAAAGTGTATAATGGAATATTCCTAGCTATTGTTATTGTGTTGCTATTATTCTAAGTTCTCTTGGACCATGAGAGATATAATTGTTTTTTTAAATAAAGTTTCTTGTCCTTCTTCTTCATGATGACCTAGATTTGGAACGGACAACTAGCTTTAAATAAATGTCTAGCTTGTCTTTCTGTGCTTTATTTCATAAAATCCTTTCCCTACATACCGTATTGATAGTTACTTTTACACATATTAAATAACTAGTAACCATCCTGATATTCAAAGCTCTATATTTGGGTAATATATATATATACTCGTATATACAGGGTTACTTGTAATTCGACGTATATCCGTCAGGAGCTGATAGGGGGGCCAAAATGCAACAAATTGAACCCCACATATGTGTGGCCGAAATTCAATAGTTTTCGAGATATTTGAAACATTTTTGATGTAAATATTGGTAAGATAATGTTCTTAAATCGCAAATCATTTTAATTATTTTGTTGAAATAAGTACTTTTAATTATGTTCATAGCTTAATTCAAGATGTAATTCTTTTTTTATTTGCAATTATATCGAAAAACCCTTAAAATTCAAATATCTCGAAAACTATTGAATTTCGACCATATATATGTGGGGTTCAATTTGTTGCATTTTGGCCCCCCTACAGCTCCTGACGGATATACGTCGAATGACAAGTAACCCTGTATACTTATAGACAGATTATACTTCCATTTTCTAACACGGGCATCAAAAAATCTGTAGTTTTCGTTAAAAAATCGTGTCAAAAGAAAAAACATAAGACCAGAATATCAGTAACCAATATTCATTAATAAAGCAGCTTACAAAAAACGTTTTGTAAGCTACTTAATGTAAACTTTTTAGTAGTTCCTTATGTAAAACCTCAATTGGAAAAATCGTCTCAATCTTAATATTGAAGTGGCCCCCCTCTCAGGTCGCTCACTTAATAATTTAGTCGCACGGCTAGAATTTTAATATCTGAAATGGATTAATCACAATCCACTTTTTGTTAGCTCGTTCTGGATTTTATTATTAACCAATATTCGTCGTTAGTTTAGTTAATTTTTCGCTTACTCAAATTCATACCGCTCAAGTTATTAAAACAGTATCTCATCATCAGTCGGATAAGTTTTTTATTCGCTCTTTTTATAATTCCCCTAATAATAGAATAGAATAGAATACTCTTTATTATGTACACAATATAAATTACAGGCATAAATATAGAAACTTTACAATGGGTGACACAATGGGCGGTCTTATCGCTAAAAGCGATCTAATAATAATGGTTTCCACTATAAATATGCTTAGCTTTAAAATTAATTGAATGAACTATAAAAATATAATGGTTTCTATAATAAACTAAGTGCTGATATACAACTTTATAGCTGTTTTCATCTTAACGTGCTATTAAATACATCCAAATTCTAATTATGTCTTAATTAGCTTTTATCTCGTAATTAGACAGTTGCCATGGAGATTCGTGCTACTATTTACCCGCCAATTGTTCGCTGTCAAAATAAATAAACACATAACCAAAAACAATAATAAATGTCGGAATTGCTTGAGCGTATTTTAATGATAACTATTATTAACACAGCACCACAGTATTAATAATTAATGAACATGCCGCGGTCGTTTAGTACTTAGTAAATAATAATATATTCCATGGTAAGGTAAATTTGTGTTAAATTTAAAATTAATTCCTAATGTTTTGTCGTGTTGATTTAGAGCAAATTATAAGCGCAGTTATTCATCAAAATTACCTAAGTATATTAATTTGGCTTAATACATATCATAGTGGTCATATATTATAATGGTGGCCCAGTGATAACGGCCGCGACTTACGAGCTGTAGGTCGTAGGTTCCAACCCAGACAGGCGCTTTACTTCGTGTAAATTATTTATTTAGTCACCACTGCTCTCAAAACGGTGAAGTAAAACATCGTGAGGAAACCGGCATGTCCTAGAACCAAAAATTCGAAGACATGGTGACATCTAACAACCGGCACTGGGCCCGCGTGGTGAATTACGGCCCACTCCCTCTCACCGAGAGGAGGCCTGTGTCCTAGCAGTGGGGACATTATAGGCATGATTATGTAATACATATCATCTGCCGCCTCTGCCTAGACTTCCCAATTATGTTGGGGTCGGCTTCCAGTCTAACCGGATGCATCTGAGACTCTACCATGAGTTTGCATAGGCAAAACTCGCTAGCGTCTCCGTAAATAATATGTATGAAATATTGTACAGCGCCCCTAGCGGTCACAGAAAGAATTAAAATCCGTACCATGAGCACTATAGATTTCGATAGGTAAGAAACCTAACGTAATCTATTCGATAGTCACTAACGTTTTTCAGCTGTCGCCATACAAAACGGCACCATGAGTAAAGGATAATGCAACTCTTCCATAGTAATCTGGTCTAAAAAAAAAACATGTGTTGTATAGAACAATGACCGATATCAGTGAATAGATATTATTGTTACTAGCAACTTTTAATATGGTACAAAGAAAATATCTCCCAGAGGTATTAAGATATAGTCACGCAAAATATAAAAAAGTATACATTTACTGCAGTACAAAAATATGTTTAAAAAAAAAGAAAATCTCGCTATACCTGATCCATGTGACACGTATCGTCTCTAGCTTCATTTTTTATCTAGAGACCATACAAATCTAACTCACCCGTAAAAAGATATCATCAGTCAAAAAAGTTAAAAATAGGTATTTTTGATAGATAGGCATGCACTTACTAGCATCATAAAACCATTGTTCGGCTAGCTTTTTCTGTCTTTTTCTTTCCTACGCTAGCAAATATACCTGTTACGTTCGCAAGAGGCCTCTGGTAACCGACGTTAGGGGGCCGTACCCAGCAACAAAAAATGACGCAACAATATTAAGAGAAATATTGCAAGGAGAAGATAGCGTATTACCATGGTATTTTCACCCCGGAGACGTTTTTATTTTAGATAGGGGGTTTAGAGACGTAGTTGGAGACTTAGAAAGTTATGGTTTCAATGCCGTTTTACCTATGACAAACGCAGGCGCTCAATTAACTACAGAGCAAGCCAACAAATCAAGAATGTGCACTATTTGTCGATGGCCGGTAGAAGTAGTTAATGGGCGTTTCAAACGAGACTTCCGCATATTTCGACATAATTATTTTAATAAAACTATGAAAAATATGTTCCAAGATTTTAGGATTGCTGCTGCATTTATAAATTCTTTTCACGTGCGTTTAGTAGATAACATTCATGCAGCACAATTTTTGCAAATTATTCAGAATAAAGTGAACTTCCCAAACCGATTAGCAGATTATGTGGATGCTAAAAATCTTAATAGGCAAAGGACAACTTTTAACAATATCACAGGATATTTACCCAATATACTGTATTTTCCACAGCTATCGGTAGATGAAATGACTTTGTTTTCAGTTGGAACATACCAACTCAAACTGGCAGCTAGTTATTATAGCGAACATGTCCGCGGTGGTGATTACATTGTACAAATATGCACTGAAAATGAAATTCGCGATTCAGAGCAATTTGATTTGCCATCTACCCATGTATATTTATTGCGAGCGCGGATTCAAAGTCGCCACGTCACCTCAAGAGTTTATTTTTGTTATATTTTAGTTAATAATGATGCTCTGGAAATACAAAGTATAGAAAACTACTGCTGTAATTGTCTGACTGGTAGGAGAACAATTGGTGCATGTGCACACGTAATGACAATTGTTTGGTTTCTCGCTTGGGCTCGACACCAAGACACTATACGCCGCCCTGCATTATATTTAGATAGTGTACTAGTCGACAACGACAACTGAAACGTTGATCCTCGATATGAAGGTATAGAGGTATGAGGAACAGGGTGTAAAGTTCACTCATACTCTAAACGTTGATCCTCGATATGAAGGTATAGAGGTATGAGGAACAGGGTGTAAAGTTCACTCATACTCTATAGAAAAGGGAGGATCCTCCGACCAGACGGGTGTTGTGTCTGGCGGGCAACTGCCCAATGATTCATGTCGGGCCGTTGTATCTATGCTAGTTGCGCGGTAAACTCTGCTTGCGAGATGCAGGATTTGCGTGACGTCAGTATGACGCGTTGTTCGCATGTGGCGTTGTAGATACCGCTACAAAGGTATTATTTTATTAATATTGTTTCAAACTGTTTGTTGTCAATTGAAATTCTTTTCTCTCGGAACTTTTTCCGCGAGACTGTTCATCTATAAAAAGGTATTTATTATTTGATTGATATTTTTCAGTTAGTTTTTCAGAAATGTTTTATATTTTTTATTATTTACTGATTATTTTAGTTGGATGGTCATTGCTCATAGTTAATATAGTTATTATTGTTTATTATTGTTTGTAATATGGTTATTATTGTTTAACTACGAATATATTTCATTTAAAAATAAAAGCTTTATTTGTTACATTCGCGATAGTTTTATTTATAAATCCACTTATCCACACATACATTTTATGTAGAGGAAATCGCACACACGGCAATCATCTAATCATTGGGCAACATTACATACAATACATGCAGTATTTTTTTATATGCCCTGTGACAAAAAATGAAGCTAGAGATAATATTGTAGTAGACATTGCTCGCAGAACCGATGGCCGTTGGGGCGGAAAGGTACTCGAGTGGCGACCATGCGCCGGCAGACGCAGCATGGATAGGCCCCCCACAAGATGGACCGATGACCTGGTCAAGGAGTCACGGGAAGCCGCTGGATGCGAGCAGCGCGGGACCGGTCATTCTGGAGATCCTAGGGCTCCCTCAGACGTCCGCTGGTGGACATAGGCCTCCGCCTGTGTCCAGCAGCGGACGTCTCCCGGCTGATATGATGATGATGATGAGACAGATTTATTTAAAAATAAAAACTTTTTGTACAGAAGGCAGCCAAAACCAGAAACCTACGCAAAACGAGTATAAAAGGAACTAACATTGTTATGTGTGCCGGTAGAGATGCTAGCTCATCTTATATTGGTTTTGGTTAGGCTGATGTGCTGCCTTCTGTACTATGAATGTAATCCTTTATTGCAGACTATATAAGTTTAAGTACATACGGGTTAGTAACAATATTATTAACCTAATGTTAGTAAAATAAAAACGAAACTACAAAATATATCGTTTTTAATAGTTTGGGTAACTATAACTTTTTATCTCCAGGTCAGATTTTCTTGGTCCCATATTAAAAGTTACTAGTTACAATAACATCTATTAATTGATATAGGTTTCAATTTTATACAATATATCTTATTTTTTTAGACCAGTTAGTTGCATTATCCTTTGACAGACGCTATCGAAAATTAATACGCTTACGATAGTAGTTACGTAGCTCGCTAGCATTTTGACGTGTGAAACATATGTTTACATTAAAATTATATACGTTTTTGAGTATTTTGAGTCAAAATTATGCATGGAACAGCTTATTTAGCATGGAATATGTTAACGGCCACTGAATTTGAAGACCAACGACGTAAACAACGTGAATTTCAAGCCAAAATTACAGGAAAATGAAACTTCTAGCTTACCAATGGGCAGGACATTACGCAGCTAGCTAGAAGGCTTCCTGTGATGAATATTAACTTAAATTTAAATAAAAGACATTTTACTTAAACAACCTTTTTATTTATTGTATTAATATATGGGAAACATACAGCATTTATAACAAAATAAGGAACACAAACATTGACATAAAAATACGTATTTCTACACAATTATTTTATAACATTGCCCCACATTAAGATTTCCCTTGTACTGTGGGTGCATTTACAAACACAAATCGCACATACACAAACACCCAGACCCAGAAGAACTAGGTATTTTGTGGAAGAATGGATCACACAAACTTTTTCTTCATGCGGGAAATGAACCCCCGAATCTTAACGCAGAAGCGACAAGATTGGTGCAGTTTCAGGAAATTGTGCCACACTGGTCCTCATAGTATTATTATCTTGTGCTAAACTTATTTCACTGAATTTTAAAAACGCAGAGAACGGCACAACATAAATAAATTACAAATTGAAAACGACACTCGATGACACAACAGCAGAGTTTCTATGACAACAGTGACATATAAGGAATAAAAATGTAACAACCACTAAATACCTTAAGTAGTTCACTAACCGCCAACTTTTCTATTTAGTGGCTAGAAATATTTTTTTATTCAACACATATAAACTATAATAATATGTACATTTATATAAAAAAATAAGTAAAATAATCATAGGGCATCAAAGAATTCGTCCGCATCGCTGTCAACAGGAACAGTGCCCAAAAGGCTGGCAGCATTGCCACGTTGTATGGCAATGCTAATTCTTTGGCCAAGAAATAGGCCAGCCCTCTGGTCACGTGAAGAGTCGACTAACCGCTTGGCGATATCTCGAAAAACCAAGTGGGCACTCGGACCCCATGGCCCTAGTGTTTCAACCCCAAACGGCTCGAACATATAACTCCCAATTAGGTTGCAATATTTTCGCCGTTTGAGGTTTTCTGCACCTGCAGCAGCCGCCCCAGCACAGCCCACCGTGCTAGGAATTATTTAGTCGGATTATTGAGTGTCACAACATTTTTAGCATGGGCGATACTGGCGATAGCACTACAATTTGAGCATTATATGCCGTTATCTCTTCTTATTACTGAGAAAGAAAGAAACAAAACTACGGAGTGAAGTTAGGTAGACGACACGATCTATCGAGTTTACCTTAGCGACTGCGTAAGACTCCGTAAAACTCATGGTGCCACCATTATCGAAATCTATTCGATCCACGTTAATACGCTAGCGAGTTTAACGCTAGCGAGCAAGTTTTCGATAACAACTCATGGTAGAGGTACTGAATACCAGTAGTTTCCCTGAAGCGACTGCCCATCTGACCTTCACAACCCGGTTACTGGGCAATACGACAACCCTTGGTAAGACTGGTTGTCAGACTTTCGGGCTTCCGACGACCCGTAACAGCTGCCAAAGATCCTCGATTGACAGCCGGGACCAACGGCTTAACGTGCTTTCCGAGGCAGGGAGGGAGGTCTTGGTATGCAAGATGGCCACCCATCCACAGACCAACCGCGGCAAGCGTAGCTTAACCTGATCGATCGACGGCGGCTGTTATTACTTAGCCACAAGGCTGGTTATAATTGAGGGCATGTTCCATTCCAATGTTCAAGCAGGTGTCAAATGTTTTTATTCGGTGTTTTTGTTTAGTTGAAGGAGTGCTGCTAGCTTTAATGTGGTAATGTAAAGTTTTTCTATAATATATTCAAGTGGAATCCTATCGCTTTATAATTACTTGTAGGGGCTCTCATCTAGAGTTCTACAGTCTGTCAATAGAATCAGGGACAGGTTTTGTCTTTTAAGTGTTACTGACTTGCGGTTGTTCGTATCTAACACCCGTATTCGCAAATAATACTTGTCTAAGTAAATTAGCAATACTATGCAAAGTAAGGCATTTTTATAATAATAATAATAGTTTATTGTCCAAAGAAACATACATTAGTATACACTGATTAATAAGATACTAACTACGCTGCAGAAGTCTAACAATACCATACAGATTTTGTAAGCCCTGCCTCTTAAACTAGGATATCCTGTATCTTAAGAGACAGTGTTCAGCTGTGAGGTTACTTAAAATAGGGATTACACAACTGCGGACTGCGTCAACTTATTGTTCGTGTTAAAATCATTATTGTACCTATGTTCAACAAATTAATAAATGACTTATGACTTAATAGACGGATTTACTTTTAAACATATTATATTTTATATGAAAAAGGATAGGATAAGGAAAAATAGTAAAAATAATATTAAAATGACATACCTATGTAATATGAATGGGCGAATGTGTGTTTATGATGTACCTATGTATGTGTGGTGAGTTTCTATGAGAGTAGTGAGTGTGAGTTGTTATATGTGAAGCAATAAAAGCAAAACAAGTAATACTAGGCAATGTATTTTAGCTGTGATTCAGTTTGTGTATAGTCCTGTTTAAGTAGCCATTCCATCACCTTAGCTTTCAAATTAAACTTATTGCAATCGCGCGTTCCATATGACAAGCCACTAAATTCATAAACACTAGGTTTTTGTGACTCTGTGCGTCCACGCGCACTGTGAGACCTCATATGTTTGTGAATACGGGTGTAATTCTTCAGTACCTATCGATCATACTAGGTATATTTATTCAAAAGTGACAGGTCGACGTAAGGGTCGAATGAAACCAATACTATGATATCACGATCATGTAGGACATGTCCACTCGTCGGAGGTGTTGTCATGAATATCGAGAACGAGAATATTCAGAACGTTAACATACGATCTAGATATACAGATATTTAGGTCCGAATTATTGACTGGTTTTGTGCTGGAGTTTGGGTGAAACCCAATAGTGTTAGCCAGAATGTTATTAACGTTGCGTTTTCTACGTACGCGTTTTGATTTATAATACTTCTATAAATTACTTGATAAGCTGTAAATAAAGTGACTTTAAATTGTAAGACACTTCACTAGAACCTAATTAATGTCTATGAAATTGATACCTCCATGTAAGTAAATATACCTACCTATCAACACTTTGATTGATACCTATTTTTATTTAGCTCTTCATTCTCTTAGCGTCATCAAATTATCCCAAATGAGCACTAGTCATGCCATCTTAAATTAAGCTCGAGTATCGAAAAAATATACTCAATATAGGAAGAAATCTCTAGTGAATTCCCTATCGGAACAATATACACGAATTACTTATTACGAGGTAATCTATTTCCTTAACAACCGACACGCGATCATCGGAAGCTTTCAATTTTTATTATATTCGCAAAATCAATGTGAAAATATTGCAAAGTATAGGAAAGATAAAAGTACTTAGTTTTTAATAAAATGATGAACAACAAACAATTACAATAAAAATATTGAATTTTTACACTATATTATATGGTATTTAGACAAAGCTTTTTAGGTTTGAGGTAAGTTGCAGCACGATATAAAGTATTCTACACCCATGGAAATCATTGTACAATTAAAATTCTAACATCTTAATTCTACTAATATTTCGGATCACAAGGCGAAACAGACAAGGAAACTATCGGCCTCCATTCAAACCAGCTCACACTACATCAATTCCACCAAACAACGGGTACTTCCAGTATCACTAAACCACGTTTCAAGGGATAGATCGCGTGCCGTCGGAGATTTATAACTCAATCCGACAATCAGCGAAACGCTTAACTAGCTGACGATAAGGTGTCGGCCAATGATTGCGTCCGTCTATCCGCCGTGAAATAGAAACTATCGACTGTTAACCGTTAAATACGATTTGGAGATAGATTATGATGTTATTTGGGGCTGTTGCACGTCTATTGGTGTTGGATTGAGTAATCGGCTTTGATTTAGTGTGACTTATCGTATGGTTTTGAAATCATGACATATCTTACGGGTACCTTTGCATAGGAACGACGAATTGGAATCGTGAATTTGTGCGTTTCAGTGATATTCGACCTTTATAACGTTGTAGTGTGTTTATAATTCAATCCGCAGGTGATGATAAGGTGTTGGCGAATGGTTCGCCCTGAACTCAGACGGTCAATTATCATAACTTCAAAAACGTTCAGTCTGATCTCAGTCTCAATCTGTCAAACATATCTCTAATTTCCGTACATTTTAGACAAGTTTTTGACATTGATTGTCACTGAGGTGAGATTGCGACTAGATTTAGAACGTTTTTAATTACAGGAATTGGCCTTAAGATATATCGACTGTTAACCGTTAAATACGATTTGGAGATAGATTATGACGTTATTTGGGGCTGTTGCACGTCTATTGATGTTGGATTACGCGATCGGCTTTGATTTAGTGTGACTTATAGCATGGTTTTGAAATCATGACGTATCTTATGGGTAACTTTTGAATAGGATCTACGAATTGGAACCGTGAATTGTGCCTTTGGTGAGTTTTTGTGAAAATTAATCTTTAAAAAAGAAAGAAAGAAAGAAAATACGTTTATTTGCGGTGAACATGACGCAAAAATTAACATAAACACAAAACTAAAATAAAAAAGAAGGTAAGGGAAACATGCGTCACATTCACGCAAAACGGCTATCGCTCGGCATTCTGCTGCGACCCACCAACCACCCAGAACCCAGAATTAAATGCCTTAGTGTGATTATATTAATGATATTGGATTTAGTGATCTACTTTGTAAGTGATTTTGATTTAGTAAGTCTTGACATAAAAGCATGGAGTTACCATGGAGTTTTAGAAAGGAAAATAAGAATAGTATAAGAACTAGGCGCTTACAGGGAGAAGGAACAATTTTAATACCAAATAAGTACACTAACTTTTTTTTTGTGGATGGGAAATCATCAAATGACTCCTCTGGGTGGAGCAGGAGGGAGTGTCACACTCTTACTGACTAAAACCCACCCGTGTTCCTTCCTTAACCTTTTATGTTTCAGGGCAGCGGTAACCCTTTCGGACAATCCCGCTGACCAAGTACACAAATTTATCTTGAAACGTAGTTCATTCCAGTAGGTACCTAAATTTAGTTCAAGCTCACAAACAAGTTCTCAGTCGCATTAAAAACCGCAGGCAAACAAACAAACTTTCAGATTAAAGTAAGTCCCTGCCCATTCTGACTCATTTTTATTATTTTCGTATTTGTGTCTGCCTATAAGCTATTCTCGTCTATATATTCTCGTTCTATTATACCACATAACCCGATAATTCTATAAAAAAATAAAAACTTATTAGGTACTCGCCCCTAAAGTAGTACAAACCTCGTATGTTATAACGAGTTCATTCACCCCTAACCGCCTTCGCCACTTGGTATTCAAGTGTATTATCTATGAGACTTAACGGTTTGACATGTCACACACATTGGGTATAATGAAAACATTTGAAGTGTCATACGAGTAGTAAATTGGAAGAACCTTTAATCAACTGGCTTCAAAATTGACACGCTTTATGAGGTCTTACAAAATTAGTGTAGGTAAACTATTTTAAAGGGTGATAGTACTACATAACATCACGCCTGTAACCCCCGAAAGATTAGACAGACACATTTAGCCAGTAATGTTTAAGTCTCATTTAATAGGGGCGAGCTTATTGCCATCAACCGAACACTAATCCAGACTTTGGGGTACTACTGAGATATTCCAAATGGAAAACCCATTAACACTTTTTCCGACCTGGGAACCGAACCCAGGACCTCATGCTTAGCAGTAGCGCTTGCGACCACTAGACCAACGAAGCAGTCGGGTGATAGTACTGTACAGACGCCAGCAGATCAAGCTACTACAATCTATCAAATTTATTTAATTTTCAACTTTATCGCTAGTAAAATTTTCCCAATTAACTTTGAACCTTATGCTATTATAGCAATTAAAATTAAAATTTTACAGTTTTGGGTAGCTTGATGTGCTGGCGTCTGTACATGAATATTAACAATTTACGTTTTTGTTTAGACCTACCGAATCAAAAATGAAAGCTTGTTTTTTTAAATTATATTTCAGATTCGGTCTCATAATAATAAAAGTTATTCATATTAATTTTTCTCCCACAGTATAATTTAAACCATTATGTGCAGTCAACAAAAGAGATAAGTATGCAGGATCTTCGGATATAGTTGAAGTTTAGTTAGAAACCGATGGATGTTCTCGAATATAATTTAATTTTATTAATAGAAAACAAACAGCTCATTTATGAAATTAAATTTCAGTCGACAACATCCATCGGTTTCTTACTAAACTTCAATTATACGAAATTGACTTAATCGATTTATCAATTGTGTTATCATTCAAATGTACGCAACCCTACGGTTGGGTACATCTGAACGATAAAACAATAGATGCTGTTGTAGTGACTTCAGAATAGACAAGCCTTATACATTTTCCAGCCCAACAAACAATAGTTCCTGTACAATATTTATAATAATAATGGAACAGGAAAATAAACGTACACTATCGACTTATTCATCTTCGCATCCATTGTTCCATGTTGTTAATATCCGTCGCGGAACAGACTGCGGAATTAAAAAGAAGAAGGAAATGAAATGTGCGATAATTATTGTACCTGTTGTTGGCTGACATTAATTGTTTGTATTAAATCAATGTATAGAGGAGTGAATGGAAAGGTACTGTTTAATCATTGATCTGTCAGTCTACTTATCATTAAAAAGTTCTCGTCGAATACGTAGGTACAAAGTGGGGTAAAAATAATGTCATAATGTGAATGTGCCATAGTTTTTTGCTAATGGCGTTATGTCATTGTCATTTGATACATATTTTGTAGACAGATGTACAATACAATGGAGCGATACACAAAGTCAAACTGTTCATACAAGGATGGAATTATTTGGAATACATTTTGGCGATTTGAGCTAGAAGGCGAGATCGCCAGATCTGACGGCACCAGACTTCTTTTTGGGGCTTTTTCACGCGTTTACTACAGCAAACGATAAACCGCGCTAGTCTTGAAAGCCAACATTGAAGAAGAAAACACCAATTTGGAGGATATTTTGGTGAGTAATCTGGTAGAAACCGTCACGTAACTAAAAAGCGTTATGCGACCTCCAAAAGACTTTTTATTATATACTTATAATAGAAAGAGTCGGAGAGAGAGAGAGAAATAGTTCTTAAAATGAAAATCCAAAAAGTCGACTGGATAAATTTTCAATTTATTCGTCATGGGTGTCGTTTTCATGGCTTTCGAGGGAGCGAAAGCCGATAGTGAGGTTAAAATGAAAACACAAGATGGCGACTACGAAACTTTTAGAAATTCGTTCCTGCCGGAGGTCCCCAGGCCCCACATTTTACTCACTCACTCACTTTATTTCCAACCAAGTAGCAGCCAATTCACATTATGACTCTACTTTTGCCCCATCTTGTATACTTATATGGCAAAAGTATTTTCGTTGTACGAATCAGAAAGATTTGTCAATTTCTTGATAGGTATGTTTGTAGTTAAAAGCACCACGTGAGCGTTTCCAAATACGCTTTTACCTACAATTCCTACGAAACAAAATGGCGAAACGATAACGGTGACTAATGTAACTACATATTATACTATTTCGCTAGAGGTTCCTAATAGTAGTCTTAAAAGCGCGGCTGCGAAATATATGGTTTGGTTTGATAACACTGTTGTGAAAAAAGTTTTAAGAGTTTTCAGAATAGCCATGGATATTTGCCATTTGGATACCTGTTACCAGCATTAGCTTCTTTTGGAAGCGACGTGAGGCCAATGAGTTTGCTGCGCTACTTCGTCCCAGTTCGAAAACTAGGAGGTAGGGTTAAAGGCTGTCTTTTATAACTTTTGACGTCCAAGAAGTTTCAAAAACAACCCGTTAATTTGAATAAATGGATTTTGAATTTTACTCTCTTGTCTAACTCTTCAAATTCAATTGACTTAAGATTTTCACAATTTTAAGGTAAAATGACAAAAATAGATTGTGGGTACAATACAAAAGCTTGTTATAACAACGCTAATTAGAATAGTTGACTAATTGGAGGGTTATTGTGATGCTTGTTAACAACGGATTGACAATGTAGGTACTGGGAACCCATATAGTCGATAAGATAGAAAAGCGGTTTATTCATCACAGTTGTGATTGCCAGCTTGGAGCCTATACAAAGTGCAATTCTATTAGCGATAACGATGCTAGAAAGAAAAAATATACTGCTGGTTTCTGTAAAAATTTCACCATAATAAGGTAGGTGAAGTGAGCCGTCATGTCCATCTGATGCTAGGGATTGACAATATTGACAGCTCATTTCACCTAAGTTTTCACGGTGACATTTTGAAAGAATAGATCAGCTGGATTGGGGCCCGTGGCTAAATAATAACAGCCGCACAGGTCGATCGATCAAGTTAAGCTGCGCTTGCCACGGTTGGTCTGTGGATGGGTAACCATCTTTATATACAGAGACCCCTCCATGCCTCGTTGGTCCCGGCTGGGATTCGTGGATTTTTGACAGCCGTTACGGGTAGCCAGAAGCCCGAAAGTCTGACAACCAGTCTTACCAGGGGGTATCGTATTACCCAGCAACTGGGTTGTGGAGGTCAGATAAGTAGTCGCTCCATGTAAAATACTGGTATTCAGCTGCATCCGGTTAGGCTGGAAGCCGACCCCAACATAGTTGAGAAAAGGCTAGGCAGATGAGATCAGCTGGATTTAATTTACATCAGCTACCGGAAAGATTATGTCAATCCTGTTGAATGTCGTTTTATTAATACGAAACGCATTAAAAGCGGCACACCTCTGCTTACCCTTCGGTGAAAACAGACGTTTTGTTATGTTAATAGTCCTCCAGACCGAATTTCGGTCATGGCGACCAATTTCAGCGAAAACCAGCTTTCGGCGCGGGAGACGTTATACTGCACAAGTTTGTGCGCAGACACAGCCTAGGTGCACTCTCTTTTCCCTCACTCTCATTGTCCGATTGGACGGCAATCCAACACGACCGGATAGAGATCAAGCGCAGGGCCAACACCTTAACGTGCTTTCCGAGACACAGGGGTATTACACCGCTAACTTCCAACCTCCGGGATTTTACTAAGAAATTCCTAATGGAAAAAAACCCAATAACGCTTTGCCTGACCCGGGAACCGAACCCCCCAAGCTCAGCAGGCTAAGCTTGCGAGCACGAGACCAGTGTCAGTCTAAAACTGGGCATAGAAGCATCCAAAGTGGCAGGCAAGGTAACTGTCGTGAGCCACAGCTTCGTGATGAACCACCCGCCGCAAACTGGAGTTATTCCGCTCTCTCATCCCCACTATAAACTTTCTCATTCCGATCTGATCCAGTTCGTCATAATGTTTTCAATTAATTGACCTATCAGCCAGTCGTCCGTCAGTCTATTATTTAATAAGGTAACAAAAGTACTATATTAATTACACTGGCTTCTTATTTTATTTCACGTGCAAGGTTTGTCTGAAACAATCTTACAACATAATGAATTCTTCTACACGATCCCAAGTGGAAATAAATTACCCAATCACATTTCTTGTTTGCAAAGTTAAAAAAGACGTTGGACGACGAAAGCAACTACAATCTCTAGAGAAATATCTACAATCTTTTTAATCAAATCTGAACTCTTAAACATGTAAACATGTTGTAGGAGCATCTAAGTTATCACCTTTGCATGCATTTTACAATTCCCCCGGGAGCAATATGCTCTACCTACATTAACGTGAAAGCTAGGAGTGGAACGCTATTCCTTTGCTTTAAAAATGTCACTGAAGCAAGTACAAAAATTTAAAATTTTTCGTCACAAAGTATTTCCTTTGGTGTACATTCATGTGCAAAAGATGTACCATGCACTTAACGTAATTCAAAAATGGTTTTCTTCTAAAATATCCATGTAAAATAAAAGATATTGTTTCCAACAAAAGTATAATGGCGAACTCGTAGAACTACTTACGATTACATTTTTAAAAGATTTATTTTGTTTTTTGGCAGTGCTCAAACACACGAGTGGCACTTGTCAACAGCAGAGGCAGCCGTCAACGCGTGTCGACGGCTGCAGTTGACGTGTGCCGCTCGTGTATATAAGCAGTTATACATTCGTGCCACCACATATTTTACTGTTATGTCTAAAGGAGAAAACATTAGCAAACATGTGCTAAATATTACCTAATAATAATTATGTACGGTACATAGCACAATATATTTAAATAACTTTATCCTTGGGTTCGGGAACACTACCGCTCGTCGCATACTTGACGTACTACAACATAGTTCTATCAGTGGAAGTGAGCGTCGGTTATACCATTTCCAAACTTGGCCGTCCATAAGTGCTTGGACTATTTAGTCGCTATAATTTAGTCTCGAGCTTGGCTGAACCCTTCGACCCAAACCCACTGGATAGCTGGCAAAGTAGTATGTATATTTTTAGTATATACCTATTTATTTATGTATCTATTATTTTAGGATATGTATATATCTGTGTATCTATTTTAGTATATTACTACACCAACGACAACCCCATTTTATGTCCAGGCAAATCACTGTCCATTCCAAGGTTGCCTGGAAGAGATCGCAGAAAGCGATAAGGCCGCCCATTGTATATTTTTAGTTATCGATAATTCTTTTTGTTGTGTATTTTTGTGGTGTACAATAAAGTATATATAAATAAATAAATATGTACAGGCAATAAAATAGTTTAGTGTGTAAGCAAAAATACAATCTTTGAGAGAGAAATTTTCCATGTCCACAAATTCGAAGACGTGTGAGATTCACCAACTCACACTGCACTGGTTCCTCGTTGTGCATTACGGCACACTCACAAAGTGAAGGCCTGCGTAAGTTCCAACAGGGGGCATTATCAAAAATTTTGGCTGCACAGGGTTTGTTAAAAAGTATTCGTAGCTAGCTGCCTAAAAACTTATCTCTTTTATTGGCAGTACACGCAAATTCGCCCCTTCTCATAAAATTATTTAATTAGGACACAGTAAACTTATTCATAATATCATATTCGACCTCGTCTGCACAAAAGGTTTTATGTCGTGTAATTAAGTATCTTTGAAATAATATAGGCGTTAGATGGCCGCTTTTTAAGCCTTTAATTACTCAAGTTCTAAAATGTGCCGTGCTATAAAGTTCATTAATGATTATTTAGGTTCATTCGATGTTATATGATACCTACGGACACGAGGTCAATGTTTTTATTAAGCCTTAATGAATTGTATCACCCTCCATAGGTTTGAAGCATGAAATGGCTGTGAAAAATTAATATTAATATTGTGAAACTAATATTCTGTGGACCATTAATTATAACCATTTGATAAAAAGAAACTAAATATTTCAGACTGGGTTTTCATTTTCATTAAAAAAAACGGTTGTGTGCGAGTCGGACTCGCGCACCAAGGGTTCCGTACTTTTTAGGTACCTTCTTATGTAAATAGTTTATATTTACCGGTTTTTTTTTTGTAATGTAACTACTTTACGGTTTTCGGGTTTTTTCCTTTACTTGTGCTACATGACATTGCTTCTTGCCAAATTTCATGATTCTTGGTCAACGGAGAGTACCTACCCTATAGGTTTTGATTCCGGAACCTAAACGCCCGCATCTGTTGATTGTGTTGACTTAGAAGTTGAGATTTTCACTGCTTCAAGGGATTGCAGCCCTGAGTATTTGATACTAATTTCAATTTGATAACTCCACGCGTTCCTGACAAAAAGGGACTTGACCGACGGACAGACAGACGGACAACGAAGCGACCTTATAAGGTTCCGTTTTTCCTTTTGAGGTACGGAACCCTAAAAGGAAACTAAATATTTCAGACTGGGTTTCCATTTTAATTAAAAATGGTGAGTTAATTAATAGAAGGAGAATACGTAATTTAACACATAACATAACGTGACGCTTGTTTTCCCAGAAGGGATAGGCAGAGTTTAACCTATATAGTACACGAACATTTCTCCAGTTACGTTTAAGTCCCATGTAACAAGGGGCGAGCCTATTGCCATCAACCGGGCACAAATCTCGACTCCAGGCTACTATTGAGAAATTCCAGATGGCAAACCCAATAACACTTTGCTGAACTCAGGACCTATAGCTTAGTAGTAGCGCGACCAGTAGACTAATGAGAAGGCCATTAACAGTAGGTAGTAATTCAACACGCCGTCACAACATAAAGTGAGAGCAGTGCTGGCCCAGTGGTAACGGTGGCGACCTACAACTCGCTTTACTTTGTGCTTACACACCACCACCACAACACCACAGGTTTATTTCATCACCACTGCTCTCAAAACGGTGAAGGAATACATCGTGAAGAAACCGGCATGTCCTAGTACCAAAATTCGAAACATACTGGGCCCTGCGTGATGGATTACGGCTCACTCCCTCTCAATGAGAGGAGGCATGTGTCCCAGCAGTGGGAACATTATAGGCTGATTATAATGTAACATAAAAATGTACTCTAATCTAGTATAGATATTGCACATTCAAAAAAGATGTCATAGTTGCAATTTCTACAGCTGTGTTTCACATTTTTTCATTTAAGGCGCACTTAAAAAATAATAAACTACCTGTACAAGACGTTAATTCCATATCTTCCGTCCGCCACTAAGTTGACACCCACAACAAAGTAGTGACAAAGACTTTGAAACAAAAGTGGCAGTTCGTCATAAAAGTAATTCGACCATCAAATTACTAACGCCCCCACTTTTTCAGAACACTTACGTACATTTCCTCTATGGTAAGTCGTAATATAGCACTCCTGAGGGAAATCTGTGCTATTGCCAGCTTGTTTTGTGGAACTGACGTCTGTTGGCCAACTGAACGTACCAAATGAAACAACTTATTATTCTTTAACGTTAATATGAGTAGACTCAGTGAATTGGACGGTGAACATTGATTTAGTGACTGTTTTTTCTGCACCATTAAGTTGATTCTTTTTTGTTTTTTTTTATTTCAGTGGCATGAAACCGAAACATTTTGGGGTAAACATAAAAGGTAATCTACAGAAAACTGGTTATGTTTTCATGTCCATGTTTTGTGTATCATATTATAGTTCTTCATTTATATTTTTCCCAGAGTTTCTTCAACGCAGCATGCAAACTTTCTTAACAACTTGTTTTATAACAAGTCTCAGGAGAAAATAATGTGATGGTACCTACACGTGTTTTGTATTCCTACAACAAGAGCTCCATGCGCTTGTCTAGAAAGCTTTATGATTTCCAACGAAATTCACCTTTTACTTGAGACAAAACAGCATCGAATGCAAACAAAATCTTCATCTAACACCAATAAGATAAACACACCGAGCTTATTTGCTTATAAAGCAGTATCAAATTTGCCGTAGACACACCTTTATATTTTACATAATATTCATCTCGATGTTCGTTTGCAAATAACATAAATGTCTGTGTTTATGTCTCGCATTCGCTTTGCTATTCAAGAGAGAAAATTTTAACTTAACGACGGCAATAACGGCCTTGCCGGGGCTCGTTTACACCTCGAGTAATATTTTCACCTGCGTGTGAACGGAAGCAAAAGGCAAAGGGGATGTATCTACTTTTACCACCTTTTACACACCGCATTTTTACCCCACGCGGCGTACGCACGGTTGAATTGTATTTTATTTGATAAAAGTTTTCATTTTAATGTTTTCGGGTTATTGTCGTCGTTAGAACGTAATATTAGGGACTCCTCTTTTAAGTGGATTCAGCATAATATGTTTTGTATGATAAGGAGTCAGTTTATTGGAGGTGTCTTATTTTCGTTTTATTTCGTGCCTAATGTGAGGCAGTTTCAAAATATAGATAGATATTTCTTTTGTTTTTCAAACGTTATTTCGCACTAGGGTTTATTTAATTTTCAGAATGGTGTCTACGTTTCGAAGCAATCTCTTTTTGTGAGATATGAAAACGAAGCCAAAAATGGCAAAATAGAATAGAAACCTGATATTTAATCAGTTAGTATTGTAACGACTTTAACTTTGCGTTTAGGGTGGGTTATCCCCTTGATGTCCAGGTAGTTCGATCGGTCGGATGGCCATAGTACCTATCTATAAGTGAAAAAGTACCTGAGTAGAGTTAAGAAGTAATGAACATTGAATGGTGATCCATTTATGTGTTGAACAAAGTCTAAGACTTTTGAAAAGCGGTGGCAGCACTTTTGCAAATAAAGCCTCGCATTCCGCTACTAATCCTACGAAAAATCTAAAATTAAATCTAAAAGACGAAAGCTACATGTAATGTCATCTAATGTTTTCGCTCGTCTTCACAAAATTAATTATCTTTTTTTAGGGAATCTATTCTGAAAAGCTTATAATTCTTATATACAGGGTAGAATTTTAGAAGCTTACCTGGAGGGAAAGTACTCTAAATACTGAAGACAGAAAATTTTACTCAAAGGAAACATTCCTTTATTTTTAAAAAGAAACAAAACTGCATTTAAATATTTTTGAAAATACGCTTGCCACACCCGGGAATGCTGCTGCTGAGCATGAGGTCCTGGGTTCGATTTCCAGGTCAGGCAAAGTGTTATTGGGTTTTTTCATCAGGTACATCTCAGTCATCTCTGGATGTGTGCCTGGTTGACGGCACTAGGCTGGCTCATTAATAGGTACATGGGTCTTAAACATAACTGGCAAAATATGGGTGTACAGTCACGAGCACTAATATGTCAACACTTGGCAATTTTCAATTGCGATTTTTTCGTGAAATAACGAATGCAACGTTGAAATATGACACTTTACATAAACCTATGGGTTCGAAAATACTATGTACGTAATAACATAAAATTTCATTCAAAAATAAAGGAGAAAATCGCTTTTGAATAAAGCCAAGTGTATACATACTTATGCTCGTGACTCGGCCCTATTACTAAACAAGTCTTATTTTTGGTACCTGGCTTAAACCATCGAGCCATTTTTAAATTTCGAACTGTAATCCGACAAACTGAAAGTTCTTAATACAAAAACTGACGTTAAACCTGAGTTTAAGTTATCAATTTTGCATTAAGAACTTTACGTTTGTCAGAATAAAGTTCAAAATGCAGTAACTGGCTCGAAGGTTTAGGATAGGTCTAAAGTTAGAACTCATTTTGTAATAAGAGGGATTGGGTTTACAAGCGTAAACCGCGTAGAAAAATACATAGCACTGTCTTATTATTTCACGAGTAGAGAGCCAGATTATTTCCCCAAGCCGCGAGGTAGGTACCAAGCTACTCACCAGAAATAATTCCCTTTGGCATACAATAGAGTGGGCAAAGGCGGTCGGGCAAAGTTTGGTGGTTACGACAAGTAGAAAAGTGGCAACATTAATCTGATCCCGGGCAGCAAATAGCTCTCGAATGCGGTGGCCGAGTGTAATGCACCGTGTGAGGACTAGTTCGACCAGAAACTAAGCGGCTGCGACCGATGTGCTCCCTATACGACCCACTGGTTCTGCCATTTAGCTGACAAGTGAAAGATCATAAGCGGTTAATTAAAGAGTTAAAATCTGTGGTAGGAATGTGGGTAAACAAAAAAAAAACACCCTTGCGTGGCGCGTCGAAGTTGTTTTTTAGAATTTAGAATTTTGATTTTATAAATAACATTTTTAACAAACCCAAAGGTGTTAATGAAAGGATTGCTCTCATCAACTTTTTCCAGAATAATATGCTCTATCAAACCAGGCTTTAGACTCAGATGATAAACCGAATAGTAGGTACTTACATATATCGTATATACAGTTTATTTGACAAAATTCATAACGTAATCACTATCCATTTTTTGCACTCGTTTAGATTTATACAGGTTTATTGGAAAAACATTACATTTATGTTCGTATAACTCGTCAAAATATAGTGATTTTTTTTTCGCGATTTTAGGTTTGGTCCCATAGTAAAAGGTGTTCATAATGATCAGTACAATGACCTCTTAAGAGGTTGTTGGCGTTTTTCTAATAACCCTGTTTATAGCATAATCAGACAATAACGTTCCCACTGCTGGGACACAAGCCTCCTCTCTGTGAGAGTTTTTATTCAGGGTGGCAGGGACATCCATGATTCTGAAGATTCTGAACATTTTCTGACATTTTTCGTCGGTTATTAAAAATAAGTTTTGCTGTTCCATACATTTTGACCGCGTAGGTATTGCACTTTTCTATGAAACAGCAGATTAATTAATTAATCGGTTTAATCACACTCTGTAATCTACAAGTTAGCGTCAGTCATTTTAGTGAGGTCTAAAAATACGTCAGTGAAAATAATTTTCTTTAAAGTCAAAGGTCTTAAGGGGAAAGAGTCTAAACGTACAGAGCGGGGCTTCTTATCTAAATCATACCACTATGTGCCAGCCCCTAAGTTTGATACATTCGCCTACGAACCTACTTCATCCAATTATATATTTATTATTCACTAGTGTTTCAATAGGTAGGTTACCACTCTGAATTTACCTGTTATGTACGAACGCTCTTTTGTTTTTCCTCCATATTTTACAACTAGCTGCGCCACGTGTTTCACCCGCATAAGTTCGATGATCCCGTGGCAACATAGGGATAAAAAATACTCTATGTCCTAATCCAGGTCATGGTCTACCTATGTGCCAAATTTCGTCTAAATCCATTCAGCCATTTTAGTGTGAAAGCGTAACAAATACAGAAAATCAAATCGTTTCTCTTTAAATATTAAATGAAGTAATGACTAGCGACTGTATAAGTAACAATATATTTTTGACGTTAAAAAGTCTCTTAATTTTAAGCAACGTTTATAAATAAGACGGTTCCATATTTCTTATGACTTCATTTTGATTTAGTTTACTGCTCAGTGTTTACTGTCGAACTTGGTTAAAAAAACATGCATTTTGTAATTTTTAATTCACCAAAACTACGACTGCAGCTTTAAATCAACGCCATTGAAATTGAATCATTATAATATCTGGCAAAAGATGCCCCACTCTTCGACTAGGTTTTCCCAAAACATCACCACGAAAAATTATCGTAAGTTACATATAACGAATCTCGTAACCTTCATTAAAGCATATTGTCAATGAAATTGAATTAATTCTATGCACTCTATAAAAGAAGTGTAACTTAAAAGGACTGAAACCTTCATCCATAAATAAATAATCCGGCTGGCATTGTGGGATTTCGTCATAACCAAAGTGCATTCTGATTGAATATGAAGACCACCGCGGGTAATATTTCGCTTCGTGGTCCTTTTGTTTTGTGCCGATAGCGTTTAGTGCATTTTTGGAGTTATTGACGAAGTTTTTGGTCTGCGTAAACTGTATTTTTGTCCAGTGGCCTTTTGTGTTGACCTGCACACATTATTTTTTTAAGATTACCATAATAGCGAGTATGTACAGTCAACAAAAGAGATAAGTATGCAGGATCGTCGGATATAGTTGAAGTTTTGTAAGAAACCGATGGATTTTTTCGAATAAAATTTAATTTAATTAATAGAAAACAAAAAGTTCATTTGTCAAATTAAATTTCATTCTAAAACATTCATCGGTTTTTCACTAAACTTCAACTATATCCGACGGTCCTGCATACTCATCTCTTTTGTTGACTGTACATATCTGTTGTTGATTAACGTTAAAATAGCGTATTTTTTCATACTAATTACAATTTGGGACATTCAGGCTTTTTTTTTCTTTATTATATTCCTAATTGTCCTGATTGCCACGTTGGTCTGGCGGTCGCAAGCACTGCTACTGAGCATGAGGTCCTGGGTTCGATTCCCGGGTCGGGGAAAGGGTTTTTGAGTTTTTCCGTCTGAAATTGCTCAGTAGCAGTCCGTAGCCTGGATTTGTGCCCGGTTGATGGCATTTTTATATTTATATTCCCTATTACATGGGACTTAAACATAACTGGCGAAATGAGGGTATACTGTAGGTACAGACGCCAGCACATCAAGCTACCCCAATCTGTCAAATTTTCCCAATTAACTTTGAACCCTATGGTTCAGCGATAAAGTTGAAAATCTATTAAAGAAATTTGTCAGATTGTAGTAATTTGATGTGCTGGCGTCTTTACATCTCTGCTTGTCTCTTTTGGAAATACAGGCGTGATGTAATGTTATGTTATTTATATATTTTTCTTGTTATTTCGGAGTTCAATATATAACTTATTTTTAGACGAAGTTCATAGGTATCATCAAAACGAACGTCCGATAGTCTATCTACCGAATAATATTTTAAGCATCGTTTATAAATAAAGGGGTAAATGAATAATTAAATAAATATTTAAGCAGTAAAATTATTGAACGGGCAGTTACGTGTTGGCAGTTAACAAATCGGAATTAGTCGTAAGAAATTTAACTTGGACCTAGCGCTTGCCAGCCGCTCGCTTCGCTCGCTCGCGCGCTGTTGGTGACAGTTCTAACCTAACCCGTTTAGTCTAGGTTGGCTTAGTTACTGCAACCAAATCGGCGCGCGCGTGTTTGTTTAGTAACAGTTCAAACCTTACCTATGAACTGCCGAACTATTTATTTATCTGCCCATTTCAATATTTTTACTGGCCATTCCTTTATTACTTACACTACTTTAGTATTTTTTGTACTTACATTGTAGGATGAAATAACCGACCAATTTTCTTTTTATTACCTCCTGTTCATGTTTTACTGTCACACTCATCTTCCAAGCACCGGAAAATTAAATTACTGCCCGTTAATTTTTTCAAATGATCATAATAACCTCCCTAATTTTTGCGTCATGTTCACCGCAAATAAACGTATTTTCTTTGTTTCTTTCTAATGTTTAAATAACAGTTGCAAAAATTATCACCCAATTTCAATTTCAACCTAAGTATCTAGATATACGTTCGTGTTTTGATCGGTTACATACGTAAAAGTATCTACATGAATACGTATCAGAATTTGTATCCGAATTTGTCTTCAAAGTCAATAGTCTTAAGTTCTGCTAAAGATGGTCAAAAATACCTTTTCAATTTATTTTTATTTGGGTCGTGTTGTAAAAGTACGAATGATGTTTTCCGACCTGCGATATATTATAGCAATAAACAGTAAACATGGTCACACTAAAAGGGTAACCGTGTCATAAATTAATAATGATAAACTTAATTCATTGACCCTTTGGCGACTCCTTGTAGTTTTTTAATCTACTAGGAGTCGCCAAATTCTCAAGTTCTCAATACAAATAAAAACACTTGAAATTAAAAACATCAATATTTTTGGAACAGTCATTTGCAATTAGATACGAAGTAAGAAAACAGGGTAGGTACCGTCACGTAATGAACAATACAATTGTCGTTCTTTCGGCGTATGATCAGAAGTCCTTGAGGTGTTAAAGACAAGTTATAATAACATGTTTATATTTATCACTAACAACAAAACATTTAATGAAATATTGAAAAAGGCAGGGAGCAAATAAAAAGAGTAGAAACCTGCCAACAGAAGCCAGTCATACACGTCGTATAATAATAATGATGTCTATCGTCTGTGCCGACCCTAATAGCCAATATAATATTATGAAAATCCAGACATCTTGCACAAAAAAGTCACCCTCAAATAACAAAATAACTCTGTCCTTTGCAAAATTCTATAAATATTCAAAATTTATGTCCAAACTCTGTCCCGTTGAGCAAGTCACACATGTCAAATATTCCATTTTCATTCGTAATTTATCGAGTGACAGTTAGACATCTATTCAGTATCAAATATCATGTAGTGTCCAACCACGCGAGGGTGTGCATATTCGCGACATCGGTGACTCAGCATGATCCCATCTCGTGAAAGACCCGCGGACGGTCACGTACAGGCTTCAATTTATCAGCTATCAGCCGATGTGGCCCCTATGTGGGTTTCGCGAATATTTTACTTAGTTACTGTATATAGAGCACATAGGCTCCGACGACACTTCACAAAGTATGCCTTACAGTGTAGGACCGTCACACATTTTTGATTTCTTGGCGTTACTGCATGAGATGAGAATATGAGATACAAAGCTGGAGTACGTAATATATGAATAACATCAGTGAAATAATATATTATCATCTTGAAGTTTGCCCAGTTGATAGAAATACAGGGGGGACCCTGTGACATGGAACTTAAACAAAACTGACGAAATATGGGTGTGTAATCTGCATTCGCGACTTATTTGCCAAAAATGTAAGCGAGTAATGAGTTTATGGAAAAATAACTTTAATTCCTACAGAATAAAGTGCAATTTACGCTACAACTTCATAACTTTTTCAATAATGCTAGTCACTCTGAAATCAACTTAATTACTAAAATAAAGTTGATATTTCTTTAACCAACATCAATTGGAAAAATACATTTGATAGACCTTAGTTACTATAGGTGCACCTCTGTCTAACCCTTCGGGAAATACTGGCGTGATGTTATGATGTTTTTAAGTTTTTTGTAAACAAGCATAATGCGAGTATATCGCATTTTACTTTTGCAAAGGAACCATAATAAAACATAATTGCTTGTCTGCTGATATTGAATTTCATTTCGAGCACATCCGGCCAAACTGACGTAAAACCGACGTTTAGTGCAATCACAAGCTAAGTTTAATAATAGATTCCCGATTAATTCGTCATCCTCGCAAAATGTAAAGTGCAAATGACGTTCCAGAAATTGCCCGTCATGCACGCTGTGCAATCATGATTTTCATAAGCAATTAATGTATGATTTTAGATTGGATATGCTAACACAAATCATGTTTAGATCAATAATTAGGTGCTAATAATCTTAGTTTGCGTCAGACTCTATTCAAAGAACTATGGATTTATACTTCAAGTACAAAGACTGTCTTTGCCCTATTCGATATAATAGTTGCCATACAACACCAATCGTAAACATTACCTGTCGACAACGATGCGGAGGATTTTTTTTGACGCCATATTTTAGTTTTAAAATAGTTATCACGTAAAAAATGAAGTTCGATTTAAATTGCTTGTTATAATAGGCTAGATTGTAATTAATTATTAAGAAAGGTAATTAATTAGGTTAATTTTAATAAAGGTTATAAAATAAAATAAAAAATTTAGTATAGGAAGATTATCCAGTGTAGGTATATAATATTTGTATCCTCTTTAATAAATACAATATTTCGCACATAACAGTTTTGTTCTTTAATAAGAGATGATTATTTCATACGACCTTGATACTTATCTAGAATTTCTGTTTATTTCAGGTATGATCACAAAACCACCGCCACGTCCCCGCCACGTCCACGGCACGTGTGTTTGTTGCCTCTCTCGATAGTCCTCCTACGCAAACACGAACCGAAAGCAAACAGTTTATATATGTAATACGGTCGCTCGCTCCGAATAGCAAAAGATTCTCTAATAGCGCGAGATGATTTTACGCTCAATAACAGTTTAGCAAAGTCAAGTTTGACTCAAATAATTATATTTGCACTAACTACTGCAAATTTAATTATTTAAACCAAAACCTCCAGTAGCCAGCTTATACGCCACGCTTTTACGTTACTCATTGCACTTCTGTAAAGAACACTTTGAGAATAACGAAGTTATAATATCAAGTCTTAGTTCAGGCTAAGCAAAGTTTGTTGTTTTAAGAGTATCGTCTTTGAGCCAGACAATGAAGATCCTGTTAAACAGTTTAAGCTTATTAATCGTTGGGAATTGATTACAGTTTATAATGACAACGAAAATTCATGCTTTTACGTCACGAGCATAAAGCCCTATCTTCTCTACTGTTATTAAGCTCAACGAAGCGATTCACGAAAAACATGAATAAAATGTACGCCATAATATTTCATTGTGGTTACCAATCTGCAGTGCAGGAGCAGTGGTGACCCAGTGGTAACGGCCGCGACTTACGAGTTAAAGTTTGTAGCTTCGAACCCAGACAGACGCTTTACTTTGTGTAACTTATTTCATCACCACAGCTCCCAAAACGGTGAAGGTAAACATCGTGAGGAAACAGGTCCTAGAACCAAAAATTCGAAGACTTGGGACATCCACAAACCCACACTGGGCCCGCGTGGTGGATTATTGCCTACTCCCTCTCACGGATAGGCCTGTGTCCCAGCAGTGGGATCTCTATAGGCTGATTCTGCTATTATACTATTATGCCGGATAAATTATGAACGTTTCATTGAGAAAATTCAGTCTTCCAGGAAGCCATTTAATATGACAAACTAAAAAAAAGCTAAAGCTATCACTCAATTAACTCCCACGAACTGTAGTTGGTAATAGGCAGATACACGGAATTGTCCGATTCCCATTGGAATCGTTAGTAGCGTGAATTTAGCCTCGCCGATAACTTTCTGCAAATGAGTTTATTCCGACAGGCTTCGTTTGGCTCGGGTCGTCATTTTATAGACACCGACCCAATAGTTCCAAATTCTAATTTCGGAACAATTTATTTGCATATTTTGATATTAATTTATGTAACCGCTTATTCGGTTTCAGACCTTTCCTAAGCCCTAGGCTATATTATTAAAGACCTTGCTGATAGGATGTACCTATGCTACCAATACCTACAAGCGGTGCTTGTAAATAGCCGCATAAATGTTTGTTTTTTATTGTGCAAGAAAAAAGGTGAGTGTATATATATGTTACCGTATAAGTTTACAACCTATCTCGCGAAATTGTGAACTGTACCATACTGCTTACAATATAACGTATTCATTTTCGATAGTTTATAATCTATTCATGTCAAACCGTCAAATTGTGAACGAAAATGCTCTTACCGAGTGGGTTCACAATCTGTCCGATTTTATCACCCGTAAAATTTTTAACCGTCCCTGATTTGTCGGTCTTAACGGTAGTCGGATTGGTCGCAGTAACTAAGCCAGGGAGGGCACCCCGACCAAATGGGTTAGGTTAGAACTGTGACTAACCGCGCGCGAGTCAAGCGAGCGGAGCCGCCGTAGCGGCCGGCGAGTTGCACGCTTAGCTATTTAGTATAGCGTAAGGTGCGACCCATCGCATGCAAGTTTGATATCAGTTCACAATTTTTCGGTAGTTTATAAACTCGAGAGATATATTATAAACTAACGATGTTCATAATTTATACCGTTTTTTAATGTATTTCTTTTGGTATTAACTATTTTTTGTGTCTATTTATGGATCTTGTGGTCTGCAATAACATTTTTTATTTATTATTATTTCTAAAGGGAATATTATGATCACTGATCTTTTAAAATAATTAGTGATAGTAGGATGATTTCATATGACACACGGTCATATCCGCAGGTGTTAAACAGTTTGCAAAGACATTACGTCACGAGGACAAGCAGCAGATTACCGGTCCACCGTCTCCTAAACAAAAACACAAACTACTGTTACTAATCAGTCTGTCAAACATAGTAATGGCAATTTCTCAGTTACAATTCTCTCGCTTTACAATCATCATCATCATTTCAGCTGAAAAACGTCTACTGCTGGACATAGACCTCCCCAAGCACCGCCACTTCGACCGGTTCTGTGCTTCTCACATCCACCTGATTCCAGCGGTATTCACCAGGTCATCGGTCCACTATGTGGGAGGCCTTCCAACGCTAAGTCTTTCGGTACGCGGTCGCCACTCCTGAATCTTTCGGTCCCATCGGCCATCTGTTCTGCGAGCATAATTATGTGCTCTGCCCACTGCCACCTAAGTTTGGCAATTCTTCGGGCTATGTCGGTTACCTTGGCTCTCCTACGGAACGCTTCATCTTTCACTACAATAGGTAATCACTTTTGTTCACCTTTCACCCGACTGATATTCATATTAATTTCTAGGCATTTCTAGCCCAAACCAGACGCTAGACAGATTGGTGTCTTTTCTTAGTAAACATACCTTAGTAAGCATGACCTTCTAATATTTTATACACGTGTTAATATTAGGATAAATATTTTATTATCATGTTTATGAAAAGGAATAAACGAATACTGGAATCCATTTAACTGTCTGAGCATATAAATTGTTTGAGAAAATAAATAGGTTGTGCTTCGAGAGTTATTTCGTTGTTTAACTTTTAATGGACAATATCTTTGTAAATAGAATTCGCGTCACGCCTGTTAGTACTCCCCAGGGTAAGTAGAAGGGTAGGTACTCCCCCATTTCGCCAATGACGATAGGCATTCAGACCTGCGTACAATAATTCCAACAAATTGCAATAGGGATCCACCCTATTATTGTTTATGTTACCATTTTGTTAGGTCTGCCACGGTTTTAGAAACCAGAGACTAGAGCTAGACCAATGATACAGATACTCCATACTTGTTTAACTTTTATACGTACCTACCAAAAGGTTGATACAATACAATTTGTACCATCCGTACTAAAATCCATATTATACTATATTACTATAATTGTAATATTATAAATTCCCAAGAAACTGTCTATCTGTCTGTCTGAATGTTACCTTTTCACGACTAAACAACTGAACGGATATCGATAAAATTTGCCATGAAGATAGATGACATCTCGTTGAAGAATGTCCTTCAACAGGACACCATCTATCTCCTTGCCTACATAAACTCATTAACATACATAAACTCACGCTTTCTTCCCATGGGGATAGGCAGAAACTACAGAACGTCACCTGCTACGATCCTTACATAGGTACAAGGAGTATGCCTTACATACTCCTTGTCTGTAAGGATCGTAGATCGTAGCCAGTGATGGCGTTTGCTTCTGGTACATTCATTCACCAGCACCCTAATTGCGTAACAGACTTTCAATTACAATCTGAATCATTTTGAAGGATATTGCTAATTCATTGCTTCATAAAAAATTTCTGCTCAACGACGTAAATAACGCAATGAATGTTGTTGAACATTCGCAGTGACTGTTGTGTGTTACAAAATCACCCTGCTGGTCATACACGCTCGCTGGCTGCGAGTACTACGAACCTGACCTCTCAGAAGAATATCACCAAAAAGGTCACCATAGATATGTCCTTCTAGTTTAACCTAACCTTTTGTTATTCGCCTTTCATTCATCCTCTCAACATGATCAAACCATCTAAAAGTACTCTTTCAATTTTTGTCACTACGTCTTCTTTTAGAACCTTGTGTCACCGTTGCATTACCACATCATCCGTCAGCCTATCGTTCATAGTTACAAGCTTCAAAAGGAACGCATTTCCACATTAACTAGTTTCAGAAGGGCTTTACACAGGTGGTTAATTAGAATCTCTTCTATTTTATAAAAGAATTCCTTCAGTTTAAATCTAAATGATCTAATTATACCTATACGTTATGATTGAATATGTTAAGCTACTATCATACTACCATTGTCAGAACTTTTGTAACGATATTTATCTGCAATTAAATATTTGATTTTGACTTTGATTTTGAGTTTGAAATTTTAGCTGGCTGGCAATAATAGAATCTAACTATAATCACCTGCCTAATTTACGAGTATAAGTTATAAGGTAAATTTGTTCTTAAGGTTTATTTTGGACCTAATTTTATTGCGGTAGACCCCTATTGTCTACCGGGTGTGTTTATGTTGAGCAGATTTATTTTTATAAATATACGGTGTTTGAGATAATTTGTTGTTTCCTTATCTTATCGATACCACACCACGGAGAACAATTGAGAAATTTAACTCCCAAATAAAATTGGTAGGTAAACAACGTAATACCTGGCACTTTTGTACTTATTTTTCTGTTCTTTCATTTTCTTGTCTGTTTATTTAAGTGTGTATTATTTTCAGTTCCTTTTCTGAAAATGCCTTTGAGATAAGTAACGTTTTGATTGAAATTGAAAACGATTTTTATTTCATCATACAAAAAATAATGTCAATAATTAGAATGACGTATAGCAACGAACGGCCATTATTAAATGTATCAATAAAGCATTTCTAAATTCTAAGATCCAATAATTTTAAGTTCGACGTATTTCAATGGTCCGTAATCGCAATTCTCTGAACTTTGGAAAAATTCTTTATTACCCCAGTTCAATATCATGGATAATACACATGATCATTTTCTTCAGCAAACAATTAAGTATGTCTAGTAAGCATTGCTTAGCCTTTCAGGACATAAGGTAGATTCTGGATATAATAAAAAATAGGAGACGCAACTTTACGTTATGCCTTGTATTCATTCGCAGCTTGTTTGCTTTTCGCAATTTTGCTAGGTCCATAATTTTATTTATTACACGTAGTTAGAGAAGAGCAGTGGTGGCCCGGTGGTAACGGCCGCCCCAACTTACGAGTTGTAGGTCGTAGGTTCGAACCCAGGGAGGCGCTTTACTTTGTGTAAATAATCTCTTCACCACTGCTCTAAAAACGGTGAAGGAAAACATCGTGAGGAAACCGACATGTCCTGGAACCAAAAAACTTAAAAAAACGACTTCCAAAAAAACACTACAAAGTGAAAAATAACTTTAATTTCGGAAGTCGGTGTCTTTGGATCTGCATTTTAGTTTTTTACCACCGACTTCCGAAATTAAAGTTATTTTTCACTTTGTAGTGTTTTTTGGAAGACGGTTGTTTTTTTTATTATAGTGTTTTTTATTTTTTTCACTTTTTAGTGGGTCAGTTTTTAATTTGTCTAAGTTACAATAGCCTAATGTCAACTGCTCATCACCTTTTACAAAGTATTGCTTTTTCCGATGCAGGGACTTTAATTATTGCGGAGTTCTCCTAGTAAAAATCACGAGAACTGGAGCTGATTGAGAAGTCACCATCAGCTCCACTTCACCATACACATTGTGACGAGCATAAATTGCTTAGCAACCACATTAAAGTACCTAATCGAATCGCAACCCGTGAAATACTTATTATTGAGTAGTTCCGATGGCCATCTGTGGTCTTCATCTTCAGTTCCACTTCACCAAATGGTGCTTTCCGAGAGCAAGTGCACGAGTTAATATAAAAAATACCCAAATCGCTACAGGTGTGCCTATAAAATATGAGGGTTTCTCTCGATTTCCATGGGACTCCCTCATCAGATTCCGACTTAGTGACAATGGGACCACCTGTAGAGCATATCCTTTTAAACATAAACAGCATTTTTAAAATAGGTGCACAATTGACGGAGAAATCGGTGAACATACATAAAAAAACATACATGAAGTCGAACATATAACCTCCTCCTTTTTGGAAGTCAGTTAAAAATTTGAAGACGTATTATATGACATCTGCCAACCCGCACTGGGCCCGCGTGGTAGATTATCACCCACTCCGTCTCAAAGAGAGGAGGCTTGTGTCCCAGCAGTGAAAATTATACCTAAGCTGATTATGCAGTACCTACATAAAATACCTATTAAACTACAGACTTGATCTCCTATTCAAACAATTCATAACAAGATTATTATGTGACAAAAATTTTTAATAGCAAAAAACCACCCCACATATTTTATTGGAAACTTATAAAATAAGTAATGTAGTATAGAGGTATGAGGAACAGGGTGTAAAGTTCACTCATACTCTATAGAAAAGGGAGGATCCTCCTACCAGACGGGTGTTGTGTCTGGCGGGCAACTGCCCGATGATTCATGTCGGGCCGTTGTATCTATGCTAGTTGCGCGGTAAACTCTGCTTGCGAGATGCAGGATTTGCGTGACGTCAGTATGACGCGTTGTTCGCATGTGGCGTTGTAGATACCGCTACATCAGTAAATCGCATGAAGCTAATTTATGCAACTGAGACTTTACAGGTACATACGAACGTTTAAAATTGAACAAATTAAACTGCAGCCATACTTCACATGCGTTAAAAAATAAATCCACATTACATAAACGAAATTGTTGATTGTAATCACAACTCGATACCCAACTCCCATAAAGTGTAAAATATGTAGAGCACAATAATTACAAAAGAGATCGATAGCGGGCATAGTGCGAACCTGAATGTTTTATACCTCGCTTACTGAAATTTATGACCGTGTGTCCCAGCTGTTATTACCTTACGTTGAATAAGCAAACAATTTGCGAAGTTTGTTGAAATCAAGACTCGTTAGTACTTTGCTCACGGCCAATCAGCGTGAAGAAAGTGATTAAGTTTGATTGGAAGTTATCTTTCTTCGGCTGAAGAGAGCTTAGCAGACTGAAAAAATATAGGTAAATTATTCAGAGATGCATTCGGAATATTTTGGTTACATTACAGCGCAGCTTGCCTGAATATTAATTGAGCTCTGATTTCCTCCATCAAAGTATGAAGATTGGTTGAATATTGCTATGTACACACGGAATTCATTAGCAAAATAAATAAATGCTTAATTAATCCTGAGAGATGGATTTTCTGTGGAACAAATAAAATTTAATGAAAAAGAGCAGTAGGTATTTCCATACACAACTCCTGGAGCTAATTAAAAAAAAGTTAAAGAAGTTTGCCAGGGAAAAATTAATAACGAAACTTCCGGACCAGTCAGAGAAAAAACACTATTGAGTTACGTTTCGCTTAACTAATTTAGGTAAAAAAGGAGGCTTAGCCTGTCCGTCGGGGTAATGTTCCGATGTGACCCTTATCAATTCGCTCATGTCCGCCTAGCGGACGCGTCTACCCGGCCTTTATTACGTATGTACGCATCTCACAAAAATAACGTGTCACTCTAATAACGGCCATTGGGGGTGACTGGGGCACAACATCCCCGCTAATATTTAATATGGAAAACGGTTAGCTTTGATAATTTTTGGGATAAAAGGAAGATAACCTAAAATTGAGGCGACGTGACTTAGGTGTAGGTACATATTTGCGTTCGTAGATTAATTTGGTCGTGAACGGTTTTTAGAATATTATCTGATCATGATCCCACGAGAAAGCATACTTTAATGCATTTTAAGTACAGATCTGCCACCATATTGCTTTTTAGATCAGGTGTAACTAGGTTATAACTATGTAACTAAGGTAATTAAGTAATAAGTATATATTTTGTAACTTTTAGATTTGCTGTAAACTTATAGAAAAGCTTTAACAAATCTATACTTCTATACAAATATAAATAAAATTGAAGTGTCTGTTTGTGATTTCAAAATAACAACTTTTTACAAAATGCATATTATGAAAATATATAAAAAACAGTTTTTAGAATGTTTGTCTGTCTGTTTGTTCTGGCTAATGTCCGACACGGCTGGACCAATTATGACGGGACTTTCACTGGCAGATAGCTGACGTTATAAGGAGTAACTAGGCTATTTTTATTTTAAAAAAGTTTTAGGCTGCCGCGCAAAAAAATTAAACCCATGAAATCCAATTTGTTTTCTGACATGCACGTGATCGAAGTCGCGGGCACACCTAGTTAATATTAAAAAGATGTGTATTCTTACCTATAGTAAAAGTACGCAGTGCTGCACATCCCCACCCTATTTCAAGTTAAACAAATATCAACTTTATTTCAATGACAATTAAGTTGATTTCAGAGTGACTAACACTATTGAAAAAGTTATAAAAATGTTTGAAGTTGTAGCGTAAACTAAACTTTGTTGTGTAAGAATTAAAGTTATCTATCCATTAATTCATATTTGTTTGCATTTTTGCCAAATAAATCGCAAACGCAGATTAGTGAGTGTTCTAAAAGGTCCTTGACTACATGTCCTGAACCATAAAGAAATAACAATAGAATTTCTTACTTCTTTCGTTTATTTTCTTAGACCTAAGCTCTTATATTTATGCTTAGGTTTCATTAAAGGGTAAATAACCATTCATATTCACATTTATAACGTCAGTTATACGGAATAAAGATGACTGACAGTGGTGCCGATTCTCTTGTACACCGAACTAAACTAACTAAACTATCACTAAAATTCCTTACTTTTTGCTATGAGAATCTTACAGCTATTCTGCATGAAAAATTCTCTAAATTTAAAAATAATTTTGACACAACTAAAATCGAATTTGACAATTGCGACTCGTCGACATGTGGTACTTGTTTGCCCTACCCGTGATTTTTTTTTAGAGCCGCAGGCGTGTAGGGGGCAGCCTTGGCGTGTTTTTTAAGGAATTTTTCACTTTTTGTATGGAAAATATGAAAAATTATTACCTACATGTTGAGTTTTAGGGGGGTTTATGTGTTTTATAGAGGGGGTCGAAATTTTCATTATTTTTGCGATAGGACACACCATTTTCAAGATATAAGCAAAAAAAAAAAAATACTGTACTGTTTTTGCATCTGAAGTCGAGGTGTTGGTGTGACTTTCTATTCATTTTTTTCTTCAACGACAACTAATTTTATTCCACACCTTTTTAATCGCGATTAAAAATAGTCAGATTTAGTTAAACAATCTAAATTTTATGTGAATAACGTGTAATTCAGAATAGCAAAATTGCCATGTTCAATAGATTAAATAACTCAGTGGCATCTTAGTGCTGTCAAACTAAAATATAGTTAAGTTGTGTCACTTTAGTCAATTTCAGAATAGGAAATCGTCGTTTGACAGGAATAAACTAAATTTTAGTGATTTTTAGTCTAGTTTAGAGGCATTTGTGACAAGAGAATCGACACCAGTACCTATGTTTTTTGACCCTTTTATTCTTGAAGGTTTTATTTTTCGTTCCACAATATAATGTGAACCATATCGTACCTACTTAGGATATCGCCACGTTGGTCTAGTGGTCGCAAGCGCTACTACTGATCATGAGGTCCTGGGTTCGATTCCCGGGTCGGCCAAATAACTGGCGAAATAGGTGAAATATAGGTGCACCTCTGCCTAACCCTTTTGGGAATACAGGAGAGATGTTATGATAAGTATCTTGGTAAATGAAAGATAATACATTTATTAGTAAGGGGGTAAGTTTCTAATAAGTTTTTGCTTATTACAAAATTATCATATTAACACAATTATTAAGTTATGCATACAATAAAATGGTATTTAACGTTAACGCTCTTTCATTTTATCGACTGGAATGCCGAATAAAAAAGAAGTAAAATATTTTAATATATTGCCAGTACAGTCGTAAAATATGTTTAATCTAGTTTATTGGTCATATAAAAAGGGCACAGCCCACAATTTCACGTTTTTAATTACCTCGTTCCTCTAAGGGGTACAAAGTTTGTAAATGATTCAGATAAACAATAATTACGGCCGTTCCAAATTAGGAAGTTAGAAGAAGTTCACGATGTTCAGGCCAAACATGAAACTTGGTCCAGCAAGCGCCTAATTAGTTAAGTTTACAAATTTGTTACCTATTTGGTATGCTAAGTGCCCTACAGAGGAGCTACAAGCTATTTTTATTAGACTATAAAATACTGAAACCTTTTTAAACGAAAAATTTGTCTAATTGTAGTCCTTAATTTTACCAACTATAAATTTTGATTAAACGAAAAATACGGTTTCATATTTTATCAATTAGGCTTTCATTAGATAAGTTTTTTTTTAAAGAGACCTTTGAATCCTTCATTAATTATACTTCTATTTAAGAGGACTACATGACCTAAAGCGCGGTCTTTGTCGGACTGCATAGAAAAGAAAGAGAAGCGCGATGCCACAACGCTGGTAATTTATTGCAAAATATGAAGCAATTAAGTATCGATTTAAGAAAAATCTAGTGTTTGGACAAAAAAACTAAAACACTATAGTTTTAGTATGTTGCTTGTAGAATAATCTGACAAAAAATCATAATGATTGTATGTATATTAGTATGAATTTTGTTGTAAAAAAAAGTTTTTAGAGGTATCTTCATGATTTTTTTCTATCGTACCAAATAAGTTGTATTATGTTTTCAACACACTATCTTCCTAACATTTATCCTGAAGAATATCATATATTTTTTTACTATAGTCGATCATATACTTTTATTGTTTCTAAAACTTGCGTTTTTTTGCGTTTAGGTCCTGTAAGCCCCTTAAATCAATGTCAGCTAGGCCTATCTATACAAGTAACCTTTAACACGTTCACTGTCCAATGACTCCAAATGAGTCACATTTGCACCAAAGTCATATGTCTATGACTCTAGTTGGAGTTGTAATCCAAAAGTAAATTTGATGTCTTTTATTTGACTGGACGTATGAATAAAAAATTTTTTTTAGGCCGTATTAGTAGAAATGTAATCCCTTATAATGATTATTGTCAAGTTAGGGCGACATTGTTGGTGGACGTTCGATTACATTTTATAACTTTGTACTGGGACAGGGAACGTGTTAAGGGTCACAGTTTAAACACGATTTCGTTTTGAATAACTAGGCCCGTTGTACACGGCACGGTTTCTTTACGGTACGGCGGCGGCGGCGCGTTAACCGCACCGTAAAATAATCGTGTGACCTTGTATACGCCCATACGGTGACGACGCCGAGCCGTAGTCGCACCGTGTCTATCAACAAGCTTCCATAGTGATCCATACAACACTGACGACCGTGCCTACACACGGCGAATCGACCATAGTTTTTCACAGTAAAACCGTAATTTTTTACGGCAAGAATTCCGTGTGTGTACAACGTAATAAAATGAAATGTTTATTTATGTAAGTAGATCTTTTTGGACGCAATATGGCAACATTTTGTTGCTCAATATTTAAAAAACTGGATGGAGCCGGCATGATCCCTGAGGAGAAATGCCGGAACAAACTCAGAGGTGCATGGTCTCTGTGAATTTCTCTTGTGGTACTTAAACAAACACTTTGCAAAACCAACCAAAAATTAAGTCATTTGAGATATGAATAGAATTATTCAACTATCTAATAATAGCATTTTGTGGACTTAATTTGAGAACATTTAGTAACGAATCCTTTCAATAACTTGACGACGAGACAAATCTTACAATATTTATGCTATTTTAATAATTATATATACACGTGGATTCTTAAATTATACTTATTGAAATTCAATAGGACGAGACATGTTTTTGTTCAATACAAATGCAAATTTCCTTTAGCTCACCTCTGATATTGTCATGAATACAACATTTATGCATATTTTGATTTAATAAGCCTCCCATGGGCGTGACTTTATCTTGATTTTTTTCTTATTTCATTATAAAAAAACTCAATTTCCTGTGACACCAATGTGTGAATACAAATCAGTAGATTTACATGTCGCACAAAAGAACATATAGGTACCTTTATATAAGACTAGCTGCGCCCCGCAGTTTCACCCGTATTAATGTCGATCCCCTGGGAATATCGGGATAAAAAGTAGCCTATATGTTAATCCAGGGTGTCAGCTACCTCCATACAAAATTTTATCAAAATTGGTCCATCCGTTTGAGCGTGAAGAAGTAACAAACACATAAACTCACACACACACACACACACTCACAAACTTTCGCCTTTATAATATTAGTGTGATGTTGATAGGTACCTACTAAAAATGTCCTATGAAGATATGAGGTATATTAATGTATGTGAAATTATAGTAGGCATGTGGCAGCACTGAATACATATTTAGTAGATATTCGGTCTACATTCAAGGCGCGTTCGGATTTGGCAAATGACAGACAAATTGGCGGGTTGTGGACGTGACGTATGGTACCGACACCCGCTACCCAGTTACAATAAAGTGAGCCAAACTCTTAGAGTTTGACTTTGGCAGCTCTTACTTCGCAAGTTTGGGAACTCGAAATAAGTAAATTACCTAGACCTATTCATAAATCTGCGCGGTCTACTTGAAACAAGTTGGAGGTAGGTACAAGAAGAATTATATAACTTGATTTTAACGAGGGTCTTCTCATGAAGAAATTATAGGGAATTTATAATTAGGTACGGGTTCTTAAAATGGAGGAAGAATAAAGATGTTGTTGAAACAGAAAAATCCTAGGATATACAAGCAGTTATTTTTTAATTTTTTAATCTTTTTCCATAATCACTTCGAATTTTCATTTTGAATACAAAGAAAATGTCCCTAATTTGAAAATATATTGAACTGCGTCTAGATTTATTTATCTGAAACAATGGCAACATTATTTCATATTCATCTAATTTAATTTTGCGATTAATCACGTCCGAATTAATTATCCGCCACCCCTTGTGTGATAAACTAATCTAATTCAAAATTAACATTTATAATTCAATTAACATTTTTTCATTCGCGTCCCAGCCCGCTGCGCAATGTTAGACTAAGAGTCATCAATCATAAATATCATTGGTTCGCTTCATCACTTATTCAGCTCTACTTTGTTGTTCGAAGCCGAGCTTGTGACATTTTTGTGAGATTGTAATTATTTTGAGTGGTTCCGCCCAGCTGTGACAAGGGTACCTACTTGAAGAGAAAACACACTATTACAAGATGTCGCTGAGTCATTGACTCGCCGCGTGAATTTTGCTTTGTGACTGGTCGATTTGCGCAAAAGTTACAGATAAAAGAAGTAGGTACTTAAACATCGTTTTTAAATTGCTATATATGTACAGTAGGCTCCAAAAGTCCATAGGCAAAGTCACAAAGCAATAGCTTGACGTTTAGTTTGACTTACGACCTTCTTTTAATGAGTAATTAGACACACACACTCGCATATTACTCGAATATAGTTCCGTGTCATGTTCGTCTTGTTCACATAGTTCATAAAACTTTATGATTATACCCACAGAAATCTAAATAAATAAAACATAAGGTAGACAGATGCTTAACTCATTCACCGCTAGTCCCCGACTAAATAGAATGTTGTTGCTTCTTGGTTGGTGGATAATTTGATATGTGAAGTGTGTTTAATCTATTAGCGTTGTTGTAGTTCATTTTGAAATGCAAGCAAATTTAAATATCGAGATGATAGCTGATATTATCGCGCTGCGTAAATATGGATTTATTATTATATCACAAATATTTGATGAAACCGGACTGACTGTGAGTATTATGATTTCATTATTTTATGGAACATTTATCTAATTAAAGTATAAATGATGATCCTTGTAGTTATTTTTTTAAACGTTTTATATTTACCTACCATAAGCCCTAAATAGAAAAAAAAAATATATTTCCTAAAGTTTATTTATTTACTTTTGGAATGATGAATATAATATTAAGCATAATATTATAATATATAATCATTTTGTAACATTTCTATTTTCAAAATAATTTTGTTTCAAAATAGTAATAATATTTTATAATTTTGCTAGTAGCTTAACAGTATTCCTTTTTTGTTTTAGAGAAATTACCTACTGTGAGTCGGAGGGTCAAAAGATATAAGGAAGAGGGTAGCCTTGCCAGTCGAAAGCGAAGTGGAAGGCCCAGCTGCTGGTCAGTGAATATGAAACAATTGGTTTCCGAGATATTTTGCCGAATTATTCAACAAGTGTTTACGAAGCGTTCGCCGTGCAAACGAAAACCAGCTCAAAAACATAATATTTGATTGGAAATAATAAACAAGAACATTTATACAAAGTATTAAGTTATAAATTGATTTTAGTAATATTAAAATAAAACTGTGTCATATCCGTATTAATAAGGATTATTTTGAGGTTTAGTTTCAATCTTCTTTTCATAATGAAAATGAATACTTAAGCTATAACCGCAATAAGTCCTAATAAATATGACTGTTTATAACGAATAAACATTTTGAAATCACTTAAGCATAAAACATTTTTATTTTTAACCCCATATAACATAAGCATAACAATATAATAATAAAAACATAAAAATTATTACATTGTTATTCTCTTTTATTATCTCTATTGAATAACAAAAAAAAAAAACGAAAAAGATAATTGTTGAAAAGAAAAATAATAGTCTCATCTCGAGATTGGAACCCAGACTTTCACGTTTGCTAAACAATTAGGTTACGTTACCAGCTATCTATACTTGCTATGATGAAGTGAATTTGAGCAGTAGTATGAACCCACCAAGGTTATGTGTAATTACGTAGTACCGTGTGCGTAAAAGCGACGATATGTTTTGTTTCGTTCGACGCTAGGACAGTAGAAAGATATTTATACTGTGACGCTCACGCTAGCCAATGCGTGTTCGACTTACACACACAGATGTGGCCTGCGGCGCGAGGCGGCCGGTATTATCACAGCAATTTGAACTTTAATATGCTTATGCAAAATTGATGCCTTACTGTACTTTAAAACTTAGCATTTATTACTTTACAGTAATATAATATAGTGATTTTGAAACATTCACACACAATTAAATTGTGTCTTATAATTTTTATCTGGAAATAAAAGTAGGTACCTATACCTGCTAATTAAACAATTATAAAAAACGTATATTTAATATTTTTTTGGTAGAATGTGCGTAGATTTATGAAACGTGTTCTTGTACTTATTTAGGTACAATACATCATTTTGAATCGTTCTGAAGACCAATTCTCGTAACTAAAAACGTTTAAAATCCAGTCGCAATCTCATTTCAGTGACAATATTTTTGACAGATTGAGACAGATCGGACTGTGAACGTTCTTAAAATAACGAGAATAGCCCCTCTGATCGCTGCTCGCACCACGTAGGTACTTACAATGCAGATATAGACGCCTGTCGATAGCTTGTGGGGGAAAATAACAATGTAGGTATTATTCAACAAACTGGTATAGGCACACAATATGCTCTTCTGAACACCCATTGTTCGCCAATGGCAATATTAGGTCTGAAAGCTATAGAGTCAAGCTTATCGCTATTTATCGGCAGTTCCTATCTCGGGCCACTCTCGGGCATGCATAAAGCCCTAATCACACTTTACTTGACTCCGAGATTGAATCCTGAACAATAGACGCTATAGTAATCTATCCAGTGTGTATTATCATTAAGCTACTTACGTGTAAATTGACTGAAATCCCTATGAAAGTGACTTTAGCGTAGGCACCTAATCAAAATTATTGAATAACTAACCGCGCATCGCGGCTCCACTCGCATAAGTCTTGATCCCGTGGGAATATCGGGATAGAAAGTATGTCCTAATCCAGGTCATGGTCTACCCATGCGCCAAATTTCATCCAAATATGTTTAGCCGTTTTAGCGAGAAAGCATAACAAACAAACATACAAAAAAATCAAATGTTTTCTCGTTATATTATAGGTATTAGTATAGATTAAATATCCATTCTAGATTTGCGTGTATATCTCAAAATTATTGAATAATATCCATTCTAGAATTATGACTGTATATTTATAACTAAAAAAAAACTGATGAAAACATTATTAAACATTATCTAACAACATAACATTATCTAGTTATGTGTCTGTTCAGGCATTGGCGTCACTGAGTTCTAGTTCCTGTGACTACTCTAGAAATAATAAAAGTAGAAACTGCAAGAATTGAAAGTAAAAGAGGAATTTAAGAGGAAAGTAAAAGTGAAGACGGATAAAATATTTGGTGATACGAAAGATTACAGTCTAGAAGAAGTATGGGATGTAGCGAGGAATAGTATGGTGCAAGTAGCCACAAAAGTATTTGAACTGACGCAGAGGAAATGTGGTAGTACAACGAATGATTCTTAGGTACATGGTGAAGTGAAAAGAGGTTGTGAGGATGAAGAAAGAGCGTTATTTTGGCCTAACCAGCCTAACACATTAAGCCAGACGGCTTAATGTGTTAGGCTGCTAGGCAAATTTCGTTTAGACTTTTAGCTTCCTGGATTAGTATCCAGAATGCTAATAAAAGTCTAAACGAAATTCAAAAAATTACGTCATATCATTCCAAATAGTATCAAACACCACTTTACTTTTTATACCCAAATCGCCCGTCACTTAATGGTTTTACAGCTTACTGCACTCATTTCAATAAGGGATCGCAAAAATTCTCTCTAGTATATAAAAATATGAATAGTTCAGAGGCTCCTCATTTATTATATGATTTATAGACTTTCAAAGGCTTAAAAAGCAGCTTTCACTTTCAGTGATTTATTATACTGCTTCTAAGTATTTGTAGAATAAAACAGAAAGGTATTGAAACTGCCGACGATCAATATCTGTCAAAGTGAAAAAATTCAATTAAACGAGCTCGCGAATTCTTTCATTGGATAAACGGAAGGCGTGAGAATTGAAAATTATGTGAAAAGATTTTTCTATACACGCCCGAAGTGGTGTTTTGTTGTTGGAAATTCTTTTGGCGATCGATTTTCATGGACAATAACGGGTATCTGTATAGGAACCTGAGTGGCCGGTTTTTCGTTAGTGAATACCCAGAATTCTTATATACTCGTGCACTGTCGCCTTTGTTTATTCGTCGCTCTAATACATACATAATCTATGAAAACACTTCACTTTGAGCCACGGACAAAGCAATATCATCTATCTATTGTTTAATATTGTGTCTTAGATAAAATGCCTTTTACGTCGTATTAGATTGCGAGCCCATTGTAGTGATGTCATTGTTAATATAGTAATAAGACAGCCGATGAAGGTCAGGGATGAAATTCTATAGCATGACACCCTCGGATGAAAGTATTAGAAACCAAGTTTTAGGCAAGAGTTAATTACGAGTATAATTAGGAGATGAACAATGTATTGGTTATATTTGGATGGTCAATTCGCTGTCCCGTGGCTTTGGATGTTTGTGAATGACATGTGTGCACGATTCGTCGTAAAATTATTTCCGTGTACTTGCTTCACATTTTTTTATCTCAGATTTTTGTTTGTGACTTAGTAAATTTTTAATATCTCTCTCATCATTATATCTTTCAGAGTTTCTTAAGCCTAAAAGCTTTTCCGTGAATTAGCTATAAAACATTAGCTTGCCTCAACGTAGGGAAGCCAACATTCAGGATTAATTTGGATTATATTCGTAGATCACATATTTTTGTAAAAAAAGTTAAATACATAAATAATATATAAGTAAAAACTATATTCCGATCAGAAAAAACACGGTACAATATAAAAAAAAAAATTAACAGATTACATAAGTCCTTAGTCTTTAGGTCCTTGAGCCTTAGGTGCTAAATTTTGTACAAATTCCCTGGACCCCACACTAGGATTCCCTGCGTCGTGGTAAATATTAATGTCAACCCACTCCAGAACATACAGTCAACACGAAAAAACATTAGGCGCTTTTATAGAACTTTATACAATACTGTAAAGCTTTCAATTTTGAACTGACATGTTTAACGACTTTTTAAATTGATATCAAGTAGCAGCTGTTGCATTTCAATAGCTGCAGCCCCAAATTCTCGCGCGCTACCAAACTTATTTGGCCTCGGAGGTACAGATAATATATTTTCTTTTTTTCGATAGGTCGTGACTATTTGAAAGCGTTCTGGGTGACTTGGCAATACTTTTGAAGTTAGCAAGGGGAAATGTTGTATTAAATAAAATATAGAGCTGCACAGAGTAGGTGCCTGATACAAATGCAAACTTTGTTCTGTTGTAGACTCGCTTTTGCCAGCGGCTTCGCCCGCGTGATGGTCAGATTATTCTACGGGAACGTACTACCAGGATAAAGAGTATCCTATGTCCTAATCCTGGTCATAGTCTGAACGTGTGCCAAATTTCATCCAATTCCGTTTAGCCATAATATTTATATCCTACCCTTTTTTTTTTTTTTTTTTGGATGGGAAATCATCTAATGACTCCTCCCGCTCTGGGTGGAGCGGAAGGGAGTGTCAGACTCTTACTGACTAAAACCCACCCGTGTTCCTTCCTTAGCCCTTTATGTTCCGGGGCAGCGGTAACCCTTTCGGACGATCCCGCTACCCCGGCAGGCTTTGGCCCTGGCGGGCCCCTTCCTTAATGCTGACATCTCTTTGAGGCGCGCGTGGAACACATTAGCCCTAGAAAAGTTTAAAAAAGTCTGTGGGTAGGTAGGTACCTAACCTATCCTAAAACGTAAATATGTACAGATTTTTTTTTGTCTTTTCTAGAGCTAATCCTAAGCAAATTACCCTAAATAACGTACAGACGCCAGCACATCAAGCTACTACAATATTACAAATTTCTTTAATGAATTTTCAACTTTATTGCTAAAGCATAAGGTTCAATGTTGATTGGGAAAATATGAGTTTAGGGTAGCTGTATGTGCTAGCGTCTGTACACAGACTCACTACGTACCACACGTATTACTTAGGTATTTATTTCCAGTTTTCCGGACCAATTTTGACCTTTGCGCCATTCGCTTTTGAAGCAGTCGTTTTTCGTCACGAGTCAGTCGCTTCATAATTAACTTGATTTAATTGAATATTGCTCTCCTGATAAATGATTTTATTTTTGTAAGTAGGTTTGCAAAAACACTTTTACACGTCAATCATACTTTTTTTTAAACTAGACGAGGTCGGCGTTTCCTATCTGACTGACTAATGACTACACGTACACGTGTAAGGCATGGGAGTCACTATGTGACGGATGTGAGTGCCCCGAATATGGTCTTCTTCACACTATCAATCAAACAGTGCTAAGCCACCCAATGGGCCTTATAAATAAATTGTACTGAGGTCCGCAGACTTATGATTTATAGCTTACTAACTTTTGCCTGCGATTTACCTCGCACCGAAGGGAATGGGCAAAAATATTAACTGCTTAGACCTCGCTTAGTTTGGTAGGTATACTTAATGATTTAAATATTAAGTGAGTAATGCATGTAAAATAGTCTTAATTTAAACTGAAAACGTTTGTATTAATATCTACGTAAAGCTTAAATTGTATCCTATTACGTAAGCCCTATGAATCATAATTACGATTTTTGTATCAAAATAAGTAATGTGCCTGGTGTTCTGGGGGAATACACTCGAGGTCAATTTGTAATGAGGTTGACACCTCGTGGTACTCCACTACAGTAAGTGCCATTTAATATTATTAATTATTCATCAACATGCATTCATCTACACAGATTATATATTAAATTTGGTTTTCGTGTCTGTCTGTATGACACAACAGATAAGATGCAGATTTGGTGCGGTTTTCACCATTATTTTCATAATTTATTCCGAAAGTTTTTTTATATAATAATAAAAATCTCGATGTTTTGTTAAGTCGTTAAAACCGTGAGAAGTGGGTCGCTAATGTAATCTATAATGCAGTATTTCGTTAGTAATCTTTAATAAAATGTTTGTGTATTAAACCGCAAAGAAATTTCTAACAAAAGAAAATTAAATGCTTTAGTCAACCTTCGTATGGAACTCGTCACATAAAGATTCAACAGCCAACTCGATAAGAAAGCTAATGACGACTTTAGATGTTTTAAAAAGATAAATCGAAGAAAGAAATACCGTGAAATAGTTGCTTACTTTCAACACGCAGGTCGTTCGAACTAGGACGCTCGTAAATGATGAGTTTGCAACTGTAATTACTTGCTTTATTGCAATTTAAACGTATTGCATAAAACCACACTTTGTTCTCTCATATATTAATAGACAGTCATTGGGGACGCGTATGTGTGGGCGTGGTATGTAGTAGCAATGCAAGACATTTGGCGTAACACAGGCGTGTGGCATTGACACGTAGGTTAGAAGCATAACGCGATGCGCGATGTTGAGTGCCTTTTGACGTATCAGTCGCACGCGGCTAACTAGCCATCGTGGGAAAGCGGAGGTTCAATATGATGCGGGACGTAGGACGTGTAGTATAATAAAATAAATAAATTATGTGCGTTTATTGGCACATTAAATTAAAACAGTGTAAAAAAACATTAAGGTAGCGTACTGAAGCGGCGGCTTGTGTGGTGCAGCAAAGTTGCGTGGCGCAACATATACGTATGGTGTAGAATAGTTGTGCGTTTATGCAGCACAGTATGGCGTAGCAGAACCGCGCGGCGTAGTAAACGGACAATATGGCGTAGCAGAGTTGCGTTGCGTAGTAAGCTCACAGCATGGCGTAGCAGCCGCACTGTATGACGTAGCAGTAAGCAGAATTAATTATTTAATTTTAGATTTAAATATTGAAACGAAGGTTTTTACTGCTTCATTTTTGTGTAAGTACCTATCTCCCTTGAAATGGATATTTCTGCCAAAGAAATATTATATATATTGTCTTATTTATTTGGCTAACAATTTCCACGTGAAACCCGTATAGTTACACAATAAATGGTAAGTATCGATTATTTTTCAGTTGGATACACTTATCTTGATAGAGTAGAAAGTGGCAAATACCGTCAACAATACATCATCTCGAGATAATCAAATAAATATTCATTAATCTGTTTTATTTATCGATCACGGCACTTCCGACATTGCTCGTCGCTGGTTAATATTGATGTGTTCATCAGGAATATTGATTACAATATCAAGTGACCAGACTGAAGTAGGAACGCTATCGCATCCATTTTATACATATACAGACGTATACTGTATATCTACCTACAACACTGATGAGACTGAAATTCTGTGTTTTATTCCGAGAGCGGATTTCACTATAAGTTGGTCTCTATTAAACTTTCAGAAGCTGCCCACATTTAGGAAATATTCTCAACTACACGGGACCTAATCCCATTTAAAGTTGGCAAAACTTTTGCGAATTAAATTGTAACTATATCAAAATCCGTTAATTTTCAAAATGACAGACAGACACTGCGATTTCTATATGTAGCGAGTCGAAAGAGAGCAATATATAATAGTAGAATCGTAGGAAGTACGAATAAACATTGGTATTACTTTAATTTTTGGACGTAAGTGCACATTTGGACGATATTAATGCGTCGCCCATGAATAACGTGAGGCGGTTCACACGATTCTGTCGGCAAATGGCCCATATGTCTGGCTTAGCGGTGTAAACGCCCCAAATAATAACATGGCAATATTGCTTCGAGCTCAAACTGTGCGAAGGTGACAGTGTTTTACTACGGAAATGTCTGTCGTTAGCATTTGTTTTTATGTTTTGTAAACGTTTATGTGTTATGGGATTGTTGAGTTTTTCTTAATTAAGCTTTGAATACATGTATATTAGGTGGTCGGCTTCCTCGACTGAAGATTACTCGACTACACACATTTTGTGAACACAGTTTTCTGTGCCAGCATCAAATTATCGCGAGTTTTCCGTATGCCTTACCACATCTTTTACAACTGGCAACACCTTTAAAATAAATGTTCTTATTATTATCAAAAACCTAGTAGTAACACGACATTCTTATTTATGAAAATCCATGTGCCCTATGTGGTTTCCCATCGGCAACATTTACGAACTTCCATACAAACCTTCGTCCCCGTATTTAACCCCTATGGGGGACGAATTTTCAAAAATCCTACCTTAGCGTTCACATTCGTTATATCAGGAACTAGCAGTGCCCCGCGGTTTCACCCGCATAAGTTTCCCGTGGGAATATCGGGATAAAAACTATTCTATGTCCTTTCCCGGGACTCAAACTATCTTTATACCAAATCTCATCTAAATCGGTTCAGCGGTTTAGTCATGAAGAGGTAACAGACAGACACTTTCGCATTTATAATATTGGTATGGATTATTTAGATATGTTTGACATCACTTCTAAATGAGAACCTGGTATGGAACCTACTTTTAGAACGTTCTGATGGCCGTTTTCTGATTTAATTTTTCAGGTCTTTTGTAGGTCAAATTGCATCGCATTACCTACAACTATTTTTTTTTTTACTCATAATATCTCATTTATTTTCATTATGAAAATGAAAATAAATTAGATATTATGAGTTGCTCTTTCATTAGACGAACCTACGGATTGTACAGCAAAATGCACTTGAGAAATAAATTATACGATGAACTTTTCAGTAAACATGCAAGCAAAACCGCTTTTCGCATCATTTACGCGTTTGACACGCGTTGTAATAAAAATAAAACACGATGAAATTCGTATTTCGTAACAGTTATACACGTGTGTAAAGTTAGATGAAAAATTTATAGCCACCCTTTGCAACAGTAAACTTTATTATAGTTTTGTTTTACGGACTTTCATATATCTACATTTATAATTAAAATATTACCAGTTATACCTACGTAAAGTTCGGTGTTAAATTCAGCAATGAAGACCATTCAATTAAACAGAGATATGAGCTAAACCATTTGTAAAGTTATACGCTTCACGAGCGAATGCAAATAGCAAGGCTACTAGTTTGGAATTAGCTTAACTAAATTACAATTTACATACTGCACTGTTGAAAACGAAACTATTAATGTTAAACACGAGTGGTAAAAATATGAAAATAGTAAGATATACTCGTTAAGTGCAGTTGCGACATAAATATCTGGTTATTGCGCGCTTTGAGTGGTACCCGCGATCCCGGCACACTTCCTGAACTAACAGCCTCGGAGGCTGTAAACGTCTCCAGCGCCTGACTTTCGGTGATTTACTCCAATTTTATGTGTCGCCTCTACTCTGGATTTATATTAAATTTATTTTATGGTACAATTTTACAACCCTGAACATGTTACGATGGCCATTTATGTCGTATCGTTCGAACACGTGTTTAAACGTAGTTTTAGCGTTTATTTATTTATAATTACTTTATTATACACGTACGTAATTCACCATAATTTGGATTGTTACGATCACTATCTGTTGTTGTGAAATGAAGAAATATGACAGCTACAGTACAGTTTATTTGATGTTTTTCTGCTTGCGTTGCCATCGTCCCGGATATCGGATAAGGCAATTATTATACGTACAAAAAATTGGGACACCGAGCGAATTCATTTCTTATTTTCAGCGAAGCATTAAAATGCTGTTAATGGAAGGAAAAATCCGAATGACATTTGTACAGCTGCGGACAACGGGACTACTGGTTACTGAAATTACTTCTCTTTTACAATGGTACCCGAGGTTATATTATTGTTTGTTCAGACTATTGTTCGAAAGTAATCAAGTGGAAAAGCAAGGAGTTGTATTGCTCTGGTTGTGACACGAAGCACTCGACTGTCACAATAATAATTATTAATCCCAGTTATTCACAGGGGACAAAGATGCGAGGTGAGTTTTTCTGTTTCTATTCATACACGTATACAAATATGACACAAATGGCTGTGTATAATGTATTTTACATTAAATTTAGGTATTAGTCGTGTGTCATGCGACCTTAGGTGTTAGGGTAATGTGCTTGTGGAGACGCCTACATAAGTTGAACGCTTTCAAAGAACATTGAAATTACTAAGAACAAGTACATTAAAGTTGAGCTGAAAATTAGTTTATCTATCAATTTATTCGTAATTAGATTACTGTCTTCGTGGTTTTATCAAAAGTTTTTATGCGGGTAATTGTTTTTGACGCAGAACGATAAATTAAGTTAAAATTAAATAAAGTTCTCTTGAGCAGAATAATAAGAGGATTGATTTTGCAGCTCAAGTATGAATATTATTAGAACATAATCCAGTGTACAAGCTCATTTCGTCGCTCAAAACAATGCCTGATAAATTCGAACGGCAAACATATTAAGGTATTATCTGAGTCTCAGCGACGTTTTACATAATAAAGCTTTCGTCAAACATACGTGTGTGGGTTTTTGGACATACTTATGTTCCTATAAAATTCCATTTTTACAGTTTTAACCAATGAATTATTTTCGTATAGCTTGTGACCGACACGGAAATAGGTACCGAGATACTAGCTGGTTGGATCAGTAAATTAATTTATTGTTAACTAGCTGCACCCCCGCGGTTTCACCCGTATAAGTCTAGATCCCGTAGGAATATCGGGATAAAAACTATCCTATGTCCTTTCCCGGGACTTAAACTATCTCTATATCAAATTTCATCTAAATCTTTCAGCGGTTTAAGCGTTAGGAGGTAACAGACAGACACACTTTCGCATTTATAATATTAGTCTGGATAGTATGGAAGGATGTTGTGTAATAATTTCAGTTTCATAATAATTTTCATAATTTTGTGGTCAACCAGATAACACGTTCAGGGTCACGTTGATAATGGACCTTTTATATATTACCAGTTTCCGCGCGCGGCTTCGCCCGCGTATTATGTCGATAAAAAATTGTCTGTCCTTCCTCAGGATTCAAATGTCATAAAAATCGATCCAGTCGAAACAAACAGAAAGACAGACAGATGTCAGAGAGACAACAATTATTTTTTTATAGGTATAAGTATTCGGTAAAAGTATATTTATTTATAAGTTTTATAAATACCTACTTTTATATTACGCATTTAGTAAAAAGCTGTTATTTGGACTAGTACGAGTATAAACAGACACTTCATTTACGCATAGATATTCAGTTTTGAAATGATTTATGAAAATATCGCTGTCTGTAATATGCAAATTGGGATATTGACATTTTGTGTCTGTACGTATTGCGTTGTCCATCTAAAGGTTGTCTGGAAGACATCGCCGTTAACAATAAGATAAGACGCTCCATTGTCCATTTTTGATCTCAGATTTAATATTATTTATGTCTTGCGAAGAAGATTTTACCTAAGTAAGTTTACGAAAAATTAATGTTAACGATATTACATTCCCTATATTTAAGTAAATACATATAAATTACATTCTTAAATATTAGAATATAAAAACATTTAAAAATATAAAAAATACTAGCTGCGCCCCGCGGTTTCACCCGCGTAAATGTCGATCCCGTGGGAATATCGGGATAAAAAGTAGCCTATATGTTAATCCAGGGTGTCAGCTACTTACCTGTGTACAAAATTTTATCAAAATTAGTCCAGTCGTTTTAGCGTGAAGAAGTAACAAACATATAAAAACACACACACACACACGCCTTTATAATATTATATTATTAGTATGATTACACATTAAACGATATTACATATAATTATGAAAACTTAGGTATTCTACTATTATAATGGTCTTATATCATTGTTCTGAAAGTTATAATTATAGTACAAAATGTAATAAAAAAAAATGTAATAAGGAATAAGCGGCTAGCAAAGTAGATAGTAAGACGAACGACTTTCACAAATAAGCGTTTATCTTTATCTCTCACAAACTTAGGATAACGTAGAAATGTGGACGAAAACATGTTTATTTGGAACTAAGTAGACGTGGTCGGGATGTTTTTTTTTATTTGTAATTTATCTACTGGCCCAACGTTAAGATAAAAGAAAGTGAAATCGTGAATACCTACGTTGTGTCTATAAATACTTAAGCTTTTCACGACTATCGGTAAGAGTCGACTGGACACTTATCGACTTTGGAAGTCAGATATTACATTTAGTTATAATACCTTATACGTGTTAATTTCTATAGCGGTGTACGAACTCCTTTATCCTAACAGACCTCTGTGGCGGACTAACGTGCCAGCCGGACAGATTGACACTTATGATTGGAGCTTGGTCAAGAGGCGCCGACATGGGCACGTTAAGTTGTGAAAAGGAAAAAAAAAGTTGTGAAATGTTTGGCAAACATAATTATAAAAGTTTATACCCCCAATGGAAACCTTTTCAAGAACCTGACCCACCCCGACCACATTTTATATATTTTTTAAAACGGAAGGTAACCCAAGCCGAGAAAAATTCCATGGCGGGCAAAGAAGCTTATTTCTCCAAATAAGTATTTATTTGAACGGTATTTACTGCTCCTTCCATTTGCATACTGCAAAAACACAACAGACGGCAAAGTCAACAAGCAATAACATGCTCACCAAGAGTCATAGCATACTTTCTAAACAAATGTAACCCCATTTTTTAACACCGTATTAGAAATTAAATATTTATTTGGAGAGCAGCGCCATCTGCCGGGAAGTGGGAATAGTTTCCGTTATTCTCAAAGGAGCCGCCCTAACACACCCTTTACGTTATTACTTCGCTACTTGAATTTGGTGAGAATTGGTAAAAGCAAAAAGTTATAATGGGCTTCGCAAAAACCAAGTAAAAATACCTACCTAGATACCGACTTGTAAGAAAATTTCTTGTAGTTTGTATTTGTTTAGTTCTGTCACGGTATAAAATCATAGTAACTGATATTACGGATAACATCAAGACTGTTAATATTTTTCGAAACAAATATTTTGCTCACTTGGATAGCACAGATTTGTATAAAGTTTTCGAAGAAAAGGCTACTGGAATGGAAAATAAATGAAGGTGCCTATTTTTATCGCAAAAGTTAACTTTGACCGTAACATTTTCCAATTAAGAAAATATAACAGCAGTAAACGTAACTCACGAATTCCTGATAATTCCTTTAATAAAGTTTGACGCTCAGAAGTTCGAAACATCGAGTCATTAAGCGAGACATAAAACCAACTACGAAGAATAAGGCAGTTAGTCGGCTTAGCGGCGATTAACTTTGGCAGAAAATTAAAAGCGACGACGGAGAGATAATAAAAGCAGTTGGTGAAAATACGTGACCAATATGTCCTGGGAGGGTTCTGGCTTGATCTACAAGTTTATGTACCTCACGTCCCGCGAGTTTGCTTTGCCAACGTGCGATGGCTACCTTACTGCTTGCGCGGCTCGCTTGCCTTTGCTATCGAATCAAAGTTCGATCGTTCTCAGCGTACAATGTCAACTATGTGCCGAATACGGAATCGTGCGTATTGCGCAGTAATCACATCGGTTTAGCATACCGGGGTTTGTTTGCTTAAGTATGGCCGAGTTGGAATTGTAGGAAGCCAAATTTATCAAGCAGACTGTAGCTTCTAGACTGGCAAACCACGAATTTTGTTGTTTTTTTGGCTAAGTAATAACAGCCGCACGGGTCGATCGATCAGGTTAAGCTACACTTGCTGCGGTTGGTCCGTGGAGGGGTGACCATCTTCACATACCGAGACCCCTGCGTGCCTCGGAAAGCACGTTAAGCCGTTGATACCGACTGTCATTCGTAAATCTTTGACTGTCGTTACGGGTAGTCAGAAGCCCGAAAGTTTGACAAACAGTCTTACCAAGGGGTATCGTTAATATGATACCCCTTACTGGTTACTGGGTAATCCCAGTAACTCGTTGTAGAGGTCAGATAGGCAGTCGCTCCATGTAAAATACTGGTATTCAGCTGCATCCGGTTAGACTGGAAACTGACTCCAACAAAAAGGCTCGGCAGATGATGAGGATCCCTAATTTCAAATGAGGTCACTAATGTATGCAACTGTTCAAAGTCTACTATAATAAAACTGAACTAGTAAATGCACTATTGTCACAGATATTTTGATTGATCACAAATTAATGTCTTTAAGACAATTTCCTAGCCTACAGAGAAATTGGTTCATAGTCGACTTCAAAGTCAAATTCCATGATTTATTAAAGTAAGACAAGGCTGCTAAGCTTCAAAATCCAATTCTGTGAAGAGAAATTCTCAAACCACACATATTAATTTCTAACGTAACTTTCGTTTTGCCAAAACGTTTTAACCGATATTGAGTGAGGGAGGAGGTTCCATCAAAGATTTTTTGTGGCTTTTGGTTCGGTTTGGAAGTGGTTTATTTTTTGACGCGAAAATATCAACACTACTGCCGTCCTTTAACTAAAAAGCCGTTAACCCTCAAATGGTCAATTTTTACTTTTTAATAGAAAGTGATAGAGTTTAAAATTCTCTATCTTTCTGTCTAAGAAACATTTTTATAACATAAATAGTTCCAAAGATATGGACATCTTTTAGGCCGTTAAGTAACATAATTTTTGATGATTCCATCACTTGAAAGCGTCTAACCCACACTTCTTAGCTTAATGTACTTTAAAATACCTTAACTGCCCGATGTGATGATTATTTTCTAGCCTTCTACTTAACTACAAGCACGTTATCTAATTTTTCTTGACTATAAAGACGCTAACGGACTATAACTTCTTTATAATTAGCATTTAAAGAACAGTTTATGTGAAAAAATTTACTTATTTGCAGTTACCAGCCCTTAACGCTGTTTTAGTTAAGCATGTAATTTTGCACATTTCCCAGAATACTTAGCTAAAAAGCAGCTAAGCCTCATTACTTAGCTAAAAGGCAGTTAGCCGACTCTCGCGCCGCGTTCACTCCGGGGTTGAGTGGGGTGCGGGTGCCCTGCTCAAGCCATCCGCCGTCCCGTCGGACTAAATCTTTCCACCCGGAGGGCACTGACACTGACTCTGTCAAAGATATGAACTACGAGATCTAACTAAGATCGAAGAAGTGACGATACAGATGAAGATATTGAAACAGAAAAACCCAAAACGACAAGAAAACAAAGTCAAAAGTTATTTATTCAAACTAGGCTGAGAGTCAGCACTTTTCGAACGCCAAAATTACAAAAGACAGTCCCCCCAAAACGCCCGCCCTGCACCACTTCCTAGTGCTTACTTACGATCCAAAAAAATAAATACAATAAAATCAAAGAGCTAGCGAGTCTCTTTAATTCCGTCATCTAAGAGGGTACAACGCCCGAGGCGTGGAGCAGAGATGCGGTGGTTCTGTTCTTCAAAAAAGGTGACAAATCCTCGCTGAAGAACTATAGACCCATCTCACTGCTGAAACACTTATACAAGCTGCTCCCGAGGGTCGTCACGGACCGTCTCGCGAAGAGACATGTCGAGTTCCAGCCGCCAAATCAAGCCGGTTTTCGAAAAGGCTTCAGTACCATAGACCACATCTATGTTCGGCAAATTATACAGAATACCGCGGAGTATAACCAGTCCCTGTGTATAGCATTTGTGGACTACGAGAAACGATGCAACTCCGTCAAAATATGGGCAGTTCTGGCCTTTCTGCAACGATGTCGAATTGACTGACGCTACATCGAAGAGACGAGAGAGAGAGAAAAATAGAGAGAGCGCGCGCGCGCGCGTGCGGGCATTGAGATGTTTGTACGACGCTGCCACAATGACTTTTCAGATCCAGAATCAGAAAACAACCCCATCCAACTGCTCAGACGGGTGAGACAGGGGGATGTAGGTAATATCCCTGGCTGACTGGACTGGACAGGGTATCAACGTGAATGGCGAGTACATTTCACATCTACGATTTGCCGATGATATCGTCCTAATGGCAGAGATGCTGAAACAGTTAGACCAGATGCTGCATAGCCTAAATGGAGCCTCCATTTAGGCTATGCAGCATCTGGTCTAACTGTTTCAGCGTCTGTTCATCTTGTTCGATTTGCCGATGACATCGTCATATTGACTAAGTCTCTTCAGCCGAAATGGAGCCTCTCGGTGGGTTGGTTTCAGCTTAAATTTGGACAAGACAAAATTCATGTACAATTCGCACATCTTAACAAGTCCAACCAAAGTTTTGAAGGATTATGTCTACCTAGGGCAAGTCAACCAGCTCAGTAGACACAACTTTGAGAAAGAAGCCGACTGAAGGATCCAGTTGGGCTGGGCAGCATTTGGAAAACTTCGTCAAGTCGTCTCGTCGCCTATCCCGCAGTGTTTGAAGACTAAGGTCTTAACCAGTGCGTCCTGTCTGTCATGATATACGTTGCCGAAACGAAGACATTGACGGTCGGGCTGGTACACAATTCAAGGCCGCTCAGTGCGCTATAGAGCGAGCTATGCTCTGAGTCTCTTTGAAGTATAAAATCAGGAATGATCAGGAAAAGAACCGCAGTTACCGACATGGCTTGCAGAGTAAGCAAACTGAAGTCGCAGTGGGCTGGCCATGTTTGTCGAAGGACCGATGGCCGGTGGAGCAGACGAGTCCTGGAGTGGAGACCGCGTATCGGCAAGTGTCGAGTGAGCCTCCCCCAACTAGATGGATCGACGGCCTAAATAAGGTGGCTAGGACAAACAGGATGCGGAAGGTAGAGGACAGGGTGTTATGGCGCAGCCTGGGAGAGACCTTTGTCTAGCAGTGGACTGCGATAGGCTGAGTATATTGATGACTGTGTTTAATTTAGATATTTTTATGTTCCTAAATACTTAAAACTACAAGCTTTTGCTTATGGATCCGTCCGCGTGGAGGTTGGTAAACGATATCATTTCGAATAATTAACCCACGGGAATGAACTATCGGTATAAAAAGTATTCAATGTTTTATTCCAGGTCATGGTCTACCAGTGTGCTGCCGTCCTTTAACTAAAAAGCCGTTAACCCTCAAATGGTCAATTTTTACTTTTTAATAGAAAGTGATAGAGTTTAAAATTCTCTATCTTTCTGTCTAAGAAACATTTTTATAACATAAATAGTTCCAAAGATATGGACATCTTTTAGGCCGTTAAGTAACATAATTTTTGATGATTCCATCACTTGAAAGCGTCTAACCCACACTTCTTAGCTTAATGTACTTTAAAATACCTTAACTGCCCGATGTGATGATTATTTTCTAGCCTTCTACTTAACTACAAGCACGTTATCTAATTTTTCTTGACTATAAAGACGCTAACGGACTATAACTTCTTTATAATTAGCATTTAAAGAACAGTTTATGTGAAAAAATTTACTTATTTGCAGTTACCAGCCCTTAACGCTGTTTTAGTTAAGCATGTAATTTTGCACATTTCCCAGAATACTTAGCTAAAAAGCAGCTAAGCCTCATTACTTAGCTAAAAGGCAGTTAGCCGACTCTCGCGCCGCGTTCACTCCGGGGTTGAGTGGGGTGCGGGTGCCCTGCTCAAGCCATCCGCCGTCCCGTCGGACTAAATCTTTCCACCCGGAGGGCACTGACACTGACTCTGTCAAAGATATGAACTACGAGATCTAACTAAGATCGAAGAAGTGACGATACAGATGAAGATATTGAAACAGAAAAACCCAAAACGACAAGAAAACAAAGTCAAAAGTTATTTATTCAAACTAGGCTGAGAGTCAGCACTTTTCGAACGCCAAAATTACAAAAGACAGTCCCCCCAAAACGCCCGCCCTGCACCACTTCCTAGTGCTTACTTACGATCCAAAAAAATAAATACAATAAAATCAAAGAGCTAGCGAGTCTCTTTAATTCCGTCATCTAAGAGGGTACAACGCCCGAGGCGTGGAGCAGAGATGCGGTGGTTCTGTTCTTCAAAAAAGGTGACAAATCCTCGCTGAAGAACTATAGACCCATCTCACTGCTGAAACACTTATACAAGCTGCTCCCGAGGGTCGTCACGGACCGTCTCGCGAAGAGACATGTCGAGTTCCAGCCGCCAAATCAAGCCGGTTTTCGAAAAGGCTTCAGTACCATAGACCACATCTATGTTCGGCAAATTATACAGAATACCGCGGAGTATAACCAGTCCCTGTGTATAGCATTTGTGGACTACGAGAAACGATGCAACTCCGTCAAAATATGGGCAGTTCTGGCCTTTCTGCAACGATGTCGAATTGACTGACGCTACATCGAAGAGACGAGAGAGAGAGAAAAATAGAGAGAGCGCGCGCGCGCGCGTGCGGGCATTGAGATGTTTGTACGACGCTGCCACAATGACTTTTCAGATCCAGAATCAGAAAACAACCCCATCCAACTGCTCAGACGGGTGAGACAGGGGGATGTAGGTAATATCCCTGGCTGACTGGACTGGACAGGGTATCAACGTGAATGGCGAGTACATTTCACATCTACGATTTGCCGATGATATCGTCCTAATGGCAGAGATGCTGAAACAGTTAGACCAGATGCTGCATAGCCTAAATGGAGCCTCCATTTAGGCTATGCAGCATCTGGTCTAACTGTTTCAGCGTCTGTTCATCTTGTTCGATTTGCCGATGACATCGTCATATTGACTAAGTCTCTTCAGCCGAAATGGAGCCTCTCGGTGGGTTGGTTTCAGCTTAAATTTGGACAAGACAAAATTCATGTACAATTCGCACATCTTAACAAGTCCAACCAAAGTTTTGAAGGATTATGTCTACCTAGGGCAAGTCAACCAGCTCAGTAGACACAACTTTGAGAAAGAAGCCGACTGAAGGATCCAGTTGGGCTGGGCAGCATTTGGAAAACTTCGTCAAGTCGTCTCGTCGCCTATCCCGCAGTGTTTGAAGACTAAGGTCTTAACCAGTGCGTCCTGTCTGTCATGATATACGTTGCCGAAACGAAGACATTGACGGTCGGGCTGGTACACAATTCAAGGCCGCTCAGTGCGCTATAGAGCGAGCTATGCTCTGAGTCTCTTTGAAGTATAAAATCAGGAATGATCAGGAAAAGAACCGCAGTTACCGACATGGCTTGCAGAGTAAGCAAACTGAAGTCGCAGTGGGCTGGCCATGTTTGTCGAAGGACCGATGGCCGGTGGAGCAGACGAGTCCTGGAGTGGAGACCGCGTATCGGCAAGTGTCGAGTGAGCCTCCCCCAACTAGATGGATCGACGGCCTAAATAAGGTGGCTAGGACAAACAGGATGCGGAAGGTAGAGGACAGGGTGTTATGGCGCAGCCTGGGAGAGACCTTTGTCTAGCAGTGGACTGCGATAGGCTGAGTATATTGATGACTGTGTTTAATTTAGATATTTTTATGTTCCTAAATACTTAAAACTACAAGCTTTTGCTTATGGATCCGTCCGCGTGGAGGTTGGTAAACGATATCATTTCGAATAATTAACCCACGGGAATGAACTATCGGTATAAAAAGTATTCAATGTTTTATTCCAGGTCATGGTCTACCAGTGTGCCAAATGTATCTATCTACACTTGAAAGTGCTGCTTATGTTTTATTATTTATTTAGTGTGCAATTTTACTACATATTTTATTAGGTACTTTTATTTGTTATAATATTTAAATAATTTAGGACTGAAGTTGCCTCATGTCTGATATAATGTAGCCTTAGTTTATTAAAATAACTGGGTTAGAAGTTTTCTATTAAATCAATGGTTGAATCAATGGAATAAAGAAAATGGATTAAGAATATTGTCCATGCCAAATAATGAGCTCATGATCTGTTAGATCATAATTAGTTATAAGTTGATTATTATTGCGTATTAAAATTATTAGTAATTCTTTTATCTTTTAAATGTTGAATTATACTTTTGATTTTTAAAAGAACATGATGTAAATATTTAATTAATTACTCACATATTTCCATATGAATGCTACACTATACAGAAGTTAACCACAATCGAAATATTTATAGCCACCTTTTAGTTAAGTAAAGTAGTTAAGAGTTTACAAAAATTCCATATAACATTGCCAACAATTAGCTAAAAAGCATCTAAAGCCCCGTAACTGCTCATTAGGAAAGTTATTGAAATTGAAATTAAAGCGAATGTCATGACTATAAAGCAGTTATGTCACTTAACAACTTTTTAGTTAAGTATTTCTAAACAAAATATAACAAACATTATGAAGTTTAACATTTTAAATAAATTTCTTGACTAAAAAGCCGCTAAGGTATGGATAACGGCCTTTTAGTACAGTAATAAGATGCAATAACTAGGTTACATGCTTAACAAAATGAGAAAAATTAATTTTAAATTTAATTAATAATAGTTATTGGACAAAAAGGGTTATCTACGATAAACAGAAAGAAATATCAATTGATGTGTCCAACAATCATTATCCTAAGTATCATAGTTTTTAAGAAACAACGATTCCCACGTTTTTTGGCATTTACTCCGAAACAACTTTTTGGGCTTAACGGCCTTCTAGTTAAAGGACGGCAGTGTGCCAAATGTATCTATCTACACTTGAAAGTGCTGCTTATGTTTTATTATTTATTTAGTGTGCAATTTTACTACATATTTTATTAGGTACTTTTATTTGTTATAATATTTAAATAATTTAGGACTGAAGTTGCCTCATGTCTGATATAATGTAGCCTTAGTTTATTAAAATAACTGGGTTAGAAGTTTTCTATTAAATCAATGGTTGAATCAATGGAATAAAGAAAATGGATTAAGAATATTGTCCATGCCAAATAATGAGCTCATGATCTGTTAGATCATAATTAGTTATAAGTTGATTATTATTGCGTATTAAAATTATTAGTAATTCTTTTATCTTTTAAATGTTGAATTATACTTTTGATTTTTAAAAGAACATGATGTAAATATTTAATTAATTACTCACATATTTCCATATGAATGCTACACTATACAGAAGTTAACCACAATCGAAATATTTATAGCCACCTTTTAGTTAAGTAAAGTAGTTAAGAGTTTACAAAAATTCCATATAACATTGCCAACAATTAGCTAAAAAGCATCTAAAGCCCCGTAACTGCTCATTAGGAAAGTTATTGAAATTGAAATTAAAGCGAATGTCATGACTATAAAGCAGTTATGTCACTTAACAACTTTTTAGTTAAGTATTTCTAAACAAAATATAACAAACATTATGAAGTTTAACATTTTAAATAAATTTCTTGACTAAAAAGCCGCTAAGGTATGGATAACGGCCTTTTAGTACAGTAATAAGATGCAATAACTAGGTTACATGCTTAACAAAATGAGAAAAATTAATTTTAAATTTAATTAATAATAGTTATTGGACAAAAAGGGTTATCTACGATAAACAGAAAGAAATATCAATTGATGTGTCCAACAATCATTATCCTAAGTATCATAGTTTTTAAGAAACAACGATTCCCACGTTTTTTGGCATTTACTCCGAAACAACTTTTTGGGCTTAACGGCCTTCTAGTTAAAGGACGGCAGACTAGGTCACGCCACCGACCAAAACTGTAGCCATTCTAGGCTACAGTTTTGGTCTAATACACAACACTGAAATTGGTAGCAAGTATAGGTATATATACTTGCTACCAATTTCAGTGTTGTGTATTTTTATAACGTCAAAAAATACATATGTTGTTAAAAAAGAAACTCGTTTGCGCACTTAAAGAAATTAATAACTTTAAAGTACGCCAACATAGACAAGCAACTTTTTAAATTGTTACAATCATCAATCATTCATACGCGTTTCCCGCGTTGAAACCGGGCTGTGTTCTCTATGTAATTAAAATTCTCGATGAAAAGGCTGAGACGTGTTTCCATATTCTGGGCCCAGAGTCAGAACTATACCTACATCATACCAAACCACATTCGGCTTAATTAACTCAAATCCTGCGTAATTAAAAGGATCTTATCTGCTGCGGTAGTAATAGGCTCTATTCGTCGTCCGGCCGAAACTATGTAAAGTTTTAATTAAGCCATTTTATCAAATATGAGGGCTACAGGATGTGTAGGCAAAATCCGAGGGTCAGCGTTGAATCAAAGGGTATGATGACTATCGGACGGCCACGGATTCAATCACGCCAGAACTTCGCTCGTTAGACCACGTACACGTCAACAAAAGCCATTCATAACATTTCACTCATAGCTCTTTCATGTCGGGGTGAGTTGAAAGTGCCCTGTCAACAGTTTACATCGATATTATACACATTAGCCGTGCGTGTGCGTAAAAGGTTTTAAAATAAAAAGGATTAATTTTTGTTTATTTATGTATTCTTGACTATCTATTAAATTTTGGCTGACGCCTACATCAAATACAAAATTAAAATTAGTTACTATACTATCATACTTAATGATGTTTTATTTTATAGTTTACTGTACATAGAGGTGTTTTCTCTGAATTTAAAATGGAGATAAAAAACACAGTGGTGATAAAGTTCAAACCATACTGAGCAAAGTAATTATAATTATTTTCATATTATGAACTCTATCCCTCATTTAGACACATGAAGAAAATGATTAAAACAAACTGCCCTGAAGAGAGATAATGTCGACAAAAACATATTATTAAGTAGTATTTGCACACTCAACAACGGCATAGAGAAATAATAAGGAAAACACAAGACGAATTAGGACGTTCCCCGCAAGTGGGAGTTACTTGGTAATTTCTTACTTATTTATAAAAATAGTAGGTTAGGTAGGAGAGTCGTGTACCTTGGACGTGATAAGTTAGCGCCGATAAGAGTTTCTTATTTGTTAGCGTTGGAAGTTCGCATTAAAAAGACGAATGTGGGTTCGGCGCAAACGATTTAATGGCCATATTTAAGGTTGGCCTCTTGATCCGCTTACAAAACGAATTGGTTGCGAAATTGCTTTCTAAATTGGACTAGTTCGGCGGTAGACAATTTGGCAAGACATTTGTATTCTTACGGAGAAAAATAGCATATACCTCGAACATCTGATAGTGAACGTCGTAGGTCTGTCGGCATCCGTCGAGTCACACAGTTGGGCCCGAGCCAATCATTCGATCGAAATGAAATATTTCGTAGCAATTTAGGGACTTAATGAAAAAAACTCCCCTTTTCTCATTTAGTATGTTCATGTATGTATAACGACGCGGAGAGTATTGGATTTGTTTTACTGTGACGTAGTTCTCTGCTGACAGCTTACAGCATAACATCGCTTTGGGTAATTCATGCAAATGTATGGATTAAATTAATTCTCAATCAATTATAATTTGTCAAAAGTCTGAATTTGAACATACAGTTCATTTGTTTGCACGTAGCTACGTTTTATATTTGCTTCGTTAAGTGTGTGCTATTATAAGTAAAATAAAAGCTGAACCACGAACTGTAACAGTGTTCCGCGCTTGCTATTCTTAATGGGAATAGCAATGTTAACAGTTCTCCCTCATTGTCTATAAATTGGATGCCGCGGCAATTTGCTCATCGTACTGTTTTTAAAATGGGTATTTTATTGTTCTCTCTTTTATTTAAACTGAAATTACTCCTCATTCATTAGGACGAGAGGACGCAGCGCACTCCACTCCATTTTTATTTTCCATTGTTGGTTTTCAAAATTAAGCCCCAGTAACAATTGCTTTGTTAATAAGGGTTCCACGATTAATTTGCTTTATTTTTTCTTTTCGACGAAACAAGAAAGTCTTCGGACAACATTAGAATTTTTTGCTGTTCTTAATTAATCAGAGGAAATGCGTTTTAGAATCACTCTGTGGGCAAACATGGCGGTGCGCGTTTCCGCAATTCTTTGTTTGGCAGCCACCATAATGAGATTGAAGGCTTTTCAGTTAATGAAAACTACATCTGCTTTGCTTGTTTTTTACAGATGATGCCGAGTGGTAAAGAGCGCGCGTGCGTGAGTACTATATGAAATCCAATAATATGAAACAGTAGATTAACTTTAAATGAAGTTATACAAACTTCATATAAAGTTATAGATTTCATGAAAATACTAAGAAATATTAATGCTGCTCACAACAGATTTTTGGTTGTGAAGGTTTCTGAATTCATGTGTTCTCGAATCGTGTCTCGAATCTCGAAATCGCGATCTCGAGTTGAATATACGTTAACCACGAATAAATTCAAGCCTATTGTTTACAACCTCCATTATTAGTTAAATTCCAAAGCAATAATGCTGTACGATTTCGGTAAGTTTCTTAATTACTTAGGCCAGACATTAATACCAACATTACCGACCTACATGACAATGAGCGGTAGATAGAATAGCGAAGTTCTCATTAATGGAAAGTTTTGTAGTCGCAGTTTAAGTTTTCATTACAAATTGTTATGGCGTAATCTGATTGTTAAGAAACTCTATAGATACCTACACTTAAATGCTGCATAATGGCTGTATGTCTAGCGGCATCGTCCGAAAGGGTTACCGCTGCCCCGAAACATAAGGAGCGAAGGAAGGAACACGGGTGGGTTTTAGTCAGTAAGAGTCTGACACTCCCTCCCGCTCCACCCAGAGCGGGAGGAGTCATTAGATGATTTACCATCCAAAAAAAAAAGGCTGTATGTCGTAATGGCTGACCACTGACCACCAGTACCTACCTATTGTTTCTGTGGATGTTTGAATTTTTTGCGGTCAGCTATAATCAAGATCATAGAATGTACATTACAATAGTAGATATAAACGTTACTGTATTTAGCATAGGTAATTATGTATAAAAAAATATATTATTTTTATTTTGAACTAGCCTCTGCCCGCGACTTTTATCGCGTGGAAGTCGTAAGATAGCACAATACACTAAAATAATAGCCGCATTTTTTGTAAAACTTCCCTGTATACTGCGTTTGTTATAGTTCTTGTCCCAGCTGCCAAAATATACAGAGTGTCAGGATTCAGGACTTATGACGCGTGAGCAAGCAACGTACAGTTATCCGTGTGAGAAGAGGTTTCTGTAGCAATTTTCCATTGCTTGCGAAGCTTTTCCTTTTTTTGTGAAAATAAAAGCCTGCGTTCCTGTATATACTACCTAGTGGCACAACACTGATGCACTGACTGATGCATTCTTACAGATTATTCCTGACGAATGGTTATCACTAAATTAACATAACATTAGATTGTAAACACACGGGATTTCTCAATAACGGTCCATAGATATTGATTTTTATTATAACCATAGATAACAGAAGACGCCTAAACTTCGTGTTTTTTTTTTGTACGTTCTACGAACTATCGCAAATTAGTATAACGAACGGAAAATAACACAAAAAATACCAAGTTGGGAATCAAATTTACAACGACAAGTTTGCGAAGCAATCGCCTAACCGCTAAGCTATCTGCTTTGTTGAAAGTTAACTAAAATAGCGGTTTTTATAAAGGGTGGATTTTTGAGACGGGGCAGTAACGACCTTAAACATTGTAGCTACCAGGAAAACGGTCTTAGGAAACTGTCCTGTAAAATTCTTGAGATATTATAAAAATATATTTAAAGGTAGGTACTGTACCTACTAGTTTTGTGATAAGCAAGGTTGCAATATGCAAGCTGTGCGTGAGGAAACTTCAGACTTTTCCCTGCGGATCCCTGTCATGGAAACAAGAATTAATGAGGAATAATTTACAAAATCGCGGAAATAAACAATACTACGAAAAGTTCCGACCTCATTCTTTGTTTGCTAAAATTACGCTCCAAACTGTTGTAAATACAAGATAATTATGAATGTGGCGAACCATGTCATCCGGACTACTGGAAAAATAATGCCAGTCAATTGGTATCCTCACAAAAATATACTTCTCTTCTGCCAGATTCCGTGTGAAAACTGCATTGCGTTTGCATACTCCAATCAACATGGCTTTATCTGCGTTCCTAGTATTTCAATATCGGAGTTTGCAACTATTTTAACAAAGTGCGTAGATATTGTGAAAACAACAATGAAAACCCGAACATTGGCACCACTAACATTGTTGTATTTATTTATACAATATATTAAAATAACGCCGACGTCATTCATCAATATAAATGATGGGCAATTTATTCGTCGTCCGTTTGTACATATTGTCGCCGGTTGAGCTTGACAGATGACAGCCACGTATTGTTGGTGCAGAGTAACAAACAAATACGGCCACATCACGCTCTCATAAACGAGCTCAAATATTATCCTTTAACAAATTACCACTTTGTCTGCTTGTAAAAGAGAGTAAACAACATCAAACATGAAACAGTGTAACTGAGGTCGACGCCGAAAAATCTCTGTTAATGATCCACTATAGAGCCAGAACACCTTTTACACACAGATTTTCGCATTAATAGAGATTTTGCAAAAGGAAATCAAGCTCCGTAATCCCAATCAAAATGTTTTAATGTAATCGCTTTGGGCTGCTCGCTGGGTTTTGTTAAAAGTATTTTTCTTAATTGAAAGCGTTTTCATGATTACAAAACAATAATATCGAATTGGCGAGTGCTTTCGGTAATCAGTAAATCATTTAGTATATATTTGAAATGGAAGGAAAATATTATTTTAGTATTATTTTTTACGGAATCTACGAGTATAGTGGTTTGCTCTTTTGCAAGTTCAAAGGACAATGTTTATTTACACGATTTATTCCGGTCTGATCCCCTGAGCACCCCCTCCACCCAACCCCCCCCCCCTCCTCGATTCCCTGCTAGTTCTTCTTCTGTTTTAATCTCTGGCTTGTCCACTTTATGCTAGCATAAAGTATAACTATTAACCTAGGTTAATAGCCAAAAAACCAAACAATTGCGGGTTGTGGAGAGGGCTCCGTACTTTTTATCTATATATATTTTTCCAAAATTTTCGGCTAGTAGTTCGGAGACTTGGGAAAGGCAAATTTTCATCTCTTTTCTAAAATAACTTGAAATCGATTTATTTTTATTGTAAGAAACTATATTTAAAATCCTCACATTTTCTAATTTGCCCCTAAAACTGACTCTCATAATATTCAAAATTAATTTATTTACGTACACGTCCATATTTGGATCACAAAAATTTATATGAGTACTTACCAAATTGCAAGTTAATCGGTTTTATTGTGATCTGTAAGTACTTAAGATAAATTATACATAGAAGCTGTTGGTGTACCTTAATAAATAAATAAAATAAATTCAGTACATTCGGAGCAAATTGGCTGTGACAGACGAACAGACAGACACAAGAGTGATCCTATAAGGGTTCCGTTTTTTCATTCGGACGTACGGAACCCTAAAAAGTACCTACCTACTTAGGTTTTTTAAACCTATACAATTTCATTTGATTCTGGAAACGGTTATTACATAACTGTTATATTACGGCAAGACTCGCTAGAACAAGTAAATTGATACGTATCCATTACAACTGACAACATCTAGATTGTTATTATCATCTCCATCACATTCCTATGTAAATTAAATCAATGTCTATATAAAGGGCGATGGCAAACCCTTGATTGCAAGACTTTGCACGCAATTCGGCAATAAACTTGCAGCTACGGAACTAAAATTTCAACGCAACTTTATTTTTATCAAAGGAAGTCGTTAGACGGTATCTGAACCACCTCGCACGTATTAACATACATAATTATAGGTAGTTTAACAATTGGAACAGTGCCAACTCGATCTAACTTAAATTATTCTACTATTACAGTTTTTAGGTTTCCGCTACAAAGGGAAACAATGTGTTTTCAGAAAAATTTTCGACACAGGCGTTTCAGAAGACAGAAATTTATTGGCTTGATTTATTACTGTTATCTGAATTCCAAATTCTTAGTTACGGCTATTCGGGTCTATAAAGCTGAGTTGGGTTATACTTACGTATCTAGAGCCTTTAATTAGCAATAGTTAGCGTTCCTTTGTCTGGGAATGTAATTTAGGTTTTCTGTGAAAAGCTTTTTTAAATACCTATTTTCCAATATTTTTTCGTCACGGTTTGAATGTGAAAGTAATTAAGAATTTTTCGACGAATTTTGAAAATATTTGATCTATGTTATGCCCGTATTACTTAAAACTAGGCCAGTCATTTAAAACATCGTAGGTCGCAAGAAATTGCACTATACAATTTTTTTGGGATGTTGTTAGGATAGATACCAACAGTATAAAACCAAGTTTGCACTTTCTAAAGACCTGTACTTACTGCGTAGTGCTCGAAAAACCTCGGCATTTTCGGACTTCTTTCAGTTTTTGACATATAGTTTCTAAAAGGTGCATCCTAACAACATCCCAAAGAGTCAGCACAGTGCAATTATTTGCGGTATAGTGCCTAAGGTACAAAATATTAAATCAAAACAAAAGCCTGTATAGTAATAGTCAGCTATAATGATATATTTCCCCAGTACCTAAGTAGGTACATACATTTAGTTGGTGACAGCCTACCGATATTTTTTACAACTAAAACTTTTTCTGTGGTATTAAAACCTTCTGTAGGACAAAACAAAGAGACTATGTATATCCCTTTTATTGTCAAGTACAAAGTCTCTGTCGCTGACACTTCGATTTAGTACGACCCTTGGTTTGATAAAAGTCCTTTTACCGGTCCACCCATTTTTTAAGTACTTGCAAGCAAATAACAGCCTATTTCATGATAAATAACATCATTTGTGTTTGCAAAATTTTTATCATAACATTTTACGTTAGTGATAAGAACATACGAGTACTATAAACTTTATGACTCGTAATGTATATACTTATTTTTATACACTAAAGGCCAGTTTCTTCGTCAACAGTTAAAGTAATCAGTCTAAGTATTCACTTTTAGTCGACCTTTACTGATGCTACGGCAAATGTTTTTCTTTATTCAAGTAACAGCTAAAATAGTGAAGAAACAAATTTAACCGTTACTTTGACTTTTGTGACGTTACTTTAGCTTTTACTCTTGATGAAGAAACTAGCCGTAAATATTTTATTTGGTACCTAATGTAAGTTTATGCGATAATGGTAGAATGAAAGGTTTAATTCAAGACATGACTGATAGCGAGGAAATAAAATATACATTACGATATAATACGAAAGCACTTAAGGCGCATGTCACGCGTCAATCTGCACGCGGACTTGCCTTACGCTCACTTTATGTTGACGTGTTTTATTTTTACTCATAAACAATCTTTCTGGTACATTAAACTTCATATTTTTAACCCCCGACAGAAACAGAGGGGTGTTATAACAACTTTATTATGGGAAGCTTTAATATTAGGTATTTGACTTCCGAAGTCCACGTACCAGGAGCTAAAGTAATCCGGGGATAGAAACATAATCTACGTTATTACTTCTGCAGCGTCCCTTTAAACGCAATTCCGAGAAAAGAATTGATGCTAAGTGTCCTTTTTTGTATCGTAACAAAGAGCTTGAAAAATAGCACGTCTGAGGAAAAGGAGGCAAAGTAAATTCAGCAATTTATTGCACAGTCTCGGGCTCTATATTTGTTGCAAATGAAGACGGGAGCGAGGTGACAATTTTCGGATGCTGGGTCGAAATGACCGCCCGGGGACGAGCCAGCTCGTCGCGGAGCCGCGGCCCAAAACTGCTCTCACCTATGTACGGGTACGGTCTTAAAAAGTTGACCTTAGTTCTCAGAATAAAACATGACAAACATTTTAAATTGTATTAAATGTCTTTGTTAGGGTTAAAACGCTAGCACACGTATTCCGAAATTAATTCCGTCACACCTGTGCGAGTGTGCCGCTGATGCATTAAACGAAGCCGCAAACATTTTCCTTTGTCCGGGCACTGCACGTAATATCGGTGATTAGGAATTACGCAGGTAATTCAGCGCGACGCAAGTGAATAAATGTTATTTACAACTTTGTTTAACGCGAAGCTATGCGTGCTCTCTCCGGGTATTCCGCGTAACTTTCAATTTAACATGCACGGGGTGGTTTCTATATTAGTACGTAGATGGTGAAGATTTGAGGCTCTTTCGCCGGGTTTTAATAAGGTTATCAAGGCTGCCTTGTGCTTTAATTAGCTTGAATACTAACGGGTCTATTCCCACTCAACCTAATGTTTGTACATGGTTTCTAAAATCATTGTAATCTACCAAAAAGTTAAATTGAAAATATCAACGTATTTAGTATTTACGTCTTGTTTGTCACAAAAATGATGAGGTAAGGCACATTACTATTTTCCTATCTTCCCTACTATGAAAACTCGTGATCCTAGCAAACCTTGAAGGAAATAAATAACTTCAAGTGATTCTTCCATTTAATTCAACAGAAATATAATGTTTATATTTTGTTTGGTTTCTCTTTATCAAATATAAAATATTCTACTATAATATCTAAACAGAATTTCTATATACGTTTCCATTACCAAGTTCAATAAGGTACAGTCTGTAACAGAATCCCATTATTAAAATGTTCCGTTTAAGCTAGGTAATTCCGCGTTCAGTTTGCCGGTTCAATGTTGGTATTCAGTATGCAACCCGCATTCTATTTGCGAGACATCCTGTTAGGTTACCAATACATCTGGGCAGTGCCGGCTAGCGAACCGATGAGTCGGTACGTGCGAGCGGTGACAATGCACGCTCACTGCACCAAATACACTTTTCGTGTAGACTGTACCGATCGGTTACTGGGCGAGACTTTCGAATAGGTTTTCTTACTGATGAGGTTGATTTTGATTTTTTTTTATATTAAGGGTTTGAATTAATAAAATCTGTTTGTTTAGTAAATCTGTATAGTTTCAAATTATAAAAAAAAAATACTTATGAAGTTACTTCTTCATAATGCTGTAAGCTTTTATATTTCGTTTATTTATGGAAATATAATACTAAAGTTTAAACCTGAAATTAAGAAGGAAGCCATAGCTGATAAAGTAACTTTAATACCTCTTTTATAATAACACTTGATGCATGGTTCCCGTGAGAATAGTTTCAATCAATGCATTTACAAATAAAGAAAAAACAACAACACAACTTCTTCAAATTAAGGTTCTACGAAATGAAATACAGTTTCATTATGGAAAAAGTAAATATTTGTAATATTAATTTAATAAAAGCTCTACCGATACGGGGTAGGTATTCAGTACAACAAACTTGTTCGATTCCATGAAGCTCTCAGTAATGAAATACCTACATACGAGTCTTGCGATTGTAGTGTATATCCAATATCAGCTTGAAACTCATTTTTCCATTACTAGGCGAGCAGGACTCCGGAAGATATTGTTAATGCGACGTGTATTGGCCTCGGTCTGCTCTGCTAGATAATGGAACTAAAAAACTTTTGTTTGACTGCATTCTATTCATTTCTAGAGCAGTGATATCGGCCGTGACTTACGAGTTGTAGGTCGGTTCAAACCCAGACAGGTGCTTTACTTTGTTTAAATTATATCATCACCATGACTGCTCTCATAACGGTGAAGGAAAACATTGTGAGGAAACCGGCATGTCCTAGAACCAAAAATTCGAAGACATGTGACATCTTCCAACCCGCACTGGGCCCACGTGGTGGATTACGGCCCACTCCCTCTCACAGAGAGGAGGCCTGAGTCCTAGCAGTGGGAACATTATAGGCGGATTATGTATGTATTAATTTCCCCTTTTTTTACAAACAGAAAATTTATGAATTCTTCTTAAAATCTAGCTGTCCTTGTCATTTTACTGCCATGAAGTGAGAAGGCAATGAAGAAAGTTGAATGAAAGACTTTATTTATTTAGCTTTTTTTCTGTATTGAAGTCAGTGACCAGGATTACTAGGCGAGCAGGAGGCCGGAAGATATTGCTAATGCGACGTATATCGGTCTGCTTTGATAAATATTGGATGTACACTACCTAACAGGTTTTATTTATTTATTTAACCATTTATGTACACACACTTAGATAAACAGACAGGAAGAAAAGAACAGATTATTTCTAAAGAAACCTTTTCCAGCATACCTGCGATAGGAAAATATATAAAGAGATCAAACATCTCGTGTATACTTACTGCATTCTATTAATTTTCTCAGTAGCATTATACAGGACCTTTATAAACCCTTATTATTAATAATAATTTATAATGGGTTAGCTATAGCTGTAATCTTACTGTCAATGAAGATGAAGGGGTGGGTGGTACCTAAATATTTTACTTGTGTTGTGTAAGTAAACCTTTTATTGGGACTTTATTGGAGACTAATCAAAACAGGCCGTAGATCAGTATTGTTGAAGTCAAGCAGTTAAGTTTAAGGTCGAACTCGTCGTGAGCTCGAACTCACTGGTGGGCATGGCCAAAAAGCACGCTGTGTCACCTGACATCGTGTCCGACAGAGATAGTATCAGTGATGAGCAGTTAGACGCGAGTCTCCACGCACAACGTCTAGTTCACACGCACATAAACACCGTACCGAACGAATCCTTTGGAAAATCGAGTTTTATTAAAAAACCACCGCATAAATCAGTCACAAATAAAGTTCATTGAACTCTTCGATAATTGAGCTTTGTCGGTACTGACTTAGTTTTGAAGATTTTGCACTTCTTGTATTAGTTATTTACACCCAAAGTTACGTTAAAATTAACAAGAAAAACGAATCTTTGTTGGCTCATAACTTTTTATTTAACTATTCTGTTTCCACACAGATAAAATTAATAATAAGACAAAACGTAGTCTTGTTTAACTTTGGATGTACAATGTCAAAAAGTGGAATAATACCCTACCGAAATGTGTATGGAAAAAATATTGACTAGTGCCACCTTAATGCAGAAATATTACTACTTGGAATTTACCGAACTTAAACATTGATTGTTAGACAGGCTTATGTTCATTAACCTGAAATAACAACGGAGTACTCTCGCGTAGGATGCGAGAAGTGGAAGTCAGAACACGCCCCACTAAGAAAACTTAAGATGGAAACGTATATTTTTAAACGGGAACTAAGTTTACATTCAAGTGGCTGGAATTCCTAGAACTCAGACTAGGATTCTCTGTGTTGTGAGATCCACGCATCTTCGTTCCATTAATAATTGTATATAAAAAGGTGCATTTTTAAAACTTACAATAGGTAAGTATAAAAAGTGTGTATGGTGGTGTGATTTATGTCAGTTGGGTTGTAAAAGAGTGTCAGTAGTTACACGTATGTTAGCGAGTGCACGTGTACTTATTTGTAATTTTTCAATGTGTGTACTGTGAGTTTTTACATAAGCTAAAAAACTTTCTGTCATGTCGTAGTCCAGTGTAAGAAGCGAGTTACCATCAGTCTGCATTTTTACACACATTTTTTTCTCAATAAAGATACAAAATTCGTTTTCCAATGAAGTACACAAGCCTGATTGTTGTTATACATTCAATGCTTTTAATGGTTCGTCACATAGGCCTGTAGTAAACACAATTTGAGTCTAGCTTTCTTCATATTTATCATTTATTAACTACTAACGTGATCTTCTATTTCAAGTATAAATTATTATAACCTACTTTTCTCAGCTATTAAACAAAGTCAAACTCAAATCATTTATTTCAAATAGGCACACTAAAGGCACTTTTGAACGTCAAGAATTACAATAAAACGAAATTGATTCTAGCCCCTTCCAAAACTTTAAATATTAACTTTTATTTTTGTAACTGAATAAAAAAATCCTTTATTTTTATAAGAAATTTAATTGTAATATGCTTAGTCAGGTGTTTATTACAGAAAGAAAATAATAATGTACCTACAAACATGATTAACAACATGCAATATGTATCACACTATCAATAAATGACTCCAGTTATGTTAGGGAACCGCGTCGTGACGGATCATTTCAAAATATACATTGGTGAAGTAATTAAATCCTACGTTAAAACATAATATATACATATTTGGTTATAACACATACATACGGTTTTGGTACGTAAAGACATAAACACCAACATATCGCTTATTTTATTGAAAGTTTTATTAGAAGCTATAAAAGTAGGTATAGACTGAGCTGATATTGAGGATCTAATAACACTTAGGAAAAGGCTAGGCAGATGATGAACTGGAACTCAAACCCAGGGCCGAGCACAGCAAATGCGCTTGTGAGCATTAAGCCAACGAGGTACACACGGCTACACATCAAGCTATACATAACCAGTATAAGCCGACTTCTGATTGTACGAAAAACCTATACAATGCGAGGTCAGCTAAAACTGAAAATGTATAACTTGATGTGTAGCCGTGTGTACATGTATTACTATAAAATTCAGAAACATCAGCAGGCTAGCTTTATCTCAAATTATATTTGGATTGGATTGCAGTCTAACCAAATGTGATTGAATATCAGCATTCCTCACTGAGGTTCTGACCTGACCCGGAAAAACCAATATTCTACGGTGAAACTGGTTGCTAGGGTTACGGGCTTCTGTTTCTCTGTAACACAGGTTATAGATCATAAACATCGATCACTAATATAGTGATCGATGATCATAAATTAATTTAAAACAAGATCGACTTTCCGAAAGCCGATTCAGGCAATTAAAAACGGTCAAAATCTACGAGCAATCTCATCTCAGCAACAATCAATATCAAAAACTTGTCAAAATTGTAGAAAAATTAGAGGTATTTTTGACAGATTGAGACTGAAACTGATATGGAATCAAAATCTTTATTTGCAAATGTGGTAGGTACAAAAGATGTTACATTTTCAGTGCAAAGACTCATTCCGCAATGTAATGCAAAGATTTAATAGATAAAGTCACCCAAATGGCAATGGAGAGAGCTATGCTTGGAATTTCCCTATGGCTGCGTACCGGAAGAGTTGGCGTTGGAAGGCTTTCTACTAGGTGGAACGATGACCTTGTGAAGGTGTGTGTGCTTGGCCAATGTCCAGCAGTGGACGACTTTCGGCTGAAATTATGAAAATCATTGCAACTAAATTAAAAAAAATAAGCGGATTTTCTTAAAATTACGGGAGTTGCCTTCTTGCTGTGTCTGTAAACAATCATCCGCGAATTGACCACACCATATAGGTACACTTGGCCCCGCATTTCTGCGCAGTCATTTAGCAAGAACCCCTTCAACATAATAACCATTTATAACTCAATCTACGCCATTGTTAAATCGTGTAATAGCTAGACCGGCTTAATAGTTTCGCAAAGTGGTTTGTTTCGCAACACTAGTAGGTTCCACATAGATTTATTTCCCTATTTGAGACCCAAATGTCCTCCCGAACGAACATTGCACGCCCCATACAAATTGAAAATCAATGAACCACGGCATCCAATTTAATATGGAGTCCTATTCATCTTCATATCACTCAACTGTTTTGGAAAGGGTTTGTAATTTTAAACGGTACTCTTTGAAGGCTTATAGTAAAAAGAGGATCTAGGTTTCAATCTGGTTAAGCTGTATTTTATCTATTAGTATTATATAAGAATTGTTATAGTGGCTCGTGGCTAAATAATAACAGTCGCACAGGTCAATCGATTAGGTTAAGCTATGGTTGCCGCGGTTGGTCTGTGGATGGGTGACCAGCTTTACATATCGAGAACCCCTCCGTGCCTCAAAAAGCACGTTAAGCCGTTGACTGTCATTCGTGGATCTTTGTCAGTCGTTACGGGTAGTCAGAAGCCTTAAAGTCTGACAACCAGCAGTCTTACCAGGGGGTATCGTATTACCCAGTAGCTAGGTTGTAGAGGTCAGATAGGTAGTCGCTTCATGTAAAATAATTATATTCAGCTGCATCCGGTTAGACTGGAACTGACCCCAACATAGTTGGGAAAAGGCAGGCAGATATAAGTTTTATCACAGCAATGCAAATACTCTCTGTTATAAGTCAAAACTAGAACATAATAATTTACAAAATGTGCTAAGTACTGACTATGTAGTTCTCACGGATATAATTGGCTTTGGTAGATAAAATCAGAACATCATTACAGTAACTGCTAAATCTACTATCGCCAAATTAAGCGTTCTTAGATAAAACCGAACATAGTGCTGCAGCTGCTTACTTACCAACGAGCGCTTTTTCTCCTAGTTACTCCTCCGATGAAGTAACTAAAGTTTAAATGTGGAGCATTCACTAAAGGCTGGGAACTATTACAAAAGTAAGAAGTCTTAGCCTGTCCGTACTTTTGATTGAGGCAATATGAATAGAACTTTGAATTTCGAAGTGATCGAATGAAGAGTTGAACTGCGAATGATCGGTCGATTGTAATTTATGACGTTCGACTCTCACCCGTCTTGGAATACTTTACATTAGGAGACATGGAAATCGGATATGTGACTGGTTCTTACATGTGGTACAAATTTTAATAAGTTAGTAGGTATTTTCTGTAAAATATTTATCATTCGATGATCACTATTACCATCAGTGCCAATTCAAATAATATAAGCAATAAATAATATATAAGTATATAGTATATATGCTATTGTTGTTAAAACATTATTTTTACTCTTTTTTTGTTAATTGTATTTTGTGATTTACGAACTGTGTCCCAATTCTTTCTTTCTTTCTTAAATATTTTGATAATTGTCTGCGTCGTTGGTCTAGTGGTCGCAAGCGCTACTGCTGAACATGAGATCCTGGGTTCGGTTTCCGAGTCGGGCAAAGTGCTATTGGATTTTTCCATCTGGAATTTCTCAGTCGCAGCCGGGATTCTGGATTCGTACCCGGTTTATGGCAATAGGCTCGCCCCCTATTACATGGGACATAAATATAACAGGCGAAATGTGGGTGTACTATATGTACTCCTCTGCCTAACCTAATGTATATTAATATTTAAATAAAACAACGTCGTACTTTATTGAAAACTCGTAAATTTTATGTTCAATCAAAATAATAAGGAAATTAATTTTGTAAGCAGTAAGTGTCTCGAAAATTTCGTCGAATCGTCTCGATGTCCTATTATCGCCGGCTTATATTAATTAATATTTTGGCGTTAAGCGCAATCACGTTCCATGTAGCCGTCAACGCATTGATGCCACGGTGTCTACTTAATTAAATGTCGTAGCTATAATACTGACGCCGAAGCCCGCCACTCTTTAGTCCCGTCACGCCCGTTTGATACTCAAGGCATGAACAGTGAGCCAATTAGGAGCCTATAATTACTATGTTAATTACAGACACTGTTCTTGTTTCTCATCTTGCTATTCCGACCGTTGCGCGTTGCGTTGTTATATAAACATAAATTCTCTCCCTCCGAAGTAAGCACTAATTAACAAGTGCCAGAATGATTACAGAGCAACTATTTACATTGAAATGTGATGCAAAATGTACGTTTGCGTTTTGTGTAGCTGCAGAAAAAATAACTGTTAGTACTGAGTCGCTTTATGCTAAACGACTAATTAGCACACCTGCACTGAAAAAACTATAAAACAAACTAAATGAATAGTAGCTAACTAGCTACATTTAAAATTATGTAAAGGTATTTCTCTCTTAGCGTTAATGAGTGTACGCCGTATTGGTGGCGTAGCAAGCTCATTTTCCGAATGTCGTAGCACGTAGCAGCTGTCTACGGCGCTACGCTGCTACACGCGTAGCATCTTCGTGGCTACATTAGTGTGTGGCGAGCGTATCGGGTAAATGCCAACGCTATCGTTTGCAACCTGTGGACTGTATTTTAAACCAGTGATCATTATTAAAAGCGTTTTGTAGATGTGAGCAAATGTGGTTTTACTAATTGGAACCAGAACGTTGAATTGAAAAATACTTATTATTCATTGGGTATATTTAAAATGATTCTGTCAAACTGTTTATTCACAAAGATTAAGGTAGTTATAATGAAATCTAATCCAATTTGCCAAGACAATTGGCTTCACTAAAGCTTCATATCGAGCGTCAGTCTCACAACTATGATTGACACCTAATAAAGTATCTCTGCTCCCCCCACGAGCTCACGCAAGCGTGAAAATACCCACGAATCCTATTACACTACACAAAAGATAACATCATTTTCTTCGACGAAAATATATTCGATAAGTTTTGTCGAGTTACGATAAGTCACACAATTCTAATCGATATAATACAGAGAGTATCGATTCAATTAACGATGGGATAACTTGGAGGAAAGCCTTGCTGGTTAACAGACTGTAATAAATGTTGTGGAACTTACTTTTCTCTGCGACTTCATTCGGGATATTTTTTTTTAAGTTATTGCTTTTCTACATCAGCCTGAAATGTTTTCTGTTGGAGTATAATGGTTGGTCGTATGGCATATTTTCAACATTAGTTGTTTTTATAATAATGGTTTTTATGAACCTGTCGCATAATCAGCCTATAACGTTCCCACTGCTGGGACACAGGCCTCCTCTCGGTGAGAGGGAATGGACCGTAATCCCCACGCGAGTTGCCCAGTGTGGGTTTGTAGATGCCCTTTGTGCTCACTAGTTCCTTTAGCAGTTCCTTTGAAGGAAACAAACATATACAGGTGGGCAAAAAATCGTGGATCAAACGAAACAGGGCGATAATTGAGGTTATTTACAGTAAAAAATAAAAAAATAAAAAAAAAAATAAGGTATCATCACTACAACAGTGCTTTTATGACAGTGGGTACCATGATTTATCAGTATTGGCACTTTTTTCAATATCTTTAAAGGCTCAAAAAAAAATATTTCTAACATTAGAACCTTACTGTAAACACCCAAATTGTCATAACTTTTTAAGGAGATCAAGTTAGGGCTCTCGCACAAACATATTTTTTACTACAAATAACCCCAACTATCGCCCTGTTTCGTTTGATCCACGATTTTTTGCCCACCCTGTATAATGGTACCTGCTGCTGCCACATGCTGGCCCGTAGGTTTGCTCGATGTAAAGATAACTCGTTTTATATTGCATATTAGTATAAATGTCTTGTCCACATGTCTTCGAATTTATTGTTCTATTCTCACGGTGTTTTTCTTTACCGTTTTTGAGAGCAGCGGTGATGAAATAAATTATACCTTGATGAACCTGCCACAATACTTTAATAATTCATATTTTAGTATTACTATTTCATAAAGAAAAACGAAGAGGTTAATTTGAATCAATTTAATTAATCAATATACAAGTAGGTAGTTACGTATATTTATATCGTCAATTAGTATTCAGTGATTGCCAATTTGACCTCCACAGTCCAATTACTGAGAAATAATGCATGCGGGATGATGAGTGAAAGGTAACTACGCTGTGAGTTCGGTCCCATAATGTGCTTTGTCTTTGTCTCTACGTCTCTAGTCACCCATCTATAGACCGACCACAACAAGCACAGCTTAACTTAGCCTAAATTCTATTTGTATTAAACATTCTGTATGATAAAATAAATAATAATAACCTCCAATAGTAATACTTTTTATTCTCTCTACTCCTATAATATTAATTATATAGACATCTAGTAAGATTGAAACCTATTACAAAAGTTAGTCTTATTAATGATTAATCGCAGTTAGTAACTTTATGTAGTTGGGGAAATCTTATATTACTTTTGTTGGAAAGTGTGATTTTATTCAAGGCTCATCGCTACCCACACCCGCAATTTCTTATACGTTTTACGTTATATATACTTCATCATCTGCCTAGCCTTTTCCCAACTATGTTGGGGTCGGCTTCCAGTCTAACCGGATGCAGCTGAATACCAGTATTTTACATGGAGCGACTGCCTATCTGACCTCCACAACCCAGTTACTGGGTAATACGATACCCCTTGGTAAGACTGGTTGTCAGACTTTCGGGCTTCTGACTACCCGTAACGACTGTCAAAGATCCACGAATGACAGCCGGGACCAACGGCTTAACGTGCTTTCCGAGGCACGGAGGGGTCTCAGTATGTAAAGATGGTCACCCATCCACAGACCAACCGCGGCAAGCGTAGCTTAACCTGATCGATCGACCTGTGCGGCTGTTATTATTTAGCCACGGACCCCCCACGTTACATATACTTACTTCCACGTTATATATCACGTCACGTTATATATACTTACTTCCATATAATATTAATTCAGTGAAAAAAATTGTAGATATTTTTTATTATCATAGTTTCGTCTGCAAACAAATCAGAAACATTCAACCATGCCCTAAACCACAGATATTTATTTTATTATACATAAAGGTGGATACTGACCGGTGTTACGGGCCGTAATGTGCTATTCGCAGCGAGCATGTTACGTTACGCCGTGTTCTAAAATCCGTGTAACATACTTGTTTCGAACTCTTTGCTCGCCAGTGCTCCAGATTCGTTGTTATAATATACTGGATGACCCGGGTTCCATAAAACAGGTTCTTTTCTATATTTGTCTATGAAATACAGAGTTTTCTTTTTGTCCCATTCCATCTTTTTAACAACAAATAATCACAACTAATAAACTAAAGGCCCGAAGTACCTAGAATCGACGCTTGGGCCACGGGCCACGTGGGCTCATGACGACTCGCTGCGACGTACTGACTAAAGCGCGTAACACTCAAAGGATTCGCCAAAAAAACCGACAGCAGGGTGTAGCACTCGCAGCGAGCAACGAGTCGCTCGTTGCTGGCTGCGAACGCCTTATTTCTCCGCACTGACTGCACGAACGCTCGCTGTGTAACCGTAACGCCGGTCAGTACCCACCTTAAAATATAGATTTTAGGAATCTTGGTTTATGTATAAACGAATTTCTGGCGTGTGCGTATCATGGTAACCAAAAACATTGTGTTTTGTTCATTTATTTATACTGTTTCTGTTAGAATAAATTCTGTTAAATATATACAAGATGCAAGATGATTTCATACCATTATCCCGTGAGTTTATGTAATTATTATAAACTATCGTCATTATTATTATCTCCTAGTAAATACCCCACAACTGAGTTACATGTTCGATCTCGAAACATACTCTATGTTGACACTCTTCAGTTCGATCATAAGTCACACTCGCATCCATGCTCTGTCCACAATATTGAAACAACATCGGTGACCCACTGGAAGACGAAAGCCCCAGGTGTCCCTAGCTACTATTTAGTTAACATCGCCACCGCATATCTGTATGCTAAACATGACTATCGGTTTAGGTTGTTGTTGGATAGACAAATAAACGATATGGAGGTCAAGATTTACCTAAGCATGCATAGTTCAACCGTGCAAGATGCAAGACGCAAAACGGTAGTACATAGGCCGTAGAACAGCATTCGTCTTGCTAGCCAAATCTGAGATCTGACTTTCTATGACTGCCAAAGATAAATATTTTCATAAACAGGGTTATTCTAAATTGGCTAGCTAAACTCCACAGACGCGAAGGGTATCGACATCAGAAACACGATACAGTGAAAAATTAATACACTTGATGTTATTTTTTGGGAGGTCGACAACCGCTATTACTGTAGTTACTTGAAGGATGAGTTGAGAAAAACTATTTTCTTATATTGTATCGTGTTTATACATCGAAACCTGTGAGATGTCTGTGAAGTGTACACAAACAAAAAACATATTTTCTAAACAGATATTTCAAGCGACTACAACAAATGCGGTGGATGAACCCACAAATGACGTTCATTATCATTAACATATTAGGAATCAAAATGCTGGAACCACGGTAGTTTATTCCCGATTTAAAATTCAAATTCATATATGAACAAGATCGTTCTGGACCCAAATTACCTATAGAAATTAGGCGGTCGAGCTAGCCAACTAGAATACATTGTTTTTTATATAAATGCAAAAACACTCCCAAGATAAATATGGTTTTGCATTCATGATATGAAAGTGTGGAGTGCCACGTAAGCAAAGAAAGTAAATATTTCAAAAACTTCCGAAGGTTTCATGTGAATATAAACTACCTCTGATAGAGAGACGGGAAAACGTATTGTATAGGTTCCGCAGCCACCCACCGAGACCTCGGAAAGGACCAAGAAAAAGCCGTGAAAGCGTGGGTAATTTAACCGCGGAAATCTTGGAAACGATGCAAAGTTTCGCGAAGATATTGTGAATCTCTGAGACTTCTCAAAACTTGAAGCTCTTTTGCTCGTTGCTGTGGTATTGCGAAGAAGCAATATTAAAAAGTACAACAACTTTCGAAATATATAAATTATATGCGGCATGAAATGCCGACTCGTTACCCGAGGTGGAGTAATAAAACCTTATTTTTATGGAAGCAGTTTTCGTAGTTTCTGTTTGGAATAATTATAAATGGTAATGAAGAGTCACAATTAGTGCCAAGTACTGCTTGAAACTACGTTTGTCATATATTTCTTGTCTTAAAATTTGATAAAACTGCAGTAATAATTAGTTAGGAGAGCACTTTCTTTATGCAATAGTCTCTTTTATGTCTTTGCGTGCTGAGTTGACATCGAACAATTTTTGGTTAACGTTGTTGTTGTAATGTAAATAATGAACGCCTTTCTTTCTTTAAATGTTGCATAAAGCTAAGGCTAAGCTTAAGGCGAAAGCATCAGGGTAGCCCGCACAATTAAAATTTTCTTAGGTTTTTTTGCAATTTATTTTCAGTATCAGGTTATACCTATGTTGATCTAAATACGATTCGCGGCCGTAACAAATATTTATTTATAGAATTATAATCATAAAAATCATCAATACAACTCTCTAGGTAAGTTCATTCCCTATCCAACGACTTTTTCATGAAATCTTGATACTTGAGGTCAATTCTAACTCAACGTGTTGTATTGTTGGTTCTAATAAATATAATTCCATAAAAGTCATATTTGTTACGGTCGCGAATCATATTTTAATCAACATACATCGTGACTCTGACCGGCAAGTTGCAAAAAAATTTGAATTTATTGCATTCCCCTTAAACGTAAAAGAAATATGTTTACCCTGACGTTTAATTATTACTTAACTATAAGCAACATTAATAAATAAGGGGGAAAAACTTTAAACAAGATATTAAGTAGGTGTAAGTACCTAATGTCTATTCAAACTAATGTTTTAAATTTATATTATTTCAGTTAATCAAATATGAACTTTATTTCAATAGCAATTACGTTGATTTCAGAGTGACTAACACTATTGAAAAAGTTATAAAAATGTTTGAAGTTGTAGCGTAAACTGAACTTTATTGTGTAGGATCTAAAGGTATTTTTCCACAAACTCATATTTGTTTACATTTTTGGCAAATAAATCGCCAATGCAGATTACACGGTTAATTAATACCTAAGTATTAGCTCGCTGTAGTTTCCCTAATCGGTTTAATGAGATTATTATATTATTTTTACAAGTGAATAAACAAACCTGCACTCTCTAATCAGAAAATCTTAACAAAACTAATAGAATAGTCTAAGCATCTCCCAGCTAGTTTTCAACAATATCACCAAACTCCAGCTTAATCCTGTTCACAAACACCTCGCAAACTTAGAATGATAAGCTCAGTGACACATGCATTGTGTATTGTGATTCATAATAAAGTAAGGTGGAGCGGCGGGCCTCAGGACATAGAATAGTAAAACCGTGCAGAAGCGAAACTCATGTGCGTTCCTCTGTGGGTACCTACCTACTTCATTGCCACCGAAATAATCAGCTACCGATCAGCGCTAGCTTTTTAAAATACTGATAAGTTGTTTAACTCTTTTTTTTAGTTTAACTGATAACAAGTCAGCTCTAGGTATTAATAAAATCTCTGAACCAGCTACACTATCGATATGTAGAAGTACTTAGGTGCTAATTACGTAAAAAAACGGTTTCGATTCCTGACTCAAACAGCTTTTAAAAAAACAAAAACATTAGTTTTATTTGCCTCTTAAATATAGATCATGGTTCCCAAAAATTAACCTGCATAAAATTGATTTAACTCGCCGCGGACTGATTTTTGTTCTTTACTGCCATACAAGATTTTGTGTGTTATTTGAGTTTCTACTAGGTAAATGTATAATTTTGGTAATGGCCGCCAAAAAATCGGCATCCGTTTTGGAACACCGTGTGCGTGCGCCGAAAACGCCGTTTCAATACCGACTGCGTTATCCTCTCCGACATGCCCGAAACGTAGGCATTAAGAAAGCTTTCATAGAGATTATCGTATCTATACGAGATATTATTTCTTCATCTATGCCCAGAGGCAGCGGTATAAATCAAGAGCCAGGATTGTACATCGCCCGCCGACTTAATCGCACCTGCAGTGTCGCTTGAGCATAGCGTTTAATACATAGTGATATATTACGTCATTTATTAGCCGCAAAGCGCGCTGTGGTTATAATTTAATACGATGCGCTGTGCGCTTGGTAAGTTGTTGGTTTGGCAATGAGATTAAGAAAATTAAATAAAAATAATATAAATAATTTCTTTATTTCACCAAAAGCCATCACGTCATAAGGCTCATAAAAGGTCACAATAATTTTAATACTCTGACTCCTAAACTAGGTGTAGGTGCCTGTATCTTAGGAGTCAGTGATTCTTCGATACAGACAAACGGGACGTTTCAAGAAAGAAAATAGGACATAATTTATGTAAAGGATACACAAATGAAAGACGTTTAACTGTGTGGTGTGGTGATTATTGTGGGGTCCGAGTGTGTGTGTGTAGTAAGTGTAGGGTGTGTGTGTATGTGTGTGTGTAATGAGTAGGTGTAGCGTGAGTGTAGCGAGAAAGAATGGGGTGTAACTAGTACACATCCGTTTATGATTAGATTTATATAGTTCATTATCATTGTAAACTACCCAGCAGAAGATCCTCAGTGTTATCATAACTTAGTGTTATGTTGTTTTAGTTGTTGTTGTTAAATTAACATGTTTAATATAGGTACAGTCACAAACATAACTATATTATGTTCCTATGGACAGCTTGGCAACAATATCTGATTTCAGGATTCATCCATTAATATCTCTCGTCAAAGTGACGGCAAATATATGTTATCACTAGCTTTTGCCAGCGCCTTCGCCCACGGGGATGTTGGAAATTATCCCACGGGAACATACTGCCGAAATGATAAATTATTTTACTTCTATAAGTAGGTTCGTACAAACAATTTTACTCGTCAATCGTATTTTTAAAACTAGTTGAGGTTGGCGATTCCTATTTCACTACTCTGAGAAGAAAGGCCGAACAAACTCAGAGGTCACAGTCTCTAAAATGTTCTTAAAGTCCAGACATCTCATGTGAAGAACATGTGGACTGGTGACGGAAATGGTCTTTTGAGGGAAGAACCACACAGATTGAGTCAGTGCACGCATTTGTCAGTTATCGTGCAACAACACAACTCAGAACTTAAGGAGCTCAAATAAAGGAGCTCGAATAAAAAGTATCCTGTGTCAATCACAATTATACACTATCTTTGTGCCAAATTTCATCCAAATTCGTTTAGCCGTTTTACCGTGATTGAATAACAAACATCCAAACTTGCTATTTATAATATTACTAGCAGCGCCCCCCGGTTTCACCCGCATAAGTGTTGATCCCGTGGAAATATCGAGATAAAAAGTATCCTATGTGTTATTCTGATGTATAAGCTATATTACTGTAAAGTTTTATCAAAATACGTTCAGCAGTTTTTGCGTGAAAGAGTAAAAAAAATCGATCCATCTATCCATCCATCCTCAGAAACTTTCGCGTTTATAATATTATTAGTAGAATAGGAAATAGGATAGGATAGTGCTAGTTTATAATTACTATGTAGACGAGAAGATATGAATTGGTGAAATACAATGTGTCGAAATAATTTTGTGTGAATATGTGTTAAAAAAACAGTGTTAATCGACTTTGGCCGCTGACCGTACCTACCTAGTTTATTTACTAACTTAACACAACGAAGGCAAATTATTAATCGATGCTAAATAACATAAACTCATCATCAGACTATACACCACAGCCGTTTATTTATGTGCATATATTTATCATACATAATTGTATGCTCATAAATAAACAGCTGATATTGTTGTTAATACATTAACAATAACAACTCAATAATATCAGCCAGCATTGTCGCTTGATTATGGACCCTCCCCCATAGATGGCGTATTGTAATAATCATCGCGCATGACAGAAGGACTGATTAATGTATACTAGTGGACAGTGTTATTAACATGCAGGAGGATATTGCGGCCCATCTTACAAATGTGATGACAGTTAGGACGCTATGAAATGATACGTTCGATGAGAGAAGCGCTCATTCATATTAAGAATAGAAGAAATTAATCCGAGATGACTTGGATGTCATGAAAAACAAAACGTAGTTCCGATTCTAGAAATAATTAAGTATAATACCTACTATAAACCCGCGTTTTATTTACTATTCTGAAACCACATTAAAAAATGCAATAGAAAAAGTTCCGTTTTGAAGTTTATCTATGGTCAACAACAACAGTCGATTAACATTGGAACAAATGTTTACATCAGAGGGGCAATTCCCGAAATACCTCTAGCTACCTACATTTTTGACAAGTTTTTGACATTGACTGTCGCTGAAATGAGATTGTGACTAGATTTTGAACGTTTTTAATTACGGGAATCGCCCTTCAGATATTTGCATCAGAAAATACAAACAATTACCTACCTACATGAAAAGAAGAGAAGTAGTGTAGGTAGGTACCTGTCGGATAATTTTCGAGTAGGTAACAATGTTAATGTACAGACGCCAGGACATCAAGCTACCCGAAACTGTCAAATTTTCCCAATCAACTTTGAACCTTATGCTTTAGCAATAAAGTTGAAAATCTATTTTAAAAAATTACAGATTGTATTAGCTTGATGTGCTAGCGTCTGTACTTCTGTGGCTGGCTTTACTACTACGCAGGCAACACTCAGTGTCGTGCTTCATAACTTTTGAAAATAATCTTTCAGACAAGCCTTGTCAAAGACTGCTCAGCAAAGCATAACATAAATTAAAAGTAACTGTGGTTAACTACTTACATAATACTTATCTCTTTTGCAGAACAGTATCCAATTAAACTGTGTAGACGACGGACGTCAAAGGAGTTCATCATAATTGGAAATTAGTTAAATATGCTCATAATATAAAGGAATATCGTTGAAAACGCCTAATGTGAAATTCAGCTTGGTATTGTTCTGTGGTAAACTAATTGACGTTTAAGTACGCCTACTGACTTAGTGCTTGGCCAGACTGGCAGCGCGGGGCGGGGAGCGGCGCAGGTGCGGGAACGCGCGCGATCTGCCTGCCCGCAGTCGAGCGCGGCTTCGTTCTGAGTGTTGTCGGGTCCAGTGTTTGTCAAAATATAATATGGATTAAGACAACTCTTATTTTTACTAGAAAAAAGCTCGGAGAACCCCGGTCCCCGCGCGGGCCGCCTGCGCACTCACTGCGGCCACTTGTATGAACTAGCTATGGCGTGAGTTGCCCGCACGCTCCCCGCGACGAGCAGCCCGCGCCGCTTACCGCGCCCGCATGCCCACTATGGACGCTCAAATGAAAATCTTATGTTTGAGTACGCGGCGCCGCGCCTGCCCCGCGCCCGCGTTTGCAGTCTGGCCAAGGATTATAACGGTAACGGTAGAGGCAAGCTGCAGCCGTCGACAACGTGCCGCTCGTGTATTTGAGTACGGTGCCGGCACGAAAAATAACCCAAATAAGCAAAATAGTCCAATATGGAAATCTGGGGTATTTGTCTGGCGCCAGCAAGGTCGTCAGTTCGAACCTTGGTCGTTGCAAATACATGATTCATTTATAAACCATTAACCCGATTAATAGAAATATGCTGAAGGACCTGCAGCATAACTTTAATTACTTATCTGGTCCTCATCATTAATACCAATTTAGAGGTCGACGGAACACGAAATATGACTTATTCTTTTATATTTTTTTTCATTCTACCGACGTCTCTGTATTCACCCTCTTTCTAACCGGAGTAATTTCGTAACACACTATCAGATTTGTACTGATACCGAGCTTTCATTATGACAGTTCAACAGAATTCATTGCATTATTTACGTTGCTAAGCAGACACATTTTTGGAACATACGAAGCAATGGATTAGCAATATGCTTCAAAATTATTCAGATTGAGTGTTACGCGATTAGGGTGCATATCATCTTTCAGCCAATTCATATACTGTTTCTTTGGTCTTCCCCTTCTGTTATTGCCTATTAAAAAAACAACCCAATAACCATAACCTGTCGAGTATCACTAACGAAGAGCTCAAAACAGTCAAGAATAAGATGCTAATGAGAAACAGAATCTGGTTATTATTAATAATGTAAGATGCGGTTATTGTTTAACGACACATTTTGGTGCTCGGCGGCTAATATCGTTAGTGATATTATGAGCCGGCGCGGGCGCGTGTGTCGTTACTCTTCGTGCTGTACGTAATCTCGCCTCGGATTAATACCAGCTGCGGTGTCTCACAATATTTATATTTTTAATTTCACGCTACTCTGCACACAGGGATTATATACTAAAATTTGTGTTAATATTTTTGGTACACAGCCAAACTTTCATTGCGCTCACTCAGGCACTATCCCAGTCTATTGAACCCAGACCCGCACCGCGATTGCCATTCGACAGCAACCAGTCGCAACCGACACAATGTGCCACATTCGTAAAGCCAACGATACGGCCGAACTTTTAACGCTCTTGTTTTGTTTAATTAAATTTTGAATTTATCTGATTACCTTATTCTATGTTATGATTTCAAGTTTCAGCTAAACTCGCAAAACTCTCTCCTATTCAAGCAAAATATACCAACAGAATTATGTTGTTGACTCTACAAACATCCCAACTTTCAAAAGTCTAGCCACAGTAAATAAGTCGAGCAAACCTTACGAAGCCATTACTGAACCCTTCATTTATTTTAGCATTGTGTCTTTTACCGTCCGTAAATAATAAAGTTTCAAATTTCTGCACGCTTGTTTATGAAAGCTCACCAATTCATTACTACTTTATTTGTTTAATAAAGCTCGAACGGGCACCGCCTGTTTACATTGGGGTATAAATTACCTTTAATTTAGTTGAACGATCCAGAAAATATGATGATGTAAAGTTTTCATCAAGCCTTAATAAAACCGGGCCGGGGCGTCGGAGTAACTACGTAACAAGCACTGCACCTACTTGTTTTGAAATTGTGTATGATAAGATTTAGCTGTAATGGAGCTTCAGGGCGCTTTTACTTATTAGAGTATATTGGGTACTGAAGCACCACAGCCGGGCGGCGATGTGTCCCGCCGGCAAACGACACACGAGCCAGTAAGCGTTATGTTCGAGGTAAGTGGCGGGAACCATGTTTTATGTGTGATTTAACACGGGTTGGGAGCTTATGGCACTTTACAGATAGCTACGTAGCTATTGAAGAAATACTATATACCTACCTACTCTTAACACAAAATATTCTACTGGTCATCACATCTAAATGTAAATGTTTTACAACTTGATACTGCGCTACAAACGTTAAATAAACTTATACATGAGTAATTTTATGCACAAAAAAATTGAGGGATTTTCTGAGGGGTAAATGAAAAGTGAATGACTTAAAAGAAACCTTTGCGGTAGCCACGCGGTTGATTGGAATTGCACTTCCGATGTTGAATTCACAGAAAAAGAAGAATTAGTTTGCACAAACAAAGTTTAAAAATATTAAATAATATTATTGAGAGTTAATAGGTGTGTATTAATTACATAAGCTTTAATGACTTCGCGAGATTCTATTATTCAAACAATCTTCAAACAATAAACCATGCATTGCAATGTTAATTGACGCGCTATCAGTTAATTGATTAATGTTGTCCACCATTGTATAATCAATTGGCACGCCTAATATAATTAGCCCCAAATAAGTCACTGCTATAAATCTATTCAAAACAAAACAGTCCTGTTGTTAAATATTTTATTAACATGTAATAAAATTTTGTTATGGCGAAAGCATTGTGTGCGTTCAGAGCAGCTGTTTCTTTATTTAAAGTCATATTCTGAAGTAACGTGTACAGTCGCTACAAAACATAATGATTCGAATGTATCTCTGTCGTGAAACTGTACCTCTGGGAACCGCGAGTAATAAAAATTCCGGCACGCGCGTTACAAGTGTGCTTTCGAGAAAGTAATCCGCGAAGAAATACAGCCTCTACCTACTACTTCCACATTTGTAACTGGGAAATCTCCATTTCTCTTTGACTACCAGTCGTTTCAAAAGCCACTGCGTCCCTGGTGGGTCGTGTGGAGGCGACACTCATAAAAATTCGCCGTGCCGAAGTTCCATGTAACGTGTCACAGTGTTCAAAGCGAGCGCAGCGGATTTCGTAGTATTATAATTTAATAAGCTACTTAGAAATGTGTGTGGGCGATTTCCATGAATGTCACATTAAATTAGGCCCTCTGTTCCGTCACCAGTTGAGCCGTTTAAATGTGTTTCACACCAAATGTATTGTTACGGGATAATTAGGGCTGTTAACGGACATTTAATTGAGTTCCGATTTGGCATGTTAATTATGTACGAACTAAACTTTTTCGGCCTTTGTGGTTAAGATAAGATAACAAAATCCGATACCTCGTCTTATCAAACTCAGGCCCTTTGTACACGGCACGGTTTCTTTACGGTATGGCGTTTAAACCGCACCGTAGGAAAATCGTGTCTGTCAACAAGCGTCCATAGTGATCAATACAACACTGACGAACCGTGCCTACTCACGGCGAATAAACCGTATTTTTTCACGGCAAGAAATCGTGTGTTTGTAAAGGGCCTTACACTTGATCAATAAACGTCACCTATCTATCTATACTAATAATAAATCTGAAGAGTTTGTTTGTTTGAACGCTAATCTTTGGAACTGTCGGTCGGATTTGAAAAAATATTTTTGTATTTGATCGCCCACATTCTTGAAGAAGGCTGTTTAACATATCGCCAGGGCCTTAGTCGCCAAGCAAAAAGAAAAAAACGCAAAACGAAAACGAAGTAGTAGCGCGGGCAGGCGATGCGATGCGACAGGATGGGTGGGGGTACAATAAATTTCATGCGGACGAAGTTGCGAGTAAAAGCTAGTGTTATTTAATTAGATCGAGAAACGCCAACGTGATCATTATGTTTTAGAATCAAAAGCAAACATTTTATGTTTATTACCGCCTGCCTTAATTAATTTCCACGTCTTGAAAATAATGCGATATGAACGACGCAATTAATTATTGTTTACCATCTCGGGTGTAACATTAAATCGTAGATGATCGCTTGGCTCGTTAGCTATATCTCACCACCCACTCATAGTCAATAAATATTATTGTTTTACGTAACAATATTTATTGCTCGAGGAGCATATTGGCTTGTGGCTAAGTAATAACTTACTCCAAAAGCCGTCGTCGTCGTCGTCCTGTGCGGCTGTTAAGTCGATCGATCAGTATAAGCTACGCTTGCCGCGGTTGGTCCGTAGATGGGTGACCATCTTTACATACCAAGAGTCCTACGTGCCTCGGAAAGCACGTTAAGCCGTTGGTCCCGGCTGTCATTCGTAAATCTTTGACAGTCGTTACGGGTCGTCAGAAGCCCGAAAGTCTGACAACCTACCAAGGGTTATCGTATTACCCAGTAACTGGGTTGTGGAGGTCAAATAGGCAGTCGCTCCATGCAAAATACTGGTATTCAGCTACATCCGGTTAGACTGGAAGCTGACCTCAACATGGGAAAAGGCTAGGCAGATGATGATTTATTGCTCGTCCATTCCCGAAAAGAATTTACTAATTTCCTACTTTGTGTGCCGTAAAAGGCGATCAAATGACTGCTTACTTTCTTCAAGAGGATAAGCAGCAACGTTCTTTTTTGTGACAGTGTTATAAAATCCGACCAGCTACTTATCTGACTAGCCTTTCCCCTTTTATGTTGTATTTCTGTGCTTCGATTAATTACTGGACGTTTTCTTAAGATACTTTCAGAAACTTTTGTTATTATTCATCTTAGAAATGTCACTGCTAGGAACATAACCCTCCGCTAAGGTCACCAATATCAACTGGCTCAACTGCGTGCAGTACGACATTGAGTTGAGAAACTGGTTACTTTTTGCAGCAAGTGTTGTTTATATTTAGTACTTAAAGTACCAACTGTTTTTTAGCACGAAAAGGAGGCGAAAGACAGTGATGAGTGATTTGAATATACGTACAATTTCAGTTGGTAGTCACATTGCTTAACAATTAATATCCCGGACGTTACATCTACCCGCTTATAATCCTAAAAGATAAGAGGGATTTCTCCTACTTTATAAGAAATTATCAATAGAACACCTACTCCCAACTCATGCGTCACCAAAGCACGAAAATCAATCAGTCCACCTTCAGCCAAAATCAGTTCAATTAACAATCTTTATTTATGAGGTACTACGCTACTAAATCTCCGTGTCTCGGGTCTTCCTCATTAATAAACAAAGCAGGATGACATTGAATGGCGACCCTTTGCGTTACGACGGCGACCTATGTGCCGGTTATAACTTGGAGTTTAGGAGTACGCTCGTAACGCCGTCATTTGTAAACATATTTGATTAAAACCTGTAATTCGTTAAAATTAATAAGCAGCTCACGTGGGAGAGGATAATTGGCTTACTTAATGCCCAGGGCGGAGTCATTATGCTTAGGAAGTACTTGTGCGTTATCTTATGTTACCTATATTGACGTTAAACTTAAATACAAAATAATATCAACATCTAATATTTTCCCACTTTAAAGTACAGCGGGGTAATTGCGTAAAACACTAACAGTAGCAATGGCTTTCGATTTGACAGTTCAACAACATTCATTGTGTTATTTACGTTTTTGAGCAGACAAATTTTTCGAACATATGAAGCAATGGTTTAAGTAGCAATTTCCTTCAAAATGATTCAGATTGTGATTGAAACTGTTACGCAATTAGGGTGCAGGCCTCTTTATTTACAGAAAACGACGAGCTCTGATCACTACACTTGCTTATTACTTCTGGCGATTTTACACGTATTTAAGTCCAGGTTTTCTCACTATGTTTTCCTTCGCCAAAGTGATAAATGACTATTTAAAAATGTAGGCTTTCAAAGCTACATGACATGGTACGTGTCGTAAGTTGATCATAAATTTGTATGAACATCATTAATTAGTCTGGAATCCTGACTTAATTCCTCTAATTTGCTTGCCACGTTTGTCTCCATTTTTTACGTTTCGAGATTAGCATAAATAAACGACTTAATCCTGTTAATCTTATTTAATGATTCTTACTTTTGTTGCCTTAAAAACAATAGCCATTAATGGAATTGAAGTATATGGCTGAAATATTTATAAAATACGAAATGAACTTTGAAAGCGACAATCATATCGTCGCAAGTTTCAAGAAACTGATATTTCATCTACCACGTCATTGCAGCCCGACAGGCACCATGTGTTCAATTTTGACTCTGCAACGTTGCACTGCTCCATCTTCGAATATTTTTGTGAAAGACTTGACACAATTTGAACCTTATTCCACGGCAATAAGAAGGACACAAGTAGATATCCATGCTGTACATCGGTATTCCAAAGCTCGGATCGCAATTAGGTTAGTGCTTCCTGCACGTTCATGTGGCGAAGGAGGAGTCAACTAATTATGACACTCTTTTCCTTCAAATTAGTGACGTTTGGAAGCCCCGGAATACACTATAATTAGCCTTCTTTCACTCTAGTGCTCTCTATGCTTAGCTTCGCGTTGGTATATGTTTGTCTCGGTACTCTAATAAAACGTAATTTAAACAACTGGAAAGATTTCGAACAAGATTACGAGTTGAAATGTAAAAAGATATCCTCAATGGTAGCTTGTTTTAAAATAAACATGAATACATTTGCTTTTTGTTGGCTAATAACATGCTTATTTCTCTATTCGGTTGAAAACTTTTAGAGCTTAGTGAAACAATCTTCTTTACTCTGACGTAGAATTATAGTCTTGCTCCCGTTGATTTCATGTATTCTAAAATAATATTTAGGTATCACAAAAATACTAGGTAATACATGTAGGTAGGTACCACAAAAATCATAGGTAAACAACAGCTGGCTACCTACGTAAGTCATAGAGTGATAAACTAAATACCCACTTATTTTAGGCCACACGTGTTTCCAGTCTAACTTTAAAGTGCTAAGTATATTTTGTACTTACGTAGACATCTAATTATAGACCATCATCATCATCGTCTGCCTAGCCTTTTCCCAACTATGTTGAGGTCGGCTTCTAGTCTAACCGCCTGCAGCTGAATACAAGTATTTTACATGGAGCGACTGCCTACCTGACCCCCACCACCCAGTTATTGGGTAATACGATAGCCCTTGGTAAGACTGGTTGTCAGACTTTTAGGCTTCTGACGATTCGTAACGACTGTCAAAGATCCACGAATGACAGCCGAAATCAACGGCTTAACGAGCTTTCCGAGGCACGTAGGGGGCTTGGAATGTGATGATGGTCACCCATTTACGGACCAACCGCGGCAAGCGTACGATTGACCATAGGCCCCATATGATTTATAACGAAAATAGATACAATCTAAATAGTAAGCAACTTCCAATTTCATTTTATTGACCGTGCGACACGGTTGGTTTTCTCAGATCTAGTGTTATTTTTTCGGAGCTAGCCTATTGTGACCCAAATTCCTGAGACCTTAGGCATTATGTATGCTTGGCCAAACAAAGTTGGTAATATTTTGCTGCAGCTGTTGCAAGTGATTTTCTTATTGACATGACGTTGCAGATCAACTTTATTTAAAATAAGATAGGTTGATATTGATTTTGTTCTAGTGTTCACAAAGCCTTGACTTGGATATTTTATACTTTCACATTTATATTTTTTGCAGTTTTACTAAAATCCCGTTTTGTACTCGTATAACAATGAATCCAAATGTTTATAATTCACCAAAACATTGGTCGTCACTTCCGCATCTAAAAACCCGGCTCCATTGTACCGTTTTTTGTAATTGGATAGCCAATTGAATAACGCTTTGTTTGACCAATCATGTCCTAGAATTTTAGTCATATGAAGCTTCTATGCGTGCCAAGCCTAAATTGAAACACACACTGGTTAATAGTACCTATCAAAGTAGCAATTTTATAAAACTACTAGCAGCGCCCCGCGGTTTCACCCGCCTATGTATCGATCCCGTAGGAATATTGGAATAAAAAGTATCTTATGTGTTATTCTGATATACAAGCTATATTACTAAGTTTCATCAAAATCTGTTTAATAGTTTTTGCGTAAAAGAGTAACAAACATCCATCTATCCATCCTCACAAACTTTCGTGTTTATAATATTATAGTAGGATAGTAGGAAGTAGCATATACTATGTTTTGTATCTGGAACATTTTACCATTGTTACAATGTTAGCTCATAATAAAGCACTAATGAACTTTGTAAAACAAACACTACAGTAGCGCATAGCATATATCCACACAGCCAGGAGTTGTCAAGTTTGTGAATTTAGCATGTTATGCCGCGGGCGCTGGCGCAATATGCCTATTGCAGCTTTAATGCCCTGCGGTTTGGATTCGGTCCACGTACGGAGGTCACTATAAAAGTGGTCGGGCCCTGGCGGTGTTCAAATTGTTTTCATCCCACAAACTCACACGGTACAGTTAACATGGCGACCAAACACAAACTTAATTTATTCTAAAGTTAGATTAGATTCTGTTACTTTGTGTGTAAAAATATAACTGAAACCGACACAAATGATTTTGTTTCTCGAGTAACAGTTTTTCGCTCGCTTGCAGTTTATCGAAAAACTAAAAGGGTTAATCAACCATGCCTAATCATATAACGATATTATCTTTTATCTAGTTCCTCACGGACAGAATAAAAATTCATATTTTTATTTTGGCGCGGGCGTCGATGTTAAAATATTCAAATATTCTGACGGAACACTTGAGCCTCTAGCTTCGGGCCGACATTTGAAAATGGAAATAGACCTGTTCGTGCCTACAAGGGAAATCGTATTCGACATTTGACGCAAAATGATGATGCAAATTTCACGAAAATATTATGCGCGGTTAAGTATCAATGGCTGCTGCTCTGTCGGTGTTCGATTTGTGAGCTGTTAGGATTTTATCGACAAGATACACTTTTGTAGACACGTTACTAACTGTTATCTGTTTTCAATCAAAGGGAAAAAGATTTATAGCATTTTTATCGGCAAGAAACTGTTTCTCCCCCTCAATATAAGGAGCTTTTATACATTTGCTAAACTTTTACCAACTTAGGTCACTCTTTCACAAAGATATGCTATAAGTGTGAGATAACAACTTATCTAAATAGAAATATTTCAGTCAACGGGCCATTTTTAAAAGTATTTTATAAAAAACGTGTTATCTTTAGCACGTTAAAACGATACAATTGTCAATACACTTTATTTTGCATTGTGAATGATTGACGGCGCTGTATTCCTTAAATACACATGACACCACAACTACATTAGGTAGTAATTCACCGTTTTGGCAAACTCTTTTTTTTTATTACAAGCCTGCAATGTCCCACTGAAGGACAAACTCCTCCCTACTCTCCTTCCACTCCTCTCTGTCTAGGGCTACTAAGGACCAGACTTTATCGAAGGAGTCCAGCTCATCCCGCCATCTCTGTCTGGGATTATAAACTATAACAAACAGTTCATGTGTTATAATTATTGTAACGTTGGATTATAAAGATGTTTTACGCTTAAAGAACAAATAATAGTCTTATCTACACTCGTTAAACTCTGTAGATCATATTCCGGTTGCAATCTAAATATCTGTATTGAAATTATTTTCTTAGCCACTTTCTATATCTTGTCTTCGCGTGCAATATATAGGAATGTAAATATATCAACTGCTGCAAAGGCTAACCAAACGAGTTTGTAACGACTTCAGGTGCATCACTCCGAATTTGAATTTCATATTTTGGCACAGCATAGACAGTACTTGAGGCAAGGTATGTGCGCGTACTCATGTAGGAATATATGCTCATTTACTTTGTATATGTATACTTCGTTTATCGTTTAAACTTTGGCTTAAAGTGAATTTTGGGTTTTAAGCTGTTTTGGACGCATTTATGATGATATCATATGTATAGTGTTAGAGGGAAGATGTAGTGTTTATACTGAAATAGTCGTATCGGGCTCACGGCTTAAGGCTTGCTTGATAAGGACTAGGTTGCGGATTCGGAACCTGTTCAATGTAACTAAATTACGTAGGTAGGTACTTGGTTGGAGATACTCACTTGCACCATTTACCACTCATCATCTGCCTAGCCTTTTCCCAACAATGTTGGGGTCGGCTTCCAGTCTATCCGGATGCAGCTGAATACCAGTATTTTACATGGAGCGACTGCCTATCTGACCTCCACAACCCAGTTACTGGGTAATACGATACCCCTTGGTAAGACTGGTTGTCAGACTTTCGGGCTTCTGACTACCCGTAACGACTGTCAAAGATCGACGAATGACAGCCGGGACCAACGGCTTAACGTGCTTTCCGAGGCACGGAGGGGTCTCAGTATGTAAAGATGGTCACCCATCCACAGACCAACCGCGGCAAGCGTAGCTTAACCTGATCGATCGACCTGTGCGGCTGTTATTATTTAGCCACGGACCCCTCTACCATACCTACGGCACCATTTACCACTAAGTAAGTATATTTGGCACTTAACATATTTAAAACATCATCTATCTCTTTCAACTTCGAACAAAATTCATTCAGCAATAAATGTGTTTAGTGATTGGAGGTGCAGCTTGGTCTTAAAGTCGCAATGTGATCAATAGTGATCTTTAGCTTTGCAAAGAAAATTTTGTTATGTTCTCGTCTGTTAATTTAAGGCTACATTTAAATGTAAGCAGACAATGTGAAAATAGGACGTAATATCTCAATTTCCAACTACGATTTCGATTGTCTTAAGATATTTAATCCCATCTCCATAATTTTCGGGAGCAATAAACTTGATAACAATAGTGTAACTCAACTAATGGAAGGTACGGTCGTGAGCGCTAAGTAGCAAACAGAAAAGGCCGATACCCGCAGCATCAAACAATGAAGACCCGCAGACAAACTGTAACACCTTCCCAACCTATTAAGGTATGCGCACACGGGCAACGTACCTAAGTTGCTCTGTACTGAATAACATCGGTCAAATGTGACAACACAATAACGTCAAGCGCCAAACTGCCAAAGACACTACCACATCATATTGCGCGGTATGTAGCTACCTTATAAACTGGACGAAACATTCATTAGTAATATCGAATATGGATAAGGAGCCATTAGAGATAAAATTGCAGAATTGAATAATATTTTCGAACTCTGTTTCATTGTCTATAATTGCAAAAAAATTGCCCGTGTAAGCACACCTTAACACCAACCCAACCAAATATATATGCTATCATACCTAGTTATAGTTTCTCCGTCTCTTGTTAGAACTTCGTGTGAATTGTTAAATTCCATTTCTGAAAAGCTACTCTGTGCCACAGGCGTCCCTGCTTCCTAACTAGAATTTAATTATGAATATCTGGAGACTGTGGGTACTCACAGTTTGGCACAAAGCATTAACTTGCGTAAGGCACATTGTCCACTGGGGCGTTACTGGCGTAACTGCTGTAACCGTCACTGTGTAAGGGTCGTTATTTATGAGAGGTAAATAAATGACAATACGCATTGTATACCAGGTGGAACAAAGGCGGGGTTTGCTAACTCGTTTTTTACTAACTATATTTTGTCGACAGTTGCAAAAGAATTTCCACGAATGTTTTAAAATAAAAATATTCGAAAACAGTCGGATACATCGCATATGTTATTAAAGATACAAAAACATGACATTCAGAATTATGTTTCTTTTTCAATACACATTTAAATTTCCACCATCAAAGGCTTAAAACAAAAATAAAACTGTGACAAACAGACTGACCCTTCAGGGAATTTCATTCGAAACGCAAAAATAGCTTCATAATTCTCATATTTTCTGATGTTCATTCTGTCATTAAAAGCGGTAAAATATTTGCCCTGATATGATTTCGATCTCTCTACGGAACCATTGAATGCTTTTAAATGATGTTTCTGAAAAACTTACAGGGGCTGTATGAGCTGGGCTACCCGGCCCGGGGGCAGTTGCGCCAGTCATCTTTTTCTCACGGGTATTAATAGCTATTTGAAACAGAGTTGGGTGATTTTGCATAATTTTCTCAATGATCTATCTGTTTTCCTAATGGAATTATCAAGTATATACTGAAGGACCAACGTCGCATCGTCGCCATGGACTGAATTAAATTAAATAAAGGTCACTTTATTCAAAAAATAAAAAATTCCTATTGTTGCTACGCTGTAGCTGACCGCTACGCCAGTTACGCTGTCGTAGCAAATAACAACTCCGCTACGAGTCGAGTCACATTTCTTTAACTTTGTTCGGTTTTTTTACGTTATGGAATAGTAGTGTGAAATAGCAGATTACCTTGGGGCTAAAAAGGCTACTTTGGCAGAATCATAAAAGGATAACATTATGAATCATAATAAAAGTCGTAAAATGGTCACAAACTGACAATTCATAATATTATTTGCGTACAGTTTCATATCACGCATTTCGTCTGTTTGACAGTTTTGTATGGAGAGTAAAACGGTCCACAAAATATGAATTGCTTTAATGTCAAATAATATTATGAATTGTCAGTTTGTGACCGTTTTACGACTTTTATTATGATTCCTAATGTTATCCTTTTATGATTCTGCCAAAGTGGCCTTTTTGGCCCCCTGATCATGTAGCAAATGACGACTCGTAGGATCATAGTTTTCAAAGATCATATTTTTTTTTACGCTTACTGAAAACCAAAACAATACAGGGTTGGTTTATTAAAATATAGTATATATTTTTTTGTTATACCATTACGACATCGAAATGCAGATTAATTTAATAAATATTAATTGTCACGGTTTTAGCCCCTGATGGTAACCGGAGATATTTATTGTTTGTATACCTACTGTTCAAACACAGTAGACCAAAGCGAATATTCCATTCATTATACACTTTTTTACCGTGAAATAAAGACGATATTTCGAGAAAAAAACTTAAAAGCGTCTTAAAAGGGCTGTATCATTTTTTTCTGTTCTGAATATTTCTTCATTCTGCTTATTTATAATTGAACCTTTGCCGACTGCCGCTATACCAAAAAGGCGACACTCACATAATTAAAAAGTCAGCTTAATTAAGCGGCATACAGTTATAACCGGCGTCCGTTCCCAAGGGAGTGCTTATGAACATTGCTATGATAATATTGCCACAATTCCACTAGATATATCAGGGCTTTATTGGGCTTATGTGGAATAATCAAGAAGAATTTAATTTTTTAAATTTATTTTGAACAATGTTACGAAACATGCTACAAAAAGCAAAAACAAAACGAAAAATAATATTGTACCTAGCCTGAATCTTCATCACATCAACATCTTAATGGAATGACTTTTGTGAGTTTCACATCAACGTGCAGTCGTAGTGGCTCTGTGGTAACGGCCCCGATATACGAGCTGTTGGTCGTGAGTTCGAACCCAGGCAGGTTAATTTGTGTAAATAATTGTATAAGTGAATGAAAACATCGTGAGGAAACCGGCATGTCCTAGAACCAAAAATTCAAAGACATGTGACATCTGCCAACCCGCACTGGGCTGGCATGGTGGATTACAAAACACTGCGTCCAGAGTCATATCTATTATTATAATAAAACCAATTATTATAATTAAAGTTATTATTACAGAGTCAATCATCTTGTTAGAAACACTATCGTCAATAGTTATATAGTGAGTTTATAACCAGGATTAACACATAGGATACTTTTTAAGCCGATATTCCCACGGGTTCGAAACATATGCGGGTGAAACCGCGGGGCGCTGCAAGTAATTATATAAGCGCACGCACTTCTTCCGCTTGTACCCCATCTTTTGTCTTGAATACCAACCTACATTCTTTCCGATGTAAAAATCATATGTTGGGTGGCGGTGCGAGCACTTATAAGTTAGTTGAAATCGAACAGTTGAAGTACGAGTAGATAGCTGTAAAAGTGATTCTGTAGAAGTATTAATACAAAATTGCGAGTGAGACTGTGAGAGAACTATAAACAAAGTGCTTTTATTTCTATCGTCATTTATAATCAAAACTAACTACTATCAAATGGTGAACGTCTAGTTCCGAACACGGGTTTACTCTTGAGAAACTGGCATTTACAGTCTACTAGAAATATTACCCGAGCCTTTAAGAGAGGCGTTACTGGTCCTACTACTTTACCGCGCCTAAGAGGATGCTGCAGCCCACAGTCTTAAAATAATCCTATAATCGCCTTAATTCTATAATTATGTTCTACCAGTGGCGTGCATTGGTTTTCAGAATAGGTAGGCACTAGGCCGGGTCTAGTCTAGGCAAACACCGTCACTAATCAGAAAAAAAGTGAGGTCAAAAGTGTGGTTATTTGAGTAGGCATGCCTACTTAAGGGTGATAAATTGCGAAGGTCGAACGTCATGGTATTACGCGTGAGACGTGTCTATTTTAATTTTGTCGTTTTAACTTGAACGAGTAAAGAGCAATGACAATGTGCGAATAGTACGGGAACCGATTAGGCTGTCCGGCGACTGCCTAGTGCCGCGCGTGTTTGTATGAAGATTTTGTTTTTTGTTAGGTATGATAATTTAGTGAGTTTCTTAATTGTGGGGCACACACTAAAATGTAATTGACAGGCTTATGTTGATATATCGAGGTAGGCACTGCTTATATGCCTATATGCAATGCACGCCACTGTGTCCTACCTTAGTTAGTGTAGCACGCCACTCACCTACGATGATGGAAAACAATGTCAGAAAACTTGAAATCATGGTGCTCAGAATTTGCTATCTCGCATTTAGCGAGGTTGAAAATCGATGTAAACCTATGGGATGCTGATAAAATTATTATAGTTTTGTTTTGTCTGGATTGCTTTTCCTTGTTACTACATCTTCGACTTAATAATACCTGCCAGCCTAAAAGGCTTCTGACTTTTTTTTTCTTTCTTTTCTTCTCATACATAGAAGGCACGAGCATTGTCATTTGATTTGATTTGAGTAATGTCCAAGATTATCTCAGGAAGTTTATACATATGAATTGAAAATGTCACATTGGTACTCGCCGGATTTCAACCCACAACCTCGTGCATGAGAGGCGAGGCACTGGGCTATCACGATATAGATGTCAATGAAAAATGTCATATATGTAAATGAATTTAAGATATAATGAATTTAAAATTCTTATTCAATTAAGTTCATATTTCATTTCAGAATTCATTCACTCACAAACAACCCACAGCGTAAACCTCTGAGACAGAGAGTTCTTTATACAATTAAAGTACTAAGGAAGGATCTTAAAAAATTAAGGTCTTGAATATTGGTTGAAAGTTTGTTTGAAATATCGTCATTTTTGCTGATCGAAAATCACAAATTGGGCTGCTCCATATAATTCCTTCTGTCTATGTTTTTGAGCTAGGTGTCTGATGTCATTATTACGGTAACTGTAGGAAAAAACAAACCGTTAGACTACCCGCCCTCTTGTTTAAATTACGTAGTAAAAAAACAACACAAAAATGTCACCCATTTGACTTTTTCCAACGTGCCTAAGCTATGAGTCCTAATTACCACGGACATGGTTTTTGAATTAGGCATAACACAGAAATGTACTCTAAGCGACAATGAGCTCATGTTAGTCATGTGTTAGACTGGAACATAAATGATGTAAGATGCAACTGAACATGCTTGGCTGTTAGGTTTATTACTTTACTTTTGTAAAATAAAAAAAATATTCCATTAGCAATTTATCAGTAGCAGCCCGAAATCTGCGTTTGTGCCCAGTTGATGGCAATAGGATCGCCCCCTATTACATGGGACTTAAACATAGCTGGCGAAGTGTGGGTGTACATAAAGGTACACCTCTGCCGGGTTAGGTGGAGGTGTAAAACGCCTCATCACAGCGTATTCGGGGCGTGAAGTTAAGTTACTTATGATTTTCCGGGAAAATATTATTATACAGTTGTTAATTTCTCGTGAATTCCATGTAGATCGTCTTTTATTTTAAACTAGTGTACTGTCAACTAGGTTGATTAAGTTCAGCTCCCAGTGTAACAATAATCACGACTTTTATATCAATATTTGATATGAAAGATAGTTCTTTCATATCAAATATTGATATAAAGTACGTAGACGGTAGTCCGTTTGGTCTCCACATTCAATTTACCGGCCAATACTGAGTTTTTAGAGTAAAACCAGTTGTTACAATTTTCAGCTTTTGTCTATAGAGGTCTAGACAACGTGACACTCCATCAGCAATAACGATGATGGGAAAATATATCAATAGTATTAAAAGTCTTAGTAGAACTACGAAACGCTTTGAACACAAAACAGAAAGGTAAAGGTGATTGCCGTTTGTCAAGGACCTTAGGTACCCGTAATGACTATCATAGATATCGTATGACAATCCGGTACCTTCACTTTATCATGTTGTCGTAACCGTCCATGGAGTAACGGCAGCAAACGCAGCTGAACTTGATAAATCGATCAATTCGTGGAGATATTATTTAGCCACGAGACCCTCAGCGGAACCCCGTTATTATGACAGACTTCCATTCATTGTAGCGGTATATTATAAAGATATGCCACAAGCACACACCTACTAATATGGCATTCAACATACGCCAACTTCATACTCAGACACTCCACATCAACACTCATTCTAATAAGTCAAATAGAAATGTCTTATTTTTAGTCTAGTTTTAGTTTCCGGGAAACCATAATCATTTACCTGAGGCAGAGTCCTGTCGGTCTGTTCTGTATCTTACTATGAAAATTTAGGTAAAATGAGCTTGAAGTGAGCAGTCATTCCACCTAGGCGAGTCTTTGGTCAACTGAACCCACACGAACTGGACCCGCGGGTCCAGTCGACTAAATAAAATTTTGAATAGGTTGACTGGACCCACTGCCAAATTTCATCATTAGTACAGTCAAGGAGTGAAGCCGAATCTTTTAACTCACTTCGCCTAAGTTTTCACGATGACATTTTTACAGAATAGATCAGCTGGTGGCCTGAATTTACAGACTTTGCTTTAGCTTAGGCACCAGTCTCACACGCACTATTTTAAAGCCCATCACTCGACAATTTAGTTTTTATTTCATAACGTTATTGTCACTGTCCTTGCGGCTGACGTCTCCCGCCATATCCCATTTCAGCTTCATAGCCTACGTCTAGGATCGAGGTGGCTCTAGAAAAGGACGCCTGGAATGATTTGGGGGAGGCCTTTGCTCAGCAGTGTAGGCTAATTAAAAAGATATTTGAAAACAGGTTATTGTGGCGAGTTAAAAAAATATATTATACTAGTTTTGCCCGCGACTTCGTTCGCGTGCATGACAGAAAAGGTTTTAATTTTTTTGCGTGGAAACCTAATTCTTTTTCTAAAATAAAAGTAGCTCAAGATACTCCTTATTACACCAGCTATCTCCGAGTGAAAGTCCCGTTAAAATGGGTGCAGCCGTTTCAGAGATTAGCCGGAACAAACAGACAGACAAAAATTGTAAAAAGCAAATTATTTTAGTATATGTACCGTGTATACATCCATATTATGCATTTAGTAAGAAGCGGTTATTTTAATATTACAAACAGACACTCCAATTTCATTTATTTGTATAGGAGATGTATAGATTAGCTAAAAGACTTCCACTGCTGGATGTGCTGAACATAGGCCACCAAAAATCGCCAGCAGAAGACCTTAAGAGCTCATTTTTTTAAAGAACAGTTACATACTTCATTTATAAAGGAGTTTTACACGTGGCTTTATTCTTATAACGATAGTCTAGGACCAAGTGCTGAATCTTCTTAAAGCTTAAGCGTGCTGAACCGAGATAAGAAAGTAAAGACGAGGTAAAGATTTCCCACAGAAAATAGTTTTTCCTCTCATAAAAGTCTTTCGTACCTAGCTATCCTATGAAATCTCGGGCACTTAACTTAGGATTAGGTATACCGTTGCTATAAAAAAAAAACTTTTTACTCCTCTCCGGGTGGAGTTAATATCAGTCGGCAGTGAGTTGGAGGAATCCAAAATGTCTATCACCAAAACTGAAAAGCAATGAATCGGAGGAAGTGTCGTATACTTAGTTCTAGTCTTTGCCCTTAACTATATTTCACTTGTAACGAAATGAAACGAATTTGGACATTGGAGCTTGAAGATAACGTGAGGGTAAACGACACTTTTCTCGGGTCGACCTCGAGTTAAGAGGGTATCGTCGAAGGAACGAACCTGTGCGTATGTTCATGGCATATTATTTACGAAGTAGACAGATCGCTTGGACGAAGGTTTTACGTAATCAATTTATGTAAATGAAGTATTGGTCGCTATTTATTTATTTTGTACACATCTTGTTACTTCATTAAAAATAATTTTATAAGTTTTCTAATTACAGATTAATTAGCTAACATTCTGATAAGTTAACAAAGGCAGTTTATTTAGTAATAGAGCCTCTGAACATCTCGGTAAGAAACTATATAAACTTTATTAGGAATATCTATAATAAATTGGTTATTATTTAATCCTTATAGAAGTAGATATACCTTATAATTTAATAGGATTATTTCTAAAATTACACACAATTACAATAATAACTATTCTGAATTATAAACTCTTGAAATGATTTAAATAAAATTGAATAATTTCATTTACAAAAACAACTCAAAATAGATATGATATAAAAAAGGATATCAGACTTTTACAATAGTTTGCTATGAAATACAAATATAAAGGTTATTTATTTTGTTCTAGTGTACACTCGGAAAGCATTAAAAAATACATATTTTTTGGGTATAGATAGTGCCATCCACGAAGACGCGCCCCACTCTTCTTACTAATCGCTAGTGGTTATCGCTAGTTAATTCCGCTAGTGTTTTAGTTTTTTGATACACACTAATTATCCACTAATAAGTAATTACTGTGTATAGACAAAACTAAAATACAAGCGGAATGTAGCACGCTTGTACCATAGTAAAATTGTTTTTACCATGCTTGTACTGAGCGATTAGGAATAAGAGTGGGGCGCGTCTTCGTGGATGGCGCTATCTGTAAACTGGCATAACAGCAAAGCGGCCAAAATCACATCATTCCATTTATTTTGATGGCCCGCGAAATACAGATCTTTCATAATACTTCACTTCCAAATGAGAACTAAGTGTTTATGATGTAGTATTTTCCATGCATGCATACAGCGCAATAAGATTGAATCGGCCCTTCCACTCAAACGATCCATAATTTTCACGTAATAACTTTGACGGGCCATAAGCTATAGACCATAGTTTCGCGTGAGCAAGACCTGCGCAATACGTATAAGTACACGGTACAATTAGAATATGGTGCAATGAAAATTTAACTTGTTAATACTTTTGTTCAATCTTCGATATTAACCCTAAACGGTCAAAAACATTGCACAATTCGTGATATTGTGCAATATGTTTGATCGTATAGGGCCCGCCTAAGCGTACAATAAATTGTACTTACTTTATATTTTATGTACAGAAATCGAAATACTGAATCAGACACCCAATTTAATACAAAAGAGTATGGTTGTCTGTTTCTCTAAGCTCATTTTGCTTCCTTCCAACAGCTTACGCAAACCAATATTTCTTTGTTATTGTTCCACTTGCAAAAGAACACGAATATTTTTCGTTCACTTTTGTCTCAAAAACCATAAATAAGTATGATACCATGACCACTTCGAGCGAAGCAGGGGCGAGTGCCTACTTACCTACCCAGAAAGCTTAAATGCAAAATTGGATTTCGCGGTCCATTAATTTTCAATTTGCGTGATTGCAATTTTGGAGGTTTGCTCCTCCCAAAGACGTCTGGATTGGGGACAGAAAATAACAAAAAGGATTTAGGAAGAGATTGGAATGAATACATTACTATCCTACTTCCCGACTTATTTGTCTTAGACATTGTCCTGTTCCATCCCGACTAGGGCTTATGTGAATTCTGTATTTCATTTAAAGTTTCACTTTAATATTTTACTCCGTGAAAGGTTTAGGTATTCTATGAATCAACAACTACTTTTCTTCTATACAAATAAATAAAATGGAAGTTGGGGCTGTATGTAATATAATAATATCAGCTTTTTAAATGTATATTTATGAAAGTACCTACATAGTATTATACAGACCAACAGAACTATTTTTAAAAATCTTGTCTGTCTGTTTGTACCAGCTAATCTCCGAAGCGGCTCGACCGATTTTGAAGGGACTTTCACTGGCAGATAGCTGATGTAATAAGGAGGAAGGCCACTTTTATTTTAGAAAACGAATTAGGGCTGCGCGCAAAAAAATGAAACCCATGAAATCCAGTTTGTTTTACGACATGCACGATCGAAGTCGCGGGCACAGCTAGTTTTAAACTAAAGATTACGATGAGAGTGTTTCAGAGAACACTCAGTTATTTATTCAAAGTATAAATCGATTAATAAGATTAATCACGTAATTACACTTGACAAACGAAGATGATAAACTATTCGATGTTTAATGGTATCATCATAAAAATTACATCGTTTCATTTTGATAAGATTGTCTGCAATCTCATCAAAATGGAATGCTGTAATATTTAGGAAAGTAAATCCACATATTGAAGGATTAATGTAAAGCAGTGCATGCAATAAAATACTTGCTCTTCTATTAAACGAAGTTAAAGACTTGTCATTCGATATAATTAAGTCGTATGACATTGTCAGTCTTGCTTACCTCGTTCTGGAACTATCACTGTGAAATTGGTGCTTTTTGGTCATAGAGTGTATAGATGTTTTGGGACAAAATGTTTACTTTATTCTGGTAAAATAAATTGTAAACTATGTTTTGTACAAATTCTGTGGATACAATGTTATGGAACAATGGTTGTAGACAATGAAATGTTTCCGTGTCCGTGTATACATCTTTTTGGGTCTGACAGTATAATATGCAAAAAGCTGTATGTTGTGATAACGGTGCTGACTGTCCGGGTTGGTCCTTGTGCACTTGAGCATCGTAACTCAAGAAGGCCCTTGTATAATCCCAAATAAATAGTCAATATACCATAATCTAATAGCTTTTGCCCGAGTGTATGTCCTAAATTATCTCAAGGAAACATACTATTGGAATAAGAAGTATCCTTTGTGTTAATCCAGGTTATAAACTATCTGTGCGCTAAATTTCATCCAAATCCGTTCAGTAGTTTTTGCGTGAAGGAGTAACAAACATCCAAACAAACTTTCGCATTTATAATATTAGTAGGATTATAATATATCAGTCGTCCAATATAATTATAATAAATAATAGTTTCAATTTTCCATGGACTCCTAATCAACGGACAAGGACGGACATTTCCGCAATTCTATCAAAGACAAAAAGTGTGTATCTGTTCTCCTGTTTTATTTCTCTTAGTAGGTATACGGTCGCCGATGTAGTTATGTTCCGAGCCATTTGTTGGAGGGACATTTAAACGGCGAAAAAACGTGACGAGAAAACAGAACCCGCACATTAAGCTTTCTTTATTGTCCGCCAACGCTTCGTTTTGTTCTGTGTGCAGATTAAAACATGATATTTATGAGATACGAACATAATCTGATTATTGAGCTGTCGATGTACAAGTACGGAATAAAATATCGATGAAGCTCAAGCCGGTTTTAAGGATGATAATTCGCTCGTTATGCCTATTAAATTGTTTTTTTCTTTAGGTGATTTTTACGGTCATTTATCTAAAGCTGATTTTGAATAATGGTAGTTACTATGGGAGGTAGGTAGTCAATAAAAGGTTACATGCTCTGTGGTAGTCAATTAAACCTATCATGTTTTGTGCATTTTCCACTGCTCTCGCGCTAATGATCTCTGGTGAGAAGATTATTTGTACGGAATATTGTGTACTTAGTACGGCATAGATAAGTGCCTTCCGTAGTGTTTTCTGCTGAACTTGAAAATAAAAGATAAAAGAGAATCGGGATACAGAATGGGGCTGCTTTAAAAGGTAGACACAAAGGCAGTAGGTATCAAGAATGAAATCCCTTTATGAAGCAAAATCTTAAACTCCTTATTGAAATAAGAATGGCAATGCTGCCAGCCTTTTGGGCACTTTTCCTCTTGACAGCGGTGTTGACAAATTTTTTGATAAAGGTGTACCTACATATTATTTTAAGGGCTGATTTTTCAATCGACAAATATTTATTATTCGCGGAATGAAATTGACGTCTGACAGTTTTTGTATGGAAGAACTGTCAAAAATTCAAAATTATTCCTCGGATAAAATTATCTGGCGTTGGAAAAATCAGCTCTAACTCTGTTAGCTTAGGTATATATTATGTAAATATTATCTTGTTTGAAAATAAATACTGAAATTCGAGAAAATATGTTTTAGTTCATGGTACCTATAAAACAAATTGGATTTCAGCGTTGACATAGGTCTAGTAATGAGAATTTGAACAGTGAACCCTTGATCAGAAGTTCACGTGGAAGTACCTATGAATAAAAGATAAACCAGTCAAGTGTACAACGTGATGGCTTGATTAGTGTTCTGCGTTACCTTTACCTAATCTGGATCGTTCCAAAACGTACGAATAGCATTACATAACATCACGCCTGTATACCCTAAAGGGTCGGGCAGATGGGCAGGTGTACAGTCATACAGTGTATTGTTGAAGTTTAGTAAGAAACCGATGGATGTTGTCGACTGAAATTTAATTTGATAAATGAGCTGTTTGTTTTCTATTAATAAAATAAAATTTCATTCGAGAATATCCATCAGTTTCTTACTAAACTACAAATATAACCGACGATCCTGCATACTTATCTCTTTTGTTGACTGTACATAGCGGCTGACATTTTTACTGTCTGGACAAAAACAGGCTACTCGTATACTCGTAAAAGGTAAACAGAGTAGAAGCCTATGGAACAGAAATCTCTTTTCTTTTCTCTCTCTCTCTTGGCGAAATGTGGGTTTACTATACTGATGGTACACCCACATTTTACCAGTTATGTTCAAGTCCCATGGAATAGGGGACGAGCCTACTGCCACCAACCTGATGAAAATGAGAAATTCCTGATGGAAAAACCCAATAACACTTTGCTTGACCTGGGAATCGAACCCAGAACCTCATGTTTAGCAACGATGCGACGAGGCAGTCTGTGTATGTCTGTGACATACCTACCTGTTTATATTTTATTTTACTACGTACCCGTATTCGTACTACGCACTTGAACTTTTAGAAGGACAAACGTCATCCGACATGGTTGGCATAAAATATGCATAGGTACCGGGAGTCTTCATGACACGTCCACTCATATTCACTCAATGGGCCCTATTCGTTAATAGACTTCCATTCATACTTTCCCCCTGAACAACTCCCTGAAGTGTTACTTTTCACTTTTCAATGTGTTTTACAAACCGCATTCATGTATTCATTCAATTTTAAATGTACCAAGTATTTATAAGCGCTAGCGCAAATTGTGCATCTTGTCGCTGCGACTAGACGCAGAGCTATCGCGAAGTGATCGTTTTCTTTGAGTATTTCAGAGAGATGGTCATGTTGTTCATCTTGTGAGAGAATATGGAGCCTTAAGTTAGCACTTGCCTTGGTGATTATCATGCGAAGACTGACGCTGACCTGTCGCACGCGTCGTGTCTAGTCGACAACTAGCGAGAGCGTGCGACTCCCCTGGCCTGTCGTTGCTACTCTGCAACTCAACGCTAAATGTGCGAAGCTTTCAACAAAATAGATGAAAATTGTCGGCCGAATCCTTTCGTTGCGTCTAGTCGCCGAGCTTTCGCAGTCACATGTCGCATAGTGCGCGCAATGTCTTAGTCTAGCGTTTGCCATTTATGTTAGAGTCCATGTTCTCGATGTTCTAGCTATCAAATTATAACTTATGATCCTGAACATAATATTTAGGAAACTAAACTTCAAACTCAGGCATATAAGTTTGACGTTTTAAATCATCATCTTTGACAGCTTATTATTATAATAACTAGTAGCAACTCATTAACGTATGTATGTTTTCACTAACACTAAATAAAAGGGCGTTGTTGGATTTTCAGCGCTCGGCTTACTGCTGAAAGTTGAAAATCCAATAGCGCGATTTTATTTAGGCATTCATAAATACGTCTCGCTCGCTCAGTGTCACCTACCTAGGTAATTAATGTCAAAGTTAATTGAGCATCTTGGAGCACGTGGCTGGTAGGTAACCTTTCCATTCGATTGTCTACACAACAATAGTGACTATAAAAAACTGGTTCCAATCCAAGTTTGAGTTTTTGAGTTCAAAAGCAAGTAGAACCTAATCGTTTGAAGTCAAACACACAAAAACCTTGTAACTTAAGAAAGGACTTCCTTCAGAGTTTGCAAGACATGATCACCTTGTTTCAAAACATGTCCGTCTCACCCTAACAGGTGTACCAACTACAGAACATAAGCTACTTATCTTTTGTCCGGGTCATCACTGTCTCGCGCAGATCGGTTCGCTTGTTAGACGGCTACTACTGAAGTTAAATCGAGATACTTTTCGTACGAAGTTAAAAAGATTTTCGGTGAGAAACTGTAGCTGTGTTTAACAAGATTTGGACATAGGTTAAGTCGATCAAAACATATAATTCTTAAAATAGTTTTGATTTTTTTTTCTTATGGGAGAGACTTTTGCCCGGCAATGGAACTATACAGGTTGATAAAAAAAAACGAGCGACGGTAAGCAGAGGTGCGAATTGCACGAGTCGTGCTCTAAAATTACGATAAGTAATAATAAGATATACATATTTATGTCACATGTGAACACATACAAGAATAAAAATATGCATGCAGGATAACATAAATGAAAAAAAAAGTCATATTTTGCAACTACAACACAAAAAGATAGTAATAAAAATCGAATAGCTATTGACTTATATTACCAAAACCGAACTTCATTGGGTAATATTATTTTGATTTTAATAGGTAATGTTCCAAACATTTTTAGTTAAATACGTTAAATATGTTAAATTTTCACTGGTTTCACTCACTCGCCTCTCCAGTAGAACTCAAGCGCTAAATGAGAGGGGAACTTTCAAAACGTTCATTTAACAAAAAATAAACAATGAATGAATCTGTTGAACTAAAACAGAGTAATATCCATCTTTTAATAAAGGATTTTCCAGAAATGGGCATTATTACAAAACTTTTCTCGATGACCGATGTCGACAAGCTTAATGCTTTCAGCCGACCGGCCCGGATGAATATCTACATCATCAACATTAATAGCGACCAGTCAACTGAATTTACATTGATAAGTTTGATTTGAATGTTATACTCGTACTACCCTCAAATATTTGTGGGTAGGCACTTGTGGTAACATAAACTCCACTTGTCGATGCCAATAACAGGTGAAATGGTGTTTCAACATCGAACACGGCAGAGGCTTTCGATCACTTTGTCAAATAAATTGAACAGAACACCGAAGGCGCGTTATGTTCAATGTTCAATATGTTACAACAAAATAAAATAAGTAATGTTTTTTTACTCGTTTAAGGAAGCTTTTCACGTCTTCCACATTTTCCGCTTTTACTGAAATTGAATATACCTGACAAATATGTTACCCCATCATTATAATAGAAATATCAGTATTATTATCAGAAGTTCTTGTATGAATTGGATAATTTGGGAATTGTCTTCATCTCTTTGTAATGTTTCCTCTCGAAGGTTTTAAAAATTGATCTTATCAAATAAGTTTCAGTTAAATTTAGAGTATGGTGTTGTGTTAGGGTGCGTCAGCGTGTGTAATCCACAATTTTCTATATCTACAGTCTACACATATAATTAATAAAATAGGAACTAAGTCAAGACTACATTGAATATTTTTGAAAAAAGTAATTGCTATGAGGTGTGCGAACGAGTCTGATGCTGAAAATATCGTTTTTAGAATTTTGGTCCGTTTGTTTGTTTGTCTATGTTCAGATTGGCGCAAAAAAATTAATCCCGGTAGTACGTTCCCGTAGGATATTTACCGACATCCATTCGGGCGAAGCCACGAGCAAAAGCTAGATTCTATTTCAGCAATCTGTTTGCTATGAATTCATAATCAAAATCACGATTCGCGACATAAGTACGTACTAACTTTAATACCACATGAAATCTACCAAATTGATAGGCCACAACACTATGCAAATACCCAACACTAGTTCATATCTCAGAGCAGACGCGACTCGTGACAACTAGATGAAATATCATTTAATTGAACCACAGTAATGCATTTCAGAGCTTGGTCGGTTTCACATTGACTCAATAGCAAAATGTGCATGTTTAGAAAATAGGTAGGCATGTTTAGAAAATAGGTAGGTTTATCTGACAGCTGTTTATATCTGAATAGGGGTGGCAGTTTTTTTTAACTCGAAATATAATTGCTTGCAAATAGCGAAAACAATACTATTATAAGTCTAAAAGCTTAAAAAATTGGCAAGTTATTAAAGTTTTAAAATAACTGCTAGACAAAGACGGTAGTATCACAGAAGTGACGCCAGGACTACGTAACTTCATACTACCGCATACCGCGCGACAAGGACGGGAATAATCCCCCTCCAAAAACTTTTAAAGTATGTAGCTTCTCCATATTTCCATTGATTTTACGGATTTTTTCGATTATCTCATTTTACTATACCTTCTTTGAAATTACATTTTATTAGTCTACATCCCTATTTAGAAGCGAGGTATTAACAGACAGTCTATTTATTTACATAAATCTCTATTAGTCATCATCTCGGTAGACACCCCTTTTCTAACCATTATCATCATTCACACAGTCCATCCATCGTTTATTTGAAATATCTTTCTTTAATTTTGAAAAATATATTATCAACACAAAAGTGGGCGATTCTCATTCGTAAAAAAATATTGAAGCGCAAAACCATCAGCATAAAAATCACTTTAGGACAATTTTGTATCTTCTTAGAAAGTACACGTACAAAAACAAAAAAAAAAACGTAGTTCAATACGGTTCGTCCCATTTCCTTTTATATTGCAGAAAATGAGTCCCAAAAAGGATATGGACACGTGCAATCAATTTTAATGTAGGACCTAATACCGTTTCAGTTCCTGTCCGGAAAGGACCAAATTTTACGAACGTAAAGTCATCTTTGTCTGCCAAAATCGATTCCCGAACAGATTGCTTTCAAAGGATTCTATTTAAAACCGAAAACTGATTAGGTTACCCAGCTAACGGGCTTCTGGAATTCTGATGTTATGTTTTATGATTCTTTGTTTTTAGAAGCGGAGATTAAATTTTTATTTCAGTGCTTCATTTAGTTATATGTAGGTCAATCAATATGTTGATCCCATAATAAAGGCAAAATAAAATGTGTACGGAGGGGGACATGATACTCGCACACTCGTATATATTAAAAAGAGACCGAGAGAGAGAGAAAGTGTGAATTTAATACGCATTTTTAATACTAACTGCCTAGTATAAGTTTTTAGAAGTTCTCATAAAGTTGTCGACATCTTGGATTTTCATTTTGACCTCACAATCGGCTTTAGCCACCACGAAAACCAAGAAAACGATCTCTATCACTAAGTCTCTAACTATATATCTATATAGAAAGAGACAGAGAGAGAGAGATAAATTCGCATAGAGGGGACATAAGGCTTTTTCGTTACCTATGTGACGATTTATACCAGTCAACTCTTAGCACAAGCTGTGTTAAAGAACTTCGTTCCAAAAATAAAATATATGTAGGAGACGGTTGTCAATTACAATTATTGTGGGTAGTCAACAGAATTTGTCATGATTTGTTTTCTTATTATTAATTTAAGAGATCTTACTATCAATTATTGTCTAATAAATCGGAGCATAATTTATTGAGTGCTCGGTGTACGCACTAATTGATTTTGGTAACTTATTTCGATTTATTGTAACCGATGGTTTTGTTCAAAACAATTGTTGACAATGTTATTTTCATTTTAAAATGATTTACTTCGTGAAATCACCATTGTTATTTACGACAATTTTATTATTCTAGTATTATTTGATTACTTATAGTGCAAGTCTTATTAGAACAGACAGACATTTTAGTGTTTTGTTTAAAGTAAACACGATGACGTATTTCCGTACGCCATCGGACAGAGTTGTTGCGGGGCGAGTGCGTGGTGGGGACAAATCCTTTATAACTGAGCGCACTCGTTTGTGCCGGCAGTTCAGTCAGTCAGTCAGTCAAGTCAGTCGGTCTTCGGACTCGACTCCTGACAGAGCACTAGCTCCCGACAAACCTGTCAGTTTACTAAAGTTCATTTGGGTGGCTCTGTCATTATACGAACAGTAATCGATCCTACGATTTGTTTGCAATTAGGTACTTTGTTACTGTACATCATTATTTTACTGTGTATCTGGTTGTATCGTGTACCTACAATGTGTGATTTACTAATGTGATTTATTTTGTTCGTGAAATTATAATCTGATTTGAACTGCAAACCGTTTTTCTATTGCGCAATAACCAACACTAACCACATAGTACGCCCACAGAAATTAAAATATGCATGATAATAACGAGACACAAAACCTACCTGATCCGATATGAATTTATATTTTTAATGAAACGAGAAAGATATGGTTCAAAAAGTTTTTATCACTTCCATACCTTTCCTTTTAATAAGAAATTCCAACAAACAGCGGAACCATTGTCCAGCTAAGTATCAGCAGCTCTTCAAAGGATTTGAATTAAATTTTAATGGACACCTACCTGGACATTCAAACGGACATTATTTGCATTTAAAATGGACGCTTTAAAGCCTCGTCGCACACCGCTATTATATAACTAACACTATCATCCTATTATTACAGCTTTGTTACCTAAACCGTTTTCCTTTCCGTAAAGGGCAAAAGAACGATAACATGAAATTAACTTAGCATTTTGATGTTGGTATACCTAGCTTCTAATTCTTGCTTTATCACTTTTGACAAAATTTCCCAGTAAACTGAAGCCTCACTAAGGTTGAAACTAACTAAGCCCAGATTCGCCCTGGCGATTTGTACCCACGGTGATTTTTACCCCCTGTAATTTTTACCCCGGTGATATTTTTTCGCGCACTTGATTTTCAACGCACTGCGTAGCGCCGAGAGTTGAAAATCCAACAGTGTGTTCTTTGACGCGCTAGGATGCGCTCTGTGGGATTCTCAATGCTCGGCTCAACACTGAGAGTTGAAAATCTAGTGCGCAATAAAATCCTGTAGCGATATTATTACGCCCGAACGTAGGGTAACTGTCACGTAGTCTGAAAGCATAAAATAGACCTTAAAGTGCAAGTGATATTCAATCTTAGGGTGGTAACTCTAAGATTGAATGTTCAGAATAGATACAACAATAAAGTTAGGTATTTAGGATTTTATTGAAAAACTGACATTGTGTTATAGTTAGACTTGACACACCACGTGGTTTGACTTGCGTACACGATTTTAGGTCTCTTTAGCGGTGTGAGGTCTGAGCGCGGGAAGGGACCGGACGTCATAGGGGGGCGGCGGAAAGAGCGCGGGAGGCGGGGTCAAGTCTCATCTTTCGTGGCACTAACTGTACTAATTAACATTATAAAAATACTAACTGAAAACGAAACTTAAAAACGTAAAACAAAGTGTGTCTACGCAATCAAAATCCAATTCAATTGAAATTAATTTCGGTATCGAACCGTAAAGAAAAAATATTCTAACAAATCCAAAGCCTATTATTTTGTGAAAGTATTATTACACAGCATGCTCTATTTGGTTTCAATTTCGGGGTTACACTTTACAAACGTTTTGTTTTTAGATTGTCACTTTGTATTTGTACCTTGTAATAGGGGAAAGGCGTGCCCAGAATACCTAATATACTATTAGCAGGTTTTTGTAATACGAACAGAGAAACAGGAAGGGATTGTGAATGTAAGTGTCACGGCCTGCGTAAATAACGGATTTTTTTGCTGCCTCATTATTTTGGTAAAAGTTATTGATTTTGCTGACGATAAAGATGGGTAATTTTTTATGGGGTGAAAGAGCCTCCTCGATTGACGATACTTGGGCGCGGCACACCCTGACTGTGTTTGAGTAATAGTTATCGGCTCAGCTTATGGCAATACAACACAAGGACATACATTAATACAAATAATATTATGAACAAAAACAAAACGTGTGATTTATTCCACGTGTTTCCATGAAAAAAAAACGCAGTTTTGAGTTTTAACATTTTACACATTACTGCTGACTACATTCCCAATGAATAGTGAATACCATCACGATGCAATTAATCTTGGTATTAATGCAAAGGATTTCACATTATAATTTGAACGCATTTTGTGTAAATAGAACGATATGAAATGTTTACATACTTATTTATTACAATCATACACAAATATATTTACGCTAAATAACATCGATTTTGGGAATTGCCCAAAAAACCATTATTCTTTCTTAAGGCACCTGTCCCCCGTGTCCTCGTAGAGGCGATCGGCAACGGCGGCGACCTCTCGCGTCCGGCCCTGGTTCAAGCCATGGTCCGGGGCGAGAGGGAGTGGGAGGCGGTCACCTCCTTCTGCGAAGCAGTCATGCTAGCGAAGGAGGTGGCGGGACGGCTCAGGGAGAGAGTCGCACGCCTCAGCCGCCGCGGGAGACGCTACGGGCGTCGGGAGCCGCGTGACGACTCCCGGCCACCGTAGGCGCGGGCCTGCGGACGGAGAGTAATGGGTAGCTCTCGGTCCGATCAGGACCAGGCCCGTGCCGGACGGCGCGTATGTGTTCCACGCGCGCCTCAAAGAGATGTCAGCATAAAGGAAGGGGCCCGCCAGGGCCGAAGCCTGCTGGGGTAGCGGGATCGTCCGAAAGGGTTACCGCTGCCCCGGAACATAAAGGGCTAAGGAAGGAACACGGGTGGGTTTTAGTCAGTAAGAGTCTGACACTCCCTTCCGCTCCACCCAGAGCGGGAGGAGTCATTAGATGATTTACCATCCACAAAAAAAAAAAAAGGCACCTGTCCCACCCTCATTAACGTGAAGCGAGTAGAGCTAGCGACTAGAAACGAGTTGGCGCGAAACGAGCAGCGAGTGCGCGGCGGTAACAAGAGATTACACACTGTTGCGCGTATGTACGCACGGCTACACATCAAGCTATACAAAACCAGTATAAGCTGACTTCTGATTGTACGAAAAACCTATACAATGAGAGGTTAGCTAAAACTGTAAATGTATAGCTTGATGTGTAGCCGTGTGTACTAAGCGTCAGTGTCTCAGCAACTGTTCTGCCCGCCAAGCGAGCGTCGCTGAGCGAGTACTCTCTTTGATAGCTCTTGTAGGTGCGACAAACGAGTGCCTTCTCGCCGGCGGCACAGCCAGCGATGTGAACTGTCAGCGATCAACTATTGATATATTTATCTCTTTTACTTACATGCGAGCAGGACCTACAATCTTTTGTACGTTTCTTGAGCGAGAAAATAGTCAATCGCTAGTCGCTCCCTCGTCAGCACTGGGACAGGTGCCTATGCCTAAGTTATACAAAATTCGTAGTAAGATAACTTTGTACCTACAAAATACTCATAATCTGACAATCACATTCAAACAACATTGTCACAGCTTTCGCTAACTTGTACGTACAAATTTCAACATAAACGAGCAGTTATCGGCACCTTATTCTCACCGGATAGCTCATAGCCCGGGGTTGTGAAGTGAGACGATCTCGAACAGTAAGTAAATGGCTTCTCCATGCTTATTGATATTACGAGTATCACTCTACTAATATACGAGTACTTATCGAAATATCTGAGATGTTTCCGCGCGATTGTACCCGCTTCGAGACATACTTGGTACTTGATCAGTCATTCCTGGTATTGAGGTTTTAACTTTGTCAAGTACAGTCAGAGACACAGATTGGTGTAACAAATTGACGAATACTCAGACTGTGTTGTAAACCATTGACCGACACTAAACGCCTATAGCCGTCAAATTGATAAAACTTATACTGTGTCTCGTTCAGTGTGCTTTACAACTGTCATTCTTTATAAGTCGTATGAAATGGCTACGTTATGTAAAAAAATCCATAGTGCACTGCTAAACAATACATTTTCCTCGCTGTAGAAAAATCTACTTAATTTTTATATTAATTACGTCATTGTTCATAATAATCATAAACATTTCAGCCGAAAGACCCGAAGCACCGCCACTTCGACCGGTTCGGTGCTTCCGGTATCCACCGCCGTCAGCTACGTCATTGTTACTGAGTGATAACAAAAAAATTATACAGGATCTACAGAATTGATCCTATAATTTGCATAGGATCCTGCACAAAATTTTATTTCGCAGACGATGTTAAGCATACAAGAGTTCGGGAAATGATTTCCTTGCCATAAAACGAAAAGGGCTATTGAATTAACCCATTACAATAATACCACCATTCATAAGCACATCAATCGCAGGCTGCTAAGATAATATAAGCCTATTATCACATCAGTGGCAGTACCCCGGCCCAGCTGCCTGAACCTAAGTGCACAGTCGTGTATCGGTTGCCAAATCCTCGGGGGACGTTCACTTGACCCCATGATTCAGTGCATGTACACAGTTTTAATTTTATTTTGTGCCCGCTCCTATTCCAATTTATTGTCTTTATCGAACGTTCATTTTATTCGGTAAGCGAGTAGATTTGTGCTATAAATACAGAACACCTATCTATATTTTATTCTTATCTTTGTTTATGTGAATCTAAAATTTTAATTGTTTATCTGCCGTGTTAAAATTTGGGGCTCGTTGGAAATTTATTATGAAGAATGTGACTAAGATGTTTACATAAATTGAATGTTATTGAACTGAAAGAGAGTAGGTACCTATGTAATTATAAGTATTAATTGATACAGTGATACGTGTAATTATACAGTTATGTAAAGCGTTATGAATAGTGCATATATTTACGTGTATTTGCGACATGTTTCCCAAATAAATGCTAAAGTGGTAGGTGTGAATGTTAAATCGAAACAAAATACTCGATTCAAATTGAGAATTAACATTTCCATGTATTACGTATATAGAGTATAGATACTTATAAAGTTCGTTTGTAGGTACTTTTCGTATGCAAAGTTTCCTCTTTTGGACGGCGAACCAATTTTATCGGTCATTTTATTGCTTTCGACGTTGCTCTCTTTACAACTTGGAGCTTGCTATTACATGAGTACGTATCTAAACTCGACAAAGATATCGGCTTTATCGCCGTTTGGCCCTATTGCCCGTTACTTTGAGGATTGTTGGAAAAACCCACGCTATTCTTTAATTATAATACATTTTATTTGAGACTTTTATGCTGACTTGGTAAATCCTACCTATTATTAGAAAACAAAACATTGGTACTTTTTATTTAAACATTTGAGAGAAACTTAGAACCTGTAACCATTACTTATTAAGTATATAATTTAATACCAAGAAATAATGGTAAAATAATAACCAGTAATTCAGCACTATCTACGTACATTTTTACTATTATAGCCACGGTAATAACTCACAATATTACTCCGTTTCGGCATAAAAAGATTCGAGGAACCTCGTTAACAGATATTAACCTAGCTAGTCATAAAATTTCACGACCAAATACTATAGTACATAGACAAAAATGATTATAATTTTATCGGCAAAACCTATCACTTTTTTACGATCTACATCTACCGGGGGGGCGTTCACTGTCTGATAATGTCTCCTCTCTTATTGGATTTATGATAGAGCTTCTGTTCCATCCATTGTTTATATATTTTTTTTTATTCGAAAGCTTTATTTCGCAATTTCCTTGGAACATACGGTGTATGAAGGAGCATGTGGCCGCAATTAGCGAACGGGTTCCATTTTCCAATACGAGTTTCGTTTCTGTTTTGTTTTTCGATCTTTGTGAAATTGTACGAAATTAAGTTTTTAGTTGAACGTGATATTCAGAGTTTAGTAATTGGTCGGGATTATTATTCTCTCTATAATTTTGGATATTTCTACATTTTATAATTGTATAATTACATAGACAGCGGCTGGTGTTCTCTAGTTGGTTATTATTCTATAAATTCCAGTAGATACCTAAGTACTCTCGTTATTTTTAACTTTTGTTGAATATCGAAACAGAAACTTTATATTTTTTTTTTCAAATGAACCCCTAATGTAGGTCATTTTTTACTCTTTAAGCTTTCAATGACGAATCATTACACCGTTCTATTCTGCAATATGAAATATCATTGCACCAATAACAATGGACACTCGTTCGACGTGCATTGATGGATTACAACCTCAGTGCTTTGAGAGACGGGTTATAAACGAAACAATGGACGTCGAAGTGTAGGTAACATACGAACATGCGATATTATCTCTACAAAGGCGCCTTCACTCGATATTCTGCAAACATAACGGCGGTGTTGATTGACGTAAATAATAACGGAGCTATGATCGTGATGTTGCACGGTAAGTAAAATTTTAATGGTTATTGATTTTGGTTTAGTATTAGGATTATTGCGAACTGGGTCTTTGATTGATTTATGTTCGAAATTATGGGCAGCAATTCTTCTGTACGTTAACAATGTACCGGATGAATTTGAACTCATTGGATAGTATTCATCCAGTGGGTGTAAGTAGGTAGGTACCTAATTATGAATACAAACAGGTTTTACGCGAAAAAAAGCGTTTATCAGTATATGTAGCAGAAGAAATCCAAAGAAACACTTGCCTGTTCCCAAAAACAATAGCAGGAGTGTGAAAAATGTACAATTCAGCGTTAGTTTTCATTATAATTGTTGAACTGTAAAGCTTTCAGGCCACGATTGAACAAAGACAACAAAAGAAAAGAAGGTGCATTGCGTCTCGAGTCCCTAGCTAAAAATAAGTCACCCCATCTGTTCTCTAGGGCGTCGTAAAAGTCAACTAAGACATTATATCCAGTGGGTGGACAGTCACATCTACCTGTGAACACTTTATCTATTTTTTAATCAATTCTGAGGTGATTTCTATTTAAGATTAGTAGATGTTTGTTGAGAGTAGGCATTCGATATTTCTTTGATATTATAATAGTTAGTTTGTTTGTTTAAGGCTCTTTGTACACGACACGATTTCTTTACGGTGCGGCGTGTTAACCGCGCGTAGAAAAATCGTGTGACCTTGTATTTGACACGGTTCTCTGGTATACGGGGACGGCGCCGTACCGTAGTGCCTCGGTGTTGTCAGGAAACTTCCATAGTGATCCATACAACACTGACGACCGTATCTACCCACGGCGAATTTTTTTCACGGCAAGATAAACGTGTGTGTACTGACATTATATATTAAGCAAGATGTAAGGAATGGTTAAATAAACTATTGTGAAATGAAGTTATTTAACGAGATTTTATCATATTTCTGCTGGCAGAAATTATGTTTCTCACAAATAAAAACGAAACATTACCTCCGCAAAACTGCTAAAATAAGTCCTTTGTAATATCTAAGAGGGCTGTTTTAATATTTTCTTGCATAGAAGGCTATACTGCAACCGTTATTATAATTTTATCGAGATACCATCTGCTCAGTCTCTTTGCATTTAACTAACAACTAAGGATCGCCTCTTCTTTTTAAAGAAAGACGCTCTGTAAGAAGGATTCATTCATAAGGAACGGTAAAGACTGCCACAAACAAGTTCTTGGGAAAAATAACGGAAAAATTTAAGAAAATACGCTACTTTACTTTTAAAACAAAAACCACAACGAAATTCAAAGTTGCCGCTAAAAGTTGGAATACAATTCCACGCGAGCGAAAGGCGTCCATTAAACGTTTGAAAACTGCTATAGACTTTTATGAGGCTCTCGGTACGTCATCGTCGAACGAAGCCGTATATTTAGCAACTTTGTAAAGTTATTGCCTAACGAGATTTGAGATATTATAGATATTTTACAATGTTTTTGCTTTTGGATGCGTAAGTTCAAAATCAAAATATTTTATTTCACATAAACCTACATGGACACTTATAAAATGTCAGAAGTTAGATGCACGGTTCCAATTGGTTGTTTCCTATGGAGAAGAACCGACAAGATTCCACGGCTACTTTTTTTAATATAATTGGCTATGACAATGTTTTCAAATTACAGTGTTAATAGGTATGGGAGGACAGTTTAGGCCTGTCAATAAGTACCAGGTATACAGGACAGGTACTTTTCTTTTGTCATCTTTCGAATAAGGATGACGTAGTTTATCTTCAATCTGTACCTAGTTGTTTAGCCCTATTTACTCTAAGCATTTACACTTGATTGTTAATTACACAGGATCACACTACGGCATGTAAACTACTGTGGAATACGGGGCTTTGTATTCTAACCACTACAAAGCGCGATCTCTTCGGGTGTATGGTTATAATCATGAGCGTGGCAGACGGATTGTTGGCGCCTGCCTGTATGAAGTTTACTTTCCAAAGGTCTGACCACTTATGATATTGTAGGTAGTCCATAAGCCAGTCCCTCATTTGGCTATGCGGCTCCCGTGTTGCTTACCGTATGTGTTCTGAAAATCACTATAGCTTGAGACGTTCGAGTAATTTCTAAATAAAAAGATGTTTACAATTTAAGTCAGTTATACTGATTGTAACCTTTATGTTAGCCCAGGTACCAACTGGCGCGTTTTTCCCGCGGCGATTTTTTTTCGCGCACTGTATTTTCAACGCTCTGCTTATTGCAGAGACTTGAAAATCCAACAATCTGTTTTTTGACGCACTGGGATACGCTTTGTTGGATTATCAACGCTCGGCTCAACACCGAGAGTTGAAAATCCAGTGCGCTATAAAATCCTGCCGCGATATTTTTACGCCCGTGTGAACGTGGACTTAGTATCGATTTTGAGTTCATACCTTGAAAGACAGAAAGAAAATACATTTATTTGCGGTAAACATGACGCAACAAAAAAAAAAACAAAAAAAAAACAAAATAGCAATTAGGGAGAAAAAAAAAAATCAAACAATTTGTAAATGTTACGCCGGGTACTCAGTATTTTACCATGATATATTTTTTAACGATTCAGTTTTTCATCGAAACGTTCTGTATAACTTACCTTTAGAGTGACTAGGTAGATATATCAATGAATCTGCATCTCACGAAGTCAGGAAGGGCTCATGTAAATGTAGGCGCGTAGTGTTTATTATACCGAACAGAACGTTCTCGCAACCGCATATCACGGGCGCTCTGTTGACTCTTATGACATCCAATATGGTGAATATGATCCGCCCTAGCTGTTCTCTGTTTATTTCGTCAAAGTTTATATGACACAGTATGCCAAAAGCTTTTCAGCTGTAGCAAAAAATAAGGAGAAATCAATTTTAAAAGTACGAGTATTTTTGGCTCTATCTCTCTAGACTCAATCTAGATGCAAATAATCACAAAATTAATAGAGTATCTATAGATACACGGAGGTTACCAAATTTTCACAATAAAGTAAAGTAATTTTCAGTCAGTAATTTGATTCACTTTTATTTGAATATAAATCAACTGTAGGAAATAATTTTGTAGATATTAACATTGGACCGAGAGCAAAGACGTAACTTGGAAATTAAGACCAAGTTTTAATTGACTTCAGTTTAACCATAGCCTACATTCAAAGTGAAGAAAAATTAAAAAGCGAATTGTTTCACTGAGAAGTTATAAGTCGTTTAAGCACTAGCTGTAATAGTAGCTATGTACTCACTATTAGTACCAGACTTCCAGACTGAACATTGTGTTGTTAAATAATGTCAATATGCACTTATGTTTGCACCTAAGTAAGAAACATTTTCTCTACGAGTCTTTTAAAACAATATAGATATATTAACTTACATTCCGAGCAAGGGTCAGCGAATACGTGAAACATTTACAAATATGGCGCCTATGCGGACTAAGTAAGTAATACGTAGATGGGTATCTGTAAAGTTATCACGATATAGATTGTTTATCAGTTGGCATATTCGGTATACTTTTTTGTAATTCTAACACGTCGGGGGCACAGCGTGGTTCTGCTTTGTACAGCCCCTGTTATTTGAATATGTATGAGACGCGGTCGCGTAGTTCGTGCCACCCGCTTGTATGAAAATGTGATGTCCCGATAAATTGTCAAAAGGGTTGATCGGCAATGGAAAACGCTGCCGAAAATATGTCCACAGAATAATATAAAATAGCTGCAGGCTACACTCTCTGCCATCAAAGATTGTTTATTTATAAGCTGTTGTCTAAACCGAGGCTTACAATGCATGTTTTCAAAGCAGGTAGCTTTTACCTAAGCAAAATAAAGTTTTAGTACCGAGAATTTTAGTTTGGCTAAAGTAAAATTTTGTATAATATTTTTTATTGGATTGTTCTTGGGTCATGTTATTCCAGGTTGGGTAAACAGATCCTTTGTCTAATAGTATTAAAACCAGTATAATCATGTATAATATCCCAATTCAATCTGCAAATACAGGCAAGTATCTAAAAAGTAGCAGAAACATGTCTGGGAACCTGGAACAAGCGGGCTGTTCCAGGTTACATCAGTCACCCAAACCTCTTTTTCTCTACATCACGATGATTTCAAGCGTGATATTCCTATTTTAAAATATATTTATTTTGTTAGCTTTTGAACTACCTAAGTATCATTTTTAAAATAATCCCTACTGAGATTTTTCCTTTGTAGTAAAGCAATTTTAAATAAACCTTAGTCTTCAAGGAACATAATTAAATGTTCGTTACCACAAACCTGTTAGTCCCTTATAAAAGCAACTCAGTAATTTTGATCCTTTATACTCGTCAATCTATACAAAGGGAGCATTACTGTGATCTATGGTCTGGAAGGCACTGATTTTCCGCTTAAATTACGCCTCGGAAGCTCCGTAATAAGCGCCAAGAATTGGATAAGTCTGAGCACTTTAAAGCAAAGATGGGTCACAAAGTTAAAAGTCATGTTACTTAAAAGGGGTTTCTTGGGGTCGAAAAGCTCGGAGGAGGGTAAAAGAGGATTGCCTCCGCACACCTGTCGCCGCCGTGATATACCTCCTTGCAATATAATATATTATTCGGTGCCCGAGTCTCACGCGCTCATTCCGGCGTCACGGGAAATATTCGCCAATAAGAAGACGCAATACGAAACAGTATGCATTCTATTTACGTTGAACATGCCATGGTCGTTATGCCAATTCGAAATATTTTTAATATCAACGTTGTTTTATTCCGAATTTTTGTTTTCGGGCTTCGTTTGCATGTAATGCTTAAAATAACATAAATATGTCTTTTATTTATTTTTATTGCTATTTAAGAGCCTGCAAATCGTTGTGCGTACACGTGTTTCCGCTTTGTGTCAGCCAGCTTTAAAAATTCAAAAATGTTTTCAGCGGAAAATAATAATCAAATGATTTTCTCGCTAACAAACCGTGCGATGTGTTCACAACACATTTTAATTACAAATAAGGATAGATGAAAGTAATAAACAAATAACTGCTTGTAAAAATATCACCTGAAAACAACTAGTAATTACTTAATAAATTTACATGAATTATAAATTAATTAGGCTTTGTTGCAACCAAATTAATTCCTTATATTCGGTAATAATTTACAAGAAGAGTCCTATTTACGGAAATAAATTCTGTAAATGTAACAAATTAGTTTGAAAGATTTGTAATGAACAAGAATTTATCAAAAAGAACAAACGGTAATTGGAAACAGTGTATTTTCCCGAAAATTACAAGCATCAGAACGCCATACAATTTACGTCTAATGATGTAATTTAATGGTCTTTTATTTTGTTTTCTCAGAATTTACATTTCTCATTGTTTTGTCCCAAAACAAGTTCAACTTTGAATAAAACGATAATAATACGAATTACGGCCCAAATAGCACAGAATTGGTGCCCTGAGACAGTGAAGCGGGGTCGCGGCAGACCACGTAGGAGATGGCGGGACGAGCTGGATAGGTTCCGTCAAAACTGGAAGGAGGACGCGCAGGCTCGCGAAAGTTGGAAGAAATGGAGGGAGGCATTTGCCCAGAATTGGGACAGCGTAGGCTAGTAAAAAAAACACGAATTGTGTATTTTAGGTATTTGTGCTTTAGGTATTTCCTTGGAAACTATAGGTGTATAATAAATACGCATAATTAACATTAATAACATGAAACAAAAATATAGGAACAATTTTAAAAAACAGCGCCTAATTCAAAAAATAATCACTGCTCTTAAAAATAAATAACACAAGAAAGTGTTCATTGTCCATACGTTGGTCGGACATTATAACCTGGAATTCAACAATGAATAGTTCTTCATTTCCGGACGAGTGGACTCGCTCGCTGCACTGAATTCAAACAATGTTCGATTGCTCTGTTACTTAATGGCCGCCTGTGACGACTGATTTATTGATTGACCTGTCTGCCCCAATGCCTCTACCTTATTTCTCGTTGAAAGTTAATGAAATAGCTGCATGCAGATTCGGAAATATTTTTTTGTTTAATTATTTTTGTGTAAATATTTTTTTTACTTACGTTTAAAAATATTAATAACTTAGGAGCTTATTGAAAGAGCAGGCAATTATTTTGCACGTATTAATATAATTCGCGGCTTCGGAAAAATAACGGCAAATATTCACTTTGATACCAAAAAAGCGATCTTCCTCTCTTCTGCTTATTTAAAATTAGCTGTGCCCGACAAGGTCCATAATTGATTCTATTGATTTATACTTACCACCGTCCTGTATGTGTACATTATGGATGCAATAAAGATTAATTTAATTGAATTGTTTTTCAAGTGCTAATTTTCTTTACACCGGAAATTCAACGAAGTCACGAAATCTAAACAAAATCTTTTAGCACAGTTTTACAACAAAGCTCACTGCACACCTTTAGCAAATTCCAGTTATATTGTATTCAGAATATTATGATACGCGCCACCGCGAACAACAATGTGGCCAATCATCGAGCATCCTCGATACAAGGAGTGTTTTCTCTTGACTTGCAAAAGAAGCACACTTACATAAGCCTTACTTATTCATACTTGACCTCTGTGAGAGCCCCGAATAAGTATGTAAGTGGGAAAACGGTAAGATAAAACCGAATCAATACGCAATAATCGGTATTACCGCGAGTGCGTTCGCACGTTAACTCGATCTATCAATCACCAACTTGAGAAGCCTCCTGAGGGTTCGGCAGAAAACTTCAGCCTCCCCCCACTCATTACTTCAAGCCATTCTGGTTGTTAATTCGTGTTAAATTGTGGGTGCTCTTCCCCGGTCAATCGTTGTCCCGTTTTTCTCGTTAATAAGAAATAATCCTGAATCTCAGATGATAAGATTTTCGTGGTGGATTGGACGGTATTTGTAAAGTATTTCACGTTAATGAGATTGTAAAGAACAAAAGAGGGCCGGAGTGCCGGAAATTTAATTCAGCTTCGCGTCCACTCTCATTAGGCATTGGGGAGGAATCAATCATTGTTTTATTTAAAGTGGATTATTGTGCACGTGATGTTTTCTAAAGCTTTTTTAATCAAATCTTTTGAACAAAAGAAAAATGTAGTTAAAAAAACAAGTAGCTCGAACATAAGATTATTTTACCAAGAATGGGTAGGTACTGAGTTCGTTCAAATTATTTGAAATCCTAAGTCAGCTGATGCCGTAAACCCCTCTGTTACCTTACTTTCTAAGCACCACCAAAGTTTTAGTTGCAAATACTTCAATTTATCTCAACGGTAATAACTCTACTTTTTTATTTTAGATAAAGTGGTATCTATTGATTTAGTGCCTAAACTCAGTAATTTTTCGACCGTAATAAGTCTTTTAAGAATCTCCTCTTCGCGTTTATCTTACTATCGCGACATGTCTAAACTTCTTCGTACAATTTTTCACAATTCCACCTTGTCCAATGTCCCGGGATGGTTTCTCACATCGGTCCTTACGACCCCTAATATGGTTGGGCCGACCGATGGGACCCACTATTGGGACATACGAGGCGAGGCGTCGTTTTCTCAATAACCCTACGGCTTTCAAGGAATATGGTCATTACCTCAGACGTCTATCTTATTGTCTGCTTCATCACGTACATTTGCCGAAATAGCCGCCGTCGTCTCATTACTTATCCGTTCTAAATGTAACCTAAATGTTACGTCTATAATAAAGTTTTATCTAGCAATGGAGATAAATTCGGACGTTATTCAGTTCGTATGAGAGGAGCTTTAATAAGACGTATTTCTAGCAACAATGGCTATTGGAGGCGTGAAATATAAGTATTAAAAGACAAGAGGGTAAGTCCAACAAAGCCCTACGGCTAGGGCCCGCTAAGCCTCCGGTCGCCGCTCACGCATCCACCCGCATTACTTCTAATTGTGATTTAATGGCCCTCCGCGGCGGATCTGCTTGACCTTAAAATTAAAATATATCGCAGTTTTCTCTTGAAACTAGTATTTTTCTCTAGGAATTCTGTGACGACGTCGTGATGTTATAAGAATGCTTGATACTGAAATATTTGTTAACGCCGTTTCGTGAATTGTTTTTTTTTTATTTTTGATAATGAATTCTTGAATGATATAAATAGAGGTAAATCTTTTCTGGAAAAAGCTTTATAAAATTCGCTATTTTGTTTTATTGTTTTCGCGTCTTGTTCATCAAAACACACGAAACCATGGTAGATACCCGAGAAAATGATATTATTTTCCCCAGATATGGAAGTAGGATATAAAAATCTTATTACCAAACACAATAACACTACGTTGATTACAAAAGTCTGGGCTTATAAGTGAATTATTTAGCACAAGAGACAAAAATGTTTATGATGATTTCGACGGAATAATTTTGCAAGGAAAATGAGAAAATTGCCGTCGCACGATCCGACCGTGCTAATTATGATTTAATGGCAGCCTGCTGGCTGATGAGTATTTTTACAATTTTCTAGGGTCAGTACGAAACACAGCCGGCCATATTTTTAATTTTATAAAATGTAGGTAAAATATGCACACCATTTCATTCCCAGTTTGACGTGATGATTGAGTATATAGTATGTTGTTCATTTATCAACTCATAAGTTTTTCATCTCATGTTTGAAATAAAGAACGAACTTCTGGAGAACTTGTGGCTAAGTAATATCAGCCGCACGAGTCAATCGATCAGGTTAGGCTACGCTTGCCGCGGTTGGTCCGTGGATGGGTGACCATCTTTACATATTAAGACCCCTCCGTGCCTCGGAAAGCACGTTAAGCCGTTGGTCCCGGCTGTCATTCGTGGAACTTTGACAGTCGTTACGGGTAGTCAGAAGCCCGAAAGTCTGACAACCAGTCTTACCAAGGGGTATCGTAATTACCCAGTAACTGGGTTGTGGAGGTCAGATAGGCAGTCGCTCCATGTAAAATACTGGTATTCAGCTGCATCCGGTAAGACTGGAAGCCGACCCCAACATAGTTGGGAAAAGGCTAGGCAGATGATGATGTTTGAAATAAAGAATAATAATATAGCCAAGACAGATCGATATAGGCCAAGATTTGTTCTAGAAAATATTTGATTTATCTTTGTAATCACAGGCCCGTACTGGCTGTATAACCGATATAAAAGTATTCTTCTCTGTTATCTCTTCGGGTATTCTTCAACGGACAAAGGGCTTATTCAAGGTATGTTCAATCGATTTCCTTAGACAAAGAGGCTATTTTATAAAACGGTCCATTACAGGAATCTTCCAATTTGCTGAAATGAAGACGTAGGTAAGGCTTATCGTTCGGGACAACCCCGATTCAGAGAAGACAGAGTTATGTTCTTTTCCAGTTTCATCTCTATCCCTAATATCAGCATATCTATACACATAGGAAACACAAAGAAATTTCTGCTTGCATCTTTGCGGAATATCTCGACAGACGAAAATTCGATTTGGGCGCGAGATAAAAAGATCTCTCTGCGTATTCGTGTTTGAATGGATGAGCAAACCATTACTGTATTAAAAAGTATTGCGAACGCAACATTATTGCCGGCGAGTGTGCGAGCGCGACACGACGTCCCTAAGTGTACCTTCACATGCGACTAGAAATTCACTGAACTTTTGTGCGACAAGGCGCGTGTATTTTTATAGACACATGTCTTGCATTATTTATCGTCTCGTGTCTTTGGGTCCTAACTTTAATAGCGGACCTGTGTCTCTTCAATTTGGGCTCGTCAATTTCTCATGAGGCTTAGAATAAAAGATGGAAGTAAAAAATGCGTGAGATAGGAAAACTAGCGCAAGAAGTAGGTAATACCTATCCTACCTATATTTAAAGTTCAAAGTTGAGCTTCACTTTGATAACGTCTCCAAGAGATTAATTACTGGGAAGCCACCTTTCTATTATTGACTTTCACAGTTACCTATTCTATCTCCGGAACGCTATAGAGTTTAATACTTGCTACCTACGCAAAAAGTACCAGGTTCAGCACAATAAATAACTCATATCTCGCATATAATTACTTAAACTGGTAGTTTTCACATGATATGTGGACGTTTATAGTTTTGAAGGAAGAATCCAATTACGATAACGTTATGTTCCGCATGAAAGTGTCGCATTTATGGTAAAATATTAATGTATTTCAATTTGGGAAGGCTGCTACAGACCTCCATAAATATCTGGCGCGTTGGGACCTAGCGGGAACGCGTAAATACTTCGACTAAAATTGAATGTTATTATCCGTGAACTAGCGCCCGCCAGTAAAAGTGGGACGTTTTTGATGTTAGATAAAAGTTGCGACGACATATTGGATCGTACGTCTGTATTGAGGCATATTGGCTGGAGTTGCGGAGACACATGTAGGTTTTCAAGTATGTATCTAAACTAAATGAAAATTACATAGGTACCTCATAACTTTTACTACCGTTTTGACATTTATCTAAATTAATGCCTAAATAAAAACGCGCTGTTGGATTTTCTATTTTCGGTGCTGTGCCCAGCATTGGAAATCCAACAGGGCGCTTTTATTTATGCATTCACTTTAACGTCGCCTAATGTTAGAGAAAACAAGCAATAAATTTATGACACAAATATGAAATCACCTTGTAAGTACATTGCGTTAAAAACCTTCCGTTTAAAAATATTTCCTGCCTCGTCTATTCCGAGAAATCAAACTCAAAATTTTCCATTACCGTTTGATTCTAATATACAGCGGTAGGTACCTAAGTGAATTCCAATTTGTATGAGTCGGACGTTAATGCGTATTCATGTGGTATGAAACAGGACCGGAGTGAGAAAACGAGAAAATCAACACACAAACTGCATTTGGCAACAACTTTTAATGCAATATACTAAAATTGGTTTTCCAGCGTCTGCGAAACAAGACGCCGACGCCGAAACACTAGATACGCGTTAAGAAGAAGTTAGAGACAGATTTATAGGTCCAAACGGGTCCAAACAAACGCAATACGACCCGATGCCATCCTATCAACCAAACAAGTTGTTTGTAGAAGCCGACTTTGGTCATTTAAATGTTGGATTTGATAAACTGCAAGCCGAAATTGCTTTGGGGCGCGTTAGAGTAGAGTGGACCTTGCATGCAAATTCCGATATAGTTGCGATTCACTATTACTATTCGTGTACGAGAAACTATTTTAGGTCTGTATGCATATGTAGGTAGGTGCAGAATAAATGAGGATAACTATTTAAATTCAATTAAAACATTCGCTACATTTTATTCATGTATTTTAGTTACGAATTGCAATACCGTAAAGCTATAATCAATTAACAAACTACCTTTATTAAATGTTGAAATGTTAAAACGAACTAATAAACACTGTGGTGAACAAATAAATAGACATAATATCTTATTTCAGTTTGAAATTAAACCAATATACTACTTGTATAAATACACACAAATTTCGAACGACGATTAAATCAGTTTTGTTTTGATGCGGGTAGAGTAAAATACCCGATAACATACAGTATGTTAACTAACAGAGGGCGTTCCCGTTAACCCGCAATAGTATAGCATCCATACATGCTAAAAAAATATTACCATTCGAAAATAAAATGTTTTTATTATTTTTTTTATATTAAAATATTCACTAAAAATGTTAAATTGATACGTAAAAGAAACACTCTGTACACGCGTACTTGAAGGACGGCAACGTCGCAATTTATTTATGAATGACGGGCCGCGTGTGCGGCGACCTTTTACGTATCAATTTAACATTTTTAGTGAATATTTTAATATAAAAAAATATAAAAACATTTTATTTTCGAATGGTAATATTTTTTTAGCATGTATGGATGCTATACTATTGCGGGTTAACGGGAACGCCCTCTGTTAGTTAACATACTATACTGTATAATGCTTTAAAATGTTCAAAAATATACTTTATGTCTTTCTTCGAAAATAAATAGGAAACAAAAATACGTGGTGTATCCACTGGCAGTACGCCTTGCGACCCCGTATCGGCAACAACAACACTGTGTCGTTTAAATTGAATTGAAAAATGATTTATGCCAACAATCTCTGGCGAGACTCTTTTCTTTACACACTTGATCGCTCTAAACGAAAATAATAAATAAAATTCTGTTTCATAAAATTGATCGCGGTTTTATTCTATTTATGAGCGGTTGAAAAGCGGAAGTTGAGGATTTTTTTTCCGGATTTCTCTTTCATGTTCACGGACGTGAATTAATCGTTTTGAATTCGGAAAATGGGACTGTTTGTTTTCTTGGCTTGGGACACTCTTAATTACTATCTCTAGGTATATTTATCAAAGTCTAAAGGTCAAAGGTCTATTTTTATTTATTAGCGTCAATCAAATACATTAAATAGTTTAAGTTTATATTAAGTAACATTTATTAGTTTACTAGTGTTCCTAATGTCAGTTGGTAGGTTCATCTATATCTATATTTACGATACAAAACATAAAATTTAAGTGTCTATTTGTAATGTAAAAATAACAGCTTTTACTTAATGCTTAAGAAAGTATCCGTATATGTATATGGTACCTACTTATAACAAAAAATCAATTTTAAAAAATTGTCTGTCTGATTTTTTCGGCTGATCTCCGAAACGACTGAACAAATTTTACTATTACACTACTTTTATTTTAGAAAAAGAAAGAAAATCAAAAGGTATTAATGTCACACGAACGAAGTCGCGGGCAGCAGCTAGTATTTCCTTCATAAACCAGGATATAAATAAATAATATTCATAGCTGGTCGTAAACCCCGTCAAACAAATTTTGTTCATACATATATATTTTGTGTAGGTACTAAATTATTTCACAATGTTCTAATTAATTATGACGCATTACAGGAATCACGTACTTATTTACTGTAAACTAAATTAATATGGGTACAAAGCCATCTGCACACTACTGCACAGGCAGGGCCGTCTTTAAACTATTGGAGGCCCAGTGCAGGATCACGGGGCCCCTGTATATATAAGAGTACATAAGTAATAATTCATTTTCATTATGATCAGTTTTCAAATATTTTGCTACAAAACCAATAAAAAAAACATAATATAAATATTTTATACATTTGGGACTAGAAACTTATTGTAAATACCACTGAAAATCAATTATTTTGTCATTGAATCGGACTGGAACGGCGGCGGCTGCAAAGAATGTTGTTTTCGAAGGCAGGCCGGGGCCTCCATCGATCGCAGGGCCCTGGGCACTTGTCCAGAGTGCCCAATGGATAAAAAGGGCCTGTGCACAGGTACAGGCTTATGAAAGGGTAAAAAAACTGATTAAAAATAATAAATACTCAATCCTACTAATATTATAAACGTGAAAGTTTGTGAGGATGGATGGATGTTTGTTACTCTTTCACGCAAAAACTGCTGAACGGATTTTGATGAAACTTTACAGTAATATACCTTGTACATCAGAAAACACATAGGATACTTTTTATCCCGATTTATCCACGGGATCGACACTTATGCGGGTGAAACCGCGGGGCGCAGCTAGTATATAATAATATCAGCATATAACTGCCCCACAACAAAACAAAGGCCTCTTCTCGTACAGAGAAGGCACAAGCATTGATTACCACGCTTGCTCAAGACTGGTTGGCGACTTCAATTCAGACTTATATTAACTACAAGTTCAGGTTTCCTCACGATGTGTTTCCTTCACCGATGTCGGTAACGTCTAAAATAAACTTAGAAAGTTCTTATTGATTGAAAAAGTCACAGTGATTCTTGCCCAGATTTCAACCCAAAACCTCGAGCATGAGAGATGCGACCTTTTAACCACTAGGCCGCACATGGTGACATTGTTACTTATCACGAACAAAAAAACTAAAAAGTCTGTCGGAAAATAGTACTTCCTTACCTTGGAAAAGTAAAATAGAAAAATAAAGTGACATTGCGTGAGTTATAATGCAAATCACATAACTGCTATAAATTGAGTAAACCAATTGCTTGTTCAGTCTCTCAGAAAACAGACTGCTATCACCAGGAGTCGATATACATTACCATAACATATTACAATTTTAACCCTCGTACTCAAGGGTTCCTAAAATATATATTTATTTGTTTATTATTTACGACATTTCTACCTTTTGTTACAAATTTGGTTATATTTTCAACAAAAACCATTATTTTTAGGGTTCCGTACCCCAAAAGGAAAAAACTGAACCCTTATAGGATCACTCGTGTGTCTGTCTGTCCGTCCGTCTGCCACAGCCAATTTGCTTCGAAGCTAATGTACCGATTAAGTAGAAATTTGGTACAAATATGAATATCTGTGACCCAAACACAGACGTGTAACGTAAATAAATGAATTTTGAATATGGGGGTCATTTTTGGGGGGCAAAGAGAAAATTAAAAAAAAAAGTTTCGGTATCTGTCTGTGTGACATATCAAATGAAAGGGCTTACTGTGAGGATCTCAAATATATTTTCATAATTTTGAAGTAAATTATATTAAAGTTATTTAAGAAAATAGACGAAAATCCCCCTCCCACTTATGTCCGAAACTACTGAACCTAAAATTTTGAAAAAAAAATACAGAAAATAATTCTATACCTATAGATCACAGGAAACCCTATAAAGAAGTCTGTGGTCTCAAAAAAACATGTTAAATCTCTCAATATTGTGCGTACAAACTTACATTTTCAGTTGGAATATATGGGAGAACATGTTCTTCAACTACAATGTTAAGTTTGTTCTTGGGATAAATTCATTCCAACTACGGAACCCTTCATTGCGCGTGGTCCGACACGCACTTGGCTGATTTTTTCATTTTGATTTCTGTTAATTACTGCTGAATACTAGAGCTATCGTGTAAAATTATGGTTTATTATGTAAATTTAGAGCTTTTAAAGAAAAACTTAGTTCTTCTCTATTTTAACCCTAATTTTTAACATAATCATGCAAATTCAAGAGTAATTTTTTAAAAAAAAGTACTACTAAAATGGTTAAAGTTGTAATATGTTATAGTAAATTATCTGGTATATCGAATCCTTAACGGTGGACCACTATTTACGCCACATCCTGTATTATGAAGTATTTGCATAAGTGAAGACATGCCAATACACTAGCTGCATGTGTAGTACATAGAAATGTTCTAGCTACTAAGTGGCACTTAGCTCAATGTATGCACGTTGCGCCGGTGTGTCCTACACTCAAAGTGATCTATCTTTCTCACAGCATTACACACGTTATCATTTTTATGAACACGTGTTCCTGTAAGGTGCTCTATTAACTACAATTTAAATATAATTTTGTGAGGAAGTCGCGCTTTTAATAGATCGTTGTCTGAGAACAAGTTTATTTTACAAGAACCATCCTAATATTATAAATAAGAAAGTTCTTAACTGCCTGTCTGTCTGTAACCCTTTCATATCTAAACCACAAAACTGAAGACCAATTCTCGTAATCTAAAACTTTCAAAATCTAGTCGCAGTCTCATCTCGGCGACAAACAAATGTCAAAATCTTGTCAAAATATAGGGAAATTAGAGGTATTTTTGACAGATTGAGACTGAGATCAGACTGTGAACGTTCTTAAAATTACGAGAATTGCCCCTCTGATCGTTCTGAAATTTCACAGATAGATAGCCTGGGCCCTGGAGAACGACATAGGTTACTATTCATTCTGAATTGCAAACGAAGTCATGGGCAACAGCTAGTGTTGTTATATCTATTCATTTTCGTAATAAATCAAGCGCCAGCTCAATGTTCCATGCGTGTGACATACAAAAGCGCAGTTGTACCCAACCTTTATTTTGGTCACAACTCACTGTCTGCTGATTATGATAATATTGGACTAAATAGTTGTATTATTATTCATCAATTCTTAGTAGCTTCCTTACCCCGAGAAAATCGGTATGAAATGTCAAAACATTCATAAAAAGAGCATACAAATGCGGACATAAACGGTCAACCATATAAACATTTGACCACATTCCAGCAGAAAATAAGAATACAACCCACAAGATTAATAACAGCAATGAATTAGTCACAGGAAATTGCAGTTTCTTGTTTAGTAAATTCCTCAACAAGGATATGCTAGGCCGGAACGTAATAAAAATTGCGTAATATGTACGGCCGCCTTATGAAGACGAAGTGAGCGTATTACGTATGTAGATATTAATATTGCCTGCCTCCGTCTCACCAGTGGAGGCATTTAGTCATAAGTCGGCGATGCTTTGCATTACCTAACTTTTTGTCACGTATGTAATATACAGTTCAGTCAAGATGAGAATTTAGGATTGAAATTGTAACCATGGGAAACAAATGAAGAAAAATGTATGAGAAGGATTTAATACGTATCTCCTGTTGACGATTTTTTGTTACAGTAGGGTAGTTAAATAAAAAATTAAATAAACGATTGATACGTCATCATCATCATCATAATGTTCCCACTGCTGAGACACAGGCCTCCTCTCGGTGAGAGGGTTGATACGTAACTAGCGGTGATTGTCGAAGTTACGGATAAACTAGCTACGCCCCGCGGTTTCACACGCATAAGTCTCGATCCCGTAGGTATATCGGGATAAAATGGATCCTATATCCTAATCCAGGTCATGGTCTACCCATGTGCCAAATTTTATCCAAATTCGTTCCGCCGTTAAAAATCAAATCTTTTCTCAAGTTTAGAGTAGCTTCTGCCCGCGACTTCATTCACGTGGGAGTCTTAAGACACCACAATATACAAAAAATACAGCCCATTTTACTTGATGATAATGCAGCTTTCTATAGATGAAAGAGTTTTTAAAATCGTTTAAGTACTTATTTATTGAGTTTATCCATTACAAACAAACAAAAAAAATCAAATCTTTTCTCTTTTTAATACATATTAAGTTTAGATAAGTATGCTGTTTCGTTTACTGCCAGTAATTTCCCATCCACCCATACATTTTCAAACCAGACACAGCTATGCTGCTAGGTTAGCATTAACGAGATCGATCGACGACATATCTGTCAGTCTCGTATGACTGTTATTGACGCATGAATTCCTTTGCAATTACAGATTTGTTGGCTTATTGCGAAGAAATTCCTCCTTTGGATAGCTTAGTAATTGAATTTCTCCAGAAAGTTATGAAGTAATCTTGCATCAAAAGATGAAGTTCAAATGGTATCGTGATCCAAAAGTTTCTATAATGAATTTACAAGTACAGAGTCGCCCATTGATACGATTGAAAGGGTGACCTATAAATGACTTTGTTAGCAAGGTTGATAACTGACCCGTCTTATGTATCCAAAGTTGTTGTATATAATGTAAGGGATTTGTTCCCTAGGGGATGGTATTCAGAAGTGAGTAGGCGTACACGCGCGGTCAGAAAACCTCAGAATTATTTTTAACAACGTTTTATGTATCAGTACTCGAGTAATAGCGGGTTTTGCATAACAATTACTCTTCTGCTTAGTAAATAAACGGTACCATAGACCATAAATGGAACAGAATGACAAACAAGGCCATAATACCAGCGACACAGTATTCTATTTAATCTAGGAAAATGTACTATGATCCATGCATGAGCGGGTTATATCAGTATCCGTTAGATGGTAGCTGAAAGTTTCGTTTTTACAGCATGTTTACCGCACCCCTCCCGCTCCCCTCCCCTACCTATTCATAACAGAGTTTATGACATCTTGCTTTTATGAAAGTGCACCGGATTGTATTTTTTACGCTGATACAAATACTGTAAAGCCGGATTTATTACACTAAAAAAGTTGTATAACAATTTTAATTTCGAGACCATAAACGTAGATTTAATGTAATACTTTTGGAACGAAGTTCTTTTACGCGGCTTACGGTAGAAGTACACTGGTAGAAAAATCGTCACGTAACGAAAAAGCGTTATGCCCCATGCGACTTTCTCTCTGTAGAGAGAGGTAGTTTTCGTGCTTTTCGAGGTTGCTGAAGCCAATAATAAAGTCAAAGTAAAAGTTCAAGAAGGCGGCTGCGAAAATTATAATTTTTTTTAATAAGGGTGTATGTCGTGGCGGCTGTGACAACATCCAAATTGTTCGTGTGTCTCTTTCTATTATATACGAGTGTGTGTGCGTGTGAGTATCGCGTAAGGAACTTCGTTCCTGGCCGGGACCCGCGACCGCAACCATTTTTATATACCTAGTAGTAATAAGTTACCTACTTTACAAGGCGATCTGAGTACCTGTATTTATGTTATCGGTTTGGTCATGTTTTAAAGTAGATCGAAATTCGTAGATCACACTAATATTATAAAGACGAAAGTTTGTGAGTGTGTGTTTATTTATGTTTGTTACTTCTTCACGCTTAAACGACTGGACCAATTTTGATAAAATTTCGTATGGAGGTAGCTGACACCCTGGATTAATATATATGCTACTTTTTATCCCGATATTCTCACGGGATCGACATTTACGCGGGTGAAACCGCGGGGCGCAGCTAGTACCTACTATATAAATTAAAGATGGACCGAATCTGTGGAACCTCAAGACTGAAAATTTCTATCACCTGTTAAAGTCAATGATGAAATCTTTATTCACCTAAAGTAGTCAAATAATAATATTTTTATAAGTACTGATGAGGTTCGTCGATACCTAAATGGTTAGCTATTTGCATAAATATAGCTGTTGCTGTTGTAAGTAGGTATAGCTTGCCAATCACCTTGATTTGTTTCTTTCGTAACTTTGCCAATATCGAAGCGTAATAATTTGTATTGGTTGCGAATAAAGGATACCATTTTTCATCCTAGGTATAAAAGCATCTAGCCCCACAGCACATGGCAACTTTTTGTGGCGATATAATAGCGAAAAAAGTTACGATAGTAACGTACCTAATTTTCCCCTGGCATTTAGCTAAAATTGCCTTTACAGACTCATCTTTCAACTTACCGGATCCAGGCTTGTGTGGTTATCAGAAGCGGAAATTAGTCCTTTAATGTCCTAATCATTTCGCACACAGGCTCTAACCACGCAGAATGTGGACAAGGCCTTTGCCCAATCATGGCATGCAATAGGCTTAAACAGACCGCATAAATGATAATCATAATTCCATATTAAAACGATCCGAGACAAAGGACAATTAACCAGAGGATACAATAGGATAGTTAATTAAGGTATGTACACATCAGTGTATACATATAATACAATCAAATTCAAATTGGGAGTGAACAATCGGCCTAATCTTTCGCCTGACTGGAGTCTTAATCTGAATCAATGACCACATAACCACACCCTGGCTAGTTACGAGCAAATTATGAGCGTACTTACCTCGATTGTACGCAAACAACGTCATATGTGTGTATTAGTTACTACTATTTAGACAAGGAAAGTAGTGGTGGCCCAGTGGTAATGGCCGCGACTTACGTGTTGTAGTTCGTGGGTTCGAACCAAAGCAGGCATTTTGTGTAAATTATTTCATCACCACTGCTCTCAAAACGGTGAAGGAAAACATCGTGAGAAAACCGGCTTGCCCTAGAACCAAAAATTCGAAGACATGTGACACCGGGCAAACTGCACTGGGTCCGCGTGGTGGATTACAGCCTACTCCTCACCGAGAGGAGGCCTGTGTCCCAGCAGTGGGAACTTTATAGGCTGCTTATGATGACACAAGGGAAGTAGATGTCTTTTATGAATTGCGAACAATTCTACGTGGCGAAAGAGCTGTTAGGTAATGTATTTAAGAAGCAATAGCTCAGCGGTTAAGTGTACTAGAGTAATCAAAAGTCATTTATTCAAACTAGGCTAAAAATCAGCACTTTTTGAAGGTCAATATTATATTGAAGACAGTCCCCCAAAACATCCACCCTTCACCACTTCCTAGTGCTTTTGGGAAGTAGAAGTGGAGCAACTAACTCAATAGCAGCACAGCTGTCCGTTTAGTTAGAAAAACTTGATTTTATACAATAAGTAAGTAATAATACATTACGAAACTATTTCGCTCATTAGTCTAAAAGGCCCAATTGCACCACAAATAACTAAATGCATTTAACGCTAAACGAATTTAAAACATCGTTCTACTTCTGTCAATCTTTTAACCGAGACAAAATAATTCTTCGAATACGTTTAGCGTTAAATGCATTTAGTTATTTTTGGTGTAAGAGAGCCTTAATGTACCTGTGCAACCTACATTTACTGAAATCTTTTAAAATAATCTATATCTACATACCTACTAATAATAAAGCTGACGAGTTTGTTTGTTTGAACGCGCTAATCTCTTGAACTACCAATCGTATTTGAATTTTCTTTTTGCATTTGATAACACAATTCTTGAAGAAGACTATAGGAGTATAGGCTATTTAGCATCGCGCTATAGCCATAAGGCGCAGAGCAAAAACAAAAAGTCAGAAAGTACGCTAAGTGAAAACAAAGTGATAGCGCAGGCAGTTGATGCGATGCGATGTGGTGGATCGGGGGAACATGAAACTTCATGCAGTCGAAGTCGCGGGCTGAAGCTAGTATTTATAATAACAAGCTCTTGTAGCCATGCCACAGCAGGATTTATACCAACATCAAAATTTCTGGTTCACAACATACATTGTATGTCTTCGTTGAAGATCCTAAAATAACAACAATATTATCCTGCAAAACTCAAACTGCAAGGTAGCGTAACTCGAAAAATATTGGACTACATGCTATCGAGTTAAAATAAATAAAATTATCATTGGAACAAACATAGACAGCGGCAGCCTAGCATAAAGAAAATTGTTTTTCAAACTTGAACCGTAACAAAAAAAGTAAAGACAGTTCAATATCAATACGTTCCGAGCGTAGGTAGACGATTTTTTTTCTCTATCTCTATGATATCTGCATTTGTAAAGTTTCTCGCTTCCTTCCTCCGTTGTTTGTTGTTATTGACTTTGCAAGATGTGTATGAAATAAAGTCGAACAGTGTTTTCTATTTTATATGAAAAGTTTTCTAAGAAAAATGTGACTGAAAATCAGTCTATAATGTTCCCACTGCATGGACACAGGCCTCCTCTCTGTGAGAGGGTGGGTCAATAATCTACCACGCGGGTCACACACGGGTGTAGATGTCACATGTCTTCGATTTTTTGGTTCTATGACATGCCGGTTTCCTCACGATGTTTTCCTCCGCCGTTTTAATAGCTTGTGACTTAGTCGACATTAATAGTTACTTTAATTTTCTTTTGAACTGCAATAGAAATGCTTTCAATAAATATTGTTCCATTTGTGGGTATTCGCGCATGTGTATGTGAAAAATGTTTTGGTTACAATAACGTTATTATGATAATAGAGGGCGCCACGTGTATTGTTGTTTTCCTCGGGAACAGCATCTGTTTCGGGATGAAAGGTACCCTATGTCCATTTCTGTACACCTGACAACGTATATGTAAAATTTCAGGACAATCGGTTCAGTTGTTTAGGCGTGAAAAGGTAACAAACAAACTTACTTTCGCATTTATAATATTAGTTAGGAAGTTAGGATAGGATTTCACGCGGACGAAGTCGCGGGCAGCAGCTAGTATGTTATATTTGTTAAAAGTACCTTTTTATAGCTTGTTCAGATTATTGTGTACAAACCTACCTTTTACCAAAAGGGTTAACAAACACGTCTCAAATTATGCGTCCGCAAAATTGTCCTTTTTGAACCTTTGTTACACGATCAATAACTCAGAAGTTTAATTTTGCAAAATATTTCCAAACAATATACATATTTCTATGAAACTGTATCATAAATTGCCATCATAACAGCTCAAATATTCGTGTGCGAATATAACACAATAGAATAAATGAGCCACCTAATATTCACGTACCCATTACGCTCGATAGACAGATTGGCCGCATTATAATCCTACACACGCTGCACAAGCATACAGTTTGTTATTCTTTACCGAGAACTACAAAGCTCGTATCATACCCGTCTCTTTTATCTATTGTTCGCTTTACAACTTTTATCCAGACTATTATTATTCGTCCAACGAACACCTAAAGGGTCTGCAAAATCTCGGCCACTAACGACCAAAAGTTGAACTACTGTTTGAAGGCGGCATTCGTCGAAGGGGCCAAGGCTGTTAAACGCCAACCCTCACGTACACAAAGAAGATTTGTGCCGTTATATCAACGTTGTTGGTGTAATGCTTCATTTTCAGGATTAATCTTCATAATTACGGCAATTCCCTGTAATGAGAGTCACACGCGTCCTGCTAACATGACTCCTTACCTTCATACGTGAGTGACTATGTTCATAATATTTTCTCTTATATCTTAGAAGTTGAGATAAGTAACTGTGTATCTTTGTTTATGTGGGCAACTTGAGCGTAACTTATATTATCTTAGTACCTTGACTTGACGTAACTTTTGACGTATCTACTGAAGCAGTAAAAAAGTCGTATCTGCTACAATCATTAGCCGGCGTTATGAGTGTAGGTAATCTGTGTTTGCTAACATAGACACAACTCGTATTAAATGGAATGCAACGTCCTTAATTCTGCCAAAGTTCCACGTGAGTAACAAGCATGTTTATGATTCACAGTTAGTTGTAAAGGCATCGCTTACAGTTTATGGACTCGTGAATAAGTGGAACGTTGAAGTGTAGGTCGTGCCAAACGGACTAATAGTTGCACTAACCAGCAACATAGTTCACGGAATTATTAACGTATTAGATTTGAAGAGCGTTGTGTTTGTTGTTCTATGCGAGTAGCGTGGTAAGGTTTTGCTATCCGTCAGCTGTTGCAACTAGTAACAGCTGTTTTGACATCTATACTGATTGGGAAATCCCGGAACTATTGGAAAATATTTTCCGTGTAAACCTCCCGGATTAAGTTTTGGGAGAGAATATTTGAGTGTTTTTTATGCACTTGTTTTATTTTGTAAATTGACCTTTGTGTACCTGACCCTGTGTAATCAACATTCGCGGGATTGATACTGAAACAAACAAATACAAACCTTACCTATATCTTTTTTACCGCATAATCAGCCGATAATGTGCTCTCTGCTGGGACACAGGCTTCTCTGTGAGAGGAAGTGGGCTATAATCTACCACACGGGCCCAGTATAGGTTGGTAGATGTCACACGTCTTACAATTTTTGGTTCTAGGACATGCCGGTTTCCTCACGATGTTTTGAGAGTAGTGGTGATAAAATTAATAACACAAAGTAAAGCGCCTGTCTGCGTTCAAACCCACACCTACAGTCGGGACCGTTGCCACGGGACCACCCATAGAAATGTAACCCACTGCTCACCGCTGCTTTTTTACCACAAGAAGTTACAATTAATTCCGAAGCAGTACTAAACCGCAACAGAAAATTACCACCGGTAACTATCCTCATATACATTTTAACGAGTTTAAGTCCGTTCTCCATGTATAAAATTAACTAGACGTGTTTGCTATGAAAATGGCATGGCAATCTTTTTATAGTTACGTAGAACGTCGTATCTGGCGCGGACAGGAGTGTCGCAGCCTCATACATAATTAATACAGCCGGTCAAAATAAGCAATTTGGACACAGTTGCACTGGTTTGTGGCTAGCTTTGCTTTAATGGAGCACATTATAAGTAGGTACTTACTAGTGTATTTGGATAAGCTTTTCTTTTTAGGTGTGATTTATCGAGTTTAGAGCATGTTTTAGTTGTTTAGGGTTCCGTGCCTCAAAAGGAAAAAACGGGATCCTTATAGGATCACTTCGGTCTCCATCTGTCTGTCTGTCAGTCTGTCAAGACCCTTTTTCTCAGGAACGCGTAGAGGTATCAAGTTGAAATCAATATCCAATACGAAGGCCTATAACGGTCCTTTGGAGCTCTAAAAAATCAAACTTCTAATTCAACGCAATAAAAGAATACGGCCATTTATGCGACATATTTTGATAATCGCAAATAAACTAAATCCTGTAGGGTATTTCCCGTTGACCATGAACTTTAGCAAGAAGCAAGGTCTCATAGCACATGTTAAGGAAAGTCTGAAAGTCGTTTTGTACTGTTTTCATTTACAGTTTCTTTTTTTTTAATGCAAACTTACATTTGCAGTTGGAGGATTAACCGTGACGTATGTCGTTCTATGGATGAACATGTTTTTCAACTACAATGTTAAGTTTGTTTTTGGGATAAATTACGGAACCCTTCATTGTGTGTGGTGCGAAACGCACTGGGTTTTTTTATTGGAGTTCACCAATATAACACTATAACAAAATAGTTTTTAAAGTAAAGTGTCTGGGCAGCTACGTAGGTACAGGAGACCTTTCTTAGTTTTTTTTTAACCGTAAACCAATCAACTAGCAAAGAAACGAAAATGCACCTCTACCTTTTCCACTGATTAAAAACTTGAAAGCTTTTTATTCGCCAAGATTTGCCGTTTGACGTTTCTCATCGCAAACGAAGCGAATTCGAGTTCAAGATAATTAATACCTATAAGTCTCGACGAAAAGATGAGAACGAAGCAAAAATAAAATGGTCCATAGGGACGGAAGACGTCGTGAGAGGTAAACTAGCATAAAAAGTCCCTTCACTCGTCGACGGAGGCTTTGTATTAACTGAAACCAAAAAGCCTTTGCCTTTTCTTGAGTATAAACAAAGTACTAGCCACGGGAAAGATAGACTTGTTTGAAATCTATTTTGTATTCTTTGTGAAAGATTTTTACCCAAAATCTTGTAAAAAGAAACTTTTTTTTTCAACGATGTTTAATGCCATATCCTGTCCAAAGGCTGCTGTTTGGGCAATATACAGAAATATAGACAATACTGAATGTGTATATTACGGCAACATTTTGCACAGACACGTACATACCCTTCAGTGAGTCTGGAGAGGATACCGAGAAAGGTATACCTGTCTGGGATACCGTAACGTGCTCAGCCAACTCTATGTAAACAGATAATTAAAGGTGTACCTACTACGAATAATAAACCGTCAGTACAAAGAAAATATATATACTCGTATAGCGGTAGCCTGTCTAAAACTGTGTTTTGGTGTTCTATATTTTTCATCTAATCTTGTCATATAAAATAACTTTAGATATACAATATGTAGGTAACACAATTAACGCAAGACCTCATACACCCCAATTAGAGTACTGAGTTAAAAGCATAATACAATGACCAAAACTCATTTTTTTTAAGCTAACTATTATTATTAAGAAAATCGTGTTTACCTTAGCATTACGTATTGCATTTAAAATTTTACCTTATTGCGTTGAAATATGATTTAATTTTCTTTGGCTCCATAGGCGGTCAGTATGACAAAATACATAATTATTGAAAAAAACACCTATATTAAAAGTTACTCAAATCGATTCAGTAGTCAATTATGAACAAACTACTTTCAGGACTTGCGTTTATTGTGTTACACCTTGTATAGTGATGGCTTAAAAAAGTTCTAAAAATATATAATAATATGTAGTTTGAAACACCCACGTAATTATATAAATAATCATTCACTATTTTCGGACATATTTAACCTCATTTATCAAATCCTTTATCGTGACGACAACAAAGGTTATTAGGTAACCAAATGAGTTCCGTTGAATAATAATAAATTAATGTAGCTTCTGCATATTTTGAGTGTAAGCAAACACCTTTGGCCTTACTTTTTTCTGTTAGGTACACAGTACACCGTACTTCCCTATATTTATGTTCCCTAGCTTCGTGACAGTCGGGTCACGATAATTATTCAATAAAAGGTATCATTTGTCAGGACTGTCCAAACGTCACCAAGTCGGCATTGTGATGACTAATGCGACAATGTTCCAACCATTTGCGTCGAATGTCTTATTGCCTACTTTTTACCTGGTGTCGTCAAACCATTATTCACTCTATTGTATGACTTGACTGTAGCGTTGTCTGTTCTACTAAAATTGGTTATTAGTCTGATTTGTTTGGTTATCGTTTGTTTATTCAATGTCTGTTATGGTTTTTGATCAAGTTGATTATGTTCGTGCGATGATGAATTTAGTGGCTTACCCAGTGGTTATTAATAGTTCGAATTCGAATTTTCGAATCGGGTCGGGTAAATATGCGCACTCTCTACAATGTATTCTCATACATATTAGCAAACCAATTATCAGTATTTGAGAAGGATTTATGCGGCCAGCCTTGTATTTATAGCTGCGAAGCCGACACGACTACAAGCAAATGAGGTTTGTGATTGATATCTCAATCAGTAAACTACAAAACTTAAAACAAACGTAATACATGCCTGTTTATTAACTTCTAAATAACTTTACAAGTTTGTGAGTGGATCTAAAGCTGGCGACCAAACTTACATAATCTGGACAAGGCTTAGTCTAACAAACTTCAAATTTAACGTGCCGAGTCCAAGATTAAATAATCCCACTATGCAAGAGGTCTATGTAGAACTTTCTGCGTACTGGTAGTTGAGTTTGAGTATTTACACCTACACTACTCTGACTTATTAGTTTCTCAATATCACTGGAACAATGTATTAATCTCTTCGTCCAGACAGACGAACATTTAACCCAAAGATAAGCTATTGTGGAAATCCTTTCTAACCACCGAAACTATGCCTAAATTTTTAGTTTGCGTGACTGTGTAAATCCTTTGACAATAACTCTCCATTACAACCAAGTTTTAAAAAACCTGACAAATTCATTTTACCAGAGTCCTAAATACAACTAAAAAAACACAAAATATCAATAAGAAAATATAGATTTAATTTTTCCATCCAAGTGCCTCAAATAAGAACAGTTTTAAAAAGATTCCAACATTCATATAAACAGAAAATGAATCTATTAAATGGAGGACACCTACACAAAAAAAAAAAAACGAAAGCCACCCTATTTCATTATTTGGCATCTCTCGGCAGATTTTCGGTGAATATTCCGCGTACAATAAAATTTTGATCAAAAAGTAAAAGAAACCTGTAACACAGACTGCGACAGAGGAATTACAAATTCATTAAAAAAGTTACAGCGGATTTGGTCAGAACCCTTTTCCTCTGTGTGCAATAGAGGCAATTGGAGTAGAATGTTTATTTATACCTTTGCAGTAACTGTTTATACATTTATAAAGGTTATCGCGGACGATTAATACCTCCAGTTCATGTGGAATTTCGGGTTACACGTGTATATTAGATAGACCGTACATTACTTTATGTCATAGAACAATCATATTCAATTTTGAAAACAAGTTGCATGCTGCAGGTGCTGAAAAATTCAACCGGCGCAAATATATCAACATACCCGCGCAAATGTCGCTCCCATGGGAATATCGGGATAAAAAGTAGCCTAAATGTTAATCCAGGGTGTCAGCTACCTCCATACAAAATTATCAAAATTGGTCCAGCCGTTTGAGCGTGAAGAAGTAACAAACATATAAACACACACACACACTCACAAACTTTCGCCTTTATAATATTAGTGTGATGTTCGTTCTGTTTGGGTTTTAAACTCTAGGGCCTTGGGGTCCGAGGGTCATGGAGTCCATCTAGTTTTTCGGGACATCACCAAGCGGTTGGTAGACTCTGCAACTTTTCGGCCAAAGAATCAGCATTATCGTTCAACGTGACAATGCTGCCAGGCTTTTGGGCACTTTTCCCGTTGACAGCGATACGGACAAATTTGAATGCCCTAAAATAATTTCTTCCCTCCTTTTGATACATGTAGATACACATTATTATTTTATCTCTATTAGCTTGTAAGTTATGTATACAGGCGTAATTTAAATTAGCTAGCGAAACTCCGCAGACGTTATGGGTATCGGTATAAATATAATAAACAAAAAAGAAATTCATTTGATGAGTTTTTTGTGGGGTCATCGACCGCATTTAGTGTATTCACTTGAAATTTCAGTTTATAACTTGATTGGTATCAATATCGAAACACGATAAAACATATTTTCTCAACTTATAATTAAAGTAACAACTCTACCAGCGGTCGTTGACCCCTAAAAATAAACATTAAATCATTATTAAATTATTATTAAATAATAATTCCCTTTAAGTAAATACATATAAATTATATTTTTAAATATTAGAATATAAAAACATTTAAAAATATAAAATATTGTAGCCCACCTGTATCGGGAACAGGGTCCAAGCTACCGGCAGTCAGGGCTCCAGAGAGAGGAACCTCCTGACAATGCGAGCCGTGTCCAGAAGTACTGCTTTCTAAATAATTATTATTATTCCTTTATTTCATTATTTACATATAAATTATATTTTTAAATATTAGCATATAAAATATATAAAAACATTTAAAAATATAAAAAATAGTAGCCCACCGATATCGGGAACAGGGTCCAAGCTACCGGCGGTCAGGGCTCCAGAGAGAGGAACCTCCTGACAATGCGAGCCGTGTCCAGAAGTACTGCTTTCTGAATCAAGCCCTTGATCCAGCTGCCCAACGAGAGCCTCCTCAGGTGTTGGTCGAGGCTCTTGGCTATCAATCCGTTGGCTGTAACGACTATCGGCACAATGATTGCCGAGTCAACATCCCACATGTCGACAACCTCGCGAGCCAAGTCAAGATACTATATATTATTATTAATTATTATCAATTAATTTTCATTAAATTATTTTAATTTTATCGTGTTTAGATATCGATACCCATCACGCCTGCAAAGTTTTGCTAGATAATTTCATCTGGCCCTGTATATTTTTGAAAACCTAATAACATCGCCTGTCCTGGGAATCGACCACTAGACGAACGAGGCGGTAATAAATACATTTATTAAAACAATGCTCGAACAACAGTAACAAGAAACTCAGCAGTTTGTCACGAACTAAATTAGTTGCGCATGATTTAGTACTACACGTAGTACACATTAAAATGTACTCGTGTTTACTGGTCTGGATAATTAATTACAATAAACAGGTTTTAGTTCACAATTAATTAATTTATATTGATTTTGTTCACAGGAAGCGAAATGAAAAATGATTTCCTAAAATTGGTTGCATATAATTAACTTGGAGGATATTAATATAACATTCTGTAATTTGTATGGATTTTTGAAATGATTCTAGACTTGTAAATTACGAAAAACTACAAAAAAGATACTCCGATTCATCACTTTCGAAATTGTATATTGAAAAAATGTACCATTTATACCTAGGTGGAACGAAACTGGATTTACAACGTCAATAGTGTTTCTTCCTTTTGTACCCTAGTTTAAGATATTTTTTTATTTATATAATTTTTTTTTTTTGTTCTGTGTTCCGACATAATCGCAGGATTAAGTGCCTGACTAGCACCTCGCATTTTAATAGTAATTGGAGCCTTACTTATTCAAAATGCAAGATACTGCTTAGGCAGGATTCAACAGGACATTGTATCTTTAACGTAGATACTTTTAATTTCATAAAAAAATAAACAATGGTAACTTATAATCACAAAACTCTTAAAAGTAAAAATTGCTAGAGCGTTTATTTTACTTACATATTACCTGCCCACTACGGAAGATTCGTGTAAGGGTGAAATGGGGTGAAATGTTTATTCGAAAGAACCGCTTCGGGTAGTTGTCTGGTTCATACGAATCTATTTGAAAGATAAAGAACTCTTTTGCATAATTTTCTATTCCTCTTTTGAATCGTAGAAAAGATGTATTTTAGAAAGCTATTCAAAAGTAATTTTCAATAGCTTGAAATCTGAATGAGTTTGTCTCTTCCTAAGGTACGTTTTAGATAAGTTCCAGTTTGACTAAGATGTCACTGAAAATCAGTACCTAAAGATAGAACGACTAAAACATCTGTTCATAATAACTTTGGGTAGATTCCAAATTGAGTTTGAATCAGTACTCAACCTACTACCCTACTCGTAATAGTACCCAATATATGACGAACGTGACTTTTCAGTTGTTTTCAAGGTTTCTATTTGTAAAGAACTCTGACCCACTTATAGCTGCCTTTCCATTGAAGTAGAGTTAATTCTTTTGGTTTACGTTTCACAAGCTTTGCTTCTACTTTCCGCGCCATTCGACTTCGAAGGGCAGGCTAACTTACCACGTTAAACGCAGCTTAACCCCGCAACAGATAATCTTAGAAAAGGGCGTAATGCCATTATTACCCGGGTTTCCACTTAGGTGTAAAACGTGTAGCGTTTACTGTTTTCGTGTATCGTTTACACATTAAACGAGTTATACAAAATGGTTAACATACGTATATTTATCTAGAACAACGTCAATACATTATAGAGGTATGAGGAACAGGGTGTAAAGTTCACTCATACTCTATAGAAAAGGGAGGATCCTCCGACCAGACGGGTGTTGTGTCTGGCGGGCAACTGCCCAATGATTCATTTCGGGCCGTTGTATCTATGCTAGTTGCGCGGTAAACTCTGCTTGCGAGATGCAGGATTTGCGTGACGTCAGTATGACGCGTTGTTCGTATGTGGCGTTGTAGATACCGCTACATCACTCCCCCCCGGAGACCGGAGGTCGATAGTGGGCTGAGTCTTGTATCTTGCGATGCTTGCCAGGCCAGCTGAGGTTCCAGTGAGTCGGAACCGGTTGCCGCATAGTTCACGGTGAGTCGGAACTGTCTGCGAAGATGTCCCCAGTGAGTCGGGGTGGCGCTGCGTTATGCTCCAGTGCGTCGGATGAGGTATAGCGCCGGGTTGAGGCTGACTGCTGGCGTCGACCAGGAGAGGCTTATTAAGGGCTCTGCTTGTAGACCGGCCGAAGGTGCAGTGTGCTGTGCCAAGGTTGCTGATGAGGCTGAGGGTGATGACCAGGTATGCGCGGTCGCTGCATGCTGGTGGTCAGGATACCCGTTGAAGCCGTGGGTGCTGGGCTGGCTGGGTGACTCGCCGCTCTAAAGCTTGCGGGAGTGATGATGATGACGTCACGCTGAAGTGTTTGCACGAAGGCTGCGCTGACGTTCATGTTCGGGGTCACCAATATAGAGGTATGAGGAACAGGGTGTAAAGTTCACTCATACTCTATAGAAAAGGGAGGATCCTCCGACCAGACGGGTGTTGTGTCTGGCGGGCAACTGCCCAATGATTCATTTCGGGCCGTTGTATCTATGCTAGTTGCGCGGTAAACTCTGCTTGCGAGATGCAGGATTTGCGTGACGTCAGTATGACGCGTTGTTCGTATGTGGCGTTGTAGATACCGCTACAACATGAATGATACCTGACATGTTTTTGACAAGTCTATTACAAGACTTGTCGAAAACAAGTATTACATGTTACAACTTATATATATATATATATATAAATAATAATTCACGATTGTCTCTCTCAAATAAGATAGTCAATCAACTCAGCCGATTGCAGTCCACTACTGGACGTTGGACTCTTCCAGGCTGCGCCACAACACCCTATCCTCCGCCTTCCGCATCCAGTCCGTCCCAGCCACCTTCTTTAGGTCGTCCGTCCCTCTAGCTGGGGGGCATCACACAATACGCTTGCCGATACGCGGTCTCAACTCTAGGACTCGTCTGCTCCACCGGCCATCGGTACTTCGACAGACGTGGCCAGCCCACTGCCACTTCAGTTTGCTTACTCTGCAAGCATGTCGGTAACTCCGGTTCTTTCCGGATTTTATCCTTATTAATAAGGTAGTAGGTACAAATTATTTTGTCACAGCCTGAATCGGAAAATTTAATATCGAAGTTTATTTCAAGTTTGCTTCTTATGGGACGATGGACAAGCAAGGCTCTGCCTGTCTTGTTTTTACCTCTAACTACTTTGTTCTAATAAATATTGTTACGATCTATTGGAGTGAGGAAAACCATAACATAACATCACGCTTGTAATCCCGAAGGTTTTTTTAAGGCAGAGGTGTCCTTATGGTACACCCACGTTTCGTCAGTTATGTTTAAGTCCCATGGAACAGGGGGTGAGCCTATAGAGAATAAGAATAATTTTTATTCATAAGTTCACATATAAACTACATAGAAGTTACATCATTACAAAGTTAAATATTAATATTATGAAGAAAATATTAAACTATGCCTAAAATAAATGTAGTGTATAACTTATATATATTGGTTAAAGGCCTAATGAATACAATAGCGACCTGCCTAATGTAGGTTTATTCAAACCTGTGTTTCAGGCCATCACTTAACAACGCTGAGTGCTTTAGTGGACTATTATGTTCCTGTACATAGAGCTAGCATGGCTACATAATGAGAGAGGTATGAGGAACAGGGTGTAAAGTTAACTCATATTCTATAGAAAAAGGAGGATCCTCCGACCAGACGGGTGTCGTGTCTGGCGGGCAACTGCCTGATGATTTAAGTCGGGCCGTTGTATATATGCTAGTTGCGCGGTAAACTCTGCTTGCGAGATGCAGAATTTTGTGTGACGTCAATATGACGCGTAGTTCGCATGTGGCATTTGTAGATACCACAAGCCTATTGCCATCAACCAGGCACAGATCCAGACTCAGGGCTGCTATTGAGAAATTTCTGGTGAAAAAACCCAAGAACACTTTTTCACAATCAAACCGCTTGCGATCACTAGTCCAACGAGGAATAATAATGAAGATAAACCTCAATTAAAATCACTTTTTATGTCTGCCAACTTGATGATGACGTAGCGTTGGAAGGCCCACAAGGTGGACCGACGACCTTGTGAAGGCCGCAGGAACTCGTTGTATGGGAGAAACACAAAACCGGTCGAAGTGGAGGTGCTTGGGGGAGGATTATGTCCAACAGTGGACGTCTTTTGGCTGATAATGATGACTTGATGGTTATTGGCACCGATGCCTATGAACATTTGTATTACCAGAAACTTCGCAGATGTGTTGCCACCTCAAAAAATTATTTGGAAGCCTAATATGAATAAGCCCAAAATGGGTGTCTTCATCACAATATATGAATAAGCTTCGGAAAGTTTTTTTTTTCACTACGTACTAGTCTACGGTCTATATTATTCTAAGATCCTCCTTGTGCCCTGGGGGCTATTTATTAAAACCGGACAGGCGACAGGTGACTGGCGACAATCCGACAATTTTATAAGTGTCTTTCACACATTTTCTGCTTTGTTAAACTGCACCTGTCATGAAAATGTGTGAATTTTGTCGTATTTTGACACTGTCAGATATAATAAATATGGCCTTGAGAGCCGCCTGTTCCGGTTGACATAAAGCCTGAAAGTCTGACAACAGCTGGTCTGTCCTTAGAAAACCGATAGCTGAGCAGTTTAGCTGTAAAGGTCAAGCAGCAGTCGCTCCACGCAAAATATTAATATTCAGTCGCGTCTGGTTAGACTGGAAACTGACCCCGACAGTTAGGAAAAGGCTAGGCAGATGACAACTTAGTTAGATTGTTTGACTTTCCTATTTGAAACTTTATGCTCGATTCAGCCTGTTAATTGTAATAAATTGATGGCAATCATTTTGCTGTACCAACAAGAATCCTAGTATTGATATCAGTACCTACTAAACTTCTCCCATCGTTGTTTGATTAGTGAAATCTAGAGCTGCCATAATTACTCGATACTGAGCGCATCTCGAATCACCCGGCTTATTAGGTCTTGAGGAAGGTAATTCCTTTACGTGCAATGCTTCCATTTGTTATCCTAATTTAGCAACCATGAAACAGAGATTAATTTGCATAATACCTATGATAACGATAAATTATTAAATACTGCTATTCAGCTGCATCCGGTTAGACTGAAAGCCAACCCTGACATAGTTTGAAAAAAGCTATGGCAGATGATTCGATGATGACCTATGAACGGTGCAAAAAGTGAGTGAGGGTCTAAGACGAATTATGTACATGTGATACGTTTACGTTTGGTTACACTATCTCCATACTTCGACAAAGTTAAATATCAAAATCATGCGATTGAGTATAATTATTTCAAACAGCGTAGCTTCAATGGTCGCTACGGCGTAGCAGCTTGCTGACGTCATGACTACGAGAGCGTAGCACATAAAACTGAACCATCGAGTTGCTGAGACGAATATTTTTTGCCTAAGGTAATTTTATGTCTTGAGCGAGTGATTATAATTAGCTAGCAAACTTATTTACTTGAACTTAAATATGAATTATGGCCGTTGTAAATCCAGACGTTTAAAACAAAGACGTCTCGTGTTTTGTCAACGGTCCCAGTGTCCACACGTTCATATTGTTCACTCACTAACATAAAGAGAATAACTCATTAATTTTAAGTCGCAGTAATGAAATAGTTAAGCAACCACAATTCTCCGGTGGCCACTGGAGACAAGAACAAGTTCTTAACAAAGTTGTAATCTTACGCACAATTTGAAACTTAATAATGATACAATTAAAGATAAAGACGACGTTACATTAATTAGTTAACTAGGACCTATCCATTAAAGTTAATGAGGGTAGTTTAGGCAGAGGGAATTATGCAGCGTCAGCAGCAAAGAATGGAACCTTTAATGTTAATGTTCAAACTGATTAAGAATTTGGATAATTTTTTAACTGGATTAAGAGTAATTTGCAAGTCTGTCTTAAAAGGAATTAAGACAAGTTCTAGTTTATAGTAGAACCTGTTATTTGAATTAGCCATTCTTATCTGTTTTCCACTTATCAGGAAAGCAAACGCGCAAAGCCAACCCAAAAGTATTTTATCCAAGTCTAAAAAAGTCGTAGTCAAGTTCTACAAGCATTTGGCATAACCCATACTTTTTAACGTTGTATAGTAAAGTTAATCTCATGGGTGTGTGTCGGGTCTATTTAAATTATTGGAACGCACGTTTAACAGTAAAAGTATATAATTGTAAAACACAGCATAAGGGCACAAACAGGAAATATGGGTGAAATATATAAAAACAATCAGAACTATTATAAACGGGTCGCGAGCGTAACGTACCGACTCGCGTTCCTTCGTCCACTATATCGGTTAGCGCGGAAGCATGGGCGAGGGTGTATGCTCCCCGTTGCCGCGCATAAGGGCACGTTCACACACAAATCAAATCAAAGCATTTATTTCAATTAAACCATGTACAGGCACTTTTGAATTGTCAAAATTAAACAGTCAGTCAGTTAGTCAGAAAGTTGAAGCTAGTTGCCCATTCCAAAACGTAGATCTCTATGGAGAAGAACGGGCAAGAAACTCCATGGATACTTTTTTAAATCAAGATATAAAAAATCCTGAGTACATTATTCTTGATGCTTCTATATGTGAGAACAATGTAAAAAAAACACACAAATGAAGAAACAATTCAAAATATAAGATTAAAAATAAACCTTGGCAATTAAGAGATGACCAGTCTCAACCGACGGCGCCCGATCACGAACATGACGCGTGGATCAGCACATTCGATAAAGGCCGTGTTACAGTTATTAATATGTCCTACAAAACTGTATAAATCAATGACTAAGCCTAATAAAGCTTCGAAGGCGTTTGTTTTTATTTTAACCTCGTGTTCCTTTATTGTTTACCGACGCGATCATTTCATCATTATTATGAGACGAGGAAAAAGGCAGTTTCTTTCATGCGCCCGTAAAGCACTCCTCAACGAAAACGCGCACACCTTTTTGTTATTCCCTTTTTGCACGGAACTAGCGTGGGCTTTTTGTCTCTTTTTAATTTCCTTTATGAGCTCACAATTGCCTTCATAATGGTATCGTACCTTTCATTAAGACTCATTTGAGCCCCTGAATGGTGGTCTCGCCTCATAATGGGTGGAAACGTTAGATGTTGTAAACCTTTGTGTACACATTATAGCGTTCACTAGCTCTTTTCATGGGTCATTCGTGTTTGCGCGCTGCCTGCTTTCTATGGGGTTTTATTAATAAGCGCTCTATGCAGGGTAATAAACATTATGTGGTGTCACCCGCTGTTTCCCTTTCAATTTTCGGCGCCTTTCACTACATACTTACTAAAACTGTTACTTAACATATTTTAACACGTCATTTTCTTGTTTCAGCCATTTTGTACGCATCCTCGTTAAAATGGTACGTTTTGGAAAATATTCGTAGGTACAGTTATTACATATGATGTTTACATAATTTAACTCTGTCATTTAAGTTTCCTTGCTGAAATGAGGTTTATAATGTTTCCCAGAAATAAAGCACTCGTTAATTTTACTCAAATCCGGCGCAACATGATGAAAAAAAAATCTACTCCAGACAAGAGAAGAAAGGATTTGGTTTGCACGAACCCTCAGACTAAACATGCTTTCTCAAAAAGATTTTACTTATTTCTAGGACATTTCTTATATAATACATTTAACAGATTGCTTAAGATTTATAATGTACTAGCTTCTTCCCGCGACTTCGTCCGCGTGAAATTTCACCCCCCCCATTCACCCCCTTAGGGGATGAATTTTGAAAAATCCTTTCTTAGTGCACCCCTAGACCTCATAAGGAACGTACGTGCCAAATTTGGAATCTCTAGACCCAGCGGTTTGGGCTGTGCGTTGATATGTCAGTCAGTCAGTTCTCCTTTTATATATATAGAAGTTATAATAGGTGTGAAGGGGAGCTAGTATTTTTAGGTTTGAAATAATTAAAGACGTGAATTAAATAAAACGTGTGTACTTCAAGACGATCCATACAAGAAGACAAAAAATAAAAATTATAACTAATGTAGGTAGGTAGTCTACGCTTGTGATGCGAATGTTACTCGCAATCGCGAACATGCCCCCGCGCGTTGAAGGCTCGTCCTTCAACCAACACAGCTTCTTCTGGCAGCAGTGGAACTATATTGCTGCAGCTACGCCGTACAACTCCTTTCGCCGTTCTTACGTCAGCGACACGACTTATACCATCACTGGCACCAGGATGAACTGCTAGAATACGTCCCAGCTTCCATTTTAGCGGTGGAAGGCCATCTTCCTTGATCAGGACAAGGGTATCAACTTTTAGCGAGTATTTGTTGGAGCGCCATTTGACTCTCTGTTGAAGTTCAGCGACATACTCTTTACTCCATCTTGTCCAGAAATGCTGGCGTAATTGCTCGATGCGCTGGAAGCGTGACAGTCTGCTGACGGGGTAGTTTGTGTAGCTCCGGTCCGGTAGGGCGGTGAGAGGGCGGCCGATGAGAAAATGGCCGGGCGTGAGTGGCGTCAAGTCTTCGGGATCCGATGACAACGGAGAGAGTGGCCGAGAGTTCAGTATCGCCTCGATTTGCACTAACGTCGTAGTAAGCTCCTCGAACGTCAAATTACAACTACCCAACACTCTATTTAAATGAAATTTAACGCACTTGACTCCAGCCTCCCAGAGCCCACCAAAGTTAGGACTATACGCAGGAATAAAATGAAAGTTTATACTCTCCTGTGCTACGTTAGAAGCCAGTGAATCACAATTACTTTTTAAAAACTTAGAAATATCATTATATGCACCCACAAATGAAGTGCCGTTATCTGAAAATATATGAGAGGGTTTACCTCTACGTGAAATAAACCTACGTAACGCTAGAAGGTAGTTATTGCTTGTCAAATCACCCACCAACTCGAGGTGTACCGCTTTGGTCGTGAAACATACAAAAATAGCTATATATGATTTGACAAGTCTACAACCGCGACCAGTGCGACTAGCGACGGCTACTGGGCCCGCGTAGTCAACACCTACACTCTCAAACGGGTATCCGCCTGGTTGAAGTCGCTGCTGTGGTAAATTGCCCATTAGAGGGTTATAAACCTTACCCTTCATGCGATTGCAGCGCACACATTGACGAAAACACTTTTTCGCTAAATTCCGACCGCCTATAGGCCAATAAGTTTCCCTAATGGAGGCCAGTAGAAGTTGAGGACCGGCGTGCATTAACCGTAAGTGTTCAAATTCAAAAATTAATTTACAAACTTGATGAGTGGACTGTATAATTATAGGGTGTTTCTTTTCGAAAGCAAAATCTGAATTATCTAAACGACCTCCAACACGAATTAATTTATTTTCGTCTAAATAAACATTAAATTTTAACAATGGACTTTTACTAGGCAAATCTTTATTTTGAATTAATAAACCATATTCCGGGAACGATTGAATCTGTGACTGTTTCAAAATTAATACTAAAGCGTTATTTAGTTCGTCAGAATCCAAGAGGTTAGTTTTACGTTTCGTCCCTTTTTTAAAATTATTTACAAATCTTAGCACATAGGCTACCGCACGTTGAAGCCTAGGAAGCTTTGAAAATCTACTAAAATCGATCAATTCGTGCTGAGTAAAATCAGTAACATGTAATGAAACTTCATTTCGAGTTTCAGGTAACCCTTCAATATTGCTTGGAGTTGCAGGCCAGTGCGACGAATCGAGTTTTAAATAATCTGGTCCATGCCACCATAAATTGAGAGACTGAAGAGAATGTAAACTAGTTCCGCGCGATATCAAATCCGCGGGGTTCTCGCCAGTCGGAACATGCCTCCAAGTACAGTTACCGGTTTTTTCTAAAATATCTGCGACACGATTGCGCACGAATGGTTGCAGTTTACAAGGTAGCATCTTAAGCCAACCCAGGACTATCATGGAGTCAGTCCAAAAATTAACCCGACTTATTTGCGTTCGCAAAGCAGCGTCAACCTTTGAAAACAGTTGTGCACCGATCAAGGCTCCGCACAATTCAAGTCGTGGAATTGTCGTAGGCTTGATCGGAGCGACTCGGCTTTTGGCCATTAATAAGTGAATCGAGACTTCACCACTACTGTTTGTACTACGCAAATAAACACAGGAGCCATAAGCACGCTCGGACGCGTCTGTGTAAATGTGTAACTCACGTTGAAAAGCTGAATCACAAATGACACGTCGCGGTATTCGTAGGCTATTCAGACTTGGCAAGTTACTAACCAACTCCACCCAGGTTTTGTTTATTTCTGCCGGCAACTTCTCATCCCAAGACAACCGCTGTAACCATAGTCGCTGTAACAGAATTTTCATGAGGATGACAAAAGGTGAAAGAAGCCCTAATGGGTCAAAGATTTGGGCAATTACTGAAAGAATGTCACGCTTTGTGTTTCCTTTGACTATGGTAGGACTGATGGGGAAATAAAACTCATCTGAAACTGAGTGCCACCCGAGGCCTAATGTTTTACTTGCCCCAGTATCCCCAATGTTTACGTCGGGTGATAAATTATCTGTTTCAGGCAATAATCGAGGATCATTTGACCGCCACTTCCTAAGAGGCATACAGGCAGAAGCTAACTCTGAAGTAGTTTGGTCACGGATGTATAATACCTCATTTATTTCGTCTCCTCCGCTCAAAAAATCGTCGACATAAAAATCTTTGATGATTACTTCACCTATTTTAGGGTCCTTACATTCTAGACCTATCTGTTTTAAGCAGCGCGTAGCCAGAAAAGGAGCACTAGCGGTGCCATAACTCACCCGATTCAATGAATAACATTTAAGGGGGGAGTTAGGCTGATCTTGATCGCGCCAAATGATTTGTTGAAGCGGACGATCATCCACGTGAACTTCTATGCACCTATACATTTTCTCTACATCTGCTACAATCACAAATTTATGCTGCCTAAAACGTAAAAGAATAGACAGAAGGTCATCTTGAACCGTAGGTCCAATCATTTGTATTTGATTAAATGAAACTCCTGAGGTAGTAGGACTACTCGCGTTAAAAACAACTCGTAGCTTGGTTGTAGAACTACTCTCACGAAGGACACCATGATGAGGTATGAAATAATGAGGGACCGATGTGATCGGTTCGCACTCTGACATGTGACCTAATGATTCATACTCCGACAGAAATTCAGTGTACATTTTACTAAACGGCTTATTAATTTTGAGTCTACGCTCTAATGATAGTAAACAATGCTTCGCTCGCTGATAAGAATCACCTAACACGCATGGTGTTTGTTTTAATGGGATCCTAACACAGAACCGACCGTCTGCGAGGCGAGTTGTGTTTTTCACAAAATGTTTTTCACATTGTTTCTCCTCTGGAAAATAATGAGATGACTGAGGGCTAACTTCTTCGAGCTGCCAAAACCGCGCAAGTTGGGCTTGAGTGTCATCATCAGAAGAGTGAGAAGTACTTGAATAAACTTGACTAAAATTACATTTAATGGGTGGAAAATTAGATACGCGGCCGCAACTTACAGGACCGGAAACTATCCAGCCTAATCTGGTTTCGTAAAGTATCGGTTTTCCATCACCTAACTTAATACTTTGAGAACCTAATATGTCCCAAAGAACATCGGCGCCGATAACCATATCGACGGCAGCGGGCGAATAAAACTGAGGATCCGCTAAACAAATATGAGACGGAATGTTTAAATTATTAATATCTATCTGAGAGCCGGGAACATTGTCGGTGATCGACGGCAGAATAAAACAATTAAGAATAGTTGAATAACTTTCACTTAAAGACGAGATAGACACGCGACACATTTTATTTATGTTTGACATTTTACTATTAATGCCCACAATGGTTCTGTCTGTGCGCTCTGCTGGCAGATTTAGTTTTTTATGCAGCCGCTCGGTCAATAAACACGAAGTACTACCGCTATCTAATATAACACGAGCTACAAGCTCGCGATTATCGCTGTCCCGCAATTTTACAAGCGCAGTCGACAATAGCACCTCGGTGTGTCCTGACAGCTCGCACGTCGCAGATATGCTCCCCGTAAGCGCGACGCTCGGAATGCCATTAGACTGCGGCGCAGCCGCCGCCGCCGAGTCGTGCGCCCGCGCATTGTTTTCGCGCTCGGCTGTAGCTATAGATGTAGGTATCGGTGTAGACAGCAGCTGTTTTGATGCATTAAACTCGTTTACGTGAATAAGTGTGTTATGCCTACGCTTGCATACTTTGCAACCAGGAAGCTTACAAGTATTAGCGAAATGACCACTACGGAAACAATTAAAACATATTTTATACGTAGGTAACAACTTATAACGTTCCTCACTACTTAATGCAAGAAATTTAGGACAGTTATTCAAATAATGATCGTCATTGCAACTGGGGCATGGTTTCGTTAACGATGAATTCGAATCATGTTTTTTGTTACTTTGATGAGAAACCATAGCTTTAATTTTAGGTGCACTTTTACTGTGATTCGCATTGCTTTGTGACATTTCAATAGTTTCAATTAAATCTGCGCGATTACGCAGGAAAGAAAGAAAGCATTCTAAACTAATCGGCTTATCTTTAGATAAATTACCTTTATGCTCTTCCCACTCACGGTATGTTTTCGTATCTAACTTTTTCGTAATAATATAAATCAAAAGTGTATCCCAATGATCCACTGGTTCTCCTAGTGATTCTAAACAACGTAAATCTTTATTTACCTTATCGATCATTTGTTTCAAATTAATGGACGATTCTTTTATTATTGGCTCGATATTAAATAAAGATGCGACGTGATTCTGTACCAACAGACGTTTGTTATCAAACCGGTCACATAAAAGTTTCCAAGCCACAGAATAGTTTTTAGCTGAAAACTCAATGGATTTAATTACCACAGCAGCTGAACCTTCTAATGACGCCCTCAAGTAGTGAAACTTGTTAATTTCATCAATCTGATCGTTTTTATCAATTAGACTAGAGAAAGTATCATGATATTCCATCCAGTTTTCATAGGAACCACCAAACTTCGGTAACGAAATCGTGGGTAATTTAACAAGCTTATTATTAGAACGAGCACTATTAAACTCACTTTCAACCTTTTGTGTTTTCCGAAAATTATCTAACATTCCTTGCGCCTTAGCAAGTACACGATAATAATTATTTTCAAATGCGATTCGTTCAGATAACTGCAGATCATCATCAACAAGACACTCGATTTTTGACTGTATCTCATCAAAGGTGTTATATAAAGATTCAAGCTTACCGGTTCGCAATTGTAACTCCCTGGCATCCTGATCACTCAGCGAAGATTCATCCAAAGTGGACAAATAATTAAGGAATGAGGTGATACGACCTTTAATATTGCCTCGTTTTTTAACTAAGTCCTTTTCTTCTGGTGTTCTAGGAGACTGAGGTCGCGATGGTACTTTTAAATTTAATTCCTCTGTCATCCTGGAATTGATACAATTGACAAGTTTATTTACGTACTTAGGACTATTACGAAAAGCACTGAATTTATCAAATGAGAATACAAATCAATTGACTAGGTAATTAATTATTTTACAATGCAAAGGTTGAGATGAGTGAATATTATTATTTTACAATTGAAATGATTAAACATGAATAATTTAATAATTAAAACTGACCAGTTAACATTCAATTTATTTTAAATCTACTATGTGGAACAAATCACAAGTACCTACCTACTAAATTAATGACGATATCTAGAATGAGTGTTTAAATTAATGATAAATTAGTTGAAATTAAATGCCAGGTAAATTAAACAACACAAATAGTAATATTTAACTAGCTTTGGTAACCAAAATTTATCTAAATTACACTGCAAATTTCTAGGTAACAAATGGCTGTTGCCTTGCGGTTCACAAAATCAAAAAGATGCACAAAAGTAGTAGACAAAATGTTACTGACCTTATAACAACGTCTTATTTTACCTAAAAATACCTGATAAGAGTGTTGGGTTCTTAAAATTAACACTTTTGTTCCGATTTTCACACAATATTTCCGTTGGACTTTGAACTCATCAACCACTCTTTGACGACGCGCAATCCCCAATGACACTAACTGCGCTTTAAACCGCTCCAATTTTGCGTAAACAGGTTTCTCAATAATAAATCAGCTGGCAAATATCCGGCGTAGAAAAGGCCCATGAAGGGGAGCTAGTATTTTTAGGTTTGAAATAATTAAAGACGTGAATTAAATAAAACGTGTGTACTTCAAGACGATCCATACAAGAAGACAAAAAATAAAAATTATAACTAATGTAGGTAGGTAGTCTACGCTAGTGATGCGAATGTTACTCGCAATCGCGAACAAGGTGTAGTATAATTTTATTCGATTATTTAGCTAAACTGAAAATATAATATGTTAATTTAATTCACTGACTGTCCTATTTAACAAGTTCTCTCGTAGAGAGATAGCCTGAAACACAGGTTAAATAAACCTAGATCAGGCAACGCACTACATTACCTTCAGAGTTCTATTTTAGACTGTAATCTCATATTTGTCATACCATAGTTTATATCCAAATTATTATAATCCTATTATAGGCCTAGATTAATATACACTACTGAACCATATGTAGGTACACTTTTTGTAAACTTATTATTTCAATATTTTTTTTTTTTTACTTAATTTTTAATAACGAAATCTAGACTTACAAGTGTTCATAATGTTACTACTTATAGGAATTTGATATTATGAATTAATCAAATATTTTTTTAAAATATCAACAAAAAAAAACATTATTTTACCTATTTAGATCTAGCTGATAGTACCGATAACTAAAATACGCTATCCAATACTCGAATATAGTATTTTACGCGCGCTTTACTTGTATTATCCAAGTGTACAAACACGCTGTGTGTTTGAAGTCGAGTAGCGTCAGCACATAACACACACACACACACACACTTAGGACTTCGCCATGGTCTCGGACGGTACCGAGAGCTTCTACGCTTACACACAAATTCACAGCGTTTTTTTACACTTGGTAACCACAATTAAAGCGCGCGTCGGCTCGTGAGATAAAAATACTGTCAGTAAGTACCTTTTCATACCATTTCATGTATAAATACTTGTACATACATGGCACACATCACGTGCATTCAATAAAAGTGATCTTCGAGTAACAGGTAGGGCGCTTAATGGACCCTCGACCGCTAGGTAACGGTACATGTTAGCGACGAGCTAGCAACTGTTTATGCACTGTAAAGATCCTAAGCCAAACAGGTCATATTAACACTTCCGTAGCAACTATCAAGTATCTATAAAGTTCTGTTTACTGAAAACAAAAGTCACCGTTTGATCACCGCGTATGTGGATTTAATGTTTAAGATGAATACAATCAATGTTCTGCACAACACGTGCACGTATAACGTGGAATCCTTTACTTTAAAAGAGACCATGACCTTTGAGTTTGTTTCGGCATTTCTTCTCAGGGATCAATCGGCTAGAAATAGCCGGCGACTTCTAATTTTTAAAATATTCACGTGTAAAAGTGTCTTAAAAGATCTACTTACATAAATAAACATTTTATTTCATCTCATGACAAATTTACTCAATTAAAATGCTCGGTGGTGAAACATGAGGTTTGAAGGACTAAACACTGTAAGTTCGTAATTAAATAAATCCTTGAGATTCATTTTCCACTCGAGATAACCGTAAAAACATGTTAAACTCAAAATAGCACAAACACTCACCCAAAAATAAATCATAATTATGTTCATTCTTACATTCATAGTGCTTTTCACGTTTGAAAAAACTTTCTAAAGTACAGACAACACAAACATAATATGTCCGTTATTACAACTCTGGCTTTACGCTACGTGTTCTTCATGGACCATACTGTAATGAATACGTTGAGCTAAAACTTTTTCCTCTCTCACAAAAGTAAGGTAATTATTTCGCCAAGGTAACTCCCATTTCATGGCAGCGCATTAGTGATAATGTTGGTAAGTTTGTTACGCGAAAAATAACAACTGATAGGTACCTACGTAATAACAGCCATAACGGAGAGCTATAAAGCCACAAATGACTTCAAATTATTAAAGTTACTTTTAATATTTCGTAATAATGATTGCGAGGCTGAAAGGTTTTTTATTACTTTTGAATGTAAAAGTCACCTTTGTGTTATTAATTTTGCGCATGTTGTTTGGTTGGCTGTATGTGAAATATTTTTCCTTGATTTCTTTTTTTTTACAGCAGCTTGATGGCTGCTTGATGGCTGTGGTGGTTGTTTTACTTTCAGGTCAATTTTTAAATTCAGCGTTTTAGAACTAGCCATGTAAAACATAGGATTTAATTAATTCAATCATCAGATAAGCGACCCTTTTCTCGTCCTTGTTGTGTTCAGTTTCTTGTTTCGCCAGATGTGGTTACTCGGCCACATCTGGTTTATCTAATGCTAATCCCACAATAGACTATTAGGTACTAAAACTATTTATTTGAAAGGAGCTATTCATACCTACAGCTCTCTTAGAAAAATATAGCAATGATACTTTGCCACAAATCACTGTACTTATACCTGGTTACTCAATACAATTCAGAAAAAGGCGAACTTTTAAGGGATAAAGCAGAATGGCAAAGTCGAGATGTAACGCTTTCAGACGGTCTCGAAGAAGCGGCAAAGATGAATGGCTTTCAATATGAAATTGAATTCCGCGGTTCATTGCTTTTCAATTTGTTCGAGGGAACGTTCGCCAGCGTTTACCCCCGATACCCCACAAGGTGTCGGTGTATTACACAATAGGTACCATGACTTACTTGCGAACATGAGAATAAAATATAAAAACGATTAGCGATATATTCTGAGCGCGTACCAAGTGTCTACCTACTCGATGACCCGAAACTGAGGCAAGATATCGTCCCAAGCAGCTCTGGCCGTTTTGTTGAACGTCTTCGTGTAATAGATATTTTATTAGAAACGACCGCAGTTTTAAACTGAAAGCTATAGAAATGGTTTCGAGTTGTAAAGAAACAAGATCGCTTTGTTGAGCCCCACATAGAGACTCAGTCTCTATTCCTTTTGATAATGTTTTTATATTTTAGACGAAGCGACTTTCAAAGAATCTTATACTCTAATATTAATCTTGCCCCAGGAAAGACTTTGTGAGCTCTTTAAGAAGAAGCTAATTCATTTTTTTATCATAATAATTTTCTGTTAATAGAATAGTAACATTGACATAATTTTTGTTGCCTAGTGAATCAAATAGAAGCGTTTCCATTTCTGATTGCCAAGATATTTGCTTTAGTCACGCGATTTCGCACTATACAATGTTCCGCTATGTTTTTGAATAACCCTATTAAGGGCTTCAAACTCAAACTCAAAGCATTTATTTCAATTAAACCATTTACAGGCACTTTTGAATTGTCAAGAAGTCGGTCAGTCAAAAAATATGAAGCTAGTTGCCCATTCCAGCTAGTTGCTTGACAGGCGATAAATTAAAGGTACTGAAAATTAATCATCTTTTGTGTTATTAAGTCAACGTGAAGACTATTAAAATATTTAATTTCAAAAGATTTTGGGACAAATTTATTTAAATAAGTAGAGTTTATATGCCTAGACATTTTAAATTAATGTGATATTTCTTTTATAGTCGGATATGAGGGAAGATGTGAAATTTAATATAAGGCGAGGTCGAAAAAAATTCTCTCAATTGGAAAAGTTCCCCTGCTTTTCCATAACCATTATACTTACTTCCTACCTACCTCCATCAGTAAGGTGTAATATACAGAACTAATTTGGGGCTCAAACCGTTAAGATTTTCATTATTCCAAACATCTACGGAGGGGAACATTGGGCTCCGCTATAATCGTTGAATCGTATTACCATTACAACTGTCCACGAGACGCCAGATGCTTCAAACAACTTTATTTCATTATTCGGGCCCTTTCTGAGCGCGTGTGTTTTACTAAAGCTTCGGAAACGGTTTTAAACTATCCGCAATTGTTTGTATTTGTAGCTTTATAGTTCTATCTCTTAGTTTTACTTAATAAAGTTTGTCTTAGAATTAAGTGGCTATAAACAGTCTACGTGCTACAATCGGTTGTCTGTAAAGCCTATTCATATTTTCGTTAACCAAGCCCTAATTTCTAACTACAATATCTTAGCTCCTCAAAAGCTAAACATGTTATTTTAGGCACGTTGAACAACATTATACCATTTCGTACACGTGAAAATACAAAATTATAAAACTCAAATAAATTACGGCACGGATCTCTGTAAAACATTTCGTCTTACTTGAGGTACTTCGCAGTCCGACTTTACTTGTACGTTTTGAGAGTAACTTGGAAGCTGTATCTCTTCCAAACTCCTTAACTTTACCAGACCTAAGCTTTATTGCAGTTGCTATGCACAGGCTTACAAAAGTCGTTGCGACGAAGCCGCTGTAAATGGAAAAAACTAAGTAACGTCATTAACGCTCGAAATTTCTTCTCAAATTACTAGCAGCAGACAGAATTTAAATTATAGTGATGAGAGGCAAATACTTCAATAGTTAACTTTATTAAACGCAAACATAATCTGTTTGGGAAACCACTAGTCATATGGAGGTTGAGAGCGTTAAAAGATTTCAATGTCACCGAGAGGTCAGACGAACCATTGTGCTAATAATTAAAATGTTCAAATAAAGCCCCTTTTTATGTGTGGGTTTTCGACAACCATTTGCGGTTGAATATTTTTGCGATATTACACGAGAAAAGAACGTAATAAATGTTAAACCTAGTCGTACTTCTAAACCTACGCGAGCAAAAGCGGACAAAAATAAAATAAGGACACAAAATCCGGAATACGTACACAGATTATTGCGTTTCATCTGAACTTTGACTCCATGTTGTTGTAACGTTTTGAATTGAAACAGGAATTCACCTGTTCTGGGACAGTCTGATATTCCCGACAGTTATGTACCTCGTCAGTCTACTCGTCTGAAGCCTAGCAAGCAATATACTTTATCAAAGCCGCTTTGATTCGGATTTCCAGGAACACACACCGAGAAAACAATGCAATTTGAAAAACATGTGTTTTACTTTATTTTTACTACTAGGCCACGTTCACACAGCGTCAATACGATATTTTACTGTATAATTTTGAGATTCATGTAATCTCAAAATTATACAGTAAAATATCGTCGTATATCGTTTAAACTACCATGTGTAGTTTCATGCTGCGTTTGTTTTTAACCGTAAACAGTGGGATGTTAACGTGTGATCTCAACTTTTTACCATAAAATATCGTACAGGACAGCGCCGCGTGGACGACCGCGTATATTACTCGCATTTACACTAGTATCAATTTACCTCTAGGCGCATTTAAGAAGAGCTGTGATGGCTCAGTAAGAGCAGTGGCTGCCTAGTTATAACGGCCTCGACTTAAGAGTTGTAAAGTCGTGGTTTCAAACCCAAGCAGGCGTTTCACTTTGTGTAAATAAATTCATCACCGCTGCTCTCAAAGCGGTGAAGGAAAAAATCGTGAGGAAACCAAAAATTCTAAGACATGTAACATTTAAAAACCCGCACTCGGCCGGCTCACTACCTCTCGAAGAAAGAAGGCCTGTGTCCCAGCAGGGAGAAAATTATAGGCTGATTATGCTATGCATTGAAAATTAGAAATATACATAGTATTTCTAATTTTCAATGCATAGCATCGCAACTAAGACTTTGTAAACATATTATTTTGATTTAAAAGAGTGTCCATGGAGTTTCTTGCCCGTTCTTCTTCATAGGTACCTACGCTTTGGAATGGGCAACTAGCTTCATTTTTCTGACTGAACAACTCCTTGACAATTCAAAAGTGCCTGTAATTGGTTAAATTGAAATAAATGCTTTGACTTTAATACCGTATTTTGATTTTATTCTCTTCAGTTGTCCACTTTCATTTCGTACCATTCATTGCTTTAATGACCCATGCATAGCCATCAGGTACTTTAAAAACCCGATAACTGTTTATGGCCGTTATTGTGTCAAAATTGTCGGTTACCGTATACCACGGTAAGTGCTTTTTCGTTTAAAGTGGTTTTCATCAGTGTGCATGGAGAAGCTATAATTTCATTCTTCAATAGTAATAGTAGTCGATAGCAGTATAAGTAGTCGATAGCAGTACCAGTACTAGAACCTACTTTTGCAAAAAGTAGGTTCTAGAGTTTGCACTTTGTAATTTCTTTGATACACAAAACACCATAGGTACTAACCTATTGTGTTTTGTGTATCAAAGAAAGCGTGTTGTAACAGAAATTGTAAAAAAGGCATATGAACCTAATTGGAAGTAAACAAGCATTTTGGCAAATGAACTTACGTAAAATTATCGAAACGTAGTGGTGGGTTTTAGTCAGTAAGAGTCTGACACTCCCTTTCGCTCCACCCAGAGCGGGAGGAGTCATTAGATGATTTCCCATCCAAAAAAAAAAAAAAGGCCCATCGTCCACGACGCTATTCAAAAGTACGTAGCGTGTTACAAACAAAAAATCGTTGAACTTCTTAAGTTCCGAGTTGGGCTGCACGATTACTAACAAATGCGTACACCGACTGGACAGGTCCACTCAATTTGTGTGGTTCTTTCCTCAAAACACCAGACACCTATCTACATGGTCGTCACATGAACCATGAAGCTTCTAACCAAGATCATGTCTGGACTTTAAAAGAGATTGTGACCTCTGAGTTTGTTTCGACCATTCTTCTCAGAGTAGTCGATAGGAAAAGCCGACCTCATCTAGTTTTAAAAATATTATCAATCAATCAATCAATCAATCAATCTTTATTTGTGAACATAGGTATACATAAAAGGTCTTAAATATACATATTATTGTAGTCGTGCTCTATGTTCTACCAATGAAATTGGTGTACAAATATTAATTCTTGTATTACTTATGTCATAAAAAAAAATTCAAGATTAAACAGTAATTCAAAAGTAAGTTAAGTTAAATAAATGTCAATTAAATTAAATTTTACATGCATGTCAAAGGAACATAATATTATTAGAATTGTATCATAGTTTGTCATTTAAAAAATCTTCAATAGAGTAATATGTCTTATCAACTAGAAACAAAAACAAATTACTTTTAAATTTGTGGACATTTTCTTCACTTCTTATACATTTTGGTAATTTATTATATATCCTTGGAGCCATTGCAAAAACACTGTTCCTAAATAGTGCAGTTTTAGACCCAACTGTTTGTAACCGGTCACAACGGCGCTGGCTACTTACTCGAGCAAATTTGTGCAGATTGTTTTTGACAAACATGGACGTTTCAAATATGTACAACGATGGCATTGTTAATATTTTCATATTTTTAAAAAACGGTTTACAACTGTCAGTTGTCTGTAAGTTGTAGATAGCTCTTATGCATCTTTTTTGGCACTTAAATACTGTATCTTTACCCGTTGCATTGCCCCAAAATATAATTCCATATCTTAATGTTGACGCCACTAGACCATGATATGCTGTTAATACTGTTGTCCGATCGGCTGTTTTACTTAACATATGCAAGGCATAGGAATATTGGTTTACTTTACTACATACTTTGTCAATATGTGAATTCCATTTTAATGTGTTTTCTATGTTTAATCCGAGAATTTTTTTTACATTTGTTTCATTAATAACTTTGTCATTATATCTAATATTTAAGTTCAATTTGTAATTTACTCTTTGTTGAAATGTCATTATTACTGTTTTGTCTAGATTTATAATCAAATTATTATTTTGCAGCCAATTCACAACTGATTTTAAATTATAATTAATGTCAGCCTCTAATGTACTTACTTCATCATTGTTAAAAAGTAAAGTGCTGTCGTCCGCAAACATTGTCATAGGATACGTTGACGCTGTAGGAAAGTCATTAATATAGATAATAAAAAGAGGCGGTCCGAGTACACTGCCTTGTGGTACCCCGTAAGTTACAGTTCTCTGGCTAGATTTATATGTGAGTTCGGTTTTTTTACAAAGTCTACTAATTGTCGTTATTTGTTTTCTATTAGATAAATAAGATTCTATTAAGTTTAATATATTTCCTCTAATTCCGTATGCGTTTAGTTTATTTATCAGTATTTTATGATCTACGCGATCGAAAGCTTTAGACATGTCCATATAAAGCGCTAGAGTTGGTAGTCTTTTATCCACTCTACTGCTAACCATATGCAAGAAATCATAGATGGCCATGTTTATTGATCTGTTTTTTCTAAAACCTTTTTGGTTATCAACGAATAAGCTATTTTTTTCAAAGTATGAAGTAAGTTGATTATATCGATACCTCTGGGCTCAAAGGTCGTAAAGGACATTTGGGCGAAAATGACTTTTTGATACTGCTATACTCAGTTTTTAATTTTCTATCGATCTGTATATTCCGTTCTACGAAATTCGCAAAAAAAATGCCTTTACGACCCACATAATTTGAGACGTTAAGCAAAGTTTACCGCGAAAATATGGATGTAAATAACACTTAGTTACCAATGTGAACTCATTTTGGTAGTAAAGCAAAGTATAAAACAACTTTTGGGTGTAAAATACATAAAAAATATCAATTGTCTTATACCACCTTAGGTGGTTAATATAAGTCACCTCAAAAATTTGGATGTAAAGGACATCGTCTTTGCAAATTGTCCTGTACACCCCTACAATTTAAAATAAAAAAACAAACTTGTCCTTTACTACCACAATAATCTAAGAAAATGTGTTGTAAGTAGGTCCTTTACATCTTACATTTGTAAATCAATATGAGCTCTACTCCCTACAAAATGATATTAATTTACAATACGTTTGACTTAAATATACAACCTGATACACTTGAGCTGTAATAATAATTCTTTACGACTGTTTCTTATTTTTTATGCATAGTGCTGCCGTCTTTTAACTAGAAAGCCGTTAACCCTCAAATGGTCAATCTTCACTTTTTAATAGAAAGTGACAAAAAATCCTCGCTGAAGAACTATAGACCCATCTTATTTCTGAACCACGTATGCAAGCTGCTCTCGAGGGTCGTCACGAGCTGTCTCGCCAAGAGATTTGTCGAGTTCCAACCGCCAGATCGAGGCGGTTTTCGAAAAGGCTTCAGTACCATTATTATACCACGACTATGTTCGGCAAATTATACAGAATACCGCGAAGTACAACCAGTCACTGTGCATTTACGTACTACGAGAAAGCCTTCGACTCCATCAAAATATGGGCAGTTCTGGCCTTTCTGCAACGATGTCGAATTAACCGGCGCTGCATCGAAGAGAGACGAGAGAGGGAGAAAAAGATTGAGAGAGCGCGCGCTCGCGTGCGGGCATTGAGATGTTTGTACGACGCTGCCACGATGACTGTTCAGATCCAGGATCAAAAAATCACCCCATCCAACTGTTCAGAGAGAGGGGTGTTTACTCATCATCTCATCAAACAGATTCTGTTTATAAAGTTGATTAAAGAAGAATTATATTTTCACTTCTTTAATTTTTTTTTACTAGTCGGACACATTTTTATTTATTTCTAACACATAACCTACTTTACAATTTAAGACTAAAATATTTATAGATATGATATACAAGTGTATAATAAAAAGAAAGGAAAAAAAAAGAAAAAACAGCAGCTCATTTAAAAAAATTCGGCCGCTGTCAATGGGATAAGTGTCCAAAAGGCTGGCAGCATTACCATGTTGGATGGCAATGCTTATTCTTTGGGCTAAAAATAGGCCAGCCCTCTGGTCACGCGTAGAGTCAACCAACCGCTTGGCAATGTCTCGAAATATTCGATGCGCACTCGGACCCCAAGGCCTTAGAGTTTCAACCCCAAACGGCTCAAGCATATAGCTCCCAATAAGGTTGTTATATTTGCGCTGTTTGAGGTTTTCTGCTTCTGCAGCAGCCACCCCAGCACAGCCCGCCGAGCTAGGAACATAGGATGGCGTGAGGGTGTCAACACATGTTGCATCCCACACCAAAGGCCTACTCAACTTCCAAGGCATTATGGTCATTCCATCTGGCCTCTTCCCATCGTCGCGCGCCAAGTCATTGGGTTCTAAAACAGCTGGCACCCCGGCGGCGGTGACAAGAGCCCGACGGATAATGTTGTTAATGCTGGCGTGCCGTGCCATCTGACCAGCGCTCTGGCTGCAAGATAGGCCATGGTGTCCCGTGTCCGAGGCAGTTGACTGCTTCACCACATTGATAGCGATGTGGAGCTCCGCAAGGAGCGCCCAGACGCAAACATGTAACGAGCCGTAATGTGGTGTCACCCAGCATAGTGCCTATGTTGGGCGACGGTAGCGCCTCAAGCCAGAGGCCCGACTCCCATTCACCCACAACCAGCAGGCGGGCACACTCAACAGTATTGGTGGACGTATTAAAAATATTAATTTATAATTTAAAGATTTAGAGCTTTGTGTTCAATTACAAATAAACGATCTCAATTTGATTACACAAATGTACGTTTTATTTGTATAATTATGTTATTTCATGAATATTTGTAAAGAAAATACAGTAGTATACACATAAATACATACAAAATTACATAATCCATTTAATACTTAAGTTTAATTATTAATTTATCCTTTCAGAATACCTTAGCGGGTGATCCTTAAGACCCTAAAAATTATTACACTTGTCGATTATTTCCTTATTTTGTTTAGTTTTGTGTAGTAAAGTACATTTACGCCCTTAGGATTATCATAGGATGAAAATTTGAAGGGTGTAAAGGACATTTATTTTTAAATTTATGGTCGTAAAGGAAATCTATCTCGGTAAATACAGCACTAGGGTAATTTTTTAACACTGCCCTAGAGAATACTATAAATTCTAAGCACTTTTTTCCTAGGTTTCATTTAAATAGCTCAAGAAACAAAAATGTTACAGTAAAAATAACTTTTTTTTTTTCGTTTTTTGCTTCTCCTGAAAAGTCGCATTTTGTCCTTTACGACCTTTGAGCCCAGAGGTATCGATATATTGCTTTTTCAAATATTTTTGAAAAAATTGGTACTAAAGCGATAGGTCTGTAGCAGGACATATTCTCTCTGCTATCTTTTTTGAAAAGCGGTTTTACAATTGTTATTTTTAATTCTTCCGGAAAATAACCATGCAATATGCACATATTGATAAGATGACTCAACACTGGAGCAAGTATTGTGGATACCTGTTTAACAATTTTTGTACTTCTGTCATCGTACCCAGTGCTAGATGTATTTTTTAGTGACATAATAATACGATGAATGTCAAGGGGTATTGTAGGCAACATAAACATAGATGTGCATTTACTTTGTATTGGTGTATTTTTATTAATGTTTATATTATTAACTGGATTAACTTGATCCACAAAATAATTGTTAAAAGCTTGTGCTATTTCAAGAGGATTAGTTAAAATTTTATCATTTGACTTGATTTTCATTATAGTTTCATTTGGCAAATTATGTTTATTTTTGTTTTTGTTGATAACTTTCCATGTTGCTTTACACAGATTCTGAGATGAATGTATAAAACGACTGTTATGGGCTCGCTGTGTTAGATTTATAACTCTCTTTAGCCGATTTGATAGCTTTTTGAGATTTATTTTATTTTGCTTATTCGGCAATAACCGGTACTTCCACAGCAATTGCCTTTTTCTTTTACTGCATATCCTAATGCCACGACTAATCCATTTTGCTTTTACTTTAGTCGATATCCGTATTTTTATATTTGGAAAGCATAAATCGTATAGCAACCTAAACAAATCATAGAACAACTTGAATGCCTTATTGGGATCATTTTCCTCATATACGTCAGCAAAAGTGATGCACTTGATGTGGTCCATGAATTTCTGAACATTTTCTTTCGAGTAATCACGTTTAGTTGAGAACCAGTAATTTATCATGCATGTCTGTTTAACTGGACATCTTAAAAGTTGAGCCGTATGATCGGATACCGCTAGCTCTAAAACTTCTCCTTTCGACCCTCGTACATTGTGGATTATGTTGTCTATGCAGGTTCCGCTGCTTAATCTTGTTGGAACTTTTATTTCAAATTTTAGGTTATAACCCATTAAAAGATGCTTAAATTGCTCCAAACATACAGTGCTTTTTAAAAGGTCAATATTGAAATCACCGCACAAAATTAGTTTTTTACTAGCGTGGAATGAGAGAGACTTTAAAATAATGTTTAGGTTATTAAAAAATATCTCAAGTTTACTCTTTACCTCCCTACTTTGGGGGCTCCTATAGATACAAATTATGATGATTTTATGATCAGTAAGTTCCACTGCACAACATTCAATTATATTAGAAACACAGTATTTTCCCACTGACTCCAAAACTTTATAATTAATTCCGTTTCGTATCATGATACACGTACCACCATGTCTGGTTTTACGAGTGAAATGAGTAGCAACAGTAAAATTAGGAATATGTAACAAGTTAACATCAGATAGTATCATATTATGCTCAGAAAAGCACAACACATCAATTATTTTTCCTGAATTGAATAGTTCATCTAATGTGACAGTAAACATACCAGATTTATTCAGTAGACCATTTATATTTTGATGTAGAATGTTAATATTTTTATACACGAAAAAAATCATTATGTTCATAAAACTTTTCATCTAAAGAAGATTCAAATCGTGGTCTATCATCTGTTATGGTTAAAATTAAATTTTGAAAGATATTACGCATTCCGCGGTCGTTAATTTTTCCGTTCAATTTTGAGAACATAGTATAATCATAAAATAAATTTAAATTAGAGTCAAATGCAATTGCGTAGTTATATGTTTGTAAGTCTAGATGTAGTAGATTATTAAAAGTCTCTATTCGCATATTGAACATTGTTGAGTAATTGCTTAATTTAAAAGTAGGAACACACAAAATTACATTTGTATTCTGTACTGCCATTAATGCCTCCCTTAATTTAACAATGATATCAACGTAATTTCCCGTATGTAAAAAGTCTTCTTCTCCAATTAAAACAACACAGTAATCGTTCATAGAATAATCAACTAGTTTTTTATGTAAGTCGTTGACAAGCTGTAGTGTACCGCAGTTTGGCGAAATATAATGACATACTTGGTAGTTTTTAAATGACTCTAGTGCTATGGACAAAACTTTGTTAATTTTATTTGCGCTAACTACGCACAGTTTATTTTTTTTCGGAACATAAGGTTGATCTTCACTGTCTTTCCTCTGTGTTGTGGCATTATCTGGTTGAATTGCAGAAGTATTAACTGCCTCTTGTTTTTCTGAAAATGATTGTTTCTTCGCCCTCGTTTTTTGTGATTTTATTTGAGAATTTGGGCGCGGAGTAGATGTACGTGAGCTTTTGTTGGGGGTTCCAATATCACTTGACAATTTTTTAGTAGCCTTTTTTAGCACATCATTTTTAGTAGTTAATGTATTTATAGTTGTTTTTAGTTCTGTATTTTCTATGTTTAAGTTTTTTATCTCCTCATGTGCTGAGGTAAGTTGTGTAGTCAGTTGTTCAATTTGGCTTTGTAGTTCTTGAATTTGCATATTGTTTTCATCGCTTGTTATGTTTGGTAAACTACTGGTGCTGCCATCTATCTTTGAACTAATATCATCATTGCTTTCGTCGGAGTTTTCTGTCAAGGAACGTGCCTTTGGTCTGCGAAACGTGATATTGTTGAAGAAGCTCATTTTGTACTGTCTTACTGATATTATAAAACTTATCGAAGATAATTGAAAAAAAGTTATGTTTGCGCGGGGATCCGAACGCGCGTCGTCTTATTTCTCAGCCGAGCGCTCTGCCATTAGGCCAGCTGTTCAGTAATATTATGTGCCAAATTGTCCTTCTTATCGGAAGTGTATTTTTCTGTTAGCTTTGGTTATTGTTATTGACGGTTATTTGAAATAATTTTGCATTCAAAGTGTAGGTGTTATGAGATGACTTTTTTAAGAATGTTTTATTAACTCACTGTTTTGACTTCATTTCCAGTTAATTATGTTCACAAGTTCCTATTGTGATTATTATCACTTTTATTACTTCTTGAAATAAACTTCACTCAAGTTCACCATAATTTATTATTGGTCATCTCGTGGTAAATGCACTGGAATTTAAATTGCTTATAACTTTATTGATTGTGATTATAACCACTAGATAACAGTATCACTTGTGTATTGTAGTCTATATTCACTGATTAATCACTTTGAAGCACGTAAATACTCTTTAAACTATTATTAATTTTAATTTATTACGGAGCTGATATTGTTGACGTGACAGTGGCGCCACCAATTTATTGACGTGTAAAAGTGTTTGTGCGAACCTACTTACAAAAATAAAACCATTTATTTATTTTATAAAATCACCAAAGAGATTAGATGAACGGACCGCTATTAAATGCTGTTTATTCCACTTACTCATTGGTGATTTGAGTTTGTACCGCGTTACCATTGAGTAGACTCGTTGACGATGGGCTTTACTAACAATGACATTTGACCACTATGTGCTACAGTCCGTTCTCAATTATTTTACCTCTGATGTGGCATCACTGTTCAAATCACAGTGAACTTTATTCTCATTCTAATAAGATTGCTGTTTGGCTGCTGCCACTGACAAGTGTCAAAAGAATTGTGATCTTTATTCTTGTTGTGATAAGGCTGCTGTCAGGTTGTGTGAAATAACTGTGAACGGATACAAAAGCGATTGTCAAATGTTCTTGTTTCCAATTGTTAAGTTCTGAATACAATTGCATGTCGCTGTTACAATGTCTTTCGTTCGTCAATAGATCGAACTTAGCTAAGGTATAGTTAAGGAGCCATTTCGAGCTTGTTGCACTCCGACATCGAATACAACGTCGTTTACGGAAGATGCGCCCTGTAGCTCGCGAAATTCAAATTATCTTACTTTTTTGCAATTTGCAGTTTCAGGTTGTATAATGAACAAAAAATGATTCGCGAGCGTAACGAGTAGGTATGTATTTACATAACATACATAATCAGCCTATTATGTTCCCACTGCTGGGACACAGGCCTCCTCTCGGTGAGAGGGAGTGGGCCCTAATCCACCACGCGGGCCCAGTGCGGGTTAGCAGATGTCACATGTTTTTGAATTTTTGGTTCTAGGACATGCCGGTTTCCTCACGATCTAAAGCGTAAGGTTCAAAGTTGATTGGGAAAATTTGACAGTTTCGGGTAGCTTGATGTGCTGGCGTCTGTACATCACTCGAGCTTCTATCTATATCCTTCAGCTACCGTAGACGACTTCAATCCTCCTTATCTCTTTAAAACAGATATGTCCACTCCCGAATCCGCTAAGAAAGTGGCAGACGTTCTCCGGAGAGGCGGTCACCTCCTTCTGCGAAGCAGTCATGCTAGCGAAGGAGGTGGCGGGACGGCTCAGAGAGAGAGCCGCACGCCTCAGCCGCCGCGGGAGACGCTACGGGCGTCGGGAGCCGCGTGACGACTCCCGGCCACCGTAGGCGCGGGCCTGCGGACGGAGAGTAATGGGTAGCTCTCCGTCCGATCAGGACCAGGCTCGTGCCGGACGGCGCGTATGTGTTCCACGCGCGCCTCAAAGAGATGTCAGCAGTAAGGAAGGGGCCCGCCAGGGCCGAAGCCTGCCGGGGTAGCGGGATCGTCCGAAAGGGTTACCGCTGCCCCGGAACATAAAGGGCTAAGGAAGGAACACGGGTGGGTTTTAGTCATTAAGAGTCTGACACTCCCTTCCGCTCCACCCAGAGCGGGAGGAGTCATTAGATGATTTCCCATCCAAAAAAAAAAAAAAAGACGTTCTCCGGAAACAGTGGCCTGTATACATCAGGTAAGTTTGAATAAGTATTTCCTGTATTTTCCGATTTCCTGAGGCATACTCGAAAATTTATTTTTTCCAATGGGGTGTCTTGTACATTTGCCGTTTTGGTAACGGATAAAGAATCGATTAGTTTTCATATCAGAAGGGCGAAGTTTCTGATATTTTTCAATAATAAGTTTGTACACATGGCTACACATCAAGCTATACATTACCAATATAAGCTGACTTCTGATTGTACGAAAATCCTATACAATGCGAGGTCTGCTGAAACTGGAAATGTATAGCTTGATGTGTAGCCGTGTGTACACTCGTCGGATAATAAACGATATGTCGATTTTGGTTTTTGTGTCTTTCAACTTTATCAAAAGTAATTCATCCTAGTGGGTCTCAACATTATCAATCGTGATTGCTACGACAAGTGCCATGAACTCCATGAATCAACACAACCTGTAACAAAAAGAAACAAAGTAAGACTCTCAAATTAGATACGTTGCTATTAGCAACTAAGTCACTTTAATACCTACTTAACACAAGAATGTTACGTACCTAAGTAAATACTCACTTTTGTTAGGAGATAGATTTCATCACGAGCGTCATTTAAAATAGCTTCGACATATTGGCAGGAAAACACTTTGGATTTCTTCTGTTTATGCCCTTCGGATTGTCGTTTCAGATAAACTAATAATTTTGAGTATGTTTCGATTTTAATGTCGTTATTGATACCTACTATTTGTATATTTTGGCATATAATATATAGGGTGACTGGTAATTAGTGACCGATACCTAAACACGTGATTGTACAGTCGGAACGCGCTAATCTCTGGAAGTTCTGGAACTACCTGTCAGTATCAGTTGAAAAATTCTATTTGCATTTGTTAGCCCAATTCTTGAGGAAGGCCATAGGCTATTTAACATTACGCTACGACTTTTTGGAGCCGAGCAGAAAGAAAACAAGTTAGAAAGAACGCTAAGTGAAAACGTAGTAATAGCGCGGGCAGGCGACGCGATGCGACGGGTCGGGTTGGGGGAACCCAAAATTCCACGCGGATGAAGTCGCGGGCAGAACCTAGTATGATTATAAAAAAGTAAGAAAATTTTAATTTCGTGGGTTATCTAGCGCATCCCTCTTAATATAATGATGACCGTCACATTTGTCAGTAGATATTATAAATGTTCAAAGCATTTATAATGGTTTGCGTGTGTAACTGAAACCAATAATAATATCTGTTTCAGACCAATTAATAAAAACTTTATAGGTTATTAAACAATTACATGTTGATTCAATCAAATTGTTTCGGTATGTGATCGGAATTTACTGGAATAAATACTTGATGACATGACAAGTGATGTCAATGTTAGTAAACAATAAATCTGAGAAGAAAAATGTACATTTTAAAGCCTCTCCCACTCCCTTCAAATACCCTTAAGAAGTACCTAAATACATGAAAAACCAAACAAAGTTTACCTAATCTACTTGAATAAATTTTACTTAATCCACTTTTCTCCGCCTAAAATGTCAACAGTAGCTATGGTAAACAAATTTCACTAAGATTTAATACGCCGTGTCGTGAGAAATGGCAACTTATTTTCTTACCCTGATTTAAATTCAGAGCCTTACAAACATATTCAAATTATTACTTACACTCTTTTTTACTCGTTCATATTTTTAGTAGAAAACTTACTCACACTTTCTAAAACTGGGTTCTCTATTTTTACAACGCTGTTTAATTTGTAAAGTAGTTTTTTTATAGTATCTAGATGAAAATTTGCATGAGGTTTTTGTGTTATTACAGTTTAAATACGAATTTGTAACAACGAAATGGAAAGTAGCTTGCCGAACGTTGTCCTTTAAAATTCATTTACCTTTAATTTTAATATATAGTTTTGTTAGCAGTGGTGGCCAAGTGGTAACGGCCGCGACTTACGATTTGTACGTCGTAGGTTCGAACCCAGACAGGCGCTTTGCTTTGTGTAAATTATTTCATCACCACTACTCTCAAAACGGTGAAGGAAAACATCGTGAGAAAACCGGCATGTCCTAGAACCAAAAATTCGAAGACATATGACATCTGCCAACCCGCACTGAGCCCGCGTGGTGGATTACGGCCCACTCTCACCGAGAGGAGGCCTGTGTCCCAGCAGTGGGAACATTATATGCTGATTATGATGATATATTGGTTGTCATCTGTAAGTATAAACAGCAGTCCTTGACCTAAGCCAACTTCATCTTTTATGATTATCACATCCATCAAAACATTTTTAATTTCATAACTTATACTAATACTAATACCTAGTGTCTATAAACTTATACTAAAGTATTACACAGTACCAGTACAGTAGTACAGAGTCACATAAACAACGACCACAGTGCACGTTCACTTGTTTTATTAACGCCCTCTATGCTACGTTCCTATTCTCAAAGGGCTTTACAGCATAGATTATGATACAGAATGAGTAAAGTTTCCATTGTTAAGCATGGTCATAAACTAACACAAAACAATTGTTAGTTGCTTCAGTGTGTGCACCGTCGCTCGAGCCATAACAAATCGCTTTTATACTGCACTGCTTGTTAACGTAAAACGTAATTAACAATACCTAACTTTAACATTAATCTAGTATACGAAATTGTTTACACGATGGAGAATTCAGAAGCTTCTATTCGTTATAAATTGTGGCCTGTCTATTTATTTGAGGAGCTGTAATAAATTAGTCAGGTGTAACAAGGATTTATCTTTATTAGGTTCGCAAATGGGACGTCATTTTGCCGCCTTGGGATTGATTTTGCTTGTGTATGAATAAGTATTTACTTTGAAGACGTTATGAAATATAGAGTATATAAAATTAAATGTAAAGTACATTTTTCTTACAGCGTACATTTTGATTACAAGAAAAATAAAATAACATTAAGTTTGCAAAATAATTGCTTCCTTTTTAAGTGGACGAGGTCAAAGATAAACATGGTTGTTTTATAATGTAGGCATTCTGAGACAATTCCTCTTCTAATTGACATTGAGAAGCACTCGAGTTTAATTTTTAAGATATCTCGAAATATTGTAGGTAATTGACGTCCAAAATGTTACTTTCTTTTTTGCAAGAAATTTTCCGCTCGCTATAATTTAATTATGGTCGTAGCTATGCCAAATCACGCGTTATTGTAAGCTTTTCTTTAGCCTTATTATTATTTATGATTCTTAAAGCGTTTTCAGCACTTGTTATAAACCATAAGATTCCGGGCTCCGGTTGTTTCGGAACATAGATCCGGTTTGGAAGCAACCTTATTTATATTAAGAACCGGTAAGCTAATAAAATGATATTACCTTGCGAAGGGTCGAATTACAATATTATAAATGTATACGGCATACATATTTAGGTGGGCAGGTGTGTGCCAATCTAGTAAGCAAGACACACGAAGGGGAACATTATTACGTCGTTATCTGAAAATCTGTAGTGTGAAATTACACGGGATAAAATGTGCTAAAGAAGAAGGCCACTCCGGCTGCGGTGCGACTTGGTGCCTGAAACTTTAATGTAACGCCTCGGCGGTGCTGTTTCCTAGAAAATCCTCACCTGAGCCCTGATTTCGGCTTTATGCGGCTCTAAAATTGTTAGCCATTTACTTGAATTAGTAAATATGTAAGTACAAATTGAAAATTTAATGTTTATCGACCGTCGAACGCAGTTAAGTTGGCTTAAGTCATTTTCGATTAAAGGTGTGAGCCGCGTGTTTTAATATTTTCTGAAAAACTGATTTGTGAAGACTTGAATTACTTCAAATAAGTTTGCAAGACTTAAAAATTTGCCTATTTAAGATAGAAATAAATAAAAAAAGCTTCGTTTTTTTAATCTATACTATAAATTAAAAATCGAAAAGTCGCTTCTCGTGTCTGCTGTGTGACCAAGTTGTTCTTCTAAACTATGCAACAAAATTCGATGCGGTATCCATACTAATATTATAAATGCGAAAGTGTGTCTGACGGTGTGTATGTTACGCTTAAGCCGCTGAACCGATTTAGATGAAATTTGGTATAGAGACAGTTTGAGTCCCGGGAAAGGACATAGGATAGTTTTTATCCCAACACTTATGCGGGTGAAACCGCTGGGCGCTGCTAGTATACCATAATTTTAAGAATTTATTCCGGAAGGTTTATGTGTTAATACATTTTTTTTATCGTTGTTTTGTCGAGTCGTAAAAACCTTGCGAAGTAGGGGCGGGTGGGTTGCTAGTATCTTTATAAAGCTTTAAGCACACCAAAAACTTAATCTACTTAATCAATTATTAAGATAATTTGAGCAACAGGCATCGAATTAATCCATAAAGCCGTGTTAAACATAACGTTAATGCATTACCTGTCGAAAAACCAATAACCGTGGCCTTTAGTTAACTTTGGAAACTCGTACGTTCCGATAAGCGCTAATTCTCTTTGTTTTATTTCGATCCCTTGTCGATCGTATATCATGCCGCTTTTGTACTGAGATGATGTTCTGTCCAAACTTTCTAAGTCTTTTCTAATTGACTTTCTGAAATGTTAAATTAATTAAAACAGAAGACGAACTAGCAGGGAATCGAGGAGGGGCTCAGGGGATCAGATCGGAATAAATCCCAAAATAAGAGTCAAATGTTATTGCTATCAAAGTACCGACTGCTTTAATGGCGACATTAATTTAATACACGGATACGGTTTCGCGTTTTCGTTTCACGAACAGGTTTTAATTTAATTAAATGTTACTATTTACTTTCAATTTTCTAAAATAGCATCTTGGAGCAACCTGTACTTAAAGAACTATAGCCCAGGGGTCATTTTCCGCGGTCACGGATCATAACATCGCATCAATGAAATTAAAACGAATAACGTGCAAAGAGTTCTTATAATTTTTATGATTATCACTAGCCCTAATGTCGCCATTGTGGCGGCACGTTGTACAATGCCAGTTTAACTTACAGGTAAGTACACGTTTCTACTCTAGACATATTAACGTTCAACATTTTTCTATACAAGGTAGTCGTAAAATTACAAGATTGTGTATGTTCAATGTATATAAACACAATCAGCTAGCAGCATTTCAAAGAACCTATCTTTAGGATCCTAATGCCAGCTTGAATGTAACTTCATCGCCGAATCTATGACGTCATCTAAGGCTGGCTGCATTCGTACGACTTGTCGTATAACGAGCACTTAACTGATTGCGCGTTTGTCTCACGTAGTTGGATTGCACCTATTTTGCATCAAAGCCGTCATCAGCTTAGAATTTCCCGAGTATATTGCAATCGGTTTTTAGTCTTCCCAGATTGGGCTGAATATCAGGTTTAAAGGCTATCTATTGGGCCTGGGTATTTGGGAGGTACCAATTTTCTAAATGGACCGATTATATCTCGTGTTCTTATTGAACGCATATGTTAAGTTACGGTTTCGGTTGGACCATCGCTCGTTTTTGAAATCGACTTAAAAAAAATGGAGGAAGGCATTCTTTAACAACCGATATAAATCATGACAGTCTTAAAACTTTTAAAAATTCATACTTTAATATTACAAATGCGAAACTGTGTCTGTCTGTTACCTCTTCACACTTAAACCGCTAAACCGATTTAGGCGAAATTTAATATAGAGATAGTTTTAGTCCCGGGAAAGGACATAGGATAGTTTTTATCCCGATATTCCCACGGGATAGACACTTATGCGGGTGAAACCGCGGAGCGCTGCTAGTAAACTATATATTAATAAGCACTTTCAGTTAGAGGACATTTGACCTATTATTCTAATAATTAAATAATTTAAGTTGATTTTCATTTAATATAATTTAATTTTAAACTAAGTATTCTTTTTAATTACTAATTATTTAAAAAAAAATATACATGCTTTGTTTTATTGTATTGTATAAATGCAATTTTTATCTTTTATCCGTAAATCTCTTATTAGCATGTATATTGTTTTTTTAATGTATTTATAATTGAATTATGAACATATGTACCCGATAATGTGTAAGCTGTGGTTACCTGTAACTGAGTGTGCATTACTTACAGGATAAAGTATATTATACAAGTTCTATAATGGTAAAAAATAATTGTAATTTATCTCGTTGGTAATCCATAAATCAATAAATAATAACCAGTAAAAAAACTGGGGCAGTTTTTATTTTCCCTAAAATTTCTGTGTAAAAATAAATCAGTCTAACCAAGGGGTATCGTGTTACATAGGCAGTCGATCCATGTAAAATACTGGTATTCAGCTGCATGCAGTTAGACTGAAAGCCGACACCAACATACCCAGTTGGAAAAAGACTAGGATATTCTTTATTTGTAAAAATTTGTACAAACAAAGTAATTCGTCAATTTACTTCGGGGGAAAAAAAGCAATTTTTCAGACTACGCAATTTTATACAACACTATGGAACTATATTTTTTTTTAAATTTGATGTTTTTATTTAATAGTGTTTTTGAAATATTAATTACAAGAAGTATTTTACAATCTAAAATATATACAGGGTGTTCGGCAGAACGTTGAACACACGAAAATGGCAGATATATGGGGTCGTCTGCTACCTACCCAGCCCAAAAAAAATTACTCAGGCCCCATAGTTTTTTTTTTATTTTTTTTTTTGTAACGAAATTCATGAGTTTTAAAGGCGTATAACTTTATGTAGGATAGACGAAACTGGCAACACTTCGTTTTTGTTTTTGTCTCGACTATTGGTAGATTCATCTAAAATTGTTGTTTGGTGAACTAGACACAAAGTTATAAGCCCATACTTTACAAAAAGGGTTAAAACGTGATTTTGAGCTTTTCTTTGCATTGCATTAAAATAAAACTAAAAGTGATTGAAGACTTAGGATTTCATCGAAACATCCTTGGTGTATGGCCTTTCGAACGGTATGTAATTTGTCGAATTAAAAAAAAAAAAATTAAAAAAAAAAAAAAAAAAACTATGGGCCTAGGTATTTTTTTTTTGTGCTGGGTAGGTAGCAGACGACCCCACCTATCTGCCATTTTCGTGTGTTCAACGTTCTGCCGAACACCCTGTATATTATATACAAGTGTATAAAAAAAAGGGAAAAAAAAAAAAAAAAAAGAAGAGCTCATAGGGCATCAAAAAATTCGTCCGCATCGCTGTCAATGGGATAAGTGCCCAAAAGGCTGGCAGCATTACCACGTTGGATGGCAATGCTTATTCTTTGGGCTAAAAATAGGCCAGCCCTCTGGTCACGTGTAGAGTCAACCAACCGCTTGGCGATGTCTCGAAACATTCGATGAGCACTCGGGCCCCAAGGCCCTAGAGTTTCAACCCCAAACGGCTCAAACATATAACTCCCAAAAAGGTTGTTATATTTGCGCCGTTTGAGGTTTTCTGCTCCTGCAGCAGCCGCCCCAGCACAGCCCGCCGTGCTAGGAAGATGGGATGGCGCGAGGGTGTCGACACAAGTTGCATCCCATACCAAAGGCCTACCCAACTTCCAAGGCATTATTGTCATTCCATCTGGCCTCTTCCCATCGTCACGTGCCAAGCCATTGGGTTCTAAAACAGCTGGCACCCCGGCGGTGACAAGAGCCCGACGGATGATGTCGTTAATGCTGGCGTGCCGTGCCATCCGACCAGCGCTCTTGCTGCAGGATAGGCCATGGTGTCCGAGGCAGTCGACTGCTTCACCGCATTGACAGCGATGTGGAGCTCCGCAAGGAGCGCCCAGACGCAAACATGTAGCGAGCCGGAATGTGGTGTCACCCAGCATAGTGCCTATGTTAGGTGACGGTAGCGCCTGAAGCCAAAGGCCCGACTCCCATTCACCCACAGCCAGCAGGCGGGCACGCTCAACAGTATTGGTGGACGTATTAATAAGTTTATTCCGTACCAACCTGCAAAGCGGCTCATCCCACTGTCTCTGGGAAGACGGGTTTTCGGGCTGTACCGTGTCCGGGCAAGCCATCTTCCAGGCGTTCACCGCATCAGTCAAACACGGCACTTCAGAGTCAACCTGAGCAGGAATCAAGATTCGTGTGGTTAACTTTTCTGTGCTGTGGACCGAGGATATGAACGCCGGTAGGCTTACACTAGAAATTTTGCGGACGCCGAGCCCGCCAAAACGAATGGGTAGTGTGGCTTGCAGCCACGCGCGGTCGTCCAAAGCCACATTTAAAATGGATGTAAGAGTAGGTACTGCGAATAATGTGATCGATTTTGTCCAAAAGGTGTGGCTGCTTCCATAAAGAGGAAGAGCGGAGAAAATACATAAAATTTGGACCGAAACAACAATATCTGATAAGGGTGAAAGCCGAATGTAAATTAATTTTAGAAAGTCTATCCGAAATATCGTTAAAGTGTTTAATTTTTTCGTCGACGAATGGTGAAAACTGTCTTCTAAAATTGGGGAACCTAGGAGGTGCAATGAACTTTTTTCCAAAACTTTGATGTCTGGGGTTATTGTGTTAAATTTCTGTATAGTCGATTGTCTGTCAGTATTGTCACAAATGTAAATTTCACATTTTGAGTTGTTGAGGTCAAGGCCGATAGATTGGAACTGCTGCTTTAGGAATTGAAGATCTTGGCACTATATTTATGTTGAACTAGCAACGCCCCGCGGTTTCACCCGCATAAGTGTCGATCCCGTGGGAATGTCGGGATAAAAACTCTATACCAAATTTCATCTAAACCGGTTTAAGCGTGAAGAGGTAACATACAGACAGACACACTTTCGCATTTATAATATTAGTAAGTATTAGTATGGATTGACTAGTTCGATTTCAAAAGGCCAAAAGTTATTTTTAGCCTTTCCCATTCCAGATCCTAAGACCTATTCGTCATTACTTAAAATACACTTAAAATATAATGTACCCGTTTCACATCAACATTTTTAGGTAGGTAAGTAATTGTTCAAGTGCAGTTGTTCGACGCTATGTAGCACGTACGGCGTAGCGTAACTCAGTAAACTCTTCACGACTTAACTTTGGTGGCATTCATCTAAAACTTCGGCAGGCACCTGAACGTCGCGTGACATGACGCAAGCTATGGCTATGGGACCAAACTGTCGGTAAGGCTGCCTATCCAACATGTACGAGGTAGGTAAGCGGTGAAGCTAAGTAAGAAGAAGAAGAGCTGAGTGGTGTAGCGGAGTGAGTAAATGAAGAAGCAATTTGAGCGAATTTACAAAAAAAAAAATCGTTTGTGTGGTCGAAGGACCCCCGTCAGGAACAAAGTTCCTTATGCGACACTCGCACGCACACGCACTCGTATATAATAGAAAAAGACAGAGAGACAGAGATAGTTTTCATGGTTTAAAGCCGATAGTGAAGACAAAATGAAAATCCAAGATGGCGGCTGCGAAAACTTTCAAATGTTTCATAATGCTTAGCGCTTTTTCGTTACTTGAAGATTCCTACCAGTTTACTCCTACCGCGTTAAAGAACTTAGTTCAGAAAGCCACCTGTTTCGAACCCTTATGCAACAGAGCTAAACAAAGCTACGCTATGAAAACCAAATGTTCCTAGTGGTTGATATCACACGTATATACACATCCATCGCTACACTACAGCTTAGCACATTTCTGATGGGAAGGCAGCCTAAATCCCACGCGTAGTTGCCGTTGTTGCACGTTATGTTATCTCTTTTGTTAATGTTATGTTATGGTTACTGCTCTTCTACTAAAGTAGTAGCAATTCTTGATGGTAATCTAGAAAGGTGTCAGAACAAAAGTACTTTAGAAACGTCAGTTTGTACGGAATGGCACGCTCAATTTAAATAATTGCTGTGACAGCTACTGCTATTGGACAAGTGAAATGGGAACAGTAAAATAGTCTTTTCTTATTTTTTAATGTCTAAAAATGTAACGCAGAAGTAATAAGATTACAAAAGACTTTAGTAAATGATTGTAAGAGTTATGAAGCGATAGCGATCACAATTTAACATGCGATAGCGTCAGAATTCGCTATCAAATATTCATTGAGCATGAATTTTGATTAATCACATCCGATATTGATTAAATCCCACATTTGCAATACTTCGGCATTCATGGATTCCGCAGAATCATTAGACATGATATCGCATTGTTCGTACAATCGCTTGCTAATTACGATGAAGTGCGAACATCAGACGTTACTCACAATTGATTGACTCAGAAGTCCAATTTTGTTTGGCTGCTCGGTAGATTTGACTTGGAGAGTTACAGTTATCATCAATGCAGATGATGATGAGTTTGAACGGGTTATTGACAACTGTTTTCTTTTAGCAAGTTATTATAAAAAAAATCCGTTAAATTTATTTTATTATAGATCGGGATAAGGGCAAGAGTAGGTATTATGATTATAATTGAACTATTGAATATAACAATACTGGTGAAAACAACTTTATATGTCGTGGGTTAAAAAGGTAGCATTTCATTCTGGCATTGGTCATCGTCACGTAGACGTGCTCTAGCGTCACGCAGATGTGATTATATTGAAACTCATATCACATTGACGCGCGTTTGCGCAGATGCGAAAATCTCTCTCTATTTAAAAAATATCTCATGTTGATTTGATTATTCAGATTTTAACGAAGCCTTTATGAGTCTCCATAAACAAAAAGTACCTACAATATTGTCTGGCATTTGACCCAATTCTTGGTAGATTGCAAAAAGTGCGCTCATAATACAGCCGTTCGTATTGAACTGCTATTGTTCTGCTGTATTTGAATAGACTACGAAGCCTTGTTGGTAGATAGATGAGAGGTCTTATCTGACTACGCATTGTTTCTATGGAGCCTTATAAACTCGTTAGAAAATCAACTCAAATTATAGTAGTCTCGAAATTATTCAAAATTATATTCCCACAAGCTGTTTACCCGCGACTTCATCTTCGTGTATTCATATTCATATAGGCTGGATGTCAGGATCTGATATTTTAAAGTAAAAAGAAGGTAGTTTTACTTATTAATCACTTTTATTCGATTGACTCACTTAATGAATTTATTATAACTGTGACTTAATTAATTATAATAATTTGTTAATTATAAGATTTTAACACAATAATTAGCAACTCTAGGCGTTATGGCAACATGTGCACCGGACCGGAGTCAAGAATAGAATGCTCCGATCGCTCCGCCCGGCCTCGTTTTATACCCGAGCACAAACAAGTCGAGTAGTGGGGGAGGTGGGGATGGCGACATCGCCTGATCGGTCCAGTGCACGTGCCGTTTACAAGTACGATGACGTGCCGCCGTCATATGTATATTTCATATTTGTTTAATATTAACATCCAGGATGAAAAGTAGCCCATTTCCTTCTCCGGGTCTCAGATTACTTTTCTGCCAAATTTCGTGACCATCATTTTAGTGGTTTAGGCGTGAAATTATCGCACGGGTATGTTATACCGCGTTAAGAAGGATCCTATGTCCTGGGTCATCCTATGATCCTAGGTCATGGTCTATCCGTGTGCCCATCCTTTGTTCAGCTATTTAGGCGTGAAAACATAACAGACAGCTACTTGCCTACGCTACCTTCTTACGTAGACAGCGTTTAGCATACACAATAAGAATAAATAAAACAATAAAAGTATGGATTCAGGAATATTAAAAAGAATTGAAAATTAAATATACTAGATCAGTCCAAATATTCTAATGCTAAACATGGTCTAGGTATTGCGAACAACAATCACAGCAAACGGCCACATCATCACAAAGGGAATGGAAAGCTGCTTAATACCGATAACAGAGATGTTCCCAATAAGATACTACTATTGCCTGCATTAATTGTTAACCGATAATAGTCTCCTCTAATTAGCATTGTTCTGTTAATGTATATACTAACACAATCCTTATGTACTACACAGTGCAGGCATAATATCTTAATGTCCAAACTGATTCAGTCGTCAAATTCCAATGTAGTACACGATTTCCAGCGAATTGCGCCACTTGGGCACTACGTATAATAATAGTGTCTGCTTTCAAGCTAGAACGCACACACATGGCTACCCAAATAATTTCTTGAGTACCTACCCTTCCATCTTAATACCTCTACGATAATTGCTTGAAAGCCGTTCCAGATATTCAATTATTTCGTTTATTATATTCAGAATGTTCAACTTGAATGGAAAATGGGGATCAAGTAATTTTTTTAACAAAGAAAAATGAAAACGGTACTTCAAATAAAAAATATTCTGCCAACCATTATATTCGGCTGACATAACATTGTCCCGCGTGACATAAATATTCCCGCTTGCATTATATCGAACAAGTTAATTTACTACGCTGTAGATATTGAATTTATTACAGTAACACTGACCCAAAAGTCCGGGTTTATGATAAAAGTGCGCGCGCAATCTCCCAGCGCACAATTAGCGTCACAATCAAGATTGCTCACGATAATCCCGCGGCGCGGGGCGCGTTGTCAAAATCAACGCGTTCCGTACCATTTCTCCCTTTCGTGATTTTTAAGCCCGCTTACTCCTGAACCTTTAGACGATGCAATTTTCTTACTCAGAGTTACTTTAAAGCGAGGGTTAAAACAATTTGGTCGTTTGAGCTGTATACTTACTAAAGAAAAGTGAGCTACATTTGTGGAGCTTAGTCCGTGAAATTGTTAGTACTTGGTGTAAGTGTTCGTTGCCATTGTGTCTCTGAAAAATGCATAATTTCGCTAGCACTGCACAAGTATATCCAGTACAAAGAATGCATAAATTATATATTTCCAGTTACTAGAAGTTCAAAGATAAATAGTTCAAAGCATGGAATACTTCCTAGCCTTGCTCGTCTAATTCCGAGTTGAAGCCATCTTCATCTGTTTCAGAGTATTTCAAAACCTGTCTTTCTCTATAACTCTCTACGCAGTAGCCATTTTAATTTTTGTCATATTTTCAATTATATGTATAACTTATTACTATTAGTATAATATAATATATACTCGTAGTATGGTATCGTGTTACTCAGTAACTGGGTTGTGTAGGTTAGTCGCTCCATGTAAAATACTGGTATTCAGCTGCATACGGTAAGACTGTAAGCCGACGCTAACATAAGTAGGAAAAGCCAAGGCAGATGATGATAACCTGATTACTATTAGATACCAATATATTTTCTAGGAAATAAATACATAACATATAAAGTCAATTGGAGCTGTTTACGAGCCTAGAAGCTTAATCATGTAATTTCAATGGAAATAAGGACGTCTGACCTTTCAGCCAAAGAAACGAGAAAATATCGAATAGAGGGTGACAAACCCAATAGGTATTTACCTGTTATAGGTGTCTAACAGGTACCTATTGGGTTTGTCGTCAAAGAATATTTGACACAAGTTCTATTTCGATATTATGTTGATATTCATAACAGAATTATCTATCAAGACCGACAGCCGTATATCAGTTTGGTATACGAGTATTAAACTATAGAGAAAAATCTATCTAAAGAAGTTCTCCATAATTAAAAATTATAAAAAGTGTTTTTTTTTTGTTTCCAAGAATACAGAATCTTGAAAACATGAAAAAATCTCATTTCTTTTTTCAGCCTGTTCTTGTGCATATTCCAGTTTCTATTCTACAATAAAATAACACCGCAGGTACAGTGAAGTACAGAAGTGCGAACGAAGTCATTCCTGTGCCTAATAATTTTCCCGGACGTAATGAAACTCCACCGGAATTTTTATTGACGGTATCTTGTTATTTTTTTAAGAATTTTTACCTTGAATTCCTTAAAAAGGTATCTGCGGTATTTCTCATTGACTTCCTTGGATCTAAAGAATGCGCCAACAATTTTAATTGAGAGTTTGTCCAAAGTTTGAGTTTGGACAGCGCTAATTTGAATTTGATGTGCCACGGGTATGTCTAAGGAAATTCGGAACGTGTCTACAAGTAGGTAGTTAGATTTTGAGTCAATAATAGCAACGTAAAATCGTGATTTTTTACTAGTAAAAACTTATCGTATATGTAGCAAAATCTATCACTATCAACCGGCATCCTAATTGCGTAATTAATTACCACGCAGCAATCACGAAAATCTAAATTAATTTTGTAGCATCAGAAACTCTTTACTCGATAAATTTAATAACGCACCTTTATATGTAGGCATCAAATACGAAATAACTCACTTATATAAACAAAATGGCTTTCTCGCATCTCCACAAATAATTCAAATGTACAGCCATCTCACACGAGTATTTTTCAAAGAAAACTAGACGGCTCCACACTCAAATTATCTCGCCTCTTTAATATTTAAGTACACTTGGTGTTAGGCTAATCTATTGCCTAACAGTTTAACCATGCATTAGGGGGCTATTCGGGCAAGTGGGGAAGGGGGTGATTCCCGTCATTCCCCTTAGAGATTAGGTTGCATTTCAGCGATTAATTATACTAATGTTGTGCTGTATTTCGGCATTGTGACCTAGAACTAATTGCTGTATACGAATATACACATCTCACACAACTCGTTGGACCGATATAATATTGTCATTTTTTATGATATATATCACATATTGTTATTTTGTAAGTGGCTTTTTTATTTAGAATGGACTATAAAGGAATAGCATTTGTTAGTACTTAGAGAATCCCCAGCATAGGGGATCGTAGTGGAACATTGAGTGTTGTCTAGTCTCCTTGGAGACTGGTCTAGGGGATTTTAGTGGAACCAGCGAATTTTACACCTTTAAATAAACTTTCCGTGAAAACAGAACCCATTTCCAACCAAATGGCAGCCAACTACATTATGAAATTACTTTTTCATTTCTCATACTCGGAAAGTAGTGTATGTTTGATTGAATAGCGGTTGGAAGACGCTGCGGGAAAGACTCATAGTAATTTTTTTTTTTTTATTTTTTTTTTTTTTTTTTTAGAATATATAAACAATATCTGTGTTTTGATATCTATTGACATTATGTATTTTTTTTTTCTGTTTCGTGACATTCTCCTATGACATTTTTTACAACTTGACATGCCTAATAACATGATTTTTTTTTTTTGACATTGTTAATTCCTTTATAACTACTGCATGAATTTTTTTTTTTGTTTTAATTTTTTAAATAAGTTTACAATAACTTTAACTCGGATTTTGTATGCCTATCGGCGGAACATGGTTTGTGCACTTGATATTTATATTAAAAACACCTGTAATCACCTATGTTCACAAAATAAATAAATGAAATGAAATGAAATGAAATAATTTCTTCCCTCTCTAGGGCGGGAATGAATTTTAAAAATAGAACTAAATTGGTTAGGTAGTCAGCTACGAAACTTTTTACATAATTAAAAAAAATGCTGCGGTCTTGTGAGTGTATAAACAGCCAGTGTGAATTAAAAAATATACCTATTAAGCGGGACGGCCCGCGGCGGTGACGCGGTGTGTTCCATATTAAAATCTTACACAAATTGTTCTAACATCTCAATTAATTTTAAATAGGTACCTACTATTCATGTTATTATTAATAAATATTTTAGAAAAACCACTATTTTTTACTTTCCTTATATTCGAAATGAAAAGTAGAGTGAAAGTCATCAATTCCTACTCGGACTACTCGGTCTAAATACCTCGTATGGGAATAGATTCCTTTCGACCCTCGTATAACAATCTACTAATGCTCTACATTGTACATGGTACACATGTACAATGTGGGGCAAAAGTAATTGAATTTGAGCGGTATGTACTTACAAAACAAAAAAATATTAATTTCAATCTCATTTCAAATTGGCAGGCAAGTTCCTTTGTTCTGAAGGGTCATTATTTCTTTGAAGTAAATAAAATATTTATGAATTGTGTTTACCACAACAAAGAAAGATGGAAATGTCACCGCCAGAAACAATTCTGGCGCTGTGTATTCCAAGAAACCGTGGGTTCTGAGTTAACTGGGTCATAAAAAGTAAGAATTATATTCGCTGAGGTATATCGACAGTATTTAAAACACTTTATTTTATTAAGCACATTGCGATGAAATTGTCACTTACGAGGTGTACCTACTGACTATCTTAAAACATCTTCAAAATACTATGTAAATGAACCATATAGGCAGACAACAGTCGTGAGTAAATGTACAACAATACTGTCTTGTATCAAGACCACCGCTATGCACTGTCCAAGCTCAACAGCCCTCCAGCGTCTACCTACAGAGCCACTTCCGCAATATCCGCAAAAATTATATCCGGACGTCAGCTCCCGGCCTACGCGACACACTTGCCTAGGTACTTCCCGAAACAACTATAACATCTTGCCTTCTCGATAGTTAATTATAAATCAATATCACCGCGCCTGGAATCTCAATTAATTAAATCCATAATGAAATAGGGTAATTTATAATTGATATAGGTACTATACATTCTATGAACATGTATCTAACTAATAGATCGTGTCCTATTAATAAACACGGAGTTGATTTTGTTGGCAGTGCCTTCTCTTTGCCAAGTAACCAAGTGTGACTGAAGAAAGAATTCCCGGATATTATATTTAGAGGTAGACATAAACAATATTTTGGCTAAATTAGCATAACAACTTAGGGGACATGCCGTCAAGTTCGAACTCCTCATAGATAACAGAGAACGCACCTGCACAGAAATGTTTTTGTACAATTTAACCCTTACTTTGCCGCGTTCATCTTAATTCTGGCAACGTTCGAGCTTATTAGGAGCAGACTGATAATGCGATGAATAATTTACGGAAACATTATTTTATATTAACTCCTTAATTTGTTAAAGCTTTCGTTTATGAGGGGTGGTGGAAGTTTACAATTAATTTTTCAGTAAAATCTTTGTGTTAATGTAATTGGAAAGGGAAGTTAGCAGTTTTTGTGCGTTGTTGTGACAGTGGCTTCTTTGATTGGTCAAAAACACAACAAAAAAGAAGCCAAAAGAGTTGCCTCAAGGCAAGGTTTGTTCGAAAACTATGAATATAATGGCGCAACACTGTAGCCCAGCGTCCATCTGTTCAGGTTCAACTATGTAAGATCCAATCTCTGAATTACACAAATATGTGTTCGAGCAACAGATGTGTAATTGCACCTCTCACAGAGAAACCTGGAGTTTTTAGTCTGAATGGTCTATTTACCGTTTGGTCTTCACTGCTTGCATAACCTGTGTACCAATATATAAGTAGATTTATAACGCCACACACTATTGTGCAAGGTTGCTAAATACGTTTGAATTCCTAGAATTCGTTTAATATCAGATACGGGTGTGATTATACTGTAATATCATTAATACTGACTGTTGACGACACTAAATTATATTCTTTTGTCTCTTAAATTTTCAACATTAATATAACAAGTGTGTGGGTTTTTGTTCTTCATTAATTTTGATACTACAAGAGACCTCATGTTAGTTAGGTAACTGACATGAGGTCTTAAATAGGTCTGAAAATACAGATTAATTTATTTCATGCAATAAATTAGGGCTTGAATAAACTTTGCGCCTAAAATGGCTAAATAACTGTGTTTTAGTGTGTACCTACAGACAGATTTATATTAAACATTGGTAGTCTAGCCGACGTTCTTATAAAACTCACATTGTAAGAAATATTTCTTTGCCTCACCGTATCTAGAAAAATATTGGATTAGTTTTCTCGTTATAAAATTTTATAAAGCAATAAAACTCGTTGGGATCAGATAAAACGTATAGTTATTGCTTTTGATTTGTTGCCCTGAAGTCCTGTGCTTATGTATCCGAAGGTTTGTATATCATTTTCAGGGTGTTAAACACGCAAAGTATTTATATGATATGGAACCAATTTACCGTGTATTTAAACTAATATTATAAAGAGAAAAGATTTGTGTTTTTGTACGTTTGTTTGTTACGCTTCCACGCTGAAACGGCTGAATGGATTTGAATGAAATTTGCCACATGGGTAGACCATGACCTGGATTACAGACAAAGGTTACTTTTTATCCCAATATTTTCAAGGGATTGAGACTAATACGGGTGAAGCCGCGAGGCGTAGCTAGTTCGTTATAACTAAATACTAATTCTACAACGACTTTTGAAAATAAGGAACAAGGAGTCCTTCTACACAAACTGGATAAGCTGATCGATAATTTGGTACAACCGTACCTTCAGATGAATCGTAAACCAATAAAGTGATCACGAAACTCGGTCAGTTAATATACTATGAGATATAAAAATCAAAGAGCGCTACAGTCTAATTGAAAACCCCTTTTCTTTTTATGGAGTTCGTACTTTATGGACACTTAAAGCGATACTTTCGTGAATGTTGCGTCTGTAATAAGAGTTATATAACGACCCAATGTTATTCGTTCCCTCCGAGATTATTGGCGGAGCGTAAGGTTGTGAGGGAACTTGTTTATTTTCTTTCTTAGTGTGTATAGAAAGGCTTCAGCTTATCGCCAGCGGGCAGCCGGCTTCATATGAGCCGGCCACCTCACGCCCCTATTCGGGATATAAATCATGGGAAACACACATTTCCTTTCCACAAAATGCTTAGGGCAAAATCTACTTTCTTTGCAACGTTATTGATAAATAAAAGCCGACTGTGTATACAGCTGCAAAGCTAATGATTTTTTGTCATTAACAGACATGGCTTTTTGGCTCGGCTCCACCCTTCCGAATAGTGGACTGACATAAGACATTTGCAGAGGTTAATGTCTGAAAAAATATTGAGACAAAAGCCGACCGGCCGTTGTCCTTACTTTGTTTTGTAACTAGGTGTTTGTCTTGTTACTATCTTTTAGATAATACCTATATCTGGTACCAGGAAATTATTTTCTAGGAATATTTTACTAACCACCTTTTATTGTTAATTATTTAAATTGAAATGTACCCAGCAGTTAACAAAAAATATTACAGAATATGCTATATAGGTATATATATATATTACATTTAATATTTAGCATCACATAAATTATTTCGCTAAATTGAATAAATGGGAACGTCTCCCGACGCACAGTCGCAGTTGAAGTTTAATGAGTTTGAGGATTTTAACTAAATCACAACTGAAACTTTGCTGTAAGTACTTTCAGCAGTTGCAAATTTCACAACTGAGTAAATATGGATTACATTATCTATTGTTTCCACTCAGTATTTCATATTCTATAAGATTAGTGTACAACTTTTCAAACCTTGAGTTCTCAATAAAGCGCAAGAGTAAAAGGTTTTCCTCTTTCGAGCTAATCCCATATTTTAAATCGGATGTTAGTTTATTTTACATTCCACTTAGCTTTTAAGAAAGATAAACAGCCAGCTGAATGAGGTTACTTGCCTTTTTAACATAAACTCTTACTGATTAAATTGAAATATACCTTAAAAGGAGAAACGGAAACTTTATCACCCTCCTAAATTCGTGCATTCAAGAAAAGTTATGGACGTTCGTCGTGAAAATTTTCGGAAGATTTACAATAGTCGGATCTCTAGTGTGTCTATGGTAAACGATGAGAGTACTCCCTAACAAATTGAAAATCAATGAACCGCGGAATTCAATTTGATATTGAAAGCCATCTCTCACGTAGCCGGGCGCGGGCGCGGGGCGGCGCGGGCGGCGTCACAGAGCACTTCTCGATATCTCTCTCTTTGACTCCGTTTCACACATAAAGTCATACATTCAAAAGATATTCAACTTCACAATTTAGAGGTATTCAACACGAGGAGGAAGTAAATATTGAACAAAAGATGATCGAATTACATTATTAGCTTTACGTGAACAAGTAGCGTTACGTGAGAGTATTGACATTCCGATCTATTCTGGGTTAGGTATAAGAATATTATGCGTGTACATAATACCCCTTTAGAACGTGAGATGTAATCGAAAAAAGGCGAGTTTAATAAGAGAGATAAAAAATTTCGTAATCCCTTTTGTCAAGCAATAGTTTACAGAAAAACGAGGCAATCATACCTAGTCCTTCGTATTGCATGTGATCTTCAGATTAAAGCAGTAGAAATACATGTCTCCTCACTATAATTCAAGACCCACACATAATTTAAAAAAAAATCTTGATTCAAATATCATGCAAGCGCACTTCCACGTATAAACCCGCGTTGTATACAATTAAAAAAACGTAGTTAATATCAAATTGCACAAAACACGTTTCTATCGGGACCGTATCCATTAAAGTGTGGAACGATATAATTTGTACACAGAAGGCACTGGGGTTCATAGCTGTTAAGTTGGAGTGGTTACTGATAAGCGGCATAAGTCTTTGTTACTGTATAATTAAACGTAATACTTCGTCTGCTTCTTGTGTTTACAGTGACTTATCACGCAACCGATTGAAAGACTTTGTGTAGTTAATAGGTAGCCAGTTGTAAAGTTTTGTCTGCACGTTAATGAGAGTTCACAAGTGAAGTAAAATAAAAGCCAAATGGAGCAGACGTTTGCTCGCTGACAATAAATTAATATTTTTGTGTGCTACCGTCAACTTGAACAGATCTTGTAAGCTCTCCTTTTCTGATAAATTTCTTCTGTTTTATTAAATAAAACAATTCTAAGGAAAATCTCCGTTAGTCCGTATATAATTCTATAAATAGTAAGTCTTAGTATGCTTTAGTAAATATTGTTTGAGATCATGTTTCGAGAACTAATAGAAAATTTTAATAAACATCCATTTTATACAGAACGGTACTTAATGTTGCCGCTGGCAAATCACCTAAATAAATGAATATAATTTGTTAAATGTTTGTTGCGACTTTCATTTCGGAGTAGTAATGACAGCGCGGAGCTCTTTCACTCAAGGTAATGTTTTGCGCTAAATGATTTATGTGCCTATTATTGATAATGGACAGGCAATGTGAAAAATGTCCAAAACAACTTGGAAAAATAATAAAGATTGTTAACATTATTACGTAACATTACCCCCTACTGAGCTGGAGGGGAAAACATAGTGCATTAGCTGCTTGTCAACCCCTGGAAGGGTTAAGTGGGGGGGAAACGGTTAGGGTGATATCAGTATAAGAAGTATGTTTGACTGTTAGAAGTTGGTAAGTAATTTTATTTATAGAGTCAGATTTGCTTTGAAAACATACGATAATTTTGCTCTCATATTTACCATTAAAATGACTTGATATTGATGTTTTTAGGTACAAGTTAAACACCAAATTACCAATAGACAACATAGTTCAATGACTGAACGTTGATGTCTGCCCAAACCGCAGCTATTAATTAACTAAAGTAACGTATTCCTCATATAAAAAATGATACCATGTTCTAACCACTACCCGGATATTATACACATTACCCTAATTAATACGTAGCCCATATAATATATAGGCTGTGATGCCTTATTACCTTTTTCCTTCAAGTGTGTGACGTTGAGATGATCAAGTGGGTCACATATCTTGGCGACGTTGCCGTTATTGCATCTACTCGGGAAGATGATGGCAGGAGGTGTCGGCTCCACCTATTCTGAACGAATTCGCTGCTTGAGATATATGTGTTGCCATTCTTCAAAGAGGTTTCATTTCTGCCTGGATTACGTCTGAATTTCTTATTGCTATCAAACAGATATGAAAATAGATGAATTTAAAATATTTTTCAATAGTTGTCTTTGTTATGATAGATAGATTTCAATATGCTTTATTGTACACAAAAATTATGACTTATTCAAAATCTTTGCTACTTATTCCAAACATAATTTTCGTGTTTTCTTTAATTGCACTTTTTTCAAGTTAGAAATGAATATAATATAATAATCCTAGATGAGTACAAAATCAGTTAAATAGTATCTTAAAAATGATTTCCTTAATTTTCTTCAGGTTACCCAATTCAGAACATGGGCTTCCCTATTATTCCCCAATGATCGGATTTTGATGATATAACCCTCTATTATATGTGTGATATAGCTGCCATCATGTTTTCTCTTTTCCCTATGGTTTGCATGATATTTCAAATATTTGTCTAGGATTGGGTAACCGCTCACATCGCAGTCTTCCCGCGCTCAGCCCCTTATCGAATGATTTCGCGTCTGTGAACCCCCTGGACATTTCACGGGTTATTATATTTTTATTTTCAATATTCTATTCAAACTTTGCTATACTAAACTGGACGTGAGTGTTCAATAGTCATATGGTTCGATTATCTGCCTACTCATACGGCTATTAATCTTCGATTAGGTTTAGTGCCGAAGTCGCCGGCAACACAACAGTGTCTAGCTCTAAACTCAGTTTGACCGCTGCCTTTGGCCAATTTGTAAATTGCTCAAATGCACAGCTGAATACACCTAAACTCAGTTCGAGACCATAAAGTTTTCAAACACAATTTAGCTTAGTAACGCAACGGAGGAGAAGGTATTAATTTCGTTCAATGGCAATTGATTTCCGAAGAAATGATGGCGTCATCAAAAATTATTAACTTAGTTATCGACGAAAATACACAGCCATTTTCTCGGCAAGGGATAAAGTAAATTGAATTATGTGATCGGGGATTGATCCGTATTATGGGAGAGACGGATCCGAATTTAATATTTCAGGTTACATAGTTAATTCCCGCTATTACTATATTGTTAATAGACAAGGTTGTTAATTCCTAATTGTTTCAAGATACCTACGTCAGCACAACCAGGAGAGACCCGTGGCTAAATAATAACAGCAACACAGGTCGATCGATCAGGTTAAGCTATGCTTGCCACGGTTGGTTTGCGGATGGTTGACCATTTTTAAATACGGAGACCCCTCCGTGCCTCGGAAATCACGTTAAGCTGTTGGTCCCGGCGTTACGGGTAGTCAGAAGCCCGAAAGTCTGACAACCAGTCTTACCGAGGGGTGTCGCATTACCCAGTAACTGGGTTATGGAGGTCAGATAGGCAGTCGCTCCATGTAAAATACTGGTTATCAGCTGCATCCGGTTAGACTGGAAGCCGTCCCCAACATAGTTGGGAAAAGGCTAGGAAGATGATGACCTACGTCGGCACGATCTTGCACTACAATACACATCAATTCTAAAAACGTGGTACCTATTTGGTTTTCACTATATTTTATCAAAATTACACGTTTGTTAGCAAATTAGCAATATACAATAGCAATTCGCAATTTTCCTACTGATAGTACTAAGGAATTAACTATGAGAAAAAATCTAGTATATTTAGCACAAAATCTAAACTAGTTCTCTTAGAGTATAAGAAGCATTTCGCACTTCCTAATACCCATTGCCGTATCTAAAGCCAGGATTACGATACTTCACGGGATAAGCAAAGACAGAATTAGTACACAAAGAGCTAATTGAAACCACGTTTGGCACCGAATGGAGATGCTACAAAGTTGATACAATATCTCTGATGTAATGACAGATTGCATACCGTCCATTAACTAATGCACTACCTCTTTGACTATTGGACGTCTGCTACTGATTCAAAGTAAAATGATGCATGGGGTAGACATAGGGGGTAGACTAGCTCTTGTGATATATCACTGAAAACACAGTGTTAATTTTTTATTTTTGTTTAATTCACTTCCGAAAACAAAGGTGGACGTTAGGAATAAAAGTACTTATTTTATTTGCTTTCTAAGCTACGAACGGCATATTTTAATATTAATCAAATAAAAAATAAATAAACATCACTTGCAGTTAATATTAATAACAACAGTTAATTATTTTACTTAATTGTAACATTTTCCAAGATAAATGCATTTCTGTTCCTGTCGTAGTACCCGTAGCTGTAACTCGTAGCAACTCGTAGCTGTTCGTAGCACAAAGGCCTGTTGCTACGTTGTTGTTTTTTATTTATTTATGGGCACTTTTCTCCGGTCACATTAGGAGACCCGACTTGACCCGAGGACTATTATACGATTCGCTTTTCTTGGAAAATTGTAACCATTAAAAATTTATAGTGACCTTTTAGTGTCCTGAACAAAACTTCAATGTTCCCAGTGACTTGCTTTGATCACCCTAGTGTACATAGCTAGGATTGAATGTAGATTAGACTTTGTAACTTCTTAAGAAGTACGTATACAAAGGTACAAAACTATCTAGTTTTAATCAAACTTAGCAAAGTTTGATTCGGTTTGAAAAGAGAAATTCTAGGTTTTTACGCGAGCTTAAAATAACAAAAGCTACTCATGATGTTATTGGACAAGTAAATACGGATGAGGAGGTTTATGCGCAGATTTTTATCGCAAATTCGGTTTTAAGGTCTAGTTCAGAATTAGCAATCCAATCTTGTTCATTGTAGTAGATAATCACTCTGTCTACAGAATATATATTAAATTGAAATCTTTCAATATTGCAGTATATCAGTTAAAAGATAATTGACCATTGATAAAAGTGTCGACCTTTCAAAAATCTTCCAAGCTTGCGAATCAATTCATAAAATACCATTTTATAAATTCAATATAACTCAGGTTGCAGACTCTGTATTAAAAAAGCCCTCAATGTTTACCATTTATCTAACTTTACTTAATATATTAAAGTAATCGCTTACAATATAAGTATTACCTGCGACGATACCCAAACGATTATTTTTAATTTCCCCCGGGAACGTTTCTTCCGCTTAAACGAGGAATCGATTTCAATCTCAGTTAAAAGTTTTTGTAAAGTAACACCAAAATTCCGTTATGGAGTTTTCTGCTAACACAGTACGCCCTTTATGCCTGGAGGCTTTTATATAGGTATTAAGTTCTATTTACGTTTTCATTATTTATTTCTGCTTCAGGTAGTTTTAATTTTTTTTTTTGGGAATATTGGCTTGTGCTAGCTAACATAATGCCAAATGCTTGCCAAAGAATTAGCATCGCCATTCAACGTGAAAATGCTGCTAGCCTTTTGGGCACTGTTCCTGTTGACAGCGATGCGGAAGAATTTTTTGAGGTCCTATGATTATTTTGCTTCTTTTTTCATATACAGATACATAATATTATTTTTAATTGTAGCTTGTATTATTTAATGTTTTGTGTTTCGTAATGTTAATTACTTATTGTTGTATAGAATCAAAGTTCTTCTAACTAGACAGACAGCTGTGCTGCTGCGATGATTGTTGTGCCACTTCTTCTTCCCAGCTAAACCATTAGAAAGTGGTGAAGGGCGGGCGTTTTGGGGGACTGTCTTAAAAAGTTGACGTTCAAAAAGTGCTGATTCTCAACCTAGTTTGAATAAATGAGTTTTGATTGTAAATGGGTATAGGAAACAGTGGCGAAGGGTGAATTTATGACAGAGGTAGGCTGGAGCAAAAAAAAAATCCAAAAGAAAATTTCAATGATGAATTGTCTATAGAGTGGTTATGTTCTGAATTTTCGAAAGGAAGCCGGTGGGAATCGTGTTGTATGGTACCTTCGCCACTGATAGGAAAATAGATATCTGTACTTGTGTAGTACCAAAACCAAATCTTAGCACGACACTATAAGGCAAAAAGTCATCTGATATTTATATCCTAATATTTCTTATTAAGAGGAAACGCAGGTGGTCGTTTCTCTATAGGAACGCTCTCGCCTGTTTTCTTTCTGGTTATTGACCGTAAAGCAATGATTTTTACAGAATAATAAATATTAACTACTTGTATGTCCCTACGTTTTCCTTTTTGATGATACATTATTTTTATAAGCACTAGAACCTTTAAACCGCTGTCAACAGAGGCCTAGTGTACAAATATGACAACTATTAATGATAAATGATAAATGATTTTATTTCTGTAAGTAGGTTTGCACAAACACTTTTACACGTCAATCATATTTTAAAAACTAGATGAGGTCGGCGTTTCCTATCTGACTACTCTGAGAAGAAAGGCCGAAACAAACTCAGAGGTCACAGTCTCTTTTAAAGTCCAGACATAATCTTGGTCAGGTTATATGAAGACCATGTAGATCGAAGTCCGAGATGGTCTTTTGAAGAAAGAACCACACAGATTGAGTGGACCTGTCCAGTCAGTGCACGCATTTGTCAGAATTCGTGCAGCTCAACTCAAAACTTAAGGAGCTCAACGATTCGACGAACAATACCAAAGAAAGGACATTTGGGTAGGCCACATAAATTACTCAAACTGCCAGACCATGACAAAAACTAAACAGAACAAAGAAAATAATCAAAATAAAAAAATAAGTAAAAAATAAAATGACCCACATTGTCTTCACACTCACAATAATTAAAAGAATATAATACTTTACAAAGTAAGCAAATGTCATTGTTTATATAAAATTCATTAATGTCAATGTGTAAATAAAAAAATAAAAAAATGTTCAAAATACAAAATTGGAAGCAGATCAATCCCAAGCTTTTTTGTCCTCAATGTAATCTTTAACAGTATAAAAGGCTTTCTGGCACAACTTACGTTTAATGAATGATTTGAATTTATTAAGGCTTAGATCTTGAACTTGGCTTGGTAGTTTATTGTAAAAGCGTATACATTGGCATCTGAATGAGCCACCTATTTTCTTGAGCCTTGTTGTAGGTACAACAAATTTGTGTTTGTTCCTAGTATTTATATTGTGGATATCACTGTATTTTTTAAACAATTTTATATTTTTATGGGCATATAAAAGATTTTCATAAATATACTGAGAAGGCACAGTCATTATATTAATCTCTTTAAATTTGTCTCTGAGGGAGTGTCTCGGACTTAATTTATAAATTGAACGAACAGCTCGCTTCTGCAAAACAAAGATAGTCTGAATATCGGCGGCATTTCCCCACAATAGAATACCGTACGACATTACACTATGAAAATAGCTAAAGTACACTAAACGGGCAGTCTCTATATCAGTTAAATTACGAATTTTTCTAACAGCGTATGCTGCGGAACTTAGCTTTTTTGACAATTTGTCTATATGTGGACCCCACTGAAGCTTAGCATCCAAAGTTATGCCCAAGAATACTGTGCTGTCTTCAGGATTCAATTCTTCGCCCTTTATCAACACATTAGTTTTCACCTGCCTGACGTGAGGTAGCGTAAACTTAATGCATTTGGTTTTTTTCTCGTTTAGAAGTAAATTATTAACATTGAACCAGTGGACTACTTTCGAGATCGCGCTATTTACATCGTCAGTAACCAACTGCTGACGTTTAAGTTTAAACAAAAGTGAAGTGTCATCTGCAAACAACACTATATCATGATTATCCTTTATGAGGTACGGCAAGTCATTAATATAAATAAGAAACAAGAAAGGACCAAGAATTGAGCCCTGTGGGACTCCCATTGTTACTATAGATCCGGGTGATCTTTTTCCATTAACGTCAACGCTTTGAATCCTTTTACTCAAATATGAAGTAAGAAGATCCAGAGCACTATTCCGGATCCCGTAGTGGCGGAGTTTCCTGATTAAAGTTTCGTGAAAAACGCAATCGAATGCCTTGGACAAATCACAAAAGATGCCCAAGGCATCGCATTTATCTTCCCAAGCATTATAAATATGTCCTAAAAGTTCAACACCGGCATCAGTAGTTGAACGACCCCTTGTAAAGCCGAACTGTTTGCTATGTAATAATTTATGTTTATTAAAAAACCTCTGCATTTGGTCTAAAATTAATTTCTCAAAAATTTTACTAAAGGTAGGTAGTACAGAAATAGGTCTATAATTTGTGGGGTCTGATGTACTACCTGATTTAAACAAAGGTATTATTTTACTATACTTCATAAGGTCAGGAAACTCCCCACTGTCAATGCAACTATTGAAGATAAGAGCCAGAGTAGGTGCTACAATGTAAATAATAGACTTAGCAACTTCTACAGAATTACCCCACAGATCTGCAGTCTTTTTTACATTTAAAGTGTGAAAGGTTTTAAAATGAAAAATATAGGGACACAGAATATTATATCCTTCTTATTCAGTTTATGAATTATCTTTTAATTTGGTCCAATATTGAAGAAAGAAATAGGCGAGAGCCAAGCCTCGAATTACGACTTTTTACTAAGGTTTTTTTCAAAAGTAAATAGACAAATAAATCTGAGGTGTAGGTATTTCAAATGTTTTGATCTTGAAACTTCGATGCTACTCGTTGTAACTCATTTTTTTTATTAAAATGGTGAAGATTTAAAATACAGGGTGCATAGTTTGATTTAATCAGTAAGTAACGGTTGGTAAAATACAGGAACCGGACTTCAGTCTTATTGTAACACCAACAGCGGATGAAACCCTTCGCCTCAAGATAAAAAACGTACCGTTCATGGCTCATAAAAGCATTGTTTTTGTTGACAATGGTTTTTTTCTTTGCCCGTAATGAGTGAATTAAGAAGGGGTATCTAATGTCATTGTAGTGGGTTATTTAATTAGAAGGCAGAACAGAGAAGGCTAAATACTATTTTCTTGTTTAGAAAAGTCCTGCCTACGCAATAGTACCTACTAATAGACATTTTTTTTTTTTTTTAGATCGCTCTTAGCGACAAGACCGCCCATTGTGTCACCCATTGTAAAGTTTCTATATTTATGTCTGTAATTTATATGGTGTACATAATAAAGAGTATTCTATTCTATTTTTAAGTCTACGTCTAAACTGTCCCTTCAAGCGTATAGGTAGAAGACGCCGAGGAGGCAACCGCCTCGACGCCTAACACGCCGAAACCCCACCTGCATCATCTAAAGCAGGCGGGAAAATGGGGTCGCGGTCGATTAGAGTGGGGACTCTATCGGCCCACTGAGTGACCTCAGGGAAGGCGGCGCACAGTGGTCATATGCTGCCTTGCACACTTGCACAGCTAGGTCCGGGGAGACCCTTTTACAGTCTCCCCAGAGATGTGCCCTAACAGGCGTTGCACAGAGGGGGCTCCGGATTGGTCTTTTGAGAGGTAACGGTGCCCCTTCCATAGTGCAGATGGTGACCGCCGGGGTGGTTTTAGTGAGGTAAAAATCCCACACTCCCTGGTTTTATCCCCAAAAAAGGTATACTGTTGTATACTGCATTCGCGATTAATATTCAAAACAAGAGACAAATATTTGTTTTTGGAAAAACAACGTTAATACCCACTCATAAACTTCACTTTGCGCTACAACTTCAACATTTTTTATGAATTTTTCAATAGTATTATTAGTCATTCTAAAATCAACTTCATTTACCGGATAAAAGTTGATATTGATGACTGAATATCTTTGTGCACACTATTTCTGCCGCCAAAAACCCCACCAATACAATAACCACTCTATCTTATATTTCATTGTATAAATCGACTTCTTTCTCCTCTCCCCGTCGTGTCCATCTTCCTTCTTCTCTGCATGAGAAGAGGCATTTGCCCTGCAGTGGGACAGCTATAGGCAGGTCATCGACATTCTCCTGCCCTTATCCCAATTTATTTGGGGTCGGCGCAATACGTCTTTTTCTTCCATGCTTCTCTACTAGTCATCTCGGTAGTCACTCCCTTTCTAGTCATAATCATCTTTCACATAGTCCATCCGTCCCCTACTCGAATAGCCATCCACATTCATACTCAAAGTTACAGACTGGTATTATTATTTATTAATCGTCATTGCACTGAAAGTTTGTTGCCGTTGTCGAGTTTCCTTTCATTCATTATGTTCTACTGCGGTGTAGTAAAAGTTACTTATGTTACTAAGAATATAATTAAAATATGTAACTAATTTTAAGTTTAACGCATTAATTAAAACTTCTCAGTGTGAATACGATTACAAATTATAATATGAAAAGTTTGAGCAGTTTATGAAATATTGCTGCATAGTACATATTTAAAAATAAAAACTAGTTATTTAGTTTTCAGTAGATGCTTTTTAAAATACTTTTAACGTATACAATTATTGACTGATGTTTTGGAGAAGCAGACGTAATCGATTCTATGAAGGAAAATAAAGCAAGAAGCTTAATAGTTAAGCGTCATTGATCCCTCCGCAATGAATGAACCTTGACAGGTACATAATTGTCTTAAAGTATTTTCATTCATTATACATACAATTGGCTGCCTAAAGTTTTAATGAGAATAAACTGAATAATTCATCAAAATTGTCATAAGCAATGAACCCTTTCATATTGTAGGTTACACAAGTTTCATTACCAAAACACAAGTCCCTAATTCCAATTTGGCCATTCGTGAAATTGTAACGCTTACAACATGGTTAATAAACAAGAAACCAACGAACGAATTACGTAGATATGCAATTTGACAAAGGTACAAACGACCAACAACGTAACTAAATTAAAGTTACCTCTGCAGAAAGTGGGTTAACCTCCCAAATCCCTACGTGGTTCGGAGAGGCTTTTGCCGTCTCGTCTTACAGAAGAATATTAACTCTTAAACGCTTACACGGGGCCACATTGAACCACCTTCATGAATATTTTAGCATGTAGAATTCGGAAAAAATGAGTACCTGTTTATTTTAATACAGAACATTCAAAACAACAAGTTTGAAATTACCGCTCGTCTAGACATTTACACCTAGTCTTATTTTCATGATTTGAAGTTCATTTATAAATCATTAAAGTTTCAACCGAATAGGTTGAATTTGTGGCAACAGTTATTTTATAAGTTTTGGCAATTCGCATGATATCGACGTGTTGAGAAAATGACTAGCGAGTTTCTTGGCAAACCTCGTCGCAGGAAGCAATATTTCGATTGCAAAGATGATCATTACATACCTATTTATGTGAAGAAATATGTTAATATTCTTGAGTTCAACGTAGTTTTTGTTTCTATCGGAAAGGAAAAACATTGTGAGAGCTTAGGCTTTGCTGAATGTAGGTGGGTCTTCCCTAAGCAATGTATTCGGACATTTTATTATTAATAAATATAATATGCGTTTGGGGTGAAATTCAGAACAATTGTGTAGGCCACGCGTTGTTTGCATACCTTGTAACTAATTGAATTAGTGTCACGGTTCTGTGCAAATTACTCGGCTAGTTTAAATTAACTTGTTTCGGGCAGGGGCGACTTTGGCCCTAAACTTCCCTAATTTTGTGAGCGCAACATCAAACTGTGCTTCGCCCATATTACCCTGTTTGGTCCCACGTGAATTTTCTACACTAATTAGTTTCCACGATGTTTATTTTACTTAAGTTTGCGTACAATGATTTATGACAGCGACGAGTGCTGTTAGTGTTTTTACCCCTTGTAAAACTCGAACAGCGAGTTTCGCTTTAATTCGTTTATTAGATAACTATCGCGTAATTTATTGTGTTAATTAACGCTGTACAGACAGCAGTACATATTTCAATAAGATATTTCGTGTAATTTGAGTCTTTTGACAGTAGCAGCATTTTGAAAGTGCTTTGGATAAATGTATGTTTCTTCTACTGTTGTGCTAAACCTATAAGAAAACAAAAAGGACTAATGATCATCTCACCTTACCCAATAAGTTATCTTATTAAACATAATGTCTTACCCAGCAGCGGTACAGAAAACAAAGCACGCTGCGTAGACTCTAACAGTAATTTTCATACGACATTTCAACCCTGTCTTTGGGCCATCCCTAGTGACTCAATTACGTTCTTGACGCATGCGAGTGCGTGTCAATGAATGCCGTCAAGTGCAACGTTCGCGTCAGACTCAGCAGGGTTAGCACTTCGCAGTTAGTCGTGTAAAATCAATTACACGGTATGGCTGTGTCGCTGTACCGTCGTGAGCTGGCTAACCGCCGGATTAACGGCTTAGCTGCGGAACCCAAGCCTTTTACAAAACATACACGGGACACTAACCTGCTTTTTTTTTGTATAAATCTCGTTTAACTGCGAGCAAATGGTACAACGATCTGTGTTACAGTTTTGTTAAGGTGTTAAGTCCTTTTCATGCGCTTTTTTAGGACAAGCATTTACATATTAGGTACTGAATTGTATGATCTTATTTTCTTTTATTTTTTAAATTACAATTGATGAATAGACGCTGCGGTGTTAATCATGATTCAATATAATTTCAAGAACGCAATAAAAGTATGCACTGTATTTAAGTAATTTAAATAACAACTCTAGGAACTTAAAATATTTTTAATTACCGAGAGAATAATGCAATTAAATAGTGACTCGTTGTTAACGAGCAATTTAAATTTAAACACGTATATTATGTAATTAAAACAATTTTCATAATCGCATAGAATTTTTAAACTGTTTCACATCTCATCATCAGTGCGGTTCTACTGTAAATAATTTACCTAATTAATATTCACATACCTAAGGTTATGAAATCCCTTCGTAAGCGATTTCAAAATGTTTATAAACAAAGTTTATTGTCTACGTTTTTTCTTCACCGTAAGTGTTAGATTAATTTAGAAAGAACATACCTACTTCGCATTTGGAGAAGGCCATATTGGTACTTGCCAAGTTTAAACTTGTATCCTCATGATAGAACTTAGTCGCTTAATTTCCGGGTCATCACGACATATCTATGCGTCATGTTTTTTTTTTTTTTTTTTTTTTTTTTTTTTTTTTTTTTTTTTTATTTATTTATTTATTTAATTAAAACGGTTTCGTGAACGGGTGCCGTCAGTTGTGGCTGGTCATCACTTAGCTGCCTCGGCTTATTTGTAATTATTTTATTTTTTTATTGCTGTTTTTTTTTACTATTTGCTGTACTCTGGACGCTTTTAACGCGTACGTCTTCTTTTACATCGTTCTCACATATTATTTATTATAAATTCAACATTAATGATGTAACTAATATTTTTGTAAAAATATAATTTAAAAGAGTGTCCATGGAGTCTCTTACCTGTTCTTTTCCATACTAGGTACCTACGCTTTGGAATGGGCAACTAGCTTCATTTTTTTTTTGACTGACCGACTTCTTGACAATTCAAAAGTGCCTGTAAATGGTTTAATTGAAATAAATACTTTGAGTTCGAGTTTGAGTTTATCATTTTATCGAGAGGTAGTCATAACGCTTCTAACCCATATAAAGCACGTATCAGAATCATATATATCTAAGGGTGTGGTACATACCATCAAACTGAACAACTTTCTCAATGGGACCAACATCGTAATCGCGAAAAAATTATCAACTCTTCCATACAAAACTGCAATACCTACTCGAGCCAAATGTGATGGCTGATAATTTTATAGTTGCTGTATATTAAATATTTTATGGTGATAGATCTCTACCTACCCTCGCGAGCTAAACGAGCGTGACCTGTATAAAATCTAAGTAAGCTACACAGTAATGGAGTAAAAAATCAGTCAAGTGGGCACCGGCAGTGCTTACAAAATGGATGACTCGTGTTTTGAACCTATCCAACGATTTTGCACTTGATTGAGTGCGTGGAATTTTTCAACTTCCCTTTTTTCACGGAGCGTTATTACAAAACTTTCGTGCACAGGGGAACTACATAATAGTAGTACGGTGGTTTATACATAACTCATACATAGGTATATAAACCCACCGGATTTGTGAACTTTTGTAAGCATTCTCGTGTATCATTTTAACCCTTTGAACCCTGTGTAAATAAGCCATTTATACTTGGTCAAATTAAATTAGCTAGACAAACTAGACGTGATGGGTATCCATATCTAAATATGATAATATAAAAAAAAGAAATTAATTTGGTGATTTCTTTTGTGGGGTCATCGACCGCATTCAGAGTATTCTCTTGAAATATTAGTTTTAAAAATCTGTATTTTTTTGAGTAACCTTCACAGTTGTGATTTTTATCGTATACCCAAATACGATAAAGCATATTTTCTGAACTCATACTTCAAGTAACTACATCATCACCTTACCCTTAAAAAAAACATCTAATGTTTTCTATTTTAATGTTATCGTGTTTAGATACCGATACCGTCACGTCTGCGGCTTTTGCTAGCTAATATAATTTGACCCTGTGTATAAAATGGGAAATAAATTTTATAATCAACTAGCGACTGACTTTGCACAGGTGTAACTCACTGTTTTTTTTTGTCGTTTATTCAAATTAGGCTGAGAATCAGCTCTTTTGGAACGCCAAAATTACAAAACACAGTCCCCCAAAACGCCCGCCCTTCACTTCCTAGTGCCTTCGCTGGGAAGAAGAAGTGGCGCAACAAACTCCCCAGAAGCACAGTGCGATATAATGCGTTAGAATTAGAATTAGTATGCGCCATAAGGCCGCCCATTGTATGTTTTATGTGTATAATCGTTTTTAATGTTATGTTTTTTCTGGTGTACAATAATGTATATATAAATAAATAAAACATCAAAATTCTAAGTTAAACATTTATTTAGAATACACATAAACCTTCCGGAATAAATCCATTGTGTAGTTTAGAAGACCTAAGCGGCCACACAGACAGACATGAAAAAACACTTTATTATATAATATGTATAAAAGTCCGAACAAGTTACAGTAATTATAATTAACATCGTACATCGCTGTTAATTGGGACTCAAATTAACACAAATGTGACACAGAATGTTAATTTATTTATATCTGATGTTCAGCATGATCGCAGCATTGATTTAAGTGGCGTACCATACCTACCTATTATTGAAACTGCATCAGTTTGTAACAATCCTTCGATAATAAATTGGAACTAGGGAATTATTTGTTCAGTCTAATGTTTATTGGAACTCGAAAGTTAATCACTACGCAATTGTGGAGGTGTTACACGAAGCCAGATGTTTCACTTTAGTGAATCTGATGCTTTACAAGGTGTTTTGAGATAGATGTTGGGTGATCATTCTGCTTTCAGTCGATCGTCAGAGTCTCGTCAGTCGGTAGAAAAATGCACCGCCCGTATAAAGATTGATGTGTGAGTTATCCGCCTTGTGTACTCTCCCCCTGCAAAACTACAAATACAATCTAAACATGGCAAGTAAAAGAAGCATCCCAGTACAAAGTTACGTCGGAATGCGAGTTTCACTGAAAATAAGCCAACAGAGAGATTCTCTCTATGATGGATTATTTGAAAATATTTTATATTCATGTCCACGTTGAATCAGTATTGTTGTTCATTTTCATTCAGGGCGGCTCCCGAAGGACCCAGGCATGACGTGATTCATTTCCAGACTGCATTATAAATTTGTATCCCATTGTTTCTTTTTCAACAGCCAACTGGTTCAGTTACCTATTGTTAAAGCTAACAAAAGGATTGAGATATGCGATTTTTAAGTGCAGCCGGCGGGATTTTCAACTATTTTAGTGAATGTGGGATAGATTTTTGTGGGACTGTTTGGTTTACCAGTAAATAAAGTTGGTTCTCAATTGAGGGGACCCGTTTGATGACAATCTTTGTGTTTTTTTTTTTTGTTGTTGCCGTTTTGATTGCTCCATTAAGTTTATAACAAAATGTGATAAACCGTGGAGAATTCTTTTATTAATCAATTTGTTTTCAAATATTAATAAAATTATCAGATATTAAAACCACCGTTTCACATAATATTCCGTGACCATAAATCAACCTGTGGTGCTGTGCCAGAAATAATAAAATTATTACGAGGTATTTTCGTTAGCTTTAGGACTCATAAACGAATTTAATCTTAAAACGTGTTTATTGCATACTTAGCCATAAATAATTATTAAAACTGAACTCCGTTTTATGCTCTTTATTAGTAGTTCAAGCAAATAAAGGAATTGGCACGAAACTCGAGGTTCTGAATTTGTTTCGAACAAAAAATATAGCCGGGATATATTTTACGAATCAAAAAATCTTTCCTTAACTTGCTAGCCCTCCGCATATCCAGTTATAGCACGATTTTTATTTTTCCTCGACCTAGATAAAGGATGCATGACAGAAATTTAAACCTACAAAAAATGTGTTGTAGATTAAAAAACCGCAACACTATACAAACTGTCACAAGCATTTATACATTTCTATGGAGAGCTAGGCAATAATACCTATCTGATTTCATGATTCATCAGTTAATATCTTTCGTCAAGACGACGGCAAATATATGTGATCATTTGTGGAAGGCATATATGGGACAAGTGGCAGCATAAATATGTGACATCGAAGGAACACCAAAACTATCTACTGACGAGACAAGCGACGCCAAAAAATGGCTAGAAACATTATCTGTCTGAAATGTATAGTGGGATGTTACATATTTTTGCAATGTGAACGGCACTGATTGCGATATACTCGTAGAATAAAACTCGACACCTTACTCTGTGAGTTTGCACTGTGAGCATATAATAAAACCATTTTCATACCTAAGCTTTTATTCTAATATAAGTGGAACAGTTTCAATCAAAATTACATTAGGACTAGAGCCAGGATGGACCCTCTAAATCCTTTCCTTGAGCACAAAAACATATTCACAACTGCGACCATATAAAAACTATTACCAATGATGTTGGAAAATATGCTATCTAGGTACTATTTAGTAGGTTTAGAGCTATAAATTCACGGACTATTCTAGTTTATATGTTTTAAGTGACAGAGGTACGCATATGTCCTAAGTCTATTGCATTTCGTCATATGTAGTAGAAAACGAAATGTAGCGTACGTAACGTGTGTATGCACGTATTGCAGCGTTACCTCTGCGTTTAAAACCTTTTTTTCCGAATAATGACTAGTCTTTAATGTTTTTTTCAAACAGAATTCGTATTTTTGACATAACAAAAAACCATATTTGATAAGAAGAAAATATTATTTAATGACTTGACAGTAGTTAATCTGGTTTCACCTGAAATAATTTAAAGATTCCTGGTAATCTGTTTCCAAATTGCTGATATTATACATGCATGCATTATCCTGCCAGCGTGCAATGATTAAAGTCTTAATGTCGAGCTTCGCATCATAAGCTGACCACACTATCTGAGGGTCTGTCTATTCTTGTAATTTTAAGAACGTTCACAGTCTGATCTCAGTCTCAATCTGTCAAAAAATTCTCGAATTTCCCAACATTTTGAACAGTTGTTGACATTTCTTTGTCGCCGAGATGAGATTTCGACCAAAATTGCGACTGATTTTGAATGTTTTAAATTACGAGAATTGACCTCCTGGTGTAACATATTCTCCAAACCTAGTGTAGAGCCAGTCAAAAAGGGCGATTTGCCTTTTTTCCCGGATACCGGATCGTCTACTGGTTGGCGAGAGAACTGCGTGACCACCTTCGCCAGTGTCCAGGAAACTACAATCGAATACCATTTATTCTTTTTAACACTTAAGCTCCCTGACCTTTTTTTATCTCAGGACACCTTAGCTAACGTATTTTATAATTAATTTATTATAAAATCTGTACAAATTAGTTCTAACAAGCCTAACACCCGATTGCATCAGGTAAAAATTCGTGAAATTCGTTATAAAATTGTATCCTAAAAAAAGACCCTGAATTTGATAAACTCTCCTAATCCTCCTAATTCCTAGTATTTTTTTTCTTAATATTTTTCAGTCAAAATAGTTGTCATGTAACTAAATACCGTGTTTTATATTTAGATTTGTTTTATACATTTTATATTTGAAATTTCATTTACCAAAAAATTATACGATTTATCTTCAAAGCAGTGATTCTTTTTATTTTCGCTACAGTATGTATGTGTATTGTGCGTGTGTGTTGTCGAACGGTATGTGTGTGGAATAGTGACTTTAGCGTCATTCCTTTTTTTTTTTGTTTTATCTGCAGGTAAAAGAAGTCAATATTTTCAACAACTAACAGACAATCGGTGCCATTGTTTTGACCAGTCCAGTATTTATATCCTGCCTAAATATTTCCATTTCGATGTTAGATAACCAATTCTAGGCCGAGTTCGTGACAGTATTTTTTGGGACATGACTATTACAACGAATTGCGATTTGCCATTTATGCTAATAAAATTTTTCACTATCAACTTGGATAGGTCTAATCGAAGATTTAGCCTCGTGTCTTTTCCTTCAGACCATTTTCCAAGAAAATATTGAATCACTAAAATCTCTTACCAAAATGACTAACTAAATTAATACAGAATTTCATTATCTAAATTAAAAGTATAAGGAAAATACTTACACTTGATTCCTCGAAGCTATATCTAGGTACTTATGTAAGTTTCCGTATCCTTACCGTGTTATTGATCTTGGATACTGAAAGCTTGTAGATACACCCCTAAACAATATTACAAAAGGGGTAGTATTTAAACGAGTGACTGTAAATTAAAGTTGTAAGTGCCGAAAATAATTAATTTAGGTTATAGTATTACTAAGTGAGCGACTGACTGCGAGTGACGAGAAATTAACAGAACAGCGACTTACAAACATTAATTTGAGTTACTTAAAATACAAAATGAGAAGCTTCATAATATTTGAGCGACCTAATATTTGTTTGAGTGTCAAACGTTACGTCCTGCATTTTTTTTCAATATTTGGCAAATGATTTATTTATACTGAGCGACATTTTATCTTAAATGAAGTGTTTCGAATAGAAAAACCACTTTAACAAATATTATAATGAGCAGAGTACTATGAGCTAACATTATTACACTATTGGCCAAGAAATTTAATGAAATATTTTTTCTAAAGACCATTGGGCTACGATATCGGTAGCAACAGACGGAAATTGCGACAGAGAAAATCTATATCGACTATGTCGACGGAGCCTCTATTTCTGTGTAAAGGGTTTAAAGTAACCTAACCAAACCTAACCTCGCGGTGCCCTTCGCTCGCTCCGCCCCCATTAAAATTCGCGCGCATCAAACAATCTGTAGTTTTCATTAAAAAATCGTATCAAAATAAAAAACATAAGACCTCAAATAGAATATCAATAACCAATAATCATTCATAAAGCAGCTTACAAAACGTTGCTTAAAGTGAACTTTTTAGTAGTTCGTTATGTAAAACCTCAGTTGGAAAATCGCCTCGATATTAATATTTATTTATTTATTTAATACTTTAAGCACATAAGTGTAGAGAGGCGGACTTAATGCCATAGGCATTTTCTACCAGTCAACCTTTGGGTGATGCAGACAAACAGTGGAATATTAAAGTTGCCCTCTCTGTATTTCTAGTCGCTCACTTAGTAATTTAGTCGCACGGCTAGAATTTTAATATCTGAAATAGATTAATCACAACCCACTTTTTGTAAGTTCGTTCTGGATTTTACTATTAATCAATATTCGTCGTTAGTTTAGTTAATTTTTCGCTTACTCAAATTCATACCGCTCAAGTTATTAAAACAGTATCTCATCATCAGTCGTTAAGTCGTTTTTTTTTATTCACTCGATTTATAATTCCCCTTACAAAAGTACATCACCAAAATCAAAGTAGATTATAGTTTCGCAACTAACCAATGACCTTCCTATATCGTTAGCTTGGCCTTATTCCTGGGATAATTGCGTTTTATGAAGCAATTCGCCCGAGCAATGTCATAAAAATGATTATTTTATCACGAAAATTCCATTTTAGCGTAATACTCACGTGAAAAGTGTGAATATTGGAAAGCAATGCGGATTTCAACGCTTATAAACGCGAGATTTTTTTAGCCATCTGTTTAAGTAATATAAATTTATGGAAGTAGGTACATAACTAGTTATTATAGGTAATTTAGCTAACTATAATCCAATATTCTGAAAATATTTAATAAGGCTCTTATTCTTCTTATTCTCAAATGACCAACGATTTATACAATAACCTATATTTACATATAAAATGAATGGAGACAAAAGCCGATCAAGTACAAAGTAATCATGAAGCTCTTTTTTCCATCAGATAAAGAGAACGAAATATCCGATAACAACGTATTACCAATAAATAACTGATTAATTATTATACGACTATCAGTAGACGACAAGAAACAATTAGTGGAGAGAGTGATGCGTGAGAGATTAACAACACGAAGCGATGAATTATTCGTACGTGCGGCTGGGAGCCATGTTTGATCATACGAATACAGCCCATATTGCGCCACTGTGCCGCTGTGCCAGCCAGCCCTACAAGGGACTAACATTAATATATTTTATTGCGCTAGGTAAATGTTATTAACTTTCATATATCTGTGTTTATGGGTGGGCAGCCCAACCGCTCCTACACAATACGAAACTGACAGTCAACTATGTAACGCCTGATGTTTAGGATATTGTTTTGGGTAAGCTATGTGCCTAATAACCCCCAACGTTACTACGTCTTTCCTGTATAACTTCTCGAATAGTTTCGTGAAACTTGGAATAGTTGAACGGTACACCTAGGAGGGATTCTGTTACCTACTGCCACTTAACGTTTTGATGCGTGACTCGGGCTCTTACCTACTTTCGGTTGCTATAGAGGGGTCATTAAACTACAATAAAATAAATGCTTTTCTCATTTCCTTCATAAGTAAGCATGTAATATAAAGCAGTGTCCGACTGCATCATTAATTTATGGTCTACATGATACGTGCGAGCGTACAGTCGTCCATAACAATAGTTACCTGAGAATTTATTAAAACGGTAGCGCCACAATTTTTCCTTCATCGTCTCGTTGTAAATTCACATTAGTATAACTATGAGGTATTTTATTTGCATGTATGTACCACATGAATCACTCTTAACTCCGACTTTAGCCACTATGTTACATTTTACCGTCGATATACTGCGAGGGGCGAGAGCGGTTGAAACTTCGTTACGTCACCACACTACATCGCAGTAACGTAGTCGCAGATTTAATAGCAGTTTGAACAATTCACGCGTGACCGTTTGACCATAAAGTTTGTATGTCCGGTATACTGGAGTTACATTATAGAATACTATTGAGTTACCCCTCAACTTTGGAAACTATGCTTAGTCGTGTGTGTAGATAGACATTTATCTGATGGCTAAGTTTATGATTAATGCTTTTGCTTTTCTATGATATTTATCATCTAATGGTCACGTTTGTATGTTTATTCAATTACTTACTTCTATTCATCGTGAAGCAATAAACTAACCTAATTAATTAATAGATTGCAAACATATCACTTATATGTCTGCAATCTTTGAAACTCCATCTCTCAATCGCGTTTCCACTCAATATTATATATCAGAAAAATACTAGTAAAACCCATATTTTTATGATAACGTATGTCGGCGAGTGTACATGTACAGTGTACACGTACATAAACTCATATATAGCAGGGACGAGGGCCGGCCGTGCAATCGTCCTGTTTATTGCCGTCCCCCTCCATATAATACAAAACTAGTATAACAGTGCCATACACAATCCGCTATTGTCCTCGCGATACATGCCAGAAATATATCATTTTACCACTTTACCGTCGCCTTTGAATTCCCGTATTGCCTCATTTCGGAGCCGATTCGTTGGCGGAGCTGCATCTTGTTAAGAATACTGCTTGGCTCGACTCCTATGGGCCAGTGATGTGACTCTAGTTAGCTATCTTTATGACATTCGTTTTTCCCTCATACGATATTCGACTGCACTGAACTACAAATAGTATCACTTTATTCGTGAAATATGTAGGTACGTGAAAATGATACTGACAGTCATTCTTTTGAAATAACTTTCAAAATAATGACTGTTGAGTTATCAAGCTTATTTAACGAATAAATGAAAATACGTAAGAAATAAATTTTAAATTAGGTTGGACTACATTAACCTTATCCCAGCCTTTCTTTAAGTAAACAGCGCCTGAAAATAATAACGTCTGTGGGAGCGGTAACGATGAAAGTAATACCACTATAATTCTGTCGCCAAATCGAGCTCGCCACAATCGCAGAAATTCCGCACAATCTCGAAATAAATGCGATTAGCAATCCACTTACTATAATTAAGGCCACAATCCCGAGTTGAACGTCGACAAACTCAACTGATCAAGACGAGAAATCCAAAACAATTTCATTCGAGTTCTTCAATTTTATTTAATCCCAGGAAAGTCGCCACGACCTGCGGGGCTCAAGTAATTTCCTAAAGGGGGTGAGGGGCCGGGGCCCAGCGACGGGCCCCAGCGACGGGAGACGCTTGAAAAACGAGAATTACACCATTCGCTAATTGCAGCAATCAGTTTAATGTAGTCGACGAGACCGAACTGAATGGGATCCGGCCAATGGCCGCCTTATAAACAACTGAGTGTCTTTAAAAAAAAGTAAATACATTTTTTGTGCTGTTCGGCCCCTAAAATATGGGTCTACTTCAACATCTTCTTTTCAATTTTACGAATCCGCGACTCGCTCCACTCCTTCTAGCATAATAATTATAAAGACTCCTGATTTGAGAGCTGTACAATTCTGTAGGAGTGTTTTTAAACGACTATTGTTATTGGAAGTACTTAAAAGCTGGCGATGTTGTTAGATATTTTCGTTACCCAATTATTTCTTATTGATAATCGATAACACAGAGATTGCCCGAGAAAATGGGGGAGGTAGATTGTGTAGATGGCAAAACGATAACCGAGCTTTAAGTAAATAATGAGTGGTATCTTTTGGTTGATAATATAGCCGTTAGAAAGAGCCTTGCGATATAGTTTCCGTGGCGCCATTAGTGAGGTGTGAACACTTTGCGCAGCGTGTGTGTGCCACCCCTAATTTCCGCAGTCGCCTTTGATACGCAGTTCGCAGGAAGTAAATAACTGCTCTGACCTGGAGCCGTTAGCTCTGATTAGGAACTGTAGCCATCTGAAGGTGGCGTATGTTTGTTCCGTCCATTATGTCCTTACTTTGAAGGTAGATAAGTTCTCTTAAGTACAATAGTTTTTATTTAATCTCAGCACCCTAATTGCCTAAGACGTTATCAATCTCAATCTGAATCCTTTTGAAGGATATTGCTAATCCATTGCTTCATATGTTCGAAAAATGTGTCTGCTCAAAAACGTAAATAACCCAATAAATGTTGTTGAACTGTAAAAATGAAACCCATTGCTACTGATAGTGTGTTACGAAACTACCCCACAGGAACGTTCAGCAAGAGTAGTTCTAAACAAAGTGTCACTTCTCTGCGTTTAGTTGAATCCAGTTCTTACGTAGATTGGAACAAAAACGACCACTTAAAGGCAAAGGTAAACTACAATGGTGTACACTTTCTTCTTTCTTTGCTGCCTGACAGTAATTAAGGTGTTGTAACACAATATTGTAGAGGACTTTTATATTGTGTACACCTGAGGAACGTTTAGTAGTCTTGCACGTTCTTTCAAAATGGCCGCGTTCTCTAATTAGTTTAAAGTTAATAATATGTCATAGTATACCTACTCATAGCAGAAGGATTTAAGTAAAAAGTGAGCCGTCCAAAGGCACAAGGTAATATTTTAATAATGTAAATTTATTTATAAACAGGTAACTATTTATTATTATTATTTATAACCGACCAAGTGCGAGTCGGACTTGCACACGAAGGGGTTTGTACCACCGCGTACAATTATTTTATTTTATCTGTTGTTATAGCGGCAAGAGAAATACACAGTCTGTGAAAATATCAACCGTCTACCTATTACGGTATATAAGATAGAGCCTTCTGACAGACAGACGGCCGGACGGATGGACAGCGGAGTCTTAGTGATAGGGTCCCGTTGGCACTTAAATACGGGTACGGAACCCTAAAAAATTACTTATCTTCTCTTCTCAGCCCATGCTGATTCTTACTGAACAATAACCACCAAGTAAGCAACATTGGGTTACCAATTTTCTCACATTTCCAAGCCCTGTTTTCCACCCAACACTAGTTGTTATCCATCCATGATTTCATCCTACTACCTAATTATTCAATATAAAAAAAAAACAATCTGCATAACCTTAGATAGACCCGCGCGGCTGTTATTATTTAGCCACAAACCCCTATCAATTTTCAATATCCATTAATTAATATCAAAATCCAGCAATACGAACGTGTGATCCCCACACATTGGTTTCACTATCACATCAACATGACAAGATAGATCAGCGCAAAATTTAATATTTAAATCCGCAACGGATGCATAAAATCTCACTTAATCCATTTGTATTAATGCGAGTCCATTAAAGTACGATGAAGCCAATTACATTTATGGCGAGTTCGCATCGCCAATAAGTAATTACATCTGTCACAGCTGGCAACACTTTAGGCCAGTTAAAAATTACGCTGATGATTTGGGGTAATTAATTTTCACGATGGCAACACTATCTAACGAAGCGTGGCGGGGGAACTTTTATTAATGGTGTCTTTTTCTTTTTCGAGGTCTATTGCCGGATTTTAATTTGGTTAAGGGGACTGTTCGTGACGGTACCTCGAGCTGATAAAGCGCTGATGTAATAAAATAATACTTATAACTTTTTCGAAAGGAATAGAGCCGTGACTCGTGAGTCTTCGAAATTGAAATGATAAAGAAGTCAATTTCACTCGCTCACATTTTACGTGATAGGTAATTCTGCAAAAATGTAGTTCCATTGAATCATAGGATCAGGGAAAGCGTTTATGGAAAATTCGAACTTGATCGTATTCTCTTTGGAAATACTACAGAACGGGTTTTAATAAAATTTTCATCGTGCCCCGTGTATTTTCTATTCAAAAAGTTTTGGAAATCTAAAATTCTGTTTTATACAGTTGAATATTTGCAATATTGTAACAGTATCGGCACTTTTGTACTGAAAGCTAACTGCATCCGAAATTAATTTTATACTTACCGTTTTCCTTGTGTCGTTCTTCTTTAGGTGCTGCATCGTATATGTTTACAACAAAAATTTAATTTTGGTACATAGATACCCGTTTTTGAAACCTTTTAATTTGTCTGGACTCTTGAACTTAATAGTTTTGTAAGATAATCTACCAAATATTAAACGTGTCCGAAAATTGCAAACCAGTTGAATCCGTACTGGGTGTGGAATTGTGAATAATCCCAATAATCATCAACCCCAAACACAGTAAATAAATATTTTTTTGCAATTATACGAAAAATCCGCAGGTAATATTAAGCTCAGGCAATTTATGTAGAGGCACTTGAAGAACGCTGTGATAGGCGCGTTTTATCCGCTCCATTTTGCACGGCCCCACTGACGTTGTTTGTTCCGAGCGCGATCCGAATCTCGGCGGGAAACGTCCGCGTAATACGGCCTCTTTTCACAATTTTAATATTTTATTTCTCCCGGTGACGTCATTTGTATGCATTCCTTTTATAACAAAGTTTTTTATCAGAATAGGGCTTTGATAGGATGATTGTGAGCATGTCCAGTCGAAACAAGTCTTCGGAATTGGTTATTGTTTGTCGAAATTCGTGCCGAAATAAAGCTGATCTACAAAGGTTTAACTGTCAAAGGTCGTAAACGTTTTCATTATTATAAAAAAAAACAAGTGCAATTTGGAGTGAAAATCATCAATGATGACTTTTCAGTTAGCTACAATAAATTCAACACATTAAAAACAGCTTTATCCAAACACCATCACTCTTCATAATCTTTAACAGATAAACCAGCTGAATCAAACGAATAGACCATGATTGATTTGTTACCACGTTAAAATTCGCCATTCTTAACTACATAGAGATAAATTTTCGATTCCAAATGGCGGCTGAATAAAATCAAGAAAAATAAAAGTTGGGAAAGGAATTGACAGGTGCACGCTGGGCGCGGGCAGCGCGGGCGGCGCGGTCAACGCGGGCGATCACACGCAACTACTAACTCATACAATTTATTTCACTTTGTGTGTCAGTGAGACTCGACCGTGCAACTTATTCGTATATTTATCATACTGAGCTTGGAATAAAAGGTTTATAGAGGAACAGGCTTGTCATTCGTTCGATAGAAGGAAAGTTCAGCGGCGCTAATGTAGGTAAGTCAGGGGCCGACTTATAGGCTCATTCTGAAAAAGAAGCTGTGATTCATAAATAATATTTGGTGGAAGCGCAACTTTGTTTTGAACATGTCAAGCAGACCTGCTGATCTATTCTGTAGAAATCACACCGTGAAAAGTTAGGTGAAGTGAGCGTTTTGAAACATGCCTGATTTGCTTTATACCTATTAGGTTGTAGCGGTATCTACAACGCCACATGCGAACAACGCGTCATAATGACGTCACGCAAATCCTGCATCTCGCAAGCAGAGTTTACCGCGCAACTAGCATAGATACAACGGCCCGAAATGAATCATTGGGCAGTTGCCCGCCAGACACAACACCCGTCTGGTCGGAGGATCCTCCCTTTTCTATAGAGTATGAGTGAACTTTACACCCTGTTCCTCATACTTCTATAAGGTCATACCTCTGTCTAACCGTCATAACCTACAGACATATTATGTCTGTCAACATCGATATTGTACCAAAACTTTAAATTTATTATTACAATAAATATTTACTTAAACTAAACCCTCTGCCGCCGGTGTCCAAATAATATGCTTGAAAACATCGCAAAGATTTGCTAAGATTAAAATAGTAACAGCTGCTCCACTAAAATAATAAGTTAGTAAAATAATAACAGACACAGTGCCCGAAACTGTATCTACAGATAATTTATGTTCCATTTGAAGGCCCGAAATTGTGTAGAATTCGTATGTAAATAGGTAGTACCCTTTAATTATTCCCCTAACATAGCAAATGCGTATCCTGTGTATGGCGTCATAATGCATCACAGTATATCATGCATATGTCAGATGTGGTAATGAGCAGCGAAACTATTTTCTAGGAATAGAAAGCAGAGTAGGATTGATGACTTCTCAACGTTCCACGTTCGAACATAGGCATGCCACGATATGTATGTTCAATCCAGTTTAATGGAATGTAGCGATTAATAAATTAAATTATAATGAGGAAAATTATATTTAAAAACGATTCAAATAGGTGCGTAAGTTATCTATCGATTATTCTGAATCGAGGTGTTAAAATAATCTGTTTGTAAATTTAAAAATGATTATTCATTGAATGTTATAAATTGGAAATGAATCGTGAAATCAGGAATCGGATTTTTCACCGGATTAATTTCGGTAATGAGTAGCCTTTTGACCTGCAGCATAACTGTAGGCTAAAAATATTCTCGTTGGTTCATTGACCATCAGACGATCTGACGTCGGTATCCAGTTTATATGACCTGGGTACTTACACAAATAAATTGTATGCTAAACGCTTGGTAACAAGCTCAACTTAAGTAAACTAAGTGTTTTCAACTAAACATAGACGTCAGAATTTATTAGAAATAAAAGGGATCAAGGGGCCGGGCGATGGGTAGGTTCCTATCTAAATTCTTTGATAAATTATTTACATAACAAAATGACTAACTAGTTTATTGTAAAATTCTTGTCGTTCATATATACTTATTATATTATCATACATACACACATACATACACACATACATACATAGTCTAGGTTTCTTTTTAATCTTCCAATTTCGTAAGTTTTTTGAAAAAACATTCTTTATTAACATCAAAATTTACTTTGGCGCTAGGTGGCTCTCAAATGGTTTAATTAACTTCTATCCCCAAAATTCTTTGACCTCAATAGGCAAGTAATTAAAGTTTTGTTTGTGAACCGTTCAAATTCTAATTGTGTTGGGTGTAGACTCGGCACACTCGTGGGTGTAATTTGTTGAATATCAACATTAATAAATTCGTCTAATATTAATTATTCATTGACATTTCCATCCCAAGCACCATTTAGTCGTGTAGAATAGAATAGAATATTATATTAATAATCGTTGCCAAAAGATCATTAGTTTTTAGAAAACATAATTATTTGGGTTATAAAAACACAAAAGTTTTGCATGGGTGAGCTCATTGAGACTCTAGCGAGCACAGTTCAAGTAGAAATGAGAGGCGGAACAATACAATGCGGATTTTTAAGGCTGTACGGGAACAAATTGCGACTCCGAACGTTCGCAGGCAACCAGGACGCGAGCTCGAGCTCTTACCACGGTACACAAACTGTTTTAAACATGGTGACAAAATTAACGCTGCGACACGACGAAATATTATGGAAGTTTAGTTTTTTTTATGAATACAGATGTTCATGCTCCTGGAAGGTGTTAACAAAGTCATTATTATGAATCTCATTCATGCAGCAGATACCTCTGGTACAGAAGACGAGTAAAACAGAAAAATACTCCTGTCTTTCTCTAGTACTTTGCCCTAATCTTTACAGATTAACCATCGTAGGTTTTTTAACTTTCTTTCGTTAAACAGTCTAAATAGTATGAAGTTTATTTTGACAAACCTCAAACTATACTACACAACTCCATATCAAAAACTACAAACAGAAAGTTAAGGAGAATTCAAAGCGAATACCTATAAGAGGTCGATGGTAGAGGTCGCCGCGGTTCATCCCCCCGCGAAGATTTGTTGGTGAGATTTAATTTGAGATACGGTCGCGACCACACGCCGCCGTCGCCAAGTTTTTACGTAACTATACACAGAATTAGCTGCCATTGTATTATATTAATATTAACAGTTTAATGATATACCTATTGAGAAGCCAGGAAGACTCTTGTGTCGCTATTAAGTAATTTAAAATTAATTAGCTTGTTAGCAATTCGAATGTGAAGGAGGATTAGATATGTCATTGATATGGCGTATAGGTAAAGGCAAAATAATACAATCATATTCATAATCATATTATCATTAGATTCCAAGAATATCATAAATATGAAACAACATCATTAGGCAGTCAGAGGTACATAAATATCTTATGTTATAGATCTGTTTAGTAATTTAAGTCGCAAGGTTAGCGACACGAAATAAATTCCAATTAGACGCGAGTCATGTTATTATAGTCGAGAATATTGTTTAATGTCGATGAGCAAACAATAGCCAACAGTTACCTAGTCGAATTATTAATAAGTTATGACATTATCGCGAACTGTTTTTCCGACAAAGTGATACTATGCCCTGCGGACAACAACCAGAGGTGACAAATAAATTGGCGAGCTTTATACGAAGTTATTAAGTTATATTGAACACTTGGTACCGAGTCAGATTTCACAGCGGAGTTAGAAATTATGCACTGACTGCCAGATCCGAGTGGTTCGATAACGTTTGCAGCTAGAGAACGGCGACCGGTGTGGCGGTGTGGCATGTATCATTCATAAGGAAATGCGGCGTCTGGCGTACACCGCGAATATTTCACAGTCGGTTTATCGAAAGAGCAGAGGCGCGTTTAAAGCCTCATAGAGTGCGGGCACAGGTGGCTCGAATATCCTCACCAATAGTATGAAGACGTGATCGGAAAACCAAATTGCAATTGGCAACTCGCGACTTCCTCTTCAAATAATGAAATTTGAAATTTATTGTACCGATCGAACTCTTCCTTGTTCCACTGTTCCAATAAATTAGGACGAAGGTAAGTCGGCACGCGAAGAGAATTAAGGCGAAGTTGCCGCGAATCTGTTTTAGTACTTGGCTTAAGTGTGGAATTTTAATTTCTGGTAAAGCTTGGCGGTGCCGCTCTGTGTATAAACTTGACTGTGGTTTAAATCGTGATAACGACGTCTCGTATATTTTTACAGTCTCCGATGTGATTTTCATAGGCATCATCGTAGATAAGATGATAAACATTATGATTATGAGATGTTATAAAAATGATAATAAAAAAAAATACTTCAATCCCCATTTTTCAATTTTTTTATCCGTAACACCTTTAGATTTATAACTAGCACTAAATATTTATTAAGCACAGAATTGTTCAACAAGAAGAGTTAAAATTGTGTTTAAAGAATAGTTTGCCTACCTCGTTATCTTTAAGAAAATTCTCTACAATTAAGTCTAACACTTATTATAAGTTTTAATGATCAAAACAAAGTATTAACAAAGTATGAACCCGATATCTGTCTAACATAATTTTTATGTAACCAATTTTCCAGGAATTTTTACCACCGTGGGTAACTGTGTTGGACTGGAATTGTGACTGCAGCGTCTGCCAGTGATTTTTCTTTACAAGAATCTTTCCGACAATCAACGTTGGTACGCTTTGAATGAAACAGCATTATTTTTTCTATTTTTTGTCGAGAATCCAGTACTTACCAGCGGAGCTGTGCTCAGTACTTGGTGCCCAGTGAGGCGGCATAATAACGAAGTACCTATCGATAATATAGTGGTTACAACTACTTCAATCTACAACCGATACAATTTCTTTCAATCAAAGCTTTTATTTATTGTGGTAAATTTACGTCGTGTTTTGTTTAATACTAGCTGTTACCAGCGGCTTCGCCAGCGTGGATGCTGGAAATTATACCTTGGGAACGTACTACCGGGATAAAAACTATCCTGTTAATTCAAGTTATAAACTATCTGTGCGAACATCCAAATCCGCTCAGCCGTTTTTGCATGATTGAGTAACAAACATCCAATCATACAAACTTTCACATATATAAAATTATTATATATTATACTAACTTCTGCCCGCGACTTCGTCCGTATGAAATTTCTTACTCTCCCGACCCACCCCGTCGGTCGCATCGCATCGCCCGCCCGCGATATAACTTCGTTTTCGCTTAACGTTCTTTCTTACTTTTTGCTTCCTCAAGAATTGGGGTATCAATTTTTTTTTTAACTGACCGGTTCTTTTAAAGATTAGCGCGTTCAAAGAAACAATCTCTTCAGCTTTATTATTAGTAACATAGATTAGTAGGATTATTAGGATTGCAATATTAATCTAACTTGTCAGGCGAAATTGTTTCTTATGAGCAAGAATGAGTGTAGTAACAAAAGAAACACACTAAAACTTCCTCGGGCTATACTTTAAAATTATAGCATTCCCGATACACCATCCCGCGTTGAAAGCTTTTGAAGCTATAAAAGTTTTCATCCCTCGTTTTTTCCGAAATTATGGCATTTATATCTAACGAAGGTATATTACTTGAGTAGATATAGCAGAGGTTATATGTTTGAGTATGTTATAGATGCTTTTATTATTTTGGAAACTTGCAGTTGTAATACTGGCTCTATGAAAAATAACCAACTGTTTTCTTTTACACGGATTTAGTCTTTCATTATTTTTTACGGTATTTTTTTATTAACTTAGAAGTTGATAATATAATATACATACATATATCATACTCAACAGAAATAGAAAAACTAAAAGAAAACGAAAAGAATATGTCGCAAACCATGCTCCACCTCCTATCCTGCCCTCTATGTCCCAAAACATGCAGTCAAAGTGACCTCTGCGACCAACGACGCCGTGGAAGTGGCGAAGTTTTGGACAAGATCTGAAGGCAAATTCCCGTAATTAAAAACGTTCAAAATCTAGTCGCAAACTCATCTCAGCGAAAATCAATGTCAAAAATTTAGGGAAATTAGAGGTATTTTTGACAGATTGCGTCTGAGATCAGATTGTGAACGATCTTAAAATTATGAGATTTACCCCTCAGAAATACAGTCGTGCTGGTGACACGAAGAACAGAAATATAACATGATTTGTGTTCAAAAGATTTACGCATTTCTTTAGGTAAGTACATACTCTATATAAATTGTGTGGTGTGATAAGTTTTAGTTCTGCGTGCCCCAGGGAAGGGTATTCTTCTTGCATGTCCAACTATAACGGAATAAAATACTTCACGTATCCCAAGAAAGTCTTTTGTCTTTCTGTGACAACTTTACTGCAATTTTCTTTTTTCTATAAAATATTCTCCCTCTATATTTCCTAGAATTTTCTTGACCAATTGATTTATAATTATCCAACATTATGGTCGCAGTCCTCCATGATTTATGTCGAGTTTTAGATTGTAAAAGAATTTAAAAAAAATCTTCAATTTATAAGGAAAGAAGTTTTCAATTCGAAGCCTTCAATTTGATTTCAATTCGTTACAGTTTGGCACCAACCCCAGAAACTGTTACTTGATTTATTTTTTAAGAATTATTTTCTTCTACAATGCTTAGTGTAACCTGACAGCTAGGTACATATCAGATATTGTCTTCGTCATGTTCCATGGGCTTTGTAACCCTTTCATAAACAAACTCCACAAGAACCTATCCCATAATCTTACTAAAAAAACATTTATGATAAGCCGATTTACGTTTCCCTCGCAAAGAAAACCAGGTAAAAACACACCCTGCATTAATATAACCCAAAGGTTACATGGAGTAGTTATAATAACTCAACTGAGTAACTATATCCCGGCTCCAGTTCGCACCGCAACTCTCTGGCTAGCAATAAACGCCTCGAGAAATATTTTCACATCGTTGTGGAAGTTAAAATGAAAGTAAGTACACCCAGTAGAGCAATAGCAGCCCCTACACCGCGGCGACGGATAATGCTGAATATTTCGACGAGTTACATAATTTTATTCATGAGCCGACTCCGATTGCGTATCAAACCTTTCGTAATAGTTTGTATACAATACGTTGATCACAACTTTCTCGATTGTCAGACTATTGTTCTGTCAGTTGATAATCTGGTTACTGTTCTTGCTTATTTAGGTACCTACATCATGATTGTGTAGTCTTTTGTTTTATAATATAGTATGTATTATAGCGTCCTATTTTCTGCACCCTAATTGCGTCAATCACAATCTGAATAATTTTGAAGGATATTGCTAATCCATTGCTTCATATATTCTACAACGTAAATAACGCAATGAATGTTGTTGAACTGACAAAATGAAAGCCATTGCTACTGTTAGTGTGTTACGCAATTACCCCGCAGTTAAAAAAAAATCTGCTTCAAATGATGAATCAATTCGAAGTCAGTTTTAACTTTACCTAACTTTACCACACTACTATACTCTATACTATCTTAATATTTATTGTCACCTTCCAAATAGGGAAATAAGCACTTTTGGCGAGGTTATATCCATCCACTTACGGGAAATTTCGCACTAAAAGCAAGAAAATTGCCTTTGCAAAACCAAACTGTATTGATATTTCCTTGGAAAACATGGAACATCACTTCGCCACCAGAATTAGTGGTGTAAAGTAATTCAGTGCCATTTTCATTTAGAGGCTTTGCACGAGGGCACAGCGCACACCGCTGCGTACGCAGAAATAATAAAAGGAAAATACAGATGAATCTTATCCTATTCGATTTGTAAGTAACGTCACCGACATTGAAGAGAAGAATAATAAATTTTGATTACTTTCTCACGTCCGCAATCGTGATTCGATTTCACAATTTTTCACCGCTCCCCTTAGGAAAATCATGATTAAAATGGAAAACGTTATTACTTTCAATCATGTATTTTTTCTTCTGCCGCGATTTTTTCAATGGTGATTAGAGGCTATTTACAGTCTATCGAAGAGGCTTTTTTCTTATTCAATAGATGATGCCTATAGATTTTTCATCGCGTAATAAATAAAAAAGATTGGTGGAAAAGTGCTCTTTAAGATTGAGAGTACTTAGTTGAAATACTTTTCGTGTTGAGTTATTAAGTGCGAACTACAGACTTTTAACTGTTCTGTGGTGCGAACAGATGTGGTTTTAAAGCTAATTTAATTTAAGTAAGCATCCTTAGTATATTTTTTTTTCATTTTATACGTTTCACCTATATAGGTTTAACTCATGTTACAGTAAACAAACGCTCCTGCAGGGTTGTTTACTAGTTACCAAGTAATAAAAAAGTTAGTTTGATAGCAGATTAGAAAGTACGCGAAAGAAGCTAGTTCGGACTGGGGGTTACGTGACTAAATAAATCTGACTCTCGACGTCGACCCGCCGCCCTAAGAACCGAGCAAACTTACAGAACTACGTATCGACAGCCCTGTCTCAAACATTCCAACTGTTAACACACGAGATGCTTATCTCGAATTAAAGGTTAAAACAGATTAACTTGGTAAAACACAAAGAGAAGCTTCGTTTAACTTTCACAACTTCGGAGGAACAATTAAATTGCCTAACGCCTTACTTAAGGTATTTTGATTGTGTTCGCCCTTACATGTGAGTATAAACAGGCATGGAATACATGTTACTCAGCGTTGTACCTATAATAAACTCTCGCCCCGGGCGTCACTCACATAGAATTCGTAAAACAAAAAAGTTATTTTTATCCCCCAACGGTTCCACTTTCAACCAAAATGGATGTGACAAATAGACACATTGATATGACGTATATTTGTTGTATGATTTCTTGCCGATTTGGGAATGACAGGAAAACAAAGTCACTTGTGTGGGTATTTGTGCTGTTTGACGGCTCAAGTGATATTGATTGTTTAGGTTAGCTAGTCTTTTGAGAAACCTAGAAACATTTTCTCACTTGTAAACTCTTGCTCTTGATTGCACTTGTAAGTTTTTGCTTACTCGTGCATTAAAGCAGTTCCCATTTGTTAATGTGCCGATTTGAATTAAATGATTTGACTTTGTAACCTATTCATTCTCGAGCTAAAAATCACAAAAATTAAATACTTAGGCAAGGGAAATAAAGTGAAAAGTGGAAGGCAACAAAAGTCTTAAATAAAACCCTATTATAATGGTATCAAAAAAGTGAGAATCAACAAAGTTTAATTCATAGTAACAACATTTTAAGAAGAATAATCGGTCCAGGATCTAACACAGAAAATGAAGTCTGAAATCCTAATTTGGAAAGTTTTCAAGCAGGGTCCGCCGCGCGACAATATGCACCCATTGCATGCACCATTTATTTCATTCAAAAAGCTTTATAGCTCCTTGAAAGAGGACTTTTCTTATCCGCCATTACAAAAAGGGTAAGAACACGAAACATTTACAAGCCGCATGATTTATGGTTTATGCTGAAATCAAGATGCTTGGATAAATGCCTGCTCATCAATTTTAATTCAGTATCAACCGTTGTCGACTGAAGGCACTCGTTCGAGAAGATACAAGAGTAGGTACATAGATGAATCATTGAGTAGTTTGACGAATTCTAATGTTTATGAATGATTTAATGTTTTCTATTACTCCGCAGCAGCAGCAGCAGTGGTGGCCCAGTGGTAACGGCCGCGGCTTACGAGTTGCAGGTCGTAAATTCAAACCCTGACAGGCGCTTTACTTTGAATAACTTATTTCATCACCACTGCTCTCAAAACGGTGAAGGAAAACATCGTGAGGAAACCGGCATGTCTTAGAACCAAAAACTCGAAGACATGTGACTTCTACCAACCCGCACTGGGCCCGCGTGGTGGATTACGGCCCACTTCCTCTCACAGAGAGGAGGCCTGTGTCCCAGCAGTGGGAACATTATAGGCTGATTATGTTATGCTTATGACTCCGCTTTCCAATGTTTGTACCACTGATGATTAAATGCATTTAGCGCTACACGAATTTAAAACATCGTTCTGTTTCCGTCAATCTTTTAGGGATGACAGAACCACAATGATTTAAATATATTTAGCGCTAAACGCTTCATTAGTGATTTGTGGTGCAAGTGGGTCGAAAACTCAACTCCAAAAAAGGAAGGTGCCTCGACGTAGTTTTGTAGGTACCTGGGTCCACTGCAACCCTGAGCAGTCAGCCTCACAAACTACCATCAATCATACAATCCGCTGCAGAACATAGAGTTTATACAATGCGGCGGTGCTATGAGGTGCCGTTTTTTTCACAATGTAATGTCTAGCAAAGGTATATCTTTGTTGTGCCTTCTAAGACCTGTTCCATAAGACATCATCTGTATATATTATAAATCGAAGGCGCTTTTTGGGTCTGTTTGTGTGATCGTGTTATTTCTCTAAACTACGCAACGGATTTGGAGAATTCATTTAGTGAAAGTTTCCGGAAGGTTTATATGTTGGTTCAACATTAATATTAAACATACTTATAACAAAAAATCTCGATGTTTTGTCAACTCGTAAAAACCATGCCAAGCAGGTAGTTAGTTATTATATTAACATAAAACATGAAGAATTACATGAATGCATCAGTTAACAAAATTCTCGGAAACCCGCGACTTGTAGTCCTTTAACGTCTCCAGTTAGACGATTTCAGATATTTTTTGCATTTCCAGGAAAGCAAGGAAGCTCTGCTCTACTCTCGTTTGCCTTGCGTATAAAACTGCAAGTTTTTAAAGTAAATCGCAAAGCTTTATACAGAAATACGAAACTTGATTATCAAGATGTAACTATATTCTGAGAAAATATTCTGCTTTCAGATATTAAAAAGATAAGTCGACTTAAAAACCATATGTAAATATATTTTTTTTAAGATTTAGATATAAATACTACCTACTAGTATTCATAACTAACACACAGCCACTGAGATAAAAATATAACATTTTAAACCTAATAATTGTTGGCATTTGGTGAAATTAATTTGTACGGGATCCTACGCAAAAATAAAATTAAATGTTCAACTTTCCAACTTTCATTATGAAACACTGGAGCTATATTTCTACCCAAAATTTCATAACTGAGTAAACGAAAAACACTCCAACCTCAAACACAACAAAAATTTATTAACAGCAATAACCGACCAGGTCAAATATGTAAGTAACTTTTAAATTAAATATTTCCGTTAAAATGTTAAACTAATCCAGAGTTCAGACCATCCATACAAAATTAATGTTGGAGTGGATTGGTCCACTTAATCACAAAGTCGGTACACCTCGGGCAAGTTTAACTCACTGTGCACCTGTATTTCCTTTTAATCTTAAATTAACTCGGGAACCATTCTACTATGGAGTACCTACGTCGAACAGTAACCGTACATGCGATAACAAAGGTAACGTAACTAACGTTCAATGTTAATGTGTGTTAAACATTCAAGATCTTGTTTGTTTTTTGTTATTAAAAATATGATAAATTATTTGTTTCAGACTGTTACGTTAAAAAAGAAAGAATAACATTTATTTTGCAACAATGACACAAGCAAAGCAATATTTGTCTTCCGAGAAGTGTAGGCTCACAAAGGACTGTCCACTGTTTACGAGCAGCACAAAGGGCCATGGAGCGAGCCATGCTTGGCATGACCCTACTAGACCGAGTGCGTGACACCGAAACCCGTCGTCGTCGGTCGAAAGTCTATGACGTCGGAAACAGAGCGATAGAGACAGAGTTGGGCAAGATATCTAGTTAGATGAGGAGATGGTTGATGGAGTAAAGCTGTGACCGAATGGTGGCCAAGGTTAGGCTAAAGAAACTAGGGCCGTCCAAATGCACGTTGGGTTGATGATATATTTAAAGTCGCGCAAAACACCTGGATGAGGGACGCACGGAACCGGGATATATGGTAGAAAAAAGGGGAGGAGGGGGTATAGGCGTTCCCTTTTTTCTGTCATGCACTGCTGGGTAGCAGTGGGTGATTCTGGGCTGAAATGATGATGAATGACTATACAATAATAACTGTTGTATTCAATTTGTCTAAAACTTTTGCTCTTGGCTGTACCTACACACCCCGTGGACCAACAATAAAATAAATTTGATATCCTGACTTATTAGAGTATTTTGTTGGTAAAGGTAAATTGGAAATCGGATTTTTGATATAAAAACTTCCTTCATTAACTAGAGAATTGAACGGAAATCCCTTTCTATGGACGTTTAAGTATACAGGTTCGGGGAACATGAACTTATTGAAAATATGAAAATTCGATCGTTTTCTTGACTTTTTCCTACGTCAATTAAAATTTAGCTTTCTTTATTTAATTTTAAATTGCTGCTCTGAATACATTATGAACTTACAAAGATTTTAAAATTTAAATGAGAAGTGTAGAAATAGTGTAAGAGCATGCTAAACGAGTATTCACCGCTATTTTCTTATCTTAACGTTGGTGCGGCTGTGTAGATGCTACCAACAAACAAGTACTACGTTTCTACGACTTTTTAAACAGCGCTCAGATGGCATCACCGCCAGGACGCCAGATGAGTTGAGCGCAGACGGCGGGAATTGTCTCAATACAGTCGCGAGACGGGTCGAGACGCGACAACTCACACTATTTTTTTGTACAAACTGCTCTTTTCGCCATCCGCAAGATTAGATTCAAGAGGATAAATCTCTCGTTCCCCCCACTTGTGTCGCCCGTTTTGTGTGAAGGCTTTATTCGGGATTATTTATACAGAACATTTCGCTTGCCGACTTGACATACTGAATAACACCATCCTTTAATCTCGCTACGTTAGAATAGTCGGCAGCCACCTTCTAACTAGAACCGCTGCTCCCATTCAGCTACAGAAATAAGCTGAAAAAACATGCTAAAAGCTCCCTTTTAAGAGGTTCCCAAAAAGAGTTAATGTTAAAAGCCCGCTTTCACACAGTATTCATTACCGAAATTATTTGCCGGTGCGAATGGTGCGATGCAAGAACGCCACGCCGATAGCTGAACTGTGGATATAAACACAAAATTACATTGAGAACGGCACGTAAGAAGCGAGCAATTCCTGATGTACCATGAAGTTAGATTGGAAAACTTCTCATGCTGCAACGTGCTATTGCTCTGTGCCTGTTCTACTGCGGCTCTCATATTACCGTAACTAGCAACCAATACCTATTTATTCAACTTTGCAAATAATCACCTGGAATTATTAAAGTATGTATTAATGATATTTTAGAAATTTCTAAACTAAACTGTTTCTTAGAACTCCTCCTATATCTAGACTAATATTATATAGAGAAAAGATTTGATTTTTGGTATGTTTGTTACGCTAAAAGAATTTAACGGGTTTGAATTAAATTTGATCATGACCTGGATGATACACCACCTGGACATAGGATAATTTTATCCCGATATTCTTACCCGTCTTAAGAATGTGACTTACGAGGGTGAAACCGTGGGGCGCAGCTTGTGTTTTATAAAGGTTGTGAAGCAAGGATATAAATCTGCTGGGGAGTTGAGTATAGAGGTACCTTAATAAAATCTATTCTACCGCAAAAAAATTAAACTTGAAAAAAAAATTATGATTTACCGAAAATCAATACCTATATGTACAGTCTACTAAAACGGAGAGGCGGAGAACAGAAGTCATTGGAGCGACGAACGGTCGAACCATTGAAACGAATAAGGTTACCGCCTTACCAACGGAACTCTAAGATTGCATGTAGAAAATATTATAATCCAGCTGTTCTAAATTTTTCCCGTAGGTAATATTGCTTCTAGACGTTTGTCGTAAACAGAGGCTTTGTTGCAGCAATTTCCACGATACCACATTTCTGCGAGATTAAATTCGTAATACGGCTTCCGTTTGGCTCAGTTCCGTATTCAGTGCGCCTACTACAGGAATTTGCGTAAACGTTAGCAGATATCGAGTTCTCTCCACGAATCACATGCACCTCGATATTACCACCGGGTGACTACCGGCTGCATTAGTGCCGCGCCTTTGATATCGCCGGAGCTTTAACATTTCCACAAAGTCGTCACATGATGCGCGTTATGGGAAATAGATTGTATACGAATTCGGAATCCGCCCGCCTATCGCATAGCAAAAACGGTATGTTGACCGACAGAACAGATTTAGATCTAGACTTTGTTATTGTGTAGCTTCATTCGAAATAGCATTTTAATGTCTCCCGACTACCTGAACGTATCGTTAACTTTAGATCTATACAAGATTAAACACATTAGCGGCCACAAAATCTTTATTGCCAAGCCGTTTTAACGAACATTCGTTCCTTGAATGCCGTTTTCATAGCCTCACGTTCACTCCATAAAAATATAAACTTCACACATTGTATCAATATGAACGAAATTACATTTCAACACGTTCAGATAATACATTTTAAAACTGCTGGTATTGTACGGGAAGCCGTTTCGCCCGATTTTATGAAACCTGAAACCAACGATATTATTTCAAGAAAGGTTAATGAACATGTTAACAAGGCTGAATAATACGAACAAGATGGTCGTTTGTTGATGTTCTAGTACCTATTAACAGAAATTCAAATGAAGGAAAATTAAATCCAATCACGATCGGGACAATTATTGATCGTTTCTTTGCGCAAATACAAATTTGTGGAAAAACCTGCCGCATACTGAAGCCGACGGCAGTTTAATAAAGACACAAATTTAATAACGAGTATTCTTGAAATATTCCTGCCATTAATTTGCATTTCAGCGCTATTTTCGTTTCTTTAATTGTTATTAATAGTCGTACGTAGTAGGGGTCTTGGGTAAAATGGGATCTTTTTCAGAATGGCTTATTTGTCAATGTCAGAGCGGCAGTGACGCTAGCGTCTGTTTCTGATAGCCTCGTTGTTTCGTTTTATTGGTTAGGCACGTTTTCTTTGTGACTGACGTATGTATGTAGCACATAATTATTTACGGAATCGGAGGTCGAATGTACAGCGATTGAACTCGGGTTTATTAATCGCTACTCTAGTCTGAATAATTCGATTGTTTAGTAGAATTTGTTTATATGGTTTAGACACAGACATGGTTTACAGACAGCTGTGACGCTCGGGAGTTTGTTGCGCCACTTCTTCTTCCCAGCTAAAGCACTAGGAAATAGTGTAGGGGGACTGTCTTTTGTAATTTTGATGTTCAAAAAGTGCTGATTCCTTAGTTTGAATAAATGACTTTTGATTTAGACAGTGTTTAGACATGAACCTTCTGTGCCTTAGGTACACACCTATTAGTATGTATAGGACGTACTTAACTCTTAACTAAGTTCCGTTAAACTATTGATAGCTTCATTAATAAAATAATAATTACTTATTTATTTCCGAGAGAACTCCTTGAAGGTTACATAATCACATTACAAAAACATAAAATCAAAAAATGTTTGTGTTAGTAACAAGTTACTAGTAAATACTGGTCTTATTTCAATCCAAAACAAAATTGTAAGCCAATAGTTGGCAACATGATGCCGTTAACGTGCATACAGACACGGACAGATTGGATTAGGGTTCCACAGGTAGAACGTATCGACGTCCTCAGCCGAGGTGAAATCGAGACGTTTGGGAGAGGCCGGCCGATATTGTGGGTAAGAGCACTTCTACTCAAGAATTTGAGCATAGCGAGCCCGCCTTCCAAGGTATCGGTTACACTGAGCACACTACTATTATGTTCACCCGACCGGAACCAGCACCGACCACATCCATATCACCTACAACATCGTATGATCGCAATATATTTCAATATCGATAGTAAGACGTATGCAAATTATTGGCAAATACATTTGGAAAGTATGTCGCCGCATGCATCTTGCTCCATGTCGGCTCTCTAGTGCACAAACACCAGCCATTTGTCATTTTATTAGTCGCGCTACGCAATATTCTACGAAATAACTCTGTAGTCGGGGCGAGATTGCTTCCCAGTTTACTGCCCCGACTTGAGACAGGGAAGTGAGAAAAAGTTGTAAATTTGCCGCCGAATTGGACGTTTATACAACTCGACTGACCTCAAACGCCTTAACCGCTTTCGTAACGGACCTGGCAAAAATTGAACTCCCGTGGATGGTTCCACCGATAGTTTTAATAACGTCTCGTAGTTACGGGAGCCATGAAACTGTATGTAAGTACGTACCTATGCTACTTTATTTTTGTGGTTTTCTAGACTATAATAGGCAGTGGATTTCTTGCTGGCTTGGTTGGCTCTATAACAAAGTAACGGGTTCGATTTTGGCTCGGGACAAATATTTGTGTATAAGGTTTTGTGTTATGTGTAAAATAATTATGGAAGAAACGCACCCGCGATAGGGATGAACATTTTTGCTACATTTGAATTAAGAATTTAAGATAATTTTCAAGTTGTGGAACAACAAACTAAATGTCATACTTGAGAAAGTTCAAATTCCATTGCAATCAAAAACTTATTAGGACCTTTTTGTTACAAATTGTCACTTAAAAATCAACTTAGAATACATTTCACTAACAATTACGTAAGATGTTTAACGTTCGTTAAATACAAAGCGTTGTTTCACTGCACAAAAAAATGATCGTGAAAGTTATTCGGGCTGCCAGTAAAAAACAACACTTTTACCCGATAAAAATGGTTGGGAGATGTTTATATTATGGCAGCATTTCTCCGTTCGCGTCAAATTTTGAAGTGACAAGTAACAAGCTTGTCAAATGATAACAAACCACCACCGACGATTATTTGAATCTTTGATTAAAATTAAATTAATGATAAATGGATACCTTTACACCAAAGCCGGTACCTAATATGATAAGCACGATACGTTTACGCTTGGACTTCACGTGGATTTTGACCATCTGCTTAGCTCGCAGGAGCACATAATAGTATAAGCATAGGAAGTATTCCTTGACCCTCAATACACTGTGTACCCCAAAATCTAAGGGTTCCACGTTCAGGCTGAGGGCAGGGCCTCTATAATCTGCACGCTTCTCCGAACGGCGCGCTGCACGCGTAGCTGATCTGTGCGCTACCAGTTTCCTGCACGAATAGTTGATCTGTGCGCTACCGGCGACCTACGGCCTGCTGTCTACGCCCGTTGTCTGCGGCCCGCCCGGCCTAGTGTGCCTGTGCTGGCAAGCAATCCTGCGTCCCGAGGTACCTAGGACGGTACCCTTCTCATCTTACACGTGTAATAGTGCTCAGAACAGTGCATCAGTGCGACCTTACCCACGACCTTGCCTACTTTTAAGGAAGTTATATGTACGAGTATACACCCTACTAAGTGTTTCTTTTATCTTAAGCTGTTAGTTAGCGGCCTTCCCTGCCTACCTGCAAAGCCCTAGCCGTTACAGTGGCGCTGTTTCTCATTACGTTTGGACTTCACGTGGTATATTTTTTTACAGAGAATGCGCTGTATATTTCTCAAAACTTGAGAAAGACCAGTTTGTCTCCGATTGAAAGATAATTTACAGAAAGAATTTCTATATAACGCCTTATTTATTTATTACATTGGATTTAAATATAACTGGCTAAATGAGGGTGTTCGAGACCTCTGCTTAGGCAGATTTCAGGCGTGATGTTATGTTATGTTCATTATAACTCAAATAAACTGAATAGTTCTTACCTTGAGAAAGATTTTAACCTTTAAGTACTGCCATGTAGAGGCTGACTATGAAGCCTCACCTCTTTTATAATACAGGCCGGTCATAATTGACGGCATCTGGCTGTTCGAAAGTTCAAGCGTGTGTCTTGACACACGCTTGAATCTACCTCAATCTTGATTCAGATTAGGTTTGATTGTCAGATAGGAAGTGCTAGTTTTTATCCTAATATGGAAAAGTCTCAAAATATATCTTACTAGCTGGCCCGGCGAACTTCGTACAGAATTAAATAATGTGACAAAGTTCAATAGACACGTTGCGCCATCTATTATCATAATAACGTTATTTTTGTTTTCCTCGGGAACAGCACTTTTTTTCGATATGAAAGGTACCCTATGTCCGTTTCTGTACACCTGACAAGGTATATGCAAAATTTCAGGATGATCGGTTCAGTGGTTTAGGCGTGAAAACGTAACAAACAAACTTACTTTCGCATTCATAATATTAGTTAGGATTAAATTAATCCTATATGAGTTTCATTTAATAAAAGTGCTCCCATTTGAGTTAGGTGATAGGTGCCTATAGTACCGAAGTGTGGTCTAGCAGACACTTCGAGCGTTTGAAAAGTCTAGTTACCCTTGTTAGCGTATTAGTATCACCCCGCGTTTCTCTCTACTCCTCGAGCAGTCGCCCAACAGCGTTCATGAAGAGTGGTAGTGAAATAATCTACAAGTAAAGTCTGCTGGGGTTTGAACCCCTGACCTACAACTCGTAAGTCGCGGCCGTTACCACTGGGCCACCACTGCTCTCAAAAAGTCAGTTGCAACAGCTAATCTCTCCACATCGTTAGCTGGCAAGCTTATACTCGTACAATGAGGACTTAATTTAGCAATAGCCCTCGTCATATACGTACATAAAAACATGCCTTCTCATATACGTACATAAACACATGCCTTCTTCCCATGGGGATAGGCAGAAACTACAGAATGTACCTGCTACGATCCTTACATACCCCTTTTGCCTCGTTTACGTTCCCTAGCAAGACTAGTAGTTTAACCCTAGTCACTCGATGTCAGCATGACATGTCAGCAATAGCTGGTCTATGGGTTTTAATGCCAAACTGAAAATTGTGAACGAATTTTAGAGTTAAATTATGTATTAGGTATATACCTAAGTACCTATATGATAATTGAGTACACGCTTACTTTTCTGAAGCAAATTTTATTTCATCTTCGATTTGACGTGTTATCACTAGATCTACTTCCTTTGAAACACAGTATAGGCTGGTAATAAATTCCTGTTCATCCCTAAGTTTAAGTTATTAATAATAGAGTTTTAAATACCTTTTTCTTTCTTTCTACACTATTTGGATCATCATCAGATGAACGGTTGTCGAACAAAGACTAATACAACAAAAGAGAGTCCATAACGTTTTATTTAGCTTAATTAAATAATAAAAATAACGTTTTATTATTATAATTATCTATTTAACCATTTATGAACACACATAAAAGCAGACAAAAAGAAAAGAACAGAAAAATAGGTACAAAGTTAGGTTTGTCGCAGATGTTTGAGAATAAAATTATTGTATGCTGTTATTGGTATGGCACCAGTTACTGTTAAACGTCTGTATTTTTTTAACGTACGTCAATGTCATCATTTTGTGAAACAACGCTTTTTTTTGGTTTAACGATAGTTAGCGCCATTTTTGACGTTTACACGTGCGTCACGAGGACTTGAAGCAGGCCGCCCTAAGTGACGATGGAATGTAAATAATCTGAGATTATGAATACTGTACTGCTATAAGTAAATTTTGTGCACATGGTAATTAAGTTACAAATAACATGTCCTAGCCCGGTCTCATGAAATATTTCCACAAGGCAAGCCTCTTCCTCAAGCTCACAGGCTGTGGAAAGGCACAACGGCCGGACTTCTTTCAAAAGTGCTTGTATTTTATATTTCGCCTAGTTTAATTACATTGCATTTTTACCAAAGTTCCTTCTGTTTGCAGCGGGCATTGTTGACAGTGGCAGAATTCCCGCGGACTTTACCTAGTTTTTATTTTAACCTACATTGAATGGCAAAGTTTTTGTGCAACTCTGTTAGTGTCGATGGAGTCTTCGTTTCTTGGTGCCAGGTCTTTTACCACAGTTACTAAACTACTTAACCGAAACTTTTTCATTTATAATGGAATTGCTTTGTAAACTTTCTTTATTATTAAAAGTTTGTTTTTTAAAGACATCGAAGGAGCACTATTAGATCAATCAGAAATAAAGAAAGTTGTGTTTTCTTTTTTTACTGTTAGTTAGATCAGTCATCGATGCAATACCTACATTTTTAACCGACGAAAAATAGGAGGATTTTGTCAAGTCGGGGTATATGCTTATACTTCTTTTCCTCATTAATGTTCAAAGAACATGCCGATTTCCTCACGATGTTTTCCTTCACCATTTTGAGAGCAGTGGTGATGCAATTATTTAGGTAGGTACACAGCAGGCAAAGCGCCTGGCTGGGTTCGAACCCACAACCTCCAACTCGGTAAGTCAGGGCCGTTACCACTGGGCAAAGGGTGAAGAAAAACATCTTGTGGAAACCGGAATGCCCTAGAACCAAAAATTCGAAGACATGTGACATCTACAAGCCCGCACTGGGCTGGCGTGGTAGATACGAGTAACAGCCCACTAATACATAGGCTGATTATGCTAAATATTCAAAAGGTAACGCACAAGGATTAGTGAAAATCTATGGGGGGATACCTTTTCCCAGCAGTGGGACAATACAAGAAAATAAATAAAAAAACAGTGGCACTCCGGGAGTGCCGACAGAAGTGAAAACTTGATCAATTGTGTATTTTTTTAATCTTCATACTTAATACAGAGGTATCGGTTACGGTAACAGTATCGCAAGTTCAATGGTTTTTTCCCTTCTCAAAAAATACCCAACGTGCCTAAAGAAGTTTTCATTTCAAAAATATTATGTTTCCTACTATGAAAGCTGAAAGACTTACCTACTAAAGACACCATGCTGGGGAACATCTTATTCTGCGTTGTATTTCCATTTCATTTACGCCAAACACATTTCGAAGCCCCATGTAACTAACTCAACGATCATATTTCCATACTTGATCGACGAACATAAAAAGGGCCAATACATTCCCCGTTCACCGCCCCGTAACTCAATCATAAGCCATAAATATAAATTTCAATTCACATTAATATCTTTCCTAGTAATAAAACCTCGCAACAAATTATTATCCGTGCCGTGGCCATTAGCAAATTGTGTAATTTTCCTTTTTCAACTTCTGTTGGCCCGAACAAAATTACTTCGGCCCCGCAACCCGCCATTTGAACCAAGAAATGATGAAAATTGACTGTAATAATTACATGAATCAAATTATTCCCTAGCTTGGTAATGTACCGAGGTTCCAAAGAAATTATGTAAATTTTTTGAAACTTGTGTGAATTAATTGTCTCATTAAAAAGTATAAAAATGTTTTTTAATTGTAATTAGCGCTCTTGTTTGCGCGTCTGCGAAAGGTTCTATAATTTTTCTTCATTGTCTTTTATAACTAAGTATTTTTGTTTTCCTTTTCCTGGCAACGAATTGTCAAGTCCGTCCATTTTTTGCTGTCATAAGTCAGAACGCTTATCTAAATACACGTTAACATTAACGGCTGACATAAATACGGAGTTTTTCGTGTAATGGAATGAAAAACGGCGAAGTATCTAATGTGGAATTGATAATATCCCGTATTGCACGCTATTCCTCAAGTATGATGGGGGAGATTTTCCAAAAAGAGGCCCATAACTTGTTGCGACGCCTGTAAAACGTGATGAAAAGCGACGGATCTGGACCGGAGCCAGTGCGCAGCGGTCATTCCTTTTTCTTTGCCAGCCATCGAAACTTTGCAATACCTCGATTACAACTGCGCTACATATATAACATTGTTTTAAAAATATTTTAGCATTTCTGGTTTAAGTTACTAAGGTTTTTCGGCCTTTTAATGATAAATGCTCCTTTATAAAGCGTCTACCTGTTGTGCAATTTCGGAATTTTAATTAGTACAACGTTTTGAATTATTCACGACTACATGGAATTAAGCCAGGGAAAAGGAGTCGGCCGTCAACAACAGCAGTTTAGCACAGTTCCCCTTGCCTTCAAGTTTAAACTTAATTTTACACAAACACGCTAATTTCATATTGCTACATCACGTTTTGTTTCTTTGTTAACTAAAAAAGATTCAAATAGAGTTGTGTACTTACATGTATATAAAACACAATGTGGCTTTCAAAAGCATTATACCAAAGCGAGCAAAAGCAGTTTGACAATAGGAGCAAAGGAATTCATATTTGCTACTGTTCCCTCTCACGGGCGCGGAATTTAAATGAACTTTGGCCAACAACAATGACACTAGAGACTTTTGTTCCATGAACAATACATTTTACCGGTAGAATTAAAAACTGCGGACAAAAGAGTACAAATTCATAATGCAGCCGCAGCCGGGCGGCGATTACGTGCAGCATTCAGTCGTCCTGTGCTTACAGGAGTATACCTCGGATAATTTGAATTTAATCTTGATAACTAAGCCAATATACCGCCCGAGCTTTTATCGCCTTTTTCATACTTTATACAGGTACTTAAACTGTCCTTCTGCCAATTTCGATCAATCTTTTTACTAGGTGCACTGCATGTTCTCTTTTATTTCAAAACATCTACGCGGTTATAAACATCTTGCCCTAATGACTTCAATCTTTCCTATATAAATGCGGTGAAATAAACCTAAGTATTTATTCATATTAACACACTAATGATTTAGGAATCCCTTCTTATTACAAACGGAGAGACGTTAATAGGCTCTCAAAAAACAAACGCTCAAGCTTGCGCAATAAAAACAAGATGGAATAACAAGGAACGTCCACAAAGCGATTGGTTCCGTAGACAGACGAGCCGACGACAGCCCCTTATCAGATGAAACATGTTATTTGTCTTGGGGAAAATACAAAAGTCAGCCAAATGCCTTCGTCCGGACAAGCCAAAGCTAGCGAACTGTTTAGGAATACAAAATGTCTCTGATCCAATAAAAATGCACGCTATACGCTACTTAAAGCAAACACTGTCCGAAATATAGAGCTGCGATACAATATGTTATACAAGAGTAATTTAAGAAGGCAGCCGTAGAAATTAGGGTTTAATTTAGACAATATTTTTCTTGTAGGTTTGTGCCCGAACACACAATTGTGGCTTCTTTATCCTTCTTGTTTAACCGAACACCTGATATGCGCAGGTACCTAAGTTTATATTTTACGTACATATTTTGCATCCACCACCCACCCACCTAAACCTAACGTAGATACGTATCTCTCCTGAAAATAATACCATAATGAGCTCACTTGAACGACTGATGTTGTCAAGGTGAATCCGGTATCTGTCCGCTCAATATAGACCCTGCTACCTGAATGTCACCTGCGGGTCAGACGTCACTGGTAGCCGGCCTATTTCTAAACATCACGACAATCGCATGTTTATTTATTATACTTATACATTTTTAAAGAGTTCAACGTAAAATGTTAGTATTCCTTAACATTTCATCACTAGAATTATGTTTTGTTAGTTTCACGAAGGAAATGCGAGCTCCTTTGAAATTCAACTCTTGACATCTTTGGATCCTTGTTCACTTGAAACTTGTGCTATTCGTGTCCAGATGTTGGGGTTACTTCTACACAATAGTTACTTTAGTTATACTTTCAACAATGGAAAATCGATTGTTTGTAGACTGTAGATTATTATGCGTGTGTATGTGTGTGTGAATGCCACAGTTTTATCCCGCACAGGGTGAGTAGAAACCCATGTCTTACTGAACCGCTTGAGGCTATAAACAACATTCGTTCAACTTACAGGTTACTCGTCCATCTTCCCTATATACTAGAACCCATTCCCTTGTTACGTTTCTTCTTTATGGAAAGTAATATTATCTCGGTTTTCGTTTATAATAAAAAGGGTTTAACGCCCGAAATGTTCACTAAAGAACAGTCACAATGCTCAGTTGTATAAACACCGGCATAATAAAATCAACTGGAGACCAAATAAGAAGCTCATGTAAGTAATTTATGACGTCTTGTATCGAACGTTCAGAGGACCCTCGGCACTCGTGTGCTTTTCGTATGTAAAACAGGTAGTATAGTTATTATCCGCGTTTTCGCAGGCACATTACTTCGCAGAGAGAACAGACTCTTATCTCAAAGGCTATGGCTTGTTTATCGTCCGACTGCCATTTATGAGTTCGTTATTTCCCTATTCTTACGACATAAAAATGTCGTCCAAGAGAATAACTCGGAGCTTTTATCTGCGTACGTACATTGATAAGGGGAAATAATGAGAAGACTTATACGGATCGATTCCGATTAACTTGTTGTTGTGGTCGACTTAATAAAGTCTGATGTGATTGTTCGTGATGAGATTGTAATCAGAAAAGTACTTTTTTGGAATTGTATGACTTGGCTTCGCTTGTCCCATATCGTAAACTCTGTCTCCTCTGTTTCCAATCTTTCCATTTACATATTTGGGAAAGCTTCACGGCCGACTTCATAGCCGACAGATGAATCCTTGGATAATTTTCGCATGAAATAGATTTCTGGAATAACCATTCTCATACACACATAACAAGCCGTCGTCGTCATAAAATTATATTAGTTAGGTAGATATTCACGATAAAATAAGGAGATTTTGCTTTCCATAAAGTTCTTGCGTCATTACGTTATTAACATATAAACCATTTTTGTGAATGTTCAAAATTGCGAAGAAAGCCTACAGATGTACGTCTACATAGTAAATCTAATTTATTTGCGGTCACAAATAAAAACATACCTTGTAGGAATGGGTGCTTCAGCCTATTTCGTATCGTTGAGGCGGCTGACCTGTTTCCAGCGGGGGCTCGCTTGGTCTTATTATATTTTATGAAGTTCCCTTGCATGCCTGAGGGGATTTGTAATGTTCGCCACTCGGCGACATTGTCATTGGATCTTATTACCACCTTTCTACATTACCCTCTGCTGTTAGTATTTATGTTCATATGCGTTGTGATTTGTATCCACGTATTGAGGAAATGTGTTTTCTGTACGTGCCAAGATGCTGTTATTTTTGCGCATTTATGACTACGAGTTATTTGGTAACAATAGCATTAATAATTTCACATTAGGAACTTCGTGCCGGGGTTTCGTAGGCATTTTTATTTCTATGCTAAAACAAGAGCGAGAGAATAAATACTTTGCTAATGATATCTGTCATTTCATAGCAGTCTACGAACAATACCTAATGCTACGAAGCTACGAGGTTACGAAGAAACTATTTTCGAGAGATGGAGAGACATTGTTCAACGGATCTGTGTAGAACTGATTTAAAGATGATACTTTCTTACTCTATTGTTGACCCTTAGTTGCATCGTTTTATATTTATAATATTAATGTCCATATATATTTTTTTAAAGTAAATTCAAAATAGATCACACAGGAAAAATAAAATAATGACTTTGGAAGAAACTCTTCAAACACCTTCGGTCATAAGACCACATACTTATTGGGTAGGTACTGCTCTTGTCTTTCATCCTTCCGAAATTCTGTACATGTACCCCTAATAAAATAACCCAAAACGATGCGGAACTTCGTCATTAACCACCGACTAAATCCCAAAACACGTCCTCAAATTACGTGTGAATGACACGAGATACGTCAATATATCTCAACTTTATAAATTACATTTTACAGCCTCGACTGCCAAAGTTGCGCCGCCCTTATCTATGGTCTTAAACAGTAACTAAGAATATTGATTCTGAGAGGAAGACATCGAGGATGGAGTGGGACTCATTCAGAATATGTATAACAAAAACTCGCTGTAATAGGAGCTAATGCATGTGAATATGGAGAAAGTTTCCGAGCAGCCATTCGCAGCGCAATCTCAAATTAAATCTGCCGGCGGGTCGGAGACGCGAAATGCCAGCCGTTCGTTATAAAATGTATACAATAGTCTTTTTTCGGGACTTTTATTAGGTAATGTATAGACCACGAACCTGTTTATAAGGCTAAACACGAATTGATTTTTAAGCTCCCACGTGTTTGTGGCTTGTGAAATTCTAAACACTGACAAGTTTGCGTACTGTTACGATTTTTACCATTTTTTCCTGGGTTTCCTATTTTTGTACCTCTTGGGCTTTGAATGTTTCATTGACTGTGTGACTACAGTATGTATTTAATTTGGTTTTATTGAATTACAAAATTAATAATTTTAATCGGATCTTTCAAATCTCATAAACACTGTAGTCATAACTGCAAAGATATCGCACGCAAGCTTGCAATCAGTAATGATTACATTACTGTTAATGCTTTACTGAATCCTAAACACCGCCTACAAAGGCACCGGTAGTGAATAAAGTGTGGTTACACTCACCTTATGGTCTCGTTTAAAGCTTGGACACACTAAATGCAACACGTTTGCAGCGCTGCAGCAACGCTCTAAGTATTTATACAGCGCAAGATTGCGCTGACGTCCGCTATCTGCTACTGACGTGCGAACGCACTGAATTAGATGTGGCATCTTGCATATTATTTCATACCTACTAGCACTGCAACTTATGCCGCATCGTACACGTACGTTTTGTGTGAAACAAGCTGTAGTTCACCGTAGCATGCCATTATGGATATGGGCGAGTAGCATTTATTTCTATGCTATGTAATAATAATAATAGTCCTCCAGACTTAATTTCGGCCATGACACCCTATCTCAGCAGAGACTAGCCATCTACGCGGGAGATATTATAGTGCACAAGTGTGTGCGCAGACACAGGTGTACTCACTCTTCCCTCACTCTCATAGTCTGATGGGACGGCAATCGGACACAATCGGAGAGATACCAGGCGCAGGAAAAACGCCTTAACGTGCTTTCCGAGGCACGGGTGTATCACACCGCCAACTTCCAAACTCCGGCCAACTTCAAAACTCAACAACACTTTGGCCGACCTGGGAATCGAACCCAGAACCCCACGATCTGCAGTCTATTCTAGTCTATTTTAAAATTTTTGTTGAAATAAAATACCATGGAAAAATACACCGAACAAACGATATTCGTTAAAAAATAATTGTACTGTGATTATAAAATTAATTGAATTGTGTTTCTGTGAAATAGGTTTCATTCAAGTAAATAGTCCTTGAAACAATAATATTCGAAATAAAATACCAACAAAGGACCAAATATTATATGAAACATTTGCTGGGAATCGAAATTTCTGTCTGCGAAACAAGGGAACACCGCCGGTTTCCTCACGATGTTTTCACCGGTTTAAGTCCTACATTTGTCAGGTAATAAAACAAAAGCCATTTGTAAAAATATTTATATTTATTCATTAACAATGAAAACAGTTATTCCACTTATCGATTAATACAAAGCACCAAAGTTTTTCAGATAAATATATATTATTATGTATTACCAAGCTAGGAGTATGTCGAGGTATTTGTTTAACAACATCGAGGACTAAAGTTCAAAGCACAGACTGAAAACTTTGTATTTGATAGACATGTTGATATAAAAACTTACGCTCCTAATTTAATTTATTCTTCAAAATAACGTCTTCTGAATTTATTACTTTACAGCAGTCTACATGACGATGTATGTAGAGTATCCACATGCCCTCGATATTGTCATTGTTAAAAGGAGTATTTTGGTTCATAAATGGCAACTATTCAATAATAATTACACGAAATTTTATATCTTAGAAATCATTAAATAAATTGTTCGAGTTGTCTCGTCACAAAGTACCTACTAGAAAGTCTCAAATCATAATTATTAAAAATAATAAATTGCGACGACTAGTCACTATGCCTTAATTACTTACAAAACGAAATATATACAAAATGCTTGAATATAATCTATTCAGGACAGGATCCGGAAGTGCCGTTGGTTTTTTAAACCCACCTTACCTTTTCTTACTGTTGGGTAATAGATTTCAAATAATTCTCGACTACAACGTAATCGTGGTCCAAAATGACAGCTAATAATATACTAAATAATGTCACGTTGCCAAAAAAGGTCGATCGCAGCTGTCATTTTAATCTAGCAAATTAAAAATCTGAGTTTAGACTCGTTCCACATTGTGAATATTTGGCTTCTAAATTCAAAGATATGAAGTAATTCAAATACTTCTCAAGTTATTTCAAATCCAATTATATTCATCTAACAAGCCCTGCATTTGAGCCCATTTAGATCTTACACATAATATGCGTTATTTCGTACAAATTCTAAGAAAAGCTCTCTCAACAAAGTTTCAAGTTCTCTATTACAATTTAGAAAGCGGGATTGATTCTAAAGCGTTTCTATGAAACGTAGAAATTCGTAGAGTTAACCTTACAATATATTGGGGAGTTCCCCGATAACTATTGCTCCTTAACCTACATTATTATGATACTGTAGGTAAGTAGGTAGCTATATTATAAATGTCAAACTGTCGAACCAAAGAGTGGGTTCAGCTTCAGGTGAAATGTTAGCTAAAGTGTTGATTGCCGTGATGAAAGTCGATTGAACTGAAAAGATCATATACAGGGGTAATAGAGGACTACCCGCACACTACCTCCTTCTGAGATTGTCAGGTATATAATTGTCCTTGCCGGGAATGCCTGTACCGCCGGAGTCGCCTAGCCAAGGGTACCTGAAAATAACAATCGTATTACAAAGCTGTGAAATAACCGACATTTTAAAGTGTCTGGAGATAGAATAGAATAGAACGTCGAACGTCGTTTTTTAACGTTACATTTGCGGTTACTAGATACACTAATAAACGCCCAAATATAACCAAATCTCCCTGCCACATTTGCCTTTCACAATATCACAGAATAATAACGCAGCTCTATAATTTATGAGGTAAATGAAGTTTTTCCAACCACATTTTTCTTGATGTATACCACGCTCACGTGAACCTACCAAAATTATTCAACACAACGCGGCAACGATGTTACAAAATCACATCGTCCCCCTTCGCTCGTGAAAGCCGAGTCAACCCACGATAGACGGGACCCTGACACCGTGTTAAAAAACTTTTAAAATTTAAAACTCTCGTAACAAAGTAAGCAAGATCATCTTTGCGTGGTGCGCCGTAAAATGAACGAGTAATAGTATAACTTCAGTGTTACTGCTGTCGCTGAAAATGCGTCTAAAGATTTCTGGCTTAGATATTTTTACGCATTAAGACATACTACTCATAATCAACCTATAATGTGCCCACTTCTGTGACACAGGCCTCGCCCCGGTGAGAGGGAGTGGGCCGTAATCCGACACGCGGAACCAGTGCGGGTGTCTTCGAATTTTTGATTCTTGGACATCATTTCACACAGTTTCCTTACGATGTTTTCGTTTGTCATTGTAAGAGCTGTGGTTATGAAATAATTTACACAAAGTGAAGCACCTGTCAGGGTTCAAACCCATGACCTAAAACTTGTAAGTCGGGGCCGTTAACACTGGGCCACCACTGCTCAGACATACTACTGCTGCAGCTGTATTTTTGTTTTAATTAACCCCAATTGACATGGGACCGGGGGAGGTGGAAAAAGATTGATGGAAAGAACTACATTTAAATTCCATCAGTTTGTTCATTACTGTTTATGACACTTAACTACCTCTCTCTCTATTTCACTTTATGAGCTGCAGTACCTCCTTGCTGGACCATTACAACAGATTCTTCAATGCACATGCATTTTCTATTTGGTCTTTCACCAGCTTCATATCAGCCGAAAGACGACTATGTACCTACCACTGGAAATACATCCATTGCATGCATTATCTATACTAATAATAAAGCTATAGACTTTGTTTGTTTGTTGGACGCGCTAATCTTTGTAACTACCGGCCGGATTAAAAAAAATATTTTTGCAATTTTTAGACCAATTCTTGAGGAAGGCTATAGGCTATTCAATATCACGCTAAGACCCTTAGGAGCCGAGCAAAAAGAAAAAGTCTAAAAGAACGCTTAGCGAAAACGAAGTAATCGCGCCGGTAGGCGACGCGATGCAACGGGGTGGGTCAGGGGAACACAAAATTTCACGTAAAAATATAATTATAATGTGAACAAAGAACTTACTGTTTAGGGCATTCAGTGCAGGTCTCCATATACCTCGTGTCAGTGAAGTTCATGTCAGCAGGCTTGAAGGACAGTGCACACTTGTTGGACAGATTGCACGGTGCTGGCGGCAAGTCCTTGCGGTCACACCTCCATGCTTCGTAGTTGTTCAGAGACTTGGCTGACTTCGGGTCCGTTATCCACGTCAGACCTTGGGTTACTGTCACGAACCATACGTCTGGCCTGTGGTAGTGAAAAGATGTTGATTAAGTAAATTAGTCTGTAGACCGCGCATGGGTACATGAGGTTTCTCCTTACGAGTGTTTTCAGACAGCACTCAGCAGTGTGCGTCCGAGTTGAAAATTTTAGTCAGTTATTTTTTTTTAAACTGTTCCATACATTTTGACCACGTAGGTATTGCATTTTTCTATGAAACAGCAGATTTTTTATTTGATAACCGACGAACAATTCCTACTCTAAGTGCCTTTTCACACGTCCCGGTTGCCGGGTAGCCGGTGCCGACTATCCGGTAACACTTGCCAAGCAAACTACGCCGGTACGTGTGAAAACTAACGTACATGGCTATACACTTCGCCGCCGGGTACCCGGCACCGGTTACCCGGTTGCCGGGACGTATGAAAAGGGGTCCAGAATCATGTGCTGAATTAATGGTTACAGTTTGTGTGTCAATGTCCCTGCTGCCCTGTACATCACCAATGTGATTAGTCAGGTTTATGTTTGCATTGTCATTTGTTTTCTTCTTTTCTTCTTCAGTGCATGACAGTATGAAAGCATAAGACCAAAGTACCCCTAGGCCCCGTTTTCCAACATTGCTGCAGGGTATTCTTTATACTTTGTATAACAGCATTTTGTAAGTGCCGATACAAAGGAACGTGTCCGTTGCTACCCAATAATTAATAACTAGCTGCGCCCCGCGGTTTCACCCGCATAAGTATCGAACCCGTGGGAATATCGGGATAGAAGGTATCATATGTGTTAATCCTGGTTATAAACTATATATGTGTCAAATTTCATCCAAATCCATTCAGTAGTTTTTGCGTGAAGAAGTAAAAAACATACAAACACACACAAACTTTCGCCTTTATAATATTAGTGTGATATCATGTTAATCAAGGCTTAACGAGGCACTTTTAATTGATTACTTTAAATACCTACGTTATATGACGAGATGACGAATTGAAGAACATAATAAGCTTGTTTTCAGAAGGTTTTCAGATGGATATTGCTAATTTAAAAATCACGAGAGAAACATCCTGTAATTAGTGGTTAATTATATTCTTAATTAAAGGCATCCGTATTATTATATTAGCAACTCGTATGTTGGGATTGACATAAGTGTAAACAGACAGTATAAATCGTGGAAATCTGATTTCTTTTTTTGGAATGGTATATTTGTTTTTGTACTTATTTCATACAATCTTCCCCTTTCAGCTTTCCCTCATTGTTTATTTACAATTGGACTGTGTTTTCGTTCGTTAAAAAAACAGTTGTAATTAAAATGTGGTTTTTATGAAATTGGTAAATGATATTATTATTGTGTTAATAAGTATTAATAGACATTCCTATACTTTTTAAAGTTAGTATTTTAGTAGGTATGATGGTCAGTAATAAACATCTACAATATTTTGGTAAGTAGCTTATTGTACTCAAAGATACAACAATATTGTTTGTATGCTTTTTGTTACTAATTCTACTTTAGGTACTTGAGTAAGAAATCAAACAGTTCATACATTCTATGATTATTGTTCCCGTAAATAAATAAACCGACTTTTTTACATGCTCTCTGCAAAAAGGAATGAAAAATCAACATTTGATATTCAACCACCAAAATAAAAATCGACATTTGTTTAGGAGAAGGTATTTTTGTTTCGCAAAACCAGTAAGGTTTCATGAAAAACATTGCTTTGTGCATTGTTTGTCAGGAAAATATTTTTTATGCGTATAAAGTTTTACATTACAATTATCACTTTGAAGAGAATCCGATAAATGTGAGATAAAAACAAAAAAAAGTTAGAATAGAATAGAATACTCTTTATTATGTACACCATATACCAGTTTACTATTTTTTTACCAAGAAATTTACAGGATGAAAGGTGCATCCACAAATGTCTACGCTAGGGTCTCTAGAATCATTTGTGCTGAGTCCATGGTTACAGTTTGCGCGTGGATATCCCTGCCACCCTGTATATTTTATTAAACGTATGACCTACAATCGTTAGTACCATTGGCTATACAAAAGTCCCCATGAACGACGTGAAGGCACGAAACTTAGCTGCTCATCCCAATTTAAAAATGTCCGAGTGTTCCATACACACTTAAAATTCCATCACATATTTCTTGCCAGCAACTCGCTCCATCTTAGTTTCGTTTCCAGCCAATTATTCAAGTCCCAAGCAATCCGAAATATTACGTCTGCCTTGGCTTCGAACACTTAATAACATGAAAGTTAAGTTAATACGTAAGCAGGATAAATATCTCTTTTAAAACTATGATTATAATATTGTATTATGTAAATTGACCTTTCAAAAGACTTGTTTCCGGTTGGATACAAGTCAAAGTGGATTGTTTTAATTATTAATTTAGGAACAGTAGTCAAGTATCTTTAATTTGATTGATATTGATACTTACAGTTAAAAAAAAAACGTAAAACTCCTTAGGTGCCAGTGTGATTGACTACATAACAACCACAGCCATCTATTTGAATGTTTAACCCCCGACAAAAACAGAGACAGCTCGTTTCAACTTGACGTTTTCACAGTGAGATTTTACAGAATAGATTCGTCGAAGCACTAAATACCCACTGATTACAAAATTGGTTGATTTATAAGGTAATAAGATTGTTGTAACTTCATCCTCGTACCTACTGTATGAGTGTACACATATGCCTAGAAAATTATGTGCTTCGGGAATAAAGTAAAAAATTAAAATAAAATAGAGTTTATCGTTCATCATCATCGTCGATCATCATTGTTGTATCATCGTCATCGTCTAAAAATCCTATAGATTAACAACTCTATGCAATTTTTAAAACTTTTAACTTTTTAACTCTGCGACCGGAGTCGGTAACCCGACAGAGAGAAATCTTCATTCAAACGCGCAATGATAGGAGCACTACTAAAAAACGCAGTAGTACAAAACTTGGAAACTACAAGTTCCACGGCGTGACGTTCGTGCTAATTCGGAAACACGAAGATTGCCGAAGCGCATATACCTTTCTACAGTCCGGCCGTCGAGAGAATGCGTTCCTGACACCTATCCACCATGTGTACTGTACTAAAGTCTAAAAAAAAAAAATATAGTTTATTAGCATAGATGCTCACAGGTCGGAGGCCCATTGCAGGAACTTGTGAAGTCCTCGTTCCAGCTCCTTAATCTGGAACCAGTTGGTGTGGAAGGGCATCATGTATGGCGCGCGGTTCTGGTCGTAGTACCGGTTGAAGTCTTCCTGCAGCCATTCGAGCACCTGCAATGTGGGATGTTATTAATGACAATACAAGACAATGTTACTGTCTAGACAAAGGTGTGAAGCCACCAATCATAGATTGAGCCAAGGTCTAATAATATTATATCCAACCATCAAAATTGTTCATTGTTAATATAGTTGGGAAATGAAAATGTAACCAGTACCTAATTGCAATTCAAAACTCAAACGCTTTGTGCAAAATTAACACTGGCACGAAAATTGGTGAGCGAAAGAGCAAGTGCTTCAAATAACACCACAGTTTTTACAAACGAAGCTATAACAATTTTGAACAAACAAAAACGAAGCCGAAATACCTTGTTTAATCAACAAGTTGCTGTGGTTCAATACCAATATTCATTTTCATATTTCATACTCAAAAGTGTTGACTCCGTTGCTCTAAAACTTCGCGTAAAGATGTGTTTAATCAAAGAAAACCGCATTAAAACGAGGACCTCGTTGATGAGTTGAAACTAAAACCACACTATATAATAAAATATGTATGTATGCGACCATCATACAGTACACTTCCGACGCGTTTCCTTTTGTCTAGAGAGTTATAAAAGATATCAAAGTCGTAATATGGTGATCTACATAAAATATATCGGCCGACTGGTCGACCGGTCCCAGTCACGAACAGGGTCACTAGATAGTAACTAGTACTAACTGATACAAACACTGGTGTACAAATAGTGTATTAAAAACTTTTTTATACTTGTTTAGCCAGGCTTTGGTTATAAAATTAAAGCGAGAGATAAAATATCAGGTCACTCGACCGCGTACGTGCGTATATGAAATTATTCTCTGCCGCCTTCCGCTCCACTTCTCGATTCAACTATGCGCAACTACAAACATTTGCTTACCTGTACTAACATTATATAAATGGCCATTTTCTACCACAGATTGGAGAAGTCATTTTTAGAAAATATTAGCTATTTTCATATTCATTCCATTATTGAGGAAATAATGAGGGACTCGTGGCTAAGTAATAACAGCCACGCGGGTCGATCGATCAGCTTAAGCTACGCTTGCCGAGGTCGGTCCATTTTTATACACGTATACCGTGCCCTCTGTGCCTCGGAAAGCACATTAAACTGTTGGTCCCGGCTGTCATCCGTAATTCTTTGACAGTCGTTCAGAGGTCCGATAGTATGACAACCAGTCTTACCAAGGGATATCGTGTTGCCCAGTAACTGGATAGACAGTGGCTCCACGTAAAATACTGGTATTCAGCTGCATCCGGTTAGACTGGAATCCGACCCCAAAAATATTCGGGAAAGGCTAGGCAGATGATGATTTAGAAAATAATCAGAATTTGCATATTGGATTCAGAGCACGAGATCATAACATTTTTTTATGTAATTTTGGTTCACAATTTAGAATATCAAAGCTCCAGCTCTGTAGGTACATTTCAAAGAGCATATTTAATACGGTTTAAAAGCAAATAGAAGTCTGTTTTAGATCTGTTTAAAAGGACATCGGAAAGCCCGAGGACAGACCAACTAATCTGCCTGCAAAGTACAAACGAATTAATTCTGCTTCTTACTCTGACTCTCCAATATCTGCATTTTCTTGATATATATGATTTTGTGGTTTAACGAAAATACGACGTGAGAAAGAAAAGGTTTGGGTTCAGCTCACAACATAGTTGGAACACAATCGCCACCGCTTGCGGGCTGAGGCAAATATTGCACAGTGAGTTCAAGACTTTCTTTCCCTATTAATCCCTGGGTGCTTCAGGAATCAGAGATGAGTCAATGTCTCTATGCAAAAATAGTCTTTAATTTCTGACAGTTACGGAGTTCTTCCCATGCTATGTCATATGGAAACTCGATTAGAACCAAATAATTGAAACTACATTGTTAGTCTACTGGTCACAAGCGCTCCTGCTGAGCGGGAGGTCCTGGGTTTGATTTCCAGGTCGGGCAAAGTGTTATTGAGGTTTTCCATCAGGAATTTCTCAGTAGCAGCCCAGAGTCCGGATTTGTGCACGGTTCATTGCAATAGACCCGCCCCCTATTACATGGGACTTCAACATAACTGGCGAAATATGGGTAGACTAGAGGTACACCTCTGCCTTACCCTTCGGGGGGTACAGGCGTGATGTTACGTTATTGCTAATGGTCACCATTCTGTTAAAAGCGTATTTAGCCATTTAGTTTGGTCAATTAGGATTCGACCAAAATTACTACGTGGATCAATAGAAACACGCGTGCATATGAAATGCAAATTAAATTAGCTATAAAAATGGAAATGCACGCAAACGCCAACTAAAATATATGTAAATGTATATGTATTCGAAAAGTTTTACATAATTATGGAAATGTTTATAGAGTTTATATCATCGTATTTACCATAAAAAATTACTATGATTATATAATATGATTCGAATGCCGCAGTTACGTGAATAAATAAACAAAGTGGTCAAGTGCGAGTCAATTTAATTTATTACAGGTTAAATATAATATTTTCAAACCTTGTCTGTTAATTGATGACAGCGGGTTAGTTTAAGTCGCCTACAAGCTACGAACAACTTTTTGACATAAACTATACCAAAACCGTCCGCGTTGAAATAGTTGACGAAACACAAACCAACATAATCGGTTCATGAATCAATTCTTGAATCTATAGTTCCATCAATACAAACATCCTAGCATGGACGATAAGTCCATGCCTGCAAATGGTAGACCTATTTTCGCCCAAACAAAACATTGTGTACTCGCCTCATCCGAATCGTGATTATGTAGCACACACTGATCGAGATAGGGGCAGTGTCCACCCTCATACGTTTCAACGTAGTGAGCGTTGAACGGCACCTCCCACAGACCTGCAAACAAATAACGTCTTTAGGTATATTTACCTATAAAAATGCTTTTAAATCAAATATGGGTTTGTTGTGTATTCTCTGACGAATCATTAAACAACAGCGCAGTTAAAAAAATGTTGACAGAGGCATGTGCAGACAGACTATGTACTTAGCTATAGTACGCATACGAGAAAATAACTTTATGGATAAAATTACATGAGTTTTATTCTCTCCTGAAATTGTTTTTCACCAAAAAAGTACGTACGGATGGCATAGTTTCGGCTGGTTCTAATTAAACTCGGTGAGTGCATTGTTCCGACCGCGTGGAGCTACCAACTTGGCGTTTGTATAGGAAATGTGTGAGCACCTTGTTCTATCTAACGCCACACCGCACGCGATACGAAAACTTGGGAACGCGGTGATCACTATTGGTTTTCACGCAAAAACCTACGTGGAAAGCGTAGCGCAAAATGTGAAGTTTACACACTTAAAACTCAGGCGAGGACTGTTAGATGCAAACAAATTTTCGTCGCTTCACAGTTCTAAAATTAACAATAGCTGTGATTTTTCTTAGTGCTACGGTTCAGTTGCACGGTACCTAGTGACAATGAATAGCACAGAATCTAGCTCAACCTTTTACACAAAGGGCATCATTTGTCTATAATTTCCACTCCCGCTGTGCTTCCTAAGAAATCTTTTCTAGTTCTTAGCTAGTTTATCGAGTAGCTAAGTTACGGCCACCCACCTGGGAACGACTTGGTGGGACAAGTGCCTGACTTGCACTCGTGCGCGATCTTGTAGTCGAGCGTGTAGGGCCACACGGGGATCGGCAGCGGGGGCACGCCCACCGAACTATCGTAGATGTAGCCGAAGTCCTCTAACACCTGTGAACAAAGAGGATATTTGTTAGAAAGGATTGAGCTTTTTATATTTGGTAGGTACTTGAGGTTTTCGTTCGGGGTTCGGGCAGGAATCTATGAGGGGCCGATAAAACGCACGTTTTTCGCATATACCTACATATGTAGGAGCACACACGAGTGTGTACTTGTCTAATTACAATCGTGTTTTCAAACACATTTTCGTTTGATGTTCCTTGTATATAGTGAATAGGTAAGTATGTGTTCCTTAAATTGTTGTTCCCGGAAACTCCGATTCATAAGAGAAACCTTATTGCCAACTATCTGTTAATCAATCGAAATTGCCTATCTGTACATTTGTATGCTTAAGCTATTAAATAAATAAATCGAAATTGTTTCAGCAGCTATGTTGCCTATTGTCTTTGGTCTTTTCTTTAAAACACAGGTTGATTTTTTGCTAAAAAAATCTTTTACATTTGCAATTTGTTATCAACGCGTCTATGTACAATGACCATGTTTACATTCGTTCAAAATATTTATTTTCCTCTGCGTGTAATTTAATCGTACGCTCCAAACCATCATCTCGCACAACAAATCCCATACAAAGTATACTTCAATCAGTTTTATTTAGATACGTTCGTCGATCGGTGCCTATCAAAACGTCGATACTGGAGCGTGCCGGCTTGTTTGACAACTGACGGAGCTCCCTGATGACGGCGCACTGCAAAAAAATTCTACACGTATTTCACTTTGTATTGGGAACGTGACGGCCGTAATTGTCAGGTAACGAATAGACGCACCGCTGAAATATTGACACTAAGTGTAGTGACGTTGTACTTGGGGCGCACGCAGTATATCGAATGACTGTCAAAATATTACCCTAATAAGCTGCTTGATATTTGATGTAGGCCAATTTGGAGACAAAAGAATGTTCGAAGAATTCGTCAGAGAAAATATGGCAGAATGATTTGGCATTTGAAATACACGAAAACATATAATTTTGTTCTGTAAGCACTTATCAACGTCAATTTCACGTAATAAGGATTGTAGGTAGCTATTATTATTTCGGAATAAAATATCAATATTGTTTACCATACATTCTTTTGACATAACGGCGTTGCTAAGTGGCCTCCAAAAGTTAATTGACATTTTCCACTTCGGCGGTGATGCCGCATTATGATTTAAAACTCTGGTTGCAAATGTTTGTAATGTTTTTATTGTCTAATTCAACTACCGAAGACATAATCATAAAAAAATAATCAAGTAATCCGTTAGGATCACCTGATTATTTTTGTATTTTAAATCATAACGTGGCTTCACAGCTGATGTGGAAAATTTTCAACTAACTTTTAGAGGGTACTGTGCGTTATTTTGTCCGTAAGCACTTTACACTAGTTTTAATTTTTTCTCCAGCTTGATACAATTTCTTATTGATGTTTGTGACCCACATCACAAAGAGAATTTATTCAGTCTCATATTTTATTCTGTACCCTAAGGAACCGCCTACCTAGCCGAGATAAAAAGCATCCTACGTTTTTTCTGTGTTGTAAACTTCCTTTGCAGGAAGTTTGATTGTCGACTGAAGTCCTATTGAGATAGGATTGATTAAATAAAGGAATATTTGCAGAAATTTAATAAAACAGATAGATTGGATTGGCTTGGGTTGTTTGTCTGGATATATTTTTATTAGTAGTAGTTTTAATTTTGTTTTTTGTAATGTTAATTTTATCCTTTTGCTGTGCCCTTACAGGGTTCATATTTTTGTACCTACCCAGCTTTAAGCCCTTTGTAACATCTTTTTTTACAATATGGAATGCAAAAAATGAATTTGTATATAAAAATGAAATGAATAGCAGATATTTTGAATATCAATAACGTTTCAAAATTACGGAAGGATGAATGTTTGTAAGTATCTTTAGACTAAGGTTGTCGTATCCTTGGTTAGAAGACAAAAGCTAGTCTGGCAGACAATCGCAAATTCTATTCTCTAAGTATGCGGTCTTAGAAAGTCCACGAAAATAATTTTGGTAACAAAAGGCCAAGATATTATGCACTCGGGAGAGCTTTCCGCTAGTATAGGTAACTATTATTCTATTAAAAAAATATTATAAACCATACTAATATTTATAAATCCGAAAGTAGGTAACTCTGTCTATATGTTACATTTTCACTCCTAAACCACTGAACAGATTTCAATAAAAGTTGGGAGAAGGAGCTAGATGGCATCCCGGGGAAGGACATAGGCTACTTTTTGTCCCGATAGCACGTTCCTGTGGTATCATTTCCGAAATCCGCGCAGGCGAAGCCTCGGGCAGGAATTAGTATTATAATATGCGATAGCAGCTCTGTCTGTCTGTTACCTTTTCACGCTTAAACCATCCAACCGATCTTTATTAGGGACCTGGAGAAGGTCTTGGGCAACATTTCATTCTGGATATTTGGATTAAAATTCGGAAAAAGATAATACAAGCAGACGAAATGGCGGATAGCAGATAGTAATTCCTTAAAATACTCATAATTACCTTGAACTGCGTATTCCTTCCAGGTTTCAAGAACGGCGCTCTTGCGCCGACGATCTCGGAGCGCGACACGTTCGCAAACTTGCCGAGAATCTCGCGCATGCCGATCATCTCGCCGGCCCATTCTTCATAGCCTTTGTCTTGCAGGCCTTGCTGCTGCGACACTGTGCCTGTCGCTATCTGTGAATATAAGCATTGTTTTTTTAGATCGTTTTTACAGATTGTGGAGAGAATGAAGAGGTCTGTCGAATACATTGGCGCAGTGACAGAGATTGGCGTTGTATGGCCCACAGATAATGATTCCTAGTCTGCGCATTTGTTTCGAACGTGAATCGATATCTCCAAAGCCTTGTAAATTTTGACGTTGAAAAGTTGTATGTGCCTATTTGAAATAAATGAATTTGACTTTGAAACGCACCAACGAAACAGAATAAGAGAAAAAAAAACGATATATTGAGACCCCATAAAATATAAACTTTGCATTTTTTATGAAAACTGGTTGAAGTAGGGAGAATTGATATGTCTCAATGTATAATGCCGAGGATCTCTATCTCACGGTAACGCAGCCCGATCTTTGAACCCCGAAATGATCGATGTTGTGTCTTTTCACCCTTAATAATTACAGTATCATATTTCAGGGGGGTTTCCACGCTAACATTGCCAGATTCATTAAAATATTATCGCATAGGTATAACGTGGTAATGCTGACAGCCTTTTGGGCACTTTTCCTGTTGACAGCGATGCGGACGAATTTTTTGATTGATATGATTCTTTACCCTTGTTTTGTTTTAAATAACTGTTGTTTGTATGTTTGCTTATATATTTTGTAAATATAGCATAAGTTTTCATGAATAAAAACCTCACCTCATGACCGTCGTGCGCAAGATGTTGTACTTGCACGTAGTTACTGTAAATAACAAAGAAAACATTCAATAAAACTATCTTATTTCGTCCATTTTAATGAACCTTACGAACACATAGAAGATTAGGTGAATATCTTTGAAAGAATCAGTTTCATAAAACATCCGCAGTAGTCGTTTGTTTGTCTCATAAGTCCTCAGATCCCTCCATCTTAAAACCAATTTAATTTTACTTTCCGTTTATTACGAGCTGAACATTTTATTCACTGAAATTCAATTAACTTGTATTTATATTCGCCGGTAAAGTTCCAATAACTGCGGTCACACATAATATACGTTACTGTAAGAGCCTTTAACCTGTATGGTTTTAACATGCAACCTTTATTGTTGGTAAGTTGATGGCATAATATGAGACAAACGCCAATTCGTATTATAAATAGGAAAAACAATGAGGAGTGTCGAGCTGATAAGTGAGTCGTGTTAAATGAATTGAGTTGAATAACTAAGCAAAATAAACTATAAAACGCGCGTTTTATTTATCCCAGTACTGTTATCACACCGGTGCTAACAAAATAACTATGTACCGTAAAAGGTATATATAATGTAATAATTAACACGAAAGTTGTGTAAATAATTACCAAACTAACGTCCAAATTAATCACAGGAACTTAGCAAATTGTTTGTCACTAATTATTTGAAATATAGATACCGTCCTAGATATTAATTTCGGACACGGCTTTCATGCGAAAATCTGAAGCGGAAAATTAGGTTAACTAATGCTCTCTTATTTTTTATATTTTAGGTACTTACCTAAAATATAAATTGGCATACCTATGCCAATTACTGTTCTTCAACTAAAAAGATTTTCACGACACAAACAAAGCTTTTAAATGTCTTGAATAAATATTCGAAACAGAGACAGGCTCTATAAAATTTGGCTGTGTATGATACTGACGCATGACCGTTGAGATTGAACAGCCACCACAATCGTAGAACTGGCCGCCTACTGCAATCGGAGTGCACAATTGGCTACAGTATGTTACAGTTACGTCAACTGCACAAAATCTCATTTGCAGCTAGATTGCAGTGCAAATAGACACGATATGAGACGGCTGTATCTCTCTTTGTTATGTTCTGCAAAAATAATGTGTAACTACTGTACTTTAAGATTGTTCACTTAGTTGGTAATAATAAGAAAATGCTGTATTTACCTATAATTGTTTTTTACATTTAGTTCTGTGTAATTTCTGTAGTGTATACGAACATGGGTAAATCTAAATAAATAAATGCAGACCGTATAAATGGCCCACAACGGATGCAACGATTGTTTGAACCTCGGTCTTTAACAAATATTTACTCTTGGTCTCGTCCCTGAATTAAAGTAATGACACATTTTATAATTACCTGTACTCGTGTGACAGGAAGAATGTGCCTCTAATGGGGCAACCATTAGGATTCTTGATTTTCCCATTGAACACCTTCTTGTACAGGTCGAAGTTGTTCAAGTTAACAGCACCGTCGAATGTCAGCATTATCATTTGGGGCGTCTGCGAATAAAAAAATGAGAACGAATTTTTTACAACAACTTTTTGCACGTAAAGTCCACAGAATTGTTGACAGAATTGAGGTCCGTTTTTGCAATATATAGAGATCTATTTAATAGAAGAATAACAGTAATTTAAATGAAAGAAATTCCTTTTTTATTAAAAAGAAGCTATCAACGACAAGTAAATCAGCAAATTACATCATACGGTTGTTAAATAATTAAGGCATTCTACCTAATCCACCATTTTGTATTGATTGTACCTATTGCTTAATAATAAGAAAACAGAATAATAATAAATAAACGTCTCTGTCGTACAAAGATCAAGTCGAATCGTCTTTCGCTTTTTTGTATTATTTATTTTCGTCTTTACAGACCGTTAGATGGGCTAAATAATCGAGTAAGAAGAGTATTTATATTTTTGGCCAAGCTACATTGAGTTCCTTAGGTAGGGTGGGTAGAGATAAGCGGGTCAATTTTACTACAAAATGTGTAGGTCTAACATTTCTCCCGGACTACGCAGGCTTATGTTTTTTTCATTCCTAACCCGTGTTTTTGCCTAAGAACATAACACTTTTTCTTTGAACTTACGAGTTTTACGAAACGTTAAGCTCTTAAAGTATTGGTCAGGAACAAATCAACATAATATTTTATACACGCGATACAACTTTTCAGCTATTTAACATGCACGACATTCCTTTTTATGCATTGTTATGCAATGGAGGATTCCCATAGACGATGTTGTTACTAATTTATACATTACGACAACTTTGCAACGATTATCATAATTAATGAGAAACCATTAAGACTGACATTGAGGTTTAGAGCTAAGTATATACAGAGTCCCATTAAAATAGATGGACAAATTTTAACATAGCGCTCAGTACGACTAACCAAAGATATCCAAGCAAAAAAAAACACTGATTAAAGTGATATTATTTTGACGTAAAATAATTAATTGCCGGCACATTAGTGTATTTTCGTTAGCTGATTATTTTTCTTGTAAGTATCTAATGCGTTTTTCTTATATATTTTTTTTACCATCGTCCTTATTTTGGTGGTCTGAATGATTTCTAAAAGTTTGTCCAACTATTTTAATGGGACCTTATATATAGAACATGATACCTACTAGCCTAAATTGTTTCTCGAAATTAATATTTGATTATGTAGGTATGTTGACTGTATTGAATATTTTCAAGGCTGATTTTGTGAATGGCATACTAATTCTAATTTAATAACGACTGTCGACTGTTAATTTAATTCCAGTTATACCTGTTACATCATAATCAATTTGCGTTTATTTAGAGCTTTTCGGAAACAGAGCTAGGTATTTACTAGGAAATCACCCGATCATTTATAATCGTTCACATTGGATGTGTCAATGACAAATATTTATTTAATTCAAACTAATAAAATCGAGTGTTTCTATGTTTGTTGCTCTATCAAATCGTAATTGCTGAATGGATAAAATTTTTCACACATACCGGAAATGTCCTATATTACGAATTTATTTACTTGTTGAAACTTTTTAAGTACCTAGTAATTACTGCACAAGTAAAAAAATACTGTACAAAGGCGGACTTAACGCCTGTGACATACTACCAGGTGAACCTTCGGGTGATGCAAAGACAAAATATGGCAGGTGCAACATACGGGATAACTAACTATAAAATACAGGAATAAATACCTACTAGTACATAGGATACATACATACAGGGTGAAATTGAAAACATGCGACAAATCGAAATGAGAGATTGTAGGTACCTACTCATCATTATGAACAACTTTTACTATGGGAACAAAAATTAAATCGCGGAAAAAAATAAGCTATTCCCTACATTTATGTTCGCATAACTCGTCAAAATGTAGGGAACAGCAAATTTTTTTTTTCGCAATTTTAAGTTTGGTCCCATAGTAAAAGTTGTTCATAATGATGAGTACAATCTTCTATTTCGATGTGTTTTGTCGCATGTTTTCCATATCAACCTGTATAAACAAAATAAACTTTGTCAGGAGAAACAACGACCGGTAGAGGAGAAAACGCAACAACATATGAACATAGATTAAATACTTACGTCTTCTGGGTCAAGACCTCCAGGGATGAGGGTGCCATCTTTGGAGCAGAAGCAGTAAGGCAACTGGCACTCACCAGTGTCGCACTTTTCTGCCAAGTCCAGGGGCGTTTCCGTTATCGGCGCAGGCGCTTAATTAAGATGAACAATTTTTAAATAGGCGCTAAAATTCTCGCAAAAAACATAAAGAAATAATTAAACAGATTTTCAAATAAATGTACCTTTGGGAGAAATAACAAATATTATGACCTTTCTGCCACATGGGCCAAGTTTTAAAATAGACATGTTTGATACAAAAAACTTAGGTAATACAGAATCAAATCATGAGTTAGACACCATTAAAAAAAGTTTAAATGTCATCAATGTAGCAAAAAGCTAAATGTTACAAGGCAAAGTTTGATTCAAGGTATTTGCTTGTAGATGTGCAATTTACCACCAAATCAACGAGCTGATTAATTGATTTACGTGTATCTGTATTGTCTACCTTCCTATATGTCATGATTTTGTTTAGCTTTGGCCTTACGACCTCTTGTTTTTTTGTTCATAGTGTTAATACCTAATAGTAATGTAATCCTAGGGAAACACTTTTTATTTAAGGTAGGTTTACAGGTATGTGTACTCTTTATGAATGATTTTACATGACGCGCTTAGGCACATCTTACAATATTAGTATTTGTAAGCCTTCATGTCATTTCTCTGCTCGACAAGGCCCGTCTCTAGGACTTCGATAGGAGGCCATTGCTAGTTGGTTTTGCAATATAAATTATTGCGAAAAGCTGCTTTGAAACTTTATCGTAACTTTATAAAATCCTCTTAAACGTCTAAGCATTATAATTTATTATTAAATTCATTCGAAAGTATTACAACAGTATTGTAATATAGGTACCTACTTGTGGCGATGGGGCCGCATCTGGCTTCGACTTTGAAGGTACAGAACTTGCTGATATCGTCGAAGTACAAACCGGAGGGGCATCTGTTCAGGTAGGGATAGCCATCGACGCACTGGAAGAAAACGAAAGTAATTATCAAATAAATCAATCAATCAATGACCGTAAACCTAGAGAACTCTGTGAAAGGGGTTATCTGGAAAGTACCAACAGCATTCTTAGGAAAGTACTACTTTTAAACAGCATTGCTAAATGCTGCCCGACGAAGAACGCTGTTTCAATTCGAACAGATAAGCACTACCTGATATAATTAAAATAAAAAACATTAGTTGTTTCTTTAGGTAATACCAAGACGCCAAGGTTGGCAATTTCCTTGGCGTTACAGGTGGTGTCCTTTTTCATCGGACCAGCCTATTTACAATGCGTTCCCACAAAAACACCTTAACCCTTCTTTGCAGCACATAAAAAGCTCCAAAATCCGTTGACCAAGTTTTAACCAAAATACAATCCAAAGTTGGATTCGCAGCTTGAATTCACCCACTGTTGGGTCAACAGCCAACCAACTGGTTCTCGCCCGCGTTTGAGATGTGAGTACATTCTTAATATGTCTTGTATGTAAGACTCTTGTAAACTCAGAATATAGCTCGAGGTGGGTACAGTCAACGGATTAATACATGTGTTAACCATCCTAAGATTACTCGTAATATTTCATCTTAATTGTCATTGTCAACATTTTGACAATTCAAATAAGTGCTATGTGGGTAAGAAATTTGTTTGAAAATTGCCTAACATTATCGCGCCTTAATGTCAGAAAAAGTCGAATAGTAGAAAATGTTTGCCTACATTACTTACATAATATAGACAATCGTCCCATTAGGCATATCTTTGAGACAGCCTCTTTCAAGAACTCAACGTGACATATTAGCACCATTTTACGTAGAGTAGGGTAGGTACATAGACTGTGCCAGCTCAAGCAAGCAATCCGCCAGCTAAGCACTAAGCAGGGCAATTATGGTAGGACCCTAGTGCCGTAGAGGAAGGGGGCTAATGCCATGAGTGTAAATAAGTAAGTAAGTATAAGCCGCAGAACTCCACTACTTTGGTTTACTCAGTATGCTTGCAGGGCTTTCGCACCTTCATTTAATTAAAGAACTTTAAAAAATCTTGGTTAATTGCGTGGTTTAAGTTAATCACAATCCTCTACAGAGTCTTCGGACGTCTACTAATGTTTGTGTGTATAAAAATAATATTATATACTAGCTACAGCCCGCGATTTCGTCCGCAAACCCATCGCGTCGCTTAGTGTTCTTTCTGCCTTTTTTATTTATTTTGCTCGTCACCTAAGAGTCCTACCGTGATATTAAGTAGCCTATCTAAAGAGATGGGCTACCAAATTTTTCAAATCCGATAGTTCCAGAGATTAGAGCGTTCAAACAAACAAACAAGCAAAGAACAAACAAACTCTTCAGCTTTATTATTAGTATAGATAGATAGACATAGATTGACCTCCAGGAATCCAGATTGCACTGTGAGCAGCTAATCTAGGTAGGTACCTACCTAATTATCCATTTTCATACGTACAGTAAATCGAAAAAAAAAACAGAAGTAAAAACCAGCGCAAAGTCGTTTATTTTTTACAATACCTTAGTTAGAAGATAGACGTATGTAGAGGTACCTATAGCTAACAGTATTTCTTGGAATCAATCTGCGCAAAAGCGAAGGCTTCTTACGCCTTTTACTTGGAAATAAAATAATAAGTACCTACGATTCCACGTATCAACTTCAATTTCCTCGCACTTGTTACTTTCAAGAGGTTCTATTAGCCTTTTCGTTCATGACAATGTTTTGTTTCAGATGCGTATAATATGTTTATTCTGAACTTATACTCGGTTGCTTCTTGTCACATGAAAGAACCTACTAGAAATTTTTTGGACACTGTTGTCTACATGTAAACGCCTCGAGAAAAAACATATGGTCCTCTTATATTATAAGGTATGTATAAACCATCACGAGTATATGCCAGAATGGTCACCACGTCACCAGCTCGCAATAAATTGTAAGAATGTCGCATTTAGGATCTTTCTCTTGACTAATATCACCTTGACATTATCCTCTTGGTATAATCCCTAATTCATCTTATAAGGCAACGTAGGTGTAGAGGGGATGAACATACCTACTTCGTCGGGAATAAAGTTTTTATTATAGACAACATTAAATATTATCAATTTCGGCCCTAACCACTTTCAAGGCAACAACTATGACCAAACAAAAGAAACACTACAATAACTATAACATACAGTTAGATATTACCTAGCCACGGTTATGGGCAGCCATTTTTATTTTTGAATCCGGCCAATTTCGCGGACGTAACATAAACTCAAGTGTAATCCCAGGGGGGTTAGTCACGCAGGGTTACGTTATTACATACAACGGCATACGAAAAAGGGAATCCACCGCGTTTTATGCGAAAAATGTTCGGTGTTTGTCCATAAAAATATGAATGTAGAGGTTGTGCATACCCCTTATGTCTAACTATTTATTCTTCCCAGAATATGGGAATCGTAATACGCGCCTTCGGACCTACCTACATGTGTGTATTAATACATGTTGATGATTTTCTACATTTGCGTACCCTTTTTCCAATGCAGATCTAAATATAATGTAGGTAAATTTTGCACGGAATCACTGCCGTCTACCCTTGTCAAACTAAGTCGGTATACCGATATCTTAAGTCTAAACCTGTTAGGTAGAGGCACAAAAACAACACTGTCGATTTTTAATAACTTGTTGACCCATACAGCCTCAAACTCACTGAACTCAAGACGATCACGATCAAGGCCATAGTTTTTACCGAATACACGCGTTTTATTGCAATTATTTCAGGTTTTTTGTAGCTTTTAAACGTAATCCTCATAAAATGTATTCGATTACGGTATCGTGTTCATTCAATAAAAAGTTAAGCAAGTACAATGACTTTGTGAGCCATCCTTGTACTTGTACCTACAATGTACATGTAAGTACATTAATGTCTTAGTGTTACTACCTGGAACTATTGCCATTACTTTTTATCGATGTGGCATCAATGCAGTGTTATAAATAGACGGACTGATCTCTAACTGCAAGTTCTATGTAGGTAGCAATAAGTACTTGTCTGACAATTGATGTGTCACAGCCCCCAGCGGGCCATCACACCTCCATCGACTTAACATTCAACGACCATGGGTAATAAAGACGCGTGAATAACAAAAACCCCGCAGAGGTCCGGCCACCAATACAAAAATACCTCAAATACCGATATTTCTCGATAAATACTTACAGCGCATACGAAAAACTGGGGCCCAATAATTTTTACGTTCCAATTCCAAGACTTTACCATTGTTTAAATTAAACCAGTCTGGTTCCACTGGTTATTTTAAAACCGGTCGTTCGAGATTCGAAAATGAAATGTCAATAAGTGCCAAAATAAATACTATTTCCTTAATAAAGCACCCAAATAACTGATTCATGACTTTTATAGGTACATACCTACGTACCATTATCGTCCGTCGTATAATAAAATATTATTATGACGATTACCGCTACTCATAATCGAAATGATGTTACATTACTAATAAATAAATAATTCGAATGATTGATAGTATTCATTTATGTTAGTGCCGTAGGTATTTATGTCTAGACATACGCATAATCTATCAAAACGATCTATAGATTGATTTGTTTCATACAATGTTTCATTATGGTAAAAGTATGCAGGAAACTGAAGTTATATACATTACTGAAGAATTATTTTATGGATAATGTAAGGATTTAATTGCCTACACGTTTTCCTTTTTAATTCATCAACTACGAAAACACATTCAGATGAATAATTATACTGTTATGTTAACTATACGTACGTTACGTACGTATACATAATAAGTCGGAATCATTCGATCCTACGTTGTCCGTTTTTAAAGCAGTTTTTTTCCTCATACCTACATGATGTTCACGGATATTCAAAGTCCCTAAATCTACTGCAGAAATCTGAGCACAAAGTAAAATAAACAGTCGGCTCTTCGAATGTATACTCTGTCTGCACCATTAATATTACTGTATAAGGTAAATCTCTAAATTAGCTTTCCCAACGAAATTGCGATCGCATTCTCGCTTTAGAAGCTAAATCGGTGAGGTTTGGTAATCAAAAGTAAACAGTTGAATCTTCATTAGGTATTTACATAATATTTATATAGGAAGCAGTTATTTTATAGAAAGATATGAAGGGTGTATTGAACCATTACCACGGTACGTGGAAGTTCATCTGGGCCAATCATAGACTATGGGGCCAATTATACAATTTTTACTTATATAAATCACATCGCGAGAGTACAGTCGACGGCAGCGTTTGTTAAATAATTATCACACCACTCTATGAAAGGGTTTTTTTTTGTTTTTATGTGAGTTACACAAAAAGGTGTTTCATACACACAAACAAAGTCAGTGCCATTAGACAGCTCACAGTTTATGGATACATTAAACCGAGGGCCAAGGGTCACATAAACTGGCTTTGAAAAAACATAGAATACATATATGAAAACTAAATTAATGTTAATTTAGTAACTAAATACTTACTTGATAAAACCGCCTGCACGTGGCTGGGTCAGCAAAGTTTCCATTACCTGTGGTGCCTTCGGGACAAACAAAGTCCTCTGGCTTATCTTTATCTTTCTGCTGGTAGCTTCCTGAAAATCAATAAAGCAGTTTATAGATCCGAAAGTAGGTAGGTACCTAGACAACTCTGTTAGCATTGGGTCACCTTGTTATAGGACTCCAAGGTATTTAAAACTCTGTCCTGAACAAATAGCGAGCTTCAAGCTTTAACACAGACAGGAGACTACAAAGTCCTTACTTTATTAAGGGAAAACCTGAGAACAGTTTCTATTTGATTTTCTCAGTGGAATTTTCTCTTAGAGACATAGACGCATTTGTTAACAGTCGGATACCTAGACATAATGTCGTATAATATTTCGTATAATTATAGGTATTCTAAAATTTGTAGTATATGTATTTCTTTTGCCTCGCTCTAAAGAGATCGTAACTAATTAAACTGCCAATTTTATACCTCAACTTTATTCAACTAATTTATTATTTGCGAATTTTTAATAGGTGCCAGTGCCAGCACAAGTACTTTCGGCTTCAATTTAGTATTAGTATATTCAAAAGTGAAAGTTTGTTACGCAAAACATTTCATAGTCCCGAATTGATTGAATAGGGAAGTCACGACTTAGATATTATTTATTTAATCGATCTTCCTTATCAGACTGATTATCGCATTCCTAACCAAATTAACATGCGAGACGTTATTATATCATTTTAATTAAACGATTATGTATTATTTTACACATAACTTTAAATAATTCAAGGATGTGTCAAAATTGTACTGGTAGCGTAAGCGGACATTCTTGAATTTTATTTTTAAATTTGAAGGCATGTGACAATATGTCTTGGTAAAGTGCCCAGTAGATTGATGAAGGATTTTGTCGTAATATAAAAAGTGGTAGGAAGTAAAAATGATACAGTGAAAAAAAAGAACGAAATTTGAATTCAAATTTAAAAGCGCCTTTCATGAGCTTTAAGCTCCAACGCAACTTCGTAAAACTTCTAAGAAAATATATTATCTATAAAAATTTTAGCCAAATACAAATGTAATGCCGCTGTTAGACACTTCTAGAATATAAAAGCTATTAGAAAAGACTGACGCTAAGCTGTCTAGACATCTTGCCAAATTACGGCCAGTTAGAATGACGTCTTGTAACGGCTGGGGCCTTGGTATCTCACGTAGTCTCACTTTAAAATACCATAGGGACTTGAAAATACTAAAATTGTTTACTTTTCTTTTTCACATCCATCATCCACTTTAGCATAATAACAAGATATTTTCTTCTAATAAAGTCGTTTACAAAGTTCTTTACATTACAGATTATCTTAAAACAAAATCTTCATAACTGACGTCGTCTCTTTTGAGTTGTCTTAAAAATATGTAGCGGTTGAGAACAATTTTTACCTCAAAGGTAATTTGTAAATAATTAACTTTTAAATCAAAAAACGTCAGCGACAAACATCGAAAACCAAAAAATAATTAGACAACGGCCCTCAGTTTATTCATGCAGCACTTTTTTAAGAAAACAATCACCCATAGACACAATAGGTCTGAGAGTTTTCGGTACCTCTATGTTTCCTTCTCATTCAATTGTAGATTAATCTTTGAGTGCTTATCTCATAGTTTGTAACCAGACAGACAAACCACATCGCATACCTCATTCATTATTTATAAGCTAACTGATTACAAAATTGAGTGGGCCTTCAGAGGCTTGTGAATTGATTGTATAGGTACGTCTGTTTAACGTGCAAATAAATTGTTTAATACTGAAATTACGCATTATTCGTTTTGAAATTTACATTACTAACAGCTACCGAAGTTTCTTCATGTTCTGTACATGCATTTCACGCTTTGAAGTTACTTAAAGGCATGGATTCGAAGAAATATTTCCACTAGACACATTCATGGTCGAACTACACATCGGTTTGGGTTTGTTCTTTTGGTTTGTTTGACAGTTGTTAATTACTTTTGTTGTAGACTGAACCGAGAGTTAGCCGCGCTTTGCTCCTGAGAGCTTTGAATTTACGAAATTCGTTTTGGTAAACCTAAACACTTGGAAGAGTACTTTTAAATTACGGGTGCAGACGTTTCGGCGTAGACTTTATTAGATCTGAAGTTAATTTAAAAGTTCTGTAATTTTAACAGCCTTATTTGTTGAGATTTAATTGCCTCAAGTTTTTTCTGTCTTCGTTTGGCTTTTCTGAAAATCTCACCTCTATCACGTAATTATCGAGCAAATGAGAATCGACCGTCAAAAGACTTCAACGACAAAAAAGTCTGCGAAGCTGTCGGCAATAAATTTCCGTACTGGAGCCTTGCAAGGTAAGTAGACGTTAAATCAGGTAACTACATTAACAACCGACGCAAGTGTCAATATCCTCGATAGCAACCGGTCACAGGCCTCAATGTCAAGTGAAAGATAGGACGTGCCAGACGAATTACAATTAGGTCCATTATAAATCGATATCTGACACTTTCTAAATATAACATATTATTCGTAATTCTCAGTAATGAGAAACGCTGTTTCTCGCACGCTTTCACATTCAACGTTATTTTATGAAATAGTAAAAAGTCTAGCTTAACACGATGCATAGCTTTCACTAAGTATCATTTCGTTGTAACAGTTACGTTAACGACTAACAAATTGATCGCCGGACCGCTTGCATAAGATTACGAATTACGCATTAGTTGATTTTTAATTCCTTATATGTAGAAACCGTTCTAAAGTGGTGATATATCACTGAATTAGATGATCATAAATAAAAAAAATATATCGTAAATTAATTGGAACAAACCATTGATTAAAATAGCACAAATGAGTAATATTCGCATATATGGTAACCCGGCCATGGCGTTCGCGGTCCGCGCACTGTTCACTGCGTGTAGTATCGACATGGTGCCTTTCACCGGCGCGCGCGTACTGCGCCGGCGCCGCGCCGCGCGCTGCCATCACCAGCCGACCTCCGCGGGCGGCTTTCTCCTCAAACCCCCTGACATTCGTCAAATAAAGGTAGGTGCTGCTTACGTGCCGCATTGGTGTCAAATTAGGTTCCGTGTGCAGCCAATGATATTGACAATATATCGCTTTTAAATGGAAAGGCACTGATGCAATAGGTGAAGATGACCCTTATATAAAAACATGTAACTTCGCTTCGCTACTCGTTGTTGGGATCACAGCGCCGGTATACGTGGTTCTAGGAAATCTTCATAACCCTATATTCTAGTACCTAAGCGGCTTATTTTGAAACCTCGATTTTTGTTTCGATTTCTGTCAGATTTACATGGCCCCAGGAAAACGGAAAACGTATATTTTAACCTTATAGCTCTTATAGGTATCTCGAACACCTTTAATGCAAATCGTAAGTCAGTACCGATGGAGGCAATTAACCAAATACCTAGACGACGCACAATTCCCCCTGCCCAAAATTGAGTAGAGGAAAAACGCAGGATTTGAGGCCAAAAAAAAGAATGAACTCCAAGATCAACCAGATGCGGCTTAGTAACTGTATTACATGAAGCGAATGCTATCTAACCACAGACTCCACAGGCCCAATTACTGAGACCATTCCGATGTACTTATTGTGGTTGTGTGTGTGTGTGTGTGTGTGTGTCTCCTGTCTCCGTATATCCGATACCTATTCTAAGATTTTAACGGTAGACGGGTTTCAGGCTACCTGAATTACAGCAATTTGTTTTCTTATTAATGTTTACCTGTGTTCTTATTTCTGCCTAGAATGCTCTCAAGAGATAGGTCTGTAGTGCTAAGTTACCATTATATTATACCTGTTTGTGTAACATCCATGTAGACTTTTAATGTAAAATAAATAATTAAGTAGTAACCAATGCCTTGCTATACAGCAAGCGCCACTTAACCTAGTTTAAAGATGCATTTGCATTAGTATCAGTTAGCCACACAACAGCTATTGAGCAAGCGTGGTGATCAAATTCTCGTTCCTTCTCTGTATAAGAAGAAGCCCAACCGACACACAGTGGAACAATATTGTTATGGATACCATATCTATGTAAATACCTATTCAAACCTTCTTCAATCGGCCCCCCGTTGCTTAGAAATGTGGTCACTGGACCCCTTTAAGCGGACAATATGCCTCCATCGACTCCGGTCCAAGGTTGCCATCACCACCTGCTGAAATTTGCTTCAGGACGTAGCTTCTTTTACTTGGTCAGATCTTCGTGTCGGCGACCCCTCGTTCCTTTGGCCAACAATGACCAGCTTGTCAACGTTGCTATGTGGGCCCCTCGCATTATGTGGCCGAAATAGGTCAAAATACGCTGTACCTAAGCAAACTGTAGACAATTGGGTCTTGTTATCGAGTTGGGAAAGGGCAGACACATTTGTTCGTTTGGCTGTCCGTGGTATTCGGAGCATCCGCCTCCAGCACCACATTTCGAATTAGACCAGAGCCATTCAAAGACCCGAATAAAGCTATTCAAACTAGTGCCACCTTAATATCTAAATACTATATTAGTGATTATTGAGTGGGTCTGATGTCGGATCAGGTTGGGTGACTGTGAGTAGTGTGAGCAGTGAGTGTGACGTCTACTGCAGACAGAGCGACAGTGAGTGTGAGCATGTGTGAACAATCCACTTTAACGATGCCCTTGCAGTTACAATTTTATTCATTCGTGTGTGTCTACAGTGAATAAATTTTATTTTGTTCTTACTGTCGAAACACTCGTATATACCTACATGTTCTGTGGTCACTCATTGGCAATTTCCATGACCGCTAAGACATAGCATTGAACTCTTCAAGGCTTTGATAGGTGCCTATATCTCTCTCATCAGGTATTATTTATTACCAACCTCTACTACCTTTAACCTCAGTTGTAGCCCGTGAAATTTATTAATTTAAACTTTTCGCACAAAAAAGGTACAAAGGTGGACTTAATGCCTTAGGTATTATCTACCAGTCAACCAAGGATGGTGAAGAGATTAGATGGCAGGTGCTTTGGTTGAGAGGAACTAGAAATACAATTTTTCTTACGTTTTTTGCAATTTTCAGGTTAGTGTCAGGTTGTATCTTGATCAAAATATGACTCGCGGCTATAACAGGTACGTATTTACAGAATTATTATAATCATTAGTTTCTAATTTAGATTTGTACCATAAGAACAAATCTCGGAAAAAACGTAAGAAAATTTGAATTTCGCGGTCTACCACTGCACATTCACCATAAGACCATGTACCTACGGGGCGAGCCTATTGCCATCAACCGGGCGCAAATGTAGTCTCCGGGCTGCTACTGAGATATTCCAGATGGAAAAACCTAATAACACATTGCCCGACCCGGGAATTTAAACCAGGACCTCATGCTCAGCAGTAGCGCCATTACTAATTTAAACATCATTAAAAAAGTTTTAATGACCTACATGTTTTAATCCAAATTCATCATGCAGCTAGATTTTGTAATAGGGACGCCATAATTGGATATTGTTGCGCGCGTAGGTTGTTGCAGTAGGTTTAATTAACTTACGCATATATATAGAAGGTATTGAAGCTGCTATAACTATGCGATCGGTAGTTAGTCAAATATTTCACCGATCTTGACAGAATGGTTATTTATTTAGGTACCGAAGCAATTATGTATCTAGTAGTAGCTGGCTCGTTATCGTCGTGTGAGGGGCTCGTGGCTAAAGGATTATTTCCACTAAACGGCTCGCACCGCATCGCATCGGAACGGATTTTACAATCTTTAAACGATATTAAATCGTGTACGCAGTATTTAAAGTCTATATTACCAAGCCGCGCACAGCAGCTTGACCGCGAGCGTCTCCCGCGACACGCGATCGCAGGCGAAAGTATGCTGCGACTGCGACGCGACGCGCGTACCGCTCCGTACGCCTGTCGTCGTATCCGATCGAATCCTTTCGGCTGTCGTCCAAATTTTTCTTTTCCCATTCTGTAAAAGAACATTTTCTTCTTCTTCTGATGCAATAGCCAACAATACTACGTCAGCTTCAACCATTTTCAAAAATTAGAACATGTCAACACGGTAGGAATGAAACTAAGTATTTGACTAGTTGACTAGGCGCAGAAACGGATACGTTCCGTATCCTTTCCGATCCGATGTGATACGAGCCGTTTGGTGGAATGATAACAGCCGCACGGGTCAATCGAAGGTTAAGGTACGCTTGCCGCGATCGGTTCGTGGATGGCCATCCATTACATATTGAGACTCCTCCGTGCTTCAGAAAGCACGTTAAACCGTTGGTCCCAGCTGTCATTTTTGGTTCTTTGACAGTCGTTACGGGTTTGCAGATGCCCGAAAGTCTGACAACCAGTCTTACCAAGGGGTATCGTGATACCCAGTAACACGGTTGTGGAGGTCAGATAGGCAGTCGCTGGTATTCAGCTGCATCCGGTTAGACTGGAAGCCGACCCCAAAATAGTTGGGAAAAGGCTAGGCAGATTGATTGAGCAGGCTCGTTATGCTTCCTAGCGGTTGCCATCGCGACTGCTGAGTATGGGATACGTAGTTAATGCCCGGGTCGAGCTACAGCAAACTTAGTAGGTACACCTACTACGTTTTTCCATTAGGACATTGTAGTGTTTTTTTCCGTTGTGGTATACCAACTGTGCCTACCTATCCTATCGGGGATACAGGCATGGTGTTGTTTCCCGCTCGTATTTTACCGCATGTTCTTTTACACGTGCGGAACTTGTTGTTAAAACGGGCAGGCTTTAACAACACACAAAATATCTAGGTACAGTCGAGGAAATATCTTAGGTACCATTTTGAAAACAAAATCCTGTACCCACGATATCCACATCAGTTTTTGTTTTTCGCTCCTCTTTGCGTCGACCAATAAAACAAAAATATAAATGCGAAAGTGTGTCTGTCTGTCTGTTACCTCTTCACGCTTAAACCTCTGAACCGATTTAGATGAAATTTGGTATAGAGATAGTTTGAGTCCCGGGAATGGACATAGGATAGTTTTTATCCTAATATTCCCACGGGATCGAAACTTATGCCGGGTGAGACCGCGGGGCGCTGCTATCTCAGGCTCTGTTACAATGAAATGATCACAGATGTCTGACCACCTTTTTTCGACCAATAGGAATAAAACAAAAAAAGAACCAATGAAGCGAAAGTTTTTATAAGTACTTTACATTTTGTTTCAACTAATTTCTCGGGTTCAGTTGCACATTTGCAGAACTTTCAATAACAACTAACGTATTTACTTAGCATTTGTGACCCATGTCCTCGTACCGTTTCACCACACCACAGAGGCATGAAATCTTGTTTCTGCATACGACAGTAGGTTTTTTTTTTTAAAAAAGACACTATTGAAGTTTTATATTGTTATGACGACCGCTGTAGCCGTAGGTATACCGCGCCGGACCGTGTTATATGTAGCGCTTATCCAAAGTGACTGTTTTCAATTTAAATTTATTACAATATTTTATTGAATTTGCTTAGATAGTTTATATACAAAATAGCAACAACAAATTGTTTACCTCCAGTTCCGCACACAATCTTCTTATCTAAGATCTAAGCTTGCTTAACTGTTACAGTCTTATGTAGAAATTATTTCAACTATTTGTGCAAAACGCGAAAGGCTTATTTTGTGTATGTATACTAATTGGTGTAAACATTCGTTTTTTTTAATACTATTTACTTTTTACAGAGAAATACTGTCCGTCTGCGGATCCGGCGGTATGACAACAAAGGACATTTGCGAAGCCAGCCTTCACCCGTTACTCCACATATTATCAACCATCAGCGTGTGGGAAAACGGATTCAGCAGTTTGAAGAACAACCATTTACACCCATGAGACTATTTGCAATATGACTGCACCCCGAGAACAGTCTGGAATGCCCTACATCGGGCAGGAGGGAAAACATACTTAGTAGAAAGCCCGCTCGGAAAATAGTTCTAAGTGAAGCGCACAAGATAAATATAATAGAGGCACCGATTTTTATTGACGGTGTAACATTGTGGTCAGTTCTCAACGGGAAATAGCTGATGCTAAATATTTTAAAATTAGTAAGTAAGTTGCAAGTCACATCACTAGAATCATGGCACAACACTAATTTTCTAAGAACACTGGTATTTTAACATCCGCTTGCTTAGCTAGCACTCCGCTAGGAGTTATAGTGTTCTGTTATTCCCTGACCCTCAAGATACTGTGTACCCCACAGATTACTAATATGTAGCAAGCTAGTGTACCCCAAATCTAGGGGTTCTACGTCCCGGCTTCTACTGCCAAGCTTTACGTCCAGGCTGAGGGCAGGGCCTCTGCAATCACTGCACGCGTAACTATACACACGCACTAATCCGCGCCCTACCGGCAACCTGCTGCCGCCGCTGTCAGCTGCTCGGCCGGCTTTCTGCACCTGTGCCGGCAAGCCCTGCTCCCCGGTGTCCAAGCTTCTGCGTTCCGGAAACCAAGGATGGTACCTTTCCTAAGTTACACGTGCTATTGCTCAGAACGATAAGTATGTCCTTACCCGCGGCCTAATCTACTGCTACATATCTATTGTAAACCGTACGTGTCTATGTAGGATTATACATGAACCTTTTTTTTTTTAGGGTGGGAAATCATCAAATGACTGGGGCTCTGTGTAGAGCGGAAGGGAGTGTCAGACTCTTACTGACTAAAACCCACCCGTGTTCCTTCCTTAGCCCTTTATGTTCCGGGGTATCGGTAACCCTTTCGGACAGTCCCGCTGACGATACGTATGAACCTTAGTTGGGTGTTTCTTTTACCTAACATATTTGTTAACGGCCTGCGCAGCCTACCTGCTGCTGCTGCTGTTACCCTTAGCTGTTACAACCACAGAACATTTATATATAACATATATAGTTACAAAGGTGAGTAATTCAGTGCTGCAATCATTGCCCAAGTTACATGGTCAGTACAGTACGTACCTATGACCAATGCACAAGTCAAACTGGGCTTGGCAAACAAACTAGTAATAAATGGCCCGTTTATGATTCCTACAAAAAAGTTTATTACGCTGGACTGCCAGTAAAAGTACTAGCCATTTTGTATGAAAAAGTCTCAAATGCCATAAAAAAGTTTTAAAAAATATGTTTTTTTAATCATAAAATTATTTTTTTCTGCCATTGCCAGTGCCATTATTATTCGGTTGAAATAACCAAAGATTTATTTTGAATGTGTATCCGAATTATTTTTGAACGAACTCTTCGCGGCCGACGTGTCGCTGTTTCAAACGTCAAATTTGACATTTGGGAGAAATACAACTCCCCGAAGAAAATAAGCTTAAATGGAATTAAACGTTTAAAAGTCGTGAAATTAAACAGATATTAGCATTGAATGAAAGGGTTATTTATTTAGCAGAACAAAATGAGTACTTTACGTGAACGACAGCTCAGTGCGTATAGTGATTTGATGATAATTGATGATTACACGTAGTGCACGTTATGGATTATTTATTTGTGTTGTAATATTACAGATGCTTTGAAGCAAATGCTGAATTTGAATCAGCCCCTAACAAAGAGCGTGGCTTCTGAACCTACGTGGAAAGTATTGATATACGACAGAGTGGGTCAAGATGTTATATCTCCACTGATATCTGTCAAGGAGCTTCGAGAGCTCGGCGTGACTCTGCATGTGTGAGTAATCATTACAGTATGGCACCCTAATTACTGGTACTTATGTGTAGCCAGTTCCTGATTATCCAATAGGTCAGTCTGACACATTCAAGTAGGAGTTGTACGTTGATAAAACCCCTTGCTTACTCACTCTTTGCACCTCTGGAATTGACCGACTTCCTGGTCTGACAAAATGTTATGAAGTATAATGTCAAGGTTGAGGGTAGATTGTACAAAATAAACAATTATAAATGTAGTTAAAAACCTCTTGGCACCACAATGTGGTCACTGGAATTAATTTAATTATTAACTAATTTGATTTCAAATCATTCAAAAGTAAAGTGTTAAGATAGTAAATATTATCTTGAATTTAATTGAATAACTCAAATACAAATTGAGAAATGAAAATTAAATTAGCTGGCCCATCAGCTGTTATAAAGCATGATTTTGTCAATAACAATATCAATTACTTGTCTTTTATGAAAAAGTCACAATGTATAAATAAATGACTATTACACTATATGAAATGCTTTACCCTTATCTTTAATAAGAATAAATGTTAACATGAAAATATTATTACATTTTCAATAAAACATTTGTGTAAACTCAACTTTATTACATATTATCTTACTTCAAGTAGAAGTAGTTATTTATGGACATTCATCATCAGTGATCGGAGTAGGTAGATTGATTTTTGGTACTTGTATCATAAATGCCCACAGAAAGAATAACATGGATAATCCATTTTCCCGGAAAGTAATTCCGGTATTTCCGGATCGAATTAAATATTGTTAATGTTGGTAGTGATATTATTACTACTCAATTCAAAATTTAAAGGAAAGTATCAAAACTAAATTAATTTATTATTTATCTGTTGAATAATAAAAAAAATCGAGTTCCGAAATTCCGGAGGAATGTCCATATTAATATATATGTTTCGGATCAATGACCCCAATTCAATCTACCTACTCCGACCACTGTTCATCATACTATGTAAAACTACATTCTAAGAAATAAATAAATTCTGATTGATTTTGAGTAGCATATTATTTAAAACAAACCCTTTAAATTCTCTATCTTTAACCCAAATTCCTATTCCAGCCAACTGCATTCTGACCGGGACCCAATACCAGAAGTGCCTGCTGTATACTTCTGTGCCCCAACTGAGGAGAACCTTGGCCGAATCTGCCAAGACCTGGACAATGGCATCTACGACCAGTACCACTTGAACTTCATTTCCCCAATCACTAGACAAAAACTTGAGGACTTGGCTGCGTCAGCCATCCAATCTAATTCGGCTGTAAACATTCATAAAGTGTTTGACCAGTATTTAAACTTCATATGTCTGGAAGATGACCTGTTTATTATGAAACATCAGCAGTCTGATGCATTATCTTACTATGGTAACTACCTTGCTTAATATTTTGTGTAAACTTATAAATAACTTTCCCATATAAATTATGCAGTGGCGGATTTACCAGCAGGCTGAGTAGGCTTGAGCCTAAGGCAGCAGATTTTAGGAGTGGCAAATTTTGGGACTGATTTTCTTCCAAGATTTCTGTTTGCAGAAAGAAGTCTACAACAGATCTTTCCGATTACTTTATCTTACTTATTAGTTGTACATAATTGAGGATCGATTAGCTCAGAAATATACCCAAAAACTTTTTAACCAAATTATTGGATTCTAAAAATAATCTAGTAACTGACAGTTGTAGAGGTAAGGGCGGCAAAAACTTAATAGCCTATACTTGGAAAATGTGTTAATCCACTACTGAAATTATGCCTTTTTTGTCTCTCACAGGGCACGCCTTTCTTCCCAAAGTAGTTATGATTTGTTTTATTTTTTTGAGAAAGTTTGCTTCTGTCCAACTTACTGTAGCTACCAATTAGTTTGCCTTCTATGGTTGTTTGGGAGAACCATGTGTTACTACAAACTGTTAATATGAATCCAATATATTAAATTAAATTATTTATTTTGTAAGAAGGATATTGGAATGACTTTTACATGTCATATTATAAAAATAAATAAGCTAGATGAGGTCAGCATTTCCTATCTGATTACTCTGAGAAGAAAGGTCGAAACAAACTCAGAGGTCATAACTTAATTACCTTTTAATCACTTTTTGCATGGAACATCATTCCATACTGTATCTGGAGAAGGGTGTTGTTAACAGTCTCTTTTAAAGCCCAGTAGCATGCTACAGTTAAGTATAGGAATTACTTTCAATGAATTATTGTATACAGTAGTTGTATTAGATAATGTATTAATTTATTAGGCTTTTCAACAATCACTACACTTTTACTTAACATATTGTACACTGAAAACATGCTGTGCTTCTTTTTAAGTAATGGGACGCTTAGCCCCATTACTTAAAAAGAAGTACAGCATGGACTACATTAGACTAGTATAATTCGATTTGGTTTATTCAACCTATTAGCCTATTTTTCAATTCATGAATCTCGTTCCAGCTATCAACAGAGGTGACACAAAGGACACTGAAATGGAAGCCATTATGGACAATATAGTTGAAAGTCTATTCTCAGTATTTGTAACATTAGGTAAGTTAAAGGCTATCAGTTTCTGACTCATGAATCAATACATGAACAACAATAATAATTAGTAAAGCATTATTGCTTCATAGTTCTTGTTATTATTATGTACTTTTAATGAGCATTCAAATTATTATTAATTTGAATGCTTATTATTATGATGACTTTACATAACATGCACACATAATCAGCCTATAATGTTCCCACTGCTGGGACTGGGGCACAGGCCTTCTCTCTTCGAGAGGGAGTGGGCTATAATCTACCACGCGGGCCCAGTGCGGGTTGGTAGATGTTACATGTCTTCGATTTTTTTGGTTTGAGAACATACCGGTTTCTTCAAAATGTTTTCCTTCACCGTTTTTGAGACCAGTGAGTGGTGATGAAATAATTTACACAAAGTAAAGCAGGCTCTTTACTTTGTGTTGTGTTGTTTGTGGATCCGAACAGGCGTTCGGGTTCGAACCTACAACCTCGTAAGTCGCGGCCGTTACCGCTGGGCCACCATGATGATGACTTTCCTTAGGCATAATTAAAAAATATGAAGTGACAATCCCAATGGGATTTCCCAAATCCCATTCGGAGTCATCGCTTCGGAGATGAGTTTCCAATAGACGAAACAATCGGACGGAACAACCAACCTCCACCTTTCTAACTTCAATATTGACGAATTTACATACAAACTTGCGTCCCCTATTTAAGGGGACGTCCCCCCTTTAGGGGATGAATTTTCAAAATTTCGTGCTTCTAGACCCAGCGGTTTAGGATATGCGTTGTCTGTTGAGTGAATCTAAGATTTTTATTTATTCATTGATAAATAGGTAAGCTATGCACACAAAGTTTTGTCTTTACTAATCATTTGTTTAATTTTAGGTAATGTTCCTATAATAAGGAGTAGCAAAGGCAACGCTGCGGAAATGGTGGCGAAAAAGCTCGATAAAAAACTACGAGAAAACCTATGGGATGCTAGAAATAATTTATTCCATGGCAACACTGGTCAAGCAGGGTCATTCAGTTTCACTCGGCCTATGTTGATATTGTTGGACAGGAATATTGATATGGCAACACCTTTACATCACACATGGACATACCAGGCTTTGGCGCACGATGTCTTGGATTTATCATTGAATAGGTATGTTTTTTGATAATATCAACTGATAATTGACTTTTTCAAGATTGAAAATAATATCTACAGCCTTCTATTTTTGCATTTTCGTATTAAAATATGTGAATATTTTTTCCTCAGAGCAGTGGTACCTGAAAACCAAACCCCTACAGTGCAGGAGCAAAAATCAAAGACGCGAGTATGTGACCTGGACTCTAGAGACCCTTTGTGGACCGAACACAAGGGTAGCCCATTCCCCACCGTCGCTGAAGCTATACAAGAAGATCTCGACAAATATAGGTAAGTTCTAAAACTCAGCCTAGCGCTGTCTACTGCTGGATACAGGCCTCTCCCATGTTGGTAGCAAAATACGAAACCAGAGACAAGTGAAAAGTAGTACATGTGGACGGGAATACAACCGACTCCCAAAAGGTTGTATTTTTTTATAAAAAAAGTTTTTTCCAATTTGTGTTCTCCACACGTACGTAGATACTACGAGTGAACCCGGGTCAGTATTGAATAAGCGATACAAGCGAATAAATCGGAAACGATCTTCAAGTACGACTTAGATTGATCAGAAGTGCAATTGTGTTTTATAATTAGTGTTTTTGAGTTGTTATTAGTGTTGTTTCATTAAAGTGTAATTTTTGGTAATTTATATCGGCAGTTTTTAATTGTCACGAACCCCAAGCTCGTAACAGTATGATAAAAATGAATACACCGGGTTTGCTGTCAGATAAAGAAAGAAACAAAATACGTTTATTTGCGGCAAACATGACACAAAGAAAAAACACAATAAAGAACAAGTTGGGGGAAAAATGCGTCACATCCACGCAAACCGGCCATCGCTCGTTCGTTGAGGTCACTACTACAATGAACGAGCGATGGCCGTTTTGCGTGCAGTTTTACGGATTGCTAGATCAGCAAAATCGTGTTTCTACGAGATTGCATTGAACACATACTAAATCCCGTATCTTACTTATAGGAGTTCAGAGGCCGAAGTGAAGAAGTTAAAAACCTCCATGGGGCTTGACGGCGAAAGTGATCTAGCTCTAAGCATGGTCAGCGACAACACCCAACGACTGACGAGCGCCGTCAACTCCTTGCCACAACTCATGGAGAAGAAACGGCTAATCGATATGCACACCACTATTGCTACGGGTAAGTCAAAAAGGAATCTTGATGCTGGGATTCAAGCATGCATGCCATCAAGACAAACACCAAAAAACAGGCCTGGTCTTGAACCAGAGCGGACGAAGTAATCTGTTATATTGTGTCGGACCTTCTCTACTTAAGTTAAAAAGGATATACAGAGTGGGCAAAAAATCGTGGATCAAACGAAACAGGGCGATAGTTGGGGTTATTTGTAGTAAAAAAAAAATTTATGCGAGAGCCCTAACTTGATCTCCTTAAAAGTTATGACAATTTGAGTGTTTACAGTAAGGTTCTAATGTTAGAAATAATTTTTTTTGAGCCTTAAAAGATATTGAAAAAAGTGCCAATACTGATAAATCATGGTACCCACTGTCATAAAAGCACTGTTGTAGTGATGAATTTTTTTTTTTTATTTTTTTTTTTTACTTTAAATTATCTCAACTATCGCCCTGTTTCGTTTGATCCACGATTTTTTGCCCACCCTGTATATATAAACATCTGAATTGAGAATCTCCTCCTTTTTTGAAGTCGTTAAAAATGGAGTGCTTACTATTTTTATATTTTATTTTATAAACCTTTTTAATTTTAGGAAACTGGTGAGGTTTTTATTATAACTCAAATTTACTTTTATTTTTCCAGCTATACTAAACTCAATAAAATCCAGGCGATTAGATTCATTTTTCGAATTGGAAGAAAAAATAATGAGCAAAAGCACCGGTATTGAATACAAGGCTGTAATGGACCTTTTATCAGACCCTAACGCTGGGACCCCTGAAGATAAAATGAGACTCTTCATCATTTATTATCTGTGCACGTCACAAATACCTGAAGACGAGTACAAGAGGTACGAAGCTGCACTAGTAAGCGCCGGCTGTGACATCAAACCTATGGCTTACATGAGGCGGTGGAAGTAAGTAAAACAACTGATTTAATATTAATAATCCCTCTGATTTCAAACATCAACGTTTTAGACTAGCCCTTATAAGGTCTTATTCTTGTTCATTAATCTATGTGAGACGCGCTCCACGAACGCTTAGTACCGTCACTCTTCGATGCTCTTTTATTGCACCCTAAGATCATAGACAAATCTCATCGACACGGTTACTAATTATGGCCATTTTTTTACGTAAATATCAAAGTATTCATGAAAGTGTTTCTATCCTTTCCAGAGGATTCACGAAAATGTCCAGCCAGTATGAAGGTGGTGGCACCAAAACTGTCTCCATGTTCTCCAAACTAGTGTCCCAGGGATCTTCGTTCGTGATGGAGGGGGTTAAGAACTTAGTCGTGAAGAAACACGTGAGTAATAATGACGATAAGCTTATAATTTAAGTTGTTTCATGATCTTGGTTAACAGTTGTTTCTCAATCATAAAGTGTGTGTGTCGAATTTGTTACTAGCGATAGCAAAATATGTATACGTACTGACGTGATTTTTCTTTATTTCATAACTACTAAAAATATTAAGTTTGATTATTTTGTTAAAAGTATGATTATTTACTAGTACAACAAAAGATAAAGGTTACATCTTTTCTCAAATTAGTATACAATGTAATCTGTATTGATGAATGAATGTTAGTCTGAGCACTCCATTTGATATTAACTCCGTAGCAGATAAGGTCGTGGCAATTCTTCTATTCTGTTCAACAAGGACAAAATCTATACGTAGTTTAAAACAAAATCCCTTTTCGTGTCCGTCGGTCTGACCGCTCAGATCTCCTAAAGATGCAGTTTTCACCATAATTTGGAGCATTTACTGCAGAAGGTTTATATGCAGAATACATTAATAGTTAATTTAGATTTAGGATAGAAATCTCGATATTTCATCAGGGCCGGGTCGTTAGTAAAATGTAATGATGGAAAGGCTTATCATCAACCAATTAATAATGCAAAATTCGAGGAAATAATCGTACTTCAAAACTGCACCAGCTCCTCAACTCAAATCCGTGTATAAACGCCACAGAAACTGCCAGTAAGTCGCGCCGTGGAGGCGGCCCTGAATGGCGCGGAGGCGGGCGGCGAGCTGCTGTGGCTGGACCCGCGCGCCGCGCGCACCGACGCGGCCGCCCGCGCGCGCGCCGCCAAGCACGCGCCGCCCACCGACGCCGTGGTGTTCATCGTGGGAGGCGGCAACTACATCGAGTATCACAATCTTATTGATTTCGCTAAGGTAATCTTTTTTTATTGGTGAGGTCGTGGATGGGTGACCATCAATGTGTCTCGGAAAGCACGTTAAGCCGTTGGTCCCGGCTGCCATTTGTTAATCTTTGACAGTCGTTACGGGTAACCAGAAGCCCTAAAGTCTGACAACTAGTCTTACCGAGGGGTATCGTGTTAACTAGTAACTGGATTGTGGAAGTAGGATAGGCCTTTGACCTTTATGGCACCGGTTCGCAAGTGACGTTACACGTGGCTCTGGCAAGTCGTAACTAACTCCACGAAGTAACCATGTTACTTACAAGTGCCTTCGAAGTAAATTGAATATTCATATTTGTCTAAGTTGTGTACTTAGTGTGTTGCGGATAGCATTTTCTAGAGAGATGACATTATTTATATTATCAGTGTCGTAAAGTGCAAAATTGTACAAACAGCGACGCAGACTACCAACGGCTCTTTGGTCCTCAAATTGAGCACTGGTGCAGACTCGTACATTTTGTGACCCTGAATATAGTTTACCATTCTATGACATCAGAAAATCTTCGGTTCTGGGCTACCTACAGCACTTTTCTTTCGAGTGCAATCTAAATAGTTCTTGTAGAGTTCACATCTATGCAAGACAAAAAGCAGTTTTGAATCATTTTGGGTTTCTCAAACTGCCTTTACTACTAATAAGTAATAATAATATGTTACAGCAACAAGCAACAAGCGGCGGCACTTCTAGGAAGATCATCTATGGCGCGACCACGCTACCCAACGCGTCGCAGTTCCTCAAACAACTGTCTCTCCTCGGCGAGGAGATACAGTAGACATTCCTAACACATCTGATATTATATCCAATTATGTATATTGTAATATAAAGTTAACGTTATAAATAATTTAAATTATAATAAAGATCGGTGGTTTGTTGTAATGGCAATGAAACAAATGTCTCAACAAGTTGGCATTTTATTTACAATGACATTGAAAATATAGCTAACATCTAAGAATCTACTAATAAATTTTGATTGTTTTAAACAAGAAGTATAAAATCTAAATCACAAGATTTTTTTTCAACATTAATCAGATCTTAGTTACAAGATATTACAACTTTCCCGATGAAATATCCCTCATGTAAAGACTTGAAAGGAAAATAATTTCACAACCCAAACAATAGACAGAACAGAAATACATTGCAGATACCGAATAAACAAACTTGTTGAATTTCATCCCAGCCCTTAGACTATTGTGCTTAATTAGATAAATGTAGAAACTAAAACGTGTATGTTTATTTAAAACATATACATAGTTAATAACCTTCGAAAAATAGTAAATATGTTATAGATTACTCTTACACTAAACATACATTAATGAATAAAGAAAAAATAATTAGTATTCAAATGACAAGGAACTTGAATATCTCGCGTAGCACTGCGGTTTTCTATCTATTGCGATAAAAGTCGTTTTAAAAGTGTCTAACGAACAAGTAACCTTATAGTATGTTACAAGTATAATATTTATCACTGATCATGATATGGTTTTGGCACAGTGAAAACTCAAACTAATAACAAAATTGAAAATACCTAGAGAGCAAACTTGAAGTCGTGTATACTGCTAAGTGTGTAACAATGGCAAGATCACATTAGCGTATCTACTATTGTTCGGTTATACAAGAACCACAACGGTTTAGTGGATATAAGTGTTTGTGCAGAAACAGGAACAGAATGGTTGACACATTACAAAGCAAACTAGGTGCTGAAACGCCGGGGTTTCGGTACATTTTAGCTTTATTTTTATTTTAGCGGTAGCTTTAAAATTAAGACTTATTTAAAACATTGTGCGCAGTTAAAAAAAGATCATGGAAAATTTAAAATCGATCACATAATTTATAAATAAGTAGTAAAAGACATCTATTGGTAGACATGGCACTTTGTATATTTAGCCATTGACACAAAATGGGTAAAGTTAAAACGAAGATTACTATAATATTAAGAGATTATATTGGGATCTATGCCCCATAAGTCAATTCATAAAATACATGACTATAAAAATCCTCATAAAGATCAATCACTTTTACATAGTATACCAACATTAGATAAAACATACACAAAGGAGTTACATAAATTAGATATTGACGTAAGAATAATAACTCCGTCGACAAGTAATAAATGAAATTCTATCTGCTTCTAAAAGTATGACGAAACCTATATTAGTACTCTTAATATTTAAACTATAGTAAATACAAGGAGCACTGACAGAACTACTAAAATTACACAGATATTAAGGCGCATTTAGACAATTATTTATTGAACGTTACTACACTTAATATTAAAAACTTTAAAGCAGTGCATGCTTAACAATCAAGCGATGATTTATTATGACAAATAGCTCGAAAACATTAACGCATAATACACGCTGATTGGCTCTTGCCTAACTCGGAGGCGCGTCACTTAATTACAAAAAAGTCAGATCATCAACAAGTATTTGGGTCAAGACAAATAATATGAATTATTTCAATATTAAAATAAAACCGATTTTTGGGAAAAAAAGACGGTCGAAATACCTTCCAGTCCTGGTTCTTACTGAGATAGTTATTGAATACTTTCGTACCGCACATTAGATCGCCGCGCCACGGCGTTGATTGGCCTTTATTGCATGTTACAGATCTCAATAAAGTGTTACGGAACGAAAGCTTGATTTTAGACACAACACACAATATGACATCAGACTTATAAGATTAATTAGGCCAATTTTCATAAACATGAAATGGAAAATTGGTAAACAATATTTATGTACTATGTAACTATTAAATACTATAAAATCATTAGCAACACCATGGCACGGATTTGCAGACTAATTCAATAAGCTGTGTTAAAAAAAACAAAATCCCAGTGTAAGTTATGGACGGAAGATACATAAAAACAGTTATTACAAAAGTTAAATCGGACTTTTCCAAAAAGCACTCGCATCTTCGCCACCCTTCCCCACATAAATAGACATTAAAACGATCACGTGAACACAAGTAGCTTCGTATTACAGTAACTAAATAAAATCCTAATTGGAATGTTCATAAATTTTGTGTATAAGCTTTACAAATACATAGTATGGCTATTATGATAATCTACTAAGTACTTACCATTGATGTATAAAATAGATAAGTACATCAACGCTAATAAATGAAAATAATATAAAACAAGTGCTCTTCGCTCCCTGTTTGTTCAAATTCAATCGAAATAAACAAGTATAATATTCCTGTATAAAAATATACTGAAGAAATGGAATGTAAAAAGTTTTTAGAATTCATTTCAAATACATATATGCCAAACTATCATTCACTTCGGAATGTTAACATTTTAGACTTCGACATTTGCCAGGCAAAGTTTATTACTTATCAAAAGGAAATTTTGCTTAAAAAGGCTGGTTTCAACATTGATTTCAAACATAGCACAGACTGCACTGTGATTACTGATCAGTTTTTGCTTTATACATAAGTATTTAAAAAGGAAAAAATGAGATTCGTCGAATCTGTACATGATACGCTCTTATATAATAAATTGGGCCGTCCACAATGTAGCAGGAAGCTAGGCACAATAAAATAGTAATGTGCATGTTCAAACATAACAAATCTTCGTTTCAAGATTTATTATGCGTTACATAAATCCCGTGTTAGCGATACTGTGATAACTCCTTTTACATCGTTTATATACCCAATAAACATTTTCTCTATTCTACTACTACAGAGAAACAACATATTTTATCAAATGCATAAATCGTCGTTAACATTTACCTTACATTTTACTCAAAACAATGGAATATTGAAAATGCGGCGGAAATTACCTACATCAGGGTTTTACTGAAAAAAACTAGCTATCACTTTACAATTTCAGTCTTGCGTACAGATCTTTCACTCTTACCGATAAAGCAATAAGTTGAGTTGCGCAAAATATTGTTGGATTAAATCATGTAGCTAAGAAATGTGATATGATACTTTGCGAAAACAAGCGCTATTTTACAATCGTTTTAAACGCGGAGTATTATATAACAACATTGAATTCAACAGTGCATATAGGTAAGATATCATAAATCACTACTTAACAGGTATTTGAATATGACAGTGGATATATAGGACTTAGCTTTAGAATCACAAAACTTACGCTAGGCTTAGGTGATCATTTAACAAACTTTAAAACAACTACTTTGAAGGGTCAAATTGAATAATCACAATACATGTCGTCACTACAGCAATTTCGTTAACCAGTACCTAATTAGGTACTCCAAATGGATATGGGATGTAAGAAGCGGTTCAACATTCTCATTGCCTAATATACTTTATCATATCCAACCATTATCATTTAAGTGTAAATATTCGTCACTTTATTAATTTGTAATTCTAATGAATTTTGCAACAGACCTTATTTTTATGTGATTTGTCAGTATCACCATACCTAAGTAATAACTATTTAGTCAGTATCTTTTAAAGAGAACATTTTATTATCCTACCTAATTAGTTTGATTCACTTCGAAATGCAGTTAAAAATTAAATTTGGAAATTCGTAAAAAGATTCATGGTCAAAAGTTAATAATATAATAGATATTTATACATACAAATGTTGCTGTTAAAGTGTTATTTGACATCAAAAGATAAGTCTACCAAACAGTAGATACATGTATTATGAAATGTAGAATAGGAATATCAATGATGAGTTGAAGAGGTAAGCATAGTGTAATTCCATAATATTTTGTTACCTTTGACTACAGTTATCATATTATTCATAATTATTAATCCAATTAAAATGGTACATAGCTTTATGCAAGCAGAAATGATAGATGACTAGACAAAATGTCTTATAAACAGTTCGTTGATTTTTAATCATTATGTAACATGCCTACAATATAGTTTTATAAGCACTGCCCCACATAGATTTTGAGAAGCGCTGATTTAAAGGAAAATATGGCATAAAGGCATTACGATAAATTATAGCGATGACACGAATCTCAGACGCGTCTCTTAGCAACTGGTTTGACAATGAATTCCAATTAATTGTGATATCTACCAATTTAACAAGCATTCCACCGAATGGTGCTGCATTAACAGGATCGCGTCGAACTTAGTCATTTCGAGACCATTAAAAAGCTACTATATAAGGTACCTTTCTAGGCAGGTGTAACAATGGCAATCGGAAGGTGGGCAGACAAACAATATAGCTATTGTTTGCCTGAGGCGTTAGCATTGCGACTTGAGCTGCTGCTGCTGTTAAGCGCCATTTTCTTCATTTGTCTGATGACCGTAGTCGCATGGTATGCCTGTTTCCAGCGGGACTTGGCGAAGTTCTTCTTGAGTTGCTCAGAAACAGTACCATGGATGTTCTTGTTGCTGGCAGCGTTTCCTGAAATCCATGGGTGATCCAAAGCTTGTCTGAAACAAAATAATTTTTTTAGCAAGGAAGGATCAATTCCCAATTTGCACATCATACTAAATTAAGTTCCATACTTCATGATCAGGGTCAATTCTGGACTTAAATGGTCTGTCAAAATAAATTGGTGTTTTTATGTTGTCGGGAATAAAAGAATGACTAACAATAACCCAACACATTGTATAAGAAATGCAAAACTTCTTCATTATGACATGATTACAATGTCTTTGAATAATGTTATGAATGTGCTAGCTCAACTGCATAAATCATACAGTAAGAATTTGCCACATTATTGTAGGCAATGTTTTGTGTTTTTTGAGGGGCTCGTGGCTAAGCAATAACAGCCGCACGGGTCGATCAATCAGGTTAAGCTATGCTTGCCGCGGTCGGTCGGTGGATGGGTGACCATCTTTACATACCGAATCCCCACCATGCTTCGGAAAGCACGTTAAGCACTTGATCCCGGCTTCCATTTGTGGATCTGTGACAGTTGTCAAGAGTAGTCAGAAGCCCGAAAGTCAGACAACCAGTCTTAAGGGGTAGCGTGTTACCCAGTAACTGGGCTGTGAAGGTCAAATAGGTAGTCACACTCACACCATGAAAAATACTGGTATTCAGCTGCATCCGGTAAGACTGGAAGCCGACTACAACCCAGTTACTGGGTAATAATGAAACCCCTTGGTAAGACTGGTTGCCAGACTTTCGGCTTCTGACGACCCGTAACAGCTGTCAAAGATCCACAAATGACAGCCGGGACCACCGGTTTAACGTGCTTTCCGAGGCACAGAGGGATATGGTATGTAAAGATGGTCACCCATCCACGGACCAACCGCGGCAAGCGTAGCTTAACCTGATCGATCGACCCGAGCAGCTGTTATTACTTAGCCAAAAGCTCCTACTCCCCTCATACTCTAAACTCAGTAAGTTAAGCCACAGACACATTACTGTGTCATGTTGTGACATGACTCTGGATACACCAATCCAACGAATCTGTTCAGGACTACGTCAAATCACAACGAGTTTTGATTGGCTAACACTGCGTCAGAAGGCGTCACGACACGACACAACACACTAATATGCAAAAAGTACTCTGTGCTAATATGAATCCGGCTTAAATATAATGACACATGTTATGTTCTTTTCATTTATTTCTCAAATATCAACATATAATGAAAAAACGTGGTAAGTTAGTATTTATTCATGACTGTGGCATAATATTATAATAATCAACCTACAGGGAAAAATAATAACTATAAATTAGGTACCAACCAGATGTTTGCCAAATGTTTTAACCAGGGACTTGATACGTTACTCAAAATAATGTTACGCGTAGTTCCGGTACCGATAATTTGTACCGTTCCACCATGATCATAACAAAATTAATTTATTGGCTATAACAATACTGACAAACGGAACAAAATCTTAAACTGTTCACTAACAATATTATTAATAATAATTATATATTATTATTATAATAATGTTGTTTGCCACGGTTGGTCTGTGGATGGGTGACCATCTTTACATACCGAGACCCCTCCGTGCCTCGGAAAGCACGTTAAGCCGTTGGTCCCGGCTGTCATTCGTGGATCTTTGACAGTTGTTACGGGTAGTCAGAAGCCCGAAAGTCTGACAACCAGTCTTACCAAGGGGTATCATATTACCCAGTTACTGGGTTGTGGAGGTCAGATAGGCAGTCGCTCCATGTAAAATACTGGTATTCAGCTGCATCCGGTAAGACTGGAAGCCAATCCCAACATAGTTGGGAAAAGGCTAAGCAGATGATGATTATCTTACACCCTGCCCTGCCAGCTTCATGACTTATAAGATTACTAAAAAGTATGAAGAATAATGTTATAAATTAATCTGTAATGTTTCACCTGTAACATTATTACAAGCAGATAAGCTTAATGTTACTGATACCTATAACATTACTTATAATATTGATCTACGAAAATTATATTCTAGTACATTTTTTTTGTACTGTTACTGATATTTTTAGGTTTTGGTATTGTTACAAATTTTGGAACGTTATATGATAACATTAGTGGAAACGGAACGAAATTCATTTCATTTTGAAGTCCCTGGATTTAACCATATCAACTATTCAAAATATTGTTGTAAATGGCAACAATATTTACTTTAATTTTTGGGTATAAAATGTTCGACACTTGAATGATGACATTTAGCAAAATTTAGAATTATTATCAAAAGTCTTTGCTTATGTACAGTCACCAGCACATCAAGCTACTACAATCTGTCAAATTTCTTTAATAGATTTTCAACTTTATCGCTAAAGCATATGGTTCAAAGTTGATTGGGAAAATTTTACAGTTTTGGGTAGCATGATGTGCTGGCGTCTGTACATATAAATAATATAAAAAATTATAGTCATTTGTACTAGTTATTGAGGCCCACATGCAATAGCGAATAATACCTAAATAATTATGATATCAAATTAAGTATGATTGGAAGCTGTTTATAATTATATATTTTTCTATTACTGTTGAGATTAAAGTACATTATACATTATGAACATAATTTAAAAAACTAACAGTGTTAAAATAATAATATGTACAAGTATATAAAAAGGAGGGGAAATTAAAGCTGTAAGGAAAAAAGGAAAGGAAACAAAACTGTTTTGAAATTATGTTTCAAGAATTCTCTGAGACTTACTTGCAAGTGTATCTCTTGTCTACATCAACACACATTAGATGCCGGATAAAATCTTTTGCAGAGTCACTAATATCATCCCAGTATGGCGAGTCAAATTCAAAGTCTCCCTTCAAGATCTGAGCGAACAAATTGGCATCATTCTCATCATAAAATGGAGGATATCCACACAGTAGAATGTATGATATTACTCCTATGCTCCACACATCCACAGCCTTGCCATAAGGTTTCTGGGCCAACACCTCAGGAGCCACATATCCAGGTGTACCACATGCTGTGGCCATAATGCCAGAGTCTTCTATCTTAGACAATCCAAAATCACTGATCATGATCTTACTATCCTCATCAGCACTGTAGTACAGCAGATTCTCAGGTTTCAGATCTCTGTGCACTACTCCTTGGGAGTGCATGTAATCTACTGCTTCCAACACTTGCCTAATTAAATTGGACGCATCTTTTTCGGTGTAAGAGCCTTTCTCAACGATTCTATCGAACAGTTCGCCACCTGTGACAAGTTCCATCACAAGGTACACTTTATTTTTGTCTTCGTATGTCTCGAGCAGCTGGACAATATTCGGATGGGAAAACATTTTCTTCTCGGCACCCTCGCCTTTGGCTTGCTCGCTAAACCTTTTCAAGACACGAATTTCATTTTCTAATGAATCTTCCTTGCCTTTGAGAGCCTTCTTGTCGATAATTTTACAAGCGAACATCTGCCCGTTTTCTTTGCTCTCTATCAAACGTACCTCGGAAAATGCTCCTGTGCCCAGTAGATCTTTGACGGCGTACTTGTCTTCGATTGACGGCTGCTTCTCTGAATCTCTTCCATCTTTTTTGGACTTCCTCCCGAAATCTTTTTTGCCAAAAAGAGGCATCTTCGCGCCCCACACTCGCAGATTTTGAACTACACTACTACTTAATAAATATCTACATACACACTGTAGAATGTAGATAGGTATGTCGAGCCTAGCTCGACAGAACAATAATCTTGCTCGGTTGGATTCACGACGAATGTTGCGCAGGGCGCCCAAGGTCAGACGATTTGTCAAAAATCCGTTATGCGTTTTATTCCACGTTATCTTCATTATTAGAAATAATTTGTGTTAAAACAGCGGCATTTTCACGTATTTAGTTATAAAGCTTTCATCATATCCATATTTATTTAAGCATGTAGTGAAGAATAAACCTGAATCTTAATTTAAAATACAATTTGTAAATTTGTGATAACAAATGTTATTAGGTAGAATAAAACGTAAACTTATCACCAACATGTCACACTCGCGAGTCGCGACACACATTACCCCACTCAAAATCAAGTTTGCACTACAAGCATTATTGATCAAAATGAATTTGTTCATGTAGATAATATTATTGGTATTCAATATTCTGCGTCTCTTTTCTATAATGAAACAAAGACGAGTTACGTAATTGCATAAAATAATTACTTCAAAATGTAACAGACGACAGCGCAGCGGGCCATGAAGTTCTATTTATTTATCTAATTTGGTCTTGATAACAAGTAAAATACAGTTTGTAAAATAATTATTTAAAAAATTGGTATAACGGCAATTAATTTATTTTATAATTATCACGTTCGTATTCTACGGTTCTTCCCCTCAGACACCAATTATTAAAAAATCAAATTAAGGACTTTTCTCCTTAAAATATTAATTAATATACTTAACTAATAACGATGTAAGAATCATTTTATTGACATTTAAAAGAAAACATAATATTAAGGATTTTCACAAGGTCTCGGTCTCAACTCTCAACTCATCGCAGCACGCACGTACCTACCTTCTGCTGATTACCTACGTCCTCGTCCTCCTATCGAAATTTTATTTTTATTAGTTCTTTAATTGATTAATTAAAGCGATTTTAACTTAAGCGTTAAGTTTGGTAAAACATAGGTACCTACCGTGAAGTTTTAACATTGCTGAGTAGGTAGGTATCAGTGTTTGATGGTTAGTAGGTAGATCAGTCGATCAGTTAGATCAGTGGTGCTAAAAAAAACCACATGTAGAATTTTTTTCATGTAATATGACGCTGAATACCAACCACTAAATAAAAAATTAAATGTTGTCGATGTTTTCTACAACAAGTGGATAAAGCGTTCTATCCATGGTTCTATCTGGCATCCCCAATTTATTTTTTCCCAACCCCTGACTACGTTTTTCATTGTCTATGCTTCCACCCCCTGACGTCACTGTGAAAATCGACCAATCCCATCGGGCGCAGTATTCGATGGCCCTTATAAGCGGCATCACTACCGCGCTTCGCTTCGTACCTTATCTTCTAAATGTTTTCGTTGTGCGACAATATGTGCCGTTCCAAAATCATTCTAGCTGTGATTAAAATTGTTTAACATGATCAGTGTCATCATTTTGCCACTGTGAAAAATCATTTCCATTTTATTTTGTCTCAAGTGTATTAGTTTTCTAAAATATCGTGAGGGGGTGGTGCCGTGATGCCAGTTCGTAAGCAAGGTGAATTCCGATATTCAGAATCGACGTTAATGGTCTATAGTGGTCGTGTTTAGTCTGTGCTGTCATTGACTTATTATTTAATTTGCACAAGGGGTTGGCAGCGCTCGCCGCAGCACCCTTTTGTTGATCCGTATCGATAATATGAGGGTTGTAAAGCACCCGCTCCTGCGTTCCATACCGAGTATGCTACACCTACTTACCTCTTATTTAACCTTCCTGTATTAAAACTATAAATCCCTTATTGTTTCGTTTTATTGCTACCACATAGAAAACATGCCCTTCGTTTCAATAAAATGTAGGTCGAGCATAATATAGCCTACTCACTCCACTACTCACACATCCACCTCATGCGCTTTATTTAACTTTGCTGTTGCTAATACATTTTATGTCATTTTATTCTAAGTAGAATGCCTAAATTACCCTCAAACTTTATTGTCTTCGTAACCTTGCGGTATCTAATAGCTGTCTAATTTTTGAAAACAAGAAGTAAACATGACCCAGTTTCAATGTTCCTATTTTTACCGAAGACGTATGAATGTGCCCTTTGTTGATGTATTGCTGTTGGTGTCACAGAGGCCCACCGAGCATTAGAACTGCTGGAAGACTACCACAGCAAACTGGTGAAGCCGCAGGACCGACAACTTCGCCTTGCCATCGAGAGAGTCATTAGGATTTTTAAATCACGTCTTTTTCAAGCTCTACTTGGTGAGTCAATAGAATTAAATACCTACTCCTTGTTTGTAACCTATACCTAGGTACTATGTTATTTGCCATAGGGTAAGGAACTCGTAAATTGTTCTAATAAGCTGCGTTGAGGTCGCTTTACATTACGTCACTTAACCCTAGTAAGCACGAATAGTACGACACCATACCGACTCTCAAGTGTATTATGTAGGTATACTTACCATACGTACCGGTTTTAATAACTCGAGTGACCTACATTATTACGTAGGTGCCTGTCTCAACTAGTGATACTTTTCTGGGGTGAATCGAATAGGAAGGTTACGACACAGGTAGGATATCCCTTGTTTTGTCGTTATTTATGAGTCAGACTAAAGCTAGTTTATATTACATTCGATACTCGAACCTTTCATAGGTAGGGACTGGATTAGTAGGTAGGTATATTATTTTACTGGTACCGGAAATTAGGTAACTAAATTTCTGAAAGCCCAAAGACATAAAAATAAGCTAACAGAGACAGACGTGTTAAAAATTTTACTGATTTGTTTGAGGGACTGAAACTACAACAGCCAATGAAATCACTTGAAAAGAGTTTTTGTTGACACATTTTTTAATAAGCCTTTCGGAAAACGGGTGTATGTTTCATTGGTTTCTAGTGGAGTCAAGGCACCAGTGTTACAATCATCATCATCATCATCAGCCTATAATAGCAGTCCACTGCTGGACATAGGCCTCCCCTATTGCACGGTATTCAACTCGATTTTCGGCAACTCTCATCCAGCTGCTACCAGCCAATACAATACAATATTTAGCAGCAGCAGTTTTTTTTTTTTTATGCAGTGTTACAATATTTAGGAAATATTGTAATACTGTAGTCAAGGGCCTCAAATTACTTTTAAGCATACGTTTTCCAGCTCTCCGGGGTCGCGGGTTGTTCGAAAGAGATACCGTGGCCCCTGGCACAGGCAACTGAAGGAACACGGGTGGGTTGTAGTCAGTAAAAGTCTGACACACCCTCTCGCTCCGCCCAGAGATATTCGATAATTTCCCACCCAAAAAAAATGCCCTCAATTTCCGAATACTTATAGGTATGTAGATACCTACCTGGGTAATACATCTTTGACAGGTTCTTTCTGTCCAGCCAGAAGTCCTGGTAAGGATATAATGTTGCACAAGCCATCAGAACCAAGTGTGTCGTCTTGAACTGTGCCGCCGGCAGTTGCAGACTTTCCTAGTTTTCTCCACAGGCTACCAGACAAATACCTACGACTGGAATGTCAGGAAATCTTCCCGCCTTCTATTATTCCCTGATTTTATTCAAGTCGTTTTAATTAAAACGTTTGAATGCGTAAGTAACCCTTCCCATCCCTTCCTTTAAGTGGTGATAATAATGTGACGTCACGTGGATGGGTATACCTACCTACAACAGCCTTTCTGTGGAGGGGTCACAGGAGTGCCGGTAACAGGGTAGGTAGGTACTCGACGTATGTTGAATGTAGTGCGGTGTGTCGCAGGGTACAGTCATGGGACCTGTAATGAAATTAATCATACGAGAAAATATTGAGACTGAATCAGATTCCCACTGTGTTCCGAAGCGGAAGAAACATTTTCTTAATCGTGAAAAAAATATTTACATACTGTACTTTCAATTGCAGTCTTACCTAATATCGTACCAAGGGGTATCGTGTTACCCAGTAACAGGGTTGTGTGGGTTAGACAGGCAGTTGATCCATGTAAAATATTGGTATTCAGCTGCATCCGGTTAGACTGGAAGTCGGCCCCATACTTAGGAAAAAGCTAGGGAGATTGATTGACTTAAAAGTGCCCAATAACCCACGCTTAGGTATCAAGTGCTACTGCGCTAACCCTCCTTGAATAAAGGTTGTTCCAAAAATAATCAACAATAAAGAAGCAAACACCCCTTTTGAATTAGCCGTTAGCTTTGAACTTCAGTTCGACTTTGAAGTTCAGTGGTCGAAGGGACCGATTCAGCTCGCTATGCTATAAATATACGGAACAGGCGCGTGACCGCACATCGCGTCACTGGCGCTCTTGAATCTTCCTTGACCACGACACTGCTATTGTGATACGATATATTTAGCCGGTTGTAATGAACAGTACACTAGTCTAGTATATCTGATATCAACAACACGAAGGTCTCTACCCGCAGAACGCTCTTGGATAAATTGTTTGTAAGCAGTATTTCTGTGTGTATTCTAGATAGACCATCTAGGGCAAATCGTTCCATGAAATGCAAAATAATTAACTAACTTTGAGATAATCTTAGGTGTCAGCCTGTTTCTTGTGGGCTGGAAATCTTGTCTTGGAGCGGAAACTTTATACAGTATCATTTATGTTGCTTGACAATCAGACAGACAGGTCTAGACGGAGTTCACATAATATGTAAGCATAAAGCATAAACTTTATTTCAAGTAAGTAGTTATACTTACTTGAAATAAAGTTGTTGCTTCATACGTACCTATACCTAATAGGGTGGTGAGTGAGGGTGACCGATATGGTCAGGCCTAATTACTTTAATTTTAATAAAAAAGGTTCTTGTGCTTAAAACTTACTGTTATTATGGTAATAAGACCCTATAAAATCTAAGCACCTTGCTATAAAGACTTAAGAGGTGTGAATAGATGACCTACTTCTCCGAAAGTAGGTATAATAGAGTACCTACCTTCAGACAGACGGTCTAATTCAACACACAATCCCTAAGACTTTTTTTGGCAGTCTCCATGCTGGTCTGAACGTGGGTAGTTTACTTAGTAGGCAACTGATTCTTTAAGAATTCAACACTGGCAAATTTCCACACCCAATGCAGTGGACAGCATATTATCAGAAGTGCACTCTGAAGTCCATTTTTGCATTTTGGGCAGGTAGGTAACCTTGTAGGCATTCAAATTAGGCTTGGGTATCAAATTGTGCGCATTTAAAAATAAAAAGTGTTAAGTAGTTGTCATCGTGTCATGATCAAGTTTAGTTAAAAGTTATAACGTGTCTTCTATCTACATTGGATTAACCTTGCCCCGTAACCGTAATCGATGCGTACTTGATTGCAGCTGACTACATATATGCGTCATGTCATCATGTGTAATGAACACACATGGGCTTCACTGCATCAGTCACAGGCGTGAAGTTATTCAACTTGTTCGTATAAATAAACCCTTCTGTTTTCCATTGATGGAAGATAAAAAATCTCATTGGATATTCGAACAAAACTATAGTGTCGTACGTAATAGGCGTCATTGATACTCGAGTAACTCGAGTATCAATCATTATATTCACCACACAAAGAAATACACACATACCATACTATTCCTGAAACCACATCTCTAGTCTTCACACTATAATTCGTACCCCGAGCCCCAAGATACAGATTAGGTACCTACCTGTCTCGTTTGGGGCTCACTGGCAAATAATACATATTTGTAACCTAGCAGTAGGTAATCATGTCGTCTGAACTTGCTGACTGTGAATCTGCTTACTGTATTACCTTAACAATAAATATTTTCTATAGGTTTGTAGATCAGTCGGTTATTTTGCAATCTCCTAACGAGTTTCACTAAAAATATTTACGCCTCTGATGCTGATATTATTTGAATGTCCAGATAATATTGTTTTACTGTTGACTCAAATCTCTAAACAGAAACCTATTAAACTCGATCAGTGTGATCGAGTACGCACGCACGCAGTTGTAAAGTTCTGTTATTTATCAAATGTGTCGCTTACGCACGTAATGCATTTATCAGTTGAAAATAATATGAATAATCTCATCTCAGTCCTCTTGTTTATAAGTTAGACATGATAACTGAGTAGTCCAGCCTCTGTTGACGAGTTTTATGTACTAAAGATACTAAATGACCTTAAGATAAGGTTATTATGTATATGGTACTTATGTATAGATAATATTACATTTCTGTGCTCATTATCATTGGAAAATAAAAATATTGAATGGAACTAATAATAACGGCGCGCGGAACTCTGCCGCGGGCTCGCTGCCCAAACGTAGGACACCGTAAAACGTTAAATTTTTTTGCGCACAGTTAGTGGTATTGGTAACTATAAGTAATTACAAGCCAGAAAAATAGGTAAATTGAGTGTATTGTCAAATGTTTAAAGAAAATATAGTGTCATGATAAAACAATCGAAAAACAGAGCTAATAAAAATATTTCTCGTCGCATAAGTAGTTCTCAAAATTTTGAGCGTAAACTATCTTATTTATGCAAAAACCTTAAATTATAAGTAATAGGTATCTTAAATCTCTTTGTATTTATTATTTATGTAATGTTAATAACGGGAAATCAATTTTAAACTAAATAAATAAGTAAGTACCTAAAAACTATTCCACTGAACCGTGCACTTTTTTTAATTTATGTAATTAAAACTGCAAAATTACTTTTATTTTGGTGATCATTCAATTCTCAAACGCATCGCTGTTTTGAACCTTATTTGTTGCGGCGATGCGGTATTGCTAAATTACCTAAAAATTTGCTTCTTCCGCGATTCAATCGTGCTTTATAGTAAATTTCTCGCTCTTTGCACCAAGATTTCCATTTGGCTGTATGCGGCACCGTCGCATTGTTTAGTTATTGTAGTGTAGTGATGTTGTTATCCTATTACCCTCCATTGTGTTTGAACGTAGTAGCCACATGGCTACATACCTACCTAGTAACGTAATTTGATTTTTAGAACGACAAAATTATTTTATTTGTACCATTTATGTACACCATGGATATATATTATACACACATACAAGAAAAAAACAGAACATGAAAATAGGTAGGTACAAAGGTGATGCTTATTTCATAAGTTCATAAGAAATCTCTTCCAGCATATCTGCGATAGGACAAGAAATAGAGAGATGTACGATGTACTCGTACGATGACTGCGTGTAAAAGAGTAAAGGAGACAAAAAAAAAATCTAAAAACAATAGGCAATTAGCATAGGTAACATAAGTAATTACTTAACATCTTATTTGAAAATGCATACCTAGGTAATTAAGTAGGCCAACAAGGTTCCTAAAACCGGCAGCTAGTCAATGAATGAAAAAAAGGTAGGTAGAGTGATGTAGACACTGCACTTTGAGCTTATTGTTGTTTTCATAACAAACGCGTTATGTATTTTCCTGTTTGTTATCATTGCAAAACAAACGTGCCGCTTGTTGGTTCCCGAGTCGCCCGACTCTACAACCTACCCTCATACGAAACTTTGATTGACAATTCATAAAATCCATCAGTCCATATCGCGGTGTGGCAGACGGATGCGTTCGTATGTTCGTACCTAAACTCGACAATATGTGCGGTGGTCTGTTTGACCTACATCTCCTATATACGGGTCACCGACTTTAACTGAGCCTTCGCCAACACAATTTGCTCTTCGACATGTTTTAATTGAAATTTTAAACTACGTAAGCTGAACTGTTCAACTATTTTTTTATTGAATAACCCTCCATCCATGCAAGTATTCCAGAACTGAACAAAGTACGCTTGATCGCTTGCGCCCGCCGTACATACGGGTGAAAGTTTACCTGTTTTAGGGTACTTTTTTCAGGACGAGTCTGTGCAATTTCACGAAGCAATGTTCAGTTACTGCTGAAATTGTGATGTAGGTAGATTGATAATAAAATCTCGGTGTTTGCGTCACCAATATGTAGGTATTGCTCACTGCGCGTAATAACCGTAGAGATATCGCTTATCTACATACCTATTATAGTTATTTCTTTGTGGTTTAACGCGTATAACCATAATAATGTTGATAGCCAAGTAGTCAACCTAGTTTAATAAGGGTGAAAAAATGTTCCATTAAGTATTTATTTAATTAGTCTAACTTCAAGTATAAAACAAGAGTTGGACGGTTAATATTTACGCATAAGTACCTACGCAAGATTACCTTTGCGACACCTAAAGACACATCACCTCAACATGTCTCTCTGAGAAAACTCGTGTGTAAAAATTACTCTACCATTTTCTCAAGATCCGACACGTGACAGCTTTGTTAAGATACTGGGGGCTTTTCTCATAGAATACCATATTCTTATAGAATACCTACTACTTGTCAGAATATCTATATATATAAAAGGAGAACTGACTGACTGACATATCAACGCACGGCCCAAACCGCTGGGTCTAGAGATTCCAAATTTGGCACGTACGTTCCTTATGAGGTCTAGGGGTGCACTAAGAAAGGATTTTTCAAAATTCACCCCCTAAGGGGGTGAATGGGGGGGGGTGAAATTTCACGCGGACGAAGTCGCGGGAAGAAGCTAGTATTTTATAAGTAAAGACAGCTGAAAAGCCAGCCAAATTCTGTGGAAATAAGAAACAATACAATAGGTAAGGTTCTCGTTGTATTATGCTGTCTGACACTGCACTGTCGCAAAGATGAACCTACATCGGACTAGTGCTGTGAATTCTTTACCCAAACGAAGTTTCTGTGTTGCATTATAGATACCTACCTATCGAAACTCACGCACAACTACTTAGGAAAAATCCATATATCTAAGCTACTATAGCCGGTCTATTCTGTAAATATCTCACCGTGAAAATTTGGTGAAGTGAGCTGTAATCAATTTCAATCCATGACAGCACACTTCAAACTAGACTCATTTCACTTAAGTTTTCAAGGTGAGGTTTTTACAGAATAGATCTCTATCTAGGATCTCTAATAGGTCCTATTCCTATCTACGTATAATCTCGAATCCCCAGTTTCACGAGCTGCGCTACGATCAAAAGACGCTGTGAAGCAGACTGTAAAATCCGGCTAAAGCTGCCTTGGCCACCCTCATCGTATCCTATACTTACTTAGTAAAATTTCATAATACAATATGCACTAAGTTCGAAACACCGTGGGGTCGCCGCCCGCACGCTCGATATCGATCTCAACACGACACGACTCACGCGATATTTTCTCGTACCTACCTACCCAGTCTACCCACCTACCGTTGAACGGAATTGTTCCAGATTAGCTCTTTCAGATAACCCTTTATAGGCTGCATATTTAACTAAACAACAATAACAAACAGTAACAACCCACAACTTTAACAATCCATAGCTTCCTTCTTTCAATAACATGAACATTATACGAGTTCTTTGTCTAAATTGGTAATGAGTAACAGCTAGGTAAACAAACTAAGTACCTAAATTCCTAAATGCATAAGTTATGATGACAATTCAAGGCTCTGAGAAAATCGATTGATTGGTGGCATTCTAATTCAACATTCTGGTTGTGTCACAGATATTCAAGAGTTCTACGAGCTCACACTTCTCGATGACACAAAGTCGGTTCAACAAAAGACTGCGGAAACGATACGCATCGCGAACAAATGGGAAGCTGACAACGTGCGACGCGAAGTAAGTGAATTTTAATGTAATTTATAATTAGTCATTAACATACTTCAGATTTTATTTAAATTAACTAGAGCAGACAGTTGGTAAAATAGATTTTTTATGGAAGCAAAAGCAACGTGCAACGGTGTGCAAACGGTTTACAAATTAATGATTTGATTGTTGGATTTTTATGCAATCTTTGCCCCACGATTTTGCAGTTTTAACTGGGTTATTTACAGTTTCATTGTAAACTTCCCGATCGATGTCTGCTTTTTATTGACTTTATTTCATTGTGACTTGCCTCACGACCGACCGGCGTGTTTTTTTACTAGGTATGTAAATTACAGTCGGCCATTTACAGCAGATACCTAGCTATAACTATAATATTATGACACAAATGTTTCAGGCACTAGACTGTCAGGTAAATCTACATGTTTCGTTTTGAGTCCTATTCAGATATATGTACTTATACGGGGTCTTTGCCCTTTGGACCTTGCTAAGAAGAAGCAACAGACCAGCCAATAGTTTATTTGATGAGTCCCAGATTTATAATCATATCTCATAATGTCTTGACTGTCGCAGCACGGTTAGCGTTAAAGTGTTACAATCTCTCTGGTTAGCGTTAAAAAGTTAGCATTGACGTTGCTCACTTTGTATTACAGACGCCAGCACATCAAGCTACTACAATGTCTTGCTTGGCTAAATATTCATTGCCGTGCCCCTAGCGCCCGGCTACAAATCGATAAAATAATACCTACAATAAATAAGGAGAAGAAATCGTTGTATTGATTAAAAAATAGTCAAAAAGTTTTTTTCTCTATTTACCTAATCATGGTTTTAGTTGTACCACGCAGTTAATAGGACAAAAATAAAGCGAAAAAATCATGCATGTCTCTGTCGCAATAAATACGACACGAGCGGTAGGGGCACGGAAATATTATGTGTCGCATAAATGCGACACAAGCGGTTAAAAGGTTAATAAATTTTCAACTTTATCGCTAAAGTATAAGGTTAAAAGTTGATTGGGAAAATTTGACAGTTTCGGGTAGCTTGATGTGCTGGCGTATGTAGGTACCTACCAGCCGACGGCATGTGAACATAAATGATTGGATTCTTAATAAGTAAATGCCCTTTGCAGATACCACACACAGAAGACAGTGACTATCGAAGCGTATCCAATGCATTCCTTCAAGAGAATCACAGAAAATCTGAAACACGAAATGCCACGCCAGATTCGACGAAGGTTCGTAATGTTCGTACATAATAGGTACATTTACTTACTAAAAAACATAGCTACTTAACCCTCCTTCTGGACCAGTAGGGTAAAAAAAAACAGATACGCATAACAAATTATGGTTCAATTCTATGGGTTCAATATTAACACAAAAAATGGAATGCAGAGAAAATGTCATTGGTACACACGGCTACCTACACATCAAGCTATACATAACCAGTATAAGCTGACTTCTGATTGTACGAAAAACCATACAATGCGAGGTCAACTAAAACCGGAAATGTACCTATAGCTTGACGTGTAGCCGTGTGTACTATCGGTATCCACGGTTCGATTCCTAGGGTGGGAAATTTAAATGAGATTTTATACGTAAAATAGAATAGGTACCTGCTATGACTTTATGACCCGGAAATTGCAATGTAGATGTTCTAAGTAGGCGGAACTCGGAAGAGTATTGTTTCGGCACAGATTGCAAAATTATAATGCTGAGAAGTACTGTTAGGAAGGAATAAAACGGTAGATGTGGTACGGTAGGGTAGGTACTCCTAGGACTGCCTAGGAAATGGAGTAGTGCCGTAACCTAGCTCTTCAAAAAATCAATTTACGATTATATAACACACTTCACCTTACTATCTAAAAATGTCCGTGTGTATGTCCGTGACGGTTTTCCGATTAGACTATCAGACAAGTAAATCGCAATTCGAGCCGGCATTATGCCACATTACTTAATCATGATAAGATATTAGCCCGTGGCCGTAACATCTGATTCTGCAGGTCTGCACACAGCCTCTTAACAGATTAAGGCAATGCCCGGTCGCGACCAATAGATGTCGCTAACGTCGCAAAATATAGGTGGATCCAACCAACCTCAGGAGTCAGGTCAGGACTCGGTAATAAAACAGAAAGGAAATAAGCGTAGGGTGTTCATGGTCATGAGCAACATAGATAGCTAAGGTAGCTCAGATGGTTATCGAATCGTGTACCACTGGACCACAATGACCAGACCCAGGATTAAATCTCCTGACGGTTCCATTAGTTTGGACATAACCCTTCAAATTACCTACCAGAAAAGGTCATTCATAATACTTTGTTCTTTGTTTAGGCTTATTCTGTCGTTCTACCTACTGGACAAATCGAGGAAAAAAAGGTAAGTGATATTCTACTCATAAAGTAGGTAATGAAGAAGAAAATACTGTTCTGTTTGCAATACTTTTTGTATGTGCATAGGTATAGGTAAATGTAGAAAACAATGGTGAAAATTCCCAACTAATAGATATTTTTATTTCTTGAATAATGCCGAAGCTTTTCAATTTTTGTTGCCATAGTCACAAGTCACAACACAACCTTTATTAAGCACAGCGCCATCTTTCGTAAATAGTCTACAATCCAAAGAGTTTTAGTTGCGGATCGGGCGGAGGATCGATGCGATGATTCCATTTTTTTTATTTTGATGACGTGACGTTTACGAAAGTGGCTGAACGGAGCGCTAGGTACAACAAGTGGACGGTAATGGCGGATGGTTGGTGTTTCGCGTCTCGTAGTACTATTTATAACCTAAAATATAGTACAAGTTTTCGGCGATATGTGCGCTAACGTTTCTTCGTTGTGTGGATCGGTGCCGTTAAATTTCACAATTGTGCCAATGACGTACGAACGCTACATCGACTGAAAGTATACTGCTCTAAATGATAATCAGTGAAATGATATTGCACACAAAATTTTGACATTCACACTGCCGAGATTTCGTATTCGTTGCAAGTAAGGCCATTTAATAAACACTAATCTATTTTTAAACGTTTAGTAATTTCTTTACTCTGGGAACGTTTTCAATTCTTGGTGAGACTAATGCGACTTCGGAGTTAATTTTGCTTGTAACAATTCGCTGTTACTTGCCCATGGTTGATAGGTACAATACAAGTACTATGATACTATCAAGTGTCCATAAATTGCACACTAATAATGTAACACGGACATTCTAATTGGACCGATTTAAGCAAAAATGATCCAACCCACAACCTCGACAATTTTGAGTTTTTGTGACCTATGTACTCCAAATAAGGTATATTTTAACATATCAAAGACTCAGAACTCTATGACAATAATTGACGAAAATCCGTATAGTCCAACCCACAGCTGTCATGGCAAACATCATTATTTTATAATGCATAAGTGTTTCAAGCTATTTGAATCATTTTTGCATTTTCTTGGTTGCCCCGATATGTGTTAATTTTTTTTTGCTATAATGATTCAAACTACTTGGAACAATTATGCTTTTTATACAATATGGAAAATATTACAAAAATCATTCTGCTTAAATGTTCCAATAACCTTGAATCATTTTAACTCAATTCCAAATAAAATTTGACTACAGAACTATACTGATTCAGACCACATTAATATCTATTTAAATATAGGAAAACGAAAAAAAATAATTCTTAAACAACGATTCACGGTTAAATATAAAATGATCCAGTCCACACAAACCTCATTTCGAGATAATAGAGTTTAAAGTTTATTGCGGTATTTCTCTGGTGTTGTAATGCTAAATGTTGTGTTTTTAATTTTATGTTATTCTAAGTGTACTAAACGAATTTACATGTATGTATTTAGTAAATAAATTTTAATAGTTTAGTAGATATTCAAGAAAACTTGCGCCTGGATCATTATTACAAAATAAATTTTGTATGGAATTAGCTGTGTAGGGTGCGGAAAGAAAAATGCAAAAATGTTCCAAAGTATGACAAAAATAGAAACTCAAAAATGTTTATTATTTTTATTTTATTTAAAAAAATACAAAAGTTACCCTACTCCTCATCCAAATCAAAGTCAAGTTCATCACAAAAACCATGTATATCGGCTATTATTGCATCGTCTCCCTTCAGTTTTTTATAGCAACCAATTTGGTATAAGATGGAATAACGATTTGAAATCATTTAACTTCTTTTTGTTAATCAGTGTTCCTGAAGGCCATAATTCTTGCAAATCTTCTTCTATGACATCCAAATCAACAACTTTAAATTTCTTATTAACATTCAGTTCTTTGCAGTCCTCATTAAAGGAAGTTCTCATGAACAAAGAATGTCGAATCTTTTTTGTGATTAAAATTTATTTTGTTTTGAGCCAGTTTACTTTGTGCTTATCATTAAATATTTTTCTATTAACTATTTTCTTTTCTAGAATTTGAGATCCAACAAAATCACAACAAAAAATTTGATCTTGTGGAGTAACTGTTGCGGAGGTCAAAACAGGAATATAAAAATCATTTTGATTTTAAAGGCTTTATTATGTAGACACCCCACTCTAGAGACAATCAGCTTCCGTTACCTAGAATCAGGACCAACTTTCCTGCCTAATGACAACGATTTCGCTAAATTTGAGACTCGACTCAAGCAATATGAAAGGATATACTCCGTGGATGATTATGCCATTTTAAAACAATGCAAAAACTAAAATCCTTTACAGGTCTCTTGGAGTATTTATGTTCTGTCACAGGTGCATAAAATGGAAAGTTGTGATTTTGTTGGATCTCAAATTCTAGAAAAGAAAATAGTTAATAGAAAAATATTTAATGATAAGAGCAAAGTAAACTGGCTCAAAACAAAAGAAATTTTAATCACAAAAAAGACTCGACATTCTTTGTTCATGAGAACTTCCTCTAATGAGGACTGAATGTTAAAAAGAAATTTAAAGGTGTTGATTTGGATGTCACAGAAGAAGATTTGCAAGAATTATGGCCTTCAGGAACATTAACAAAAAGAAGTTAAATGATTTCAAATCGTTATTCCATCTTATACCAAATTATTGCATTGGTTGCTATAAAAAACTCAAGGGAGACGATGCAATAATAGCCGATATACATGGTTTTTGTGATGAACCTGACTTTGATTTGGATGAGGAGTAGGGTAACTTTTGTATTTTTTTAAATAAAATAAAAATAATAAAGATTTTTGAGTTTCTAGTTTTGTCATACTTTGGAACATTTTTGCATTTTTCTTTCCGCACCCTACACAGCTAATTCCATACAAAATTTATTTTGTAACAATGATCCAGGCGCAAGTTTTCTTGAATATCTACTAAACTATTAAAATTTATTTACTAAATACATACATGTAAATTAGTTAAGTACACTTAGAATAACATAAAATTAAAAACACAACATTTAGCATTACAAAGCCAGAGAAATACCGCAATAAACTTTAAGCTCTATTATCTCGAAATGAGGTTTGTGTGGACTGGATCATTTTTGCTTAAATCGGTCCAATTAAGGTTCATCGCTTTGACATTCATACCATCCTATCATCGAACACAAGTTGGAAACACGCCTAATAATTACCCAGCCATACATACATTTATCTACTAAAATCGCTATCAATAAAGGGCTCGGCTAAGTTTCGTCCATTCATTAGATAAGGACTGCTGCAATTTAAACCAAGCTAACATGATAAAGAGCTTTCAATGTAATGGGATTACCTGCAACATGAAAAGGGGTTGCATACCTTATAAAAGGTCACATACTTTTGATATGTTTTGGTGCAAGTTAGTTGTGGGTTCTAGGTAGAGAATGGTGCATGCTGAACATCGTCAAGTAAGCTGAAAGTGGACACAAGTGTGTAACTAACAATGCATGCAGTGTACATAGTGTAGTACGGACAGCAAAATAAATTCCTCGAGGGCTATGCACACTTGGTCTTGAAAATGACAGAAAGACGGAAGAAAAAAACACATAATGGATTCCTTCGGAAAGTCTCCTCCTTGTTTAATCTTGATACGGTGAGTAGGTGACATGACTTCAATTTGATTCGGTATCAGGCAATAAAAATATTAATGAATTTTCACCATTGTCTCGTGACAATATTGTTGCTTATACTTGTAGAGTAATTTATTAATAATTAGCAGATTTACAGATTATTATTCATATAAGTATTTATAAAAGTACACTTTATTATTTTTACTAATATTATGTAATGTAATGATTTCCGAGTATAATATCTTGATATCTACTAATCCCTTTATAGATATAACATACTGTTTACCTATTTACATTTTAACTGCTGTTATTTATTTAGCCGTACCTCTGTACATACAACTTGAATATTATGTGTGTGAATGATGCTCACCGGTTTGGTTTGACCCTGCTGTTTCTATCATTAATATTCATTATTACTAATCGAATTATGTCAATGACTACTCATATATTTTTAGAATATTACAATCTGTTGTTGTCTAAACTTTTCTATAGGATATTGTTGATTTAAAGCAATATTTGTCCAATATATTGACCTTTTATTATAATTTGAACAATACTTTATTTTCTTACACATTTTTTAATTAATAAACAAGTCTGTTTCTATGAATTGTTTACCTGTATTTGTTGCCACAGAAAGTATATAAAATACCAACCTAACAATTTCAAATATCAAATTCCGATACTAATATTATTATGTTTTGTCCTTGGTCTTATGAAACTTTTGTACTGTGGATAAACCAGAATTTAAATTAGTAAATAAACCTGTGTATTTAATACCACAGATATTTTTAGCTTCACGCCTTCAGGCTCTTCTTAATTCCTTTTTAACTTGTTGCTGATTTCATGTATCTATTTACTCACTTCTTTAATGAGAAAACTTGATATTTTAAGTTGGTATTACATACTACTTCATTTAGATTTTTTTTTTACTTAAAGATTTTATCTACACCTCATTGACATACTTATAGTAGTTATCAAAAGTACTCATTGACATCCTCTCATTATTATGATAAAGTTAATTTAACTATTATTTTCAGGCTCACGTCACATCACCAGAAATGAAGCAGGTAAATAATTTATTAGTATAATAAATAATTAATTAACTGCGAATTGGCTTCGGCCCCTCATCACGCCTTCGAGAGGTCCGAGATCCCAGGGGCCTGGAGAAATGTTAAGAAATTCAATTTCTAAAGTTTTAATGAATTGATGACTGATTATTGCATTCAGAATTATTATTGTACAAATGGTTTCTTAACTTCCCTATTTTTCCAAAATTTTCAAGTCACCAATTAAATTCCATCTACTACCTACACAGAACATCTTCTATGTACACAGAAGAGTAAGTAAATGGAGTGTTAAAAACACACACATCTCCATTGGATAGTGGTTTATTTAGGTCCTAACCAACCTTATTCGTCGCATTGCGTTCATTTTTTCGCAGACAGCAGTTGCTGTTACTCTGCATACCCACATAATTATCACTCCTTGTTGACTCGTGACGTGATCTTACGACTCGATTCCTGGCCACCTTAACAATTAGATGATTCTGATTGTAAAGGTGGTCATTCTATGTTCTTGTAAATGTTGACGTTCATAAGCGCCTTTTAATAGCCTACCTACTTGAAATAGATAAGTTGACTTTGAATTCTAGTATCACCATACTAAACAAAACTTGCAGCCTTTGCAGGTAAATGGCATAGAAGGTGGTGGCACGGAGCGTACACAAGGTGAGGATGGATACATCTACATGACGGTGGTGTTGTCTCGCGCGGGCGGCGCCGGGCTTGGCTTCAGCATCGCCGGAGGTTCCGACAACCCTCACGTAGCCGATGACCCACACATCTACGTCACTAAACTCATTCCTGGAGGAGCAGCGGCGGCGAGCCAGCTGCAGATCAATGATGCGATATTGCAGGTAAGGTTTTAATCTGGTTATTAAAATTATCCACGATAAAAATAACTGATATATCTTGTAAAGTACTTAAAGGCCATGGTAGGCCTTGACGTTATCTATAAATTACAACACATAGTTTGAGTGATTGGTAGAACTTATTATCCGTCCCAACAAATCCAGTGCGGAAAGAAAAATCCGTCTGCCGTTGACCCTAGGATCGCATCATACGACAGACTTCCGAATTTTCCGATCGGTGGCATCGAGGAAATGATCGCCTGCAAATTAGCACTCCAGTTACTCACTACTCTGCGTAAACGCCACTTGATTACATTTACCAGTATGGGCTACTACTACGGTACACTATTTTGTTTACTTTGTAAATTGTTTTATTTGTCCCACAGGTGAATGATACGAATGTTGACAGTGTTACGCACGCTGACGCAGTTGATGCATTAAAAAAGGCTGGCAATACTGTGAGACTGGTGAGTTTGTTTATTTACTTTATTACATTTCAAACAACAGCTGTTACGAGATTAAGCAAATATGTGACTCAAGCTGTAAGCTTTAATGACTCATTCACGTCAATTGATAACACGGTCGGCACAGCATTCAAGCAGTGTCCACATTCGAGTACTTTAAAAAAAAACCTTAATATATTTTGTAAGCCAAGAGGCTTGACTACTTGAGTTTCTGATTAGGTGTGGTGTGTAATTTCAAGTAAATTCTGCTCGCAAAGTAGTTATTATTTTGAGTTTAGTGACAGGTTCCGTTCATGCGATACAAGAATAAACAGTGCCGCGTGTATTATTGCGCGGTGTTACAGCAAGTGAACGCATTCCGGTATCGAACAATTAAACGAGCCATGAAGGAGTTACTATTAAATGCAATCAGAAGAATCAATGTATGTGTAGGTACAAAACAAGTGGTGACATTATTTCATGGACAGAATCATTCCGTCATTGTGTTAGGAGAATTGATTGCCGACCACTACTTCTTGCCAACTTTGATTCATAATCGAACTATTGAGGGCACACTATTATGCGAAACTCCAGCGTTTGACCTTCGTACAAGGACTCTTTTACAATAAACATTGTCCCGCGAAAGACATGACTCACTGCTGTTAAACGCGCCCGTCTTTGCTACTATAAAATTTTATTTATACTCTTTACAGAAAATACGACGTCGCGCGACGGAAGATACTTCAAATTCTTTACAAGTAACAAAGCCTGAGGAATCCGTAGAGATCGAGCTGGTGAAAGGTGGCTCAGGTCTCGGGTTCAGTATAGCGGGGGGTCTCGGTAATCAACATATCCCGGGTGATAATGGTATTTATGTGACCAAGATAATGGCTGGTGGTGCTGCTCATAGAGACGGCCGTTTGAGGGTCGGTGATAAACTGCTAATGGTCAAGAATACTTCGGTAAGTTTTGGTGCTTAACACTACATTCACGAAAGGCGTTTCACAGCGGAGGTTTGACATTTTGTCTCTGCCTCATTGTAGTATACCTGGCTGTGTATATGTAACGCCCTTAGCAAACCTGAAACTGCTTTGCATATTTTTTATGATGTTGTTTTGTTTCCAGCACGGCGATGTGAACCTAGACAATGTGACACACGAGGATGCTGTGGCCGCGCTAAAGGCGACGGGCGAGCGAGTGCTACTCGTGCTCGTACCGGGCCCGCGCCACGGACAACCCTCTCCCCGCACATCTCGCGCCAACACACGTGAGTTACATCACTACTGACCTTAATAGCCTGGCCCTAAACTGAGGGCCTCTTACCAATGCCATACTTGATTACCAGTTCAAACAGACTGATGTAATGTGTACTTAACTATTATTTACTTATTTATCATGTTAAATATTGCACACACAGCCACGAGAATGACGATTGAAAATACTGAGACAACGTCGAGCGCAGCGAATTCACTGCGTCGGGAGGATGTTACGGATAGCAATGAAGAGTCCCGGGTCGTTGACCTCGAGAAGGGTCAGCAAGGGCTTGGGTTCAACATTGTCGGGGGTGAAGATGGCCATGGCATTTACGTATCGTTCCTGCTGGCCGGCGGGCCCGCCGAGCGCTCGGGCCAGCTGCGGCGCGGCGACCGACTCCTCGCCGTCAATGACGTAGACATTACTCACGCCACGCACGAACAAGCCGCTAAAGCTTTGAAGGTAATCTATATTATCATGATTCTATTTACTAAAGTATCAATATACCAGTAGCATTGAGTAGGAGCCAATAAATTGTTGTAGTGTCATTCGAAAACTACTGGATGCATTGTATGACATTGTTAGTGTTGATATGAATAAGGAAGTGGATCGTTTATAACTGAAAGTTAAATGTTAAGATATTAATTGCCCTTGTAGGTTATTTATTGTTCTCTGGAGTCTGAAGTGTAAATCTTTATGAAACGAGACTTATGATAAATGTTGATATTGTCACATAAAAACAGTCTTATGGTCAATGTTATGTGGATTGACGATTACCTTACTGGTTACTGTCATCCTGCATCGTCCCACTGCTGGGCAAAAGCCTACCACATGGCTTCTAGATGTTTCGATCCAAGGCTAGTGTGGACAGCTTAACATCTACACTAATAAAAAAGCTGGAAGAGTGTTTGTTTGAATGCGCTAATCTTTGAAACTATTTAACATGACGCCACGACACTTGAGCCGAGCAAAAAAAAAGTCTGAAAGTACGCTAAGCGTAAACGAAGTAATAGCGCGGGGGACGGGAGGGGGGATATGATGCGACGCGTTGGGTCGGGGGCTGAAATTTTACGCGGACGAAGTCGTGAGCAGAATGCAATCCACTAAACTGACTGGCAGTATCTCACCACAAATTTTATAACATTTCAGAGCACGGGACAGAATGTGAAGTTAACAGTTGTATATAGACCTCAAGAGTACAACAAGTTCGAAGCGCGTATCAACGAACTGAAGCAGCATCATACGCTTCTGCGAACATCCCAAAAGCGATCCCTTTATGTTAGGTGAGATCACCTCCATTTATGAATAATTTATTGAATTCAAAATGTCAAACCTCCGCTGTGAAACGCCTTTATGAATAATTTTGTATGCACACAAAATATTTTTCCTTCCAGTCGTGATTATTCGTAGTAAAATTGCGATTAATTAATATAAACATATTCTTTTAACTGGTGAGCAAGACAAACCAACCGATATCTGCTATTCACAGCAAAATATGTAAAATAGTTTTATGTTTGTTAATAAAGGCAATTTGAATTTGAAATCCTTGTTAACATAGATGTTTTTCCTGGATTAAATGTTGTGCCAAATTATGATAAATTCTACCTACAATCAACATTTCTTCTAAATCCATTCAGTTATAGCTTTGTGATTAATTAACTCTGTACCCAGACACCAAATCATTTGGATTTTACAGCTTTAATTATTAATAGTAGTCTAAAGGAAAAATGTGCATATTTCCTCATAGCGTATCGGCTATATTCATGATTGCAATAAAGTGTAATAATAATTATCGTTTTTCAGAGCATTGTTCGACTACGATCCAATCCGGGACGACGGTCTGCCTTCAAGAGGTTTACCATTCAGATACGGAGACATTCTGCACGTTACCAACGCTTCTGACGACGAATGGTGGCAAGCTAGGTACAGTAGCATTACATTGTTATCATTTATTTTACTTTTTATGGACTATTTTCGAAGGAGGGGTCCGTGGCTAAATAATAACAGCCGCACAGGTCGATCGATCAGGTTAAGCTACGCTTGCCGCGGTTGGTCTGTGGATGGGTGACCATCTTTACATACTGAGACCCCTCCGTGCCTCGGAAAGCACGTTAAGCCGTTGGTCCCGGCTGTCATTCGTGGATCTTTGACAGTCGTTACGGGTAGTCAGAAGCCCGAAAGTCTGACAACCAGTCTTACAAAGAGGTATCGTATTACCCAGTAACTGGGTTGTAGAGGTCAGATAGGCAGTCGCTCCATGTAAAATACTGGTACTCAGCTGCATCCGGTTAGACTGGAAGCCGACCCCAACATAGTTGGGAAAAGGCTAGGCAGATGATGATGGACTATTTTCGACAAAAACCCAACACATGTATCACCTTGTACAAGTTGCGTCGTATCTTCAAGCAGGCAAAGTATGGTTGGAATCCTAAAGGGATTTTTGATTTGACACATTATAATAATTGTGCTGGCCATCAACCTAATCAACTGACCAAGAAACTTTCCTAAAATAAGCCGTTATTTTTCCCATTTGCTTTGTGATTACTATTACTACAAATATTAATGTTTACATGTTTGATTACAGACGGCTGGACAAATCAGACTCAGACGCAATTGGCATCATCCCGTCAAAGCGGCGGTGGGAGCGTAAGCAGAGAGCTCGAGACCGACAAGTCAAGTTCCAGGGTCAAGGCACACCTGTTAGCACTGTGAGTATTTCAATATTCTTCATTACACATTATTTTTTACAATTCTTAATCATTGCATGGACAAAACTTACAATAAATCGTTTCCGTAATAATTATAATGCCGAATAGACCAAAAGCGACTGGCACAGATTGGTTGCGGAAGGCGGAGAACCTGATGTTTTGGCGTAACTCGGGAGACGCTTATGTCCAAAAGTGGACAGCTGTGTGATAATATACTTAAGAGCCCTCTCACATTTCGGCGTTTCGCAAATTTAGGTATTTTACGCACCGAGCGCGGCAAACTACGCGAGCGATACTTTCTTTCATGCTTCTCGCTCGCACTATGACTATGATACTGTGAATATGGCGACTAAACGATCTTGATCTTCCGTAACTGAAGGTTTTTTAGGATGGAGTTTAGTGGGCGGAAATTTTTTTACGTGTTATTTCAATTTTATTATGAATTATTTTGTTATATTTTTCATTATTTATGAATTTTACTGTTGAAATATGTTCACAAATATTTTAATTGTTATGCAGTAATTGATTATAATATCTACGGTTGATAGCATAGTTGTATAAATTGTATATAGTAGTATGGTTGCAACCAAGTCCAGTTGGTCTCCACACGCATGTACTCCACGATCTCCTCAACCTTCGTGAAGTGGTGCAGTCTGGACACGTACAGCTGCGTCGTCGGGATTGCTGGACGCAGCAGCATGTTGGGTCCTGCCAGCGCGGTGCCGCACTGGTTCCGACAAGGATGCTTCTTCTTCTTCTTCTCCACTTTGATGAAACCATCCTTGTCACACGTGTCCTTCTCTGGATCCTGCCTTTTCAAAACCTTGCTGGGTTTCGACCGGCTCCGTTTACCCTCTTTTATTTATTTTTATTTCATTTTTTTTATTGTGTTTTGCAACGCAATTATATTTGTATTTATTTTTCCCCATTTCGATTGGTAAGAAAACTCAAATCAGCTGCAATCAAAATAACTTTAATAAGTTGACTATCTGGTATACTAATAAAGTGTGAACTTTATACTAATTTAAATATACCGTTCGAAAATAAATACTTACAAAGATCAAAAACTGCGGCCGTAGTTCACACGCACACAAAAGCAATGCGGCAGCGTCTAGATGCGACAATCGGCGCACACGACGGTAGTATCGGAAAGAAGGCGCGCGGGAAATAAACTGACATAGGTCCAACCTCGACAAGCGCTCGCGCGATACTAATCGCAGCTGGCCGGCGCAGTGAAATATATAGTATTTTTATTTATTTAATTAAAAAATAATGGTAGCGATTTAAAAAATAAAAATAATACTATATTCTAAGCAAATGTTGATGATTATTTTGGTATAAATTTTACGCCTAAATAATGTAGGACTTTAGAGATATCGGGGCTTGTTTCGAAGCCTTTTCGGTCGATAATTGAATTACGTAGATTATTTTTTCTTTACATAAAAGGCATATAACGAAAATATATTCTATTATTATTGAAGTATAGGATATTTGAAAGCTAATTATATTTTTTTTGATGGCAGATATTCAGTAGAATCTCCAAATTAGAGCTCCGAAATCATGTCTCCGTGAGTTTTTGCCTAAACATTCATCGGGAGAAAGCTTATTACTAAATAATTAAATAACTAATCTAAAATCGGTTCTGAGGTTATTGTAGTAGAGAAAACGAACTATTTTTACCAAGTAATTGTTATTTCATACAACGAACGTAAAACATACAATTTCAACGTCGAAAACTTCAAATTTCGCGTTTTTTTGTAATACGCCTCTTAATGAAATTTGCGTATCGATCAGCTCGGAAGAAAGCGCATCAAATAGTCCAACATAAACCCGTCCACAACATTTTAATCGATATGACAGAGAGTTGCTTTGCTTTCCATTTCTTTACTACTCTGTTAATACGTTTTTACTTATATAAAATACCCTGGTCATTAGAAAACGAGACCAATCGAGTTAAGGTTCGTTTCATATTTAATAAATCAGTTACGTAAATAAAACTATAATAAATAAACTGACATTTTAGTTATATTTACATTTATTATTTAACTATGCTAATGTTGTCGTGACTGGATAAAACTTGACTTTAAATTAATGTTTATCGATTTTTTATATCCTTTAATGGTAACGTTATTTGTTAGCTAGAATATAAATCTAGAATTGAAAGGTATAATACTGCTAAATTGCTAATATTTTATTCACAACACGATTCAAGATTCAACTAAATGTATTTCAAAGTTGAAGTTGTAACAATGATTATATATATGTGATTTCAGAGCCAATCAACACTTGAAAGAAAAAAGAAAACATTGTCGTTCAGCAGAAAGTTTCCATTTATGAAGAGTCGAGAGGACGGCAAATCTGAAGACGGTTCAGACCAAGAACGTAAGTTCAAACAATGTCCTAACTCCCTCTCACTACTATACATACATTCACAGCACGTGAATCACTTCTCATACATTTAAATATCATTAACTGATCACAAACATTATAAATAATGTATTATATGGTGCAGTGGTACATGTAATATGATAATGATACTATTTCAAGAGTTCGACGAATTAATCAGTATGTTTTGTGCAAAGACGACGAAGTAATTGGTAATTCACCCTCGCATTCTGCGTCACAGGGGTTTGGTGTATGTCTAAGTACCGGCTTTGCTGCACAGACAAACTAATAAAACAATTTTGTTACAGCTTTCATGCTTTGTTACACACAGGAGGACGCTAACGCGGACGGTAAGTGCACATTCCCTTGTCCTCTCATATTTATTACTTTCGCTACTGTGCTGTTAATCGTATGTAGGTCATTACGCAGTTTTTTTTTCATGCGGCTGCTAATAACCACTATTTAAAGTTAGGTCGTTTTACATTGGGGCTATTCGCTTATTCTAACCACAGAACCAATTCACGTTCGATGTCAAACAAGTGAATAAAGCTGCCTTCGTGAACGGTTCATACGTTACGACGAAATAAGAGTACACTGTTGATTACTGAGGGCAATCCGATACTTACTGTGGAAATAATGAAAATGAACTTGTAATGAATAACATCACTTTGAGTTACATGTTTGTTTACAAAGCCACAAGGCTAAGCAATAACTAAACAAAACGAGATGTTCAGCTTGATTGCCCTGGGTACATTGATTTTTTAGTATTTATATTATTCTATACTTACCCTATTTTTTTTGTCCAAGTCGTAATTTTCAATTTTGAAAACAATATTTATATCATGATTTTTTTTCTATTGTACCTACTTTATGTATTTTATCCTTTTAATAATTCTAACATATTGGAAACACACTCAAAATTGATCTTCAAGGAACACAGATTATTATTTTGTGAACGTCTAAAAACATCACAGTGTAGTGAATTGTACTATTACCTATTTTTAATCAAAATGTACCGGATCTATGTGAGTAAATTATCGCTTGTAGTGTGTTTGGAGACGCATGGTGATGCCTATAATATTAAAATATAGGTCTAGCAATGTTGCCAGTAATCGGCATATCATTGTCGCTTGTCGAATAATACGATGTTGTGGGCGACCGGCGAACCGGTGACAAGCTATGTACTTATTACCTCTGTGTGTTAGATAGTTTTATTTTTTTATATGCAGCTCTTATCGCACTACTGTGTTTAGTAAGTTTTTTTTAATATGAGGTGTTCCTGCAACCATGAATATTAGCTGTGACCAATTTTTTGTATACAATTTTAAGCAAGCTGTGTTGCTTAGCAAATATTATGATAATTATGAGGCTTTGCTACCACAATATCCATTCAGATATTACCTAAAAAATGTGTTTGTAAATCATGAAACATGGGTGTGTGATGAGAGCTTAGAAATTACGATTTGGTGTTCCACAAGTAGTTAATGTTGATAATGAGAAATGGTCGCAGCGAGCACACGGGTTGGTTTGAAACACGTCGGCCGCCGTCCCGTGCTTCTAGTTGCCTAACCGAAGCCAACGATACATATCATCCCGTCTATGAGACGAGTTTTTATTATTTGCTATTTATTTTCCCAACCGCTATTCACGAACTTGTAGAGTTCTGCTATACAACCATGCTAGGGAGTGATGTCGAACGTACCTGTCGATCATTCTGCCCGAACGGAGGTTCTCCATCCCTGGTCCCGTACAACTGTACGGACGCATATTGCTGCGTTTATTATGAATATATGTAACGTTAATTTTTCTACGTGTAGGGGAAATCTTGTACCGAGTGGAACTTCCCATGATGGAGGAGATAACGCTCATTTATCTCGAGGACGAGAGTAAGTTTTGGGAGTGAGGCGTAGCTTGCGAGTGCCGTAGCCGATACCTTACCTCCCGCATTCTGGTTATGATCATCAATTAGAAATGTAGTTTTCATTTCAATAACACTCCAGTTTTTTTATTATTTGTCATACTTTCTTTATGTTCAGTTGTTTTTAATTCATACAACGCGATTACTCTAATAGCCTCTCCGCACTCGAAAATATTATACCATCGAGCTCACGAAAGTGTTTGGATCATTGTTTCTAAATTGTTGAATCACGCCGGGCTCACTAGTTGGCGGCTGTGGGCGAAGCTCCGCCGTCACACACTGGTTCACTCGTACGGAGCGTACGAACAGCTGTTCGAGCCTCGATTGATTAGCTAGTTGGTTGTGGAGGGAGTGTGGGGCCACTGGAAGCACACGAGGACACAAGAGCCGCCTCTGTCACACTAGCTGATGCTTCAGGCGCCACGCATGTTCGCACAGTTATACGCGCTTTGCCTTTAGTTTACACTACACACTACGTCACTGGCATGTTTCAGATGTACTCTCGATCTCACGACATTCTCATAAGAGCTTGTTTTCGTTTTCAAAACTACGCTGTGCTGGTTTCTTTTAGAGTTAGTTTTTATCGCTTCAGATGTGTAGGGATGCTGTAATTATTTTATTAGCCTAGCTGTCGCTGACATACATGTAATTGTTGTATTGAAATGTGTACACTTGCTTATTATTATTCTTCCGTTGAAGATGATATTGATGGGCATAATTATTGAGCCAGAATTAAATAAATCATACCTTGAAACATGTTGGCAAGACAATCTGGTTTTTATTTAATCTTGGCTAGTAGTGAACAGATTCATGTTGTTTAGAGTAATTTAGAAGAAAGCATAAAACAATTCGATACCCAAGAAATATTTCATTAATTCCCCATAATTTTTCACAATGTTTTCGTACGAAGTCGCCTAATAAATGCATAAAGGCCATGTGGAGTGATTATTTCTTGTGTCGAACTGTAATTTTATTCCAGAATTATATTTTGCGTAGCAGGCAGGTGTTTTAATGCATACCTTCTCGCTAAGTAAGTCGAAACAATACCGACAACTGTTATAGTTTTTATTATATTTATACACATTACTATTAGGTTATTTGCTTCTCAGAAATATAAAAATTAGGTTTAGGTAAAACTTGATAATAGTCTCATAAAGAATGAATGTTATGTTCTATAAGACCATAGACTTTTGAACTTTTGTGTGTCCATGAGATGAACTTTTCGTTAGAGATCGTCGCACAAACGTGATAATTGTGTTTGGATATAAAAAATAGGTTGATTTTGCAGCACAAGTTTTGCACGTAATAAGTTACTTTGATATCGGCACAAATCGCACGAATGATGTTGTGTACACATTAAAAAATGGTTATGACACGAATCTAAGCAACTTAACTACCATTTGAGCTGGATATAATGTTGTAGAATAATAGAGAGACATGTCCTTTATTTTAACAATGTAAAGATCAAATAAACGCACATAGATGGGCACTTTGACTGTCTTCTCCGAGGAGGTAGAACATTTCGAAACATATTTTATTTGTATACTAAAATGTAATCTTTACAGGTCAAGATGAAACGGTGCTATCATATGAGACCGTACAACAGTTGACCATTACTTACACGCGACCCGTCATAATCCTGGGCCCTCTCAAGGACAGAATAAACGACGATCTAATATCTGAGTTCCCTGAAAAATTCGGCAGCTGCGTGCCTCGTAAGTATCTTTATACCATGATTCACTATACATCTGGATCTAACACTGTAGTGACTTCCGAATTATGTAAGGGGGGCTACCACAGATAGCTCATGGTTTTTTACAACCGTTTTTTCGTTGAAACACGCTTACGTACGACGAAAAAAATCTTACCATAATCGTGCCATTGATTTTACGACTATTCTAGTAACTTGCGCTCCAGGAATTACAGCCTGAGCAACATAAAATAGGCGGTGACGAGCTTGACTGAACGATTTTGTAAGCATCGCCCGAAATCCTTGCAGATACACAATGCGAGTCGGTTGCAGATGACAATAAGTCCCTCAAACCTCAAACTTGCTAGTTGAGGGCTGTGGTGGCCCAATGGTAACGGCCCCGAGGTCGTGGGTTCGAACCCAGACTGGCATTTCACTTTTAAGGTATTTTATTTTCAATGAACTATCCTATCATTCCAGACACGACCCGCCCGCGGCGCGACTACGAGGTGGACGGTCGCGACTACCACTTCGTAGCGAGTCGCGAGCAGATGGAGCGCGACATACAGAACCACCTGTTCATTGAGGCGGGACAGTACAACGACAACTTGTACGGTACCTCCGTCGCCTCTGTTAGGGAAGTCGCAGAGAAGGTACGAATTACTATACAATAAGCTTTTGGCGCGTGATCAAAATGGGAGCTAACTACGCCATCTTGTTTTCTTTTTTTAAGTGAAAACTTCTTTAGGCGCGTTGGGCATTTTTTGAGATAGGAACAATCCATTGAACTCGCGACACTGTTACCGGCACCGCGCTACATTTGGATGTGTTCGGCTGTCCTCGGGATGTACTCGGTTTTAATGTATTTCCGAATTGTCAGCGAGTGATTGCAAAGTATTCTGTTTGTGTTTTGTTTATATGACGATTCAAAAAATACACACGTTTTTCACTTCTGTCGGCACTCTCGGAGTGCCAGTTTTTTTTCTTCAATACATTTCATAAAATGATTTATCAAAAGCGCCCCTCTGACGACATTCGATCTGAGACGAGATATTTTTTATATTGGGGAGCTGTATAATTATATACTAGTGGTTGATGGCATCTGGGTTATTTTGGTGTATAGAACAAAAGTTTAAAAGCTGTTGTGTTTGGCTGATAAAAAGGTTTCGAAGCGCCGAGGAATCCTAGATCCGAAGGCGCGAAGTGAGCATTCGATTTTTGTTATGGGAGCTAGCCCGAGCAGTAAGAAAAATCTGGTAGCTACAGTTTTATGACTTCGTAGTATGACCAATGAACAGCTTGCACTTACTGTAGGATTCACTATTCAGACATTTCTTAGAGGATGCACCTGCTCTATACTAAGCCCTAAGGCTAGACAATGTGTGCATGCCCATAACGCCGCAAAAGGCGCGTTTTTGTTCAACTACTATATTAATTCGATATAATTTTCGATTTCCCTAAAAAATCCTAAAATGTTATCATATTCATGCGTTTTATTGTATTGCAGGGCAAACATTGCATTTTGGATGTGAGCGGCAATGCAATCAAGAGATTACAAGTGGCGCAACTTTACCCTATTGCCATATTTATAAAACCAAAGAGCATAGAGTCTATAATGTAAGTACACAACAAATACTTATTTCGTTGCGACAAGTACTATATTGTCTGACATTTTGTCATTAATTTTTATATATTTTAACAGGGAAATGAATAAGCGAATGACTGAAGAACAAGCGAAGAAAACTTACGAACGTGCGCTAAAAATGGAACAGGAATTCGCCGAATATTTCACCGGTTAGTATACTTCGATTAATTTAAGGCACCTTAGCCACAGATGTTAAACCACCGCAGCATATTATTATATAGTCTCAAATTGTGACACCAGAATGAATATTTTGCCCTCGTACCCACAGGCGAGATTTTAATGCGTCGATTTTTTCGTGGGCCCTGTAACGCGCTGGAATGCACACTGTTGTGTTCGTTGTGTGCGCGCGATAGAAAATCGCCCATACGTACATGGGCTTAGCATATAACCTGCAATAAATGTTTTGTGTGTCTGCAGCGGTGGTGACCGGCGACACGCCGGAGGAGATCTACGCCAAGGTGAAGGCGGTGATCACGACGGAGAGCGGGCCCAGCGTGTGGGTGCCGCGTCGCGAGCCGCTGTAGCGTGCCGGCGTGACGTAGCGAGCCAGCGTGCCGCAACGCGCCAGCGTGACGTAGCGTGCCATAGCGCAGCCCGAGCCCCGCAGCCACGTACTACCTAATTAGTACCTATCATAGTGCCTCGAGTCCACTCGCCATCATTACGTACGAAGGTGCGGCTCCGATATTTTTTACCAAGTCCCGCGACCGCGAGACTCCCCGACAGCAATAAACAGTAGAGCGTCCCGCGTCGCCGCCATGTTATATGCGCGCTAAGCGTGCGATTTTCGCGTCTTTTTAGAATTACGATCAGACTTTCTTCAATCACCGCTTCATAGATAGACCATATCGGAGTTAATTTAGCGTTAAAGAGATTATTTCTAAAATTAATGTAAATTGTCACATGTGGATAAAATTGTTGACCAAGAACTCGCTATTAATAGCATTCACTGTTGTTCACTATACTTACGCTTATGTTTATCGTGCAAATCTATTAACGAGGATGTGTCGTCGAATGCAAGTTTTATATCGAATTATTATTTTAATTATTTGACAAAGCCCACTAATAATAGTGCTTCAATTAACTGTAAATTTATTGTATATTTAATAACCTTTAAAATGGTATTATACATGTTAATTTACTCAGGTTGCTAGATACATTTTGAATTTTCGTCAGAGTTAAGAGTTTACTATTTTACATTATTCTGATAGTGGATTTTTCGTATGAGACGAATCACGTGCACAGGTGATGTTGACCCGCTATATAAAATGTATACTTACTAGTTATGATATAGTTACGCTGTGTAGTTGGACCCACCTCACGCATGGCTAGTGTAAGACGTACATAATCAGGATTATTTGCTCAAGCGGCAACCTATATCGTATCGTAACCATTGAATCTCATGACATTTCTGCACACCGTTGTCCTCCTTGACAATTTAGGCGAGGTGCAAAGTTGTTTGTTGATCATTTTTATAGTAAGCAATTGTGTTATATGGTGTGAAATGTCTCACCAATTTAAATAGTGTTTGACATTTATTTATTGAGAATTTTATTTTCTTACGGAATAATTGATGCTCATCTGCAAATATGGCACTAGAAGCGAGCATGAAGCTTAGGTTGCAATATACTTGTTGTTACGTCATGGCGTATGAATTTCTAATTATTATGTCCCCAATAACAAAGTAATGATTACCCCTGAGTATTATGTATTACCTTAGTATAAACAATACGATGCATATACTTTTAAATATTAAAAACAATGGTACTTAAATATTTTATTAATGTTTCAAATATAATGCGAATGTTAAAGTATTAATTAACTCATACATGACATGCTAATGACGATTATTACAGAATATTTTAAACTTCGACACAAGAAAGGCATTACGACAAACATAGGTGTATATATATATATAGTACTGATAAATTGTTAAATCCACCAGAGGTTTGACACTGTTTATATTAGCGATATTGGCCGAGCACTATTTTACACAAAGTTATATTCACTGTCGTTTGTCGTGATTCCTTTTTATTATGATTTTGTTGTGTATTGTAAATAATAATAGTTATAGATATTTTAATTTATTTTTAAGATTCTATATCAATGTATTAACACCATAGTCACGAAGATGGTTTATTTTTAAAGCTATTTATTTTATCATTTATAAGTAGGTATTTTATTTAATAATAAATTGAGTTTGTGCAAATTAAGTGTATAATGTATTTTTAACGTGTAGTTTAACATTTTAATCCACATCCATATTTGCAGATGTACAATGTTTATGAGTTAGTGATGTTCAATAGAATAGTTTGAATAAAATTATTTACGTTGAAAATTGATTATTGTTTTTAATGTAGTAGACCTTACCTTTCCATGGAGCTCTAGGAATGAAGACAAAATTTGTTTATAATTCCCAAACTGAGACACAAACCTTGTTCATACTTCATGACACGACCAAATGGCACCACCCTGGTAGCGTCACGGGGGCGTATAATTCTTTTAGAAAATTTAACGTATGCATAGAGCAAAAATTTTCGACCTAACACTACTCTAGCAGTCTACCTATATTTGAGATGTCCGTAAGGATTGAGGAGCCACATCAGATTTTTAAAATCTGATCTTACCATTATTTAGCAGCAATGTAGCTTATTTTGCAGCACGAATTCTAGATTTAGCAGCAAAATATATCACTAGTTATTTTAGTGATGTTCTAGCGTTTCTGTATAAGTCGACAAATTATCTCTCCTACTTCTGTATTTACCTTTTCGAGGCAGCGCCAGCGTGCTAAAATTTTGAGCTTGCTCTTACATCAGACATTCTGAAAATTGTCTGCATACCTTGGGGGTTTCCTACCCGAATCTGTCAAATTTTCCCAATCAATTATGAACCTTACGCTTCAGCAATAAAGTTGAAAATTTATTAAAGAAATTTGACAGATTGTAGTAGGTTGATGTGCTGGCGTCTGTACATACCTAGATTTTGTATAAAAATTTTGATATTGAACTGTTGTTATTACTATTCCGACATCCATAAATTTATGTGCATGAGTTTACATTTCATAAACAGCTCAATACCATTGACAACTTTTATTCAAATAGTAAAATAAGCAAATAATAACTAATACCTAATACCCAATTCTCTTTGCTAATAAATATTAAAAAAAAAATTACAGCGATGCGGATGAATTTTTCGACGCTATCTATATTTTTATAGTTTCTTAAAAAGTTCTAGTTAAGTTAGGTTGACAACTTAATTCGGTCGGGTTATACGCGGAGTTTTAGTATGGAAAAGTAATGAAAGCTAATTTCTCTTAAAATACAACACTTAGGAATCTGAATTTTTGGTCGCTATAACTTCTTCATGGGTACTAATCTATATATATAAAAGGAGAACTGACTGACTGACATATCAACGCACAGCCCAAACCGCTGGGTCTAGAGATTCCAAATTTGGCACGTACGTTCCTTATGAGGTCTAGGGGTGCACTAAGAAAGGATTTTTCAAAATTCATCCCCTAAGGGGGTGAATGGGGGGGGTGAAATTTCTCGCGGACGAAGTCGCGGGAAGAAGCTAGTTTTTGTATAAATTTGGGAAGGAATCACAGAGTTTTTAATAGGTAAATCTTGAAATGAAAAATTTTGCAACGTGACCACCGCAGGACCACCTTCAAAGTCAATTTTTTCGTAAACTACTGGAGTACCTACTAATGTTGAATTTTGGGTACTAATTTTCTATGTAGGTTTGAGGAAAGCGACAAGCTTCTCAAACTTGGAATCAACATTCAAAATCGTGGTCCTGCTGAACGATTGCGCGAAAGTTATCATCGTTGATTTCTCGGTAAATACAAATGTTTCAGTTCTGTATTTTTTACGAAATGAATCACATTTATGGGTACTAATTATTTGTATACTTAGAATAGCTGTAGCATGCCTCCTTTTTCGGCACTCATGGTGGTCCTGCTGAAGGGAGCGTGACTACCGCAGGAGTCAGGACCACCTTCAAAGTCATTTTTTTCGAAAACTACTAAGGTACCAATTTTTTTGTTAGAGTACTAATTATTTACCAAACATGGAAGCGATTGGCGTTGGTGGGGTGGCGGTGGTCACGGACATGGTGAATTGGACCAATCGCGCCTAAAGGCCTTAGAAGAGTCAAGTGTAGTCTGATAGTCGTAGACCAGGGGGGTACACTTAGTCAAAAGGCAATCTCCCAGCTCCGAACGTTGGATTCAAACTTTTATAACATTGTGGATAAAGCCGTATATTTAAAAAAAAAAATGTTACATCCGCCATTGATAGATGGCGCTTTTGTTATGCTTATGTATGGGGCAAAATTTTCGCCCGTGAGGGCTCTTCCTTTATATATGGTTAAACTCTTTGGTTGTAGACGCATAGCGAATTTATTCGTAGTGGTTGTGCATATTCTTCGAATAAATTGAGTCTTGAGCCCCGTTATATTGTAGTCTGTGCACGGCGTTGATCAGTATGAGTCGAGATGTTTTACGTAACATCATTCCTGTGATCCCCGAAAGGTTAGGCAGAGGTATACCTGTAGTACACCCACATTCGACAGCTGTTTAAGTCCTATGTATTAGCAAGACCATTTCCTTCAACCAGGAACAAATTCTAATACCAGGGTGCTACTGAGGAATTCTTGATGAAAAACCCAATACCTAACACTGCCCGACCTGGGAATCGAACCCAGGACCTCATGCTCAGCAGTAACGCTTGCGACCCCTGAGTTATTTTACTACTGTAACCGGTTGACGTGAAATATTGTGCACATAGGCCTTGAAATACTGGTATTTTTGGGTACCGGTAGCATTGGTCTTGGTAATACCAGTATCACAGTACCTGTACTATTAGTATATCATCAGTATCTAAACCAAACAAATATTTCCGTAACTTAAGAGTGAGAAAACAGACAGTAAGACCTATACTTTTGGTACTGGTTCCAAGCCCTGTGCGTGCAGGTCAGCGCATTGTGGACAGCCACTTATAAGCCGAATTAGTAATTGTGGACATGTGTCTGGTGATCAAGCATCAGCTAATAAGAATCAAAATGTATGGATCAATCAAGTCAGCCTATTGCAGTCCACTGCTGGACATAGGCCTCTCCCAGGCTGCGCCACAACACCCTGTCCTCTGCTTTCCAGCCACTTTCTTTAGGTTGCACACACTACACTTGCCGATACGCGGTCTCCACTCAATGATCTGCTCCACTGGCCATCGGTCCTTCGACAAACGTGGCCCGCCCACTGCCACTTCAGTTGCTTACTGCAAGCTGTTGGTAATTCCAGTTCTAAATAAATGTATGGATATTTAGTGTCAATCCAGCAATACAGATTGAGATCAAGAATTGAGCTGATGTCAGATTGATCAACTACAAAGGTTTAAAGTGCATAATTTCTGTATGTTAGTGGGTTTGAAAATAATACAAATAAAGTCAATTTAAAATTATTTTATGTCCTTATATCTCATCCAGTACAACAGTAGTCTTCTCAGACACGTAAAGACCGTCTAAGAACTTTCTGATGTCCTTGTTTTTAACTGTGGTGGATTGTTGGATCAGGGCAGCTGAGCTGGACACATCCTCCAAGGAGTTTCCTTCGATGATGAGTTCATCCTTCTGCTTGGGCGAGTTGACAACGGTAACACCAGGTGCCATCTTTACCCTCCTGATGTATTTCTCGCCCAGGAAATTACGGATTTCAATGACACTGTTACCCTCAGTGGTGACACAGTTGATGGGGAAATGGGCATATACAGAGCGCATTTTGTATTGGAATCCCTTGGTCACACCTGAAACATGAATAATTCAAAAGGTTTATAAAACAGGTACAGTGAATATTCCCAAAAATGTTAGTTGTCAATCTATTTACATAGCTTATTGAAATGCTTTTTTTAAGTTAGTGAGAGACCTATGACACATAATATAACTAGACCACCAAAAGTTGATGGCTCAGTAATATTTTGCTATACTTAATTCATAAAAAATATAATATATGGGTTTATGTGGCGCTAATTAGCACATGTTTCGTAAATAAAAAAGTTATAAGGTTTGGCAAATAGGTCATCGAAACCACACAGAATTCACGAACTTTGTAAAAGAACATTTTGGGTAGTATGTAGAATGCTAGGTAACACATCAAAGGTAATATAATTTTGCTATAGTTATGAACTTTAACAGTTTGTTTTTAGTTCTCTCTCAAGCTGAAATAAAACAATCTTTTCTTGGCATTTAGATTACAATGGTTAACTTGTACAAGCTTTCATTTTCATGACTAAAAATACTCATGAAATTGAACTATTTGTTAACACGTTGACTGCCAGACAACAGACACAATGGAAAATCTATTGTTGGCGGTCGCCAGTGACCGCAGTGGCAGACAATGAATTAAGACAGGTTTTAAGACATGTCGTACAGTGAGCAGTGTTAATCTACCGTAAGTGCACATTTGTGTAACTCAATCAAGAAGTTTAAATCAAATTCCTAACTTAAATTTAAGATTAACAGCATGTGACAAAACCTAAATAAGTTCTGGCTTTCATATTATCTGGTAGATAGTGCTTACACAGACACTATTAAACAGACCCTTACTCTCTAAGTGGCACAATAAATATATTGCCCAGGCCAAGCCCATGCTTGGTCAGTGGGTCGTCTTAGGGGCTTAATCAAGTTTTTTTAAGTGTAACTCACAGGTTCAGAGTTCAGTTACAGTAGGCTATGACTATCAAAGGGTGCTATGTAGGAATGCCACTGAAACAAGTAATTTTTGTACTACAATATCAAAAGCTATATTGGCAAACTAAAGCTAACCCCTAGGGCTGTCAACCCAAAGTTTGCAACTGCTTATAACACTGTTATCTCTAGAAAACTGGATTTCTTTGACTTTGTACACTTATACTCTGGGAGTCCTAAACTAACCTCCAACATATTTCAGGTTATAACACAAGTTAGTAGAATAACAATACAAGTAAACAATTACCTTTGATCATGTTCTCAACGTGCGAGCAAACTGTCCTGACAGCGGCGAGCTCCTTCTTGGAACCGAACCATTTCTCTACCTTCAAGACTCGAGGGTTCACCATGCGAATGTCAACAGCCAAGTGCTTGAAGTTCCTCTTCAGCACTCCGCGCGGTCCTTTCACTGTCACCAACCGCGATTTCACGTGTACAGTGAGCCCCTCAGGGATCTTCACTTTCTGATTCGCAACTATTTGCTTCATGGTCAAGCCTAAAACGATAATAAATTCAGTTACAGAACTTAACCTGTTTGTTGTAACACTTGTCAACTCGGGAGGCTATGTTTTACGTTTGGTATATGAAATATAGTTTAGAACTGGTGCTAAATGTTATTCCTCATTTATATAAATCACTATCACATCGATAAATAATATAATTTAGGAGATTTTCATGGATTTTTGCAATTACAAACATATTCACCTACTTTCTTTGACACAAGAGCCGGAAAAGGCAGAATCGGCAAAAAGGTGTTGCTAGTATACAAAATTATAAAACGTCAGACGGCTGTTATTCTCGATAAGCTTGGAAATATTACTAATCGATTAATCTATTCAACTTATCTCTATTTCTACTATTATACCAAATGTGAAAGTACCAAAATTAAATGTGGAGTTTCTGAAAGAACAAAAACACTTTGTTTTATTATCGGTACCACTGTGCACGAAATCACCGCGGTGTCAGTTTAGTCGTTCACGTTAGTTGTGTCGAAGCCTCCCTAGAGTAAATAACATGTTCCTTGGTCGAAGCTGTGCGAGTAAACTGTGACACGCAACGCTTGGTTTGTATGGAAAGTGTCTTCGTGCTCTGTCAGCTCTATGGGTACAATCAAGAATAATAATGTTCAGTCTCAGTTACTCCCACCCCACTAAGAAGTTAGCGTAAGCTTTGAATAGTCGAATATTAATATATTAGGTATTCACATCGAGAATATCAGTAACTATTTCTTATTGAATTGAAACGAAACAGCTGTTTGTCACAATCACAGTCATCTGTCCTGTCAGGTACGGGAAAATAAAAATAGAATTGGACTTGGATGTAAAAAGAACGAATAATAAATGAAAATAAGTGTAAATACCCAATTTAAGATTTAAATACTTTTTTTGGTGATAATGTTGTTCAAAACATTTATTCAGGCAGAAGTGAACTTATGCCGCCGGATTTTTGTAAGAGGTAAATAACTTTTAGGTTATTTTGTATTAATATTTTTTTAGTTTATTTACTACTAAACTAATATTGTTAACAGGCCTTAGCACCAGATCATCATGGGATATTGTAACAGGAGTTTGTGTAGAGAGACTACCAGTGGTCACTCCACCGTTGAATGAGATGTATAAGAAATACTTGGATTTACAGTACACCCTAGAAATTGAAAAGAGCATGAAGTCTGACCATGAAATTAGACATGAAAATGATAAGTAAGTGAATTAATAATAAGTAAGTAATCATTCACATTTTCCAATCCATGATTTGGATACTCTGAAACTTGCATGTCTCTAGAATAAGTGGAAAGTTTTAAATAGTTTCATTTAAACTTAATCGGCTTTTTAGGTATATGTGTATCTTTATAAAAAAATACCAACCCGCACTGGGCCCGCGTGGTGGATTACGGCCCACTCCCTCTCACCGAGAGGAGGCCTGTGTCCCAGCAGTGGGAACATTATAGGCTGATTATGTATATTTAAATAAGTATTTATTACTCAATTTCTCGTTATTACATCTACCACTGTTTGTCTGTGCATTACCCAAAGGTTGACTGGTAAAAAATGCCTATGGAATTCCACCTCCGTACATTTCTGTTCTTGAAGTATTAAACAAATGATAGCAAGCAATTTTTCAACTTCCCAATACTTTAGGTAAAGTTCTGGAAAGAGCCCTGTTAGCTAATCTATTTATATAAAAGAAAGTCGGGTTAGTTATACCATTTATAACTTAAGAACTACTCAACCAATTTTCATGGTCTTTGGTTTGTTGGATTTTTCTGTGCCCCGAATAGCAGAATAATTATTAAAATAAGTTAGATTTTCTCATACATTTTATATGGATCGGCTTTTCAGTACGAAGTTTGCCGGGTCAGCTAGTAAAGTAATAAAATACCTTTTTCTATATTTAAAGGGTTCAAGCAGAGCTTCTTAAAAATGAATCAGCTGATGTGGACATTGATGCAGTGAGCAAAATCACAGCACAGGACATGGAGGATGCTGCCAATGAAGAGCTGGCTCAGTTTAAATTTGCCAGTATAGAGACTGGTAATATATTGTTCCAAAATCTACATTAAAAAAATATATTAAAAAAAAAAAAAACAAAATTAGCAGACAAATACATCAGTTGACAAATGAGAATAAAACATTTAAAACAATATTGTTAAGTATATTTTCCTAGGAAGATCCTTATACAATTTTCCCATGATTACCCATTTCTTTGTATTGTAGAAATATTTTTCTTATTGATATCAATTAATTCATTTTATTCAGATGCAGATAATAAAGGTGACAAAACATCTACAGAAAGGTGCCTCCAAAGACATTTGGTGCTAGTCGCACCAATAAAGCTGGGTCCAGATGTGAAGACATTGCTGCCTCAAGGCTTGTGGAAGGAAGGAGAAACTTTAAGACAAGTAGACTACATTCAATTTTGTACCCTACAAAACATAATATGAAAACTATAACATTTTAGACAGGGCTAATTTCACAGTCTAGATACTCACTATCTATCAGATAAGTCGAAAAATTGTTCAGAATTTGTGTCATTATCTGCCAGAGAAATTATCCGGGACTTAGCCAGAAGTGGGGAGGAACAGGCCATAAGAAGATCATTATCTGCCAGATAAGTTATCAGGGACTTGTCCAGAAGTAGGGAGGAACAGGCCATAAAAAGAAATCTTAATTTTATAGTTGTCATAATGAGAGTTAATATTTTTATGGCAAGTGAAATTGTGAAACTAAAAAAATCTTAGAGTTGACTAAACAACTTCTTGTAAACTTTTTTATGTTTTAGACAGCAGAAAGGATAGTAAAAGAGCAGTGCGGACCAGAACTAAAAGTACAATTTCTGTCAAATGCACCATGTGGGTTTTACAAATACAAATATCCCTCAGAAATCAATGGAAAGATAGGGGCTAAAGTAAGTATAGAATCTAGCCAGCAGAAAAAGCAATTACAAGGCCTAAATCCCGTAATAAAAAACATTCAAAATCTAGTCACAATCTCATCTCTGCGACACTGAATGTCAAAAACTTGTCAAAAGTGAAGGAAAATTAGAGGTATTTTTGACAGATTGAGAATGAGATCAGAGGGGCAATTCTCGTAATTTTAAAAACATTCACAGTCTGGCCCTCACTCTCAATATGTCAAAAATACCTCTAATTTCCGTACACTTTTAACAACAACAATAGTAATACAACTCTTGTTTATATCCTAGCTAACTTTAAACTTATACCTAAGTATTCAGATATTTTGATGGTGCTGTATAAAATACACGAAATACCTATGTAAATTCATAATTAAAAACATGATCTCATTTTTAGGTATTCTTCTATTACGCAAATTACAAAAGTGGAAAACCCACCAAGACTAAAGGCGACTGGTTAACCCGTAATGAACTGCAGCAAATATTACCACAGAAATACAACAAATCTGTAAAAGAGTTTCTAATAGAAGAGTCGCATTGATAGTTTGTACGTAGCGTAGTAATTTGTAGTAGGTAATAAATGTATGATAAATTCAATGTATGTATATTTGTGGTTGTTCAATTTCCTCCTCCTTAATTAGGGCTACGCCTACAAATTGGCGAATGGTGCGGTTTTTTCTCCAGTCAAAATCAATCAAAAGTCATTTATTCAAAGTGCTCTCACTTTGAATCAGCACTTTTTGATCGCCAACATTATATAAGACGGTCCGTCCCACTACTCCCATTGACCCAGTCCCATGATGGGATAATATGTCCCACTAGTCCCATGGGACAACTGATATTAACATATTTTTTAAATTATGTCCTACTAGACCCATCCCAAAACGCCCGCCCATTACCACTTCCTAGTGCTTTAGCTGGGAAGAAGAAGTGGCGCAACAAACTTCCCAGCAGGTCGCCCTGCAGTCAGTCAGCAGTTCTCCATTCCAGCCATAGGGGGCGCTGGTATACGCTAAAAGTCTCGAGCCAGTACCTACTTGTCTCACTATGGACCATATACTTTGAATAATTGCTCTTATAATTTGAATAAATTCTTGATTGAAGTCTAAAATAATCCAATTAACAATAATACCATCAGGGATTTTAAGAGTAGTTTAAATCATTAAAAATGTTTTGCGTCCATTGAATAGGGAACGCAAAAGATTTCAAGACACTACACATAACTCTCTTCCTATGGGGGTAGACAGAACTACGGAACGCCTCCCGCTTCGATTCTTACATTTTAGGTGCTCCTTTTGCTTGCTCTTACATTACATAATACAGTATATCGACGCTTGAAAGGCAAAATTGAATAAGCGACTAACTTTACTGGCGAACAATTTAAAGTTTAACTTTTCAGAATAAAAAAATAATATTTCCAAAATAGTACCTACTTACCTAATAATTACGCCTGTGTGGGATGATTACAAGAGTTTAAATGTTTTTTTTTTCTGAAACTTCTATCCGTTCTCCTGTAAAGTTAGCCATGTCGCTTAGTCAATTTTGCCTTTTAAGCGTCGATATGTTAATCTATTGACCGCCCCAGTCGGATTAATACGAAAAATGTTTTTGTGCCCGTGCCGCCTTAGTAATATTTACATGACTGAAAATCTATGTTATTTATTCATTTATTTGATTACTAGCTGCCCGGCGCGACTTCGTTCGCGTGGTGTCCTACTAATACCCCCTACCCTACTCCTACCAATCCTACCCCTGCCCTTCTCCTACCTTACTCCTACCCCTTACTCCTACCCTACTCCTACCCTACTCCTAACCTACTCCTACCGTACCCCTACCCTACTCCTACCCTAACCCTTCCCTACTCCTACTGTACCCCTACCCCTACCCTACTCCTACCCTACCCCTTCCCTACTCCTACCGTACCCCTACCCTACTCCTACCCTAACCCTTCCCTACTCCTACTGTACCCCTACCCCTACCCTACTCCTACCGTACCCCTACCCTACTCCTACCCTACCCCTACTCCTACTCTACCCCTACTCCTACCCTACTCCTGCCCTACCCCGAGCCTACTCCTAGCCCTGTCATTTGCGTTTTGTTATTCCAAGTCTGATTCTTTTTTTTTTTTATTTTTTTTTTCTGATTTTTTTTAGTATCTTATGTCCGTCTCCTGGCTCTAAGCTACCTCCCTACCAATTTTCACCCAAATCTGTTCTGCCGTTCTTGAGTTATAAGTGGTGTAACTAACACGACTTTCTTTTATATATATAGATTTACGTTCACACAGTAAAATACATAAGGATACATAGGGTTCATTTTTTGTTTTTATTTAATTGTACGACGTCGTAGATTATTTTATATAGGTAGGTAATATATGTTTATTTGTCTGATCTATGAGCTGGACGCTGGGGCACGGCCATTGATATAAAACCAAGCGGTCAATAGTTTAAAAACAACAGCTGCCTTAGATTGCTGTAGACTTACGCTTACCATAGATCCTAAAATCTTTCGTCGGTAGTACAGTTATCTAAGTATATTACAAACGCCATTCTAAAATCCATGAGCAAAGTGAAGGCATTCCATTAAGGGCTTCAATGAGCATTCCGCAAAGAGGCATGTTGGGTATCTGCCGTATAAAGTTCATCCTAAAACTTGGTTCCTTGAAAACTACCTACTTCTGTTCCAGCATCAGAGTGAACTCGAGAGTTGAAAGCCCTGCTAACTTATCACCATCCATCACCCTTGGTATCCACCTATTTTTCCTACCCAAGTGCAGGTGGGAGCAACAGGTGCACTTGCCCCCTCCCTGGGCATCGACCAAACTGAGTCTAAAACTCTAAATAAGGCATGGTTTTGTAACCTGCAAGTAGGTACCTATTTTTACTTTATATACAGTAGGTACATTAATAAAATTTAGATTAGTCGTGGTCATCCGTGGCCCGTGCCTAAATAATAACAGCCGCACAGGTCGATCTATCAGGTTAAACTACGCTTGCCGCGGTTGGTCTGTGGATGGGTGACCGCATCTTTACTTACCGAGACCCCTCCGTGCCGCGGAAAGCGCGTTAAGCCGTTGGTGCCGGCTGTCGTTCATGGATCTTTGACAGTCGTTACGGGTAGTCAGAAGCCCGAAAGTCTGACAACCGTCTTACCAACGGGTATCGTATTACCCAGTAACTGGGTTGTGGAGGTCAGATAGGCAGTCGCTCCATGTAAAATACTGGTATTCAGCTGCATCCGGTCAGACTGGATGCCGACCCCAATATAGTTCGGAAAAGGCTAGGCAGATGATGAGTCTTAGTCATCATCGAAAAGGGAGCCACATTGTTGAGTTTACAGAAAATACTTACCTAAGTGCCGATGGTTTTTTTTAAAGCCCCTTCACGGCTTGCGAATTTCTCCCCCGTCCTCCCAGGGAGATACATTTGTCCCCCTTTTTTTTTTTTTTTTTGGATGGGAAATCATCTAATGACTCCTCCCGCTCTGGGTGGAGCGGAAGGGAGTGTCAGACTCTTACTGACTAAAACCCACCCGTGTTCCTTCCTTAGCCCTTTATGTTCCGGGGCAGCGGTAACCCTTTCGGACGATCCCGCTACCCAGGCTCCAGGCTCCAGGCTTCGGCCCTGGCGGGCCCCTTCCTTTATGCTGACATCTCTTTGAGTCGCGCGTGGAACACATACACGCCGTCCGGCACGGGCCTGGTCCTGATCGGGCGGAGAGCTACCCATTACTCTCCGTCCGCAGGCCCGCACCTACGGTGGCCGGGAGTCGTCACGCGGCTCCCGACGCCCGTAGCGTCTCCCGCGGCGGCTGAGGCGTGAGGCTTTCTCCCTGAGCCGTCCCGCCACCTCCTTCGCTAGCATGACTGCTTCGCAGAAGGAGGTGACCGCCTCCCAGTCCCTCTCGCCCCGGACCATGGCTTGAATCAGGGCCGGACGCGAGAGGTCGCCGCCGTTGCCGATCGCCTCTACGAGGACACGGCGGTGCTCCGCCCAAGCGGGGCAGACCTCCACCGTATGCTCCACCGTGTCCTCTGGGCGATCCTCGCAATGATGACACCCGGGCGTCTCCTCCCGCCTGATGATGTGCAGGAACCTCCCGAAACATCCGTGTCCGGTGAGGACCTGCGTCAGGCGGTAGGTGAGAACGCCGTGACGCCTCTAGCCACTCCTCAAAGAGAGGTCTTATCGCCACTATCGTGGCGTGCCCTACATTTGTCCCCCTTGAGCGAAAACCTAGATCCGCGTTTGTACCTACATGTACTTAGTTTTCAATTAGACTTACCTACTTCTCCCTATGATGTATTAACGTAACCAAGGTTCTCATTATTTTCATGGTCATATTGCTTATTGCGGACTCGGGTCTCTACCTAGTCGAAAGTTCTCGTCAACCCTCGGTTCGCTGTATCTCCTTAGTCACAGTGTCAGACTTCCACTTGACCAGTATTTTCAAAACTGTATTTAAACATGTTATGAAAGGAATTAACGTGGAATGTATTATCATTATGCATTTAATTTCAAAACACATGAGTCATAAAACAAAAGAGTTCGTAGTAATACAACATTGTATCTTTTGAGAATATTCCAGACATTCATATTTTTCACTCGACAATTTGTTTACATTCTTGGAAATTACGAAAACTGGAGATGGGTGATGAACGTGTAGCGGTATAACGCTAGCGCCGGAGCATTTATAACTAGATTGATGCTACCTTCGTTAGGCTTACATACATAAGCTCACGCCTTCTTCCTATGGGGGAAGGCAGAAACTACAGCACGCCACTTGCTACGATAGTTACATACTCCTTTTGCATTATTTATGTTCATAGGTAGGTACTTCTGGTCATAATCGCACGTCGGTTGCATACACACCCGACCTTTCTGAAGAACATCCCCAATAAGGTCACTATATGTTCTTTTAGGGCGTCCCCTTCCGGCGTTTGCACTTACATCTGCCTTTCATTCATCCTCTCAACAGGACCAAAACATCTAAGTATACTCTTTTAAATTTTTGCTTTGTCTTCGTTTGGCATAAACCAGGACTCGGTCAATCAGCAGATAGACCTCATAGGTGGTAACCTTCTTAATACCTAGATTACCGCCCTGTAATTGTCCCACTGCAGGGCGAAAGCCTCTTGTCGCACAGTGGCACGAGCAATACCTAATGACCACGCTTGCTCAAATCGGTTTGCCGATTTCAGACGTATTATTATGTCCATGTTTCCTCAGAATGTTTTCCATCACCGAATTCAGTGATGTTTAAGATAAACTTAGAAAGTAAGTACATATGAATTGGAAAAGTCACATTGGTAGGTACTTGCTCGTTTTTGAACCCACAACCTCGTGCATGAGCGGCTGTGGCTTAACCACTAGGCCATCACGACTTACAAAAAAGAAAAACAAAGACATGTTATTTTCAACAGAAAGTGGAATATTAGGTCTCGTAAGCACCTACATATAATTTACTTACCTTAAAAATAGGTGTAGGTACATAATTAGGTACCTACACCTATTTTACCTACCTATGGCAAAAAAGCGGGTAGATTTGGTGGTCAAAGGTGAGCTAACAGCGCTGTAGGTGTAGGTTACGGTAACCTGTTTTACTGACAATGTTCAATTCATTTTAAAAGCTTGGCATAGCTAATACCTACGTGCAATAAGTTCAGCGATGTAAACAATGAAAAATATGAGCGTTCGGATGGCACTAAAATAAATGAAATAACGTATTTCTTTGCCCATATTAAAGTGCGCAGTTAGCTTTCGTTTCTTATAGGGTACTGAGAAATAATGGTTAGCGCGAATCTCAGGCGGCGAGTGCTTCACAGTAAAGCATCGAAATAGAAGTTTACTTAAACAATGAGCGTGGTTTACGAGTAAACACTTTTTGGTACCCGATTCCCGAAGATTCCAGGAGCTCACATTGCCAAATTGAATCTTAAGAGCTGCGAATTAGATTTTACTTTTCAGTACAATTTACGAACAAATTAAGAGAAAATTGGGATCATATAGTTTTTGGATTTCAGTCCTTATGTCTTATTTCGAGGGTTGAGTTTCTTTCGCTGTGCGTGACTTTGCTCGCTAAAGATGGAACATGTTAGCTGCACTTCCCAAGGCTCCCGTCTTTTCGTTTACAAACAACGGTGTGCTGTTTTTCGTTTGTGCCGTGCGAGATTAAATAATTTTCTATGAAAAGTATGTAAACATTGTTTTGTTGTTTTCCTTCCGCTGCCTATTCAAGCCGTTACCTACAGTCAATTGCTTGTTTTATAGTTCTCAACCGCTTCAGACTGTTTAGGAAGTATGTCACAACCTTTTGACTGAGTAGGTACCTAGGTACTTATTGATCAATTCCCAACAGTTCGTATTCTTAGGACTTCAGTAGTCCATAACTCTCTTTATGTGTCATTTTCCGGTTTACTGTGATTTTTTATACCAAAAACAACATGGTGTCAAAAACAAACACGGAATAAAATTAGGAAAGTGTGTCTAAAAACAAAAATCTTCGATGAAGAGCTTAATAGCTATAAGCACTTTTAATTATCTATGAAAAACTTTTCCAGACGAGCATTTATGAAAATACACAAATATAAATATTATATAAGTACACAAATATTATTAAAGAAGTAAAGTTTGTACCTAAGTTTGGATGTAAGAAGTAATCTCCGAAACTACTCATCTGATTTCAAAAAATCTTTCACCAATAGGGAGCTACGCTATTGTCGAGTACTTACTACCTATATTATATATTTTATGTTAAACGCGCGGACGAAGTCGCGGGCAGAAGCTAGTAATAAAAACGCGGTGTAAAGTTATGCCAAACTTAAACCCCGGAAAATGTACCGTAAATCTAAAGTTATGCTGGTTGTAACTTTATTCCGGGTTTACTCATAAGGTTGATGACCATGAAACAATTGAGAAACGATAGTAACTTTCATCATGAATAGGTAATCCGTTATATCAAATCAATTAGGAGTCTAGCAGATTCTCGCCCTGTCGTTACGGTCCTGATACAATCATAGCCTGATAACAGTAGAATTACCAACTCCTATTGATTGTGCGGTCGAACGATGGATAATTCGCATGGACAACATCTAATTATGAGGAGGAAGCTCTGCGAGGATCCTGAGCTTTAGAGCATTGCCCTTTGATGAGTAATAACGTAAAGGTTTCTGTTTTACTGCGTCCCTAATCAGTACCTATAGGTACCTATATTGGTAGGTATTTACCACGCAGTAGGTAATCATCGTATATTCTATTAAAACAAGAAAAAGGTTTTATCCAATGATTTCCTACCTATTTAATTGATAAGTGATATTTATTTCTGTAAATTTGTTCAAATAAACACTACCTACACGTTAAAATTATGTCACTTCAAAATGTGAGTTCAGTATTTCCTATCTGATTATTCTGAGAAGAAAGACCGAAACGAACTCAGAGGTCACAGTCTGTTTTAAAGTCCAGTCATAATCTTGGTCAGGCCATATGAGGACCATGCAGATTCATGTCGAGATGGTCTTTTGAGGAAAGAACCACACAGATTTCAATTTTCCGAATTTTTTATATATTCGTGTCTGAACTCTGAAAGCAAGACTTCCTTTAATGTAAGTACAAGAATATTACCTAATGTACCTATATTGTCTCATAGGCAAGTGCCTGGCACTGTACATCACTGGCGAAAAACCAGGAAACTACTTAGCTAGCGAAGAATAGTTGCATAGACAGAGTAGGTAGGTACCTACGTAATCGTTTCTAGATATTTGTTAGGGAAATTACTAAGGTACCCAAACAACAACTTATAAGGATATTTAAATATTATTTACCTACCTAGGATCCAATAATCTGTAGGTACGTGGAAAACAAAACGGAAAACCAATGGTAGGTTTTCCTCTAGTTTTCACCTGTACCGAGACTAGCTTTTCAGACGATTAGCTTTAGTCCTTAATGTAAGTACCTACTTGCTGACATTTCTACGGCTTAACTCGGCACACATAGGTGTAAGTTATGTGAGTTTGTTCCGACATTTCTTCTCAGGGATCAGTCAACTGAGAAATACCGGCGCCATCTAGTTTTAAAATATTAACCAAAAAATTTACGAGTAAAAGTGTCATAAAAGATCTAAATAAATAATGTATAGAAATAAACATCATTTCATTTCATCATCATTTCAATAATACTGTTATACTTACTTACAGCTTGTGTGTAGACCTACTGTAGACCTCCAACACTGTAGATAATAATAAGTAGGTAATCCCGAAGTACCAATTTCTTCAATGCCTGGTGCCTGCTGTAGGAGAAGAGATAGATCACTATGACTACCTTAACATGTAAAATATTGGGTCAAGGTAAATTACTAGATACAAGTTCTAAATGGTCTTGAAATAAGTACCTAACTTCTGTTTTGCTCAAACAGTTAAACGTGTTTTTGATGCAAGAATGTATGTATGCGATGTATTGTACTCGCCAATAAAGGCTAATGATGACTCACTAAAGTCATCATTAGCCTTCATTAGCGAGTACCAATTGTTTAATTTGGCTTTCTAATTAAGCATAACATAGAGCCTATAATCCCTGAAGGATTAGGTAGTAGTAAGTACAACCTCATTTCGCCAGTTATGTATAAGTTCCATGTAATAGGGGGCGAGTTTATTGCCCTCAACCGGACACAAATGCTTTCAGTGTAACTAATTGAATATTCACTCTTCCTTCAGATTCTAGAAGATAGTTTAAAATCAGGAAACAGAGTTCTATTATAGGTAGAACCGAGAAATAAAGCTAATTTTACAATATTTGTTACTTATTATTATATACAGCGATCGAATCAGAAATGAAGATGTCCGTAGGAGAACCAAGGTTACCGACATAGCCCGAAGAATTGCCAAACTTACACATTGTTCACATCCGGCACATTGCTCGCAGAATAGATGGCCGATGGGGCCAAATGGTTCTGGAGTGGCGATTGCGTACCGGAAGACGTAGCGTTAGAAGGCCTCTCACAAGGTGGACCGATGTCCTGGTGAAGGCCGCAGGAATCCGCTGGATGCGAGAAGCACAGAACCGGTCGAAGTGGCGGTGCTTTGGGGGAGGCCTATGTCCAGCAGTGAACGTTTTTTGGCTAATATGATGATGATTAGATACTGACATATACCCACTAATACAATTAAGCATAAACTTTAGGTACCAAGTATCTTATTAGCTTATAAGTAGTTATACATCATAATCAGCCTATAATGTTCCCACTGCTAGGACACAGGCCTCCTCTCGGTGAGAGGGAGTGGGCTATAATCTACCACGCAGGCCCAGTGCGGGTTGGTACGAGTAGATGTCACATGTCTTCGAATTTTTGGTTCTAGGACATGACGGTTTCCTCACGATGTTTTCCTTCACCGTTTTGAAAGCAGGGGTGATGAAATAATTTACACAAAGTAAAGCGCCTGTCTAGGTTCGAACCTACGACCTACAACTCGTAAGTCGCGGCCGTTGCCACTGGGCCACCACTGCTCTCCAGTTATACATACCTAGTCATAAATATGACTAGCCGTTAGCAAGTGTGTACTATATATCTATTTACAATACCTACATGAGTACAGTTACTACATATAGTCCGCCCTGCTCTGTGGAATGTAGAAGAAATCGTAAAGTCCCGAACACACGCGAAGCACTTGCATTTGAATAGTTTCGTAGATGACATAATAAGGCGAACGCTTTCATTTTGAGTCGAGCTTACAGGATCGTAATAAGGATCGAATATGATAGAATAGAATTCAGAAGATAATGATAATGTTGAAAGAACACACGAAGAGATATAGATCCGGAAAATTTAATTTTAACTGTTGTAAGCTTTACTAAGTGATTTTAAACATTCTATCTTATGATTATGACCCCACTGGTAATCCAAGAGATGGACATAGAAAATAAGCAAAGCTTTCGGATTGTAAACGGTAATACATGGCTGAAATATTTCAGCTGAAACTGCAATAGGTATTACAAATAATTGCAAAGCTGACCGACGCGCGACGATGAGCATTTTAGTAGGAAAATTGTACCTAAAACTCTGGAAAATTATAGGTACAAACATACCTACAATTTTCCAGACTGTATACTTCGTGTAACTACTGATTTAAATACAGTTACAATAAAGTAGTTAGGTACGTATTTCATGTTGTAATAATAATGTAGTTGCATATCTCCTCAACCAGCTTCGGAGCTAGAAATTCAGAATAGCCTATTTAAACGAAACGAAATATCAAGAAACGTTATGATGTCTATTGTATTGCTACATTATATTATGTACAGTTCGCCTGCATCTCATTTTTTTGCTAGCCTACCCCTTGTCTCACTGCTAGGCATAGGCATATCTACTAACCTACCCTTTCTCTTTCGAAAAATTGAGCAATAAGATTAATTTGCGCGTAGTATTTCAGTAATATTATTCGTTAAAATATGCAACTATACCTACTACACACCTAAGTAGTAAAGTAAATTGCTTACATATACTCCATTGCCTACATGTATAAGCAATTATTTACTAATTTATAATGAAAAATAAGTCGTAATAGTCAGCTTCGTCCACCATTTTGCAGGTGTAAGAAGTATTAATGTCAAAATAATTTTATGTTTTTATAAATTCCTGTAGTTGAACACCTGAGCTGAACGATCTATGGATATTGCTCAGAGTTTGACTTTACAACAATATCATATTACATGCCGACACCTCAACATTATAAAATTAATTTAAATTAATTACATATAATAAAGAAGCCGTCTCCATGTTAACGTTAAAGGCTAAAGTTGAAAACGGCGGGGGGCGCAGCCCGGGGCTTCGGAGCATCTATAATTGATAAAATTCTCAATTTCTTCTCGACGTTTTACTATTTTAAGAAATGACTCATTTTTTCTGTATAATTTTTTTGATATTATTTATTTCATTGATGATGCCGTATGTTTACACTCGTTTATGTTACCTACTTACGATAAGCTTATAAATAGACAAGTGATTTATTTAACTTATCGTACCTGGTATTTAGAACTTGAGATACCCACCATCGTAAACAGGAATATATTAATTTATTTGGCATTAATTGAATGACACATAAAACATAAACTATAGAAATATCAATTTGTTATTATAATTAATTGAGCAATTTGACGGTGTAATTACTTTCCGTTAACATCAAAGCCTGTTTTACGCTACGTTTTAAAAAAAAACATTTTAGGTAGATATTTCCGTTGTGTAGGTAGGTATGAGTACAAAACATTACTGGCTATAAGTGTACAACTAAGTGTTAAGAATCACCCAAAAATTAGAACGTATACCTAATTAGTCATCAGCCGGTGAGCGTCATTAAGTAAACAAAAAACATCCCGACAAAATTCACATAATGTGCGTCAAAGTTAGATAAAACGGCAAATAGAACCTGAGTGGTCCATTGTTCACGTTTAATGGACCACCGACCGATACGCGGCGGCATCCACGCAAAAACCGCTCTGAAATATCGGCATCGGAAAAAGGATACGAAAAACAACATATTTCGCCATTGAGGTAGGCAGCCGAGGAATTCGTCAAAGTATTTTATCTCGAGCTTTCACAGTTCGATGGCGGCCAGTGTTAAGTTATTGCCGAGACAAAGTTATCGAAGTAATGTGAGACCCTTTAGACATATTCGTGGACTTATTTTCTTTGAATGTTCTCATAACTTGTGGCTTTCGGAGAAGCTTTTCGCCTAAGCTCCATTATTTTAAGAGTTCTTTATTAAGTAGCCATCTTCTGCTTTAATTGTTTGGAGAAAGTACCCTTACCGTAATCGTCCTTCTGAATACTCAGATAAAAATGTCGGTTCCCATTACTTCCCAATGTTACACAAAGATAAAAAGATCGCAAAAATGTTAACATTGAGCGTTGGCAGTTGACTCCTAGGAAAAGTATGAAAGTGCACCTACTGTAGGTAAAACAATGAGTTGAAGTGTTATCAGTGAAACCGTTGCAAAAGTAAACAAAGGCTAGGGACACTAGCTGTCTCGTGCTTCTGTTAGTAGCGCTAACTACAAAGGAATTATCTTTTTGAATAGGTAAAACAATACATAAGTAGTGGTGCCGCCAAACCTGCACCTATCCAACGCGTAATCGCATATTTTTAGGCTAATACGATTTTCGTGAAATTAAGAGTAAATCTACTCGGATTGTGGGAACATGGTAGGTAATTATTTTGTGTTGCCCATGCAATCCGATGTTTTCTAGGGAAAACTTTGACGTTTGAGTTTGACGTGTGCCTTCGGTCACCAAAAGAGATAAGTAACTAGGGTCGTCGCTATAGTTGAAGTTCAGTAAGAAACCGATGGATGTATTCGAATAAAATTCAATTTAATTAATAGAAAACAAACAGTTCATTTATCAAATTAAATTTCATTCGAAAATATCCATCGGTTTCTACAGTACATACAGTCTTATAAACTGACGTCAAAGTTTTCCTTAACGTAAGCCAATAAGCGCGTAGCTGTGATGACTTAGAATTAGATCATTATAGAGTAGTTTTCATAGCTAATGGAAAATCAATAAGATGGATTGATTGCAGACAGAATTGTGGACTTAATATTAATAGGTAATAGGTATATGTCGGTATCACCCCTCATAGGAGAAATAAAATAAACAATGTTATATAATAATTATAAACTCGTAGCTCTAATAATAATCGCCCGTAGACTCTACGAGATCCTTACTACGACGTAGCGTATCGAAGATAAATTGCTCCGTGGCTTAGTTTAGAGACTCATATTTTGATATAACATGACATAAGCGCTAAAAATACCGTAGTTTAGCTGTTGATTAAAATTGAAAGTTTCCGCATCGAACTTTCTCTACAGTAAACAGTAATAAGTGTTAAGGTTACGTAGACACGTGTATTGAGGTTTTAATGGATTCAAGTTCGAAACGCGCCGGTATGGACGCGTTAGGTATTCCTAAACTTTACCAGATATGAGCAGGCGCAATCAAAAACCAATCATGTGTTTATTAGTTAGACGGGAACATGACTGTGCTGGTCTGTCGGTAGGAATGTGTGGGCCGGTGGGCCGTGGGCCCGTAGGTAGGTGCGCACACACGCGAGGGAGGGAGCCAGGCTGCCAGGTGGGCCCCCATTAGCAGCGGCGAGCCTCGAGCGGCCGCTCTTCATCTTTATGATAATTATTTTCTGTTTGTTTTCGTCGAAGAATCGGCCCGCCTCGCCGGCGAACGCTTCTCAGAACCAACTTCCATTGTGGTAAATTAAAGCCGCCCGGACCCCTGCCACGACGAGAGATAATTCGACAGGATGCCGCATATTATTAATTGCACTATGACTTGTGGAAATGGAGCTTTGAGTTTAGTGAGTCATTCATTCCGGTGGATCCGACGTTACCCTCTCGCGTGGGAACGGATCACGTTAGAGAGTTACACCCGCGTTAACGATCGCCTTAACTTCACTTGAAAACTGTCCATTTAAATTTTCTTAAGTACGTTTTTTTGGTTTAATCGAATTCTGTTACTGAAATGGTGCACAGCCCCGTTTACAGTCGCGGGCAACGCGAATCAATTAAGCTCTGTTGGGGTAAAGCGATAAATTTCCAATTAAGTGCATCGCAAGCACCGCACTGGTACTGAGCGATCAGTTCGTTAACTAGAGTTTAACAAGGTAATAAATAGAGGGTTCGAGGCAGACACCGGTGACCAATAAAAAGAGAACCGTAAATAAGCCGAATGCCAGAAATAAAAAAAGGGAACCTCGTAATGTTTACAATCTTGTGGCTTTATTCACTTTGTGTTCCAATTTCATGCTAAATTGAGCGGATAAAATCCTCCTTTATCAGGCAGACTCACCGTCTCGACGGAGTCCGTGCCTCCTCTCCCCCTCCCCTCCCACTACCCGTGGGTCGCGGCGATCCGTCTGCGCACAGGCAGCCGTGAGCCGCCCCGCGCCCTGAACCGCCATTAAATACGAATCTAACATCAGCCCTGAATGAAGCCTAATACGTTGAAAGGATCAATTTATGATAATTCAATTTGTGAGAGAACGAATGAAGTATTTTATTTGTACTATAAATTGTGTAAACCTTTTAACGCTCTATGGATAGAAAGCTTTTACGACTTTATTTTATTTTGTACAGGTATAAAATATGCTCATATTAAGAAGGAGTAGTTTTACATGAAAGTAACCTCTTGTGTCTTCTTTAAAAATACTTCACAATATTTATTTATTTATTATTTATTTTATTTTACTATTTATGTACACACATATATAAACAGACAAGAAAGAACAGAACAGAAAAATAGGTACAAAGGTGATGCTTATTTCATAAGAAATCTCTTCCAGCATACCTGCGATAGGACAAGAAATAAAGAGATGTAGACAGCGTGTAAAAGAGTAAAGGAGACAAAAAAAAAATACATAAAAACTAAAAACAATTCACTAAATAAAACTACACAAATAATATGAGAATATGGACAACTTTAGCTTTACCTATTTCTTTTTTCATGTATTCCCCTGTCCTTGAAAATGAAATAAAAATAAAAAATCTCGTTTGAGGATGACAGCAATATAATGATGTTATAAATAATATACCTACAGGGGACAACCTGTGTGTGTGAGTGGCAGAATTCAAAGTTTGGAAAATCGTAAAAAAAAAACTACACCTCTAATACAAAGAACGTTTATTGTTATTTAAAAACAATAAATACAGATTTTATTTTTTGAAAACCACGTTCTCCAAATGTTGAACATCGAGCCTAGCATACGTCAAGTCTAGCACGCATGTTTTCAAAAACGCGTTTACAGAGACTGATACTGAATCGTGTAAATCTTGAACGATTTGAATTTTATATGGATGGAACTTTAGTTTTTTTCGTATTATAACCTGTACGGTTGATTTCGCAATTCCTAATATCAATAAACGTGCACGAAGTGATAAACGTGGATTTTCAGTCACAGAAACCATAACACGTTCAACATTTTCGTCCGTGGCTACCAGCGGTATAGGTCCTGGTCTGGGACTGTTTAATGTTGATCTTGTAGCTCTGAACTTTGCTAGGACTAAATAAGGTTGATCGATGGTCCATCACGTAATCGACGAATATCGTAACGATTACTAAGTCGAGTACGTGTTTCAGTAAGCGAAAATCCACTTGAAATGTACGCCTCGATGGCAAAAGCGCGGTGCACTCCACACCACCGCTCCATGGCAGCTAAAAAATCCGCAGAGCTTACGCTTTCAACGACGCCCCACGCGCCACTCTAACGTGTTGCGTTCAGAAAATAGGTACGTTTGTTCAAACTTTGAAAGGGTTGAACGACATTGGTCGTTAAATTTTCTGCCACTATAGACAGCCTGTATTTAGCGCCAAACGCATTTAGTGATTTGGGGTGCAATGGGCCTGTAAGTACTGCTTTTCATGTTACCAATGACGATAAATAAGGTATTTACACTGACCTCTAATAAACTTATAATACAGGTCAGTGGGTATTTATAATATACATACATCGCCTCGTTGGTCTAGTGGTCGTAAGCGCTATTGCTAAGCATGAGGTCCCGGGTTCGATTTCCAGGTCGGGCAAAGTGTTATTGGGCTTTTCCATCTGGGATTTTTCAGTAGCAGCCCGGGGTCTGGAACTTGTCCCGATAGTGGCAATAGGTTCGCCCCCTATTACATGTGACATAACTGGCGAAATGTAGGTGTACTATGGATGGGTACACTTCTGCCTAACCCTTTGGGGGCACAAGGCGTGACGTTACATTATGTTAAACATATGATACAGAGGCCAGCACATCAAGTTACCCGAAACTGTCAAATTTTCCCAATCAACTTTGAACCTTATGCTTTAGCGATAAAGTTCAAAATCTATTAAAGAAATTTGACTGATTGTAGTAACTTGATGTGCTGGCGTCTGTACTATTACCATAATATAGCGTACCTTTAGACTTTTCACGTTATCACGTTATGCGTTGGTGCTTATACATCAACATACTCCTTAATGTGGTAATCATTTAAAATCAGAGGAAAGCCTTCAGTTAGAATTAATAATAATAACATTAAACATTTAAAAATATATCCCATACATTGCTTCTTATGAAACAGAATAAAATAAAGCGTCTATCGGTAATTGCAGATATTGCAATTACCATTGAAAAAGCGTCTGAAGAAAAAATATCAATGGCAACTGGAATCAGACATAGCTCTGAGAACTCCCCATTAGTGCAATGCGATGGGGTCTAAGAGACCATATTCATACAGGGAAAATTATTTTCTTGGTATTTTATCTCGGTCATGACGTAACTTATAAATCAAAAAACAAGCCGTGAATGATTGAATGATTCGTAATGTGAATTTCATAAATCAAGAAAAATGTGTCTCTGATATTGACAATACTCTTCAATATTTTAATAATGAAAAGTTTGTAAATTAGTTAGCCAACAAAGTTAGGTAATACAGTTTAAAAAAGTAGCGTCATTTTTTCATTGCGAGTCCCATACTCGCATGAAGTGCGCATGATTCTCAAGAGTGCATTGGTTAGGAGGCTCGACGGGTTATTAATTTTATGGTGTCGATGGCCGCACGCACCTGGCTGCAGCGGTCACTGCCGCTGCGCCAGCGCATTCCCCACTCCCCCCACGCCGGGATCAATCACGTAAGTACCTGTACACATGGGTACTTGCTGTCATATACATACACATCAGCAATTATATCAATTAAATAGGACCATTAAACGATACATATACCCCCACTCAAATGATTTCATTAGGTATGTTTTAATTGTTTTTCTTAATCACTCTCTACTTTTTTTCAACTCCTATCTAAGAACCTTCGTTGCAATTAAAACCATACACGTAGGTACCCATTAAACTGTGTAAGTATCTAAAAATAGTGAACAATAGCAGTTTATCTGTAAACCGAAGTATTAGATATGTGATGTGGACAGCATTCCCCTCCTAATCGAACTGGTTGGAAGCAGTGCGCGTGCATTACAATGTAAATGGCACATTCGTCTACAGGTGCCGTAGAGAACCTGAATTGCATGCTGCACCACGCATACCATTTGAATAACACATTTCGTGTGTCACATATCCATTGCCGTCTCGAAGTCGGCGGTGTAGCAGGGCGCCAGTGTTTCTCGGCGTTATGTAATTGCCATTCAAAAGTTGTCGCAGCGTAGTGAGAGATTTTGACATGTTTTGGTGAAGGTCACAGGTGTAAGTAGTACGAGACACGCGGGCGACAGCGTTGCTCAGACGATGTGGAAATGCAACTGATACTATTGGGTATATATCGATACATGAGAATACATGCAGGAGATTTTTAAACGATCTGAAGTCTCACGGCTCTTTAGGCTCAATTTGAAATATTGTCTTGTGGTTTATGCAGTCATTTGTGTTTAGGACCAACTAGCCCGAAGCGTCAGGTTCAGTTTAGTTCCGATTTATGATAATCAGCTAACCATTATTCCTGACTTCGTTGAAGAAACTAGAAATTTATTTTGCCTCGAGGCGTTTTCCTGGCATCAGTAAAATGTCGTAGCCGTCGTAGTCGCGGGTAAAGATATTTTAATTGCTCCATTACTTTCCGTCCATATTCCAAACAATGGAATTAGGCAGTAATCAAACTTCACGGTCTCTGCCAATGGGCCATTTTCTTCGCTAGAATGAAACATTACAGTTTGCGAACTTTAATTAGTCTTCTAATTACCTACATACTGTAGAGGCTGAGACCTCCTTCTTAAGACTGGCTGGTAATAATTTGATGACGTGTTCCAGTCGGGCATTCAAGCGTGTGTCAAATAGATTATGATGGTGTCTTTTCCTTATAGAAACAGTGATAATTTTAATTAATATAGAAAAGTCTCCCAATATAATATTTAATGGAATCCATATAGGAGTTTCATTTAGTAAATAAGCTCCCATCTGAGTTTCGTTTCAACAATACCTACAAATTGTTTTTAAAAAAGGAAAACAAATTGAAGAAAACAAATATGTGGAATGTTTCGTGTGTGTTCTGTCACGACATAATTCATGAATCTATATCGTCTGCCTGAGCACAGACTCCCACAACATAAAACTCATAATAATGTTCAAAGATTACGAGTCGAGGCGCGGATGAAAAACAAAACAAAGGTAATAATCATTTAGTGAAGGCACAAATTCCTACAGAATCACAGCCTGCTGATAGGCTGCTTTGAAGTGTACTCCGAGTAACCAAGTGGCGTTCGATACTCTTTACAATCAGAAATACTGAGAAAATACTTGAGTGCAGTAATCATTAAAATGATTGGACTGAAATCGAAAAGATTTCTGCTTGGCGACAGCTATTAAGTTGGTAGATTATAAAGATTACAAAATTGATATTAATGGACATTTGATTTGCGTAAATTGTATGAGTGCACAGTTTAAATAGTTCCAGTTCATCACTTCAGCCGAAAGACGTCCACTGCTGGACATAGGCCTCAAACAAGCACCGCCACTTCGTCCAGTTCTATACTTCTCGCATCCAGCGGATTCGAGAAGCAAGCACAGAACTGCTTCACCAGGTCATCTGTCCACCTTATGGAAGGCCTTCCAACGCTACAGTTACTTACATTTAAATCCATACTAATATTATAAATGCGAAAGTGTGTCTGTCTGTTACCTCTTCACGCTTAAACCGCAGAACCGATTTCCCGGGAAAGGACATAGGATAGTTTTTATCCCGATACTTCCACGGGAAACTTATGCGGGTGAAACCGCGGGGCGCTGCTGCTCGTCCTTAATAAATTATGGGTACAGTAGCATAGTAGTAGTAATTATGGGTAATTTGCTCTGTATGCCTCTGTATACCTACTTCCTGATGGAAGTATACAGAGGCATATCGTAAAAATATGTGGCATGATAATGTTTCTTGTAGACTGAAACTGAACAGGGAAAACTAATAATACATTTTCCTTTCGTAGAGAAAATTGTGACCCATTTCTGGGCAGGTTCTTAAATTGTGATCCATTTCTGGGCAGGTTCTTAAAAGAATATAGCATGTTGCTTTGTTTTATATTTGTTTTATAGCATGTGACTTCATAAAATCATTGTTAATGTAAAAATACTGTATATATTTGCAAAGCATTTCTTTCTGAGTCCTGCGCAGGTACGGTTGTCCACATTTGTTGAGTTGTTCATGTTTGTTATTGGTATGTTTTAAATTGATATTAAAAATAACATTTACTACATAATATTAGTTTGGTGTCAAATACAAAGGGTGTAACACGAGTGATCGCGTGTGTAAGCTCGATCCCAGCTGGAACTGCGTTCTTACCCACGCAGCGCCTGCGCCGGCCACACCAAACTGTTTATAATCATTATGAAGGCAAATAGATAGCTCACTAATTACTTTATTTGAAATTACCTACGAAATTGAGTTGTGAGAGTGGCTGTTTAGAATAACTACAGATGATAACCAAACGTTACATGTTCCTTTTATTGTTAAAAAAATAACAATAAGTTTATAAATCTAGGGACAAATGCCACTGCTTAAAAACAAGCATACTATAGTCTAGGAAAATGTATAATCGATAAATACTTATTAAGTTTTGAAGCGACGGCGAATTCATAAGTCAGTAGAATTTTGACTTGATTGAAATTTATTACGCTATTCAATTCCTAAGGTCATAAGAAAATATGATTGTAAAAGTAAAAAACACGTACCTCTTTATAGTAAGTTTCCCAAGTATCCACCTATCAAGCAAAAAATATTACACATTATTTCATTGCCTATTTTTATACCCCGCCACCAGGAATGTTTAAACATGTCTTTGCAGGTAAGTGCTTGTAAGTTGTAAGGACATATTTATGCATGAGTCCTTGCATAAGCTTAAAGTTATATTTAGTGTAGAAAGCGACGTGTCCAGGGGCGAGCCAAGTGGGCACCCGTCCAGGATATTATGCGGCCGCCACGCGAGCTTGTTACATGTCACAACATTCAGCACTGACATACATAATCAAATAGGTTCAATTTAGTCTTGTGTGAAGGTCTGCAGGCTCGTCACGCACGACTTGACAAGACACATGTCCCGGACTTTGGATTTGAAAACTTGTCAAAAGTCGCTCAAGCATTTTTAGGTCACTTTTGTAAAGTCCGCGAAATCCTGCAACTTATTCAAAAATCTTATTTTGAACTAGTGACCCACCCCATTGCAAGGCTTTCCAAGGTTTTGGAAGGTTTTTATGATTTGACAAAACAGAGACATTGTTATTATATGTAATCTTTAGTTTCATAATTAGCATATTATAATGTTCCCACTGCTGGGATACAGGCCTCCTCTCTGTGAGAGGGAGTGGGTCATAATCCTATAGGTATGCGGGCCAAGTGCGTGTAGGCCGATTTTGTAAGTTTAATATTAATAAAATATACACATAAACGTTTCAGAAATAATTCGTTAAATGATAGTAAAAACCGCATGAAAATCCGATGCGCAGTTTCGAAGAACAACGTGGTCACACAGACAGACGCGAAAATAATATATGTATACAATTCCCCAATGGGAATTGTATAGACAATAGCAACAAATTACGTCATCTCATAAACAATAATGTAATAAAAAGTAAAAATTGTCGTTGCACAAAAACCTCTATAAACAAAAGGGAACGAAGAACGTTTTAGCACCTCCATAAAAACTGAAGCGAAACTATGGTCAATAAATTAATAAGTCATCGTCAAATGCCTCCAATTACAGTACAATATAAAGCGGAGTCAAGCAGGTAAACAAAATAGAGCTGTTATAAATTTTACAAGAGCAGTCGAGTGGCCACACTGCCTCCCGACCGCATTATGCAGTTTTTTTCATGAACTTTTTGCTCGCTGGCATTCGCTTTGTGAGCTTACTTCCGTCGATAAAGTTTTTATGGTGGCGCTAACTTTACGACACAAAAGATTTAATAAAACAGCCAAAATAGTGCGTAAGTGCCACCCCGCCACACTCGTGTCTAACATCAGCACTCTTCATAAATGCGTCACCTCTTAGGTATGCTGTCAATATGGATTGTGTAAACGCAAATTTTAATCGATGTGCACACATGTTTTAACATGTTTAATTATGTTTAGATGGATTTACTTAATAATTAGATGTATTGTTTACCGTGTAGTGTAAAGTTTAATCAGTTGACTTTTTTTTAAGACAAATGTAGGTAAATAAATTTATTGGAAATCATTTCTGGGATAAAAAGGAAGTTTGTGGTTGTGCTTGGAATTCATAGTTAATTTATTTTGATAGCATCGGGTGTCATTTGATAATTTGGAGCTTTTCACGCGAACAAGCTAAATGCAAAACAAGTTTTCCCTCTTTACGATGCACACATGAGGGAAATTGTCACGTGAACTATGATGTCATCGTCAGAAATGTAACAGGACAAGTATGGAACAATGTGCTCCAACACAAAAGGGTACCGTACGCCGCATATTTCACAAAATGTTTGCGTTATCTTAAAACTTTGTGGGCCAGCTTTTGTGTGCCTGTTGACTTTCCCTTAGCACCGCTGTCAATTTTTTCACAGCGGTGTAATGTCGTACTGTTTGTATTCGTCTGAGCGTTAGATTATCGCTATTGTCCTGCAAGCGCCAGCGGCATCGCAGACAAGCTTCTGTACTTAGAACTATATGTTTTTATCTTTAGTCAAGCCAATTGTTTCACTTGAACATTTAGGACTAAAATAGTAGGATTAAATGAAGTACTTTATTGTGCTAGGTCGGTGTTACTGCCCTTTTATTTGTACATTTGTACACAATTGATGTAATCGTAACGTTATTGAGTAATCAGTAAAATGTTATGAAATAGCGGTACACATCGCGTGATTCACGCTCCCCGTTTGGTGAGTCAATGTTTTTTACGTTGTCCTATTCAAAAACGTTAATAACTCCTTTTGACAGCTTTTGTTCAACATGAAAGAAGTCAGTAATATTTACCTTTTCATTGAAAATGAGATGTGGATGTGGTTCTGTTTTTAAAGAATTGCGAACATGTATGAACCCGGTACATGTGTACTTGCACACATTTACCAGTTACTTAGACAATATTTAATTAACTACCATTCCTAAAATAATAATATTTTAATTTTAATAAAAGTAAATCCATACTGAAAACACATAAAATATAAAAAATCTAAAATTAAAAAAAATAAAATTGATTCCGAACGCGTTGAAATCTTTTCTATGTGAGATTTTTCTTCGCTGTTACAAGGCCATTTTTACAGGGAAAACGATGGATCTACAGCATAAAACGTATAAAGACATAGTTTCTCGTAATTATGTTTTTAAGCCTTTGATTCGATAGGTACTGCCGGTAAATACCAATTAGGCACCGTGCGCCGGATTGGCGGTCGTTAGTACGAAAGATGTTCGAAAGCGGATAATTTCTTTATCGTCGGCAGGGGGCGCGCGTGAGGTCCGAGCCTGCCTTTGGTCCATGCCGCCGAGTCTCCAACACCTACCCAAACTACCTAAGTGTTTTTCAATTAAGGGAAATAAAATTTATATACACACACATCTATAACACATATAAATGTTAGTGTGGGAAATAAAGTTTAATAAGAGAGCGTCAGGAAGTAATTGTCGAATTCCTTTTACTGAGAACTTTTGGAAAGACGCTATGTAGCATCATTTATATCTCTTAATTGCGTTTCAAGTATCTATCTAATGAATCCCACTTAAAATGGTGGAATTATGAGAACAATAAACTAAATACTACTGTAAGAACATAATCCGCTTAGTTTATGTTTTACATAAAGATACATACAATGTTAAAAAGGATCCTAATCCTCGTAAAGTGAACAGTCATCTTCTATACGTTAAGCACTGGTAGTATGAAAACAAGATTTTCAAAATCGTGAGTAAATATTTGCTCGCCTGACCATTCCATAAAGCAAGCTGAGAGGAACCAAAAAAACGTTAACAAGAATGGTCCTGTGGGAGCGGCCGCGGGTGAGACAGAGATATGAAAATACCTTAAGAGGAACGAGGATGGAGGATGCCACGCCCACAACCACCCACGTAGTCGTAAACAGTCCAAATCCTTTGCACGCTTTCATGTATCCCAAATCGAAATCGCTCCGAGCATCGAACGCGCTGATAAAAGAATACACGCACCTCGCCCCTAGCCCTTAAGACATAAAGTTGTGTGAACCAACTAAATAAGTTATTCTGTGTTGTTGTCCTTTTGTGATCGAGATCATAATGATAAATAACCCAAAGGATAGGTCCAGTTGGGGAATAATAATTGATTTTGATGTCTTAAACATAAAATATTCTCGATTGTATGTTTTGAAATGTATTTTTATAAACGCTGCCTACTTTTATGTTTTGAACATTCCATGTCATGGAATAATGAATATGTTTTGACTTGAATATAAAGTGTAGAGAATGTGATGTTTTTCTTTTTTATGTTTAACCTAATAGGGGATGTATTGGAAGAGGTTTGAAGTCAGGAATAAAATAAAAAGAGATAACGTTAACGTACAAGTGTTAACAAGTTGGCGGCTCAAAGAGCGCCGCGCTCCTCCTTGAGTCTAATAACTTGAGAGCTTATATGTTGTTATCTAATTATTGCTATTACACATTCCTTCCCATATCCTTACCAGACTTGGGAGGATGACGAAACAAAATCATTAGTAAGTATGAATATTCAAATGACGAACCAATAAAAATCCATTATATGGTCACTATATTACTCTATATGAATCGTAAAAGTTTCGCCAGTCATTAAATAAAGGTAAGATAATTTTTTCGTCTCCTAATATTATACGTTCGGGTCTAAAAAAAGACATTTGAAGCAGCATCTACGTCGTGGAAAAAAACGAGGGCCTAACTGCCTAAGTGAATCAATAAATCATGTAAAAAATCGTCGGAGGTTTTGTCTCACACAAAATGATTAGGCCAAAAACGTATCAAAGACATTCCAACCAAGATGGTGGCTTGTTCCAGGACCGTCACAGCCTATAATTTGTGCATCCACATCGACACGTAATTAGGGGGACGTGACGCACCATGTTGCGCATTCTCACATGGACAACCAAGGACATAACACGTAATTTCGACCCATTATTTTGACCACAAAGTGACTGTAGTCACACCGTTTCCAACGTGGAAACGTGACCATAAGTAATTAATAGACTTCAAAGGATAATTTTCTAATACATTTTGATATAATCATCTAAGTGAATTTTCCGAGGCCCATGGGACACACTAGAAAGAAAAGAAAGAAAAATTGTTTATTCTGCACAAACAAAACGCACATTGCAAATAAAAAATAAAAGACAAAATATACACATACAACGTAGTCAAAAGCCTCGTGCACTAGACTACACTACACTAGTACACTACACAATACACTACTAAATCAACGTAAACAAAATCATCATAAAAGCCGTATAGACAATGGACATTCCAGAGCGATCGACACATTAGGTATATGTTAATTATTCATTCAATGTTGATCTAAGTATTACAAGTTATCAACCAATATTTCTGGCAAACAAATAATAATAATCCGATGAACTTTGTATTAGCAACTTCTGCTTCATTTAGATTTATCGAATCTGAATAAACATTTACAAAAACACAGGCACACACTAATTGGCACTTACTCATTTTTTTGTTACGCTACGGTGTAACAAGCGGCTACATAGAATAAAAACTAACTAAGTTCTATTAGCCTGCCTTTCGCTATTTATTGTCTTAATAGTTGGTTTCCGTGTTTCACCATTTCTTATAATTTGCGGTTTATAATTTGGGCCTATCCGGTCCCAGTTGTGGCCTGAAAATTAATGGATTTCGTAACGGTCTCTACGATAACACAATGTTTACGAGAAACACATCCTAATATTGAACTGTGAATAGTTGAATATTAAAAAACGTGTATATCGCATGTTTCGTTATTCTAAAATAACATTTATAAACCCGCATTAGACACTACCTGTTAAACAAAATTACGAGAAAAACAACTTAAACAAGAGGCCGACGTTTCGTCTGCCTCGCGCGCTCAGAACAAATAAAATATAAAAAGGTGAGCGATGCATTAAGTGCATATAAACATGTTGCCTTAGTGTCAATATTTGCGGGCGCTTTCCCATGGGAACCGCGTCTGTCTGCGACTGCGCTAAATCACTTTGGTTGTGACTGTACCACGCTACTCTTCTTTTTTGCTATTGAAATGTCAATTTCCTACCTTACGTCCTGCGAGCCTAAATTCAATTAAAAATTGCGCCTTTTACTTTTGTTTCCGATTGCAGTGCTCTATTGTCTTTTTTATAGCCGAATGGTAATTTTCTGCGCTATCTTTATACTTAAGGATAATATTATAGAGATGCGTGGAGTACGTCCATTAATTAACATGCTAATTGAGTGGAAAAGTTAATGGCATATTAACTTTTTGACAAGAATTTTCGCGACAAAATGAAATCAATTAGCGCTGTGGACAATACGAGGAAAATCATGCATACAGATGAGTAACTTAGTACTTAGTGAAAGCGAATTCCTTTAACTGATGCAATAACTGAGAACTTGGGGATGTTATAAATATTTTAGTTGGTCGATGCTGGTGCGATGATCACGAATATTTGTCGCGTGATGTCAGGAGCCGGCACAGACCGAGATAAGGTAATTGTGAATGCGTGTAGCTGTCCCCGGGATATATTGCTGTAGGACGCCGCGTTTTGCCGCTAACCGTGCCACTACCTCCGTCCAACCCTTTGCTTATATGCTTGTTGAGCCTAAAATATGTGAACATTTAACGTCCAACACCGTGAAAAGCAACATTTTCAAATAATTCCTGTTGTCCTATGTGTTGTGTTGTATTGTTGTGTTTTCGAATGCCACAAAAGGTCAACGACATAATTGAGAACGACAGTCGGAATGAATATAAAAAATGGAATATTTTAATAGCCGTTTCTAATTAGTGGCGGTTACCGTTTTTTGGGTTCTGCGCTTGAAATGAAAGAACAGAGTCCTCATCTAAAGATCGGCCGTTTCTTATCCATAATTTAGCAAAGCGAAAAAACGTGACGATTGCAGGTCACTTGATTTTGCCTGTGGATTTAGACAAATTAATTACTATCCCTCTTAAATTCTCCACCCTTTCCTTAGAAACTTAAAATTAACAATTTTGATTCGTGATATCGAACTGTTTAATTGAAATATTTAAATATAAGCTGCACCTAAAAGTAAACCCGGTGCCTTTACAGTAACGTTTATTATAGTCCACTAAACATTTTAGTATGATAAAAATACAATAGAGAACCCTTGGTATCAGAAACCAGTCATACTTGGCCAGTTTTTATTTAGGTACTTAAAGTAAATTCGACTTGATATTTCTTAGGAATGTAATTAATTAACCCAGCGCTATCGAATTGAGTCCGTAAGATTACAATCGGTTGGAATCGGTAAGAGAATGACAATAATCGTTGCATGTATCAAGTTGGGGAGTCGAGACATATGTATACGCGCGGGTGTGCTCGCAGGTACCTGTGATGGAATGCCCGATACGCTCCTATAATGATGTTAAAACAAACTGTTAGGTTGTCATTAACGCGACTCAGCGCCCAAATGGGGGAGGCCCATTATAAAAATTTGTCCCATCCGTTTCGGCCCAAATTTATGGTTATCGAGCTGCCCCGTTTTTCTTGGGCCATCGAAATTTTATTGCCTTAAGATAAGAGTGGGAACACTGATAACAATGTTTTAGGACGGGATTTGTGTCGTTTATGATGTCGCCGATGAATGAGAGTAATCAAACGTCATTTCATTTCTATTGAACACGTATCATTTGGACCTTAGAGGCAGTTGCAAGGTTTATATTATGTCGGTTAGACATTCTTTAAATTAATTTTATGGCGTTTTGAGGTATGCATCTCAGACGAAAGGTAACTTATCGGGGTCTAAGTGGAGATCTCACTTTATTATAGAATGCAGTTTATGCGTTCATTACGAGTTGAGTACGAAGATGCTGAGGTTTATACTGATTTAAGCATTCCAGGACTTGTGTAGTAACGTCTTCTTCTTCGTAGCACTCTTGTCAGAGCGGTCGTGGTTCTAATGTAGTTTCTTGTTGTTCTAGGGGCTGATGTAATTAGCATTACGATTTCTCGCCACCTACTCCGATTTCTGGTATTTTTAGTGCACTCATACAAGAGATCAGTGGCGAAGGTACCATACAACTCGATTCCCACCGGCTTCCCTTCGAAAATTCTGGACATAACCACTCTATAGTCAATTCATCATTGAAATTTTCTTTTGGCATTTTATTTTGCTCCGGCCTGCCTCTGTCATAAATTCACCCTTCGTCACTGCAAGGGATCGCCCACTGCGGATTTAATTTGTTCAGTGTATCTCATGGGTGAGCGTCCGCGTGGTCTAGTGCCCTCCACTCTACCCTGCACGACTCACGCCTCGAGACGTGTCCGAAGTATTAGACAATGCGAGCTTGGACCAAAACAGATTAATACTTCTTGATGTCGAGTTCTTGACGTAAAGAGGTGTTAGTGCCTCAATCCACGATACCCCAAGCATTCTTCTCCAGTACCACATTTCTAGAACGTATTTCTTCTTCTTCTCGATGTCACACAGCGGCTACGTCTCAACAGAGGAACATAGGGAAAACCAGCGTTTGAACATATCGGATCTTGGTAGCTTTTGTAAGATCACTGCTCCTCCAGGCTTTTTTGTAGTGACATAACATGGGCATAATCAAGTAAAACAGTAAACAACAATTTCACAACTCAACGTTTTATGCCAAAAATGAGAACCGAACGGTTGCCCAATTAATAAGAAAGTGTCTAATAGTTATTGATATTCATTGATATTCTTTTAGAAGCGCGTTTCACGTAATACGGTAGCTGCTGGCTCGCTCGTAATGTATTGTATTTTATGGTAGTGGCCTGCGGTATGCAAAACTTGCCTTCGATAATCTTACGAACGCCAATACAAAAATAATTTTACCGTTCATCAATCAAGTTTACAAGGCACTTTAGCCGTTATTGCGACCCCATAGAAACATATAAGGCTGTTACGGAACGTTAAAACTAATATCAGTATGTATTTATGTGGTAGAGCAGATACTGGTCTCCGTCGACGGGTCCACGTCAATAAGTTATTATTTCTGCAAATATTCCAGTGTCACATGCAACCGTTTGGATTATGATTTTAAAACGACTACTACTTGAGGTTCGATTACAAAGTTGAATCAACATTAATCAGAGTTAATATGGATTTAAGTTTTTCTTAGATATTGATGGAGTTATTGGAATGTCGTCTTTGAACGTTCTGGAAGTGGTTCCCATGTGTATTGGTAATGTACAGTCACCAAAAGAGATAAGTATGCAGGATCGTCGCCGACGATCCTGCATACTTATCTCTTTTGTTGACTGTACATATGAAGACTACGTAAAATCAATCTTGACAATGCATAATGTATTACAACTACACCAATCTTGGAGTCAGATAAAGCTAGGGTGGTGACCACTATGATCTTAGGTAACCACTCACTCTAGTCATCGGTACAAAGTTCAGTTGGAACTTGGAACATAGGTATTAAATTATGCATAACGTGGTTTAACATAATATGCACATTTTATTCCTAGTTGAGACTATTAAGATGAACTAAGTTATAATGAGTTACAGGTCACGACGCAAAGTGCTTGTTCATTGTGATTGTGTAGATTTCTACATATTTAGCAAAATTTGCAAACGTTAAAGGGAAACAAAACATTATAGTGAATTAAGTAAGAATGCTTCCTAGTTACATGAAACTCCTGTCGCAATCCGTGCACTTCAGTGCGATGATATAAATTGTGGTTTGTGGTCAATGGTTAAGAATAAAATTGAATAAATGTCTTTGGACATGTTTACAAGAATAGACCAAGCAAATGGGTGGTTAAATCCATATATTCAGTGACAAATTGTACTTTAAATGCTATGTTACCTCAGAGATAGAATAACAGTTTGAGAAAATTATGTGGAGTAACTACCTTGAGTTATTGCTTTGTACTCTTTGAGTGAAGTTGTCGAATGTTGCAGCTAGCACAGGCCATGCGTTATGGATCCAGTTTCACCTCTAATCTTATGAGCTATAGTGAAATACATTCTACTAAAGACGTCATACAGGCATCTCACGCAAGGTGTACCACAGCACCAGGCAGTGGGAAAGTGTGGAGCGTCACCAAGCTCCGTTATCAAGCGGTCACTTTGATTGTCTCGTTGGGCCCTGTTCCACTGACAGCATGACGAATGGCCTGATGCAACCCATAGATAATAACAAAAACGCGTCCACTACTAACCCTGTCGGTGTCCCGTCAACGTCAAAAAACAAATAAGTCCTAATGATCGATCGTTAGACCTCTGTTTTGGGGCCTTTAAAACACGAGTTATCTCGAGTTAGCCGTAGCGGTGCGATCACCTACCTGTTAAAAGGTGGCTAAATTTGTCAGCCGATAGATTCCAACGAGGCTTACGTGTCAGCGAGTGAGGTGAGTTTTTCATGTAAGTTGCCTTACCTGGCGCGCCGAGCAATCTAGTAAGGTGACTTTAACTTCCATTTAACCGAGGAAAAGTTACTAACATGCGCTACGAGATATAAACTTTTTGAAGTGACAATCGATGCTTTTTAAAAGTTATATTTTGTTTTTGAAAAGCACAATCTGTTTTACCCACATTTGATACGGATTGTTACTCGTATTGATACTGGCGTAAATTCCCATTTCGACAGCTCGATCATAATTTATTCATTTGTTTTGTTTTATATAAATTGACGTGAATTGACATGTTGATAATTAATGTTTAAAGGACAATGTGCAAACTAGACCTCACATAATACAAGAATATGATTAAGTTTTAAGTGCTAACTTGAACATGCTAAGTGTTTATGTGGAAGGAATTCACAATTCTATCTTACTATACTACTTAGAATAAGCTAGAGCACGCTGCGGAGACATGCCATAATTACTTACGTACTTAGAACATTATAGTCCACTTGTCGTCGCGATCCAGCGCTAGCGCAGGGTTCGCCTTACAATTTATCGGGAGTTGCTTCCAGTTAAGATACTATGTCAATGCAAAAAGCTCTATTTGCATTATTTATCGCCTGTGGTTACGAGCCTGACCAACAATCCGGACTAAAAATAGATGCAAATACTCAGAACTAAAGCACCACTTACATTTTACTTAACGGTCGGTATATTTTTAGTAAAAGCATACATATTTCAAAGGCTTATCATTTGCAATGGTAATTAGCTCGGTAGGTAAATGAGTACCTCGGTAGGTAATACACGTCGCCGAGAGAGGTCATATTTTCTCACAGTATTTGAATACTATATCGCAATCGCAGTATTTCCTTATCCCAGCAGTGTTAATGAAATGAATGGCATTACCAGGTCGTTAACAATTCAGGCTTACGTGGCTAAGTCTATTAGGATCTGCGCGGGCTGTAACCTGGCATATTAACTAGTGGTATTAGGCGTTCATCTAATTATAGGTAGTTAAACAGCAATAGAATATTCAAAGTTCTCGCTCGTAGGCTTAGCTTTCAATTAGAGCAGCGCGCGGTGCGGAGGGACGTGTAAACGCCGCCGTATATAATGCGAACCACGCTATTACATCCAGTATCTGCGGTATTAATAGAAGTGGATACATACATTTTAATAGTTGCATTTGTCTGATAGGGATTGGTGTCATGCGCACGTGTTTGGCGCAGTATCTCCGCAGGCCTACATACTGCCTGCAGACGTGCGGCTCTTGCGATATCTATGTAATAATCATGTTTACTGTCAATATTTCCATTGCTTCCGTAGCTGATGATAAATAACGTCACGCCACAACGCGATTATCTTGCTTACAAGGCGGCTAGATCAAGACAAATACGAGTTCGCAGATTAAATACTTAATTATCTAACTACGTCAAACGTTCCGTATGTGTGAAATAGCGGCAATTGAACAAAGCGATACATTGTGCAGTAAGCTTATTAATCTTGCAAGCTATGTTCAAACTTAGACGTCTGAGGTATACCGAGAATATAATGAGATCTAAGTTAAGATTAGATCTCATTTTACTTTGTAGGTAATTCAAATGTATGCAGCTGCCTACCTAAACGCCGAGAAATCCTTTATCTATCTGCAAGTGTTAGTGTAATCGGGCCACAGCTTCTCATTCGTCCATCTGCAAGAGACACTCAGACTTTCCAAGAAAGTCGAGTAGGATCTCGTCGACTCTTCGCAGTGACACGAAATCAATTGATTCTCGTACAGTTACATTGGCTGCGTGTATGGCATGTGAGAAATGTCGTCGAGAGTATATCAAATGTTAGTCGAAGCTATCGGATTGAGGTATTCCGTCGCGGGATTGAACCGCACGCGCGGCGAGCGGCAGAAATGTGGGCGCAACCCGAGACGCCCGCGCCGCGCCGCCGCAAGGTCGGCTACTGCACTGCGCATGCGTGACCTAGCGCGACACCACCACGCCGCACCACGTCGCACCACGACACACCACGCCGCGCTGCTAGCACTGCAGCACCACTACTCAACCACCACCGTTTCCCTACGTCATGTCTTCGCATTGAAGGGTCTGTCATATCACCAGAGTGCTCATTACAAAACATGAAAATGGAATTCATTTTACAATAAAGCTACCAACCAACGCGACTTGTGCCTCAAGTCAATATACCTAACATTTGTTTCAACTGGACAAAACAAAATGCAATGTCACTGATCGTAGCGTCCACAGAACAGATAAAAGAGGTAGCATCGCATTTGGCTTAGCGCAAAAAAATGCAAGCAGAAGTACGTTTGAAGGAGTGTAATGAATATTATGACTTCATTGCTTAATAGAATAACAACGAAATAAAAATGTAACACACAGCTCAAAGTTGATCTCAGCGGCCTACGATAAGCTTACGACACGGCGACGACACTACTACGCCACCGCTATGACACTGCTACGATACCGATATAATATTGCTACGCCACTGCTACGCCACCGCTACGACATTGCTACGCCACCGGTACGACAGCTATGCCACTGGCTATGACAAAGCTACGACGCTGCTACGCCACGGCTACGATCCGTCTACGAAACCGCTCGACGCTTCGTCCGACATGCCGGCGATGGTTTAGTCTTTTAACTTATGTTAAGTTTTCAGTTAACTATATATAATAATAAGTACCTACAATACTGGTTATTATAAACATGGTGCTTGACGTATGTAATGAAAGTTCTAGTTATCAAAAGTAATGAAAGATAATTAAGTAGATATTATTACTTTTGATTCATAAAACCTGGTTTTGATTCAAAGAAATGTCCAATCAACAGCGACATGGTTTTAAAATTGACGTACGCAATTAAAACCTTGAAATAGCAAAGGTAAACCTTACACGGAAAACTAGTGAATTAGTCATTGTTACAAGAAGAGGAAAGTTTTACTCGTCAATTAATGGGTTTACAAAGACGTTTGTATAGAAAAGAGATAAACTGTTGGTGATTCGCGGTTGGTAACATAAATCGATGGAGACGTAAAGATATTCTGAAGCACAAAATATAGTTGAAACGTAGGAATGAGATGAGACTTAAAGAAACAGGCCAAATTTCTTTGGCCTCATTAGTATCATCGTTTATAGAATCTGTTCCTGTTCTGACGAGAAGATGAATCGATGCTGTGCTTGATAAGAGGAAGGAAAGAAGTTTTACCAGCCTCTTTAAACATACAGATAATGATAGAAAACTCAACTCTTGTTAGAAAAATCAAGAGGATAATGATGTTGAAAATGATCTAAAATAAGACTCGAATTTGATTGACAAAAGTAACGAATTCTGGTTATAATTATCTATAGCGATCGGACATAATTTAAGTTGTTTAATTTGTGTAATGATAAACATTTTCACTTCGAAGCACAGTAGGCAACAAACGCATTAAGTTCCGATCCGAAGTCAACTCTCCTGTTAATCCTTCCAACACGCTAAGCATGCTTTTAGTTAGAAGCACGAGTGCTAAGTACCGCGATGTCTCGATGGCGCTCGACAGCGACACAACACTATAACTCAACGCTATTAGTAATACAACATAAATCAGCTAATGCATCATTTAATGGTTGTTATAGCTGAACGATTAACGGCCGTGCCTAATCTTCAATGCGTTAAGTACAAACACATAAATGTGTTGGTTTACCGCGCTCGTAAATACTTATGATAATAAGGTGTGGTACCGGCGTACGTATCATAGCGTTGATTGTATTGCAAAATGGAAACGCACCGCGGACCGGCCACATTCGTACTTGGTATCTACCTCGTAATATTTCCTCCGGCTCGCTTATGCAAATGCAGCATATTGACAAACAATATACATGGAAATATATGAAGTGGACGCATAAAAGTGACAGGGCCTGGGTGCGCACCATCGGAGGCACGTAAGGGACTCCACATAAAACACCGCACGTTTTATGAGCAGCGCTGCATCGATTTACAAAGTTATTTATTGATATTAAAACAAGTGACGGTTACTCTATTTCTAGGCAAATGGCATGTAATTAAGTTGTTTGAATTAACGCTCGGTTTTACGACGCATTGAGTAAATACACCAGTTATTTTAATAAATCACGTATTCATTAAATTATGATTGCAGCTATATGGAACTCTAAATTGCTAACTATTAATCACTGGTTAAATATATCTTAACTTTGAAATAGAGCCGAATGGGTGCGCTTTTACATCTGTTGCACACTATACTGTAGAATATATATACTTCGGTTCGTAATCCGATCTTGGTACATATACGTTTGTTTCTTCTCAAAGACTGCCGTTCCTGGAATGGGTTTAGGGTCGATACGCTACATTGACGTGTGAGAGCAAAACAATTACTCTCAGTGTTTGTTTGTATAAAGTTTGCTTACATCATATTTAGCACGCGATTACATAAAATCGATGAAAACAACAATAAACGATTGATATAATGTTACTTGACTTTGTTTATGTGTAGTGAGCGAGTGAAGAATAACAATAAGTTTATCATAATCGGCGACAACACGACTGCCCCTCAGACATTGTGTCAGTCCGTTTATCGTGCTGAGACCTTTGGCTTATTAGCGGGGCGCGGCACCTGCGAGCTACGATAATGGCACTCGTAATGTCCGAGATTTATGTCGGTAAATTAAAATGAAATGTCACTTAATTTAATCAACACTCCCCGTGGCGCGGGCGCACATCTGCGCGGGCCACGGCGAAATAAATGCGAATGAATCACCTTGTTTTGCAGTACATTCTCGGAACCGATTAATAATTATAGTAATTTATCTCGTCAATAAAACAATAATTAACAGTCAGTAGTCATACGAGCCGTCGTATAAATTTCCTAATGTGAAACCTAGTGTAACTTGATACCGAGATCGAACAGGTTGCTGCTACACCTGGGCACCTGGCGAGGCTCACGTCAACTACGATAATAGACCAAATTTATTTCATTTTAATCATTTGCCAAAAATATCGATTACTAACTTTTTGGCTCGTTTTTAATAAAAATATAAGGTTTTAACGATCTTCCAAACAATATCCAGTATTATCTGGTTTCTATTGATTCAACACAACGTAATCTATTTTGGTATTGCTGTTTTTCAATACCTCCAGGAGAGCTATCTGGGTTCAGGCACTTAATAAAGAACAGCCGCGGTCGATATGTTGTATTCTCCAAATAAGGGCAGGTCATTGCTCCGTCGTTGTCTTCTTTGTTTAAAAAAATAATACTCGTCTCATATGTATGAACGTACGTGTATGGAAAATCAACTGAGAATTAATCATGTGTAAAATCCTTCGTTTTTATGAATGTCTAAAAGAAAATGAAGGTTCATTGTTGAGAAATGTCTTTCATACACGTCGGATGCACATTTAACATAACTGCTTTTTTTCAGTACATCGCACCAAAAATATACCATTAATGGTCTAACAAAACGTAACCTACATAAAAACGAGTTGCAGCTCCGAAAAATCAGTCGTCATCTCTATATTAATTGTCATTAACATGTTCAACATGGCCGATAGCGATCAAGTTGGATACATAATTAAGAACGATTATGTCAGATTCGGGCAGTAAACTAGTTGGTTGGTTAATGCCATTGTGATATGAATATGGATTTAATGTTGTACAAACATCAGGCGCTTCAGGTTACACGGTATCAAGTGTCGTGACAGCACGGGGTCGGCTGCCAGGTGCGCTGCTTGGGACATTAATCGTGATACACCATCGTATAGATCACAATCAAAACCAGTTTTATTATTTTAAAGTTGTAAATGACGCAAGTGGCGGTGGTGCGGGCGCAGGTGGGGCGTATACGGTAACCCGACCGCTACGGCCGCGCGCTGCGTCCAGCAACACAGCGCAGCATTATGCAACTCATTAGGACCGTAACAAGATACCAACTTATTATTGCACTTTTTATTTTTGCGTAATGATTTCTTAATTATCCACTTGTAACTTAACGCCACTACACACCTTGGTGACACCTGACTTATTAATTAACTAAATGAGATGTTAAAGTTGCACTTGTCACGCAAACGGTGTGTCGCTTTTTTATAAGATCTTTTGAATAGTAGGGTACAATAAACTGGAGCAGCGATAAGTACAATGTTGCTCAGTTCAAAGTTGAGCGGTGGAGGCGGCCGTGTGTAGGCGCGCGCGCGACACGGTCAGGCGGCGCGGCGTCACCGCGCGGCGCCCTATCGTCTACCGGCCGCCTATCATTATTCCCATCCAAACATTATTTACCAGTCGACCTTTTTATCCTGAAGCCTTTTTTCACAAACTGCACTTCCACTTATCAGGTAGACATCGTGAGATATTAATATATTTGGACAGATATTTAGTGTTCATATTGAACCGATAAACGCTTTTAGTGTCGAGCTTTGAAAATAAATTATGGCAATTTAGATAAGGAGGTTTTACAAAAATATCCAAAGTAAACCTTATGGTAGACATTAGCTCATCAGACATACGGGGATATAATTGCATAATAAAGCACTTTATGACAGGCGTCTTCGAAGGAATTTTCATTGACCGGAAAATCGTTTTATGTAATTACTGCCTGCGATATAAACTCCAGGCTGTAAGTTGCACTATTTAATTAATCATCTCTGTATTTCCTTTCAGTCCAACACGTATTATCCGGGCAAGAAGTTAAATAAATTTAATATAATTCTGATACTTTTTCAACCGTTACCGGTACCCTTTTTTACTTGGCAAGGAACGCGGATGGGACTCGAAAGCAATATTTATTTATAAAGTCCGCGCATCGGGTGCAGGCCGACTGCATCGGGATTCCATTTATACGTATCGTTGATGTTTTTCTGTTTCCAGCAATCTCCTGCGACTGGTGTGCGCAAGCGCATTGCGAAGCGCCCAGCATCGCAAGCGACTTTTATTACTTGTAGAACCTTCGTACTTATATTTAGGTGTATAAATATCAGCTTAGGTTTTTCTCAGCAGATGTTCTTGTTCGTTTGAATAATGTAGAGTTCAATAACTTGTATTTTCTAATGCGAAGTTATTGTGAAATATAAATGCGTTGGCGTTAAGATTATGCTTGCGGGAAAACAATATTTTAGCCATGATTATGCTGTGACGTAGATTTAAACCTGACAAAAATCAATACACCGTTCTAAAAGGCCAGACCGATATTTTTACGCGAAGCTATACATACGTTCCCATATCATAAAACAGAAAAAAATAAACCACACAATAATGACGGTAGGCAAAATAACTTTTAAATGGTTTTGTTTTGTGATCCTCCATTTAATTAATCCGTTCCGCTGCCAAATCATCTGTATAATAAAGTTCTCATGACGTAAGCTCCGGAACACGCGGCCAAAGGAAAGAATTAAATCGTTATTAATTAACTAAAACATCGGTGTAAGATTTCATCCTTTTTTCTATGATCGAAGCTTGTATTGAAACGAGAATCAATATTTTATCATTAATTTTCGAAATATGATATCGATAGATACGAACATTTATTTTATTATGGACGTTTATAGGTACCTTGTTTATTAAAATAAGGATTAGATACGAGGCTATTATAGTTTAAGTGGTTTAAATGTATGGGCACACCTGGCGAACATTTCTAGGCACCTTGGTTACTTTAGCACGCCACGCCTTTAAAGCGTAGATTCAGTATTCTGTTTTAGAGGTACAAGTAATTTTTTACCCTGAAAAGAACCACCCATATAATCGACACTGTCGTGAAAGGCGACTAAGGCGTAAAATCTGCTAAACCTAGGTTTACATCAACATCGCTACAACCGTTTGTAGCGGTCTTAGAAGGCCTGCAGCAGTGGACGTTAACGGGCAGACATGTTGTACGTCTCGGAGGTATCGTGAGGCGAGGCGATGTAGGTGAGGCGGTGAGGCGGTGAGGCGCTGAGGGCGAGTGCATGATCAAGTATAGCGTGTATAGCGTGCTGAGATATTCTGTGAGGAGATTCGCGGAAGCGGAGCGCGCGGCGACCGCCCGTCTGAGCGCGCAGCACCTGCCCGCGCCGCGAGCTATTTATAAACCAGACCGTACCTCCGACATAGAGTAAGCCTTATTCGCATACGACACGCCTCAACTTTAAACTTCCGTCATTCTGCCTACTACGCTCAGACACTACGCTCAGACCTCTAGTTAGACCGTTGGACTGTGACGATGTACCTTTTATAGTGTTATCACTTATCACAATTGAATTCCTTGTTTGTAAGTTTTAAACTTGGCAGTCTTGTAAAGGTGTGTTAACAACACTGTTTGTATTTGCGTCATTCAACACTGTTTTAGGTAGGTTCTATTTAGCACTTGAGCTGCAAAACTTTGTCAGCGCGTGATATATCTCAGGCATAGGATGATAAAGATCCGGAACGAGCTTTTTATGCAGTTTTTCTCCGCAGAATGTGTTTTCAATTAAGCATATAGCTAAAACTTTTCGTTTTTTATAGTGAAGCTATTTCGTGGGTATCGTTCTGAGATGGAAACAATGAAGTGTCCCTTCTGATGTTAGTTCGTAGCAGTGCGTTGTGCATTGCTATTTATCTACGACTCTATAGTCCCAACACATTATTCTAGTACACAATACTTAGTAGCTATACTACACCCAATAATATATTGTTTACCTGCTTTTTGCGCAGCATCGCTGTTTATAATTTTCCGTAATGTCTTTATGTATCTGCATAACAAGAATAGTTACAATTGCCAGCGTAATAATAAACACACCTGGTTGGTGCGAGCTTTTCAACTCCGTTAGTGTGGAGTGTGTGAGGTGGCGAGGTAGCTACCAGTAGTCGAATAAATATTATTTTTAATGATCAGTGCAGCCGGTGTTTGTGCACTATGTGTTCGACATGTTTACGTAACAGTGTTCAGATGTCGGCAGCCGCCGGCCGCGCTCTCGTCGTCGGTAAACACACCAAACGGTGTTCAGCACACGACACACACGACCCGATGTTTGCTCACCGACTAGTTCTTGTTCACCGCTCACCGTTCCAACACATTAGTCGCGCCCTAATATATCTACTCGTACACATCTCGAGTTAAAAGATAAAATGTGATTGATTTTTTCGCTCATCGATAAAATACGTAGAGTTTTTTCAACCGTATTTCATTATTCGATGTCATCGTCCTCGGGCCCGCCTATTCACCTTTATGCTATGCATACTTTAGCTTTGGATGAGGAAATATTTTAAGTCAACAAGTTACTACAGTTTATCTGTGCCTACAGATCATAGCGCATCACACGACTTTATTTTCACAAAAAGGGCCGTGTCCTTAGCTCAGAGGTCGAATATGCGAATGCATGCCAGTCGTAAAAACTCGGCAAGGTGAACTGAACTGTTAGACAAAGGCTCATCGCGCGCTGAACTAATTAGGCTGAACGTTGTGAGGAATGCCCCGCGGGCCACGCCGGTAATTGTAGAGCGCGCGCGCCGCACCGCTCCGCGCCCCCGGCTGCGCGGGCGCACACATCAGTGCGAACGAAGCTTTTGCTACAAGATTTATTTACATCCGGATTCTATAACTAGAAACTAATGAGTTACATATAATAGGAAATATAAATAACTGCGTGCATTCACACTAGAAAATAATAATTTTATGCATAAATTCCACAACATCGCATCACATAACATTTTTGGAAATATATCTTTTTTTATTTAATCAATGCAAATATAGCAGTAAATAGCGTCGTCAAACCAATTTATTACTACTTTGATAACGGTAGTAGTGGAAAAAAATTGTTTGTGCGTTGGCGGCCTAACACACTGACAGAATGTCGGCCGCTGCGCAAGGTTATGCCAATGTGTGATGGTTTTGTAGGCTGATTACTATATTGACCATGTGGTACATACGTACCCATATAATTAAGCTAATGTGAGAGTAAAATATTACTAATCAATGCTCTTTATACTCCACGAAGTGACGACTGATGGACGATAGTGGAACATATGACATTAACGCATTTATGATAAGAATTTTGAACATCGATCACCGGCGATGTTACCAAAACATAAATAATGAACTTTAGTGGAAAAATAACGACACATCGTAACAGGTTCAGTTCAGACTAAAGTACAATAGACTGCGGAAAAAATATAGAAAGGAATTTAAATAAGTAGGTAGATAGTTTCGAATACGATCGCTGGAATTTGCAGGTCATTGAATAGATGTTTTTATTAAAAGCATGGATTTTTTCTTAAACGAGCACCCACAGTTATGGGGAACCATGTAAGTCAACAACAACATAAAGTTATGAGTACTGAATTTCAGCGTCCTCTTGTGATGATTGATAAATGATTTTATTTCTGTAAGTAGGTTTGTACAAACTATTTTACACGTCAATCATATTTTAAAACCTAGATGAGGGACTTGGTGGTCTATGGCTTTTCTACACTATAGAATACAAAACATTTATTTACAGACAGAGCCTACACCAATAGACTACACCTAGAGACTATATCTCAGTAAGCACGGAGTAAAACTAAGTCTAAGTAAGGACTTAGACTTAGTTCTACTGTAGGTCAACTGGATTGATGGAGAAGTAGTTGTTAGGGGCGAAGCAATTTAATTACTTACACTTTTGAGTACAATATTACCATATTTCAAGAACAAGCTTCCTCCATGGATTCGATGTATGATTTTGCCCTAAATTCCAATGGTAGAATCTTCTCAATATAATCTAAACTTCAAGGCAAGATTCTTAGAAGACCCTGATTTACATCGAGCGGCCTTTGAGTAATTTTCCTTACACGTAATGGTATTTTTTATTTGGAAAACGGAAATAATTTTGCTATATTTTATGATGGATTAGTCTGTTTAGCGTTAGTGCAACAGTTTTTGTGTGGATATTATTAACGTCGCAGCGGAGCGGTCTCGTTCTGGGCGGCCTTCGCTCGACGGAGACAAGAGGCTTGCTGCCACTTTCACTCGACCACCGCCACGTGCATCCATAAACACCTTATTTTAGATGTGTGGATGTGGCATTTTTCTCAATAAACTATAGAACAAAAAGTGTTTTTGTTCATAGCTTAATAAACTTTGTTAAAACCAACTTTGATCCAGAAAGAACTTGATAACTTTGTTTCTGTGAAGTAGGTATGCTTTAAAAAATAAACTACGCCAGAGCCTTAGTTTCTTCAACACAGGCGAAAGTAAAAAGAAACGGTACTTAATATGATTTGATTCATAACACCTCCAATAATTCGTAGCTCTACGATTTTGGAGGTTCATACTCTTACCAGAAAAATTCTGGCTTGAAAACAATACGTAAGTGCCAACACAATTTGTTTTTCACTTATACCTACTCGCACCTGGCAACTTGTTTTGATAGTTTTTTCACTACACAGTTACACACACACACACATACATAATAAATTCTTCGTACATGCCTGAAGGTATATTTTTAAACGTCGGCATGGGTATACAAAAATTAGTTTCGCTTTGCTACGAAATTGTTACAGGTGTACATAATCTGTGGGTTTGTATCACCAAGTTTTAAAATGCTTCTAAGATTTGGTGATATTTTTATCATAAATACACAGGTGTTGTTACCTAGCACAGGAGTCAGGGCTTCACTTTGTACACATTTTTTATGCCATTAAATTATTTATTTATAAAATTTCCGGATGTTGGGTCATACAAACAAAAATTTAAATTCAGTGAAAATATAAATAAATGATTCTTAAAAGAAAATTCTTGAAAATTTTCTCAAAGTTTTCCAATATAGCGTATGTTGTCTAAGGATCAAGAATCAATAATATGTATCATCGGTTGTAATGAGCTAAGCACATAGGTACACATAGATCGTGCGTGTGCGCATTTCGAAACCGGTGTTGCGCAATAAGGTCGGCGCCAAGGACGCGGGTTCGTTGCCAGAAATAAATTGCTGTTTATGTCTGTCTAGTGTACACTGCGGGCCGCTCGCACTGCCCGCGAATCAAAACCCATACTGGGCAAATTGTTTTTTTTTCATCGAAGTTCTAATGCTCAATGCTTGTGCGAATGGCATGTATTAGAACTTTATGGCAACAAGATTTTATGGCTTTTTGTAACTGTACTGTCTTGTTAACTTACGTTAAGAAATGCAGAGTTTTTCTGCCTTCGAGTTTAGCTTGTAGAATAAAGAAGCGTTTGTTTAATATTCAATCTATAACGTCCCAGTGCACTGCACGGTAATCATTAAGTGACAGTTACTTACATAAATAAGTTTGAACTACTAACGAGGCTAGACATGTCCTTTATAGCTGTTGCTAACAAAGATATATGGTTTTCGCAGGTACAAGAAACTTAACACGATCGGTTAATAAGTCTGTAACGCAGCGGACGTGTTAAGTTGTTATGAGCGAACAAAAGACCAGTAAGTAGGTAATAAGTATGATAAGGTGCTAATTTCTATTCAACATGTTGTGAACTAGAATTCTTCTGTTACGTTTATTTGCTGAGCGTCAATATTTACACTTGGGACATGCTTTCATAATAAACGGTAACATCTAGAAAACAAGATTAACGATTGTCACATATCAAAAATCATAAAAATATTTTCTTGGCCCAATTTTCGCGCTCGCCACTTTCTCCCTGACTAGGAAAAGGCGGAAGAAAATAGTTCACAAATGAGGTTTACTTATTTAGCTTTACTCTCTGAGGCTATTTGTAGAGTTCAAACAACAGTTACAAATTCTGTGCCAATTACATACAGGTATTATGAAAACGTTGTATATGCGCATGACTTAATAAGGCGTGGACTATAGCACTCAATCGACACGTATTGTGTGCTATGTTGCATAGGTGTAATTAAATTACCTACTTAAGGTAAGATTTTAATATATAGCTCTTCCTACAGAATTCAAAGGGCTTTACCTACCAGCAATTAGTACTTACCACATTTAAATTCTTTAAACAGTAATCGTCATATACAACAAGACAAGTCTTGTATAGAATTTCATGTTACGTTGCATTTATAGTGGTGACAAAATACTCGTTTAGTGTTGTCGCGACGACTCGGAGAGATGCGCTGTAGCATGCATCGCAGCGGGGCCGCCTGGCCGGTTAAATATGTCATCACCGTTATACCGACACGCGACAACTACACCACTAGTGGGATTACCATCCACGCTTATTAACTTTATTTTCGCTTCACATGTAACTGTTCTCTAGAGCTGCACTCTCACTTAACAAATATTACTTTTTGGTCGTTTTAGGTTTCTAATCGCGTAATTAAAGTCAGAATGATTGTTTGTAACAAATGTAAACGTATTTATAAACGTTATTCCCCATGAAAGTGATTAATTGTGTTTATAATGTAAGCACCATTCCAGAAAAGCTCGCTACAATGTTGTAACGGGATGATTAAACTGTACAACAGCGAACAAGCTAAGGGCGTACATCAAAAGCTCAACTCAGCGTGATAGCTGTAATGCTTGAGTGACACGCTTTACAAACTGCACTTTACGATAAAGCCGAGTTCATACTAGTTGCTTGATTTAAATAACTTTGCATAGCAAGTTAATTTATAAGAAATTAAACCTTGTTCTCGCATTAGTGTTGCTCGGCTCGAGATCGGTGATACGGCTATGGTCCATGTGACGCTGCCCTTATGGTGAAAGTCGATTGTGATTGAGGTGCGTACGAGACAAACAAAACGCGAGGCGTGCGAGTTCCGCGGCACGCGACTATATTATTTTTTACATCGACAAAATAATTATGTTCCTTTTTCAACCTTCAGCATCGGGGGGAAAGGTCGAAAGTGTGATGGACAGACAAATTGATGGTAGCGAGATGCGCTCCGATGGTCAAATTCGAAACGCAAACAAGTCACCGGTACGTGTTAAATATTTCACGCTGCGCCGCGCGCGTTCTTCTTTTTCATTTAAATGAACAAGAATTCTGAAAATTCGAAATGAACCGAAGAATGAAGACGGATTACGCGCTGTTATAATTTTAACGTAACGCAAGTCATTGTTAGGGTTGCCACGTAAATGGACACTGTATGAAAATATAAAACAAAATCTTTAAAATATTACAATCATGTCTTGCACAACAAATTTTGGGTAAAGTTAAATGAAAAAGCTTTTGATTAAGATAAGCTAAACCGTCAAAAAGTGTATGAAGGTTGGTAATAAAAGCGTGCAATGTGATTGTTGGCGTGTGTGGTCAGATGGTATCAGTATGTTGAGTGTGCACTTGATAAGATAAGGTACCTGTGTACATGGCGGGGTGCGCGGGCGCATCCGCGGGCATGCGGCGTGGTGCGCCTGCGCGAGACTCGCGGCCGCGGCACGGCCATCGACCGCACGCCTCCTCTAAAATATTCCAAGCATGCACAAATTAAACTGGTTTTTTCTTCATATTATTTTTGCATAAAAACATTGTACACTAAACAATTTCGCGATACTGTGCAATATAGCACACCTTTGGCTATTATATTAAATGAGTTTCTGGTATAGGTAGCTATCATCAATGTTGAGGCTGGCTCTATCGATGCCATGACCTCGCCATACTATGAAATTGAAACTGATTGAAGATTTTTTTACAGCGCTTTGATTTGAATTTACAGGTACTTCAGGAATGTTGAAATATGAATAGAGAGGAACACATTAGTGTGGTTTTTTAAGCATTATCTCTGTCGTATTAGGCTCTGAAATAAAAGACTCAAGCAATGGCAAGGAATTCTGTTACTTAAAATTATGTACCAACCATTAAGTCACATATTATGTATGAAAACCCTGGAAATGGCTGCAGCTTTTAATTATGAGACCAAAAAATATAAAGTTTGCTTCTACAGAACTTTCAGTGTACAACTAAGTCAAATCTCCTGTCTGGAGCCTATCTGAATTCTAATAGGCTACAATTAGATTATTTAACAATAATAAAAGCTGACTGACTATTATTATTTATTATCTGTTTATGCTTGTTCCTTTGGTTATTGTATTAATAACAATTATCAGTAAAAAATAAAATGACTCCAACAATGTATAGATAAGTGCAGATGTTTAAAACAAAAGCAATCACTTTCCACGTGAGGCCGAGTCGAAAGTTCGCTCCAATTCATTTGTAGCTTTTTGTCTCAAGGGAATGCAAGTCGTCAGACTTTAGTCTGGTCTCCAGGCCAGCAGCGCGGGGGGCCGCTCCTCGCCCTTTTGTTTTTATACCCGTGCAAGAATGCAAAACAATTATAATTCCCTTAGGGATAAGTCGTCGCGCTCCTTGGGAACCGAGCGTACGTAATCAACAAACGATTTTCGTATCTTATTCGGCTTGCGGTTTGAAAAAACTCTAATTGGATTAAGCCGGATCACCTCGTGCATTATCTGGAGGCACTAGCACTGCCCTCCACGGATTGGCCCCGGCTGCTACTGATGAGTAGGGAGTGGCTCAGCAGAGAGGTCCGAGGCGCGCACACAAGCACCGACGCTGACCAATCCATTTACGATAATTACGCCGAGATGGGGATAAATCGGCGTCCAGCCGTCCACCGCCGAGTTACGAGCGAGCCGACTATAAAATAAATTATACCCACTTCGTTCGCCTCCACTCAGTTTTTTGTTGCCGTCCAAAGCGAACGAAAAAAAACAAAAGCAAAATCTCGAGAGGACGAAATACGAGGCAAAGACAAAGCTTGAATTTATCTACTGATAATATAGACGTAGGGCGGGTGGCGCGGCAGACGTGGAGTTGCCGACCGGGTGGCCGGCCAAATTATACAGCGCGCATTCCTGCGTCCAGGCAAAAACATGATATATAGCCGCCTTGTGACGAAATATTTGAAATTCGGAGACCTGCCCGCCACACTCTAAATGGAATCCACTTTAAATATTATCTCTGACATTCTTTTCAGACGACTTTATAAGCTTTTACATGATATTTTAAGAATGAATGTGAGGCATGAAGTTATATTGTTACGATATTTACGACGGAATGCCTGCATATACGTAGTTGTTTCTAGTTGGATGCGGACTAAATTGCAAGAGGATAGCATGAGAAAAGAAAGGCTCGAGCGCACGCGTCATGCGCCTAGCTAACCTTATACAATTCAACTAGATGAATTTCCTCGGCGGAATGCGGCCCCGTATGCATACGGCATACGGAGCGTCCAAGAATAAACTCTACACTCTTGGACAATTAAATTATTATGTATCCAGTGATTCAAGCTACAAGACTTCGAAACATTTTGTTTATGGTACGATTCACGTCTCTGTTACGAGATTTATATTTAGTTTTTAGCAACATATCACGAAGTGTGCGTGTATAGAATGCGTTTTATAGATTTTTTCGTCAGCAATATACCTAATATTGCTAGGTGTTAGCAGTAGTTCAATGGCGTCCAGTCAGAGCCCGCGAACTTCCGAGCGGAAGTCTAGCTTTAGATCATTATAAATGATCGATATGAATAATTAAGTTGTCATTACTTGACGTATATGTTTCAATGTATTTTTATCTTGTTATTGTTGCTATATACTCGTAGGTACTTACAACATGCTTGGAAGTCGGTCAAACTGTTAAAGTGAGATTGGTTACTATGGAAGCAAAAGACCTCTAAAGTTAATAATTTATGGTCTGTAGAGTGTACTGATTTCATAAAGATCGTTGTAGACAGTATGTCTGTAGGGATGGATGACCAATTCGTTGATATAACCAGAAACGGGTATCTGGTATCACTGTCTAGATTACTATTAGACCTTTCCTGAAAAGATACCGCATTATGTTTCCAGATTTTCTTGATTTTCATCCAGTTTTTCTTCTTCAGATTGGGTTAGGGTTGTTCACAGCACCTAAAGATGCAAAGGGTATGAATTATCAAGCCTTGAAACAGCTTTTAGAAAAATAATGTCATTAGGTACTACATTGATACTGTGGGTTTCATAAAGTTGGATTTACCCACTAATACAAGGGGTCGAAGATACCTAAATTTAATTTTCCTTAATTTCATACAAGTTTTCTTAAAATTTTCTTCAGACTTTTCTATAATAAGAAATCATTTCCACATGCATTCAAATACGCTGTCAGTATCTGTTTTCATCCTCCAACTGGCTATCTATCATATCTTAAGAAAGATCGTTTCGATATATCCCCATCAAAGTTCAGAGACGCACTTGCATTACGTTACCAAAGATTACCAGTCTCTATGCCAAAATCATGTGATGGCTGTGGCTGCGATGAATTCAACGTTGATCATACTGTATATTGTAAAAAGGGTGGTCTTATAACACGTCGCCATAATGAAATTAGAGATTTATTCTGCGACTTCTGTCAGCACGTATGGGAAAACGTAGTCAAAGAACCCATCATCTCCGAAGGGCACTGCGGACTACGTGGAGATCTTTCTTGCCGTGGCGTTTGGGATACTCAGAGGGAGGCGCTACTTGATATCCGTGTCGTAGACATGCGTCATGTTTGTGAACGGGCGCCGTCAGTGGGGACTGGTCATCTCTTTGCTGCCATGGCTTATTTTAATTTAATATTTGAATTGCTTTTTTTTCTCGACTTTTCATTATGGACGCTTCTAACGTTCTGCATCGTTCTCACATGCATAATTTTTAACATTAATGATGTAACCAAGACTTTGTAAACATATTATTTTGATTTAAAAGAGTGTCCATGGAGTTTCTTGCCCGTTCTTCTCCATAGGTACCTACGCTTTGGAATGGGCAACTAGCTTCATCTTTCTGACTGACCGACCCCTTGACAATTTAAAAGTGCCTGTAATTGGTTTAATTGAAATAAATGCTTTGAGTTTGAGTTTGATGCTCCATCTTATATTGCACGCTGTGTCGCTTCTGTACTAAAATCCGCAGAAGAAGAAAAAATAAGGAAATATTCAAACGCTTGTGAAATGCGACATGCGATACTCAACCCCCTTGTTGCATCTGTTGACGGAGTCTTCGCCCCACAAATGTCTACCTTCGTAAATCATCTTGGAGCTGCAATCACTGACCGCTGGAATAGATCTTTTAGCGTAGTGATGGGTCGGCTAAGATCAAGAATCATCATCTCAATAATACATGCCACTAGCATGTGCATTCCTGGCACAGGGCATAAATTTAAACCAATAGCCAAGTTATTCGGCTTCGATGATGGAGACAAGACTGATGTGGATGCGGCCAACGAACTAAGAAGACGTCGATTACAATAAATCGCTATACAAAATAAACTTGCTTTATTCGTTAATTAATCAATAATTTGACAGTACTATTGTTATAGATTATTTTGTATTGTAGTAATGTATTTCTAATCTATTTATATAAAAGAAAGTCGGGTTAGTTACACTATTTAGAACTCAAGAACCACTGGACCGATTTTTATGCACTTTGGTTAATAAGATTTGTCTCCGCCCCGAATAGCAGAATAACTATTAAAACATGGGGTAAATTCACAAACAAAAAAAAATTCTCATACATTTTGTATGGATCGGCTTTTTTGATTCTGAGGCGTTACGAAGTCCGCTGGGTCAGCCAGTATCAAATAAATATCTGTTTTCATCTTTAAGTAGCCTTGATGAGCAGAGCTTTGAAAGCATAGACTTTCCTGACTCGTTCAAAAAAGAGGCAAAAGTTATCACCGTGCGGAAGAATTAATCCATATAATGTGCGTCAAGTTCGTTACTGGTGTTTCATTCATTCGTGAGTAACCTTGCAGCGAGGTTACCGTGACATACACCTCTAGACGACCCCTACTTGCCAGGTTCATCTAATAAGGCTTATTTTGACTGCGTCTTGAACGTGACCTTATAATCGGACCTGTAGCACATTTGGATCGTATTAAAGGTCAGATTAGCTGTTGCTAATGTATAAAGGCATTGTTTCTCTAAGTTGTTAGCTAAAGTTATGTTTGCAGTCTGCACAGAGTCGTCATTGGTGTGTAGAGCATGGCTATACATCACATTACAAGTAACGTTTGATACGTTACTGACCTACGCAGTACACATTCAATATAATGGATTATAATGTAGTTTTTCTTGGCTAGGACATTTAGTCTTTTGATAAAAGCTGTAACGTTTCTGTCTACATATAAATAATAAGAAACCATTATAGTAAAGTATAACATAATACTACACTACTGTAGCTACACATTGTATAATCACTACTTTTTAGTGCAAATATCAGCTAATTACAAGCACATACAATATATTTACCTATGTATCATAACTATTATTATACATCTAAGTACGGTATGGCTACAATATCATATCTAAACAGATTTTTATCTACTGCACTTTAATTGCAATTTAATCGTAATTTTCACCATGGGTTACGTTATAATGAATAATAGACAGATACAATTTAAAATTACATCATTTATTACATCTGCAGTTTAATAAAATAATAATTACACGAATATATACACAAATAAGTATTTACAATGTTCGAGGCCGTCACTATATGTACACTGGGTCCACGAGTTATCACTAGGTCCGCACTGGGCGTGGGGGGCGCCTTCGTCATCGGCAGCCGCAGCCCGTCACCATCATGTCCTGATAGTTTTTGAGCACCACATTATTTAGTTCGTCCATATATAACATGGAAATAGAGGAGAGCTGCGTAGGTACACAGCACGCTTTCGGCACCGCGGCCGGGTTCACTGAGTTCACGAGAGTCTGCACGATCGCGTGGTTCGTGCCGTTGAGGTGGTCAGCCAGCGGGAACGGGCAGTCGCCCTGGCAGTAGTAGGCCTCGTAGCCGTGTGGCGCCACGATCCAGTCGCTCCAGCCAACCTCCGCAAAGTCCACGTACAGCGGGCGGCGCTGGCAGATCTCGCGCGCCTCCTTGCGACGGTGGTGCGCGCGGTGGCCGCGCCGTTGCGTCGCGCGCTTGCTGCGCACCAGGCGCGTCTCACCGCTCTCCCGAGCGGCGCGCGCTCGCGCGTCCTCTGTATACAGCAGCAGCAACGGTTGCCGCGTACTCCACTCTTCGTCTTCCTCCGCGGCACGTCTCCGCACTCTCACATGAGATTGTTTAGCGTCTACATTTTGCTCACCCTCTTCTAACACACGCACTAATAGTCCATGATTATGCTCTGGCTCCGAGAGCCACCGGCGCGCTGCACCGAGCGCGTCTGCTGTGACAGTGCCTTTAGAGGCCCTCAACGGCACTGAGTCAAGCAGCCGCAGGATTGGCGCAGTCTTGCCGCGTCGGCCCGGCCGCACTATGTCGTACAGGAGCAGCCGCTGGGCGCCCTCGACTCCGTCGACTCGTTGAAACGTAATGTCGGCTCCGCGAGCGAGCTCGTCGCTGGGGATGCCGCTCAGGTTGAAGTAGAGACGAAATCGATGCTCGCCGGGAAACCGTAGGTCGAGCTCGGTGGGAGTGTGGTGGTATGACCGCGCCGTATTGGCTGCGGCGGCGGGGATGGCGCCGTCGGCCTCGTACAGCAAGCGCATGGCGCGCGGCACGGGCGGAGGCGCGGCGCGGCGCGCGGGCCGGCGCGGCAGGCCCAGTAGCGCCAGCAGCTGGCGCTCGGCGGCACCGCGCGTGCGCTCGTCCATTCCCGCGCACGCGCACAGCGCCACCAGCGCGCACACCACCGCGCATGCGCACGCCCCACGCATAATTCTCCTCGACCCACCTGCAAAGATGCAAAAACAAACGTTAACATTGGTAATTCATTACTACATGTTTACTTATTAATACAAAATCGACCATAGTAGCATACATAAATGTTTTTGTTGTTAATTGAAATTACTGATGATATAAAATTAGTCAATGTTTTTACTAGTTTAAAGTTATGTTACGGTTAAAAAAACGTTAGAATTCTAGATTGGAATAAAAGCCAGAATTATCCAACTATTAGCTTTTCTGGCGGTAAAGCTTGCGCTCGCTTAAGTAGTGATGGCACAGAGGTTTTATAAACTTAAATCATAATCAATAAACGACCTCACTAGCATTATAAAATTAATTAAAATCCGTTTAATAGAAGGTAAGTCATTGGCGGACAGACCTTGTGTTTTATAATATGTAGAGAACTAGATTTTTTATAAATTAGGCAGCAGGAAGATTTGATCACAGGGATCTAAGGTCCATCGAGGTTTACAAATCGACACAAGTAATCTAACTGAGTAAGAATTTCCAAGGAACTTACAACACTGATGCATTTTACCAGTAGTTGGTTAGCCAACAAAGACGGACACTGTGTCCAACCGGCAGTCGTTTTATCTCTAGGTGTATTTCTAATGAATGCACTAACATACATTGTAATATATTCATGCATATTTAATTCAATTGAGTAGTACATGTACCGGTCAACACACACAAGTGGAGAAGCGAGTTTCGAACCTCTTGTCACATTTAAGTAAAACTGTACAAGCTTATGCTTACCTAGTACCAACCATAAGAGTACACCATCGGGGTTCCAATATCTTCCGATTTTATTTTAATGTGAAAGATAGTTTTTAATAAACATCGGTTAGGTCACTAACTGAACACCGTATTTTAAATTGAGGAAAATTGACAGATATTTTATTGATAAGCAATTATTAATTAATGAGAAAGATCGAGTAAACATGCCTACGAGACGAGTCCATTAGGTGGACATCAATAGACGCGCACGTTTCCGACTGGAGGTAAACGATGACTGATAGTGGTTCGCGATGATGACTATTTTTATTTAAAATCTAGGACACGCCCCCCGGCGAGGACGATCCAACATCAAAGGTCAAATACCTCCCTTATCATCGGAATTTTCATCGTGTTACTCTTCACACAAATTGGAAATTTGTGGTCAATTTACTGAGGGCTAAATGCCCTCCACTTTGGCATAGCCTCCTTTTTTATTTTATCCGTTACATCAATGGTTGTTTGGCAATGCTTTATTATAACTTTTAATCCATTTTTTTGGCAATTATGGCGCAAATTAAGGTTTTTGTTTAGTTGATTTATCCATTTTACATTTTGGCTTTTGATCTAATATATGTATATCTAACAACTACAAACAGTTCTCCTACACGCTTTGAAAACACGCTTTTTATACAAATATCAGCACCTCAATAAAACAATGTTCGCACTATAGCGCCACGCCACAACACAGCTGCTTACAATCTTATTGTTTATTTGTTTACTCATTTGGAATTTCCTTGCATTTGTGTACAAGAATGTTTTCTTCCCGGTAATTTATACGCGAATATTCCCCACACTGACAGAAACCAGAGATTACTTCGGCTCCAATGAGATATAACATGTTTTTGTATTTGCGGTAATTTGTAGCTTTTTACTAGAGGGGCTTGTGGCCAAGTAATAACAGCCGCACGGGTCGATTTATCAGGTTAAGCTACGCTTGCCGCGGTTGGTCCGTGAATGGGTGACCATCTTCATATACTAAGACCCCTCCGCGCCTCGGAAAGCACGTTAAGCCGTTGGTCCCGGCTGCCTTTCGTGGATCTTTGACAGTCGTTACGGGTCGTCAGTAGCCCGAAAAATTGACAACCAGTCTTAGCAAGGGGTTTCGTATTACCCAGTAACTGGGTTGTGGGGGTTAGATAGGCAATCACTCCATGTAAAATACTGGTATTCAGCTGTATCCGGTTAGACTGGAAGCCAACCCCAAAATAGTTGGGAAAAGGCTAGGCAGATGATTGTAGCTTTTTACTTATGTAAAGATTACAAGAGAATATATAAAGCTAACCCAGTTTTCTAAAAGTAAATAATTATGTCTAAATCTATAGCGGAATGACTACGGCGTAGCAAGTGGTGGGGATTATCAAAATACAAGCGGCCATGTGACGCGATACATTCAAATGAGTTACAACCTCTACAAAAACTAAATATCAATGAAATTCTACTAATCAACTGGCATTTACTTTGTTTGCTTATCTACTGCACTAAAACACTATCACACATACACGTCACTCTACGTACTACGTAGCACAAACTGTGAAAAACATAAAATACGAGAATATGTTACTAAAAATGCATGTTTGACGATACAAACCATATTAAAATGAAGAGAAACCAAAATCACATGTCATGTTACACAAACACCCAATATAAACATGGTTATATCGCTCAAGCACTTTCCAAAAGCGTTCAGTAAAAGACATCAACGGGATGCGTTTCGTGCTGCTACGAATAACAGTACGCGCTGTTTAGTTTGTACGACATAATCACGAATGTTTAGCTCCAAGTGCTCCAACTGATCTTTTGACTCTATTTATATTTATTAAACAACATTGAGAAAATTCTGAATCTAACAATTGTCTTTAAGTTCATCTTTAATCCTATAATACGGCAAACAAACAAACACACATTTTTCTGAAACAAAATCAACTTTATGTGAAAGTATTCAAGATCACGAAAATACTGGCTGATCTGGAAAAATATATTAACATCACCGAATTTATATGTTTTTGTTATAATGTTTTGATCGTTCTAGCGCGGTCGACCGGATTGCGGCGTACGTATTTCGAAAATAATGCGGTCAAACCGGCCGCGGGCGCACGACCGCTCGCCTCTCTCACTCACCCGAAATTTTAACGCATCCAACGTCGACGGGTACGCAAAATCCGCGATATCCTCGAACAAACGCACAGTCAACGCTTGGGAAACAGATGGAGTGGCACTCGTTCACGACCGAACCGATAGCACATTACAGCGGAGTCTGGTAACATCACTGTGTCGGGCAGGCGCGCGGGAGTGGTCGCGCGCTCGTGCGTGCGGAACAGAGGTGAAGCGCATGGCGTGCTCGCAGCGCTGTGCTCGCGGCCCGAGTGAGCGCCGGGCGCGGCAGACGCGGCGGCGTCGTCCGTACCCCGCGCCTGCGCCACCGAGCGCGGGCGTGCCCGCCCCGCCCCCCGACCCGCGCCCTCTCGCACCGCCCCGCCCCTCTCACAACATGCCTGCCACTCCGGGAACAACCCTCACTACTATCTACCACCACCATCACCAACAACAACAACAGCTGCTACCACCGCCACCTAATCACACCATCCACTTGTTCAAAGCGTCAGCGCCATTCCACTCATCAAAAAAATCAAGTTTTTCTCCACACTGTCATTAGAGGTCAAACCCTAACATTATATCTCTTCCAAAAAGGGACGCAATGTCGGAATGGTCTAGTTTCAGAAATAGTGACCAAACATTACGTCCATTTGTTATGCTGACGCTCAAGTAATTTGCTACGCGTAAATAGTAACCGCAGAACCAACTCTTATCACGCCATGGTACTAAATTTTTTCAGAGATTATAAATTTTTGAGCCAAAACACAATAATACGCATGAAACTGAAGAAGCGAGTGTGCTACGAAAAGCCTACGAACTATTAATCTATTTTTGTAATTTTTGGTCTACGGTGCTACGAGTGCTACGCCGAAATCGATTCGGGAACGATTGTGAAATTGACAATTTATTTTCTAGAACGATGACGTCAGAATTGATACAGTACCAAATAAAAAGGCTAATCAATCACTCATAGTACATTCATAGATGTTAGTAGAAGTATTTAGTTTCAAAATAACGATCTACTGTGTCTCCAAAAAACCCGTTGGTAGCTGATACGGAATATGAAAAAAAAAAAAGAAACTCCAAAAACCCACAGTGACAGGGCGGTTTTACCTTTGCTAACATTCCTTTTGGACTACTTTTGGAACTGTCAAATCAATGTAACGTTTTAGACTCCAAAGAAAGCATTAGTCACTCACCAAACTCGGCTCCAGTGATAAGAAGTCACAACTATGCTTATCATTTACGAGTCGCTTCCTCTAATACCTTGGCCGTTGTCTTTTTCACGTATTTCAGATAATGGGTGATGCGTAGATGTTTTTATACCTTTCTCTTATGCAGGACGCAGCTGCCACGAAAGTTATAACAATGAGATGTGGTTGAGTAAATATTGCGAAGAAAAAACGCAAGCAGCGAGTCTTTGCGATGAGTGTGTCGTGAACAATGATGAGCGAGTGTTTCAGGTGAGCATGTTGACCCACGTGCCCTCACAGATGTACATCTCAACCGTATTTTTATGAAACAGGTGTAACATTAACACAGTTATGTTTGATTAGCGTTACGCAAGAGAGTGTGATAGGTCAAGTTTTTCTGGGCACTTTTATTGCGCTTATATTTTATCTGAAACGGACAGTGCCATAGACTACTATTATAAACTAGAGAGACAGTGCGATTCGTATCGTTGACATGTGGAGTTGTGACATGATATACGATGCATAGAATTGAAATACAAATAACCATTACTCTAAAGCAATAATTCTATTTGTAATGTTTATTTAATTATAGACAAGGTGGCGCAAAAAGCAAAAGCAGACTTTATAATGCCATGAGGCATTCTGTATCAGTAAATCTATAGGTTTAAGCCACATCAAAACATGTTGTGGCTTTAATATAATTGTATATAGTTGTGTTATAAATTATGTATATTTGGAACTTATGTCGTAAAAACTTTTCTATGTTTCAAGAACAAACAACGTCATGCGTGTGACATTTTTGTGGTCATATCACAACTTTATTTGTTTAGATAGAGCAATCAAACACTAACGAATTACGAGCAGGTAACAGCTATAAAACTACTATTAGAGCCAAATGTAAATTCACACTTCAATAAGTCAATTATTTAAACAGTGAAGATAAACAAATATCAACCAAACTTCACGTTTATACCGTTACATTTTATGGAAGTCTTCCTGTCCCGCGCCTTCACTAACTCGTAACATAATTCATGATTCATTTTAAAACATCTTGAATTATCTGCAATATTTTACATAAATTCATAAATAAATACTCGTATAAAAAAAGGATTAAGTTTTATCTACGTTCCAATAAAACGCCCCACTCAAAGATCCAGACAATCGAGCATCTCGAAGTGTGCTCTTAAGTCGAATGGAGAATTAAAATGAGGTACCGGTACAATGCGGTTTATTAACGATAATAAACCTCAATTATTATTTAGTATGAGTGTTCTTAAATACGACCTAACCGCAATAATTATTGTGAGCATGAAATTCGGCAACTTATTGAGTGCTACCGGGCACCGCGGCTACCGGAGTTGCGCCTGCGCCGTTACGCGCAAATAACTAATGCTCTGTCGGCTATGTGTTCTTTTTTTGGCGCGTGTCTCTTGGAGCCGTTATATGAGGTATTTTGACGGTAGCGAAAGTTAGAATCACTTTATACCAGTTTTTATTCAGAAGATATAGAATAATAATTGATATTAAATCTATCGCGATACGTCGTGCCGTTGGTTTTGAAACATTGCCAACATTAGTTTTGCTTTAATAACTTTTTGCTTAAAACTTGTTCAGTGTTCTTACTTTATTAGCATAAAATTATAGAGCATGATTTGTAGAGTTCGTATTTTGAAGATTTGTCAACCTGTTTGAACTTTGAATTGATTGTAGATGAATAAATAAGTTGTAGAGTCAGAGGTCTTCTTAACAAAAACTGGTATGCTTTTTCTTAATTCAAGACAGAAAACCTCAATCGGCACAAATGTACCTATAGCAATCTTATTGGGAGCTATATATTTGAGCCATTTGGGGTTGAAACACTAGGGCGCTAGGGTGCTAGTGCTTATCGAGTATTTCGGGACATTGCCAAGCGGTTGGTTGACTCTTCCCGTGACCATAGGGCTGGTCTTGTTTTAGGTCAAAGAATCAGCATTGTCATCCAACGTGGCAACGCTGCCAGCCTTTTGGGCACTTTTCCCACTGACAGCGATGCGGACGAATTTTTTGTTGCCCAATAAGTAATATATTCCCTTTTTTTGCCTTTATATACTTGTACATAGATTGCATATTGTACTTAAGATTTATTAATAAGCATGTAAATAATTCGAGAGTTCACCGTACTAATCGACATTTCTGTTTGTGTGTTTTCTGACTTAATAAAGACGACAAGACGGGTTTTCTATAAGCAACTTCATCTAATGGTCGAAAATTCATACACCTTCCAGATTTTAATAGCTAGAAAGGGAGCACCACGAGGTACGAGCATCTGTTTCTAGTTTTAAGACTGGGTCTCCAGTATAGGTACCCAAACTTAAAGTTCTTAACCCTTCATATATCGTGGATCCACGCGAGACACAAAGACTTTTTAATTGTTTCTGTAACGGCATTCAACAGGTTAATATTTATAATTTAAGAGGAATAACACTATTAGGTAGGCAGTGTCTGGAAGAAACAATAATATCAGAAAAATATAATTCATAAGTCATAGATATACCTACTGCATGTTCCTATGACTTGAATACCTATGAACTGGGTACCTAAGAAGCTGGATTAAAAAGTTCATTTTAGTATTTCACACCTATCTAAAATTGCAAAAGTCAGATGAACTACGAACGGTGACTTTTAATCATTAAAAACACAACTGGTTTCTACGACTTCTCCACATTGCATATTTTTTCACTACCTATTCTACTGTTTGGATCAATATTAAGTTGATACTAAAATCATTTGAAGAAAGAAAATCATCAGAAGGGGTATGACAACATTTTTTTGTTTTTAAATAAGAACTGATCGAAATATACTGCGTTCTATCCAGAATAAACAATGTCAAAATGGAGTCAATGAAATGTCCCATATGATGTCCAATGATCCCTAAAGAGAAATTCCAAATTTCTCCTCTTGTCTGATAAGACAAGAACAACAATAATAGACGGAACAATTCGGAACTTCTCAGAGACGATAGTCTCATAACATTAGTACCTATACCTCAAAGTGCATGGAACTTGAAAATTAAAGTAAAACCATTAGCCTCAGACAAATATGCCATTAAAATCGGCTTCAAGAAACGTTACAACATCGTTCGAAAACTACTGAACCGGTCAGGGAGGAACCGCATGGTTTTGCAAGTTCCACCAACCTACACAACGCCTATTCTTACTATTGATTACTATCAAAGTAAGTTTAAATCACGTTTTACGATAACGAAGTATGCCAGCGGTGTGAGTGTCGGAGCCACGCCGTCTGCCTCCCACGGACGCCGCGTCCTGCTGTTGACTCACCAATTCACGGCTTCATGCACGTAATTAGCCCATTAGCACGCACGCACCGCTCAAATGCTCAATTAGATCAACGACCGTCGGGAATAGCTGCAGATTACGTTCCTCCTTGTTTCAATGATACCCAGGATAAAATGCCCGTTATGCCGTACCGTAATTGACAGTTCTCCTTTTGTCTAGCGTTGTTCAAGATTGGATTAAAGGAAATTAACACCGACACGTCACTTTGGCTTTTGCTTTTTGTGTGTTTTTCTTCATAAGGGTTATGAGAACTTTAATTGGTGTAAAACGTTTTTAACATGAACCGGCTTAGTGGAGTTAAGAGATAACAAATGGTTCGTGGTTTATGTTTTTCTCTGGCGTATTCTAGAAGCTACTTCGAATGAGAATAATCTTGTACCTACAATTCGCGAAAATAACGCTATAATCTACGCCGATCATCGCCCACTCTACAAATAATCTCACTGAATTAGAATTCTAGAACACATAAACAATTTGTGTTCAAATATTGGAACAGAATGATGTGTGAATCTGGTGAGTTGTCTAAACAACACTAACCTACGGGTGCAGGTGGTGTGTATTTTGATTGGCATAAGACAGCATAGTGCTCCAATAGCCCTGACAGATTGAACCAGATATACTTGCTGCTCTTTTCTAGTGGTAGTGTTCTGTATATTTTAGTGTGTTATTTGTTGGAAAGTAAACCAAACTTCAAGGTAAATTAAGGTACGACCCAGAAAAGTAAATATCACCTTAATTCACAATACTTAAGCAGGACCTAAACGCAAAAAACGCAAGTTTTAGAAACAATAAAAGTATATGATCGAGTACAGTAAACAAAATCAAAAAAATATATGATATTCTTCAGAATATATGCTGGGAAGGTAGTGTGTTAATACAACTTATTTGGTACGATAGAAAAAAATCATGAAGATACCTCTAAAAACTTTCTTTTTACAATAAAAACCATACTAATATACATACAATCATTATGATTTTTTGTCAGATTATTCTACAAGCAACATACAAAAAATCTAGTGTTTTAATTTTTTAGTCCAAACAATAGATTTTTCGTAAATAGATAATTGCTTCATATTTTGCAATAAATTACCAGCGTTGTGTCATCGCGCTTCTCTTTCTTTTCTATGCAGTCCGACAGTGACCGCGCTTTAGGTCATGTAGTCCTCTTAAGTACCTACCTAACTTTGTAAAGTCTGTCAAATTAATTGTTAATAAAATTGACTATCTATTTAATTTTCCGTATATTTAAATTACAATTTGTCATATTGGACTGTTGTATTAAATGGCTATAACACGACAAATTGACGTAGTGTGTCAATATTTTATTTTTTATTGCAAATTGTGCCAGCTCTTGACCTCGATCTCGCCTGGTGAAAAGCGATGGATGAGGTCTATAATAAACATAAATAATTTCCCTGGCCGTACTTCCTCACATACTCTTCGTTGGACATCACTTGTGTCGGGAAAAGTCGTGGAACACCTATATACTCAGACCGTTATGGACTGAATTCACCAACACGCATGCAGCTTGCGCGGTGATCAAATGCTCGTTCCTGCTTTGTATAAGAATGGACCTAGTTACCTTGCAATGGGGCAGTTGCAACCTAGTTTATTATTTACCGGGAAAACGCAGATATTCCTAAATATCAAAGTACCTGTATATAACTGTTTGTAAACGTCTAATATACGAGTATCAACGCGGACATGACAAAAGCTCCCAATAACTTACTGTCAAAAGACTAATATTATCTTACGTACCTACTTTATCGACAATTCTAGTAATAATATCGACTAATACATTCCTTACCGACATATTTCGATAAACCTATTTCCATTAACTATAAATTGAAGTTAAACAAATTTCTAAAGCTAGAAACACGTTTGTACATACAATCTCTTGGGAGAAGTTTAAGTTTAAGTTCTAGTTTTATTAAATTCCAGTCCATATTAGCTGTTACATTGTAGCATGCAAAGTTTCAGGTTGCATTGACAGAAGTGGATAAAACGCTGAACGCTGCACTGTCGTATCATGTACAGGGTTAGTTAGAAAGATCGAAGGCCGCAAGCGCTGAAATTGGCACGAGGCGTTCATACATAGCCTAATAGCCTACATGATAATCGGTGACTTCTAACAATTTTAGATACATATTCTATTTCGACGTAGCTTAATTTTGACTTACTCAAATGGTATAAAACCTTGGAAAACTATATATCAATAGGTACTTTAGTTTGGTTTGGTACGAAATTCATCATTAACATTTTATAATATACTAGCGGACCTGACCAATCGGGTCCAATTGATCTAAATTCAAATTAATCTAAACCATCCAGGGATCCATTCAAACCCACACAAAAAAAAATCATCAAAATCGGTACAGCCGTGTAGGAGGAGTTCAGTGACATACCTACAGAAGTACAGAAGAAATATATTATATACAGATATCGGTAGAAAATGTGCCAATTTCCTAAGCAGATCCTGCAATTTCTGCAGTATAGGTAACCCATATTAGAGTATCATTGAAATACTCGTTTAATTACTTCTAGTTACGTACCAATCTCTTTAGAAAATAATAGAATGAAAAGTATTTTCAAGATGGCTGCCAATTTCTTTTGACGATGAAAAAAAAACAATTTCCTAATGAGTTTTCACGGTTTTTTTTTTCAAATATACCTGCAGTGGCTACCAAAGCTTTCTACATAACGACTGTTATTAGTATTATAGATATTACTAGCTATTAGCATTTCTCGTAAGCACTGCTTAGTGCTACCAGTCTTTGAGCCAAATAATTGTATCTAATTGAATCTATTGTACAGTATTTATGGCAATAGAAAAGATTGCTTTTGACAGTTACATTTTTAAGTTGCCTAATGAGTTTTCTTGATAAACCTTAATACTTAAATCATCTACATGCAACTGCCCCTGAAAATACTACCAAAGCCTAAAATAAACTATTATAAATTAAGTGTTTAATATATTATTAGCTATTAGCAGTTCTACAACATTGCCCCCACTGTGTGGCAAATAATAATGGATTCTAAATAAATCGATTACCGAAACATAATCTTTCAAACGATTCGACTCACACCGGTAGCAAGTTTAGAAAAGCTAATAGATATAGACTCTGTTTCTTCGACGGCGCCACAGAACCTGAATAAGTAAATGTATCTATTATTAATTCTGTTCCACGGTAGGTAACTCATCAGTCACGTGGGTATGAATAAATAATTAAGGATTTGTTGAAATTTATAATTAGATAGAGGCTTACTTGTTGGGGTTCAAAAATAAGAGAGAAAAACTACAACAGTCATTATGATTTGTCAAACTCTAATAGACAGTCTCTAACAGTTTTTCTACGCCATGTGCCTATACAGGGTGGGCAAAAAATCGTGGATCAAACGAAACAGGGCGATAGTTGGGGTTATTTGTAGTAAAAAATATGTTTGTGCGAGAGCCCTAACTTGATCTCCTTAAAAATTATGACAATTTGAGTGTTTACAGTAAGGTTAATGTTAGAAATATTTTTTTTTGATCCTTAAAAGATATTGAAAAAGTGCCAATACTGATAAATCATGGTACCCACTGTCATAAAAGCACTGTTGTAGTGATGATACTTTTTTTTTTCTATTTTTTTTAATTTTTTTTTTTTTTTACTGTAAATAACCTCAACTATCGTCCTGTTTCGTTTGTTCCACGATTTTTTGCCCACCCTGTAGATATACAAAATAAATATATATATTATAGATATTACAAAAAAACCTCGGTCCCAATTTTCCATTCAATTTGGAAAGTTTCGCTTCATTACCGAGAAAATAGTTCAATTTTCTTATAGTACTATATATCGGGGGTAAAATCTGGTTGAGGCTGTCACAGGAGCGTGGGGATTGGCACAAGAAAAGAGAGGCCTATGCCCAGCAGTGGGTGAAGTCGGGATGAGGTTGAAGATGATGAATGTTTCATGCGGAACTTCGAGCGCTACGAGCCTACTCGTGCTTGACCGTTTGTACAAGTCTACGCGAAACTACATAATTATATTTTATACTTATTCAGGTGAGTTGATTTTTATAGAGCCCACATTTACATGAAAAATTACTTATCACTTTGATTTTAAATAAATAATCAATTAACTAATACTGATTTTATTTTTACGTCACACTTGATTATAAGTACCTAAGTAGGTATCTGCGTAATATAATAAGGAGACGAAATTAATATAAGAAAAGAATAGAGATTATACCTGATTGAGACAATTATATTGCCTGCTAATATAATTTAAATAATGTTGACATACTAAACAGGTTATAAAAATAAGGAAAAAGTCTGAATAGTAGTTCTTTCAACAATCAAATGATTTATTCCGGTATGATCCCCTGAGCCCCCCTCTCCAACCCCCCCCCCCCCTCCTCGATCCCCTGCTAGTTCGTCTTGGGGAATAGGTACTCAGTTGCTAATAGCGTAAAGATTACCTACTTTGCACCAGCCAATTACATCAATTAACATTTCTTAGAAGCTGCCATTGACATAATTAAAGCGATGATATAATATTGCTGATTAGGAGCTCGTCAAAGACTCTTTTTAAAAACATAATAACGCCAGTTCCCACAAAGAAAACGAGCCGAAATACATCATTTTGTCTTTGAATACTATGCCTATAAGTGCTAATTATGCAATATTTGCCTTCTATTGAAATACGGGTATCTAATTAAGTATCAGGTGAACTTACTAAGAAGTCTTTGTTTTTGATTTTAAGTAATTTACAATACAATACCAAAGTTAGGAATGTCAGTTTGTACCTTTTAGCTGTTGATTGCAGTTTCAAATGTTTCTTCGTAAAGAACTCTGTCAACTTTACTTTAATTTTAAATATCGCAAGATTCTACATTAAAACTTTTTTGGACACCTATCATTCTGGTTGGAAAACCTAAATTAAAGTTGTAAATAACTCCTAGTAAAAGTGTAGCGGGCTCGTAAGACACTTCTACTAATGTGGTCGTAAGGTGCAGTATCTAAAGACTGCAACATTGTACGGCGCGGTGCGGATAGTCCGTGTCGCCTTTAGCACCATACAGTTGACCTCAGTTGACTCTCATAGTGTCCGCGCGACATAACACGACCCATACTACTACATCACCAGTCTGAGATCATAGATTCCTTAAAGAAAATCACCGTTCTCTTAATTAAATAACATTCCAACGATTTTCCTTCTAATCGCCTAATCTAATCCTAATAATCAACAAACGTGATAACTGATAAGAAAACGAATATCTACAAAACACAACACGACGAAAAAGGTACACTTCGTCTGAATGACAGGGGGACATCGATATTCAAGCGATAATGCGTCTAACCCATTTCAACCTTGAAGAACTCGTTATGCTAAAACATAATATCACGGCCGAAAATAAAACTTTATCCATTCAAAGAGCAATATTGAGAAATTTGAAAATTAACCGCTAATGTCCCACTAGATTAGTCTTATTTTATTTGAAACAACAAAAGTCTGGTTGTGATCGAGCGTAGTAAAAATACAACCGCAAAACATGTTGAGGAAACCTAAATATAAGTAATTATAATACGTATGTGCTATAGGTATGCGATGCTATGTATTAATTAGGTAAGTAGATATTAGGTACAATTGTATACCACACAAGAAAGGTCTGCATTGGAAGTGGAACTAATTTAATAACAAATGTCTCCATAACGTTAAACCTTAGATATCAACCCAAGGCAAAATGATTATTTATTTGACGAGTTCCTAGGTACTTAGGACTCCCCCGTCGGTCTCGTGGTCGCAAGCGCGACTGCTGAGCGTTGAGTCCTGGTTCGATTCCCATGTCGGGCAAAGTGTTATTGGGTGTTTCCATTAGGAATTTCCCAGTAACAGCCCCGGAGTTTGGAAGTTGGCGGTGTGTAACCCCGTGCCTCGGGAAAGTACGTTAAGCCGTTGGTCCTGCGCCTGATCTCTCACCGGTCGTGCCGGATTGCCGTCACACCGGACTATGAGAGTGAAGGATTAGAGTGAATGCACCTGTGTCTGCGCACACAATTAGGCTAAGAACTCACGGAGCGATTTTCGCCCGCGTCCGCTGCGGTTGCGGGCCCGCAGCTTCTGTAGGATGCAAATATTTATATAAAAAATTAAAGCACATTTCACGACGCGTTTTACGCCCGCGGTGTACGCGATTGTATGCGGCTCCCGCTGTACCGGCGGGCAACTAGTAGAATCGCGCGGGCCGCGGTTACCCGCAGCCTCGGCGGGTGGCGCCCGCGCGCTTTGCGATCGGTTGGCGGGCGACCGCGGGGGCCGGCGGGCGGCGCGGCGGGAGGTACAGAGATCCGGCCATTTTACATCAGTGACTTGTTATTACACGTGGCATCGTGACGCCCGTCTTGCAATCTTGCGATCATCGCCCGCCACGTTTGCGGGCGATGATCGCAACCGCGGCGGCCGCGTAACCGCGCGAATGACCGGTCTCGTGAGTTTTGAAATAAAACCGCAGATCCACGACCGCGGCGGTTGCGGGCGAAAATCGCTCCGTGAGTTCTTAGCCTTATTGTGCACTATAATATCTCCCGCGTAGATGGCTAATCTCCACTGAGATTGGCTGCCATGGCCGAAATTCGGTCTGGAGGACTATTATTATTACTAAGAACTCGTCAATCAATAATTTTACTATATTTCTAAGGTTACTTTCAAATGATCAGCAAATGTCACAATTCCGTTTAACAGACAGATTGGTGATACACAAAGTACCTAACTTCTACGGTAGCCTTTGAAGGTTCTGTGTACAGCTTACAGCTAATCGCATTGTTTTATTTTATTTTAATAAATAGGAACAATAAACAGCTCGTTAAGTATGTAATATTCAAACAGAGAAACATGTAGCCCACAACGCTGTTCATAGATTACCATTGATGAATAAAACTTTTCAGTCACTAGGAGGTGAGCTGTTCATGCATGACAGTTACACTAACGTAAACATAGAAATTAAATATTTAAAAAACAACAACAAACAAATAGTCTGAGAACACAAGTGTCTCATACAAAAGGCTACGAATCCTTTTCAAAGAGCATGTAAAATGTATGTCGAATGCTTCATTGTAGGTTGCTGCCACTCGCCGAACTGGTGCATGAACGTAGACCAGTTTTAGATCGGTAAGGACCTACTGCAAAGAGTTTGCCTGTACGCACCTGAAGTCTATGGACAGTTCTGGGGACTGAATAGCACAATAAGCAAAAGCAGCCCATAATGTTCCCACTGCTGGGACACAGGCTTCCTCTCGGTCATAGGGTGTAGGCCGTAATCCACCACGTGGGCCCAGTACGGATTGGTAGATAGCACAATACATTATTCAAATCAATACAGTCAAAATTGCCATTAACAATGTTATACAATGTAATTACTTCTAACTGTTTACGTCTAGAGCTGAGCGTCAAAAGTTTGTATTTACTGAGCAACTGGATAGACTGTACATAAGTTTTGTGACACCTGTAGTGCATTGCACAAGAAGTCTATAATGAAAGAATGAGGAAAACTCAAAATAAATCATAGTAGTAATAGTGATCGACTATGTGGAGTGAAGGCCTGTGTCCCAGCAGTAGGAACATTATATGCTGATTATGTGTGTTATGTAAGTGGAAAATACTTCTCAGTCAGCACTCCTACGTTTTCGCGTACCTGACAATATACACGACGACTACTCGAATCTTTGGTCACGTAGAGTCAAAGAAGGAAACAAGTTATTGAGGTGCTTGTAGACGATGAGTTACAAACTACTGTTTATGCATACTTTGACATTTAGCTCCAGAACATTACTGTTGCAAATGATATGCTAAACTTTTCCTCATAGGTAGCGTTTTCCAAGCGAGTCGGGTTCAGAACATAAACGATGATTTAATTTTCGTCGTAGAAGAAAATGCTACTGGTGGATTCAGAAAATTGTATGAGCCTAATTGCTTTTCGATCCTTAAGATCCTACCTCAACAAAAAACATTAAGAATACATTAGGCATGCTTTGAATTAGTGTTACAGGTCAGGTCACTCCGTTAGCGAAAACGATCGAGAAGATAAGATCTACACGTTGAATAACAGTGTTATAACTCAATGTACTCTAATTCATACGGTAATCTGTATCAACAATAGCAAGTACCAACGGTATCACTTAATGACGAAAACATGTACCGTACGCCTGGACAGGTTGGTTCCGCACACGCAAGAGATCAGATAAAAAGATAAAGACGGAAGCTGATAAATTAAACGGTTAAACAGAACTGCTGATGAACACATCTCTAAAGTTAAGTTAAACTATAAACCCCGCCTGTTAAACAAGGTAGTAAAAACGTAGTAAGCCATTAACTTTATGAAAATCACACAGATTTCTCTAAACTGATCGAAAGGATGTTAGAATTGCAATTTTCATATTTACCCGCCAGTACTTGCTCTTGTTTTATAGAGTTACCTCTCTGTCACATGTTGCTTTCTAATTATGTAACGGGCAAACGAAATCGTAGCGTTCCGACGGCCTTAATAGTTTTAATTGTGAAACCCAGCATGAGACTTTATCATTTATTTAAATTATGTGGTTGAATCGAACGGTGGCTTGAGTCTATAGGACCGGTTCGCGCACAAATGAGTATGGCACACACACACATACCTGGCTCGTTGTTGCTACACGGCCGAGGTCCAAACCTCCTCAGAACCTGCGTGGATCTGTCTTGCTGAGACAAAGCCTGCTAAGGGCTTCTAACTACTTCACGTCATCTTGTTGACTCGTTACACTCCACGAATATAATTGGTAGCGTTTGTTTATTTTGTTTTTATGTTTGGGTTGTTTAAATAGTTAACTGTGGATTTAGATATACGGAATGGTTGGTTTAACTGTTATCGAATATGATATTAACGTTAGAAATAAACAAAAATATTCGCAACTCTTTTTGCATTGACATTTCCACTTAATTTTGTCCCTAAGTATATGTTATTTTTCCCAGATAAAATCTAACCACTTATTTACCACAACAATTAAATACAACTACGTACATGCATTATGTACAACATAGTAGTATAATTGTCTGCGTAAAAGAGGAGGCGTCAATGGAACCGCCGAAGCGTGCACGTGAAGGCCTTCTGTCTCCACGGTCTGCTGCTCACCAATCCTACTCTGGCGTTTCGTTACTCACGATTACGTATTATGTCCACATTTCACAGTTGAAGCCAGCAAATTATGACTTTAATTTAGAGAAATATTAAGGATTAGCAAGGTACTTACCTATTCAGTTTTCTTCAACTGAATTGTAAGCTGAGTTGTTGTTGTGTATTGTAACTGAACTGTGAATTGAATTGTACAACAAAATACAAAACAGGTTATTTACCAAATTAATTGGAAAAATAGGTACCTACTCAACATACAAACTCCAGCTACCTACGTACATCATGTTTCGCAAATTCACGTAATGTTTGCTAGAATAAAATAACATTATTTGCTTAGCAACAACCAACAATTCTTCATGACCATACATGGAGGGTAGGTACTCCTACCATCATAGTATAATTCTGTACCAACTTTTACATGTAGATACAAATTGAACGTCAAATAATTGTTATGAATATAAACTCTGAAGCTGAGCTACGCCTAAAGCTTGAAATTGTTTTGTAGAGAAAGAAAATCAATTTGACCCATTATATCATTGCTGAAACCTCTTTTAACTGTTCTGTGGCTGAAACAGCGTATTTACGAGTTGTAGGTATTAAGACTGTTAACGTTGATTGGCAACTAATCAGTTTAACTAAAGTTTGTGTAAAAATACTTCGTTTTCTTTTTATGAATATCTAAGATTATCTACGTACAATTACTTGGCTACGTATAAGCAAACCAAGAAGCTTAAATCTAGAACAGCAATTTCAGGTCCAGTTGAAAACCAGCGTTGTCTGGCATTTTTGCTGAACTGGGCCTTTTTAGCGCAGCCGTGAGGCACACTTTCCTGCTTATTTTTTTTTTATATACTTATATTTTTTTTAAATCGTACTTTACACTTTTTGTTTTGACCATTTTTTTTTTCTTGTTTGTTTTTATCTGATGTATGTATCTGGTGTATTGTGTGTCTTTTGGTCTGTGCTAAATAAATATATTTATTTTCTTCTTTCTTTCAATTTATTACCACGGCTTTTCTCCAGGAGTGACTGACTGCTGAGCTACTAAAGCTTACCAACCTACTGACAGGCTTATCATTGACAATTTTAAACTATTTGGTCATGACCATGGCTTCTTTTACATGACATATATTTTCCCGTAAGGCGTAAAGATCGTGCCACCACGAGGCTTTTCTAAGATAGGGTTAAAAATAGGGAGACAAGGAAAACCACAAAGGTATCACGTGTCTGTATTTACACGCACACGTGTATGAATGAAGGCAAAATTAGATAAAGCTTTAGTTTGCTAATGCCGGGGCCACACCAACGGGAAACACCGATAATTATCACGATAACGGGCGTTAATCGTAGGTGCAGTCACAACTCATCGCGATAATTACCGGCGTTTCGCGTTGGTGTGGCCTGGGCATAAGTAAGCGGCGAATAGTATAGTCACACTAACGGCGGTCCAAATTCAGACCGTTTTTTGAAATACTGGTGAATGAAAATTACCGATTTTTAATATGATGGTCACCGCTCGTCTAGGAAACTGTCACTTAAGTTTTTTAGGGCGTAAGAAACAAAAAGTGGGTAAGAAAATGAATGTACAGACGCCAGCACATCAACCTACTACAATCTGTCAGATTTCTGTAATAGATTTTCAACTTTATCGCAAAAGCATAAGGTTCAATGTTGATTGTGAAAATTTGACAGTTAGGGGTAGGTTGATGTGCTGGCGTCTGTACAATACCTACACAACTAAAGTTACACCAATAATTATGACTTATTGCGTTTTCATCAACTCGCCTATCGTAGTCCACTGCTGGATACAGGCCTTTCCCAGGCTTCATCTCAACACCTGTCCTCCGCCTTCCTCATCCAGTTTGTCCCAGTCACCTTCTTTAGGTCGTTCGTCCATCTAGCTGGGGGGCGGTCTACACTACGCTTGCCGATACGCGTTCTCCGCTCCAGGGCTCGTCTACTCCACCGGCCATTGGTCCTTCGACAAACATAGCCATTCCACTGCCACTTAGTTTGCTTACTCTGCAAGCTATGTCGGTAACTCCGGTTCTTTTCCGAAGAATTTCATTCCTAATTTTATCCTTCAAAGAGTCTCCTTCACAACTTCGAGAAGCGACCCTTCGATGTGGAATGGATTCTGTTGCGTTTTAGAATACAAATAATCTTAGCTTTTCCTCACTATTACCTATTGAGACAGCAAATCTACGCGGAATACCTACCTATATTTAAAAGCTACTGAAAGATGAATGTAGGCAATTAGGTATAAGAAGTTTATAGATTCATTAGTTGCGGGTATTTTCATAACAATGTTGGTTCACAATCACAGATGAGTTTTTATTAGAGCATAGAAGAATGCTTTATTGATATATTAGCGCATAGGCAGATGTTCCTCGTCTTCCTGACATCTTTAATCCTTTGTCATCTGGAAACCTTCATAGATACCATAACTGCCTGGACAAAGTGGAAGCCTATAGATGAAGAGACTTTTATTAACTTTTGACTAAGTGAACGTCCTCGCCACATAAAGAACTTCCTAGATGCTACGAGTATAGTGCCTGTTTGGTGGTACGTATTAACCTGGTTATAGAGGGAATTATCCTCCTGGGGCAGGCCGTAGGAGGTGATTTCGCTTTACCTTCAAGATGCACAACAGTACCTACATTAACAATATAACTTGTGTAATCCCCAAATGTTTCTGCGATAATCCCTTATTAGACAACGTAAGAAGGGTATGATAAATTATATATTCATTTCCACAAATTGGTCTAAAAACACTTTTTCACTTCAGTAGCTCAAACATGTAGGTTTTGCTGCCTGAAATCAGTGAGCAAAATGCGATTTTGCTCACTGAGTGAGAAAAAGTAACTTTTTAATTTTTGTTTTCAGAAAGCCGCGAAAATCTTATTCAGCCTTGGGTTAATCATACAATTCGAAACATTCACACTCTATCTCTTTCCCGCCATTAGAAAGAGACAAAGACCAGCCCTTTCGAAGTTCCGATTTTGAATTCGACCTCAAAGACAAACACGTTCGGGATTTCGTACTAACTAAAGAAATTTTGCAAAAAGATAATAATTATGTCTTTTAATGTAATTTATTGAATTTTTAACTTATTGTTGTATTTAAACGAAAATAAGTATTTACTGCAAATAAAACTGATATTTAACCTGTAAATATTTATTGCTAAGTAGTTTCAATAATGTTACGTAATATATTTTGAATAATAAAATATCATGGGTGCTATTTCCGAACACGCCTTAATTTATGTAAAAGAGCGGGAATAAAATTTCGTGGCTGGCGTAAAGAGTTGAATAAGTTAAAAAATATTAAAATAATCGTAAAATATGAGTGAAACTAGCGACGAGACCAATATTTTAACACCGGAAGAGTTAAAACAACAAGTTATGAATGCAGAATTAAGTTTCCTACCTGAGAAGTCTCGCGAGAAATATCTGAAAGCATACCATGTCTTCAATGAATGGAGACTTACAAAGGGCGCAAGCAGTTTTTCGGAGACGGTGTTGCTATCTTATTTTTTAGATTTATCACAGACGAGGCGAGTTGGGCATAAGGCTAAAAAGTCCAAAATTTTCACGGCCCATAACCTAGAAAAATTTCTAAATTATCATTATTTTGATTCACAATAAATAGTTATTTCAATCTATTCCTGTTTATTATTTTATCTCCTAAAGTGTTCTCGCTGCTGAAGTGAAAAGTTATGTGTGTTACACGAGAGCAAAGTTTTTTGCATCTCGTGCCTTTGAATCCCTCGCCACACTCAGGATTCAACTTTAGAATCACTCGCTACTTACGCTCGTGATTCAATCTTTGAATCCTTCGCTTGCTCAGGATTCAAAATCAGCACTCACAGCAAAAAACGACTTTGCTCTCTTGTTGCACAAATAACTATTACACGTCAAAAATAAATTGTGTATTAAAACTAGATGAGTTTGGTGTTTCTTATACAACTGAAACAAACTCAGAGGTCAGTCTCTTTTGTTGAGCACTGATGTCCTCATTTTACTCGTAGGTACCTATCTGCGCACCTGTATAGCAAAGATTCTCCTAGGATGTTATTAAAACAATGGGATTCATTAAATAAGAGCAATTTTCCTGCCTAGGTATTAATAGATTTACCTACCACACGACCTAGGGTATTTTATATACACAACGCTCTTGATGAATCTTTGTTTACATTAACACCAATTGATTAAAAATATTGAAACGTGCTGGTACCTACCTGACTATTTCCGGCTTTTAACGCCATTTCTATGGTAGGTACACATTCCAAAAATTGCGTACAAATTGCTTTTACTTTCTCCTGTAGATATTTGTGTAACATTGGTTATTTAACAAGCTCAATTTAAAATATCATCACTTAGAAATGTAGGTACCGTCGGCGTTTGTATAATTTTATTCATCTGTTTTCCTTTAATTTAGATGGAGTCCAATGATTGCTGAAATACATTTCAGTATCAGGTAAAAGTTCATCATCATAAACAGAGTATAACGTTCCCCTACTGGGACACAGGCCTCTTAGAGAGGAGGCCTGTAGAGCAGAGAGAATCCACTACGCGGGCGCAGTGCGGGTTGGTAGAGATGGCAATTGCCTTCGAATTTTTGGTGCTAGGACATGCCGGTTTCCTCACGATGTTTTCCTTTACCGTTTTAAGAGCAGTGGTAATGAAATAATTTACACAAAGTAAAGCGCCTGTCTGGGTTCGAACTACAACCGACAACTCGTAAGTAAGTCGCAGCCGTTCCCACTGGGAGGAAAAAGTGAAGCATAAGTAATTCGATCCTTATGTTAATTTGTAAAGAGGTATACATATAACTGTTCAATAATTTTTTTGTCAGTCTTTTTTCACAAGAGGAGCAGCTTCATCGAATCGATTACTTACCGCCATTATTTTGGTCATAGTAAACACACCTTTATTTCTCGAAGAACATGCCAAAGTTTAGGTATGTCCTAGGAATGATATCTGAACTCTGGAATCCCCATAAGACTTACGGGATTATTAATAAGTACTAAGAATAGTTGTATAATATGCCATGTTTGATACCAAAACCAAAGAATCGGGGTGACTACTGAGATGACGACTCGGAGAAGTATGGAAGATGAAGACATACTGCGCAGACCCCAAATATATTGGAATAAGAGCAAGATAATGATGATAATATGCCGAGATTTGCAGCATGAAGTGCAAATAATAGTGTGTTTAGTAGTGTATTTGAAAGGTCAACCGCAACCTCTTTTTCTAAGCAGAAGCTGCTGACTAAATAATACTAAGTGCAAGAACGTGCAGCATAAAGCTCAATGTTGTCGATAAACCAATGTATTGAAACATAACTTACATATCCCAAGTAGGTAGTCGGTAAATACCTATACTAATGAAGATTAAAGTGACATAGAAGTCCACGAAACTTCAAAAGTTCGAATGTCTTTGTCACAATAACAACAACAGTGTTGCTTATAGGTAAGTAGTTAAACAAAGTTTGACTGAAACAATAAGATCTATAACAGGAACAGTTTCTACCAGAAATTCAGCCTTACAGCCTTAAAAGCTTTTAAATTCGGCAAGATGATGGACCTAAGAATAACTAGCAGCTGATTCCATTACTGCTGAGCCATTACTACAGTTGGTAGGTAAGTATACTGCTCCTTCCAAGTCCTTCCATTTTCGCAACCTTAAGCAGACTGTTGTGGGCAGTTGATAAGCTGTTCGTTTATCAAGGTTCCTTGATTAGTAAACTTGGGTACCTACACATTTTGTCATACTGACAATCATGACTCAAGAGACTGGTCACATCATGGAGAGCTAAAAATGTAGGTAGGTATGTAGGCTACACGAACCCTTTAAATCCATGTTCCTCTCAACCAAAGCATCTGCCATCTAATCTCTTCACCACCCTTGATTGACTGGTAGAGAAGCTGGAGCTGGTAGTGGTTGATTGTATGGCATTAAGTCCGCCTTTGTACCTTTTTTGTGCGAAAAGTTTAAATAAATAAATAAACCCTGAACTTGGATTGCAGCAGTCACTTGATAACTAGACTCATCTTGGTATAGATTATTAGCCGAGAAAATAAAAAGAAGGACCAAATACAAATTGTTATGGGCAACCTATCTTTAGAAACAGAGAGCTATGATAACGACGAATTCACGTCGGATGACTTCTACAACTTCTAAAAACCAGTTGATACCACATATATCCACATTATTTTACAGCTATCATGCACATGTCATATGCAGCAGACAATCCAGTTCACACAACACATCCAAAACTAGACGAGACGGAAATAATATCGTACCGATAGGACTGCCAATGCGTAGGTATCGTTCAATACACACAGACCACTAAACATTATTAGAAAGATCAGAACACAGTTTAGATGAACAATCCCCAGAATTCCGATCAACCGAGTTACCATTGGTAGACCGTTTTTCAAATGGACATGCAAATGCCTGTAGAGCATTTATTTAAATATCAACATTCCTCGTTTTCCTGTTGCGTACTTCATTGAAATTGTGTTTCTATTAATTGTTATTTACATCTTGTTGTGTCCTGTAAACAAACCTCCTGTACTTCCTGTAGGTACGTGAAGGTACGTCATTCGAAGTAGCAGCTTTACCAGAAACGTCACCAGTTATATTGGCTGTTAGTGATTTAATTGGAACAAGGTAATAATTTACATACTCGTATCTAATAACTCGCGTATTATCAATACGAATGGACATTGGATCTTCTCAGAATTTGTTTGCGCACGTATACATTAGGTATACGTAATGTTTAAATTCTATAACGTTTTAGTTGTGGTAGAAATATTATATCAATAAGTTGAAGTCTTGATTCTGTACCTACGTTCGCTTTGTTTTTGTTTGTTAAATATGCAAATAAGTATCCAGTAGGTACTACTATTAAATGTACAGTTTGATTGCCACTATGCTGTAGAAAAAGCCCAATTAATCTGACCGCTTTTAGGTACTTATTTCAGTTCTTTCTACTACTAGTACTAACGAGTTACTTTCAATGGATAAGCTTACCTTTTCAGCGGGCAAAATGTACAGTCCGAAAACGTATTTACTTTGTGATCAGTAAACAATAAGCTTATCATTGAATGTAAATAGTGTGTGATATGTAGGTGTTGACATACGTAGGTCATCGCACGTTGTGCAGCAGTTGAGCGCGCTGGGGCGGCGGCGGCGGCGGCTCGCAGGCGCCGGCGGCTGCCAGGTCGCGGGGCTCACTACTCAGCCGCGAGGCGCGGGCGCAGATCGAAAGTTCGACGCGAGATCGAGCGCGCATATGTAAATATCGGCACATTTACAAGCGAAAGGGTTCACCAGAGCGGCGCACTAACGCAGCGTTGCGCGGGAACCAGTCCGGTGAGATTCCTACGGCGTCCGATAGAAAAATGTCGAATGAGCTTCGGGTCCATCACTCGGTGCGGGTGTGTGGTACGGAACGCGGCCGCCGCTCGACTGCCGCCCTCCTCTCACCGCCACTGCTGGTATATTTATCGCTTAATTATTGAACTCGTCTGTGTAACAATTATGAAGCAGCTCGGCGAGTGGCAGGCTGCGCGCTGGCGAGGGCGCGCGGCGCTACCGCGTCTGCGCCGGCGCGTTGCGTGTTGCGTCACAGCCGCGCAGCGCCGCCGCCGCACGCGCAGCCTTCAGATTTTATCTCAGCCAGCCGACGCCAATCCGCTGCTCACCTGTTATAATCATTTTAAACATTAACCTCCAACTTACATCATTTAGCCATATCTTCCTGCCTTCTGTTTCCGCGGTATATCATCTTAATTACTGTATGACTAAGTACATTATGCATTACTATACAAACAAACACGTACAGTCAGCAACAAAAGTTGATTAACACTTCAGTTTTTAAATCTTAAAGCTGAGGAAAATATTAAATTAAAATCGACTTTACTTCAAATTTAAGTAAGTACCTGTGTACTTACTTAAATTTGAAGTAAATTAACTCTAAGCTATTAGGTATATAAAAAGCTAAAAAGCAATTTATTGAATAGTTTTGTGACAATTTTGATGTACGTAGACGCCAGCACATCAAGCTACTACAATCTTAAAATTTCTTCAATAAATCAACTTTATCGCTAAAGCATTAGTTTCAAAGCTGATTGGGAAATTTTGATAGTTTCGGGTAGCTTGATGTGCTGTCTTCTGTACCTATACAAGGTGTAACTGAATTAACACTAGTCCTGAAAGTACTTTGTTCATAATTGACTACTGAATCGAAATCAGTAACTTTTGATACAGGTATTTTTTTCAAAAATTATATATTTTGCCATACTGACCGCCGATCGAGCCTAAGAAAATTATATCTTATTTCAAGGCAATAAGACTCAATTTTAAATGCATAAAGTAATGCTGGGATCAACACGATTTACTTTATAAATAGTTAGCTTAAAAAAAAATAAGTTTTGGTCATTGTATTATGCTTTTAACTTAGTACTCTAATTGGGGTGTATAAGGTCTTGCGTTAATTATGTTACATATTGTATAAAACTTAGGTACAGTGTACGTAGACTTTTGTTGCTAACCGTACCTACCAACTATAAGCACGTAAATATTTGCGGAAACTAAAATTAGGTACTTTTACAAAGTAGGTAGTTAGGTAGGCCTACCTACTGAAAACCTAGGTTCCGGCCGCGAGGTGACCCGCGGCGCGTCGAAAAAGTGTTCTGGGACATATGAGACGATGTCAGGGGGGGGAAAGTCTATAATGAGTGGATAAAGTGATTTTTTTGTCAAATCGCGTTATATTGTTGGGATAGGTATATTTTAAGATCCAAGAAGATTTAAGATCCTCCAACCTGCTGATAGACTCTACCTAACTAATGAAACGACAGGACACTCCAATACGTATTTATTAAATTAACCAACAACGTTGCTAAGGTTGGTCTAAAACTAGTTTTTTACACTAATCAGAGAAACAGGTAATTAATTTATTGAATAATGAAAAACAACGGCCACACTTTAGGTACACCTGTCAATAAACCGTAACTGCACGAAGTGACTGCTGGAGTACTAGGTCTTGGGTTCTATTTAGGTATATGGTTTTGTTCCAGGGTTCGCTGACATATATCGGTGGAGATATACTCGTATATAGGGTGACTGGTAACTAGTAACCGATACTTAAACACGTGATTGTACTCATGATAACAAACAACTTTTACTATGGGACCAAAATTGATATCGCGAAAAAAAAATCTGCTGTTTAGTCGTTTATGTTCGCCTAACTTGTCAAAACGTACTGAACAGCAGATTTTTTTTTTCAGGTTTGGTCCCAAACCTAACCTAACCCATTTAATCAGGGTGCCCTGGCTTAGTTACTGCGAGTGCGACCAATCGGGATCCAAACGCAAAGCTCAGCGCAGATGTCTGGCTGCTGTCAAATAATTTTCGCTTTGTTTACGTCAGTTTATTCGCTATTTTTTATGTTGAAACCGGTCTACCATTGTTATCGATAACATGACAGATGAACTAAAAAAAATGTTTTGCGACGTATAGGCTTTTCCCATTTTTTTTTAGTTATATTTTTGGGAAATAAGTACACCGGGGTTAGTACATCCTGGTACAGCACACAGAGGCATTATTGAGAAAATTAAAAATAACTGAATGATAGATTACAAAATGTATGTAAGTGACAGCTTTCAATGGCCATGTCGACGATGCGCCACCTATCGTGAAAAATTGCCGTAAAGATCCTCATTCGGCTCGCGCGTGATTGGTTACAGTTCCACAACCTAAGCTATAATTGAATATCATTCAGGCCGTTAGTTGAACGGCCGCCGTTTAGTTAAAAGGCTAGGCGGCTAATTAAACCCGTTGGCTGCGAAATTACCATTTCATAAAAAAAAAGTTTAAAATACAAATTAGTTTTCATGACTATCTAGAATATCATCCAACAAAAACGTCATCTGTCACGGCTGTCACTGGCAATTGGCAATGTCATAAAGTCCCATTTGAAAATATTTCATTTCATCAAGTTCAGGGTCGTTTCCGAAAAAAATGTAGAAGTGACAAAGAAAGGGTTAATTTCCGCATTATCCAATGCGCAAATTACAAATAAAACAGCTAAATGTGTTTCTGAAATAAGTAAATTAATTCAAAATGTACAGCAGAACTAAAATATGGTTAGTTGTGAGCTTACCTACGACGTTACAGTATTCAAATGGATGTTTTTTACTAAACTATCAAAAGCACTAATTCCGATCGTTACTATGTGGGATTTAATGAAATGTTATATTGTAGTTTATGAATTAATGTGTCATGTTACAGTGGCAGGTGTACCAGTGGTCTGGTATGCAGATATTTAAGTTCTGCTGAAGTGTCTACTGCCCTGCGTCCTTTTTACTTCAGCGTTCATCCCGATCTGTTTGGAAAATATCCTACACAAAGAGTAAGTCAGCTAAAGATTCAAGTCATTCTATGGCGAACTGAAACATTCAATCTATAGTTCTGTAACAAACTTAAAGACATACCCAGCCTATGTCACTGAGGATAGAAACATAGCATTAGTTGTTTTTTTTTAAAGCACTAAATATACATTTTTAAAATTACGTAAGAGAAGGAAAAGTAAATAATCTATAAGTTTAAACAGAAATTAAGTAAAATAACCTTTTAAATTACTAAACTATAATAATCAAAATCTACTGTTACACCACATGATTTATAACACCTGCATTTCAGATTACTTATTACAATTTATTTCAGAAAATCAATGAACATTCTCTGCAACAGCTAAGTGCACTCATAGAAGCCCAACAATCCAGCAGAAGAATGTCTGTACCTCCGTTACCATTTTATTTGAGACAAAAGGATATGCCTGATGGTAATCTTTACACTTAAAATCTAACTGTTAACCAAAATGTTACCTATTTATTGTATTTTTAAATCTGTGTTTTCCCACTACAGTTAAAATATGTACAGACTCCAGCACATCAACCTACTACAATCTGTCAGATTTCTGTAATAGATTTTCAAGTTTATCGCTAAAGCATAAGGTTCAATGTTGATTGTGAAAATTTGACAGTTAGGGGTAGGTTGATGTGCTGGCGTCTGTACATGCTTTTATTCATTTCATTAAAAATTTACTGATATATGATTTTATATCTGTAAGTAGGTTTGTACACTTTTATGAATCAATCATATTTTAAAATCTAGATGAGGTTGGCATTTCCTATCTGACTACTCTAAGAAGAAAGGCTGATACTAACTCAAAGGTCACAGTCTCTTTTAAAGTCCAGACCTTATCTTGGTTAGATTATGTGAAGTCCATGTAGATTATTGTCTGAAATGCTTTTATTGTGCAATATTTTGAATTTGCATCAGTGCATTCTAATTTCATGTTGTGCTTGTATTTATAAATTAATAACTAAATGATTTCTTTCATATTTTCAGGTGAATTTAAGCTCATAAATATTCAGTTAAACAGTAATAATGTGAGGGAGACAGTAGTCAAAGTCCTGAATGCCTGTGCTATATCTACCAAATACATTGATAAGATACCTGACAGACCAAAAGTATCCAACCCTAGGTAAGAATTTAAATCTTTTGCTTGTCCAAACCTATCTTTTATCTAATCATGTATTTGATTGAATCTGTAAACACTCATAATAACATTTATTGACATCAAGCAATAGAAACTATGATAAGATATTGTTTTTATCAGATTGAGCTACCCTGCAAATTTTATATATTCATACATAAAAATTGCACTACTTATAGTTAATCTCATGCAAACCAAACTATTATACTTGTATAATTTACAGCAAAACAGGTTTTGGCAAAGGTGGAAAATATGATTTTGTATATGAAGATTATGAAAAAGAGTTTGATCTATCTAAAATTAAGAGGAAAGTGCAAAAAAAGGCCAGTACTAATATTGTGTAAGTTGTAACTATTCCATATTCAAATCCTTGTTTCCAACTGATTTCATTTCCACTGAAACAATGACAAGTACTATTAAAAAGTCTTTAAGTTCTTTTACCTAAATTCTGTACTTGCATAAATGTTTCAAATGCAAATGGTACAATATGCAGATGTTTTAAATTCATGTAACAATTGTATTTCACAGTCTTGGTATCACTATATTTTACCTTTCAGCATGCAAAGTACTTACATAAAAAGAAAACACACAAAAATTAAAACTATAAAATAAAATTAAAAATTAAATCAATAAAACTAGTTTAAAAATAAAGTATAAAAATAAATCTTATACTTAGCAAAAATTTACATATTATGCTGTAATATGCTTTGTTTATTAAAAATCTTTTTAGTTATTTTTTTTACATATTAGGCGACAGTTTCTGACTAGTTTCTAAAATGTGTAGGCCATTTATTGTTTATTTTGTAATATTGCAGGGAATGGGTATTTGCAAACAGCAGTGATGCGAAGAACAAATATGAGTCAGCGTCTGCAATAAGGGACCAAGTGCACTCATTGATTGACAACCTTTGCAAAACTTATGGTATTAAACAAGTTGGTACACTACATTATAAACATTCAATAAATCATACACATTCATTAACATCTTCTGGGTTTAGTTGTTCCATCATAGACCTTATCCATCGCTTTCCATCAGGCGAGATTGAGGTCAAGAGCTGGCCCATTTTGCAATAAAAAAAATTGTAAAAAAAGAAACATTGCTGTAAAATCAAACGCTTGTATTACAATAGTTACTAGTCACCATATTATTGTGACAAACATAAAAGTTAGTAAAAGCTTTTTCTACATACTCTGAATAAGTTCTGGTTAAGTATCTTATTTGGTGAATAATTTGGACTTGCTCCATATTTTTTTATCTGGATAGTGCTTATCTGGACACTTGTGAAACAGGCCATAATTATTATCAAACATTATAATTATTGATTATACACAGAGAAACAGGTTACCATCAACACAATGCATCTAAAGGACAAGCATTCAAAAGATACAGATCTTTAAACTAATAATAAAGCTAAAGAGTTTGTTTGTTTTTTTGTTAGAACACGCTAATCTCTGAAACTACCTGTTGGATTTCAAAAACTCTTTTTGCATTTGGTAGCCCACTTCGTGAGGAAGGTTAAAGGCTATTTAAAATCACACTACCTTTAGGAGTCGAGCAAAATCAGAAATAACGCTAAGCAAAAACGAAAGTAGAAGCTAGTATACAGATAAAAACTATAATAACATGTATTTAATTATGCTACAGGTGAAATACGACAGTTGTTGGAATATGAGCCATATAAGAGGGGCCTTGCAGAGCTTAGCTGCCCTAGCGTCACAGCATCCTAATGTTATGACTAATTTAGAAGGTTAGTATTTTATTATGTAATAAATAATTTTAGGCTTTTTCAACTTTATCATTTAAAGACACCGCATCAAAATACTCTGCCTATCACACTCCTGCAGACATCCACAACACATAGTCTTCCACCTTTCACGTCCAGGCTGTCCAAAAGCTCATCGTTTGTTTACTTAGGAGCGAGCCACGTTTTCCGATTTGCGGTGTCTTCTCATGGATTCGCCTGCTCCAACAATTGTTACAGATGTGTCACAGATACACACGCAATGATTATTCTTTTTTTATTTTTTATTAATGGCATTTCACAGGTCAACCTAGGAGGTTGTCGGCTGCTTAACCAGGCTTGCCTGTGGGTGCCTTAATAAATTATAGCCTCCAGCCATGGCTTAAAAACTAAGCGACTACACGCTAAGGGCACCCCCTGTGGGATACGAACCTCAGCTTAGGGCGGCGCTGGGGGAGGGCAGGCTGGATCGGATAATTGATTATTCTATTATGTCTCTCGTGTTTTTAGTCTTGCGCATGTAAACGAATTTCTTTTTAATAATTTCAGGCAGAACTATAGCGCTGGGGCAGTTTACTGGGGTCAGTCTAGATGGCGACGTGTTCCTCAGTATAATGGACGTGCGAAATGAATGGATATCGGTGAGCATACTATGTTAGAGCATCAACTCGATCAATGTTTACCAACCAAACGTTAAAACGTTCAAACAAGCTTCGAAAAGTAAAGTAAAATATTATAAAGCTGTGGGTGGGCCTAGCAGTTTATCACGAAGGCGCGGAGTAAACTTTGGGTTAATTTGTACGATTTTTTAAATAGAAAATGTAACTATTGTGTAGGATTTATGTGACAAACCCAATAAGTATCACATTTAGTCTTTGTCAGACTTTTTTCACATCTATGGGTTATATGTGAAAAAAGTCTGAAAACTACATCAATATTATGTATGAATCAAGCATTTCCAATTCAAAAACCGTTTGAATTTTCGTTACGTTTACTTCGCGCGTTCGCGCTAGGCCTACAGATACAGACTAATCTCGGAAAACTACTGTTCGTTTACATTCATCGTATTCGTTACCCTTTTTTTACAGCTCATAAAAAAGGTCAGCCAAGAAGATTGTGCCTTAGTAATGATACCAAATTATGAGAAAGCATTGTCCAGTATATTGAGAGATATACACATATGTCGTAGGTAAGATTTACGATTTCCTTATTTACATAATTTTGTGTGTACATACTGCAAAATTATGGAATGCTTTTCTAAGGGCCATTTCAAGTTGTGCTTATTGTCGCGGTTACAAAAGCATGATCGCGCAAAGTAGCAAACCTATTTGTGTCAGTCAGTCGCAATATGGATACTGACTTACACAAATAAAAGTAACACGTGTTCGCGCATACGAAATTTATTTTATTTTTTTAAACTTTTCGCACACAAAAAAGATGCAGATGCCTGCACATCAAGCTACCCGAAACTGACAAATTTTCCCAGTCAACCTTGAACCTGATGTAAATAGCGATAGTTGAAAATCTATAAAAAAAAATTGACAGATTGTTGTAGCTTGATGTGCTGGCGTCTGTACAAAGGCGGACTTATGCCTTAGGCATTCTCTTATTCTCTATCAGTCAACCATGGGTGGTGAATGGCTATGGTTGAGAGGAACAATGGTAAAAAAAACTTTTAAAGTTTTAGTAAGTATTTTTTTTTTAACACTTACACAAGTTCATAAATAGGTTATAAACCTATAACACAACACAACACAACATGTACACAACAACACACAACACCTTTTTGTGTTGCAGCAATGCACAGGTTCCTCCTATCTTTTTCCACTCTTTTCGATCTTGAGCAAAGTTAAAGAATACCGTTTTATTTTTCAGAAAATTCATGCCAAAAGTTTCTGCACATCAGTACTGCAGTCATTTGAGACAACTGATCACTTCCATAGGCGATTACTATGGTAGCGGCAGTAAGTTCCCGTCAGGGGTGCCTGAATCTCTGCAGAAATACGAAATAGTTATTGAACCGTAAGTACCTTTGTTTGCATGCCTAATTCTGACATATCATAAATACTTACAAACCACCACCACCATACTTGAACTTGAACCACCATACCATAGATACTTGAAGTTTTTGGCGCCCGCCGTGGGTCAAATCATCAAAACGTTTACTCACTAGGGAATACGAAAGCAATATCCTCAATACGAAATTCAGTTCATACAATTCATAAAAAAACAAAATCGTGTTTACAAACAGCATACAAACAAACAATATCTTCTAGTTTTAAAATGTGTTTATTCCAATTTAATTGTTTTATTCATATTGCAGTGAGGCGGGTCCACTCATGGTATCACCTACGGGTCAGTTCATCACCCCATCGTCATGCCCAGCTGAAGAACTAATCACTTTCATTGCCAAGAATTTGGACCAAGCAACCCTTTTGATGACAGAATACAGCATGTAAGATATTAGCCCAGCTATGAGATGACTATGTTATTTTTTTTTTTTGACAGTCGTCGACGCAGCAGTCACCTAGGCGAGAAATGTGCCTTATTTTTAGACAATTCCAGTACTGCTCCATTCCTTTCAGTACTTTCAGTAGTAGTTCTTTTCTTTTACCTCTGACAGCAGCAACCCAATAGCAACCTTGCGAGGGGAGCAACCTAACAGCGACCTTATTGTGAGGGGAATAAAGATCACTGATTTTGACAGTGATGCAAAGTCAGAGGTAAAACAACTGTAAAGGGACTGTAGCTGGTGCCCAATGTTGCTAAGATGTGCTACAATAAACGGTCTCCATATTACTTATTAACACACAGTTCTGGGTAATTCCACTGTTCATTATAAAATCGCAAGTAGGGGTTGCGAAAGAGGTTCAGAGGTGATCGAAAACGAAATAAATTGGTAATTTATTACAGAAACAAGCATGTGGAAAAAGCTCTTCACAAAGAAGTAGTAAAAAGGTTCGGTCTTCTGGACCTTCAAAAGGATGACAGCATCACACCTGCATACATGATCTCGTGCTGTCAAAGATTGCTTACGCGTACGGAGCAACTACATGCGGTAATTAATGTTTTTTTTTAATAGGTTTTTTTGCATATTATTGCCAGGTGCGTTTTTCATAAAGGTAAAAAAGTTTTTTTTCTTTACGGTAAAAGCGGCGGTGGCAAACAAGTATTAGGCGGAGTCCTAACCGAAAGCATCTGTCGCGCGAATATGTGATCGTTTATATGAATATGACATAGGTACCGCCGCGCGATCAATCAACAATTAGCGTTTGTTTTGTGTGTCAAAATTCACGTAAACGATCGCGTATTCGCGGAACTGTCGCTTTCGGTTAGGACGCGGCCTAATGCAGCTAAGTCTGCGACCCTTATAAAAGTGCTTTTGAGTAAACTCATTTTGGAGTGCGGGCACAACCTGTAGCAGACTCACTTTGTTGCGAAAATTAAGTCGGGTGACGCTTGATAGCCCCGACAGGTCTCCCCTATTTTCTTCATTCCAAGATATCTCTATCGCATTTTCTGGCCATGAGTCACCACGCTAACGTTTTATAGGCCTGCATCGTTGACGACGCAAGTCTTCTAGCACCCACTGCGCGATGGTCCTGGCCCATCTGTCCTGATGCTTCCTCAAACTTACTTATAATACATTTTTTTACTTGTTTCAGAAACTTCATGGAACTGTCCTCTACATAACCCATTACTACTCCGTTCTATCAGAAGGGATATTATGTATACCTTGGAATTTTCAATCATGAGTTAGAACTTTAGGGATTTCTAAATGCCTTAGATAGTGTAAATAATATGTAGATAATATTTTAGATCAATCAATTTTTTATTTTTGTTTTAGAAAACACAATAGGATCCTATATTGCTCGAATCTAGTTGAATGTATACATTTAAGAAAAATAATGTTGATAAATATATTTTTATACACGCTAACCAGTAGCAATTAATTGGAAAAAATATATACAAACATTGTGAATAGGAATTACATTAAAAATATTTACAGTGCACGATTTAAAACTGTGATGTTTAAGTAGCATAGTAAATAGTTAAACCACAATAGAATTCATAAATTACATACTATGACTACATTGCTAGATCAATAAACAACATGAAGTATTTCATGAAAACGTATATGAAGATAGAATTGATAACGACAAATAAAATTATGTACAAATATCAGTGCTTTTTATTTTGTTGTACTATGATGAGTTTGTTCTTCTCCTTTGTCACCTTAGCCACAGGCAGATTTGTCGCTGGCATGAGTTGTCGCAGGTTTTGACTAGGTATTATGGGTGGCTGAAAGCATTAATAAAATATATTACTTATTTAAAGTTATTGATAACGCCATAAAACTCACGAGACGCAGTCAAGTTCCCATTAACTGGTTGCATGCCGTAATTACAGACATAAAAAGCCATTGTGTCTTGCGTGGATCTACGTTAAAATCATAGGGTTAAAAGAAGTCACCCTATATCACATAATACAGGGTGATTGCAAATGTATCCGAAATATTGTTCAATAACTTCATTTGACTTGATTAAACTCACTGGAGGACACCGCGCGAGCTGCTTCATGCGATCCACCAATCTCATGGCATCGTCAGATGTCTCTGAATCAGTCGTCATGCCCAGAGACAGCGCCCTCTCCGCATTGCCACCGTCCAGACATCTATGGAACGATTGGAAGTGCCTGAAACATGAAAATTACATATGTAATACACTTATACATAGTGGAGTTTATTTATAAATGATGAAAGTTAGTGACAAACGTCAAAAATGTATGGATAAAAAACAGTCCCTAATCACTACTTAACTTTATGCAACGTTTATAAATAAAGGCGAGTACCTACAGCTTTGCAAAGATTGCTTCGGAAATTATCGTCTATTTTCGGAAATACTAATGCGCGATATTGACATCTAAAATAGAGCCGTTACAACACAGTACAAGAACAACAAGGATTTGCCTATTTTGTATTACCATGTTTACAAACTCAATTCCAAAAAACTTTTCAAAACTTTTGAGTGAGAAATGACGATCTGAGACCGGAGCCGCGGAGTAAATAACCCGACAAAGAAAACTATACAAAGGCGCAATGATAGTTGCACTACTACAAAGCGCGGAAGTACAAAACTTAGAAGCAATGCGTCTGTGGGCGTGACTGTGGCACGACGCGGCGACGTTCCTGCTATTTCAGAGAATAACAATACACGAAGATTACCGAAGCGCATATCTTTGTAAAGCTGTATGTGCATAAAATAATCGGCAAGCCGTGCTTCTGTGAGGTAAGCTGAAGTCTGACTTCGATTCTATTATTATTTTATGACTGAGAAATACGAAGTCCCTCTGCCTTACCTTGAATGAGCATGTGGTCTAAGACGTTGTGCGTGCCTCCAAGCGGCCGCAGCTCGGGCGCGCCACACTGTAGCCTCCTCGCTGGCCGACGCCACGCCAGCCTCGAGAGCTGCGCAAGCGCCGCGTAAATCCACCACCTAGCAAAAATGGTTAGGAAGTTAAGTTTCAGCTACAGCTTCAATAATTATATGACATGTTCGATACTAATAGTAATTCTGAAATTAACAGCTCATCCCACCATCTCAGTCTGGGACTTATTTTTTTTATTGATGGGAAATCAAGACGCGATGTCGTTTGCCATTAAGCGGGACCCACTGGGACGTATATTTGGCCCATTGATCGTCTGGCATTCGGCAGATGTGTCCAGCCCAATTCCATTTAAGCGTGGCAGCTTTCCGAGTGACATTCGGTATTTTTGTGAAGAAATGGATTGTTGTATTCTTAACCCGGTCCACAAGTTTAATTTAAATTATAAACTACATTTTTATTTAATGTTGTGTGCCAAATGTTCATGAAAATGCAAGGTGTATACGAAAAAACGTTCGCGGAATAATGGTATTGCGTAAAAATTGTACGTTTACGTCGCTCGTCACTTAAGATAACATAACTAGTAAAATCGTTAAATAAACGTAAATGATAAGCAACACCTGAGCCTAACATTGAAATTGAATTTACATACTAGTAGGTATTACTGGCACTTTATTCGAAGTGAAGTTTACTTTGAAACCAAAACAAGTGTTATTCGACTGTCTACCGTAAGTAAAGAAGAAAACGCTGATTTTCCTACTCTATTCTTGATACAGCGAAAATTACACCATTACCTTTTGGAAATATCTATAAAGCAAAGTTTTCATCTCGTCGTGCGACAGTTTGTCAAGCCGCGCCATCAACATTTGTTCCCCCCTGCTCCTCGAATCTTTATTGTCTTGAGAATCTGACAGAGAAGCTGATGGTGACTTGCCACAAATTAAATTGTTTTTGTACTCTATTGCTGTGTCTATTGCTTCAATAGCTTCTTCGCATTCCAGCAGCTTGCGCTCCTAAAATAAAAAAGATTTATGAATAACTAGCTTCTGCCCGCGACTTAGTTCGCGTGAAATTTCTTGTTCCCCAAACCTACCCCAGCATATAGCATTGTCTGGTCGCGCTATTACTGTTTTTTCTGACTTTTTTTGTTTTTGCTCGGCTAGTGTCTTAACGTGATGTTAATTATCCCACAGCATTCCTCAATAATTGGGCTACCAAATGCAAAAAGAATTTTTCAAATCAGACGGGTAGTTCCAGAGATTAGTGCATTCAAATAAACTCTTCAGCTTTATTATTAGTATACAGGGTCCCATTAAAATAGATGGACACATTTTAACACAGCGCTCAGTACGTCTAACCAAGGATATCCAAGCAAAAAAAAACACTGATTAATGTGATTTTGTTTTGACCTAAAATAATACATTGCCGGCACATTAGTGTATTTATACTGGTGTTTTTATATTGATTATTTTTCTTGTATCTAATGCGTTTTTCTTATATATTTTTTTACCACCGTCCTTATTTTGGTGGTCTGAATGATTTCTAAAAGTTTGTCCATCTATTTTAATGGGACCTTATATACAAAATACTTGCATAATTATTTTAACAAGGTTCAAATTCTTGGATTGATTACCTCAGAATCTGAAAGAGATTTGTATATTTTTCTCTTATGTCCTAAACTGCACCTCTGTTCATGCAAGCATTCTCTAGTCTTCCTCAAGTTTTTGATTTCTTTCCTCAACAACAACTCCTTTTCTTTCGACATTTCTAAGGTTTCCAAATCATTTGTCTTTTCCTTCAAAATACTGTCAAGCTGTGTTATTCTATGCGTAAAGTGTTTCAATGAGTGTGTTTTCCTGTCTTTCACATCTACTGATGTGTCCGAGAGTTCATCTAGCTTTAACTTATCTTTGACAAGCTCTACATCTAATGTATTTTTGCGTTTTTCGTCTTTCTTAATCTGTCTTTTGATTTGTTCAATTTGTTTTTTATAAGTTTTGAGATTTGTCTCATGTCTTTTTATTTCCCTCATAGTATCTTGATCAATTAAACTAGATTCTATCTTATCAGAATAATGCTTGTTTTGTGTTTGACACATAGATTTAGACAAGTCATTTATCAGTCTCTCTTTGGCTATACAAAGATTAATCAATTCTTTAAGCTGTGACTGGCTGCTACCAATTTCCTTTGAAAGTTTTCTGGCCAGTATTTGCTTTTGAGTGTATTTTTCTTTCGTCATTTTGTACTTCTTGCATATTTCCTCAGTCTTTGGAGAGTCAATCATTTTAAGTAGTTCCCTCTCAATTAATTTAGGTTCTGGATCAACATCCTTTTTGTGCGATTCTATGAGTATCTTTTGAGATTCAGGTGAGATTGCTTTAGCTGCAACTTTTCTCAGTAGCTCTAACTCTGCTCCTGACAAACTTTCACCAGGTTGTATAGTTCTTCTTCGCCCAGAGTTAGACTGGGATGTCATAACAGGCAAAGACTGTGATCCACTTAATTCCGAAATTGTAATATCATCAGAGTCAATGTGATTCAAATATTCTTCACACCTGTCAGCAAAAAGTTGGTCATTTTTCTCTCTAAAATATTCCATGAATTTTTCAATTTTATCTTGGAATACTGTGTCAGAATGAGTATCTTCCTCTGAGTCAGAGTCAACATCTGACTCACTGGGCTCACTTGGCTCTGTATCCTCAGCTATTCTAGGTAATCCCTGCTTTATATTTGCATCCTTATTATCAACACTGGTATCATTATTCAGACATTCATCACACTCAGCCTTTAAAAACAACCATTCACTGACTTGATTAATATCAGTTTCAGACAAGGACTTGGACTGAAGAATTTTATTGAACAGCCCCTCTGCATTTGAAACCAATTTAATCCACTGAGTTGTAGCAAATTGTAAATTAAAATTATTGTCTGCATGTGGTAATACTGCCTTATCTGTGTAAACAGGTGTATTATTGTCAGCAAATAAGTTGACAGTAACAAAATTCTTAATACCTCTACAACATAAACACAAGTTTAGGGTTTTTAAAGTGTCTTGATAGTCCTCAGGTTCTGCACTTATGCATCCAATTACCCAGGTAAAAGCTCTGCCCCCGAAGGAGTCTCTGAGCATAGCAGTGAGAATACACTGATCATAATTAATTTGCTTTGGTGGATTGCCAGCTAGCAGCTCTTTTATTATGTTCTCTAGGGCAAATAGCCCAGGTTCTGGGTATGCAGCTAGATCACAGAAACTGGCAGTGGACATTCTATGATTAAGTACTCCATTGGTGCTGACCCACTTCTGTTCAACGCTGACTGTGAAAACAGTGTGGTTGTTTCCTTGACACCTCTGTCGCCATCCCAGCTGTAAGTACTGGAAGGCTTCTTCAACATTGCAGCACCTCACCAGACCTGCTCCCAGCACATCAAATATATTATTGTTGACAACTTGCATCCATGTTATGTGTAATATAAATTCCCTCTCTGGCATTTGGTTTAGCTTGTGGAATATTTCAGACAAGAACCGAGGTACAATACCTTGGTCACATTCACTGTGAATGCATTCAAAACCTAAAATAAAAAACAAAGTATCAGTATTCATTTTAATACATAAAACCAAATTATGGTGAGCACCTTCTTCTGCATATCTTTGGCTCATATTGTAATACTACTAACAAGGAAAATATAATATTGCAAATCCTTATGTTTTAGACCACTTTTTAATATTTATGCTGCCTGGAGGCCTACCACAAGCTCTTAACGCGATCCATTTTAGGACCTAAACTGAACTGTTCTTCTAATTCGTACCATGACGTCAGTTTAACGATTCAGTTTAAGCCGTGCCATCTGCTGACAGCGATTGTCCCAAACTGAGTCACAAGTTTTGGTTTCATTCATACTTGTTTGGTACCATGACGTCCATAGAGCAGCTCAAGCGATGCAGTTTAGGAACCTAAACTGAAATGTCTTGTTATTGAATCGTTTTTAATTAGATCATGGTAGGCCACCTATAATGACTCTGGGCTCATGAAACATGTATGTGTTTTCAATTTTAGAAGTGAAAATGTAAACAATCAATACTAATAAATACATGTCTGCCTATGTCCTGACCTGGTCCAAATAGAGTGTAAGTTTTGCCTGTCTTGGCCTGCCCGAATACGACGACTGAAGTATCACATCCATCCAGAAAGCAGTTAATTTGAGGTATCATGAATGAGTTGAAGAGATTCGCCTGTGTGCAATCTACTGGCAAAGCCCTATTAACATGGAATGTTTGCCCACTCTCAGTTATCACTATTTGGGTCACAGGATTGCTAAATATGCACTGCGATGAGTCTTCTAGACTTGGAGGCTTCAGCCTTATAGCTATTTGCACAGGGATATCCATCTTTATTAATTGTTTACAATCCCAGTATGTAGGCTTTCTATCACATCAAGGTAACGTGCGAAACATTGATACCATACTGTAACTTAATTAAATAGCTTGACTGTTTGCAATAATATCACCACCACTTCGGGTTCTTTTGTAACAAAGATTATATTGATTTAATAGGTTCTTCGTAAAATATTAAAAACAACAACTGACAACAACTTTCATGAATACCAAAGAGTACACATATCCACAGACTAAGAGTATTTTCTACCTTCATCCCTTCATCCCACAGTCCATAGATTATACCCACAGTCCACAAGCAAAATATTTTCATGATAATGTTTTATTTTTATTGCAATTGGCAACCCAAAACAAATTTAGTGTTGCCCATAATAGAGGAAAATAAAATGGTACTGTAAAAATATTTGTAGACACCGGTCCGGTCCACTGAGTTGGGAGTACTATGGAGATGGCATATTCTACTATAGAAATAATAGTTATACAAATATCTGTCATATCGACACACACATGTCAAAAATCGTTTTGTTTCTTTTTAACTAATCAAGAGCTGCATATGAAAAGAGAGACGTCAAATGTTTGTCAAGTTCTAAATTTGGCAACACTTTTGTGTGACGTCAAAATCATTTCTTTGCGTGGTCGGTCGCCATGATAACTGCCGAGGTTTTTCCTCTATGTTGCCGAGTTTTGTGGTAGATGTGCTGTCAAACGGTTGATTGCTAGTGTTGGGTAAATAGTAGGATGCTTTGAGTTATTATCGATTATAATCCATAAGTGTCCATTAATAGCCTTGCAATGGATGATAATCCTGCTATTATATGATAATCTTGTGTAATAAGGAGGAGTTGTGTGTGTGTTTCGAATTTTTCATTACCTAGTTTTGGTTGTGGTGATTGTTTATACTTTGTCTCAAGCCAAGTTAAACAAGGTATACATTTGCCGATTCGCGATCTCAATGGTTTTTGTATATATTCTGTTAAATATAGTCGAATAGATGACCGCAACTATGTATTTTTTTAGCAATCTAGTATTATTTCAATGCCATTAATGTAATAACAAAAGTAATAATTAATAATCGAAGTTCGACCCGAGTATTGAACCTAGGACTCCACACTTAGCAATCGGTCTTGCGACCGCACTAGACCAACGGGGTAGGAAATAAATAATAATATTTTGTTGCCAGTCACGACATCATAAGTCTCCTGGTCCTGGTTAGTGTGTAAGCTCGTATGAACAATACTCTACACCTGTAGTAAGTAGGTAAATATATTACGAGGATATTGGCCTTCTGATATTGAATGAAGCTTGAGCAAGGTGACAAGTTACAACGTCTTATAAAACCAAGAAACATAAAACACCCACAACTTCTAAAATTCTTGTCACTTCAGCTGCATTATGACAAGGCTAATTCGAAAAATTTAAATAAATAATAGAAAACAAATTCATGTAGGTTAAATAATGTCGATATCCGCTGCGCATGTTGCTCGCAGTTACAACCCTACGAAAGGCGGCCATCTTAACTGCCCGATTTTTGTAGGTATACACGCTAATTTGGTAGGTATGCCAAGTCCATATTATTTATAGGTCAGTGGTCCGGTCAGTGAGAAATTATAAAGAAAAAAAAAACCTGTCATGTCAGTTTCAATCAAACAAGTGACAAGTCAAGTCAAATCGCAAAATGTCATTTTCATTGTGATTTGTGATGGCAGAGATGCATTCTCGTGTTACTATTTTCGATTTTCAAATATTAATTTAATTTGGTTATCCTGACATGGTTCTGTCTGAGAAATATATCTTCAAGATTATTATCTGAACAGAGGCCACATTTTTGTGTAATTGATTATTCAATTTACTGTGTCACGCTGAAATTCCATCTTAATTTGATAAATTGATTTGCTATCGTATCAAGAAACAGAGAGATAATGTGATAATACGATTCGATTTATAGACTGTGTGAGAGGGTTCGTCTTAAAGACTGCTCCAGGGTTGGAATACATTCTCGAATTATTCAACATCATGGAGATGGAAACAGTTGGCGACGTCGGGCTAGGCCTGCAGGAGCCTCCTAAATACGGCCTAAAATTACCGTTGAACCATGAATTTCCCATACAAAGCAAACAAATAATCGTACCAAGAGCAAGTCAAGTTTTCGACATGATGCCATTAACTGCCAGGTGAATATTTTTTATTTTACTCTACATGCGCTTATTACATTATTCTTGTGCAACATTTTCATTATTCACATGATGCCCTGATGTGTTAGCTTGAGTCACAATTATTTTAGCAACTATTAATTTGTTTGCCCTTTAAGCAGTTTATCTTATTCAGCACATACAATTTAATATTTAAAGGCATTTAAATTATTATATTTATTACAGGTATCTGAAATACTACATTGGCAAGAAGTTGAATAAAAAACGTCCTATAATGGATTATATTCACATGATATCAGCTCAAAGGATGTATGGTAAGTTCTCATAAAGACAATTACATTAATTCAGTAATATTCAGTCATTATTAAACTAAATTCTGTTGAGGGACCAGAGGGGCAATTCTCGTAATTTTAAGGATGTTTACAGTCTGTTCTTCTCAGTCTCAATCTGTCAAAAATACCTCTAATTTCCCTACATTTTGACAAGTTTTTGACATTTGTTTGTCCCCGAGATGACACTGCGTTTAGATTTTGAACATTTTAAATAACGAGAATTGGCCTTCTGGACTAGGTCCAACTATAGTTCCTAAGTACCTAATAAAAAAAAAATGCCTTGTCTTTTCTATATGTTTGTGGTGTAGTACAAAATTACTGTTGCAAACTTTTTGCAGTTACTAATAAACTAAAATTAGACTGATCATTGCACACATCTTATTCTGCCGATTAACAATAATAAATAGCGTAACACATGTGGTTCTCTTCATGCCAAAAACTAATTATAGAAGTAGCATCCTAGAAACATGTATTAATCTAACAAACTATCTGGAATTGTAGATTACCAAATCATTGTAAACAACAAGTCTTACGTCTGCTTTCCAATCTTAGCTAATTTGTTTGAGAAAACCATTGCACTTATTTACTGGTTTTTTAATGTATTAAGGCATTTCGAAACAACTTTAAGAAAGTAAAACGACCCTACAAGTATAAATACAATGTCAAGGGTCTTCACACTGTCTTTTTCTGACTGTTATTAGTAATAACTTATTTGTTATTGGTACTAACCATGTAGTGGAAGGATTGCATTGTTTTTGTGTTTTAATCTAATCCATATCCTTGCCCAACCTTAGATAGTTTGGTTACCCATTACTGTAATACATGTTACAGCAAAGCTACCTATAAGACCAATAAAGTTGTTTATATGGCTATGTATTTATTATTAGAAAAATATTTTTAGCCTATGTTATTCTACTGCAGTGCAAGGGACTCCCTTTCTCATTTCCACTCTTCTCTGTCTTGACCTAGTGTGGATGTATTTAGTTAATATAATATTTATGTATTTTGTAGGCTGTCCTATTGGAGGTATCGGTGGTGGGACTATAGGCCGAGGGTTCAAAGGCGAGTTCTGTCGCTTCCAGCTATACCCGGGCATATACGAGTATGTCACAGTGCCAGAATGTCAGTTCATTGTGAACATACGAAATGCCAGCAATGAAACAGTTTACCAATCAGTTTTGTCAACGTATAAGTAAGTTACTCATATTTCACCATAATGCTAATGTAATTTGCATGTTTGCATGAATATTTTAGCACCAAAACACTTTAAATCTTGTACAGTCTAATTGTCTTAATTTATTGTTGGTTTAGGTATTTTGTTATTATCTTTTGTAGTCAAGGGCTTTTGTAGTCACTAAAATGATGAAGTTCATGTTTCCTTAATCTTATCAATGAATGACTGTGATATGTAGGGATTTATTTAAATAATCACATTAAGTATTAGATAAATTATAAGTTTATCAGGCACCTGTGTGGTAATGATACCATGCTCTGATAACAAGATAATTTTGTAGTTAAAACACGTAGATAGAAGGCCCTACATAGATTGTATTCTAAACTTTTCTTTTAGCAAACCAAAGAAGGCACCACCTACTTGGGAATGGAACTTGAACGGTGCAGATTGTGAATACACAGCTCTTTACCCGCGCGCGTGGACCACGTACGATCTCAGCAAGTATGGAATAAAGCTGGTTTGCAGACAGATCTCTCCTGTCATACCTCATAATTACAAGGTATAGTAAACATTAGGACTGTCCACACAGGCCACAGAAATCATATAATCAATCCGAGTTTCTGATCTACACAAATACCTATGTAGTCATGGGCTTTTCCATTTGCTTTAACATTATGCTATACAATGTATACAAATTATTATAAAAAGCAAAGTTTTTCCTCTCTATTACTTACTATGCGAGCCAACTAAGAATAGGATCGCGCTTGCTGCCAACTTCACACGATAGCTGTCAAATTAGAACTGCCAGCAAACAAACAAAAAATGAAAAAATGGTTTATTTTTTTATTCATAGATTTCATTATTATTTATATTCATTAATTATTATCATTAAAACTGAAATATGTTTTATATTAACATGTTTTTTTTCCAAATCCTACTCATGTATAATTAATTTGGCGTAAAATTGATTAGAAATACCAAAAAAGTGAACAAAAATTAAACGGAATATAATATTTCTTTAGTTATTTTTTTGCACACCTTACGCTTTGTTAATGAAGTTCGAGAGTATTGCAGAACAAAATGGCGTCTTGACAGTACTATTCTTATTTGGCTCGCATAGTACTTGGTTTTCAGAGATAAATAAATGTTTCTTAAATGTAAAAAGTTGTTTATTATCCCCATTGCCTTTCAAAGATGTGTTGATCTGAGTCATGCTCGACATTTCTTCGTACGCAACCTACGCGGCCTTTGGCCATTCATTATTCCCGTTTTAAAACATGACTATTACTTTTTTGCTGAGAATAATTATTTGTTTACAGGACAGCAGTCTACCGTGCGCAGTATTTGTATTTACAGCTATTAATGTTAGTAATGAGAAGCGAAATGTTAGTATTACTTTTACATGGACTGAAGTACTTGGAGGTGCCCACAAGAAGAAAACTATTGGTTAGTATAAAACTTATCTTGATAGACTATAAAAAGTACATGTTTATGATACATTGTAAAAAATAAATCTGTCAATAAACAGTAGCATTAAAAAGGTTTTTTCTTCCAGCCAAACTGGATTTGGAGAGATATTCAGAGGAACACACGTGTGGCGTTACTCTAGAACAGAAAGTCGCCGAGACTCCTTGCACATTCACCATTGCCAAGAGGAAGGATAAACACGAGACAATTCACGACGGGTACTGTCTATGGAACGCCGCGAAGACTTCTGGTTACGTGTGGGATTGCCTCAAGAAACACGGCACGCTAACACCAGATCCGAGCCTCACGCCTCCACCGCCGAAAGTGCCAGACAAGGACAAAACAAAAGAAGAGAAAGAGAAGGAGAAAAAAGAGAAAGAAAAGGAAAAACAAAAAAAGATTTACAAATGTACTTAGACATTATTTATTTATTTAATCTGTAACAATTGATTTTGAGATTTTATACAATCATTTTTGTTATTTACAGGTGATTCGATAGCACTTTCTAGTGTTATATCTTTAGAACCGGGAGGAACGGGGTCTACTGAGTTCTGTCTAGCCTGGGACATGCCTATTATAAGATATAAGAAAGATAAAAAAGTACATAAGAGGTAGGTCTTCCTTCTCATTTATATTTCCTACAGTATCATATTGGTCAGTCTTTTAATCATCAATTTTGTTTATTACAGATTTTATACGAAATACTTTGGTAGCGATGGTATTGCTGGTGCCAGCATAGCTGCGTACGCGCTTAGAAATTATGAGAATTGGGAGAAACTACTTGCAGAGTGGCAGGACCCCATCTTTAATAATAGGTAATACTCTACTGCCTTTCTTTGTTATATTTGACTTATTCCTTGTCATGTAACGAACAAAGTACGAATGTTTAGTAGTAATGTTTGATATGAATGTATAATGTTTAATCCGTTTTGTTCCACAGTAATATACCAGACTGGTTAAAAAGTGCCTTAATGAATGAGCTTTATTTTGTCGCTGATGGCGGCACAATATGGTTTGACGTCCACGACGAATTTCCGGAAAACGATCCTAGGTAATAACTGATCAATTAGATTTCAGTACACGTCAGGTTTATAGCCGTGTTAAATGAAGTGTTAAAGGTCTTATTCGCTCATCTCTAATTTGCTAATTTTGTTCTAGGCATGACTTTGGTTTGTTCGGGTATTTAGAAGGCCACGAATATAGAATGTATAATACGTATGATGTACACTTTTACGCTTCCTTCGCGCTAGCTCAACTATGGCCTAATTTGCAAGTAAGTAGATGTCTTCACCTATACTATACTAATAGTAAAATCTTCTAAAATTGTTAATTTATTAAAGTAATGCTACGGTGATTTCAGGTGGTCTTACAATATATGTTCCGAGACAGCATCGAATTAGAAACTGATAAATGTAGACAATCACTTTACAATGGAAAATCAGTGAAGTTTAAAATAAAAGATACCATTCCACACGATCTTGGTGATCCCGGTGAGTCATACACATAGTCTTTGTAATCATATTGTCCTACCCTACTAATATTATAAACGCGAAAGTTTGTGAGGATAGATGTTTGTTACTATTTCACGCAAAAACTACTGAACGGATTTTGATGAACCTTTACAGTAATATAGGTTTATACATCAGAATAACACATAGGATACTTTTTATCCCGATATTCCCACGTGATCAACACTTCATTACACACCACGTCATTTATAATATTAAATAATTATAGTTTATAACCCAACTCAAGCCTTGCACTGGTGATTATTAGTAATTTTGTTACATTCAATTATTTAAATATTATTTCAGATATAAATAATAATTAAATTATTGAATGTATAATAAACATTAATCTTCCTCCTTAAAAGGATGGCGAAAACCGCAATATAATACGTCATAGGCTTTGTTCTATAACTACATATTTCATCATCATTATCTGCCTAGCCTCTTCCCAACTATGTTGTGGTCGGCTTTCAGTCTATCAGGATGCAGCCTAATACCAGTATTTTAAATTAAGCGTCTGCCTATCTGACCTCCACAACCCGGTTACTGGGTAATACGATACCCCTTAGTAAGACTGGTTGTCAGACTTTCGGGCTTCTGACGAACCGTAACGACTGTCTAAGATCCACAAACGACAGCCGGGAACAACGGCTTAACATGCTTTCCGAGGCGAGGAGGGGTCTTGGTATGTAAAGATGGTCACCCTCTAGGGACCAACCCCGGCAAGCGTAGCTTAACCTCATCGATCGACCCGTGCGGCTGTTATTAATACATAACACACAAATTCTGCCCAGACGTTTTTTGTAAAGAATTATCCTTACTCGAATATTGGTGTTAAGAGCCCTTTCACATTTCGGCGTTTCGCAAATTTAGGTATTTTACGCACCGAGCGCGGCAAACTACGCGAGCGATACTTTCTTTCATGCTTCTCGCTCGCACTATGACTATGATACTGTGAATATGGCGACTAAACGATCTTGATCTTCCGTAACTGAAGTTTTTTTAGGATGGAGTTTAGTGGGCGGAAAATTTTTTACGTGTTATTTCAATTTTATTATGAATTTATTTTGTTACTTATATTTTTCATTATTTATGAACTTTACTGTTGAAATATGTTCACAAATATTTTAATTGTTATGCAGTAATTGATTATAATATCTACGGTTGATAGCATAGTTGTATAAATTGTATATAGTAGTATGGTTGCAACCAAGTCCAGTTGGTCTTCACACGCATGTACTCCACGATCTCCTCAACCTTCGTGAAGTGGTGCAGTCTGGACACGTACAGCTGCGTCGTCGGGATTGCTGGACGCAGCAGCATGTTGGGTCCTGCCAGCGCGGTGCCGCACTGGTTCCGACAAGGATGCTTCTTCTTCTTCTTCTCCACTTTGATGAAACCATCCTTGTCACACGTGTCCTTCTCTGGATCCTGCCTTTTCAAAACCTTGCTGGGTTTCGACCGGCTCCGTTTACCCTCTTTTATTTATTTTTATTTCCTTTTTTTTATTGTGTTTTGCAACGCAATTATATTTGTATTTATTTTTCCCCATTTCGACTGGTAAGAAAACTCAAATCAGCTGCAATCAAAATAACTTTAATAAGTTGACTATCTGGTATACTAATAAAGTGTGAACTTTATACTAATTTAAATATACCGTTCGAAAATAAATACTTACAAAGATCAAAAACTGCGGCCGTAGTTCACACGCACACAAAAGCAATGCGGCAGCGTCTAGATGCGACAATCGGCGCACACGACGGTAGTATCGGAAAGAAGGCGCGCGGGAAATAAACTGACATAGGTCCAACCTCGACAAGCGCTCGCGCGATACTAATCGCAGATGGCCGGCGCAGTGAAATATATAGTATTTTTATTTATTTAATTAAAAATAATGGTAGCGATTTAAAAAAGAAAAATAATACTATATTCTAAGCAAATGTTGATGATTATTTTGGTATAAATTTTACGCCTAAATAATGTAGGACTTTAGAGATATCGGGGGTTGTTTCGAAGCCTTTTCGGTCGATAATTGAATTACGTAGATTTTTTTTTCTTTACATAAAAGGCATATAACGAAAATATATTCTATTATTATTGAAGTATAGGATATTTGAAAGCTAATTATATATTTTTTTGATGGTAGATATTCAGTAGAATCTCCAAATTAGAGCTCCGAAATCATGTCTCCGTGAGTTTTTGCCTAAACATTCATCGGGAGAAAGCTTATTACTAAATAATTAAATAACTTATCTAAAATCGGTTCTGAGGTTATTGTAGTAGAGAAAACGAACTATTTTTACCAAGTAATTGTTATTTCATACAACGAACGTAAAGCATACAATTTCAACGTCGAAAACTTCCAATTTCGCGTTTTTTTGTAACACGCCTCTTAAGTAGCGGAATCGGCAAATGGTTCTAATTTTGTACTCCACCATCAACCATTCCTAGTTGTAACTGACGGTTTCGGAATTAGGGCATGAATGCACTCTTTGGAGCACCACAGGGGTGCACTCTTGGAACATTACTTCTCAACTGTCTTATTTCAGATCTTCGCTGTTTCTTGATCATTTAAAATTGTTTTGATAAATAAAATGCATTCAATGCTTAACTAAAGCGACTTCATTAAATCTGAAATTTGTAGATTAGTAGCATTCTTTATATCACCTACCATTTTCGACATAGAGAAACTAAATTTATTGAATTCAATGTTTGAATGAACCTTCCTGTCTTTCTAATCATGAAATATAACTGACCTACACCAATATTTTGTATTAGCAAGAACTCATGGTTAAGTTGAGTAACAAACATAATTTTACAGATGACGTACCATTCGACCATATAAACGCTTACAACATCCACGATGTGAGCGAATGGAAGGACTTGAATCTAAAGTTCATACTGCAAGTGATACGGGACTATCAGTTGCTGAGAGGGCATACGGCGCCGTTCGGCAACGAAAGGTACCGCACGATGGCGTTTATAGACGACGTGAAGGATGGGACGGAAGACGACTTGTACTCGCGGTCGACGGGGCAGGCCGACGACACGGACGGGGCGACGGACGAGTCACCGGTTCTGACGGAGCAGTCGACGCCCGTCGTGAGCGAAGCCGAGAAGCCGTACGGGATGGGCGATATACTAGACATGTTGTACAGGAGCGCGGACGTGGAGGCCGAGGAGGAGGGCGCGGGCGCGTCGCCGCGCGCGCCCGCCGCCGCCGTGTGGGACGCGCGCCGCTACCTGGCCGACATGTACCCGGCCGCGCGCGCGCTGCTGCGGGCCGCGCGGCGCTGGGACCTGGACGGCGACGGGCTCATCGAGAACGGAGGCTTTCCCGACCAGACCTACGATGCTTGGGTCATGTCTGGACCCAGGTAATTATTTACCAACTTATTTATGTCACATTTTTCTAATACTTTTCTCTCTCTCATGTCTTATCGTCTAACACATAACATCACGCCTGTAATCCTCGAAGGGTTAGGCAGAGGTGGTGGTGTGAGGTGTAAAGGTAGATGTGCATAACATTCATGTTTCTTATCTTAAAACCACATTTGCTCGCTTTGCACTATGCTTGCACCAAATACGTGCTGGTATTGTAGTTATCACTCAACTTTAGACCGCTGGACTCTGACTTTCGGTATTGCCGCCTAATGAAGAACAACTAAGTTCAAACATTTATCGGAGATTATGCCGAAAACACGTGTTTTGGCCATCAATCCGTTTATTAAAATGTGACCTTCCATTTACAGTGCATACTGCGGTGGTCTATGGGTGGCGTCAGTAAGCGCAGTATGCGTAATGGCTCGTATCTTAGAACATAAAGAAGACGAGAAAGAGTTCGCCAAGCTACTGAAGCAAGCGCAACAGTCGTTTGAAGAGAAGCTGTGGAACGGCTCCTATTACAAGTTCGACGTGCGCCCTTCCAATAGTAAAGTTGTGATGGCTGATCAGTTGGCGGGACACTGGTGAGTAATTGAGCGTTTGTTGAGGATTAAGCAATATTTTATTGACACTTCAGCTAAATAGGAAACCGACTTTCAAAATTATTATTTAACAGCAAAATTAGGCTTGCTAAGAAGTAGCAAAAGTTATGTTAAAATCGTGATTTATGAGAAAAATTGTCAAGACACATCTCTTCAGCGCTAAGCAGACGATGGACTATTAATTGTGGAAATGGATGCTCTATTTCTCCTACTCTATTTCTGAGTTTATTTGTTCTACGTGTGCGTTATTGTATAGATTTCCATACGTTCTGTCATCGCAGACAAATTGTTCATAGTCTGCTCAGAGTCAGCGCTTTATTTAAGGCTGTTTATAAAGTTATTTCACCCCAACTCTTTTCCCTCAGGTTCCTCCGCGCATCAGGCTGGAGCGAGCAAGTGTTCCCAGAGGCCAACGTACGGAAAGCCCTTGCGGCAGTCTTCGAAAACAACGTACAGAAGTTCAAAGGTGGCAAGATGGGCGCCGTCAACGGTTGGGTGTCGGGCCCGCGCGGACACATCGACACCACGGCGTTGCAGAGCGAAGAAGTGTGGACCGGTGTCACCTATGGAGTGGCCGCGCTTATGATTTATGAAGGTAGGAAACTGTTGAATGTACTAAGATTATATTATTTTTAAATGCGAAAGTGTGTTTTTGATTTGACTTTGATATACCCAGCAAAGGAGTGCATCTGTCTGGAAGTCACACAGCCATTTTACTCGGAGACTATATTGCACTATATGTATAGATGCAAATTACAAAGAATGTGTATTTATGATATTTCTAAGTGACTTTGATCAATCGTTTTTGGGAAATGGGGTATTTTCGGTGACAACCGTTTCGAGAATAAATGAAATAAAAACTTATTTTTGCGGTCGATAAAATCAATAAAATAGAGTAGAAAACTTTTATTTCAGACACGAGTCCATAGGGTTAGTAACAATACAATGCAATACTGTGCATGCATAATATTCATCTCAACTACCCGACACTGCGTGGTCCGACAAGCCTTTGACAGGTTTTTTTATGACCCGGTCCATAGGCTAGGTTTATTATTCCGATAAATCCCGGATATCCCACAGTATAATTATGCTATAGTCGCTATAGTAATTAAAACCTACAGAAGGTATTAGGTATGAACTAAAGGCAATTCTCATTAGCTGTAATCTTATCTAAAAACGTGCACATAATAAGGCATACTTTATTATTTGCGAGTTCTGATTATATGAAAATATTTCGCTTGTAGTTATTTTTATCTTATCGCATGAAATACCTTCGTATTTTGTTAGAAATGTTAGATTCTCTTCGCGGTACTTTTTTCTAAAATGATGATGACTAAGTATCAACTATTTCGTTTCAGGTATGCATGAAGAGGCATTCGTGACTGCCGGCGGCTTATACAACACATTAACACAAAGTGGCTTGTCGTTCGAAACCCCAGAAGCTCTGTACGAGAACGGTAACCATCGCTCAGTGGGCTACATGCGACCTCTTGCCGTGTGGAGCATCTACCAGGCGCTCCTGAGCAGGCCTCCGCCCCCGCAACCAGTGGCTAACGGCCAGCCACATCATACCAAAGAAAAAGCGCACTTATAGAACTTACTCTAAACGAAACTCCAGTTAATACGTAAGATTTTTACATTTTGGTACATCGACATGAACTGATTGACATTTCGTACGTAAATCAGATAGAACGGCTAGAAATTACCGCCTAAGTTGTTAAATTATGTACTTACCTAAATTCTATACGGTCGGTTTTCGAACAATGAAATTGTCGAATTGTTAAAGCTTCGCAATTATTGAACAGCCTTAGAGGCGCCGATGCACGGTATGTTTAGACAAATAAATGACTTGGTAATACGAGTCAGTGAAATGAACCAGTGAAACAATAAAGTTTGACATTTATTTATTGAGTTATGTGGCAATAATGGTATTCCTAAGTATTTTATACAGCAATGTCTAGTAACGAATTGTAGGTAGATTTGTTTTATTTTGTTTGTCCTTGTGATATTTTGCTTATTTTTCATAATCAGCCTATAATGTTCTCACTACTGGGACAGGCCTCCTCTCTTCACGAGGGAGAGAACTTTAATCTACCACGAGGGCCCAGTGCGGGTTGGTAGATGTCACATGTCTTCGAATTTTTGGTTCTAGGATATGTCGGTTTCCTCACGATGTTTTCCTTGATTTGAGAGCAGTGGTGATGAATTAATTTATACTAAGTAAAGCGCCTGTCTAGGTTCAAACCACTGACCTCTAATAAACAAGTACGCTGGACTAAATATACTATACGATATGGCAGTTGTTTTTTGTGTCGATTCAAAGCGCCCCGCTCGAGGGTCTCAGGAACTAAAATTCAAATAAAGTTGTGTTGTGAATGTTCCATGTCGATAATGTGTCGATAATTTTCTTCAGATAGTGAGTAATTTTAAATTTACGTCTTTTCACCACACAATCTGTGTGGTTCTTCCATCGTTATACGATCGATAAAATTCATAAAAGTATTTACTTATCGAAGGATGTGTCCCATCTCTAATATTAGTTCCATGGACCCTCACGTTGCTCTCAGCGCCAAAATGGCGAAGTCTTCATTTTGTCATCGATAGTATGAAGTCCAGCGCACTTTGCAACTCGTAAATCGCGGCCGTTACCACAGGGGGGGCACCTATGCTCTCTAGAGCAGTGCTTATTTTTAGTTTGCTAACTAAAAATTCAAATGATACGCTTTCGTTTAGTTAGAAGCCTTGAAGAGATGACGTATTACTTTCTGGTGTAAACTATTTCTTGAATTAGAATATAATTTAATGTCCTCAGTACGAAACTACATAATTATGTAGAAAATGTATTGTTTTTCGCCGATTGGCGTGAGATGCATTTATCTTCAACGAAATAGTTGTCAGCTTATAGCAGATTTTGATCACGAACGCGTATTTACATGTGATTATTTTAGTTATGCATTTATTTTGCCTACGTATTGTTATACCAATGAAACTGTGAAAGAGTATTAAGTTATGTTGTTTGTATGTTAATTATTTTTATTATTAGCAAAATTTTTATGCACTTTATGTGCTTATTTTAATTTAGCAATAGACAACTACTGTCTTAAAACTGTATAATTTATTTTTGGTTCGTTTAATTTATGTTATACCTAATAATAATATATATTTCTGTATTTATCATTTGGTGGCTTACTTATTGCCTGCAAGAAGTAGGTGCCAAATTAAAATACTAACAATATTCGAATGTGTTTGCTTGCAAAGTTACATCCTTTCTTATTACTAAGATCGAGTTTGTACCGATAATAAATAGTGAGTAACCGAACTGATACGAAATACCCGAATAGCCAACCATAAGATCCAAGGGTAAAACTTTGGTTTTCTAGGAAAGCGGTTCGCCGCATATTATAACAGCCGTCATGAAAAACTGTCATTTATATACATAAGTCAAATCCCGATGCCCAAAGATTTAAATCTCTACATTTGCTCTCATCGTTTTTAGTCACGCGAAAAAATATCCATACTCAAAAGAGTGAGCTCACGCACACACATGCTTGAAAGACAATCAAGTCAAGTCACTGCGTCATTGTGTCAGAGGTGTCAAAACGAAACAGAAACGCGACAATCTTTTGACGCGTTATGGGGCGTATCTAACAATATAAATCTTTGCCAATGTCATCAAATTCATGATAGCCGTCCCTGCGGCCGTTATGTGCGGTCAACGCTTTTCCAGGAAACCGTAGCTTTACATACGGAACTGACGTTATCTGACAGATGATTATCCAGGTCCTCACGCTATAGTGTTTCTCAGTTTATCGACGGATGCTGAACGTCTTTCTTATAAAACGGATTAGCCGTGGTCTGATATACGACAGGAAGATCTCTTCCTGTGGTGGTCCCCAACTAGAGCGAACTATTTTTAGCCATGAACCAAACGGCACAGACTAGGGTGAGGGATTAAGAATACAAGAAAAAATATAGCATTTTGAATTTATTTTCACAATATATAGTATACATGGTACAATAAATGCATCTTCGACGATTTAATACAAAAGTATTAATAGGTATAAAATATGTTATTCAAGCAGATCTTTATGCCAAGATTGTCGTATGCTGTTTTTTCTTAACTATACGGTAAATGCTTAAATAATAACTTAATTTTGGCTACATTAACTAAAAGTGAATATATTTTGTACTTACGTATCTGCTTTAAAATCGACGACGACAATAAATAGAGATATTACGTTTAAATGATTAAAAAATATATACAATATTTACATGCATCTTTTCAGTCTTCATATATTTTAATGGAAAATCGCACTATTCGAATGTAGATACAAAACTGCTATATGGAGTCTGTGAGTCTTTTATTGATTCGATGTAGTACTTTGGCAGTAATATTGAAACTTCGCTAATTTAAAACGTTTGCCTAGTCAGTTTATCTCTATTTTACATGTAAGAGTCTTATGTTTATACCTATATCTTTTACGAAATGACTAACCTTATATTATTTGGCACGGTCTCTAGATCCAAAAATTACGCATGGTTTAACACAACACCCACGAGAAATAGTCATTTCTATTTCAGAATGTCAACAATTCGTTGTTACCGAGTGACCTACAACAATGAATATTTTTGTAAAAAATACGCAAATGTCATGTGATTTGTAATACAGCTATAGATATAAACTACGTGTGAGTGGCAGATATGTTCATGTACATGTGTGCGCCGTCGCGATCGTCGCAGCGACTTGGCGGGTGCGATCGGTCGCGGGAGCCGAAGTTTAGTCGCAAGTGTGTGCCGTTGCGTGTGTCTGCGTCGCAGTCGAGCGTCTCACGAGATGCTGACGTTTCACGCTCAACTATCGTAGCCATGTGCTGATTTCTGAAACATGGAAATTGGGTTAGTAGGTTTTTTATTCATTAAGCTAATCGCTTAGTTATCAATCAATGTCCTCGTCAACCCAATTTTATAAACATAGGATTTGACAGCAGATTTATTGATCAGCGAATTGAACTACCACCATCAACCATTCGTTCTACCCGCTGAAGATCTCCCACTTGGACATGAGTTGTCCTGGGTAACCTGCAAGTCTTTAAGCAGACACCGGATCCAGGTTGGCCTAAGCAAGGAAAACCTGATCAGCATAGCTATTCACAAACACTCGATACGCTTCCGTACCGTATCGAACATCAATCAATGTTATCGTAAGAGTCCTCTAAACGTTGTTCACAAGTCCAAAACACAAAAATGTTGTCAGTTTAAATGAAATAGGCGACTGCTATTTTCCACGCTATTCTACAGCAAATAGCTGTCGGGGCAAGGTAAATCAGGTTATGGAAATGTGTCATTTGCGATACGATAGCCTGTCGGATCGTTGTGAATAGCTATGCAGGTGGAGATTCATAGACGAATCCGCCTTGGAGTGTAAATGTGGTACTGTTCCACAAACGATGGGACACCTAATATCATGTCCTACGTGTCCTGTCAGCTGCACGTTACAGGAACTGATGGACGCTAGTGATGGCGACAAACACGTAGCCAAATTCTGGGCCGAGTCCATTTAGATTGTCATCGACACGCTAAGAAGGAGAAGCGAACTGAACTTGTTTCCTGACGAGAGGTAAGTATATTTCGTGCGTACACTATATCACCTAATCTAATTTGCTTTTGTTTACCTGTTATCATGTTTAGGGTGTCCGAAAGTAGTGAACTGTGGGCAGCCGCCGTTGAGAGGTCGTGGCGGCGGAGGGATCAAGTAGTCATCCATTCTATTCTCACCGTCACACGCAGAATGCATTGTCAACGTGCTGGATGATATCTGATAAACACAAGAAAAATATTCAGAATAAGATAGAAGAATGAGATTCAAAATAAGAAAGGAGCGACATTCTAAATACAAAAGGAAAGAGAGATTCTAAATAATGAAGAAGAGATAGTATTCAAAAGGAGAACGAGATTCAAAGGACGGATGTTGGTGAGTAGTTTTAATACTTACAATAGATCTAGCCTTGTCGTCGATTTCGGACTGCACACTGTTAGTTTCAGCTACACTGCCCCCGCTGACCGTACTTAGGCGTCCCGATGATGATGAACCTGTTAAAAACAAATGCAGGTTTTAGAATGTGTCTATACTAATAATAAAGTTGAAGAGTTTGTTTGAACGCGGAACTACCAGTCGGATTTGAAAAACTATTTTTGCTATATAGATAGACCGACGAAGTCGCGGGCATTAATTGGCTAGTCTTTTATAAAAAAAAATTGATTAAGTTTTTTGATATGCTGTACTTACTTTCACTCAGGCTGCTATTTGGTCTAGTGTTTCCATTCCGTTTTTCAATAGTTCCGTTGTTGCTGTCGTGGTGGTGGTCTGGAAATAAAATGATCATAAGTAACAAAAAAAAATATGACCCTCCTTCTGGGGCAGTGGGGTAAAAAATAAAAACGCACGTTATTTATTACTGTTTTTATATGCATGAAGGAAATACTTACGTTTATTTTTGCTCTTAGAGAACATTTTCTTCACCCTCTCGAAGGGCGTGGGCCTTTTCATGTTGTCTTTTATCTTCAGTTGGATCCTATCATACTCATCTCTCATTTTGTTCAACTGTTCTTGCTTTTCCTTGAGTGACTGTTGCGTCTCATTTCTGTTCTTCCATTCCATCACCAACTTTTCCACTTCAGATATCGTGAAAACGTTGTTTTTGAAATCGTTTATTATTTCTGCTAACTCTTCTTGGCCAGTCAGAGGACAGGTTTCTTTCCCTGATTTAACACTACCACTGCTACGGATGTCTTTGGTATTTAGGTTTATTTGGCTTATATCACTAGTAGGAGTGTCAATGGTAAAAGTCTTAGATTCTTCGGTGGGCGAGTACAAGAATATATCCGATTGCTGCGGCATCAGTCTTGAACTATTCGCGTACAAGTTATTTGGTCTGAACTTAGGGCTTTCTACTTTAATATTGGATGGCTGGACTAAGTAATCGTGTTCGAGGGCTTGTTGGATTCTGTCTACAGTATTGTCGTGAAGCGGGAATTCGTTTTGGTAGAACTGTTCTTTAATTTTTGGAAGCCTGAGATTTGGTCGTTGTTTCTTTTCGAAATCGTCTGGCTTTTCGACGTTTTTCTCTAAGTTCTGCGTGCATGCTTCACTGAAAGGATCGGAAGAGGTGTGATCACGTACTGGTGAGTCGACCGTGTCACATGTTTCAACAATTCGAAGGTCATCTTGTTTAGCTTCGTCTTGGCTTTCTTCTTTGTCGTTGTCAGACATGTTTTTCAGATAATAGTACATGTTGGAGAATTCATTTATTTTCTGGAAAAAAGAGGAGGACAAATTTTAATCAGAAACATTTTCTTCATCTTCATCAATTTCATATGCAATGGTCCCCGGTGACGTACTTACAAGATGGTCAGCTAGTACGTCAGCGAGTGCGTAATGTTTGTGGTCTCTGGCGAGGTCTGCCGGAGTTCTTTGACGCACATTACGAAGTGCGACTGCAGCGCCACCACCGGGACATTCCAGAAGTTGCCAACAAAGTCGCTCCAAACCGAACCGTGCGGCCCAATGTAACAACGTTGGGTATTCCTCACCACCTACAAAACAAAATTACATTATATATCCCCCTTTCGATAGAATTATTTGAAACACGATACTAATAAGTTGTAATCATCAATTAAATGAAAGAGAAAACTTACTTGACATATCAGCTTTCGGGTTGAATTGTTCGGTAGACGCCAGAAGGTTAAAGTGTGGTGGTATATTCTTTTGGAAGGCATTCAGCATCCAACTGTCCAGTTGTTCTTTACTGGTTGTTTTGAAGCCCAAGGTCTGTGTAAAGAAACATTAGGTATTCATTAGAGAAAAACTATGAAAAATATTTGGTAAGTAACTCTTCTCTTCTCTTCTCTTCAGATTTTTTACCAAGTCCTTGAATTGAGGATAATAATTTAGATGGGAGGTTAAAATTTAGAGGCAGGAGAAGGTGTGATGCAAAGTTTTATAGGACGTTGTAGATGTCGCCATAGAATTCTGCGTACCAAAAAGTACCGACCTAAAACTATGGAGACCACGGATACTAACTTGGCACATAAATTCCAGAGGATGATCCGATGCTCTTAGCAGCTGATCCAGTTCCCTGAGTCTGCTTTCGCACTTGATTTGTCTTCGTCCAAGCGACTGTCCGTTCTTGCTCACACGCACCCATACGAGCATAGACACTTCCAGACATGACTCTGTAATAAATAATTTAATTTTAGTATTGTCATATATTGAAATAAAATCTGCCGAGAATACTTAGATATTTAAACTAAATCTGCCATGATTACGCAGCAGTATAGGGCACCCAGTCGTGATGCCAGCTGAAGAAGTACCCACTTGAAATATTAAAAATATGAAAATGTACGTAAAAGAGAATTGTCAAAAGAGATTTTTATTAAAAAAATAAATAGATTTCCTCCATGGATCTTTCATTTGTAAGGCTTTCAAGTGGCATGGCGATGGATCACCCTATACAATTCAAGTATCGTTACCTGGTATATCAAACTGAAGGGTGTAAGGGTTCCTCTTCTTGAAGCTGGGGATGTTAATGACCTCGCCCTTCTTGTCCACCATTATCTTTATGCTGTCCTCATCTCTAATAGGGTCGTTGAGGAGCGCTATCACTCGACTTTGTCCCTGCGAACAAACGACATTAATTAACTCACGTTGTGAATTTATTTTGTTAAGGTAAACAGGCGTTAACTTTGTGCCACAGAAACTTCCTCGCAATTTTTGAACCCTAACATGTTCGGTGTAAGGTCGAAAATCGTGTGAGCGTTTTCATAAACGTTTGTGTCTAACGGTCTAATTTGTCGGTAATGGACTTGGGATTTCCTCGTAAACGTTTAAATTGATTCGTAAGAATTTGTGGCATGTTTGCAGTAAAGTATGCCATCTTGTGTTTAGTTAATATAAATAGTTGTTGTTAACGTTTCGTTCCAGTTCTAGTTAGTGTGTACTTACGATTTTAACTTTCTTGGGGACGATAGAAAAGCTTGTTCTGTCAGTCGCTGTGTCTTTACAGTCTTTGGTTCGAAGGATCCCGACGGCTGCTGTGAGGAATGTGTCCACGAAAGACGTGTCCTTTTCTCGCACACACATCATTTGCCACTGATCTACCGTCGGATAATCTGTGATAAATAAAACACTATTACGTACTTTCAATAAATTACACTTTCAACTTACTAATGAATTGAGAACATACAAACTAATTGACTAATCAAATTCCAATGGAGGGTAAACAAAAATTTACTAACAAAATTGCTTTTCTATTCGAAATTACTGAAGTTTTAAAAATGCCACGTTGTTTCAAAAGTCCGTCTTCCAATAATTTTGAACGTTTTCAAGTTGAAGCTAAGTATTCATTAGCGTTTAACATACCTTCGCAATTACCGGAGATGACTTGATTCTTCTCGACCCCGAGCAACATAACTAGAACCTTATCCACTTTGAACAAACTGTCTCCGTTGACGTCTCTCTTCAGATCTGCCAATTTAGTCGCGAGTATTGGGCACAAGATCACTATTTGTAACTGCGCCTTCGTCAGTTTGTCTACTTTTTCTTGCGAGTCTGCCGCAAGCAACTCCTCTGCGGTGATTGGTGTAACTCTGCAAAAATATATAGCTTCGTAAACCTTTATATCTAATATATGAGCCAATAAAACCAGATGTCGGTAATAAAAATAATAATAAAACAAAGGAAATTCTTATCTACGTTATTATTGAATTGACAAACTAATATCCTTGCACCTTTGAAGATTATCACTTTATCGGTTAGTAGCAAATCTTATGAATGAAGTGGTAGGTACCTGTAATGATGCCTAGCTCTTTGCGACATAATCTTATCAAAGCTTGCGACCAAGTAGTCGGACCATAACGCGCTCTCAGGAGACCCAGAGCTCCACAGTATTGCTATGTCCTCCATTTCTGCAACAAAGATATTAAAAAAATATTTATCACCAATACTGGTAGGTAGTTACATTTTTTATTAGAACCGAAATGTGTTCTATTTATGATCGAGGAGAACCCACTTAACCAATATTGTCAGCTTGTTAAATTAATCAATCATTCAGCCGGACTGACTAAACAGACTATTGATTTGCTATGTGCCACAATTGTCGAAAATTCTCAGAATTATTCGGAGATAACATTCTGTTTCCACGAAATACTTTACTTCATAAATAATAATCATCCCAAAATTCGATAAGCGCGACTGTGAACGCGTAATAAGCAATAGGTACATACATAATATATTCCGAATGTGCATAGTCACCCGTCGCGTCGCTGACATGAATAAGTCTGTAGCGGAGCTCAAATATAATACCTAACATTGAAAGGAAGTGTTGTCAAGGGATAATCAAGGCATGAACGATGTCGTTCACTTGATATCGGATGGGGGTCATTGGCTGGATCGAAGTTCATGGATCGCGCGGACGCTTCATAAACCTTTCTACACATGTTGCTGAATTTAAATCCTTGTTAAGAAAGTTATACACAAATCGCATATTATTTTTAATGATGTGTGACTGTGCACAACAGGGTTACTCATATCTGTATTAAAGGAACTCCAAAGTAATTTTATATCTGAAGCTTATAAAGAAGCCAATTGTGCGTGTAATGATGCAGTTTTAATTAATGTTAAGTGCGTCCTTACGTTAATCGTAAAGACACTTGAAATCAATCGACTGTTATTGATTAATGAATGCAATGCATTTAAATTCGATATAGAACAGTAAAGCCCGAAAGTCAAGTGATCTCGGCAACTATATGGAATTCCTCTTTTATCTTTGAGAGCGTTTTTATTTTTGGATTCAAAAGATGGTGTTAATTTCTAGGAACCATTATCTTTCACTTTCATTACACAATGCGTGATGGTCATTTAGGCGTAAGAGCGTTAAAAGCTTCAACGCTGTCCTAAAAACATATATTTATGCCTTTCCTAGCGTATGAATGAAAGCATACGGTCGCTGTTAAGTTTTTTATTGCATCCAGTGCCACGCATACGCATCGGCTGCTTACAAAATATGCTATGCACTGCGCGCGCGCCGGAAACTCGTACGGGTTTATACTTACCCACCTCTGCCGCCAAATGAAGACCCGACTAAATGTAATATCCGTTTCCTAAATAGACAAACGTCTATCAGCGTCGCCCGGAATAACTATAGCCGATTAAATGCAGCGAGTAACAGAACTGGAGGGCTGAATATGACGCCCGATATGCAGTTATGTGTTGCTATGCGACTATTTTCTGCTCAAGTAGAACGGAAGTGCCTTCTTGAAAGATTTTGAATAGAATGGAATTCATTTACATTTATTTGCTTGCTGTAGTAGTCAGGGTAGGCCGCAAAATTTGTGAGATTATTATTTTATAGATCCTACATTAGCATGTCCTGTATAAGGTTATATGAACTTTGGCTTTCAAGGCTACCGTGAAATGTTGGCTGATTTATAAGATTTTTTGTTATATCGCATTATTTTTACAAGAGGTTCCATTTATTAGGTACCTTAAATTACCTACCTACTGCCTACATGAGTATAAAAACAAATGAAAATCCCGAATAAGTAGAGCAACTTAATGAGTAAGCAATTCAAGAAAAGGAACGCTTGTCGCTTCTTTAAAAAGTATATTTGCTCAAGCTAAGTAGGTACTAAGTTGTCCGATTGAACCAAATCCTTCACAACATGTCTTCCGTCAACTTACACTTAAACTTATTATTTTTATCACCACAATAAGGACGTTACGCAAGTTTGAAAGTGGAACAAAGCAGGTACATTGGGTCACAGTTGGGGCTGTGCTCGCTCGCTGCCCCACCGCTTTCAGTTTTCAGTTCAATGGCCGCCGCCGACGTCTTTGATGTTCCGAGTAAAATATTGTAGCTCTATAACGCCTCTCAATATGGCAGGTAGCTTTTGAATCTTTATTTTCTTTGCAAGATATTGCTCGATTCCTGTTGGCAAAAGGGACGAGATTTGGAACCCGAAATGTAATTACTGACCGAACAATAATATCCGTATGAGATTAGTTTCCTTTGAATGTAGGTACTCATCTTGTTACGAAAATATTGTGTCACAATAATGCGATGACAATATTGTATCATCTGCTCTCGCACGTTGTTAGTAAATAGGACATCCAATATTCCCCAGTGGGACTGAACGTGGGCGACACGACGATGCCTATTCATTTCGTTATAAGACGTTTCTAAGAAATACGAGGAAACGCACCGTAGATTTCCAGCAAAGTTAGTCAGAATGAGATCACATTTTAGGGAATTACTAAATACAAGATGTTTCGTCTACATAAAGTACCTTACTGACAACGAGTGTGTAGGTAGGTTGTTTCCTGAAAACCCGTGAGTAATGCAGAAGTCTACACTTTCTTACTCATTCATGAACAGATGCTGTAGTTAAAATTGATTTCAGCAATCTGCGTTTGTGTTTCGATTATGATAATGTTTATAACCTACTTACAAGAGGATATTATTGTTTGCCAAAACAGGGGTTAATATAAAGCATGTTCGCTAACAATTAGTGAATGTGTGCTAGCAAGCTCCCGACGCCGCGACGTGTGATTCATCATATCAAAATAAACGTTCTTTTTCTCTGGCTCCTGTCAGTTCTTCGATGCTAAATCATACTTTCTGGTTTAATTATAAGACACATTTTATATTAATAATTTATTGTTGACTCACCGTCACTATCATTAAGCAGACTGTTGCAAGCCCTACGAACAGCGAACATACACATGTTGGCTTAAATAACAAATTCCGCTTACTGACTCATTAAAAAATTGGTTAAATAGGACTTCCCTTTGAGCTTCATAAAAAGAACTTTGAATTTTTTTGGGTTAATTTGAATGGATCATTGTTCTTCTGTGTAGATGTTCAACATGAGTACAAAATATATTGTACTGTTAACTACATCGTTGTAATTAGACAATTTCCTCGTATTAACTAATAATAGCCTTGTATGCGGTCGTTGATGATAACGCCTTATCTCGTCTTGTTTTTATCGCGATACAACGTCGATAGACGTCACAAACAAAGTTATAATTCAATGCTCCGACTGATAACATGACAACAGCTCGGGAGACAAAAGAAAATATACGTTCATGTCTCTACAAATAGTACTTATAGATAACCGCATGTCTCTGGATTCTATTTGATAGATCTGCTCCTACTGCACTAACTTACGTTAAGTTCATTTATGATTGCCATCTAAGAATCTTCAGATTAGATTTTAATTCTATCTCTTGAACGTCAAATGGTTAAGTCAGAGCTTTATGTTTGCACATTTTGTGCTGAATATAACAACAGGCCGACGTTTTCCATCTTTTTCCCTAAACAATTGTCCGTCGTCTCTACATCAGTTAACACAATCTGTGGGAGCGATTCTACCGACAATATAGACAAGTTATACAAGACGTTTACGCATTTACATTCCCAATGCGAGTACATTACGGGAGTTGCTTCGATGCATGTAAATTACACTATGTTTATTCAGCCATACATGCCACCCTGCATATTTAATGCGTTCGCAGCGACCAACTCGGGTGCCAACCCACCCATGGGGCTCCCTCCTAATTCTTAACTCTTAAAGCTCATTATCGTGTAAACATCAGCATGGCAACGGGGAATCTAATTTGGTGATGTTGTACGGTGTTTCTTTGACATTGATTTTGGATGGAGCTGGACATTTTCGAATTACAAAGTGTGACGTTGTTCAGTTCAGTACAGCGAAGGCCGCTGAAGACGTCTTTAGCGAAGACAATGGCTTATTATCTATCGCATTAAGAGAGCTGTGCTGGTCGCCATGCACAAGTGTTATAGTGTCATTGTATGATGCTATGAGCCACTGTGTACTTATCCAATAATTTATCAACTAACACACACATAACAACTGTCAACTAAGGTAATAAAATATAAAAGGGGGTCGCGTAAATCCATACCGTGTAGGTAAGTAGTAACTGTAATAAGCTCTCTACACTAACACATTTTCTTCGTCGAAAGTACAAAGACATTAAATTAAGGACCGTGGAAATGAAGCATAAAGCTTTCCCGCGTAGTCTCGTAGGCCGTAGCAATATGAAGGTAAATGTGGTAAAAGAGTAATTATTAGTGATGTAAGGAATTTAGAATTATAATCAAGTTCCTTTACTTAACCAAGTAATATCAAATAATTGATATGGAAAGCTATATATAATCTCTCATGTATTAGTTAAGGAGCTTACGTTACTATTTAGTTAACTTATCCGCTTAACTGCCGGCTTAGTAATTACGGCGTATTTGTCTCAAGTTAGGGGACGTGATTGTTACGTGTGAATCAATAATAGAAGTTCGAAACAACACACTCAAATTAATTAAATTATTGTTAATATAATTCACGCTTAATAACCAAAAAAATACAGGAACGTATACCGTACTTTAAAAAGTTGTTAACATGCAAAAAAACTTTCGAAAGCACAAAGTTTAACATTTAAAAATTTAAATTTTTAACAAAACTCACTTGTGTCGGCCATTGTTTCGGACCTTTTATCCTCCATAGTGATGCGAGTAAGAGAAGAAGTTGTTCCCGACAGTTTCAAGTTAAACGCTTGTCATTGCACTGACTGAACTGCAGCGAGCACTAGAAAGCGCACGAAACTAATACAAGAGCCCTCAGAACTGTGACAGCGAGAAGTGTCGGTTCGCGATCATGTGGCGCGCGGCCGGCGACTGCGCGCGCGCTGGCGTCAGGCGGCGGCGCAAGCGCACGCACTTCGCATACTAAAAGCTCGGCGGTCGGCGCGACAACGATAATCGCAAGTCGCAACGCCATCCCTGACGTCTAACCGCCTAATCTTGCAAAACAAATTTGGGCCCATGTGTAAATATTCCCCAAGCGTTATCGACGACCAAATATGAGACAGTAAACACGAAAAACGATTGTATTATATTCTGATCGCGTTTCGCAGATACGCCTCTAATCGGCGAAATATTACGACTCTTGAGAATTGATAAGTTGACATAATCTTGATGACATCGAAGCATTCGAAGCTGAGAGACAAATCTTTTTATAAGTGACGCCTTCACATCTTACATAACGGTTGACTTTTGTTATTATTGTTTCTGATAATAAAATACTGCATCGCATCCTTGTTTAGATAGCTTTTAGTTAAAGGGCAAGTTAGATATGAAGATATCAAAAGCGCCGCTGAGGTTATTGGACATTTGGGAGATGCATCTGTATCGTGCAGCGCAAGTATCGGCGAGGGTCGAAGGGCAGCTCGTCCGTCGGGAGCAACGTTCTCTGGTATCGGCCCTAGGTTTCGATTGACTTGTTTATGACCGTTTATCATTATTATTCACTTCCACGTATCTATCATTATTATCTCAGAATAGATTTTACTGCGGGCGCTTCCTCTACTGTCGCTTTCAACTTTCAATATTAAGTTAAGACACAAAGAAAGATTTATATGTTAATTTTTTCACATCCTGGTCACGTTAAGTTAGATAATATCTAAGACTAACTACATCTACATTAATTACCAATAAGTAGGTGATGCCAACTACACAATTAAACGAAGAATGCTAACTAGTTGCCAAGTAAATACAAACCGTATAAAATGTAAGTAAATGTATAAACATTTACTTGTTACACATAAGTGTTAATCATTCTAAAGTAAATAACACATCATCTGCCTAGCCTTTTCCCAACTATGCTGGGGTCTTTTACATTGAGCGACTACCTATCTGACCTCCACAACCCAGTTACTGGGTAATACGCTAATACGATACCCCTTTTGGTAATACTGGTTGTCAGACTTTCGGGCTTCTGACTACCCGTAACGACTGTCAAAGATCCACGATCTAAAGTAAATAAATGATGCCAAATATACCATTTAATAATAGTTTACGTTACACTCTGGAATAATCTTCAGTCAAATCTGTTACGAGTTTAGATCGATTGCAAACAGCCTAAGTAAATATTGGTTCCTCAAATAATTCACACTTGGCTAAGATAACTCATAACATATAGGTATTTATTTATGGATGTTTCCGATACGATTATTTCCTCATGTTTAGTTTGAAGATAACGATTGAAAGTTGACGTCAACGCGTCTACATTTTTTACAAACAAACAATAATATTGAACTAACCTTTGAAAGAGAAATTCTTTGGTCTTCTTCTCTTGATAGTGTCCTCTTCTTTTTGGTTGAACCGTGGTGGTGGCATTCTTGGTACTTCGCTGGGAACTGCGGTCACTTCGCCAGCCCCGGCCGCACCCGTTGTCAAGTACCCGCCAACCGAGTGCCTTCTCCTACCCTGAAGGGGAATTGTGTAGAATACTTCTTCGCGCTCCTGTGGACCATCTGTTGTTACCACTGTTGTGCTTATTTTGCCCTTCCTGTAGAACAAATGAAGTTATAAATTAATATATCAATCAAATAAACCGATATCAATACCTACATACTTTGTTATTTCAAATATAATTATTTTTAACTTACTTGATTCGCGGAGCAGTAAATGTGTGTCTCATGTCTCCAGGAGCGCAATCCCCAGGTCTCGGCTGTCCTTTTAGAAAAGCTTCGGCTTGTTCTGGCTCGCGAGCAGACAGAGATCTGAGCAGAGCCCTGAATTCCTTGCGTCTGGGACTCTCTGGTTCCCTGCGGCGCGGGGAGCCCAATGGCCGGCCAGCATCCGGCCAGACGCGCCCGGGAGCTGACCGGGAACATGGCTCGGAAGATCCCTGAGATTCCCCGCTGTCAGGCACATCCTTGTTCGGCAACGCGAAATATGACGGATTATCTGGAAAGAAGATAAGGATTGTAAATAAACAAAGTTTAAAGTTACGTATCAAAACTCCATCTAATTTGGTACAATGATAACAAATGATACAAAGGGCACACAATACCAAGTATCATCGAGGCGGTCGATGCGACGTCGCTCGCTGGCGGTGGCCAGTACTCTACGAGTCCGACACACGGGAATTATTCAATAACTCCAATGAACTAACGGCTCTCCATTACGTCCAGTGCGGGCAGAGAGTAGCAACCTACTTTTGAAAGCCGGAAAATGCGAATTGAAGGCAATTTTCGCCCATTGTCTATGTAGATGTCTCACTAGTGCAATGATAAGCCATTTGGCTAGCTGACATGACACGTACACGTACACTTACGAGGGAATGTGGTACAGTAATAGATGCTGCTAGTACCTATGTACAACTTACATTAACTGCGTTGGTTGCTATATAACTTTGGCTAATTTTAATAGCAGCATCAGCAGTCGTAAACGACACTTAGGAATTTAACGCACTTTAGAATGTGTGTCGGTACGCCTTAATATGAGGCAGAAATTACATCATAAACCATTTATATACCTATCATAAAGTAAACGAAGTATATCATTAAAGTACAAAGGATAAGAAAATCGTTACAAAATAGGATAAATGATGCCTAATGAAGATTTATCTTTTTGAATTGTTGCCATGGGATGTGAAAGAAGAGCTTTTACCAGATTCGTATTTTTTGTTGTGCCCGCATCTGCGAGTTTTCGGGTGGATTTAGGACCGCGGGGCGGTAATAGAAATGGCCCTTAGCACATGTGGCTAAATAAAAACAAGTAACAAACAATAGTGGACCCACTCCTAAATAAGGTATACAATGCTATTCACTGTTATTGGGGCATTTTTGGCCAGTAATGACGTATCTGATAGTAATTGATTGCGTTTTAGTTCAGTTAGCAACAAGCTTCAAGCTTCTGATAGATGGGTATCTACTTTAGTTATAACATAATATGTTACAATATAAAATGATGTCGAAGAGATTGCAAGGTGGGTACTTTAAATTTCCTTTGATTTGATAATTTATTATGTAAAAACAAATATTTAAGTACCTATATATATACAAAAAAACTTGGTTTACCAGCCTGTTTATGTTAGGTAAAGCGAAATAATGATAGGTAGTGATAAACGATATCGATGAATAAGATAAAATAATTTAATTGATTAATTACAATAAGTGTCAATACTAATATTAAAAAAACTACCATAAATATACAACATAAAATAACAAAACAGTTTATCCTGTAGTACCTAGTTAGGTATTAAGTAAAACATTCCAATACTGTAGGTACATTTCTAATTACTTCTAGTACAATCATCAGTCGCAGTCTAAACAAATGAAGTTAGGCCCCTCTTGATTAATGAATCAATCGTATTTCTCGGAAAGCTTAAAAAAGCTTCCAAATGTGTTTTAAGAATTTCGAACGAATGACAAATTTTATTCTCACCGAAATGTTTGGAAATGTTCAGTAGTTTCAGAGCTGAAACGCTTCCCGATTTCACCGTTAATTATTACGGCGACGAGAGTGCACTTGAATACTAATTACCCGCGACAATACATACTGTGTATCGCGAACAGTTATCATCGACACTAAACTAATAATACACACCAACGCCTAATTAGGAAACAATGTATTTTATGTCCTTATGAACATTTATCAGCGTCCATCGTAACATATACCTACACAACGAAGCTTGTTTGTAAATATAAATACGAATCTCAAAACTGAGACTTTCCAATGAAAATATTGAAGACAAACTAATCACAAATTAAGTACCTACGAGTTTAAGCGACTTCTGTATCGGAAAATTAAATAACTTATTGAACTTATGCCATTGGAAAATTGCAAAAGTTTTAATATACAGCGCAGGCGGTTCGACCAAGGGCTTCCATAATGAGGTTTACACAACAAACAAAGTAGGAGCAAAGTATAGATAACTCACTGGTGGCTCGGAGGCAATAGTCAAACTGAGGTCCCATAGTTGGAGATCACAGTATGTTCACTAAACACGACACATCTGGACGGGCGCGCGGCGTGCTCTGCGGCCTGCGCGTATCTCGGGGATACGGCGCGCGCGCAGGTGGAACCAGCGCGGCTTTTAGGCGCACACGTGCGGGCTTTCACGAGGAAGCAAAGCTTTCATAGCACGCGCGCACAGGAAATGCACGGTGTATACACAGCCCTGATGCGCTGTAACCATGTATCGATGAATATTGAACGATATGGATGGAGGTTCATTTCCTGGGATTTCCTGTGCCTGTGCAACTCCATGTGAATTCATATGATAATAGCTAGATACAAATAAAAAATGATTTGTTGTACAACGGCTTTTAGTTTTGTGACAGAATCTGCGACTAGATTTTTTTCTTATTGATATATTAAATGCTTTATTAACCTCTAACAGTCTAACCGAATGATCGTAACTACAAAAAGTTAGAAGGCAGTAAAGTAAACAATGGTCTCCTCAAGCACGTCCAATATTTCTCTGAATAAGCTTATCCCACCAAAAATATTTTCATGTAATATGGTGCCAAGACGAGACCATATGGCTCGCACTGTCAAAAAGTTATCAGATCTCTTGTAGAGCCAAGGCTCTAACTCTACACGCCCGCCCTAACTCTACAAGCCCTAACTTCACAAACTCTACACCTTAGTCAAAATATGAGGCTTGGCCGTTTCGTTACTACAAGAACTATTGTATAACAGAAAAGTAATGAACAGTGAATAAATTTGTCACCTTACGCCCATGAGACGGTATATAGCGAAACGGCCAAGCCACATACATATTTTAACTAAGGTGTAGAGTTTGTGAAGTTAGGGCTTGTAGAGTTAGAAGCTTGGCTCTACAAGAGATCTAATAACTTTTTGATAGTCCCGAGCCATATGGTCTCGTCTTGGCAACATTTTACATGAAAATGTTTTTGGTGGGATTTCACTTCTTTTTGTAAGTTGCTTATGACAATATTTTTTTCATTTGTTCATTTGTAATAAGAAGTCTGTGTACTTGTATAATCTTCAGATCTCTAGCATGAAATTAAGTTTGTATGGGAAAACCCATACAAACTTCCATCCCCTAATTTAAAGGGTGGGGGTGATTTACTAAAAATACTGAAATATGTATTTTATTATTTATAACAAGGAGCCCCAATATCAATTTTCGGACCTCTAGCATCACAATTTGCGAAAGTCAGATACAAACTTCCATCCTCTAGTTTAAGGGGTTGGGGGTGGGGGGTAAAGTTCCAAGTTTTAGATTTTGTTTGTTGTTTGTGTACTAATACTAGCTTACATTCCAAATTTCAGCTTTCTAGGACTTCAGGAAGTACCCTAAGAATTTCGACGATCATCAGTGAGTGAGTCAGTGACGAAATCGGGGTTTTTTAGATATCGATAAAATCTAAAGTATAAGAGCTATGCAATTGATGTTTAACAAGTCCATTATTGACATCATAACCCGAGAATTTTATTTATCTGGTATAATCGAAACCCAAGTTATGAGGGTTCAAAAAAACGACGAAGCGCTTCGAGAAAAGGTAGGTAGTACCCTTGCGCTTCGCTTGGCTCATCTTGGCGGGGGCACTTCTATGCCCCCAGATTAGCTACTACTTAATATCAATTATATACAGATATTTACAAAAACTTTTCAAGCGAGGATTATCCCAATACATAGTCGAAACATGGTGCCTTCAGTACATATTCATGAAAGGGGAGTTGTGTGGCCAGTTTTAATTTTAAGTGTTTATGCGTGTGTTGAGCTTGCGTCCCGTAGTCGTCCAGGAGTCAGGCGTGATGTTTGTAAACACGCGCCCATTCACAGACCCCTCGGGGAACACTGTATCCGAGTAATTATAACCCTTCTAATAATAGACACAGACCCTGTAGGAAGTATGGGAGGATGTAGCTATGAATGTTACAGGTAAACAAGTTTTGGGGGAGCCTGAATATCCGGAGCTTGTGTTGAAGCTTTTAGTTAGAATTACGATTTCATGTAGAACTTTTACCTAAATCCGTGATATATATCCATACTATAGTATACCTACTAATATTATAAATGGGAGAGTAACTCTGTCTGGTACCTTTTCACTTCTAAGCTGCTAGTTCCCGTGGGATAATTTCCGACATAGCGGGCGAAGTCGCGGACAAAAGTTAGTCATAAATCAGTTCCTTATACATCAAATATTCTTTCAGGCTTCCCGCTTTCGGGTTTACCTACGCCTGCGTAGACCTAAATACCTACATCTGTTTAAAACAGCTAAAAGCTCGAGTCACAAAATCTGAAATGAACATCCAAGAGTCAGTTGTGCATGACGCTTTACGTATGTATTACAATTTCAATCTCGGCTCGTCTGTCGACCCATTCGAAAAATGAGAACTGTGACGTTGGACGCTATTACTGACATTTATATTGAGTTTAAAGCCGCATACGATATTTTAAACTGAATGGCGTAGCACGCGCTACGAAGCGTAGAGCTTGTAACTAAGCTCAGATTTAAGTAAATTTTCGCTATTGTGTATAAGTTTCACATACATATTTAGATCATTTACAGAAAAAATCAATCCTATAATATACTGCTTTTAGAACTCTTTGTACCAGCGGCTGTCGTAGGCAGCAGTGCGGCTTATAAAATAATCACCTACCAGCGATTACCTACTTACTATCCGTTTTCAATACATATTCCATTAACTAGATTTCATATTTTAATAATAAATACGAATTGAAACTAGCCAGATAATAACTTAATCCGATTTAGTTAGTCAAATATACAGAGCTTAGTAAATACATGAGAGCGAACATAAAATGAGAATATGCGAAAGCAGACTCGGGCCGGTATATTATATACATATAAGGTGCTTTAAAAATATCTGCCACGACTTCAATGGGAGACAGTATTCTGTATATCGTCGTAACTTAAAGACCTCTTATGTGTAAAAATCAATTTTATGAGAAAATCGACAAAAACCGTCTACTAAAAATTTTTTTTCTACTAAAAAAAGATCTTGAAGTTGGTAAATAAATTACGATATAAACGTCGTATACACACGAGTTTTTGCATTCGATAGAGCTTCAAAATGTAGAACAGGCTGGCGTAAAAAAGTGATTTTGCCAAAAGTGACACATAAGAGGTCTTAACTTAACTTCGCAACGACGATATAGATTATAATAGTAAAGATACATTATTGATCTTATGGCATATATTTTTTCATACAAAAAAAAATGTGCGTAGAAATTTGAATTGATTTAGTTGCATGAAACCGTCCCGTAGTAACTAGCTGTAGCCGCACCGTCATTTCATTTCGCAAAATGTGACGCGACACATCGCACGTAGTTTGTGAACCATGTTATGCAGAATAGAGTAAATGTTTATTTAATTATTTTATTCTCTCAAATTGAATTAACTATTCCGGGGTACAAAATTTCTTCACTACTGTAATCTATATACAAAATACTGTCTCCCATTGAAGCCGTGTTATTACAATATGTCATATTGAGGTATACAGTTCCTTTCCACATTGTTGTTCTAACAAATATCAAATATTTCCACAAGTTTATTGATTTTTAGAATAAATAGGGCAGTAGATAACAAAAGAATCAGAACACGCATTGATTGTGATTCTTTGAAGTTTTATTTCGCCTTAAAAGTTCAAAACGTTTCCTACAGCTGAGCCATATCGATTGACACGGGAATAGGCCCTTCGTATAGTGGAAGTAAAAAAAATATACCAGATGTCGGGTCGACTGTGTTTACTTGCATCTGCTGTAAAACAAAGCTCAGTCTTGTGGCGCAAGGATTTACAGAGGGCATAGCGATGTACCGCGCATTAGTATTGGTTCACTATACGCCTATACCCACTTGGGTTTTTATATATTTAAATATTTACTTATTCTTGAAGCAGTTAGTTGTTTTGGAGATGATTTTAAATCTCATGTCAGTAGAATCCTATTGATAGTTAAATGCATATTAAAACCGAAGACCTTTTTATAAGTATCCACATAATTACTTAATATTATAATTATAATTTAATATGTGAGTAGACGAAGTAGGTAGGTGTGCACAATGAACGGCTGACGGCACCTCTACACTTTTGAAATAAAATGAATGTTACAAAGGTCTCCTGACACACTGAAATGCAACAGAGTAAAAAAATAAAACATAATTTTCGAAAACGTCCACCGACACTATAGGTGCCTATAGTTATCGATATGCTGTGAAGTTCAAAATCCGAGGTAAGATGCAGGGAATGCAAGCTGGTTTATTTTTGCGTTTCGTACTCATCGCTAAGAAATGGCACGTTGTGATTAAAATCCCTCATTAGTCACCATACGATGATCAGTATTTTTCATACAATTATTTTTATACAAGCTTTTGGGAGCGGCATTGCTCGCGTGAATTTTAGGAAACGAGAACTTTAGTTACGTGACGTCAACCGAAAGGACTGACTGCATGGGAAAGAGATATCGAGCTGTGACATATTCTGATCATCATTCTACTGCCCATAATAAAATTATCCCAATTTATGTGGAGTCAACACAACAAAACAACACATAAGTATCACCAAAAGCCTGACGTCTTCAAAACCTGAATTATTGTATACTTGCACGTAATATATTCTGATACAGTGCTGAGTTTCTTTATGTACGCTATAAAAATAAGTATATCTCGTTTTCCACATTACGTCCTACTGTCCCATCAGAATCCGATAAGCCGTTCGCGAGCTGCGGCAAAAACGTAAATCGTGTTTGTGTAATTTCCTAAGAAATTGACGTTTTCAGGGAAATAAAACTTCTAATTTGTCGGGAAAATATGGCTGACATCCATTTGAATCATGAAATATAATTTTAATTATAATCGGGAAGTGGAATGAAAGCAGAGTGTCAGCTGTTTATCATCCCACGCCGGGTTCTGAAGCGAGAAATGTGTTGTAGTAGGGGAGACCGGGGCTGGTTGACTAACTTTTCACTCATTAGTCGTCATGTAAATATTAAAACACAACAAACATACCTATTCCCATGTTTTTTTTTCTAGGCCTGTATTCATATGTATAAAAAATGAATGAATGTGGGTGTACTAAGTATGTATAGAGCACCTCTACCTAACCCTTCGGGGAATACAGACGTACCTAATCTGTTGTGTATATTGTATTAAAAAAATATAATAATTAACTTATCATAATTAAAATTTAATCTACCTATATCATAATTTATCATAAAAAAAAATGTTGTTTAGGTACTGGTTTTTGCACAACAAGATATCTTAGTCCCCCATGAACGGGGTAGGTTGACTAAACATTCTGTTTCATTACCTGTCTAATCTAAACACTGACTTATATTTAAAAATAATACTGAGTCCACGAATATTACGAATTACATTACAAGGAAAGTAGTAAAGGACAATGCCCATTTTGTTAGGAGTTTTGGGCCCCTAAAAAACTTCGCATGTCACGGTGGTTTTAACTTGGTTTTGTAGACCTGGAATTACCTTTTCATATTCTGAAATCGATTTTCAATTTTTCACCCTAGTTTAAGAGAAATCTAATTTTTTCGGATGCTGAAATTGAGGTTATAAAACAAGTTTTTTTTTGTTTTAAACATTTTTGAAATTAAAATAATAATATTGTTAACCTCTTGACCGCTTGTGTTGCATTTATGCGACACATATTTCCGTGTCCCTACCGCTCGTGTCGTATTTCTGCAACAGAGAACATGCATGTTTTTTCGTTCTATTAACTGCGTGGTACAACTAAAACCATTATTTAATAATGCTTTTAGTTGTACCACGCAAATTAAAAGTTTTTGATAATTATTTAATTGATACAACAATTCCCCTTATATATTGTAGGTATTATTTTATCGATTTGTAGCCGCGCGGTGGGGGCACGGCAATTGATATTTAGCCAAGCGCTTAAAGGTTAAGTATTAATATTGATTCCTGAATTTAGAAAATACTACATAACTTCTCTTGCTAGATATTATAAAGGCTAAGTACTTGCGCTTACAAATATCCCTTGCCATGCCGTGCCGGCAGTCAGCGTTAAGTAGGCTGTGCCCTCACCACTAATTGGTAGTGTTTTTTAAAATAAATACTTACCTACGACTAAAGCCTTAGGTTAGAAGAGCTCATGGCTAGGTTACAACAACCGCTCGGATCCATCTCAAGTTAACCTGAGATGCTCTATGGCTGCTTACTTAAAAAAAAACAACAATAAATAGTAGGTATAACATTTATTCCTGAGGTGGTGGAACCAGCAGTGGTAATGGAAGTGGTATAGGAATCACAGCATCTCCGATGTTATCGTCCATGTTATCAGTCACTGGCGCAGACTCCACAGTGGGTTTTTTAACACCATCAATGGCCTGGCTCTGTATTCCTCTCGATGCAGACTCCCAACAAGCACGATGAACTCATTCCAAATTCAAAACCTAAAAATAAGAAAATAATATACATATAATATACTATTTATTTTTGTTCAATTAGTTCAATCATAATTATAATGCCACGATTAAAACACCTACGTGATGAGCTGGTGTCCATCTTAGTATAAAGTTCCTTTGAGAACAGTCTTGAGTAACCCTATGAGTTCTGCGACTTGCAATTGACATGCCACACGCAAAACATATGTTGAGGTGTCCAAGAGCAGGGGATACAAGGGATAGAGTTGTGGTTGATGATGTCCGGTTTTGTAATAATACAAAACATTCAACACACAGGATGTCATCAGAGGATATCTGAAAAGATAACAAAAGTAAATCAGTGAATTCCTAAATAGATAATACGTACATTTATTCATGTGCTCATTGTAATGATCTAGGTTTTCTAACAGATCACCATACACTGCCTAAAACGTTAATTTTTGTTACACTTAGTGGAAATAATAGATTTACGTTGACGATGACCCCTTGATTGACCAAACACAGGCATCCTAAATGTTCGTATAAGTCTTGTAAATGACACATTATACACTTACCGGTGTAGGTGTTACCCAGGATCTCAGAAGGATAAGCATTGGTTCATCTAATTCTTCGATTTGACGTCTACGAAGATTAGGCGCCAAACGTAGGGAGCAATTGACTCATCGGCGAGAGAGAGGGCGGTTTACCCGACCTCTACATCAGGGGTAAAATAAGAGTCCAAGGCTCACTAAAAAACTAGAATAGAGTCAATTTGTTCACTTATCACTAAAACAAGAGTCCAAAGCTCATTTGTCACTAAAACAGGAGTCCAATATCTCAAAACAAATCCACTGGATAGGTAAACGTAAACGCTCAACTAGACAGCTATAAATAGTAAAGGATAAACGAACAGAATTAAATACGGAGGAATAAATCCAATTCGACGCAAAACGAACGGCACGAAGCAATTTGATTGATGCATTGATTTGACAGTTGATCTGTCAAGTGTGACCATGTTATTAAATATTTTGGTAATCGATTTACCAAATCGATTTGTTATTCATAATATTATTTACATAATTAATTAAAAAGATAATTATAAACGCTATTTAGGTATGTATAGGAGGTACTAACATGAGTACTAACTACAATAATGTCTGTGGTACCAACTTTTGTTTAGAAACTAATCAGGTATGAATGTAGCGTAATATTTCTGACAGTAGGAAATACCATGATACCTATGATAATATTTTTTTTAGTTTATTTACTACTTCTATTTTCTTTATTTGAGCCCGCCCATCGTCTACTTCGCGCCTAATCAGTTACATGAGAGTGTTAGCTAGATTACGACAGGAGAAAAGCTATTGTAACCTATCTCCGATCATTTTAGTCGGCGGATTAGTAAAATATCGATATTTTCAATCGATTACAAATATTTAATTGACATAGTCTGTCGTATGGCAACATTCAGGTTAAGTTTTATGGCGGAACTGACATAAATTCAATAAAATAAATATTAATTTTGGTTTCCAATGCTAGGGTAAAAGAAATGTTGATAAAAATAACTTAAACATGTAAAAATACTACTTAATTTTTGAGAAGTAAATAGTCTTGACATGGTACCGAAACTAAGGGGCCCATTGGTGGTCATTCTCCTTTCACTTTGGAGTATGATTTACTTATTTATATAAATCATACCCCAAAGTGAAATTTAAACATTGTATACTTTTGTTGTAAAGCCAACAGATTTATTGTGGCTTAACAAATAAACACATACCTACACCGCATTAACCCAAAGTATTTGTCGTAAAATAGATCTCGCATGTACATAGGTATGTATCTAATTATATAGGAAAGCACGGCACTATCAATTAGCGTATTGGAACAACATAAATCAATATGAACATGATAAATCAAAAACATATCACCACTACTAAGCGCTCAACTATTGAAAAATCAAAATTTGATCTTGTACTGCTGAAGAGTTTTGGGGAGTTAGTCAACCTACCCCTAAAGGCAACAAGCCCCAGTCTCCCCTACCGCTCGTGGGCGATGGTATATATGGCAATCTGTCGCTACAGCGCGCATAATACTAGCTGAGCCTAACACAATTTCCGTTGTTACATTTACCTTTGATTTGTAAAACGTGACAATGTCTTGTTTCTACCCACTTCCGAAAGGAAAGAGCGGTGAGACATTTCTAAATGTTCTGGTAACACGAAAGTGATTGCAATGTGCAACTTCAGCTTCATTTTTTATGTCTTTTATGAGTCTTCGGAAAACCTACGCCCAGGTTTCAGAAAACATATTTCCATTAGGTATAGTCACGAGCTTAAATTTATTACTATGAACAGCTCAGCAATAATATCTGATTCATTAAATAACTAATAAGCTGATTCAGCATCCTACAATTTTGGCGTCGCTTGTCTCGTCAAATAGTTTTGGTGTTCCTTCGATGTCACATAATTTGTGCTACCACTTGTATATGCCTTCCACAAAGTAATCTCTTATATTTTCCATCATCTTGATCACAGAACAGATAAAGATCTTGATAACAGATATTGAGATGAATCATGAAGACAGTTATTATTTCTGAGCTTAAAGCACCAAGTAAGGGAAATATATGTATCAGCGTAGGTAGGTAAAAAAATCGACGGTTGAAAAGTACGACGCAGTCTTCAGAGCTCTGGTAATTGGATATTTCCTTAATGTAGAGCCATTCATGTAAAAATTTAAGCAGCTGAAGAATTCATCGGGTATGGCCATTTAGGTCATATTCAACGAAGGATGTGTAATCGGATCCATATTATAATGATGATGAACAGATAAAGTATGGTTCATTACGTAACCTACATGTCTTATGAGTACATTTTCCCTTGTATTTTGAGTGTTAATAAGTAAAGTATCGTATTACTCAGTAACTGGGTTGTGGAGGTAAGATAGGCAGTCGCTCCATGTAAAATACTGGTATTCAGCTGCATCCGGTTAGACTGGAAGCCGACCCCAACATAGTTGGGAAAAGGCTAGGCAGATGATGATGAATAAGTAAAGGTTACTCTAGAAATATTCTCAAGACATAATAAGAAAAATCGATCATAAAGTACTAAACTTTTAAATAGGTGCCCTGCAGCTGGATTTTAAAAGCAAAGGCGGTCTGACTTCAGCCACGTGTTGATCAATTTTTATATTGACAAACTTTTATGTGGTATGCGTAAAGTAAACATTATAGCTTGGCCATTAAAACATAAATAGAAGGGAATAAGGAGCGCGGCCCTAGAGGATATTGTCTGGAAGTTTGGTGAATTTCAATAAAATGTTATGTAAAAATATTTAGTTTTAATTCCGCAATAACTGAATCCATGCTTTGATGCAGAATTAAGCACGAAGCAAGAATGTAGAATCAAGCCCACAAAAATATGCAGATGCTGAAGGAAGATGCGGTTATTATATTAAAGGATGGAGAACATCGACGGGCTAACTGTAAGCATGAATTCAGCACATGATTCTAGTCCCTAGCGAAAGTATCCGTCGGTTATCAAAAAAAAAATATCTGCTGTTTCACAGAAAAGTGCAAAAGGTAATTACGTACCTACGTACGCGATCAAAATTTATGCAACAGCAAATTTTTATTAATAACTGACGAAAAATGTAAATACAGGGGGGTTTAGGATCCCTGCCACCCTGCGTATGATGTAAAATGCAACCTAAACCTATACTATAGGGACCTACTCTATTTCAGTATTAAGGGCCGTATTGATGCAAAAACATCATCATTGCATTGGAATCCGAAACCCAAGAGTTAATACTGTCCTGTCAAAATGTACCTAAATGGAATTTCAAGACTTCAAAATGATGCAAAGAAACAGCTTTTCAATTAAAGCCATATTAATTTCGAGAGCACCTACCACTGTAAACTACCGCTGAAACTGAAACCTTCTACGTTAAAACAACCGACATTGTTTTGTCTTATTAATTGGTTTTATGCTTGAGAAATTGTAATTAATCTTTTTGCCATAGATGTAGTTTGGCACAAGCGAAGTTCCGAGAAATAAATGAAGCCTTAGTAAATTAACTTTACACCAACGCTTATTACGTTGGCAGTTGGCACCATCAAAGACTCGTTTAGTACTAAAGTGCACCCTGCACTAACTAGGTTACCTACGTAACTAGCTCGGCAAAAGGCTTTTATGTCGAAGCTATATTGATTTTAACATCATACAAATGCGGGATGAAAAGTTGTTAATTTATTTTCAGATTACGTGGACGTTGGAACTAAGAAAAGGAAAATATTTTCTTTTCCGAAGCCATTATGGGTTTTGAAATCGGGAATTCGAGACGTATATTATTATTTCTTACATTACCTGTACCTATATTTATCAAACTTGAAAGATGAGGGACGGCCAGTTTTTTGGTGATATGATCAAAGAGCAAAATAGTATAAAGTTACCTACCTATTGAAGTTTTAGGAACTAAACTATAGCGGGGTAATTGCGTAACATACTATCAGTAGCAATGGTTTTAATTTTGTCAGTTTAACAACATTAATTGCGTTATTTACATTGTTGAGCACACATTTTTCGAACTTATAAAGCAAAGGATTAGCAATATCCATCAAAATGATTCAGATTGGGGGTTACGCAATTAGAGTGCAGATTTCATTTCAGCAATGAATTCCTTAGAGATAAGGAATACACTTAGATATCCTAAAGTTTGGATCGGGTATCAGATTTTAGGGCTTATGTTCGCCCCGTTACGACTGTTAGAGGACGAATGGACCGCGCAAGCGCGACCGAACTTCACAGATCGATTGACCTGCGTGCTAGCTACCGTTAGCTAGCTCCGAGCCTAGCACGAGATGATAATATCATTAGATCAAATTCGAAGTCGATAGCATTGGATCGTTTAGAAATAAGATCGCCCACTGTAAGAGCCTATGTAACTTTCAAAATTCTAAACTGTAGGTAATGAACATACAATAAAGAGTAGATTTTACCTACTATTTATCTATAAATAGGATAACAGTTTCTGAAGAAGAAAAACACGGGCCAAGGGGTCCGAGTGCCCACTTGGTTTTTCGTGATATCGCCAAGCGGTTGGTCGACTCTACACACGACCAGAGAACTGGCCTATTTTTTTTACCAATGAATCAGCATCAACGTGACAATGCTTCCAGCCCTTTGAGCACTGTTCCTGTTGACAGCGATGCGGACGAATTGTTTAATGCCCTATGATGATTATTATTCCTCTTTTTGATATACATGTACTTACATAAATTATTAATATTATTTTAAGTCTGTTAGCTTATACACATATATGTATCTCAATATATATTCTTTAACAAGCTGCCTGTTATTTTTTTTTGGTATGAAATATTAAAAATGTTCCAAAACTAAATAAATTGGGACCGCCATGAATAAAGTTAGGCAATTGTAGTACCATCGCAACGAGTGATGGCTTAGATACAATTGGATGTTTCCGTTCCTCTTGAACCAATTTACTGTATACGTGTGCCTACTTAACTGTCTCAAATAAACATGGAGCAACCAATCCTATGTATTGAAATATGATCACATTATTTTTTAAGTGGGATTATTTTGAGTAGGTATCTACCGTATTAACCGTAGGTATGTAAGGCAGTCTTATTCCAATTAGTATTCTGAGAATAAATTAATATTTTCAGTACTCAACCATCGAAGACGAATTTCAGGACTTTGTTAAGATAAGATAATTTTTATTTGTCCAAACCATGAGTACACAATATCTATGGTATACACACACACAGCATGCAAGATGTTACATCAAATTATAATTATAAACAGTCATGTTTTGCCTGACCGGCGTACAAATATAAGATGTCGGACGCTACACAGCATCAGTTGATTTGTTCCTATAGGACTCTAGAAGACCAGGATCCTACCATCGTACCAATACCAATATTATTATGGAGCGTAGGATAGGAACAAGAGCTGAAATGCCTGATGGTTAAAACATCTAGGAGTCGGATAGGTGTAGGTAACTTACAAACCATAAACCATTGGAGCAGTGTAAAACCATACTTAGGTGTAAGTTATAAGCTTCGTGCCCTTTATTCGTATCACAATATAGCACGTAGCAGCTCCCATGATATAAAGTAGCTTAACACTAAATACTAGTCAGCAAACTTTAAAGGAAGTACGATTATTAGTTGCAAAATGAATTAGGTGTTAACAAAATAGAACAATGAATCACGAATTTTAAGATGACCTGTATATTTATTGACCTACTAAATGTTTAACAGGAAGGAAACAATTTAACATTTTACCTGCGAAAACCAAATAGTAGGTACTTAAGTAGTTACTGATTCAGTGGGTATTATGATTTACAGACAAAAAGTTTTAAGAGAAAAAAACAGCTATAAATGTAGTTAAAAAATTATTTCGGAAGGACAGGCAATCTGACTGACAATATTCATGCTACAATTTAATAGTAAAATCCAAGTGAATAGGTACAGCTCAATTCAACACAACAATCTATACTAAATCGATCAACGATCGTCACTTAGTTAATGATGATGGAGATGTGAGACATAAACAGGGCCATAATCCCTATTTTACTGAACTTCTAAGTAATGACCTAAAACAAGTGTCGGTGGACGCCCACAGGCAGCCATAAAATTCTATAACAATGCCTACCTACGCATTACTTTACTTTTCTTTGTTCCCGATTCACTTTGGCCCAGTAGACTATATTCAAGAATATTTCTGTATTACGGAAATCGCTGTAAACAATGAAATATGATGGTAACCAGATACCGATGTAGTAGTCTGCATCCCAGAAAGCCGAACTGAAGAGTTCATCGACCAACCTGTCTTCTCACGAAACGCATCCCAGACGCGGTGTGATTTAGATCATCTCACTCATATACACACGTAACCCACATATTTTATGAGACTGCTATAACACTGAAGTGCTTGTTCATTATACCGCTGAAAAAATATTTCGTAAAATTTTATTTGAAATCTTTAGTATTTAATTAAATGTGAGTGATGGACGGAGAGGTTACAAAATCGTCATTTGAACACGCCCCGGATTCGTTCGATCATGGCGTAGTGAGGCGTTCTAATTCTGATAAACATGATTTCGGATTCAGATCATATTCGTATTCGTCTATTTCTACTTTATTTTCAAAATGCTTACAATCATATCGACAACACACAGTTGCGTTTCGTCCAACAAGCATGTTAGAAGTAGTTTTATTACACCAAATATTATTTCAATGAATCTATTGTAATAGGTATAACACTACGAATTCATGGTATTATTTTTCCAACATCAACTATGTAATAAACGCGAATAGGTGAACCGATAGCGGACGCGATTGTTAATACAAATTGGCTTATTTTTAAAGTTGGATCGTTATCTAAACTCGTTAAAGTACGTCTCGCTACATTCAATGAATATTAAAGTTTTAATTGATGCCTTCTTTGAATATGGCACGGCTACCGTACCCGTAGAGAGATCTATTTGGCACGGTTAACAGTACCCCATACTGTCAATGTCACACATATTATTCTGAGCTCAGTAGGCTAATTCATTTTACGATGTAGGTACAGATTAAAGTTTATTTGTTTACTTTTGTAAAGCGTCGATAGTAAGTTATTTTGACTTTGTAATCAGATTCAGCGTTAAACGAATTCAGGGTTATATTGGCTTTGCTGATTGAATCAGTTTTAGAATGTTAGCAGCGTATAACAAAGCTTTTACAATTCTGTTGAGTGGATAGTTAATTTTATTACTGGCACAGACAGGTATCCGAACACCAACTACGAAATTAAATTAAAGTTAGTAATAAAACGATACTCGCCGGATTGAAGTAGGTATACACTAAAGAAGGTATAAATAAAGGACATATGGCTGGTAAAGGTCGATCTATGTAGAATAAAAGCACAAAAGGAAATGTACAATCATTCGGAAATATATAGGGACACAATAAAGACGTATAATGAGTAAGAACCTACTTAAGAGGGTAAATAGGCTGCGAACCCGGGACCCTGCACTTCAACAGACCCACGCCAAACGTTTTTGGGGTCGTAACACATGTCGGTAAGCGTAATGTGAAAAGAAAAAAAAATATCGCGAATATCATTTTAAAAAGCATACACGTGCGAGTCAAAATAAAATGTTTTATTCAAGGTAGTCACTTTTAAGAGAATCGTAAATAAACTTCTGATTTTTTCATCACAATATAAATCATCTCCCGATGTTTGATAAAACAACACACATTTTGTTCAGACAATTGACCACAAAAGCTCCTCCTATACCCTTGTCAAGTCTTACTTATAAATTCAATTTACAATCTGAAGTGAAACATTAAGCGAGCGTTAGCAAGGGCAAAAGGATTTTATAAATCTACCTACAGTGCTATACTTAAACGAATACAAACAAAAAATAAAGGTTGACAAACTTTCGGCAGGGACACGGATCGCATAGAAAATATGGGAACGAAGATGCGAGCATTGTTGTTAAGCATTCATATGCCACCGCTCACCCATTGCCGGGACATCCGCCGCTACTTCCGCTGCCAAAGATGGAAGATCTTCGAGCGAATAGTTCGTTGACAGCGCCTACCAATGGCTGCCCCTCCGAAACATAATATAACTTGTGATTTAGTCCCGATAACTCACAAAAACACTGCACTTCGATTTGTGATCTTTATTAAATGTGTTGGAGCGGGGCACACGGCCGCGGCGGCCGCTCAGCCGCGTAAACTTACGTTTAGCGCGTCTTCAGTAGCTATTTTTGATGCAAAAGCGCGTTGGACGCCAATGTCTAGAGCATGCACGGAATATGCAATGTCGTCAGCCTTCACGATTACACTGGCGCGTACATTTCAATGGATAGCATGTATATTTTGCACGTATGATAAGTAATTACTAAGGTACTTACTTATATATTTATTTTAATTTCAGTTCGTTGTCTGTTCATTTGCATACAGTTGCCACGAATTACTAAGTTGCCTCACATAACCACGAGACGTTACACAAAGATTTTAACATTCAAGCCATTGAGTGGATGAGATGCACGTACTTTATTATATATCTAATTTATTTAAACGATAGAAACATCAATATCAAATTCCCTAGGATGAGACAAGAAAATAAAAATAGACGCCCGTAAATCTGTTAGTTACCTGTGGGATTAGTCATGTGACCGTAGTAAATAGTACGTATATACGATGATGTTGCTCTTCGTAGATTCTCGTAAAACCACATATAGTGGGCCACCCTATTTCTGCTTAACGTCATTAGGTACTTAGGGTCCACTTTACGCAATGGCTTTAACGCTGTGTGGGATAATATGCTGGAGTCTATAAACTGGGGCGAATTCATTAAGCATCATACTCGTTCTAAGGGCAACTGTGACCTAATTTTATGAAATATTTTGGCCTCAAAGTAACGTAGTTACTAGTTAGTCCAGTCAATATTTTGGTGGGAGAATAATTTAATTCGCTTTTCTACAAAAAACGTTAATTCTGTTTAGGAAGTCGGAAAGTAGATTATATTTATTATAAGTCGTATTAGGATCTTCACTTGCTAGATAAGCAGAGATTTGCTAAAAGTAAACGGACCTAAGATCGACCCTTGCGTGACTCCTACCTAAACGTCATGTATGCCACTTATTCATTGCTTTTTGTAAACCCGGTACAAAATATACTTAGATGGTCCCAAGAAACAATATCGTGCATAAATATGATCGTTAGCACAATGCTTATTGCAGTTAAATTAATTCCTCCACAGTGGCTGAATTGTGGCCTCCACCGGCACTATTCTGGTTTACAAAGACGTCTTCGTTCTGTATCTTTGATTGACACTGATGATAATTTTTGCAAATAGTGTGCAAATTAATGAGTATCACGCGAAACACAATCGAAAATAAACGCGAACAAGATTTGATTTCCCGCCTCGAATGGCAAGGTCGCCATATTATAAGGACGGGATTTAAAGACAATTAAACATTTCGAATGCTGGATCAAATACATGCAGTATTTGATCCATTCAATGACAATATAAACACACATATCTTTAATGTAGTAGACTCTCTCTAACTTATGGAAAAGAATGAGTGAGTCCGGGAGCAGCTTTACCTTTGCTTTGCTATCAGTAGAATTTGAAAGTCTGTTGCCTCTTGCAACAATTGCAAAAATATGGAGGCTGTCTGCACGTTTTCAAGGAACGAAATTATATTTTTATATGCACGTATTTCGGTGTCAAATAAACAACTATTCTTTGTTTCTTTTTAGCACGTGCACATGAATAAACTTGCAGGCGCCTGGAGACGGGACCACAGTACAGAGACCGCAGCGTAGAAAGCCGCTTTGAACCACGTTTTGATAACTGTTCAGAGGGGTAATTCTCGTAATTTTAAGAACGTTCACAGTTTGATCTCAGTCTCAATCTGTCAAAAATACCTCTAGTTTGCATACGTTTTTGACATTGATTATCTCTGAGATGAGATTGCGATTAGATTTTGAACATTTTTAATTAGGTACGGGAATTCGCCTTCTGGTAGGTGCGGAGGTCGAGAGTACTCGAGAGAAGTGGTGGCCCAGTGGCAACGACCCCGACTTACGAGTTGTAGGTCGTGGGTTCGAACCCAGGCAAGCGTAAATAATAAGGCATTGTGTAAATCATTTCATCATCACTGCTCTCAAAACGGCGAAGGAAAACATCGTGAGGAAACCCGCAGGTCCTAGAATCAAAAATTCGAAGACATCTATCTGACATCTACCCCACTGGGCCCCCGTGGTAGATTATATTATAACCCACTCCCTGTTGAAGAGAGGAGGCCTAGCTGTGTCCCAGCAGTCGGAACATTATAGGCTTATTATGCTATAATGCAGGTGCGGAAGGCAAAAGAAGAAGACGGTTTTTTTCGCTTATCTGGAATTCCTTTCATTATGAGTAATACCTACCTACTTAGTTATGTAAAGTTCGACAATAGATACGTAATAGATATCTGGTACAACTGCGGTTAGTATACATAACATACATTACATAACTACGCAGTTGCCATATCGCCTTATGTCTATGATAAAGTTTGTTTACAACTAATTTAATTAGACTTTACTTTGTGTTGATTACAATACGGTTTTATTTTTGGGATAATCGCTTGTCCGTGACGTACAGCTACAATTTGAAGATAAAAATAAAATAAATAACTAACTGTGTCTGGATTTCGCGTTCATCAATAGGTGCTAGTCGTGCAAGGTTCTAGCTTTAAATTTCTAGGTCTAGTCTCACAAAAAAAACTGCGCTACACGCTTCGGTAAGCGTTGTAAGAACAAACAACCGCATGGCTAGTTCCGAAAGTATTGATAACAGATATAAAACTCAGTTAATTTATGTGCGAACCAACATTTATTAATACTTCGCGAGTTATGACGCAGTGTCTACTATTCATATTTCATATTAGAAGCCCTACTCTCTCACTTTCAGTGCAGGCCACTGACTGGCTGGTGCAATGTAGTGATTTTATGTCCGCGCAGTTTATCCACCTGAATGCATCGATCCGTAAACGCCCGGCGCGGGGAGCAGTATAACTATACTATAACGTTTTGATATATTTGTGTTTCATCATCGATACATGCATAAAAAATATGTAAGTACATGAATCGCGGCGTAGATTTGCCTAGGGGTGGGTATTGTGAAGGCGGGAAATAGTTTACGAACTATATGCGAATAAAAATCAATATTCATGACAACCATCATCATTGACTCTAGATACCTAGTTGTAGTAAGTAATGTATTTTGTCAAAGTATTATATGTTGGTATTATTTTGTTTTACGACCTTATTAGCAACACTGTCGAATCATTACGAAAATAGCTCGAACGATCGCAGATTTGTTTTTTGTGTAAATTGCTTGCTGTGATTAAAAGTTTTGATCGTGTTTTATATTTATGTATGCAAGATAAGTAGTGCGTGCCAAAACAAGTAATTAGTTTTTTGTAATAGTCGAATATTTGACGTACCTTCAGAAATCGTGGACTGAAAGGAGGCGGGAGAAAACTGGCTGCGGAAGGTAGAGACCCGGATGTGCTGGTGCATTTTGGGCGAAGCCTATTTCCAGCAGAGAACTCTAAAAGAAAGCGTTAATTGATTAAATATGTTCTGATAACACCATGGGTCTCAGCAAGAAATGGCGGTCTCGGAAAGAGAATCAGCAGGACGAATGTTAAGAAAAAAATAAAATTTAATCATCAATTTCCAGTTTAACGAAAACGATTCAAAATTCTGTTCCAGTAACCAACCCCAATGTGGGTTACATTTGAGTTGGTTGGCCTGATAAACCCCAATCGGACCTCACAATCTATTGTTGGCACTAAACTAAGACAAGGATAGATGGACAAGAAGAGAAGGACACTGAAGTGTATTTGTTCTCTTGACACTTTTGACATATATTAGATCTTAAGTTATATTATTATTCGCAAGCGTACAGCCACACGAGCCCACTGTGCTGCCTTGCGGCACCCCATGTGCTTTCAATGTATATTTTACTTGGGGCACTAGAGAAGGGTCCCTGAGTCCAACAACATTAGAAAGCAACACAAGGTCTTTAGAATTTAGTAATATCATCATTGTAATATACCTTACTTTCGTTGTAGATATCTGTCTTCCTATGGTTATCTACTTAGAAAAGATTATAACTAATTTTTATGGAATCTTTAAATTAAATCGTAATAACCTATAAAACTGTTACAATAAATATCTTTCTAGGTTGTATAAAATAGTAATACATTTAATCATTTCAATAAATACCTATTTAGCAAATGATCACCTAAATAAACTGGTACGAAGTCAATCGATTCGCGCAAGTCGACTAATGAACTCGGTGGCGTTAGTAAGAGTAACCGCGCAGCGCTACCTCAGATTTAGTATCTGCTTCGGTCTCGTGCGGGAGGGTCGTGAAAATGACTGGCGTCGATGAAATACTAAATTATCAAAGGAACCCCGACGACGACTTCTACGGCTTGTTGGGCTGCGACGAGAATTCAAGTGTAAGTACCTACTCAAGTTACATTAATATTTTGTCCCAATTTAAACACAATAACAGATGTGCTCTGATTTCGGATTCCTAGTGCCTAGTTTATTGATTCTACTGTACTGCTCGATGACCTTTTTTTGTAGAGGGCCCTGAGAGTTGACCTACATCTGATAAAAAATACAGCTTTTGTGTATATGTTTGAATGTAATATGTTTGTAGAAGTTTTAATTAAGCAAAAGGTGTAATTGCGCGTTGGAGGAAACAAACTTGTGTTGAGTCAATGCCTTGTGTTTGGGTTTCCCAGTTCCCCGTTAGATGACGTTCCATTGCGAATAAACTTCGTGCGGCCAAGTAGTTCTAAGTAATAATTTATGAATCAACAAGATCTAATGAGAAACTAAATGATAATTTAAACGTGATTGCCTCGCAATTGTTTGTAATTAAATGTTATGATGCTAATAATTAAATGCATTAATTACAGGTTGAGCAGATCACTGCCGAGTACAAGGTGCTTGCTCTGCAGCACCACCCTGATAAGAACGATGGGGATAAGGAAGCTGAAGCTAAGTTTCAGCAACTGAAGGTAAGAAAAAAATATACTTTCTTTTATTGAATTGACAAGTTATCATAATAAATTAAGAAAACAGAAATGTATCAGAAGGTTTGCTGATATAACAAAAAGATAATACAAGGATGTATTGACTGCTTAATAAACCACTAATTTTGTTTTGATTTGAAATTATAAGTTATAACTTACCTTGAATCAAGTTTTAATTAGGTACTTAGGTAGGTACTTACGTAATAAACTATCCGTGAAATCAATAATTATTTGATATAACTTGTGTTAAATTCAATGCTATATAATAATTTGCCTTATACCAAGCTAAAAGACTTATTTATTTTTAAGTATTTTAACTTCTTGTTTTAAAATTTAAACTGTTTTAAACTCCATTAGGCTAAAAGTTTAACGTAGATATTTAAGAAGCAACATGAAACGGGAAGTTCGGGCTTTTAAAGTTTGATGTTTAAGTTTGTTTAGACTTTAATTGCTAGACATACTTAGAGTGCCTACTTAGGTATAGGTACTTTGTTTTGTATTTTTCGAGCTCTTCTCTAGTTTTTGCTTTTACTAGCCATTATTGTACCACTGCTGGGCAAAGGCCTCCCCTGCCACGTACCTCTCTGTGTCCTGGTGGCCTACCATGATCTAATTAAAAACGATTCAAAATCAAGACATTTCAGTTTAGGTTCCTAAACTGCATCGCTTGAGTTGCTCTATGGACGTCATGGTACCAAACAAGTATGAATTAAACCAAAACTTGGGACTCAGTTTGGGACAATCGCTGTCAGCAGAATGGCACGGCCTAAACTGAATCGTTAAACTGACGTCATGGTACGAATTAGAAGAACAGTTCAGTTTAGGTCCTAAAATGGATCGCGTTAAGAGCTTGTGGTAGGCCTCCTGTGTTGCCAAGGACCAATCTTTTTTAAAGGAGTTCATCTCATCCCGCCAACTCCTTCTCTTGTTTTAGGCAAGATTAAAAAGTTTCCGCTTACGGTATACGTAAAAATCGTTACAATGTAGACGGAAAGGTCTAATCTATTATTTTGGAACGACTCGATTAGATTTCGACGAAGATTCTCAATTTTGCGAAAGTCGATTAGTCGTGTCGCTTGATTAGATTCGTGCTCCGGCCGGACTATACAAGTACGATTTATAAAATAGAAGTCGCTTGGGAAATTGTCGGCGCTTACAGGAGAATCAAAAAGACCACAATGTGGAGACAATAAAACCTAGTCAATACGCGCTTTGGCGTAGAGTTGCGGACACCACCCCGTTATACTGTAGATACCTACTACTAGTTCATGGGAGTATTTTGAAAGTAATTTAAAAAAAAAGATTTATCAAACCACGTAAATAGTGGTGATGGACAGACTATGGTTTTTGCCGATGTTTGACTATTTATAGTGACTAAACTTTAGTTAGATTCGATTGGTTTTTTTACGTCGTGAACGTCATTAGTTATAAGAAGTTTAAATTATTGTGGTCGTCTCTACATTGTTTTACACGTGGTTCTATAAAGCTGGCTTCAAAATTATCTGATTTGACCGAAATACGCGCCGTGTTTCGTGGCTGTTCTGGACTTTAGAATTGGTTACGACGGACGGAACAAATCGTTGAAACTAAAAATTTTGATCGTTTTTCGTATTTGCACGCATTAGGTCAGACTGATCTGGCACAGATTCGTCTGTTCAAGACTTCAGAATAATCTCCAAAAATTATAGTATCTACATATAGGACAAGTACAAGTAATCGCGATAATACTAATAAAATTAGTACGGTACCTTTTTATTCCCGACGTTTCGTCTGAACATCTTATTTGTGCAGAATAAACAAATTTTATTTATTTCCTTCGTTGATCACGGGTAGACTAGAGATGACCAGGCGTTATATACGTGAAGGTATTTTGCCTTTTCACCCTCGCTTGGTTTTCTTTTATTCGATTTCAGTCGGATTCAAAGATGCATAATAATTTGTATCCATTTTCCCGATTGAGCATATTTGTTAAGGATTATAACAGTGGCAAGTAGCGGAGTGGAGTTTCGAGTTCATTCAATCGGGTTTTTGCATTCGGACTGCCAGTTGGTACTTTCATTTTGTCCAAGATTATTGTAACCGGACTACAGTTAATGCACACCTTTCATTTTGCGGTTCTTATCAGGGCGATCCGCGATGTCTTCCTTGACCGGTGCTGCAAAAATAACTATAGAATAGAATAGGTCATGTACACCGTATAAACTACAGATATCAATATATAAATTTTACATAGGGTGACACAATGAGCGGCCTTAAAGCTAAAAGCGATATTTTATAGACAACGTTACTACTTACTATTATCTTGAATATGCACTTAATAGCCACTTGGTTCATTCGTGGTCAAGATATTGAAACACTGAAATGAATACCGATCGCGGTGGGTGGGCCATAACCGCAATAGACGATATTATTGATATTTACTGCGCCGATCGGTGTGTCGCATTGAATAATAAAACATTGTTTATCACGACTGATGTAATATTTTTCGGCTCACAATAAATTGGTTATTTTGTACTTTGCAAATAACACTGAATTATAAGTCGGCTTTATATTCTGCTGAAGGTATAGTGAAGTTATAGGTAGGTAGTCTCTCTCATATATTATTATTTATTATCATCCTCCAACTATATCCTTCGCACACTTCCATTTCACGTACCTATATTTTGTGGGCTTCCCCTACTCTTATAACCATTCACATTTATGTTTAAAACTTTTCTCAGGACTTAGTCATCATTCATCATCTTTACAGCCGAAAGACGTCCACTGCTGGACATAGTCCTCCCCAAGCATCGACACATCAATCGGTTCTGTGCTTCTCACATACAATTATCACTCATCATAAAAACATTTGTTTATTTTACCAGGAAGCGAAGGAGACGCTGTGCGATCCGTCTAAGCGCGCGCTGTATGACAAGTGGCGCCACAGCGGCATCTCCATGGGGTACAAGCAGTGGCTCGGCATGAAGGACCACGTGCAGCAGTCCATGCACTGGACCAAGCCGAACACCAAGGATCGCATGCTGGAGGGCGAGTGCGGCCGCGCTTCGGGCCCCTCGAGCCTGGGTCCCTCTAACCCGGCTGCTCGCCGGGCCTCCGAGGGCGGCGCCGCTCTCTGGGGCCGCTGGGGAACCGGCAACCAGGAACCTCCCTCTGAGGTCATCAACAAATTCCGCAACTATGAGATCTAAACTCGAAGTCGCCAATAGTCCCACTCTCTCTCAGTTAATAAAGTCTCCTGACTTTATTAGACCAACCCCCGGGACTATTTTCTTATTTATTTAATTTTTTTATTGAAGAGGTTACTTGTGCCCTAATCTCTATTTTATGTTATACACCAATTATTGTACTTATTTTTAAAATTTATCCAAGTCACATCTTGTGATTTTCTTGCAACCAGGCTGTTAAATTTATCACTTGCCATTACAAGTTTACAAATTTAGTCATGTTATATTTGACAATTATTAATTATATTTAAAATTAAGGATAATTATTATTAGTAAGTTATATATTATAAAATAACGGCACAATATTCATCAAGTCAGCTCGCGGTACGTTTCTCGAATGTGGCTCGATATTCTAATAATAATTACTGTTTTTCAGTGTTTGGTGTACTAAATGTATTTCTGTTGTATGTAGGAACAGATTTTGATGTAGGAGCCCCATCCCTAGAATGATGTATTAGTGTAAAACACTCTTAGCTGTTACCCCTTAGATGTAAGCTGTGCACATTCCTGATAAACTTATGAGTCTGATTTATTACATTTCTGCTATAGACAATATTGTCTACTTAAAGAATCTCGATATTTTGAAGATTTATATTTTTGATCCTCTTTATCTTACTATAAGTATGATATTATTTTTAAAGAGAATGAGTATAAAACGGATGTTGTTGTGAGATATATACAGGGTAACGTTGCGAGACAGGACTTTTGTTTGTTTTTACCTTTTGCAACCTTGACAATTCTACTTTCTAACAATCATGGTCTAACGACGTATATAATCATTAATCGTATTTGTTCCAAGATAAATGTTGTGTTACCTGATAGTTACGTAGAAAATAAATGTTATTATGTGTTAAATGTTTGATCAGTATTTACTTTATGTATTTTAAAAATATAAGTACTTAAATGTTATAAATGGGTAGTGGAATTTTAAACTTTAAATGTTTTGTCTCGATAAGTATTTTAACAAGCTAAATCCAAAATGTATAAGATGTTTTTATTTTTGATGTAATACATCTTGAAAACAATAAAGGTTTGCTGAACATATTCATGTTTGGATTCTGCAACTGCACGTTGTATCAAAAATATCCTCTAAGTAGTAGAACTAAACGGTTGAATGGAAACAGTTTAGTTAGAAGTAGATACATACCTACTGATAAAAACCTCTGGATGGATATGGAATGGCAAGTATTTTTATTTTTACCTCCTGGGACGGACTAGCTGATAATATTTATGACATAAGAGGTAAGAGGCTATTACAGCCAGATGTTGCTACGGCCTTACAACGCAGTTGAGCCAGCAATAGGTAGTCAAAAAAGATTCCAAGTCACGATGTCAGGTTCAAAATCGAGCTAAGAAGCTAAAGATAGCCCAGTCATAAAATGGTTTACCACGCAAGATGATGACTGCAGCGCTGACTTCTCTGACATCAGTATCGCTTCTGGCATTTTGATTCTTAGATATTCAAGCAAGTAATGCAAGCCAAGTCGGGTAACTAAATAGAACATGAGAGCACCTTTACAGCAGAAAATAGTGATTTTAAATCGACTGTATCTCGCCAGAACTTTTATAAGACATCAATACTTAGGTATACTTCCTATTCTTACCTATCACAAAACTTCAACGACTCAAATTGAATAGGTATCTTTATAAAATATCTACGGGACTGAGAAAAGTTTTCGATCTTTTGCCGCATTGCGCAAACGCAAAATGATTCTCAGAGTAGTGATTGCTTATCACTTTTTATAGGAGCAACGTAAACGTTGCACAAAACGTATCCTGGATGAAACTCACTTTTACCCACCCAAATCGATAGATCCCACGGTATCAACACAGAATCTCTGGAAAGGTTTTTAAGAAAAACATTATTTTCAGTGAAATAGCATAGCGATCACTTCTTACAGAGCTTCAAACCACTATTATGAAGATGACCTTATCCTGTAAACCTGAACATTCAGTGGTAAATAGAAGGTTATCTAATTGCGTCAAAGCAAACGAACATGAGATTATTCGCCACATAGTTCGACTCTCAATACTACTTAGGTACCTACTCTTAAGGACGTCTCATTAGGAATGGATTAGGAACGGTTGATAAAACTTTGCGTCACAAAGTTGTGTTCTGTAGGTACTTGTTCTAACTCAGTAATCTAATTTTATAACTCTACGCGATCTACATCTACCTGCTTACCTATAAAGGTTTGATGCATTTTAATAAAACTCAAGTCCAGATCTGTAGTACTATTCTGTAAAAATCTCACCGTGAAAACAAGTGAAGTGAGCTGTCAATGGTGTCAATCCCTAGCAACAGATGGAATGATACCTCACTCCAAGTTCACTTCACCTAAGTTTTCACGGTGAGTTTTTTTACAGAATAGTACTACAGATCTGGACTTGAGTTTTATTAAAATGCATCAAACCTTTATAGGTAAGCAGGTAGATGTAGATCGCGTAGAGTTAGAAAATTAGATAGTATCACATGAGTGTTTCACACTCATGTGATACTATTATCAGTATTATCACACGAGGCGAACAGTTGCATAAATAACTATTACAGGGGATTCTGAAAAAGAACGCAACGGTATGGAAAAGCAAATCGGTTCCTCGCAGCTATGGCGTCAACAACCATTTTTCATGGAAAATATTATGTAAACAGGTCGCGTGACATACCAACATATGTCTACAAACATGTGAAAAAGAAACAACAAGTTTTCACGCAGACCCCATCCTGTTTAATCATTCCGAGGATTCTTGTATTGGAAAACATTTGAAGCGCGTGCCTACAACATAATTATTTGTAATCAACACCATTTTATTTACACAAACTGCTACGTCATTATCCCTGAAGGCTTGACCGGAGATGTACCTACAGTCATCCGTAACACTTGAACGACGAAAGCCGCCCTTATTGCTACGACATAAAGGCGCTGTCCATGGACCGCACATCAGGCGACTGTACCATCTATCTATCGTTTACTTAAGGATCATCGAGCTCTACGTCAACAGCGCAGCGCTTAGATACACTACCCTAGAAAAAAACTAGGTAATGCTTTTTAAAAAACCGGCCAAGTGCGAGTCGCACTCGCACACGAAGGGTTCCGTACCACCAAAAAATATTAAACGCTACATATAAAATAAAACACGTTTCTTGTATACGAGGGTTGGGGACCCCCTTTAACAGCGGCAATAGGAATACACACTGTGAAATTTTCAACTGTCTACCTATTACGGTTCATGATACAGCCCGCTGACAGACAGACGGACGGACAGCGGGGACTTAGTACTAGTACAGAATCCTAAAAGCGATACAATTTTAATTAGCAGTAGCTGTTATAAAAGCATATTAATTGTAGATATACGCAATTACCCGTCAACTGCTGCCAGATCAAGCACAAACAATGTTATAGGGATGGTCACATAGAGCGTGGGAAGACCCTCTTCGCAAGGTCGAGTCGACAAGTTATCTTGCATATTTTAAAGGCTATAGAGTAAATTTAATCGCTGACATTTAGTGGGTACGTGTTGCTCAGTTAGCCCTATTATAATCTGTACCGACTTATAAATAAACCCTCGACTTCGCTCTCGAGAAGATCACTACTACATGTTTGTAAACGACACCGTTTCAGATTTTTATTATACTAGCAGCGCCCCGCGGTTTCACCCGCATAAGTGTCGATTGAGATAAAAAGTATCCTATGTGTTAATCCTGGTTATAAACTATCAGTGTGCCAAATTTCATTCACATCTATTCAGAAGTTTTTGCGTGAAGAAGTAACAAGCATACAAATACACTCACAGTTTCGCCTTTATAATATTAGTGTGATTGATTATATTGGCCCAGGGATTCGGTTTGAGTATTTTTTAGTACTTCTTAGCTTCAAGTTGAGCCATAAAGGCACACTTGGAATATCCACCCTACTATACCCTTGGCTTCGCCGCCGTCAACTTCACCTAGTAAAATATTTTCAATAAGTCATTGCTTTTTGTTTAGAAGATCCTTATCATCTATCAACACGAGAGATCGATTACGCCATGCAAGCGAATTTGAAAGTAAAGGTAGTCTACGTTACCTTACCTACTCATATAATGTACTAATCAAAAAAACTTTTTAAGCAGTCTAATACAGAGGTCTAGAAAAGATGCCGCAAAGACCAACACACCAACAACGTATGTGCTGATCTCGAACAAAATTCTGCGAAACATGAGACTTAGAGATCTTTTCCGCAAGGTCAAAGAGCTGACTAAATCTCGTAACAGGAGAACCTGCACGATCGCAGATGAAGCAGGTATAGCATATAATAGGAATACACCTAAAAAGATCATTGTAGTACTGTACAACACTTTACGACACCGGTCAACCTATCAAAAGCGGCACGCAGACAGATTTATGACCGCAAGAACCCGAATTTCTGCAGTCAGAGGTCGAATATGCCATTGGATGTCTCAAGAATAGAAAATCTCCAGGTAAAGATGGAATTCTCGCCGAGTTACTTAAAAACCTAGATTCCAAAGGTGTGAAGCAGATTCTAAGCATCTGCAATTCCATGTGGAAGACCAGGAGATGGTCTGAAGAGTGGACCGACTCCGTTTTTGTTCCACTTCATGAAAAAGGCTTTATCAAAGACTCCAGAAACTACAGGATCTTGGAACATGTCCGCAAAATACTCCTGTCCATCGTAAACAACAGGCTATTACACTTTCTCGATCCAATAATTCCAGAAGAACTAGCAGGTTGTTAAAGGCACGCGGGAACAAATCCTGAACGTTTGCCAAATCATAGAAAAGAGCAGGGAACTTAACAGCCTTGTTGTGTTTCATTGATTACACGAAATCCTTTGATTGTGTGCAGTGGGATAAGCTGTGGGAGGTTCTAAAAGACATAGGTACGCCTCAACATCTTATTGACCCAGTCCGATGCCTCTACATCAACAACCGCTCTTTAGTCAAAATAGACACCGACTATTCAAATGTATTCTCCATCAAGAAAGGCGTTAGACAGGGATGCATCCTCTCACCTGTGCTCTTCAATGTGTATGAAGAGTATATCGTTCTAAAAACCCTTAAGGGCTGGAAAAAGGGTATTGTCTTTGGTGGAAAGCGCATTTCGGATCTGCGGTACGCTGACGACACCGTTCTCCTTGCTACAACATTGGACGACATGAAGCAGATATTACATAGATTGGAGGTGGAATAAATGCGCACAAACCAATCTATATGGTGATAGATTGTGCGGGAAGTTATCGGGCGCCTATAACACTCAAGGCATCAATACTGTGGCCAGTTTCATTTTTCTGGGCTCTAATATTAATAATGAAGGTAGCTCCCAGAAGTAAAACGAAGGATAGCCATGGCTAAAGTACTACGACACGCCTCCAGAACATCTGAAAAATTGTGGTATAATTTATAAAACCAAAGCCAGATTGGTCAGAGCAGTGGTTTTCCCGATTTTCCTCTATGGAGTTGAAACGTGGACAATCCGAGCAAGAGAAAGACAGTATTCTAAATATGGTACTGGGGGCGGATGCTCCGAATACCATGGACAACCAAACGCACAAGTGTCTATCGTTTCCCAACTCGAAATCAAGACCCGATTGTCTACAGTTTGCCTACAGCGTATTTTGACCTATTTCGGCCACATAAAGCGAAGGGGAGATAGCAGCCTTGAAAAGCTAGTCATTGTTGGCAATACCGTAGTAAAGAGAGCACGAAGCCGGTCACCAACACGATGGTCAGACAAGTAAAAGAAGCTACTTCCTCAAACAAATTTCAGCAGGTGGTGATGACAACTTTGAATGGGAGTCGATGGAGGCAGATTGCTTAAAGGGGTCCAGTGACCACGATCCTCAGTAATGAGGGACCGATTAAAGAATTGAAGGGAATGGAGTTGCTGGCAGTTATTTGAGTTCAATATGGTTCTTGTGCTGATCAAGAGAGCTTGTCCTTTGAATTTTTTAGTTGCAGTGGAATTGTTCAATTATTTAATTTTCAACCTGTTAGTGTTATATTATTTTAGAATCGTCTTCTCAAGCCCTTTGTTTTGATACCCCACATGGCCATGGTAATTTTTTTTTCCAAGAAATTACGTTTTGATTTTTAAAATCCGTCATTTTCATTTGATATTACCAAAACCTATAGCCATCGTATGACCTAGACGAGTCGATATACACCTCATAATTATATCCATCCAGCCGTTAGGATGCTTCGATGGTATAAATAATCTCGCATACAAAGATACATAGATACACGTTAAAAACATAACCCTGTCTTTGCTCTCGCGCAGTCGGGTAAAAAGGCAGGGTCAGACTATACTTTTAAAAAAGAAAGTTAAAAAAATCACAATACTATGGCATAAAGCTGGGCCTAAACGTTAGCAGTTTTTAGCCCTCCTGAGCTTTTCAGCGAAACCCTCGAAAACGCTTTTTTTTTCTGTTAGAAAGTTTGATATAAATTGCTCACAGAGAGACCCATAAATAGATTCCTTTTTCGGTATAACATTTGTCAAGTTACCGGACCTCTTACAAGATCTGGTTTCGAGCAGTGTACTTTTATTGTAAAATAAAAATCGGACATAATGAAAAGTATCCAGTATGAAATAATTGTTCAAAATTAAGGTCCACTGATTGTAACTCGACGTCAGTATGGTCACTTATTAAAGGTATGTGCAGTATTGTTGCCACTTTGTTTCATAATTACTATAAATATTTATTTAGACTGAATCTAATGGCGACTAGACAAACATAAGGTCATGGGCCTGTCGAGAGAATTCATCTCCCCGGTGGTCAAACAGTTATCTTTATGTGCCATATTACTAATGTTATGGAGGTTTGAGCGCGACCATCGGCGGTGCGTCGACAGCCTGCGAGGATTCCAGTCAGTGGATGTTTACAGTCCACAGCTCCGGTTTCATCGTTAGCCATCGACGACCGACTCCACTAGCCATCAGTTTGTTACCAGCACTTGGCTGATTCGAAAGTGTAGTGTTAACTACCTACATATTATTTGTAGACCACCAAAAAAATTAAAATAATTATTGGCAATTTGATCAATAAAAATCAGCTCGAAATATTCTTCAGAAATGATTAAGATCCGTTTTCATAGGCTCTTAATTCTGCATCAATTCCTTTGCCTGTGAAGAAGGATAACTATGAACAAATATATAGACTTCGGAAAGGGTGAGTGATCTTTTTTGAAGGGAAATGATTATAAAACGGAATTGGAAGTGCTTGTGCCTTTTGCCGCAATCTTCAAAGATTTCCAATCGATCTTTAACGTGTTTACTGGACATACATTTATTTGAGTTATTTTCTTTGTTGAAAGATGGAAAACGAAAAATCAAACAAGCTGATCAAATTATATTTGGAACTGGACGATCCTGATGTTCCAAAATATGGTAAGTATGGAACATCTCTGAATTTTCTTTACTACCAGTGCAAGATAATTGAGTTTGACTGATTGCATAACATTTTAGCAACGTTCATAATATTAGCTCTAAGGTGCTGTAAAGAGGGGGAGTTCCAAACTTTTATAAAAAAAAATTAGATTCACTAGTTCGGTCATAAACATAAAATTATATTAACGAAGAGTGCTAGTACTTTGGGGGACCGACAGTTCGGTCATTATGATCACGTGAAGCTTTATCCTGCTTCAAAACTTTTCGAATCAATCCTCCAAAGCTGAGGTTACGACAAAACTTGAAACGGTTACTTTAGAGTCAGCTGTCCGATATTTAAACTATGAACATCAGCTACTTTTCATATGAGCCAGTTGGAGTTCATTAAAACTATGGGTCTTGCAAACTGGATGAGAGAGCAGTTATGTAATTAAAGTTTCACCTGACAAATACGCAGACAACATTTAATAATACTTAAGCATTACTGTACCGGTAGTCGGTACCTGTTGAACTGTTGCATCTAATTCTAAACTCAAGCCTTGCAATTTGTTTCAATTTTTAATACTTTTGTACAATATCACAATAGTTAGCTTTGTCAATTCATCATCTGCCTGCCTTTTCCCAACTATGTTGGGGTCGGCTTCCAGTCTAAGCGGATGCAGCTGAATACCAGTATTTTACATGGAGCGACTGCGTATCTGACCTCCACAACCCAGTTACTGGGTAATACGATACCCCTTAGTAAGACTGGTTGTCAGACTTTCGGGGCTTCTGACGACCCGTCACGACTGTCAAACAACCACGAAAGGCAGCCGGCACCAACGGCTTAACGTGCTTTCCGACGCACGGAGGGGTCTTGGTATGTGAAGATGGTCACCCATCCACGGGCCAACCGCCGCAAGCGTAGCTTAACCTGATCGATCGACCCGTGCGGCTGTTTTAGCTGCTTCGATTCCCGGTTTAGGTAAGCTTGTCGAGAAATCTGTGAATGCAGTTTTGTTTCCTTTTAAAAATAAAGGAATGTTTCCTTTATGTAAAATAATCTATCTTAAGGATTTAAAGTGGTTTCCCTTCAGGGCCCATCTATTTTTTCCAACCTGTATTTCACTGATCTTTTTAGGATATCTATAGCTTGATGCCATTATGGGCGTTATGTGCAACAATAGATAAAGTGCAACTTTCAGTTGCACATAACTTCCACAATCAATTTTTACCCAGTATTGAGAACTCAGGAGCAAACATTAACGTTTCCGTGAATGCGGAATCCGCAGAAGCAACCCGAGAAGCAATTTTCCAATCACTACACTATTGACCTTAAAACAAAGAGCCATTATACTGTGACAATGAAATGTAACGCCGAAGGTTAACTACATGTAGACTGGAAGTTATTTGAAGAAATTATATGACTATACATACATTTTGAGAAATGTCGTAGCTACTGTAGCGCCCTAGAACTTTTCGACCAGGCGCCTGGCTCCTGTCGAAGACCTTGCCCATATCTTTTAAAAATACTCTCTAGCCTATTAACTAGCCATAACGTTAAATAAATATCAATAAATATTAGATTAGACAAAGAACATAAATAGTTAAGAATTATTATATAAGTTTATAGGTACGGTCAGCAACAACAGTCCATCAACACTGTCACTTATACATATCATCAAAATTAATACAAAATGAGTCGAAAAACAGCTTTTCAGTATTTCATGTCTTAGCTAGGTGTTAATATTCTTGAAATGTTACGTTTGTTCAGTTTCTTTTTTTAATAATTTACTCAATAACTTCATTAAAAATACTGAAGTGTAAATCGACTTCTGTTGCTGACCGTACCTACTAATAGTTAATATTCGAAGAATAAACAACATGTTTCGATAGTAATTTGTTAATTTTATAATTATTTCAAATTGTACAATTAGGAATGTCCAAATAAGTGAAGAGAAATCACTTGACTTATACCGTGTTATTACGAAACGAGTTCCAGGCCTAAAACTTCGAGCCAGTTACTGTATTTTGAAGTTTATTCCTACAAACGTAAAGTTCTTAATGCCAAATTGACAACTTAAGACTCGTGTCAGTTTTTGTAATAAGAACTTTAACTTTGTCGGATAATAGATCGAAATTAAAAAAAATACTCGATGGTTTAAATCTGGGTCTAAAGGCAAAACTTGTTTTGTAACAGGTCTTATTACAAAACAAGGTTATAAAGTTTAGCAAGTAGAATATTAAGAAATAGCAAACCAAATTAGGAGTTACCTAAGTACCAGATTGTTCGAGAAGACAGAAAACCAAATAGAAGATTGAAGAAACAAAACCCAACGGAAGACAAGAAGAGTGTTTCATAGCAAACACAGTAGTGTGCAATGCTAAAGGTCATCATGCATGTACTTACTTTGTTTGTTCTGAAATACTCTAACGAGCGTCGCCGGCGCCGCAAGATTCCACCAATAAGGAGCCAGAAGCTTTAGGGTAATGTATAAACAACAGGAATGTTATGTACAGTATACGTATAATTCTATATGTAACGTTTTTGTTGTCTTAAATTGCTCTCCTCACAGCGAATCAAGAAAGAAGATTGCTAACACCGGATAACACTGGCTTTATTATTTTTTGTTTCTTTTTGTATTTGGTGTATAAATTAGTATAAAATGTACCTGCATTTGAAACCGTAGTGGAAAACAACCGAACAAAGGTTCGGTAGTTTTTCATATACATTATTATGATACGCTTTACAATAGTCGGTACACATTTTCAGATTTTACTTTGGTTATTTATTAATTTATAAATACAGTCTTTATACACGTTTATTTTCAGGTTTGGTTGTGTTTTTGGTTTGGTATTTTGATGAAGTCTCTAATTCCACGTACTTATAAACTTTGAATAAACTTCAGCAGGTTTATGAAAATCTATGTTAACGTAATAAGATTCATCATTAGTTATCGACGATTCATGCGTATAACGGCAAAGGATTCGAAGACCACAACAGTGTTTTGAGATGCGGTATAACTAATTTGAATATTATAATAATCAAAAGACAATGTATCAATGAAAATTGTATAATCAAAAACTGGAAAACAAAGCTTGTTTACGTATAATCGATTTTAGAAATATTTCTTAACTATAGCCAACTTAATTTAAGCATAATTTTTTAATAATTATCTAGTAAAGCAATATTGTCATTATTAACATTAGATATGTTTAAAGACTTTGAATAAATGCATTTCATGAGATTGAACATAATTTGTATCTTTTGTTACTTAAAACTAAATTAAATGACTGGTTTTCATAAGCATAATAATATTATTTGTACAAACATATTTAAAAATATTTTTGTATAAATCAGCATATAATATCAACGTATTTGCACTACAAAAGGTATTAGTATTTAAATAAACTATTCTTATCTTTTATAACTACACTGGTAATAAATTATTACATTAGTTTTACAGACAAACGGCAACTCTGAAGCCTCTATATATTTAATTTAATTAGATGTCTATTTGTAGGCAAGATTAAATAAAAGAATTATAACTTGTCCATAATTCATTACACAAAACGGTTAACCATACTAAATACTACATTGGCTAGTTAATCATCTTGTACTCAATTAACTAAAAAAGCAAACGTTCTATTTGATAACTAGCAAGTTTGTACATACAAAGTTTCAGTAAAATATAAAAAATAAATAACGAATTAATAGGAATGGACAAAACTCAGTAGTGTTGCGATTGCTGTTGAGATTTAACCAACGATATCGATAATATTAGCAGAAAAAAACGCAGCACTCGTCTCTCATTGTTTTATGCATACGCACATAATTGGTGTAAAAAACAGTGCGTGCGAATTTCACTCTCCAGACAAAATATTTTTGCGTTTGGAGGTTCATACACTCCCTATATCGCTGGCCTCACAAATACATACTTTATAGTTATCAAATACAAATTATGCTGCACTAATCAGATCACTACATTTGCACTAATAATCAGTACCGTTTGTACAGTTTGTTCATCAATATGGACTGGTAATTCTACCTGGATGTCTTGGGCACTGGGCGCGGGATCTGTCGAATCATGCCCTCTTCTTGGTACTCCAGGTTGCAGGGTTTTAGCAGCTCTTGCCCGCCTTGGTGGAGCCATTTGTTGCACACTGGAATGTTGTAAGCAGAATAAAATTAACTATTGTTTAAGCCATGATAAGAAATTATACTGGAGCATGGTTTATATAGATGGTTTCTCTAATTGGAAATTTTGCCCAGGAAAGGCATTGGCAGCTTCTAATGTATTGTTATTTTTCAACAGATAATGACAAATTAAGCTGACAAGCAGTTCCTGCAACAGTTGGCAAATCTTAGAACTTCACTTGGATCCTTGCAGGACGGACTTACGTAGTCACCCTACTTTCAATGGTAGGATGCAGAGGTGCTACTAGTTAGCAACGGTGCAATTTACCGAGAATATGCTCAAACCTGACTCGATGAACACTGTGACACAGCCTTAACCCACGTCTGACACCTAGGTACAATCAGGAAATGAAAAGGTTAAGCACAGTGCATGAGACCGACAACGCCCTGCCCGCTCAATTGCTAAACCTTTTCTTTCCGCAACTGTAGATGTAACTATAGATAATTCAATTCACGAGCGCGCGTTATGTGTCTCTTATGTCATTGTTATAAGTTATAAATTGGAATGATCGACGCGCGTTCGTGTAATGCAACATCTGTATAGTCTGTTCCAAAAGTACCTGATGAAAGTGTAAACAAACCCTGTCCAGGTTACGCCATCACACATTAAAGGGAACAAGCAACATATTCTAATGTTTTCAGAAGGTTTCAAACTTTTTTCTTATCACTCGTTCCAACAATTTTATTTAAATAAAAACCAACGACGAAAATGTATGTTATAAAATTAACCTCATTTTATTGTGATTGAAAATTAGAATGAAGTATTTAAATAATCAAATCCAAGAACTCAATTACTCAATTTGTATGTAGCACTACAAATTAGCATCCCCAGATGACAAAAGAGACGTTTTGTCGTGTTCTATTTGTTTATAGTTTCATCAGATAATTTTGGAACAGACTATAGTATGTTACTAACCCCACTTGGATCCCTGCAGCACTGGGCAGGCGGCGTGTCTGGTAGCGAGGTCTCCTTCGCCGGAGGGGTGTAGGTTCAACCAGAAAGCGGCCGCTCGCTTCACAGGGAACACGCTCAGACCTAACTCCGTGAAGACCGTGGCGCCACCTTGAGCTACATCCGACATCTGGGCAGAAAGGAAGTCACGAAATAAAAATTGTTCTATTATGTCGTGAACTATAACTAACATAAGTATATAATCGCCAATCCGCCTTCCGAACAAGAGAAGAGGCAAAGACCAAACTGCCACAGCACCATTGTCCCACTGCAGGGCAAAGGCCTCTTCTCATACGGAGAAGGCACGAGCATTTATCACCACGCTTGATTTAAGACGGGTTGGCGATAACAGAAATCATTAAATGAAAAAAAAAAATGTTCTATCATGTTGTGAACTATGTAAGTTAGCTTCTAGTTTATACAGTCTTTTTTTTTACCAACGGTTTTTTTAGACTGAACGTTTTGTTCGCCTTTTTGGTTTGGTTTCTAAGTATAAAAAGGAACTCATAAGATTCTTATATCCGGTTTCTGATTTAAAACTTGACAAACTCTACTTATGCATTAATTGAGCATAAAGCATACGTATATTTAGATTTTTGATTTTGAACTATAAAATACCAAAAAATAACAATTAAACAACGTAACATATTAATGCTTTAGTTTTTCATTGCATCAAGAATCTTAATACAGTGGAAAGAGTTCGCCCATATATTAATGAGATTAAACGATCTTATCTAAGTTTGTCTATGATTTATTTAAAATTCATTATAATTATCAGTATTCACACATACCCAAGTTGTTCATTGACTACAGCTTATTTAGATATGGAATAAATAAATGTATTTTGATGTAATAAAATTGGGTTTCTGACTTGGTAAAAAATAAATGAGTTTGTGGATACAATTGTTTATTATTTGAATTTGAATACTAACATAGAAGAGCACCGTAGCTATTCTGTTGCCACCAGACTTGGCGAATGCATTCTCCCGTTTCTGTGAAAAACAAAAACGATGATTAAATGAAAAGAACATACAGGGGTGGCGGGGACATCGACGAGCAAAATGTAATCGAGAATTTAGCACATGATTCTAGACTCTCCTTAGTGTAGAAATTTTCCTAGGTTATCAAAAAATAAATCGGCTGTTTCGTAGAAAAGTGCAATACCTACGCGATCAAAATTTATGGAACAGCAATATTTTTATAATAACCGGCGAATAACAGTAGCATGTACTGAATCCATGGTAACAGGTTGCCAGTCGATGTCCCTGCCACCCTGTTTACTTGGAATGCAAAATACGGGCAGTAAAATAAAAACAAATTGGGATTCTAAACAAGGTCAAATTAGCTGGCGAAACTTCACAAATGTGATGGATCGTAATACCTGGATGAGTAGCCGAGGATCAAGTTAAATCGCGTGCGATTAGAGAGGCCATGTCCATCAGTGGATGGGTAATTATTAACTTACCCTAGCAAAGTCATAGTGGGGTTCATAATGTCCTCCGATCCCGTAGTTGACGACCTGCAGTTCTTCAGCGAAGTCCATATTAAGACCTGTCATGTGGGACACTCTGCGAGAGATGCGCGCGATGGTCTCAGCTTCGGAGTCTCGAAGCCACGATGACTTGCTGATGCGGTAGTGGGCGGGTACCAGTTCACCAGTCTTCGGGTCGTGAACTACGGCGCGTTTGAACTAGACAGAAAAAAAAATGTTATAAAGAAAAGTAAAGTCAGAAAAAAAAAAACAATGTTATATGTCGTTTCTCTATGTTATTTTACCGTGTGTACATACATAAAAATTTAACACTCGGGGAAATAGCCATTTGATAAAATAATCAAGACAGCTGTTGTGATTTCAATATTCAGACTATTCCAGTGGAAAATAAATTTTGCCTAAAAATCTATTTCACATTTTCAGTCTTTAAAAATAACATTTTATAGAAACTGTAAATTCGAGTTAATAACCTTAATCGATGTTATTCCGAATTAAAAACGACAAAAAACTTGACCAATCGAGTGTTTAATTTATATCTAACAGCTATAAAAGTCAAGGTTAGGAATTAGCGAGAACGGTGACATTTGCGACTGAGTGATACCTGCAGATAAAACCAAAAAAGGACACATTCTCTTTTGCGTTCTAAAGTGTTCGAGAAATAATCCCCTATTGCTTGACAATTAATAATATCAAAATGTTGTTCCTTTAACTCACCCTTGGCCTGGCCATTTTCTTGACCATCTCAATCTCTCCATCACTAATCACGTCGTGGAATATCACAATGTCTGGGTTCAGGTACATCATTTCCATCTTGATGGGCGCCAGGCGAAGGAACGGATGGTTCTCTGTGAGGTAACGACATGTCAACCTGTGAATGACAAGAATAGACACCAATTAAAATCGATTTATTAAAATTAAGCTGAGGATCAACACTTTTGGAAGGTCAAAAGTTACAAAAGAGAGCTTCTAAAGCACCACTTCTATTCCACTTCCTAGTTTTTAAGCTGAAAAGAAATACCAACTGAAATAATATAATCAGACTCACCAAAAAATGTTGAGCTGCAATTAACAAGCAATTTTAATATCAGTCTCTTGGGTACATTACCAGTCGACAGCGATGCGGAGGAATATTTCGACGCAATATTTTAGTTTGTTAATTGTTTTAGTTAGGTTAGGATAATAATAATTTAATAGTTTATTAAGTATTATAAGTTTGTCCATTTAATAAATAATTTAAATTTTAATGTCTGGGATAAAAAGTGCCTTCATCTACATTTTTATAGTTTGAAGTAAATAATCATACATTTAAACGAAATGCGTCATGGTGTACGGTTCCTGCCTAAAACAGCGTAACTTGTGTTTAAAAGTTCCATTCTAACTGTATGCGTGAGAAGATAACCATACCATTTACAGTTACATAAGAATAGAATTAGTTTTTTTTATGATAATTTTATTAACTTCATTTAGCTACTATAACGTGAATTTCTGTCAAAAGTAATAAAAAAAAAAACAATGGTATGATATTAGCATAATGTAATTAAAACTTTGCGAGACACTAAACGGGCCCAGACGTAATAACAATAAAACTCCTATTGCGTCTCCATCAGTGTCCTTGAATGGGTTTTCGAATTTAAAATCACAAATCGCATTGTGAGAGACATTCTTTCCAGATGGGAGGAAAACACCTGCTCACCTAATATCCAAAACCTAGCTAAGCTAGATTTAAATACACGACCTATAGCTGCGCTACATAACAAACAGGATACGGGTACTCGCCGACCTTGAGTCGAATTCGTGATATCACGAATATCATATCACGAATGCATACACGTGAGCATATCACGAATAAGGTAATAAGGTAGGTCAGTACCTATACTGACCTACCTTATCAAAAAGAAGTTAACGATTATCGCCAATCAAATGAGTTAACTATTCTTTGCTAGCAGTCACAGGTTAATGCTATGTTAGTTATCACAAACTTACAGAATAACGAATGAATTAAATACTAATACGAAACCAGTTGTGTTTGTTTTACTTTTGTTTTTATTTGCATTATATTATAATTCATTATACTGCATCATATTATTTTATTGTTATGTAATATGTTAATATGTAATATGTTAACTTATTACAATAAAGAATTAATATTAAATTGATTTACGGCCAATTTAAGTAAACCTTGAAGGCCATGCCCTACAATGGGACAGTATAATAATTATAGCACATTCACCCCATAATGTACCCACTGCTGGGACACAGGCGTCTTCGCAGTGAGAGTACAACAAATAAAGCTTAGCGCGATAGAGACATTTTTACTAAGAGGAATGAAACAAGTGTATGATAGTTGACAGCTATAGTGCTTATGGGATTTATGTATAAACGTTAAATGATGTTTAAACGTCAAAAACTAATCACTACTTAAATTTTATGAATAAAGAGGTAAATGTCCTCAACAACGCATGATGGAGGGAATTATTAAATCGAAAGGACATCGGAATCTTTTTAACGAAATAACCGTAAGTTGGGACAAAATGGGTGGGGTCAATGTAGTATGAGTCAAATTGGTATTTTTTACACTTCAAATGCAATTGATTAACATTTAAAAACGTGTGACGACAATGAGAATACAAACAAGGTGAGTTAATATTTAAATTTTCACCGATAAATTCACTGCATGCAGCAATAAATAGTGGCTTTGGCCTGGAAGAATGAAAATGACAAAAAGAAATCCTTGAAATGTGTGTTGTGTGAATCTACTTTCAAATAACGTTCAACATTGATTTTATCTAATAACAAAAGTGCGCTCTGACTTAGCTGAAATTAAGCAAGGCGCCATGTAAGTTATCTATCAGACCATGCTGCCAAACTATTCTAAGCGCCATGAGGTCATAAAATGTGCGAGTAGGACGGAGAATTTTGAATACGGGATTCCTAATAGTTAGAGACCGGATTAATTGCAACTTAAAATTAACGAAGTATGCATGCAAATATGCTTGAATGCATAAATGCTCGAAATATGCAACATAATCGCCAAAAGGTGCAAAAATGAGCAACTTTTTTTCAAATAATTACGTAGTAGGTACAAGTACAAGGGCTTAAAAAACATTAAAAATTACTTAAAAACTTGCTACATTCAACTAGATGTTGTAATTTTTAATCTTGAAAACGTAGGTACTGTTTCAAATGCTTAGTAGTAAGATTGTGCCTTCTATCCCTTATATTATTTTGTAATACCTATGTATTAAATTTTTCTAGTTAGAATTATAGAAAACATACACAATCAGCAATGCAAATTTCAGGTGAAACAAGCAATAACCTAAAACAAATTTACAAAATATGCAAATGCATATGCAACCATGCATTTGAATAAAATCCGGTCTCTACTAATAGGTATTAGTAACGTGACAGTATAGGTATACTGTCACGTTATATAACATAAGTCATCCTACAACAAACGTATTTGCCTTTCTTTATATGGTGTGCATAATAAACTCTGAGACTCAGTATAGCTTTTAGGAATCCCGTATTCACCGTCCTGTTTTTATGACCGCGACAACTACAAGCCTTGGCGTTTAGTATGGTTTAGTTTTAGAATATATATATATCCCCGACCAATTTCTCTCTCTATCTCTGCAGGAGATATTATAGACACTTCAGGTACACTCTCTGTTCCTTTACTCACATAGTCCGATGGGACGGCATTCCGACACGACCGGGGAGAGATCAGGCGCAAAGCCAACGGCTTTACGTGCTTTCCGCAGCACGGGGGTAATAAACCGCCAACTTCCTAACTTCGGGCTGTTACTAAGAAATTCCTACTCGAAAACCCAATAAAACTTTGCCCGACCTGAGAATCGAACTCAAGACCCCACGCTCAGCAGTTGCGCTTGCAATCACGAGCCCAACGGGGCAGTCAGTTTTAGAATAATAGAGTATCAAAAGTATATTTACTTCTTAGAAATCGCGAGAGGTATGTCCACTTCGCCGCGACACAGCGATTCGTAGACTTTTCTCTCCTTAGCATAGCCGGTCAATTCAACCGGTTTTTCCTCTTGCTGCTCCGCTCCAGTCTCCTGTAGACCAACCAATAACATTTTATAGCCGAATTAGATTAGAGACTTAATTTAAATAATGTTATTTTATAGAAATGTGCTTCAATAACGTAATAATACGACATGTTTTTCTTGTTTCTGCAAAGTATTTTTAACTTTAGGGAAAAACGGTTTATCGTTATTCGTCAGTCAGCAAGCTCGATAAATTCTGTAGTTCAGACTCAATTCTCCAGGAGTTGACAAAAACAAAGCTGTTAACTAAACCATTAATGTAAAAAATATTTTGTTTATATTCAAATGAATATACAGGGTGTCCAGTAAATAGTACGACATATTGCAGGGGGTGATAGCTTGTGTCAATACCTATCAAAACAACACAATATATGTTCCGCAAAATGTTACGGATTTACAGTTATACAAAATTTTCCGAAATATCGAAAAATCTCTACTAATGTGATGTACCTAATGAAAAATTCCTTTTCTAGTATTTTTTTTACATCAAATTATTCGTAAATAGTTACTCTACTCATTGGAAAGTCTTTTTTCTATCAAAAACAAGATTTTTTTCAAGAAATACCATTTTTTGTTTAAATTTTCGCAGAACGATTTTCCTAACGATTAACTTTAACCTACAGTGGTGAAAAAAAAAAAAAGTTACATTTTGCGGAACATATATTGTGTTATTTCGGTAGGTATTGACCCAAGCTATCACCCCCTGCAATATGTCGTACTATTTACTGGACACCCTGTATACCCCATATTGAATAATTTATATAATCCCGAACAAGTTATTAACCTTTATACCAAATATTCTGTTATTATGACGTACTCACATAAATAAAAGGAAATCGATATTATTGACCTGTATAACTAGAAATTATTAAACGAGCTAAAAGTAAAGTTATGTATTAATCATATCATAATGTTTACGTTTTTTACTACACTTTTTAAGTAGGAACATGTCGGACTAGATTTTTGAAAATATGCTTGTGAGAAATAGTCACGTTACATACAGCACTAACACTGTTAAGGATCTATTCCTGGCCCGAGACCCCATAGTTAGTTATACAAGGACATGATTCATAGACCCGGCACTCATAGATGAACACAAGGTGACCTTGTCGCAATCACAAAACACGTGCACACATAGCATTGCATTTCAGCATTCCAGTGCATTGTGATAGAATCTAACAGTTAATATTCATTAGCAAGACCTATATAGACAATCAAGTGACAAAAACAACCGCCGCCGTCTGCCTCTATACATTTGTGTGCTTAAAGTATTAAACTAGAAGGCTTTACAACTAAGCTATTTTGTCAAAAAATGGAATATAATTTTTATTTTATTTCAGAATTGTTTTTGCCCGCGGCTTCGCCCGTGTAGAGGTCGAATATTGGCCCACGGGAACGTACTACGTACCGGGATTAAAAGTATTCTATTTCAAAGAATACACACACAGGTAGACCATGGGCTGGGTGAGGTATGTCGTAACCCAGGTCATGACTTAAATCAACCAGTTTATGGTACATACCCCGCGCCGTTCCTTCCTAAGTCTTTGCTCTTCTTCGGCGATGCTCTTCTGGTAGTGCGGCACGTTGCCTTTGGCACGCGAGTGCTTGGGGTCTACGGCTAGCAGCTTATGTGTCCATTCTAGAGCACTTCTTGTGTCGCCTGGAAACAACAACAATAAATTACTATTGTATCACCCTGTATAGTTAGGTTAGGACTCTTTAATAACAGCGATGATCAATATGATTAATGTTCATGGTTTCCCTTATAGATTCGTGACCTAAGTAATGTTTTATTGGTAGGAAGGAATGTCATACTGCCTCGGCCTAACCCCTTGGTTCTTTAGTCGCATTTTGTGGTACTGCCAGACAGGGACAAAGAACTAAAATCTAGATTACCCAAATTATACCCAACATAGCCTAGGGCAAAGACTAAAGTCATGCTGACACGAACACAATTTTATTTAATAATGGCGACCCGCCCCTGCTTTGCACGGGTGCAATGGCTACTTGTCAAACGATCAAAATTTCTGGGCTAAATCTATGGTAATTTTTAAACCTTCCGGAATCTATTCCCTAAACGATGGCGAAAATCACAACCAAATCCATTGCTTACAGTCCGTCAAATCTAAGAAGTACCGTTTGACGTTTCATATTTTTCAAACCGAAACAACTTTGTTCAATGTTCATACGTACATTATTCAGTTTCGATAACCTTTTTCATAAAACCATGAATTTAGAAAGATTTCATTATTGTATCTAAAAATGTACAATTCTTAATATCTAAATGTAATTGAAAACTTTCAAACAAAGCAAAATAACACATATTTACACAGTAAATAATTTCTAATAGTTATATTCTTGACCTCATTACAAAGTTACGTAGTTAGGTCACTGCACGTAGTGTTGCGACTCTTCGGATACACTTGTATGCAAAAAAATCGTTTACATATACGAAAAATCGAATGTATTATTTACAAATTACACTTGACAACCAAACAAATATTTTTTCATGTGAATGGGATTTATCTCACATATTACGATTACATAACTAAATAGTTATGTAATCGTAAAATATGAGATAAAACCCATTCACCAAAAATACGTATTTATAAATCAAATATATTTGCTTCTTTAAAAAGTTGTCGAAAGCGATTTGTCGATTTTTGATTTTCGCGCCCAAATAAGTCGGGGTTTCTCGCGCTAACGCTGTCGAAATAGTAAATGGAGTCAGGGATAGTGTTTTTTACATTTATTTTTGTGTATGATAGTATGGGTTTGCATATTACAGAGAAATAAACAAATTTTTAACAAGCACATCCATTGATTTTACAATTACAATTTTTTCTTCTAAGTCTTATTTCTACGTCTAAAACTAATAAAAATAAGGTATGTAGAACCCATTCACAAAAATGTTGTTGCCTGATGTTATAAATTAACGACGTTACTGCGCGACCGCATAATGCACTGAATACACAGATACCCTAAAATAAATTAATTTAATTATTTTTAGGTCAATAGGCAAAATCGCAGGTGTCCAAGTCTCTACAATTTTTTTTTTCTGGCAACACTGCCAACTACAAGCGCACGCGGTCCGCTCGGTCGGTTCGGCGTCAGCAGTCTCTCGCCATCTTGGAAGCTGACTGTGCGCGTACTTGCTTTCTCGTTTGTGTTTTACAATTTGTGACTTGGCTATTACTTTTCTGGACTGATCATTCTTTATCCGTTTACCTTGGCAATATTTATACTGGACTCCGAACTAAGCAAGTGTTTATTAATAATGTCGAAAAGAGGACGTACTTTGAACAGCCAGGCTCGTGAATTGGTGGTGAAATTACACGAGTATTTTGAGCGTGAATCTCAAAATGGTGGACTTCTTCTGCCAGTTACAAAAGTTCGGGATCGCGTCGGTGAAGCTCTCGGTATTGGTAGCCGCACCGTTGGCAAAATATTAAGTGAAAAATATGGGCCTTCGGGGAGTGACAGTAACGTACTTCACACACCGAAAAAACGAAAAAGAAATAAACCTGTGACAGGCATCGATGAATTCGATAGTCATGCTATTAGAAACCATATATACGGGTATTTTACAAGAGGCGAATTTCCAACATTGGCAAAGTTATGTGCAACTTTAAAAGATGCCGGGCTGTATAAGGGAAGCATAGAGTCGTTGAGAACGGTAATAACAGGAATTGGCTTCAGATACAAAAAAGTTGACAAACGAAAAATTGTTATGGAGCGACATGACATAATTATGCAGCGACTAACATTCCTGCGCGAAGTTAAACAAATTATAAACTGGGATAATGTAATATTTTTGGACGAAACCTGGCTAAATTCCAACCATTCTGTGCCGAAAACATGGACTGATGATTCTGAAGCTTCGTGCTCGAAGGTGCCGATAGGAAAAGGTGGACGCCTCATAATATGCCATGCTGGGTCAGCGTCTACAGGCTTCGTGGAAAACTCTTTATTAGCTTTCCAATCCAAAAGCACTAAAGAGTATCATGAAGAAATGGACGCAGTAAGGTTCCGAGAGTGGTTCTTAAATTTATTACAGAATATCCCTCCTAACAGCACAATTATAATGGATAATGCCCCATACCACTCTGTGCAAATTGATAAAGCACCTACGTCAGCCAATAAGAAAGCAGATTTGGTGGCATGGCTGCAAAGAAAAGGAGTGGATGCCGACATGTCACTATTAAAAGCTGAATTATTACAGTTAGTGAAATTGCATAAACCACCAAAACCGACATATGTAATTGACCAATTGGCCGAAGAGCACGGGCACAAAGTCATACGACTTCCTCCGTACCATTGCCAATATAATGCCATTGAACTGATTTGGGCCCAAGTTAAAGGTAATATTTTATAATATTATAATAATAACACGAGTACTTCTAACATTTATAATTTAAACAATGGTTTTCGTCTGCTATCAAATAGTTACATTATTGTTTTACAGGTTATGCAGCAAGACACAACACAAAACCACCCTTCAGTGTCAAGAAAATGGAAGGTTTATTAAAGGAAGCATGTGCCCAAGTTACACAGGAAGATTGGAGTAAAGTAGTACAAAAAACAAAGAAAATAATAATGGACGACTTCGAAAGAGACGTACACTTTGATAATGTAATGGAAAATCAACTGGTCATTAATTTAAATGACGATGATGACGAAGACGACGATACTAGTACTAGTAGTGAATAAAAAAATATCCTAAACATTTCTTTTATTTAATTATAACAATTGATTTCTTAAAATTCGGATATTATAGTAATCGATCTCTTAAAGTTCGGATATTATAGTAATCGATTTTTTCATCCCATCCCTATCATTCAATTGTCAGAACTGTCAAACGGTACTTCTTAGATTTGACGGACTGTAGTGTAGGAGAACATAGCGGTCACACAGACTGATACGAAAAGCGACTTTAACACTTACCAAGCAAATAATAAGAAAAGCCGATATACTCCAGTATGTCGGCCTCAGTGAAGGAGTAGGGAATATTTTCCTCTTTCATTTTGCGTAACGCCTCCACCATCCATGCGCGCGCGTTTATCAGATCTTTCTCGTTGTAAAGTGCGCGCCCGAGCTCGTAACAGTCGCCTGCACTCATTGGAGTACTGAAATAAAAATGTAATATTAAAGCCCTGAGTCAGTTGTTAACAAATATTGTTGCAGCGACATCATTTAGTGTTGCAAGCAACATGTATCGCGCAAAACCAAAACTTGCTGCTTAATACAATTTGGTCTAGACGGCGATACGTTTATTTCTTATATGAATCTTAGAGAAAGCTTTAAAATTTGCAGAAATAGATCTCACTTTTATCAACCATAGAGTCTAAAAACTGATCACGGTTTGTTACTTGTGTTGTAATAGGAAAGAATTAAAGACTTATGTAAAGGCTATTATGTACATAATATGCAAGTCTTTTATTCTATCCTATTTTACATATTTGACATGATTTACATGATTTTTATTGCTATGACTTATTTCGTTCCTATTGAAATGGGTATTACAATATACATATACATAAAATAATACAAATAAATAATATTCAAGTGTCTTTTTGTAATGTCAAAATAACAGCTTTTTACTAAATGCATATAAAAAACCAAGTTAATTTTTGTCTGTCTGTCTGTTTGTTCCGGCTAATCTCCCGAAACGACTAGACCGATTTTGACGGGACTTTCACTGGCAGATAGCTGATGTAACTTGGGCTACTGTTATTTAAAAAAAAGAATTAAGTAAGGTACCGCGTACAAAACTTAAAACCCATGCAATTAATCTAATTTGTATTCCGACATGCACGCGAAGGAAGTCACGGGCACATTATAGTGGGAAATAAATCTCTACACTCTACAAATTCAAAAATATTCTCTCGCAACCATATCTAAAGACACGATAAACTATTTCTTAACATGATGTAAGTTATTATGTAAACACAAATTATACTTAGTCACACAAATTTAGTTATCGTATCGGTACACGAGTTAGTGCTAAACCACTAACATCATGCTTCACGCTAATAAAGTCATCATTGTAGAATTAGTCACACTTAGCGTATGGCATAATAAAGATAGTGAAACTAAAATAATGGAGGCAGTTAGGTATTATTTAGCAAATAACACGATTTTTAAAAGATAAATTGTAATTAACCCCTGAATGATAGCGTTGTATTTTTTTGACGTATAGGAAAAAAAATATGACTGACTGATAACTACATCGGGAAGGAAGCTCCTTACGAGTTTCTTATCTAATCTGAGTTGTTAATGTGCAAAAAATATCTTATATTAATTTGAAAATTATAACCAAATTATCTTAAATTCACATGAAGTGAATATAAGATAATTACGGAATTATATTAGATAATATATATTATAATGGTCAACATTACATGCTCATGCCTGCATGCCCTGTCACCTGTGCACTTGATGATCTTATGACTGCGTAAATGAGCGGAGTTCGCGTTGCTGAATCTTGGGCCAAAGATGTTTGAACTTTTTGCCATCGATACGGGAAGAAGAAAATTGGCTAATGTTTGTACTTCTATACTCCTACTGCTTTAATGGCCAGGCAGCCTTAATGCTTTTACGAAGGCATGAGCAGCTAAAACTTACCTATAAGCGACACCGTTGAGCAGCCCTTCGGAGAGGTCCTTCACATCCAGATGGTAGGTCTCTTGAAGTCTGGTGAGCGCCTGTGCGGCACCTGTCAGGTCTTCCAGAGCGGGATACTTCACGTCTTCGTGGTTCATTGTTATATTCTTTATGTATTCTGTAATCATCGTTAAAAACTCAGTATCATGAAAGACGAGTTTGTTGGAAATATGTTCTTAGTCATTATTATCATTATAAGCCCGTATTTTCCCAATGATGGGCAATAGCCGCACTTCTCCTTAAATTTATGTCTGTCTCAGTAGTCACAGTCAGCATTAATTGGCTCATATTAGTTTTTATAAATATTGCAATGATTCTTAAGAAACCCAATATAGACAGTTTCTGTCACCTTTTTCAGTCTATCAAAAAGTACACTGTGGTCACCTTCATTATTTTTGGTGGGAAACAATATAACACCTCATTAAGGTTTTAGTTCCCAGATCATGTGCAAAACATAACTCACGTATTATTGTATTGTGACACCTGTTATTTCTTTGGGAGTATAATTCAACCTTAATCAACTTGAATGATGGTGAACACTTTGCTCGATTCTCGTGATCGCGAGAATGCTATTGTTTTATTTTATAAAAACATACCTAAGGCATAAATTGCCTATTATCTTTTTTTATGGCCGCGTGTTGTTGATTAAAATCATTATGTGCATTATGCTTTTCCCTGAGACTTTGTTTAATAGCTACCTTTATACTTCCCAGGCAAATAAAAACATGAAAACTTGGGAATTCTGATGAACATAGAGCTAAAGTGAATAGGCCTCCCATAGAAACAAAATTCGCGTGTTAGGTATGGAGATTTATCCCAATAAAACTTCTCATACATCATCTAATTGAACCAGATCAAATCAATGAAGCCGCAACTAAAATTTATTGTCACGATCTGTGCCAGTCTATCATTTAAATTTTCGTTTCGTTTCAGACTCGATTTCTGCATGGTGATACGAAGTCTGGGTACGTTAAGGCCATATGCCTAGCCATACATATTCCAATAATTTTGGGCTTCCAGTCTATCCAGCTGCATCTAAATACCAGTTTTTTACATGGAACGACTGTCCTCCACAACCCAGCTACTGGATAATACGATACCCCTTGATATGACTGGTTGTCAGAGAGTCAGGCTATAGACTACCCGTCACGACTGTCAAAGATCTAAAAATGACAGCTTTGGTTAATAGCGTAATGTGCTTTTCCGTGGCACGGAGAGGCCTCGGTATATAAAAATGGTCACCCATTCACGGACCGAATGCGGCAATCTTAGCTTAACCTGCGGGGTAATTGCGTAACACACTATCAGTAGGAATGGCTTTCATTTTGACAGTTCAACAACATTCATTGCGTTATTTACATTGTTGAGCGGACAAATTTTCCGAACATAATTATGAAGCAATGGATTAGCAATATGGTTCAAAATGTGACTGATAGTGTGTTACGCAATTAGGGTGCTGATCGATCGACCTGTGCGGCTGCTAGTACTTAGCCACGAGCCCCCGAAGGTTCCTTTATAAATATAAAAAAACAAAAAGTTACCTGTTCCTATCTTAATACTATCTTCAATATGATCAAGATCTGTCGTCAGTCTTTTTATAAGGGTGAAAGCATTGATTGGATTACCCAAGTAATTGGGAATATCTTCCATCGCCCTTTCATGCTCCTTTTTGTAGAGATTCAAATGCCTGTGAATAAAAATAAAAATGTTATAGGTACAGTCAGGTACACACGGCTACACATCAAGCTATACATTTCCAGTTTTAGCTAACCTCGCATTGTATAGGTTTTTCGTACAATCAGAAGTCAGCTTATACTGGTTATGCATAGCTTGATGTCTAGCCGTGCGTACATCCATCCAGAAGCCAATTTACTTTGTAGAGAGCTTATTGTTTCTGTCTTCTTCCAACTTATTTCAATTCTTACCTCTTTAGGTTCGAAAGTCTGTTCTCTTCCTTATTAATATAAAAGTCTAAATCATCAATTATTCTCTTGTGTGTCTCCAGCAAATGTTCTACTTCTGCTATTGCTGTGAATAATTCCGCGTGCGTGCGCACACACAGATCGAATAACAGTGCGAAACATATTACGTGCAGCAAGTTCAAATTAGGAACCATATTCATGGCTTTACAAACCTAAAACAAAAACAGCCATTAAAATAAATTCCAGAGAAGTGTCACATCTACCTACTATTTTTATATTCAGCAGGACGGTAGTCCGCGGATTTGATTACATGAGTATTTCTTGAGCTAGCACTTTTAAAACCACTTCTAAGAAATAAAGAAACAATTACAGGGTGACTCATTTACAGTGGTTCCAGTTTGTCTAACCTCATTCCATGTCCAATGGTTTCCTTCACGTATAGTGATTGTTTCGGAAAGAGGCTTCTAAAAAAATTTTGGACAGCCTGTATAGGTACATAGAGGAAATGCGATTGAGAACCTAAAGTAATGATCATTAAAAATATTAGATTGGTTGACATACGAGTAGCATGTGACGATAAAATAATTTGAAATAAATTCTACAAATTATTATTAACTGGTTAAAGAAATGGCTTCTCATTATTATCAAAAACCAGTTACATTATGTAATAAGATTATATTTAAAAGTGCTAAATGTGAATGTGATATCTACGTGATTCACATCTCAATTTATTGATCTTGGTAAAAAAATATAATCATAATTATATAAATTAATAGACAAGTTAAATCATCGTAAAACTCGGAACTTAGGAAGCTTTAATTGAGTTTAAGCACGCTTATGGTTATTTAACAGATTTTAATCTTTATTTTAAAGGATTATAATGTTTTGCTGTCTCGAGAGTATTTTCACTTGACTTCCTTAGCACCAAATATTATTGTAGATATATATGTGCTTTCGGGGAAACCCAAAGTATTTCGTGAACGTTTTCGGCTTAATACGTACGGCACACAAAACCACAAGTCAATATTTTAGTTGACGTAAGGATTGGAATGAACGTGGCAAAATCTTAAAGTTTTTATAAATTTTTATTTTTACGAAACCAACTTGGTTCTATAATATTTTTGAGTATAATGACTGGTTTACAATGGTTTATTACGGCGAAACTTCGGATTTTGTTATAAACTTCGTAATTTAGCTGAGTACGTACGGTTTGACTACCAACATTTAATACATAGATTTAAAGCAAGCATAAACTTTCCAAAGCAATTAATACCGTACAGTAACAATTACGTATGAAGAAAACGAATTATGCGCAAATCATTTAGATTGATTTATATTGCTCGGTCGGGCAATGACTGCTCGCGGTATACCAATAAAATTCATTGTGACCGGCCGCCTCGTATAAAAGAGCTTAAATAAGTCGAATGAAAATGCGTCCTTCCTTTTACCAAATTTGAAAACATCCCTAATGATTATTTTTTTAATTGTTGCTGTATCTTTAATATTTATGAAGAAAAAATTATTAATTGCGTTTTTTTGCGGACTGTATCCTGGACTCGTGACTTGTGTCACAGACAAGGCAGAGAAGATTTTATCATGAAAATAAGTTTTGTTCCTGTCACAAGCAGGATTTTGATAAAATCTGACGTATATATTGCTCATATTTATGTTTATGCTTAAAAATTCAAGCAGAAATCTGCAGTCTGTGGTGGACGTGATTGTAGGCGCATACGGAAGCCGGCCGGCAACTGACCGCTTTATTATCTGTAGGTTTATTAACGATAACAAAATAGTTCACAATATGCTATCGAATATTGTTCTACTGCTCTAAATATTTTTCTCGAAGCCTCTCGAATTCTCGATACTAAATTGACAAGAACTACACGACGAGTTCAAAAGTAGAGCCAAACGTTTTGTAAGTTTGTTCCTCCCTCGTCTGAACTGTGTAATGAATTTTGATGTTACTTCATAGTTATTTAGGACGTCAATAATTGGGGACTACACAGTTCAGTTACAATCTCTAAGAATCACACATAATTATTGAAGTAGGTGCATTATTTGGTACCGCAACAATATTTTCTGTAGTTCAAATAAATAAAAAATCGATACAATATCGTAATCGCTGAGGAAATAGGTACCTACGACAAGGAAAAAGATACTGAATGGTACCTAGGTAGGTAATTAGTGTTTACATACAGTTTGTTTCAAGAATTAAAAAAACTATTTATTGCAGCGTGGGAATAACACAACAACGATATTAGTACATTATTATTTTCCTAACGAAGGAACATAACGGCATTCGTGACACTGTTGGCAATGTTATTTACCTACCAGAAGATTCTCATTTAGAACAGTTACATGAGTAAACACAATTCGGTAAGTAATAAAATGTGTTCCTGGACTGTCTGCCCAAAGAATTCATTCAAAATCAGATAGCATTTTGCTTTTATGAATTTGTATTTAAGATGGTTACGTATGAGACCGGGTTATTTATTTATTTAAATGCACTTACCAACAGAAGTAAAAGTAAATGGGTAAAATATTTATGCTAAAAATACACAAAAGCGGCACCAAAATATTGAGTTTTACATTAATCTACGCACTATTACACAAAAACAAGATCAAAATGTGAAAATCTGGGCCTCGAACAAATGCTGCTCGGATCCGAGCGTGCGCCAACGCAACCGTTCGCGGGTCAACGAACAAAATACTGCCATTGAGCAGCTAGCGAGGCGGTGACCTTATCTAACTACAAGTGTGACGAGATGACGTCCTTTATTAATACGTGCTATATACAGTAGGGGAGCGCTTGATGATTTTACATTGATTTGCGACCACCTAGCGTGAAGTTTATTGTTTCAGCCAAATTCATGTTCAAAACTCATCAGACAGGATATTTTGTAATTCGGTTGAAAATGATAAAATTAATGATTTACCTATTTGATTCAAATTAGATCTTACGATATTTCTATTTTTACTTGTGTTTGAAAAAAATTCTAGTGTTAATCGACTTTTGTTGCTGATCGTACCTACGACGAAAAGAGTCGTGGGCATCAACTCTAGATTTATTTTATCGAGCTTTTCTCTACGTAGGTAGGTATTAGGGAGGTCGTCTATGGCGACTTTTTACAGCGATTCTGTAGCGCGTTTCGGCAACACGCGTATGCATCGCTACGTTTGGCTGTTTATCGCATTTGCATCGCGCGATAGCAGTGATTCAGTAGTGATACAGTAACGCTTCTGCATCGATGCAAACGCGCGACTATAGACGCGCGACATATTTAACATTTCGGTCTTTTTACCTGATTTCGAAATTCCCGAAACAGTCGTGCGTTAGTAGCGATGCTGAATTGCGACTTCATCGTGATAGTCGCGTTGTAAAATTGTAATTAAGTGGGCGAATGTTTAGGACCAGCGACAGCATCGCGACCTTTTGGCGGTCTTTTTGCGACTGTATCGCTACTGAATCTCTGCAAAAAGTCGCCGTGGGCTATCACCCTTAGGGTAAACAGTCGGAGTGCTTTTGGTGCACGAAATTATGATAAAGCCTGCCCTCCTTAATGTTGGTGTGATTTGAAAGACCGCAGATATCAAAGACGGTTGTCAGCACTATTTCGCTTTTGGGCAAGCATAATTGAGTCACAGCAACAAAACCAATATTTACTTATTTTGGCCCACTTCGTTTTTGTAAAATGTGACGAAATTCAAGTACCTACCTACGTAAGTACTTATTCAATGTCAACACGATACAAGACGCAAACATTTTCGGCAAACAAATTAGTGACCACAAACTTACCCTAAGGTACACCACGTACTGTACACGAACGTAAAAATATCGCGGCCGGATTTTTTCACGCACTTAATTTTCAACTCTCGGTGTTGAGCCGAGCATTGAGAATCCAGTAGAGCGCATCCCACCGCGTCAAATAAACAGTTAGATTTTCAACTCCCGGCGCTAAGCAGTAAGTAGAAAATGAAGTACGCGAAAGTAATCGCCGCGAGAAAAACACGCCCAAAGCTCAGATTTTAAGGTCTGTCTAACTCAGCATTTTTTGGACGTTCGTAAATCTCACTTTGTGATATGACGACCTAGGGATAAAGTAGCTACTTGCTACTAATCTATTTTATGGGCGGGCAAGATAATTTAAAAATGAGTGGGTAAAATGTTTGTTGATGGTAAAGGCAGAGTACCTAAATGCTGCGCAAAGGCGTCGCTAATACCGCGCCAATGCGACATTGTTTCGACACAATCGCGTTTACATGTTTTAAATCTATACAAATAAATAAAATTGGAGTGTCTGTTTGTAATATTAAAAAGTGGTTATTTGTGGTTGTTTGTGGTGGTATATATGTACACACGGCTACACATCAAGCTATACATTACCAGTTTTAGCTGACCTCGCATTGTATAGGTTATTCGTACAATCAGAAGTCATCTTATACTGGTTATGTATAGCTTGATGTGTAGCCGTGTGTACCGTGTTAACATTTTTTACAATTTTTGTCTGTCTGTCTAATTTGGTCAGATATTTTTTAAAGTATCAAACACAAAACCAACAACACAATTTTTACTCCTATCCAGACAAACGTTTTTATGGGTAAGTAAGTAGAACCATTAAACAGTTTTTTGACAAACTCAACCAAAAAAGGGAACACAGGAATGCTGATAAGACTTAGTAATAAATTATTATTTTTTTTAATAAAAAGGGTCTTGACAGACAGACAATGAAAGTAATCTTATAAGGGTTCCGTTTTTCCTTTTGAGGTACAGAACCCTAAAAATGAATCTGCACAACATAGACATTTGGCAAAAGAAAAAAAACAATTGCTTAGTTTTTTTCTAAATTGTCTAATATTGTCCCACTGCTGTGGGTAGGTACATTTTATAGTTTTAATAGGCAATGATTTAAGATGGGTCCATTTTTAAGTATTTTGAAAGGTACTTTTTGAACTTCATAATGAAATAGATAATGATCATAAATCAGAAAAATAGGTTGTACCTATAAGTAGATATGGATATTAAAACAGAATTAGAAAAACTATTTGAAAACCTTTCAATAGATGCACAGTCAATTTAAATTTGTAAAGTATTTATTTATCTCAAGAACTAATTCGATAATAAAATCTTATTAAGGTACATGACGAACTATATTTTAGAATAGAGTTAACGAATAAAAATACGTGTTTTTGTGAGAAGGACTGAAAGCTCCTGCTCTACAAACATAAAATTATTGTCCAATAAATTATTGACTTACAGACAGCGATCCCACTACCAGCAGTTTGATTGAGTATGCTTGTATAATTTTTAAATGGCTAAAGAAGAGTTGATCAGACACTGATAGTGAACAAATTAACCAATTGTAAGTACAGATCACTTTATTCTCAGTTACTTTACTCTTTGATTCTCAGCATCAAACAATAACACAAATAATCGCCCCACTCAGCTCACTCTCACTGACCACAGAACATATTCACTGACTGACATTACTAAGGAACGTTACTTACTCTATGGACATTACATTACTAGTAGACCACAGAGCAAGCCAATAATATATTTATTTATGTCTCAGTTATGTACCGTAGGGTCCGTAGACAGCTTAGAGTAAGGTGAATGCGCAGTGGTAGACCGCGAATTTCAAATTTTCTTACGTTTTTTGCAATTTGCAGGCCAGTGTCAGGTTGTATCTTGATCAAAATTTGATTCGCGACAATAACAGGTACGTATTTATAGAATTATAATCATTAGAATCATTAATACATCTTTCTAAGTTAGATTTGTACCACTAAGCAGTTTTCCATAAGAGATTTGTTGTCGTGGTACAAATCTAACTTAGAAAGATGTATTAATGATTCTAATGATTATAATTCTGTAAATACGTACCTGTTATAGTCGCGAATCAACTTTTGATCAAAATACAACCTGACACTGATCTGAAAATTGCGAAAAACGTAAGTAAATTTGAATTTCGCGGGCTACCCTGGCACTTCCCCCGTAAGATCTTTGTCTAAGGTAGACAGCTTAGGTCTGACCGTAAGACGCTGACCACAGATTAGAAAGGCTAGTGATACAGGTGACACTGACATAACATAATCAGTGCTGCCAGTTGTCGCCTGAGCATTCGCTTCTGTTCAAACTTTGTGGGGTGTTTACAAATGCTTCTTCGTGCCAATGCCAACACTTACACGGGGTTGTGCTAAAGAAATGTCCGTGACCACCGCAGGACCACCAACGCCAATCGCTTCCATATTTGGTGAATAATTAGTACTCAATTGGTACTAATTAGTACTCTAACAAAAAAGTACCTTCGTAGTTTTCGAGAAAATCGACTTTTTGAAGGTGGTCCTGCGGTAGTCACGCTCCCTTCAGCAGGACCACCATGAGCGCCGAAAAAGGGGGCATGCTACAGCTATTCTAAGTATACAAATAATTAGTACCCACAAATGTGATTAAATTTCGTAAAAAAAACACAACCGAAACATTTGTATTTACCGAGAAATCAACGATGATAAATTTCGCGCAATTGTTCAGCAGGACCACGATTTTGAATGTTGATTCCAAGTTTGAGAAGCTTGTCGCTTTCCTCAAACCTACATAGAAAATTAGTACCCTGCAAGATAAAATTAGTACCCAAAATTCAACATTAGTACTCCAGTAGTTTACGAGTAAATCGACTTTGAAGGTGGTCCTGCGGTGGTCACGGTGCAAAATTTTCATTTCAGGATTTCCCTATTAAAAACTCTGTGATTTCTTCCCAAATTTATACAAAAATTAGTACCCATAAAGAAGTTATAGCGACCAAAAATTCAGATTCCTAAGTGTTGTGATTTTCGTAAGGAGTTACGGGAAATCCAAAATCAGAGAGTGGCAGCACCTGAGTATAGTAATGGCAGCACCGAAAGCATGCCTGTGCCAGTCGGTGAACGTCGTAATATTTTTTTTAATCAAGATTTGAATTTGAGGTTATGTTGTGAACATCATAATAAATCGTAAAGAGTTTTCGTGATTAATTTGAAAAACTGAAAGCAGTAAATAAGCATATAAGATGTCGAAAATGAAAATAAAAGTGATTAGCCGGAATCCAGATGATTATTTGCGTGCTACTAAACGGGATATCCACAAACGTGAGATTATTTATTTTTCATTAGATTTCTGCTCGCTAAAATATTAAAAATAGGTACTCTTAATTGATACCCGCTAGATACGGGAAGCACAGGCAGGACTCGCCGTTGTGGCTGTACCTGGGTGAGGCCTTTAATTCGCAGTGTCGCCTTTTTGAATGATGATAATAATCTGATCATACTTTTCATTTACACACGCTCTACGAAACTTGCTTTTTTGTAATCTTATAATCCGCCCCTAAGACGACCCACTGACCCATAATCTAACTATCTAATGCTCGATTGTTTCAGTACCAAGGAATTATGATCCAAGTTTACATCCTCTCGAAGCGCCGCGTGAATATGTGCGCGCAATGAATGCTGTTAAACTTGAAAGGGTGTTTGCTAAGCCTTTTATAGGTAATCTTGATGGACACAAAGACGGCGTTTCCAGTATCGCCAAACATCCTAGCAAATTAGCCGTTCTGGCTAGTGGAGCGTTTGATGGTGAAATTCGTTTGTGGGATTTAGCTGTAAGGAAAAGTACTCGAAATTTCGTCGCTCATGAAGGTTGGGTGCGAGCTCTGTGTTACACACCCAAAGGCGACACATTCACCAGTGTTGGTGATGACAAAACTATTAAAACATGGAAGGCTGAAGTCAAGTCTCCTGATGACGAAGAACCCATAAACACTTTGCTCAGCATGTCTGTAGTCACAGGTGTAACACATCACAGAAATAAACCAATATTTGCAACATGTGGGGAACACTGTCAGTTATGGGAGAATACAAGAAATGAACCTGTGAAAGTTTTTAAATGGGGAGTGGATAGTCTTCATCATGTTTCATTCAATCAGGTGACATTTTAAATCTAATTAATTTGGAAATATTTAAAACATATTTTATGTGTATAATATTAAATAAAGTAAGCCACCTTAAGGCATAAAATTAATTTTCTTTATACTTGTTTTCAGGTAGAGCAAAACTTGCTAGCATCATGTGCAAGTGACAGAAGTGTAATTCTGTATGATTGTCGTGAATCAGGCCCTTTGAGGAAGGTTGTAATGGAGCTGAGGTCTAATGCCCTATCTTGGAACCCTATGGAAGCTTTTATATTCACTGTAGCTAATGAGGATTATAAGTATGTATTTTTATTTCATCATCATCATACAGGCCGATCCCAATGCTGAGCCTCTCTTTTCTTGTGCCAGCCTCATCCAGGTTCTACCCACTTTGGCAACAATATTGTCTGCCCATCTCGCCACTGGCAATATATGTATTTTAGGGTATTTTCTCGTGGTCCTACTATTTTGTCCTACCAGTAGGTCTACGAGGGTATGTTATTGCTGTTGGTCCTACTGAAGTTTAGAAACTAAAATGAACCCTCCTGTATAATGAAATTGACTGGATAGGTGTGGGGCGTGTCTCAGTTTCAGTCTTCATAAGTACTGCTTTCTTAGTGAGTCAACATCACTTTTAGTACATACCTCTTTTTAAAAATATCGTTGATGACATACTCGTATTACTTCTTTATAATTTATCTAAAAAAAAATTACCGGTTGTTTTATTAACACCATGAATTAATTCTAATTGAGATTTTAGAATGTTATCAAGTACTTCATTATTAAAATATTAATGAAATGTTTTTTTTTTTTTGTTAATAAACCATTTACTTAATCAATATCGTAATTTGTATCTGTATTATTATCAATGAGAAAAAAAGTATTTCATTTATACCAACATGGGCACTTTGGCATTGGCAACTTGTTATAAAAGCGGATACTATTTATAAGAAAGGACTAGCTTGTTTTAGTTAGGTACCACAATTTCATGTTTACTACGTGTATTTATACTTATTATGGAAATCGCTTCTTATTTTGAAAAGTCCTAAGTTTTTGCGAACATACAAAATGCTTTCTAAGATATAAAGAGAAGGCAGTATGAAGACTGAAACTGAGACACGCCCCACACCTATCCAGTCAATTTCATTATACAGGAGGTACATTTTAGTTTCAAAACTTCAGTAGGACCAACAGCAATAACATACCCTCGTGGACCTACTGGTAGGACAAAATAGTAGGACCACGAGAAAATACCCGTATTTTAATAGCTTAATCCCCGCTAATGAGACAATTAATTTTCTATTGTAGTGGGCCGCTAGAGGCCCACTCCGGGATGGAGCAATTAAGACTGCAATCAAATAATATCTTTCATTTTTGCATTTGTTCTAAAGCACCTTATATTTTACAATTCTTTTCTCCTTCATTTTCAGTTTATACACATTTGACATAAGGAAACTAAAACAACCAGTAAATATCCACATGGGACACACATCAGCTGTCATAGACGTAGATTATGCACCAACTGGACGAGAGTTTGTAGCTGGCAGCTATGATAAAACTGTTAGAATATTTGAGAGTCTCAAGGGTAATTCCAGGGATGTATACCATACAAAACGAATGCAAAGACTGACATGTGTGAAGTGGACACTGGACAACAAATATATTCTCTCTGGCTCTGATGAAATGAACATCAGAATGTGGAAAGCAAGAGCATCAGAAAAACTGGGTGTGGTAAGTGTCACAGCATATTTTCATTTCAAACTTCGCTCGCAACTTCGTCTGCGCGGATTTCGTACTTTCCCCTATGAACTTCAACATCCCCCCATATTGGATCGTTTTGGGAAAAACAACATTAGTCTACACGTTCAGACCGGCACCTCATGAGTAGGTGCTTGGTATCCTACGGCGCAAACCTTCATATGGCCACCGGTGGTACATCACCGCCCCATGAACCAAAAGTCTTGCCGGGCGGGGTGCGCCACCGGTGGACAGACCTTGTTACGACCATTTTACAACAACTGAATCTGCGGGTATGGCTAGAAAAAAATCGAAACGCGTAAATACATTTTGCTCTGCGTGTGAAAAACCAATGTGTTTGGATTGTTTCAATACGATTCATACAAAATCATTTTCATTTTATACCATCCATGATGGCATTTCATTTTATATTTTTTAAAATTTTGATTTAATTTTCTTATTATTACATTTTCTCAACGTAATTTATTATAAATCATTTGCATTTCGTACAATTTATGTCGTGATTATGTCAATTTTTTTCTAATAAGTAAATACAATTTTTCAATATTGATTTTTGCTTTTCGAAATAATATCCACCTCCTGAGCTGCACTATGAAAATTAGTCAATTTTACTAGGCGGGGACGGTAAGTACAACACTTGCTCTCAAAGCGGCACAAATTTCTTAGTATATTGAAAGTATAGTGTGATGTGGCCACCGGCCGTGTCAGCAAATACTCCGTGCTCCACCAGTGGTACACGCCGGTCTGAACGTGTTAATAATAACTTTCCAATTTTCAAGTTTTTAAATCAAAGGAATGTGATTTTTCATTCTAATTGTTTTTGCGCTTTTCATCTCGACAGGGGCTGATTTTTTAAAAGTCTTTTAATACTTCTATTATATAACTTTACTGTCCAGTTGGGTTGGTCTAACTTCGAGAAAAAGATCAATAGTTGAATCCGACTCGGCTGGGCAGCGTTCGGGAAGCTAATTCCTCTCGTCCCACATACCGCTGTGTCTCAAGACGAGTCTTTGACCAGTGCGTGTTGCCAGTGATGACCTATGGCACTGAAACATGGTCGCACACAATGGGCCTTATTGGAAGGTTGAAAATCACCCTAAGGGCAATGGAAAGGGCTATGCTTGGAGTTTCCCCAATCAGAAATGAAGTGATCCGCAGGAGAACCAAGGCAACCAACATAGCCCGAAGAATTGCCGAACTTAAGTGGCAGTGGGCAGACTGGGCACATTGCTGGCAGAACAGATGGCCGATGGAGCCGAAAGGTTCTGGAGTGGCGACCGCGACCGGGAGACGTAGCGTTGGAAGGCCTCCCACAAGGTCGACCGACGTCCTTGTGAAGGCCGCAAGAACCCGTTAGATGCGAGAAGCACAGAACCGGTCGAAGTGGAGGTTGTGCTTGGGGGAGGCCTATGTCCAGCAGTGGACGTCTTTCGGATGCCAAATTAATGATGATATAACTTTACTAGCAACTAGCTTGACTTCGTCAGAGTGAAATTGCTGGTTCCCCCGATCCACCCCGTTGCATCGCATCGCATCGCCAGGGGAAAACGAATTAATAACTTCGTTTTCACTTAGCGTTCTTTCAGACTTTTCTGCTCGGCTCCGAAGAATCGTTGCGTGATGTTTGTTAAATAGCCTTCCTCAAGAATAGGATCACTTGCCATGCATTTAAATTAAAAAATCGACAGGTTGAAGTTGTTGCAACAACTACAACCTGTCGATTTTCGTTATCCAAGTAGGTACCTATATGCCTAGAGGCCGGCTTAGTCATATTATGCTTACTTACCTGTGTGTGGATGTCTACTCTGGTAATTTGGAGGTTGAGTGACTTTCACAGAGAACAACCAGTCTCGTAGAAGTTACTAGCGTGGCCGCAAGCAACTCTTGCATTTGCCACTTGTCGGTTGCTAATTTACGCGCAATTATATTTCAGCTCAAACCACGTGAAAGAACCGCATTGAACTACGCAGATTCATTAAAGGAAAAGTTCGCAAACCACCCGCAAGTGAAACGCATAGCGCGTCACAGACATGTTCCCAAACACATATTGAATGCCCAGAATGAAATCAGAACTATTAAAGACAAATCAAAGAGAAAAGAAGGAAATCGGCGTGCGCATAGCAAGCCAGGCGCTGTTCCCTTCGTGCCAGAACGACAGAGACATATTGTTAAAGAGGATGAATGAATATACACTCTTTAAATTTTTTAATACGTTTCATTTGGTAATAATATTTTTATATTTATTGGAATCTAGTGTTACATCATTTTATTTTTAAAATATCAATGTAACTACATATAACAGATTATGTGATACAGACATTTAAGAAATAATATTTTATTCATGCATGCACTTACAAGTATTATTTATATAGGTGTAGACGAAATATTATAATGACTTAATATAAATAATGGAAGTATGTAAAGCTGCCCTACATATGTGTAGCTCCAAGTACAAATACCTAGTATTTTTCTAACCAGATTGGTTAATGGGCCGGCTAATGCGGTTTGGAAGAGTCATGAGGCGGATATCCACACTGAAAAAAAAACAATAGACATAGTCAATGGTATTTCAGTTGACAAGTTTTATATTTTCAAACTGTGCCTATTTGATGATTATTAATACTTACATAATATCACGTGGTAGTATAGATGTGTCAATGTTGTGTTCCAGCACAACAAGAATAGATAAGGTCTTGAGAGATGGTTGATAGTCAAGGAGATGTAGGTCACTGTTATCAACCAATCTCTCTGGGTTATTATCCACATTCTCTGGTATTCGATTATTTCCAGGACAGGGGCTGCAGAAAAAAATATTTAGCTGTTTACTAATTAAATTCTCATGTACTTACTAGTCATTTGACCTTAAACTATAGACATGCAATACCAGAAGTAGAATAAAAATATGTTAATTTACAAATCAAAACACTGACCTTGTGCCTCCAAATAAATACACTACATCTTTATGAATAAGACAAGCTTGACGTCGACGCTTGCAAGGCACTGAGCCGCCCACGCTGATGAATTGCCAGATATTATCTTTTATAGAATACCTGTAGAGATCATTGAAGTGAGTCTTTGAGTTACCATTAAATCCACCAAAAATATACATGTAGTCCTTGTAGATCCCTGAAACCGTATTAATGTCTTTATAATAGGTACTTAAACATGATTTTTCAATTACTCAATTTTGAAACTGGTGTAAAAGAACTTACAAGACGAGTGGCTGCGCCTTCCTTCTGGCCATGTACCACTAGGGTTTACAGCCACCCATTTCTCATCAGTAGTGTCTAAATAAAATACTTGGGGGCAGTATATTTCCTCTTGAGAATTGTAGGGGCTGTTCAAATCTCCTCGTCCACCGAAAATGTACATTTTGTTGTCTACAGCAACAGCAGTGTGGAAATCGCGATGAGATGGTGCAGTGCCCCGTGCATCAACAAAGCTCCACTGCAGTGTATCAAGATTTAAGCAGTGTACTTCTTGTGAATACTGATCAGTGAGATATTCAAACCCTCCAAAAATGTACATCTTGTTATCAATCACACAAGCTGAATGGCCATCTTTGGCATAGGGCACCATGCCCGTTACAGCTGGAGTGCTCCATTCCAAAGTTTTGGTGTCAAAACATGAGAGAGTGTCACAGGCCACAGCATTATTTCTGCCTCCCCACATGAAAACCTGTAAGACATTAACCCATGTTCCTACAGTATGTTCTATCGGAAGTCAAGTTGCAGCATGAGTTACTCAGCTTTTAAACAGGATGGCAGGGACATTGACGCGCAGCCTGTTACCATGGATAAAATACATGATTCTGGACCCCCCTAGCATAGAAAATGTTCGCCGGTTATCAAAAAAGAAATGTGTAATACTGTAGTGTGTAATATCACATTACACACTACAGTATTACACATTTCTATGAAAGAGCAATTTTTTTGAATACCTATGTGCTCAAAATATATGGAACAGCAAATTTTTTGTTTACCAACAACAAAATTGTTTAAGTTCTTGTAAATATTTTTTACTTGCATTAATACAGTTTAGTTGACTTTTGTTTATGCTAAATAATACAATTATTCATAATAAGGTATCAGGAAGAATGTGGTAATTTATGCACAATAAATGTTTATTTACATAGACAAGTTTAAATGAAAATCATGTGATTACACATTCATTAATATTCTTATTATTGTAATCAATAAGCTACCTAATGCAACAAGGCATTGTCTGGACAATAGGTCTATTTATAAATACTACAGTTTCATTTTAGAATATGGATATATAAAATTATTTTATAATGATATAATAGTTTCTAGGATGCGTTACTCAACCTTGAGGTTGCAGGTACAGACTAGGAATTCAGTACCAAACATGCATGCATATTGCAATTTTCTACTTCATACTTGTTATGTTCTTTCTAAGTAGATCTTGGGCACAAATTAGAAATATAAAATAAACAATTTATGAGCATAATACCTTTAAGGTATGATTCCGATCTCTGCAGCACTGCTGTGGCATTGCTGCCGTTTGTTGCGTTATTCGGAATCATACCTTTAAGCATAATCATCTTATAATGTTTCCACAGCTGGGACACAGGCCTTCTCCCTGCACGAGGAAGTGGGCTGTAATCCACAACTCTGGCCTAGAGCAGATAAGTAGATTTAGTTGTAGGGCATGCCGGTTTCCTCTTCCTCGTAATGTTTTGAGACCAGTAGTGATGATATAATGTAAGTACAGTAAAGTGTGTGCCTGGGTTCAAACCTACAACCAACAACTCATAAATTGCGACCATTTCCATTGGGACACCACTGCTTTTCATTATACATATTACAATAACATTTATTTAATCATTTAAATTTTTGCAAGTTTACATGTGCCATAATGTGACTCATACTGGCTGGACAAATCTTCAAAATAGCTTGCATTGGACAAAAAAATTATTATTGAAGCCAATGTCTACTAAGGCTTGTACCTACTATGAGCATAGTTCATCAATTTGGCACTTTTCCAACTGATTATGGGGAGTGATGTAAGATTGTCATCTTAGACATTTTTTTTAAACCTTTATCTGGTTGGAATAATAAATTTAAAAAATCTATATGCATTCAATTAGAATTCAAGAAAAAGAAAATTATGACAGGTGCAAAAAATAAAAAACGCTTAGCGTCATTAGAATTATCATCATCAGAGGTTTATTATTTTTTTAACTTACCTTGTCCCCATATGCGACAGTGGTATGGCCATATCTTTGGAAAGGTGCTACATCAGTCCTCTTGTAATTCACTGGTGCCCATCTCAGGGAATTTGTGTCCAAGACATGGACTGGTATTGGCTCCCAATCTTTATATTCCTCGGTGGAGCAATATCCTCCAAACGAGTAAATTTTATCGCCGATGCATACAGCGGCATGATTAACTCGCATAGGACCACCTTCGATATGCACCGTCCATCTCATGTTGGCAAGTGTTTACCAACAGTGGTTGATGTTAGAGAGCGACGGCTCGCACTGGAACCGCGCTGTTGTCGAAGAATATTGTGAAAAATATGCTGGTAGGCTGCAACCGTGAACTACCTCTGTTGACACTTGTCAGTTTTCTGTAATTTTCACTGACATTTTCACGTTTTATTGATTTATCGTTTACTGCTGTCAGAAATGTCACTAATGGCAGCTCAATAGTGTTGCTGACTTTCAAACAAGAAAATCGGTACAATATAACTACTGGATGCAGATGTTTACAAATCTTTGTTCTATGCACAAAACACATATTGTACACACGGCTACACATCAAGCTATACATTTCCAGTTTGAGTTGACCTCGCATTGTATAGGTTTTTCCTACAATCCGAAGTCAGCTTATACTGGTTATGTATAGCTTGATGTGTAGCCGTGTGTATTCCTAGAGGAGGTTCTATGAGGCCTATCACAAAAAAAATGCGTTCTGTCAGATTAGGTGTATTGTAGTACGGCGACAACCCGCTCGGCGCCACGAGTTCACGACACTGTACTGTAGTTACGGCTACGGTACGTCTGAACGACTTTGATACTTTTTCTATTATTGAGTTATTTGTTAATATATATCTTATTGATTATTACTTTAGATATATATTAACGCAAAAATCACTTTCTAAAATGTAATAGGGCTCTTAAATGTAGAATCGAGACATTTCTGTTTGTCTTCGAATTTAATTTTATAATGTAGTTAACAGAAATAAAAAAAAAACATATATATTACGTTCAGTCCACCGCTCATCAGTGGTAGTCCTTGCACTACGAAAATTCCCCTTACTGCTACGACATAAAGGTGCTATCAATGTCATATTGTTACCAACTGATGTGAGGTTGACTGTTACAGTACTACCTACAACCAGATGAACGGCGATGAGTCACATGATGAATAGTTATATTCCATCAATACCATATCAAAACACACAAAATGAGTGTGAATGAATGAGTTTGCCTACCTACTGTGTGTATCCAATACAATGACATGGAATTCCTTGCGGTTGTGTTTCCCGATATCGAGAACCTACTTGTAAAGCCTGCACTACACTACTTGAGAACTAGATCAAAGTTATTAAGCGAATACGAGAGTGTAGAAGGACACTTCGGTTCGCTTCGTGCAACCTTACCTCGTCCCGGGCGACTTCCAATCGTTGGCGGTTTTTGCGCCCGAGTCAAAGGACTCAAAGCGTCCCAGAGTTAGCATAAGTGTATAGTTACGTACTTCGGACTTCGGTCAATTTCGACCAGTATTTCGCCGAAGCAGCTTCGCGAGTAGTGTAGTGCAGGTTTTAATGTCTTCGAGTCCAGAGTGTATATCTAAAGTTAAACCACATCACCGTTTAGCATGAGTTGAGTAAAGAAAGCTTACGACGAACCCGAAAAATCGAAATAATAACCGGCAGCCCGAAAAATCTATCGAGTCTGCAGAATGTAGATATATCAAGAATTAGTAGTCTTGGCAACATTGAATACCAGAAGTGTTGCCAAGGCTTATAAAGTTAAGTTAGAGTTGCCACTTATCTAAACTATATAAATAAATTAATAAAAATAAAATTCACCCATATTACATAATAAAGAGATAAGTTTTGATTTTTGTACTTGTTTGTTTGTTACGCTTTGACGCTAAAACGTGAAACGTGTCATGTATTCATATATCATGAAGATGACAGAATTTCTAATGAATATCTACATCACAGACTAAGAAAAGAAGTTACAATCTAAATATTTTTCCACAGTAGGTATCACTAGGCTATGTGCATTTAGACATCGTGTCTAGATACTCTTGATAATAACGGTGAACAGAGTCATCTATGATTTTTTGGGTGGAGCATCAACTACAAGCAAAACCTACGCTATGTTGAGGAGTAACTATTCAGTAATCTGTGGTTGAGGTTGAGCTTTCGATGAGCTTCCTTTCTAGCAAAGAGTAAAGTAACTATAGCTTTCTAGAAACAGATGCTCGTCTCATGACATTGGTTTATCTCCGATGAACCTAGGTGAGTCTGTTTTTACTATTAAATACTGAAGTGTCTGATCTGTTGAAAAATCAAAATTTGATTTAAGTATAACAATAGAAATTCAATTGTGTCTCGATAGTGACTAATAATTCGTTGGTAGGTCTAGGTAGACACCTATCAGACTCACACGTCATACTCTAGATAGGTACCTAATTCAAACTCAAACTGCATTTATTTCAAATAAACCAATTACAGGCACTGTTACGACGTACGGCATTCATTTCATACAAACTTTCAAGCCCTTGTTTTTCGAAATGAATGAACCAATTTGAATGAAACTACATACACATATGCAGGGTCTAAAAAGTTAGTAAAGAACATTTTTGTAAACGCTGACGCTCTCAGTCTGAAAGTTGAAGTTTAGTTGCCCATTCCAAAGTGTAGTAGGTAGCTAGGTACCTATGGAGAAGAACGGGAAAGAAACTCCACGGACACTCTTTTATTACCTATACCTATCATAAAATTGTTACAAAATATTGGTTACATTATTCATGTTGAAATAGTCATAGTCATAGTCATTTATTCATGAACAATAAATTGTATCTGAAATTACTTACATGGTATACAAAAGAAGATTAAATTACATAAGGGGAAAAAAAAACGTCGAATATTACAACAATGCATAAAAACAACATAAATATAGGCATTTCGTTATATATCTTCAACAGCATAAAGACACTTATTCAACAGGAAACTTTTAAGTTGATTTTTAAAAGAGCTTGAGTAGATAGCGCTTTTTAAGTCCAGAGGCAACTTATTAAATAATACTTATAACCGATTGATATCTGGGACTGTGCTTCACAATATTCAAATTTGGCTGTACTTTGTAACTTTTAATGTCTTGTCTACGTGTGCTTTCTCTAATCTGTCGTTCTTCTGCTGTCTCATATTCATGTATATACTTGGCCATGTTACTTAGAAGTACAAATACATAAATGCTCGGCACTGTAAGTATATTCAGATTTAGGTATAAAATGTTCACGACAACTCTCTCTTTGCGGGATACGGACTAATGTGCGAATTGCGCGTTTTTGTAACACAAAAGCTCTTTTGATATTATAGTCATAACTTTTCCCCCAAAACATTATGCTATATCTAATTTTTGATTCTACCAACGCGTAATATACCATTTTCAATTGCTCAATGCTAATTTCTGTTCTAAGTGTTCTTAAAGCATAACATGCAGAACATATCGATGCATTTATAGCATTTAATTCTGTTTTCCAGTTTAGCTGTTGGTCTATATGTAATCCTAAGAATTTAACTTCCTTGACGAGGAAATCATACATACCTACCCAGTAAATGGTAGCTTTATAGTTTAGGTAGGTACGGACGCCAGCACAGCAAGGTACTACAATCTGTAAAATTTATTTAATAGATTTTCAACTTTATCGCTGAAGTATAAGGTTCAAAGTTGCTTGGGAAAATTTGACAGTTTCGGGTAGCTTGATGTGCTGGCGTCTGTACATAGTACTCACACGTGGGCTATGTAATCATACACGGTATTATTTATACAAAGTGCAAATCAAATCAATGCTTCAAGAGGGTAGGTACGTTTAGGTTGCCTAAACATTTTGGTTAAAATATGTACACACGGCTACACATCAAGCTATACATAACCAGTAGGTATAAGCTGACTTTTGATTGTACGAAAAACCTATACAATGAGAGGTCAGCTAAAAATGGAAATGTATAGCTTGATGTGCGGACCTACGGTATACTTAGATTATGACTTTCCAATACCGTATACCTACCTAGGTAATTAGTGCCTACGTACCTAAGAAGACAGAAGTCATAAGTCCAGTCTTTATCTTTTGGAGAATATTTACAGGCTTAACTTGAAGAGCCGGTTACTTAGTTGTGGGTTTCAGCAACGATAATAGGTAGGTACTAATAAGTATTAACTACCTACCTCCATTATGTCCTAATTATGCAAAAAATAGATCACTGGGGCAAGTCTCGTAATTTTAAGAACATTCAGTCTGATCTCAGTCTCAATCTGTCAAAAATACTAGGTACTAAAATCCATTGATATATTAAAAAAAGGAATTTAATATATATCAATGCTAAAATCCCTAAATAAGATAAATTAGATTAGATTATTTTTGATAAGTTTTTGACATTGATTGTCGCTGAGATGAGATTGCGACTAGATTTTGAACGTTTTTAATTATGAAAATTGGCGTTCTGATTACCTACCTACTACTTATTGGAACTTGGAAGGTCTGTCGTATTGGAGGACATTTAACACTTTTACAGCTTCATGTAATTACCAAAGAATACCTTCTATTCTGCATATCAACTGGTAGCATTAGACCTCAGTTACGACTACATAATGTCTTTTTAAACTTAATGTATCTTACTGAGTAATATTATAGGTATACTTTTTTCATCAGCAGGAGAGCAATAGGCGTGATCTTTCAACGCCAGGCGGTGTTAGGGCGCGAATCATTTGTTATTATTTCTCTCACGCGTCAAGTTTCCAAACAAATTGTATTGTAACTGACAATATGAGCGATTATTGTTCGATTTGATACAAATGTTCGGTTCGTGCCGAGAAATATTGTTAACGCACTTTGACATGGATACTGTTTTTGTAGAAGGAAAGTTAGATATTGATGGTGCATGAAAACAAGGAGGCGAAATTAAGCGTTCATAAAACCTTTTTTTTTGTAGAGGATCATTGTAAGGTCTCTGCAATGTCTCAGACCAAGGTATTAGTGCCAGTACGTAACGATCTAACGGTATAAATATTTATATTTAACTGACTTTCCAGTAGACCGTCGAGAAAACGCTCCACGGTTGAGTTCTTCAGGTGGTAGTGCAATGGTAGCCAAAAGAATTAGTAACCACTATAGAGCCCCCCCCCTCGCCCTCAAAGTCCTTTAATGAAATCCAGATGGATACTTACTACAAATATAAATAGGTAACCATCAAATAATTATAAATGTATCCATTATTCAAAGCAATCAACATTACAAGAACATAAAAATTAAAATATACAACAGCATAGTGTCATTAACTCAAATTAAATGATTACTAGTATTTTTTTTTTTTTTTTAATCTTAAGTTTTATTTACTTAATATTAGCTAAAATATAAACTATAATAATATGTACATTTATATAAAAAAATAAGTAAAATAATCAAAGGGCATCAAAGAATTCGTCCGCATCGCTGTCAACAGGAATGCGGAAATCAAATTAAATGTAAATACTTAGGAACAAAATTCACACAAGCACAGTCAGAATGACTTATTAGTCAGAAATTGGTCAGTGCCACGGATATCTATGGTCAGTACTGTATAGTCATAGGCTTTCCCTAACAAAAGGCTTTTTAACCTACTTCCTGAATTTTCTTTTGTATATTCCCTCCAATACCTATTTTGGCAACATAATTATTATAAAAAATTGGCGCCATACAGAATATACTTTTACGCAGATCTAGGAATACAAAGTTCGGTATTGTCGCGTCTATTTCGATTTCGAATTACTTTATCTGTGTGTAGTAGCAAAAAGTCGATCGGGTCGGTAGTAGTTCAAGTCCTCAACAGGATGCTGTTTTCAAGATACTTATGTTTCATAGATACCTCATAGGAGCAAATAAGTAGGTACTTATATCATGAATATTTTTATACTTTATAGCACCAAAATATACGCAATTTTCTTTACCCCTGAACCGCGGTGTGAAGGCGGTGACATGTCCTGTGACGTATAGAAAGCGCATTGCCGATGACGCCCGATCTATAAATCATATTTCGGGATCGGCAATCGTCCATCCGCCCGTCTGCTCGGCAACTTTCATCGTTTTTTGTCTGACTCCTAAACCGTTAGCGTGTGATGTGATAGAAGGGTGGCGACATATGTTCGTTCCGTACGTTGTCAACAATTGTATCTTGATAAATTGATGAAGGCACCTGATGAAGGATATTAGGACTAAAAGGTCAAGCTAAGAAACACGATTAGGGTATCTACTAACACGATGTGTTAGTACCTATTTGAAGCTTGATACTAACGTGGGTTTGGAGTAGTGGTGGCCCAGTGGTAGGTAACGGCCGCGACTTACAAGTTGTAGGTCTTAGGTTCGAACCCAAAGAGGCGCTAAACTTTGTGTAAATAATTTAATCACCACTGAAATCGTTGAAGGAGAATATCGTGAGGAAATCAGCGTGTTCTAGAACCAAAAAATCGAAGACTGCCAATCCGCATTGGGCCCGCGTGCTAGATTATGGCCCGCTCCCTCTCGAAGAGAGGAGGCTTGTGTCCCAGCAGTGGGAACATTAAAAGCTGATTATACTATCGTAGTTTCAAATATCAACAGTTCTAAAAGTACCTATTTGAACTTTTCACACACTTTATTTGCCGCTTTATTTCCACATCATCGATTGCATGAATACATTATAAGCTATTTGGAAAGCTTATTTGGATACGTTACACGCACCACCCGTTAGCCTATCCAATGGTAACATTTATCATCGGAATCCTATAAAAAGTAAACCGGAACTAATCCGGGAACCCCACCAGTCACCCTCCCCTAATCTGCATACGCCAAGAAAATAATTTCACGCCCTAACCACACGGAGACGATGCGCCATTGTTGAGATTTTATGAATAATTTTGATGCGTGGGTGTTTGTAGTGTGATACACAGTGGCACTGATAACTTGGCAGTGGCAATAGAATGGCTTATTTGGAATCTTTATTATGTTTCGGATTTTTCGCACTTGCTTATGTGTACTTATGCAGATATTTTAGACGGTTCGCGTTTGGTATGCAAGTTTCCATAATAAATTATTATCCTTCGATAGACTATTCTTAATTATTTTGATTGATGGTGAAGCTTAATACCTATGTTCTTCTCAGTAAACGATTGTCAAGGGTAATTCTTGATTCGGGGATTAGTAACTAATGTAGATTACCACTTAGATCAATTCTTAACCCTCTGTTAATCAGGGTTAGGTCTCGTTTCGTCGTCGTCTAGGGTGGGTAAGTTACCCATTTGCGGTGACCCTCTGTGGTTAACAGTGGTCTTGCATGACACATGTATTGCTGAGGTTTTCCTGAAAGCTCATCTGATTTCAACGTTTGGAACGTTATGGGCTAAATATCCTTTCATAATATGAGAATATCTTAACCATATCAGCACGTACCACGTAGGTATACGACATGGTGTTTACATTCTCTTTGATGGCACTGTAATGTGACATCGCGGCGGCATATAGAGCGCTATTTGTGTTTGCTTGACTTTGGACCCGTTTTTTTTAATTTAAGATAAAACAAACTGAATAAGTTGCTAATATTTTCCTAAAAGCTTCTCCGATTTAAACGTTTCAAGGGCAAAATATCCATTCATAATCTGAGAATATCTTAACCATATCAGCACGTATCACGTAGGTATACGACATGGCACTATAATGTGACATCGCGGCGACATAAAGAGCGCAATGTGTCTAGTCGACGGCTCGATCGACGTTATTGATACACGGAAAAGATTTCTCTTTGATAGTTGCGGTCGTGCGTTTTGACGCCTCGCGTCTTGAGCTAGTGCTGTGACGAAGTTTTATCGATAACTATCGTTTGTTTATTCGTTTTCTACCTTAAGTATAAGATTATAAGACCGAATTATTGATGGTTCTTAGTGTTTCACTCAGGCCTTTAACAGGAAAAAAAAAACAAATATGATTATGTGTACGGCTAGCCAAAAAATAATGATGCTGCATTCTGTCAATGTTTATACTAGACTAGCTGCGCCTCGCGGTTTCACCCGCATAAGTCTCGATCCCGTGGGAATATCGGGATAAAAAGTATCCTATGTCCTTTTCCGGAATTCAAGCTATCTCTATACCAAATTTCATCTAAATCGGTTCAGCGGTTTAGGCGTGAAAAGGTAACATACAGACAGACGGACTGACAGACAGAGTTACTTTCGAATTTATAATATTAGTATTAGGTACCTACCTATTGATTGGTTATTATAACTTCTGTCGGTCAAGTGATTACAATGTAGTTATTTGCAAAAGCTCGCAACTTTACTCCTTAGACCATTTGCACACGAGTTTATAGATATATCAGCTCAATTACTCTAAAGGTAGAATGAAGCGTGTCTTTACAATATTTTATATCTAATTATTATAACTGAGAATATTCGATATTGTAGGACATGTCAGGATTACAATCATCGATAGCGTTATTATTGTTAGCACAGCACTAACCACCATAAGACTGCGTAACGTTCCCCACGCAGCGCCACATTTATTGATGGACTTTGGAAGTTTTCAATATTATGGCTACTTTACATATCATATGGAGAGTTTTATTACGATTTCGCATTTGCCGCCTGATGGGAAAAACGATTTCCATCGGCATCGTAGCGAAAAAGAGGGTCTGTTGTTCTGGACTTTCCTTATCACTTCCAGAAATCAACAACATAACAGAAACAGCCAAATACCTTTCTTTCTCCTCTTTTTTCTTCTGAAATACCTTGTTCTTTTTCTATCATATCACTCCTTTATAATATTGGAGCCATATTTTTATCATCTCCATATCGCTGGACGTTTATTCCCGCTATTTTTTCGCCATCCAAACCTACGCGGCAACCGTATGTCATTTTTATGTGGCCACTTTTCGACATTATATTCCTTTCTATTGTGGCAAAGGTGCTCATAGGGATAAGGGCCTTAATATACGATTATCGGTGGCACTCACTATTGTGCTTGACCTATTATTTGAGTTATTGCCCTTATCGACAATGATAGCTCAATTTTGAGATTCTTTTAGAGCTTTAGTATGGAATAAAGTATCCCGGCCTAACGGTAAGCAAGATTGGTAGCATTAATAAGATATATTATAATTAATTACATTAGCGTAGAGTTTATGATGACTTTGTAAGTTACCATGGTGCGCAAGTTGTTGTAAGTAGCGCCAGGGTCAAGTTTCAACATAACTCGCGCCGAAAGCCCAACTTTTAGCGCAGAGGTTGATCATCAAGAGCAGCGCGGAGACAAAAACACAGAAAATCGGCCATTACCAACAAGCAAGTCGCAACTTCTTAAAACATCCTTATCCAAAGAACACATAAAAAGCAGACATCGTTTTTCTTTTAAAAAACTCTCTCATTTGCCTATCAATAGTGGTTGAGGCAGATCTGACCGTAATAAATGTCATACTTTATGGCACTTAGGAAAAAATGCAAGGGAGCCATTTTACATTTTAGCCGGTGACCGGGGATCGCTATGTCGAATTACGCATTTCGAGTAGCCATTTCCTTGGGGAATTTTAAATATTTTTCGTTTGGAAACATTGAGTTTGTGTTGTTGATTTACGATGTTTACTATGTAAGATATTTGTTGACATCATTGATCGTTGACGTGCCCAAACAGAATAATATGAAACTTATAGCTTTATCTCCAGCTAAGCACGTCAATAGCTTGTAGTTGACAGTAGGTATTTGAGAAACCAATGAGTATAATGTTTCTTACCTATGATTTATTTTATGATTTTTTTTATTTATGATTTTTTTTTTTTTTACAGTATAATTGCCGTTATTAAAAACGTTCAAAATCTAGTCGCAATCTCATCTCAGCGAAAATCAATTGTCAAAAATGTAGGGAAATTAGAACTAAGTTTTCTGACAGATTGAGACTGAGATTAGAACGTAAACGTTCTTAAAAATACGAGAACTGTCCCTCTGGTGTTGTTATAATGCAAAGACATTAAATTATTTACTTAACAAAATATAAGTATAAGTAATATAAGTATGTTAAATCTCTTTGTTATAATGTAATTTATTTTAATTGTCAAAACGGAGCATTCTGTCATGACGGTTCGAGTGACTTCAATGCTTGCATTCAACTGTCAATTCAGCGAGTTTTTTCAATAGTGTTGTTTTACTTCTGTCGGAATATTATAATATTTGGTAGTCTTAATTTACTTAACTGTTCCTAATTTTTAGTGCGCATAGGTCAAAAATAGTAATGAATCTAAAATCATGTTAAAAATTAAGTTGATTTTTCGTATTTTTAGCTCACAACCATGCACAAAATCTACATGAAATGTTGTATTGTAACAACATTTCATGTAGATTTTTTTTTGTGAACTATTGTGTAGTGTCGATTTGAAATAATATTCGCGGTATAACAGTGTATTTATATGGAAAAAAAATTTAAACACAGAATCGATAATGTGAGTGAACTTAGCAAATCATTGTCCAGCAGATCAAAAATAAATATGAGTTCTTTTCGCATGCAGCTGAGTTCTACAGTTCCTGATACTTTTTAGAAATAGTTCTGGCGTTTTTACATTAAAAAGCCAATTGGCAAAATGATCTGCTAACTTCCCGTAGCAGATCATTTGCAGCAGATCAAAAACAAATTTGAGTTCTTCTCGCATGCGGCTGAGTTCTACAGTTCCTGATACTTTTTACAAATAGTTCTGGGGTTTTTACATTAAAAAAGTCAATTGGCAAAATGATCTGCCAACTTCCCGTAGCAGATCATTTTGCAGCAGATCAAAAATAAATGTGAGTTCTTTCGCATGCGGCTGAGTTCTACAGTTCCTGATACTTTTTACAAATAGTTCTGGCGTTTTTACCTTAAAAAAAGTCAATTGGAAAAATGATCTGCCAACTTCCCGTAGCAGCAGATCAAAAACAAATGTGAGTTCTTCTGGCAATCGGCTGATTTCTACAGTTCCTGATACTTTTCAGGAATAGATCTGAACTCCGGTCCACTTTTGTGAAAGGCTAGAACTCTTTCGTTTTTCACAGGTTCGCATCAGACCTGCAATCTCAAACTCGATTCGAATCCAGAACTCACGCTAGAGTGCCAGCAGATCATGGTTGAACGTTCGAAAAGGCGAAAATTAATATTTTAATCCTTTCAAATCATAGTGAAAGGCTAGAACTCTTTCGTTTTTCACAGGTTCGCATCAGACCTGCAATCTCAAACTCGATTCGAATCCAGAACTCACGCTAGAGTGCCAGCAGATCATGGTTGAACGTCCGAAAAGGCGAAAAATAATATTTTAATCTTTTCAAATGATAGTAAAACTTTTCAAATCATAGTGAAAGGCTAGAACTCTTTCGTTTTTCACAGGTTCGCATCAGACCTGCAATCTCAAACTCGATTCGAATCCAGAACTCACGCTAGAGTGCCAGCAGATCATGGTTGAACGTCCGAAAAGGCGAAAAATAATATTTTAATCTTTTCAAATGATAGTAAAACTTTTCAAATCATAGTGAAAGGCTAGAACTCTTTCGTTTTTCACAGATTCGCATCAGACCTGCAATCTCAAACTCGATTCGAATCCAGAACTCACGCTAGAGTGCCAGCAGATCATGGTTGAACGTCCGAAAAGGCGAAAAATAATATTTTAATCTTTTCAAATGATAGTAAAACTTTTCAAATCATAGTGAAAGGCTAGAACTCTTTCGTTTTTCACAGGTTCGCATCAGACCTGCAATCTAAAACTCGATTCGAATCCAGAACTCACGCTAGAGTGCCAGCAGATCATGGTTGAACGTCCGAAAAGGCGAAAAATAATATTTTAATCTTTTCAAATGATAGTAAAACTTTTCAAATCATAGTGAAAGGCTAGAACTCTTTCGTTTTTCACAGGTTCGCATCAGACCTGCAATCTAAAACTCGATTCGAATCCAGAACTCACGCCGAAAAGGCGAAAAATAATATTTTAATCTTTTCAAATGATAGTAAAACTTTACAAATCATAGTGAAAGGCTAGAACTCTTTCGTTTTTCACAGGTTCGCATCAGACCTGCAATCTCAAACTCGATTCGAATCCAGAACTCACGCTAGAGTGCCAGCAGATCATGGTTAAACGTCCGAAAAGGCGAAAAATTATATTTTAATTTTTTCAAATGATAGTAAAACTTTTCAAATCATAGTGAAAGGCTAGAACTCTTTCGTTTTTCACAGATTCGTATCAGACCTGCAATCTCAAACTCGATTCGAATCCAGAACTCACGCTAGAGTGCCAGCAGATCATGGTTAAACGTCCGAAAAGGCGAAAAATTATATTTTAATTTTTTCAAATGATAGTAAAACTTTTCAAATCATAGTGAAAGGCTAGAACTCTTTCGTTTTTCACAGATTCGCATCAGACCTGCAATCTCAAACTCGATTCGAATCCAGAACTCACGCTAGAGTGCCAGCAGATCATGGTTGAACGTCCGAAAAGGCGAAAAATAATATTTTAATCTTTTCAAATGATAGTAAAACTTTTCAAATCATAGTGAAAGGCTAGAACTCTTTCGTTTTTCACAGGTTCGCATCAGACCTGCAATCTAAAACTCGATTCGAATCCAGAACTCACGCTAGAGTGCCAGCAGATCATGGTTGAACGTCCGAAAAGGCGAAAAATAATATTTTAATCTTTTCAAATGATAGTAAAACTTTTCAAATCATAGTGAAAGGCTAGAACTCCTTCGTTTTTCACAGGTTCGCATCAGACCTGCAATCTAAAACTCGATTCGAATCCAGAACTCACGCTAGAGTGCCAGCAGATCATGGTTGAACGTCCGAAAAGGCGAAAAATAATATTTTAATCTTTTCAAATGATAGTAAAACTTTTCAAATCATAGTGAAAGGCTAGAACTCTTTCGTTTTTCACAGTTTCGCATCAGACCTGCAATCTAAAACTCGATTCGAATCCAGAACTCACGCCGAAAAGGCGAAAAATAATATTTTAATCTTTTCAAATGATAGTAAAACTTTACAAATCATAGTGAAAGGCTAGAACTCTTTCGTTTTTCACAGGTTCGCATCAGACCTGCAATCTCAAACTCGATTCGAATCCAGAACTCACGCTAGAGTGCCAGCAGATCATGGTTAAACGTCCGAAAAGGCGAAAAATTATATTTTAATTTTTTCAAATGATAGTAAAACTTTTCAAATCATAGTGAAAGGCTAGAACTCTTTCGTTTTTCACAGATTCGTATCAGACCTGCAATTTCAAACTCGATTCGAATCCAGAACTCACGCTAGAGTGCCAGCAGATCATGGTTAAACGTCCGAAAAGGCGAAAAATTATATTTTATTTTTTTCAAATGATAGTAAAACTTTTCAAATCATAGTGAAAGGCTAGAACTCTTTCGTTTTTGACAGATTCGCATCAGACCTGCAATCTCAAACTCGATTCGAATCCAGAACTCACGCTAGAGTGCCAGCAGATCATGGTTGAACGTCCGAAAAGGCGAAAAATAATATTTTAATCTTTTCAAATGATAGTAAAACTTTTCAAATCATAGTGAAAGGCTAGAACTCTTTCGTTTTTCACAGGTTCGCATCAGACCTGCAATCTAAAACTCGATTCGAATCCAGAACTCACGCTAGAGTGCCAGCAGATCATGGTTGAACGTCCGAAAAGGCGAAAAATAATATTTTAATCTTTTCAAATGATAGTAAAACTTTTCAAATCATAGTGAAAGGCTAGAACTCTTTCGTTTTTCACAGGTTCGCATCAGACCTGCAATCTCAAACTCGATTCGAATCCAGAACTCACGCTAGAGTGCCAGCAGATCATGGTTAAACGTCCGAAAAGGCGAAAAATTATATTTTAATTTTTTCAAATGATAGTAAAACTTTTCAAATCATAGTGAAAGGCTAGAACTCTTTCGTTTTTCACAGGTTCGCATCAGACCTGCAATCTTAAACTCGATTCGAATCCAGAACTCACGCTAGAGTGCCAGCAGATCATGGTTGAACGTCCGAAAAGGCGAAAAATAATATTTTAATCTTTTCAAATGATAGTAAAACTTTTCAAATCATAGTGAAAGGCTAGAACTCTTTCGTTTTTCACAGTTTCGCATCAGACCTGCAATCTCAAACTCGATTCGAATCCAGAACTCACGCTAGAGTGCCAGCAGATCATGGTTGAACGTCCGAAAAGGCGAAAAATAATAATTTAATCTTTTCAAATGATAGTGAAACTTTTCAAATCATAGTGAAAGGCTAGAACTCTTTCGTTTTTCACAGATTCGCATCAGACCTGCAATCTCAAACTCGATTCGAATCCAGAACTCGCGCTAGAGTGCCAGCAGATCATGGTTGAACGTTCGAAAAGTCGAAAAATACCATTTTGATGTTTCAAATTATTGTGAAAGGCTAGAACTCTTTCGTTTTTCACAATTGCATAGTTGCGATGTTGAACGTGATTAGCTTCGCAAAACCTGTCAAAAGAGGGCAAAACCTGCTAGGTCTCTGAAAACTGCTTCTCAATCTTAGCATAACCCAAAGCCAACGACGTGGACGTGTTGAGAACTGGCTTCTTTTTAACCGACTTCAAAAAAGGAGGTTCTGTTTTAGACCGAAATGTATGTTTGTATGTCCGCGATTTTCTCAAAAACTAATAAAGTGATTTTGATAATTCTTTCATTATTGTGATCTTCATACTTTAAGAAAAGTTTTAGTTTATAATACATTAGGTAATTATTCTTATGTACGAAGTTATATGCACAAATGTACTGCATCTCTGGCATTTTGATCATTCTTCTAGTCGGTGTATTCAAATCTTCAATGCACTAGTGTTAATTGTTTTTGTGTGAGGTAGGTACAACTAAAAAGAGTAAAATAATAGTAGATTGTGCAACTAGTGCATAAAAGAAGCCATTTTACCCCGAGACATTTATATCCATCCGAGCCGCAGGCGAGGGTGGATATTTAAGTCTCAGGGTAAAATGGCTCGTTTATGCCCCGCATTATACACTCTGCTTTTTACTTCGATTGCGAGAAAATGAAACAGACATAAAGTATATAACAGTATAAAATGAATCAAAAATGTTGCAAACTGAAGAAGAGCATAGCTAATTCCCACCACGAAGCTTTTTAAAAGTTTTTTTTTTTTAATTTTCAACATGTGTCTTTCGATAGTTTTTACTGCCAAGTCATAAATAAACACGTTTCTTTGCATTTTTTAATAATAAATGACAGCTATTTTATCAGATTTTTATTAAATTACCGATAGAAAACAGTACGCAAGTTGTATAAATTATAGCAAATGAAATAAATAACGCGAACTTTTATTGTGCGTGTGGCTGTTGGGCCTGATTATCCTATGCTAAGAAAAAAAAAATACTTTATGCACTAGAACATAAAGAGCGACTTTATGTCGCCTAAGCACAACATAAAGACGAACTTTTAGAGCATGAGAAGTGAAAAAACTTAAAATTTCGGACAACCATGATCTGCTGGCACTCTAGCGTGAGTTCTGGATTCGAATCGAGTTTTAGATTGCAGGTCTGATGCGAATCTGTGAAAAACGAAAGAGTTCTAGCCTTTCACTATGATTTGAAAAGTTTTACTATCATTTGAAAAGATTAAAATATTATTTTTCGCCTTTTCGGACGTTCAACCATGATCTGCTGGCACTCTAGCGTGAGTTCTGGATTCGAATCGAGTTTGAGATTGCAGGTCTAATGCGAACCTGTGAAAAACGAAAGAGTTCTAGCCTTTCACTATGATTTGAAAAGTTTTACTATCATTTGAAAAGATTAAAATATTATTTTTCGCCTTTTCGGACGTTCAACCATGATCTGCTGGCACTCTAGCGTGAGTTCTGGATTCGAATCGAGTTTTAGATTGCAGGTCTGATGCGAACCTGTGAAAAACGAAAGAGTTCTAGCCTTTCACTATGATTTGAAAAGTTTCACTATCATTTGAAAAGATTAAATTATTATTTTTCGCCTTTTCGGACGTTCAACCATGATCTGCTGGCACTCTAGCGTGAGTTCTGGATTCGAATCGAGTTTTAGATTGCAGGTCTGATGCGAATCTGTGAAAAACGAAAGAGTTCTAGCCTTTCACTATGATTTGAAAGGATTAAAATATTAATTTTCGCCTTTTCGAACGTTCAACCATGATCTGCTGGCACTCTAGCGTGAGTTCTGGATTCGAATCGAGTTTTAGATTGCAGGTCTGATGCGAACCTGTGAAAAACGAAAGAGTTCTAGCCTTTCACTATGATTTGAAAAGTTTCACCACTATCATTTGAAAAGATTAAAATATTATTTTTCGCCTTTTCGGACGTTCAACCATGATCTGCTGGCACTCTAGCGTGAGTTCTGGATTCGAATCGAGTTTTAGATTGCAGGTCTGATGCGAACCTGTGAAAAACGAAAGAGTTCTAGCCTTTCACTATGATTTGAAAAGTTTCACTATCATTTGAAAGGATTAAAATATTATTTTTCGCCTTTTCGAACGTTCAACCATGATCTGCTGGCACTCTAGCGTGAGTTCTGGATTCGAATCGAGTTTGAGATTGCAGGTCTGATGCGAACCTGTGAAAAACGAAAGAGTTCTAGCCTTTCACAAAAGTGGACCGGAGTTCAGATCTATTCCTGAAAAGTATCAGGAACTGTAGAAATCAGCCGATTGCCAGAAGAACTCACATTTGTTTTTGATCTGCTGCTACGGGAAGTTGGCAGATCATTTTTCCAATTGACTTTTTTTAAGGTAAAAACGCCAGAACTATTTGTAAAAAGTATCAGGAACTGTAGAACTCAGCCGCATGCGAAAGAACTCACATTTATTTTTGATCTGCTGCAAAATGATCTGCTACGGGAAGTTGGCAGATCATTTTGCCAATTGACTTTTTTAATGTAAAAACCCCAGAACTATTTGTAAAAAGTATCAGGAACTGTAGAACTCAGCCGCATGCGAGAAGAACTCAAATTTGTTTTTGATCTGCTGCAAATGATCTGCTACGGGAAGTTAGCAGATCATTTTGCCAATTGGCTTTTTTAATGTAAAAACGCCAGAACTATTTCTAAAAAGTATCAGGAACTGTAGAACTCAGCTGCATGCGAAAAGAACTCATATTTATTTTTGATCTGCTGGACAATGATCTGCTAAGTTCACACACATGAATCGATAAGCTTATTGCTGATTTGCATCTACGACATGAATAGATAGAGCTTATCTACTTACTTACACGTCGATATTAAAGGTAAATAGAAATGCTTGTTTGTCTAATATCCTGAAAACATTAAAATTATTTTCATTTAAACTAAATACTTTGTGTAAGCTCATCGCATTGCATCAGATTAGGAACGACCATTGTTCCACTAATGAGATTACTCACGTATGATGCAAAGTACCGCTGTTAGCTGAAACTGACTAAAATTCACCAAAAGCTCGCCTGAATAACGTTAGATTACAATCTGTGAGATATTCATGAACTCTGACCAGGCTTGCGATACCCAGGTGTTACGTTTTCAGAATTAGTGTAATAGGTACCTACCGACTATCTAAACACCGGTTACTTTTTGGTAATAGTGAAGAAAAGATCGAAATCTTATCATCTTACCAGAATACATGTGGGAAGGTGTAAGTCGAACCTCGTAAAGTCTATCTTGACGGAACGGTAGCATGGTGTGGATGTGGAGCTGTGTCACAAACTATGCTCCACCTCCTATCCTGCACCCTAATTTCGTAACACATTATCAATCGGAATTTGCTTCAAAATTGAAGCAAATCGCTAATCCATTGCTTCTTAAGTTCGAAAAATTTGTCTGCTCAACACATAAATGACGCAATGAATGTTGTTGAACTGTCAAAATGAAACCGATTCCGTTTGATAATGTGTTACGCAATGGTCCCGCTGCTCTCTGTGCCCCAAAACATGCAGCCAAAGTGGCCTCGGCGCTGCCACTGATAACGGCGTGGGAGTGGCGACGTTTTGGGCCAACATTTGAATAACTTTCATGCCAGTGACACGAAGAGAAGAAGATCAAAATACAAGTTATGTCAAACAATGAGAACATCCGCTTAGTTACCTACATCATTCGCCGCAGGAGACGCCCTGGGCGTCGGGAATCGGGAGCCGATTCCCGGTCACCATCGTAGGCGCGGGCTTGCGGACGGCGAGCAATGGGTAGCTCGCCGTCCGGTAAGGACCAGGCCCGGGTCGCGCGGCTCAAAGAGATGTCAGCACTGATTGATGGGGTCCGCTAGGGCCGACGCCTGTCAGGGTTGCGGGTTGTACGAAAGAGTTACCGTGGCCCTGGCACAGGCAACTGAAGGAACACGGGTGGGCTTTAGTCAGTAAAAGTCTGACACGCCCTCCCGCTCCGTCCAGAGCGGGAGAAGTTATTTGATAATTTCCACCCAAAAAAAAATAAAAAAGCCTACATCATCCCACTGCTGGGCAAAGGCTTGATAGCATGATTTCCAGCTACTTATCTACATGAAATTAAGCTTAATTACTTTAATGAAAAACCCTTTCAAATTACAAATGATTCGAATTTTTTTTAACCAAACATATATCCCTTTTCTGTTTCGTATTATTTTCAATCTGCACACGAATGGCGGTCTGGGTGCCAACTGTACGTGATCAATCAAAGATTTAAGCCTCCCTTTGGCCAAATAACGAAAGTGTTGCAAAAATTTAAATTAAATCTGTCCCAGACGTGTTTATCGCAGACGCACAAGTATTAAAATACTCCTTTTGTATACCTACTCGGAAACATTTTTGTCTATAAATCATTTTAAAAATGAATAAATCTGCTATTTTCAGGGAAAATATGACAAGCGGTTGAGCTGTTGAGCTGCTTTGGATAGAAAGATTTGGTTAGATATAGATTTTTAATAAATGCTATTACATAGTGTTGAAAATTAATCAGAGGGAAAAACTAAAATAAAAATTTACGCGTTATGCAAAATTCTGTCGTTGTTGCTTGAAATCACCATATTGCTGTTGGTCAGTATTCGATCCAGATTGCAATCTGGTATAAGTAGGTAGGTTCCTGGCACATCGCCTGTGACTACCACATTAACCTATTTCCTGAAGTCCAAGACTAGGGACTAATTGGTATGTTTGCTTTAATTTTCCAGATATAGATAATCAAAATAGTTACCTACCTACGTAACATTATAATCTAAAGTTAAGCACGGGCATACCTAATTAATAAGTACCTAATAGGTAAATGCAAATGGTACCTGCCTACAGTAGGTAGTATTTAATACGGGCTGGTGTAAACTCCACGTCAATGCGCGTATTTTGCGAACGGTAATTGGCATAAGGAAATGTCAAAATGAGGATCTGTGTACCTATTGACATCAAAATAACAACTCTAAGAATGTGAAGAGCCACAAGTTGCTCCTGCTCCGCCAAATTCGCTGTTGCATCTTTGCATCGCTCCATTTTTTTTAACCCCATAGAAAGCCAAGTACAGATAGAATCGTGGATGACACTTATTGGCAAGGGGTTGATCGATTGACGAATGGCCTATTGTAACCAATCTTCTACAATTGAATTTAGAATTATTTAGATAGAGGGCGAACGTATCTACCAGACGTTTTTAACTGGAATAGATGAAGAGAAAGGCAATAGATAAGTTGAATTAAAAAAATGTTCATGGTGGTTTATCAAATGCACAATAGCATTTGATAAAGCACACACCATGAGCACTTTTGGTCTCTCGATTGCTTTTTTGCCCAATTACTAGAAAATTGTAATCTCAAAAGAAAATATCATCGATTCGAAAATAATAAAAAGAAAAGAAAATGAGGTCTGAGGGGTAATTGCGTAACACACTATCAGTACCATAGATATATGAAAGTACATTTCTATGATCAGTACCAATGGCTTTCATTTTAACAGTTCCACAACATTCATTGCGTTATTTAAGTTGTTGAGCAGACAAATTGTTCGAAAATATAAAGCAATGGATTAGCAATATTCTTCAAAATTATTCAGATTGTGATAGATAGTGTGTTATGCAATTAGGGTGTTGTTTGTGTGTTACCACTACAAAATAAAATAGGCGACCAATCACATTATCTAGGTGGGTTTGCAAAAGGGATAGTAGGATGGTACGGAGATTATCTAGACAATTTTTTCACACCAGATCGAATTGTAAAGGCAAAGCGTATTTTCCTCACACATGTTATTAGTAATTTACGTAAGCTTTTGCTCATTGAATCAGTGGAGCATCTTGAAGCTTTAAGCAGACGAGTTGAGCAAAGCGTCAGATTAGGTGACACAATATTTGCGGGCGGAGAGTGCGTGTGCCCGATAAAAATATTCTATTTATTACGAGCCACCGCGAAGGTACATTCAAAGCGCGTCACGCGTTGACAACCGACTTCTCCGCGTTTCCGAACACGTACGCTTGCTTAGGGTTGTGCTGGCACGGATTTGTTTATGATCCTTTTGTGACTAATTTGCGGCAATGATTCAGATATAACTGCCTGAAAACAGGTACATATGCTGGTAATATTTTCTTAAAAAATGAATAGGTACTTAGAGAATTTTAATTATTAAATTAACTCAGCCACATTGCGCCACATATTATATGCAGCCCTAATTATCTTTTCTATCCTAACTATTGATCAATTAGTTTATTCTTAGAAGCCATAAAGGAAAATTTAAAAATACAAAATAAGTATCTAGGTAGAAAGTAGGTATACCTACCGCGAAAGTTCATTTAGGCTAAGGAAAATGTTTTTCCTAATCTTGCTTTTCATTTACTTATTTGTAGTTATTTAAGTACCTAGGTAAATGAGTCACTATTTACCCATTTCCCTATCCTATTCAACTATAAAATAGTGTTGTTCATCGAATTCCGAAGCTAATAATACTTATTAAACTAAATAAAATTCAGCACAGTTTTTTTTTCCAGCAGCAAATTGTCAGCCCTGTGTCATATTTCGCGGGATCACGCGCCCGCCCCGTCACCATAGCCACCTATACAGTCAATACATGCGAGTGCGAATAATTTTTCATCTATTCCCATTAAATGTGACGTCAGTGCCGCTGTCAGATAACTACAGGAACTACAGTTCATTATAATGTCATACTACAACTATAATAATACGAGTCATGCATTATTGCGTTCTACTTATGTAGGTACTTATTGAGTAGGTAGCACTAACAGTTTCTGAACGACCTATTTTAACTACATGAATTCATTGCAGTATACGTGCGCGGATCATACACAGTTTTCCTATTTTCTCAACCACGTCAACGTTCCTTTACACAGCTCCAGGGGAACAAAATAAGTGTAGAACATAAAGTACACAACGCCGCAAAAATGTAGTGTGCAACTAAAAAAAATGTACACGAGACTATTCAGCGTGAAAAGTATCATTCATACTGTACTGCGGTCAGCGCCGACTAAGCCGCCTCGCAAAGTCAAAAGAGCTTTGACTTCAAAGCGTTGGGGACTGGGGTATAACTGGCAACACCAAGAGAATGCAAAATAAACTGGCAACACTAAGGTAAGAGTGCAAAATAAATGCAGCAACAGCACATTACACAGCCATTGAATCAAAAGACAGACGGAGCGTGAAGTGATGAAAACTGGAAAAATAATAAAGTTGCCCCTTACGAGTGTGTGCGAGGGACGACTATTCTGGGATCTTGAGGCGCACAGATAAGCACGGAGCGTCACTGATCGGTGAACTGCCCTTTACTCATTCCTCCTTTGCTTGTTGGACCTAATAAGTCTAATAAAATCTCGTAGACAGGAACGTTGATATTAGGGCTACGCGTGCTACGAGTGCTACGACTAGGCTACGGCAATTACAATACCTCTTATAACTTATTTAAATTTTGGCAGTTGACATAAGTCGTTTCAAATACATTGTACAGACGCCAGCACATCAAGCTACCCGAAACCGTCAAATTTTCCCAATCAACCTTAACGATGCAGCGATAGCGATAAAGCGTAGCGATAAAGTTGAAAATCTATTGAAGAAATTTGACAGATGCTTGATGTGCTGGCGTCTGTACTATTTAGTCTTAAAGTCGCAGTATTTTACTAACCTCATACCTGCGGGGTAATTGCGTAACACACTAACAGTAGAAATGGCTTTCATTTTGACAGTTCAATAATATTCATTGCGTTATTTACGTTGTTGAGCAGACAATTTTTTTTAACTATGAAGCAATAGATTAGTAATATCTTTCAAAATGATTTAGATTGTGATTGAAAGTGTGTTACTAAATTAGGACGCTGGACCTAAATATACATCAAGTAAGGCTTTATAACTGCAAAGTTTGATTACTAACAATACCCAATTCCTTAGTTCACCGGAAATGAAAATAAAGAAACTTCCAGTACTTTCTGCAAATTCCCAAACCAATTCAATTCCGAAACTCCTTTCCAAAACACACACATTTCAATATCGCCCACGGAGAATGTTGAGAAAAGTACTTTTTCAACTGAATAATAATTCCCTGTGGTCGGTACTTCGTAGTCCGTAGTGGCGGTACCTCGTCTAGGTGTTCGCACAAGCCGTGTCAATATTGGCAGACACTTGCAGGGAGAGACGTATGATTTTTACATCAAAAGCAACACGATCTCAAAGCAGACCAGAGAGAATTTACATTTGACGAGTAAGAGGTGTGGTAACGTTTTTTGTCCAGCCCCGACGTGGGGATAACAGGGCTTAGTAAACAGTTGCTGTTGCTTTGATATCTGTGCACCTTAGGGTTTTTTAAACCCCTTTCAGATAAATGTCGAGAGTAATGATAATTTCAACAACTCATCATTGGATTTTCCGAGTTCTTTTCTTACAAAGGACTTGCCTCTTTGTAAGAATATTTGGTTGGATCTTTTCTTTTTGTCTTTTTTCTTACAATCTGTCACTATGTCTTAGGACATTCAGTAATTTTTATGACGAGTTCTAAAATGTCTTGCTTGGTATGCACTATGCATCCTATGACACATCGTAGTACTTGGTTGGATCTAACTTAGACATGGTGCTGATTTGAGCTCGGTAGGTAATTATACTAACCACTCACCCTAATATTCCCCAATTTTACGGAGCTGGATGCAACTCCACGCTGAATTTTAATTAATTTATAAATAACCAACTTATATTAACAGTTTGCACCACACATACGTGCTATTAGTCAATATTAGTAATTACACATGTCATACTATCATAAAATTAACATATACAATAATTAATTGTATATGTTAATCTGTGTCTGTGACCTACTAACACAGAATTTAAGTAAAATTGTTATTAACCCTATAGACTCCTGTCTGAAACTCGAAATCAAAACATTTATTTCGATAAAACCATTTACAGGCACTTTTGAATTGTTAATGAGTTGGTCAGTCAGAAATATGAAGCCAGTTGCCCATTCCAAAGCGTAGTAGGTACCTACGAAGAGGAACGCGCAAGAAACTTGTACTCTTAAATTATATAAAAAAAAAAAAAAATTAAACGTTTTCTTTTGTATGCCATTGTCTTATAACCATACTAAAACAAGATAAATGATAACATCCATCAATTTATTCAATTCAATTTAATTCAAGAACAATTAACATTGTGTTTCAAATCCTTAAAATTACAAAAGTAACACATTCATCATACAATAATCACAGAAAATAACAAAAGAAAACAAAAAAAAAGAAAAATAATACAATCTAATATTACACAGTCTCTCATTAACCAATATAAACATTTTAAAACATGGATATGTCATCATCTATCGAATCAATAACACCATAGACGATGTCGCGTTAGTAGTTACTCGCTTCTTCCGTAGAGTGGCGCCAAAAGCAAATTAGTGAAAACATAAATTATCGAAAGCGCAGAGCGGTGGCACCTTGCATTGTGAACAAATTTAATTTCCTAGTCGAGCACGAGTAAATGCATGAAACCAGCCGCGCCGCGCACCTATTGGTTGCATTATTTACTGCACTTTCAACCCGACTAGTGAAAAGCATTGTAATTAATTGGGTTATGGCCTGCGGTTTTGTCGTTGTTCAACTTACTCATCACTTGTTTAGGCGAAAAATTTAATGTAGACGTATTTGTTTAGAGTGCTATTAATGGTAATTAGTTTTTATTGTACCTGAATCTACCGATCTTTATTTGAACTACTAGATGTTTACATTTGTAGAGTTCTTATGATTGAATCATCCCACTATTCTAATTGCATAGTTTTAATGAATTCAGGCCAAAATAAGTGTCATTTTTCAATTGACTACATGATTTCTTTAATTAACAGTGCTGTAGATAAATTCGATGAAATTATTTAACAATACCTAACGCATCAAATCTGTAGCATTCCATTTAATATTAATATCTATGCAAAATTTTCACGTTTCACAGCGGGGATTACAGTTGTTGGCCGTCGCATCCCAAAGTTACGGCTTTAATATAAAAATAAAGTTTAACGAGTATGCGCAGTCTGTTGCAGCCTCCCAATGTTGAGCTCGATTTATTGCTCGGCAAAGACCATTTGTTTCCGATACTTTTTTGTGGGCTAATCCCCCTGTATCTCTTCATTTTTTTCCGCGAACTGGCCGCTTTTGCGATTAAAGCATTTTGATTGTTGTTGTAGGGATGAACTTTAGTGGTTGGGACGCCTGTTCGATTTGTGTGAGCAATGATAGGTGTGTTGTGTGAACGTTTAGGTTGATTTTATTCGAGATAGTATTGGAATTTAAGTTGTATCGAAGATTTATTTTGATTTGGTTTATGATGGGGGTGTTTTACAGATAGGTACATTCGAACTACTTTAACCTAACTAAGTTCTTTGTCTGCCATAGTTCCTAAATACTTAGTTGACATCTGAACACAGAATGTATGAGGTTTCAATAGAACTTGCTAGAGTTTTCACAAAATTTGTAATAGAAAACTTGATTGAGAATTTGAGATGGACCGGTTGCTAATATCCACGACTTGATGGTCTTGATGTCACATACCAAACCGCTCCGGAATCAGAGACAACTTGAGATGTCTCGGTTCGACTTGCCGGCAATAGATGGCGCTAGTAGATACGACACCGAGCTGCAAAGTTTTCCCACTTGGAGGGAAAGATGAGATTATGCTAAAGTAGTGTAATTACTTCGTTTTTCATATAATATGTATTAATTACGTATTATTCGTGAATATAATAAACATTTCTACAAAAAAAAATCTACATGACTGTCAGGAATTTAGAAATAAAGTAATGTGAAAGGTTTCCTGGGTATCAACCTATTGCAAAGTTTTATTAAACGTTACTTGACGACGAATTGTGATTATTTTCATTCAAAATCCATCATGAAATATCGTGCTTTCAGATTTAAAGTTCCTTTTTATTAGACTCTTACAAGAAACTATCACTAGATTCCTTCAACGAGGACACGTAGGAAAATACTGAACTTTATTTCACAAGAAACAACCGGATTTTCTGATGCTTGCTACTTCTTTGTATTAAAAGAATTCGTTCGATAAAACATGGTGACATAGATAAATAGGTGGCAGGTAATTAATTAACATTAATCTATATATATAAAAGGAGAACTGACTGACTGACATATCAACGCACAGCCCAAACCGCTGGGTCTAGAGATTCCAAATTTGGCACGTACGTTCCTTATGAGGTCTAGGGGTGCACTAAGAAAGGATTTTTCAAAATTCATCCCCTAAGGGGGTGAATGGGGGGGGGGTGAAATTTCACGCGGACGAAGTCGCGGGAAGAAGCTAGTCTATATATGTATATAAAAGGAGAACTGACTGACTGACATATCAACGTACAGCCGAAACTACTGGGGCTAGGAATGTGAAATTTTGCACACGGCTTCCTATTATAATGTAGGGGAGCACTAAGAAGGGGTTTTTGGAAATTTAACCTTTAAGGGGGTGAAAAGGGGGAGGGTGAAATTTCACGCGGACGAAGTCGCGGGTATAAGCTAGTTATATGTATAAACATATGACTATGATGTGAAATCTCTGTAAGTTACAGAGGAGATAACAAGTGGCTAAGAGCTGTTAATTTGTTTGTTGATAAAGAGTACTGGAGATTATCTGCCGGTGAAAATATTCCACGTATTATACGTAGATAACGTGTGCTTAAGGTCAATATAAAGCCAGGCAATTCTGTCAAAACTTGCACTGCAATTCACTTGGTATCCTTTTTCTCTCTCTTATTGGTATCTATATTCTTTTGAATATAAATATCGTTAAACGTAACCGTATTCAATTATATTTCATTGTAATTTTTTACGTTCAAAAGTGCCTTTAATGTGCCTATTTGAAATAAATGATTTGACTTTGACTTTGTATCCTGTTGTCAAATTCCTTAGAATAAGAATAAAAATATATGTGTTACCAGTTCTAAAAGTTGGTGGTTAGTAGTCAGCTAAATAGACAAAATATTGAATGCAGGTATGCATTCAATATTTTGTCTATTTAGGCCATGCAAATTCATTTTACATGAATACTATAGCTATACTACTACTAATAGTAAGTATAGATACTATAGTAGTATTTCAGTGAGGGGCCCGTGGCTAAATTATAACAGTCACACAGGTCGATCGATCAGATTAAGCTACGCTTGCCGCGGTTGGTCTGTAAATGGGTGACCATCTTTACATACCGGGACCCCTCCGTGCCTCGGAAAGCACTTTAAGCCGTTGGTCCCGGCTGTCATTCGTGGATCTTTGACAGTCTTTACGGGTAGTCAGAAGCCCGAAAGTCTGACAACCAATCTTACAGTTATCAGATTTTCGGGCTTCTGACGACCCGTAACAAAATTCACTATAGTGAGTAAAATAAAATCAGTGTTAGTTTTTACTTACATAATGTATTATAGTACTACTGAGCTTGTTTGTATCGATTCTTTTGGTAATAGAGCCAAATAACTTTTGTAGTGTTTCATTATTCGTAAGCCAAATTAAAAGGCATCCTTATAAAGAAATTCTTATAGAACCCGTTCAAATTTCATAAAAGTTTTCAAACTGTTACAGAAATAAGGATCAATATGGTAAAATTTAAGAATACATTTACGGATATAACTACGTCAGGTTGTCTAAAGTGTGGCAGACCGTCACATTCGCCGAATCCACCCACACACTCGCGTTCCCAAGCGCCCGGGGTGGTTTCCATTCTAAAAAAGGTCATGTCATGGAACGCTTAAAAAGAACTAGCAAAGCTAAGTAACGTCCACTACACCGCTACGTTTCCAATGAATCTCGTCATTATTTTTTCATCTCTAGGCAATTTCGAGGGACAGTGCTAGTCCATAGCCTTGTGCACCAACTCAAAGATTAAGATAACTCACTTTTTTATTAAAAAATATCTGACTTTAAAATACCGAAGTGTTTTCTCCAAATGAACATGGACAAAACGAAGGTCATGTCAAATGCCCATGTAACACCCACTCTCATAAAGATCGGAGACGCTACACTCGAAGTCGTGGACGAGTATGTTTATCTAGGACAAACTGTCCAGTTAGGTAGTCTAACTTCGAGAAAGAGATCAATCGTCGAATCCGACTCGGCTGGGCAGCGTTCGGGAAGCTACGCAATATCTTCTCGTCCTACATACAGCAGTGTCTCAAGACGAAAGTTTTTACCAGTGCGTGTTGCCAGTGATGACATATGGCACTGAAACGTGGTCGCTCATAATGGGCCTTATTAGAAGGCTAAAAGTCACCCAAAGGGCAATGGAGAGGGCTATGCTTGGAGTTTCCCTGCGTGATCGAATTAAAAATGAGCAGATCCGCAGGAGAAACAAGGTAACCGACATAGCCCGAAGAATTGCCAAACTTAAGTGGCAGTGGGCAGGGCACATTGCTCGCAGAACAGATGGCCGATGGTGCTGAAAGGTTATGGAATGGCGACCGCGTACCGAAAGATGTAGCGTTGGAAGGCCTCCCACAAGGTGGACCGACGACCTTGTCAAGGCTGCAGGAACCCGTTGGATGCGAGATGCACAGAACCGGTCGAAGTGGAGGTGCTTGGGGAGGCCTATGTCCAGCAGTGTACGTCTTTCGTCTGAAACGATGATGATGATGATGTTTTCTTCGAGGTATCATTACAGCACGTATATATTGATTTTCAAGATGACATAAAACTCCTGAAGTTTGAAGTTAAATTTGAAAAGTACAAGAATCAAATCGATTGAGGCATCTTAAAGTAATCTGTACCTACACATACAAAACCAACCAAATATTTATTGAGAAATTTTTCCTAAAGACAGATTAAGCTAGAAAAAAAAAACTGAACGAACCTAATTGTTCATACTCTTGTACGAACAATGCACTACTCCCCTTAACAGCATAAAACATTTTTTAATTCTGAAGAATTTTAAAGCCGTTATGAATTACGCAGTGTTTCAGTGGGTAAATATACTTGTAGATAACATCGTTCTTTGTTTCCAACGCCCCTTCGGTGACATCTCATTATCTTTGATATATGATTGATAATCACGCAGAAAAATATATTTTTCCTTCACTTGTATACGGAAAACGTACACACAGGTAGGTTTAATAATGATTATCAAAGTACTCTGTAGTTGTATCTATGTAGACATATATAATGGTTTGAACCTAATGTGTGTGCTTACGTCATTGAATATGGTTTCTTGTATATGACTAAGTAAATATAGATTAGACTCACGTATAAGAATCTGAAAAACATGTTTACGTTGTTATAAGATTAGTATTGTATGGAATAATTTGTTATTACTTATGTTTATTTTTATTTTTTTGAGTTGAATGGGCCTGCTTTTGACCTCGATCACGCTTGATGGAAAGCGATGGATGAAGTTTATGATGGAATGAGCGTACCCAGAAGATGCCTGTTCGCTCTTGCTTTGAAGGCAGACGGGTGAAATGTGGAAGGGAACACAGACGCTTGCAGAGACGTTTGCACACAAATGGTAGATAATTAAATTTCTTAGAGTATGATTTAAATCTGGCAAATTGGTGTGACGTACAGGATTAGGGAACCAAATGGATGTAGTTGCTGCGTAGCAGGTTACTTGAAGAGGTAGACATGGAATTACGCATATCTCGTAGTCGTCTACTTGACTATCATAGCAGTCATCTTGATCTCGTAGACACAGAGTTACACATTTTGCTGCTTTGAATATGAACATACATAATCAGCCCCTTCTCGGTTCCTCTCTTCGAGAGGGAGTGGGCCGTAATCCACCACGCGGGCTCAGTGCGGGTTCGTAAATGTCACATGTCTTCGAATTTTTAGTAGTCACAGAGCTACTCATGTGTCGTAGGCCCGTTTACTTGACTAGCGTAGCAGTCTTCTTAGCCTCGTAGCCACAGAGCTACGCAAGTGTCGTAGACCCGTCTACTTGACTAGCGTAGCAGTCTTCTTGATCTCGTAGCCACAGAGCTACGCAAGTGTCGTAGACCCGTCTACTTGACTAGCGTAGCAGTCTTCTTGACCTCGTAGCCACAGAGCTACGCAAGTGTCGTAGACCCGTCTACTTCACTAGCGTAGCAGTCTTCTTGGGTACCACAGAGCTACGCAAGTAACGTAGACCAGTCTACTTGACTAGCGTCGCAGCTTCCTTGACCTTAATAATCAGCGTCAGCCTTCGCAAGCTAATTAGTCATAGACTCTTACTTAGCATTAATAAGCGTAGCAGGCAATTTGAAATAATAGAAAAGGATATAGATCTAGATGTACATTTGCCATAATTTCTGATCCAAAAGTATCTAAATAAAGTAAACTATCCCCGTTCAGGTTTAATTTTTACACAGTCACTCACTAAGGGGAATTATTAACACATTCATCTGTATTTAAAAGGTTTCAACTTTATGTCTTATCACTTTTTCCAACAATTATCAAAAATGATGGACGAAAATAGAGGTTATAAAATTAGTCTCGATGGTCACATTTAAAACATCTTTATGGTGACTTAAAATTATAATTTCGGGTTTAAGTATTCAAATAAGTAAATCAAAGCACTCAATTTGTTCGTGGCACTACAAATGTGCATCCAACGTTTTCTGATTCATTTGATTTTTACATTTTAGTCAGATAGTTTTGATCTTTTATAGTGACAGTTCTCTATCTGCCTTGCTAGTCGTTAACTTCTAAGGAACAATATTATGCGTGACCTGATGATCACCACGTATTTTGTAGTTGCGTATTTATAAGCTACAAGACTAAATATAATAATAACAATAATAGTTTTTTTTGCAATATATGTAGAAGAATTTGCAGAAAATGAATATCTTCAAAAGCCCAAAAGTCTGAGAACCCAATCTTGCCAAGGGGTAATACCCAGGTACCCAGGGATATTATCCAGTAACTGGGTTGTGGAGGTCAGATAGACAGTCGCTCCATGTAAAACACTGATATTCAGCTGCAGCCTGTTAGACTGGAAGCGGACCCCAACATATTTGGGAAAGAGTAGGCAGTTGATGAGATGATGAGAAGAATATGGATCTAATGCATCTTGAACTATGTCTTCGCAGTATATTGTTTTGCACTTGGAGAAGCCACTAGAAGATTGTAATTCAGATTTTGGAGGAAATACCTCACGAAACATAGTATTATGATTAATTTATTGATTGTAGATATTCCAATAAATGATCAAGCTACCGTCTGTACCTGTAATAAAACCTTTTAGAGAAATGATTTTTAAGGGTTCTAACTATTTTATTAGAAACTTAGAAAATGTTTATTGATCTCTTTCTTGGATTTAGGTATTCCGGTCTGATCCCCACCCCCCTCCTCGATCCCCTGCTAGTTCGTCTTCTGTTTTAAACTTTGTCTTATCCAAAGTCTGTAAAAGTTAAAGAAGTTAAAGGTTTTAGCCTGTTTTCAGGTTTGTTTTAAAAATCGACTGGTAGATTTCTACTGTTATGTTCCATTATTCCATAAGGTCCCACAACCTTACAGAACATAAAAAGTCAGAAATAAAAATGTAGGTAAACCTAGCTGCTTTAGATTTAAGATTTTTTTATAATTAGTTAGTACCTCTCTACATTATAATATGTTCTTCTCATACGCCCTTCTTTACACTCTTCTTTTTCTTTTACCCCTCTCCCAATCACTTTGCAAATAATTTATTCTTAAGAAAGTTTGCAATACCTATTTACTTTAACTTTTAAAAGACAATAAACTACTTACGGCTCATAAAATACTTCAATCACAATTAAATGACAGTTAATGCAATATTACAACAATTAACTAGACCCTCATTTCTTAAGACGTCTACTCTACTTACAGCTTTTCATCCATAAAACATAAGAGTGTACTCAAAGTAACAACTCAAAAACAATACTTTTAAAAATTTAAAAAACCAAACAAACACTCAATACATTGAATAATACAGAAGTACCCTACATCTATATGTTGATTTTGATACCAATATTATAAAGAATAATCATTGAAAAACATCCTGAACAAAGAACTTTACTAAATAAACTTATCTTTGCCCTTCTCAAATCAACATTCAACCCTTATGTCCTGAAAAATAAGGGTTATTTCAGCGTGTGTTGCAAGTGTTGGGAGTGTAAAAGTTATAGTGGTGTAGAAGACGGAACCTATTGGAGTGGCTTTCGGGAGTTTGGCTAAGTTGTCGATCGTTGAGATCGCTATTGTTTCGACACTTCAGCCCCTTTGTATTGTAATCACGATGTAATATGTAGAAATACGTATGAAGGTACTTGTATTGTGGGTAGTTTGAAAAAGATGTAGTTGCAATAGCAGAGTACTGTTGATTATACAAAATAATCAAATATCTACCTGAAAAGTTCTCAGGCAATTTTTTTTTATTAGCCATTAATGTCCCACTGCTGGGCAAAGGCTTTCCTACTTTCTTTCCAGCTCTCTCTGTCCAGAGGTGCCAACGACCAATCTTTATTAAAGGAATCCAGTCAGCCATAATTAACATAACATAATCAGTCTATAATGTTCCCACTGCTGGGACACAGGACTCCTCTCGGTGAGAGGGAGTGGGCCGTAACCCGTCACGCGGGCCCAGTGCGGTTTGGTAGATGTCACATGTTTTCGAATTTTTTGATTCTAGGACATGCCGGTTTCCTCACGATGTTTTCCTTCACCGTTTTGAGAGCAGTGGTGATGAAATAATTTACACAAAGTAAAGCGCCAGTCTGGGTTCGAACTTACAACCTACACCTCGTACGTCGTGGCCGTTACCTACCACTTGGCCACCACTGCTCAACCATCATTACTTATCTAATATTATTGTCTAGGAAATTATTTACAAAAAAAAAAACACACACAATACGTACTTATGTAGGTAAATATAAAGGTAAGCAATAAAATAAATCTGTTTTTAATGTTTTACTCACTAAGAATTCTAGGTAGAAACTTTGAAATTCATATCAGGTGTATCAACCCCTAAAAAATAAAAAAAAATTGTAAATAGAGCCATACTTTTACAGTTTCTAGGATTATTTTAATTACAATTTAAAATAACTTGCTGAAAATTAAGAGCTAAAAAGTAATTATCGCTATGGTAGGTATACCAACTCCTTTTTTTATTATTCCTAAGTATAAGAAAATATTTTTTTCTGAAGTTCTAACAAGTTAAGTAAGAGAATAAAAACTAGAGTTACGTTTTCCTACTCAATAAAATGACTAAACAGTCCATAAACAAATCTAAGAGTTTTCCTCCTTATAATCAAAGTTTGCAATTAAACAAGATTGTAGAAGTAAGTTAGTATTTATTAGGCGGCAGAGAGCGCGCGGCCGCGGCTTCTAGGCTCATATTGATTACCGGTGACATTGTTATCAATCCCCGAGCAGACGCGCGACGCCCGACACACACAACACCCAAAAGAAACAGGAACGTTTCTTCGCGCGTTTGTAACGCAACGCAACGAAAAAAGAGGCGGAGACTCCGCGACAGCGTCGTCGACCAATCGTAGAGCAGCTGCAGCCGCGACGGACCAATCGCGCGCGGCGGCCGGGGCGGGCGCGCGCACGCGGCCGCGCCCTCGCCTCGCTCCGGCTTTTTATTTATTGTTGCGCGGAACAGCGCGCGCGACGGGTGTGTGATGCGTGTGTAGTCTCCCGCGAGCATGGAGTCCGCCGTGGACTCAGCGTCAACCGCGAGCGAGGTGAGCGGTTCGTCAGGGGGCTCGCCGCGCGTGAAGGCGGTGTCGCCGGCGCGCGCGCTCAGCCCGCCGCCGCTGCTGGCGCCGCGGATGCCACTGCCGCCGCCGGGGCTGGGCCTGCTGGGATCGCTGCAGATGATGCACCACTCGCCGCTCGAGCTCATGGCGGCCGCGCATCACCACGGCCCGCCGCGCTACGGTAGCCCGCCGCCCATCTCTACGTCCGACCCGTCCGCCAACGAGTGCAAACTAGTGGACTACCGTGGCCAGAAGGTGGCAGCCTTCATCATCCAAGGGGACACGATGCTGTGCCTGCCGCAGGCTTTCGAACTGTTCCTGAAGCACCTGGTGGGCGGGCTGCACACAGTGTACACCAAGTTAAAGAGACTGGACATAGTGCCGCTGGTGTGCAATGTGGAGCAGGTGCGCATCCTGCGCGGGCTGGGCGCCATCCAGCCGGGCGTCAACCGCTGCAAGCTGCTGTCGTGCAAGGACTTCGACGTGCTGTACCGCGACTGCACCACGGCAAGGTACGTCCAACACATGAACACCTTGTTCCTCCTTGTTGTTGTCACATGTCAGTGCCACCGACCATCTGGTCGGTGGCCGGTTTACCGGTCAGTTAGGAAGGTAGGTATCACCTCTGTGTCTGTAGTGTTCATTTAATTTTACTGTGACTGGCTTATTTATTTATTTTTAAGGTTACGTTTATGTTGTTTTTGTATGAACCTACTTTTTCCTCCACTGACCTCTTCATGTGAGCAGGATTTAAAGTTTTGTAACGGATGTCAAAAGTCAAGTATTGATGAACTACACACGCTTACAAAATAATCGAGTGAACTACAGTTTGATTGTGACTTTCTGGAAATGAACCCAGGAACGGTTTGGACAACATAGGCCTAATAAACAAGCTAGCTAGATAGAGAGGTCCGGGAGTGCATGACTCCGATGAATACCAGTGTAATTAGCTATACAAATATAATTTTATTGGGCTGAGGATGAGCCAGGAAGTGTCATCAAGGTCGTCAGGATAGAATATTAAATTGCGTGGCGTTTGTCCGCCTGCATGTACAGCCCTGCGGGGAGAGACGCGCGATCCATTAATTTTTCACATTTTAATACGCGCAAAATATTTCCACCGGGTTAAATATTAAAGTGGGCTTCGGTCGGCGACGGAAGGGTTAAATCTCAGTTAATTAGCGGCTGTGGCTTAAATATTTAAATAGTAATTTTTACAAACGGTAAAGTTAGATTAAAAAATCTTGTTGTGTTGTGGCCGCGGCGGCCCGGTAGGCCTATATCGGTGTTTTTACTGAATGTGTTTTTAAAAATGTAATGTTGCCGGGAACTGTGCATCTGGGAGGCGTAAAGTTTAATTTTTTGTTGTTATTGTCGCTTTGTGTTATATTTAATGTTTGTTTATTTATTGGGGAACGGAAGCGCTCGGACGTGTGACGCGGACGCGCGGCTGCTCGCCTTTCTGACTCACATCTTTGTTTGACTTTATGAAATCACTATCCACCTAATTCATATGACTAATGATGTTATACATGAATTCCGCTAATTTGATTGATGTTGGATCCGGGGTGGATATAAAATAACAGTTGGAACTGAGATTGTACCTAGGTACTATATTAGGTATAAGAATTAAAATTTTATTAATTCATTCTGTAGATAAGTAGATAGATTCTTTAGTAATAAACTATTCAATAGGAAAAGTTGTTAGGTATATTTATGTAAAATTTAATTAAATGATAAGGAACATTAAGAAATGTGGAGAACCAATAAATCTTTATTTTTTCTCAACATTATTACAGGCACAATCTTAAACAGAGAAAGGTGTCTGAGATAGGCAGGCCTGAGTTACAGGTCACCCGGCTCTCTTAGATAGGACATGTTACTTTACATAACGGTTAGTAATATAACAAATACAATACAATCAGACAAGAACTCTACTCGTAAATCATTAGAAAGCAATTATAACACAATTTTTGTCACCACAGTGAAAGTGTTAATTTAAAACGAATCATTTAAGTTCCAAAAATAAATGAATGGTACAAGAAACATCATAAGAAATACCAATCAGTGTAGAAATAAATGAAAAAAAAAAACTGGTTCGTTCGCCGGCGGTCGGTGAATCGGACGAAATTCGTATTGACATGTTTCCAGTATTACGATTCCACTAATACAGTCGACAAAGAAATCTTGTTTCTAACATAAATAGCAATTCGCTTTTTATACCTGCCTCCTTTTGGTAAAATAAACCAACTATTTTGGTCTGCTATTTTATATTATAGCTAGGTACAGTCGGTATTAAAATTGTTTCGATTTGACTAGGTTGGTATTTTCTGTTAAAATTTAACGTGTCTCATTCGCCTCGATTTGAATGGTAGGTAACCAAATACTTAGGTATGTTTATTGATAATTATAGGTAAATGCAGCATTTATAATAAAAAATGGGTCACAATACTAATTTTTAACCTTTTATTGAACTAATTACTTACAATTAGGTAGTGTAAAAAAAAGTAACGCTTCAAAACATAAATTTTGTCTTATAGAGTATAGATGAAATCGTTTTATAAGTCACCAATTAAATAAAAACAACAAATATTTCTTCAAACATAAACCTAATGGATGTCACTGCACGCATTTGGAAATGCGATATTTAAAAAAATAAAAACGGAACGCCCGCATTACAAAACGCAGTGTAAATAATAGGAGGACGTTCCTTTTCACGCTTCAATAATTGCTCGACAGCAGATAAACGAGAGGTATCACGTTACCGGCGAGGATCTGCACGGGTGTTCTGACTTTACTTCTATAACTCTTTTATGTGACTTAATGTATAAGCACAATGCCTTTTAAAATCTTTTATGATATGTAAAAATAGTAGGTATGTGAGTCAGACTGAGATAGTCACTTACCACGTTTTAAATGTATTCAATGATTAGCCGTTAGGAACTGGGTTATGGAGGTCAGATAGGCAGTCACTCCAAGTAAAATACTGGTAATCAGCTGCATGCGGTTAGGCTGGAAGCCAACCGCAACATAGTTGGGAAAAGGCTAGGCAGATGATGATTGTAAGCTTTTAATTCTGAAAACCAGAAACGGTGCTATTTGTTTCTTTTATACGAACGTGTTAATATTAATATATGGCCTTGTCTGATTCTAGTCAATCGAATTCCTTCGATTATTAGGAAGTAGAGAAAGCACTTGAACCGCACAAAAGCAGGCGCTACTGCCGTCGACTTATTTTTTTCTTCTAATCAATGCATTCAAAGCACAGGGTTCCGTCCATTGTCTCTGCTACAAAGAGCGAGGTTCAATTACGGAGGTCATCAACACGACTTTTTATGGAATTTTCAACTTTACGACTCATTTTGATGGTCCGCCTTCAAACGGAGTGATATTTTGTAAATAAACAAAGTACTGAAATAACTACCTCATTACCTTTGTAGAGCCGGTAGTGCGGAGTTCTTCTCAAGCGTTTTTGTAGCTAGTTTAAAACTTATAGGTGTATGTACTGGTTATGAAAAAGATAAAGGTTCTCTCTGTACTGTTTAAGTAATTTGTATCTATGTTCAATGATTAAGCCACGAGTTATAGGAGCCTGTGATTTAGAAAGCAGTACACCCGTTGAGTGTTTAGACAAGATGTTTTTATTATAACACTATTAAATTAATAGCTAGTCAAAAGTAGGATACCTAGTCAGGTCAGTGTTGTTTGTTACGTCAACTATGATAATAATTTAGTTATTAACAGATATGTTAGTACTTTAATATTTATTTTAGCTTTTGTTTTATAGCTCGCGGATGGTACAATGATTTGTTTGCTTAGACACACATAGTCCACATGCAAGCGTATGTAGAATACATTATTATCATGAATGGTGTGTCCGGACTCCGACTGGCGTTGGTCCAAGCACTGATTCTCATTGAAATATTAAACCAAGACACTGCAATGCAGTGTCTGAGACGCGTATGTTGCCAAATTAATTAATTACAATGTCATCTCATGTAAATAGATTAAGAATTAAATGTTAATAATTGAAAATTCATAAATAATAATAATAATCTTGATTAAGTTATAAATATTCATGTGAAGGTCAACTATAATTTCATTGTTTAATATTTTGTCTGTGATTGTGTGCCTACCTATCAATTTAATTATTTCTGTTTGATTAGTAAAGTGCTTTCCGTAAAATTGGAAGAGAATATTACATAGTTAATCATGAAATACAGCAATACGTAGTAGAATTTTCTTGTACATGCTGTATTTTTACATTTACTCAGATAACTTTTTGTAGGCGACAAGAAATAAAAAAAAAATGCGCCACTTTTGATATTGCAACCCTAAAAATAAAACACAAGGAATTGTATAGCCCAAAAATATTGAAAAACGGTAGCAGTATGCAGTAGTATCCTAGTCTGATAAGTTACTGGGAGTTGATCTGCCTAGATCATCTGCGCCGGCGTCGGTGCGGCGACGGACCGGCGCGGCCGCCGCCACCGCGCCAGTCTCACGCCTCGATGCACGCTTTATCGCCATCCAAACAGACATACACCCACACCAATGGAACTCTGCTTTGCTTTCTAGATTTCCGCATATCGATTGGTAGTTTAGGTACTTCTGCTTGATATAAATTCAGTGGTTATTCAACTCACCTCATACTTCCTTCCCGCACATTTCCATTAAACAAGACCACCCAACGCGATAATAAATGTACAACAATCATCCAAACAACATTACGTTCACAATTGAACGACAAATAAACTCGAGTGGCTTGAGGAAACGCAATTTCCTTCGAGGCAGTAAAGCGACAAACTGTTCCACAATGGGAATATCATGGAGGCAATTTATTACGAATGATCAACAAGTAGCTGGGGAACTTCGGGCCACAGACGGAAAGCAAAGAATGAATGCGAGAGCCTCCGAATTGAAACGAACACCGATAAAGGACCCTCCGAGTGTCGGCGGCGTGCACGCTCGGAACGCACGCCAACACTCCAATCCTCCCGTAGCTACAATTCGAAAAAGCGAACGCACACAAATGACACGAGGGAATCCCTCCCGGCTAGACAGAATTATCTCGGCCTCTCTATTTCCGTTTCGCGTACTATTGAAAACGTGTCTCACTCGCTCTTCCCGGGGCTGTATAACGCCGTCTCTATCGCATTCGGTTCATTCATGACTGTATATTTGAATGGATTCGGAATGTGCGTTTTCTTCCCGCTAGTCTCCAATTCGACGTCATTCAGGAAACAGCCGGATGACATCGGGACGTGTCGCTTGAATCCACTGCGAATCTTTGCTACGACATTTTTCAGACGTGGAAAGAATGCTTGTGATAGTCAGTAAATGCATCAGATACTTGGTACAAGTTCTACGGTTGAATTTGAATGCTAAGCAACAGTTATGGTCAACTGACGAAACAAGATCGATTCACAAAAATCGACAATGTATTAATGAGCGTGTATAATTAGAATTTGCTTCCGTGTTAGGTAGATATTGAATGGTTGATAGAAACTATCGCATGGCGTGTGGCGTAGTGCGCCGGTAGCCGTTGTAACGTCTTATAATTGCGGCTCACCATGTGTTGAGCTCTAATCATGTTTAATTATAGTAAGAAGAAGGAGTCATTGCCGTTTATCATGAGATGAACTGTTACAGACGTATAAACGCCGCGAGAAAATGATGGATTAAACGTTGCTCCAGTTACGAGTATGAAAGTACGGTGCTCACATTAATTAGTAAACGTTAGAATAGATTAGAGCTATAAATATGTTTTATATTTATTGCTCAGCCTATATGCGTAATTTATTAATAGGCGGCGAGAGAATTTCCGGAGTATTTAGTATTTATATCATAGCTTCTAAATTGTATTAAAACGGTGTCATTTTTCGGTTTACTGACTCTGATATAAAAAATAATGTCTGAAATGCGAATAGGCTAAAACCTGTATGTAGTTTACCATAAAAAAAAAAAAACTAAGAAATGAAATTTTATTTACAACGCCAATCTTGCATCTGAGAAATGAAGACATGCTGCGTCGATGTGAATAACGGGAGACAGTAATTTAAATGCAAGTTTTCTTCTGTCCGTATATACATAGGTACATGGTTATTAATCCAATGCAGATTAGAGCTGAGACAATGGGAGGCGGAAATGCAGCGGAATGACGTTTTTGCGAGACTCGCTCAACCGCCATTGTGTGAATGAGACGCGCGCACTAATTGCCAGCGAAATTATAAGTTCAAACAAACGAGATCCATTTATATTATGTTCTAAATTAAGACGTGTTTGTCTGTTTAAGAAAATTATATTAATCGTACAGTAATCGTAGATTGGAGGCAGATAAGCTAAGACGTACAAACGACATCGTGGGATCTCGCAAGATTGATACAGCAATTGACAGTAAAAAGAGCTCGTTTTAAAAAGCAATAATTCTAATATAAGCGGCAGTTAATTCTTGCACACAATTATAATAGTAGATAATGTTTTCTTTTATCGAATTACAATTCGTAAGTAGCAGGTAAACGCCAATGGAATTGTAATTGTTTCTATTAATTTGAATTGTAAAAGCAGTTAAGTGATCTCTACAGGCGTGACAAAATAAAGTCATTATACTCGTACGGAGTGTGAGTATAGAGCGGTGTAAGAAATGCATTCGCACAATTAGTCCATTATGAACTGATACTACGCCGTGTACCGCGGTTATGCTTGTTTTTATCATGATACCATATCAATTTACTAGCTTGTGCACCTAATCGTGCTTTTTGCAAATTATTGGTTAGGTACACGAAAGTGTGCGATGGAGAGAGAACTGAACATTTTTATTATGTACGAATAGTTTGAAAAAAATTGGAGAAGCAATATGTGAGTTTGAATGTTGGTAGGTACCTATTTTATTTATGCCATGAAATCACAAATTCCATAAGCTTGGTTATGTGTTAAAGTAAAAAGCAAAGTAATATATGTATAGTCTTACAAGAAAGTCTGCAAATGTTGTGTCTACTTGGCAAAACAACGGTTTCGAAGATACGAGCATAACAAAATATCTTTATTGCAGCCATATAATTTATAGTAAGGTGAGAAAGTATTAGAAAACATAAAAGTAGAGATGTAAATTACAAGTAATAGTGTTTGTAAGTCCAACTTTATACAAACACATAGGAAAGTTTATAAAAAAGAAACAAAATGAGATAAGGGCTACTTAAGTCGGTCTGAAACCCTCGTTAAACGTTGATATACGGTTTATAATAAAAATTAATAAAACATTTGCAACAATTTAAAAGGGTTATCGATAAAAAACTTAGTAGACTAGTATCGAATGTGCGTCGGAGGTTGCCAGTTAAAAGATAGTAAACTGCGTTTTACAACCTGGCTGTTATTTATTTTTAATCAAATCACGCCTTAATAAATATAACAATGTAACATTATATACGTGCAAAGATATAGCTAGAAGGTAAGAAGGTAAGGCAGGGTACGGTAGAAGGTATACATTTCAAAACTTTGGCTTCCAGCTTCACTTGATCTTCTTATACCTATGGTCTATTACTACATAGAATGTATTGATTAAAATCATATAAATATTAGTTTGATTGCAATTCAGACCGTGAAACTGATTTCCAGTGTTGTAATCTGTAATAAAGTGCAGATCCCTTTTGTAATCCCTGTTCCATTCGAGAGACTTTAGTGATGTGTTTGTCCAATAAAGATTTGCTACATTGTTCATACTTCATATGTTTTGAGCTGGATATTATTTTGCTTGAACGAAGATTCGATCTGAAATTTTAGTCTTCGTGTCCTTGACCGACATTGTAAAGCTGGCAGGTTTTATTTGGAGTGCCCACACTACGGCTTTAAACGTACGACTACGGATTAACATGTACATAATTGTGCATAAAATGTTGTCATTAGTGGCTGTGGGTATTATTTTAGGTGTATTTAATGTGTCTTCCACAACATAGTAGAGTGATAGTGATCGAGGCGGCCGCAGAAGGCGCCCCGCGAGCATCACACTCCGATTAAAGTAATTTACAGCCGATATAAAACTATTTCATTTCGACGACGGACACATTTAATATAATTATCGTCGCTGCACTTAAAATAACTTTGTTTCCAGTTTTACGACTGCGAAATTAATAGTTTTTATGTTTATACTTTAAGCACATAACATAAACGACGGAACACGTGCTTTATAATATAAATTTCGTAAAAAAAATGTAAAATGTTGCCAGCGTGTGCAATTATCGATTGCTGGCCCGGAGCTAAAAATCGATAGCGGTCCAGATGCACAAAAATGGGCCAGAGAAATCGATTTGCCCCACATTTTGGCGGTCTAGCGGCCGCCGGCGGCGAGGGTAACGTTCGCGATAAGGGATAGTGCCCCCCCTCAGGGGCGGGGGTATCCCCCTGTCCCCCTTGATAATATTTACCGCCCCCCGGCCATACTTACGCCCCTCAGTATTTACGGGTTAGAGAAAAACAAGGGTACTCGAGCTTCGGAAGGTGCAACGTAGATTTTAATCCTTTCTGATGTTTATGATTGATGGCGGATTTCGTGATCGGTGTTGCGCTCATGTTGATGGATTCTTTATGATTCCCGTGGCTGGCGGCTCCGCGGCTCCGGCGCGCGCCAACACGTGATCGCGAATTAGTTTTAATGATTACACAATTGTTGCCATATTTTCAAATGCATCTTCATTAGCGTCATAGATCTCTTTTTTCTGGATGATATTTAAATTCAGTCTATTGTTGCTACCCCTCATCTGCACAAATCAGCTCAGCTGTAGTTAAGTAAACTATGTTGAAATGGAAATTGAACTGTTTGAAGTTTATTTGCATGACTTGCCTTTCAAGTGATTTTGGCCCACACAACATGAAAAACTATTATCATCAACTTGAAAACTAATGACTCGTCCGTACTCTTCAAACATAGGTACTACCTTCAAAACAATAGTTTAATAATCACATCCCAAGCGATGTATTCATTTTAAATAGCCGTTAGCGCCATCTGTCAATCAATAATGAATTTCGATAGTACTAAAAAACTTAATTAGACTGCTTTCAAAGACAGAGTAACATCGGCCAACAATTCGGATATGCGGCTGACAACTCCCTCCATAAGTAACCTGAACTTTATTTGTAGAGCTTTAAAGTTTGGAATGGGGCAGTTTAGTTTGTGGGATGGTAAAAATAATTTTGTGTTGATGTAATGTGGTGACGATGGGTAAAGATGTCCGTCAGTATTGACACGTGCCGATATCCCAGTGTGTCCATGCCGGCCAGTCACGGCCAAAAGGCTAATTATTATTTTCGTTACTTTAATAGACGGATTAACAGTTTCGTAACAGAGTAATCGTTTTAGATTTGGTCATGTAGTTATTTGTTGATCAATACATCAATAAAATTGAGCAGTAAGAAAAGCTTGATTTGAATGTTAGAATAACCTAAATTTTTTATGGATGTAGCTAACTATAGGCCGAAAAAATTTCTTCTTTCGTTGGTGACAGTCCTAAGGTCTCAGCGGGGACGCGGGTATAAACAAATGACGCGCACCCGACTGCACCAGGTATTGCATTGTCAAAGATAAGTCTGCAGATTTCTTTATGAAATATTTCGTGATTTACTTCCTCGGATTGAAGAAGTCGGACCTTGAAGTCTACAAACACTAACATACAAAGTTAAAGTAACAAAAGATTGCCTATCAATTAATATTTCCCTCGTTAGGTTTTATATATTTTTATAACTACACAGTAAGATAAGCCGATATATTTACTTTATGTTTTTCTTTAATTACCGGATCAGAAATTAAAATCCAATCCTGAAGTTAATAAAAGTGTTAATTAAGCTTACAATTTATTTTTACGATTGTTAATGTTTGTGTATCTGACTTTATTTAATTATTATCTATATTAATTAATGTGAACTTTAAATTATGATAATTGGAAAAACGTTTCAGTATAGATTTTTCGACTGATTCTAAATAAGTGATACAACAACTAGTCATGCAATGGGTTAATACTGAATATCACAGTAAGTTCCTTATACAGTTACCTTAGGGTCTCAATATTCTGATACCGTCATGATATTTTGAGTAATTACAACCCACACAAAACACGTCCACTGAACCAAAGCGTATTAATTTATTTATAAATGCGTTTTTCGGTTAGTTACACGTTTGCGATGGAGGAAATTAAGTTTGGGGAATTGAAACTAGTCATTGTTCTTTTAATTGCGGTCAATTTGAGGCGTTCTAGACGAAATGTGCCGATCATTGTGTGTCGAGGTGAGCCGTTACATCAAAGACTTCATGCCTCTCTAGGGAATATTGATTATATTATTATTTTATTGGTATTCGATGCTGGGAATTAGAGCACTGTGTGGTTATTGGTAGACTGATTTTGACATAAGACAGTAAAAATATGATGAGAGAAATCATCAGAGATTTCTCTCATCATATTTTTTCACTTTTCATAAAACATTATAAAAATATAAATTGTGACATAGTCAAGTTCTTTTTTTTTTAATAAAAAATAACGACGATTAATTAAAAATATCGACTATAGCCCATCCCTACTGCACACATTTGGAACACGTTTTAATAATTCCATTCGTAATATCATACAGATATCAAAGAAAGGGTTGCACAGTGGGCCGACTGCGCGCTGACTCGCACAAAATGTTCTATCTGCATATGCCCTCTGATTGATGTGCCCTGTAATTATTTAGACGCGTTAATAACACCACCGACGACGGCCGCACTTTGTTTCTGACGACTTAAGACGAATGAAATGAGAAATTCTATCGGACTCTTAATAGAGCTTATTGCTTTCTGATGTTTTGTTGATTAAACGAACAGAAATTGTTATTAAGTTCTGCGGTTGTTTTATTCCGTTTTGGGTTGCGAATTTTAATTATCTTCCATTCAACAATAATAAAAAGTATTTTAATTGCGAGAAGGATGACAGTCAGTAAATCCGTTGCGCATTAAAGTAATTTAATTATAACACGTACACAAAACCACACCTAAATGTAATGGTAAACATAGTGGCCACACCCGTTTCGTTCATATTATTGTAATAATGCGGTATCGTAGATTTATTTACATAAATGGCCGCCACATACAAATTGTCTTTATGTTTTCTGTGCGTGCGACCCCCGTTCCGACGAATCAGAATATTAACGTAAATAGTAATGGCGGGAAAAAAAGCTATTATGCAAATGAAACATTTTGTGGTAAATAGAAACTGACGTAATACGATGTTAAGAAAGGTTATAAATCGTTTTTGTTAGTGGAATTATTAGATTTTTATAGTTCCAACATTACTTGATACTATGCGTGACTTGATAGGGATTTGAGGCTTAATGTACCGGTACGTTAACTTTTCCTGAGTTTAATTTGATTCGACCGTATTTTATGTGCGTTTCAAATAATGTTATGATTATTATGAATAATTAAAAAAAAATGTACTGCCTACTTTTTATATAAATAGATAAAGTACCTACTATACCAATAAAAAAAATAATTTCGTTTTATCATAACAAAATCTGAATAATTTTGAAGCATATTACTAATCGATTGCTTCATAATATGTTCGATTTCGATATCGAAAATTTGTCTGCTCAACAACGTAAATAAGGCAATGAATGTTGTTGAACTGTTAAAATGAAAGCCATTGCAACTGATAGTGTGTTACGCAACTAACAACAACGTAGTATACCTACTTACTTAAATACTTACAACCATTTGTACTACGCATAATGGCATCTGGCAAAGAATACAAAATATTAATCTCGTGCAACACAAAATAATGGAATTGGCATATTCATTGAGATCATAGATATGAATACGTTATGATATACATTATTATATTTAATAACAAACGGCTGCTGAGTGGTGAATGTGCTTACGTCACAACGGGAACCGAATAATAGAGTTCGCTACAAACGTTTAGCGAACCCTCGAAAATTGAAATAAAAAAGAACCATTCGAGATGTAACAGCGATATGATTTTGCACTTTTTATTCTTTTTTTTCCTGTTTGCGTGCGTGTTTTCAACACTGTGCGATGGAGTTGCAAATCGATTAGACACATCGAAATTACGGATTTGCGTAACGTTTCACGTTTTTATTAAATTAAGGTAGTTTTCCATTGAAATAAAGAAACATCTAAGTAGGTAGGCTACCTACAAACACCACCTACTTTATTTTCATGAAGAATATGAAGATTTACTTTAAAGTTCAATGGATTAAGGATAAACTTGTTTGTGTGTACTAAAATACAAATATCAAAATAAGAAAACGTTATTATGCAGAAATAGTAGAAACATTGTAGAATTCTTTTGCTTATAAATAAACAAATTATGTATAATTTTCATAGACACAGCTATTCTACGCCTTTGGTGTTCCAAAAAAGCGCCCCTGTTTTTGTGAATCTAACGTAATTATAAGCGAGATTGTTGTGAAGTGACTTGTAATACGACCCCTTCTATAATACAGTTTTTAATTTTACAATTACATACCATATTTGGATAAATGTTACACTTATTTTCATAATTATATCTTGTAGGTATATGGATATTATATCCAAAATAACAAAATATATAGGAACAACTAAATAGGTTGTGTTTTGTCTATGAACATGTTAGACACCTCATAGACGCTGCGTAGTAATTTCGTAGGCGGTGCGTAGCAGTTGCGTAGGACTTGCGTAGGCTCTGCGTAGCATTTGCGTAGAATCTGCGTCGGCGGTTTGTGTCGTTTCATAGACAATACGAACCCTTACTTACATAATACTTTTGAAACAATAATTAAGAAAATAGATCCCGATGATTTTTGTATAACGGTAGGTATAATTCAATAAACACAGACTGAAATAATTCCAAAATCAATATTAAAATTAATTCTCTTCATGAAGTACTTTGTAAAGCGTAAGAACTCCAAATATTCGGACATTTGGACCGGCGAGGGCCCCATTCGTAAGAATGTAATTAATTAAACAAATGTACAGAACCGGAAAGAAATTCGCCAACCCTTGGCTCCCATTTTTTATAACAGACATACCTCATTTTGTTTTGGGGCCGTAATTGACTCGTTGTTAATTTTATTTTAATTTTCGGCTAAAAGGAATTTATCTGTGATTTTCAATTAAGAAATTATTGTTCTATTTTTTTTTCTTTTTGAGAAAAAATTACTGTTAATGTTGGATTTATTTATACCTACTCTATAACTGATGGTTCAACAGAAATTGCTCAAGTGGATTACAAAAAATGTGCACATATCAGAAGATCTAACGATACCTATAACCAACGAGCATTAAATAAACATCAGTAGGAATCATTTAGAATAGACGCTAGTTACCGCCGCAAATAAACAATTCAAACAGACAGCGGGTCATTACTGCAATCGCAATATGAAACAAGTGTGCATACGATTCTCACTGTTTTTTTTCCTTAATTATACCTCGTTACATATGGAAATCAATGGCCATAAAGAATACAGACATATCTTGGTAACAATCTATCGTAGACAGGATAGAAACGGCGCTAAATCAAAACAACGTGCAAAGCAACATTCGCTTCTCATATTTCCAATTAAAATTCCTATACATATGCATTGTTGCGAATCAGATATCTCTATTGTCCAGTGAATAGTTTTGTATATCGCACACACATACGACTGTATTATGCGATTCTAGCAATTGATCGTTGAGTCGCATGTAAACATCTCCGCTAGTGCTGGCAACACCAGGAATAGTGATGTACCTGTCGAGGTCTATTAATTAGTCGGCTGGTGTAATGTGACAAGTAGTGATGTGCTCGAGTTGTAATAACGTGATGGTATGTGGTAATCAAATAGTGTAGAAGTACTTATTTTAAACTAGCTGCGCCCCGCGGTTTCACCCGCATAAGTCTTATCCCGTGAGAATATCGGTATCAAAAGTATCCTTGTCCTAATCCAGGTCATGGTTTACCCATTTGCCAAATTTCACCCAAATCCGTACAGCCTTTTAGAGTGAAACCGTAACAAACAAAAATGCAAAAAATCATATCTTTCTTGTTATAATATTAGTTTAGGATTATATGCTGCTTTGATTCCCGTAACCTATTACAAAATGCAAACATGCCAAAATTCTTCCAAAACAAATTAAACTCAAAAAGAGTTCAGATTAACTAAATGCCTTTCTCAATTCTCCAGAGTATAAATTCTTACGTCATCAACAGCTAAGTCCAGGCGAACACGTGGAAACATAGGATTTAAGGCTGAGTTAAAGTACAAACAAAAGAGTTTCAGTTCTTACACAGGTGTCCCCTTTAGAATTATATCAAGACTGGTAATGAGGTGTAAACACATCACACGCGTTCTTAGCAAACAAGATTACTGATACATCCTGCCATCCCGGTGGGCTAATCCACCTTATCAGCTATAGGGAAAAATTTATGAATAAACCCACTGTTGCACTCATCATTGTTTACAGCGTACAAAGATGCCGCCTAAACTTCTATATTAATATAATTAATTTTGTGCTCATGTAATCTTTGTCACCCGTATACTGCTGTGTGGTATTTTTATTATAGTTTGTACTTCATTTTCACATGGTCGTGCTTCTAGTTATATGTTCCATGAGAATCTTATTAATTTTTGTCATTTATTGGATCAGTGAGTTATGTAGACATGCAGACTGTCTGTTAATTAGAAATCGCTTGCAGTTTTACACTAGTTTTTCATATGAGACATATTATGAGTAACGTGAACTTCACAAGAATTACTGTGAATGACGAAACGTTTAAACAAAATACTACAACATGCTTACTTTACTTATCTAATTAGTCAAGTAATTACACATAAAGTCATAAACTAGCTGAACATTAAGACAAATGTCTCCATTCATGATTTCACAGATAACTGTTGCACAATGGGATTGAAGATGGAACTGTTTCAAATTACCGTTTGAGTACTAATGTTCGTAATAGTGTACTTGGAGAGTGTGTTCTGTGAGTGTGATATGGGTGTAAGTACGTTAACTAACCTGTTTGTACAAGAAATAGTTTGATACGGTAATTCAACTTCCGTAAGTCGAGATGATAATGCGAGGGAGTCATTTTGTCTGCCGTGAATGCTTCATGCAAGTGTAACAACACATGTAGATCATGTTTTAGAAGCCAAAGTTGTTAGAAGCATATATTAAAATATAAATAATATTGGCACTTGTAGAGAACATGGGTGGGCTATGGGTGGTATAGTTCAAAAACTTCTGAAAATGCCAAGTTCTAAAAAAACTAGAAATTACTGAAATTAAAATCCAGTGTTTAGAATATAAAGAACCACCAAATCCAACAGCACATTGCAAAGTAAAAAAGCAATATTTCAAACCATCAAAAATTTAACGAGCTGAATAACTGCACTCGTTATGCACCAGTGTAGTAACTAGGTAGGAAACGCAATTAGCCGGTGTAGACCCGCGATGCCTTTAAGTCGCTCAACCATGTAACTCCTTATCTCTGTTGCATGTTTTTTCAATATGCAATCCAAGACAATCGCCGCTTTATCTGGCAATCAGAATTCTCAGGTATTTTTTCATTCGCCAACAGTTCTAATTATTGTACACTTTCGTAACTAGCTAGCTCTTCGTGTCAATTGGATTTATAATTGACTACACACTGTCAACGTGAGCGAAACTAACAATTAAATTTTAATTCCATTCGCGTTACGATCATCGGTAAGTGCACCATTAAAAAGTTGGCGAAAACTTTTTCGGTCTGCAGCTTGTTAACTTTTATGGTTGTGTGTATCGTAATACTAGTAGACTCTTGTGACTTTGCCCCTGTTAAGTGAGTTGGACGAGTTTTTCTGTAACCTGCCGCATATGCAATGACGATGGACTTATCTTTACTCATTTCTAGAACATCATCTCTATCTTAGCACTTTAACTCAGCATCGTTTAACTAAGCAAGTTTTACTCTAGGGCTGGCTTTCCCATCAAATGGTATTGTTGCTAAGCATTCTATTCCTGTATTTGCATCTTCACTAACACCTTAATTTCTTTCTTTTCTTTGTCTTAGCATTGTGCTGAGCGATCGCCGTTTTGCGTGCATATGACGTTCATTTTCCCTTAACCTGTTATTTTTTTGTCTTCTGTTTCTTTATCGCAAACAAACGTATTTCTTTCTTTTCTTTTAAAATGCTAATCAAGATTTAACCTAATTGTCATGATATTCATAAGCAGGTTAGCTAGATTTGCTTGGCACGGTGCTGCCATGCCGGACACTTTACTTTTGTTTATATAGCTAGATTACGTAGCTTTGTTACTGGTTAGATAGCAGCCGTTGATTGGATCGGCACGGCTCGAGTGTTCTGCGTGTTTTCTAATTAACAATTTACATTAATTGATCGCTGAAGCCATAACCTCATGACTAATGTAATAATGACTCTGGTTATTGAATCAGTATAATTTATTGTTATGTTACAATATAATTTGACAGTGTTTGTAATTAATTCGTCCAAATGATATAGCTTTCCTGTTTGTGATGTGGGTGTAATTGGTTTTGGATAAACAATCCAATATCGCTCTATGAGTGTCATAACAGTTGTCCTAAGGGGTTATGTTCGAAGACTGGTAGCAATATCTTGGAGGAATCTATTATCGCTTGTATTCAAGGAAAGGGTTTTAAAAGCTTATTGTAGGATCGCAAAGCCAATGTTTAGTTGCAGGTCTCGATAGGGCAAGAGAATTAGTCTTACTGTCGAACCCAATAACCTAATTTCATTTAAAGACAGATCGCTACTGACCGTAGCCAGTATAATAATAACTGCCAGTATAATATAACTAGCCTGCGACTTCGTCCGCGTGAAATTTCACCCTTCCCCATTCACCGTCTTAGGATTGGAATTTCGAAAAACCCTTTCTTAGTGGATACCTAGGTACTCCTCACAAAGAACACACCCTCCAAATTTCATGTCTTTAGGACCAGCGGTTTAGGCTGTGCGTTGATATATCAGTCAGTCTTGACTTTGAGTTTTATATATATATATAGGTAGATCATACAGATCGCTATTGATATATGTAGATTATTGGGACGTTAAAGCCAGAGATAGATAACCAGTATGCAAAAACTGGTGATAGATAGGTTCGACCGTTAAAGTATCATTATCATCATCTTTTCATCATGCTGGATATATGCCTCCCCCAAGCACCAGTTTTGTGCTTCTCACATCCAGCGGATTCCTGCGGTTCCCACCAGGCCTTCCAACGCTACGTCTTCCAGTTCACGGTTTCCACTTCAGAACCTTAAAAGTATACTCTTAGCAATTCTGAATTAAAAACCCAAATCTTTTATCAAGTACAGCCAGCCACATCTATAACATAATTAATCTAACTTCCTCACGAAACAGGTTCAATAACTTCAGTGGAAATGAAACATTATTATGAAAGGCTTTTACAAAAATAAGCCAGTACGATTTCCTGAACTACACATAATAAGGTGTGTTTCCTACCCTCGTCTGATGTCTTAATGATATCGTGGTATCGTCCGAGTGATGAATGCAGGCCGGAAGTATGAGTGGCGGTGGACCGGGTACAAATAGGCCAATTTCCAACAATTTGTTGGCTTTATTTTATCGTTGTGTGTGCTTTTGGACAGATTGTGGTGAGGGCAGTTTTTAAATGTTGGACTTACGGTCTATGCTAAAGTAAACGTGACTTCTTTTTAAAGTTTTCATATTCCTGATAATATGGATAAGTATATATACGCTACGGTTTAGACCTAAAAAATTAATTTCAAATATTGTGTACTTCCTTTACAATTCAGTTGTAGAGCATAGATGGCGATGGACAGATCATATCAATTTTAAAACTATAATAACACTTTCATGTAAATGTTTACCATAGAATTGCATTTCATGACTTTAAAGATATATGTATAAGTTAACACAAATGCTTCCATAAATTTCGTTAAAGACCATGCTCACGACTGATCAGTTTATTACACTGATGTAACTCACCACAATTTATTTCCTTGATTCTAAAGCTGAATTCTAGCGATTGTTTTAAAAATGTGGGCTGTTTGCTAAACTTATTTCATACTGACGTGGTTTGCGTGCTACAATAAACTAAGTATGAAGAAAAATTGTTGCCAGTTGTTGTAACAACGTAATTCTCTTTTATGGTGGCCGTTTATACTATCAGCTTGTGTGTGACGGTTTAAAAATTTGCCTCGTCTTGATACATTGTTAGTACTTAGATAGTTAACTGTAACAAGAAAATCAGCTGTCCGTATATAAAAAATACAACGATCTAAAAACATTGACTAAACTTGACTGTCTACTAGTTATCTACACGAGGCATCTATTTATAGACACCTAAACATTTTCGGCCATTTTTTGCGCCTAGGTTCGTGAAGTTTTTCTGTGAAATAAAATATTTTCGTTCATTTCATGTTTATTTTTTATCGGGTCGCGAATATTTTGTCAAACAAAACGATCTCTTTGAAACTGATTTCAATGGGGAATGATGGAAATACCAACCGCATTTGTATACAATATATTGTTAATGCCAAATTGTTAGCCAAGCTTCGTTGCCAATCATTTCAGATAGAACTGGTTTCAAACCTAGACAAGTATCTTCCTTAAACAGCTCAGACTTTACTGTGCTGAGGATCGAACCGACCACGATATTGTTGCGTTCAGCAAAACAGTTGCTAAACTAATTTGAACCATTTAGAACAGTAGAAGAGGAGTGGGCTGTTTAATTTAAAGTTTGTGACTGCAAAATTAATTTGGTTGTAGTGTACAATAAATCGTGACCACGCAGTCGGTGCCTCAGGCTAATCGCTCCTGTTGCCTTTTATTCTGACTTTGTTGACGTCTTGGGGCTCATAATATAAACAATATTATATTAATAAATATGTATTTTAAGATTTGTGTTTGACAAATGGTTATAGGTTCTGAATAAAATATGTATCTTCATGTAGTAATTGATAAGACAAATAGGCGTCTAGTTTTGCAATGAAATATGATGTCGATGAGCTACTGACATTTTCCATATTCACGAGCTAATTCCAATCGATAAGACTGTGGATATAAGTTTTTACTATATTATTAGGTATATTCTGTGCATCGATGCATTTACTGTAACAGTTTTTATAGTCACAATTAGGGCCCATCATTACCACAGTGGGGCAAAATGGATGAGTTTGCGGTAAAGGGCGTTCATAACTCAAGGCGCTTGCGGCGCACCCGTGCGAAATTATTGCCACTAGCCGCTCGATAATTATCATAATTAATTTTGCAATTAGTTAAACAATTGCAATTACTGGCGCTTCAACCCTTCCTAGCGTCGAATAGAGGTGCTGACATCTATAACGTATCGGATCTTCGTGTTCTTATTAATTAGGTAGATATCACATTTTATTATGATAACTATAGATATTAATAATAATTATTAAACGTGTAATTAAAAATAAAACGTATATTTTGTTACAAATAAAAATATATTGTGAGGTGATTATGTTACCCTGCAGTAGGACGATGTTCTACCTATAATGGTTAAACAAAATGACAGTTATTAAACGTGAACATTAGGCCATTATTCTAGTTTAATTCAACGTTTCTTCCATTCAATAGTTACAAATAGGTAAGTAGCTAAACTGCACATAAGTGCCACAGTTATTATGTTGGCACAAGCAGACAAGCGGGCCAGTTTGAAGAGTGTAGGTACAAGGCCGACAAAATGTCACTAACCCCCCACATGACAGGTGTCACTAGGACTTCGCTACTGTTGACTGGAGCGAATTATTTCCTTGCAAAAATACTAAAATGCAAATACTCTTGACAAAGACCGACACATCAATGGTTGTGACTTATAAAGGTTTACGTAAAGGTCTCACTTGTCACTCAGTTTGGTCATTAAGAAGAAATATAAAGCTCGAACTAACTGTTTGTTTTATAAATACTAAAATATAATTGGTTCTGTCAAATTGTCACTTTTATCTGGTTGTTAAGGGTATTTTTTTTTACTAAAGGCATTTAATTTATTACGATATTTTAACTGTATAAAAATTAATCCCGACGTAATTTTGGCCACCCTTTAAAGTGTTTTGCCAAAACAAAATAAGGACAATTTATTATTACCTTGTTTTAATACAGTAAGAACACAAATGTTCGATTAATCATTTACTTAGGTAAAAAAGTTACCCTTTTAATTAGCGTTGGGCGAGTAATTTAATCTCGGCTTGGGATTACAAGCACTGAGCAAGGACTTAAACGATTCAGAAGTAATAATTCTTCCGAGTGTTATAAATAACAAAAATAAAAATCTTGTCCTACAAAGACTTGGAAGGGTTGCACTTTTAAGGTGGTAACACAACGCGCTTGCTCAGAAGGTGCTATTAAACTATTTATAGCTACATAATTATATTTGTTATAGATCGATACTTGTTACACGCAATGTGTGTCAAGAATAAAATTGTCAATACCTCCATGTTGCTCACATTAAGTTAATGTCAGCGGTCATTTCAAATACATTTTTTTTCATAAAATTATACGTTCAACAGCTCATGCGTACTAGTGTTATTATTAAATTATGCCACAACTTGTGTCCGTATTCACATTAAAAGTACACGCATTGCTGAAAGATCTCGCTCATCTATGTGATTATCATGGTAAATATTATAATTAACGCCGTAATAGCCGCGATTTCATTTTCTTTTCATTGTTGCCTTAATTTGACGTCGCGTTAACGTTAAAGTTATGTGTAAGAATTATGATACTTTTTTAACACTATCGCGTCAATTATTCAAACAGAAAGATATTCCGTATGATTTGTCAAAAAATAAACTTACATTTTAGCGATACCTTACGAACAATGACAATGCCTTATAGTTTATATTTATTATCTTTTATTGTACTACAGTCTTTAAAAGAAACCAGATCCTTGCTAAAGTAAGAAGTAATGTACTAATTGGGCTGTTTCCTCAACAGAATCGCGGCTGAAGGGAAATTAATGCCCCCAGGAGGATAAATGTGCAATTATTTTTCCCGAAAAATGTTCGTTACGCTCGTGTCAAAAGTTTGTTTAGAGAGCAGGTGGGACGAAGGAGTTCGCGCCATTCGAGCTCCATTCTATGTTTTGTTTATGATTCTTGTTTTATTTTATTACAACCGTAGAAATTAATTTGGAGAGACTAATTAAATACTTACTGAGTGTACACTTGTACAGACACTGTTTTTACGTAGACCTCATAATATAATATAATCGGTAAATTATTTCCAGTCTTAAAATATCAAATAAGGATACTTGTGATATTTCAAGGAGGGACAGGCTCGCATTTACTTTAATAAATTGATTTACAAGTGGGGTGGATGTTTCCAAATAATTATTTCTGCGTTTTAATTGAGAGCTATGAAATTTCTAGTCCCTTGAGCAGATCATTGCTTAAGTGGGAATGTATACCTTCTTACTTGTACCTATATCTAAGATTGCTTGTGGTTTGCTATCATATTTAATTGTTTAAATAATTGAACATAGTTTTTATAGAGATCATCCTTTTAATAGGGATTTTGTTAACCGTTTTAAGTTTTAAGGTAAAGAGATAATAACTTATTTTAGAACTATGTTTTTTTTTTTAGTTTATTGAGATGCATGAAACGCCCGATAGAAAGGATATCCACGTAGTTTAGGTACGTAATTATTAAGTGATTCTTATTGCAACAGGCTATTCATTCTTGATAAATCGTTGTAGGTACATAATATATATGTAGAGTGTGGTAGTCTAAAATGATTCAGTAGACCCCCACATCCCGGCACATCACTATCAATTGAATGCGCAGCCTAGAGAACGTATCAATCTAATTCTATGACCTGTCAAATATAATTTATACTCTGTGACTCATTACAATCATCTCGATCATCGCAGGCCTGTGGGAGGAATATTAGAATATTATTGTGAAACTGTCTTAAAATAATATCATATACTGGCACGTGATCTACCCACGACATGTTTTCATTAATCTCATTAATGTTGGCAGACGAAAAAAAATATCATGATTAATAATGTTTTATTACTGCTCTATCTCCGTTCTCTGTTTTCTTAGACTTACGAAAACTCAGAAACAATTTAACAATATTACTGTCTCGAAATAAGCTTTCTTACACTTACAATCGTTACGCTAGCACAAGAATAGTTCAGCAGAGTAGTTGGGTACTCCATCCTTCTATTGTAATAAAATGTAGAAAGAATGAACTGAACGCAAGTAGTTTGATTTATGGCAACGGCCACCGCAAATCAACCGAGCAACAAATCTTCGAGATACTTACATCACTAATAAATTAATATGGAAGTTGTTTCTGGATGCTACATCAAAAGAAATGCTCCGAAATGTTTGTGGTCAATTTATTTACTAGTGATTCGTTACGGTTTGGGCGGATACTTGGCTGGATGATAAATTGTATACAGTCGCTCATTTTCTTCAAATCCTGGCGATGTAAACGCAGAATTATGAACTTTAAAACTGCTGAGATACGATTCAAAGTTGTAATTTTTACTCTCTTGAAGATTCCTGGGCATATCGTTCGAAACGAAATGTTATTTTGAACTTTAAACGTAAGCTCCGTAAAAGCATTTTGCATCATGTGGCATTCAAAAGCTCACTGTGGGATTCAGAATGACACTTGGAATTGACAAATGATTACCAGTCACAGTTCAACAGTTAATTTGTATGTAAATATGATTTTGTTTCGTTTTATTGTTTGCTTTTAAATTAATTTCTTTTTACAACAACCTTGTAGCAGACGTTGGAGAAATAGATCATTTTTTGTGTTATTCATAAAAATAGAGATATAATTTTTTGAAAGGACACAATTTGATGCAGTTAACAATAACAAACATTGAATAGAAGGGAAAATAAACGCTAAATTGCACTCATTTACTGGGTCGCGACGATCAATCATGGCGGCTAAGTCATCAGCCGGTTCAAATGTCAAACGAACCTAGGGTGGCAATAAAAAAGAAAAACTGTGTTGCCATTATTAAAAAAGTGACTGTGACTTTATTTCCATTGTCGATTGCCGATTCGGGATTATTAACTGACTTGCATATTTTTTGTGTTCTAATATTGATAGATTGGTTTTTTCGAGTAGGTGACTTTTGATTTTGTTGCATGTATGCGTCGGTACGCGGTGAATACCATCGATTACAATATCTACGAGAAAAGTATTTGTGTCAAAATAGCACAAAACGATAGTCATCGGTGGTTGTTCACACGCGAAGTGAAATGTATTGTATGACTCGCTGCTCTACGCCACTTTATTCATTCTGAGCTCTTTTTATTGTTTGATATTTTTGTTCTATTTCGATAAATTTATTTTTAGCTTTGACGTTTTCATTACTCTTCTAACGATACAATCGCAACGTTTATCGGCACTTTGAGTTCCATAGTTTTGATATGACTGGCACAACGTTTGAGTACCGGCCGATATCACGTGCATTATGCCCTCTTTATAATGAAATGATGTTAAGGGAATTGGATTCAATTTAACGGGATTGATTTCCTTTAATTTAACGATTCCGTTTGCGTGATCTCGTCCGGTAATAATCTAATAAATTCGTCCATCGGGAAGGGGGGTTTGCTGTATTGTAATGACTCAATATTAATCTGTTTTTATTGGTCAATTCATACCTATACGTTTAATAATACTTATTTCTTTAATTGATTACTTGTACAGAGTGAGTCATTGCAATTTGTAGTGATGATCGTAATTTTGGGTTAACGTTCATGGACGTTAAATACATCATATTTTTTTAGAACTTTTACAAGTAGGTTAATTAATAATAGGTACCAATAAGGTTGAATGAAAATCACTGACTTTTAGTATTAAAAAAAAGTTCTATTACTCAAGTTGAACTTTATTACAAGCAACAGTAACATTGGAATGCGATGTATCTGTAATACTTAATAGGATAGTTAATGATTTTATGCACATGATTCAAAAATGGAACAAACCGTTGGCTTGTAGCTGCACCAGTGTGCGAATGCAAACACGAGAGAGAGATCGCGTGCAAGCGCACAATAACACCGGAGCTGCGGAGTCAAGCCGCTCGACGCTACCCCATATTTTAACAACTGTCCTAATACATCTTGCAATGTTGTTTTTAACTGTTTTTGCCACATTATTGTTTATTCTTTTTTAGTATGTTTACTTTTAATTTTTATAATTCATTTTTGTTACCCCTTGTTCTCTTTGTAGATCCATTGCTCGCAGTAGACGAATTCGTTTACAATGCAAATAACCCTGAATTCCAGAGTCGATATCCAGTTTTGTGATACAGCGAAACGTTTTGATGTAAACCTACACACATCCTTGCATGTAAATTTATCTGTGTCAATCTCAAATGTAGAATATCAAAATTTTTGAAATTTAAAATTTTCAACGAATTGGATCGATTTTTTTCTTCATTTCAGGTGCCTGTCAATGAAAGCGCCAGACAGGTATGTCGCTCTCTCACTTGCACCGCGCGTTCGGTTTCGTTCGGCCGGGTTCGGTTGCGTTCGGAAACGTTCGAGCGGGCTCGGCCGCTAGCCGGTTGCTCGCAGGCCAAGGGGGTAGCCTGGAAGACCACACGTTACACCCGCAACGCAGGACTTTTACAGACAGTATAATCTTTCCAACAAAATTGCTTATTGGTGTGTTTATTTTCTTTTCATTTATTTTATTGTGTTTGCGCAATTTCCATCTCTTACCAGGTAGGTCCCATTTCATTTCATTCGAATTTTGAAGTTAAGCAATGATTTTCTTAAATGCTTGGTTGGTCTGTGAATCAGTCCTTTACATTCGATTGCATAATGTCTCAATGGTGTGATTATTTTACTGTATCTAAGTGTAATTGGAATAATTGTGGGTGAAATGTTAGTTGTCGTTGTTTTGGTTCCAGGTTACACCCTAGCTATTGATTAAAACTGAAAGTCACAGATAAATTTACATTGTAATACATGTGTAGTAGTATTATTGAATGCGTTAGTTGTTTATGTTTAGTTTTATAAGCATGATTGTGTTTGTGACCTTTTATTTATTTATTATATAATGCTTCCGGGGGCAGCGTTGGGTAAGTATTTGCATTTTTTTACATATAAAATCCATCGGAAAATATTCTGACAAACAGTTGAGTGACAAAAAATAAAGTAGGTTAGTCATCAAAAAAGATCTCATAACAGAACAAATGTATTTCAATATGCGAGTTCACGCATGACCGCCAACGAGCCCAGAGTGCGGCCCAATGACAAACGCGTGATCATCATCATCAAATCGTAAAGGATTTAACGCCTCTGTTGGCACACTTCTTTTGTTGGCTCCATAAAGCCGGCCATTAAAATGTTTGATAAAACGTTGGACGTACAAAAAGAGACTGTCGGGCTACTGTGGGCTCCCCACAGAGAGGCTCAATGAAGAACGATGCCATGCTGCGGTACTTACAATGGGAACACAAAGGCGCTGAATGTTCCAACTCCCGATTTGGTTGATCATTGCTTGTTAAACTTGCATTTTGTATGATCTGTTGTTGAAATTTATCAATAATTTAATAAGTAGTTAGACTCTCTGTTAAAGCAGGTTTGCAAGTAATAATGTATCTATACTAATGTAACGGATTCTACTTATAATTCTGTGCATACAAGCATCAGATAAAATACAATTAGATGGGAACTGCAATTATTAGAAACAACAATGAAAGAAACTTTAGACTCTGATAAAGAAACAAATGAAGTTAGATCTTCACCATTAGAGCTACATACATTTTACAAAAATGATTTAAAAGCTAAACAAAAACATTCTTTGCGTTGCTTCATTTTCTTCCAACTCGAATATTTAATGCATCGATATCACATTTACGCCGCTCAGTTGATATATCACGTTCAAATATCTCAATATATATTTATCTAATGGAATTTAAAGCTCTACTTATGAAGAGCGTGTGTGTGTTGTCAGCATCCAAATTAAAATAATCCTGACAGACTGTAGAGCATTAACATAAAATGGTCTTATAATGAACTCTGGGGCTTCTTGTATTTCTTATTGTGATTGATTTGAAAGAATGTTATTGAATCCGTTTCTATTTGAATACGCGTACCATTGGGAAACTATACATATATGAATGCGTAGTTTTCAAGACCTTGGAAAGAAGAGTAGTTAGAATATGAACGCAAAATTATAAGTAAGATTAGTTATAAATGTAACCGGAATAAGGTGAAACAACCGATAAAGATTTTTCAAATAAATGTCAACTAAATTCCTAACCTAAAATTCGAGCAGCACCAGTCGATAAATTGAAACGTCACAAGTAAAGGGGTGCGAACGAAATCCTTGCAAACGACAAAACAATAAACCGGGAACGGTCGGAACAAAACACACGGCAATCACAACAAAGGATCCGTTTACATTCTAACGCCTTTTAAACTAACAAAGGCGGAATTCAAATAAACACTAAATTGTTAACCCTTTGACCGTCGGTGGGCAATTTTCACGGAAAACGGAATAGAAATGATTTTGTGAAGGGTTCGAGTCCCGACACCCTGGAGCCAAGTGGGTCTATTTTCAAAATATTTTTGAAATCAATTGGATTTAAGTGACTTAGGGCTGATTTTTCCAACTCCAGATAATTTTATCGGAGGAATAATTTTGAATTTTTGAAGAATTGGAATTGGAATATCATTGGATATTCCACAAATAAACATTATCTGTCGATTGAAAAATCAGCCCTTAATGATATGGTTTATTTTCCACGAATATTAGCTGAAACAAAAATAGTTTCAGCATGTATTTGTCAGTAATCATTTATCAGTGAAATCATGTGTCAGTAAAAGTTAACCCATAGAAATAAAAACAGTAATAGGATAACCTTATAAGGATTAAGCATGCTTAAAAAAATTGCTTACTATAAATCGTAAATAGAAAAACTTAAATAAAAAAAAAATAAACATCAAGGCAACCTTAAAAGAAGTTCCTACAAAAATTACGTGAGAAAATAAAAAGAAAGACCTACAATTTTCAATACAGAGCCGACACTAATAAACTCATCAGTTACATGTAGTGAAGGTTTTCCTGTCAAATAACATATAATCGTTCTAAAGAACATGGTTTAGAATCAGTGCAGCAGTCGTTATTCGTAGCACTCGTAGCGTGACGAAATATCGAGTGATATCAAGATAAGGCAGTGCGGTGCCGGGAGTGTTCGTTGTGACGTAAGGAGGTGTCCGACTGTGCCGTTTGATGACGTGTGCCTTTGTGTGCAAATTATGCCCTTTATTATGCCCCTACACTGTGTAGGAGTGTGCATGTTTGCCTGGCTATAATATGACTTTGTTGCTCCGTTAGGGACTAATTAATGATCATTAAAATATTCATAAATGTCGGTAAGTGGCTGTTTTAGGTAAAAAGGTAGTTTTAAAGAATCATTCATTACAAATAAATAAAATTCAACAGGCTAAATCTAAAACTGGAAATAACGTTATGCAAATCTCTAATAGATTAATCAATCATTAAAATGATGTCATAGAATTTCCATATATCATTTCTCATATCAATTCTTAGTATTAGTAGTCACAAATAGACAATTGAAAACAACAAAACTCAGTTGAAGAGATCTCCAATCGGATAGTGGATATACTTAACGTAAAGCCGAAGGTGTGGTCACGTCTCAATGTCAATCGGCTTTGATCTCGCCGCGGCGCGCCCCCGCGCTCACGCCGATCTGAACAATAGGTATTCTCTTAACACCTTGTCTGACCACTCATTGTTATCTTACACCTACAAACTTAGCACGCAGCTATCCACTCCTAATACTCCCACACCTAAAGTTTAATTTCACTTGACCGATTGTAATACAACCGCTAGAAACGTGTACCCCCTATTATGGCCCATAATTGAATAATAATCTTGGCTAGTCATTTGTTTATCTCCTAAGAGTTAAAGTTCAGAATGCCGCGACTGATGTCCTTGATTATCAATGTGTATGTAATTCGACACACTGTCAGAGCTGTAATGCGATTGGTCGGAGCAATAATAGTCTATTCAATTGTTGATTTATTACAGTCACAGTTGAAACGTAATTGAAGGTTTCGTTAGCTATGAGCTATGAGTTACTATCGAGCCCTTGGTTTTTCTTGTACGGACATTGTTGTTATCTGTTAAACAGCGTGTTATAGTTTAATACTGTGAATGATTGAAAACGAAAATTGTGGCAATAATAATGTAAAGTAACAAGAAAATTTCAAATAACAAATGGAGACAAATGAACAATATCAAGCAATAGATACAAACAGTGCACTCGACCGCACCCTTACAGTACGCAACGCACACCATCCACAAAGGTGTTAACATGTTCACCATGTGAAAATACATCTGTTTAATGAGCCCGATTGCCAATTATGTCATGAATGGCCGGTGCGTTGCTCTGGCCAGTAACCGCACTCACCCACTTGCGCGCACAGGCGTGATGAGAAACGGAACGTGAACTTTCCCTCTCATCAGAATACCCTAACTGCTCGTATTACGTAACACTCGACATCCCTGTCCCACTCCGGACCACACTTGAAGTGAGAGTGAGGCTCACAAGTAATCTATGTAGCTATTGGGACAAGGGTGCCTGACGCCTGACGTACTTGACAGTTTGTACTAATTGTTCACCTGGTTCTCACAGTAATCTCGATCGACACAGAATCGGTGGTGATGGTGGAAGGTAAATAACTTTGTACCAATCTATAGCTATAGAAAATAAATCGGTAACCGAAAGCCGAAATTAGCGTTGTAAAAATAAACGTCCAATATTTGCAGTGCATATTTCAAAGCGTCTAAGACAAATGAATCTATAAAATTAATTGGACAAGTAATCGAAAACTCAGAAAGAATTTCTTCATCTCTGGTGAGGGGAGCGGGAAACAAATGAGGGGCGGACGTTGAATAATTCGATTTCCTTATTTGTACCAATCAATATCTTATAAGGAAACTCGATATCGTAATACGGAGACATTTGGATATTGACATTGAGAATCAAAAGAGAAAATATAGGTGCGGTTCATTTCGCCATCAAAGGAATTTTTAAATGATTGACATGCGGCCCCAAATTTTATAAAAAAAAGTCTCCAAGGTGACATTTTATTGATCAAAAATATGCTAACAGTTTAGAACGCACCTATCTAGGATAAATAAAGTCAGGTGCTAGTATCATAACTAAATTCAAAGTGATCCCCAAACAGTTAAAGGGTGGCATCGCTTGGAGCAGTGCTGGGAGACGAGCGCGCGTCGGTTGCAGACGGCATATTAGCAGATGTAATTGCATTTACTACCGAGATCGCTGACATTTCCTACTAAATGTATATCGCTGAGTATTACAGACAATCGAGTTATTAACACAAACCACCCTCTGTAATAAGTTACCACTGATGGAAATACTCCCTCCAGGATTGACTTCTTAGCAACTTCTAAACCAATTTCCCCACGACGCGGAAAAGTATCGAGCTATGTTTATTTGTCAGAAATATTTAAATCCAATAAATACAATGAAGAGTATCAGATTAATTAGGAAAGATCTCCGCTAAAAATAAGCTCATATTAAATTTTGTTCGTAATACTGTCGGGTACTTATTTAATTCCGGATATAAAATTTCTGTGATTGAGTCCCAGCGGGTGGAGCCGAGGGGCGTGAATTCCAACAAAATTAGCACCAGGGGTCGAAATAAAAAAAAGCGAAGGAAAAATTTAATGAACAGGAAAATGCTCCTTTTTGCAGCTATTCCATCTATTTATCTACATCGGGATGCCCATTACCTTGCTAAGAGAAAAGTTTACATTTTTAATTTAATGATTCCACTTTGTGGAAGTTGGGCGGGTTTCGGCGAGATCTTAATTTGGGGATTTCTGAGGCGTCTCGTTTTGTAAATATTATTCCTTTAATAAGACCTCACGTCGAGGGGGTGCCTGCTGAACTCCGTGATTACGACTCTCTTTGCAAGCTTCATTTTGGACCTCGTCATTTTGATTGGCGCTAATGAAATTTTTCCTACTCTGCGTGCCATTTTCTTGTTCTTGACAGTATAATTTGCACGGGACTCGGAATCACTTCTGTTGCGTCACCAGCACACCCTCTAAACATTTAAGGAAGGCAATTTCGCGACATCTCAAACGTTATTGTTGTCATCTTCATTTATGTTTTTCACTTTGCTAATGCAATTTTTTACTTATCTCTTTCCCGGAGCGGAGTGCGTGTCCCATCTGTAACAAAATTTCTAAATCGTCAAGTCCCAGCTGCGGTTGCGTAGGCGATGACGTTTCGCTTTTAGCGGCTGTTTTAAAATTGAATATTTGATGCCTTATTCCCTTCTGACGAATCCGTGGCGGGTGTAAAGTACTGAATTCCGTGGTAGATAATTTTTTGAATGTCTCTGTTAACGACCGCATGCATTACCCTTAATCCCGGTGTACCACTTGGTGTTCTTCATTTATATTTCAACAATTTGTATCATGTTTCTTCGTAGCACTCTATTTAAAAAGTGAGTAAGTAATAAAACTGAAGAAGGACATGAAAGCGGGAGACATTTAAAAAGTTTCGATTTAGTCTTTATTGGTTATGCGTGTTTTATTTTATATATAGTAGTTGTGTAATTATCTTTAGGATCAGTCGGTCTATTTTGTAAGAATCTCACAGTCTACATTTAGGTGAAGTGAGATTGCAGTTAACGGTGGGTGGTGATCCGGTATTGTTCACCTGTCACTCCACCTGGTGCTACTGGAATTGACACTATTGCCAGCTCACTTTACCTAAGTTTTCACGGTGAGACTTTTTTACAGAATACATCGTCAGGTGGTGGTATAGGTGCGAATACTTCTAACTAACTTGTTATCAAGGTAGTAACAGTTTTGACATTTACAACACTTTGTTATCGCCATGTGTATTCTATTAAAGCGTTCAACTATTCGGTTGTTATTACGAGTTCAAACTCAAAGCATTTATTTCAATTAAACCACTTTTGAATTGTCAAGGAGTCGGTCAGTCAGAAAATATGAAGCTAGTTGCCCATTCCAAAGCGTCTGTTAATAATATTATGATCGAAATAGTAGCAAAGAATTAGCATAATAATTATTATCCGTGTATTGAATAACTTAGGGATAACAGATAGATAGTCTCCGTCATTGGCTAGCTCACGTTAAGTTACCTAAAAACTAAATGCTCGGTGTGAACCTATCATAAGAATGAAAATATGATCACTATCAATACATAAAACAACTATTTCTATACATGTTATCAGAAACATGACTGTAACACTCGAATGTTCTCATAAACACAAATGGTTACAGCTTAGTTCCTTTCTAATTACATAGATAAGCAACTTCAATAACGGTTGGTTTATCACAATCATATGTTTGGAATCTAATTGGAATTTTGCATGTTGATATGCTGAACTCTTTATTGGTCGATATTATGTTTGCTTTCCGATATTGATGATTGTATTTCATATATATCGGTTTCATTAGTGATAACAACGGGCTACACCCGGTTAATGCTCAAATAGTGAAAATGTATAAACGCAGTATGTTTTCCGTTTCTTGTTTATTGATTTTATCAAAACGAGTGTCGCTAAAACAAAGTACGTTTTAATGAAAAGTCAACAAGATGAAGTGATAACGCTCTTTTATCTACACTAGTGTCTGTTATGTACTTGACAAAAAATAGATTTCGTGGGCATCAAAACAACTATTATAATAAACTATATTACATTTTTGGTCGGGAATGATAATGATAACATAATCCGAGAAAAAGTTCTTACTTAATACTGTTAACTACCAGCCATGGAACTTGTTAAAGGTTCGAAAGCTATCGAAGCTATCAAAAAAGTAAGCACCTGTCAAATATAGATGAAATTGTTTTACAAAAATGAATTCCCTGACACGAGGACTGCTCCAATTTGTCAAAACTATGACCACATTAATACATCAGAATGCCCAATTTGCATTTAAACGATTACGATAGAAAGATAATTTGGGAAATTACAGTTATTTTAATAGAAATTATAGTCAGCGTTTTATATGCTAGGGCGATAGGGGTCGGTTTTTTAGTAAAACATCTGTTGTGTGTAGCGTATGAGTTTTTTTTGTTATTTTAAAAGGAGACATGATGGATCAGTTTCAACACGTATTCGTCGGTTCCTTTGTTGCTTGGTTTATGGCTTTGTAATGTGTTTCTTTGTTTGTTCAGAATGTGTTACAGAAGCTTCCGAAGTTTGTGAAAAAACGGGCAAGTGCAAGCAATGTTAAACTGGTGTGCCCTACTAATTAGTCTATCACTGTCTCTATGGTAAAAAATTAGATAGTATACTAGATTTCCATAAAATACCTACTTAGAATTTATATGCACTGCAATGCATCTTCTTTACTTAAAATTCCACGCTACGTCACATACTCGGGAATCCTTTCAGACTCTCACAAAGGATTCAACACCGAATTCAATTACAAGCGGATTAAGAGACAACACGTATCGTCACTACAAATGCGCTTGCACACAAAAGAGTGCAAAAAACTGCATCTTAACGAAAATCGTTTTGTGTGAGTGTGGGAGTGTGCTGGTCCTCGAGAGTGCGCTTTAAAAGCCACCGTTGCGTGTTTTTAAAATGGGATTTAGTGCAGATTGCCGGTGCCGGCTAGAGATTGCATAATCTTATCTTTTAAAGTAAAAAATATCGGTTTGTCGCCAACCTTTCAAATGATATTCCAAAGCCATATGAGCTTAGGTTTTTTATGAAACCTTTGAGAAGACGATTTTTTGCTCACCGTGTATCTCTGCAGGAATCGCTGTGTCAACGCGGACGACCTTTATGTTTACAGATCTGAAATGAAAACGTGCAAATGAATGAAACCAATGCTCGCTTTGAATGTACGGAGCCATTCGTAAAGCAAATATGGAGATGGAGGTGATCTTGACGTGTCATGTCGACAAGATACTTTTGATATTTTGTGTTGCAACTTGTAACTGTTTTGTATTTGCTGTTGGTGTTGATTTTATATTTTTAAATGCGATTACGCAATATAATACGTATTTATTCGACCTATATCGCGGTATAAGAACCAGATGAACGTATCTACAAAAAAATCAAAAAAAGTTTTTTTTCATAAAACGGTTCACAATATAGTCCTTTATGAATTGCCAAAACGATACATAGAAAAAATAAAAAAATTCCATACTAGTATTTTATCTGTATTAAAAAACTGGTAAAGTTTAAAGAGCCGAATTTTCACAGTATCTTTGCTTTCCTGTAAAATTGAGAAAATGTAGATACGTTCATCTGACTCTTACACCGCGATATACAGTTTTCAAATTAACTGACCATATTTTCATGAAACATGACCAGCTAAGTTACTTAGTATTCTAAATAATTTGTTTATTTAAATTTTATTGATAACTTTACCATTAACCATTGCCACTTCTATACAAAAAAAGATACAAAACTATCATCATTTCAATCAACCAAATCAAAAAACAGTCAAACGAAAACGCTCAAGAATGTTAAAGTACAGTCAGCGAGAAAAGTCTCGGTAGCAATTAGAGTCTGTTGAATAAATCACGTAATCCCGACCGGGGCCGAATGAGGCCGAATGATCACGAACGTGAAACGAATACGAATGTTTATTTACACGGTACTCCGGGGCACTTTGCGACGAGCTCGTGAGATCTGCGATAGACTTATGAATGTAAACGATTGGGCAATAAAGTTGAGTAGAAAAATGCTGGGGAAAATTATTGCAGGGAAAAGGTAGTTAACGTGTAATTAGGTGCTACGATACGCATTCGTACGTTTTCTTTTTTTTTCTCGTTAGGATGTTATCTAAACATATTTATTACAATGAGATTGTGTTTTAACTCAATAAAAATAACTCTAGGCAGCCTAAATACATATACTTAAAATAATCAAATTTAATGTGAATTTCTTATACATTATTCAAAAATATTTTTATTGCTACGAAATCGTAGCGGTAGTTTGTCCTATTCTAAAATAAACTTCTCTCATCAAATGTCCAAATCTAAAGATGTTTTTAGGTTCTGCTACGATTTTGCTACGACTTCGTAGCGGTATGCTGCCCTAACTCCACGCTCTGTCTAGTCATTGGCGATAGTGGTTGAGTCTAACACATTCTTAGACACGTAGTGCGGCGTCTGAGCTACGATTGCCACTCAACATGCGACCACTCAATCATACGAAGACGTTTGCTCGTGACTATATGTCGAATTTGCATTTGATTCATCACTGCAAATCTATTTCACAAGCCTTAAATAAATACCCTACTGAAACAAATACTCCATGGTGATGGCACACGTGTTTTTAAACGTCCAAAATATAATTCGCGGAAAATATCGTTACGACCATAATCATAACAAGAATCTATAATTACTTTAAGATTAAAAAATCTCATTTGTAAAATGTAATTAATCTTTGACATCAGGACAAATCCGTCAAACTAATTTAATTTAAGGGATACCCGTTTCCTTTATACAAACAAAATAATACAGGCACATTTATAGCGGTTACAGAGAGGCGAAAGTGTATTGCAATGAAGCATAGAAAAAAGAAACGAGCGGCAGTTTTGATTGATCACCGACTCGGAGCTGTTTTTTGTGTGAAATTAAAAACACGGAGTGGGCATGCGTTGGATTAAAGAGGAATTTCACTTGGCCAGTAAGTAGAGGGATCCCTGCCTTTGTTGTCGAAAACAAATTGTGAAATTAATTTATTTTCGTAAGACGCGTTTTTGGACATCGATTTCGCATTACAGGAATTAATGGTCGCTTCCGTTTCGATCGATTTGGATGATGAGTTTTCGAAATCATTAACATACACGCATCTGTCTGTTAGAACATAATGTAGTCAATAAATGTATACAGATATAACTCAGCTTCAAGCTCGAGCGAATAGAAATGAACATTAACAGAGGAACCACAAGTGTACCGCAAACGAGTAATTAAAGCATCTATAATATATTAACATTATGCATACCAAATTCATGGGAGACTTAGTCAAAATGTTAACAGGAATGGTTGGGGAGAGATGTGTAACACCCAATACCGCAAAGGTGAAGCGTAATAATAGGAGCTATTCGGAGCTTTATGAACGATCAAAATTGCAAGAGCACGTGTATAAAATACACTTTGCAAAGTAGATTTAAATTTTAATACAAAGCTTTCAGCCGAGGGTCGTAAGTAATGTCTTGGCGTTGGAAAAGTGTGGAAGTGCTTCCATGGCCATTTTTCTGTACTATTTTGCCAACAGTAATTTACGCTTGCAACATTATCAAAATTCATAACATAAGAAAATTAAATGGATCTGCCCATTAATTTCTGCTGCAAGTAGTTTCAGATATTTGAAGTTTCCATTTCCGTGCGGGGTTTCAGTGTCATTCTAATAATGGCATTGGCTTATTTGTTATTTAGAAGGTAGCGCAGTCAAACTGTATCCCGGGTGAGCGCAGTGTTCGGCGTTGCGGGCGGTGCGGCGGCGGTGGCGAGCCTCGTTACCCCGCGGCGCGGCGTATCCACGCTAAGTGGTCGAGCCCTGTGTCTCAGGTGTCGACTGCGGCCGATTTCACAAGACAATGCTTAATAATTTCATTTCGCCATTACGGCGGCCATCTTTGCGAGTCGCACAGTTAGAGGGCATCGGCGCACCCCTCCACGGCAATTTGCATTGTAACTCGGACCACGTAGAAGGCCCTAACTGCCATACCACCACCTCCTAACTCTTGAATATATAATTTTGTTGCTTTTATTAACAGCAACTTTGCGTGGGAATTGGCGATAGCCTTCCGCGGCGACTGTTTATTGTGGACGATAACTTGCTAGATTTATTTTATAGTTCAGCTTGAGACTTTGTCCTGTGCTGTACATGAGTGTACGTACCTAAGGGTTGCTCGCTGGCTACGCGTTCGACGGACGCTTTATACTGCCAATAAAAAGGGTCGATGCATGGAACCATTAAAATATTTGTTGGCTTTATTTGACAGCAAGCTTGTTGAAATGTTTATTGGAACCATCAGTACATTGTTGCAAATTGGACTCTCAATCGTAATTATGTTGTAATAGATTTACGATTGGAGAGCATTGTAAATCTAAAGATTTTATGAATAAGAATTTGTTAATTGAAACTGAATTGTAATATCAAATGTAGGTAGAAGAAATAAAAGGTAGTGATCAGACAAACGGTGTCGGTGTAATAGATGGAACTGTAATTGCTTCCCCGACTGGGGACTTAATGTAAAAGTTAGGCGACTGTTACAGCTTAAAAAGTTTGTTTTCATGCCTATAAATTAATGTGTTTGCATGTCTTCGTTGGCCTTTCAAATCATTTAGAAGTTGGTCTGCTTGAGTTTCTGTGGTTGACTCTACAATAATTTGTTATGTATCTTTGTATTCAGAATCTTAAGAAACTCTTCATTAAATGCTGTATTTCCTACAAATCAAAAGTTTGTCTTGTTTTATCAGTTAACAGAAAGTTTTTGAATTTTGCTTTGATTTTGTACCTAATTTAAGCAATAAATAAAAAGCTTACAGCTAAATTACATTTCACATAACCACTCACTAATCACAATAATAATATTTATTCACCCTCTTAAGTAAGCTTAAGCTAAGGTTCCATGGTTCATGAGATAGTGTGGCCTCGTGCTCGGAGCACAGGATCACGGAAACGCGGAAATATTGGGCCCCGGTGCGGAATAAATTGTGCCTCTAATTCTAATGGCGACTTTTAGGGGAATCCATAATTCCATTTCGTGTTTTCAACTCTTTAGGGGGTCGGAATATAGACATTAATGGCTTGTGAAAGGTTCCTTACGAGGAAACTTTTTGGAAGTATTGTTTCTTTGCTTTCAACTGACATAAACGCTGGTTTTATGGGTCAGACAGTTTAATTTATTCGTCTTTTTAATGGGTGGCAGATAAAATGTAAAGATTTTGTTATTAGCGTTTGTGTGCACTGCAATATAAATATCTAATTTATGTATTCTCATGATATAAAATCTGATAATTGAAACAACATTAACGAAATTAATTTTTAAGTTCCTAAAGAGTTGTTTATCACAAAAGTATTGTCTCTTGGCATTAAAACCTCTTTAGCAATCTGTTATGAACAAAAAACAATCTAAACTCGTAACTAGATCTTCACTGAAGCGTTATTGGAATGTGACCACAAAGAATTGAATAAAACGGACATTTCTTCACAAAAATGTGAATCGAACTTCGATTTTTGAGCCGAGACAAATCGCTTAGTGACACAACCCAAGTCACTCGTAGAATCCAATGCTATGGGAAAATGAAAAAGTGGGATTGTTTAATAGATTTCTAAGTAAGTACTTAACAAGTTAATGAAACATGAACAGCTATTTAAAGTTGCAGTAAAGTTTGGTACAACTTTCAGACGGTTCATCCAATGATCAAGTTTTGTGGAACTTATTAAGTTTAATTAGCGTCTAATTCGTCAATTCAGTTTTAGTTTTCGGACACATGTTTTTTTGTTGTAAATCATGAAAATCTAATTAGATTTTTAATTGACCAACAAGATATCCGTATCTCAATAGGGATTTCTTTATAGCCCAATATTACTATAAAGTTACACATATTAACATTTATAGGGTTTTTTCTTCTTTTTCTTGAATGAAATGAAAAAATATCATATCGATAGTTACACCATACAAGCAGATCGCATCCCAAAAAAGATAAAACCAAAATAAAACAAAACACAAACCGTTGCCTTTCAGAATGAACCGCGTACAGTCGCGTACACTCCCATTCAAGCATCAAACAAAAGAACAGCCATTAAAAGTTTAAATTTCGAATGTATTGAAGTGGAACAGTGTGACAGACATGTTGAGCGTTTCACCAGCTAAGACAGGCGCCATCAATCGTACTGGTATCGATTCAGACGCGCGCCGCGATGAATTATCGAATCTATTAACTCGCGAGATTACCGGATTCCATGGAGAGAATGGCTGTTGAACAACTAGACAGATCGCACACAGATGTTAGAAATGCAATTAAAGAAAATGTTTTTATAAGTTAAGTGCATACGTTAAGAAAAAACATCATTATTATCGTGACTTCACAATATTTATTCTAATCATAATTAAGTCAGCACCACTTATTAAAGTTAACTAATTTTTATAGAACGTATGTCCCTAACAAAATATTCAAAGTCACCAATCTTGCTTGACAACATCTATTTTTATCTAAATCATGAGATCATAATTTACAAACTTTATGAATCAAGTCTACACGTTGTTAGTTCTACGCTCAGCGGCTTGAAGCAGACGATTTGTACTAATTATAACGCGCGAACGACGCGCGACGCGATTAGCTTTCCACTGCCGATGCGAAACCACTGCCGACACTTAGACGACTACAGCTTGATGATATACAGGGTTTACTAGATAGGGAAAAATCTATTTTAATTAGTTGGTGATAAAAAGCAATAAGCATAGGTAATTATTATAATTTCCAAAGGGATGTTCGAAATTCACGTCGCTCTTTGATAGAAGTTAATTACATAAAGCAAATTGTTGGAACTTCGGAACGGAACACCAGAAATTGCACGTTGGGACTTATTAGACCTCACTCCTGGCTCTTTAATTAATCTTATACCATAACCCGTTTATAGATAATTAATACAGCTTCTCATGACAAATATGCAATGAAAAAGAATACTAGCGTACTACGTACGTGTTGGCATGAACACGTGCACCATTTTATGTGTGTAACCTAACACGTGATGGAACAAAAGCTGATGACAGTGAACAAGTGTCAATATCCTTGATGGAGCAAGAGGAGTATAAGATGCCCGTATGTCGTCGGCTTGCACTTCATTCATTCATCGAACATAATGGCACTTTACGTACTGTGTGGGAATGTGGAATAGTATTCGAGTGCTCGGTTACTTCGGGTATAATCGACGAAACGGTCATCCAATTATTCGCAACAGTTAAGTAAATCGGGCAGCCTCGGCGGCGACGCTCCCAAATTAACAACAAAAATTAATTACAGAAAAAAACTCGGCTACCGTGCAGTCCTACAACGAACGCGGAGTAAATATACCGTTACTAATTACTGACGAAAAAACTGTTGGAATTGAATTCAAACATTTGTCTCTTAACGAATCGTGTCGCGGCGGCTTCCACTCAAAGCGGCGTGATTCGGCAATTCCGTTCCATTTTCAAATGCTCGCTGCCCATTCGTTCCCTCGGCTACGCCTACCTAATAAATTAGATGCCTCGCGTAGCACACCGCATAGTTACAAACTAATGAAATCCCGAAAAGATCTCAACCCATTTTCTTAACAACTTTTCCGAAAGAGCAACCGCCTTCAAAGATTTTACCCGGAGAAATAATTCCGCTAATAACGCTCAGCGCTCACGCGAGTATGTTATGCAACCATAGGAATTTCATTAGATACACACGCGTCTGTTTGTTAAGGAGCTTTCATTGCTAAAAGTTTCTTGAGGCGGGTATAATTCCTTTGTTTGTTGTAAGGGGTGGCACGCCCGCCTCACCCACTACGTTTTCTAAGTCATCGGGTCCAATTATGCCCCTTTGTAGGTTTTGATATGTAAATTCGCGATTTTATTAAACAAACCGTGATGCCATTCGGGGGCAGCGAGCCGGATTAATAGCTTCTTCAGATTTGTGTAATCGCTTTCTCTTAAGACAACAGAGGTGGATCTCAAGGGACCTATTCACTTTTGTTTCATCTCCGCGAGGTGGGCATTTGTTTGATGTTACTGGTTCCAATGTAGATATCCGGGTCAAACAGCTACATTCACAGCGACAGACATCCCTAGTTCTAAAAATAACTCGGATCGAACTACAGTCAATCGGCACAGACACATTGACAATAACGTCGTTGACATAATCGATATATGACAGCATCGCGCGATTTCGATTGCCAATAAAACCGATTCGCTTGACTCGTCACAGGATATAACAACATATTAATCTGCACATGGAAACATAAAACGAGCGTTATGGCCGAAACTACCCATTCGGTTTAAGCTTAATTTTTACCCCAGCACTATTAATAATTTACACGGGATAACGCCAACGTTTGCGCCATATTACAACGCATAAATTAATAATGTCGCTCGCTTGTTTAACTGCGAATCAGATGAGTTTTATTGACAATTTTGTTGGGAAAGAGCAATTTGCGGGATGACCAGGCAGTGCCGCCAAGTGGTCACCAAATAGGGGAACGTTCGGCTCCGTACGTATGCTATTGGCTGGCAATTGTCATTTATAGTTACTGTAATTGCGATAGTGGCAGCGAGCTTATCGATAATATGGAAAGAGCGCTTAGCAATGTCAATAAAACATTAATTATTCTATTCTATTTTGACAAACGTTCATCGTAAAGAGAATAAGTAGGTACTTGATAAACATTCGTAGTAACGTGGTCCCGTATCCTAAAGGTCTATAAAATGACCCTAAAACTCACCCTGACCTCCAGTATACTTAATTAGCTTTTGAGAAACTTCATCAAAACTTACACATCTGGAAGAAATTGTATCCCGAAAACCAATGCAATCAACCATTTTCCATACATCGCTACCGTTGACATTCAATAATGTTACCTGCATTAATAATTATATTAACGATGCTCTCTCCACAGCGGAGTGCGGGCGCTAGATGCAAATGTTTCCATCGCATTCACTGTAACTCAATCCTCGCACGAATGTACACAATTGCATTTGGGGTTGCATTGAGAAGCTGACACACGGACGCTATTATTGTGCAAACAAGGGCTTCCGCTCATGTGGACTGGCCTTTATCGTAGTGTCGTGTGAATGACTGATATTACGGGTGATTATGAAACAGCTTGATGATTTTATTGATTTTCTCTTTCAATTATTTAAATTGATGGTCATGTTTCGTTGGTTTTAATTGAAGCTTAACTTAATTGCAGTACGGAGTACGGTAATAATTTGACCAATTTGATCCAACTCTACCTTGTCTTTTGGGAGTTTTTCTGTGTGAGTGTTTTTTTTTCTGCGTTATTGGGTGATTAGTTATTTTAAATGGTATCGTATGTGTACTTGTCTGCTCGATTATTAGCTCTTAATGTAGTTAGGCGGGTGGGTGGTAGGTAGGTACATTGGCAAAACGGTGTGTCGCCTCGAATTAACACGAGCTTTTGTTATCATTCAATTTGATTCTGCCGCCGGCTGTTTTATTATTTTAATGAGCCTCAATTTTCAGGGATAATTGAATGGACGTCGCGTAGGTTCGATTATTATTTTATCGATACTGTAGTTGCAGGTAGATCATATATTGGGCACGATGATTTACTGAATTGTAGGTTTGATGTGATCGAAAACAGAATGGGTTATCAATCCATTAAATTACAAGGTAACTTGATACATTTTACGTCTGAAGATTTAGCCTTTACTAGAACTGGACCATTTGACTTTTGAAAAGTTCACGAGTTTCAGTTCAAAGGGTAGGATATGAGCCCCGCTTAGAAGAGAGCAATGGTGACGGTCGATTTGCGAGTTGTAGGTCGTGGGTTCGAACCCAGGCTGGCGCTTTACTTTGTGTAAATAATTTCATCACCACTGCTCTCAAAACGGTGAACGAAAACATCGTGAGGAAATTGGCATGTCCTAGAACCAAGAATCCGAAGACATGCGACAACTACTAACCCACACTGAGCCTGCGTGGTAGATTACAGCCTACATCCTCTCGAAGAGAGGAGGCCTGTGTCCCAGCAGTGGGAAAAGTATAGGCTGATTACGGTGAAAAGAGTATAAAGAATTTCATGAAAAATTAAGAGCAGTACAATCTAGCAATGATAGATGGCATTAGTCAATGTCAAACCAAATCAACGTCCAACCGTTGAGCACCTAGCATAACGTCACTCTGACGTCTATTTCAATGACAACATGACTGCTCCTGCCTAATATTACTGCTCATTTGCCCTCTGACAAACAGTCCGGGACTATCGCAGGAGTAAATTATACGTGTGCCTTTATTTAACGGCTAGTTTTACCTAACTATAGTTAAAGTTGACTTAGTGCCGGCAGTTTAATTAAAGGGGTGCGTTTTGATTTGTAGTAGCAATATGAAAGAGTGCGTTCCATAATGTGATTGTAAATAGTGATTTTCAACGTTCTTTTGTTTGTCGTGAAGGGAGGTTTATTTGCCTAGTTTTGCACCTACTTTCCTAAGTTTGTTTTGAAATTATAGGTTATTAGAAGGCTTTGGTTTTAAAGGTTCTGTACATGTTGTTTTAGTTACCTACATCTTTTGTTAGCAACGAAAGTTGTTCAGTGTTCAATTTTTAGATCTGCCTTTTTAGTAGGGTAGGTACTCAGTAGTCAGATCAATAGAATTTTTAATAATCTAGAAATAAACCAATGTCTTTTAATCATACTATTCTAATGACTTATCAATCAAACAATTATATTCAGGGTGACATTCACAAAAGCTTTCGCATGCAACAATGATATCTATTACCCAACAGAAACAAGTACCAAATGGGTAACGATGCCAGTCCGCGGGCAGTCCGACCACAGACCGCGGCACGCGACCAATGAGGGGCTCTCGAATTACTTATTAACGTATCTTTGGACAATTAGCACCTATTCCCGACCAGTATTCGCTAATGATCAGTGGAACAATGTTGAATAACAGCTGATTTGATTGCACAATAGGATAATCATGTCCCGAGCATAATTAGGCCATCCGGTCGTGATTTGCTAATTGGTACAACGGCTATCGAGATTTAACTGTTAACTTCAATGTTTTATAGCAGATTTAGGATTAATGTCTTAAAACCTTTGGTTTTAGTTTAAATATTTTATAAAAAAAAACGAAACTCACTCATTGTCATGACCGCTCACTATTAGAAAACGATTGTCAATTGTTTTCAAAAAGTCATTTCGTAGTTCATCTTGGATTCAAACTTCGAATTTCGAAATGATTTGACAGTAAAGGCTCCCGTAGATAGGCGCAAAGTAACAGTGCGACGCGATTCCGGTAAAACAATTTCCATGAAGTTTTGATAGAAATTGCCTCGCCTGTCTGCGGGAGCCTTTACACTTTCTATTAGCTTGGCTAACGTAGTGATTGTGGTAATAGTCCCCACGATCATTGCGAGTCTATAAGGGGGAGTCTGGGGGAGTCATGTGTTCAGTAGTGGACATTTGTCATTACAGTGTGTACAGCTAATCATGATCTTTTTGTCTACTAGAATGTTAATGTACTCTGTACTAACTAGGTGTAATGTCTATAAGGGGCTCAGCAATGCTAGATACGCTTTTTATCACCAGAACCCTTTAGTTTACATTGTGAACACGCTTCGTATGATTTTTTGTTGAAATATCAACAATTACACCTTATTAAAGCCTTTCAGTACTAATTAACACTACAAAGGCCAATTATTTCGCGTATTCGTACTTAACAGAAATAATAAGTTCATTACTTGTGTACTTGCTGTATTTTAATATTTGCACGAGACGCGCTCACTTTACCTGTCTGTGTGTGTACAGTTATGGGCAACAATATGTAACAGATAGAGGGATTTACTTTTTCAATGCTACTTTGCAAAATATTTTACGTTTTTACAAGATGCTATGTCAAATTGCCTATTAACCGTTCCTATTTATTTACCATTGATAATCATAATCAACCTATAATGTTCCCACTGCTGGGACACAGGCCTCCTCTCTGTGAGAGGGAGTGGGCCCTAATCCACCTCGCCGGCCCAATGCGGGTTGGTAGATTTCAAATGTCTTCAAATTGTTGATTCTAGGACATGCCGGTTTTCTCAAGATGTTTTCCTTCACCGTTTTTGAGAGCAGTGGTGATGGTAATTGATAATGATAATGTTTATTTGCCAATAACAGTAGGTACCTACTTTGCATTTTGTGATTTTTTTTTCTACGTTAATAGGTTTACATTTAAAAAATTAAGACGCAAAGGAAGCATTTTGTTTCTGAACTCCTCTCAAGTTCGAGCCTGACTCGTGTAATCCTTTAAAATTGGAATGGAGTAGAATTTGGCTAAAATGTCAGGTAAGATATAAAGAAATAAAAGACAATGCGTTTATTGGCATTACATAATATCAAAAAAATACACTTTAAAACTACCTATACAAAACAGAAAATAAAGATTTTAATGCCAAAAGGGCCTCAGCTCAGCAAGTAGGTACTTTTGTATTTTTCCTCACGACTGTCCAGTAGCATTTAAAGTTAATAGAATTAAACGCACCCAATGACACGCATTCAGTCATTGCAATTGGCGCCCTATATCATGAAAAAAGTGCTGGTCGTAATGAGACTTAATTGAATTACCTGCATTTATTCATTTCATTATGAAATAGCACTCCCAGCCGCTCCCAAATATGGACGCATATAGCCCGGTGCAAATTTCTTAATTATAACGTCATGACAGATAAATGGTCTTTATTAACTTAATAACTAATGTAAGGCTTTTAACATTATGCTTTACTAGCTGTTGTCCGCGGTTTTCATTTTTTTTTTTTACATTGTTCTCGCAACAAGAATAATGTACCCAGGATTTTGTAATATCTTGATTTAAGAGTGTCCATGGAGTTTCTTGCCCGTTCTTCTCCATAGAGATCTACGTTTTGGAATGGGCAACTAGCTTCAACTTTCTGACTGACTGACCGACTATATAATTTTGACAATTCAAAAGTGCCTGTACATGGTTTAATTGAAATAAATGCTTTGAGCTTGAGTTTCGCTCGCATCTTAGAGAAATTCTTTCACGTGAACAGATAAAAGTATATGTGTTATCTATCCAGGACATTGACTAGTACCCTAATTGCTAGTACTAGAACCCTAATATATCAGTTTCAATCTGAATAATTTTGAAGGACATTGTTAATCGATTGCTTCATATCTTCGAAAAATGTGTCTGCTCAACAACGTAAATAACGCAATGAATGTTGTTGAACTGTCACAATGAAACCCATTGCTACTGATAGTGTGATACGCAATAACTCCACTGCTCTGTATCATACTCCCCCCAAATTAGTACCTACAGCCCTTTATGAGTGATTGAGTTACAAACATCTTCAGAATCTTTATTACTTTTTAATATTGTACTATAGGCAATAACCCATCGGTTATTTTAAGAGTCCAATATAGAAGTAGAGTTTATAATCAGTGCAACTCCTGCAGAGTTTAAAAAACGTGCCAGTTTTAAAAGGAAAGTAAAGTTAAGGTTGAACCTGAAGGAGTGAGAGGTTACATTTTGACAGCTCTCTTCGCGTGACCGGCCAGCTTAATATTATGTGTTTTTTATTCTCATACTCGGTTTCGAGCAAATTGATTACGTCTATTAACTTGTTCCTCAAAGTGACAGCCCTAACTATTAAAGATGGCCGCGCTTTTATTCTATTTTTAAAGTTCGGAATCCCGTTAATAGGTTTGTCAGTTGTTTAAATCGATATTATTGAGACTGATGATAATTTTCATTTGTTTTAGTATGTTTGGCTAAAGGATTATTGAGTATCTTCTTCTTATACTTTATACTGCGAATAGTATTCTGGTGAGCTTGATTTGTGCTTTAATTCACTCTACCCATAGCTCAAGGTCGTCAGTAGGTAATTTATCGACGCATGTCTGATTCAATTTCTAATCACAAACTATTATAACAAGCATTAATTTCTAAATTCTCCGCGGCAAGCCAAAGAACATAGTTTTATAGGACTTTAAACCTTTGTTTAAATATTGTGAAGTGTAACAAGTGGGAGCCTTCCTAAAATTCGTTTAATTTGTCATATTTGTGTTAGATAAGCCGCGAGATGGGAACGGAAGTCAGTAGGTAGCTGAACTAGATGACACACGTCAACAGATAAACCGCTTTATGACTATTGAAAATACAGAAGCACTTAGTAGGCTTATAATCTTCTGATATTCCTTTGACCTATTTATTTTGTTTCACCCGCATAAGTCTTGATCCCGTGGGTATATCGGGATAAAAAGCATCCTATGTCCTAATCCAGGTCATGTCTTATCATGTGCCAAATTTAATCCAAATCCGTTCAGCCGTTTTAGCGTGAATGCGTGACAAACAAACATACTAAAAATCAAATCTTTTCTCATATACTATTATTATAAGTTTAGATTAATTTAAGCCAAAGTTATAAGTCGATTTGTAGGGTAAGTAATAGACGAGTCTACCATCGGGTTGAGAATAAGTACTAATTAATCTACCATAATATGATAAGGTAGAACATGTGATGATAACTGGGAAGCTGGGAAACCTACTCAAATATGTTGACAGATGTATAAATGATGTCCTTCTAGAAGTAACGTGGCATATTTTACCAAATAAACCGTAGTGTGGTTTTTTAAGTTCAAGCAAGTGTGATACAAATATCTTTCTAGTGTCTTTGATCGGCATTTTTTTCTTGCTACAATATGATACTTGATTCCTTTTTTGACCATAGTACCTACAAGCCGAACAAAAAAGCTGTCTAACGAAAGAGCGAAAGCAAACAGCTTATTCGATTTTTACACCCAAGTCTAATACAAGTATGGTGTATACTCGTAGCCTTATAAACTATTGACATTATTGACTGACCAGGAATAACTACGGCATTTATGATTCCTGAGGGAGACAAAAAATGTACGGGGCTTTCCCAATACACCAATCATGGTATTAGGTTTCAATATCCAATTCGTTTTATTGACCATGATTTTGATTTCTAGCCAAGAGAGTTTGTTGTTAAAATTGGAATAGGTACTTCTTTGTCTGCACATGGACCTCCAAAATAGATACTCGTATTAGAATCAGTCTTCTATGAAAATAGAATGTAGAGAAAAACCTATCCCACCTAAAGTTGATGAAAAACAATACCTAAGAAATGACCAATCAATCTAAAAGTAAAAATCAAAAGAACCAATCATAACCCGGATGTAGAACACAATACAATGATTCCCACATGTTTCTGACAAAACAAAACAAGGTTTAAACATCGTCTAAACGCTGAAATAACAAACCGATTACGCCATGATCAGTGTATTATATGGTCCAAGTTATACACTTCGACGGTACCTAACCCTTTTGATACACCACCTATTCTTATCCCTCAGTCGTGTAAACATATTGAAAGTTATTTACTATCGCTTCACATTCCATGGGATATTACTCTCAGTATGTCAAACATTTTTATACAAAACACGTATACCCGCTACCGTTTATCACTTGGAGAGTAACGTGGAAACAGTAGCGGGTAGTCTCACTCAGCGATCCAATATTTAATAGTTTTATGATGTATTATCAAAACAAATCTCACCGAGTAACTATGAACCACTGCGGTACGTTTCGGCTGCAATTCGATGATTAACCGAACGGTTTTGATATTTGATTGTTACGATTTCGTTGAATTTTGTGCGGGCGTTGAGGTGTTTTTTTGAGATATATGTTTATTTATATTTCCTCATGAATTGGGAAGCCAGACCAACTGAAGTAGGTACATTATCTGCAATGATAACATAATCTTTAATTCCAAAAGACCAGCTTGATATGACATTCAATGCATTTGCATTAAATGACAAAAAAAAAAGACAAAATGTATTGATGTTTTGTTATTTTAACAAGCAATAACCAATGAAATGTTAACAACATCATAAAAATTTATTGAATGCAAGTACAAGTGAATTTGGACGTCACACACAATGCCTGGCCCGAGTAATACGTACATTACAGTAGTTAATTGGCATAATGCTCTGTGGTTATAGCTTGTGAGTTCCATTATAATTAGGTATCCTCTTGTCTACGTCCGTAGTTAAATAATACTAATATTGGTGGATACGGATGGGTTACATTCAACATTAATTCAATAATGACTCCATGCTTAGAACACATTAAAGGGCACGCTAGATGGATTGCGTCGCAGAAAATAAATAAAAGATCATTCGAGGTATACAGTTTGATCTTTGGTGTAGTGTAAAGATAATGCTGCCCTCCAACTTGTAGATGGTTCACTTATAATTAATAATGAGCCCAATAAATGAAACATATCAATTTATAAATATATTATATGTATATGTATATGTGTTATTATAAGTAATTTTTATTAATATTGATACAAGCTCTATAAAATTCATTGACTCGTAAATTTTTTGACATATTGGACCATTCAATGGTCTGTTGAAAAGTCACGGTGCAAAAGTATACTCGTAATAACTTAACCGGTATATATAGTGCAGACGTTTGGCATTTAGTGAAATGTTGGCCCGACGCCGCAATTACTCACGGTCACTAATTTGTATTTCTTTATATAGAATATAACAAATGCAATTAGCATATTACTACCGTGCCGAAGGGTGGTTACTGCAATTTTTTCAACTTTTTTACTTTATCCATTGATTGGCGATGATCAAATGATCAAGATTAAACATCAATAGGTTATCATTTATTATGCACTGTCTCGTAAAATGGAATAATTGCTCTTACAAAGTAGTTTACTCCAAACCTTTTTTAATTTTATATAAATGAAGCTCATAAAAAACTTATTCACAACATGTTGCATTTTAATCAGTAAAGAAAATTGTAAAGTATCAAGACTGTTAACTAGTCGAACATAAATAGACAGAAGCGGTCGATACAAAAGGACTTAACATATTTTTTCATCATATTTTATTATGAACTTCTGTTCAACATCCAGATGTTTGAGTCTGATCAAACAAAAGATTTTTCAGATGTACTTACGCTGCGTCAGAATGTAACTATTACGTACATGATTTATGATTAACTTCTGTTTATCTTTAAAATCCTACTTTTGTTTTAAGATTCGAAAAACTTTTATCTTTGAATATTTGTCTATTTCCTTTGTGTGGTGTAAGTATGTGGAGTGATATCAAAGTGGTCGGTGGATACTAAATAATCTCGAGCTACCGTTGTGTTCTGCTACATTTACCGATTAGACAGTTAGTTATGAAGTTTACATCTGTTTCGTATGTAACTGGCGCAGAACTTGCGCAGTGTGCGCTTCTGATAAATCTGAACATTCCGTAACAATAAAAAACAATGAGTCTTGAACTCATGATACAGTACTGAACACTGGCTACAGGGAAGCCAGCTCCCACTTGGCCGTTTTTTAATAGTTTATTTCCAAACTCCCTGTCGACAGCGCCGATGTTTTTCTAATAACCTGTTTAACAAATCATAACGTTTATTTTTGTTCGACACTGAACGATCACACGTCCGGGACTCTATTCTGTTTCAAATCTCAAGCTTGTATGTTTTGATTATTTTAATTTTTCATTGAACATAAGAAATTGAAGTTATACCAAGAACAGCGGACGTAAGCGTGTAGAACAGAGGAAGAAACGCCACGATAATGTAAAACATAAACATCGCACTGAACATGTTATTCGCTTGATTATAAAATTGTCGTAATCATCTTTGAAAAGGAAATATTAAAAGATTATTTATACGACATGCATGTATTATATTTTTATTCTAAACATGTTTAGGTTTCGATATGCAATGGTGTATTTATGTATTTCCAAACGCGTTTTAAATACAACTGCATCTATCTTTCAAGTGTCTCTCTAATGGTGGCCGATGAAAAACAAGCTCCAATAGTTTTTTCAAACGAATTTCTTTGTATAGCTAAAAGCCGCCGATGGCATGCATACGACCTATATGACTCGACAGTATCAGTCGCCAGAATTAGACGAAATTAATTTAGGAACCGACTAACTGTGTCTGTTGATGGCCAGGTAGCTCGCTACTATTTTTTGTATCGCTACAAAAGACCGTTTGGGAAGAAAAAAACTACAAACGCCGGGAACGGTAGCAAAACTTTTCGATTATTCTTGATGAAGCGTGTCAATATAAATAGAAAACTATTAAATATTAAAAAAAATATAACAAAATGTTCCATTCGATGTAGACCCAACATTTTAATTTAAGAAAACATTTTGCCAAATTAACAACTTCTGGCGCCAACAGCAAAAACTACGTAAATCAATTAGTCATAGCGTGTTTAAAAAGTATTCCCAACATATTAACTTGTGTTTTTTAATAACTTGTAGTTTACAAGTCCACACAATTATTAAGGTTAATCCATAATCCTTTTAATTTTAAACAATTTGAAAAATAAAAGAAGTAGCTACCTTTTGTCGTAGCTCATAATAATAGATTTTTCATTTTCAATCGAATGGCGGAGGGCGTGACAGTGGTGTTGGCCGACCGCGCGCTGTGGTCACCCGGCCAGAAATTGTATAATTTTACGCAACAAAACAATCCACCAATACAGGGTGAGCGTGAATGGACACGTCCGAACCAACAGCCGTCAACGATTCATAACAAAACGTGCCAAACGCACGCATCCCGACTGATGCCGAATCAATTGAAAACTGCCCAATGAAAAACACCACAATGAGAAAAATTTATAAACCGGTTTCGCACCCTATCAAACATTTTAACCACCGCAAACGGAGAGAAAATACACAAAGCATTGAGGCAAAGGTCAATAATAATACACGGCGTAAAGTAGTATGGCAGAAATAAAAGGAGGTTTATTACCCTGCAGTTGGTGATCCCGGGCTGAAATGACGATGATGAAAGCATAAAGCTACCAGACTAAGCTAAGAAAATCCACGCATAGAGCGATCTTGGAAATGTCTTTAATAAAATAATTCGATCACATAAAGCTTCGTACAATCCGTCTACAAAGTCATTCAAAATTCATCCAGCCAGACTTTCCAGTAATGAAATCCTTAGACAGGTAATAGTAAAAGGGAATTTCATAGCGGCTTTAGAAATGAAATAAAACGATAATATGTCGGGAGCTATTACGTCTTACAATAGGGTACGACAAAAGAAAATTGTAAGATGGCTGTTAAACGAACCTGATAAAGTTATATTAATTCTATCTATCTATCTCGTCTGTCAGATCTCTTAAGTTTCATCAAACATTTACGCACATTGATATAAATAGCGACCACAAAGAATATACGAGCAATAAGCTCTCTAGAATCAAAATTACACGTTTCTCAAAGACGCTTCAATAAAATCATTTGGAAAGAATAAAACTTCACAAAGACGAACGCTCTGTCCAGATAAATGATTAAACTCTAGCATCCTTTGATACATCAGCCAAAGAAACAATAAAGAAACCATATCAAAAGATACTCTAAGCGAATTAGAAACAAAACGGATTCGAAAGACTTTCTGAAGATGACGTCTCTTTCTATACGAAGCAGTCGTCGAGTTTCCTTTGTAATTAAATATTGAAATTAAGAAATGAACAGCCGCTAATTACAAGAGGTTGTCCCTTGGGGGCTGATTATGTTGCCCCAGCATTCGCAGAAAGGGATGTTGGAGACTACGCCGCTCTTATTACAATTAATATTTAAGATTTTAATGTTCTCCCGCCAGAACATTTGTTTCTGAAGTTGGATTAATATTATTTCTGTTGAGCTTCCATACGAGACTTATTTCAAATATATAAATATACTTGTATTTTGAGTATAGCCTCAGACTTAACATGAATTTATGCAAATTTGTACGAGACATGTTAATAAAACACATCAACATGTTTTGAATCCATTAAAGAGTAATTAAAAAAAAAAACATCTGTTCTGGTCACAAAGGCGACAGATCTGCGGTAGACGTGTTGTGTCCAATATAATAACGTTAGATCAATGGGAGCAACATCGATAGGAGTAATAAAAAAGAAATAGTGACGTTGTACAAACTATAAATTTAGTGTTTGGACATTTCAATTATCCGGACCACGTGGCGTGCCGACAATGATGTTCGTGCCAACAGTAATAAAATTTAAAAAAGTAACAATAAAAAAACGTGTCCGACCTAGTTAATATTTTTATGTATCTAATTCTATCGCTAATAAGACATTTTATATTGAAGATGATTAACAGAATTGTAAAGTTGAATGCGAAAAAAATAAACCAATAATAGAAGCGATAATAACTTCATCAGGGAGCGATCACATCGCAGTCGGAATAGACTAAGATCTTAAATACGTTTGGAATGTCTTTATTAACTGTCAACAAATCAAGTGAAGCACCGGGAGCTGTTTAATACCCTATCAGACAAACGTAATTAGTTTTGTAAATAAAATGCCTCGAAGAAATTGAAACGTAGCAGCTACCTGACTGTTGCGGTGACTTGCTACATTAACTTATGATTGTACTGTCAGATAGAACAGTGTTATTAAACCAAGCTGTAACTTTATAGAATCACAGAGGTTAATCCCCTCAGCTGATGTTTTAACTAATATTTACTGGGTCTATGAATACGAAGATGATATCTTCAATTGTTTCGCTATTATGTTGCATTAATTGTATTTGAAATGCAAACATATACAAAGTTTGATCTTAATGTCTGTATACGTTTAACTAAAAGATTTGAATCAATGTTAATTACAATTCTGGGTTTGTTTTTCTCTTGCACACTTAATTACTTGGAATTAATATAATGTATAATTTAATTTAAATATCGCTTTGTAATGGTTAACTATAAAATAACAAATATTTCCAGTTCGATGCGCTGCGTTGATGAATGCTTAGGTATTCCATCTAAGCATTTTTTGTGTTAGAATGTATTAAATTACTTCCACGAAATAAGAAACTAAGTTTTAATAAATTAAAAAGCATCCCTCGCCCTTGGGACAGGTAACATTAGGAGAACATCTTGCTGCAACAGAACATGATATAATTGTAGAGCAGAATTACGGTCGCAAAACTTTTCCACCCCAAAGCATTTTTTATTTAATTTTTATTTTTACGACACAATTAAACGCGGCTTTGCTTTCACTTTTTATTGTTACTGTCTTAGTGCCCTCTAATTTTTGGCTTCAATTACATTTTTTCCTTTGGTTTTATTAAAACATTGGTTTTAATGATGAAACTTTATCGTCATCTGGACAAAATTATCGAATTTTATAGTTTCTCCTTCCGTTGTTTTTAGAATATCTGTAATGTAGTCGAAATAAATTAGTTACCAGACGTTATCAATAATTCGGACCTCTCTTCTTCCTCAGGTACTTCTCAAGGTGAATAGGTGTTTCTATTCAAGGAGAGATTACATCTCGCTCCGACCGGAACTCGTTTAGAAAAAAATAGAGCAACGATTTTTTGAACCGAAATCATTTATCATGTTTGCACTGAACCCAAGACAAACTGCTACTGCGTTTGAGTTTACACTAGATAAGATTACGTACGTTTGTTTTACGTTGTTTACCGATTCTTGGGCCATTTTTAAGACAGAGCCTCATTGTTTGGTGTAATACCAGATATGGTGTTTCCGAGACACTTAACTTGAAAAGGAAATAATGCATCAAACGGGTATACAGTAATTTGTACGTTCAAATATTATTCAGTAGCGGTTAGACTTTTGATAGATAGGTTATTTAAAATGGATTCATAGATAGCCTAAAGCCAATTTATGATTAAGAATTTAAGAACACATCTGACAAATCTAGTTTCTAACAAGATCGAAGTAACGATTGAGAGTAGTTTGATGAAGGTATTAGTGACCTTTAATAAATACTAACGTAAGACTATTACGTATAACAATTCCAGAAGTTGGTAGCTATATTAACTGAAACTAAAGTAATTTACGTAATTGAAAAAGACATACTTAATATAAATGAAGCTAACTTCCAATCTTATTATAAGGCCACTAATCCAATAGCACTAAAACGACAAAGTCGATGCAAATAAAACAACGGTGGCATTGAATCAGAAGCGTTAAGTATCTTCAAAGGTATCGTATGAAAATATGACTTAAGCTAATAGAGATAAGGTATAATGTCTTGTCCTGACAAACCCTCCGAAAGAAGGATATATTTGGATCAACAAAACTTAAAAAGAGTTTTAATTTAATGTGTAAACATTCCCATACGGGTTGTAGTGCTGTAGCGTGTAAATAATCGGGCGCTTCAGTAACAAAAACATAAAATATATACAGATTATGACTATTAGCTTACAATATGCTGTCAGCGAGCTGTTTTTGGTCTTTTCACTTTTTTTAAAGGTAGGAAGGATGTTTACGCCACGTGAATGTTATGATTTAGTGTCAGTAATTATTAGTGAGTGTGAACACGTCCACTAAGAGTTGAGAATAGTAATACAAATATAATAACAAAGAGTGCCGAGTCTATTCATAGTGTGCCGATGCGTTGATACTGTTTGTGTACTTAGCAGCTTCATGTGTTTAAGATCCTAGTTTTTTATGTAGTCGGGAAGATTGAAAGGAGTTAGTCGGAATGAGTTTTGACGCTGAGTCAATGTTGCAGTCACGTTCGTTCAGAACCTTATCTAACTGCTTTGTAGTATTTATATGCTTACTGCAGATTTTCAATCTTTCTCTATAGAATCCGTCGATCAGGATTTGTTTCGTAATGTTTGTGAAACTATCTATCAAGGGTATATCTGTCAGAAATATCTGGGGACTCCTTTGTGGGTGCTATTTGATCAGTGACACGGGCGGTGAGTGATGAATATTGCCAAGCAAATATACAAAAAGCAAAACTATACGTGGTGTTAGTTTCACTAGGGTTGGTCGGAGGAAAGAGTACGATGTGCAGAATCGTAACATGTTTGGTTTTATAAATATTTCGGGAACTTGTTAGGAACTTAGGATTAGGAGCAATTGTATTGGATTAGCAGATGAAATTGTATGTATTGAATATATTATATCTGCTGATTTTTTAAGAAAACACTATGTAAAGTTTAGTAAGTAACGTAATAGGCAAAACCCAGATTTATGTCTATTATTTTATCGTATACTTTCATTTACACTTACTTATTATTTCTGTGCTTTCTTAAGTTCTAAAGCTTGGCTTGTAGCTTAGTTCAATCTTGTATCGCCATTATACTCCTATTTATCTCATTATTCCATTACTTTTCGTAGATACTGAGTATTGAGTAAGTTTCTACCCTCTAGACCCTCTGGTTTATGATACTCTCTCGACTTCGCACACCCGTATAAATCGTTCGGAAATCGTTCGGTAATAAATCGAACGCTTTTTAATGGCAGTTTATCGCAGTGAGCTTTGCGGTATTCAGATTACGGGTATGGACTAAGTGGCGGCAAGGGAGCGGCACGTGCTCTCCTTATCTCTGTCCCTCGACACTTTCAATATTCGATTTCGTCGCGGGCGCGATTGTGTTTAGCTTTTTTTGTTCCCAACTGTACTCGCCTGCACCCAAAATAAAATCAATTTTTATGTGGGGCCTTAGAAGTTCATTCAGACTATTTAATATTTATACTTTATAATTGTTCCGCGACGATGGCCAAATGTTTCGGAGATGACCGAAAAACTAAAGCTATTATGTTTTTTGCTTGAATACCGTTGTTCGTAAATAAAATTGGTCATCAAAATAACAAACCCTTTATCTGAGCACGGCAACCAAGAAAAAAACTGTCGCACCGTACAATCGCACCCCAAAGCGTAACCGAAAACGAGTGTCACCGCAATCCAAGCTAATGGAGTGTCTCATAATGACGGTTGCTGACATAAAAATAAATAGGCGAGACTCAGTTTCTGCGTAAGCCGATACTATGATAACAGCATCGCTCCCCCGATAATTGCCGAACTTGGCCGACGCCTCTGATGTGGTACCTAGTTGTAATGTAGTGCGGATTAGCTGGTACCAGTGTAATTGATCTTACTTCGCGCCGCCAATTAGTTCGGACTTGCAACTAGCGGCTACTGTCTATATATTTATTTCTAATGGTTTTCCTGGCAATTAAAATTCTTGTATGACAGGTCTATTTGTTTAAAGTAGGACCTTCTAACTTATGGTGCACGTTGGTTTTCATACAATTTTCTCTGTTATTTTAGAAGGCGTGTTATTTACTCGTTTTATATTATGAGTTGTGTAGGCAAGTAGGTACCTCATGTCATCATTATCTGACTAGCCTTTACCCAACTAAGTTATTGGGGTCGGCTTCGAGTCTAACAGGATGAAGTTGAATACCAGCAATTTATATGGAGTGACTGTCTATCTGACCTCTACAACCCGTTACACAGTACCCCTCGGTAAGGCTGGATGTCAGACATTCGGGCTTCCGACGTCCCTCAACTATAAAGGGTTTTCAGAATATACAGAATACGTAAGATTCTTTTATTTTTAGCAGTATGTCTTAAACATGCGGATTGCTTTCTAGTTTCCTACTGTACCTTTTCTAGTGCACTTGGTCTTAAGAAATCCTCTAGACTCTATGGTTCTTTGTATAATTATATTCTTTTTTATCCCTAAGAAGTGGTCAATATGAGGTACTCAGGTTGATTCTTAATCAGGTTTAATAAAGTACAAAATCTTCGCTCTTTAATCACCTTTATTGTTAGGTGACCAGGGTACACTTTTCTTAGAAACCTGTTGTTGGTTTCAAAGCAATGATCCAGTTCTTTTTCTAAGGTAAAGCTTCAAGTAGAGTAAATGATGAGTGATCTTCGTATTCTTCTTCTTACTTTACTTTTGGTATAGTTGGTCTGTCTTATCGAAAGCTGATTTTGATTAATTCTAGATTATCGCCACCTCTATTTTGTTTCCATTCTAACTTTCAAGGCTGAACGAGATTTCGTTACCGAAAAGTTTAGAATTATAGTTCCCACAGAGATCGTTAGCTTAAATTCTTTACTAATGCCACTTAGATTGAGAACTGCTAGCTAAGTCAGTGCAATTCCTCACTATTTTCATCCCAACACAGTAAAACACATTGGCACAATTCAGAATTACTCAGAAACACCACCTTTTTATCGTCACCACAAACTAATAGTAACTCCAATAAAGGTAAACAAAGTTTTAGGTCCGCAAGTACGCAATAGGCTTAAGGGCAAAGATTTAGGTGACAAACTTTATTGCGGCCAAGAAATACTGTTGTCTATTACGTGAACATAAATCACGGATGGGAAAACAATAAGCGTGAAATTGTGGAAACTGAGGCCGACGTGTTGCGGTATTAAATCTTAGGGGAGTGAAATAAATAAAAATAAATCTGTACCCTCCCTCCCTCGCAGAAGTTGATTTATCTGATAAGTGTAGATAGCGCATGAGAAGCTCCCGTTGCTCACTTTTAATAGAATTTAATTAATGACCGTTTCAGTTATTGTTCTTTTGTTGCAGTTATGAGAATTTACTATGAGTACTTGAATGATAATGAATGAATCATGTGTAAAAGCGGATTGATCGATTTCTTACTTGATTTTTATGCACGCTTTTTATTGGAGCGTTTTTATCAATTAGCGTTTTAATTTTTTCACACGTCTGTGACTTTTATTGCAGTAATAGAATGTGTGATTTGTGTTGCTACACTTGACTTATTCGTTTTGTTGATCGAAACTGTAATTACACAACTATTATACAATTAACTGTGAATTATCTATTAACTCGGTCTATCGCAGATCATCTATGTTAATTTCTTTTGAAGAAATATGTCTTATAATTTCTTGTAGTCGTCACGTGCTGAAAGCGGGTCATTGACCGCGTAGCCAATATTTTTGCGCAAATAGTAACGCTACGAGAGTGCTACGACTTTGCTTTACCAGCCAATATTTTTAGGAAGGAGACATTTCAACGTTGCTCCATACAAGGTAATTGAAAAAATACCTGAAACCCGTTAATATTAACTTCGTATCGTGATGTACAACTGGACAACTGTTCTACGACTTTTCTGTTGCTGTAAATTGCGATAGGCTGAGTTAATCCGTCGTTCCTGAAAGTCTGTTCCTCAATCTGCCGTTATATCTAAAGTCGCTGTTCTGATTTCATTATTGACTAAATTACAACAACCTATCACAGATATTGCCATGGCATTTGACAGCTGAAGAAATTGAACAGGCTATCAGGGCCCCAATTTCTAAAAATGTATAATTTAATGTATCAGTGCAATCCTCCATAGGTAAAGTGTAGCATCTTAAACGGCAGTAACGTGCTACTATGTCCGCAGCTCCAGACCGGGCCGACCACCGAAGCGTGCGTCAGGAGTAGGACTGTCTCTCGCAGCCACGCAGTTCCCGGGTCACCCCTTCAAGAAGCACCGCCTCGAGAACGGCGAGTACTCGCCTTATGAAAACGGACATATGAGTGGTAAGTACTATACTTAATACATATATTTAGGTTTCATAACTATTTAGACGTTTTTGTAGAACAATTAGGGTGATCGTAGGTATGTTACTGTTCAATAAAATGTGGAGTTTTTGGCACTGGGTGGATGCGTTTTCAATTAGGTATAGGATCGACTTCGTTTTACTGTTCTATTACACCGTTCAATGAAATATACGAATAAGCCTCCGTTTTTATTAAATGTATGTCAATTTTATAGGTAGGCATTGTGAGAAAACCGGTAGGTATGTTCTAGAACCAAAAGTTGGAAAACATGACTGTGACATCTGCCAACCCGCATTGGGCCCGCGTGGTGGATTACGGCCCACTCCCTCTCAAAACGAGAGAAGGCCTGTCTCCCAGAAGTGGGAACTTTTTAGGCTGATTCTGTTATGTTATTTGTTTTGAAGAGTTAGATTGTTGGAAAAAGTTCGAAAGTTAATTCGTCTATCGTCTAATAATGTAGTCATAATTTAAGAGCTAAATATGAAGCTGTAACTATAGGCAGGCTAGCTAAACAGAATTTCACAGGGGACACTTCTGAGGGAGCATAGCTAACAGGATATGATGTCACCAAGATTATGATACGGTATAAAAACAACACGACTAAATTCCCACCATAACAAATGTGCCTGTGTATCTATATCCAGTGATGCCTTAAAATGCGAATTAAACACAAAGTTATTAACCCAAAGATTAATCTCAACTTAATCTGGCTTTGTAATATAAATCAAAACAAACGGTACCATGACATGTGATAACATCAAAATCGGGTTTGTGTAAGCTCCGGATAGGCGCCGGATATGAATCCCCGTCTTCTCGGGAGGAATGCCTCCTCATTTCGTATACAAATTACACAAATACAAAATTATCCCAACACAAACGGAGAAAAGGGAATAAAGTGATTAAATAGAGCTCAGCGCAAGACGGCTAGCAATCAATCATTTTTGTCGCTTACGGCTTTGTTGATACTGCCACTTTCCATCTCTTTTTGTCGTGTGCATTAGGCAAATTTTGTCTCGCTTCAGCATGAAGTGTCGTGCCAGACAAGGGAGCAATTACATTCGTGATCTTGCATAAGCGGCACTTGCTTATCGCGCACTGCCGCATTTGACTTTGAGTGTAGTTTGTTCGCTTTTTTTTCCCGAAATTTGCAATTCGAAACACTCTCATGGCTGAAATAAGCATTACTTTCTTTTGCGCTTATTGCATTTCCATTCCATAAACAAGTCACATTTTTTTTTTGAACACGCGACCCTCGTTCGTTCGTATCATTTCTTGTTATTGTGTTTCGTATCCCATCTACGCTTAGTTAGTTTTAATTATTTTACAATTAGTGGGAAGATGGATGGCTCTCGCAAGGGTTTTGATTTGAGATTCGGAGCTCACGATACTTATGTCTATATGTGTATACTTAGATAGGTTTACGAGATCCTTAACTGGTTTTGATACTTTTGGGATTATTTAGTTAGTCCAAATTAATTCAAAAGTTTCAAAGCTCATTCGTGGGAATTTATGTTATATGTAGGTATAATGTTTCTCAAGTTAGTTTCATTTATGATACTGGACAGGCTGTCATACACATTACTAACATTGGTGAAGGAAAATTCTGGACTTATCCATACTAATATTATAAATGCGAAAGTGTGTCTGTCTGTCTGTTACCTCTTCACGCTTAAACCGCTGAACCGATTTAGATGAAATTTGGTATAGAGATAGTTTGAGTCCCGGGAAAGGACATAGGATAGTTTTTATCCCGATATTCCCACGGGAAACTTATGCGGGTGAAACCGCGGGGCGCTGTTAGTAGTTAATATACTCGTAGGTACATCTGAAATCACCAACTCGTCTTGACCAAGCGTTGTGATCAATGCTTGTACTTTCTTTGTATAAGGTCTTCTCATCCTTTGTCCTGCAATAGGACTATATTAGGCTGGTATTATCATTATAACCAGTTCTATCTCGCTTATCACAAATATAAATAAATCAAAAGCCTCTTTCATGGAAAAATAAAGTCTGTCTTCCAAACAAATTATAATTTTGTTACGTAATTCTCCATCACCCATAATATTAAAGCCATTCTAATTAAATTCGTGCGTGTATCAAGTTTCCATGTACCATATCTGTGTACGGGCTCCGGCGTTAAGCCAATATTATTTTGACGAGTCGTTGACAGTGGTTTACAGTTGATGAAACAAACGCACACACACAAAATCAGTCCTGGGAAGGTGCACTCACACAGGTGCCTCCTAATCTGTACACGCCACACACGTATCTGAGGGGTGTCACTGTCTGAGTGAGTGAGGAGGCGGGTGGCCCATTTTCACCCGGTGAAATAATAGGATACGAAAACATCGGAGGCAGAATATAATCCTCCTGCGAAGGTTGAACGGAATGGAAATAGGAATATGAAATGTGCGAAAGGGATGTGTCGGCCCACGTGCTCGTTGAAAGGGTTACCTACTGATGTTTATCTTAAGGCGCTAAATCTAAACGGTTGTTCATTCCGCGTTACGACTCTGAATTGCGATAAAGGTCACAAGTAATGTATTTTTAAAGAGCCATTAGATTGCAGTTCATCCTTAGTGCTATATTTACAAGTCATAATTTAGCTCTTGGACGTGCAAATTATTACAAAACTTTATCAGTTCGACATGGTCTGGAGATCATAAAAATTATCGTAGAGTAAGGTTTTAGGGTTATTTAATGTTGCGATAGAATCGATACTATCGCAAATAGTAAAGATTCTTGATATTGATTTAAGCAATAGGAAAATAATTGAGGTGAATGAAGGAAGTGGTAGTGGCAGCCCTAATATTTTAGAAAGTGCCATGAAAATGATGTGTTGATAATAATTAAAGGTTCGGCACGGTGTCGCCGCGAGTCGGATACACTGGGGGGATAATGTAAGGCATTATAACATTACTCGCTGGGGCACAAAGCTTTACGTTCTGATTGAATTCTGCGACTGAAATTAAGTAAGGATTTGCCTGTTTATGTTAAGGGAAGAAGGGATCAGTCAATTTACGGATCTCTTGTTCACGCCTTTGCTTGTTGCATTATAACTTGTGTTCGTGTTAAGATGATTATTATAATAATGATAGATGGATGTCGGTAATTACATTTATTATACAGCTCGTCGTTAGGATTGGTACGTTACTGTTTGTATCTGAAAGAATTTGACATCTTCGTCATAGATGTTTTGTATTGCAACGTTGTAACCTTGTAAGTAAGTAAAGATAATTTTTACGTCACCTAGCTTAGATTTTGCAGTTTCATTATGGGTTGAACTCGTACAGCACCCGCTGCGCCAGTTTTTCCCACTTTCTTTGCAATTTACAACTATCTTATGCTAATAAGCAAAGTTAATTGTTTGGAATCATTGGATAATTTTCATTTAATGAGTTTGTAGTGGAATATGAATTTAATTAAAGAGGTACTGACAACAACTTATAATCGTCTTGTTATATTTTCTAACGCTTCTACGTGTCCATTTGTAAAAACTAACACACTAACAGACGATGATTATCTAAGTCGCGTTTTTTACTACGCAGAACGTTATTGCACATTTATCGGATCGCAAAAAGCGCATATTCTCCACAATCACTGAATCGAAAGCTTATTTTTTCCATTTCCGTATCGAACGCTGGCAAGAAAGTACGATAAACACTGCCAGAGTCGGCAATCATAGCAATTTCTTGCTATCCACGGCTGCGTTTACAATTTTTAATGGTTAAAACATCAACTGGCAATTGGAAGTAATCAAACAAATTGCCGTTGCCACTTATAAGGAAATCGTAATAATAAACGTGGTGGCAACAATAATTAAACGCCGAAGCGATGCGGGACGATCGAGAAGTGTTAGCTGTTTACGACAAGTGCGTATACTAAGTAGTCATTGAGTTGTTTGAATATCGGCAGTGAAACAGTGAGAATTTATACTCCAAATATGCATTTATACAAGACATTTAATTCCCATGAACGACATGTAGAGCAACATAAAGTTTATCCACTTACGCTGTCATTTTAAACGAGGCATCGAATAACTTTAATCTACTTACAGAAATACCTGAAAAAGAACTTCTTGTCGTAACAGTTTCCCTTAATTATGTGCACAGTTGTGGCCTGTATATCATGGTGACAAGTATCGAAGTTTTTACTACCTCTATAACTAAAAATAGTTTTGCATAGTTGAGCTACTTTTGCATAACAAGCCCGTAAGTTCTTACAACGGTCTCGTAGATCGCCTCGAGGGTATTTTTATTTCAAAGTATAAGTATGTAGATAATCGAGTCCGCAATAACTGTTACCTACCACATAGCAATGTAAGTTACATTAATTACTTAATTGAAAATACTTCGGTAATTATTCGAATGTGTTAGCGGGAACTACAGAAGACGTTCGCTTATTTTCTTAGTAGTTTGTCGGAATTACTCACATGCACAAGACCGAGGCTAAATAGTCTTTGGTATCCGTTGATGGCTCACTAAATACTCATACGCAGCTCTTGAACACAAATAGAGAAATGGACATCGAAGCTCACCCAACAAACATGAGCTACGAAATGTAATCGCATCAATAAATAACCCCATTACATTAGTCTTCGTTGCAGGATATTTCAATAAAAATTAAGCAATTAACATTTTAATTAAAACAGTCGTTATTGCGCCGTTTGTTGAATGGGAGCATCACTTGTTGCAACCCTGTATGTAAATGAGTGTGAAAAGTGAGGTCGTTTGTGTCCACCTGCGCTTAGGCACGTGCGTCTGCGCAGGCAGTTGCTGATTACGGTCACCAATCAACATAGCCGATTAAATCGATTATTGACTTTCAATTATCAGTATATTTCGCAATAAACATCGATTTTACAGCCTGCGTGCGCGCAAGATGTCCTGTGATTTGTCAAATAAACACTAAGCGATAGAAAGTGCCGTGCCAATTATTAGGAAAGTTTTGATTGCTGAATTGTGTAATGGAAGATTAACGTTTGTTACATTCATTTGATTATAGTTTATCTGCAATGCAGTGAAATTACCTAATGCAAAACAGTCATCTATTTGCTCAAAACTAACATCTCGCTCTCAGCATATGCAACTGTAAAATGAAGAACGTTTTTTTATCTTTCTAGCGTACAAGCTGTATAAACTATGATGATTAACACCGGAATTTCCTTTCTTACATACATTCATTTCCTTCAGAACTTTAAAAAATTGCTACGCAAGTATAAGTACAAATGTTGGTCGGATCATAATACAAACAGGTACCATTCTATGCGTTCCAAATAAACCACTGCGAAACGGTTAAAGCAAATATGCATAAGGTAAAATTCACAATAGGTAGGCCGGTATCCCGGTTCTTTGCACTGTGTGTTGCTGCCGATATTTCGAATTCCAAACATTTGATTCGTGCGTGGCATTATACGAATTCCCTCCCTCACTGTGTATTGCTAGCTATGCTATCCTCAAATGGGAACAGGGACCGATAGATCTGCCAACTGAATGAGTAATAGATAAATTAATAACAGGTGGCCCATCACTTTAGTTTTATTCATTGGCTTTAGGGACTGTCACTATCTTATGCACCTTAGGATTACCTCCAGCCTAAGAATTATAAAACAGACCTTAGCAAACGGCTGAGAACTAGTTTACGATTCTTTGTTTGTTACTCCAGATAATAATTATGGCAAAAAATTGCCACGAGCGGTTACACACTAGTTAAATGATTCCATAATAAAATTAGCGGTGTTATTGATCGCATCTTACGCACACATCTTAGTACTATTTGCTGCTCTTATATTTTATGTTACACTGATGTAATTTACCATATTATGTATAGCGATAATAACATTAACTAACGCATGTTTTTCATCCGCCATCATAGTAATAGAGGTTTCTTGTGAGTGCGTCACAAGAAATGTTTGCGTCGCGAGACAATTTCCATACATGCGTTCCGTAATTCCGTTGTACGCAGTGTTTACTTCCCATCGTTTTGTGTCGTGTGGAGCGGCGCTTACAATTAAAATGTCGTTCTAGTAGCCACTTATGACATTGCTCACACCTTGGAGTCGTCGTGGCGGATTCATGTTTTTTGTCCGGGGAAAAGCATAGCGAAGGAATTTCTTTTAATTAGCAATACCGGTGTTTTGTAAGCGTCTGCTCGCCGCATTCTGAACATATTCCGTTGTTTGTTGAAGTCCGTTTTATATTGTTTTTTGTTTAATTAATAAAATGATCTCTTGCGTTTCGAAAAGTTATTAAACGCAAATTCTAGAAATGTCAAAATTTTGGTGATTGGATGTTCTTTCTGGTGTCGATGTTAGATAAATAAACATTTTGTCTGCTATTTCGATTAGTTCTTTGAATATTTTAGTAGAAACGTCCGTGGTCACGATTCGATGCTCGACCAATCACACCGATAATTATTAGGTATGTTAATACGATTGATTTATAACCACTTATCAACAAGTCTATACGGTTTCGCCTGGAGCACGATCGACGTTCGTATTCGAGCACATTGTCGATCAATCGACTCGATTCTAAATTACATGTTGCTCTCTTCCGTAACTCAAGTCCGTTTGTTATTAAATTGACGACACGTAATAACACCTATTAACTACGAAGAGGCCGAGTGTCATACACGACAAAGATTAATTTGACAATTAAATGTTTTTTTTATTACCTTGTTTGAAAATGGAACTGCAGAGTTGTCGTGTCCCCAGTTTTTTCTTAGTGGCGACAGCTCGTGGCAATTTCTGATATTTAACAAATTAGAGCGAATGTGCGCGAATGCACCTGTTAATTGCGATTATTATAAACAAGAAGTGTTTTTATTAATAACGTAACGTTGAAATTATTATGCTTTAGTGTGACAGTTTACACGAATCTAACTTCGGATCCGTATTTTTTTGGTATGCAATAAATATTTTAATTAAAGGTTTGCGCATTCGGATATTTATAGTTTATTATTACACTGTTAATTAGAGCTTTACCCAAGCATGTCAGTTTGTAAAATATTGCTAGTAGTATATTATTGTTGCTACTGTTGGCATATATTTCATTTTTAATAGTATCACTATAACTGCAAAAGTGAAACGTACTTTGGTAATAACAGCTGCTACCAAAACCACTGGCAGATAATCTCTCTTTTGTGTGTTATTAATAAAAATATGGATGGATATTTCAGTATCTTTGCTACTTATTATGTAACAATGGTGTAGCTTCTTTTGTTAACATTCACGGATGAGTTGATCCTTTTTGTAACGTTTTTAACAAATCACATTCACATACGGATATATTGTAGTCCTTGTAATTTTATTTGAGTTACAAATAGTTCGTTCCTAACTGATACTTTTTAAATTACAAATTCTAATACTTGCTCAGTTAAATAGAGAAAGTTTAATAAATAATCCCGCCGATTAAAGACATTAAGTAGGTACTCGAGAGCTCAGGTAGTTACAATATTCTAATTAAATAGGCATTATATTCAGGATGCTATGTCCATTACCTACAGCTAGCAAACGCTTTACAATATGCAGCTCATTACTAAAACCGTCAGAAGTTGAAAACATAACTCTATGTTTTTAATTCTGACGAGTTACTTCTACAATGTTTTACACATTTGCTTTGAATTTTTTACACAACTAACCGCAATAATACAGGAAAATATTAAAAAAATGCAACAAAAAGAAATATTTTGATAAGTATATCCATTACAGCCTATTTCTATTTCTAATTCCAAACATAAAAACACGTATGACACATCGTTATCCTCGCGTGCATTTATCCCGGATAATACTGTATCCCGGTCAATTTACGAGTAATTAAGCCTGACCCTCTTTCACATCGGGGGAGGAACTTTTATTTGGATCGTTGAAATAGTCCGGAATCGCCGCTAAACTCCCATCCTATTGGCTGGTAACGCGTAAAGATTTTCCCGGTTTCCCGGGAACTTGATTAATGTGTTCGTATGGTGTGAACCGCTGAATTTTCTTTTTATTGCTATTTATATTTGAACGTAGGTCGGGATTACTATAGGTAGTGTATATCTATTGCTTTTATTGTAGCGTATTATTCAATTAAACTTTTTCTGTTTATCTAAGTTGAAAATATTAAAAGATGCAAATGAGATTGTACTTTTCTCTTTTGTAACGTGACTTTGGAATATAGTTTATACATTTGCTGTAAATTGATAAAAAGGAAAGGTCAAAACAATTTGTAGAACTTTAGTTTAGTGATAGCAAAGTTTATATTAACATGTCAAAATATTTCTTACATAATATCTATTTTAAAGATAGGTACTTAAAGTACGTTTTCTGTACTAATTGCAAAGAAGCATGAATTCTTGTCTCGACTGTCGAAGCACTCATACAAAAACATCAAACATAGCTAAATCACAGTACCTATAGGTGTACGTAACTACGTGTAATATTTCTAAAGGATGAACGTCTTTGCAGACGGACTATAACTTCTCAAATTGCGTTCGTAAGTAAGGGACGCGGATTAGCGTGTGCTAGTGCAAATATTTTATTACAGTCGAAATCTCCAGCCCTCAACGTTTTATTGTTCATAAGGCTCGTCCGAGCCAAATGAAAGAGTTTATGGCAAGACATAAGTCGGTCGGTGTTGCCAATGTAGGGGAGTCTGTCTCATTATAAGCTTAAATGAAATAACTTATTACTTCAGAATTATTTCTCGAATACTTAAATAATATTAGGTTAGCACTATTTTAATGTCCCGATTCTTTATGGTCTATAAATGTAATAAAAATAGATAAGTAATATTCTAATGTCGTTACAAACGCATCATTATTATCACATTAGAAAAATTATGACAAGCCTTCATATTAAATTAGCATAGAGCTATAAATAACTTGGCATTTTTCTACGCTGGCACCTGGCAACCCAGTCTATCGGTCGGTCTTGTTGACTCACGATATTGACCGTTCGCATTTTGTCGGCGATGGTGTATTACTGTTATTGATTGTACTCGGCGCGTGACTTGTGTAGACGATTGTACTTCGACTGATAAACAAGTTGTAAGACTTGTGTATAGAAGTGTCCGGCCAGACGCGTCAATCACTTTGTGTTACAATCGTAAACGCTCTTTCATTAGTGGGTATTACTGGGTAATCCAAATGCCAATGAATGTATGAAAGTTCTTTTGTTGGGACAGTTAAGGTCTAGATATTTAACGTGGTTTGAATACATAAAATGTGTGTATTGCCAATTAATGACTTGGTTTAATATTAAATGGTTAATTCGTATAAAAAGCTGCAGTTGCCGACACTGCTAGGAATTTAAAATCTATAGAAACTTCATTTTTAGTGTTGCGTACCCAAAGGGTGCCAACGGGATCCTACTTATTACTAGCCCCTGCAGTCCTTGCGTCCGTCCGTCTGCCTCAGCGGACTATATCTCATGAACCGCAATAGGTAGACATTTGAAATTTTCACAGATTGTGTACTTCTATTGCTGCTATAACGACAAATAATAAAAATAAAATAAAGTTAAATATTGAAGGGGTCTCTATCTCTAGACAAAACACGTGTTTTTTACGTAACCCTTTGAGTCCGACTCGCACTTGGCCGCTTTTCATGTTTGATGTGTGTGTATGTTTGACTATGCTTAAACCCCCTTTTTATAATATTTTTACAAATACCAATCTTTATGATGTGACCTCCCCATACTTGCATTTCCATACAATTTAATGTGTCTATTTATCAAAGTTATGTGTCGGTTATCAGGAAATCTTTGTTTTATACTCAAGCTGTAAATAATAAGCATACGTTTTATGAGGGCTAATAATACAAACCGCGATTATTCACTGACGAGCAACGCGCGCTAACGAAGCAAAAACCAAGCTTTTGAGTGTTTCCAGTCATGTTGTAATGCAAGTGCTAATAATTATAAGATCTGTCAAAGTCGCAAGCGCAATTACGATTGCTATTTCAGAAATGATACCAAGGTGTTGCCAGTACAATTAATTTATTGCCTAGTAAACCGATAAGAATTTGACAGACAGTGTATCAGCGCTGGAAGCAAGTGTTTCAATTTAAAACTTTGTTTCACGTGAAGCCAGTTGAAGCGTCAACTCAAGCGATTTATCGTGCAAACGCGCGGTCCGTTATTTTGGCCAATCGCATATGCCATTGGTATACTGACCGTACAATTATGTATTTATTGTAAACGCTACGATTGCCGGCTGACTGTAATTTGCTTTTAATTCGCCCTCTTTCGTATCATTTTCGAGTTTCTTCGTTTTGCCGACCGTTCCAAGATTTGTTGAATTCCATAACACTGTTACTCTGAAACTTGGAGTTAGTCGTTTTGTTGATTCATTGGCGTTTTGTTCGTTTACTTAAGTAAAATTGTGTTTGTAATCTGCGTTTTATAAAGCCGAGATTTTATTAGCATTTATCGAAGAGGAATCACAAATCCTACATTGTATTGCATTTATTACCCTCGTATTTACTCTCTGCGACTTAATGCATCCAATAATTTATTCCTTTCACATGATTTACAGGCCATTACGGTAATGTTAAGGTTTCCAGTTAAAACCACCGAGTTATAAAGTCTAGGAGGCTACGTTTACGATAGATGTTATTTTACGACAGCAACAAAACTTTAATAAAGCTTTCCTTTTATTTTAGTTACAACTGTGTACAAAGTGCCTGCTCCATGTATTCTTGCGTGCGGAATAGGGTGTGTTCCCAGGCTAACGTATCGGTTATATTTATCAATAGCTTGTCATATTTGTTTGACCGAAGGAATAGTATGACATACCTATATCTTGATATTCTTTCGCAGGGTATATTTATTTAGCAAAATGTAGGTTATACGTTTCATTCACGACAGTTCACATGTACGTTTTGCCAATCGTTGAATGTTATCGGTAACTATAATTTTAAAATACACGTTTCGAGAGCTGCTATTAAGTTGTTAATACATTTTATTTATTACATTTTATAAGTATTTAAGGATATTGATAGTTAGTTTTAATTACATGCCGTTTTATTTAAATGTAACTTGTAAACGCGAGCTAAATAACATTATTTTTGGACGATTTGGGAGTCGGCTAAATGTGTGTGCGTAAGAATGTGAAATTGACGATTGTAAGCTTTAATAAATGGGCTGTCAAAAGATTTTTGAGTATCCGAATAAATTAGTGTATTTAAAATTGTTCAATAATGAGTGCCTCAACGATATTATGTAAGCGTCAGGGAAGAATACAATGTCAGTGTTGGCACTCGCTCCTTTAACTTTACGGCCAATCATTTATGCCCGGCTCGTTTGGTCATTTTGTAATCTGTCTGCAATAAAACTCAACGGTTATTATGCCTGTTCCATTATCTCGAAACTTGCCAATGTTGCCTCCTTTGTTATGATTAAAAAATTCGAACGATTCCAAATTAATGTATACCCCCTTCATCTGTTTTTCCTTCAATAAAGTTTAATCCACTACTATAAAAATCAAAACAAACAGCTAAACACCTGAAATTGGATTTTTTATATCAGAGAGTGCGTCCCTAAAGTTTTTGCGGTTATGATTGCCTTTTATCCAACCTCCTTTAAACACATAAGTGATATAATTGGGGTCCCGATTCTATCGATTCTAATTCGAAATAATGGCCAGTAATTTGGTACGACCATTTGTCGAGGACAGTCGATATTCGATCAATAAATCGATGTGTATCGATATAATAGCTGTTCAGAATCGACGTTTCATTTCTTTAAATGCCCTGATCAGTGGATTCGCTTAATAATAGTTATAATGTTAAACGATGAACATTTTTGTCGGTTATTGAGCAACAATTTGTAAGGGATCACTTTTGTATTTTTTGTGGTGTACACGAATAACGTTGAGGTGAAGTTAGGGACGGCAATTCAAATAAGATTGTTTTCTGGATCAGAAACTTCAACTTCTTGAAAACAAGTCAATCTGCAGCAGTACTGATAGGTAGATACATATTTCATATGCTTGTATCATTTCAGTCTTCTCTATCAGAAATATCAAAGGAAGATAATATAACCTGAAAAAGGGGAAAATCAGATACAAATCATAATACTTTATTGAAACCAACAACACGTACCATTATCCCGTGAAACAAGTCTAAACACTTAATGGAAGAAAACTCGTTCAAAACAACCACACTGACCGCTCTACGAATCAGAAAGAGACGCACTGATATAACTCCGTAAATAAGAACGAGACAACACTAAGGGTTGTAACCACCGCAGGTTATTACGAGATTTAACACGTATTTAGTTAATTAATAAGTGCGGTTGACCGATGCGGTCGTGGGTTCGTGTCCGGGGATTTGTAAATATGCTTTCTGGTTTAGTGACCTAATTGTGGTTTTTGGGAGCATCCCATCACTGTTAAAATATTATGTTATCTGTGTGTGAATAGGCGGTTTAGGAATAAACTTTGATAGGTGTACGTTTAATGTATCTTTAAAGAAGGGTTGCGTCACTTTTTAAGAAGCCGGTGATTTGCCAACCGTGGTAAAAGATCGCAAATTATATCATTAAACTTCAATAGACTTATTGCTTCGTTACCATAATTATTCTTTTTTCTTGTTGTCCTGGCAACATAATATAACATAGCATAACAAATTAGTAAGCTTTTAGGTAAGTAGTTTCAAGAAACGCCGAGTGATCTGTTCACAGAGAAATAATCTTTAAACTATAATAAGCTTGGCAATAACAAGTGGTTAAGAGCTAAGCTTGTTAAAAACAATATTCCAAAAGCAAAATAAAATCATTTCACTCAACTTCCAAGATGGCAGCCAAAATGTTGACAGTTGACACACTACCAAAAGTGTTGCCATACTACTGAAAGTGTTTCTACACTAAACATAGAATAATTAATTACAATAATAAATACGAAGTTGCTCGGTATGGTTCCGAAGATAACCGAAACGGTTAGTTAAGTAAATAGACCCAAACAATTAATTCTGGGTCCATTGGTCATAATGTTTGTTTGTAACTTGTTACCCTTGATTTCTGTTGGAGTTTGATTTGCACTCATAAACTATCGGTGTGATGTGGAGCTAAATATTTAATATGCTTATTTTAGGGATCATGATTTTTGGCTGAATCGATTGATTTGTTAGTTCAAAATGTATGTACCTAGGGATGTATCTGCCAGTCCAGATCAATCAACATTTACTCAATTAAACAGACCTGAAATCGAGATTTTCTTTGGTCGTTGTGGTATTGTTAGTATTTTCTTTAATTAATTGTAGACTCTGACCTAGATTTTTGGGGTGTTTACTCTTTAACTACTCACCCTACTTTTTATTCTATACTTGTACAGGATTCCAAAAAATATATTATGGAGATCGCCAGTAACAAGCTTGGGATCGGTGATTCTCGGCTCTACGACGATACGAACCATCATAGAGCTCTGTTTACAGTGGTCTTCCAAAAGATTTGCTTATAATTAAAATTTTCGCATTAAACACACCGCATCACATACCTGTGCCCTTAATCGCGGAACAAAGCGACACACAATATTTAATATTCAGCAATCCCAAAATCCTTTGTAAAACGCTGCCACAATGGAAAAGGGTATTTTCCTTTAACGGTCCAACCGTTAATTCGTGTTTAATTCGACACCTTGTTAATTGTTTCCGACGCCCCAGTAGGTTTGGTGACCTCGGGGGGCAGACAGGTCATGGGCAGCGAAAGACCACCCGGCACCTCCAAAAACACCCTCAAGGGGGGTCATTTTAAGAATATTTGCGCTTCACCCCCTCATGTTTACACGGGTTGTTTGTGGTACCCAGAAAACAATAGTCTCGAAATTCATTGCTCATTTTATTATTGTTGATACACCGTTTTACGGGCGATTCGATTATTGGAACGAGTAATTAAATGATAATACTGGGCATTAATTGGATTTTACCTGAGTGTTACGCCTAAGTGGTCTCATGTTTACCTCAAACCTCATGCCGTTTCATGGCTCAGATTTTGATATTACCATTTTATGGAGATTTTACTATATAAAACTTTGCTGTATTCTAGGTATTTAGATTATGGCCTGTTATTATGGTAGAATCGTTAAATTCAAGGGGCTTTCGCAAGTATCAACATTGATTATAATTTACTCTTATAAAATTCTAACGTTACCTTCTGTTTCAGAAATGGCTCGCATGGAGAAGTCTCCCCTCCTGGCAAACGGCTACAACGCACCACCGACGCACCTGGGCCCCATGGGGTTCATGCACCAGCACGCACTCATGTCTCCGGGCATGCCCCACCACGGTGTGCCCCGGCCTGACGGCTCCATCATCAAAGGACAGCCCATGCACAATATGGAAGCACTGGCAAGGTGAGAAGACGTTGATAAGAATTTAATGATCTGATTGGAGAAGTGACTAGGACTTACTGTCGCCTTTAAGGGTTAGGGTTTAGGGGTTCGATCCCCGTTTGGAAAAATCCTTCTATAGCCCAAATAACAGCACCTACAATACAGGGAAGTACAGATTTAAGTTGTTTTCTATATTAATCATACAAAAAAGAAAATTAGGTAAAGCCTGGTCAGTATTCATAAAAAAGTAGGATTGGAGATTCTACTGTTGACATAAGCCTTATATAATCGGTTGTTAGGCTAGGCAGGGTGGTTGGTAACCACAGTCATATGACATTCTTTCTCAATGGTGATATGAAAGTTAAACACTATGAAACTAGATATGAATTTATAAGAAAGGACGTGCCTTTGTTCAGACGTTTGCCGTTGATCAATCTCGATATCCTATAAAGGCAAGAACAAACAGGGATTTGATAGACTCCCTTTTTTATTGTATTTGTCTTAGTTGGCTTTAATGATCAAACCAGGATAATTTCGAGAGCCACAGAAAATATAAAAATGCATCCAGCCCAGAGTTTCTGTCAAACTTTTATGACTTCGTCCAAGCTTGGACATACAGTGGCTGCTACATCTATGGTTGTCATAAACCCTATGGCCGGAAGTGAGACTATTTCAGTTTTTATTGATTGAAAGATAAAAACTGACGCACCCAAAATTTATGAGAAAGATTTGTTTATGAAAAGATTCGAAACAGGTTAATTTAATATACTAAAATAACTCAATTTTCTATAGGTAGCCGCTTACAAAACAGTTGTGTAAAGGAACGAAAAACAATGGATACACAAATAGATTGGAGGAAAATTAAAACTTGTAGGTACTTACTGAGAAATTCAACGGCACGAGTAAGCTCAGTGTTTTTAGTATTACAAAGAGGGAAATTTTGTTACATATTGTTACAGAAAATAATGAACGGTTCCAAAAATCTAAGCTCTAAGTTTCCATCTCGGGAATATTTCTCTTGTCCAATATTATTATATTAATTTGTTATTATTATATAACTTGCGGGTCGTTGTAAAATAGGTAGATAGATAGATAAACCATTTATTTGGCGCACACAAAAGACAACACAACACACAAAAGTACAATATTAGATGATAACCAATTACCCACATGAACATAATATAAAAACAAGGTGCCGATATAAAAACAAAAGGAAAAACATACATATCGAAATAAAAGTGACACTATGATGAAAACTTAACATAAAATTAATAATAACGAAACATACACAGTGCGGTGTGCGTCTCAAGGTTGCACCAAATGGGAGTCCAGCTCAGCATGTGTCAGGCAAATGTACCTGACGCTGATATTCTGCTAAAATATACATAACTTGCTTATTAATTGTATAACTTGCTTATTAATTGTACTCTCTATGATGGATACCGTAGTTTCTGCCGAAGTTACGGGCGTTTTCTCCTTGTCGCCTACGCACGTAAGATTAGTTCGGGGCCCGAACTAAGAATGAATGTCATGATTTTATAGTTGTGACAATTACTCCCCAGCTGTTTGCCAGACCGAAAAAGTTAATATATCGGAAGTAGGGTTAATTTCGAAATATTCACCTACTTTCGGGCGGACCCGTCTTTTCGTTGACGGACTTAGAAAATAGGTGGTTAGTAATCTTTTTGTGATTTCTCAATACCTTCAGCTTCAATTTTTCCTACACTGTTCTTAGTTATAATAATCTATCACGAAAAATAATAAGTTAAAGTTAAATTGTTAATTAGTCTATTAGGCTAGTTTGTACTTAATAAATTATTCAGTACTTTATTTCTTAATAATACAGGATAAAAACATATTTTCCTATAAACTGGTCCATACCTTTAGATTCCAATAAATCCCTTCTGTTAAAATTCTAATTGGATAACCTAAAACTTAAAAAAAAACCACTAGAAACAAATTAGAATATACAAAAGAACACGTCATAAACGGCTTAAGTAAGTATTAATTCATGAAAAGAAACCTTTAAGCAGGCCGGTCAAGTGGTTCAGGTTAAATGTCCAGGAGGGAAGTTAATCCAGTTAGAAAAGTACAAACACTGAATGCCCTCACTTCCGCCCGAAGACCCACAATGCTCACTTGACTTACCCCACTGTCTTACTGCCACTCATGTTACTTAAGTGTGTCTTTATAACCTTATATGTGACATCTGTCTTTGTAAAAAGTTCTCGTAGTTTAATATAATATATAAATGTATGTGCATATAGATATGTATAATTTTGGGTGTTGTATGTATGCGTAGTGCACTTTTGTGGTTGAATGTTGGAGGAAATGCGGGTTTAGTGTCGTAATGGGGATGTCAATTTGATACTCAAGTTGATTCGAAGTTTTAGTAACGTAGAAAAGTTGTTTGATATTTAGAGTTGTGTTAATTCTCAATTCGATTTATGTTCAATTTGTTCCTGTTTTGTTAACTCGTGCGTTACAACACGCACTGAATAGGTAATTATGGTCTTCTGGCAGATTTACAAGTTCATAAAGGAGAAAAAGGCAAATTGCTACAAACAGTTTATTACTCACTCGCCACTTGTGACAGAAACATAGATAGATCTTTGTTTTTCCACCGAACTACGCATATGAGCCAATTAAACCGTACAATATAGCGGTAATATACTATTTAACGCTTCGTTTAATAAATTGACTGAGTGCAAACAAAACACATATGTATATTAATAATTCATGCACACGTACGAGTCTGAGTAACCACAATATTGTTGTGAAAGGAACTATCAGTAAGATGTTTTTGAGGGCACTCAAGTTTAAGACAAAGAATTAGCACCCTTTGCTAGATGATACTTACTTAGTTACAAAGGGCGTTCCCTTGATTACAAACGACGAAGAAAAGTTTAATGAAAAACAAAGAGCTAAAGTAATCGAGAAACAATTTGGACGATCACGCATGAGTGGGTACGGTACAAATATAAATGATTGTTTTTAAAACATAATTTCAACGACCCCTCGCTTCACCAACGGAACATTTAATATTGAGTGCTCATAATTATTCCTTTCATATTCAAACCCTTTTTATTTATGAAACTTTCTTTGCAAATACTTGAGTAATTAGTTGCAGATTTCTGTATTTATAACGGACCCTTTATGATCTCTTCTCATTGGGTGTACTTGTTACGATATTAATAGGGACAACATTTATATCGTAAGAAAAATAGCACTTAAGTATAATGATGATACTAAACGATTAGGCAACATATTTTTGTAACTAAAGTTCTTAACGCGTCTTGCGGTAGGAGTTGACTGGATGAAGTCATCACGAAAGGAAAAAGCGTTATGCCTCCTACATGCGACTTTTCTCTCTCTCTCTCTCTTTGTGTCTCTTTTTATTATATATGAGTGTGTGTGTGCGTGCAAGTCTGACGTTAGGGACTTCGTTCCTGACGGGGGTGCCCCAATCGCACATTTTTTTTTTTTGATAAAATAGACATCAGCAGTAATTTCAATTCAACTTCACTATTATCAACTCTCCCCATCTTTCTTATTTTCCTAATTTTATGATTCCAATGTATTCTAGTTTACTTACTGTTTTCTCGGTTTTCTTATTTTATTTTCTTTTTGTCTGCAGATCTGGTATTTGGGAGAATTGTAGAGCGGCATATGAGGACATCGTAAAACATCTCGAAAGGTAAGAATCGACTCGCGTAGAAATGAACTTAAAACATCATCGAAATGACCAGATAGAAAAATATGGGGTTATTGTTCTTATTTAATTTTTCTTACTATTTTTATATTCTTTTTTTACTATGTATTTACTTCATTCATCAATTGCCATCATATCATTATCATTATCATATTGTCATGGATTTCCGTAAAGTAACGCCTGATTCCATAATATGCCATCATATCCATAAATAAAATTTTAAATCAGTTTCTAAATCTTGAAGAGCTCGTATAGATTACACACAAAACAAACAAATCCACTCCCAGAAGGGATCATTATTTTAAAACAAAGCGAAATCTTTGTTAATTTGAACGGGCGCAGATATCACAGGAGGGTGTGAAATTAGAGGAGACAATTAGATCCGTGGATCGGGTGTATTTTTAACAAATGACCGCTCACAGCGCGGGACGGCCGCGGCTGCGGGGTGCGAACGATTCATCAAACTCATTCAGGGGCTAATCTCGATGCGAGGAAAAAGCGGCTCTCATGTAAATTGGGCTGATTCGAGGGCCAATCGGCGGGGGAAAGCACTTTTCTTTTCTTGTTTAATGGATGGTGATTGATCGCCGAGTCGCTTTGATACTCCGCGGTTTTGACTTCTATTTTACTGCGTTTGAAGCTTTTCATACACGTGACGGTAACATGTCAAAAGCTTTCATTGGTTATGCGGTGATTTCCTTACATGAAAAACGTAGGTATTTAATTTGGCTATATTTCGAATATTTATTATACAAAATGCAGACACATTGGAGGGGCTGCGTTTTAATCAAATATAAGGTGCTCATATTGGTTAAATATTTTAATTTTAATAATTTGATATTGTTGGCGTGTTCTTTTAATTAAAATACACGTAAAATAAGGTTCAGTTCCCAAATCCATCTAATTAATCGTGTAGATTGGAATATAAAATCGTACACACGTAGGTCCGGGGATCGAGGCCGGGTAGAATTACAGTCGGACAGCGCGCCTTGTACCGATGTGTCACTGTCAGCCGGCGATCGGCCGGCTACGGCCCGGATTAGGGCTATTTTTAAAGAAATTACTTGGTATTTTTTTACAAAATTCAATTGGGTATTTTTTTTAAAGCGTTTCCCGATGAGCATTAGTATTGAAACATTGCAATGTGACGTTTAGTTAACTTCAAAGTTATGTAAGCAGTAACTGCGTAAAACGCTATTAAAACCCCATATAAGTAGCTTTTTATAACTGAAATCAATTATTTCTAACATTACTACAATAGAGTGGAACAACAGGTAATGTAGTTAAGTCATATTAATGTCCTTGTCTGAATGGCGGGCTTCCTTGCTCTCGCATTATCTTGGTTCGTTTAATTTGCGCATGCGTTCGCGACTGGTTCTCAATGCTAAGTCCAATTAATTGACAGGATTATCTCTGATTTAATATAATTTGTACGTACTGTTTGTTTTGTTTTCTCTTGTACGAGCACTCGGTCGTGTTTCATTTGCAATTAAATTCAAATTTATTTAATTACCGCGTCTAAGTTAATAGTGCTCATTCAGAAGATAACAAGGCCCTAACACAACAAATACGTAGGTACCATGAGTCCGTTGTTCGTATTGCAATCAACATGAAGTTCATTAAGTGCATATACATAGAATCGGACAGAGGAATTTCATGTACATTTTAATATGCAATTATTTCGCACCATAATTTACTGTTAATGAACACTACCAATTATCGTATTCATTTTCGAAAAACAGAGTTGTAAATCAAACGCGACAATTACATCGGACAAATCGTTCGGCTCAATGCATTCGTCCGATTTAATTCGGTTTCGGTGGGAATTAGGCGGCGATTAATCGGCGCGCGGCGGGTTAAGCCGGGCCGGGCGCCGGGAGCCGGCATACGCCACCGGATCGCCGGATCGGCACACATCGCTGTGACGTCGATCGTTATTCATCCCCGTGCCCCTTGCCATGGCAAGATAGCATTGTTTGTACACCCTTTATTTTAAACACTTTTTTCGGTGGAAACTTTAGAAAACATTGCTCGAAAAGACTGATATTCTGAAACTATATTAGACTGTTTTCCGCAAAAGTAACCTATACCAGGCAAATTTTAAAGTAATCGACTGAAACAATTAATTGAAATAATTGTAATAATTTGTAACTTTAGCGCAGTATACGTCATCGCCACGTAACCGAACGTCAGGACTCAAGAGTGGCGTCAGGGCGTCAGCACTTGCGTGATTGAATCCTCCACCATTAATTTCTGTGAGATCAAACGGAGACCGAGGGTGATATTTATCAAGGATATTGCGAATTATTTTAATCAAATCAAATTCCCTTCGTTGTAAACAAATGCTTTTGATTAATGAGACGCGCGACAGAGCCTCGCAGCCGTTGTGATAAAACACCCGAGGAAAAGGCGAAATTAATGGTCATAAAATGAACTCTTGTATCCGTTAGATAAAGATACTGAATGCTCTGAATCTTAAGTGATTTTTCTTCTGCTACTTTGAATGATGATGCCGACGATCGCATCTGGTGACTGTACATTTATATCTTCGGGATTAGTCGGGAGTAATTTTGCGCGATTAGTGCGTAACTTTCAGCGCGCTTCCGAAGATATTTAGATTGTCATGGCGTTGAATCATTAATAATAACGAGTTTTGATTTTCAGTGGACTAATATGCGTAGGGCGGTAAAGGGTGCCGCGTCACGGCAGTCGTCAGCCCTTTGAATACCTTCCGAGTTTGTCGCCGATGCGGTCGTACTGGAATTTTATCTAGCTCTTTGTACTTTGCCCTTTTACAGCGAGAACTATTCGGTTAGTTCTGTCGGCGAACCGAACTATTCGTTTCGTTGGCTTTGATGTCACACACAAGTGGGCGAGGTTGTACTCTGCGTGGCTTGCATAGCAGCTACAGGCTGCGGTTTTTGGATATTAAAATATTGTTTCAAAGAAAATTTCAAAACGTAAATGTACAAAATATATTATAGTAACGCATGTATTTACCCATCTCCTTAAATACTTTTAGTCTGCACACATAATATTCAATTTTTGAAAGTTCTCCAAAAAGTTGTTAATTCTATATTTCCGGGCATTCCATAGCTAAAACCATTTGTGCTTATCTACACCCGTATTATATAGAAACCCCAAACTGCCAAAACTCGATATAAATGGGAAGTGTAAACGGGACTCGCGATGTCATAATGTAAGTTGCACCGTCAGCCTATATTAATCTGGATCCGGCGTCTGACAGCACAAGTCAAATTTCTCATCAAAAATAAGAATTAATGGCGAACGGCATTAATCATTGGCTGGCAAACGGCACGAGGTGTCTGTATCCCATTATTTTGCATTACTAATGATATGTACACAGCGATAAGGCTGCTTTTGGGAGGAAAAATCTACAGTGTCACCGCCCCAGATTATTATTTGGTGTTGTTGCTGTTGCGCTGTTGTTCCATATTTTTATTTTTAGAAGCTTTGAAATATGTAATGTATTTAGACTAGGTATTTGTAAAATTCTGAAAGTTGGGAAATTATTTCTAAAGTTCAGTTTTATTTTAGACGAGAATGCTAGGCCTGATAAAATGTAAGTCAAGTGCGTACGTAATTTAGGACTAAATGATGCAGATGACTCAACAAGTTCATCGTCAACTGCATTACTAGACCGAGAAATAGTCTCAAATTAAAATATGCACAAAAAAAATCCAAGGCGATATATATTCTAACAGCTGGTTATGTTAATTGCGAATGTTACTTTATGCGGCGACGCGTGCCGGGCGTGGTGGAAAACATTCATTATTCCATCCTTCATTCGGGTGTCATTTTCACGGAGGGCGACCAAAAACACTGACTCCAAGCTTGGGATTAGCTAAATCATATTTTTTTTTTCTCTAGCGAAAAAGACGACGTTTTTGAGTTTGGATTTGATTTCCTTATGAATTATTGCAGTAGCTAGGGAGATGATTTTTTTTAATTCATCAGCATTGCAACACCTAATAAACCCAAGCAATAAATACCTATTGTTAGCGACGAATAATGTCTCGTTAGAGAAAACAGACGCAAATTAAAAACACATAGGTAGGATCTAGCGAAGTGTAACATGACGACAGACTCGGTGATCAATTAGCCGCCTTCACTCAATAATTTTTAATAACTTTGTTACACTAATCACTTCCTCACCAAAAGGCGTGACCGTTCTATTTCTAGTCATGCCATTGACAGAAGATGTCACTTTTCCTTTAATTACGCAGCGGCCTCATTTCTTCGCGCCCTATTAGTACACATCAATCAATGTTGCCAATACCTATTTTTTACCCTGCGACTCGAGTGTTTTTTCCCTTGGCCCGTTTTTGTTTACGGAGATTTTTTAAGTGGGGAATAATTTGATGAGGTCCGCCACCCGACTGTGTTGCGATGCGAGCGATGCTCATTTGTCATCGTCTTGTCATTTCTGCGTTTCTTTCGAGCAGTTGAATCACTAAAGTAATTATGTAAGTTTTTCGTTGATTTTTTCCATTTGGAACACTCGCGCAGCTTTTATATCGATCCACTGATTCTCACTTTATTGATCGAACTAAAAATGAAAGTCCTGAGAGCTGTGGGTAATTATATGTCAGTTTTTGTACTTTGTATCGTAAACACGAAGTATTCCACTCAGAGCACTGATTTGAACCGCACTTGGACGAACAGCACCTGAGCACTTCCACTAACCGCACTTAAACAAAATTTCGTAACGTGCGGTTCAGTGGAACAATTTATCGTTATTGTTTTCAGTCTCCGAACGGCACTTGCATACAGTTTGTAGTGACGGGACGTGTGTATTCGTTACTTTTTTTTTTTTGTGTGTTTTCTTGACTTTACCAACGTATCGATACGGTGCGTGTAGAACCACGCACAATATATGATTGTCTAATAGATAGAATAAAGGCATATTGTCTATAATAAATACTGGAGGGGCTTGTGGCTAAGTAATAACAGCCGCACGGGTCGATCGATCAGGTTAAGCTACGCTTACCGCGGTTGGTCCGTGGATGGGTGACCATCTTTACATACCAAGACCCCTCCGTGCCTCGGAAAGCACGTTAAGCCGTTGGTCCCGGCTGTCATTCGTGGATATTTGACAGTCGTTACGGGTAGTCAGAAGCCCGAAAGTCTGACAACGAATCTTACCAAGAGAGGTATTGTATTGTATTACCCAGTCACTGTGTTGTGGAGGTCAGATAGGCTCCATGTAAACGAACAAGAAAACCAACCCCATCCAACTGCTCAGAGTGGTGAGCCAGGGGTGTAATATCCCCGAAACTGTTCACCAACGCGTTGGAGTACGTCTTTAAGATTCTGGACTGGAAACGCAATCATCATCATCTGCCTAGCCTTTTCCCAACTATGTTGGGGTCGGCTTCCAGTCTAACCGGATGCAGCTGAATACCAGTATTTTACATGGAGCGACTGCCTTTCTGACCTCCACAACCCAGTTACTGGGTAATACGATACCCCTTGGTAAGACTGGTTGTCAGACTGGACTGGAAACGCAATATAGGAAGGAATGTTACAGATAAATGCTCACTTGCCGGGAGCCATTTACAGGAACGTTACTTTACATATAAAGCTTACTAAGTATAATTGAGCCTTTGCTTGTACCATTCATAAGAACGACAAATTACATGGAAATTGCTCGAAAAAATGATCTAGTGACGTAGTGTCCGCTGATGTACCGCTTTCATTTCGCTACTGCGGTCCTCGGCGTTGGTGTGTAACCGGCGTTACATATTCAAAAGTCTTTGAAATAGTTTTTAGGCCAGAGGTTGCTTTACAAATTAAAAGAAGGATATTTTTTACTATCCGGTAGCATTTGTATTTGAATAAGACAAACACATCATTACGTAGTCTTACGCATTCGCTAAGGTAAACTCTATAGATCGTGTCGTCTACCTAACTACACTCCGTAGTTTTGTTTCTTTCTTTCTCAGTAATAAGAAGAGACAACGGCATATAATGCTTAAAATGTAGTACCTACTATCGCCTATGCTAAAAATGTTGTGACACTCAATAATCCGACTAAATAGAAAGGTTGGCGGTTAGTGAACTACTTGAGGTATTTAGTAGTTGTTCCATTTTTATTCCTTTATGTCACTGTTGCCATAGAAACTCTGCTGTTGTGTCATCGAGTGTCGTTTTCTATTTGTAATTTTATTTACGTTGTGTCGTTCTCTGCATATTTAAAATTTAGTGAAATAAGTTTACCACAAGATAATAATACAATGAGGACCAGTGTGGCAAAATTTCCCGAAACTGCACCAATCTTGTCGCTTCTGCGTTAAGAATCGCGGGTTCATGCCGCATGAAGAAAAAAATTTGTGTGATCCATTCTTCCACATAATACCTAGTTCTTCCGGGTCTGGGTGTTTGTGTATGTGAGATTTGTGTTTGTAAATGCACCCACGGTACAGGGGAAATCCTAATGTGGGCAATGTTTAAAGAAATAATTGTGTAGAAGTACGTGTTTTTATGTAAATTTTTGTGTTCCTTATTTTGTTATAAATGTTGTATGTTTCCCATATATAATACAATAAATAAAAAGGTTGTTTATGTAAAATGTCTTTTATTTAAATTTTAGTTAATATTCATCACAGAAAGCCTCCTAGCTAGCTGCGTAATGCCCTGCCCATTGGTAAGCTAGAAGTTTCATTTTCCTGTAATATTGGCTTGAAATTCACGTTGTTTACGTCGTTGGTCTTCAAATTCAGTGGCCGCTAACATATTCCATGCTAAATAAGCTGTTCCAGACATTATTTTGACTCAAAATTCTCAAAAACATATATAATTTTAATGTAAACATATGTTTCACACGTCAAAATGCTAGTGAGCTACGTAACTACTATAGTAAGCGTATTTTTCGATAGCGGATAATGCAACTCTTCCATAGTAATCTGGTCTAAAAAAAAAACACATATTATGTGCACACATAATGACAATTGTTTGGTTTCTCGCTTGGGCTCGACACCAAGACACTATACACCGCCCTGCATTATATTTAGATAGCGTAATAGTCGACAACGACAACTGAAACGTTTTTTGATCCTCGATATGTAGGTATTATTTTATTAATATTGTTTCAAACTGTTTAGTATTTATTACCCACTCTCTTAGTAATATGCATTATTCGTAAATCTACTTACATCTTGTTTTGTTGTCAATTGAAATTATTTTCTCTCGGAACTTTTTCCGCGAGACTATTCATCTATAAAAAGGTATTTATTATTTGATTGATATTTTTCAGTTAGTTTTTCAGAAATGTTTTATATTTTTAACCTACTTCAAAAAAGGAGGTTCTGTATTCGACCCGTATGTATGTATGTATGTATGTTTGTTTGTCCGCGATTTTCTCAAAAACTAATGAACCGATTTTGATAATTCTTTCACTAATGTGATCTACATACTTTCAGGAAGGTTTTAGTATATAATACATTATATAATTATTCTTATGTACGATGTTATATGCATAAATGTACTGCATCTCCGGCATTTCTATGCGAATTTTGATGATTCTTCTAGTCGGTGTCTTCAATTCCTCAATGCACTAGTGTTATTTGAATTTGTGTGGAGTAGGTACAACTAAAAAGTGAAAAATAAAAACTTTTTTACAAAAAAAAACAACCGACTTCAAAAAAAACTACAGTGATAAATAACTTTAATTTCGGAAGTCGGTGTCAAAAAACGAAAATGCGGAACCAACGACACCGACTTCCGAAATTAAAGTTATTTATCACTTTGTAGTTTTTTTTGAAGTCGGTTGTTTTTTTTTGTAAAAAAGTTTTTATTTATTATTTACTGATTATTTTAGTTGGATGGTCATTGCTCATAGTTAATATAATATAATATGGTTATTATTGTTTAACTACGAATATATTTCATTTAAAAATAAAAGCTTTATTTGTTACATTCGCGATAGTTTTATTTATAAATCCACTTATCCACACATACATTTTATATAGAGGAAATCGCACACACGGCAATCATCTAATCATTGGGCAACATTACATTTTATATGCCCCGTGACAAAAAATGAAGCTAGAGATAATATTGTAGTAGACAGATTAGGGCAGGGCACATTGCTCGCAGAACCGATGGCCGTTGGGACGGAAAGGTACTCGAGTGGCGACCATGCGCCGGCAGACGCAGCTTAGGTAGGCCCCCCACAAGGTGGACCGATGACCTGGTCAAGGAGTCACGGGAAGCCGCTGGATGCGAGCAGCGCGGGACCGGTCATTCTGGAGATCCTAGGGCTCCCCCAGACGTCCGCTGCTGGACATAGGCCTCCGCCTGTGTCCAGCAGCGGACGTCTCCCGGCTGATATGATGATGATGATGAGACAGATTTATTTAAAAATAAAAACTTTTTGTACAGAAGGCAGCCAAAACCAGAAACCAGAAACCTACGCAAAACGAGTATAAAAGGAACTAACATTGTTTTGTGTGCTGGTAGAGATGCTAGCTCATCTTATATTGGTTTTGGTTAGGTTGATGTGCTGCCTTCTGTACTATGAATGTAATCCTTTATTGCAGACTATATAAGTTTAAGTAAATACTTGTTAGTAACAGTATTATTAACCTAATGGTAGCAAAATAAAAAAGAAACTACAAAATATATCGTTTTTAATAGTTTGGGTAACTATAACTTTTTAACTCCAGGTCAGATTTTCTTGGTCCCATATTAAAAATTACTAGTTACAATAACATCTATTAATTGATATAGGTTTCAATTTTATACAATATGTCTTTTTTTTTTAGACCAGTTAGTTGCATTATTCATTACAAATGAATTAAAGTGTGACTCATGGTGCCGTTTCAACTAATGTCTCTCAAATCAAGTCTAGGGGTTTGTACGAAAGTGAACAACAAAGAGTGGAATGATAATAATAATCCCAACCCCCACCCCCCACCGCCGTAGGTATCTCTACGTTGACGTCGTGGTGGGGCTTGCGCGCTCCCGAACTCTAGGCCTGTGCCGGAAGAGTTTACTTTGCCGGAACATATCTATCACATATCTATCTACGTATCTATCCTCAGGACATGTTGCCCCTTCGTCGCTACGACACTATGTGCTAACGACCGTTTTCGGGGGCCCATTATTGAGTATGCAAGTCACCCCCTGCCATGTTATCTGTGTTATTTATATAAAAAATTGTTCAGGCAGGGGATATAGAATGTCCATAGTCCTAAATAACCAGTTCACTTTAGCCACCCAAACCCATAATCCAATATCTTTGTTTCCATATCCTGTAATAGTCCTACACCAACCGGGGATTGTCCTTGGGTGCACTTGCATAGTCTGAACAGGGATAAACGTCGGTTGGTGCCTCGTCTAACGGGACTCTGCCAGTTGGCTTCGGTCCCTCATACGCCTTCCAAAGGTTCGGGTGGGACCCTAGGGTCCCGAGAAATATCAAAAGACGTATAAATAATAATACTACAATGGCGGTGACTGAATATATAAATACATTTTTTTTATACATAATGCTATATCTCCTACGCGTGTTTTTTCGAAACATTACACAAAAACATCGAAACAAAGATGCGAGGTCATACACATTTGTGTACGCAAACACGATGGTTTTGTTTTCCGAGCTGCATGGAAAACATACCCCGCACGGGTGGAGGAGTTTGTTTAATTTTCAACCGCCGCGCGCACCATGCACATCTAATCACAGCACATCTGCAGATCGGCTCGTATAAGTAAAAACAATTCTTTGAAATCGGTTTCAGAAACACGAACGAAATTGCCCAATTCAAACCGGTCATCAATCCGGGGCTCTTGATAAATGTCAAAATTTCTTAGTCGAAAAAACGGTCTGGCTTGAAATCTGTCTCTTCCTTGATATTGCTCGTCGGAACTCATTACGACATCTAAACAAAATGTGTTATTAACCTAAAAATATTTTATTACGCAGGAGACAGCTTGTGTATGAAAACAAATGTTATGTGTAAGGTTTTTTGTGTAATGTTTCGAAAAAACACGCGCAGGAGACACGCATTACGAGTAAGATACATGAGCAAAAGACTTAACTTCTGTTGATTTGTATCGATATGTTTTGCTTGATAATGCTTTGAACAAAAAAGTATATCCCATCACTAAAAAAATAACGATAAAAAATAACGATAACAATAACGATAAATTGTTCCACTGAACTGCACGTTACGAAATTTTGTTTAAGTGCGGTTAGTGGAAGTGCTCAAGTGCTGTTCGTCCAAGTGCGGTTCAAATCAGTGCTCTGAGTGGAATACCTCGTAAACACGACATCGTGTAAATCGATTTTCATTTATTTTGTCAATAAAAAGATATATAGATTGAGTTGGAGCATCCCCCCACATTTTTTTCTGTAATTAACACGTTTAACAAATGAAGATCGCTCACCACAGAAACTATGAATATGAAATCAGCGTGTCATGCTAATACCCGACATCGATGGGGTAAATCAAATATGTGAATCCACAGATCAAAAGAATTCATTACAGTGTGTAAATCACAATTTGCATGTGGCGCAGAGCAACCATGAATATGCATCCGGGACGCCTGAGTTTGAACATTCTGTGCTGCGTTCAAACACTCACATAAAATTGCGAACGAATGTTACAAAACAAAAAAATAAATGAATCCAGCCTTTTATATTAACGGGTGTCACATGTCGATACCAAAAGCTCTCTTTACTGAAGTATTTGTGACATACAAAACATGAAACTAAAATATTTTTATTTTACTAACGCTAACACTTGAAATGTGTAAAATTTGAATCCTTTTTTTTTTGTTACTGTTTGTAACAGATTTCAATGATGTGTCGTTTGAATTTCAGTTTCAGTTCCGAATTTTTAAAGTGGAATAGGTAAACAAACTACGGAATTTAAAATTCACAACAATAAATAAAAGAGGTCATGAGTGAAATTATTAATCCATGTAGCGGTACTAGTAGAGTATTTCCGCAAGTCAAGTGGCGAATCTGATCGCGCTCGCGTCACCCAGCATTGCTGACTGGACATCAAACCGGACACTTGCCATTTCGTTCGCTTCCTGACCTTTTCCCGTTTTGTTATGCAAATCCCAGTTCCCGGGGGAATTATACAACGCGAATAAAAAGTATTCACGTGTTTACTCGCTGAGTTCGCGTCGAGTGCGAGTCGAGTGTGAGTGCGCATAAATCGGGAAAAACCGCGTTATTTCCATGTAAACATTTGTTAGCTGCCGTATGAATTATTCTTATTCTGCTTTTTATTTAATTTTTCGATTTATCGTGCTGTGTTTTATTGGTATATATAACTGTCCTTTATCTAATAATTTTGCTGACAGTAAAGGTAAATATATACGCGTCGACTTGAGCACCTTCTCCTTTTTTTAGTTGGTTAAAAAAGGCATTTTTTCAGACCCATTGCCACCTCACAAGAGATTGGTTGTAGTCATAAACAATTCAGAGGTTCGATAAAACATCATGACAGTCTCCTAACTAATTGCTTGCCACCGGCATTTAAATACATTTACAAAATGACACTGCACATATTAACTTTTAATAAACGATGACAAAATAACAGAAAAATATAAGTTACTTGATAATTACGTCGGTACACAATTCTCAAACAAACTACATGAATATTTATGACATTTTATGTTTATAAACAACGATATATTGTATTTGTCATAAATAATTGACAACAAGCTGGGGTCATCATACGTTAACCATCGCATGGCTAAATAACAGCTCAACCCTACGCCGCCACAAATCAAATGTTTTGATAGCACCGGTATTAACGAGACAATTTGATTGCGGACATATCCGAGCCAAATTGCTTCTAAATTATATTTTCTGTTTACTTTCTGCCAAACTCCCTGTTTCGATACGTGACGTATGTGTGCACAGCAGATGCTTGTTTGTTTCTGGTGCGTTCATTTACCAATTTGTTTACACGTTTTTTTAATGTTCGATGAACGCGTTTGTTTGGAAAATACAGCATTCATTCTCAAATATAAATTGCATATTTTATGTTTCAATTTGTTGCCTTTTTTCTCTAACAAAAAACTCAGTTCGCTAATGATTTATGATTATATCTAAGACCTAATCCGTTAAGGTAGCTCCAATCTGATCAAGCTGTCATACCCATTAAGCTGAACAATTCCGCTTGTTAAGTTAATTATTATTTAATTATTTTTTCGTAATTAGTTGTCGCGTGGTTGCCATAACAAACTGTCAGACACTAACTACACCTACACATAAACCTTCGGTTTCGTTTAGCGAAAGTATGATACTTATCATAGTTCTGATTTTATCTCACAAGTGAGTGAATTCTTAAACGTAAGCCGTTTTCCGTATGATAATCTATTCGTTAGTCTGTGATCATATATGTTCACATGTTTTTTTTTTATGTACGAGTAGATCGTTTTTAATAATCTTACCGGACAGCTCGATTTAATATGATAATTATTATCATATTCCGTCACACAAAAAAACTAAATGGTATTTTTCTTAATCATTCATTGATTATAGGTTCAAAAATTGCTTATCTATGATCTAACTTCGAATAATCAAATTATAACATTAAGTTTATTAACTCTATGTTCGTTTATCTACATAGAGTTGTTATTCTTATCAATGGAGTGGACAAAACTATGATGGATGCGGCACAATGTCCGACTCTGGTTCGAGATAAATCGACACAGATACTGCGTTTGTCCCCCAGATAACATCTGTAAAGAGACAGGAGTTTATATCACGAGATGTGTTTATCTATTATGTCCAAGTCACGAATCCAGTTTTTTAATTATAACTTCCTGTTTATGGTGCTTTGTGTATAAAGAGTCGCGTTTGAATTCATAAAATAGTATATTATCACCGCAGAAAATAAAAGGTGCACGTCGATACACCATTATCGTCTCGTTCGAAACATGTTGCGGTCAACGCGAGCGATCACTTCGATCACAATCATTACCCATGCGTCGGTCCTGGCTCGTGCAGCCGCTACAAACGATGCACAATTTCAACCGTCTACTCAAAGAAACTCATGCGGATCGACGAGTTAGTATTCAAGCGGCTAGAAGATACACATATCTTTGTCGCTTTACATTATCCAAGGAATTGAATTGGAAGTGTGCCGATGGATGTGAATTTTCTGCGGTCGCTCCATATGCATGTGCATTGAAGCCATATTTATGCAATCGGCGGTTAGTGAATTGTTCGGCTAGGATTACAACACATTTTTAAACGTTGTAACGGATACGTTTTCATGCAAGGCTTATGTGCTTATTTCATTTTGAAAGGAATTGTTTCATGCGGGTTGAGTCGAACACAATATATATATTGCAGTCAAAACTCTTAACCAGTCAAAAGTACTATTGACTAGCAAAATCAGTCAAAAGTACTTTTGACCGTATGCTTTAGTCAATAACACTTTTGACTGAAAATGATTGGTTATTAGTACTTTTGACTGCAAATTTGCGGTTAAAAGTACTTTTGACTGATGCTCTTGGTCAAAAGTAGTTTTAACTGCAATAAAGCATCAGTACTTTTTTGCCGTTTCATTCTTTAGTCTATCGCGACCACCATGCCCTATAGAAATATGAGCAGCATCAATAATGTCGTAGATTTCCTCAGCCGGCAAAAAATATTTGACAGGTTCTGTGTTTGTAACTATTTTTTTTATACCACAAACTTCAATGATGTTAAAGCGTTTCAGTCTACTGTACTGTAATGGTGTTTTCTTTTCATCAAATTTCGCGTCTTCCACATCCATTGCAAATGTTTCTTTTGTCATCACATTGAAATGACTATCTTTCATATCTTCTATCGCTAAAATTCTTTGCAAAAAGCGTTCTTTCTTTTCGTAGTCACTCATTTTTGTTCTAATATCAGCACGTTCTCCACTGATAATGAGTAATATAAAAATGTATATGTGCGTTTGTCGTTATTTTTATCGACCACCTTAACTTTTTAAGAGTTTTGACTGATACAAACAGTCAAAAACCACTTTTGACGGAATCACTTAGTCAAAAGTACTTTGAACCAGCTCCATTGGGCAAAAGTACTTTTAACTGTTATTTCAGTCAAAAGTATTATTGACTAAAGCATACGGTCAAAAGTACTTTTGACTGATTTTGCTAGTCAATAGTACTTTTGACTGGTTAAGAGTTTTGACTGCAACATATATAAATGATAATATGGAGAGCAGTGGTGGCCCAGTGGTAACGACCGCGACTTAAGAGATATAGGTCGTAGGTTCGAACCCTGACAGGCGCTTTACTTTGTGTAAATATTTCATCACCACTGCTCTCAAAACGGTGAAGGAAAAGATCGTGAGGAAACTGGCATGTCCTAGAACCAAAAATTCGAGGACATGTGACATCTACCAACCCGCACTGGGCCCACGTGGTGGGTTACGGCACACTCCCTCTCACAAAGAGGAGGCCTGTGTCCCAGCAGTGGGCGCATTATAGGCTGATTATGTTATGTTGTGATAATATGGAGATGCTATTACAGTTAAGTACTTATATCATGATAATGGTAGACATTATCATGATATAAGTACCTACTTAACAAATTACTAGACAACACAAAATTAACTCTCAACGTCTCTATTGAATAACAAGTTAAGAATAAGAAAATGACAAAAAACAGCCGAACATAAATGGCAATTCTAAAAAAAATTCCTAATAATTGGACAATGAAATTCCACATTATCAAAACGCATTCCCATTACAGATAATGGTAATGGCCCCTAAAAACTGGGGATCTACGAATCGTAGGAGCAATTTTGCATAATTATCCAACATTGCGCCCGGAGAGGCGACACGGTGGCGCTTAAATCCTAATAACATTGGACCCGATCAGAATCTCGTTATGCTACAGTAATCTACTGTGAACAAATACGTTGCTGTTTCAATACGTACTTTGTGCACTTTTATTATTTTCTTCATTAGAGCTTCAACGACATACACAGCCAGTAGTTATGATTGACGGCTTTGCATCCACTTACGATCCTCTTAGGTTCTTCGTACTATAAACAGTTGAGCTCTCTTGTAAATATCCAGCACTTTATATACCCATTGTATATCTTTCAGAACTTATTATTCTAAAAAAAGACATTTTTATATCAAAGTTACGACAACATCACGTTTTTACGACGCATCTGATCACATCCCTTACTGCACATAACTCTAAAAACATCTTAAAAAATCGTCCATCTTCACAGCTTTTCCAACGACAACTTAAATCTCCTCACGTACTTGTAATATCGTAATGAGCTCCTAAGCTCCGAAAGACATATTTTATTTTCCACCGAAAACATTTTATATTTCATTTCACGTTTCATAAGCGGAATTTGCATGTCCCTTCTTGTATTTGGCAAGCGTAATGCTCCGGTCGCTTAGTGCACTTTTATTACGGTATTAAATGATGTAATTTTTTTCATATTATATTATTCAAATTTAAATAACTGTCTCCGGTTTCCCCCGCGGAGGTCCCAGTGTCTACTGTTTCTTTTCGACGCCCCCGAATTTGGTTATTTTGGTTAGATATTTCCGCTCCAGAATATGAGTTGCATGGAGACGCCTTGCTACTTAAAAAGTATTCATCCCTTGGCTTAACATAAAACCTACGACTGAAGGACTTGTTCATAAAAAGAGTAGTATGTTGTACCTAAGTATAATAAAATTTTGTTGTCCCTAAGAACACAACACAACAAAAAAAAAAATTAACAGAAACAAACACAATTTGATTCCTTTAAGATAGAAAGAAGTCAAAATATAAATAAATGATGTAGTTATCAGAAAAATCAACACAATATTATTTCTGCAGTAATCAAAAACGAAACAGTGTTATTTTTGAAATATGTAGTTGTGATAGAGTCTCCACAGTTTTCTCCGTTTGAAAATTGGAGAAGTTGTAAGGCCGCAATTTTTACAAATGACGTCGTGACGTTTATGCGTAGGGAGCGCCGCCCGGCGACAAGTCATCATGTTACTTTCTTTCCTATTATTTTGCATTAGTCCGCCCTAAATGTTTGTACCTACAATCATATTGATTAGGCAAATTACACTTTCATTTTAAGTAAGTCTTCTGTTTACTTTTGGCAATTTCCGTCGTGGGTTTTTATTTCATCTTCTTAATTTGGGAATTGGCTGGAAATATACGTGCCATTTGACTGCACATAGGTACTCTGGTTAGAGTGCATTACAAATCTACATAATATATTTGTAACAGTTTTGTCGAAGAAAATTATGATCTTCAACAATGAAAATCACTTGCGTCACATAGCAAATCCTTGAGGTAATAAACTAACAACTCCTTTCAACTGCCTTTCAACCCTATAACAAGCCCCCATATAAAGAAAACAACACATGTACATTAGCTACTCAACATTTAAAGTCCTGCTTGTTACGACAACATACCTCCTGCAATATAACCTCAAATTGATGCACCGCGTTATTACTCGCCAATATTGCCTTTACATCATTTCAAAAGCACAACATTACGTTATCTGCATATGCTTGGAACTTTTTACTCATAACAAAAGCCCCTTTGCTACTTGTATTTTCTTTATAATTTATTCCATTTCTCCCCCACACATTGGCATCGGTCGCTGATATTTTTTATTCGATTAGTAAACCCCTAAGGTGTTTTTAGCCTTTTTTCGCTCGATTTTCTTCGAAGCTTTGTTGACTGTTTGGGGGGTTACAATGCTCATTTCTTTTGGATGAACAAGCTTATTTATTCTTTAACTTATAAACTCTTTGTTCAAGGTTGGTACTATTTCGAATTTTCTTTGGAAGGAACGATTTTCTTAACTTAAGATATTTGGACATCTTTTACACGTTTGTCTTAAGAATAGAAAAATATAAAACGATATTTGAAAAAAATACGCCACTTAACATAAAACAATAGACATTAATATCAGTATCTTGAAACCGCGGCACTTACACACTCGATTTGTGTTGCGGAGCAGAGAGGGAGAGGATGAGACGAAACTTTTTGATGGATCGGACGGAGTTTGTTTTGCATGTGAGTGATATGTCTGAAATAATAAATGCTGAGGCGTCGACGCTTCCCCATCCCCTCACTGGGGTGAGCTAAAACGATTTTTGATTTGGGTGTCAAGCAAATGTTTTACGCAGTGACGCTCCGACAGGATTTGATTTTCTTAATCGATTCTTGAGAATGCAAATTCGGGGTTCGTTTAGTATTGACTTAATTACGTATATAGTTAAACGGATTTTGTGTTTCTACGGCTTCAATCAACATTGCAGTTTTAGTATGGAATTTGGTTATGTAAATTGACAGCACTATTACCGAAAGCTTTGTTTAATACTTGCGCTAATCAGATTATGCATACAAGAACGGTTCGGAACGGTCCGTAGTGCGGTATTAGGTTATGTGAACGGTCCAGTATTAACTAATCAACGTGCGTTGGCTTTGGTGGTAGATTGCAACGCATTGTCCGCGCTCGTGGCCCCGGAATATCTGTTTAGGCCACTACCCATTCTGTAATGGCAATGGTTAACGTTAACTATGTTAACCTTCCTATGACTGTACGCGGTTTTTATGCTAATATAATCTACACTATATGAACATCACTGAGATACTTTAGTGAATTTAAATAAGTTACCTAAATGAGCATTTTTCCGCTCAATAAATCACGATCATCTTTTCCTTGTCTATTTGTCGAAAAAAAAAATATAACTCACGCCTCTCCATTGTTTTTCATTTTGTAATTCCGCGGTGTTCGCAACGATTCGTCGCCAATTTGCGTTTTGACAAGTGAATGAATAATATTATTTCGCTAGCAGACTGATGATGGCTGCTGCCGACAGATGGGGTGTTGGTTAATTTATCTACATCGGAATGTTACGTTAGCACTGCATTTTCTAGTTAATGAAAATTGTTTATTTGCGAAATCGTTTAGTGAAAATAGTAATGAACGTATCGCTGGAATAGAGTTTGTTACACATGGAGTTAATTGATTTTACGTCATCATCATCTGCCTAACCTTTTCCCAACTATGTTAGGGTCGGCTTACAGTCTAACCGGATGCAGCTGAATACCAGTATTTTACATGGAGCGACTGCCTATCTGACCTCCACAACAACCCAGTTAATGGATAATACGATACCCCTTGGTAAGACTGGTTGTCAGACTTTCGGACTTTCGGGTAGGTAATTGATTTTACGTAAGATTTGTAATAGAATAATTATTTTGTACCAGTGCTGATTCCGATGATGATTTAGTGAGAACTTAGAATGTTGAACCAAATGTACAATTATAATAGTTGGAAATTGGAGAAGGACAAAAGAAAAAGGAAAAACCAATGCTTAAAGTAGTAAAACCAAATAGATTGATAGTCAAAAGAAGCTAGCGCCATCCCCGAAACCAACATTTGAAAATAAGCCATATCTGTTTTAATTTAAGTGTGAGCTAACATCATCAATCAAAGCAACACTTTTGTAAAGATAAAAATAAAATGGAGGAAGTGGAAATAATTTATTATTTTATTGATTTGAGCTGTTATCTTTTGTCCGATCGGGTGGCAATGAGTCGATCATTTCTTTTTGATTCGTTAGGGTTCGGGATATCCTTGTTAAGAGGTTTTAATTGACAAAAAATATTTATAATGTGTGATGTTTGGTTATGTGTGAAGAAAAAACGTTTCCTTGCAATTTACGGTTGATTAATTATTCTTAAAGATACAATCAAATAAATGACAAATGCCAGCACTTCCTGCTTATGTTCTTGCTGAATGTTCAACTAATTATTCTTCTTGCATAATAAGTTTATATGAAATGATTGCTAATTTGCTATGCTATGAATACATTTGTACAAGGGCACTTCAAAAATTTTGTACAATTTTATATAATAAAAACTCGATCAAAAGATTTGAACGGTCTGAAGAATTATTTACATATTAATGGTGAGGGAAATGAAAAATATATTAAATTCAAACGGAGCTCCGTGACTCGTCAGTAAAGTACCAAACGACTCCATTTGGAGGGTTCACACAGAGTAGCACGAAGCACAGAATAGATATGTACACATTTTTATAGTAGGTATGTCATGAAATATTTTTTTTTTGGACGTTGCAGTAGTTTAATTTTAGTTTGTTTTCCTGGTATGCAATAATCACTATGTACTTCACTGTGAAAATGTCGCAATTCCAACCACCAAGATACAGGCAAATGTCTAGTTTAGGGGTCATCGTCCAATCTATTCTTGTAAAATATGATAAATTAGAAATATAAACCAAACTTAACTTTTTATGGTCATTTGAACATCGCGTACCAACCAATTAGTTGTTGCATAGAGTAATCAAATCTAATACAAATTATGTTAATCTCTTGACTTGACAAACACAATCAAAATAAATCCTAAAACGGTTAATTAAATACTTCAAGCACATAAATGTAAAAAAAAAAACGGTTTAAAACTGATTTCATCGAATAGCCTACTTCGAAACGTAAGTCTGCGCCCTCTGTTTTGTCACTACTCTGTAATCCACAAAAGGGTTCCGCGAAGGCTTAAAACAGCCACTTATTATGTATGTTACATTTCACTTTCAGACGTCATTTATATTCAAATGCTCAAAAGGCATTACTGGGCAAAAATTGTAGTAGGTACAGATTAACCCCTTTGAAATGAACTAACTTGGTTTTGTAAAAAATAATTTTCAATATCCGTTCTTTTCTCGTTTTTGTGGAAAAAGGGGCTTTTGAAATTCTCGTAGCATCGTTTTAACTTTCAAAGAGATAACGTTTTTTTATCAAATAACACTGGTTACATTGAGAATTAATGAAATAAATAACTACCTACTTATAAATCACAGAATCTGTTATAAATAAAAAAAAGTTTGAAACAGCCGTAGCAAACAAAAAGCGAAAAGTTAATAAGTAAATATTAATAAAAATAGAATCGGAACGGAAGCATCAAAAGTCCAATAATTCACAATCAAAAAGGACCTACAGAATTAGGGTAGCGGCACGAGAGATCGGCATACAAAATGATTACATACACCGTCTTCATCCGCTCACAAAGAAGCGCAGCGGGGTTCTATAATATTATACGTCTGCCTTTGTAGTAGCTCCACAACTCAGTGGGAAGTATGCTTTATGGTTTCAAATGATAAAATTGTTTGTAAGTAGCTTTGTTGGGATTCATTTTGCGAGGTAGCGTGACCGATTCCTGACAACCAACATCTGATTCCGTTAACGAGATATCGAATGTTACTGATATACGTTTTTAATTGTGCGATTTGATTGTTGCAGATTGCGTGACGAACGAGGCGACATGGAACGAGTTATGGCGATGGATAAGGCTCGGGAGGGTTCACATAACGGTAAGATATAATAATTGTCATGAGATTATCATAGTCCCGTTTAGCTCTCCGTCATTCTATGACATTAATGTACTGACGTGGTGGAAGCGCTGTTGGAAACAAAAGATTGTTCTATTACATACTATACACACGACAACTTGTGATCAAAGTATCCATAAATATGTTGTTCATATAATTTTTTGATACAACGTTGCAAAATGTGCAACTAATTGCGTTAGTAGATACAATTACTGTAGTTTCCGTCATTCTTCTTCTTGTTGGCACGACTGTATTTCAGATCTTGTTGGCCCAAAACGCCGCCAATTCCACAGCGTCGTTGGTGGCAGCGCAGAGGTCACTTTGACTGCATGTTTTGGGACACAGAGGGCAGGATAAGTTTCCGTCATTAAACTTACCCCCTTACTAATAAACGTTGTATAGCGTCTGTATAGTTACGCAACGCTTTGTCTTCTTCTTTCGAAATTCAAATTACTGACGACTGAAAGAGAGAAATCGGTGTGTAACTATTTTCATCTGATATGAAGCGTTTGTTAGTAAGGAGGTTGGTCCATAACTAGGATATTTACATATACCTAGTTATGGACATAGAACACATTGAATTAATTAGAATTTACCCATCAATTAGAAGCGAATTACTAATCGGTGCAAAACTTTCTAATTAGTTTTAACTAACAGTCGTATAATTGCCTATGAAATAAGTAGTTGAGTTCTGATTAGATATTAGCTTAGCTTTCATTTCTTAGGAAATATGAAAACGTGACCATAACCATTCCGTTTTGAGTCTATTAAATATCAGTTCAATAATGAAATGCTTATTAGTGAAAACAATTCGCTTGATCAAGCACAAAAAACCATGACGGTTCTCACAAGTTTCGTCTAAGATATACAGTCAGAGAAATTCATTGTTAAGCACTACCAACTTAAATTAAATGGACTTAGCATACATACATAATTATATCTACACAGATATTATACAACACGTGCCTAGTCATTGCAGTACCCGCTGCTAACCATAAAATCTAACAGGCTCTTCCCCAGGCCATAGTCCGGTGTTGAACCTCTCAAAATCCGGGTCGGGTGGCGACCGGGACCGGTCAGAGCGGAGCGACCGCGACCGCAATGACCGGGGCGAAGGCTCCGTGAGCGGGCGAAGCTCCGCAGCGTCGCGCCGAAGCCCCCAGCCCCCTCGACTGCCCTCCGCAGCCACAGCAGCCGCCAGTCCGAGGTCACACTCCGATGAAAGCGACGCACAACTATCAGATCAGGAAGATCATAATGTGAAGGATGAGGACGATGGTAAGTTGAATGTCTTTGAAGATATTTTAATGATAGGAAAACTAATTATAGTAATTATTATGAACTACTTCCCCCTGAACATGAACCCATTACCGTCGAGAAGCTGACTTAGCTTATACAACCGCGGAATATTGATACATTCTCCGGCTTTGTTATACCTATCTTCCCTAGGTAATAAATGTATGCAAGCAATTTACTTTCTTGTACAGAATATAATAATCGCAATTTCACAGCGATGAATATCTGTTTAATTTCATATAAATTAGATGTATCGATAAATGAGTCGATCTTTCCGCTGTTGTAATCACGGCGCGGCTGTAGGCATGACAAGAACGTGTCCGTGTAACATTAACACGGCCGGGTATCACCCGTTCAATATACTTGGCATGTAATGCACGGCGAAATTACCCAGTAATAGCCCTGGAACCTTCAGCATTCATAGTTCGGAAATTATCAGCCATAAAACCACGGTTCCTTTTATTCTAGACTGGAAATACTTGTGTAAAATGGCTTCCCGGCGATACATTGTAGTTATGGACCGATGTTAATTATTTTAAAGCCCAACACGTCGAATTGGTCTGAAGTACACTAGATATCTAAATTAGTAATATAAAATCGGTACATTTCTGCTAGTAAACCCACATTGCAACAAAGAAAATAATAGTATAGAATCAATAGAGAGTCAGCGCCAGCGCATCCTGGCGGTCGATTAGCAAATGATCATGCGCTTGCGTTCCCATACGTTTTCCCATCTTGATCCCTAGACACCGCACGTTTGCTTGTAATGGTCCTATATAATAAAATCTTATTACGAGTATCGCCCGCAATTGCCCCCAATGATGTATGAATAGCGCTTAAAAGGACCCAATTCAATTTTACACGTGAGTTCGAGACCTTTTGTTGTTTATATCTTTATTTTAAAATGACTTGTCTCGAGTAATAATACTTTAAGATAAAAGCCTATCTAAGTATCCCTGTAATAACATAGAAATACTAATAACCTGGACAATTCAAAAAGAAAACTACCAACCACACTTTGGACATGCCTCATCCCATTTAAGTAATAATATTTAATCACGAGAAAGGCCTGTGTTTAGTTAACCGTCATATATCATGAACTATTAACACCATTAGACTCAATGATGGATGGCATGACAATTTCTCCGACGACACGTATTAGGTTCGTTTTATTCTCAGCTTTTTATTCATGAGTTTATTGCCGTACTAAATATTTTAATCAATTTAGTTTACTATCTTCCTCTGGATCATCAATCAAGCGAAAACTAGTTATTAGGCCGACGTCACTAAGTTATAAACGCAATTACAGCCATTTGAAAATAGAATGGGAAAATCATAAAATCACTGCTTGATGGAGAGAAATAACGGTGAAACATTGCAAGCGCATTTAGATCTTGAGATAGCATTTAAAACTTTTATTGCTTCTTTATTAAATAAACAATAAAGAAATTCCACTAACTATGAGAATGTAATTTAATTATTGAACATTTTCTATCGCATAGATATAGCGTGCACAGTGCGGTAACCGACGTGCCGCGACGGTGCCAATCATAACATTGATCCACAAATGTAAATACTTGCTCCATACAATAGCTAAATTAAGTGAAACAATAAGGATTGTGTATTGGTTATTGCAAGCTGCACACAAAATGCTCAGAGAGCGTGGGAACGGATAACTGGCTACGATTTATAGGAAACACTCGCCAGGCCGCGGAATTACGGGATGAGCCTCGGGAAATTTGAGCAAACAAAATATTCAATGAGAAAATCGATACCTGAAATCAGTTCGGCTGTATTCAGAGTTTGATATCTATATCTTCTTCTAGGTTTATAAATATAACAAAGTCGGGTTAGTTACACCATTTATAACTTAAGAACGGTTGGACCAATTTTTATGATCTTGGAATTGTTGGATGTCTCCGCCCCGAATAACAGAATAACTATTAAAACATGGTGAAAATTCCCAAAAAAAATATGAAGATAATTCATTTTCTTATACATAGATTCTTATTGGTTCTGACTAAGGCGGTAAGAAGTTCGCTGGGTCAACTAGTATATATAAATACAACAAACCCGACTTTGTTGTATTTATATATACTAGTTACACAATTTATAACGCAAGAACGACTGGACTGATTTTTATAATCTTTGATTTGTTAGATTTGTCTCCGCCCCGAATAGCAGAATAACGATTAAAACATGGAAAAAAAATCACGAAAGAAACTGTAATGAAGATATTTCAGTCTCTCATACATTTTGTATTGAACGGCTTTTTTAATTCTAAGGCAGTACGAAGTTCGCCGGGTCAGCTAGTTTCACGTATATTTGTGTCGTAATCGTTATTATTCATAGTTTATTTACAATTAATTCTGTCGATACGTAATTCATGCCCGTCATGATCGCCTCAGTCTGATTATAAAAATGCTTTTTATAAAGCTCGTGTCATTCAACTTTGATCTTTGTTCATCTGAAGATACCTTTTCCTTTCAATCAACGTTCTCATCTCGGATCTAATTTTGTTTATATCCGTGAAGTCTTTTCCTCGGCCGCACGGGCCGATTGATTCTGCGTCCTTAGTATTAGTTATAGAGTTTAGGTTCGTTTGTTTAAAATTCTTAGGATCCTGTTAATTGGCCTTATTAGGGAGATGGTGTTGTGACAACCCGAGAGTGCTATCGTGCGCATCGACAATGACGAAACGATGTTGTCTTCATTATTTGATGAGCGGTCACTATCTTGTCAGTTAAATTAAATGTATCGATAGATTATTTTGAACCGTGAGAGACGCCAATCCAAGCTTTTTTTTACGTGTGAGGTCCGTTATTGACACAAGGCGTGCATTATTGTAATTAACTCGTCATTTTTAAATAATAAATACCTATTATGTTTCATCACGTTCGATGGACGTAGCATTATCGATGTACTTTTAGTAGGTGAATACCGTAGTAAAATTTAAAGGTGCCTTTGACATCAGATTTTCCAAATTAATGTCTTTGTCTGAAATGCCAGGTGAGTAATTATGGAATAAAATCGATATAATATTCGAATAGCTGGGCCGTCCTCGTAGCGAATAACTTGCGGCATAGTGCAGCGGGGCATATAAATCGGTTAGAGACAGCCCATTCGGTGTCGAATGGCTTTGTGGTATCCCTATTCTGTGAACATGAAGACGATCTATCGGAAATTCCATCTTGAAATCGTTACATAGAAGTCTTACTTTCAAACTATTATTTAGTGCTCACTTGAAATTGGGAGCTTTTGCAAATCTTTGGCATCAATTGCACCAAATTGTTTCATAGCAACAGTTGCAATGTTTTCGTAACTACGATTAAAACCCTTGTAAAGAAGAGCTTTCACACCTTTTTATTGACAATTGAGTTATGTGTGACAAGTAGTATTTACGATCGTTAACGTTGCGTCATTCGAAATATATTTCCGAATAAGCAGGCCACGCTCGGCGAACTCCATCAAAGCCTTGCGCCGATGATCACCACGCGATATCGATGTTCATCGCTACAATAATTGCAAACTGAATGATACATGCACGCGATTCTCGAATATCCTCGTTTGTCGGTACTTATTGCAATTTTTTTTGTTCAATACACTACCCATTTATGACTTCTTATGAAGCTGTTATTGAAATTAATAATCGTTTATTATATTCATATGAATCTGTGCTCTCTGACTCAATACCTAAAGTTTAGTATGCAGTATGTTGATTTTATGTTGGGTCAATAGTTTTTGCCGTAACCAAAAATTTGCAGAAGTCAACGTTAATGTCAGTCTTATTTTATTTAAGCTAAATGGCTTTTTGAATATGTCTTAAGTTGTTATTACGAAAAATGCCTGTTTCTGCGTAGGTGTACCTAGATCCTCACCGGTCTTGAGCTTTGATTATTATGTATTATTTAAGCTAGCTAATAAGCTCAGTAGCATCATTTTAAATTTCAAGATGAATAACCCCCAATTTTTATCTAAACTCACACTGAAATTATACAAAATTCCAAATGATACCTTAACACAATATTTTATCAACAGCTTCATTTTGTTTAGGCGGAGATCTGAGCGACGGCGAGCGTGAGATGCCGGCTTCGGCGTCGCCGGCGCCGGTGAGCTACGCGGCCCAGACGAATACTCCCCCCAACGTTCCCGTGGACCCCTCAGCCGACACCCTGGTCTCATCCACTGAGACGTTGCTGAGGAACATACAGGGCCTGCTCAAGGTCGCAGCGGACAATGCCAGGCAACAGGAGAGGCAGATCAGCTACGAGAAAGGTAGGCAGTTACATTACCCAGATTGTATAACTCTCGCTCTCTATTGGAGAAGAGAACTATGGCTTGGCTAACAAAGTGGGTTTACTTAAATGTTCATTGTCATACAGCAGTCGCTGATTCGTCTACCGAGCTCCTTTTGTTACTATTCAAAATCAAAAGTCTTTTCTTCAAATTAGGCTGAGAATCAGCACTTTTCGAATGTCAAAATCCCCCAAAACGCCCGCTCTTCACTTATTCTTTGTTGTAATATAATCCTGATAAGAGATGATATAGCTATGGTTCAGCAGTTTGTTGATCCAGTCATTTGCACAGGCACAGAATAGAATTCCTTCTAAGATCAACTTTACGAGTAAATCAAACTTTTTACAGAGAGCTTTCTTTCTTTGTGTTGCGTTTATTACCTGTAGTCATCATATATTTTGTCCTTATGTGAACGGTCGACTAAAAATTACCGAGTTATCGAAGAATAATGTCCATATTATTAAACGGAGAACATTGAAGAGTAGCAAATACGTAGGTGGGTACGAATTTCTCAGAAATATGGAAGAACCGTTTCAGAATTTACATATGAAATTATCATAGATTATAATACGGAGACACTGTAACATGCAGGAAGCCGTATCGATGTAAATGTTATAATCGATATTAGTCGAGATCTCGCGTGAATCGATTCTGCGTAATCTGACGTATAAGCAACATTGATTAGCCGCTGTTAGGATCTTAGATCACGTATTTCAACCTGTAAGTTCTAGATTCTGGTACCGAGCGCGTATTAACGACACACGTTTCATTTGCATCGCATTATATGTTGTCTATTTATTGCGTTATTACGCGAAATTATTAAAATTAGAAAATAGTCGGTAAACAGCAGTTTTGTTGTACATTATAGGTACTTGTAAGATATGTGCGCCCAACACGTATGGAACCGCTCCGGGCTGCGTTTTATGATACGAGTATTTATGTGTTTGTGTCAATTAACTACGACATAAACATGCACTTTATTTATTGAGACCTACTGCCTTTAGTGCTTAAGAAACATTTTCTTATAGGTAGGTGCCTATCTACAGGGCCGTTAACTTTATGTTTCGACGCACGAAAAATCTTGCGTCGTTGACACCTGTTGCCTTAGGCATTTAGAAGGGTTTCTAATGTTCGTTATTACTGCAGGCGGATCTTCGATATTTTACTGCACATTTTTTAGAAAATTTAAACCGATGACCCAGATAGTATATTGTTAGAGACTTGCAGTTAAATGCAGGGAATTATGCGATAAAATGGATGGATAAGGTGGAATTTCCCTTCCGGTGGAACAATGTTAAATTAGCAATATAAAATGTGTAAAATATAATAGATAAGCTAAGCTAAGAGCGGAGACAGGGCTACGTAGTGTGCGCGCGCGCATGTCGTGCCTTTTGCAAATAGCCGTAGTACAGATGCGCCTGAGTTATAGCCGGGCCCACTATCATTACACACGATTCCATTCGGACAGCATAATTGTTTAATTGATATTTCTGCGAGTTATTTATTCACGTCATTCCGTTTTCTCCATGAGAAATAATCCGTGCTTTATGGTATGAGAACGGCGCGCAAAAATAATTTTGTTTCATTGTGAATAAACGCTTAATTTTTTTAACAAGTCTTCAAAGAGCCTTTCTTTATGTTTAAAATAGAACACTAAGAAAAGTTCTATAGAATTATCTAGAGTGTTTTAGTTATAGATATTTTTAATAAAAGTTTATACAACATTATTCAATTTACGTTTGCATAAATGAAAAAGAAACAATAATACACAATTGTTATAAAAAACCCATAAAAATACAGAGCTCAGGGAGAAGACTGGCGCGAGTCATCATCAAACTTGAATATCAATATTGCGCCTCCAGCCAATTGTATTAATAAACAAAACAAAATGAGAAATAATAATGCTATAGGCTAACAAAAGGTTTCATTTCTCCCCCTGGTATATAAGTAAAAGTTAAACGAACACCCTACTTTCATATATTTAAGGATCAAAATCGTACGTTAGCAAACCCAGTAATTTTGTTATTACGATAATAAAATTATTGTTGATGAAACATTTTTTCGAATCGATGTGTCTGGCGAACTTTACCGATGAAATTCTTTTTATATAAATTACGGCAATCGGCCGCTCGCTCCGCTCCGACTCAATTGATAGGTGTTACTGGCTGAATCGGGCTTTAGTTGGTCAGTTTTGTTTCTTATGTGCCCACTATATGATTCTTTGTTTTAATCCTTTTAATGTTCTGTAAGGAGCAATCAGTTCCGAGTTCATCTTTTGCTCTCTCTACCAACTTAGTTACGTGTATATACCTAGTCATAATTGTGGCCGCCTTCTTATTTTTTGCGTTGCTAGCGTCTGCTTCAGGTAAAGGTCATAAGTTATTTCTCAAAGAGAACCGGGCGCCAATTAGTGCTATTTCTAGAAAAATAATTCCTTTGCCTTTATAGTTTTAGCAACGGCTGATAAAAGCATGCAGAAATTGTTTTCTATTCCAAACACGCGAGCTGGAATCATTTTTAACCCACAAAAGACGTAAAAACCTTCATAACTATGAGCGACTAAGCAAACACAGTGGGCTAGGTCCCCTCGCAGTCGCAAATGACAGATCACTATCTAGAACAGTCGCTGACGATTTTTACACTAGTACAGAATGGGTTGGAGCAGACAAATGTTTTGCATTCACCGGCTTATCAGATAACAGGCGAGGGGTAGCAAAGGAGTGCGTGATAAACTGGTGTCGATTCGTACGTGTAAATAGAGTGCCAATGAATGGGAAATAGGTGTCATATTGTGGCCTTTTCAAGTGCGTTTTGTTGGGACTTTGATATAACATGTTTGGAAAGAGGTTTTTGACGTGTTTTCATGTTTTATGATGGGTTTTTCTTATCGCAGCTCTTTTGTAAAGGTTTTAGAACGAAAATCAATAGGTACGTTACAATCCCCGTCAATAAATACTGATAATGAACGCGGTAAGAGTATTTCAATTAACAAAATAAAGCTTAAATTGTTAAATCAGAACAAAAAACTCTCTTTTCGATCACATGAAATTCCGAAAGCGGTACATCAACGCATTCCTGATCAAAACTAAAAAACAAAACGCCTGTAACACGGTGAACCGGCCGATTGCGATCATTGCGACATAAATCTGCTTCGGCTACTCTTTTAAGCCTTTATCCCTGTTAATTCTTACTGCTTAGTTTATTTCTGTACCAAATGGTCCGATCTTGTTGCCTCGGTTTTGTTACGCTATTTTGTTTAACAACTATCAGTTTTTGTTAAGCTAAGTGCTGGTCAACGGACAAATGGCGCGCGCGCAGATAGCCCGTGAGCACTTTATGGCGCTTCGGTCAAGATTCGTATTTATTTGCTTTAAGAAAGCGTTTAATTTAAATATAGAATGTAATGTAAGACGAATGATACCTTCTTGTCGGTAATGTTTCAGTTTGCAGGTAGTGTTGGGTTGAGGTATGTGCCTACACAGCGCCATCTAGTTGAAATCTATGGAACCAACTTTTTTATGTTATTGAATTTACATATATATTTTTATATATGGTAGTCATATCTTTATTTATATTTCTGTATATATTTGAGTAGGTACATATAAAAAAAAAACTTTTCAAATTAATTGACACTAAAGCCAAAAGTTCATAGCTACGGCTAATCGCTGTTCTTATGGCTCCAAGTCCAAACACAAAAGTCCTTGTCACCTGTAATTTGTGTCGCAAATGACGTCACCAAACTGCAAATATGACACGTTATAGGGACACAGCCCATCAATAACGTAGTGAGCGATCGAACAAACATGGACTGGCCAATGATAAAAACTGATGAGCAAATAGACAGACAAGTTTTGTGTACTCAGCTAATGGATTCAATTGATATGAAAGCTTTTACAATGCTGACGACCCGACATTATCGGGGTGAAGCTAAATTACTGTTTTATGTGCGATTTTACATTTGTGCTGCTGATTGACCAGATTTATGATATGATTAGGTAGGCGTCATTTTGTTTGTCGACACATTTACTGATGATTGTGCAGTTTTTCGGAAATATATTCAATGTTCCAACTCAATCAATACTGTTACCTATATTTCTATTAAAGCCAACGTTACCACTAGAAACAAAAGCTTGCTAAACCGCAGCATTTGTGAAAAATTACGACATCGCAGCTCAAATTGATTTAGCGTTGCCAGTTTGATTATACACAACATTAGATTCAACTACACAGTCAGGATTTGTCAGTATAGGTGTTCATCACGAGCGGCCGTCATAAGTTCATAACTCAGCTGTGAGCTAGCTAGCTCCCATCGCAGTACAAACAACCGCCCCCAGCGCCTTAACGAGCCACCGCGAGATGCGCAGGCACAGATACAAGCAACGACGCATTGTTGCCGCGCCGCGCCAGCTTTCGCACCATTGTGCAACCGAGGTGTGCTGCAAAAATCGGTTAATGCAATCTTTGTTTGTTTACATCCATTTACCGAGCGTTATGGAATATTCTTACTAAATCCACGATTCGCTATTATGTCAGCTCGCATCAAAACTTGTTTAGCAAATTCTAACTCCAGCTATGTATAAAGCTCCATTGTGGTTTTCGCTCGCTCGATGAACTAAGTAAACAATAAGTGACATTAAGTGCGGGATATTAAAATGCCATTCCTGCAATGTACCGATACGCGAGAGACACGGGCGGCCATATTGGATTACTTGCGCGTGTCGCTCCGGTTACATTGCGCACGCGACTCGACCACACGCGCGCCATCTAGCGGGGCCTACTTTGAATATTGAATGTGGCTTACCGGATTACAGGCATGTGCAAATCTGTGAACTAGTGTGAACTGAATTGTTATGTGGACAGACACTAATTAGATTCTGATTAAAGTCTGACAAGAAGTCATCATCACGCTACAAAACATTTAATACACCCATATTTGTGGCACTCATCTTTTCATTCTTAGCTTCCATAAAATAAAGTAACAATCTGTCAATGATGAACTGTAGCGAAACAACGGCTACACTCGAAAGAATACCTACCACGGTGTCATCGAAGTCCTCAAAGCGACATTTTCAAGATCCCGCTAAAACTCCGATGTCTTAATAAATATGTTTTCGTACACTTTCAAAAGAGAATATTTATAGGACATGAGTCAATTATTGTTATTGTATCAGAAAATGCTTCTTTCGTGTTTGTGTAAGGATAAATAATTATCCTTATTTTCTTAGGGGAAAACTTTGTGCGCGTGTTACTCCCCAGGCGTAATGCTAAAATATTAACAATGGGAATATTAAATTTCACTTTTATACATTAAACCTGTTGTTGATATGTCGCTTTGTTAAGCTCTGTATGCGGTTGTGGTACATTTGATTTGGTTATTGTATAGTGATTATAACTCTCGTTATATTATAAGTGATTATAAGCTCGTGTTTATGTTCCTATTCCTAACTGTTCTTGACAATTTCTATGTCGTGACGTGTTCTCCTATTTGGAACGAAAAACAGCTCATTTTATCATTAAAAAAAACCGGTCAGGTGCGAGTCGGACTTGCGCACCGAGGGTTCCGTACAAATTTGTAGGTAAATAGTTTCTCGTGTCTCGAATATTTTTCTCGTGCTTTCGGATTTTTTCCTTTACTTGTGCTACATGACATTGCTTCTTGCCAAATTTCATGATTTTAGGTCAACGGGAAGTACCTATAGGTTTTGATTCCCTTGCGAGCGAGTGCCAAAATATGCGGAATAAAAACGCCCACATCTTTTGATTGCGTTGACTTATAAGTTTGATTTTTTCACTGCTTGAAAAAATTGCAGCTTTGAGTATTTGATATTACTTTCAATTTGATAACTCCACGCGTTCCTGAGAAAAAGGCTCTTGACAGACGGACAGACAGACGGACAATGAAGTGATCTTATAAGGGGTCCGTTTTTCTTTTTGAGGTACGGAACCCTAATAATCTAGTTGCTAGACTAGGTAGCAAGGTTATCTTTATTATGAAATAAGCTGTTTTTTGGTAAACTTATAACTTATTTGTTATATAATTATGTATACCTAAGCTGCTCGATATATCTTTGAACAGACATATAACTTAGCAAGTAAAGCAGACATAAAGTTATATTAGTGAATCATGTATAATTCAATAGTGAATTATTCGAAATACACACATTATAATAGTATTGTCGATAAAACGTGTTCTGTATCGTATCTACCTAAGAATGATAATCCTATTTCACCGAGTAGGGAAGGGTTGTGATCTTCTATCGCCCGAGGCTTCATCACTACTGTTGAATTCATCAAGCCGCTCAAGCGATGTATTTGTAATCTGTGGTGGAGGTACTAACTTCTCATACACATCGATCAATAAAACAAATGACGAATCGTTATAAGTTGACGATTTGATACCTGAAAAACTCGATGGCAAACGCCACGCGTAGATATAGGTAATGTTGACTGCAAACGATTTAAGTTTTTCAGAGTTTCAAGTAATAAGATATATTTTTAAAGTGAAAACTTATTTAGGCGCGTTAAGCTATTTTTGATAGGTTTACGAGTATATGTCTGTATCTTATAGGTTCGCGTCACTGACATGCTAATGTTGCCATTATATCCATGGCTATGCATCGTTTTAAGTTTAACTTCTACTGCTTATGTTTTTCTTAATTTAAGTACTAAACATATCTGTTTCATCCGAATAATTAGAATGTAAAGCTAGATAGACAGTCACAAACCACAAGGTACATTACTAAACAAGTAATAAAGTTATGAATAGAATTGTTTTTCAATTAAGAAGTTACAGCAATCCGAATTTATGCATACATATAAATTTATAGACAGTGGCTCAAATATGAATCCTGTACCGCAACAAGCTAAGAAACTCCCTTAGGATCTCCGGATCTAATGTAGCATAATTCACAAACAGAAAACGTACAGACCCCCAATGAGGTGTATAAAATTGAATTAATCGTCAAGGTGCTAAAGTCCAAATTCCTTTGTAGGTTGCTGTCGGTTAGGTCAGTTTGCCACGGAAAGGTAAAGCAAAGGGGTAAAGTGAGACAATCGTAAAGTTTAATAATAATTACATTCTCAACTCTCGTCGCAGGTTGTGCGCAATAATTAACCACTCGGAATTACTTAGCTGAAATAATTTAATGTGACGCACGCCGAATTGTTCGCGTTGGTGTGCGCGTGGCCTTACTACAGAATGTGTGGATACGCCAACTAGTACTTATTTATTGAGGATTCTTTAAATAGGACTGAAGTCAGGAACAGTTTATTGGCCAGCTTTTGTTTTTTTTTATCTAATTAAAATCGTCGTTTTTAAATTAATTGGAATGCCGTCAGAACGTGTGACACTGCTGCATATATGCTATAAAGAAAGTATTTCAGAGTGGATAAATAAATTATTGTAGAACATTTTGAAGGCTTGGATCGACGTGGCTCTAGACAAGGATGCCTGGAAGAATTTCGGGGACACCTTTGCTCAGCAGTGGGACAGTGTAGGCTAACTAAAAAATAAAACATTTTGAAATACACATATAATATTAGGTAGTCAATACCAACCTACCTCAGTATTTGGTAAAAAAACTATATATGTATGAAAACTATGCCAAATTGAAAATGAATTGATAGTTATCTTAAAACTATGTGGTACTTGGTAGCTTAGATATCTAAGTGCTCTGAATATTTAAGACTCGTGTAACCCAAGGATATGAGTACAGTTTCCTTAGCCAAGGAATAAGATCCCCGATTGTTAGTTTTGATAACATAATCCGAGCCCTAGTTACGGTGGTCGTATATTGTCTCTATGGGGTGGAAAGTGAACGCTTGCTCCACTGCCAATTTACATACGGAATTACAAGCCAGAATAATATGTTTGATAGTCCTGTTTATTGCTCTAGTTATATTTGCATCTGTTATTCCTAACTTAGTATTATCTATGCCGCTTGAACAAAAAATACACCCTGAACTCAGTAATTTTTTCAACTTCTGCCATTAAAAGAACTTGCTCCATTATTTTTCATTAAAATATTTCTAGCAATTTCTATTCCCATTGCAGATGGGGAATTGAAATAAAATTAGTCATAGCGTACACCTGCCCGCGACTCGAAGGAGCATTAATATTCTTTATATGCAGTTAAATTTAGGTACGCCGCGGAAACATCGGGAAGTTTGCACAAAAATGAAAAATTACCGGTCAGGGAGCGGCGACCGCAAAAACACCGCGTAAGAAACAACTAATGAAAGCTTAGAGCCATTCGCATAAATCTCCCTTACATTTTTAATACCAATATATCCGGCGAGGGGAGCATCCACGGGGAAGAAAATATGTAGTCGAAAAACAAAACATTCGCGGACCTCCGCGTTTATATCTTATTTAAATACCACCAGATGTTGTCCGCTTATAAATGTGGATATTTTTTAATCGGTGCCTTACCAGAGACATAATGGTATCAGCCGATCTGCCGTCAGCTGGTATGTAGATGTACACAAGTTTATCGTGTTCGGTGGCTAATTTAAAAATCCCTCTCGGAAAAGTATTCCCGTCGGCCGGCCCGTCATCTCGCCGCGGCCGGTTGATATCTCTTTTGACCCGTATATTTTTTATTCGCTTCGTTACCTAAGCTTTTTCGTATCGTATCGAATCTCGAGGAGTCGTGTAGTCTCATTAAAATAATACAAGGCTACCGGATAATCTTATCCGGTGTGTTTCGATCGCAGATTGGGTGCGCGTGCGGCGATAACACCACGAGTTATTCAGACAGTGCACGCTCGATACGCTACTACTTTTTAATCCATTTTGCGACGACATCTTCATTATTTGTACCTTTACCATAGTAATAAGGCTATACAAGAGTGCCAAGGTTTACGACGCTCGTCAAACCTACGACTCGGTAGCGACATACCAAATGCAAATCCCTTATAATATATTCATAAAATTATGTGTTACACATGTATGACAAAATCTTCTCGACAAATAAAGTAGTACTAGCAAGTGTGTTTTTTATGAAGGGCACTCGAGGGTTTGTCTTTTAAAAAGTACTCTTATTACGTGTTGCGTAGGGTGAAAATTTCCGCAATATAGAACTGGCTGCAAAAGATTTTACGTTCTAAATTTCACACATAATAAAGGGAAGCAATTCTTATGATTATTAGCGAGGAGACTGCGGGAATAATCCTCCGCAGTGACATCGCTGTGTGACATAAGCCGGAAAAATCTAATAACAATAAAATAAAATTGCTGCCGGTTTGTAAATTTAAAAAAGGCATAGGGAAGAAAATTCGTTTTCCGCGCCATGACAACCATTACCGTTACTTTGAATTTACCTTTTAACAGGATCGTCAATTCAGTTAATGTGTTTATACTTAATCCATAAGTAGGGATGCCCAACTCCTATATCTCTGGGTAAATTTTAATCCGCGCATAAAAGATTCTGTATAAATCATATCAGGCGTCTTTGTTAAAGCTCTGAAAGTGCTTAAATCAACAATATTCGTGAGTAATATTTCCTTATGCTATTACTATTAAAATTTCACCTTAAGACGGGAGAGTTCCGATTCATTCGTGTTAAAACGTCTGAAGACAGTGCGGAGGGTGATCTGAATGCATACTTTTGTTTCCGAATTCAAAGCCCCATTTCGGTCGCCTCCACCGCAACGCTCGTTTAAATTATTTTGCCAGTTTTGAGTCGTAAATTTTACGAAGACTTTAATTGTTATTTTAACTGCAAGCTCAACTTTGTGTTCGCGATGGTGGTGGGGCTGTGAAAATATGTCTTAATTCGCTCACCCTATGACTTATGTTTCATTGAAATTAAACCGTTTCCTTCTTTGTACTTAAGCTATTTCACAGACAGGTAATAAATTCTCAGTTTTGTCTAACACCTTTTAAATTGTCCAAACTTGTAGCCACTAATGATATCTTTATTCCTTCTCAATCAGTTCAGCGAATTTGAATCAGAAGCAATGGAAACGGATCTCCAAGGAGTCGTTATTCTAAACAAGTCGGTGCGCGCTTGATCTTGTAGAGCAAGTCTCAAAGGGCGTCATATTCGAAATTTAAATATTATTGTTGTTTTTACTGAGTGCACTGAAATTGAAGAGAAATAGAATTTATTCCCGCGACCCTCCCCGACTCGGGAATCACATTTGACTGCCGGCAAAAAAAATAAAAAGCCAACTTGACTTTTCGTCTTCCCTGTTTCAAAATCGTTTAAGTATCGATTATGATTATCAGCTAATTACTTACCTTCGAAACATTATTAAATTGCGTAATCAAAATTGATCCTTTTGTTTATGGGTCTCGATCCTTTCAATCATCTATCGACCATTGAGTTTCGATATCATAATAATTGTCCATAATTATATATTCCCTTGGACGGAGCGCATCGTTTTTATTGTTATTTTATTTATAAAGTAGGTAATAATTTTTTCGTCGAACGCAAGTCGATCAGGTTTTAAATTTGATTGATCCGATATAAAGATCGATTTAATAATCGAGTGTTCCGCTTATGTTTTGGTTTTCTCTTTTATCGATAAACGTTTTCATAGGATCGGTTTTGTTTTGCCTTCTTAGTGTCTGTGTTCTGATGATTTATGGGTCGCTAATTTTGATGTTAGTAATCGTTTCTATTTCATTCGATTTGGGATGAGATATTATTATTGTAACATATTCAATAATGACTCGTATCGAGACTGACTAACGAACTAATCATAGTAATCGATCGCTATGAACTATCTCTATCGTTGTATTAAAACAATACAGAGATACTTAGATGGTTACTAAGTACGCAGGGACCACCGGGAGCACCTTTTGTTAAGGCTCTTCTACTCGCAAATCGCGAGATGCTGAGATACGCCGCATACCGACGCGGGCTCTTAATGGCCATCCCTCGACAAAGGTAATTTACGTCTCATGTGCGAAACCACTCTTAACTAAAAGCCCCTTAAATTACAGCATACACCGGGATTGATTCGAAATTAATCTCGCTGCCGATGCGGTCTGGAGATTGACGCTTTTTGTTCATAAGAAAAAAAACTGTTATAGATGTTGTGGCTGGGGATTTATGACAAATCGATAAAAATAAGCACCTCCTCCTTTTTGAGGTTGCTTAACAAGTTTTCTGTTACGACAAAACTGCTAAGCTTTTCGTGCACACAATTTAGATGCTGTTATTTCACTCGGCTTTTCATAAAGTTACATACATTATGGTCTTACAAATTAACTTATATGTTGAAGATTGATACAAACTATAGGACTTCTATAGGATATATGATCCAAACAATACAAACGCCCAAAAGCCTTGGAAGCCCACGAAGTGTTCGAGGCCAAAACTTGGATTGAATACTTAATATTAGTAACAAACGATGAGTAAGCCAACAACGTTTCAATTTACAAGATCACAATCCCAGATAGCTATTGTGCGATATTCATACATATTTCTCGGGACCTTATTATAAGCTGCGCGAGCACAAGTTAACTTGTCTCTGGTTTATCGCGAAGATTTTTGTTCGTCGATACGGCGCATGAGCATCGACCGGGCTACCTCTTTGCTCGTATGTTCGTATCATTGTAGATGCATATCGCTGGTCACCAGTTCTTTTGATGCTTTGGGAATTACTGGTAATTGGCTGTATTTGTTTGTTGTTTGTTTTGGTATTCCAAGTAATTTAACATCAACTGTTGAAAGTGCTAAAAGATAGAGTCTCATTAGAAGTCTCACTGATGTATTACTCCATCAATCCATTGTAATTCACAAAAAGATCACGAGTAACAGAACGTTCTTCAATTTTGAATTATTTCTATACTGCTTCAGCCAGCTCTTCACATAAATCAATAACCCAATTTCCTGCATCTAAATCATCTCAATTTGAACACAACATTGTCCGTACTCGACTATTATCAGATACGTTGGCGGTTCTTAATAGACTGTTACCTTACATCGAATCTGCGGGAATAATTAAAACGCTAACGGAATTATTAAGTGAAACTGTTCGCCTTGTATTGGACAAGATAGTTGCGGGACCGACTTTTATCCTAATGTAGATACGCTATGTTTTATTGATTCTAGCTTCAGACGACTCCGCCCATGATAAGTTAACTAGAATATATTATTTTCGTTATTGTTGACTTTTCAAAGCTTAACTGAATGTTTTCTGCATTTGGCTTCGAAGCACCACAAACTTTACTAACGGCTGTTACATTTATATACTTGTCAAATAGTTAACTATTCAATAAAACAACGCCCAAAATTCATTAAACTATCCTCAAGAATCAATAACTTACAACTTTCCCATCTAAACATCCCGCTGTAAACCTCGCAGCACCTCACAGCGATATTTTCAAATTAAATCTTTCAAGTAATGCGCTGCAGTAACCTTAGGTGCTAACAACGCGAGTTAATCAGCGAGATCCCCTTACGACCTCCATTAGATAGACGCAGCTTAGGCACCTAATTGAATAAGGGACCAAATTAAACGGGCATGACCTCTTTCTATTCAAATTCGACTCCTGAGATGACTTTACATACGTATGGCGTGATATTAGGCGCTTATCGATGGCGAGATTAACCTGATTAAAAGCGTGGGGGTCTGTGTTGTCAGTTTTAGTAGGTGCAGTGTTTTACGTAAGTTTAGGGATGATAGTTTTCTGAAAGGAGAGTGACGTAACATTAGATCAATAATGCATGATGGAAAGGGAAACAATTACAAATATGTCTGATTCACCAAGGTCTCGTCAAGGTCTGTAAACCAGCGGGATAAAATTGGCATAATTTTCTAATTACCCAAACAATATATGTCATTGCAATTTTCAAATTACTAAAGTGTTATTATACTTGGCAGTCGATATGCTATCTTGCATACTTAATGCAACTGTATCACCTGCAGCCAATTAGAGCCTGACACTGAACTATTTTTAGTTAGAATTTATGGCAATGATAGTTTTATAAATGTTGCTAATTTTGTTATTGTGTGAAAATTTATATTACCTTAAACTGTTACGTGAGTATCATTATAAGGTAATTTAGTTTCCTGCATCATTGTCATTACCATTTAAATAAGTCTAAGCCTTTTTCGGTAAGCTATTCCTTGGCTTATATAATTTTTTCTAGCACTGTGATAACCTAACCATAAAGTAATAACAACCTTTTAAAACAGAAAAGAAGAGTGATGGCTATAATGTGGTTACGCTCGGAATAAAACGACGTATGTGCCAAAACGAATTTACTCCTTTTTTTAAATAAATTAATTAAATTTAAAACTACTTAGAGTAAACTTTGATATGATAATTGTCTATGTTTTAAAGTAAATTCCATTGAATAACTCTTAAGCGTTACGCCATGATGTCGAAAAAGTATAAAAATAGATATAACATTGCAATTTTTATTGTATCGAGAAAAAATTAATTGAATATAGAAAAATATACCAAAATGTTAAATCCCTATTCCGCATAGTTATTAACAAGTTACACGAAAAGAAAAACCACATTGTTTTTCAATATTTCACCTTTTTGACGTTTCAACGTCACTTTACTTTAATCATCGTTTATAAATAAACCCCCAAGGGCGAATTTCATCAAACTTGTATACTGACAATAAGTGTTATCCTGAGATTTATTTTTAATTTTGTCAGTTTTTCCATACTAGAACTGTCAGACGTTAATTTTATTCCATGGATAAAATATATTTTATCCGTGGAATAATATTAGGCTGACTTTGGTAAACTCAGCCATCAGTGTCGCACGTCTTATCTGATCAAATGTAGGTACCTACCTATATTTAACCAATCAACCGACACATTACACATTTAGTTCGGTACTAGATGTTACACACAAATCGGAACTTCCTCCCCTAATCATTTCCGTCAGGTTAGGTTTAATTGAAAGTTATGCAAATCTCTCAATTCGACTCCTTCACAATAGTACCGGGATTCCGAATGACTTAATCCGTGTTTATGCTCCTAATCGGCCCCTTGCTGAAGCCTTGTTACCGGTTTAGCTCACTGTTAAATTTATACAATGACTTTTGTATACAATGAACCATTTATTTAACTTAAAACGTTGTTTAAACCAACATTTTCTATTATTGGATTTAACTTATTGAACTTTACGATATTGATTCTAAGATTCTGAGGAAACAAATTCTTTAGTTAATCACGCAACATTTTTTAAGATAAACCTTAACTGTGATTTAACAATGGATGTTATTGTTGCAGCTGAACTAAAAATGGACGTGTTGAGGGAACGAGAAGTGAAAGACAACCTTGAAAGGCAACTTCTCGACGAGCAGAAAATGCGAGGTGAGTGCTATTAAATTATCTACATCCAACATCTGAATCTTGCCCAGGATAATATTACTACAAAACACGTATTCTCGGTCTTCTCTAAAATATGTGGAAACCGTCGATAACAAGCAAAGGATTCAGTAAAGAACAAATAGGGCTTAATTTGAACACGTTCATAAATCACGGTTGAATGGTCCGCACCGCATTGGCCACAATTAACAGGAGATCTTGTTACGGGACCATTGTCTTCCTCCTCGCCGCGTTATTTATTTCCAACATTAAAACTATTATTTTCTCATATTACACGGCGTGCCTTATGTTGCCAATTTTCTTTCCGTGCCACCGACCCATCGGCGCCTCTTCCATAATTGTTTATGCTACAATGTGTTGTGGGTGTTCAATTAATTCCATTTTTATACGTATTTTCACACGTTATAACCTCACACCGTCTCTTATTGTTAATGTTATCTATTTGTTTCTGTACTTTCCCAAGCCCGGTGCTCGCGTGTTCTAACGTTTTCTTCGATTTATAGGTTCATTGATAGTTTTATGGGTTCCTTTGACGTCTACGTAATCACCATAATTATGCTATTTATTAAGACAATTTTGCTTCGCTACATTGAAGGTTTAAATTTGTTTGTGGTATAAACGACGTACGTTTATTGCTGTGGGTCAAAGCTACCATAATTGGAAAATGTATACTGCCATAATTCGTAATCTGTGAAATTACAATAACTTTGCATAGCGTAAGTATCAAGATAGGGTTCGTCATAATTTAATCTATAAATGAAATTAATAGTGCGATATCATTGCACAGTTCTAGTCCAAACAAACATAAAGGTCAATTCGAACAACACAATACCACCCTTTCTTCGGGTACAACGTGATGTCAGCCAGTAAAAAGAAAACCGACAGAATAGAGGTAACCTTTGTACAAATGTCAGGCGACATGGCAACGGTGAACTGACGCCTTGAGACAAAGGGTTTAATTCTATTGAAGACAATACGACGAGCCATATTGAGCTTTACACTTTAAATAATAACGTATTAATTCGCATCATATCAAAACTGAGAACGATTTTACATGTCACAAACGACATAAAGGTGGCGTAGATATTTTATCAAGGTAGACATTTCTCTTGTGTTAATGTAATATAAATTTAAATGTTAAGAGTCCCTATCAATTTCGCTGTCTAAAAACAGAAAATTCAATTTTTTTCAGCGCAATTTACTCAGTATCCTTAAGTTATCTACTTTTTTTTTAAATACACAGTTATTTATCACCTATTTATCTAGTAAGTCTACAAAATAAAATTTTGATAACTACTTAATGTAAATTAAGAAAAATAAAAATCTAACACACGTTTTTACGTAAACACGAAACACCATGTTTTTCAATTGCTTTTTTAGCTTACTGGTAGCAAATAACAATCTGAAAAAAAAACCCAAATATTGGGCACATAGTATATTAGTAAGTCTACAATTTATTTTTTTAAAGTTTAATGAATTAGTACTTGTAAAAAAATGTTGACTACGCTGAAAAACTCCAATAAAATCATGTGCAAAACCGTCGTCTATGTGTAAGAATTTATTGAAAATAACAATAAGTGTTAAATATTTTAAAAGTTGAGGTGTTTATCTACCAAACTCAATTTTTATATTTTAATTTAAACTACTTATTTAATTGTAGTAAAATATTTAAATAATGCCTTATAAACCGATGCGCTCGCTCGATGCATTCAGTCGCGCCCGAGGGCTTCTCGGCGACGGACCTGTGTCGCCTGTGACGTTCGCCGCTCCCGACGTAACTAGCGAATCGCGCGTGATTTTGTATTACGCCTGACCAGTTTTGAGACTAAGTATATTTTTTTTTTTATTTTAATAGTGTGACTTATTAATGTTTTTTATTGTACTATTAGTAATATGGTGAATGTATTTTTAGAAAATGGGTCGAAAAAGTGAACTTTATTATCATGGAAAAATCAATGGTAAAAAGAATAAAGTTGCAAAAACACGAAAGGCACGTGCAGTTCTTAGGTAAATAATAATTGTTGCAATCACCTTAATTAAGAAAATTGTAATAATTTACTATTATTTATATAGTCTAAAAATATTTTAATTGTATTTTAGAGAATTACATGGGCAGAAATCTAACAAAAATCAAATATATACCTTGTATACGTTGGTCACACTTTGTAATTTGCTTTTACTATAGTGAATACTACGGTTAAAATATTTTTATTTCAACGATATTTGTATTTAGGGGACCTAAACATAACATGTCATAATCACAATAAAATCCATCCAGTATTACGGAATCTTAGTAAGTAAAAACTATGGAGTGCTAATAATAGCGGTTCCGGACCAAGATTATTTGTTCCCGTTTCATCGTACGCTTCAACGCACACTACGATTATCAGCTATAGTTCGAACGCACACAGACACATTGCGCTCTTATAATACCTAATATAGTAGCGCGCAGAAATTGATAGGGACTCTTAATAAAGGGACGACAGGTCTGCGAGCTTGCCGTTGCGTATAATGAAAATAATTATTGCTTCTGAAACATGCATTATAATTATATGACCGCTAACTGCACACTACAAAATTGTGACTAACAATCTGTAATAATGTTCATAAAACTGGGTGCTTAGTGCTTAGCCAGTGTAAATTGTACAGTGTTTATAGTAGCCGTGAAATCGCTGCTAATGGGTTTCCTAGACTATTTGGCGATCTTCGATCTAGTTTAAAAGCTTTTTGACAACTTATCTACTCGTGCTAACACCTTTATCGACGGCTCATCCGTTTTGTAATCCGGCTTTATTATGAACTGAATTTGCAGCTGAACACTGTCCTTCTCCTATTCTAGTATGAAACTGGAACTATCTATCATTCTTCCCGCTCAATAGTGTAAAGGGTCGTCTGTAGCTTGCTTGCCAACAGGTGTCGAGCACGCAACCTGTCACTTCTTATAATTATTATCTTCTATTGTAATAATGTTCAGTGAACCGTAATCTAGAAAAATCCCGCTCTTTTATGCAAAATATGATCTAAAAACTTATAAACACACGCACACGCTGCGTGGGATACAAACACATGAACAAGATTTAATATTTTGGCTATAGTATAGGTGTAAGTAAGTTGAACTGGGCAACAAAGAGGGAAATGGAGGCTCCATACATAATTCACACGGTGAATGAACTCGATTGCGACGTGAGCAATACTGTTAATTGCCAAAAACCAATCATCAGATAGCGGTATACGCGTCGACGCTGTGAAATACCACTTTAGTTACAAAAGCTCGCGCAACCAATAGTGCTTCACGAACCTGAGATGAATAGTCACTGTTCCACTGGAATTTACCACTCTTTATTACATTCTGTTCGATTTTTGACATATTTTAACTCAAAATTCCTGAAATATGAAACAAAAAATACAGGTATTTGATCCGTCTGCCATCTCTACTAAAAATCAACGAAGATGTAAAACTGCAGCGATCGAGTTTGGAAATATCGCCTTAGGATTATTAAAACGACTGAACAGTGTAAAATTTATCGATAATAACAGTGAAATGGTCGATCTCTGATGTAGATAAGGTTAAATTGATCTTAAGATTTCTTATGAGGCTAATTTCTATCGACATAATAAAATACACATACCGACGAGACTTAAAGTATCGTGGATATAAATACAGTACATGTTAAATAAATAAATGAAGTTATAAACATTCCTCTAAACAAAAAAGGAAAATAAAAAAATAACACTTATTTACCAGCAACACGTACAATATTGGTTACACGAAACTTACGTGCGATTCTAGAGCAAGTCGAATATACTGGCTACTGCGATCCAATAACAATCAATCAGGCCCGTGGATCGCAGTACACCATGAAAATTGGAATAGAGCCGACGAGTCTAATCAACCTTCGCGGACCACGTTCATTCATAATAGATATTGTATTGAATAGTCCAGTATCGCATGGGCATCTAGCGCTTTCGTAATGCACCGTGGTTCTATTTAAATGGCGTTCTATGCAGTAATCTGTGTAATTAATTTACTATTGAAAAGTAGAATCCATTGGCTAGCAGCCGTTTGTGAAGATTTTTTATTGTATAGATTTATTCTAACCGTAATTTCTTTCTAAGCCCTGGCTTAGGCTAAACTTTAAACTATTACATAGTTACGACCTGTTTCAATTGTTGAATTTAATTAATGTCAAGACAATTCGTTGTCTTAATTTGGGATGATTAATCTTGTATCCAGTTTTCAGGTAATGGTAGGGTACCGTCTGAATCTTACTAAGTCATTTTGATATATTCGTTTATAATTGAGTCGGACTGTGCACCCCCAGTAAGGGACACCCTTGAGGGTGCTCCTTCATTACCGAGGATGTTATGAGCTCGAAGGGAAATCGGAAGACTTTCATAGTTCGCCCTATGATTTTGAGGCGTTCCGGTCACGGCTTTAACCTTTCGAAGGCATGCAATTAGAAATATCATTCCGTTTTAATCAGGCTTTGTTTCTAGCTTAATGTCTTGACAGACAGACAGTTATTGGACAGATAGACATTTGGTATAGTGGTTTCAATGTTGTCAACGTGAAAAATTCTGTGTTTATGAATGTCTTCTCAAAAGTAGCTAAAATGAAAAGCGTTACCTACAGAAAATCAACAGCTCATTCGACAGACAATGTTCATGTTAATGAACCATCAAATCGACGCTTTCAATATCATCTAATAGTACTTTACCATCATAACTGTATTTCCCATCCCTCTATCCAAATACGGCGCTTTCTCCCCCTTCCATGCATCTGAGACGTAAAGGAGTTGGTATAATTCTCATTGTGCTCGAGATTGTGTAATTAAATAACATGTAGGCCTCAACATTACAGGCGTCTTGAAAGGGTTCGCAATGGAAATGTTACGCCAATTATGCGTACATTATGTCCGGAATGGAGGGTTATCGATGCCTGTTAAAGATATACCTCGGAATTGAGGAATTTGATATTATGCCTCTTCCGTCTTCGTATGTTGTACATGAGGAACAAGTAAATGCTTTGCTTTGATTTTGTGGATCTTAGAAACCATTATTATTATCATGAAAATATGGTTTCATACCTCGTATGTGTGTCTTAAGCTGGAATCGTCTGATTCTTCAGTTGACGCTCGAACAGTTTTCAAGTAGCAATATTACAATCTAAAAAAATTGTGTTGCTAACAAATTAAAGAGCAGTAATAAGACTCATCTTACAATTCCACGTGATAATTATGAATCAATTGGCACTAAAGACTTATAAGTCGATGGTATCAAATGATGGATTAGTTAGCGTCACATAATTGCTGGCTATTACAGCACAATAACTGATGATGATTGTGGCCTGTGCAAAGTATAAACCAGGATAATTTATAGGATTTTAAAAAGAAACAATAGTCTTGGATGCATTGTTGTGATAATCGTTATTTGTTTTCACTTAATCACTCTGCAATAAATGAAAACGAGAGATTAATTGAAACAGAAACTATAAACAGCAATCTAAATGAAAATATAGGTCCTGTAGCTACAATGACAGATTTCCATTTGCATATTGTACATGAATGTACATCAAAGCAGTGTTGGCAAACGGACATTTGACGTGAGTCAGCCCCTGCAAACATTATCACTGGCGGACAGTCGAGTGATCAAATTCAAATGAAATCGTTTAACAGGCGGACAATCGTATCAACATACGTCAGTAGTCAGTGCGATCTATCGCTGACTGGGCTCCCCTACGATAATTGTATTAGTTCATACACATTTGAAATACGATGACTGGCTGGACTATCATTTGTAGATGAACTTACGTATAGTATGGGTGTAGTTGAAATGTACGGGTAGTTATTGTGTCCAACATTTTTGCTCTACTGTTTTTCCTTCTTCGATTTTAAGTATGAATGTGGGTAATGCAAATTCCTAACATTATTCTGCATCTTTCTTTATCTCTTCTTTGTTAAGTGTCGTTTCAATCACTACAGTAGATCAAGAATGGAGTACCAATAGGGAAGAAAAAATACTTCGCTGACTCATTCATTCATTAAAATAATATACAGCCTCATTGAAAACAAACAATATTTCATCTGCAACCAATCAGTACAGCAATTTGGCGTCCTTCAATTCGGCTACACTGTGGCCTTAATAGATACAATCTGTCGAATGCTCATTGGACGTCGGTGCTATTGTGCGATGCAGACGGAAGCTTCCTATTACAGGCAGCGCAGTCCGTTTGTATAGCCTAACTATGTTACCAGCCATTTCGATTGTTGATAAATCGATGCAGATGTATGGGAATTGAACGTTGTGTGTAGTTGAATTGATATTTAGTTTCGGTCTTACTTGATGTTTGTATCTATCGTTTACTGGTTCCTGCCTTAATATTTAGTAAGCTCTGGATTGAGCAATTAGTTCTACTCATTCTTCTCTCAGAGCAAGTTCCACGCTCTTTTCAGTACAGCACATTTCTCTATACATGGGGCGGCAGGGACCTCGTCGCGCAACCTGTTACCATAGATTCAGTCATGATCCTAAACCCCCCAGAGGTAAAATTGCACGTCGGTAAAAAAAAATTGCTTTTCTATAAATTTTGAACGCGTAGGTATAGATAGCACTTTTCTTTGAAAATTTAGGGGGTCTGGAATCATGTGCTAAGTTCATTGTTACAATTTGCGCGTCTATGTCCGCTGTCACCATGTATACAAAAAATCAATTGCCGTATGTTAGTCTCGCAAAAACTAGAAAATGGCTCGACACGGATTGTAATGAAACTTTTGTAAGTTGTTTTGTGCGCGCGCTAGAGGATATACGTAATAAAAAAACTAAAAATGAATTACAACGCATGCAATGGCATATTAGGCAGTCCTCTATAAAAGTTATCACTCATCGTTCTCAAATCCCTACAATAAGAAACCAACGGTGTCAGCCCCTATTAACATGTAAGCAACGGAAAGGAATCCGCAAATGAAGTCGGAGTTCTCATAAAAATACCTGCGATATCTCACGCGAAGAGTGGGAAAATGAAAAAATATTCCGAGTACACGGTAAATCCTGACCGCGATGCGACGTGCGACCCCGCGCTCGGGGTCGCTGTCGGACCGGACCAGATACGAACCGTGTACGGAATTCAATTACCGAAAACACTTACATACTTTTTAGGGTTCCGTACTTAATGCATAATAGCATTGGTAAGGAATAAGACAACTTCGTAATTGATCATTGTTACAATTGCGTCAATGGCGTGTTTTAATAAAAGAAGTGGCAAATAAATAACTATAGATTTCCTCTTGAGATAACCTTACCAAGTCTTTGGTAGAACTGCTCATAATATCTTCACAACCTGTAACTATTTTACACTACACTCAAGCAAGCAATTAATTCTACAGTAGACAGAAACATTCAATTGTCTCTCCTATCATTAAACTAGGTATCCCATTAAACATAGGTTATACGGAACCATAATAGCAGAGGTTCGTCGGATGCAGACCGGTTTTAGCTTATTATGATATTTAGCGATCCTGACTACAATGTTTAAATGTATACCTACTTTATCTCATTTATCCGATAATCTATTTCGAATACATATCTACTTATAGATAAAGTAGTCTCATCGTAAATATATAAAAAATTTCGCATGAAATTTCATGGAGGAGTTAGAATAGAGAACTCACGAAGCATATGTCATGTACGTCACCGAAAATAGGCATAAGATGACTCTAATTTAGCATAAGTAGACCAAGTTTGTCCACTTGGTAGTTGATATAAATTAAGACGCCCCAATATGAGTTTTGAAATTAAAAACGCTTAATAAAAGTATGATGAATCTTCAACCCAAACCTACGCTCGCGCCTGGCAGGTTTTTTTTGCAAGTGTGAGGTGTGGCAGAAGTTACCGGCGCTACAAAGTTTTGGTGGGCGATGTCGGGTAAATATTTACACTGGAACGTTGCTTCGGTGGTTTCATTCAGTTTTTTTCTTGAGGTTCAACTGTGGCTGTGGAAAAATTGTTTCAATCTGTTTATAGCGTCTTTTTGTCGATTATCCGTCTCTTTCGGTCTTAACTCTAATTTAATCGTTAACATTAAAATTTTCATCGATATGAAGTAACTCATTGTGATCGAATTCCATATTTCATATACCAAAAATTCGGCGTATCTCTAAAAATATGGACTTGTCATAAAGTAATTTTGTTTTTTCTTTCTTTATTAAACTAATAAACTCTTTCACATGTGTTCAAGAGATCGTATAATTTCTTCATCAGTTCTATTTAATTCTCCGCCATACTTCTGAGTTCTTATTACAGCCGCGGTATCCACTACGTGACATTTTTCCCGATACGCGTGTCCTCCAGAATGCAGGACACGCTCCCCTTGCTACACGATCGTATCTGTAGTGGCACACTGAAGATTCCAATGTATCTAATTCAAGGGTACAGAGGAAAGATAATACGGATAGTGTGGTCAGTAACAAATATGTTTTTGCAGCTTTCAGATGTTCTCACATAATCTAGAAAAAAATATTAGTAATACTTACTTTTTGTTTTCTGGAAATGATGAAATTTTCAGCATATTTCTATTTTATCTGCTCATTTCAATCAAACATACAGAAATTAGTTAAAAAAGAACCTCATAAGTGTACACAAAATGTGATTAGTGTAGGTCCCGCGGCTGTTCTCGTGAAATGAAGCGCAGTATGAGATCAGCGCGCGGAAGTAATGCAAATGATTAGATTTCACCGACTGGTCAGCTCCGAGTTCCGATCCAATCCACCTAATTCTATTATGCATTTGAAAAATCCATTCTATTTCAATTGGTATTTTTCAAACATTTCATTTATTTGTGTTTCATCGTAGGTTTATGTTATTTAATCCCTTCTCATAAGTCTCTTAATGTTTATCCACTCCATGTTTTTATGAAAGGGTTGTATTATAACTACAAATCTGTATTGCCGTTTCTACCTGTTCCATAGTCTTTGGATTAAACAAATCGAACTATACAAAAGCACCCCATAACTTAGCAAACAAGTCGCGAAATGGTAGGTAACACCAAAGGGCGGCGAAGACGTTGAAACGAAACGCATAGCATTACACATCTCACGGCTAAGTAGAATACGATGTCGGGCCCGTGCCGTTGTTCCGATGGACACACCAATTGACTACCTTTTAAGAACTAGTGCTTTGTCCTATCCTTATCGGGATGCTGTAGGCTGTTGTGCGTTCAACTTCTTTAATTTATCTTGTTAGTTTTCCTGATAGTAGTATTGTTCGAGTCTTCTTTAGTTCTCTTTAGCTTATCTGTTAAACGTTTAAAGGCAAGTAGAATGTTTGACTTTACTTGGGCTGATACCTTTTACAAACATGTAGCGTTATCTGCCGATACAATTTTGCGGGGTATAAAATTAATTAAAGCTATCGAATGTAACTGAAGCTTTATCTTTACAACATAATTGTAAAATTTTATGGTGTATTTTTCCGTCCAGGCGCTCAAGAAGGTAGCCGATTACTTACAAATTAAAACAGTGCAAACTATCCAGATATAGGCGTTTCATAATCAAGAAAATAGCAGTCCACTGCATGACGTTTAATTTAACAAACCATCAACATTCGTAGAGAGATAACGAAACGGAAAGCCGACGAAGGTTTCACAATGTAAGCTACCTTGTAATTACCACTAGTGTAATTATAAACTTGTAGCCAACACATCCATACAGTAACGACTAATCAAGACCCTATTCAGATTCATTACACCTAAGAGAAGAGCAATAAATATAACGCCCTAATAAAATCTCGCACAACATAGGAAATAATAATAAAATATTACAAGAGCCCGAGATTTTGTCTAATTAATTTTGTATATACGTACTGTGGGGCTGCAATGTCTTGGGAGTAACATACAATGAGTCCGGAAAACCGAAGGCGAGGTGGTAACAAGATCCACCAACGAGCTAAATTAGAATTTATGATTGTATGTGAAATTGTTAGAACGGGTTTCAATGTATATAATAATGTTTCGTATAATAAGATGGAGTTGAAACGAAGTTTAGCGGCAAATTGGTGAAATACCTAATGAACTTTGTAATTACTATATTGTATTCCTTATGAATAACGAATCTCATTCGCATCAGATATGAAATTTAAACAATTTCAGTAAATTAAACATTCAATTTGGAAAAAAAAGATTGTACTGGTAGGACAGGAAACTTGTGTTTTACAATTGGTGACCAAAAACCATCATAAGAATCTTTAATTTAACAATTGGCCATCAAAAAGGAGAAACAAGAACAATTTAATGAAGCAAACCAGTTCATAGATCAAAGAAGTGCCCAACACCTAATCGTGATCAACAACAAAACATAATTCAATCAAGCACTCAGTCAAAACTTAACCAAACATGGCTGACCAAAATCACGACAATGTTTCTTCAATCGGCGTGATCGCCGGTAGTGTGTCAGTATGGAGTCAACACGGCAAGAAGTGTCGCGGCCGAGCCGTGTCCGGTCCATGGCGAGCTGTCGATTATACAAGTGAGTGCACGCGCCCTGAGCCAGCTCGCCGTGTCCGTAACATGATACTAAACTTGTCGCTTTTAACTGTAATTATAATTCTCTAGCTTTGAATACGATTAGCAGAAAGTTTTTGACACGGCTCTCTATTTCGCTTCAGCGGCTTGATTGTGAAATTCTCTGGGATTGCTGTCACAATGCTCTATCGGTACCGTAGATATGATAGAGGTTACAATTTATGTCATATTTAATATACTTACTAATGAAGATCGGGAAAACGAGGCAATAACGCTGACTACGAATTTGGTTTTCGTGATAATTATGTAGCTGGTATGCATGTGTTCCGGTGAGAGAGCACCTGTACCGCGATCAAAAATTAATTAATAACCAAAACTATTTCTGTATTCAAGCGAGTTGAGTACAAATGAACAAATTTAGCTAAATTTAAGCTACAATTTCCAAATTGCCCACCGGAGCGTATGAACTACTGAGGCGGAGTTGCGTGTTAGCGCCAGACCACTGGGAGTTAGAACTCTGTTCAAAACTGGCGGTCGGCGACACTGGAATGAGTCAGCCGGCCACCAGGCGAAGGTAATGTGAACACTGCCCACCCGTGCGCCGGCCGCGCTGCGAAATACTGCTCACGAAATACTGGCTCACCCAATGTGTAAACGTTACACTTCGTCACGACGCCGCCACGGTGACACAATAGCGGGTGCAACTGGACGAAATGCTGTCAAAATTATAATCATCCAACAATAAACGATCAGATAGAGCAAGTTCAAAGAGCACATCCCGACAATGTTGATTAAATCCGACAACGCAAGGATAAAACGTGACTTGATAACATCCAGTCCAAATATTAAACCGAAACAATACTAATCGAAGAAAATTGGCCCAAAACATCCCTTCGTAAATCCGATTCACTGCAATAACAACATCAAGTAGATTTATAATTATCGGAAGAGCGTTTAAGTCGCGTTTTAATTATAGAAACAAACAAAAACAGGAATCTCCAATGTCTTAGTGAAGTTTCGGAGTGAGTCGGGACTTTAATTCAAAACTCTTTGTTGTGGAAATAATTTTCTTCAATAGGGGTGAGCTCCGCGTTTTGGAGATCGGAAGTCATAGCAACAATCGGCGTAAATCATGACGATTGTGCACTTAAAACGTAATTGACCTATGCCCTCTTAAATCAAATTTGATTTAATAGAAGGGCTGTTTTTTGTACTGAAGCACAGTAAACTGACTTCTTATAGAGAAGAAGGTGATCGTATGTTATGTTACTTACTTAATAATGTGACAATTTGTGAATAACTCAGTCAAATTTACAACGTGTTCCTACGAATTTGTAAATTTTCGTCCAACAATCCTTTAGCCATCAAAAACTGTATCAAAGACAGGCAAATTATTTTACGAAAGTTAAAAAGGAATTGCCTCACCCCTAGTTGTCGGAACGGCACTCACCCCGGACATAGGAAATTCAATAATAATTGAACTTGGTGGACGGCGGACCGCATCCGGTGTCTCGGGGAAATCGCTTATTGATCACAAATTTTACACCGTAGTAAACGTTCATAGTCTTAAAATGGTCAAGAAATCTTGTTTACATGTTGTGGTGCAGACTTCCAAATAGACAGAGTCGAGCTTAATGACATTAGCAATAAATACAATACAATAGAGTGAACTGAATAACTGGACAGATAGAATAACATCTAGAGAATCGGCAATAAAACCCGAGACGGATTCGAAGACATGTCAAGAACGTGTTTACGTAATTATACCTAGTGATGCAATTAAAATCGACACGTCTGCAAACGGAGAAGTGGTTCGATTCAGGGAACATGTATCAATGCATCGAATGCACGAACCGATTGTAACGATGTCGATTGCGGGCTAATAAATTGTTTACGTTGGCCGGTGTGCGATCATTAAGATCTTTGTTTACGGCTCGACCACACACGAGTAGCAGACGTCGATGAAGCCATACGCTGATTTGATTGCAGGATATCGTATTAAAGTTGCTGCTAATATCATATTTACTGCTGCCACTGTTAAGTTAGTGACAAAAATAGACTTCCGGCATGTACCAGTTAAAGTGCCTTTGTTTTATTGCAGTTTTATTACTGCAGATAGCATGTCTGTGAGAGTTGTTTCATTCCGCATCGCAATTAACTTTAAATGGTGAATGTGATTTATTCATTAGACGTTTTGTATTTGCTAAGATTGTTTTAAATAGGTACTTGCATTTAACATAACATCTATCAATCACGCAATCAATACTCAACATCTCTCAGATAAATCGAAACTAATCTCATTAACATAAACTGGAAAATCAAACTCATTGAAGCTTTCATCAATAAAATCAATTCTGTTTTCGTGTGCCGCGCTGGTCCGTCGGCGCATGAAAGATGATTCCATTTATACTCTCATCTGATTTGCGAACAAACACAAGGTTTATGCGCTCAGCTCAGCTTAGCTCAGCTCGCTTTATCGACTTATTGCTTTTTATCGCGGACTCATTTACTTGTTTATCTTCTACAAGTTGTTATTGCTCTTCTATTACTGACTGAACTGTTTATTTGATTTCGGTGTAACTGTTAGCAAACGAATCAAAGGCCATGGGAATGTTTGGACGTTTGTTTACAGCTTTATCTATGTGCTGAAGTGTTAATGGCTTAGTTTTTTATCTGTTATTGCCTGCAAAACTTTTATCAGGTTATTCTACATTATTGACTTGTTAAAACCAACCAATAGTATCCAAAACTTGTTATAACTAAAGAGCACCATCTATTTAAACAGTAGCACAATAAAATTGATCATAAATTCCGGACTAATCCATCATATTGCAAACAGCGACTCGCAAAATGATACGAGCGTGTAATTTAATTTTTTCGGGCACCAGACAATATTTCGACGAAAATGAATTATCTCCTGCCCTTTCGATGTAAGTACTACATGTACATAACTGGGATAATCAAATGACGTGAGCCGAAATTGATTCGTGAAAACCTTTCCCCGTCGTTTATCGCTGACCGGTCAATGCACAAAATATGACCCTTATGAAATGTTTTTTTATAAATAATACTTTTATTTTTTATGTTTCCGTTTATTAATTGTCATTATTATTATTTATAAAAAAAACATTTCCCAATAATTAACTTTGTTAGCTTATATTTTGGTATTTCAATCTACTTAATATGTCTCCTGCAAAGTAATTGGTTAAAACGCAAAAAAATAAGACTTTTAAAGTTCAGCGCTGTTCATTTTGGTTTCAGAATTAAATTGATTGTTAAAAAAATGTACACAGACAACAGAATGCTCTTTGTATAATTGCTTGTGACTATGAAAACCATTAAATGTCATATTTCATGATTGCGTCGTGTTTTACTGATGGGATATTTATGTAAATTATTCCGGAAATCAAGTTAGTGTCATTTGTAATTTACTTGCAACAGGAAGATTACTTTCAATTAGGTATTATCTGAAGTTACTAGCACTTTTATGTTTTATACTTTAGTATTACGGAGGTCAGAAAATAAACCATTCAGAAATCCTACATAGAAAACACGATGAAATAGATTCGTATTAGTTTATAAATATTTAATTCAAGTTTAATTCTCTACAAACAACAAATCAATCAGACTTGTAATACAAATTGATTACATCTCACAGTTAACTTCCATTCATCACTCGCCTCCCACACGTTTTCTTCACCAACACTGCTCTCTCACAAACAATCGCCAATACAATTTAATTTAATAAACTGTCAAAAAGCTGCCAGTACCTGTTAGTGTTTACAAATGGACCGGACATACGTTTTCCGCCTTGGTTTCCCAACAGGGGGCGTCGGTTCGCGTTCGCACCCCCATGATGAATTCACCTTTTATTTTGTCCCACTTGACTCAATTGAGAGTGATTTTTGAGCGTGAATGGGCAGCCTGCGTAATTTGCCACTGACAGGCAGAAATGTGCATTGAAAGCTATAAAAGGTTCAGACCAAACTCAATCAAGACCGCTTTCCGTTTTACTGTTTGATGTATAAAACGAAATTGTTCGTCCATGTTTCAACTGTAAAACAATCTCGCTAGCAAAAGGTTAAAATAAAAACGTCTTCATCGTATCGCTATGCGAATCCATTTAAGTTTCATAGACAAAGTTTACGCCAGCAATATTCCATAACAAGACTTTGCGAAATCTTAGCGGACCATTTGAGCAGTGCCCTCACGAATAGTTAGTAGACAATAAATTATTTAATAACCCCTCCGTTCCGAGTGCGGATCGTGCACTTAATCTGGGCGTACATATGAAATCACCTCTTTAGAAACAATTAATATGGACGTGATTAAGCTTGGCTACATTTGCGAGATGTCGTTTTGTTATTGCCGATGGATGCTAATTGGAAAATTATTCGGGACTAGCAGCGCCCCGCGGTTTCACCCACATAAGTTTCCCGTGGGAATATTGGGATAAAAATTTCATCTAAATCAGTTCAGCGGTTATTGATTCCCCATACAAACTTCCACCCCCCTTTTCACCCCCTTAAAGGATGATTTCTGGGATAAAAACTATCCTATGTCCTTTCCCGGGATTCAAACTATACCTATACCAAATTTCACCTAAATCGGATCAGTGGTTTAAGCGTGAAGAGGTAACAGACAGACAGACAGACAGACACACTTTCGCATTTATAATATTAGTATGGAAGTATGGATTACAAACTAATTGGTTGAAACATTTATAGTTCCGATGATAGATGACACATCAGACAGAAATTATTATGATGGGGTTAACAAAAAGAAAGTATTTATTGAAATTAATTCCAACTCGTAGGTAAACTAAAATTCTTTAAAATTTGTTATCGTTAATTTCAAAAGACCACTGTACAGGTTGAGAGGTATGTTTATCTAATTCCTCAAAGGTTTTGCGTTTCAAAGCTTGGAAGTGTCATCTGTAATTATTGTCCCCGAGTGGCCGACTACTCTGACCGGTGTCGGGTGAACACTAAGCAGTTTGTAACTCATTCCTAAGATGTAGGGTTGCACCTTTCGTGGTTATGCTCGTAAAACGTTAATGTGCCCGGTAACGCTGTTGTTATCAATTATTTTTAATTAAAGGAACTTCAAAGTTGGACTTAATCGTTATTATCATGTTTTTGTTCATCGATCTTTAACGTTAGATATGATGCATCAATTATGATAATCGTTTTGTTTGCCTTTTGAATTAATTTAAAAGAGTAAATTCCCTTTTTATAAGGACGAAAGTTATCATTATTAATTGTGATGTCATGTCTATCTAAATTATGTTGCAAAGGGCAATTCAATATTGGTAGCCTCTCCGATTCCCTCCGAGGGAAACTTGTTCCAGTTACAATGATGAACACGAGACACTTCAGCCCTGGAAGCAAGTTGTGCACCGTTTAAAGCTCTTGGTAACTAAGAGGTAGTTTGTAGGACTTCCACAGGCATCGCTCTAGTCAATACTTGTCTTATACTCAGAAACAAACTCATATCGATCATTTTGTGCGAGGAAACAGGTCCACAGGTATATCTAATGTTTGAAGCATAATACAAGCGAATACGAATATGTAGCTAACATACTACATAGCTACGAGCAGACAGTCATCAATTTAGCATCTCAGAAGTTTTAATTTCCCCCGTACAAAATGCGAGAAGGGGTGTCCCATTTGATGTCCAGGGTCGATGAAGTTCGAACGCTTTATTACTGTGTCCGGCTTTAAGTGGGTGTAAAGTTTCAACACCCTTTGATTTACTTGCAGCGCGGGGAATAGGTGTGCGACGGATCGGACCAAATTTGTTTGAGCTTTGTCTTTTTCCATTGTAACTCGATTTTATTGCGCGCTTGTTTTGTTTTTGTTTTGTACCACTCGTCTGTCCAATCTGCCCCTTATTTTATTGGTTTTCCGTTCCGCTCACCAACATATACCCAGAATATGTGATGATCTTAAATTACCCTTAACAGCGTTACAAGGGAGTGGCGGGGACAATGCTAACCGCATAATGGGCCGAGCAATTATTACACTAATACCTTAAAGGACCACTTTAATCCCCTAATCGGAAGCCAAACTAACGTGGTGCCGTCCCGCATAGAAATATCTTAAATTGGCAACACGGTCCGGCGGGCCGACCATAAAACATCTTAATGAGTACAGCCAGCAGCTGTGGACCCCTATATTGCCGCTCTCATATCCATGCAAACTACCCACCGACGACGTCTTAGCGGCCTTACTTTCCTCCTCCTTGTTTACAAGTCGACAACTAATTTGCTGCAATATGTGCATAGGACAACATTACGGCGCTATCTCCTCCGTGCGTGGCTTGCATACATTTGCTCCTTCCTCGCCACAACAAGGTTGTTCCTCGACCTGACCCTTCACTCAACCCTCCTATATTCAAATTCAGCCCGGACCGGCCATTTGGACGCGGATTTGTTATAAGATTAAAGGAAGATTTCACTTGTGAAACAATATGGCAGCCGATTTACATATTTCGTTTCCTTATTAGTTTCGGGATATTTGTTTTGGGGCCAGCGAATTTACATCCACTGACCGATTAAATGGCCCTTAGGCGTCTTTAATGGGGGTGCCGCGTGGTCGTTGTTGGCCTTAGCAAATGTGTGCTTATGCGTAATTGAATATTTTATGGGCTGGACCAAATTTAGTGCGCAAACTTTATTGATTTCTCATAGCTGTAAACGCTTCGTCGCAGGAATCTAATTTTATTCTAACCGCAAAGTATGTTTATCCACAGCAGAGAAAAATAAACATTCCCTCTCACGTTCTGCCTTTTCAGTTTGCGAGTGTGTTTATCGTTTGCATTTATCTGTTGACTGTTTTTATTCCGCGGTTGACATTTACCCTCTGTTTCAACAAGCGGGCAATTCCGAGCTCGTTTCTTTCATTCTCTGTACAAGTGCTCGCGTTGCATTACCTCTATTCACGTCGAGATAGCTTCACTTAGTTTCCTCTTTTTCAGTGTGGACGGGTTAATTTCTGCATCTTTATTATTCGAGTGGCCGGTGTATAGGAGTAGTGTAGTCTGTCTGGTAGCGTAGATTGTGTGGCGGAAAGCAAACTTGAATTGTTGGGTCGCCGCCGCGTGGAGGTAATGAACGCACGGGTGGGACATGCAGGCTGCTGGAGGCGTCTGGTTCGAGCGAGAGGTGTAGCTGCGAAGGGGCGCGGGGGGTGAGCTCGTGTACTAGTGCTGTGCTGCATGGGGGGGAGGGGGAGGGTGCAGCGCGTCCTGTATGCACAGCGCCGCTTCCGCATTCGTTAATGCAAAAGCGAGCACAGACTTCAGGTGTACATTTTCAGCGCTTGTGTGCTTTATACTCGATGTTAAGGCGTGCGTCTTTGTGCAATGCTGAGCCTTAATTATTATTACATTTTATCTTCTCTACGCTTCAATACACTCTCCTCACTGTAAGCTCGGGTAATAATATATCAACTTAATCTTCACGAGCTATGTAGAAGCTCGTTGAAGCAAATTATATCTAGATTATTCAAAACGCTACGTAGTCACTGTAGACACGTAGGTGTACGTTGGTTGGTTTTGTTTCTCTCGTTTCCATTCCTCTCCCTTTTAACACAAAACGAATAACCGGCGGCTTAACAATTCATTACTGCATTCGTTCATTTCAGCTTCATTAAAATCGCATTAGGATTAATTTTTCTCGTCCCCATTTTAATTCGCAGTTTGCTAAGGGGATCTCTGGCTGGACGTAGTGCAATCATCCACTGTCAATATTTGTGGTGTTTTGTCTCTGCGCCAGTGTGTTTTACGTTATTGCTTGGAAATTGCTAGTGGGCACTTATTATAACCAGCTACAATAATTTACTGCTTTATATTTTTTATACGAACAAAAGAGGTTCCCAGCTCCACTTGTTTTTATGAATTATCATTAATTATTGCGAAAAGACTCGCGTTTCATTAGTCGTTTTTTGTATATCTGCATATTTGAATTCATAATCATTTATTTATCGATAAATGTCTGTTCATATTAGTGCCGTTAATTGAAGTCTTATTATTAAAGCGGTAGACTAATTGCTTATTTAAATTGATTTAAATGAAAAAAGTAAAGAAATTAAAGTTTAAATAACGTTTATGCCTTCATGAACTTGTCCGCTGTATAAATGATTTGTTGTTATTCGAATATTCAATTAATAAATTACCTACGAAATAGTAAGTCGTAAATAGTGATTAAATAAAATTAATGTCGACGCCATTAATCATGTCCAATTATGACCTCAGTCGCATAATAATAAAATATCACCATAAACATTAACAATGACATAGTAATCGAACACTTTTGATAGTTTGTTTATCTGTTATAAAATAAAGTCGTATTTTATGTAAAACAAACATAGCCATGGTCGGAGCCCTCGCGCTGCATACACATGCACATAATGCCTTACGCCGGGACTGGTTACTAGAACCTTTAGATATTGTAAATCGATATTTCATTTTCAAATCGATGCACTGAAGCCTCACGATACATTTGCACGCGATACTCACGACCCCTGCCAACGAATATCTACAATATTATTAATTCAGGCATATTAATAAAAGGTGTCACGTTACGACCACACTGATGTCGCAGGAAGCATGGCCCGATGAGCCATTCCAACGAAAATAAATACATTATTCGATCCCGAACTGCATCGATTTTTTACTAAGAATCGATTACTTTTTATTTCATCTGTCCGTCCTAATTTTTACCGGCGCGTTTGATAAGTATTATGTTACTAATGTTGTGACCCGGTTTCGAAAATACAATATTTTATATAGAAACATAAATAAACACAGGGTGATCAATGTTTTTATATGTAATAAAAGTTTAGATGGCGGATGACAACTCGTGCGAAGTGCCGACTATTTTCCGGACACAATCATCGTTAAGTCGACGCGACTATTCGGCATATTTTTATGGACAATTACTCGAAATCTACGTCAGTGATACTCGCGAAGATATTAAATTGCCATTTTTGTATGTACCTTGATATACACATAACATCACGCCTTGTTTCCCCGAAAGGTAAGGCAGAGGTGTACTTATAGTACACCCACATTTCGCCTGTTAAGTTTAAATCCCATGTAATAGGGTGCAAGCCTATTGCCATCAACCGGGCATATAAATCCAGACTCCGGGCTGCTACCGAGAAATTCCTGATGGAAAAACCCATTAACAATTGGCCCGACCAGGGAATCGAATCCAGGACCTCATGCTCAGCAAGTCAACAGTAGCGCTTGCGACTACTGTTCACTAGACAAACGAGGCAGTTATTTAGAGCAAGCCAATTTGTCATAAATTAACCCCCTTACTAATAAACGTATTATATCAAGTGAATAGTTGCACACCGATTTCTCTCTTTCAGTCGTCAGTAATTTGACTTTCGAAAGAAGAAGACAAAGCGTTGTGTAACTATACAGATACTAAACAACGTTTATTAGTAAGGGGGTATACCTAATAAAATATTGATGCCTTTTGTTTTGAAACTATCATCTGAAGTACGAGTAGGTAACCAAGCCGAAAGTTTTTGCTCTACTTTACGTAACATTTTGAATGTTGATATTGGTTGATAAGTTACAACAAATATTTTACAAATTTTTTATTACGAGTAATTATGTAAATATCCATGAAGCGTTTTATCCATAATAAATACCACTTTTTTTTGTGTAAATTCTTTATTTTTAAAGCGTCCGAAATTACTGTAGTAGTGCCGGGGGCAGGCAATATCGAGAATCGAGCATTTCACGGTCGGTAAGTTCAGCCGTATCGATACGGATATAATAACCAGTGGAATGGTAACTATAAAGAGAGATTGTATTTTTTACTAACGTCGTAAGAAGTCGGAATGTCCGACCGGCCCTTTGATCGGTTTGATAAAAGTGCTTGCGATCTTCTTTTCTTATTTTTTCATAAAAATTTCCTCCGTACCTACCTTTATTGATATTTTGTAAGTTTGAAATGTACGATGGAATGTTATGAAATATAGAAGAGAGTATGTCTGTTTGTTTATATCTATAAATTCGGGACCGATCTTGTGCAGGGAAAATATAAGGTTTTTATCAGCGGAGGTCATTCCCGACTCATAACTTAGACCCCCACTTGTCTGACAAAAACAATAATCCGTACAGTTTTGAGGAAAATGTTTATCTATCGCGACACCCACCCCATAAATATCGCGCTTACCGAAATAAAACAGTGGAAATAGATAAAAAGCTAAACTGCTGTTAGCGACTGTACGAAACAGTGGCGCGGACAGTTTGACAAATGTTCTTATGGAACAACGTGTCGGGTTACTTTTTATTGCACCTTCGATCGGTTTTATATTACTTTAATACGATAATTGAACTTAATAAAAAATGTTTAGCGTTATTTTATTTGCAAACATGATTAGAATCATTACTGTAACTTGAACTTTGTAATTAATAATTAAATTCACAGTAAGTTGCTTCTTTTTTGCATAATATTACTTTTTTTTAATTAGCAATTATAATTATTAGTATTAACTATAAATAAAATCGTGAAGTAAATCGCATTCCTCGAGATCCCTCCAAGAAAAACAAAAAAATCAATCAATCTACTCGTACCTAACCTTTTCCCAACTATGTTGCGATCGGCTTTCAGTCTCAGACTTTTAAGCTTCTGACTACCCGTAAGAACTTTCAAAGTTCTACGAATGACAGTTAGAACCAACGGCTCCAAGAAAAGCAATATCACGTTATATCACAACTCGAAAATCATTAACATGAGTTATCAAACGTCACCGAAACACGTCGACACAATCAGCTCATCAAACCCAAATGTAACATACGTTGGCATGATAACGACACATCTTATCTAAAAGACATTATTTCATACACATCTATCGGAAAGCCATTTGAACTGTGTCTGATTTTATTCTAGGCAATTTATTTTCAATAAAGAACTATAAAAAGACTTATCTAAATCGTTCGGCTCCGACTGGTAGGTAGGGGAGCAACTGTCATAAAAGTCGATACTTATTTACGTTGTATTGCACCGGTGGGAGAACTGTTGGTTTCTATCGATACCTATTTATAATTATATATTTTGCCTTTTGTACACTTTTGTTACATTACATATAAACAACGTCGGAAAAACTTTCGAGCCATTTTTTGGAAAAACCGAACTGTCGTGTCTCAGTCATTGTAATGTCAGTGCCCGATTTTTATGTCATTTTAATGTCAATCACATATACCTAAAAATAAAGTACATATTGGACATAATAGTTTCTTAATGAACAATTAAGATCAACTGATCAAGGTCCTCATTTGTTTTTATTATAAAGCGCTTTCTTTGTTATTACCCCTATTTTGATTCAATAAAATCCAAATTTTATATTAAAATTGGAAATAAACAAAACTTAATTTTCAAGGTTATTTTAGTTAAGTACTAGGTAACCGCATTTTCACCATTCTACGAAAAAGTATTTTCACGTGTTATTTTCGTGAAAAAAAAAAACTGTAGTGTATTGCGTGTAGGGTAGGTGTACCATAAAGCAATAAGTACGTCCGCATCCGCGGCCCGGTCCCATTGTGCTCCGCAGATAAGGCTACACGACGCATGGCGCGGGCGCCTCCACCAGCTTTACTTATTTAGACGACACGCGTATATCTTGTACTAGTAATATGTATTAGTAGGGAAAGATTGTGGAAAATTATTTAGAGCCTAGTGCCTTGTCGTTTAAAACAAGGTTAAGTGGGATAAAAATTATTTAATTTAGTTGGAAAATAACGTCGAAGTCTATTTAAAAAGGGGCTTTTGATATTCCCATTTATTTTCAGTTTAAGCCCTTCTGTAATCTGACAACAACAACACTTAAAAAAACCTCGAGCATTACAAATAATGTATGGTTATGTTCGTAAATTAACAAGCTCATTTGAATACATTATAACAATCATCATAATGAAAAACTATACCTAACTACCAAATAAAACATTAAATAAATTAAAATGTTTCAAAAATTATACAAATTACGCATTTTTCGATTAAAATACAACGATCGCTATAGATGATAAACAACTAAACAACGAAATAACAGAGGAACCCATTTAAATTTGTACTCGAGCACCGACTCATTTACATGTTATTCGGGCAACAAACCCTAGGGGACCGTATCAGCCATTTATGAGTTAAAAAGTATTAAAGAAAAGAAAACTCGATAGATATAAAGAGATACGTATAATAACAAGAGAAAGAAGCCGCGTGCAAGGAAACTGCTTGCGGCGAATAAGCCTCGCGGAAAGCGGTATTGTTCCGCGACTTTTAAAACGGAACAAAATGAACGGAGGGGAAGGAAATCGGATGAAAATATGAAAAGAATACACGTTATATACGTAAAAGTGAAACGAAACGTCGGAGATCGGGTCTCAGCCGCGGCGGTCCGCAAATATAATTTGCATAGTCAAGTAGCCCAACTTTTGTCTGCAGCGGATGTTCGCAACCATATTCGTTCGTTGCTTTTTAACCACACTCTCGTTCTGTATCGGGCCGGGCTTTTTATTGCATTTTTTCCCCTTTGAACGGATTCCTTCAATATTTTGGTGGTTCGTTTTTATTCATACGCTCGGTCATCGAATTGTTTCGCTTCATATCACAGCTTTGTTGTGTTCTCTTAATCCTTGTGTCTTGTTATTGTCCTGTTTTTGTATGCATAATACCGCGATTTAGCGCCATTTTTACCGCAATTAAGATGGCTTGAATCTTTTGAAATTTTAGTCGACTGATTGAAAAGATTTTGATTCATATATTTAAGGACCAGCAGCACACAATAGGTACGTCTTCATAAATTGAATTCGAATTCAATTGGAACAAAAGAAGTATTACCATAATAATAATATCATAAGTCGGTGAATACATCCCCACTATTTGAAATTGGTTCCATCATCGACTACAAAGGCGGCCACAAAAGATTAAAACTTTTTGTTTAGCCAGCGTCAAATGAAATAATCGATTGAGGAATTATTACGATTCATCGTTCCCAACTGGCGAGAGGAAGCAATAGGCCGGATTATGGAGCACAAAGCGGTGCCGACGAGCTATAGACAAATATTGACTTGTAGAAACAATGAACGCAGACGGCGCTTCTGCCGCTGGATTATGCGTAGGAAGAACTTGATTGACGGTTCAGTTGCGGCTGCTCATATCACTGATCAAGATTGAAAAAGGGAATGACTAACTAAATATAGACACGACAAAGTAAGGAAAAGGTTTGGCCGTCGGCTAATTAATAAAACGTTTACGCGTTAATAGACACAAAAAGTGAGATGAAAAGATCCTAAAATAAGCTTCAGTCGAGTGCAAACCTGTTTTTCAGAGGTGTTAAAGAGAATCGATACTCGGACTCGATGGTCCGACGAATTTTCCACTGAACGGATCTTTGGACGTAGACCTTTGTATTGACGAGAAATTAACGTACGGACCTTTCCATCCTAATTTTGTTAACAAAGAAATTATGTACGGTCGTGTAAATAATATACCTTTTGACATTGTGGCTAACGGTGCAGACCTTAATGAAGTTGCTAAACAAACGACGGCGGAAGGTGCAAAAAATGTATTGAGAAATATCAGACAAAATCAAGATCCTTATTTAATATGTATGATTCTGTTGCAAAAAACGCGAATGGAAATAAAAACGAACTTTCCAATTCGTACGTTATTACTGAGTCGTGTCGGAGGTCGTACGATGACAAATGATGCGTAGGAGTCGATCGCTAGTGAACCTCGCCCGTTTCATTAGCAACAACATTAATTACTAGCAAATCTTTAATGAGAAAACGAGCTTTCATTTTATTTTCATTCCACATTGCTCTAGAGTTGTTAATTTTATATTCGTTCTTTTTGTATGTTTAACTGCAATGAATGGTAATTAACATTAAAGACTTTATAATATATTATGGAAATCAAATACAAAAGTTTATTGCAGTAACTTGTACAACTTTTACAGTAAATCTTACATAGGGACCTCCTTTAAAAGTAAAACCTACTTCTCTACCTACTTCATCATTATTCTGTATGACGTTTTCTGTCTTTCTTACTATTATTCATCATCGTCATCCACAGCCCGATTTTGTCCACTGCTGGGCATAGCCTCTCTTTTCTTGTGCCTATCACCACGGTCCTGTGCCAGCCTCATCCAGGTTTTGCCCGCGATGGGGATACTATACATAACACATAACTTGAAATCTGTACTTTTAATTCTTCTCACTCCATTAAATATTTTTTGCTCCCACCGAAATTAAACGGCCACAATATTCAAATTCGCGGTACTCAAATCTCGTTCCAACACTCCAGCATCGCAACGACAAGAGGGCGTGTCTTATTTTTATTAGTTTATTATTCATACCGTTTCCATAACACGAGTTATCCGCATCTTGGTCGCCGCTCGACTCCATCAAAACTCTATCTTTTGCCATCTCGAGACTGTTACCCGACTTACCTGATGGTACAAGTAATAAGCTTTAGATATTCTGAATTGTTTACAAACACTTTAAATTGAAGTGGAATTTGTTCCGATCGGTGAAACGTATATATTTGTAGCTTTTTTAATCTTTTGTAGTTTGTTTATTTGTGTAATCAGCGGGATAATTGTGTAACATACTATCAGTAGCAATGGCTTTCATTTTAACAGTTCAACAACATTCATTGCGTTATGTGACATATGAATCAATGGATTAGCAATATCCTTCAAAATGATTCAGATTGTCATTTGTTACGCAATTAAGGTGCAGGTTATTTGTTTTGTCCACTAAAATATTCATTGTTGTTACTGTTGTTGTTCATTGCTGTTGTCCTAGCTGTCGTAATTAGTTAAACGATTTCGTGACCCAAATCGTGATCAAAATTCATATTATCTTTAGGTTAAAAATTCTAATAATTCAGCGATCGGTTTATCGTTTGGTCCCTTTTCCGCGCCGCCCCTCGGCCCTGTCGGAGGCTGGGCCTCCAGCGTCTATCAACACGTGTACCGACTCAATCATTCGTCAATCGAACTTCGGAGTAAAGAAGACGTAAATATCATTACTGCATAAGTTAGAAAGAGAAATCTTATCGATGCGTGGCCGATCGCGCGATTATTGACGAAGAAATGGCCCAAACGTAAGGTGGTTATTGCAGGTGAATTAAGGAATCCTTAAGTTTTCTGATAAAGATCGGTATGTAGTGACGTAAGAGGGAAAGAGACAGATGTAATGTTACTTGAGGTTGATTTATACGTAGCTATGTGGGTGCAGGTGGAGAGAAGTATGGCGCACGACGCATACGCAAAACCGTTTATTTAGTCGCAGTTTTGTTTTGCTCCGCGTGCGGTATTCCAAGTAATTGTTGTTTCGATACGGTACAACTGGGCTGAATATTACATTCTTACATTAATATTTATGTAAAATGTTATTCAAATAAGTTTACATGTGAATAAAAAAGATTTTGTCTTCAACTCGATATCTGGTATTTTCCCAACCTGAATATTATAATAAACCAATAGCTATCTATAACCAACATGTTTCTTTTGACAGTGATGTACCAAAAACGGCTAAAGAAGGAGAGAAAACAACGGCAAATGATCCAGGAGCAGCTTGAACTAGAACTCAAGAGACGACAGAAAGTAGAAGAGGCTCTCAAACAGTCCGGAGCACCCTCCGAAATACTCAGAATCGTAACTGGTAAGCTTTATCAAAATATTTCAAGATTTACCTTCTGTAATGTTGATTGGAAACAAGCAATCATCCCACGTACCGAAACCTTTAAGATGTAACCTACCTTAAACATGTCAAATTGTCAATAGCATCTCTATCAACAAGTTTCAACATGTGTTAGTGCCCCTGACATGTTAACTTGCCGTCTGTCAAACTATCTGTGTGTAGCGAAAATTTCACCTAATAACATACTAATGTTCCAAGCAGCACTCCTAGAACATTGAGCTTTACGTAGCGTAGTTAAGATTAACTTTTGATTGCTGACGGGGATGATTTGTGACGTATTGGCGTTGGATGCGTGTCGAGTGCGTGATGTAAGAAGGGTGGGTGAACGCTGGTGATGGCTTGTACTAATCTCCGTGTCAGGAAATCGTTTCGCAGACCATTTGAAACGAGGGTTCTGAACTAACACGCATTCGAGTTGATTTTGTTGCATAATCGCTGTTTGCTACATTTATTGGCTGTCTGTTTGCCTTGATTGATACGAGTACTGCTAATCTACTGTGACTTCGCTTGATAAAGTCCTTTAATTGAACAATTTTATTATAAACACATTGTTCTGCTGCATCAAATCCTTGACCTTTTGACCTTATTGCTAACGTGACCTCATTCCACAGAGAACCTAACCCCGTCATCGCAAGAGACGCCGCGCTCGGAACGGGAGAATGGCTCGGAACGGGAGAGCAAGCCCCCCAGTGCTGAGCCCCCGTCAGCATCACCTCCCTTCCAGCGCGACCCTCCACGCACGCCCGACAAGCCGCAGTGGAACTACCCACCGCCACCAGTCGACATCATGAGCGGAGGAGCCGCCTTCTGGCAGAATTACTCTGGTGAGCATCAAAATATTTGGTACTCTCGATTTCTGCCGAAGACTCTAGGTGAGTTGAAAATAAAAACGGCAGTCATTAAGTATCAATCTGAAATTTTCTCGTAAGAAAAATGTTAGCCACAGAATCAAATATTTGGAAAAAAAAAATCGGTAACTCTGGGAATGTTTAATGACTCTTACTCTTATATTTATGTCAGTCCAGTTAATTAGAAATGTCCCTCATCTTTTCCATTCCTCCTTTTAACTTCGAGGAATAATTTCGACATTAATTTCCCAATGATCAGGACATTATCCAAACGAAATGTTAATAAGACCACGTTATTGAATTCTCCGGACGAACTCATACGTTCGAGGATATGTATGGTTTTCGAATGTAAAAAGGGTCCGTTGGAGATGAAAAATTTCCAACGAAATGAAATTTATACTCATCATATTGCATAGCTTTCGTATCGGGAATGTCAAGTATTTAAAAGTACAACGATATGCGAGCTCTCTCGGTTTGTATTGTGATTTTTGGGGGCGCGCTTTTATGAACGAATTCTAATATAACATGTTGGTTTGTCTGATCGTGCATGCATAATGCATGGTCCTGGAGAAATGTGATTTTGAAAATAATATTTATTAAAAGTAAATTTTTTATAACTGTGGATTTCGGTGGTCTCCGCTTCTGCTCGGGTTTCATAGTACCTAAAGCCATCAACTCGTTGAATACTGACATTTCTTCCAAACTGAGTTAACGTAATTCAGGAAAGCCTTTAAAAATGTACAGGCAAGGAATTCTTTTGTAGTGTGTCAGTATTACGAAGTGGCAAAACTTGTCCACCTTGTTTCAGCTCTTCTCGCTGTTATGTTTAAGACCTGAAATACCGGTAACCTCATAAACTTGAACTGATTATAACTCCAATTCATTAATAGTGTCCAAAACAAAAACAGCACCCGCAAAAACCATTTTTATTTGAATCACAAAAAATGCAACGCGCTCAACTTTGATGAAACAAGAAGCAAAAATCTGTTGCCCGTATCGGTGAATCAAACCGTGGTTTTTTTCATTTACATCCGCTTTGTGGAAAGCCCAGAAATTTCATTAAAAATGCACCGACGTACTACAACATATACCTAAAGTAGTGCCACACCCTTGCTCCGGAACTTCACTGATACCAAATACGATGTTCCATTAAATACTCTTTAAAATCAACTGCATGTTTTAATTCTTTGGATTTTACTTTTCTCATTTCTTAAATAAGTATGTATGTTTTGTGTTTAAAATCATTTTATTTGTTTGTGAATTTTAGAAGATAATGCAAGACCGACAAACATAAGCAATGTATTTTATATTATCTTTCAAATATTAAAATTTATCATTAACCGCTTAATCATCGCTAATGAGAAACAATTGATTTTCTATTGTAATGGGCCGATAGCGTACCACGCCGGGCTCGAGTGGTTAAAACCAAGATATAAAACACAAGACACACTTAATAAATTCCCAATTGCAACGAATTTTTCATTATTACTTCCCCCACGTACTAAATTAACTTGAGGGGGCGAATAGGTGTTTACAATTCGCAAAACATTGATACGGATTTAAGCATTTCCCTTGTTCGGACGAGTGCCTTTTGCCGACAGTCTGTTCAAGTAGAAATTGCTACTAATTTAAGTGTTACGCTACCCCGAGTGTTCAGACGCACGCGAACACGCAATGCCAATTGTTTGAATCGGAATCGCTTTACTATATTTGAATTTGCATGGTCAACTATTTTTGCACTGGTAACATTTTCTTACAAGAACTATTATTCTGTAATTTTTTTTATACTCGTGCTGTTCATATGTCAAAATAAGTGTAGATTTTACTTCTTATATTAGACGAATGTTTAAGAAAGTTTCCTTAAAAGTACATTTAAAAGAAGAGGTAAAAAGCTATAAAGCTGAAACAGAAAAATACAAGAGGGTTGTAAATATAAAAAGGTTGGTAACAGAAAAACAAAAATTAAAACTTGGAGCCTTTCATCAACTTTCCTCAGTGCCTTCGGTAAAAGAAAAAAACATATTTTATTATTCGTAAATTAGAAAACTTTTTTCTACGTGCTTTTCATAAGAAACGGGATGAGTCAAAAGTGTTCCGAGTAATTACTGTATACTTATATAATATAGGTGAGTGAAATCATGAAACTCATTTCATGATATTAAAATTACGAAAATGACAACAATTCTTACGTAGAAACGTGGACGGGTAATCAATCATGATAATGTTCCGATCATAGACATCATTATATTGATTGATACAAAGGTACTTATAGTAGAAGACGGTCATAAATTCCCATTAGATACACACAATGCTAATTTATTACGTAAAAATAATATTATTGATTATAATTCTAATATAACAAGTTGTATCAGGATATTTTATTAAAACATTGTTTATGCCGTTATTAGAGCTGCGCTTGTAAAACGGATAAACCATCCGATGTTACATAAGTAATATAAAGTTGAAAAATTAATAAAGAGGAAACTTCTCCATGCTACTTTTTAGGTGAGCTTGTAAAATGAATGGAAATAAAATTGTACCGCACAGGTGCGCTTGAAACCTTTGACGATATTAACTTTTTTATTTATTCTTAGTAATCACCCGCATCATTGTGCTCAGCGTTCTATATAGACGCCTTATTGTGTATTAACATAACATTAACCGAGCGCGCAACTAAATACATAGAATATTACCGACAATGATAAAGATTTAAAGCGAACTGAATCCGAGTCACGATGGAATTGATTCTGTAGATAAAAAAAGTCAAAAGAATGTCTTTAATAGAAAATCAATCCAATCAGTATAATTCGTCGCGCTCCAATAGAGTCAGCAACAGTAGCACTTCATCCCGAATGCGTCCATTCGTTCGACTTGTGTTGGAACCAGTTGGTCCGTTGTTGCACACCTATAGATCCCTTCACAATCATCCGTTTAAACCGACCCTTTGTTCACAACCTTCTCAAATTTCCAACGAAGAATTAATCAACTCACTTTTTTCTCTGTATTTTTACGCCAGTAATTAATTTCGCTTTAACAACGAGCCGAGGTGTCGATTGCGTTAAAAATTGTTAAAAATAATGAGCAGACAGTACTTTCTATTATTTCTACAGCGATATTAGATGTCATGAAAATACATCGTTTAAAATTTATTAAACACATTTTTTGTTATTTACAGTTTTATATTATAATAAGAAAAGACGGCTTATAACATTTTAAAATAACGTCAACTCTTTTTGATTTCAACGTCAACATTTCTTTTCAAATAGCACAAAACTAATTTCTTGCTTGAGCTTCTTAATAAGGAAATCGATTCGCCACTTCGAAAATAATCGATGACTTTGTACCGATTTTTTCGGTTGCATTTGGCAGATCAACAGTCACATGAAATTGTTAGCATGAAGTTTCACGATCCGTAGCTGAATAAGCAATCAAGTTGTATTTGGTCCAAACATAGTAATTTATTTGGTGCTGCAGAGTTTTTGCACAAAATAGTTCAGTTGGTAATCATCTACCGTTCCATTTTTTATCAGACAGTTACATCAAAACTGATTCGAATACTATTAAACGGTACTCAAGTTTATATGTAGTAATTCATTTTCACAAGACAGTAAATATTTCGTACTGCTAATTTAAATGCAAATAATCTTAAACAAAAATAAACAATTACCTATTAGCAAAGATCGCCACAACTTGGCATGTAACAATAAATGCTTGAGTGAAACTGTTCCACATAAAGTTTATTGCTTTACTTACAATTGTTATGACAAAAAACTATTTATTCTCACTATCGATCAGTGTCCACTATCGTTTTATTTCTGTTACTTTTCAAATAGATCGGTTCACGTCCACCTTGTGAAGTCCCTTTTTGTCATTCCTTGACCATTCGATCAAAACGAAATAAGAACTGTTTCTTTTACAAGTTTTTGTCTATTAACAACACTCCGTGAAAGTTAATGTCACTGTTGATTGGAAATATAAAACACTAGCTGCGCCCCGCGGTTTCACCTGAATAAGTCTCGATCCCGTGGGAATACTGGGATAAAAAATATCCTATGTCCTAATCCAGGCCGACACATGTGCCAAATTTCATCCAAATCCGTTCAGCCATTTTAACGGGAAAGCGTAGCAAACAAACAATCAAATCTTTTCTCTTTATAATTTAGTTTAGATTTCTCAGCTCTCAACTGTTTACAATCTAATGCCGAATATATTTCGAACATTTTGAGACAGGAGAAAGAAAAAACAAACATTAAAGGATAACTTTTATTAAGCTAAGCGCTCAACCATTACAGTTGTTTCAAAGAACAAATAGATTATAGCTCTCAAAGGAACCGGCAATTCTGTTTTAGAAGCGGCAAATGCAAAAATATTACGTATTCAAACAGACCTAATGGGACATTTAGGGGTGGCAGCGAAGTGAAACGGCAAAGGCCGAAGCTTTTAAGTGTATAATATTTAATTGTGACGCCCTAGGCGTATAATCTCGCCCGAGATAATAGGTTTCTGTTTCGGGACAACCCTCGACAGTGACACTTGTGAGTGTGATGCCCTCCGGCAAGACAACACTGAAACAAATCGGATCATAATCGAGTTTTTCCAACTGACGAATGTTTTCAAATAGTTTCTTTGATTCAAATTTCACAGCGGTGCAAACACAATTTAAATTCAAATTATTTTTTTGGGTTAGGGATGTTTAAAACATTTCTTGGAAGTGCAAAAATTGGTGTAGGTTATAAATTCGGGACTCAGAGCATAAATTGTAAACGAATGTCGGGAAGAGAAATTCAATTCCCCGTTGAGAAAATGCTCCATCAAAGTAAGCAAAAAACGCGATTCCGTTTATATCTTTTATATCTCGTAAATTGCAGGAGGCGGCAAGCGTTGCATGAAATTGAATAAGCATATTTCGTAAAACGTCGACGTTTTCGGAGACAATTGCCTTACCTCACCTACTCTTTGCCTCTTCACGAACTTTGTCAATTTTCGTGAAATCTTATTAGAGGATGTCCTGTGCTTGAGACGTGTTTCATTTTTTATGCCTTAATTTGTTGCGACGTTCTGCTACAGCGCTGCTTTTGCCCGGAAATTCGTGTTTTAAGATGCAATTTTATCAAACTGTTTAAGAAATTGTCTATAATACCTACCTTTATTCAAATCACAACGTGTTCTGTTCAGATTGTTTGCTTTTGTGAAACGCATAAAAAACACAATACACAAGAAATGGTTGCCTTCAAAATACAACTTTACAAAACTTGGTCATCCTTCGACATTCGTTTATGAATTACATTTTTGTATATTCCTAAAAAAATCTAAAACAAACTCTATTCGTCGAATTAATTCCGCAAAACGTACCTATATCATACATTCAGCATAAAGAAACTCAAGAGACAAAGTCGAAATTTCCATCTAACATCAGTTACACACACCGAATATTACCCCGAACAGAACCGTAGCGTTCGAATAACCCTTGACGAGAAATTTAATAACACTCGCTGAACGTGAGTGCTACGTTTTTAACAAAGGCAATATCGAATATTAAATTAGAATGTGCCATACGGATGTGAAGTCCGTTTGATGTGAGTCGGCTTTCCCCGAAACACTAATGACATTTTACGGAGCGACACACGTGGAACTAGGAACTTCTATGTGCGCTCTCTGTGCGACATTGTACTAACGTTTGGTCCCCTTTACTTAGTTTTGTCTTCCAGTTTTGTCGTTTCTGTACCTCCTGTGTTTTAACTTTTGATTTTTGACACCAATTTTTATCGAGATAAGTTTTGTAAATTCTGATTTAATTCAACTTCATTTTCTCTTTCCCACCAGAAACTCTGGCGCAAGAGTTAGAGATGGAGCGCAAATCCCGCCAGCAGGCCATGGAGCGCGACGTGAAGAGCCCCCTGTCGGACCGCGCCAGCTACTACAAGAACTCAGTGCTGTTCAGTTCGGCCACTTAGCTGGCGCACTCCGGGGCCAGCGACTACCCCGACCAACAAGAATATGACAAAGAAATCGACGAATCGAGAAAACCAATGATCAGCGTCAAACCCGAGTTTAGGGAAAAGTAAATCCAAAGATTCGAGATTGGTGAATGAACTTATCAGTGGTCTCAACGTTCCGATCGATAACACAACTCTAAATAGGAACTCAAAGAAAAAAACTTCCAAAAATATCTTAGAATCCCATCAAACTGTTCATCTGATTGTTTATTCAACTCAAGTTTTTGGCATACGCGATCTCAATGGAGTTGAAACTACTTCTCGTTATTGAGATTACTCTGTAAATATTGTTATTGAATTCGAAGTAAGATGTAGATTTCGTGATGTTAATACGAAGTCTCATGAACTCTTCTTCCATAGAAAAATTTGTAAATATCCCTTTATAATTATTATTAGAGTAAGTCAGTACGGTTTTATCGACGATCCGAGTAATTTATTCGTCAATATTTTAATCTTTTATGAAGAGTACCTTTAACTTATCGTTAAATGCCATATTTATATATTAAGTATCCATTGTTATTTGCCTTTGTAAATCTGGATTTATTTTCAAATTAATCTGTACCTACATACATATCATAAGCTTTGTCACATTCAAATGTTCAGTGATCGATTGAGACAATTGTTGGAATTGATCTAAGACTGCTTTTCGAGAGTTTTTCTAAAATGTTTGTCACTAGTCTCGCAATTTCTATAAACAATAAGTGTTTAAGTTCCTAAGATGTTTGTTTAAAAGACCGTTACGATATCTTCAGTAAAACTTTTAATAGTAGGTACACGTTTCTTTCACCCATGATGTTTTACTATCAATAGTAAATAATTGTGATCTTCACTCTCATGTAATTTATTCAATTTTAGTGCAATGATTAGATTTAACTGATACTAGTGTATTTCATAAATCATAAAAGTGTACGATAGATACGTTAAGTTAGTGGTTTTAAAAGGATACATTTTTACAATTCAATATTATTGACTGAGAACAGAAGAGACAGTTTTTTGCGTACAATATAACCTAAGTGTTTTCTTTAAAACTTCATAAACTAGAAGATGTATAAATAATTATAATCGCTATATCTCATATCCATAACGCAGAGTCGATGTATATGGGTAGTTAACAATAAGTTCAGTAGTTTAACGTTATACATAAAGTATAAAACAATAGTGTTATTTATATTGATGCTTAGTTTACGAGACTTTGGATGTCTTAATAGCTTAAAGTAAGGTTTTAGAGATTGTATCGGGCGTACTATTGGCGCTTGGCTATTGGGCAACTACGACTAGTTGAGACACCAACTGTTATTTAGTGGAACTACTCCAACTGTTGAAATGTTCCATTCGCCTCTTGGGATTGTGGAAAGAAATGTATTCGAGGATATCGGTGAATAGTCAAGCGCCGATGCAAACGATCGCTTAATACAAGTAATTACATATTATCTGTAAAGGATAATACGACGTAATGAATAAAACTTAGTTGTTACTATAAATGTTTAGCTGAACATGTGTGATTGTGTAAAGGGCGTGAATGTGGTACTTTTGTATCAGTTATTTTCATTTCATTACAATAGAATGACAATACTGATGTGGAAGCGATGACTTTTGTATGCGCCCGCGCCGGGCCGGGTCCAGTATTGTCGTAGAAATAGTTTTTTCTTTGTCAATTAGATGTTGAGGCTTCTCAATGTACCTATTTTGTATTTCGGTAATAGTATGCAGTTCTGAAAGCAAGTGTAACTATTTATTATTTCTATTATAATTATTATGATTAATTTACTTAAAATTGTGTGTGTGCCTTGTATCGTAGATGAAAATATCAAGATTAAAAGGGAAAATTATCAAATTATTGTGTTTTGTTTTAAATAACCTTACTTAACTACCCATCTTCACTTTATTGAGCCTAATTAAATTAGGACACGAATTATGCAAAAAAAAGTATTGAAACTATTAAAGACTCCTTATCGACGTTGTAGAGTGACCTATGTGTAATCTATGTACCTAAGACAATACAATATTTTGCAAGTAAGCAGGTGCCTAGTTCCTCTAAGCAGAACATCATCTACATCAATACCTGCATAATGAGCCTATAATATTCCCACTGCTGGGACACATGTCTCTCAGTGAGAGTGAACCGTAATCCACCACACGGGTCCACGTGCAGCTTGGTAGACGTCACATATCTACGAACGTTTGGTTCTAGGACATATCGATGACATCAATACCTAACATTAATTAATTATTACACCGACTTCTTTAAAGAATAAGAAAAGTAAAGGACACTGATCAAAAAGTTTAAAAAAAGTTTATTAATCTTGATTCTATTACCCTATGAATTGTAAACCAGCCAGCTTTAACAGTAGCTCAACCTAAAATACGACATAATTAACCAATAGAACAAAAGCAATTGAACAACGTCGTCATAAACATGAAAAGTCATAAGAAGATTTCATATTAAAGTTCAGTCGCCCATCGCCATTTTAAATCCTGTGAAATCGGAAAAGTTCATATTTATTGCTAATAGATTTTCGGCCGATGAACACCGGGTTATTTGGGATGCAATTTTATTTTGTCCATATGAATGATTTTTATATTTGCCCCGGGGTGGCGAACCAAGGTCCCCTTTCCCGATTTCGATTTCGGACATCATGCAATCTTTGGCCCCTGCCAGTTATTTGGGAAAATATTTTCGAAATCAACTTCGATGGTTGGTTTCATTTTAAAGGGAAAATGAGATACGATTGATATAGACATTTTCAAAATGCTTTTGACTTACGTTATCATTTAGTTGTTAATATGACCGTATAAATGATAAAACATAAAATTATCACTTCTCAAATGCAATACCTATTATGTTTAAAATCATTTTTTTTTCTGTATTCCAAGAATCGAAATAAGTATTAATTAAAACAGCGAAAAATAATAATCATTCATAAAGTTATTTACAGAAGATTTTTTATTGCTATAATATTCCAACTAATCAATTGATAAAGCGAAAGCGCAATTGAAGAAATTGGTATAAAAACGAGGGCCATGTTTGAATAAATTGGGTTTTCTACATCATAGTTTTTCTGTTATTCCAGCGAAAGCTGTTTATGTGACACGATTATATTGAAGTAGTACGTTATGTACTAAATGTAATTTATGTAAATAGACTTCATAATAATAGCGATAAACACGTGACACTGACACTATTAAACGGGGCAAATTGGATAGCATTTAATAGTGCTAAGATAAATTGAGTAATACAATAAATACACGGAGTAGTATAGCTATGTGGAGAGATAACTTAGTACGTACCTAGTTCATCGAAAGGTGTTAATGACATCTGCACAAAAACGTCAAATATTACACTTATGACGCAATTAGGGCTTCCATAAACGGTCAACTCTATCTTCCGATCCAGCTGACCTCATTAAGAACCGTACCTTGTGTGGCTGTTACGTTTTCAAGATCTACGAGTCTACGACGGCCTCCGAAGCGACTACTACCTGGAACGAATCTCCCGAACCAATGAGTGATCAGTAGCCAGTTAGTTATACTTATCATTAAAAAAACCGGACGTCCAACTTCATCATCTATTATAGAAAAATTTACGATTTTGAGTAACTTAAAATCATCTCATCACTCGGCCCGTCTAAACAGAATGTAGGAAGTCCAGTTTTGATTGAAATCATTTGATCCAAATGATTGACCGAACAAGTGTAATTGAGCTTTTCGATATGACAAAATACGATCGTCCAATGAGGAACTCTCTCGTGCACGTCAGAAACACGGTAAGTGAAAATTGATGGAGAAAATTAACTATGAATATGAGCACTCTGTATGCCAACCACTCCATAATCGGCTGCTACCGTTACTACGCAATATAAATATTTCATTTCACAACTCTTCGGTCCTTATTCTAGTTAAATGTAAAGTTTTACGCATCATGTCTCTTTCAAAAGTAGTTCTTGATGATATACAATACAAATTACTTAAAACCTTTTTTTTACTCATCACCGTTGCGTAGCAATAAATTGTCCCCGTTTTAAAAGTACATGTTTTGTAGGTAATGTATGATTACTTACATACATAAACATGACATAATTACGCTTCTAGGTGGCGCTTTATTATTAATTCTATAAACTATTATTACATTATCATAATGTTAATGTTAGAAGGAGGTCAGTAGTATTTATTTATTAGAAATTAGACTGATGGTGTCGGGTACCTAGACGGTAGCTTTTATAATTTTTTGGTAGGTACTTGTATAGTTTACAGACATATTAAAGTTAGACAAGGAACTCACTATCTCAAGGATGAATTAATGAAGACATTTGACAGGTACTACTAGCTCATATGGTTCGCGCTACGAAATGCTACGAGCTTGCTACGAAAAACGCGAAAGCAATAATTATCAAAAATTACGAAATGGTTATAGTTTCTGAATCTGACTTAAAACGAATTGAGAATTATTATGAATCTATTTATATACGTCATATTTTACACTTATGAACTTTCGGACTTCAAAGGTTGAATTGATATGGACCATTAAATTGGCTGATAGGCCGCAGAGAAAATTTTGAGAGAGACAACATTTTAACTACGCCACTTATTCACCTACTTACTGTTGAACTACCCTATTGCCAAGTAATTAAAATATTAATTAATTATCTAAAATACGTATTTAATAAGGCTTCATCTGCCTAATCTTTTCACAACAATTTTTGGGATCAGCTTCCTGTCCAACCGGATGCAGCTGTGTACCAGTACTTTATGTGAAACGATTGCCTATCTGACCTCCACAACCCAGTTACTGGTTATCGCGATAATACCCTTTGGTAAAGTCGTACCTAAGACAGACACGACTCAGACTCAGGTACGACTGACTACCCGTAAAAACTGCCAACGGCTTAACGTGCTTTCTGAGGCACGAAGGATTCTCAATATGTATCGGATGATCACCCATCCACAAACCGACCGCGATAAGCATAGCTTAACCTTCGATGGACCCGTGCGGCTGTTATCATTTAGCCACGAGCTTACCTATATTAGTTAGGTACATCATTTTCTGAAGAAAACCAAAGCAACAAATAAAAACTAACTGCATCGCGTTAGATGCGATATTGTTTCATCACGCCATATACTTATCCCCTTACTAATAAACGTTGTATAGCGTCTGTATAGTTACACATCGCTTTGACTTCTTCTTTCGAAAGTCAAATTACTGACGACTGAAAGAGAGATATCGGTGTGTAACTACTCATCTGATATAATACGTTTATAAGTAAGAGGGTTAAAATATATGTATGTAGGTATATCCACGCATCACGCTGACACCAAACAATATATAATAGTATAATTAGACAATATATACGTTGTAAGTTGAGAAACGTTTTCCAGTTAATACTGTGGAGCACAGTTAATATCGCGCGCATAAATATTGTCGCACACGACAGCTCCTTGGCGCTTCTAGTCTCTATTGAAGTATGGCCAGCTGATACAGGATGATGCTGTTTTGAGTATGTGATAATTATAATGGTTTTACTTGAGTTATATGTATGTTTTTGTTATAACAGGTTTTTATAGTTTTGATTAACCTCTCACACGTTTGCCCGCCTACCTGTCGAAACACCCCACGCGTCGGAGTAGTTGAATGGGCGCAGTAAAGTCATTGTTTTAACAATGACAATGATAACAGAACAATGTCACTGTTGTGTATACACGGTGTACCGTTGACATTTCGAGCACTTTTTTTATGAACACAGTAAAATGGTGCTTAAGGCTCATTACGCACTGTCGACTGGTCGCCGGCAACTCGGTCCCTCGGCGACCAAAACATAGGCATCTTCTGGCGACCAAGTGCGTAAACACCTATTTAAACTATAGTAAGTCACAGTCGCCGTCGACCGAGTCGCCGGCGACCAGTCGACAGTGCGTAATAGCTCTTATGCACTCTTGCTTATAGCACCATTTTATTCTGTTTTTGTTTAAAATAAAACCTAGCTAAATATAAAATAGAATAGTATAAATAGAAGTATCGTTATAATCGACGTGCAATACCGTTAAATTCAGACAAATATAATTTTTATATTCTGTTTCACAGTGTTTGAATTCTGTGATCCTTGATTTTTTATGTAATTTAGTTCAAGCCATTTAACCCAGATACCTATCTATATTGAACTTCTATTGAAAACTCAAACGAACTTACCTGTAAATGAAGATTGACGGTAATTTGTGACAACGATACTGCAATTGTATTCCATCATCATCGAGGACAAGACAATATCGAGTATAATTTCATAACATTTTTTTTTTGGGACCCGCTGTTAAATCAATCTAAGTTTTCTGTTGGTTAGAATTGCATGCTAATACTTGTATATTTGTGAATATAAATTTGAACACGCAGCATCCTGTACACTAACGCAGCGACACACGCACCTGACGTAGCGGACTCGGAGAGCAATTTTCGCTCTCTGAAGCGCCACGGATTAGTTTTTCCTTACGATAATTAAATAACTTTGAGCTATGTTGTTGCGTGATGTACGGCCGTGTTTATTGTCTTGTTCGCGACGCGAGGGTGTGAATACGGCTTTATATTATTGCGCATGTTCTGTATGCTTTTAATTAAAGCGTGGAAACTTCCGATTATCAAAATATTGAGGAAGTACTTACATCTTCTGTAACGTGGAAGGTTTTTGTTTACTGTTTTAAAATAAGTCTTCCAGGTGAATCTACGTTGCCTCTGCACTGTAGAATAGTAATACTGGATTTCAAAAACCAAAATAATATTTTCATTCACTAACAAAAATTTAATTAATTTGTCAAACATAGATTAGTGTATAAACATAGATTAGGGCAGTGTCCCGTTGTATGGGATACTGGGTAAATACTATTTAGACAGCCAAAAATTACAATACAAACCAAACACAAATAAGGCAGTGTGTAGTCAGACAGTGGTGTAGGTAATGTTTGTGCACGTTTACATAATCAGACTATAATGTTCCCGCTGCTGGGACACAGGCCTCCTCGGTGAGAGGGACTGGGCCGTAATCCACCACGCGGGCCCAGTGCGAGTTGGTAGATGTCACATATCATCGAATTTTTGGTTCTAGGACATGCCGGTTTGATCACGATGTTTTCCTTCGCCGTTTCGGGAGCAGTGGAAGATGTAATAATTTACAAAAAGTAAAGCAACTGTCTGAGTTCGAACTTACGACCTACAAATCGTAAGTCGCAGCCGTTACCACTAGGCCACCACTGCTCATTTGGTCAAGTTAAAAGAAAGGAAATTATATTAATGAAGCATCAACTTTAACCGCAAGTCGGAAACCAGTCAAACAATCAATCAACTCAGCATATTGCAGTCCACTGCTGGACATAGGCCTCTCCTAAGCTGCGCCACAATACCCTCCAGTCCGTCCAAGCCACCTTCTTTAGATCGTCCGTCCATCTAGCTGGGGGGGGTGTCCTACACTACGCTTGCCGATACGCGGTCTCCATTCCAGGACTCGCGGCCATCGGTCCTTCGACAAACATGGCCAGTCCACTGCCACTTCAGTTTGAATTACTCTGCAAACTATGTTGGTAACTTCGGTTCTTTTCCAGATAATTTCATCACTGATTTTATCCTTCAAAGAGACTCCAAGCATAGCTCGCTTCATACCGCGCTGAGCGACCTTGAATTTGTGAACCAGCCCGACCGTCAGTGTCCACGTTTCCAAATGCTGCCCAACCCAACTAGATCTTTCTGTCGGCTTCTTTATTAATGTTGTGTCTACCGAGATGGATTATTTGCCCTAGGTAGACATAATCCTTCACAACTTCTAGAAGCGACCCCTTGATGTAGATTGGACTCGGCAAGACGTGCGAATTGTACATGACTTTCGTCTTGTCGAAATTCATGCCGAGGCCAACCCGCCGAGAGGCTCCATTTAGGCTGTGCAGCATTTGGTTTAGCTGTTCCAGCGTCTCTGCCATTATGAGATGTCATCGGCAACTCGAAGATGTGAAATGTACTCATCGTTCACGTTGATACCCTGTCCAGTCCAGTCCAGCGTCTTGAAGAGGTCCCCCTACGCATTTGTAAACAATTTAGGGGATATTATATCCCCCTGTCTCACCCACCTGAGCAGTTGGATGGAGCTGGTTTTCTAATCCTGGATCTGGATAGTCATCGTTGCAGCGTCATAGAAACATTTCAACGCTCCGATGTAGCGGCAGTCAATTCGACATCGTTGTAGAGTGGCCAGAACTGCCCATATTTCGATGGAGTCGAAGGCTTTCTCGTGCTCCACAAATGCCATACACAGCGGCTGATGCAGCGGCATTCTACTCGGGCTTCTGTACAATTTGCTGAACAGTATGGATAACGGAAACCATTGCAGTAGCTTTCAGTAAATACCAATGATTGGGGCAACCGTGTAATGACAGGTGAAGTTATTTTAAATACAATTAAAATAATAAAACATGCATACGTTGTTCGTGTCCATTCATAAACATTATAACAGCAAATGACATTTTCTAATTCAATACAGTTTCATCTTTGTAACGACAACCGGTAACGGACAATGTTTAATCGTCTAGAAGTATAGTTATCGATTGATCTCGAGATCACATGTAATGAGACCATTTTTTGTCACATTTATATTGCAAATATGCATCTAGATAGCATTCAATGTAAAGGTTCCAATTACCATGATACATTACGTAGTTTTACACGACGACGCTTGAAAAATAACTTGAAAATTGGTTGCGAAATGTCAGAGAGCTGTAACAGTTGTAATCTTTATTCATTTCAATTATAAGGGCAGCGGAAAGGCGATTGAACAACTGCGAGGGCGACACTCAGTTGTGAAAACATCTTAACCCTTCCCTGCCAAGGGGCCGTTGGGGCAATTTGCATTATATCTGAATTTGAAATACTTATTTCGCTTTCAAAGACTTATTTTTGTACCACTAAAAGGTCGTAAGAAATCTGATTATAAGTCTGGTTATTTCTGTTAGTTAATTGGCACTGAATATTATTTAAATTAGCTATCACAAACGGAATTGCTTTAGACGGATGTATTTGGCCACACTCCATACCTAAATATCTGTTGTTGAAATCGAAAATGAGCGATAATAACCCTACTAATATTATACATGCGATCACGTAATTTTGTCTGTCTGTCTTACAGACGGTCTGTTACCGTTTCACGCCTAACCACTGAACTGATCGTTATGAAATTTGGTAAGTAGCTTGGGGTCTGGAGGTCATAGGCTACTTTTCATTCTGGATATTTGTATTTCAAAATTACGAAATACAAAATACGCACAGACGAAGTGTCAGGCAACAGTTCTACTCATAGGGCTAGTAAACTTGTACCATTTTTTCGCATAAACATAACCAAACTTGACAGTTTCCCAAAACAAATCAAAACCAATCTAACTCAGATGAAACATAAAACTGTATCTATATATAAAATAAGATGTACTAAGAAATTACATCCCAGCAAAGAATTAACTAAGGCTGACAGGAGCGACCATCACGTCTTCAACTCTCACAAATTCGCATTAAGAAAGACACCTAGATGAACTTACTTCGCTTTTAAGCCGGAGACCTCTTGCCGTTTATAAATCCAATTGGATTTAGTGATGGGACACACCGGGATGTAGTTAAAGATTAAGTAGAAGCTGCGGGGAAATTTAAAAATGGCATGTATCTCTATTTTTTAATATTGACTTTACATTTTAATGTTTTATTCCTGAGGGGCAAATCCCCGTATTTTTAAGAACGTTCGCATTCTAATTTACATATGTAGGTATATGTATTAAGCTCCTACTACAATGGTGTTGATAATTTTAATTCATTTGTACTTTCTGAGTTTTTCTTGGACAATACTGCTGCTGAAACTATCTATTAGGTTTTAAAATTCTTTATACCTTTTTATTCTCTTTTAAATATGTTAGTTATTGCATGTTCTTATTGTACAACTCCACATATAATCTACCGTCATGCCTTTATAAATATCGTGTCAATGATGTGGCTACACTCCTCTATAAAAAATGCCGTCGTGTCTTAACAGATCCCATGCCATAACTGAACACTGACCCCCAAAATACAGGCCTAGTTTGGGAGTAAGGACCAATTCTTTGTAATGCATTCATATTGTAACATTGAGTGTCTGTCATATTTTTTTAATGTACTTACGTATTGTAGTGGAGGGGCTCGTGGCTAAATAATAACAGCCGCACAGGTCGATCGATCAGGTTAAGCTACGCTTGCTGCGGTTGGTCTGTGGATGGGTGACCATCTTTACATACCGAGACCCCTCCGTGTCTCGGAAAGCACGTTAAGCCGTTGGTCCCGGCTGTCATTCGTGGATCTTTGATAGTCGTTACGGGTAGTCAGAAGCCCGGAAGTCTGACAACCAGTCTTACCAAGGGGTATCGTATTACCCAGTAACTGGGTTGTGGACCCAGTTACCAGTTACCAGGTCAGATAGGCAGTCGCTCCATGTAAAATACTGGTATTCAGCTGCATCCGGTTAGACTGGAAGCCGACCCCAACATAGTTGGGAAAAGGCTAGGCAGATGATGATGATGACTTACGTATTGTAGTGACAAATAAACATTTTTTTTTTTATATTTTGAATACTGACCTAGGTGAAGTAAAAACAACATAGGAAAATGTGGACTTATAGTTATTATAAGTCTGAAATCACCAATCCGCCTTAAACAAGCGTGGTGATCAATGTTCGTGCCTTCTCTGTATCAAAAGAGGCATTTGTCTTGTAGTGGGCCCATAAAAGGCTGGTATTACTACCTACTACAATGTTACATGGATTTACCTAGAAAACTAAAGACGATTATCTCGCGTTAGATTGGATCTCTAACTATCGCATCTGTTAAAACAAAATATTTTATTAGTCAAAGCGAAAGGAAAGCCAAAGTCAGAGTAACAATTTCACTTGCTGTAACATCGACCATAGACCACTCATGGGAGGTAATAGTTGAATTGAGGTGTAGTTGGCTGGTATTCGTTTTTGGTATACCTTTTGTTTATGGTTAGGCAATAGAATAGAATAGAATAGAATACTCTTTATTATGTACACCATATAAATTACAGACATAAATATAGAAATGCAATGTTATGTATGGATGCTTTCTGTAAACAATTGATGCATATTAAATTATGTATAACTGTATGTGGGTGTACCTACTTTATGTACACCTCTACCTCACCCTTCGGAGCATATCAGCGTGATGTCATGTTATAAGTATGTTAAATTAATTAATCTATCAATTGGAACGACAATTGGTTTGCTTCTTCGGCTAAACCTCAGTGTATCCCTCGCTTAGTGGCGGATAATTGTCTGGCACAAGGAGTTTGCCTCTATTAGAGACGGCGAGGGTCCGGCTGTTTGATGCTCGATTGTTTAACTCGCAGACGTCACAACTAATCGTTGAGGACTCAGAAGGTACCATAGAGTGACACTGTTTAACTTTCGCTAAGAGCTAGGTCTTGTGGTTGCTGAACTAAAGCGTTATGTCTCTCTACTAATAAAACATTTTGACACTTGGGGAATCCATGTCTGTTTTGATTATACAACTGCGATACCTATTTCTTTTTGACAAAGGTGTCCAGTAACAAGCGGATGCTAGAAATCTGAAACGTTAGAAGAAGGCAACTGAGGTCTCTACAGTAGGCCTTTAATCAAACAATAATTACATTATCTTAGAATTTACAACCCAATCAAACAGCAACTTTATCGACACAGCAAACAAATAATCAAATCCTCACACACATCACTAAAGTTCTTCTCGATTCGGAATTAGAAACATTCAAACATAACCGTAATCGATAAAATGGCGTCGGGCTATGAAGGCGGCACAGAGACAATAATAAATTGTAATTACAATTTAAAATGAGCAGGCGTTGCCGTGGGAGTGGCCTGCCCCCACGGCACGGCACGCCACCTTACCTTCACGTGTGTGCACTTTTTACATTCGTACTGCAAGCAATTAGTGTCGTGTGCGTGTTCGTAAACTTTGTGAATAATATGTTGTATCGGAAAACGGAACTAGAAGGTAATGGAAAATCTTTTACTTATAATCTCTAGCCATAGTACTTGGTCCCTATCGCTATCGCGAAATCATGTAAAGGTTTCATAAATTCAGATTTAACATTTTTATTTTAAACAATTTCAGTGGGACTACTTTCATGAAAATTCATACAACAGTTAATTAAAGCCTAATAAAAAAAATAGTATATTATCATAAACTAATAATAATAATTTACAAACCATACTACCACTGTTAGTCCATGTCCTCTTTTCCAGAATTAACATAATCAAATGCTACAACTAAATACGACGAAATAGACAACAAAAAGAGCACATTTAATTCATAATAATTTCCAGACACATTACCATGTTTTGTTCCCAAAAATGATTTGATACGTATCCGTATCGAATAGCTATTTACCAAAATTACACGTTACAAAACATTTACTTGGTTTATTTTCCATTCCCTCGCATTCAAGTATGAGTTTTATTATAAAAAGACAATCAAGCATGTTTAGTTTGAAGTTACAGAGGATTCCGCAGGTCTTCCTGAAGTTATTTTAATGGTCAATGTCGATTGTTACAGCTGAAAGTGTGTCAATAATATGGACAAAATTACTTTGTATTTTATACCAATAAGAATTCAAATGGTGGAATTAAATTCTCTTGGCAAACCAATTACCTTATTTTAAGCTCTATCTATCTTGGGAGCAGTAGTGGCGCAGTAGTGACGGCCCCGACTTACGAGTTGTACGTGGGTTCAAACCCAGTCAGGCGCATTACTTTGAGTAATTATATCACCACTGCTCTCAAAAGTATGAAGAAAAACATTGTGAGGAAAACGGCATGTCTTAGAACCAAAAATTCGAAAACATGGGATACCTACTAACCCGTACTGGGCACGCGTGCTGGATAACGGCCCATTCCCTCTCAAAAGAGAGGAGGCCTGTGTCCCAGCAGTGGGGAGTATTATTAGTGGAGGATATTATAGGCTGATTATGTTATATAAGCTCTGTCTGCAACTTAAACTGAACTTGACAAAAGAAGACAAACAAAAGTAAACAATGGTGTACTTATTATCTGCGGGCGCCAATCAAGAAATTAATTCATAATTACTATAATAAGTAACATGCTGCAAAATCTATTACCGACAAGCAGCGCCTTCCAATTACCCATTCAGTTATTGCACAAGAAAATCGTTACAGATGTTCCATAATAACTTCAGTTTTAGATTTTGTTCTAACCATTGCTTCAGAAAGGAAAAAAAGTATTTGATGTAAAGAGGTTAACAAAGATAGATACCTTCTGAAAACATGATCAATTAATTATAGGATGACTTTATCTTCTTCGCAGTATCCATCCACGTGAAGACTGTTCGTACAGCCGCTTTTCGCCAATTTACGACACTCGATTTTGAAAATGATAAAAAGGTGAGTGTCCACAATCTTTCCCAATTTGATTAGCCAGACTATATTGCTAACAAAGCCATCGACTGGATTTTTCTTCTTTAATCTTCCTTCCGTAGTCGGTGAAGCTTTGATTGAGTAGAGTAGAAAACCTGGCGTAACTTGGGTTCTAGAATTGTCTATGTCGTCAAAAGTCTTACCAAAGAAAATCAATCTGCCTAGCCTTTTCCCAACTGTATTTTGATCAGCTTCCCGCGTAACCACTAACCAGATGCAGCTGGTTACCAGTATTTTACATGGAGTGACAGCATTTCTGATCTCCACAACCCAGTTACTGGGTAACACGATACGTTCAAAATCAAAAGTCATTTATTGAAACTAGGCTGAGAATCACTCTTTGAACGTCAAAATTACATAAGACAGTCCTCCAAAACGTCCGCCCTTCACCACTTCCTAGTGCTTTAGCCGGGATGAAGAAGTGGCGCAAAAAACTCCCCAGCAGCGAATCTGTCTGTTCAGTCAAAGAATCGTTCAGTCAAGTTACAAGTCTTAGCAGAGAATGGACGTCTTGTTCGATACTTAGTTGTTCTTTCACATTGTGTTGTAATGCTTAGTTCAAAAACCATGCAGCTCACGGAACCCTAATAAAAGGATAGAGATCATAATCTCCGAGGCTCGAGTTCGGGCCCGAATAAAATGGAAATACATTTTAATGATTATGATGCCCGTAAACGTTTTGCCGTGGACGCTATACCATTCAATCCGTCTAATCACTAATTCCAACACTTTTCACCTATTTTTTTGTTTAAAGTTTTGAGTAAAGCTATTGATCTATCTTATGTAGAATCAGTAAATGAGAATTAATTCATAATGGTTGGAATAAATATGAACTTGTTACTAAAATATCTGTGTTTGTTTTAACTTATTTTGCTGTAAAATTAATTTAAATCGTGGAATTTAACTATCCATATTGTAACTGACACAAATATTGTAAAATATTTCTGTGGTGTCTGGGAGAAACCTGATAACTCCACATAACTCCATTTTCGTCATTTTTTAGTTTGGTACTGTTGTTATTAAAAAAAATCATATTTTATTTTGGTCTATTGCTGATAAGTGTAACTATCATAGTATTAGGAGTGGGAGAATCGTAGCGGTGGTTGGCTTTTTCTACTTTACCTAACTGATAAACTTGAACCTTAAAAGTCTTAGGTATACTGTTTTTGGACTTAACAGGTTTCTCCCAGACACCACAGATTTGTAAAGAGTAAAGGTGGAGTTTCTAGCCCATTCTTCTTCATACGAAACTACATTTTGGAAGGGGCGACTAGAATCAATTCTATTTTAACACGCTCTTCACGCAGCTTCACTTGTAACTAACTAACAAACAAAGTTGTTGTATATTTTGACGTTCAAAAGGGCCTTTTATGTGCCTATTTGTAATAAATGCTTTGACTTTGGCACAAAATATGTTGTTTAATTAAAAGTCAGACTAACTAAATAAAACACAATCTATTAAGTAACAATAAACAAAATCATAAGATCTTCGTATTAATAAAATCGCAACATCCTTTAATCAAACCGAGCAGCAATTAGAACGATCCTGATTGACGACGTGTGATAACTAGATTATCACATAATTGCCGGACAAAGCTAGAATAAATTGCTGTGCTAAAAACCCAGTGTTTAAGTCAATAACCTAACCGCCTATGTGGCTTTATAACGATGATTCGGCGCCAGCCAATGATTGATCGCCGTCGTAAACGTCAAAAATTTTGTTTCCAAAAATAAAAGATCGCGCGGTGATCGAAACACCATATCAGAATCTGTTCCGAATAAACGTAATAATACGTTAATTTCGACGGTTTCAAACGATCGAATTAGTTTTTTAATTCGTTCGTAAATGGGTGTCCTTGTGTTTAATTTTATGTGTTTTTTTGTGTTTTTTTTTTTCTTATTTATTAGAATGTCAGATGTTTTATTTATTATTATTGTTTGCACCGCTCTACATTTCTATAAACATAGGTATAAATGCTTGATATTTATGAAACTTTTTTCGTTCCACTAACTTTACGTAGCAAAACATTGTCAGTGTTCAGTAAGAACGCCAAATCACCGCTGCGCTATTTCGCACAAAAGATAAGCAACTGTTATAAAAAACTATGGACACACTTTATATATTTTTTTAAATTGAAACAACTTTTCTTTGCAACATCGCAAGCTTAGGTACATTTCCATTATATAAGCATGTCTTAGGTTCTTCAAGCATATCGTAGAGACAAATGGTAAGTATTTATTAGATTCCTACGTCAGTGAGATTTTCAAGAAATAGGCAATTTCCCTACACAAGTTAAGTTTTTAAGAATATCCAACTGTGTCCGTGGAATATTTTATTTTATTGAAACGTGTGTTCGTTGTAATTGTATCACTTTGTTTCATAACTGAATAATACACCTAAAACTGATTTCAGACGATGCAAAGCCAACAGTTTCCTTCACAAAGTTATCACACAAACCAAAATATGTTTTAGATGAAGCAGAGCCCCCGAGTGCCAGCCAGCTACATCAGCCACTCTTCGCAGCACACAATACGCGCGTGTTTGTCCTCCCTGTTTGTCGTACTTGCAGCAATGGCAGCGAAATACACAAAATATAACTGAATTTTGTACCTCCATTTCAAAGGCATGTGCTCACAAATTCGTTCTAACTAGTACGTTGATTTAATTTAGAATTTTGCTGCTAACAATGGATGTGCTACAGTTGTGTTATTTTATTGCTAAGCGAAGTTTCGTTCATTGTTTTCAGGTGAGTGTTTGTGAAAGAAACTGTAATGTGGTAGTGGAACATTAATTTATGTGTTCCATTATTGATGTTTTGTGGCTACAGATTAATTATTGTTTATATTATACCATTGTAGTGTGTGAATCTAATATTTTAGCATGCGTAACAGGCATTTCGATAAGTGTCCAGATCCTATGCCTCTATTTATGCATCTACTAACTGCGTCCCACGGTTTCACTCGCATAAGTCTCGATACCGGGAAATATGGGGACAAAAAATATCCTATGTCCTAATCCATCTCATGGTCTACGTATATGCCAAATTTCATCCAAATCTGTTTCGCCGTTTTAGCGTGAAAGCGTAACAAACAAACAAACAGGGTCCCAATAATAATAATAATATTTCCTAGTGCTTTAGCTAGGTAGAAGAAGTGACGCAAAAATCTCCCCAGCAGCACAACTATCTGTTCAGATAAATAATTCTTCAACACCCGGTGCATGTGGTTATCTAATTTTGGCAAACTGGAGAAAGAGAAGACCACTCAACGTTGATATGAATATCCAAATATCTATTTTTCTTGCCTACTACTTAATTTAACGTTAAATTACATTAGCATAGTCCTGATCTTAGAACAGAAAATAACTCACAAACACTTTTTTATCGATTGATTAATTAACTAGTATCGGATTTGCAATCTTGGTATTTCTTATAAAATAATATTAATACAGGTTAGAACTAAATTATGTTTAATATATTGGAATTTATTACCGCACTGATTGATATTTAAACAAAAAATCTAAATTACTCATAAATAATATGGCTTGGACTCACTCTAATACTGGACGAAGCGGATTCTAAAAATGATATAACATTTGCAAATTATAATGTTACTAGTAAACTATCAATCAATCAATTGATCACTTTACATTTTGTTTATTACAATGTAGATAACAAAATTAATTTAATATTGTGTTTATTTATTGGTAACATCATCATTGGCTTGTGGCTAAGTAATAACAGGCCGTACGGATCAATCGATCAGGTTAAGCTACGCTTGCCGTGGTTGTTCCGTGGATGGATGACCATCTTTACTTACCAAAACCCCTCCGTGCTTCGGAAAGCATGTAAGCCGTTGGTCCCGGCTATCTTTCGTGGATCTTTGACAGAAGCCCGGAAGTCTGACAACCGGTCTTTCCAATGGGTATAGTATTACATAGTAACTGGGTTGTGGAGGTCAGATAGGCAGTCTCTTCATATAAAATACTGGTACTCAGCTGCATCCGGTTACAAAAGAAGTCGACCCAAAAATAGTTGGGAAACGGTTAGGCAGATGAAGATGATCTAATATACAACTGTAGTAGTATTACTTGGCAGCTGGTTTCACTTGATACTTTACGTGATAAGAGTCTTATTTCATTAGAGTGACCCTTGTCTCTCAAACATGGGTAACTTCTCCAATGTAAGGAGAAACCCGGACCTTCGGAAGGCTTACATGGAGACATTTACAAAGTCCAGTACGAACAGTACCTTAATTAAGTAACACACTTTCAATGACTATCTGAATCATTTTGGAGGATATTGCTAATCCATTACTTTATATGTTCGAAAAATTTGTCTGCTCAACAACGTAAATAACGCATTGAATGTTGTTGAACTGTCAAAATGAATGCCATTGCTACTCATACTGTGTAACGCAATTACCTCGCAGGTATTTTTGTGAGTTTTAGCTTAGTCGTGGATCATTCCTGATGAATGTAGGAACTTAATAATATCGTAAGCGATAATCTGTTTTTTTTTTTTTGCAATAAGGACATTTTATGTATCTATATTATAGTCGCTTATCGTGTCTGTCTATGTGACTCATTGTTCATCCAAAGATTCTCCGGATTTTTTTACCACAATTTAGAATATTTATTTCCGGGTTGTGTATAATACGTTAATATTACTATTAAAGAAATCTCGATTATTTGTGATGTCGTACCTAAAAACTGTAAAAAGCAGAGGCCGGTCACTAATTGATAGTAAATAATGCATAAAAAAATATTAAAAAGGCCTTTCCACATTTTTTGAGACACCCCCCATAATGATTCCACAATTCACCAAAAAAAAATACAAAACCGCCCAAAAAACCAGTCAACTTTGTCACCATCGTCTGCCGCCACGACTATGGGCTAAAAAAATAAAATTAAGAGAAGAAAAAAAAAAAAGTTGGGCAGTCGATGGCCAATTGCATTTTGTAGCAGTGAGTGCGAGTCGCGTGTTCGCTGCCATTAGCCCGCCCTCCTGGGCTGTTTGCCAGAAAATATCACGTATTACGTGTATATAAAGGCTATTGCTATGCTAACGTTAGCTGTTATCCCGGAAAATACCTGTTTTTTTATATCGTTTCTAATGTATAACTTTATCTTTGAGAGTTTCTAATAGACCTAGCTGAAAGTATGTAATTTTACTGCACCGCATTAAAATTCTCGTTTAGATAGATTCATTCAATAGCGATCGCAACTCTCGTCAATAACAACAACCAAAATGCATAACAGACATTTTTTATAGGACAATTTTTTTCTTTATTTCTGGGGCCACCGGCCAGTATAGCCTATATAGAGAGCCAGAAACTACTGAATATGAAAGAAAGAACGCATGTATTGTAATCTTGACTAACTAGAATAACTAGTTAGGATTCTTATCATAACTAGTTATTCTGACATCCCGTTGTCCCGATAACGTGAAAGCATCAATGGGGACAACGGGAAGGATATTTTATGACTTCCCGTTATCCCCATACTGGGGACAGCGTCAATGGGGACGACGGGAGGAAACAATTTTTTTTTTCAGCAGAAAGTGGTTTCGTCAAGGAGTCACCACAATTTCTGGGAATGTATCAGAAGAATTCAAATACCTATATTGCAAAATAAAAAAGTAGATATGAATTCAAGTAAACAAATTATGTTTCATATTAGTCACGATGCGGAGTCATCTCCAAATCAAACTGTAATGAAAATTACATATAAAATTTAAATGGTACCAATACTTAGATGACTGTGTAACCAAGTACCTAATTACCAAAAGGAGTGGTGATTTTAATTTATATAAAAACGATATCTTAGAAACTTTATAAAATCAAACTTGGGATAGCATCAAACTTTGGATAGCATCATCATCATCTGCCTAGCCTTTTTCTAACTCTTTTAGGCTCGGCTTCCAGTCTTCATAGGATTTCTTCTTCCGGAATCAGCTGAATACCAGTATTTTGATAGCAATAGCCTTTAATCTCTTTGTCACGTAATAACCAACAACGGTCAGTACGGAGTGGCGACACGTCGTCTTATCTAGAAACCTATTTATTATGTCTAATGATTTTTATTATTCGGGTTGCGTGGGTGAAATAGCTAAACCTTTAGCTTAAACCTTTAAAAGGCTTGATTGTGTAATGTAATATTCAGTTACTGTTCTGTAATTTAAGTGAAGGTAACCTTTTATACGTAAAGGGTATTTCTCTAAGCACCTGAAACTTACTTAATGCAAGGTTTCTATAAATTATGTCTACTGATAAGTTCGTTGATCAACAGGGATGATCAAGATTTTAATGGTGGTAGCACGATAGCCATCATCTTGCGACAATTTTAATCGACTTCATCGATCATCTTTGACGATTTTTTTATATTCAAAAGTGCCTTTTATGTGCCTATTTGGAATCGATGCTTTGACATCTCTTGTGCGTCGTATAGCTTAGCTTCTCCATACGTATAGCTCGAGTGGCAGAAAACTAAGGTATAATATAACATAATATCACGCCTGGTTTTTCCTGAAGGGTTAAGCAGAGGTATACCTATAGGGGACGAGCTGAATGCCATCAACCGGGCACAAATCCAAATTGAGATATTATATTTATATATTGAGAAATTCCAGATGGAAAAACCCAAGAACACTGCACATGCTCAGCAGTAGCGCTTGCAACCACAACCAACAAGGCAGTCTAAAAACTAAGTTATTGCATACCAAATCAGTAGAAAATCTGAACTAACTCTCGCTTTAATCCCAATATGGAGATAGCTTAGTGAACCCAAATAATTCCAGGACAATTGGCCTGAATAAAAAACGTTAAAGAAAAAAATATAACCAACTGAACCCTTCCACAGACAAACACATCTCACCCCTGTCCGGCTGCACCGTGCAAATAAATTTGGTTTTCATTAGTACTAGCACAACACATTCCTCAAACAGCTGATTGTTATTAAACAAAGAAATTGCATCGTAGTTGATTTTAACAGTGATTCCCGGTCACGACATTGTTCACTACTAATGAAATATTAGTTACGCCTTTTTAGCACGGGTTTATACTTTGAAAGGGTAAAAGATACGCTTTTCCTATACAGTTAGATCTGGAAAATTGTTCCACAATTGGATAAAATTAATAGTTATTAAGTAATATCGTAAAAATGACTTGGTAGGTTACTTACTATAACCAGAGATAGAAATCTGAATTCAGTTTTTGATGTTTTTCCTACCTCTAGTATTACTAATTAATTTAAGTAATAGTTACATAAGACGACATAATATCACATAACATATATATGCATATAATGTCAAGCCACATACATTTCCAGTTTTAGCTGACCTCACTTTATATACGCTTTTCGTACAATGAGAAGTCAGCTTATACTGGATATTAGCTTGATATGTCGTCCTGCGTACACTACTATAAATATAATTAGACTTTAGGTATTTCAATTTCAATGTTCAGTTTTTCCTTAATTTGTTAATAAGAATTCCACAAGTAACGTCAATCGCCTTATTAATTTGTACATAACAAACTTCTTCAGTTTAACTGTCAACATAAAATCGATGGATGACTCGATCGGCTCAATTTCCCAGCGATTACGTACCGATACCTCCGGAGAGTTCTCGGTAAATCGCATAAATAATACGCAAATAACCATCTTCAAGCAGTTTTTATTTAATTTCATAAACGTGAACTCCGAGAAAATTCAATTAAGTACTTCATGAATCAAATTAATTCAACCGTTTTTGACATAATTAATTACTTAGATGCGGTTACAAAGTGCTGTAAAATTGTATTCGATTGGTTATTTTTTTTACTTACCATAGTTGAAGATGGCATTTATGTACCCTTCAGGTAGCTAATCATTTGTAATTTTATGGTCAGATAACATTTATAGTGCCTACTAAACGTAATGGGCCATGTTAGACACACTTCAGCGTCCATTGACGAATTGCTTAATGTTTAAAGGTTCACCTCGTAAGCAAATGGGCCGATGAACTTTGAAGTGTGACCAATAGAAATCAATGTGGAACAAAAACTACCTATTATTCGATCATTGAAAGTTAAGATGTAGAGTAGGATATCTAAGTATCGAAAACGTGTAAAGACAAAAATGTAATATATCTTTAACATTGTCAGTAACCAGCAACTGCATCACTCAAGGCATAATCCTCAGGATATCAACATCCATATTCATCAAACAAATATTGTCTCCAAAAACTGAGACGTCATTAAAAGGGGACTCGTAAGACATGAGATGCTGGCAATAACTCGATTACAAGGGGTTTGTAGAGGGGTGAAGTAAGGGGGGGAGGTGTAGAGGATTATAAGAACTTCGTTAGTCTCTCGAAGGTGTCTAACTCAGGTCTGAGACGGGAGAGATTATCGCTTTTGCCTTTAGCGCCACATTTTGTCGTCAGTTTAGAATATTTGATGTGATAAGATATACGTTACATGGGATGCGCGGGTTTACGTTCGTGTAAGTACTAGGATTATTTTGTTGCTTTTGCTGTGGTAGGTTTTGTGAAACAGCTCTTTTTGACGTTCAAACATGCTCTAAAATATAGGCTTTAAAACGATTGGTGCAAAAAACCATTTCATCGCATTGGTAACTGGAAAAGCGTGGCATACAATAGGGATCTTACGTATCTTACCTACAGACAAAGAAAAAGCTCTAGAAGATGCCGATGGTTTGATAACCGATTGACCAAATAGTAAGTTTACACTTGCAAAAACTTTCGCGTTTTAGATTTGGCATAATTTTTTTGTACAATAATTGTTCCTCTAATTAAGCCCCCAGATCATCTTAATATCATCCACTACTTTATGGCAACTACACTGTCGGGTAATATCACCAACTCACTATTCCTTTTACCTCCACAACCATTATGAAAATACCCTATACCGAGAAAACGTCATCAAATTTTCAGTTTGAGCGACGGGTACACCGGCGGGCGAGTGTAAAGCAAACGCACGCATCACTCGACGGGCCACAAAGGCACAGCCGCAAACACAAAAGGTATCTACTGAACGCAGCTTAAACTTACCGACGATGCAATCACAACTTGCGCTGCTATAACGTATCCAACTTGATGTGTAATCGCCTTAAAATTCGGTACATGTTAAAACTTTGATATCACTCCGGATGATAGTTGGGATGTGTATTGCTTATATGGTTGGCTGAGCTAAGCTAACTATAGATTTGATTACTTGAGTTAGTGAAGTCTTTTTTTTCTTCTCGTGAAGCTTCGTTATATAAGTCTATAGTGAATTTTTGTGATACGTTACTTTAGGAGCAGTGGTGGTCCAGTGGTAAAGGCTGTGTCGTTTCGTCCTTTCTTCTCAGCGTAGTCAGATAGGAAACGCCGACCTCATCTAGTTTTTAAAATATGATCGATGTGTAAAATTGCTTGTACAAACTTAGTTACAGAAATTAAATAATTTATGTTGAAGAGAGAAAAGTTCTCAAAATTGATTTAAGCACGATTTAAATTTTAATATGTATCTTCTAACAGAAACGTATTAATATCATGACGTAATCCTAAGTAGGCAACATGATGTCTGTGTTTAATACTGCCGTCTATCAAAGACCTCGATAAACAGGGTGCAGAAAGATACGAAGCCAATCAAATGATTGATGCAGCAAGATATCCCAGAAACCGGACAACTGAACTGGATAATCTAACTGGTTCCGTTAAATTATTAGTTTATGATTCTCGGGAACACTCATCCCATCTCATTAGATAGATTCTTTCTAGTTATAGGTTGGCAAACACGCCGATGGCCTGATGGGTCAGATAAAAAGTGCCAATACCTACCTATAGACACACAACAAAGAAATTGCACTTGTGTTGCCAACCTTAATAATTTTGTTGTATAGTTTTTACATGTATATGCCTGTAACATAACAATATGACGCGTGTATTCTTCGAAATGTTAGGCAGAAGTGGTACGCACATATCGCCAGTTATTTATTTAAGGGGACTACAGGACCTAAACGCAAAAAACGCAAGTTATAATGCCTAAAAGTATATTAATGACTACAGTAAACAAAATCAGAAAAATATATGATATTCTCCAGGATATATGCTAGTTAGATAGTGTGTTGAAAACTTATTACAACTAATTTGATACGATAGAAAAAAAACATGAAGATACCTCAAAAACTTTCTTTTCACAATAAAAACCATACTACATAATATACATACAATTATTCTGTTTTTTTGTCAGATTATTCTACAAGCAACATACTAAAGCACTAGTGTTTTATTTTTTTAATCCAAACAATAGATTTTTTGTAAATAGATAGTTGTGTCATCGCGCTTCTCTTTCTTTTTTTTTCTATGCAGTCCGACAGTGACCGCGCTTTAGGTCATGTAGTCCCCTTAAGTCCCATATAACAGGGGCGACCCTATTGGCGTCAATTGGGTAAAATCCAGCCGGCGGGCTGCTACTGATAAATACCCACTGTGCCCCTGGAAATCGAACCCACGACCTCATGCTCAGCAGCAGCGCTTTTGGCCACTAGACCAATGAGGCGGTGGCAGTAACGCCTGTAGCATAATCAGCCTCTAATGTTCCCACTGCTGGGACACAGGCCTCCTCTCTGTGAGAGAGAGTGGGCCGTAATCTACCACGCGGGCTCAGTGCGGGGTGGTAGATATCACATGTCTTCGAATTTTTGGTTTTAGGACATGCCGGTTTCCTCACGATGTTTTTTTCACCGTTTTGAGAGCAGTGGTGATAAAATTAATTTACACAAAGTAAAGAGCCTGTCTGGGTTTGAACCTACAACCTACAACTCGTAAGTCGCGGCCGTGACCAATGGGCCACCACTGCTCTGTAAGTCCAACGAATAATTTATTATTAATATTCTACATATCAAAGTTTTACGATTCTACATAGAGAACGTTAACGTGAAAATAAAAAGCGTTTCAAAAAGTTTAAATTGCAATTTTTATAGTAACAGAGTCTGGCTGTTCATTTCCATTAACATCTGCTGGAGTCCAATTTAACTTTTGTGTAAAAAAAGTTGGTCTACCGACAAAACTGTTCACGTATGATAGTTGCAATTAAATTCAAATAGGTTGGGAAGCCTTACAGCTTCTGGGAGCTAGAAATAATGCAAATGGTTATGGCAAGAGCGCCATCAAAATTGCAACATTAAAAAATTTGACTACTTAGGTGAATTTAAATTAAAAATTACCAGCAATTATAATGTCACACAATACGAAATGACTCATAAAATACCTCCTAAGCTCTCAGCAATGACATAACATAACAAAGTATTTCCTCAAGAATAAACATTACGAAGACCTACATATTAACTCCTTACATAAACCTTAATGAAAATTCACCCAAAATATCAGAGGGACCGTTAGCACTGGACCAGTAAACACTGCACAAACCTTTCGGATACATCTCCGGACCACATCCTGTTTAAAGATGTTTCTAGAATTATTAACTAAGATTTGACGTAACAAATACCAAGTTTCACTTATAAGGGATTAGGGTACTATGTTCCGGTCCGAAGCCCAGGGGATATGTTATTGTTTTGCCGCGTGGCTTTGCAAATTTTAACTAGGAGGGAGTTTGAGATTAAACTTGTATCACACAAAATGGGATACGATCTTTGAGATTGAACAAAGGCTTCCGGATCAAAGTTTACACGTACGAGATCGTAGGTGGTACCCATCTCGTACCAAAGTCCAAAGGTAGTTTATAAAGATAGATCATCTGAGTATTATAAAATTTCGTATTCTGCTAGAAGTCAAGAACAGCGGGGTAGTTGCGAAACATACTAAAAGTAGCAATGGCTTTCATTTTGGTAGTTCAACAACATTCATTGCGTTATTTACGTTGTTGAGCAGACAATTTCTTCCAACAAATGAAGCAATGGACTAGCAATATCTTTCAAAATTATTCAGATTGCGATGGAAACTGTTTTACGCAATTAGGGTGCAGTTCATTATTGTTCAAAGCAAAATAAACAAGTGACAGACGCAATTGATAAAAATCTTCGTCAGCAAAAACTCGATGCTACTGAAGACAACAACAACGCGACAACAATTACATATCTTGAACAAAGATATTCATGTATGTACAGTGTAAGCCATACAAAACATAAGAAAGCGATAAGATCAGCTCCAGCACAAACTTTACATAAAGCAATATCCGATAATAAACTACACATATCGTGTTCTATGGAAGTAAATACAGTCTTAATAAATAAAAATAGAAATTGATTCGAAGTTTCGAAGTCTCAACCCTTCGCGGGAGCGGCGCTTCCGTGCTCGTCCAGTTTTAATGTTTCACCCACTCATAGTATATTAAAGATCAGTATCACAGGAAGGTGAACTATTAGTTTCGCTTCGTTCTCATTAAACCCTTTCGATATTGTCTACACTATCATACACAGATTTTAGTTTATCAATTTCGTTTAGTTTTTATTGCGATCATTTATTTTCATTTTTCGTGGCAGAGCGTAATTTGATTTTATAGACCTATATTGGCTATGATACTGATATCCACTAAACAAAATAAAAAAGAGAATTACATTAAAATTATGAGAATGCGTTTATATCTTTTATTGACAAATAAACGTCCTCAAGCGAAAAAAAACGTAGCTATCTTCGAAGGCTTTGCGTAGACCCTGATACAAGGACAATGATAATTAATTCTTACTTAGTACAGATTTAGGACATTTAAGTGAATGTTATCTATTTCCCCAACAAGTAGTTCTAGAAGAGACGTATACTGGCTGTATGGCTTTCGTAGTACACTACGCAGGAAGATTTGAATAAACTGTGATTTATTCACTTAAAATTTCTTAACGCTAGGTACATTGCCCCACAAAACTAAGAGTCATACATTTTTCCAGCAACAATAAAGACTGTATTCCGTATCGGTAGCAAGAATATTAGGAGCAGAATTTTTAACAGGTTAGGTACAGTATTTGTCCTAATGTTGCTGGGACAGACTGGACACGGAAGGCGGAGGACAGGGTGTTGTGGCGCAGTCTGGGAGAGGCCTATGTCCAGCAGTGGACTGCGATAAGCCGAGTTGATTTCCCCTAATTGGAAACGAAACAGCATGATCGATGGGGCGATAATAGTAAAATGTCATGTTAATCCCGAACCCATGTTTAAACTTTTTTAGCAATTAGAATTAATTGGGTAATTATAAAGTGTGCTAACATTAGCATTCAACATTGGAGTTAATCACGATCATGTATTCATACACTCAGGTACTTATGTGTCTGTACTATTATTAGATTAGCTACGCTCAGTTGAATTTTATCGTTCGCCTAACACCGTTCGTAGTCATACTTAAAATATAAGTAGTAAAAGCTTAACAGCACAGTTTTATTTATTCATTGAAAAATTTAAATAAATTAAATCGAGGTTTTTCTTTCTAATCATTACTTACAACTCAAAAAGTTCAATGTTACGGATGTAAATCGCGTAATTATTTGGATCAGCACCTTGTTAAAGGATAAGCATCAAGTTTATTGAATCGTTCTGAGAAAGCTCGTAGTTCTTGGCGAGGTTCCTAATGGTCTTTTGCACTAATGGCCAATAAAACTTTTCATACGTAGCTACTTTGATTAGACGAAATATGGAAAGTGTAATGTCCAAGCGTTTTAAGTGTTTTGTTTTTGTAGAGCAAGGGTACCGTGGTGCTCACCGTTCCTCTTTACCTCTTCTATTTCTTCAAGGTCACAGTTCTTCACTAGGTAGGTAGGTAATACGGGCTGGTATCCGCAACTCCACGTCAATGCGCGTATTTTGCGTACGGCAGTCCTTCACTAACAAATATTTTCACAAGAGCATCAAAACGCAGCATCTAACACTTTTCACATGACTAGGGGTATGGTTTGTTCTTTGGCCAAAGAATTAGCATTATCATTCAACGTGGCAATTCTTCCAGTCTTCTGGGCACGTTTCCGGATGGCACGATACAATATATAACATACGGACGAGTACTTCGACGCCTAAGTGACCAAAAAACAAAAGGATTTTTTGTATTTATTTGTTTATTTAGTTTGTTAGTCATTTCATTTAGTACCTAGTGTAAATATTTATATATTTTATATACTCATTTTAATTAAATAAAATACTGTATACTTTTCTATCACTGCAGTTAATATAACAATATACCTGTAAAAAAACGCAAGGTTGGTTTGTGTTAAAATAACGCAAGTAAATACGATATCGCACAAAATTAAACAGCATAAACTAGTTGCTGAGCTAATACAGTAAAGAGAGCGTACTAGTATATCGTCCGGCGACTTTTTGCCTCGAGCAGAGCATCGGCGCTCAATCGAATTATCGTGCTGCCACCATCGAAGCAGTAAATTAAGAATTAACACGAAAGCTGATTATTTTAAAACATGCATCGGGATACCCTTTCTAACGAGGTTTCCTTGCCGTCGCCCTCGCCCTGATGGTTTGGACTTTATTGAGAACCTATGCTGTGATGTGCTAGGCAATTAAATGCTGTAATTGTTTATTATGGGAACTCGTGTGGTAACGGCTGTTATTATGGGAGCGTAGAATGTAACAAACAACATGTCTAATTATCATTTACTTGGATTGGTATTTTTATGTTTTTAATTTAGGTTTTATTAAGTTTTGAAGCTTAGGAATGGGTTCACTTGGGTGTCCTGAAAAGGAGTTGCAGATGATAAACTAAGAATTCTCTTGTTTACCAACTAGCTATTAGGATTTTTATTTATTTGAACAAATCAAATATACAAGCTTATACTAAAGTATACATAATGGGGTTTGTTTATAAACGATGATTAAAGTTAAGTGACGTTCAAACGTCAAAAATGTATGGTTAAACAGTCGCCAATCACTAGATAACTTTAAGTGATGTTTATGAATAAAGGGGATTGTGTACAAGTAGGTATATAATATTAAAAAGGCAGAGCTTATTGGGCATAAAAAAATTCGTCCTTTATGGGAAAAGTACCCAAAATGCTGGCAGCATTGCCACATTGATTCAGCATTGGCTGGCAATGCTGAATCTTTGGCCTAAAATGAAAACTACCTACTTACTTAATCCTTTAAGTTGTGTTGCGGAAATACAGAACTTCATTTAACGAATATTTTAGATTTGTCGTTATAATTAATTGCTAAAAAGACGAAAATGATGGTATTTATAAAAAATAATTAAGTAGTCCTTTTGATGCCATTAATAAACATTATTTCGATTTTTATTTTATAGCTCCTAAATTATAGCATATTTTGTAAAGAACATTAAAATAGGTGGCAAATTAAATGGTACGAATTTGGTTGGAGTATTATTTATACTTAATGATCGTAATACACATTTTAATGATGATCATCTGCCCGGGGCATGCCTCCATATTACTTTAATTCGCGTTCGCCGAATAAAACTCGCTTATGTTAACGTTTACGAATGTGAAGTAGGTAGGTTAAGAGGAAGCTTCGTTTGTCTTTAAATCACAGAAAATGTCAGGATTTACAAGGGTCCTTTTTCTCTCTTTTTGTTGTCATTTGACACAGTTCACAGAAGCAACGTTCTAGGGTCTAACCCCGCGTCTTAACCAAAGATAGGTCGCGCGAATACGTGATGTTGCGTACATATATCACTAATTTGTTTGGAAAGCACCCTCTGTTGGTGTGAACTATAGCGTTCAAGTTCGCCGAACAAAACGAATGCGGCGGTCATGAGTTCGCTCGATGCTGGCTTTTGTTACGACATGGCCAATATTTTATTCTACAGACAAGATAGACTTTATTTTTTTGTCTTTTCAAACACGTCGAAGTAATGAGACCATTTGAGGGAATAGTCTTTTCTATGAAAAAACCATGCTTTGTTATAAAACCAGCAATAAATATCAAAACTGTTCAGTTCATACACAATATTCGCCTTAAACCATTGTTATCTCAAACAACTGACTGTGCCGAGCAAATAACACGAAAAAAGATGAAAAATCGCTTTCATATAAAGGAGCTAAGTAGTTTTTGATACCGGACGGTCGATGGGAATTAGGAAGACGGGTTCAGCAAGAAATAAAACGAATAAATGATTGCAAATTAAGCTTGCCATGAAAGGTTGCATACTTGTTTACTTATTTTATCATTCTTGGCTACTTATTTACAAATATACTGAAAATTAAATCAATTAAATATTATTGTTGGTAGGTTAACTTATATGACTCATTAGGCATATAAATAAAACGAAACTGCACAATCTATTTCCGTATCCATACATATTATAAATTAAAGTCGCTTTTCGTGTCTATCTGTGTGACCGCATTACTCTTACAAACTATGCAACGGATTTTGATGCGGTTATCATCAACATTTAGAGAATTCTTGAAGATTTATATGTAAGTTCTAAGCTTCTCGCCATCAAACTCGAAAGTTTGACCAGTAAAATTGTAAAAACAACAAAATAATGTATATTTGAGAACAATAAAATAAAAAGTATTGTAATATATTAATATTAAACGTTCGTATAATAAGGAAATCTTAAAAACCGTGCGAATCAGGGGTGGGTCACTAGAAACAATTCATAAATAAAAATAAAACATAAACAGAAATCATTATAAAAAAAACCTTAAACATGAAAACAAGCCTGCCAAGGAAATGAAAAATACGGGAAAAAAAACATTTTTGATGTAGGGCAAATAATCGCAGCGGCGAAATGGTATCGTGACAAACATCCATGCGTCACAACGCCGCGGTAAATCAGCGCGCCAATGAAATCCAATTACTTACACAAAAAACTATTAGTTTTCTGCAACATATGTACCTGTGGCTACGTCATAATATATGTTGCGAAAAATGAAACTATTTTGCCTCATGTTTGTAAAGAAATAAGTACCCATACCGATTGGACTAATTACAACGAGTAGGGACAGAAAGAAGGACGAAGTATCTATTGAACTAATTATAACGAGTATAGACATTAGCGCATAGGTTGTTTTCATAAAATTTTATGATAGTTATTATTAGTCAAGGTTTTTTATTCCTTAACAGTAGTAAAATTACAAGCCTTTGAAACAAAACCTACGCTGAAAGAAAAAATTGTTCGATTTCAGACTCCTAATTTATTGTTAACCAACTGTATCTATATTTTAGCCGGTATAATTTAATACACATTATACTGAAACCATTAAAACCTACAGTCATATAATAAAATTATTGAATTTTGCAATTTAATATTGGCTCGCTCGCTCACCGTTGGCCATAATTACCAATGCGGATCCAATTCATCATTCTTTATTACAAGCACAAAATTCCATGTAAATTTCATGCACGCCCGATATACCGAGCGAATGAGTTTCGATATATCGTACAAATCTCCATTTTTTGTGTTTTTATTGCACTGTAACAATCTCTTTAATGACATCAAAATTTGCAGCTAAATAATAAGAAAATCGGTCGTCTGGACTGGACACAGTTTGCCGACTGAGCTAAACCATTAATTGAGTATCGTTATTTACATATTTCTTTATAAGCATATGATTTTTATAAAGTTATTTCAGTATGTTTTCTATTGAAAACTCGTTGCTCTTTACACAACTATGTCGGTAATACCTACTTCAGAATCATGTTTCATGAACATGAAACTATAAATAAAATATTGACAACAACACGAAACATAGATAGCACAGGGCAATATTGTGTAAAACACTAACAGTGGCAATGGCTTTCATTTTGACAGTTCAACAACATTCATTGCGTTATTTACGTTGTTGAGCAGACAAATTTTTCGAACATAAGAAGCAATGGATTAGCAATATCCTTCAAAATGATTCAGATTGTGATTGAAAGCGTATTACGCAATTAGGGTGTAGGTCTTGTTTCAAGTGATTTTCTGCAGTCAAAAATTGTAATAAAATGTAAATAAATTAAAAACGTAAAGACAGGGAAATTAATTGCTAAGTAAAGTGGCTAACAGCTTTTAAAATGTCCTTATATTCAAATCACAACTGTCATTCTTTGACAGATATATGAAATGGCAGTAACAAGGCAATTTGCAATAAATTTCCCCGACAGTACATACGATATTTGTGCGTGTATTTTTCCTCAACAAAATGACTTTCAAAACGATTGTCTTAACATAAACAAGGGCTCCCCCGCGTTGCCACAGAAAATGTCATTAATGTCTGAGTGAAATTCGGGGTCTAATCTCGTCACTGCAAAGCTTATTACATTTATACAACGGAGTAATCTTCGAATAAAGTTTTCAATGGAAAGTGTTGAATCATTGAGGATTGCGAACCCTTGCTCGCTGAAAGAACTCGGCCTACGGCTGCGCACGAGGAGGGTGTACTGTTTCACGAAACCATTTATTTTGATTCTACTTTAACGCGATTGATACTTAAAAAAATATAGTTTTAAGATGCATAAAAAATGGAACCAATTTATAATCTACTTTAGGTTTGCAACTTACCTAATCCTAATCATAATCAGCCTATAATATTCCCACTGCTGGGACACAGGCCTCCTCTCGGTGAGAGGGAGTGGGCCGTAATCCACCACGCGGGCCCAGTGCGGATTGGCAGATCTCACATGTCTTCGAATTTTTGGTTCTAGGTCATGCCACAACCAAATAACATATAATCAATATTTTAATCCTAACATATCTACAATTTTTTTTTTCTCATATCGATCCTACAAAAATAAAGATTCATACAGGCTAGACGTTGACACGATACTTCAACTATTCTGAAAATCCAATACTTACCATCTCCGAAATAAACTATGCAAGTTTCAGTAGCCGATTTATTTCCTCAGCCAAGTTCCCGAGGTACTCCTCGATCGTTCGCAACCGTTTTAATGTCTTCAAGAATTCTGTTGCGCGATGACTCGACATCGCGACTGAAATCTCGCGTTTCTGTTTACTATTAATCAAACTTCAAGCTTTCACTTTAAATCAAACTAAACCTCTTATCTTAAGTCATATTTTAAAATGTTTATTTTGGTCAGACGCGAGTAATTAACAATGTTATTACGAAACTTAGCATGAAGTAAAAGAAGGCTTTTTTGTTCGATTATTTATTGCTAGCTTCTGCCCGCAACTTCGTCTGCGTGAAATTGGTTGTTCCCCGACTCACCCCGTCGCATCGCATCGCCTACCCGCGCTAGTATTTCGTTTACGCTTAGCGTTCTTTCTGACCTTTTTTATTTTTGCTCGGCTCCTAGCGTGATGTTATATGTTCTTCAAGAATTAGGCTATCGAATATAAAAAGATTTTTTAATCCGACTGGTAGTTCCAAAGATTACCCCCTACATACAAACTTACAAAGAAATTTTACATCTTTATAATATTAATAATAATTATTAATAGATTTAATTATGAAAAAGACATGTTTCACTGACCTCAAATAAATTGCGATAAGGGCAGTAGAATTGTGATGATTTGGCGATGGCAGGTCAATTATATGTGTATAAATGAATGCTATAATAAAAACTCTATCGTCTTATGACCGGTATATAAAAAATACCTTGTTAGTCACATAACAGTAAGCATCAACTTTTTTCTATTCCAAAAATAGAACAGTAACAATGCCCTCTCTAAAACCAAAAGAAATATATCAGTACGAACGTGATTTTCACGAATGACATCACTGGACAGCGACAAAAACTGTTATTATTAGTGACACAATTGACCAGACCATTGACAGTCGTTTAAAAATGTCAGCATAGTCCAAAAAGTGTATGTAAAAAGTTGGCGAACCTTTAGCATTCTCCTTGGAGCTGTCATCAGAGCTGGGCAAACCGCAGAGTCATTGCATCGCAATAACCAATTGTGAGCGTATTACGTGTCCTATCACAAAGCCCCGAGCTCTTTTTACGAAGGCTTAGAGATACTAGAATGTGCTGCGCCAAAACTTGCTATCGATTAAAATCAGATTCAAATAAGTTATATATTCTTTTTTTTTTCATTGAATAAAAAAAAAGTTTTGCCTATTTGAATTCTATTATCGTTGCTATTTCGTTCCCATCGTGAAAAATAATACAATTAAATAAAACTGAGGCTTATTAGTTATAGTTATACTAGTAATAACGCTGTAATAGTTAAAGCGGTGTCGATTCATAAAAATAACTGCATCCGTTACGCTAGATCGGAAGACCACAAAGTTTAATCAATAACTTGATGTTGAAATCCATGGGAATTCCTAAAAATCATTGAACATCCAAATGACAATACAAAATGCTACCTTTTTCAATATTTAAACCAAAAACAAATAATATTCCATGAAATTAGAATGCGCAAAATCGTTAACTTTCGTAAGTTTCGTCTGAACCGTAACGAATAAACAAATGGACCGATTTTCAATGGGACCCATCGTTCATGGTTTAATTCTTATTTAGATTGGAAATATTAGAATTTATGTTCGATAGAGAATGAATGAAAAACCTCGAGAAAGACAATGATGAATGAAAATGACTTTTTATGAATGAAAGCAGTACTTATTGACTATTATCACCTAAAACAGCCAAAAAAACAACCTACTCGAAAGAATAAAAACCGTAGCATTTTTCAAACAACGCTAGTTCTTATTTTCATCCGTTAACCTCTCAAATTAAGCTAAAATTGCTTGCTATAATAACTTAATTGAAACGAAACCATGATTCAAACGTAGCCATGTCATTTCTAGCCAATTCTTTGTCTGTGTATAGATTTTTTATTACTTTGACTGTGATGCGACAAAGTCGTTTTTGCGCAAACATATCGGCGACAATGGGAAACGGGGCTTTTGTATTTTTTAGTTTGATTGATGATTTTAATTTCCTATTTGGTTCGTTGATTTTGCGTGGTAGATACAGTCGTCGGTTTCGACTTTAAATGTACATCACGTGTAAATATAATATATGTGTGAGACTGAGTCTTAGGTTTGAAAATAAAATATGTAACGGATCGTTCTTTGGCCAAAGAATTAGCATTGCCATTCAACGTGGCAATGCTGCCAGTCTTCTGGGCACGTTTCCGGATGACAGCGATGCGGATGAGTACTTCGACGCCTAAGGTCCTTTGGTTTTTTTATTTTTTATATATTTGTATAGTAGGTTAGTTAGTCTTTTTTTTTAGTATCTAGTGTATATAGTTATATTGTAATTATAGTTAATAAATAAATACATATTACTATACCTAATTAAAAAAATTAAAAGAAAAAATATGTAACAATGTTATATTTCTAATCAAGTACAGTTTCAGAACATTGAGAGGACATCTTATGTAGCTAGCCTACCCGCTTGTCATATTTATTTTTCCAAAGCTTCCTTCCTCCTTCCCCGTTCCTGCAAAACTTCCGTTTGACTATTCTGGCATTAATTTTAACAACAATTCTGGACCACAACTCCAAAAGCTCATAAAAAGCTAGCCTTTATGTTTCATAGCCCATAAGTACCTACCTGTACTTAACGTATCTAAGATTCTGCTTCACATCGACAATATGCTTTATGTGTGATAAGAGATAACTTCAACAACAGTTCCGAGTTCCGACTCATAACTCCAAAATACATGTACCTCAAAAAGCTATCCTGCAATTCCCCAGCATATTAACCACCTATGCGATATGCGGATGTGACAGGAGCGATTTAAATATGGCGGCGCCGTCATCCCGCCACTGACGCTGCGGTCGTCCATTTATCACTCTCGTAAGCCTCCGTCGATATTATGATCAATGCCATTCGCCCGCCCAAACTCGCCTATTCCGTGTTGGGAAAGCAATGGGTTTCTATTACAAAGTTATGAGGCTTTTAACATTAATATTTTGATATTAAAGTAAGGCTTTTAAGTAAGGTCTTGAACAAAAACTGTTTCTGCTTTGGCTGAACATAGCTCGTTCAGCTAAAACAGAATAGCTACTGAAACCTGAAATAAAGCTTTTATCTTTTAGCTTCAAAATGCCACTCATCCTACACTGATCATGTAAAGAAATATATACTTAAATAAGTAGTAAACAATCGAATTCAGTCCTAAACTTGTCAGCCGTACCTATTCGTCATCATATTTCGACTATATCTCGATTGTCGATTGACCCAAATATCGTAATCGTCATATCGATATGTAACAGGGGCGAAGGCGGATCGCCCGCCTTGCACACTTTGTATTCACCCAGTCGCCACCTGGGGGTAGTGGCTTTAAAAAAATTCTTTTACATTTCACTTGCTGCGAGTGCTGTTACATAGACCTTATAGGTAATTTAAGCTACTTAGATGTTTCTAGAACATATTTTGGTTATTGTTTTTTTTTGGTCAAACCCTCACCGCAGTTCACAACATGAAATGACAATTTCGGAAACCAATACCTAGTCAGTTACAAAAATGCTCACCTTTTAAAAAAAACTTGTTACTTGTTAATTTACATACCTACGCCACTTGTGGTTAAATGACTGATGATCGGTGAAGCAGATGATTTCTTTATGGGCTTCTCCGTATATACTTCGGGACAAATGGTCGACTGCAATAAACTATTAATAATTATTCAACTGAAAGTTCTTTTAATTGTGTTTTATTTGTGTCATGCTCAACCGAACGAGCCAGCCGGGCTAAAGTAAATTTATAAGGTATAATCTGCTAGGAAAGGATTAATTAAACAAGTACCTTCTTACACAATGCAAAGTTTATTGGAATTATACAAAATTGAAAGTACACTTACAAACAATGTGGCAAGCCACTAAACCAATGTACCCTTCCCAGAGTCTATGGCATACACCCACACAACTAGTCTCCGTTCCTAGTGGTGTCAGTGAACGCCAGCAATGAGACAAATAGCAGTTTCTCAGAGTCGCTATAGCGAATCCGTGAGGTGATCGAATTAACAACTTCTAGCTCAATCGAACATGTATTGGCCTTTTTAGGACTGTGCTCATATAGGGAAAATAACTACTATACTAAGCAAACCCGAGACACAATATCCTTACAACAACTGGTCTTAAAACAACCTAGTTCCTACAAAAGGCCTAACTCTCTCATAGATTAAATCACAATGACACACAGATAATAGTCCGTGAGGTGATCAAATTAACAACTTCTAGCTCAATCGAACATGTACTGGCCTTTTCCGGACTGTGCTCATATAGGGAAAATAACATATATAACACATATAACATATATAACATATATATATATATATTACGAGTAAGTAATTATTTTCCAAAATTGTATATTTTCAAAACAATGAATGATTGGACACGAAGATCAATCCAATTAAGTACATAGTCATTTGCTTTCTAGTTTTCAGTGCACTTTGCTTGGTCCATGGTCTCCATGTAACGTCTAAACTTAACAAAAGCCAATTTTATTAGAAACACAACTAATTCTCCACCCCTTTTATCAAAGCGACATTATAACAAAGACATCCTCGGGTATCAAGTGGCGACACCGACCGAGTGCTGCCAACAAAAGAATGAGAACCGGAAAGCTAGACGAGTGGTCCTTGAATAGATCCCTCCGAGATTGTGTGAATGGTATCGAGTAGCCCGTATCGAGTAGTATCAAGGACGATCTGCGGGATCAATTGATATCAGCACGAATCGCTCCTTGCTGATACCGCGCGTTTAATGCTCTTGGCTTTTTAATTTTAATGCTCAATTGTGTTTGTTTTTTGTTTCTATTAAAATAATAATGAACTACTTTCTTCAGTGGTTCGTCAACCAAAAAGTTAAGCTCCTGGCAGTTTTGTCATAGCAATGATGCCTACCCAACATATGCAGATGAACAAACTATTAGGCGTTTGCGGGAACTTTAGTATGAATTTATAGGTAGCTCGTGATACCAAAAATCAAATTAAAAGGAAGATCTTATGAAATGGTGTTTTGAGTAAAATTAAAGTAATTATTCATGCGGAATTAAATTCGAAAACCATTTTTTGTTCGCTAAAAATAAATCGCACTCAATTATTCACCGTCCCCTAGGAACCACTTGAAAAAATCCAATCAGCATAACTCGTCACTTTAATATCGATCCCCAATTTGCCAGCACTTATCAAATCGCTTTATGCATAGATATAAAATAAAAGCAAACCATCACTTGCTGATCTCATGCAGAAATCTCAACCTTATTGCATACGAAATAGTAATAGATTTTCTTTCATTGGCGTGTGAATATCTTTGTGGAAGTACAAAGCCGAGTGGTTTACTTAGAGTTTAAAATATTCATAGCTTGTACTGGATCGTATTTAAATATTTACATAAGTGTCACGCAGCGTCACTGACGTTTGTCGATAAAATGTATTGAGTGGAATGGCTGAGTCGGGACTTACTTACGCTGGGGTGACTAGACGCTGAGAAAAGTCACTGATTAGGCGGTTTTACGGTACACTTACTTACAACTTATCATGCTAAATATATTTTCATAATAATTTCTATAAGTATACACGTATATTATGTAGGTTTCGCCCTAATTGCTGAAAGTTGTAACAAGTAGTCATAGTCAGTCCAGTGTGGAGCCAGAACCAACACATCGGAAAGTAAAGAAAATTATCCAGAACATATTTAACAAATGGCTTTGCGAGACTTAATATTTATTGACTCAAGCAAGAGTAGTCCATTTCTTCCTAAGTTGAAAGTGTTGATAAATATTTTAACATGCCGTAAAAGTATCATATTTTTTAAAGTGGTCCACCATCTAAGTACTTAAATGTTCATATCTAACTCTTATTATATATTACCTTCATCAGATTCTACATATAAGTTGTTCTTATTTATTGCAAGTTAGATAAAGTGGATAAGACAGAGATTAAAACAGAATAACAACTAGCAGGGCATCCAGGGGGGGTGGGGGATGGTTCAGGGGATCAGACCGGAATAAATCCAATTTTGTGGTCACGAAACTTCTGTCTCAGTTCAGATTCTGTTTGACGAACTCGCATCTCGGAGTAAATATTAGCATTTTTTCTGCGTAAGTTCATTGTCACCCCCTAACCAAAGTGTACCGAGACGTTAACACTCGGTAGGCAGGGGCGATACTTCTACTAAGCATCGTGTATTCCAGCCATAAAAAATAATGGATCTGCGAATCGTCGAGATATGCACGGAAATATGGAGTGAGGTGAGCGCTCGAAAAATCGTAATGGCATCGAGAAAATGGGGATTAGAAAGCGATCGAGTCGAAATCGATGCGAGAGTGTTCAAACATTGGCGCTTATACAGTGTGTATCTTAAGGGCGGCTCGGTTGTTTAAAAAAACAAGGAGTAATGGAAAAGATTCGCAATATTTCAAGGTGCTCCAATGAATGTTTTTCGCATCAACACGTGCGATGCAAAATAATCTAATGGGATTGTAATGGATTTGGATTTTATATTTACAATAACTTCTAACAACAATGTTATCGTATTAATTAATGAGAACAATGTTTTAATAGATTTCGAATACTTATACTCAATGTAATCAATAAGGAAATAGGTATTACAAGGTATATTAGGTACATAATCCGGGGCATAATCGGGAACAGAAAATAACAAGATGCAATTAAGAAGTGAGAAATAATAATGGTAAATTAATAACGTTGCAAATACTTCAAACAACACATTGTTTATAAAGTCAATTACTTCGCAACAACCATATTAAAAGCTGTAATAATAATTTAAAATGAGCGAAAACCAAGGGACGCTCATGATAGTGTAAATAACATAAAACGTACTAACCTAATTTCAGGTAATCGTGTTTGCGCGCCGTGTACAAACATATGAGACGCAAATGACGGCGTTACCCACACACCAGTCTCCAGCAACTTAGACGAAATACAATTACCGAGCTTTATGGTAATAGGCTCTAATATAGGTTTCTTTGCAACCCACATTTGATGGAAACTGCGACCTAGTTTATCAAATTTAAAAAAATATTCATAAAAAGAGCGGGGTAATTGCGTACACACTAACAGTAGGAATAGCTGTCATTTTGACAGTTCAACAACATTAATTGCGTTATTTACGTTGTTGAGCAGACGATTTTTCGAACATATGAAGCAATGGATTAGTAATATCCTTCAAAATGATTCAGATTGTGGTTGATAGCGTGTTACGCAATGAGGGTGCTGATCATTTTTATTATAGTTAACAAGCAGGTAGGTACATCGACTGAAAATGATTAAAACACCTAATTATCCCATTGAAAGACACTCAGTCACTCAGTCTGTGGGCGTTTAGTGTCCCCAAAGTGCCCGCAAAGTGTTATAAGCAAATAATTCAAACAAACATTATAATTTTTCCCGCAACTATAATAATGACAGCCAAACAATCTATACTACGCCCAATCACTTTGATACTCGAGAACCTTTCTTGCCAAAATTATAAATAGTTGGGAACGTCCATTTCGGCTAACGACTGCCTAACCTATATGACGTAGGCAGGTTAATGTTCAAGAAATTCGTCTCAAGTTATCGACGAACAAACAAAGTTGCGGCCGATGGGGAGCGAACCCAATTATCTCTAATGAAGACAATGATATAAGCGCGGTTATTGATCTAGATTTAAATTTCATGACGGGTCAGTCCCTACGATGTGCGAGCCCTTAATGCTTCTTGCCAAGTTTCGTGTACAACGACTGGATTTATTGATACTTTGCGAGAAGGTATGGGAACTATCGCAATGTTGAAGGGACGAAAACATAGATCCTTGGTAAGCAATTATTATTTGTTAAAATTAGTAATACTTTGCTTTTCTAAGACTTGTAAGATTTTTCAAATTCCTTTTCTCTATCAATTATGTGCTTTGTCGTCAGTTTGCCTTGAAATATATTCATGTGCAACCTCAGACTGTATGTAATGAATTGCTGGCATTATTTTTTTAGTATATTATTTTTAATGTTATATTCACTTTCTGGAGGTTTCAATAGTATTAATAAAGATTAGATATTTATACGCTATATTTACATATTTCAGTTATTTTTTTCCGAATCTTTCCAAACCGTTTATTTTTACAGATTAGGTATCTATAAGAAGTCTATGATGAAATATGTCACAGAAAATCGTACATGTTACTTGGATGATATTTTGTAAAAGCCCGTACCAAGACCATTCCATCGAACTATAACCAAGTTTAATGTCCACTAACTAATTTCTTATCCCCAAAACATAATAATATGAACCAACATACACACGAACAAACATGCGAAATTATGATTAACGAGCACACACACACAGACAGGAGGAACCTTTGTACACATGCAAGTACTTTATGAAATAGATCACTATGAGCGCTCACGTCAGCGATATCAATCGATACTCCTGTTACTGATATTTTGCTGTAAACTTCATCTTGCAAGGCTTTGTCCGATATATAATTCTCTCTGATTTACGGAGCTGGCTTATATTTTAGTAGAGGAGCGACTCATGTGGAGATGCATTGAAGCATTTTGTATCTTAGTAAGAAGATGTTTTCAGTTCTTTCTTAAGAAAATATACGAGTACTTACGTTGGAACTTGTGGAAATGGTAACTTTTTCAAAAAAAATCTACATTTATATTTGGTGTTTCCGTATATTTTTGGGACATTAGTGCATTTTATATCTGAGCCAGAAGATTTTTCTAGTAGGCTACGTCAGTACTTATATGGTAACATTTTCAAAAATATTTCTGAGAAGTATATCCGAATATTTTTGGGACATTGGTGCACTTTATAGCTAAGCTCGCCATGAATTTCGACAAGACGAAAGTCATGTACTCGTACAATTCACACGTCTTGCCGAATCCCATCCACATCGAAGGGTCGCTTCTTAAAATTGTGAAGGAATATGTCTACCTAGGGTAAGACATCCACCTTGGTAGACACAATTTTCAGAAAGAAGCCGACAGCAGGATCCTGTTGGTTCGGGCCGCGTTTGGGAAACTTCGTCAAGTCTTCTCGTCGCCTATCCTGCAATGTTTGAAGACTAAGGTCTTCAAACTTTGTGCGTCCTGCCCATTATGACATATGGTGCCGAAACGTGGACGCTGACAGTTGGGCTGGTCCAGAAACTCAAGGTCGCTCAGCGCGTTATGGAACGGCCTATGCTCGGAGTTTCTTTGAAGTACCTACAGAATCAAAAATGAAATTATCTGGAAATGAACCGGAGTTACCGACATAGCTTGCAGAGTAAGCAGACTGAAGTGAAGAAGGCGGTGGGCTGGGTATGTTTGTCTAAGGACCGATGACCGATGAAGCAGACGAGTCCTGGAGTGGAGAGCGCGTATCGGCAAGCGTAGTGTGGGACACCCCCAGCGAGATCAACCGACGATCTTAAGTAAGTGGCTGGGGCAGACTAGATACGAAAGGCAGAGGACAAGCTGTTGTGGCGCAGCCTGGGAGAGGCATATGTCTAGCAGTGGACTGCGATAGGCTGAATTGACTGATATCTAAGCCAGAAGATTTTTCAGTAGACTACGTAAGTATAATCAATATGGTAACATTTTCAAAATAGTACTAAATAGTAGGAGTTCCTAATAGGCACTTTCGGGATACTTTGACGTTTGCGATTTTCATTGAATAGACTATTTATAATAGGCTTCAGTTGAGTTACGGGAAGCTTCTGCTCGAAGAGTGCATTGAGATACCATTCCAAGAAAATGTTCTATTAATTAACCGTGACCTATCAAAGGGATTAGGTACATCAGTAGGTAGTAGGTACCTATTTCTACCTTACTTTATAATTAAGAAGAAGAATATTGTAGCTAGTATTATGCACATAAAAAGCTCTTTTGAATGTGAAAATTTACAAAAAAAATTAATTAATTCTAGTCGCCCCTTCCAAAAGGTGTCAGTGCCTGGATTTGACTTCCACATAGACTAATTCAATAATTTTGCCCTAAAATCGTAGCAGGAAAAAAGTAATTCGTGTTGATCGAAGACTAGGGGCTGCAAAAAATTCTTAAATAATTATAAATGTAAATTAAAAACGCCATTAGTAAAAAGTGTGTCGAGTATATTCCCGGGTCGTATTACAACGGTATTGTATCCGATATCGGTTGGTATCGGCATCGATCGCGAGAGGTGTCGGGTCGAACACTTCCACTTGTTAAGATGTTAATCGTTTTGCATAATAATTGCATCCAGAGGAAATTTTGCTCGCTGCCCTCAGGTCGCATGTCAATATTAAAACTAGGAAAATTAATTTTTAATTTCTTATTGTAAATGCCGTACAACGCTTTATCAATTAAAATATTATTAAGGTAGATAGAATACTTTTACAATTCAAGAGAAACACTAGGCAACTATTGTTTTGTTTTATCCCTTTTCTAGAATACACAAGGTGGAGCTGGAGACCAAAATACGACAATAAATTAATCTGCGTAATATCTAATGCCGTTCCCAGTCTAGTCGAAGGTTGAAGAAAAAATTTAAGTTCTAGCCTTTAGTTTTGATATTATTATGTGTGATCACTTTTTTCTGAGATTGCTGGTAAACCTATAATTGGCGACTGTGTAAGACCGAGACTATTGTGTGTACTTAAGATATATTATAAAATAAAGAAGCTGTTGGTGTACGTGAATCACGCTAATATTATAAAGGCGAAAGTTTGTGAGTGTGTGTGTACGTGTGTTTATATGTCTGTTACTTCTTCACGCTCAAATGGCTGGATAAATTTTGATAAAATTTTGTATGGAGGTCGTTTACATCCTGGACTAACATATTCGATACTAGGATTTATTTGATAGTTACAAAATACTCTTACACTGATGCATATAACATTAACAAGACTGATGTATTGCCAGTGTTATAGATAGGTATTGTATTCACTACGAATTCCTTAAAAAGCTTTCACGTTTCAAAAACTTTAATCCGTTTTAATTTTTTTTTTTTTTTTGTTTTGATTGGATCTGGAATGCCAACTTAACGAGTTTGAAATGATGAAATACGAACGTGCTTAAATAGGAACGTAATACAGGGTGTGCCTCATTTGCGTGCCGTTACTAAATACATGATAACGCGCGATGTGCATTATCTTAAAGCCTTAAGCTCACTCAAGATTCTCTTGGAGTAAATAGTCGTAAATACGTTTTAACCTGAGTGTATTTTTTAACGTTGATATGTCACTACTCGTATCTTGTTCAAACTATTTTTTATCTAAAACTAGTAAATAATCAGCCTTGGAAGGGGCTTGTGGCTAAGTGATAACCGCCGCTCGGGTCAATTGGTCAGGTTAGTTGGATGGACTGGATGGGTGACCATCTGTACATATCAAGCAAGACCCCTCCGTGCCTCGGAAAGCACTTTGGCAGCCGTTACGGATCGTCAGAAGCCCGAAAGTCTGACAACCAGTCTTACCAAGGAGTATCATATTACCCAGTTCTAACTGGGTTGTGGAGGTTAGATAGGCAGTCGCTTCATGTAAAATGCTGGTATTCAGGTGCATCCGGTGAGGCTGGAAGCCGACCCCAACATAGTTAAAAAAAAGATTATGAGTAAATAATCAGCCTCTTCTAGTTCTTTAACCCTTCGTTTGCTTAAACGTGGATCCACGGGACACACAATGGCTTTTTAATTGTGTCTGTAATTACGGCATTCAACCGGTTAATTCCCCGTAGGCCACCATTTACCTTTCCTGAAACTTTGCTGAAATCCCATCACAAGATTATAAACATGTAGGCAGGTATGAATGAATTTTGGCTTTAAATCTTAGACTAGGTACTCGTATTACAAATAATCAGTGAGCACGCAGCCTTGAAGAGTGTCGACTAGGCTTATCTCTCTTATACAAGAATTAGCTGTCATGCGAGACGCTGAGTCATAAAAAGTGATCTCCGTGAATCTCGACACCTGCAAGGTGTATTTGATTTAACTGATTATTTGAAAAGGGGTAACAACTCATCATTATGATCTGCTTTTACTAAGGGACCAACCCTATATTTTGTCGAGTTATCAAATATAATAATTATGTATAGAATAAGCATAATCAGCCTATAATGTTCCCACTGCTGGGACACAGGCCTCCTCTCGTTGAGAAGGAACATAATATGTATGGAGCAGCTGATTTGTTGTTCGCGATTTCAAGACTGGTTCCAAAACTTTTCATAATGATGGGTTCCGTACCTCAATACGAAAAATGGACCCCTTATAAGATCACTTCGTTATCCGTCTGACAAGACCCTTTTTCTCAGGAACGCGAGGAGTTATCAAGTTGAAATTATATATCAAATACTCAGGGCTACAATCCCTTGAAGCAGCGAAAAAATCAAACTTCTAAGTCACCGCAATCAAAGATACGGGCGTTTATGTCCCGTTTATGCCACATATTTTGACACTCGCAAGGGAATCAAAACCTATAGGGTACTTCCCATTGACGTATAATCATGAAAATTGGCATAAAGCAATGTCATATGTAGCACAAGTAAAGGAACAAAATCCGAAAACCGTAAATTTGTAGTTACATACCTATTACAAATTTGTACGGAACCCTCGGTGCGCCAGTTCGACTCGCACTTGACCGGTTTTTTTTTTTTGTTAGCTTACTTTGTGCCCCACTGCTAAGAAAAAGCCCTATTTCCTCTTACTTTGTGCGATTTTTCAGTTATTTCAATTAAACAATGTAAATAGGCTTTGTGGTAAAGCATCTTAACTGCGTAACACACAAAACCATCGCTATCATTTTGACAATTCAACAAAATCCATTGCTTCATTTGTTAAAAAACTCAAGGTTTCGTCAGTTAGAATAACGCAATGTATATTGTAGACTAGTCAAAATGAAAGCAACAGAACCAAGGAATGGCTTTCACTATCAAGGTCTTGGTCTAGATAAATTTATATCTGTTTTAACAGTATCAACTTCAATTTAAATGTAAGTAGGTATTGTTTCTTTGTTTTATAGAATGAGTGTGAATTTAATTTACTTTTCCACTGCGCTGTTATAAGTCAATCATTGCACGTATTTACCTAATGTTAATAAGCATATCAAACATATGCTTATGATATCTGTTATATTTTTTCAATTAACTGAAATTCCATTGTTTAATTACTGTTTCACCTGAACACAGTTTACTAATAAACGTATTATATCAAACTAGCTGCGCCCCGCGCTTTTACCCGCGTAAATGTCGATCCCGTGAGAATATCGGGATAAAAAGTAGCCTATGTGTTATTCTGATGTATAAGCTATATTACTGTAAAGTTTCATCAAAATCCGTTCTTTCGTTTTTGCGTGAAAGAGTAACAAACATCCTCACAAACATTCGCATGTAGGATTAGTGTGATGAATAGTTACACACCGATTTCTCTCTTTCAGTCGTCAGTAATTTGACTTTCGAAAGAAGATGACAAATCGTTGTGTAACTATACAGACGCTATACAACGTTTATTAGTATCGTTAGTATCTAAGGGGGTAGATATTTAGACCATCGGAACCTATTTCAGCGTTTTAAAATCACGTTGGTGGTTGCAGTATTTTATAATTTGTCTCAACGTCATATTATTAGGTACATACATAACATAACATAATCAGCCTATAATGTTCCCACTGCTGGGACACAGGCCTCCTCTCGGTGAGAGAGAATGCCGTAATCCACCACGCGGGCCCAATGCGGGTTGGCAGATGTCACATTTCTTCGAATGTTTTGGCTCTAGGACATGCCGGTTTCGTCACGATGTTTTCCTTCACCGTTTTAACAGCAGTGGCGATGAAATAATTTACACAAAGTAAAGCGCCTGTCTGGGTTCGAACCTACGACCTACACCTCGTAAGTCGCGGCCGTTACCACTTGGCCACCACTGCTCTATTCACTTGGCCAGTACTGCTATTAGGTACAGGCACTGATTAATATAATGCACAATCTTTCGGAGGCAGACATTTCAACTCCAGATTTTCTTCGTGGTCCGGGTGATCTTCCTTGAGGGTCGTGGTCCACATCACCCGGACCACGAAGAAAATCTGGAGCTGAAATATCCGATTTGACGTCCAAAGGTCGAAAGGACACTTTCCTCCTCCTTTTTCAAAAACGTTGCTTGAAAACAGTTCAGCTTTGATATTTTGGAGTAGGGAGATTTTATAATAGTATAATCTACCTATTCTAAATCTAAACGATAATTCTTATCCTTCCAAAGTATAAAACAAAGTCGCCGAAAAGACATTTCGGCGACGTATGTGCATAACTTCCGTACGACTACATCAAATTGGATAATTCTTTTTTTGTTGTGTTCGGTATTGCCAGGACAGGGTTTGTATGAAAGTAAATTTCGGAAATTAAAAAAAAAATTGCACCCGTGCGAAGCTGGGGCGGGCCGCTGGTTAAAAATAAACAAATTTCGATGAAGTGCAGTAGCTACTCTGTTAACGTTATAGTAGATAATATAAAAGTATAGAAGAATGTAAGTACCTAAGTATCGCAGATGAAGTATTGTACCTGCAACTACTTGTGATGCATTATTGCCATCGATAAACTTAACACGTTAATGCTTCGTATAGAATTACAAGCAGAGCGGAACGATACACACCTGTGTTGTGATAAAAGCAGGTTTTCTACTCTATGGTAATCTTGCTTTTAGCGTCCAGTTTTGTTCAAAGAAGGTTGTCACTGGTTAACCATTATTAATTAGGTGTATGAACATTTTGCTTTGTCCGATAAGGTATCAAATTTTCTCCGTGTCTCTTAAATATCCAACTTGGAATAGAGTTTTCTGTGGCTAGATGAATGGTGACGTTGTAGTTGCCTAAATGTTAAAACATCAAATCTAAGCCAGTTTCAGGCATAAAAACATTGGCTCGTTTACATACTGCCTTTTTTTAAACTATATTATTATTTCATGAAATGTAATCTGTCTGTACATACAAACGAGTGGAAAATCGTCATCCGTCTTATTATTATCGCATATTATACAAATAAAGAAATACAATTAAAGTGTCTGTTTGTTATGTCAAAATAACAACTCTTTACTAAATGCATATGAAAGTATAGACGGTACTTATTATAACAAAAAAACACTTTTTTTATATTTTTAGGCCCCACCCAGCAAAACAAAATTAAATCCATGAAGCCCAATTTGTTTTCCGACATGCACTTGAACGAAGTCGCGGACACAGCTAGTGAATAATAAAAACCGGTTTGCTATCTAAACCCAGCTTTATTTCTAAAAAATACATTTATAACTCTGCTCTTGACATAAACAAATGCGACGTATTTCGCGTTGAATACTCTTTTGCTCAATCTAAAATACACAAAGTTCTAAGCACGATGTTACGGAAAACATAAAAAGGCGTTATTTGTGTGTGAGGCATGAGTATCATAGCCGTGGGGTCTGGGGGGTCTGGGGAAGCGAGAAACGTATCGTATCCGCGGTGACCCCCGACCGCCGGCCGCTTCCTCAAATGATCCCATCTCGCGTGATCCCCGTATTTCTTTATAAATACTAGCTTTTATTTGGTGTAATGTTGCGTTTAGTGTTATCTTTACGGGAGATTTTGATCGTGCGAAATAAGGCGGTGTCATTTATGGACTAGTTAGCGTCAATGCAGTGAAGGATGATTTTAACCGTGTTCTTCATGTGTCTAATACATAATTCCTATAGAGTTAGCATAATCAGCTGTTAATGTTCCCGCAGCTGGGAGACAGGCCTCTTCTCTGTGAGAGGGATTGGGCCGTAATCCACCACGCGGGCCCAGTGCGGGTTAGTACCACTTATAGAGTAATCATTTACCAATTTACTATTAACAGTTGGAAATATATATCTTACCAACTGGTAAACGATAACTCTCTCGTATCTTCATCGATGTTAAAGCTTCGTGACCACCCACACCTTTGCACAGGAGACTATCTCCATAGATACTATACTCAAGCTTTAGAAGAATTTCCCTGTAAAATTATTTGTACTACTTTTCAAAAAACCCGTCTGATAAATAATGCCTGAGTTATCTCTAGGAAAGTCATTTGCAACCGCAATACTTACTGCATTTAAAGTGTTTTTAATAGAAAACTAGACCTAACTAGAAAATTAACAAGAGCATAAATGTAAAAGAAATTCCAAGAAAAACCTATTACGACGTGCAATCTCTAGAAGTGGCGGCTACTTACAGTTTCTAGCCGGAATCAGTCTGGTTGAAGGTCAAAGAGAAATATTCTAAAATGAAAGAAGAAAAAAGTTGAATGTAGGGTTTCTATATTTTTCTACGAACTTGATGCACGTGCTAATTTGTCACCAACCCAATTCCCGTGGTTATATTGACATTATTGAATTTTGAAAGACGGTCAAATGCAGACATTATTTTTTAAAGAAAGCTTCGAGACTCTTTGAGAGGAAAAAAGACGAAAATATTTGTCTATGCTTGAAACAAAACGCACTAATAAAATAAAGTAGGAACCCACTCTACAAAAGTCGAGACCTAAAATAAATGTTTAAAATACTTATAGCACTTGAATAAACTAACATAAGTACCTACCTATGCACATAAGTATAGCTTACGTTCGAACTAATTCTCAGCAAAATGATTGGCTGTATCTAGGGGCTGAAACATTTATCGTGAAGAAAATAAATAGATCCCTCGACAATGCATATGGATTGTACACTTAGGTACATGATACACGACACACACGTGAAATCTGTACAAAGATGAATCTGAAGACAGCAGAAGATTGGAGATTAGCATGAACGTAAAGAATATTTACAAGTCCATCATCTTCCTCATCTGCCTAGCCTTTTCCCAACTATTTTGGGGTCGGCTTCCAGTCTAACCGGATGCAGCTGAGTACCATTATTTTACATGGAGTAATAGTCATGGAGTAGGCAGTCGCCTATCTGACCTCCACAACCCAGTTACTGGGTAATACGAAACCCCTTGGTAAGACTGGTTGTCAGACTCAGGCTTCTGACGACCCGTAACGACTGTCAAAGATCCACGAGTGACAGCCGGGACCAATAGCTTAACGTGCTTTCCGAGGCACGGAGGGGTCTTGGTATGTAAAGATGCTCACCCATCCACGGACCAACCGCGGTAAGCGTAGCTTAACATGATCGATCGCCCCGTGCAGCTGTTATTACTTAGCCACAAGCCCCTAATATTTACAAGTCCCCTACCTATAAATTTCAGGTCATACCAGAAAAAGCAGATTTTCTTAAAAACCTTCAGTGAAGTGAACACAAAATTTCAATTTTTTTTTCAAAAGGGCAAAGCTTGATACTGTTTAATAATAACGAACGACATTCGAAGTAGTCCAAAAGTCGTCGACAGGACACTGGCACATTGCCTGCAAATGCTATAAACCTCAGTTGACTGTTACTACTTTCGCGACATGGTCAGAACTTGGTAGTTCAGTTAGTTACTTTAGGAGAACAATATTGGTGGAAGAAAATAATTACTACGGAATCAATGGTTTTACCTTGCAAAACTCTCACCATTGGATAAAGGTTGTCACGAAAACCAAAAAATTACAAATTTTCATAAAATATATTGAAAAATTAGAAAAGCCATCACACACATCTTCCAATAATAACCTCATGTGATACACCAACAGAAGGAAACAAAACAGGCTCAATCTATTGCAATAGAGCTTCGCCCCGCGGGACGGCCGGTGGGGGCGCACCGGACGTCCGCGGGTCCGCGGGGGGCACGGGGAGGGACGGCTCATCAATCTGCGAACCTCCTCATGTCGATATATTACGAGTGGCCTACATACCGGTCCGGTTTCATACGCAGATGTGACCTAAAAGCTTCCGCGAAATGAGGCCCACGCTAGTTGGAAAACTAATCAAATATACTTATTGGTAACGTAATATTAATTTGTAAATTTAGTACTGTTGTGACTATTTGAGATTAATGGATTGATGTTTTAATTGACTAGGAGAATCCAGTCTACTGATGGTTTGTCAATAAAGAACTCATTATGTCGGCTTATATGAACATGAACGGATCAGTTGACTATTTAACTCGTAAATTATTGTCTAATTTCTTAGATACACAATAAGAATCACTTTTACTTACGCAGAACAAAACAATTCTATCAATCCATACTAATATTATAAATGCGAAAGTGTGTCTGTCTGTCTGTTACCTCTTCACGCTTAAACCGCTTAACGAATATAGATAAAATTTGGTATAGAGATAGTTTGAGTCCCGGGAAAGGACATAGGGTAGTTTTTATCCCGATATTCCCACGGGATCGAAACTTATGCGGATGAAACCGCGGGGCGCTGCTAGTCTTAATATAAAAGCTGTAAAAGGAGCTTAATCATATTCTAAATCATCTCAGAATTAAGTTGTAATATTGTCAACTTTTTGATAAATAAATTCATAAATCGTTTTATTTAAACAGTTTCTTAATCGAAATCATAATTGGCAAAGTCAATGAATAGGGCCTAGAATATCAAAGAAAACAAATTCTTTGCCCACAAAATAATTAATTAAAGATGAACAAGTTATCTTCCAGCGACACCTAGCGGCCACCATTCTCTTTTGTATGGCCATCTTTTCATCGTCAAAACTCATTTCAATTAATTTTCGTAAAAGTAAGTAAATGATGTGCCCTTTAAAAGCGAGATATCATTAACACTGGTATGAGGGTGGTGGGTCTGAGTCTGAGCGACCGCCCGGCCGTCAGACGAATATTGTTCCGAAATAAAAGCAGATATTATTTTAAAGGGACGTACTTTGTATGTTGGCGTTGGAATGATTGATCTTAATAAAAGTGAAGGCCAAATTGTCTTTGAAAATGGGACACTGAAATTACAAATAGGTTAATCTATCATGTGTACTTTTTAACGCATTGTTGCCAGTCCTATACTCCTGTCCTGCGTATTTGTGGTGTATCCTCTGATATAAAGGTTTATCTGAAAGAAAATCCCGTCTTACTAGGTACAGAACAGTATCTTAAAGAAATATGAAATTAAAGAAAAAATAAGACTCCCCTATTCCCGGTTGCCACCCACCGACTCCCACGGGAGAATCATTAGGAAAAAATCGTGTTGATGGATTTAATTACAAAAAATAATTATTCTAAAGAAAGTTGCCTGAATAAACTTGAACGGAGCGGGTTCTTCGATTCCCCCTTAATCGGATTAATTTACTTTTAAAAAGCAGGGGGATGGATGTTGTAATTAATGGAATGATAACATTACCCACCTCGTGGTCGGACGCCTTCGGAATTAATAGAGACATAAACAAAGTTACGCCGCAATTATATACAGGTTTTATTGTGGCGAATGAGGTCATTTTAATTTCATACATTTAGACTGCTTTTCTATAAAACGTGGTGTATCAAGACATTTTAATTAGCAAAGAAAAGTGTATAAAATCTTCTTCGAGCATTTTAAAAAACAATCTATAATTGGGTTTTCCGCGACGCGCCCATTTGTTCTGAGCGTAGTTCGCTGGCGACGCCACTCGAATTCTTACGATCTCCAGTAACGGTCCCGATGAGAAGCGCTTTTTCCACTCGGTTACCGTCCGGTGATCTGTTCTGAACGCATCTCCACTGACGCAAATCATATTGCGAGGAAGGGTTCGGGATTAGGAACGTAACGTGGAATCGTCTAGTCATTGCCGCTGATTTTTCTCGGTCTCTCCGACCCTTTGACGTAAATGTATCGCAATGTCACGAGCGTTTGCGGGTTAGCCGGCTGGCTTATTTAAATAAATAAATTAAATGAAAAACTCATCTCCTGATTACATGTGAGTGATGCGCATGGGTGATGTTGGAATTTATTGGTAAATCCACATAAATAATTCGACAAATTATAATTGAATTGGAGATGTCTTACAAAAATCAAATAACATCTTTCAATAAAATATTGCCTATTAATAGTTAGTAATGAAATGACTGAAAAAACGGAAGCAAAACAATATTTTACATAGTAAACAATTGGTTCCTTTACATATTTTAATTGAGTCATGAATACGTAACGTTATAAGTAGGGAATGACTTGTATTTATAGATTTCCTGCTTATGTTAAATAAACATTTTTCCATTACAATAACAAAGAAAACAGCAGAAAATGGAACTACAAAACGCGCTCTCAGATTATTTTTCTAAGCAATCCAACCCTAAATTGCTAAAGTTATTCTGTGTCGGCGCTGGAGAGAATGGGTGTTATTTTTCTCGCATATGCTGTCTCATGTCGTGATCATTCTTTACGTTTCGTCTATCTATGTCCGATGCGGTGGGGGTGCTCTGGATTTTCGCTCCTTGAACAACACATGTTACTGGGATTTTTCTTAGAACACTTTATATCTTTGCTTTGAGAAACAAAGAAATGAAGTGGAAATTTTCGTTAGGTATTTCTAGAAGGTTTTGTGCCACTTGAGAGCAGGGGACAGATTTGTATTTTATATCAAATTTATATGGGACCACCCCTGAGGCATACTTTATCCATTAAAAACAATACATAGATCTACAATTGCAGCCAAGCAGTGCCAAGCTAAGGTGCATTGAAGAATTGAAGACACCGACTAGAAGAATCATCAAAATTACCATAGAAATGCCGGTGATGCAGTACATTTATGCATATAACTTCGTACATAAGAATAATTACCTAATGCATTATATACTAAAACCTTCCTAAAAGTATATAGATCACAATAGTGAAAGAATTATCAAAATTCCTTCATTCGTTTTTGAGAAAATCGCAGACATACAAACATACATACATAGGTACATACGGGTCGAATACAGAACCTCCTTTTTTGAAGTCGGTTAAAAATTTAAAATAATTGTCAGAAACGTTAATTCAATAGTAGTTACTAAAGGTACCTGCAATTATAATTAACGATTTCATTAAACATCTCTGCATACTCCGCCAGAGACACCACGTGATGGGATTTCATATAGATTGTAATGACATACCATCACGTCAACATTCCTCTGAGAACTTGTTGTGCCAAAGATTTCCAATTAATTAGTTTCCTTCGACACTAAACTTAATAACAACTCTCAGACCTGTATTTGTCTCACGAACTTATATAACAAAACTGTTATTTTACTTCAATTAGGTACTAACAAGTCTTTGCAAGCGAGGTTTTATTACTATTGGCCTTGTGGCTCGAAACGTAACGAGCATATACTTAAATACTTTGTACAGACGCCAGCACATCAAGCTAAATTTCTTTAATAGATTTTGAACTTTATCGCTAAAGCATAAGGCTTAAAGTTGATTGGGAAAATTTGACAGTTTCGGGTAGCTTGATGTGCTGGCGTCTGTACTCGCATTATAGGGTTAGGTAAATTCCACTTTTTGTGATATGGCTCAAAACGCAGTTAGCATAAGAAAATAAAGGGTTACATTATTGTTTTATTTTTTTCAGATAGTCAATCAGCCCTAAGTATGGTTAGGGCTGATTTTACCAAAGTCAGATATATATTGTATTCGTGGAATAAAATTGACGTCTGACAGTTGTAGCATGGAAAAACTTGAAAAAAAAAATCAATCTCAGGATAAAACTTATCCATACTATAATTATAATACTTATTATAAATGCGAAAGTGTGTCTGTCTGTCTGTTACCTCGTCACGCTTAAACCGCTGAACCGATTTAGATGAAATTTGGTATAGAGATAGTTTGAGTCCCGGGAAAGGACATATCGATACCTCTGGGCTCAAAGGTCGTAAAGGACATTTGGGCGAAAATGACTTATTGATACTGCTATACTCAGTTTTTAATTTCCTATCGATCTGTATATTCCGTTTTACGAAATTCGCAAAAAAAATGCCTTTACGACCCACATAATTTGAGACGTTAAACAAAGTTTACCGTGAAAATATGGATGTAAATAACACTTAGTTACCAGAGTGAACTCATTTTGGTAGTAAAGCAAAGTATAAAACAACTTTTGGGTGTAAAATACATAAAAAATATCAATTGTCTTATACCACCTTAGGTGGTTAATATAAGTCCCTCAAAAATTTGGATGTAAAGGACATCGTCTTTGCAAATTGTCCTGTACACCCCTACAATTTAAAATAAAAAAAATACAAGTGTCCTTTACTACCTAGTTTCATTTTAATTCTTTGCTTCCACTAAGGGCGTATATATAAACGTAAGTGAGGAATTGTCCCATAAATCCTAGAATATTCATAAAACAACGAATTTAATCTAAACTTTCTACCAAACTTAATAAAAATTAAATAATTTACACAAAACTATAAACTCACAATTTTGTGAAATGTAGGTATTATAACGATTATTGAAATTACAAGATGTTCAAGTTTAGGTATCCACTTCATAATTATCGTAGAATTTGATTTCTGTACACAAACTTTCAACCCCTACCTTATTAAATTGTTTCTAATACTCGTTGTACATTACTTAAATATAAATAGCCTCCTCTATTGGCTAGGTTGTAAATAACTAGTATTCTAGAAAGTACGAAGTAGAAAACCGTTAACCCTCAAATGGTCAATCTTCACTTTTTAATAGAATGTGACAGAGTTCAAAATTCGCTATCTTTCTGTCTAAGAAACATTTTAACAATAATAAATAGTTCCAAAGATATGAAAATATTTTAGACCGTTAAGTAACATGATTTCTGATGATTCCATCACTTGAAAGCGTCTAACCCACACTTTTTCGCTTAATGTACTTTAAAATACCTTAACTGTCCGATGTGATGATTATTTTCTAGCCTTCTACTTAACTACAAGTACGTTATCTGATTTTTCTTGACTATAAAGACGCTAAAGGACTATAACTACTTTATAATTAAGCATTTAAAGAAAAGTTTAAGTGAAAAACTTAACTTATTTGCAGTTACCCGCCCTTAACGCTATTTTAGTTAAGCATTTAATTCCCACAATACTTTTCTTGAATATAATGCCTGTTTAATGAAAACGGTAAAAAAAATATATAATTATAATTGCCTGTTTAATGAAAACGGTAAAAAAAATATAATTCTGCAACAAAGCATCTAAGCTTCATTACTTAGCTAAAAGACAGTTAGCCGACTCTCGCGCTGTGTTCACTCCGGGGGGGGTGAGCTGAGGGTGCTACAAGATCTAACTAAGATCAAAAAAGTGACGATATAGATGAAGATTTGAAACAAAAAAACCCAAACCTACAAGAAAACGATCCAAAAAAAGAAATACAATAATTCAAAGACTAGCAAGTCTCTTTAATTCTGTCATCTAAGAGAGTATAATGCCCGAGGTGTGGAGCAGAGATGCGGTGGTTCTGTTCTTCAAAAAAATCCTCGCTGAAGAACTATAGACCCATCTCACTTCTGAACCACGTATCCAAGCTGCTCTCGAAGGTCGTCACGAACTGTGTCGCCAAGAGATTTGTTGAGTTCCAGCCGTCAGATCGCGTGCGGGCATTGAGATGTTTGTACGACGCTGCCACGATGACTGTTCAGATCCAGGATTAAAAAACCACCCCATCCAACTGCTCAGAGGGGTGTTTACTCATCATCTCATCAAACAGATTCTGTTTATAAAGTTAAAGACAGGAGCTCATTTAAAAAAATTCGTCCGCATCGCTGTCAAGAGGATAAGTGCCCAAAAGGCTAGCAGGGCAGCATTACCGTGTTGGATGGCAATGCTTATTCTTTGGGCTAAAAATAGGCCAGCTCTCTGGTCACGCGTAGAGTCAACCAACCGCTTGGCGATGTCTCGAAATATTCGATAAGCACTCGGACCCCAAGGCCTTAGAGTTTCAACCCCAAACGGCTCAAACATATGGCTCCCAATAAGGTTGTTATATTTGCGCTGTTTGAGGTTTTCTGCTCCTGCAGTAGCCGCCCCAGCATAGCCCGCCGTGCTAGGAAGATAGGATGGAGCGAGGGTGTCGACACAGGTTGCATCCCACACCAAAGGCCTACCCAACTTCCAAGGCATTATGGTCATTCCATCTGGCCTCTTCCCATCGTCGCGTGCCAAGCCATTGAGTTCTAAAACAGCGGGCACCCCGACGGTGACAAGAGCCCAACGGATGATGTTGTTAATGCTGGCGTGCCGTGCCATCTGACCAGCGCTCTCGCTGCAAGATACGCCATGGTGTCCGAGGCAGTCGACTGCTGCACCGCATTGACAGCGATGTGGAGCTCCGCAAGGAGCGCCCAGACGCAAACATGTAGCGAGCCAGAATGTGGTGTCACGCAGCATAGTGCCTATGTTGGGTGACGGTAGCGCTTCAAGCCAGAGGCCCGACTCCCAATCACCCACAGCCAGCAGGCGGGCACACTCAGCAGTATTGGTGAACGTATTAAAAATATTAATTTAGAGCTTTGTGTTCAATTACAAATAAACGATCTCAATTTGATTACAAAAATGCACGTTTTATTTGTATAATTATGTTATTTCATGAATATTTGTAAAGAAAATACATTAGTATACACATAAATACATACAAAATTACATAATCCATTTAATATTTAAGTTTAATTATTAATTTATCCTTTCAGAATACCTTAGCGGGTGGTCCTTTAAGAACCTAAAAATTATTACACTTGTCGATTATTTCCTTATTTTGTTTAGTTTTGTGCAGTAAAGTACATTTACGCCCTTAGGTTCATCATAGGATGAAAATTTGAAGGGTGTAAAGGACGTTTGTTTTTAAATTTATGGTCGTAAAGGAAATCTATCTCGGTAAATACAGCAGTAGGATCATTTTTTAACACTGCCCTAGAGAATACTATAAATTCTAAGCACTTTTTTCCTAGGTTTCATTTAAATAGCTCAAGAAACAAAAATGTTACAGTAAAAATAATTTTTTTTTTTTCGTTTTTTGCTTCTCCTGAAAAGTCGCATTTTGTCCTTTACGACCTTTGAGCCCAGAGGTATCGATATGATAGTTTTTCTCCCGATATTTAAACTTAAAACTTAAGCGGGTGAAACCGCGGCGCGCTGCTAGTTCTAGGTAATATAATAGTTGGATGAAATTCGCCCTTAATATTATAAATGAGAAAGTAACTCTCTCTGTTACCTTTTCACGGCCTCAACGGCTGATCGGATTTCGATGAAATTTTGTACACTGGTATACCTTGACCTGGGTTAGGACATAGGATATTTATTATCCAATAGTACTTCGTAAATAATGTGATGATTACAAAAGAAATGATAGAAAGATTTATAAAACTTGTATAATATTATACTTATACTCGTAATATTCCGTTTGTAATCTTGCTATAAAATTATGACTTGACTAGGTGTACAAAGGTGAGGGTTTTATGTTTATTTTATTGTTGTTCAGTGATATCGCAATAATGGTTGTTTCTAACTGCAGCTGTTGATTTATTTTCGTTGGATCCCACTTTTGAATCCCAGTTTAATATTTTTGGCGTTGGATCCCACAAAACATTATTATGTATTTCCGTTGGATCCTAAATTTAAAAAATGCAAGAGACTTATAAGATAGTTGCGTTGCCTTACAACAACCCAGGAAACCTTGATTTTCTATCATTTAGGTAAGTGTCCGTATCTTATACTATAATTGATTGTATAAGATGTGGACACTACACAGATATTCGGACATAGATATTTCTCTGAAGTGATAATATTATCCATAATTATAAAGAACTAGGTATCCAAAAAAAAGGAGTTTTCATGTTAATTTTGGTTTTATTTTTGATCAAATACAATAGGAAAAACAATTTATAAGTAGGTACCTAACAACCAAAGATATTATTGATGCAATATAAAATAACCTAACCCACCAAACAAGCGGAGGTAGAACGCCATCGTCGAAGGTTCCGTATGAGCGCGATTTTCAGGCGAAATGAACAACACGCTAGACAGAGCACGACTTCGCCAATGTTAAAAATATATCAATAAGTAATTAAATTTTCTTGTAATTTATATCTATTTTTATATTTCCCATGAAGATACGGGACAAACGAGAGCATATCAATAAAAAACTTTTTTACAAAAAAAACAACCGACTTCAAAAAAAACTACAAAGTGATAAATAACTTTAATTTCGGAAGTCGGTGTCGTTGTTTCCGCATTTTCGTTTTTTGACACCGACTTCCGAAATTAAAGTTATTTATCACTTTGTAGTTTTTTTTGAAGTCGGTTGTTTTTTTTGTAAAAAAGTTTTTATTTTTCACTTTTTAGTTGTACCTACTCCACACAAATTCAAATAACAATAATGCATTGAGGAATTGAAGACACCGACTAGAAGAATCATCAAAATTCGCATAGAAATGCCGGAGATGCAGTACATTTATGCATATAACATCGTACATAAGAATAATTATATAATGTATTATATACTAAAACCTTCCTGAAAGTATGTAGATCACATTAGTGAAAGAATTATCAAAATCGGTTCATTAGTTTTTGAGAAAATCGCGGACAAACAAACATACATACATACATACATACATACATACATACGGGTCGAATACAGAACCTCCTTTTTTGAAGTCGGTTAAAAAAAAAACAACCAAAAGAATTACTAATCCTTTGCAGTGTGCATGTACTCGTATGTAGATTGTTATGCCTGCATGTTAACTTATTATAAAAAAAAATTGAAGCAATAATTATAGAAATCGTCCATTTTTCTGGATTTGAAAAATACAGGAATACTGCTCTATCAATTTCAGTATAAACCAGTCTTACCAAGGGGTATCGTATTACCCAGTAACTGGGTTGTGGAGGTCCGATAGGCAGTCGCTCCATATAAAATACTGGTATTCAGCTGCATCCGGTTAGACTGGAAGCCGACCCCAACATAGTTGGGAAAAGGCTAGGCAGATGATGATGACTGCTCTATCAATTTCATTTTAAAACATCGAGTTCATTTACGATGACGGCTGCCAAAACGGAAAAATCGTCGAGTCAGGGGTTTCTAATTATTGTATTTTAAAACAGAACCCTAAAAATCATGAACGTCATAAAAACATAAACTTAAATGACTTGCGATAAAACGCTATTCCTGTCTCCAGCCCAGGCCAGCCTGTGTGTTGCCCAGATTAAATCATAGGAAATGTAACATCTACGGGAAAAGTCACACGCGTAATAGACATCTCTTATGTTACAACTGCTAACACTATGTTATTAGTGAGATTATAAATCACGCAATCGGAAAAAATAACAAGGTAAAATATATGTAAATAAATAACAAGACAATTAGATTAAGTACTAGCAATATGACGTGGCATTTATCTTTGAACGCTACGATGATAGTCTTAAGCGAGTTATTAACGTTAGTAAAATTACGACTAACTTGTCAACTTATATCACACTTAACTCAGCGTTAGAAATAACTAGGTTTGAAGTATTAACTTTTATAAAAACAAAGATTGGTACAGTAACTACAAACTAACTTATATCACAATCTGTTGACATAATTCGAAAATCGATAGCAATCGTTGTAAATCATGACCCGCTGCGCTCAAGCAATATAATAGTAGCTCTAGTAATTACGAGTGCATATCAAATACACGACTGTTGATTCTATGGAATAGTTGTAACTGACCTACGAACCGTGGTGCACACAAGCTTTTATATTCACTCCGCAATTTATTATATTTGTGAAACAAAACCTTGTTCTTCTTCATAACGTTGTATATTTCATAATTTTCTAGCTAAGAAGTGGACAACGCATCAGTTGAGAACGTAAGTGTTATGTTTTTAATTTTATTTGCTGAACAACCTTCAGGTTGTATGAATGTATGGATTTCAATGTAGCGTTTAACTAACCATTAGGAATTATTGTTATTGCTGTTGAGTAGGTCATCTTTGAATGAAAGACGGTGTACTGTAATAAACTTCGAGACTATGATCTTAGATTTTATGGTAAACCATTTTCTTACATGGTTTGCTAACTAACTGTATTTAATGTTTTTACTATGTAGGAAAATGCTACATGAAACAATATTCAATCAATTCTATCAATTCAATTTGTAAAATTGAATTTGGATATCAAGTTTTGCTATGTTTCATTATTTCATTCTTCTGCGTATAATATAAGGGCATAATTAGCTCATTTAAAATTAGGTAAACTTATCAAAGTGGATGCAGACATAAATGATTTTAAAAAATGTTCAGATAAAAACAATATCATTGTTGAATCACTTTATGAATACGCTGAACACCAATGGTGGGGTAAAAAAAATAAAAGAACTAAGACTGCAAAAATAAACTTTCAAAAACGAGCTTAGTGACAAGCATTTATTAAAATAGTTATATGTTTATACTTAGACATGCCTTTCAAGATAATCATGACTATGGAAAAGAGCTCCATAAAACACCACACTCAACATAACGGCGCTCTTCTCGATATGGTGCAGATTACATTGTTCTAATTGTACCTACTCGTTATTTGATAACCTGTGGGAATAACGCACTGACCTTTAAGAGGGAGTATTACAATAAATTCTATAGAACAGGCTACCAAAGCATATTTTATCCGTGTGAGTATAGTATATTCATGTGTATAGCAGTTTAGTGCCCTAAGTACCAAATTATAGGAACCAAATTCACCAGCATGAACGGTGAATACTATAAACGCAGCGTTAAGAGGAAGAACAGTAGTCTTTCTTTCTGTTAAAACCAACATAATATTAGGACTAATACCTCCGGTAACCCAACCTCATATAGGCAATATTCTCTCTGTCCTTTCATCAAACCATATTTGACCCAAAAGTCCCAAATGCAGCAGTGAATGGCCATCATGTTAATCCCATTAAATAGTTTAAAATATTATAGTTCCAGAACCCTTGTGTTTTTCCTAAACATTTCAAAACTCCAAAGCTAAGTTACGTTAAGTACAACAATCACCTTTAATCGTAGCAGCACTTTTAGTTATAGTAACAGCTTTTAATAATATTCAACAATACCCATCGATAAGACTTGCCACAAACATCAAACTATTGCTTTTAACTTTCTTATACTCTGCTCTCGATGTTTTCTTTACCTGCTGAAATATGAGCACATGTTGTTTTCTAGGCTTCACTCTTTTTTTCCTAATCAATCAATCAACTCTGCCTTTTGTAGACAATTGTTGTGGATTTCTGAATCAACAACACTGTAACCTTAATGGTCTTTTACATCAAGTCTATCACTAGTTGCATTTGTAAGATCACCAACTTGCTTGACATCCTATTCGATTTTTATAGATTTGAAATCGATTAGAAATCGAACGAATTCCTGTCATCCTTTTTTTTCTGGGAAAATCGTCATAAATACTCTCTACCAGGAGAATGCGAAGAGTTATTCGCCGGACGCTGACCAGCTATAATTACCAAATGGCCGCCCTCGGCACTTTAGAGATATTCTTCTGTAGAAAGCCAAATTGTTATCATCTACTCCAACTTCTTTTTCGGTTTGACTATTTTGGTCTCGGTCATTGTCAATCTTATTCCTCTCCACAGTTCTCTACAGTTATGTTTTTATCATATGTGGGTCCATCTTGGTCCTATAGGTGAATAATACATTCATGATCGTCACTAAATAACTTGTTACTACACCCACTTGTCTTCGCACTTGATGGCTATAAAGGTTTCGCTGGGGACCTTGAATCTGAACCTAGGCAGCGCTAGCTATATTAGAAATCAAACCTTCCAAGATTTCTACTCCAAACAAAAAATCCTTCTAGAATGCACTGGTATGTTTTGCTAAGTGTATGCGCGCAAAACGATGATGCCGCTGAAAGTACGTGTGGAGCGAATATGTGCAACGTCAATCCAAGATTTCGTTCAAAGTATTATGTCATAATCTTATTACGACTTACAACTATGACTTATTGTTGCACGTCATCCTAGAAACATATAACTGTACTGTAGATGACGGTAATATAATTGAAAAAAAAAATCTGATTTTATTGATATTAGTATGATCTCATGGGATTTACTAATTACGTGAGGTGTTTATGAGATCATTACAACGAAGGCGTCTGTTACTCTTTTAAGGATTTAGTGGTTGACAAAAGAAACCAGAATGATAAAAATAATAAAATAAAAATGAAATGCTGTTCGTTGGTAAGCGCATTGCTTGAGAACGGATGGACCAATTTGGCTATTGTTTGTTTTAGAAAGTTCGTTATAGTTTGAGTAAGTTTTTTAGGGAAAGAAATAGAAATTGGAAAAAATGCCCGGAAAAACTAAAAGTGCTTTTTCTATGGGATTTTTGTATGAATTATTGTTTGAACAGGACAACGTTTGTCAGGTCAGCTAGTTTTAAATAAAATATAACCCGTATGAACCAGAAATGCAATGAGGAGAATCGCTTTTTCGATTTGCGAACTCACTTTGTCCGGGGGAGAATTGGAAAATTGGAACGAAATAATATCCTTTTGAAGATAGTGTCTTAAAATATTTAAATTGCTGATGAATGTACCTACAACTACCAATACCGTCTTTTTCGTAAATTCAAAGTAATATGGATTTTGGTTCGAGGTTTTTGTAAAGTAAATATAACAAAATGTTTTGATCACACAAGGGGGAATCCTAAAACGGCAGATTGCTCACCTCCATTACCTATTAGGTTTAATAATTCTAATAAATCAATACTATAAAACAACGATAACTCATAATATAAAACTGAAAAGGTGATGATATTACTCATCTCTTGTATGTCTGCTATTAAACGTTAGTTACGTAAGTTATGTCTGAATAGCCACATTAATAGTGACAAACTTATTTACGGAAGAACAGTCAAGTAATGCTAATGTCGCAAAAACAAGGTATCATTTTACTCTACGACCTGGTTTGAACCCTGTGCGGCAAACCAACTTACAGAATATTTAAATTTAGTAAAATTCAAAGAAAATTGACATAGTATTTATCTGAACTGCTAAATTAATGGCTTATGTGAATATTTAAATTGTAATTCATCATCATCATCATCCACAGCCCGACTTCACCCACTTCTGGGCTAGGCTCTTTTCTTGCGCCAATCCCAACGCTCCTGTATTAGTCTCATTCAGGTTTTGCCCGCGATGGCAACAAGGTCGTCCGCCCATCACGCCGCTGAACGACCGACACTCCGTCTTCCAGTCCTTGGCCACTCGGTCACTGCATGCCTTACTCCATCTGTCATCACTGCGCCTTGCCCAACTTCATTTGAGTTCCATAATGGGCCCGAAAGTCTGACACCCAGTTTTACCAAGGGATACCCCTTATTACCCACTCACTGGGTGTTGCAGGTCAGATTTTTTTCGATATCGGAGACCTTCCTACGTCTTCGGATCTCGACGTTTGGAAATTATAATTATATAATAATATGTTTAAATCAACCTAATACCATTAAGGTCGATTAAAAGTATAAGAAAATAAATATATGTGATGTGGCCTTCCCCACTGGAAAATCCATACGAAAAGCTCCCAAAATTCCTACAAACGCAAGAGAATCAGTTATTAGAATGATTGTTCATGAATCAATACACAATTAGATTATTGGTGGTTAATTAAATTTATGCCGTAGTAGCGACATAGTACACCGCTGACCGCACTATGCGAGGACATACATGTGACTATAGTCCATGTGACTTGTCGCCTACAAATGCGTAGTTCAGACGCCGTACTAAATTATAAACTCTGTTTTATTGCATTACGATGGTTTGTTTTTCGCGTATAAATACGTATATGAACAGTTCATTCAATCAATCCAGTTTACATCATTGATAGTCGTGCACTTTGAATTTATTCAAGTTCAAGAAATAAGATGTGAGTGTATATATTCGATATTTTAATTTAAACTAAGTGTTAATTTATTGTGTGAGATGGAAACTTATTGGACTTCATTTTTTCCTACGCTCTTTATAGACGTTGCTGTGGTTTTGCACGTATGTGGTGATTTTAAGGCGCTAAATAATTCAAACGTGTGATTAGTTTGTGTAATAGTTTAAATTATCGCATCAATCAATTGTTTATTGCTCATTATAATATCTATATATCGCGACGTTTATTATAACAGGTAATATTCAGAAACTTTGCATGAATATTTACGCGATACCTAGTACATTTATTGGTCTTATAAACTGAATGGTAACTTCGTGAATAACTTAACATATCTGTAAGTACAATTAAGTAATGCAGACTTATTTTATTTATTCATCTTTTGTCTCTTTCATTCATGATTCAACTGCGTACGTGCGTTTTCCATTCATATTATTTCAGATTATTTCAAGTTACAATCGGAATTTAATTTTCATCGATGTGATTTTAATCATAAAAACATCGTCGAAATGAGAATCGTAACATCAGATTGTTATAAAGGGCTCCACTTATTCTGATCTTTTCTATGTAGACAGGAGCATTCAGTACGAAACTTAACAAGAAAACCTTTTGCATTCAGTTTCAATCGGCCGGCCTAGATTTTCTATGAGAGAACAAAATCCTTATCGCCGACCTTGTCGTATAGTAATAAATTCATGATACTGAAAATTTACGTGTACACGTACTGAATGCGATATACGAGTTACGAGTAGTTGCACCGTAACATTGATTTGCGTATTGCCATGTCCTTTGTTGTACCCTCGTACTTTGAATTTTACCGGGTTACTTTTTGGTCCTGGATTTTTTCAGACTGAAACTTTTTCTAGACTGATTTGTTCACCTTAGTTCTTGCCTAATGCTGCAACATTTATAAAGTTTGTAAACATTGAACTGTAAGAGTTGAATATGAACCAATCGTTAGGCAGAGTTTTGTTTGCGTTAAAAGCGCCTACGCTGTTACTATGCGCGCGAAATAGGTACACTGTATAACAGCGCCCGCAAATGAGAAATCAGGGAAATCATGGCTGGGGAGACCCTAGTTCTTGGACCATAGAACAAACCATAGGTAAACTAATGACCGAGAAGCACCACAGGCATGGCTGTAGACAGGACCACGGTTTTGAGTCCCCCAAAATGAGTGAATCCTTCTGGATTCACTCATTTCTATCAATCTAGAGATCGTTGACACGTACAGGGCCGGTTCCGCCATTCGGTGCACAGAGTGGCCGCTCCAGGTGCCAGACCAGAGGGGGCGCCGATCCAGAAGCGGATGAGCGCCTGTGTGGTCAAAAATAGAAAATATCCTTAATTTTGTAAATTGTACGCCTGTAAGTGCATTACGTATTGTATTTATTTGTTGATTGCAAAACACAGCAACAGCTCACCTAGGATTGCACTATTCTGTCAGAAAAACGGTGCCAGACAAGAGATATGTAGCCCAAAGGCACCCCACGGAACAAGATTTTCTTTAATTTTTGACCACAGAGGCGCCTTCTTCCGCTTTTGGTCTGGCACCCCTGTTAGGTTGGCGCATTATCGGTCGATAAAATTTTACAGATGCTAGGATGAATTAGGAGCCCCTTGCCAATAATAGGCTATTAGGCATACACATTGCACAACTTTGCAAAACAAATCGGGGACGTAGATTTTTTTATTCGAATGGGCATGCAAGTACCTAATATGTTGCTGGCACTTAAATTTCTCCGAGGCGGAGTGCTAACATTGTCGAGCTCGCTTGTCTTTTTTAGCCTTTTGTGATAAGTCAACAAAGTAAGTACCTCCTAATTTCTGTATGAATAGCAAAATTCAAGCTATCCAAGGTGCAAAAATCATCAGGCTCGCTTCGCTCGCTCTTGCATCTCAGCTTCTTCGTACAAGCTGTAGCTGAACTGACCCCGTAAATAGCATTATGTACACATAATGCTGTTTACGGGGTTATGACAGGAGAAGATGCATCTCCCGATAAAATTCCAGCATACATTTTAACGTACCAAAAAAATATTTTCAAATCTGAATGATCTTTCAAAAATTAAAAAACTCCGGTCCAGAGCTCGAGCCCTCGAAGTGAATTCCTGGCAACGACCTTGACCATAGGAATGGTCAGAAAATTTTTGGACTGTGCATCTAAAAAATAAACACAAGTCTAAACCAATTTATGGCTTTTACGCTGCAGTCTGAATAAAAAATACCAAATGCTCTAAAAAGACCTCTTAAAATGTTCTTTGTTTTAGACCAGGTGCAGTAAGCACGTAAACAAAAGGAAAATCCAAACGGGATCTTAGTATATTTCTTTTGAAAAGAAAAAAAGTGGTTGTGTATTTTCCTAATATTCTTTGGTATTTTTGCCATAATTTCAATAATTTCCTAAGTGAAGTCATCTTTAAATGTATTATGTTATAGCATCTCATTCTAACTCTTCTGCGATTATAAAATCTGGTTCGGCACCCTAATTGCGTAGCGTAACACACTTTCAATCACAATCTGAATCATTTTGAAGGATTTCTAATCCATTTCTTCATATGTTAGAAAAAATTGTCTGCTCAACGACGTAAAGAACGTAATGAATGTTGTTCAACTGTCAAAATGAAAGCCATTGCTACTGTTAGTGCATTACGCAATCACCCCGCTGATCTGTAAAGTGCTTAGAAATATTGCAGTGCCATCTTGAAATTACCTATAATGGATGTTTTTATCATGTACTTATTGCTCACAAAGTCTGTTTTTTTTAACTACATTTAGATGCTGCGGACAATAATAGATATCTAATTCGATTTTAAAATCTATTTCCATCGTTGTTGTATCCAACCATGTACACAGTGCCTGCCAGATGTAGAGCCTTCGGTGCAGTCATCATGAAATCAATAGTGATGACGGAGAATGTGAAAATTTCGAAAATGGTTTAGATGGTCAAGATAAAAGATACATAATAATTATCCATTTCCCCAAAATTTCCGTAAAAAGGGCAACGATGTTTATAAACTTTGAACTCAACAGAAACTACATATAGTGACAGTTATATCTACAACAAGGAATCTTTTGACGCGTGGCCATAATCGGAACGAATGCCGACAATTTGTTTTTGTGATACAATTTCTGTGTCAATTTCTCAAATGTTTACCAACAACGCCCCCTGTCAATGTCATTCACGCGCCAAAAGACCCTTGTAGTTAGTAGCACTCTAGGTATCAAATATTTGTCATTGTATCTTTTAATTCAAACCTAGTACTTAAATAAAAAATTTAAAATTTTGCAGCTGCAATCTTGGATTTTCATTTTGACCTCACTATTTGTGTGACATGTGTAATTACTATTATTGACTAATAACTTGTATGTGTGGTGCAAACTGTCACTATAAGTTGATTATTAATAAATAAATAAATAAAAAAATTGCTTCAGCACCCTCGAAAACCATGAAAACTATTTCTCTCTCTCTCCCTCTCTATTTCTATTACATATAATAAAAAGTCGCCACGCGCACTGGGCCCGCGTGGTGGATTGTGGCCCACACCCTCTCACGGAGAGGAAGCCTGTGTCCCAGTGGGAACATTACGGGCTGATTATGCTGTAAATAATAATATTACAAAAAAATATTACAGCAACAATCAAAATATTAGTTATTGACAAATGTTTTTTCTTTTCTTTTTGGACTCATTTGTACTAATGTCATGACAAGCTAGATAATAGTGTCCGCAGTAAAAATACGTCATTTGGACCAAAAGTTCAAATCAAAAATATAATAAACATTTGACTTTCTATTAAAACAATCAACATTTCAGACATTTATGATTTATATAAAAGTATTTATTTTACGCATACATGTTGTGAAAATGCTAAATGATATTTATTTTTTGTAATAGTTTTATTTGTAACTAGCAGCGCCCCGCGGTTTTACCTACACAAGTGTCGATCCCGTGGGAATATCGGGATAAAAGTATAGTATGTGTTAATCCTGGTTATAAACTATCTGTGTGCCAAATTTCATCCAAATCCGTTCAGCCGTTTGTGCGTTGTTACAATTATTAATTGTAACAGTGGCGCCCAACGTGGGGCCACTGTTACAATTAATAATATTGTAACAGTTTGTTTTTTTGTACCTACTATGGGTTGGTATAACACAATGTTACAATTTAACAATTGTTCTCTGTGGTTTGGTATCGGAAGATAAGGAAACAACAAATTATCTCAAACACTGTATATTTATAAAAATAAATCTGCTCAACTCCCCACGACCATAGCTCTTTCTGCTGAAATTTTAGCTGGCTGGCAATAATAGAATATAACTATAGTCACCTACCTAATTTATAAGTGATAAGGTAAATTAGTTCTTAAGGTTCCACCTTTTATTGCGGTACACCCGTAACGGCTACCGAATGTGGTTATGTTGAGCAGATTTATTTTTATAAATAAGTATACAGTGTTTGAGATAATTTATTGTTTCCTTATCTTTCGATACCAAACCACAGAGAAAAATTATTAAATTGTAACAGCGTAAAGAAGTAACAAACATACAAACACACTCACAAACTTTTGCCTTTATAATATTAATGTGATAAAACATAAAAGTAGATACCTATACATTTTTTTTTCATCACTAGTAGCTTTAACAGTATACAACGTGGCGCGACATTAATTTTAGAAAATTTTAAATAAATAAATCAATTTAATTAAATTAAAATATGTTCATAAAACAAAAACACGAAACCGTATACCGTCATTAAAGCGGCTCGCTGTATAGTATTTACGTATACGCAAATTTATTTAAAAGAATTACTAACATCACATACTTACGCGTTATTTATAATATGCCTTTGTAACAATAAAAGAAAATCGTGAAACTAACCAAAACACCACACAAAAAAATCTACTCTATATTTTTCCTGATATTGTAGCAAAACATAACGAAAGTCCACGGCAATAGAGAAGTCTAGTTTCAGCAGTCGGTAAAAGTTAATATTAGGTAGGTACTTATAATCACGTTTTTTTTAAATAAAATCTTACTATAACCACGAACTAACAACAAACTCTTTGACCTTTTCCCAAACATTTCGACTGTTTTTTTTATAAATACGACAATTTAAAAAAGTCTCCATTTCCATATAAACAAAACATAAAAAAAAAGAACTCAAGCTATACATTACAAAAAAACGCCATAAAGCGAACATACATAAAAGTAAAGCGAGCTTTTCTCATTCTCAGATTGTTACCGGCGTGGGCGATACATAACTTTAACTTCCGAAGCACACGCTCTGAAATATTTATTCCTGAAACGTAAAGATCGGGTGGGGGGTGTGGGGGGCGGTTTATCCCGCGGTTTCCTTCCCACCGTGTTTTACTTCGAGAATGGGAAGTCGCCGCCGCCGGGTCGATATCGCCAAAGATTATGTTACGTGTCTTCTGATTTGGAATGTGAGGTTTTGTATGTGGTGATGTGTGGTAGCTATATTGAGGCAATCCTCTTTCAGGTGGAGCCTTTCACGTCGGTAGATTTCAGGCAGTTGCAACACTCTTTTTCATGTTTTTGCCCATTAGTAAAAAGCCCTCATCCACTGTCTCTCGTATTTTTTTTCTATTAGGTTATTAATACCTTCACGATTTACTACGTTGATTCGACCCTGACACCACAAAAATTTCAAGACCTTGAAGCTTAAAAGTTTTCATTAAAAAAAACCAACATCCTGTATCCGACAGTGGCTGTGCCAGGGTCTGCAGCATTCCATTCCTGTCAACTTGCTAATGCTAGCTATTATTAATGTGTTTGAGAAAATTTTACCGAAGAATCGGATGCAATACTCTCTACACATAGACCGAGTACATCTGCTGCAACAACGCTGTTATGACTGTATGACCTAGTTGTTTAGCCGAACATAACATCGCGTGTATTCCCCGAAGAGAGAGGTGTACCTATAGTACATTTCGCCAGTTATAGATATTTAAATCCCATGTAATATGGGGGAGCCTATTGCCATCAACCGGGCACAAATCCAAACTCTAGGCTTCTACACAGAGCAGAAAAGAAACCAAACCAACGTTTCAACCTACGTGCACGTCTCGTGGCACAATCATCGCGCATATAATCTGTGGCAGTTCCCCGACCTCCAGTGGGGGGCCCCCCCACCGTTCGATTGTCTGCGGAGGCTGCCCGACGGTGCCATCTGATGTGCCGAGAGCACTCCAGATCTGCATAGATCGTTGCCTTCGTTTTTTCCCTATCGAAAAATCAATACTCACAGTTTCATAAAGTCGGAGACACTCCTTGATTTCATTACAGGTTAATTCTTGCGAGTTGCTTTTAAAGACTTTGTTTTTAGGCCATTTTTTGTTAGGGATTTTTTTAATTTTAATAATCACTTTTGTTATTAGCTGGCTTAAAAGAAAGACATTTCATTAGATGTAATTTAAAGTATCTTCAGGAAACTTTTACCTGAAAATCTCGTATCTACAAACGTATAACAATAAGATAAACCCATCGCACAATAGTATATGTAGGTCACCGATCCGTAGGCTGCAAACGACTACGGTACATAATGTGAAGAGCCTCATCCCAAATCCATACCGAGCTTTCCGCCGCTACCACCCTCAAGGGGAAAGAGGCTCAAACACCATGCAATAAAGCCTTCGGATCCGGCAAAACAAATACAACGAACATTCCAATGCTAGATATCACTCGCTCCGCCCACACAGTTGGCATTACGACTGTGAGCGCTCCCATTGGTCGCCGCGAAGCCTTCTCCATTTCGAATTGGTTATTTTTTTTCTACAATTGAAATTGGACTTGTCCATTTGTTCTGTACGAGTGCGGTGCGCATGCGTTTCGGGGAGGCGTCTACGTCACGTAGACGTAGATACGTTGCTCCGAATGTTTTATTGGATTCCACTCTCTGTTCCCATTCGCATTTCAGATTCAGATGTGGATTTGCTCTCGAATTGCTTTCAGTGCGCAGTCGTGATGATTCGTATACCTTTTTGTATTTGTTTAGAAATAACGTGAGTTTATTTTATTGGATGTTAGGTTAATGTGAACTTTCTTTTGTTATGATGAAGATAGCTTATAGACAAATAATCAAATGTAGAGGATGATGTTGTTTTAAATGTTGAGGTAAAATAATACACAGTGGGATCTTCAAATATAACAACTTTGAAGTTGCATAGTTGCACTTACAAAGCTCCAACAAAACTAGTGAAACTTCAACATACTGTCGCAACAACGGATAACAAAAACTTTTAGCAAACATCTTTATGCAGTTACAACAAAGCATCGATCAAACGATTTAAAACCGCGTGAAGCCACTGAAAGCATTCCGTGAGAATTTCATCAAAACACGATACAACATCGTATGCAATAATGCGTCCGTAACTCTCCCCGTATTTCTAGAGTCCCTCAAACCGTGGGGTGACACCTTAGTACTAGGTTTTACAGTTCAGAATGTGGCGGCAAGTTGCAGCGACAAGTGTAACACGGCGTTGGCATCCGCAGCTAGCTCTGTCCGGAACAATTTCATTTGCGACTGGGCGAGGATAGCGCTGTAATTACAACAACAATCGATAGAGGCGCCACCGTCTGCCGCACGTTTAATCTCGCCAGAATCAAAGGACCGTCGCCTCACACCCACCCCCGCACCCAAAACAAACGTACGACATCACATACCTCTATCCTACCGCTTTGTGCGACATTCATTGCGTACTTCCCTGCATCAGAGATTCCGTCCCCTGCCACTAAACAGCAATGTTTGCCGTTAAACAGGTACAAATTGTTCGAAACTCGCTGCGTGGTACATACTTTGTCTCCAAGCCTATATCTGCAAAGGTATGGTTAGATGTCCCCGGACCAGATAGTTGCATTTCCAGTCTGCTATACATAACTATTTCTGGAGTTTTATTAAAGCATAACATTGTAGCTATTTGACACAGACGAACACCTGCATAGCTGAGCAGCTTCTGTTTTTGTCGAGCGGTCTCGGATGGTTCTTGATTTGTAATGCATTACTACATCCTGTTCTAGCGGCGCCTAGGTGTTTATGGTCTTTGAAAATGCTCACATTCAGAGTATTTTAACCGGTCGAAATTGCCCAATAAAACAAACTAAGGTACCGACGAACGTAGTTTCTATGCATAGGTACGTACGCGCCTAGCAAACCACATTAATGAATTCTGCCCAACTCGTGTAAATCATACTGTATAAAACAACAGCTCCAAATTATAATTAAGGTATCGATTTAAAGCGGTATCGATACGGCGAACTCTATCGAATTAAACGTGCATGGATGCGTGTAGTACTTAAATATCGATTGTCAATAATTTGTATGCGCGCAGCATCGGCTGCGGTGTTCAGACTTAGCTCATTGTTTTGCTGAAATTATTGCCTGCATCGGTATTTGTGAGGTATACAACATTATCTCGCATATTTCGTTCTAAATCTAGTCGCTGTCTTGAAGATTGAGACAAGTTAGGTATAAGTTTCTTGGAAAGCTAAGGTATCAATTTATTGTCTTGTTAGGTATATTTTTACAATTTTACTATCCAAATATTACTTATTTATTAGATTCCTCGCCTATAATGTTTTAAAGGTCAAAAGCTATTCCTATAAAAAGCTCAACAACTTACGCAAGTAGGTACTCTAACTACTTCAAGTCTTCTAAATGATTTTAAATCTAGATGCCTGTATTCGTCTTTTTTCAATCTCAGTACTAGGTATGCTTTTGACTTTTGATTTACCCAGAGTTGTCATCATTTACATCCCAATGTCATTACCTCTCCAGTTTAAGATATCTCTCTCAACAAACCTCCCATCTCGACCAGAACACACTAAAATTGCAACCGCAATAGCAAACACTAGAATATATTGTAATAAATTCTATGCTATTTATTTCCCATGTAAGCGGTACGTAGCGGTATGTATGCCGTACCGCGCAGTCGGAACAGTGCAACACATATAAAGCAGCCTCGCTCCACGGAGCGCTAGCACTCGAAATCCTACAGATTTAGCACGTAACTCTGCGAAATCCGAGGCTAGGGATAAATTATTATTTTTATACTTTATACCCGTGCTTATTGTTGCTAGGAAAACTTAGTGGAATATATGAGAAAAGAGATTTAGAAATAGATTTAGTTCTGCGACTTCCCAAATTAAAAAAAAATACTAAAAACTCCCTACAGTGCTACAGATTTTTTGCTCGCGTAATGAGAAATATCGATTTTCTACATAAACATGCCAGATAAAACTCTCTCAAAGCTTTTATTTTAATTAATTTTCAAAAGTTTTCAGCCTATGATTTTTTATTTCCCTACATTTAAAAAAGCACAACACCGGAAGTAGCTGGCATTAAATAGTAAGTAGTGAGATCCTTACCTTAAATTTCTAGTCTGTGTTCTATCATCGCCAACTCTATCCGATAGAGCTTTCGTAGTGATCATTCAATTGTAATCATCCGTTCATTACATCAACTAGCTAATGGGAGATATAACAGCTTGGGATGCTGTCCGGAACAGAATGGTTATGACCGCATGAACCATTAATCACAACGAGCTGTATAATGCTATTTAGGCACCTAAACTGACTTGGGTACCGATTGTTCTAAGAACATCTCCAGGAATTCAACCCCCGGTACTTGAATATTAATATTTCTACTCGAGTAGGCAGCTCCTGATATTGATACCAAACCGACTGTAAATAGATTGTTAATGAAACGAGGTCAAGGGCTTCTGAACTCGAGAATCGATACTAAAGTTGTATAATCGATTAGATTACAACATGAGTGGTCGTCCGCCTACGACTACGACGCGATGTTCCGAGTAAGTTTAAAGTTCCTACGTTACGTTCTAGAGGCCAAGCTACTTATAGAATAGGAAGCGAGTGTAGGTAATGGCGCAAAATAGTGACGCAGTATTATTGCAGGGGGCGGTGGAACCCCACACTCCAGGCGCCGCGACTCCGACCCACCCCAGAGCGACTGAAACGTCCACGAGAAAAATAAGATCCGTACTCCGTCCCGCTTATTCTTGGGAAAAAAGCTTTTTGTGTATTTTTTAGGTATTCTTTAGGTTGATAGGTAGCTCCGTGTCTGTGTGAGCCAGTAAATAATGCTGTATGTACGAATGTCCGCTGTATGTGTTGCGAAACGACGTCGAGTTCAGATATTTTTTCTTCTTCTCTTTCAGACGTCGGTGTAGGGAAATAAGTTTATTATTTGTGAGGACCTTCTTGACGTCAGAGTTTCTTATTTCTTTTGTGAAGTGGTAGATATACTTATAGATTTTCATTCTTTTGTTTGTTTCGCGGATAAACATTTAAGACTTAAATTGGACATGTTCAAGGCGGTGTGTACTAGGAATTATTTGTTTACCCAAACTGCACGTGTTTGGTACTTTGTGAAATTGATTACTTTTAATGACAGCTTAATTATTTAAGGAAATCATTTGTCGCTCGTAACATTTAATGTTGGAAAGGACTCCCCTGCTAATTCATGTCTTAAGGACTTAGGAACTTTGATTGTTATTATTAATTAAAAGAAACGTACTTTTCTCTAATTTGGGTGTTCATTCAAGATGCGTTCAGTAAGTGGAAACCAGGATCAATTAAACATATTTTTTCTATATTATTTTTGTGGTTCTTTGTTAAACTGCTTACCTGAACTAATTGAGTCCTGATTATTGCAATAGTTTCTAGGCACGCGTTAGTAATGTCACTATAACTAGTTCCTATTAGAAGCCAACGCATTGCTACGAATAGCTTCGTGCAATACCACGGCACCTACCTGTTGATACGACAAGGAGTTCTGCTCTACCCGTAAGGGGAAAATGTAATCCTATAGTTGTTACTAAAATGTTCTATAACTACATTGGGATATATACCTTCTGCAAGTACTTATGTAATTTAATTTGTGACTCAGTTTTGGGTGCAGAATAAATGTCATAATGAAAATATTATCCTGGAAAAAATCGGAAATTAGCCGTAAATGGACAATTTCTGGTCTTTCCTCAGGATATTTTTACTACCTACCACTGCACACTGTAAACTGCTAAAATTCAAAAAGTGAGCAGCGAAAATAATGCGCTTCGCTATGTAGCACTAGCGTAGCATAGGCGCGTGGTTAGAAGTCAGTAATTGTTGCTAGCAGAGACCGCCTTTGAAATCCCTTTCAGCGCGTGAAAACGCGTGTCAAAAATAAGTAGTCAACGTGGTGGAAAATCTGCCAACCGTCAGTCAGTAGTCTTCAATAATACTACGAGTGAAAAGGAAAAAAAAAACCTCAAACCGTTACTAGTAGCTGCCGTATCAAGTCAGTATCCCAAAAGTAAGTTTACAATTCACATCCGTAAACTTGACCTTTATTCCGCTCTAGTAGCAAAAATTACATCGAATAGGTACAGAAATCTTCCTGAACACACAAAATTGACCTCACAGTAACAGCTTCATAATTTCAGAGTACCTGAAGTACCTACAGTGCTAAGATTTGGTACAGCGCCATCTATTCAAAGTTAGCGAAACTGTGTGAAATGAACAGCCTTCGTCCCAAAATATACTCCTGTACTTGGTGGTATATACACGTTTCAAGACATTTCTTTCTGAGAATGGTAGATGGCACTCGGACAAATAGCACATCTCGCTACCCAAAGAGCTAGGCAGAGATGTAGGTATAGTGTAATAACAGATTGACAATGACTTGGGTTCCTGTTTTATAAGCATTGTTTCGGTAACTTTTAGTAAACGAAAAATAATTTTCCTATGTCAAATAGAAAAACAACACGACGTAAGTTCTGTAATTATCATGGAACTAAATTATGCAGTTCTATTCTATGAAACATCCCCTGAAAACTTTAGCAAAGAGTTTGCGGGAGCAATTCGCAATGTCGCAATTCCGACCACCCAAATACAGAGGCAAATAGGTACCCGTAGTTTGGGGGTCACCGTCCATTTTATTCTTATACAATAGGATTATTATTAAATCAATTTTGTTTCATTTTATTGTTAACATTTTGCCAAAACCTTTTAAAAATGATAGTGGAGTAGGCAAGTGTATATTGAGCTTTGTTTTTAGAATAGACTGGGCCTTTATTAGTTTAAATTAATTATTAGTTTGTTTTCTCTGTGATTACAGAAATAATCTGTAGGGTGTTTTCTAAAGTTGCCGTTGCAGATATAAACAGTAGGGATCGGGTCTGAACCCTCTCTGGGTCGATGCTTGCAAGGTCTAGCTTCAGGAAGATTTACGTTATAATTTAACTAAAATTGAGCCATTTTGCTTACAAATTATAAAATAATTCCGCAATAGGTGCAAGAAAATATAGTTACAATAATGACGCAAACTATTGTTTTATTACTTCCAGGAAACGATCTCACATTGGTTAAGTAGCATGTAAATAAATAATTGCTCGTAATAATAATAGACGACTGCATAATAATATACGCTAATGATTTATAAGTGACTAATTTAGAGTCAGCTAGGTTATCAATGAACAAATCATTCAAGAAACATTAATATTAATAAAGCAGTGCCAAGTAAAACAGTGCGTATCGATAAGAATGTTATATTTATGATATCGTCCATTGACCATTACAATTTCTAAGCCTACGACAACTTCTCCTTTTATGACCTTAGTCATAACCTGCCTTAAGGCTCGAAACATTGGGACGTCAATAAGAGACGAATTTAACCGTCGCGATGACTAAACGTCATATATCTCTCTCCTTCCAACATACCGATAAGTGCATCTAAAAAAGAGACAAGAAATAATTTAAAAATTTGTGCAGTAAATTCGTGGGGCATTGCACTCACTGACTGGTTGTGAGAGGACGAAAGTACGAATTTTTTTCAATAATAAGAGAAAGATTGTGCAGGCACGCATTGCGATGCGTTTAGTGTTCGGCTAATGTACGGGTCACATGCGGGCGAAACTTTGCAATAACAATTATTACATCACAAATCCATTAAAAGTAATAAAACCCTGAACGATATGATAATAAATCATTCGACAATTCTTAGTGAACAAGGCTAATCAACGATAATGTTCTATCATTGCAGGGTTCACATTATTTTGAACTTTAAACTGAAACTCTAAACGCCAAAAACATTATTTTAAAAATCGTAGAAATCCCTCATTGAGTAATAACCATCTATATCGGATTCTTTCGATAGTTACGTAACTCTATAAAATCTACAAGTATGAAGTACATACGTAATTGAAGAGCTCCGCAGCTATCTACAATCAACGCCTAATAATCACTAGATATTATCACTTTGATGAACGGGTACCTGTCATCAAAACAAGCATAATAAAATATTGAGTAAGGTCAACTTTCTCCCATGACAACGTGGAAATCTATTTACCAAATGACGCCATAGTAATTACAAACATTTTTTCCAAACTTTCACTTGCCTGTTGCGTCACAGGGCTTAGATCAGGTGAGACCAGTAAGGTCGATGATCTGAACATACAAGAAGTTAATGAATCTTATCATACTTGAGACTCTTTAGGGGTTCCGTATGAAATAGAGCTTCAAAATGAAGGCAATGAAATTGTAGCAGAATTCGAAAGAGGATAGTTATTGTAAGGTTGAACGCAAAATCTTGGAATGTTTTAAAGATATGGCACGAAACTGCTCGGTGCCAGATATAAAAGTGCACTCTAAAAATCATTGTATCGCAAAAGTAAAGTTCATCTGCAATTCTCATTACGAGTTTATTTTTAACTTTTAGATTTTTTCTGTAGCAATGTTTCAATAAAATTTTGGTCTCCGCGTTTTTCCACATGAACCCTAATAAGACGATAAAGATAACTTACAAAATATTGTGTTTTATTGTAATGGCTACTTAAAGAAATATTCATTTACATAGTCGTCAAAGAAAGTGATTTCGTAAGGATGAGTGTGAACACCATAAACTCACAACTGGTTATATTTGAGTAGTTTGTATTTGACAAACTGGTCCTCATATACATTTAAGAATTTTTTAAGATTTTTAGGGCGTAGAAAAATTTGTTCAATAAAATAAGAAGACCTAATCTAATAGTTATTTATTTATAGGTATATGCTTTATTGTCCACCACAAAAATACATAACAAAAAACACGAACATTACAAAATATATAATAGGCGGCCTTATCGCATTCTGCGATCTCTTCCAGGCAACCTAAGAATATAGTTTATTAGTCTAGTGGTCGATTATGTTATCGCTTACTTGCAGAGGATTCTTTGACAACCAAGATTTTCAGTCGTCCTTTGGTAGGTAAACTGATTAAAAATCTACACCAGATAAGCAAATAGAATGGTCTGATTTATGTTTTCTCTTTATCCCATTTTCTAAATAATCAGAATATTAAGAGTCAGAGTATTAACACTTTTACTGTCCCCAAAGTAGACACAATATTTAAAAATAATTCATAGGACAGGTAATGGGTTAAAATGCTACAGTTTATAACATCGAAAGTAAAATTAGATAGAATATGCTCGTGCTTAACTCAAAGATCTTGCAATATCTAAAATACAATTGTTATTTTGTCAGTCACCCAAACAGAAAGTAAATAAACATTTGAAATAATCTCCCTTTATATGGAGCAAGTTAAGTGAGTAGCTGGTACAATAAAGTTCCCTAAATATAAGCCCTTTTTCCTGCTCTTGCTCGTTCGGCGGTTGAACCCACTCGGGGTGACATTGCTGGTGGCTACCACAATTGCATTGTCGATAGTTTTGATACTTGCAGGATGGAATGAATTTCCGAGTACCCAAAGGTTACTCGATTTAACCACAATGCAACGCGACCGACAAATCTGTTGTTCGTGATATATTCCTCATTTTGCTCGCAAATAATTCTATAAGTAACACTAGCTAGTCGTGAATCACATTATAGACCAAATTATTGCTGTTTTAAAACATTATTCGAATTTGGTGATGTTATTATTGACAATTGTATTTATTGGAATTAAAGAACTTCCTTATTTATAGTTTCACCCTCCAACCAGTTAAAATTACACTACAAGAACTAGAAGCAGCATCTACAGCAATTTTTTTTTTTTTCTATTGGCCTGTGTCCCAGCAGTGGGAACATTATAGGCTGATTATGATTATGATTTTTTCTATTCGGGAAACTGACAGCTAACATAAACAGGACCAATGATCAAGATCGTTCGGTCCCTCGCTCAATGTTCGGTGCACTTGCATTATGGCGTATGGACGCACTGATGCACCAACTTGAATTTTTTTCGCGAGTTTTTAACTTTGTCCTTGAAATACGAGTTTAGATTACGGCGCGCATATTTTTTGGTTTAATGCATACTTACTTACATTATTCTTACTTCAGTGCATGTATGTAAATGGGAATTTGGGTAACCTGTTTGAGCCGAAATAAAATCCAAGACTTTTTAGGCAGTTAGCGATATAGTTGCATCGATGATATCAATAGAAATTTTAACTTTAAGTAAAGTAGACAATTTATGGCAGTATTTTTAGTACACGTTTGAGTGAGATCAACAGATTATGTTGAGGACAGAGGACTAAATGGTAGCTGTTTGAATGAAAGGCCAATTCAATGTGAAACTGTTCTACCAGATTTATTCTCAATATCCACAGGTTTTATTATATTATAATTACATACACTGATAATAAGCAAGCGTGGCTTTAGTTAAAGATACCGTGTCCTATAGCAATACGCGGTTACAACAATTACGAGACTAGTGAATCTTCTTACCTCTGGAAGCGAACTGAACAATAAAATATACGACTGGGCGGACATGGCTTTCGTTTACATCAACTTCCGGCTTCTAGAAATTTCGAGAACATTCCCGTATGTACTACAGTGCTGCTGCGGTGTCGAGAGGCGACAACCACAATAATACATTCATACTAAACAGTGATTCATTCATAAATCGTCCCTCTAGTGTCGAGGAGCGCAAGCAATTATCCAATATTTCATTCATAAATGCTGAAGCCCTCTAGCGTCGTATGGTACAAACAGTAGGACACGCCTACATTGCCTCCGCTATCCCATAACAGAGGGCGCTATTATGTATATCGGTCACATTACTCCCGCCGTGTACATAAAATGTACATAATGTTATCACTAGTGACTGATATACACTTTACAGAGATCCATGATAACAATTCAAGTTACTCTAACGTCTTAATCTAACAAGTGTTACATGCAGTAAGAACTTGTACTTAAATAAATAAATAGTTTAGAACATATACATATAAATTAAGGGTAGTCACTGCAGGACCCTTGCTCTGCTATATATTAAATCAAATGAATTAAAAACTTCTCCTAACAGCATGATCCTGCAATAACGCCGACACAAACAATGACCCATCTTAACAAGGATCTAAATTCACTTACATGAATCAAATTACACAATACTAGGTAAGTGCAATAGTAAGTACTACCTAAGTAGGTACTATTAGTTATTCTGTGGTTTTGCTCAGACTTATGCTACTCAGCTGTTAGTTGGATAAATGAAATGGTTATAAATACCAATACAAACACTAATGGTAGTCACTCCAAGAGCCTTGCTCTGCAATATATTAAATCAATTGAATTAAAACTTCTCCTAACAGCATGGCCTTGGAGTGACGCCAGGCAAGGAAACAACATATGAAATCTAACCACACCACTGGTTACAATACAATACATGAGTATAACTAAGTTTATTCTACTGGTATGATGACGAGACGTCTGACAGGACGACGCATTTTACCACTCTTAGTTTTGACGTCGACGACTCTGACGACCCCATCCGCGCCTGGGTACATGTGTTCGACTCTCCCCTTTGGCCATATGTTTCTCGGTAAATTTGGGTCCACTACAACGACCAAATCGCCCACCTTGATTGTGTCGCCACGTCCATGCGGCTCCCGCCGGTTTTGAAGTGTGGGTAGTACTTCACGCACCCATCGTTGCCAAAACAGGTCCGCTAGTCGTTGCGACGCTCTCCAATGTGAATGGCGTAGTTCATCCGGTTTTGTAAAAATCCCCGGTAGCGGGACTCTAGAGGGCGCGCCAAGCAGAAAGTGGTTAGGCGTCAAAGCCTCCTCGTCGTCTGGGTTGACCGACACATGGGTCAGAGGTCGCGAATTGACAGTGTGTTCTATCTCTGTCAGCAGTGTATGAAGCACATCTTCATACGGATGCCGGTCGATTAGTGTAGCATTCAGTGCGGTCTTTACAGAGCGTACCAACCTCTCCCATGCTCCGCCCATGAACGGCGCTCCTGGTGGTATGTAGCGCCAGTCGATATGTCGTACCTCTGCTTCGCGTTGTAGCGACTCTAAAGCTGCTTTGCGAAGCTCAGCATCCGCTCCGTGGAAATTGGTGCCGTTGTCACTCCAAATGACTTCAGGACATCCGCGGCGCGCCATCATGCGCCTTAACGCGAGTATAGCGGCATCCGTTGATAGCGAGGCGGCAACTTCTAAGTGAACCGCACGCGTAGTGAGGCATGTGAACAATGCCACGTAGCGCTTTTCGTGATGTCTCGCTACTGTGACAGAAATCGGTCCGAAATAGTCCAGTCCTGTGTGTGTGAACGGACGTTGATGGTGTGCCAGTCGACAGGGTGGTAAGTCACCGGTCAGTGGCTCTGGCGGCGCGGCTCGACGTAGTCTACAGGGCTGGCAGAGCTTGATTACTGCACGGACGGAGGGCCTCAAGCGAAGGATCCAGTAGTGTTGGCGGACCTCGTTCACTACGCATTCCACGCCGCTGTGATGCAACTTTCGATGAATCCAGTCTATGTACAACCGACAGTAGCGGTGGTCGCCATCTAGTACTGCTGGCGACTGTGTTTGTCGTGATATGTCAGCTGCCGCAGCGATGCGCGAGCGTATTCTCATTATGTTGTGTTCGTCGACTGTCAGAGATAGCCGATTCAAACGGCTGTCAGCTGATACTGCTCTCCCGCCGGTAACATCCCGCAATTCATTTACAAAACATTCTTCCTGTACAGCGCGCGTCCACAAGATCTCGGCTTGACGTGTGTACTGCGTACCAAGTGGTATGTAGACCGTTGGAGTTACTCTGAAGTTGTGCCTCTGTGGTCCAGATCGCGTTGTCGTAGCCTCCCGTCGCTTCGCCGTCCAGTTCGGGTCGTCTGCAGTAACGCGTCTATTGCGTTTGCGGGTAGCGGCCGTGGTGTGGATCACTCTACATAGGTCGATGAATTGCAGCACGCGTGCTGTGGCTCGGATGAGTCGCAACCAGGAAGAGAAACGTGTGACGTCGGGTAGCGCCTCTGTTATGGTCGGCCGTTCGTGAGCAGCGGTAGTGGTGACACGCTCCTCTCCCGTGTTGATGTAGGGTGTCGAGTCTGTCTCCTGCGGCCAGGCGTTTTCGTCGTTGTACAGAAACGAAGGGCCGTTGTACCAGCGGTGGCTCGCAGAGAAGTGAGTCGGTGTATCGCGAGTCGAGTCGTCGGCGACATTGTCAGCAGTGGGGACCCAGCGCCATTCGCTTCGCTGGGTGGTTTCTTCTAGTTCCGCTATTCGGTGAGCGACGAACGGCTTGAAAGTGCGCGCGCCGGCGCGCAGCCACGCTAGCACGGTGCGCGAGTCGGACCAGAAGACTCGGCGGTCGGCGCGACGGTCGTGTTCTTCTTCCACGCAGCGTGCCAGTCGCCCGCCGAGAACGGCAGCCTGTAATTCAAGTCTAGGTATAGATGTGACCTTAAGGGGCGCAACGCGCCCTTTCGCTGCCGCGAGCGACACGTTAACATGACCTATGCCGTTCACTGAACGCCAAAATGCTGCGGCGGCGTAGGCCCGTTCGCTCGCGTCTACGAATACGTGCAATTCTACTCTAGTCGAGTCATTATATCCCGGGTAACATCGTGGAATACGAACGCCTTTTAGAATTTGCAGAGCAATTAACCAGTCGTGCCATTTACGTTCTAGACTTTTAGGTAGACGCTCGTCCCAACCGATATTTAAACGCCAAGTGTCTTGCAATATGCACTTTGCTTGTGTCGTAAACGGCGCGGCTAGTCCCAGTGGGTCATACAAAGACATTGCTGTTTTCAGTAACTGACGTTTCGTAACCTGTTTGTCTAAATAAGAAGGGTCTACTTTCCTGAAATTGAATCCTAAAGTGTCATTGCAGTGTTGCCAGATAAGGCCGAGGATTTTCTCCTCCTTGTTGAGCAGAGTGTCCTCCACTGGCTCGTTCGCGAGTCCTGCGACGGCCGCAGACTCGTTGGATGCCCACTTCTGTAGTGTGAAGTTACCTCGCCGTTGTACAGCGTCGACTGCTTTGGACACTCGGTTCGCTTCTTCTGTGTCATCGAAGCTCTGTAAAAAATCATCCATATAGTGATTTCGAACTATAGAGTCCACCGCTTCGGGGTAGTCAGCCTCATGAACGTGCGCGTTATAATTTTTGACATAAATCGCGGTACTTGGGGAAGAGGTCGCACCAAATAAAACCGCTTTCATTCTATATTCGATGGGCGATGAAGTCGGGTCATCGCGCCATAGAAAACGAAGTGCGTTTCTGTCTTCCGCTCTCACTGATATACGTAAAAACATATCTTTTATGTCTGCCGACACTGCGACCGGTTTTTGTCTGAATCGCATTAACACGCCAAGGAGTGATTGTAAGAGATCTGGGCCTGTCAAAAGATAATCATTGAGGCACACCCCATGCGTGCGTGCCGCCGCGTCATACACAATTCTGACTTTACCCGGCTTAGATGGATTAATTACTGGAAAATGTGGTAAGTACCACTTGCATCCGCTAGATGGCGTCGGTGGTGCTAGCTCTGCATACCCATTTGTTATCAGTGACTTCATCTGCTCTGAATATTTTTGTTTCAGAGTTTGGTCTTTGCATAAACGGTTTTCAATACCTTGTAGTCGACTGAGTGCGGAGGCGTGGTTATCTGGAAAACACCTACCTTCATTCTTCCATAACAAACCTGTTTCGTAACCGCCTTCAGGTAGAGCGCGAGTAGTTTCCTTTAATATTTTCAACGCTCTCATCTCTGGGTCTGCTTGCGGGCGGTGTGGACGCACTCCTAGTGACTCCAGGCTAAAATATTCTTGCATGAGCTTTTCAATAGACTCGTCTGTACTTACATGGCTGCAGCGTTCTCTGGCCTGTGGTACTACATGTACTTTTGTCAGACTACAGGTTCGACCATGTAAAGCCCAGCCAAGCGGTGTACGTGACGCTACCGGTTGATTCTTTGTGCCTACTCGCACTTCAGAGGCGAGCAGGAGCGCCCAGTTGTCCTGGCCTATTAAGACAGTTGGCACGCCTGCATCATATGAGAGCTGCTCGATTATAGATGTCAGATGATCGAGGCCCGCTAGATCATTTGCGAATATCGACTGGCTTGATAATTCGAGTTTGTCGATGGTTCTGGCTTCGATGTCTATGCCTTCGGTCGTGTGTTTGCCTCGTATATTTACCTTGACCCGGCATGAGTTCGTAGCGTCAATGCGCGTGCCCGCTACCGCCTCGATGTAAAATGGTTCGTTTGGGCCTTCTGCGCCTATTCGCTGCGCGACGTCAGTAGTAAGTAGCGTTATTGTCGATCCATCGTCTAACAAAGCAAATGAGTCTACTTTACCGTTTGGTCCCGATAGTGTCACTGGTACTACTTTCAGCAAAACTTGGTTGTTCCTGCGCGGCGTGCTCGTGCTGCTGATAACGGCGTGCTGTGCGATGTCGGCGTGCTGTGCGATGTCAGCGTGCAGCGCAGCGTCAGCGTGCGGCGCAGTGTCGGCGCGTGTCCCGCGCCTACTATCACTGTGCAGTAGGCCGTGATGATAATGCTCGCAGTCTTGCTCTTCACACTGCTTACTTTTGCATTTGTGCTTCCAAGTTCGTCGCTTTAGGCACCTGAAACATAATTTGTTTTTACGTGCAGTTTCCCATCTATCAGTTATCGACATTTTCCTAAATTTGGTACAGACAACCACGCTGCCACAATTGTCGTTGCATATAACACATGGTGTTTTATTGGTCTCTGCCATTTTAAATGTCTTGTGAGCCGATCGTTGTGGATTTTCTTGTTTACGTTCTACCTCTGCCGAGGCGTGACGCGCATTGAGATCAGCCTCTCTATCGAGAAATCGTCCCAACACTATTAGACCGGGCTCCGCGTCACCCGCAGCCATCTCGTAATCATACCACCGGCTCCTAAGCGTAACTGTTAGCTTTTCTGAAATTACGGAAATCATTTCCGGGCTATGTAGAAATTCTGTTCTTTTCAGAGCTTGTACCGCGGCAATGGCATTCGTGACCTTTGATGCAAACACACATATGTCTGTAGGGTTATCAGATAGTTTAGGTAACTGACGTAATTTACCTAGTTCATACGTTATTAACGCGTTTGGTCGTCCAAACCGAGATTCTAACCTTTGCATGATTTGAACGGCAGAGGATCCCAGAAATAGGCATTTGACTGCCTCCATCGCGGGTCCTCTCAAAGATTTTCTGAGGCGGGCCAAATTCCCTGCCTCTGTGTGAGTCGACGCAGACTCATTATATGCTGCTTTAAAATGCAGCCATTCGCCTGAGTGGCCACTAAAGATAGGTAAATCAAATCCATACCTGCTGGCAACGGGGTTACCCCGTGCTACCTCTAACAATGCCTGCGTGAGTCCCTTCAGCAGATTCCCCGCGTCACCGCGCTCGCGCTGTGACGAGGGCGACGGAGCGTCGTGTGGCGTCGCGTTAGCGCGTGGCGTCGCGTTAGCGCGTGGCGCCGTGTTGGCGCGCCGCGGCGGGTTTGGCGACTCAGAATGAGGCGACATGGCTTGCAATTGCGACAGATTGGTGTGGCCGCGGTGTTCGTCTAGCATGTCCGCGGCGTCCATCTGCCGTTTCGATGTCGCAGTCGAGCTTCCCGCCAATAGTTCTTCTTCTGCTGATTCTGCTTCCAAGAGCGCTAGCCTAGCGGCGGCGAGCTCCAATCTCGCTCGGGCTAACGCCTTCGTGTGATATTTCGTCTCTTCTAGTGGTTGTCTGTGTGGAGGTGTCGTCGCCTCAGGGCTGTGAGGCTGGGTCTGGACCGAATCTGTGACGAAATCTTCGGGTGTGCCTGTCGGTCGCACCGCTGTCTCCGATTCCGTGGAAACGGGCTCGTCCCCTTCCGTGGCCGCTGAGACGGGTTCTTGCATACCGCGTGTCTTCACCATGTCGACAGGTACTGCACTATCACCACAATACCACTCGCGTAAGGACAAACCAAAGCCATGCGTGCCTATATCCGGCTAGAAGGACCAATGTTGAGGACAGAGGACTAAATGGTAGCTGTTTGAATGAAAGGCCAATTCAATGTGAAACTGTTCTACCAGATTTATTCTCAATATCCACAGGTTTTATTATATTATAATTACATACACTGATAATAAGCAAGCGTGGCTTTAGTTAAAGATACCGTGTCCTATAGCAATACGCGGTTACAACAATTACGAGACTAGTGAATCTTCTTACCTCTGGAAGCGAACTGAACAATAAAATATACGACTGGGCGGACATGGCTTTCGTTTACATCAACTTCCGGCTTCTAGAAATTTCGAGAACATTCCCGTATGTACTACAGTGCTGCTGCGGTGTCGAGAGGCGACAACCACAATAATACATTCATACTAAACAGTGATTCATTCATAAATCGTCCCTCTAGTGTCGAGGAGCGCAAGCAATTATCCAATATTTCATTCATAAATGCTGAAGCCCTCTAGCGTCGTATGGTACAAACAGTAGGACACGCCTACATTGCCTCCGCTATCCCATAACAGAGGGCGCTATTATGTATATCGGTCACAGATTACCTATCTGAACTTTGTTATACACCAGGTACTTAAAGCAAGAAAGACAGTATGTACCTAATTTCGGGCAAAATAGAAACATATCCTACTTTCTCCCGTTTTTGTGGTTTTATTTACTTCCATTAAACATCAATTTATTATTACTCGGTTTTTTACTGAAAGTGTATGCAAATAAACAATTTATTATACCTCTTTCTTTTAAATAGGTGTGGGTGGTAAGAAACATTTATTTGTAACTGCGTTTTTAATCAAAAACGTTCCCACAAAAATAAAATTAGAAAAATTTCAAAACTCTAATAAATGTCAAAAAATATACACAGTTTCATAGTGACATAACTACGAACCAACTGTAAATACGTCATCTAATGCATGCGTGTCGTCATCAATATAAATCACATTATGTTAGGTCAGGTATCCTAACCCAATTGAGTAGATACCGTCGACGCAAAAACTTGAGTAAAAAATACAAAAACGATGTGCGGGCGCAGGGCAATGCACTTTTTCGTGGACGGTCGGGACGATCGTCGCCATGCAACGATTATACTCGTGAACTGAATGTCAATTCTCATCGCTCACATGGAAGCTAAGACCCTGTACCTTCATTAAAGTAACTAAGTACCTGAACCTAATTAAAACCTATAAAAACGCTAACACACACAGTGTTAAAAGCACTTAACTTATGAACAATTAACTGATAAACTCAATGTTTGTCGAATTTATGACAGTGATGTTGATTAATTATAATTAACACATAACCATAATTAACAGAGCTTTTAAAAGCTATAACTGAAGCAAAAGCTTACTAAGGCTACGAATATAAGTCCTGTAAAATTAAGCTATCTAAAGTATTCTTGTATTTACCGTGTTTTTAAATATGAATGAGAACTTTTACTGTGAAGGTGGACAAGCACTTAACTACCTATAATTTAAGTTAGCTTGATAAGGCGGCCAACCGTCCCGCATTTTGCGGGACCGTCCCGTAATGCTAGACGAAATCCCGCTTTGAAATTATTAGTAAAATAGTCCCGTAAAACGTTGTATGCGTCCCGCATGTCCCGCATCCCTATTTTTCTACCACACGTCTTCTACACAACACCCACACGCGCGCACGGTCAACAGCGTAGGAACACAGATTACCTATAATAGCGACAAGCGTATCGCGCACGCGCTAATCTCGTTCTCTTTCTCTCTACTGAACTCATGAGGCGTAAGAGCGGGAAAGGGGCGCACGAGTAATGGAATTGTTTTGATTTTGAAAATTAGTTTTGTGTTTTTAGTATGTAAATGTTTTTGCCAAAAACTTTTTGGTAATTACATCTACTAATCCCTAACCCCCCCCCCCCCCCATTCACGAAAGGTTAAGTCCCGCATTCAGTTTTCGGAAAGTTGGCCGCCTTAAGCTTGGAGAACGTTGCAAATAAATTGTATATCCTCATTTAAATTCTGTTTCTATCAATAATTGTTTTTTCCCGATACTTATTACATTACAATCTCCTTTGACCTTTCATTTGTTTTTTAAGACTTTTTGTAGCCATCTAAGCCATTTTAACCTTTCTAACAATGGCTTTAGATCTCAACATTACTAAGCAAAATTAAAAATAGAAATACATTGTATGCTCTTAACATTTGCGCAAACGACTTTCCTCCTACAAGGTTTAGAACAAAGTTGTATTAATAATACACAGATGAAGGCCAGCGATTGAAAAAAACTGTTCATCACAAAAGACTATTGACAATAAGACAGACGTTGTTGATCCCATAGGTACTGATAACGCTGGTCTATTTTCAGTTACCTTAGTATAAAATCGCCTTGTTACATTGTTACATTACGCAAGAAGGAAAACGTTGCGATTTGAGATTTGAATGAATAGAAGATCTTATCTAGTGACGACATTCATTCATGCAACACTGTAACTATTTCCTGTTTCTATAAATAACCAATTTTCCATCTTTCACAGAATCACAATGATCGATCCAGAGTTCTATAATGTGGCTAACTCTTTACAAAAGAAAGCAGCTGTCCAATGTCTTAACGAATATGCGAAGAAAATTAACTGGAAGAATATTGGAGACAGCGCTATAGACCTGGGATGTGGTGATGGCAGCGTAACCGTTATTTTAAAGAAATACATGCCCAGTAACTATAAGAAACTAGTTGCCTGCGATATCAGTGAAAAAGCTGTTAAATATGCAAATGAACATCATAGTGATGAAGCTACTATGTTCAGGGTTATGGACATCCAGGGAGACTTGCCAGAAGAAATGAATTCGGCATTCAACCATGTGTTCTCTTTTTACGCTCTGCACTGGATACGAAACCAAGAGTAAGTCCAGTTCTGCTAGCTTTTTAAATTTTTGCAGCCAAATGAGCCAACGCAACGGCTCTGCATAGGCATACCAATCTACTAACTGCTAAGCAGATACTGCCTTTCTCAAAGCACGATATATGCCATACAAACTCAGAATTTGAACGTTCACATGTAACAACTATGCGGTCTTATGCTGCTTCAGCAAGCGTAATGTGTGATGTTCACAACGCATTAAGTTTTTGAATTGATTTCAGTTAAAGGAAAACCTTATTTCATTATAGCCATAATGTTTCATTATTTCAGCAAAAGTTTTAATTGAAATGTTCTTCATTTTTCAGGAAAGCTTTTAGGAATATCTACAATCTTTTGGAAGAAGGCGGTGACTGCCTCCTGACGTTCCTGGGATACACACCTGTTTACAGCGTATACAGTGCCCTGGCTCAGTGCTCAAAGTGGAAGTCATGGTTGAAAGACGTCAAAAAGTTCATCTCTCCCTACCACGATATGCAGGTATATTAACTTTCTTTTCCTACATAAAAGCTTTTTAACACTAAAACTCGCGCTTTCTTTCCATGGGGGTAGGAAGAAACTACTTCTGCTGGGAAACTTTCAAGTTCCCCATAAAATATCAATGAAAAAAATACCGTTAGAATCAATGGATTGGTGCTGTAGATATACACCGTGTTCTTCACGTTATCCATAAACTTTGTCAAACGCTTCTATAGCTTTTACCATTTAAATCTAACAAGGGAAGTAGTACTTAAAAAGGCTTCGTTACAAAGATATTTGTAATTTCATTTAATTAAATTTAATTGAGCTAAGATAGGGTCTTAACTTAGTTTTGACAAGTTTCAGCCCGCCAAATCATAGGTATGAAAATACGTCGTTGCCAATTCGGATAAAGAGGCATGCATATCGGGTGATTTACGTCAAGGTATTTAGTTTGTATGACAATTAACAAAAAATAAAAAATTAGTATTCATTAATGTGTCCATAATGAAAAATGCTTATTTCCATGGTCTGAACACCTGGTCGAAGTTTATGTATATCGTCCGGAACACGGTGTATAATTATAGCAGTTATGTAACTAACTAAATAATACATAGTTGTAATAATATTCCTGTTGCATTTGGAATCTCCACCAAAACAAAGTAACAAATTCAGGTAAAAAAAAAAGTATACATGACGTCATTGTTCACTTTGGAAGTGGATCAAATGCAAATAAATATATTTATTGCATTATTTATTTCTTTCGCCCCTCCAAGGCCTCCATTTGCTGCTGGGGTGGGCATTGTTGGCAAAAACGTCAACACGCCATTGAATTCCAGATTCCTACTCCTTGGTAGACAAAAGATAACGCGTGATTATTAAATATACATCAATAACTTATGATTAAAATCTACATGTAGGTACTTCTCACATTGTTGCATACAGGAAATTCTGCTAGTAAACATATTGTATATGGTAGATGTCACGTGTCTTCGATTTTTTTATTCTTGGACATGCTGGTTTCATCACGATATTTTTTTATTCTTGGACATGCTGGTTTCATCACGATATTTTCCACCAAACATTACAAAACCTTATTATTGTTGAGTTCAATTTGATTATTATTTTTGATAAAATTTTCATTTTATATACCTAATCATTTAAAAAATTGTTTTTATTTGCAGGAGCCAGAGAAGAAAATTACACAAATGATGGAAGAAATTGGCTTCAGAAACATTGATGTTAAAGTTAAAGAAATGCTATTTGTGTTCGACAGCGTGGAGGCAATGAAAAGTGAGTTTTACTTTACCTTACAGGTTATTTATTTTTCATCAATAGATATCCGTATCAAGCCCTGTCAGCAAGTAGATAGATAATGATAATTTGATGCCAGCATCCTCGTCAGTAAGCGACAGCATCATACTACAGCTGCAGTCATCCTTCATTTCATTTGTTGGTGGTAATAAGCCATTTCGCACCCAAAACAAATCACTGATGTTGTCACAGGTCATGCACTTGCCTCCTGGACAAGTCTATGTGACTACCTCAGTGATCTGCTTACCATGAAAAATAGGAGCTTCTGTTTCCCATGACATGTGTAACATCTCAACAGTGTCCACCTTGCTTATGACGATCGAACTCACGTAGGTACCTAGTTCCCATGCAAACTTTCGTTCGTACAACGAATTTCCGATGTTATTAAACATCAATTACAACAATTATGATAGATATCTACTGTTATCCTCTATCCCTACTTCTTGGGGCATGAATTTTCGAAAAATCCTTTCTTAGTGCTCAGTTATGTTTTACTACCTACAGGTACTTAGTGTAAGGAACACTGTGCAAAATTTCATTCTTCTAGACCCTTTCTGCTTTATTGACAAACAATGCACGTGCTTCAACAAACCTACAGCTCCAAACTAAATAAATAAATAAAACAAAAGCTGTGCATTATCTGTCAATAAGTCAGTGTTAGAAGTTTTACTTACCTCGTCAAGTAATAATAATATGAAGTCAAATAGGTAATACCATGGGTATAGGTTAGACCAAAGTTTAACGTGAAACTTAAATTTTTAGACACCGTAAAAGCGATCGAGCCTTTCGACATGCCAAATGACGTTTACGAAGAATTCATGCAGGATTACTACACAGTAGCACAAGAAATCGGCGTCATAGAAATAAACAATAATAATGTTGGAGAGTCTTCAATAAACTGCAAGTATTGCCTACTGGTCGTCTGTGCAAGCAAATGAACGTGGTGCCCAAAATTGGTCCCAACACCATAATGAAATTATATCGGCCAATCCGCCTTAGATCTGATTAATTTATACCGCCTATTTTATACTTGCCTCCTAGTTAGATGTTAATATTACTTGAAAATCGTGTCTTAAATTTGTTAATTATTATAGTTTTATTAGTAGTCAGTAACAATGGCAATGCTCCCATCGAAATTGATGAAAATATTTTTTTTTCTGTTTTTACAAATTTTTGCTCTTTTTTTTCATCATTGTAGATGGCATGTCTACGATTACGAATTAAATGAATAATAATTATTTAAATCATCTAAACGGCTCTTTAAGTTGTTATACATGCATTTGATAAGCGTAATTTTTTTCATGAAATAGTCATTTTAATGATTATTATCATTTAGTAAACATCATTCATCAGAGGTAATAAAGAGCTGCAATTTGCAAAAAAGAAAGAAGATTTGAATTTCTCGAACTTATTTTTCTTACATGTTCTAATTAATTCGAATAACACAGCATTTAATTTGTTATTCAATTCAATGAACAAAACCCTTTTTTTGTAATTCTTCAGAAGCATTTAAATAGTAGTTAGCAACAACGAAGTTATATGCTAACTACTTTTAGACTATACAGGGTGTCCCGTAATTAATGGATAACCTCTTAAGAGGTCATTGTACTTATGATTATGAACAACTATTACTATGGGACCAAACCTGAAATCGCGAAAAAAGAATCAGCTGTTTCCTACATTTTGACGAGTAATGCGAACATAAATCTAGGGAACAGCTGATTTTTTTTCGCCATTTCATGTTTGGTCCCGTAGCAAAAGTTGTTCATAATGATAAGTACAATGACTCCTTAACAGGTTATCCATTAATTACGGGACACCCTGTATATTCCTACTATGTAACACAATACTATTTTTAATCTAGTGATGTGACTTAAATCTATGTAAATAGAAGTAGTGATGTAAGTTAAGGATTGACAGTTTATTTTCTCAATTTTTATTTTTTTAAGTAATTGGATGAAGGACAAGAGTTTAATTACTCTTTAAATACTTTTTTGAAGAGAAAATAATTTTTACACAACGAACCCTATTTTGATATCGACAGTAATCATTGCTGAAGTAATAACCAATATAGTAATGTTTTTGTTTAATAGGATCTATGTATTAAGTACTGTATATTTATATTACGAGTTAACACTTAGGTTTTTCTATTAGCACACCTTGTGCAGAATCTTTTTCTATCGTATCGGATAATTTAAGTACTGTCTTACTTAATTTCTGCTGCTACTTAATTTATTATAAATATTATAATCGTCTAGCTTATTTTTATATAAAAAGCATCTAATCTAAAAATAAAAAATATTGGCACGTATACTTAAATCTGCGACAATGGTATTGACATTGAATTTTGTGATATGAACTTCGTAGATTTGCCCAAAAGGGGGTTATGGCTCACTAGCTTTGTAGGTTTAAAAAAATCAAGACTTTATGTCTAGTGTAACAGTTCTAATTTCTTAGTAACATCCCGGACTTTGGAAGTCGGTGGTGTAATACCCCCGTGCCTCGGAAAGCACGTTAAGCCGTTGGTCCTGCGCCTGATCTGTCTCAGATCGTGTCGGATTGCCGTCCCATCGGACTATGAGAGTGAGGGAAGAGAGAGTCCACCTGTATCTGCGCGCACACTTGTGCACTATAATATCTCCTGCGCCGAAGGCTAGTCTCCGTTGAGATTGGCTGCCATGACTGAAATACGGTCTGGAAGACATTATTTTTAACAGTCCTGTCATAGATTTTTTACCTCTGACAGCAACCCAACAGCAAACTTATTGTAACTAGAATAAAGATTACTGTGATTTTGATGCAAAAACAGAGGAAAATAACGGTGAATGGACTGCACCTATTATCTCAACCCAGTGTCACAGTGCTTTAAAAAACCAGTGTACTTACATAAGAACTTAGACGATTCTTTGTACCTACATATTTTAAGTTACCTATACTATGAAATAAGTTACTTAAATATAAGACTTTTATATTGTTGTTTTTCACGATTAATAAAACTTTTTCCGAATAATTCAGTCATTGCCTTTAATTTATTTGAGTTTTTTGTTAACTCATCATGGCCTTTGAAGTTAAACGCCCGTGGTTATTTTGTTGCTGAATGGGATTTTTGTTTTTGCCATGGAATAAACAGCGCTGCTTTCAGCCGAATAAAAAAAAACAGTGGCACTCCGGGAGTGCCGACAGAAGTGAAAACAAAACACAAACAGAATACTTTGCCATCATTCACTGACATATCGGATATACATTAAAACCTCAACGGTATTTTTCTTACTTTTAGCATTATTATACCCGTCTTAACTCTAAACGAAACGTCCGATTCGAATAATTGAAAGAGGAATTTACATTTACATAATCAATCTTGGTTATGAAACCTATTAAGTTGGATAAGGATTCATATCATGGTACGAATGTGGTGTGAAACATGGCACATTGATTGACTAATTTGAAAAAAAAAACGGTTATTGTGACTTAACTATAATACACTGGGCCGCAAAGAAAGCGGGTCGGTTATAAATTGTAATATTTTATAACCGACGGTGTAATATTTTAATTAATTCTTAATGTATCTAATATTTTTAAATTCACATGTATGCATATGGAAAGGTTCCGAAATAAATAAATTTATTATATTATATATTATTACAAAAAATGCGATAACTTTTAAAATATTTGAGCAATCCTTTTAAAATAAAAACTAAATTAATGTTTTTTTCATTCCAAATATAGGAAGAAGTAAAACATTTTTATTTATTTTTGGTGATTGTATTGAAAACCAAAAATAAAGACGATTTTTAAATTTGAACAACTTTGTAACCATTCGTTTTACTTTTCTTTCTGTTTATAAATATGGCATTTCTTGGACAGAAATTCATTATTCTGATAAAATTCAATTAAAAACATGCCAGAGTCCACCCCTGAAGAGTGTGCCTGAATTCTGACAATACTTGAAGACGGGCGCAGTCAGCGATAAACAACGAGAACTGTTGGTGTGTCGCTATCAACCGTTCGTTCGTTCCGTTCGTTTGTGGCAATTGTGGGCTATTATGGCACCTTCTAGGTGCTTGAGGGAGCAATCCGAGCACGTGTACAGTAAGACGGCGTCTTGCAGAAGCAAACTTGACGCCATTTAGACCTGCAAATGGTCTAAAACTCGAAATGCAGCATCGAAATTCAAGGCTGAGTTACAAAACACATGAATTGGACTCTGGATGACTGGTCAAGAGTAATGTTTTCGGACAACTCGAGGTTCATGCAAACACGCACGATGGGAGGCAAAGAGTCTACAGAAGAATTTCTTCCGAAAGCCGCACCGTGCTAGTGGTTATAGAAGATGGCACTTTAACTGCAGAAAGATACGTGAATGAAATCTTAAATGAGTAGGTATGTTGGCCCATTTTTAGTAAACATGGGCGAGACCGCCATTTTTATGCAAGATAACGCTCGTCCCCATACAGCTCGGATAGTGTTTGTCTACCTTGAAGATGTCGATATCACACACATGGAGTGGCCGACACGCAGTCTAGACTTGAACCTCATCGAGCATGCCTGGGACGAACTGGGACGCCGTGTCCGCCAGCGAAATTCCTCTCCAATCATGCTTCGTGAACTGAAAGAAGCACTGATAGAGGAATGGGAGAATATTCCTCCACATCGACTCAGAAATCTGGTAGAAAGCATGCCAAATCGCATAAAACCTGTATTAAGCTCGAGGTGGTAATACAAAATACTAAAATGTGTAAAAATTGCGTATTTGATACCGTCAATAATGGTCATTTTTATTTACATAACTTACTTTTATTCAAATTAAACTACATAATCTTGAACTTTTATAACAATATTATAAAGGCATTGTAAAATTGTCCATAATATCATTATCTCCAATGCTGAGGTTATTGTTACCGACCCGGTTTCTTTGCGGCCCAGTGTAGTTAGACATAGGCTCGCGGACTTTTTCGTTGGTAATAATGAGTACTATAAATAAACATTATAGTACCTACATTATTTTACGTATCATCAATATTTTCGCAGCGCGCGCCAAATAATGACTTTTATATGCAAACTTTCGATACCTTTATTTACATTATTGCAGTTTTCGTAGGGATCTCTAGGTTTTTGAAACATAAAATACAGCCCATGTTTCTCGCTGATAATAGGAAACAAGACTAGGTAACATAACATCACGCTTGTAATCCCCGTAGGGTTAGGCAGAAGTGTACCTGTAGTACGGCCACATTTCGTCATTTTATGTAAGTATAAATAATATTAGAGTAACCGAACTACCTACGACACCCTATGAGAGGTGGATGAGCCTAATGCGCCCCCGTTCACATGTACCGCAACCATACCACATCGCAGCGACAATATGTGGGCAAGCAGTGGTTACGTGTGAATAGTGTCGCTGCAACTTTTTGCAGTTACGCTGTGGTTGCGTTTTCGCTAGTAGTTGCTATGTGGTTATGTTGTGGCTAGTGTTTGCAGACAACTAGATCTTTGTGCTTGCGTTGTGGCTGCGACGCCGCCTTGCTGTATTGCAAGCATCGCCCACACGGTTGATTTTGACGGCCAAATGTGGTCAATGTGGATAGACTATTAATTTTCATAAAAATTTGCTCCCGGCCACGTGGTGTGGTTGTAGTTGTTAATAGGTTTGATTTAAAGCATTCATATTTCATAAAATAATAATGGTTATGACAACATAGATACCTGATTAATAATAGTTTTTCAGGAGTGGTTAAATCCCAGATACTTTATGTTTCGTACTATTAATTATTATATACTCTGTAAACAAGTTTCATTGCATATTTTTCTATCAAGTAGGTACTTATTTAAGAATTAATTATTCTCACAGATATCGCAAAAAGTACCTACTTTAAACGGTTCTCAATAATACTTACTTATTGATATCTATATATTTGAAACATCCGATCCGATCTGTTAGTGGCAAATTTAGGTAATAAATTAGTCATACAGAACGGACAGATGAACTGAAATCTTGAAGTTTGCAACACTACAAAAGCGCGCAGCGCCTACGCATTGCTGCTATGCAACGTGTCGCTCCTACTTCAGACTTACCGCCCTGCAAAAGTTTAGCTTGTAGTCTTTGTTGATCGAAGCTTGTAGTCCATCATTTCAGAACATGTGAAAATAATAAGGAAAATTGAACAAAACAAATTATTACTATTATCATATTTTTAATTTATTTTATAGGTTTACAGGAAGGGCTCCAATGGACAGAAGATGCACCAAATACCTACTGAACTTGGAACGTTTGCACATCAACAGCGCATGAACTAAAGGGCAATTCTCGTAATTTTAATAACGTTCACAGTCTGTTCTTAGTCTCAATCTGTCAAAAATTCCTATAATTTCCCTACATTTTTGACAAGTTTTTGACATTGATTGTCGCTGAGATGAGATTGCGAGAATTGACCTTCTGGTGTTTATAACTGTAAGTTGTCTATACCTATATACATAAAAATGAAATGTTGTTCGTTCGTAAGCGCATCTCTTGAGAACGTCTGGACCGTTTTGATTAATTTTTGTTTAAAAATATTCGTAAAGTCCGAAATAGGTTTCTGAGGAGAGATAAATTTAAAAAGTTTTCCGGAAAGATATCAAATTCGGGGAAAACTAAACGACCTCTTTTCTATAAAATTTTGTATGAACTCTAGACTATACATAACTCACAATTCAAGGACAGGGCAACATCAGCCGTGTCAACTAGTACTTACTAAATACATAAATGCAAAGCCGTAGTAAAAAAAGTGTTGAGCATAAATTATACCAAATTACTTAACTTTTTATATATTTTTTTGCGATGGAGACAGTAAAAATAATAACATGTGTATTTGTTTTCATTGCACGTCAATAATAAAACAGTTAGGATTCGAACTCACAATTTAACACTAATCATTCCGACGTCTAAACCCGTTGGGCTACTGTCGCTTGTTTATGTTTCAGGTTTAAAACCTATCATATATTTGTCTGCTTACCACCATGTCCTACCACCAACATGTTCTAGAACCAAAAATTCGAAGACATGCAACATCTACCAACCCACACTGGGCCCGCGTGGAGGATTAGGGTCAGGACACATTGATCGACGGCGTTCGACGGTTTGTCCATACAAAATGAGAGCATAGTATGGAACGACGTACGCATCCTTTCGCATCGACGCGACGAACGCGCTCCGGCGCGGCGTAGTGTGCTCCTTTTCAATCGGCAAAGTGCGAAAGGCCGTCGATCAATGTGTCCTTACCCTTATGGCCACTATTAGAAGTGGGAACATTTATAGGCTGATTATGATTAACCACTAACTCAAACTCGACAGAGGAAGACTTAGTAAGGAAAATGGCCTTAATTGAAATGTTCCATGAGTTCCATCTCCGTAGTTATGGGAAGAGGATTTGGTCTGTATAGGCTTGGTGTATTGGTCCAAGTACACACTGATATCGCGTCATTGCGTGATTCTGCGTCATTGTTTTACTTTAATTATAGTTAATGCTGCCAGTGTTTTGAACACCTCTCCGGATGACAGCGATGCGGACGAGTACTTCTACGCCTAAGTGTCCTTTTGTTTTTGTATTAATTTGTATAGTTAATTAGGTAGTTAGTTATAACGGAATTAAAAGAAAACATTTCTGAAACAAGTTCATCATAGACGTAAGAAAAAATTTTCATTTGATAGGGCCACGTTATAAACTAAACCAATGAAGTTCACTCTACTATCCACAGGTATGCATATTACATAGCGCATAAGTAGGTACTTCTCAGCACTAATTGCATTTGAATGTGACTGATTTTTCTTTCATCCCCTAAATCCGTCATATTCAACGCAAACAAAAATAAGATGATGTCTGCCAAATCCGCTGCTGCTGAGTATGTTTGAGTCGCGATCGTGCCACGTATAAATGCGCAGTGCCTCGCTCCCGTCGTGACTGTCCGCCGAAACCGCGCTACTCGGCCACGCGCACGCGCACCCGAAAATACTAAACCAAAAATTCTAAACACACGAAATTAATCCACTGAAAATCTCTTTTTTTAAATAAACCATGAATAACGCCGTCTTATATGAAAAATGCAACAGCTTGCAAAAAAGGGATGCGCTCATGTGTTTAGAAGAACACGCGTCAAAAATTAAGTGGAAGAAGAGTAGCAACAATATCTTGGATATAGGGTGCGGGGATGGAAGCGTCACGAATATGCTGAAGAAGTACATCCCTACTGACTTCAAGTTGCTTGGCTGTGACATCAGCGAGAAGATGGTGAACTTCGCTAATGATCATCATTGCAACGAGCAGACTTCCTTCACCGTGCTGGACATAGTGGGTGACCTGCCTGAAGGGATGAAGGGAAAATTCGACCACGTGTTTTCGTTCTACGCTTTGCACTGGATCATAGATCAAGAGTGAGTATTTTTCTCTCAGTTTCATAGTAGAAAATATTATTTGAAGAGATCTTCAACATATTAAATAATCTATTTATCTAAACTACTTTAATTTTATTGAAATGGCCGAAATAAGTGTGGGAAACTACGTCATTATTTAAGTTTAGATTTTTTAAACTGACTGTATTCATTATGAGTTCATAATAGTGCCGTGAAGTGAATCCTATACCATACAGGGCACTCATATGGCAAAATAATAGTCGCGCGTCGTTTTGAAACTTCAAATATTAAACATAAGTAGTTTAGGGTGAAACAAACTTGGACAGCGAAGTCACCAGTAGATTTAAGAAACCCATTTTTTAAATCTGCTTGACTGAAACATAAACAAGTTGGTTTCTGTCTGAAAAGCTCTGATCTATTAACTAATAGATCAAAGCAAAGTTTAGGGACTTATAAAAAATACACTTAGTGAAAAATAACTTTAATTTCGGAAGTCGGTGTCTTTGGTTTCGTATTTTCATGTTTTGCCGCCGGCTTCCGAAATTAATGTTAATTTTCACTATATTAGTGTTTTTTTGGAAGTCGGTTGTTTCTTTTCACTTTCTAGTTGTGGTTCCTACCTACCCTATACAAATTTGCATACCTTCACTTGCTAAGTACAATAACAGTATGTGACATGACAAGAAGTTATTATAGGAAAATAATGAATAATAAGTAATTATTATAAATCGTGATATATAAATAAAATTGCTTTATTCGTTAATTAATCAATAATTTGACAGTACTATTGTTATATAGATTATTTTGTATTGTAATAAATGCTTATTTTCCACTTAGAAGTTATTTTAACATCATCAAGATACACTAAGTGGAAAAAATACATACTTAATATTATTTAAGCTAACTCTAAGGGCCCTATCTCACTGGACACCAGTGGCGGCGCAACCATGGTCGCACTGCCAAAAAATGTATTGTTTGTTGCGTAACCAATCGGACGCCTGGTGAGATACCTACCATAAAGCTGTGTATATTTCACTGGCAGTGCGACCATGGTTACGCCACCATGGAGTCCCAGTGAGATATAAGCCTAAAACCACTCATCAGAACGTGACAAAATTTATATAGAACCACCCTATAAGTATACCCTTTCAAAACAAAAAAATAATTTTTCAAATCGGTTTATAAATGAAGGATTTCTGAGGTAACATACATTTTCTTTTTTAATACATCCGAATTGAGAACCTTCTCCTTTTTTTGAAGTCGGTTATAAAGTTCAACGCATGGCAGCGTTTTTAAAGCTTTATCGTATTTCAGAGCCAGACAATTATCTTTAAAATTAAATTAAAATCTTTAATTTCGGACCCATAAGTGTAGTCCATTTGGTTAGTAGGTATACACACGACTTAGAAAATAGTGTTAGTACTTACATCTTTTAGAAAAACAAAACACAAACTGTTCATTAATACGCCACAGAGGCATGTAGGGGTATCCAATGTCCCAGTGTGGGGCTGTCCCACCTGCGCGTACGCTGCGCATAATGGAAGCGCAACGCTTGCGCATGATAGCGTGAAAGCCATCTATACTAGGCTCAGGGAACATGCCGGAAGCACTGCAGTAGCGCGGCAACCCTATCAACACCCTGAAAGCATTATTGTATTGTACGCACAGGGTGCTGTATGCCCTCTGCGTGTACTTGACCCACAGACCCATAAAACGACTAACAGTACGCTGTACCTATAGGTACCTATATATTTTATCTCTTTATCTTTTTTTATATCTTTGCCTGTAATTGGGTGGTTACTTTTAATTTCATTCGAAACCGATTCCTCCAACAGATCTTCATGCTGGTTTACTGAAAACGAGACTATAGTAATCTATGCAAATCTTGTAATGAAAATTCAACATCGAATGCATTACACCGGCGAGCGTTAGTGCCATATTTAACGTGTAGGTAACGTCTCGGTAAAAGTAGTAGAATCTACTTATAACTAACCTATAAAATGGCCGAATTGGCGCTTTGTTTCTCACAACTAGACTCAACATTGAGCACTGAACTTAGTATAGTTATATCAGTTTCACCAAATGCGGTTTCTAAAGTTTTAGCACGCTTTACCAAGCTTTACCGAAAGGAATTATAGCATAATTGTATAACCAGCCTATAATGTTCCCATTGCTGAGACCCAGGTCGATATCTGTGGACCCAGACCTCCTCTATGATAGAGGGAGTGGGCCGTAATCCACCACGCGTTGCGCGAGTTGGTAGATGTCACATGTCTTGAATTTTTGGTTCTAGGACATGCCGGTTTCCTCACGATGTTTTCTTTCACCGTTTTGGGAGCAGTTATAATAAAAAGGAATTATGATCTTCCATTAATTTAAAGACACAGGCAATGATTTATTGTGATAAATGATTGATCGTTTTTAGAATAGAATAGATCATTTATTTGTCCAAAACATAAGTATACACACACATGGCATTCAAGATGTTACATAAAATTATAGCAGAGTCATGTTTTTAATATAAACAGGTACCTACCTAGGTTATTTTTATTAGTAGGTTTGTCCATTATTTAAAGCAATTAACATATCAAATGAAAACTTAATCAATCAAATTATAATTAATATGTATAAATATACTACAGAATAGTGTCATCAACTCGTCATCGAAATGTATAATTAAATAAAATTAGCAAGTCAAAAGTCAAAGTAATTAGGAATAAAAATCTACATATTATTTCACACAAGTCAGATTAATTTACTTGAATATTATATATAACATCAATAATGAAAAACAAAAAAAAAACAAATGTTAAAACAGTATGTAAATTAAAATAAAACTACTTATATCAATATTTTGTCTGTTAAAAACTCGGAAATATTATAATAGGCTTTTTGAATTAGAAAGTTCTTTTTTTTTTCTTAAATAAGTAAACATGTGTGGCGGGATGTGATTGAATATATTTGGCGCCATGCAGAACACACTTTTATGCATCAGTGCTGTATTGGACTGTCTTACACATAATCTACTATAATCCCGTCGACTTCGGGTATAGTATCTGATCGGCTGTGCAATTTCAAAACCTAGCAACTGACATTTTTTTTAAAAGCCACCACCACCGATTTTTTTAGAAATGTCAGTTGCTACGTTTTGAAATTGTACACCCGTGATAGCTTTTTGAAAAGATTCGGGTTTGTTTTAATGAAGACCGCAACCTCGTAAATGTATAATGACATTATTTTTGATGAAATATGGCTTACACGTATCAGGTACACATTAGTCCGAACATCACTCTGAGACACCTTTTCTGTAACTTAAAGATTAGACAGTTCTCTATTACACGAATTGCCCCAAAAAATAATCCCGATTGAGCCAACGATGCCATCATATACAGTGAGCAAAGCGTCGGTACCTAAGATCGAAGACAGTTTATAAAGAGCATAAGCAGATTTGCTAACTCTTTTGCTTAATTCCTCTGTGTGTACTTTCCAATCCAGCCTTTGATCTACATTTAAAACCTAAAAAATTGGTATTACCTACGCTTTCAATTATTTTGCTACCGTGATCTATTAACATATTAGATGCCTTTGGTCGTCGACTGAACAACATTAACGTTTACCGAGATAAAAGGTAGGTGATGTCTGCTACCACCGCGCCGGAAGCAGGAATAGTGTCCGCTTATCTCAAGCAGGCGTAGGTCTAGAGGTGACCGTTGGGCCTCTGCAGCGCAATAATTAATTATGATAATTAGTATTTTCGATAAATAGATAATTAGAAAATTAATCAACACTTCACTTATCTGCCTAGTTGGTCAAGTGGTCGCTAGCTCGATTGCGAAGTATGGGATCCTATGCTTTTCCAAAAGGACTTTTTCAGTAGCCCGGAGTCTGTACCTATTTGTTTCCGGTTAGTAGCAATATTATAACTAGCTAAATGCGAGTGTCACACGCCCTTGCCTAACCCTTTGGTTCCCCGAAGTGCGTAAAAGCATGATAAAATATTAAGCATTTATGATATGTCCATCAACATTTGAAGTTTTAGGAGCTTAGGTACCTACTTTTCAGGAGACAGAATATATTTAACTTTAAATAACAATAATATGAAAATTATTATCTTTTCAGACGAGCATTCACCAATATCTACAACCTGCTAAATGAGGATGGGGAGTGTTTCACGATATTCCTTGCGGGCGCGCCGGTTTTCGACGTGTACCGTGTTCTAGCACGCAACAACAAGTGGAGTGAATGGCTGCGGGACGTCGATAGATTCGTGTCGCCTTATCATGACTCGAAGGTAAATAATAATACCCACCAATGTTCTACGTATAGTTACAAACGTGGCCATCAAAGAGAAAATCTTAGAAAATAATTTTTCATTATTAGACATCGACGCCTTGAGTTCTGTGAAATTGCGGCGATTAATTAAACTTGCAGTGTTGGTATTTTTTGTATTGTTTTTTCGGGAAATTAGAAAATAAGAGAGGGGTTGAGAGGAGATTTATATTAACTAACCCCCTTACTAATAAACGTTGTATAGCGTCTGTATAGTTACACAACGCTTTGTCTTCTTCTTTCGAAACTCAAATTAATGACGACTGAAAGAGAGAAATCGGTGTGTAACTATTCATCTGATATAATACGTTTATTAGTAAGGGGGTTAGTGGATACTCGTATGTGGAGCCATTGAGTTTCCTAATTATAGTTAACGTTCTTTATTGCTATAATAATAACTCGCACAAAAAAGTGCTTTATGCTCAAAAAATCCTACTAATAAAATTCTGAACTATTTTTCAGGATCCAGAAAAAGAAGTAAAGAAAATGTTGGAAAAGATAGGTTTCGTTGACTACGACGTGGAATGTAAAGACTCAGTATTTGTGTACGAAGACTTACATGTTTTGCGAAGTGAGTATAATTTTATCTTTATCGATATTATTTCGGTATTTGAACCATAAGTAATAAATCATAGAATATTTGCCTACAAAAATTACAGCAACTTAAACACTTACAAGTACAGTCAGCGCCATAGATGTGTGGTCAGCACACTTGAACTACATAAACTACAGCTACGAAAAGAAGGCGCTGTCAAAGTCCGTCTCATGAAAGAAGTCCCGCAGACGCGGCGCTAGGTGTCATAAATCTTTATTTATTTATTTTTCTCAAAATCTTAGTACAGGCACTGTTTAATAAAATACGCAATAAATGCAAATAGAGAAAGGTGTGTGAGGTAGAAGGGTTGTTGTTAGAATGTTGCTAACTAAAGTAAAAGTGCGCAATGCTGCACACCCCTACCCTATTTCAAATTAAACAAATATCAACTTTATTGCAATGAAAATTAAGTTGATTTCAGAGTGACTAGCACTATTGACAAAGTTATAAAAATGTTTGAAGTTGTAGCGTAAAGTGAACTACATTGTGTATGAATTAAAGTTATTTTTCCATGAATTCATATTTGTTTACATTTTTGGCAAATAAATCGCGAATACACGGTAGGTATACAATAATTAGTTCAACTTATTGCCGAGGGACTTCTTTCGTGGGACGGACTCCACAATGGACATGCAGTTAACATGCAGTCAAACTCAAGCTCAAAGTGTTTTTTTTTTCAATTAGCCATTTACATGCAGTTTTGGATTGTCAAAGGAGTCTGTCAGTCAGAAAGATGAAGCTTGTTGCCCATTGCAAAGCATATAGGTTCTTATGGAAAAGAACGAGCGAGAAACTCCATGGACACTTTTTTAAATTATAGTATTACAAAATAATTGTGACATTTACGTCATCAATGTTGAAGTTAAACTTATATGTGAGAACGATGTAAAATGTTACGTGCACGTTATGTTATGCACAGTCATATTAAAGCACTATCCTGCAACTGTCAACAATGTGTTAGGTGTGCTAAGTAGTCAAGTCTTTTACATTCTTAAGTTTAAAAAGTGTAGAGGGAAGTTTGATATTTTTTGGCTTTAAAGTACGATGGATGATCCTACCAAGTACGCGTTTATCCTTGGTAAGAAACGACATCTCACTAGGACCAGAATGGCTTTCATTTTGACAATTTAACAACATTCATTGCGTTATTTAAGCAGACAAATTCGAAAATATGAATATCCAATGGATTAGCAGTATCCTTCAAAATCATTCAGATTGCGATTCAAAATGTGTTACGCAATTAGGGTGCCGTACATTAAATATTGGTACCCGTCGCCAACATTGGATATTGGTACCCGTCGCCAAATTGGATATTGGTACCCGTCGCTAACATTGGAGAAAAGCTTCGCAAGATTATAAAAAAAAAAAAATTGGCAGGCAGCGTAGGTCCATAGCGTGTTAGTATTACAAGTAACTTAAAAATCTATGTTAGTAGGTCGTAGATATAGATTGATCCGAACTGATCCGATCGATACTCGATATAAATACTCGTAAAAAAATTAAAGAAATTCCTCTTTCTTTTTTCACAGATGCCTTCACGGCGGTCAATCCTTTCAAGATCCCGCAAGAGAAGTACGATGACTTCATGTCAGATTACCTGGACATCCTAAAAGAATTGCAGATAATGACCAAATTCAACAATAATTATGAAACAAGCGTTCAGTTTCGCTATCGTTTACTCGTTGTTTATGCCCGCAAACCAGCGTCACACGATAAATTGTTAGAAGAATTAAACAAAAAAGACTGAAAATCTGTATTGGGACTCTAAACTCTGTATTTTTAGTGCACTTGGTCGCCTATTTTTGCCTATGTTGATAAACCACTGTTCCATTTGATAAATAACCTCCTCGTGAGGCGATACTAGATATATCAACCTACTCGTACGTCTGGCGATGTGTAATCAGTTCCACTACAATATGGTGGACTGTCTGTTACATTTTATGTAGTTTGATGTGTGTGTGTGTGTGTTATTGAAGGCTTTTTTCGTATTTGTAAGAGAGAAGTCTTTAATCTTATAGCCAGTGGTATGATTCCTTAGACCATTTATAAAGCTTGATTAACATAATCGGACGTTACATGCGGTGGTTCAAGTGACATTCAAGTAACTATGTGGAGGTACTTTTGTAGTGTGATTACAAACAATACATTGGGTTGGGGATGATAGTTTTGATCTCCGATTTGAATTCCAGTGCTTATTCTGTGTTTTAGTATGTATTTAATGGTAAGGGCAATGAATGATTTTCTAGAGCTAATAGATTAATAACGTGAATCTTTGTAGACGATGATGATAATATTGTCCATCGTCATCCATTGTAAATAGATAATATCTGTACAGGGATGTTTTGGCGCGTGGCCAAAATCGGAACTAACGCCGTAATGTTAGTGTATCAATATATTCCGCAAAGCAATACTGCACAAAAGTTTACCAACAGTGCCCCCCTGTCAAAGTCATTCGAGTGCCAAAAGATTCTCGTAGCAGTGTAGTCAATATAATTATTGTCATTTTTATCATGTTAGTTATTATTTATTGAATTGTATAGATCAAAAGAATGTTAGTTGTAAGGGGTTACGGCAATATTCAGAAACACAGCCTAAAGATGTATTTTTTAATTAAAGTTTTTTGTTCGACTTACCCTAGTTTACTTAATCTGAATTGTTGGCCCAGTGGTACCGGCCGCGACTTACGAGTCGTAGGTCGTAGGTTCGAACCCCGACAAGCGCTTTACTTTGTGTAAATTATTTCATCATCACTTGCTCTCAAACCGGTAGAGGTAAACATCGTGAGCAGACCGGCGTGTCCTAGAATCAAAAATTCGAAGACATGTGATATCTACCAACACGCACTGGGCCCGCGTGGTGGATTACGGCCCACTCCCTCTTACCGAGAGGAGGCCTACGTCCTAGCAATGGAAACATAGGCTGATTATGACTTATCCTGTAAACCGAACCCGAAAGAGTTTAATTTGACTTCAAAGGCGTACTTTCTCTTTAATTAACCTTAATAAATAAATCTTTGATTAAGAATATAAATAGAACAAAATAATAAATTATAGCCTTCTTACTAAATATTCTATTCTATTTTTAATAAATGGCAAGCAAAGCCGATGTCGACTATTCTGCCAATGTCTAAAGTGAGCTGGAAGAACAAGTGTGCATGAAGAAAAAAAAAAAAAATTTTAAACGAATAAAATTATTTGATTGATCCAGTTGATTAGTAAATATTATTTTGTGATGTTAATAAAAGACATTTCCTTATAGATCTCCAAATGATGCCGAGTTTGAATAAGAAGTTTCCGTAGAAAAGTTTTGCTCCCATTGCTATGCGCATTATGGTTGGTTGGAGGTGAAACTTCAGGAAATACTTAATTACTTAGCAAAACGATTTAGGAGTTTTGTATAAATAGGTATACATAGTGGCGATTAGATTATCACATTAAATAGCCTACACTGGTTATTACAAGTTGTTATCAATTTGTTAAAATAATAAAATAAACAATTTTACTAAAAATAGAAACCTAAATTTTTCTAACGAAAAAAGGCGAAAAAAACCACTCTTGATAATTAGGCACTAGGCACGCGCGGGTATCAACAAATCAACACAAATCTTATGGTATTGTTACAAAATAATTACAAATTAAGTTTAAAGTTGTTAAATACTAAAACGAAAAAAAGGTCCCATGGCTAGAATGTTAATTAAGTATTTTAATTGTGTATGTTTAAAATACGTAGTGTAGAATACAATCGCCATACTGTAGCTATATTGACTGACCTCCATAGTAGGGCCTGCGATTAAGAAAGTTACGTTCCAACTAAATGCGTATTTGTTCTCTGGTGATTTTGTAAGGCTGATTGTATTAAGACGAGTCATATTCTCCAATTAACAAAACCGGCGAAATGTGGGTCTATCTACAGTCTACTATAGACCAGCGGGGCAATTGCGTAACACATTATCAATCGGAATCGGTTTCATTTTGACAGTTCAACAACATTCATTGCGTTATTTACGTGTTGAGCAGAAAAAAATTTCGAACTTATGAAGCAATGGATTAGCAATTTGCTTCAAAATTATTCAGATTCCGATTGATACTGTGTTACGCAATTAGGCTGCTGGTACACCTCTGCCTAATTCTTCGGAGAACACACAATATTATGTTTTATGTTATTATTTATTTATTTAAATTTTTCGCACAAAAATGGTACAAAGGCGGATTTTGGTCCTTTGTACGGGTAAAGTAAGCCCAGTCAACTCTATATTGGACCCTGTAAAAGAAAACATACAAAGAATTTGAAATCATGAATAAGGTCTTCCACACACTACGATTTTATTTTTTGCGACACGATTTTATAATCGGGCTGTAAAATGTCGCAGACAATTCATAGCGCGCACTACGACGAAAAAATCTATAGATTGCTCATTCTCAACATGGATTTCGTACAAGTTTCTGGGCTTGCCTTGCTTCTTCGGAAGAGACGCAGAAAGAAAAAAAAGTATTCATCAATATTGGAATAGTAATTGCACAGCTGAAAGATATATCAAAGGTTCATTTTATATGACTCACTAAACACTTCCCCCTTAAAAATAAACGTACGAGTATTATGTCAGATGAATAGTTACACACCGATTCCTCTCTTTCAGTCGTCAGTAATTTGACTTTCAAAAGAAGACGACAAAGCGTTGTGTATCTATACAGACGCTATATAACGTATATATTAGTAAGGGGGTTCGACTATATCCCAGAAAATTATTAGGCTATTATAGAATAAAGACAGAAATTCAATCATTCTACAAATTACTGAGATTTGTTGGACCTCTAATTGAATCGCTGTACGATTTGAATTATTATATCCCACAAAGGTGATTTGGCTTGTATTTCAATCATAAACTGCTCCAGAATCTCCTCTTGAGACTCCACTGGAGAAACGGGTGCCAAAATGTTTACAGTTGGCTAGCGGATTGCCGACTGGGGGAGTGAAGTGCGACTTTATTATCGCAGCGCGGGAAGGGCCATACAACTTCATACGCTACAAGTTACTCTGCGAACATCGCGACGCGAGCAATTGCACCAAAATTTCACAAATCACAATTTTAAAATCGCGGCGACATTTTTCTCTGCTATAGAAACCAATACATTGCATTTCTGTGACAAAATAAAATAATCGGGCAATAAAAAGTCGTAGTGCGCGCTCGCTCTAAGATTTTTGTAAATCGGATGGTGATGAATATTTAAGTCAGCTTTCTACTTAAAATATCGCAGTCCCGAGTCCACTGCTGGATCTGAGATAAAGTCAGTCATACGGAAAATGAAGGAACGATATGTGACCACCTGTATATATATGGCATAACTAAATGAAACCTCTAAGAAATCGAAAGAGGTCTAAATTGAATAACATAAAACTGTTATGTCTCCATCAAAAACTAAAATCTAAAATGTCTATGTCAAATCTGACAACTGTCAAAAGAAGTAAAGGAACCATTGTATCTACTATTGCTGGAATAAATAAAATATAAACTTTTCACAATAAAATCGTTCTACAAATAAAACGAAAATGAATAAGAAGAAGTCGGTAAGTATGTTGCAATGATCACATTTAGATTTCTATGGTTACAACATGTACTCAAAAATATTTAAGATACTAAGATCGTAAGTATATTTAGATGTCTTTGCATCACTGACCTATAATTATACAAGTACGCTGGACTTCATACTATCGATGACAAAATGAATGTGAATACATTTATTTGATTATCGCCATTTTGGCGCTGATATCAACGTGAGAGCCCGTGGAACTAATATTAGAGATTAGAGATGGGACATAATCCTTCGACAAAAATAGTAGCTATATTATACAAGTACGCAGGACATCATACTATCGATGACAAAATGAATATGAAGACATTTATTTGATTATCGCCATTTTGGCGCTGATAGCAACGTGAGCGTCCGTGGAACTAATATTAGAGATGGGACATAATCCTTCGACAAAAATAGTAGATTGTTTGCCAAGGGAGCAAACAACTATTTTGAAGGTTCTTTGAATCCTGAGCGCAGTGAGGGACTCAAAGTACGTCATTCGAGCTTAAAATAGTGTTGCTCCCGAGGTGGACACTAATTTCTATCACCCTCTATGAAAAAATAAGTAACTGCAGATTATGAATGAGAATAGTACGTTTATTTACTTACATACAATTACCTGAGGAAGAGATACTAATTTTTTATAAAACTAAATAAAATCCTAATTTGAGTAAACAATTACGAACGAAGGCAGAATTCTTTTCGCGCGTTTTTTATTTTTTCACAAACAAGTCTAGGTATATGTATACATATATTAACCCAAATATAAAGCTTTGAATATCAGACTGGTTACTAGTTATTTAATATGGTAAAAGGGACTATGAATATCGTATGTAGGGAACGGATTTTATGAAATAAAGCACAGAAAGACAAGCTGGACATTTATTTCAATTTAGGCTTGTCAGTAATTAATCAGAAAACTAGTTGTCCGTTCCAAATCTAGGTCATCATGGAGATGAAGGACAAGAAACTCCATGGAAACAGTATTAAAGTATTTTATCAATAAATTTCTTATCTATATTGCCATAAATTATCATTATTTTAAAAAACAATTAATTATTAGGCCGGAGCTCCGTTCTGGTCGATGTCTCGAACAAAAATGATCCCCGCCATTTTTTTTTTTTTTTATGAATGGCATCTCGCAGTTCAACCTATGAGGTTGTCGTCTGCTTAACCGGACTTGCCTGTGGATGCCTCAAAATTAAGGCCTCCAGCCAGGGCTTAAAAACTTAAAAGCTAAGCGACTACACGCTAAGGGCACCCCCTGTGGGGTACGGACCTCGGCTTAGGGCGTCGCGGGGGGGGGGGGGCAGCAAGGGACAGGCTGGATCGGAATTGTTGATCCCCGCCACTGGGAGCTCCCCCCCTTTTATAGTCGTGAACAGAACAACTTTGACGTTTCTATCTACCGTCATCCAAAATATCAACGACATAAAAGGTGAATATCCGTTTGGAATATTTTCTATGTTTTGCTACATTATTCCTTAATATTTAGGTAAAGCAAAACATTACTATTTTATCAAGTTTTAACAGTAAAATTATAACAATAACAATGCCTATAATTAGGATAATCTATTACGCGCGTTTTTCTTTATCATGCAGCCTGTTACTTGTTCATACAATGTTCGTGATTGATTTCCTTGGTGATTGGAACTTTTACTACGAGTAACAATATCCACATTCCAAATTCAAAGATAATTTGTTTTACAAGAATATGAAAGTGGCTTGTAAAATTATCTGACTGTAAAGTTTCCTTAGGTCCTCTAAATCTGGAAACAAACTTCTGGTAGTATACAATATCTCGTAGTACTTTTGTAGTTAATACTGATGGAAAATTTCGCTCGATTGCAGGTTTAACATTATTATTTTTACAAGATTCGCGGAATAATGACTCTACCAATAAACAAATGTGTACCACACTTGTAGAAGGTACAGTTAAACCTCGTCTTGTCTTCTGAATTATGAGTGCTATACCACTTCTATGATTAAAAACTACCTCCGTCTTGTGTCGCAAGGTACTAAGCAATCATCATATTTCATATTTTTACGAATAGCTCGAATAACAAACCCACTGATGTGTATCCCACACACTGTTTCGATGTCTCATTTACGTTAGAATCCAGTATTGACCAAAACAGATGTAAAAATTCACCTAGTTCGTCTTGTAGAGAAGGTGGTGCAATTTCTTCTAAGCGATATTTTTTATTGTACGCATGTTTTCAGCTTCACTATAAACACCAACATCCAATTTATTAAGTTTAGCCACTTTTGAACCAGAAGATGTAGTGTTTAACAAAACAGTCCTCATTGAAATGTTTACTACAAGGATGATAATTAGATTTAGACTCCAAGTGCTCCAATTGTCCATTTTCATATTTTTCAGCCATAACTGCTTAGTTGAGTCGGTGGGAAATCTGAAATTAAGTATTTAATTAAAGTAAAAATTACTAAAGTATACAGTAGGTACCTACATTGTAGAAGAGGGGCCGGTGGCTAAATAATAACAGCCGCACAGGTCGATCGATCAGGTTAAGCTACGCTTGCCGCAGTTGGTCTGTGGATGGGTGACCATCTTTATATACCGAGACCCCTCCGTGCCTCGGAAAGCACGTTAAGCCGTTGGTGCCGGTTGTCATTCGTGAATATTTGACAGTCGTTATACCCATAACGACTGGTTGTCAGACTTTCGGGCTTCTGACTACCCAGTCAGAAGCCCGAAAGTCTGACAACCACTCTTACCAAGGGGTATTGTATTACCCAGTCACTATGTTGTGGAGGTCAGATAGGCTCCATATAAAATACTGGTATTCAGCTGGATCCGGTTAGACTGGAAGCAGACCCCAACATAGTGGGAAAGGCTAGGCAGATGATGAGTTAGTTAGTTTTTCAATATCATCAATGAGTCGCTAATCATTGTCATCTTCTAAAAAGTCGTGTTTATGGGTTTCAGTGGGTGTTCATATATAAAAAAATCAATTCGATTTTTTTTATGATTTTATTTTAGTAAAATAAAATCATATTATGCACTCACAATCAAAACATTATGTCAAATGAATTTATTTTATTTTTTATATTTTTCAATGACAGCACCTTGATATAGTATGACATAACGCCAAAAAGCCTTGTATCCGGCCCATAGACATATGAAAGAAACATTTCTATGATCCGGCCGCCTCTGTGTTAAGGGGGAAGTGCCACGGTAGCCCGCGAAATTCAAATTTTCTTATGTTTTTCGCAATTTTCAGATCAGTGTCAGGTTGTATTTTGATCAAAAGTTGATTCGCGACTATAACAGGTACGTATTTACAGAATTATAATCATTAGAATCATTAATACATCTTTCCAAGTTAGATTTGTACCACGACAACAAATCTCTTATGGAAAACTGCTTAGTGGTACAAATCTAACTTAGAAAGATGTATTAATGATTCTAATGATTATAATTCTATAAATACGTACCTGTTATTGTCGCGAATCAAATTTTGATCAAGATACAACCTGACACTGGCCTGCAAATTGCAAAAAACTTAAGAAAATTTGAATTTCGCGGTCTACCACTGCGCATTCACCTTAAATCAAATCAAGTTATCTACTCATATTTTAACGAGATTTTATCCCCATTGTCAATAATAAAGTTAATCTGGCTATCAATACATAATAAAAACTTTTTTACAAAAAAAACAACCGACTTCAAAAAAAACTACAAAGTGATAAATAACTTTAATTTCGGAAGTCGGTGTCGTTGGTTCCGCATTTTCGTTTTTTGACACCGACTTCCGAAATTAAAGTTATTTATCACTTTGTAGTTTTTTTTGAAGTCGGTTGTTTTTTTTTTTTTAAAGTTTTTATTTTTCACTTTTTAGTTGTACCTACTCCACACAAATTCAAATAACACTAGTGCATTGAGGAATTGAAGACACCGACTAGAAGAATCATCAAAATTCGCATAGAAATGCCGGAGATGCAGTACATTTATGCATATAACATCGTACATAAGAATAATTATATAATGTACTAGCTGCTGCCCGCGACGTCGTCTGCGTGAAGGCTCTACAGCACCAAAAATACCTAAGATGCCAGTGTCGCTATAGCATTATAAGTAAACAACTTTTAAAATAGCATTAAAATATAAGTTTTTTTTGCAAGCGAAGCAAGTGAAGAGAGTTATATTGGAATCCTGCTTAGTTCAGTCATATGATGTGACTGAAGGAAATAGAGAAAATAATGCAGGAATACATTCCAGGACACAAAAGAGTAAAAATACGTACAAAGGTATCATACCTTACAACACTTGCCTATAACGTACGTTGGTAGTTATGCTGCCAGGAGCCAAAATGTAAAGAGAGTCAGGACTGGTGATGCGGGAGCAAGCGACGTACAGTTACCCGTGTGAGAAGCAACTCGTCCTGAGGTCGACATCCGCTGCCCTCAGTGTCTGCCCCTGCGACTTACTGATGGTCATCGCGAAGCAAACACTCACGGGGAACTGTACGCGCTTGAACTGGAACGGGAAGTTGAGGTATGAGGGGAATGCGTGGTATAAATACTGCCTCGCCAACGCCACAACCCGTAAGAATTTCCGCCTCAATGGTGTGTCTGTGGAGCGAGATGACTTTAAGGCGGGTCCCGTTACACAACTTCGGAGGAGATAGGTTCCGAAGAAGCATAATCGGGACACCGACCTTCAGCTTGATGGTATGCGCTAGTCCACTTGCTGACAGGGAGTTCAGAAATTCCACGGGATAATGTGTGGCGTCATCTTGCTCGACAACAGTGTTTGTCGAGGTGTAGTCTACTTCATTCCCCTCAATTTCCGAGAGAATGCATTCGTTAATTGCTGCAGCCTGATCGTTTTTAAGCGTCAAAATGGCCCGCTCACACACCCAAGAAATTTGCTGGTGCGGTATACGACTGATGTCCCCGTACACACAGCGAATGAGTTCTTCTATGCTGGATACCACTCTACCGAGAGACTCTGGAAGCACCACCTGTCCACCTCTCTCTTCTGGTAGAGTGCCTTCGCCAAGACTTAGAAGGACATCGGAGAATTCTTGAGCACGTGCATTGCCGCCGAGCCGAGCTCTCATATTAATGGTCAAGCGCAGCGTACGAACTCGTGACCACAACGAAGATCATTTCAACGAAGCATTCACCTCGTCAGCCCTCGATCCCCGCGTCACCACGGGAAGCGTTTGCCGGAAATCGCCACTGAACAGAACTGTGACACCACCCATCAAATGTTCGTTCCTGCGGATGTCCTGCAGGGTTCTGTCCACGGCCTCAACTGCCTTCCTATTGGCCATCGTACACTCATAGGCGTTTCGGCGCTCTCTAAATCGATGGGAATTTTAAACCCCCGATTTCCACGGTCTTGATGCGGTGATGATTGGGGAGCTGGTAACCCATATTCGATCAGTGGATTGCCGCCGATAGAAATAACCACATCTTGAAGTCAACTGAGACAGGTGTTCAGCACGCGTTCATCAGTTACTTCGACTTCGTATCCAGTAGCACGCCTCAAAGCTCGTAGAAAATCTTCAGACAGATGATGGCGATACTTCTCCCACAAAGCTACCGGGTTCGCGACTCCACAAAACACCAAGATGACGGCATGCGGCTGGGACTGTCACTGACGCTCGCCTCCGCGAGGGTTTCATCCCAATTTTGGTCACCGTCGAGAAGGTGACGTGCTACCCAGGCTGCGCGGTAAGTGGGATACTCCACGCCATCAAATGTCCTCAGAAAGGCGAAAGACGTTGGGCCTCGGACAGTGTGAAGTAACAACCGCAGAAAATAGCATTCGCCTTTATTCGGATGCTCGGTATAAACCCTACCCAATGCGGTGTCCTTGAAAATTCCCGGAAAACCTTCCACAGCACCTCCTCGTCGACGTCGGTTAAATAAACCCCTTTGCTTGTCGTACGTGTAATATGAAGGCACCTCGTCATACGTAAGGGATTTGTTTTACATCACATTTAAGTTTATAATTAGGTATACGACATAAAATATATTAATTACCAAGCAATAATCACACAGATAAATACCGAACAAAAGTATTAACAGTCAATGTTTATTTTGTACTAACAACATGAAATTGATGAAGAAATGATCATCATCAATGAACATAACTTTTTTGTAATACTTAACACCGCATTTTTTTTAAATTGTCTACCTCAACTCTGCTCAAGATTTTGAGGGTTTTGTTGGAACTTGAATTTTTCAAAACGAACTATACGATACAACTTTTATGAAGAAAATGCACATTACCATCTATGAATTTTAAGAATAACTAACTACTAACCTCGCCAACATGATCAAATTTAAATTATTTATTTCCAAAAAGTGTTAACATGTAACTTGATTTGATTTTTATGAAATCTCATAGATGGCGCTGCTTCAAATTTTTCTTTATACTACTAACATTCATTAAACTATGTTTCTCTTCCCAAGTTACTTAAATGGCGTAGTTTTTATAGTGTAAAGATAGATAATAGCATGGCTTACTCAAAAACAACATTTAAATATGCATCGTTAGATTACACGCTGTCACAGAATGCGTAAGAAAAATAAAGATTCACAGCTCCTCCCCCGTAGGTGATAGCGTGATAATATGTAGCCTATATGTTGACCCGACCTCTTAGTAATATTCATGCAAAATTTGAATTAAATCCATGCAGTACTTTTTGAGATTATCCCGGACATACATACAGACAATCAGATAAACAGACAAACAGACAAAAATTCTAAAAACTATATTTTTGGCTTCGATATCGATTGTAGATCACGCCCCAAGTATTCTTTTAAAAAAATATTCAATGTACAGTTTTGACTTTCCTACGATTTTATTATATGTATAGATTATATACTAAAACCTTCCTGAAAGTATGTAGATCACATTAGTCAAAGAATTATCAAAATCGGTTAATTAGTTTTTGAGAAAATCGCGGACAAACAAACATACATACATACATACATACGGGTCGAATACAGAACCTCCTTTTTTGAAGTCGGTTAAAAATAAGCGCTTTTTTTTAAATAGCTTTGAGTTCTGTAGCTTTCCAAAATTACTAATGCCAAAAACTGCCATCTCCTTTCTGGCGACAGTAAATTGAGAGACGTAAATTTAAAATTACTCACTATTTGAAGAAAATTATCTATAGACACATTATCGACATGGAACATTCACAACTTTATTTATTTGAATTTTAGTTCCTGAGACACACGAGCGGGGCGCTTTGAATCGGCACAAAAAACAACTGTCATTTCTTATAATATTATTTAGTCTAGCGAACTTGTTTATTAGAGGTCAGTGCTTGTATGTACTACTTCATTAATTACATTATTATTTTCAGGCCCGGTCGTCGGCCACTATTATAACTAATCCAAGGTCAGATGAAAAGCTGATTCCGGATATCGAAATGCCACCAACAGACACGTTGGTTTTAAAAGTAATGAGTTTGCGTATCACAGATCAGGATTTTAGAAACTTTGCAATAAAAGTGACGTTCTTCGACCAACTGTTGTTGCATGCTATCATCAAGCCAATAGGCGCTAGAGATCAGGAGCCGGCCAATTCGATAGCTAATGGCAGCATGGATTATGATCCATCAGATTACGAGAAAATGTGTTTGTTCGCTGATTCTCCACTCGTTGGTATGTCATAGGAATTTGGGTTTTAATATTTGCTGCCTGCCACATTTTCAAATTCATACATAATATTTTAAACCCTTTCTAGAGTTTCCGCACGCCTGCTTAGTGCTTATCTAAGAGACTATCGTATTTACCTGCCTACACTTTAAAGCCTTAGAGCGATTTCGCACTACATCCGATCCGAATCCGAGAAATGCCGGTCCGAAGTGACCATATTCGTATTTGTATGAGGGGTTGCGCGCTATATCCGAACTCTATCCGTCAGAACATTATTCGAATTGAAGTCGGATCTTTAAGACGGATTCGGATCGGATGTAGTACAACACCACTCTTAGGGTGTATTCATAGAGAAAGCTGGTAACCGGCGACGATATGCCAGCGCTACCCCAGCGCGCAGCGCCGCGACGGCGCCGATAAGCGCTTGTTGTCATCGCTGGTCGACGCAGGCAGTTTTCACACTGTTTGCCAAATCAGCTCGAACCTTCGCGGATAAGCAACGACAAGTTCCTATCTGATTAGTTGACGTCGACAAGCGCTGGCATATCAGCGCTGGTTACCAGCGTTCTTCATAAATACCACCACACCTTAATTTACATGTTGCGATTTAATTGCCTGTAGCATACCATAAGTTAAAGCAACAATAACAGTTGCATCGTGGGGCTTTATATTAGGGCTCACCACCATAGACCGTATACTCCTTAACATAGAGAAAATCATTATTTCTCTTTTTAACACATGCATAAATTCGCGCCTTTTTCCCATGGGATTATGCAGAAACTACACAACGTCACCTACAATCCTTACATACGTTGTGTTGTCATTTTAAATAGGCTCGTAAGTCAGTACGAACTAAGTAGTTTGAGCGAACATATTATGTATGTATTTCGAGTTTTAATACTTTAGATTTTATACATGTAACGTCACGAAGCTAATGACTCGTCCCCGCCGGGTGTCACACGATGTCACAACTTTTTTGTCCCCCTAAGGTGAGATATGATAGATATAATTTATGGATGGCTCTGCATGATAATCACAATTCACATTCATCTCAATCTTGTTAAATTATAAACAAAACAAAGTGAAGCAGATTGATTCAACTATTTAATTATTAAAAATATTCTTCATTCGTACTTTTGTATTCCACAGCACAAATTCAACCTCTTAGAAATATAGATGAAAACAGATCTGGAGTTTTCAACCTGGATCATGGAAACTTAAAGATGTCGGAACGTAACATCTCGGAACCAACTATGAATATCAGTTGCTGTAATGTTGATATATTGCCCATATTTACCTATATGAAAGGTTTGACAAATCTCACTGATATATTACCTCAATTATGTAATCAAATGAATATAGATATACAGGGTGTCCCAGAAGTCGACGTCAATCCGGAATCGGATAATAGGCCAAGTCATAATAGTTATCAGGAAAATATAAATAAAAAACTAAGTTGTATATTAAAAACTATTGGCATTTAAAAAAATCGAGAAAATCTCCACCCTTTGAGTCTTTTCACTCCTGTTACTGCAAATAAATATTAACTTTTATTTTTATTTTTTCATGGGAACCTGAATAATGTTTCTGTAAACTCTTGCCTAAAATGTAAAGCCAACTACTCCAGCTTGAAAGAAAATGTCACTTTTTGCCCAACCAAATATTCAAAATTAATACTTTGCCTAACTTTGACAGACTGTACTGAAAAAAAAATTTAGGTACTATGCGGGTTTGGCAAGTAAGTAGTTTGAGTTTTTTATTTTTCTGATAACTATTATGACTTGGCCTATTACCCGATTCCGGCTTGACGTCGACTTTTGGGACAGCCTGTATTATAACTATTTTAGGATACGTTAAGGGAACCAAGTAGGATACAATACACAAACAAGAGTCTTGTTTTGTTATTTTTAGTCTTTTGTTCATAGAATTAATTTTTTCCTGGCTACAATTAGGTTTGCCACCAGTTTATAAATATCCAAGTGGTAATCAGTGGAAAATTTTGTGGGTGGTATAATATTTGTTGAGTTTATTGTTAAGTTATTTCTGTTTATTTTTATTATACTACTGTTTGTTTTCCCTTAATAAAAAATAAACTACAAAGTTTCCACAACCCTCAACCGATCTAAAGTACCAACTCCACCAGACCCAGACGTACATACCTAATGTTATAGAAGTTCATTATGACTAATATAACTTGTATGCTCCCTTCAAAAATCTGCCTAAAAACATAAATCATCGTTTCAGAAAAACAAAAAATATGTATTAAGAAACGAATGGAACCAATGGTCCTCCCGCCGGCGTTGAAGCGCAAGAGTTGGGACACCCTGCCGCTCCTCACCATGCAACTGACTGTAGAACGAAATCCACTCAACAGTGTGCATCACAAAGTTCTGAAGAAGGCTAACTGGATGAAATTGACTCTTATTGCTTCCTACAATATGATCATCCCATTTGAAAACGACTACGTGTACACTGCTGCTTCGAAAACACCTAGTTACGGCGAAGAGGATACTGTAAGACCAAAATTGAAATAGGAAACTTTCTTTCACTCCTCACTCTTTCATTAATGCCCTTGTGCTACTTTTGTCTGTCAAAAGCGGCATAAAAACCATTGTTCCAAAAACATTATACAACAGTTTTAAAAACTATCGCCATAGTAACATTTAATAATTATGAGAAATAAGCTTCTTTAATTTATTGTACAAAATTTTCAGAATGTTGGTCGTGTAACATTTAGCCAGGGTTACAAAGAGCCACGAAATTTCGACTGTATGAGTTTCTATCCAAATTGGGAAAGTTTAAGAGGTTTAGGAGAGACATTTACACGAGGAGACCATAAGTTTCAATGTCAACTAGAAGACATACAAATTGAAAATACAATTAACCTTCCATTTTACATAAATGGAGCAGTGCCTTACCGTGAGTTCTGTCATTAGACACATTATTTAATGACTTGGTCACTTGGGGCCCATACGAAACGAAAAAGTAGGATCTCTTATTTTTTATACACTAAACTTACTATTGGGTTACCTTGAATTTTGAAGATATCTACATGTGTGTTATCTTTATATTCAGTCAATTTAGAGGCTTGAGACATTGAAAGCTTGACACAAACGATATCGTTTTTTAAAGTTAATATACAGGCAATCGCACGCACGTCGCTGTCTCAAATAAGCCTGTAAATATGTTGGTATTTGACCAAAACTAAACCAAGCTATATTTATATGATAGATAAGTATTTTATTATCAAATTTGATTTAAAAATTTTGTTTCTATAACAGACACTGCAGTTTGGGGTTCGTTTCATCGCACTCTGATGCTGGAAGGCGACAAATGGCTATGGAAACATCTCCGAAATCACAAGTGGCCCCTTGAAATTCATATCTACGGAGAAAATGGAGGATACAGCTTTATGGCATTCTTAAATTTATTCAAGTTTCTTTATCCAGGAGGTTAATTTGTTTTTCTTGTAACTTGTTCATTATTTTATGCAGGGTGGCAGGAACATCAACGCACAACCTGTTACCATGGATTCAGTACTTTTTGGGGTTCCGTACCTAAAAAGGAAAAACGGAACCCATAGGATTACTTTATTGTCCGTCTGTCTATCTGTCAAGACCCTTTATCTCGGGAACGCGAGGAGGTATCGAGTTGAAATTAAAACCATATACTCAGGCCTACAGTCCCTTGAAGCTGTGAAAAATCAAACTTCTAAATTAACGTAAAAAAAAAAGATACGGCCGTTTATGCCGCAAAAAACGTATATTTCGACACTCAAGGGAATCAAAATTTAAAGGGTACTTCTCGTTGAATCATGAAATTTTGCAATAAGCAATGGCACATGTAGCACAAGTAAATGAAAAAATCCGAAAACCGTAAAGGACATGGATTTTTTGTGGCCTAGTACGGCCAAAAAGTTAATCATCATCATTCATCATCATTTCAACCGAAAGACGTCCACTGCTGGACATAGGCCTCAAAAGTTAATAATATTTAAAAAATAACTGATAATATTTGTAATCCCTCCACAGCTTTCGTTACTTGGCAAAGGTGTGCAGAAAATATTTGAATTTAAAAGATTATTATTTTGATTCAAGTATTCGGTGAGGTCTTTATGTTGCCAGTTTAGGAAATAAGATGGTAATTGGGACGTGCTTATTGTAAGAATTGATATGATTTCACAGTATTTTTAGAATATAGAAATTCCTAACTCGGAACGCACCCAATGTTTTGTTGTCATTGACTTATTTGTTGTGATTTCTTGTGAATTGTTCAAAAATATAATTGGCTGTTTCTGATTATCTTTTTAGCATTTCTGAGTGACTTTGCCTTTCTTGGACTATAGATTTTTGCATTGCAGTTTACCTCGGCTACAATAAAAATCCCTATAACTCGCATCTCGGACAACTCTGATTTTGCCTGGTTTCCAACGGAGATCCAACGTTCTATAAACTGAGGCATAGCGAAAGAATCATTGGTGATACAGTCGTTAGATTTGAGTGAAATTCAATCTGTTGGAAGACAGTGGATTAATCCGTGACCGAAAGGTTTGAATTTAATTTTTTTGACAGACTTGAATTTATCAGATTTAGGAATGGTCTTACAGCCCTTCACCAACTTTTACATCGAAAAAAACTATACAGGGTTTTGAAAGACTATTATTGCATCATAATACATTTTGTTTTATTTGTGTCCATTTCTGAGCCAAGCTTGTATGGGACAAAAATCCATCTCCTTTGTAGATATATTACAAAAAAAACCCGTGATAAACTATTTACATACCTACAAATTTGTACGGAACCCTCGGTGTGCGAGTCCGACTCGCACTTGACCAATTTTTTTTATTTGTTGCGCGTTGATGTTCCTGCCACCCGGTATATTAGAAATAAATTATCTATTATGTGGCTTCGGTCAATAATTAGAGTAGCTCAATGAAATAACAATAAAAGTGCTTATAGACATTTAATCAACAAAATAGTTTTAAAAATATTCAGAACAAATAATCCGCCTTGCCGTGCCCTTGCAATGGATAAATGCAGAATATATGATGAGCGAGTGCGGCTGTGAGCTACTACTCACTCCGAACGACAGACCTCCATCCAACAATAATTCCGCACCTCTCACTGGACCAAAAACTAGTAAAACCAGCAAGTAAGAACAGAATCTGATTTCTCTTCAGCAGGAAAATTAATTATAACAGCTGCTCTGCCATTCGTCGACGTCCATTTACATTAGGTCTTATTTTTTTTAAAGAATCCAAATTCCAGATTGCAATTGCTGCATTATGGTTACCAAATACCTACACATTTATCTTCTATCTATACATGCCTATAATAAAAAAGTAACGAAGTCAATACTGTACATTTAATGTTTTTGAAAAAAATAATTTCTACGAAGTAACAAGTCTGATGACAAAAAACATTTTTAGAATTTTGCTCGTTTGTGTGTTTGTCTGTATGTATCTACACGGATAACAGATAGGTTACTTTTAACCCTGGTAGGTTCCAGTGGAATATTTTCCGACACCCACGCGGGTGAAGCCGTGGGCAAAAGCTAGTTTTTATATAAATGAATTAATGTGCTTAATATCAGAAGAGGCTATACTAAATCGTATCGGAATAATTTCGCTAGTTTAGCCTTTGAAAATAATCTACAGCGGACACGCGATTCATATAAACGTCCGCACAAAGTATGATAAAACGAACAATTTTCAGACTGCAGTACTCTTCGGGTACCACTTTGACAAACAGTTTATTCAAACCTACAGGCGCTGATGAGAATGATGCTTTTGTTGTGGTCGAAGTTGAACTTGGACGACCCCTAAAGCGAATAATCAAACCCCCGGAAATCCTCAAGTAAGTTAAAAAGTACAGAACCCTCGGTGCGCGAGTCCGACTCGATCTTGACCGGTTTTTTTAAACTGTGGTACTAAGGTACCACAGTTTAAAAAAACCGGTCAAGATCCGGTCAAGAACCGGTCAGTTAACATAATATAACACGAAATACAAACATACACCTTAGTGTGTGTTTGTATTTCGTGTTATATTATGTTAAAATCATACGTTAGGTATATTTTCTGCGTGTATTTCAAGCGAACGTCTTTACATCACCGCGGCTATATTATCATATTATCACTGGTTCTTCCAATCAAAAATACAAAAATTTTAAAGCTCGATTTGCTTGACTGTTCGTATGCAACCAGAGTTATTTTATTGTCAGCCTGAACTATATAAGGTCGACTTTTGCAGAGAACCTTTACAGTACCTAGTAGAATTTAAAAAACATCTTAATCATGCCGCGTATGATCAACAGGGGGTGGAATATAAGTATCGAATGAGAGCAGTGTGAGCACTAATAAGATTACAATTGTAACAATTCCAATCATCTGCTTTTAATTACAGAGAAGATATATTTGCCATGCTTACGAAAATGGAACTTAAAGCCCCCAGAAAACGAATATGCACCGGGCGTGGGCAACTGGAGCGCGACTGGCAGAAAACTGTTCGGAGTGCTGCGAACTCTTTGCGACGAGTACCTTATTATGGTAACTACGAGTACTTATCACAGATCCTACTAAGTCCTCATACAAAAGAGCGACACGCGTCGACGACAGAGGCAACTGCATCCGTCGACACGCGTTGACGAATGCTGTCGACGCGTGTCGCTCGTGTGTATGCACACTCAGTCACATGGCTGTAAGTGTGGGAATGAACGACATTTTCAATTAGATTATAAGAAGACCTATAACTCAGTGCCTCATGGCTGATGTTGATGCTGGAGTTGTACAAAATTGATACAATGCTGCCCACCTTTTGGAATCCCTATCAGGATTAACCGTTGAATATTTCGCGGCGATCTCGGTCTGCTGTAATTCTACTTAACCTTGAACTCTATGAACACACTGCTGGAAAATTAAGGCTAGGCTAGGCTATCAGTTGAGAATGGAGGCTCTATATCTTCTCGACATCTTGATATCTACATCAAGATGCTAGTCTATTAATTACTTGAAAATTAAACTGTTTCAATAGTCTTGTACGTACAATTTCGCAGGTGCCACAGAATTTTGCACATTCAACCGACAGCTAAGTGAGACCAGGACACGAGTGGAACTGACCACATCTTGCTGGCAAGACGCGGCGATATTCGTCAACAACCATTTTGTTGTACAGGAGTATCAACAATCTGATGAAGTTTTTGAAGTAATGACCTCATGTTTTTACGCAGTATTGTTTTAACATCGTAAGTAACAGGACAGATAACAGTTTTGTAATTTTCAAAAATACTGCGCTGGGAGGGGACGCCCTAGGAGGTACATATTGTGACCTTATTAGTGATGTTCTTCAGAATGGTCAGGTGCGTAGTACTCATCAACCGGAGTGCGTTTACGAGGCATTTGGAGTATGTAAGGATCATGGCAGGTGGTGTTCTGTAGTTTCTGACTGCCCTCGTGGGACGAAGGAGCGAGTTATTTATGTAGTATTTTCTCACAAATGGAAATAATAATAAGTACTAACAGGTTTTCAATAAATGATAAATGATTGATTTCTGTAAGTAGGTTTGTACAAACAGTTTTACACGTCAAACATTTTTTTTTAAGCTACACGAGGTCGGCGTTCTCTATCTGACTGCTCTGAGAAGAAAGGCCGAAACAAACTCAGAGGTCATTTTAAAGTCCAGACTAAATCTTGGTCAGATCATGTGAAGACCATGTAGATTGGTGTCTGAAATGGTCTTTTGAGGAAAGAACCACACAGATTGAGCGGACCTGTCCAGTCAGTGCACGGATTTGTCAAAAATCGTGCAGCTCAACTCAGAATTTGAGGAGCTCAACGATTCGACGAACAATACCAAAGAAGGGACATTTGAGTAGGCCGCGTAAATTACTCAAACTGCCAGATCATTACAAATACAATTTATTCTCTTTTTGGAGACACCTAGTTTTCACATGGCATCACTTATTTTATAAAAAGGCAGGTTTAGGGTTTCAAATAAAGTTACATTCTTTTATCCTTTAGGAACTGGTGATGATGTCCCACGCTTGCCTGATGAAGTCGGCATCCAAGACGCTGATACGCACTGATCACCGGGCGGCCGAGGTGGAGCCGGCGGTACTCGCAGCCAGACACGCCCGCCAGATGCTGGACACGCATCATGCTATGGAAATTTATTTACGGGTATCTAACCATTGAAAACAACTTTTTTCCCGCAGTTTCGCTCCCGTTCGGGGGAATGTTCCGGGACAGGAAATAGCTTATGTGAGCTTTCGCAGAGTTTTTGAGAGCAGTGGTGGCCAAGTGGTAACGGCCGCGACTTACGAGTTGTGGGTCGTAGGTTCGAATCCAGACAGGCACTTTACTTTGTGTAAATTATTTCATCACCACTGCTCTCAAAACGGTGAAGGAAAACATCTTGAGGAAACCGGCATGTTCGAGAACCAAAAATTCCAAGACGTGACATCTGCCAACCCGCAGTGGGCCCGCGTGGTGGATTACGGCCCACTCCCTCTCACTGAGAGGAGGCCTGTGTCCCAGCAGTGGGAACATTATAGGCTGATTATGTATGTATTTATGTATGTATGAGCTTTCGCTACTTAAAATATCTCTATGCCAAAAATATATAATTTATAGAAATACTTTCTATGTATCAACATTTTCAGTTGGTTGTGGATAAGCCTCGAAATGCTAACTATTGGCGGGAGCTATCGACTTGCCTGAAAGACATCGACAGTGACTGGGCCAAAGTTTGTCTCGACAAGGCTATACTCATCGACCCTCGACACCCGCTGACGTGAGCTCTTAATGCTTTATGCTAAAGAATTACATGAAAAATTTTAACCCAGTGCAGTAATAAACAAGCCATTCAATTATTACATGCAAGTTTTTGAAGTTCACCTCGATATTTTATGCTTTGATTATTTAAAATTTGAGATTTTGATACTTATTATCCCATCCCATTTTTTTTTCTTTCATATGAATCGTATCTATTGAAAGTATAAATAAGTAAATAAGACCGTCTTGTTGGCATTCAAAAGAGCTAAAGAAGCACTAATCAGACAGATTAATGCCTAAATGGTGTACCTGCGAGTGATGACCATGCTAGAGCGATAACGTAGGTTGGTTTAGGCAAAATATTCAAATTCCAGCGTCTATTTTTAGTTCTGTTTTAACGGGATTGAAGATTTTTATATGGAGCCTCGCATACCTGTCCGCCATTTTGTTTATTTTTTTTTTTCAAAATGTCGGACATGTAGTTATGCCACGGACCTTCAAACCCTTTTACACGTCAATATACGTTATTGAATTTATATAATTCTTATCCAAGTAATTTCTACGTTTCGTAGACTCATATCTAAAGGCGCCACATTGTTCGAAGTGGATCCGGCAACAGCGGAGCCGTTCTTCATCGCTCTGCTCACATTACACCCGACTTGGACCGTCGCGTGGGTCATCGCCAGCGTATACTTCTACGAACGCGAGCTCTTCCATTTAGCAGAAGTGACCATGACCCTGGCGGAAAGGTATGTTTTACTGATGTTTCTTGGTAACATTCATTAATTTTATTTTAATTTGTGCCTATTATAAGGACCAGCTCCATTCAGCTGTTGAATTAATTCCACTGCTTATACAGTAGCAATAAGGTTATGAGTGTTATCATCACACATAAATAGAACAACGGTTAATATAATATGTTGATATTTATGTCCGTTAAAATATTAAAAAAACAACTTCTTCTAGTGTTCGTCACATGACATATAGATGTCATGTGACGAACACTAGAAGAAGTTGTTTTTTACACACACATTGACATTTTATTTGTGGACATTATGTAAATGCATATAGATGCATTTACATAATGTAATTTGTGGACATTATGTAAATGCATATAGATGCATTTACATAATGTCCACAAATAAAATGTTAATTGTCAGGTAAGTATTAAAATAATTAAAATTAGGGTGTATGTTCAATGAATGCCATGTAGAATATAAGAGACAAGTAACCTCATCATCACCCTGTATTACAATGGCTCTATGACTTTTAGTTGTTTGTAGCGATCTAATCTAAAGTTATCTAAAAAATAATACTGATCTAATATATACATATATCAAATCACAAATACAGGGACAGGCATTTCATGAATTCAACTTCTTCTTTTTTAGAATTTATTGTAGATTTTTAGGGGACACAGTGATAGATATGTTAATAACTTATTGGGCGTTTTTATAATTTCTAACGTGACGATATTATTGTGCACGTCCATGGTATCACGATAACACACAGAAGTAAATTGTATGGAAATACATGAAGACGCTTTTAAAGGTCCACCGTCCACCGTCTACGATGACGTTATGACGCGTGAACGTATTTCCATACATTTTATTTCCCTGCCCGCCGTTGTACCGTTTAAAAGATTAACAGAAAACGTCAGAAAATCCTTTTGGCATCTGTCAGGTGCCGCAACCTACGGTGTGCAGAAGATTTTCGGTTCCAACGTACGTGGGAAAATGAGCTGGGCAACTGGTGGACCAGCACGCCGCTGCTGCCCGGCATGAGCCTCTATCACGATGCCGCAGACCTGTTGCTCAGACTGAGGGCTGTGCCTGTGAGTAGTGCTTAGAACGTGTAGGGCCTTTGAAGCTTTGAGGCCTTTATTTTTATGTTAACTTTTATCGTGCATAAGAATATTGGTATTTACGAAAAAGCAGTCAAAGTGATACACTGACGTTCAGCGATGTGCGAGTCATGTATTGTTTTTATACTGAGCTTTTAGCGCACCTGGACAGATGTGTGATCTTCAGTAGCTCGTCAACTATTAACAGTTTTATTGGAAAACTTCTAATTTACAGATTTTGTATCTAAATTAAACATAGAGTACCCAAGTACCTACTGTAAAAAAAAAACTGACACCTGTCTCCTCTTGAATCATAGTTGGCAGAAGTGTGCATAGCTCGAATACTATCAGTGGAAGGGGAGTCGCCTCAGTACTATCATCTGGTCGGTCTTTGCTGCCGTCTGCGGGGAGACTACGAAGAGGCCTTGTGCCATCTACACATTGGACTCGACAAGTTTGGCGAGGTAAGTTCTCAATATGAAGCAGAAGTGACATGGCAAAAAAAACTGTAGGTTTAGTCTAAATACTTAATTTTTAGTAGGTAATTGCTGTAGTTATGCAATCACTTATTACAAAAAATCCAAAACTGCTTGGTACTTCCCTTGTAATATGGAACAGTAATTTAACTTGCACAAATCGTAACGCAACTGCTTTTTATAAGAAAAACTCTCTTGCGACCAATGGTTTAGTCAATTACGTATAGAACATGTAATTTCTTGTCTAGATCGCTTACATAAGAAGCCTAGAAGCAGAAGTCCAACACAGACTCGGTAAGTTTGAAGAAGCCACCGCTTCGTTTGGAAAAATCGGCACCGGCCTGGATTCCTTCAGGTAAGCATCAGTGGCGAAGGTACCATACAACTCGATTCCCGCCGGCTTCCCTTTGAAAATTCAGAACATAGCCACTCTATAGTCAATTCATCATTGTAATTTTCTTTTGGTATTTTTTTTTTTTTGCTCCGGCCTACCTCTGTCATAAATTCACCCTTCGCCACTGGTAAGCATGATCCTTTATTTATTGTCTTTATTTAATTTGATCAGTACACGGTAAATAAAAACGGTATGTTCGACGATAATGTGCGCTCGCCTAGCACTAATTAATTATATCCATCGTGATTTGAATCATTCCTCCTTATAGCTATCGAGAAGGACAAAATCACAATATTCAAAAAGAACGTGGCGAAACAATGAACGAAACAACTTCCGAAACGTTTTGGTCTTATAGATGGCCAGACCACTACCGTTAAATGTTGTCTTAAAACATTCAATTAAATATGCTGCTGTTTGTGTGAATTTTGTCATAAGTATGATTAAGTCTCAATAAATCCCTCAGAACATTGAAACCGTAATATCGTATGGTTTAAGTACTATTTTATGTGGCTATATAGTGCATTTTTGTCGGAGTCGCGTTACGTCCGCTACGCATAGCGTCCGTTTAACAAATTTAAAAATCACCTTCAAGAATACAATAGGGTCTATTGTATTCTTGAAGGTGATTTTTTCGCGGATCAGTCGCGTTACAGCCGTTTTACGTAAAAGTACACTCAACGGTAGAAGAGCTTTATCTCACGAAGTGACGCGTGTTTCACTTGTGTTTACCAAGTGTATAAACACGCTGTGAATGTGTGTGTGTAAGCGCAGGAGCTCTCGGTACCTAGTGTACCTACCGAGACAATGCATGCAATGGCGAAGTGGGGAAAGTGTGTGTGCGTGTGTGTGTGATGTGCTGACGCTTCACGTCTCCACACACATTCATCGCGTGTTTGTACATTTAGTTACCATAAGAAAAGCGCGCGTCTTTTCGTGGTGTAAAAATACTGTACTCTATTAGCTAAGTAGATTTAGAGCGTGTTAAAATAGAGATAATACTTATAGCGTTTTTCTTGCTCACTTAAATTTTTGCAGAAGATGAGTATCAAGTTCCACATAGAGTGACCAAATATCTATAGCGCTACAAGGTTATTTTGGCGCGTGACCAAAATTGGAACTAACGCCGCCATCTTGTTTTTATTGTATTTCAAGTAACATTGGCACAAATGTTTACCAACAGCCCCCCCCCCCTGTCAACTTCTATCGAGCGCCAAAGATCCTTATAGCAACAACTTGTAATGTACAAATATTACCGATTTGTAATTTTTTTCAGTGTACTGATGTCGTTGTCTTCTGGAGACCACGACCACTCGCGTTCTATACTCCTGGACCTAGTGCGTCGCCAGCCCAGCGCGTACGCATGGACGGCTCTCGCTGAAGACTGGTTGGCTAACCCTCCTCCAGCAACTACACGAAGAGTTGTACATGTAAGTATTGTATTTTGCTTCTTGTAATAAATATAGACTATAAACTGCATTTATGCTGCTGATTTCTGTTTAAGGTGAATGCGCAGTGGCAGACCGCGAAATTCAATTTTCTTACGTTTTTTGCAACCTGACACGTGACCTGAAAAATGCAAAAAACGTAAGAAAAATTGAATTTCGAGGGCTACAACTGCGCATTCACCTTAAATTCCTCTACTTTTCCGAAGAGTAATGGTGGCAACATAAGTATTGTGCAGACTCTTTAAAAACCAAAGACTGGGAGTTTGGCAAGGAAAGTTGTTTAAAATATTGTAAATCACACACAACATCCAAAACTATAAAACGTAATTATATATCAGCCGCACGGGTCAATCGATCAGGTTAAGCTACGCTTGCCGCGATTGGTCCGTGGATGGGTGACCATCTTTAGGTACATACCGAGACCCCTCCGTGCCTCGGAAAGCACGTTAAGCTGTTGGTCCCGGCTGTCATTCGTGGATCTTTGACAGTCGTTACGGGTAGACAGAAACCCGAATTTCTGACAACAAGTCTTACCAAGGAGGTACCGTATTACCCAGTAACTGGGTTGTGGAGTTCAGATAGGCAGTCGCTCCATGTAAAATACTGGTATTCAGCTGCATCCGGTTAGACTGGAAGCCGACCCCAACATGGTTGGGAAAAGGCTAGGCAGGTGATGATGATGAGGTCCATGGAGTTTCTTGCCCGTTCTTCTCCATAGGTACCTACGCTTTGGAATGGGCAACTAGCTTCATTTTATTTTTGACTGACCGACTTCTTGACAATTCAAAAGTGCCTGTAAATGGTTTAATTGAAATAAATGCTTTGAGTTTGAGTTTGATGACGAGGTGTATGTGAATGATAACATATAACAGACCACCATACGCCGACTTCAGCTAAATTGTAAAAAAAAACAAAATAATTATGTGATATAAAGGTGATTTTAATACCCTAGGTAGATATTTCCATTATAAATCATTTCATTTCAAGAAATTAATTCTCAACTGTTTACTTCTTTCATTGGAAGACCGATGAACTAGACATCGACGAGGGACCACAGACCATTGGCATCGCGCGGCAATATATGAAGGCGAAAGCTGCCGCAATATCCTGTTCCATGCAGGCACTCAAGATCGACCGGCAAGCAGGCCGGGCATGGGCAACTCTGGCCAAGTTTGTAATGCCCAGAGCCAAGCGCATGTACTGCCTCCATATGGCCCAAATTGTAAGTGCTACAACACAATGACACAGTACCTATAACAGTTTTCTTTAGCACCTATATCTTTAAGTATTCGATGCTGTTGGTGAGACGTCAATATCCTGGCGCTATACAGGTTTAGTGAATAGTAAAGATTGAATGAAGTGGGATAAGTTGTGGGTGATCCGACCCCTTAAGAATATGCACGCTTTTAATGGTGTGTACATATTAGTGAAATGTAACATGAATTGCAACAAACGAACAAGCAGTCAATTCGCCTAGTTGTTGTGTTTGAGCCAATCCGAACTTAGAGACCTGCAAATCACACTAATATTATAAAGGCGAACGTTTGTGAGTGTGTTTGTAAGTTTGTTACTTTTTCACGCACAAACGGCTGGACCAATTCTGATAAAATTTGGTATGGTGGTAGCTGACACCCTGGATTAACACATAGGCTACTTTTTATCATATTTTTACGGGATCGACACTTTATGCGGGTGAAACCGCGGGGAGCAGCTAGTTGTAAATAAACGTAAGAAAATTTGATTTTCGCGGGCTACCTTAGCAAATCTTGACACTTAGAGTGGGTTGTTTCACGTCCACTTGCCGCATGTGTGTGTATACGTCTAAAATGGCGCTAACTATCGTCAAACCAAAAAAAAAGCGTTGTTTCATAAAATGATGGCCTTGACTTACAATGAATGAATCCTTGTATTCCAGAGCGGTTGGAACGTGCACGGAGAAGATATTGATTTAGCAAAGCAGCCTTCTCGTTTGTCGTACTGCCATGGTGTTGGCACCGCGCTACGGGAGTGCCGCTGTGGCGTGTGCGATAAAACACGAGTGTGAGATCAATACCAACAGGGCCGGGATACGGCCTGCAGCGTGGACCTTGAGCGTCCCAATGATGATCGTTTAAAAATGAACAGTCATACCGTGTTTGCCTTTCATTTGACATCTTTCACTCGAAGTAAAACGTGTGAACACAAAATGAATCCTAAATTATTTAAAATGAATTCATTAGTGAATTGATCCAACGATGTTGGATGTCGAGACTTGCTCTTTTGCCATTAATTTGCATATTTTACTCGCTTACCAAATGATCCAAAAATTAAATGAAAGGAGCAGATGTACTATATAATTTATCGGTTTTGTGTGAACGTAGAATGAAAAAATTACAAAAATAAACCTTCAATGAAAGCCGGTCTTACTCGAGTGTAGCGTCTGATATCGGCTTTGTCGCCATTTTTACTACGTTTAATGGACTTTGTTTGACGAATTGGCAGAAGAGGCTGTACCTACATTAACTAATATTAAAAAAAATCAATTAAATCTGGCGTATAATTTTTGACAATCTATACCTGTTCGAAGCATGTTATAGAGGAGATAAGAGAGAGGATATACATAGAGAAAGCGAGAGGGGAATAAACAGTATTTTCTCACCAAACAAAAAAACGTACTTAAGTTTGCACTAAATATTCCTTACATGTGGCTAAATCATGGCTAAATACTTATTGCGTTTGCAATATTGTGTTTAGTAAACTATCACAACATAAATTTCCGTTTATCCAACTAGGCCTAGGGTGGATTCTCGGACATGCGTTTCTGCGTGTCCGCGTATCGTATCCACCATAAGGTGGATTTTTTTTAGCTGGATAAACGGAATAACTCCATCGAACTAAAAACAAAAAACAGTAGTAAAATTAAAAAAAAAACTTTTAATATACAACATTTCTTCTTAGATTGCTAAATTATCATAAAAACATATTTATTTGTCTACGCATCTAGATTAACTAAAGGTGCGTCTACAAAGCGAACATTAAAAAGGAGCGTCCACGTGGTTGTGAATGCCCATGGTGCCGCAGTGTGGACCGGTATTATCCATTAAACTTTCGAGTAGTAGTCGTACGTGCCTCGAACATGCCCTTCGGAAAGGCGTTTTCGACCGCGTTCTTCACGATCCATACTGTTGTGTAGATAATAATTATGCCGAGCACCGTGCTGTAGAATGAAAATATAATATTAGGTATATTTTATATTCAAACATATACCATTGACCTACATGTATTTTTTTTTAAATCTGCACCCTAATTGCGTAACACGCTATCAATCACAATCTGAATCATTTTGAAGGATATTGCTAATCCATTGCTTCATAATAATATGCTCGAAAAATTCTTCTGCTCAACAACGTAAATAACGCAATGACTATATTGTTGAACTGTCAAAACGAAAGCCATTCCTACTGTTAGTGTGTCACGCAATTACCCCGCTATTCATTATTGTCTTTCACTCTGTGTGTGTAGATGTAACTCTTGCGTTGTAAGTATATATCTAATGGACCGAGCAGAGGGTCTTCTGCGGTAGGTATTCTTCTCTTTCACGTACTTCTGAATCTTAGCAAATTGTATCTCTGAGAATACTCTGTAAAGAAAATTATTACTTTACTAGCTGCTGCCCGCGACGTCGTCTGCGTGAAGGCTCTACAGCACCAAAAATACCTAAGATGCCAGTGTCGCTATAGCATTATAAGTAAACAACTTTTAAAATAGCATTAAAATATAAGCTTTTTTTGCAAGCGAAGCAAGTGAAGAGAGTTATATGGGAATCCTGCTGAGTTCAGTCATAAGATGTGACTGAAGGAAATAGAGAAAATAATGCAGGAATACATTCCAGGACACAAAAGAGTAAAAATACGTACAAAGGTATCATACCTTACAACACTTCCCTATAAACTACGTTGGTAGTTATGCTGCCAGGAGCCAAATAAAGATTCACAGCTCCTCCCCCGTAGGTGATAGCGTGATAATATGTAGCCTATATATTGACCCGACCTCTTAGTAATATTTATGCAAAATTTGAAGTAAATCCATGCAGTACTTTTTGAGTTTATCCCGGACATACATACAAACAAACAGACAAAAATTCTAAAAACTATATTTTTGGCTTCGAAATCGATTGTAGATCACGCCCCAAGTATTCTTTTTAAAAAATATTCAATGTACAGTTTTGACTTTCCTACGATTTTATTATATGTATGTAATATGTATAGATAGCAAATTCGCACTTATACGAGTATCTCCAGTCTTTTTCCTAATAGGAACAATGTCAGATTTTGTTGTTTTAGGCGGCAAGTTAGGGCCCTATCTCACTAGGACACCAATGGCGGCACAACCGTGGTCGCACTGCCAAAAAATTTGTGGTTGGATGCACATCCGATTGGACGCCTGGTGAGACTCCACCATATATATTCACCATAAAGCTGTATATATTTTGCTGGCAGGGCAACCATGGTTGCGCCACCATAGTGTCCCAGTGAGATATAAGCCTAAGAGTGAGATACCTACACACATAGAAAAAGTAGTGAATTGTGTTTTAAATAATTTCTAAGCGCTTGTGTTTTGTCTTTTGTGTTGCAAATGTTGGTGGATGTGGTGTAAATGTTTATTTTTATTTTATTTTACTGTAAATCCCTTGTATCAGATGGAATGACAGTTCACTTCACCTAAGTTTTTACGGTGAGATTTTTTACAGACTAGACCGGCTGATTTGAAATGATGGCTTCTATGTCTTTATCATCTGCCTAACCTTTTCCCAACTATGTTGGGGTCGGCTTCCAGCCTAACCAGATGCAGCTGAATACCAGTATTTACATGGAGGGATTGCCTATCTGACCACCACAACCCAGTTACTGGGTAATACGATACCCTTGGTAAGACTGGCTGTCAGACTTTCGGGCTACTGACGACCCGTAACGAACGTCAAAGATCCACGAATGACAGCCGGGACCAAAGGCTTAACGTGCTTTCCGAGGTACGAAGGGGGCTTCGTATGTGAAGATGGTCACATGGTGATGGTAAATAAAATTAACAACTCAATTCTTAACAAACAATTTGAAAACAAAATAGTTACTCACTGTAAAACCATTGTCCTTTCAGAAACACTGTTTACTTCTTATTGAATTGGTACGTATTTCAATGCCCCTTTAAGTAGTCATTTCTATTGAACATGGATGTACGAAGAGTAAAACAATAACATAAATGGCTCTTTATTGTGAATTGCCGCATCCTCATCATGGTAATTTCAGCCGAAAGACGTCCACTGCTGGACATAGGCTTCCCCCAAGAACCTCCACTTCGATCGGTTCTGTGCTTCTCGCAACCCGTGGATTCCTGCGGCCTTTACCAGGACATCGGTCCACCTTGTGGGAGGCCTTCCAACGCTACGTCTTCCGGCATGCGGTCGCCACTCCAGAACCTTACGGCCCCATCGGCCATCTCTGCCGCTGCTGCTTATATGTCGGTTAACTTGGTTCCCCTACGGATCTCTTCATTTCTGAATCGATCACATAGGGAAACTCGCAAGCATGGCTCTCTCCGTTGCCCTTTGGATGACTTTGAGCCTTCTAATATTGCCCATTGTGAGCGAACACATTCAGTACCATAGGTCGTCACTGGCAACACGCACTGGTCAAAGAAACACTGGTATAATGAGATGAGAAGATGTTACGTAGTTTCCCAAAGGCTGTCTAGCTGAGTCGTATTCGACGATTGACCTCGTTCCCTACCTAACTGGACACTTTGTCCTATTTTCATCAGGGAGGGTGTTGTTACATGGGCATTTGACATTCCCTCCGTTTTGTCCATGTTCATTTTAAGACCTACTCTTTCGGAAGCTCTTAGGTCATAGAGCAATGTACTCAGGTCCTTTATGCATGACTACTATATCAGCGGCATTCCGAAGGTAAGTGATGCTTTCGCCATTGTTGTTGATGCCAATCCCTTTCCAGTCCAGATCTTTGATGACATCCTCCAGTGCAGAAGTGAACAGTTTTGGAGAGATAACGTCTCTCTGTCCCATTAAGCAATGGGCAAGCTTAAAATAGATAAGAGGACTGAGGCTAGTTATAATTTTGCTATCAAATCAGATTTTTCAATGTTGAAAGGTGTAGTGGGACGTTTAAATTTAAAATAGTTTATTTAGATCAAATAGCCACCCTATTTGATCAAAACTGCGTCTAACGTAGGTACCTATACAATTTGTAAATAACTAACCAAAATTCTGAATACCATATCCATTTTACAATGACTGCTTACAAGAATAATTCTTTCCTCCTTGTATATTTTAAAATCTGCAACAACTAAATTCGCAATTGTCTATATTGTTTACCAGAAAAAATAATAAACAAGTGGCTAGTACGTTTGTTATGAAATGAAACAAAATTGTTTATTCTGTATATAAGATATCGGAATCACTTTTACACGTCTTAACATAATCAGCCTATAATGATCCCACTGCTGGGACACAGGCCTCCTCTCGGTGAGAGGGAGTGGGCCGTAATCGACCACGCGGGCTCAGTGCGGGTTGGCAGATGTCACATGTCTTCGTATTTTTGGTTCTAGGACATACCGGTTCCCTCACGATGCGCGATGTTTTTCTTCACCGTTTTGAAAGCAGTGGTGATGAAATAATTTTTTTTTTCTCTCACCGAGAGGAGGCCTGTGTCTCAGCAGTGGGAACATTATAGGCTGATTATTTTACGTTACGTAAAGCGCCTGTCTGGGTTCGAACCTACGACCTACAACTCGTAAGTCCCGGCCGTTACCACTTGGCCACCACTGCTATCCTTACACGTCTTATATGTCACCAACAACAATCCAACTAGTATCGTCAAACCACCTTCAAAGCGAATAGCTGGGCCAACTTTGATAACAGAAAAATATATAAGCTAGATTACTAGAGTCGATATTTCCTATCTGACTAACGAAGGAATGGCGAAACAAACTCAGGGTTAGTAAGTAGGTCTTTACTCTGATGCACAATCTGCTGCATAAAAAAAATCGGTTAAATTAAACTTTAAAGTCGGTGTCGTTGGGTTCGCAATTTCGTTGTTTGCCATCTCGACATCCGAAATTAAAGTTATTTTTCACTTTTTATAGTGTATTTTTAGAAGGCGGTTATATTTTTTTTTACAGACTTCAAAAAAGGAGGTTCTGTGTTCGACCCGCATGTATGTATGTTTGTATGTCCGCGATTTTGTCAAAAACGAATGAACCAATTTTGATGTTTCTTTCATTAACGTGATCTACATACGTAAGTAAAGGTTTTAGTATAATATAATACATTAGGTAATTATTCTTATGTACGAAGTTATTAATATGCATAATTTGTACTGCATCTCCGGCATTTCTATGCAAATTTTGATGATTCTTCTAGTCGGTGTCTTCAATGCTTCAATGCACCAGTGTTAATTGAATTTGTGTGGCGTAGGTACAACTAAAAAGTGAAAAATAAAACCTTTTTTACAAAAACATACAACCGACTTTAAAAAAAAAAACACTAAAAGGTGATAAATAACTTTATTTTCGGAAGTCGGTGTCAAAAAACGAAAATGCGGAACCAACGACACCGACTTCCGAAAATAAAGTTATTTATCACTTTGTAGTTGTTTTCTTTTGAAGTCGGTTGTTTTTTTTTGTAAAAAAGTTTTTACTTACCTATTAGGTCCGATATCGTCCAAACAGGAACACAGTAACGGTACTTGGCGGCGAAAATACTCAGGTAGTTAGTAGATAGGTTCTTCCCCGTAGTTCCTTCACAAGGAACTCTACTACTACCACCTACGAGGTATTAAGTATGCACTATACTTACTATACTCTTTCAAGACTTCCTGAAGGTATGAATGCACCTATATTATCAAAACGGTTGGATATTTCAACCATACCCACCCATATTACATAAAAATAACCCTATATGGGGCATGGGTATGGCCTACCATAAAGTCCTGAGCAAGGACACCGTCAGACCGTCTATAATTACGCCATGACCGGATGACCTGTGGCACCCTATTTTACGCACTGTTTGGTTGCATCACCCACCTAATTAGCTATTGAATTCAGAAATATAGGTCAGATCCGCCATTGCTTCCATCTTGCTTCTTGTTACCCATTACTTGTAATAATATTAAAAAAAACTTGACTTGCTTCTTGTGATATTATTCTAAAAATTAAGGCATTTCATTGTTTTTAACAGACTTCAAAAAAAGGAGGAGGTTATCAATTCGGTTGAATTTTTTTTTTATGTGTGCTCAGGACTCCGTTATTTATAAGCCGATTTGCAAAATTATTTTTTATTTAAGAGGATATACTTTCAGATTAGTCCCATTATCATCAGGTCAGGATTTAATGATGGTATCCTGGAATATCCGTTATCCACTAAACACCTAGCTCAATTTTATTATAGGCACACCTATAGCGATTTGGGCATTTTTTATAGTAACTCGTGCATTTGCTCTCGGAAACCACCATTTGGTAAAGTGGAACTGATGATGAAGACCACAGAGGGGGGCCACCGGAACTACTCAATAATAAGTATTTCACGGGTTGCGATTCGTTTACTTTAATAAGGTTTTAAGCAATTTATGCTCGTCACAATACGAATGGTGAAATGAGGCTGATGGTGAAATACCAGGAGAACTCCTCAACAATTAATGGCCCTGCATCCGGAAAAGCAATATTTTGTAAAAGGCGATGAGCAAGTTGACATTAGGCTATTGTAACTTAGATAAATTATAAGCAGACCCACAAAAAAGCGAGAAATAAAAACTTTTTTACAAAAAAAAAACAAACTTTATCTGTATAAAAGAAGTGTTTTTTTTGGAAGTTTGTTTTTTCAACAGAACAGTATGTGAAAATAACTATAATTTTGCAAAATACTAAAATACAGATCCAAAGACACCGACTTCCGAAATTAAAGTTATGTTTCACTTTGTTTTGTTTTTTTTGGAAGTCGGTTTTCTTTTTGTTAAAAAGTTTTCTAAGTAGTAGGTCCACCATCGTGGCAATTTTTTTATCTTTGATTTGAGTAAGAGTTCAACTCGGACATTTTATTATTAACCCTAAAACTAACTTAATATGAATAAAGTCGAACGTTCACTGCTACGTAGGATATGCCCGGAGAGGTTAGGTTTGCCAAGTTAGCTGTGCGGTTCATTTGTTTGCCAGCATTTGTAGGGGCTGTTCATTAATTAGGTACGTAAGACGATTTGAGGGGGGAGGGGGTCCAAACGAGTCTTATTTTTTCTTACGTGGGGCTGGGAGCGGTCTAGACTGTTCTTACGTAAGATCATAAAAGTAAACAGAAATTATAAGTTTTTAATTTTTTGCTACTTTTTCCTTGCAATCTTGGTAGATACTGATCTTACGTAAGATTAAAAAAGGAGGAGGGGTTCATCCAAGTCTTACGTAGGGTTGGGGGGGTCAGAAAGTGGTCAAAATTGTCTTGCGTAATAAATGAGCAGCCCCGTATCCTGCGCCAGTAGGTACCACAGTTGACTATCCCGCCTAGATAAAGCGAAGCTAAGGCACCGCCGACCTGCGGGCACAGCTGCGGGGTAATTGCGTAACGCACCTTATTGTAGCAACGGCTTACATTTTGACAGTTCGACAACATCATTGCGTTATTTTAATTTATTGAGGAGACACATTTTTCGAACATATGAAGCAATGGATTAGCAATCTCCTTTCAAATTATTCAGATTGTGATTGAAAGTGTGTTACGCAATCAGGGTGCAGGAAGCGACTAGCTATCAACAACAAGAGAGTACTCATTTTTGGCAGCGACAAGCTATCAAAGAGATCTCTCGCTCAGCGACGCTCGCTTGGCTGACAGAATACTCGCTGAGAGACTCACCGAGAGGTACTACATACGAAAACGAGCCAGTAAAGTAAATCGCTCGTCGCCGTCGCGCACTCGTTGCTCGTTGCTCGCTAACTCGTTTTTAGTTGCTAGCTCTACTCGCTAAAACGACTTCGTCTCTTATCATTATCAATCGCTGACGAAGTACCTACACGTGCGTAGTTCAGCCGTGGTATATCCAGGGCCGTCTTTACCCGGGGGTGCAAGGGGTGCGTGGCACCCGGGCGCAAGGTCTTAGGGGGCGCAAGCCAATCCTTATACCTACATGTACCATGCGTAAACCTTCTCGAAATTGAAATGAATAATAAAACTACTTATGACTAACTATGACTCATGACAAAAAAAAACAAATCAAATCAACTTATTTATTTGCTAGAATGCAGGTAAGTATACAAAATAAGGTCGTGAAGAATTAAAGTCAAGATAGATTGACAAATTTGGCTATAGTATACCTACCTATCGAATTGAAAGTTGATTACTAAACCACAGAGTACTTTTTGTACTAAACAAACGATGTCATAATAAAAAAGATTGAAATAAAATTCCATGTTTGAAAATGTGAAATTTTATTGTAGAGACTGAAACTGAGACGCCCCACACCTATCCAGTATTTTTTTTTATACAGGAGGTACATTTTAGTTTCAAAACTTCGGTAGGACCAACAGCAATAACATACCCTCCTGGACCTACTGGTAAGACAAAATAGTAGGACCACAAGAAAATATACGAAATTCTGTTTCATAATATTTATGAGTAGGAAATTAAAAAATCTAACATACTCGCACAAGATACAAAACTTTATTGCACCATTATACACACTGATTACCAAACTACATATTGCAGGTGTATGTGAGAGGTAACCTACTTAGTCTAGTTCTATTTGCAATATCTACTTACAAAATTTTTGAAGAAACAGTGAGAGAACACTAGGTACAAAAAGATATTACATGGCATACCTGCAAGCAGCCTAAAATTTAACATATAACTTAGTATTACGCATGTAATCCTCAGATGGTTAGGCAGTGGTGTATATGTTACGGCTAAAGGTGAGTGTGAACGTGAACATAAACTTAAGATTAGCCGGAACGTCAACGGAGCCCCGCAAGCAGGGCTCCTATTTCTGTGTAAAGGGTTTAAAGTAACCTAATCAAACCTAACCTCGGGGTGTCCTTCGCTCGCTCTTGTATCCTACGTCGCCTATCGACCGACCGCAACCATGCAACCGATGTCACCCGAAGTACACACAAACCGCATGTGGCCGGCTACAGTAAGTTGTACCCGGCTAAACCTAAGCTTAGCCGCACTTCGGCCTGCTAAACCTAGGTGTAGCCGCACTTCGGCCATTAGCCGTGACATATATATGTATGTATGTATGTATAGAACACCCCTATGTAACAGGGGGCGAACCTATTGCCACAACAACCGGACACATCCAGACTCCGGACTGTCATTGAGCAACTCCTAACGGAAAACCTAATAACACTTTTTCCTAAACAGTAAAATCATACTCATAATTCATTCATTAGTGTTATTTATTCTCTCTTCACACTTGGTTCACTTGGTTGCCTTAGAAATTAAGAGTTTTAGTTTAAATGAAGCAGTGTGTGTTGTAATAAAGATACGATGGTAACTAACGTCATTAAATATGAATTGTCGTTAAACAATCACTGAAACTACCATTAAACTATATAGGAACTCAAAATATTTTAATAGCTAAGTATAATTTATAAATAACCGAACATAGTCTATCCTTTGCGAGGCGGACGATAAGTCGTGGTGCCTCTACTCGCTGGCGGCATGTGGCGGTCTGGCGTGGGCCGCGGTGGTACTGTGGGTTCGGGCTCCAAGCGAGGGAACAGCTCTAACACCCCGGATATCACCAGCGTAAAGGTAAAGATGACTATAGCCGCACCGAGTAAACTCCTGGAAACGTGCAAAACAAACGTTATAGATATACAGGGTGTAATTGAATTCATGAGCATCCTTTTAAGGGGTCATTGTAATCATCATTATGAACAACTTTTACTATGGGACCAAACTTGAAATCTCGAAAAAAAAATCAGCTGTTCCCTACATTTTGACGAGTTACGCGAACATACCTAAATGTAGGGAAAAGCTGATTTTTTTTTCGCGATTTCAGGTTTGGTCCCATAGTAAAAGTTGTTCATAATGATGATTACAATGACCCCTTAAAAGGATGCTCATGAATTCAATTACACCCTGTATAGGTAGGACTTCAAACTCTTCACTCATCAAGTGTATGCCGAAAATATTTCGCTTTTCTTGAGTTGTGAGAAATTTAGTGAAAATCCTTTGAATTTTTCGAGTCTTCCCAAAATATAATTTTTCAATAAGAAAACAGTAGGTACATTTCTCAACTTTCCACATCTTTATCACAATTTCTTATTCTGTTATTTAAGTAATACTCAAATTAAAATACTCACGACGCAATCATTTTGCTTGCACAATCACTGACTAGATCCCATTGTAATCTTTCGGCGGCTCCATAAATAGCAAAAATAAAACATGGAACTACGAAAGATAAACTTTTTCATATAAGCAGGAGCAGGTATCCTACATTAAGGGAAGTACTCTCTAAGTCCGTCAACGGAGATACGGGCCCGTCCAAAAGCAGTGGTCCCTTTGATTATACACAGTGGGTCCTTCAAACATTGTGATAATTTCTATTTTTCGGGCGGGTAATAATATATTGGGTCCACTGTCATCGTGTTGTCATTTATTATTCGTTTAGGACCCGAAATAATCTTATGTCCGTAAGTGATACGGAGTAAGAAACGCCCGTAATTTCGGCTGAAAGTACGGATTTCGAGCTGGAGTTGACCTCTAGGTACAATCGTATCGGTCATAATAGGATATCACTGTTACTATTTAATTTAACATGTATTTCTGAGCTAAGTAAACTCAACTAGAGTTTTTTAATTGATTAAATAAAAAACCTACCTAATCATAAATAAAATAAAATGTATTAATTAAATAAATTAAATACATTAGTGTAAATTAGGTTAGGTAAGTCAATCAATGTAAGAAAAAACAATTAGGTATCTATGAGTTTACACATGCGACTTCACACAAGTCGAACTAAGTAGGTACCCAAAATGTACCCATGGAATTGCAGTTATCAATCAATTCTACACTAACGTTGCCATATCCATTTTGCAATGACCGAGTAAGAACAACTTTTAAATCCTTGATGAAGATTATAAATATCACTACTGTAGCTGCAGTTAGATTACGTATTGCTTATTAAACTCGCGCGTACAAAATAAACAAGCTTTGTCACGTTTTTTAGCGTTTCATAATAATTGGTATTGTTTTGTAAACGTTACCTTTAGTTTAGATTCTAACTAGTGTGTCAACGTAATTATCTCATTATGTTTGGAAGCTATTAGGTAAACCCATTATAACTGCAAGTACCTTTACGATTAAAGACTACGTTGAAGACAAGCTAGTTTGGCAATAATTCCTTCAGCACATGTGGCTTCCCTGGCACCTCATTAACGGCATAACTACGTAAATGTCTATTAACTGCTCTCAGTTAACTGCTCTCAAATTACGATTTTTATATTTATTTTCTTTTTACATACTTCTTTGACATAATCTTTTTATTATTTGACATAATATACAGGCAATTATTTATAATTTTTCACCTCTTTATTGGTGGTTGTAAATTGTAATGGCAATCATATCACTTGGTTTTAGTAGATTTTTATATTTTATTTATCCATTTGATAGATTCTTATTTTGTGAATGTGAGGACTTTGTAGCCCTTGTAGACTTTAGATCTGTAGACCATTTTTTATTTTATCAAGTATCTGGTACTTGTTGACAGGCCTACGCTGTCCTCCAATACCTACTGTAATTAGAAAACATTGTAAAATCCAATTATTTTTTAAAAGAGTAACCATGGAGTTTCTTGCCGGTTCTTCTCCATAGGAAACGACCAATTGGAACCGTGCACCTAGCTTCTGACGTTTCATAAGTGCCCATGTAGGTTTATGTGAAATAAAATATTTTGATTTGATTTGACCTACTACAACCACACCACATCGCAGCGACAAAGGCAAGCAGTGGTTACGTGTGAATAGTGACGCTGCAACTTCTTGCAGTTGCGTTGTCGCTAGTAGTTGCGATGTGGTTACCTGTTACGTTGTGGCTAGTGTTTGCAGACAGATCGTTGTTTGCGATGTGGCTGGCCACTGGTGCGCGGTCTCGCTGGTGGTTGCATTGTGGCTGGGCGTGGTCTTGATTTGGTTGGTATCGCCCACTCGGTTGATTTTGGCGGTAATCCGTAAAAAGTCCGTGTGAATAAACTATTAATTTTCATACAAATTAGCGCCCATCCACGTGTTGTCGTTGTGGTGTGGTTGCGGTGTGGTTGTGGTACGTGTGATCGGGTCCTTAATGCAAAAAAGTTTTCTGGGTATTTATAATCCTATCGACTTCTTTCAAAATCATTAACAATTAACCGAATTGAGGTAATGTGGTGACATTAAAGCCTATCAGTAACAGCACAGTATAATAAAGTAATTATACTGTGGTGACAGGTTCTTTAATACATTCTAATGACGGTTATAATCACTACTTTAATCTGTTTAATTTGTGTTCGTTCTGTGCTAAGTTTAATCGCGTTATACATTATTTAAATGGCTGTTCCAGTTTTTAAACACAGCACTAAAGTTGTATACAGCACGTATACTAGTGTACTATAAGGATTGTTTTATTACAATGAAGAAATCGACTGTGACACAATGTCTCTTCCTGATCTTACTGAGTTATATGTTCGAAGAAACAACCTCTGTAAATACGGAAACTATCAATCTTCCACAGGGAATACTTAAAGGATCTTACAACTGGTTAAAAAACCAAAGAACTTTTTTGGGAATACCGTACGCTTCAGTAACAGAAAGATTTCAGGTACCTAAGTGTTTATTTTTCATAATAATTCTTTAAGCTAACGTAGATAGGGGCGGGCCTTGCTGCAACTCAATGCATTGTAAAAATCCTCCTTCATCACTTTCGTACATTTCCCATGAACTATGCATGCACACTACTGTGTGGGGCCGCACTGCACTTTTTGTATGAAAATGTGCGGTTGGCATCAAAAATGTGGTTTCTTAGTAGCAGCAAGGAATCTGGATATGTGGCCTGTTGATGGCAATAGGCTCGCCTCCTATGGGACTAAAAAATAACTGGCGATATGTGGGCGTGGTGTTATGTATCTACTTAAACTTACAATTGACACTGCAATTGGTGATACTACTCGCAATATCACAGGTACTGCTGCTCTATGTTTTCAGAGATTGGCATTAATTAAAAAATGTAATTTTTCTTCCACCAGGACCCTGGGAATCCTCCTTCATGGAATGGCACACTTACTGCAAACCGTGGAAACATAAAGTGTAATCAGTACGTTGAAGCTTTGAAAACACCTGTTGGTCAAGAAGATTGTTTGGTGCTGAATGTGTTCACACCACCCTCCCTGGAACAAGAGCCTTTTCCTGTAATGGTTTTCATACATGGAGGGGGCTTTTACTGGGGCAGCAATTCTGAATTTATTTATAATCCAAAATATTTAGTGAAAGAAAAAGTAATTGTTGTTACTGTAAACTATCGTCTCGGGGCATTTGGTTTCCTGTGTCTGGGACTCCAAGGCGCTCCAGGGAACGTCGGTTTGAAAGACCAATTAGCTGCTTTGAAGTGGATACAGAATAATATAGCCTACTTCGGAGGTGATCCAAATTCCGTCACAATATTTGGTGAAAGTGCTGGAGCAGTTTCTGTCCATCATTTACTTCTAACCCAGTCTGCCAATGGATTATTTCATAGGGCCATTATGCAAAGTGGATCAGTTCTGATGCCACAAGATTTTAGTTACCAACCCGTTGAAAGCGCATCTAAAGTAGCTTCGCGTTTAGGCTATAACACGTCAGATCCAACTGAACTATTGAAAATATTCAAAAATTCAACAGCTAACGATATTGTGAAAGCTTCCCATGTTGATCAATCTAATGACGCATTCGCGCCCTACTTTTTTAGACCATGTGTGGAGACCGCTGTTACGAGCAGGAGATCATTGATAACGGAACAACCAACACAATTACTTCATAAACTTGGTCTTGATGTACCTGTTATTATTGGCTTCAATAATAAAGAAGGCATTTATTGGGCGACCCATTATGTTTCTCAAACTCTTGACAAACTCAAAGCAAGTTTCGATCATATAATACCTTCTTACTTGCTGTTTGAAAAAGATAGTGATAAAACAACTTTTATTGATGATGTCGTTACAGTTTACTTTAGCAACAGAACGTTAACTAACGGTTTAATAGAATACTTTACCGACTCTTTGGTTGCATTTCCAATAATGGTTTCATCTGAGGGTTTTCTTCGACATCCCACCAGAACAGTATATAACTATTATTTTAAATATGATTCATTCAGAAACTTGAATAAATTTCTGACCCGGCTACCAACAACACCAGGAGCGTGTCACGGGGACGAATTATTTTACATATTCCAACCAGCCATCTTCTCTGTGCTGCCTTCCACTTCTAATGATGCTGCAACAATTAAGGCTATGACAACGTTATGGACCAGTTTTGCTAAAACTGGGTAAGTTCTATACATCTTACAATTTATTTTGCTCTTAAATTTTTATTTTTGTAATGTAACCTTAAAACTATTGCTTCTAGGATGCCTTTAAAATCTAATATTACTTGGAGATCTAGTGGAGGGCAATTGGAATTTCTTGAAATAAATAAAGAAATCCAAATGACGACGTTACCGAATGAAGATCGAATGAAGTTTTGGAGGAACACCTTTGAAAAGTATGGAAGAAAATAAATAAATAACAATATGTGACTATTTTTAGTTTACGTCCTTTTTCTATTTAGGTACAGCATTACATGGTTAAACTTCAGTAATCTATACAAAGGAACATACTCAGATCAAAGAAACTAACCATTTGTTTGATGAATTGTTAAACAAAAATTGTAACCTACATTCCATAACAACAATAGACCTAACAGGGGATTCCTTATTAAACATAACTATAGTCATAAAATGAGTCAAAATAAAATAAAAAATATGTAAGACTGAATAAAATCATTAAAAAATTTAATAAATTTAAGAAACGGCAAAAACATTATTCCAAAAATATTCAATTAAGGAAAGAACGTGTTACTCTTATTAATAGGTTGAAGAACTATCACATTAAATTAGAAGATAAGTAGTATAAATGTTTATGAAATAGACACTCAACGCTTACAAACTAAAATTCAAGTTCTTGATGACTCCGAAAGTCCCTTTATAATAAATACCACCAAATTAAGGAACACATCCTTGCTACAAACGAGTTGGTAGACAGAGTGGACTGGCTGACCCTCAGCAACACTCAGTGTACTTGTCAAAGGGGATTCAACCTTGATGCTCTCAACCTGAGGCAACGGAGGACCCGTCCCAAGTTGTGAGTGCTCTGAAGTGTATCCACATCCAAGATATACCGCAAGAATTATCTCAAGCAGTACAGTCAGCAGCTAGTAGTGTTTCCTCTTGTAGTAGTCAAGTATGTTATCAGTCAGTTATGTTTTCGGATAGTATAGGAAGAGGTTTAGGGAAATTAGTTAGTAACAACTTTAGTTTTACTAAGTACTCAAAACTATTGTTTACCTGCGACATCCTTCAAAGAAATAATAACATCAATTACAGGAAATCAATATAATAAAATAATATGATATGATAATATAATATGATTCTACGTAATACCAACATTACTGTATTTGTAGGTAATAGTTCACAGGTCAAAAAAGACGATATCACTGACAGTGTTTCTGAGCTTATAAAGATAAATTGTAATAAAATTATTTTGTGTGCTTTTCTATATTTTGAGAGGTTATCAAATAGAAAAAAAAAACAATTATATACATATGCTTAATAAGCATATATGCATTTCTTAGTAAGTCACTACAGTGACAAACTTATATTTTTTGACACCAACAGTTTTGTTGAAAAATTGAAATCTACAAGGAATACAGGTGTATCTGCCCATTAGGTTTAGACATAAAATAGCGAGGCTATTAGCTTATATAAACTCAGACATAAGTAGTATGTCGAAGTCTTGTACTATAATTAACACCGCAACTATTAGTACCTAATAATTCTAATGTACAGGTGGTCACCCGAAATAACTGTAGCACTAATGCATAACTATTTACAATAATTTGTACGAAGGAGGATCCATTTGTCACTTTGGCAAATTCTCGTTCTAATGTGGTCCACAAGTAGTGGGATTGGGATATCATTCCCTGGTAAGTTAAAAGTAAAAATGGGTGTACCACAAGGCTCGATATTAGGTCCTTTCCTCTTTTTAGTATATATTTATGATCTACCCATTTGTTAAAAACCCAACCACAAATGGTGTTATTTGCTGATGATACTTCCTTGATTTTTAAAATTAATAGATGTGCATCAAATCGTGACGGCGTAAATAACGCCCTACTGCAGATCCAAATTTGGTTCACTGCTAATATTTTAATATTAAATGGGAAAAAAACGAAGTGCATAAGATTTTCTTTACAAAATTTCAAAAGTAGTAATTGTGAGATAGTATTGAATCAATAGAAACTAGAATTCGTCGATAAAACTGTTTTCCTGGGGATCACGCTCGACTCAAAGCTTCAATGGGGTCCTCATTTAACATCCGTCGCAGGACGGCTAAGTTCAGCAGCATATTCTGTGAGAAAAATCCGTCAATTTACTGATGTTGATACCGCGAGACTGGTCTATCTTAGTTACTTTCATAGTATTATGTCGTACGGTATTTTACTATGGGGACGGGCTGCAGACATCGAGTCTATTTTTATTCTGCAGAAAAGAGCCATCAGAGACATTTAGTTCAACCAGGATTCAGGCTGGCTAAAGTAGACTCATCTTTCATGAGCTACTGTTTAAAATTTTACAATAAAATACCTACCCACGTACTTCAACTGAATGAAACGAAATTTAAATCTTGTATAAAACACACACTATGCAGCCAGGCATATAATAAATTGGGGGATTACAGCGCTGATAAAAGTGCTTGGCTAAACGCTGGTCCTGCTCCATAAGGACGCACAAATAAATTTATTAGCATTGGAAAATACTGTTGGAGCTGTTAAAGATTTTAAAATACTATTTTTGCATTATATAAACTCAATCTCCTAGTATTGTATAATTGCATAGCACATTTTTGAGTGCTATGTACATACTATAAAGCTACCATTTACTGGGGTTGACGGTATATTACTTCCATTTAAGTTAATACTGGCTAGATGAAATACTCTCTACGTAAGAGTTGACATATAGTCTTTTATGAGATTCCATTTTCCACATTGTTTTTAGATAAACCTTTATGCCTTCGTAATAAATGCTTAACAGCATAACCTGTGTTTTCGCTCTGCAGACCTCTCCAACACTGGGTACGTCTTTCATTGACTTGAAAGTGCCCTGGCGGTTGAGATTATGTCATGCTCACTCAAATGTCTCGCTGATGGTGGTGCATGTGTTAGATCATATAGCTCCCTTCAAATGGTGCTAATACATGCGTCATATTCGTGAACAGGCGCCGTCAGTAGGGACTGGTCATCTCTTTGCTGCCATGGCTTATTTTAATTTAATTTAATATTTAATTATTTTTTTTCGTCTTGTTTATGGACGATTCTAACGTTCTGCATCGTTCTCGCGTGCAAAATTTTTAACATGAATGATGTAACCAAGACTTTGTAACCATATTATTTTGATTTTTAAAAGAGTGTCCATGGAGTTTCTTGCCCGTTCTTCTCGATAGGTACCTACGCTTTGGAATGGGCAACTAGCTTCATCTTTCTGATTGACCGACCCCTTGACAATTCAAAAGTGCCTGTTTAATTGGTTTAATTAAAATGCTTTCAGTTTGAGTTTGAAAGTTGTTTAATGTGGAGTACTTATAAAGTGTATGCAAACCTGGGGCCTCCCACTACTCCTGGCCCTTGTCATTTTTTTTTAAAGACGATTGCTTCTCTGTCGTATTAACTATCACCCACCTAGCATTAGTAGCAACCTAGTTTAGTAGGATTCGAAACCCTACCACTAAGGCCAAAGCTATACAGCTAGGTGCTTCACTAGGTGCCACAGCCACACTTGAAGACTAGGAGCTAGTTACCAGATGCTAGGAGATCTGCTTATGTATACGTCCTCCATCTTGTGAACACGTCGCCGATGCGCGATACGCATAATCACTTGCAGACTCACCAAGTGAGTGAACCCATGTGCGGCTTCGGCATAACTGACGCGAACCAAGACTTGCCAACCCACAGTGAACCAAGCGTGCTCTTTCTGTACGGGAAGAAGCCATACCGCCCTTTGCAGCTGCCACGCAGCCTTGCAGCCCCTGCAGTGGGACGTTTGATATTGTTGGGGTTATTTAACTCCAACTCCAAAAGTAAATAAACTTTTTGTTTGTAAGTCGAAATGTAAGATAGAATGGGAGTTCATGAAGATATCGTAAAATGGGATTAGTTTCGTTCTGCATACCCAAAACTACAGCCATGGGGAAAAGACATGAGTTTGTGCCAAAGACTTGACGTGGTTAAGAATTTTTGGGATAAATAAATTTATTAATAATGAAACAAAAAAAATAATAAAAAAATACAGATTTATTTAAATCATAATGCTTAGTATTAACTTAAGTATTTAAAACGCGTAACAGAATAATCCCTAAGTCCTAAAAGTAGTAACAATTTTTATCGGACTTATTTCGGTTTAAAGACATTTATTTCTCAAAAAAAAGAACGTTCAAGTTCACTAACATTATTGAGAAATGTATAGAAAATATATAATAAAAGTAGATACAGTCTCTGTGATCACATACAATTATACAAAACAACATAATTAAAAGATTTTATAGGTGACACTCAGGTGTTAGTACTTCGTCATAACGTATTCTTCTAGGGTTTTTTTATATGTATAACATCTGTTACTGCTAAACGCATCATCTGTAATGCTATTCTGTAAAAATGACACCGTGAAAACTTAGGTGAAGTGACTTTAAAGTGAGCTGTCAATAGTGTCAATCCCTAGCATCAGAATGACAGCTCACTTTAAGCTCACTTCACCTAAGTTATCACGGTGATCGTTTTACAGAATAGCACCGCAAGTATTTCAATAGTCTAATTGGGGCACATTTCTTAGATTTTATGCTTAGGAATTTTGTTAGTTGTTGTAAATAGATCTACATTATTTAACGCGCTTCATTCAACCGTGAATATTATGACGGTCAAATTCCGTTGTAGTAGTCCACCACGTCGGAGGTGTGGGGGGACTTGGAAGGTCGTTCAGCTTCTTTGTCAGCCATATCATGAAGTATATGAAAAATCCCATACCTGAGATCCTGCGAATAAAAACGTAACTATGTATTAGTTACGCGCATCAGTTTCAGTCAGATTTCATAACTATACACACACAAGAACAGCTTAGGTACCTATAAGATGTGCTTCTAATATTGATTCTCAATTTCACAAGGTGTTTACGTACCAAATCTTTTAAACAAATTATAGTATTTTGGGGTAAATTCGGCGCTACGATAAGACCGTACGAATCAAAATCCCGGCTTATTTGGCAATATTTTATAATGCGGATAATATTGTATACTACGCCATTTTATTCTGCCGGAAAACAATCAGGGCAATTTTTTTTTTTCAATAGAATGGCACAGAATTTGATTCATACGGTCTTATCCCAGCGCCGAACTTACCCCAACATACCTTATTTTGTGGATGTTGACTACTGTACAGTCTACACATGAAAAGCTCGTAGATACTACCACGACCCATTTGACAATAGGTTATCGAATCAAGCTTCAGACAAATTTGAAACTTTAAGGCGCCATCTCCACGAGCGAGAAAATCGCAGCGATAGTCACGGAGTGCCATCAAATTCGAAACTACGAATCAATCTCCACACGGCGATATCGTCACGACGATAATTTGATGGCACCACATCACTATCGCCGCGATATTTTCGCCCGTGGAGATGGCGCCTAACTACTTAGTAGTTTTACATACTTTTTCGTAGGTACTGATTTTACTTTATCCAATTAGTTCAAAAATACGAGAAACAAAAATCACAACAATAAAGATCACAAATGATACAGGTACCTTATTTAAGAGTACCTAACTACTTATAATACTTACATGCCCAACATTTTAGAAAAGTAATGATTCACTGCATTTAAATATGACTATACATACAAGACCTCCCGATCACACAATTCACACAAGTGAGGGCTGCATGTCTATCTAGTGACTGTATAACAATGAGACACACAATGACATAATCGTAACAATAAAGGCACATTGGTACGTAACGCTAAAGCACACATCACAACAAAATAGCTGGTCTTAAGCAGAAAAAATCTCCATCCCTCTCGGTAAAGAAACGTGTTATACAAATATGGAAGCATATGTACCTAACATAGAATAACGTGTTCGCCAACAAACAACCACTAAAATTAACCACCTATCATCATAACGTCTTGCCTACAATTATGATTTTTCGTTTTTACCTATGCATTTGAGACAGTAGTTCGTAAACTCAGACCAACAAAATATAATTAATTTGTCAATGTATATACATATTATGTATTTATGGAGTTGCAGAACAATACTCCTACAAAGTTAACAATATTTTAAAAGCATCCACAAACCGACACAATTTTTAGTAAATTTCATTTACCTAATAATTATGTGGCGACGTAAGAGGAGTTCCCCTGGGATCTCATTTGGGCCCAACCTTGAAGTAAAGGTTGACGTATGAGTGTGCGTGTAAAAGTAGTAGTTGGCTTGTAAACGTCGTCGGACTAAAATCAAAGGAATCTTTGATCTTGAATAGGTATCTCATGGTAAGAGTACGGTCCTGTTAAAATAGTTAATCACCTAGGTAGTTAAAATTAAAATGGAAAATAAATTCGACGGACATTTATTACCTAGTTTTGTACCTACAACTTTATCAAAACTTTATCAAGGTAGTACCTACCTAAGTTTGTATATTCTCCCGCAGCTAAGGTGAAATAATTCCTCCCTAATGTACCTACCCATATTTAAATAATTAAATCTAAGAATAGGTCTTAATTAATTTTCAATTTATTTACTTTTTTATAGCTCACTATAGCACTTCGCTGTTACTGGTTCGTTAGCTCATCTGTAAACAAAACGATTATTGTTTGTTTGCAGACCTACCCAAACAGAATTGATGATGCCAATAAATAAAAACAATGCTTGTATTATTTTAATCTTTAGGTAGGTATGTCGTAACTATAACGATACCATCATTTTTATTTAAATATTCTTTGGAGACGTGACAGTCGTAATTTGGTAGAGTAATAGTGCTGAAACCGGAATCGAGCCAGAATTCTGTCAATATGATAATATCAGACGTAAATTCCAATCTAGATAAAAATATAGAAAACCAGTCAAAGTTCTTACGAATACTTCTAATGTTCTGACTTATGAGAGTCGAGAAGCTATTAGGATTGCCCAGCTTGGTCAAAACATCTTCTGGGGGTGGACACAAGGAAGCAATCAACCATCGAAGAGTCATCAATATTACGCAGAAGTTCACCATCCATTATATGGGTTTTAGAAGGAAAAGTAGACGCTACATTTTGCAACCCACTACATGAGCAGTAGTCACGTACAGAATCAGAACAAAACATAATCTTACAAAAGCAAATCAGGAAGCAAATTGATGGAGAAGAGGTAAAGAAAAGCCAAGAACTCACCATGTTACAGCTGGAAAAGGCAGTAATGATGTTTAAAAATATTGTAAGTGGATAGGCGCAACAAGAAATGAGGGTGTTTGCCGTGTTTGTTAAGTGTGTTTCGCAAGGTTTAAGTACAACATTTTGATACATTTTCCGTCTCACCCAGGCCTTGGCCTTATTTTTATAAATGTGTATCGTATGTACGGTCTTGAGAACCGCAGTCCGCACTGGGAACTTAGAAGATCTGACAAAGACAAAGACATTTATTCGTCGGATATGGTAGGTACAAAGTTGGTTGGTATAATTATAATGGGTAAGTTCATCACATCCGCCGCTAATAGCGGCATCCGAATATTTACAATGTGAACCTAATGTACACGTGGGTAGGTATACCTAAAACCTAACTTAAACTCTAATAAACAATACAAAACACTTATACTACGGACATTAATTTTATACTCTATTATACAATATCAAATAAAAACACAACAATAACAATATTTCTATAATACAACTAAATAAATCTACATTAAATAAAAAATAAAAAAAATTACTTATTTACCCTTATACTCAAAAAATTCTTTTAAGGTGTAAAAATTATTTTGGAGAAGCCAATTTTTCAGATTTCTTTTGTAAACATTAAATGGTAGCTCTCTTATTACTTTTGGAATATGGTTATATATTTTAATGGACATAAGGTAGCTGTTTCTGTAGTGGAGAGTGCTATTACAAAATTGGTTTTTTAACTTGGTGGGGTCCCTTTTTGCAAATCTATTGTTTTCGGCTACTGTGGAGAAGAAGTGAGAGTTTTTCTTGACAAATATGGCTATTTCAAAAATGTAAGTAGAAGATAGAGTCTGCAAGTGTTCAATGGTAAGTACATGTTTCTTAATAATACCAAAATAAAGAAATTGTCTACGGATTGGTCAATGGATTGGTAATTTAAGGCGTCTTTCCAATTTATTTCTTTTAAGTCGCGCAGTCATAACTTGCCCTAGTAATTATATTTTTTATCGTCTTGCGTACCATTGAACCATGAGGTAAACGTAGCAAAACGAGTATGTACACAAAATGGAGGATGATGGTGGTCATGCTGTAATAAATAATCTGTGGGGGTAGTAATTGTGCAATCATCATTACTTATGACTAAGTCTAATATTCTTTCGTTCAGATTTTTTATAGTATTAAATTGATAAGCATTTAGAAAGGACAACACACTCAAATGACCACATGTGGGAGAATTACCTCTACAGACCTGTGCAGAAATTGAAATACTGTCTGTGCTGCTACCAACCCAGTCGACATCCGGCAAATTATATAGTTTCCTAAAAAGTAAAAATTTTCAACGTCAGTGTCTTCAAGAAGTGTCCGTCAATACGTCGAAATATTCAACATATACACACTCAGGTGTTTTTGGTGGTATATACACTGCCGCTGTTCCCGAGGAAAACAATAATAACGTTATTATGATAATAGATGGCGCCACGTGTATTGTTGTTTTCCCCGGGAACAGCACTTTTTTTCAAGATGAAAGGTACCATATGTCCGTTTCAGCGGTGCTATTCTGTAAAAAGATCACCGTGATAACTTTGGTGAAGTGAGCTTAAAGTGAGCAGCGGTGCTATTCTGTAAAAATCTCACCGTGATAACTTAGGGGAAGTGAGCTTAAAGTGAGCTGTCATTCCACATGATGCTAGGGATTTATACTATTGACAGCTCACTTTAAGCTCACTTCACCTATGTTTTCACGGTGAGATAAATTACAGAATAGCACTACTGTCATTCCAACTAATGCTAGGGATTGACACTTTTGACAGCTCACTGCTCACTTCACCTAAGTTTTCACGGTGAGATTTCTACAGAATAGCATGGCTGGTCACCTGACAACGTATATGCATCAGGATGATCGGTTCAGTGGTTTAGGCGTGAAAGGTAACAAACAAACTTACTTTGTTAGTATAGGATTTCACGCGGACGAAGTCGCGGGCAGCAGCTAGTAAGAGATAAAATAAAGCTCCCTCACACAGAGGAAGCCCCAGCAGCGCAGCGGGTACACTATAGGCTGATAATGTAAAGCTTTCTGATAAGGATAACCATGCAGTCATACGTCGTCAGTCCACATGCTGGACCTCTGCTATATGGATTACTATTGCATTTCTTTGCACAGCTAATTAAAATGAAGACTTGGGTTCTGATTCAAGACTGCATACAATGGGTATTTTCTCGTGGTCCTACTATTTTGTCCTACCAGTAGGTCTACGAGGGTATGTTATTGCTGTTGGTCCTACTGAAGTTTAGAAACTAAAATGTACCTCCTGTATAATGAAATTGACTGGATAGGTGTGGGGCACTATGAACATGGACGACGCTTCGCAGTATGTAACGACCATAGCACGTGGCGTCCTGGATTTTCGCCAACCCCATTGGAATACCAACTAAGTATTTATCAAAAAATGCTACACATTATTAAGCACTACCCCCTCCTCCGTGTAAAAGCTGTGTCCCAGAACAGCATAATTAAATAATCTGGAGCTGGAGATGTATAATGAACATTAACATAACATGACGCCTTTAATCCCCGAAGAATTAGGCAGATACACGGCAGATTCCCAAGTAGCAAACAAATGTCTAAAAAAGGTATTGTAGATATCTTGAAGGCAAGTAGACGAATTCCAGCAGTTGTCTTGGCTAAAACTATTATGTCCCTCAAGATATCTTCTAGATACACTCCAAGGGGGAGTTAAGTAAAAGTGGGCACAGCATTTAAGAACATGTTAAGAAAGAGTTAATACTACTCTTTAGATAAACTTTAACCCTATTTAAGAACGTGGTTTTGGTGAAGTCTTAAGCACTGACTTCAAGATATCTTGTAGGTTGACTTAAGATCAAGAAATAGACTTAAAGATATCTACAATACCGAATTAAAACTATCAATATTGAATTGCAAATATTCAATCTTATCTTAGTGAAGTATAAATAAAAACTTATTTTGCTTTAAAATGCTTTAAGTAACATTACTTTAGAAAATATGGTGAACTTTTAAAGTATTACAAAAACTGTTTTAAGACTTATGAAAATGGCGATTAAACAACAATTTTTTATGACTAGAAAAGGCTTTCTTATGTCGTTGAATGCATTAGAAATTTAAAACGCATGATCATTTCTCGTGTAAAATCTATAGATAGTGCTATAAAACAGACGGGCTTTTAAAATACTAGAAAACAAACAATAAAATGTTGTATAATAATATTGCAAATTAAAAAAAAAATTGGCATTTAGTGCAGATTACTACATTTTCTATAAATGTGTGAGTTATTAATGTAATTAGAATTACTATAACAAAAATGTAAGATCAATCTACTCTAGTTTTTGATGAAGTGTTGTCGGCAATTTTTTTATATTTTTTTCACTTATAGTGCAAAATGGCGTTAAATCTTATTTTTCCTAACGAAGTAAGATTTTAGACAATGCTGATTTTGTAAGGCTAGTTCAGACAAAGTAAAGACAAGTTACACTTGAAGTAGTACTACTTAAGAGATATTATACTTAACCTATACTTAAAACCGTTTTGGTGAAGTACTATTTAATTTGTTTGGTATTAAGTGATTCTATAGTTTGATTTAGTTAAAACCAGATTACGTCTTAATGTTTTCTTAACTTGTCATTTCATCGTCCTTGTGTGGTTCTTGTTTATTTTGTGGTGAAAACAGGTTTATGCAAGATAGTCGAAAGAATATTATAAATAGGACTTGTCAGCAGGGAACAGCAGATTTTTTTTCCACTTACTCACTACCACTGAATGAAAAATAATTGAGATGTAACATTTGGTAGGTATAAGAAAAGGAAAATTAATTATCACATATAAATGATCGCAATTTTATTGTTATTAAATAATTATTTAGGTATCTTAATGCCGTTTTGCAAAATTTCCTTCATTTCAGTTACGAAAGGTTTTAAAAATTCATTAGACTGAGGTTTTCCAATACCACAGTAAATTCCAATGGTCATTACAGGCACAGTGTTCATCTCATGAATGTTACATAGAATTGGCCAAAATTCTACTTACCCGTAACCCGTCGATATTTACATTTATAAGTACATAAATTGACATTTTTGTCCAAATTTTCAAAATACTGCACAATATTTTTTTTAAATCCGTTATGCCAGTATTTTCCACTGCCACAGAGTTCAATACGAGTATCTACAGATTTTACTGTTTTCAGAAGTGTTCTAGCGTCTTTTGGCACAACACCCGGATCATGCTTGTAAATAATCTGCAATAAGCCATTGATTGCAGTATGTGGTATATTGTGATCAATAGTAATAGACCAGTTTCTTAATTGAACTCTAAAACCAAAATCACGATCAACTTTCGATGTGTTACAATCAGCTGTCGATTCATTAGAGTCGGAATCACAGTCCACTTTACGATTTCCAAATTTTCCGCGGTATCATCTTCCTCGTAATCCGTTAACGTCACTGAGGACCGACTCGAAGATATCGCATTGTTAGTAACGTTTGCAGCACTTATAGGCACATTGGTTAAGTTTAATTTTTTATATTTTATAACACGCCGACGAAAGCCACCAGATTTTTTATTTTTTCCACTTTATCCATATTTCTAATTGGTTCTATTTGAAGAGAACGTCCCGTTAAATGTATTTTTACTCTAAACTTACTAATTTTAGTCAAAAAGGAATAAAATATACTCAGGAAAATCAGTTTCTAGAATTTGGTATTATAATTATCTTAATTCTATCTACAAAATCAATTTTTTCTTTGTTTGTCTAAAAAGGTACTTCAATTATTCAATTGAGTTTTAAGTGAGCTTTAAAATATACTGAGTATAGTAAAAAAATATTTTTAGTTTTAACTGTAGACATACTTAATACAAACTAGTTTTAAGAATACTTAACTTGGTTTTTGGTATTCCTAACTTACTTAAGTAGCACTAGTTTAAAACGATTTAGTATTAAAGAAAGAAAAGACTTAACGAAATCCTTTTTGATTTAGCTAAATCCAACTTTAGATAAAGTATAGATATGTAAGATTTAATCACTATTCTTGTTTGCTACTTGGGTTTACTACATAGTAGTTACACCCATGTTGGCCAGTTATCTTTAAGTCCCATGTCGTAGGGGACGAGCCTACCGCCACCAACCGGGCATAAAATCCAGACTCCAGGCTGCTTCCGAGAAATTTCTGATGGAAAAACCTAATAACACTACCCGACCTGGAATCGAACCAGGACCTCATGGCCAGCAGTAACACTTGCGACCACTAGACCAACGAGATGCACCACCCAAAAAATAAATACCTAAATATTTGTTAGTACATAAAAAGCAAGGCTGTTCGTCAGCAAGATATTACAAGACCAAAAACTCACTCTTGAGACGTGTGCGATCTTAAAATATCGCGTCGATTTAAAAAAAAAAAACGAGGTGACTAGTGGATATGGGGCCCACAGGCGTGGATTGCTCAGGGCATCAAGTAGTCTTAATCCGGCACTGGATATCTTCCTCTGCAGGTGAACATACCAAACCTAGCTGCAATTTGAGCATACTAACCTCACCACAGTTGAACATACAAATCTCGCCTGCCTGCGCCTGTTATCATAATAATTATGTTCTCGCTTGTCTCTGAAGCGACTAAGGGATTTTATTGAATCGATAAATAGCAATTAGTGCTGCTTTCTATCATCAGGTCAGGTGGTCCTGAGCACATCCAGAGTAACTAACTCCGCATAAATCCCTTGTGGAAAATATATACAGGGTGGCAGGGACATCGACGCACTAACTGTAACCATGAATTTTCAGCACATGATTCTAGACCCTAGAGTAGAAATCATAAAAACAAAAATCCATGGTAACAGGTTACGTGTCGATGTCCTTGCTACCCTGTACAGCATAACTGCAAATATAGCCTGTAGTGATCACGTATCTTTTAGGGGATTTACAAATAGTTCCGCCGCTTAGCAATGGAATGCGTATGGTCCAAACAGATCCACACAAGCTCATGACCATGCCTGTGATGGTTTTACTGTTGTTTAGTTACAGCCCTTATATTTTTGATCATTGGTCCAAACAAAAATTGTTTGGTTGCACTATGCCACAAAAAAGTAGGTATGGTCAAATATAGTACAGACGCCAGCACATCAACCTACTACAATCTGTCAAATTTCTTTAATAGATTTTCTACTTTATCACTAAAGCATAAGGTTCAAAGTTGATTGGGAAAGTTTGACAGTTTCGGGTAGGTTGATGTGCTGGCGTCTGTACATTGGCACATTTATCCCGTGTGATGCGCACGATTGTGACATAGTGTACATACACTAAATAGCAACACTTGTTGCCCCAATATGTTCAATTAAACGCAATTCAGGCAACCAGACTAATGTAAATAGCCATAACGCAACCTGAGAAACAAAGGCATAAGTACGTTTGTAATATTGCATTTATTTATTTATTTTTATACAAATTGACTAAATAACACATACACATACCACTTCTAAAATTTAAAAGAAATGTTACAAAAAATCGTCGGTCCTGAATCTGTATGAAATTCGGATTTCTACTTACGCCTTTATTCCCCTCGTGGTGCAATATAAGCGAAATGAAATAAGACCTACGTATCCTGATGAATCAGTTAAGTTCCAATATTATTTACGTGATAGTGTCTATGATTCAATAGCATAAGGAGCCAGTTATTCTAGAAGGGTTACAGATCTACCATCGACAACTAGTGTTTACATTAAAACTCGCAACCCAATGAACCGACTTTAATGAATTGTTATAAATTGAATAATGTACATAATGCAACAAATGAGTTTATATAGTATGAATTGAGTATTTATGAGATAAGGAAGATCCATTTCTCAAAACTCTATTTTTTTTCCTTGCATGGTAAAGTTATTCAGTCAATAAAATCTTACTTACTAGATTATTAAAGTAGGGGTGAAGGGAAGAAAAAAACAACGAAATATAAAAAAACAACATGCAAATCGGTTATGTTGCTTTTTACTATCAATTTTTGGATGTAATGTATGTGTACAAGTATGAATTCGAGGAAAATAAAGGAATATGTAATGTTTCATAATATATACTCTACATCGCAGTACTCGTTACGAACAAACATTACTTATGTTATTTTCGATATAGTACTCTACTCAATCATTATTTTTGTTCGATTGCTCTTCATTCGCATAAGATATCATGAGAGCATGTTAATGTAATACATGTCACAAAACAAAAGAAAATATCATCTATAGAAATCCAATCGATTTAAATAAAAATAATCTAGCTAAGAAACACCATTCGTTCTTTGCATAATATTAGCAAATACTGCATAACATTCTAACTGTACAGACACGTAAACATAATGAACATACCAAGGAAACATCTTCGGTGTCCATATGATATTTATTATAGGGTCTCGCTTACAGATGCATAGAAACGAACAATATTCTCACTGCGCTTAGTAAAATCGGTGAAAAAGTCGCGATAAAAACCTAAAATCCACATACTGAAAGTCTAAAAATATATTATAATAAATTTCAAATGTCTATACATAGATGAGTGTTCACTACGCGCTTATAACGAGCGTCGAGCGCGCGTCCATTACGTTATAATATTAAATACGATAAAACGAACCGGCGGCTCCGTCCGTACACAACGGCGTCGTCGAATCGCAGATACGTCGCTACTCGTAACCGTACCGAAGGGACTAGACACATAATCCAAGAGTACCGGTCGCTCGTCTACGAGCGATGACGCGACTCGCTACTGCGTTACATAAAGTTCGTATCGAAAGTAAAATTACATGTAATGTATATATACTATATATATGTGGAGCGGCTCGCTCAGACGAACACCTTGGCGAGACCGTCGGCGCCCGCGCTGGCGATGTAGGGCCGCAGCGGGTGGAACGCCACGTCCAGGATGCTCTCGTCGAACTTCTTGCGGTGCGCCGTGATCTCCTGCACGCACGTCTTGGTGTCGAGGTTCCACAGACGCACGGAGCAGTCGTGGCTGCCCGACAGCAGGAACAGCCCGTTGGGGTCCAGCGCCAGGCCCGTGACCGCGTCCAGGTGCGCGACCATGGCGTGCGCACAGCGGCCCGACACGCCGTCCCAGAAGCGGATGTGCCGGTCCTCGTGAGCCGTCACCAGCAACGGCAGTGTCGGGTGCGACCGCACGCGGTGCGCCGGGCTGTCGCACGCCACGCGCAGAACCGGCTGGAACACGGGGGATCACCACGGTTGTTATCGGAACTGCTGATTATATGAACTTAGATCATATCAATAACACTAAATGAATCTCTATTACCTGTCCAGTTTCTAGGTCGTACAGCAGCAGCGTGCCGTCGCGGTAGACGACGGCGGCGCGCGAGGCGGCGTCGGCGAAGTCGGCGGCGGCGGGCGCGGGCGCGCCGGGCTCCTCGTCGGCGCGCAGCGTGGCCAGCAGCGGGCGCGCGGCGCGCGGCGCCCACAGGCGCACGGTGCCGTCCGCCGACGCCGACAGCAGGCGCCCGTGCGCGCTCGACAGCGACCACACCGCGTCCGTGTGGTCGCGCAGCACCGCCCCCTGCACGTCACGGTACTGATTTCATTTTAGGAAATGTTTACTGATCCTCTAAAAACTTATTTCACCTTCTAATGATGTACGGTTTTATAAAATAATCAACCTCTAAAAACTTTTGGGCTTTTAATGCCGCACACTTTAGTTGGCGAGCGCTACATCCAAGTTGGTCACAGTTACTTGGCTATTTAGTATTTTTAGGAACCCAAAATAGGAATACCGAGGTTTACAGAAAGAGGCGCATTTATTAAATTGGAGTGTTCAATAATATATTTAGGATAGCAAATGGAGGTTCGATTAAATACATGCCTTTAATTTTAGACAACTTTCATCATGGCATGTGTAAGGCATCCTATGCCTGCCGGATTAGCTTCCCCGACATAGATCATACATCTGCGTCCTGCTAATACCCAGAAAATTGATTGCAGAACAATAATTTGACAGGCCTGATGGTCTAGTGGTTAGTGACCCTGACTGCTATGCCGGAGGTCGTGGGTTCGATTCCCACCCAGGACATATGTTTGTGTGATGAGCACGATCATTTGTTCTGTGTCTGGTTGTAATTTATCTATAATATGTATGTATTTAGAAATATATAAGTATGTTTATCAGTTGTCTAGTACCCATAACACAAGCTCTGCTTAGCTTGGGACTAGATGGCGTTGTGTGATAGTTGTGGAATATTATTATATTATTATTATTATAATCAGATGTATCAGCCTGCAATTTGACCAGTCATACTCAGAAGATATGGGTCAGAATGGCCATCGAAGCAAAATTAGCCAAGAAAATCACAAGTGTCGTACCTGAACAGCAGGGTCGTAAGGGTCATAGGGGTCGGCAGTGGGCGGCGGCAGGTTCCACACGCGGATGGTGCCGTCCAGGCCGCCGGAGAAGCACTCCTCGGAGCGCGGCGCGCCCATGGCCAGGCACAGCACGGGCGCCGTGTGCGCGCGGAACGTGTACAGCGGCTCCACGTCCAGGCCGGCCGACTTCTTGGCGGGCACGGTGCGCTGCAGGTTCCACAGCTTGAGCGTGTGGTCCTCGGACGCCGTCACCAGCGCCGCCTCGGTGGGGTGGAACGCGAGCGCTCGCACCTGCAAAAATTGCAACATTCAATTAGCATTTTGTGCAACAACAGAGTGCCTTTACTAAATTATTTTCCACTTTTGTTGTGGTACCTTCTCCACACAAATTCGTATACCACTACACGCCATATTAACAACAGTGACAGGAACTTATAATAACATCAACTTACACATAGTGGATTAGATAAGTACTATTGATGCCAACTCAAAAACTACCTGAGCAAAGTTAATAAAAAAAGGGTTCCACCCGTGAGCTTCTTCTACCAAATGAAAAGGTAAACCAGCATAGTAATCACGGAGACATCTGTGTACATAGGAGTCCCAAGTCTTCCTTTCTTTAAAAAAAAAAATACTCGCCGAATACATAACCTCCTCCTTATTTTGAATTTGGTTACAAATAGCAACAAAATAACGTAAAAAGGTACTTACTCCATCGAAGTGCGAGCGCAACGTGTATTTTGCGTTCCAAGTCTTGCGGAAGGATTCCTTGTTGGCACTGGCCACGTCGTAGGCCTCGGGCTCGTTGCTAACGGTGAGCTGAGCGAGCTCGCCGAGTGCCAGCGGCTCCTCGTCGGCCTCGCCCGCGCCCGCGCCTGCGCCTGCTACGACTGCGCTGCCGCCGCTCGATCCGCTGCCTGCGTAATCATAATTTAATATATAATTATACCATCCTATTATTATTGTCCCACTACAGCGCAAAGGCTTCTTCTCAGTCTGAGAAGGCACGAGCATTGATCACCATGCTTGCTCAAGATGGGTTTGTGATTTCAAACTTATAACAACTTTTAAGGGAAATCATAATGTTATTGTAATATAGTTAGTATTATTTATATGTTAGGATCATAAAAACCGCAACATAGAGGAACATTTAAATTCAATGAACGGAGTCCACTTTTCTGCTCCGAATTATTCAAGTTCTGCTATGGCCAAGCCAAATAAGGCGGCAATTGCGATCATTGTACTTGGGACCGACTACAAAAAATGGCAGACTAGCTATAAAAAATTGGTAACTGCATTCTGCAACTCTAATCTTTAAACATTTTCAGTCTCCCCTGACAACTTACTACTGCAAAAACACTTTAAGAATCTTAGTTGTTTATTATATGTATGAAAATACAACTTACCAACAGGGTACTCGTCGCCCTGACCTCCGCCCTCGGCCTCTCTCTCAGTCAGCAAATTGAGCTCGTTCAGGACCTCCTCAGCCTCGTGGTCGACTTCCTCGCCTTATGTGACAAAGTAAACAAACACATGTAATCAGGCATCATTTCAAGATTTCCACTACTTTAAAAAAACTCATAGGAGCTGAGATATAGAAGAAACTATTACTATTACAAACTATTGGTAAGTATGTGAAGTTAGGAACCGAATTTGTGAAGCAACTTTATTTTCATGCATAACTTAAAGAAAGAAAGAAAGAAAATACGTTTACTTGCGGTGAACGTGACGCAAAAATGAACATAAATACAAAAAATAAAATAAAAAAAAGAAGGTAAGGGAAACATGCGTCACATCCACGCAAAACGGCTATCGCTCAGCATTAAGCTGCCCTATGCAAGACAGAGCCCCAGCGCTGGTTTACAGCGACAGCCGGCGCTGACGTAATGACGTCGTCCGGTGCAGCACACAATTATTAGAACACTGTGCCGGTGCAGCGTACTTAAAGAAAAATAATTTAATTTAGATGTGATAGAATAATATTAAACTAAACAGAAAATAGACACAGATACAGTACATGCTATGAGAATATTATCCTCATTCCTCAATAATCGTTTTACTCTTTATGTAGTGGCAACATTTCGAAGTGTCGAACTTAATTTCCTTTTAGCTTAATATTTCGCAAAACAATGTGAATTAATAATGGATGAATGAATAATTGTTATTACTAAACAGTATTTCCGTTGTAATGAAATAGGAAACTGTACTTCAAGACATAGTACTGTAAGTATAATTTAAAACTGATATTCAGCTAGAACTGATAAGACTGAAAGATAACTCAAACATACTTCGAAACAGAAATGCTACTTAGTCGATTTGCGCGGATTTTCGCATATTTTCATAATCTTTGTTTTTTTCAAAAGTAACAACAACGCACTTTTTGTATTCATTGTTGGTAATTATGTGCGTAGTGAAATTGTAAAGAAATTAGTTTCTATAGCATAATCAGCCTATAATGTACCCACAGCTGGGACACAGGCCTCACAGGTGAGAGGGTGTGGGCCGTAATCCATCACGCGGGCCCAGTGCGGGTTGGTGGATGACTGTGGATGCCACATATCTTCAAAGAATTTTTGGTTCTAGGACATGCCGGTTTCCTCTCGATGTTCTCCTCCACCACCACTTTTGAGAGCAGTGGTGATGAAATTAAGTACACAAAGTAAAGTACCTGCCTGGGTTCGAGTTCGACCTACAACTCGTAAGTCGGGGCCGATACCACAGGGCCACCACTATTCTCTAGTTAGTTTCTATTTCTACTAAAATAATAAGAATAAACTCTACTACAAAAGCTTAGATTTTGATGAAGTTTACCTTGTTTACCAGGAGGGTGGTGTGTCTGCTTGGCATCCAAGTCGTCGATCTCGTCCATATCCATCTCCTGGTTGGTGAGGAACTCAAAGTTGGCGAACACTGCAGCCGTCTCCTGAACCGAGAGCCCCTCCTCATTGTACCCGCCGCCCGCGGAAACGCCGCTTTTACGCGGCTCTTTTCCTGTATCTGAATGACGATCACATAGAATAGATTTTAGAAAATGGCACCAAATGACTTTTTGGAGAAGAATGTAGGTATAAAGCGCCGATCCGAAATAAATTGGCATAACGGAAGGAAGATGATAAAATATCTATAAAAAAAACAAAGTAAAACAATGTTTTCTACTATAGATATTTTATGATACCTGCCTTCTGATCAAGACATCAGAAATTGTTACTAAGGCTCTAGATTAGGTCAAATCAGTGCGTATTTACAGAGATTGATATCTTGGTGATGCATTGTATGTATTGGGTTTTGTTAAAACAAACTTCTGAAAAATGTATTGTATCTGAATTCGACCTTCTCCAACACATTTGTGTTTTAACAACTGTTAGTGGTACAAATTAATTATTTATACTTACCATAATCGTATTTGCGAACCATATGGTTCATAGCGTAATCACATCTGTCGTGTTGCTGCTTGTCATAATTTCTGTAGTTTGGGTTTTCTACTTCCTCATTGTTCAAGCCGAGTAAAGCCCGCACTCTATTTGAGCGAACGTCCAGTATAGTGTCTGTGTAACCTATTTCCTGTTTGGCAGAAGGAATAGTTACATTTAATATGCATAATGATCACGTCATTTGTAGCAAAGAATAAAATACCAGCCCCTGCAGTCTCGACATTGGACAGCGACAAAAATCGGTCGCTAAGTCGTTTCGTTGTCAAATTCCTTTAATAGATTTTCAACTTTGTTTCGAAAATATAAGGTTGAAAACGTATTGAAGAAATTTGACATCGATTAGACTTAACGACCGATTTTTGTCGTTATATTTGTCGAGACTGCAGGGCCTGGATTCTTCATAAGACTGTCAATAAGTTGGGAGAACGACGCGGCGCGATCCATGCTTTGTTTTGTAAAGATTTATATACAAAAGAAAAATTTAAGCAGGGTGCCCGATTCAAACTTTATGGCGGCTCTGAAGTGCGCTACTCCCTGCGCAGTACCTCAGCCCTTACCCCCGCTGACAGGTGTCAATTTGTTACTGCGCAGCGACTCGCCTCATGTTCCGAGCCGCCATAAGCTTTGAATCGGGATGTAATAAGAATTGCGGTAGTTGCATCATACGTCGTCCTTAATATAACTTATGAGACTCCTAGAAAAACTATGTCACTAGAGTGGCCAGCTGTGTTCCTGGTCGCTAATAACAACATGTCAAAATAGTGTAATCAGCAATCTATTAACCTTTTAAGCGCTTGGCTAAATATTCATTGCCGTGCCCCTAGCGCCCGGCTACAAATCGATAAAATAATACCTACAATAAATAAGGAGGAGAAATCGTTGTATTGATTAAGAAATAGTCAAAAAGTTTTTTTCTCTATTTAATAATGGTTTTAGTTGTACCACGCAGTTAATAGGACAAAAATAAAACGAAAAAATCATGCATGTCTCTGTCGCATAAATACGACACGAGCGGTAGGGGCACGGAAATATGTGTCGCATAAATGCGACACAAGCGGTTAATAACCAACCACTATTAAAGAATATTGGAAAGCCTAGTCTATAAACTAATCCTGAACATTCCCAAACCTGTAGTTTACAAGCTAGGCTATAAGGTCGACATCTAAAAATATTCAACTTATTTATTCAAATAATACCAACAACCTTTAAATAAATCGTATTATCATCGTAATAATTATCTACTTTACTAAACCACCTAATCTATAAATTATAATTGATGTACTTATAAACATTTCAATGTAATTTTTGTGGAACACATTCATATTATTAGCAATTTGAGATAGAGATAACACTTAGGAAGAGTAAAATAAATAAGATATTTTTGTTGTAGGTATGTACACAACAATTTCAAACTTAACTTTCAATTTAAATTCTTCATAAACAGTGTGGTTCTAGAAACATGAGTAACCTTAAAGCCTTAAGAATATTATAAAAGAATCCTGGTGGAATTTATGAGTTACTTATCCCCAGAAAAGCTGCTAATATGACAGGCCTGATGGTCTAGTGGTTAGTGACCCTGACTGCTATGCCGGAGGTCGTGGGTTCGATTCCCACCCAGGACAAATGTTTGTGTGATGAGCACGATCATTTGTTGTGTGTCTGGTTGTAATTTATCTATAATATGTATGTATTTAGAAATATATAAGTATGTTTATCAGTTGTCTAGTACCCATAACACAAGCTCTGCTTAGCTTGGGACTAGATGGCGTTGTGTGATAGTTGTGGAATATTATTATTATTATTAATTACCAGTGTTTATAAAATTAAAAACTACTTGTGTACACATTGCACAGAAAATAAACAACTAACAGTATTTTTCACTTTAGGCACTGGTATGTCTGGTACTACCATTCTTGGCCTCTGCAACTGCACTTACTAGCTATGATTTTAGACACAACTATAATATATTTTTGTTGGAAGGACTAATTCATGGCATAATGGCTTGCATTGGGTTGGGTAGAGTGGCTGAGTTTTGGCGCCAGTTTTCAGCTTTTTGTAACCAGGGTTAATGCATACTTATTTTAATATGGCACCTACCTGCAGGTACTGTTTAATGAGCTGACGGCCTTGCTTCCATTGGGCTCGCTCAGCCAGCTCGGGCTCCGCAGGGGGCTCCTCCGGCGGCGGGCGCACGTCGCCCTGTTGTAACTCTACCCCATACTTGAGCTTGTGGAACTTCGCCCTCTCTTGCTTAAGTGCATATTCCAGCATCTTAATCCGCCTCACCAGGTCGTTTTTTAGATTTTCTTGGCCCTTCCTCTCACCCTGGAGGAAGGCAATCCGCGCCTGTGACCATAATTCGGTAATTAAGTAATGTGATTTGAAACAAAATTAATCATTAACTAAAGTTATTAACATAAATGAAAAAACTTCTTTTGTTTTTTATATAAAAACAAATAACATCAATTTTAGGAAATAGGTCATATTTATGCCATAAGATTATACCAGCATACTGGCACTGTTTTTACTCATTTACAATGTTACACACATTGTGACATTCCTGGGTGAGTAATACAAGTTAAAGAACTATTAGGCCATATATAGATTTTATAATATTTATAAGACAATTCTAGAAATAGAAGCATCAGTGAGTTGTGCCAACTCTCAGGCCACTTTCAAGTCCTCTTCACCTTAATGGGAGAATAGGAATTAAAATACTTAAATCTGCATAAAGCATAATGTACAGAATTCACAGAATGCTATTAAATTGTTTACATATAAATTGTAAACATCAACACTAACAATGTATTGTAACAACAAACATGTCTTATTTTCATTATAACCAGTGGTCGGAGTAGGTAGAGCTATTTGGGATGAATGACCGCAAACGTGGATATGCCTCTGAAATCCCGGGATTTTGAAATTGTTGATTGATTTAAGTGAGTTAATATGGGTAAGTGGGCAGTTATGAGCAGGTAGTAGGTGAGCACCCAAACAGTATATACTTACTTATATACACACACAGGGATCCTGGAATGTTGTTAGAGGTAGCTTCGTGAAATATGAATTAATTAAGTAAAACTGTTAGAAACAATACTAAATATACTTTACTGCACAAGGAAATGTTAAATGCCTACACAATACAGAATAAAAAGGATGTAGAGTTTTATAATTTTTTTTTATTTAAACAGAGAGAAGAAATTTTTATTGATCAGTTTTTTAATTACCTATACATACTATTTTTCTTGTAGTTAATATTTAGAAAATGTTTTCTATCTTTCTCTAACAAAACTACTTAAACAATGTTTTTTTAATTCCGAGAATTCCCAGGATTCTGGGAACTATTTGGCATAATTATCCATGTTATATCCGCATATCGCAAGTAGCAAAAACAGCTCTACCTACTCTGACCACTGATTATAACACACAAATTATATGATTTTTAACAATATTATTATGATTTCAGTAAAGTAGTTCTTGAGGAATTGTTTTAAAGAATAGTGAATATAATCTTTGCAGCAATATGAGACACAGGTAGGTATGCAGAATAAGTTAGCAATCATGCATAAAACCAATACACCAGTACCAGTAGACCAGTTGAAACCTAGAAACAGCGACCCATCTGCAGACATAGCTAGATTAGCTCTTCTCATTCATGATTTATGAGGAATCACAAGTATTCACAAATATCTAATATGAATATGTGTATGTATGTGTGATAATTGTGGGTTTATGAATATGAATAATGCCATTAATTTAATGATGGAGGTAGAGTAGAAGACCAACAAAAATATGGATGGATTTTATAAGGGAAAAGTGAGCGAATACATTTACATTTACACACCTACAAGACACACGGGACCAGCATAGCTATTCACAACCATCCGACAGGCTATCGTATCGAAAATGACACATTTCGATAAACTGATTTGCCTTGCCCCCGAGAGCAAACAGCCGTCGGAAGAGTAGAGGTCGTCTATTTGATTTAAACTCACAAAATTTTCGGGTATTGCACTTGTGAATAGCGTGTAGAGGACCCCTACGATAACATTGATTGATTTTCGATACGGTACGGAAGCGTATTGAGTGCTTGTGAATAGCTATGCAGGGCAGGGAGGAAACTTTTTGCTCTAGAAAAATGTGTTTTCAACCCTAAATAATCTAGACAACATTCTCTGTAGTAACATGTTCTGCTAGCCAACTTCAAAAATGAGAAATTTCTCTTACTCTGTTTGCAACCTGATGATGGTGAGGTCGTCATTGTTACATATTCTTAAGATTATTGCAAATATATCCAATGAATTTCTTAATATCAAGGTATTAGTTTACATAAAAATACAATGTTATTAATCCATTACAAATGTTCCTCCAGGGATAATTTTACAATAGAGTATTAATTGTGTCTCATTACTTAGGACTTGACATGTTAAGTTTTAACCAAAATATTTTTTTTTTACTTGGTAGATCAAACTTATATTGAGTAATTGGTGTTAGAAAATACTTTAGCAAAATAAAGGATAATTTTCCAAAGACGACAACTAAGAATCCTATATGAAATCAGTTTTATATTGAACCCAATCTCTCATTTACAGTAAATTGAATACTAGCATTACATATTTTATCAATATAATTCTTAATATTGCATGAATGATCACTGAATACTGTAATTTGGGTTAAATCAATTTATTCATCCTACTACTAAAGCTCCAAGATAGCAATTACAATAATTATTGTAATTAAATATCACATAATGACAACAAAACACAATTAAAAACAGATCTGATTGGGAAACAATTTCACTAACAGTAAATTACATAAAAAAGTAAGGAATTTCTACTAAAAACATATTTTTACATTACATTAACAATTCTATTGCAGAATTCTATATCACTTTAATATTACAATGACATAGAAGTGGGTTTAATAAAATTAAATCAATCAGCATTTGTAAATGGAAGCATAAGTTTGAAGTCAAGTACCCATACTTTGTTGTCTGATCAGATATATGATACTGACAAAATAGAATAGGTACAAGATTTAATTAGTCATTGATTACATTAAGGCACAACTAGTATTTTTTTTAAACAAGTCTGAAAAGAAAATAAGAAAAAATAAATTGAATTAAGTATATTATTCCCATATATTAGTTTAAATACAGTTTCAGACTAAGGTCTAATTGTTTTGAAGTCCCAAAATGATGAATGTGTAGTAAAAATACGTGGAGCCAACGACACGACAATTTAGGTTTTAAATTTCAGTCCGTAAATTGTTTGGTGTCAATGAAAGTTATACTATTTATGATAAACATTAAGAAAATAAAAAAAAAATCACCTCAAACTCAGCTCTGTCCACCTCCCATTGTGATCTCTCGAGCTCGAATCTCGCCCATTCGTGTTGGATAAAGTGCAAAATGCCCGGTATTGAATACTGGACACTTTGGCTAGGTTCGTCATTTTGTTTGTTATTTACACTGACTCCGATTTGAGATCCAACTTGCCCTCCGTTGTGATGAGATACGGAGCTATCATCCATGGCTGTGGGGATTTTCATGACATGGCCACCATTACCATTACCGAACTTTAGTTGTCACACACCTATCCTATAGAACTACGAAGATGAACTATGCGAAACGAAATACTAACACATTATTAAAACTATATTTCAACTAATGTTCACGTATGTGACACCATCTAAAATATTTTTTAGCGACGAATTCATGAATGACAAAAATTATTGCATGACGGAAAGAAAAGTCGCAACGACGTCCGTCCGCTACATTGCTTTTACTTTTTTTTTCAATGTTGCCAATTGTCATACATTTCGTGACAATTCAAAGACAATATAATAAAAAACCTTTTTTGTATGAGAAGGTGTTCAAAACGTTGTATTCTTTCTACCACTAACCTTGAAGCCACCTCCGCAGGCTTAGCACTTACCGTAAACTACAATCCTCCACAAACGTACAAAGGGCAAGCGTTGCAAGCGCTTCCCGCAAAATATTTTTGATTCTAGGAGTAATAGTGTTCTATGATTTGTGCACAAAAACCGACCCTCGATCCGACTCGAACGGATCGGTGGTGCCGATCCACCGATCCGCTCGAGCATAACCCTTGCAAGTTGCAATTCCAAACCACAAGCCAAGCCAAATGTAGACATTTGGCTAGCGCTCACATATAAATTTGAAATTATCTGTCGAAGTTTAGCAAGGATATGGAGCCGGCATTATAATATTTTATACATGGCGTTACATTTTTTGAGGGGTTTGTGGCTAAGTAATAACAGCCGCACGGGTCGATTGATCAGGTTAAGCTACGCTTGCCGTGGTTGGTCCGTGGATGGGTGACCAACTTTACATGCCAAGACCCCTCCGTGCCTCGGAAAGCACGTTAAGCTGTTGGTCCCGGCTGCCATTCGTGGATCTTTGACAGTCGTTACGGGTCGTCAGAAGCTCGAAAGTCTGACAACCAGTCTTACCAAGGGGTCTCGTATTACCCAGTAACTGGATTGTAGACCTGAGGTCAGATAGGCAGTCGCTCCATGTAAAATACTGGTACTCAGCTGCATCCGGTTAGACTGGAAGCCAGCAACCCCAACATAGTTGAGAAAAGGCCAGGTAAATGATGATGTTACATTTTTTGATATATAAAAAATAACTTCATCTCTCAGTGCTCATACACACGAGCGACACGCGTCGTCGGCTCTGCAGTTGCCTTTGCCGTTGACGCGTGTTGCTTGTGTGTGTGCATACTTAATAATAATTGAGAAATCCTGATGAAATTATTACAATAATTATAAATATTTAAAATTCACGTCACGTAATACTTTACGTGACGTGTTTTGTAATATAATAATATTCACGGTACGGCGGCAGTCAGCACGGCGTGCATGGTATAGACGGGCACGCTCAACAGTAGTTGAGCGTGCCCGTCTGCTGGCTGTGGGAGAATGGGAGTCAGGCTTGTGGCTTCAGGCGCTCCCGTCATCCACCTTAGGCACAATGATGGATGACTCATCGCTTGGGCGCACCTTGTGTTGCTCCGCATCGATGTCACTGCGGTGAAGCTGTCGACAGTCTCGGACACCATGGCCTGTCCTGCTGCAGGAGTGCAGGTCACATAGCACGGCACGCCAGCATCAACGATATTATTCTTCGAGCCCTTATCACCGCCGGCGTACCAGCGGTATAAGAACCAAACGGCTTGGTACGTGTCGATGGGAAGCGACCAGATGGCATGACGTTGTTGCCTTGGAAGGTGGCTAGGCCTCTGGTGTGGGACGCAACATGTGTCGATACCCTTGCGCCATCTCATGTTCCTAGCACGGCGGGCTGTGCTGGCGCCGCTGCTGCGGCTGCTGAGACCCTCAAGCGGCGCAAATACTGTAACCTTATGGGCAACTACAGCTTTGAGCCGTTTGGGGTCGAAACGCTCGGGTGATGGGGCCCGAGCGCGCGTCTCCTTTTTAAAGAAATTTCTCGCCGGCTGATCGATACTTCACGTGACCAGAGGGCTGGGTCGTTCTTTGGTCAAAGCAAATTAGCATTGCCATTCAACATGGCAATGCTGCCAGTTTTCTGAGCACGTACGCCTAAGTGTCCTTTGTTTTTTTTTTATATTTATTTGTATAGTAAGTTAGTTAGTCTTTTATTTTAGTATCTAGTGATCTTCTTTCTTTGTCCAGGCGGTTTTCCTCTGGAATGCGCTCCCTCAGAATATCAGGACGGTAACTAATCAGTTCCCGTTTAAGGTGAATGCGCAGTGGTAGACCGCGAAATTCAAATTTTCTTACGTTTTTTGCAATTTGCAGGCCAGTGTCAGGTTGTATCTTGATCAAAATTTGATTCGCGACAATAACAGGTACGTATTTATAGAATTATAATCATTAGAATCATTAATACATCTTTCTAAGTTAGATTTGTACCACTAAGCAGTTTTCTATAAGAGATTTGTTGTCGTGGTACAAATCTAACTTAGAAAGATGTATTAATGATTCTAATGATTATAATTCTGTAAATACGTACCTGTTATAGTCGCGAATCAACTTTTGATCAAAATACAACCTGACACTGATCTGAAAATTGCGAAAAACGTAAGTAAATTTGAATTTCGCGGGCTACCCTGGCACTTCAAGTGAAAGCTCGAGAACATATACACAAGAAGTTGGCAGATTCGTCTCAGAATTAAGTTGTTGTAGGGTTTCTTGTTTGTCTCATAACTTTTTTTATTTTTTTCCTATATTTTGTTGTATGTATGTATATATGTATATATTCTTATATCTTAGTTAGAAATATTTTCTTATATATTTTTTTTTCTCTGTTATTGCACCTACTGTGTATTGTCTCTGTATCACCCTAAGGTAGACTGGTAGAAAATGCCCAAGGCATTAAGTCCGCCTTTGTATGTACAGTTTTTACTTGTGAATAAAGTTTTAATAAATAATTTAATTATTTTTTTAGTGTTCAATTGTAAAATAGGTTATATGTGTTCGAAATAAATAAAAATGTTAAATTATTTATTTATTATTTATTAAAACTTTATGCACAATTAAAAACTGTACAAAGGCGGACTTAATGCCTTGGGCATTTTCTACCAGTCTACCTTAGGCGCTGACTCCACGAGCGAGAGAATCGCGACGAGTCCGCTCTTATATCGTCGGATAATCTCCACGAACGAGCGATAATTCCGCTGCGTATCGTCGCGAGTCGTAACGGAATCGCAGCGTTTCCGCGACGACTCGTAACGGTATCGCCGCGTTTCCAGAGAGGCAACGCTGAAATGACGCTGCGTTTGACAGCGCGCCCGCTGCGCGCTCGTCGCGAGCGCGCGGCGGGCGCGCTGCTAGTCGCGGCGGGCTAGCGACGATGTAATGACGTTTCGCGCGCTCATTGCCACTCGTCGCATCGCGGCGATAATATCGCCGTGTGGAGACGGTTCCATAGAGAGTGTATAGAAATACGTGGCACGACGATAATATCGCCGCGATTCTCTCGCTCGTGGAGTCAGCGCCTTAGGGTGATACAGAGACAATACACAGTAGGTGCAATAACAGAGAAAAAAAAATATATAAGAAAATATTTCTAACTAAGATATAAGAATATATACCTACATATATACATACATACAACAAAATATAGGAAAAAAATAAAAAAAGTTATGAGACAAACAAGAAACCCTACAACAACTTAATTCTGAGACGAATCTGCCAACTTCTTGTGTATATGTTTTCGAGCTTTCACTTTAAACGTGAACTGATTAGTTACCGTCCTGATATTCTGAGGGAGCGCATTCCAGAGGAAAACCGCCTGGACAAAGAAAGAAGATTTTATAAAACCAGAGCGATGAGAAGGACAACGAAGAAGACGATTATTCTCGGACCGAAGATTCTTGCTGTGTGCAGAGCATAAATATTGACAAAGAGAAGTCAGATAAGAAGGAGAAGTGGGTTTGTGAAGAAGAGAAAACAGGGTTGTCAAAGCCCTCAACGCTCTGCGCTGCCGGATAGGTAACCACTTTAAAAGCGATCGATGTGCGGATACATGATCATATTTGCGAAGATTGAAAACGAATCGAATGCAGCTATTAAGAAGTCGGTCAAGTTTATTAAGGTTAGGTTAGGTTTAGGTTTAAGTTTTTTTGTTTAGTTTGTTTAGGTAATTATATTGATTTATTAAAAAAATAATTATGATAGTATGATATTTTAATCTAAAACATCCCATGAACTTTTACAGGGTGAAGTTACTGATGCCTTCGCTATGCCATGTAAGGTCCGACCGCGGCAGATTTGCCAAAGATGTAAACAATAATGGCCGCTCGAAATTGAATAAAATCGATAAACAAGAGTTTTTATTTTAAGTAATGTTAGTTTTTGTCTAAATCTCCGAGCTAACTAGACGAAAACAAGTAAGTAATGTTTGTTTTCGTCTAGTTAGCTCGGAGATTTAGACGAAAACTAACATTACTTAAAATAAAAACCCTTGTTTATCGATTTTATTCAATTTCGAGTGGCCATTGTTGTTTACATCTTTGGCAAATTTGGCGCTATCGGACCTTAGGCATATTGTATTTGTTAGAGCCTGTGTTCGGCTTGCTCCAAAAACCTAAGGCTCAAAGTTACAAAAAAAAAAAACAACTAAATCCTTCCGGTGGCGTCTGCACGCCATTTTGTTCGTAATAATTTAGTGTAGTTCGATTGTGTTGCTTTACTATCGGGTAAATATTATAATTCTGATATTCAATCAACAAAATCAAATGCATTGACGTTTTTTAATGTTTATTTGTAATAAATGTATCATTTCTTGTTATACTTGCACTAATCCGCGAAAAACTACGCATTCCGCGCAGAACATCCACCGCCACACTTGTTTGACTTAGAAAAATTATTCTTATTGCTTGGTATTTTTTCAGGAAAAATGTCACGTTATGGTGACTGTAAAGTGTATGTGGGAGATCTAGGTAACAATGCAAGCAAACCTGAACTTGAAGATGCATTTTCATATTACGGACCCTTGAGAAATGTTTGGGTAGCTAGAAACCCCCCCGGCTTCGCTTTTGTAGAATTTGAAGATCCTCGTGATGCTGAAGATGCCGTAAGTTTTCTCATTTTATCTGAATAGTAGGTATTTTGATTATACGCGTGGCTAATTAATAACAGCCGCACAGGTCGATCAATCAGGTTAAGGTATGCTTGCCGCGGTTGGTCTGTGGATGGGTGACCATATTTACGTACCCGAGACCCCTCCGTGTCTCGGAAAGCACGTTAAGCCGTTGGTCCCGGCTGTCATTCGTTGATCTCTGACAGTCGTTACGGGTAGTCAGAAGCCCGGAAGTCTGACAACCAGTCTTATCAAGGGGTATCGTATTACCCAGTAACTGGGTTGTGGGGGTCAGATAGGCAGTCGCTCCATGTAAAATACTGGTATTCAGCTGCATCCGGTTAGACTGGAAGCCGACCCCAACATAGTTGGGAAAAAGCTAGTCAGATGATGAGTATTTTGATTATTATAATAATAAGTATTTTTAATCAAATGTTCATCTATTTATAGATACGTGGTTTAGATGGACGAACAATATGTGGTCGCCGCGCTCGTGTAGAAATGTCCAACGGCGGGCGGGGTTACGGAGGCCGCGGACCACCACCTCGCTCTCGCCTGCCACCCCGGCCGTATGATGACCGCTGCTATGACTGTGGAGACAGAGGACATTACGCTCGTGACTGTACACGCCGCCGCCGCCGCAGGTGACAATTTGAAATCGTATTTACTGATATTGTGTGTCGGAACCTATCTTTGGCATGGAATCTTTAAAGGTAAAAGAAACTATTCCAAACCTAGTGTCAGAAACACAGGAAGTAATTGGACTTGTTATTGCGAACTGTTGTTCTTATTCAAAGATTCCATCCCACTGTATTGGACTCACTTATACCAATGATAACTATGTTATAGGTTATCATTGGCCTGTGCGCCGAGAACGAACTCTTCAGTGTCTGCACTTCTTATTGTCTGCGCTACGTAGCTTTCACTTCGCGGCGTGTACTCCAATTGAGTTGGTTGCATCGGTAACTTCGCTCGCTCTGCGAACTACGTAGCTACAGCCTACGTGCACACTTCACTTGTCGAGACCGTCATTGAGAGTAAAGTTCGTTCTGCGCGTCGCAACGCACGTCTAATGTAATCACTGCGTGCACTCAGTGAGTTACACATTACTATCCCATTTTTGTGTTCAAAGAAAGCCTGTGCTGTTATGCCAGTGATTTTTTTTAGTAGGAAGGTAGTATGTTTAGAATAGACACTATAGATTAAGTGCTGATCTGGAAGATTCTTGAGGACGAGAATATGTAAATCATCATTGAGGACAGGACTAAACAGATAGCGTACCACTGTTTAGGTAGCCCGTTAAATGAGAAGGTTTCATTAAATAGTACTTCTCAAATAATGGGTGAAATGGAACAGTAAATTGAATACTACTGTTAATAAACAGTTGTTAAAAAGACGACATCTGGTTTATTAGCACTAGTTCTGCAAGATTTGTGTGTAACCTAATTTAGTAAATATGAATTCCTATTATCAGCATGTTTTCAGTTCTATGAACAGAAGTTGTTGTACTTGTTTAGTACTTACTAAATTAGGTTAGGCACAAAGTTGTAACCACAATGGAAACTTTTCTAATACAATATTCTGTAAATTTGCAGCCGGTCGAGGTCCCGTCGTCGTACGCGCTCCCGTTCCCCGCGCTCCGGCTCTCGCTCCCGCAGCCGCAGCCGCTCTCGCTCGCGCTCTAAGGCAAGGTCTATGTCGCGGTCAAGATCTCGTTCTCCATCCAAAGATTCTAAAAAATCTACCTAAACAACCTACACTAGTTCTGTGCATACCATTGAACAAATTAAGTTTTGCTTATTATAATATCCGTTATTCTATCGTGTACAACAGTCACTCAAATCGAGTGTAATTAAATCTACTCCACCTGTTCATCAGTTGTAAGAATTTTATCATTCCTGTGTATGTGTATTGGTTTTAAGTTGAAGAACGATTGATTTTGAGATCAATAAATTGACGTATTAAAAATATATGGTTATTATTTCCATGGACTTATATGATTATTTCATTCAACTTGACAGTAGACATAAGGCCAGCGCACATCGGTGGACGGCGGGGCAGGCTATTTTAAAAGCAACGCAAGTTCGTACATATCCAATGGTAACAAAACATGCTGGGACTTTAAATATAATAGATGAAATGTCATTTTACTGCAGATTTATTATCTGCAGTAAAATACTATTATAATAATACTATTATTAATACTATTTCGTTAAGAAATTATACCACACTATATCTACTAGTGATGTGATTAAAACGCAATGAAACATCGTTTTAGGCCAGAATATTCGCAATTTACCCATTTTGATTTAACTGTAAACAATCAAAATATTCTTTGTATTGATCGGATAAAAACTTGTTTCATTCAGTCTTGATTATATTATTTATGGTAAAAAAATATGAAGACAGGCTGATTTTGATCGTTTTTCTAGTCTTACTAAAAACTTATCAATTTTTTACTAGTTTTACTCCCAAAAGTCACGGAACGAGGGGTGAATGATTGAGAAAAAAATGTCGCGTTCTTCAACGAGTGGAACAAAACAGTCATTCTCAGTCGTTAAGTGTTAACGAGCGAGAACGACCGGCACGGCACCCTAATTGCGTAACACATTATCAATCGGAATCTGAATCATTTTGAAGCAAATTGCTAATCCATTGCTTCCTAAGTTCGAAAAATTTGTCTGCTCAACACGTAAATAACGCAATGAATTTTGTTGAACTGTCAAAATGAAACCGATTCCGATTGATAATGTGTTACGCAATTGCCCCGCGGTTTCTTGATTCTTGCTAGGAAAAAAAATAAATTCCGATGAAGCCGTCAAAACCGCATTCAAATATTTTATCACACTCTCACAATTTTTCAGTAAAGGAATCAATGAACTACCTATAAAATGACGAGTGTATAGATAACAATATAATGGTATAGACGCCAGCATATCAAGCTACCCAAAACTCTAAAATTTTCCCTATCAAATTTGAACCTTATACTTTAGTGATAAAGCTGAAAATCTATTAAAGAAATTTGACAGATTGGAGTAGCTTCATGTGCTGGCGTCTATACATAGAGACTTATATTAGGGATGCCTCGACACGCCTTTTTGTCGATACGATACCGATGCTCTTATAAAATATCGGCGATACCGATACGCTTATTGAATTCAGAAATGAAGGTAAAATAAATAAAACAAGTCAGGTCAAATAACAGGACAAACTAAATATAACCGTTTAAAACTATAGACAGGTTGAGATTAGTTAATAGTTTTAGTAATTAAAATTAACATTGATGCGATTTTTGATTAAAAAACAAAGTATTCTTAAGTTTTGCGGAGAAAGGCAATTTCGAAAATCTGTTTGAATAAGACCTGCGGTGGAAAATAGTCTCAGATGCGACAGAACTCATTTGGAAACTAAAGTACTTCTGCGCCCCTTTTTTCCAAGTTTGGGTATAAGACGTCATTGCGCCAGAAAACGAACGGATCTGCGCCTCTATGTATATTAGGAGACCTCACCTTAGGTATCTCTCGACTTCTTTGAGAGAATTATAGCGCAGAGTATACAGGATCTCATCTTCCTCGGACTGTCTTATTTTCACAAACGCTCCAAAGACAACCCGCGCGTTTACATTACATTTATAAAGCGCGAAATTTGAAAATTATCGTTGAATCGGCCATAAAAATATCGCCGATGCCGAGATATATCGGCAAACTTCGAGTATCACCGATTATATCGGTATCGGATGCATCCCTAAAAATTTATCGTTGCTAAAGGTGGGCGCACCTTTAGCAGCGATAAATTTTGTCAGCGTATGTATGAAGATACCCTACTTATTTGTTTTTACTATGCCTTCATAGAGCTCATTATGCCATGCCGCTATACATATTACTAGTGGACCCTCTAGGAGGGTCACCGGCATTACGTTTACCTACGCTAAAGTGAACCCTCGTAGTGGGTTCTTTGGCATTAGGTTTGAAACCGTATTAAAGAACACTGTAGGGGTCTTCTTGATATACTTAGTGTTTCTCGTGACATTTTCATGAATGGGATGGGAACAAAGACATTAAATTACTTACAATAGACGGGACATAGCGAACAAAATCGTGATCCAATACTTTTACCCTAGTGGTCAAAAGTCTCTCAGTGTAGTGTGGTACGCAGAGTATAATAATAATACGGGAGGTGGTACGCCTGCGCGTCAAGTCGCATCGACGCATTCGTGTCCACCAAAAGAAAAATATTTTATAAGGAAATATCGTCGTTGATATAACATTATTCAAAACCGCGTATGTACAGACGCCAGCACATCAACCTACTAAAATCTGTCAGATTTCTGTAATAGATTTTCAACTTTATCGCTAAAGCATAAGGTTCAATGTTGATTGGGAAAATTTGACAGTTAGGTCATTAGGTGTAGGTTGATGTGCTGGCGTCTGTACAAAAAAAGCAAAAATGAGATTTCGCGGCTGTAGGTAACTGATTGTGATTGGCATCGACCCGTATGATAATTTTTTGAATCGTCCAATAGGAAGACGAGTATATCAAAATAACAATACCGCGCGGATCTGTCGACGAGCAATTTACGACACGAAAACCGCGTATCCGCGCCAAGTATTTGTGCGTGCAGTGTTTATGATGACGCTTCAGGTTAAAATTGTTTTTTTAAGTAATTACTGGATTATTTTTAATGTAAGTATGTTACACGTATTTTTACCGACTTCACAAAAAGGAGGAGGTACTATGTTCGGCTGTTTGTATGTTTTTTTTTGTATGTTTGTTCATCGAATACTCCGCCAGTTGTCGACGGATTTTCAAAATATTTTTTTTGTTCGAAAGTAGATAGTTCTGAGGTGGTCCCATTGTCACCAAGTTAGGATCTGATGATGGGATCTTAGAGAAATCGAGGGCAACCCTCAAATTTTATAGGCTCACTTATTGTTTTTCGCATATTTTATGAAGTATCTTGTGTATTTGCGTATGGTTGTCACCATCTCAGGTAGCTGGGCTGATGATGGAAGGTACAACTCCTTAACAGTAAGAAGTTACTCGAACAGGCAAGGACTGTTTTAGTAAATTGTTTTGATGTTTGATAGGGCATTTGCCACATTTGGTCTCATGATCATCAAGTCATGACCTGATGCTGCAGTCAGGATAGTCTGCAGAGTACCTAACTCCTCGACAACTAACAGCAGATATATCGTGTTTAGGCTCATTGAAAAGGGCTCGATGTGTGGATAAACGTACTGTTAATGAGGAACACCGAGACCTGATGCTGAAGCCAGGAGCATCAGAAAAAGTACAAACCTTGAAATTACAGCACCGTAGTCGTGTTTGGGCTCATTTTAAACAGGACTAAATTTTAAGTTCAATGCAATGTTGACATAAGTTTGGCCTGATGCTGCAGCCAGGATTATCAGCATCTAGCCTAATTAATGAATAAGGTATGCTTCAGAGGTGGTCCCATATAAATTGTATGAACTTTGCTTGGGTAGTTTTGGAATTAGCTTCAACAATACGTTTGTTTTCCACTTAGTTTAAATTGATGATGTTTATCTTCCTGTCACTAATATTCACATAGCAAGTAGTGTTATATGAATTTGTATTATGGGGTAGGTACAACTAAAAAGCGAAAAATAAAAACTTTTTTACAAAAAAAACAACCGACTTCCAAAAAAAAAACACTACAAAGTGAAAAATAACTTTAATTTCGGAAGTCGGTGTCAAAAAAACGAAAATGTGGAACCAACGACACCGACTTCCGAAATTAAAGTTATTTTTCACTTTGTAGTGTTTTTTTTTTGGAAGTCGGTTGTTTTTTTTGTAAAAAAGTTTTTTATATTTTATTATAAATTAAATTGGGACAGAAAACGTAAAGCTGACCGTCAGAATTGGAAGAAAATTAAAAACCGAAAAAATAGGATGTTAGGAAAAGAATACATAACGAATTAATGAATGAATGAACTGCACCGATCCCAGCATGGTTAAACCAGACTCGATTAAATAATAAACCCCAAGATTCGCACTAGCTCCTGCAGCCTCATGTTCATGGTGCTGGGTATAAAAACAATGATACCTACGAAGTACGTCCAAAATGCCTCAAAACCTAAAACGATTTTAGGACCTAAATGTAATTCGCCATTGTGTCTGCGCAGGAAAACCCTGTTTTGCGCGCAAATCAGCGAAGAAGAGAGACAGAAAATATTTGAAACTTTTTGGTCTAGATCATGGAAAGAGAAGAAGGTATTTTGTGTTCTATGACGGATATAGTCAACTCAGAGGAAAACATCGGAAAATATCTCTCGGCGTCTCCTTAGTAAGGAGAGATAAAAAAAGTTTTTCTCTACATTAGGCATCAAGAAATGGACTGTCCGCTATTGGCTAGGAGATAGAAATCAAAATACCGAAATTTCAAATATTTCACTTAGCACTGAGACTAAAAGACATTCCGTACCAAGGTACCTGAATAGTTTACCTAATAAGTTACCATCGCACTACTGTCTTCAATCTAGCACAAAATAATATCTAGAACCTATCATTCAATCTAAATCTGAGCTCTACGGAATGTAACTGTGCAGCGTCAAACTCCATGCCGGTCGCATCACGAAAGCTCATTAACGATGTCTTTGAAGAGGAGAAATCAGGAGAATATAGGGCTATACCAACCAAAGAAAGACGCTTGTGATTTCTGTTCCTCCTATAAGGCAGTGTAGAAGAAGAAGCCTAAGTACCAACAACATATCGAAGCAAAAAATTAAACTGAAGAAAAGAGAAGGCAAAACTAAAAACAATCCTAAATGATAATGACATCAGTTCATTGCTAAAATGTTTTTTTTTATTTGACAATAACTATAATATACGTATTTTTATTTGAAGTGCCTAGAAAACCCTAGGTACATAGTTGATATTAGTTTATAGAAGAAATAATGTCGACTTTTTAATACTTACTTTTGGTAATTTTTCATACTTTTTGGTGGATATCTTTTATTTTTTCATAACTATATAATATTTAAATGACTAAAAGTCATTTATATATATATATATATATATATATATGAATATATTTGAATAAAATTAAATGTTTGCTAGATTGCCGCTCTAATTTTGCTATTTTAAACTAGATGGCGTCACTGAGACATGGGATCACAGTTTTTCTGACACATTTCTTTGCATAGCCTCTCTATTGTACCTACCCATATTAATAATGTACCTGTGGGAATGACAAATAACATCACGCCTGTATTCCTCGTAGGGTTAGGCAAAGGTGTACATATAGTACACCATCATTTCGCCAGAAGGGGTCGAGCCATCAACCGGGCATAAATCTAGGTTCCGGCCGCTACTGAGAAATTCGAGATCCCAATAACAGTTGTCTCGACCCGGAAATCGAACCCAGGACCAACGAGGCAGGAAATAAGATATATAAAACTAGCTTCTGCCCGCGACTTCGTCCCCATGAATTTTTTTTGTCTATAAACTTCGCGCAAATGCTAGCAATAAGTTGATCAAAGTTTTATCGCTGGATTAACGGTATAGCCAGCGTATAAAATACGAACAAACAAACACTGAACTGCGAGTAATGGTTGCCCAGTGGTAACGGCCGTGACTTACAGAATTGTAAGTCGTGAGTTTGAACCCATCAAGAAAGCACTTTACTTTGTGTAAATCATTTCATCACTTATACACGTTATAGGTAATATAGGGTGACAGGGACATAGACGCTGAACACCCCTGTGTTGAAATTATTCGTCGGTTATTTAATAAAATTAGCTGTTCCATGCATTTTGACCGCGTAGGTATTGCACTTTTGTATGAAACAGCTGTTTTTTTTTTAAATCATTTACTAGAATGTTCTACGCTAGGAGTTTTAGTTACCTATGTTATAACTGATTTTATTTTAACGCTGTATTTGCTAAGAAAAACCTACTATAATTTAAAACGAGTCCTCCACGAGTGCTCCCGTCCCGGCATCCCAAATGCGACTAGAGCGAGCACTGAACCTGTTAAACCCGCAACTAGTACAATATACAGTCGGCATGCTGTAGGTAATATCTTTGCTTCTTCCAATATCTTTGGTTTTATAATACTATTTATATGTACGAGGGGTTACGCCCGGGATCGAAATTCCATCCGTCCGAAACTCCGAATTCAGACCATCCCCAATTCAAATCCGATGCAGTGCATGATGCTGCGCCTCACATTGTGCATATTGGCCACAAGTTGCAGGCTTGGATCAAACACACCAATGTGTAGATAGGTTTTGGACATATTGATCGATCCACACACTGGTGCATTGGATCCAAGACTCCCAACTTGCAGCCAATACACCCAATGTGAGGCGCCGGCATTAAGTCAACGATCAATTACTTCCACTGCCTTATCATAAGGTAGGTAGGCATGCGAAGAAAACACTGTTTTCATTGATAGTTTGTTTATTAACACTTATTAAAACGTTCTACTATTACACTTATAAAATGGCGACTGAGTGTCAACTAATTTAGGTATGTAAGTTTTCCAATTTGGCTGCTATTGACTTTGTTTATGGTGTCTAAAAAACTATCAAACAAACATCTGAATCACCTTAAGTTATTATAATTCACTCTTGAGATCATTTAATGATAATTATTTAGTTTTACATAAAATTGCAACTCAGAATATTTTGCATTATAATGATAATATTGTATTATTGACTTGAATACAAAAATGACGCAATCAATAATCTCACTTATATAATCTTTAAACTTATAAGTAAATAGGTATATATTATGTATGCATAATCTAAATTATATTATTCATTTTGTAAAAAAAAAACTGTTATGAATAGGTATACTCCTTGTATACTCACATTTTTAAAGTGTTGAATTTGGGTCGTAGTCACATTTGTTCATCACATTTTTTATTTTATTAAGCATTTTAACGGACTATTCAATATAGTGAGACAATAAATGTTACAGAGTATGGCAAAACTGGACCTATTCAAATTGCTCAGGATTATTTCGCAACGAGCTCTGCTTGCAATATAAAATTGGAGAACAAACAGTTACAAATTTGAAGTAAAACCATATTCAGTTTATCAACAACTTACTTTAAGTCCTGCAGTATGATTGGTGGAAGATTATACAGGGTTATTGGAAAAACATTAACAACCTCGTTAAGAGGTGATTGTACTCATAATTATGAACAACTTTTACTATGGGACCAAATCTGAAATCGCGAAAAAAAAACAGCTGTTCCCTACATTTTGACGAGTTATACGTAGGGAATAGCTGATTTTTTTTCGCGATTTCAGGTTTGGTCCCATAGTAAAAGTTGTTCATAATGTTGAGTATAATGACCTCTTAATAGGTTGTTAATGTTTTTCCAATAACCCTGTATAAATCAGATGTTCTGTGTATATGGCCAGTATCGAAAACTAATCACCGATGTAATACAATAGGCCAAAAATAGTAAATAGATTATAATATAAATAGCGTTTAGATCAGTCCCATTATATTCAGTTGGTACTTAGAATTTTATCATGGGGCTTAAACTATGGCTTCCTAATCATTACTCATCACAAACTGTCATGCATTTATCGGTGTTTATTGCCACTGGGGTTTCCGGGTCGTACATTTGCAGGGATAATTGACGGATATTCATGTGACCACTGTATATTTGTAAGTGGAACATTTAGTAAAATGACTACATTCTTGGGTGATAAAAACGAGTTGGGGAGGATTATAACAAAAAAGCGTCTTGTAATCTTCTTCGTGTAGTCTGTTTTACTTTACCGGTTCATATGAATGTTTTGTTATATTCAAATAGAAAAATATCAAGATGATTGTAACATTGAGTTGAGAGAAAAATTGTTCAGTTTAAAAATTTGTTTAATCATTAGGTTTGAATGAAAAGAAACTAAATATAACTTTTACGAATTGGTTAGTCCTACTTACGAGCTATCTACTATTATAGCAATACATAGTATCTTTTCTTACATATTATTAAATAGAAAATAAACAGAAAAAAACATTAATTGACGAGGCTCGCACACTAAAATATCAGTACTTAAACGCACTGAAATCATAAAAGACATCCACTGTGGCAAATCATTATTATCAATGTTTTTGCTTAAATCAATACTGCTGATAAAACAGTAGAGATAAATGGATAAACCTCTGATTCTACTTTAATTAAAACATTCGATGTACCTAATAGATTTGCGACAAGTAAACATTTAACTTATCAGTTATCACGCATGCATTCAATACATAATATTATGTAGAAGTACACTACTTTAATACAATGCAACATTTTATATTTTGTCAATAAAGATATTGACATTGCAAATGACACTTACATACACTTACGGTACTTTACGTTGAAATTAACATGTTTTCCAAGTCACGAGGAAAAGATCTGATCATAATCTATTTATTACTTACTAAGGTAAAATGAGCCGATCTGATAATTATGACAATATAAGGTAAAATTAGTTATATTGGTACAATAACGTCCGCTATACACCGCAAAGTAAATAATATAAATTACATCACAATATTGCACAGTATCAAAGCAGGTCCCTATAATATACAGGCTTATTGTTGTGGTTGTTGGTGTTTATCCAATAACCCTGTATATTTGAAAATAATCACCATTTAAGATATATATCCAAATATGTAATTCTTATCGAAGTTTCATATATTGCAGATTCATCATTTTGAAGGCATAAGTAGAAGTAGTATGCAGTAGCATATGAACCCTAACCATTAGAACTAGACCAGCGCCTTAATTGTGTAACACACTATCAATCTCAATCTGAATAATTTTGAAGGAAATTTCTAATCCATCCATTGCTTCAAATGTTCCAAAAATTTATCTGCTCAACAAAATAAATAAAGCAATGAATGCTGTGAACGTTCAAAATAAATTAATACTGATAGTGGGTTACGCAATTACCTGCAGGAAAATAAATGTCAGTTGATATTGGATATATATCAATGATATTATGGAATAATTTTAAACCTCACATCACATAAACCATTAAAAACAATGTAACAAAAATCAATCACAAAATATACACAAATACCAGAACTCTAAAATGCTAATCATTACTATCACATAATATATAATATACATATCTCTATGAGAACTTCGTATGTATTAAGTCTGCATCTGCATTCATTAACACATGAGACAGACTAAACAACACTTAACATTACTGCAATGTTATATGAATTGATGGAAAAGTGAAAATAAAACATTACTTTAGGCCATTCAAGATATTCACCCAGCTATAACACAATGGTCAATGCTTGTCATTCAAAATTCACTCTTATTACAAGAGCATAAGTGTCAATATGGATGCAGACTCAATATCAAATTGAACTGAGAGCTTACATTTCAACATAATTTTGTTCTCAACAGTCTCCAATTTCGAATCAGCTGTTATTCTTATCCTTCCTCCATTGCTGCCGATCCGTAAAGGCCCCGATCAATTTAACAACATCAATTATTATTAAGAACAAACACTTTTCCAATCTTTGTAAATACATACAACAAATATAAAAATATGTGCTACTCTTACAAGCTCCTGAGAATCATTTTAAATGTTCATACAAACGATAGAACTGGGATTTCAAAACTGATCATGGTTTTATCACAATATTATCACAATAAAAATAAAACCAAATCATTAGAAAGCAGTTTTCAAATCAGTTTATGATAATTTGTGCACAAATCTAAAATAATATGGTAAGTACCATAGTACATGGGTACCAAAGCATCTTATTTGTACAATAATTATTTGATCACATTATAACGACACTATAAAGCTATAAAACACGGAAATATCAAGTTACATTACTTTCCTGTACATGAATACTTCTTGTCGTATTATTATGTTCCCTCACAGTACATTTATAGAAACGATGAAGAATTTAAAGAAATTCTTATTTCTTTGGGAGAATTTTGCATGAATCTGCATAATTTATTTATAACTTTAAAATCATGCTTAGCTGATAAGTTTCCGATGCTGAGTTTATATCCATTTAATATATTGTTGATTACTTGAAGGTCACAAGAAGGTAATTTCAACTTCAGTTTCCATTAGTAAGTCTCAATGTCGTCATTATGACCTGTGTCTACATATAGAAGACAAAACTGGCAACCACAAATTTTCAGCATTCACCATTTTATTGCTTCTTTTCAGGTTTCTTCACAAGATGTGCGTTTACTGGGAACTTCAGTTCCGTTTTCAATTGTTCGTTATGTTCTTCTAATGAGTTCACAGCATAATGAAGAACAAGCTCATTCAAAGTTCTGAAAAAAAAAAACAATTAATTTAAGTTTTCTAAAGTTTTTATAAGATCATCATCAATGACATTACGAAATAATAAGTAGGTAACGTTGTATCATTTCGAACATTTTGAGGTGTTCTAGGAGAATGCATTGAAAGAACAAAATCCTCATTTAATATTAATTATGATGTCAAATAAATGGCACCATTTTTCAAGAGATAATGATGCACCATAACTATGAATTTAATTTATAGTATCTATGCCAAATATACAAGTTATTCTTTATCACTGATTTATTATTATTATTATTTTATCAAATGATACCAAATTATTACAATTTGATCAAAAAGATGCAATAGGAAAACTTACTCATAAACATTATAGGGTTCCGCAAATCCATAACCTCGTTCAGTCTTAAAGATAATACAGTGATAGACCATGTTGTTACAACAAATAGATAAAGCTAATTGACCAGTGGAGTTAGGCCGAATTAAAAATGTGCCTTGAGGTTTCCCTGTGAGGAGTTTTTCTGCCGTTTCTCTTGTACAATTAACTTTCCAACTAATCCACTCTCTGTGTGCATACAATTCTTCAAGTTTATGTATATTGTCATCTTCTAATAAATGCAAGTATTCATCTGTTTTCCCTCGTCCTTGTAGCCACCTGTAATGAACATGATAATGAAAACTAATTAAATTATATTTTCAAAAATCCCGTGTGTTATGCAGATGTCCAGTCAACAATTTGATATAAATCACAAATAATTTCAGAAGCCAAACTGAAACCCATTAATATTTAAGTTTCTTTTAGTGACTTTATATTATAATAATAATATAATAATAATAATCATTTTATTTCAGAATTCCATAAATTTGTTAGTAAAACATTAACCTTAAATAACTATGTTAGTAAAACATGCAGGTTGGACAAACAATGGACGAGCGGGCAATCAAATTTCCCTGCAATGACATTCAGGAGACTGTTCGAGCTGCCCCATTATGCAAGATTTTTTTTTCTATTATTTCAATCAGTGCTATACTATTATATACAAATGTAGAATGGAACGCTGTTGAATGCATGACTACACTGAGTTGGGAGTACTATGGAGATGGCATATTCTACTATAGAAATAATAGTTATACAAATATCTGTCATATCGACACACACATGTCAAAAATCGTTTTGTTTCTTTTTAACTAATCAAGAGCTGCATATGAAAAGAGAGACGTCAAATGTTTGTAAAGTTCTAAATTTGGCAACACTTTTGTGTGACGTCAAAATCATTTCTTTGCGTGGTCGGTCGCCATGTTAACTGCCGAGGTTTTTCCTCTATGTTGCCGAGTTTTGTGGTAGATGTGCTGTCAAACGGTTGATTGCTAGTGTTGGGTAAATAGTCGGATGCTTTGAGTTATTATCGATTATAATCCATAAGTGTCCATTAATAGCCTTGCAATGGATGATAATCCTGCTATTATATGATAATCTTGTGTAATAAGGAGGAGTTGTGTGTGTGTTTCGAATTTTTCATTACCTAGTTTTGGTTGTGGTGATTGTTTATACTTTGTCTCAAGCCAAGTTAAACAAGGTATACATTTGCCGATTCGCGATCTCAATGGTTTTTGTATATATTCTGTTAAATATAGTCGAATAGATGACCGCAACTATGTATTTTTTTAGCAATCTAGTATTATTTAAATGCCATTAATGTAATAACAAAAGTAATAATTAATAATCGAAGTTCGACCCGAGTATTGAACCTAGGACTCCACACTTAGCAATCGGTCTTGCGACCGCACTAGACCAACGGGGTAGGAAATAAATAATAATATTTTGTTGCCAGTCACGACATCATAAGTCTCCTGGTCCTGGTTAGTGTGTAAGCTCGTATGAACAATACTCTACACCTGTAGTAAGTAGGTAAATATATTACGAGGATATTGGCCTTCTGATATTGAATGAAGCTTGAGCAAGGTGACAAGTTACAACGTCTTATAAAACCAAGAAACATAAAACACCCACAACTTCTAAAATTCTTGTCACTTCAGCTGCATTACATTACAAGGCTAATTCGAAAAATTTAAATAAATAATAGAAAACAAATTCATGTAGGTTAAATAATGTCGATATCCGCTGCGATGTTGCTCGCAGTTACAACCCTACGAAAGGCGGCCATCTTAACTGCCCGATTTTTGTAGGTATACACGCTAATTTGGTAGGTATGCCAAGTCCATATTATTTATAGGTCAGTGGCATGACTATGTGAAAGAGCTGAATGCTATGGCGTAAGCAAGAAGCTTATAGGTAAAAATGGAGACAACACTAAATACCCAAGTGAGTGAAACCGACTGTGGTTGGACGCTCTCTTTCTAAATACATACATATGACAAAGAATAAGAAAACACATATCACTGTCTCGTTCTTATGTGTGTATTTAGAGAAAGTGTCCTACCATAGTCGTCGTCACTTAGGTATTCAGTGTTGCCTCCACTTTTATCTATAAGCTACTTGGGTGTAAGTGAGACAGATGACGTATGCTTGGGCCTTGGGATGACTGAAAGTATTTAAAAAGGAAAATGACAGTGCTTTTTTTGAATAACAAGGAATACATAGGCTGCGTTCCGAGTTAGGAATATAATCGATTTGAGCGTGCTTTTAAACCCGTACCGAATTAGCGTGAGCGCGATAACAATGTCCCGTGTATCGTCATAGATGACGTCATGACATGCGCCATCTTGCGATAACGCCGACCATGCCTTCTAATAATATCACCGTGAGCGCTGTCAAAAATGCGAGTGTTTTGTTTTGAGATGCATCATATCTTTAAACTAACGTGGCATTTTCGAAATTGTGGCTGACAGTCGCCACCTAAACAAAGAAAAAGAAGAAATGTGGTGTTTATACAAAGAAATACTGCTGTAATATCGTTTTGACATTGAGTAAGCAGAAGCACAGTGAGCGCGTTCACGGTCGTTCCGAATTGTTGACAGCCCTCAGCTTTCAATCGTATTATCTAAAACGGAACGCATGTGAGACAATGAGATGTGAGATGATGTGAGCGCTGTGAGCGTTTACAGCTAAGTCGGAATGCGGCCGTGACGTGATTTTTACTCAGAATGTTTTTTTATGTTTTTACGAGTATAAACGAATAAACCAGTGTATCTGTGTTCGTTGTGCTTTTCCCCTGTCTTCAGCACTTTTATTCCCACAAAGGAGGTCAACAAAAGCCCATACTACTTTGCCCTAACATGTACCTCGAGGCACACGTGTACCAAATCGAGAAAAAATAGAGGAATTCGAAAATAATTGTATCTTTATCCTTACTTAATTTAAAACAACATAATAAATTATACCTATGTTTTATTGTTTTAATTACCTACCTGTAACACAATTAAGTGGCAACTTTACATGTACGCACGGCTACACATTAAGCTATACATAACCAGTATAAGCTGCCTTCTGATTGTACGAGAAACCTATATAATGCGAGGTCTGTTAAAACTGGAAATGTATAGCTTGATGTGTCGCCGTGTGTATAGACGCCAGCACATCAACCTACCCGAAACTGTCAAATTTTCCCAATCCACTTTGAACCTTATGTTCTAGCGATAAAGTTGAAAATCTCATTAAAAAAAATTGACAGATTGTAGTAGGTTGATGTGCTGGCGTCTGCACAATTGCGTTACATTTGGTTGACACTCGAGTTGACATTTTCGTAAATGTCATTCACATTTATCATTCCGTCGTTTCTACGTTTCGGGGTACGAGTTATTATTGAATTCAGATTGAATTATTTATAAAATAATATTCGAAACGAAACAAATGTGAAACAACAGTGAAAAGAGAATGTAAACAATAGTGCAACAGTGGTTGAAGGTTGAAGCCGACAGAAGACAGCTGCTGTCAACTTGACAGTTTTTTTTTTGTAATAAGTATAATAGGTAGTTGTGCCGATGAAAGGGTGCCAAAATAGGGTGCTTTTTGTTAAGTTATTTTATTCTCGTCCCCGAGTATCCATAATAATAAATATTATTGGAGCCCTGACCGCGCGCCGGTAGCTTGGATCCTGTTCCCGATACCGGTAGGCTACTATTTTTTATATTTTTAAATGTTTTTATATAATTTATATGCTTATACAGGTCGTAAATAGTGGTCCACCGTTAAGGATTCGATATACCAGATAATTTACTATAACATATTATAATTTTAACCATTTTAGTAGTACATTTTTTTTTACAAAATCGCTCCTGAATTTGCATGGTTACGCTAAAAATTAGGATCAAAATAGAGAAGAGCTAACTTTTTCTTCAAAAGCTCTAAATTTATATAAAAAACTATAATTTTACACGATAGCTCTAGTATTCAACAGTAATTAACAGAAATCAAAATGAAAAAATAATTGTTTTTGTTGAAACTACAACCAAATTTGTAACAAAAGGTTGAAATTTCGTAAATAAAAAAAAAAAAAATATTTTCGGAACCCTTGGGTAAAAATGATTAAAATTGTAATATGTTATAGTAAATTATCTGGTATATCGAATCCTTAACGGTGGACCACTATTTACGACACACCCTGTATTTAAAAATATAATTTATATGTAAATAATGCAATATTATTCAGTGTAATCTAGCTTATTTTATGACACTAAGTGTACCACGGTACTTCGTTTGGGCAGATTTTGGTGACATCCTTTGGGGACTCGTCCGGGATAGGGTTCTGACAGAGAAAAAAAAGACGACGAAAAAAAAATATTGACGATCAAAAGAAAAAAGACGAAGACGTAAGAAAAGACGGGAACCGCGTTCGGTTCTGTGCGAAGAGGGCCCACCAGGATTATGGATTGGGTACAGAGGAACTGTTGCCGAAATTCGGCGGGCGCGACAAAACACAGTCTGCAGCAAGATGGTGCGCCCACGTCGAAGAAAACGCAGAAATTTTTCAGACGCTCATTTTCGCCAGAAGGGCTCTGAGTGGCACGGCTACACTGTGGCTCAAGAGTGAGCGGCCCGGCCGTACAAGACATGGGAAGAATTAAAAACGGCACTCCTCAAGGAATTCCCTAACACACTTGACAGCAAAGCGGTCCACGAAATGATGTCTGAAAGGAAGAAACGAAGAGGTGAGAAATGCATTGATTCCTAATTCCTTCATGATGAGCATGTAGCTCATCATGAAGGAATTATGAAAAAGGGGGAAGATTCCTGATTACGTTGCCATTAAATATATAATCGACGGCATCATAGACGAGGAAATTAATAAAATTATGTTATATGGTGCCCGAACAGAAAGGCCTTAAATGTTTTAAATGTAACGAGTTCGTTCATATTTCAACGCAATGCCACATGCGCGGTGATGACCACATGGCTCCAGGTGGTTCGAGTGAGAAAGAGAAGTCCTGTTCTCGGACAATGTCGGAAAAACGGCGGTCAGCAATGTTCGCAGCGACGGACTCGACCAACCGGGATGCTTGTATGTGCGGCCATGATACCGACTCCCAACTCAGTGATACCGACCGCCACGGTGAAAACGTCACGGAGACGTCAACGTCAAATGAGGACTCTGAGTCGGAAGTAAATCAAGTCACAAGAAAAGATTTGGACTGCGCAAAAGACGCGGGAAAACCTCTAAAAACGGTGAGAGCTGCGGAAAAGCACCAGTCTTACTCGCTTATTGACTCGGGTAGTGACGTTGATCCGATGTCGGCAGAATTGTGTGGCGTAGAATTTAATGATGGTGGTCTAACGCTAACGGGACTTGGGCGTTCGCAAGTGCAATCTTTAGGGAAGACTACGACGACGGTTAATATAGACCAGTGTTTTTCAACCTCGGTCGAGTTAAAGGCTAAAGGTTGTGTGACCATATTTAAAGATGAAAGTGAGGGGCCAAATAACAGAAATTGTATTACAGATGAGAAGGAAGTTTTGCTGGTGCATAATCAGTTAGTAAGGCCGGAAGCTCCCAAGTGCATAGAAACTTATCATCCAGTCTAGGTGAAGGAGAGAGGAATTTATTCTCCAGAGCTGAAGATTGTATTGAAAGATGATGTGCCCGTAGCACAACGGTCTTGACGATTATCTTACATAGAAAAACAGGGTGACGAATGGCCCAAAGATGGAATTACCAGAGAAAATTATCTGAGTACAATAGTCCATTTATGTTGGTAAACAAGAAATACTATATTGATAAGAAAAAGAAAGATAAACAGAAAAAGCATGGAAATTACAACAAAAAACGTATTTTAGAGAACTTGTTCATTTTGTTTTTATGTTGCGTTATTAGGTTTAAGGTGTTTGAGTTTTAAGAAGTTGTTTATTTTATGTTCTATTCTAAGATGTTTAACTTGTTTTAAGTAGTAAGTAGTGATGCGAATACTGTATGATATGAGGATTTGTGAGGTGATAAGGAGTGTCTGGGGACTAGTGGGGACAGACACAGGAGCAGTACGGCCGAATGTAGGAATGGAACGCTGTTGAATGCATGACTATGTGAAAGAGCCGTATGCCAAAGACGTATGCTTGGGATGACTTGGAAGGTATTTAAAAAGGGGAATGACAGTTTGCTTTTTTGAATGACGAGGAAGACGTAAAGACGTGATTTTTTACTCACTGTTTTTATGTGTTTTTACGAGTTTATAAACGAATAAACCAGTGTATCTGTGTTCATTGTGCTTTTCCTCTGTCTTCAGCCCTTTTATTCCCACACAAATATAGTAAAGCACTGTCCTAAAGGTAATACCAGGAATATCCCTAAGTTTTCCTTATTTTATTGAATTAATATCCGTATTATATGTATTATTAAAAATTTGAAAGAGCATTGTTTGAAATGTATGAGGAATAAAATATTCAATATTGGAAATTGTTATGGCCTCTATCATCTAATGACTCATACTATAACTCATACAACCATTTTCCAATAAAGAGTAGTTGAAACACATTGGAATAATCAGGTATATTAAAAACCAACAACAAGTAGTACAAATACACCAACAGTTAGAAACCAAGAATTCCACAAATCATTATTGAACCTTAATAATTTATGCTATATACATCACGTTTTATGAAACTAATTGTTCGAATGTGAGCACTCATAACCTGTCATACCATTGCACCATTTGAATAGAAAGAGACCTGTTTTTAAATTACCATACTAAAATACATTATTATCTAAAATTAACAACAATAACAATTAGCATAATTTTTTTGGGTGTGTGATAATTGTTATGAACTTAAGAATGTTACTTACACTTTATAGCGATCTTTAATTTTGTAGAGATCTGTGACATCTGACTTTAGTTTAGCAATTTCTCTTTCAAGTAGCAATTGAGCTGTGACTGTATTTCTCAAAATATCATTTAGTTCAGCTTTGGCTTGCTTTAAGTTTTGAACTCTTGATATTAAATTTCTATTATTTTCTAAAACAGGATTCTTTTCATGTGGCTGCGCTTCAGCTTGCATCTTCTCTTGTAATTTTAAATGATCTTCACAGATTTTAACAGTTTCTCTAAAGGCATCCAGTGCTTGTTTTTTCATATTTACTTCTTCTCGTAATCTTGTATATTTGTAAGAGCGACCCTCAAAGTCTTTTGTTTTCAATACATATTTTTTGTGGATTTCCTTAAATTTGGTTTCTAGGGTATCATCACTCATGTTTTCTCCACCTTCATTTTCCAGTCGTCTAGACAGAGGGTACATAAGCTTGATGTCGAGGCTGCTATTACAATGTGCAAGGGAGAATTCCCTATAAAACCGAACAAGCTCCACCACTGATTTGAAGTCAAATGGTTCACAAAATCCATAACGCCCCTCATGGTTATAGATTTTAATAAGTTTGTTCATACCCCCTTTTCTCAGTGTCAGAGTATAACCATTATCTTTGTTAGATGCGTTGCGCACCAGGAAGGTGCCATCACATGTATCCCGTAGTTTCTCTGTAGCCTCATCTCTGGAATACACAATTAGCATCAATAAGGGAGGGAATATTAAAAATACTTTAAACACAGAAGATCTTGAACTTGAACCTAAAAATTCCTAAAAAGGGTGTTGGTATATGTTCTAATAAGACAATGAATTGCTCCTAAAGTTGTAATATTTCACAACATAGGGTCATATGTGAACAACTAGTATTTTTGTAACCTGTATGGTTTTGTAGGCAATAGGCATTTGGGTTGAAGGATATAAGTTTGACATTGTCCTGTACTGTAACCCAGAATTCTAACCTAATAGCAAACTGTCTTTCACTAAAAGTTTTAATGGAATGTGGAAAAAGAAGTTTGGTAAACTAGATGTAGATTCTTTTAGTTAATTAAAGGCCAATACTATGCATCATCAGACATACCTGAGCTGACACTTTTGAGAGTGAAATCAATGTTTAAATTAATTATTTTCATATTTTTATAGCTTTCTCATTTCTATGACAATAAACCTAATGTTGCGTGTGTGAGAGGCGATAAACAAACACAAACATGATTGAAATAGACTTACCTAGTGATATCACCCCAATACCATTCGGCATTCTCCAAGCTCTCTTCGGCTGACTGTTGAGGGACGCCTATTTCAACCATTATTTCATAATTGGCACTCAAAGTTCATACATAATGAGATTTTCACTTTGTTCATCAATAACTAAGACAAACTGACCATCCTTTAACACATCTTCCGAGGATATTGGACTGTAAGAGCGGCTAGATCACAAAACTTCCGCGTTCGAGGTTACAAGAAAATAACCAATTAATTCACTCCCAAAACATTTTAAACAATAATTAACACTATTTTATAGAGTTCACATAGACACACTCAGTTAAAACACGGCAAATTTTGAACTACACTCGGAAAAAGAGGTATCTAGATCACAAAGGAAATGGGCAAGAGTATGATGATTGTTGCTATGACACTAATACTTCCTTAAATCTGTATAAGCGAGTTCGCGTACTTGGACATCATTTCTTTATCCCGGAAAAAGGATATGGTAAATCCATGTTTTAGACAATAACTCAATGTAACTTGTTCACTTCCTTTTTTTAAGTCAAACTAGCACCAAACCCGTCCGCCATCTATCTAATCGCCATAAGCCATAAACTAAAAAAAAAAAGATGCAAGTGATGCGCCGCCGAATGCCGATAGAGCAGATGATGTGCGTCGAAACGAAAGGACTACTATTATAGGTATCGGATCGAATGAAATCGAAATGCAGAATAGTGATCCCAGAACATAATTATACAGAATGGAATTTTCGAGGCGTACCTGGAGGGAAAGTAGTCTAAATACTGAAGACAGCAAATTTTACTCAAAGGAAACATTCCTTTATTTTTAAAAAGAAACAAAACTGCGTTTATAGATTTTTGAAAATACGCTTGCTGACCCGGGAATCGAACCGACTAAAATCCGAAAAAATAGCATCCTGTACTTTTATGGCACCAATCAATAAGGATCAAATCTCTCTAGCAAACATGGTAAATTAAATTATATAAACACTATGAAATCTAAACTTATTTTATTTTATGTAAGTAACTTATTTTATTTCGAGTAAGTAAATTAACTAATTAGTTGCTGGAAATGAGCTCCATTTTCTTGAATGCACTTTATTCTTTTAAGAAATTAATTTTGAGTAACTTTTAGTAGCCTGTGACAGTGTTTAGATGACCTTCGTACACGTGGACGAACACAACCATCATCATCATCTGCCTAGCCTTTTCCCAACTATGTTGGGGTCGGCTTCCAGTCTAACCGGATGCAGCTGAATACCAGTATTTTACATGGAGCGACTGCCTATCGGACCTCCACAACCCAGTTACTGGGTAATACGATACCCCTTGGTAAGATTGGTTGTCAGACTTTCGGGCTTCTGACGACCCGTAACGACTGTCAAAGATCCACGATTGACAGCCGGGACCACGTGCTTTCCGAGGCACGGAGGGGTCTCGGTATGTAAAGATGGTCACCCATCCACAGACCAACCGCGGCAAGTGTAGCTTAACCTGATCGGCCCCACGGCCCACGGTGGACGAACACAACCATGTTCCTCATAATTCCGCACCAAACGAACGTTGAAAGAGAATCTTACCTGACTGTGAGTTTCATGAATACGAACAGGATTGCTTCATCTTGTCCCATTGAATTTATAAGTTTGGATTTTATTATTCTCCTTCAATTTTGCTAGGGACATTATTTTGATCCTTATCATTGGCCCTATCGATTTGTGCCGTAAAAGTATAGGATGCTATTTTATCGGATTTTAGTCGGTTCGATTCCCGGGTGTGACAAGCGTATTTTCAAAAATATTTTAATGCAATTTTGCTTCTTTTTAAAAATAAGGGAATGTTTCCTTTGAGTAAAATTTGCTGTCTTCGGTATTTAGAGTACTTTTCCTCCAGGTACGGTTCGAAAATTCCATCCTGTATACCCTGAGTGATAGAATTAATGCGCAATACCTTGCACTTAAAAACCTACTAAACAGAACAACACTATTGAATGTTGAGAAAAGAAAAAACTAATGTTTTGTGGTAGATTTTTCGCAAAATATTTACCAATTTAGATTAGATTTACTTAACTTAGTAGTTTCTCCACAATTACCTGTTCCTTTGATACGAATCAACTTGAATAACTAAAATAACACTATTCTTACCTTTCATCGCATACCCAATAGAATAGAATAGAATAGAATACTCTTTATTATGTACACCATATAAATTACAGACATAAATATAGAAATTTTACAATGGGTGACACAATGGGCGGCCAATCTCAATAAGGTATTTCTAATCAACGGCTAGGCTAGTAGACTAGTAGTAGAATTTTAAAAGTTAACAGATCTGATGTAGAGCCAAGCTCCTATCTCTACCAGGCCTAGCTCTACAAATCTTAGATCATGAAATGCTCTGTTGGTCCCGGCTGTCATTCTTGGATCTTTGACAGTCGTTATGGGTCGTCAGAAGCCCGAAAGTCTGACAACCAGTCTCACCAAGGGGTATCGTATTACCCAGTAACTGGGTTGTGGAGATCGGACAGGCAGTCGCTCCATGTAAAATAAGTACTGGTACTCAACTGCATCCGTTTAGACTGGAAGGTGACCCCAACATAGTTGAGAAAAGGCTAGGCAGAAAGATACAGAAATTGTTACTTTGTCGACTCAAGCAGAAAAGCAAGAGAATTTTAACGAAATGAAAAAACGAGAATGTACCTAAGATACAGAGCGACCGAAGCAAGTTCGAAAATTTTAGCCACCTACATTTATATTATGCATACGTACGGGGACCTCCAACTCCTTCCTGAGCATATTTTGGCCGGTTTTTGGAATTTGCATAAAAAGTAGGTATTTCTAAAGATTTGGGGCCTCCTAGGACCGGGGGCCCAGACTGGACCACCCCTGCCACCCACCTCTTAGTCTACTTTTGCAGTCAACAACTGCGCAACGGGCATAAAGAAGTCGCTTCTATAAAAAAATATATGGATAGTGACAGCTATTAGCTGTTAAATTCTTGGACGTTGGATAGCAGCGACATCTGATGTAAGCAAGTGGCAGTTTTTATCCCCATTTGTGATCTACACAAAAGTAAACAAAACAATGTCGCTTTGTAGACGTAGAACAGAGCTGCTATCTGTGACAAGCTTTCAGTTTGTATCCCCATTCCTGAATTCGATTTATAGGAGAAATCGATGATATGAAATCTGGTAACACATGCAGTAAGACGGGTGCGGGTGGCAACTGGCGTGCGAAGTGTCCACACTGTCCACAGTTTCGTATCTGTCTAATCAAAAATGTTTCTTATTTTCATTTTTGCTTGGGCATTGTGAAATGAAATTTAAAATAACAAATTAATAATGTACTGTTGTATTGAAATTACGGTGTTATGAAATAACAGAAAAGGAAATTGTACAAAAAAGTTTTACAGAAATGTTATTTTTCTGCGGTCCTATCTACCTATTCTCAAAATGTGTATTAAAACTGGTACAATAATATTTTGCTCATTTTTTCTCTTCGTTTCGTCCACGCATATAAAAGGAGAATTTTCGACAAATGAATTTTTCAAGTTCCTAGTGAAATTCGGGTTCCAGAAGACAGACATCCATTATCAAAAGGAAACATATGGCTATATATTCGGGAACTTAACAGCGAATGATCAATTCAAATACCCTGTAACGTTCGCTGTATTAGACAGAGGTCACTTTTTACACTATTACAAAAGCCGTGATATTGCTGATAAAGAGCTAGCATGTCAGGTTATGTTCCAAAATTTGAATGGAACAGCCTACCACCCCAAATGCAATGCCTATGGTCAAGACCTGTTTAGAAGAATTCCTTGTCCGAAAGGTGGTCTGTGTATAGATGAAGATACACCTTGGAATGTGATAAAGAAGAACCAGTTTACTTATGTTATTAAAAACTCTGGGCAACCAAGGTAAATGATAGCTGATATTATATATCTATGGTATTAATCTATTCAGGGGTAAATTTTCCTTTAGACCATATTAGTTATAAATAGAAGTGTTTTCATCATAAAACAGCTTTATTGTCTATAAGTTGAAAATTGATATTCCTATGGTCTTTATTTAGCTCTGTGACTTTACAATGATTTTATTTTCACACAGGTTTTGGTACGTATCTATGGTGTCATGCTACCTAGATGAGGTTTCCTGTACATGGCACCATTACACTGGAGCACCTTCAAAGGCCAACAAAACCCTGACAAATATACCGCAGACCATAAATTATGATTTCTGGCTGGTCAATGGAAGTCCCAACTTATCTTTCTACAACACATTACTGTACCAGTTTTCATTTGATAGACAGAACACGCTGGAATTGTATCTTGTATTCTGGCTGTGCTATATTATCCTATTGCCCGTACAGATTTATGCTGTCAGGTAAGATTTTAAAACATATTTTTAATAATTAATGTTTGTTTACATACAGAATTATGTAAAATTAATTAATACATTTTCAGAGATATTCACTCCAAAACTTTTAGATCAATAGAGTAAGCAGTATTTTATGTACCTATTACTGTGATTTTTGTGTAACTCAATGCAACATCATAGAGCTTTCTCAATTTGTAAGATTATCAGATATTTAATTTTCATTGAATGTACTCTTCATATAACCGGTATTTATAACTATTCATCATATTGCTATAACTATACTATTTTCTATTGCATTATTGCTTTGAATTTTACAACAAAGATTCATAGTAAATGAACCATTTAATTTCAGAACACAAAAGCATCCAGTGACAAAGTTGTTCACATTCAGCCTTGTCCTGGAGTTTATTGCTCTATGCTTCAATGTGCTACATACTGTGAAGTTTGCTGTGGATGGTGTAGGGTTTGCTGGGCTGGCGGCTGCTGGGGATGTTTTAGATATTATGAGCAGAGTGAGTCAAAATTCTTCCTCTTACACTCAATCTATGTAATGTTTAGTGTATATCTTTTGTTGGAGATCCTAAAGTAAATAAATAAATAAATCTGGCTGGTTGGTTGTGTGACCTGCCATTGTTTATTTTTAATTAGAATACAATAATGTAACTGTACCAGTTATTCTCTCCCTATGATAGGTCACATACTTGGCCCAAGTCAAAGTTGAAAAAACTTGTAAATTGGCTTTGATATATATTTGTTTCAACTTTGCTAAATGCAAAATAGATGCAAAATGTTGTGGTGTTATAATTTAATATTTGTAGGGTGTATGTTTTTTCTGTGTTTAAATCTACAGAGTAAAGGTCGTAGCACACGTATCAACTCGGAAAGGGATCGTAACCGTATCGCCTTTCGCGTCGCCGTCAAACAGTCGTCAACCTATTTTTTTTTTTCTACGCGGAGAAATGCTCATGCATTCTGCACTACCACAGGGAGATAGTGCAGTTATGTGGGACTCTAATCCACTAAAACTCCACGGTATCCTCCTCTGCCGCTTACGGCGGGAACACGGGCACGCGTTAGCACTCATCCGTGAACCCGCCGCGGCTGTCCGTCACCGGACCCTCCTCTGGGGAGGATTCCCCATCACCGGCGCACCAGAACATATAGCACGCCGTGACCACCCCAGGGACCAAACCAGCACATGGGCGCCAGACGACCCCGTGTCTGGGCACCCTTGGTCCCCCTGCGTCGGGTCAGAACATTGGCCCCGCCGCCTGCCAATTTTCGGCCGCAGAGGATAGGGGGAGCGGCCATCGTCATACCAACACTCCTCTTCCCCTGCGGCCCCACCGCGTCCGCCATCCGACGGTGGCGACCCCGTCAAAGCCGCGGAAGGTAGGGAGAGCGGCGCACCGCAATACCGGCACTCCTCTCCCGCCGCGGCCTCCAACCCTCAGCCGCGACGCCTCCCATACGACATCGCGGCCCGCCTCAGTTGCAATATCGCCCAAGCGGCACCGCAACCTACTTGTTGGCCGCTACGTCGTCGGCTTACAGGCAAAAGCCCTGACGAGCGGCCCCTCCTCGGGTTCCTCTTCGCTTCACCGTGGGTGTCCAAGCCACGGCTACTGAGCCCTCCCGCCTCGACAATGCGGGAACCCACCGGGGGGGAAACAGTCGACAACCTAACGTAAGCACCTAACCAAAGCGGATCAGAAGCTCCGATACGTCGGCTCGGCTACGGCTAGGCGACGCCGCGCTAACAGCTCGCCGACCGCTGGTTGACGGCTACGCGGCACTAGTTCAATCATTTTGAATCCGAACTTTAAGTATAGCGCACGGTTATGTCTCGGTATTCATCGTTATTTTTAGTTAAAATCGAACCTAAAAATTCCATCAAATACGCGCGCAACACGACTGGAAGCTGCCTTGTGAATGAAAGCACGTTCGGTAACGCAGACCGCGGGATGGGCGTGGACGAAGAGACGTAAGCTGGGGTACGGAGAGCCGTAAGCTGGGGTACGGAGAACCGTAAGCGCGGGAACTGCAAGTCGACCACACACCGCACCGCGGTTCGTGAGTTTGTCCTGAGGCGAGGCGATTACGTTAAGATTCCGATTAGTGTGCGTTGCAGTAGGGAGTTTCATACAAATAATACTGAACGACTCGAGTTGGTACGGTGACGATCCCTTTCCGAGTTGATACGTGTGCTACGACCTTTAAATTATATTTAATAGGTAATACGGGCTGGTGTCCGCAACTCCACGTCAATGCGCGTATTTTGCGGACTCGGCGATTACTAGGAAAACCCGACTCGCTCGAAATTGAATAAAATCCATGTACAAGAACATTACTTAAAATAAATGTTCTTGTACATCGATTTTATTCAATTTCGTGCGGCCTTTGTTGTTTACATCTTTGGCAAATTTAGAGCGGCCGGACCTTAGCTGCAATCATTGACTCCACAGCAAAAATCATCAAACCTTTTGTTTTATACTCATCAAGTCTGTGGAGTTTTGCTAGCTAATTTATTTTTACAATGTATGTGTTCATGCTTTATTTTAAATTTTCTTATGTTATGTAGGTAAATTAGTAATGTTTATATTATTCTTTTTTATGAATTCATTTTAAATTGCATGGTACTGACTGCCTCAGCCTGCATCCGGTCTTACTACTAATACAGATAGCATGACAAAGTTGTAACATACCATACACTCAAAAGTAATAGTGTTGTCCTAAGCTTCTTGTCTAGCAGGTTGATACAGTATGTTGAAATTCCTCAAAAAAAAAAAGTAAAAAAATAAAGGGTCACTGTCTGGTACAACACTGTCTGGTTGTATCATGGTATGCAGTAAGAATTGCTAGTATGAACTCACAGTATTCATTTTGATTGCCTTTTTACATAATGAGCAGCATAATAGACTTTTACTAATATTATATTGAAGAATACCTTTATCCTGTATGGAAAATTCTGTAAGTAGATGTTTCCTTATGAGCCTTTAATAATTTATTATTTTAAAAACAGAATAAAATAAATATTTAAGGGGGCTCCCATACAACAAACGTGATTTTTTTGCCGTTATTTGCTCGATATTAATAATGGCCACAGGTAGATGCTTGAAATATACACAGAATATTTATTTGTATATTCACTTTAAAAATAAATAATTAAATTAAAATAAAATAAATATTTAAGGGGGGCTCCCATACAACAGACATGATTTTTTTGCCGTTTTTTTTCTTGTGGTATGGAACCCTTCGTTTGCGAGTCCGACTCGCACTTGGCCGGTTTGTTACTTATCTACCATAAAACTACACAACAATAATGAGAATTTGTTGTATTTCAGACACTGTTCATGTTGCTCCTACTTTTGTTAGCAAAAGGCTGGGCAGTGACTAGGTTGGAGCTCACATACAAACCACTAGTATTCGGAGTCTGGCTTGCTTATGGAATTGTTCATATTCTGCTTTACGTTTGGAATACAGTGAGTATTTTACTATTTGAAACATATTTTGACTTTAAAAACAATATTTGGAGACTTACGACCGAACCCAATAACCTATTTTCAGTTAAAGACAGATGGGTACTGTTGGTAGCCAGTATAATCATTAACTACCAGTATCAGATCGCTACTAATAAAGATTATTGGGACGTTAAAACCAGAGATAGATAGGTATTTTTACCTCCAGTATGCCAAAACTGGTGATAGAAAGGTAACTGGGTTCGACCGTTAGGCATTGAAGGTGAAGTTTATTATAAGGTATAACAAAACAAACCTACTGTAATGTAGCGTAAAAAAGAATTATAATACGCCTGTTACTTCTATTGTGTATAAGATGTTTTTAATAACCAATACCATTATATTGTACTGGTGACCTTAATTCGAAACAATCTCTTTTAAAACACAATATTATTTATTTATAGACTGAAGTGGACATCATAGAAGAGATAGACGAATACCAAACATGGCCTGGTTGGTTGATACTTGCACTACGTGTAGCGATCATGACTTGGTTCGTGCTAGAACTCAGATATACAATGATGTATGAACACAATATGCCAAAGCTTAACTTTTTACTACACTTCGGCGCATCTAGCCTTGTGTGGTTCGTGTACTTGCCGATTATAGCGCTGATTGCGCTGCAGATCAGCCCTCTGTGGAGGTTCAAGTTTTTATTAGGTGAGTGTTACAGTTTCTTTCTCATTATGTAAGCCCAGCGACATTGCGCAGCTCTTTTATTTATTGCCAGTTACATTCACCTCAGTTGCGATTCAGTTTCATAGCTAGAATGTGGGTTCAATTTATTCATGACAATTTTGAAATTGTTCTAAATCAGAGGGGATAATCATTTTCTCTTTATTTGTAGTGTGTTATACTTTCGCTGCCAAAGTGATTATCATTTATTTATTAAAATGTTTTCTATAACTAACTTTCATTTATACCTTATGTGGAATAGCTTATTACAGTTGCTGAATAACATGTAGGTAAATAAGTTTCCTTCTACTAGCAAGGTAATGGGCTCTCGTTAAAATTGTCACGGTAATTACAGTTAACCGAATAATGTCTGGTCACGTATCGGCAATTATCTTTAACAGTCGTGTTTGTGAAACTTGTTGGTGTAAAATAATTAAGTTATCGGGAATTAATTGATGTACTTAATTAATTTTAAATCGATTTATGTTTATTATTCGATGTTTAAAAGCACGCTCATTCTGTATGAGTCTGAATATTTTAACGAGTATCCATAATGAGCATTTTCGTTTCATTAAAACTTACGTAGATCAGGCGTATCAATGGGATTACCATACCTTAGTAGGTATTAGCAATATACGCATGTCTGCACTTATGCCCGGTTTCTGAGGTTTTTAAACGGAGTTTATCCATTCGATAGTGATTGTTGGTTCGATATCGTGTTTCTGAACACGTCATTAAGGAAAAATTTAGCTTAAAAGTCGAGTGAATTATTATCGAGGGTTTATCTAAGAACCTCTCACACCGAGCACAAGGAAGGAATTCGCTTAAATAAATAATTATATCTAATCAATAGCTATTGAAAGTTTAAAATCCGTTTAAGAATTCTTCAGAAACCGGGCATTAGTAACGTCCACTCCAATCTGTTTTCCACGTCGTGGAGTCGTTACGTGGGCAAAGCTCGTTCGTTGAGGGAATTAGGCCTCTTAAATAAATAAGTAAAGGCCCACTAATTAAAAAGAGGGGAATTTACAGATATTTTTAACCGACTTCAAAAAAGGAGTTTCTGTATTCGACCCGTATGTATGTATGTTCGCGATTTTCTCAAAAACTAATGAAGCAATTTTGATATTCCTTTCATTAATGTGATCTACATACTTTCAGGAAGGTTTTAGTATATAATACATTAGGTAATTATTCTTATGTACGAAGTTATAATGCATACATGTACGGCATCTCCGGCATTTCTATGCGAATTTTGATGATTCTTCTAGTCGGTGTCTTCAGTTCTTCAATGCTACTGCATTTGTTTTTGTTAATTTAATTTTTGTTGGGTAGGTACAACTAAAAAGCGAAAAATAAAAACTGTTTAAAAAAAAAAAACGCTACAAAGTGATAAATAACTTTAACTTCGGAAGTCGGTGTCAAAAAACGAAAATGCGAAACCTACTTCCGAAATTAAAGTTATTTATCGCTTTGTAGTGTTTTTTTTTTGAAGTAAGTTGTTTTTTTTTTTTTTTGTAAAAAAGATTTTATTAAAAAACTGAACAATTTGATTATGAGCCACGGAGCAATGAAAAAAAACTTCCTTTTATAATTAAATTAAATGGGAATTCTCATCGATCGGTCACACGGATAGTACGCACGAGTACATTATCAAGCTAAGCTAAGTACCTATACATTTCCAATATAAGCGGACTTCTCATTGTACGAAAGTCCTACAACCTACAATGTGAGGTTAGCTGAAATTGGAAATTTATAACTTGATGTGTCATCGTGTGTACCGTATATAAACGCTATTTGCACTTATGCGTACCTACCGGATATTTATTTCAATCTAGCTACAAAACATACTATACTTGTTTTCAGGTATCACATATTCAGCGGATTGTCTCTCGTTTTGTGTGATGGCTCACCTGCTGTGGCCAACGCGCTCAGAACAGTACTTATTACTGGCTCCCTCTGACTATACAGGTATTTATTAATAAATTATTGTTACTTATAATGTTCATTATCATCAGCCTACAGCAGTCCACTGCTGAACACAGGCCTCTCCAATTTCACGCCATTCAGCTCGATTCTCGGCAACTCTCATCCAGCTGCTACCAGTCACCTTGCGAAGATCGTCGCTCCACCTAGTCTGAGGGCGTTCTACCTTGTTTGCCGATTCGCGGTCTCCACTCAGGACCACGTTACGCACTTATAATGTTAACAGAGAAAATTGACGATCGCGACTTGGTCCTGAGTTCCATTCCTAAATCGAGCAGAGTTATTGGGTTTTTCATTAAGAATTTCTGAAGAGTAACAGATTTTAATTGAAACAATGTCCGGTTAATGGCAACAGGCTCGATGAAACCCCTGTTACATAGGACTTAATATTAGTGACGAAAAGTACCATTACATTGTGTTGTTTGTTGTTGCTCAAGGAAGGAAAATAGCTAGGTAAATTAAAATACTTAGATAGTGCAGCTGCAATTTCCCTATTTACTATTTTAAAGTTTTTGTTGTTATATTGTTTACGTACAGATTAACATTATAATATTACAATACTAATATTACAAAGGTTTTTAACAAAACTAGAGCGCCTCATGTATTTGATATTATCGTAATTTCTGGTTTACCTACTTGTATAAAGACCACGTTACGATAACCGCGGTATTCAAAGCATATCAATAATGGTCAGCCATGAAATAGAAACAAATCACTTTACGTACTTGAATGCCTCAATAATGGAAGTCATCGTAACGCTTTATAAATACAGTGTGGTGGTTATTGTATTGTGCTCTTATCTATCTACCAGTCGGTCCATTTGCTAATTGGTAGGTTGTGGGCGTAATGTCAATGATGTCGTATATGACACAAACTCGCAAAGATCGATAGTAAAGCTGCCTGTCTGTGAAGCGGAGCAGAAAAGTACAGCTAGAACTTTATCCAATAAAAATCTACTTCTTATTCGTGTCGCTGGCACGACAGTTATTCCAATTTTGTCGGTCCAGAACTTCGCCACTCCCACGGCGTTATCGGTGGCGCAGAGGTCACTTTGGCTGCATGTTTTGGGTCCCAGGGGGGCAGGATAGGAGGTGGAGCATAGTTTGTGTCTCAGATCCAGTTGCCGTTAAAATTCCAACAAATTAACGTGTTTTGAATTTAATGGAATGCTAGATAATGTTCGCAATTCTCCGCTAAAATGGACAGACAGCCTAAGAGCGGTCTGTTTGGTAAATCATGTACAAGTGCATGCTCCAGGCAGGCCAGGAGGACCACTTCTCATATGATTAAACTGATATTATACTGACTTCACTTTGTTGGGGACTTTGTTCGATCCAAAACGTGACAGTGACCAAATGATATATACATTAAACTGCTCGGTTTACTAAACCCTATTGATTTATGGACAAAGAAAATAATCAAACCATAATAAAAAGTAATCTTGATATCTGTATTCTGGATTACTCGCATCGCCGACATACTATGGATTGATATCACCTTTTCGTTCCGAATAAACATGATTTTATCTGTATATATGTTTATCAAAGCACTTCATCTATCGCGAAACATTATGTAGTAATGGAAACGGTCGCATGTCTGATTAAGTACACATGAATCGTACATAAAAATGGCTCTGAAAAAAAAAATCTCTGTTATACCTCCAACTTATCAAGAAACACCACTTATAAAGAGTTTTTCCTTTATTTCTACTCATTAACGATAACACCAGGATAAGATCAAATAACTGAAGGGATACAGTTATTATTAATTGTTGATATCTTTATTGCAAATTCAAAGCACTTGCAATGTGGCTTTTATGAACATTGACAAAAGGTTTAAATTACTATGGCTGCCACGCGCTTGTAAAATGCAATGACTATCTCGCCATTATCATCGATGAGATGATACACACCTTTACTGCTGTATGTTGAACCGCCATAGTTGGTATATATTATTTAATCTTTCTATGTTATAATTTTTCAGCGGGCATTGAAGAGCTAGACGAATTCAACGAGTCCCCTCACGTAGTACACAGCGACACCGTAGCACTCACAGCTGCCGAAAGCATCAACGCAGACGACGAAGAGATCATATTCACCAGAGCGACGCACAAAAACGGCACCGCCTTCTCATAGCAATGCGAACAAGTAATAGAGGATACCGTCAAATAACGTTCAGGGTCCGCCCCCCCCTGAACGAATGAAATTATGAATTTAACACGATCGAAATTATTTACTAATATTGGTCTCATTGAACGATTTGTCTCCAATATTTATGAAGTAAAAGTCATGTTGATTGTGTCGATGTAATATTGTTATTTGTAATATTTATTATGATATACGAGATGAATGATTTTGAGCGGAGGAGATTATGAATGAGTGATAGAGAAATTCGAATATACTTAATGGCTAATATAATATTTAGCATAAATAGTAAAATTTTAAATGAATGTATCGTGCTGTGTGATATTCAAGTACATTGATTCCTTATCAAAGAAATCGTTGAGAGCACAAAATTAATTGAATTTAACTAAGAATACATAATTATTATGTAAGCGATATAGTTCCGGTCTCAAAGCGATCGTATCAGTGTCAATTAACAAGTTTATTTTCTTCAGTTTCAATATAATATGACACTTATCCCTTACTAATAAAGGTATTATATCAGATGAATAGTTACACACCGATTTTCTCTTTCAGACGTCAGTAATTTGAAATTTGAAAGAAGAAGACAAAGCGTTGTGTAACTATACAACGTTTATTAGTAAGGAGGTAAGAGTGGAACTAAAAACATCACAAATGTACTATGTGCCAACGATTGAATCAACTATTATGTAATGCGAAGAAAATATTGCAGATACCTATAATATAAGAGTATTCGTAATCATTGTGTCTTTGTGAAAAATGTCTGAATTTACCAAAATATATTTAAGAAAATGGGTGTTAAAAAGTGCTGTTAAAGTTGAATGGAGTTTTTCTTATTGTATGGATTTGTATGAATTGGTTTATATTGTTCTGATGTACTCTTGATTAGATTCATGTTCGATTACCTACTTCTGGTACTTATTTACTGTTTACTTAAATTGTTTGTGGTATGTGTATTTAAAACATTAAAGCACAGTGATCCTGGATGTACCTGAGTATTGTAAAAATATTATGATATTTGCATAGCACTGATAAGTACCACTGCACTGATAAGCCATGTTTAAACCGCGCTATAAATGAAATGGTATAAATTTTGGTTCTTATGACGTTGTTATGCCAGGACAGTTGTGTTAGGGTGCTTACATAAAGACGGGTTTCCCGGTAAAGACAAGTGTGCGGGTAAAATATCCCCCGAATTAACTTATTTGCTCACACATAAAGAAATAGGTAAAACATTGTGACCGTTTCTTTCCGTAGATCAACCTGCAGCGATCTGTGCGGAAAACCCGCTGCATTATGTAAGCACCCTTAAGTGTAAAACCGTTTTAATTCTTCTACTATTATCACCATATTCAACAAAATATCAGAACGTACGAAATTGTCTTCGTTTTGTGTATTATTTCGGAATGAGATCGAATATCCTTACGGGATGGTGTTAAAGGTTCGCTAGTGAAATCGAATTCTTATGAAAAAAAACGCTGATACATTTTGTATACAAATAGATACTTGAATATAACAAATAGTTTCGTGATGTACAGTGACTTTTAGAAATGTTAAAGTACAATTAGATCTCAAATTGATGTTATCTTTGTGATTTTTATGACAAAACGGCAGCTGAATTATATTTTTGTCAATGTCTAAATTAATTTGCTTTTCGTGTTATCTGTCTAATTATTGTGTGTAAATTATTTATATAGTCGCCAAATTAACTAAATTGTCAAACTAACACATTATTAAAATTATTAGGCAAAAATAGCTTCTAATGCATTCTTTTAGCGATCTTTAGGACATAAAATAAATTAATTAGAGCAGAGCATGCTCTTTAAAAATTTTAGAATAGTTAGATTCGATGGTCATATAATTTTTTTGTGGACACGTAAATTAAAAGCAGATTCGCTCTTTTTATTCACAGATTTCATTTGTGTAAAGCATGCTCTATTCTCCATTGAACTAAAACGTTATTGTTTCAAAAATAAATTCGTGTCAATGTAGCATAAGATTAGAAAAGCTAGTGATGTACATTTTCGGTTACGAAATTTTATTTCAGTAGAAGAAATTTATTTTATAACATTTATCAAAGTTTGCTGATTTCTAAACTTTGACAAAACGTAATCTATGAATAATATGAATGTAGCAATCAACGAAACCATTACTGTGTATAAGGCCCTACCATGTAACAGAAATTTTGTGTATTTTAATTTACCAATAGGGGGCTAGAGTTGGTTTCAAACATAAAAAACACATACATACTATTAAATATTATTGTCGTGATTGTAAGTTCGACCAAAAATTTTTACTAGTCTACTCCTGCTCTAGTCACCTTTTGCTAAAATAAAAAGAATTACAGAGTACTGATGTCAAAACCAAGCAAAATTTTTACTAAGGGAAAACAAATCATAAGACTGGATTTAGTGTTACGCTAACGTCAGTCGCGTACCAAGACGCTGACGATAAAAGGACGTCTATAGTGTAGCACTGACGGTCAGCAAGCGCGATTCCATATAAATCGGTACGCGACCGATTGACCGTCGGTCGACCACTAAATCCAGCCTAATAATAATACGTTTAATTAATTGCAATCTATGAAATAAAGAAGAGCGGGGTCTTCTCAACAAATGCTTTTGCTGAGCTTTTTAACGCGCGCACACATGCTGTTTCCATGCGTTCAGAGAACTGCTTTTGACCACATAATAGATACAGAAAGCCAGCTTCATAATAACGAGCGAAAACAACATTTGCAGACCCCCGTCAAAACCAAAGCGATCGTCGCGCGGACACGCGACCGTCGCGTTCATTTTGTATGGCGTACCGGAACGCCTGGTCGCGCCGACAGAGGGCGCCTTCCGGTTTTCTGAACAAACAAGTGATATAAACGCGGCAACTTTACTTCTTTAGTTTGTGGATTGACGTTTTAATAATCACATTCTAAATTATCAAAATCAAACATTAATACCATAAATAGAATTGCCCTACTGTTGCGTTGCTTTAGTGTGGCACCGGGTTCGCATTCCTTATCTATTATGAATATTTGCGACCACGGTAATTATTTCTTTTGCGGGTGGATATTACGTTTTGTATTCGTTAATGTTATTTGCGTACCTACGAAGTGAAATGTTATTAACTTGTTACGTAAATGATTTTGTTGTAAAGAAAAACAATAGCTGCTTAAGTTTGTGTGTCATAGTTCATTTATTATAATATATGTTTTTAAAATGTTCTCGAGTAAGTGCAATCGTTGTCATTACTTATTGAGAAAAAAATTTCTTTAACCATAATTGGGTCAACCAATTGGAACAGATAATGTAGGACGATTGGACCCAGCAGCATATGTGCGCGCTTGCTTTATACCTACATTTAGATAACAGAGTTTGCTATGAGTCCGGAGTGTTGTGTCCATTGAGGACAAAAATGGAGCTTATTTATTTTTTGATCGAATTTTAATGAGATTTATGGACTAAGTTATATCACATATAACCTGTTTACACATTGGTATGATTTTGTCAATCATGTTTTTTTTTTTCTTTACTGTACAGTGTACACTGATGTGGGAAAAGAGCGATAGATTTTATTAATATTATAACTATTTGTGGTATAGGTTGAATAACTAGCAAATATAAAAATGAAATTTATATTTCATTTCAATGTTATTGAACTTAAATCACGATTAGATAATAAACTGGCTTGTTTGATTACACTCTTAACAACGGGTGCGTAATATATCATACAAGGCAGTTCTGTCGGTCTGTAAGTTCATACAGGATGTTATATGTCAACTCGAGGCCATTGTAAAAATAGAGTACTTACTGATTATGAAGAGTGGAAATGGGTAGGTACTATTAACTGGAGTTAGGAGTGTTGAGGTTCAAATCAAGATCCTATTAAAAAAACTTGTCAAGTGCGAGTCGGACTCGCGCACCGAGGGTTCCGTATAAGTTTGTAGGTACCTATGTAGCAAAAAATTTACGGTTTTCGCAATTTTTCCTTTATCTGTGCTATAAGACGTTGCTTCGTACCAAATTTCAAGATTCTGAGTTCACGGGAAGTACCCTGTAGGTTTTGATTCCCTTGCGAGTGTCGAAAATTTGCGGCATAAACGGCTGTATCTTTTGATTGCGTTGGCTTAGAAGTTTGATTTTTTTCACAGCTCCAAGGGACAGTAGACCTGAGTATTTGATATAAATTCCAGTTTGATACCTCCACGCATTCCTGAGAAAAAGGGGTCTTGACAGACAGACGGACGGACAACAAAGTGATCCTATAAGGGTTCCGTTTTTTCCTTTCGAGGTACGGAACCCTAAAAACGCTACGACTTCATCGCGCTAGTACTTTTTTGAGTTCACTGTTCAGACCTTACATCTGACAGTCTCCTAAGGGCCTCGTCCTCGATTTCTGACGAAGAAATTGCCTGGCTACTTCATTAATTTTATCACCCAAGTGCTGTCAAAAATCGAGTTTTTATATAAATCCTGTATAAATAGGTATATTTTTTGTTTTAGAACCTGCTCTCACTTACGCCTATTCCTAAAGAAAAGTATTGTTTTAATAGTTAATATTATTTCAACCTACCTTTAATGTTTTATATTTTGTGTAAAATCCACTTTTATACGTAGTGTTATATAGTTATTTCTAAGCCTTTGTAGGTGTAAATTGATGTAAATAAACTTTCTTATTATGTACACATATGGTTGTTTAATTTTGTAGTTTAATAATACCAGCCTATTATTGTCTCACTGTAGGGCAAAGGCCTTTTCTTATACAGACAAGGCATGAGCATTGATCACCACACTTGTTCAAGACGGGTTGGCGATTTCAGACTTATATTAACTGTGCGATCAAGTTTCCTCACGATGTTTTTCTTCACCGAGGTCAGTAATGTCCAAGCCAAGATAAACACCGAAAGTAGGTAAGTACATATTAATTAAATAAGTCACATTTTGTAGCTTAATTAGCTTTTATAACCCATCCGAGCAAGTTCATTAGACAGTTGTATCAATCGCGACGTCATTCGCAAATATTTCACGGATTTTTAACGGTATCTACCAAGACGAGTGAGGTGCTAAGCGGGCAGCATTCCAACGAGTTCTCTAATTTTTTCGTTTGGCTTATTATTTCCTATGACCGTTTCCTCAGTATTCAGTAAGATGATGCAAACTGGCTCCAAAGTAAATACCTATAAAACAAGAATATTACGTTCGTGCTCATACCTACTAAATTGTTCATCACACCTCTTTTTCATGTCTAGATTTACTAACTCAAGAGCAAACATCATCGTGAGTCGCCAATATAGCATAATTTTTAGCTGTTCGATAAGTACGAATATTTGCAGTTCGAGTACATAACGAAGTCAATTTAGATAATTAATGCGAATTTAATGCTGCGGTTGTCAAGAGCTCAGCTGAATGAAACGAATGTACTGCGACTTTTATCGGTGCCTACAGCTATTAGACACGAATCCATACAAATATCCATATGAGTTCTGTAGGTAAGTATAATAAATTTTTCTTTAACTTATATAATTGGCTGATATCCAGCCGTTTTATGTAGTAAAATAAATGCTTCATACCATACTTGAGGGCTTGAGGGGCGTGTGGCTAAGTAATAACAACAACAGAGGACGATCTATTCATCTATCAGGTTAATCTACGCTTGCTGCGGTTAGTCCGTGGATGGGTGACCATCTTTACAAACCAAGACTCCTCCTTCATGGATCATTAGACAGTCGTTACGGGTTGTCAGAAGCCCGAAAGCTTGACAACCAGTCTTACCAAGGGGTATCGTTTTACCCAGTAACTGGGTTGTGGAGGTCAGATGGGCAGTCGCTCCATGTAAAATACTGGTATTCAGCTGCATCCGGTTAGGCTGGAAGCAGACTTCAACATTTTGTTTTGTTGGAAAAAGGCTTGGCAGATGAAACCATCCATACCATTGTATAATGTTCATATTTATGTGAATTGTAAATATTCGCATGGCGGTTTTAGCGGCGGATATGTCCTGAACATACCTTTAACAACCTTGTACCATAATTACCCTACAAATATCGTTGTCGTTAACCTCCATACCTTAACTACAGTGCGGGAAATGATAAAGATGCAAAGAATTTTAGTAGTAGGTACTCATCTGACACGTTTTTTTACAAAATATAACTCAATTGTTACGACCATTAACCGTGGTGACGACTCAATTACTAACACTTGACCTCGATCATAATTAGAATTAGATAAGTAAAGATTATATAAAGGGATTTAGCTTTATCTGTCATCTGCTTCTTGAAGGACCGACAGACGATTTTCTTTATTATTTGCCGATGGCCATCGGCCCGCAAAATAAAACTTGGGTGTATAATATACATATTCTATGATACGACCCGAAAAGAGACTATGCTATTGGCCTATTGCCTAGATTGCGTTATGATGAAAGTCCATAACTTCCCTCTTAATTTTCTTAATGTAAAATTAAACAACAATTGCCAACAACAATAATTTATTTTCCCACACACTAGTACATACATCATAAAAGAATTTGAAGCTAGCATAATATAAAGGAGAAATTAATTATATAACAGGTACAAATAAATACATTAAAATTTTATCGTAACTTCTAATTGTATAGGGTTTTAGAGAGACCAGGTACATACACATTAACTCTATAATATAATTATATAATACTTATCAGAAATACCTTTAAACTCTAATGAAATAAATATATATTAAAATGAAGAAACTATGTAATTATGAAAATACTGATTGAATTACGCCTGCTGATTAAATTAGGAAACTAGACATGAGATTGCATGAATTTTAATAAACAGTATTTTTCAAATTACGAGACGGATTTATTCAAATATTACACGAATTACAGATAGCATATTATGTACGCAATTTGAAATCATAGCTGCTATGGAAATGGGCATATAGCCAGGATGGGGCAAAAACCACCAAGTGGTTATACCAAGTGATTTTTTTTGGTTGTCAAAAGGGCCGTATAAATCTTGACTGCTACAACTACATTCAATTGTAGTTAATTAGCACACACGGTTAATAAATCCAACGCTTTGTCGTGTTAACAGTTTTCTGGACTAGGGTGCGGCAAGGTCTTCCACCGTGCCTCTCCCCACCACCACCCCATCGTGGCTACGCCCATGCTATCAGGTGTTGTCTCCTCACTTTGTATAATTTAAAGGTAAAGTTACTAATTCGGAATGACTGCGAACAAAAGACAACAGGAAATAAAATAGCTAGGTATTTGAAAATTATTTTGAAATTTGTACCTACATACAATTGCTTGGTTTATTTCCTGAATGTCCCTGAAGTCAGCTACTGTTTCATACCAGTTAGTAGGGAGCGCCTACGCTAAAAATTGGTCTACCAGTTCTACCACTTCGAAATTCGTTAACTAAGTTTTGGCAAGCCAATGATTATCCGTAAGAGTTTTTAAAACTACTGGGAAGTCTTCTCCACACTCTCTTTTTGTTTAATTTATAGGAACTAAAAATCACGAATGAATTTTGTCGAACTTTAGTTAAGTTTTCTACTGAACTAAAAACGATTAGGTAGGTACTTAACGTACATGGCATGTCGGAGCCTTCGGAGAGAGACTTCTAAAAAAGAATGTTGGACCACTGTAAGCGGACCACCTGTATAATATGGTCAACGGGAATACAAGATTAGATTCACTCATAAATCGCGTTGAGTTATGTTGTTACTTGTCTCGACCAATATTTACCGGTTTCAGGTGGGGTCCAATGCTAACCGTATATTCTTACACTCAAATTTTTTACTCAGTTCAACAACCTCGCTCTTAAAACTCCTACAATACCTACCTGACTACTTACACGCATGTATAAAATGTTTGTAGTGATATATAGTCAATTTATGCGACTTCGCAATACAGCGATACCAAGATGTTGTAAGTACCTATCCATTTATAGGACATGATTAGGATGCCTGCCATGTATTATGAGAATGAGCATCTGTTCTCTATTATAAACACAATTCGTATCGAACTACCGATCAATAAACATACTATTAGGAAGCGGACTATCGCGGATGAAATGGTTGACCATTGAAACGTAAAAAGTAGAACAGCGGTTCATTCTGGAATATAGATATATAACACCTAACTGACCTCAAATGGATAAAAATAAACAGTTACACCCTTTGAACTTTAACCGTGAACATGTCTAGTTGATTGAGTAACCACAAATAAAACATTGGCATTACACGGTCTTGCTCTTGATATACTGTTTAAATACATTTTTTATTATAAGATTGGAAGAAATATTTTCAGTCTCCTAGCTGGTCAAGTCTAGACGAAGTAATTGACCTTCAATGAGATCCACGATAGTTCAAGAATTTAAAAGCGCTAAAAATAATCAAAGTACTTATTGTATAGAGCGCCAGCAACAGAGCTACGTGGTAGGTAGGTATAAAGATTGATAGCTAATGTCTGCACGTCGTATCAACATACAAGGGCGCGTTTGTGTTAGCTGTCTATTTGCGCAACACGTTACGGATTTCGGACAAAACATCAAATAGATCATATTCTCCCGGTTAGCACCGATGCCAGGGCTTCAGGTTTATACCAAACGGATAATTTTAGATTGGTAGAGAGTGGCCGACCTCGCGTGAAGCCATGCAAGTGGCTATGTGCTTATCTACAGGTTGCACTTATATCCAACACTAACTGACTATAATAGTAGGTACTACGAACCGGTTTATATCGTAGACTGTAATAATTGTGGCGTGGGAAAAATTATATAAATTCAAATACCTACTGACTTATTGCAATATAGCATACATAATTTACTGCTTTGTTTAGAGGAAATTAGTTATTTACGGATAATACGAATAAGCGATTAAAATGCGTTATAATATTAATCTGATCATTTTGACTACGACACATAATATTCCTTTCTCGTTATAGGTCTCTTAATATTTCTGTTTCCAAATTATGATACTAACATCAATTGAATACACTGATCAAAAAACTGTTTTTAGTAATATCTGACTTTGATCGTTGTCTTATTAAACAATCAAAGTCAGATTTTACTAATACCAGAGCTTAAGAAAATATTTTTTTGAACCTTTAAATAAATCTATATTAGCTACAATGTGAACACTAGACGATATAATAAATATTTTACGCTTAGGTACATTATTACAATAATTAATTTCAAAAACTTTTCATAACAATAGAAATATCTCTGAAACAGGAATGTACATAATAAAGATTATACAATTTTTTTTATAATAGATAATAATAATTAATATCTTATTTATGTTCCTTAAGAACTCAAATAATTGTGAACTAGAAAAATAATTTTATTATCTGGTTTATAATTTTTAATATCAACGATATAATTATATATTTTTAATTATAAATTGAATTACGATATTGCCTTTTCAGTTAAGTATTTACTTATTTGTAACTTTAGATAATTCTAAGTTATAACACACTCTTTGTGACACTTTTAATTTTCCAGTTACTTGACAATCAGCTCAATTTTTACAATGCAACATACAAGTATCTACTTAATTTGAAATATTAAACAAGAACTAATAAAAACAATAGTAAAGATGCATGGTACCTACGGTATGCAAAAATAAATAGCATTACACAAATATTTAGAATCAAACTTTTTCTAAGTCTATATGATCAATTCAGTTTCAGCTAAACATCAATATTCTAGAACAGATTACAGCCCCACAACGGCAATTTGAACAAAGGATTAAGAATGATTAGTAATTTAGATATTGCTAAATTATTATAAACCCCGGAATATATCGTACATAGGTAAGGTACCTAATAGTTACCGGTAAACTTTTTATTAAACGATTAATACGTAACCGTAGTCGGGTAGTAAGTTGCAAATGCATAAAATATCAATAATATATTATTTGTTCAAAAACTATTCAGAACTATAAATAAATAACAAGATATAATATCACGTTACAACGTCTTAACATTACTTACCTATAATATGTACTGTACCATTACTTAAACGTCGGAAACAATGGAAAACTTGCTAATAAATAAGGAAAATATGTATCCTATCATCTTACTATACATACAATGTAATTTCGTAGGTAGTGATAAAAATATACAAACAAACTGTTAAGACACAAAGTGTATAAATTATATTTAAACAAAACGTCACGGGTAAATCTAACTATGACTGACTGCATAATTATGTATTTCGAGATGTTACACTACCAGACAAGATTAGTAAACATTCTTGTAAGACTGCGATAAAACATTTTTCTACCTATTCTCGCCATATAAAAAGTACATATGCAAGCATAGTATCTACAAATGGCGAATAGACTAGAAATAGCACATTGCCTAAGTCATGAAATTCTGTGCAGAGATTTCGCTCCTCCACTCCAGCATACACTCGTAACATTAAATCATAAGGATCTTTTAATTATATTCTGCACATTATCAGTTACAATAGAAGTACGTAACAAGTTTTTACAGTTAGAATATTAAAACAGTCGTTACAATATTTTAGCAATTAGGTAATACAATGATGATAAATACACGGGTGCTTTCCCCATCCCGATTTACTTATTTTAAAAGTTGTTTATCCGTCCTTATCCATACGCAAATCTGAATAAATAATCAAACCCAAATTGGAAAAGTATGTGCATATAAATGTAGTCTGCTCAAACAATAGCGATGTACATGAGACAGAATAGTCATAATCTAAAAATGAGATGATAATATTACGATGATTGTACATTAAGCACTATCCTATCACAAATACCGTCTAACCCGAGGAAGATTAAGCGTTTTAAGGAATACTATAATAGAAGAATTCACTCAATTAACGACGAATTCGAGATGCAGCTCCGCCACTAACAGGAGCCAGCAGCCGCCTAGGAACTAGAAGACGAGCGTTGCCTCTGGCAGGCCTTGAAGCTCCAGGCAGCTTTAAATCAGCTAAGTGCGAAGCGTAGCCGTCATTAAGAGTCGTTGCCATATTGCTGTACTTTTTACTAATGCGTCCAATAGCATAAATTTGCTTTGGAGCAAGACCACAGTTATGATAAACGGTAATGTCTTTCCCCGAACCGTATGCTGCATGTATAATTACTCCATGTTCTGTTATAAGGTTGTTTAAATGCGCTGCCTTATGTCCTAAAGGATCCGTTGAAAATCCATCAGAGAAAAATACTAAGCCATGAGGGAAGTTATGTTCAGCCAACCATGATATTACTTTCCTTTGTTGCATGTCAGGCCTCCCGGTTATGTATAGAATGAGATACCCAAGATCTTGCCAAAATCGCACGACATCAACGGCACCTGCTCTTACTTTTGGGTCTCGACCAGTAACTGATACGCTGGCAGTAAAAGATCCATCAATACTGAACACTACACATTCAGTTTGGGGAGGCACAACGGCTAAATGAAAATTACACATGGTGTGATCCCCTCGAACAACGACTCTTACCGGATATATGCCGCAAGCGACACTTTGTCGTTCTGGTAAGGTGTAGGTGATTCGTCCAGTCTTATCAGTCACTACAGTATACAATATTGTCCATTCGCCTGCAGGAGGATCTTTCATCATATAAATGTCTACTTTTTCGCCAGTTAAAGTAATCATATCTAATGGGCCGTACATGAAACGGGCGGAAAAGGTTTGCGGGCACCCTTCCTTGACAATAACATCATTAGCCCTATGATTTGCAGCTACATTTTTCAATTTGACCGACGTTCGTTTTCTCATCCATTTTTCCCTCTCTTGTCCAGGTTTAAACATTGAACACTCTTTATCGTCCGAGTGTCCATAAAGAGCTAAATCAAAATGACCAATTTGGCGCAATATAAAAGCGATTACATCAGAACTTTCCCAATAGCTAGCATGGAATAAGTGAGGTAAAGCGTTTGTGGGAAAATTCGTCAATCCTTCGGGACAGTACAAAGCATAGTCTAGTCTTTTGGATCCCCACCATTTCTGCTGTAACGCGTTCATAGTAATTAAAGGAATGTTATCCACTAAGCCACTTACAGTACTTTGTACAGATACTTCAGAAAGCCTTCTCAACACAGGAGTTGGCGGCATTTGCAAGTGATCTCCAAATAATTGAGGATGACTCTGTATCAATTCCATTAAATGGTAAGGTTGACCGTTACCTAAAGGATATTTAGTATACCTAGCAACATTTATTGGTGGTAAATTAGTGAATCTAGCTGACAGTAACGGTTCTAATCTTGAGCCAACAGGATCTGTAGGGTGAAACAAGTTGAACACTTGTTGTACGGGAGGTTTCGTAATGTCTCGAGTTTTGTCATCAGAAATTTTTCTTGATGCTAATATAAGTGCCAATGGACTGCCAAAGGTGAAAAAGTCGCTCACATCGAATTCAAATTTTATATGATTGTCACTTGTGGACGACGAACGCCTCCTGGGTGTCGGAGCTTGTAAGTGAGACTTGTTGAGGTAATGTGGTTCTAATGGATCATTAGGAATAGTTATTTCAGTATCCAGTATGCTATTCTCACTGTCGTGTCTGGATTGGTACTGCATAGTTCTGATGAGAGCATCATAGGCTAAGACTGAGCCCATGCTATCACCAACAATACAGACTTGGCCATTGAAACCTTTTCCATCATCGGATCTGATAAATTCAGTGTAAGTGGCATTGGCTGAGTTTATCGTTTTTGTTACTGACTCTGCATAGTCTGGAGAAGTTGTTGCAATTAATGGTATGGCACCAATAGGTATTAGATCGTTTGTGAGTGAAGGAGATTCAATAGTTGAAGGTGAACAATCAAAACTGTAAGGACTCAGTGTTGAAAGGACCCCCAAAGCTTCAGTGCATATAGATGGACATGATACAAGTTTTATTGCTATGTGTCCTATAAGCGTTGGATAATGCTGCCGCATTACTGATTCGAAAGCTCCTTTAAAAGTGGTGACATCCGATTTCTTGGCAGTCATATCAACATTTGCATCTAAAACACTTCCAGCATGAAATACTAGTATCAAGACAGTTGTTGGGCATGAGCTGTGAACAGGTGTCTCTGGGCAACCATCAACACTAGGATGACTTTGTAAATTAGGCATTCTGCGTGAACCTCTCTCAGATGTCACCCTTTTTAAGAAAGAGGGATTGAATATGCTGTCTTCTTGACTATTATCCCCTTGTGTTGGTGATATATCAATGTCAGCTTCATCAAGTGAGCACATGGAAGACCATTTATTAAATGAGGATTCACAGTCATAAAATTCATCTTCTGAGCCTGTTTCTGTTTCTGATTCTCTAACAAGAGTTTCCATTCTCCAGTTAGCAGCTTGTGCTTGCAAACTTTTAATAGATCCCGAAGATGATGATCTAAGATTCGTTTTGGAAGAGGTTTTGTGTTCTGATGGTGGAGTCCCCTCAGGTGTGAGATGTTTTTGTGTTCTCTTTTCAACATTTTTCTTTGAGACTAATGGTGTTGGAACATCTTCGTTCTTTTCTAAACTGCTCATTGTAGCTGCCAGAGACTTAGAATTCTCTTCAGACACATCTTGTTCATCACTTGTATCACCTGCCATTTTCTTCTGCAAAGCTAATTGAGTCTGGCGCTCTATTTCTCGGATGTCATCCATTGTAAGACCATACCATTCATCCTGCCATGCCCAGGCCTGACGATGAGCTCTTAACATGGTTTTTCTTAGTGCAACATCATGAATAAATTTTTCAAGTTTTGTTTGCATACCCCAATATCTGAATTCGACTTTACAGAGTTTATAAGCACACATGAGAGATTTTCCATTTGGCAGTGGTTGTGGCTTACCTTGTACTTCACTCCAATATTCTTCAAGCCAGTTGTCAGTGAGGGGACCTCTATTACATTTTTGTGACTCAAATATTGTAGGATCCTCCTCTTTGACATAATCTGCGCCATAAAGCTGATCTTTGCAAACATCAATAACATCAACTATTCTACTTTTTAAATCACTTCCAGTTAGTTTGAAGACATTTTCTTGGTGGCCATTATCAGAAAAATAATAAGTTTCTATTTCTAATGAAAACTTTTCAACAAATGGACATGTGTATCTCGTTTTCGTGTAAGGATAAGCATTCCAAGCTTCTTCAGACACTGTTAAGGCAGATTTTGGAAGTAAGCTTTTGAACCATCCAGGTAAATGGCTACCAACATGATAGATTTTTTGAGTGTACTGACCTTTTCCACCGGGGCCATCCTCATAAGGTTCATTCACTAGGATCTCCACACCACTGCCTTCACCAGAACTTTCTTCTCTACTCTTTTTGGCTATCATATATAGCTGAGCGATCCTGTACTCCTCTACAGTGAGAGGCAAAGGTATTCGGTACTCCTTAATCAGCATTTTGGCGATCTACTTTGAGGGTTCAATGTAATCAAACATATTCTGAAACAAAGAGATTAAAATGTTGTTGTTGTAGTAGGAAAATATTTGGAACAATGCCATTAAGAATATCAATTCAAGGGCACAAAAGTATTGAGTACTTTCCTCCTTATTTATTAAAACTAAAGTTAAAGATTGTTGTGTGGTGTTTATTTATTTATGAAAATTTAAAAGAAACAAGCTTTATTACAAAGCCATAAATATTATTATAGTTGGTTTTCATAAATAAACAAATCATGTAGGTCAAAATCAAAGGAACAACATCATTAGGTACCTAAAATGCTAGCGAGCTTAAAGTTCATCACGCCAATTTATAATGGGGAATGAAAAAACAATGAGAATGTAATCATTTGAAAATCATCACCTAAAGGCGATAAGGTAGGGATTTTAACACATAAAAGCATTAATCCTCCGTTTAATTGAACGTAGATAGTAATAAGATAAAATGTGTACGTTATTTTTTACTCTCTTTCTCTTTTCATACAAACATAGATGTTGTTATATTTACAAAACTTTGAAAGCTAATATCAAACATATTTACCTCGACTGATCGAAATTTGAGGAGTGCCGCTTCACACTTTACACGGCATTTTTAATTCAATAATTTCTGTTTTTCACAAAACACATCCCAAGCACGGATCTACGGATGAACTTTGACATTTTCGCGAGCGTAATGTCAATATGGCCTAAGTGCTATTCCTTTTCATGTTGTATATACGACCATCCAGCATCTCACAATAGTAACAACGGGTGCAATTTATACCCAAAGAAGAAGATAACAGTCGAATGCACTTCATATGCCAGTACGATATCACATCCTACGCGAGACTATTTCACAAACAAAATGCACTATCAAATCCAGTGTTCCACGAGTAGAGTAAATAAATATATTTTGTATACAGTACTAGCAAAGTGTATGTTCCTTTATGCGCGATCGTAGATTGGAACGCTGTTGATTCTGCGTAGGTACGACGAAGTCGTATTCATAGTCTTTCTAATATAAATATAGATTCTTACGATAGTTATAGTAATTAATATTTTATTGAATCGGGACTCGGGGGTTGGCAAAAATTATTATGTGCGTGAGTAATTTGAGGTAGGTACTTTTTCTTGTATGTCCAATTTATCTTACCTGCTAATTTTGTATCCAAGCTAGTGATCGCATTATGTAGGTATATGAAGCTTAGATACCTAAGTGCCATTCCAGATATCGACTTGGTCAGATATCTTGGCTGGATCGCCTGCATCAGCAGCATGAATGGAGCCGTAAGCCCTGAAGAATCAAGGTTAAGCCTGTAGATTTAAGGTTTAACCCATTACTAAATTCGCGTAAGTAATACATGTATAAAATGTAATTCATGAAGGATACTTCCCCCTCCTCTTTATCCGGAAACTGTAGCCCGCAACTTGACTACCCCAGATGAAACTGTAATAATGTAGGGACAATGGAATGAGTAGGTAGTAATTTTTACTCAGTCTGTTGTCCATACACACCATATTAAAAAAGGTTGACTACGGTGACGAGCGTGTGCTCTAACAGTAGATAAAATTACCAAAATGGTATTCTAACGTGTCCGCACTGCGCACGTAACTTCACAGCCAAAAATTGCCAAAATAGGCTACATTAACCAATTTCTAATAATTGTTGCCGATAGTTGAAGGTTAGCATGGCACAAATTTATGTTGGAAAATATACGGCTCGACTATGAATATTCTCCTCTTTACTAGATGGACATGAGAAAATCGATAGCAGTCGTCGCAGAATTAAAGCGCCGACGTTGTATTTATACATATGTATCTGCTCACTTACACAATACACCATTTGAAGTAGCAGCAGTAAGCTATGTCATTAGAAATTGCAGGTTTCATAATAAATGAAGAGAAAATTAATATTTTGTCGGTAGGCAAGTAGGTACCTATCGTACCGTACGTACGTAGGTAGGTACATACTCGCCCATTCAAACTCGGCATATTATTCATGTACCTATATAAACTTGTAGTACCTATCAATTTTGTAGGCCTAGTTTCCACTGAATAGTTATGAAACGGAGAGCGCAACTGATTAATATGTGGTTAGGTACCAAAGTGCTACGCCATCGCCATGATACTGGCTGCCACATACCTATCCTGTATGTTTGCTTATTGTGGTGAATGTTCGCGTAAACCGGTTTCCTTGATCGACAATGAGCTATTACAATAAATCACTACCTACCCTATTATAATATCATCACGCCTATTATTCTGGCAGTTTTGTGGCATGATTGAGGATTATATTTTGGTACGTCACAGTCATAAATTCATAATGTATTTGACTATTCGTATATCAAGGTCCAAGGTAACTAACAACACATAACCTAACTGTAACTGTAAGCCCCGGAGTTAGGCAGAGGTGTTTCCTAATACAGCCACATAAAACCCGGATAAATTTAAACGAATCAAACTCATTAAATTAAAATCTATGTTTATTGTTTATTACCACAAAATATATTACAACCATTTTATATTATAAAAAAAAATGTGTGGAATAGCAAAAAATAAAATGCAAAAGCGTTACTTGTGTGTTGTAATGAGATTATTATCAGAAGCCGTGGAGTTGTATTATCTATGTTGCATTGCATAATTCATGGATTTCTACAAGCAAAATCCTTGTCTGAAGCCCGTTAGGGTTAACATGTGTTTTATTTAACCCAGAGGTTACCTACATAATAAGGGTGCGTACACATGATTGCGATGTGAGCAGCGTGGTCGAGACAGTGTAAATTATCTTAGTCTGCTTACTTCTTAGGTATAACAATTTCATTTAATTAATTGCAAGTTGTAAAAGTTGTAACAAAATGTATTAATAAAAACAAGTATTTCTTAATAATAAGTAATTTCGTTTAAAAGCTAAGGCACTTTCTTTAATTGCACGCACTGACGAACTTTTATACTTAGTTTCTGAATTTCGCGAATTCGTCCCATTTTATATGCTGCCAAAATGGACCCTAAATCTCAGTACATGTAATTTCATAGTTTTGAATGTATAATTCTGAACAACAGTCGATTTTAAATCGCCTTAAAAATCAGTAGTAAATCACAATATAAAAATATCAACAAAATATTTTATATACCTACTTAATGTGCTTATTTTAATATTTTTTCATAGCATTAATAATGGTGAACAATATGCCCAGTAAATAGTTTTCTTCTTATCTTTACGGTATTTAAACTTTATACAATATACAAAATACTATAATATGTATTTTTCTTTATGCTTATATAAAACCAGTATTATTTTATAGCTAGTATACCTGTAAAAAATGCAATCTGTTAAAAACATAAAAAAGCTCTGAATTGAGTTAAAAAAATATAATCTAGGGGTGCATCTGACCCAATATATCGGTACCAATACCGATATATCGGCGATATTTTGATTTTTCCGATACATCGGTAGCGACGATATTTATTTGCCGATACACCGATACATTTAAAATTTCGCGCGTTTAAAAAACCGAAGTAATCGCGCGTTGATGAACTGTAAGTTAAGTGCAGAGGAGCCACGATTTTTTGCTCGGGGAATCCCTGCATTTTAGTTCGTTCCTTTGTTGACTCGCCCGCGTTACACACCCAGCTTATTCATTGCCTGCGCTTGTTGCTTTCGTAACGTTCCATATAGAGAAGTTCTTTAGTTCATTTCTCTCAATTTGACTTGAAAAACTTTGAAATAAGAAGTTGATACTTATCTCCGATCTTTTAATATATCAAGAGCAGCAGATCCTCTAGGTTTCTGGCGCAATTAAGTTCTGTATCCCAACTTAAAAAGATTGGCGCAAAGTAATTTATTTTCCAAATGAGTTCTGTCGCATTCCAAAGGCCTTTTTCTACAGCAGGCCTCATTCAACGGACTTGCGAAATCGCCTTTATCAGCATAACTTAAGAATTATTTGATTCGTCAATAAAAATTTGGTAGGTAATATTAATTTTAATTAAGTAGGTAAGTATTACTTAACTGAGATTTTTTTTTTTTATAGTTAGACCTTTTAACCATCCGTATCGATCGGTATAGGTATTGCTATTCAAAAATATCGGTGTCAGTATCGTATCGGCCAATATGCGTATCGATGCATCCCTAAAAATATCTAACGTCGAACCCAGTGAAAATCCTGGTCAAATAAAATATTTAAAAAAATATGTGACAAAAATGCAACAGAAATGTATAACTTAACAATTACACTACACTATAATTATAACTTATGCGGATAATATTTTGGTAATGTCTAAGAAAGATTTGTGCAACGCTTCGATGTACTGCGAACTGTCGTTGTGTGACTTATAGCTCGCAACTGCTGCACCTAACTTATCTGGGAACGCCGAATATCTGAAAAAAAAAAAGTTTTTACAATACATCACTCACATACGGGGTTTTTAAAAGGCCCCATAAATTAAAATTGTTTAAATCTGCCTGTATGTTTAAGATAGTTGCTTTTTTCGATCGCGCGTCAATCGTTGCATTTTAATTTTTAAACCTTATATCGTTAACATAAAAGTCAAAAAGACACGCTTGTGATTTGCAACGACTAATTTAATTCGAGAATTTTAATAAACGGTTTGAGCTTCTCACTTTCTATTCAACTTAGCTTTTTTTACCCCGCGTTTACATTATACATTACGTACCTACCTATTCTGTAAATATTTTGTACCTTGATGTAAACGGGAGGCCATAAAATAAATAAAAAATGATTACGTACGCAATTCCAAATCCTTCTTTCACAACGGGTCCAAATCCTCCCGCCATCACGCTAGGCGACGACAAAGTACTTGTGCTCAAAATGGACTTATTCAAGAACTTATACTCATACGAGTCAAATATCTCTGGTCTAGGCATGTTGTTGTCTTCAGCCATCTTCATTAGGGCAAACATGTGGCGATCGAATCCTTGACCCATTGCTGCATCTTTGACGAGTTCCAAGTGCATTTTAGAACATTCTGTCAGCTGAGCGCGCAGTTCTTCGTCAGAACTCTTGTTGGAGTGAAGGGTTTCGCAAAATGCCTGGAAAGTGGAAAGGACCTTGATATATATTGATTATTGACATAGACAAACCTGTACTTCGAAAGACCTTTGCCTAACTGCGTGGTTCTCGAAAATCCTCGAAATTTTCGGAATGGAACTATTTGGGAAAACTGCCAATTTTTTTAAGTAATATCTTGGGATCTTTTGGACCTTCAGAGCTATTTAGCTATTTACGGCTGCGCTAAAATTGTATCAAATTTTATATACCTACTTATAAATGTAATAAACACGGATGCACTTACTACGACTACTACTACTTGTGACGTAAGATGCACTTTTTAGAATTTATAAGCCAAAAACTGAAAGAAGTTCGAAAATTTCGAGGTTTTTCGAACACCACGCAGTTAGCACAGAACAGTTTTCGAAGCTGCAAGCTTGGTTTTACACTATTGGTATGTATCCTAACAACATCCCAAAAAATCAGTAAATAACAATTTTTTGCGACTTATAGCGCGATTTTTGTGTCTATGGTGACTTGTCTATTTTGTAATGAAAGAAACATAAAATAAATAAAGCAGAGATATCATGATTCTGAAGAATATAATAATAGCTGCTTCCCCGGCAAACATACGTCAGCGGACCCGAATTATGATAAAAATAATTTTAAAAAAATATTGCTAATGACTAAAGATGCGACACAGTGGTCCATACAGATTAAAGTAGATTAGAGATAATCTGTAGTTTTAACTGTTACATGGCCATCCCCTCGCACGCTTGTCGGTGCCGTAACTGGCGATAAAAATTTACGTTAAAAGGATCAACAGCACTTTTCCTCTAGGTGCTAATAACTGTAAGTTTTTAAGTTTACATCCACATACTAATATTATAAATTCTAAAGTAACTCTGTCCGTAGGTAACCTTTGCACGCCTAGGTAAACCACTGAACGGATTTCGATAAAATTTGACAAGGAATAGATGGCATCCTGAGGAAGGACATAAAGGCTACATTTTGTCCCGGCAGCACGTTCCCGTGGGATTATTACCGACATCCACACGGGCTAAGCCGTGAGTAGAAGAGAGTACATACATAAACTCACGCCTTCTTCCTATGGGGAACACAAAGTACAAAACGCCACATTTTTTCTTTTTATTATAGAGGTATGAGGAACAGGGTGTAAAGTTCACTCATACTCTATAGAAAAGGGAGGATCCTCCGACCAGACGGGTGTCGTGTCTGGCGGGCATCGGCCCGATGATTCATTTTTTTTTTTTTTTTTTTCGACTTTGGCATCTCGTAGTTGACCTTGAGAGGTCGTGACTACTTAACCGGACTATCCTGTGGCTGCCTTAAGTAAACTCAAAGCCTCCAGCCAGGGGCAAATATCTTATATACTAAGCGACTACACGCTAAGGGCACCCCCTGTGGGGTACGAACCTCGGCTTAGGGCGTCGCTGGGGGAGGGCAGCAAGATGGGACAGGCTGGATCTGGTTTTTATTATTTAAGCTTGGTGAGGCCGGCGTTTCCTAGCTGACTGCTCTGAGAAGAAACGCCGAAACAAACTCAGAGGTCACAGTCGGGAATTTAAATCTACTGGCTCAGCTGCGGCGCGGGCTGGCACTTCTTCGAGCAAGGGTCGGGGGAGGCATTTATTTGGGGACGTCGCGAGGGACCTCGGCGGCGAGGTCGGAATGTCGGTGGTCTGTGTTTGTGCACTGTACTGGTAGACTTGCTTTTCTCCTGGAGGAGGGTTATGGGGTCGTCAGGGTCGGAGAGGACATGCCTTGGACGGCGGCATTTGCTAATTTTGGAGGGGGTGTACCTGGAAGCCTCGACGACCAGAGGGTTGCGGTGCTTGGCGGCGGTATCGAAGAAGCGCTTGGAAAGGCGCTTTATGAATTGATGGATGGTAGGAATTTTGAGGTCAACATGGAGGATCTCATTTCGAACGAACCAGGGGGACCCCGTAGCCTTTCGGAGGAATCGATTTTGGAGGGTCTGCATCCTATGGATGTGATGGGGCTTTGCGTGGGCAAAGACTACACAGGCGTATGTCATTATTGGACGTATGCACGCTGTGTAAATGCGCATTTTGCACCTAAGTGACAATTTGCTGCGTGCATTTAGGACGGAGTGGAGTCTGCCGAGAGCGAAAGCGGCGCGCGAGCGGACCGTCTTTATGTGCTCTGCGAAGGAAAGGTGATAAGGTATTTGGCTCGCTTCTCCCAAGGGATCGGCTTGCCGAACATGGTGATAGGTCGGGGGGGGACCCGATGATTCATGTCGGGTCGTTGTATTTATGCTAGTTGCGCGGTAAACTCTGCTTGCGAGATGCAGGATTTCGTGACGTCAGTATGACGCGTTGTTCGCATGTGGCGTTGTAGATACCGCTACACTATCTTTTCGATCGCCCTAAGACCTTTCACTAGCAGCAACATTCTAACAGATGACATGTAGGTATTTAGTGTGAGACGCACGTAGATTAATGTTGTTAAAGTATTTCATAGGTCAATTATATATCGCTTGATTTTACTGAAGGACTATTAGATAAGTGTAATCGATTTATAATTACTTACCAAACATTGTATCATATCGCGTACAAAGTTTATTTAGAGATAAAAAAGTAAACATGTTATTTTCACACCTTTGTTTTGTCTGTGCAAGGCCGCATTGTTTCTGTGCGACCGTGTTTGAAGGCAGAAGTACTGCAAGACTCGTAGGTACCGACAAAGTTTCCTTTCAACAGATGATGCGCTGCCTGAAAAGGAATACAGTTTCACTTGTTAGGATTTTGTCAGAACTGGGCTAACTGGTAGAAAGTACTTTAAAGTTATCTTTGTAAAATGTAGCACAAGACGGCGTTCACTGCCAAACAAATAACAACTTTGTGTTAGTTGAAATAAGGTCGCAAATAAATACACTACTGTAAGCGTCTGTCAGCTTTCATACTCTCACGGATTACCGGAAGTTTGTTTATTTTCGACTCTATTTCAACTTATAGGCAAACTTGCTATTTGTTTACCAGTTTCGCACAGCGGGGTAATTGCTCAACACACTAACAGTAACAATAGCTTTCATTTGGACAGTTTAACATCATTCATTGCGTTATTTACGTTGTTGAACAAACAAAACGAAGATATACAGCAATGAATTAGCAATATCCTTCAAAATGATTCTGATTGTGTTTGATAGTGTGTTACGCAATTAGGGTGCAGGTCTGCGCTAGCTTTAAAAGTTTATTTTCGCTTTTTCTTATCTTCGTTTCGACGGAAACCACGTTTATTGCGGCGTCAGAGGTGTTGTTCACTAGCAAATGGGGCATTGTCTGTTCAGGAGCACCGCACTCGCACTGTATCACTGTATGTTAGATGAATTGATAATACCCAATTTTGCCTGATTACGTTTGCAGTGGCCTAATGGGTTGGGCACGCCATCTTTGAGTGCGCAAATTCTTTTTGTTATCTGTTAGCGTGTTTTGAAAAGTTTTAATGAATGATAATGATTTATTATTTTAACAAATACTTATACCATACAATTAGTGATTGGAGCTTCCTTTTCAGCAGATACACAGACTGTGTTAGGAGACTCCGCTTTTCCGTAACATAAGTAAGTACATAATATCATGTTACTATACCTGAAACGACAGTTGCATAATGCAGTCAGGGCTAACTTTGAACTTCTTACAAGCTGCTTTGTTAAGGCCTTCGTACAAAATATAATCTATACTGAGAGAGTCGCACCATGCCTTGTATTCTTTCTTGGCATTGTCGATAAAATGCTTCGATTTGTCGTCTAGTTTGAATTCTGAAAATATAAGATGTTAATAAATACTTAGACTTTATTTTTTACATAGAATTAATTATAGCACTTTCTATTTTTATTTTAGCAAATCAAACTACGCATCTCTATGTTAAAGAATTTCTTATTCCAGATTCCAGGCTTTCTCTTAATTAACCATAATACGACAGCCACAAAAAAAAAACGGCCGATCCATAAAAGGTAGCTGGGATAGACTGGATTCGGAAGTTGGAGGACAGGGTGTTGTGGCGCAGCATGGGAAAGGCCTAAGAGCACCAGTGGACTGCGATAGGTTGAGTTGATTGATTGAACCATAAAACACAGTAAGTTTTGCATTTCGGACTGATAATAGATTAGGTACTTACTTACCTAATTTCTGAACACTAATATTACTATCTACAGGCTTCGAATCTGGATGGATGAAAGGTTTCTTTGTAGTTTCAGCATAAATGTCTTGGAAGCATCTCAGTACTGCTACTCCATCGCCCCAGGAGTGTTCAAAGTTAACTCCAGCCACTCCATCACTGGTCACAATCATGCTCAACGATTTGTCAAACCACCTGTAAAATTATACAAAAAACAACTGAGAACTGGACTAATAACTAATTCGTCAAAAAATCTATGTTAACTAACAAAAAACTGTCTTGTCTTTGGTGCTACTAACATTTAACTATCACAAAGTGCATAGTGTTCGACGGCTCACCACCACTGCCGACACCACATGACGCTGGCAGAATAGTCGACAACGGCTCAGTTGCCAAAGAGGAGAAAAAAAAACTACTTTGTAAAATACGAAATCTGATTCTAATAGAAAATATTGCTTCTGCCAGTTTGTTATATTTTTTCCAAGAAATACATTCTTTATTACAAATTACTGCAGCCTACCAGTTACGAAAAAAAAGAAAAGTTAAGTTAGTAGTTAAAAAAATAAATATTCTAAGAATCGAACAAGAGTATAGATAGTAGAGTATAGGTAGTAGAGATAGTTTATGTAATGTTTCACTATAGCTTTAGCTAGTATTATAATCTTAAGGTGGAACTAGTCGCGAGCTCGGACTCACTGGTGAAAACACGCTGTCTCACCTGGCATAGTGTCCGACAGAGATAGTATTAGTGATGACCTAGACTAGCAGTTAGACGCTAGTCTACACGTACAACGTATAGACCGCATGCACACAAACACCGTTCCGAACTGAAACGCGCGTAAAAAATACGTAAAGTTCTTTGGAAAATAGTTTTTTTATGAAAAAACCACGGCATACATTAATTACAAATAAAGTAGGTATATTGAATATTTCGATAATTAAGGTTTGTCGGTACCGACTTTGTTTTGAAGATTTTACACTTCTTTTATTGCTTCTTTACATCCAAAGTTGTGCTAAAATTAGCAAAAAAAAACTAATCTTTGTTGGCTCATAACTTTTTAATGGTTTTTTATTTTACTATTCTGTTTCCGCGCACACAAAATTAATAATAAGACAAAATTATATCACGTTTAACTTTGTATGTACAATGTCAAAAAGTGGAGAAATACCCTCCCGAAATTTGTATGGAAAAATATCGACTATTGCCACCTTAAGTGTTTTTCAATTACAATACTATTCCTAGCTGGTTGCACATTTGTATAACCCCTTTATGTTTTATTTATTTGTAATATAATGTCTAACTGTTGGTTCTTCCGAATAAATAATACTGTTGCTCCCGAGGTGGACACTCTACTTTTTATCACCCTCTATGAAAAAAGAAGTAGGTAAGTGCAACATGAATAAGAATGATGCATTTATTTATTCACATAGAATTAGGAGCAATACATAGAAATAATTAGTCTAATGTTTATATTTGAACATTTATGGAACTGCATCGTAACAATTTTATTACTATTGTCCGTCCCAGTTGGTAACTTTTTTTTTTTTTTGGTTGGGAAATCATCTAATGACTTATTTACAGCTTGAGAATTAGAAATGGTCTCAGAAAACGGTGTCTCAGGATGTATTTTTTGAGAAACTTGATTATTTTCTGGCATGGGTGATGGTTCACGATGTTTTTTAGACATAGGTGGGCGCGGAGACGGCTCTTTTAAATTTATATTTTATAAAACTAAAGTAAAATCCTAATTTGAGTACTTAACCCTTCAACTCATTTACCTGTTAGTGCCATCACTATGTAAGTATTTCTTCAAGAGTACACGTTTATCATCGTTAATTTTATCATCATCTAAAATCAAATTGAATATTGCTGAGTCTATCTTTCTCAAAACTTCACTATTTCCGGTTGACTCCAAATGTGACCGTTGTTTAGCCCAGTCGTTCCTGTTCTGTGTAGTTAATATTCCTAAAGGATGTTCCGAAGCTGGTGCATTGTCATTCATGATTTTGCTCAAGTTGCCAAGCATTTCCAGGGGTGACAAAAGGTTACCTGAAAACCATTTTAAATGTAAATTAGGTGAATAAAATAAATTGATAAGGTAATCTAAAGATTAGGATTAAAGAACAGTTAGTAGTAGATTAAGTACATTGCACTGATTAATAAAATTGTTTGCCAATACTTATCATACCTTTTTTCTATTGTGTCAGAATGAGTTATATAATCTTTAAATAGTATAAAATAAAGTCACTTTTCGTGTCTGTCTGTGTGACTGCTTAGTTTTTCTAAACTACACAATTGATGTTAATTCAGTTTTCATCAACATTTACAGATTTTATTCCGAAAGGTTTATGTGTACAATTAATTAATATTTAACTTAGAGATAGCTCAGAAATCTTGATGTTTTGACAATATTTCGCCACATCAGTAGAGAGTACCCATGCGAACCAAGGGGAGGTCACTAGTAAATTAATAATAGATTGTTCATGCGGTGGTGAGCCCGTCAGCAGATTAGAGGTGCAAGTTAGTTATTAACACATATATTGTCACTTTCAAGCTTTTTTAAATAATTCCTTTTTTTCTTTACATCTATATATTACATAAAAAAATATATATTAAGTGTTTCACTTTACTTAGAAAAATTACCAGAATGCTAGGTTTTAATTACATATGTTAATTTTCTCAGACATGGTTTTTAACACCATTATTTGAATAAAAAAAACTTACCATTAGCATCCAAAACATCAAATGCATAAAAGTTTCCTTGCTTCTGAACAATTACATGCTTGCTTTTTGGATCCCTGAAGATCTCGTCCTTATTCAACCGAGGCAGGCGAGTGGCTCCAAACAAGCCAACAAACTGACTCATGTCTAGAGGGAAGACCTTCATTAGGTAGGCACCATACCTGAAAATATTTTAATATAGTAAATAGAGAATAAATATGATGAATCAATGGTAATAATAAATGGTGGAGCAGTGGTGGCCCTGTGGTAGCGGCCACAACTTACAAGCTGTAGGTTGTAGGTTCAAACCCTGACAGGCACTTTACTTTGTGTAAATTGGTAGCACTGTTCTCAAAACGATTAAGGAAAATATAGTGAGGAATTTGGAGGAGGCTTTTGCCCAGCAGTGGGCCAGTATATGCAAAAAAAAAATTGTGAGGAAACCAGTATGCCATTGAACCAAAAATTCAAAGACTTGTTGCATCCACCACCCCACGCTAGGCCCGCATGGTGGATTACAGCCCGGAGTGGGCTGTAATCCTTCACAGCAATAGGAACATTAATTTAAAAGTTATTATAATTTATAATTCAAATTTTAAAGTTATTATATTGAAATACTTTGAGTGTACCTACATATTAAATTTAATATGTAGGTACACTCAAATAAACAGTTCTTTTTTAAGATGTTTGAAATAAAATCAATGTGTAAACATACCAAGAAATTGCTTCAGGCAGCATACTTGTAAAGGTCCTGAACAATGGTGTGTCACTTTTCTTAGGATTTAAATGGTACACTTCAGGTTCCAATATTTGTTCTCTTAGGGACAACATAAATCGAACTGCAGTTATCAAAATGTTAGTGGACCTTATGAGCTGATCATTGTATTCCGGTCTCACATCGTTTTGGAACACAATCATTGGATTATAGTTGATGGGAAGCGCCGCTCTATCACGTAAATAAAGATCAAACCAATACTCTGAAATATAACTTGTATGCTTGTTCCTTTTATCTTTGGCAATGAGTTTCTCTTGAAGTAATTTCCCCTCTTTATTAATAAAATTGTTAGTACGCTGTCGAGCTTCTTCAAACTGATTATCATTCAGTAAAGGTCTGAGGGCTTTCAAATATCGCTCCCCTGTCTTCGATAAGTCAGGTACCGGTAAACGGGGTAGAGACTTCTGAAAATGCATCGTCGGTAACTTGCTTCTTTGTAAATATTGGTAGTTAACATCTTTAATATTTTTATTAGTAAAGTTTCTTTGCTGAATAAACTTTTGACACACTATATTATTTTTGCTAATGAGTTTGTTAGCTCCGATCATCTTAGACAATAGTACAAATAAAAGCTCTCACTTAAATTACAGTGTCTACTCTACAAAAATAATAGTACTAAGAAATTACAAATTACTAAATAAAATTAAAATATTCTGCCCATAGAATTGAAATTACACTAAAATGTCATCGAACTTGAAGTGTCAAAGTCCGATTTTTTTTTAATCTTGCTGTTAGTGCTGTGCCCCACATCAAATTTTTGTAATTTTGACCACTAGAGTAGTCCAATTTAGTTGATGTCGGTAACTCGGTATTATTAAAATGTCAAACCTTGATCAAATGAACTGAAATGTCAAAAAACTGAAAAACGATCTCTGCGATGTGATTGATCTTGAAATAGATTTTTGCGTGCGAATTAAGTAAGATTGATATATTGTTTAATAAAACATCCAGTAAGTCTATTCGTCTCTACATATATCAAGTATCAATTTGACGTACCTATGTTTAAGTATCAATTGTGCTAATAAAAATTCCTTTCAATTACATCCATCAATATGAATGAATCGCCGGAGATTAGCAATGACTCTGGCGCCAATGATTTAGAAACCTTGGATTATTTACGAGGTGTAAAGTCGTCAACGTGCCTCTTATTACCGACGACACCTAGCCCTCACCCACTAGATTTCAAACATCCTCTCTCAGAAGAAATGAGTGACCCTCCGTTTTTAACATTAAATGATGATCCTAACATGGTCAATATACAGACAGGTGAGAATATATTACATCTGTGTGCATTTAATTAATGTAGTTTTTGAATTATCAATATGCTTTTCATGGAAAAAAACTGTTAGTACTTACACACGGCTACACATCAAGTTATACATAACCAGTATAAGCTGACTCTTGATTGTAAGAAAAACCTATATAATGTGAGGTCAGCTAAAACTGGAAATGTATAGCTTGATGTGTAGCCGTGTGTACCTGCCTGCTGAATAAGCATTAAGTTTTAAAGTAGGTAAGTTGCATCATTTTACTCATTATCTTGTAGTGCCTAGTTTATTTGCGAACCTGCTGAATAAGTAAGTTTCATCATCATATTTGGTGCTAATTAAAAATAGTTTCTGATTTTAATAATTTGTGTGAGCCAGATCTTCAACTTGAAAAAAATTGTTAATTTTTATCTCAATACAGCTATTAACCCAGATGTTACTGAAACTATTTTTTTTCTAGGAAAGTCAGGAAGAAGTGGCCTTTTAAAAGGCCCGCTGCAATATAGAGGTTATATGCATGTCACACATATTTGTTTTTGGGTCTTTTAAAAGGCCTGTCACAGTATCAGGGTTAAAGTTGGATTTATTTACTTTTTAAATTAATTTAGTTATTGTAACAATTTCAGATGCCTCAGCAGGAGATTCTAGTTCATCGGGAGACAACAGCTCAGTTATTCAAGATCCAGTCAGCGCTCAGCTTATCAATAACATCAGCATGCTAGACTACCAGACTCTTAGCAAGAATGGTGATCTCATCATGGGACAAGTATATATTTATTTACTACTAGCACTTCATCCCCGATTTTGTCCAAGTGGATTTTGTATTAGTACGGAGTTTCATTTTAAAATTTTGTAATAATTAAATATTAGTTTTGTGTTAGGCTAAATTTTAAACAATATTGGTTTTCAATATTGACAATCTCTATTGATTTAATATAAAAACTTATATTGACAAACTTTATTATTTACTGAGGCAAGTATTGGTAGTTTTCGAAATTAAATGATTACAACCTTAATCATTTATTTAGATAAGTATACAGGCCAAGGTTCAAGCTTATGGATCAAAAGAATAAGATTTTTCATGTGATTTATATCTCCCTCTTTTCACCCCCAAAATGTTGGAATTTAAAAAAATCTTTTGGTATTTTTCCATAACCTGAGTCAAAGATTAATACCAATTTTTGAATAATTGGGTTATTCACCCCATACAGTGAATTTTTCCCTTTAAAAATGTAATTATCTTTTTTTGTCCAGTTAGGGGTAGTTTTTCGGAAAACCCAAAAACTAAAACTACTTGTTTCTATTCTGTCCAAAGTTATTAACCCTAAGTTCGAGTTGATTGGACCACCCGTAACAATTCTTCTATATAAACTTTAACACCCCCAAACCTTATTTGAGGGGTAGTTTTGAAAAACGAATGATAACAAACTTAATTACTTAGGCAAGTATTTGTTCCAAGTTTATTAACCAAAGAAATAAGATTTTTCATAGGTACTAGTAAACTCCCTACTTTTTACCCCCTAAAAGGATGATTTTACAAAAACCCCTTCTTAGTGCTTATAAAAGGTACCCACGCACAACGGACCAAATAAGAGTTAAGTGCGGAAAAGGGAGCCCCATCATCATCATCATCATCATAAAAGGAAGCCTTTTGCTAAATTTCACGTTTAGGAACGTGAAATTTAGCACAAGCCTTCCTTTTATTGCTTTTATGGCTTAGGAGCTCAGTAGTTTAGGCTTTGCGTTGTCGGAACATCGACGCGCAACCATTGAAACCATGAATCCAACACATGATTATAGATATCGTAGGAATTTTTCGTCGTTTGTCAAAAAAAATCTGCTGTTTCAAAATGTATGGAACATAAAATACACATGGAGAAACATCGATGTAAATGTAATTTTTCCCAAAAATTAGTTAAATATGCCCAAGGACTTAGAAAGTGTATATACGTTAGGAAAGCAAAGCCTTACAAAAAAGTAGCATTTACGTCGATGTTTTTCCAAGTGAGCGATATATGGATCATATTTTTATAACTCACGAAAAATTTCAACGCAAGGGGTTTCAGAATGATAGTGTGTAAAGTATCTGTCACAAGAAGCTATACATTTTGTAAATAAAGAACTTCTACTAAGTTACGTAGCGAAAATTCAATCAACTCAAAGTAACATACGTGTAATACGAAACTAACGAGCAATTTCACATGGTCGGGTTATACTTTAGCGATATAAAGCGCTGTCGTCTAATGTTTTGTGGTACTGGAACGCGTCTGACTCATGGAACGTAAACATTTGGGCCGATATTTTGAAGTAAGTTCACGCTGACACTGACAATGCTGCAGAATGCAGATGCAGAATACTCGGAATCGTCTGACGACAGTACATAGTTAGATGTGTGTATAATAATTATAAATCCCTATATAAAAATAAAAATCATTACAAAACTGTTTTTTTTATCTGATCCAAAGGTTGCGAACCCCTGAATGTGTTTTTACAAAATGTAATAGCTTCTCGTGATGGATACTTCAGTGGTTTTATAAAATCTATAAACATGTACAGACATATATAGGGTGACTGGTAATTAGTGACCGATACCTAAACACGTGATTGTACTCATGATAATAAACAACTTTTACTATGGGACCAAACCTGAAATCACAAAAAAAAAATTTGCTGTTCCCTACATTTATGTTCGTACATCTCGTCAAAATGTAGGGAACAGCTGATTTTTTTTCGCGATTTGAGGTTTGGTCCCATAGTAAAAGTTGTTTGTTATCATGAGTACAATCACGTGTTTAAGTATCGGTCACTAATTACCAATCACCCTATATACCTATAGATTTTATAAAACCACTATTCTATTCTTTGATTTGTTTGCTGGGAAACACACAGACTTTTCCTTATACTATTTTAATGTTAATATTTATTTCCTATTTGTTGCATCATTGAACGATTACAGTATTATAGTTAGTTACTTTGAAAGTTATTAATATCAATGATTAACTGTCTGGCTGGTCCAGACTCAGACATTAATTTAATGGGTACAATTATTAATAAAAGCCTGTGATGTCTCACTGCAGGGCAAAGGCCACCCTACTCTCAACTTCTCTCTGTTTAAAGCTACTAAGGACCAGTTCTTGTGGAAGAAGTCCAGCTCACCTCCTCTTTGATGGATACAATACACAGCAAAATTATAACAGAAGTAAAATATGCTATTTCCTAAGAATCAGTCTAATGATTTTTATTTTGTAATTTTCAGACTGAAGACTGCAAGCTGAATGGCAACCACAATGTCAGCGGCAGAAAGTTACCAAACTTTATCAACTGGAACTGGAGTGTCATCAGGAAAGTACTTCTTTGGATTGTCCTCTCTGGTCTCATTGCCTGTATCGGAGCTATCATAGGTATGGTTGTGACAATACCAAAAAATTGCAACCCAGATCTACCATGGTATCAAGGAAAGGTATTTTATGAAGTATTCCCAGCAAGTTTTAAAGATTATAATAAAGATGGCATAGGTGATCTTAAAGGCCTCCTTAATAAACTAGACTATATCCAAGAATTAGGTGCTTCTACCATTAGGCTTAATTATATTTATGAAGCACTAAAGTATCCGGAACAGTACCACGTAAATATCACTTCCTTGGTTAAGGTAGATAGAAGTGTTGGTCGTCTCAAGGATTTCCAAGAATTGATAAATGAAGTTCACAAAAGAAATATGTCTTTAATACTTGATTTGCCTGTTGTATCGCTAGCAAAATCTGATTCATCAGCAAATTTTACTCAAGCTGTGTTAATTGCAAATGAAACTATAACCAATAACCTTGTTGATCCCACATCTGCAGCTATCATATTCTGGGCTAGAGAGAAGGTTGACGGTTTTTACTTAAAGGATTTAGATAATTTTGTTGATGATGTTGGCTTTGGTAGGAGTTTACAGTTGTGGAAACAAATATTAGGCAGCAACAAAATATTTATAGCCAGTGAAAAGGCATATGAAAAAGCTAAAGGTGATGCTTTGAAATTAAATGTGTTGTTGTCTAGAATTGATCTTATTGATATCCATCTAGATTTAAATGACGGTGTTACTGGTTTGAAAAATCGTATTGATAATGTTATTAAGGGTAAATTGTGGGAGAAGCCACATTATCCATGGGTTCATTGGAATATTGGAGGTGTGCATAATGAACGAATATCAACAAAACATGTGAAAAACACTTTGGTGTTGACTGCTCTCGAATTAGCCTTGCCTGGAACTGTTAGCATATTTTATGGAGACGAAATCGGACTCGTTGGACTTGGTGATATTGAAGGAGATTTTCACGAACATAAAGATATTGGCAATTTAGTGTCGATGTCATTTCCAAATGAAAAAGATTCTGGAATTATTTTACCTTGGATTTCGAAATCTGAAAGGACACCAAGCTACCATTTCTTAGATGTTATTAAATTGTTTACCAAAGTGAGATTAGATACGCCAACAATATATTTAAGATCTATTTACAAGGAAGGCAATAATTTGAAAAATATGGAAATTCGTGAAACTCAAGAGAATCTCGTTGTTATAGAACGTTGGTATCCCCGGAGGAACACTTGTGTATTCGTGGGGAACTTAGGAAATCAATCTATTACAACTGATTTATCCACCATGTTTTATGGTGGCACTGTGCTTGCTGGAACAAATGCCTCTCTAGTCGGACAAGTATTGTATTTTGATAAAATAACGTTTCCTCCAAATTCTGCCATTATTTTAAAGTTAGAAAAGTAAGTAAACATAGCACTTGTTGATAAACAGCAGTGACCGATAAAAGATTATTAAAATCAATATATTTGTAGGTTTATGTGAAACATCGGAACTTAACGTATTATGATTGTAATTTCAAGTTTTTTACTGTTATACGATATTCTAGATTTTAATTAAATACTAAAATAAGGAAATGTAATTGTTTAACACAAATATCTATGTGTATCATAGTAACAGAATCTCGAGCTTCCGAAATGATCTGAATGTTAATCTCATGATTCAGTAAATTTTGTAGCAGTATTATTTTAATTACTAATTTTATTGAACAATCTTCATGATAATAATTACGGTTTTGTCATAAACATAGATTAATATTATTAATTAGAGTGATTTAGGTTTTCACACTACTGTATTTGTTGAAACTTTCTGTTTTTATTGTGTAACGAGTGTCCGGTCCTGACTCTACTCAAATGTTAGTTCATTTTTACCAAAGATATTGTGTGTGCATGATATACATACTTAATATAAATTGTAAACCAAAGGGATGTGCTTACATAAAAATAAGAAAAAAAAACTCAAGTTACAAAAAATTTAATATACATTTGTACATATTGAAAACAAATATTATGTACTTAGTATATGTATTATTATGTACACATTATGATATTAAAGTAAATAAATAGTTGTTGAAATTATTACACTTTCATTTACTATGATTACAAGCAATGATTTTTGATACACTTAATTATAACAGGTAATATATCGAACAGCGAGTATTTCATTACTTACAAAGTTTTCTTACTACAATTCACTATTTCATAGTGAATTGAATTGTGAGTTATGTATATTTTATACAGAAGTATATTTGCAGGGGTACCTATGCGAAACGATATCGCGTTTTACATCCCGATTCAAACTTTATGGCGGAGCTCGGAACTTGAGGCGAGTCGCTGTGCAGTAACAAATTCACCTGTCAGCGGGGATGAGGGGTGAGGTACTGCGCAGCAAGTAGTGCACTTCAGAGCCGCCATAAAGTTTGAATCGAGCTGTAGTATTTATAAGTTCCTTGGTAGTATGTAATGCTAATTCTATGGAATTCTTCAGTTTCTATTGAATATAATTATTGGGAAGGCACATTTTGTATCACATTTGTTTAGATTATATTATGTTCTCTTGAGGTGTCTAACATAGACAATATAGGATACTGGAATGCTTAAATTTGCTTAGTTTGGAGAATTCATAAATTTTTCAGACAAACCTACTTTATAAGATATTATATAGCTAAGCGGGTAATTTTTAGTTGCTTACCAAGAATTTTCATGTCAGTGATGTTATTATAAATACCTATACTATAATCCGCCAAATTACTTTGGTATAAATGATGTCTAAAAATAGTTTAGGTATAATTTCTATTATAATATTGAGCAATACAAAATTGAAAAATCATATGCTTACATAAATAGTCATAATGTTTTAACCCTGACATTATAAATAGGTACCTACTATTCTTGCATGGTAAACAGTATAGTTTTTTGTTTATTGGTTCCAATAATGTAAACAAAACATGCAATTCTAAAAAAAATCAGTTGAATCAGTCACGTGAAGCGTCACAATGAAATAGAACAACACAGTACACAAATAATATAGTGGGTAAATAAACCACAAAATAGGTCACGAGCATAAATATATTGAACAGCTCGGCAATAATATCGGACTTCATGATTCATCCATTAATATCTGTCGTCAAGATGACGACAGATATGGCAGGTAGGTGACACATAGCGCTATACAGCCGAGGGCTACGCTGGATAGATGAGGCGATTTATCGTGATTTCTATCAAAATGATCGAGGTACATTGGACCTTGTTGATAAATTCATGAGGTACATTGAACAAACAAAGCATTGCCATTAGTTTTATGATCCTAGCTCGCGGGGCCCCGCTGGATGGAAACATATTATATTATTGCCGAGCTATTCATAGTAATATATTCATGCAAGTGACTGTACACTGTACAGTTCGTGGGAAACAGCATCCCTAAATATATTTTCAGTAATTTACTGTTTGCCATTGTTTACATTCTTGGTACCTACCTAATAAATATGAACAGTTATTACTTTTCTGCAGTAGGTGGATTTAAATATTAATTATATGTTTTAACATGTATAATATAATCTAAATTCGGAACCACATTTGTACCTCAGTTCAATTCAATTCGCAACAGAATTTGAATTTTCAAAACTAAATCTTATCTGATTGGCTTTTAAGGTCAAAATAAAAATAAAATGATATGAGTTAACAATTGATGCAAGTGTGGCTCCTATCTTAAGTTCTGGTGGCGTTAAGCTCAGTCTTTGTATCGGTGGATGACAGATCATAGCACTGGAAGGATTCACAAGCAGTAGGTAAGAATTTATCATAATGTCATGAGCTGGGTTGAGACTTTTTAATTTTAGCTACAGTTGGATGCATGACATAAGTGTTGGACATTGCTCTTGGATGACTTTCAGTAACCGGCAATGCTGGGAGTTTATCAGTAGGGTTTCGTATCAACATTTTTTTCTGGGACCCTGTCATTACCCTCTTAGCATTATATTCTTGTTTATTCTTAAGATCTATGTTATCGGTGGTGTTTGGAACAGACTTTACACACTTCCGCTCACTTTCACAGTCACTACCTGTTGGTTTATTTAACTTTGGAGCACCAAAAGCTTTAGTTTGTTTCAATAACGAACGATCGTTACACAACGCCGCGATAAGTGGCAAATCAAGGTTTTTACTTTTCTCTCGAAGAGTTTTTATGTCTAAATCACAATTGGAGTCTTTCACTTTGTTCACACTTAGTTCACTGTTCACATTTGTTGAAGGTTGCGGAATTTTGACTTCTCTCGAGTAGTTGAGAAGTTTCTTTTTGTATTCGTATGGCGGCGGGGGAGGCGGAGGCATTCGTCTCATTTTAACTGGCGGTGGATCCTTGGCATTCAACACATTCTCATCCGATTTCGTCCGCATAAAATGCGAAACGTCTGGAACTCGCGCGGACAGTTGTGGCCGTTCAAGATTTATGGAATGGTTGCTGAGCGACGTCCTGCTCGTTAACGAGTACCAGCTCGTCCGCGTTCCCGGTAACTGAACATAAGAATCCGAAAGATTTTGGATCGATCCATACATGGACGACGCAGCCATGGAAGTCGATAGGTATGGCGTACTTCTGTACTGCAGACCATTTTTGTGCATGTTCGACACGCGAGACTCGGTCAGTTTGTGGTCGAGATAATTTTGCTGCGACACGGACGGGTCTTGTAAAGGGTAGTAGACGTAGTCCACGTCGCTGTACAACTGCTGGTGGAACATGGGGTTGTGTGGCGGTGGAGGCGGCGGCAGGCGCGCGGCGGGCGGCGGCGGCGGCTGGCGCGGCCGACGCGGCGCGGGAGGCGCGCCCGGCCGGCGCGGCGCAGGCGGCGCGGGCGGCGGGCCCGGCGCCAGCTTCATCATGGCCACCAGCACGTTGGAGTCCACGCCGTGCACCATGTCCCTGGACGGTGACAGGTTATTGCTTATCCCCTGAGCTAATTTCGACCTTTCGGCTCTACGACTCGATGCTTGTTGTCGTTTAAACTTTTGGAATTTGTGCTCCAATACCATGGGACTAGCAAATGTTCTTTCACTAGATGCGTTCACTTCGCCCGCTTCTGCTTTCAGAATTGTTATCATGGGCTTTGATGTTACCACTCTAGCTGCCACTTCTTCTTTGCTGTCGTTCAACTGTTTCAAAGTTCTGGTTGTCGCTGCTGGGCCAGGATACGCAGGTGGCGCCTTGGCAGGTGATGATAATATAGATGAAACAGTTTGATGATTGTATTCATAGGGAGGTGGCGGCTTATCAGGAAATGGAGGCCTGATGGGTGTATCGCCGCTTATGTCAAAAATATTTGGTAGAGACAAATTGAGCAATTTACGACTATCAATTCTAGTTGGAGGAGTTGGCGGTCGATCGAAGAAGGAGTTATTAGGATAGTGATCATCTGAAGGAGCAGTGTCTTCGTGACCTTGAAGGTAACTGTCTCCAGAAAACGGTAGGGGCAGCCTCACGTAATCCGACACTGAATCCAAAGTGTCACTCACAGACTGACTCTTAGGATACACGCCTCTTCCCACAATGAGGTCACTTAATTCACTCGCAGTCAGTAAATTATGTTTGTTATCTGTTGGATCGCTACCGTCACCGTGAAACGAGATAGCACTAACGTTGGAATTTGTTCTTTCTCGAAATAAGTTTTCTTTATTATGTTGTTCTTGGTTCTGAAACTTTGCAGCTCCATCGACACAATCCGAGCTAGGTTGAGATGACTGTAATCTTAATGTGCCTGTTGCATGACTAGTTCTTTCCGACTTGTTTTTCAGGATTGATGAAACGCTATCGAAATCTGCAAGATCATTTTCTTTTGCTGGCTTATAGCTGTCGTAATGAGAGCCATCGTAATCTGTTCTACTGGCTTCAGATAAGGTGTCCATTTTCGATCGCGCAGTAAGTTCAGAACTGCTCATGGTGTAGACTCCGCTCGTTTCACTTGACGCCGCTACAGTAACTGGTTGACCTAAACCGTCGTACAAAGCGGAAGCTGTATCTTGAGAATATTCTACATCTATGCCAACCGTACTGTTGTCACTCATCATTGAGTTCTGAGCAGTATGACTGTATCCTAATTCTAAACTGCTCGCGTTAGATGCCCTACTAAGAGTACTGAGACCCGCCCTGGCCATTATCACTGTACTGCAAGATGAGGAACATTGTGATCCAGTGCATTTTAATTTATTTGATCTTGGACTGTCTGTCAAGGTTTCACTAATACTTTGATCAGGTAAAGAGGTCGTTTCTTCTAATTGGTTCATTGAGTGTTGTTCTGGTTGTGTAATTTCATTTCTATTGACATTCTCACAGTCTTCCTTAGTCTTCTTCACTCGGATTTTAGATTTTTGTAGTTGTAATGACGATGTTTTAGTTAGTGGCTGATTATCTTGTGGCATATTCCGTATACAGTAAGAATGTGAGCTATCTAGTAAATGAGCGAAAGCCAAACTTTCCGTAGACGGTGCTGGGGGAGAATCTATCATAATTTCTAATTCATCTTCAGATTGAACTCTGTCACTCACAATGCCTGACGTGGTGTTCGAACTTGTAGTAGAAATCACTGAAATTCTTTGTTCACTTTTATTTTGATTGTATTGGATGTTTAACGATTTCGAGTAACCAAAACAAATTTTGCGCTCCTCTTCTTCCTTCCTCAAGATTTCATTGAATTTTGGTGCGATTTTCATTGAGAATTGATGTGTGTCTCTACAAAGAGCAAAAAGATATTTACATTTTTCTTCACTTGATGAAAACAATGTCATTTTGCCCTCCTCGGTTCTAATCTCAAATTTCTTTCTATCGAAGCTTAGTTTTCCGATAGCGCTCCATATGAAGTTTGAAAGTGATCCATTATCAGGCAGAATCTTTATGCCCTTAGCTGTGACAAGCAGCCAAACTGTCCCAGGCTCGGGTTCTGATTTAGATTGTTTTAGGCGGTATCTATGTGAGTTTATCGTATCAGGGAGGAGGCAAACTTCTCGAATAAATCTGGATTCAGCGTCAGCTTTTGTGAGTCCACGGTGTTCTCGATGGCAAGCTCGCATTGCTGCTGCTACCCAATCACCAGTGAGGGATGAGGGTGCGTAATCATCAACTTTGAAGTAGTCCCTGTCCTCGAAACTATCTGCGTCACCGTATTCAGCTTGTAATGCTAGTCCGGTGAGCAGCAATATCAGTTCGGCGGGCAGAGCATCTCGCGTGCGCACGTTCTGGCGCAGTTGCAGGAAGTAAAGATGGCGGCCGACTTCGTCGTGCAGGAGCAGCGGACTCTCCACGTGGAACTGCACAACCAGGTGCAATTCAAGAAGCGGCTTCCCGTTAGCGTCCAAACCCTGCAACAAATAAGTTGATATTAATTTCTGAAGTAAGTCGGTCCTAGATAAAATTTTAGATTTCTAAGTGAATCTTAGAAATCAAATAAGTAATAAAGGTAGGTATTAGGACTTACATGGGTGTGGGATGATCTCCAACTCTTTGGCGCATATTTAGATAGTTTGCTTTCTAAGTCAACAAACAAGTATTCTCCATCTGAAAAGACAACATGTTATTGTTACTGTGTTTACTTAATATAACATTAATTTGATTATAAAAAACTCATGTAGGTATAATATGTAATACTACTCTGCATCAAGGTATTGTTGTTTGGTCAATACACTGTTTCTTGTTGGAGGGGCCATCATTGTCTCTATAATGTGACATTGTGAGGCCTGTACCAATATAGAACATTTATTACCCAACAGCGTTTGTTTGTAAAGTTAGACAGAATGCTTACGAGGTGGAATGTGTGACGCCATGAATACATAATAACTTTGGTTTGTGAAATCACTCGCCAACGTTCAACTTAAGTCAGGTACGAGTAGTATGTGTAAGTCTTATGGTGAAAATGATGACACTCACTTTGCAAAATTGCTAATCCGAAGAGTTCTGTGTCGGTCATGCCTTGTAGTTGCGCGTGAGCATTGGCCAAAGACTTCAATTCTTTGACCCTTGCTTTGGCTTCGACGACGAAGTGCAGTGGTTGGGGCTGGCCGGGCATGCGCAGTGACAGGAACCGCGCGCCCGCGCCGAGCGCGCGCGTGTCGCCGCCCAACGGCCCGCGAACCGAACACAGAGCACGCATGTTGCATCTCGAAACCACTGTTACTCGCACTGAAACAAAAAATATTTATATTAGCCATCGTTGTCAACTTATCTCTTAAGACCAATAGAGCAAACCATGTGCCACCTCCTATCCTGCCCTCTGTGTCCCAAAACATACAGTCAAAGTGCTGTGCTGCCACCGACAACGCCGCGCGCCGTGGAAGTGGCAAAATCAAAATATTTTATTTCACATAAACCGACATGGGCACTTATGAAACGTCAGAAGCTAGTTGCATGGTTCCAAAGTTTTGGGAAAACAAGATTTAATATACAGTCGTGCCAGCGACACGAAGAAGAACAATAGAGCATTGCAGGTGCTCGCAAGGGTTGGTCTTAGGTAAGGCTATCGCCCGGGGCAATTTTGAATATGAGAGCGTTTATTATACACCCGACCCTCTTGCTTTGAAGATCAGGCAATATTTGGCATATGTCCCTACAAATACCAAACGATAGGTGTTTTTCAGCCTATGAAATATACCTAAGCACGATAAAGGTCGTATAGTAGAGAGAGAGACATCCCTCATAATAAGTGAATGCATACAAATCATTTTGCTGGGATAGAAGTAGGCAAAGGGTGAGAGCCAGATATATTCGAAAATACATCGTCATCAAATGCTTATAAAACCTTAATAACATTCTTAACATTTGTATTTAATTTGTACATAGCCACATAGCCAGTGTAAGTATTAGGTAGGTAGCTTTGTTCTGGGTTGTCTTCGTTCGGCCGGATTCCAATGTATTTACGAATTCTTTGTGCGTCATAGTAGATTTAACATTCACCTAAAACTACAAATATATAGACGTAAGATGATAAATAATTATCATGCCTAATTTAAAATCATAAAGCAAATATTTTTTCAGTCAATTTGTTGCTCACTTGATATTTGTTTTATTTAACAGATGCACGGAATGCTCATAAAAATATGATTTAAGCAAGTATGTACCACTATAATTATTACTATTATAGGTAGGTACCTACACTACAAGTCCTACGTACACGCTAGTCCTTTTCGGTGTAAGTACTTTCCTATTCACCAGCGGAGCCTGAACGTGGTAGGAATGTCGGATCCGCGCCAGCTGTGCATTCCATTACTTTTTTTTTCGTACACGATCTCCTTTTTGCTACCTGCTGTTTTTGTGGCGCACATTGTTGCGTTTACTTGTGAATTATATTTTTGTAAAATTAAACACATGCACACGTGTTCATTTGTGTAGATCTTGTTATTTTTTCTAATTATTTTTACCAAATTGTGATATTACATAAGCTAAATTAGAAATCGGAGAAATGACGTCAATTCCGAATCATCATCTGCCTAGCCTTTTCCCAACTATGTTGGGGTCGGCTTCCAGTCTAACCGGATGCAGCTGAATACCAGTATTTTGAATTCCGAATAAAACTTTGAATTGTGTCAATCATTGATTAATGCTATGCGTATATAAAATTACATAATTAAATAAGTAATTGATTTAATGCTTAATTGATTCATTGCAGAAGAGTTTTCTTATCCAAACCATTATAAAATCATTGAATCTGTACAAACCACAGTGTAGGTATTTTTTTCATAAATTGCCAACAAAGTAATTTGTTGGCAATTTATGAAAAAAATACCTACACTGTTAAAAATATATACGGGTCACGGGTGCAGTGGCTTACTGGTAGGTAAACAGAAGGACGAATGATGACTTAGTTTTGGTCGACACCGATAGTCATTTTGGTTTTTCGTTGGATATGTTTTGTGAAAATCAATGGTGAAAATAGATCAATGAAAAATGTGCTCTGTGCAAAGTTGAAAGACTGAACTACTGACAGACTCTTCAGTCTTCATCGATTTTTTTTAATTAGGTAGGTTGGACCTGTTATTAGTTCCCTTTAGTACTCATTATTATAACATTTTTCAGGGCCTTTTGAATGTGCTGACATTAAATGTATGCCTAAACCCTGAGACCTAAACTTTGCAGCGTAGTATTAGATAGATTAGTAGGTAAGACCTATAGACAGGCTCGTCGAATATGAACGAACCAAATCCACGCCATGTCAGTGGTATGTTGACTATGATAGGTGCCTACGTAGGTAAGTACCTACCTACATATTATAAAACATTTATAGGAATGCAGAACCACAAGATCACGTAAAAAAACTAGACGCGAATAAATTTCATCCCATCCGGTACCTCTGCGGCTCTTCAGCTCTTGATAGCCATAAGAACATGTTTTTTGTTTTAGTAAATGCGCGATAGTTTGTGATGGCGGTCAGGCGCAGCGGGGCGGGGGCAGACCGGTCGGCGCAGGCGGCTGCGGGCGGCGGATGGGGCGCGGGCCGGAGGGGGAGGGGGGGCGCTACGTAAGCGCGGTAGCAGCGGACGGCGACGCGAGGAATGCGGACGACCTTCAGATGCCGAGCGCCCCTCCCCCTACGCCAGCCGCATCTTGCGTCCTCGCATACCTAAAGCCGTCGTCGTTGCCTCCAATTTTCGACATCTCGCCACCAATTTTGACACTCAAAAATTTTTAGGGACGATAATGGATGGACTCGAACAGGGTTCATCTATCATCTCTTCATAGTTCCGACTAGGGCACACAAGTCCAAAAGTATGTAAAAAGCATCAGCAGTTTTTTAAATTTAATTTATGGTACCTAGGTAAGTAATTCATTTTATTTACCTTGAAGATAATAATCGAATCATAGTGGCAGTGTTTATATGAAAAACTGCTAATATACAACAAATTCAATTAGTCTCGCTTTAGAAAATATCAAGAATGTGTAAGAAAACGAGGTTCCTAAATGGTTTCTACAGCACACTTTACTGCCTATGTATGTACCATTTGGTTTCTCTCAACCAAGTTTCCAGCTAGATTTATTGACCTAATTTTATATGTAGATGTAGGTACGTACCTAATATTACTTTAAGCTGTATAAGCGCTTCAAATTGCTCTCCCTATTTCCTCTTTGATTCTCTAGATTCTTCCTTTAGGGTTTCATTACGTAACCAACAAAAACAATAACTAAAAAGACTAGGACCAAGAAGTTAGGAATATGGGCTACGTATATTCTTGAAACATTTGGCCGCAATGCACAATCAATGTTTCGATTTACGGGGTCGCCGGTGGGCCAAAAGATGAAGAAGACTATTTAGAAACTTAGGAAAAGCTTGATTTTTAATTTTCCAAGTTGTCCAACCTCGTCAGTTACACTCACCCTGTCTGTTCACTTTCGGAGCTCAGGGGCTCTAAGAAATTCCTAGCATTCACATTTCCGCACTATAGTCTATATATAAAGTGTTTCACCTGCTTATACGACAACAAAGCTTAGTACGAATAATTAGTAGGCCAGTTGACCATTTAGCAGGAGCGTAGATTGACGTACTTACTGAGTTCATGGTTCAATGGGCACATCCGTAACTCGAATGACCCGGCGGTTAAGTGGTTATAACATCCGACGATTGCGAATAGAGTTGGGTGTTTAGTTTTCACTTTACGTAACTGTATGTTGTAGCTAATATTACTAGTGTGAAGATCGATAAATCTGTAAGGATTTTCACGTACCATTAGGCGTACCTAATGATGCCTCCTCCGAGAGTTGATCCTCACAGATTCTGGACCTGACCTTTGACTGGAGTCAAGCGGAACTATGGTTGATTTCCTTGCAGGCAGTTAAACAAGTTAGAAAATTAACCTTGCAGTAGTTTTATTTGGGAGATCCATAGATGGATGGTTTAGATGGTTTACCGTACAACCATCAATATCAACATGAGAATCACGATGGAATCATTTGTAAGCAATTCCGGTCTACAACATAAGTACAATGCGTATTGGTATTTCAACTACAATTATACCTGTACGTATGTATAGTACCTATGTAGTTACATCTATCCAAGAGGTACGATAGTCAGAGTTATTGAATAGTTAGGTATCGTTCAGGTATTGCGTATTGGTACCTACTGACTGTTATTTATATCTAACATTGTTCAATTATTATCATACTATTTTGTAAGAATTTGTATCACGATCACAGTCATCACGAAGTGCTTGCTGGTTGCTATCACAAAATCTGCCCATATGGATACTGAATGCTTTTAATAATGTAAGTACCTACACCTTTGCCTGCAGGTATTGCCATACTTACTAATGGATACAATGGGGATATTTACAAATAAATGCAGGTAGGTATATACGTGTTGAGGTATGTGCCTTCATAAAGTGCCCCTTATAGAGCTGCGTATATCTACAGAAGTTCGATTAGACCTATCAGTGATTCGAAGAAAAGGATTAAATTAGCGATTATCGTCTTTACGTACCTAATTTATGATGAATGGACTACATGTTTGGCTGGTGTATAGTGACATAATAGTTCATTATTTATTACATTATTACACTATCGCGTTTTATCCTCAAGTAGCAGCTCAAGTTTCTACAAATAGGTCATGATTATTTTACGGTGGTCAAATCTAGCTACCTTTTACTTTCTCAAATACCTATAGGTAGGTACCTAAATACCAATATACCACCTCTTAATTAAATCTCTCCATTGTCTAAAACTGGGAGCGATTTTATGTAGGGGCACTATGTCATGTGTTCTAAAGCCGACAAAACATGCAATAATATTTGAAGTACGCTTTGCCATTGGTTAAATTTACTTTTATTTACCTACTCGTTCTGCTATCAACGGAATGCGGTCGCTATGCTAGTCGTTTATTACGAGCTAATGATTCATCGACTTTATCAATCACAGCAGTGATGAGTCTGACCACTAAGTATTACAGCTATGTTTAACATTCTTAATGTATGAGATACTTAATTTGAATTGCAATTAATATCCACAAAGTACCTACAGACTGTACAGGCAGAGATGCAGAGGTAGCTATTTTGTTTGTTTCTGAATTATTATTGAAAAATATGAAGCATACCAGAAACTTGCAAGAAAATTGTTTGTTAGATCTTTCTTTTCTCATTATTTTGGTACTGACGGTTCTCATAATAAGCACCCGGTAACCAATGTTGCCATGCACTCTTATAGCAGGCTTATTTTGGCGTTACAATACAATAGGTAATAGGTTCACGAGTTTTTGACAAGGCGTAGGTTAGAGCGGGCCTGCGGACTGAGAGTAATGGGTAGCTCTCCGCCCGATCAGGACCAGTAATGCTATTCTGTAAAAATCTCACGGTGAAAACTTAGGTGAAGTGAGTTTAAAGTGAGCTGTCAATAGTGTCAATCCCTAGCATCACGTGGAATGACAGCTCACTTTAAGCTCACTTCACCTAAGTTATCACGGTGATCTTGTTACAGAACAGCATTACTGGCCCGTGCCGGACGGCGCGTATGTGTTCCACGCGCGCCTCAAAGAGATGTCAGCATAAAGGAAGGGGCCCGCCAGGGCCGAAGCCTGCCGGGGTAGCGGGATCGTCCGAAAGGGTTACCGCTGCCCCGGAACATAAAGGGCTAAGGAAGGAACACGGGTGGGTTTTAGTCAGTAAGAGTCTGACACTCCCTTCCGCTCCACCCAGAGCGGGAGGAGTCATTAGATGATTTCCCATCCAAAAAAAAAAAAAAAAAAAAGGCGTAAGTAGGTTAGTATAAAAAGTGATCTCATTCTATGATTTTATAGATATCGGAATATAGATCGCTTCGATCCATGCTAACCCCGATGCCGCCTGACCGGAAGCCTGAAGTTCTACTTAGTAAAGGAACAGGCAAAAAGTACCTGTAGATACGGACTTGTTTCAGAATAGTCAATTTTATCGCCTGGGAATTCATCCGAATGCACACTACTGCATGCTTCGCACTTGGTGAACGGTAATATACCGAACGTAATCATCCTCCTGCCACTAACCCAATTTGTTTGTGGTCGGCGCAGCATAATTACCTATCTTCTTCTCATCTCTATGAGCCGTCAATCTCAATAGTCACCTCCGCGCTAACTATTATCATCTTTCGCACAATCCATCCATCGTTTCTTTGGTCTTCTACTCTTATAACTTAACCATCCAATTAGTAATAGGAGGTACGCAAATACAGGTATTAAGTGTTTAGCAATTGGCTATGACTGACGGTAATTAGGTAGCTAGACGGTGCAGTTAGTAAAGTAAGCATAGGGATAGGATAATAAGAAACCTAATAAAAACAAACTATGTATTGAGGAACGTGGGGCAGACCGGACTTCTACTGTCATTGCAGGGAAAACTTTTAATAATCCATGATATCACAACTTACAGCTCACCCAAGGATTAGGACCAATTGAAATAATTGCGTAACACACTAACAATTGCAACGTCTTTCATTTTGACAATTCGACAACATTCATTGCGTTATTTACGTTGTTCAGCACACAGTTTTTTAAAACATGAATTAATTGATTAAGAATTTCTTTCAAAATCCTTTTGATTGTGAAAGAAAGTGTGTTACGCAATGGAGGCAGGGTCCTGAAGTTGAACCTCCTTACCTAAGCCTCTGCAAACCCTGATTAAAAACTCTAGTTACTTTAAATCAAACTCTTGTTTTGAAATCAGATTTAATATTAGTCTCGGACTACCGTTCAAGTTTTGTAATGATTCGGGTGGTATACGAACAGTAGGTACCTATTACCTTTCATGAGGTAGGAATTGTGAAACCTAATTCCAATACTAAAAACACGTGCGATTGTTTTGTATCAGGCTATCAGTTTTATTCAGTACACCTACTTAATAGACACCACAGCACATATCGCAGCTGATGAGTTGCTGCTTCATTAGAATCGGGTTCTAAAACCGTTTCAGATAATTTAGAAATGTTATCAAATTAATTATGTAGGACATTTAATACATATTCGATAGTGATCTTCAACGATTCTGAGCAACCTGTCCTCTCTAAACAAATTAAATAATTATCTTAGATAGTTTTCAATAGAGAAATATTAAAATTGGTCCTTGTTAAATGAGTCAGGCAGGATGTTTGTTTATAAGTAGAGCGTGACGTGATGAGCTCTATACAAATCCCGTTTGGTTTTCGGACTAGTTTTGCAGGTTCATTCTACAAACATGTTTGGTATATTGTGCTTCTTTTAGAATTTTTCTCAATAGCTGAGTGTAGTGTTTTAAAACTAGACAACTGAAACAATTTTACGATATCGCGTGATTCTAGCGTGGTCTATCTCACATTTTTGACCGAAAACCTTTCATAGACCTTGTATTAGGTTGATGTGATGTTATGCTAGGTGAAGCACGGGTCCGGACCCGATATTATTATAAGTATTTTTTAATAGCATTTAGAAATTTAACAAAAACTAAAATGTTTCTACAGTACTAGCCAAGCCAATAACTTGTAACTCATATAAGTTTGATAGCCAACTTCCTGCACGGTCTTTATCGAGCGTCTGATGATCTAAGTCAAACTTGGACATGAATGTTTATCAGTCTGCATTGACCATTCGCCGCTTTGAGCATGGCTGGTATTGCTGCAGTGGTGGTGTCGAGGAAGGGCGCGCGAGCACAGGGTCAGCGGCCGCGGCGCGGTCGGCGCGGGCGCGCGGAATTCGAGCTATGCGTATGAAATGAAAGTGGCCGCATCGTGAAAGCGCGCGCATCCACTGCGGCTGTCCATGGCGCCGTCTGGGTCCACCTCACTCACCATGAATAGACAAATCCAATGCAGCTGCACGTAAAATCACTATAATCCTTGGTAAACCGCATCCATTGGCACTTCACTTCACTATAAGTTGCGCGATCTTGTAAGCTGAATGGCGTGACGGCTGACGTCGAGGCGCACTAAGTCCATGGGCGCGCTAGTACGACTGAGTGAAGCAAAGCGGGCGCGTGGGTCGGCGGCGAAGGCACAGGCGAAGGCACGCGCGGGGCGCGCCGCGACTTCGGCTCGGTGGAATGCGGCAAGATAGTGGCGCGCGGGTACCGGCCGAGGCCCGCTGTAGGCTGGAGCCTCCGAGTGGGTACGGTGTGCGACGCGACTCGGCGGCGTCACCGTGCGGCCGGAATGCGCGCGGTCAACCTCTGCCCATTAAAATAAATAGAATTTCCAAACACTTTGAGGCCGCGGCCCCGGCGACCTGCCTATGAGCACCTCTAATCTTTTGTTTAGCTTACAGTTAAGTCCACAACTAGAGCTCTAGTGCGCCCACACTGCTAAAACTGACATTTCTGACTTCATTAGACTTGATTGTTTTAAAGTAAGTACCTAGTTGCCTAGGTCTACTAGGCACCTAGGTCTTATTCCACGGAGGCAAATTACAAGCATTAATTAAGTTACAGTGATATAAGTACCTACCTTCCTACGCACAAAAATCTGTTATAGGTAAGTAGTAGGTACAATATCGTATCTTAGACACGTTTAAATAGGTAGGTACCTACTGCATCTGGATATAGTATTCAATCTAAGTACAGACGCCAGCACATCAAGCTACCCCAATCTGTCAAATTTTCCCAATTGAATGAACCTTAGTCCTTTGTGGTAAAGTTGAAAATCTATCAAAGACAGATTGGGGTAGCTTGATGTGCTGGCCTCTGTACCTACTACCTATGATATGAAAAAATAAGCTAGGTATTTAAGTAGAACGTATAAAAATCAAGACGGATCATAACTTTAGTTTTTATTTGAACAAACTAAACTACGCTACGGTCATACACATAACCATTGACATAGAAAAGATAACTCACAGGTAAGTACCTAAATAATTAAGTAGGTAGGTATACCTATTAGTCCTAACGAGTTTTTTGGTCTGGTGGAGTAAGGTTTCTCACACAGGAAGAAAGAAAGTCTGGATCCTGTTAACGTTACTTTAGGGATGTAAAAGATTATAATTAGATAAACCAAAAGCTACTCGTAAGTACATTCAACTGCATATCAGTGGTAACACTTTACACTACAAAAATTGTCCTTATTACTACGACATAAAGGCGCCGGCGCCGGCGCACAGTGGGCCCATACTGAAAATTAGTGGACTTAGGCAACAAAGTTCCAATATCGATGCGATTTTTTTTTATATGACGTGTTATGATATTCCTGACAACTTTTATTCTTATAACATTTCTTCTAAAGTTGATAGTTTGTCTTGAAAAAAATTAATTAGATTATTTTGTATGGAGCGAATCACGTTTAATTTTTTTTCTTCAATTGTACTAATATGTTGGGTGTGTGGCGTGAGTATATGATAGCTAGGGTCATTCTCTATCCACGAAAAAAAAAACAGCGCCGGCCATCTGCGGCAGCGCGAGTAATCATTCGGTAAAAAAAAAATGTTATGTAAGATTTTTTTTTGCCATTTAAAATAAATTCAAAGTAAATTTTTTGTGTCATTAGGCTAATTCACCTTCTCTTTATTAAATATATAGTTTTAACAGCGCATAGGTACTTATAACTAATTATTCTGGTAGAAATTTAGTAATTATTGCTATGTTATCGGTAGCACCTGCATTGTGATTGATGACTCATTTGTTATTGCGCTCGGCTAAGCGCATAACTAATGAGTCATCGAAAAATGCTCGTCTCTGATTGGCTGAATAATTTTCACTCACTGATAACAGTGTCCACTACTTGAGTAATTAACACTGTCTATAAATATAAAGACATTCATTAAGTCCATCTAGTTTCGCTCTTGTCGCTTATTTGTGAACACAGTGAAATACTTTTATTTTTATATTTACATTAGAACTATGGCTGGATTTTGTACCAACCTAGATTTTTTTGTGAAATTAAGAAGTGGCGGTGATCTGAAAAATCATATGTTTCTATATGAAAGTATCATTTCTGTCTTGACTACCGAAGTTTCTGAAGAAGACAAGAACCGAATCAAGGAGTTCTGTCGACTTTTTTGTGTAAATCTAAATAAAAAGTGGATAGAGTCAAGTAGAAACCAAAAAACTTTTATGAATCGTGTAAGTAATCGCAAGTGGTTCGAAAAAAACATCAACTGGCCTGTTTGTGACAGTGTTGACCTGAGAAGTGAGATGGGCTTTTCGGACGCAGTCTTATCTGAACCTGTGGATATAGATTCCCATGTTCCTACTCTTGCAGTATGTACTGCGGAAGCGGGAACATCTACAGAAAAGGAGCACAGAAAACCATTCGAAGAGTTAAGTAAGAAGCAAAAAAAAAGACGTTCTACTTCCATAGTAGAAGAAAATTCCGAAGAAGAGTTGCAGACCTGGTACATAACAAAATTGAAAGACAACGGCAAAACGAATCTGGCAAAAGTGATCGAATACCTTTCCAGTAATCCAGATGCCCTATCCGAAGTAGACGAGCGACTATTCAAAAAGCAGAGCTTAAGTACTGTCTCTGAAGATAACTGTTTAGCTCTTTATACATCACTTGCGCTCTCGAAATGGAAGTACTTAGCTCTTCGACAATTTCTGAAAGAAGAAAACTGTGCTGCCTTTCCATCTTATCCAAAGCTTGTAAATGCCAAGAAAAGATGTTACCCACCACAAGAGAGTATGGAGATTACCGAAAAAGGAGCTCAAATTAAATTGCAAGCGCTATTGGACCACACTGTGGAAAGGATTTTACTAGGTATTAGTAATTCTGTTGATAGGTCTCAAAATAAAGAACTCAAGTTGACCTGGAAATGGGGACTTGATGGTTCTTCGTCGCAGAGCAATTATAAACAGAAAACGTCTACAGAGTTCGATGATTCATCAGTAGTCATGATAAGCATCGTCCCTCTTCGGCTAGTGTCTACTAGCCCATCTTCTGGGAATGAAAATATAGTTTGGGAGAACCCCACACCTTGCTCAACTCTGTACTGTCGACCGGTGAAGTTCACTTTCACTTCGGAGACAGCTGATTTTATAATGTCTGAAGAGTCTGAGATGAAAAAACAAATTGATGAACGAATATCTACACAGTGTGGAAATATTATTGTATCACATGAATTGCATATGACCATGATTGATGGAAAAGTGGCCAATATTATTGCTGAAGTACCATCATATGCAACGTGTCCTATTTGCTTGGCAAAACCGAGCGAGATGAATAATTTAGACGCTTTGACTTCCAAACCACTTCGTGAAGAAATTTACAAACAAGGAATTTCTTCACTGCATATGAAGATTCGGTGTATGGAATGTCTTCTCCATATATCTTATAATCTGGATTTTCAACGATGGACTGCTCGAGGCGAACATAAGGCTTTGAAACAAGCTAAAAAAAATACCACGCAACAAGAGTTTCGTGAGCAAACTGGAATGCTGATTGATATAGTCAAACAGGTATGTATTTAATTTTGGCTCTTTTTATGTTGTTTGTGTATTATATCTCTATGTATTGTATATTACAGTATTGTTTTCCCATTTTAGGGTTTTGGAACTACAAATGACGGGAATACTGCGAGGCGCTTTTTCCAAGATTACAAAAGATCATCCAGAATAACGGGAATTGACGAAAATCTGATTTTCAGATTTTCCGTTATTCTACAAGCCATATCATCAGGCAAAAACATTGACTGTGAAAAATTTAGAAGATACTGCAGAGAAACAGCTGATGTGTACGTGCAACACTATTCGTGGTACTACATGCCAGTTAGTGTACATAAACTTCTAATGCACGGTGTAGACATCTGTAACCACTTTGGTGTTTTGCCAATCGGTAAGTAAAAAATAAATATAGTTTGATGTATTATTTGACTCAATTGCGTTTTGAAATTAAAATGTATGTACTTATTCGTTTTAGGTATCTTATCTGAAGAAGCTTCGGAAGCCCGTAATAAGGACTTCAGAAACGTCAGGGAGTGGCACACTCGGAAAACGGGGAGAATAGCAACAAACGAAGACATCCTCCATGGACTTCTAATAAGCTCTGATCCCCACATATCCTACATAAGGCCTAAAATATTGAAACAGGGTCATAATGAGTTGTTGCCTGAAGCAATTCAGTTGTTACAGACTACTGAGCCTCCCTGTGACAGTGAGATTATGGAGGAAGAAGAATGCCTCATAGCAGAGTCCGAAAATTTGCCGGACCCACTAGCACTTCTGGAACAAGAAATAATGTGATCCGGCTCTAGATTATCCTCACAAAAGCCCATCAGGGCTAGGTATATGACAAACAGCCCTTTTCAGGGCTACAATTACTTCACAGTTTCATACGCTTGATTATGTAGATAATTATCAACGACTTGCCCGTACAAATTTCAAATTTAAATTATTTCACCTATCATTAACAAAATTAGTATAACCTGAAACTTATTACGATATTTATTCAACAATAGATAACGTGCAGTTAAAAAAATAACACAGCCAATCAGAGACAAGCATTTTTCGACGACTCATTAGTTATACGCTTAGACGAGCGCAATAACAAATGAGTCATCAATCACAATGCAGGTGCTACTGATAACATAGCAATAATTACTAAATTTCTACCAGAATAATTAGTTATAAGTACCTATGCGCTGTTAAAACTATATATTTAATAAAGAAAAGGTGAATTAGCCTAATGACACAAAAAATTTACTTTGAATTTATTTTAAATGGCAAAAAAAAATCTTACAAAACATTTTTTTTTACCGAATGATTACTCGCGCTGCCGCAGATGGCCGGCGCTGTTTTTTTTTTCGTGGATAGAGAATGACCCTAGCTATCATATACTCACGCCACACACCCAACATATTAGTACAATTGAAGAAAAAAAATTAAACGTGATTCGCTCCATACAAAATAATCTAATTAATTTTTTTCAAGACAAACTATCAACTTTAGAAGAAATGTTATAAGAATAAAAGTTGTCAGGAATATCATAACACGTCATATAAAAAAAAATCGCATCGATATTGGAACTTTGTTGCCTAAGTCCACTAATTTTCAGTATGGGCCCACTGTGCGGCGGCGCCGCCGCCCCCGCCTTCAACATCAAATTGTTACCGATGCGCGGTTGACTGTACCTCTAACATGAGGTGGTTTGGTTTTGGTGAGGTGTCAAACTACTTAGTATACGAACCAAATATACCTACTAGTATTTTATGTTAATTAAGTACCTACCTCGTTTATTGCATTTGTTGTTTCACAATTCCTATAGGTATAATTAATTGGACAAAAACGTTCTTACCTTAATTCTCTTTTAGTACCTATTACACATTACAAAACAGTCGATTCGAAATAATCCTGTTTCCCGCCGATTTAATCCTAATCCTGAGTAGCCATATTGAAATAATCACTGTAACCTTTGGTTCTATTTTTTTGACCAACAACACTGAACTTTTAGTAATAAGGCTTATCGGTTATCGCAGGTGCGATCTAATAGTATGTAGTAGATTCGGGAAAGAACGCGTCAAATTCTTGAACACGTGATAGTAGAGAAATCTGAAGTGGGGAAGTAGCAGCTGTGGTAGCAGTTTTTATTCCTATTCAAACCCAGCGTTGGATACTGGATGCTGTACTAGATTGAAAAGTGTCAACATTGGTAATATTATATTGATCCAGCGCCACTGGATTTTAGAGCTCAAATGAGACTAATCAAGGCAGATAGAAATCTCTACAGTCCGGCCGTCGAGAGAATGCGTTCCCAGACACCCTGTTAGTGCAACGTTTCTAGTAGCTAAAGATCAAATTCACAAAACACGTATGGATTTGTATGAAAATTACAGGTGTCAGGAACGCATTCTCTCGACGGACGGACTGTAGTTTTATTTCATGAATATTTCATTTGTTCTCTGGCTTTCGGAAATTCATAGAATGTCGTTTGATTGGGCTGGATCACTCTAGTTTCTCTATTTGTGAATTAGTGTTTAAAGAAACTATGGGCCGGACGTACTGACCTCTATTCAATGTATAATACAGGGCAGTGGCCTAACGTTATAACTACATCGCTTCACTTCTGTCGGTGCATGGAGAATAGAAGTAAGGAGAAGACTGTTGTGAAAAAGTGTCCATCAAGAGTTAAATTAGGGTGACGCCACAGTAGCAACAGGGTTTTCTCACAGCAGTATTATAGGTTAATTTCATTAATCAGCCTATAACGTTTCCACTGCTGGGACACAGACTTCCTCTCAGTGAGAGGGAGTGGGCTGTAATCCACCACGCAGGCCCAGTGCGGGTGGGTAGATGTCACATGTCTTCGAATTTTTTATTCTAGGACATGCCGGTTTCCTCACGATGTTTTCCTACACCGTTTTGTGAACAGTGGTGATGGAACAATTTACACAAAGTAAAGCGCCTGTCTGGGTTCGAACCTACGTGTAATTATAGGTTATGTTTACAAAATTATTTTGCACTACGTAAATAGTTGAGGTTTGGTATACTGTGTCTAACTAAATTACTAACTAAGGTCCGACCGCGGCAGATTTGTAAACAGCAATGGCCGCTCGAAATTGAATAAAATCGATAAACAAGAGCATTTATTTTAAATTGTAATTTAAATTTATTTTTAATTCAAAATTAGCCCCTCATCATCATCATTTCAGCCGAATGACGTCCACTGCTGGACATAGGCTTCCCCCTTTGATTATATAATGTCTAGATAGAGCGTCGCCCTACAATCAAAACAAAGAAAACGAGGCAACAATTTCAAACATGTGTGCGTGCGGGCGGTGTTTTACACTGTGCATCTATGTCTCTGTGTGCGTGAATAATGATACCAGCTACTACAATTCTCCCATAAATCACATATTAAAAAAATTGACTATACAAATAATATAAGTAAGTTTTAGGTGTATGTTTGTAGTATTATTCAGTTTTAGTAGTGTCTTTATTTACTTGTATTTATAAATAAAAAACACTATTTAATTGAATTAGAGTTGTGTGTGTGAATGTTGTGTTAGGTATATTAAATCAGCTAAGTTAATTCAATGAGAATATTTAACTTTTTAGGCAGTTTGTATTTGGAAATTTCAAATGAAAGATCACAGATAATACGAATGGAATAAATAAAATTAATCTTATTAAAATTACTCTTGGCACCTTTGAAATCAGTTTATTGGACCCAATGCAACAATAATCATTAAAATGGGCTCATAAACAAAAAAGTTATACGCGAACATTATATTATTATAAAAAAGTACAGACGAATTGAAAAACTTCACCATTTTTGAAATCGAATAATAAAAGTACATCAACTAAATAATATAAACGTAACCATAAAGCAACGAATATACCCACAAAAAAAGGACGTTAAGTTGGGAGAATGGAAAAAGAAATTGGCAACACTGATAAAATATGGCGTAATAGGGCGTAATTTGGTAAATATAAAAACAAAAAACAAATACGTAGTTCTTTTGGTTACTTACTGATGATATATGATGTGTTTGGTGTTTTTTACCCTTCCTTTATAATTTCGGCACAGTTTAATAGCACATACCGTCATTTTATCGCTGTTATTTGTTTATTACTTAGCGCGCGTAATACGTAGTGACACCAAAGCGGTACGATCGGCACTAATCGGCGGGTAAGTACTTACAGTCCAACAGTTGGCTGGTATTTTTTGACACGTTTGCGCGCAATTGATGCTCTATCTAGACATTATATAATCAAAGGCTTCCCCCAAAGTCAGTTCTGGTGGAAAAAAAATGATGCACGCTTTCGTATCTTTGCTATAATGCCCACTTATTTTACAAAAAATATGAACGCGTCGAAATAGAGAACGCGAAATCTCAAGAAATGATAATCTACTGGATTTGCCTACATCATTTCTATCTATATAGGTGGTAGGTAATACAAGATAATAATATTACCTATTATTTTGAATTGTAATACAGTACTTGTAACTGTCGAGATAAATAAAGATTTATGATTATAAGACTATATCTATCGAAATATATAAAAGAAGAAACTAGCTGACTGACTGACAATATCAACGCACAGCCCAAACAGCTGGGTCTAGTCTAGAGATTCCTTTGGCACGTAGGTTCCTTATGAGGTCTAGGGGTGCACTAAGAAAGGATATTTCAAAATTCCACCCCTAAGAGGGTAAATGGGGGAGGGTGAAATTTCACGCGGACGAAGTTGCGGGCAGAAGCTAACATAATAATTCCATTTGACCAGACATATTTATGGCATCTTCTCCAACTAGAGCTAATCTTGAAAGGAATAAAAGCTATTGATGTCGATATTTTTGACAAAAAGTTTAGTAAGGTAACATAAAAGACTATGCGGGACAACTGAAATGTCTTGGCCACAGAATATAAATACTCCAAGAGGTCTTGGCTGACAGCCCGGCCTTCTCGCCTGAACATCACTAAATGTCATAGTTGTCATTTCAGGGGTGCGTTCAATTATTACACTCGCTCATAAATTCGACGACGCTCGCAGAGCGTTTAGGGCTTCAAACCCATTCAAGGTTGGCCGGTTATTGTTGGTCAACTGTGGTCAACAGCCAGAGTACGTTCCGTTCGTGGTCGAACGTGAGTGTACGTAATAATTGAACGTACCCCTGTACTGATACAAGAAGAAAATAAATGTCAAATCGAACTTTTCTTGTTGACTGTTAAGATAATTTTCCTGATTATTCAATTCAAACGATAAATTCTTTTAAGTTTCATGACTCAAAATTAGAGGTTATTAAGTTTAGAAATGATTCCTTCAAAAAGTACTGTATGGTGTTTGTGTGCGCTATTGTTGCTATCAATTTTTATGGCCAATTTTTTAAATAGTATAGCTACGGATCACAATTTTTATATTGAAAATGAAAACGAAGGAATAAACTTTACAAAGTATTTAAGTGCGAAATATGGTAAAATTACAGGTACTACTGAGAAGATAATTTGGTTTCTTCAGGTATGTTAGTTTTAATTCATAGTGACTTGCTTGTTCATTAATATTGTGATTGTGACGTAGATTATAGACAAAGGCAACTGGTAATAAAGAGTACTGTTGTTGTGATAAATAATGCCGGCACTATAAACGTAATTTATTTAAATTATTTATGTCTGCTTTGTTTTCAGTAACACTAAGCTCTAATAGTTAAGATAGCATTATATTGATAAATTTGTCTTTCCTAGATTTCAGACATACATATCAGTATTTTTCGGGATCCTGGAAGAATATCGCAGTTTCAACAATTCTGTGACAATACAGTAAAAACTATAAAACCTGCCATAGTTTTGGCTACGGGTGATCTGACTGATGCTAAAGCCAAAGATAACTTAGGGAGTTCTCAAGTGAAGACAGAGTGGATATATTATCATAATATTATAGAAGAGTCAGGAGTAACTGCGACTACTGTCTGGTTAGACATAAGAGGAAATCATGGTGAGTTAAGTTTACAGTAAAAACTGAATAGCTGGTCTTTACTCTTATTGCTGTTACATAGCCGCTACACTGCAAGAGAGTTACAAGACCCTTTTTTGGCAAAAAAATCCAAAGTCATTTGTTCAATCTAGGCTGAGATTCAGCACTTTTTCAATGTCAAAATTACACAAGACACTCCCAAAAATGCCTACTCTTCACCACTTTCTAGTGCTGTAGCTGCGAAGAAGAAGTGGCCCAACAAAGATCAGCACAGCTGTCTGTACAGTTAGAAGAGTTAGTTCAGTTAGTTAGAGGTACTACTACCAATCAATCCACGTGGTTGTGTATGGATTGGGGAAGATAGTAGGAAAATATATATTTAAAAAAGATTCTTGTGCAAATGAGTTATGTTTTGCTACCAGGAAAAAGTACACAGGAAAATCCTGTTATGATAGATTGTCATTTGGACGGACACGCACAATGGTCCATTTGAAGGACTAAGTGCGGAAACCAAACCCTTAACATAGAACATAGATTGTCATTTTGTCATCATTATTATTTTTGTTTAGCACCCTTTTAATTATCTTGGTTTAATTTTTATTTGATTATTTATATTCTTCTTATGGTTTATTTTATTCTTTTATGAAAGATAAGACAAAGTAATTACATTAAGACTCACAATATATTTGAACTGTTCTTTATAATCTATGTAATCATTAAATATGGATTATTATTATCACCTTGTGTTTAATTTTGGTATGTGCTCTATCTACCTTCTGCATTACTTATGTTTCTAATAATTATTTTAAGATTTTGCTTTAAAGAATGTTATAATCTATGCAATCCTATACAAAATTTATCATAAAAAATGTATTTTTCTAGATAACTTTAATATCGGAACAATAAATGCTCAAGAGAATTACTACAGAAATTATTCAGTACAAGGAAAGTTACACGCTAAATCTTATGTGCATTTCAAGGAATCTAATGGTGTAAATGTCGCATTTTTGGGTATTGATGCATGCCCAGATCCTGGACTAAGAAGGCCATTCAATTTTATTGGTATCCTAGATCCAACAGAACAACTTGTTGTCCAAAAGCTCAAAGCAGAGGCAGAGAGTAAGGCTGATCATATTGTTTGGTTTGGACACTATCCTACCTCATGTATACTTTCCCTCGAGAATGAAGCCGAAAGGCTAAACTTGCGCCAACTTATTGGTAGCAGTCATGGATCACAGGTTTATGTTTGTGGGCACTTACATTCCATGGGTGGTTTGGTGCCAAGAATGTACACCAAACAGAAAAAAGGTTACCTAGAGCTTGAGTTAGCTGACTGGAAAGACAACAGAATGTACAGATTGGCAGCAATAGACCATGGGCATTTCTCATTTGTAGATCAAAAACATAATGTGTGGCCAGTTGTACTGGTGACCAATCCCAAGCATGCCAGGTATATCATGCCTGGCAGAGAACCATTACAATTGATACCTGAATCAAGTCATATAAGAATGCTTGTATTTAGTGATGTATCTATTAAGAATGTGGAAATATCCTTTGATAAAATAAGTTGGATGGAATGCAAGAACACTAAACTAGAGCCTCTTTATGTTTGTAAATGGCTTCCTCATTTGTTTAAAAAAGGCGTTCACTATTTATATGTGAAAGTTAATGACGAATTAGGAAGAGAGGCTTTTGTAGAACACCCATTCACATTAGACGGAAGTCTAATGAATTTTGAAATATCACCCAGGATTTTGCTGATGTTGGATGCTGCTGTAGTGGTAAGTATTGGTGGAATTTTTATGTTCTGTATGATATTAATTTTTTTTTAACAAATACAAGTATGTTTTTTTAACAGTTTCAGGCAATATTTGGAACATTTCTGATGGTTAATGTTTTACCACTAGTCATTTTAAGAGTATCCAAGTGGCCACCGAGGTATCGAAGAAAATTCGGACGACATATGTTAAGGAGACTTTGGCTGTTGAGTAAAATTGATCGAATATTTTACCCGATTGTGCTGTACGCGGCTTATTTGCCAATTGGGCCATGGTCCATTGGAGAGCTCATAGATGGCTATGTTGGAGCAATTTTTGCTTGGGGTATACTGATAAAGGGTTCATTTCTGCCAGAACCATTTACCTATATGTACGGAAGTGTGCAACTAATGTTTGTACAAATACCCTTAGTACTTGTATTGGCCCACTGCTTAGACTATCGTCTGTATGGTCAGAACACAAGGGGAGTAAAACGGCTGATAAAAAATTTGCCATTTGTCTTTTTACTGTCAGTACAGCTGCTATTGGCATACTTCTTTTGGCTGGAATATGGAACAATGTCTCTTGTATTTGGACCACTACGGACGTGGAGTATTGCTTTAAGTATATTATTGTGGTATAAGACACTGAATTTGCCCCCAGAATATTGTAGGTGAGTTATATTTATTTATCAGTGAATTATTAATAAACAATTATATTTGTGGTATGGCAACCCTTGTCATATGTGCATTATAATATTATGCCTTTTTTGTTGCAGTAACCTGAAAAAGCTTGCCGAAATGCCATCATAGAATTTGTCATGGGAGACATCCTGAACAAATTGTGTAGGTAGCACCAAGATAAATCAAGTGTTACGTGTTGTAGCTTTCCAAGTGCGCCTTAGTCCAATTCTAGGTTTTAGTGAAAGATACGACATACACGTACTAATATTTATGAATAAACGGATAAACTTATTTTATAGTTTAGGTGATCAAAGGTCGATTTTAGTCGACAGATTACTTTCTTGCTTCGAATAAAAGTTACCAGATGATTATTTGCACCAAAGATTTATAAAGTTTATTATTGGAAACTCACATGAGGGCGATAAACTAAATGGATATAGATAACGTTTTAATCGCACCAGTATTTTTATAAAGACAATTTGATTCTTCTTGATAATATTATTCATTGATTACCTACTGATTTCATAGGTATGCATTTCTATAACTAGAGATTAACTACGATAACATGGCCCGCCCCTCCAAAATTTAAAACGTTTGAAAGTATTTGTGAAAGTATTTACAAAGTGCTACCAAGACTCACAAGGCATGTGTGCGTGGCCTGCTACCCTCTATTGTTACTTTACTCTTTGCCTGCTACTGAGACGAATACTTACAACTACATACTAAACCCTTTCATAAGGATGTGACTACATACATTGAAACAGTAATTTGGAGGGGCGCGCCATGTTATCGTAGTTTATCTCTACTTAATTTTTTTAAGTATTGTATATAACAAGTCTTGTATATTGTATACACTCGAATAGGTAATATCGTTATTTTTCCATTGAAAACAATTTTTTGTTTATTTTCTTGATATTGATTTAGTAATTAAATATTTTAACTAGTGACCCCTAGTCTGGAACGTGTAAAACAAAAACGAAGTATTTAGTTAGAATACAGTAATGCAATAGTATTTAACTAATTTTATTTACTCTTTAATTTGACGAAATTATTTGATAATTGATTAGGTACAATTAATAAAATAACTCACCAAATGCAAACATCCTGTTATTAAATTCGATTAAAAACATATGTGTGTGTGTGTGTGGAACGTGGATCCACGCGAGACACTAGCTTTTTAATTGTTTCTGTAATTACGGCATTTACCGGTTAATTAACTATTCCTATCTTTTATTGCGACCTAGAAGTCATATCTTCATTATATGTGCAAAATAGATGAGATCAAAATCCAATAATGAAAATAAAATGGTGCTCCACATTGCACTTACAGGATAAATAAAAATAAAACATGATGCATAAAAGTAAAAAAGTATATTGAAATAATCATCACATTCACCTAAGTAGCTATGTACAATAAGTTTTATCGCTTAGATCCTAAAAGGCTGTGATTCAGTGAATGAGTCAAACTTTGAGATGTATGAAACAAACGCACTTTATTTTAGTACAGCTTTTGTATGAATAGTTATCTAAGACATTTACACTTGGTTCCTAGTTGTTTTCCTAAATTCTTCATTGTTTAGATATATGTATTATTTTTACATCTACTTTCATGGTACTTGCTGGTTATTTAAATATTTATTCGTCCTCCATACCTGATTGTAATGTAGTTGTTATCGTGGAGGATATATAAAGCGCAGACGCTGTGACCAAGTGTTACTCAGCGTTTGTGTCATATAGAATTGTATCCTAATTTCATGTTTTCATTATTTATGTATAGTCGACCTGGTAACTGCTTTACCACCCTACGAATAAATGTAATTTGCACGTCATAAAACGACGAACTCTATATTTTGTTAATACCCGAATCGGTTTAGCACAGTAATAGCGGTCATTGCCCTTTCTCTAATATCTCTCCGTAGGAACCCAAACAATAAACAATGTTTGGTTTTTCGTTATTGGATGGAACATGTTGAAGGTCATGATAGATTCAGGACGTTAACGGACTTAATCTTAGTTTTTGAAATAAATAATTTTAGAAAATGTAGATGATGGGTCAATTACCGCTATTGCCACGGGTATATCTATATATATAAAAGGAGAACTGACTGACTGACATATCAACGCACAGCCCAAACCGCTGGGTCTAGAGATTCCAAATTTGGCACGTACGTTCCTTATGAGGTCTAGGGGTGCACTAAGAAAGGATTTTTGGGGGGGTGAAATTTCACGCGGACGAAGTCGCGGGAAGAAGCTAGTGCGACATAATTTTGATCTTTGTGAAGTTTTAATACTGGGAATTGTCAAAAGTGGTAGCAATAACGAAGTCGATATACATAACAGCTTTTTAATAAAGCTGTAAAGCGCACGTCAAACGATTAGTGGACCGGGAGCATTTCATGAAATCAAATGCTGGTAGCTAACCTACTCTGACAGATTTTTTGAATTATCAGAGTCGGTCAATTAGACAGTTAAAGCTAGTTGCCCGTTCCAAAGTCTAGTATGCTATGAAGAGGAACAGACAAGAAACTCTATGTTACTTTATAAAATCGTTTTTCCCTCCTGACGTGTGCTTTAGTTTAACTACGACCATTGTATGAAGATTTCTGTGGTGCTATATTTAATTAAAAACATAACATATAAAATTGTTCCCAAATAAATTCGTTGAGACGTTATTTTTCTAGCGTGTATATGTTCCTTTTTTATGTTTTTCATAAAATGGTCGTAGTGTTGTACCAAGTAGGTATCTAAGTATGTTTGTATCTCGTCATAGTCTTAAATGTCTAGTCTGGACAGTATTTTTGTAACGTAATGTATATAGTTGTATTGTCAATATTATATTATACTTAAATTGTACTGAATGTTCGTAGTAACTAATAATAATCATATTATAAATATGCTTCATACTTTGCTAAGATAAAGAGAGCTTTTTCATAGAGGCTACATTTCCATTAATAAGACAATGGTAGCTTCAATTATTATCTTATAATTTTAGTAAATTCATGATTGGGCCCAGCGCTAACATACGACATTGTTTATGATAATGATACGAGATTGAGGGCAAAGATTATTCACACAATTGAAATACGAGCGATTCATTTCCTTGTATTTAGTTAGGTATTTAAATTTACAGTTGGTGATAATTTGCATTTTAATTTACTGCTTAGATAGTGCACAGTATATTTTGGCAAGTGCCAGAAAATAAGCGAACTAAAATTAAATATACTGAATTTGACGTAATTTTGCTTCGTCGAGAAGTGCTGCTATGGAGACTGCTAAAATATTCTGGACTTTGTCTGTTATCTAACGAACAAGTTGTTTGCCTTGTTTGCAATTTGAACTGTTGTTGGCACAGTTCGCATTATTGTCTGATATCACGGTAACTGGAATCAATCGTTAGTGCGGACTAGATATCATAAAATATTGTACATTATTTACAAATAAGATCAATTAAAACAAATTGATGGAAAATAAAATAATTTCATGTCGTACAAGAGTATTTTAAATTACCTATCATTAATTTTGTGGGTAGGTAGGTATGGCATTCTATCTTACCCAAGGAGCCTTCTGGACCCCTCTACCATTAATTTATGACCACCATCCGAAATTAAAATTGATTTAATACCGCATCCCGAAATCTTATAATCTCACGATTGTAGAAGTATATAAAGTAATATGTAGGTATTCAAAATACTTAAATTCATAATTTCTTCGGGATTTCTTGACAAAGAAACTCTTTCATAAATCATAAAAAAAGTCATTCAAATCACACGATTTGAATTTCCTATGGATTTCTGCGACTCATAATATAGGTCCTCAGAGAGAGTCAAAGTAGACAGATAGACTACTCTGCGTCCATATTCTTAACCCGATGTTGCGACGTGGATAACGTCTTAATAAATATTGCAGAGCTAAGAAACAGTGTTCTTAATTTACAAAATGAACCATCAAGAGTTACCCAAGTCTAAGCACAAGAGGTCAAACCTATCTGCAAGACTTGTATACCCTTAGTAGTAGAACAAACACCAGTGCGATTTGTAATAAAACAATCCATATGACCAAGGCAAAAAAGTCTGCACTTAGGTTCCTAGATAGGCCTAAAAATTCTAGATGCCTACTAGGGTCCTTGAACATGCAGTATATTTCATAGCAGGGTAGTTTTCCTCGACCAAGACCATACACGGTTTCCAGAAAGGCGTCAAAAGCGTATCGGAAGTATGAAATAGTGGCGAATGGTCGAAGATATACAGGCATCTCGCGATATGGTATGAAGAATTCGGAGAACATCAGCATTGGAATGTTTGCCGCCGGAATCACGAATAGTCCCAGCTGAAAATAAACCACGAGTTTAGTGATGGTGCATCAGTTTTTTTCACTTGCACTGTGTGAAACACAACAATCTGTGGGTAGGTGAGATTAACGTTTTCGCACGTTTGGGGGGGCCTATGTCCAGTAGTGGACTTCTCGGCTGAAATGATGATGACATTTGAAAATTTATTTAAAGTAATGTTTGTTTTCGTCTAAATCTCCGAGCTAACTAGACGAAAACAGACATTACTTACCTTAACCTTAGGTTGGCCCACCTACTAGCAATTTTATGAAAGGGAAGGGACTGTCTGTCCATATTCAGTGAGAACTCCCTTCTATGATCAGACTATAATGTTCCCACTGCTGGGACACAGGCCTCTTCTCAGTGAGAGGGAGTGGTCCGTAATCTAGGCCATCACGCGGGTCCGGTGCGGATTGGTAGTTTGTACATGTCTTCGGATTTTTGGTTCTAGGGCGTGCCGGTTTCCTCGGAATGTTTTCCTTCACTGTTTTGAGAGCAGTGGTGATGAAATAATTTACACAAAGTAAAGCGCCTGACGGTTCGAGCCTACGCACAGAGTATTTTTTGATAGACTGAAAAGCCTACGCCTACTACTCGTAAGTCACGGCCATTGTTACCCTTGCTATTTGCGTATTAGAATTACGTTGCTATGTAATATTTATGAACTGTCCTCATTGTTACCTTCATTCCACAAGATGCGCCCACAACAAATCCGAATGTCTGAGCCAATATGGTGACAAGAGCACACGTGACCCACGCCAACCCCATGCGGTTCATGTCCAACGGTTGAGAAGTCAAGTACCAGGCAGGGAAAAAGAATACTGTTGCACATAATAACTGAAACAAGCACAGGAAAACGTTATCTTAGAGCTAAAAGTAAAAGTTTCAATGTGGGTAGTTTTCAGATATTAATCTATTGAAGTGTTTTTTGGAATAACTAGGATTACTTCGAATAAATATATTCAAGTGTTTTATTAAAGCACATTAGTTGTTAAGTGCTGTACATGCACTTCAGTTTATTTTATATCTAGACGTACTTGGAGGAATCTCAAGAAGTCATTGACCCTTTATTACCTAAGAAACACGATCGTAAGTACCTAACAGGTGTGAGGGCTGTTATCACTATTAACCTGTCCATTGCAGTGTTAGTTATAAAAATAGATGTTTTAGATTAATTTACATCTGCATCTGGGTCTTATGGGAGAGAAACGAATAGGTAAATGTCCAAACTTAACATACCTGTATGGGTAAGTCCACAATCATTTTGGAGGCACAGTATGCAGGCAAAGAGTACCACTTGTTCAGATGTTCATGTAGGACCACCTTTGCTTCCACTGGGACTGAAAAAAAATGTTGCGTTTACCAAATTTTCTTATTTTCAATAAGCATGAAAAACCAGCCCGATTTCTGAGCCAATCCAGGACGCCATGTCCTGAGTTGGATCCCCAGGTCGGGCAGTGTTATTGGGTTTTTCAATAAGAAAATTCATAGTAGTAGTACTTAGCAGCCCAGTCTGGATTTGTGTCCGGCCGGTGTTTTGTGGTATATGGTAGGCAATAGGCATAGGTATCTAGACTATCTAAAACGATTCGACTAATTTCTTTCAGGAATCAATAAGTTAGGTACACTTACACGTATGTATCGTAGGCATGGCATTAGAGAAGAAAAGGAACAGTAGAAAGAAGAACAGGCATCCAGTATTTGACATCATCCGCCCTGCTTCTGCGCCCGCGCCGTGGTATAGAGCGCCTAGAAGCAGCGCTACGACGAAGTGACATACCAGCCGAATCTGAAAATATTTTTACAATGGTCTTTTATTAAAAGGTGACCAATATTGAAGTGATACCTACCTACTTATGGAGATCGAGTTATAATAGGTACCAATGGCTAATGGTCAAGTGCTAATGTCAACGACATGGTACCCATCGACGTAGAAAATGTATACTGTGGTTTAGGGTTCGGGATCTGATTATGTTCGTGTGCTCATTGTCAGATCCAAGGCGTGGCTTGTTCCTGTTTACAATAATAAAACCACTAAACATTACTACGAACCTGAGTCAAGTAAACATCTCTGACTACTCCTATGCAGCATCTCCACAGTAGAGCGTTCAACTGTTGACATATGCTGGCGGAGTAACCGTTTGAAGGACTGGGATTGGGGTTCAGTAGAGCTACTGATTCTGGTGATAACTCTGCAAAAATGTCATAAGGAATTACATACATACAAAGGGCTAGGTAGAGACCTAGCCCTTTGGAGAACGCAGACGTTGTACACCCAAATTTCGCCGGTTATAGACTATGTAACAGGGGCGAGCCTATTGCTATCAATCGGGCACAAATCCAGGGTCCGGGTTGCTACTGAGAAATTCCAAATGGGAAAACCCAATGACACTGCCCGATCTAGGAATCGAACCCACGATCTCGTGGTCAGCAGTAGCGCTTGCCACCACTAGAGCAACGAGGCAAAAAGGCATTAAGTAATTAAGAATATTAAACGATCAACTTACAAGTTAATGTTTTGGAGATAACTTGAAACGGTTAGGTATGTATTTCATTGTAGGTATCTACTGTTACTATAGGTACCTAACCAATATCGCTATGTGACCTTCATTGAAAATTTTAAATACCTAGGTAGAATTAACCTATCCGCGATATTTGTCAGACTTTCGTAGTATGGATAGATTTATATCAGAACTAGCTTTTGTGGCTTCGCTCACCGTAGGGATCGGAAGGTTGTTGAGGAATGCATACTCCTTATGAGTATTGTCTCAGTTGCAAGTGGCAACTGTTGATAAAAAAATGTCATTCTAAGTAATTATTCGTTTTGACCAATACATAATTATGCTTTTTCTTTCCTTTCTCTTATTAAACTGTTTTTCTTATATCCTCGCCACCTAAATTTAATAAAGGTATACCACAGAAACGTAGGTTATACTACCTTGCTGGTTACTGGTGGTTATAGGTAGGTGGTTTTTGTCCAATGCCCTAACATTGGATACTTTTTATCCCGGTAGTACCTACCTACGTTACCGTTCCCGTTTGCCAAATATCCAAAGCCGTTCAGCCGTTAAGGTGTGAAAAGGTAACGGACATACAGACAGACAGAGTTACTTTCGCATTTATAATATTAGTAGGTAATAGTTACTTACCTATTCCTTTTCCGTTGCAAGTGTCATTCTTGGCGATCTTGCTCATCTCGTGAGCATAGCTGTTGGCTTCTTTCTCCAAGAGATTCATGTCGCCAGCGTGTTCGTCGCTTGCTATCTCTAACACTAGAAAACAAAAATAAAAACAGTTAATGGAAAGTAGGCACTAATTGTGGTGTCGTGATGGCTCAGTAGTTAGAGCCTTGCCTTACATGCGTGAAGGTTCAAATCCGGGAAAGTACCTACCACTGTGACTTTTTCAATTCATGTGTACCTACTTTCTTAGTTTATCTTGGACATTACTGACATCTGAGGAGAAGAACATCGCGAGGAAACCCGGTAAAAATAGTTAATATAGGTAAGTCTGAAATCGCCAATCTGTCGGGTTGGTTCATGCCTTCTTTTTACGAGAAGAGGCTTTTGCCCTGCAGTGGGATAATAATAAGCTGGTATGGTAGGCCCTTGTGGTATAAACTTGCGAGAGCGATAACTATAATGTAACCATGTAGACCAGGAAAAGTGGGGCCCAAAATAAAGCCTTAGGGAACACTCGTAATAACGTTCTTAATTATTTGAACGGAGCTGTCTCGAAAATAAGAGAAGTGTGTCATCATTTCTCTTGTTTTCGACTGACGAGTTGATTAAATTAGTTTCGCTAAGTCTTTAATCAACCTTAAAAGGGCGACAACAATGTTTGTAACTCGTGATGGCGTGTTGGAATTGGAACAGATGAGAGCCCAGAATAGAACCTTGCGGCTCTTAAGCTTGTTAGATTTTTTTTTTTATCATTTTCTGAAGCTGGCATTTAATATTGAAATAATAATTACGTAATTTTTATTTCGTCTTCACATATGCGTAGATCCTAGGATCTTGCTAAATTGTTATCAATGCTATAGCTTGCTTGTTATTTAATTCTTCAACTTTAAGTTACATACAAACTTTAAATTTCTATGTTTGTATAACACCATTTTGTCAACAACAGCGATTGTCTTCAGGAATTTATAAATAACGCCTCCTATCTATCGTCTGCATTGGCACATATTTCAATCTTAATTTATTACCGTGACAGCAACAAAATAAGGAGATAATATGTATTTATTTTTATAATTCTGTATTCTGATTTAAATACTTGTACTTACAATAATCAGCTATATTATAATACTGTGGACATGTAAACCCAGCCCTGGTGAGTGCACTGGGTATATCAGCTATGGCACCCGCGTACAGTGTCCTGCCATTGGCTAGCAAGATGACGTCATCAGCGGTGTTGAACAGTTGTGATGACGGCTGGTGAAGAACACACGCTATAGTCCTGCCACTACGGGCCACTGTGTGAAGAGCCCGGGCCACGGACAGAGATGATACAGCATCTAATCCGCTGGAACAGTAATCGAATCGTAGTTAATTTTTTGCATTTCCATACGTTATTACTAAACCTAATCGCTGATCACGATTTAAAACCAAGAAGATACGGCAAGAATCTGACTGCTACGATACTCGTAGTTCAGAAAAACTCGTAGCAGGTCTACGAATGGTACTACGAGGGAGAGAAAGATTCAAAATGAAGGGTCACGATTAAAAGAAAACATAGGAAGCATTTGACTGCTACGAAACTCGTAGGTAGTTAAGGACTCGTAGCGGTCTACGTCGGAATAGTGCTACGAAAAACTGATTAAAGCAGCAGTAGTATTTTTCGAAAATAGGTTAGGATCTAGGTTTTGTGCCGAAAGCAGCAGATATTAACTGCCACGTATTTTAGTTGGTATTCGTGTGACTCCGCCGCACAGTCCGAACAAGTTCTCACACACAAAAATAAAAATAATATAGGTAGACGTACAAATTAATTAACCTTGTAATTCTATTTGGCGGGTAGGTAATAAACCAATCTGGTCTATCTAGTTATTAAAATACACGTGTAAAATGCAAATTAAAATTTTATCGGTAATTGAATATTGCGATAAAAGTGTAAACAATTTCAGTTAATTTGTACATTTTGCTTAGGATTACCTGGTAGGCTCGTCTAGCAACATGATAGTGGGGTCTGTGAGTAGTTCGCAAGCGATGATAAGCCTCTTTCGTTCACCGCCCGATAGGCGACCCGCTCGGGTGTTGAGGACTTCATGTATACCAAGCTGCTTTGCGACTGTATTGATCTGTAGCAGTAGGATAGGAGTTTATTTAGGATTGTATTACAAAAATAATTGTTTACTGTGGTTCCCTTTGTTACACCGAATGACAAAAGACATACCTAAGCCCGAACACTATACCCAATGACTTGTTTTATCGATGCTTAAAAAACCCAAATACTTTTATTACTGCTTAAAAAGATTAAAAACTAAGCATGTTTCCAACTGGATCCCTTATGCCCGGTTTCTGAGGAATTCTTAAACGGAGTTTAAACTTTCAATAGCTATTTATTCGACATAATTATCTATTTAAGCGAATTCCTTGCTTATGCTCAGTTTTTGAGGTTCTCAGATAAACCCTTGATAATAATTCGCTCGACTTTTAAGCTAAATTCTTCCTTAATGACGTGTTCAGAAACACGATATCGAACCAATAATCACTATCGAAAGGATAAACTCAAACTCAAACTCAAACTCAAAGCATTTATTTCAATTAAACCAATTACAGGCACTTTTGAATTGTCAAGGGTCGGTCAGTCAGTAAAATGAAGCTAGTTGCCCATTCCAAAGCGTAGGTACCTATGGAGAAGAACGGGCAAGAAACTCCATGGACACTCTTTTAAATCAAAATAATATGTTTACAAAGTCTTGATTACATCATTCATGTTAAAAATTATGTAAGTATGTGAGAACGATGCAGAACGTTAAAAGCGTCCATAATGATAAGTCGAGAAAAAAAAGCAATTCAAATATTAAATTAAATTAAAATAAGCCATGGCAGCAAAGAGATGACCAGTCCCCACTGACGGCGCCCGTTCACGAACATGACGCATGTATTAGCACCATTCAGATCAACCATTTTGAAGGGAGCTAAATGATCCAACACACGCGCCACCATCAGAGAGACATTTGAGTGAGCATGACATACTCTCAGCTGCCAGAGCACATTCAAGTCAATGAAAGACGTACCCAGTAAATGGTAGCTTTATAGTATGTACGTAGTACTCACACATGTGCTATGCAATTATACAATACTAGGAGATTGAATTTATATAATGCAATAATAGTATTTTAAAATCTTCAGCAGCTCCAACAGTATTTTCCAATGCTATAATCAATTTATTTGTGCGTCCTTATGGAGCAGGACCAGCATTTAGCCAAGCATTCTTATCAGTGATGTAATCCCCTAATTTATAATATGCTTGGCTGCATAGTGTGCGTTTTATACAAGATTTAAATTTCTTTTCATTTAGTTGAAGTATGTGGGTAGGTATTTTATTGTAACATTTTAAACAGTAGCCCATGAAAGATGAGTCTACTTTAGCCAGCCTGAAACCTGGTTGAACTAATTGGTCCCTATTTCTAGTGATATAATTGTGTCTTTCACCTCTTTTACTAAAAAGATGTAGATTTTTCCTTACGTACATGATATTTTCATAGATATATTGACAAGGTACCGTCATGATGTTAATATCTTTAAACAGTTCCCTTAGAGAGTCACGCCTGCGGAGATTATATATGGCTCTGATAGCTCTTTTCTGCAGAATAAAAATAGACTCGATGTCTGCAGCCCGTCCCCATAGTAAAATACCGTACGACATAATACTATGAAAGTAACTAAAATAGACCAGTCTCGCGGTATCAACATCAGTAAATTGACGGATTTTTCTCACAGCATATGCTGCTGAACTTAGCCGTCCTGCAAGGGATGTTAAATGAGGACCCCATTGAAGCCTTGAGTCGAGCGTGATCCCCAGGAAAACAGTTTCATCGACGAATTCTAGTTTCTCTTGATTCAATACTATCTCACAATTACTACTTTTAACATTTGGTAAAGAAAATCTTATGCACTTCGTTTTTTTCCCATTTAATACTAAATTATTAGCAGTGAACCAATTTTGGATCTGCAGTAGGGCGTTATTTACGTCGTCAAGATTTGATGCACGTCTATTAATTTTAAAAATCAAGGAAGTATCGTCAGCAAATAACACCATTTGTGGTCGGGTTTTTAACAAATGGGGTAGATCATTAATATATACTAAAAAAAGGAAAGGACCTAATATCGAGCCTTGTGGTACACCCATTTTTACTTTTAAACCGAGTGAGTTAACACCATTTATTTGAACTTGCTGTTGTCTATCATTTAAATAAGATTTTACTAAACTGAGCGCAAGTTTTCCAAGTCCGTAATGCTCAAGTTTTAAGAGTAAGGTTTCGTGGTCGACGCAATCAAAAGCCTTGGAGAGGTCACAAAAAATTCCTATGGCGTCTTGGGACTCTTCCCACGCCGTGAATATGTGTTTTAATAAGGTGACACCGGCATCAGTCGTACAACGTCCCTTGGTGAAACCATACTGTTGGTCGTGTAATATTTTATTGGTGTTAAAATGATTGAGCATTTGGTTCAGCATCACCTTTTCAAACACCTTGCTGAAAACCGGTAACACGGATACGGGTCTATAATTATTGGCATCTTTACTGTCCCCCGATTTGAAAAGTGGTATTACCTTACTGTATTTCATTAAATCCGGAAAGACTCCTTGATCCACACACAAATTAAATATTAAGGCTAAGTACGGCGCTATAGTCTCAATAATGGAGGTACAAACTTTGATAGACATTCCCCATAGATCTTCGGTTAGTTTGACCTTGATTTGCTTGAAAGCTTTTATTACTATTATGGGGTTTATATGCTTGAATTTAAATTCAATCTGGCAGGATGATACGTTTGATCTTAATAAATCAATAGAACGCAAGGGCGAGGAATTTAAGATTTCAGTAGTTTTATGTGGGATACTGGTAAAAAAATTTACAAATTCTTGAGCAACTTCTTTGTTAGTGCTTATGAGACCACGCGAAGTCTCTAGTGTGAAATCATTATTATATTTTTTATTCCGGTTAGTCTCGTCATTTATAATTTTCCAAACCGTCTTTATTTTATTTTCGGCTGATTTTATCTTGTTGCTAATATACAAGGCTTTAGCTACCTTGCACGTATTTTTAAAAGTTTTAGAGTAGGTAGCAACGTATTTATTAAAAGTTTCAGAGTTAATATAAGGCTTAAGGCCATACAGCTCAAACAATTTTTCTCTACTTTTCCTAATACCCTTAGTTGCCCAGTCACTGAATAAAAAATTTGGGCAAATAGTTTTAGTTTTCTTTTTTAAAGTGTTATTGAACTCGGTGCGCACTATCGAAAAGAACTCCTCATATAATTCATTTACATTGTTTTTTATATGGCCTGGTACACTTAACTTACTAATTAAGTTATTATTAAATCTATTTAGATTGCTTGGTGTTATTTGTCTAGTTTGTATCTGAATTTTTTGTAATGGTATATTGGACCTGAACGTAACGGTTTGACCGCTGTGATCAGAAGGGAGATAGTTTACTATGGCTTTATCTAAGTAGTCGCAGCAACAAAAAACATTATCAATACATGTAGCAGAATTTATAGTTATGCGGGTTGGTTCTGAAAACACATTTAACAAATTGAATGATTTAAAGAGACTTAAGAATCGACTGCTATTTGAACTATTCTCTAAGATATCAATATTGAAGTCACCACAGATAATTAGCGATTTTTTACCAGTTCCAAGTTTTGCTAGAACATCTTCCATTACTGACTCAAATATGGAGTAGTTTTGATAATTTGGGGGTCTATAAACGCACACTATAACATGCTTATCTAGCTCAACACAGGACAGTTCAATGTTATGTTCAACCGACAGATCAACTATATCTTTACGAGTCTTAGATTTAACAGAATTTTTAACTAAAATTAATGAACCCCCACGCAGCATAGATTTTCGGTTAAAACAACTGCCCACATTATAATTTTCATAATTAATTAGCATTTCATAATCTTTCAACCAATGTTCAGTTAAACAAATAATTTCATACATAGTTTTTTCTAAAAATAGTTCAATTTCTAATTGTTTGGATGAAAAACCTTGAATATTTAGTAAAGTAAAGAAGTAAAACAATCAGAAGGAGTAAACATTAGAATTATAATAAATACAGAATAAAAGAAACTTAAAATAAAACTTTTCTTATATCCGTTTGACAATCAACAGTCAAGTGTCTCCATAGCAACCGACAGATTAAAATATGAATAATCTATGGTAATGACATGTATCCTACACCACCCCCCTCCAGAGACCGTCAAGGGCGATAAAAATCAGCAAACCTGACATGACGACCAGAGCGAGTGGTATACTCTTTCTTACTGCTAGGTGGAGTGACTTCTTCTGGGTCAGCTTTGTCTGCCAAAATGTAAGCTGGCTTAAGGCGGTCAATTGAGACCGTGACCTCTCTGCCCTTGATAAATAATCTGAAGACTTTGTCTCCTCTATGCAGAACTTTGTGAGGACCTGTGTACGCTGGTTGTAGCGAGCCACGTAATGCGTCTTCACGAAGGAACACGTGATCAGTGGTCTGCAGATCCTTAAAAACGAAAATACTGGTCTTGCTGTGACGAGATGCTGGAGTTGGTTGCAGGTTTTGAGCGAATTTACGAATGCGCGCAGTGAAATCTGTGACGTCGGTAGTTCCATCGCCACAAGGAGTAAAAAATTCACCCGGGAGTCTTAGCGGTTCGCCGTATACAAGTTCGGCTGAAGACGCTTGGACATCCTTTTTGAATGCGCTCCGTATACCAAGCAATACCCACGGCAAAGACTCTGTCCATTTGTCATTTGCATGACACATTATGGACGCCTTGAGTTGCCGGTGAAATCGCTCCACCATACCATTACATGACGGATGGTATGCTGTTGTCCGCTTGTGCTGAAAACCAGCCAATTTGGACAATTGTTCGAATAGGGCCGACTCGAACTGTCGACCCCTGTCCGTGATAATGTCTGCGGGACAGCCAAATCGGGCAATCCATCCGGATAGCAGCGCTTTAGCTACTGTCTCGGCAGTTATGTCGACAATAGGTACGACCTCCGGCCACCTGGTAAAACGGTCGACTGCCGTTAGACAGTACCTAAAGCCTTGCGAAATTGGGAGCGGGCCCACAAGGTCAATGTGGACAGTGGTGAACCTTGCACGTGGGAGGTGATACGACCCTAATGGCGCAGAAACGTGTCGGCTCACTTTGGCCCGCTGACACTCAAGACAAGCTCGTGCCCACTCTCTGCAATCCTTTCTAATGCCTGGCCAAACGAAGCGCTCTGCGATTAATTTGGCAGACGCTGAGACACCAGGGTGGCTGAGGGAATGCAGGCTATCAAAGACTTGCTTTCGCAGCATTACAGGCACAAATGGTCTGGGGGGCGTTGTACTGACGTCACAGTACACAGATGTACGCTCCCCTGGGACCTGCACCTTCTCCAGAACCAAGGATGATCCTTCCTGGAGTAGCTTGGACAGCTCCGGATCCGAAGTTTGCGATTCCGCGAGAGTGTCGAAGCTGACCGGTACTTGTAGCGCTTCCACGCGAGATAAGGGGTCGGCTACGACATTGTCCTTGCCGGAAATGTGTCTTATGTCGGTGGTGAACTGGGAAATGAAGTCTAAGTACCGGAATTGCCTAGGCGAGCAGTTTTTCTTCCTCTCGTGGAATGCGAAACTAATCGGCTTGTGGTCCGTGTACACGACGAAGTGTCTGGCCTCGAGCATGTGGCGAAAGTATTTGATGGCCTCGTAAATGGCCAGCAGTTCTCTGTCATAGGGAGAATACTTTGTTTGCGAAGGGCTGAGCTTCCTGGAAAAGAAAGCTAAAGGCTGCCAGCCGTCATCGCTAAGCTGCTGTAACACGGCGCCAATTGCGGCATCCGACGCATCAGTAACCAACGCGAGTTTGGCATTGCAATCGGGGTGAGCTATTAGGGCAGCGTTAGCTAAGCTTGCCTTGCAGTCCTCAAATGCTTGCAAAGTATTCTCCGCAAGACATATAGGCTGCGAGCCCTTTACATTGCCAATCAAGAGGTTGTGAAGCGGCGCCTGGATCTGAGCTGCGTGGGGTATAAATCGCCTGTAAAAATTAATCATACCCAGAAATCGGCGCAACTGACGGACATCTTTGGGCGGCGGGAAGTTGTTGATGGCATCGACCTTGGAGTCAAGCGGTTTGGTGCCCTTCTCGGAGATGTGGTAACCTAGGAAGGTTATTTCGGGAACACCGAAAACACACTTGGACGTGTTGACTAGCATACCAAAATCCTTCATCCTGCCGAAGATAATGCGGAGGTGCTCCTCGTGCTCAGCCTGTGACCTTGAAAAGATTAAGAAGTCATCCAAGTAACTGTAGCAAAAGTTCAAACCTCTGGTCATCCCGTCCACAAAACGCTGAAAAGTTTGGCCTGCGTTACGCAGACCAAACGTCATATATGGGAATTCATATAGGCCAAACGGTGTGGTTATCGCCGTCTTCGGAATGTCGTCCGGACTGACAGGTATCTGATTATAGGCTTTCACAAGGTCAATTTTGCTGAAAATTTTGCAACCAGAGATGCTGTGTGAAAAGTCATGGATGTGCCTAATCGGGTACCTGTCAGGGACGGTCCGTGCATTGAGCATCCTGTAATCACCACAGGGCCTCCAACCGTTATCCTTTTTGGGGGCGAGGTGCAGTGGTGATGCCCATGGACTCTCCGACGGTCTAGCAGTTCCATTGACCAGCATCAGCTGGAACTCCTGCTGAGCAATTTTTAATTTGTCTGGCGCTAGTCGCCGAAATTGAGATGAAACTGGCGGGCCTGGGGTGGTGCGGATGTGGTGAACGGTGGTGTGTGGTGTAGTACGTAGAGTACCAGCGGGTCGGGTGATGTCGGGAAACTCGTCTAAAATTTTGTGGTACCTCGAATCACCGGAAGAAATTTTTACAGAGTATAAAGATGAGTCTGGATGATTCGATGCTATGGAGTAAATATTTGTGTTACTGTCAACTAGTCGTTGATTACGACAGTCAACGACTAACGAGTAAAAACTTAAAAAGTCCACACCGATAATCGGTTTGGTTACCTCGGCAACCACAAAACGCCACTTAAAGTCTCTACGGAGTCCTAAATTTAAATTTAATTCAACGAAACCATATGTCTTAATGGGTGTCCCATTCGCGGCCACAAGTTGGTAGTTCGTACACACACGACGGTCACTTAGCAAACGACGGGGGTAGACGCAGAGGTCGCTGCCGGTGTCGACCAGAAACTGCGTCTTGGTGCTCCGATCCGTGACGAACAGGCGACCAGTCGAACGAGGGCAATCGTTTGTCGCCATTACTGACTGCCCGCGGCGTTTCCCTGCCGGTAGTCGCAGGGCTTGATGCAGCGCTTCGCCTTCTCACCATGCATCGCGTGGTACCAGCACACAGGATGCTGTCGGTAGCTGGAACTCGAACGGGTTGATGAGCGATGGCGTGAGTGCCGTCGCGCGTCTCGACCACGGCTGTGGGAGCGGTTTCGCGAACGGCTGTCACGCAGATGCACGGTCAGGTCCTTCATGGCGCGCTTCAGCTCGGCGATCTCGGCTGCCATCACACTAACCGAGGGTTCTGCTGCTGAAGTCGCAGCGATGTGGCTTGTCGGCGTGACGATGTCCTGGACGCGGTCAGCCAGTTCAGCTAGTGCCTCCAGGGTGCTGTGGGGCTGCGATGCCAAGAGGGGCTGGATGCTGGTGGGGAGTCGGCTACACCAGATGGTGCGCACGAAGTCCTCGGGCACAGTTGGTCCTGCCAATCCCTGCAGATGGCGAAGGAACTGTGACGGTTTCCGGTCTCCCAGCTCCTCGTGCATCAGCAGCTGCTTCACCTTCCGCTCCTGGGAGGCCGAGAGACGCTTCACTAATTCCGTCTTCAGCTTCACGTATCGGTCGGTGGCAGGAGGGGACATGATGACGTCCTTCACCTCCTTTGAAAATTGGGGGTCGAGGTGACCGACCACATAATTAAATTTGGTGACGTCATTCGTCACCCCTGCATTCTGGAACTGCGCTTCTATTTGAGCGAACCAGATGTCCGGCTCTTCTGGCCAAAATGGTGGTAACTTCAACGACACACGGTTACAAATGTCGTGGTCAATAGAAACGGGCTTCACTGGGCGCGTCCTGTGTGTAATGTGCTTCGCCGGCTGTGAAGACGCGGTATGCTCAGACTCACTACCACTCATTTTGTTATATATAAAGTGTTCAGCTCGGGGTCACCAGTTTAGTAAAGTAAAGAAGTAAAACAATCAGAAGGAGTAAACATTAGAATTATAATAAATACAGAATAAAAGAAACTTAAAATAAAACTTTTCTTATATCCGTTTGACAATCAACAGTCAAGTGTCTCCATAGCAACCGACAGATTAAAATATGAATAATCTATGGTAATGACATGTATCCTACAAATATTTTGATGAAATAATTTCAAGGAATTCTGCTTAGACCCTTTTTTACACTTTACTATTTGAGAGCAAGAAGGCACCTTGTTGTTGGTAGGTATAACAATATTGTTACTGGTATCTTCTGTTGTCTTACTAACTAGTTTAAATCAACATCCGGAGTGAGCCCCAAGACTCCCATGCCATCACCAGGCAATGATTTCCCAATCCCACTACTTGTGGACCCCACAATAGAACCAGAATTTGCCAAAGTGACACATGGATCCTCCTTCGTACAATTATTATTGTAAATAGTTATAGCATTAGCGCTACAGTTATTTCGGGTGACCACCTGTACATTAGAATTATTACTAATAATTGCGGTGTTAATTATACTACAAGACTTCGACATACTACTTATGTCTGAGTTTATATAAGCTAATAGCCTCGCTATTTTATGTCTAAACATAATGGGCAGATACACTGTATTCCTTGTCGATTTCAACTTATCAACAAAACTGTTGGTGTCAAAAAACTCCGTTTAAAAACCTCAGAAACCGGGCATTATTCTCGTACTAAGTCGTACTTAACTAAATAATAGCTGGGGATCGATCGATCTGCGAGGCTAACTAACTATAACGCTCGCACATAGTTCACACATGACATGTTTTGAGGTCTTTCGTGCCTCTGTGAGCACATTAAAGGTTAACGCAGATTTCAACGTATTGCAAAAATCCTCCTGCATCACTTCAGTACATTTTGTCTGAAATATCACACACACACTACAGGCGGACCGCACAACGCTTTTTGTACTGTAATGAAATGCAATGCGCTGCGGCTCGCTGTGGCGGTAATGTGCGCTTAACATAAAACCATCGAACCTGTCAAAATCTCACTGTGGAAAACTCTGATGAAGTGAGTTGTCAATAGTGTTAATCCCTAGTATGAGGTGAAATGATAGCTCACTTCGAGCTCACTTCACTTAAGTTTTCATGGTGAGCTTTTTACAGAAAAGACCGATAACATACAATAGTGTAACATTGACTCTCAGAAGTTCGAGAGTCCGACTTGGTCCAAGCATGCATTACAAAGAACAAACATCATCGTAATTACCGCATTACTACGTTCTCTGTAGGATATATTCGGCAGCTTGAGACTGGCGGCGAACCTGAGGGTCTCTCCAGCAGTCAGGGTATCAATGAGCGTGGTGTCCTGGGCCACCAGCACTGAGCTTCGACCTGCACCGTACAAACATCCCGTTACACCTGCCTTTCTGCAACAAATGGTCTTTGTTATTTGTGTTTTAAAAAAGATTGAATCTATCTATGTCTACCTAACGAGTAAGATATATGGACACACAGCGTCCCACCTTTCACATCTGTACGAAAATTGTTTTACCTAAACTATTTTTGTCTGTCTGTTCCAGCATTACATCGAAACTGCTAGACGGGTTTCAAATTTCAATGAAAGGAACGGTGTGCTAGTTTCCTTTGGGATAGGTCTTTTCCGATGGGTGAGTGCAAACTCTATTAGAAGATACTGAGAAGTTTAAAACAGATGACAATAAAAACGATCTGTCAAAGCACTCATCGACTACGGTGCTAATCTCACTAATATTATAAAGGCGAAAGTTTGTGAGTGTGTGTGTGTGTGTTTTTATATGTTTGTTAAACACACCCTGACACACACACACACACACACACACACACCCGCACACACACCCTCACACACACCCTCACAAAATTTCGCCTTTGTAATATTAGTGTGATAGTGCTTAGATAAATAGTTTATCTAAGCAATCGAAGTATTAAGTTTGGGGTTTAAAACTTGGCGCATAGGTACTAAAGGCTTTATCAATGTTGGATGCTGTTACGTATTTAGGTCAATTTCTATTAAGGAAAACGTCTTGAAGGAACTTCGAGTTCTTAGAAACACTGTACACAAGTGCTTTGGTAAGGTATTTAAGTTGCTCGTTCCTTCTCTGTACAAGAAGTTAATAAGACGCCTTTGCCCCTAGCAGTGGGAGAGGTAGGTATTTAATTATATAGCTTTTCCTATACCTACCTAGACCTAGCTGTTTATTCGCGGATGACGGAATGACGGAAGTTACTATAATTTATCATATGAAGTAAGAATTATTTCCTCAATTTAGAAACAGCAATGTGCAAAGATTTTATTTACGCAATCATTTTAGTTAGTAGGTATCTACTTAGTCACACTATCTATATACAAATAAATAAAATTGAAGTGTCTGTAATAAAAAAGTGTGCCAAATATTTGAATGATAACTACGGTTCGTTCTATCAACTTTATACAGACGGATGTAAAGAGGCGCATTATGCGGGAGCGGCTGTATTCGACCCTCAATTAAATAATACGCTTAAATTTAAAATTAAAGTTAATATTGCTGTAATGTACTGCGAGCTGATAGCTATATCCGAAGCCCTGTCTTACGCGCTAACTCTTGATACTCAGCATATTGTGGTTTTAACTGACTCTAAGAGTGCTTTATTGCATCTGGCTCGGCTACCCTCGAATTCTCGAGGTTCCCCGATAGCCTTTGTTATCCTCCAAACCATTTTAGAGCTGCGTATGACTAATAAAACTATAATTCTACAGTGGATTTCATCTCATATTGGCATCGTGGGCAATGAAAAAGCGGATCAGGCAGCAAAATTAGCTTCATCGGAAGGGATCACATACACTTGTTTACCGCTTCACACAGATCAGGTTCAGGCAGTCAAAAAGATTTGTAAAGACTTGTGGCAGGAATATTTTGATGAGAGGTCGCTCACCAAAGGCATATGGTACAAGACTATACAGGCAGGACCTTTTCGTTGCCCATGGTTCCAGAAGATGGAAGCCCATAGACAATATATTGTGACACTGCTGAGACTTCGGTCCGGGCACATTCCATCAAATAAATTTGCACATTTAATGGGTAAAACGGACTCACCTAATTGCACGGAGTGTAACGCGATCGAGGATGTTCACCATGTTTTGCTCGAATGTGTCCGGAATGAGGGTCAGCGGCGACAGGCACTTGGGGATTCGCAGTATAACATAGGGTTATGTAGCAGCTTCTTGGCATTCCCATTTTCGGAAGGGGCCGAGAACTTGTGTGCATTATACATGTGCCATTTACGGAACGGAAGCAACACCCAACAATAGCTGGGCTCTGCTTCCACTCCATTGTTGTAATTGTAATATTGATAAAATTTTAGAGAGATAAGATGTATTTAGCCATAAGAGTTATATTATAATTAGAATTACGGGGCGACATCGTCAATGTTGACCGAGTCCCCTAAAATAAAGAAAAAAAAAAAAAAAGTGTCTGTAATTTCAATAGTCAAGTTTTTTACTAAATGCATATGAAAGTATATAAGTACGGTATTCATGATTTTTTTTTAATTTTTGTCTGTCTGTTTGTTCCGGCTAATCTCCGAAAAGGCTGGACCGATTTTAACTTACACTGGCAAATAGCTGATTTTATAAAGAGTAACATACTTTTTGTTCCGGTAGCACGTTCCCGTGGGATGATTTCCGACATCTACGCGGACGAAGCCGCGGGCAGAAGCTAGCAAAAAATAATTAGATAGGTACCCGTATAGCGTAAAAACGCATTTCTTTTAACGTTTTAATTGAAGAAACGATTTTATGTGGGAGTTGTTATATGTATTTAGGACCTGCTTCACTATTGGTACCTATGTTTGCACTTTGGTGTCCATGACCTTCATATTTAATCATTTAAGCCTGATTACCTATTACTATCTAATTAATGCACAAATACAAGAAATAATTATATTAGAATTACACATTACATTAGGTACCTACCTGCATTTGACAATGCTCTATCATTATCATTTACGTATGTTAATCCCTTTTTAAATACAAAAGAATTTATAATTAGGTACTGAAAAATATGTTGTTTGCTGATTTAGAAATGGTGAGGGATTTTACCTTTCAATTGTTTTGGTTTTGTTAAAATATTAATTAAATACAATCTTTTCACTACTATGTTGTAAATTGTAAAGTTTAGTGTCCTAAGCGACGTGCGCATCCACATACCTAAGTATAAAGGCGATTTAACTAAAAGGCGTTCTACACGATCCAGACCGACCGCCGACAGAGGTGACCTTGGTCCAGTTGGTGTGAAAATCTACCGTGTAGACGTTGGTCGGTCGACCAAATATGGGCGGGGTCAAACGACCTTTGGACAACCTTGGTCGGCAGCGCATCCATCGCGACAGGCTGCGTCCGTGGTCGGTACCAACCGTCTAGAACGCTGTCGGCCGACGGGAGAGCTTCAGTATGCGTTTGTCAGTCAATATGGGCGCACGTCATTGCGTGTCACAGCGATGGATTCACAAAACGAACCCCGCGAACGAGAGGTTCTGACCGAATTTATATCTTTATACACTGACTAGCTTCTGCCCGCGACTTCGTCCGCGTAGATTTCGGATTTGTGACAGGATTGCGTATCTCAAAAGGAAATCAAAATAACCCATAAAGATACAAATTAAAAAAGATAAAATAAATAGAAGTAAGAAGATGAATTTTTTAAACTTTGCGAAAATTATGAAAACTTTATAATACTATACAGATCATGGATGTGATGTAAATAGTTATATTATGACTTTATTTTTGATTTTGTAAACTTATTTACCGACAATTTTTTCTATACATATAATTAAGGAGTAAATCGACGAATCTGTAGGTGTACAATGAATATTTTTTGAAAATTCAAAGCTTATTATATTTTTATATTTATATGTTTAACAAAACCAAACGTCCAATTTTAATCATTCAAAGACCAAATATTATCTACATAATTATTTTGATAAGGATTAATAGCATGAGTAAAATAAATGCGTTTAAATGTAGTCCAAAAAAAATTCAAGATTTTTAAATAAAAAAATGGTTGTTGTGCCTCACTCGACATAGATAGGTATAGTGTGTTGCGTACTTTTTTGTAGATATTTATAAGATCTACAATTAATTTGAACATTTTATGGTTCTATCTTTTACAGTTTAGGCAGCGTACGCAAAATAAGTAACTTTTCTGGTTGATTTTTTACACCTAGTGTCCAAAAAACCCAAATTTCTTACGGAACCCTATTTTTTTCCAAAATAAAATTTTGCCTATGTTACTCGTGGATAATGTAGCTTTCGAATGGTGAAAGAATTTTTTAAATCGGTCCAGTAGTTTTTGAGCCTATTCATTACAAACAAACAAACAAATTTTTCTTCTTTATATTATTAGTATAGATTTATCATGTCTTTGGGACATTGAATCTAATTTATATAAAGATAAGAATAAAAAAATGTTTATTTAATTTTTAATTTTTATTAATAATTCATTTTTCTTCTTCATTCAAGCATAAAAAAGTTTTTGCCAAACCGACCTTCCGTTGCTTTGAAAGGCAAGGAGCCATATTGATACGTCTTTACGCTGTGAACACCGGACGGAATTGACAAGTTGGTGTCAACCACCGACCGTGTAGAACGAATACAAAAGTTGGTTGATCCGACCAAGGTCACCTCTGTCGGCGGTCGGTCTGGATCGTGTAGAACGCCTTTACACAACAAGAAACCTTGTGTGCCCTTACCTTTTTTGCATAACGTTTTTTTGTCCTGGTGAATTAAGAAAAGGCTTGGTAAGAGCCAGCGCGCACTAGCGACTTTTTGTTGACCGATAGTTTGATCGTTCAGGGAATTAGTATGAAGCTATTTTGAAGTGCACGCGTTTGATCGGCCGATTTTTAATCGCCAAATGCGTGCACTTCATTATAGCTCCATAACGATTCCCTGAACGATCAAACTATCGATCAACAAAAAGTCGCTAGTGCGCGCTGGCTCTAAGTGTGCATACACATGAGCGACACGCGTCGACGACACAGCCAACTGCAACCGGCGACGCGTATCGGCAACAGCCGTAATGACGTCGACAACGTGTCGCTCGTGTAGTTGAGTACAGTGTTGTGAATGCATACTCAGGCGGGCTGGTGTCCACAACTCCACGTCATAGCTTGGATTTTGCGTACGGAAGGGAAGGTTTACAATCTTTAAGGTCGACCGTCCACTACTATACGCACGATGTGCACGGAAAGCCAAGAGAGGTTTGCCATGTTATCTTTGTTTGCCAGTCATGCTTTCCGAGCCGTGGGGCACAGTACTCGCAGTGGACGTTCCGCCGACATTTTCATACACAGCGAAGCTAAGTACACGTCCATAGCTTAGCCCATGTGGAGGTCGCGCCTTAAAAACAAAAGTGGTAGAAAATAAATTTTAGCAATATTCTTACTTTCTTCCAGCTAAGATTTTGAGTAGTGTGGTCTTGCCAGCTCCTGAAGGACCTAATATGAAGGTCATCCGCCCAGGCCTGAGGGCTCCCGAAGCACCACGTAGGATGATGTTTGGATCATTTGGATCCTCTGTTATGTCTGGTTTCTTTCTCCAACATCGCCCTGAGGATTAAAAAAGAAGTTGATGAGAACAAAAAAAATATGTTGCAAGCCTTTTGTAAACTTGACTTTGCTGATGGATGTAAGAACAAAAGTTCAATGACTACGTATAAATGCTAAAGGACTTGAATTGTTTGTTGTTGACTTATTGTTCTATTTATATATCCTTTGTGCTAAGTAGGAAACCTATGTCTACGTCTCTAGGGCTAAAATTATCGTATATGCGCCTTTATTATAATTATTTATTGTTAGAACGAACGCATAAACCAAACAGTAAAATAAATTAAATTTAAAAAGAAAACAAAACTTGACTTTTGTTAAAAATCGTGGCGACTATGGATTTTAAAGGGAATAAAGAGTTAAATATTCCCTACTCTATTTGTATTATTTGAAAAGGGAGATAATTTAATAATTTTATTTCATATCGGCTTATTATAAATGTAATAAACGAGGAAAACTGTCCCACCGTAATACGGTTTATTATAGGTAATCTGTGGTCAAGACTGTGTGAGAGTCGTCGGTACTGTACCGGCAGATGAGAGTACTATGGAGACTATATATGCTTTCTATTGGATTTTTATTTCTATGGCGAGGTCTTGGTACTTAGGTACTAAGTTTTTCGGATATTGTAGTTTGAACGTTGGGTTAGTTGATATTAAGTATTTATCGAACAAGCCTTCGCACCTTCTTACAGGTGCAGCCATTTTAGTCCTTTAGTAAGTAGTTTACAGGTCAAGTTAAACTGTACCTAACTCGTTTCAGACTCATCAAACTATCAGTTAAGCCCAGTGTTCACAGTCCCAGTAGCTGGCGGACAGTGAAGGACAGTTACTAGGTCCGTGAAAACAAAGTTGAGCCAGTACTGACTGGTCAGTTGCTGTCGGTCAACTACTTCAATTTTTTTTGTTTCTACTGTCCACTGACCTTCCCCACCCCCACAGGGATAGCTACTGGGTCGTCACTCGCTCCGTACGAACGCAACTTGTGGGTCAGAAACACCAGGCCAGAACTAGTAACACAGTAGCTGTGTACTGCTGTCTCCTATGCAGACCCAGTAGTGAGAACACGTGGAGAAAGTGACAGTACTTTATAGACAGCAGAATGTACAGTTGCTGACTACTGGGTGGTCAGAAACTGGGCCTGTGAAAACCAAGCCCTAGGCTAAGCGATGTAGCATTAAAATTTATCGTTGTCAAACTGAGCCCCGAACTTACAAATACCTGAGCTTAATTCAGTCACGGGACTAACTACTAAGGTATGAATGCAAAGATTCTGTTTTATTTTAGTTGACCGTTCGGTAAATTATAAAAACCGGTAACTAAAAGATCAGGCTATTTTTAAGTAAATTTTAGCCTGCCTCGTGTGGTTGCTCTTTAGGTATGTTTTGTTTTTAAATTTGATAGTGCAACTTTTTTGTAGTCTTTTGAAGAATACAAAGAAGGAAAAACAATTTAATAAATATTAAATTCGAGTTGTGCAATGATGACTGAAGATGAAGGTCGCGAGAATCCACTGGATGCGCAAAACACAAGACCGGTCGATGCGGCGATGGTTGGTGGTATATGTCAAGCAGTAAACGCTTTTTGGCTTAATTAGGGAGTGACCTCACTTATCTGGAGCTGATTAATTTGACAGGACTAAACTAAAATTTATCTTCTGTCCTTTTCTTAATGAAATAGAAAGAAAAAGATGCACTGAGCTTAAATTTAGTTTAGTTTGTGAACAACAGAATCGGCACCATTATCTAGCTAAAGAGTGACAATTAAGTCTTAATCGTTGTAATCAAACAATGAACACAGAGGTGATTTAGTAATGAGACGTAATTACCTTATCGCTGTAAGTTCATTCACAGGTCTTCCTTAATAACTATTGTTCTAGACCTTGTGTGGTTTGAGTATTTACCTAGACAGGTCCGTTACGTCCATGATTTTAATGAATGTTTATCCTTTAATACCTTATAATACAATTATCTTGGATTACATATTATGTTAGTCCGTAGATAATAGTATTAAGATATTATAAAATTGTTGGTAATTATTAGGTTATTTAAATCATTGTCGCTAGTTCTTAAAATATGTAGATATAATTTGTTTCCTTAACAAAAGTACTTTTGTACAATGTCATTATATTAATATCAAACGGATGTTTCAGTAGTTTTGATAAGGCATTCTGATATCGGGATGTCCCGTTTTTATAACCGAGATAAATAGCTGCCATTCCTACGTGCCCCGTAGACTTCGATACTCCATTTTATTCTAATATAATTGCATGTGTGTACTATATTTGTTTCAAAGAATACATTAGGTAAATTGTCAATACGTACCATTGACAATTTATCTATGTTGAATCCATTTTTTCTACATCAACTTTTTACGTGGTAGTCAGTGTTAATTAATGCTTTGTACTACAACTGAGTAACCCTCTGAAAACTGGAACAATTTTCTTGAAAACGTGGTGTTTTTACGATCATACAAAACATACATTAAATTTTTAGGATATAACAATTCACGCTGTGTCTCACTCTCATGTCTTCATGATGTAATCATAATATGTAACTAAATTAAAGAAGTCTGTTTGACGACTTTTTTGTTGACTTTGGAAAAGTTAACAGAGAATACTTACCTACGTATTACCTACATTTTTGTGATCCTGTTAATTTTATTGCTTTTGCGATTATTAAGTCTCTCAAAATAAAAACTCTGTCTGTCTGTCTGTATGTTACCTTTTCAAGCCTAAACCGCAGAACGGATTTCGATCAAATTTGGCAAGGAGATAGGTAGAGTCCGGGGCCAGGACATAGGCTACGTTTTGTCAAAAAATAATTTAAAAGGGGTGATAGGGGATGAAAGTTTGTATGGGAAACTTAGCATTTCTTAAGTTAGGGATATGAAAATTCAAAGGAGAATGGACAAATCTGCCCTGAAGTCTAATAGCGTTAAGACACATACCAATGGAAAGATCTCACCAAGGACAGTATTTCTTATTCTGACGATTTCTCTCGATTGTTAGCACGTAAGGAGCTACAGAGTTTTAAATGTGAGTAAAATAAAGTACTATTGAAATTCTGGTATTTCGTCAATTAATTAACTTTCATTATATCTGTGTCTTGCAAACATCATCTTTTAAGCCTATAAACGGATATTTTAAAATATTGACCTCTTAGATCCCGTTTTAAGAACGATGTTTTTAAGAGACGCATCCCCCCCCAACAGCGTTAAAATATGTATATATGCCGATGGAAAGAGCTTTCAAGGAGAACCTTTGGTATTAACACGACTTTTGCCGATTGTTAGTCAGTACGGAGTGAATGACCTAATAAAAAAAGGTACTTATTTAAAAAAGTAAAAACCCGATTGCCGTAAAAAACTTAAGTTAAAAAAACTGAAAAGGTAAAAACAAGCCCATTTTAAATTAAATAAAAGTTGGAAGCGAGCGGGATCCATTTGAGTTTGAAAATATAAAAAAGGAATGGGTCCCGCCTGCTTCCAACTTTTATTAGAGGATGATTTTAAACTTAACATGATTATAGAAATTGGATCAAGATCGAGAATCTTGAGGTAATATTTATTTCATTAAAACCGGTCCACCCGCTTTAAAGTTATTACAATTTAAAGTTATATTGTAACCATAAAAAACTGTTTAATTAAAATAAAATAAAAATTGCATTTATTCATTATGTATCTGTCTCTGTCTAGTAACCTTTTCACGCTTTAACCGTTGAATGGATTTGAATGATACGGATAGACCATGACCTGCGGGGTAATTGCGTAACACACTATCAGTAGCGATGGGTTTCATTTTGACAGTACAACAATATTCATTACGTGATTTACGTTGAGGAGCCGACAAATTCGAACATAATTATGAAGCAATAGATTAGCAATATCAGCCGACAAATTCGAACATAATTATGAAGCAATAGATTAGCAATATCCTTCAAAATGATTTAGATCGAGATTGATAGTGTCTTACGCAATTAGGGTGCTGGGTTAGTTAGGATATTGGATTCTTTTATCCCGGTCGCACATTCCCGTGGGATAATTTCCGACGTCCACGCGGGCGAAGCTGCAGGCAGAAGCTAGGTAGAAATATTTTAAAATCTTAATATAGTAGGTACAGACGCCACTACGCCAGCACATCAAGCTACCCGAAACTGTCAAATTATCCCAATCAACCTTGAACCTTATGCTGTAGTAACAAAGTTGAAAATCTATTAAAGAGATTTGACGGAATGTAATAGCTTGATGTGCTGGCCGTCTGTACCTACAAGTTAAGTTTTTGCATTCTTGCACGCAAACTGCATTTAAATCGGCTTTAATACGTGCGTTGGAGAATAACTTATAAAGTTATAAACAGTCAATGTAGGTATGTTGTCATTCTACATGGTCAACTCAAATAGCCGACAGATTTAAACAATGGAACTATGTAATGAAGTGTTAAACGTTTTAGCATTAAGTAATAACGTAGGTAGATATAAAAAACAAAGATTCTTTCGAGGACTTTTTCTTGCCTGATTGCCAGTTAATAGAATAGACTAATTACAGAAATTTATAGCTGTTGAGAGCAGTGGTGGCCCAGTGATAATGGCCTCGAGTTACGAGTTGTAGGTCGTGGGTTCAAACTCAGGAAGGCGCTTCACTTTGTGAAAATAATTTCATCACCACTGCTCCCAAAACGGTGAAGGAAAACATTGTGTGGAAAGCGGCATGTCCTACAACAAAAAATTCGAAGACATGTGACATCTATAGGCTGACCGCTTAACTGCGACGTTGCCTGAGGTAGTTGCGCGGTGCGGGAGGGGTGATAGTTATCACAAGTTGACGAATCACTGAGCACACCCCTCCCGCACTGCGCTGCTACCTCAGGCAACGTCTCAGTTAAGCGGTCGGCCTATACCAACTAGCACTGGGCCCGTGTGGTATATTATTAGCCCTCTCGAAGAGAGGAGGCCTGTGTCCCAACAGTGGGAACATTATAAGCCGAATGAGTATAGTTGTGGTTACTGGAGTATGCACCAGCTGTGGAAACGACGCGACGAACGGAGTGTTGTGGTGTAATACAATTTAAAAGTTAAAATAAAAAATACATAATTTTTTTAAAGTATTATCTATCTAACTCTTATTCTGTGCTCTAATCTCTTGTTTAAGAAGAAAAAAAATAAGGTAGAATCTCTAATCTCTTGTAATACTACCCGTTTGGTTTTTCACTATTTTTGATGTTCACCATTTGGTTGTGTGGGAATAAAATAAAATTAATTCTTAGACAAAATCAAGATTGTTTAATAATACAATAACAAATGACTGTGTGAGTTTATGTAAGCGAACGAAAAAACATGTCTACTCTTTTAAGCAGTCAAAAATATTAGCATACCTAGACATCGCATAGACGGCGTAGACGCCGGAAAGACCGGCGGCATTTATATGCTATAGTTTCATAATTTTTGGATAGCAACACGGAAACACAAATGCTAGCTTATTGGATATTGACTTTTAAAAATAAAAATTGACAAACGAAAGAAGAGAAAAACCTATAGAATGACCCCTAGAATTCATTTTCAGTCAACTGTTTGATTTCTCAGTAGCAGCCCGGAGTCTGGACTTGTGCCTGGTTGATGGCAATAAGCTCGCCCCCTATTACATGGGACTTTAAACATAACTGGCGAAATGGTGTACTAGGTACACCTCTGCCCAACCCTTCGAGAAAACAAGGCGTGATGTTATGTTATGTTTGATACTTAGATCATCGGTACTCGTACAAAAAATACAGAACCTAAAAAAAACTATATACTGTGGCATGGATTTTCCGCGAAATGGTCGGCGGCGCATTCGTAAATAAATACGTCGCCCGAGTCAAAGTCAGTAGCGTTTCAAAGGCCTAGGCTATACTTAGGTCTGGAAACCACGCATTGAGTACAGAAATTACATGTGCCTAAAAGAACTCAAATGAAGTCGTATACTGTTTGATTATGGTTTGTTCAAACAATGATTCTAATAAGGCTTGCGTATTATCACAATGCCGTTTGATCAGACGGCTGCATTAGGCGCTGCACATTTATGAATCACAGTGCACGTGCACAATGCAAACAGAAAACTATTCATCTCTCCGTATCACTATTTATCAATAGTTACAATCACAAAGAATAGGAAATGAAATGAAAGAAAGTATGTATATAGATATCTATTAAATCTGCAACCAGGATATTGAAAACTTTTAGGTTATCCATTTTTTTTGCTCTGAAACGGAGGTGGGCATGAGTCATGACACTTGGTTAGACGTGATGATTGCAGGTGGAGTAGAATCCTCACTAAATGGCTGCCGAGATACGGTAGAAGGAGTGTTGGTAAACAACAGCCAGATGGTTGGATAACGTTGCATGCAAGCATGGCACAAAAGGGTCGTCTGTACTCAGCAGTGGATGGACCAACACTGCCAATGATGACAATGATTTTTTTTACAAGCTATCTGGAGACCAGTCCACATTTCCTATCTGACCTTTGGCGTAGTATTATATTATCTGTGACTACGTAAATGTCTATTATCTGCTCTCAAATTACGATAATTATTTTTTATTTATTTGTTACATACTTTTTTGACATAATCTTTTTATTATTTGACATTATATACAGACAATTCTAAGTATTAATGTTCTGTGATTCTAATTTTTCAACTCTTTATTAGTGGCTGTAATGGCAAATCATATCACTTGCTTTTAATAGGTTTTATATTTTATTTTTTAATTATCCTTTTGATAGATTCTTATTTTGTAAATGTAGTAGGTTATATTTCATAAGAAAGTAGCTATTCAGAACTTGGATATAACGCGGTTGGTAACAGCTCTAACCTAACCTACTCATTTGGTCCGGTCCTTTTTTTATTTTATTGTTTCCGGGTTGGAAAATCCTCATGGATGTCCTCCGCCCTGGTCCGGTACCCTAGCTTAGTTACTGCGACCAACTGGCATTTTTTTACAGGCTCATTTTTTATTTAAATAAAAAATGTGCATTATTCGAAGTCCAATTTTTTTTGAGGTTTATAAATTTAAAAAACATCATAAGAAGGTTAATAATATTTTAAGGAATCCGGAATAAGCAAGCTGTGAAGTGTTGGCGTAGACGTGTTCTTGAGTGGAGACCGCTAATCGGCAAACGTAAGGTAGGACGCCTTCAGTTTAGGTGGAGCGACGATCTTTGCGGGATGGCTGGTTGCAGCTGGATGAGAGTTGCCGAAAATCTAATTGAATGGCGTGCAATTGGAAAGGCCTATGTCCAGCAGTGGACTGCTGTGGACTAATGATGATGATGATGTACCTACTCTTTTATTTCTACTGGTAGATCATCTGCTACGATTTTATAAATGTCGTTTGCAAGTTATTGACAATTTTGAAGTAGGGAAGTTGTTATGAGCATTACAACTTCGTAATGAATAATAAGGTATTTTTAATGACCAATATAATTTTAATTATTACCGTACTCTATGTCTCTACGTTATTATACAAGGTAAAAATAAAACAAACGAAGTCACATAGTTATGAGGTACTTTGATCATATTCAAAGTAAATAGGCATAACTATTTAATACTATGTTGCGTTAAAATTGAGACGTAAACAGACCGTAACAATAGATAAGAGATTGTTAAATGAAGTTGTAATTATCATTTCTGGAGATACTACAAGCCACATTGACATGACCTACGTAAGGAGGGCATAAAAAAATGACCTCAAATGAAATGATAACCAAATGAAACGTTCGACTGATAATAGGTAACGTACTAGCAAAAATGGGACAAAAAATAATGTCAGAACTGCAGAACTGATATCCGATCCCAAAAGCGGTATCATCATCAATATACTGACTGCCTTGTTCCACCCACTGTTGAGTACAGGCCTCCTCATCTTCGTGCCATGCATCCCTGGTCTGTGACAGTAATGACATTGCCAGTCAAAATCAAAGTAATTTCTAAAATGAAAACTCTATAAATGACAGAACTAGAATGAGAGTACTTTTTTTAGATGAGACTTAATTGAAGTAGAGCCAAGTCAATGAAGATATGAAATTGAATTGCCAAACTTAAGTGGCAGTGGGCAGGGCACATTGCTCACAGAACAGATGGCCGATGGGGCCGAAAGGTTCTGGAGTGCCGACCGCGTAGCGGAAGATGCGTTGGAAGGCCTCCCATAAGGTGGACCGACGACCTTGTGAAGGCAGCAGGAACTCGTTGGATGCGAGAAGCACTAAACCAGTCGAAATGGAGCTTGGGGGAGACCTACCCATGTCCAGCAGTGGACGTCTATCGGCTGAAATGATGATGATGATGAAGAAATTGAAACTGAAAGTTACCAGTTAGAGCCGAAGAGTATGTAAATCAGTGGCAAAAACATGTATGGTCTCTGCATAAAATACAATTTGCATATTTTAAAGTTCAAACATAACCAGTTCATTTGAATTTCACTGAATGGATTTAATGAATCAGTACAGGTATAAATATTCTGATATTTAACGAATTTCTAACTATCTATCAAGTTTGCTGTTAGAAATCTGAATTTTGAGGCTTGCCTGTGTAATTATATGGATGGATAAAACTCTAGAACTACATATGTATGGGCAATGAAGACTAGAATATACGCATGTGAAACTTAGGAACGTTCATAAAATAAATACCTAAAAAAAATCTTATGATTTTTTAAAATAAAGCAACATTTTACTTTACAAATATTCACAAGGCTGAGTAAAGAATGCTTTCAAACCACGGTAGGCAGATCTTTGCAAAGGTCTCCATCTAAATTTGGGAGAAACTGATAAGCTCATTATGAATAATAGATATTCTGCTAATGCTAAAGAAAGATTGGAAAATTAAATTTAATATTTAAATGCACCTTCATGCATAATGAAAGGTTGTGATTTTAGCGACAGTAGGAACCTTAATTTTAAATATATCTTACCAGCGCTGACCTGACAGACATTGTCCTGTTTCAATAATTCATAAAAAAAAAATTGGAGATGTATTTTTTTCCGAATTTGAATTTTTTCCGGGGGTCCTTTCCAATTTGTCTTTCCATAAAAACTTAAGTCGGACTATCAATTACCAATGACGCGCTTACCAACGAACAGCATTTAATTTTTATTTATAATGGATATCCTTTAGAGGTACCTACTGCATTTTATCTCAAGTAAATAACCTAGAAGTACAACCGCTGTCGTAAGAAAGACCCGCTGCAGCCACTGATGCAGTTACACCATTGTAAGTCGAAGAACATATTACCGCGAAAAGGAAACTTTCACTTAGAAAACAATATTACCATAAGGAATCCTAAAATGTATATCCGAAAACACAGACACATCACATTTTAGTTTGAAATCATCACGGTTTCCAAGTTCGACGTCCATTATGTGGGATTAAAATGTAAGTCGTAAGTTATGATTTATTTCGATCGCGACATTGATTTCTTTGCGCGTGCGATGTATGCGCAAGCGGCTGTGAGACTGACCCGCGATATCAATGGAACGGTTGCAACGTATACACTCGTGGCAGAGGGCTCTCATCAAACTGAGAGGGGTCCATGGCTAAATAATAACAGCCGCACAGGTCGATCAATCAGGTTAAGCTACGCTTGCCGCGGTTGGTCTGTGGATGGGTGACCATCTTTACATACTGAGACCCCTCCGTGACTCGGAAAGCACGTTAAGCCGTTGGTCCCGGCTGTCATTCGTGGATCTTTGACAGTCGTTACGGGTAATCAGAAGCCCGAAAGTCTGACAACCAGTCTTACCAAGGGGTATCGTATTACCCAGTAACTGGGTTGTGGAGGTCAGATAGGCAGTCGCTCCATGTAAAATACTGGTATTCAGCTGCATCCGGTTGGACTGGAAGCCGACCCCAACATTGCTGGGAAAAGGCTAGGCAGATGATGAATTTCTATACTTTTTTTTTTTTTTTTGGATGGGAAATCATCTAATGACTCCTCCTGCTCTGGGTGGAGCGGAAGGGAGTGTCAGACTCTTACTAACTAAAACCCACCCGTTTTCCTTCCTTAGCCCTTTATGTTCCGGGGCAGAGTAACCCTTTCGGACGATCCCGCTACCCCGGCAGGCTTCGGCCCTGGCGGGCCCCTTCCTTTATGCTGACATCTCTTTGAGGCGCGCGTGGAACACATACGCGCCGTCCGGCACGGGCCTGGATCGGGCGGAGAGCTACCCATTACTCTCCGTCCGCAGGCCCGCGCCTACGGTGGCCGGGTAATTTCTATACTTTGATTAAGTTTAGTGCTAATTTTGCTCGTGTGTAGGTTTTTGTCAAAGATATTCAAGATTATTTTTCTTCTTCTAGTGCCACTCCTATTACTGAAGGCAACTCATCAACTCTGGCTGTTTCTCCTTATCCTTTGTAAGTTTCATATTCTGCGGTGAAAACATTTATTTCAGCATGTATAAAATTCATTATATTTAAATAAATATATTATTATTGTGCAGAGAAGTTTGAATAAAATGAAGTACTTACTAAGTTTACTTAGTTGATACCCATTTACTTAGGTGATACTGGTAGCACCAACTTTAGCAGATTAGAAACTTGCTGGTATCTTAATTATGGCTTACGTACATATCATACCTATTGTTTGTAGACATATTTAAGTTATATTATGTTTTACTTAGTTGTTTTTATATCACTCTTAGTTTTCATAGTTCTGGGATTTTTACCGACTGTTGAACATAGCAGTTTGCATGAAAAAATTCCCTCCTGCTCGCAAGTACTTACGTCAAGACCGACCAGTAAATAAATAACTACCAGAAGGATAAAGATTTCCTTTTACTTATATTCGAATCGAAGGTTGAAAGCGAAAGTGTCAAAACTTCAGACTTACCTAAATTTGTAAATATTTATATAATAACGCAGTAAATACAAGTCATGTTGAAACACCAGTAGATAACAGTGACTCAATTGATTAAAACAAAAAGCAAATACAATTTTGTAATGCATATGTGTATTGAGGTACACAATACACATGCTTGTGTGGTACACATGTATGTGTGTGTGTATTGTATGATAACCAAAACAGCTCTCTATGATTGATACCAAGACCTGACTAACTCGTGGGTAGTATTGGATGAAAGCTACCTATAAAAGATGTTAATACAACCTATTTGTTTTTATAATGTTTTAACGTAAACGATTTGAAATGATAACTTCGTAAATCAAAACTGAAAAGCTATGAACAACGACAATAGTTACTTGTTACAAAAAATGTGTTATTGCTCACTGGTTTTGGGTTTTAATGAGGACTCTAATTAGGGTTTGATTGGCTTGAATCTATTAAGGGTCGCTATTAAGGAATAACCTTTTTGTAATTTAGATAGGAGAGAGGCCTTCATGTCTCAAGTGAATCGGTTACTCGTACTACATCACTGTGCACTGTCATCATAATTTAGGTACCACCAGGCATCAGGTGAGATACTGGTCATACCGAAGCTATAAATAGATACTCTTATCAAATAGTCGCCAGTGGGTGTAAATTAAACTGCAAGATTTTCTTAATTTTTTTTGAGTTAGGAAGTAAAAGGTATATAAAAGCGTGTAAAAATACTCGTACGATCGGCTAACGCAAGCGGTAGTAAGTAGTCTTTATCATTATGAAATAACAGCAGCTCCTATAGCGTTTATTAGATATGTACTATATCCACGAGGTAAATGTATTACATTACTGTATTAGAAAGTTTTGCCCAACATTGTTGCGAAGAGTTTCCGTGTAGCGTATAGAAATCAATTAATTTGCAATTGGCAGTTGATAAGTAGGTACCGTGAAATGTTGCGGAGTGTTATCTAATACCTACTTGATAAGTGAGGTGCTGCAGTCATAATATGTTGTTCACGAGAAATATTTCTTTAATTGGCTTTATCTCCGGCTCTCCTCTACTCTACTTGGGAAAAGGTACGCAGTGACAAAGCTTAATATTTATAAATAGATATACACACATCAAAAGTGTCTAGGGATCAACATATATTTTTTGCAATAACTTTTCTCCTGATTGATATTAATTAAAATTTTCTTTAAGGATTCATCAAATAAAGTGTTTTCGTTTGTCACAGTAACGATAAACCAAGTCACCTTTGCATTAATAAAGAAATTTGCCATTTTCCTAATAAAGGGATTTTTGACATTTGAACCACTAACACAAAAGTTCGAAAAAAAGACTGAAATAACAGTTTTCTTTAAAATTTTATTGGGTAACTTAAACAATTAATAATCCGTGTTTCTACCGCGAACACTAACAACACAAGAACATCGGTTTGGCATACTCAAAATGAGTTCATCCAAATCACGCTGTGGAATGGCAGCCCATGTTCGTTGCAACAACAAAAAAAGGTCTTCTTGCGACTGGATACCCTCCATATTCGGCAGAGCTCTTCTCTGTAGCATATCCCATGCATGCTCAATCGGGTTCAAGTCTGGCGACTGAGCAGGCCAGGGCAGGACATTGATGTTAGCTGCGGCGAGAGTCTGTCTTACAACTCTTGCGGTGTGCGGTCGTGCATTATCATGCATTAACTGAAATAAGGGACCGATTTGCACTTGTAGAGGAACGATGACGTCTGATACAATCGTCTCAGCATAAATTTGAGCGTTGAGGTTGCCTCTGATCCAAATCAACTCAGTTCTTCCGCCGATCCAAATACCCGCCCATACCATGATGGTTCCACCACTATAAGGATGGACTTCCTGGCAGGATTTTAATCGCTGTTGGCGTCCAGGGGTTCTCCAGTGTCGTATACGTCTTGTATCCGGTCTCATACCAAAACGAGACTCATCAGAAAAGCACACGAAACGCCATTGTTCTTCTGCCCAATTTCTGTGTTCAAGAGCCCATTGATATCGAATCCTACGATTGTGCATTGCTATAGGTGGTACCCGTAGCGGTCTTCGGGAATGAAGGTTCACTTCATGCAAGCGGTTTCTGACTGTTTGGTCGCTAATTAAGTTCCCTGAAGAGTGATGAAGCCTCACGGCTAACATCATGGCGGTTATTGTTGGAGCTCTTCGAGTTAAGATTTGAATGTATCGGTCTTGTCTCCGTGTGGTGCAGCGATACCGTCCTCCATGGCGCTCAGCCACGGTACCAGTGCTTCGGTAACGTGTCCAAAGTCGACTGATAACACTCTGACTTGTATTCAGAGCTAAAGCCACAGTACGTTGCCGGGAACCAGCTTCTATCATTCCCACGGCTCTGAGCATTTCTTCCCTGCTTAAATGACGTCGCCGCTCCATAATAACGTTGGTTTTAATCAGTAGTAGGGAAACAGTAGCACTAATAATGTCTTCAATGCGTTGTATGTTTTTATAGGGAAAATATTGACAGCTGATTTTCATCTTTTACTCGAATTTGATTCACAGTTCCTGATTCAAATTATGAAATGCACCAAAAAGGATCCATATAAATTTATAAAATCATAAATTTATTACAAAGCCACATCTCAATCTCAAGAAATCCGCATAAAAATGCTTGATCCCTAGACACTTTTGATGTGTGTATTTTAAGTGGGACAAATTTTGTAAATTTTAGTTTTAAGGGAAAATTCTTGCATCTGTTACTGCATTTTATTTAAATATCTAAGTCGATGACTGTTGAGTATGATGAAGTCTCCGATGCAAGTCACGACACGAATGAAACCAGCTGGTTTTTGCGTCAATTATAAAGATTAGGAACAGCATATACAATATGTAACAAAAACCCTGTCCGATCCTTAAGAGTATTATTCGGCATCGTACTGCGAACACATATACGTAACCATTTAATGGATTTGAAATTATTATTTTTCCCCAGTGAAAATAATTAAAATAAAATAAAAAATAAAAACTGATCAAAGGCAACACTGATCGCTCGACAAAGTTCGCGAGTTACTACCTACAGTTTTGTGTCAAAGAAGCCGCCTGAGCGAGTCGGTTTGTATGATCCTTTGTCATGAACCTGCTTTGTCGCGTGCCGCCAAACAAACTTATACGTCATACCTTGACCTTATGGCTACGCGAATATCAGCTGATATTGTTTTGTAGGCATAGTGATTCGGATTTCAGACCTAATTCTGTTTATCAAGAAACAATTAATTGAAATAAATGTAGCCCTAATAAGGGCTTTATTTTAATGTGATGTGTGGCAATGTACATACCGACTGCAGATATCAGTTCATTAAAACATTCACTTGTTGTTGTTGCACACTTCGGCGATTGTGTTCCACATATCCACCTCCAACACTAATACACATTAGACACCTTTTCACTAAATTTGCAGGGCACTTGTTATGTGACTTGTGTCCGATTTGCGTGGGGTCCGCGGCAAACATATCCAGCACTTGTTCCTCGATTTCAACGTTGCGCTCTCGTGATCTTCCTTCCAGCATCAGCGGCCTGTGACTCGTGCTCATGAACACTGCCTGTGGTGTACACACGGTTATGCAGGCGTTGGAACACACGCTCTGACGGCGACAGTACTGTCACAAGCGCACGCGCATACGTTCTACGCGCAGCTGCATAATTACAGTCTGTCTTGCCTAAGTACATCAACACATTAAAAAATCCTGATTGGAATACATTATTCGCGAAACTTTAGCGGCACGTGATACGTACGGACGTCCGATCGAAAGCTATCTCCACGAAAGACTGGCAAGTTGGTAACAAATAGCGCGCCGGTAGGTAACCAGTCGGCGACATCAAAGAGTCGGCGACTAGTTTAAATAGTGCCTACAACGCGGTAGTGTATGGCGGTGTTCTTTGAAATAAAAATAGGTAAAAATAAAAAGATTTTGCCGACGGGTGGAGTGTTGTCAACTTATGAAAATTTGCCATATTCAGTGTTAAATTTCGCATGGATTATAAAAATAAAAAATCAATAACTTTTGGTTTTTATGAGTTACATTTTTATAACAATTTTTTATAGTACCTATGTTGAATCAGGAATACGCCCTTATTGGATCGGACAGGGTTTTTGTTACATATTGTATAAAGAAAGATTTTTTTCTATCATGTAGGGATAATACTATTTGCTTGAAATTTAGTTAGAAACCAACAATAAATTCCTTTACTATAATAATTAAACAATAGCTACAACAGTTTTTCTCGTGTAGAATTGTAGGGGTTATAGGGCTCGGCTGTAATGCAAATCTGTAGTTAGATAAACATATAATATATCACAATATCACAATTTTCGCAATGGAATATTTGCGGACAAAGCCATTCGAACGTACAGCAAGAACTTGATTGCCTTCACACACTTTTCATCACAGATACTTTAGCATACTATTCTAAAATTGCGACATGTTACATGAAGCTACTCAGTTGGAAAATTCAAATGAAATTGAAGCTACTTACTTGTACTATTGACTGCGTAAAACATATCAGTGTAAACAATAAATCTCCCATCTTCGGCACTAATGTCATCCCGCACCGCTTCCACATCCATCTTGGCACTCAAAACTTTAAATTTGATGTTTTAGTATACCAAGAACTGGCACGGATGGTAATGATTATCACGTATTATGCGCGGAATTGGAAAATTGGAGCGATGCAGGCGCTCGCTCGTCGGTCACAAGACCGCGAGACTTCCTCTCCGCGAGACTGTTCGTATTAACGAGCAAGTTACTACTAGCAGACTATACTGCATACTGGATCTCCGACTGGTGTTATATTTATCTTCATACAATAATTTATTACTAGATACATAATAATGACCAGTGTTACTTATCTTTGCTTATTAACTTATTTGGATAGTGTCCTTTGTGATAATTAGTGACGATAAATTGGACTTCGAAGCTTAGAACAAAATATTCTCAGCAAAGGATTAAAACTTTTAGCATCACAATCACGTTTTATGATAATAAAAGTATAAAATATGCAGATATTATCTCGAAATACAATCATCGTTGAAAGTTGTCACAGCGAGTTCATTGCGTAAGGTAGATGGTTCTTCATCAATCTGCCTTTTTGTTATTGGTACGACGCAAAATAGTTCAGATCTGGATTACCTACTGTTATTTAAGATGATACCTAATAAGGTTTAGGAGCAAGTAAGTCGTCATAACCTGCGGTCTTAGAACTACTATGCAGCAAATAAAACATAAAATCTGAAAAAAAAAAGGAATTTGTACCGACTTATGCAAAGCCTTCAAAAGAAGTTTTTTTTATATTTATATTTATTTCGACACAGTTACCATTGTTTTGAATAATCTTAACATTATAAGTATTCGGTGTCTCGCAAGGTAGCGTTTTTGGTCCTAGTGTTATTGATCAACAAAAATGGAAGGAACTGGAGCTGATTATTCCCTTCTTTTATTTTATTATGTTTTTTCTGAACGTTCTGAGCGTTCTCACCCCTATTATGTGGCGTATTCAATCTCGATTTCAGCCGTTAGATATTTATTAGATAGATATTCAGCCGCACAGGTCGATCGATCAGGTTAAGCTACGCTTGCCGCGGTTGGTCTGTGGATGGGTGACCATCTTTAAATACTGAGACCCCTCCGTGCCACGGAAAGCACGTTAAGCCGTTGGTCCCGGCTGTCATTCGTGGATCTTTGACAGTCGTTACGGGTAGTCAGAAGCCCGAAAGTCTGACAACCAGTCTTACCAAGGGGTATCGTATTACCCAGTAACTGGGTTGTGGAGGTCAGATAGGCAGTCGCTCCATGTAAAATACTGGTATTCAGCTGCATCCGGTTAGACTGGAAGCCGACCCCAACATAGTTGGGAAAAGGCTAGGCAGATGATTCAATCTCGATTTAATTCTTACCTGAAAGTATTGTTGATTTGCCAACTTTGATGGTAATGTCAGCATAAGAGTCGACTCCTAGAGGCACGTAATGAAAAATAAAATTACATTATTACAAAGTTTCAGTATTTATTCGCACGGCCGTACAGTTTGTATGTATATTTTTTTTTAATTTTAATGTATCTTACAGGATTATTATAAATTAAAAAAAAAACTATTAGAAACTATCAGAAATACAGCAATGAAAAATCTCTTTTTATATTATTTTCGAGCCCATTTTTGTTCATATTAATTACTCATATTGCAATAATTTTAGCTAAACACATTTATTTAGGAAAGTGCACAACATTAAGAAGATATTTCATTATTTATTTGATTTCGATCTTGTTAATAACAATTTAATACTATTATTGTTCATACCTGAGTCAATGTATGTACAACCTACATAACATATGCCTCGAAACTTTTATAACGTATCAGAGCTACATTTCTGATTCGTTACATCGAAATAATTTGTGTGTAAACTAAAAGATTTCTATGAATACCTAATATTTATTTAAATGCCATTGTGCATTTATTATATTTTATGACACTAATAAACATTATGGCAAGACTTTGGTAATACATATTTAATGTAGAAGATAAACTTGCGGCTTTTATAACTTTCTTAAAAATATTGGATAAAGTTTACATAAAATTATATATTATAATTATAGTTTTTGACACAGCTTTACTATTTTCAGGTAACATATTCTCCGCCCAAACATTTAGAATCATATCATACATGAATGAAAAATGATGAATCGTTTGAATTATGTGGAGCATTAGTATCGCCTTATAAAGCACTTTTGTACCTATATATCTAATCTATTACATAAAAACATTACAATGGGTAAAACTGGTGTTTTACTCGATAAAAACAGTCCCGTTGTCATTTAATAATATGTCTATATATTTTTTATTTACAATTATATAGTCTTAATTGTAGCAGTAATGTTTCGTTCTGGTATTCTATTGAACTCCGCAAAGCACACCTGTCTGTTATTTAAAAAACTATAAGACTTATTCAAAATTAAAGATGAATGCATAAAATGTTGCAAAAATCAAGGCTTTCATTCAATGTTTACGAATTAATCATTAATTATATCTTTTTATGTCCATTATTATTTAAAATGTCTTTGAAATATATCGGGACCATGGGGTTGAGGTCCCGGACTTTTGGAAGGCGTACGAGGGGCCGAAACCAACGAGCAGAGGCCCGTTAGACTATTGTAATGAAATGAGCTGCCAACCGACGATTATCCCTGTTTGCACTATGCAAGTGCACCCTAGGACAACCCCCGGTTGGTGTTGGACTATTGCAGGATATGGGAACAAAAATATGGAACAATGGGATTGGGTGGCAAAAGTAGAATAGTTATCTTGAACTATGTAAGGACAAATGCCCCCGCCTGATCAATGTTTTATCTAAACTAATATCATAAAGATTTGATTTTTGTATATTTGTTATGCTTTCACACTAAAACGGCTGAAAGGATTTGGATGAAATGGAATATGGGTAGACCATGACCTGGATTAGGACATAGGATACTTTTATCCCGATATTCCCACGAGATCGAGACTTATGCGGGTGAAACCACGGGGCGCAGCTAGTATTTTATATATATATGTCCTTTATTATTATTATTATAATGTTCAACATCACAGATCAATGCTTAAAAATACCCTATAGTACTTTTTGTATTTATTTTGTAAAACACTACATTACACTTATTAAACCGGACATAATTCCTTTGTCAAATACTGTAACTTTACTGACATAAGATAAAAAAATCATAAAGAATTTAAATTCTAGAGTAGAGTTTTGATGAAATGTTACTTAAACTCGTACTCAGAGCTTCACTAGCTTGTTTGGAATATACAATTTTGTAGGCATTGATTATGAGCAACGAAATAACTAATTTAGAAAAGTTAAAAATAAATTTGAGCTCAAAATACTACCTTGAGGTACTCCAAGTGATATTTGTTTTATGTTAAGTTACTTGAACATTTACCCAAACACTGGCTCTGATGAGTAAAGATACTTTAAAACTAGCCCATAATAGTTTTGAGCTTATTGCCTTGTTTATTTGGAATACGATAAGGATTTAAATGTTATCAAACGCTTTTGTTAAGTCTGATTGGGATAATTATTCGAATGACCAGGGAAACAATAAGAAAAAAGATGTTATTAGTTTACAAGACAAATCTGTTTTAAAAAGGTACTTGCATACACCAACACATCGTATTCTAGATTATTGTGTATCCTGTATCCGTATTTTGTTTGAGCTTGTAAAACAGAACATACTTACCAGTATGCGGTTACTTATATCTGATAAAATTAAAAACATATTTTTGGTAATACGTATTTGCTTGGACATTGGAAGCAATTTATGAGTTTAAATCCCATCTCATAAATATATTTTTAAAATTTACAATATTTACATTGGAATGTCTATCATAATTATCTTGATATCTACAATCTATTTGTATGGTATTTTTGCCAACATTCTGCAACAAAGATTTTCACATCGTTCTTTTCTGTATGTAAAAGTATGTTTATTACATTACAGTATATTTCTATTAGGTACATCATGTGTGTTTTTAAAACTTTGGAATACCTTAAACCATATCAAACTATATTGTTTCTAAAAACTTCATTTTTCGACGTTGTAGAAACCACGTTTGGTAAAAATATCATAATAAATAATGCTGACGCGATACGCATTTCATATAAGTATTCTATGATTTGCGACCACGAACCGACTAGTCGTATTGTCATATTCAATAAGAAAACGAGATTTTCACATCTCGTCTTACAAACGCTATTATTAATTCAATACATTTCTATGCCTAGACATCACCATTTGTTCTTTAACCTTATTTTTAATATTAGAAAAGCTAATACACTTACAATTAGGCCTATGAAAAATAATGCAACAAAGAGCATAGAAAATTTCTCGTCAACTACGTCGTTGTCTTGTAGGAATTGTTTGGGGTATGCGTAGTGGCAGTATAAGCTTGAACACGCGAGGTTGGGCCGGTCCATGCCGTAGATGGAAAGAACGAGGCCGACGAGCCCATGCTTGAGGAAGGAAGCCTGGAACAACCAGCGCACGAACACCGGCGCGTCGTAGAAGCGGAGGAAGAACCCGGAGAAGATCGTGAACGGCATTATGAAGAACGGGCCAAATATCACTCCGTTCTGAAATGAGACAGATTTTGTTGATAAAAAAAAAACTTATTCTATTTGGGGAAGCAGAATTACGTTAGGCACAATTTCATCTGCCATCCATGCCATTATAACTCTTCAAAACTTTTTTTTTTGCTTAAACAACTCTAGAAACATGATTTGGTCTCAAAAGAGTGATGGTCTAGAGGTCCTTTGAGACAAAATCATGTTTGAAGATCATACAATTGTCCAACATCAAGTATAGTACTAAGGCCGTAATATTTTCATACTCTAGGGGTGCTATATCTTAAAAAATTGGTCGCTTTACTAACCTTCACAGTGAACAAGGATCCAATAAGTAGTCCTTTACACAATGCCACGTAGGACACTAGTAACAGTACGCAACAGAATGTAGCAAACCGTCGTATTTCGTTCGGCTGTCCTGTGAGCCAGTACGCTATGAACGCGTAAGACAACGTGCACACAGTCTGAGTTGGAAGCGTTGATACTAACGTCGACGTATAGTATGCTCCCGCCGTATACCACCTGTTGAAGTGCTCGCGACGGATCACCGGGATTTGTTCGGGAACTGGAAGTGAGAAATTGAATTGTGATTTGTCTTCCTGACGAGTTGGTGGGGAATGGTATTTTAAAAACTATTGATGTGAGAAAAGAAGACAAAGACGTTTCGTGGAATCAAGATTGCGATGTAGATATATCTTGGTGAGATTGTACTAATTGTATATGTAATCCCACTTGGATTAAGAACAAATGAACAACATATATACGATCAAAAATAGCTATTGTGTAGAGCTTTTAAGATAAATTTGAGTATAAATTTCAAAATAGTATGTACGCTATAATAATAAAATTGGATGAAAACACTTCTGTAAACAATAACAATGTACTAAGTTACTTAGTGTTCTCTGTTTATGCATAAGAATTTGAACGTGTATTTAATTATTCTATTATAGCTTCCGTTGACCTAATAACGTGTTCTGACTCAGAGATGTAATTGCCAATACCTTGTCGTTTCAAGTTCACCGACTCGTATGTGAAACCTTTACGAACCATTTAACTTGTTGCAGTTCTGTTACAAGGTGCGTGCAATTTTTTTACTACTTACTTTAATTAAGACACTTTTGACATTTTAAAGAATGTAGAAATTGTATACAAGTATATTGTAGGTAAAAAAAAAACCTTTACAGTATCAAATATTGGGATTGCCGTAAAATTCTAATCATAAGTAGGTATGCTTGACTCAGATGTTTATAAGATTAAATAGGGTAACCTTTTTCTACGGAGCAAAATCCAACCATTGACGATATGAATGAAGGGCAGCACCCTAATTGCGAAACACTATCAATCTCAAGCTGAATCATATTGAAAGATATTGCTAATCCATTGCTTCATATGTTCGAAAAGTTGTCTACTCAACAACGTAAATAACGCAATGAATATTGTTGAACTGTCAATATGAAAGCGATTGCTACTGATAGTGTGTTACGCAATTACCAAGCAGTACTCACAAATGTTTAACATAAAGTAAAATAATGAAATATACTTACACTTGATAGAAACAGCACTGAAAGCCGTAAACATGAGGAACATGAGGCTAAAGTATAAGAAGTTGTAGTTGTCGCGCACGTCCTTAGCGTCCTGTCCGATGTTGTAGAACAGAAAGCCTATGAAGAGAGCCGTCGCACAGTGGATGCCCGTCGTCATTATTGTGAACGAGGGGTCTCGCCATATTGACTACAAAATAAAATTATAACGGTAAATTGACATATTAATCTAACAAAGATGTTGGTTTGGAAATTAAATTAATAGCTTTTAATAGGAGAGATATTGAAAGAAGGATGTAGTCTTACAGTTCTTACAAGAACGGCATTTCTAAAGTTAACAAGCCGACAATTACGTCTGTAGTGAATGACTAAACATAAGGTTGAAAAAACGATTTTTCAATCAGACTCGGCAGTGATAGTTTAAGAGAACGAACAGAGCATTGCCCTTAATTCAGAGTAGAGCTTTCTCACGAAATGAAAGGCAGGCCAAACGTATCCAAAGCATATAATTTTAAAATGATTACCAAGGAGTTGGCTTGTTTTTCTATAACAGCCTTGTCTAATGAGACGTTTGAATCTCGGTTAGCGGTATTTTTATTCCGATTTCGGAATAGAAATTGAATGTTTATTGAAATTTTTTGGAATCTAACACAAAACTTTACAAACGTATCATTAGTTACTCGAATATAGAAACGAAAATAAATTACACTACTTTACCAAAAGTGATCTCCTTGTGAGGGTGGTGAATTGTTTCATGAACGATGTGGTGTATGTACTCTTTAGTGCTAATAGTATTTTACTAGTAGGGTCTTCCTTGGGAGCTGGCAGCGTCGTCAGGCAAACCTCTTCATATGCACCTAAATTAGATTTTACTGAAAAGAGGAATTAATAAATAACATTATCTATTTGTGTATTACTAAAAAAATCTATAATTTTGTACTGTATGGTTCGCTTATAAAGATCTTAAAATCCAGCCGGTAGTTGTGTTTTATGCATGTTACTGTGTGAGATTTTCATTAATGTGATAATTTTTATAATGAATTCAGTCCGTTTGAACGAAGTCCATACGAAGTATGTTATACTTAAGGCAAACGTGCCAATGTTATAGTCATCGGTTCAAGGATTCAACATTGTTTCAATACGGTAGCATAAACACGGAATACCGACTATTCTTACATAAATGATAAAACTTGACATCTTTCTGTCAGTTAAGGTGCCTATAACTTTGCTTTGTTTTAATTCATAGATGTGTTATCTAACCAGGTTTTACTGTTTATTAGTCCTCGTACAGTTAGTAGTATAATAAAGTAATACAAACCTATTAAATTACTATCAGTCTCATGAGATACGCTTGAAATCCATCTCTTATTTCTTCCATTTCCCGAGCTCTCCACGAGATCACTCGCGTTTTCTACACATATTTCGATTACTGAAATGAAAAAAAAAAACGTTATAATGGTAACACATATTCTGACATGGCTAGTTGGAACTTTGAAGATATTCGTTCTAATTTCGTTGATTACTGGGATAGTATACAACTCGTAATGATCGCTATGCACGAATTAGTATAAATGTTGGCAGGTATAATTTTGTGTGTTTAGACAACTATTGGCTCATTGTATAAGGTATTTAAAACTACATATTATGAAAAGGAAGTTCATCGACATACTAACTACTTGAATTCTAGATTTGCGTTCTTGCTATTTTCAGTTGATCACGGTAATAAATAATAAAAGTATGCATAAAATAATATTCTTCATTCATGTTGCAGTGTTGCTTTGATATCAAATATTCCAAAGTATACCAACACAACACACATAGAGTTCCGAAGAGGAAACGTTTATAACTACGACGATTAATCAACACAAAAATTGATTTTGTTCGAAATTGAGATTATGGTGACCAATGAAAAAGGTATAATAACTAACAAGTTTATATATCTAAGTGGGGCTTTGCTTTTAATTGTCACTGAAATATAGTTATGTAGGAATATAAATAAAAGCAAATTTATGTCTAGCAGTGGATGTCTTACGGCTAAATGTTGATGATAAAAGAAATTACCTAACATTAAAGCTGGCTTTTAACTAACTTTCAAAACTCAACTTTATCAAAATTAATGTCTTTCTTAAAGTCAAAACAAAATACTTACAGAAATCAACAGGATTATGGTACGGCGGGCACATCAAGTTCATTTCCTCTAGACACGGCAGGAGCTGCGGCACGGAGCCAACGTAGGCGCAGCGGCCTGCCACCACGGCGTACAGGCGGTCCATCATGTGCAAGAGGGCGGCGGACGGTTGGTGCATCGTCACCACCACCGTCCGCCCTTGCCGCGCTAAAAGGTGAAGTAAATATACTATTTGCTTCGATATTGAACTATCCAGCCCACTGGAAAGAAGATATAGTTAGGTTGAACTTTTTGGTTTTTGTCTAACTGTCATAACATAACATCACGCATGTATTCCCCAAAGAATTAGGCAGAGGTGTACCTATTTATAGTACATCCATATTTCGCCAGTTATGTTTAAGTTCGGTGTAATAGGGGGCGAGCCTATTGCTATCAATCGAACACAAATCCAGACTCCGAGCAGCTACTAAGAAATTCCTTATGGAAAAACCCAATAACACTTTGCCCAACCCGGGGATCGAGCCCAGGACCCCATCACATGTTCAATGGTAGCGCTTGCGACTAGAATATCAACTAGGCCATCTGATATTCGTCTGAAATTGTTCCATGAAGACAAGACAAAAGGAATGTCTAACAAAAGCGCACTCTCAAAAGGCATGCATGAAGAGCCCACACTGGAAAAATCAAGTTTCCAGAAGCAAGTAAAGTTTCCTTTAGCGAATTGCAGGAAAAGCCGGAAAATTATTAAATGTTGCTAGGTAGAGATATAATCGTATTTATTGTAGGTAGTCCAAATATCTTGAGATAATTTCATATCTGGTACTAAAATTCAAAAAGTCAGGCTATCATGATAAGAAATATACAACATGTATATAGTGTATATTATAATTTATTGATTTTAAAATTTAAAATACCTTCTACTTAGATTTGTGACAAAATTAGATTGTAAGACTCATGCATACCAGATTTGTTGAACGTTACATTGTAATAATCAACAGTTGTTACGTAGGTATAATTTTATTGATATTAATGCCGTATATGGGATTAAATTACAATGTTTCTTTCTCACCTCATTATCAAGATAATGTTATCATTAAAATGTCAACAGATAAATACTTTTGGCACGAAGCCCTTTGTTATATAATTTTACATTTATTTTCGAGTTTTCCGGTTTTGTGAAAACACATCTGCGTGACTTTGTGGCCGGAAAACGTAATTTTGGTCAATCCCCTAAGATAATGATGTGTAAATGTCACTAAACATGGTACTTAATAAATAAATGTGGCAATTTACTCATTTCTGTAATAACATAGTTCATTTTATAGCTACTGACTGAGTCATTATACAAGGTGGAGAGGACATTCCGACAATAAATTAAACTGCGTATATCTAATGCCGTTCCCAGTCTGATTACGAAAATTCAATCAATTATATCCAATAGTTTAGTCATATCTAGTCAAAGATTAAAAAAAAAAATTGAGGTTGCTTTAGTTTCTAACAAACTAAATAGTAGAGATGGGGACAGATCACTTTTTGAATTTCGATGTTAGGATTTATTTCATAGTTTCAAATTACAAAAACAAAAAAAAAGTTTATTGCAGAAACTTGTACAACTTTTACAGTAAATCTTACATAGGAACCTCCTTTTAAGTAAACGATATACCTGTGCTAGGAGAAAGAAAACTACTCTTTTGAGCTAGTATTGTTGTCTCCACATAGTATGTATGCATAGGTATAGAGTGATATATACCACGACCACGCGATGCTAATATAAACACTACACCATCTTTTAAACAATACAATTTGAATTAAATAGAGTGTCTACCTAAACAACGTGTGTCGTTATCTCGAATATTTAATTCCTCGACTAATCCTTCTGATTTGTGCTTGATAACGTTGTTCTAGTAGTATGTAAGTGGTACTTTTAGATGTTTCATGTGACAGTAACGTGCTGTTTGAGAACATTCTGTAGATAGATGATAGACTATAAATAGAGGCGGGGTTTGAAACTAAACGAGTTACATTTGGTACTTTTATCATTGACTGGTATTTTTTATCATTCAGTCTCTTAGTCACCTCTGGCCACTTCCGAAAGGAAGCAGTGGGTCGGTTTTATTTGCTGTCAAGGCCAACAACTAAAAAGTACAGAGCCACTTTACTTTTCATTGTTGTGCAATTGAACATTGTATACTTGATTTATAATAACCATTTACCTGGTAGGTTCATCTACAAACATGACCGGAGGGTCGCTAATTAATTCCAGACCTATTGCTAGCCTTTTCTTCTGTCCACCAGACAAATTGCCAGCTCTAGTGTTTCGTGCTCTACTTAAACCAAGGGATGTGATAATTTCTTCTACCTGGAAAGAATAGGAATCATTAGGCTACCTTAGTATAATCAGTCTATAATGTTCCCACTGCTGCAGCTGGGACACAGGCCTCCTCTCTATGAGGGGGGAGGAAGCCATAATCCACCACGCGGGCCCAGTGCCGGTTGGTGGATGACATTGTTTTCGAATATTTGGTTCTAGGACATGCCGGTTTCCTCACGATGTTTTCCTTTACGGTTTTTGAGAGCAGTGGTGGTGAAATTAAATACAAACCCACGACCTACAACTCGTATGTCGGGGCTGATACCACTGGGCCACCTTGATAGCAGAAAAATAAACGTTGAATTTTCAATTCGAATTGCATTACATGGTTATTTTTAGATGACCTTCATTGCTTTGCACACATAATAGGCTATCACCATCTTGCTTTATAATATAATAAGCGGCTCGATCGCAATCCACTTATGCACGACTCATAATGCGAAGCATTAGAGTGCTTTACGATCGAAATATTTTTTTTTGCCTCCTTTCTGCAACTGTTTCTATTGATATACTCCTGCTAGTACACAAAACCTACTTACTTTAATGATAATAATGGCAGAGTTGCATTACTGTACATGGTCTTCACATGATCTGACTAAGATTATGTCTGGACATTTCTCAGAGTAGTCAGATAGAAAATGCCTCATCTAGTTTTAAAAATATGATTGACGTGTAAAAGTGTTTGTACTCGTATAAACCTACCTACAGAAATAAAATAATTTATCCTTTACTGAGTGAGGTTTGGTCTATCTGACCGCTGAAGCAAATGAAATAAGTGGAGCTACTAAGAAGAAAACTATAAAATGTTAACTATTTTTAGCATAGAATGGCCTTAGAAGGCTTTACGGAGAGCGTTTATTTTTATTCCTTCAACACAATTTCTTTAAACTGCTTATCGGGAGCGAGGCTCTTGTAACTATGTGGCAGTTAGCATTTATAACTGATATGATTATTTAAAACTCGAGAACATTATAATATTATTATGGTTCGTCCTCAATAGATTAGAAACATGTGATGCAATCAATATAGATATTGAAATAATCCGTTACATTGAATTGATAGGTAACACTTACGCGTCGTTTTTTCTGCTGTCCACTTATATGATTGCCTAATTTGAGATCCGCTGCTATATGGAGTGATTCTTGTATTGTGAGCATGTCTTGTACTCTGTCGTCTTGTAGTATGTAACATGATCTTCGCCTGAACATCTTTTCATTGCGTACGCGACCGTTGATGCAAATACTGCCACTTGTCGGTTTTCTGAAATTGAAACAACATTCAAGTTAGATAAGAAAGAAAATACATTAGCTAGAGCTAGTCTTGGAAGCTAGTCCTAACTGATTTTTAATTTATTTATGTATAGATCATGATTTAACAACAACGTAAGTTGCTTAATTATTGTTTCCTATTCCTATCTTTATCAAATACTTAATACATTTTTGGTAGTCAGTTGATTTTGCAGCCATTAGTTATACTAGACTTGTCATATTTTTGGATATCAGTGTCTATGTTATTGGTGACGAATATAGCTTAAGCAATGTTGTATAATCGTATTAATTATGATAATATTCTGCATGTTGTAAGAACATGAAGATGAACAATATTCGAATGTGATGTTTGAGCAGCTGCTTACGAGTCATTCACCTAAAAACTAGGTAAGGACGAAGCCGTGATATTTGTACTGTATTTCATGAGTTCAACATTGTTTAAATACACTGTGACCTTGTTACTTAGCGCTTTTTGCGTTTACTTTCATTGGGTGCCTTTTATGGTGCTTGCCCTAAGGCCTCTATATTTTACTCTGTAATATTCAAACTCAACCAGAAAAAGTAATTTACTCAGCACTTACTTCAGTACTACTACTAAACTAGGCTGAGAATCAGCAATTTTTCTACGTCAAAATTACATAAGCCATTCCTCCAAAACGCCCGCCCTTCACCACTTCCCAGTGCTTTAGCTGGGAAGAAGAAGAGGCACAACAACCTCCCTAGCAGCACAGCTGTCTGTATAGTGTGGTTGATGGAAACGTAAGTTTATTTTTTTACTGTAAATTGTCACACACCTTCACAAAACCAAAAATCAATATAACAGGCCATGAATCATGGTTTACGTTGCAAGTGATAACCATATCTTATCTAAATACGTATGATATGAAGACAATGGTAGGTATCCCATCGACCTCGTCAAGGCTCGTAAGCTTTCTTCTTTATTCAAAATCTAAGGTTTTTGTAGAGTATCAAATTGACGTAGGGTTTCAATCACCGTACATCAATTTGCCGTGTTATAGTAATTTCATACAACTGTCAAGGAATGACAAGTTGTGATTTGAACAACTAGCTTTTGCCCGCTGCTTCGCTTGCGTTAATGTAGATTTTTCTGGATGAAGGTACCCTATGTTCTTTACTGTACCCTTGATAACGTGTATGCAAATGATTGGTTGAGTAGTTACGACGTGAAAGCGTAACAAGCAAACAAACTCACTTTCGAGTTTATAATATTAAGTTAGGAATAAGTAAGGATCTAAGTTGTAGTAAATTTGCTTAGCTTAACAATTTATTTACCTACCTATTTTTAACAGTTAACTCTGTGACCATTTTAGTTCGGTACGACCATTACTTTACAGACACTACAGAATTACTTTATCATACGACAGACTTGGCAACGTGTTATCAACAATACGCAGTCCTCCTATCTATAGATTTAGACTTTAGTTTATTTTATATAAGTAGCAGGTGCAAGGATTTATTTAATCTTATAAAGTAAAATTGTGGTATCTTGTAGGAATCTAATTGTACGTATCTAGATTATTTATTCTTATGATTGGACATAGAAAACAAATCTGTAGGAAGTTACACTGTATCTATACTTATCACGGATTTAATTTTTTGATTGGAATTCCATTTCAAATGAGCCATTTTTCAGTACCGATGCTTTGTACCATGCCCCTGCCATATGTGTCTTGCTTTATAATATTAGGTACCGTTAAATTTGAAAGTTTCAATAAAATTTTAAATTCCAAATAAAGATTTTCTTGAAGTCATGTGTTTTGTTGCAATTTTTCCGCTCGTAGCGTAGGCTAGATTATAAAATGGTTTGGATTCGCCCTTCAGACCAATAAAAAGTCAAGTCCGAGTTCGCTTTATAAAGGCTTTGTTAATTTGACATCCTTGAACTATGTACCGTATTCCATAATAATAAAATGACGGCTACAATAAGCCGATTACCATTAGGAGAGGTTAGTATGGTAACAACGTAAGTATTACCGGTGGCTTCTGATCTCCTACGCTTTGACTCACCGCTTATTGTAAGAATGTGGAGCATGAGGAAGTATCCATTAATTGTCCTGTATGTTGCTTCCTTTGTGTAGGTATTTGTGGAATGCAAGTTGTTTCTTATAAATACTTCTATTGAAGACATTTTTCCATTGAAAGCATTGAAGTATGTGAACTCTACATAAGATCAATAAAATAAAGACAAAGAAGTATCAGCATCAAATTGGATTAGGTAACATTTTTATCGTAGTTGACTGTGATTAAAGTTGTTAAACATTCTTTGATTTTATCCTACGTTATAAAAACTGATCTGCAGCAGAATAAAGCCATTATCGTTATAACTACTTATCTAATTCGATTAGGAATTAGAACTCTTATTATTTAATTAACATATGTAAGTGCTTGTGATTTATGGAGCGTTGAATGTTTGTTAAAAGTGTCAAGATGAGTAGGTATGATACTATGCTGCAGCCTTGATTTATTTGGAGTGTTTCATTCAAGATAACACAAGGCAAAAGCGTGTCAAAATATACATATTTTTATAACTTTGCAACCGAATTTATTTCATATATTAGTTGTTATCTTAGCCGGTCAGTGACATTATTCTGACCTTCTTAAAAGCGGTCAGGTTAAAATGAAAACTTGTTTGTGTATTTTTAGTAAAGGTAGATGTGGAATGACAAGTTTTGTCGACGATAGATGGTCAAATATTAATTTTATTGGCATTATTGGCATACTCGCTATCTCGATTGTAGGCAGGAATAAATATAATTATGTAGAATAACCAATAAAAATATGCCTAGCCTTTTCCCAACTATGTTGGGGTCGGCTTCCAGTCTAACCTGATACCTACAGCTAAATACCAGTATTTTACATGGAGTGACTGCCTATCTGACCTCCACCACCCAGTTACCGGGTAACACGATATCCCTTGGTCAGACTGTCGGGCTTTTGACGACCCGTAACGACTTTCAAGGATCCAGGAATGACAGCCGGGACCAACGGCTTAACGTGCTTTCCGAGACACGCAGGGGTCTCGGTATGTAAAGATGGTTACCCATCCACGGACCGAACGTGGCAAGCGTAGCATAACAGGTTAAGCTACGCAGGATCGCGTCGATCAGGATCGATCGACCCGTGCGGCTGTTATTACTTAGCCACGAGCCCCGAATAACTAAATTAACATTTATTTTAATTTTATTATTATTATTTTGTTTGATTTTACATATCTCGGGACTGTGGGGTCCCGGTCCTTTGGAAGGCGTACGAGGGGCCAAAGCCAACTCGCAGAGGCCCCTTAGGAAATTTTAATGAAATGTGGCACCAACTGACGATTATCCCTGTATGCACTATGCAAGTGCACCTAAGGATAACTCCCGGTTGGTGTAAGACTATTGTAGGATATGGAAAAATAAAAAGTTGGACTATGGGTTTGGGTGGCTAAAGTGGACTGGTTACCAAGAACTATGGAAGAACTATGACCCCTGCCTGATCAATGTTTTATATATACACGGATAAAATGGCAGGGGGTGACTTGCACACTCAATAATGGGCCCCCGGAAACGGTCGCTAGCACATAGTGACGTAGGGACAAGGGGGCAACATGTCCTGAGGTGCTTATGAGGAGTGGAGAGGTATTCCACGGCTATCATGACAATCCCGGAAGTACAATCAAGATGGCTACCAGCACGTTACTGGAATACTTCCTTCCTCCGAGCACGTTTGCTCTTGCGAATCTCCACTCAAGCCGGCCAATAAAGGCAAGAATGAGGTGGGAGCTCTGTTCCTCGTCATTGTTCACTCCAGCAGGCCAATGAAGGGAAGCCAGAGGTGAAGAACAAGACTTATTTATTTATTTATTTATATATCCGTCCGTCCGTGGCTAAATAATAACAGCCGCACAGGTCGATCGATCAGGTTAAGCTACGCTTGCCGCGGTTGGGCTGTGGATGGGTGACCATCTTTAAATACTGAGACCCCTCCGTGCCTCGGAAAGCACGTTAAGCCGTTGGTCCCGGCTGTCATTCGTGGATCTTTGACAGTCGTTACGGGTAGTCAGAAGCCGAAAGTCTGACAACCAGTCTTACCAAGGGGTATCGTATTACCCAGTAACTGGGTTGTGGAGGTCAGATAGGCAGTCGCTCCATGTAAAATACTGGTATTCAGCTGCATCCGGTTAGACTGGAAGCCGACCCCAACATAGTTGGGAAAAGGCTAGGCAGATGATGATATACTTTATTGTACACCACAAAAATACACAACAAAAAGAATTATCGATAACTACAACTAACTAACTAACTTCTACCGAGAGATAGGGTAGCTCCTACTCAACAGCTTACCACACGCTGCCCTGCTGGTTTCTGTATCTCTCTTGGTCTGGCTCCTCACCTTAGACCCGTTCCGGCAAAGTGAACTCTTCCGGCACAGGCCTAGAGTTCGGAGCGCGCAAGCCCCACCATGACGTCAACATAGAGATACGGCGATGGGGTTATTATTATTATATTATGACAGTGACAGCGACAGTGATTTCACAGTAGCAGTAAGCGTAAAAATTACATGCCGAAGATGCCTCACTGCGATACTCGCAATCGTAGTTTAGGTTGCGATCGTAGTTTAGGTCGCTATCTCGATGTCACCTCCACCACCATGTAAAACAAATGCATGCTGAAAGACACGTGCGCACGGAAGTTTCAGCGTAAGTAGGTACCTACTGAACGTATCAGGGGATCAGACCGGAATAACTCATATTTACTGAGTTTCACTAAACAAAAGCATGTTATTTATTATTAAAGTAATAACAAAGTCAACGAGTTTTACGTAGTTCTTGACTAAACACATAAAAATGTTAAACATTTGGCTGGATTAATACTTCTATGACTTCCACGAAGAATATTTAATGCAATTCATTCACAGATAGAAGAATAATTTATGAAAATTATATGCGGTACTTAGTTCTGTCATTGCATGACTGTAAAATATAAACGATAAATTATAGAAAAGAAAAAACATATTTGTAAAAACTATGATTGTTTTAAAACAATCAACAAGGATGCAACTGACTGTGTAATTGTGTATTTAATTTTATGAAATAAATAAGAAGAACTAGAAATATATTATATCTCAAGCTATTAAAAAGAAATCTGGCATAATATCTTGATTAATTAAAATAAATCTCGAACCTAAGCCTACGATAAATTATGCGGAGCTGGACAATGTACAGTCACCAAAAGAGATAAGTAACCACGGTCGTCGGATATAGTTGAAGTTTAATAAGAAACCGATGAATGTTTTCGAATAAATTTAAATTTAATGAATAGAAAACAAACAGTTCATTTATCAAATTAAATTTCATTCGAAAACATCAATCGGTTTCTTATTAAACTTCAACTAGGTATATCCGACGATCCACACCACCACGACATAAATTGGAAGTCGCATATCCAAAAATTAAAAGCAAAATTATCAAAATTTTCGTACGCCCTTCGGGAAATCAAAAAAACTACAGACATGAATACTGCATTAGTAACTTATTACGCATATGCCTATGCATGGCTTAAATACGGTGTCATATTATGGGGTAATAGCACAGACGCAACCACACTATTCACTCTACAAAAAAAACTTATTAGAATTCTAGTCAATATTGAACAAACGGATAGCTGTAAGCCCCACTTCCAGGAACAAAAAATTTTAACCCTACCGTGTCTCTACATTTTTGAACTCTGTAAATTTGTACGAAGATACCCGGAATTCTACACAAAAAGAGAAGATATACAAACTAAATTTACTTTAAGACATAAAAATAGATTAAACATACCTACATCCCGATTAAAAATGCACTCCTCAAGTACCTATGTCATGTCGATAAAAATATATAACAAGTTACCAGAAGAAATAAGAAATATAAATAAATACAATATTTTTGTTAAAAAAATAAAACTATTTCTATTAAACAAAAGCTATTATAATATAAAAGAATACTTAAATGAAAGATTATAATTGCAATAAATACATTTTAAATATATACACGCGTATATTTATCAAGAAGATTATTTAACTAAATATAACATAACTACTAAATACACAATAAGTAAATTATAAAATGTTACCTACCTACTGTATCTATAAATTGTCTCTAATAGTGATACTCGTAAACCTGATCTCTTTACTAATAATTGTAATCTTAAAATATGATCTCTTATAAATAAGTGTTTGTGATAATATTACCTAAGTAAATACATATAACTTTATCTAAATGTAATAATAGTATTTTAAGAAAATAGCTACCTACTTATATATACTTCTACTTATATATTCATTTTTCATTTGTATAATTTTATTTTAACTTTAGTTGCTATGATTTAGATTTTTAACTATACTATGTATCAAATATAAATGTTTGCTGTGCCCTAACAGGGTCTACAACGGCTCTTAGCTCTAAGCCTTTTGTAAACATCTTTTGTACCTTGTAGAATGCAAAATAAATGAATATGAATATGAATATGAATAATCCTGGTTACTTATCTACTTTGTTGACCGTGCACCTAGTAATATTTTTAATCTAACAAATCCTTCATTATCTTAAGCATTGTGATAGCTACTGATGATTTTAAATACGTCTGTGTAAACAGTCTTTGGAAACAGAAATAAGAAAAGTAATCACCATTTCGCCGAAATTCATCATCATCTTCCTAGCCGTTTCCCAACTATGTTGGCGTCGGCTTCTAGTCTAACCGGATGCAGCTAAATACCAGTATTTTACATGAAGCGACTGCCTATATGACTTCCACAACCCAGTTACTGGGAAATACAATTTCCATTGGTAAGATTGGTTGTCAGACTTTCGGGCTTCTGACTATGTAACCGGGACCAACGGTTTGACGTGCTTTTTGAGGCATGGAGGGGTCTCGGTATGTAAAGATGGTCACCATTACTTTTTATTATAAGTCTCATTGATGTAACTTCTGATCAGATAGCGGAGATACGAAAATATCCGAGATTCAAGACCACCCTCCCTTGTCTTGAATCTGTATTTTGATAACAAACATATTTCTGGTTGTTGTAATGTTTTCTTACATAAAATTGAATGTGAAACTATTGATCGTTTACATAACTATGATATTTGCATTGTTATTACTTCTTGTAACAAGTCTGAATCGTGATACGTCTGCTCACGGATATCTATGCGTCTGCTAATATAATAATTAAGATACAGACCGTTCCATATAACTTAAACAGTTTCTTGGAACAGTTCAGACAAAGAAGAGATTAACAATACCAAGTCATTGTGAGGACTGTTCTGACGTATAGATAACGCACATCTACATATTTAGTGATAAACGCGATTACAACTGGTAATTAAAAACTGTTGTCAGGTAGTGACAAGCGAATGGCAGGATTACAACAGCGACGATATTTATTTTTATTTATTGCTAAATGGGCCCGCTCTTGACCCCAATCTTGATTTGGTATTCTTAATTTTAAAGTATTTTAATTGTAAATATTATTACCAGAATTTTCTGAGATTAAAAAAAAAATATGCTGTCTAGAGTGAATATGTAGGTATTACTATTTATTTTAGTGGCCAAGGTCGGTCCGAGGATGGGTGATCATCCATTTCACATCGAAACCCCTCCGTGACTCGGAAAGCACGTTAAGCCGTTGTTCGTGGCTGTCATTTATGGATCTTTGGCAGTTGTTCCGGGTAGTCTGAAGCCTGAAGCCCAAAAGTCTGATAACCAGTCTAACCAACGGGTTGTGGAGGTCAGATAGGTAGTCGTGATTTTCGACCGATTTTACTTCGAACAGTAGAAAGGGACCTTGTACCCCTTCGATCAATAATACTGATCGAAGTTGTTCCCTATAAATAACAAACTTTTAAACGGTAAGCAGCTATTTATTTATAGTTACTAGGTGTTCGACAAATCTATCACAGTCAGTTGACCTTTACTTTGTAATAAAAAAAAGTGTTTATTTCCTTATTTATTGTTGTCTAGTACCTAAATCGAGACAAAAGTCGAACATGTTGTTATATAACAATTTAGCAATAAACATAAAAAGTAATTAAAAAAACCCGACTGCGGTAAAAAACTTAATTAAAAAAAGACGTGGCACCCCAAATCCGCCATTTTACTTTGTTTTTGATTTTAATGTAGCCAGCCAGTGACACTCTCGCTACCAAGACAAATCTAAAGACGTATAATGTATCCAAAAATCCGTTCATTCGTTTAGGAGTTACGAGGGAACAAAGAAACGTACATACATACTTACATACAGGTCGAACACATAACCCTCCTTTTGGGCTTCACCGTCGTCGGTTACAAAATGGTTATTCATAATATTCTTGATTCCTTGGTAACTAGTAACTCTTATCAATATAAAATCTATCTAGGTATAGTTTATGAAAAACTTTTTTACAAAAAAAACAACCGACTTCAAAAAAAACTACAAAGTGATAAATAACTTTAATTTCGGAAGTCTGTGTCGTTGGTTCCGCATTTTCGTTTTTTGACACCGACTTCCGAAATTAAAGTTATTTATCACTTTGTAGTTTTTTTTGAAGTCGGTTGTTTTTTTTTGTAAAAAAGTTTTTATTTTTCACTTTTTAGTTGTACCTACTCCACACAAATTCAAACAACACTAGTGCATTGAGGAATTGAAGACACCGACTAGAAGAATCATCAAAATTCGCATAGAAATGCCGGAGATGCAGTACATTTATGCATATAACATCGTACATAAGAATAATTATATAATGTATTATATACTAAAACCTTCCTGAAAGTATGTAGATCACATTAGTGAAAGAGTTATCAAAATCGGTTCATTAGTTTTTGAGAAAATCGCGGACAAACAAACATACATACATACATACATACGGGTCGAATACAGAACCTCCTTTTTTGAAGTCGGTTAAAAATAACAATTACCAGCCAAACTGCTGAACGTAAACGTCATCTAGCCCTATCCTACTAATAACTCTTATCAATATGGATAGAATATGGGTAGATTTATACAGCCCGATGCAGACTTCATGGAGGCTCGGAACATGAGGCGAGTCGCTGCGCATTAACAAATTCATGGGTCAGCGGGGGTGAGGGGTGAGGTACTGCGCAGCGAGTAGCGCACTTCAGAGCCGTCATAAGGTTTGACTCGTTCTATTATACTTTTGGTCAATATGACTCACGGATATTGGATATCTATGATATGACTCATAGTTTAGATGTAACTAACAGTTCAATTGTCGACTAAAGTTCACTGCTCTTCATTGTTTACAAATAAAATGATAAAAAATTCTATAATTTATTTTATATTTATCACTTAGTCTACCTTTGTCATCTACACGGATCATTTATTCTCCTTTTGTCCTTATAATGTATGCCGATTTGTCTACAATGGTCTGGTTTCTGAAAGTTGAGAACTTGTCAAACTCTATTTTGGTATTACTTAAAGTGACATCCGCGAAATTCAACTTTGCAAGAAACGTAGGTAAGAAATTTTGAAATTTGCAGGCTACATGAAGGCCTAAGTACATAGGTAGATCTAAATCGAATTTAGATCTACCTATGAACTTAAGGCCTTAATGTTTGATGAGTTTTCTACTTAAAATTTTGTAATTAGAAATCGGGTGGATGTGATTTTGGTTAAGTGCTTATACACAAGAGCGGCATGCGTCAACGGCGGAGACAACTGCAGCCGTCAAAAAGCGTCGACGGCTGTCGTCGACAACATGTCGCTCGTGTATTTGAGTACTGCAGTCCGTACCGTACTCAAATATACGCGCGCCACGTTGTCGACGGCAGCAGTTGTTTCCCTCCGTTGACGCATGTCGAACGAGAACGGAGAAAGGAAAATATTATTCTCATTCATCGGGCTATCTTGATGGTTCTGAATACTATCACAATATCCTAATCTACTGACGCACTGTAGTTGTGTAGTGACGGTTGTTTTTATTATTGATGTCATTTGTTTATATTCATTGAGAGTTATTTTGAATTCAGTTAAGTAACAAAATCCCAATACAAAATACTTAATAGTAAACATAAATTACTGGGTCAGTAGGTTGGTCCCGGGAACCTTGTAATTATTGTGCGTGGATTAATATAATTAATGAAACGAGTATTATTTACGATTGTAAATGACGCGTGACGTATTTATTCGTACTGAGTAGTAAAAAAAATCTGTTCTGAGATTGTCGTCAAATCTTTAATGTTTCGAATAATATTAAATTGTTCATTAAAACATCAATGTTTGGTTAAGGCATTGACTGTCATCGCGGTCACCATTGACCGCGAATAATAGATTTTTTATTGTATCTGTTGTCTGGCAGTCAACTTAATTCTTTTATACTTTTAGAATATTTAAGAAGGTGTTTGTAGAGTATCTAATAAATAAGTATAGTAATTAAGAAATGGAACAGTTAGTTAGAGTAAACTTAGACAAAGTAATAGGTATTTGTATGTTATAGTTGAACCACTAATATACATAAGTTTAAATGTAACCGGTTTTCGGCTGTCACTGTTTTAATAAGTTTCTTACACAACACGCCTGCACAACGAGATCAAGTTATGTAATTGACTACTCATTTGTGTGAACGATTGACATAATACTAGTTATTTTATATCATTCAGATTTATTTTAAAATTTAACATATGATGACAGTATAAAGATGGCACAAAGTGTTTTCACGGGGTGTTATGATAACTGTCGTTAAATTATATAATTGTTCCTATAGTTTCATTTAAAGTTAATAAACCGTATACTTACATAAAGGAAAAAAAACGAGAGAGATCTAATATAATAGTACATTACCTATCCGTCTATCCATGGATTTGTTTGTTTCTATAATTCTACTTTAAGACAAAGGATAGATACTTATACAATTGCAACTCCGCACACTATGTTTAGTATTTAAATAAGTTCGTCGGCCAATTTTAATCATATACTATTGTGATTTGTTTAATTTCCAACCTTACAGTCTAAATTATAAAGTCGAAAAGCATATAATTATCAAATCACAGCCACTGTGAAAATTGTTATCAAAAGTGGTAGTGAACTAAATAGTGAATAGTGCGTTAGTTTTGTTGGCGTAACCGTTCTTAGTATCGAATATTAATGGGGTCGGTACAATTAGTAAACAATGAGCTCATATGGTATGTAAGTCTTTGTGTCTTTGGTACCTACAGGAAGTTTTGTTAGTCCGTCTGAAAATAAACTTAACCCACAATACATATTTTCATTATAAGTTCCTACATTAAAACAAGATGTTTGTTTGTAATGCCGTAACGAATGAATTTTCTGAGATTCAGGATGGAGGCAAAAATAAATCTATTTTAATAATGAATAGAATATGTTCTCGAAAAGGCCATTAAAAACTTACATGTAACGTATAAGTATTTTGCACTCGAATGTTAACAGACTAAGTACGGTTAAAGTAAGTAGTAGTAAGGCAAACGAACATATTATTCGATTATAATAAAATCGAATCGAGGTATTAGGTATAATATCTATTTCCATGCAAATTGTAAAGCTATAATATACTTATGGATTAAAATCACGGCCGCTTAATTATGTAAATAGTAGAGTAAGTGCGCCAAATATGGACTGGTTTTGTAATATGGACTACCTTCATTTCTCAGAAACCGTCCGTCGTATTAAGCCACCGATCGCCGCGCGCTAAGCTCCACCCCTCCCGCGCCTCGCTAATCGCTTGCCGGTCGGCAGAGAGAGCGCGCGTGTTCACTTCAGTCATTTTTCGTTTTTATCAACGCGCGATGTAATTTTTTACCTAATTTCGTAAGCTCATAATTTCAGCAAATATTACTGTTTGGGAAAGTGGATTAAACTAGGGGAAAGGTCTACAAATTCTACAGCTAAAGGCAAGATCAGACAAACATGGGATAAAGATGATTTAATTTCTGATTTAATTTTAGGCAACACGTCCATTTTTTTATATAATTTTGAACCCAATTTACTGTGGTCCATATTTAAAACCATGTGGTCCATATTTTGTCCACTTTTTGCAAATGCAAAATAATCTTATATTTTAGAAAATGTTGATTATTTCTAAGATGTTCATGTTTCTTAAGAATTCTGATATTCGTTTTTGATACCAAATAATTATCGAACTGTTCAAAATATATAAGGCTGATTAATCTTTATAATTCTGAGTTTTATTTCACAAAATCCTTATGGTGGTCCATAATTGGCGCACTTACTCTAAACATTATAAAATCACGTGGAACGGTGACAATATAGGATCAGCTGGATTATACTTTTTGTTATTATATTTAAGTTTCGTATATGATCATTGTGATTGGCTAAGTGGCGTAAAATACCTCCGTCTAAGAATTGAAATTGGACTGCGTTCAAGAGCTGTCAGTATTATAATTGTATTGTAATATTGACACTGATAGCTCTTGAACGGGGCTTAAATGTGCTGATCGCGTTCAGTTTTATTGAAGAAATTAGCCTTTAGTCTCTATAGGATGATTTCCACCAAACAGCTCGCATCGTATCGGATCGGAAAGGATACGAACGGATGCGGCGACAGCCGATCGCGTCCGGCAGCATGTCGACGCATACGATCGGCTCCGTGCCGTCGCTTGCGAACGTATCCGTTTCTGGGCCTAGTCAAATAGTTTCATTCCTACCGTGTTGACGTGTCCTAATTTTCAAAATGGTTGGAGTTGACGTAGTATTGTTGGCTATTGCATTAGAATAAGAAGAAATTAATCATAAAATACAGAAGAGGAAAAGAAAATTTGGAACGGCAGCCGAAACGATGCGATCGGATACTACAGGCGAACAGAGCCGGCAGGCTTATTACGTAAAAAAGAGCAATCAGCAATTATCGTGTGTCGCGGAAGACACCCGCGGTCAAGCTGCTATGCGCGGCTTGGTAATATAGACTTTAAATACTGTGTACACGATTTAATATCGCTTAAAGATTGTAAAATCCGTTTCGATCCGATGCGATGCGAGCCGTTTGGTGGAAATCATCCTTTACTATATCATTTTTTCCCAACATGTTAAGATTAACCTTCAGTGTCACAATGACTATAACTGTGTTATTAACATGAATTGCTGAATAAGATTAAAAAATTAATCGTTTCTTCTTGTATTTATTCATCTTATTTTAGCATTATTCTAATTCTTTTTATAGCCGTCTTCCATCTGCTGTCTTAATTCAATTACTATGGAATGCTATGCCAATTATTTTGCTGTAATTTTTATTATCGTCACCCTTTGATTGTCCACTGCTAAACATAGATCGTATTTATAAATCAGCTTTCTTTTTTTTGTGTTATTGAGGTTAAATATATATTTAGTAGGTATTTATTTACTATCCATAGAAACGTATCTAAGTAGGTATGTGTTTTAACCTATTGAGCGTTGAGGTCAATGTTACATTAACCGAATAAGTATAGCAAAAAGCTCAAGGGCGTTAGATAAAACGGATGATCAATTACGACTACATTATACTGTGATTTATAACTGTATCTTATAATATTAATTTAAATTTTCACTTTAGCCCTGGGTCGAAACATGAGGAGCGGCCTTTGCCCAGCAGTGGGATGATGCAGGCTAACAGTAACAGTAAATTTAGAAGCGGTTAACAAAATATAAAATCATTAAAGGTCCTAATATGCAGCCTTGAGGCATCCCTGGGAATTAGTACGAGTAGTTTTGTTTGTACTACCCATTTAATTCGAAATACCTTGGCCCACCACATGAATATGAAATAAAAGAATAATTAATTAGTTCCTGTCAACAATGTCCTGTTACATGCCCTTTAACATTCATCGTTACATTAAATCATAGACATTCATAGTATTTCAACATTGATAACATAGGTAGGTAGGGACATTTGTGGAACACGTGCCAATGTATGTCACACAAGGGGGGCTTTAACGCCTACAGCAGTAATCCAAACTAAAGTCACCTACAGACAAACAGTATCAATGTTTTAGCGTGGCAATAGCAGTTATTGACCCAGATACATTTTTTGACATTTCCAAAAGGGAAATAAAGCCCAATAACTTCTTGAACTGACAACTATCGTGATCCTCAATTTTTTTTACGAGTGTAAAACGATATTTAGTTTATTGTTGAGGTTCCTACGAATGTATAGGAAGGGCAATGACCGCTATTGCCATGGTAAAACGCAAGAACTATAGATCGTTATTTTTTTATTATGTTTTGAAACGATGTTTCATAAATTAGGACATTTTAAATAAACCATTCGCATAAAAACGGCTATTAACAGTTTGTTTCGGGGGTTATTTTCAGTCGAAATACTGAATCAATTAAACTTTACGATATTCATGCCATTATGGGGATGAGAACAGTGTAGGCTTCCGAATGTTTTAGGTAAAAACATTTAATAGATAAAGTAGAAAGCCATTACCTACCAATAGTTGTTATTAGGTTAGTTTGCAAAAGTTTACTAACATAGTTATCAAGTCATTGTTACTAATACTATGTTGATTGTGTACTTGCATGTGTAGTCCGAAGTAAAGAACATACAATTTTAAATAAAACGGCCATGTAAAATATCAATGTTACTGAATTGATAAATATCATTTACAACGGCACGAGACTAACGAAAACTCTTTCCTCTATCGAACTGTACGCCTTACAGTACCGGTGATAATTAATAAATAAACATGGCCTACTTTACTTAAGTCAATCTCCGACTATTTCTTTATTTGGACGGTGCTACTAAACAGGTTTACTTTTCGAACTCCCCAAAGAGTAGTTATTTAAAACTGGTTCAGATGGAGCATTGACCCCATTCGACTTTGAAGTCCTCGTACTAGTTTTAATGTCACAGTTTTATTTTAACTGATCATAATAATATCTCTGTTCAACTGCATCTACTTAACAACAAAAAAGGTAAGGCTGCCCTGGGACAGATTGAATGTGGAAGGCAGGGAACCGACGGGGTAATTGCGTAACACACTAACAGTAGCAATGGCTTTCATATTTGACAGTTAAACAACATTCATTGCGTTATTTAAGTTTTTGACACGGGTTTTTGAGCAGACACATTTTGCGGATTAGCAATATCCTTCAAAATTATTCCAATTGTGATTGATAGTGTGTCACAATTTAAGGTGCGGGTGTCTTGGCGCGATTTGGGAGAGGACAAAGCCAGCAATGGACTGCGATAGTTATAGTAGAGTTGATAGATTGATCACTGACTAGTGACTACAATATTAACCTACTAGTTTTCAGATAATTAGGTGCCAGGTTGTTGAAGTGTTAAATGTTTTTTTTTTGTTATGTATTTTCTAGTGTACAATAAAGTATAATATAAATAAATAAATCATTTCCAATAGTACGGTATTCCTGGGTTTGACTTTCACCTGAAATCATTCTTTATAAAACGACGACTATTATTTACTAGGCCTTGCAAAAAATAACGTGAACGCACTCTATGCAAGAGTATCCGTACCTATAAAGTCTCAGCTGTAAAAAAATCTAAGTCTTGTTACATTGTCAATATTTCAGGAGGAGGAGGTCATAATTCACATAGACTCATAACGAGTTATAAAATAATAAGACAGTGTTTATGTAATTTGGTAGTCTTTAGAACGCAGCTGAACGAAAATGCGCGTTAGTTAGATAACTATTATGTGTAATGTTTGGAACGTGCTCTTTTAAGTAAGTTAATACGTTGTTATGAATGGCATTGTTGCAGTGCAAATTATATACATTATGCGTCACGATTGTACACGTTTATCGTAGAGTGGGCAGAAGGCAAAAAGTGCGCATTAACATAGGTCATACTACAGTCTACAGTATGAAAAAAAGTAAAATTAACTGACCTGTTCGATATGATCCACAACGCATAGGTAACCACAACACATGTCACATCAGAAGGAGATTCGAGAAAGCGTTTGTAAATATTCATAAAATCATATAGTGACATTATTCGACATATTTCGCCGTATTCGTGTGATTACAAGATGAACTTATAGAGTTTTGTTAGATAAATAAAAACCCACACATTCACAAACAAGGAAAACAAAACACTGCTGTTATAGAAAATAATTCATGTTTATTGCACATGGCCAGTACTGAAACTGTTTAATTTAAGTAATAACCAAAAAGTTGAGTATTTTAAAATACAGGCACACAAGGCACAAAAAATGCATTAGAAGTCTCATTTAAAAAAAAAATGTTTAATGTCATATAATCATAATTACGACCAGTTGTGGCCAGATATAACTGTAGTGTATGTCGTTCATCTAACTAAAGAGGTCGCATCTAATAAAATAATTTAAATGCTCGGTAAAATCAATTATGAATAAATCTCTCACTAATAGCAAGATAGATAAGTTTTTAATTCCTGTTAAGGCATTATTTTAAAAGAAGCACAAAAGCTAGAACAAAAATAAGATAATGCATTTAAACACAACACAATATGTCACTTCCTGCCATGACGAATCACTTGATAAACGTACGTTTTGCAAATAAAGAGGTATAATATATAAGTCTAGAATTGTTTAACATCATAATTTGGTTGAGTAAATGGCGTAGTTCTTTAGCGAGCTGTCCTAAAGTTCACTAGCAATTTTATTGTGGAAATCGCCTTCCACAACCGTCTCGCACAATGGACACACTCTTAGTAAGTCAACTGGATACAAGATTTATACTATTTGAACTGTCAAAGTGACAACCAAAAACGGGAAGTCAATTTGCGCATAAAACTTGCTAAGGACTGGGCACCATGCGTTGGGTAAAAGCGAATGATTTTGATAGAAGTGTCTTACGTGTGTCAAATTAAATCTATCTAGTCTTTTCCCAACTCTGTTGGGGTCAGCTTCCAGTCCAACCGGATGCAACTAAGTACTAATACATGGAGCGAATGCCTATCTAAACTCTACAACCCAGTTATTGGGAATCACTATACCCCTTGGTAAAAGAGGTTGTCAGAATTTTTGGGCTTCTGACTACCTAATATCAACCAACCAATCAGCAACGGCTTAACTTGCTTTCCGAGGCATGCAGGGGTCCCAAAATGTAATGAATGGATGGACCGTTGCAAGCGTAGCTTAAATCTTCCGACTGAACCGTGTGGCTGGTATTATTTAGCCACGAGACCCACGAGAGTTTCTAACGTACAATCATTAATTGTTTACAGGCATAAAGCCAAAGACACATTAGTGTGTCCTGTGTGTCGTGTTGTGTCGTGACTCGAGATACACTAATCAAACGAATCTGTTCAGGACTAGTACGCAGGACTGTGTGTGTACGTCACTGATGGAGTGCGTCCGGAACGAGGCCGAAAGAGTCATATTGTTATCTAAGTCACTGGATGTTGGAAGGTGTAATAGCATTCTTGCGTCCCCATTGTCAAAGGATACAAGACTTATATAAGTTAGCAAAAGTAGGATTTAGATCATAAGGAATAATTGTTTGCACCGATGAGGGTGGCATAATCAATTTGTGATTAAACACTCTATAAATAAAATTCAATAAAAAACCAGTTTTGATTGGCTAACACTGCGTCAGAAGGCGTCATGACACAACACAACACGGTAATATGAATCCGGCTTTACTCTCGCTTCACAAGGCAAGTTAAAAGTAATAAAGTACCGTTAAATACTGTTATACCACAATAATATAGATTTAAAGGAACAAGTGACCTTTGAAACAGTAACACGTGTCTCTTTGTGGCCGATTCTTGGTAGCGCCACAGAGTAACTAAGCGTCGTGTTTTTGTATTGAATTATGTCAGTATGACAACAGCAGTGAGGTAATGTATTGTTTGGTGTTATGTAAACGTTTCTACCGTAATATTGTTGTTTACACTGTGATAGCCTTTGTTTACGTTATCTAAGTACTCGTAGTCGTTGAGATTGTGAAGAGTTTGTTAGTGTTAGCGATACGGTAGTATGTAAACTAGAATAGGAGCGAATATTGTTATATTTCGTTTGTAAAGAAAAAACAAGAGCGACTCGGACTCGCGCACCGAGGGTTCCGTACCATCATAATTATATTAATATTGCGGTGTAGAATATTGCAGTTTTAGGTCAGCGCTATTTCTTGACCGATAGTGTAATTAGTGTAATTTTTGTTGACGATTTCTGAAAAAGTGTGCAATTTAGAGACATCGTTTTATTTTTCCTGTAATCTTTACATAAGCTTACATCACATAGAATAATTTCAGATTTTTCTCTATGCAAACTTCGGAGATAAGGGAGAACGGTATTTTTTTTTACATTTTTCATCAAAAGTCGAAAACTATGCGGCCCAAAAAAAAAAAGAAAAAATGTTTGAGAATGTGCAAACAGCGCTCTTTTATATGATACCCCACATGCCCTAGTAGCCCTACTTCGAATTTTGAAGACCCCGTTTCAGTCCCTGTTGCAATATTTATATATATATATATGTAATGTTTGTTTGTTTATTTATTTCTTATTTGCAAAATAGTTGGGCAAACGTCATCTAAAACTATTCCAAATTTCAAGTTGATATCATTAGTAGTCCTTGAGATGCCCAGCTGTGATAGATGGACAGACAGACAGAATGAGTCTCACCATAAGGGTTCCTTATTAACATTTTGGTACGGAACCCTAAAAATAACATTTAAGTAAAACTTAATTATTTAATTCATTAATTCGCACTTTTATTACTAATTACATTTTAAGCCTAACGATTTTTAAATTATCCTCTTAGATAAATATTATCTGCAAACTTAATGACTTCCGGTCATGTAGGTCACCTCATTAGTTACCTGTTTGCACTAATTATTTTTTTGTAAAACTCCTGATACTTAAAGTTCTATAATATTTAGTATGTTTTCGTTTTTCGTTAGTGACCTAAACTGATATGACAGAGAGGTTAAATTGTTTTTTTTAATGTATTTAAGAGGTAATCTCTGGAATATCAAGCTATACATTTCCAGTATAAGCTGACTTCTCATTGTACGAAAAGCCTATACAATGCGAGTTCAGCTAAAACTGGAAAGTTGCGTACCTATATTTAAGTCTCATAAATTATTAACTTTCCCGTGTCTTTACATTCTTGAATTAGCAATATTTGTAATAACAAATCGAAGTTTATTTGCAACTTTAATAGAAACTAGAAAGCGAAACACAGCTATGAGATCTCAATACCAGAATCTATTATGCACGGGCGCATTTAAAACTAGCTTACTAAAAAGAAATGTGATTTGTATGGCTCCTGTAATCTTTAATAAAATACCTGACCAACTTAAAAACTTACCGTTGCAAAAATTTAAAAAACGTTTCACAGAATTACTTGTAGATAAATGTTATTATTCTGTGCAGGATTTCTTAAATGATAATTTTTTGTAATATCTTTATTATCCACTAATTTGCATGCTATATTAAGGCAGAATGTACAGTCAACAAAAGAGATAAGTATGCAGGATCGTCGGATATAGTTGAAGTTTAATAAGAAACCGATGGAAGTTCTCGAATAAAATTTAATTTTATTAATAGAAAACAAACAGCTCATTTATTACATTAAATTTCAGTCGACAACATCCATCGGTTTCTTACTAAACTTCAACTATATCCGACGATCCTGTATACTTATCTCTTTTGTTGACTGTACATGGATTCTATTACATAATTTAACAACTTATTTTTATGTACCTACATTCTAAGCAAATAAAGACCTATTCTATTCTATTCTATTCTATGCTATATCTAATATCGCCCTTCACTACTTCCTAGTGTTTGAGCTGCAAGTGTCTGGAGAAGAATATGCGCAATAAATTCTCCAGCAACACGTATCGGTCTGTTTAGTTAGAGGAACTTTAATAACACAATCAGCCTAGTTTCATCCTGTATAATATATATATAGAAAGAAAGAAGAAATATTTATTGCGACTCGTACCTACAAGAAGATCACAAATCAAACTAAACACAGTCAAAAATAAAAAAAAATCTAATTAAAAGTAAAAAAAAAATTAAACAGAAAAATCTAAATATTAAAAGTAAGGTAAAAACTGTGCGAAACAGGGGCGGTCGCTAGTATGAAAAAAATGATGATACTATTCCATATATTTAGGCAACACACAACATCTGCCTAGCCTTTTTCCAACTATGTTGGGGTCGGCTTCCAGTCTAACCGGATGCAGCTGAATAGTTGAATACCAGTATTTTACTTGGAGCGACTGCCTATCTGAGCTTCACAACCCAGTTACCGGGTAATACGATACCCCTAGGTAATACTGGTTGTCAGACTTTCGGGCTTCTGACAACCCGTATCGACTGTCAAAGATCCACGAATGACATCCGGGACCATCGGCTTAAGGTGCACACACAACAAACACATTTTTATTTTGTCTCAATAAAAAACCGCAATAGGTAACCTATTGCGGTTTTCACTACATTCAAAAACGTATTGTTACTATAGCTATCAGGCAGTGGTTACGATGAACCTGTATGACTCATACGCATAACAAAGTACAAATAATATAAAGCAGTAATTCCGTATATAATGTAGGTTCCTAATGTACATATATGTAGCGAATGATAAGCAGTGGACCTATTAGCTGCCTGACCGCAATGCTTGTGTCGAAACATTCGTCACAATTACCTATTGTTATTATCGTACATTAGCGGACGTTATACATGCAAAACAAAGCTGTCGCAGAGATGTTTTAATCTATTGTAATTTGTAATTTAAAAAAATAAAAAACCTTCAATGTTATCAGTATAAAAATATTTGCACATTACATTTAATATACAAAATAATGAGCTATCTTAAATGTCTAAAGTGTCTTAGATTCGTATGTTGCTAATCACTAATATACATTTTATACACTGGACATCCTAAACTGGTGCAATTTGAGATAACATTTTTAAACATTTTATCTATAGGGTGTAATTTTAATCACCGTTTTCCTCTTAAGGGGTCATTGTACTTATCATTATGAACAACTTTTACTATGGGACAAAACCTGAAATCGTAAAAAAAAAATCAGCTGTTCCCTACATCTTGACGAGTTATGCGAACATAAATGTAGGGAACAGCTGATTTTTTTTTACGATTTACTTATTTATTTACTTTTACTACACGTAGGTACTTGTTAAGCAGAAGCCCGTGTTGTTAAATATATCTATCTACTTATTTCTTTATCGTAATTATTGTTTCATGAGAGAACTTTGGACTGAAAGTGCACATGTGTTCATACATGCATGTGTTCATACATGCATGTCATGCATGTGTTCATTATATAATTATATACTTTAATGTTCATACCATGGCCAGCCACTTATAGGCATACAAATGTGATGTTCAAGCTTTTACAGAGTTATTAAATAGCCTCTGCGCTGCCACCAACGATGCCGTGAAAGTGGCGAAGTTTTGGGACGAAGAAGCATTACTGATGCATTATTTTACCTGAATTTTAAAACGGAGATGAAACTCGCGCTACGCCGTAGCAAGCGGCTACGACGTAGCAGGGGTGCATTTAGAGATTCGCCGTGGGCATCTTGAGCTTTTGCTAATCTTCTAGCTACTTTTACCACAGCATGAGACATCCTCGAAACAAAAGAGAGTATATCTTAGAGGATTTTTTCATTTTTGTTTTTTTATTATTACGCCCATGTCTATTGAATATTAGAAATAGTATCTAAGTGTACCTACCACGTATGTATAATTGTATACATTACAACGTATTTGATGACCCAAAATGTATGTCCATGCGATATTTTCCGTGTGTTTTAGTTTTTAAGAATTATCACTAACACCTGAACACTGAAGAAAATTAATAGTGACGTGTGGTGATTATCAGTCCGGTGATTAGCGCACCGGTTGATATTGTGGGTCAATTGTATACCACCAGCTATTAGATACGTGATTGATCGTAGTCACGTTTTCAGACAGTCAGACTTAATTCGTGCTGCAACTTTGTAAAAGATAGCAGTAAAAAAAAACGTTAAAATAGTCTATATCTGCAATTTTATTTCTAGAGACCACAATCTGAATCAATTTGAAGGATATTGCTAATCCAGTGCTTCACAAGTTCGAAATAATTGTCTGCTCAGCAACGTAAATAACGCAATGAACGTTGTTGAACAAAAATGTCAAAATAAAAGCCGTTGCTAATTTTGAATAACGTACAGTCGAACGCTATTCCAAATTATTCGGTGTCAAAGTTCTTTTTCTTTAAAAAATACCTTTTTTGCTCTTCTTTTTATGTTGTGTAGGAATCTTATTTATTACACTGTTCGGTTGAAGCTTTGCAATTTTTTTTTAAATTTCCCGACTGACGATGATGTTTATTGTTATTATTATCTATTTATTTAAACCAAATAAAAATTAATTAAATCAAAACTGTGTAATTTGAATTGTCAAAAATATGTGTAGGTAAGTAGAAATTTAAGTTTTAATTTGTGCCTTAGAAACGCTTTATATTTATTTTGGTTTGTCAACAATTGTTTACACAATACATTTAACTAATAAGATAATTCACTAAACAGTACAGTTATATGTGCAACAATTACTTACAGGCTAACACAATATGCACCATTTATGGTTTTATATAATAATACAAAGTCACAAAAAGGATATTTACAATTACAGTTATTCAATAATTTTTGGTAAAAATAAAAATAACAACAATTAGGTACATTCTAAATAATTCATAACGGTATTGATTTAGGTAATTTTAAAGGTGATGTCAGTTATTAATTCTTAATATTCTATTCACCTATCATTCATCATATAAAATTGATGTCACTTTATTTATAGTTGCTACTTGGCTTTAGTAAACAATAATACAGGGGCAATTCTCGTATTTTTAAGAACGGTCGTCGTCTAATCTCAGTGTCAAAAAACCACAAATTTCCCTAAATTTTTGACATGATTATCGCTGAGATGAGATTGAGACTAGATTTTGAACGTTTTTAATTATTGTGAGAATTATTGGCCTTCAGATTACAATCTGATGAAAACTGCTCGTCTTTTGTTTTTATTTCGACGAGACTACAAGCAATGTTAGCGCTTGTATCATGAGTAATCATGACACAATATCGTGTAGAGATTTCTGTCTTTTCTCGGTCCTCATTTCTTCCTTATTACATAACATCGCAGTCTTCTTCTTCTTAGCGTGTCGATAGCAATCTAAATGTACTCGGCCCAGAATTCGGCTACTTGTTTGGCGCCATCACTAGCGTCCATCAATTCCTGTAACGTGCAGCTGACAGGACACGCAGGGCACGATATTAAGTGTCTCATCGTTTGTGGAACTGCACCACATTTACACTCCAAGGCGGAGTCGTCTATAAATCTCCACCTGAACAGGTTTTCCTTGCTTCGGCCAACCTGAGTCCGGAGTCTGTTTAACGACTTCCAGGTTTCCCAAGGTAACTCATGTCCAGGTGGGAGGTCTTCAGCGGGTGTCGCAGTGTTTAGTAGGTATACAAGAAGGCATAAGATTAGTTTACCGGTTCACGTAGGTAAACAACTTTAACTTTCAATCTCAAATAAACTAGGGTGATAAATTAACACTTTATGAACGTTAAAATTACACAAGACAGTCCCCTAAAACGCCCGCCCTTCACCACTTTCAAGTGCTTTCGCTAGGAAAACTAAGAAAAACTAATGTGCATACTGTGGTGCATACTTTATCAATCTTCAGTTTCATATAAATCTCTTATCATTTTCCGTACAAAAATAACAACTTGGGGTATCTGATTTGTGATCATCTTATCTGTATATATTTTATGATTGTTTGAGAATATAAACAAGATAGTATTGCATGGACAAACTTAACAGTACCTACCACAGATATGGATGCACCTAGATAACGCAAGAGCAACCACTTCGCGTGCCCAGCTTACGTACAGAAATCGTAAGCCGCCACTTTCGCGCTCAGTCCGTAGTACTGCTGCCTGTGTGAACATGAGCGCTGGCGCTAGGCCCCGGGGGTGGGGCGAGACGGATGCCGCACGCAGCGTCGTCTTTGAATCCATTTGATTTTCCCATCACTAAATAGTGCTTGTGACATATATCTGCGGTACCTACCTACTATTAGGGCTCTTGTTTGTCTTCGAAAGGTATTCTCATCAATATGTATGCAAGAACATGAAGCATGAGATATGTGAAATTGCTTTTATCTTGTAGTTTATTTTATTTAATGTCCGTCTAATAATGCACACTCGTAGGTTGACATGTTGAGCTACTCGTTTTTATCTCGCATGCAACATTTAGCATGAGTATATAAGAAAATCAAGTTAGAGTGAATGTTCTTAAAATTACAAGATTCCCCTTTGTTAAAAATACAACTGAACACCGACAAAATTCTGTCATGCCTCAATAATAGCTAGATTTGAAGTTGAACGCCAAAAATAACAATGGCACCCATGCAGATTATAAAATTAAATAGTAGACTCACGTATATCCCGCTAGGATGTCCATGAGCGTGCTCTTGCCGGCCCCGGACTGTCCCATGATGACGGTCAGCTCACCAGCGTTGAACGTGCCGCATACTGCGTTGAGGATCGTCTTGCGTCCTGGGACATACAGGAAAATGTGTCACCGTACTGAGGACGAATTTTAAAAGGGTCTGATGATTTTTAAATAGGTTTTCCTTAAGGTAAACCATGAATACTTCTAGGACTTGGTTTATTTTAAAAATATGTTTTTTTTCTTACAATTTATCAATGCAATATTAGGGTCACTGTGTCAGGAGTACACTGTATTATAATTGTAAGCAAGACCTTCATTTTGGGATACTTAAAGTCTCAAGGTTTTTACCAGTCATTAACTGACTCAGCGTAGAAACTTAGGCATTTTCATAAGTGGTCATTTTTGCTCAACGAAGTCAGATTTCGGTCGCCCACGGACGCTATAGCAAAGAGTTTCGTAGTATACTCCTACGACATCCGCATCCGTGGGAAGACGCAAATAAATCGCAAGAATTATAGTTTTTTGACCACACAATTGGATGTAGGATTAAGTTTAACTGATTATTCTGTAGACCTTCCTATGATTACTTATGCAAGGGATATAAAAAGCGACACATCCCGGAGGGAATAATATTACATAGAGCAACTTTCTTACAGGAGTCTAAATTGTGTACAAAGTTAATGAGATGTCTTTGGATATGGATTTTGCTCTATATCTTTAAATCTATGTACCGCGATGTCACTTTCAAAGTTCGATGGAATTGCTTGACGTTGAAAAGTTTTACCTAATTTTATAATGTAGTATTGACAACTCCCAGTCATTATAAGAACTAATTCTACCTATGACACAGGATAATCCTAGTACAGGTATCAAACTTTATAATACTCGTACCTACATTGTTTCTAAGATTTATACTGTATTTTACCAATTTTTATTAAGGTGAATGCGCAGTGGCAGACCGCGAAATTCAAATTTACTTAAGTTTTTCGCAATTTTCAGATCAGTGTCGGTGTCGGGTTGTATTTTGATCAAAATTTGATTCGCGACTATAACAGGTACGTATTTACAGAATTATAATCATTAGAATCATTAATACATCTTTCTAAGTTAGATTTGTACCACGACAACAAATCTCTTATGGAAAACTGCTTAGTGGTACAAATCTAACTTAATAGAAAGATGTATTAATGATTCTAATGATTATAATTCTATAAATACGTACCTACCTGTTATTGTCGTGAATCAAATTTTGATCAAGATACAACCTGACACTGACCGGCAAATTGCAAAAAACGTAAGAAAATTTGAATTTCGCGGTTTACCACTGCGCATTCACCTTAAGTATTGAAAAAATATTTATTAATTGTTTATCAATTGGACCCTAAATTATGAGCGACAGTCTGACTTGCTGCAAGAGCGTTTAGAGCCTGATTAAATTAAAGTTAAATACATATTTACGTACATTTTGCATCGTTCGATACAAAGTACTTATTATATTAAGATAGTGCTACATGCCACTACGAACTTATCATATTGTATTTAGAAGACAATAAACAAAACGAAACTTATGTCAGTAAATATGTAGTTACATCAAATATTATTGGTACCTATTAAACCAGAGAGGGCACATACCTTGTGCCGGTTTGCACTTATGTGAAACCTAAACTGGCCGACTTTTAGGACCTAAAAAATATGTAATTGCATTCCTATAATTGCAACTTTCAAGTTATAACCTGACGACCTATTCTGTAAAAATATCACTATGAAAACTTAGGTGAAGTGAGCTGTCAATCCCTAGCATCAGCCGGAACGACAGCTCACTTCACCAAAGTTTTCACGGTGATATTTTTACAGAATACCTAGATCGTCTGTTCATTAATAGGGATATGTATGTATACACGGGGGAAGCGGTGGTGGCCCAGTGGTATTGGCCGTTGAGTTGTAGGTTGTGGGTTCCAGGCAGGCGCTTTACATTGTGTAACTGATTTCATCACCACTGCTCTCAAAACGGTGAAGGAAAGATTGAGAAAACCGGTATGTTCTAGAGCCAAAAATTGGAAGTCATGTGACATCTACCAACCCGCACTGGGCTCGCGTGGTAGATTACAGCCCATTCCCTCTTGAAGAGAGATGGTCCGTGTCCCAGCAGTGGGAACAATATAGGCTGATTGTGCTTATGCTTTTACACAGTATAACAGGTAACGGAAGGGAGATAATTTATGGGAGTGCAGCTCACGAAAACGAAAAGCTTATGGGATGACTCTAAAATATGAAAAAAAAAAAAACTAATCAGCTGTTCGATACAAAAGTGTAATACTAACACGATTAAAATGTATTAAGTAGTTACCATAGGAAAACGGTTGGTCCGTGGATGGGTGACCATCTTTACATACCAAGACCACTCCGTACCTCGGAAAGCACGTTAAGCCGTTGGTCCCGGCTGTCATTCATGAAACTTTGACAGTCGTTACGGGTCGTCTGAAGTCCGAAAATCTGACAACCAGTCATACCAAGGGGTATCGTATTACCCAGCAACTGGGTTGTGGAGGTCAGATAGGCAGTCGCTCCATGTAAAATACTGGTATTCAGCTGCATCCGGTTAGACTGGAAGCCGACCCCAACAAAGTTGGGAAAAGGCTAGGCAGATGATGACTTAACTTTTACTATGCTTTCGAAACGTTTTATGAACGTAACCGAGGCAAAAGGAGCAAGGATCGTAGCAGGTGGCGCTCTGTACTTTCTACCTACCTCCATTGGAAGATGGCGTGAGTTTATGTATGTATAGTTTCGAATTGTTATCTATATTCTCCTAATACGATAATGCATACTGTCTCGAATGGAACGATGACTTAGTTATTCTATCAAAAGATAAAGGAAACGCTTGTTCCAATAAAGGACGTTGACAATTGCATTATTATATGCCTACGTACCTATATCGTGAACAGTTTCGTTCAGAATACTCTGGATTTTTTGGAACGACAAAAATCATTTTGGCGAGGATTTATTATAGTCTAGACTACTGATTGTATGTCTTCCTAGACAGCTGCTGCTCATTAAAATATGCTTAAATAACAAAGATAGTGGCTTGAAGAAATAACTCGTGTTGGTTCATGCACTAGGGGATGAATTAGCACAGCAACAGACTATGACAAGACCTCACACGAGATAAAGGGTTCCATAGGGGTACGGCAATGTATAACGTATTAAGTGCCAAGTTGGAGGTTGTTACTTACATATTATGTATTGACGAATTAAGTGAACTTAAAACTGCAGACAAGTATTTTAGTATAAACACTCAGATTGAATTCAAGTGTTACTTTTAAACCAAGTAAGTGGGTGTTATGTGAATGTCGGCGTTCTTGACTCATATCTGGCACTTACAATAATAGTTGGATTATAAGTGAATTCCTAAAATGAAACTGAATGTAAACAAACAATGCGATGACGATGGTAGGATAGCAACTTGAGTTCAAAGTGAGTTACACTTTATTGAATTAATTAGCTGAAGTTATTTGGTTAATTTCACAAAAAGTAAAGGAGTTTTAGAATATTTAAGTTACATTTCTTATGAGGGTTTTGGTTTATTTAAGGACCATGAATCTTTGTGTCATATCGGTACGCCGCCATTATGATTTCTTTTCAAAGATTCCTCAACAAAACAAAAAAAAAAGATTTGTAGCAACAGGAGTGAAGAGACTGTCACTGGGTGCAGATTTTTTCGAGTTTTTTTAAATGGCAATAATTTTTAAAACATACAACTTAGATTTTATTTATATTTATTTGTTTGTTAACTATTATGACTTGGCCTATTACCCGATTCCGGCTTGACGTCGACTTCTGGGACACCTGTATATGGGTGGGGGGACACTTATACAAACAAACAATGTTAAGTAATAATTATAGTACCATGTTCCCGAAATATTTGGAGGTTATTGTTTATTTAGTGCATATTAATTGGAGTGAACTTTTTTAAAATAATTTGGTAGGTACTGCACTGAATAAAGGGCCATAATAATGTGAATTGAATGAGTGAAATCATTAAACCTTTTTTTGGATAATGACGTTTTGTTTTTCTTATCTTTTTGTGTTTAATTCGTGCTCGACTGTCAGAATTTTTGTTACAAACTTACATCTCCAAAGTCACATTTATTTATGAGTAGGTATCTAATCTTGATGGCAGAGCGATTGTCATTGTATCATTATCTTTATAAATGAAGATACTACATATTATGTAACTGCATTGTATGTGTTGCTGATTTAAACAAACCTGTTTCTAAAAACTTTGTATTTATTATTTATTTATTTAAAATTTTTACACACAAAAAAGGTACAAAGGCGGACTTAATGCCTATAGGCATTCTCTACCAGTCAGCCAATGGTGGTGAAGAGATTAGGCAGGTGCTTTGGTGGTTTGTATTTCATTTCATGTTAGTTTTGTGTTTACACCAGAACTTTTTATGTATAGGAGGGTGGACGTCAGTGGTAAAACTTCGACCTTGAGCTGGCCTAGCGTATTACTGATCTTCAATAGAATAATAGAGCAGCTTAAGGGTACTGGTTTTGTTAGCTCTGTTTTGTATACTACATAATCAGCCTATAATGTTCCCACTGCTGGGACACAGGCCTCCGCTCTTAGAGAGGGAGTGGGCTGAATCTAGCACGCGGGCCCAGTGCGGGTTGGTGAATGTCACATGTCTTCGTATTTTTGGTTCTAGAACATGTCGGTTTCGGGTTTCCTGCCGATATTTTTCTTCACCTTTTTAAGAGCAGTGATGATGAAATTATGTACTCAAAGTAAAGCGCCTGTCTGGGTTCGAGCCCAGCCCACGACCCACGACTCGTAAGTCAAGGCCGCTCGCTACCACTGGGCCACCACTGCTTTCCAGTGATTGCCGTATTGATTGACGTATGATTGCAAGACGATAATGAGATTCAAAATGGAGTCTTGGAAGTCTGGTAAACCTATAAGGAAGCTAGCTTGTATGGAAACAGGCTTTTATGTACGTAGATAAGTATTAGCAATTATGGACACGGAAACGTAACTGCTTGGAGCGGAAGGTATTCTACCTGTTTAAGGTAAGTGAGACATGTTACTAAATTGTTTATTGCCAGTAAATGTTTACGTGGTTAAATGATATCTAGTCATAGTCATTTATTGTTTAGGGATTTCATTTTGATACCTACCAACTTTCTTCACAATATGAATGAATCGCAATGTAAGTATTTGCCACCGTCAGCATTATTTGTAGATAATATCACAATTTTAAAATTCATTGATTGATTTCGATATCAGTAATTATTGTTGCAGGTAGGTACTTATTTTTTAAAGATTTTTTTATTAAAGAATTTGTTACAAAAACACAAAAATAACTAATTACCTAAGGTAAACGAACCTCAGAAGTTTGTCCTTCAGACAGAACATGCAAGCCTTAATCGTTTCATGTAATGAGAATCTTAAACACAATGGTGTATTGCTAAACGATTTAGATTGAAACCATAAAATGTGACGAGAGATTTGAGATTTAAGGTAATTATTAATTTCTCACCACAATATATAGGTACAGTCAACAAAAGAGATAAGTAGGTATGCACGGTCGTCGGATATAGTTGAAGTTTGGTAAGAAACAGATGGATGTTGTCGACTGAAATTTAATTTAATAAAAGAACAATCTTAAAGAAGAATCTTATATTTAATATATTATAACTAAAAACTTTCAAATATTTCAGTCGTCGCATTATGCCATCACTCATAAGGTTCTAAGGATTTCAATAATACGTTTATTATCCTTTTATATTTATATAATGGAAGGTGTGTTTACTAATATTACGTAAGACGTATGATCCTACAAAAGGCTTAAAGTCACTATGATTCAGTCACTATAATCTCGAATATAATCGTTGAGCTCCTCAAGTTCTGAGTTGAGCTGCACGATTTTTGACAAATGCGTGCACTGACTGGACAGGTCCGCTCAATCTGTGTGGTTCTTTCCTCAAAAGGCCATTTCAGACACCAATCTACATGATCTGACCAAGATTTTGTCTGGACTTTAAAAGAGACTGTGACCTCTGAGTTTGTTTCGGCCTTTCTTCTCAGAGTTGTCAGATAGGAAACGCAGACCTCATCTAGCTTAAAAAAATATGAATGAAGTGTAAAAGTGTTTGTACAAACCTACTTAAAGAAAATAAATCATTTATCATTTATACGAAAGTAAAGGATTTCGGTCAAGTGGTACGGGCGGGCTCGGATACAGAAAAATAATATTTAGGAGTTAAAAAGGGTGTTGAAATAGGATCGATTTGTTTAGTAAACTCCAACAATAATTCCACTGACGTCATACCGAGAAAACGTGGCATAGCAAATTATTAGCCTTTCAAATGCACGAGACAGCCACGTTCCGCTACTGAAACTATGCAAATACTAACAATGCAATATAACTATGCTAATTTATTAGTAGCAGACGTTACAGACTACTTTTACCAGATGTCACTTGTAATAAGTATAGACGCAGCTTATGACGCAGCGTAGCCGTAGCGCTCTCTCGTCTCGATTAGAATAGTTGACATCACCAATGGTAAATTGAACGATTCGTTATGGGTTATATTAACTAGCCGCTATTTGCGAATTTTTATTTTAATTTACTTATTTTAAGTAATATTTGTAATATTTTAAGTAAATAGAAAATAATTTAAAAACATAAAAACTACCCAAATAATGGCTAGTTGAAATGGGTATAGGTCACCATGATAATTATATTTCTAGCTATGCACCCCTATGTACTTATCGTTATCGTGCTGCATACTGTTATGTACTTAGACAATAGAGAATTCAAGTGCAATGAGTGCATCCGTCAATGAGTACAGAACAATACGTTTGGTAGGTATAGTTAGCTAAACAATTGGCTAAAGGTTGTTTATAAAATCCATAATGATCAATAATGTTACTCGTTTCTTCAGTACCGACTAGACATACCTATATAATGACCAGGCCACTCAGGAAGTACTGCGAAAAAAAGTTTTTATGTAGGTATGAGAGACTGGCCAGTTATAATCTATTTTGAAAATATGATTATATTTGTAAGTAAAAATAGGTACCTACGTTCCAATTTCAAAATTTCCCTCTACATTGTTTGCGAGCTAATTTAAAATATCGAATGGATCTGCGCCGGGAACATTATTTTCGCGCTATGATTTTTTACGATTTCAAGTGTGTCGCCGTGTCGCCTGAAACCGGACGAATCGTGCGATAGACTTCAAATGGCATTCATGGATGAAGGCCTTTCTAAGGCAACCGTGTATCGTTGGTTGGTGTAACGAATTCAAGCGCGGTCGACTAACTTTGGGGGATGAAGAAAGAAGTGGTCGCCCTTTGACGGCTGTTACGGAAAAAATGTGCTATCAGTGAAAAATTTAATCCAAGACAATAGGCGAGTTACGTATCAAGAGATTCAGCACATACTACAGGTTGGATCTGGAAGCCTTCACGAAACTCTAGACGTGCATCTTCGGATAGTTTCACGCTGGGTGCCGCACGATCTCACCGATGCTCAGAAGCAAGCCCGGGTGGAATGGTGCCGTGATATGATAAACAAATTTAAAGCAGGCTCGTCTCGGCATGTTTACGACATCGTTACAGGTGATGAGTTTTGGATTTATCAATATGATCCAGAAACGAAGCACCAGTCGACGATTTGGGTGTTTCAAAACTAATCAACGCCTACCAAAGTGAAGCGATCTAGAAGCGGGAGGAAGATTTTGATCGCGAGCTTTTCAATTTGACTGGCTACTTGGTGTCGATTCCTTTACCGAACCGAAGCATCAACGCTGACCAAATGATTGGCAGAAGTTTTCTCTGTTGTGAGCAACAAGCGACCAAAAACAGGGCTCCGCGGGCTACTGCTCCACCACGACAACGCGCCTTCGCACATCGCGCTCAAAACGAGGCACTTCCTGGACAGCACGCCGGTCAAACTGCTGGTTCACCCTCCTTACAGCCCTGACCTAGCACCGTGTGACTTATTTTTATTCCCGTCAAAGGGATACAATTTTCGTCGCCGGAAGATGAATACTTTGAAGATTTAATAAAAAAATATTTACCTATAGAACATTTTATTTATTTTCGCACGAGTGTCCCATATGTATTACACAAGATTTATGCTGAATTTTCTTGTAAGTTTTCATAATCAAAGAAGCGGTGGCGAGATGACCTGGACGCATACCGCAAGGGTTGATTCGACGTGGCGCGAGAAAAGAGTTTCTGGAAGGACTTGGGGGAGAGGCCTTTGCTCAGCATTGGGACAGTATACGACTATAAGCTAAACAAAAACAAAATATATGTTAAGACATTATAGTATCAACTTCAAACAGCTTTTGTTAGGAGTTCGTTTTTTTAGCCGGGTGAAATTCCTTTTTTAATACAAAATATTTGGTTGTTATCTCAACTTGGTTTATTGTTTATATCCGGAACCGTTACAATGTGGTCTACTGTTTTGCGTACAAAAAAAGTATTCTATTGTTTAATTTAATTTAAAAAAACAAAGCTTTTGATGTTTAACAGCTTTTCTTTTGAACAGATTCTGAGGTCATTATATAATACATACGTAGAACAAGAGAGACGTCCGTACAGACCAAAGACATAAAGATTGCAAGGTTTTTTAGATTACAGGCAGACTGATATTAAAATAACAAAAAAAGGATCACAACTATATTATTATGAACTCTTTGTGAAGAACAGGAAGCTTCTAACAAGCCCCGGAAATATCTCATAAAGAAAAATTTGGCTCGGGTATCACGCGATTACTTGGGCGCTTCGCAACACATTGCTACGTCAGTTTTCAATTGGTAATTGTTAGAAGAATCTAAGAATTTCAGTGTGACTTGTCCAACAGTGGGACTTCCTTATCGGTCTTGGACTTATTGTATAGGTAACTAAACTGTGAACCGCAAGAGTAAACCATATCCATATCCTTATAAAACTTATTTTCATATACATGTTCTACTTAAAATACGAGTATATGCAAAATATTAATAAACTAGCGCCAAATTCCCTCGGCTTATCGTCTCTTGAATTTTGTTATGGTTCTCAAACTTTTATCTACTATCCTACTAACATGTTTTTCAAAATTGATTATATTTTATATCTGAGTCATTCGGCCATTTTGTACTGAACTCTGCGTTATTGGTTCATCGGCCTTATCACAGACCTTGCAGATATCTATTAAATGATCTGAATAACGTAACTTCGAACTTCGGCGCATGGTTCCATTTTTTGTGTTTTTTTTTTATTTATTTACAGTGATATCATCATTGATATGTATTACTGGAGTTTGAGTACTTACTTGAGAAATATTGAAGGTGATCTAAAATGTAAAAATAACACGTGTTTTCTATTCCATCACTTTAGTGTAGACACCTACTTAAATCTTTCTTTGTTGACTAACACATAAACACAAGTCTTCGAAGGCAAAGATGTGGCATATATTTCACCACAATTGTGTTGTTTGTTGAAGGTTCTTCCGGGAACGATAGTTCATGGTTAACTGATAATTTGATAAATTATGAATTTGCATCCCATCGTTATTGGTCTCTAGCTCTCATTCTCAGTGATATTGAAGCAGCGATAGTGTATTTTATAGGGAGCAGATTTCATATTTACAAACGAGTATATACAGGCTGGACAAAAAATCGTAGATCAAACGAAACAGGGCGATATTTGAGGTTATTTACAGTAAAAAAAGAAAAAAAAAATTAAAAAAAAAAGTATCATTACTACAACAGTGCTTTTATGACAGTGGGTACCATGATTTATCACTATTGGCACTTTTTTCAAATATCTTTTAAGGCTCAAAAAAAAAAAATTTGTAACTTTAGAACCTTACTGCAAACACTCAAATTGTCATAACTTTTCAGGAGATCAAGTTTGGGCTCTCGCACAAACATATTTTTTACTACAAATAATCCCAACTATCGCCCTGTTTCGTTTGACCCACGATTTTTTGCCCACCCTGTATACAAATGCCTTTACCCAGTTTAAAGGGTTAGTTGGGCATTAAACAATTGTTGCCTTAGGAATCGAGAGTTAGCATGTATATTAGTTTATTTGCTTCACATAGCACAATAGCTTTGATACATTTCGTCTCTGAGTAAGTAAAATATGAATACTTACTCAGAGGCGAAATGTATCAAAGCTGTTGTAAATACACACATCAAAAGTGTCTAGGGATCAACATATATTTTTGCAATAACTTTTCTCCTGATTGATATTAATTAAAATTTTCTTTAAGGATTCATCAAATAAAGTGTTTTCGTTTGTCACAGTAACGATAAACCAAGTCACCTTTGCATTAATAAAGAAATTTGCCATTTTCCTAATAAAGGGATTTTTGACATTTGAACCACTAACACAAAAGTTCGAAAAAAAGACTGAAATAACAGTTTTCTTTAAAATTTTATTGGGTAACTTAAACAATTAATAATCCATGTTTCTACCGCGAACACTAACAACACAAGAACATCGGTTTGGCATACTCAAAATGAGTTCATCCAAATCACGCTGTGGAATGGCAGCCCATGTTCGTTGCAACAACAAAAAAAGGTCTTCTTGCGACTGGATACCCTCCATATTCGGCAGAGCTCTTCTCTGTAGCATATCCCATGCATGCTCAATCGGGTTCAAGTCTGGCGACTGAGCAGGCCAGGGCAGGACATTGATGTTAGCTGCGGCGAGAGTCTGTCTTACAACTCTTGCAGTGTGCGGTCGTGCATTATCATGCATTAACTGAAATAAGGGACCGATTTGCACTTGTAGAGGAACGATGACGTCTGATACAATCGTCTCAGCATAAATTTGAGCGTTGAGGTTGCCTCTGATCCAAATCAACTCAGTTCTTCCGCCGATCCAAATACCCGCCCATACCATGATGGTTCCACCACTATAAGGATGGACTTCCTGGCAGGATTTTAATCGCTGTTGGCGTCCAGGGGTTCTCCAGTGTCGTATACGTCTTGTATCCGGTCTCATACCAAAACGAGACTCATCAGAAAAGCACACGAAACGCCATTGTTCTTCTGCCCAATTTCTGTGTTCAAGAGCCCATTGATATCGAATCCTACGATTGTGCATTGCTATAGGTGGTACCCGTAGCGGTCTTCGGGAATGAAGGTTCACTTCATGCAAGCGGTTTCTGACTGTTTGGTCGCTAATTAAGTTCCCTGAAGAGTGATGAAGCCTCACGGCTAACATCATGGCGGTTATTGTTGGAGCTCTTCGAGTTAAGATTTGAATGTATCGGTCTTGTCTCCGTGTGGTGCAGCGATACCGTCCTCCATGGCGCTCAGCCACGGTACCAGTGCTTCGGTAACGTGTCCAAAGTCGACTGATAACACTCTGACTTGTATTCAGAGCTAAAGCCACAGTACGTTGCCGGGAACCAGCTTCTATCATTCCCACGGCTCTGAGCATTTCTTCCCTGCTTAAATGACGTCGCCGCTCCATAATAACGTTGGTTTTAATCAGTAGTAGGGAAACAGTAGCACTAATAATGTCTTCAATGCGTTGTATGTTTTTATAGGGAAAATATTGACAGCTGATTTTCATCTTTTACTCGAATTTGATTCACAGTTCCTGATTCAAATTATGAAATGCACCAAAAAGGATCCATATAAATTTATAAAATCATAAATTTATTACAAAGCCACATCTCAATCTCAAGAAATCCGCATAAAAATGCTTGATCCCTAGACACTTTTGATGTGTGTATTTAACTAAATATATATGTGATAAATTTTAGTTTAAAATTACTAAAGGCTGATTTTTAACCGACTTCTAAAAAAGGAGGAGGTTCTCAATTCGAATGTTTGTATTTTTTTTTTTATGTTTGTTCGCGCATAACTCCGTCGCTTGCCAACCGATTTGAAAAATTCTTTTTTTGTTGGAAAGAGTATACTTCCCAAATGGTCCCATAGTCAACAAGTCGGGATCTGATGATGGAATCTTGACGAAATCGAGGGAACTCTTCAAATTTTATAGGCATACCTATAGCGATTTGGGTATTTTTTATAGTAACTCGTGCATTTGCTCTCGGAAAGCACCATTTGGTGAAGTGGAACTGATGATGAAGACCACAGATGGCCACCGGAACTACTCAATTATAAGTATTTCACGGGTTGCGATTACTTTAATATGGTTTCTAAGCAATTTATGCTCATCACAATGCGAATGGTGAAATGGAGCTGATGGTGTCCACCATCAGCTCCATTTCACCATTCGTAGGAGAACTCCTGAACAATTAACGGCCCTGCATCGGGAAAAACAATATTTTGTAAAAGGCGATGAGCAAGTTGACACTAGGCTATTGTAACTTAGATAAATTACAAGCAGACCCACTAAAAAGCGAGAAATAAAAACTTTTTAACAAAAAAAAAAAACCGACTTCCAAAAAAAACACTACAAAGTGAAAAATAACTTTAATTTCGGAAGTCGGTGGCAAAAAACTAAAATACAGATCCAAAGACACCGACTTCCGAAATTAAAGTTATTTTTCACTTTGTTGTGTTTTTTTTGGAAGTCGGTTTTTTTTTGTTAAAAAGTTTTTTTCAATACCTAGTCCGATAACTTTTATTTGAAGAATAAAAATTACAGTTTCACATATTTTCTATACAAAAGCTGTCAAAACGCAATATTAATTCTCCAGATAAAAGTTATTTGACCATTGAAAAATCAACCCTTAATCGTAAGTAGTACAATAATATCAAACTAGGTAATACCCATTTCTTATCTAAGGTCATCTTGTATGGTTAACGGACTAATGGGGGATTCCTGCGAACCACGATAACACACCATGCGTTAATGATAATGCCACTAACTTTGGTCTGTTGTCATATCATAATAATTAGTTCAATGATAGTGAGAGTTGTCAACCAATCAAATGTTCGGGATAGAATATGTACTTACCCACTCAGTTTTGTCAATATTGGAGCTTGGCAAGTAATTCTATTAAGGTATTGATGTTGAGTCCGAAACTAGATAAAATATGTCTCTCTCACCAGTCATTTTGTCTCTATTTATCCCATTGATCGCTTCATAGGATTGAATATTCATCTGCTTAGCAACGTAAATAACGCAATGAATGTTGTTGAACTATCAAAATGAAAGGCATTGCCTATGTGTGTCACGAAATTACCTTGTAGACCTCTCTATAGTCATAAATATCAGCATTTACTTCCTTGTAAAGGATTTCAAGTTTCAAAAAATTCTTCCATTTTATCTTTGGGTTGCCACTATCTCCGTAGCCGTTTACTAAGCACTTTTCTTGTCACTTTCTAGAAAACTTATGAATGGCAACTAACTTATTATGGGTGGCAGGGACATCGACGAAGCAAACGTAACTATGTATGTATTCAGCACATGATTTTAGACCCCCTAGCGTAGGTGTTCAGAATCATGTAATGAATCAATGGTAACTGGTTGAGCGTCGATGTCCCTGCCAGCTTGTTCGTGATACTGTAAGTAAAGTCAATATAATTATATTATATTCCTCAATGTTCGTAATTGCATCTACCACTGTTTGTCTCTGCATCAATCAGAGGTTGACTGGTAGACGTCTACATGCGTATGGAATTAAGGCCACCCACCTCCTCTGTACATAATGTGTGCTTGAAGTCTTAAATCTATATCTATACTAATATTATAAAGAGGTAAAATTTGTTTGTAAGTTTGTATGTAGGGGGTAATCTCCGGAACTACCAGTCGGATTTCAAAAACTCTTTTTGCGTTTGATAGCCCAATTTTTGAGGAAGGCTATAGGCTATTTAACATCACGCTAGCACCCTCAGGAGCTGAGCAAAATGAAAAAAAGGCAGAACGAAAGCGAAAACGAAGTAGTAGTGCGGTCAGGCGATGCGATGCGACGGGTGGGTTGGGGGAAACAGAAATTTCACGCTGACGAAGTCGCGGGCTAGTGATTAAATAAATATAGTTGTAATTAATGAAGTTGCAGCTGTAAAACTATCTTCAGTGGTAAGATTGAAACACAATGGGAAGTCAGCGACCCCAGTCAAGGCCAGCTTATTTTTATTACAACGCATATTAGCTGTTAGTTGTGGCAGGTCTGCCCACACCCTAGACAAATATTGACTGTCTGTGGGTCTGTCAATAGTTTCTCCTAGATTATAGGAAAGGCAAAGGCTAAGTACACAAGGATGACTAGGTGGACAATTTTGTCAATGATGTTGCAAGTGGCAATGTATGGATATGATTAAAAATTAACTATCTGGTTTTACCTGACCTTGTCACTTTTAAAGGGTCCCCGAAACGATCAATTGCAATTGCTATTGTAGTAATATTGTCAATCGTTTCAATTGCATTGGGTAGACGATCACATAGCGCATCAATGGGTATCAGTCACGTAAATATTGACAATTGCAATATATCGTTTCGTGGACCCTTTACTTGGGTATTACCTATATTGGATACTTATTCTACTTTAATTTAACTAAACAAAGCATTACGTAAACTGCTGTATGTAGCACGCAGTCCTTAAGTATCTTTGATTGTTTTCAGCCCTACCTACTTCATGTTTACTACTGTCTGCGAAGGACAAAGTTGTAATTGTAACCACTTATGCATTTTATATAATATCCTTTATAATATTTTCAAGTGCCATTAGGCATTTACAGTACATGTATACTTAAAATACTTTTGAGGTCGTTGTACCATTTAATCATTTTCCTTATTTTTTGTTTTTTTTTTGTAAGTAGTTTTTCTTTGTTTAGGTACACGTTAAACTTGAGTTTGATATAAAACTAAGCACTTAAGCAGGTATATCTTAAGTAATTAAGAAGTGGTTCACGTATATTTACAAATCTATAGTGCTGCTGTTATCTAGGTAGGTACATACCTAGTTTATTCTTGGTAGAGTAAAAATTGTAGTCTTGAAGAGAGAGGCGAACTAATAGCTTAGAACATCGCAATAGTAAAGACGTTCCACGCACATAATTAAACTTTAAAATAAATTGTATTATTGAATAACCTCTATTCAACTGAGTGGGTATCATAATCTTGCTTATAAATAGGTGCTACTATTAGAAACTCATGTAAACAAACTTCGTAATAGTGTGAAGGTTCGCTTACCTCCCGCCAACACGCCATGTCGCACAGTGTAGCTGATGTCTTCAAACGATATGTTGAGCGAGTCCTCCACGAGCGACGTGGAGTTGGTCTCCTGGGACTCGGAGTGTTCGCTGGCCATGTTCGAGAACTTTCACTCACACACAAAAAATAACTATAACACAACAGAACGCACTTTATCCATCGCGCGCTAATTTGAACAAAGAAACGCGTCCGATGTAAACAAAGAGGGTAACGCGACAGTTGCGCGTGAGACGGCCTGACGCGCTGGCTTTGGAAGGCGAACTGCGTTCATGCGTTGCGGCTTGCGCACTTGCGCAGCGCAGGCGGCTGGTGGTGCTCCGCCGACGATTATCGGTCGTTCTCCCCCACTCCCCCACATGGCCGTCAGCTGTGGAACCAGCAATCGGCAACGCGCTAGGTAGCTGTTATCGCTGCAAGACAGATAGGCTGTTGTAAAATCTAGAGCCGCAACAGTAACGCAACAACAACGGTCAATGCCGCAGCAACACCGCAGCCATTGTACCGTAAACAATTGTTGTTGTAGCGATTCAAGACGTCGATAAAATATTTCTAGTTGTTATTGTTTATAAATCTATTGTCTAAAGTCTAAAGTATTCGGAGGCAAGCTGTTTAACTGAAGGTACTTTATAAAATACTAGCAGCGCCCCGCGGTTTCACCCGCATAAGTCTCGATCCCGTGGGAATACCGGGATAAAAACTATCTAAAAAATATATGTCCTTTCCCGGGACTCGAGCTATCTCTATACAAAATTTCATTTAAATCAGTTCAGCGGTTTTGGCGTGAAAAGGTAACATACAGACAGACAGAGTTACCTTCGAATTTATAATATTAGTATGGATTTATAATATTAGTATGGATGAGCTAATTCAAAAGTTGCTGTGTCGTATGCAAGTGTGAAGACCGGTGCTAATTATAAGGCCAAATGACCCGTGTTCTATTCGTTTGTAGAGGCATTAACTTTGCACAAATTATGTAGAAAATCGAGTTACATTACTCAATCGATGAACTCTACAAGGTCCACTATGTAAAATCGACGTCAGCGCTTTCTATTTTGATCTATACCGCAATCTATTTATCTATCCTAATCACGCGACAGATAACGAGAAGGTCAATTCTCGTAATTTAAAACGTTCAAAATCTAGTCGCAGTCTCATCTCGGCGACAAACAAATGTCAAAATCTAGTCAAAATGTAGGGAAATTAGAGGTATTTTTGCAAGATTGAGGCTGAGATCAGAGGGGCAATTCTCGTAACTTTAAGAACGTTCAAAGTCTGATCTCAGTCTCAATCTGTCAAAAATACCTCAAATTTCCCTACAGTTTGACAAGTTTTTGACATTTGTTTGTCGCCGAGATGAGACTGCGACTAGATTTTGAACGTTTTAAATTACGAGAATTGGCCTTCAGACTATGAACGTTTTTAAAATGACGAGAATTGCCCTTCTAGAATACTATATAATACAAGGTAAATCAATAACCCGCTGTAGCACATTTCGTTGACGGCGACAAAATTCGATTCGAATTTACGGTATCTATTAACACTGCATCGATAAACTCAATCTTGGTATGGGAAATTCCGCAAAACTTTCACGCAAACAGGAAAATGTACTGGTTGATGGTAAGTAGACATTATGAAGTTAAGTGTAGCACAATGATCTTGTCTTTGGATTTTGAGTTATGGTTTAATTTTTTTTAGTTTCTTTTTGGTTACATATTATTTGATGAACATAAATATTTGCAGTATTCCCGTTTGAGCACCTAACGAACTTCGAACATGCGGCCATTCCGTTTATCCTCCCTAAAAAATCCACCCTAAGTTGGATACGCGAAAAAGCATGTCTGGGAATCCACCCTAGGCCTAGCTGTAGTTAAATCTACTCCTAAAGTTAATTAGCTCGTCACACGACATCACACGCAACACGAAAAATTGGCATAGCTGCAGTATAAGTTGGTGAATATCAAATTATTGTAGTCGTCGGATCTTGAACGTTAAAAAAAATTCAAATTTCATGTTGCATAAGAATCTGAAATGCGTGTAATCAATTTTACTTATATGAAAGGTTCACACAAAGGTAACAGTAGCCCGTAGCATCACGCCTATATTCTCCGCGGGAGTAAATAGTGCTTAGTATCTATAAGTACCCACATAAAATATTGGCAGTGAAAAACAAAAATAATTATTTTTAATTAATAATTTGAAGTCTCTATGAACTTGCTGTTAATTCTACTATTCATTTTTCATAATCAATGATTGATTGATTGAATGATTTATCTTCCTTTATACATTATATTTTTCTACTGACGTCAGTATAATAAATAAATAAGAAAATGGCGTCGCATCAATTGTTTAGAGCAACATTATGCATCAACGCAAAACACTTTCTCACTAAACAACTGCGCAGATATACAGTATATTATGTGCGTAGGTTTTATTGTTCACGGCTTATCTTAGACTATGCACAATATTTGTGACTAACATATTACAATGTTTTCATGTGTCATTTTGTATGGTATAGGTATAGCCATTTGTTTAATCACACGTGATTGGTTCTGAAGCCTAATGTCACGCTTAAAGTTCGAAAACGCTCATTGAGCCAAATATTGAGCGATAAAACAGCTCACAATGCGTTGTGGTCACTGTATAACATCCACATCGCGAAAGTGTTATGGCTCTTATAAAAACGACCACAACGCGTTGTTACAATGAAGAAAAGTCATAGCTATCCTTGTCTTGTTTCTTTCTATTTGAATAAACGACATTTTGACCATACTGCATGATTTTCTGGACAAAGAAAACCTATGTTTACTAGAAGATATACATTTAAACAAAGTTTAACAACATAAGAATTCTTTAGTTTACATACACACATACATGTTTGTATGCAGTCGTACATATATGTATAAGATGGCCATTTGGAATTTATACAACTTTAAATTATGACTGTTTTTGTTACAAACGAAAATTATCAGAAAATGGCGATTTGTTATGAAAAAAAATATCCGCCAAATATTCAACTTTGTGCCGGTTTATTAAATTGCGATCGCTTGTGATCGTGTTATTCACTAAATACCTATTCACATTCTAGGTTTCCTACTATCAGAGTCGGTCACAAAAAGTTTGCTTTTATTGTTCTAAAGGACATCACTAATTTCGTACCCAAAATTCAAAATGCCGGCCAGAAAAAACAGTACGGCTGACATATGCTGCTATTTGAGATTGAAAATGCCAAAAATCATATTTTTTTTAACACACAGTTTTTTTTTACTTTCGCTGTAATAAGAAAAAATGCTCAAGATGTTATTTCCCATGAGAAAGTAGTACCTACTTTTTTTTTGTCATATATCTAGGTACTTAAATTTTTGGGTATAAAATGTTCGACACTTGATTGATGTCCTTTACCACGATACGTCCCTTTGGATAACTCCATATAAAAAAGTTAGGACCTGTGTAATCAGGTGAATTTGGGCGTCAATTAATGTCAATATTCCTCTCAAACTTTCGATTATATTTCGTGCTGTATGGTTTCTGGCACCGTCTTATTTGAACCACGTCTTTTCTAGGTCTAACTGAGGAAAAAAAAAATCATTGTTGCGATTGCCAGTCGCAGTTATAGCAGAACCTGTAGACTCTTCAAGGAGGAATGGTGTAATGTTAGGTGGAGTACACCTAACAGTCTTACAAAGAGAATTTGGGGGTCCTACGTGGTCAAAAACGGTTGCTCTTCTTCACAATAGTGAACATTTTGTTTATTTACAAATCCTCTGTGATCACAATGGCCTGATTACAGAGGATTTTAGTCGTACTGACTTGTTGAAAAGAATTGGGTCGTTCTCCAATCCGTGGAACTTTAGGATAATATTACTGAAGTTAATTCGATAGTCATGGTTGCATGGTCACGGGCATAACGAATTTGCCACATTTTAACTAAATAGTGGATATCACACAATCGTAAAATTTGGCGCCAAATGAAAATGGAGGATAGGCAGAAACTATAGAACGTCTGCTACGATCCTTACATATATACTCCTTTTGGTGCCTTTACGTTCGGTCATACACGCACGCCGGTTACGAGTAATACGCACCTTCATTTTCTTTTGTTCAGTTGTTTAATGTAGATATGTATTACAAAAAAAGTCTGACTGTTGCGTTTCCTAGTTTTTCTTATTGAGGTTTTAACCTAATCCTACAAGATAGATCTACTCAGTAACTACTGGTCAACTCTAAATTGCTTGACAGTTTTAGACAAAACATTCAGTTAAGTATATCATTTCAAAATTCATATTTTTCGAAATTGATTACTTTCACTATTCATTATGCGCGAAAAATAATTGAGCAAGAAGAATAATTAAGCACAAGGTTAATTTGGCAATGCTATTTTATTGGTTAAACCCGTTGTAATGAAGTTATAACAGTTAAATACGATATCATTTGCCTAGCCTTTTTCCAACTATGAGTATGTTGGGGTCGGCTTGCAGTCTAACCAGATGCAGCTGAATACCAATATTTTACATGGAGCGACTTATTTGACCTCCACAACCCAATTACTGTGTAATACAATACCCCTTGGTGAGACTGGTTGTCAGACATTCGGGCTTCTGACGATCCGTAACGACTGTCACAGATCCACTGACAGCCGGGACCAACGGCTTAACGTACTTTCCGAGGCACGGCGTCTTCGTATACAGTAAATGTGGTCAATACCCCTCAAGTTATTGTAAAAATGAAGAGCGGTTCCTACTTATTTATTTTATATGCCAGTGAACAATGCCTTTGTATGAAATAAAGCATTAGTAGCGGGTAGCGGGATCGTCCGAAAGGGTTACCGCTGCCCCGGAACATAAAGGGCTAAGGAAAGAACACGCGTGGGTTTTAGTCAGTAAGAGTCTGACACTCCCTTCCGCTCCACCCAGAGCGGGAGGAGTCATTAGATGATTTCCCATCCAAAAAAAAAAGAAAAAAAGGATATGTATAGGTTAAGGTAGAGTTGATTAGCAGGAAAGGGTTTCTTTTGTTTCATATTGATACATTATAACTATTTTATTCAGACAAAGTTTAAAAGAAAAAATCATTTAGCTCTGTAGAAGTTATAGATTCTATAGTTTTTTATGCTATAGCCGAGGTGTTCATCCGCCATTTTAAATCAAGTGACAATTTTGCGAACAAAATACAGATACAGTCAACAGCAAAAGTAGATGACGAAAATGAATTATAACTTTTGGAGTCAAAACTGATTACGAATATATGGCAACTGTAGGTACTAGTAGTAAATGTTTGGTATAATTTACAATCACATACTTTTGAATCACTTCGACGCCACACAGTTCTGACGCGAACTCCGTTCATCTAGTATTGAATTTCTGATTTTCATCATCTACTTTTTCTGTTGACTGTACAAAGGTAAAATTTTTCCTGTATACAAAGATGATTCATATATCTGAATGCAGGGGTATGAATCATCTTCGTGTACATGAAAAAGTAACCTAGTATCACAAAGGTACCATTACTATGATAACGAGATCTAAATGTATTTTAGAGTATAGATACCGCGATACGAAGTTTATATCACTATTACGACGATAATTCACGCTTTGAATACTATTTTTTTAATAGAATGACTCATGAAAGGTTTGAGCCCTATCAGACTTTGCAGCATAATTTTTGTGAGTATTTAATTAATAATTTTTAGAGTCAGTGAAATCAAGCCTTTACAAATGAGACAGTTTATTTATCTATTTATACAAATAAATAAAATTATAAAAAATAAATGAAAGTGTCTGTTTGTAATATCAAAATAACCGCTTTTTACTAAATGCATATGGATTTATACATGGTACATATACCAAAATATTTTTTTTTACAATTTTTGTCTGTCCGTCTGTTCCGGCTAATCTCTAATCCTATTACACTGAATTATGTTATTCTTCTCTATTTTTGCGAGAAAATTCTCATGTATCGATTACTTTATTTGGAAAGGTTTTGGATTTTTTTTAAATTTATTATTTTAATTGCTAATGTGTTTTTTTTTTACTTTGTATAATTATGTTATTTAATATTTTTATGTTTTGTTGAATTTGTGTACTTGTGATTTTATGGATATTTTTGTCTGACTAAATAAATGAAATTGAAATTTAAAGACCTATTCATCGACTTGATACCCTGAATGAACTATGATTTTCTCATTGACCGCTTCATTATTATTTTTATACAAAAAAGTGGTGAAGGGGTTGGGGGCTGTCTTATGCAATTTTGACAAAGAGTACTGACTCTCAGACTGATTAGATACTTGATAAAATATACAATGGTCTAAATATCTAAAGTCTACAAGGCCTACAATATATAATATAATATATATCTATGTTATCCATGTTTATAATTTTCCATAAACATTAATTTTTTCCATACGACCGTTTTTACACTTTCCAAAATAAGAAAATTATAATAAAATAAAAAATCTAAGTAAATTAATGCCTCCTAATTTTCAGTGCGCCTGATGTGTTTCTATTGGCAATTGTATCAGTGGAAGCAATATAATAGAGATGTCTCAGTAGATGTAGAGTCAGAACTCCAGAAGAGGGTTATTGCAAAACTGTAAACAGTAATTGTAGAGAACCTTATTATGTAGGTAATTAGGTACCTACACAGCTTACCTTGTTGACGAAATATCTCCCTAGATAGTACCTAAGTTCTTAATTAAATATTAAAACATGTTATAATACATATTACTCACTCATTGTATCACTACGAGTGTGTAAGATTACAACATTTTTTGAATCTACCTTCCCCATGTTAGATTCATATAGATTAAATAGGGTAATCTCCCAATGACTCACTCACTTGTCACGAAATCTAGGAATCTATAAAGCCTACTTAATTTGTCATTTAGATTTATTAAACGACGTAGGAATCCGATAACACATAACACTGAGTTTGATTAAATGGACCTTTGTCTGGATTAACATTTTTTTTTATTGGAAAATTCGTCACACTTATCCCAATCACTGTAACTCGTAATACTACGTAATATTGTCGTAACGATAGTAGTTGGTATCTGCTAGATAGTACTCGTAGTAGGAGAACGTAAAAGATACGAAGCTGCGTCTTTTTCTTGCGTGTCGAAATTCTCATGGATGTCCTCCTCTCTCTCCCCTGGAGCGGGTGGAGGGGTCTGTCGGACTCTTACTGACTTAAACCACGCGGTGTTTTCAACTACCTTTGCCCGGGGTTCTGTAAAGCTTGCGCAGTTCGTTGTGTTTCGCCTTTCAAATAATATGTTGACAAAAAATCATAAAAAAAATTAAAGTGGAAACTGTAACAAGTAAGATGTTTATAACTCTTTGGCTTGGGCCACACCAAATTCAGCAAGCCCTAGCACTTACTTACCCTTGATCAGAAGGCACCTGAACAGACCAAACGGGAAGATTTTACCATTACCCTTTTTACCATACTCTTGAAAACAGCTTGTAGACATGGCTCAGAAGTGAAATGAGACTATAATTCTTAAGCAGAGCATTGTCGCCCCTTTTAAAGAAAAGAATCATCACACGTCTGTCCCATGCCTGTGTGTGTTTTACCCTCAAGTATGACGGAATCGAACAGCTTCTGGAGGGTCTTAAGAACGGGTTTTCCACTGGCCTTTAAGAGTAATTCCGTCATCGCCCGACGCCTTGGTGTTTTTAAGCTGTTTCAGAGCCATCCTAATCACGTACAAGCTGACGTCCGGAAGGTCTTTCGTATAGTGTCGGGTCAATCTAGCTTTTGGGTTGTCTGCCAAATTCGTAACTGGTTGACGTGTGTGCCCATAGAATCTCTCGATCTCTCAGTTCAGGTTTGGCGGATACAATCCTGCCATCATAATTTCGCAAGTTGGCCAATAGACAGATATCTTGCAAAGACCTTGGAGCTCTTGTTTCGCTCTATCGCGTCCTTCACACGGACGAAAATCCTTTATATTTAATTAAATAGCCAGGCCATTAAAAAGGTTTTACGTTGATGTTAACTCTTCATTGGACAAAGATGTACCTAAGTTATTTTGATCTTTGTTTTCAAGTAATGAAATATAGTGTTCTGTGCAATAGTCTAGTCAGTGCCGTAGCTTCAAAATTTAGGTATTATGTGTCCTGACTTTATAAAGGAAGTAATTTAAAAACTGACGAAGAAATGAAAGATTTGACTTTAGGTACCTAAGTAGGTTTGTAGTTAGACAAATCGTACTTTGTGAAGATTCCAGTTATTTTTAAGTTAATAGTAGGTAGGTACGAAAATCAAAATAAAAAAAAATACGTATAATCACTGGATCTTTTTATTATTCATTCGGTAAACACAAATCACATTATGTCGGAGTTAATCATTCGTATCAGTCATCAAATCTCTGATCACCTCTGAGATTCATATTGTAGGTATATGATATCGGTTCCCTATCCATTTGCATAAAATTTTAAGACCTTGTATAATTTGGCGTACTTTTGTTTCTCCTAATTATATTTTCGCGTAACATTATTTACGCATATGGTACACATAATTTTTTTAAGCATAATAATGATTAAGCATAACATTCTAAAGCATAAATTTAGCATGCTCGTTTTATTTCTAACGACGTCAGGTCGACGGAGCCCCGCGGAGCGGGGCTCCTATTTCTGTCTGCAGGGTTTAAAGAAACCTAACCAAACCGAACCTCGGGGTGCCCCTGACGTCCTTTAGTATAAATTTGAATTAAATTTATGCCAAAGCAAATTATACCAAAATAGTTATGCCAAAGTATATTAGGAAAAAGAACATTTTGCGAAAAGAAGGTATTCCTATGATATCTATCTGATAATGTATGATAGGTACAGGTGGGTCTCCAGTTATTGAGAATACTCCACAAGGAAATACGTCATCATTCCGTATTTTGTCAAAGGACTTATTTCAATAAGTGGCCAAGTGTTGGACAATTATTTGGCCGTTGGAAACAAACTTGCGATCACGATACAAACACATGTTTCTCTGGAAACATTTCGACAACAGTTTCCATGGTTATAATTATCACCTCTTCAGTGATTATTTTTATGAACCGCAATTTTGCTTTCAACTTTTCACAGTGTAAGTACAATGATTAACTTTTTAAATATTCCTTTAGCAAAGCCCCTATCTGTCTTAATATAAATGTGTATTTAGTACTATATTACATTATAAATTAGGCTAACTAAACAATTCCTTTAAAACATATTATTATCACTTAAAGAAAAATAATTTACCTATTACATAATTCGCTCTATATCTTTGCAAAAAATAATAACGGAAATTGTTTTAATAATACTTGCTTAAGTATAGTTACTTATAAAATACATATTTTGAGTTTAGGCAAGTGTGGCTCAATAATTATTCTGGTGATAATAATTTAAAAGAAATTGTCATAAAAAGGAACAGATGGTTTTTTCGGATAGGGGAACAAATTATGAAAATTGAAAATGTGTTTAAGACTTACTTAGTTTAAAAATGGCGAAATAAGTTACGGAAGAAATTATTGAGTAGGTTATCAGAGGTTTTCTGAGGTCGCAAAGTTCATCCTTATCAGTCATGGCTGTTCAATAAATAGTCAAAGTTTTACGTTAATGTTAGGTAAATTAAGGTATTTGTATGACTGTATCTTTGTTTTTGGTTTAATTGGTAACAATATTGAAGCTTTAAATGGAAGATACATGAATAAATTCTAATTGAATTGATTAAATAAATCAAAAGAGAGCATCTATTTTTTAAAATACAAAATTACGAATAAAATGTCGTTTAAATATAATAACTTTAGGCAAATGCGATGATAACGAAATAAATTAGCACTCGAAACGCCTGAAACGGTAGCTTGAACAAAACATAATAATATCACACATTTCTGTCTAGCGCCTGTCACTTCAATCATTGTTTAAATTAAACTAAGTACTTTGCTATCACTAAATAAATAGGAAACTAAAAGACCGCACAGACAGAGAACCTCCAAATATTCCACGTTCTTTGGAAATATAATCCTCATTAAGTAATACATTTGAAAAATTTGCTGTGTAAATATACAAACCTTGAACGTAGAATTAAATCATTTAACTTAATCCTGCCCACACGGTCTCTAAACCTAATATTAAGTACAGTACGAAAGATCCCAATCCAATATCCAATGCTGGTATTAAAGTAAAGCTTATCTATTCATCTCTTGTTGAGTCTGTACCACAGAGCTGCTGCAGTCAGGATATGCATGAGTACTGTGGTGGATAGGACCAGCGCCATGTTGCCTCCGATGTCCACGTTCTCCATGTCCATCTCTTTGAGGAATGTTTCTGGTGTGATGTAGTGGCAGTATTCTAGAAGAAGATTTTAGGGTTAGCTGTTTTAAAAGTAGGTAAGTACTGTGAAATGCACCTAGATATAGCAGTTTGGAGGACGGACGATATAATTTGTTCGAAAAGAAATAGGTATCCTTATTGAAAGACAACTTCTTTACAACTAATTTTGCACTTATACTTTGCAAGTAATATCTTTCGTAGGCCTAATTAATAGACAATATTGCAACTAGACGATTATCATGGTTTTAATCGGCAATTTATAAAATCGGCGATCATTTAAGCTTTTAGGTACACACGGCTACACATCAAGCTATACATAACCAGTATAAGCTGACTGCTGATTGTATGAAAAACCTATACAATGCGAGGTCAACTCAAACTGGAAATGTATAGCTTGATGTGTAGCCGTGTGTACTAGCCATCATCATCATCAAAAGTCATCAAAAAAAGATGTATATGCACGACTGCTATAAGCTGAATAGCTTATATATAGCAGTCGTGCATATACATCTTTAACCACAATCTCAATTATTTTGAATCATATAGCTAATACATTGCTATTTATTATATTATGTTCGAAAAACTTGTCTGCTCAACAACGTACATAACGCAATGAATGTTGTTGAACTGTAAAACCAAAGCAATTGCTTCTATTAGTGTATTAGCAATTATCCCACTGGTTATAGACCTCTCCTATCGTACACCTTTTTATGTGGGGTCGATCAACAGATTTAGCGATGTTTACAAATTTATTCCTTACCTTTAGAACAGTGCATCCTGGTCCTATTGAAACCGTAGACAGAATGCACGGCGACGTGGAAGCCAGCCCTGAAGTAGGAGATGTGATGCAGCCAACGGAACTGGTAGGGAGTGTCCACCAGAGTCAGACAGAAGCCGAAGACTGAGAACAGGCAGGCGAGGACAGGACCGATGAAGACTGCAATCTGGAAGAGAGGAATGTAGTTGGTTATTCTGCTGTTTCTAGATTGTAGTAGTGGCCTTTACCAAGAACTCAATAAATTAAAATTGCTGATGCTTTTCAGCGGCAATTACTGGTGTGTGGTGGGCTGGTGTGGATAGCATTAGGCTCTTTGTACACATACGTTTTTCTTGCCGTGAAAAACTAGTGTGTAGGCACGGTCGTCAGTGTTGTATGGACCTCTATGGAAAGTTGATAGATACTTTTCTTAAAGTGTACCGTAAAAAAACCGTGTCATGTATAAAAAGGACCTTATTCTTTTATAAGACACGTTAGAATGTCCAATACAAGTAACCGTAACGGCACATTTTATCAATGATGTGTTATGGTCGTCAATAAGACCCAATTTAGCTTTTCTGGGTAAAATTAGAATTTTTAACTCTTTGCTGCGAGATAGAGCTACAGTGTCTTCAGAACGCAATTTTCTTTTTCGGTGCCACTTATCGTGTCCAGCGAATTTTTACAGCTAAAAAGGTGCAATACAGAAACTATTATAGCTTTTAATCTACCTTTTGAAAACTGATAAAACATATATTGTCATATCTTACCCTAGTTGGCGTTGTAGACCCGATGAAGTAGCCCCAAGCCTGCGCGCACAGTGACGTGGCTACGGTGGTGGCAAGGAACAGGGTCGCTCTCGTCGGCTCCAAAGGGTTATCAGTGAGCCAGTACGAGAGCACCACGTAGGATACGCATGATAACATCTAAAATTAAAGAACTAGGTTTAAAATATTGGACTTTAAGGCCCGCTTGCACTACAACATTTTGCGCTAAGCGAGTTTAAAACTTCGTTCTGGTTCTTTCAATCGTTTGAAGATGATAGAGAAAGAATGATGCTTAATCGCATTTATGCCCGGTTTCTGAGGTTTTTAAACGGAGTTTATCCATTCGTAAGTGATTATTGGTTTGATATCGTGTTTCTGAACACGTCATTAAGGAAGAATTTAGCTTAAAAGTCGAGTGAATTATCATCGAGGGTTTATCTGAGAACCTCAAAAACCGAGCATAAGGAAGGAATTCGCTTAAATAGATAATTATAGCGAACCAACAGCTATTGAAAGTTTAAGCCCCGTTTAAGAATTCTTCAGAAACCGGGCATTAGTGATTTATGATGAAAGTGGGCCTAAATACATAATCGGGTAAGAGAGAGTGTTATTTACTTTCGTTTTAAAAACAATGGACTAACAATAAAAATAGTACATTGTCACCCTTGTTTTGACTCGTGACATAGAATTGTCGCTTATAGTATTGATTAGATATTGCAAACACCTATATGTTAATTAGGCTTTTGTATTGAGCTACAGTTAGTCACATACTGGATCTGAACGTAGGTACCTACACGATTACTCTTGACACCTAACTTATTACCTTGAGATAAAGAAATAACGACAGTCAAGTTTTTCATCTTTGGATTATTTGTACAAATATTAAATAAAGGGTGTCTCAGTAAGAGTGCACTTTTTCATTTTAAAATAAAAACAAGTATTTTATGACAGAGTTGTGATATTTTTATTGTATTGTAAAGAAGACATGTTCCGATTTAGTATGGAATAAAATATCCGGCAAATGACCCCCACGGCTCCGATGACAGGCCATTACTCTTTTCATGAAATTTTCCATGACTATTGCACAGAGATGTGGCTGTATCTCACCGAGCGATGACGCGTTGTATTTCCGATTTGAGCTCAGGAATTGTTTCGGGTTTATTCGCATATACCCGAGATTTCACAAAACTCCAAAGAAAAAAATCGCACGGCGTTAAATCGCACGATCTTGGTGGCCAGTTGTCATCAGAACAAAATTCGCTGCGTAGTGTTTCGTGAAATTTGAAGTTGTTGAGAACGATGTCGAATTGATGTTTTCGGGTTTTCGGCGACACTCTCGTTTACAGCAGCAATGTTTTCAAGAGACCGACCGGTACGTTGACGCAAAGGATTCTTATTATCCATAATTGACCCAGTTTCTTCAAATTTTTTTACCACTCTTCGAATGGTTGACACATTAGGTGCACTTTCTCGGCTGAAAATTTGGCGAAGTTTGCGAGCGGTTTCAGCGTAACTTTCCCCATTTTTGTAATGAGTTTTCAGAATTATAACGCGTTGTTCTTTCAAAAAGCTCTCCATTTTTAATAATCGGAATAAACAGAGGTGACAGCTGTCAAATTTCAGAGCTGCCACTTGCATGAAAAAAAAAATATTCCAATTTTAAAAAGTGCACTCTTACTGAGACACCCTTTATTTATTTAGTCTTTAAAATAAATTGAACTCATGTTTTTATTACATTTAAACAGCCCTTTAAATGCAAATAAACGTCAACCTAAAAATGTGTTTTTTTCAAGTATTGTGGGAAAATGACTACAAAATATTATTTGTTGAAAAAAAAAAATACCTTAAATGAGTCAAAGACAAATCTTTTAAACCAAATAGGCACATCAAAGGCACTTTTGAACGTCAAAGTCAACGTTCATTGCATCTATGCATTTTGGAGTCATAGGTAGGCATGCAAAAAAAGAATGACATTTTGTGTCTCAGATTTTTGCTTGCTGTGACAGGATTTGTAAGCTGCCGCATATAATAGGCATAAATTAGCTCTCTAAAAGAGTTTGCGCGATACAGGGTGGCAGGGACTTCAACGCACAACCAATTACCATGGATTCAGTACATGATTCTAAAGCTGGGTTGGATTTTTTCGCCAGTTATTAAAAAAAAAATTTGCTGTTCCATACATTTTGAACGCACTTTTCTATGAAACAGTAGTTTTTTTTAATAACCTACGAAGCATTTCTACGCTACGGGGTCTAGAATCATCTGTGCTGAATTCATGGTTTCAATTTGCACGTCGATGTCCCTGCCACCCTGTATACACCACAGCAATCAATATTCAAAGAAAAAGCCGCTGCATTGCCGAGAAAAATAAAAGGTTAATGAGTCAAAACTCACCTGAAATGGTAACTCGACTGCTAATATTGATATTATATAGGGTCCTAAATTATACCATCGATTGAAGTATTCGCCTCGCAGTATGTCCATTTCTAAGGGAACTGAAAATGACAAAAATGCAGGATGTTATTAAAAATGCTTAAAAAAACATAAAAAAAGTCATGGCAATTACTATTGTGTTACGAAATTGAACGCTGTTCGAAATACAAAATAACAATAGGAACCGTTGCTCATTATTATTTTATTTTTTTCATATAAGTTTTATACGTTCCAATTGCTTGCCGTAAATAATACCATACATTATGCGGTCATACTTTACCATTATATAGTAAAGTACTTAGATAAAGCGAGACTGGTTAAACAAGAATTATAATATCTTTATGTTATTATAATGTTGCATACATAAATAATAAATATTGTTTTATTTGCAAAAATGACCCTTCATGGTAGTGTAGACTAAGTGTTCAAAATCCTACAAAAATATTCCAAAATACACGTTTTTCATAAAATATTCATTTAGAATTCCACACGTGAACTCATCGGTAATTAATTATCGCGAGTAGGAAAGAGATTAAATTAGTTAAAACGTGATTCTAATCAAGTACCTACGTCGTAATTAATGATTTGCGTAAAACTATAATAGGGAAGGTACATAACAAATGCTGGTCATGGTGAGAAACGCAAAATTCAGCTGTAGTTAATTTCAGTGTTATCAATCTGAGGAGGCAGTGCGGAATGGCTAATTCTCATTAAGCCCTTACGCTGATAGTTTAGATCATTTCAAATAAAAAAAAACGAAATAATAGTTTTTATGTAGATCTAAGTACAGACGCCACCACATCAAGCTACTACAATCTGTCAACTTTAATAGATTTTCAACCTTATCGCTAAAGCATAAGGCTCAAAGTTGATTAGGAAAATTTGACAGTTACGGGTAGCTTGATGTGCTGGCGTCTGTATTTAAAGCGGTGGAACCATAGACTAGTTGGAGTCTAGGAGAACGCTACTGCCAATTTTCTTAATAGCTAAAATGCTTTATTGTACATTTTCCACAATAACTAGACGAAAAATTGGATTGCGACTTCTTCAATAAGGAAATATTCAATAAGAATAAGCAATGCCGTAACAGACACAATTAAATAAACATTGTGTCTTGCGTGGATCCACGTTCGTATGAAGAGATAATGATTTTCTTACATGATAGTGTAACGGACATCTTTCCAGTGTAGACAACAAGCAGCATGGACCCGTATAAGTAGACATAGTTTCCGAGGACAGAGCCTGCTTCGCTGCCCACCCCAAAATACAGATAGCCGAAGATTAGCGCGATGACCACGTGTGCAGCAACTCGATACATGAATAACGACTGAAAAGTAAAGAAAATTCAACTTTAGTTTTCTGTTAGCATTGCATTTTTCCCAGAAACAATTGACGCGCGAAGTGTCCCAGGTGTCGCTCACTTGTTTGGAAAATTGGGATTTAGAAATGGTACGGTGTTGCATGAAAGTTTACATAACCTAATCACACTAATATTGTAAAGGCGAAAGTTTGTGAGTGTGTGTGTGTGTGTGTTTATATGTTTGTTACTTCTTCACGCTCAAACGGCTGGACCAATTTTGATAAAATTTTGTAAGAAGGTAGCTGACACCCTGGATTAACATATAGGCTACTTTTTATCTCCATATTCTCACGGGATCGAGTCTTATGCGAGTGAAACCGCAGGGTGCAGCTAGTCAGCCTATAATTTTCCCACTGCTAGGACACAGGCCTCCTCTCGGTGAGAGGGAGCGGGCAGTAATCCACCACGCGGAGTGCGTGTTGGTATGAAAGTTTATTGAAGCGAATTTCAACAATAATGATCGATTCAATGATAATTTCTTTATAGATGTTGAATAATTTTTAAGGAAAATGCTCAAGCGTTTCGAAATGGATAAGGTTGAATGGTTTACATTTTTAAATCAAATATTAAATGTAATGCCAGTAAAATTAATTGTTGACAACCTACGTGTAGGCCTTTCTACAACTCAAAAAATTACAGTTGTGATTTGCATATACGGACAATTAAAGTTGGTAGTTACTTTCCTTGACTTTACTTCTTTACATGTCGATGTTAAAGTATGTACAGTCAACAAAGAGATAAGTATGCAGGACCGTTGGATATAGTTGAAGTTTAGTAAGAAACCAATGGATGTTGCCGACTGAAATTTAATTTGATAAATGAGCTGTTTGTTTTCTATTAACAAAAATTAAATTTCATTCGAGAACATCCATCGGTTTCTTACTAAACTTCAACTATATCCGACGATCCTGCATACTTATTTCTTCTGTTGACTGTACCTAACGTAAGTACTCACATAGTTCCTTGTCGTCATTAAGTAGTTCCTATAGAGCAGAATCCAAGTTTGTCGGAGTAGTCCAGATTGTCTGTAAATGTTCTTCGATAGTTTCGTGTGTTTATATTTAGGGCTGAGCAGATGTTTTGATTTCAAGTCTGTACTTATATCTGTAATAAATCAAATAATTTGGGTTAAAATACCAGTTAGTATAAATATGAACTCTACTGTTCTAGTTTTAGGTTATAAATTATTTTAGAATTAAGTAGATTGTCATAATTAGTGATTAATACCAATGATGACCGAATCTCACAGATAGTATTATCTCTAGTTTTGGTACACGGTTCATTTTGGCCAATTTTTAGATAATATTTGTCCTAATTTCAATCAATAAACTCGGTTAACTAGCGTAACAAATTAACCAATTATTTAAATGAGAACCTCCTCCTTTTTTAAGTCGGTTAATAACTAGATATTATGAAATTAGTAGGCGTATCATTGAATTACCCTTATTTTAAAGCATCAGTCATTCGGCTTGTGGCTAAGAAATAACAGCCCCATGGTTCAATCGATGAGGTTAAGCTACGCTTGCCGCGGTTGGTCCGTGGATGGGTGACCATCTTTACATACCAAGATCCCTCCGTGCCTCGAAAAGCACGTTAAGCCGTTGGTCCCGGCTGTCATTCATGGATCTTTGACAGCCGTTACGGGTCGTCAGAAGCCCGAATGTCTGACAACCAGTCTTACCAAGGTGTATCGTATTACCCAATAACTGGGTTGTGAAGGTTAGATAGGCAGTCGCTTCATGTAAAATACTGGTATTCAGCTGCATCTGGTTAGACTGGAAGCCAACTCCAATATAGTTAGGAAAATGTGTAGAAGAAGTCCCGTGCAACACCTATTTGTAGGAACAAAAGTTGGTTTTAAGATGCTAATGTAGCTATGAAACTGTGGTACCTGTTATTAGGACCTTAAAACTTAAAGGGTTATACACACCTAAAGGGCTAGGTAGTGCTGGTATAGTGGGAATGTGGCTTTCCCAACTGCCGTTGCCAACGGGTTCCAGCTTGAACTGGGTCATAATCTGCGCTGTTTTCACCAAGTCTACGTCGTACTCTCCTGACGCAACCTCCATTACTGGAAAAGAAAGGACAAGTGTAAAGTGAGTACTATTAATATACAGGGTGATTGGAAGATGAGTGCAAAGCTTTAAAGTGAAGATAGTAAAGACAATTTAGAACCATTTTAGCCACTGTTGTCTTAGACGAAGTCTTACCAATTTTTTTTAACAAATTTTTGTTTTTTTCCAAAATTTTAAGTAAACTGCTTATTTATGGACAAATTGAATGATAACTGAACTAATTTATAATTTATTTAATTAAAGTAAGGTGTAAACAATCTAGCAAAACATGTTTCAGGCCTCTGTGTCATTAGACATAAAAAACATAAAAAGTAGGTAAAAAAAATTGGTAAGACTTCGTTGAAGACAACCATGGCTTAAATGGTTCTAAATTGTCTGTACTATCTTCGCCTTAAAGCTTTGCACCCAGCTTCCAATCCATACTAATATTATAAAAGCGAAAGTGTGTCTGTCTGTTACCTTTTCACGCTTAAACCGCTGAACCGATTTAGATTAAATTTGGTATAGAGATAGTTTGAGTCCCGGGAAAGGACATAGGATACTTTTTATCCCGATATTCCCACGGGATCGAGACTTATGCGGGTAAAACCGCGGGGCGCAGCTAGTGATATTATATTTTATAGGAATTAGCAGGCTCATTTTAGTAAAAGTTGAAAGAGAATCGTTTGTCTTGGCATGATCATGTGATGAGAAGGGATAAAAGCAATGTACCTAACTAAAAGAGTCATAAATATAAATGTTGATGGATGGATGGATGAGAGGAAGACCAAAGAAGTGATATGAAAGAAAAATGAGTGAATGATAGAGTGACGGCTGACGGGAAGAATGGAACAAAAAAATTTGTTGTTGTGACTTGCTGACCTCAAGTAACATGGGACTAGGGCAGCAAGATGAGCAGGCTCATTCTAGGTTCTGAATGGGACTAGATGTCGAAGGTGGAGAACCATGTCTTGTGTGCAGCGATGATCTGCGATAGCCTCAGTTTGCCGATAGGACCTTTCAACGGCGAACGATTGCCGTTGAACAAATTATTTGACTATTTTAAAATCGAAACTTCGATCTAGATTCGATTTAAAATATACCACATGAATAGGTACGCACGGCTGCATATCAAGCTATATATTTCCAGTATAAGCTGAATTCAGCAGCACATCAAGCTACTACGATCTGTCAACTTTCTTTAATAGATTATCAACTTTATTGCTAAAGCATAAGGTTCAAAGTTGATTGGGAAAATTTTACAGTTTTGGGTAGCTTGATGTGCTGGCGTCTGTACATAACCTTTACAATGCGAGCTCAGCTTAAACTGGGAATGTATAGCTTGATATGTCGCCATGTGTACCTTGTATGATCTCACACAGGGAATATTAATTACCGGCAAAATACCTGCCTACATTACCTATGATAGATATCTATAAAAGTATGACGGACACAGCTCATCTACATAATAATATATTCTCAGTACTCCCAGTCATAATTAATCAATCATGTCAATGATCAATGTTGTGGTCTATTAGACATGCAAATCTAGGTGTTATCGCCAAGCGGGTGATGCAGAGGCGATAAACTACAAATTATGTCATTATGGAGAAAGAACGTGACACTACATACATTAGATGATTTGTTTATTTCCTGATTTACTTTATAGGTGTAGTAAAATAGCCATGCATTGTAAAGAGTTGTTTTATATCCCACAATCACAATTATACCGCCAGATACGAATGTAATATTTAATTTTAAATAAATATCTACTTTATAAATTGTGTTGGAAGATATCTACACATTGTTATGGACTTATTATGTATTATCATATAAAGTGGTAATGCAAAACATACATTAATGTATTTTTCAAATAAATACATGTTGATAAATTCTACTGGTTTTACCAGTAGAATTTATCAACATATTGAAGACAAGCTTTTGCCGGCGGTTTCGCCCTGTCGGAAAATATCCTACGGGAACGTACTACCGCGATTAAAAGTACCCTTTGTGTTACTTCAGGTTATACACTATCTGTGTGCCAAATTTCATCCAAATCCGTTCAGCCGTTTTCGCGCCAATTCGGAACATGTATCCTAACAAACGGACAAAAACCTATATTATATTCGGCGTCAGACTCGTTCGTAGCAATTTTTTTTTTCAAAAATATTCAATGTACAGTTTTGACTTCGATACTATTTTTTATTTTATACATATATTTATTATACATATGTATAGAAGGTACTAATATGACTTTTCAAAGACCATAACATCTACCTTCATTATGCAAAGCGAACTGAATGCAAACTATAGGAGCATTTGAATAGTAATTCTACATTATGTCATGGAGAAAATAAGGTAGTTAAGGACGAATCCAGTTTGTAGCAAGAAAAGTAGGTACTACTTTCTATTACTGATTTATATGTATAGAGAAGTGGTGGCCAAGTGGTATCGGCCGCGACTTATGAGTAGTAGGTCGTAGGTTCGAATCCAGACAGGCGCTTTACTTTGTGTAAATTATTTCATCACCACTGCTCTCAAAACGGTGAAGGAAAACATCGTGAGGAAACCGGCATGTCCTAGAACCAAAAGTTCGAAGACGTGACATCTGCTAACCCGCACTGGGCCCGCGTGGTGGATTACGGCCCATTCCCTCTCACTGAGAGGAGGCCTGTGTCCCAGCAGTGGGAACATTATAGGCTGATTATGTGATTTATATGTAAGTGATTGCACCAACCTATAGTTGACAAGGTAACCTCTCACAGATTGTTTGATCCGCAAAAGGCTAACTGTCAGTTAAATATGGACTCGTTAAGATAAATCTTAGACTGGTTGATAAGCGCAATATAAAAACATTATTACTAATTGAATTGAAGTGCAGGTACGAACTCTACCTGTAGGCATCTTTTAAGACTTATGAAATGAGCTGACATTACTACCGCAACCCAAAGAATTGAGATGCGGCCCGCTTGTAACGTGCGTTAGTTCGTAGAAAATGTATGGGAGGATTTTTTGAATGCGTTGCGTTCCGGCGCTGCCCGTCTCTATCTGTGTTAGCTTAAGGCTTCCTGTGCATGACGCCGGAGGCGCACCAACGCCGGACCGCATGTTTTCCACTTCCTAATATTTTCATACCGGAAATCTGACATCAATTTTTGTCAAATTGCACTTAGTTAGCTCAAAATACTCTTTTCAATAGCAATTCCATAGTCTTTCTACAAGACTAATTAATAATTAAAATTTTACTCAAGTAATCAAATAATTCATATAAACTGATCGTAAATTAGTTTCAATAGTGTCCAACAGTTCGACATTATGGTCAGATGGTCGATTAGACGTATATAACGAGTGGTCACTACCACTACGTGTATTTCTATATGGCCGGAGACCTTATGGCTATTTAAATATTCGATTGGTGTACAAAGATGGATAGATAGCCATACAAGGCACCCAATGTGTCACTCATATCGATGTATTTAGCGCAGTTAGAGGACTTGGAATCTATACTCATAATAAAGCGTATGTTTGTTTGTTTGAACGCGCTAATCTCTGGAATTATCAAACGGATATGAAAAAAATCTGTATGAATTTGATAGGCCAGTTCTTGAAGAAGGCTATAGACTAGCATTATGACTCTAGGATTTTTAGGAGCCGAGGAAAAAAACAGTCAGAAAGAACGCTAAGCGAAAATGAAGTAATAGCATGGGCAGGCGATGCGATCCGGCGGGGCGGGTCGGGGGAACAAGAAATATGATGTGGACGAAGTCGCGGACAGAGCTAGTAATATGAATATGATTTCTAAGCTGGAAGTTTAAAATTTGGAATTTACGGACAGACAGGAAAGCTTTAGAATACCGACAGGCATCAAAGTTTTCAGTCCTGTAATTAAAAACGTTCAAAATCTAGTCGCAATCAAAATTCTAATCTAAATTAAAAACTTGTCAAAAAAGGGAAATTATCAGACTGTGAACGTTCATAAAATGACGGGAACTGCCCCCAGTTCTGTTCTTCTATTTTTCAGCTAACAATAGAAATCCAATGTTGACTTTTTAACAACATGAAGTTCCAAACAGCAATAAGTACAGCAATTTGAATCAACTAGGTTTTAATTTGAGATTTCTTACTTTACGACAAAAAGGAACACAGCTGTGTTTGCATTTTCGTTTGTTAAACATTGTATTATAAAACCAAGTTCGTTGATCTGAACGGCTTATAATCACGTCTGGACGCGACAATGCAATTACATTTCTTGGCTCATCTACTTTTTTATTTTATGCAAATTTTTTGTAGATTAAATAATATGTTTTGTACCTAAACCAGTTTGAAATTGATGTTTACCTTGTTCAAAATCCAACAATTTGGGTTTACAAAAACTTGCTGTGTCGATTTAAGATTGTTTTGAGCCCGACCAGTTACTACGAGCAGAGTAGGTACACTATATTGTAATTTTTTTGAAAAAAAAAAAACATCAAAAGTCTGCGACCTTGCCATTGACCTTCATAAAATCCAGTCCCCGATTTCACTCAATTTTGGAAATTATGAAATTCAAACATTCGATTAAATTCCAGTTCACTATACCTATTTAAATAAAAAATCATACTCACAGAAGTCAGCCGGGTTATGATAAGGTGGACATCTTAGCCCCGCGTCGGCTAAAGCAGGCACCAGACTGACTCTGGGTCCATTGTACAGGGTCCTTCCTTCTTGCAAGCAGTATACAGTGTCAATCTTCTCGAAGATCAGGGCTGAAGGCTGGTGTATGGTGGCAATAAGCGTCCTGCCACCCCTGGCTAGGCTGTTCAGCAGAGCAATCAGGGATGTTGATGCTGATGAATCTAAACCGCTGTAGAGGAAAAAGTTAAACGAAATGAGTTATTTGAAGTGTGAGTTATCAAATATAATATGTCTTCATGAGAATAGTATTATGGACAACATAAAACAAACAAAAAAAAAACAATATCTAGCTTATGGAACGCAGGTGTCTTTTTGAAATAAAAAAAAATATATATATGAGACAATAACCCTATAAAATGATAAATAATAGTAATGATATACCTAATGTTTTTGTACACATCTGTTGCTAAGATAGAAAATACACGTCACTATAATTAGAATAATGTCATTAAATTCTTACGAATAAGTACAACAATTGCTAATTACCCAAGCAATTACGTTATTAATAATTATTAAACTTCATGTTTACATCAAAGATGGGATGTAAACTCCAATGTCAAGCCTGTGTAATACATGTCACTATGGTTTTCCTTATGGCAAGTTAAAATCATGGATGTTTTGCGTTCCTCCTGTCCGTGGCCGATTTTTGTGACAATACACCATTGTTTGGCAAAACAAACCGCATATCTAATCGAGGAATCTCATCGTTGTGACGTCATTGGCATGGAGTCGCAGGCGCACCGCACGTAGACCAAGTCTAGCATGAACTGACGCACGGTTAACATAGGTATCAGTAGTATTACCCATTTTTTTGGGGAATTAGTCGAATTCGACCTTTGACGATCTATGCGTCATGTTCGTGAACGGGCGCCGTCAGTTGGGGCTGGTCATCATGGTCTGGCTTATTTTTAATTATTTTATTTTTGGATTGTTGTTTTGTTCCTATTTGCTGTATTCTGGACGCTTTTAACGCGTACGTCTTTTTTTTTACATCGTTCTCACATATAATTATAAATTCAACATTAATGACGTAACTAATAATTTTGTAAAAATATAATTTAAAAGAGTGTCCATGGAGTTTCTTGGCCGTTCTTCTCCATAGGTACCTACGTTTTGGAATGGGCAACTAGCTTCATATTTTCTGACTGACTGACTTCTTGACAATTCAAAAGTGCCTGTAAATTGTTTAATTGAAATAAATGCTTTGAGTTTGATATACTCGTACAAAAAAAAATTACTCATAGAAAGTAGTTTTATTTTATTATTCACTAGCGACTGAGCTTCACACGGTTTTTACAATTTGACAAAACATTAATATTTTTTTATTGTGAAGTTAAACGTAATGTATTAATCAGCCTATAATGTTCCTACTACTGGGATACAGGCCTCCTCTCTGTGAGAGGGAGTGGGCCGTAATCCACCACGCGGGCCCAGTGCGAGTTGGCAGATGTCACATGTCTTCGAAACCGTCCGGAATAAATCTTCTAAATAGTGTTGAAAACCACAACACTTCAGAAGAACAAAGCCGTCAAACAGACAGACGAAAAGCGCGTTCGAACAATGGCTTTGGGTTGACAATATTATTGACCATGACCATGAAAATGGAGATTGAAGGATACATTGGGATGCAGTCAACTGTTTCAGTTTCGATTAAAACTATATGTACCTAGTTCGTTACGGAACAAGAATCGTGATAATTGATTAAGTCCGGCTTGTGCATCTAAATCGTACCTACATAAAGTCATAAATAAATACGTGTTTACGTTTCTAATTTCCCCTAAACCCAATCGATCCGCCACCGATCGATTATCCATTGATCCCAATTTGCGAAGGACAAAAAATTGCCAAGATCTAAGAGTTAATTTTAATATGCATGAAGATACTTACGTAGTAGGCTCGTCTAAAAACATGAGTGAAGGGTCAGATAGAAGTTCCAATGCTACGGCAAGACGTCTCCTTTGACCGCCAGAGAGGTCCCGGCATAGAGTCATGGCTGTGTTGCTCAGACCTAGTAGAGCAAGGATCTCGTACACCTGAAAAAGGTTTTCGATTTAGATCGCCTGTTTTTGATAGCAGGATGATAAATTATATTTATTTCTGTAAGTAGTTTTGTATTTGTAAACACTATTTCGTTTCATCTGTCTAGCGTTTTCCCAACTATGTTGGGGTCGGCTTCCAGTCTAATCGGATGCAGCTGAATACCAGTATTTTACATGGAGCGACTGCCTATATGACCTTCACAACCCAGTTACTGGGTAATACGATACCCATTGGTAAGACTGGTTGTCAGACTTTCGGGCTTCTGACTACCCGTAATAACTGTCAAAGATCCGCGAATGATAGCCGGGACCAACGGCTTAACATGCTTTCCGAGGCACGGAGGGGTCTCGTTATGTAAAGATGGTCATCCATCCACAGACCAACCGCGGCAAGCGTAGCTTAACCTGATTGATCGACCTGTGCGGCTGTTATTATTTAGCCACGATTTCGTTTGTAGAACAATATTTTTTAAACTAGATAAGGTTGCTGTTTCCTATCTGACTAGGTAATCTGAGGAGAAACACCGAAACAAACTCAGAGGTCATAGTATCTTTTAAGTCCAGGCAGATCATATGAGGACCATGTAGATTAGCGTCTGAGATGGTCTTGCTTTTAGTTCATCTTTGAAAGGGTTTAACCTCAAAAGTTCTACCACAAACATCATTGTAAAGTGTACGTAATGGCACATGGCAGCAGCCACTTTCGATTTGGTAGGCCGTCAGATGTTTGCCAAACAATTACGTAAAAATATTGAATAATGTCTGCCGTTTGTTAGGTACTTACTTTCCATTTAGTCAAGTAGCAGAATACTCTATTCACTTGTTTGTTAGCTATCATACTACAGTGGGTACTTTTTGCAAGGGTCCTATTGTTTTTACATACATGTACTTGTAATACACATGTTTAATTTAGTATCTAATGTAAATATTTAATTGTATTATAATTTACAACCGTATATTTTATAATTACTTTAAATTATTTACTGATACCGAAATAAATGCCATACTAAAGGGCAAGATTGTAGGAAGATAAAGACAATGTACCTTCTCTTTCCTCTCTTGAGGCGTGAAGTCAGCCAGTTTAAGGGCAGCGGCAAGAGACATGGCTTCAGACACGGTCAGGTGTGCGCGCAGGTCATCGTGTTGCCGGATGTACCGCGCACCGCCGCGGCCCGACGACTTTGATGCGCACCCGCAGACGCCGTTGATGGCTATCTCACCTTTAGCACCACGTGTTCTGAGGACAGAATAATGTTTTACACGTATAATAGTGAATAAACGACGGAAATAAAGCGCCATATAATTTCTGAATGCTTAGTAAAGGTTAATGAACTATGAGGCGCCTTCATGTTCAGTTTTCATAATTTAGTAGGTATTGGGAAAGAACTTTAAAGAGTGTCTTCGTACTGGTTTATCTAGGGAAGGAATTAGTCGTATATAATGCACAACGTAGACGTGTTGACGTACGAAGATGCTATGAAGACGCTACGAAATCGCTACGAAATCGCTACGACATCGCTACGAAATCGCTACGAAGACGCTGCATAAGGGCAAGCGCCCCTTACGCAGCGTCTTCAACCGTCTTCGTCACGTATTCAAACTTGCAACGAACGCTTACGCTGCGCTGGACCAATGCACAAAGTGAAAACGCCTCTAATGCAAATCAGCATTAAATTTGTAAAGGTTTAGTTTTTGACTACATAATTGAAGGATCAGCATAATCAATCAGGATTAGTATAATGTTCCCACTGCTGGGCCACAGGCCTCCTCTCTGTAAGAGAATAATGCCATAATCCACCACGCGGGCCCAGTGCGTTGGTGGATGTCACTATGTCTTTGAATTTTTTGGTTCTAGGACATGCTGGTTTTCTCACGATGTTTTCCTTCAACGTTTTGAGAGCAGTGGTGATGAAATTATGTATATTCACAAAGTAAAGTGCCTGCCTGGGTTCGAACTCACGACCTACAAATCGTAAGTCGGGGCCGATACCACTGGCCCACCACTGCTCCCTAATGAAGGATTAATGGTGTCAAATAAAATTAGGCAGTGATGACCTTTTTGCCAAAGAGAGGATACCAATAAATTAATACGGCTTAGTAGGCGTGTCGGCCGCTGAGTTTCGTCCGATCCAGTCGAAACAGGAACTTCATTATTATTAATATTTTTCAGTGGTGTTTCGGACTATACTTTTTTAAGCAAATTTTGTACAGTCAGAATGAAAAACCGTAGGTAGGGTTATATTGTTTAAATAAAGGTCAGGGAATTGTTGGAAAAAGATAAAGTTTAATATACAACTACAACAATTAACAGTAAACATGATGAAGGGTACCTAAAGGTTGGGGCATGCATCATAAAGAAAAGATAAATGGGTGGTAGATATGTAATAATCCTCTTGGCATAGTATTATACAAAACATTAATAATTGGGATCAATATTTTAACCTCAGAGCTTTGATTTTATTATTTGTTTATTTATTTTATTGTTTTGTTTTGTTTGCCTGTAATGTCCCGGGTTTCGGGCTAAGGCCTCTTCTCATATAGAGAAGGATTGAGCTTGATCACCGCGCTGGCTCAGTGCGGGTTGGTGATTTATTTTATTATCATTTAAAAAGAAAGAAATTTAAAGAAGAAAGGTTGTACCTATACATTTGATATAAGAGAATGTTTGTTCATAATTTTCGGATTTTTCTGCAGTTTTATCAAAGTCCGGGTACATACCTAGGGTTTATGACCTCAACCAAGTCGAGGAACAGAACTGTGGTGCAAGATATTTTTTAGTTCCCTTCATTATTTTTATTACCTACCTAATAACCTTTAAGGTTAGGTTAGGTTAGGCTTGTTATAATGTAACGTCTGTAAATGGTTTAAGATATCAGCTGATCTTTGGCCAGACGATATTATTCGGTTAATGGACCTAATTATTCTAGTGCTCACGTGTTTTATGATGAAGTAAACGAATATTAAAAGTATGTGAAATAAAGTCAACACAATCACACAATGACATGACGCATACCTACAGTTTTCCTGATAAGCGGGCTTGACTACTAATGGAAAATTACTTTACCATGGAGTTGCCAAATAGATCACTGTTTTTCATAATAATCTGTTTGACCGTGGTACATAGTAAGTAACTATAGTTCATTTAAATCGTTCAGTATTTTCTAGCTAGTATGCATACGCATTTTAAGTGTCCTTTTTAAACTTAAAAAGGACAAAAAATTAAAATGCGACATTTCGCACATAGTAGGAGGAAGGGAATCGTCAAAATTGGCACGAAATCAGGCTAAACTTGGCTTTGTAACAAAACTTATTGAGTAAGTATTCCAATGAATCATGTAAGTTTCTATATAATGGATCAATTTACTTTAGAAAAAAAAATGTCCAGAAATGGGGTAATCCCATTTTTTGTTGTTATAACTATGCAACCCGGTTTAGTTACCCGGTTTAGGTCATAAACAAAACATGAAATCTCTAGGTATATAGGATTAAAAGCTGTTCTGCAAAATTACCAACTTATTACAAAGCAACAATTTAAAAATCACAGGACTATGAGACTGCGTCCAATATTGAACAATGGGTCACCGTAGCTAAAAATAAAAACATATTATATTTATATACGTAAATGAAAATCGTGCCGCACAGTGTAGTCATAATTATATAAAATAAATACATAACTAGACTTAATATACATGACTCACGAGTTTTCCGGTTAAGTATTCTAGATGAGTAATGCACAGTTCCCATTGTTTTCATATATCCAATAGTTATTATTACCGAAGATATGTTCGTAATGATCGCTAAGACAAACTGTTCCCATAAAGATCAGTAGGATCTGTGGATGCTACTGAACTGCAAGTATCTTTTATGACACAACACATAGAGCATAATTATTATGTACGGTCAACAAAAGAGATAAGTATGCAGGATCGTCGGATATAGTTGAAGTTTAGTAAGAAACCGATTGATGTTGTCGACTGAAAGTTAAATGAGCTATTTGTTTTCTATTACTAAAATTAAATTTTAGTCGAGAACATCCATCGGTTTCTTACTAAACTTCAACTATATCCGACGATCCTGCATACTTATCTCTTTTGTTGACTGTACATAAATAATAAAAGTGTATAAGGAAAAATTACGTATAACTTAAATAAAAGACACAAAGATTGTTGCAAAAGTAAAATACTGTGGCGCGGCTATCAAAGCCCAACACAAAATCCATGGAAGACTTTTATTGCTTTGTTTATCTATGTAATTTTACACGAAGTTCAGTTCAACCTACAACCAAAATGTATATATATATATATGCCACCTAAAAAGGTGTTCTTATCATTTATCCAGTTACAACAGATCAGACCAAAATAACAGTCTACTAAATTAGTCTAGTCACGATGGTGGAGCCTGAGCTTGTAAATACCCATGACTGTTATAGGTATTGACATGACAAGGACTTACTACAGGGGGTCTATTCTCTAACTTCATCAACGAAGATACGGACCCGTCCGAAAGTAGTTAATCCGGCAAAACAAGTTATCTGCCTAGCCTTTTCCCAACTACATATGTTGGGGTCGGCTTCCAGTCTAACCGGATGCAGCTGAATACCAGTATTTTACATGGAGTGACTGCCTATCTGACCTCCACAACCCAGTGACTGGGTAATACGATACCCCTTGGTAAGACTGGTTGTCGGACTTTCGGGCTTCTGACGACCCGTAATGATTGTCAAAGATCCACAAATGGCAGCCAGGACTAACGGCTTAACGTGCTTTCCGAGGCACGGAGAGGCCTTGGCATGTAAAGATGGTCACCCATCCACGGACCAACCGCGGTAAGCGTAGCTTAACCTGATCGATCGAACCGTGCGGCTGTTATTATTTAGCCAGTTAAATAAAGTGTCAAAATTAAGTTTTCAGACAGGCAAAAACACATCGGTCGTAGGGAAAACCTGTCAAATCGTGTTTTACATCTTTTTTTTTAGTTCGGAAACAGAACTAATCCCATGTCCGTAGGTGTTAGGGAGTAGGGATACGCCCGTAACTTCGAAGGAATCTATGGACTTCGTGTTTAGGGAATAGACCCGCAGAATTGACAGCGGTTACTTTGGGGATAGGATTGTGTAAATCGATCAAAATAGGAATATTTTGATCGATTTACACAATCCTTAATATATTTCGAAAGGTGGTTTATTATTATTTACCCCTTAATACCCCCTTCCCCTACCCCTTTTTTCCAGGTTGTAATATCTATAATACTTTATGGAATGCAATAAATAAATGAACATGAATATTTATTCAAGATTTCCCATACTTATGTACTAGTATGTGGTAACTTAGCAATGGAGTACCCACTTTTTAATTGTCAACATATTTGTCAGGATATGAATTTATCATTTCCGAATGATAAATTTGAATGGACCTTGGCATGGCTTTACCTAGTAGGTAACTAGTAATCAATTGTGTCAAGGTCATCATGACAATGCCAATGAGTCAAATGCTTCCTATACCTGAAATTATTTATTAATACCGATGTGACTAACTCTCGTGGCTAAGTAATAACTGCTGCACGGGTCGATCGATTAGGTTAAGCTACGCTTGCCGCGGCCGGTCCGTGGATAGGTGACCATCTTTACATACCGAGACCTATCCGTGCTGCGGAATGCACGTTAAGCTGTTGGTCCCGGTTGTTATTCTTGGAACTTTTACAGTCGTCACTGGTCGTCTGAAGCCCGAAAGTGTGAAGGCGTATCGTGTTACCCAGTGGGTTGTGAAGGCCAGATTCAGCTGCATCCGGTTAGACTAGAAGCCAACCCCAAAAAATTGTTGAGAAAAGGCTAGGCAGATGATGATGACCTATGTGACCAACTACGATTTATTATGACTCTAGGAAGGAGCATGATTTATTATTTCGGATCCGATAACCAAATGATCTTACCTACTTACCACGACTGTTCAAAATCTAGTTCAGTTTTTGGAACGACGTTCTTATACTCTGCTCTGTATAGTTGGCGAATAAGAGCTAGACCGAAAAGAGCGTCTATTCCCGTTGTCCCCATTGACGCTGTCCCCATTATGGGGACAACGGGAAGTCATAAAATATCCTTCCCGTTGTCCCCATTGATGCTTTCACGTTATGGGGACAACGGGAAGTCATAAAATACCCTTCCCGTTGTCCCCATGTACCATTTTGACTATCACGGCACTTTTGCGTCTGTGTGTTTTTTTGTCATTCACTCTCAAACATTGTATATTTATTTCATTTTGCCTGTTATTATACAATATACAGTACATACAATACAATACAATACATCAAATACGGACAAAGAAAAGAAAGAAGGAAAATACATTTATTTAACACAAACTAAAAGACACACAATACACCAGATACATACATCAGATAAAAACAAAAAATAAAGATCAAATAAAAAGTGTAGTAAGACGTAAGAAATTAGCAGAAAAATGTGCCTCACGACTGCTGCGCGCCAAAAAGGCCCAGTTCAGCAAAAATGCCAGACAACTAGTGCATGACGCTGGTTTTCAAATGCACCTGCTGTGTGAACGTGACATGTGTATGCATACTTAAATAAAATATTTTTTTATCAGATAAAAACAGTAACGAATATGTATAAATAGTGTGACATTTAGTAACATTGCAAAAATAAACAAAAAATACTGATAAATAAATAATGAGATGGCCGCATGATAGACCTTCGCAGATAAAGAAATTCTTCGAAACGAGTCAGAACAAAGACCTGTTTTAACGATGCCTGACTTCCATGTTTCAACACATTATCATAATAATAATTTATTAATCCGTGCACTGTAATGTCATCGCACAATACGCTGCAAGCAGCCGAAAGCGGCGCGCGGCGGTCTATTTTCGGCCAGTTTGCAACTTGTTTGTGTTTTGAACTTGTCTATACACCATTTGAAATAACATTAGAAATTTACACAATCCTTTTTACCGTCCTTTCAACCAATTTCGACTTCTATTCCGTAGGCATAAGGATGACATTAAAAGAAAAAACGAGGTTACAATACCAACTGTTTACTGCATCTGCCATTTTTCATGCCACCAATACAATAGAAGACAAAATCGGTTAAACGGACGGCAAAAAAGGTTCATTTAAACGTCTAATCTAATTTCAAATGGAGTATAGCTGTACAGCGAAAGGAACTTCGTTCCAATCGGGTGTTCTGCGATACATCTCATTTGTGATCGAAAAACTAGATTTTGATAATTTTTTAATAATTTTAAGAATCGGCTCTCTGATTCAAGTCGTCGATTCGAATTGCAAAAAAAAAGAAAGTTGTTTTTACTCTTATCTGCGCAGATGCGAAATATTGACACATACCTTACATAATACATGCAAAATTCGAAGATTTTATTTTTGTAATGGTATCGTAATACTTACGAGTAACCAGCCAAAATGTTGAGGAGAGTGGTCTTGCCGGCTCCAGATGGGCCCATGATGGCTGTGAGTTGTCCAGGCTTGAAAGAACCGGATACATTCTTTAAAATCTGCTTGTTTTCTGCAAAGAATGATAAACGATAAAGTGAGAAACAAGTTGGACAGGAATATTTTTATTTTCTTTTTTGTTCTATTCCATCTAAGCTAATATTATTAAATTTTATTTTTTGTATGTTTGTTTGTTACGCTTTCACGCTACAACGGCTGACTCTGAACACATTTGGATGAAATTTGGCACATGGGTAGACCATGACCTGGATTAGGACATAGAATACTTTTTATCCGGATATTCCCATGGGATCGAGACTTATGCGGGTAAAACTGCGGGGCGCAGCTAGTTCTTTCTTTATAAGGTACTAGCTTCTGCCCGCGACTTCGTCCGCGTGAAATGCAAAAATAACTTTTCTAATCCGACTGGTAGTTTCAGAGATTAGCACGTTCAAACAAACTTATCAGCTTAATTATTATTTTAGATATATAAGGCACTTTTCCTAAGAACATATATGATAAAATGGCTACAGTCTAAAAAAGTAGAATCTGCAGTTATACAATCGTACGATATAGTCATTTTTGGAGTTCCGCTAATTACTTTTTGCGTCTCGTAGTGATAGCGAGTTCATTGTACCTCATTATCTCGGCCAGTAGAGCAACGAAAAGAAAAACAGACAAGTGTCTCGTTTCGGTACTATGATCGGGTGGTCCGTTATAGTAGTTTTTTTTTTATGTTATTGTTAATGTTTACAAAATTATGGCTGCACAAGTGGATCATACAAAGGTTATAACAGCATAATTAACAGAGCAGAAAATACTAATGTTCAAAGTTTTTTTAAAACTCATCATCGTCATTCATCATCATTTCAGCCGAAAGACGTCCACTGCTGGACATAGGCCTCCCCCAAGGACCTCCACTTCAACCGGTTCTGTGCATCGTCATCACTATTATAAATTAGTAGCTAAATTACTGCCTGCGACTTCGTCCGCGTCAAATTTTGAACGAAAAAACATATTCTATGGTATTCGGCAATAGCATAGCTTTCTATCATTGAAATAATTTTTGCAATCGGATTAGTAGTTCCGAAGATTTACACTTTACCTACATATAAACTTACAAATATCAACTTTATTTCAATGACAATTAAGTTGGTTTATACTTAGTTGTTTTATTTGTATGAGGGGCCCGTGGCTAAATAACAACAGCCGCACAGGTCGATCGATCAGCTTAAGCTACGCTTGCCGCGGTTGGTCTGTGGATGGGTGACCATCTTTACATACCGAGACCCCTCCGTGCCTCGGAAAGCACGTTAAGCCGTTGGTCCCGGCTGTCATTCGTGGATCTTTGACAGTCGTTACGGGTAGTCAGAAGCCCGAAAGTCTGACAACCAGTCTTACCAAGGGGTATCGTATTACCCAGGAACTGGGTTGTGGAGGTCAGATAGGCAGTCGCTCCATGTAAAATACTGGTATTCAGCTGCATCCGGTAAGACTGGAAGCCGACCCCAACATAGTTGGGAAAAGGCTAGGCAGATGATGACTTAGTTGTTTTATTTAGTTAAAGTAAAAGGCTTTTGGGCACGTTTCCTGTTAATAGCGATGCGGACGAATTTTTTTATGCCTGTTGATTATTTCCCCTCCCTTTTTATATACCTGTACATATTATTATTTTAAGACAGCTTTTTAAATTATGTAAATATTTGAAGTATAAGGATAAAACTATTTTTAGACCAGACTGGAGGAAATGTCTCTTGTGTTTAATTTTTTTTTTCCAGATTGCATTTAATGTTGTATTAATGAATACAATAATAATAAGCCGAGTGTTGGCAAAACACGCACTACTTATTGATTGCCCAATTATTTTACTGATTGCTATCAATGTTGACGTATGTAGCCGCGGTCAGTTAAATCAAAAATCATATTAAAATCCGATTTAAATAATTAACTGCATGACAGTTTAATATTCCTCTACGCAAAACTAATGACGTAACACAATGGAAAAGTTAACTTTGTTTTTGATTGATTCCTACAAATAGTTATTATACATATCGTTTGCTAATTAAAACATAGCGTTACAATTATACCCGTCTACTTTGTAATTCCTTGTTATCCACAGAAAATATTTTCCTCTTTTCTTGCGTCATCATGAAAATAATGATGCTCTTATAAACATAATTAATATGTACCTATTTTATGATTTTTAACAACAGTGTTTTTTACATGACCTGAGAATTTTAGTCTTTTTTTTTGTGTGTGGATTATAATAATTACAAATAAAACAATTCTAAAAATTTTATTTTCTTTTTTAAGTTTTGGCCATTTTATTTTAATATTCCTTGGCAGTTTTCAATACGCTTTGTCCGGTCTTTTAAGCTTTAAAAGGTCGCTGTATTCCTATGAATCAATAATGTAACATAATTGAATAGGTACAAAACGCTGTCGTTGGCGATCACATGCCAATTTGCCATTCAACTGTTCATTAAAGGCAGAACATTTAACTTGTAAATTACGAACAATCACCTCCGGTTACAAAGTAGAAGCCACACGATCTATAATTTGACTAATTACAAATTCTGGCGCGATTACGCGGTAATTAAAGGTAATAAGCAGGAAATTATTTTTAAAAGGACTGTCATCGTCATCTGCCTAGCTTTTTAGCAACTATGTTGGGGTCGGCTTCCAATCTAACCGGTTGCTACTAGTATTTTACATAGAGCGACTGCCTACCTGACCTCCACAACCCTTTACTGGGTAATACGATATCCCCTGGTAAGACTGGTAGTCAGACTCTCGGGCTTCTGACTACCCATTAAACGTTAGCTAACATTGGGCATTGTTATTAGTGTAAACGAATAATAAATATTTTGTAAAACCGTCTGTGGCCTGTCATAGAGTGAATTTCACCAATGAAACAATACGCGGCCAGCACATTATTAAGGTGATAATTATATTGAAAAAATGTGGTTTTTCTATTTCGTGTAACTTGTTAAGTATGTGGAATAGGGATTTAACATTTTTACTTTTTTCGACATCACGGCGTAACGCTTAAGAGTTATTCAATGGAATTTACTTTAAAACATAGAGAATTATCATATCACAGTTTACTCGAAAGTAGTTTTAAATTTAATTCATTAATTTTTTTACGAAAGGAGTAAATTCGTTTTGGTACATACGTCGTTTAATTTCGAGCGCACGCACATTATAGCCATCACTCTTCTTTTGCGTAGGTATCGAAAGAAATTGCATCACTTTCGCTCGCTTAGTAAGTTTTCGAGGTAGCGGCTTAAAGAGCTGTCAGTGTCAATATTCCAAAACAAAGACGACAGCTCTTAAACGCGGTTTAGATTGTGAGGATAGCGTTAAGTTTCATTGGTGAAATTCCCCCTAATTGGGCCAAAAAATCGCGCTCGCAAATTTGGTAAATGGCTATAGGCTCCAGGCGCGGATACAGAGGGGGGCAACCCGTCTAGTTGCCCTCCCGGGCTTCGGCCAAACTGTGTCTAAAACTCTAAATTAGACATAATTATACAGTTTTACAACCTGAAGTATCCGTATAGTTGTCATCCTCGAAATAGAGGCCCATTCATGATTTTATGGAAATAGGTGCCAAATGTTTTTTTATGGCTTTCACGGCTTTTTATGGCTTAAACATTTACCACCCCCCCCTTGCGCGAAAACCTAGATCCGCGTCTGATAGGCTCGCCCCTATCATATGGGGTTTGTACATAAAAACTAGCGTTTAGGTGTAGGTACATCATCGTATCTAATGTTTTTCTAAGCGAGTCGTAAAATAAAACTTAAAAGGAAGTGTTGTTACTTAATTATAAATAGATCTATGTAGATTAGGTAGTCGAGATTAGGTGGACTAGGTTAGGTGGACGATCAAAAATATTTTTATGGGAGCTTAATAGCATAATTATAATTAGTTTATTACATTTATTTCTAGATTTTATCAAAATTCCGGTTAATTAAGATTTTAATTTAAATGGCATGGTTTTTAATTATACATTTGAATGCTTCTTATCTTTTGAAGAAACAACAAAGCATTTTATCTATATAAATTTAAAATATAGCGGAACATGGATATCGACATACCTATTTTACATTATTCGCACTATTTATTTCCTAAGTTTCAACAGATACTTATTAGCGTCAATATTCTGTAATACAGATTAACATAAAATATAATGAAATTATACGGTTTCACTTCCTCTTCCACTGAAACTGTCGGTAACTTATTTTAAGTATCATGTTCCTCTACTTAACCGTTCGTTATTAGAGGATACAGGTCGGTATTGTGTTACAACTGTCGGTAGCCTTGCGAATATCGGCCTAGATAGGTTAGCAAACCGAATAATGTACAGTTCCTGTGTTAGTGTAGAATAATGAACGAGTATAATACGCGTCACGAAAGATGAGACTTGACGAGCTCAGTAGTGGGGAGCTCGCGCAGGAAAGTCGTGTACGAAATAGTTTACCCATAATGTGTAGGTATATCTAATCAGGGATTTATCGATGACATTTAGATAAAAATTCTTAACAATATAATAATATTTATTACGAAATAATAAAGTTTAAGATAAAAGTCAAGTCTCATCTTTCGAGGCGCGTATTGTACTTATTTAGTAGATATCATCAACTCAGCCTATTGCAGTCCACTGCTGGACATAGGCCTCTTCCAGGCTGCGCCACAACACCCTGTCCTCCGCCTTCCGCATTCAGTCAATCCCAGCCACCTTCTTTAGGTCGTCCGTCCATATAGCTGGGGGGCGTCTCACACTACGCATAGTACCTAGATATAATCTGCATTCGCGATTTATTTGCCAAAAATGTAAACAAATATGAGTTTATGGAAAAATAACTTTAAAATCTACACAGTAAAGTTCAGTTTACGCTACAACTTCAAACATTTTTATAACTTTTCAATAGTGCTAGTCACTCTGAAATCAACTTAATTCCCATTAAAATAAAGTTGATATTTGTTTATCTTGAAATAATATTAATTTGAAACAAGTTTGAATAGACTTTATGTAAGTTACAAAACAATTTTTATTTCACAGTCTGTCTTATCTTTCGAAATACTGCTGTCATCATTAAATAAAAATATATTCAAAGCCATCACATATTATACAAAGAAGAAAACAATAATTTGCCACGAGATATTTCAGCTGTTAATCGTTATTATGTAAAATCTTGACTAGATAATTAGTATGCCAATAGTACCTAATACGTAGTAACATTTGCATTAAAGTATAAAAAATCTTGACTGTCGATAATTTACGGCTCAACAATACAAGTTGTCCTGATAAATAATTTATAATGTGCAAAAATCGATTGGCAGGCGGCGGCGGCGTCTACGTGCGTCCGCGCATATGGGTATCTCATCACAATATGAATGAGGAAGTGATTTGTAAACATAGCCATTGCTACACATTATGTACTTGTATGTGTACAACTATCAACTTTACATGATAAGCTGATAACCGACACTTATACAGACGTTAGTCGTTCATTCATAAACTAGCAGCGCCCCGCGGTTTCACCCGCATAAGTCTCGATCCCGTGAGAATATCGGGATAAAAACTATCCTAAGTCCTTTCCCGGGACTCAAACTATCGCTATACCAAATTTCATCTAAATCGGTTCAGCGGTTTAAGCGTGAAGAGTTAACAGACAGACAGACACACTTTCGCATTTATAATATTTGTATGGATGTCGTGAAATAATTGTTTTTATTGAACACTTGAACAGAGGTGCATAGGAAATGAGTGTTCAAGGTCTTCAGTGGGTGGAACGAATGGTTTGGGTAACGAAGCACTGTCTCGCTATCCACCAAGTGCTCAAACGAGGCAGTTATAAGTATTATTATTTGCAAAGCCAATCTGAGCAGAAAAACGAGAAAATACGCGCGACTTTTCAGTCTGTTACCTCGTTCAGCGAAATTATGCACACGAAATTCTACCACGGGTTTCCGGTCCGATTGTTCTCTAGCGTTTGAAACGCGTTTTGAAATTACTTTGTTACTAACTTCTTTCTTTTTCTCGGAAGTGAATTCCCAATTATCATTCTTTGGTCTTTTTTTTTGTTTGGTCTCTGTCCCTCTGCACCCATGCTGGGCAAGGGTCTTTCCCAAGTCCTTCATGGAACTCTTTTCTCGCTTAGTTAATGATTTTGTAAGTGATTAACCAAAATGACATGTCATTAAACATAGTTTTCCTCAATTATTGTATAATAGTGCTATCGGTTAGTTTAACAATTTTAGCAATATAACAATCGTTAAAAGTTGATTAAGTAAACCAATGAGTCAGGTTTTTCTCAATCATTGCCGTCTTAGTTCCGGTTCATCCGAGTTCAATCTGCATTGGGAATGTTTTAAATTCGGACGGACAGAGTTCGGATCTCGTGCGCAATCACTCAGACATATAAATATGTAGTACTATGGCTACTTCGAATTGACCCTTCTCGGATTCAGATCGCATGAAGCAGTACCGCTCATTAGAGCAGAAAATAAAAATAGACCATTAGGTCTATTTTTATTAAATTTTTTTATTTAGCCTATACTGTCCCACTGCTGAGCAAAAGCCTCCCCCAAAACCTTCCAGTTCCAGGCATCCTTTTCTAGCGCCACCTCGATTCAACTCTTGCGGTACCTACGCGTCTAGGTCGTCTATAATATGGGAAATCTGAAATCTGTCAGAAGCACGATGGCAATTAAAAAAATGGTAGCTAGGTATTCCTTGACGTTTAACTAAAATGTGCTACATTAATACTATTAAAACAAATGTTCACAGAATGTTTTGGTCTCTAATAAAGATTTATTTTGCAAATACCCATATTTACCCATATATACAGTACATGATGTTATAGGGAAATAGGTTCAGCCATATTTTACCAGTAGGCATGCAAAAATTACAAAAATAAGAACTAATTCACTAAACTATAACTAAATACTACCTAAACTTTAACAAACAAACAGAACAAGAAACAACACAAAACCAAAAACATTATTTGTAAACAGTCTAAGTTTCAATTTTTTTATCAATAACTGAGCATATTTGTCAAAATATACCTAACGTTACATAGGTACTGTGTTATGAAATAGACCAAACAATACAACGAATTATGAAGGTGTAGTTTTTATTCGTTGACTACCTATGTGAATTTTTGTTTAGATTACAGCTTCAATTTTTTTTTGAAAGTATTGCAATGGCGAAAGGGAAATCTGTGACATAGAAATGAAATTACATACAACATTTTTGCATCTACTGTAATAAATGCTTAGTTTAGTATATCTACTGAAGTATGCATTGAGTATAGTAGGTATAATACATTTTCTAAAGATATCGTGTTTGTATTTTTAATGTTAATGTAACAGTTGGATTATAATATAATAAATAACTCTTATTATTTTTATGTTTTATATAGCCTTATTTCTAAGGTCTATAGGCTTTCATTAATTTCAACCTTGCCCAAGGTTTTTCATTAGGCAACAATAGCGGTAATTAACAATTCACGGAGACGGTAATACAAATTGTAGAGAAAAATGTTTGTTTACAAAATATGAGTCATTATTTTGAGTCAGAAAGGCCCTTGAACAGTATCATGTTACTTTATAAAAATTCATAATTCCAGTTTAATAAAAGTTACGAGCAAAAACTAGTTTGAAGCTTCTTGAGTCTCATATTTTTAATTCTTTAACCTACATTTGCTTTATAAACTTATAAATGCCACAAACTGGAATTTCTGGTTTAGGTATTTACCTAAACCAGAAATTCAATTTTAGATTTGATTATTTAAATAAATAATCAAATCTAAAATTGGCATCCACAGGTACATTTTCTGGTCCATTTGTTTACATTTTAGTCAGATGATTTTGAAACAGACCATAGGTCTCGAATTTGTAGCTATCGCAGCTCGGAACTTCATTTCCGACCGGGGATCATTTCCTTTCATGACCCTCCTTCCCGTTACATACTTAATAGGTAGGTATTGCTTTGATTGGCAGTCGAGCAAAATAATATTGTTGGAAACCTAACCAAAAGTTCTAATTTACACTTTGAGCAACTTGCAATATGGTTGAATATTGTAAGATATCACGACAACCATCTACGATGTTTACCGAGCATTATATACTTCATACTACATAATATAATATCTCGCCTGTATTGCCCAGAGGGTTAGGCAGAGGTGCTCCTTTAGGACACCCACATTTCTCCAGTTATGTTTAAGTCCCATGTAATAGCGGGCGAGCCTATTGCCTTCAACCGGTCACAAATTCAAACTACATGTGTTCACAAAGAGCCCTTTCTAATAAGCCAGTGTTTTTACGAAACTTTGACATCGAAGCGTATCTGACGAAATCTCCAGAATAGATTAGATGTGACCTACATTAAGGTAAACGCATGTGACACGAACTTACTCAAACCTCGGTAATTAGTGGTATGTCTCTAAGTACGTCAGTGAGTGGGTTGCTTTACCTTTACAATTAATTTTCCGTTTTATTTATAAAAGTAATGATTAGCCAGTTTAACCATACATTTTGACATTTAAGCATCTCTTAAATTTAAGCAACGTTTATAAAAAAAACCAAGAACTTGGGAAAGTCTTGGATTGAAAACCATAGGTTACAATACTAACAAACCATTATTATTTTCTAGGAACGGTATGAAAAGACTCGTTCTAGGCTGAAATACCAGAATAGAAAACAAAACACGGATAAAAATCTTATAATTTTTTTTATTAGCGTATTTCATTGCTGTTATAAGTGGGTTATATCTAATATATAAAAATCTCGTGTCACAGTGTTTATTATCGATCCCCTCCGAAACGGCTTGACCGATTTTTATGAAATTTTTGTGTATAATTTGGTTGGTCTGAGAATAGGTCGTAGGCAATTTTTTTTTGCAAAACGTTTGCGGGGTTAGCTAGTTATCTATAAATACATCAATACTAACGAAATCCTAGCTTAGGTAAGGTACCTACCGGAATTTAACTACTGAAAGAGGATTACTGTTAAACATTTTGATTACTGTAGACCGTAGACAGTACACAGTAGACACAAAATACAGAGAATACAGTAGATAAGAGAATCGAAACTCATACAAGGCATACATATTATTCATATGAAGGTAAGAACAATCATTAAAATTATTGTTAAACATTTTCTAAACAATACAATCTACTTTTTGAATGCCATCTGTCTGTTGGCCTATTTATTCCTTTATTCATATTGCATTTAGGACACCAATACTTGGCTTTAAAAGGTCTATTGCTACAACAACATCTAAATAAATAAATTCCAAAACTATTCCTTAATCAATTAATCAAATCAAGGCCACGAGCAGCTGACCATTGTTATCAGACTAATTGCACCATTTGTACAGCGCACCTTGCAGTTGAACTCAATATCGATATCACACTAATCACGGATATCGATAATAATCAATAATTTTTTTATCGATAGTTATGCAATGCTCTCGCGCAGTCATAAAGGTATGTTGTGTAGATCACCGTCCGTCCAAGCGTTCGAAGTTAATGGCTTTGCTTATGTAAGCTTTGACTAATGACAAAACGAGTTGTAAAGAAAGTTCTCGTGAGAATTCCAGTGTTATGAGTTAGAACCTGATAAACGTTTAATGTGCTCGCACACGGACCACTCGCCACCGCCACTATTTTATTTAAGTGTTATCATATAATACTGACGATTTTCCAGCGTGTTTCCAGCGAGGCGATATGTGAACGTGATCTCTAAGGGTGTGAAGTGATCAAGCCGCGACATCCCCATGTGTTCTCCGCGTTTCACAATTTTGTGAACTCGCTTGTCCCACTCTCTCTTGTACACTCTCGTTACGCAAACGGTGCGATCATGCTGCGCACACGGCGTGCTCGCTACGCAAATTCAGCTAGCGCGTTAAACAATCGCCTCCCAAAATCGCCAGTGTGATATGGCCATTAGTGGTCAACAACAACCACCTTATGAGTTATCGTAGCCACTTGCTATGTTTCAGATGGCTCTCGCTGCGTCACAAGTGGCGATCGCAAGTGGTCGTGTACAGGGAGCCTTAGATGATACCGGAAAGAGATGAGAGATACGTGTCTTGCGAAGAATTTATATAAATATTGCACACTGTTACGTATGCAATGCGCTCTTAAAATCCATTTGTAGGTCATCAGTCTCGACTGATGACCTACAAATGGATTTTAAGAGCGAGAGTTATATATCTTTAGTACAGTTTCGCGACTGGGTGAAGGAATAAACGAAACAACATGCAACACACGCCACTGAAGAAGTTGGAAACTTGGAACTTTGAAAATAAGCTCCTAGGGAGGAGGAAAATGTATAAAAGGAAAACTTTACCCCTGATCGTTTCCAATGGTGTTTGAAGATTCAAAATTGTAAAAGCTATTGTCGCATATAAAATGTATCTTTACTCTTTAGTCCGCACTGTTTGATTCAGAAACCTGAAATAATCGAATCAGACTATAAACTATGTAGCTACTACTATACTAAGATGACTACCGTAGCACAGTAAACTGTGGTTGAAGCTGAAAACCTGTTTCTAGAGAAAGTATTACAGCTTTAGCACCTAAACTAAATGAATCATAGTAATATTATAAAGGCGACAGTTTGTGAGCGCGTGTGTTTGTAAGTACTTCTTCACGCAAAAACTACTTCACGGAATTGAGCAGACGGATATTTTATAATCAGTATTAACACATAGGATACTTTTTATCCCATTATTCCCACGGGATCAAAACTTATGCGGGTGAAACCGTGGGGCGCTGCTAGTAGAGTAATAAAACCTAGATTATAGACAGGTTTTGTTATTACAATATTATGCTATTTAGTTTAGTTTCTGTATCTTTGGACAGACCACTCCGCGCTTCGGAAAGCATGTTAAGCCGTGGGTTCCGGCTGTCATTCGTGGATTTTTGACAGTCGTTACGGGTGGTCAGAAGTCTGAAACTCTGACAACCAGTCTTACCAAGTAACTGGGTTGTGGAGGTCGATAGGCAGTCGCTCCATGTAAAATATTGGCAGCTGCATCCGGTTAGGCTGGAAGCCGACCCCAATATAGTTAAAAAGGCTAGTATAAAACCATTTTATTGTAGAAGCGTGTTCTAGACCAATTGGAATGTGTTTAACTAACATACGATATGGGACAAGTGCTTTGTTGATTCATGTTGTCATTCATTCCATTAGTTTGGGTCGTTAGTTGTTATTGCCTAACCAATAATGATGAAGATGCGTGTCTTTGACAATCTTCATTGGGTTTCGTGAGAGTTTCTTAATCGCTGACTATTTATAAAGTCAATAAGTTTTTTTTAAGTATCAATAAATATTATATCTATAGTACAATTCTATTGTGACAGGAACCGGTACTTAGTTGAGTTTGAGATAATAATATGACTATTGCTTTTATTTTCGTCCTTTATTTCCTTGTGTACGGTAGTCCTTAAGATCATTTTCAGAAGAGTAGCAGCATCAGCAGTGCTGTTTCTCATTTCCGTATAGCAGCATAATCAGCCTATAATGTTCCCACCGCTGGAACACAGGCTTTCTCTCAGTGAGTGGGAGTGGGCCGTAATCTACCACGCGGGCCCAGTGCGGGTTGGTAGACGTCACATGTCTTCCAATTTTTCGGTTCTAGGGCATGCCGGTTTCCTCACGATGTTTCCGTTGACCGTTTTGAGAGCAGTGGTGATGAAATAATTTACACAAAGTAAACCGCCTGTCTGGGTTCGAACCTACGACCTACAACTCGTAAGTCGCGACCATTACCACTTGGCCATCACGACTGATCTTTTTTCCGTATAGTTACGAAATATGAGACCATTTCCAATTAGGTGTACAATTCTTTGTTCGAATCAAAATATTTCACTATGAAACACACACACCGACGCGCGACGTGGTTATAAAGAGACAAAAAGTAAGTACTTCCGTTAACATTACGTAAACCAGCGGAAGCCAACTGTGCCAATACATCTGCCATCTTGCACGTGAGAAATATACCTGATATGATGCTTTGTAATTTGTAATCAAACGCACGATTTTGCATGCTAAATTATTATAAATCGCAGTTTTAAAGAAAAACTAAGTTTTGTACAACATTGATTGTTTATATTTGCCACAATGAGAAGAGTGAGCTCACACATCCTGTTTGAAACGATAGATACGATTTTCAGTATGAATGTGCGAGACAAAACTATTCAAATATCATTGTCAACAAAACAAAAACGTGAACATCTTTTGATGCGGTTGGGTGAATCTAAGGAAATAAATCTATGGTTTTAGAAGGATTATTCCCAGCAAGAGGCGTAGCGTGAGACATCCCCATGCTTGATGGACCGACTGGATACGGAAGGCGAATGTCGGTTGTTGTGACGAGAGTGATCTATTTTTAGCAGAGGATAGGGTGAGCTGATTGACGAATCTACATTTAAAATTCTGACTCGTAATTTACGAGTCAGAATTTTATTTACAATACTAAAACACGTAAGAGAATAACTCTTAAGAGAATTTACTGTTGGCTTATTGATGGAACGCTGTATTATGAATCAATCATTAAAAAAGTAAATCACTGTAGGTATGTGCCTTATCAGTTTATCACGAAACTCGGATCACGCGAAATAAATATTATGAATCTTCATTTCATATAAAAGCGCATATCTACTTGTTCAAGACTTCACTTAGCCCCCTAAGCACCCTAAGCCAACAATGATACAATATTTGTATTTACATAGGAAGTACTGGAGTTCTGACCTTTGATGTCTGGAATTGTAGACGATTTGATAATTCTCCGAGAACTTAGGCACAAGATTTAAAACATTAGAACCTCATAAATAAGGCTTTTTACGCAATTTTGTGTTACCAATCAAGGAATTGACTGTCGTATTACAGTAAAACATACTCATTATCATTACATTTAATAACCAAAATAGTAGTATAAATAAATCTAGATGAACTGAAAAAGGTTTAACCACGGCCAAAGTCAACGACCTGTTTATTTTGTTATATATACGAGTAGTTACGACGCGGGTCATTACCTCGTTACGTATGTACACTGGGGTCGGAATGTTTATTTCCAGTTTTGATCTATTTTGCGGTAATTATCGTCTTATGATCGTTTTATTAACTTTGCGAGTCATTATGAGTAGGTAACTTAATAATGTCACTTGCTATTCGCATGTAGATAATATAAATTACTTAAAATTAAACAACCTCTTGATTAATACAATCAGCTTATTAACGTCATTGTAATCGTTATGTAGCGGTATCTACAAACGCCACATGAAGCGAACTACGCATCATTCTGACGTCCATTTGCTGACATCACACGAAATCCTGCATCTTGCAAGCAGAGTTTACCGCGCAACTAGCATATACATATACAACGGCCCGACATGAATCATAGGGCAGTTGCCCGCAAGACACGATACCCGTCTGGTCGGAGGATCCTCTCTTTTCTATAGAGTATGAGTGATTTTTCACCCTGATCCTCATACTTCTATAGTTATAATATATTTTTATCGCAACTATACGAATTATGCCTGTCACTGTGTGTGCACTAGCGACACGCGTTGACGACAGAGGCAACTGCAACCGTCGACGCGTGTCGGCGACAGCCCGCGAGTGTATTTGACCACCGTACTCAAATACACGAGCGACAGGCCGCGATATGTTGTCGACGGCAACCGCCGACACGCGTCGAAGGTTGCAGTTACCTCTGCCATCGACGCGTGTCGCTCGTGTGGATGCACACTCACTGAGAAATCGCTCAGAAGATTTGACACGATAATTTTGTAACAAAATACATGCTTATTATATTTAAACTTTGACAGAAGTGGATTTTTTGGTCCACTGTAGCTCGTATGTTCGTGGAAACATTTTAATTCACATAAATGTTTGTAAGTAGTCTTCCATTTCATGTATAATAATTAAACATGCATTAGTCTATGTTAACTTTGCTTGACCTGTTATCTATTTTAAGTGGAACCTGTTTGGTTTTTACCTTGAATTAGAATACGTTTTATAACTCAATCAGGTATAATTGATATTTCCTAATAGACTGACTAGCTTCTGCCTGCGACTTCGTCCGCGTGGAAGTTATAAGACACCGCAATATATTATACTAAAATAACAGCCAAATTCCAAGCACGTGTTATTATTTCAGAGTTGTTCAGAGGGCAGTTGTAGTTGTAGCCTAGTGATAACAGCCCGGCCGCGACTTACGAGTTGTAGGTCATAGGTTCGAACTCAGACAATGTTTTACTTTGTGTAAATTATTTTATTACTGCTCTCAAAACTGTGAAGGAAAATATCTTGAGGAAACCGGTATGTCCTAGAACCAAAAATTTTACATCCACCACCCCGCATTTGGCCCGCGTGGTAGATTACGGCCCACTCCCTCTCACCAATCAATTCCTCAAGCAATGGGAACATGGCTGATTATGCTTTTTATCGTATTACTTCGCTTTCGCTTAGCATCCTTCTCGACTATTTGTTTTATTAGGCTTCTAAGGATCGTGGCGTGATGTTAAACAGCCTATAACCTTCCTCAAGAATTGGGCTATCAAATGCAAAATATTGTTTCAAATCCGACTGGTAGGTCCAGAGATTAGCGCGTTCAAACAAAGCCTTCAAGTTGTTTGGGGTTTTACTAAAAGTAAAAAAGAAATATCTTAAAAAAAAAACAACAGACTACAATGTAAACAATAATTTTAGTTTCGGAAAAAAGTCGGTGGAAAATTTCCAATATATTTCAAAAGAACCATAATATTCTTATTAATTAATTACAATCTATCCTATAAGACTTATAAGCAATTTTAATGCAACTTAAATTTTTACGTCATAATTATTTTAAAACTTGAAAGTGTTGACTGGACTTTACACAAGTCCGTTCCACTTTCTTCGAGTCTGTCGTCTGATATAATGATATAAACACTTTGTTAATTTGTTATATTTAAATTTAAATATGACACCATACTCATAACTATTATTTCTACACTACACTAACTCAAAGGGTTTGAATATGTTTTGAAGCCTTATTGCACTACGCGATATTCAGGGACCCTTCCTCTAAATCGGGTTGGTGTAATAAGAGGAAGGGAGAAAGGTTCCCTATTAAAAAAACAGCTAAATATCGTGTAGTGTAATAGATGTTTTAGTCCTCGCACTATGTTTGTGTTGCAAAGTAGGTACGTAAAAAAACATACAAAACCAAAGCGAGCTATTAATCTTACTGAGATTAAAAAACGTATTACCAACTTTTATAATTAAAATTAAACAAATTTTATTACAGTTTGCACTGTGGTTGAAATAAATTGGTTCATAAATTGTAGCTACGATATCCTGTTGTAAATTGTTTTTTTTTGTGCCAATCTGGATTTTCATTTAATTAAACTTTTTTGCAGTCAATTATATTTAATCATTCAACAGCTTAACTGCAGCAATTAGCTGTTTCAACTTTTTTGTGATTAGTTTAATTAAAGCCATAGATTAGCAACTATTTTTGGAATTAATAAATATTTTAATTTATTCCACTCATTTAAATACGAGTGTAAAACTACATATTCTTAAAAGATCGTAAATAACATTATTGATATGAAATATAAACGTTCATATCTGGGTTTTAGTGCCAACTACGTTAGATTGTCTTACGTAAGTAAAAAAAGTGGAACAGCAGTGCTTATATAACTACACATAAACACTTATAGTTGTAGGTACCTGTAGGTATTCTTTTTAATTTAATAATAGTGACTGGCATAAAAAAAATATCGAATCGTGACTGTATTATTTAAAGTAATATTATTTTCAAATAACACTTTGCGTTTTGACTGTACTAGACTGACGGACGCAGAGCGGCTAATCGTAAAATATGAAGGTCAACGGCCGTAGTGCGATCGATTTGAAAAAAATGAATCTGCCAAATACAAGGTCCATAAACGGACACTACGCGTAGCGGACGCAGTGCGACTTCGTCATTTTGTTTCCGCTTTCAGCAGCCTTCAACCATGTATCGTCCTACGTCAGCCGTTTATTAGGGGTTAGTCAAATAACTTTTTTGCTATTTACAAAGTGCTGATCCGCAACTTATTTTTTAAATTTAAGATCTATCACAATAGATTTTAGGGAAAATTGAGTCACTAGAAGGTATTTGAATTGAGATTGTCGCACATCCTTCCGATTCAATAAATGATTGGATTCCGGTGTTTTAAGCGCATTTCAGTAGCTTACGATTACTAGAAAATCATTCACTTAAGATTCCACATTTTTATTGATGTTTAATTCAATTTACTTCCATGGTTTGGTTTTACCTGTTATCTTACCTATTATTAGTTTAGGCTTTTATCTATGTTTTTACCCACATGGTTTTTTCCTGTGCAGCTACCTGTGGGTGGGAGTAGTAGGTAAACAGGTCACAGTTTTAATGTTTTTTTTTTTTAAATAGATTCGAATTTAATAATCATAAATTGTATTTCAAAACGTGTTATAGAATCCTGCTAAACATCATAAAGATTTCTGCATGTTTTAATTAAATAATTTATTGTAACATAAAATATTTATTGTTTATGCACGATTATAAGGATATTAAAGTAAGTGTGTACGTATACAAAACCGGGGAAGCCAAAATTAAAAAACTTCATGTCATAAATTGGCATCTAAATAGATACTTAAAAGTTGAAAGAGCACGAGCCACATAACTCATAGGTATTACTTTACCATAGCTACCAATCATTATGATAATAATAATTTTAATAAATGACTGTTCCCGATACCGGTGGGCTACTATTTTTTATATTTTTAAATGTTTTTATATATTTTTTATATTCTAATAAGTATTTGAAAATATAATTTATATGTATTTAGATGAATAAAGAAGATAATAATTTTAATAAAGCCGTGAAAGCTGAGAAAGATAATCAAATCAAGGATCTTGACTTGGCTCGCAGGGTTGTCCACATGTGGGATGTGGACTCAGCGATCATTGTGCCGATAACCGTAACAGCTGAGCCTTGACAACACCTGAGGAGTCTTTCGTTGGGCAGCAGAAAGCGGTAGGTACTTCTGGACACGGCTCGCATTGTTAAGAGGTTCCTCTCTCTGGAGCCCTGCCCGCCGCGCCGGTAGCCTGGACCCTGTTCCCGATACCGATGGGCTACTATTTTTTATACTTTTAAATGTTTTTTTTTAATAAAAATGTTATTTATAATTATTTAAATGAAATAATGGAGATAATAATTTTAATAAATCCCTTCGTATTATTTTGTGAAGACTTAAGAACACTAAATAAAAAGGAAGCAAAAAAATTTAGACCATAATTATGTTTGTAAATGCCACAAAGGCCACATTTAACAATTAATTCAATAGCAAGTTAACAGAAGTGACATATTCACACCAATCTCATTCAACAAGTAGGTAGGTACAGTCAACAGCAAAAGTAGATGATGAAAATCATAAATTCAATACTAATGAACGGAGTTCGCGTCAGAACTGTGTGGCGTCGAAGTGATTCAAAAGTATGTGATTGTAAATTATACCAAACATTTACTACTAGTACAGCTGCCATATATTCGTGATCAGTTTTGACTCCAAAAGTGACTCCAAAATTTCATCATCTACTTTTGCTGTTGACTGTGCTAGGTACCTAATAATGTCCCTTGACACCATTGTCTTTGGTACACATTTACTTACATCTATTGGTAATAATGACCCACAAGTAGCTGTAAACATGTAATGGGTGGGCTAGGTAAAATACCGGTTTGTAAGTTGACGAAACATTGCCAAAGGGATAGGTTTCTTACAAGTACATGCAGATATACAGGGTTATTGGAAAAACATCAACAACCTTTTAAGAGGTCATTGCACTCATCATTATGAACAACTTTTACTATGGGACCAAACCTGAAATCGCGAAAAAAAATATGCTGTTCCCTACATTTTGACGAGTTATACGAACATAAATGTAGGGAACAGCTGTTTTTTTTTTTTACCTACAATGCGTTATCTATCAGTCAGTTGTCAGACACTGTCTTATAACAATAAAAATGAAGATAGGCTTGGTATTGCAAGCAATATAGGTGTGCCTGATAATTCAGGATATGCCCAGGAGAAGCACGGGATTAAAATTAAACACCTCTAAGCAAAAAATCAATTAGGAGTACCTAATTAATTTGCCATAAAATTGAATCTTCATGAATGGAACCAATAAAAACAGGAAACGGACATCGCACTTAGGTGTTGCTTTACGGAAATCAAATGTAATATTTAACACAGCATTCATTAACTTATTTGTACTGCGATTTCACTGCACGGTAGTGTCGAGGTGACTCAAATTAACTCTGGCAATGCTTCAAACTAAACTTCTAACAAACGTGACGTCACTGCTACCCGAACATTAGACGCGTAAAAAAATGTTCTTTTAACCAACCCCAGGCCCTGCAGCCTCGACAAATATAACGACAAAAATCGGTCGTTAAGTCTAATCGACGTCAAATTTCTTTAAAACATTTCAACCTTACGCTTTCGAAATAAAGTTGAAAATCTATTACCTAAAGGAATTTGACAAAGATATGACTTGGCGACCGATTTTTGTCGCTGTCTAATGTCGAGACCGCAGGGGCTGTTCAGGTACTAAAATAGAATAAACAAAGACTTACCGAATCGTAGCTTGTTCGCTATAAACATGTTCATATCACATGTTATATTCCTGAACTCCAACTCCACAGTAGGCCGGGGCAATAACGGCACAACATTATTGTTAGCCCCTAATATAGTCAAGTCTTCCGCACCAGGCGTCATCTTCGTGGCACTGACAGAACCGCGGGATCACTTTCACCGGTACGCGGATATTGTCCTCACTTTCTAATTGTTTCCGTCTCGCTCGCACTACAGTATGGGGGAGCTCCTATGTTATCGTGCCTAGTTCGAGGTCGAATAGGGAATAATCCATTGGCGCTTGGCGCGTATCTGTGGAAGAGAGACAATGACATTAGAAATAGAATACAGTTACAATGAACTACATGAATGATAAGAATTGAAGAATGTTTGCAGTGTGTCACGATAGTTTGTGATTGACACCTGTCATAGTAAAGTGACAGGTGTCAAACCATTTAAATAAACGTAACTGGTACCTGAATAGTTATTATTCTGAGGTTACAAGTTTTTGCACATTTTTGCATGTATGTAGGTATTGTCAATTTTTTGCAGGTCACTTTAAGTCCGTTCCAGTGACCATTTCGAATTAATTGACAGAAGAATAGACTTATTGTATATAAACGAAATAACCCAAGTTTTTTTTAAATATTTCTCATTGTTCGTCAAAATGATGTTACCAGTATCATAGGTACTAACAAAACAAAAAAAAAATGGTGGATGCGTAATTATTTTTGCAATTAGGGCGTGTCAATCACCTTATAATAATAAATAGGTTATAGGAAATTGCAGTAATGAGACGAGAAGAACATACATCAATAAAATAATTAATAGAAAAAAGGACATCAATCAAGTTAACGATTGTAGATATTATGTAATTAATTACTGGTATTTGTATCTCTGTTACTAACCCTAGTGTATAAGTAAGTTGTAGTATCTAAGGTAACAAAAAACAAAACCCCCAAATCCCCCAAATCCTATTAACAAAAATGGTTCCTATGTTGTCTCAAATAAAACAATTTATTATTATTATTAACTTATTGATAAAAGCTGTACTGGAGTTATCCTTGATCCTTACTAACACTAAGAATCCGTAAGTGCGCATGGTTGTTACTTCTTAATGACTTAACCACTGATTAATATATTTAACAGAGATTTAGCATGGAGATTAAAAATTATCTGTACGAAAACATAGGATACTTTTTATCCCGAGAAATAGTTTAATATTTCCAGATAAGCCCAGCTTACAAATTCACGCGGGCAGCACCTTCTATACTTAGTTTAATACGTTGTGTTGTGCCCGCGAAATTCGAAATTCTGTGAATACATATTTGTTTCGCCCGCGAATCATATTTTTTTCAATATACAACCTGACACTGACCTGCAAATTACAATAAAACGTGAGAAAATTTGAATTTCGCGGTCTACCTAGCGTATCCAAGTGCCCACTATAAAAAGGAAACGATCGATATCAAACAATTCATTTATAGCGGTATGATTGACCCAATTATCCAAGTCCAATAAACCAACCAAGTAGGTACCTATTGCATGCTAATTATTTTTCTTATTAATTACGTTTTATGGCCTTCTGTTAACCTTCATAAACAATGGAATAATTTGTATCCATAGTTTATCAAATATTTTGTTTACTCTTCTTTATCCTATAGCCTTGGTTTCTCGTGCAGTGTTCTAGGTTATTTTTTGGCAACAAATCATATCAATATAGGAACATAATGTGTCACTTCCGTGAATGTCCCAAATGCTGGGAATTGATAATGGTTTTATTCATAATAATGTTTAGTCGTTTGCTAACTGGGTTAAATAGATCCATTCATTCAATACTTGTGTACAAGTTGAATAGGATGTGTAAATATATATATACTGCAGTGCAGGCTACATTAAACACGATTAGAGTGGGGCTCTGCTGGACCACTGAGTGACATCAGGGAATGTGAGGTGACGGTGCGCCTTCCATATGCAGATGGTGACCACTGAGGTGGTTTTAGTGAGGTGAAAATTCCACACTCCCTGGTTTTATCCCCAAAGACCGGGCGCAAATTCTGCAAATATTACATTAGTCCAGAAACTACTTCTGTAGATAGCGTTAATACATAATTAATTACCCTCTTGAACTAAGAGTAAAAATTTTTTTCATCTACCCTCATAAGAAACAATCATTGGAAACACTTAGTTTTTGTTATTGCGAGTATTTGCGAGATAAGCGCTTGGCCGAGATTCCGTGCCGCTGAGTGTATTATCGTAAACACAACATGTGTAAGCCGAGACTGAAACATCTGCAGAATTCAGAAATGATCTCATGTTTGCACGCAACATAATCACAAAATTTCAAACAAAAAAAAAAACAGTTATATTCCACTTTGTAGTATTTTTTTTAAAGTTGGTTGTGTTTTTTTTTTTGTAAAAAAGTTTATCTCGTAAACTAACCAAGCAAAATTAATACAATTTACATGGGACCACCCCTGAAGCATCCATTAAAAAAATAATTTTTGAAATCGATTTACAATTGCCGGAGATATCACGTAACAACATATACAAAAAAAAATAGAGTCGGATTGAGAACCTCCTCCTTTTTGAACAATGCATCCCATGACAATTCCACTAAGCCACAACTGTAGTCATAGGAAAGCACACGACGCAATTTCGTTTAGTTGATTTTTTACCAGTAATTTTGGTTTAAAAATCAAACTACTGAACCGATTTTTGATAAAATTACCAATCAATCTTTATATCCTTAAATAAAAAAATAATTATGCAAATCGGCTTATAAATAGCGGAGTTCTCAGGTAAAAAACATAAAAAAATATCAACCGAATTGAGAACCTCCTCCTTTGTTTGAAGTCGGTTAAAAATTTGGACAAATTGTACAAATTATTCCACCGCATTAACGGCTAAACGGATTGGGATGAAATTTTGTACACATAACATAATATATAATCATAATAATAAAAACCATAATTCATAATCATATATAATCTTCTGGGCACGTTTCCGGATGACAGCGATGCGGATGAGTACTTCGACGCCTAAGTGTCCTTTGGTTTTTTTTATTTTTTATTTATTTGTATAGTAGGTTAGTTAGTCTTTTATTTTAGTATCTAGTGTATAGTATATAGTTATATTGTAATTATGTGTGTACAGGAATTGATCCAAGAATAAAGTATATATAATCTCATGTTCTGGATTAAGATATAGGGTACTTTTTATTCAGTTATATGAAGTGGTTTTTATAGGATGCGAGTGAAATCACGGGCAACAGCTAATTTTTCTTTATAGCTTAACTAGATAGAACAAAGTCTGTTAGACTCGGACACAAGTATCATAAATATTATCTAAGTAGGTAGAAGCTTTATTTTGTATCAATCAACGTTTTAATAGAAATTAATTGCTTATGTTTATAAGACTTATCAAGAGATGCAAGAAGGTTCATTGAAAAGATATGCATGCTTTGTTCTTTGTATTGAAATGAACAAAGTTCTAATTTTATGCATTTGTTTATTTAAAGCGACCTTGCAGTATTGTTGTTATTGTAGGGTTTAAAGCAGTTCGTATTTATAAGCAAAATATTATGCAGTTCTGTAGTCAAATCTGACATTTACTTACGTAATTATAAACACACGCGATTTTCTTCAACATGATAATAGGATTTTTGATTTAACAAATTCAATTACACGCTAAAAAAATTCTGATGTATAAATACCTGTTTCCGTCGATGAATGCAGTTGGTCCAAAACTGAAACGTTTCTACGAAACGATAACACTTTATTGGCAATTGAAATGGTTATAATCAACGAACCGCGCTTGCAATCAACAATATTACTCGGTTCGATTATAACATTCTGCATTATTTTCGACCTTATGTGCTAAGAAATAATACAGATTTTTGATTGAATATTGCTGGCATGTGGTTTATCGATGATATTTGAAACTGCACTTAAGAGCCCATGTGTGTTTATTTTAGTACAATAATTGTTCACTACTTTGTGATAATCCGCCTGATGTTATGTGTTTTTAGCAATATACATACATACATATATGCTTAAATATATTTAATATATAATTTTTTATTCACATGTAACATTTAAATTAGGTAGTATAAAATATAAATAGTAGGCATGCGTCTTTACTAAATGTGTACCTTGTGGGGACGCCAGTGACGTCACGGACCGGGCCGACTTCGGGTATAATTTAGGAGATCACATTTTCGAGTGACTACCGCTAAATGTACTTTACCAAGACACCGCTACTCGGGTAAATTTAGTAGCACCAGTTTAAAATAAATCATTACTAGAATAACGCATACCTATCTAACTACCGACCCGCACTGGGCCTGCGTGGTGGTCCACTCTCTCATAGAGACGTGGTCCCAGCAGTGGGAACATTATAGGCTAATTAAGCTATACCTACCTAGAATTTGTATTAATATTAGGTATTGTAAAAAAAAATTATAATCAGCATTTTACATAGTTTTCGAAAGCAATTAACGTAGTCGTTCATATAGCAAATTAGCAACAATGTAATAATAGAATTAACGGCTCATAAATATAATAGGCATACAAATCGGTCTATTGTGGTTACTATAAGGTTATAGGCAACATAACTTATTATGTCAACGCTCCATACGGGATGACAATATATTACACAAACAATAATTTATCATTCTCGGGATACAATGTTCAATTGACGGCACTTTATTGTGTGTCATCAATATAAATTGAGTGTTAATGAGACTGATTAAGCTCAATAAAACCTTTTGTTTGATACTTCACTAGCCCCCCCCCCCTGCCACTTACACGTTTCTACGACTTCACAAAATATTGAGTTCAATATTTGTGTATTATACACATAACGCTTCAGGAATAAATGGTTTAGATAATTGTGAAAACTGTATTAGAATCTGTTTAGAAGAAAAACGCGGTTATATAGAGAGAAACAGAAGCGACTAAATTATAATATTACTAGCGATCCACCCCTGCTTTATATTAATGTATTATGCACATCATCATCTGCCTAGCCTTTTCCCAACTATGTTGGGGTCGGCTTCCAGTCTAACCGGATGCAGCTGAATACCAGTATTTTACATGGAGCGACTGCCTATCTGACCTCCACAACCCAGTTACTGGGTAATACGATACCCCTTGGTAAGACTGGTTGTCAGACTTTCGGGCTTCTGACTACCCGTAACGACTGTCAAAGATCCACGAATGACAGCCGGGACCAACGGCTTAACGTGCATTAATGTATTATGCACATAAATTATCTAAATAATGGTGAAAACCGCATCAAAAAGCGACGCAGTCACGAAAAGTGACTATAATTAATAATGTATAAATACATTTAGAAACCATGATGGTACAATACGCGCCAGGAAAGATGACTTGACTTTTATCTTAAACTTTATTATTTCGTAATAAATATTATAATATTGTTAAGAATTTTAATCTAAATGTCATCGATAAATCTCTGAATAGATACACACATTACTTATGGGTAACTAAGTATTTCGTACACGACTTTCCTGCGCAAGCTCCGAGACTACTGAGCTCGTCTTAGTCTCATCTTTCCTGCGCAAGCTCCGGGACTACTGAGCTCGTCTTAGTCTCATCTTTCCTGCGCAAGCTCCGGGACTACTGAGCTCGTCTTAGTCTCATCTTTCCTGCGCAAGCTCCGGGACTACTGAGCTCGTCTTAGTCTCATCTTTCCTGCGCAAGCTCCGGGACTACTGAGCTCGTCTTAGTCTCATCTTTCCTGCGCAAGCTCCGGGACTACTGAGCTCGTCTTAGTCTCATCTTTCCTGCGCAAGCTCCGGGACTACTGAGCTCGTCTTAGTCTCATCTTTCCTGCGCAAGCTCCGGGACTACTGAGCTCGTCTTAGTCTCATCTTTCCTGCGCAAGCTCCGGGACTACTGAGCTCGTCTTAGTCTCATCTTTCCTGCGCAAGCTCCGGGACTACTGAGCTCGTCTTAGTCTCATCTTTCATGGCGCGTATTATACAGACAGATTGGTCTAATTAGAGAAGGAATGTAAAAGAAAATTAGTAGTTAGTAAAGTTGTAGTATGACATAGGGTGAATGCGCAGTTGTAGCCCGCGAAATTCAATTTTTCTTACGTTTTTAGCAATTTTCAGGCCAGTGTCAGGTTGTAACTTGATAAAAATATGATTCGCGACTGTAACAGGTACGTATTTACAGAATTATAATCATTAGAATCATTAATACATCTTTCTAAGTTAGATTTCTAACATAAGAATAAATCTCGTATGGAAAAGTGGTTATGGTAGAAATCTAACTTAAATAGATATATCCTAATGACTATAATTCTGTAAATACATATCTATTATAGTCGCGAATCATATTTTGATCAAGATGCAACCTGAATCTGACTTGCAAATTGCAAAAAATGTAAGAAAATTTGAATTCCGCGGTTTACCGCTGCGCATTCACCTTAAGTAATTAGTAGCAATTGTAAACAAAGTAGATAAATGTAATGCGTCATCATAAGAATTAGGTATCAGTGAGAGTTGCAAATGGAAAAATACAATATTGGACGTATAATTGTATAATCTTTTAGATAATAACGAAATACCTTGCTAGGTATTAGAGAAATTAAAGGGGATTAAAGAATCTGTTAAGGTAGGTTTTATCACAGAGAAGCGAATTGTTTATCGGTCTGTTAGGCAAGCTTAAGTTAGGTCTAAGTTCAGTCTAAGTTCGGTAACAATAGAAAAAGTAATTGTGTCTCATTAGTGACAGTTGAGCTATTATCTTTATTATTATTAGATACACGAAAGGAAAATTACAATGTTAGACAACTAATAGTTACACTATTATAATCTTTTAGATAATAACAATCAACCTTGATAGGAATTAGACTAAGTATCAAAAATCTGTTGAGGTAGGTACGGAAGTAATTTGTTATATCTTTATCATTATCAGATACTAAAATGGTATTTCAAACAAAACATCATAATGAATTCGAAAACGTCATGTTGGATAACATGAGGTTTTTTTACGGTAAAACACCGTAATTCCGTCATAAAAATACAAGAATATATATACTCTATTTTCGAGGGGTTGATTGGTTTATATGAAGAAACCAACCCATCGAAATAGAGTGCAAAAATGGAGGAGTGTAACCCTAGACCCTAGCACTAGTTTCCCGCTCAAACTTTCCTCACTATGTGGTTATATCGGCCGCATGATCGCAATCCACTGTATCGATTTAAATGCGGCCACGCGGACTCAATGAAGGTCGAGGTCGTTGAGGTCACTACTCCACTGCACGCGGCAGACTATACCGATCAATATAATTGCTAATGCCCTATTACTAATGGAATTTGTGTTATCTTATATGCTATGCTAGGCATCTGTTTAGTGGAATTTGAAGACGCTTGTCAAAGTCTAAGCATTTATTTAAAATAGGCACATAAAATGCACTTTTGAACGCCAAAATTTGCAATAAAATTGAATTGACTCTAGTTGCTCCTTTCAAAATGTAGTTTTCGTATACATGGAGAAGAATGAGCAAGAAACTTCAGACGTACTTTGGCTAAGCGGTTATTCCTGTCACTGTCACTCAAACTAGTAGAAGATAGAGACGGGAACATGTTTTATGCCATGCCAAAGCAAGTGCTAAGTAACGTTTATAGATTTCGGCTTAGACTGAGAATAACTGATGGAATGTGGGTGTCTTGGGTGTCAACTTGGTCTATTCCTTAGAAACGCAGGTGCAATATTATGTCGCTTGAAATCATTGTTTCGACAAACACGATTTCTTAATTTTTTTAGTTCGAATATAAAATATATCAAACTTAAGTGGCAGTGGGCAGGGCACATTGCTCGCAGAACGGATGGCCAATGGGGCCGAAAGGTTCTGCATGGAGTGGCGACCGCGTACCGAAAGATGTAGGCTTCTAACAAGGCGGACCTTTGACTTGGTGAAGGCCGCGGGAATCCTGTGAATATCCTCTAAATGCGAGAAGCACAAAACCGGTCGGAGTGGCGATGCTTAGGGGAGGCCTATGCCCAGCAGTAAAAAGCAAAATTGCTTGAAACTCGAAAGCATTAATATGGTTGCCGCAGTAGTGCGTTCTCGTGTTCTGTCCGTGTAGGTATACATAGGTACGGCACTTTATTGCTAGCCTAGGTGCCTAACGGTAGATCACTACACAATGACCTACGAATACCAGATCTAAGTATCGGTTTTCCTCTATTCTATTATTGACAATTCTTCCTCCAAGTCTTTGACAATCATTGCTTTTTCAATGAAACAGTCTAATAGTACCTACACTTATTTCAAGAATACAGGTAGCTAAAAAAATAACTTAAGTGTATTCCGATTGATAATGTGTTACGCAATTGCCCCGCTGGTTTAGACGGTGCAAGTTTTATTGTTGCTTCAACTTATGGTATTCCATAGGCAATTAAATCACACTGTGTAAATCAGGCTTTAGGTCTATTACCTATTAGGTTATTACTTATTTCTCCTTCAATAAAAGGGAACTGTTGTTCAAAGAAATCCAAAACACAGTAGAATCATAATTAATGTTATCTTGTCACTGAAATGCTAGTTCGTCTCAATGACGCTTCTTTCTACATTCAAATAAATATGTAAATCGATAGCATTGAATTAACTTACGACATTTTATAAAATTGTGAGTCTGTTACACAAAATTTTTGAATAATAATATGTTTTATTGGCCTTTTGCATAAATCTATTTTCGAGAATAGTCTAAATAAAAGGTTATATGAGTTCACTGAAGTCTCGCAATACATAATAAAATATATTTTTTCGTCATGTTTGACTTACACTAATTTGTCAACTTTCATTCATAATCAAAATCAAAACGTGACATATTAAGTAGGTACCTAATGCCTGTCATACGTGAAAGTAACGTATAAGAAAATTGCAACGCCAGCACATCAAGCTACTAGAATCTGTCAATTTACTTTAAAAGATTTTCAACTTTATCGCTCAAGTATAAGGTTCAAAGTTGATTGGGTGAATTTGACAGTTTCGGGAAGCTTGATGTGCTGGCGTCTGTACATAAAGATTATTGACACGATCATTAAAATTTCCCACAGTGACGTTGACATTGCATTGAAATAGTCAAACTATAATTACTTATGTCGTTTTCAACGTCAATATTTGGCTCAATTTCAAGATGGCTATTTGTATAGTGTCGTCCTCGTCACACTGTTATTAATACTATGGTAGATTTACGATGAATGCTTTTGATTAATAAACATTTGCTAGTATTTTATTACTGAAGTAGGGATTTACTTGTTTATAATTATAGAAAATAAAATGAAATTTTATACATAACTAATCACTTCAATCAATTTGCCTAGCCTTTTCCCAACTATGTTGGGGTCGGCTTTCAATCTAACCGGTTGCAGCTGAATACCAGTATTTTTCATGAGCCGACTGCCTATCTGACCTCCACAACCCAGTTACTGGGTAATACGAAACCCCTTGGTAAGACTGGTTGTCAGACTTTCGGGCTTCTGACGACCCGTAAAGACTATCAAAGATTAAAGAACGACAGCCGGTACTAACGGCCAACGGCTTAACGTGCTTTCCGAGGCACGGAGACGTCATGGTATGTAAAGATGGTCACTCATCCACGAACCAACTGAGACAAGCGTAGCTTAACCTGATCGATCGACCCGTGCGGCTGTTATTACTTAGCCACAAGCCCCTTTACTGTCTTGTACTTTACCCAAGAGACTGGCGGTTTTGCCACGTTGTATAGCAATTCTTAACAGATTAATCACCCTCATTGTCATGTTTTGCTTGCACAGTGCAAAGAAATTAAGTGATTTCGGGCTAGCGTTCTAAGAACTGACGGAGTTGACATAGCGTTGATAGAGTGAAACTATAATTATGAGTACGCCGTCTTCAACGTTAATATTTGGCTCAATTAGAAGACGCCTGTTTGTCTAGTGTCGTCACATTGTTATTAATACAAACACTACTAACAACAAAATGTTACGACGACGAATGCTATGATTAATGTACGTTGTCTTGTCTTATAGTCTTATGGCGATTTTTGCTTGCGATAGTGGCGTACGATTTCTCGCCAAGAAACGGTCGAGAAACTCTCTCCATCTAAATGGGCCTTTACTTTCATTCGATATTTCTTCATTGCTATCACTTGTGTCTACGAATTTATAAAAGCTTTTTTATTAAACGTTTTTCTATCTGGAGTAGGATACTTTTAGTAACCGCTTCCTGAGAAGAAAAAAACAAAATATCAATAATATCTTGATATTTAGTGTTTTTGTTCTTTGCGTCATATTTACCGCAAATAGACATTTTCTTTCTTTCTTTTCTTTCATATAAATTTATTTAAATGCATGTACAATAGTGGTACATAGGAGGACGTAATGCCACAAGGCATTCTCTGCCAGTAAAATCTGTCATACAGTGCGGCAGATTATGTGCGTATTATTAATAATTATTATCATCTATACTTTGACCATTTTCTGGATAGGTAATATCAGCTTTTTTAGATTGTTTGATAGCTAGGTCAAAATTTTGTCGACACTTAACAATGAATGTTCCAGATAGTGATATGTATGTATATTCTGACCAAGTAACTCAGTTAAGATTATTTATTATCTAACTAATGATTGTATGTAGGTACAGACGCCAGTACATCAAGCTACCCGAAACTGTCATATTTTCCCAATCAACTTTGAACCTAATGCTTTGGCGATAAAGTTGAAAATCTATTAAAGATATTTGTCAGATTTTAGTAACTTGATGTGCTAGTACAGTAAACCGTTATCCTGTTATGAAACTTATCTAATATTAATATTATTATTTCAGTTTAAATAATTAAAACAAATGATAAGCAACACTGTTTTGTTTCGTGGTATTGAAGTTTTGCGTTGGACTATGTACTTAATTTTAATCGTAATCGCATAGTTACGTATTTTATTTTAACTAATAGAAAACAACATCACGAATGTAATTGGCGAAGGGTTAGGTAGAGGTGCATCTATAGTAGGTACATCCACATTTCGTCAGTTATGTTTAAGTCCCATGTAATAGGGGGCGAGCCTATTGCTATCAACCAGACACAAACCGTACCCAAGACCTCATGGTCAGCAGTAGCGCTTGCGACCACTAGTGGTGGCTTTCATCAAAGTATATACGTCGTTGGTCTAGAGTCTAGACCAACGACGTATATACTTTGATGAAATAAATTAAAAGCAAGAGTGAACAGGCGTCTTCGGGGCACGCTCGTTCCATCATAGACCTCATCCATCACTTTCTATCAGGCGTCATCGAGGTCAAAAGCAGGTCAATAAAGCAAAAAAAAGCTTAATAATTGAATTACCTACTGTTAGAATGAAAACATTTTTTTTTGCTTCCTCGTCAGTATTTTTGTTTTTTACATTTCTATGGTATTTTTACTGACCTAGGTAACAGTTTCAGTTGACATGATTAAAATGCATGTTTTGCCAAACCGTTGCAAAACAATTTGATTGTCTTCCTAGAGTTTATTGTTTTATAACTATATATTTCAACGCCTGAAATTGTAAAATGATGATCTTGAATAGTCCTATTTCGACATTCTTAGGCGCTTATTGCGTTAGTTAGGTAAGTCAAATAATGCCAACATTTAGTGCTTGGCCAGACTGCAAACGCGGGCGCGGGGCGGGCGCGGCGCGGCGTACTCAAACATAACTTCATTAGAGCGTCCATAGTGGGCACGCGGGCGCGGGCTGCTTGGCGCGGGCTGCTTGGCGCGGGCTGCTTGGCGCGGGGAGCGCGCGGGTAACTCACGCCATAGCTCGTTCATACAAGTGGCCGCAGTGAGTGCGCGGGCGGCCCGCGTGGGGACCGGGGATCTCAAACTAGTTCGAGCTTTTTTCTAGTAAAAATAAGTCTTTTTCATCCATATTATATTTTGACAAACACTGGACACGACAACACTCAGAACGAAGCCGCGCTCCCGCGTCGCCCACCGCACCGCGCTGCCAGTCTGGCCAAGCACTTACCCTAGTTTAAAAGTACCTACCTACGCAATATTCACATTGTCCAGTCATTGCTGACTTTGTGCGTTTTTAACCTACATGTAGCCACAATATTTTGAGAAAGCATTTTAATTAATTTGCCTAATGAATTGTGGGTGATTTCATAAATTAATTAAACACCTAGGTAGTTTATTCAAATATTCGGCAGGATTCGTTAACCTTCATAGGTATAACGGATTTTATTCTGTAATTCTGTTACTACTGTAAATAACTTTTCAGTTATAAACGTTTTTACCGTTGTACAACACAACCAAGTACCTATATCGCTAAGAGAAGTAACTAGTAAATAACCGGCAAGTTATTAAAATGCCAAAAAAGTTTACGTGAAAGTCAATTATTTTCCCAAAACGGTACCTACATGAAAAATGTAATCCATTTTTTCTAAATTGAAAAAGCGAATTTTGGAGAAAGTTGAAAGTAACAATTGACAATGACAACGCAGTGTTTAACTGTTCTATTATGTACTATGTAAAGTACATGGAGGATAGAATGATGACACTTGTACGTTTATATTGAATCCTTATATTGAGCGTTGTTTTACGATGATGGAATTCTACAGTGTTTCGCTTTGAATGTAGGTTAGGTACGTTTGTTTAACCGTTCACATTAAATGAAAGTAGATACAACACTGCACCGCTAAGTGTTAAGATAAGCGCAAAACATACACGCCTTTCTATAATAAGTATCTAAAAAACGACTCACCAAAAATACAAACTTAAATGTAAAAAAAAAAAAAAAAAAATACGTTTTACATTTTAAATAAATCTGTTATTCTTACATTTAAACTCCACATACACTAGTTTTATGTCATCCAAGTGATAAAAATGTTTTTAAGAACGAACTCCGCGATATTATTCTCGTCGCGATATAAATATTGGGACGCACAGCGGCACAACTGTGACGCGTACGTTTCAAACCACGACTGATTATTATTTTACGCGGAGGCGGCGATCCAATGAAATGAATACATAGGTATACATTCAAGCCGCACATACTCACTTTCATTGATTATATTTTGTTTGTTGATGATTTCTCTTTGCAGAGATTACAGATTACTAGGGGTCTGATGGTAGTCAGCGATTTGGGGATTCATAATAATGATCTTCAGTTATGTAGGTTGATATACACAGTTACTTTTGTACCTCATATTTTTCTTTACATTGAATCACTACAGAAATCGAATCTTTTTTATTTAACATCAACAGCTATATGCCATAAAAGATTTCCTTAGAAGTAGGCATCACCTTTGTACGTTTTTTTCTGTCCCTTTCTTCTTGTTAGTTTTATGATAATATATGTGTGTACTAAGCTGTTAAATAAATAAACAGCCAGATTGGAACCGACTTTTTAAAACCATAAATACTATAACAGAAAGGACATTTTGTTTGAAAAGACTATTCGGCGTTGGCTATGCATAGGCGTTATAAGTTATTGTTGTTTTCCACGGGAACAGCACTTTTTTTCGGGATGAAAGGCACCCTATGTACGTTTCTGTACACCTGACAAAGTATATGCAAAATTTCAGGATGATTGGTTCAGTGGTTTAGGCGTGAAAAGGTAACAAACAAACTTATTCTCGCATTTATAATATTATGTTAGGAATTTAGGATTATGATTCGAAAATGTATAGAGTTCGACTGGATTCAGTACCTACATATTTTTCAGAAACATATTTTTTTCCAATAATCAAATGAGTTGGTGTGTTACGGGAAGTAATTTTAATTATTTTATTAAATTCCCGTTGTCCCCGTTAACGGGGACACGGATCACGGGGACAACGGGAATACAAGGTGTTTACGTCATATTTTTAAAACCTATGAATAAAAAAATATAACCAGCACCCTAATTGCATAACACATTATCAATTGGAATCTGAATAATTTTGAAGCAAATTGCTAATCCATTGCTTCATAAGTCCGAAACATTTGTCTGCTCAACATGTAAATAACGCAATGAATGTTGTTGAACTGTCAAAAAATAAAACCGAGTCCGATTGATAATGATAATGTGTTACGCAATTGCCCCGCAGAAATTAGAAAAGAACAACATTGTTTGTGAATTTATTATTTCGGATAGAAAAATAGCTTTTAGATTTTTTTTTATCGGCGTGTCTATATTCATTCTCAATATGTCATTTCGCCGTTGGATTTATCTATTCTTTTAACAGTAGGAACACGAAAAGTAAATATATATAAGCCGATTGATGTAATGGATAAAAAATGTTAAACCGATTATTTTTGGCGCCGAGATATTTCCGTATTGATTATTGAATCTTCAATCATGAGTTAAATACAAACAAAAAATGATTTTAGGCCTATGACAACAAATACCTAATCTTCATGAGCTTCGTAAGATAACAGGTACCTAATATAGAAGATTTATTCAAAAACAGTGGCACTCCGGGAGTGCCGACAGAAGTGAAAACAAAACACAAAAAGAATACTTTGCCATCACTCACTGACATATCGGATATACATTAAAACCGAGCACATCCCGAGGACAGCCGAATACATCCGAAGCGGTGTCGGTTACGGTAACAGTGGCGCGAATTCAATGGTTTTTTCCCATCTCAAAAAATGCCCAACGCGCCTAAAGAAGTTTTCGCTTAAAAAAACTTTTGTCTCAATCGTATCTACTTACATCTTAAGTAAGTAGTCTGGGAGAGTCACTGCGGTTTAATTCCCAGAGTTTTTAAAACCACCATCGTATGTAGAATTGTAGGTGAAACATCTAAATACATAAGATATCGTAACGAAGTTGACATAATGATCCAATAAATACATATTGATCTTTTTACAGCGCGTATCGCAAGCTAAGTGGGTTACATAACACTATCATGTATCTAGAATCATAGATCAAAGTTCTGTGACAATGTAATACAAATAAAAGTCCGGTATAATAAAAGACGAACTAGCAGTGGATCGAGGAGGGGGAGGGCGGGGGAAGGGGGGCTCAGGGGATCAGACCGGAATAAATCCTATTTTCCGTATAGAACAAAAAGTTTGATGATATGAACTCCATGCGTTGACATTGGTTATTGAAACAAAAACAGCTGTTCCTGTGCTGTGTACATTTTGACAGCGTAGGTATTGCACTTTTCTATGAAACATCATGTTTTTTTTTAACCTACGAAAAATATAAATACAGAGGGGTTTCAAAATCTTGTGCTGAATCCATAGTAACAGATTGCACACATAATCTTATTAGATTATGTGTGCTATTAACTTATTATCGAGTAGTGGTCCATTTTGAAAAATAAAAAGAGAAGCAATTAATGAAAATGATAAACTAATAAAGTTATTTTTTTGTAATAAAATATTGGTATATTACAAGAACAGAACTTTACCTGGTGGTGGGCTATTCTGTAAAGGCCTCACGGTTGAAACTTAGGTGAAGTGAGCTGTCAATAGTGTCAATCTCTAGCATGGTTGGAATGACAGCTCACTTCACCTAAGTTTTCACGGTGAGATTTCTACAGAATAGCATGGCAGGTCCGTCGTCGAGAAGCCCTCGGGCGCGACTGAATGCATCGAGCGAGCGCATCGGTTTATAAGGCATTATTTAAATATTTTACTACAATTAAATAAGTAGTCTAAATTAAAATATAAAAATTGAGTTTGGTAGATAAACACCTCAAATTTTAAAATATTTAACACTTATTGTTATTTTCAATCAATTCTTACACATAGACGACGGTTTTGCACATGATTTTATTGGAGTTTTTCAGCGTAGTCAACATTTTTTTTAAAGTACTAATTCATTAAACTTTTAAAAAATAAATTGTAGACTTACTAATATACTATGTTCCCAATATTTGGGATTTTTTTCAGATTGTTATTTGCTACCAGTAAGCTAAAAAAGCAATTGAAAAACATGGTGTTTCGTGTTTACGTAAAAACGTGTGTTAGATTTTTATTTTTCTTAATTTATATTAAGTAGTTATCAAAATTTTAATTTGTAGACTTACTAGATAAATAGATGATAAATAACTGTGCATTTAAAAAAAAAGTAGATAACTTAAGGATATTGAGAAAATTGCGCTGAAAAAAATGGAATTTTCTGTTTTTAGACAGCGAAATTGATAGGGATTCTTAATACTAAGTAAATATTATGAGCGAAACGAATTAGCGTTCCGTTTACTCCGCGTGTTCTTGCTAGGCCCACAGCTATTTTATACCAGTCAGTCAAGTATACGAGATTGAAGCTGACAGCTAAATGATTGCAATGCGCACAAATTATTCATGCATGCATTGTGAATACTCAACTTAATTGTTTCCCTGGGAAATCGAATTAACATGTAAATTACTCTAGTTGCAGCTATGGCAAAAAGGGCGCTTACTGCTTTAGGTTTAGATACTTATTTACTTGTGGTCGTATGCATAACAAGTTACGAGGATCGACTTGCTCATCAATATACGGGCTTTTCAATCATAAAGATCGTAATCTTTATGATTGAAAAGTGTTTAGATTACTTTGGATTTAAGGAAATTCATTTGAGGAAGATATACCACATTTCGTGCTGAGGATAAATATTTTTTTACAATAATATTTCCCGCGGCGATCTTTTTCATGCACTTGATTTTTAACCCACTGCTTAGCGCCTAGAGTTGAAAATCCAACGTGTGTTTTTTCGACGCGCTATGATGCGCTCTGTTGACACGGCGTCCTCACCTTACCTTCCTCACCGGACATGGTTGCTTCGAGGGGTTCCCGTTCCGGATAAGGCGGGAGGAAACGCCCGGGTGATACCATTGTGTGGAACGCCCGGAGGACACCGTGGAGCATACGGTGGAGGTCTGCCCAGGCAGAGCACCGCCGCGTCCTCGCGGCGGCGATCTCTTGCGTCCGGCCCTGGTCCAGGCCATAGTACGGAGCGAGAGTGCATGGGAAGCCATCACCTCCTTCTGCAAAGCAGTAATGCTCGCGAAGGAGGAGGCGGAGCGCGTGAGGCAGAGGCAATCTTTGCGCCCTCACGCCCCTAGTCGCCGCAGACGCCCTGGGCGTCGGAAATCGAGAGCCGATTCCCGGCCACCGTAGGCGCGGGCTTGCGGACGGCGAACAATGGGTAGCTCGCCGTCCGATAAGGACCAGGCCCGGGTCGACGGCGCGTTGTGTTCCACGCGCGCCTCAATGAGATGTCAGCACTAACTGATGGGATCTGCTAGGGCCGATGCTTGCCAGGGTCACGGGTTGTTCGAAAGAGTTACCGTGGCTGGCACAGGCAACTAAAAGAACACGGGTTTTAGTCACAGTAGGTACATCTCCCGCTCCGCCCAGAGCGAGGGATGTTATTTGATGATATCCAACCCAAAAAAAAAAGGATGTGCTCTGTTGGATTCTCATTGTTCGCTTCAACAATGAGAGTTGAAAATTCTGTGCGTGATTAAATCCCGCCTCGATATTATTACGTCCGTGCGAATGTGAGCTTCTTCCCCAAAGGTGTAGGTAGTGTTAAACAGTCATAAATTATTAGTCAACTCATCCCGTAGGACAAGTTCGAGCAGCCTCAGTTGACTAACGAGCCAACGTAACCTCGTTTTGAAATGATGAAAAACGTTGCCTTTATTGTTGCTTCTATTGATATTTATAGATTAGAGAGTAAACGTATTAACGATACAGGCCATCGGAAAGTTACGTTATTTAGGTACGGTCATGATTTAATAAACGATCGTGCTTAATTACAATGTTCTCGACTCATATGCTAATACAACAAACATGATGAAATTACAAGTCCCACCACAGAATAACTAATAGTGTCCCACTGCATAGCCGGGGCCTCTTTTCATATACAAGGTGGCAAGACTGGCAGGGACATCGTCAATTTATCGCAGGTTATTAAAAAAAAAATGCTGTTCCATACATTTTGACACGTAGGCATTATAAACAACAGATTTTTTTTGATAACCGACGAAAAGTTTCGACGCGTGGGGGTCTAGAAACATATACCGAATCCACGGCAACATTGTGCGTCGACGCTTGCGTACCTACTTACTGAGCGCACAGATAATAATAATACTACGCTGAGCGTAACTTTCCTCTATATCTATAATCTCTATAACTAGCTCATGCCCGCGACTTCGGCTGCAGTCCAGGATGAAAATTACCCTATGTCCTTCTCCAGATCCCAGGTTACCTATCTGTCAATTTTCATAACAATCCGATCTGGCGTTTTTGCCAAATTGAGTTACAAACATACAAACTTTCACATATATAGGGTTATTAGAAAAACATTCACAACCTCTTAAGAGGTCATTGCACTCATCATTATGAACAACTTTTACTATGGGATCAAACCTGAAATCATAAAAAAAAATCAGCTGTTCCCTACACAATTATTTTCGCATAACTCGTCAAAATGTAGGGAACAGCTGATTTTTTTTCGCGATTTCAGGTTTGGTCCCATAGTAAAAGTTGTTCATAATGATGAGTACAATGACCCCTTAAGAGGAAAACGGTGATTAAAATTACACATCGTATAAAAAAAAAACTATGTTAGGTATTAGTTTTAATATTTTTGTAAGGTAACATTGTCGTGCTATCTCCTCGTGTTACAAAAATTCCGAATCAGACTGTTTTGACTAGCGGGATTGACTTACAAATGACGATGACTGAGTGATATGTATTTACTTTCAGTACCTATTTATTTATTTATCCTCACACTGGAACGCCATACAGCAATTACACCAACGGAGTAAAAAATCACTTCATCTGATTCTTCACTTCTTCCTATTGATTATGAGTATTTTAAAAACATTTCCAAATTGTAGCTAAGGGATAGGTTAGATAAGAATACATGATAAACGTGTTATATTGAAATATTTATTTTTTATGTACCTACGTTCTGTCTTGAAGTTCATATAAACTTCTATACATAGATATATAATAAAATAGTAACGAATTGAAAACTTTACATTGAATATTTTTGGGAAAAGGTCATTGCTATGAGGTGTGGGGGGTCCGTCCGGACCCGTGTGGGGGCCGAGTCTGATGCCGAAAATAGAGTTTTTAGAATTTGTGTCTATTTGTCTAGATTGGCGCAAAAACGGATGGAAGGATTAGAATGAAATTTGGCACACGGATATATTAAAACCTGGATATCCCACGGGAACGTACTACCGGGATTAAAAGGTCCCTATGCTTTTAATCCCGGTAGTACGTTCCCGTGGCATATATTCCGACATGCACGCGGGCGAAGCCGCGGGCAAGTATGAATTATATAAAAAATAATCAAGTACACACGGCTACACATCAAGCTTTATCTGACTAAGAAATTCCAGTTTTAGCTGACCTCGCATTGTATAGGTTTTTCGTACAATCCGAAGTCAGCTTATACTGGTTATTATAGCTTGATGTGTAGCCGTGCATAAAATTCATATTATTATTTTATCATGACATTGAACTACCCGATTTGAAGTGCCGTGCCGCGTATATGATAAAATTATCAATTGCACCACAATAAAGAATATTAAACTATCAGCTGTTGCTTCCGTATGTCACGGGAAGCGGTATGTTAAGAATGAATACCTATTTAAAAATAATGTGATAAAAACTAATTATGGAAGAGAATTCTCATTATCTTCCAAGTTTAATCAAATATAAATTGAAGTCTCCTGTGAACAATTACAACAATTTACATTATCAATCGGATCCTCAGTATGATCGGTATGCTTATAAATAAAAATAATATAATTATTGTGATACTAACCTTCGTCAACTTCTGCTTGTTACAGAAGTCTGTTATCTGCTGATGAACTCGCGTTTTGGAGCTTCATCAGCGACTAATCTTTGGATGTAAACAGTTTCAAAGAGCTATATAATCAACCTATACCTAAAGTTCCCGCTTCTAGGACTCAGGCCTCCTCTCTGTGTGAGGGAGTGGGCCGTTATCCACCACGACGCACAGTGGGCCCATACTGAAAATTAGTGGACTTAGGCAACAAAGTTCCAATATCGATGCGATTTTTTTTTATATGACGTGTTATGATATTCCTGACAACTTTTATTCTTATAACATTTCTTCTAAAGTTGATAGTTTGTCTTGAAAAAAATTAATTAGATTATTTTGTATGGAGCGAATCACGTTTAATTTTTTTTCTTCAATTGTACTAATATGTTGGGTGTGTGGCGTGAGTATATGATAGCTAGGGTCATTCTCTATCCACGAAAAAAAAAACAGCGCCGGCCATCTGCGGCAGCGCGAGTAATCATTCGGTAAAAAAAAAATGTTATGTAAGATTTTTTTTTGCCATTTAAAATAAATTCAAAGTAATTTTTTTGTGTCATTAGGCTAATTCACCTTCTCTTTATTAAATATATAGTTTTAACAGCGCATAGGTACTTATAACTAATTATTCTGGTAGAAATTTAGTAATTATTGCTATGTTATCGGTAGCACCTGCATTGTGATTGATGACTCATTTGTTATTGCGCTCGGCTAAGCGCATAACTAATGAGTCATCGAAAAATGCTCGTCTCTGATTGGCTGAATAATTTTCACTCACTGATAACAGTGTCCACTACTTGAGTAATTAACACTGTCTATAAATATAAAGACATTCATTAAGTCCATCTAGTTTCGCTCTTGTCGCTTATTTGTGAACACAGTGAAATACTTTTATTTTTATATTTACATTAGAACTATGGCTGGATTTTGTACCAACCTAGATTTTTTTGTGAAATTAAGAAGTGGCGGTGATCTGAAAAATCATATGTTTCTATATGAAAGTATCATTTCTGTCTTGACTACCGAAGTTTCTGAAGAAGACAAGAACCGAATCAAGGAGTTCTGTCGACTTTTTTGTGTAAATCTAAATAAAAAGTGGATAGAGTCAAGTAGAAACCAAAAAACTTTTATGAATCGTGTAAGTAATCGCAAGTGGTTGGAAAAAAACATCAACTGGCCTGTTTGTGACAGTGTTGACCTGAGAAGTGAGATGGGCTTTTCGGACGCAGTCTTATCTGAACCTGTGGATATAGATTCCCATGTTCCTACTCTTGCAGTATGTACTATCGCGCAAAGTTCCGCATGCTCACCTTTAGGGCGATAATCGCAAAGCACGGCTCTCGGCTCGATCGCCGTCATGCATGCATCTTGACCAATAGGAAGAAGGAAGCCAATACGTATAACTAGTTATTTGTTAAAAGGGAAGAGGAAGGGAATGTGGGATTTGGGAAAATATAACTTCGGCTTTTCGACTAAGACTCATTTTGTCAAATCAACTTTGATGTATAGGCCCTTTTAACTTATGACACTAGTGAGCTGTGTTGACTTGCTTGTGGGATGTTTTTTCATTCAATTTCTAATAAAATTGTCGTATCGGTAAACTGTGACACCAGCGTGAGCTTTTTATGAATTATTGTAGCTGACAAGAAGCAATTTTTATATATTCTCTTTGGTTTAAAAAATATGCTATTGATATTGCATATATAATCAGTATATTAAGTACTAAGAAATGTAAACAACTAGATATTTATAATCTTTTAGCGACCCGCCTCGGCTTCGCACGGTTGTAACAAATCTTTGAAATACTTGTCTTTTCTCTACTATGATATGCATGTATTATTATATACACTTAAACCTTTCTCATGAATCGCAAACCGATAGACAGACAAACGCGGCGGAGACTTTCTAATATGAAAATTTTAAATTGTAATAATATGGGTTCTATCCACTATTTTTTTATTCTCTTGAAAACCAAGATTAGTGAGATTATAACATAAAAGGTATAACTATACCGGCTTAAATAGTACTGTAAAATAAGCATTGGTTTGTTATGGATTTTTTGGATGGGTTGGATTTGTAAAACAAAAAAACAATTCAAATATTTAGATATATTTTTTATTTTTTTAGATCTCATCAAGATTTCATAATAAAAAATTACAGATTCTTATTTTTTATACGTTTTTAGCACAGTTAAGCTATATATTCATATTAAATGTTTACATTACAGATTCATTGAAAAAATATCATTACTTATACAAAAGTTTACATAGAATTTAACAAAACAATGTGTTTGCAAGGCAAGAGCTTAAAAAAAATCGTCCAAGTGCGAGTCGGACTCGCGCACGAAGGGTTCCGTACCATTATCTATAAAAACGACAAAAAAGCATGTCTGTTGTATGATAAATATAATATTTGTTTTATTTTAATTAAATTATTTATTTTTAAAGTGACTATAAAACTAAATCCAATATATAAAGTTCTCGTGTCAGTGTTAGTTACCATACTCCTCCGAAACGGCTGGACCGATTTGTATGAAATTTTGTGTGCATATCGGGTAGGTCTGAGAATCGGCTACTTTCTATTTTTTTTTTTGCAAAACGACGTTTGCGGGGTCAGTTAGTATTTTATAAATATTTCAAGCGTCCACCTGTTGCCGTTTTAATATCAAGCAGAAACGAGCAAAAAAAACGCTTTTGTTGTATGGAAGCCCCCTTAAATATTTATTTTATTCTGGTTTTTAGTATTTGTTGTTATAGCGGCAACCAAAATACATAATCTGTGAAAATTTCAACTCTCTAACTATCACGGTTAGTGAGATACAGCCTGTTGACAGACGGACAGGCAGACAGACAGACGGACAGCGAAGTCTTAGTAATAGGATCCCGTTTTACCCTTTGGGTACGAAACCCTAAAAACGCACCATAGATGCTTTGCAAAAAAACCAGTTTCTACGCACGCGCGCGCCGGCCTCTTTTGTTTTCACATTCCAGTCCACATTCTTGTCATATTATGCTTACTGAATTGTAACTTGTTTCGATAGTTTTAACTTTTTCTAAGTTTCTGGATAACATTGATAGTTCGCTTTAGTTTTATTAATTATGTTTGTAAAGCAAAATAAATTGCATTATTCTATAATAATGATTATTTTCCTGCAGCGAAATTATTTTATCTTGTTTAGGTAAATAGTTTTTTTTAAGGATAAATAAATAAAATAAATAATAATAAAATAAATACTTTAGGGCATATCATTCTGCATCGGACAAACAAGCATAAAAATTTACAGAGTGTATACAATACAATTACAATGTCCCAAATGTTTATTTTTACATCGTTTTCACATTGTTTTTTTTTCATATTTCTACTTTAAATACCTACTGGATGTTTTTTTTACCGTCACGAAAATAAAAATGCTGATTGTAGTGCTCAAATACAACAACTTCTACTATGGGAACAACTTAAATTATAAATTCTTCGTTATAAATATATATATTAACTAGCTTTTGCCCGCAACTTCGTATGCGTGAAGGTCAGTTATTGCGGACGAAGTCGCGGGTTTTAATAGCCTATGTTTATCCCCAGGCTTTAAACTATCTCCATACCACTCCAGCTCGATGCAACTCGTTTCGTATCGTTTGCATCGAAACGTCAAATTCTTGGGCGAAACTACAAGTCGGTGTGAAAGGGCTTTCTTGATATGTGGCTATCATATTATCAAGTTCTTCGGGATTTATAGCCCGGGGTCGAGGTGCACGAACGCGTTCTGCCATATCACCTTCTTCATATCGTCGCACCCAGCGGCGCACCGTGGTTCTCTGTAAAAATTAAAATAACAATTAGCATCGAATAGTCACATAAAAAGAAAAACAATAATACACTACAAGGACCTGACAAAAGGATGCAAAGTATTGAGTTCATGACAAATAATCTCTTAACTTTTTTAAATACCTATTTTAGGTATAGCTGCCGGCAAATAACTTAGCCAAAATTTGACATGCGCAGAATTCGTTTTCTAATTTAAGTGTGGCTGCGCGAACTTTCCCCCACCACGTCCAATCTTGGCCAAATTATTTTGTCGGCACCTATAATAACATTCACATCACTCATCAGTATTTTTAGGGATACAAAACATTTTTTAACTACAGCATAGAGTTCATTAAAGTCTCCAAAGCCAATTTGTGCTTTATTTCAACCATTTAAGTGCGTCAACACAATAAAAAATGCAGTGACGACTTGAAATTAAAGTGTGAACGTGTTACAAGATTTGTTATCGGGTCATAAAAGGTCCGAACATAGTCTTTGAACGCGCCGACATTAAATAAAAGAAAAACAAACTTTTTGACTGCATTACATATCATATCATATACTTATATCGAGAGTAAAATATTTTTCACTTCAGTAGCTCAAACACGTAGGTTTTGCTGCCTGAAATCAGTGAGCAAAATGCGATTTTGCTCACTGAGTGAGACAAAGTAACTTTTTAATTTTTGTTTTCAGAAAGCCGCGAAAATCTTATTCAGCCTTGGGTTAATCATACAATTCGAAACATTCACACTCTATCTCTTTCCCGCCATTAGAAAGAGACAGAGACAAAGACCAGCCCTTTCGAAGTTCCGATTTTGAATTCGACCTCAAAGATAAACACGTTCGGGATTTCGTACTAACTAAAGAAATTTTGCAAAAAGATAATTATGTCTTTTAATGTAATTTATTGAATTTTTAACTTATTGTTGTATTTAAATGAAAATAAGTATTTACTGCAAATAAAACTGATATTTAACCTGTAAATATTTATTGCTAAGTAGTTTCAATAATGTTACGTAATATATTTTGAATAATAAAATATCATGGGTGCTATTTCCGAACACGCCTTAATTTATATAAAAGAGCGGGAATAAAATTTCGTGGCTGGCGTAAAGAGTTGGATAAGTTAAAAAATATTAAAATAATCGTAAAATATGAGTGAAACTAGCGACGAGACCAATATTTTAACACCGGAAGAGTTAAAACAACAAGTTATGAATGCAGAATTAAGTTTCCTACCTGAGAACTCTCGCGAGAAATATCTGAAAGCATACCATGTCTTCAATGAATGGAGACTTACAAAGGGCGCAAGCAGTTTTTCGGAGACGGTGTTGCTATCTTATTTTTTAGATTTTATCACAGACGAGGCGATCATCTACAATGTGGAGTATTTACTCAATGTTGAAAGCTATTTTAAAAACAAAACATAACGTGCATATTGGAACATACGCAAAACTCTTATCTTTTCTAAAAAGAATGTCAGTTGGGTGGGCATAAGGCTAAAAAGTCCAAAATTTTCACGGCCCATAACATAGAAAAATTTCTAAATGATAATTATTTTGATTCACAATAAATAGTTATTTCAATCTATTCCTGTTTATTATTTTATCTCCTAAAGTGTTCTCGCTGCTGAAGTGAAAAGTTATGTGTGTTACACGAGAGCAAAGTTTTTTGCATCTCGTGCCTTTGAATCCCTCGCCACACTCAGGATTCAACTTTAGAATCACTCGCTACGCTCGTGATTCAATCTTTGAATCCTTCGCTTGCTCAGGATTCAAAATCAGCACTCACAGCAAAAAACGACTTTGCTCTCTTGTTGCACAAATAACTATTGAATGTCTGATCTGAATGTTATTTTTATTTTATTGTTGCAAAAATGTTATTATATGGTATGTTTTTTATTGATATTTATCATTAACTAGCCGTCCCGACTTCGCATGGGTGTAACAATTCTTTGAAATTCTCTACTATAGTATTCATTACAATAAAAGCCGTATCATTATCCGTTGCGTGGTTTAGTTTCTATACAAACAAACGGCGACTTTACTTTAAATATTATTAAGAGACTTGAACACTTTTTGTAGTCTGAAATCTTTTACAATTATATTACAACAATATAGTAGACGATGCCATTTCGCGTTAGAATAAAACTTACAATTATAACAACAACAAATGAAATATGGTAACAAAAAAAAAGCATGGATTTTACTATAAAAAAAAAGATTATTATAATAATTAAATATAATATATATGAATTGAATTACAAGTGATGTTAGCAATGTTTTGTTAGGAGTTTTAGATATAGCACAGATTTTTTTTCTTGACTAAATATAATATAAATTATTTACAGTTTGTATTTAAACTATAATTTAGCAAAATTTGAGATTTATATAATAATTCAAACAATGAAAATATAGGTAAAAGTATTAAATGAATACTACATGCACTTAATTTATTTTTAAGTATTATCCCTCTCAAAATATGAAAAAAAAACAGAACTTACTTGCATATTCAACTCCGACGCAATTTGCGATATATTCAATCCTTGTCTATGTAAGACAATAATCTCGTTTCTTTCATCTTGGTTGAGGTTTCGGGTTGTCATGGTTATAGAGCTCTATACACAGTCCAGGATACGAGCAAGGGTCAAAACAGTTCCACGATCACAGTCCGGTATACAAAGCAGAGGTCACAGTAGGCACAAAACACAGTCCAGAATGCGAGCAAGAGTCAAAAATAGTTCCATGATCAGAGTCCGGTATACAAAGCAGAGGTCACAGTTGGGCAGGCAATCAGTCCGATAGAATAAAAACACGTTAAGAAAATATTGCGATGAGAACAGGAAGCGTGAACAATTAGCGAGATGCAAATTGGCACTGATTGACGTTTGACGATTGTTGTTACTTTTTGCCGCACGCACACACTGCACTTGCTTGTCTCTAATTGGGCGGAACAAGGAAGGGGCGGGGCCGGTCACTAGCTGCGCTTTCGCAGGAATATTTTCTTAAGTGAGCATGCTTAAGTTTGGCCGATAGTACTGCGGAAGCGGGAACATCTACAGAAAAGGAGCACAGAAAACCATTCGAAGAGTTAAGTAAGAAGCAAAAAAAAAGACGTTCTACTTCCATAGTAGAAGAAAATTCCGAAGAAGAGTTGCAGACCTGGTACATAACAAAATTGAAAGACAACGGCAAAACGAATCTGGCAAAAGTGATCGAATACCTTTCCAGTAATCCAGATGCCCTATCCGAAGTAGACGAGCGACTATTCAAAAAGCAGAGCTTAAGTACTGTCTCTGAAGATAACTGTTTAGCTCTTTATACATCACTTGCGCTCTCGAAATGGAAGTACTTAGCTCTTCGACAATTTCTGAAAGAAGAAAACTGTGCTGCCTTTCCATCTTATCCAAAGCTTGTAAATGCCAAGAAAAGATGTTACCCACCACAAGAGAGTATGGAGATTACCGAAAAAGGAGCTCAAATTAAATTGCAAGCGCTATTGGACCACACTGTGGAAAGGATTTTACTAGGTATTAGTAATTCTGTTGATAGGTCTCAAAATAAAGAACTCAAGTTGACCTGGAAATGGGGACTTGATGGTTCTTCGTCGCAGAGCAATTATAAACAGAAAACGTCTACAGAGTTCGATGATTCATCAGTAGTCATGATAAGCATCGTCCCTCTTCGGCTAGAGTGTCTACTAGCCCATCTTCTGGGAATGAAAATATAGTTTGGGAGAACCCCACACCTTGCTCAACTCTGTACTGTCGACCGGTGAAGTTCACTTTCACTTCGGAGACAGCTGATTTTATAATGTCTGAAGAGTCTGAGATGAAAAAACAAATTGATGAACGAATATCTACACAGTGTGGAAATATTATTGTATCACATGAATTGCATATGACCATGATTGATGGAAAAGTGGCCAATATTATTGCTGAAGTACCATCATATGCAACGTGTCCTATTTGCTTGGCAAAACCGAGCGAGATGAATAATTTAGACGCTTTGACTTCCAAACCACTTCGTGAAGAAATTTACAAACAAGGAATTTCTTCGCTGCATATGAAGATTCGGTGTATGGAATGTCTTCTCCATATATCTTATAATCTGGATTTTCAACGATGGACTGCTCGAGGCGAACATAAGGCTTTGAAACAAGCTAAAAAAAATACCACGCAACAAGAGTTTCGTGAGCAAACTGGAATGCTGATTGATATAGTCAAACAGGTATGTATTTAATTTTGGCTCTTTTTATGTTGTTTGTGTATTATATCTCTATGTATTGTATATTACAGTATTGTTTTCCCATTTTAGGGTTTTGGAACTACAAATGACGGGAATACTGCGAGGCGCTTTTTCCAAGATTACAAAAGATCATCCAGAATAACGGGAATTGACGAAAATCTGATTTTCAGATTTTCCGTTATTCTACAAGCCATATCATCAGGCAAAAACATTGACTGTGAAAAATTTAGAAGATACTGCAGAGAAACAGCTGATGTGTACGTGCAACACTATTCGTGGTACTACATGCCAGTTAGTGTACATAAACTTCTAATGCACGGTGCAGACATCTGTAACCACTTTGGTGTTTTGCCAATCGGTAAGTAAAAAATAAATATAGTTTGATGTATTATTTGACTCAATTGCGTTTTGAAATTAAAATGTATGTACTTATTCGTTTTAGGTATCTTATCTGAAGAAGCTTCGGAAGCCCGTAATAAGGACTTCAGAAACGTCAGGGAGTGGCACACTCGGAAAACGGGGAGAATAGCAACAAACGAAGACATCCTCCATGGACTTCTAATAAGCTCTGATCCCCACATATCCTACATAAGGCCTAAAATATTGAAACAGGGTCATAATGAGTTGTTGCCTGAAGCAATTCAGTTGTTACAGACTACTGAGCCTCCCTGTGACAGTGAGATTATGGAGGAAGAAGAATGCCTCATAGCAGAGTCCGAAAATTTGCCGGACCCACTAGCACTTCTGGAACAAGAAATAATGTGATCCGGCTCTAGATTATCCTCACAAAAGCCCATCAGGGCTAGGTATATGACAAACAGCCCTTTTCAGGGCTACAATTACTTCACAGTTTCATACGCTTGATTATGTAGATAATTATCAACGACTTGCCCGTACAAATTTAAATTATTTCACCTATCATTAACAAAATTAGTATAACCTGAAACTTATTACGATATTTATTCAACAATAGATAACGTGCAGTTAAAAAAATAACACAGCCAATCAGAGACAAGCATTTTTCGACGACTCATTAGTTATACGCTTAGACGAGCGCAATAACAAATGAGTCATCAATCACAATGCAGGTGCTACCGATAACATAGCAATAATTACTAAATTTCTACCAGAATAATTAGTTATAAGTACCTATGCGCTGTTAAAACTATATATTTAATAAAGAAAAGGTGAATTAGCCTAATGACACAAAAAAATTACTTTGAATTTATTTTAAATGGCAAAAAAAAATCTTACAAAACATTTTTTTTTACCGAATGATTACTCGCGCTGCCGCAGATGGCCGGCGCTGTTTTTTTTTTCGTGGATAGAGAATGACCCTAGCTATCATATACTCACGCCACACACCCAACATATTAGTACAATTGAAGAAAAAAAATTAAACGTGATTCGCTCCATACAAAATAATCTAATTGATTTTTTTCAAGACAAACTATCAACTTTAGAAGAAATGTTATAAGAATAAAAGTTGTCAGGAATATCATAACACGTCATATAAAAAAAAATCGCATCGATATTGGAACTTTGTTGCCTAAGTCCACTAATTTTCAGTATGGGCCCACTGTGCGACGGCCCAGTGTGGGTTGGTAGATGTCACATGTCTTCGAATTTTTGGTTCTTCAAGATTATTGCACAGCTATGTGGCAGCAACTGTGTCAATTTTAATATGAAAATATGAATGCTGTCTATTAAAGAAATATAGTTCGCAATCTCTTGTTCTTTGGTAAGAATCGTAACGGGTGCTTTTACATGGTGTTCTGTATTTTCTGCTGACCGACAGCTGTGGGTGGTAAAAGACTTGCGTTTCATCATATGCCTAGCCTTTTCCCAACTATTTTGGGGTCGACTTCCAGGCAAACTTTATGCAGCTCAATACCTGTATTTGACATGGAGCGACTGCCTATCTGGCCTCCACAGCCCCGTTACTGGGTAATACGATACCTCTTGGTAAGGCTGGTTGTCAGACTTTCGGGCCTCGACGATGACAGCCGGGACCAACGGCTTAACTGCTTTCCGACACACGGAAAAAGGTTTGCGTTTTTGCTTGGTATAATATTTATTCTGTCTTTCAAATGATGTCCAAAAAGCGGTGGATGACTGCTTTGTTTTTGTGATAACTACTAACTGCGCAGGACATCGAAATCCGGTAATTCGAATTAGGTCGTGCTGTTTTCTTGAATTATAGGTACTGAACTAGCGGCTCGCCCCAGCTTCGCACGGGTGGATTTTTTTTTTTTCGAATTTTCGAAATTTTCTTTCATACAAACTTTGTCCTGGCAATACCGAACACAAAAAAAAGGAATTATCCAATTTGGTGCAGTCATTCGGAAGTTATGCGCGTATATATTATATTTCGGCGACTTTGTTTTACACTATGTATAAGGAGGATTATGTTTATTTGACTATCGAGTTTTGATGACAGCTACGTTTTTTTTTGCCTATTCCGTATAACGGGTGTATAACAAGCAAAATAATTACGTTTTTTGTCAAAGAGTTAAGTGACACTGAGAATTCATCGCGGTTATAACGGTTACTGCATCATCGGGAAGGGTGACCATGGCATCTGAATTCATCGGATAAGTAATTTTTTTATGTATAACGGTAAAGGTATCTAGATGCGAAAAGAGACTTTGCTTTATACTATTTAGAGATACCTAGATTACGTCTATAGACCCCAATTTTATCATGATTTATGTTAAAAAAATCATAACCGTCAATTTCTTTATAATTACTTACCTACGTTCACATTTTCAACGATGACTGAATCAGTTCCCGTCTTGCCGGCTGATAATAGAACCAGTCTTATCATCTCTTGTACGTAATATTCCAATCACCGGACCTTCACATGATATGAAACCATGAGTGCTATTACTGTGACTGACAATATAAAAATCTGAAAAACAACAAACAAGGAATCCTGTGGGCCTAGCACGATTTTAAATTTCACATAATATTTATTTAGTTTAAAGACTTTATTAATATCTAAGGGTGATAGAAATCGTGCTTAACACAATCCGCCTATGTTCCATGTTGTTTTTGTGTGTTTGTTTGTTGTTGTTGTGTGTTACTGCTGGGACACAGGCCTCCTCTCTGTGAGAGGGAGTGGGACAGAATCCACCACGCGGGCCCAGTGCGGGTTGGTAGATGTCCCATGTCTTCGAATTGTAGGTTTTAAGACATGCCGGTTTCCTCACGATGTTTTCCTTCACCATTTTGAGAGCAGTGGTGATAAAATAATTTACACAAAGTAAAGTGCCTGCTAGGGTTCAAACCCACGACCTAGAAATCGTAAGTCGCGGCCGTTACCACTGGGCCACCATTGCTCTTCAAAAATCGTGCTTGTCGCATAAAAAATACCAAAATGCTACGAGTATAGGATCGTTAAATCGTTCGAATTTAAGTAACGTTCACTTCGCGCATTCGTGCCTCTGAGATTACTTACTAAGTAGTCCACTGTAATCACACTAATATTATAAAGGCGAAAGTTTGTGAGTTTGTGTGTGTGTTTATATGTTTGTTACTTCTTCACGCTCAAACGGCTGGATCAATTTTGATAAACTTTTATACGTAGGTAGCTGACACTCTGGATTAACTATAGGCTACTTTTTTATCCCGATATTCCAACGGGATCGAAACTTATGCGGGTGAAACCGCGGGGCGCAGCTAGTTTAATCATAAAAATGGTAAATAACTGAAGACGGTTGACAGTAGTGAGTGGAAGAAGAAAATGTGTTGCGCCGACCCTAAGTAACATGGGATAAGGGTAGGGAGATGATGATAATAAATCACTGAAGAATAAAATGTGGTTGAAATCGTGGTGCAATAAGCACGTTGAATATTACTTTGATACCAATGTCTATTCAGGGCTATTCACCAAACCACGACCAAAGGTCAAGTACCTACGTCATACATAATTCAGGAGCCAGTTCAATTACAGAGGGGAGCGTGACTGTTTTGGGAATTTCTGTCGATGCTTGAGTTTTTGGTGAAAACATTCAATAAGATTATAGTACAATCTAGCTTGAATGAATGAAATAGAACGAACAGAATGGAAAAAGACGTAGATAGGTGAAAAGGCGGGAGGATGATCTGCCAAAAGGTTGGCGAAGAACAGCTTTGAACAGGAATCATCATAATCAGCCTATAATATTCCCACTGCTGGGATACAGACAGACCTCCTCTCGGTGAGAGGGAGTGGACCGTAATCCAACACGCGGGCCCGGTGCAGGTTGGCAGATGTCACATGTATTCGAATTTTTGGTTCTTGGACATGCCGGTTTCCTCACGATGTTTTCCTTCAGCGTTTTGAGAGTAGTGGTGATGAAATAGTTTACACAGAGTAAAGCGCCTGTCTGGGATCGAACCTATAACTCGTAAATCGCGGCCATTACCACTTGGCCACCACTGCTCCACCGACACCGAAGTGGAAGGAAATAGAGGAGGCAAGTCAGCCTGGCCTGGTGGCTGATAGTTCGGGAAGATTATTATTAAGATTATTTGAATGAAGAATTGGTTTATGTACGAATAAATAACCCTTCTTTGTACATCTATACCTACTATAAACTAATAACAAAACTGAAGAGTTTGTTTGAACGCGCTGATCTCTGGAACTACTGTCGGATTCGAAAAAATAACTTTGCAATTGATAGCCCAATTCTTGAGGAAGGCTGTAAGTTTTTTAACATCACGCTAGGACCCTTAGGAGCTGAGCAAAAAGATAAAAAGTCAAAAAGAACGCTAAGCGAATACGATGTAATAGCGCGGACGGGCGATACGATGCGACGGGGTTGATCGGGGGAACAAAAAATTTCACGCGGACGAAATCGCCGGCAGAAGTTAGTCAGGTAATAAAGGCTATTTTTATTTATTTTTACAATCTAGTCTGCGTTTAGCGCAAATGATTTCTGATGCGAGTGACCTAAATTCAAAATTAACGAGGGTTACAAATCGTATTTGTTTTCAGAGAATGCTAAACATTTCGGGTCCTTGGCCTTGTTTGAAAACGGATCAACGTCACTTTTTGTTTTGAAGAGCTTTGAACTCACTTAGATCACGACTGCGTCACTGTACTAACCTTGAGACGCATTGGCAATACTGATTATTGTCGTAATCGACCACGTGTGATGACATCATCTTATTTTAGTTCTGAAAACAATGTTCAGGATTCTAAAAACATGTCAGGTTTGTATCGTGGGCTCGTGGCTAAGTAATAACAGCCGCACGGGTCGATCGATCAGGTAAAGCCAGCATGGCTTTACCTGATGATGATGATGTGGTCCAGATGATGTGGTGAGGTTTGTAAAGCTATCTAGGTGCTTAGATCTCACTTAAGACCGTCAAAACGGATGCAACTAACTAGATAGACCTATCGCTCTATGAAAACAATAATGGCGCGCTCATTATTTACGCAACATTCAAAAATGTATTCAAAAACTTCTTTGACGCAAGACCATGTTGTTTTGACCTTGATAATATCTGTTAGGTACTGCTATTCCTGATGGAAAAACCCAATAACACTTTGGCCGACTTAGAAATCGACCCCAGGGCATGCTTAGTAGTCGCGCTTGCGACCACGAGACCAACAGGGCAGTCAGTTGCCTGTATACGCAGGTATCTAACTTGAAAATAGATACAAACTCAAACTCAAAGCATTTATTTCAATTAAACCATGTACAGGCACTTTTGAATTGTCAAAATTAAATAGTCGGTCAGTTAGTCAGAAAGTTGAAGCTAGTTGCCCATTCCAAAACGTAGATCTCTGTGGAGAAGAACGGGCAAGGAACTCCATGGATAGGTACTCTTTTAAATCAAGATATTACAACATCCTGGGTACATTATTCTTGTTGCTTCTATATGAGAGAACAATGTAAAAAAGCACACAAATGAAGAAACAATAAAAAATATAAGATTAAAAATAAGCCTTGGCAGTTAAGAGATGACCAGTCTCAACCGACGGCGCCCGTTCACGAACATGACGCGTGGATCAGCACCATCCAACTCAACCATTTTGTAGGGAATCGAATGATCCAACACACGCGCCACACTGTTAGCAAGCTACCAACCTCTTTTATCAACTGTACCTACGTCACGACACTACACACATTACACAGTAGGTACATTGTTATTCAAGGAATGTCGAAGATCATTGAAAACGTTTAATGATCCTGATAAAATCGTGTGATTGATGACGGCAACGTGAATCATATGTTTTTAAACATGGATGTGTCGTATTAAAAAACCGGCCAAGTGCGTGTCGGACCACGCACAATGAAGGGTTCCGTAGTTGGAATGAATTTATCCCAAGAACAAACTTTACATTGTAGTTGAAAAACATGTTCTCCCATACATTCCAACTGAAAATTTAAGTTTGTACGCACAATATTGAGAGATTTACCATGTTGTTTTAATCCACAGACTTCTTATAGGTTTTTCTGTAATCTGTAGGTATAGAACTATTTCCTGTATTTTTTTCATAATTTTAGGCTCAGTAGTTTCGGAGATAAGGAGGGGGGAATGGTCAATTTTCGTCTATTTTCTTAAATAACTTTAATACAATTTACTTTAAAATTATGAAAAAAATATATTTGAGATCCTCACAGTAAGCCCTTTTATTTGATAAGATTGCGAAACTTTTTTTATATTTTCCTTTTGCCCCCGGAAAATATGACCCCCGTATTAAAAATTCATTTATTTACGTTACACGTCTGTGTTTGAGTCACAGAGATTCATATGTATACCAAATTTCAACATAATCGGTCCATTAGATTCGGAGCAAATTGGTTGTGACAAACGGACGGACAGACACACGAGTGATCCTATAAGGGTTCAGTTTTTTTCCTTTTGAGGTACGGAACCCTAATTAGAGAAACGGTACTGGAATTTTCCTGTTTTTAGACTATTAGTATTTCGCTCATGGCTACGTATGATAATTATCATGTTAGAGGTGTTACAGATAGTTCCAACTCATCTGTGCGCGCGGCGCCATGTGTGCGTGCGCTTGTAATAATTATACAGCTTTAATTTGTGTGGCAGTGACGCGGCAGTCAGTACATTATAGTGTACTCTGTGAGTCTCTGTGGCGGCAGTCGTCGTCCGAGCAAAACGTGTCCTTATCGCTTTACCCATACAATGCGCCGCGCGCACAGATGAGTTGAACTATCTATACACACATGTTAGGGTTGGCGTGATTCGGCATAGACAGGCAGCATAATCTGCACTATACATATGTATGTACTATCATATAATGTACATACTCGTATGTACATTATATGATAATATAAAGAGGGAAAATGTGTCAGTTTGTATGTAGGGGATAATCTCCGGAATTGAATCAGTAGTGATTAAATTCCGAAAATTCTGTCACTAATGGGTACCAACAGTATTGCCGAGTTTCATAGGATATCATCATCATCTGCCTAGCCTTTTCACAACTATGTTGGGGTCGGCTTCCAGTCTAACCGGATGCAGCTGAATACCAGAATTTTACATGGAGCGACTGCCTATCTGACCTCCACAACCCAGTTACTGGGTAATACGATACCCCTTGGTAAGACTGGTTGTCAGATTTTCGGGCTTCTGACTACCCGTAACGACTGTCAAAGATCCACGAATGACAGCCGGGACCAACGGCTTAACGTGCTTTCCGAGGCACGGAGGCGTCTCAGTATGTAAAGATGGTCACCCATCCACAAACCAACCGCGGCAATCGCAGCTTGACCTGATCGATAGACCTGTGCCGCCCCTCCGTGCCTCGGAAAGCACGTTAAGCCGTTGGTACCGGCTGTCATTCGTGGATCTTTGACAGTCGTTACGGGTTTTCAGTAGCCCGAAAGTCTGACAACCAGTCTTACCAAGAGGTTTCGTATTACCCAGTAACTGGGTTGTTGAGGTCAGATAGGCAGTCGCTCCATGTAAAATACTGATACTCAGCTGTATCCGGTTAGACTGGAAGCCGATCCCAACATAGTTGGGAAAAGGCTAGGCAGATGATGATGATGTAGGTAAGAGCAAAAATTAAGCTGTCATTTAAGCTGTCAGCTAAATTTTTGCAAGATCAGCACAGTAAACAAAACTTACTCTCGATTCATTGCACTTTAGCGTGTTAATTGGACTGGTTGATCAATTGAGTTCAAAACTAAATCTATTCATTCTATTACATAAAAGGGGGCGTGTGGCAGATTAACCTTTTAACCGCCCGACTTTATATGAGTTGCCGTGCCCCCAGCGCCCGAACAAAAAAAAAAAAAAAACGAAAAATAAACGCCGATGAAACGAGCTGTGATGATGTAATAATAATTCAGATTAAACGAGCTGTGTTATTTTGTCGTATATATACGACCCTGGCGGAATGGACACGAAAATATTTGTCGGATTAATCCGACGTAAGCGGTTAAAAGGTTAAACCAGGTCATCCAGGCAAAGTAGTGTAATATTACCGAACTGACTGGATATCTACGTGGCTTTTCCAATGAAAATTTAAAGCCATTAACACGATGCATGTAAAACTGGAATTTGGTCAGATGAAAAAAAAAAACAAAAATCTAAAGTTATTACATATTCATCTTTAGCTTCAGCACTTTTTGGAAGTCAAAAAAATTCCCTGTGGCAAACCATAAAATTACAGCAATAATTGACTGGCACCATCTAAAGCGTTTTGTTTTTTGGTTCGCCTATACCTACATATAATGTGTTCTACTGGTCGGCAAAGGCCTTTTCCCTTCTAAAACCTTCAAAAACTTTTTCCTTCCAAACCTCCCTGTACGATCTCCATGTTGGCCCTGCAAACCTTATCAGATCGTCACGCCACTTTTGCCGTGGTCTACCTCGACGGCGCTGTCCTCTCAGGCTTCCAATGACGATCTTTGCCCATCGCTCCGGATGCATTCGCGCGACGTGTCCTGACCCACGTCTGGACACGTCGCGAAAAAGCAGCGAGGCTAATGTGGGAGTGGTCCCACTTCAGCCTCGCTGTTTTTTCTCCAACATCCGCTACTTAAGTTAAAGGATTACGCAAAATTAAAACGAACAGTTTTTTTCTCGAACATGATTCTGTGATTTTAAAGCATGCTTAAATAATAATATTGAGTAATTTATTTCGTAATACAGTTGAATATTGCATATTATTATCGTAGTGAAATGCTGATCAATGGTATTTAGCACATTGCTAAAGTGTGTCACATTTATGATGACACCGAGTCGTTAACCTGCGCGAGCGCATAGATTGTTCTAGTCCAACGTTCCATGTGGTTTCTACCATGAGTACGATCAACCGCATGTCTGTTGAACTACGAAATAAAGGCGTTGTCCCATAGATTGTGTAATACCTACTAGATGAAAAAATACAAACTATATTATAGTGTTATTAGCGATCCAGCTCAACGCACAATCTACTTTAATTTTATCAAAGATAGTCGAACATGTTTAGTAGCTATTTTGTAAAAATAAAAATATTATTGCCGTCAGGTATAGATACGAGGTGTGTTCACATCAAAAACACATTAAGATTACCTAAAGCCGGTTTTTGGTCAGATAAAAATAAAAACACCACTTTTACACGTCAAAAAAAGATTGTTTCTATGTTACATATATTTGTACCAATCTCGTCTCCCCTCATTTAATAATAACGTTATAATTACAAGTATCTTATCAAGAAAGAGCTTGCCTACTTGCCTAAGAAGTTGTTAGTCAAACAGAACGACGTGTTTGGCCGACTTACAAACATGTCATAGCCCCCTATGAACATCTGATACAAAGTTGACCTGTCTTGTGAGTAACTTACCCGGTTCATTCGGAACCATGATGCTACGTCGCCAATTTCGCTTAAGCTGATATCAGACGCTTCACTCGAGTAGTGTTCATTTTTGTTTCATTCCATGTTCACACGAAATTATATTGGAGTGCTCTTTATCTGCTCTGGATAGGTGACTATGTTTACATACCAAGGCCCCTCCATGCCTTGGAAAGCACGTCATTCGTGGATCTTTGACAGTCGTTGCGGGTTGTCTGACAACCAGTCCTACCAAGGAGTATGGTCTTATTCAGTAACTGGGTTGTGGAGGTCAGACAGGCAGCCGCCCCTTGTAAAATACTGGTATCCATCTGCCTCCGGTTAGACTGAAAGCCGACCTCAACATAGTTATGAAAAGAATAGGCAGATGATGAGATGATGACAGTTTATCTGCTCCTTTCATTTCATTTTTCGATTATAAGGTAGGCGAGTGAAAGATGCCGATTACGATTACCGAAATCCAACATCATTGAATCGGTTCACTAATGGATACCAAAACTTGATTGGATTTTTGTTCAGACTGTTCACTTCGAGTGAATAATGCCGAATGAGATACAAGTGGAGCGTCAGAAGCGCCATTCCCGTATTTTTGAGTGCGTTTACATTCTAACGTCAGACTCGTTCTGTCAATAATACCTCAAATTTCATTCAAAAATTCCTCAAATGACATTGATTGTCGCTGAGATGAGAATTAGCCTTCTGATATCAAGTCTACACGAATTTCGTAATGTGGAAGTATCACGTTTTCGTTCTTTGAGCCTTGCACTACCTATTTCGTCACTTGTCAATATGAGTATATTGGTTAATACTGACCACCTTTACACAACCCGTTATCTAATGCCTCATTAACTTCTCTGAGTAGGGCGATGCAGAACAAAATATGCAGTCAAAGTGATCTTTGCGCTGCCACTGATAACGTCGTGAAAGTAGCGAAGTTTTGGGCAAACAAAATTTGAATAGCTGTCGTACAGACGCCAGCATATCAAGCTACCCCAAACTGTCAAATTTTCCCAATCAACTTTGAACCTTATGCTTTAGCGATAAAGTTGAAAATCTATTAAAGAAATTTGACAGTTTGTAGTAGCTTGATGTGCTGGCATCTTAACCAGCGACACGAAGAAGAAGTAGGGCGAACCACCAACCGCAAATAAACCAAAGGACCATCCGTCTAAAAAAAATTTGGTACAGTCAAAAAAGGAGATAAGTATGCAGGATCGTCGGATATAAGTAGTTGAAGTTTAGTAAGAAACCGATGGATGTTGTCGACTGAAATTTAATTTGATAAATGAGATGTTTGTTTTCTATTAATAAAATAAAATTTTATTCGAGAACATCCATGCGGTTTCTTACTAAACTTCAACTATATCTGACGATCCTGCATACTTATCTCTTTTGTTTACTGCGCGTCGTTGTTTACATGAAAATTATTTATTTATTTATTACAGCATAGAAGACTTACAGCTAAAAAAACGAAAAAAAAGGAAACAATAGTCGACAGAAAACTAATTACTAGTCTTCGCGTTTAGACTTATAATAGAATTTGTGTTGTGAACATACAACATTATATCATAATTTGTAAATCATGAATGTTTTACATTGATATTCTCTGTTATTGCCTTCAATTGATAAAACCCTGCATCCGGGCACACGTTTTGTGCAAAGTTTAAATTAATTTTAAATTGCAATCAAACATTGATAAATGTAAGTACCTACACATAAATTTATTTATTTATTTGTAAATGTAATTTTGTAAATGTCCATATTAATTCCATTTTGCCGACTGCATATTATTTTATTACATAAGTATAGTTTTGTTTTATTTAATTTAAAACAAACGAAAATTAACTTAACAAATATACTTACCAGAACATTTTCCACAGATAACAACTTAGAAATTTACAAACTGATAGCAAATGTAATTGTAGTGAAGGTAAAATCAATTAAATGAACAAAAAAAAAAAACTAAAAATAACAAAACAAAACTCCTGTTTGTGTATTATTAGGGAAATTATGGGAGAGCAGTGGTGGCCCAGTGGTAACGACTGCGACTTACGACTTATAGGTCGTCGGTTCGAACCCTGACAGGCGCTTTACTTTGTATAAATTATTTCATCACCACTGCTATCAAAACGGTGAAGGAAAACATCGTGAGGAAACCGGCATGTCCTAGAACCAAAAATTTGAAGACATGTGACATCTACCAACCCGCACTGGGCCCGCGTGGTGGATTGCGGCCCACTCCCTCTCACAAAGAGGAGGCCTGTGTCCCAGCACTGGGAACATTATAGGCTGATTATGTATGTTATGTAGGGAAATTATTATAGGACCCATCCTGCGGGTCCAATAATAATTACCTAGGTACTTGAAAATTATGTGAACTTTTGGGAAACATTACGTACATATCAATCTACAGATTAATTTCTTATTTGACTACGATCAATTTTGAAATCGTAACGTTTTATTGTCTCAATTAGACATATTTTAAAGAGTAGTATTTACCAAACTCATATATGAACTCACGTCTTCTCTCCATGGGAGTAGGCTAAATAAAAAAATCGTTCCAACTAATTACCGTGCATCGCGTCCCTGCCGCGTTAGGTGCAAAATAATTAGGTATTCGCACTAAAATTAACGTTATGTAAGTATTTGACATGGTATTGTGACCTTTTTAATTTTCCATGGTAACTACATAAGTGTGACTTCCTCACTGATGACATTGTACGCAATGATGGTAATTAAAATAAATTAATTGTTCCTATTAATTAATTGGTGCGTATGCCACTTTATGAGCTCCGCACTTTCATTCAGGTCGCGCCACTGCCATCACGAAAAAAAATAGGACTGACCCGAGTGATGTGCGAAAGTTAAAAAAAATATTTAAAAAATTAATGTGACGTTTAGTGGTCGTTTCTTAAATTTGAATTCCGAAATCGTTTGAAATGAAGTGGTTATTTTATGTGATCGTTTTAGTGTACATGTTCTACAGGACAGGTATCGTATAAACCCCATCGGTATAAAATTAATTCGTCCATTAAAAAATAATTCTTAAAGTTACTGTAAAAAAACAGATTTTCGTTTGGGACACATTAACAAGGTTTGACTGTTTTGTCAAAAAAATGAGGATGTCGATTCATCTGTCTTCCCTTTTATTTTTATAATTAGGTTTTTGCAATACTCTCTAATCATTGAGCCTTACAAAAGGCTTAAAGTAACATAATTAATTATATTCATGACTATTTAGTGTACGGGCTAAAACCAGTGGAAAACACTTTGACTGTGGATCCTGTTACTTATGGCGACGACGAGTTCCTGAAAGTGGGAAGTCACAAAAGCATCAGCTGTAAAGCGTCCAATAGGAATCAAAAGGTAAGTTTTTATAAGGTATAGACTGCAACAAAAGTCAATTCAAAATTTCGTTCTATAAGTCTTATTGAATGAGAAAACAATTGGAACAGAAGTAACATTTTAAGAATAATAACTATTAGCTATTTTATGAAATACTAAACTTCTGTACCGAACCGAACACCAATCAATGTTTTTGAAGGAGTCCTCTAAACGCTGTTTCCACACAAATATTTGTTTATATTATGATGACCGTTTAAATCAAATAGACGACTGCTATTCATTTGCCGGCAGTTAAAAAGGTAACCGAAAATGAAACAATTTTGATACGACAGCACAATAAGCACACAATATACAGTGCAAAGTGATCACCGTTTTCATTGTGACTGTACTCTTGCGTGAACAAGTCATTACAGGACAACAGCTTCTTAATCCATACTAATATTATAGATGCGAAAGTGTGTCTGTCTGTCTGTTACCTCGTCACGCTTAAACCGCTGAACCGATTTAGATGAAATTTGGTATAGAGATAGTTTGAGTCTCGGGAAAGGACATAGGATACTTTTTATCCCGATATTCCCACGGGATCGAAACTTATGCGGGTGAAACCGCGGGGTGCTGCTAGTTTATCATATTAAATTTCAGGTGGAATGGCTAGATCCAAACGGTCACGTGGTCAAGCGCATCCCGGGCAGTCGGATCTTCTCTCAGGAGCATTTCGTGCCGTCCATGAGAGGACGAGCGCCGGCGTTGGTGCTGACCATCACCAAGGCTACGGTGCAGGACTCTGGGGCATACCAGTGCCGGTCCGGGAATTTGTTGCAGAATGTGTCTTTGTGTGTTATTGGTAAGTATTCCTTATCAATATTAATTTAGCTTATAAAGAAGCACTGGAAAAAATCAAGAAGTCTTTTTAGAAACGTATCTCAATTCTATAGTCCCAAGTTCCCAACGTCTTGATAAATCGGTTAGTGACTAACTCCATTCATAAACATTGCTTAAAGTGTAGTGATTAGCGACTGTTAAACATACATTTTGATCTTTTAACGTCACTTAACTTTAATCATCGTTTACAAAATAAACCCCTAAAGGTCTAGTCAGTTATAATGTTGTCGCCACAAGCCTGCTGTTTATAAAAGTCTGGCTGATCCTTCATATTATGTTTATTCTGTCATTATTGCGTCAGTTATCCTCTCCATTCCCTCTTATACTCCAAGCGTAACATAAGTACGTACTTAGGTACTAAAACGTGTTCCTACAGTTTAATTGGTTTACTAAGAAACTTAACTGTTGCTAACTAGTTCAAACTTCAAAGTGCAATTCACGTTCAAAGCTTCCATCAAACCACGAAGTGGAATTGGCAAATTAGATTCAATCAGAGTTCAGTTGCGCGAATATGAAACATAATAACTGTCGTAATATGATTGATTTTGATGTGCACTTTGGTGGTTGCTATGGAGTGACTAGATATATGCAGTAGATATATTTATTTTTATACTATAGCTAACCCGGTGAACTTCATACCGCCTCAGAATCAATAAGAATGAATGTATGAGAAAATTAATTGTCTTCATTATTTTTTTTTTGTGAATTTTGCCCGTGTTTTAATAGTTTATGCTGCTATTTGGGGCGGAGACAAATCCAACAAATCAAAGATCATAAAAATCAGTCCGGCCGTTCTTGAGTTATAAATGGTGTAACTAACCCGAATTTGTTTTATTTATAGACTAGCTGACCCGGCGAACTTCTTACCACCTCAGAATCAATATGAGCGAATGTATGAGAAAATTCACTTCAATTTGTATATTCAAAATTAAATTTTTTCGTGATTTTTTCCAACGTTTTAATAGTTATCCTGCTATTCGGGGTAAAGGCAAATCCAACAACTCAAATATCATAAAAATCGGTCCAGCCGTTCTTAAGTTATAAATGGTGTAACTAACCCGACTTTTTATTTATAATATAGAAGATATTTAGGTTTCAGCGGTGCGGTGCTATTCTGTAAAAATATCTTCGTGAAAACTTAGGTGCAGTGAGCCGTCAATAGAGTCGATCCCTAGCATGTAGCATCAGCCGATGTATTCTGTAAGAATCTCACCTACGTTTTCACGGTGAGATTGTTACAGAATAGAACGACTGGTAGAAAAAAAAGTAAAATAAAAAAATAATATAATATCTGTCGATTGAAAAATCAGCTCTTGTTCATTTTACATCCGTAAAATGAACAAAAGAAGGGATTAGGTACTCACACGTCTGGGATTACTCTTTTTTTCGATTGCACTTTTTTAGTATGACCAAACGAATTGATAATGGCCTTGAAAGGGTAAATTTTTGTTAACACAGGTTGTAACTTGATGTAAGTAAGCTGAAGTTTGACGGCTGTTCCCCAATAAAGGCTCACATAGACAGGCGCGACGCGAATCTAGTAGAACTATTTCTATGAAAACTTTATGGGAACTGTTTTACTAGCACCGTTGCTTCGCACTTGTCTAATAAATTGTTTTATTTGGGACAACAGCGGAACCATTTTTGTACAACTTAGATACTAGAACTTATACACTAGGCTTAGTTTGTGTAAGAATGAGCAAATTGTGTAAAAGGATTGAAGATACTGTTGCAAAGCCGTCATAAAATTATAGGCTAGCCAGTAGTATTAAATGTGTAGTAAACCTTTCAATTAAGTATCGATTGCTTTAACTTAACTGATTGTACAATTTGCTTATACATTCATATTATTACGAAATTCTCATTTTTTGTAAACCATGCGTAAAGTAAAGATATACCTACTAAACCAACCATATATAAAGACAAACTAAATTATGGATTGATAAACATACATTTGAAGCGATGTCGTTAGCACTCTTTCGTAACTTGAAGTGGAAAATCAACAGGTTTGAGGGTACAACGAGCTACTCAATTATAATGGCACTATATAAATGTAGTGCCAAACAGCTTCGGAAATGATTTAATAGTTTACTTACATAGCTAGGTATTATTACTTGAAAAGAAAAAACATATTTTATATTTGGGATCAGTTTTGAACTGTCCATAAAAGGTGTCATTTTTATTAATATGAAGATTCTGGTCTTCATGCTTTTTTCAAAAACCATAAAGTTTCAGAGGAGCAATTCTCGTAATTTTAAGAACGTTCACAGTTTGATCTCAGTGTCAGTCTGTCAAAAATACCTTTAATTTCCCTACATTTTTCACATTGATTGTCGCTGAGATGAAAATACGACTAGATTTTGAACGTTTTTAGTTACGGGGCTTTAAGATGACAAACACTTTATAAGTATGAAACTCAGTGGGATATAGACTTCTCTTTACGATACTCGATTTATAAGGGAACAGAGAGACAGTGCAGTAATCGCATAACACACTAACAGTAGCAATGGCTTTCATTTTGACATTCATTGCGTATTAACCTTGTTGAGCACACAAATTTTTCGAACATATTAAGCAATCGATTAGCAATATTCTTCAAAATGATTCAGATTGTGATTGAAAGTGTGTAACGCGATTAGGGTGCTGGTCTGCTAAAAACAATCAAAAGAGGCTTCCACTGAGTTCCACCGAAATCAATGAACATTCAACATTGTCCACAGAACCGTCGGACTTCGCAGACACTCCAGTGGAAGTGGTCGCAGACTTGGGCCGCTCCATAACCTTATCCTGCCAAGCTAAAGGTGACCCAGAACCCAGAATTTCATGGAACAGGAATGGAGTAACTATTAGCGGTAGGTATAAGCTATGCTTTGTGTATACTGCGTAAGTGCTTCGAAACACATCTGCCTAGCCTTTTCCCAACTATGTTGGGGTCGGCTTCCAGTCTAACCGGATGCAGCTGAATACCAGTATTTTACATGGAGCGACTGCCTATTTGACCTCCACAACCCAGTTACTGGGTAATACGATACGTAAGTGCTTCGAAAAAGAAACTGAATATTTCTACAAAAATTCAAGTGTCAATTTGATACCAGAAGGATAATTCCCGTATTTAATGCAACCGTTCTTGGGATTACGGGAATTGCCCCTCTGGTACCAAATCCACCCTCCAATTTTTTATTGAAATATTTTATTTTCACTAGTGAGCAATCATTACTAATCACTGAAAGTATTAGAGGTTATTTTTTTAGGCAGGTCCTGAAAAAGACAAACGATGGCTTTTTATTTTTAACCGACTTCAAAAAAGGAGGTTCTGTATTCGACCCGTATGTATGTATGTATGTATGTATGTATGTATGTATGTATATTTGTTTGTCCGCGATTTTCTCAAAAACTAATGAATCGATTTTGATAATTCTTTCACTAATGTGATCTACATACTTTCAGAAAGGTTTTAGTATATAATACATTATATAATTATTCTTATGTACGATGTTATATGCATAAATGTACTGCATCTCCGGCATTTCTATGCGAATTTTGATGATTCTTCTAGTCGGTGTCTTCAATTCCTCAATGCACTAGTGTTATTTGAATTTGTGTGGAGTAGGTACAACTAAAAAGTGAAAAATAAAAACTTTTTTACAAAAAAAACAACCGACTTCAAAAAAAACTACAAAGTGATAAATAACTTTAATTTCGGAAGTCGGTGTCAAACAAAAAACGAAAATGCGGAACCAACGACACCGACTTCCGAAATTAAAGTTATTTATTACTTTGTAGTTTTTTTTGAAGTCGGTTGTTTTTTTTGTAAAAAAGTTTTTATTTTTCACTTTTTAGTTGTACCTACTCCACACAAATTCAAATAACACTAGTGCATTGAGGAATTGAAGACACCGACTAGAAGAATCATCAAAATTCGCATAGAAATGTCGGAGATGCAGTACATTTATGCATATAACATCGTACATAAGAATAATTATATAATGTATTATATACTAAAACCTTTCTGAAAGTATGTAGATCACATTAGTGAAAGAATTATCAAAATCGGTTCATTAGTTTTTGAGAAAATCGCGGACAAACAAATATACATACATACATACATACATACGGGTCGAATACAGAACCTCCTTTTTTGAAGTCGGTTAAAAATAAAAAGCCATCGTTTGTCTTTTTCAGGACCTGCCTAAAAAAATAACCTCTAATACTTTCAGTGATTAGTAATGATTGCTCACTAGTGAAAATAAAATATTTCAATAAAAAATTGGAGGGTGGATTAGGCAGGTCCTGAAAAAGACAAACGATGGCTTTTTATTTTTTTGCTTTGAAACTTAACTTTGAATAAACTTTATTTACATTTGCGCAGTATTTTTTATTGTAATGAGTAACGCTTCCAAATTACTATAGTCCGCGCGGAACTAGTTGGCCGCTGAGGTGGGGACAGGGGTGAGGCGGCGCGGCGGCGGTTCGCAACGCACGTACTGAGTAATGCGCCCCCGCTCCTCCGTCCCACCGCTCACATACCTAAAGCCCGGTTTCCACCGCGAAAGAGTAATGAGCCGGAAATGGCTAAGCGGAGCGGAATTCGTTTTCATGAAATAGGTTTGCGTTTTCACCAAGAAAGAGTTTAGTCGTCTGATTCTCTCTGGACATGAGCGAGCTCATTTTTACTCTTTTTGCCCGCTGAGTCATTTCCGCTCGACTCTTTGTTGGTGGAAACACATGTAAGCAGTTTTCTTTTGCGAAGTAAAAGAAGTCATTAATGGGTCCGCTCCGCTCGCGGTGGAAACCGGGCTTAAGGCGCGGCCAACTTGCTCTGCGCGGACTATAGTACTAAGTGCAAAAAAATGTGCTTGGCTACAAGAAAAGTATATAACGTGCACAATCAAAAACAATAATAACAACAATCAATTCTATGTAGGTAGTTATACCTATAAAATTCAGCCTATACCACTGGTCCTAGAGACATGAAATTTGGAAGGTGTGTTCTTTGTAAATAGTAGGTATCCACTAAGAAAGGGTTTTTCGAAATTCCACCCCTAAGAGGGTGAATGGGGAGAGGGAAAAATTTCACACGGACGATGTCGTGGGCAGAAGCTAGTGCTAGTTATATGTCACTTCATGGAAAAATAAACAATAAAGTTTTTAGTGCATATTCCTTTTGATCGTAAGTCGTTAATGTTTTTTTGTATATAACTGCTTTAAAATATAATATTGCACCTACGTTTAAATAAAACCTTTTAATGAATGCTTTGTCACGTATTACAATAATATTTACATGAGTAAAATATTTATTTTATGTCTACTACATGGCTTTAAGATTTTCACATATCTACAACCCGGATAAAATTTTGTCATTAAAAAGAAAACAAAAGACTATAATAATACTGGAGGAGTCTTTTGTTACATGTTTTTTTAAAATATTTATTACATAATTATTATTCTATTTATCCTAATAGGTCAAGATCTAAACTATAAAATCAATTTTATTTTTTTATTAATATAAAGTATTTTGAGTTTAGGAAAGCTACGAGTCCTTGACATTTTTGAAAATATTTGGGCGTTACTTGGATTTCAGTTTATTTTTAATCAATGTGCATAATTGATTTATCTAGTCGGTCACATTATTTTCCACTAGCTTTAAATAACTTATTTACGCAGTTAGCAGTAAAACAAATATTTAAGGCGTTAGGGGTAAATATGAAAGTAAATACTTAGTACCTACATAATTCTTCCTAAATCACGCTGATAGTAAGCCAAAACTATTTTGTGTCTAGACGAGGACAGCTCAGCAAAATACAGAGTGATGACGAAGTACAACATCCAAGGGTTCGAAGGTCTGCTGACCATCACATCGCTGGAGCCAGAAGATAGTGGTATTTACTCCTGTCTCAGCATTCAAGAGAGCTCTCAAGCCGAAGACTGTAGCCACACCTCGACGTTTAATATCACTTTGAATGTAAACTGTAAGTGTTTGGAAATTATCTATACATGCCTATAGCCACATAGTTAATTTTGCGGTCATTATACGTAATTATATTCGTTTTATTCCAGATCCTCCTATATTTGACGATGGCAATAAAACTAAGCTTGTTTATGGCAAAACTAACCAAGAGTGAGTATCTACTTGTAACTGCACTTTAAGTCCTCGGCTGACCCCAGTCGACTGCTGGGCTATTCACCTCTACAGAGTTCCCCTCCGCCACAATACCCGGTTTTTCGCAATCCACAAATCCAAACTACATCCAGTTTCTCCTAGCCTCATTTTTAAGGTCGATGATCCACCTAGCAACCGCACTTTTGTTGACTTAACCTGAGTAGGTATAATCAGTAACTTCAGATTAACATTTTTATGTACAGACGCCAGCACATCAACCTACTACAATCTGTCAGATTTCTGTAATAGATTTTCAACTTTATCGCTAAAGCATAAGGTTCAATGTTGATTGGGAAAATTTGACAGTTAGGTGTAGGTTGATGTGCTGGCGTCTGTACACACTTACTATCTATGTATTTACTAAATATATGCTTACTATGATAGCGGGACGGTAGCACGGGGAGAATGGAAAAAGAAAATGTGTTGCGCTGTCCCCAAGTAACACAGGCTAAGGGCACTAAGATGATGATGTAGGTACTCATTTATGCCTTTTTTTGCATATTTGGTGCCATCATAATCATCATTATAGGTCATCACCTGCCCGCCTTTCCCCAACGATGTTAGCGTCAGCTCCCAGTCTAACTGGATGCAGCTGAATACCAGTATTTTATATGAAGCGACTGCCTATCTGACCTCCACAACCCAGTTACTGGGTAATACGATACCCCTTGGTAAGACTGGTTGTCAGACTTTCAGGCTTCTGACTACTCGTAACGACTGTCAAAGACGCACGAATGACAGCCGGGACCGACAGCTTAACGTGCTTTTCGAGGCACGGAGGGGTCTTGGTATGTAAAGATGGTCACCCATCCACGGACCAACCGCGGCAAGCGTAGCTTAACCTAATCGATCGACCTGTGCGGCTGTTATTAGGTACCATAAGGTCACCATAATCCGCCTATAATGTTCCTACTGCTAGGACGCAGGCCTCCTCTCTGTGAGAGGGTGTGGGCTGTAATACACCACGCGGGTTGATGTACCTATAAACTAAAAAAGAATACTCAAACTCTTAAAAAAACTAGTTTTTATTTTAGCGACATCTATTCTAATGATGAAGCTGTAGAGTTTGTTTGAGAGCCCTAATCTCTGGAACTACCAGTCGGATTTGAACAAATATTTTTGCATTTGATAGACTAATTCTTGAGGAAGGTTAATTTATGTTCATCACGCTGCGAGCCTTAGGAGTCGAGCAAAAAGAAATAAAGTCAGAAAGAACGCTAAGCGAAAACGTAGTAACAGCGTGGGCGGGCGATGCGATGCAATGCGACGCGGTGGGTCGGGAGCCGAAATATTACGCGGACGAAGTCGCGGACAGAAGCTAGTCTATAGATGTTCTTGAGATAATTTTACCAACAATTCGGTTGAAGTTTCAGAAATCAGCGGGGTAATTGCGTAACACCGCAATCCAAAGGCATTACAATCGATTGCCATTTTATATGTGTTAGCTATTACCCCGTAGGTATCAAAATTACGTGTTTTGAGAACTTTGGTTTGTGAGATTAGCAGTTGTTTTGAGGTATACCTAATAGGTGTCTGTAACTTCAGCTTATAGACCTCATAGTCTATTTTAGAATATAAGTACACTTAGGTGAATGTACAGTCAACAAAAGAGATAAGTATGCAGGATCATCTGATTTAGTTGAAGTTTAGTAAGAAACCGATGGATGTTGTCGACTGAAATTTAATTTGTTAAATGAGCAGTTTGTTTTCTATTAATAAAATTAAATTTTAGTCGAGAACATCCATCGGTTTCCTACTAAACTTCAACTATATCCGACGATCCTGCATACTTATCCCTTTTGTTGACTGTACCTAGAGCTAATAGATAGAATATTTATGAAGTGTTTTGTCAATACGGTGCGGTGTTCCCTGAGTATTTGCACTACATCACGCCAAAGAACATACGAGTACCATATTATTATACTCGTAGCTTGGCAAAGTTGTTACTAAGTTCAACCCGACCATAGAAATTTAAAAACTTCTATACGATGCGCTTGTTATGTTCCAAGGGCAAGGTCGGCGAGATTGTCCGAAAGGGTTACCGCTGCCCCGGAACATAAAGGGCTAAGGAAGGAACACGGGTGGGTTTTAGTCAGTAAGAGTCCGACACTCCCAGAGTGGGAGAAGTCATTAGATGATTTCCCATCCATAAAAAAAAAAGGACGCACCTACAAAACCCATAACTATAGGTACCTAGATTAGAGTTGTGCGGCGCTGTATTAGGAGCGCGACTATTATATACAAAGGTTATTGAAATTATATCTATGAATCCGACCCATCGAAAGTACTATAATAGATTTTTTTGTGCGGTTTGTGCAAGATCACAGGATATTATACAGTCAAAAAATGTCGAAATAGGTACTTCGTTTTATTTTTAATGTGATCCTTATTTTTCAGAGTCGAGATAATTTGTTCTGCAGACGGTTACCCAGCACCCACATACAGATTTTTCAAAGATTTAAGAGACGATATCGTGTTCGAGTTCGATAAAAAACAGATAAAACTGATTGATGATGGCTCTAAGGCGGTATTGACAGTGGTAGCTAACCAGTCTACGTTCTGGACAAGGTTCAAGTGCCAGGCAAGCAATGAGCATGGTGATACTGACAAGTATTTCACTTTGATGAAGATTGAAAAACCAAAAAAGCCTGATGAGGTTAGTTGGCATGAAGATATTTTTATTCACAGATAAAACAATGAGAAGGAGTAAAAAGAGTGTCTTATGAAATAGGAAAGAATAGGTACTTTTATTTTCAGACAAAGTCCATAGGGTTAGTAACAATTTTACTTAACTTCAAGTGTTTGTAGGTACAGTGACAGATTAACATACAATCTATCAATTTGTCTAGACTTTTCCCAACTATGTTGGGGTCGGCTTCCAGTCTAACCGGATGCAGCTGAACACCAGTATTTTACATGGGGTGACTACCTATCTGACCTTCACAGCCCAGTTACTGGATAACATGCTACCCTTGATAAGACTAGTTGTCAGACTTTTTGGGCTTCTCATTACCCGAAACGACAGTCCAAGATCTATGTATGAATGACAGCCGGGACCAACGCGAGACACGGGGGATTTTCGATACGTAATAGATGGTCACCCATCCACGAACCAACCGCGGCAAGCGTAGGTTAACCTTTGATCGACCCGTGTGGCTATTTTCATTTACAACTACACACAGACACACAACTAGGCCGGCTTATACCTACAGATGCCTACAATAAGTATCAGAGCAAATCATAAATTGAAAATTCGGATTCGCCGTCACTGTTGGGTGCTGCTTGTGAAGCGTAAGGGCATGGGTAAGTATTAAAGCTTACACACGCAACGGTTAAAACACCGTACTTACCAATCCGCATTGTGACCGGGTACCCGGGTATCCGGGTTACCGGACATGTCGACGACACCTAGTTGGAGAATCGGACCGTTTCAAAAGGCACTTAGCTAATTGTGTTGAGTTTATGATCTGCTCTGCAAATTGTTGCAGGCATCTGAATAAGGCACTCTCTTTTCACTGTCATTAAGAAAAATCTTAGAAAACATTATTAAAAATAATTATCTAAATGAAAGCCACACTTTTATTTTGTCTAGGTATCAATATAGGATGAGATTGGTGGACATATTAAATTAATAGAACTATTGAATTTTCAGGTAAACTTCTATAATGGCACTTCAGATTCAGTATTTTTGAATATAACGTGGTATGATGATATACAATTTCCAATTAATGGTAAGTTTAAATTATGGAGTATTATCGTTTAAGCACCTATTTTCAGAGCACCTTTTGTTAGAGCACCAAAGGTATTCCCATTAGAGCACCAATCAATATTATACCGTGGTGCTCAAAGGGGAACAATAAAAAATATTCAACATTAGATAGTAAATATACAGAGGATTTACTTTATCATCGAAGTTTTCATAAAAAAAGCGGCCATTCGCACACGAAGGGTATCGTACTCCGTATATTAATTATTACTTGTTGTTATAGCGACAATAGATATCAACATTCTGTGAAAATTTCAAACTGTCTACCTATTACGGTACATGAGATACAGGCAGCTGACAGATAGACGGACGGAAGGACAGCGGAGGCTTAGTAATAGGGTTCCGTTGGCACCCTTTGGGTACTGAACCCTAAACAATATTAATCAATCCCAAACCCAAGGCGGGTTTGGTAATTGAAAAAGTATTGTTTTTACAAGTCAAGTTTTTATCAATATTGTTACGAGCTTGGAGTTCGTGACAATAAAAACTGCCGATTTTATAACCAAAAATAAACACTTTAATTAAATAACACCAATAAAACACAAACACACTAATTATAAAACACAATCGCACTACTGATCACTCTTAAGTCGCACTTGAAGATCGCTTCGAATGTTATCGCTTGTATCGCAGAACCAATACTGCCCCGGTCGCGGCCCATACCGGCCTTATATAGGGCCTCAGATAGTTCCAGAACTTTCTACTGTAGAAACATCTAGAATGTTCGAGTACATACCGGTCCCGACTGACCCGATGTCGATAGTTCTAGAATGTTCTAGTATCGAAAGTTCTGGAAGCATCTCGACCTACTAGTTCTGCTACTCGATACTAGATGGCGCTAGTGGTAGCTAATTTCGCCATCAATCGTGGCGCGCAACACTGCCCCCTCCTAAGACATGCTCGTCCCGAGCATTATCGGCCCCATAATAACGCGCCAATCGATCCACATGGACGATCTTAGGAGTTCCTCTTGCACCTTTCTGTATCCGGTAGGTTACGTCATTGATCTTTGTCACAATCCGGTACGGTCCGTCCCATTTAGCTTGAAGCTTAGGAGATTTCCCTTTGCTGCGGACTGGATTGTGCAACCACACTAGTGAACCTTCGTCGAACCCTTTATTGTTAATTTTTCGGTCATAACGGGTTTTCATCTTTTCAGACATTTGCTGGCCTGATTGTCTGACGTGCTCATGAATGTCATTCATTTTGTTCCGCAAGTCATTCGCATAATCAGTTATACTGCGTGGGGCATCAGGTGGTATTCCGGTGATCAGCGGGGTAATTGCGTAACACACTATCAGTAGCAATGGGTTTCCTTTTGACAGTTCAACAACATTCATTGCGTTATTTACGTTGTTGAGCAGACACATTTTTCGAACATATAGAGCAATGGATTAGCAATATGCTTGAAAATGGTTCAGATTGATATTGATAGTGTTTTACGCAATTAGGGTGCTGGTCTGCAGGCAGCCGTAATTCCCTTCCAAAGTTTGCGAAAGCTGGTGTCACCGATGTACTTTCGTGAACAGCACTTCGATATGACAACAAAAACGGTTGTATGTGCTTGTCCCAATCTCGTTGCCGATTTTCCACAACTTTTGCCAGGTATCTCTCCAATGTTTGATTAAATCGTTCCACCATCCCATCCGATTGTGGGTGGTAAGAAGTTGTTCTCGTTTTATGAGTACCCATGACTCGGCAAGTTTCCTGGAATATTTGGGACTCAAAATTCCTTCCCTGATCGCTGTGAATCTCCAAGGGTACTCCAAAACGGCAGAAGACTTCATGAACCAGTTTATCTGCAACTGTTGAAGCTTCTTGGTTTGGAATGGCGAAGACTTCCGGCCACTTAGTGAAGTAATCCATTACAACCATGAAATACTTGTTACCACTTTCACTTTCCGGAAACGGCCCCGCAACGTCAAGGGCTATCCTCTCCCATGGTGCACCAACATTGTACAATTTCAATGCACCTCTACTACGAGTCTGAGGTCCCTTTACAGCTGCACAACTCGTACATTTGCGACACCAGTCCTCGACATCGTCCCGACAGTGGACCCAGTAAAACCGTTCTCGTATCTTCAGTAGAGTCCGTTTTACTCCCAGATGGCCTCCTGAACAACCATTATGGTACAGCTGTAGAACATCCGGTACTTTAGCTTTAGGGACAACCATTTGCAAATGACAGCTGCCCCCCCGAGCATTTTCCCATTTACGGCACAGGACTCCATCCTGAACCACCAAGCTGTCCCATTGGGCCCAATAGCTTTTTGTGATCGAACTCATCGCTGAGACGTCGCTCCATCTGGGCTTAGGTGCGCTGGCCTTCATCCACTCTAGAATCGGCTTGAGGTCTGAATCTTCCTGCTGTTCACGTTGAAGCCTTTCCTTCCACTCATCGCTGAGGTCTGTTCTGAGCATCCTCACAGGTACCACTTCCTTACTCTCTTGCCTAGTACAATGCTTGCAGTCTTCAGGACAAGGGCTTCTTGACGATACATCTGCGTTGCCACGAGATTTCCCGTCATGGGTTTGTGTGATCGAAATCCTCGGGGCTCTTTGAAAATCAGCCAGCACTCGCCCCACAGTCCTGGCTATTACTCGTTTTCCCTGCTGCTGCTGTTCGGTGCTGTTAGCCGCACTACCCTTTGGATACCAGCCATCTTCTCTTTCTGCAGTTCGCTTAGGGCAACTGGATCGAAGGTGGCCCCTTTCCCCACAGCCGTAGCACCTAGGGCTGTAGCCTTTATTGCGGTCGCGAACTGTAGCCGCTGCAACCTCCCTGACGCGATGGGAACGATGATCCTGCCGCACAGCTTCCACCTCCAGTGCATGGGCCAAGGCGTCTTTAAGCGTCCCGTGATGACCGAGCCTCACAGCAGCTCTAACTTCAAGGTCGCGGATGCCATCGATGAATACCTGCACCAGGTTCCCATGAATAAGCGCAGGTACAGACTGGTATGCTTTCCGAACCAGCTTCTCCACTTCAAGGGCCCACTGCTGCAGGTTTTCATTACTGCGTTGCACGCGATCCTTTAGCTGCGCACGAAACACGTGTTCCAGGTGAGCGTCGCCATACCGAGCCTCCAATGCCTCAAGGAGCTGCTCGTAAGTCACTTCCTTACCGAGAGCTTCCAGGACAGTTAAGGCCTGGTCACGCAGGCCTAGGGTGAGGGCAGTCATGGCCTGACTTTCATTCCACCCGTTCGCCTTCATGACAGCCTCAAACTGGATTTTATAGGCGGACCAGGAAGAAGTTCCGTCGAAGGGTGGCACTTTGAACCCACGTAGCGTAGGTGTTGTAGCTACGGGAGCTGCGATTCCATCCTCAAGTTTAAGGCAATTCAACGTTTTCTTCACGTCAGCCATCACGTTGTCAACCCGATTATTCACTTGGTCGATTCGGGTTTCAGCTTCCAACAGGCGGTTGTCATGTTGGGCAACCTTATCCTTCACCTCCTTCATGTCTTTCCCGAAGGTAGCGTGAAGGTCCTTCATAAGGAGCATCTGTTCTTCCTGGCGGCGGGCCTGTTCCTCCTTATCACGCTGGAGCTGTTCTTCCAGCCGACGAGCCTGTTCCTCCTGACGGCGGGCCTGTTCCTCCTTGTCCCGCTGGAGCTGTTCTTCCAGCCGACGAGCCTGTTCCTCCTGACGGCGGGCCTGTTCCTCCTTATCGCGCTGGAGCTGCTCTTCCAGCCGACGAGCCTGTTCCTCCTGTCGACGAGCCTGCTCCTCCTGTCGGCGAGCCTGCTCCTGCAGCATCATCATCAGAGCAGCCAAATCTGGTGCTGATGATCCTGGAGCAGCTGCGGACGGCCCGGCCTCCGTGGTCGGCAGCTGGCCCACCGACATCTGTGGCGCAGCTCCACCAAAACGTCTCTGGTCCGTCTCCTGTTGGCGTTGACTCCGGGTACGGATACCCTCCGTGTCGTCTTTGGGTAAAATCGGCATGATTTTAATCCTTGCTTCTGACACCAATTGTTACGAGCTTGGAGTTCGTGACAATAAAAACTGCCGATTTTATAACCAAAAATAAACACTTTAATTAAATAACACCAATAAAACACAAACACACTAATTATAAAACACAATCGCACTACTGATCACTCTTAAGTCGCACTTGAAGATCGCTTCGAATGTTATCGCTTGTATCGCAGAACCAATACTGCCCCGGTCGCGGCCCATACCGGCCTTATATAGGGCCTCAGATAGTTCCAGAACTTTCTACTGTAGAAACATCTAGAATGTTCGAGTACATACCGGTCCCGACTGACCCGATGTCGATAGTTCTAGAATGTTCTAGTATCGAAAGTTCTGGAAGCATCTCGACCTACTAGTTCTGCTACTCGATACTAGATGGCGCTAGTGGTAGCTAATTTCGCCATCAATCGTGGCGCGCAACAATATTATGGGTGTAGTATGAAAACTTTGCTAGGAGTATTTAAGGATCGGTAGCAGGTGGCATTCTATAGTTTCTGGCTAACCCCATGGGAAGGATTATGATGACCATTCGTCACATTGGCAATTTCGTCGCTATCCCTAATAGGTCACATTCACTAATACGTCACCTTGTGCATCTGTTCATGTATGTTTGTATGTGTTCGAACTTAAAACTTCACACTGCTTTCATTGTTTTTCAGCGTTCGAAGTTCAATTTGTAAAAGATCAAAGTGATGGCAGCAGAAAACTTGCTTTGCCTACTTTAGCCACGTGGAGGAAAAGTAAACAGACTGAAATTCAATTTGATGAAGTGGAAACTATTGATCCAGAAATTAACGGTAAGGGATTTTATTAATATTTAGTAAAATATATCATGTTTTAAATTTTTGGGTTGTTAGATTATCGGGTCAGTGGGTCGTCTTAGGGGCGGATTTGATTATCGTTATTCATTGCCTTACTTAATGCCAGCACATCAAGCTACCCGATACTTTCAAATTTTCCCAATTAACTTTGAACCTTATACTTTAGCGATAAAGCTGAAAATCTATTAAAGAAATTTGACAGATTGTAGTAGTTTGCTGTGCTGGCGTCTGTACTTGACTTTATACAATACTTTATAGTTTTTTACCGGCGCTCTATCACACCAAGACTCTCACAGGGCCACTTCACCTTTTAACTTTTGCCGTCATTCCTGGTGACTGACAAATGAAAATAGTGACAGCAGCCACCTCACAACTTATGTCTATGATACAGTGTTTGTCTATTAAATACCTAGATACATTACATTACTTTACACACTACAATTATTTGTTTTTACTTCTTTCAGGCCTCGTAGTCGGATTAGACGAATTAGAAGCAGATACCTCTTACTGGATCAGGCTCCGAGTTATAAACGAAGTAGGGGAGTCTCTCTGGTCAGACCCTACCCTGGTTTCCACGACAGCTGAAGACGATGAGACTACCACCACGGAAACCCCTGAAGCTGATCAAGAAGTGGGTGAAAATGAGGAGTCTATGACCGATGCTACTTTCTACGGCATATTCTTTGCTGGTGGCATATTTGTCGTGTCTTTCGTTTGCATGTTCGTTATGAGAATGGTCAAGTAGATGTTCTTTTGTTTTAAGTAGGTACCTAATGTGAATTATTGTTTGTATATTGTATGCTATTTTTATTGTATCTATTGTTAATTTGATTTTAATGAAGTATTTTAGTTGTAAATACTTATTTTAAAGTTAATGTAATGTATCTTTGTTTTGTATTTTGTACAATCTGTCCAATATTTCACAAGAACATGTTTCATTGAAAATAAATAGTATCTAATTCTTATTAAGGAGTCTTATTTCAAATAATGAACCGATTAAATGTTTATAAACCATTTTATTAGAGGCAGAAACACCAGTGTAATTAACATAACAATTAGTGTATATGAAACTCATTAGCCGACAATATTATGTATGTACACAGTAGAAATTACCAGAGTTGTGTACATTTATTACAGACGGCAATAAACATCTTATAAAACAATGATTTCGTTCAACTACTTATAAATTTTTATGTAAACGCTACAATTGTTCAATGGTTCACGACAGTGAATATATGCAGCACGATTTGTATGAGGCTCATACAAGCCATTAATTTTTAGTGATACCAAGCTTCTTAAGCTAACTTTGCAAGTAATATTCAATCGTACATAATTCTTAACGTGTTAGGAGCAATGAATGTCAATAGCGAAATGTCAATTATGACATTTTTTGTTCAATCAATCTCAAAGATTGTTCATATCAAATCGATCACTTTTAGCTCATATAATAAGGTAAACCTATCTATATTTTACCTAAAGAAGCGATAAAAAGGGAAACAAATACACAATAGAATTATCAGTCTTCCTGCAAGAACATGATAGAACTGTGAATTAAGCAATTCAAATTGACCGATTTTGTTAAGTAGATAGGTATTAGTAACTTGGAATGTAAAACTCTAAATAAAATCGTCAACTAATTTTGAATAAATAGTACCTGCACAAATATTGTCATAGTTTATAACGTTAAGGATTCGATTTCGTCCACATTTAAAATTAAACTTACTCTAACAACGACGATAACTTAAAATATACTTAACAGTAGTCATCTACTCGTACATAGTGCATGTATCAGTTCCAGCTACACATACTTACGAGTGTACTTTTGGGGTTAATTTATAGACAGACACATTACAGAAAGGCTTCGCTATTGTTTTTATTAATTTACTCTCTCACACGAAAGCCGAAATACCTAGGTAGGTAGGTTATATACATAGCAAAACCACAATTTCTATTTCACTTTCCTTGTTTCTGTAAATTAGTAGTAGGTACAGACGCCAGCACATCAAGCTACCCGAAACTGTAAAATTTTCCCAATCAACTTTGAACCTTGTGCTTTAGCGATAAAGTTGAAAATTTATTAAAGAAATTTGACATATATTGTAGTAGGTTGATGTGCTGCCGTCTGTACGTAGTTGGCGCTGGCAACCCTTAATAGGGTGACACCTACTTATAATTCCTAAACCAGTGGACATCACTTGTATATAAGTGTTACTAGGTAATAAAGTAATTTTAGATATTATTTAAAATTCAATTTCAGTTAACCTAGATGTAAAAAATATTATTAACCCCAAAAGTACGCTTTTAACCCTTTTACATATTATATGCGATAACTTAAAACTACGTTACTTTATGCAGAGCTAAATAATTTTAGAAGTAAGTATACGTATTTACAAGTGAAAACCAAGCTGCGACATTGGGTGCTCTTGCTGCAATTGGTCAAAAAATGTAGCTTCCAAAGTGTTGCCAATAATAAAATTATCTGCGTCGGAGATCGCAAGTTCAATTTAATTTTAAAAACATTCAAGAAAAGAAATGTTGTAGAAGTCGCATGTTCCGTCTTAAAATGGAAAACGTTTAACGTTTTCTTAAATACTTAGGCATTGTCTTTGACTTTTCGAATGTTTTTTCGGTAAATTCATAGTTCAGTAGATGCCTTACTTAACACGTACTCAATCAAATCACAGCAATATAATATATAAGAAATTTATGCGTATTTTAACTTGCAAATGATAATAAGCCAGAACCCCTCAAGGCGTTACCATTCATGTACATTTAGTGAAATATTAAATACATGTTATCTATTAAAAAGTATAACCTCAGGCTGTTTATATATTCGGTAAGAGAATTGAACACTTAAGTATTTAAAACTTTAATAATAGACAATTATTTTGTTTAAATTAAATATTATCTATCTACATTTACTTTGGAATGTCATGGGGATAGAATGTTTCAATTAACACTAAATGAACGATTTGGCTTAATATTTGGCATCAATTGCTAAGGAATTTATATTAATCTGATTATATTATTAACATTTTAAGAATCTTTCTCACAAATCTCAAATACATCAGTTTATTTCATTTATTAACATGTAGTAAATATATTTCTTAACTGATAAAAGTAACATTAACACTGAATCATCCGCACTTAACTTTGAAACACAACATTGTCTATCCTGTCGGCTGTCATCCGTACTAGAAAACATCTAAATGAACGCCAAATATTATTGCACTGCTTTTTTGCATTTGTAACTCTCAGCTCTAAGCCGATCGCTGAAAATCCAAAGGAGTGCTTAGTCATTCATTTAGGAGTCAGCTAGTGTTAGTGAAAACGGACAAAAAACTTAAAAATCACCACAAACCTCTTTATACATATACCTCGAAAGAAAAAATATCCCCACGTCAATCGAAAGCTGGTTTAATAATAAAGATGCACAAACATAGCGGCGGTGACAAGCACCAATGTGGCAGTGAGCCTGATCGCGTCGTCAGTTGTTTTCGCGTCTGCAGTCTCCATCCATTCGGAGTTGCCCGCGGCATTACGCGTGCGGACACGCACGTGGTACAACGTACTGTTTGTTAGAGGTCCCACTGTGAAGAGGGTGTCTGAAAGAGGGAGGGAGGGCGTTGTTAATGAAACTCATTGTAAAAAAAAAACTTTTCGGCTGATTCGGTCGTCGCGAAAATCATAACTACTTTTTCCCACAATTTACGGAAACCAGGTCATGCTGGCAAGCTGTGAAGGATGGATGGTCGGAGACTCGGAGGAAATAAAAAAGATGTAACAATGAAGAAAACTTACTGTTGGCTTCTTCGATGTCAACACGGAATTCAGGTGCTCCATCCCAGTCCGCTGGATAACTCTCTTTAGCTGGAGCGAGTTGGAAGATATATCCTGAAATTAAACGAACCTTTTTAATTTCTATAACATCATGCATGATCAAATCAATGGGTAGTTCCTATGACTATAAGTTCTTGACAAACATCAACACGATCAAGTAGCCAACGTCATACTCGTACATCAGAAACTAGCTCATCAATACAAACTTATAGACACTGTAGTTACATATTATAAATACAACCCTCAAACGATATTAGACAATCCCACAACAAAACTGTACTTCGACCGAGCCATTCTCACCGACCGCACAATTATGCATTTGAATAGATCCAATATCACATTAATTAAATATAAAACACCATAACTTACATACTACAATGTAAATATTGTAAAGTAACAGTGTACTCAATGTTAAAGAACATAATATTAAATAAATAAATCATAATAACGTTTATTTGGACTCTATAAAATATAGCCTAACAATAAGAAGTAATGCAAAATACAAATAATGTAAGTGCCTAGACGGCTAAAACTATATTAACTAGCCTGAATTCCAAACTAGGTACCCTGTATCTTGAAAATCAGTACGCTTCCGTGGTAGATTATGTGGAAAAACTTATAAATCACACCATGGCAATTCCAAAACTAAATGAAATTGACATAATGAAGAGATGAGCAGTGGTGGCCAATTGGTAACGGCCGCGACTTACGAGTTGTAGGTCGTATATAGGTTCGAATCCAGACAGGCGCTTTACTTTGTGTAAATCAATTCATCACCACTGCTCTCAAAACGGTGAAGGAAAACATCATGAGAAAACCGGCATGTCCTAGAACCAAAAATTCGAAGACATCTGCCAACCCGCACTGGGCCCGCGTGGTGTATTACGTACGGCCCACTCCCTCTCACTGAGAGGAGGCCTGTGTCCCAGCAGTGGGAACATTATAGGCTGACTATGAATAAAAGAAGGTAACTCTACGTACACAAGGAAAAAATAAGATAAGACAAACGGATGTGTGTGGTGTGTGGAGTGTAGGTATATGGTGTGGTAGGGGCGTGTACTCGATCGCGTAGGTGTGCTTTCAGTATCTTAAGTCTACCAATAACTGGCAAATATTATTATTTACCAATAACTGGCAAGTTCTTGGGGTCTGGCGAAACCTCATCACCAGTAGCGAAGATGCAAGATGTACAGTTCACGTTGAAAGTCAGCTCGGTGACATTGGCCACAGCCAGGTGGACCTGTAACACATATTCAAATAAGTACATTTGCCAAAAGACAACTAATAGGTACCTTCTTTAGTCAAGCTTTGCCATCATCCAAGAAACTCGAAAGTTTACGCTAAGCAAGTTGATATATACTCCCACACGCGTTGAGCTTTCACAAGGTGTCATTGTGACTTCAAGTCAAGCTCAGCAAGCAAGTTCAGCAACTTCAAGTCAAATCAAGGCAAGTCAGCGGGATTGTCCGAAAGGGTTACCGCTACCCCGGAACATAAAGGGCTAAGGAAGGAACACGGGTGGGTTTTAGTCAGTAAGAATCTGACACTCCCTTCCGCTCCCTGGGTGAAGCGGAAGGGAGTGTCAGCGGGAGGAGTCATTTGATGACTACCCACCGTCAAAAAAAAAAAAAAGCTTAACGCGTTTCAGCAACTTTGAAAGCCAACTTCGATATGCTGTTGCTGGTACTTGGATATACAACATAATATCCTTTTGCTCTAGCTCGTCAAAGTGAGTACCACAAACAGTAGCAAGCAGTCTTAGTGTGTGCAGTATCAGTGATGAAACACAACAGACACTAAACCTATATAAAGCAAGAAAATAAATTATCTCCGTCTGCTAGTAACGAGTAAAAATGAATTCCCAAAATAAAACGACAAAAACACAATACTTCCATTAAACATAAAATTATACTCACGACATCCGGGGGCTGTGGCTTGGAGCCAGGGTTGACGTGGAAGATAATGGACTCGGAACCCTTGCTGTTGTTGGCAGAGCAGCGGTATTCGCCGTAGTAACTCTCGTCCCGAATCCTCAGGATGAGCACGGAGTTGGTTCCATCTTCAGAAGTGATCACCTTCAAGAAAAAAAAGTCAGTAAGTATAGATTTTGGACTCCATATAAGCAGCAAGATTTAGAAGGATTTGAAACATTTTTGGTAGCATCGCAATATATTGATAACTACATAACATTGCAAGGGACGAACTAACAAGTTCACGACTAACCACTAACCGCATTGCAAAACTTTGACTTTGATATGTTCTAACTAAACAGACAACTGTACTGCTGGGGAGTCTGTTCCGCCACTTCTTCTCCCTAGCGAAAGCACTAGGAAGTGGTGAAGGGCGGACGTTTTGGGGGACTGTCTTTTGTAATTTTGACGTTCGAAAAGTGCTGATTCTCAGCCTAGTTTGAATAAATAACTTTTGATTGATTGATTGATTTGGATGGCCTGCACTAACTGTCTACATCAATCTTCGTTTTGATGAAGGCTCTCTTATTATATTCAGCTGTGAACATCTTCAGTCTATTTTTTCTTGTAAGAAAGCTTAAATAGGAAGAGTCTTCCTACAATTTTAAGGTCACAGAATAGATTTTATTAAAGCTAATAAAGTATGATAACCGTGTCGGTATCTGTAATTGGGTCGTCATCGAAGCCGTTCACTCTCCTGAACCATCTGTAGGTAGGTGGTGGGTTTGCGATAGCACTGCAAGTCACGTTTTTGCTGGAAAAAAGAAAAATGGATATCTCAATTATTAATTCAGAACTATCTATACACCTATTTTATTCTACGTATATCTTGGAAGTAATCCACAGTCTTCAAACTACTCATTCCTTTATAATGCCGTTATGACCGATTTCTAAGGCTTGCCAATAAATGGTTATTGCTGCTAATGAAAGCTTTCGAACAGTCGAAGCGTAGTGTTTACAGATCGCTTTTATTGACTAGAAACGTTGACAGCAACTTAATGAATTTTCAAAGGCCCAGTGTCTAACCATTTTAAAAACTGTTTTTTTGATTTGAGAAATCATACAGGCCATATATCGAGCCTTTTGAGGAAGAAGATCGTAACCGCCATTTTGCATATTTTACAGGAGAAGGTGATGCAAAATGCAAAATCAGTTGATCTGGCGATTAATATTAAAACAGTTTTTTGGGATTTTTGGCGCTTACGATGTTCTTCCTGAAAAGGCTCGATATGTTACTACAGCTATTGTGTTGTTGCTTTGTTACGTAATAAAAAATTGTTGATACAAATGAGTTTCATTTCACACCAATAATAAACACCCAGTAAGATATATTATCAATTCGTAGTAAGATATTTGATAAATGATGGATATTATACCTATCACTCTATATTATCTTCCGTTAAAAACCTTACTTATTTTTAATCGACCCCTGTCATACAGGATGTCTTAGCACAGGGGTCGAAACTACAATGATGTAACGTTACTAAAGTTTTAGACATCATTTACTATAACTATTATTTGCTTATATTGCAAACTTAAGGTCCTATTGTTCGATTAAGTAGAAAAATTCACTGGTAAGGTAAAAGTGTTCTAATAAATACTTACGTATCATTTAAAATAGCGTACACTTCTTCAGTCTTGTATTTTTGGTTCGTGTAAATCATTTGAGTGTCGCTGTTGTACAAAATTGGTTTATCTGAAACAAGAATTCAATTCATGCAAGGTATTGGACATTTGAAATGGAAACTTACATTACATCACGCCTGTAATCCCTGAAGGGTTAAGCAGATGTGTGCCTATAGTACACACACATTTCACCAGTTATGTTTAAGTCCCATGTAATAGGGGGCGAGCTTATTGCCATCGACCGGGCACAAATCCAGACTCCGGGCTCCTACTGAGATTCCTGATGGCAAAACCCAGGTAACGCTTTTCCCGACCTGGGAATCGTACCCAGGACCTCGTGCTTGTCAGTAGCGCTTGCGACCACTAGACCAGAATCGAACCGAAGCAGTCAAATGGAAGCTAATCGGTATTATTTGTAAAATCTGTGTCATAAAAAGAACATAACTGTGTTAGTAATAAATAAGGATTCTCTCTCGAAGTGAACGTTCTGTTTGTTTCATTAATACGGATTCCATAAGAAACCAACAAATAATAAGCGCAAATATTTGCCGGAATTGAACATCGATTTTATTTTCACTGCAAACATTTTCACTGCAAATTTCGGAAATGGAATCTGCTGTCATGAACACAACACTTTCCTGTGAGCTTTATCAATTAATCAATCTATTCAGAAATATTTCAGTCCATACTTTGACGGCAGGATTGGTGCAGTGGGTGAGCACTTAGTTGCAGCGCTTCGATAAGCGGATTTGAATCTAACGTTGGAACAAATAGATAAATGTAAGGACAACAACCACATCTAGTAATTCCGGTTCTGAATGTTTCCGTAGTACAGATTTGTGTTTGTAAGCACACAGGCTTTACAGGTGAAATTGCTGGAGCAGGGCGAGGAACAATTTAACTAGCTTCATCTTTCTGTCTGACCGAGTCCTTGACAACTCTAAAGCGCCTATAATTGGTTTAATTAAAGTAAATGCTTTGAGTTTGAGTTAATAAGGAAAGCCAGCAGTGTTATACTGTTACTAGCTTCTGCCCGCGACTTCGTCCGCGTGAAATTTCTTTCCCCCGACCTACCCCGTCGCATCGCATCGCCGGCCCGCACTGTTACTTCGTTTTCACTTAGCGTTCTTTCTTCCTTTTTTTTCACTCGGCTCCTAAGAGTCCTAGCGACATGTTAAATAGTTTTCTATAGCTTTCCTCAAGAATTGGGCTATCACGTACAAAAATAAATTTTCAAATCAGACTGTTATTTTTAGAGATTAGCGCGTTCAAACAAACTCTTCATCTTTGTATATGTCGCAGCCAACTGGTTTAATTAGCCGTTTAGTTAACTGCCTAGCCTTTTAACTAAACGGCGGCCGTTCAACTAGCGGCCTGAATGATATTCAATTATAGTTTAGGTTCTGGAACTCTAACCAATCACGCGCGAGCCGAATTGGTCGCAGAAACTAAGCCAGGGTACCCCGACCAAATGGGTTAGGTTAGGTTAGAACTGTGAATAACCGCGTGCGAGCCGAGAGAGCGAAGCGAAGCGAGCACTACTTCCAAAGGCCAGGCGGTTAACTAAACGGCTAATTTAACCAGTTGACTGCGACATATAGATAGCCTGTTGTAGGTGTGTTTGTGATAGTGTTGAACTTACGTTGTACAGAAAGATGGACAGTCTTCTCAGTGTAGTGGGACAGCGCCTTTTGTCTCACTTTGCACACGTAAAGGCCAACGTCGGCGTGGTTCAGTTTCTTAATCTCTAGCGTGTTGTCTTGCTTGATTGAGTACTTCTTGGGCTCGTCCTTATCTGGAATTAAAAAAATAACAAATTAAGATAGGATTTATAATTAGTTGACTCTGCAATTTCTACGATACTCCTTTCTCATTTTATTAATAGCTATTTAAATTCTGTGCACGCCTTTTTTCAAGAATTTGTATTTTGGAAATGTCAACTTATTATGATTATATAACAGTTACTGCACCTCCTATTTCGATCTGTCGCAAGTTTTCAATTTCATCCTTTAAATTATGTTAATGTGTTCTGCCTTAGCATAGAACAAACAAAATAATCAAAGCCTAGACTCGAGTACTTAAAAACACGTAATTTTATTACGGTCGAAAATTACACTCTTAGGGTCAATCCTCACTGAAAGAGCAGCGGCACGCAGCGGCCGTGGAGTATCATATACCTAATTTTAAACTTTATCTTCATTACTATAACACATAGTATTGCTTGAGAAACTTTAAAGGTCGCGCGGACGCCCGCGACGCCGCGAGCACTCCGACGACTCAAGTAAACTAGCTGCGCCCCGCGGTTTCACCCGCGTAGTTGTCGATCCCGTGGGAATATCGGGATAAAAAGTAACCTATATATTAATCCAGGGTGTCAGTTACCTCCATACAATATTTTATCAAAATTGGTCCAGCCATTTGAGCGTGAAGAAGTAACAAACATATAAACACATACGCACACACACAAACTTTTGCCTTTATAATATTAGTGTGATGAAGATAAAGTTTAAAATTATATGACACTGAACGGCGCTGCTCTTTCAGTGGGGATTGACCCTTACGAGTATTTTCAAAGTAAACTCACCCTTAATCTGTTGCTTATCCTTGTACCAAACAACGACTGGGGGAGGGTAGCCGTTGGCTTCGCAGGTCAACTTTACAGACTTGCCTTCTTCTCCTTCCAAGGTTACGTTCCTGTCAGTGATGTTTACTTTCTCTGGAAATTAAATATTTAGAGGCTGTAATAAGGAAAAAATGAGGAACGTGCAAAAATACCATCTATTTGGCTTGATTATGCTTTTATTCTCCTCAAACTGAATATACATAAACAAACTGTGTATTTTCGTATTCCCTGAATTTTTATATTAAATTCTTCAACCCCTCACGGATTGAAGAAAATACCTACCTAATGTTGTTCATTAAGTAAAAATGTTGAGTAGGTTTCTTGTTTTTCTTGGCTTTTTAGCTAATTAGTTTCAGTATCTTAGTTACTTTTCAAGTGATATTGTTCAGTAAAGCTCAATATCAATCTGCCTAGCCTTTTCCCAACTATGTTGGGGTCGGCTTCCAGTCTAACCGGATGCAGCTGAATACCAGCATTTTACATGGAGCGACGGCCTATCTAACCTTCACAACCCCGTAACTGGGTAATTCGATATCCCTTGGTAAGACTGGTTTTCAGAATTTCGGGCTTCTGACGACCTGTAACGACTATCAAAGATCCAGCAATGACAGCTGGGCACGGAGGGTCTTGGTATGTAAAGATGTTCTTTTTCAGTAAAACTATGACTTAAAATTAACTCTATTAACTCTATATTATTATCAAATATTATTGACTGATGGCCAAGACAAGTGCACTTGTTTTAGAATTACGAAACGTCGTAGAATTACGAAAGCGATTGCCATGGCTTTCGTAATTCTACAACGACTTTCAATAGAATAGCTGACATGCGCTTTTCGGAAGCTTATATCAGTCCCATACTTAAATTTTCGTCATACTTAGACCTTTTTCGCTTTTCCACATTCCTTATCGCTAGTACAATGCCACTTTACCTATGCCCTCTGATTTAGAAATCCCAATAGTTTTACTAGATACATACCTCCGACAATAAACTCCTTAGTTTCACTAAGGTTCCCAGCTTTGCAGGTCCAGTTGCCTCCATCGCTGATCTTGATACGATGGATGATGAGGGGCACCAGGACTCCGTTGTCTTCAGTCTTGCGTTCGACAAACACCCGGCTATTCTTTGTAGATCGCTCCTCGACTAACTTGCCCGAGGGGGAGTACCATTGAATAGGCTGGAAGAAAGGAATCGAATTTTAACATATTAGAAAGAAAGAAAAGAAAGAAAAGAAAGAAAATACTTTTATTTGCGAGAAACACGACGCGGAGAAAGAACACAAATACAAAAAGAACAAGTTGGGGAAAAATATTCGTCACATCCACGCAAAAATGCCATCGCTCAGCATAATGCTACGACCCTATGCGAGATAGAGCCCCACCGCGGGTTTTCAGCGACAGACGGCGTTATATGCCTTTTTTTTTAACGTGGTGAAATGCTCATGCATTCTGCACTACCACGGGGAGATCGTGCAGTTATGTCGGACTCCAACCACTCCACGGTGTCCTTCTCTGCCGCTTACGGCGGGAACACGGGCACGCGTTAGCACTCATCCGTGAAACCGCTGCGGCTGTCCGTCACCGGACCCTCCTCTGGGGAGTATTCCCCATCACTTCCACTTTCAAAAAGAGAGAGCCTGACTGTAGTCAGATTATATCATCTGAATAAAAGTCATGTACGAACCTCTATTAGATGTTGTCCTTTACAAAATATGGCTTTGGTTTCGCCGACGTTGTACACCGTCGACCTGGCCATGATGCGGAGAGTTGGCTCTGGAAACTCCTCATCTGGCCGAACTGGAATGAAAGAAAGATAAGTTAATTAAAACCATTTAGTTAAGTTTATAGGAATAGAATTGATTAATTCAATGATAATTTTCAGATATCTATGAATCTTCATCAGATTAGCGCGCAAAGGTGGTCCAGATTTCTTTTTTCAGGTTAATTATATTAATCGTTAAGTATATAAGTTTTCATCGCTAAATTGACATCGGGTCTGCTGCAGTAGGTACCTACTGCACATATATTACATGTGCCATAATACAAATCAGCCTTACCCTTTTGACCTTGGCGTAAATATGTCCTATAGAATATTATAATCTAGCTAGAGAATATACATTTCCCCCCTTACTAATACCTAAACGTATTATATCATATGAATAGTTAGAGTTACACAGCGATTTCTCTCTTTCAGTCGTCAGTAATTTGACTTTCGAAAAAAGAAGACAAAGCGTCGTATTACTATACAAATGCTATACAACGTTTATTAGTAAGAGGGTTTATGTTTAAATTATCCTTCTACAAAATCGAAGAGCGCGTTCGCTATTTTATTAATTACTGAATGCTCATGTTATTTAAATTTTTGCAGAGTAACCGAAGTGCTAAGCATTGATGTGACTCGAAACTGTGTACAACAAAACTTGTTGTGTCCTCAAATTCCGGTTACGGGAAACTTGGTCGTGTCGCTGTACTAAGTCCTAGAGGCACGCCCTCTACTATTAGCGTACTTCTTCTAGCTACAAATAAACTTAAAATTGTGATGAATTACTTCAATCCATAATTTTTATAACATTCCAAGCCGTGTGAAGGGGATTTCACGAACTATCTTACATATTTTTATGCCCTATTTAAACTACATATTTAGAGGATCAATTTGTTGAAATCTTTCCTTAGTGCTTCTCTTGTGCAAAATTGTATGCTTGTAGACCCTGTCAGTGAATGAATTTAAGATTTTTACCTATACCTGGGTCACAGGCCTTCTCTCGGTGAGAGGGAGTGGGCACTACGCATCAACCACGCGGGCCCTGTGCGGGTTGGTAGACGTCACATGTCTTTGAATTTTTGGTTCTAGAACATGTCGATTTCCTCTCGATGTTTTAATTCACCGTTTTTAAGAACAGTGGTGATGAAATAATTTACATAAAGTAAAGCGCCCGTCTGGGTTTGAAGCTACGACCTACTATTCTTTAGAGGACAAATTTTGCAAAAATCCTTCTTTAGTGCTCACCTTCATTATTTAAGAAACTCTTGTGCAAAATTGTATGCATCTAGACCCAGCGGTTTAGGCTGTGCGTTGACAGTCATTGAATCAATTTAAGACTTTTATAAAGTACCTAGTAATTTAATTATGGCTGCCTCGTTTGGCTACTATTGCAGAATATTACTTCTATCCCAGATAGACTTCACATGGGACTGTAAAATACAATTTGAGATAAGTAGGTTTACTAAATAATATACAGGTTTACTACACTACTAAGTTTACTAAATAAAATCGCGAAATAGCTCTAAGCTCAAACTGATTTAGACTTCAAAGTGACCACTTTACAATACATGTCAGAAAATAAATAAAATATATTTATGAAGCACCCCGCGGTTTCATCCGCATAAGTTTCGATCCCGTGGGAATATCGGGATAAAAAGTATCCTATAATTATGTTAATCCTGGTTATCTGGTCTGTGTGCCAAATTTCATCCAAATCTGTTCAACGGTTTACGCGTGATTGAGTAACAAACATCCAAACATCTTCACAAACTTTCACATTTATAATATGAGTAGGATTTTCTCTACTCATTCCAGTTTTGTACCTACCCTCCTAGTACCTATACGTTTATTACATATTTGTTCCGAAGGCAACGTACTACCTAACCATAAGTAATTGGTTGTGTTGCTAGGGGTGTGACACGTGTAGGTGCGCCTGATCGCGGGGCGATGACCTAGCCTAGCCTATCTACATAATTCGTAATGCCTAGAGACCTAACCTATGTCTAGGTATCACATGTTTGAGGTAATGAGGTAATTTTGTCATTATTCGTGCCTAAACATACTAATAAAATTTAAGGCTTTTTTTGGGGTTGACCCGTTAAACAACTTTCAGTGCCAGACAGCTTACTCACCGAAATTATAGGTTAATTTTGTTATGATCATTTTAATGAATAGATATCCATATTACCTTCGTTATGCTCTTATGGGAATATAAGCTGAAGCATGCCAACACAGCTATTAATTTAAGATCGTTCAGACATCTTTATTAATGAGGTACCTCTAACGCACTAAATCACTTTTGCCAAGGGGGAATCAAGTAATAAATAGTAATACATACATAGTTCTTAAGCTATGCATCTTACAGGCTTAGGTAACATTCACTTATTTAATATTGTTAATGAAATAAGCGTACATTTCAAGAGCATCAGTATTTCTTATCTGCAGCGAAATCCCTCTTGAATTTAAAGCGACTGTAAGCGCGCTAAGCGCTGAGTGGACGATCATTTACTGCAATTACAACCGTAATTTACAATTAAAAGAGTAGTTTTTTGTTTGATAAATGTTGGCAGCAGATGGTCTTTACAGTTCGCCAGCGGAGAACGGGTAAGCTCTTAAAGCGCTCAAACGGGGCTGTTACTATGCACTAACGAATTAAATGGCTATAGACGAAAATATACTAGGTATATCGGTTAACTTAAAATGTCACCTAAATATTCATCAAGTAAAAGCAAACCATGCAAATTAATTTCGAAGATTTAATAATAAGAATGAATGTATAATAATTTATGAATACGTTTAATGCATAAATTAATCTCACGTCACTGGTCGTTAAGCATACATTAACGCACCACAAAATATGAATAGGATGTCAAAATATTATACTTCCTTAATGGAAGGTATACTCGTAGGTACCCCCAGTCCCTACCTTCTTACATGTATTTCGTGGGACGCTTGACAGGTTATGGGTATACCGTATACCCTACGTATCTACATTTGGTATATTTAATGTATATCCACCCTGATTACTAACCGTTAATTATCATTTGTGTTCTCGATTTTCCTGCTTATCTATGATCCTACTAGTAAATTTTACGAGAAAGCATTTTTATGTATCGTAGGAAATTCAATAAATAAGAGCCTTGATTGCTTAATATGACAGGAAAGCCATCAAAATAATGAAAGAATTCTGCTTTCGCCAATCCAAAGACAGCCTTTAAATTTTTCGGTTTGAAGAGAATCAATGGGAAATAAATTTTAGACTCCTAATGGAATATTGCATGGTTTCCTCATTGACGGTGAAAATTATGAACTTCAATATAAATTATGTATTCAAAAATCAATATAGACGTAATGAAAAGCATCCACATTACCTACAAAATACACCTAAAAGTTAAAACCAACATAAATATTTATATTATAATTTATATTATGTTAGCTTATATTATGTAAATATTTAGAAAATAAATAATTAAGCTTTTGTTTAGGTTTAATTAAAGATAAAGTACAAAATACTAATTGTGAACCTCCTCCTATCTGAAGATGGGTAATAATATCAACCTAGTGACTCTACTTCCTACCATATATTTATTTACTTTTATTAATTAATTAATATTTGAAACGCGAAAGTTTGTGAGGATGGATATTTATTAATCTTTCACGAAAAATCCACTGAACGGATTTCGATGAAACTTTACAGTAATATAGCTTATACATCAGAATAACACAAAATATACTTCTTATCCCGATATTCCCACGGAATCGACACTTATGCAGGTGAAACCGCGGGGCACTGCTAGTATAATAATATAGAGATAACTAATAGACTTAAAGCCTTACTGCTAACTATGCAGGTATGATGATGTTAATTGAATGTCATTTGCACAATGACAGCTTTGATTTCTCATCGAATTAACTTTATCGTGTTATAGATCTAGTTAGGTGTATTTGCAATTTACTGAATACGCTTGTGGGTTTGCAGTTAAATTATCGAATGTCTAGTATCTAATTATTATCATCGTCACTTTAGCAGTTAAGTATAACAAAATGAATCATAATGCTAATAGAATACACACGTAATGCAATGTGAGCGAAGCCAAAGGCACAGCTAGTAACAAAATAAATTTGAACCTAATATCGCAGATGGTGACGAATTTGATAGTTTAAAAAAAAATATGTAGGCAAAAAGGGAAAACGACAAGGTATTTAAATATATTAATTAAAATGTTCTTAACATGTATTTCAATATCAATCAATAGGGTTATAATATGAATTTAGAGGGTTTGTATTCATGATTTTAATGATTATAATTATGTAAATACTTACTTGTTACGATTGCTTATCATATTTTGTCCAACATACAACAATTTCGTGAGCTATCCTGGCGGTTCCCCCTTAAGGGATGACTTTTCTGTTCAAAATAATAGACTATTACCTAAACATAGCGTACACTTCTTATTTCAACAGTTGAGGTGTCCCGAACACCAAATAATCGGTTTAAGGAGAAAACGCGTAACAGAAAAAACTAGCGCCGAAAACAGATGAAAATGGAAAGCTGGTCCCCAATAAGTGAGCAAGAAATAAATCATTTTGACACTTATTACTAAGATGAGTAACGACCAACAATAACTTTGGAGGTTTTTTTTTAATATAACATGTAAATAATTAGAAGCAGACGAAAGGCATTGCTCCTTAATGATCAGAATTGTTTTGATTAATGTTCACGTTTGTTTGTTATGAGCGCCGAAATTATTAATGTTAGAAAGTTATTTTTGGGTGGAATAAAATGAAAAAGCAAACAACAGTCTTTGAAAAGAAACCATTATCAAATCTTTCTGTATTCAGCTTTTATCAACTGTGATTTAATTATATTTTATATTCAAGTAAATCAACCCTTTATATTATTAAATTATATATTTTTTACCCGGAATGAGGTGTTCCGGCAGAGAACCGAAGTTGTCGACAGTTTACAGAATAAGTAAGCTGAAGTGGCAATATGGGCCAGTTACATATTATATTAGCTGCAGAACTGATGACCGTTGGGGTAGACGTGTTCTTGAGTGGAGACAACGAATCAACAAACGTAAGGTAGGACGCCCTCAGGCTAGGTGGAGTGACGATCTCTGCAGGGTGGCTGGTAGCAGCTGGATGAGAGTTGCCGAGCATAGAGCTGAATGACGTGCATTGAAGAGGCCTATGTCCAACAGTGGATTGCTGTAGGCTGATGATAGCGATCCTTTTTATAAATTGCTGCCTTTTAGAAATTAAAACTTCAGCTCATTACCTTACTGAAACTAAAAACTTCAATATTTTTCGTATCATCGTTCAACGCTAAAGCAAGATAAGTAGCTAAGTCAGGGGTTGTCAACAAAAGTTTAATGTCCGCAGGAAAACATTAAGGACATGAGAAGTGGTCAAAGTTGGACGCAAGCGTGGCATAAAGTCCACAACTTCATCTTAATGCTGTGTGGCGTCCATTAGCAAGTTACATGGATGCTACAGAACCATCCCAAAATGTAACGAAACGGAATCTTTGTATTGCGAAAGTTCTGGATATGTGACGATACAACTGTGTTACGTCTTACACGCAAACGTCAGTGCGAAAGGACCTATTAAATAGTTCTAACCTGACCTAACAAAGTTTGCAGCGTCATGCCCTTTTACCCCTTAATGCAAAAAAACAAAGAAGAGAGAAGTTTTAATTTTTCATTTACGTTATAAAAATGCTCGTGAAAAAGTTTAATTAAGAGTTTAGAACTTAACAGTCATTTGTTTGGCTCTGACATGGATGTAGTCTCAGCAAATTGTGGCCGTTAATCAGAGCTTCACGAAGCAGATGAGTAAAATGTAAAGACTTATACAAGAACAACGGGCTTAGCTGTTAATCCTAATTAAACCTCAATTGTCTTAAATTCCATTATAATTATAACGAACATCTTGGAGTCATTAATACTGTATTTCTTAAAAAAAACATTATATTACAAACTTTTTTTGTATGAATAGATAACTAACTATTTACACTAGGTATACTAAATTAAATGACTAATTATCTAACTACACAAATAAATACAAAAAGGAAAGGACACTTAGGCGTCGAAGAGCTCGTCCTTAACGCTGTCATTAGATTTTATTATTTACCTACGTCTAAAAATAAAGGAAAAATTAAAGGAGTTCCTAAAATGTTTACACATGATTTCACTCTCTTTAATAACGTTCACATTCACGTCCTTATAAAAATAAAAGAAAACGAATTTGTTTTGTATTCCGCCGTTGTAAATTAGGTCCCATGAAGAATGTTAAACGCTCGACGACGCACTGAAATTTGTTTCAACTCGTTTCGCGAGAGTAAAGTAAACGAATGACTGTGGTTCTTTTAACGAAATTGGGAAAATCCAGCGATATATTTTACATGTAAAGTCAAAAAAAGAGATAAGTATGCAGGATCGTCGGATATAGTTGAAGTTTAGTAAGAAACCTATGGATGTTCTTGAATAAAAATTTAATTTAATTGATAGAAAACAAACAGCTCATTTCTCAAATTAAATTTCAGTCGACAGCATCCATAGGTTATTTACTAAACTTCAACTATATCCGACGATCCTGCATACTTATCTCTTTTGTTGACTGTACCTACCTATTTTACTCTGTTATTATAAGTACGTTTATTTAGCAATTTTCTTTGAAAAGGTCTTTGGGAATATTATAAGAAATTTTTTTCGGGTCCAGAATCTAATTCCTTCGTTATATCATAGCATAAGCATTCTTTTTTTTTTAATTCGAAGTTATCTATGTATATACAGTCAGGGAAATATATTGTTTATCAAATTGACACACTAAGCCAATTTGCCGTGTTATAGCAAATCATACAACTACGAGTTATGATTTGATTATGCGGAAAATTTCAGTTGGTACAGACACCAGCACATCAAGTTACCCGAAACTGTCAAAATTTCCCAATCAACTTTGAGCCTTATGCTTTCACAATAAAGTTGAAAATCTATTAAAGAAATTTGACAGAATGTAGTAGCTTGATGTGGTGGCGTCTGTACCTAATCATTTTATTAAACAACTAATTTCCATGTCTTAATGTAGGTATGTCTGTATGTAACTTTAGATTACGTTATAAAATGTACCTTATACTTACATAACATAATATGAGCGATAAAAATATAAAACCTAATCTCAAGTAGTATTTCAAATCGTCGAAATAGACGTAAAACTGACGAGCGGAAATAGGTTTAGACGGGACACGTCTATCAGGTTTCGAATGAAAACTAGCCAGAAATATCAGGTGAATGGATTCCACAGATGAAAAATGACACCTCAGCCAAGATGGTTTCCCACTATTTTTGGGGTCAGCTTCCTGTCTAACCAGATGCAGCTGAAAACAAGTATTTTACGTGGAGCGTCTGCCTGTCTGGTCACACTATAGGTACCCCTTGGTAATACTGGTTGTCAGATTTTCGAGCTTCTGACAACCCATAACAACCGTCAAAGATCCACGAATGACAGCCGGGACCAACAGCTTAACGTGCTTTCCGAGGCACGGAATGTAAAAGTTCTCGGTATGTAAAGATGGACACCTATCCACAGACCGACCGCGGCAAGCGTAGCTTAACCTGATTCATCGACCCGTGCGGCTATTATTACTTAGCCACGAGCTCCTCAATACCATATTATTACAAAATATTTAGGTAATTGGACATTTTTTGTCTATAATTTAAAACATAATTTACATAAACTCTTACTCTTTTATCGTCATTCTATCTTGCCCCTAACCCAATTTATTTTGGGGTGGTCACAACATGTCTTTTTCTTTCATACTTCTTTATAAGTCATAATTTCAGTCACCCCTTTTTAGCCAGACTACTCTGGTACAAACTATTTTTAAACAAAAAAACACTTACACCTCAAATTCAGAAAAAAAATATTATGAAGATAATAAAATATAACAATATTGTTACGAGCTTGGGGTTCGTGACAATAAAAACTGCCGATTTAATAACCAAAAATAAACACTTTAATTAAATAACACCAATAAAACACAAACACGCTAATTATAAAACACAATCGCACTACTGATCACTCTTAAGTCGCACTTAAAGATCGCTTCGAATGTTATCGCTTGTATCGCAGAACCAATACTGACTCAGTCGCGGACCATACCGGCCTTATATAGGGCCTCAGATAGTTCCAGAACCTTCTACTGTAGAAACATCTAGAATGTTCGAGTACATACCGGTCCCGACTGACCCGATGTCGATAGTTCTAGAATGTTCTAGTATCGAAGTTTCTGGAAGCATCTTGATCTACTAGTTCTGCTACTCGATACTAGATGGCGCTAGTGGTAGCTAATGTCAGGCATTAATTGTGGCGCGTAACAATATCTTTGACTAACACATCATATTTCAGATGTTCACTTAAGTCGAGTTCGGAAAGGTAGATACCAACTTTCCAAAACTCATTAAGTAGCCCTTTTTAAAAACCCCTATTGACTGTTAAGGTACCTCGATTATGAAGGTACCTTTACAGTCAAGAACCTTTCATATGAAGTGTGCGATGAAGCTTCAAAAATTGATATTCGGTCGGTCTCCATCATCGAGGTTTACTGAAAAGCTTACCGACCGTATTAACTTCCCTGTCAGGTAAATGTGTGTAGGCTAGGAAATCCTTTACTTAGACCTGTGTGCAGGTGACTAGATTTTTCCAAATAGTTACCCATTGAGGTGTTAAGATTGCGCCATCGATTTTTTTTCGTTCGTCCGAAGAAGGACGGTATTAAATACAGTCAATCTACAGTAAATATAACCGATGAATTAAAAGAGTAATTAAGCTTATTTAAATATGACGAGACGTCTGCATATTTCAGTTGTTTTTTATTCTCATTCAAATCTTGTCAACAGCCCTTATTTAAATAATTGAATGTGAGGTCAGTCAATTAGTCAAATTATTGAGTCAATAAGTTGATTAGTCTCAACCAAAATAAAGCACTTAATTGATAGGCTAAACTATTGATCAAGGCCAAAAACCATTGAAACTATCCTCCCGCTTAAAATATATTAAGCAATATGATACTAAAGTTCAAATTAAACTAGATAGTCTCGTAAACCGAGGCTGGAATCATCTTCATTACACGATCTGTTTATTTTGAATATCGGAGTAGGTCTGATGTAATTACGCCGACGCTCAAGGTGCGAAGTAATACCTGTCAAGATGATTTATTAACGCCGTCTTATTGGGCTTCAGCTCGTCGGCTGAGTTACAGCGTATTTGGAAACAGTAGGATAATCCCCCCAAATACGTAATACGTACAGACTTTTCAATAATTTTCAATCTTTGTGCTACTGAGCTGCGACTCCTGACTCATATCGCTGTGGGTCGTTTTGCGCACAGGTGAACATTTATAATTAATTTTCTGAAATTGAGTGGCTTTTCTCAGGTGTGCTGTGTCATGTGAGTTGTGAGCTAGTGGGAGTATATTATGAATATTGTGACGTACTCTGGAACATATACGTTGGTTTTGATTGATGTACTAGCGCTAGTTAAAGAGCAGTAGGTAAGTAGTTGCTCGGAGTGACTCATGAATACAGTGAAAATCCGAGATCAAGGTACTCGTTGCTAAGACGTAATAAACTCCAAGCTCTTTGAAAAGCAAAGTTTATGTAACAATAGGCTTTTGTAATGAAAGAACTTTTCACAAATTAAAATATTTCATAAACAAAAATAAGTAACAGATGTACGAAAATAATTTATTACCGCTCACAGTTTCCGAGTGCAAAATTTTAGGCTAATTTACTCCGAATTGGCTGCGGTACTGAAGCAAATTTATATTCAAGCGAACAGACAAACACCACTGAATAACGTCCTATTAGCCAATTAGTCATCATGAAATATTCCGTATGATTACTGCAGCTCAGCTGAAAGTGTACCACCGTACACGCTTTATATACTAACCTATTACGTATAAACTCAAAAGCTAGGTAATTTCGTCCATGAGGGAAACGTGGACCATTGCTGTTGATATTTTAGAATTATAAAATGGAATCATTAATATTGTATTACGTTCCGGGTGAAATCCGTAGGGTCTGCAGAATTAATACTGTACGGGTACAGTCAACTTTGCACAGCCTCTGGGCATAGGACGAGATGAGCCCGGTTTACCTGACACTACACTGACTGGACAGGTCCACTCAATCTGTGTGGTTCTTTCCTCAAAATACCGTTTCAGACTACATGGTCTTCACATGATCTGACCAAAATTGTGACCTCTGAGTTTGTTTCGGCCTTCCTTTTCAGAATAGTCAGATAGGAAACGCCAACTTCATCTAGTTTTTAAAATATGATTGACGTGTAAAAGTGTTTGAACAAACCTACTGACAGAAATTAAATCATTTATCATGACGTAGTGGGGCTGATGTTGAAAAGTCCAATAATATTTTTCTCTAAATTTTAAAGAATGTTACGTGATTGTATGTACAGACGCCAGCACATCAACCTACTACAATCTGTCAGATTTCTGTAATAGATTTTCAACTTTATCGCTAAAGCATAAGGTTCAATGTTGATTGGGAAAATTGGACAGTTAGGTGTAGGTTGATGTGCTGGCGTCTGTACCTGTGCAATCCAGAACACTAAACGCCGCTGTGCCGTTAGTAAATTGCAGCACAAATTGATCAAATAGAACTTTGTTGCTCCGTCAACACTCAGGTCGGATCTCCGAAACTATGAAGTAATTTACTCACTTACTAACTGTCAACTTGACATCTTGCCACTTGGTTAATTTTTTCCGACGCGGGCAGACAAACGGGTCCCGCAGAAAATAGTTTTATGTCACAAGAGTTTCGAACTATAAAATTATATTTGATAGTAATAGTAATATGTCGTACCTTTTGCACATACTGTGGTCCTAGTGAAGTTATCCACAGAACTTTAACATTGTGTTCCATTGTTTGACTTGGTTGTTCTTGTTACTAACAATGCTGATTTCCTTTTGTTGTTGGGCGACCGACCCCTAGTAATTAATAATTCGTAATTACTACCCTTAGTAGTCGTTTATTAGGAACTATTAATTATGACTTATTCAATTATAATGAAGTTCTTGTATCCATCCTAATCCTAACTATAATATTATAAATGCGAAAGTGATTTGGTTTGTTATGCTTTCACGCTAAAATGGCTGAACGGATTTGGATGAAATTTGGCACATGTGTAGACCATGACCTGTCTTAGGACATAGGGTTGTTTTTATCTCGGTAGTTTGTTTCCGTGGGATAATTTCAGCCTTCCACGCGAGCGAATCCGCGGACAAAAGCTAGTTATCAATGTTTCTTTAATCGCTGCTATACCAATCACTCAAATATATAGATAACTGGGTTCAGACAAGTTCCTGAGGGTCTAGACAAAGTGACATTCTGTTAGTGATAACTATGATGGAGACGTCAAAAATGTATTGCATTGACATACTTAAGTTACCGAAAAGCTAAATGTCAATACTGCTGAAAGTCGTTATTGGAATAACGAAACGCTTTGAAAGCGATTGTCACTTGTCACCTTTGCCAAAAACATGAAGTAACGTAGAGGCCTGTCTTCTTTTATCACCAAACTTAATAATTTCAAACTTATTCCAAAAACACTATGAGTGGATCCCACGTAAAAGAAGGGACACAAATATAAAAGGAAAGTACCTATATATGTGTGTTAAGATTTACGGCTTTTATCTATTGGCTTTCAAAATTCGGGCACGTGCCTTTGTCGGGTGTAAGACGTTTGTGCAAAGGTTTGTCCAAATCTTGGGTCAGTTGTCCTCTCGACAGCAAAATGTTGGTGAATGTTGGTAGGTAAATCTGTCACGCGTAGCTGTGAATGTTTATTAGAATATGAGTTATTGCTGAAGTGTGAACGTGATCCATTGTGTACGTGGAAGGTCTAGGATTTTGGAAAGCTCAGCTTCCTATTTTTATGAGGGCATACAACCGGGTAGAATCTGCCTTTATATTGCGTAGATTTGAGCGGGCTTATGAATCTCAAGATAAAAAAGAATCAAAGCGCCAGCTGCGCTCTTTCTCACAAAATTGTGCAGCACTGGATTAAACATAATTTCATACTTATGAAAAGAAATGTAAGAACTCTAGATCTACTGCTAGTGCAACATATTTATATTAAATGAAATGCTTTTAAGACGACTCGTAGGTACAATGGGTTTAAAAAGATACGCAATGAAGCCGAGAGTCACTTATGTATACTCCTTGTCACTGTGATATTTTTTTTGCACTGGAATGGTCCGGTGGAATCTGAGAACCTTCTAGTTACGAAGATATTGAAGGCCGAAGTTCCAACTTTTTTTACGTTTCTTAACGAAAGCAAGTTTTAAATGTTATAACTGACATAACTCTTGTACCGTTGCATGTACTCGTAACTACAATTTTTTGCGCGCCGTAAGCAGCGATTTTTCACACCAAAAATAAAAGTCGTTTCCCAGCAACAATTCTTGTTTAATGTTACTTATGCGATGCGTATACATCTAACGGCTATTTGATGAGTCACTCTGTATAGATAGCTGACAATGAAAACCATATGAAGATTCTCCACAAACAGCAAAACTATCTCATGTAAATAATAAGTAATGTTGATCATTATAACCATAGCCTCCAGTTTTTGACAGATTACCGAGCCTTAAGAAATCCAAATAACTGAGATTCAATCTCTCAGGCTTCGTCTTTGGACAACAAAGAGTTATTATTGCTACATTTATTCTTTGAATGGATTCTGGGTTTTCGTTTGTGCGATATTTCTCATGATTTCTATTTTCTAGGCGCATTCATATGGATTACTTATGTGGCGAAGAAACTCATGATTATTGTTTGTTTTGATGATATTGATTGAACATAACATTTCGCCTCGTCTTTCATATTAGACAGAGGTATCTTTATGGTTACTACACCCACGTTCTGCCAGTACCATTGAACTGAGGGCGAAATAGAACATAATACTGATGGTTCGGAATACAACACTTTAATGTTGTCGAGTCAAAATGTTACCAATAATAATTATATATTGTGTACACAATGAAATATGATCGTTTTAAGCTTCCCTGTGTCTACAGTGTACCTACAGACACTTATCACCCCAATATGTTAAGAGGTGCTAGCATATACATGTATAGGTACCTATCGATTATACAAGAGCCATCAATATCTTCGGTATATCGAGTGTCAGTCATTGCAGAGATGCTTGACGCCCGATATAATCGGCTACGGGTCGATAGCTCTTGCCAGATGTGACAAGAGGCGTCCAATTTCACCACTTGTAACCCGTTTTACAATCCAAGTTTTCATAAAGACGAGGTATTCTTTTATAAGAGGCTTTATTTTGAATTCAGGAACTATCTGATAGTAGGCTCACATTCTATCGTACGTCGTTCGTTCGTCGTAGACTTGAATAGGTTTGACTGAAATCAAACTTCAATTTAGTTTCATAGGAAGGAATTTAGGCTTTAGATGTTTAAGGAAGTTAGGCTTTGATTAATTGCTATCTGCCTGTAGCGCAAAACGTTACAGAAACAAAAGGACTTGTTTCGTATAAACAGAATTTAATTGCGATGGTGCAACTTTGAAATAAACTTCTGCCCGCGTTGGTTTCAACTTTATTATACAAAACATGAAACCCTATGGCATTTGACAATAATGTAGCTTTCTGCCATTGAAACAATTTTCGAAATCAGATTAGCACTTCTAGAGATTTCCTCCTTATGAAACATATCAACTTTTTTTTTGTTAACCCATACTGTCCCACTGCTGGGCAAAAGCCTCCCCCAAATCTTTCCAGCAACACTTTTCCCGCGCCACCTCGAACCAGACCTCGTGGTACGCGGTCATCTCTCCATCTCTTTTTGGGCCGGCCTCGGCGGCGCCGTCCATCTTCAGGCACCCATTGTGTGGAGATTTTTTATAAACTTTACCGCTTTAAAATAATAGTGTAGATCTATTGGTTCACTAGAAACAACAATCACCTAAAATGGTTCATTACTTAACATTACATACACATAACATTGGGCTCGTGTCTAAATAATAGGTAACAGTCGCACGGGTCGTCGAAGGTTAAGCTACGCTTGCCTAGGTCAGTTCATGGATGGATAACCATCCATTAGCTATCCAGACCTCTTCGTGCCTCGGAAAGCACGTTAAGCCGTTGGTCCCGGCTGTCATTCGTGAACACTTTAGTCGTCACTGGTAGTCAGAAGGCCAAAAGTCTGACAACCAGTCCTACCAAAGGGTATCGTGTTACACAGGAACTGGGTTGTAGAGGTCAGATAGGCAGTCGCTCCATGTAAAGTACTATATTCAGCTGCATTCGGTTAGACTGGAAGCTGACCCCAACATAGTTGGGAAAAGGCTAGGCAGACATACACACGCCTATATCACGCCTGTTTTCGCTAAGGGTTAGTTAGAGGTGTAGTATAATACACCCACACTTCACTAGTTATATTAGTTGTGTTTTGTCAGCTTCTTTATTGTTAAAAATACTAGCTGCCGTAGTAGTCCATTACCTACCTATTTTAAATGACTAATAATAATGAACTACTTATTTTATAGTTTCGCCTTGGGGCGATACTTCCATTCTTTTCAACTAACGCTCCTGTTGTTCAGGGAAGAATACATGGCTCGTTATGCCGTAATTGGAAGAAGGGGGGATCATGTGAATGCATTAATGTAAGTAGTGTCATTATAAAATGACGCTAATATGAAACGTGATCGTTCGCTGGTGACGACACATTTACATGAGCCACTTTGAATTTAGCTTGAAAGTGGGTCAGTTGTTTTCATCAGGAACCTTTTACATTTAATAGTTTTCTCCTACAATTAAGTTTGATTAATTTTTTTTTTTCAAAATATAAGCGGGTGGTGATTAAAGTCGAAAAACGGATGTGTAATCCTACTAATATAAAAAAATGTGAAAGTTTGGATATTTGTTACTAAATAACTACGCACACAGATACTTTATAACCTGGATTAACACATAATACTATAATACTAATATTTATCCCGGAAAATGGTCCACGCATATGAAGTCGTGGGCATACGCTAGTAGTAAATATTCGTTATAAATTTAATCGAGCAAATCAGTAGGCAATGTTCATACAAATTATTTTACATAAAAAGTCGCTCGACACTTTAATAACAATCTTTGAGCCTGAAAATTTTTCATTGTGTTACACTTTATTAAATCAAACTTTAGCCTTGGCTGAAGTCGAACAACGATTTAAGCTATCTTCAGAGCTTTTATTCCAAGTGAGTGTTTATATTAATTATTTTAGCGTGTAAAGTGGGAAAGAAGGTAATTAAACTATTTATTTTGAGTTCCTAAATCTTAGGGTGGCTTGTTTAATATTAAACATAAGTAATACTTTGAAAGCTCGTTATGGTACGGCTGATTAAACATTTTGAAACTAGATTGGGGCAGCCATATCTTCCAGTATATAAGATACTTATATACTCTTCACGTGACCAGAGGGCTGGCCTATTTTTTGGCTAAAGAATCAGCATTGCCACACAATGTGGCAATGCTGCCAGCCTTTTGGGCACGTTTCCTGTTGACAGCGATGCGGACGAATTTTTTGATGCCCTTTGATTATTTGCCCTCCTTTTTATATACTTGTACATATTATTATTATTATTGTATATAATTAACAGGTATAATCGAAATAGTCATAATGCGCTGACCCCAAATAAATTCGGATATGGGCAAGAAAATGACGATGATGGTGATGAATAGACCTCAACCCACTAAACTTAGGAACGTTTTTCTTTTCAATTAGCCAAGGATGTAAGTGATAATGTCTGTGACAGTCAAACACCTCGGGGGAGTCGTTTAATACAAAAGAAGCTATTTTAGCATTCAGCACACTTGTTCTCATTACGACGGGCTTTGTCCTATTATTTATGAGCTACGTGAACTCTTTACTTGGCATACATACGTCTATTTTATTTAAAACAATGTTATTAATTTGAAGCATACATTTCCCTAGGCGGGAATTCTTCATGTAAATGTTTAGTGAAGTACCGATAAAAAGTGTTTTTGCAATATTCATGATGTTTCGGAACTGTATATGTTACATAGCGTGGGGATCAAGACTAGTAGGTACTTTAACTCTGAAAGAACTCGAATAAATACGTTTGGATGGTTTATCCTAATCTCAGGAGTTTCACTTTACAACCAAATTCAGAAAACATTTTCAGTTATTTACAATTTTTTGTCTTTATGGATACAGGTTGAAATTGAAAACATGCGACAAATCAAAATGGGATTTTGTACTAAAAAAAAATCAGCTGTTCCTTACATTTTGACGAGTTATGCGAACATAAATGTACGGAACAGCTGATTTTTTTTTCGGGATTTCAGGGTTGGTCCCATAGTAAAAGTTGTTCATAATGATGAGTACAAGCTCCCATTTTGATTTGTCGCATGTTTTCAATTTCACCCTGTATACATTACCTTATACCGAAGAACTTAGAATTTCTCAAAATTCTCACACAAATTGTCTGACAATTTTTTGCGGTATTCTGTCTGTCAATTTTTTGGTGTATCATCATCTGCCTAGCCTTTTCCCAACTATGTTGGGGTCGGCTTCCAGTCTTACCGGATGCAGCTGAATACCAGTATTTTACATGGAGCGACTGTCTATCTGACCTCCACAACCCAGTTACTGGGTAATACGATACCCCTTGGTAAGACTGGTTGTCAGACTTTGACGTATATATATTTAAAAAAATTTTGAAGATATAAACCATTTAACTAAACACTATTATAAATAACTATTAACATTTAATTTATTATTTAACTATATTTCTTTTTGTTTAACTTTACCATTTACACCAAAAAATTGTTATCACAGGACCAGAATCTCATTGAAATATTTCAGATCAATTTCATGTGCAGTAGTCGTGATTCTTTGCGAACGTTACAATTGATACAATCATACGACATTTGGCAAGGCCATTCGCGTTTGGCAAATAACCAGAACGTCTTTCTAGCGATAGTGTTCGGGCAATTGAAATGGTAGTGATTCATTTATCTCATCTTATGACAGTATTCAAGGCTATTATTCGTTGACATACATTTGTTTTTATTTTAGCGTCATTTACAATATGTTTTGGTGACGTGACGATATATGCGTATGTAGAAAGCTTTTTCTTATATTCTTTCTCCTTCTCCTTTTCTATTTGGCTAAAATCGCTTACATACGATGCAACTGAAAAACTTGTGGAAGTGTAACACATTCACACACACACGCTAACGCACCCTCTTTATCCCGTAATTTAATTGTCTTTGTTTTATTTTTTATTTTTAACTACTTATATATAGTTTAAAGTATATTTTTACCTTATCTGGAGCCGGGCATCGTTTAACTATTTTTATGATTGTATCTGTTTTTGTTCCAAAATAAACGATTTTTATTATTTATTATTTCTCCTTCTCTGTTTATCTGTGTCCGCGTATCACTGGTCAGTTTCCCTCAGTCGTCAGTTTATTTAATTCGCCAGTTTCGTTGATTAGCCAGTTTCACTGATTCGTCAGTTTTCCCGATTAGACAGTTGTGTTTACTCGACAGTTTCCAGTGTTTGCCAGTTTTCGTCGATTCGTCAGTTTTATTCAATTCGTCAGCCAAAGTATAGTCGGTAGAAAACTGCACACACGACTGCTAATTTATATATAACAAGCAGTGCCCCGCGGTTTCACCCGCATCAGTGTCGATCCCGTGGGAATATCGGGATAAAAAGTGTCCTATGCTAAGTATCAAGCTATATTACTGTAAAGATTCATCAAAATACGTTTGGTAGTTTTTGCGTGAAAGAGTAACAAACATCCATCCATCCTCACAGACTTTCACCTTTATAATATTAATGTGATAGTAGGATTAAGATCTATTTGATAACTTTTAGCCATATTTATGGAATATTATACAAACTCATTGTTTATTCAACTTTTAAAAACCTTTTCCCTTGAGTGTACCAAACTGACGAATCGACGAAAACTGGCAAACACTGGAAACTGTCGAGTAAACACAACTGTCTAATCGGGAAAACTGACGAATCAGTGAAACTGGCTAATCAACGAAACTGGCGAATTAAATAAACTGACGACTGAGGGAAACTGACCAGTGATACGCGGACTCGTTTATCTCTGCACATACCAGTAGGTATAGTCAGGAAAATGTATTTTTATCAACTTAAATTGTCCTTTAGTTACAATAGCAACAACAGTTTTTGAACAGCTAGGTATATGAAATGGTTAGCATAATCAGCCTTTAATGTTCCCACTTCTGGGACACAGGCCTCCTCTCTGTGAGAGGGATTGGGCCGTAATCCATCACGCGAGCTCAGTGCGGATTGCTAGATGTCACATGTCTTCGAATTTTTGGTTCTAAGACGTGCCGGTTTCCTCAAGATGTTTTTTTCCTTTGGCCGTTTTGAGAGCAGTGGTGATGAAATAATTTACACAAAGTAAAGCGCCTGTCTAGGTCCAAAAGTTAAGGCCGTTATCACTGGGCCACCACTGGTCTCATGAAATGATTATAACACGGCAAATTGACGTAGGATGCCAATTTTTTTATCAATTTAATATCTCTGACTGTGAACACGACTACATATCAAGCTACACATTTATAATTTTAGCTGACCTCGCATTGTATAGGCTTTTCGTACAATTAGAAGTTAGCATAAACTGGAAATGGAAAGCTTGATATGGGACTCCATGTTGGATTGTAGGTAGGCACGGCTGTATAATCCAACTTTTTTTTTTTTTTAATGTTGCCCCACACTAGGAATTTCTCCTGTATTGTGGGTGCGTTTACAAACACAACTCGAATACACAAACAACCACAAATTTACAATCTATCTTTTATTTATGGATTTGATTATACTCACAACAAATGAAGGATAAAACCGGATAAAATCCGATAAAATCCGAGAAGCTGTAATTGAATACCGCACGAATAATTCATCAAGGCAAAGCAATCTGTTGCGCAGAGCTTTTGAGAGAAAGAGAGTCTTTTGTAAGAGAAAGTAGATCGTTATTACAATTGTCGAGTGCTGACATCATTAAAAATAGATACCCATATGTATACGAGTATCATGTTTATTTTGTCGTATTCAAAACATGATTGTTTCGAGTCGTATGACTTTTCACACATTAATGCCTCTCGAGGATACATCCCGGCAGCGTCCTTTAGAAATAGGGTGTGCAGATGAGCAAGCACATTTTATCACATTCGAGAGAATTCCCTAGACGTCGCCGCGTCGGCGCCTTTTAACGAGGGTAGCTAATATCTTTGTAAATAAATCGATTATTTTAAAATTCGACGTAGAATGTTTCTTTTCTCACGCAACGTTTTAGAGACCTTTTGAAGTGATTGGAGTGGTCATATATTGCGTGTGAAACTCAAATATAATTATGACACTAACATAATAATTATAGTAATTAACAAGTAACTTTAACCGCAGAACAACGTATAAATAGTACTAAGTAATGAGTAACTTAAAAGCCAACAGTCTTAAAATAATCATAGTAATAACGTACATGTATATAAAAAAAGGAAGGTGAAATAATGATAGATGAGCAGTGGTGGCCAAGTAGTAACGGCCGCGACTTACGAGTTGTAGTCGTAGGTTCGAACCCAGACAAGCGCTTTACTTTGTATAAATTATTATTTCATCACCACTGCTCTCAAAACGGTGAAGGAAAACATCGTGATGAAACCGGCGTGTCCTAGAACCAAAAATTCGAAGACATGTGACATCTGCCAACCCGCACTGGGCCCGCGTGGAAGATTACGGTGCACTCCCTCTCACCGAGAGGAGGCCTGTGTTCCAGCAGTGGGAACATTATAGGCTGATTATGAAATAATCATAGGGCATCAAATAATTCGTCCTCATCGTTGTCAGCGGGAAAAGTAAGTAATAATTATGTTGGGGTCGACTTCCAGTCTAAACAGCTGAATACCAGTATTGTACATGGAGCGACTGCCTGTCTGACCTCCACGACCCAGTTGTTGGGTAATACGATACCCCTTGGTAGTAACTTAAATTAAGTACCCGCACTAATAACTTTACTATATATTTTTATGATCCGTTCCCGCAGACAAACCGTAAAACAGTTTTGTGGGGCACTGTTTTAAGTACATACAAGACTATAAAACTCTATAAAAATAAATAACATAATTTAAAAAATATGACTATTTTTGAATACCAAACAGATAAAGCCGTGGCCTCTAAAGCCTTTTCTTTTTCTTTGAGCACCAAAGGTAAAAAAACGTTCAGATACAAAAATAAAAATGGCAGTAGAAAAGCTTTTGCAAACAGCGTCTAGGGAAAGTCTGATAAGTAACTCAAAACTACATAGTAATATTGAAAGCCAAGTTTGCAGTGCCTCCGAAAAGTCACTTAAAAAGATAACAAGCCCTTATTCCATGCGAGGTTACCTAGAAATAGATCGAAGACAATAGTTTTATCTGGTAGAATGAATCAAATTGACTGATATACTATTCCGATAAAACATTAGTTCGTTGCTTAAGCTTATGTACACCCAGGGAAATTATGTGTTAAGCAAATTGACACCTTTTTTATTTTTTTTTATCGTGTGGAAATCCTCATGGATGTCCACCACCCTGGGGTGGGTGGAGGGGTCTGTCAGACTCTTACTGACTAAAACCACACGGTGTCCTGCTGCTACCTTTAGCCGGGGTGCTGGAGTGCTTGCGCATTTCGTCACGCTCCCCCGTGACACCCTACGTCAACTTGCCGTGTCATAGCCATTTCATACAACTGTCATAGAATGACAGTTTTGATTTAAATGTACGGAATTTCCTTAACAATGAATTTACCTGACCTAATATAAGTATTATACATAGTTGCAGCTGTGATAATGTAAGGGTTGAATAATATATACTTTATTTCATCATAATGCTGTGTCGAAACGAAAACATGATCGGATCGAATTTTAAATAGCTAAAAGATAGTGGCCATTATTTTCTGAACTTTCTTTGTTATGTCAGGACTTTGCTCAGCAGTGGGATTATGCAGGCTAACAGTAACAGTTATTATATTTTGTATTGACCTCGTTTGTTAGTTATAAAGGAAAAGGATGAGGATGAGGATGATGGGGATGTGGAGGAGGAGGAGGAGGAGGAAGGGAACGGATTTTTATAAATTAGTTTATAAAACTTTGGACACTAGTAACCCATTTTTTTTTATTTGTTTCCTGGGTGGAAAATCCTCATGGTGTTCCATCTCACTCCTACGCCGGGGGCCACGGGAACGTACGATCCTTCCGCAACCCCGGACTGGTGCCGCCGCTTTCGGGCCGCTAACCATTATGGTTAGGTACTCGTGTGGAAGTTAACTTAATATACCTATATTCTTTATGTTCAAAGGATTCATGTTGGTTTTTTTTCTTTTAATCTTACGTTGCAACACTGGTTTTAATTACAAGGTTTAAATAAATATACACACGTTTTACAAAATTTCAAATGATTTAAAACAAAAAATTTTAGCGTGTCCTGAATCTCGTTAAACTTTAATTTATAACGTTAAACAAGTAAAAAGGCACTAAATTAAAATCCCTTTCAAACCGAAAGAAACTTTGTAACCATGTTTAGTAAACAAAACAAATTAATTATCAAACTTTCAACGTGGGTTCAACAAATACAAACTATTAGCGATTGATGCGGATCCATTAATAGATGTAAACATTGAAAGGATCTGAAGGATATTTACGTTAAAGTTTCATCTTGATTGTATGACAATATTGATATAAGGTTGAACCTGTAAGCACTATTCGTTCATTTTAAGGTTGATAACGAATTTGTGTTCGTACGGTACTCATTTTCCGGTTCAAAAACGATTATAGCTTGCAGACGAGATCTTAAAACCTGTACGAATTTATAAGATCATTTTTACAAGCTATGCCCTCGCCTTTGTTTGCGTTTATGTCGTAAAACAACAATGTGACGCTTAGAGAAGGTGTAAGTACCACTCCTCCATTGAAAATTAAGAATGGTGTAGATGGAAAGGACTAACAATTTTTTTTGGAAATGATTTCAATGTACAGAAACGCCTCGTTTACAGATTTATTATATGTATAGATTTCTTGATGAAAAGTACCGACAATCATTGTGCCAAAATTCCTACCTCCACTGTCGTCATCGAAAATCTATAAGTCTATTTTATTTACTATCCAGCCGGATACTGAATTGAAGGTCAATATTCGGCCCACAACTATCCGTTTCAGCATCATCATCTACCTAGCCTTTTCCCAACTATGTTGGGGTGGGCTTCCAATCTAACCGGATGCAGCTGAATACTGCCTATCTATCAACTATCCATTTCATAACAAATATAATTATTGAAACAGCACCATATAAGCTTATTGGAAACATAACAAGTAGGTATCTTGACATAATGGCAATAGCTACCGACTAACACGATACTATAACGCGACTTGGACTCACATTGATGGAAATATCATTTATGGCTGTATAGAACAAGCCATTACGGACTCTTGACAACAGCCATTGAGGTCATTGCGAAGAAATTAACTTCTTTAGGTATAGGTATATACGTCACTCTAGCTACCAGTGGCGAAGGTACCATACAACTCGATTCTCACCGGCTTCCCTTCGAAAATTCAGAACATAACCACTCTATAGTCAATTCATCATTGAAATTTTCTTTTGGTTTCTTTTTTTGCTCCGGCCTACCTCTGTCATAAATTCACCCTTCGCCACTGCTAGCTACCTAGGTAAATGTTGGTAGGATAGTATTACTATTTGGGGTAGGTATAAAAATATAATATTGTTATGATTAACTAAAACGCAAATCATAACAAAAGCTGGTGTCTGAACATATTCAAGGCTGTCAACAGAACGATGTTTTACATTCGTTTATCGTTAAATACATACTTAGGTGATTTGTGATGCAAGTGGGCACTATTCATTAAAATAATTACAGAAAGGCACAAAAATAATCAGCTTATAATGTTCCCACTGCTGGGACACAGGCTTCCTCTCGGTAAGAGGGAGTGAGCTATAATCCACCACGCGGGCCCAGTGCGGGATGATAAATGTCACATGTCTTCGAATTTTTGGTTCTAGAACATGTTGGTTTCCTCATGATGTTTTCCTTCACCGTTTTCAGAGCAGTAGTAGAGAGGCACATATTTATATGAAAAGATTAGCTGCGCCCCGCGGTTTCACCTGCATAAGTGTGGATTCCGTGGGAATATCGGGATAAAAATACTAAATAACAAATAGGTATCCTATGTGTTAATCCTGGTTATAAACTATCTGTGTGCCAAATTTCATCCAAATCCGTTCAGCCGTTTGTGCGTGAAGAAGTAACAAACATATAAACACACACACAAACTTTCGCCTTTGTAATATCATATAGTGTGATTGGAAATCACAAATTCCTTCAAGAACCTAATATTTTCAAGTCACGTTTACTTGAAAATGTTAAGCTGTTCTCGGACTTCTGAAATAAAAATAATTAGTTTTTGTTCTACTTAGGAGGAATCTACTTTATGCAATACTTAATAAGAACTTGCAGAACGTAAAAAAGTAAAAAAATCTTCAAAAAAAGATGGCAAAGAAGACCGTTTGCTGTCCAACAGTAATTACACTACTGTGAAAACAAGTCCTGAAAAGGAATATTTTTATACTATGATATAGTAGATGATGTTACTAACCTTATAAATTTTACTGTTTTATTTATGCAATACCTACAGATTTAATGAGATTCAAGTCACCCGGATATGATGAGCCTTATTTTTTATCGCTCATAAGCATCAGAGGACTCCCTTTTTATTCCGTACGACTTATCTCAGAACGAGGAATAAACGCGTTTTATAGGTTTATGAATTTAAATTCCCAGCTTTTGCAGAAAAGTAGGTAATTTCCTACCATCTCTACGATACATTATTTTCGAACGATACTTAACTTATATAACTACTGGCTTCGGTAGGTCGTTATCGGCTTTATAAGAAAGGTAATGTTCTTTAAATCTTGATTAGTAACCTGCCTAAAACGTAAAAGAAAAATAGCAACGAAGAAAAATATACAAAGGTTTAATGCTACCACGCAGAAAGGCATATACGCAAACGTGTGCATAGTCCAATATTAGGAAATTTCATGTTATAGGAACCAACCATGAAAAGTACGAGAATAACGTAGAGGAAAATGAAACAGTTGTAGGTATTATGTACTGCGTTAAGCCCGCACAATATCATAATATACAAATATTTGTGCAAGGCGCGTTTCAACGAGGTTCCTGACCTCGATAACTCTGTGAACCTTGGTTCCCATTCCATAAAACAACCAGTCGGTAGGTACAGGTTAAACCAACAACTGGTTGTTGATTCTAGGATCGGTTTAAAACGCCGAATAAACCATAACAGTTGCTTATAGTTTGAATGAAAATACGAATGCTTTGGGTATGGAAATATGGTGAGACTTTTCGGCGAGTTTTATAGTCTGATGTAAATAACAGCTTGTTCAAAATTGTACAAATAACTCCTGCGTGTATGTCCAAGCACATCAATACAGGTTCCTTTTTATTCTAGAATTCTAAAATCCACACGGCATAAATGAAAAAGTCTTTGAAGATAGAAAACAAATAAATAAACAAAGCGTATGTCCAGAACAAACCATGAAAGCACGGACAGAGGGGAAAGAATGCAATGTAATATCCGTTTTTATGCGGAAAATGCTGCTCATATTTTACTGTACAATTGATGTTTTAGAATTCAGCAGTAGTGCTTGTTAGCACCCGCGGTCTGTCGGCTCTTCACTTAGTACCTGCATATACCTCTACAACGTACTTGCATGCGAAAATAACAAGACACTCGTGGCTTACCAGGGCAGGGGAAGCGCGACCTGAAAATGTTTTTTTTTTCTTTATTTTCGTGCTAAAAACAACGCAAAGCGTGAGTTAGGATACCTTTGATTGTGCAATGACAAGGGTCGGTGTTTCACAAATTGCCATTTGGCATTTTTCCGTCAGAGTAAGCAGAGAAGCGTAATGATCGCCCTTGACATGCGTATCAAATGTTAGCTCTAATTTGTGAAGTTTCTAAAAGTTTTGAGACTACTTCGTAAGACTAGAACTAAAAGTCATCCAATATCAAATTCAATTAAGTCTAGCCTTTACTGCTGAATAAAACTGGAATGAAGAAATAGTGATGGTGTGGTATAAACCCTATCCGTAGGCTTCTGAACTGGACAGGTTATCCCGCTCTGGTTTTGATTGGTGTCAATACAAATAGAGGTGCAACCAACCGGGTGATTGATTGTCTTACACAACGAAACTTTGAGTGAAAACCTCACCAAAATATTGCAAAAACATAAATAAAACGCGAATGAAAACGAGCGAATTGGAAACCATGTTTCTTTTAAAATTTCTTCTCGGGAAACGAATTACGAGTATTACATTATTTATAATCTGTAAAGCTGAAAAAAAACAACCCCACAGAAAACAGATAGGTAAGTCGTTTAAGGAAACGTCCAGTTTTAAATCATTTATAAGGGATTATTCTGTTTCAGATCTTCCGAAATAACGAGTTGTAAGTCTCTACTTTTTCATGAAGATCAAAACATTTATCTGCTTATGGCACACGTTTTCCGGTTTCAAAGAGAATGCAAAGATGAAAAATATAATGATAAGAGAGATTTTGAACGTGTACCTACCCAATACAACGGCTGCTGCAGGTGCGGAAAACCTCAAATGGCGCAAATACTCCAATCTCTTTGGAGCTTAATGTTCGAGGCGTTTGGGGTTGAAAAACTAGGGCCATGGGGTTCGAGTGCCCACTTTGTATTTCGAGACATCGCTAAGCGGTTGATCGGCTCTTCACATGACCAGAGGGCTGGCCTATTTTTTGGCCAATGAATCAGCATTGCCATACAACGTGGCACATTTCCTATTGACAGCGATGCGGAAGAATTTATTGATGGCCTTTGATTATTTCCCCTCCTTTTTACTTAATATTATTATTATTTTAAGACTGTTAGCTTTTTAAATTTTGTAAATGTAATGTATTTTACTATCTACATATTAATTAATACAACAGTAAATCGCATTAAAAAAACGCAAAATAAAAAACAATGAAAATAATAATAAATGATGATAATTTTTCTTTTCCAAAACAGTTCTTATTCAGTAGGTATTGCACCCGCTTTTACCCGACTACGGTAAAGCCAAAGGAGGGTTATGATTTTAACAGGCTACGTATCTATAAGTCTACTTGTTACTTTGGCATCCCCACTTTTTCTATTGAAGAAGTTACTATCTAAACTTTCTTTACAAATAAACTTACAGACATTCTTACAAGCAAAAAGAAAAATATTTGTCTCACAACACAAGTTCCTGACAAGGGGAAGTATCTTCCACAATAGGTATTGTGCAATCTGTTTATCGACTTCTCGATACTCACATAATAACGTTAACAGACAAGTTTTTCAACGATAAGTAGGTGCTAAGTATCGGGGCACTCGAAATTTACATAAAAGATAGTGTTTTGCTCGCGATAGATAGGTATGACAAATATTTTACGTTTCATCTTTCTGAAACAGTAACACTGTTTATTCATTATAATTTTTTTGTTTCTTCTCACACATAGTCATACATAGACATAGTCGAAATGTCCACTAAGTTTAATATGAATGTCTGCTTGAAACTTTATTTGGATATGTTACTTAAGAAATAAACTTTTAACCACCAATAATTGTCCAAGTCGTTCGCCACCGAAAATGAAAAACTTAAAAAATATTAAAATTCAGAGCAGTTTTCTTAACTTAAAAGTTATTTAAGTAAAGAAGTGTTTCCTTTCTTAGCAGAAAAGTCTAGTCTGTCTTCTAGAAACAGGAAGTTGAAAAGCTAGAGAACGCAAAACTTTTGAGATCTTTTTGTCTGCACCAACTTAAACAAAAGCAAAATGGCGGCATGTAGTTCAAGCAACATGACATTTGGTCGAGTTAGTTTTGCGTTCAACACTTTTTTTTGTCTCATTTTCTCTTCGTTAATGTCGTATATATTTTGCATGAAAACCGCAGTTAAAATGCGAGTTTTTATCTTTCACTAAAATTATTCTTCAACGTTTGCAAATTAGAGTAAATAGCAGCGAAGAGAAGCCGCCAAGTTTAAAAAGGTTACATTTTAAACGAAGAATCAGGTTAGCCATGCTGACGTTGATGTTAATGTCGGGATTTATTATTCGTATAGAAATAAAATATTTTCAAAGTCGGGAAAAATTGTGCCAAGTGGATTTTGCATTAATGTGACACCTGCGTTTTAATCAGCAAGCGGAAACTCATTTTTATGCCATTACATTGTAAAAAAATTGCCATCAGTCCTTAAAAAGAAAATTATATTTTTCGTTTACCATGTACAGACGCCAGCACATAAAGCTACTACAATCTGTCAAATTTCTTTAATAGATTTTCAACTTTATCGGTAAAGCATAAGGTTCAAAGTTGATTGGGAAAATTTGACAGTTTCGGGTAGCTTGATGTGCTGGCGTCTGTACAACATAAACCTTTATAGCAATCTCAATAGTTCGTTTATTGGAAAATGTTCAAGTTGAGAGTCGATTTTCATGGTACAAATATAGAGCGCCGAAGGCTTTAAACCGAAACTTCATCGTAAAGTTTTGCCAATGTCATGAAGTTTCTTTGTGAAGTAAGAATGTAGTCTTAAAGTTTACGAGAAAATAACATTAAATAAGTGAACAGGGAGCAGTGGTGGTCCAATGGTAACGGCTGCAACTTACGAATTGTCGGTCGTAGATTCGAACCCAGACAGGCGTAAGGCGGCTTTGTGTAAATTATTTCATCACCACTGCTCTCAAGACGGTGAAGGAAAACATCGTGAGGAAACCCGCATGTCCTAGAACTAAAAATTCGAAGACATATTGTGTCATCTACCAAGCCGCACTGAGCCTGCGTGATGGATTACAGCCCACTCCCTCTCGCCGAGAGGAGGCCTATGTCTCAGCAGTGGGAACAGTATAGGCTGATTATGTGTAAGTGAACATAAATTGCGATTTCTTGACAATATTTGCAATTTGATTTGTCCATTATTACAGGCAATGTCTGTCCATTATTGAGTACTAGAACAATTATTTATCCTCGTCGAATCAGATGGAGATATCTATACTAATATTATAAATGCGAAAGTGTGTCTGTTTGTTACCTCTTCATGCTTTTTTTTTTTTTTGTATGGGATATCATCTAATGACTCCTCCCGCTCTGGGTGGAGCGGAAGGGCGTGTCAGACTCTTACTGACTAAAACCCACTCGTGTTCCTTACTTAGCCCTTTATGTTCCGGGGCAGCGGTAACCCTTTCGGACGATCCCGCTACCCCGGCAGGCTTCGGCCCTGGCGGGCCCCTTCCTTTATGCTGACATCTCTTTGAGGCGCGCGTGGAACACATACACGCCGTCCGGCATGGGCCTGGTCCTGATCGGGCGGAGAGCTACCCATTACTCTCCGTCCGCAGGCCCGCACCTACGGTGGCCGGGAGTCGTCACGCGGCTCCCGACGCCTCCGAGCGTCTCCCGCGGCGGCTGAGGCGTGAGGCTCTCTCCCTGAGCCGTCCCGCCACCTCCTTCGCTAGCATGACTGCTTCGCAGAAGGAGGTGACCGCCTCCCACTCCCTCTCGCCCCGGACCATGGCTTGAACTAGGGCCGGACGCGAGAGGTCGCCGCCGTTGCCGATCGCCTCTACGAGGACACGGCGGTGCTCCGCCCAAGCGGGGCAGACCTCCACCGTATGCTCCACCGTGTCCTCTGGGCGATCCTCGCAATGGTGACACCCGGGCGTCTCCTCCCGCCTGATGATGTGCAGGAACCTCCCGAAACATCCGAAACACCTCTTCATGCTTAAACCGCTGAATCGATTTAGATGAAATTTGGTATATAGTTTGAGTCCTGGGAAACAACATAGGATAGATTTATTCCAATATTCCCACGGCATCGAAACTTATACGAGTGAAACCGCGGGGCGCTGCTAGTAAAAATATATAGACACTAGCAGCGTCCCGCGGTTTCACTCACATTAGTGTCGATCCCGTGGGAATATCGGGATGAAAAGTAGCCTATGTGTGTTAATCCTGGTTATAAACTATCTGTGTGCCAAATTTCATCTAAATCGATTCAGCGGTTTGTGCGTGAAGATGTAACAAACATACAAACACACTCGTAAACATTCGCCTTTATAATATTAGTATGATGAATGTTTGAATCCTAATAAATGAAATACTAATACATTACGTACCTACCAACAATAATGCATATTCCAGCTTTCTTCTCCGTAACTGATAAAGACCACAACAATTTAATCTGAAACGTCTATTAGATTTCGAGTGTTTAAAACGTTATTTGGGAACCATTTTGGTAGATATTTTGCGGCCGTAGTTGGTATTAAATCATAAGCTGAGATGGTGGTTCTAAATGCTATTAATTTTCGGCTATGAAACGAACGAGTTGCCTTTGAAGTCGTGCTTTATACTGTTGGTGATTTTATTAGCCATTTTGGAAATTAATTCATGTTTCTGTGTAATAGTAGTAGACTACTATTACACAGAAACATGAATAATACAATGTACAACGCCCGATTCTCGCTTCTTCGGAGTCCGCACGACCCGAGTTGTTCTTAAATTAAATACCAGACACATTGTATGCGACAAATGGTACAAATCTTCCCTGCACATAATAATATATCTACGGCCATTATGGTACACGATACCCATATTTGCCGACGTAAGCAAAACAGCTGCATCCAAGTTACTCCGGTAGTTTGTGTCCAGACGCGACAATTTATTGACTCAAAGTGCTATTTTCGTGACTTCACATACTAAATTTTATTACTTGGTTTCCGATGTCCATATTTATAGGAATAAAAACGGGGTTGTTTTTATTTTATTTTTGCGAGCTGTTTTTATGGCCGCATACTGAAACGCCTGCTGCGGCTCGGTTTCCGCAACTCTGCCTCGTGTGTAGGAGCATTTGATGCGGAAACTTAGTTAGTCCGGCATGTTACAAATGACGGTCCGTAAAGGCGGTCAAATGTTTGCAATACTAGAGTAATTACATAAATAAGATCGCGCTAAATTACCTTCCGTAGTACTTACGTACTTGTTTTTTGTTTAGTCTGCGGTTGTAACAGTATACATTTTGAGGTGTAACGATTATGAGGGTGACGTTAGGGTATCAAGGTGAAGGACGAAACCTCAATTTCGCTGAGTTTTTAGATCAGTTTTAGACTAAAAAGAAAGTGATGTTGTCATTTTTTTAGAAAATGTGATTAGAGGTAGAGAGTCGAAAAACTTTAATTGGAAGCTGAGTGGGAGTAAAATTTTTAGAAAAACTAGTTAACACAAGACAAATGAAAATGCTAATAGGTAACCTCAGAAGTGATAAGCAGGGACGTAGGTAACTACTATCCAAAACGTACAATTAGCGTATAACTGCCTAAATGACAAGAATTTGACCCTCCGCCCGGCAATCAGGACATATTATTTTTTCCGGTATTATTTTTTTCGATTCCGATTTTCTGACCCTTTTGAACATAATAATTTGGTGCGTCACTTTCGTTAGCCATAAATAAGAGCAGGGCGTGTCTTTGCCACTTATAAGAGTGTGTGCTAACCTTGTGGCCCAATATCTCCACAACTGGGCTGACTGGGCCCAGCCAAAAGGCTTTTACGTTAATAACTTTTTTAAATTGTTTACTTTGCTGTCGTGCTTGTAAGCATTATGTTTTGTTTTTTTTTAGGATATTGTTGGTATTTTATGAGTGCAATTAGGGACGGGAAAGGTCGTGTTAAATATGTATGCGACAGTGTTTTTGAATTTAAACAATGTGAGTAAACTTTGGGTATTTCATTGTGTAGGTGCAACGTGATGGTGGGTACCTAAGTATGGTGTTGAATCCGATTTTCATACGATTTAAACTTTAATTTTTTGCTAAAGTATTTAACTTTTTTCCCGTGGTAGCGGTCTTGACTCACGAGTTGTAGGTTGTGGGTTCAAACCCAGGCAAGCGTTAATTTATTTCATCATCACTGCTCTCAAAACGGTGAAGGAAAACATCGTAAAGAAACCGGCATGTCCTAGAAACCAAAATTTGTAACACAAGTGACATTCACCAACCTGCACTGGGTTAGCGTAGTACATATAAGGCTACAGCCCTCTTCCTCTCACAGAGAGGAGGCCTGTGTTTCGGCAGTATAGTATTCTTATGTTATGATAACCTTTTTCATTCGGCACCATAGCAATGAAATTGACGCTTCTAGCGTTATGTATGCAATTTCATTTTTACGGCAACCGAATCTCTCTCCTTTGACGAAATGCTAAACAAAAATGCTTGTAAAATGTACGTGTGTTTTGCAATATTTCTCAAATATCTTCCAATCGTATTTCAAAGTAAATAGGGAAATGCATATGTATCCGTGAAGGTGCTTACCTTCAAAGATATGAACCCATTCCAACCCCTGGGAAAGGAAAAGGGGCAAACGGCATTGTCAGTTTATCATACATTTTTATCTTCATCATTATATTTGGAAATAAGTCTATAGTTCTGTGTTTTGCTTGTTTTACTCGTGATTTAAGCTTCGGGTAGATTTCGTAAGGGTACGTATACACTGACAGATGACTTGTTTAGCGCCTAGAGCCTAGTGACTTAAGGGGCTTACAGGACCTAAACGCAAAAAACGCAAGTTTTAGAAACAATAAAAGTATATGATCGGCTACAGTAAACAACATCAGAAAAATATTCATATATTTATCATTATTCTCCAGGATATATGCTAGGTAGATAGTATGTTGAAAACATAATACAACGCTGCGATGCGCTTTTTTTTATGGATGGGAAATCATCTAATGACTCCTCCCGCTCTGGGTGGAGCGGAAGGGAGTGTCAGACTCTTACTGACTAAAACCCACCCGTGTTCCTTCCTTGGCCCATTATGTTCCAGGGCAGCGGTAACCCTTTCGGACAATCCCTCTACCCCGGCAGGCTTCGGCCCTAATGGGCCCCTTCCCTTATGCTGACATGTCTTTGAGGCGCGCGTGGAACACATACGCGCCGTCCGGCACGGGCGTGTCATCGCGCTCCTCTTTCTTTTCTATGCAGTCGGACAAAGACCGTGCTTTAGGTCAAGTAGTCGCCTTAACATCCTTCGATGCACGCTAGGCGACTAGCAAAGGCGCCAAGCGCGCAGTGCGGCCGGTTGCGATAATTATAGAGCGTTCGTTCCACTCGCAAGATGGCTCGGTAGGCTTTAGGCGCTAAGCAATCCACCTGCCATTGCATACATAGCCCAACTGATTGTGAAATTAATCAGGACTCTATCAACTGACCTTGACATATTTTTGAGGAAGAATTCTTAAGTATTGGCTGGGTATTCAGTAGGATGTAAAGTCAGAAAAATTTACTGCTAAGCAAAGTGACTACCAACTTAAATTATTTTACAGACGCCAGCACATCAAGCTACCCGAATCTGTCAAATTTACCCAATCAACTTTGAATCTTATGCTTTAGCGATAAAGTTGAAAATCTATTAAAGGAATTTGACAGATTGTAGTAGCTTGATGTGCTGGCGTCTGTACGTATATTTAAATCACAACTGTCATTCTTTAAGTTGTATAAAATGGCTATAATACGGTAAGCGATAAGGTGTCAATTTGTTTCCCGGACTGTATTGAGCTAACTTTTATGATTTTTCTTTTGAAATGGAATTGTTATTGAAGATAGATGATGTAAATTGATATCAATCATCCAGTCTTTCATGAAAAAGTCGTTATTTACTTTTATATTCCTACAACTGTTATTACAGATAATTTAATGTATTAATTTCAAGAAACTCAAGACCACATACAGTTATGAAAATTAATTGGTACCATACGACAATTTGCCGTGTTATAGGCATTTCAAGCTACTAACAAAGAACGACACTTGTAATTTTAATATACGGACAGTTTAAGATGGCATTCAATTTGTTTCCATGGTAGGTATACATTCTTACAGGATGTATTAGGTACAACCCACCAAATGAAGCTGTAAGTACCGGTTTACGCGAAATACAAAAGAAAGAAACATATTACCATTTACACGTGTCGAGGTCGAGATACGTAAACAATCCATCCGAGATACTTTCTTATAACGACGTATGATTGAGATGGGAGATTGTTTATACTGTGTCCCCATTCGCTTTGGCCGGGACAGGTAACCTAGTTACAAGAACAATGATCGCATAGGGATGAAACTTTGTGTGGACTAAGATTTGTGGGGTGAGCTGATCGGTAATAGATATAACTTAACGAATGCTTGGTGGAAAATTGTTGAATTGATTATTTAATTTATTGAATGACTAGCCTGCCCGCCCGGTTTGCATGGTTTTTACGACCTGACAAGACATCGAGATTTATTTATTACTAGCTGTTACCCGCGACTTCGTCCGCGTGTATTTTTTTTCTAAAATAAAAGTAGCTTAAGTTACTCCTTATTACATCAGCTATCTGCCAGTGAAAAGCCCGTCAAAATCGGTCCAGCCGTTTCAGAGATTAGCCGGAATAAACAGTTAGACAGACAAAAATGGCAAAAAATGTTATTTTGGTCTTTGGTAAATGTACCGTGTATACATCCATATGCATTTAGTAAATAGCGGTTATTTTAATATTACAAACAGACACTCTAATTTTATTTATTTGTATAAGTAAGTTCTGCATATTTTTAATATGCACGTATTCCTACAGCCATCTAGATAGGTCGGTACCTATAGACATATTTTTTTAATCATCAAATTTTACCCATATTAGAGTCATTAATACAGTTTACCATTATAAGTTCAATATATTAAACACAATACCTCATTAAGCGAATACTAAAATAAAACATATAACATAATATCTAGAGTTCATTAACCTGAATCGATTATCAAACGCAAGAACCAAGAATTGCATTCTCCATCAAATTCATGTTACCATTAAGATCTGCAGCAATTCAACCCTATCACGCCATAAACTATTCAATGCAGCCTATTCTAGCGATGCGATATCCCATTGTAATATTGATTGATATAAATCGCCTCTGTATCACAGTTCCAAGCGAATGGGCTATTACACCGTGCTGGTCTCCTGGCGATAGCAAATTATACGTTTGTATGCCCGTTATCGTGTGTGTCTCGGTACAAGCCACTAAATACGCCAACATATAGTGTCGACTGGTTCCCATATCTGCCTGTAATCGGGCAATCTAGATTGTATATGGTGTAGCGAGGCGATAGGTTATCAGCATTTTGGGGTTGAAACTGGATCCTCTATCTCTAAAAGTAGTAGAGTTTGATAATAGAACAAACAAAACTTGTGTTGCAATATTCAATTTGTTGTTAAACGAATTATCTTACACTTTATGTGAAATACTTAAGAAAAAATAAGGATGTGAAAAAACACAACTCTGCTTTTGGCGTAGTCGGGTAATAAATTAAATGGTTATGGTATATTCATGTAAATTAATTCAGTTCAAAAAAGTTAATTGAATAAGCTCATGTTAAACGATAAACGTATATCCACTCAGTTGCCCTATCTTTTGAAACGTCGCATCGTCGCTCTCCGTATAAAACCGTCGACGAATGAAAAGTGTTTAAACGAAATTGGATAAAAACGACCGAAAAAAGTGCATGAATGGAGTTTTTAACGCGGAACTACTCGCTACGGCCGTTCTTCGTCAACTAATGTGCAATCACTCTAAAGCATATAGAGTGAATACCGTAAAATGGGGTTACATTGATCAATTTTGATAAATTTTAAAATTCGATGTTAAATATTTCTGTACTAAGAAGGCTGAAAAATTAACAAAAATAAATGTAACATCGGTTTTATGGGTTGTATATGTTTACTCGTACATTAAAGTAATATTTTCGGACACTCCTTTTTGAGAAAAAAAAAATAATAATCATCGTGATCGACTTCATACTGACATCGGGGATTCTTTGATTGCACTAGTTTTTGGTACGTATTTTGATAGAAACCCCTTAACCAAGAAAAAAAACAAAAAAATTCAGTCCACAAATTTTTGTGCTGCAGTTGTTTTAAGTTGATGGTTTCTGGATGGGATTCTTTGATAAATACCTGATTATTATATATATAAATAACTGATTATTTTGTTCAAATCTATATATTTAAATCTAATAAACTGACCCCATTTCACCGTACATAGATTAGTGATCCTAGTATATCAATAGGGAACAAGATATATGGGCTCTTTACATGCCATTTGGTGTCGCTGTGAGTTACTGGGCGCTGAGTGGATACGATCAATAGATACTTCATCATTACGGCTTACGCTCAAGATATTCCTACACAGGCTACTATCAATTTTTCCACTAACTGCTCTCTCTTAACGATCGTTATAAATCGTCGCCGACTGCAAATCTGAATCGATTAGCATTCTCATTCGATACACGGCTTAACGATTATACGTACAATTTTGCAGAGCTGCGTGCGTTATTGAGCCCAATTAATCGATTGGATTTCGAATTCAAAACGTATGGTGAAAATATGGACACATAGATATTTTTTTTTTAATTATATTAGAGTACGAATTGTCCGCGAAAATTAATTTTGTTTTACTTTGTAATTTAGAGTGGCTTCTGATTTGTGTGTCTTATATTATGCAAGTTCAATGAAAGTCATAAAATGTAGGAAATATATGTGTGCTTACGTGAGTCAATGTCTAACTGGGATATGTCTGACTCTGAGGTCTCTGAGGGGCTTGTGGATAAGTAATAACAGCCGCACGGATTTATCGATCAGGTTAAGCTACATTTGCCGTGGTCGGTCCGTGGATGGGTGACCCTCTTTACATACCAAGACCCCTCCGTGCCTCGGAAAGCACGTTAAACCGTTGGTCCCGGCTGTCATTCGTGGATCATTGACAGTCGTTACAGGTCGTCAGAAGCCCGAAAGTCTGGTAACCAGTCTTACCAAGGTTTACCGTAAGTACTAATGAGTTGTGGAGGTCAGATAGGTAGTCACTCCATGTAAAATACTGGTACATTCAGCTGTATCCGGTTAGACTGGAAGCCAACCCCAATGTAGTTGGGAAAAGGCTAGGCAGATGATGATATGTCTGATTCTGAATATCGCTATCGTACAATACAAATAGGTTATTGTGTTTAATTGTAGTCATAATTTCAGCTGAAAGACGTCCACTGCTGGACATAGGCCTCCCCCAAGCAAGTAGTAAGTATATTTTTTCATATAAGAATCATTGCCCAGCTGTGGGACAAAATAGGTTAAAAAAAAACCTTCAATAAATTTGTATCCGCTATCTTTAACTACCCTTAATGGCCTTTACGAGTAAGTGGCCCGCATACTTACTATAAAATCTAAGCCTGACTTTTATTGCCTGGACAGATGACGTAACACCCAGAGTACCAATGTGTCCCAACACTTGGTACCTAATAGGATACCTACCTCACCCCTCCTATATCAAAGTACGCAATTTCAACAACTATTTTCAAGGATTTATTTACTTAATTAACTTGAAAACCTTCAATTTGTAGATAATTTTAAATCACTTTCATCAATCGAAAAGCAATCAAAACTTCAAAACTAAGATTAAGTGGTTTTTAGACCATCAAACATGTTTCATAAATTAACATTTGCTGCAGATTTATGAAATTTGAGAGATTTTACTAAGAAATAGTAATCCAGACAACCAAAATTAAGTTTTGAAATATTTTGTATATCCAAAACTAGCTGACCTGACATTGTCCAATGGTTTTGAGGTGATACAAAAAACTATAGAAAAAACCATGTTTTATCGAATTTTTTTCGTATTTTCTGGCAAGTATTCCATTTTTTATGTCCTTAACAAATTAATTTGATCTATTTACGAACAGTTTAAAAAAAAAAAATTGCCAAACCGGTCATGCCGTTCTCGAGTGATGCGCTTACTAACGAACAGCATTGCATTAATATAATACGAGTATATTAAAGAAACACGCGGACGAAGTCGCTAGTATATATTAGGTATATACTTGTGACTTCGTCCGCGTGTTTCTTTTTCCTCCGACCCACCGTCGCATCGCATCGCCCGCTCGCACCTTTACTTCGTTTTCGCTTAGCCTTCTTTCTGTTTTTTCCCCGGCTCCTAAGGGTCATAGCGTGATTTTAAACTATAACCAATTACCTTCGATTTAGCCTATAAGGCTATAACCTTTATAAAAATATAAATGAAAATTCAATTCCGACTGGTACTTTTAGAGACTAGCGCGTCCAAACAAACAAACTCTTAGCTTTATCATAGTACTAGCAGCGCCTCGCGGTTTCACCCGCATACGTTTCCCGTGGGAATATCGGGATAAAAACTATCCTATGTCCTTTTCCGGGACTCAAACTATCTCTACACCAAATTTCATCTAAATCGGTTCAGCGGTTTAAGCGTGAAGAGGTAACAGACAGACACTTTCGCATTTATAATTGGATATTATTGTAGATAAAAGTATAAAGTAAAAAAGTTATTTATATAGATAGATTGGACCAACAGAAGTCGCTCCATGTAAAATACTGGTATTCAGCTGCATCCGGTTAGACAGGACGCTGACCCCAATATAGTTGGGAAAAGGCTAGGCAGATGATGGAGATTGGACCAACAGAGATTCTAATTATAAAACCTAAGTGACGTTTTTACTCCCAAAATAAATGTTCTTTCATACACATCCAAAAATAGACGCCATCATCCTTTAAAAGTGCTCTGATGTGATTAATCCATAAGGTCTGGAACTCTATTCTAATTATAAAGGGCAGATGTAGATACACGTAGTTAGCATAAGCATAATCAGCCTATAACGTTCCCACTGCTGGGACACAGGCCTCCTCTGCGTGAGAGGGAGTGGGCCATAATCCACCACGCAGGCCCAGTGCGGCTTGGTAGATATCGCATGTCTTCGAATTTTTTAGTTCTAGGACCGGATGCCGGTTTCCTCACGATGTTTTTCTTCACCGTATTGAGAGCAGTGGTGATAAAATAAATTACACAAAGTAAAGCGCCTGCCTGGGTTTGAACCCACGACCTACAACTCGTAAGTCGGGGTCGCTACCACTGGGCCACCACTGCTCACCATGTAGTTAGTCTCCTTTACAAATAATGCGTAACTTAATTACTTATCGATCTCCACGCAGTTAGCGTAGATTAACCACATATTGATGCTCCTTTAACTATTACACGGATGGGAGCGGCGTGGTACGGGACAGCTTGTTAATTAAGTATGGTGGTGTAAATATATTGATTGGGGCTCCTAAATTAGCGGTCACTCCTAATTCAATTATGTTTTTTGCAACTACTGCATTATCATTTGAAGCATTATAGGTATACTATCTGAGTATACATAAAAGTCATGCTGTTAATATTATGTGTCAGAATTTTCTTCGTAGCGTGTTGATGGTAAACTATAATAGTCAGCCCAAAATTTGGCTACGAGCTTGGCACCTTCAGTAGCCTCCATCAGTTCCTGTAGCGTGCAGATAGCAGGATATGCTGGACACAACATCATCATCGTCATCATCGTTTGTGGGACAGCACCACATTTACACTCCAGGGCGAAATCATCTGTGGATCTCCACCATGCTTTGACGTTCCTAAGTCGGAGTCTATTTAAAGACTTCCAGGCAAAGCCAAGGCAACACATGTCCAGGTAGGAGATTTTCAGCAGGTGGAACGAATGGGATGGATAGGGAAGCTGCACCGTTTTAAAATGGTGTCATGAAATACTATTCAGTCAAAAGATGGAGGCGACGCTTCACCAATCATGTCGCATTGTACCTATTGTTACTTTTTGATGAATAAAGGTTATCATTATTAATTATAGCCCGTGTGTGGTGGAGAGACTGACCCATCCTAATAAGGTAGGTAATGAAATGGGACAGAACACTCCTCAGGTCCCTATTAAGTTAATAACCAATAATTTATATGATGATCATCTAGTTTTAGCGCTGCCAATAAACTTCCTCGATATATTAGTTCTGTCGTTTAAGCTATGCAATCAGTTTTGAGCGCTGAAGCAGAATTAATTTAAATATCGATGTTCCAATACAATACACAGCATGATGTATCAGAAAGGTGTGGTCATATTTGAGGGTGTGGTCGTCGTGTCCCACTGCTGGTCAAAGGCCTCCTCTTTAGACGAGTCCGGCCCACTCTCACTTCAGGCTGGCTGTTTTTTCTCCAATTTTCTCTTGAGTTATGGACCGCAGTATACTCTTTATTTTCTTATATTAATTTCGCGTTACAAAATTGTTAGGTACCTTAAATTAAAACATTATTAATTATGCACGTTTAATAAAAATATTACATATTTTAACTCTGCATTACTTACATACTGTTAAACGTTAACGAAATGTAATACTTTACATAAATTATGAATTTAAAACCCACGAATACTAAATGTTGATGAAACTTTTTTGAATATCCTCGTGAAGTTGTTAACAATTAATATTATTTTAAACGATGCTTAATATTTATAAAATTATGGCCTTATATAAAGTATAGTCGAGACAACAAAGAACAACGATTACGAAATAAATGCTTGACTGGCGTCAAAGGCTTTTAATATTGATGTGTCAAACACTTTTCAATAACGTCTAAATGTTCGTGAAAAGTTTGTGAGAGGTTGCTGTCTTTATAAATTAACTTTGATTATTTATCCGTTATTCCATTGGCAGGATTACAGAAATGCATTGTGATAAATTGACAGTAGTACTTTCTTAAAATACAACCGTAATAAGAATCTATTTGTTAGGTTATTTTAATTTTATAATGTTATTTTCTAAAGAACATTTACTTACTTAATATTTTTTTAAGAAATGACGAAGGAGCAATATTTTACAAAACTCTATTTAAAAAATAAAATTGTAAAGAGCCCTAAATAAATAAAAACATATCGTACAAATAAACAGTAAATTCTAATTATAAAACAATCTCAAACAAGCTTAATTCCTACAAACATAATAAATAAAACATTTCCTGTTCTATATTTACTACATTCACAGAGCTATATAAAGCAAAGCCGCTTAAATTCAGATTAAATTAAAACGTAGTATCATTAATATCTCAGTACAACTCGAAGAAACTTCTCAAGCGGGTTATAGTAGATTTTAATTACCCCTGAGTCGCTTATTTCATGGCCCAACCGTAGTATCGTTAGCGACCTGAGTAATAGTTAATCGCAGAAGTAGTTTGAGCATTCAATTCTTGTGCTGTTATTTTTGTACGGAAATATTTTCATTTCATTTGTAATTATTGAGGGTTTATTCATTAATAATTACATATAGGATCATTGGCTCATATTCCTAGATTTATGATGTGTGTGTGTGCGTCATGTTAATATACCTAAATATTTTCTTAGGTTAGTAATGTTCAATTTAGAGTAACTACGTTGCTACAGTAATAATTATCATATTTGATTATTCCTTTTTATAAAATCAAGTACCTAATCCAAGGTAAAAAGGTTATAAATTAATGCGAAAAAAGAGGCCAACTGAAAGACGTAAGATTTAATATTGTGATAAAGATTTGATTTCAGGCATTTACAAATGTTTTTTTCTACATTATTTTGTTTCTAGATTTTTTCTTTTTCTACAATTTCCTTCAACTGTTACTGTAAAACCATTACTTCACAGACTCACGTTTTCTGCGAACAAGAACAGCTTGTTTGGAATGTTTGTTAACACCGAATAGAACAGCAAACAATTCTATTATTATGTAAACTAGCTACTAAAGTGGAAGAGCTAAAAGCGTAAACAGCTTGCGTAGTTTAGGAAACAAGAATTAAACTAAGCTATCGAAGCTGAACGGTGGAAGGAGAATTTTAAGGAATTCTGTTTTAGAATACTCTTTCGCTAGATACTTGATATTACACTCTGAATGTTGCACACATCGGCCGAGCCCAGATTTCACTAATAGACTCGCAGACGGTCGCTTACCTTTCCCAATGTTCCTTTGACCTGATTGGGTCTGTCATCTAAGACATAATGGACAATCACCTAAAACTTCCCTACCAAACTATCCATTCTGTTAGCAAAGTGATAACATTTGGGTCGCTAGAAACTATTACTGGATCAGTTACCTACATCATGATAATATTCTAACAGCTATTCAACAACAGCAACAGTTGTAGATAAAACATTAATGTCACTTTTTTATTTTGTTATTTGTATTCTGTGTTTCGCAAACTGTGTCCAAATAAACTTTATTCTTTCTTTCCGTCCTTCAAAAAATGTAAAGCTTTTTTTAAAAACACAAAAGTATTTAGATGGGTAATTAACGTTTTACGAGTATTTAAACACAAATGGTTCATACAACACTCCACTTTGTTTGCCCCCCATTAAATAGTGAGCCTTGGAGCATTAATCACACCTCGGACACTCCATACAACGCTCGCAAAATAATTACCTATTACTACTACATAACCAAATGACAATTGTACACGTGCAAATGTGTGCGTGAACTCTAGTAGGGTTGGCTGTCGTGCGTAGTGTAGAAAATGGCGCGGAAAGCGATTTGCGTCAGGCGAACCGAACGACAACGGAGCTGCCCGAACGTGTGCATTATTATGAAGTGACCTTGTAGTTCAATTGTTTATATGGTCGGTATCGTAATGAAATAAAAACACTAAAATATTTTCGTTTAAATGACTTATCTCTAAATAATCGGTTATTAAATCGCATGGTATTAAAAATGCGAAATCTTACAAACAGTTTATGTAAATACAAATTCGGAAAAGCATCACAATATCCAACCATCGTGATTAAAACTCAAATAAAACTTTTAAATCGCAAAATTGTATGTTCGTGTCAGCAGTACAGCCAGCGCTGCGGTTCTTACAATTCCGAGCGCCCTTGCTAAAGAGTCGGTGACGAATACCTCGAAGTGCAGGGTGAGGTGCAGTATCTGATATGAGCGCGAGGAACGGAGTGTCCCTTCTGTACGTAGTACTATTAAGTATTCTGTGCCTTAATGTAATGGTTTCCTCAAGTTTGACAGCGCTTTGAAAATGGAAACTTCGAGTTTGATCGGGGACCCTTCAGTTAAACACTTGGATACACCTAGATTCTATGTCAGCCTAGTACTTTAACCAGATAACGTCATAATCAATATCGACCAATATACAGAAAACGTTAAGTAACTCAATGTTGTATTTATTTATGTCCTATATTACCTTATCCTCCACCTTTTTGTGATCGTAATGTCTCTTCGCAATAGTTTTAGTTTATTTTTTTATTTTTTTTCTTATTACTTTTTGTCTAGTTAGAAGTACTGTGAATCGAATTTATTTACTTTACGAGTCGCTTTATTACTTAAATTTATTGGATTTGTAATGATCGAGTCTTCAGTTTTCTTTGAACTAATAAATTGTTAAAAATATTTATTTCGTTTATACTTCAACTAATAACTTTTTGTCTTTGTTTATTTTGACATTGACATTTATGAAAACAAATGAAAGGTAATAAACTAGGCACTTACTAAATTAAATAACAAACTAACTGAATATATAAATAAATACAAAATTATGTCTTACATCGTTTTATACAGTGTGTGAGTGTCCATGGAGTTTCTTGCCCGTTCTTCTCCATAGGTATCTACGCTTTGGAATGGGTAACTAGCTTCATCTTTCTGGCTGACCGACCCCTTGACAATTTAAAAGTGCCTGTAATTGGTTTAATTGAAATAAATGCTTTGAGTTTGAGTTTTGTGTCGACCTTCCTCATAAATTATTCTGTTAAATCATTGCTTCATTATTTTAGCAGCCCACATTGCTGATACAAAACCAAGTTCCAATCAACACTCAAAACGAAATCGCTAAATCAACAACACCCATCATTCAATATCCCCCACTAAACATAATACAAAGTCTATAAACATGATGGCCTGCCCTCGAGAAACACGCAACTCATCGGCTATTTATCAAAGGCCTCCATAAACTCCTATACCTACTCCTGAATCCATTAAATTTATTAAACGAACATTATGTTAACCAGTTTGCCTCTCTAAATTCTCTCTATGTTCGTCTGTATCTTTTTGTAATCGTATCACGCTCTCTTCAGTCTCGTAATGGAATAAAAAGCAATTTTTCTCTGTTTTTGCTTCGAGCGTTTCTTTGTGCTAAGCTTACGCCTAAAGACTGTTGGTATTTTTTGCATAAGTAATATTGGTTATAGCGAGCTGCTATGTAAATGAGGACTGCTTCAAGGCTATGATTCTTAAACTTATTTGGCTGGAATATATCTACGTGGTTATTTTTACTTGATTAAACAAACATTTTTCTACGTATCTAGAGTAGCTAAGTAACGTTTTCAAAGAAATAATAAAATATTATGTTCACCAACTAAAACATGTACCTAGATACTGTTTATTAAAGCCACAGAGAAATCAAAAGAATAATATGAATGAAGCGGTATAATAATTACTTCGTAAAACCTGAGGGGCTGAGAGGAACTTCTCATCCTCTCTCCGTAGTCGAAAAACATCGGCGCTTCCTATTATATCGCTAAATTGCTTCATTACAACAAAAGTAAATAAGGCAGCACCCGCAGAGACCACAAAAACTTTTTGAATTCGTCTCAATTACGACTTGCCACAATAAAGTTAGGGTTTATTAGGAAACTTATTAATACTTACGATCTAAGAAATTGATGTCTCCAGATATAATTTATATTATTTATGTATCGATATTCATAAAAAAAAAACAAACGACCAGTGGTCCACTTTAGCTCTGGATCGAAAGAACTGGAAGTTATGGGGAGAGGCCTTTGCCCAGCAGTGGGATGATGCAGGCTAACAGTAACAGTAATTCATCAATGATAAATCCTTTTCCATATATTTTATTCATTTTCTTGCCACAATTGTCTGTTTTGGGATCTCTGTAGTCATCTTCTCTCCAAATACTTCCATATTGTTGTCTCTTACGTAACCTCTTGACGTCATTGGCCATAAAAACATGTTGTATCTACCAAACATAATTATTATCTATCGTCTTCCTAGCTTTATGCCATCTCTTTGCTACTAAGTCTTTCAATTTCGCACAATCTTGTCCGGACTTCATGTTGAGTTTATTAGCACTTTGGCCGGCTTTTATGATATCCTGCCAGCATTTCTTGGGCCTCCTGCGGGGTTGACTTGGGGTCTCACTAGGAAGAGGATTACCCGCTGGTCTATGAGCAATAAAGTGTAGCACTCTTTGAAACAATATCATCGCAAGTTCGTTATGAAGTTGTCTATTTTTACGTTTCCAGACTTTACATGATTACAATCTATAAGCTGAAGAGTTTGTCGGATTTGAAATTTTTTTTTGCATTTGATAACCCTATTCTTAAGGAGGGCTATAGACTATTTAACATCACGCTGCCCTAAGGAGTCGAGCAGAAAGATCGCTAAGCGAAAACTAAGTAAAAGCTTGTGCGCATGGGCTGCGGGGGCCGATATTCACGCGGACGAAGTCGCGGGCAGAAGGTAGTTTACGAATCAAGGTGTCTTATTTCATTTAAGTCCCTTCAAGTAGGGTTCAGTCTTACATAACATAACATAATCAGCCTATAATGTTCCCGCTGCTGGGACACAGGCCTCCTCTCTGTGAGAGGGAGTGGGCCGTAATCCACCATGCGGGCCCAGTGCGGGTTTTTAGATGTCACATGTCTTCGAATTTTGGTTCTAGGGCATGCCGGTTTCCTCATGATGTTTTCCTTCACCGTTTTGAGAGCAGTGGTGATGAAATAATTTACACAAAGTAAAGCGCCTGTCTACCTACAACTCGTAAGTCGAACGATAACGATATAAGTCTGTGATAACGAGTCTTTCATAAAGCCACACTCCTTACATCTTAAATTACCGCTGCCTACACAACGTCAGTATTAATTAAGTAAGAACTCACGTACGAAAAACTAAAAACACGATACAATATCGCGAACAGAAATTAGCTTCGCTCAAGTTCCGAAGTTTATTTTTAGACTCCATCGTTTACAGTGCACTTTATTGTAAAGTTGTTGTTCTATTTAACATCCGCGACTTTGGCATCGCACTGATTACTTCGCTATTTGCTGCAAAGAGCGCCATTCAATTTAGGTGTCTGCTTTTTATTTTCATTCAATAACTTGAACGTACGTTCGGGCCGCACAATGGCGTGGCTAGTTGACTGTTGTCAACGGTTTTAGATTTTAAAGTTGTATTTTTGGGCTTGGGACGTTTTTAGAGATAAAACTGTATAAATTGTTAAACAGCTGCAGTGTTTTATGGATATCCTCCTACTAATATTATGAATAAATAAAAAAAAAAATAGGTAATAATTTCGAAAATATAAAGCAATTGATTGATTGGCTATATCCTTCAAAATGATTCAGATTGTGATTGATAGTGTGTTACGCAATTAGGGTGCAGTTCTTACTTTCTTCTTCCTTTTTAACAGCATCATAAGAGTTATTATGTTACACCAGTACTAGCTTTTACCTTGTAACCTCCTTCTATTAATTAGGTATTCATGCAACCCTACGTTCTTAATACCCGTTGTTGGGACACAGCCTCTCATTCGGTTCACTGTTGCTAAGAATACCCACTTGTATGTAACGTTTGCTTTGATTAATTCGTTCAAGTTATTGATATTTGTGCAAGTCTAATTGTAATCGCTGGATGTACATCACGTGTAGTTTTATTAAATGCTACTTAGACTTTTCTTTCATTAGATTTTCGTTGCTTCACTGCCATCTATTCTGTAAAAAAACTCACTGTGAAAACATAGATGAAGTGAGATATCATTCCACCTGATGCTTGGCATTGACACCATTGACAGCTCACTTCAAGCAGATCTTTACAGAACAGCACTGCTGGTAAGGTCTTACGTGTTAGTTAGTTGCAGCGTTTACCATAATACATACTTACTTTGTCTCGCCAGAAGAATTCTCTCATTTGCAAAATTTTGAGATTTATAATCACTTGGCGCGTGCCTTTGTCACTTTCATGGCAATGAAGTAAAAGGGCGAAGATTATTTACGCCGCGCGGCGGTTTGTGACGTTAATAAGACGGGAGACTGACTTTAGGGGGAAGCGCCAGTATATCCCGCGAAATCATATAACCCTATTGAATGAATATTTCATGAAATATCAATCAATATGAACTTAGAGGGTTGTATTGATTATAATTCTGTAAAATACTTAAAATAATAATATGTAGGTACAGACGCCAGCACATCAACCTACACCTAACTGTCAAATTTTCCCAATCAACATTGAACCTTATGCTTTAGCGATAAAGTTGAAAATCTATTACAGAAATATGACAGATTGTAGTAGGTTGATGTGCTGGCGTCTGTACAATATATCTACTTGTTACAGTCGCGAATCATATTATTTTGTGCAACATAAATATAGTAAATACTACCTATGTATTTGTATATAACTATTTATGTATTTGTGTACCTAGTTTTAATAGTTTTTTTTATTCTTGCTCCTGTCAACCAAAGCACCTGCCATCTCTTCACCACCATTGGTTGACTGATAGAGAATGCCTAAGGTATTAAGTGCGCCTTTGTACCTTTTTTGTGCGAAAAGTTTAAATAAATAATTAATAATAAAACCTGACACTGACCTGCAAATGGCAAACAACGTAAGAAAATTTGCTCCTGCCGCTTTCCTTTTAACGCAACTGACTTTCGTTGGTGGAGCCAAAATAAATCACAATAAAATAGTAAGTAGGTAGATAAAAACTCTCCTCTAACTGTGGTACATTGTAGTGAAGTACTTACCTACATGTTATTGGAGATTGAACTGCAGGCGTACCGGGAACTCACTCAGACCCGAATGATTGATGACGTAATGACGGTGAACCAGTCGGAATGATTGACACTCGATTGACTAATCTAACCCTCGAGGGAACGCAACCACTGTTTATATGACGTCATTATTTTATTAAGATAGGTGGTACAGGTGCCTTGAATGCACTTAAGGATTATGAGAAAAATATTTTAATTAATCTACAATAATGAGGTAGAAAAACATGTTTTCTACTGCAGAATTCTGTTCCCTGCGATAAGAAGATAATCCGTTACTATCCACAGTTTTTTTCACCCAGACATCAAGAAACTGTGGTTATTGTTACATTTCGCTGCATTCTTCTGATATTCACAGTGTTAGCTATTCTATCTCAGAATGACATCTTACAATGCTGTCTCAGAATGAATAAAATTACACTTCTTGCACATTCAAACAAGTTGACAGGGCCCGCTGGTCGCATTTCCACTCGAGGCTAATACTATGCTTTCTAGCTTAAACACAGACACTATTTACCTAACCCGATTGTAGTTGAAACTCCTCATGAAGTGGGTCGGTTTATCGATCAAACGTGTCGGTTCCCGCCCCTGACCTTTGCTCTGTCGCTAATGAGTTCTAGCTGTGGCCTCAGTGTTGACTGTCCCTGCATAGCAAGGATACCGGGGCGTTGCGTCACGTATAATTAAATAATCTGGACTGGACTTGTTGTTGCGTGAACACTGAGTATCTACCTATATTTTAGAATACTACAGGATTTTTTTTTCGCTACGTTCAATTTTATTTTATTTACGTTTATGATATACTAGCGCCACCCCTGCTTCGCATCGGGATATACACATAAAAAATTCGGAATAATTGCTCTATAAACGATGCTGGAAACCGTAAAACGGTCACACATACAGATACTTTGTTTTATAATATGTATAGATATAGATGGATATACATGAGTTTACTTCTCAACTTTTCATAAGAAGTTTTTGTTGTACAGTCCCAGATACTCATTCGCAGGAGTGGACTCAAAAGTAATGCACTGGGCAAGTTTAAAAACACTATCATTAAACGCCAGATTAAGTTGTATCTTGCAACTAGGTTAATTAAATCACCATTGTGGACCTGTCCCAGTTCAGACACAGATTCAGCTCTCTATTTTTATTTTCATTACTAGAACAGCAAGGAAATGTTTTGTCTTCGCATTTATTATGTCTGACACAAAAACTCCAAGCCCCGAGATAATATTACATTTTCTCGCTATCTAGATAAAAGAGGTACCTAAAAATGTTTATCTCTGAAAATATACATTTCCCAAAGTATAATCTGGCAGTCAGATTTAAGTCTGAAATGTGTCTGAAGATTTTTTAATAAAACGGAACGAAAATATCTCACATACTTTTCATTTAGGCTTATATAGACATTTATACAAATTTGCTCTTTCATTTACATACTAACTAAGATATATTTATTATCTCTTTCTGTAATAAGAAACTTTTAATAATGTATATGTTCAAAAGAAAGCCTTCCTTCGGCGGTGGGCTTAGTGGTTTTCATAATCAAGTTAAACGTATAAGCATCCTAAAGGCCGAATGTCACAATAAACGACTAGAGGGACAGAGCAGAGTGGAGGCGAAGGCGAAATAGGAAACTGAATTTAAATGCACTGAATTTGGATAAATTGTTGAAATTTGTGTATACTAACAGCGCCTCCACCAACGGCCAGGATTAGGAAGATTTTCACTTGACAGTTAAGTACGTAAGATTCACACCAAATGAACGCAACGGCATGCATCGGTGGGATGCAACTGAATTATGTACTTAATAAAAGGAAAATGGAGGACTATGCTTGGAGTTTCTCTACGTGATCGAATCAGAAATGAAGAGATCACGTGAATCAAGGTAACCGACATAGCCCGAAGAATTGCCAGGCAAAACAGATGGCCGTTGGGACCGAAATGTTCTGGAGTAGCGACCGCGTACCAGAAGACGTAGTGTTGGATGGCTTCCCACAAGGTGGACCAATAAGATTGTGAAGGCTGCAGGAATCCGCTGGATGCGGGAAGCTCAGAACCAGTCGAAGTGGCGGTACTTGGGGAGGCATCCAGCAGTAGACATCTTTCGGCTGAAATTATGATGGTGATGAAAAGGAAAATTACAATGATTTGTTTATATGCTATGTTGTCAGGTCATGGTTCACATTCGCGTGTGTTTTATAGGTACAGACGCCAGTACATCAAGCTACTACAATCTGTCAAAATTCTTTAACAGATTTTCAACTTTATCGCTAAAGCATAAGGTTCAAAGTTGATTGGGAAAATTTTACAGTTTCGGGTAGCTTGATGTGCTGGCGTCTGTACATCGGATACTTACATAAGTATGAAATAGTATGGAGCCAATAAGAAGATATTGGCACTATAGCAGCTTGTTTATTTCACAGCACGCACCACTGTGCCACTGAGCACAGCAGCACATGGTCTGACCAAAATTATGTCAGGACTTTAAAAGAGACTGTGACCTCCGAGTTCGTTTCGGCCTTTCTTCTCAGAGTAGTTAGATAGGAAACGCCCCGACCTCATCTAGGTTTTTGAAAATATCATTGACGTGTAAAACTGTTTGTGCAAACCTGCTTCATCATCTTCTGCCTGGCTTTTTTTTCAACTATGTTGGGGTCGGCTTCCAGTCTAACCAGATGCAGCTGAATAGGTATATTTGTGTAAACCTATAGAAATACATAATCAGCCTATAATGTTCCCACTGCTGGGACACAGGCCTCCTCTCAGTGAGAGGGAGCGGGCCGTAATCCACCACGCGGGCCCAGTGCGGGTTGGCAGATGACACATGTCTTCGAATTTTTGGTTCTAGGACATGCCGGTTTCCTCACGATGTTTTCCTTCACCGTTTTGAGAGCAGTGGTGATGAAATAATTTACACAAAGTAAAGCGCCTGTCTGGATTCGAACCTACGACCTACAAATCGTAAGTCGCGGCCGTTACTACTTGTCCACCACTGCTCTCTGACCACCACTGCTCTCACCTATAAAAATACAATCATTTATAATTTTGTATTTTTTTTTTATGTAGGGCTGTGTCGATGAACCAGTATTCCTTTGCTAAACATGTTTTCTGCAGTTAGAGAATATTACCCTAATCACTACGCAACCACTATCATGCGAAAAGGAGCTTCAGCTCATTGTACTTAGGCACATATTGCGATAAGCTTAAACGCCTCTGAGCTATGAGCGTGAAACACATCATTAACACGCCTCAAGGCTTTTCACAGGAAACTGCATAGTAACACACTTACCTAACTCCTAGTACAGACGCCAGCACATCAACCTACCCGAAACTGTCAAATTTTCCCAATCAATTTTGAACCTTATGCTTTAGCAATAAAGTTGAAATTTGACAGATTGTAGTAGGTTGATGTGCTGGCGTCTGTACATAAATAACCTTCTTCATGTAAAATTCCAATAAAAACGTAGCAGGTATAAGCCATGGATGCATTGTTTCTCGCAGCACTAGGTATTTGAATGAAGGATTTTAATAAATAAAGTTTTTCCATTAAAATATACAAGTGCAGTACACAAAATAGCGGACGTCCGCAACATACAGACGTTTGTGACTACATTCTACCACAGAAAATATCAGAAGAGTCACTTTGTGTAAAGGACAATGTAACTTATAATTTAATTAAAATTACGCACTCTTGCTTGTAATGAAACGATACTTTTTTGTTGTAAATTTTCTTGTGTTTACACATTTTCAGTGTGTGTCTACTGTCTACAAAGTTTTTGCCCAAACACTGAAAAAAAGGTTACGCAATTCAAAAATATTTTTATTACATACTAACTTATGCCCGCGACTTCGTTCGCGTGAAATTTCACCGCCCCCTCATTCATCCTCTTAGGGGTGGAATTTTGAAAAACCCTTTCTTAGTGGATACCTACTCTTCACAAAAAACATACCCTCCAAATTTCATGTCTCTAGGACCAGCGGTTTAGGCTGTGCGTTGATATATCAGTCAGTCAGGACTTTGAATTGTATATGTACAGGATACTCATAAATACTCATAAATCTATACAGGTTGGTCAAAAAGCCGTGGATCAAACGAAATAGGAGGAAAATAAAGGAGGTAATTTCCAACAAAAAAAAATTCTACAGCATGGCCATAATTTAAATGCCCTAAAAGTTATGAATATTTTTGTATACCGAGTTCTTTTACAATGAGACTAATTTAAAAAAAGAATGTGATATAAAACAATAAAACAAACGGTGTTGTATTACTACTAGATAATGTTTCAGCACTACAAAAGCTCTATTGCGGCTCTGGGTACCAAATTTCAAGAGCAATTAATTTATTTCCAAAAATTTTGAAGCGTTACCAAAAATTATTTCTCACTTTAATAGCGGTAGAAATGACCTCCTTTATCTCCCTATTTCGTCCACGACTTTATGACCACCCTATATAGATTTATAAGTTATACTGCCTCGTTGGTCTAGGGGATGCAAGCGCTAATGCTGAGCATGAGATCCTGGGTAAGATTCTCAGGTCGGGCAGAGTGTTATTGGGTTTTTCTGTCTGGAATTTCTCAGAAACAGCCCGGAGTCCGGATTTGTGCCCGGTTGATGCCGAAGTTCCCCCCATTACATGGGACTTGAATATAACTGGCGAAATGTGGGTGTACAATAGGTACCGTCTGGGTAACAAAGCGTGATTAAGTTATAATAATAATAATTTAATTTCGAGCAACAAGACTCATAGTGTTAGTAAGAATATACTTACAAACTATGTTACGATTACCTAGTAATACTTTTACAAAGACAAAAACGAAAACAGAAAACAGATTGAGACATCACTGCTGCGAGGTGACAGCCAGCCGAAACCTTGCAGCAGTGGTTCACTAACGCACAATCAAGCCTGCTTGCTATCATAGAAAGGATGCTGTTGGCGCTGCCCCGCACCCTACGGACCAAGGATGCGCACCGCATCCGCATCACCGTGTAGAAACAGTCTACGTGAGCTTTTTTTTTTTTGGATGAGAAATTATCTAATGACTCCTCCCGCTCTGGGTGGAGCGGAAGGGAGTGTCAGACTCTTACTAACTAAAACCCACCCGTGTTCCTTCCTTAGCCATGTATGTTCCGGGGCGGCGGTAACCCTTTCGGACGATCCCGCTACTCCGGCAGGCTTCGGCCCTAGCGGGCCCCTTCCTTTATGCTGACATCTTTTTGAGGCGCGCGTGGAACACATACGCGCCGTCCGGCACGGGCCTGGTCCTGATCGGACGGTGAGCTACCCATTACTCTCCGTCCGCAGGCCCGCGCCTACGGTGGCCGGGAGTCGTCGTCTACGTGAGCTTCAGCGAACATCCCTGATGCAGTGCTGTGTGCAGTCTGTTATAGTCGTACAATCTTCGTGATATTGAGTGAACCTTCTACCATCTTTCTATGGATTTTGTCATTCTACGTAGATTCCGGAATTGTACCCGGGAAGTCTGCATTAAGTAGTCCAAGTAGATACGGTAGAAGTTTAATTAAATGTATAGAATATCAGCTGTACGCATAACTTAATTTTGATGCTGAATGTGTGGTTCGAAACAATAAGCATTTAATTAAGGGGAATATGCAAACACAATATTGCGTTTATACGGGCGCTGATTGGTGATGATTATGGTAATGATGACAATGTTTTGGAACAGACTATCTAAAACAAGGAGGCACTGAATTGATGAAAAGTTTTAAGTTACTGTCTGTACCTACCTCATTAGGTACAAGTATTAGACTGAGAGTATAAATTAGTATGAGACTTTATGGGGTATATCCGTATTATCCATTGATGTACCCAACCTTGTTTGTTCTAGGCGTGGTTGGGTACTTACAACGAGTTGGAATTAAGAAGGGATATGGCTCTCGCCATTTATATTTCTAAATTAATCAATGGTAAAAAAAAAAAAATCTGGGCGTGTTAAAGGAGGTGAATCTGTGTGTGCCCGACAACTACGTGCTGAGGCGGAGACAGCGCAGCTGCTGGCTGTGCCGCGCGGCAGGACTAACTTGTATCTAAAAGCACCAGTTATTCGCGCCATACGTACACTCAATGAAGTCGCCGAAAGGATTGAAATTTTTTCCTGTTCATTGAATGAATTTGCAAGAATAACTGCATACCATTTGTGTTACAATTTGTAAAATAAGTATAAGCTAAGTACCACCCTATCGCTTTGGGATATCCTGTAATGATAGAAGTGTTGTAATAACAAATAAAAAGATAATGTATGTCAGAATCGCGGGTGTACCTTTCAGATTTGCCTGAATTTATTGCAGTTATTTGGTACATTTTGTGTACCTTTACGTACCTCTATTGAAAATCTGTGTACCTACACACGTACAATGATATTTTAAAAATTTGGTACCTACCCCCGCCATCCTGATGTCAGAACCGCGGGTGTACTGCCAACCAATATATGTAGCTAAGTACACTGTATAAATAGATTTTGTACTTCTTGTGTATCTGCAGAAACAAGTATTAAATAAACAAAATACTGTAAGGTTGCTGCGAAAAGTAAAAAAAAAAAAACAATTTTCTTTCTTTGACGTTGATACTATTTTATAAAATAGTAATGACGTCAAAGAATAAATAACAATCTTCGGTAATCGAACCCAGAACCTCCACATTAAACATGTACATTAAACATGTATTATGACCATACCAGGAATCCCGAATCCAGAACCTCCGCATAACATTTAGTCACAATTGTGTGACAAAACCGGGAATCGAAACATGAAATGTGTGGAGAATAGGGTGTTGTGGCGTAGCTTGGAAGAAGCCTATGTCCAGCATTGAACTGAGATAGGCTGGGCTAATTGAGGTTATTGAACTATTATAATGCGAACATTAGAATTAGGTATTCATTACCTTTATAACTTAGTACTTTAAACTCAAAAACTTATCAATCCCTATCGTTCTAAAATATTCTTCTACGAACCGACGACGCTTTGCATTTCGCTTCAGAATATTTGCCTTCGTTACCCCCTGTAAACCAAACGTGACCACTTCAACCGGGTCTCGAACGTCAGCGATCTTATTTATGCGCTCTGATTTAGTTTACGTTGGTATAGACTTTCAGAGAGCTCGTTGCCTTCACGCTCGCTTAGCTTTCGGCGTAAGTAGTGTCGTAAGTGAACTGAATGGGTAATTGATTCGGGAAGTTGTGTAGGATAGATGTATATTCAGTATAAGATAAAACAATGACGCTTAAAAGAAGAAATACGTTTTGCTTTTACGATACTCGTATTCTGGTACCTACAACTCTTCCGCTACCTGAGCAGCATCATAATTTTATTATGCTTGTATGTGCTAGAAATAGATCAATTGGCATCTAAAGGTACAAGTTCTTAGTCGACTCCAGACGACAGTAGCAGGCGACGTGTAGCCGTGACACTACTTGTTTCTATGTCGTATTTTATAGAAATACATCAACCAGTAGTCGCGACGACACGTCGCTGCTTCTGCTGCCTGCAGTCAGCTACGAACTTGTACCTTTACACATATTTAACTGGTCTGTTGTTTGAATTTAAGTGTTACTTTAAGATGCTTATCGGAGTCTTTCTATTCGTATAATTCACCTTAAAGTAACAGAGAAATCATGTCTTGTGACTAAACTGGGCCTTAAAATTGAGTTCCATTTCAGTATTCGGCCTTAAATCCAAAAATTGGTGAATGTTTAATGGTTTCAATGCCACGGATAACTAATTTATGGTATAAGGTGGTTCCTTACTGCCTGTTATTATGTCAACCCAAGATGACGGCCTTAGAGGTTTTGTGGACCGGTCAGTTTCCTAAAATTAAGCCCATTAGCGTAATTAGAAAGCCTGTCGTGAAACGGTGTGAAATCCAGCTTTTCTGCGAAGAACGGGTTTGCGACGATATTTCGGATAAACCAGTAGGTGACTATGTTTGTATAAGGCTAAGTACTACTGACAGGTGTTACGTCACTATAGGCTCTATGCGTTAAGCAATCCACCTGTCACCTGTGCGTACGTGGCCTAAGTGCATTTTGTCTTCCATACCAAAATGTCGGAAAGATCACAAGTGCGGAGTCTGTACCCCTGGTACAGTAAATTTTCGCTGTGACATGCATACTTGAATAAGTTTATCATCCCATGCGATATTAGGTAGGTAGCCTACCTTATATGGCATGGCATGATAAACACAAATACCAGAGATAGCTACGTTTACCTTCCTGAAAATAATTCCTAGTTCATTTTAAACTAGCTGACCCGGCGAACTTCGTACCGGCTCAGAATTAAGTATTGTGACAAAGTTCAATAGACACGTGACGCCATCTATTATCATAATAACGTTATTGTTGTTTTCCTCGGGAACTTTTTTTCGTGATGAAAGGTACCCTATGTCCGTTTTTGTACACCTGACAACGTATACTTATGCAAAATTTCAGTATGATCGGTTCAGTGGTTTAGGCGTGAAAAGGTAACAAACAAACTTACTTTCGCATTTATAATATTATATAATAAAATAATAGTTAGGAAGTTAGGTTTAATTATTAATTTTAGTACTTACAAAGGCTCTTCTGTGTTCGATTACCGAGTAAGATAATCTCTATCTTCTTCTATTAATTAGTAAAGCTGAATAGTTCGTTCGTTTTTTTGAACGCGCAAGTCTCTGGAACTACCAGTCGGATTAATTTCAAATAAATCCGACGATCCTGCATACTTATCTATTTTGTTGACTGTACATGTAAATAAAAAAGGAGGGGAAACACCTATAATCCTAACTATATGACCCAAGTTTCATGACTATAATGTGCGTGTCTAAAATAGTTTGAAGGTCGATTTAATTATACAACACGGCCTAAATTGCTCTAACTTTTGTAATATCCACAGTTAGATACCTACGTATACAAAATTGCATAAAATACGTATCGTGTCAACATAATAAATCGCCCATGAGTTTTAGTGGCTTGTTTCCCCTTACGATTCCTTTGGGAGTTAATTAATTATCGTATGGGTATTGAATGTACACATCAGACTAATTACTTTTTTTTATTTCCGTATACGCCTTTACTGCGAACAGAAGGAAATAAATGATTCCATTCAATTAACTCGGCCTACTTACTGCAGTGCCACGGGTATGTGCCCGCGACTACATTTTGCCACCGTATCTCAGGCCGAAACTAGATCGACCTTATTATAAAACAAGGTTTATCTATACACACAGGCTTAAACCATAGAGCCATTTTTGAATTTCAAATATAATTTCGAAAAAACTGATTTTGAATTTCGAACAAAACTGTCGTTAAAACTGAATCTAAATTGTCAAGTTGGTACTTATTGAGAAAAGAATGTGTCTTCTAGTTAACTAAACGATAAAGACCGTTATGTATACGAGAGTTATACTCAGTTTCAGGAATTCAATGCAACCTACGCGTTTTGGCAAGCCAAAATGACGTAGCAGTACTAACAGTATTAAATTAATAATTTTATAATGTTCCCACTGTTGGGAGACAGGCCTCCTCTTGGTGAGAGGGTTGGTAGATGTCACACGTCTTCGAATGTTTGGTTCTAGAACATGCCGATATGCGCACCATGTTTTCCTTCACCGTTTTGAGAGCTTGCAGTGGTGATGAAATAATTTACACAAGTAAAGTGGCCGTCTGGATTCGAACATATAACCCCCGTAAGTTGCGGCCGTTAGCACTGGGCCACCACTGCTCTTACTAACAGCATTAGTTCTTAAAAATAATAACATCTTATGTATTACCTAACTTTAAGAAATTGGCAGTTAAAGTTACGCAGCGCATTCATCATAAAGGTGCTTTTCACATTTTCTTCAAAAATGTCTTGTTTTCTTACAAAAAAAAAATGATTAAACAAGAAATGAATATACTTCTGAAAGTTGTTCTCATTTGTGTTAGCTTCTAACATTGCCATAAGTCCAGTAGCCATCAATTTGCCCTAATTGGAACAAACTACGATCACAAAACAGACCTTTAAGTAAATAAAGCTTATTGCGGGCTTGCGGTCAACAATAAAAACGGATTGGAAGCCACAGATTCTAGAAATTTCTCTTTGTCCTCTAATGTTCGGAACACACTTTTATTTGGAACTAGCGGTGCCCGCAAATTCGTTCGCGTGCATGTCGGAAAACAAATTGGATGTCCAGCTTTAATTTTTTTGCGGGGAACCCTAATTATATACTTTTTAAATAAAAGTTAGCCTACGTTACTCCTTACAACATCAACTTTATCTGCCAGTGAAAGCCCCATCAAAATACCAGCGAGAACAACCTTTTTTATACCAATGCAATAAGTATTTGGAATGATTTTAGTACGCATATTTTCATTTAGTCAAATTTTTACTCGGCAGAATATTACCAAGGAAAATTAGGTCTTTAATCAAATTATTTATTACAGCAAACAATCTTTAGACAGTCAATATTTAGTCAAATGATTTGTTATGAAAAAAATATAAATTAAAAAAGGCTAATTATTTTCCAGGCGACTAACAAACTCATTGTATAATTTAAGAATTCCCATTTTCTACTTTTTATCCGCCGTCAAGTGTTCGCTTAACAATAAATTCAGTTTTTCACTCACTTTCACTTCACTAAGCAATTGGCTGAATAGAAATGGTAAATTGAAAACTGTTGATACTAAATATTTAGCATATTTTATTTTACGTAAAATACGTTATAACAACTGAAATATTTGACTACAAGTACTATTTGGTAAGCAAGTTATTGTTTAAACGTTCACTTGCCAAATATTAGGTTTGCGCTACAATTATTTGTGAAGAGTTTATTTGCTAAGTAATAATTTGGCAAATTAAATTATGCGGAAAATTGTTTGGAAAGTGATAATTTGTAATTTTTTTTTGATGAAACAAGGGTAACCCTTCTTCACTGACTTCTCTATTTGATTACTGGGGTTTTAGCAGCAGCCCAGAGCTTGGATGTGTGCCCGGTTGATGGCAATAGGCTCGCCCCCTATTACATGGGACTTAAACATAACTGTCGAAATGTGGTATAGGTACACCTCTGCCTAACCCTCTGGGGAATACCGTCGTGACCTTATATAGCTCATTTCTCTTTTCATTTTTTTTCATCGACGTAACTGCTACTTTTTTTTACGGCTTTGCTTTCCTAACGTAATTGCGCTTTCTAAGTGCTTTGGCATATTTAACTCATTTTTGGGAAAAAATACATTTACGTCGAATGAGCGTTAAGTTCTCTATTAATCAACCAACCGGCTGAAACCGAAATATAATTATCCCGTTCACGTTTCGTTAGCAGAGCTGGTAGGAAAAAAAACGCAGAGTATGTCATCCTTAGGTAGGTATTGATCAGCGTTTTTAAGCCATCATTGCATCGAAATATTTTACGAAGCCAATTTGAAAGCCTCGTCAGAGTACCTATATGCAGGTCATTCCTATTTAAGAGCGTTTACGACGTACGGCATTTCATACAAACTTTCAAGCCCTTGTTTGTCGAAGTGATTGAACCGATTTTAATGAAACTTCATACGCATAAGCAGGATACAAAGGTCTAAAAAGTTAGTAAAAAACATTTTCGAAATGTCTTCTTTAAAAAAAGATAACTGGAAATAGCTGTTTCTATGGAAAATTTGAAATCGGTCTAATTTGGCTGTAACACAATTTTTCGAAAATGTTTTTTACTAACTTTTTAGACCTTTGTATCCTGCTTATGCGTATGAAGTTTCATTATAATCGGTTCAATCACTTCGACAAACAAGGGCTTGAAAGTTTGTATGAAATGCCGTACGTCGTAAACGCTCTTAATTGCAGCTGATTCTGACGTAGGTAAGTAGTTTTTTGATAAACGATTAGATATTTTTTTCTGTACCTTCAGACGGGCCACAGTCGTCACGCAGTGGGAGCTAGAAGATGGGCGTCATCGCCGATGGAGGACAAGGAAACGCTGGCGTGATGACTTAAAGGCGTTAATAGGATATTGGCCAGAAAAGGCAACACCTAAGGAAGATTGGAACGCTCTTGGGGAGACCTTTGCCCAGCAGTGGGCCAATAAATGTAAAAAAAAAAAATACATGCATGATAAAGTTGTTCATGACAATAAAGTAGGTACTGTTTCCATAGATCCAAAATAACACAAAACTTTCAGAAAATTCACATACGTAACATACATATAGGTAGGTACATTATTTAACGTGATCGTTGATACAAAGAAGTGTCCAAAGTCAGAATAGGTATAAATCAAGCCGTTTTACATTGCACTTGCATACTTCTTGAACTCGGGCCATTAATCAGGCCCCTACATCCTCCCTACTTGTAAGATGTTACAAGTTATCTGATGATGTAGTATAGTAGATGCTATACTAGACTATGCTGCTGAAATAGGAGGAATTCATATTATGCCTGAATTTCTAGATGTATTGTGTACACTGATGTAGAAGTGTAGATCAGTTTACACAATACATCGAGAATTACACAAGTGTATAAGTATGTATACTGACATTTCGCCAGTTATGTATAAAAATAAATAAAAATAAAAACGTCACTAGAAAAAATACTTACATTAAAATATGGCAGACACTAGTCACTAAGTCACAATGTTACAATATGCATGTATTACAAATAATGCAATGCAATTGCATGCCTATAAATGGACACCAGCTTATTGTCATCAACCGGATACTAGCTGTCTTTTTTCCGATCTGGGGATCAAACTCCACACTCGGTAGTCGCGCGAGCGATGTCTCGCCCAAAAAGAACTTCTACCTTCTAAGAGTCTTTTTACCTTTTGTTGGTAGACTAATTTTTATTCTAGATGCATCGTCTTCACATATAATTACATAATGAATGTATACAAAAACTTGTAAAACATTTTTAAAAGAGTAACGGTGGAGTTTCTTGCCCATTCTTCTCCATACGAAAACTACCTTTTGGAATGGGCGACTAGAATCAATTCGTTTTATTATAATTTTTGACGTTCAAAAGTGCCTTTAGTGTGCCTATTTGAAATAAATGATTTGACTTTGACTTTGAAAAGGCAGGCGAAGCAATATTAATATTTATATCGTAATCATGTAGCGGTTTAAACAATGTAGCGTCGTCGTGTTTTATTTTGTGGTTGACATATTAAATTCTTTAGCGTCTAGAATGTTGTAGATCCTGTGTGAGTGTGTGTTCATTACTCGTGGTGGTGTGTTTTGGATGCTGTGCCATCGGTCAAGAACTTTTATGTTATTTATAAGTTCCATTCTTAGCTGTGGACTCTGGCTAAGTTGATTGGTACACTGGTTCATAGTTAACAGTTTTCAGAATAACAAAAGAGATACGCTTTTTTAGGAAATTAGTTCTGAAAAATCTTACCAAATCAGTGGCGTGAGTAATATCCGAAAAAAAGACGTAAATAATACTTATTTAGGATATGGAAGAGCGGAATCTCTTACACAGGCTTATTTGCTTACCGGAGAGAAATCAGGCGCAGGACCAACAGATTAACGTGCTTTCCGAGGCACGGGGGTATCACACCGCCAACTTCCAAACTCCAGTCGTGTCGGATTCCGTCCCATCGGACTATGAGAATGAGGGCTTACAAGGAGGCTCCAATCACTAATTGTAAAGGTATCCGCGTGTTGAAATAATAAACCATTTTTCATTTTCATAAGAGATAGTTGTAGGTACTATTCACTATTCTATGTAGTTGTATCATATCTACATGGTAAGTGTCGTCATCTTGTATCATAATTTACATTCTACGGGAGTAAATTGAATCTGTGTATTCAATGTTTCCGACGTGGTGATAGGGATGTACCTACCTACCCGGCGCGAAACAGTTCAAATGGACCTAAACGAACAAACGAAAATCCATTTAGAAATTGTTTTTACGTTTTAGTAGGGAACTCAAAAACTCCGTTGTTCAGTGGCTGCGAATAGTTTGGAACAAGCTCGTTGTTTATGTACTAATGTGTGCTATAGATAATTCGGTGAAACTTGTTGTTTTGCGAATGATATTTATTATTAAAATTTTCGCCACCGCTTTTACTAGTTAGTTGGGTAGTTAGTGGACATAAATCACTATTAAAATGCATACATACTAATCCATACTAACATTATAAAAGCGAAAGTGTGTCAGTCTGTCTGTTACCTCTTCACGCTTAAACCGCTGAACCGATTTAGATGAAATTTGATATAGAGATAATTTGAGTCCCGGGAAAGGACATAAGATAGTTTTTATCCCGATATTCCTACGGGATCAAAACTTATGAGGGTGAAACTGCGGGGCGCTGCTAATGTGAAATAATTTCTACCGGATACTAAAAAGCTGCAAACTAACTCTAGGTTACATTTAGATACGGGCAAGTTTTAGTAACCACAAAATCGTTTTAGTACTCCTGGAAGTCCGGGGCAACAATAAAGTACCCCGTTAAAATTGTGGTTTGGATTCACTCAGACATAATACTCTCTATGAAGTATAATGAGACTGACAACTTAAATTAACCGGATCTACAGCCCGTTTAGTATCATTTTACATGAGACAGCAGCAATAATTTTGACAGACTTGTCAGTGGCAGCAACCCAGCAGCATCCTTATTAGAATGAGAATAAAGATCACTTTGGTTTGGACGGCGATGCAATCAGAGGTAAAATAACTGTGAAAGGACTTTATATTCAAATCACTACTGTCATTTTTTGACAGCTGTATGCCATGACTAATAACACGGCAAATTGATGTAGGTGTAAATTAGCTTCGCAATTAATTTCCTTGACTGCATATTACAGGAATACATGAATGATAAATGATAAATTAATGATTTCTGTAAATAGGTTTGTACAAATACTTTTACACGTCAATCATATTTTTTTTTTAAGCTAGATGAGGTCGACGTTTCCTATCTGACTACTCTAAGAAGAAAGGCCGAAAGAAACTCAGAGGTCACAGTCTCTTTTAAAGTCCAGACAATATCTTGGTCAGATCATGTGAAGACCATGTAGATTGGTGTCTGAAATGGTCTTTTGAGGATTATTAATAGAAAACAATCAGCTCATTTATCAAATTTTTCAGTCGACAACATCCATCGGTTTCTTACTAAACTTCAACTATATCCGATGATCCTGCACACTTATCTCTTTTGTTGACTGTACCTGTAGCCACGACAGGCTGACAGTATATTCCTACACATGACTTCACACTCACACATAAATTTTCACAGAAACAGAACTTCCTATTGAATATTTGCTCCCCAAACTAATTAGTTTGACCAATGTCCGTAAAATCTACGGGCATTGCGCTTAAAAGCCATTACTTAGTTTGACCAGCGGCACAGTGCCACATATCTGACGGCTTGTGTAATTTACGTACGACATTCATTGCTGCGTCAGCCCCCTGTGTTTGATGTTGCACCCGTTGCGAGCAGCAATGTGACTGCAAATGGATTTATACCTGTTTATGTTCTGTACCCCTGGGCAGTTTGGACGTTTGGAGCGTTGTTCCGATTGCTATTTGTGTATATCCATATTTTATGTTAGTTAATTATATAAACTGCGTGATTAGTTTAATCAATGTAGTCTCTTCCTTATTACAAAGAACAGGTAGTTATGCAAATAAGTAATTATCATACTTAACTACATCACACGTATCATAACAGTATACTTAGTCAGATAACTACAGAATGCTTAGTGCTACGATCCTTATAATGCAGGTACCCCTTTTCATTCCATTTTTTCAGGTTCATCACACATCTGAAGACAATAAAGTTCAATATCTAGTCGCATTCTCATCTTAGCGACAGTCTATATGAAAACTAATAAAGAAAATTATGAAAATTAGAGGTATTTGTTGACAGATTGAGGCTGGGATTACTATGTCGTTCGAGTTCTAATCTCTTTAAAAAAATACAAAAATTGCCCCTCTGGTCACAAATACCAAAGTACCTACTAAGTGGTAGGTATAATTGAAACCCACAGTAAGACGCACCCCTAACAATTTTATAAGATTGATTGATATCCGTGTCACAAGCGATACCCAGAAAATCAGCAAAAATCAGCGCGAGCAGCAAATTTTCGGCAAAGGGCTCATCAATCGATTAATTAAGATTAACGTCATCATACCTTTACCTATAACCGCATTTATATGATATAATGGCGCCTTTTACTAGGTGACCAAGTATAACTACGAAAAACTTAGGGGCCTATTTAATTTAAATTGAATTGCCACTTAATACCTAATAGATTGTTGCCATTTTGGCTAATCAATCATATTTTAGCTATCCTGAATTTTCAGTGATCAGACTTTCAGGGTACTAGGTCAGTAGATACATCGCGTACTTATACAAACTTGGAAAAATGACAAAATACAAACATTCCAATTAAATCAGTGCACCATTCCATTTAAATCTCAGGACAGGACAATCACTGTCCCAACAATAGCAATAATACCTCTAGAATAAAACCAAATTAAGATCCTCCGCTATTTCGCGACAGCACACGAAACGAATGAGATAAAAAGATAGAAACAACAATTAAACATTGTTTTCGTGTAACAAAGTGTACTGCAACGGGCCCGCTAACCAATCCCGGTTAACAAACGAAGATTATGCAAATTATTTCATTAAGTATTCACAGGCCCGTCCCTAAAATACCCACTTGATTAACAGACGTGGTCAGAATTCGTGCTGGATTCTGGATAGTTCTCGTGAACGCCAGAATTGTGCAGGGTTGTAAGATCTGAGTCTGATTAGATTATTCGATGAAGAGGTATCATTAGAACCTCGTTATGGCTAATCACCTTGTACGGGAATCTCCTAGAACCTTAAGATGTAAATTAAGTTAGGTAAGTTTCGAAGTATCAGGAAGTGTGAACCCTTTATGGAAGCATTTAGGAATCCTGTAGGTTCTTCGGTTTGTCTCCTCGTTGAAAATGGTCGATCAGTAATGAAAAGCAGAACAGTGTCTTATGGAGAAATTGAAGGTAGCAACCCTAAAACCTACGACTTCGCTACACTGGTATATATACAATATTATACAGGTTGTATTTTTCAAGTGGGCGTGGATAGCCAAATCCGAAACTATGAGGAATAGCAAAAAGTACTCAAAGGAGTCACGGGCTCGATTTTGATGAAAACTAAAACTGCATCATTGGATTTTCGAAAAATCAATATTTCTAGCCAGGAATCGAACCCGTTGATTTTGAAAAAAAAACACTGTATTATTACATACACCATTCGATAGTGTCGCTAATAAGGATCGAATTCTGGGAAGTAATGACATACGGCAAACATAAGGAAAATGTTGGATTTTAATAAACTGCTTCTTATTTTAAAGTATTCATACCTACATTACCTGTACCTTGTTCTAAAAGATGCTCAATATTTTTATTAACACACACCCGCAGCGTAGTCACCTTCACAACATTATGTTCTAAATTCAAATTTTGAATGCAGTACAATCCTTGAGACGTCAAATCTAGCTATGTATTGAAAAAAATGGTCATAATTTTGAAAAAAATATCTAACTGATATTTTTTAATAGGTAAGAAAAAGAAAAAAAGCATTTTGTTAAAAATGAGATTCTTTAGTTTGCCGTATGTCATTACTTCCCAGAATTCGATCTTTATTAGCGACACTATCGAATGGTGTAATAATAGTGTTTTTTTTTCGAAATCAACGGGTTCGATTCCTGGCTAGAAATATTGATTTTTCAAAAATCCAATGATGCAGTTTTAGTTTTCATCAAAATCGAGCCCGTGACTTCTTTGAGTTATACTTTTCGCTATTCCTCATAGTTTCGGATTTGGCTATCCACGCCCACTTGGAAAATTCATCCTGTATATAAATAGGAGTAACCTGAATTTCGAGAAACTGCTAAACGTAGTGACTTTAAATTAACGAAGTTAAATCCGCTTATAGGCAGTACTTACCTTTTGAAAACTAACAACTTAGAAAGGGAAATTGGTAAATACCCTTCATGTCAGACAGCTTTTCATTAAAAGGCAAGCTAAGTTTTTGATTAAAATCAGGAATTTCTCAGTAGCAGCCCGGAGTCTAAATTTGTAACCGGTTGATGGCAATAGGCTCGCCCCCTATTACATGGGACTTAAACATAACTGGCGAAATGTGTGTACTAAAGGTATATATACCTCTGCCTAACGCTTCGGGGTATACAAGCGTGATGTAATGTTATGTTATGACATTTGGAACGTTTGGTCACTACCGTGCTTGATGGTAAGTTTTGATACGGTCGACGATGGTGAACGCTTGCCTTACTTGCATACACCTATAGTAAAAATGCGCAATGCTGAACACCCCCATTCAACCCCTATTTCAAGTTAAACAAATATCAACTTTATTTCAATGACAATTAAGATGATTTCAGAGTGACTAGCTCTATTGAAAAAGTTATAAAAATGTTTGATGCTGTAGCGTAAACTGAACTTTACTGTGTAGGAATTAAAGTTATTTTTTCATTAATTCATATTCGTTTACATTTTTGGCAAATAAATCGTGAACGCAGGTTTGGTTATTACTATCGGGAAACACAAACTCTTAACTTTTGATTACTCACACGGGCTTTTAATGTAGAAAGTTTTAAGGTTCATAAGGTACATTTTATTTGTACTTAACCTACAAAATCTTGACTAATGAGACACAACCAATAAAATAATAATCTTTTGTTACTTTACCCCCGGCGGCACTCGGGCAGCTATATGTGAAATCCATCAAATATTCGGGTAAAGTAGAAACACCTGAATTAATTGTGTACCCTTCTCGCATACAAATTAGGTGCAAAATATATTAGACGCGAGGGTAACAAATCAATGCAGCCGTCTGTACTTAGATTCGATATCCAATAAAATACAAGTACGGTCACCAAAGGAGATAAGTAACCAGGGTCGTCGGATATAGTGGAAGTTTAGTAAGAAACCGATTGATGTTTTCGAATGAAATTTAATTTGATAAATGAACTGTTTGTTTTCTATTACATACATACATAATCAGCCTATAATGTTCCCACTGCTGGGACACAAGTCTTCTCTCGGTGAGAGGGAGTGGGCCGTAAACCACCACGCGGGCCCAGTGCGGTTTGGCAGATGTCACATGTCTTCGAATTTTGGATTCTAGGACATGCCGGTTTCCTCACGATGTTTTCCTTCACCGTTTTGAGAGCAGTGGTGATGAAATAATTTACACAAAGTAAAGCCCCTGTCTGGTTTCGAACCTACGACCTACACCTCGTAAGTCGCGGCCGTTACCACTTGGCCACCACTGCTCTATTCTATTCTATTAATTAAATTATTTTATTAAACTTCAACTATATCCGACGACCCTGGTTACGTATCTCCTTTGGTGACTGTACATTCAAATTACTTCTCGCATTGTCCTCTCTGTAATTTTATAATGGATTCACTAAAACCGTAACGTGAGCTCTCCCAGAAGGATTCAAATAATAAAACAAGTGCTCACCACCTCAGGAGAATGTTGAAATGTATTTACTGTCGCATACTCCCACTGGTGTGTCTGGTCTGTTCTAGAATATATTTCATAGAGCATAAAGTTCTGTATCAACCTACAAAGTAATGCCGCAAAAGATATTTTGAGCTGAAGGTATTCAAGCATCATCATCATTATAGGGGTTCGGTTCGCTACCTCTATAATAGGATGAAATTGAAAGTATGTTTTATAAGGATAATGTCATACAAAAAAAAAATCCTTACCTACGTTGAGTGCATCATACAAAACGATTATCATTCTATTCTGTAAAGAAAATCCATATATTCTGGCTTTTACTTCCAACTTAAACCTTGCTGTTCACCCCCTCATAAGCAATTGTTGTATAGCCCGCTCCTATACATGAAAAGAATTTAATACAAATTCCAATTACTGCGAGGTAAATCTTTGAAACGTGGCATAAAAGGAAATTGTATTACACAGAGCGCAATAAATCCACTGAAACGTTCAAATAAACAAAAAAGGGAACGAAGACTGGTCAAAAGTCCCAACCAGTGCCTTTGGAAAGGATGAAAACATCTGTGGTACGAACTGTCAGTTCGCAGGACCAAAACACACCGCAAATTGTTTTAACCCGATATAAATTCTGGTCCTTTCGCACACCGTCCGATACGGATGAGTGGTACACTCGAAATGTTTTAATTACTTCCTGAAAGTAATATATCAATACCCAGGTGGCCTTGTAATCTCAATTATTCAGATAGCTGAGTCGATAATGTTTAATAGGATGCTGGAACAGAATTTGTTTAACCTGTGTTCGTCAATATTTGGTGTAGGTATTACCCAATATTTCTTTCTTGGAGGATTAATTTTCCATTTCTTTTCACATTATACTATGTAAACAATTATTTATTATAATACATTATTTATCTTTTTATTTTCGTCGTTAACGTTAGAAAAATAGCATCTACGAGTATATCAAGTCCTTGGCTCCGCAGGTTGGCGTGATTTATCTTTTAGTTCTCCACCTAAAAGACCTCGTGAAAGTTTTAGTATCGTATAAAGAATATCTACAAGAAAACGAAAGGAATCACGTTCGTAGCTTTCAGAATATAAAAACCATAAGTACCTACTTATAGTTTTTTGATACATCTGGACTAATATATTAGATAGATGTTATCCTGTTCCAATATTTCGAAACAATCCCTATAGAAAAAAAAGCACTTTCTGTATCTCCAGAATTTGAACATTTTCCGCAAGACTTTTCCAATTTTTCTTTCCACAAAAACTTAATTCGGACTATTACGACGATTTCAAAACAAAAAATAGTCAAATCGGCCTAGCAGTTAGGTGATGCGCTTACCAACGAACAGCATTTCATTTTTATTTTTATAGACCATAACAATTGTTGACGCGAGTGAAAATAAAATACCCTCATCATTCATCGTATTCACCTCAAAATATGTATTTATATACGCCTTCGCTCATAAAGTACCAATATCAAGATATCATGCACGAAGCACCTTATCAAGGATTCCATAGTTCCGTAAGTACTAAAAAGGTTGACATACGCGCAGCCATATCTATGTTCCGCACTAAAAGGGTCAATGAATTTTGTTATTGTTGGGCTGTGAAAGTGACACGGTGGCCTCTGGACTCTTCAGTAGGTAGACCTTTTTTATTTCATAACAAAAACTTAAAAAAACTTACACAAAATCTGTTTCTATCTCGACATAATGTGACCTAAAAGATAAAGATTCTTTATCGAAAATTTTAACGGCAATTTTTGGATTTTGGACGGTAAATCGAATGATTTTCAATGTTGGTATTTGTAATGTTAACTAGGAACTAAAAAGCGAAACTCTGTAACTGCCCGTGACATTACAGCGGGCCCTATCAGAGAACCAGCGCTGCGACATTTATTTTTTAAATGTCGCAGCATCATGCTGAGATAGGAGCCTTTTGGCCTCGTATAGGACTATCTATTTCATTTTTCTTTTTGTTAGGTACCGTACTTTTTTTTAAATATAATTTGGTATTTTGTTTTTTACTGTGTTTAGTTTAGTTTGTGATCTTCCTGTACGAGTAGCAATAATTACTTTTTCTTTCTTTTAAAAATATTGCCAAAATCCGCGAAAACATAATAATCAAAATACCCCGAAAAACGTCATCCGATAACAAAATACGATCATTAAGAAATAACCTACATAACTATAAGGTTACGACTTATATAACGCCAACTAATAACGCAGGATAACTCGTAAAAATCTTTACTATATTTTTATTAACACAGATAGCTCCAAAATAACTCATAAACCCGATTTCTTCGATCATAAATCAAAGCCAGGCTGTTTACAAAGCTCGGCTTTTAGACCAATGTGCGGGCTTTATTGCTTGCCAACAAATTGTTTTATATATCGCCGATACGGGCTCCTGTTACGTAACACAACGTAGTTTAAGTTAAGCAAAGCATTAAAACTAAAACTCGTTGGCAATAAGCTTAGGTACTGGAACCTGAAATTTATGTTGTTTAGTCTTTCTTTTAGTGTAACACTGTGTTTGAACAGACCGGGTAACCCCAATTTTGCGTGGGTGACGCAAAGTTGGCAAAGGGATTAAAATGTCTAGATAAGTAGCAGTTATAGGTACCTATATATTTTTGTCACGGTCATTTCTGTAATTAATAAGGTCACTTAGTCTCGACAAACAAGCTGATTGTTTCATTATCAATTCAGGATCATTAGGAGGAGCAAAAAAAGCAGACCAAAATAGTTGTGACTACATTTACTTCCATTTCAATTATGAAGTAACGACTGTTTATAAAGTCACCATAAGTTTGAGTCCGAAGTAAAATAATTACTTAACCCTTTTTATTTTTAGGTTTTCTGGGAAAGTCTGGAAAGCAGTCAGTAAAAAAATACTTTTGGCAGCAAAAAAAATGTCAGTAACAGACAAACAGGACAAAACAACATACTACAAGCTCATTTTTTGTTTCCATTTGTGCGACAAAATTCAATCTAGTACAATGTTACATGTATCGTCCGCTATATACAAATAACTAGGCTAGAACAGCCTGTTTGGCTTGTACTAATAGATTAGTCTGCGAAACACAGACTAATACATTAACTAGGAACCGTTTGCATTCGAGCTGCTTTAAATTGGGCCACGGTGTTTGGCACTGAGTGTCCAATGCCAAATTAATTTAATATTGATTCTAAAGACGTGTTTGATCAGATGTTTGAACTTGAGCGGACTAATGAATAAATATTGATACAAAAAGTGAATGAATCGATGCATGAAAGTGGATGGACGCAAAAGATTAGTATACAAGCATCGCAGTTCGTGGGATATTGTAGTCTCTATGGGCAAAACGCTTGTAATATTTATGACACTAAGACATGATTGATGGAATTGGAATGTATCTAACTAAATGCATTTTTAAGCACTATTTATGCTTAAAAATGCATTTAGATATATTCCTATTCCTATTTGGCTCAACCCATAATTATAATTCAAGTACCTAGGTCGTCCGAAAGGGTTACCGCTGCCCCGGAACATAAAGGGCTAAGGAAGGAACACGGGTGGGTTTTAGTCAGTAAGAGTCTGACACTCCCTTCCGCTCCACCCAGAGCGGGAGGAGTCATTAGATGATTTCCCATCCAAAAAAAAAAAAAAAAAAGTACCTAGATAAATTCCACTGCCACGAAAATTCCAATTTCTGAAATACAGAATCTTTACAACTGTACCATTAATGCCTTCCACACGAATCTTGTCAGCATATATACAAAATCGGGCAGATAACCCATTTTAACAGATTTTAAGTTTGTTGGATAAGTACCTACTATATCAATGCGAATACTGAATGGAAGCCAAGTCTGGGGTCACAGTGGCGACGTTATGTCTCGCCAAGAAACAGTCCATGAAAATTCGGTGCAAATAAATTAGCCCGTACCGAAGCCTGTGACCTATATTTTGATCTAATATACGCAGCAAATAACCGTGTTTGAACAATTATCTTACCAGAATTACTGTATGTACTATACTTTTTCATAACCTACAAGTACTGCGGACCCTTCATGCTTACAGACAATTAAAGCCAGATAACTACTAACGTTTACGATGATAAATTCACTTAACCTTATTTTTTGTGCCTGTCACGTCCTTGCCAAGCCTTTGTTATAGAAATTGGCACTGAAATAGCATTAATTATCAAAGATATCCACGAATGGCAACGTGGCGAGAATTGATGATGTACTCTCAGGGACAAATACTGCCCGATACCGGTCATTGCTCAATTATGGAAGTAACAATAACGAAAGACCTGTCATAATACGGGGACCGTTGTAATTATATATTGTTAGGTAGAGGCACCTAAGCACTGCACAGTTGGATAAAGACAGAAAATATTTTTTTCATATAATTTAGAAACGGAAAAAGAAAAGACTGCTGATTTACCTGCCAGTTATTTACTTGAAGCTGCCATCACGCTCAGCAAGCTGATTAAAGAGGTTGTAGTCAAAGATGGTATTTACTGGCTTACAAGTCTGTAGAAATCTGAGCAAACTAAAGCACGTTACGCTATAGGATGAGCGCTAGCAAGGCCGGGATTAATCTCATCTGACATAAAAATAACAAATACAGAACTGTCTTCATGAGTTAGGTCGTAGAATATCAGTACTTACAAACTGCCTGACCATTGAACCACGTATGTTGGACATGGAGTCACGTGCAACACGTTTACTGATAACTAATGCAGTAACTATCTTCCTCGGCTACTCGAAACGTCTACAGGAAGGTTCGGGTAAAAAGGTTTTTCAAACAAGCAAAAATTACTTAATACACTACAACATCCGCTAAAAGCACTTAGTCCTTTCTAAAACGACGTTTTAATTAGATTCATTTATTGTAATTACCAAGGTTTGGTCCCAAAAAGACATACGTAAACCCCTAAGCAGATAATATCCCAATGAACCTTGCCCAGACACAGTAACTGGTAATATTCAGAAATACTTTAATCCATGTCGCTATAAATACGAACAAACGTATAGTGAAATACATCGCGATACTGAAACAAATTCATTAAGGCTTTAGTAGAAATTGTTTCTATTAAGTTTTTCAAATCCCCGCGAACAGCAATCAGAATTTCTTAATGTTTACCAAGAAAACAATGAAACAGTTCCACCGTCTCCAAGTTTTGGAAGTAACATTACAAATTCATCAAGATCTCGATGTAAAACTAACGATCTTTTCTAATGGTAAAAGCTTTCAAAATCTTAAAGATGAAAGGCCCACTTTCGTTGAAAATCTAGAATACGTTATTAAGTTGATTGCCTGTCACCTCATTAATTCAAACAGAGGAGTTATGGGTCAAGATTATATCCGATATTTCCATAAAAAATGCTTCAAAACCTTTCCTTTTCATGAGAAAGAAGAAATCACTTTGGACGTTTATGAATTAACAAATAAAGTTCACAATTCTGTTTTGTTTCACAAATATGTACTGAAATGAGGTTCAAGCAGCTTTTCTGTGCACCTAATTAGGACAGGAATAGTTGTTCGGACTTGCTCGTCGACGCCTTTGAACCAGAATTAAACTGTGTATTCCTGCAATCTTAAGTCTGGTCTATATTGGTGTAGATGTCTTGCAGCACTTTCAGCTGACCAGGCATTCATATTGTTTAAAGCTAAGTGCTCTCTTCGTACGAGAAATGGAAGTGATATACACCTAAATGTAACGTAAAACTACGATTTTGTTGAAACTAAATCATAGATCGCTAAATATAATAATCACTAAATATAGCAATGTCCCGCGCATTAAATAATTATTGGGGGATGAAAGCAGGCTGTTAATAAGGCTTTTAATTAAACCGTTCTCATGAGAGAGCTTACTGAAAAGTTGTCAAAACGTTGGCTTTTAATGAATTACGAGTGTACTTATGTATATTTGACAACTTAAAACATGTACGTAATAAGACACTTGACACTTAATGAGAGAAGTAATTAATAATAAGATTAATTTTCGTATTAAACAACAAAGACAAACATTTTAAGACAACAAACAAACAAACATAATGTTTTAATTGACAAACATTTTTAGATCTTGCTAATTGACTGAATGAAATTTCTTGAAATCTTTAAACAAATCTAGTCGTCTTAGGGCTGAGTTTACCAACGCCAGATAATTTTATCCGAATAATAATTTTGAATTTTTGACAGTTCTTCGATACAAAATTTGTCAGACGTCTATTCCACGAATAAAAATTATCTGTCGATTGAAAAATCAGCCCTAAGTAAAGTATGTAAGTACTATTAATACTACAGTTTTTAATAACTATGTCGAGAACTAAATAACATCTAAAGTAAGTACCTCGTTTTTGTTGTCTGTCACTGCTGTCTTCTGTGTTTTCTGAGTTAATTACTGTTTGTCTATTTTCCGTAATTATTATAGTATTTTGATTAGTCAATAATTAATAATAATTAGTACTTATTCTGAACTCTTTCGACATTTAATAAAATGTAGAGTTCGTAGGTACGTTATCTTAACCCCTGCGACATTTCAAAATCTCGAACAACATTCCACGAAATTTTTTTTACCCAAAAATAACGTTCAACCGTTTTAGTGTAGCGTCGTCTCATTTATTTTATTTTGCCTGATCACATGACAGCTTGCGGTAACCATGACAAAATGTCTTTAAAAGGCTTTCATAGGCGACGCAATATTCATTATGTCACGCTTGCGGTCTGTAGCAACCCGAGGTCATGAATTAAGGTGGAACCATTATACTAGACAGGAAATTTGCACGCCCCGCGTTTCGGGTGCGTATTACGGCGTGTTCCTACTACCGAATTAGTAATGTTATCATGCTAATGTTTTCTTATAAGAGGATTTTGTGTTGGCTTCTTGGTTATTTTGGGCTGTTCGCTTAAAGAGGAGGTTCGCAATATCAGACATATTCTAGCTCACCTTTTAACAGCCCAACATACAGGGTTATTTTAAATTGGATATAAGATACTTATTTATTGCATTTCGTGATACAGGGTAATCCTAGTACGAGTGCCAAAACACTCCTTTGTCACCTAAGTGCACATTACATACGACCAAATTTGTTTGTTTGTTGTTAATAATTAAAAAATTAAAAGATTTGATGTTTTTTTGGGAGGTCAACAACAGCTGTTAATCTTGTTATATAAAGTATGAGTTGAGAAAAACTGTTTTCTTATGTTTTATCGTGTTTAGATATCAATCGATCCATCACGTTTGTAAAGTTTACACAAAATAAAACAGATTTTCTAAGCAAATATTTCAAGTGACTACAAGAACTGCGGTCGATGAACCCACCAATAAAATAATACATAACATACACACATAATCAGCCTATAACGTTCCCACTGCTAGGACACAGGCCTCCTCTCAGTGACAGGGAGTGGACCGTAATCCACCACGCGGCCCCAGTACGAGTTGGTAGATGTCACATGTCTTCGAATTTTTGGTTCTAGGATATGCCGGTTTCCTCACGATGTTTTCCTTCACCGTTTTGAGAGCAGTGGTGATGGAATAATTTACAAAAAGTAAAGCGCCTCTCTGGGTTTGTACCTACGACCTACAACTCGTAAGTCGCAGCCGTTACCACTGGGGCCATCACTGCTCAAAAACACACACACTGATAAAGTAATATAAATTTATTTATATTTAGTTTTATCATGTTTAGATATCAATATCCATCGCCCTGTATAATGAGAGAAATATTTTAAACCCTGATTCCAGAATGAAGCTCAAGCTGAGACAAAAATAGTTTCAAGTCGAGATGTGGGGGATTGATTTCTACAAGTGGGGGTTCATTAAGGCTGCGTTTCCACCAGAGATGAGCGAAGATGCGCAGCGAGGAATGTGTGTAAAACTAACCAATAACAACGCTAACTTAGTTCAAGATATGAAAATGAAGCGATGTCATTGGTTTGTTTCATACACATCCCTCGCTACGCATCCTCGCACGTCTCTGGTCGAAACGCAGCCTAAAGGCACTGACCTCTGGTGTGTATGCAGTGTCTTTCCACAGACAATGGCTCACCTCTCATCCTGGTGGAGGTCCTCACGTGTGCAGGTGCTTACGTGAGGACCTAATGTCTGTGTCAGCGAACGCTATCCGCGTTGCTGAATTTTGGGCCAAACTAATTTAAGAAAAAAAAAAACTATATTTTTGCCATCGACACGCTGAAGAAGAAGAAATTGCGATTTATGATCAGCTGCTATCTAGAATATGGCCCTTAGTATTAGGTCTTTACCTATGAAATTGGAGATTTGTATGAAAATTTTAAAATATAAAAATTTTGGTATTTTTTTTATTTCAGCTAATCAAAGTACTGGCCCAAATTATCTATATAATTTTGCCATTTTGATGGCAGTTTATTTATCCCTTTACTGTAGAAGTCTGCCGGACGGGAGGCGATGAAGTCAGCGAAAGCGTTTTGTACTGCTTCTCGGGTGTTGAATTTTTTCCTACTTAAAAAATTGTCTAAATTTTGAAAAAAGTAGAATTCTGTTGGGGCAAGGTCCGGTGAGTACGGTGGGTAACGGAGAGCTTCCAGCTGTAATTCTTGTAGCTTTGCGATGGTCTGTCGTGAAGTGTGAGCGCGCGCGTTGTCGTGGAGAAGCAATGGGGAAGAGCGATTGACCAGTCTTGGTTGTTGAATTGCGAGCTTCTCCATCATTGTTTGCAATTCTTGACAATAGACATCTGCCGTCCTGTTGTGCCATTCGGTAAGAAGCTGTGATGTACAAGTCCGGCACTGATCCACCAGACAGTCACCATCACCTTTCTATGAGTATATTTTTTTTAGCGCACTGATTAGGAACTGTACCCGGGTCCACCCACTGAGACGAACGCTTACGGTTGTCGTACAGGATCCACTTTTCATCAAATCACTAATTCGATTAAGAATTCCCTCGTTTCTACGCCGATTCAGTAGTGCTATGCATGCTTCGACGCGTAAGTCTCGCTGTTGGTCGCTTAGTTCGTGTGGCACCACGGATATCGACCAGTCATCTAGCTTTTTTATCTTTCCGATTTGACGCAAGTGCTTCAATGTTGTTTTGACACTAACTCCAAGGCCCGCAGCAAGCTCAGCCGTAGATTGAGTTGGATCCGCTTCCACTATCGCCTTAAATTCGTCCTTTTCGACAATGATTACCGGCCGACCGCGAGGCTCGATCTTCAACTAAAAATTTCCAGATTTAAAACGATTGAACCAATAATGGACCGTGTTTATGCAAGCAGCGTTAGCCCCGCGTACACGTCGTTAATGTTTCGTGTTGTTTGCGCAGCGGTATTTCCACGTAGGAACTCATTTTTGAAAATTGTACGAATTTTCAGTTTATCCATGGCGCCAAAAACTACCACAATTTAACAAAAACAAAAAACTATCTAAAAACAAATGACTGAATTTGAAATTAAATTAATATGGCTTTCGAATAAAATTTATTTGAATTTCGAATTGCGCGCCAATCCACAGATAATTAAATCTGAAAATGCTGGTTATAGAATCTCCAATTACATAGGTAAAGACCTATTATCTAAAATTATCTCTGAGAAAAGTCTTACTTATTCAAAGCACATAATTATGTATCTAACTTTTTCCCCCAATTTATTTATGTATTTACGTCCTGAAAACCGTCAGGCCGTTTTTTGTTTTTCATTGCGAAGGTATAAGGAAACAGACGTATATAATAAACGCTCGATGGTCTTTAATTTATATACTGAGGGTAAATAAAGAGGTCGTAGCGAAATGCAAACATAATATGGCGTACGAATATAAACTACATAAAATACTACAAGAGGCTTTTATTGCGGAGAGGGTCATACTTTTGTCACATAATGAATTGACGACTGAGTTTCTTTTTACTGAAGTTATTTTTTAAGCGTTTCAGCAAGCGTTTGAGCGTGAAAAGGTAACATACAGATAGACATAGTTGAGTTACTTTCGCATTATGATCATCATCATCATCATCTGCCTAGCCTGTTGGGGTCGGCTTCCAGTCTATCCGGATGCAGCTGAATACCAGTACTTTACATGGAGTGACTGCCTATCTGACCTCCACAACCGAGTTACTGGGTAATACGATTCCCCTTGGTTAGGCTGGTTGTCAGACTTTCGGGCTTCTGACTACCCGTAAAGACTGTCAAAAATCCACGAATGACAGCCGGGATCAACGGCGTAACGTGCTTTCCGAGGCACGGAGGGGTCTCGGTATGTAAAGATGGTCACCCATCCACAGACCAACCGCAGCAAGCATTGCTTAACCTGATCGATTGACCTGTGCGGCTGTTATTCGCAATTTGAATTTATGATATCCATACTTACATATATTATAAATTAAAGTCGCTCATGTCTGTCTATGTGACCGCGTCATTTTTCTATTCTAAGCAACGGATTTTAATGCGGGTTCCAGAAAACTATACATTTTTCCAGAAAACCTTATTAAGATTCATTCTTCCTGAGGTTGGTTTATTACTTGATGGCTATACAAATATAATATCTATGTATATCTAATACTAAAAATAACAAAATTAAATCCTAACTTAACTAAAACTATACAGAAACTAAAATATAGCGTCGAAAAATTCATCCGCATCGCTGTCGACTGGTAATGTTCCCAAGAGACTTAGGTTTAGGTATATAATACATTAATATAAAACTTACTTACAAATTGGTCGCTAGTTATACAAAGTGTAAAAGAATAAACGCAAGTCCTGAAAGTAGTTTGTTCATCACTGCCTGCCCTGCTGAATCAATTTCAGTAACTTTTAATATAGGCACTTTTTTCAAAAAGCATGTATTTTGTCATAATGACCGCCGATGTAACCAAAGAAAATGTAATCTTACTTTAAGGCAATAAGACTCAATTTTAAATGCATAAAGTAATGCTATGATCAACACGATTGGCTTAATAATAATAGTTTAAAAAAAAAGTTTTGGTCATTATATTATGCTTTTAACACAACACTCTAAATGGGGTATATACATATAGGGTCTTGCGTGAATTATGTTAAATATGTATATACGAGTATATAATTATGGATGTTTATAGTTTAATTCACGTGTATATTGTGCCATATGTTCGTGTTACATGCTCCAATAATTTCGCGATGTAAACTGTAGTTAGACTTGCATTATGACGCTTAGGGATTTGACGAACAAGGGCTTGGGTTGAGTTCGCAAATAGTCGAGTATACACGAATATTATATAAATTCTGTAAGTTGTACAAACCAAACATTTATTTACTTCCACTGGCTATGGCTGTACATAACCATCGTCTTTTGTGTAAACGTACCAAAATAACATCTTACTGAAGACGGCTAAAGCAAAATTGGCAATCGAAAAATCGATTTTTCATAAAATTGGCAAGACTTAGGTATAAAATAAAAATAATATATAACTGCATGATGCAATGTACATTTGTAATACACAAACATTGTTTTGTTTAAGGAAAAAAACTCCTATCCCTAAATGACAATTTCATTACGAAGGTGTAACAGAGAGGTATAGTTTCTTCACGACACACTACACGGGAATCCATATCTATTGGGGATAAAAAGAAGCCCTAGTTTTCCGTGACATGAGTTTCAACGTTTCTTTATTATCTTTTGTTTCATTGAGACAATACACACATACCAGTTAACGATATTCAAAATGTTATTTAACATCTTGAGAGGATTCAATTTCAAAAGATTGGCTACACATCAAGCTATACGTATAGGGTGACTGGTAATTAGTGACCGATACTTAAACACGTGATTGTACTCATGATAACAAACAACTTTTACTTTGGGACCAAACCTGAAATCGCGAAAAAAAATTAGGCGTTCCCTACATTTATAACGAGTTCGAGTATAACTCGTCAAAATGTAGGGAACAGCTGATTTTTTTTCGCGATTTCAGGTTTGGTCCCATAGTATAAGTTGTTTTTTATCATGAGTACAATCACGTGTTTAGGTATCGGTCTCTAATTACCAGTCACCCTATATATTTCCAGTTTTAGCTGACCTCGCTTTGTATAGGTTTTTAGTACAATCAGAAGTCAGCTTATACTGGTTTTGGATAGCTTGATGTGTAGCCGTGCGTATCATACAGGTTCCCCTTCATGTCTAACAATGGTAGTGTAAATAAAATAAAATATCAGAACATGAAACTTGTATTCCCAGTGGCAGGCAGTGGTGTAAAGTACACCCACAATTCGTGAGTTATTGTGTAATAGGGGGCGAGTCAAACCGAAGTGGCAGTGGGTAGGGCATAATGCTCGCATAATAGATGGCCGATGGGGCCGAAAGGTTTCGGAGTGGCGAACGCGTACCGGAAGACAAGGTGGACCGATGACCTTGTGAAGGCCGCAGGAATGAGCTGGATGCGGGAAGCACAGAAGTAGCGGTTCTTAGTGGAGGCCGATCTCCAACAGTGGACCTTTCGGCTGAAATGACTGCTAGAAAATACCCCAGGCATTAAGTCCGCCTTTGTACAGTATTTTTTTTTACTTGTTTTAATAAATAAATGTTGAAGACGATGATGAGAGGGCGAGCCTATTGCTATTACTTTTAGCTATCCGGAGTTCGAAACTGCGTAGGACCCAACGCTCAGTATTCACGTTTGCAACCACCAAATAGACGACGACGCAGTCAACTGAAATATTAACCTGGTAAATATCTAATAGAGTGACAAGGCCAAACCAACATAGCTATGGCAGTTTTTGAGGTATGGTGGATAGTGGTTATGTTATTAATGAGTTGGTCACGCGAATATCAGTAGGACATGAAAGCATTCGGGGTGAACATCGGCCTTCAAACACGATGGGGAGGGGTAATAAATAGCTCTGACGTCACACACACAAAATAGACAGGTACAGACAGAAGGCCTTTTCGATGCAAGGAGCGAAAACAGCCACACGCACACTTAGGTATATATGAAGGACTTAGGTAGGACATTCACGGTCGACATAAAACCATTAGTAAGTCACCACAGCGATGTAACTCTTATCGCGGTAAAGTAAGGTATAAATTAGAATGATTTAACTACTTTACTACTGTTGTTCCCGCCTTCGTCTGTGATCTAGGCTGACAAGTAGCCTATGTCCTGACCCAGGTCATGGTCCATCTGTGAGCTTAAAGTTTTATCCAAATACGTTCTGCCGTTTTTGCGAGATTGAGTAACAGACAAACAAACTCACTTTCGCATTTATAATAATTAGTTAGGATGACAATGAGACTACAGTAAGAATGCAATGTCTTAGGCGATTCGCACACTGCACCGCATTACGCAGTGGGGTGCGGAAAACGGAGCCAAATTCCCCGCACGGAAGCGCGTTTTTATTGAATTTGTATGTGAAAAATCACGCACGGGGGCACGTTATCCGTGTCGCGTCGAGTGGCGCGTTGTAGTGTGTGATCCGCCTTACTAATGGCTTTACGTCATTCTTTGACTGTGAATTGCTTGCCAGTCGTGAGTGCGCTTACACTCGCTTTACGTGACCCGTGTCTATGTGCGCGTGCGTTTTCGGTCGTTGTATGGAGCTGACCATAGATATAATGGTTAAGAAGCAATGTATATGAAAACAAAATATATCTATATATATAAAAGGAGAACTGACTGACTGACATATCAACGCACAGCCCAAACCGCTGGGTCTAGAGATTCCAAACTTGGCATGTAGGTTCCTTATGAGGTCTAGGGGTGCACTAAGAAAGGGTTTTTCGAAATTCCACCCCTAAGAGGGTGAATGGGGGGGAGGGTGAAATTTCACGCGGACGAAGTCGCGGGCAGAAGCTAGTCAGTCTATAATGATCTGACTGCTGGGACACAGACCTCCTCTCTGTGAGGGGAGCGTCGGCTGTAATCCACGACGCACGACGCGGGTCCAGTGCGGGTTGTCATTGTCTTCGAATTTTTTGTTCTAGGACATGCCGGTTTCCTCACGACGTTTTCCTTCACCGATTTGAGAGAATGATTGAGTGATGAAATGATTTACACAAAGTAAAGCGCCTGCCTGGGTTCGAACCCACGACCTACAACTCGTAAGTCGGGGCTGTTACCACTGGGCCACCACTGCTCCTACTACAAAAATGATCAGACTGTATTATCTCAAGGCAGAACCTGTTCATACAGAGAAGGAACGATCATTGACCACCACGCTTGCATACACACAGTATGTAGTCCAGAGGGCTTAGACAAAGTGTCATTCTACCAGCGATGACGACAATGGATAAGTTAAAAATACCGACCGCTACCGGGAAGCATAGTCAATCCTGTTAATTCCTGTTGAAAGTCGTTTTAGAAAAATATGAGACGCTAAAAATCGATTGTCACTTGTCCTCAGGTTTCTTCACTAAGCATAATCTTTCATTTTAATTAACCCTTATCTTAGACGAAAAATAAGTAGAGTTTGGAAAAATAAGTTTACCGCTAAATCATCGACGGAAAATGTCTTCTAAATTTTATGTTTCATCTATATTCTTTATTTTCAGTAGTTTTGGCTTTTTGATGTCAGTTAGTTGATAAATCAGTCAGTCAGTCATACGTCATGTCATATGTTATGTTGTGTTCAGGGGGGCGATTCTCGTAATTTTAAGATCTCAGCCTCAATCTGTCAAAAATTCCTCTAATTACCCTACATTTTTGTCAAGTTTTTGACATTGATTGTCGCTGAGATGAGATTGCGACTAGATTTTGAACGTTTTTAATTACAAGAATATTGGCCTTCAAGTGAGCATCCTACTAATATTATAAACGTGAAAGTTTGTGAGGATGGATGGATGGATGGATGTTTGTTACTCTTTCACGCAAAAACTACTGAACGGATTACGATGAAATTTGGCACACAGATAGTTTATAACCTGGATTAACACATAGCATACTTTTTATCCCGGTAGTACAATCCCGTGGGATAATTTCCGACTCCCATGCGGGCGAAGCCGCTGGCAAAAGCTAGTACTCGTATATAAAGCAAAATATATGAAAACAAAAATAACGCAGTAAAAGCAAGAAATATTTTACGATTTGTTGTTTTTCGTGATTATGATGATAAATATAGTAAGATACTTGTACTTATATGATAAGTCAATCTATGATTTTTATAGTTTTTGGTTAGGCTTCGGTTTTTACAAGAAACTACTGGACAATACTGCATTCTTAAATGTTGTCACGATCGCGGTCGAAAGCTCACTAGTTCGTCAAAAACGGCCATTTGCCTGTGCAATTTGATCTTGACGCGCGGACACAAATGTATATATCTGTAGAGCCGAACTTCTGTACGTTTTTACTTTGTGAATTTAACGTCACACAGTTCTAAATGGGACACACATGTCGCAAACACGCTCGCATTCAATTCGTACGTGCATTGTTTAATGGAAACTGTTATTAATGTTCTAATTAGTTTACTCTTAGAATAGAACTAATTATGAATTTTAAACAGCGGTTTTAAACTGCGTCGTGTTTTAATGACATACCAGTTATCAAATTGGCATCTATTTTCTGTCTAGTTATTGAATTAAAAACAAATTAAACATTAATTTACCTACTGGTCTGCGTCACAATTAATAAGGTACCTACATTTATGATTGGAAAATGGAAAGATTTTATGACAAAAATTCAAAACATAATGCCAGTGCCAGTGTCAAAAAAAAATACTCGGAAATACATACATACATAAATTCAAAATGCGCTAAGACCTCAAAGTGAGATGAATTGGTGCATATTGAAACCAGAACACATACGGCCAAGCAAAGAAAGTAATGAGTTTTAAAATACAACCCTCACATGGGCGAAGTTGGACTCGGAAACCACTCGACATCAAAAAGTATGATATGAAAATATTTTTGCTTATGGAATCGGGTTATATGACTTTGGGCTATGAGCTTTCATTATTGGTGGAACCTTTTGAAAAATATGAATGCACTCAGCATTAATATTTTTATTAGAAGAACAGAAAGAAAATACGTTTATTTGTAAACATTACGCAAAGAAAGAATAAAAACACAAAAATAACAACTTGGGGGAAAATATGCGTCACATCCACGCAAAACGGCCATCGCGCAGTATAATGATACGAGATGATAGACCTATGAGAGACAGAGCCCCAGCACTGGTTTTCAACGACAGCCTGTGTTGACGTGATGACGTCAACCGGTGCAGTATACGATGAGATGAAAAAAAAATCTCAAATACAGAATTTTTTTTTGTGGGATTGAACCTACGAACAGGGTCGTGGAACCGATATGCTGTTTACTTCATAACACAATAAGAAATAAAATGAATACGCAATACATATTTCTAAATCTTTATATAAAAATAATATTTATAAAATGCTGGTGGCTCGAGGTCAAGCAAAACTCACTTTAGCTTAGTGATAACTAGCTAGAATCGACTTGCAGATAGATATAACCTATCTACCTAATTATCGATTAAAAACACACACATAAACTTAAACCTATTCCCATGAGGGTAGGCAGAAGCTACGAGACGCCAACGCGCTACGATCCATACATACTCCTTTTGATTAAAATAGTGACCTCAATAGAAAATAACTACTTAATAAAAACGGATATCTATGTTAATAACTAACTAATCAAGCAGCCATTGAATAAATCGGCTTAATGAATACTAGCTTCTGCCTGCGTCTTCATCCTCGTGAATGTCGTAAGACACAACAATATTCTAAAATAACTTTGCTTTGCAACTCCCACGCCGGGATTTTAAACCGATTTGTTCGTCGTCGTTGTTTTAACGTTGACATAAAATAAATTTAAACAACAATAAAGAGAATTTTGAGAGAAAAAAGAAACCAAAATTAGTGTTACGAACCGAATTACACTGAACAGTCTATATAACAATACAAGACAAGAGGGGCTTGTGGCTATGCAATAACAGCCGCACGGGTCGATCGATCAAGTTAAGCTACACTTGCCGCGGTTGGTCCGTGGATGGGCTACCATCTCTACATACCAAGACCCCTCCGTGCCTCGGAAAGCACGTTAAGCTGTTGGTCCCGGCTGTCATTCGTTTATCTTTGATAGTCGTTATGGGTCGTCAGAAGCCCGAAAGTCTGACAACCAGTCTTACCATGGGGTAACGTATTACCCAGTAATTGGGTTGTGGAGGTCAGATAGGCAGTCGCTCCATGTAAAATACTGGTATTCAGCTGCATCCGGTTAGACTGGAAGCCGACCCCAAGATAGTTGGGAAAAGGCTAGGCAGATGGCGAATTTATAGAACAATACACCTTTATACTGTCGCCAACGGCTACAACTTTTCAGTACGTATGGCTCAATATTTATTTATTATTAAGTATTATTATTTGTAAGACTACAGCATTGAAGAAAAAAAACAATCTCAAAAACAGAAAATTTTTGTGGGATTGAACCTACGAACAGGGTCGTGGAACCGATATGCTGTTTACTTTGCTGACAATTTTTTACTAAAATAGCCGTTCTTAAATATGACATGATTGACTGCCTAGTGCATACCTCCTAGTGGGTGTAGCGAGTTGAAATTAATTTCAGAGGTCAAATCCGTATTTATTTGCAATATTAGTATCATTTCGGCATCAGAATCGTTCCCAGATCTCGTAGCAATTACTTATTTTCTAAAATATTCAATATCGGTACTGTTCTGAGTTTGCTACTATTTTATTCATCATCGTCATCATTTCAGCCGAAAGACGTCTACTGCTGGACATAGGCCTCTCCCAAACTATTTTATTATATGTATGGATTAAAAGGAACATGGCTTTATGTGCTTAGTGCTATATTACTTGATACTGACATAATGTTATTGCTTTCAATATAAGAATATTTCCTACGGCAAACATATGAAACATCTTGACAGAGCATACAATATACATACAAAATACATGGATTGGAACAACAGGAGGTCTATATAATATACAGTGTATTGTTCAAGAATAAATATATCCTATTTACAGTGCCTCAGTTAGGAGGGGCTCCAGGTTAAGCACCGCTTGCCGTGGTCGGTTCGTGGATGGGTGATCATCCATTTCCAACATATCGAGACCCCTCCACGCTTCGGAAAGCACGCTAAGCCGTTGGTGCTGGCTGTCATTCGTAGATCTTTGACAGTCGTTACGGGTAGTCAGAAACCCGAAAGTCTGAAAACCAGTCTTACCAAGGGGTATCGTATTACCCAGTAACTGGATTGTGGAGGTCAGATAGCTGCATCCAGTTAGTCTGGAAGCTGACACCAACATAATCAGGAAAAGACTAGGCAGATGATGAGGACCTACTCAGTTAGTTACCTACAACTTAATTGCAGGCGAATAACTTAATTGACAGTGCATTCATACATACATGGTTTACCCCAATGCTGAGTGCGTCACAATGTTTTTTTGTAATCGATTGCGGGTGTACGAGATGTTTCATCATCAATTTATCATTCGAGTAACAAACTCTCCAAACCATAATAGCAGATAGACTTTTCATCGATCATAGAGTTGTCGAACAATGACCTTGATTGTTTTAAATCGATTGATCAATATCAATACGGTTATGTTAATAATTTCAGCGGGTTGTTACAAACTTGAGATCAGTAAAGCTAGTCTCAAAACCACCAAATTGTTAAAGTAAGTAAATAAACTACCACGTCTAAGTTATCCATTTAGTCTCTCGTGGTCTAAGTGAAAGCTATTAAGTTAACAAAGTCGAGGTAAAAAAACCGTTCATCTGAATACTTAAACACTGTTAACTTTTTAACAAGTGTGGCACAACGCATTTTTGTTACATGTTGAACTGAAAACACCGACACACACCACCTGTTTTGTTGAGTAGAGTGAACAAGTGGAAAATGTACTAAGATCTAGTTTTTACTTTTTGCCAGACATTTCATTATGTCAGGTGTTGTGGGTATTATGTAGCTTTGTAAAGGCACAGGAATGTTTTTATTTTATTTTGCGGTTTTACTCACGGGTTAAGATGTTTTTCTACAACCCGTTTTCTCAAATATTAATTCTTTAAGTGTTGTGATAAAATGATAATTCATGAATGATTATTAACTAGCGGTTGCTCGCGACTTCGTCAAACTCAAACTCAAAGCATTTATTTCAATTAAACCATTTATAGGCACTTTTGAATTGTCAAGAAATGGGTCAGTCCGAAAATATGAAGCTGGTTGGCCATTCCAAAGTATAGTACGTACCTATGGAGAAGAACGGGCATGGGGAAGAAACTCCATGGACACTCTTTTAAATTATATTTTTACAAAAATATTAGTTACATCATTAATGTTGAATTTATAATTATATGTGAGAACGATTTAAAAAAATACGTACGCGTTAAAAGCGTCCAGAGTACAGCAAATACATAGTAACAAAACAAAAATTCAAAAATAAAATAATTAAAAATAAGCCGAGGCAGATAAGTGATGACCACCCCCAACTGACGGCGCGGCGCCCGTTCACGAACATGACGCATAGATCATCGTCTGCGATCCAGGATGAAAAGTTCTCCAGGTCAATGGTCTACCTATGTGCCAAGATTTTTTATTTTTTGTGTCTAAATATAGTGTGTAAATATCGGGATAAAAAGTATCCTATGTGTTAATCCTGGTTATAAACTATCTGTGTGCCAAATTTCATCCAAATCCGTTCAGCCGTTTCTGCGTGAAGAAGTAACAAACACACTCACAAACTTTCGCCTTTATAATATTAGTGTGATATATGTATTTATTTAGATTAGTATAATATACTTTATGTATGTATCTATTGTATTGTGTAAATGGTACACCACAGTATTTTTCTGTCCTTCCGCTTTTTAATCCATCCAAAGGTTGTCTGTATAAGATTGCTCTTTGCGATACGACCGCCCGTTCTGTCACCTTTTGTAAAGTTTCTCTATTTGTGTCTGTAATTTATATGGTGTACATAATAAAGAGTATTCTATTCTATTCTGTATTACCTTTTTGTAAAGGTTGAGGATTGCTTAACCCATTTTCAGCTGCGTCGATTTGAGTGTATGTGTAATATATATAGTGACTTTCAGCGAATGTGTGATTATAAAATATTCAGAAGACATCAGAGTTTGAACTCTGTTCTGTCTTTGTGTCTAGTTTTTTAGAAGAAGAATTCATTGGCTATCTATCCAAATGTGAAATATGTAAGACTTTTATTAAGGGGGTAACTTTGAAAAAAAAAAATCTGCTGGTTGTATGTAAGCCTCCCGACCTCGTAACTAATAACATTGAAGCTTACACTGTTTGTGCTAATAATACATTTGAAATGAAATGAAATTGTTTATTCTGTAAATAGGATATCGGAGTCACTTTTACTCGTCATGCATGTTATAAGGAAATAAGCTAGATGGATTCGACATTTCCTATTTGAATACCTTTGAGAAGAAATGGCGAAACAAACTCCAAATTCTCTACATTTACATAAAAAAACCGCTAACATTCTCTATTAGAAAATTCAGGGGTTACATGCACCATTGCTGCATCATTCATTTTCCCTACAATGAACGTCAATCAATAATATTATAATTACTTCTTTTGTTACCCCATTTCTAGATAACCAGCAGAGCAGCCGCTTACAGCAAAAGAGCGAACCTTTTAAAAAGGTATTTTACAAACACTTTTAAACTTAATATTAAATTGGGTTTCAGAAACTAAACGTGATTTTTTCATTAAACTAGTACCTATCCAGTTTAGTTTTGAATTTTAATATTCAAGCATGTTGACAAGACTTTAATTTAAAACATTTATGTACAGGCGTCCATTCCATTATACTGGCGGAAAGGTAAAGCTACAAGTTGTTGTTTTGCTTACAACACCACAGTTTCTGGGCAAATAAATACCAACACAATAAATTGTATTCATCAGGTTCCACGAAATCAAAAGGTTACGTTTTTCCGGTACATACCTTGGAACCATACACGCATATTATTATATTTATTTGGATATTCGCGCAAAAGCTACAAAACCAATTCGGCCAAATGACGCGTCATTCGATTTATTTCGATACAGATGTTAATTGGTACAAAAAAACGAATTTGAAAATGGAATCGGACGTCCCGAAAAATACAAATTGGTGAATGGCTATCCAATTTACTTACGTAAATGATTTTTAATAAATGTATTTTTGTACCGGTTCGAATATTAGAAATAAAAATAACAAAATTAAATGACAGCATTTAAAAAAAAAAGGAAAGAACTTGTGATAACCTTCAGCTAACCTTTCTAACCGTATAAAGGTTAGCTGAAGGTTATCAGAAGTTCTTTCCTCAATCAACAACAAACAGTGCGAAACTTAAACAAAGGCTGCGGGCAGGGCGGTAGTTACACACAACATAGTTAACATACGCTTATAGGGGCAAGTTCTAAGCCTCTATTTCGTTGAAATGCGTATTCTATTTGAACTTTCAAGATGACAGTGGATATGACCTTCATTTGTGTCTCTCTGCGATAAGACGAAGGACGTGGAAACTCATTTACTTGCGGAAGGCAACTTCGATTTATTCATCTATTCATACTAGCCTGTTTACTGAAGATACCAATAACTTTTTTTATACGAAATAAAGGGAAGGCAGTGGTGGCCAAGTGGTAACGGCCGCGTTCGACTTACGAGTTGTAGGTTGTAGGTTCGAACCCAGACAGGCGCTTTACTTTGTGTAAATTATTTCATCACCACTGCTCTCAAAACGGTGAAGGAAAACATCGTGAGGAAACCGGCATGTCCTAGAACCAAAAATTCGAAGACATGTGACATCTACCAACCCGCACTGGGCCCGCGTGGTGGATTACGGCCCACTCCCTCTGAGGCCTGTGTCCCAGCAGTGGGAACATTATAGGCTGATTATGATTATGATGATGAAAGGGAAGGCGTTGACTTACCTTGGCATTCTTCATTCGTTTAGTTAGACAAAGATGTCATTACTCTGGAGTGTTTAATGGGTAAACAGGGTGAGGATGAATTAGGATACGAATCAGACCCAACTTTCCGATAGCCGATCAAAGCTATTAAATGGACAAACTAATAAATAGTCTTCAAGGATCGCATGATTAACGGCAAGTTTTAAGTCTAAAGTCACTTACAAAACGAGACTTTACTTCTTACTAAATTCAACCTTCTTATAAGAATCAGCAGATTTTTTAGTACGACAATCGGTCACTATACTTTGATAGCAGAGCATATCATGAGCACCAAACCAAATTTATTCCACGCCATCAACCGTCTCAAAAAATATTACGTCAACAGATTTACGATTTGGTTTTATTCTCTCTTAACTCCGTTTCCTTGGAAAAATAAAACTATATTTGCTTTGAAAAGAAAGAAAATTATATCTTCCGTATAAAAAAATAGATTAAATTACACGTAAATAAAGCCGCGGGGAAAATCCGGTAAAAGGACCGGAATCCCAAAGTCGTAAGTATACAATTTATTTGTAAAAAATATATATAAAGTAATGTGTGTTTCCCCATTAACGGGGAGGGTCAACGGACTTGGGAATAATTTATTGCCCCACCTGTAGCCAGGTCCGAATAAAGCCGGCTTTAATAACTAATCGCTCGTGAAATTAATATGATAACTTCGAGAAATATACTCAACTTTATTGTAACTAGTTAAATTAAGTTTCTGGTTATCTGGCTCGGCTTACAGAGTTTGTTACAGTTTATGGATATTAAACGAGAATATATTTTATAATAATTAAGGGGCCCGTGGCTCAGTAGTTATTACTTATCCACGGGCCCCTCCAGCTGCACAGTTCGATCGATCAGGTTAAGCTACGCTTGTCGCGGTTGGTCCGTGGATGTTTACATACTGAGACCCCTCCGTGCCTCCTAAAGCACGTTAAACCGTTGATCCCGTCATTCGTGGATCTTTGACATTCGTTACGGGTTGTCAGAAGCCCGAAAGTGTGAAAACCTGTCTTACCCAGGGGTATCGTATTACCCAGTAACTGGGTTGTGGAGATCAGATGGGCAGTCGCTCCAGATAAAATACTGGTATTCAGCTGCATCCGGTAAGACTGGAAGCCGACCCCAACATAGTTGCGAAAAGGCTAGGCAGATGATGATATTTTATAATAATTAATTGCTTCCGTATAAAAGTTTTATATGTGGACTTTTGTGCTATTAATGCACATAATATATATTAGTGCATGACTTTCTTCAGAACCCATCGCTCTAAATCTATCAATATCTACAAGAGGTTCGTCGAAGTAGGTACTTAATGTTAATCAATCAGCAATGCGGACGGTATTGTGTTCACAACATGATTAATTATTGTAATTTAAACCTTACCGTATACATAATACGGTTTCGCAATAACTATGAAAACCTCTACAATTATTTAGCACCGACCACTTATGGGTGATTTCTATACTACGGACCGTTATTGTTTAAAATTAAAACTCTTGTATCGTTACCAATAAAGAAGCAAAGACCTCATTCATAGCTTTGCATAGTAGACCCTCCCATATGGAAGTACCTTTCTGGTAAAATTAGCTCATCCATCCATCCATATACCCAGTTTGACAAAAACTAATGCTACCATTGGCAAGCAAAACGATTCGTTTTTGTTTATAGGAAGGAGCATTAGGCCCTTTACACATTATGGCGTGGCTGCGGCGGCGGTGCCGCTGCCACTGCGGCATAATGTGTAAAGGCCGTAAGTCCACAAATATTTTTCAGATAGTGGCTATGTCCAATTTTTCTCGAGTTTTTCCTCGTTTCCTACAAACAGGAAAGTAAAGATTTTCTTCGTAATTATGATTTAGATGTAAACCTTTGGGACATGAACCTATTAAGCAATTGATTTTCCTTTTTCGAACATAGAAATCATTTTTAGTTTTACATAGGTACCTATATCTTAGGGTTACGGCAGCAGTAATGCGACGCGAAAACTGTACTAAATAAACGCGCCTCAACTGTACCTAAAAATAAGAGTGCTAATTATTATAAACTAGCGGCCCGCCCCAGCTCTCACGGGTGCAATTTTTTTTTCGAATTTCCGAAATTTTCTTCCATACAAACCTTGTCCTGGCAATACCGAACAAAAAAAAAAAGAATTATCCAATTTGGTGCAGTCGTTCGGAAGTTATGCGCGTACATAAGTTTCGGCGATTCATTTGTATTTATATAGATAATTTATAAATATGTCCAGGAAAATCACTGTCCATTCCAAGGTTGCCTGGAAGAGATCACAGAAAGCGATAAGGCCGTTGTTGCTATTTCCCATGACGCCATTTTGTAGTGTTTGATGTATTTCTTATGTTATGTATTTTACAATAAAGTATAGGTAGGTATATAAATAAATAAATAATTTTGTAATCTGCTGTAAATTCTATATTCCTGAAATAAAAATTATTTGATTTGACTATGTCATATGGAGGAGCAATAAGGAGAACAAGTTATGACTATTTCCCTCCCCCCCTAATCCTCTAAACAGATTTAAAGCTCTCCTCTAACCTACACATGTACCCAATCATAAAACAAACTAAAGCATTTACCAATATTTTGACGCATTTATCCTCTGGTCGTGAATTAGAAGCTAATCCAGCAGTTTTATTAATAACGTTGACATTATAGTTGCCTAGGCTATAATCCTCTGATTGATTGTCCAAGGGAGCAAGAATTATTCAATGTCGGCTTGCGGGTTATGATAGACACTTAACACGTTTTTGCTTGTTCATTCTGCTTTTGTTGATAAGCTGGCTTGTTCTTTGTTGTAGTACTCGTAGGAGGATATTTATTAATATTGAAGTATAATATATTATGAAGCTTTTTTAATCTGAAGCGATAGGCAGAGGAGGAAAATAAAAACATTTATTTCAGGAAAAACCCATATTATTAAGAAAAATACAACTTTAAAGTTAAAGTTCATAATTAATGTGATTATTATTTGATTGAGTTATCTCTAGGTAAATAAACAACATAAAAAGCATGTTGTTTCATACTATTATTTTATATTTACGCTCTTCGTAATATTATTAACCTGACACCCCATTAGGTAACATCCTCGTCTCACCTTATTTTTTGCTTTACCTTAATGTTGTAAAAGAACCATGTACTAGGCAAGCACATTTACTAGGAGGTATTTCTTTTAGAAACTCTAAAGACTGTCTCGTTTATATTTTCGCCGTCTTGTTCTCAGCCGCGTGAAAACCAAGACACGTTGGTTGAGATTTGTGAACGCTGAGAATCCGAACGTGTCTTTACAGGCTTTTCTGCTTCTGAAATTTTGAGATATATTTGTTTCAGTGTGATTTACTTTAAATTGAGCTTTATTAGATTTTTTTTTTTTAGTTTTTGTGATATTTTACTTGCTCTACGAAAACCAACTTTGAAGCTACGACATAAAGGTACACTCAATGAAATGACAATATTTTAACACTCTGATGTGCTGGTTACCCTGTGGTTAGCAAAACATGGCATTTGAAAAATAAAAAAGTCTTACGACTACAAAAAATTCAGTGCTCTCTTGAGAGCAGTACCTACGTAGGTTCCTTAGTTTTTTGCTGTTTTCAACTAAATAAGCTAAATCTAATATTTATGTTTTTTATACTAACGACAATCGAGCGGACTTCGGTAGGAAAACGTTGACCTTGAACTGGCCTAACGTAGGACGGAGTTTCAATAGAATGAGAGGCCAGCTTCATCATCTGCCTAGCCTTTTCCCATCTATGTTGGGTTTGGCTTCCTGTCTAACCAGATGCAGCTGAATACCAGTGTTTTACACGGAGCGACTGCCTATCTGACCTCCACAACCCAGTAACCAGCAACTGGGACCCAGGTGATACGATACACCTTGGCAAGAATGGTTGTCAGACTTTTCTGCTACTGACGACCCGTAACAACTATCAAAGATCCACGATTGACAGTCGGGACCAACAGTTTAACGTACTTTCCGAGGCATGGAGGGGTTTTGGTATGTGAAGATGGTCACCCATCCACGGACCAACCGCGGCAAGCGTAGCTTAAACTGATCGATCGACCCGTGCGGCTGTTATTACTTAGTCACAAGCCCCTCATGAGAGGCCAGCTTATTTGTTATATCACCACTGGTGTTCGCCCCACTATACTATGTATCAATCTTCTTAGTCTTTTCCCAACTATTTTGTGGTCGGCTTCCAGTTTAACAGGATGTCGCTGAATATCAGTATTTTACAAGGAGCGACTGTCTACTGTACTATAAAAGACAGGAAAATAAAATGCTCATACTAAATGGCTGTGAGACCAGTACTTGTGAAGCTGCCGACACGGAAATGATCCAGGTAATGTTGGTACCGCCGCTTCGTTTCTATGCATTAATGACGCTGTTTTTTCAAGGATACTCGGAACTCTTATTGCAACGACAAACTAGCATGAAATGCCACTAATTAGTTGCTTTCCCCAGAACTTTGAGACGTGTACCTTTTGCCCCCTCGCAAGTATCTAATTACTGCTCAAGGGTAGCAGGAAAAGCAGAGAAGCGAGTTTAGTTTACATTTTTAGTGTGACTAAATTTGAATAAGAAATGTCTTGAATTATATCATAATGAGGATTGTAGGCTCGGATATAAAGCAGGCAGTCTGTAATTTAGCACAATTTACAATCTTAGAATTTAGAAACGTACTTGTTAGAAGTTTTAGTGGAACGGAATATTTTCCCACTGCATCATAATCAGCCCATAATGTTCCCAATGTTGGGACACAGGCCTTTTTATTTTTTTTTATGGATGGAAATCATCAAATGCCCCCTCCCGCTCTGGGTGGAGCGGAAGGGTGTGTCAGACTCTTACTGACTAAAACCCACCCGTGATGTTCCCTTCCTTAGCCCTTTTATGTTCCGGGGTAGCGGTAACCCTTTCGGACAATCCCGCTAGCCCGGGGGACACAGGCTTCCTTTCTGTGAGAGGGAGTAGGCCATATGATAATCCACCAAACGGGCCCAGTGTGGGTTGTTGATTTTCAAATGTCGTCAAATTTTTTGGTTCTAGGTCATGCCAATTTCTTCACGTTGTTTTCCTTCCCCGCTTTGAGAGCAATGGCGATGAAATGAAATACACATAGTAAATTGCCTGGCTGGGTTCGAACTCACGACCTGCAACTCCTTACCGGGGTCGAAACCTCTCGGCCACCACTGCTTCATAACTTTAAATTAAAAATTCCTACAAAAATATTGAAAAAACAGAACAATAAATCCTAATGAAAACAAATACGAAAAAAGTTCCACATTCGTGCGAATGAATACTAATACAATTTTTGTGAGCTCATTCCATATGCATAAAACATGCTAACAATAGTCAAATAAATGGGATGATTCCCTTCATTCCAGATTAAATTCCATTGCACTCACTTTCATACTCCTATCGGAAAAATGTTCTACAATTCGTGTCACGAGTCGCGACTCGGACAGCCGTATCCGCTATTGAATACCTACCGGAGTACCCGTAGTTAGACACCATTTTATTTTATTCCCTCTCCTCTCAGACTGGGAAAAGAATATTTTTACTCTTTGTCGTCAGTAATTGAATTTCGTTAGTAAGTACTACCACGGTTTCGTGGTGAAATAAAGAGATTCCCAGCAATCTCATTGGGAAGTATTTGACGTTTATGCGGGAGCCTTCTTTAAACGCAAGCTTTTGATGCTGGGTTTACTGGACTTTGTTGGGGCTGTTTATCATTTTTATGGACCGCCCCTTATTGTATTCAGTACTGCAAAGAACACAGACTACATAGATACTAGAAGATCACTTCACAACACTTTAACAAAATTGTCATGAAACATGAAAACCAAGGACATGTTAATTTTATAGCTGAGGTATGCTTTTGGTCAGTACATTATCATAATAATCATAAATTTATAAACACTGTTTGGCATGCCATTTTAAAATTATGTAATGTATAAGTACGATAAGTAGGTAATAATGCAGTGCTACCCTATTATTAATGTACATGCGAGATCAAGATATAGACATAGATTGTTGGTTAATGCTGTGTATTTATTTAGTTGGTACGCCTTTATATAAATAAATACATTTTCATCCTACGCGCTGCGGTTGGACAAATTACTTCAGTTAAGTGTGACTACAATCAGCTCTATTTAGGCTGAGTTCCTATAAACAAAAACGAATCGTTTTGCTTACCAATGGTAGCATTTTTTATTGCCAAACTGGGCGTATAAATAGATTCGTAAGCTAATTTTACCTGTGATATACGAGTAGCTACTTCCATATGAGAGGGTGTACTGTGCAACGCTATGAGGTCTTTGCTTCAATATCGGTAAGATAAAAGAGTCTTAATTTTAACCAATAACGGGTTCGTAAATTATAGCAATCGGCCATTAAAGACTACCCGATGCATCCATAGGTACATAATTTCTTACCAATACTAAAAAATCATGAAACCAGTATTTATTTAAACGAAGATAGCAACTGGCAACAAACGTACCCAGCAGATTTGTTTCCAAAGAAAACATGAGGCGTGCGTCAAAAGTTACAATCTCTTCACATCGCCATCTCCGTAGCAAAGTCAACAGTGAGCGAAAACTTTTAACCTCTGCACGTCTCTTACTTCCTCCTCCTACTTCCTATTTTAGCTATCCTCATGCATATACTGTTTTGAAGACTTGACTTCAACTTACTACTAACTTGTTTTGGTAGTAACTGGTTTCAATAACTTTGAACTGGTCTTAGCCCTTTAATCCGTTCTCATAAATGGAAGGGCGTCTCTGCTTGTATGTATGTTTACGTTTTCACGGCCATACAACTGGACCAATTTAGATGATGTTGAGCATAGGGATAACTAGAGCCCTAAGGATGGACACAGGTATACATCTATCATCATCTGCCTAGCCTTTTCCCAACTATGTTATGGTCGGCTTCCAGTCTAACCGGATGCAGCTGAATACCAGTATTTTACATGGAGCGACTGCCTATCTGACCTCCACAACCCAGTTACTGGGTAATACGATACTCCTTGGTAAGACTGGTCGTCAGATTTTCAGGCTTTTCACGACCCGTAACGACTGTTAAAGATCCACGAATGACAGCCGGGACCAACGGCTTAACGTGCTTTACGAGGCACGGAGGGGCTTGGTACTAATAATAAAGCTGAAGAGTGTGTTTGTAGTACCAACAATTAACCAGATTGCTGGTAAACCTATAATTGGCGACGGTGTAAGACCGAGGCTATTGTGATCTAGTACTTAAGATAAATTATACATAGAGGCTGTTGGTGTTCCTTAATAAATAAATAAATTACCTAACTACCAGTCGGATTAAAAAAAAATCTTTTTATATAAATTTGATAGCCCATATCTTAAGGAATGCTACAGGCTATTTAAGGGGCTTACAGGACCTAAACGCAAAAAACGCAAGTTTTAGAAACAATAAAAGTATATGATCGACTACAGTAAAAAAAAAATCAAAAAAATATGTAATATTCTTCAGGATAAATTCTAGGTAGATAGTGTGTTGAAAACATAATACAACTTATTTGGTACGATAGAAAAAAATCATGAAGATACCTCTAAAAACTTTTTTTTTACAACAAAAATCATACCAATATACATACAATCATTATGATTTTTTGTCAGATTATTCTACAAGCAACATACTAAAACTATAGTGTTTTAGTTTTTTTTGTCCAAACACTAGATTTTTCGTAAATTGATAATTGCTTCATATTTTGCAATAAATTACCAGCGTTGTGGCATCGCGCTTCTCTTTCTTTTCTATGCAGTCCGACAAAGACCGCGCTTTAGGTCATGTAGTCCTCTTAACATGAAGCTAGTAGCTTAGGTGCCGAGCAAAAAAAAGACGGCTGAATGATAAGCGAATACGAAGTAGGTAATAGCGCGGATAAGCGATGCGACGGGGTGGGTCGGGGATGCAAGAAATGTCACCCGGACGAAGTCGCGGGCAGAAGCCAGTAAAGAGTACTTACAACCTTGAAGGAATGAAAATGGCTGTTGGACTTTGTATGTGAAAATCCGGAATCTGGACGAATTATTGAACAAAACGCTAGGAAATAATAATTGATAGTCGTGAATGAAACCTTAGCTAATTTTCAGCCTAGTAGTTTCAAATTTCAGTTAAACGGAGATTTGTTCTTAGTTAAACTGAGATTAGAACCCTAGTCTATAATCTAGTTAGAGTTGTAGACATATTGTTAATCACAAGTCATCAGCTTGTTAACAAGCCATTATCGGTGGGTATTACTCGATAGTCCGTTGGATCGAACAATTAATTGGCTTGAACTTATATGCCTAAATTTAACTTGGGGTTCGTGAACTCGTTTACATTTAATTACTGCTTGAAATCATTCCGGAACGAAGTATTGAAGGAATAACAAAGAGAGTAATTATTTTAGAATGGATGATATACAAGTTGTGGATATGCATCTGTACCATTTAACAGAAGACGTTAGTACTATTTGTTTGTAATAAAACACAGAGATTAAGTTAAATATAGATTTCACTTCTATTTAAATAAAAAGAAAAAAACAACAATGGCGCGTTACACTCAAACGTTTTACAAAAGTTAAAAATGTGACAATAAAAAAATGTGTGTTGCCAAACTTAAAAAATATTTTAAGGTACATAAATGTTGCACACATAAAAATATAGTAAAAATAAGAAAAAACAAAAATATCAAAATAAATTATCACATTGTATTGAACACTATTAGTTGAAAAGTGAAACAGAATCAAAACGCGAAAATGACTAACGTTACTTTCAACATTTTACTTTCGGGATGCCCTGCAATTTTTTACACAGCACAAAGCACTATGAGCAGTGTGGTGGCCGAGTGATAACGGCCACGACTTAAAAGTTGTAGGTCGTGGTTTCGAACCCAAGTATAGGCGTTTTACGTTTGCGTAAGTCATTTCATCTCCACTGCTCTTAAAACGGTGAAGGAAAACATTGCGAGGAAACCGGCGTGTCCTAGAACCAAAATTTCGAAGACATGTGACATCTATCAACCCTCACTGGGCCCGCATGGTAGATTACAGCACACTCCCTCTCGAAGAGAAGAGGCCTGTGTCCGAGCAGTGGGAACATTATAGGCTGATGATTATGCTCATTTTTGTTTCAGTTTACTATTTAGTAGATACCTAATTAAAAATACTTTTATATTTTTATATTATTTGCTCTAAAAATATATCTAGCAATAAGTTCGGTATAAAGCTTTACGCGATTTCCAAATGGTGACGTAAACTTTCGCACGCAATTATAACTTTTGACAGTGACAGAGTTCCAATTTAGAGCAAACTGTTCTAATTTTAGGAGACAGCCATTTACTTGGCAATTTGATAGACCTGAAGAATAGAGAATCAACGCAGCCATAGCTGTAGAATAGGCTACAATAATGATAAGAAAGCTATTTTGTTTATGTAAAGATAAAAATACACGGGTCGCTTCGGTTGAAAGGGGTCGTTTTGTTTATCAAAGGTAAACGTTCGAATAATCCTTTTTTTATTCTCACACATTCTGCAAGATAAAGCGACCAATTCCAGATAAAACTAATAAAGAATTTGCACACGTAAAAAGTTACTAATATTAAATAACCCTGTATAATCAGAATCAAATAATCTCATATGACATCATGTTAAAATTATGTAGTCTGTGAAACAGAATTAATAAACTTAGTTTTCTTACATATTCCGTTTTACAAAATCCTCTACCGTGTTCCAAGCTAAGCGTTTTTGGATAGCTAGCTTAATGGCTAGTCTCTTTAAAATAACTCAGTTTTCTTTCGTATAGCATCCAGCTACTTAACGTGTGAAATATTGCACTTCGCAAAAATGTTTCACGTTAAGGTAAGTTGCGAGCGTATTTACGTATTTTTCGCTTGCATGCTTTGAATTTTATTTGAAAATGTTTTATCTTTATATGCTGTCGACTTCTGTATTACTTTACGAAATGGTTGGTTGGTAAATACTACATCTATCAAGATTCGGTGTTGTACAGGTCGAATTTCACCAATGAAACAGAACGCGATCGGCACTTCTAAACTACGTTCAAGAGCTGTCAGTATCATCATTGTTGTAGAATATTGACACTGACATGACAGCTCTTGAAAGCAGTTCAGGCTGCTCGCGTCAGTTTCATGAAAAAGTTTGTGTAATACGCCCTTAAACAAATATAGGTACCTAAATCAAAGCCATAGATATCTGTAACATAAACATACGACAAATTCCTCTGAATTTTCCGCGTCACTAAGTCACGAGTATCTCCGGATACAAGTGCAAAATAACTTCGGGTTCTTTCCCTTGTCCCCAGATAATTTATTACATCAAAAAAGTTCCAACAAGCTATATCCCAAAGCGCTAACAAGACAAAACAAATTGTCCAACGGGAATCGAACCCCGGCCGCCTTTTCCCGACATAAACGACTCTGCAATGAGAAATTGTGCAGAGATCGTGTGGAATATCGTACATTTTTATGCGGTCGCCTGGAAACGCTGCATTTACATAAATATTCGTTTATCGGGACAACTCAGTGATTTAAGTGAAAATCTTGTTCGGTCTGCGAAAAAAAGGAAGGAAGACAATAAAGAAAAGGTTTAGGACGCCTGCCTAGGATGAAATAATGGAGGCACGGCTGCGACATATGAAGGTAAATGCGTCATAAGAGAGAAGCCTAAACGATTTCGTGTAAAACTTTAATATAGTTTCGTCAGAAACGTCGTTTGTGTCAGAAATTTGTGATATTGAAAAATGTAGATGTTAATTAATGAATTTTATTTAACACCTATGGCAGTAAGAATTCGGAACAGGCTAGCCCAGGAATGCAAAAAACTGACTAGATTGATCGATGACTTGAAGAAGGTATCTGGCGTGGACTGCATACCGAAGGTAACCTAGGAGAAGGCTACGTCCATCACTCAATTACGATTAGCAATCAATCAAGCAAGCGCACTCGTTATCAATCATCTACCTTGATAGATTGATAACAGAACAATTTATTTGCCGGTAAATGAGTTTAATGTCAGCAAAATGCGACACCCAGGAGTGTTAAACCATTTCCGAGTATAGCTGCTCACAGTCATATAATTGAATTAAAAACTTCACCTACTGGCAATTCTATTTCAGTTTAAACCACGTACAATGTATTACGCCGTGTTCTCGAATGTGACTAAGTTTATTTTTATGTATTTCTCGTAGATGTTTGTTTTACTTTAGTTGCACATTGTAGCAATTGTTCCTAATATTGGATTGTGCAAATCAAAAGTCATATTTCAAACTTCGTTCTCTATCTGTCATCTTGAAACGGTTGAGATAAACAGAAAGATATTTTAAATATATGTTTGCGGGTTTCAACTCGCACCGGGCCCGCGTGGTGGATTACGGCCCATTCCTTCTCACAGAGAGGAGGCCTGTGTCCCAGCAGTGGGAATATTATAGGCTGATTATGAATTAAGCGGGTTTAGGTTCAAGCGGGCCTAATGTTGATATAGTAAATACAGCTAACAGTTACATATTAATATGAAGTAGTTTCAAGATAAATTGACTGAGTCGACATTCAGCGCACAGCCTTACTCACTGTAAATAGATACCTACATAGAAGGAAGCAATGTTCTTAAGAGAGTTCACAGTTGTACTTCTAAGAAAAGATTTTCCGAAACTCTTTCTGTGTCTAGGGATTGAAGTTAGTATGCGGCTGAAGTTGCGACACTAAGCAACAACTAGTTTCATAAAAATATCAATCTTTTTTCCCGTATTTGTCTCGCCCCACTCACCTCAAATGACGAAAACGTGAACATAATAAATATATTTATAAGGTATAAAGAAACACATAATACACCAAATCAACAGGCTTTCATACGTGATCTGAAAGTGGATTTCATTCCGTCTCTATTGAGAACAATGTTCGCTAGTTTATTTTGCAGGTAAACTGTAAACAAAGTTGAATCTATGTAGCTTCATTACTGCTGGGACTCGTCCGGCGTTCTAGAATTATCTAGAACGGAAAAGTTTTTTCACACTAAGCCTGTATAGAGCAGGTGGTTAAGTTTTTAAATTGTAATTATAAAAGCGTTGACATGAACGTTCCTGATTTTGTAGCTTCAACAAAGAGTTAGTCTACATTTTTGTTTATTCATTTGATAATTGAGAATAAATAATTCTTATTCGGTAGTAGAATTATGCTGAGCGATGGCCGTTTTGCTTGGATGTGACGCATATTTTCCTCCAACTTGTTGTTTTTGTGTTTTTTTCTCTGCGTCATGTTTGCCGCAAATAAACATATTTTATTTCTTCTTTTATTTTTTTTTTCTAATTTAGGTAGCAACGTAGAAAATCAATGGGAAGGCACTTAAGGTGCCATTAGTCGATATTTTTCCATACAAATTTCGGTCTGTACGGAAACAGAATAGTAAAATAAAAAGCCATTAAAAAGTTATGAGCCAACAAATATTCGTTTTTCTTGCTATTTTTAACGTAACTTTGGGTGTAAATAAGTAATAAAAGAACTGTAAAATCATCAAAACACAGTTAATACCGACAACGCTCAGTTATCGAAGAGTTCAATAAACTTTATTTGTAATTGATTTATGCAGTGGTTTTTTCATAAAACTCGATTTTCCAAAGCACTTTTCGAATTTTTTTTACCCGCCTTTCAGTTCAGAACGGTGTTTCTGTGCGTGAGAACCAGAGGTTGTGTGTTTAGACTAGCGTCTAACTGCTCATCACTGATACACTATTTCTGTCGGTAACGAAGCCAGGTGAGACAGCGTGCTCTTTGGCCATGACCACCAGTAAGTTTGAGCTCTCGACTAGTTTCACCAAATGCTGGCTAGTGATCAATGCATGTGCTAGCTGCGACCATGGTTCAGTGGTGATGGCATTAGCAATTCTGAATAGGTCATGCACATTGCACACGTCGCTTTTGTTTTTGATACACGAACCCTGACCTATGACACTTTAGAGCTTAGGTTGTGCGCAGTCGCGAGTAACTGTGAGACTATCGCTTTATGAAGGCAATGATTGTGCACACAGTTGCAAAAAATAGTCTCATATACCCGGTTTCCGAATTGAGAATTTGAAGTTGAGAACTTGTTAAAATCTAGCATTAGGTTCTTAATGTGAAAGCACGTGAAATTTAACAATTCTTTGCAAAAAAAAACGTAAAAGTAAGGCTAAAGAATAGGTTGATAAATTCTCAACTAAAATTCTCAATTCAGAAACCGGGTAATGGTCAAAGTTGTCATTTGTTTTTAATGGAGCCACTGTTCAAGATACTTTTCCATTTCCATAACGGAGTTCAGTGTCCCTCAAAGTATAGGTACTCTCTACAGCACAGTTTAACACCATCTGCGTGAGGCCTAACTAAGATTACTATCGAGTTTCAAATGACGTTAATGCTGCACTTTATCGATAAAATAAGTTCCTATCGACACTGTCGATAAATCTATTAATCTTTAGGCTATTGTTGAAGATCACGATAGCATTGTTAAACCATCCGTAGAGCGGATTTAACGTTAGACTGACTTGAAAGAAGATTCAATTCGAAAATATATATCTTTTGTTACTGTACGGTACCTACGGTAAGGCCATATTTTATTCTGGTGTTCTAGTAAATGGCCTTTTAAATATAAATTGCGAGGTCTACGTTCTGCTTATACAGGTTGGCAAAAACATCGGCGCGAAAACCATGACTTCAGCACATTATGTGTAGAAATTTTTCGTCGGTTATCAAAAAACAAATTAGCTGTTTCATAGTTATGTGCAATACCAACGTGATAAAAATGTATGGAACAGCTATATTTTTTTTAATAACCTTAAAATTTCAACGCAGGGCAGTTCAAAATCATGTATTGAATACATGTCCCTACCACCCAGTATTTCGCTTAAAGTATAATGAAATCAATTTTGAAGTGATGTTATATGGTCACATCAAGCTACCCGAAACCGATAAATTTTTCCCAATTAACTTTGAACCTTATGGTTTATCGATAAATTTGAAAATCTACTAAATAAATTTGACAGATTGTATTAGTTCGATGTGCTGGCGTCTGTACATAATGAAGCATTTCTAATTATTAAGAGTTATTTATAACTTTAGTGAATCTACAAACTGAAAAATGTATCATACGCCCTAAAATATGTAATATAATAGGTAAGTAAGTACTTAATATACCTAATACATATTATAAAGAGATAAGATCTTGATTGTTTGTTTGTTACGCTAAAACAGATTTAGTTCAAATTTGCGGCATTGTAGACCATGACTTTGAGACAACTTGGAGGCTACGGATCGCAGAAGATGTCGCAGGCAATAGCTAGTGTGCTATAAAGTCAGATATAAAGACATGCATGTTATTTTAATAGTAGATAGCTATATTTTTCGTAAAAATGTGTCTATCTAATATTTCGGCTTGGAAACAAATCTTTTAGACAGTTCAGAACAAGCTAAGAAAACTTTCAACAAAAATTCTCAACCTAAAAAAAATTTTAATCTCTTACCTGCTTAAACCTGAAATAATTTAACCTAAACTAAATAATCACGGAGGCAACATTAAATAATACTCTCTTGCTTCTACTCTAATCCCATCTATGAACGGAAAACTTTTCAAATCCTCTGTGTAATCTATAAAGTATACCGTAGTTTAACGCGAAATCTCATAAAATTAAATCAGGACACGTACAGCAAGGAAAGCCGTTAGACAGATCATATACAATTATTGTATTGTATAAACGTTTTATTTGTCGCAAAATCGTACGGAAACTGATTGAATAGTCACTTAAAAGGTATTGCAATAAAACGTAGGATTTAACAGTTTGTTCTTTTGTATACGTTATGTCCGCAGGTGAACGTAAATTCGTGTACGCACGAACGAACAAAAACATGGTGAACACGAACATCGAACACTTCGTTCGCACATGCTTACCACAGTTACCACTAACGAACATCAAACACTGTGTTCGTCAAAAATGTTCGTGGCGATCCAATTTGGTTGTTTTGTGCCGACTTCATATTTTGCAATAAATTACCAGCATTGTGTCATCACGCTTCTCTTTTTTTTTTCTATGCAGTCCGACAGTGACCGCGCTTTAGGTCTTGTAGTCCCCTTATACTGAATTATTACCTTAGTTATAACAAACCTGTTAAATTATATTTTAGTAAAACAAAAACCCTTTGTGTTAAGATCTGTTACCCAAATTCTAAGAACAAACTGTTTACCCATTCATAAGCCGTTGAATTATTAAAATCATTAATCATCAGATACAAAACACTTTCGGTGTTCAACGTTATAAATAGGGCCCGAAATAAAATTAGTGCCTTTCATAAACATCTATATATTATATAAAATTCAAAGTTCTGACTGACTGATATATCAACGCACAACCTAAACCGCTGGTCCTAGAGACATGAAATTTGGAGGGCGTTCTTTGTAAAGAGTAGGTTCCACTAAGATAAGGTTTTTCGAAATTACACCCCTAAGAAGGTGAATGGGGGGAGGGCGAAATTTCACGCTGACAAAGTCGCGGGCAGAAGCTAGTTTTATTATGAATAAGGTCTTTATTTGACTCTGCGTTTGAAAAAGGTCCTGTCTTTAATTTTTTTAAATATATATGGTAAGTAACCTAGGACCAATTTTTTTTATTTAAGAGGACTACATGACCTAAAGCGCGGTCTTTGTCGGACTGCATAGAAAAGAAAGAGAAGCGCGATGCCACAACGCTGGTAATTTATTGCAAAATATGAAGCAATTATCGATTTACGAAAAATCTAAGTGTTTGGACAAAAAAACTAAAACACTATAGTTTTAGTATATTGCTTGTAGAATAATCTGACAAAAAATCATAATGATTGTATGTATATTAGTATGAATTTTGTTGTAAAAAAAAAGTTTTTAGAGGTATCTTCATGATTTTTTTCTATCGTACCAAATAAGTTGTATTATGTTTTCAACACACTATCTTCCTAGCATTTATCCTGAAGAATATCATATATTTTTTTGAGTTTTTTACTGTAGTTTATCATATACTTTTATTGTTTCTAAAACTTGCGTTTTTTGTGTTTAGGTCCTGTAAGCCCCTTAAACTTGTGACATCTACCAACCCGCACTGGGCCAGCGTGGTGGATTAAGGCCTCTCCCTCTCACTGAGAGGAGGCCTGTCAATAACCTACAATAAAATTGTAAAATAGGTCTAAGAGTGTACACAAAGAATTATTAAATTTCATAGGTAAGTGTCAAGTACATATATCACGCCGCGCCAGGCGACCGCGAGCGGGGAGCTGCGGTCGCAGTGGGGGCGCTCGACGTGCGGGCGCGCAGCAGCCGACAAAACACTGCGTCATCGTCCACGCTACTGAGCAATTGCATTTATCTCTTTCTCGCCAATTCAAATCATTGTTTACCTTTTATTTCTCTTTGGTCCTTCGAGCCGGAACCCCATAGGTACTGCTACAGTAAGTCCGTAATTAAACAATGGCTAACGATACTTAATTGCTTAATGCACTAAAAAGCTTTTAACATGCTTTAAGGAAGAGAAGGAACTTAAACGTCTTCGTACGATGTTACTTCTGAAAGCCTGCTACACTAATTTGAGCATCGTCTTCCACTTAAGTAGTTTTAATTGAATTATAATGACACGGCAGCCCTCGCATACTAATGCATGGTATGTTATAAGTTAAACGTTAAATGGCTGGAAACTAGGTGAACAGTTGTCGGAAAATCTTCCTTAGATTTTGCCCATAATTCTCAAGAAAAGTCCTGGAATTGATAAAAATAGAAGTTTAGTTACTTGGAAAAAAAAAAAATCTATTTGATTTTACCTTGGAAAATCCAGTTCTTGGTAGATATCTACACTGACTTCCATTAAGAAACAAGAACTACATTAATTTGTTGATATTTGGTCAATACTTACCTACAGTTTCTTAACTAGATAGAAGGTTCTATAAAACAGTAACTGCAATAAATTCTTTGAAAAAAACATTCTGAAAGAAAACCGTTTTTAAAGAATTGCGACCGAATGCAGAATACTTTGATTGAATTATAACATTTTCTTAACTTTCGCAGCCGTCGAAAGCGAGCCAGCACGGTCACTTCGTTTTATTTTTGCCAGAAACTAGTTGGCAAACCTGGGCCAATAACTGCCAACTATGATTTAAAATGCTCTCTGAGGCAAGTTGGTTATAAAATATGTACAAAATGTTTGAGATGTTACTCTGGATATGTAAATATTATATTGCGCAAAGTAATCCTTTTAAAAGGTTGTGAATATAATATTTCTGAGGAAGCCAATTCACGTGAAAGTGTTCTCAGTTCTAGGAAAGCTGGTGAAGTGCTTTAATTTTAAATTAGGTACTTAGATACTTTACAGAAACATTATAAATATTGTAAAAAGCTCTTGTTACTATGATAATTTAGGATCCGGAATTTTAGAAGGCAAATGAATCAAGCTTAGAGCGCAATTTACAAATATTATTAAAGCAAATACTAACCTATGTTCCAGGAAACTACAGTAAGCAATTTACACAAAACTAGCTTCAATAGCTTCTGCCCGTGAATTCGTCCGCGTGAAATTTCACCCTCCCCCCATTCACCCTCTTAGGGGTGGATTTCTAAGAATCCCTTCTTAGTGGATACCTGCTCTTCACAATGAACACACCCTCCAAATTTACTTAGTATTTATAAGATCAACAATTTGTTACTTCTAGGAATACGGATCCCTCAACTTAAGTATACCTAAATCAAAAACCATAATTTAATAGCAACCTACATAATTTGTATACCTAGGTATTTTATCGTAGATAAAAAAGCCAGAGCCGTCCGATATCGTGTTATCGAAGTCGCGGGTAACCTCTGGATGAGGGAAGCACGAAACTGGGAAGTATGGCCGAAGAAAGGGAAGGTTTCATTTATTACCCAACAGTGGGTGACTCCGGGATGAAATGATGATGATGATTCCGAAATATTCTGTTTATCACATCTATTAAATTATAAATTAAAGTCGCTTTTCGTGTTTGCCTAAGTGACCGCGTTGTTCATCTAAACTACGCAACGAATTTCGATGTGGTTTTCAATATCACTTAGATAAAATTTATTCCGAAAGGATTAAGTGTATAAAACACTAGTTGCGCACCGTGGTTTCACCCGCATAAGTTTCGATTCCGTGGGAATATCGGGATAAAAAGTAGCCTATATGTTAATCCAGGATGTCAGCTACCTCCATACAAAATTTTATCAAAATTGTTCTAGTCGTTTGAGCGTGAAGAAGTAACAAACACACACACACTCACAAACTTTCGCCTTTATAATATTAGTGTGATCAATAGTAAACTTACATACAATAGAGAAATCTCGATGTTTTGTCAAGAAGTAAAACCGTGCGAGGCAAGGGCGGTTCACTAACTTACAAAACAAGAACAACAATCAAGCCACGAACTTATTAATACCTCCAAATCATAGCCAAACATCAAGTCGTCAAATCAGTTTACACTCAAGAAGCAGGGTATGACAAGCGAAATCCATGCCGTTCGATGTGGAAGTACGTAACGTTAGTATATCGAGGCGTTCAGCTGACAGGTAACGTGCTTATCTTCACGGAGGCATGCACGTTTGATAGTGAGTGACACTGACAGACAGACAGCTACACTACGAATATAATGAGACTACACTTACAACCCATGTTTTGGTGTAGGTGAGTAGTTTTGATTGGTGTATGAAATGTTTTGAATGCTCTGGCAATCTTGACGAAATATTGTCTTATTTATACACTGTTTTTTTGGATGGTGAAGAGAGTCTGTGGGTACAGCCTTACAAATTTAATAATCACTGATCAATCTCCAGCATTTGATGCTCTATAATAGTATCTACCAGTGGCGAAGGTACCATACAACTCGATTCCCACCGGCTTCCCTTCGAAAGTTCAAAACATAACCACTCTATAGTCAATTCATCATTGAAATTTTCTTTTGGTATCTACGTGGCAAAGTTGTTCTGTTCCACAAAAGCTACTAATAAATAGTCCTCCAGACCGTATTTCTGCTATGGCGGCCAATCTCAACTGAGATTATCCTTCGAAGCGACAGATGTTATAGTGCACAAGTGTGTGCGTAGACACAGGTGCACTCTCTCTTCCTTCATAAAAGCTACTAATAACTAAGCTACTATTGTCCGCACGGAACTAGTTGGCCGCTGAGGTGGGGACAGGGGTTCGCAACGCACGTACTGAGTAATGTGCCCCCGCCCCTCCGTCCCAACGCTCACAAACCTAATGCGTGGCCAACTAGTTCCGCGCGGACTATAATAAAGAAGTTGAAGTAGATAAGCTTTATGCCAGCTATACCTACCAACATTATATAAAATGAGAGTAGGCATTGTTTTAATTGCAAATCGATACCAAAATTAGCAGACCAGACAGTGTACTACGATAAATTAGAATTAGTTATAAATTACATACTTACCTACTGATAATAGGCTATCTCGGTAGAAGCTACTAACCCTTTATCTTTTTACGGCTTCGCTCGTATAACCTACATTTTTATATTAAATACCTTTTAACATAGATATATTAATATTATGGAATAGCTTATAAATATTAAGTGCATTTGCAAAAGTAGTTTTGTACACTAAAGTAGCTACATACTAATGCCGGGGTCACACCAACGGGAAACGCTGATAATTATCGCGATGACGGCATTAATCGTAGGTGCAGCCTCAACTTATCGCGATAATTATCGACGTTTCCCGTTGGTGTGGCCCCGGCATAATAAAGTTTAGAAAACCACAATAATCCGACGAAGAAGGTTCTCAGTTCAACGAAATGTAGGTAATTTTGTAAAGGTTGTCTGCAAAAGTCGATCTTATGTTGAGCAGGCTGTGAGAGAAATAACTCCTGGTTGCATTTGAACAGTTAAGCGCTTGTTTTTTGTTTCCAAACCAGTGATAGAATAGGTGCGGCGAAATAAACCATAAACACGCTCGCTTGGAATAAACATAATAATTATCCTCACTATACTCATTACAGTACACACGGCGACACAACAAGCTATACATTTCCAGTTTGAGTTGACCTCGCATTGTATAGCTTTTTCGTACAATCAGAAGTCAGCTTATACTGGTTATGTATAGCTTCATATGTAGCAGTGTGTACCTGTGCTTATATTTGAAATTCTTACCAGAAGTTTGATTAAGTACAAGTAACACATGCGGTTTGTAGTGGCGTTACATAGTAGCAGGTTATGGTCATCAATAGAAATTAATTACGATGTAAATGACTACTTAATTATGTTTCCAAAATTAGCTGAGATAAATAATAATCAAGCTTTTATATTAATAACATGTTAGTAGATATAAGGTTATAATCATGTTATGTGAAAGTAATTAAGAATCATGATTATCACTGCACACTACTGATCGCACTTGATGTAATGATTATGTTTATGTGTGGTAGATAAGATTATGATTACTTGACTGCATTTGTAGGTATTACACACGCCAACGGCGCCGAACAAAATGATGTAGATGCTATCTGATTAAATGATTTATTCAGGTCTGATCCCCTGAACCCAATCGTTCCCCTGCTAGTTCGTCTTCTGTTTTAAACTTTGTCTTATTCACTATAAGCTTTCTCATTCCGTATGAGTCATGATCATGAGAAAGATAATATTTGAAAAAAAAAGTGACACTCCGGGAGTGCCGACAGAAGTGAAAACAAAACACAAACAGAATACTTTGCCATCATTCACTGACATATCGGATATACATTAAAACCGAGTACATCTCGAGGACAGCCGAACACATCCAAAGCGGTGTCGGTTATACATTTTCGCCGAGCCGTAGAAAGAGAGCGGGATACTCCTACGCCGCGCCGGCTGTCTACTCTCCATCCGTCTTACGAATTTTCGACCAGGGTCACGTGTCCTGACGCGAGTTTTAACATTTTTTACCCATTACAAAAAAAGTGTACAACGCCGCTAAAGAAGTTTTTACTTCAATAATTTGAAAAATTTGTTTTAGGCATTGAATTATAAACATTTTCTGGGCGCAAAAAATATGAATACCTACCTACTTTTACTAATTAGATAGGATAGTTTACCAGTTAAATGACATCAAGCTGTAGGATATCGTTCCATAAATTACCATCATCATTGTCTCAAGGCCGAGATGTTTACCTTATCTCTTCCTTCATACATACTTTGCCGAAGTAATCTTAAAACTCAGCTTACCTGAAAGAAAGAAAAGAAAAATTAAAATTACAACCTGATAAATGACAGTTACGGTGCAATATCTAAACAAGGTCGACACCTCGTTTAGATATTCTTCCGAACCTTGATGTTTCCTAAAATAAGATAATGTGTAAACGTAAAACAGATTGTAGATAAAGGTTGTTAGGAAAACTTCCCAGGAAAATCACATTTTAAAAACCTTTTCATTGGGGCATACTTTTTTATCGGCCTCATTATTCAGATATCACCGTGTAGGATCGCTTCCCAATCGTTATTAGCCCAGATTAGGCTTGCAACAGCTGCCCACAAAAGTATCAAAGGAATTATTGTGATTATTGAAACGAAATACAGTCCTCGAGTAACGAAATCGATTTTTTGTTAAAGGAAATAGGTTTACTGAAGGAGCAATTAAGGCTCAAAGTTAAGGAAGAAATAAGCCTTCAATAATGCTGATTCCACCATTCGATTTTACAATTCGAATAATTTAGCCGATATTGATTTGAGACCCACTCGACTTGTTGTGGCGTTCGAGACTCGTATCTTTCGTGCCTTGTTTTGACATTTTCTCATCGTTAATTTAATAATACAAATATGGTTCATGAAATTATTAAATCTCATCGTGCTACTTTTAAACTTTGCTCCGATTCCTTGGAAAGTTTTAATAACTTTTGTGTTTTATTTAGCACCTCGAGCTTCGTGAAAAGATTTTGGTAAAATATTTTAATATTTTGGTGGCCGTTTCCTCAAAGGGGTATTTATTCCTTTAAGTTTATTAATGAAAGGGATTAGGGATAAATTCAAAATGCCTTTGTGTCTATTGAACGTTAATTTGAGTTAGGAATGCTTAAAAAAACCTAGCTTTTGGTTTTAAAGATTGTGACTAGAAGTTAGTATTGTGATAAACCAACGTACCTACTCAATTTTCTTCTAAATGGAGAACTCAAAGTGTCAGTCTGTCTAAACAAAGATGATTACGTGTAGCTACTACTTATGGTATTTTTTAAAGATAGGTAGGTACAACTGAATTGCAGCAACCAACTGAATTCGTAACTGAATTAGGTAATTAACAATAATTAATAAATAAATAATAACATCGTAAAACTGAAAATTGATTACGTAAACTAACAGCTTAGTTATTGAAAACTTCATTACGGTAATTGATTCACGAGGAAACGAATTAACTCAATCAAATTGGTTTTACATTATTTAATTAATAAAATAAAATTTATTTATTTATTTCAGGCGACGCAGGCCCATACATAAATGAATACCTTCACATAAACATACAAAATTATTTTAACTATAATAAAGTAATTCCCTAGCTAACTCTTGTGCAGTTCTGTCGTACTTGTCCGCGGAAGCGACAGAACACCACGTTCTACGGTCAGAAGTTTTCTTCCATGACGACGGGCAGATAGCAATTGGGCACGCACACCTCGAACGCCTTGAAGTTGACGTTGATTATGTCAATGACCACGATCAAATGGTATAGTAAGGCATGAACTTGGGTAGCGGGATTGTCCAAAAGGGTTACCGCTGCCCCGGAACATAAAGGAATAGGGAAGGAACACGGGTGGGTTTTAGTCAGTAAGAGTCTGACACTCCCTTCCGCTCCACCCAGAGCGGGAGGGGTCATTTGATGATTTCCCATTCATAAAAAAAAGGCATGAACTTCACAGGCATATGCTCCAGTTAACACCTAGCTTACTTATTGTGTGACAAGGATCACGTCTGTCACAAAGATATAGAAAAAGAAGAAGGTGCTGAGAAAAAGCCATGATGGAAAAGTAAAAAATGTGTTGGATTGACATAAGCTACCGAAAAGTTTAAAACAATTATTGTGATTTTGTTTCATTTCATTTTAAAATTGTATTAAGTATTTTAATACCGAATTATAATGTACACAACATGTGGCAACACTGTCAAAGTACTAATGATTAATATTGTAACAAACTTTTAAATGTATTTTCATTATGGCAACTGAATATATTATTTAACTTTGGCAACACATATAAATAACGGCTGTGATTGTAATTGTTATTAATATAAATGGGGAAAATGTAATTTTAAATAGTAAAATGTAGTGCAGAGCCAGTCGTTGTTTGATTGTGAAAGAGTAGGTACAGTTGGGCGAAGAAAACACATTTAGCTAGAAAAGAGTTGCAGAAATTACGAAACGCTTTGAAAGCGCCGTTTTGCGACAAATAAAGGAATTAATCAAATTCTTGTACGTTCTAAAAACTAAAAATATCGTTAAAATAAACAAGTTTTGTGACATGTGACATCCAGCAAACCCGCGCATTGGACCCGCGTGGTGGATTACGGCCCACTCCCTCTCATAGAGAGGAGGGCCTGTGGTCCAGCTGTGGGATCATTATAGGCTGTTTATACTAGGTTCTAGCTTATAGGAGTAACGGTAACTGGGAAATAATGTACCGGACATGTCCCAAAGAAAAAGTGAAAAATTACCTACTTGATATACGTAGGTACACTACCTACCTAAGTGGATATAAGAATAGGTACCTATCTTATCCCTTCTCTGCTAGTCATGGTACCTTTGAAATGTAACTAAAGGTATTTTGATCATGATAGTTCAGTTTTGACTCTCAGATCCTTTGAAAACTAGAATTTAGCACAAAAACACTTAAAGAGCTGGCAAGCTTTGTATTCTCGACGTTGTTGAACCTACATTCCATGACCTTTGTGTTTATCTTCTGGCAAAAAATACCTTTTTTTTCCGAAATAAACACCATTTGTTTACTAGACTAAAAGCTTGAACACACAAACTTGTGCTTCATATAAAAACTGGGTATTATATAATTGGCCTTAATTATCACAAAAACATTATTATTCTCTTGCAGCAAACCCTAATTTCAGTTTACCTGACCAGAGACGACGGTTTTGAAACCAGGTTTTGGTCCGGACCAGCTTTGAGTTATGCGATTTTTTATCAAAAAAATATTGACAAACACGCCTATTCCAGTAAATTTATAGTGAATTGTACGGCTCTGCATTACGTTTTGTATGGTTTCGCATTCGATGCAGCCAGCCGTCGCTGCACTTAGTCGCAGGCGGGGCGGGGCGCGCGAACATTATTCATAATTATCCGCTTTTGACTTTGCTACCATTTAACACGGTTTAATTGCCTTTTTTGTTGGAAGACGAATTATCTTTTTAGTTGAACGTTTGGCAGGTGACAAAGGGAACTAGCCAATATAGTAGAAAACTTACTTATGTAAGCCGAATTCTCAAGCGGAAAGTTTCATGCATTCTCTGACACTTTTAAAAACCAATTTCACTAATGAAACTGAACCCGATCAGCATAAATCTAAACTACGTTCAAGAGCTGTCAGTGTCATCATTGTTGTGGAATATTGACACTGACAGCTATTGAACGCGGTTTGGACGAGCTGATCGCGTTCAGTTTAATTGGTGAAATTCACCCTTAGGGTGATGTTGAGTCATTGATGACTTTAACTTGTCTCGATCGACAAATGGGGGCTGCCTTAAACTTGTAGCGGTATCTACAACGCCACATGCGGACAACGCGTCATACTGACGTCACGCAAAAATCCTGCATCTCGCAAGCACAGTTTACCGCGCAACTAGCATAGATACAACGGCCCGACATGAATCATTGGGCAGTTGCCCGCCAGACACGACATCCGTCTGGTCGGAGGATCCTGCCTTTTCTATAAACTTGTGATTGTATAAGAAAGTAATCATTTATTTACTGCAACACTGAGCCTAGGTAACACCAGTGTTGTTTCAATAAGGGATGGTTATTACAGATGAGTAAGACCTTCTTCCCTTCAAACTAGGAAATGAAATATGGAGGGCATCTGCGATGAATTTGATGCAGTGTCGAAATACTTTTGGTTCTCTTCCAATTAATCAATTCTGATTGAATGAGTTGAAAAATACTTATGTATCAACCACGGGAAATAATTAATTGGAGCGAACTTTTGATAGGTATTCGTAATTTTAAATAATGAGCTCCAAAATCTACAGGCATTTCCGGAATTTTAATTAAATGATAAATACGATCACGTTTCATGATCACTTTATAAGTTACAAGCTTTTGTTCGCGGCGTCGCCTCGTGGAAGTAAAAAATTATCCCATGGGAACGTACTTTTGGGATAAAAAGTATTCCAGGTTATAAACTATCTGTTTGCCAAATTTAAGCTGATTGAGTAACAAACATCCAAACAAACAATAAGTAACATTTATAATATTCGTAGGATTATATTATATGTATATGTAGGATTTGTTTGAGTAGATCATTTTCATAGAACAGAAATAAAGGAAAGGTAGACCACTTCCAGATTATAATGGTTGTAATATAATAGGTAAGTATAATAGCTCCATAACAAGTACAGCAAGCAACGAATTTTCAACGCAAAGTTTATCGCCGTCCGCGTCACAGGGATGTTTTGCGATCCTGTTTAATAGCTGTGATGAAAATAACATACACTATAAATATTTACAATAGCAGATCATTCTGATAAAAGGTTTTCATTTTTCGTTTTAATCACAATCCAAAAGATTTTTAAGGAAATGCATAATCCATTGCTTCATAACGGATTTAGAATGACGCTTAGAAGACGAGAGTCACTTGTTTTCTCCGTCACTCGTCACCTTTTGGTACGTTAAAAAACGCCAAAAAAAAGTTGGACCTTCAATATTTCCGTAATACTTATTGAAGATCAAAGTTCCCAACATTTTTGGGGTTTTTTGTAACTTTAAATATTATACTCTTTAAGTTTTTGTGTGAGTTACATTGCTCCCTTCCGTAAACAGCGATTTTTCACACCAAAAATCCCAGCAACTATTTTTTGTATAATTGTACTTAGTTTGATGTGCACAATGGATTGACAACGTCTTTCGGATGGGTCTTTTTGCACCCTGTATGTTTAACAAATTCGTCTACTCGACAACGACAACGTATGAAAACGAAATGAAGATTGTTGAATTGTCAAAATGAATGGCATTGGGATTGCGATCACCCGCAGCATAGTAACAATCGACGCTTTATAATGGCTGTGTGTGACGAAGACTTCTTAAGCATGCTGTCGGGTGCAGCATGAGCAATCAACTAACGCCGCTCCCACACGCTGCTGAATAACTAATTTTGCATTCGTTAAGATGTTATGTGTAATATCTAGTTTTAATTCCGTGTAATAAAAAACCCAGGCTTGGATGCTGGAAGCAATTTCACCTTCCCACGCTCATGCATATGCTGATGCAAGAAAGGTCCCACCCTCCCGCCCTCATGCAAATGCAAACATGCAGGAAAATGAGGATAGCATGCCACGCAACCGAACCTATACTCGACACGTGTTTCACCCCTCCACGGGGCATCCTCAGGAGATGTTGACTCGTCGACCGCTAGTCGTAAAGTGAAGGCTCACTTCGTCAGGTTCGGTTGCGTGGCATGCTATCCTCATTTTCCTGCATGTTTGCATTTGCATTACCTTTCTTGCATCAGCATATGCATGAGCGTGGGAAGGTGAGATTGCTTCCAGCATCCAAGCCTGGGTTTTTTATTACACGGAATTAAAACTAGATATTACACATAACATCTTAATGTCATGGATTTCCGTAAAGTAACGCCTGATTCCATAATATATCTTTGCATTCGTTATTCTTTTTGCTATACATCCATAAGTTACGTCACACGAATTTCTGATTTTTAGAGGCCCAGTCATTGCCACAGTTGGTCATATTGGTGTGACGTCACATACTTTGCAATTTTTGTATAAACTCTCAAAATAATATTGATAGAGTTAGTAATATTTTAAAGTTTTTTGAGTTGAAGTTTAGAGTTTGAACACTTTAGTTATTTATGCATGTGACGGCACGAAGCTTATAAGTCGGCAGTCCCCTTGGTCAGTCACACTTTTTTGACCTCTCTCTCTCCCCCTTAACGAGTGAAGGCAGACAGGCGCGACGCGACTCTATTACTCGTAGAACAATTTCTATGAAATTTTCATGGAAATTATTCTACCTGAATCGCGTCGCACCACCGCGTCGCGCCTGCCTGTGCAAGGCCTGACATAATTTATGAATGACCCCTTATGGTGTATTGATTTAAAATTTTGGAAAACACTTAAAAGATTATGTTTTGTTTCAGAAATCAAGAGTGAAGTTGGAGGAACTGGTGTAAAGCCAATTAATGTCAAAGCATTAATTAAATAAATAAATAATAATAAATACATTTATTTCAAATAGGCACATAAAAACACTTTTGAACGTCAAAATTTACAATAAAAAGTTTATTTTGTGAGCAATATTTTCTTTTTAGTAAGAACTATGTTTCTTCTACTTATGTACTATTGCACAATGTAAGTACAACATTTCAGTGTTAAAATGGCACTTTAACTTTATGAGGAATATCCAACAGCTTCCAGCTTTTCTACAACAGTTTTATTTCTTGTTTGCAGTTCAACTTAAAAGGACAAACTAAGAATAACATTAACATTATAATGAACTAATTTGAAATTGCAGAACCCAGTCTGTAAAGTTGTTTTACAGAATGAAACTGACTAATTCCCGTTTTCTCTAATACTATAAAGGTATGAGGAACAGGGTGTAAAGTTCACTCATCCACCATAGAAAAGGGAGGATCCTCCGACCAGACGGGTGTCGTGTCTGGCGGGCAATTGCCTTATGATTCATGTCGAGCCGCTGAATGCTAGTTGCGCGGTAAACTCTGCTTGCGAGATGCAGGGTTTTGCGTGACGTCAGTATGACGCGTTGTCCGCATGTGGCGTTGTAGATACCATACAATACTATGGTGGAAATACAAGCTCACTGTTGAATTTTCAGCGCAAACAGTGCTATCATATTTAAGCGTTCATTTAAGCGTTAGTGTGTTAGTGAAAACGGGCATTCGCCCACACACAATTAACTAAGCATGTCCCTAACTTAGTGAATAACTTTGTCATAATTATGTCGGTCTCATATCGTGGCTTCGTTTCATTACATGTTGATGAGACCTTGTATACACGACGACATATATCAAGCTATGATTTCCATTATTAGCTGACCTCGCATTGTATGGGCTTTATAATGTCGATAATATGAAATATCTTGACTAGCTTTCTGCCCGCGATTTTGTCCGCATGAAATTTCACCCTCCCTCCATTCACCCTTTTAGGGGTGGAATTTCGAAAAACCCTTTCTTAGTGGATACCTACTCTTCACAAAAAACATACCCTCTAAATTTCATGTCTCTATGACCAGCGGTTTAGGTTGTGCGTTGATATATCAGTCAGTCAGGGCTTTGAATTTTATATTATAGATAATGTCGTCGTGCGTACAAGGAAAATGTTTTACAGGAAAGGTTACATAGTATCCAACATAAATAATGAACTTCCATTTTAGTTTAATTATTTTCTTATTAAACAGTATCTACAGTAGGTACCTACTAAACAGTCAATCAGTCACGGTACACCTCTGCCCATAACCCTTCGGGTAAAAAAAACGTGATGTTAGGTTATGTTAAAACAGTATCCACTATCCAGCGGAGTAATTGCGTAACACATTATCATTAGCATTCGCTGTCATTTTGACAGTTCAACAATATTCATTGCGTGTTTTACGTTGTTGAGCAGACAAATATTTCGAACATATGAAGCAATGCATTAACAATGGATTATTATTAATGAAGATATGCTTCAAAATTATTCAGATTGTGATCGACTGTGTGTACGCAATTAGGGTGCAGTATGTACCCTACACTACGCATACAACCTAAGGGATCAATACATCTTTGTGTAACAGATAATAACAACGACCATCTCGTTTGACCTTTAAAAAATCTACAAACCTTTGATAAATCTACGGCCTGTCTGTAACAAAATAGGCTCGACTTTGCGTTGAAAATTCTACAAAAGACGGTATTAGAAAACAAAGGTAAAATTATTAAAGCTGACATAATATTAATTTCTTAAAGCAAGTAGGTCGTTAAAATAATAATTAACACGAAACTATAATATTACGTTAAAAAAGATATTTTCTTTGACCTTTAATAATTTTAAGCAAGCAATTTTCGGACGCCATATTTTAGTTCGTTAATAGTTTTAGTTAAGTTAAGATATTACGTTGTTATGTTTATATATTACTAGCTGTGCCCGCGGCTTCGCTCACGTGACTGTCGATTCTCTTCTAGCATTATAAGTCAATCGGAATGTGAAGTAGTTAACTTTAACTAAATCCTACCTAACTCCTTGTAGGTGAAGCGTGATGATATTGATTTCAGAGATTAAATCCGTATCTATGTGCAATTTAATAGGTATAATATTTTCTCTCGTCTACTTAAATCTCCCGGTAAACTGCGGAGGAGTACGGAAATTATGCAGTATTGCTTATCCCCCATAGCAAATAGCGTGATATTATATAGCCTATTTGAAGACCAGACCTTTGAGGAATATTTGTGCAAAATTTGAACAGAATTTCTTTAGTAGTTTTCTCGTCGATCCGGAACATGCATCCAGACAAACAGACAAACGGAGAAAAATTCAGAAACCATATTTTCAGCATCAGAATCGTTCCCATACCTCATAGCAATAACTTCTTTTTTTCAGTTATTGCTACGAGTTATGGAAACGATTCCGTAATATTTACACAGTAATATGTCCAATATTTGTACAGTTTTGAGTTTGCTACTTTGTAAAAGGTTTATTAGTTCATTTCCATGTATAATGGGTACGTTCTGGTTATACTCATCGAATAGACGTTGCACCTGTTTATTTAATAAATCGATTTATTTATTTATTTATTGAGGATCTCCAACAAAGGATACACATATACACTAGAAATTTACAATAATAAAAAAGGTTATTTTACATGTGCTCCTTCAATTACAGGAGACCATAGCATGCACATATAACTAGGTGTGATAAATATGATAAATATTTTTATATGACGAAAAAAAACGTCAACAAAAATTCTGAATCGAATTTCCGACAGCACTCTCGAGTTTTCGGTAAAATACGATGTAAGTGTACACGTGTCGATATATTCACTGTGTATTTTAAATCATAGACGAACGGCGTAATATTGGAGGCACACCTGTCGTCCCCGTTCGATTTAATAACACGAGTTCATGTTCAATTCTACTATGACGTCGTAAAATTTAATATTTTACACCTATGTGTGTTTGAAGTTTGCTCTGATAGTGAGAGATTTATGTTTTGGGAAGTGATTTAGTTTGCAGACGGCTGACCTGTGACTTATCAAACAGGAAAGGTTAGTGCTAAATAAATAACAGTTACTATTCGGGAAACACTCACTGTTTTTCCTTTTTATTTTTATACTGCAAATAGATTTTTCGCTAAAATTATAAAAGGTAAACTAAAAAAACCCACCGTTTGCATAACCTTCTCCTTTTTTGAAGTTGGTTAATAAAGTACCTATGAGCTCGATGATCAGTTTTAGACTCAGAATTGGCTTTGATGTTCAGACGAATTTCGTACATAATAAATACCATATTTAGTCATAAATCACAAAAAAAGTGGCCAAAACCACAACACTACAATCGCAAACGGATACAATCCTATTTAGTGTTTACCCACTTGACTTAACAAACTCGTACGTTTGCAAATAAAATACGAGTGTTCAATAAATAGGATCACAGTGTAATCCAATAGGATTTTATATAGTATTATGGGCAACATTACATATTCAAATCACATGCACAAATATCCGGGCACTACATCCCGAACTAAGCATTTGTAAGTTGTGTACTCTTGTACCGTATATTATCTGGATATAAGAATCGAAGTCGCCGCTTGAGTAAGAAATATGGACATTCTTCTGTATATAAACCAACTACATTAAGCGAGTTTTCCCTCTGTGTCGTGACGATAGAATCGGACTGTTCTCCTGTTCAGTGTCGTGGCTTGGATATTTAAATGGAGTTATTCGTATTATACCACGATACGATATTTCGAATATTGTATTTCGTTTTTATGTTTTCAAAATTGTTCCGAAACATTTATTAGTGTCCTCAATTTTTAAACTCGTATCCAAACTAATATTTTATATTTTTAGAACACGTTTTTACGTGTTCTAAAAATATTAAACAAACAACAACTATTCGCTTTTATATTCATAGTTTTTACTATGTATATAAAAGCAAAGAGTTGCCACCAAAATCGTTTACCAAATAAAAAATATGTCGCAGAAAACTTTAACTTTAGGGTATAAATACTGAACGGATTTCGGCAGAAGACAAATAAATGTTTTCGTCGGCTTTGCCTCGAGGTTGGAAAGTTATGTACTTGTGGATGTAAAGGACGTTTCTCAAGTGTTACCAACGTTACGGAAATCACTTTTTACAGGGTTTTTAGGGACTATGGGTCTTATGATGCAATAAGGAAAACGTCCACCTGTTGGTGTTTGGCTGCTATGAAAACATTGACATTTTTGTTAAAGAAATCACTTAAAGTAAGTGGTCTCCTAGTAGGAAAACCGAAGATTTACCTTCAATACATAAATAGTTTACTTATAAGAGTGTTCATCAAAGGAACGTTTGTTTATCTTTTTAATTCTTCTAATATAATTTAGTCACTTGGGTATCGTGAATTTACGTAGGTCTGTATGAAGCTTTTTATGATAATACTAGCTGACGACCCGACAGACGGTGTTCTGTCCAATCAATATGGTCTGAAGTTCATCAAAAAAATTCCATAGAAGAAAGGACGTTCAGTTTTTCCGAAATGTGAAAAATTTCCAGGAAACTTTTTCAATTTCTCTTTCCAGAAACCCCTATTCGGACTGATACGAAAATTTTAAAACAAAAAATAGCCAAATCGATCCAGCAGAACTCGGGTGATGCGTTTACCAAAGAACGGCGTTTAATTTTTATTTATATAGACAGATTAATCTGTCCCACTCATCATAACTTAGTAGTGTAAGGTGCATTAATAATAACAGATGCATTTCAATTTCGTGAAACTAACTATAAGTCCTAAGATCTAATATAAACTAACACATAATAATATAACTGTCGAGAATTTTCAATGAAAATGAATAATGGTCACATGAAAATTCAGTGTGCACATAAATCATGTTTTTATCTCTTAGAAGTTGTAACAGTCAGTGTAGAACCTGGACGTTTTGCAGTGCATGGCCTTTTTCAAGCTTAATAGCCTTTCTTTTGAAGCCATTTCTTCAATGCAATTGCAGCTGCTTATTCTACATTTGCTCGGCAATGCTCGATCAGGTATAAAATTGACGTTGTCAAGCTGGAACACTCTGAATGTAACTTTGATGGTTTAAAAAAGCGAATTTTTCTAAACCTATCTCAACACTTTCATCTGCCTTTTATGAGCTGTTTAAATATGTGTGGTCCCCTACCACTTCTCTCGATGTTGTGGTACTGCTTGTCAATTCTTGAGGACGCCATCAGAAGTATCTTTTAGTTTCACTGTTGGGACACAGGCCCAAAGAAAGGAACAGGCACAAAGGATTCTGTGAGAGGGAATGGGCCATTATCCACCACTCGGGCCCAGTGCGGGTTACTGTATGACACATGTCTTCGAATCTCTGGGTCTAAGATATAAGGTCTCCTCAAGTTGTGTTCCTTCACCGCTTTGAGAGCAGTGGTGGTGAAATAATTTACACAAAGTAAACCTACGACCTACAACTCCTAAGTTGCGACCATTACCACTGGACCACCAATGCTCACGCTCTTTTAACTTAGATAAATTACAAGCAGACGCACTAAAAAGTGAGAAAAAAAAACTTTTTAACAAAAAAAAAACCGACTTCCAAAAAAAAACACTACAAAGTGAAAAATAACTTTAATTTCGGAAGTCGGCGGCAAAAAACTAAAATACAGATCAAGAAACACCGACTTCCGAAATTAAAGTTATTTTTCACTTTGTAGTACTTTTTTTGGAAGTCGGATTTTTATTGTTAAAAAGTTTTTGTACTATGCACTGAATGCCAATACGAACTATTTGCTTTTATTTGCATACCTACTTAAACTCACCTACAGATAGGAAGCTACACTCAATGTATTGTTTACGGGGAATATATTCCATTTGATGGATTCAATGTTCCTAAAATCAATCAATCAAATCCGTTTATCGTAGTGCACTGCCGGAGATAGGCGTCTGTGTTTCCTACAAAACCCGGTTATAGGACGGTTTGGCTTCTGCAAACAGTTGGCACGTGCAATATGAATTGCTGCTGTATATATATTAGAAATATATTTCTTAGATGTAAATGTATCATTGAAATTAGTTTACATTTCATCTACATACATCCCCACAATACCATTAGATTTATCTTTATTGGTATACCTAGTCCGTACTCCTTGCTCTAAACGCTTTCGTATCATGTTTAACCAGGCTTCCTTAAACATGATACTGCGTCAAAATCGTACAAATGAACAATAATTTCCACGTCAGAAATTGATTGGCACGTGTCGTCACACGTGCCAATTAATTTCTGACGTGGAAATTATTGTTCAGAAAATTGGACTACCAAATTAAATTGTCAATAATTATATTCAAATCACAACGGTCAAACTTCGACATTTGTATGAAGTGGCTATTAGACGGTAAGTAGTAAGGTGTCAATTTTCTTAACAATTAATTTACGTGAAAATGCCTATGATAACTATCATCTCTGGGCACAATATTGTAAGCTTAGAACGATTAAACATAGAAATCAGTCGAAGACCGTTGCCTAGCAGGAATTATAGCTCAAAGATCGTCACTCACTGGACGCCTCAGGCAGGACATCGCCGTCGAGGTAGACCAAGGCGAAGGTGGTGTGACGATCTAATATCATTTGCAGGGCCAACATGGCCAGAGATCGCACAAGACAGGCTTGGAAGAAAAAAGGGCAGGCCTTTGCCCAGCAGTGGGACACAAAATAGGTTAACAAAAAAAAAAGCTATGTTAGCAAGGACTTACTAATTATGATACCACTGTTATACCTATCTGTGGTAAGCAATTAAAATATTTGAACCGGCAAAACAAGAAGTATGAAAGCCAAAAGAAAAACATATGTCGTATAAAATATGTTTATCCTAATATTTATGACAACCGTATATCATACAGATAGAACCTGAACACTTTGTTACATAAATTATAGAAAATCCTATTTTTCCTTTTACACATAACATAAGTTACAAAGGAATAGGAAAGTGAAGCTACACGCGTTATTATGAAGCAGTGGAAATTATTAATGTTGAAAAGGAAATATAAAACGATGTTCATGAGACGCTTAGGAAACTTGAAACGTGATATGTATAATAACTTAATTTATAATTCTATACCTTTTGATGTTATAATGCTTAGATACGTTATTCCGTACTAATTACAGAACACCATGCCAATTAAGACATATTAGCACATATAACGAACGTAAGATTTATGGGACCCAAATGGAGTTGGGCACGACACCTGGCAAGGCGCAGTGATGGCAGGTTGAGAAAGGCAGTGACCGAGTGGCGTCCAAGGACTGGAAGACGAAGTGTCGGTCGTCCGGCGGCGAGATGGGCGGATGGTACTCGTATTGTTGCCATCGGGGTAGAACCTAGATGAGGTTAGCACAGGAGCATGGAAATTGGCATATGAAAAGAGAGGCCTATGCTCAGAAGTGGGCAAAGTCGAGCTGTGGATGATGATGAGCATATAGAACTTTTCTAGGTTCACACTTTGGCCCACTAATCTGTCCCACCAGAGGGACAAAGTGGAATGTTCACAATTATAGCGTCCACTGAGTCCCACTTACAGATTTTGGTGGGGCAAATTACACTCGCATAAGCTATGAGTTTACTTTTTCCCATGTATCTACCTGGAAAAGTTCTATGTGGTAATAAGTAAAAAAAAATATTTTATTGTCGTCCACAAGAATTCAAACTGTCTATAAGTATCTTTGTGCCATAATTTTGTACCAATGTGTAGCCACATTATATTAACCCCGTTACCAATAAATGTATTATATCAGATGAATAGTTACACAACGATTTCTCTCTTTCAGTCATCAGTAATTTTTGACTTTCGAAAGAAGAAGGCAAAGCGTTGTGTAACTATACAGACGCTATACAACGTTTATTAGTAAGGGGGTATCACATTAGGTGCTGAATTATAGCTAGATACACATTTATACAGTATTATGAAACAGAAGTTGCAGATATATTCCTGTCGATTCCTATTCATCTTTTTGAGGCTGACTGTAATAAGAGTATAATATGAATGCCACGTAAAATTGGCACCGACATGGCAGAAGAACAAGGAAGCTCGTCTCATTAATTAAAGTCAATGGAAACATTAGAAACCTTATAAATTTTAATTAATTTGTTCCCTAAAGATGTTAACTTGGCAAAACGCAAATGTAAAATACATATTAAATAAAAATTTGCATTTTAATAAAAAATATCGGAAACCAGGTGCGGCGGACATTTATTAAAATGTAAGACATTGCAATTCCGCAAATCTGTTGTAAAATTAACAACAGATAGGAAATTGGAGCAATTTTCTTCGTTACTGCCATTTTGTTTTTTTACGGGGTTACGGCACGACACTGCAGTAATGTGTTATAGGTTTTAACCTTTCCGGGATGCCTTGAAAAGGTAGAGGCGATCCTATTATAGATGTAGTGTTGCAGAATGATCTACTGTCAGTCAGACAGTAGTCAGACTTATATATTTATAAGAAGAGGTAGGTAATAGACCAAACAGAACTTATTAAAAGTCCATACCTATGTACGTAGCTACTAAGTAAAAAACATGTGGCTACTGCGTTACTAAAATATCGCTTTTCCAGCAAAAAATCAGCACCTACCATAGCGCACGTTTTCCGTGCATTTTGATTTTGGTTTTATACAGAATGATCCACTAGACTAAAAGCCATAGCAAGCAACGAATTTGTATATTTATATTTCATCCATTTCCGATACTCCATTGAGCTTGGCTCTATTCATTTTTTTATTCAACATATCCCAGTATTAATAAAAGTTCAAAAATAAAATTTATTTGCTGCATACGCGACCGACGCATACTCTGTTTAACGATAATTCAGTTAGTTGACCAAATGGAGATACTTCCTCTCTCCTTTAGTTCGTTTTGTCCAGAGTTATGACTCATAATTTTACCAGCAGTGCCATTTGTAGCGCGAATTTATATTCGGTATATTTTATTGGTTCTGTTGCCTCTATTTCAATTTTCAAACTTACGATTGTGACCCTGTTATTTTTTTAAAGGAATGTTCCGGTATCTATATACTTATTAATTATACCTAAAGCTAAAGAGTTTGTTTTTTTTTGAACGCACTAATCTCTGGAACTTTCAGTCGGATTTGAAAAATTCTTTTTGAATTTGATAGCCCAATTCTTAAGGAAGGTATAGCCTTTATCAATTTAATATTACGCTACGACCTTTATAAGCCGAGAAAAAAAAATCTCAAAAAGAACGCTAAGCGAAGGCGGGCGATACGAGTCAATACGACGGGGTGGGAAGGGGGTTTATGAAATTTCACGCGGGCGAAGTCGCGGGCAGAAGCTCGTCGATAATAATTGTATTTGGAATTTAATACTATCTGTTACTCTCTTGTAACTCCACTGATTACTGTTTGAATATTTTAATAGCTGATTTTTCCAACGCCAGATTATTTTACCGAAGGAATAATTTTGAATTTTTGACAGTTTTTCCATACAAAAACTGTCAGACGTCAATTTTATTCCACGAATAAAATTTATAATATGTCGATTGAAAAATCAGCCCTTAGTTCTAGTTAATCAGAATTTAGTTCAGTAAGAAACGTATTTCGACGGCGAATAAATTCTTTTGGAGAAATCATGAAGCGGTTTTGAGCTGATTACCTACGTATTAACTACAGTGTCCAGTAGGTACTTGAATTAGGAAAAAATTTAATTAAAAATAAAACTGATTAAATTAAATTTCTTAATCCAAGTACTTTTCTGTCTAAAGCGCGTTTATGCATAGCATATCAAGCTTAATCAGGCTATAATGTTCCCAATGCTGGGACACAGGCCTCCTCTCTGTGAGAGGGAGTGGGCCGTAAACCACTACGCGGGCCCAGTGCGGTTGGTGGATGTCACATGTCTTCGATTTTTTTTATTCTAGGACGAGCCGGTTTCAGGTGATGATATTAAAAATAAATCTGCCTCCGTTAGGCTGCGGCCGCACTACTAAGGCGACTGCGACGCGACGGCGCGGCGGCGGCGGCGATTTCTTAAAAACAAACTCATATAAACATAATTATGTCGGTGGCCGCACTACAGAAACGACAAGCGAAATTTATTTGTTCATATCGTCGTCGCCGCCGTGTCGCTGTCGCCGTACCAGTGCGGCCCCGGCCTTAGCCTCAGGGTTTTGCCACACCTCGTCGTATTAATTTTCATCGTAAATACAGTTGAACGTTGAAGCCAACCATTATTAATTGTGAATGAAACAACGGTTAAATTGCGTCCATTATTACATAAACAGTTCTGACAGTTTATGTTGTGTCTGAATGTTTTCTCTCATACTCTGGCATGAGAGAAAACATTATTGCACCTGCCTGACATGTCATCTCTGTTGATACAGACCAGCCAGCCATACCTTTTAGTGGACTGGATACGCTAAAGGATAACCAAATATAATGATAATAATAATTAATTAATTTTTAAGATCAATATTAGCACCACGATATATCTATACCAGGATGGAAGTAAATGAAATATATATAATATGAACACGAGATGCTAACAAGAAGTCGGGCACGACGATTACCAACCACACACCCAACATCTTCGGGTTCGTCGCTCAGCTCCGCCTCGCAGTTGCCGGAACCTGCTCCAGACGTGAGTCCTGTATCACCGGCCGCTGCAGTTGCGTCGAGCTCGAGCGACGAATACTTTTCGCCGCCGACGACACCACCACCAGTATGTCGGCGTGGAAGAGGCCGACCACCGGCCAGCTTAGGACTCCGAGGCCCACCGGCCTCTGAGAGGGTCCCCGCTCCCGGTGGAAGTGTGCAGCGCATGAGATGGACACAAACTGTCAATGAAAATGTCATGCGCGCATACTTTGGGGCTACAGAGGGGGGAAGTAACTTGACTGCGTACCGTGGTCGGATGCTCTCTCTGTTTCAGGTGCTTGAACCGGCTGTCAACGTGTCGGCGCAACGACTGTCGGATCAGGTGCGGGTCATCCAGCGTAACCATATGCTGGATAACGTCGTACTTGATCGACTACGCCTCGAATCACGGAATAGCCATGTTACGCCTGCTTCGTCATTGGTCGCGGTGCAACTGCAACCCAGTGTTCCACTGCGACCCGACTGTGTTGACGTAGAGGATGATGACGAGGCTATATCCGTGAGTTCCCAGTGCAATGCAAGATTGAGGAGTGCTTTGGAGGATGCTTTCCGTGAGTACCGCTCTATTCCACCTGGACTTAGACCACGTTTACCTCGTTTGCCCATGCACAAGAAAAACAAGGCGCTGGTGTGTGCTCTAGACTCACAGTTGTCAAATTGTTTTAACGACAGCAAAGACCTCGCCGATACCCATTCAATTTTGTACTGTGCAGCTGTAGCGGCATGTCGTGTAGCTCATGTCAAATTCCCCAACAGTGACAGAGCTCCACGACCAAAACCAGCTGTACCAGCTTGGCAGTGCAGGATTGAGTGTCGTATCGGTGAGGCTAGAGCACTCATCGGCAAGCTAATCTGTTTCAGGGAGGGTAATACTCGTCCTAGAGTGATGCGCTTTGTGAGGCGGGCGTTCTCGGGGACAGATATTAGTTCTCGAGATTACTTGTCCCACGTTACAGAGCGTATCGACTTCCTGAAACAGAAGATCTGTGCGTGGGCAAACCGTATTCGTCGGTACAGACGGAGAGTGGAGCGGTACACTCAGAATCGCAGATTCCAGAGTGATGAAAGGTGGGTTTATAGGGCTTGGGAGCGACCGGACCAAGGTGTGACTGACACGCGCCTGCCGGATGATGACGCCATGTGTTCATTCTGGCGAAACATCTGGTCGGTGCCTGTCAGTCACACCGAAGGTGATTGGACTGGGAAGATTGAGCGAGCGTGCGATCTAATACCAGAAATGGAGGCACTTATCATCAGCCCCCAAGATGTTGCTCGAGCAGTCCGTCCGTTGCCTAACTGGAAATCTCCAGGACCGGACGGGCTGCACAACTTTTGGATAAAATGGTTCAAACGGTCGCACGACCGCTTGGCATCCCAGTTCCAGTCAGCCTTAGAGTCAGGGTCGCTACCCCAATTCCTAACGACAGGAATAACCCACCTGCTCTATAAATCAGGTAGTACCGCGGATCCCAAAAATTATAGACCGATCACTTGTCTACCGACGGTCTATAAAGTTCTTACATCTATTTTGAGAACTAAAATTAACAAACATATAGACACCAACTCCATCATGTCTGTCTCTCAAAATGGATGTAAGAATGGGTCCCGGGGTACTAAGGAGCTGCTCCTCATTGATATGACCATTAACCAACAGGTTCGTCGTTCCCGAAAGGATCTGTCGACATGTTGGATAGATTATAAGAAGGCCTATGACTCCGTGCCACATACATGGCTCATGAGGGTGTTGGAGTTGTATAAAGTAGATACAACTCTGTGCACCTTCCTGATGTCGTGTATGGGACAATGGAGGACGGTCCTTCGCTATCCAGGATGTCGAAATATCCAGAGGAATAGTGAGCCGATAAGGATCGAACGAGGCATATTCCAGGGCGACAGTTTGAGTCCGCTTTGGTTCTGCTTGGCCTTGAATCCTCTAAGCACACTGCTGGAGGATTCAGGTCTAGGCTATCGGCTGAGGAGAGGTGGTCAGGTTATATCTCACCTCCTTTACATGGATGACCTAAAACTCTTTGCCCCCAACAATTTGCAACTGATGGAGCTACTGAAAATTACTGAAACTTTTAGTAGCGCCATCAGGATGGAATTTGGTGTGGACAAATGTGCGGTCATGCATGTTAAGCGAGGGGAGATTGTGGAATCCGTGGGAAACCAACTCTCGGATTCCACAAACCTTAGAGCCCTCTCCGCATCCGATACCTATAAGTATTTGGGTATGTCAGAAGCGTTGGGCATCAATGTTACTGACATGAAGCGATCGTTGAAGGAGCGTTTCTTTGGTCGCCTGAAAAAAGTATTTAATAGTCTTCTTTCAGGCGGAAACAAGGTGCGTGCCTTCAACGATTGGGTCATGCCGGTTTTGATGTACTCTTTTGGCATACTCAAATGGACTCAGACCGAACTCGACGCCCTGGATAGGAAGGTCCGTACGCTGCTGACTGCAAATCGAATGCATCACCCACGGTCATCGGTAATGAGGCTGTATATTCCGCGAAAGTGTGGAGGTCGAGGGTTTTTAAACGCTAAGACTCTCCACAATCGCGAGATATGCAGTCTCAGGGAATATTTCCTTGAAACCGACGTGGGGATGCACCGAGATGTAGTCGTGGTGGACAATGGCCTCACCCCGCTCTCCTTAGGTAAAGAGAACTGGCGCAAACCAGTAGTGCTTGACACTAATGATCGCATGGAGGTATGGCAGAGTAAGGAGCTTCACGGACGCTTTTTCCGGGCCCTACATGGACCCGATGTAGATTTACTAGCGTCCGTAGCCTGGCTGCGTTTCGGTGATCTTTTTGGAGAAACCGAAGGTTTTGTCTGTGCAATTATGGACGAAGTTATGATGACGAACAATTACCGGAGATTTATTGTGAAAGACGGCACGGTTGACATCTGTCGGGCATGCCACCGGCCGGGAGAATCAATCAGGCATATTATCTCCGGGTGTTCTCGTCTAGCTAACGGGGAGTACTTGCATAGACACAACCTTGTAGCCAGGATAATCCATCAGCAACTTGCTCTAAAATACAGCCTTGTGGAATCGGAGGTGCCGTACTATAGGTATGTGCCCGACCCAGTTCTCGAAAATGGAAATATCACATTGTACTGGGATCGATCCATCATCACTGACAGGACTATTGTTGCCAATAAGCCTGATATAGTGGTGGTGGATCGATCAGAGCGGCGTGCAATGATTGTTGACATAACCGTCCCACATGACGAGAACCTCGTGAAAGCCGAAAAAGATAAACAAATCAAGTATCTTGACTTGGCTCGCGAGGTTGTCGACATGTGGGATGTGGACTCAGCGATCATTGTGCCGATAGTCGTGACTGCCAATGGGTTAATAGCCAAGAGTCTCGACCAACACCTAAGGAGGCTCTCGTTGGCCAGCTGGATCAAGGGCTTGATTCAGAAAGCGGTACTTCTGGACACGGCCCGCATTGTCCGGAGGTTCCTCTCTCTGGAGCCCTGACCGCCGGTAGCTTGGACCCTGTTCCCGATACCGGTGGGCTACTATTTTTTATATTTTTAAATGTTTTTATATATTCTTTTTTATATTCTAATATTTAAAAATATAATTTATATGTAAATAATGAAATAAAGGAAATAATAATATAATAACAATTGCGCGGCTGGGTAGCAGTAGGTACTCTTGGACACGGCACGCATAGTGAGGAGGTGCTTCTTTCTAGAACCCTGACCACCGCCAGCTTGGACCCTGTTCCTGATACCATTGGGCCACTAAGTATTTTAAATAGTCTTAAATGTTTATTCATAAAAAATATAAAGGAAAAAATAATAAGGATAACATAATCAATTAAGAAATACCTCTCGCTATTTTCTGTCATTCGAGTAACTATTATAGCTCCGCGCCTCGCCTATCGGCGACGAAACAATAGAAAATCAATTGTGCCTCATTAGCGGAGCTTGACAGATAAAACGAAAGCACAATCAACTAAAACAAACCAAACATTTCAGCAGCTTATTCAAACTAAAATTGATTACGTCCATAAGTCCTAAAAACCAGCCGAAGAAACCCTACACTTCGCAGCCATTCCGGGCGTTAAAAAGGCCACTTAAAACAATTAAACAAATCTACGAACGGGGTTGCCAAGGTTATAAATCTTTGAAATATTGCGTTGGAAACTCCGGTTGTATGGCAAGCAAGAGTCGGAAAAAAGGGTATTATGCAGCGAAGCGGGCGCCACCTGGTGTCCCCGTTACGGGTTATTGCTTGAGAACGTACTTCTTGACGCATCGTGGTGCTTGGAAGAAGTTTTTATTGGGTTATAATGGGCATTGATTATGGAAAATATTGTTTAAAAAATCGTGAGGTACTAAGCTATGACTGCCACACAACTTAACAAACATATCTACTGGAAAAAAAACGGGACTTAAACATCTCGTAGAAAACCAGTTTATGTAAATTCCTGCGGGTCCGATCCTAAATATTATTATGTATATCCAATACAATGTAACTTTTACAAATAAAACATGCCAGAAACACTAAATACGTAACTACGTGTAGCAAACAATAGTAGGATCTAGGTAGTTTAGTTGTAGGTGTTTCATAGAAGGTAGCTTTTAACAAACAAACTTAAATGTGATGATTTAGAGAATTCTAGTTTTAAGAACACCTAGGCAAGCAACCAATAATGAGTAGCTAATTTATAAACCAGCTGCCTCGATGTGTTCCCAAAATAGAGGTGCAATTTTGCAATTTTCTTCGAGGTGGGACCTAAAATACCTGACAGCTGTAAGTAGTGGATGCTGTATTTAGAAAACTACTGTATGACACAATCTGAAATTATCACTATCTTTTGTTAATTACATGGAATGCTCTGGAACTTCTAATTATGATTTAAATGAGAGACGGAATCGATTTGCTAGATAGAAGTTAAAGGGTTTTAAATAACTATCTATCTACCAGCAGCATATGCATGAGCGTGGGAAGGTGAGATTGCTTCCAGCATCCAAGCCTGGGTTTTTATTACACGGAATTAAAACTAGATATTACACATAACATCTTAACTATCTATCTGCCTAGCCTTTTCCCAACTATGTTGGGGTCGGCATCCAGTCTAACTGGATGCAGCTGGATACCAGTACTTTACGTGAAGTGACTGCCTATCTGACCTCCACAACCCAGTTACTGGGTATGACTGGTTGTCAAACTTTCAGGCTTCTGACAACCCGTAACGACAGTCAAAGATCCATGAATGACAGCCGGGACCAACGGCTTAACGTGCCGAGGCGAGGGTTCTATGTAAAGACAGTCTCCCATCCACGGACTGACCGCGGCAAGCGTAGTTTAACCTGATCGATCAACCCATGCAACTGTTACTACTTAGCCACAAGCCCTTTCGTAGGGTTTTAAATAACTGTTCTACGTATTTAGTCGACAGTAAGACTAGTCAAGTTAGTCTTTTCCTTGAAAACGTTTTACGTGTTTGATAAAGCTAACAACTATTTAAACCTTGATTGGTTTCAGCATTCAACTTGAAGCGCTTGCTATTTTTTCAAATTCAATTATGTTTTTCTTTTTCATAAAAGCTTTAGTCTTTTGTTTAAAAAAAAACTTGTCAATACAAAATAAAGACTAAGGTATCTGCGAATAAACAAATATTTATAAACTACTTTCTGAGGAGTAGGTAGTTCACCGAACCGATTGTTTAGTAAATTAAATAAAAACTAAGGTAAATAATTATGATCCACTGGTAAAAATGAAGAAGGTTTGTTTAGACGAAATAGTTCATATTTCAAAACAATAATAAGTTTTTACTTCTGATGTTACTTACTTGAAGTGGGGTATTTTGCTCACTAGAATCTAAAGAAAAAACTGAAGAAGTACCTACTTAAATAACAACATATCGATTTTCATTGCAATAACAGGGAATAAAAAAGCCTGAAGCATTTACCTTCCAAACTAAAACATAAAAATATTTTTACCAAAAAAAAACCTACTTCAAAAAAAAAGCACTACAAAGTGATAAATAACTTTAATTTCGGAAGTCGGTGTCGTTGGTTCCGGATTTTCGTTTTTTGACTTTGCTTCATATACGACAATAAAAAATATACAATTAATTAATGTTCGCTGAATACTCAAACACGTCATGACATACGGTGCTGAAACGTGGACACTGACGGTCGGGCTGGTCCACAAATTCAAGGTCGCTCAGCGCGCTATGGAGCGAGCTAAGCTCGGAGTCTCTTTGAAGGATAAAATCAGGAATGTTTTCAGAGAACATTAATTAATTGTATATTGATCTAAAACAGTGTTCCATGAAACCCTTCAAAATAATCATGTTATTAATTTTCATGTAAAATAATATTGTAAACGTTATCGTCGTTTTATTTAAGGGTCATATTTACATTTTAATTAAATAACTACTCGGGACTTTCTCCGCTCATGTATCTAGTAAAATTTGTATTATGAAATCTATATATTATTCTACACAATATATTAATATTGCCTATATATATTCAACTAGCTTCTGCCCGCGACTTCGTCCGCGTGTTATTTTGCCCTCCCCCATTCACCCTCATAGGGATGGTATTTCGAAAAACTCTTTCTTAGTGGATACCTACTCTTCACAAGGAACACACCCTCCAAACTTCATGTCTCTAGGACCAGCGGTTTAGGCTGTGCGTTGATATATTAGTCAGTCAGGACATTGAATTTTATATATATAGATATATTGACCTAATAATCTATACTTATATTATAAAGAGGTCAAATTTGTTTGTTTGTATGTAGGAGGTAATCTTTGGAACTATCATCATCATCATCATCATCTCAGCCGAAAGACGTCCACTGCTGGACATAGGCCTCCTCTCGGTGAGAGGGAGTAGGCCGTAATCCACCACGCGGGCCCAGCGCGGGTTGGTAGATGTCACATGTCTTCGAATTTTTGGTTCTAGGACATGCCGGTTTCCTCACGATGTTTTCCTTCACTGTTTTGAGGTTCAAGCCTATGACCTATAACTCGTAAGTCGCAGCTGTTGCCACTGGGCCACCACTGCTCTCTACTATCAGTCAGATTGTAAAATTCTTTAGGAAGGCTATAGGCTATGTAATATCACGCTATGACCCTTAGGAGCCGACCAAAAAAAAATTCAGAAAGAATGCTAAGTGAACACGAAGTGATAGCGAGCAGATGATGTGATGCGACGGGGTGGGTCGGGGGAACACGATATTTCACGCGGACGAAGTCGCGGGCAGAAGCTAGTAATATTATAAAGAGGTTAAATTGGTGAGTTTGTATGATCCGATTCCAAAAATTCTTTCACTAATGGGAAGATACAGTAACGCTAAGTGTCATAGGTCATATTTTATGTTAAAACAAGAAATTTTACAAAGGCGAAGTCGCGGGCAGAAGGTTGTAACTAATAGAATTAATTAATTACACGAACATATTTTAATACTTATTACGATCATTATCGAACAAAGGAATTCTTACTGAATGACAAAAAGCTCAGTCCCTGTAGATCACTAATTTTATTTCAGACATAAACCTTCGCTACGTTAAACTAATTCGATGAAGCACTGCCAATGTTCAAAAGCCGTAACAGACCCTCTCAATATTAATAATATACCAATATTTCAAACCAATTTTCGTCCGAAAACTCCCGTACTATGTTGCCGGGATTATGTGGGCACCTCTAAATCGTGAACGATAAGTTGAGCGCAGCTCTTCGGTTACATTGTAGTTACAAAATTGAGCTATTTATTATAGTACTGCGGTACACTGATCGAGATACTGTTCGATTTATAGTTACTGTTTAGATACATTAAATAATAGCTGCAGCAGTAAATAATAGTGGTGACCCAGTAAATTCTCCGACTAGTTGTAGGTTTTTTAAATAAATTTCTTTATTTCATAAAAGTGACAACATGGTTACAGATATTACCTTTACAACATACAAAGTAGAATCTGAAACAAAGGGTTACCGCTGCCCGGAACATAAAGGGCTAAGGAAGGAACACGGGTGGGTTTTAGTCAGTAAGAGTCTGACACTCCCTTCCGCTCCACCCAGAGCGGGAGGAGTCATTAGATGATTTCTCATCCAAAAAAAAAAAAAGGTGCTCTGGCTCCCAAACTAGGTATATACCTGTGACATGGGAGTCAGTATTCCTCCAATGACCTATAAAAGTCATTCGCATGTCGTTGATTGTGAAAAAGAAAACAAAAAGGCACATTTTTTAATATTAAGTACAATATTGAGGGTGTGTTTGTGGAATGTTAAGTGTATGCCTCGGCCTTTCTTCTCAGAGTCGTCAGATAGAAAACGCCGACCTCATCTAGTTTTTAAAAATATGATTGACGTGTAAAAGTGTTTGTGCAAACCTACTTACAGAAATAAAATCATTTATAATTTATCATTTATGTATGAAGATATGACGAGATGTTTGTGTTGGACTATTGAGTAGGAGAGCATAGAAGATTTTCTATTTCATCGTAATTTTTATCCATCAAACTCTTTCACTGCGATTTTAAATTTGTGCAAATTAAGTTTGTGTATCGTACCTACATCACGGGTTCGAACCCAGGCAGGCGCTTAACTTTGTGTAAATAATTTCATGACCACTGCCACAGATAATATAATACCCACTGCTTTCAAAACGGTGAAGGTCTCGATATGTAATGGATGGTCACACATCTACGAACTGACCGCTGCAAGTGTAACCCTTGATAGACCCGTGTATCATTTAGAGAGGTCTCCGAGGTTTTACTAACATGATCATATAAACCTTAACAATGATAACATGAAACAAATTGAACCAATTTATACTTCAACTTCAAACCATTAATTGAAAACAGCAAATAATACCCAGATTATGACATAATCCAAACGATTTATCTCGGCGGGCAAACTTAGTTGTGAAAGAAATTAAATTTAACCATCCGGAAATAAGAATCATTTATTTCAACGACCGTTTTGCCCTTATATTTTGAAAGATGCTTCTCTAATCTATCAAGATTAAAATGATAAAACTATGGATTTTTATCACAGTTTTTGGGCCTGCGGAAGACATTTCTGTGCCATAGGCTTCTATTCCGTTCACGTTTTGTACCCTGTTTTTGTACAGACGATAAAAAAATCCGACCGGTATATAATATATCTGCTTAGCTTTGGGTGACTTTTAGCCTTCTAATAAGGCCCATAGTGAGCGACCACGTTTCAGTGCCATAGGTATGTCATCACTGGCAACACGCACTGGTCAAAGACTTTCGTCTTGAGATTTTAAATGATAATGTAGCATTAATCTTCAACTAACTTTTGTCTTTAAATGCTATTTAATAAAGCTATCTATAAGTGCTAAGTGCAAAAGTCTTTCCCAGTGTTCATCTAAGTATCAAAAGTTACTAATACAGTTATGTTAGTCCTTGCAGACTGTACCCTAGTGTGGCAAAATAATCAGGAATACAGGCAAAGAACCTATTCTTTGCCTGTACTTCTGATTATTTTGCTGTGTACGTTTTTGAAAGCATTATTAATTTGTGTTTAAATTTATTCAAACAAAGGTAATTTAATTCATTATTTCCCAATTGAAAAATAACTGGCAAATCCAACACAAAACTGTTTAATATAACTCGATTCAAAATTGCAGCTTTTGACTATCTACATCATTTATTTTGATTAATATTGAAACGTTATATTCTATATATAAATTAGGTTAATTAGTGGCAATATAATTATGTATTAAACCATATGATCAGGGTTTTCGGAAAATTAGTAGATATCGAATCGAATCGAATGTTCTAGTTTCAGCTTTCAATGGGTAACTAACTAACTAACAAGGCAAATTAAATAAAGCTTGTAAAATTTAAAATGTTACCCGAAACTGTCAAATTTTCCCAATCAACTTTGAACCGCTTTAGCGATGAAGTTGAAAATCTATTAAAGAAATTTGACAGATTGTAGTGGCTTGATGTGCTGACATCTGTACTTAGCTTTGCATTTTTTGTATCCAGGCAATTATCACAACATAATGTCTGTTGGTTTTTGCCAATCCAATCTGCCTGGCCTTTTCCTAAGTTGGGGTCGGCTTCCAGTCTAACCGGATGCAGCTGAAAACCAGTATTTTACATGGAGCGACTGCCTATATGTCCTCAGCAATCCAGTTACTGAGTAACACTGGTTGTTAGACGGTATCTACGAATGACAGCCGGGACCAACGGCTTAACATGGTTTTCGAGGCACGGAGGGGCCTCGATCTGTAATGGATGATCCCAACCATGACCCAACAGCGCGCCGATCGACCCGTGCGGCTGTTAATATTTTGCCACGAGCCCCTCCGTCGTACTTTTTTGCCATCGACTATAATTTATTCAAATAATTTTTATTTTCATAAATATACCTATTTAGCAAATATCATCCATCATCATCAACTCTGAAGCAAAAAAAAATTAGCAAAGATACTGATAACGATTTGTCGAAAAAGAAGGGTCACGGGACAAATCACTTTACTAAAAACAATTTTCTTTTCTTCGAATTCTTTATAAATTGCGAATAACTTAATTAATAGACAAGCTCGATAATATGGAGATGTTTATGGTAAATATTTATTATAATTTTGACCTTTTACCATGTTTAGACGATGTCGGTACCGAAATAAAGAAACACTGAATTAAAATACTGTTGCCAACCGCACGCGACCCTAATACCCTGATTACACCTACCGAGTAGAGCGGCGAGAGAGTAAAATGTATGAACGCTCGGCCGAGGGCACTCTCTCGCCACTGTACTCGGCAGGTGTAATCAGGGTATAAGTACGAGATAAAGGTGCCAGAGTAGCGATACATATATTTACTATGCCCGCGTGTCCAAACTCAAACTCAAAGCATTTATTTCAATTAAACCAATTATAGGGACTTTTGAATAGTCAACGAGACATGTGAAACAAGCTACCTATTCCAAAGCGTAGTAGGTACCTATGGAGAAGAACGGGCAAGAAACTCCAGTAATACAAAATACGTTTCATCTTGTCTACACACTGCCGGCGGCGGCGTTCGCCCGGCTTTTGTTTTGTGTATCATACTCGTAACACGCCGAATCGCCGAGTTCATTCGCGGTGGACAAATGTTCGCCGTCATCGGGACGTCACGCTCGGATCGAATAATCTCGTTTCTCGGTGACGTCCCGGTGACGGCTGCGGTGGACAAACGCCCTAAGATGCCTAAAGCTAATACAATATGTTTTATGTATGGGTTCCGCCGGTAAAGTTTAATTAATAAAAACGACGCTTTTTATCGATACCGTAGAGCTGCTATCAGATCCGATTACAGTAATGAAAGAACCTGGATCATGCCATCTTTATTAATTAAATTCAAGTTAATTTTCTTTTACTCATTATTTTAAGGTATGTTGTGATCTTACGCGGCAGGGTAGTGGTTTAAAGTTCCAATGGATATTTATAGATAAGTATCGAGTCATCTGGCTTTTCGATTAATTTATCTCGATTATAGAATCAGGTTATAGAATCCTATGTCCAGCAGTGAACGTCTTTCGGCTGAAATGATGATGATGATGATAGAATCACAGGACAGGTGGACTGGATGTTGTGGGGCAGCCCATGAGAGGCCTTTTTCGGACATAGGCTGAGTTGATTGATTGATTGATCAGGTACTTCATTGCTATGGCATAGGTATATAATATTGCATATCAATGTTGACCTTTATCATGTATGACGCTGAACAAAGCTTTATAATTGAAATGTTTTGCCCGATAATATGTGTGTGATCTAATTACAAAACGTCTTCCTACCTAACTAATTAACCCTTAATTGTTAATATAGTTAATTAAGGGATTTTTTTTCACAATATTCCATTTTAAAAACTTTTTGTTTTACTCGCGCACCGCTTTATAAAGTAAAAACAAAAGGTTTTAAACAATGTAGAGTATTAGCAGAGAAAACCTACGGCTTTAATATTAGCAGGTAAAAACCCTTTTTACCTGCCAGCTTGTCCCAAACAACCTGATCATTACACATAATTTGTTTTCCTGTCGGTGCCATAATAACCAATAACATGTAAGTACTTACCTATTTATGACGTAATCAGGGAAAGAACAACATTGTATTGTACGTTTATTCATGTAGCATCTCATTAAATCTCCCGCAGACAGCCGCGACGCGACGCGACGTTGCGACGCGATTCTGATAGAACACTTTCCATGAAGTTTTTATTTAAATTGTTCTACTGGAGCCGCGTCGTGCCTGTCTACAGGAGCCTTTAGTCTGCCTCGAAAATTAAATGGAGGGTTTTGTATGAAACTCGTTTTAAATTTTCATGAGCACTTGTTATATTTTTTATGTTATTTGCTGTTGGATGCACAAGGTGGACCGATGACCTTGTGAAAACCGCAGGACTCCGCTGGATGCGAGAATCCGCTGGATGTGAGAAGCACAGAACCGATCAAATTGGCGATGATTGGGGATGGCATATTTCCAGCAGTGGACGTCTTTGGACTGAAATAGTGATAGTGATAACGTACTAGGTATTATGGACTCTTGTAAATAGGTATTTGCTAGTTAGACAAACTATGTAGGTACAAATTAAGTCGTGATCCAATTACAAATTATTAAATTAAAATCAATTATAGTGACGGGAAAGTTGTTATCCAATCATGTTCATATCGGTTAACTGCCTAGCGGTTGAGTGGCTTATTCCCGGCGGCTCCAAATTAAAAAAAGCAATACCTAGGAACAATTTTAGTATTATGTTATTTTTACTAATCAAATTATGGAGCTCTTGGGAATCAATATATGGAGTGAAATTGTTTGGAGAACAATAGATTTGGAGCTCCTGGGAATAAGCCTTTAAATATCCATGTTTTAACATAAAGGCCGTTCCGGATATACTAAGTTAAAGACTGACACTATGGGGTTTATTTAAAAACGATGATTAAAGTGAAGTGACGTTCAAACGTCAAAAAAGTAGCTATGGTTAAAAAGTCGCTAATAATTACTTCACTTTAATCAACATTTATGAATAAAGGGGTACATTGAAAATCCAAATATAAGGTACTTTATAAAATTAACACATACATAACATCGCGCCAGTATTGCCCGAAGGGTTCAGCAGAGTTGTACCTATAGTACACCCATTTTTTTTTTTATATTAGACACATAAGTTTGGCTTGAACTGCTTTGTATTTTATTTAGACGTATATACATACTTGCTATATTTTATAAAAAGTAGCTATGGTGTTCAGTTTCTCAGATGGCTTGAATGTTTATACAGCAAACAATAATTAGGAAACACACAACACTAACTTATGACCCTTTAATTTATAAACGCAAACGTCGGTCGGATATAGTTTGCCCCCCAATCAGGCACAGAACGACAATGGCTAAACGGCATTACAAAGTTATTAGCTGTTTCCTGTACAATAAAATCAACAAAATTCTAAAGCTCCCTTTACGAAAAATGGAGTTGAAACGAAAATTAAAATCATGGCTACTAAAGTTAAATTACACATCTACTGAGGACCTTCTTAACCAGTACTAATACAATTTTAAGGAATCAACCGATAAATTCATCCCTAATAAAATATTATAAGTATACTTGATTAAAATAAAATATAAACACGCCCTCTCCCTTAAATAATAGCCGAATTGAATTAATCGTCATCCGTCACAACATAACACAAACACACTCATAACAGCACATCCTCACCTGCACTTACTCTCTCACACATAGTACACATCGACACACCCTTGCACGTCGTGAATGTGGCACGTTCATTCTTTTTGTATTTTGTTTTTTTAGTACCTAATTTTATATGGATTCCCTATATACAGGCATGCCTAAATTGGGAATCCTGTAACTCAATCATTTCTTTTTATTTTTTATCTACACGCGTTTGAAGTAATGTTTCTAGTGAGGTGATGGAGCGCCCCTAGTGTCTGTAACACAGGTTAATTCCTAGCACGGAACTGGGTTTGCTCCACTATCCACTTTAATATTCCTATCCATCGCTCATGATGTAGTATTTAAGTTACCTGTACTCAAAGTTTTTTGAAATAAAGATTATTATTATTATTATTTGTTTGTATACATTTTTGTATCTCGGCATTGATGTGCCGGTTTTATAGAATAACACGGGCCGAAGCCAAGTGCTAATCTAAGCAATAGATGATAATATATTATGATGTGATGATATGTTTATACTTTGTGTTGTTGGTGATGTTTGTGGGTGTGATATTTGGGCATCATTGTCGTTCTGAAGGAATTTTCGGACAATTCTGCAAGTGTTCAGAATAGCAGCTTTCTGTAGAGTTTGGTAGGTGGAAGGAGATAAGTCTAACGTTTTTAAAGATTGGTGCAGTTGTTTGGGAATAACATGGTTGAGACTACTACTGGGATTATGGCAACGCTGCCTAGTCGCCACATTCGGCTTATTTCTATTTTTAAGTCTGTGTATTTTGACAGCTTTTCTGCTATAGTGTTTTGTAGGTTGTGTGTGTTTGGTACTGCTATGTCAATAATTTGCGCAGTTTTATTAATTTTGTCTAGTAAAGTTATGTCTGGCCTATTGTAATGAGTTGTTCTGTCTGTGAGGATGGCTCGATCAAAGTATAGTTTGTGTGTTGTGTTTTCAAGAACTATTTCAGGATTATATTTGTAGTAAGGTACTGGAGGTGTAGTTATTAATTTATATTTTATAGCAAGTTTTTGATGGATTATATTGGCTATTTGATCGTGCCTGTGCTTATAGTCAGTCTGAACAATTGCTCTACATGCTCCAGTAATATGTTGGATAGTTTCGGAAGAACTATGACATCGCCTGCAAATATCTGTTGAAATGGGGATTCGCATAATATGTTTTTGATAGTTACGAGTCTTATTATTATGTCGAAATGTAAACTACAACTTATTGTTAATTTAGTTAAGTTTCTCTTGTATTTGTTCTTTGAGAAATAAATGTCTTTAAACCGATATTTCGCCACTTATTTAAGTTTAGTTTAGTTAGTTAAGTTTGAAGGCCCATGTTCTGTTGTCATCAACCAGACACAAATCCGGACTCCGGGCTGCTACTGAGAAATTCCACATAAAAAAAACCCAATAACACTATGCCTTACCCGGGAATCGAACCCAGGTCCTCATGCTCAGCAGTAGCACTTGCAACCACTAGACCGACGAGGAAGTCAAGTCAGTATAACATTAAAATGTTAATACCATTTTATTAACATTCTTTTAGAATTGATCACATAAATCATAACAAAGACATAATCTGCCTAGCCTTTTTTCCAACTATGTAGGGTTCGGCTTCCAGTCTAATCGGATTCAGCTGAATACCAGTATTTTGCATGAAGCGCCTGCCTATCTGACCTCTACAACATAGTTACTGGGTAATACGATACCCCTTGGTAAGACTGGTTGTCAGACTTTCGGGCTTCTGACGACCCGTAACGACTGTCAAAGATCCACGAATGATAGTCGGGACCAACGGATTAAGTACTGTATCTCAGTGGAATGTCGAAATAAATATAAGAGAAACTGACTTGAATAATTTAAATTCTGTTGTCTACGATAATTCGAATAACGCGTAGATGAAACCTGATTAAATCCTTCATAATTAATTAAATTTCTGCTTTATTGGCGCTGGATTCTAGGTGGCCGATAGTGTCTATCGGCTTTTGTCTTTTATCTCAGACGTTACCTACAGATTTCAATTATTCCTCCGATAAAATTATCTGGCGTTGGAAAAATAATATGGGTGGATGGTTTCAAATATTATTATCTGACGAAATGCGTATCTGTCGTGTTGCGTGTCTGCCGAACTGTGTGTCTGTCGAGTTTCGTTTCTGACAAGTTGCGAGTCTATCCTGAGAGATGACGAAATGCGTATTTGACCACTTGCGTTTCTGACGACATGCAAGTAATCTTTGGCTAGGAATAAGTTTCATGGATTCGTATTTCTGTTTGACAGTAAAAAGCCTAAGTGTGCATAGACACGAGTGACATGCTTCGACTATAGAAACTATTGCATCGTGTCGCTTCTGTGTGCAGCCTTACTTTCAGAATTATTTTTGTAACTTACTGAAAATAAATATACGACTAGGATTTGTCCATTCTATTCTTTTATAAACGTTGCTTGTTTATAAAAATACTTTAAAAGAAGTTTGCCAATTAAAAACTGTCGTTACAACAGCCATTGGAAACAGTTTGTAAGATAAATAATAATAACAGCAATAGGTAATATTCATTCATCGATTACTTTACAATCTCGATTTATTATCAACTAGCTGCTGTGCCCGTGACTTCATCTGCGTGCACATCGGTAACAAATTGTTTTTTTTTTTCGCGGAACGTAATTCTTTTTCTAAAATAAATGCAGACTAAGTTACTCCTTAAAACACCAGCTATCTGTCAGTGAAGTCCTGTCAATCGGTCCAGCCGTTTCGGAGATTAGCCGGAACAAAGAAAAAAAAAACAAAAACAAAAAATGTTTTTTGTTTTATGTACTTTCATATGCATTTAGTAAAAAGCTGTTATTTTGACATTATGAACAGACACTTAAATTTTATATATTTGTTATATTTAATAATTATAATACAATACGTGTACCCAATAGATGTACATGATATATATCTAGATTTGACGACATAATAAAAATAGGAAATTAATTTATCTTTTGCCCAAGTTAGACCGAAAAACTGCAATAGGTGTGTGGGTAGGTGCCCGAACATGTTAGGTTTCAGCAACTGACTAACTTAGACCGTACACTAAGTAAGAGCTGATGTTGTTGAATGTACTTAGTCTTCACTTCAATACTTACGTAGTGCAAACCTTCGTAAGTATATACTAAACCAAGTCCTGGATGTGCAATACCTAAGTATTCAGGTATTCATTAAACTATAACACAGGTAATAGAGTTACCCCCTAACCATTAAACGTATTATAACAGAAGAATAGTTAGACACCGATTTCTCTCTTTCAGACGTCAGTAATAGGGATGATGACGGGGTAAAGTAAACGAAATTCTATTTAGTCCGTCAGTTAGATTATCAAAAAATAATGGACACATATTTTTTCTTGTGTCAATCAACCAAAAAATTACAAAGATAAAGCGTGTCAAAGTTTGGGAGTGGGGGCTCGTGACGTCACATTTAGGTAAAAATTGTACCAAAACGTGACGTCATGCGACATTTCAAATCAATATATCTCTGTAATGTTTTGATTATGTGAAAAAAGAAAAAATACGTGCCCAATACTTTTTAATAATCTACCTGATAGACGAAGAAAAAAAAATTAGTCATCATCCCTATTTGACTTTCGAAAGAAGAAGACAAAGCGTTGTGTAAGTATACAGACGCTATACAACGTTTATTAGTAAGGGGGTTAATCATTTAAGAAGTGCGAGTCGGACTCGGACTCGACACGAAGGGTTCCGTACCACAAGGCAAAAAATGCCAAAAAAATCACGTTTCTTGTATAGAGAACCCCTTTAATTTTTAACTTTATTTAATTTTATTATCATTGTTGTTATAGCTGTTTTTACACAATGTAATAAAATTCTACTATCTAACTATGTATTACGGTTCATGAGATACAGCCCGCTGACAGACAGATAGTCGGACAGACGGATGGACAGCGGAGGCTTAGTAATAGGGTCTCGTTGGCACCTTTTGGGTACGGAACCCTAAAACAATCCCACCCGTTGGTAAAATTTAATTCGTATTGAAGCCTCAAAAGTTATTTCAATTAATTGTTTTAGTAATTATAATCTAAAATTTATAAAGACTGAACCGACTGGACTTAAAATACGAACAGACGCCATACCAAATACCAATATTTTGATTTAGATTCCTAACAAAATTTGAGCTTCAGTGGTCTGCTTAAATAGATTTATATTGACGTTTTCGTTTCACCTTTTAACGATCGATACTGATATAACGAACATAGGGCTGTCGATAGAAGAACTCAATTAACGATATCGATGGTTCGGAATTCGGACTCGCATCGACTTTTCCAAAAAAATAAATACGCATTGACAGCTAATAAAACTCCTAATAGTGTTGGGATCAACTCACGTTGCGTTGTGACGCGACCCGACTCAATCCGACACGATTGGCCTGACACTGACGTCGATATCGACTGAACAGCCTAAGGGAAAATAAAATTTGAGATTTATATTTGACATTCATACAATGAAACACAATTTGTGCGAAAATAATATTTCGCTATTGACATTTCAGTTTCGACCATCATTTTCTGATCTTGAAATTAATTTGAAATTTAGGGATGGTGTCCCTGTGTCGAGGTACAATTCGCTCCCCACGGAATTCATAAATTATATATAATAGGGTCATAAATTGGACGCCTTTGTAAAGCGGAATTGGTTTTTCTAGTACAATATACCATACCATACAATATACAATATACCATAGTCAATAAGACAATATCGTTGGAGAAAACAAATAGGTATAGAACATTGAAATCACGAACATATAGATTGGACAAAGCTAAAATATTTTTTAACTTTTCGAATAAACAGAATTGTTGTGCTATAGAACCCTCGTACCTTTTTTATAGTAGGTATAAGGTACCTACACACAGGCAAAGGATTGAAACGATAAAGTTTTTCAACAGGTTTCGATTGCAATCCGTTTCAGAGATATTACATTAAAAGCACTCCAAAACGCATCTGCACGTTATAGTCTGCGCCTCGTTAATGTTATTGGATCAGAAGTAAACGTTAGGAATCGAAGCGTTAATGTGGGTGCGATGGGTGCCTTGCTCGTCGGATTACTCGTTGGCTACATGCATCAGCACGTCCCGACTGTAATGCTGTCGAATATCGTTCTGAAACGTAACGGCAGTGGCGCGCTCGGAATATCCAAGCGACGTACTACTGACCGCGCGGCTGGATGCGATGCGATCTTTTGAATTTTGACATTCGTTTGAAATAATGGAGACCCGAAAAAGGTTCACGGAATTTAACCTTTTTTTATTGTGTGTCTAATGGTCTTGCAGAAAGTTGAGGTATAAGTGTCTAAAAAAATGTAACAATGGTCACAAAATCTTTACTTTTATTCATACCTGCAGGAGTAAGCGACGAAAAAACCATTTACTCGTAATAGTTAGGTATGTTATACAATCGCCCACCATCTTTTAAGTCGTAAGACTAACAGCATATCTGAACTTTCGAGTAAAAGGATACCTAAACAATTGAATAGCACATCTACTAACGTAAATCCGACTGAACATTTCAGTTCTTCAATCTTTTAAGAACCCTTTACCAAAATGTAACCCAATAAACCACTGAAACCAACAGCCCAACAGATTCGGCACAAACAATCGCACAGCTATTCATATCACGAACCGTGCGAGACCTGCAATCCTTCAACTCAAAGCCAAAACGGAACCAATTGTAACTATTTCAATTAAGCAGTCCGCATCAAAGTCCGCACTCGAATTCACCGCATTGCCTCCCTGATTTCACGAGCGTTTGGCACATTTGCATCTAGTGGGAGACGTACGTAGCTTTGACGTCTCCTGGTACAGTCTATCTGGTAATGTTCTTGTCACAGACGAGATTAATGATGGATGGGGGATGATGAAAGCAAGCTGGCCGAAATATCGGCTTTTTTGACGGTGGGATGACTGTATGTAATTCCGTGATGGCATAGTTGCCTGCTGGAGATGTAAAGATTAGGTATGTTTGTGAATCTTGAAATTGTAATGAAATGGAAATTCTAGATAAAGAAGTCTGCGGGCTTAAAGATATTTTGCAAGAGAATAGAATGGATATAAGTTATATTCACTACTTCAATATAAGTAGGTATGTTGTGTGGTGTAATAATTATATATTGAACAAAGTTTAAGAACAAAATCGTCTTCGAAATCAGAAGGCCAATTCCTGTTATTAAAAACGTTCAAAATTTAGTTGCAATCTCATCTCAGCGACAATCAATGTCAAAAACTTGTCAAAACGTAGGGATTTTAGGGGTATTTTTGACAGATTGAGACTGAGATCAGACTGTGAACGTTCTTAAAATTACGAGAATTGCCCCCCAGTAGTCTTTTTGTTTATTATCTATTTCTGTTAGGTACATGAGTAACTGCGGAAATAAATTTATTTCTCATCAGATATACATAGGTATATCAGTCATTGATATGAGTTCCGTTAATCACTAAATGCAACGATAGTAGATTACAATTATTGTGACAACATGCTACTTATACTTTACCTTTATTATTTAATTCATTTCAGAGCACATTTATGTGTAGTTAATTTTACAAATTTTGCAAATTATCTAAAATATTAGATATAAGAAAACATAATGACCAACCGTGATTACGTAATCCACCGATTACATACTTAGGGCTCACTCTCTCTCGCAAAGGAGGCAGCCTGACTTCCAATAGTGGAAATATTATAGACTGATTAGTTGTGTGGTTCTTTCCTCAAAAGACCGTCTCAGACATCGATCTACATGGTCTTCATATAACCTGACCAAGATTATGTCCGGACTTTAAAAGAGACTGTGACCTCTGAGTTTGTTTCGGCCTTCCTTCTCAGAGTAGTCAGATAGGAAACGCCGACCTCATCTAGTTTTTATTAAAAATAAAAGTGTTGTGCAAACCTACTTACAGAAATAAAATCATTTATATTATGATTACAGTACAGTATTTTTCTCATTTACTCGTTTAACTCCTACCCTTTCTCCCCTAAATATTCATCGACATAATGATGCTGCCCTGACATGAGGCCTCGATAAACTATACAGAAAAATGTCTAACACATGACACAAAGTTATTTGTAACGCGTCATGAGCTTGTCCGCTGAGTAACAAATGGATGTCATCGGTATACACTTTGCCGCATCGCATCGTAACACGGTATCGTGCTGTCACGTTTGCTGTCATAGATAACGAAATTTAGTGAGCCTACTGTACAAAGGGTGAGCCAGACTATGTAGTAGAACTATTGTGATGAAGTGACTTGCATTTAAAAAGAATAATGGGAAACTTATTTGTACGTTACGGTTGAGCACGGGTTTTTTTTATTATTATAGAAGATTTTTGAGACAGCGCAGTGAGGATAGGTACCTTAACCGTTGTACAGACGCCAGAACATCAAGCTACTACAATCTGTCAAATTTCTTCAATAGATTTTCAACTTTATGGCTACAACATAAGGTTCAAGGTTGATTGGGATTTGGGAAAATTTTACAGTTTCAGGTAGCTTGATGTGCTGACGTCTGTACCTACAGGAAAACAGTTTTAGGAGACTGACCTTAACTTTTTGAGAAACTTTGATTTGTATTCACAGATTTTGAAAAAAAATTGAAAATGGGAAGTAATTTTTAACCGACGAAAAAACGGAGGAGGTTATTTTTTACAAAAACATTTTTGATGCCAATCGATCTTGTTTCTTAAAAGGATCAAAAAACTCTATAGGACCAAAGAGGTTTGAGTACTAGAAAAGTCAGAAATCCCAAAAACTTTTCTCATACATTTCGTAGGAAATGAGACTCCAACTTACTTTTCACCCAAACATTAAATATCGTCTAATTTTGCGAGTTGTAATCGATTCTATTAGTAGGTAATTGATAACAATAAAATTAGACGATGCTCGATAAGTAATATTCGATTGTAGTCGCAATAGTTTTTTTTTTTGGTGACCCATGTGATTTACGAGTAAGTTGAGGGGTTATATGGATAGAAAAATTACCTTATTGAAGGATTGTTTGAAAAGTCAGAAATCCCAAAAACTTTTCCCAAACATTTCGTAGGAAATGAGACTCCAACTTACTTTTTTCGTGATGGATAGACAATAAAAATTCAACTGACATAGAATTTCTAACGAATATTTATTAGCTTTGAGAATATCAATATCAAAAAAAATTACTTCAAATTGTTTAAAACGTTTAGTCTCGTATGAAAACAGTTTTCGCAATTTTGCCCATCTTAAAAATCCATCCTGTACAGCTCAAAACAGAATAGGAACCTATTGCCGCAATCAGTAATCACCAGTTTTCCGAAAGGATTGGTGCTGTATGTCGATTTGTACCTACTGATTCCTGTAACACATGTACCACCTAGCTCAGGAGTCAGGACTTCAATTGAAAATTGTAATACCTTATTTTTGCCCATAAAACTTTTAGGTACTTCGTTTTTCCATCATACGTAGCTTTTATGATGCCACAAAAAGGTCTTGTTTGGCTTATATTTTGTTAGGAAAAGCTGAAAATGTAACTTTTATAGGTTTTCTATATTCATAAATTGACTTAATTTACACTGAAAGTTTAATTTGATATGAAGCCTACGCATCACATATCCTCAATCCAATCACTTTTTCGTAAACGGGAATAAAAAACCGTTCACTTTCGTGTTAGTACCTACCCACCACAAAGTAAATTAAGTCATGAATAGATATATTTATGATCAATTTAGAGACCTAGGATAAGAAAAAGTCCAGACATATTCTTGGTCGGGCTATATGAGGACTATTCAGATAAATGTCTGAGATGGTCTTTGAGGATTTGAGTGGACCTGTCTAGTCAACAATCACCCAGACGCCGCGTGATTAAAAATAAATCTATTTACTTATATAAAATAAAGTCGGGTTAGTTACACCATATATATATAACTCAAGAACCACGGTAACGATTTTTATGATCTTTGGTTTGATGGATTTGTCTCCACCCCGAATAGCAGAATAACTATTAAAACATGGGGAAAACTCACAAAGAAAAAAAAAAGATTTTCTCATAGATTTTTTATGGATCGGTTTTGTGACTCTGAGGCGGTAGGAAGTTCGCCGGGTCAGCTGGTATAATATGAAATGGATGAATATCAGATTTTGGTTATATTCATATACCCACGGGAACAAAGCTGCGAATCACTCAATTATAATCTGTCAGAGCAAAACTAACTGTCTATCCAGTTTATTCAACCGTGATTGTTATGATATTCAGGGTCCATACACATTTTCATATAGATAGCTTTTCATTCATAGAGGCGATGAATAATTGAAGTGGATCTATATGAGTACTACTGTGAGCTACAATCACAGCTTATTTTTATTTTATTCAATGATAAAGTGTGAATTTTGTTAAATGATCTTGTTACCAGCCTGTTATTATCCCACTGCATGGCCAAGGCCTGTTCTCATACAGAGAAGGCACGAGAATTGATTAACACGCTTGCTCAAGACGGGTTGGTGATTCCAAAATTATAGAATAATAATAGAATAGTCTTTATTATGTACACACTGCTTGTGGTGACTGGTCGTCTTGCTGACCATGGTTTGATTGTTGTTATTACTTAGTAATAATTTGTTTATTTATTTTACTTCGATGGTCCTAGTTTATCATTTGTGACTTCAAGTGACAGCTTTGTAAACAGAACCCAGCATGGCATAAATAAGCTGTCACGCCCTTTATACCTGGAGGCTTTTATTTAGGTAGTAAGTTTTTTTGTTTGCATTTTTTTTTTATTTTTTTTTTACTCTAGTACGTATAGTGTTTATTGTATTTGTTGGTATATTGACGTGGCTAGCTAACCTATGGCAAATAATTTAATTTAATATTCTGTGTCCTGTAATGTTAATTACTTTGAATACCTAGGTATTGTATAAAATAAACTATTTTCTAACTGAACAGACAGCTGTACTGCTGGGGAGTTTGTTGCGCCACTTCTTCTTCCCAGCGAACGCACTAGGACGTGCTGAAGGGCGGGTGTTTTGGGGGACTGTGTTTTGTAATTTTGACGTTCGAAAAGTGCTGATTCTCAGCGGCTTAGTTTGAATAAATGACTTATGATTTTGATACACCATACATATTACAGATATAAATTTAGAGATTTTTCAAGGACTGACACAATCCATACTAATACGCTCTTTACGCTTAAACCGCAGAACCGATTTAGATTAAATTTGGTATAGAATTAGTTTGAGTCCCGAGAACCTTTCTCGGGACTCGGACACAGGATACTTCTCGGGACGTAGGATACTTTTTATCCTGATATTCCCTCGGGATAGAGACTTATGCATGTGAAACCGCGAACGCTGCTAGTGACTTATATTAACTAACAGATCACTCGCCAGTTAAAATAAAACACTTCTACGACACTTGCATCATACTTGAGCTTGAAGTGAGCTGTTATTCCATCTGATAAACTCCAGATTTCTTCACGATGTTTCCTTCACAAACATAGATAGATATGAATTTATTTTCAGTTTATTTCTTGCGATTTTAACAGATGGCTAAGGTTTGTATTTATTCCATTGCTAGAGTTGTTGAGTAAAATCTTAAAAGAACTTCCCTATATTTTCCTAAACCAAATTCTAACTTACTATGAATCAGTATTGTATATTGCCATAATAAATTGCCACTCTTGACATGCGGATTGGTGACGTCAACATTTACTTCCCATAGCATTTGAAGTGGTGTTACGTTTCTAGAGTGTATTTGCTTTCCCACTATAAATACACTTATATCATCTATCAGGTTACTGCCCTACATTGTCTGGCTCATAAACTGCATTACCGCGTAAACAATTACAATTTAGTGCCCGATATAAATCGCTACTATGACATAAAAGTAAGTCATTAACTGAATGCATATTAGAGAGATTTACATAACATTTGCATACCACGCCGGCGGCGCATAGCCGCTGTCAACATATTATGACGTAATTAAAACACGCTTTTAGATGATTTATAGCGATTAAAACACACGTAGTGTTTGCCTTTACTGATTATGTTAAATTTATACCTATAGCAAGGCTGTAAGTTTATATTAACGGTTTAGTTACTAAATACGGGTATTAAATTGGATTTCGTTAGTACCAAAATTGACAGTATTGTTTGGTTTATTTATGTCCTTCATAAAGCAGTGGTGGTTCCAGCTTTATTTGCGCTAGTTTCCATGGATTAAAGTGTGGAAATCAACACGAAATAGATGATATTGAGCTAAGCTGATCTCAACTACACCTCTAAAAACACCAGATAAGCTAGGCGAGATATAATATATTATCCTAGTTAGTAGGTATTATAAACGTGAAAGTTTGTGATGATGGATGGATGGATATTTGTTACCCTTTCACGCATAAACTACTGAACGGATTTTGATGAAACTTTACAGTAGTAGGTATAGCTTATACATCAGAATAATACATAGGATACTTTTTATTCTGATATTCCCATGGGATCGACACTAATGCGGGTGAAACCGCGGGGCGCTGCTAGTATCCATATATTTTTATATCTCCATCTGATTCGACGAGGAAAAATAATTGTTGGGTCAAAAGAAATCTTATTACTTTCATTATTTACGTGATAGTAATGTATTGGGAAGATGTTAGGACGATATGGCAGAATATATTTGTATGTTTCGATAAATAGAGCAAGAGGCACCTACTTATTATTTCGTCGTGACTCGCCCAGCCTAGTTACGATTAATATTATTTGAAAAATTTGATATTACAAAATTTATTTGAACGTTAACCTTTATAATTGACTCTGCAGTCAAAAATGAGATTTACCTTAGAGTGTGGGTCCTTATATAAGTTGTTTATCAGAAACTTAGCTGACCCAGCAAACTTCGTACCGCCTCAGAATCAATAAGAACAAATGTATGAGAAAATGAATTATCTTTATTATGAATGTATTCGTGGATCTTTCCCATGTTTTAATATTTATCCTATAAATTGGTCCAGCTGTTCTTTAGTTATAAAGATTTATTCCGGTCGGATCCCCCGAAACCCCTCCCCCCTCCTCGATCTCCTGCTAGTTCGTCTTCTGTTTTAATCTCTGTCTTATCCACCTTATCTAGGTTACTCTTTTTGAGGTGTAACTAACCCGACTTTGTTATATATATATAGATAGAAGATGGATGTAATGATTGTGTGGTACCACGTAGCATCTACTCGAAATTAGCATCATCATCATCATTTCAGCTCGGAATCGCCTACTGCTGGGTATAGTCTTCCCCTTTTTTTGCCCTACTCCCCGGTTCTGTGAAATTAGCATGCTTTTTTTATTGCTAAATAGGCGTGCTCTTGACCCCAATCACGCCTGATGGAAAGCGATAGATGAGGATTATTAGGTACAGCATATTTTTAATAAAAATATGCTGTAATCAGCACATGTGTTGGGTGGGACTTTAAACGCCAATAAGGCTGATTATTCTTTGTAAGAAATCATCAAAAAATCCACAGCGTCCCAAGAATGAAGTAAAATTTAAGAAGAATTCTGTAACTTCCAAAGAATTCGCGATCGAACTTTTTATAGGTGTTGGTCTGGCGTCTCCCGGTCGCGACACTCAGGCGCCTAACCTACTGTGACGTCACAGTGAAAGTTGCCGAGGTCACTGGAGTAAGGAACCAGGGATAGTTCGTATATTCAAGGTCCGACAGGCGAGGATACCCGCGAGACAGTTTGACAGTTTGATTTACTAACTTACCTCACATTTTGACGTTATTTATAAAGGTACAGTCGGAAAAAGATTCCAACTTTTGAGGTGCGTCCATCACTTGGAAGTTAAAGTTAACCTTTCTGTAAGAAGATTTTATTGTGCAATAAAAAAGGGTTTTGCTGTTCTTACACAATTTTTATCGCGGTTTATCTTCCTGCTTCGCACTGTATCTATTGTACTTTCATGCTAGTGCATAATTCTGTAATTAGGACCGTATTATGTGATCACATACTCTGTCCTCATTATCTATCTAATTAATCGCAATAGATTATTTGCGAACATCGAATAAATCTAGCGACTCAGCGACGTATTCCCTGGCGGTTATTTCAGTTAATGGAAATAATTTTTAGAATATTGTTTTGTATAAAATAATTCTGGTAGGTAACTTTATTATTGTTGGAAATGAAGGTTTACATACTCCCACTCTAGTCTGCCTAGAAATAGAAAATTCATTTGTAGAATTCTTTCCGAAATTTGATTAAAATACTTTCATATTATAAAGAAATCTCTTTGTTTTTCACGTCATAAAATACGTGCGAGGCTTTTCAGTTCACTAGTTTTAGATACCTACTTAATGGAAAAGATCCATTAAGTATTTAAAACGAACACACTGCCCCTGCTTCGCACGTGTTTTATGACGTGATAAACAAAGAGATTTCATTAGGTATAATATTTAAGTTTAATATGAATGTATTTTAAACAAATTTCGGAATGAATTCTCTAAAAGGTGGTGACAACCGTATCAAAATCTTTTGCATAGTTTAGAAGAAAATCGCGATTACATAGACACGAAAATGTTAATCAAAACCCCTTCTTACCCAAAGTATTACCCAATAATAGAACAGGGATCATAAAAAACAGCAAATAAACATTTTTAAAACCGCATAAAAACATGTAGTTTTGCGATTATTACCTTTGCAAACAACAGCCTTCTGGCAATATAAATGTACTGGATTGAGGTCGAAGGATTCATCCCCCATCCCCTATCTGGCGGGGTGCGTCGGCGACGTTGCGTCGCGACATGGCGTCGCCCGTGACGTCAGAGCCAGGATCGATACCAGCCCAGATGATCTGCCATACATCCCATTGAACTTGTTTACGAATTTGGCAAGAGTTCGTACGTTTTTTCAGGACACTGGCCAAAATACTGACGTTATTGGTACCGATTCAAAAAGAAGATAGAAAGGAAACTGTGTCAGAAGTTCTTCGTCTGGATTTTTTGTCTCCTGCAAATTCTTCGAAATATCTTTAAAGTTTGTAATATTGGGTACTTTTTTGGCTCGTAAACGTGAACGCTTTCCTAGTGCTGTTACTTGGGCAGCACCAGCAACAGCACTAGAAAAGAGTTCACAGTGGGGTCACCGTCCAACATATACCTAACATAGGTATGGACCAATGTTAGGTATATGGTCCACAGCGATCGTTAAACCATTATGTATGTTTCGCACAGTGAAATTGTTACTTTTCAGTTCTTTTCATTATTACCGGAGAATCACCCACAATTCAATAGAAGAAACTCCACGAGTGTCGGGGCTAAGCTTCACCGTGCGCAACCTGAGTTTGGGTCACAAACCACACAGTCAACCTGCCTGACCTTTTTACCACGACATTAGCTAACGTTTTTGTATAGATTGTACCGTCACGAGAGAAAAGCACCTTCCTAACATGAAAATATCGATTTCTACATTATCGATATAGTGGGTTTTCTTTTAAAAGCACTTGTATTGTCTGTTGTGCTAAAAAAATGAACAGACAAGTAATGAACTGAGGGCTCTAATTAAACTGCCATAAATCTGTAAATTCTCAGTCTACAGAGCTGAAATTTTTGTAAAAAGATTTGAGAAATTGTTTTTTTTTTGGGATAAAATCTGTTGCCACGAAGATTATACGATTTGAGATTTAAAATATCATGTTTTGTTCTAGCGGCTGAATTGAGAGCACTGATAACACATTTATTTAAGTTTCAGAAAACCTTTGTTTTTATTATTAATTACATATTTTCCTAAATGTTTCTCTTTGTTACAAAGACATTGAAAAATTTAGCACACAGATGCACATCTTCAATTCCATGGTCTCGAAAAGTTCTATGATGGATAATGATAATTTTATGATGCGAATATGTGTGAAGCTACACATACTCGCATCATAAACACACGACAGCATAATCAGCCTATAATGTTCCCACTACTGGGACAAACGGATCTCTTCGAGAGGGAGTGGGCTGTAATCTACCACGCGGGCCCAGTGCGGTTTGCTATACATATGTCATATGTATTCGAATCTTTTGTTCTAGGACATGCCTGTGTTTTCCTCCACCGTTTTGAGAGCAGTGGTGATGAAATAATTTACACATTGTAAATCACCAGCCTACAACCGTCAGCTGTCAATTCGTACGTCGGAACAGTTACCGTTGAGCCACCACTGCACCAATATTATTGTATGCTCATGCATAATCCTGCATTACTGAGTTATTTTGTGGATACCCTTTATAATCTTCTAAGGATTCCATCCTATATTATTATCATCCTTTGTTTTGGTATTTTTGAATTCTGTTTTAGTCTGTCTTCATGATGCTGATCTTAAGATTCAGATACAAAAATGACATCAACTTATTTTTTAGGTTATTCTTCTTACAATCAACTCATTCTACTGTACTACACTAGGTATATGAATAGGAGGTGACGGTTTTCTGACAGTTGGTCCAATTAAGGCACGAATTAGTCCCAATCAGTGTACCAATCTATAAAACCCAGGAGCACGCTAATTAGTGACTATATGACTCTTAAAACTGCATCATACAGTCGTATTTTCCTTGTTTATACGTTGATGCGGTTATGTAAGCAATTTCAGTTTCTGGTCCCCAATTAACAATTATTAAAAAATAAAATATAAGACATCATAGTTCCGGTCTCAATTCAAAATTTAGTAAACGAGAATTTAGATACGATGAAGTTTTTTCCAACATCCTGAACTGACAACTAAAAGTCGTATTTCATTTGGAGCTGCGTTCTTTGTTATGAACTTCTTGGTACTTGAAAGCTTCGTGGACGTAGTCCCTCTCACGATTAATTACGTAATTTGTGAGGGACCTTCTCATCTGCATGTATTTGCGAGTCACGGGATATTTTTTTAGGACGGAATACGTTCCACTTTGTTATCGTACGTGGTTTTGTCGTTTTTTATTAGTTATACGTTCGTAATTTAAAAACATTGAATTTTATGGTTTGCTTTTGTTTTAATCGTCTCACATATCGCAGTGTCTCAAGACGAAAGTCTGGATTATTCCACTTTGCCCCACCAGCCGCCCGACTGGTGGGGCAAAATGGAATGTCTACTTTGACCAGTGCGTGTTGCCAGTGATGACATATGGCACTGAAACGTGGTCGCTCAAAATGGGCCTTACTAGATGGCTAAAAGTCACCCAAATGGCAAAGGAGAGGGCTATGCTTGGAGTTTCCCTGCTTGATAGAATCAGAAATGAAGAGATCCGCAAGAGAACCAAGGTAACCGACATAGCCTGAAGAATTGCCAAACTTAAGTGGCAGAGGGCACATTACTCGCAGAACAGATGGCCGATGGGGCCAAAAGGTTCTGGGGTGGCACCCGCGTAGCGGAAGACGTAGCGTTGGAAGGTCTCCCACAAGGTGGATCGATGACCTTGTGAAGACCGCAGGAACCCGCTGGATGCGAGGTGCACAGAACCGGTCGAAGTGGAGGTGCTTGGGAGAGGCCTATGTCCAGCAGTGGACGTCTTTTGGCTGATATAATGATGATGATTTGTTTTAATTAACAATTTTTAATAAATAACTATTCTAACAACCTATCGTAGTCCACTAGCGGGTCTTTACCAAAGGCACTAGGCAAGTATGCGTAGCTGTAATAGTCTACGCCCTAGTAAGTACGTATCCAGAATTACTCTCACAACTATAAAAATCTTTTTTTTTCACGCTTTTCACGTCGAGGTCTTAACCATTAATCACACATTGAAAATACCGCACATAAATGGCGTTGACTATGGTCAAAAGCGCTCGCGTAATAAATTAAAGCCGATTTTAAAACATTTACGTAGGTGGATATTAAATCTTTTATTTCAGTATGCGCTCGATTTTGCTTCCGTTTTTATGAAACGGAACTCTGTACTTCATTTTTAAAGTTAAAATATAATAAAGGCTATAACAAAACAAAATAAATAAATTTTATTGCCAATAAAGTGAGAGTGGTCTAAGCTTTCAAATCTTCTAAACGGAACGACTAGACTTTGCCATCTCCTGCAGCGTTACTAAAACCTAATAAAAATTTTCACATAAAAATTGATAGTTCCTATTGGATAGTCGATGGTCCTCAAACAGCTTAACCGTCCATTTTCTAACCATTTCTTAAATAAAACTAGGAAAGTATAAGGCGAGGGTAGCAAGTTGTAGGGTCTTATTGGATAAGTTTTGAAACCTTTATACAGGTCGGGAAGGTTAAGTTGTAATATAAACTTTCGAGTTTTAAGAGCGCTCTCTTCTTCGCCACAGCTGAAGTTTGCATTTAGTCAAAGCTTTTCTATTTGATAAAAGTGGGCTCAGTGGTTTTGAGGGCAATAAAAATGGGATTCTTTTAGTTTTTACGTGTGTTTTACTTTATCATTATTGTTGGATTTCCCGTAAAGAATGAGTGGAAGTCTGCTAATTTAAATAACCTCCAAGAATCGCGATGTTCGCGATAGCATTTTGCGTGGATGTGACGCATATTTTTCCCCAAATTGTTCTTAATGTTTGTGTTATTTTTCTGCGTCATGTTTACCACAAATAAACGTGTTTTCTGTCTTTTTTCTTTGTTACATTTAAAAGTTCGTTTGGCGCACATAACCTTTTCGGACAGCCTATTTTTTTTTGCCAAAGAATGCAAATCTCTTATAGTTTGTACCAAAACGACAAAAGAAGAAGTTAAAAAATATCTGTATTGCGTATTTGAGTGCCACCAATTGCCATACATCTCACTTAATAAGATGCGAGCCTCCAACCCTATTATAGCTTCGCCACCGATGACTTATGTAAAAATCATTAATTTTAGCAGCCCATTAGAACCTCCATGTTTATCATAACCACCATGTTTTTCATAACCTTAATCCATGTACATCATGTAAAGGCCAACGTCAGGGATAAATTCACAATAAGACTGCATAATGAGAAAGCGTCACCGCAATGCATTTCGTATGCCGACCGTACCAAATGCCTTCTGTAGGCATTCGGTACGGTCGGCAGATGTGTGTCACGTATCACGCGCCCATTTGAAGAGCTTCTTTGAATCCTAATCCGGTGAAACAACCATTGAATAGCACGTATTGTGATATTTGACATTAAAACTGAAGAGAAATAAGTATGCACATACCTACAATTCTTAATACAGGACAGCGGAAGATGAGAAAAATAATTAATGTAAAATAATACTGTGTTGACCAGTGGTAGCCCAGTGGTAACGGCCGCGACTTATGAGTGTTAGAGAGAGTTACGAAGGTTCGAATACAAAGTAAAGCGCCTGTCTGCGCTTTACTTTGTGTAAATTAGTTCATACAACTCTCAAAACGGCGAAGGAAAACAATGTGAGGAAACCGGCATATCGTAGAACCAAAAATTCGAAGACATATTGTGTGACATCTACCAATACGCACAGGGCTCGCATGGTGGATTACGGCCCACTCCCTTTCGCCGAGAACAGGCCTGTGTCCTAGCAGTGGGAGCATTATAGGCTGATTATGATTATTACAAAAACTGTGTTAATAAAGAAAAAAACATATTATTGCTTAAAATAATTTCGATTTAGTACCTTGACGTCGAGTCTCGCCATGTCGAGTCGCCACCACGTCTACTTCAAAAACTCCCCGCTTTTATTCCCGCTTCATCGAATCGTGAAAAAGTCTCTTTTATTACCGCCACGTCTACTTAACATTTTAGAAAAGGCGCAGAAAACTTCAAATTACAGTTCCTGTGTTCTTCAACCAGCCAAAATTCCAACGAAATAATAGAAACGTGACGAGCTGTTTCCGTACAAAACAATCAGATTAATTAAATTAATTGTTGTAAAACCCGGTTATTACGCTGCAGTAAATGTGGCTTGGTATGCAAACCGCTCCAACGTAAGTATTCGGCTCTTGAAGAGCTTCGCATCGCATCAGAAGCAACGCGGCAAGGCAAGGGTTGATTGGAGCCTGAAAATTGTATTCTGATGTTTGTAGATGAAACTGGTATCTTGTCTAATGAATTAATTTGGCTTTCAGGTAGTGAGGGTTACTCTTGATGAACTGTTGTTAAATGAATAGGTAAATAGGACCGATCTTGTCAGTAGCATAAAGTGGATAAGACAAAGTTTAAAACAGAAGACGAACTAGCAGGGGATCGAGAAGGGGGGGGGGGGTGTAGGGGGGGCTCAGGGGATCAGACCGGAATAAATCTCATAGAACATTATAGGTACAGTTGGTTCTTTATTGCTGTCTATTGCATACTGGCTTTTTGCCCAATGTATAGGAAGAAAGGACCACTATTACCGACTGCTTAGGCTGCAGGTTGGATTTCTTATATTTTATCAGAAAAACACAGCCATTCGGTATAGAAATATTACAATGACAGACAGAGAAAAAAACGTCTACGTATCAAAAAATAGACAGTAAAAAGCAAAACAAAACCAAAAATTTTGATTCCTAAAAAGTTCACATTATATCGTGAACATCTCCAGCCATCACCTACTAGTAGAGTCCGTTGGGACACAGAGGGCAGGAATGAATCCGCGCGGTCTTAAGATTTCGTTTAAGTTAACCGCGCTATTGTATACCATCGGGAATAAAGGGGCAGTCAAAGTGACCTTTGCGTTGCCACCGACGACGCCCTGGAAGTGATGAAGTTTTGGGCCAACAGGATCTGAAATGCTGTCGTGCCAGCGACACGAAGAACAAGAAGTGTCCGCAGCGACTGCCATCTGACGTCCAGAACCCACAAAAAAAATCACAAACACAAATAAAAAAATCATATTTCCCACACAACAATTTTTTTTTTTCAATTGCATGAATGTCACAATTTTAAGGCATATATCTTAAAATTGGTTTCTTCAGAAGGAAATTAATTCATACTCAGCCCATCCAATCGAAAACTAAGCGATCCACGAGGTTATTATTGTGTCTGTTTCAAATATTTATTGAAATATCATCAATAAGTACTTGGTCGGTAGATACATAGGTATAAAAAACAAATGTTATTTACGTAGTCCCATAAAGCTTCTGTAATAAATGTGAACCTTTCACATATAAACCATCACAAGACGGTCTGGTAAACAAACATATAAATTACTTATAACATGTTTTTCTATTTTCGCCTCCATGTTATTGTTATACTTAAGTTTCAGAAGCTCCTTGAAACTTTCATTACCTCTGTTTTCTTTTGAAAAGACTTTTACCGAATATACATTTGAGTGAGTGTTTTGAGTAGATACTAATAATAATTTTCTTTCCAAATTATTATTAAACAATACTTACTTATTTAAACAGGTTTCAAAATGGTGAACCACCATTATGGAATTTGCTGACTACGTTCAATGTCCCTTCAACTGTCAAAAATCTCCTAGAGATTGGTAACAATACAAAAAAAGTAAAAATTGTGTCGTATTAGTGACAGTTGAGCTACCACAGGGTTTGGTTTCCGTACTTAGTCAAGTGGACCATTGTACGTGAGCCAGGGTGGCCGTCGGTAGTTATACATTGTAGACTACGTGCTTAAAAGGGCAAAAACGTTTTTTTTTTACTAATATCCAAATTGCGACAGTGCATCTATATCTATACTAATAATAATTATAGCTGAAGCGTTTGTTTGATTTTAAACGCGCTAATCTCTGGAACTACCAGTTGGATTTGAGAATTTCTTTTTGCATTTGATAGCCCAATTCTTGAGCAAGGCCCTTTCCATTCTTGACTATAATTATAATCACGCTAGAAATTCTTATTTAACATTATTAGCCTGTTATTTCCCACTGCATGGTAAAGGCCTCCCTATTCTCTTTCTACTTCTCTCTGTTCTAAGCTGCTAAGGACCAGTTCTGCTTGAAGGAGGACTTTTAGGAGCCGAGCAAAAAGGAGAAAGTAAGAGAGAACGCGAAAACGAACTAATAGCGCGGCCAGGCGATGCGATGCGATGGGGTGGGGTCGGGGAACAAGAACTTTTACGCGGATGAAGTCGCGGGCAGAAGCTAGTAGTAAATACAAATAAATCATGATATCGTAGGTGTGCCCAAAAAAGTTTATTGAATGATATGTTGGTATTCCACTGAGTGTGTCTTTGCCTACAAACGGAAAACAAGAAAATGTGTTTCTCATTTGATTTATGGACGAATCGCATACATTTCCGCCAAATTCTGTTTATAACTCGACACACATTCAATTGTTTAGTTGGTAAGTACGAATGGGTAAAGGGCATCACTCATTCTCGGATAGTTCTTTTTGGCGGCCTTCAATAATAATTTCTTATTTTTAAAGTACACATACACTCATAATTTTTTACTAAGGCGTCAAAGTCGAGAAAAATTTGGATTCGGAGATCCATACTATAATATTATAAAGGCAAAAGAGTGTCTGTCTGTCTGTTACTTCTACACGCTTAAACCGCTGAACCGATTTAGATGAAATTTGGCACCACTGCGACCATTCAAATAAAATGTAATGTATTCCTGGCCGCCGACTTTTTATTTTTTATCTCAAGTCACTTAACAAAATGGGTGATCTCTTTTAATCATTTGAATGTGTTTCTATCTATAACCAGCCATGGAAAACATACTGTTGACGCCGTATCCGAACGCATCAACCGTAGCTGACAACACACGGACCAATGGCGTAACAGCAACATCACGCCATACGCGTCGCCCGCCGGAAACCCGAGACTAACGTCACTTGCTCGACCGCCATACCGCCAACTACTTACCAGGCAGATTTGTACACCATTTTTTATATCTTAAACTAAGTCTAATTTGTAACTACCTATTGTCAAAATGCGGTTTAATGCATATTAAACCCCACATCAAGAAATACTCAAGTTTTATTTAAAGTTTGTTCCCTATCTCGAACAAAAGTGGCGACCGTGACAGGACACGAATCGACTTGAATAATCTGATGTCGAGTTCGAAAGGTCCTTACCAACAAAACTACACCAAGCCGAAGCGGATTTATCAAGAAAGAAATCTCCTTATCGCGGAACATTCTACACGAAGAGGATTTTCGTCGGATTGGGATTCCTGCGACGAAGACGAACAAGTCTGCCACGTGCCTACGCGTAACCTAACCATCCACGTGGCGCATTGCGGGTGCCTACGTCCTGGAGCCGCCTAATCAGCTAAGGATAAAGCTGTGGAGCCTGGAAACATACCTGCTTGCTTGTTTGCCATCATTACCGTGAGCCCGTTCCTATCATATTTTCCTAATTTGTCCTCTTTTATCTGTGTTCATACTCAGGAGTCGTTTCTCTAAATGCTTGGTGATCATTATCCATCTATCTGGTGCCTGTGAATTTGCGTGCCTATATTTTTAGCTCTAAGCATTTTGCCTAATCATTCATAGGGAATCTGCCAGCTAAATTCCATTCACGCCTTCACTTGGTGATCTAATATTTTCACTATTGCACGTTGCCTTATCTATTTCAAGTCGAGTGAGCCTAAATATATCTGCAACCTAAATGCCTAAAGTCATTCTAATTTCCCTATAAGTTATTTCATTTGCCTATCTATTCTCTGCAAGACTATTTACCTATTGTAACGCACCTAAAGATATTCTCATCTGTCCCTCACTGCACGCTTATCCAAGTCAGCTGTTTATTTGCATTTAACATTGATTCCAGCGTAATCTGGCTTGCGGGTCAACTAATTGCATGCACGCTGGTTCCTGTGGTTGCCTGGCTTTAGTACCTACACTGCGACGCTGATAAGAAACCGGTTTCTGCACGAGGGACTACGAAACGAGGAGCGTATCGTATACATTTTCACTATTTTTTCCTTTTATTCTTTGATAGTTTATCGCAATGTCTACAGAGTTAAATTTAAAAGAGTTAAATGCTAAGCGTGGGTCCATTAAGGGACGTGTAACTAAATTTAAAATGTATCTAGATTCATTAGGAACCTTAGAAAGTATTTCTAATGTTGAAATAAATAAACTTGCGATGAAGTTATCAAGAATAGAAGCGTTATTCATTGAGTTCGACAGGTTGCAGAGTCACATAGAAATACTTAACGAGTCTAATCAAGATGTGGAATTAACTGCTCGTGATATAGTTGAGCAAGATTTTGATACTTGCATTACCATTGCCCAAAACTTAATTCAAATGCACTCAACCCCCAAACAACCTGAAGGTATTGCTAGCTGTTCTCACAGTAATGGTTGCTCTCATCATGAAGCTGATGGTTTCAACAATTTAGGTTTCAAATTGCCTACTATAAATATACCTAAATTTGATGGCACCTACTACAAGTGGCTTGAGTTCAAAGAGATCTACTCTTCATTGATTCATGACAATCCTAAAATAAAAAACATTCATAAATTCCATTACCTCAGCTCTTATTTGGAAGGGGAAGCTGGGCGAGTTCTAAGCAACCTAGAAGTATCAGATAAAAACTACATAGAAGCTTGGTCACTGCTCTGCAACCGGTTTGACAACAAAAGGCAACTAATTAATAATCATTTAAAATCCCTATTTACTATTGAGTCAGTTCGTGAACCTGATAAGTCTCTTAGATACATTATTGATCATGTGACAAAAAACTTACGTGCCCTCTGCACGCTAGGTCTTCCTACTGATAAGTGGGATGTTCTAATAATCCATATTCTGGTGGCAAGGTTAGACAACAGTACTATGTTTAAGTGGGAAGAACACCGTAACACTATATCTGATATACCTACCCTTGACGAGTTCTTCTCATTTTTAAAAAATCGTGCAGACGTTCTTGAGACTGTTAACAAAAGCAAGACAGATAAAACAGCCGGAGCTAAACAAGTTCCTCAAAACCCAGCCTCTCACAATAGGTACACCACACAGACTAAATCATTAGTTGCTACATCCAAGGAATCCTCCTCTTCTTCTCGACCCATGTTTGAGTGTGCGGTATGCTCAGAGAAGCATCGCGTATACGAGTGTCCCACATTCAAGTCTAAGACACCTGAAGATAGGAGTTCCACTGTCGCAACACTAAATCTGTGTCACAATTGCCTGAGGCCTGGCCACAATAGCAAAGCTTGTAAACTCCCTGGTTCTTGTAGGTCATGTAAACAAAAACACAACACACTACTTCACATACCTGATGCAGTCTCGTCCGTCCCTAGCCAATCTAAATCTGTAGTCATGTCTGCATTGTCCTCCCCAGAGGTTCTTTTATGTACCGCAAAGGTGCGACTAATAAACCCAAACACTAACAAAACTGTTAGCGTTAGAGCTTTACTTGACAGCGGGAGCCAATCATCCTTCATCACCGAACGTGTGAAGCGGATACTCAATTTGACTCCTCAGCCATCAAACGTCAGTATTGTAGGTATAGGTAACAACACCCTAGACCTAAACCCAGAGCGCTGTTCTATTAAACTCCAATCTAATTCAACTTCATTTGAAGTTCTATTGTGCTGTCTAGTATTGAAAACTATAACTGATGACTTGCCCAAGCATCATTTCGATATTAGTTCACTAAACCTAAACGAATTTGAGCTTGCAGATCCCAGCTTCAACGAACCATCCCCTATTGACATGCTTATTGGCTCAGACCTGTTTTGGGACTTGATAGGTTCCAATCAGCAGTCCCTAGGTTCCAATAAACCTAATCTTCGAAGCTCTAAGCTCGGATGGCTCATCGCAGGTCCTGCGCCTATTCAAATTCGCACTCCTCCGACTAAGTTTCTAATGTGTAATTTTCTACTAAAAACTGAAAATTCCACCAACATCCAGGAGGAGCTATCTAAATTCTGGGAGCTGGAAAGCGTCCCTAAAATCCAACCTCTATCCGAGGAACAAAGGCTTTGCGAAAGCCACTATCTCTCCAATACTAGCCGTGATAGCAACGGTCGTTTTTGCGTAGGTATTCCACTAAAGGACGAACTAGACTGTTTGGGTGAATCCTACTTCATAGCAAAAAAAAGGTTCTTCAATCTAGAAGCTAGATTTAAAAAAGATCCCAAGTTGAAGAACATGTACTCAGACTTCATTCATGAGTACGCTGACCTAGGCCACCTTTCTGAGTCTATGGAGCCTAAACCCTCTAACTCCTATTTTCTTCCTCATCATCCAGTCATGCGAGAGAAAAGTGAGTCAACCAAACTTAGAGTGGTATTCAATGCGTCCGAACCCACTACTTCCGGTCTATCGGTCAATGACCTTCAAATGGTAGGCCCCCCAATTCAGGATTCATTGTTTGACATTCTTCTGCGATTTCGTCAGTATCGCTACGTCCTCTCGGCAGACATAGAGAAGATGTATCGCCAAGTCCAAATAAGAGAGTCCGATCGCAACCTCCAGCTCATAGTATGGCGCGATAACGACGACGAAAATCTTCGTACTTTAAAACTAAATACGGTAACTTACGGGTTTGCAAGTTCAAGCTTCCTTAGTACTAGGTGCATCTGGCAAGTCGGCGAGGAATGCAGCGACTCTAGAATTAAAACTATTATTCAAAGAGATTTCTATTGCGATGATCTCTTGACTGGGGCTGACACGGAAGAAGAACTCCGTTCCATTCAGCGCTCGGTCTCTGATGAACTTACCAAGGGCTGTTTCCCACTAAGAAAGTATAGATCCAACTTGCTTGATCTTCTATCTTCCGACTCTATCAAGTCTGAGGATCTAATTATAAGTAATGCCTCTAGTACTCTCGGCATTGGTTGGTCTTCTCAGACCGACCACATTCACTTCCCTCTCGCCTATGTACCTGACTCGATCTTCACTAAAAGAAGTATTTTGTCAGCAACCTTCAAAATCTTTGATCCCCTAGGTTTACTATCCCTGTGCACTATTAGCGCAAAAATATTACTCCAGAAACTTTGGTCCGAAAAAAAAGATTGGGACGAACCCGTTCCCTACTCTATCCAAGTTGTTTGGGAAAAATTCAGTCGACAACTTAGCACTCTATCGTGTCTCAAGGTCCCAAGACAGGTATGTGCCAATAACTCATGTGAAGTTGAACTTCATTGTTTTTGTGACGCTTCACAGCTAGCCTACGGAAGCTGTATCTACCTCCGATCTCTAGACATGGATGGCAACGTCCATGTCAATCTACTGTGTGCCAAGGCCCGCGTAGCTCCCATCAAGGCTTGCACTATCCCTCGCTTAGAGCTCTGTGGTGCTCTGCTAGGTGCCCAATTGAGCTCCGCTGTCAGAAAAGCTCTAAGACTAGAACTAAAGCGCTGCGTCTATTGGACTGACTCTAGTGTTGTGCTAGGTTGGCTAAAATCGCCTGATAAAACTAAAACATTTGTAGCTAACCGAATAGCGGCTATAGGTGAACTCACCGACCTTAACGCTTGGCGACATGTTCCCACTACTGTAAATCCCGCAGACCTCGCTTCACGAGGTGTGGAACCCCAAGAAGTCAAAGATTCGGTTCTATGGTGGCATGGGCCTACCTTTCTCAAGGAACCAGAATCATCGTGGCCTTTACTTTCAGCCAAAAAGGTAGTTGACCTACCTGAATTGAAAGCGTTGCCCGCTTTGGTGGCGGAGGATGCACCTGTGGTACCCTTAATTAATTTTGAAAAATATTCAAAATTATTTACTCTACAAAGAACATATGCCATGATCTTTAGATTTATCTATAATTGCAAAAATCCAACTAATAAGCTAACGGGAACTCTACAAGTTCATGAACTAGAAAAATCCATGACTGTTCTCACTAAAATAGCTCAAATAGAATCCTTCAAAAAAGAAATAAGCGACCTAAAATCCAACAAACCACTTAAAACTAATACTCACCTGTGCTCATTAAATCCTTTTTTAGACGACGTAGGTCTACTTCGTGTTGGAGGACGCATTGCTACGTCTGCCTACCCTTATGAAAAAAGACATCCTATTGTTCTAAAATCTAATCACTATTTAACAAAACTAATTTTTCAGTCTAAACACACTCAACTCTTGCATGCTGGACCACAGCATCTACTCTCGTCTATCCGTGAGCGCTACTGGCCTATAGGAGGTCGCAAGCTCGCTAGAGAAGTAGCAAGAAACTGTTTTATCTGTCGTCGCTTCAAAGGGACCACCATGTCCAATATAATGGGAAACTTACCCACTGATAGGGTAGAACCTGACTTCCCGTTCAGTACTGTTGGCACTGACTTTGCCGGTCCTTTCCTTATAACCGATCGCAAGGGACGAGGATGCAAGATAACTAAATGCTATCTATGCATTTTCGTTTGCTTTAGATATAAGTGCCTACATCTAGAAGTGGTGAGTGAACTATCCAAAGATGCCTTCATACTAACATTAAAACGGTTCATCGCTCGCAGAGGAGTGCCCAAGTTTATTTACTGCGACAATGGTCGTAATTTCGTTGCCGCTGCCAAGGAGATTGGCAACTTTCTACAATCTAATCGTGACTCTATATGTGACTTTGCTGCAAGCCGGAGCATTGAATTTCGCTTCTCTCCCGTATACGCTCCTCATTTCAATGGTCTTGCGGAAGCCGGCGTCAAATCAGCAAAGTTTCATCTTCACAGAACAATAGGTCACTCTCACCTAACATTTGAGGAATTGACTTCTGTATTTACACAGATAGAAGCTATCCTCAATAGCCGGCCCCTATGTCCTTTGAGTCCGTCCCCTAACGATTTCCAGTCTCTTACCCCTGCTCACTTTTTGATCGGTAGACAAATGACAGCGCTCCCGTCACCGAGCTACCTGGATTCCAGCACAAATCGCCTCGACCGGTTCCAGCGCCTAGAACAAGCCAAGCAGCACTTCTGGAACAGATGGTCTGCCGAGTACGTCGCCGAGCTCCAACAAAGGACCAAGTGGCGAGTGAAGTGCCGGGATCTCAAGCTCGACGATCTAGTTCTGATAAAGGAAGCCAACACGCCGCCTCTCTGCTGGCGCCTGGGAAGAGTTAGCCGACTATACATTGGTTCCGACCAGACACCTAGAGTAGTTGATATAGCCACAGCTCAAGGCACAATAAGGAGAGCTCTCAATCGTCTGGTTCTACTTCCAACCTCCGAGATGAATGAAGCTTGAAAGCTGCACTACTAGAGCTTTCAACGGCCGGGAAGATGTTGACGCCGTATCCGAACGCATCAACCGTAGCTGACAACACACGGACCAATGGCGTAACAGCAACATCACGCCATACGCGTCGCCCGCCGGAAACCCGAGACTAACGTCACTTGCTCGACCGCCATACCGCCAACTACTTACCAGGCAGATTTGTACACCATTTTTTATATCTTAAACTAAGTCTAATTTGTAACTACCTATTGTCAAAATGCGGTTTAATGCATATTAAACCCCACATCAAGAAATACTCAAGTTTTATTTAAAGTTTGTTCCCTATCTCGAACACATACTACGTGTTATATTGTATTATTACACATTATTGTTATTTAATTCGCTAAGTTTACTTAAAAGGTTTTTAGAAAGATCAAGTTTAATAAGGGCGAATTTCACCTTACTTTTATACCAAGAACACGTCTTATACGTAGGTATAAGACTTGTAAAAAAATTTGATGTTTTGACAGTTTTTCCATAGGTACTAGAACTGTCAGACGTCAATTGTATTCCACGGATAAAATATATCTGAATTTGGTAAAATCAGCCCTAAATAACCCACAACTTAACAATAAATTGGAAAAAAAAATACATTTTCCTAATTGGAACACTCCACACAATCTTTTGTGTAACTACCTAAATGTATTCATAAATTTCATCTACTTTTTTATAGCAGGTATGATTTCTATTGTTAAAACTTTTCTCAAAAATACTTCACAATATTCACATTAGCCTTTTGAACCCAGTTTATTAGACCCCAGAGAGCCGTAGGAGGTGGTAAAGAGATTACACTAGCGGCGTCCAATCCAATCATACATAAACATCATCATAATCTGCCTAACCTTTTCCCAACTATGTTGGGATCGTCTTCCAGTCTAACCGGATGCAGCTGAATACCAGTATTTTACATGGAGCGACTGGAAACATATTCTGTAAAATAATTTGATCGTTATTTTACTTATTAGTGCCGCCCAATACTCTGTAAAATAACTATAATTTATTTTAAAACACAAGTAATTAACTTTTTTCCAAATATAAGATTGATTCTTTAAAAAAATAAAAATACGTGTGGCACTCGGGGACTGCCGCAGTAAAGCTATTGCATAGCAACGCACACAAACACCGTGCCGAAGTCTGCCGAACTGATACGACGTTAGACGATGCTTAGGTTTATTTTCGTTACGGAATTTCTTCATTCGGTCGCCGCGCTCAAAGCCCAAGATAAAAGCTATGCAATAGCTTAAAAATCATCTTTAAATATATCATCAATAAATTTTTCATCACTACATACGACCATATAAAATTATCATCAAATAATAAAATGCACTCTGAAAATTAATTTTCGCAAAAACGATTCTCGTAGTAGCGACACCGATATAAAATGTAATGGAAATGGTTATAACTTTCAAGTAAACGTACGTTTTATACGGAGGTAAATAGTTAACCATAAAACTAGCTAAAACTAATATTGGAAGTACGCACATGCCGCCATGACACTTTTGTTTAGCAACTACATTGCGTGAGTTATAATGAGACCCGGGAAACATGGAATAGGGGAAATAGGGAGCATTCATTTTGAAATGGATGGATGACTTGGATGATAGATTTTTTACGAGCAGTAATAGTTGATAATGGATTATCCTAATAGGTCATTATTGTTTTTAATGGTAATGGAGGTGGCTTCATTTTTGGGGGTCCGTTTTTCTTATTGATAACGGGCCAACCTACACTGCATTTATAAAAAAAAAAAAAAAATACATTAAGCAGCGGGGGCCCAGTGTTAACGGCCCCGAGTCGTGGGTGCGAACCCAGGCAGGAGCTTTACTTTGTGTAAATATTTTCATCACCACTGCTCTAAAACGGTGAATGCAAACATCGTGAGGAAATGTCCTAGAACCAAAAATTCGCATCTACCAACTCGCACTGGGCCCACGTGTTAGGTTACGGCCCACTCCCTCTCACTGAGAGGAAGCCTGTGTTTCAGCAGTGGGAACATTATAGGCTGATTATGCTATGAAAACAGCTAGTGACAGTTCCGTCAAAATCCATCCAGCGGTTTAGGAGGTTAGCCGTAACAAACAGACAAAATAATTAAAATCGTAAGTACCTACCGTACATACTTTCATATCCATTTAGTAAAATGTTGTTATTTTGATATTACAAACAGACACTTCAATTTTATTTATTTATATAGATATCAACTCACCACTGCGCACTGTTCATTGTTCTGGATCACAATAGACCAAATTAGTTACACTCCAAAGGTCAGTGAGCAAGATGACCCCATGACTTATAGCTGTTCAAATTAACCATTAGTTATTTGCCAGATGACCTAAGTATTACTGAAAAAACAAAAAACAAGCGACTTACAAAAAAAAAACTACTTAAGTGAAAAATAACTTTAATTTCGGAATTCGAAATTAAAGTTATAAATTCGAAATTAAATAACTTTAAATTCGAGTGTCGTTGGTTCCGCATTTTCGTTTTTTGACACCGACTTCCAAAATTAAAGATATTTTTCACTGTGTAGTGTTTTTTTTTTTAATTTGGTTGTTTTTTTTTGTAAAAAAGTTTTTATTTTTCTATTTTTAGTCTTACCTACCCCACAAAAATTCAATTAACACTACTTGCTATATAAATCATAATATTAGTTAAAACATCATCATTAAATAAACTAAGTGGAAAAAAATCGTATTATTGAAGCTAACTCAAAAACTATCCAAGCAAAGTTAATCAAATTTATATGAAACATCCCTGGGGCATATCTTATCCATTAAAAACAATACATACTTAAAAAATTGCAGCCAAGCTAAGGTGCATTGAAGAATTGAAGACACCGACTAGAAGAATCATCAAAATTCGCATAAAAATGCCGGAGATGCAGTACATTTATGCGTATAACTTCGTACATAAGAATAATTACCTAATTTATTATATACTAAAACCTTCCTGAAAGTATGTGGATCACGTTAATGAAAGAAACGTCAAAATTGGTTCATTAATTTTTGAGACAATCGCGGACATACAAACATACATAGTACATACATACATACGGGTTGAATACAGAACCCCTTTTTTGAAGTCGGTTAAAAAAAGTACCTATTTATGATAAGCAGGTTCTGTAGTTTTGCCTACCCTAATGGGAAGAATTCGTGAGTTTATATATGTTTATTTATGATTAAAGTCTATTTTACTCTTATTTATGACTATAATAATGAAAAAAAAATGAAATAATAATGTAGGTAGGTATCTATATTATTATGAATATGATACTGTTTTTCAGAACATAATTAAATAAAATAAAAAAATAACGAGATTGTAATATAAGAGCTTGGTTACCAAAATCAATTTATTGTTCAACAATTTTTAATATAATTAATAACACAGAAAGGTCCAATGAAATTGAAGTATCAAGCTATTCGGGAAAAGCAATATTGTTTTTTAATCTTATCGCTGAACTGAAACTCAATGAACTAGGAAGATATCACGTTTTGAAGATAATCGAAAGAGTATCAATAAAGATGAACCTGTAGTTTGATTTTTTCACAGCTTCAAGAGACTGTAGACCTGAGTATATTATGGTTTTAATTTTAATTCGATACCTCTACACGTTCCCGAGATGAAGGGTCTTGACAGACAGACAGACAGACGGACAACAAAGTAATCCTATATAAGGGTTCCGTTTTTTCTTCGAAGTCCGATGTAGGTATGCATCCAAAACCTAAGTAGGTATAAACTCTACCTCTGCTCAGCACCACTAGCATGGTATAAATACATGTTCATAATATATTATAGTAGTTATTATGAAAACCTGGTCACTCTGACGGACTGACAATGAAACGTTACGTTTCATATGTATGGATTATGTTTCAACATTCGTATCAAATAAACCAAAAACAACATAACATGTTTCGTGAAATAGGTAACAAGAATGTTTTGGGAATTCCAGTAGGAACACACAAAATATGAACAACATTTTGGTATTATATCTCGTAGCCAAAACAGAGTGACATTTGAAGTGTATCGTTTTGACATGTTTCCCTGCATTGCCATTAATTATTTTCAATGCTAGGAGCGCTTTGACAGGCAAACGAGCGAAATTCAGCAGGGCAATTGCGTAACACATTATCAATTGGAATCGGTTTCATTTTGACAGTTCAACAACATTCATTGCGTTATTTACGTGTTGAGCAGACAAATTTTTCGAACTTATGAAGCAATGGATTAGCAATTTGCTTCAAAATGATTTCAATTCCGATTGATAGTGTGTTACGCAATTAGAGTGCCAGTTACCAAGTTCTCAAATTCGGTTGTTTGTTAGACGATTTTAGTTTGCAACGATATATATTGACATTTATTTTCAACTCTTTGGTTTTTCAAATTTAATTTAAACTTTTTTGAGAGCGTGAGAGACTTATGAGTTGTAGGTCGGAGGTTCGAACCCCGACAAGCGCTTAACTTTGAGTAAATTATTTCATCAGCACTTCTCTCAAAAACGGTGAAGGAAGACATCCGGCCCGTTCTAGAACCAAAAATTCGAAGACATGTGACATCTACCAACCCGCACTGGGCCGGCGTGGTAGATTACGGCCCACCTCCTCACAGAGAGGAGGCCTGTGTTCCTGCAGTGAGAACAATAGGTTGATATAGCTTGGTTTTTCAAAAACTAATTTAGCAAATTCTGTTTACGAGAAATGAATTTACCTGCATTGTTAGTCCTCGATTTCCGATGGTTTTGATTGAAAACTTTTCAATAGCTGATTGCGTAAAAGATTCTTCAGACGATAAAATTTTAATTACCTAAGAATACTTTGCATAAATGTTTCCTGCCGTTATTTGTTTTCATTTTAAGTTTAAGTGAGGGGGCTTTTAAAAAAAAATGCTTTTATTACGACATTCTAGTTTCTTCTGTGGTACAGACGCCAGCACAGCCAGCTACTACAATCTGTCAAATTTCTTTAATAGATTCTCAACTTTATCGCTTAATCATAAGGTTCAAAGCTGATTGGGAAAATTTGACAGTTTCGGGTAGCTTGATTTGTTGGCATCTGTAATTACTCTTTCAAGTCACGTCCAGCTATTAAAGTATTGTTGTTAAATGACATCTTGCCTGTATTGCCTGAAGGGTTAGGCAGAGATGTACATAATAGTATTGCACGCATTGGGCAATTAAAAATCGACCGATCAAACGCGTGCACTTCAATATAGCTCCAAACTAACGCCCTGAACGATCAAACTATCGGTCAACAAAAAGTCGCTAGTCCGCGCTGGCTCTTATATTTAAGTCCTATGCCTTCAATCGAGCACTAATCCAGACTTTGGGTTGCTATTGCGAAATACCGTATGGAAAAACCCAATAACACTTTGCCCGACCTGGGACTGGAAACCAGGACCTCATGCTCAGCAGTTAGTAGCGCTTTCGACTACTAGACCAACGTCGAATAATATAGAAGCAAAAATTCGGAACAATCCCGTTCACATAGCTTTTTATTTATTGATCAAACAGTACCTACCAGACAACAGTCTACATACTGAATTGACAATACAAAAAGTACTGCTGACCTATTTTCAATAACAGGCGCGCTGATGGCGTTCATTCTCTGGAAGGCTGCAGGTTGGTTTCATCAAGCTATGAACAAAATTTGATTCGGAACATAATTTTTTTGAAATAACTTTTTCAGTAGAATGCGGATGTTTTTATCAAAGAGCTGTTTTATAATTTTTTGGGTTAATAGCGATAGATTTCAGCCTTAAACTTTTAAATGTTAATTCTCTGTTATAAATTTAATAAAATAATGAATAACAAACTTACTTGCAAATTAAATATAAAAACCATAACAAAATTTCTAACACACCTTAAAGTGCATTTTGGAAATAAGTCGCCGTACCTACCTACTTGCCTGCACAAATAAAGACAAAAATAAAAGAATCCTAAGTCAAAATACTGTTTTGCATTCGGGAGTACTAGTAAACATAGGACTCAACATATTTTATGGTCTATGGATCCATCTATCTTTGAACATCACGTCCACAAACGATTCCAACTTAACTCAAAAACTTAACATGCAAAAAGTAATAGAGTTACATACATTACGCAAAAGTTAAATTGTAAATCATCATGAAACAGTGTTTTTATTATATCGATGGCAGTGACATCTGCCGTCACGAACCGCGCAACAGCTGTTCGAGACGCGCAACTCTTTGTAATTCCACCACGAGTTGAGCAAATGCCTGTTTACTGATTCAGAGGCCTTTTTCACTTAAAAAGTCTATAAGCGATTGGAATAGATGGCTTCCGCTATTACTTTATTGAAGAAAGTTTTAGCCAAGCGTGTGTGTGGTCTGGAATGAAACTGTTTATTTTTTAGAAAGGTCAAATCTGTAAATGTCAGAATGACGTTGAAATAAAAAAAAAACCATAACCACTGGTACAAGTCCGCGAGGCGGAGTGTTTTTATATGTAGAAAAATACGTCAACAAATGTATTCATGTTCTTAATTATAAAGTACAAGTATGTACAGACGCCAGCACATCAACCTACACCTAACTGTAAAATTTTCCCAATCAACATTGAACCTTATGCTTTAGCGATAAAGTTGAAAATCTATTACAGAAATCTGACAGATTGTAGTAGGTTGATGTGCTGGCGTCTGTACATATCCACTTATTTCTATGATAATTATTGTCATTGTCACGTCATTTGCCACAGGGCTGCCAACCCTAAAATATAAATAATGTTTGTAGTTAGTGATGCAAGCATGTTATTTTTCAACACTTGATTTATAAAAAACAGGGGGCTGTAAAAAAAATTAAATACCCAAAGACATCAAAATAATTGATTACCCTCTTTCAGCTCATAAAGCTCAGAAGGCTGTTTAAATTTTCAATTATTTTAGTACCAAGCCCCATACATTTATTAAACGTCTCCTTTATTGTTTTGAATGATAACGGTTGCTGAAGTGGAATTATAGAGAGCATTATGATTGACTGGTGAAATTTGGGTTTTCCTAACCTTGCTGCAGGCATGAAGATATGTTATTATGTTGAAAACCAGCGTCAGGCAGTAGTGTCAGCCGTGTCAGGCATTTCTGCTGAACTGGGTCTTTTTGGCGCAGCCGTGAGGCATCTACATCGCACTTTAGAAAGAATAATTGTTTATTCTGCACAAACAAAACGCACATTACAAATAAAAAAAAGACATAAAATATACACATAGTCAAAAGCCTCGTACTCAAGCATAGAAAATGTTGACAATTTTGTCCATTGCTTCACGCCAGGGCCAGGGACCAAAGACAACACATTAATTGACATTGACGCGACACTGGCAGATGACAACAAAATAACAACAATCAAAACAAAACGCCGAATGGAAAAATAAGCCGTGCGTCGCATCTGTGCAAGAACAGGTTGTTTACACTTTTTATTATACTTTTACTTTTTTAAACTCAAACTCGAGCATTTATTTCAAATAAACCAATTACAGGCACTTTTGAATTGGCGAGGAGTCGGTCAGTCAGAAAAATGAAGGTAGATTTATTTCTCTAAGTACTTTATATTATATTATGTGCCTTTTAGTCTCTGCTAAATAAATGTATTTTCTTTCTTTCTTTTCTTTGTTTTAAAAGTCACGATTTAAAACAACAAAAAGGTCCAGTTTTCCCAATCAACTTTGGCTCAACGGAAAATTTTACAGTTTCAGATAGCTTGTCTGTACTATATAAATTTTAATTGAAACATCATCAACTATTGGTTTGTTTTCTAGAGAAAGAAACACGAAAAAAACTTCAAAAGTTCCAACTGTTTTTTTTTAAACTTAAAAACTGCCGAGCCTAATTTTATTTGCAGATTTATCCGAATATTCATTTTTAATTATTTTACTGTCATAAAAAGCAATTAGGTGCCAAGCAGAATTGATTTACTGCTGAAATATTAATAAAGAGTGACCTGGGATAGATGCTCGTTTGAAGGGCAATTAGGTTAAATTAATTACTTAGAAATGAGCATACCTAAATCTGACTGGTGTCAAACTTCGGTTCTTTTAGTAAATTTCAACGAAATTTGCAAAATGACGACAAAAAAAATCATACAGCATAACATAATCTGCCTATAATGTTCCCACTGCTGGGACACAGGCCTCTCTCCGAGAGGCGGTGGACTGTAATCTACCACGCGGGCCAAGTGCGGGTTGATAGATGTCACATGCAAAAACAAAAAAATCATGCTATAAGGATAATATTCTGGTTTATGTGGTTAAAACATCCATATAAAAAGAAAACCGTTTTCTTTGTGTCGAAGAAAAATAAAACGTCAGCTCATTTTTAATTACTCTGATAAGGTAAGTAATAACGATCCTAAGGCCGCGTCCCCATCATGCACGGCGCGGCGCCGCGCCGTCACCGTACAACGTCACGACGCCGTCGCCGGGCCACGGCACGGCGCCGCGCCGCAGCACGGTGCCGCGAACGGTGCGCCGTCCATTGCCCATTCAGTCGATATTTCGCTGTTGGCGTGCGACTGAATAGGGGCAATGGACGGCGCACCGTTCGCGGCACTGTGCTGCGGCGCGGCGCCGAGCCGTGGCCCGGCGACGGCGTCGTGACGTAGTACGGTGACGGCGCCGCGCCGTGCATGATGGGGACGCGGCCTAAGGGACAGACTTTAATTATACTTTATTATACATATTCCAAGCATTCAAGAAAAAGGCGCGGCTTGATTGCTTTCACCTTGTTAACCCTTTATTGCATGGGCCAATTACTTAGTACATGCAACTGTCCGACTTAATGTACAGTCACCAAAAGGGATAAGTAACCAGGGTCGTCGTATAGAAGTTTAGTAAGAAACTGATGGATGTTTACGAATGAAATTTAATTTGATAAATTAACTACTTCTTTTCTATTAATTACATTAAATTTTATTCGAAAACATCCATCAGTTTTAAAAATATTTCGGGTCGGTCATTTAAAAATAATTGGCTTTTATAATTATTTAAAATTACAGTGTTAATAGGTATATAATATAAGTAAATTGAAACTTCACTTAGGTTAAAAAAAATGTATCTATTTCACACTAGGCAAATAGACCTGGTCGTTTTATGACGCAAATTTTTGTAGTTTTTCTTTCTCGTATCGGCAAGCGTAGTGCTTTGCAGCTTTTGCCCGTTGTTTAGACCGCGTGGAGGTGGATTTTTATTCCACGAGCACATATGTAGGTACTTACTACCGGGATAAAAATTCTTATGTCCTCCTAACCCAGGACATGGTCTACTTGTGTGCTAAATTTCATCGAAATCCGTTCTACTGTGACGGCGTAAAAAGGTAAAAAAACTGACAGACAGCTACTTTCGCATTAAAAAAAATTGTAGGTACCTATAGAAGTATGTATGTCGGTACCTACCTATGTATTAATATATCTACATTGACTTGCAATTTGCAATGAGCTACCAAGTTAAATTGTCGAGGGATTACCCAACCAACTTTGAGTAAAGGAATTAAAAAGTTGAAAACACAACTTTTCTGCAGTGACAGAGTAAAAATGTTCTTGAAGGCAATTGGTACTTATAAGTCTTGATACTTTCATTCACCTCTGCTATTGTATTTTCTTCTTTTATTACTCTAGAATCAGAACAGTTTTTTGGGCTCCGTTGTTCGTCTGTCCGTTCGTCTGTTACAGGGCTTTATTTATTGAACCATAACAGGTAAACACTTGAAATTTTTACCCAGAGTATTTTTACATTACTATAGCCGCTACAATAATCAAAATAAAATAAAGTTAAAATTAAACACGAAACGCGTTTGTTTCGACGTGTTTTGCTCGATCTTTAAAATGTGTAGTTTAAAATATTGTACGGAGGTACGGAACACTTCGTGTGCGAGACCGACTCGCACTTGGCCGCTTTTTTATTTTTTTCTGTGTAACTTAATTAATTGCATCCGATTTGTCGAATCGCGTTTTGCCGTTGGCTACGTCAGGAATGTCCCTGGCAAGTGAAAATCTGATATGGCTTCTAAAAATCAGGTTGCGATGAAAGCCGAAAAGATAGAAAGAATTCTATTGCTAAAATTATCAAAGTACGAAAATATTATAGCAATGAGTTGAAGGTATTTTCGGCAGAATCTGACGCCTTTAGTGAAATATGAGCTCTCAATTAAAATAGTTTTCGACGTACCCTGTTTTACTTTGAATTCTTCCCAGCGATCCAGAAATGTTTGACGAATTCATTTGGAAATACCGCTGAACTTTTAAACAGATTTTATTTTATACATAGGTACCTACATTTAATTAAATGCTCTTCAACCCCTCCAATGAATAATGCCTCTGAACTTTTAAATTGAATATTTATGATTTTTGTAAAACTGCATGAATATTAAAAATCAAATTTTGACCGTGTGTAATCAACAAAATCTTATTTTGGAAAACACAATCCAGCAATAATTATGATGTCCAAATATGCTTAACGAAATTTTACCAATTTTAATAAACCAATAAACAGCTGCTTTGCTGCGGTTTTTATGGAAGTATTCATCAACGGTATGTTTACGCAGGTAAATAACTGAAATATAAGCGTATTTTTGATGGCAAAATTAATATTTCATCCCAAAAATTGTCATCAACACGCAGAAAATACCAGGCCCTGTATTATAGGGGAGGGTCTCTCAAATAACTTCGTTCCTACTCAAACTTTTTCGTCACCATTTTAAAAGATCAAAAACACGCTACTAAAAGCAATAATTAAAAGGAATATAGCAGCGAGAGTATTCCGGCCGGCATAGCCCGAAGATCGCCATTTAACCTCTTGACCCATTGTAATAAAGTTAGTAAGACGGGAATTTCATTAGTAAGCTGCGAGGGCGGAGTCGCGATGACTTAACTTATTAAAGTATCGTTAGGGACACGTGACTTGTTAATAGCTTTGAAACGCACAGGTTGCCCAATCACTGCTTGAGGAACAGCCTTGGGTAATAGATGGCGAAGATTTATTTGGTCGTATTAAAATTATTTGATGGTTCATAAAATTATGGGGCATCTTTTAGGCGGGTTTGTAGGGAAGTTCGGTGGTGATGGGTGTGCGATTATGGTGACTATCAACGCTGAAAGATGACTAAGTCAAGATCGGCTTTTTTGGCCAGTATTGATTTTCAATCACAGTTCAAGTATTTTGAAGGAAATTCCAAATCTATTGCTTCATAGGTTTGAAAAATTAGTCTGCTCATCAACGAAATAAACGTGATTGAACTTTCAAAATGAAAGCGATCAATTGTTAGTATGGTGTGCAGGAAGCAGAGAGCAAGGGATACAATGCACAAAGTAGGTATACAATTACCTATAGATTTAGAATAGAATAGAATAGAATACTCTTTATTATGTACACCATATAAATTAGATTTGATTTAGTATCACATCTTCGAGATTTATCATATTATAGTAGCTTCTGCCCGCGACTTCGTCCGCGTGAAATTTCACCCTCCCCCCATTCACCCTCTTAGGGGTGGAATTTCGAAAAACCCTTTCTTAGTGGATACCTACTCTTCACAAAGAATACACCCTCCAATTTTCATGTCTCTAGGACCAGCGGTTTAGGCTGTGCGTTGATATATCAGTCAGTCAGGACTTCGATTTTTTTATATTATCATAATATAGTTGTACAGTCACGAGCATAAGTATGTATACACTTGGCTTTATTCAAAGGCGATTTTCCCCTTTATTTTTTAATGAAAGTTTATGTTATTACAAACATAGTATTTTCGAACCCATAGGTTTATGTAAAGTGTCGTATTTCAACGTTGCATTCGTTATTTCATGAAAAAATCGCAATTGAAAGTTGCCAAGTGTTGATATATTATTGCTCGTGACTGTACGCAATAACAGTAATACGACTACGGACTTCCAATAAAATATGTTTACTTGTCTCATATACAATTACTTCTACGTTTATTCACCCATAAAAAATAATAGATAAACAAAACACAGAGCGATAACTCTTTACGGATAATTCTTCCCGAGAAAAAGGACGTCTATCTGCTCCAAGACGACCGGATTTTCTCTTAGACACAATTCGGTTTATATTTACCGTTTATTTACGTCTTTAAGGAACGGAGAGACTTAATGAGTTGAAAAGTTAAAGTTAGTTTTTTGAATAAAATGTTGGACTTTAAAATTAAGGCAGAATATTTTTTTTTGTGATAGCTTGGTGTCTTTTTTGAAATTTCATAAAATTGAACTAGTCTTTTGAAATATGCATTTAAGAGCATTTTTGAATAGCGAGGCTAAGATCATCCTACGCAATCAAGCCTGTCAAGCCCAACTAGCAACTTAAAATGCTGACTGGATTGTTTCTTAACCGCGGCAGCTGTAATATCTTTTGTGCCAAATTTTTTTTCTATAGTATTTCAATCTATTATAGGTCTTCCCACAAGGTGGACCGATGACCTGGTGAAGGCTGCAGAAATCCGCTGACTGTGAGAAGCACAGAACCGGTCTAAGAGGCTAATGATGATGCTAGCAAGAATATAGTTTACTTACTTATCTTAATAACCAACTTATGAAAACATGTTGATCCACATGGACTGATTATCTCTTTCATTTGACATAATTATATTAATTCAAGTTCCGGTTGGTTAAACTACGTAAATAAATGTGAATAAACAAAATGATAAAGTTTATAAGTTTTTGGTACACGAAGTTCACATTTATAAAATGCATGTCCACGTACATAACAAGAGCCGATGTAAAGCATCGTTCACACCAGGGAACATTGTTTCACGTCCATGTCGTGTGGCTTTTGGGCACAAGTATCCGTGTAAATCATGTACCATGTGCTGTATTATTATGTACCGTATCGGCTTGCTATATAAACTCGTCGTAGATAGTGTGTGATGGACAAAATGAAATTGTTTCGAGGATAACAGATCGTACATCACACTTATATTATAAAGGCGAAAGTTTGTGAGTGTGTGTGTGTGTTTATATGTTTGTTACTTCTTCACGCTCAAACGGCTGAACCAATTTTGATAAAATTTTGTATGGAGGTAGCTGACACCCTGGATTAACCTTTTCACCGCCAAGCACTTCTATAGAAGTTCGGGATTTTCGTGCCACCAGCGCCACAACTTCTATAGAAGTTGTTAATTTTAACTATCTTATTAAAATAAATTTACTGTGATTAAAAGCTTTGTTCCATTTTATTATTTAAGATAGCACTGTCTACTACCCTGTTTTTTATTTTTCTACACAAAATAAGCCCTAGTTTGTCCTAAAATCGGCAAAAACAGAAAATCCGAATTTTGTTACTTTCCTCAGAACGCCAATCACTTCATATCAAGTTGGCCAGTGATGTGCCGTGAAAGGTTGATTTCACCATTGAAATATTTATAAATACAGAAAGTTACGAATATCGAAAACAATTTGAGGTCAATAAAATATGAACTTAGTTATCTACTTCATTACAAAGGATAGTAGATGAATTTCGACCTTCAGGTAGATGCCGATACGTAATTATAAAGTTGTTACCAATTCTTGTCGATAGTTATTTTCCCATCTCTACAAAACAATTGGTCGTCTATGCCCCTGTGCGCCACCGAGTGCCACGAACTACTATAGAAGTTGGTCAGTGACGTCATAGGCGTGCGGCTGTCAAGGTCACTTTGGCATAGTGCAGCACAAAATCGGATTCGAGCGCACGCATCTTTCTTTCTTTCACTTGATAACAAATAGAAAAATGAGTGAAGAACTTGATTCGGACGAACTTCTTAAAATTTTGCAAGGTGTGGAATCGGACTCGGGAGTATTTTGTGGAGAACATTGAACCAGAAGATAATTCTGAGGTATGTCTAACTGGATGATAATAATAATGTTTATTCATCAAAGAGTAGGAATTCAATAAGTATGTAAAATGTTCGGTGAGCCCAGTATCTCCAGATGCACTGTAATTACAGTAGATTTAGGTACTGTTTTTGTACTCCATACACTATTATGGTAAATACAATACATGACAGAAACAACACTTAAAAAACAATGCTTTGATAAGTACACGGCTACAAGCGTGATAGAATTTAAATATATAGTTACTTTCCATTTCAAAAAACACTTTAAAAACAATTAAAAATTCTGCCACTTAGATACCTACGGTAAAAAACGTTAACTGAAGTTATTAAAAAAACACAGGAATAAACAAAAATAGAAGAAAGAAAGACCATAGACCCCATCCCTGATCAGAATCGAATTCAACGTGCCCTCAGTGCCAATAACTTGATATGAAGTTAAAGAATGAGATCATGAAACAAATAGAGATGTACCCCATTCCTTATAGTTCTAATTGAGTTATGTATTAGTTTCTTTGATACTCATAATTTATACTGTTTTTTCTTATTAAGGATACTGTGAAACAAAACAAATCTGGAAATATTTAATCAGTTTTTATTTATATTCGTAAAATCAACTTTAAATCTTAACTTTACGCGTACAAATCTTATTCATCGATATGACGATATCCCCATCACTACTGTTTACTATATATTTAGTTATACATTTATAGCTTGGCGCTCGGCGAGGCATTGCGTTTTGTGTACGTTGGCGGCGAAAAGGTTAACATATAGGCTACTTTTTATCCCGATATTCCCACTGGATCGACACTTATGCGGGTGAAACCGCAGGGCGCAGCTAGTGATACATAATTGTAAGCAAGTTATTACACTGAAGATGAAAACAGTTTGGAGAATAGATTAAGAATGTTCCTTGTAGTGTAGAAACCTGCGACGGGTTGTCATGAGAAAATCGGCATGTCCTGGAACCAAAAATCGCGACATTTTGTGACAACCACCAATCCGCACTGGGTCCACGTGGTGGATTACAGCCCTCTCACCGAAGCTGATTATGTATGTTGTTATGGGTTGGTGTAGAAGGACGCTTTTTCAAAACCTAAGCGGGTCTAACTGAGGGGGATTGCAGTTTATAAGATAACCCTTCTATCTCGTAGTGTCTTCTCATGTGAACAAAATTATAGAATAAAAAAGAACCTGTTCTATAAGAAAAAGGGTATTACCTAAATAAACCAAATTGTATTTTAGTACAGATATCTTAGTCGTTCCTTTATCCTGAATATTATGAAACAGATAAAAAATTATAACCGTATCTACCAGACTAGTTTTAACCTAACTCTTATAGTGCGGGTCTATTTTTACGATATCCAATAAGAAATAAGCACCTAATATATTTTATATTCCTAGATTGCTTATTCGTATTCCGTCGGCTCCCATGTTGGGCGATATTTTATGTTAGTGTTTTAGATTTATCTAGGAGAAAAATGACGAGTCTCTTTTTTAGATAAACGAATCTTTCTAATATCTCCTTAAATGTAGCTGAACAAAACCAAACTAGGGTGATTTTATTCGAATGTCAATAGAATCTGCTGTTAAAAGCCAACAGATGAAGGGTTATCTAATTAAAAATATTAGTTCGGATGAAATAAATACACGCCTAAGAATTACTTTTGATTAAAGATGGTCAGAATCAAAAAAGGCCTATGTATTTGGTGGATCCTTAGGGTAAATTCACCTATTCATTAAAGTATTAATTATTTTTTAAAAGAGTAAACGTGGAGTTTCTTGCCGGCTTACAAATTGGAACCGTGCACCTAGCTTCTGACGTTTCATAAGTGGCCTGGTAGGTTTATGTGAAATAAAATATTTTGATTTTGATTTGATTACCAACCGGTAGGTATATAAACCGATACTTCAGTAAAAAAAAAACTGTCAATACCCGTAACTTTTTTTTTCTAATGAATACATGACCTAGTTGTTTTCATCAAAACGGAACCAATGGGCCTGAAAAACTAGGCAAAAGAAAATACGCCGCAAAAACCCGAATCCAATGCGTGAATTAATATTATTTTTAAATCCACAATGGCTATATAGGCAGCATGCGAAGTTATGGTGGGAATTGTCAAATGCAGGAACGCCATTAATTTTCGCGCCGTGGAACAGGGGAACGCTGCCAAAAACTGTAAAATAATCCCTAAACTCCGAAACAATAGTCGTAAAACCAAACCCTAATACATTATTTGACTTACGAACTTTTATTTCAGTTATATAGTCTCTGCTGTTTGACTGTGCTAAGTAATCACTACGTAGAGTAGCAGGAAGTGTTACAACTTCTTTTTGTCCGCACTAACGCTAATCTTGAAACTTTGTGTCGATTTGTTGTAAGTTTCTCCTTTCAGGCGAGAACTGAAAGAAAAATAGAGCGCTCATGCTGACTTCCTCATGTTCCTTTCTAGTCTTTTTTAAAAGTATCTTTGTTCGTATGTTTAGTTTTCTTGCCTCACCAGATGTTAGTGGTGAAGAGTCTGGTATAACAAATCATTTGGACTTCCCTTTCCAAACATGGCAATTAGTTAATGAAGTTTAAACCAAACCTTTTTGCAGATCCTGATCTGCAAAAAGGTTTGGTTTCAGGATACAGATCTGGTAGCGTCGTGTGACGGGTCGTTGAGCTCCCTAAAATAGGGTTGAGCTACACGATGACTGATACATGCATGCCGTCTGTTGGGACAGATCAACTTAAAGCTGCAATGGTTCTATCTTCAAAAGGCCTTTCCAGACATGGCCCTGCATTGTTAGACTATAGACCCTTTCAAAACATGGCAATTATAGTTAATGAAGATTAAACAACTTTTAAACTAGTTTGTTTTGCCTTAGCAACTGTCAGATGCGATTGACTGCCAGTTACTTGCTATTCAATGATCAATAGATGGTAATGGTTGAGGTCAAAGAAAAACGATGGTACCTTCCTAGGCTGGCACCATTAAATACCAGTTGTTTACGAACTAAAAACCGTTTCCTACTCATTATAAGTACTGCTTTGAAAGGAAAAGGGCAGATTTTCATTTTGCAATATCTATTGTTGTAGAAACTCATGGTCTCTCCATAAATTAGGGAACGGTTTGGGGGCTTTTTGGAGGTTTTGTTGAATTAGTTTAGTCGCTAAATAGATATTGCTGAGGTAAGCGTTAGCAAAATTCCAAAAATATATTATGCAAGTAACGTCAGGGAAATTAATTGTTTATCAACTTGACTACTAATTTAAATTGTCCGTATATTCAAAATCACAACTGTAATTTTTTGACAGCTGTAAGGAATGGCAATAACACGACAAATTGACGTGGTGTGCCAATTTGATGAACAATTAATTTTCTTGACGTTACCGTCTTCGCTTTCAAGAAAGTGCAAATAGTTGGACGATAATGCACATTTTGATTCCATGAGAACAGTGGTGGCCTCAAATAATGAGTTGTAGATCGTAGGTTCGAAGCCAGACTGGCGCTTTACTTTGTGTAAATTTATTTCATGACCATTGCTCTCAAAACGGTGAACGAAAACATCGTGAGGAAACCGGCTTGTCCTAGAACCAAAAATTCGAAGACATATGACATCTGCCAACCCGCCCTGGGCCCGTGTGGTGGATTACAGCCCACTCCCTCTAACTGAGAGGAGGCCAGTGTCCCGGCAGTGGTAACATTATAGGCTGTTTGTGTGATGTACATTTTGCTATAAAATCTTTCTGTTATTCTATATTCTCCCACTGCTAGGCAAAAGCCTCCCCCATATTCTTCCTGTACTGTGCCTTCTCCGCAAAAAAAATCTTAACTATCAAATATTCAGGAGTATCTCGTAATAAACTTTATAATAAAGAGGCACATTTACGGTAGATTTTCAGTTAATAATGAATTATGTTACGGGAATGTTGTAAGGCGAGCATGCTTTCAATTTGCCTTTACATTATAGTATCGCGGCGTCAGGTAAACTGAAAAGGACGTTCATAGAAAACTGTTCAAGAAGATTATGTGCACATAATATAAAACAAGAAATGTGAGAAGTAAGAAGTACTCCTGAATTTTTTTTTTTAATTGAAGTGAATGTAATATAAAATGAGCCTCATCAAATTAACAGTAATTTATACAGTATTTCTAGAAATTTCTCTATAGACAAATAAGTTGTAAACAAGCTAAATGTTTTCTTTTTTTATCTATGAGTAAAGTTATTAGCGTTATACCCAAAACGTAAGAATTTCATTATAAAGCAGAAAACATCCGACCGCGACGTCGTAAATTTTATATGCATCTCTCAAAGGCTTGCCTAAGGCTGCTTTTCCACCAGAGATGTGCTATGCTACGTTGCTATGGATGCGTTTGATATCCACCAATCATATTCATTGGTCCACATAGCATAGCACTGGTGGAAACTGATTCAACTATGCTACGTTTTTTATATGGAAGGATGCGTGCTATGCTGTGGATGCGTGCTATGGATGCGTGCTATGGATGCAAGCTATGGATCTGGCTATGGATGAGTGCTATGGATGTGTAGCTATGTGCAGTGCACTGTACCTTCCCTATTGCCGATACGTCGCATAGCTCGAGCTGCGCATTTTCCTCGCACAGCTATATCTTGCGGTGGCGCATTTTCATAGCACATCTTACTCGCTCCGCTCTTAGAATCAGCTCTTAGCATCAGTGGAAACGGTCACATAGTTTCGTAGCTTAGCTTTTACATTCTCGCAGCATAGCTGTCTGGTGGAAAGGCACCCTTAAGCAATACAATGTCCCCAATTAGTGTCCGTTTGTTGATACACTGCTATTGTGAGGCTCCTTAGCCATTCCCGAATAATATACATAATAGCCACTTGGACCACAGATCCACTTGAGTCTATTAAGTCAGCTCATTGAATTATCTAGATATATATGCATATGACTGTATTATACAGAATGGTTTATTGAGATGTGGAAACTAAGGAACGGAAACTACAAAGGAAAAGTCTGAAAATATAGTTTTCCATATGTGTGTCGTCTTCACATATAATTATTAATTAATGTACTCGTATACAAAATATTGTAAAACATTTTTAAAAGAGTAACGGTGGAGTTTCTTGTTCATTCTTCTCCATACAAAACACTACCTTTTGGAATTGGCGATTAGAATCAATTCTATTTTTGTGCCTATTTTAAATAAACGATTTGACTTTGACTTTATGTAACTATACAGAAATTCGACGCCGTTGTTATTTATACTTTTAATAGTTTCAGATTTGTCAATACTGATCCATCTAAATTAATAACCCTCTGTGCATCCAACATGACACAAGCCATACTCATAAGCCCAGCCATCTCCAATTTTGGAGCCGACGTCCACTCCGTTCACAATGTGGTATGTCAGAATTTTACACGCAGCGGCTGCCATTAATTTGATCCCCGAAACCCAATTACGAGGGGCAGCCGTTGACTTATATGGATTTATTATCAGCATTTTCTGGCTTTTGACTTGCCGAGACTTTAGAAAGTCAAAGGCCAAAAATAGCATTAACAATTCATATAAATTATATTTGAAGAAGGTAATTTTTTGATACAGTTGCTAATAGTTAACTATAATTATGAACTTTCTTATTAATTGATTATTCAGATACGTTATTTGTCAAGATATCGAACCAACAGAATTATCGAATAGAGAACTCGTAAGCCGGGCATAAGATTGTTGGTTAGGTAATGTTCTTTCCGAGTCACGTAACGATAAACAAGATGATCACCACAAATATATCAAATTTAAACGTTTTTTGCTCCACAAAGTTTTGATCTAAGACCGCAGTATAACACGTAATGAATGAATCACACCATGATTGATGAGTCAAACGAATGAGCAAAGGAAAGTGAAAGAAATATACTTGATTGTTGACTTCATCCTTTATATGTCTCGCGGGATCCCAGCGGGCACCTATCCAAAAGATAAATGACTGTGTCTGAGCGAGTATTATCCACAAAAGTTGTATACTCAATCATAAAACGTACCTTCGTAGTTAGAACTCAGTATAATTAGATAGAATTTCCTGCGGAGTAACAATCTTATTACAGGAAATTGTATGATAGAGTAAATTGAGTAGGTATGTTACTGGTCTTTGCTACATTTTTACCTGACTGCGAACAGCAAAGACAGGGTTATGTTTTTATCGTAATTCTCTCTGGTAATGAAACAAAGAGATAGTGAGCACATGTCCCGGCCGATACACGTCACCAATTAGAAGTGTGGCTACTGAAATGAATTCAATTTGTTCGTAGTTCGCCGCACGCGCACTGCAACCCGTTCCATAGATTACCGTGCATCGAATGTAGGAAAAGTGTAAAAATATTGAAACAGCCGCCGTAAAATTTTACGGTTTAAAGCCTTTCTATAGAAACGGGAGAGAAGTCAGGATAATAGGACATAAATTCGACATTTATATTTGAGTATAGAAAGTTTAGTGTTATGATATTTTGAAAGGAACGGATAGTTATGAATGATTTCTGTCTGTGTTAAATGTTGTAACAGGTACCTAAATTCCATTTTAATATCGTAAATATGCAAATAAGGGATTACGAAAGCTTCAATTACTTCAGGAATGATGGTAGGAAAGGTACGTTGACCTGGCTCGGCGATAATGGCAGATTATCTTTAGGGCTCGGCCAACACCACTCCCATTTTACGACTGATGGGGAAATATCATGTTCAAGTTAATTCCCCTGAAGCCGGAAAAATGTGATAAAAATAATGCGATAAATGCCCTTATCAAGATCTGAAGGAGCTTTATGTCCTTCTATGGTGACCTGTTTAGAAATTTTGTTTGCTCGCAAAGTGTTTATCGCTGATTTTAGGTGTGTAAGCAGGGGATCGAGTGGGGGTGGAGGGGGGGGGTGTTCAGGGGTCATACCGGAACAAAACGTAATCAGGACGAGCTATTAAGTCAAATAAAAAACAATAAAAGCATTTTATTTTAGGAATACACCCATATAGAATTTAGTATTTATACCAGATTAAAAATTACAAATCATTCGTTAATTATTATAAATTATTATAAAACAGTCAATAATACATTACAACAAAGCTAGAGATAAAGTATTATTTTAGCTTTATTTTTTTATTAAGAATGGAAATTTTTCTACCTCATGACTATGATGCTATATAACACCTTATTTTTTATGTTTAAGAGTTTGGAAATGTGAAAATTATGAATATAATTTATATGAGTCATTCTAATTTCTGAGAATAAAGAACTTGACTTGGACATGACTGTTCAGAATTTCCTAGTACCTAATTAGATACATTCCAATAATATGTATTAAATTAGAAATACAATAGTTAACAACATTTACTTGATTGTGTTATTGATTCCAGTTTTTCCAAAACCAGACAATCAATTCTAGGAAGTAAATTGTGCCATCTCGCCCCATCATAAAACCTAGAGATTTAAAACATAATTTTTTTTTAGTTAGAGCCAAATTGACAAAAATATTAACGACTACTACATCAGCGGTTTTTTTGTCCTAAACAGATATATCGTGGGATGTTGTGGGCGACTGTACCTACGACTAGTCGTCAATTGCCGCTGTATCCACAGTATCGTGGTTAGCCTTAACAGGTCTTTGTCAATACCACTAATTGCGTAACTTTAGGGCGTGACTGTACTGTTCGCTGAAACTTCTGAAACCACTATTGAAATGGGAACCCGAATACTGCAGGATTCATAAATGCACTAATGAAATGTTTCAGGAGACCCATTTTCATTTGGCTTGTCTTCACTATTTAGGGAAGACTGAATCGTTACACATTCTGAAAAGACAAGTCGTCTTTTCAGAAGGACAAAAGAGTTCAGACTGAAAGAATGAAGCTGAAGTCAATGCCTTTTAAGCAGATATTAAATTACAGTACAAAATGACTATAAAAGGACTTAGTTCCAATTCCAGTTTATGCCAAAATAAATTCTAAACAGAAAATCCCATTTTGTCGGACTTTATTGAAGGCAATCCAATGTGATAGCGGGGTTACGGATTTACCAAACGCCCACTCCTAAGCACAGATAAAAATTAAGGGGATTTACGTAGGTCGTAAGTCCAGCGTAAAAACACACACATGATATCACTCACGGCTCTATTGCCAGAAAGCTAGAGGTGTATAGTACCCAAATTTCAGTCATGTTTAAGTCCCACGTAATGCGAGGCGGAGGCGAATCTATTGCCATCAATCGGGCAATAGGTTCACGAAATCCGTAGTTTTGGCCGAAACTACGGGCGTTACACACTTCGTATCACCTTTTTTTTTTTGGTGCGCGGTAGTAATCCTCATGGACTTTCTCCATCGTGCGGGGGACAGAGGGGTGAGAGAAACTTTTACCGGGTAAAACCAACGTGGTGTTCCAACCTCTACCTATGGCCGGGGTGCGGGATTCGCATAAGCATTCACCTAGGCACATAAGATTAGTTCAGATCCCGAACTAAGAATGAATAAATACACGATTTGGCAATTGTCCCTACTAGCGATGTGTTTTTTGCCCGCTCGAAAAATTATTTGTAACTTGTTTTGATGGATCATCTATACTTTTGAACGGGCCTGTATCTTCGTTGACGGACTTAAAGAGTAGACGGATCATACAGATTCCAGTCTGCCTGATCATACAGATTCCAGTCTGCCTGATCATACAGACTCCAGTCTGCCTGATCATACAGACTCCAGTCTGCTACTAGGAAATTTCTGCCAAAAACCCTTAACCCTATTTTATCGGAACTGGAAATTGAACCCGGGACCCAATGTACATCATCAAAACAAATAATGATGTAAATTTTATTTGCAATGATGACAACGATTTTTACAACCATGTCGTATTTTTTATAGAGTCATCTCGTCATTCACCATGAATTTTATTGGTGCGTAACCTCATTAGTTGAACGAACTATAATTGACACACCGGCTGACCTGTCAATTAAATGCGCTCATGGGTATCATTCGTTCTTTCACTGAAATATTCGGACGCCATTGTGTTAGTGTTTACTTTGTAAAATATTAAATCAATGTTCGTTTCAACTAACGTAAAAGATAAAAAATAAAGAAAATGTTTTTTTTTGTGCGCAAGCTAAACTTAATGTAGGTTATTTCAGTCTTTTTCTCTCTCATAAACCAAGACAGGGACGGACATAAATATACAGAGAGACGAGGCAAATCTTATTTGTCGTAGGACATGCACATATATTTAATTATTAAGTTGACAAATCAGAGCGTATAGACCAAAAAAACATAATTCACATTTGTTCTTATGTGTCACCGTCCTTTTCTCGAGCTCTCTGTCTAAAGAGAATGTACCTCTACTTATTTTTTTTATAATTTTAGTTCAATTTGTAAACGAGAAAATCGATGCCAATGGCTCATACGATTTTATGTATGGGCAGAAGATTTCGTTGCATCTACTTTACTTATGTAATGTGTCTCGTTTCTCTTCTAAATTATAATGGTCATGCATTATGCTTAGATAGTTCTGAAATATTATATAGAGACTCAGCTCTAATTAGTCCATCCGATATGATTGTGTGTTGCCATGACATGTAGTAAGGTCTCGCCATCTACACATCTAAATGACTTGTAATTTTGTTTCATTTCAATCTATCAGAGCATGCCTTCAATTGAACGATTTGGGAGAAAATATAAGAGCAACGATATCGGAATGATAAAATCGAAGATACATGAAAATATATGATTTCTTTCAGAATATTTGATACTGATGGATGCATTGGGAGGCTTCCTTCACAAATATACGTGACTCGAATGATTCTGGTAATTGAACGAGTTTCCTTTTTATTGATTCCTTTTGTAGATGACATGTTTGTTCGGAAAGCACGTCTTGAAATCTGGATAAATAGAAGGACTTAAAGACCAACAAACCTACTTACATAATGTACGGTTAGTATGATGTAAGTAGCTATAGGAACTTACATAAGTCTAGGTAGGTATGTAAGTAGCTACTTCGTCAGCTATTAATTTTATCAGTGCAGTTTGGCCAAAATGGCCAATGGCGAAATTATCTCAAGGCGTAAATCATTAGAATTAATTTAAAAATTCAGTCTCAAGGTTTTTTCAATACTTTTCATACGTCAAACGTATTCGTTGCCAAAACAACTAATAACGTACTGCACGAAGGTACCTAAACCGATAAACCTTTAATTTTGATAAGTAGGTAGGTAAATATTAAAATATCTTATCGTATTTTTTTTAAATTAAACTTTATGTTAATGAGATAACTTAGGTCCAACTTTCTTATCAACGCTCTAAAAAGTTTACATACCTGAACAAAACAAGCCGACGAACAAAACTGCAGTCAAACACCACCGCATGTTGATGTTTCTCAACAGAACTTACACAATACACGTCATAGAGAACTTTAGCAACGTTCCTGATTCCTAACTTTTACTATTCCTTTTTGAACGAGAGGAAACTTTTACGCGGAGCTGTGGACAGTGGGACTAGATGCGGCAGTCTGCGACGGTACCAAACGATGTACTACCGACAGTCGCGATCATCCGGCAGGAACGAACTCGCAACCTTTTGACACGCATGCGCGAACTAATGACTCCCTCTATTAAAAATGATAATAAAACTGCTCTAAAATATATATAATCATTTGGTAACGGCGCGACATAAAGTTAGAGTTTATAAACATACCTAATGTTATCGGTGTTTAGGATTCAAGTAGTTTGATATCAATGACCTTTGACACGAAAGACTTTAATTTGTCCATTTTGATATTAATAAATGTAATTTATTTAAATCAATGTGTTTATTAAATGATTTTATTTCTGTTAGTAGATTTGTACAAACATTTTTACACGACGATCATATTTAAAAAACTACACACGTCAAAAGTGTTTAAGTATCAAGTACGTTTTAGAGTATCGCCGCAATTGAGGATTATTATTTTAACTTTTTTGGATGGTTATGGATTATTTTTAGTTAATTTCACGACTTATTTAAATAAAGATTTTTTTTTTAATTTCGATTAAAAATAAAAAATCAACTGTCAATCAGGATTCCTATCAAAGTGTGTAATAGCGTTTTTACAAAACCATTACAATTTCTGCATCAGAACTGACACAAATGCATCGATATGGAGCGACGCTATTATTTGACACGAGAAGAGATGATGAGAGCCGTCGGAATGTTCCAAGCTGGTTCCAGGCAACGTACTGTGGCTGTCACTCTTGGCACTACACAGAGCGTCATAAGCCGCTTCTGGACACGCTATCGTATCACGGGCAGCGTGGCCGAGCGACATGGAGGACGATTTTGATTCACCACTCGCAGACAGAACCGGTACATCTAAAATACTGCTCGACGGAATCGTACCATGACCGCCATGATGTTCTCTACGAGGCTCCACAGCTCTTCAGGCTTGCTGATAAGCGACAAAACCATCCAAAATCGTTTATGTGAAGTGGGTCTGCGTTCCCAAAGGCCGCTGAGAGTTCGACCTATAGCACCCCGCAATCGTAGGGCCCGTTTACAATGGGCTCGCGAACACAGAAATTGGGAGGAAGAAGACTGGCGTTGTGTTTGCTTTTTCGATGAATCTCATTTCGGTATGAGGCCGTATACAAGACGTACTCGAGTTTGGAGGACCTCTGGACTTCAAGAACTTATTTAGAGGGGAAATAGTTGGGGTTTGGGCCGGTATTTGGATTGGAGGAAACGCTTTTGGTAACGCTTCAAAATTTTTGGAAAAAAACTAATCGCTCTTGAAATTTGGTACCCAGAGCCGCAATAGAACTTTTGTAGTGTTGATACATTATCTAGTAATAATACAACACCGTTTGTTTTATTGTTTTATATCACATTTTTTTTTATTAGTCTATATGTAAAATACGGTATACAAACATATTCATAACTTTTAGGGCAATTGAATTATGGCCATGCTGTAGAAAGTTTTTTTTTTCTTTCTGAAATGATGATGGTGAACATAATAATAAAGAAATCGATGCGGACGAATTTTCTGATGCTCAATGAGGTCTTCCCTTTTTGTTCCCTTCATGTATTTGTACACGATCCCCATTATTTCTAAACGTTGCTTAAAGTTAGGTAAGTATTGATTAGCGACTTTTTAACCATAAATTTTTGACGTTTAAGCGTCACTTAACTTTAATCATCGTTTATAAATAAACCCCAACAAAAATATTTTAGTGTTAGATTGTGTACAGTTTTGTAAATATAAAGTAAATAAATAAAAATAATGTAAAAATGTAAATACATCTCGACGCTTAATTCTAAATCAATAATTAATTTTAAATCAAAGAGAAAAAAAAAAAACACGAAGCGATATCAACTTATATTTCTTATGCAATTATCTATACCATGTAGCACATAAGTGTCTGCCACAACTACATGAAAGTTTACTGAAGTTAGTCTTCAGAACAATACAGGCATCTTTGAAATCTGTTCATGATATGAACCCTCACTGTCTCGTAACTTTTAATAATTTCAAGACTTAAATGATAATCTTAGTTCCTCGTCTTAGAACGGGATATAATTTTACCTCGTTTTGAAATAAGTAACAGTTGTGTCATGTTTCTTTAATAATTATGGGCTTTTCTCCATGCGATAGGCTTTTGTTTTTTGGAACGAAGTTCTTTATCGCACATTATAGACCAGAAGGCCAATTCTCTTAATTTTAAAAGTTCAAAATCTAGTCGCAGTGTCATCTCGGCGACAAACAAATGTCATAAACTTGTCAAAATGTAGGGCTTGAGATATTTTTGACAGATTGAGACTGAGATCAGACTGTGAACGTTCTTAAAATTACGAGAATTGCCCCTCAGGCACTCTGCATACTTACATGGCGAATGAGTTTGACCGAAAAATGTGTCACATTTTGACCGTCAGTACACTTTTGCTATAGTATGTGTGTTTGTGAGTTTATAAGCGTACCTACCTATCTAATAATAAAATATTTACTTATTTTTTATAATAAAAAAATACAAATTTAATAAGTAACATTCCTTAATTTTTTTTCATTAAAGTTCTCTCAAACCTTGTTAATTTATTTTATTGTGCCTGTTATATATTACATAATTTAATGTGGAAGAAAATGGGGGAGGTCTTTGCCCAGCAGTGGGACAGTACAGGCTAACGAAAAAAAAATCAACAGCGACAGGAACTTCGTTGCAACCAATCCGACGAGACCTTGACTTTTTTAAGGAAGAAAAGCCAAGAAAGTTAAAAAGAGGCTCAATTAGCATCTTTTTAGCATACAAGTTAGTCGAAGTTACATGTCTATTTAATATTTTTAGTTCCCCAAAATAGGTATTATTTGAGGTTCACAAAAAATGGCGCAGTCATTGTATTAGAGTTTTCAATAATATTTTCAATGGAATTTGTAGAGGTTCAATGAAATACTTATATGCTTTTTTTTTTTTGGATGGGAAATCATCTAATGACTCCTCCCGCTCTGGGTGGAGCGGAAGGGAGTGTCAGACTCTTACTGACTAAAGCCCACCCGTGTTCCTTCCTTAGCCCTTTATGTTCCGCGGCAGCGGTAACCCTTTCGGACGATCCCGCTACCCCGGATACTTACATGCCTTTAATCATGTTGAAATAGGCCACTGTTTGACGACTTCTTAACAATTTTTATCAATGCTAGACATGGTCCATTTTTATTAACGCCAGATAATATTTTGCTATCAACATTCTCTTTCACCACTATATTGTTTTCTTATATATATTCATGATGTGTTCTTTAGATAGAGAGTATGTCCAGCCTAATCTATTTCCAATAGGTACAGTCAGCAAAAGAGATAAGTATGCAGGGTCGTTGGATATAGTTGAAGTATGCAAGAAACCGATGGATGTTCTAGAATAAAATTTAATTTTATAAATAGAAAACAAACAGCTCATTTATCAAATTAAATTTCAGTCGACAACATCCATCGGTTTTTTAGTAAGCTTCAACTATATCTACTTCTTTTGTTGACTGTACCTATAGTTATAATCGAATTTTCTATTTATTTACAAACAAAGAAATACATTGTAGGTAGATAATTATCAGTCATAACAACAAGATTTTTCGAGAAACTCTTTTATTTTTAGCTTCTGATAACATGGTTATCAATTGATTGATTTCTAAGATAAATTATAAAATACTATAGCTTCTGCCCGCGACTTCGTCCGCGTGAAATTTTTTGTGCTCCCGACCCACCCCGTCGCATCGCATCACCTACCCGCGCTGTCCCTTCGTTTTCGCTTAGCGTTCTTTCTGACATTTTTTCTTTTTGCTCTGCTCCTAAGTACCATAGCGTGATGTTAAATAGCCTAAAGCCTTCCTCAAAAGTATAAAATGCAAAAAAAAAAAACAATTCCGACCGGTGGTTCCAGAGATTATCGCGTTCAAACAAACAAAGTCTTCATCTTTATTATTAGTATATATAGATTATTTTCAATTTGATATCATTACATTAAATTGGATTCCCAGAGGAGATAAACATAACAAAAGTGTCAATGTAATTCGAACCTAGTGAAATTATTGATCTTTTCGAATACCTATCGATGACTATGAAAATAATTGAATAACAAACGTTCCTGAAACTTATTTATCCTTATTCGCTGAGCCGCAAACTGAGCCGTCTCCAAGCAGTTCTATTGTCTGCCAAGTAATTTTGGGTCAGCAAGTGAGTGGCCCTCATAACTTATAGCACTTGGAAGAGCTACACGAAGAGACTGCCAAGTTTCTTGCTCTATGCGTCAATCCCGACCGAACTGACCTACAACGGGAGGATATCCAAAATAGTTCCTCACTTTAATAGCATAGTATGTGTCTACATGAAATAGTGTACACGTAGTACATCTACTCGTATCTCTATAATTATTATAAATTAATCGCTTTTCGTGTCTGTCTGTGTGAACGCGCTGTTCCTCTAAATTACGCAACGGATTTTGATGTGGTATTCACCATCGTTTAGAATGTATTTATTCCGCAGGTTTATGTTTATACTAGCTGACCCGGCGAACTTCGTACCGCCCCGCCAGCCGCTCTGCCCCCGCTTTTTAAATCTCTTATATCTTTAATTTTAATGATATGCTGTAAAGGCCAATTTTGATCTACATGAAATGCACAACGTATCTAATGTATTTAATTGGTTAAGGAATAATACTGTTTTGTTTAAAATAGCTTGGTAAATAACCCTTTTTGTTTGTAATATATAAAAGATAAAAATGGTTACTATGGGTTATCCTTAGGAGTTAAACATAAAATAATGATGTAATACATATAAAGATAAACATGCTACCATGGACCTTTTTATCGATCTTTTTAAGATATACAATTCTGTAGTACATTAATTTGATCAATCTCGTAAGGTTTAGCCAGCGTTTGCAATGTAAGCACACAAAAATATATTTGTCACGACATCCCATCACAAATCATCGAATTTTTCGGCTTTTCTCTACTATACTATGCATGTATTATACATATTTATAAACCTTCCTCTTGAATCACTCTATTTATTGATGAAAACAGCATTAAAATCCGTTGCGTAGTTTAAAAGATCTAAGCTAACAGACAGCGGGAGCTACTTTGTTTTATACTATGTAAAGATTAATAATAGGTCTTTACCTATGTAATTGGAGATTCTATAACCAGCATTTTCAGATTTAATTATCTGTGGATTGGCGCGCAATTCGAAATTCAAATAAATTTTATTCGAAAGCCATATTAATTTAATTTCAAATTCAGTCATTTGTTTTTAGATAGTTTTTTGTTTTTGTTAAATTGTGGTAGTTTTTGGCGCCATGGATAAACTGAAATTCGTACAATTTTCAAAAATGAGTTCCTACGTGGAAATACCGCTGCGCAAACAACACGAAACATTAACGACGTGTACGCGGGGCTAACGCTGCTTGCATAAACACGGTCCATTATTGGTTCAATCGTTTTAAATCTGGAAATTTTTAGTTGAAGATCGAGCCTCGCGGTCGGCCGGTAATCATTGTCGAAAAGGACGAATTTAAGGCGATAGTGGAAGCGGATCCAACTCAATCTACGGCTGAGCTTGCTGCGGGCCTTGGAGTTAGTGTCAAAACAACATTGAAGCACTTGCGTCAAATCGGAAAGATAAAAAAGCTAGATGACTGGTCGATATCCGTGGTGCCACACGAACTAAGCGACCAACAGCGAGACTTACGCGTCGAAGCATGCATAGCACTACTGAATCGGCGTAGAAACGAGGGAATTCTTAATCGAATTAGTGATTTGATGAAAAGTGGATCCTGTACGACAACCGTAAGCGTTCGTCTCAGTGGGTGGACCCGGGTACAGTTCCTAATCAGTGCGCTAAAAAAAATATACTCATAGAAAGGTGATGGTGACTGTCTGGTGGATCAGTGCCGGACTTGTACATCACAGCTTCTTACCGAATGGCACAACAGGACGGCAGATGTCTATTGTCAAGAATTGCAAACAATGATGGAGAAGCTCGCAATTCAACAACCAAGACTGGTCAATCGCTCTTCCCCATTGCTTCTCCACGACAACGCGCGCGCTGACACTTCACGACAGACCATCGCAAAGCTACAAGAATTACAGCTGGAAGCTCTCCATTACCCACCGTACTCACCGGACCTTGCCCCAACAGAATTCTACTTTTTTCAAAATTTAGACAATTTTTTAAGTAGGAAAAAATTCAACACCCGAGAAGCAGTACAAAACGCTTTCGCTGACTTCATCGCCTCCCGTCCGGCAGACTTCTACAGTAAAGGGATAAATAAACTGCCATCAAAATGGCAAAATTATATAGATAATTTGGGCCAGTACTTTGATTAGCTGAAATAAAAAAAATACCAAAATTTTTATATTTTAAAATTTTCATACAAATCTCCAATTTCATAGGTAAAGACCTAATATTAATATTAAACTTACATATAATACAGAATTTTCGATGTTTGGTCAAGTTGTAAAAACCGTGCGATGTAAGGGCTGGTCGATAGGTTGATATAATCTAAGTAACATACGTGTCTTGATTAGCAGGGACGAATGTTGTCACGATATTTTGAAAAAGTCTGTTTTTTTTATTTTTTAGTATCCTTATTATGGTAGGACGGATTTGTGGAAGGCCTTTGCCCAGCAGTGGGACAGTATAGGCTAATAAAATATATATATATATATATATATTATATGGTAGGAAGTAATAATGCTTAGTAACATGCTGCTGGTACCTTTCGGATATTATAAACATAATTAAACAAGGCAGTAGGTTTTTGAAGTGAAAACTTCTTTAGGCGCGTTGGGCATTTTTTGAGATGGTAAAAAAGCATTGAACTCGCAACACTGTTACCGACACCGCGCTACATTCGGATGTGTTTGGCTGTCCTCGGTTTTAATGTATTTCCGATATGTCAGCGAATGATGGCAAAGTATTCTGTTTGTGTTTTGTTTATATGACGATTCAAAAAATACACACGTAATTATTCAAGTTGTCGGCAATCCCGGAGTGCCACTGTGTTTTTTTTATTATAACTAATTCTGCCTCCAGGTTTGATCTGTGTTTCACCTTTACCCTATACCAGTATTACCATTATTCGATAGCGATTAAGAGAAAGACTAGCATCTACATTGGATATTCATGATTTTTTTTGTATGCACATAAAAATATTAATCTGTTTAAAAAATACAGTGATATCCATAACATAAATACTAGGAACAAACACAAATTTGTTGTTCCTACAACAAGGCTCAAGAAAATAGGTTGCTCGTTTAGATGCCAATGTATACGTTTTTATAATAAACTTCCTAGCCACATTCAAGAACTAAGCCTTAATAAATTCAAATCTTTTATAAAGCGAAAACTATGCCAGAAAGCTTATTATACTGTAAAAGACTATATTGAGGACAAAAAGGCTTGGGACTGAGCTGCTCCAATATGTTTAGACAGTGAATGTAGTTTTTTTTTTTTTTTTTTTTGCTATTTTACACTTTATTTTTCTTAATATCTATGTACTTAAACAATGACATGTACATTTACTGTATCAAATATTATATATTTTAATTATTTTGAATGTGAGGACTATGTGGGTCATTGTTTCCGTTTTGATCATGGTTTGGCAGTTTGAGTAGTTTATGCGGCCTACCCGAATGTCTGGTCTTTGGTATTGTTCGTCAAATCGTTGAGCTCCTTAAGTTCTGAGTTGAGCTGCACGGTTACTGACAAATGCGTGCACTGACTGGACAGGTCCACTCAATCTGTGTGGTTCTTTCCTCAAAAGACCATTTCAGTCACCAATCTACATGGTCCTCAAAGATTATGTCTGGATTTTTATATACACATTGACATTTATTCATTTTATATATATGTTATGGGCCAAGTGATTAATGCGGGCAGTATTCATAATGCCCGGGCAGTATGAATAATGCCCAGCCATATCGCGCCAAGTGATTAATTACAATCTAAACTCACCTATTTATCACATTGCCCGGGCATTATGAATATGGCTACATGATGATCGGGCAATGTGATTAATAGGTAAATTTTTACGTGGTGCGCTGCGGTGCGGGGCCGGAAACAAACAATTTTTTATGCTTATTTGATTTTATTAAGTTTCAAGCAATTAGTGAAAACTACTGGGCCACACCCACTACACACTAAACCAACATAATATACAAAATAACACATTAGTAATGACAACTTAGGATGCAAGAGCGAGCGAAGCGAGCTCGGGACTTGGGGCACCCCGACTCGGACAGTTTAGGTTAGAAGGGGATGGCGGGGTCTAGTGAGCGAGCGAAGCGAGCGAACAGACCCCGCCATCCCCTTCGTGGTTATTTTTTTTTTAGACCCTACTACGCCTTTTAAGCAACTTTTATGTTTTTTGAGGTCTCTCTCTCGGTCTATCTAACTAAGTATTCATTTGAAAGTATTAAACATGCTTTACATCACTCTGCCCAATAGGCACTGGGCATTATTCATAATGCCCGGGCAATGTGATAAATTGATTGGTTATAATCACATTGCCCGCTCTTATTGGGCATTATTCATATTGCCCGGGCATTATGAATACTGCACGATTAATCACTTGGCCCATAACATATACAATGACATGAATATTTACTTTGTAAAGTATTTTTATTTTATTTAATTATTGTGAATGTGAGGACTATGTGGGTCATTTCTTTTTTCTGTTTTCCTTCTTAGTTAGTTTTAATCATGATCTGGCAGTTTGAGTAATTTACGCGGCCTACCCAAATGTCCTTTCTTTGGTATTGTTCGTCGAATCGTTGAGCTCCTCAAGTTCTGAGTTGAGCTGCACGATTTTTGACAAATGCGTGCACTGACTGGACAGGTCCGCTCAATCTGTGTGGTTCTTTCCTCAAAAGACCATTTCAGACACCAATCTACATGGTCTTCACATGATCTGACCAAGATTTTGTCTGGACTTTAAAAGAGACTGTGAACCTCTGAGTTTGTTTCGGCCTTTCTTCTCAGAGTAGTCAGATAGGAAACGCCGACCTCATCTAGCTTTAAAAAAATATGATTGACGTGTAAAAGTGTTTGTACAAACCTACTTACAGAAATAAAATCATTTATCATTTATGTAACTGAATTTTGCACCCTGAACTTCTGCATATATACAATATACAATACCGAAATATACAATATGTAACATAATTAACACAAGACCTCATACACCCCAATTAGAGTATAGAAAATTGTGTTGAACCCAGCATTACTTTATGCATTTAAAATTGAGTCTTATTACCGTAAAATAAAATTTAATTTTCTTTGGCTCCATCACCTGTGAGTATGGCAAAATTCATAAGTAATTTAAAAAAGCAACCTGTAGATTTTTAGTAACTTTTAGTTACTAAAAATCTATTCAGTAGGTAGTCAATATGAACAAACTACTTTCGTTTATTTTGTTACAACTTGTATAAATAATACCTAATAGCCAAAGGGAAACCGCTTTAATATTTCTGTAGGTAAATTAGTGGAGCTACGCCATGACATAACCAAAAATGGTCCCGTCAATTTCCTCTCGAAAATCGCTGAACATATTCTGAAACAAAAAGGAACCAAGAATGTCCTGTTAATATCACTATGTGCAATTACCGTTGGGTCGACTTACACCCTTTCTGGTGTCATGAAGCTAAATTGCTCGAGGTCGCAACCCTTTCACAGGGTTTCAACCACAGCCTGTTGCTACAGGTAACTCGTTAGATGGTCCATGCTGGCATAAGTAATGGCTTTGATGGTTATGTACGAAAGGTGAACAAGGGATCGGTACCTACTTTTTGAATTGATATTTGGCACGCTTTAACGTAATACCTACCCCATGTAAATGATTTTTGTTTTTAAAACGAAAACAACACTGGAAGTTAAGATCACTTTTTACAGCTGATTTTATTAAGGATCACGAACCTATTTTATTCAAATTATTAATAAACATAATCAATGTCTTATTCTTAATAATTAAGTAATAAAATGTCTGTAATTAATTTAAAAAATAGGCAAATCTTACTTGGCAATGCAATAAAGTCATTAATTTGTTTGCAACAACACCAGGGGGGCAATTCTCGTCATTTTAAGAACGTTCACAGTCTGATCTCAGTCTCAATCTGTCAAAAATACCTCTAATTTCCCTACATTTTGACAAGTTTTTGACATTTATTGTCGCCGAGATGAGACTGCGACTAGATTTTGAACTTCTTCAATTACGAGAACTGACCTTCTGAAGCGCGACGCATTATAAGTAAGGTAATCACAACCAATCAAGATAATATCGCTACCATCCTTGCCAAATTACAATCACATAACGATACACATCTTATCTACGACCTATTTTATAATAATCAGCAATCGAAATCTTTCGGCAAAATTAAATAACCTTTGATGATAAAGTAAAGGTTTTTGACACAAATTTCATTTAACAGAAAATGTTAGAAATCTGATTTGACAATAACTGTCAGCCTAATATAAAAGCAAACGGATTTGCAAATTACGCACAGTACGGAAACAGTCGATCAAGCAATATGTTGAAGTTCGCCATTATTTTGGCTGCTGCGGCAGGTAAGTTAGTTTATTTGATTTCTTCATTATCTCCTTTCCTTATTTATTGTACAGTTGAACAAGGTATTTGGTATACAGGCAAAAATATTCATCTTTCCACTACACTGCCAATATTTAGTTTTATTTTATGCGTTATAACTTTTTTAGCTTATGGCATCCTTAATAGAGTGGTGTAAAAGAATTGACTACTCACACACCACTGTTTAAAAGTAGTTGCAAGTTAGCTGCCCGTATACTAAATTGCTTTTTCGACTGTACTAAGTAGGTATTACATTTTTTTTTAATTTTTGCAATAAATCATTTAAAATAATCCACCGAACCATCAAGCCACAAAATACGAAGACGCCTTGTCGGCCGCTGCCAGACACTGTATTGTTCTCTCGTACGAATTGTCTAACCTTTCCATGCAAATCAAGCATGTCAGTCAACGTCACCCTTTACTCATAGAATCCGATGGTTTTTAAAAATCCTGACAAATTCTATGACAGCCGAATTTGTGCCCTAATTGTGCAGGCACGAATATTATTAGTAGGTAATAGCCTCTCTATTCGCTGGCGGCGCGGTGCGGCGATTCTATGATCGTATCGACTTTCTCAATCAAGTCCTCGATCCAACTGCCTAAAGATAGCTTCCTCATGTTTTGCTATAACTATACAGGTGGATTTTTGATACGGGGTAGTAAGGGCAGGTACCTAAACCATTGCTGCTACAGGAAAATGTTCATAGGATACTGTCCTTAACTTTTAGAGTTATTGCTAACTATATTCACAGATTATGAAAAAAAAATTACAGTCAATGTCATTTGTTTTTGGAAAATTGTGCCTTGTTAAGTCGTGCATAAGGTCCTGGGTTGGTTTCCCGGGTCCGGCAGTCCTATTGGGTTTTCCATTTGGATTGTTTCAGTAGCAGCGGAGTCTGTATTTGTGTCCAGTTGATGACAATAGGCTCCACCTTGTGATCTTCCTATACGAGTCGCAATAAATACTTTTTCTTTCTTTCTTTCTTTCACCTCCTATTACATGGGTCTAACACATAACTGGCGAAATGTGCTAACTCTGCCTAACCCTTCGGCGAATACAGGCGTGATGTTCGCACATGTCGGTGTAGATGTCACATAAAGATATGGTACATTTTTCTGGCCATTTCATGAAACACAACCATTTCCCGAAATGACCAAACACTTCATGAAATAATCAATTCTAAGATCTGGCCACGACATGTATACAAATAAATAAAATTGGAGTGTCTGTTTGTAATATTGAAATAACCGCTTTTTACTAATTGCATATGGATGTATACACGGTACCTACATATACCAAAATAACATTTTTTACAATTTTTGTCTGTCTGTTTGTCTGTTCCGGCTAATCTCTGAAACGGCTGGACCGATTTTGATGGGACTTTCACTGGCAGATAGCTGATGTAATAAAGAGTAACTTAGGCTACTTTTATTTTAGAAAAAAAAATAGGGTCCCACGAAAAAAATTCACGCGGACGAAGTCGCGGGTAACAGCTAGCATCTAATAAAAAGAGTTCAACGTCACGCTTCATTGTTATCATCATTCCTATTAAGTAATTAACACTACCAGACCGAGGGTACGCAAATGTCACGACAACACGCAAACGGATTGGTGATCGCACTAAGTTGTTACTGGGCAAATTCTTTACAATATCCTTTCAAAGCTTCTACCAGCACCAAGAGCACAAAGACTATCCTGCCTGGATTTTTCATAATTCTTCTTTTTTTTTTGCAGTGTGCTATGTACACGCGGCTAATACATATCGCCTATATACCAGGTAAGTACCTACTCAGAAAAAGGATTCTTTCAGTGTTTTTCTACTTTTAAAGTGTCTATAATCCATAGGATTAGGTAGTTAAATAAAGGTAAACAAAAAAACCACGTGACTTAGTTAACCGACTAAACGTAATACCAGTCTGTCTATTCAGTTGTAATGCTACGTTACAGTTGTACACGTGGTTTTTTTGTTTACCTTTATTTAACTACCTAAGCCTATGGAGTATACTGCCGTCATAAGAAAAAAGGGCATAACTAACATTTTTTCCGAAATTGAGTTCTATAGGTACATATTCGGAATCAGAAAAAAAAGGCCCATCTGCTAATATTTTTTGTACAATTTCGGAAAAAATGTTAGCTATGCCCTTTTTCCTTATGACGGCAGTACCTATACGTAACAGGCGCTGGGACAGACTCAGTCATAACTTGTGGATCGCAAAGGAGAATGGACACTGAGCTATGGGTTTCTGCCCTAAAGCCCAATAGTATATACCAATTATGTATAAAACAATTTCCTTTTTTACAACAATATTTCTGCAAACATAACCTAACCATCTGCATGATTAATTTCATTTTTTAAGCAATAACCGACAGCCTGTGATTATGACGAGCACCGACGCAACATTGCCCGATGTGTACAACCCAGAAGACAAAACAACCATATTAATCCATGGGCACGGTGGAAGTGCGGGAGATGAATTTAATAGACTTGTCACGGAGGGTACGTCAAAGTATCTCTTAGTTCACTAAGTTATAAACAGCTTAGTTATAGTACCCACCTCATCTTATAGCTTTTAATGGCCTTTAATGTGATTTGAATTTGAAACCTTAACTAAAAAATCGCATATAATATCACATAAATATAATTATGTAGGCGTGTATCTTTGTCAGACAACGCATTTTTTTTCTAAGATCTTATTTACTTACAGAAATCCCAAATTCCGTCTTGCTGAAGTTATTTAATTTGATTTCAGATATATTATGGAATTCTGGCTCACAACATAACGTCATAGTGGTTGACTGGGAAAATGAAGCTAAGCACAGTTACTCGGTCGCATCATCAAATGTACGGCGGGTGGCTGATGATCTACGCGAATTCCTAAGATGGTTATCTTTAACGGCCATAGAAAGAGACCCAGCCCTAACCACTACAACCCTTGACCCAGCTGACCCTAAAACTGACATTGAGCCTGAGCTAGTGACGACCATGGATAACGTGCACTTGGTCGGGTTTGGCCTTGGAGCTCACGTTGCTGGCATTGCTAGCAGACAGCTGGATTTAAGCCCTGGATTAGTTGGTAGAATCACAGGTGAGTGATTTTTACCTCTTTTCGCCGTATATTTTTATTTGTTGTAGTAAATTGCCTGGTTCACAATTATTTTCTTGAAACCTTATTTTTTCATGTTGCCTTTCCAGGATTGGACCCATCTGGAAGTGGATGGGGCAGCAATTCTGCACGCTTGAGGCGTGGTGACGCCGGCTACGTTGAAGTTATCCACACAGATGGTTCAGGCATATTTTCCAACGGTATTGGAACTGCAATTGGTCATGTAAACTTCTATGCTAACGGTGGAAGCAACCAACCTGGCTGTTTCAGCCACTCCTGTAGCCATAACCGGGCATACGAACTCTTTGCAGCTTCTATGCGGGGTCACCTATATGGATCCCCGTGCAATACAATGACACAAATGAACCTTAACTTGTGTAGAGGAACTTTACTGAATATGGGTGGCACAGAATTATCTAAAAGAAGGTACGTAAAATTTTAAAATGTGTTATTTATCGTTTTCTTCGTTAAATAAATGAAGGAAGTATTTTAGTTTGCCTTAAAAAAAAATACATAAGCACTACAATCATTGTAATAGTTCATTACAAATAGGTATACAAGTACAGAAAATTACTGAACTATATATTATGTTTCTGCCTTGTAAAAAAACCCTACGATATACTTTCAGAAAAAAAAATGTATTTTGAAAATTTTGTTTTTAGTTACAACGATATCTACAGAATCAACACCAGCAGAAGATACCCGTTCTAAGATTGGATTGTTTTGTGAAATCAATTTAACTTTTTACCTGTCCAATAATTAATTTTAAGGATAGTGAAGACATTTTGACCTACATTGCATTATCCAAAGAAGCCTGTCTTCCGATGGTGCATACCAGAGAGCATGACATCCGCCACATTAAAAATATATCCAATCGTGTAAACCTGTTTTATTTTTATATGGGAAGAAACCTAAATCCGACTAAAATTGAATACCTACCTCGTGATTTTGGCCATTGTTCGTTATGAAAATTTATAACAGAATCATGTCATTATATGCAACTTTATCTCTATACCTAGTTGTTAGAGGTGTGTAGTAGGCAGCCTAATAAATAAATGTCAATCTTCTATAGGTACTCACGATTATATTGAGCACATACAACACAGAAAACCAGTCGGACAACGGTTACAAATGCGATAGGCACTCACAGTCGCAATAGTCATACCACAATGATACAATTTTATTTATTTATCATTAATTCAGGCAAATTACCCATAATTTTGTTAGTATTATTTAAACTACACAAATCTATATACAGGCTGTGTCGTAAATAGTGGTTCACCGTTAAGGATTCGATATACCAGATAATTTACTATAACATATTACAATTTTAACCATTTTTACCCAAGGGTTCCGAAAATATTTTTTTTTTTGTTTTTTATTGACGTAATTTCAACCTTTTGTTACAAATTTGGTTTTAGTTGAACAAAAACCATTATTTTATCATTTTGATTTCTGTTAATTACTGTTGAATAGTAGAGCTATCGTATAAAATTATAGTTTTTTATGCAAAAGAGCTTTTGAAGAAAAAGTTAGCTCTTATCTATTTTAACCCTAATTTTTAGCATAATCATGCAAATTCAGGAGCGATGTTGTAAAAAAAATGCCCTACTAAAATGGTTAAAATTATAAAATGTTATAGTAAATTATCTGGTATATCGAAACCTTAACGGTGTACCACTATTTACGACACACCCTGTATATAAAATTCAAAGTCCTGACTGACTGACAATATCAATGCACAGCCTAAACCGCCCGTCCTAAAGACATGAAATTTGGAGGGTGTGTTCTTTATGAAGATTAGGTATCCACTAAGAAAGGGTTTTTCAAAATTCCACCCCTAAAAGGGTGAATGGGGGAGGGTGAAATTTCGCGCGGACGAAATCGCGGGCGAAAGCTTCTTAGTATAATTACTTAAGACACAAACATGCCAATCGATTTTCTGCGAAATGAAGTTTATATGCTATCCGCTGTTATGCAAAATAATATTATGACATAAAAAGATCTGCTATAAAGGGTTGACCCTTTGGAGACGTCTGGCAACGATACATGCACTCAGGTGTCTCATCAGGTGGCCTGCAGTTTTGCTAGCAACAATGCTTAGGAGACTGCTGTCGCTGTCTCGCATTCGACACAGTAATAATGCAGATCTTTCGCACATGATCGCAAATAAGTCATCTGTACGCGCTGCTGCAAACATCTCTGACGCGCTACAGAACCTTGGCAGCGACAGCTGTACCCTAAAAGCATTTTTGTAATGAAAGACGTACCCAGTAAATGGTAGCTTTATAGTATGTAGTCACACAAGTGCTATGCAATTATAAAATACTATGAGATTGAATTTATATTTATAGAAAATGAATAGATTAGGTAGGAAAAATATTGAAACAGGAAAATAATTATGTATATTCTTATCTGATGTCATAGTCGTGGTCACAGTTACAAAAGATTCTTCTTTTTCATCGTATCGATGATTCAGATAGTACAACGTCATTTATTTATTTCCGAAAAATTTCTATTGTTATTTATTTATCAGCAGTAATCGGAATAGATAAGGTACCTACTTGGGAACAACGACTTTAGACGTATAATTATGTTAATATGGATATGCCCGTGGGATCCCGGTATTTTCAATTTATCGAAAACTTTAATGAAGAAAATCGGATTAGTTAAAGCTTTTTAGATACTCAAACCAAAATTATTACCCATCCTGTGTCGCGTCAGTTTAGGTATCTTTTGCACTACTCGTACAATCTATTTATTTATGCTAAATAGTTTAACTACTTGTTCAAATAACCTATTAATTTTCTATACAGGCTGAAATTGAAAACATGCGACAAATCGAAATGGGGGATTGTACTCATCATTATGAACAACTTTTACTATGGGACCCAAGCTGAAATCGCGAAAAAAAAATCAGCTGTTCCCTACATTTTGGCGAGTTATGCGAACATAAATGTAGGGAACCGCTGATTTTTTTTTCACGATTTCAGGATTGGTCGCATGTTTTCAATTTCATTCTGTATAATAATCGTGGTGTAGGTACCTACAAAGAATTTTAAAAATCATACAAAAAAACAAAGGTATTTGAACTATTTAGCATAAATAAAGAGATGGTGCTACAAGTGCGTAACTCGCACTTCTAGCACTTTGTCTTTATATTTTGAAAAAAATTGTTATTTTTACCGATGTAAGTAGGTAAGGACACCTGATAATAATAAAATTTATATCGTGGCTCCTTTAGTGTCCCGCATAATCTCACTTTTTTTTTAGCCGTTAATGTCCCATTGCTGGGCAAAGGCCTCTATTCTCTTTCCACCTCTCTGTCCAGAGCTGAGGACCAATGTTTATCAAAGGAGTCCAGCTCATCCCGCCATCGCCGTCTGGGCTTACAGCGTTATCGTTTGCCATTAAGCGAGACCCACAGGGTCGTAAGTTTGCCCCACTGATCGTCTGACATGCGGCAGATATGTCCAGCCCAATTACTTACAGATGCACATGTCTAGTGTTAAGTCTCACTTATTGGGACAATGCAATTGTAAACGAACGTATCATAAAACAGTGGTGGCCAAGTGGTAACGGTCGCGACTTACGAGTTGTAGGTCGTAGGTTCGAATCCAGACAGGCGCTTTACTTTGTGTAAATTATTTCTTCACCACTGCTCTCAAAACGGTGAAGGAAAACATCGTGAGGAAACCGGCATGTCTTAGAACCAAAAATTCGAAGACATGTGACATCTGCTAACCCGCACTGGGCCCACGTGGTGGATTACGGCCCACTCCCTCTCACTGAGAGGAGGCCTGTGTCCCAGCACTGGGAACATTATAGGCTGATAATTATGTTATGATTAGGTACCTATGTATCAGAAAACATACCTGTGGATGGCAATTTATACTCGTAGTTTCCTACTTAAGAGTGCTTTGGTGTGATTGTTTGAGTACCTTAACCAGGTATTCTAATTTTAAATCACTGCACATGTTTTTCATTTTATAATATTAAGATAAAACAACCTTAATTTTCGTCGACGATTTTTCAAATGTGTTACTAATCTCTTTGGTGAGTGATTGTGTAATAATTTAACCTGAATAAGGTTTTCTTAAGCTTTTATTTGATCATTTTGCAACAAACTTCATTATAGAATGATGTCGCGAGTCCACAGAACATAAATATCCTTTAGGTCCGTGCGGGCGGCTGACATCTTAAAACAGACTAACCCCCTTACTAATAAACGTTGTATAGCGTCTGTATAGTTACACAACGCTTTGTCTTCTTCTTTGAAAAGTCAAATTACTGACGACTGAAAGAGAGAAATCGGTGTGTAACTATTCATCTGATACAATACGTTTATTAGTAAGCGGGTAATATGTATTAAATAACTGTAGTATGTATATCATACCTTCCTAGGTATGATATACCTCGTTCTGTCTGTTGTCTGTGTATTTTTACGCGACGGTGGAGACAATTAAAATTGTCTAAGGCCCTCCCTTAGACAATTTTAATGAAATGCAGCACTAACCAATGATTAATCCAGTATGCACTCTGCAAGTGCACCCAAGGACAACCCCCGGTTGGTTTAGGACTATTCCAGGATATGGATTTAAAAAAAGGTATTGGGGGGACTAAAGTAGACTGTGGACAACTGGATGGTGAAGTAGCGATAAGGAGACAGCATGCCTGAGATGTTTGAGGAGTGGAGAGGTATTCCACGGCTATCAGGACAATCCCAGAGCCCGGAAGATGATCACGATCCCTACCAGCACTTACTGTTATACTTCTTTCCTCCAAGCACGTTTACTCTTACGAATCTCCACTCAAACCGGCCAATAAAGGCAAGAAAGAGGTGGGAGCTCTGTTCCTCGGCAATGTTTACTCCTGAAATCGTTCAGCTGTTCCCTACATTTATCTCGTAACTCGTCAAAATGTAGAGAACAGCTGATTTTTTTTTCGCGATTTCAGGTCTGGTCCCATAGTAAAAGTTGTTCATAATGATGAGTACAATGATCTCTTAAGAGGTTGTTGATGTTTTTCCAATAACCCTGTATATATCAAAAAAATCCGATTGGTAGTTCCCAAAAAAAAAAGATAGCGTGCAAAGATTAGCGCGTTCAAACAAACAATTTCTTCAGTTTTTTTATTGGTATAGATAGATTAGAATAGATATTAATTAGTACCTACAGATAATAGTCAGCTATATAAAAATGAAACGAATTTAGACATCTGAACAGTAAAGAAACGACCGATCAAGCAATATGTTGAAGTTTGCCATTATTTTGGCTGTTGCAGGTAAGTTAGTTTATTTCATTTATTCTTATAGATTTATAATGGTTTGTGGCTAAGTTATAATAGTGGAACGATCGATCGATCAAAGTTAAGCTATGCCTACCGAGGTCAGTACTGTAGATAAGTAACTATCCATTACATACCTATGGAGACCTCTCCGTGCCTCGGAAAGCATGTAAATATTTGGAACCGGCTGTCATTCGTAACCAAACGCATCGATCTTAAGGTGAATGCGCAGTGGTAGACCGCGAAATTCAAATTTTCTTACGTTTTTTGCAATTTGCAGGCCAGTGTCAGGTTGTATCTTGATCAAAATTTGATTCGCGACAATAACAGGTACGTATTTATAGAATTATAATCATTAGAATCATTAATACATCTTTCTAAGTTAGATTTGTACCACTAAGCAGTTTTCCATAAGAGATTTGTTGTCGTGGTACAAATTTAACTTAGAAAGATGTATTAATGATTCTAATGATTATAATTCTGTAAATGCGTCCATGGAGTTTCTTGCCCGTTCTTCTCCATAGGTACCTACGCTTTGGAATGGGCAACTAGCTTCATTTTATTTTTGACTGACCGACTTCTTGACAATTCAAAAGTGCCTGTAAATGGTTTAATTGAAATAAATGCTTTGAGTTTGAGTTTGCGTACCTGTTATAGTCGCGAATCAACTTTTGATCAAAATACAACCTGACACTGATCTGAAAATTGCGAAAAACGTAAGTAAATTTGAATTTCGCGGGCTACCCTGGCACTTCCCCCTTAACCCAGCTTCGAATAAAAACCCGCTTGTCGACCCTATGTCAACAACGCATTCTCTCTTATTTCTGCCACATAGTACGCAGAGGCGATGAAAGTTTGGAAAAACCTGATTGTGGTTGGGAACACCGAAGGCAAACGATCGCGCAGTCGTTCACCAACACGATGGACCGATCAGGAGAAGGAATCAACGTTCTCTAAATTCTACACGGTGCTGGTGGTAAGGGATACGCTGGACAGAAACCGATGGAGGCGGATCATCCGCTCCAGATGCAACTCCGAAGTTGACCACGATCCTCAGACATGAGGGACCGACTACAGATACAGTCATTCTTAGGTCTCTAGCAGTCGTTTAACCACACGTTGTAAATAAACTTCACGAGGGTATGGTGTAGTAGTCACCACAGGCTGCAATAGAATTGGCGGTCGCAGAGGTACTGCAATCAATTTGTTGTTTCTGGGCAAATTCTTGTCAAAATCTGTTTGAAGTACCGATATTATATAAGTATAATAGTTTTTGTTTGTATTACTTATATAGTACCAAAAATATATAGCCGACCGAAGCATTTTAAACCATTTTTTACGATTCTCAACACAGGTGATATTTTTAATAAGCAAGATGTTTGTATTATTTTCTAGTGTGCTGTGTACATGCGGAGAATAGATACTTCTTATACTCAAGGTAAGTACTCCGTAAAAAAAAATATGCTGAATATTATGCTTTTAATTAAATTGGTAATAGGCGATGATACGGCAGAGAACTTGAGTAGTAACAACATGAATTGTCAACATTTTTAAGCTTGAGTACGAGGCTTTTGACTACGTTGTATGTGTATATTTTGTCTTTTTTTATCTATTTTTTATTTGTAGTGTGCGTTTTGTTTGTGCAGAATAAACAATTTTTCTTTCTTTCTTATTTCTTTTCTTTTAGTATGCATAGCCCTCAGAATAAACAAGTTGAAGTAATAATGGGCCGGTCATATTAGCCGCAGAACCTAGTAATAGAATAACTAAGTTCAAACATTGAAAGTTATTGTAAGATATTTATTTTTATTACAGGAATAACCCGTTAGTACCAGAGCGAATTATAGCAGGCAACGATGCCTTGCTAGCCGGCTCTAATTTCGATATAAGACATGATACAATCATATTGATCCACGGGCACGGTGGAAGCCCTCGATCGTCATTCAATGTATTAATCAAGCATGGTAAGTACCTCAGGTATTGTAAATCACCTAGTCTATGCTGATGATTATTATGAAGTATAAACTGTACTCCGAAGAAAAGCGTGTAGAGTACCTTTTATTTTTGTTAATGAATTTATTTAGGTACGGTGGTTTTCAAACAATACATTTCTGTTAAGGCGACAGCAATTCCTTTATAAAACATTGAACCTTTTTGAATGAAATAAGCCTTTTTTCAACCTTGTTGTTATCTATAGTAACATAAAACCTAACGTTCTTATTAACGAAGTTATTTATTTCTTTCAGAAATATCTAGGTTGCAAGAACCGTATAACGTTTTAGTGGTTGACTGGGAAGCATACGCTATGTTGAGTTACTCGGTGGCATCGTCAAACGTACCACTTGTGGCTGATGATTTGGTAAATTTAATAAAATGGTTAACCGAGCTGACACCTCCAGTGGATGTGAGCAGACTGCACTTGGTTGGGTTTGGCCTTGGAGCACATGTTGCCGGCATTGCTAGTAGAGGGTTGCACGGAACCCCTGGAATAGCTGGCAGAATCACTGGTAAGTGACGGTTGTTTTCTTTTATATTTATAACATTAAGCTGTGTTTTAGCATGGAAATAGCAGTCATTGCCCTTAACATTGTCTCTGTCACCTTTGACCTAGACTAGAGTCAAGAGCAAGTCCATTTCAAATAATAAAAAATAAAAAACTTAATATCTCTTCAAGGAACCCGAACAATAAACCGTGTATATTTTTTTAATCCTGAGGGATTCAGGTCGTAATTAGACTTTTTTCCGTATTAGAAATGAAGTTTATCAAGAAATGTAGATGCGAGTCCCTAACCTTTTTTGTTTGCCTCACAAAATGGTCAAATAATTATGAAGGTTAAGTTCCCGTAAATAGCATTTATTATTCGTACTATAAAATTCATAAATGACACAAATTTAGCATAAAGGCTCGTCGTAGTCTTCTCAGCTTCAAAAGAACGCCTGCTTCACATTCACTTTCTTAAAGCCTTTACATTTTTATACTGCCTTTCTAGGATTGGATCCATCAGGAAGAGGATGGGGTACCAATTCCCTTCGCTTGAGACATGATGACGCTCACTACGTCGAAGTTATCCACACCGATGGTTCAGGTCTACTTGCCAACGGTATTGGAACTCCAATTGGCCAGATCAACTTCTATGCTAACGGTGGTAGCAACCAACCAGGCTGCTTCTCCCACTCCTGTAGCCATAACCGGGCTTACGAGCTCTTTGCAGCGTCTATGTTCAACTGGAACCTAGTGGGATACCCATGCAACTCAACTTTGCAATTGAACCTTAACAGGTGTAGAGGAAGTTCATTGAAAATAGGTGGCACAGAATTACATAAAAGAGGGTATGTATTTTTATTTTCATAAAGTATACCTTTCTTATAATACACAAAAAACCAAATAATAACCAAAAAACAGCTCCAAATCGAAATGACAGCTTCAACTGTCATTTAGAATTACGTTTATATCACATCAAGGCAAGCTAACGGATAGAATAGCTTTCTGAATCAGATCACAAAGGCTTTTTCTTGGTCAATCTTACGTAACTTTCTTTTGTTTCATCCTTGTCAGTTCATGCGTCATATCTACAGCTTCTGTACGGTTTGACAGCTGATGGCCATATTAAATACGAAATGCTTGCTAAGCAAGAATAAGACCGAACCTAAAATTACCCTGACTTAATTTATAGTAAAGAAACGCAAACTACTTAAAAGATTAAATCTCTTAATCGACGAAAGGTCATAGATACTACCTTACTATTATGTTCGCCTTTTTAACTCGTAAAAAAGCATCACGTTTCTTTAATTCGAATTGAATTGGTCTCGACTTGAATGAACACGAAATGAAATGGACGAAATCTCAATTTCAATGTAGGGACCGAGTTACGGTCAATCCATCTACAGCAATTAGCTTTGACTAGCCTTGCCTCTTGGTTTGAGTGAACATTTAGAAGCTTAATTTATTATAACATTCATTTTAACTATAGAAAGTTAAAAAGTACAAAACAAACTGAGCAACGAACCTTCTTTTTCATATTTTAAGATAATGCTAACAGTAATTTTACAATCAACAGTTTCTAATTACCACCATCTTTGAATATTACGTTATTACAAATTATTTATAAATAATTAATGAGTCGAAAATTTTGTTTTCAGTCAAAGTTATATCTACAGAATCAACACTAGAAGGCAGTACCCGTTCTAAGATTGGATTGTTTTGTGAAAAAATAAACATTTTACTTGTCTATTGACACTTTTTAATTACCTACACTTTCCTTGACTCCACCCGAATTTAAGTGTAGGAGGCAGTCTCCGCCGACCAAAAACGAACCAGCATGGGGTCATTGGACGGTCTTATCCATGATTTTATTGGCTGATTTAATTGGATAATATGGCCAACAGCCACAGAATCAATAATCAGTTATGAAAAGAGTTTGTCAATGCCTAGTCGTTGTTGGGTTTGAGGACGGGTCCCCATAGTTTCACCCAGCCTCCTGTAGTAGATATAGATCTAAAATTATGTGATACGTATCACAATTAATACATATTTTAAACTTAGGTAAAGTATAAAAAGTTAAAAGTTTATTTAGAAGTTGAACGTATTCTCAGAGTTGAAAATCCAGCAGTGCAATCATATTTAGGTAATTTTAGTTCAGACTTACCTATATGAACTACAAATCCAGGTTTCCTCACGATGTGTGACCGATGTCAGTACTTATAGTACTTATTAGCTTCTTTCTGCCCGCCACTCCGTTCGTAAGACACCATAATATACTAAAATAACGGCCACATGTTTATAAAAAATCCCTGTATTACTACTTAATTTGTAGTTTTAGTCTCAGCAGCCAAAATATACAGAAAGTCAAGACTGATGCCAAGGGAGCAAACGACGTGCAATTGTCGACGCCCGCAACTTTTAGAAGCAACTTTCTATTGCTTGCTATTTTTTTCGTTTTTAGAGAATTAATGAACGCCTGCGTTCCTGCACATACTACCTACTGGCACTACAGTGATACACTGACTGATGCATTCTTACAGATTATTCCTGACGAACAGCTATCACTAATAGTTATTTATGCAACTGTCGTATAATAAGGGGTATTAAAACACGAGTGCATGATATGAATCCTCTATAAAAGGTTCTGAAACAGTTCTATGCAATACTAATATCGAATAAAAATGGCGGCCGGCGGGATACGACGTGAATTCGAATAACCTATAAGTTCTTTTCTTTTAATTACGGCGCTGTGGTAGTGAAACGCGCGTGCATGACGACGTTCTTTTTTTGAAAAGGAATTGCATAATGTTTAGTACAACATTATAACACTTGCTTGGATGATATGATATGACACTGGTTTTTTAATGTTGGGAATAAACTAACTGTTTCAGAAACTTTTATAGAGGATTTATAGCATGGATGTAGATAAAATAATATAACATTCGGGAATTCCCAATAACAGTCACCTAACCATAGATATTTATTTTTATTATAACCAAACATGACACAAGAGGCCTTTACTTGTATGTTTTCCATCTACGTTCTAAGAACTATATCATAATTTACGTATAATAGTATAACAAAATGTATAAAAAGCACAAAAACTATCAACAATTGATTGTTGGAAATTGAACTTAGGTTAGCTATGTGCTTTATTAAATATGGACTGCAATAACCGTTCTTATATTTATATCATAATTGACTGCTTAGCTCCGTAAATATATAGTGGGATGATCGCCATTTAAAAGCTTAAATCTGTAAATATCTGCTATATTCGTTCCTTAGTCAGCCTAGTGAAGTAATGAATTAAGTCTGACTGTTTCCATGTCGTGGTATTTTGTTCTTTCTCATCTCAGTCTTATTTCTTACGTAATGCATTGAAAGTATTTTTTGCGATTTCTGACTTTTCTAGTAGGTACTCAGATCTCACTTGGTCCCACAGAGTATTATAATCCTTATAAGAAACAGGATCGATTGCATTAAGACAATTTTTGTGAATTTTTTCCATTTTTGCTGACTGTAATTTTTTTTTCCAAATTTGTGATTGCTGATTAAAATGTTAAGAACAGTTTCCTGAAACCTTTTTCTTGTAACGACAACGATTAAGATAGGTACCTTAATCGTTGTCGCTACAAGATAAGATACAGGAAATTATACAGCATGGATTTTTGAGATGGGTCAGTAAGGGCAGCTGCCCTTATTGACCCATCTCAAAAATCCATCCTGTATAATATTTATGTTATGAAGATTGACTGCTTAGCTCCATAAAGGTATTGCGTCATGACAATAATTTTAAAAGTTAAATCTGTAACTATCTGCAATATTCTTGCCATTTGACTTGACTTTCTACAATTTTCGGTAAATATCATGCTCATCTCCCCATGGCAAAATCTATCCGGTAGTATTTGCGTGATGCTGGAATATTACAATTAAACAAATATTCAAAAATATCTAGTTTTGGCATAAGAATTGTCCCACGATCTCGCAAAAATTACTTAAAAAAAACAATGTACAGTTTTGACTCCGCTACGATTTTATTATAATACTAGCTGCGCGACGCGGTTTCACCGGCATTAGTTTCGATTCTGTAGGAATATCGGGATAAAAAGTATCCTTTGTGTAATTCTGATGTGATGGACTTATGTATGTGCCTCGGCTTCGCCTCGGCCCACATTTACACGTTCGTCCATCAATGCCTCTTTTGCTGGCCGCTGCAGTAATGTACTATAAATATAAGAGCTTTCTTATATATTTGCTAGCCATTGGTCAGTGGGGACTATGGTGGGGACATTTTGAATGCATTTGCAGGCGATGTGAAGGAAACTCACATGAAAATAAATATAATGCAAGTAAAAAGTTTATTTTTTCACAATAAAATTCAATCTTAGAATGGGGAGCTCCTAGTGTTGATCCTGTAGATACTGCTGGAACTGAAACAAATCAAATTAAAAATCTGTAGCTACATATGCATATGCATGTCAATGATGAAGTAGAAAAACTATAGAGATATTTTTCTTAAGTTGCAGAAACTGCTGATAGGTAGTATTACCATTGATAATATCTTCAAATGGATAATAAACAAATATTTAATGAGTGCATGTCATTGTGCTAATGTAAAAGAAAACTATCTAGGTCCTAGTAAAATGGTACATACGCTCTTTTAAACATTTCTGTGCCTCCTAGGTTCAATGCACTTCCTCTACATCTGTTAAGGTTCATCTGCGTAGTAGAGCTGCATGGGAATCCCACTAGGTTATGGTTGTACATTGAAGCTGCAAACAGCTCATAGGCTCGGTTATGGCTACATGAGTGGGTCAAACAGCCTGGTTGGTTGCTGCCACCGTTGACATAGAAGTTTACATGACCAATTGCAGTTCCAATACCGTTGGCAAGTAGACCTGAACCATCGGTGTGGATAACTTCGACGTAGTGAGCGTCAGTATTCCTCAAGCGTGCCGAATTGCTGCCCCATCCACTTCCAGATGGGTCCAGTCCTAGAAAAGCAGCATGAAAGAAAAGGTTTCAGGAAAGTGATTATGAACTAAGCCTGACACAAAAAGAATATTATAATGTTACAAGTGTGACTGTGGCTCAGATGCCAAATAATGGAATAGACTTTGATGTAGGTAATACCCAATTAATGAAGTAAAGTTATCAAAAGAATAAGAAATATTATTCGGAGGAACCTAACTAACCTTAATCTTTAAGAAAATAATTATTACTTACCAGTGATTCTACCAATTATTACTCTTGGGAGTTCTACTACATAGTTCAAACGTCTACTAGCAATGCCAGCAACATGAGCTCCTAGTCCAAACCCAACCAAGTGCACACTCATTTCAACAGAATAATGAGTAAACCATCTCAAAAAATATTCCAAATCTCGAGCCACAAATGGTACTCTTGCCGATGCGACCGAGTACCTGTAGCTAGCATCTTCTTCCCAGTCAACCACTATGACGTTATGTGGTTCTTGAAACCTCAATACATCTAAAAGAAATAACTTTATGAGTAAGAAGTGTTATTTTACAGATTATCAATATAATATAACAATGCTGATGATCCACTTGAATATGCGTACTCTCCGCGAGCATAGGTTTCACGAATTTGTTTTGCAAACATTCATTCGCGATACGAACGGTTTGTTGAGCACGTGTATCCAAACACGATTTACAAATTTTAATAGGTATATACCTGTACTCCCGAACGAATGTTCATTTCGTAAAAAAGGTCACACAATGAATGTTTGCAAAGCTAATTCGAGACGCAAATGTTCGTGGTGAGTACCGTCTCTAATAAATTTATAGAAAGAAGTAGATACAAAACCTACGGCCAAAATGTTTGTGCATTGCAGTACGGCCAAAACCTTATAAAGTCGATAGATTCGATTAATAGCCATCAAAGATACGGATTGTTGATGGCTATTAATCGAATCTATCGACTTGTGTCTTGTGTCGAAGTGACTACTTAGTTACATCCACAGAACAGTTAAAGAGGTTGTGTGGTGTGTGTGTGGTGTGTTGTGGTGCGTTAGTGTGACAACCAATAGCAAACACGCGATCTAAGTGCATGTGATTTATTTGTGTGCGTAATGTGCGTACGTATTGATCTCTTGCTTGTAGCGGATTGAAAGAGTGGGAGACATGCGGCGACACGCGTTCTAATACAAATCGGGAACTATTTCCTTTCTAATTTCTTTTATCTGTTCTGTGGTTACATCAGTACAAGCACGAGCTCGTACTGATTTTTAGCCTTTAAATCAGTAGTCACTTTTTTCTAGCCGTAGGTAGATATCATTATCATAATTATATTATCACATAATCCATACAATGTTTCTTTTGGTATTGAACTGGGTACTTACTATCCGTGATTAATGTATTGAAAAACGTTCTAGAGCTTCCACGGTGCCCATGGATCAATATAATTGTATTGTGTAGTGGATCGACATCAGTAGCCCAAATGTGGTTCTCTTCTGTTATTTCCTGTGGTACAGACGGGTTATTCCTGTAAAAAAGAATTTATCACACTGACTATCAACAATTTTTAAAACGGTAGTGTGACGAATTGAAAAATGAAGGCAATTTGTTGACACATCGACAAAATGCTTTCTTTTTTCAAATAGTACGAGTATCTTAAGGTTCAGAAATTTCGAGCGAGGTTGTGAATCTAAACTCAATCATCATCATCAGACAATATTAGCCTACTGCAGGCCTTTGGCTTCTCCAATATCACGAAATTTAACTTGTACCTCGACTACATTGCCACGACCACGAATAGCCGCAATATTGGCGGCAGAAGATCCAACCAATCGTGACCGCGTGCTCCAACAGCTGCCAGCCATCCTGCTAAGGCTCTTCTTTGCCTGAGGACATCTTTTTAAACCTGGCCACGTTTGCCCATTCGCGGACTCCAGTCAGGAACACGTATAGCGATGATTGATTCTAAGGCTAATATGGTCAACGATGATTGATTCCAAGGCTAATATGGCCGGCCAATTGCCACTTCAGCCTGAAGTGTCAGTCTGCATTGCATCAAAAGTAGTCTGCATAGTCGGACTATTTTGGATCTCTGTCGTATCATCGACTATATTACTCAATTTAAAATCACATTATATAGCATAGAAAATATTTTTACGGAGCACTTACTTAGTGTATAGGAAATATCTATTCTTCGCATGTACACAGCACACTAGAAAATAATACAAACATCTTGCTTATTAAAAATATCACCTGTGTTGAGAATCGTAAAAAATAGTTTAGAATGCTTCGGTCGGCTATATATTTTTGGTACTATATAATACAAACAAAAACTACTCTACTTATATAATATCGGTACTTCAAACATATTTTAAGAATTTGCCCAGAAACAAGAAATCGATTGCAGTACCTCTGCGATCGCCAATTCTATTGCAGCCTGTGGTGACTACTGCACCATACCCTCGTGGATTTATTTACAACGTGTGGTGTAACGACTGCTAAAGATCTACGAATGACAGCCGGGACCAAATATTTACATGCTTTCCGAGGCACCGAATGGTCTCCTTAGGTTATGGATGATCACGTATCCATGTACCGACCTCGGCAAGCTTAACGTTAATCGATCGACACGTGCCGCTGATATTTCTTAGCTACGAGTCATTACAGTGTAGTTTTAAAAAATAAATGAAATAAACTAACTTACCTGCCGCAACAGCCAAAATAATGGCAAACTTCAACATATTGGTAGATTTACTGTTTCTTTACTGTTCATATTTCTAAATTCGTTTTATTTATACATATTTAGCAGACTATTATCTTTATTATTTATAATATCTTTAATCTAGATGATACTCGAACTAAATAGAAATAGATTGTTTATACTAATATCTATTATAAACAGGTAACATTTGTTTGTTTGTAAGTAGGGTGTAATCTCTGGAACCACCAGCCGGATTTGAAAAATCTTTTTGCATTTTATATCCCAATTCTTGAGGAAGGGTATAGGCTATATAATATCACGCTAGGATCCTTAAGGGCCAAGCAAAAGAAAAACACGAAGAACGCTAAGAGAAAACTTAGTACTAGCGCGGGCAGGCGATGCGATGCGATAGGGGTGGGTCGGGCAATAATAAATTTCACGCAGACTAAGTTGCGGGCAGAAAGAAACTAGTATATAATAAAAATTAAATGCTGTTCGTTGGTAAGCGCATCACTTCAGAACGGCTAGACCGAGATGGAAAATTTTGTTTTAAAATGTTCGTAATAGTTCGAATCGTACGTAATTATGGAATTAATAATTGGAAAATTCTGGAAGATTTTTTTATGAATTGTTGAAATTTGGACAGAACAACGTCTGTCGGGTCAGCTAGTTGTCTATAAATCTGAAGGTAGATACCACCATGGTAATCTTAATATCCATCAAACTTTAATTAATTATAATTACGAATGATACAATCTATATTTTTACCTGACGGCAGAGATTAAAGGTTATTGTCCTTAGCTGTGATGTACCGCTATAATCAATATAATCTGTGTTATGTCAGCCGCCCGCACGTATCTAGAGAATATTTATGTTCTGTGGGGTGAGGCATCTATAGTCTGTTCCAAAAGTATCTTATGAACATGTAAACAAACCCTATTTATGTTAAAGTATTACGCAATCACTCACCAAAGATTTGTTACACTTTTGTGCCTGCATTTAGATGCTTTAAACCTTACATCGCACCATTCTTTGCAACAATGACTGTTTGAATAAGATATTTTAATTATAATTAAAAAATCATCCACGATAATAAAATTGAGGTTATAAATAAACCAATGTGAATTAAAATTATGATTTCAGGTTCAAGTTTTCAAATAATTAAATCAAGCACTTGCAAGTGGAATTACAAATTGGCATGCGCACATGTTTTCAGATCCATTTGTTAATATTTTCATTGTCTCAATAAGTGAGACTGATCAGTAGATATGTGCATCTGTAGTTAACGATAGAGACACTAAGAAATTATATTAACACCAAATCATTTATTATAATTATCTTTTTCTTGGGGAACATGACGAGCAAACCCTGACATATCAATTGTAGGTATTGATTTTATGCTGACATCGACGCGCAGCGCATTAATAAAATTTTAAAATATAAGAACATATTTCAGTTAGCGATCAGTAGTTGGTTGCATAGCATTCGCCGCGAGTCGATCATTTATCAGTTTTCAATACACAAGTTGAACTCAAATCAGTGTATCCTTACCCCCCGTTTCCGTTCTTCGGTGCCATCGGATAACAATGAAGATTTTATCATTCTTAAATAAAATTAATTAGAGTCTAATGGATTTTGAGATTATCATGTGCTTAATCTAGACAACTAGATTATTTTTGACTTTATCCGCGTGAAATTTTTTGTTTCCCGCAACACATTGCCCGCTCGCGTTATCACTTCGTTTTCGTGTTCTTTCTGAAAAATTTTTTCAGTCTTTAATAGCCTTATAATCTTCCTCAAAAAATGGGCTATCAAATGCATGTGAATTTTTTAAATCCGACTGGTAGTTTCATCAATTAACGCGTTCAAACAAACAAAGTGTTCAGCTTTATTATATATTAGTATAGATAATAGTCGGCTATATAAATAAAAGAATTTATAAATCTGAACAGTAAAGAAACGGTCGATCAAGCAATATGTTGAAGTTGGCCATTATTTTTTCTGTTGCGGCCGGTAAGTTAGTTTATTTAATTTATTTTGTAATGGCTCGTGGCTAAGTGATAACATTGGCATGGCTCGATCTAAAGTTAAGTTTGCCGAGGTCGATACGTGGATACTGATCATCCATTACATACGGAGACCCCTCGATGCCTCGGAAAGCATGTAAATATTTGGTCCCGGCTGTCATTCGTAGATCTTTTAGTCGTTACACCACACGTTGTAAATGAGCTTCACGAGGGTATGGTTTAGTAGTCACCACAGAATACAAATTAATTGGTGATCACAGTACCTACATATAATAATGGTTCTGAGCAAATTCTTAACAAAATGCGTTTGAAGTATCGATATTACATAAGTACAGTATTTTTTGTTACTTAGTATACCTATAGCATAAAATATATATCCGGCACGAAGCTTTCTAAACAATTTTGTATGATTCTCAGCTTAGGCGATATTTGTAAAACGCATTATTTTTTGTATTATTTTCTAGTGTGCAGTGTACATGCGAGGAATAGATACTTCCTGTACACAAGGTAAGACCTCCGTAAAAAATATATGCTGCATAATGATGTGTTTTAAATGGTAATACGGCTGACAACTAAAATAGCCCTCAGAATAAGTAAGCTGAAGTGCCAATGGGCCGGCCATATTAGCCGTAGAACCAATGACCGTTGAGCTACACGTGTTCTTGAGTGGAGGCCGCGAATCGGCAAACGTAAGAAGGTATAGTAAGATGTCGCAGGCTAAAGTGCAGCGAGGACCTTAGCTGGGTGGCTGGTAGCTGCCGGATATGGGACCTTACACACTAGACGGTCATGACTACGACTTGTCGCATTTTAACAGCTGCACGCGTCGATCGAAGGTTAAGCTACGCTTGCTGCGGTCGCTTCGTGGATGGGTGACCAATAAATATCGAGACCTTGCCGTGCTTCGGAAAGCACGTTGAGCCGTAGGTCCCGGCTCTCATTTGTACGGCTTTGATAGTAGTTAGTCAGAAGCCCAAAAGTCTGACAACCAGACTTACCAAGGGGTAGCGTGTTACACAGTAACTGGGTTGCGTAGGTCAGTTAGTCGCTCCATGTAAAGTACTGGTATTCAGCTTCATCCTGTTCGACTAGAAGTCGACCCCAACATAGTTTGGGAAAAGGCTAGGCAGATTGATTTGTCAGTGAGAGATAACCTACAGCATATATTTATTTTTTATAGGAATAACCCGTCTGTACCAGAGGAAATAACAGAACCCTATTGGAACGCTAATATCAATCCACTAAACAATACAATTATATTGATCCATGGGCACCGAGGAAGCTCTAGAACGTTATTCAATACATTAATCACGGATAGTAAGTACCCAGTTCAATACCAAAAGAAAAGATGTATGGATTAAGTGATAATATATTATTTATCATTCACCTTTACAATCCATATATCAGAAGTATTTTCTTTGTTGCAGTTTAGTAAAGAATAGAATAGAATACTCTTTATTATGTAGATACACCATATAAATTACAGACATAAATATAGAAATTTTACAATGGGTGACACAATGGGCGGTCTTATCGCTAAAAGCGATCTTTTAAAGACAACCTTTGGATGGATTAAAAAGATATTCTACTAGGCGGTGGTCAAAATAGACGTAGGTAACATAAAAATACTGAAAGCATTTTTGGCTACTAATCGAATCTGTCGATTTTATAAGGTACTACCGAATCGTACTACTGTGATGCAAAAATATTGGCCGTCGGCTCTGTCTTTACTTTTTTTATTTAGGTATTAAAGACGGTACTCACCGCGAACATTTGCTTCTCGAATTAGCTTTGCAAACATTCTTTGTGCAAGCTGTTTTTATGTAATGATCTATCGTTTGCGAGCACAAGTATTAAATTTTGTTAATCGTGTTCGAATACACGTGCTCACCAAACCGTTCGTTTCGCGAATAAATGCTAGTTGTTTAACAGAAGCTCGCGTAACGAATATTAGCAAAACAAATTCGTGAGACCAATGCTTGCGGACAGTACGAATATTTAACTGGATCATTAGCCTTGTGCTTAGATATTCTACTATATAACACTTCTTCTTAATATAGTTATTTCTTTTAGATGTATTGAGGTTTCAAGAACCACATAACGTCATAGTGGTTGACTGGGAAAAAGAAGCAAGCTACAGTTACTCGGTCGCATCGGCAAGAGTACCATTTGTGGCTCGAGATTTGGAATATTTGTTGAAATGGATAACTTTTTATGGTGGTTCAATACGAGCCACTAGCGTGCACTTAGTTGGGTTTGGTCTAGGAGCTCATGTTGCTGGCATTGCTAGTAGATATTTGAGTACAGTAACAGAAGTAAGATATCCTCTAATCATTGGAAGAATCACTGGTAAGTATTGGTGGTTTTCTTAAATATTCAGGTTGGTTAGGTTCCTGTGAATAATATTTCTTAATCATTTAATAACTTTACTTATTAACCCCCTACTAATAAACGTATTATATCAGATGAATAGTTACACACCGATTTCTCTCTTTCAGTCGTCAGTAATTTGACTTTCGAAAGAATAAGACAAAGCGTTGTGTAACTATACAGACGCTATACAGCGGTTATTAGTAAGGGGGTAATTATGTAGTACTTACATTAAAAGTCTATTGCAATTTTTGGCACCTGGGCCACAATACCACTTGTACCATTGCAATGTTCTTTTTGTAAAAGGCTTAGATCATTAACACTTTCCTGAAACCTTTTCCTTCATGCTCCTTTTTAGGACTGGACCCATCTGGAAGGGGATGGGGCAGCAATTCGGCACGCCTGAGAAATACTGATGCTCAATACGTCGAAGTTATCCACACCGATGGTTCAGGTCTACTTGCCAATGGTATTGGAACTGCAATTGGTCATGTAAACTTCTATGTCAACGGTGGTAGCAACCAACCAGGCTGTTTGACCCACTCATGTAGCCATAACCGAGCCTATGAGCTGTTTGCAGCTTCAATGTACAACCATAACCTAGTGGGATTCCCATGCAGCTCAACTACGCAGATGAACCTTAACAGATGTAGAGGAAGTGCATTGAACATAGGAGGCACAGAAATGTTTAAAAGAGCGTATGTACCATTTTTACTAGGACCTAGATAGTTTTCTTTTACATTAGCACAATGACATGCACTTATTAAATATTTGTTTATTATCCATTTGAAGATAATTATTATAAATGGTAATACTACCTATCAGCAGTTTCTGCAACTTAAGAAAAATATCTCTATAGTTTTTCTACTTCATCATTGACATGCATATGCATATGTAGTTACAGATTTTTAATTTGATTTGTTTCAGTTCCAGCAGTATCTACAGGATCAACACTAGGAGCTCCCCATTCTAAGATTGAATTTTATTGTGAAAAAATAAACTTTTTACTTGCATAATATTTATTTTCATGTGAGTTTCCTTGACATCCTGCAACGGTGTACAAAATGTCCCCACCGTAGTCCCATAGTCCCTCACTGACCACTGTAAAGTAAATATTTTTTTATATGTCTTTAGCAGTCGTTACGGGTAGTCGGAAGCCCAAGAGTCTATCAACAAAAGGACAATGTGGAAAAAAATCTAGGACTTTTAGGATTAGACTACTTAATATCTTCTACAGAAGATTTTAATCAATTACATCCAACAGTTCCCCAGGATATCCCCAGACATTTCTTATAGGCGAGTGTAAACGAACCGTATCGGTAATCCTGCAGGATAAGTTTACTCACTTAACGAGGCTTCTTACTTATTTCACTTAATGCCCCCTTAGCTGGTCACTGAACCATGTAAGTGGAAACTTTAGAAGCTATAGCGCTCAACTTACGTTGTCATAGTGCATTTTTTGTTTTAAGTGTGCGTTTAGAAAGCTCTCTTAAGAACGTTTTGCTTAAGGCTAAGAAGGCAGAAAACAAAAAGGGATGAAAAAACCTTCCGTAATTAAAAACGTTCAAAATCTAGTCGCAATATCATCTCTGAAAACTTATTAAAAAGGTAAATATATTTTTTTTTAATTGAAAGGGAAAACAAACAGTAGTATATTAAAAAATCAATGGAAATAACTTAACAATAAACTTAATAAATACCCACCCATCCACGCATTACATGCCCACGTACGTACGCACTACCTACTACATTTTCTACAGATTACAACTTACCACTGGATATTTACTAACTGAAGTCAAACGTAACTGTTATCAAAAGAAAATAAGAGGTAGGTACTTATTTGACGGAATTTTAGACTGAAAATAGAATGCGAACGTTCTATAAAATACCGATCAATTCCCGAAATCAACAAACGTTCAAAATCTAGTCGCAATCTCATCTCAGCGACAATCAATGTTAAAAAATTGTCAGAAATGTAGGGATTTTTGTTATTTTTGACAGATTAAGACTGATATTAGACTGTGAACGTTCTTAAAATGACGAAAAATTTCCGTCTGATCCCGTATTGATTCTCGTATTCGCTGGATCAGTAACGAAGCGCTGCGGCGATGCCTGGAGGAAAGCTTTGTTTTTTCCAACACTAGACATCGTTTTGCTGAATGATGAAAGGTTGTGACTTAGAGCTACTTCTGTTACATCACAAGCACATTTCTCACTAGCTAATGCCTAATGCATGCTTTGTTTTTGTTAGGTCTTCGGCGCGCACACAACAAAGCGTCATAACGCACGGCAATAGATTTTTATATGATTAGGTTAACACTTGGTTGTAATATACAAAAACCAATACTCATGTCTGAATACTGAGCGCCTGAGTAAAACACACGAACCATTTTTTAAAATCAACTCTATACAAAATGCGAAGGCTAACTAAAAGGAATGCTGTGTAGTTTGATAAACTAAAATGATTAATAATAGTGGGAACCTCTGGCTATTGATGATTACAGCACAAAAATATTTCGAAATACTTGCCACATTGCAGAGGCCTCAAAAATTTTGTCGCTTTACCACTTTCATAAACTAAAAATTCTACACAAAAACAAAACCTAGGGAATAATAGGGACGACCTTTTAATAGTCAGTTATAAAAAAAAGGTAAAAGTTAGTTATGGTGCTGGTTGAATATAGAGAAGAGGCAAATGAAAATGTTTCCATTAGAATGTCTCTGAAGAGGAAGGAAGTTTTTGATATAAAAGGCAAATTATAATTTTCAAATTGCCTTTATATAGTAATGTTGCTGTTTTATGATCGCATAGATTGTATGCAAGATTAGTGCTCCCTCTAGAAGAGTACGAGTAGGGTAGTGAACAAATAAGATGCACAAGAATAACTGCGAAAGTGCAAGGAAGCTTGAAAGATTATGGACGTAGTAAATATTACTACTATTACAGAAGTTTCAACGTCTTCCTCTTACGTGGCTTAGGTTTAGAAGTTTATAAAGCTGTAGCTTTTTGTTTAGACGAATAAGATACGTTGGAAACAACTTCTCATATAATTAACATTATTATCAATTTCTTTATGAGGACGGAAACCTGATTTTGTTGTTTTTACCAGGGACCAATTAAGTCAACCCGGTTTCAGACTGGCTAAAGTAGACTCATCTTTCATGGGGTACTGTTTAAAATGTTACAGTATAAAAATAATACCTCCCCACATACTCAAACTCAATAAATCGAAATTTAAATCTTGCATAATACGCACACTATGCAGCCAAGCTAATTATAAGTTGGGGGATTACATCGCTGACAAAAATGGTTGGCTCAACTCTGGTCCTGCTCCACAAGGGCTTATGGACTAATTGATTACCATTCGAAAATATTGTTGGAGCTGCTGAAGATTGAAAAAAATATCTTTGCATTGTATAAATTCAATCTTTTAGTATTGTATAATTGCATAGCATACGTGTGAGCACTATGTACCTAAACTATAAAGCTACCATTGACTGGGTACGTCTTTCATTGACTTGAATGTGTCCTGGCGGCTGAGAGTATGTCATGCTCACTCAAATTTCTCGCTGGTGGTGGCGTGTGCGTTGGATCATTAAGTTCCCTTTGAAATGGTTGAGCTGAATGGTGCTGATCCATACGTCATGTTCGTGAACGGGCGCCATCAGTAGGGACTAGTCAATTGGTCATCTCTTAGCCGCCACGGCTTATTTCATTTATTTTAATTTCTGGATTACTTTTTATTACGCTTTTATCGTGCACGCCTTTCTACATCGTTCTCAAATGTATAATTTCAACATGAATGATGTAACCAATATTTTATAAGTTTTATGATTTAAAAGAGTGTCCGTGGAGTTTCTTGCCCCTTCTTCTCCATAGGTAGGTACCTATGGAGAAGAAGGGGCAAGAAACTAGTTACTCATTTCAAAGCGTAGTAGGTACTACGCTTTGAAATGGGTAACTAGCTTCATCTTTCTGACTGACCGACCCCTTGACAATTCAAAAGTGTCTGTAATTGGTTTATTTGAAATAAATGCTTAGTTGGGAGTTTTTTTTTTGTTTCACAGAATAAACGTTTATCGTGACCAATAATTGCTGAAAATCATGCCAAGGTTTACTTAGAAGCACGGTGTATTTATATCGGTACATAGTAGGAACTTCTTTTAGGTACATGTATGTATTTAAAATAATCTCTATGAAAGTGAGAGAAGAGGGAACGCACCTGTGTCTGCGCGCACACTTGTGGACTATAATAGCCGCGCCGAAGGCTAGTCTCCGTTGAGATTGGCCGCCGCCGTTGCCGAAATACGGTCTGGAGGTATTTATTTATTTATTTAAAATAATCTTGCCAATTAATACCACATTTCTGATAACCTTGCAACCTTCCTTGTTGAATTGGGATGAGCATGACGATGCGATGCAAGGTTGTTATAATGTTTTCTTCTATACCCCATTACTTGAGAGTATTTGTAGGTACAGCTCTATCAATAGCGTCTTCTTATATACCTACCTGCTATGATTCCCGCTAAAATCAACACATTTATAATTCTGTTTGTTCCTGTCTGCGCAAACACTAGCTTTACTACACGGCTTCGTGTTTTGACAAAATATTATTTTAACAATTCGTAAATATTTAATTGGGAAACACAATGTGTTGTGAAAAGTGCGGAGGATTTTAATATCTTTTTGCCCATGACTTTTGTATAACCTATAGTGCAAACATGTCAATAATTTAATATTGAATCATTCTGATTGTAAATGTTTAATGCTGTTAAATTATTGTTTTTGCAAAAAAACAATGAAGTTTATGTTATAAGTTGTTTAGTTGTGTAAACAAAATAAGTCGGTCTCATTCAAATACTGTTTGAAAACAAAGAAAATATCCAAATAAATAAAGGCTCCTACAGAAAGGCGCGACGCGAAAACGCAAGGCGACTCTAGTATTATAATATCTATGAAAATTTTATGGAAAGTCTTCTACCAGAATTGCGTGACACCGTCCTGTCACGCCTGTCTGCGGGAGCCTTATTTCTTTTAGTGCTTCTTCAGTTCGTTACAATAATAATGTCTAAGCTATAATTATAGTTCTTGACAACTATAAACATATAAAAGTAAAGATTTCTGCTATAATACTGATATAAAAACAAAAACGTTTTAGTAGCTATCAAAGCTTCCGCAGATTTTCTTGTCATCCGTCACGATACACGAAACCTTACTTTGAACGGATTTTCTCGTCAATCTTCGCCTTTCAATACTTCGTATCTTCGCAGCAAATGCTGGATGAGCGATCGCAATTGTGTATAAATAATGACATGTCACTCGGCAGCGCCTCGCTTCCTAGTAACCTATATATTTCAGTTAACAGCTATCACACAATGGGGCAAGTTAGAATAATACGAGTAGAAATTATAATTTTGCTGTAGATGCAGAGCTGCTGGAGTAACCAGTCTTAACAAGGGGTATCGTATTACCCAGTAACTGGGTTGTGGAGGTCAGATAGGCAGTCGCTCCATGTAAAATACTGGTATCCAGCTGCATCCGGTTAGACAGGAAGCCAACCCCAACATAGTTGGGAAAAGGCTAGGCAGATGATGATGATGGAGAACTGCTGGAGCAGTGGTGGCCCAGTGGAAACGTCCGTGACTTACAAGATACATAGGCCTCCCCCAATGTTTGTGTGGTGCTGGACTTAAAGAATAGCAACCCCCCTAAGAATGAAGGAAATATATAGAATCAAGAATTCTAAGATATGTGTCATCCACCAACCTTTGGGCCCACGTGGTGGATTATGGCTCACTCCCTCTCACAGAGAGGAGGCCTGTCTCCCAACAGTGGGAAGATTATATAGGCTGATTATGCTGGTCCGTAGCACCAGGTTATCAACTAAAAGCAGCAACCTCCTCTTCAGTCGATGCTTCACTATTGTGGATTGTGACTCCTTCCTTCTCCTGAATAGAGGAAATCTTTTGCTACGGTCTGTGGCTTGCTGCTACTTAAGCAGGTACATCGCGTGCAGAACAGATGAGGCCGATGGGGCTGAAAGGTTTTGGATTTGCGTCCGTGTATCGGTAGGCGTAGCGTTGAGAAGCTTCCCACAAAATTGACCGATGACCTGGTGAAGGCCGCAGGGATCTGCTGGATGCGAGAAGCACAGAACCAGTCGAACTGGCAGTGTTTGCGGGATGTCTGTCTACAGTGGACGCCTTTCGGCTGAAATGATGTGGCTGGATGGAGTTCACAATTACCAATGCTAACTGCAGCCACGACTCCAGGCAGATGGCTAGCAATTATTATAATAAATAGTTGCTAATGTGGGCCAATAGGCAATTACAGATACTCAAAGATTGCCGCCTATATTGTAACCTACATAGTAACAGAATGTAATAAGGACCACCCGTCAATATGTAGCTTTAGGAAAGATGATCGCTTCTAGGTTATTATTATTGTAGACGAAGGCGACTACCCAAGAGTTTGCCCGCTGGTGCCGATTAACCACTTTACATACTTGCCCTCATTTCCACGAAAACTATGCCAAAGTTAAAGCGGGTGGGGAAAACAACAGCTTGAAAACATGAAACAATTTCATGGGAAAAGAGATAATATCGATGAAACTTTTTTTGCAAATAACTATTATTTTACATGGTATTGGATATTATTTACAAAAACCTGTGTATAAGTAGAAGCTTAACGCGAATAATTCCGGGTATATCTCTCGGCGCTTTTTCAGCAATTAACGCCAACGGACTTTCATTTTTTACAGCACCACTAAAAACAATACAAAGGGTATAACCCAATGCCAATTATCGGAAAGCCAAACTAACGCAAAACATGCAATATTTACATTTGTCAAGTCAATATTCAGTCAGTTCGTGTATTCTCATTCAAGTTCCATCGTATGCCTCGTTTAACACGTCGACTAGTCCGCCACGGAGTAGTGGATAAATGGAGTTTTAAAAACGCGTGCCTATTTCTCGTGGGAATAAAACCCATCTGACCCATCCCGCCTGATGAGAGACCTGTTCGAGAGAATAAATGCAACGCACCTCGAGAAAACTGGCAAGTTTCTATGAAATCGCGTACGAAATAACTCATAGAACTCATAACTCAAGAAGGAATAGCGGGCGGGGCGGTCTCAGACTCGCAAAGCGACATGTCACGCACTCACGCATCTAGTCGTACCTATCTATCTACTACCTATCTGTGTCCGGGCATTTCATCATCATCAACTGCCAAGCCTTTTTCGAACTATTTTGGGGTGTGCTTCAAGGACGGACATTTATCTTAATTAAATAAGCGGCTGTTATGTCATAATATTTCAAAATCGGTAGTACGAAATAGCCAATCTATCTTGAGCAAGTATGGTGATAAATGCTCGTGCCTTCTCTGCATGAGAAGAGTCCTTTGTCCTGCAGTGAGACAATAATACAGTATCAAGCTGGTGTTTTATGTTATAATATTGTGTGTTGCGTCCTTGTCTTTCCATTTGCTCATTACTCCGTGTAAACCGGGCATCAGTACAGCGCGTAATTGAACTCGTTAGGTGGCCGGCCAACTGCCTGGCGCGATGCAGTGTTGCTACCATTGCTATTTTATTTAGCTGACTGTGTGCGCGAGTCCTTAAGTGGAGTTTAAAATTTAATGCGGAGTTTTTCATGCTATAGAGTATTGTTGTACGATGTTATTGTATTATATAGGGTGTAACGAAATCGACGCGCAAATAAAACATTTTGACCGTGTCGATATTTTGCCCATTTTGTTTATAACAGATGATTTTTATTTTTAATAATCGACGAAAAATTGCTACGCTAGGGGGTCTAAAGATGTGCTGAATTCATGGTATCAGTTGTGCGCCGGTATACCATATACCCTGTATATCAGTATATGGTAAAAATACCGAAAATTTACCGATTGAGCACTTAGATTCTAAGACAATGGTGCTGACTCCCTTGTTCACAAACTAAACAAAATTTAAATTCAGGTCATCTTTTTCTTTCTAAGAAAAGGACAGACGATAAATTTTGGTTTAGTCCTGTCAAATTAATCAGCGCCTGACACTACTCCATACAAGTTTAGACGTGATTAAAAACTTGCCTACTAAAATTACGTCAATTTACGTCAGACGCTGATTAATTTGACTTCCAAAATTAAAGTAATTTTTCACTTTGTAATGTTTGTTTTTGAAGTTATTTTTTTTTTCACTTTTGACCTATTCCACACTTGTAAACCCTCACTTGCTAAGTAAATAACAGGGATAGGAAGTTATTATAACATCATCAACATACAATAAGTAGGTACGTATTATTGAAGCTAACTCTAAAACCGCACATCAGAACATGACCAAATCTATAAATGGGACCACCCTATAACTAGATGTACCCTTTCAAATAAAAGAAGAATTTTTCTAATCGGTTTATAAATGCCGGAGTTCTGAGGAAACAAACTTAAAAACAACCGAATTGAGAACCTCCTCCATTTTTTGAAGTCGGTTATAAATCGAGATAGCTCGAACCCGCAAAAGGACATTAAAAATAAATCCAATGGAAATAGCGTGTTAAAGATTGTTGAACTACGACATCCACTCATTGCTCATTGTCATCAAACCAAAGAAAAACAATCAATAAATTCATTACGAACGCACTAATAACCAATCGAACCATAAATAAGGTTCTATAAATCATATAGACGTCACGTAGTGTTGGCCTGACGTGGTGTGATTGATTAATTTATAGAAGCTCCTTGTTAATGGTTCTCTAATGGTTCGTATATGGTGGCACATGAATAGAGGTCTAGCGGGATAACAAGACTGGACCGATTTGGTTAGATTACGTTGTTGTTTTGGTACAGACGCCAGCACATGAAGTTACTACAATCTGTCAAATTTCTTTAATAGATTTTCAACTTTATCGCTGAAGTATAAGGTTCAAAGTTGATTGGAAAAATTTGACAGATTGGGGTAGCTTGATGTGCTGGCGTCTGTACCTAAGCATGAAGTGATACTATACAGGGTGGCATCGATGACACGTACATCGATGCGCAAACTGTAATCATGAATTCAGCACACGATTCTAGACGCCCTAGCGTAGAAATTATTCATCAGTTATCAAACAAATAATACGCGGTCAAAATGTATGGAACAGCATTTTTTTTTTCAATATCACACTTTATTATAAAGGCGAAAGTTTGCGAGTGTGTGTGTGTTACTTCTTCACGCTCAAACGGCTGGACCAATTTTGATAAAATTTTGTATGGAGGTAGCTGACACCCTGGATTAACATAATATAGGCTACTTTTTATCCCGATATTCCCACGGGATCGAGAATTATAGGCGCAGCTAGTACGACGATAAATTTCAATGCGGGGGGTTCAGGATTATGTATTGAACCCATGGTAACAGGGTGCGCGTCGATCTCCTTGCCTCCCTGTATATAACGGTTTCCTTATTAATGTCGGGTTACCGGTATCAGAAGGGTTCCTCTGATTATTTTGATGTGTGACCTTTCTTTGCCCTTATTAGGTTGATGATGCCTTTAAATAATGTATGTACAATATTATATAATGTTTGTATAATGAAGATGTTCCAAATGAGACGTTGTATACGTAACTCAATTAATCAATCTGCCTAGGCTTTTCTCAACTATGTTGGGGTCGGCTTCCAGTCTAACCGGGTGCAGCTGAAGATAGCGATAGGTACCCCTTGGTAAGACTGGTTCACAGACTTTTGGGCTTCTGACTACCCGTAACGACTGTCAAAGATCTAGAAATGACTGCCGGGACCAACGGCTTAACGTGCTTTCCGAGGCACGGAGGGTCTTGGTATGTAAAGGTGGTCACCCATCCACACACCAACCACGGCAAGCGTAGCTTAACCTGATCGATCGACCCGTGCGGCTGTTATTACTTACTTAGCCACAAGCCCCTCACGTTGTATACGTAACTATTAGACTTAATTGTCATTCATATTATTATATGCGTAGGTACGGTTAAGGAGCGAAAATTTTAAGCGATTTTCAAACACTTTCCCACATAGCGGGCGGATGTGACCTTATCGAACTGTCATTCTTATTCAAAATCTTGGCAACACGTAGGCGTAGGTTGGTTTCCTAGAAAAGCGAAGACCGCACATAGCGGCCGCTGTGACGACTCTCATGAAAATTATGACAGCGGCAAAGATTTAAATCGCTAGATAATCTACCGCGTCAAAAGATACTCGCGTTTCTGTTTTGTTTTTACACCTCTGACACACAATGATGCAGTGACTTGACTTTATAATACCATTTTATTAAACTCGTCATTATGTATTGTATTGCCTATCCTAACTCATATTATAAATGCGTAAGTAAGTTTGTTTGTTACCTTTTCACGCCTAAACCACTGAACCGATCATCCTGAAATTTTGCATATATGTATATTATCAGGTGTACAGAAACGGACATAGGATACCTTTCATACCGAAAAAAAGTGCTGTTCCCGAGGAAAACAACAATAACGTTATTATGATAATAGATGGCGCCACGTGTCTATTGAACTTTGTCATAATATTATTTAATTCTGAGGCGGTACGAAGTTCGCGGTCAGCTAGTTTTAAATAATGTACTGAATTTCATCATCACATGGTAAACTTATATTGATTTGATTGAATGTGTTAATAATATAATGAGTCTTTATTATTATAAGTAGCTAAAACTGTTTGCATGCTTTAGTTAAGGTAGTTAGTATATGATCATTTTAAACTTAACATCTGTAACTTATGCCTACTTTCCGTGCAAATAAAGATCTATTTTATTCTCTTCTAGTCATGGAAACACTATAATACATAATAATGTGTGAGCTCACTCTTCCCAGTACTTACACTTTTCGCGTGACTAATTACAGTGAGGATTAATCTAGCGATTTAAATCTTTGGGCAGTGCGGTTTGACTTTAAGGTGTCAAAAACGCTCTCAGGAAAACACATTAACTTACTTTCAAAAACAACGTTTCAATGACGTCATTCACCTGCAAATTGCGGACGCTTTGTCACCGATTTTCTTTTAATAGGAAACCGTAGCTTTACAAACTCAAATTTCCAATGAGTATAGTCCTCTAGGTATTTAGCCAAAGTGGCCAATCTCAACGGAGACTATCATTCGGTGCGGGATATATTATAGTGCACAAGTGTGCGCGTAGACATAGGTGCAATCCGACACGACCGGACAGAGATCACACGCACGACCAACGGCTTAACGTGCTTTCCGAGGCACGGGATACGAGTGAGTAGCCAGAATGTCACAGCACTAGTATTTCAATGGTGGTCCGTACACGTGCGTCGTGTCCCAATCACTAACTACCGATGGGCCTTTGGTACTACAAACAACAAACATTGTTCATACTACGGTTAGCCTCCAGGCAAATCTTCAAGTTCAACCACTTGAAAGGTGGGGGCACCTACAAGTAGAACGCGAAATCATCCAAAGTTCACCTCATTTTACGAAACATTCGCGAAATAACTCGGTCTGCAGTTTGGTAATATTTTGTAACTCATCTCGAAGCGGCATTGTTTATTTACCGCCGAACGAAACCGGCTGGTCGTAATTTTTCTTAAATATTTCTGGCTAAATGTTTGATAAATAGTGGACATTGCTTTTCGAAATTATTTCTAAGAGTGAAGTACCTATTATTATAGAAGATACAATTATTTAAATTAATTACTTTAGAGCCGTTCTTCTATAGTCACGGGGGATAATCCAAAAATAATCACAATCAGGGTGCAGGTATAGGTAACACCGGTAAACTCAGCTTGAAAACGGGCTTCCTACATGGATTTTAGCAATGAAGCCGTTCAATAAATGATAAATGTCCTGGAACAGACAATTTGTAAAGGCTTATGTTTAACTTATCACCAGATAAAGTAAAATATGACACTTTTTACTGCCAAAAATAGTAAATGTTCATCAAAATTAAAGCTCCATTTTACTGTAAAATACCTAGGTAAAGGTATTTGTATTCTCATTTGCTCGCTTTTGCGTAAAGGTTTGTTGTAAAGGGTTTAAAGTAACCTAACCTCAGGGTGCCCAGCTAGAACTATTGTAATTTTAGACTTAATTTTTTGGTGTTTAGTAGGTATATTTTTTGGTGGTCATAATATTAAATATTATGACCACCAAAAAATATTATGCGTTTTTTTTACAAATGAGGTCAAATTTTGACCTCATTTGTAAAAAAAACGCATATTACATCAGAGACATGTATAAAGAAAATAGCACAACACAGTTTACCTCAAGATATTTAAATTTCGCCACAATACTGTCTTTATCCTCTATTAAAATGCACGTGCACGTGCTATAGGTATGCAAGGCCATAATATTAATAAAAATGCTTCGCTCTGATTAAAATAAGAATCTAAATAAAGATTATAATGAGCAGCTTTTTTGCGAGTGTAGTAATTACTTATTAAAATTGCTGAATAAATTGTGCATTATTAGCACAGAATACTGATGGGTAGCGGAATCTCTTTTACTACATAATGAGATAGTTAAATGCATATTGTTTATGAGCAGGATTTTAATTAAACTTTTTATCGTCAGTGTTTTTTTTTTTACTGAAACGTTAATAAATAATGTGAGTAGAGAGTAAGGTAGGTAGGTACTGTGTAGAACAATTCACCTATTTATTACCAATGCCATTTGGATTAAATGTTTTTATTTTTTTATTTATCTTATACAGAGTGAAATTTTAATCACAGTTTTCCTCTTAAGGGGTCATTGTAATCGTCATTATGAACAACTTTTACTATGGAACCAACTCTAAAATCACGAAAAAAAAATCCGCAGTTTCATACATTTTGGTCAAGTAGGTATTGAACTTTTGTATTAAACAGCTGATTTTTTTTTCGTGATTTCAGAGTTGGTCCCATAGTAAAAGTTGTTCAGTTCGATGGTCTAAAGCTTAAAGTTTGTAAGGTTAATTTTTTAACACCTTATAGAGTTTCTTATATTTTAAGAATGTGAGTACATTGTAAGCCTTTTAGGTTTGCAGACCATTTTCTATTTTGTTAAGTACTTGGTACTTGTTGACAGGCGTACACTGTTCTTCCATACCTGTTTACATTGTAAGTTGAAAACATTGTAAAAACCAATTTAATTTAAAAAGAGTAACCGTGGAGTTTCTTGCCGGTTGTTTTCCATAGGAAACGACCAACTGGAACCGTGCATCTAGCTTCTGATGCTTCATAAGTGCCCATGTAAATATAATAAAAAATCAGTTTTCGTTGTATGCATAATAAAAATCGGTTAACGGCGAAACATTTTTCATGAATCCTCAAAAAAATACAATGTTAAATAGAGTCTAGTAATAACTAGATAATGATGAAATTGTACCTACATCTTCTCTCATATGAACACGCTAAGATCACCGATATAACATTCCTTTTGGTTTTCGGGTCAACCCATTTTCAGGTGTCATTCACATGTCATCCTTATGACCAACTAAACAAAAGGGACCAAACCTGAAATCGCAAAAAGCAATCAGCTTTTGACCCCTTTTCACGTTTAGGGTAAACAATAACTGATGTTTTATACAAGGTACCTTTTGTAGAATTTAGAACTTGCTTCTTAATCACTGAAGTTCTTTATATACACCCTTAGGCCCTTTGTACACGGCACCGTTTCTTTACGGTACGGCGTATAAAAAGCGCCGTAGAAAAAACGATTTCCTCAGCAAGCGTCCATACAACACTGACGACCGTGCCTAAGGTAAAGTCGCATATCTGTTCCGCCTGTTCCTGTTCCAAGTAATTAACAGTTCCAAAAACCTGTTACAAAATAACAGGCTGTTATTTCATATTATTTTTATTTTTTATTTTATTTTATTATGTGGGAACAAACTATTGTGTGTTATCTGTTACCACAGCTGATACACGCAGGTACTTCTCTTTTTAACTAAGGTGTTACACCCATGCGAAAAAAGAAATGAGCTTATGACAGACGATGTCACAGGATGTCACAGTGTATCAGTAACATTTTTTATCTTACTCTAACTAAGGTAACTGTCATAAGCATGAATAGAGAAAAGCTTGTGACTGGATGGATTGTATTATCTCGTCGTGGAACAGAAGCTGTTATTTCAGTTTGTTTGTCACAGTTACAGTCTGTTATCTTGTGATACCTGTTATATTTAGCTGTTACGATATATAAGCCTCACTCCTAACCGTTGCCTACACACGGCGTGCAAGTCTGATTCAAACTTTTTGGCGGCTCTGAAGTGCGCTACTCGCTGCGCAGTACCTCACCCCTTCCCCCCGCTGACAGGTGAATTGAATACTGCGCAGCAACTCGCCTCATGTTCCGAACCGCCACGCGCCATAACCTTAGAATCGGGTAGTATAAACCGCGCCGTAGAAAAAACGTGTCCGTCAACAAGCTTCCACAATGATTCATACAACACTGACAACCGTGCCTACACACGGCGAATAAACCGTAGTTTCTCACGGCAAGAAAAACGTGTGTGTACAAAGGACCTTAGGCACCTATCTTCGCTAATCTAACTAAGTGACGTAACTGATTCGAAGCATATTTTACAGGGCAAGATATTTGCAGTTGAGGGTTACCTATGATTGAGGGTAGCTTGCTCTATATAAATTCTACTGATAAAAAATTGAGCACGTGTATAGTTCTGATTAATATCTTTATATTGGTATTACTACCATTGTTATCGTGTTAATATTGTTTTAATAATAAATATTTTAACAGATACGTCACTTCGTGAGATCATTGTTTTTATTTTGTTCGGAATACGTGATCAGATATCAGATTCGACTTGGAAAATGTATCTAATTACTATAGTTAGGTCGGCTTAGTCCAAAATGTCAGATACGTCAGTTAGTTAGATTAGCGATGCTATAATAAACTGCACAAGTACCTATAATCACAACAAAATCTTCCTTCCATATTGCCTTCACTCCTGCCACGTATCAGCCTCAATATGAACTATCGACGCAATCTGGGTGCATTGTGTGCGAGCTATCGACGCAATCTGGGTGCATTGTGTGCGAACTATCGACGCAATCTGGGTGCATTGTGTGCGAACTATCGACGCAATCTGGGTGCATTGTGTGCGAACCATTCACAGTAATGACACTCGAGTATAAGAGCTCGGATTATTGGCTTATATTGCCAATACATAGCCTGGTTGCTAGGCTAAATATGTTTGTTATTGGAGGCTGTGTTTAACCCTTAGATCCGTAGATCCACGCGAGACACAATGGCTTTTTAATTGTGTCGTTAATTACGACATTCAACCGGTTAAGCCTAAGTTAAGGTGTGTTTGTCTTGGGGAAGATGATAATGGTTGCGATTAGACCGGCCTTTTGGTTCAGCCATGGTGTTATTTAGGTACAGTCAACAGCAAAAGTAGATGAAGAAAATTAATTATAACTTTTGGAGTCAAAACTGATCACGAATATTATGGCAACTGTACTAGTAGTAAATGTTTGGTATAATTTACAATCACATACTTTTGAATCACTTCGACGCCACACAGTTCTGACGCGAACTCCGTTCATTAGTATTGAATTTCTAATTTTCATCATCTACTTTTGCTGTTGACTGTACTGTAAGGTGTGATGTAATTATATAAAGAGTAGGAACTTTTTCTGTCTCTAAAGTTAATATTAGCTTGGTAGCTATTTACATATTTTGGCTTGGTAGCTGTTTCATATTTTGATTTGTTTATTTATTGGCTTATGGTTGGTTAACCAAATTAAAGCCATTTCATTGTTTATTAAAGATATTATTTTACCTAGGAGCGTTGTTAGTTCTTTTAGAAGCTATGTGCATACAATATACTACATAAATGTAAATTTTGCAGTAAGATGGTTAAAGCCGTGATATATTAGTTATATCCCTATGTTAGTCTAGTAAGATAGCTATTACTAGATCATCTGGTATCATAGTTTCCTAGTAAAACAGCTATAAATCGCTTTCCTATAACTATATTACGGTATATAGCTATATCCCTAAGGATATAACTATAATTAACATAATACTGCGACCTATATACAGCTTCACCGGATATTTTCCCGGAATGCCTTCAAACATAATTTTAGTTTCGAACGAATAAATAAACTACAAATACCCTGTAAAGCCAATACCAGCTCAACAAGATAAATATAGATTCGGAACAAATATCTTAAATCAACAAAGCTGCTCGGAACTTTAGTGTGTCATTAGTCAAATGACGCTCTTGAGCCTAAAAATCAAACAATATGCTACACACAATGCCGACCATGTCCAGCCGTTCTATTCTATAATAATCTCAATGTGAAAACTTAGGTGGAGTGAGCTTGAAGTGAGCTGTCAATAGCTTCATTCCTTAGTATCAGGTGGAATTTCAGCATTTCACCTCACGTTTTCACGGTGAGAATTTAACAGAATAGAGCGGCTGATGTAGCTATATGTTCTCACCAACCCTGATAACCCCATAACCCTCCTCCATGAGAGCAATAGGTCAACCAATACAGTGCACAAACACAAAAAACCGACATTTCGACCTCGCCGCCGAGGTCACTCGCGACGTCCCTAACTAAATTGTCCCCCAACCCTTGCTCGATGAAGTGCCAGCCCGTGCCGTAGCTGAGCCTTTATCTATAAATTCCCGACTGTGACCTCTGAGTTTGTTTGGGCCTTTCTTCTCAGAATAGTCAGATAGGAAACGCCGATCTCATTAAGCTTTAAATAATAATAATTTGGTCTAGCCTGTCCCATCTTGCTGTCCTATCCCCAGCAACTCCCTAAGCCGAGGGTCGTACCCCACAGAAGATGCCCTTAGCTTGGCTTTGAGTTTGCTTACGGCAACAACAGGATAGTCCGGTTAGGTAGTTACGACCTCTCAAGGTCAACTACGAGAAGCCATTTCTAAAAAAAAAATGATGTAGCTACTGAAAGTGATTCCTTCAATGTAGCCCGCAAAATTCTAAATTTCTTACATTTTTAACAAATTGCAGCGTTTTTATGTTGCATGATGATCAAAGTTATAATAAAATAATTAGATACTAAATTTAAAATATTTACGTCATCAATATAATATTTTTTTTTTTTTTGTTAGCCTGTACTGTCCCACTGCTGGACAAAGGCCTCCATGGCCAAATCCTTCCAGAACTAAATTAAAGTAATAAAAGTTATTATATTTGTTGCATATTTTTATGAATAGTCTTATTTTCTTACCTATTTTAATTGCATTTTTTATTAGAGGAAGCTGCAGACGTCGACACATGTCGACCCGACGGCTGAAGTTACCTATGCCGTTGCCGCGTTGTGCGCCGCTCGTGTATATGACCACTTAATTTGATGTTTAGGTGATTTAAAGGAAGAAGGTTATATGCATGAAGACGTCTTTATTGAACATTCAGCTAGGGTTTACCAGAAATTGTTGGTAGATTCAAAGGAACAAGGCATAAAATATATTGAAAAGCTGTATATCTCGGATGCTAAACAGAAAGTTTTGCTGCACTGGCTAGCCTTTATCAGGTGCTAAAGAAGTTTTTAAATCAGGGTTAAGACATTATTCATAGAAGCTTTATTAGATCACTATATTCATTATTTAAACAAAATCATATCGTATTTTTACAATGCTAGTTTTGTACTCTTGCCATATCAGTAATCTTTAGCACTGCGTTTTGTACTCCTGCCATATCAGTAATCTTTATATTAGGATTATTATCCTCGCCCTCCAAAGAACGAGCTTTCTCCTCACATCGTATGATCGTGACAATTAAGTGTGAAAGGTCAAGGACCCACAGCTACAGTTTATCTCACATATTGAGAACCGCTGACTCAATGCTAAGTTCGGTAGTGGTATATTTTTCACCTGTCTTCATTTCATTATCAAGAGTGCCTTGACACTAATCAAGTAGGATCATTGTAAGATTCAACTCGATCGAAAGAACTCGTCGTAGAGGACTCATTGGACCTTAGAATTATTATCATTTGTTGTTGTATTGACGTTTATTGTTGCATTAATTTGTGTAGAGGTTATTGTTTAAGTCAACATCACGTGTATAATCTCCGAAGAGAACAGCAGATGTGTATTTATTGTATGTATATACATAGGTGCATCCACATTTCGCCAGCAATGTTTGCGCTCGTAGACTCGACCCCTACATACAACAGTGTCAACAGAATAAGGCTCAATTTACACCACCGCGGAACAGAAAGGAAGCGAATTTTTTGTACAGACGCCAGCACATCAAGCTACTACAATCTGTCAAATTTCTTTAATAGATTTTCAACTTTATCGCTAAAACATAAGGTTCAAAGTTGATTGGGAATATTTGTCAGTTTCGGATAGCTTGATATGCTGGCGTTTGTACAAAGCATTATGAACTTTATGTCAATATTGTACCTAACGCATAAACTTGATACACCCATACGCACAGGTCGCGCATCTTCTGGAGAATTATCGCGCATTCTCGGGAATTCCCGCAGTAACAAGCTCGTAGTTTGTACGTTAGACAATTGACATAAAGTTCATTTTGGTCAATGATTTCAAAAGTAAGGATACGCCCATCTGAACATTTTACATAGACCATCTTCATACAAGCAAAAGTAGCGCCATCTGTTATAACTCATACGAACTACGTGAGAACAGCGCTGCATAGGTCGACAACGTAACCTTGTACGTGCGTAACTTACATTTTCATTTACTTTTTTTAAATCACATTTTGTCGTGAGTCAGTAGTCAGTTGCATGCCGATATCCTTTTAACTCAGAATACCAGACTCAAAATACCAGATTGTTAAAATATCACATTCTCAATAGGTATATATCAGATTTCGGACAGTCGAAATCAACACAGGTCTTCTGGCCACCGCGAAAATTCCCAAACTTTGGAGAAAAACCAAAATCGTATCCTCTCATATTTGTCAATTATATCAGCTAATGAATATAATTATTCCTTATAAATAAATAAATAATAATATAAAAATAATGTCGACATCAATGTCACAAAAATAAGCAGAGAATCATTTGGAAATCTGTAATTTAAAAATTATTTGTATCGTAATTCGCTATCGCATATTATACAAACTTCGTTTATATGTCTTCTCCTAATTTGCTACCAAAATTCAAAATTACTAACACTAAAATCTTAAGACAAAAATATGACGTCCGTACAAGGTTACTTTGTTCACATCGAGCAGCCATTGGCCACACAATGGCCGCCATTGGCCACACAATGGCCGCCATTGGTAAAATAATTATCGCTTTAAAAAATGTGTTTATTTAATCATTTAATTGCAATAAAAATAATGTAAGGTTACATTCCAATGATACGATACCGCATATTTCTTTTTAATCTTGGTATCGTAATTTTTGCAGTCTTTTACTACGCAACTAGGCATTTTTATGACAGGCAAATACACGCTCATTCCCTCGCGCGGACCACTGGTCAACTGAGTCGCGTTGGCCCTAAACCGTAATTTTAGAGCCAGCGCGTTGGTGCCATTTCGTCGCTCGGTTAGCCCGGTCCTTACGCTAGTAATATATAAGTCAATGATTTTGGTATTACGATAACTCGATTTCACTCCGTGTCGCGGCGGTGTAAATTGAGCCTTAGGATTTCAACTCACTCTGTTCTGCTGTTGAGAAATTACTATTGGACCTATCCAATAACACGGTACTGCTCGACCTAGGAACCGAACCGAATTGCGCTTACGACCACTAGTCCAAACAGGCACTTAATCGTAATGTCGTACTATTTACAGCATAATAAATGATATGTAAGTATACTCTTTGGTTAACTGTCATGGTGTCAGCATTTTATTATATTCTGATCTATTCTATTGCAATAATAATAATAATTGTGTTTGCAGTTAGTTCATTACATTTTTCCTGTATATAGATATATAAAAACTCATATTTAAAATACAATCTACAATGTTTAAAAAATAAACCACTCCAAATATTAGGTGACGGGCTTTCATTATTTAATAATAAGTTTTCAAAGAAAATAAGAGAATGACTCGTATTCGTTCAAAATTCGAACTTTAATTTTTATTTGTTTATTTTCGGCCACTTTTAGTTGTAGCAGTCGGTCTATCCATCATACAAGAATAATATGGATTCTCATTTTCTAAGAAATGTATCACAATCAATGACGTAATTATACGAGTATATCATTGATCACAATAGTTTTTTTCGATTCTGAATTTTCTAGTAGGACCTTTCAACTATACACCCCTTTTCCGTACTGTATCTTTTAGATCGTAATGAGAAAACCCTTTTTGGAATTAAATCTTGTGATTCGAAACTTATCTTTTAACCAATATTTGTACCTACCTATATAATAGTAAATAAATAAAAAAATGAGCATATGTATTTGGAAAAAGGAGATCAATGATGACTAAAAATAAATATTAAATGTCCCACTGATGGTGGCGCGTGTGTTGGATCATTTAGGTTCCATACAAAATGGTTGAGCTGGATGGTATTGATCCACGTGTCATGTTTTGTTCTCACATATAGAAGCAATATAGAGTATTAACTTGAAAATTAATTAACACAAAATAGAGTAATGTACCTATTCAGGATTTTGTAATATCTTGATTTAAAAGAGTGTCTTCAGAGTTGCTTGCCCGTTCTTCTCCATAGAGATCTATATTTTTTCATAGACAACTAGCTTCAACTTTCTGACTGATTGACCGACTTTTTGACAATTCAAAAGCCTGTAAATGGTTTAATTGAAATAAATGCTTTGAGTTTGAGTTTGAATAACAGTAGAAGCGAACAATTTTTTTTTAATATTTTAATTTCAGCTTAGAACATATTAAATCAAATCATCGATAGATTATCTACGCTAAGATGAGATCTTAATGTAGAGACAATAGTGCCTAATTAATTGCTAGTTATTATCCGTAATTATCTACATCGGTAAGGACTAACAACTGCATTATCTTAGACCAACAATGCACTTAATTATCAATGACCCATTCTCATTACTAGGCATTATTGCTAAATCCCATACTACAATGCATTTTCTCTACTAGGTATGTCTTTGGTAAACAAACACTAGATTTACGAAACTCAGGGTAGGAGGTTGTGGTGGCCGCAGGAATCCGCTGGAAGCGGGAAGCACAGAACCGTAGGAAGTGGAGGAGCTTGGGGTAGACCTCTGTCCAGCAGTGGACTTCTTTCGGCTGATATGATGATGATGATGACACTGGAGGCTAGGAATGAAAATCCTAAAGGTCCATTTACACGATGCAAATTTCTTACCTGTGGCATACAATAAAATTGAAGCAACAATTATTTTATACTAGCTGACCCCGCAAACGTTGTTTTGCAAAAAAATAAATAGCCTATGACCTATTCTCAGATCTACCAAATATACACAAAAAAAATCATAAAAATCGGTCAAGCCGCTTCGGAGGAGTTCGATAACAAACATTGTGACACGAGATTTTTATATATTACTTGCTGACCCGACAGACGTCCGTCCAAATTTCAATAATTCATACAAAATTCTCATACAAAATACATTTTGAGTTTTTCTGAATTTTCCAATTTTGTCGGCAACTTTTCAAACATTTTCTTTCATACAAACCTTGTCCTGACAATTACAAACACAATAAAACGAGAATTATCCAATTTGGTGCAGTCGTTCGGAAGTTATACGCGTACATTCATTTCGGCGATTCATTTTTATTTATATAGATAGAAGATAGCGCATACGACTGTTATTCAGCATAACCTTGCAATATTTAAGTCATTAGAACGAACAAAACACAAGTCACATAGAATCACGAGGGGATGACCCTAACATTGAAAGATAAATAAAAAAATTCAAGACATCCACTTTTTTGTCCATCAAAATACAATCGTTTACGGCTATCGTCGTATTTACACTCCTTAAATCTACAGCGATTTATACCTACGACTCATCCATTAAACTTGACTTAAAATACAAGTACTGCAGTACATTGGTATCGTCTAAAGTTTGTATACGCGCGCACTGACCGCTGCGAACGGACGGCCATTTTTTTTCGGTCAATTTTTGTACTAGTGTGGAGTGTGTGGGTGTATTATTTTGTTACACTATGTTGAGTTTAGATTCAGCTATATTGAGCACTGGGCTTATGAAAGAAAGTAGAACTTTGTTGAAAGTGAGACTGTGGTTCTATGCGTTTTCGTATTTACATTTGGTGGCAGTTGCGGCGTTGTTGTTGACAATTGACTTTGGTGCTCATGATGATCCGGATATACAAATGTACCAGAAGATCAGGTTTAAACTGATCACTGCGTGGTTTAATGTAAGTTTAATAAAAATGTTGAATATTTAAACCTGAAAAGCATTCATTTCATTCAAAATAAAATAGGTAAATCAATTTTCTCGTTGTTATTGACTGAATTTTCTAATTTATTTTTGTTTAAATGACTGTATCCTGAAGGCAGGTATATCCATCCTGCATTTGTAGGATAGATAGTCGTTATCTTAAATACATAACTTGCTGAAGATCGATATTTTATTAATCCTTTAGAAGTGATTACGATTTATGTTTCTATCTTTATTTATAAAATAAACCTTTGAGTACAGTAAGCACACTTGCTCAAAAAGTAAGGTATTTATGTATTCATTTAATTCGAGAAAACAAACAGTTACTCAAACATCGTAATAAACAGGTAGTGAGAAAAAAAGACATTTCATAATTATGTGTAGCTCGCGACGTTATCCACATCTTAAATACTGCAAAATTATTTATTTATTATTATGGAACTATTTGCACACGATTGAAACTTTAAAGGTAAAATCTTAATAACATTTTGAAATTAAAAGAAAAGATTTTTTTTTTGTATTTCGTCGGATCTTGCAATCAGTTTTTAAAACTATGAGCAGATGTGTTGTAGGACTTGTAGGAATATCTGGCAGGGAAGAATTACTCTTTTCAGGACAGGAGCAACTCTCTTATTAGTAATGCAGCTCTCTACAAGTTATCTAATTGTAGAATGTTGCGTCTTTTGAGTCTGCTGATACAAATTGGTATTGTGAGTTGAGCGGTTAAAAAAAGAAAACATAAATACAATTTTTTAAATAATACCAGAGAAAGAACAAACCAAAACAACTAAAAATCTTAGTCACTAATTATTTTATTTATCAAAACAAAATGTAATGCCACCATTTATATTACATAAATTAAATTATAATGACTGTCAACCACATTGTTATCCATAGGTACAGTCGCCGGCAAAGGTGCTGTCGTTTAAATTAAATACGGACATAAATAACCTCCAGTTTTGAAGTCGGCAAAGCGCATTGGGCAGGTCACCGAGCCATATTCGGACCTATTGTGTGATTATTATCTGTTTCATTCTCAATCGTGGCCTGATCCGGTGGATTCACGACGCTGTTTCGAAAACTCGATATGCAATGTTTGCGAAAATAATTGCTGGACTGGTGCTGGACTTGACCTTGCTTCATTTTAAACTGGTGTAACAAAAACAATAAAGTGGAAAGGGAGAGGAGTGTATTGATTAATTTAAGGAACATTTGATTGTCTATTAAACACAATTTATTGCATTAAGACTTTCAGGTATCTTTATGTGACCCTAATTCATTACTCTCGAGTGTATAAAAATTGTCAATGTCAGAGTTTCCAATTTATGACAAGCATAGCAGCATCCTTAACATTTCAGATTCCATACATACCTCGGCGAAGGAATAAAGTGAATTACCTAACCCAACTCGGTCAGTATGGAGTCCACATCACAAAGCACGTAGGTATCTACCGATACCATGACACACTGGACTCTGACTCGATCTGCATTGATAATATAAATTACTGTATCCCCAAACCTTCGTAAAAACACCAATCAGATTCATATTGCTACAAAGTTATACCAATCCCAATTTATTGTAGGAGATAACCAAACCGCTATCCCGGTGGACCAATAGCATTCATAAAATATATTTTTCACGGAGAATCATAAAATTATTTTAATTTTTCGCACTTTTCTGGAAATTATATAGAATATTATAGTAGGTACATAATATTTTTTCTAAGGGGACCGCCCCCTTGGGGGAAACACACACTCACATATACATATCTAGGGTCATAAATAGGGTCATATCTCTTATACCATAATTATATAGCATAATCAATCTATAATATTCCCTCTGCTGGGACACAGACCTCCTCTCTGCGAGAGGGATTAGGCCCTAATACACCACGCGGGTCCACTGCGGGTTGGTAGATGTCACCGTGATAATTCCATAACTAAATAAATAAAATAAAGTTTATTTGCAGACATTAAATTATTGGCTTAACTTATGGAACAACTTAAGTTTACAATTTACAAAGGAAAACGATAGACACATATATATTTAGATAGCCACAAAAGTGTGGCACAGCTGTCAACGCCCAACTCAAAATAAATAATTATATACAAAGACATTGTTCCAGACTTCCCAAAGAAAGTTAATTAATGACAATGATTTTGGTTCTAGGGCATGCCAGTTTCCTCACGATTTTTTCCTTCACCGTTTTTGAGAGCAGTGATGAAATAATTAACATAAAGTAAAGCGCCTGTGTGTGTTCGAACCTACGACCCACCACTCGTAAGTCACTGCCGTTACCACTGGGCCACCACTGCTCTCCTATGAAATATAAAGAATAAATAAATAATAAGTTTATTGTTGGAAATGAGTTCCTGGAAGGATTTGGGGGAAGCCTTTGCCCAGCAGTGGGACACTATACTTAGGCTAACAAAAAAAAAAACAAAAAAAAAGTTTATTGTACGTACGGCTACATATCAAGCCATGTTATACATAACCAGTATAAGCTGACTTTTGTTTGTACGAAAAACTTATATAATGGGAGGTCAGCTAAAACTGGAAAAATATAGCTTGATGTGTCGCCAAGTGTACAAAGAGAAACATTTATATTTAAAGTTAGTCATACACTAAACATGATTGTACAAGTGGTGGTCAAAATCAGTTTGACCACCTGGCTCCTGAAGTAAGTAAAAACATACTTGATTCTCAGGAGCCAAAGTTCCTCATAAACATTGATTATGTGTCATACCGTAGCTCACAAATTTAGGAGCCCGTGGCTAAATAATAATAGCCGCACAGGTCGATCGATCAGGTTAAGCTACGGTTGCCGCGGTTGGTCTGTGGATCGGTGACCATCTTTACACTCCACTCCACTCCACCGTGCCTCGGAAAGCACGTTAAACCTTTAGTCCCGGCTGCCATTCGTGTATCTTTGATAGTCGTTACGGGTAGTCAGAATCCCGAAAGTCTGACAACTAGTCTTACCAAGGGGTACCGTATTACCTAGTAACTGGGTTGTGGAGGTCAAATAGGCAGTCGCTCCATGTAAAATACTGGTATTCAGCTGCATCCGGTTTGAATGGAAGCCGACCCCAACATAGTTGGGAAATGGCTAGGCAGATGATGACCGTAGCTCACAAATTATTCATATTTTACAATATCTTATTAGTTTATTACCTATGACTCATAGATCTATCATCCTAGGTTTATGATAGTGTATTATCCTCCCAACTGAAGATAAAAGTTGATTACGTCAAGAGGCAGCAGCATTTTGATTGCCAATAATAATGAACACACATTTCTTAGTAAATATATGACCGTGCATTTAACACGTCATTTTTAAAGGCCATTGTGCAGATTAAATAATACAAAAATAGCACTTGATCGTTAACTTTACTGACGCTATGAGTAAATCAGTTGAACAAACAATTATTTTGTGTAGAGTTATGTGCTTTTAATCATCCAGTACAGCAATATTGCCGCTGCCATCATTAATTGCATTAGGCCCCTCGCCCACGGTGAATTTTTGTAGCGATGCTGTCGCACGTTCGCATCGATACAGTCGCGATGCGGTCGCTAGCTGTTTGCCCTCGCCCACACCACGATTCTCAGTCGCGATGCAAACGCGATACTGGCACGCTTCTGTCGCGATGCAAACGCGATTGTGTTGCACTGATGCTCGGTTCTCCACTCACGCGTCACCCTCCCTCCGTTCTCTCCCTGATGTCGTCCGACACGGTATCGCGTTTGCATCGATACAGTCGCTATGCTGTAGCGCGTTAGTAGCACGTTGGCATCACTTCTGTAGCGCGTTGCAAATGCGACTAACGCGCGCTAGTAGCGATGCTGTCGCACGCTTATGAAACGCGCGACAGCATCGCTTCGAAAAGTTGCCGTGGGCGAGGTCTTGAGATCGTCATTGCAGTTTTTCTGACAGTAGTTAGCGCCACGAAAGATGAGACTTGATACACCACGTGGTTTGACCTGCGCAGTACACGATTTTAGGTCTCTATAGCGGTATGAGGTATATAGGGCGGTGGAAAGGGCGCGGGAGGTGGGGTCAAGTCTCATCTTTCGTGGCGCTAACTATACAGTTAGCTTCCTACAGTCTCCTAGAAACTGTACAGTAATACCCTTCTTTAATTCTGTGAACTGTTAGTTAAGGCGCTTTGCAGATGGAGCAACTTTAGTTGAGGCTATCAACTTTTTGAAAATTTCCTTTAATAGTTGCCAGTTGCTGCAATAGTTGCTCCATCTGCAAAGCGCCTAAAGTAACACTACACTAGTCTTAACATTTCGTTTTTAACTTTAAAATAAACTTATCGTGCAACAAAGTTGCAAGAACAAAGGCGATTATAGTAGCACTGTCCCCCCATTTGAAAACTCCCCACTTTCCTTCAGTCAAAGTTTTTAGAGATTTAAGCCTTCGACGTCCCCAACGTTACAGCAAATGACGTCAAACAGGACTTAATTTAATAATTTACGGAACAAAATGGCTTCTTTCCTTTGTTGAATTAGCAGGACGAGTGACCGGGAGGGAAAGTTTCGCTTTGCTATGGGTCTGTACTATTATTACTGTGTAGACCCTGATAAAGAATTTAAGACGACGTTACAGTGACACTTCGTATGCATTGAATGACTTACACCCGGGTCGGGCAAAGTGTCATTGAGTTTTTCCATTAGGAATATCTTGGTAACAGCCCGGAGTTTGGAAGTTGGCGGTGTGCCTCGGAAAGCACGTTATTTCGTTGGTCCTGAGCTTGATCGCTCTCCGGTCGTGTCGGATTGCCGTCCCATCGGGCTATGAGAGTGAGGGAAGTGAGAGTGCAGTGTCTGTGCACACACTTGTGCACTATAATATCACCAGCGCCGAAGGTCTCCGTTGAGATTGGTCGCCATGGCCGAAATACGGTCTGGAGGGCTATAATGACTTACTGCCAATGTCAGTTCATCTGCTGCTACCAAATCTGAAGATACAGCTAATCAATTGACATCAGATAATTACTGACCCAAGATTTGATCAGGCTTTCAGAAGCTAGGTGAGACGCATATGCGCATGGAATACAGTATCAACTAGTACGGGTGTATTGTGACTGTACTGGCGGCCTTGTACAGACGCCAGCACATCAAGCTACTACAATCTGTCAAATTTCTTTAATAGATTTTCAACTTCATCGCTGAAGCATAAGGTTCAAAGTTGATTGGGAAGATTTGACAGTTTTGGGTATCTTGATGTGCTGGCGTCTGTACTATGCATTTTAATGTCAGCAAGGTAATAAATTGTGCATAAAAAGGTAAGGTAGGTAATAAACTGTAAATAATTAAATATGTCCAGAATAAATCAAAACGAACTGGGATCACCAAGCCAGGGATCTCTAAGTCAAATTAACGGTTATTGAAAAGCCAATGTTGATTTTTAACATCTTCCAAAGTGTAGTTTAAATAACCAAGTAGTCTCAGTATATTCCGGCCTATGTACGTAAGAATTGACCTTTAGTCTATAGTTTGCTTAGGATATGTACATACTGAAGGTGACTTACTTTGTTCCTAAGACCCGATGAGAAACCCGGTCTTAGTGATCCTAGGTTAACACGTAGATGTTCGGCCACTACAGAGAAATCTGGGTGTATTTTGAAAGGGCCCATGACATCAAAACAGCGGGGCAATTGCGTAACACATTATCAATCGGAATCGGTTTGATTTTGACAGTTCAACGACATTCATTGCGTTATTTACGTGTTGAGCAGACAAATTTTTCGAACTTATGAAGCAATGGATTAGCAATTTGCTTCAAAATGATTCAGATTCCGATTGATAGTGTGTTACGCAATTAAGGTGCAGGTATCATATTTTTGCTATCTTCAAAAATAAAAGTTTTTCATTCAATTACTGACAGACAGCGCACACCCCAAACCGCTGGGTCTTGAAGCTTCAAATACACAAGAGTTCCTTACTCACCGAAAGTGAGATTGTTTGCCAAGGGAGCTAACAACTATTTTGAAGGCGAGAGTGTTTCTTTGAATTCAAATCACTTTTAGTCCCTAGGGATTAAAGAGCTATTTATCCCTGTTTACGAAGAATACACTACCTCTTTTTGAATAGATGTGATAAAAATATACTTTTAGATTCATTTTTAAAAGGGGTAAAATAGGAGATGATAGTTTGAATGGAAGTTCGTCATTTTTGCCGATGGGAATATCATTGGGCGCACGAATTGCCTATTAATAAAGATGTCATAGTATTATCTCGTGTTCCAATCGCAAAAATGTTCATAATACCCAAAATAATTTTGACCGTTACGTTGCCGTCTGTGTGGACCCAAATGAGACACCCCTAAACCGATCGTTAGATAATATGATAATATTACCATAGGCAAAGGGTCATCTCCATAGATCATCCTGGTCCCGGTGATCTATGATCATTCCGGTCGGCAAAAGAATGGGAGATTACAGTACTATTTGGTGAATACATCTGTAAGACGTACTATTTGGTGAATATATAATGTGAATTTATACATTCCTCCAGGCCGAATTTCGGCCATGGCGACCAATTTCAGTGGAGAGTACCTTCGGCACGTGAGTTATTTAGTGCATAAGTGTGTGCGCGACACACTTTTTTCCCTCACTCTCATAGTCCAATGGTACGACAATTCGACATTACCGGAGAGAGATCAGGCGCAGGACTAACGGCTTAACGTGCTTTCCGAGGCATGGGGTATCACCCCGTCAACTTCGAAACTCCGGGCTGTTACTAAGAAAAAAAAAACTAATAACACTTTGCCCGACCTGAGAACAATGGGGCAGTTAATGTAAATGTAATAATGTATGTAGAATGTAGTTACCAGCTATAACTTCTGTAAAACGTGTTTAGTTCTTTGAAAACAATGTCTCTAAACAAGAACCACGTGACCAAAATAAAGTTTTGCGTAAAAAAAATGATTTGCATTTTCACAGGTCGTAAATTGACAAACAGCTTTTTATTAATGTTTAAGAAACAATTTGCGTGCCTTGTCTATAAAAAATATTTGCCGTGATTATTATCTACCATAAAGTCAGACTTGACAGAATCACGCAAAACCATTATTATGAAATTATTTTTTTGCAAATTGAGACTTATACGGACGGACGTCATAATTTATGCCTGGTGATGTCAGACTTTAATAAGCACGTGTACCTACTCTGATTGCAGCATTGTTACTATAATTATCTGCTCGACGAAATGTTTCGGAATTCAAAATAATTCTATTATAGGCCTGTACTATAAAATGATAAATATTTGCTCAGTTGTGTCAGTGAATGTCTAAACAATTTCAGTCTTTGTTTTAATTGAATTACAAAGAAATATCAACTCAATTCAATTGGTTGGTATTTAGGAAGAAATTTCTTCAGAAATATGCATCACCTTTGTACGTATTTTTATTTATTCTTTTTTACCATTTATGTACACACATAAGCAGGCAAGAAAAAAAGTACAGAAAAATAAAAAAGGCAAATATACTCTTATATTTTTCTGTTTTTTTTTTCTTTTTGTCTGATGTTTGTACGTAAATGGGTAAATAAATAAAACATGTTAAATATTAACAAAAGAAAAACTATTTACTAGTTTAAAATAAAGAAATCTCATAAATTTTTCAACATGAAAAATGCTAGCGCGGAGGTGGCATCAGGCACATCAGGATTCCTCAGGATCCTGCAGATTAAAATCCCATTAAAACCCGTCCGGTATTGTTTACGTGACGTGCGTGCAAATCAACGAAAAAATATTACTTGGTTGCGTTCAGCCGTTCCATTTTACGATGAAACATTCTCGTCAAAGTTTTCTGTGTAACACAAGAACACAACCCCACCCACACCTGTTATGATATAAGAAAACCTTCGAATTTCACAAACAAGGTAATGTTTAACTTTCCCAAAATTAATTAGAATTTGTTTTGTTTCAGCTCTTCACTTTGGTGTATTTCCCGATATGCTTCTACTGCGATTGGAGGGAGCTGAGAGGGGAAAACGGGAGAACTCACGTGAAACTTCTCAATCAAGTTAGGTACTTGTGCTTCACAAGCATCCTACTGCCGACCACTGCAGTAAGTTTCAACATACAAATTGCCACTAAGCGGTCCGGTAAACATATTTTCTTAATAGATGACCGTTATAAGTACAGACGTGCTCACAACTTCTAATTTTATTTTTAAAGAAATTGTAACACAGAGATGCTGGGTTTTTCCGGGCATGGTGTCGGGTCATTTGGTAAGCTTGGATCCATTTTCTATAAAACGTTTTTTTTTTTTAAAGTTCAATTTTGTGAAAACCCAAACTAGCATGGCAACATACGGGTCGGGTAGGGTGCGGAAATATCGAGGAAAAACAAATCCCGATTCGCTTTTGAAACATATACTTAATTGAAAATCACTTGGCCAAGCATTTACTTTTGTAATCTACTTATCTAAGTGGTTACCCAAAAAGAGCAACCTTTTCTGATCACTTATTGATAAAAAATAATACGCTTTAACTTTAGTACTTAATTAAATAAATTTATTTTCACTTATTAAATCCGTATGGCAGCTTGGAAACAAGAGATCAATAAAGTTAACAGTACATCTGTTTGTTACTTTGTTGTAATAATAATACTTAAGTAATGTAATCACTCACGCAGATATAATTTAATCAGTCTCCCGTACTTGGCTTGCCTCAAAAGGGAATTAACACAATATGTTAATTTTGGTACACGACGGTGTCTTTAAATGTTTTAATAATTTTTTGACGTGACATCTCGTACCAACCTATATTGCACAAATTTTAAGAATAGCGGCTCCGTAAACCAACCGTCAGTAACTCAACTAGAAATAAGTAAAAATGCAATTCCTAAAACATTTCTCATGTAGGTATGTTAAGATAAGTTTGAAATTAATAAGTTACTCTTGTGAAAAATAATAAAACGATTTACAAAAATACGGATGACATGCCAAAAGCAAATAAGATTTTATTAAAACTATGTCTTCCTTCCTGGTTCCGCTAAAAGCCTTTTCACTTACAGGTAACTTTTTCAAGAACAGTGTTGATAATTAAAAGACGGACAAAAAATTCTTTAGTAAAGCCTTTGTCCGACGAATCTTATAATCGATTAACAAATCAAGCGTAAATTGAAAATAAAATGAACGTCGTATTATAAGTAATATATTATATAAAAGTAAAAAAAAATGCCTACTTATTGTATTTGGCCTTATAGCTGTCAAAAATGTGGAAGATTTTAAGAGATGTCATCAGATTGCAATTACTTCACAATGCCACATCCTTGGCTTGTTTGGAAGTGACCCGAAAAACATGTACTTAATTAACTATGAAGATGCAGAATCGAGTAAATATAATATAAGTAATTATCGACTTTAAAATGTTACTGTCATTGTTGGTGACTGTACTTCTTTGGGTAGGTAAATGCACCTGGTGTTGATTCAATCTGAAAACTTATGCTTAGTTTCAACTAGACTATAACAAAATTTTACTACTGTCATTACCAAATAGGTAGACAAACATTATAGTCAGCATAACTAATACTCTGTTAATGTGTCAGTCCTGAACAGACAGCTGTGCTGCTGGGGAGTTCGTTGCGTCACGTCTTCTTCCTAGCTAAAACACTATGAAGTAGTGAAAGGCGGGCCTTTTAAGGGAATGTCTTAAGTAATTTTGACATTCAAGAAATGCTGATTATCAGCCTAGTTTGAATAAATGGCCTTGGTGCTGGATCAGAAAATAAGATGATAATAATTATTATCCATGACGATGGATCGATGATATTATAAGTAAAAAGAAATAGACCGCTCAACTGTTGAAATATATAAATTCAATTGTGTCTCATTAGCTACAATTGAGCTACTACATACGTTCCGCAAGAGGCACGTCAAAACATGGTAAACTAGCCTAGATACTGCACCGTTACCTCTGCGGTTAAAACCTTATTTTCTAATTAATATGTCTGGTCATTAATCTTTTTAAGCAGAATTCTAATTTTGACATGACTAGCAAAAATATTTGATGAATAACAAAATCTTGAGTTGTGGAATAATTGAAAATCATAACAGTCGATTCTCAAAATTATATTGGTTTTAATATTAATGGAATCGTAGTACAAATATATTTCCAAATTTCTGCAATAGTTTAAATCAATCAAGTCACCACACAAATTAGTACTTATATGAGTTTCTTTGAATCTGGTGTAGAAACAGTTACGAGGGGCTGCTTCCAGCCAGATTCTATCTATCAGGCTTGCGAATCCATTGCGTCGGTATCGCCAGGCAAACTACAAATCATCTATGTACAGTCAGCAAAAGAGATACGTATGCAGGATCATCGGATATAGTTTATTTTAGTAAGAAACCGATGGATGTTGTCGACTGAAATTTAATTGGTTAAATTAGCTGTTTGGTTTCTATTAATAAAATTAAATTTTATTCGAAAACACCCATCGGTTTCTTACTAAACTTCAACTATATCCGACGATCCTACATACTTATCGCTTTTGTTGACTGTACTTCGAGACCGGTATGTCCTTTATGTTCCACGACGCTTGATCCTCGCGACACCAGTGGTTCCATTGAAGTTTAGCAGACTGAGGCCAGGAAACTACTATCTTTACTTAATATTATTATTAAAACTTAAGTGCTTAGACCCTTTTTAATCGAGACAACTTAGGTAATCTATTTTAGATTGTATTATTTTTAAAACCTGGGCAAATTAGTTGTAACGAGCCTCAAAACTGATTGCAATCGATTTGCTAGTTCTTAAAAGAGCGCGCGTTATAAAATTTTACCATCCAAGATACTCGACTATTAATATTAGTTAATGGGAACACCCATTACATTTTATATTTTACCTGTTCCGCAACTGTTTATAATATTTAGATGTTTTTACATTTTATATTTTATTTTGGATCCATTTTTATTAAAAAATTATAAGAGTTTTACGTCGTGAAACTTCTCTATTATTTCGCTATAATACGTAACGTCTTGTCTCTTTTTTGCTCCACACACACACAACAACATGCCGGTCCTTCTTCCGTGTCATCTAATAATATGACATTGTGTTTGATGGCGATTTAAGGAATATGGATATGGCTACAAAACAAAAACATACCGTGCTGACCTCAAAATAATTAGAGTAAGGGCAGAAGGACACTAAAGATGTGATTATTAAATATCAGAAAGAATTTTTTTATTGAGAAAAGAATAGGGCAAAACAATTTCGGTGAGTGGACGTAGTAATAAAAACCTGCCTGCCTTTAAGGAGATACATATAATTTGACTCGGTTTCTGTAGGTCTAACCTTGTACATATTTATTTAAGTTGTCATCTCATTTCGCAATGAGGCAAATAGTAGGTTTACCTTATTTTTTTGTCTATCATAAGAATTTTTCCTAATAATCGAATAAACAGTCATGTTTCAAGGTTTTAATGATTCCAAGCGGGCGATTAAGATTCGAGTTTATAAAATCTTTGAACCATATATTAACAAAAGGGAAGTAATGAAAGGTTGTGTTATGCACGAGTATAACCCTTATTTAGGTTATGAGAACAGGAATTATTTTTCCCGTGAATAATTTAATTTATTTTCGATCCCACTTTTGAATCCCAGTTTAATATTTTTGGCGTTGGATCCCACAAAACATTATTATGTATTTCCGTTGGATCCCAAATTTTATAAGTGCAAGAGAATTACGTTTTATTGTCGTTGAATCCCAAAACTATTTCCGTTGAATCCCAAAATTGAACGTAAAACTTCCGCATTTGAAACAACAGTATCACTATGGTTATGGTTAGGCTGGCTAACACTATGTAATATTTTTTACCTTTCTTTGTTTGTATCTTTATTATTAAACACGCTAATATCTGGAACTACCAGTCGGATTTGTAAAAATATGTTTGCATTTGATAGCCCATTTTTTGAGAAAGGCTAATAGAGCCTTAGAACCTGAGAAAAAATAAAAAAAATCAGAAAGAACGTTAAGATAAAACGAAGTAATAGCACGGGCGGGCGATGCAATGCGACGGGGTGGGTCGGTGGAATAAGAAATTTCACGCGGACGAAGTCGCGGGCAGAAGCTAGTATAACATTAAATATAACATACAACATTTATATAAGAAAAAAAAAAACTTTAAATCAGACCTTGATCCATATGATGTTAGTAATACATACTTATAAACTATGTTAGTAAAAATTATCTGTAATTACTAAAAATAATAAATATTAACTACTTGTATGTTCCTATGTTTCCTTTTTAATGATACATTATTTTTATAAGCACTAGAACCCTCAAAAAATGTTCAAAATTGCCGATTTAAACGCTGTCAACAGAGGCCTAGGGTAGGTACTTTGACGACTATTAATGAAAAAAGAAAAACATAGGGACACAGTATACATCCTTGTTATTCAGTTTATGAAATATATTTTAAATTGGTCCAATATTGGAGGAAGAAATAGTTGAGAGCCTAACCTCGAATTACAACTTTGTACATAGGCTTTTTCAAAAGTCTCTCCGACCGCTAGGCTCTCTTCCTATTACATTGAACTTACAACATGACTGCCAAAATAAATATATAGAAAGACAAAAGGGATATCCCCTTTTTCAAATACTGGCGTGATAATTATGTTGAGTAATCACGACATTCATTTGTTTCCAGTTCGGTGATATCCTGTTCTGGCGAGTATGGAATACTCATCGTGAGCTGATCGCACCGCCTAGCATCCACAAGGTGGTCCCATTCTGGTCCCAACACTGCATGCACACAGTCTCTTTAGTTGTGGTTCTTATGGACCTCGTACTCGTCCGGAGGAAAAGACCCAAGAGTAATGTACTGAATATTGGGATACTGTCGTGCTTCCTCGTCGCGTATACTGTTGTGTAAGTATTCAAATAAAATCAGAATTATATTGGTGTAATTGAAAACCTTTTAAAGGGTTATTTTACTCATCATTATGTTTTTTTACTATGCCTCACTCTGCAGTCTCTACCTGACCCTTCGAAGAAAACAAGCTTGTCGTTGTGTGTTTAAGTCTATTCTATTCCTAGCTAACACAGAGTTAAAACCTGCATTCTTACCCACATCTTTTCCCAACTACGTAAGTGTCGGCTTTCAATCTCGCCAGATGCTACCAAATATAAGTATTTTACACGCAGCGGCTGCCAGCTGAGTTTTGCAACCCAATTACTGAGCTCTGGAACATCGGGACACATCCAGAATATTTTGATGCAATTACACAGTGCAGGCTGCGGAAAAGGCTTCACTTTTTGTCAACGTACCTAATTATAGATGACACTTGGTTATGTCGCATTTTGGTTTATTCGGAAAATGTTAATTATATTTTTGATAAAGAGTAAGGCTAGTTCAAACACTTCTTAGTATGAGATCGCCGATTTCTTGATGCAATAGCACGATATTTTAAAAATATTTTTCAAAAAGAGCTCTATATATTTATAGGATCGTATGGTCGCAATCCGTATGGTATGTTTGCTCGTGTTTAGTGGGGTATATTTTACCTGTGCCATTGAGACTTTATTCTTTTTTATGAAATGCAAACCATAAACAAACGAAAAAAACATACATCCATGGCGCACACTCCACACGGAATAGCCGCGGCCTGTAAACTAAAAAAAATAACGTTCCAACGTAACTAATGGTAGGGGAGAGCCCTTTACTTTACTTTGTCGTGTATCACTTCTTCACAGAATGTAATTCTTACTAACAAGACCATAGGAGCGTGCAATAACACAGGCTGTGTTTTTTTTTTCTTAAAAATCTACCGAGTTCGATTCCTAGCTACAGTCATTGATTTTTCGACTTTTCGCCCTGAATATGCTTGCTCTAAACCCTATGGGCTGCCCTCTATCACAATAACAAGCCGTGTGCCCGATGGGATTTCCTATCGGAAAAAATTACGAACTTCCATATCAATTTTCATCCCCTATTTAACCCCTTTAAGGAATTAATTGTCAACATTTCTTCATTAGCGTTCATCTTCGTTATCTCGTATAAAGAACTCTTGTGTAAAATTTCATGTTTGTAGACCCAGCGGTTTATGCTGTGCGTTGTCTGGCATCAAGTAGAGAAGATCGGTGATATTCAATTGTTTTTCCTTGTCTTCAGGTGCGTGCAAAGTGTCTTGAAAGGCGAGTACATCTATCCAGGCCTCAAGCTGTTCACAGGAATCAAGTTTCCAGTACTAGTAACATACGTTTTCGTCGAAAACTTTTTCTACTATACAAGCCAATGGCTAATCGTCGACATGGTGTGGGGCTCAGGGCATTTGAAGAAAGTCGTATAAAAATTGATTAAGTTGCAGCGGTATCTACAAACGCCACATGCGAACTACGCGTCATACTGACGTCACACAAAATCCTGCATCTCGCAAGCAGAGTTTACCGCACAACTAGCATTATACAACGGCCCGACATGAATCATTGGACAGTTGCCTGCCAGACACAACACCCATCTGGTCGGAGGATCCTCCCTTTTCTATGGGGGATGAGTGAACTTTACATTCCGTTCCTCATACCTCTATACAGTAATATTTAATAGATAAGTTAGTACAACCGCTATGTGGTAAAGGATATTTTTTTTACTAATATAAGAGGTACTTTTAATTTATTTATATAACATTGTACATGGTTAGCGAGGGAAGATGATTGAAGGGGCGTTGGCTCGGCTGAATACTTTTATTATAATAATGAAAAGCAAAGTACAGTAAAACCAAAAAGTGCAATGCCTAATGAATCAACTTGATTGTTGATATTAAAGTAAGCAAAATGTAGCGAACGGTACCCGTTCGCTACATTTTCTTTTCACTTTATAAAAATTGTAAAGCTGAAAACTAAATAGGTAGCATATTAATATATTAATTATAAAATTAATAATATTCCAGTGATCTTTTAATAATTTATGACAAAAGCACAAAGTGTTTTTTTATTTATTTTATAAGCCCAGTGTGTCATTTCTTTATGAACTATATTATGTGATAGTGTAGTAAGAAGGTGTAGTAATTTGTTTAATTAAACCGAATTTGAGTATTTATTGTTGTTTTATTAAGGAAAAAAGCTTTAATACGAGTACTATTGTGAAGCAGACAGGTAGGTACGTACTGAAAGTACCTATATCCTAAAAAAATCATAATATATTCTCTGAACTCTGAAATTAAATAATTGTGCTCTTGTAGCTTTTAATCCAGATTATTTCTTTAAAAAATTATTTGCCTGTTGTCAGTAAAGGGAAATAAATGACTAAAAACCACCAACTAAAAAGATAAGACGCCATCTTGGATTTTATGTGACGTCATATACCCGCGGAACGACATGACGTTTCTAACATCGTCTGTCAATGACGACGAGTAGTTTAGGTGTTATGGGGGAACAGATGTACGTACATACATACCCTAAAATCAAAACTCGCCTTTGGCTCTGCCATAGTCGGGTAAATATAGGTATATAATATTATAGGTTTCAAGCGTCGAATTATGTTACAGTCTTGTTTATCATGACGATTACTTATGGCCCAATTGTGCCTATAGTTTATCCAACAACTAATGAGATAATCCTGGGATAACTTCATAAATCCCTTTGTTAACGAATTAATTCTGGTTTTACTACAGCGGGCTTACTTGCTAAATACGTGAATTTGATACTCGCAAGTGGGTCATACTGAGTTTTGAAAATGACAATGCCAAATGAAAATTGTAACATGAAAAGGTTGGTATTTTCTGTGATCTTAAAGATTTTAGATGGAAATGTTTTGGTCGAAAGTAAGTTAATTCTTCTTAGAGTTAAAGGCCCTTCATGGTTTGACAGATACGACTTGCGTCAAACAACGCGCGCGCGTCACCTGTCACCGTCCATATCGCTCCACTAGTCGCGTCGCGGTGGCTCGAGGCGTGCTCTAGGAGGGTATCACTTCTCTGCCGTGAAACTATATCAGCAAAACCACAAAAGGTCCGCCATGTAGGTATTGTACGACAAGCAAAACTGCCTGTTCTAACGCACAGATTTAATTAGGATTCTATCTCTTTCCGGCGTGATTTACACCTCCGCGCTGAGTCCGCTAGGTTGTTGCTGTGCCACGTTTGTTTCGCATGCATCTGTGGCAGTCGACAAGTTTATAAAGCGAAACTTATGTTTTTTGTAAAATGGATCTTGATTTTACGGAAAAACTAGTCTAGGAGGTCCAAAGTAGACCTATACTGTATTTAATAAGACGAAAGCGACGGCATTTCGCTCTGATTGCTACAATTCAAGTGACTCTCATGCATGATGTTTCGTTACTTGAATCACGACATAATGTAGTAATGTGTCTGTGCGGAATTCGTTTAGCGGTTTCTTATCAATATTTTCGCGGTAGAGGTGTGCTCAGGCCCTAAACCACTTCTTTCCTTTATTTTCTCCACAGTAACTGTCGCAAGACCCGCGGCGCTTGTTCGTGGCCACGGGTTAAAGGCGTGGACTGAATATATTATAAGTACACACGTAAGTATATCGTTGGCTCGTCGATCCAGGTGATTGTAAGCGTAACAGCCGAGAAAGGTGTTGAGTTCAATCCCCGAGTAGGGCAAAGTGTTATTGGGTTTTAATTTTGGATCAGTAGTCAGGAGTCTGGATTTGTGTCGGGTTAGTGGCTAGTAGCTATACTTCTAGACATGGGACTTAAACAAAATATCGGTGCACTACCTCTTCCTGTCCTTGATGTTATGTTACGATGCTCCTACTATCATCATCTGCCTAGCCTTTTCTATGTTGGGGTCGGCTTCCAGTCTAACCGGGTGCAGCTGAACACCGGTATTTTACATGCAGCGAGTGCCTATCTGCCCTTCACAACCCAGTTACTGGCTAATTTGATACCCCTTGGTAAGACTGGTTTTCAGACTTTCGGGCTTCTGACTACCCGTAACGACGGTCAAAGATCTACTAATGACAGCCGGGACCAACGGCTTAACGTGCTTTCCGAGGCACGGAGGGGTCTCTGTATGTAAAGATGGTCACCCATCCACAGCCCAACCGCGGCAAGCGTAGCTTAGCCTAATCGGTCGGCCTGTGCGGCTGTTATTATTTACCCACGAGCCTCTACTGTAGCCCAATAAAATAAGACTGTTTAATGTTTAACAGGTCCAGCCTAATGTAATGAAACTATTTCATTAAACATGTAATCTCCCGGATTAATATCTACAATCGGGATATACATTTTAATTGTTACCAATTAGAGCTACTCGTATGTCCAAACAATTTGGAATAACGTGATAATATTTTGGAAATTTGAACGCATCTGTTAGTTAAACCTTGGCTTTAATCAGAGCAAATGTCGATTCGATTAATTGGTGGTGCGGATAATCAATTAGTTATATTCGCTTGGTTGGAGAGCAGTGGTGGCCCAGTGGTAACGGCCGCAACTTACAAGTTGTAGGTCGTAAGTTCGAACCCAGACAGGCGCTTTACATTGTGTAAATTATTTCATCACCACTGCTCTAAAATCGCTGAAGGAATACATCGTGAAGAAACCGGCATGTCCTAGAATAAAAAAATCGAAGACATGTGTCATGTACCAACTGGGCCCGCGAGGAACTCCAGAGGTGCAAATAAACGATTTTATTTATTAATTTTATTCTATTCTCCGGTACTACCATCGCAAAATATTGTCAAACATAAGTAACATCTTCGATCAGTGCGAAACTATTCGTCATTAAATATCATATTCAAATTATATGTAAGCTGAAAGTCTGCCGACCAGTCTTACCAAGTGGTATCGTATTACCTAGTAGTAACTGGGTTGTGGAGGCCAGATAGGCAGTCGCTCCATGTAACATACTGGTATTCAGCTGCATCCGGTTAGACTGGAAGCCGACCCCAACATAGTTACGAAAAGGCTAGGCAGATAATGATGATTTAAATGGTATGTAAATGTCCGGAACATAATGTTATGTTTGGAATACACAATAACATGTTTATTTGCAGTGACTAAGCTTTTATTATAAGTACATAATAGGTAGTTTGCATCTAAGCACGTGTCTTAAGCAAGTCGTATCTTTGACAAAGAAGTACAATAAAAAACTTATTGCTAAAATCATTATAAATGTGAGTTTCAAAACACGTGCCTAAAAGAGCAGAGCTGTAGTAGCCTAGTAGTGATAACCCCGATTTACGAGTCGTGAGTTCGAATCCAGGCAGGCACTTTACTTTTTGTATTTAATTTCATCACCACTACTCTAAAAACGGTGGAGGAAAACATCGTGAGGAAACTGGTTTGTCCTAGAACCAAAAAATGCGTGCGTGTGTGCGTATAGCGTGGTGGATTATGGCCCACTCCATCTCACAGAGAGGCGGCCTGAGTTCCAGTAGTAGGAACATTATAGGCTGATAATGCTATGTATAAAATAGGGATAATTAACTTAGAAAATAAATAAAGTATGTAAGTCAACTTTCTGACTAAGTGAGATTAATTTTATTATTATACACATAGTAGCTGCGGTCGCCTTCGCAGAAAAGCAATCGAGCAAGTAAAAGAGAACGGCAATCGTTTCGCGGAAAAGTCATTTATGTATTGCAATTTTCTTTGATGAAAAGCAAGCCACGCTAATAAACTTACTATTTTTAATAAGGTGCATTGTAGCTTACAATATGAAAAGGGATCTCGTACTGTATCCATTGGGGTTTATAAAGGGACAGACACACAAATAAATGACAGGGGCGACGCACTACAAACCCGAATAGTTTCTAAAGCTCGATGTGTAGTCAGTGAAATTAAATGATATCAAATTGAATTTCCGAGTGCCATAGGATGTTATAAGTTATAGTTAGCGTCCACGCGGATAAAGTAGTTAATGATATGGTCAAGCAACATTGATAACCCCTTAGCTTTTAAGAACCTAATAAACAATTTTATAGTTAACTATTAAATTATTTATTGGTTTCATTAGAGCTAGTTAGCTGGGTTCATAAACAATTTAATTGTTAAACGTTTAGGTTACTCCTTACTAAAATAGCACTTTGACCATTAAGAGTAAGTATTCAACTTAGCCTTGGTTGGAATGTCAATTTTAGTTGGATTGGCATTTCGTAGGATAACTTTGTGTAATTCATTGGTTAGGCCCTATTGAGATAGGATTTATTAACTCTGTTAGATTTGATTCCCTTTTAGGATTCCCGGATAATTGATAGATAAGTTCCTTAGAATCTATCTACACCTCCTTTCGGCGTATATCTGTCTGTTATCCAGAACACAGGTAAACCAGACAAGGTCTGCACTTCGGTAATCCTGTGTTTCCGAATTGTTACGAACGTCGCACTACAGAGTCGGCTTCCAATCTAACCGGATGCAGCTAAATACCAGTATTTTACATGGAGTGATTGCCTATCTGACCTCCACAACCCAGTTACTGGATAATACGATACCCCTTCGTAAGACTGGTTGTCAGACTTTCGGGCTTCTGACGTCTCGTAACGACTGTCACAGATCCACGAATGACAGCCGGGACCAACGGTTCAACGTGCTTTCCGAGGCACGGAGGAGTCTTGGTATGAAAAGATGGTCACCCATCCACGGACCAACCACGGCAAGCGTAGCTTAACCTGATCGATCGACCCGTGGGGCTGTTATTACTTAGCCACAAGCCCCACCCAAGAACAGCTCTAATTTTCTAACCATGGTTACAAAATAGGTAACCCTAATATGCAGCTGTTATAACCATGGAAATACTTCCATGGATTTAACAGCCCTATACTAGATTTCTATATCATCCCACTTCGTAGTTACGAAGATAAACGATGATTACCGAAGCGCATTCTTGTACTGGGAGATCTGTATTTTCGCTACAAATAACATGGTGCTATTTCACTCATAATATTATTTTTTATACCACTTTGTTTTCTGACGTCAATCTAGTCAAACATGGCTGACACAGAGAGCACTTCGCTTGTTTTATATTCAACTGAATCTGGACGCTTGTCGAAATATTCACAAAGGCCTTTTATGGCGAAAAATATTTTTGGTGCCATTCCTTACGATAGTAAAACAACGAGTAGCTGGCAATATAATGGAAAACTCGTTGATTGTAAAAGGCAGAGAATAATTGAATTGAAATATAAGTTAAAACTATGCTACACTATCTTTCCACTTTATCATAGTTGTGTATGTATTTATTATTTTGATTACCTTATTTTTATTTTAGAAGTATGTATGTTTATTTGTATGTATGTAAGTATATTCTCATATTATTTGTTTAGTTTTATTAAGTGAATTGTTTTTAGATTTTATGTATTTTTTTTGTCTCCTTTACTCTTTTACACGCTGTCTACAATCTCTCTATTTCTTGTCCTATCGCAGGTATGCTGGAAGAGATTTCTTATGAAATAAGCATCACCTTTGTACCTATTTTTCTGTTCTGTTTCTTCTTGTCTGTTTATATATGTGTGTACATAAATATTAAAATAAATAAATGATAGGAATATCGGGTTGGTACCTTCTTAAGTAAAAAAAAAAAGTGAACGGAATTTTTTAAAGTTTTCAAAAGAGAAAAAAAATCCCATGGACACTGGAGGTGCCACTGGGGCATCTAGAATCGTTATTTTCTTTAACGTTTAAAAGTGCCTTTTAATGGCGTACATTTGATTACAATTAAAATAATGATTTTATTTTAACTTTTATCTTTTTTCTCGGCTCCAAAGAGTCCTAGCGTGATGTTAAATAGCCTATAGCCTTCCACAAAAATTTGACTATCAAATGTAGAAAGAATTTTTCAAATCCGACTGGAAGTTCCAGAGATTAGCGCGTTCAAACAAACAAACAAACGTTTCAGCTTTATTATTAGTAAAGATGTCGTGATTAAAAACAAATGGTTAGTCACCTCAACAAATGATTGTGAACGTTGATTAAATCCGGCGGAGTAATTTTATGGTTACACCAAAGGCCTATTTTAACACTGTTATACTGCTTATACATACCTTGTGTTGTTACTCCACAGCGATTCCAATATATGCTCTTCTTCTTCAACCTGCAATAAATTCTACATGTGTCAGTCGACGTTATGTAAAATATCAATAGACTTCGGTCAGACAAACATCGTTCGGTCCAAGGTTCTTTCTGGCAACGTATCCAGACAAGGCTATAACTAAGGTACCTGGGTCGAATATGGCCACCTTAAGGTTTCGTGTCTATTTTTTTATACTTTTTAAGATTAGAGGGCAAGCCACGGTATTTATTTATAAAGTGTACCTAAGAAGCTTTCATATTGTAGCAAAAAAATAATAAAAACATTGAATATTTACAGATATTCTTTACTTTTTTGTAAATTTAGAAAATGGCCATATTTCCGACAGGGTAGGTAAATATGCCCATGGATGTGGCCATATTTACTGTATCACTTTAAAATTATTCTAGAAGCGAAATTAAGTAAAAAAAGATGTCTGCTTTTATAAAAATATTTATTTACGAATAGAGTAAAAAAAAAGTAGAAAGTAGATTTTATTTCTTTTTCTCTTCAAAATAACGTTTTAGAGTCCGTCTTGGTACATTGTAATGTTTAACAGCCGTATATACCTTCATCACACTTTACTTGACAGTTCATAAAGCTAACTTCATATTTTCCTCAGCCCAGTTACCCCGAATCCCCATATATTTGTACCGCGCTATTGCCTAAAACAAAAAAATTATAAGTATATAGGTGTCAATAATTCATACGGTAAATATGGTCAAACGTTGGCCATATTTTCAGTCACGCCATTTTTTTTCTCTATATTCAGACAAATCATAAACACATTAGTATTTTGAAAAATACATAAAGAAATATCAAAATACAATTGCCGCACAGCATGGCAACGTAAATAGAAAATAATAAAATCGAAAAATAACAGAAATATAGGACCGAACTTACTTGGATTTTTTATAAGGGCAGCGCGCCCTCCCACTTCGACGAAAACTGAGCGACTGGCTTCTGTGCGAGAGGGGTGGCGGGGGCGCCATTCGGATAGGCGGCTCGGCCGCGATCGTATACCGTCGCGTTTAGTTTTATAAAGTGTTGCGTTTTAGAAATAATAGTATGTGGCCATATTTATCGGCTGGCCATATTTATCGGCTGGCCATATTCGACCCAGGTACCTTATTTGGACGACTCCAACTTGTCTAGCCTTGGTTCTATCAAACTACAAATTCACGATGGAGAATGTTACGAAAATATTATAGTCCACGTTTGGCACGTTATAAAAACTTGGTTCGATTCAAATTACTTCATATTATCAGACGCCTGTAAATTATGTTCCTAAAAGTTCATTATGTATTTTATTTATTTTGAAAGGTTGGTCAAATTATCTTAATAATACGATACCCCTTGGTAAGACTGGTTGTCAGACTTTCAGGCTCCTGACTACCTGTAACGACTGTCAAAGATCTACAAATGACAGCCCGAATCAAAGGCTTAACGTGCTTTCCGAGGCACGGAGGGATGTTGGTATGTAAAGATGGTCACCCATCCACGTACAATCCGCGGCAAGCATAGTTTAACCTGATCGATCGACCCGTGCGGCTGTTATTACTTAGCCACAAGCCCCTCGCAAGTAGCAAGCTTCCCTGTTTACGAATATTTACCAGCGTCAGTCCCTGTCGCGTCTGCAATTTTTTATATTTTTTTCCTAACTACATTTAGGTCTAAATAAATAAAGTCAGTAGCTTGCTAGTGTTTTGCGCGAGTCTCTCGCGTGCCTGCTTACCGGTCATGTCACGTACGGGAACATAAATTTTGTCAATCCCACTGCAGTTGTATAACAACTTTTCAATTAAAGTCTGAAACAATACAATTTTGCCTCACAAATGTGCTGATGAATAGAATATTATATATAACTTTTTTTGGCACATTCAAAAACAAAGTTTGTCGTCCACAAAAAGGCGTCAACTTTTTCTATATTCTAAAGGCGTTTCCCAATTGTTTTCCGAATATCTTGAAATTTTCGTGATTTTTATCGACTAATAGATTATCTGAACCTTAGAGCAAAAATGGTCTGATTCATACGAATAACCTGATGATACAGACAAATCCTACTAAGAAAGAAAAATTGAATATTTGTTGTCTTTGCGCTTACTTTTCATTGTGTTTCCTTCTCAATATTTTCTATTTTCGACCATCGTCGTAAACACAATGAAAAAAAACTATTCAGGGACTTTTATCATTCCGTGGGCATTGGCAAAGAAATGCTTTCGAATAGATTCATATTATGTTTAACTTGTTTTCTATTACCCTAAATCCGGACAAAAAAAACCCATTCGACCTGAATGTTTCCCACATGTTTTCCATCCGCACAATGGAGGATACAGACGTGTCCCACTTGTCGCGATCTCAGGAGGTAAAGCAACAGAGGCACAAAGTCTGCAGACAGACACTTGATAGAAAAGTGTAGGTGGTAGTTTCGCTTTGTTCCACGAACTAACTCCGTGCAAAAGGAAGTTGGCCCGTTCCAATGGTAATGTATATTTTTGTGTTGCTCGTATTTTGCGTCCTTTATTTCTATGTATGTATTGGTTACTGTTTTGAACAGCAAATTGTTTGAAACAAAATATTTACATACATCACAGTCATGGGTCAGTATGTATTTTCATACTTGAAAATCACGAATTCTAGTACCTTTCAGGGGTGACATATTGTTAGATTTAATACTTATTTCGGTATCAAAAAAATTACTTACAAAATAATCTTCAGAGGGATGCATAGAAATTTGTTCCTTTTTATACAGAGAAAGGGATATTAATAGGAAACTCGTGCTCGAAATTATATTGCTATTTACCAGGACGAAGACTGAAGGAAAGATTAGATACTTGTCAGAAATACTTTTGTTTTGTACGCTCATATAAGAACTTAGTAACTATAAATAAAAACAGGTTGGTAACGGCGTAGTCAAAATGTCATTAGGAAAAAAACTAACCATCTATATTTTTTACAGAGATTAAGTATATGACGCAAATCTCAATGTCGTTACTGCCCTTAATAAGACAATACAGAAACATGTTATTGCTTTACCAAATATGGATGTTTTATGAACCATAACCGAGTTCCCAGAATGATTAATACATCTATTTAATTGATAACTAACAATAATTTTAACTACAGCAACTAATATGTCTGCATGTGCAGTATTCAATAGTTATTGATTCTACGAATGTCTTACAAAGGGTACTACCAGTATTTTACATAGAGCGACTGCCAATCTGACCTCCAAAACCCAACTACTGGGTAATACGATACCCCTTGGTAAGACTGGTTGTCAGATTTTCGGGCTACTGACGACCCGTAACGACTGTCAAAGATCCACGAATGACAGCCGGGACCAAACATACTTTCCGAGGCACGGGGGGGTCTTGGTATGTAAAGATGGTCAGCCAGCCATCCACGGACCAGTCCAAAAAAACAGTCGAAGTATAGTAATTAATTAGCTTTAATGCTACAATGATGAAAGCAAAGATTAGACTACACTGTCCTCCCATACCTACTGTAATTTGAAAACATTGTAAAATAAAATTATTTTTTAAAATAGTAACCGTGGAGTTTCTTGCCGGTTCTTCTCCGTAAGAAACGACCAATTGGAATCGTGCACCTAGCTTTTGACGTTTCATAAGTGCCCTATGTAGGTTTATGTGAAATAAAATATTTTGATTTGATTTGAGACGTAAAATATTTTCTTTTTCGGACATCAATGATTTCAAGATACAACCGGTTGACGAATTTAATTACACTTACCAAGTCTGCAAACTGAAAAATAAGTACCTACTTAATAAACCTAGAAAAAGTAAACAACATGCATTTATTTATCTAGAGTAACAATAACTACTCAGCACACCATCATATTCATCAGTCTACCATCATTCATATGTAGATAGATATACATTCATATCACAAAACTCATTATCTTCGAATCTAACATGAACACGTAATAACGAACATTGCCAATAACGAAATTGCCAATTTGTGCAGATAATCTCATACAAAAAGCCGACCATGCATGAAAGATCAAGATTTCAGTACGCTTGGTCGTCCACAATTATTATAATCCTTGACTGAGGGAATTAGCTAGGTTATAGGCCGACCGCTTAACTGAGACTTTGACTGAGGTAGCAGCGCGGTGCCCGGTGTGTGGTGACGTGCGGTGCGAGAGCTCAGTGATTCGTCAACTTGTGACAACTATCACCCCTCCCGCACCGCAGCTACCTCAGGCAACGTCTCAGTTAAGCGGTCGGCCTTTAGTCTGGTGAATGAATCGACCTAGGTTTTATACATAACTACCTTTTTCTGAATAAAAATAAGGTACCGATAAAAGGAAAAACTTTTCAAAAAGTTTCGTCTTTTAATTTTGATTGGATTGTTTGATTCCTTATCAATTATGTATCTATAATTATGTCTTAGTGGTGGCCCAGTACAAACGGCCATGGCTAACGAATTTTTGGTTCGAACTCAGGCAGGCGCTTTACTGGTTCGTCTTACTGTTGTTGCCTCGTTCATCTACAATAGTAGCAAAAGTGCCTGTTTGAAGTTTGAGCTTCCAAGTTCGATTCCCAGGTTAGGATTTTTTATTAGGTTTTTATGTTGTAAAATCTAGCTAGCAGAGTACAGTTTGGACCTATACCCGTTAAAAGGCAAAGGGTTCGCCCTCCTAAGGTACAATTGAAGTAGGTATACGAAACATGAATATAATGATGTGCACCTCTGACAATCCTTACGGGAAAAAAGTGTCTGAATTGTAAATAATTTCCGGGTTCTTGTATCCAATAATATTTGCATCAAAACCATTAAATTTTCTAACACACGCATATGAATTAAGCATCTCATATGACAAAGCTGTGACCCCACAAACCTCAATACTAGTGCTGATGCCAACGCAAACTGCATGGTAACGAGATACGGGCACGTCAAATAGAACATAAAAGCAAGATGAACGTGGTTGAATAATGTGAACGTTCTAGAATCTACAGCATGTATCAGATAGGTGTTGTCTATGATAAAATGGATGAGGCCTAAACCCCTATGGTGGTGTTTTAAATTAATTTAAATTAAATTAAAAGCCTGTGATGTCCCACTGCAGGGCAAAGGCCTCCCTACTCTCTTTCCACTTCTCTCTGTTTAAAGCTTCTGAGGACCCGTTTTGAAAGAGTTCAGCTCATATAATTATGGTGATATATGGCCTGAAAAATAAAAGAGCTAAAATAGCAAGATATCAATGTACAGCGTGTTTCAGAAGGGTGTGGTCATAAGTAACTTTCTACTAACTTTTTCTACATTGTAATTGCGAAAATATAATCAGCCGTCCCATACATTTGGGTCGAGTACGTATTAAAGCCTTGTATGGTACAGTTGGTATTTTAAATTCGACCACAACAGCTGTCTGATACATGCTGTATAGTAAGGTCAAGTCGATCTCAGAAATGGAATCATCGATGCGATTATGGATTTTGAGAAGGAAATTGGTTATGGTCAAAACTAGAATATCGCGTTCGTACTCAAAATCATAATCATATCGACTAGGACGGTTTTGAGAAAGGACATGGGTGTGATTTTTCTGTCGGGAAAAGTGGTTTTTATTTTTGCATTTTTCTTTTAAGAAGCTTTAGATTGTCATCATCCAAATGTTGTAGCCATTCAGTCTCTTCAGTCAAGGAATTACAAGTCCGAATGCTGACCTCGGTTCCTGTGTTCGATCATCGGGTCGGGCAAAGTGTTATTGGACTTTCCCATTAGGGAATTGAAAATGCTATTGTGTACGTGGGACTTTTAACATACCTAATTGACGATATATGAGTGTAGGACCTACTTATACACATCAGCACCAGATTTTCTTTTATGTGTATCTATTTTAACTGAAATAAAAGTGAAGCTGCTAAAGTTACAAAAGAAAATTATAGTAGCTGCCTTTGTTTAGAGGATTAGTTTTTGCTCTTTGATATTTTGATACTCGTAACAGCCTCGATTTCTCTCCAGCAACAAGAACCCTATATATAGTACATACTAATTCCATTCACGAGATATACATAAATCTGTCATCCCGCCATACAATAGAACACACAGCACAAACTATTCTCCAGCTGATACTAAACCTTCATTTATTTTAACTGTGTTACCTGCATGAGTGAGATAGTGCGTATAATCCTATGATTTAGTGAGCATTCCGCTTCGTTAGTTGGCAAGCCGAGATCAATACATATGTGAGTACTGTGACATCCTGTGTCTTTGCTCGGTTACGTTTTTGATGCTTTATGAATACCTACTTAGCTCCTTTTATTATAAACGGTGAAGAGGGATTGGACGTTCACTTTATTTTCGTTTTAATGATGTTTGAATAGGACTATTTAACTTTGTTTCTTGTCGCTGTATTAAATTAAATAATGATTTTCAACATCATAAAGATCTTTCATTGATATTACATAACATGATATCACGCTTATTCTGCCCGAAGGGTAAAACAGAGATGTCTTATACATTTATTAATAACTAGCTGACCCGAACTTCGTGCCGCCTCAGAATCCTAACTTTAATATTATAAATGCGAAAGTGAGTGCGAAAAAAAGTGCTGTTGTGTGACAAAGTTCAATTGTCACGTGGCGCCATCTATTATCATAGTAACGTTATTATTGTTTTCCTCGAGAACAGCACTATTTTTCGGGATGAAAGGCACCCTGTGTCCATTTCTGTACACCTGGTAACCGAACCGATCATCCTGAAATTTTGCATATAAAATTTCAAAATGATCGGTTCGATGGTTTAGGCGTGAAAAGATAACAAATAAAAAACAAACAAACTTACTTTCGCATTTTTAAATTGTATTTTTTATTTATTCTTTAAGATAACATATAAACTATAATAATATGTACATTTATATAAAAAAATAAGTAAAATAATCATAGGGCATCAAAGAATTCGTCCGCATCGCTGTCAACAGGAACAGTGCCCAAAAGGCTGGCAGCATTGCCACGTTGTATGGCAATGCTAATTCTTTGGCCAAGAAATAGGCCAGCCCTCTGGTCACGTGAAGAGTCGACTAATCGCTTGGCGATATCTCGAAAAACCAAGTGGGCACTCGGACCCCATGGCCCTAGTGTTTCAACCCCAAACGGCTCGAACATATAAATCCCAATTAGGTTGCAATATTTTCGCCGTTTGAGGTTTTCTGCACCTTTCGCATTTATAATATTAATATATACGTTAGGATAATAATTGGAATTTAATATGCATGCTATTAAGATGTTTTTGTGGAACTACTTAGTATGTAGTATGAATTTAAAAGTCTGCTCGACTCATCCCATAATTTAGCCTAGTGTAATTTTTTTTGAGGCAGCTTTTTAAGCGAGTAGGATTTCTTATGCGGCATTTTAGAAATTGAATTTCTGTAATATTTTTTTTTTATATGGGAGATAAACTTTACTTATCAAATGTACAAAAATATAATAAAATGGCTTTACAATACAATTTCTTAACCTAAATCCGTTCATTCAATAAAGGTTACATACCTATACAATTAAAAAAACACAACTATTGCAAAACAGAATAATTTTAAAATAAAGTCAAAAACCTCAACAAGATGCATTTTAAACCAATAACATATTGAAGAAAACTACATAACAAAATACCTATGTACAAAAATATGATAAAATGGTGATGATAAACAGCTGTTCATACTTTTATCATGTTATAACAATATTCAAAATACACAAAAAGAACAAAAGTCAGAAAGAACTCGAAGCGAAAAACGAAGTAATAGTGCGGGCTGGCGATGCGATGCGACGAGGTGGGTCGGGAGTACAAGAAATTTCACGCAGACGAAGTCGCGGGCTTCTAGAAGCTAGTCAATAATGATCATTCAACATGAAACAAATACACTTATTTATATAAAATACATTAAATTTTAAAACAAAGTCAAAATCCTAAGCAAGAAGCAATTTTTGTCCTAAAATCTATTTGTCAAGTTTCAACAAATATTTCCTAGCTCCTAGAACGTAATCTCTAATACAAGTTTCCCAGTTAATCGTATGCACGTCGAAGTTAAACATTTCTTTATCTACAGAAGACATAGTTTTTAAAAGATTTCTTATATTGTTATCAGAAAACCTCCATTCGTTAAGTAAGAAGAATTTTACTGCCTCTACGACTTTCTTCAGCCGCTCCTGTAGTTTCATTTGTCTGTAAAATTAAGAGATTGATAACCTTTATTGATTTAATCCAACTCGCACTGAATATTTATATTTAGATCAGTTTAGAAATATAATATCTATGTATATCTAATACTAAAAATAACAAAATTAAATCCTAACTTAACTAAAACTATACAGAAACTAAAATATAGCGTCGAAAAATTCATCCGCATCGCTGTCGACTGGTAATGTTCCCAAGAGACTGGCGGCATTGCCACGTTGTATGGCAATGCTTAGCCTTTGGCCAAGGTAAAAGCCAGCCCTTGGGTCACGGGAAGTGTCAACCAGCCGTTTTGAAATTTCTTTAAAAAGACCATGAGCACTCGGACCCCACGGCCCGAGGGTTTCAACCCCAAATGGCTCGAAAATATTGATGAAAATATAGAGATTGATGTTAACTTAAAAAGTCATTTGACAACTTTAAATAAAGCCCCACTTTACACGTTGCAAGTTTCTTGTCTGTGGCAGTACAGTAAAATTGAAGCGACTGCTTGACTTGATTTGCAGTTGCATCGTCTAAACAGTGTTTAGGCAATGCCTCAACTCACGGTATGCCACGGGCAATTAAATTGTACCGTGTAAATCAGACTTATAGATTTGATAAATAAATGATAAATGATTTTTCTGTAAGTAGGTTTTTACAAACACTTTTACACGTCAACCATATTTTTTTAAGCTAGATGAGTTCGGCTTTTCCTATCGGACTAATCTGAGAAGAAAGACCGAACAACTCACGAGGCAGTTTCTTCAAAATCTTGGTCAGATCATGTGAAGACCATGTAGATTGGTGTCTGAAATGCTCTTTTGAGGAAAGAACCACACAGATTGAGCTGATACATTATCTAGTAATAATACAACACCGTTTGTTTTATTGTTTTGTATTTTTTTTTTATCAGTCTAATTGTAAAAGAACTCGGTATACGAAAATATTCATAACTTTGAAGGCAATTAAATTATGGTCATGCTGTAGAAAGATTTTTTGTTGGAAATGACCTCCTTTATCTCCTTAATTCATTTGATCCACGACTTTTTAGCCATATTACAAAAATCCCACATCGCTTCGCTTTGTATTGGAGAGCGAAGCATGTTAGGCTTGGTGGGTAGGCTTTTATCGAAAACAGCTTATTTCTTTCAGTTCCCACGACTACCAATTTTCCACAAAACTGTCCGAGGCCTATAAAATGGTTCCAACGTCTATAACAAAGGTAAAATAAAAAGAGGAACTTACGTTGCTTTCTTTCCAGTTAATATACACCATAAATCAATCAAGAACGCAGGTATAATCTGAAGGGTGTAGGTTATTAAATTGTACAAAATCTTCCTGGGGGTGAATATTATAAAGGGCCACGGAAATTCATCTGAAAATAACGAAAACAGTATTATCTTCAGCGTACGAAGAAATCTATTTCTCAAACATGCTAGACAATTTGAGCATTATTTTGACAACAAATCGAAATTGCTGTACTGGCCAAATACATGTGAGCAGCGGCCGGCAAAAGTTGTATGAAAATCCATATCTGTCGTGGTTTAGCGGCCAAATAAATTACATAGTAAACTCATATCTGTCGTATAATTTAAAAATGGAATACTATGGCAACAGGTATGACTCTATGAAAAAGTTTTTAGAGTAGATACTTCTGTTATTATCTGGATATTCTCTTTCTATCTAACTATATTAACTTTCCAATATTATTTCTAAGATTTATACGGTATATTACTGTATTAAAAAAAAAATGTTTTAATAAATATGAATTTATTATTATTACTTTGAATACTTGAATATTGAAATCCTCTAAACAGTAGATATTAAATCATTTTACAATAAGTCAAAAACGTACATGAGTGTGACGAAAATTAAGTACCTATGAAAAGTCAGGAGACTAAAATGATTGAATAAATTAAATTGACCAACTTAATTTGTCCGTATATTCATATCACAAACTGTTATTCTTTGACACTTGTATGAAATGGCTATTACACAGCCAATTGGCGTAGGGTGTCAATTTGTTTAACTATCCCGGACTGTACACCCGGCACAACTGGACAGGGAACCGGGTGTATATGTTCGGGTGGATATTATGTTATAGCTCATACCGACAAAAGTAAATAGTATAAAAAGAGAAGAAAGCCCTACATTACTTCTGGAAATATAGTCGGTTACAAAAATTCACGAGAGAGACTTTGCCCTATATTATAATGTAACTTTATAGGCCGACCGCTAGCAGCGCGGTGCGGGAGGGGGTGTGGTGACGTGATGCGAGAGCTCAGTGATTCGCCAGCTTAGGCGGATCACACACTACGACGCACCACGCGACGGGGCGCAGATAACGCGCCCCCGCGCGTGATTTTTTACATACAAATTCAATAAAAACGCGCTTCCGCGCGTGGAATTTGGCTCCGTTTCCCGCGCCCCGTTGCGTATTGCAGTGCAGTGTGCGAATCGCCTTATTCCCGCACCGCGCAGCTACCTCAGGCAACGTACCAGTTAGGGTCAGTTCACACAACGAAGCGACGCGGCGCGCAGTTTTCAAGATAGCAAAACAATTATAGACTTTATCAATTACACAAAAAGGTACACAATTTAGTGAAGTGGCGGCGGCGCGCGCCCTACCTCGCTGAATTGTGTACTTTTTTGTGTAGTAGATAAGGTCTATAATTGTATTGCTATCTTGAAAAAAGCGCGCCGCGTCGCGTTGCGGTGTAAACTGACCCTTAAGCGGTCGGCCTATAGTAACTTACTTAATGAGTGCTTAAGAACCACTCTTCTGGTGATAGCACTTGCTCCATCACACGTGATGGGGTTCGTTGTTCCGGTACAGCAGTTGTATACTTTAATTTGTTTTGATCTGTAATCAAATGCAAGGTACAATTGTAAATCTATACTAACAATAAAGTTAAAGAGATTGTTTGTTTGTGTGAACGCGCTATTAATCTCTGGAAAAACCGGTCAGATTTGAAAAATTAATTTTGCATTTGATAGCTCAATTCTTTAGGAAGAGTTTTTATCTCATTTACAAATTAACTCAATCACGTTATGTAACAATTTTATTAGGAGCCAAGCAAAAAGGAAAAAGTCATAAAGATCGCTAACCGAAAACGAAGTCACAGCGCGAGCAGGTGATGCGATGTGATGGGGTGGAGGAACAAAAAAGAAAGAAACTTTAACAGGTACAAGTGGAGAGAATAAATAATACAATAGTATACACATATACTAGTTTTTGATATGACCAGAGCCCCTAATAAAATGCTAGACATGGGGTGAGGTCGTCATACATAATAACATAATCAGCCTATAATGTTCCCATTGCTGGGACACAGGCCTCCTCTCTGTGAGAGGGAGTGGGCCGTAATCCACCACGCGGGCTCAGTGCGGGTTGTTAGATGTCACATGTCTTCGAATTTTTGGTTCTAGGACATGCCGGTTTCCTCACGATGTTTTCCTTCACCGTTTTGAGAGCAGTGGTGATCTAATAATTTACACAAAGTAAAGCGCCTGTCTGGGTTCGAACCTATGACCTACAACTCGTAAGTCACGGCCGATACCACTGGGCCACCACTGCTCTCCGTCGTCATAAAGAATAATAAACGTTAATGTGTCTCTCACAAGGTAAACTATTATAAAAGTAGGTAATCTGAAAACTCATGACAAGATCCTTAGTATTAAAAAATACCAAAGGTAATTAAATATGGCAGTACCACAAAATAACTAAAAGGCAGTACTCACTTCCGACATTCCGTAGCAGCAACTATAATAAGGTTTATGACAATATCAACTGGCACCAAATCTGTCACATTGCTGCCTCTACCCTTAGCCACTTTCAGGACTCCAGCAGACATCCCAATGAACAGCCCTGTGGATCCGTTCCATGTGTCTATCCATCCAGGATAAGGCTCTTTGAGGGCTGACATCACTGGAAATTATAATAAAAAACTATTTAACCCATCAACCTTAAGCAAGAGTGAACAGGCATCTTTAGATTACGCTCATTAGCTACACCTCATCCATCGCTTTCCACAGGGCGACATCGAGGTAAAAAGGGGGACAATATAATAATTATTATCAAAATCATAATGTACTTTTTTCAAAGCTTATCTCCGATACCATACTGAGGGAAATCATCGTGAGGAAATCATCGTTATCAGCGATAACGATGATGAAAAGTTAAAAATGTATCAGTTTGACATAAGCTAACAAAAAGCTTATGTAAATCCTGTTGAAACTGGTTGTAGAAATACTTACGAAACGCTTTGAAAGCGATTGCCAGTTGTCTATTATAAATCTGAAAAGCAGCCTAAAAGTAATGAGCAAGCGAAATTATGTCAAATTATTTATTTCAAAGAGGCACATAAAATTCCGTTAAAAAAAAGGCACTTTTGAAGGTCATACAGATTCTAGTTCTGAGCACTTCTTGTGCCTTTTCTATTTAAAAAGAAGCCTTTATGTCTTCATCCAGCATTTTGACTAAATAAAATACTGGTACTAATTGTTATTATCGAGTTCTAGACACGTAGATAGTGACGTTAAACAGATGTAGGTAGCAATCTAGGCGAAACCGACAAGAATCCAACGTTTCTACGTTTCAATCAATTTCAATATGAACAAATACTTGAAATACTTTAGGGAAACAGCAATTTCATACAGCAAAACACAATAAGTGTTGAACACATTAATTTCAAGTGCCATTTCCAAGTATAATTTAATCTATTATTCCTTAATATTTTAACTAGTCTACCTTTACAGATATGTTTTAGGTTATGCAAAACATTACTATATTACCTATAGATGGTCTGACGATCGCAGCCGGCAAGTCTTCGCATTGCTTCATAACTTGCTCTTCTGCGAACGCCTTTGAGAAAGTGTACGTATTAGGCTTATTTCCTGTAATTAATAATAATATATTTATTAAGAATTTCATTTTCTGACAGCCTCGTTAGTGTTCTAGTGGCGCTACTGCTGGGCATGAGGTCCTGGGTACGATTTCCAGGTCGGACAAGGTGTTATTGGATTTTTCCATTAGGAATTTCTCAGTAGCTGTTCGAAGTCTAGGTTTGTGGTGGATGGCAATAAGCTCACCCCCTATAAACATAACAGGTAGATCGTGGGTGTACTACCAGGTACAACTCCGTTCAACCTTTCGGGGATTACAAGCTTGTTGTTATGTTAAGAATTTAATTGTTGACTGCGGCTTTAAGATTTTCGAAGAAAATCACACTTTGATGACTTCAATACGTCATTATACGTCGTCGTAGCGCTTCATCTTTTTAGCGTGTCAATGGCAAAAATAACACGAAAAAAATTGCACAGCTTTTTAAATTTTTTCACCCCAAAATTCGGCAACGCGAATTAAGCGAGCGCTGATATTTGCTAATGCACTTTGTGGCAACCACTAACCCCTTATTGACTGGTTGAACAAATATTTGGCTGATAGCCGATATTAGTACCTGCTCTTTTAGAATAGCTACAGTCCCAAATTATTTCACAATCATTTTATCCGAACACAGATTACTATAAATCCTTAAAAAAAGTTAAAGTTCGCGAAAACAATCGCAAGAATCTGGCAGTGTCATCACAACGGTAATGTTTTCTCATTGTTTGTCTTATTGGTTTTTAGTATATTTGTGTATTTATCTATATTTATTTGTGTATATATTATATTTATAGTTTCAATAGGTTTTTGCGTATCCTTTTATAGTCCGCCTCTGTAAATTTGTGCGCTTTAAAGTATTAAATAAACACTCACAAATTAACGTGCAAATCCAATACAAAATACCTACCTACCTACCTTTTTTTTTTATTGTTTGCGTTTATGTTCATTTTTGGGTCATGTTCACCGCAAATAAACGTATTTTATTTCTTTCTTTTCTTTCTAAAATGGTGAAGCGTGTAAACTCTAACACTTACTTACCCATAAATTTGGTGACTATCCCATCTTTATGTGAGTACATTTCAGAAAAAAGTCTGGCAGCTTCTAACTTCATAGGCATAGGATATACCACTTCATCTATTTCACTTCGATCTGAGTTTGTGAATGCTGTCGATACGTGCACAAAAGCCTGTGTAAATTAAAAAGTAACTTACTAAAAAATAAATATTATTATAATAAATTAGTTAATTATGTAAAAGTAAGGTGGCGTTCACCAAACGTAAACGCTGCGACCCTGCGACCAAATGAGGTTAGCACAGCATCTACGCAATGGCTACGCTAGCTAACGCAATATACGAAATCACCAAATTATGAACATTCCGTTTTCGGCAACAAATCCCAGAGGGAAAATCTCTCACCTCTAATTTTTTCATTCGACGACATAATTCAATGACATTTTCCGTGCCATTAATATTGATCCTCATGGCATCTTTGAGAGGCAGATTGAATGCAACTGTGGCCGCTAAGTGAAATACTACTGATACCTGAAATGAAAATTCAACAGTTAGGTAAAACCAGGGAAATTAATAACTTCCGAAATTGATTACATACTTAAACTGTCCGTTTACTCGAATCATGACTGTTGTTCTTTAGCAGTTGTTTGAGATGGCAAATTAACGTGAGGTGTCAGTTTGGTTAACAATTAATTTTCCTGACCGTACAAACTAATGTGTAGTGAGAATGTTTTTTTTTTATGAAACTTTATTCAACCACTACTCATGATAGAGAAAAACTTAGGAGATATACTGCCAATGGAAAACTATGTGGATGTTTCATCTCCGTAAAAGTCTTACTCAGCAATTGTTCACACATTTGTATTGACAATCCTGCGTTCGCGATTTATTTGCCAAAAATATAAACAAATATGAATTAATGGAAAAATACCTTTAATTCCTACACAATACCGTTCATTTTACGCGACAACTTCAAAAACTTTTATAACTTTTTCAATAGTGCTAGTCACTCTGAAATCAACTTAATTGCCATTGAAATAAAGTTGATATTTGTTTAACTTGCAATAGGGTGGGACTGCGCACTTTTACTATTATAGGTACCCCTACACATATCATGTACAGTCCGTTCACCGTTATTTTACCTCTGAGTTTGCATCACTGTAATCACAGTGATCTTTATTGCCTTTGCAATAAGGTTGCTGTAGGGTTGCTGTCATTGACAAGTTTGTCAAATTCACAGAGATCTTTATAACCGTTACAATAAGTTTGTTATTGGGTTGCTGCTGTCAGAGGTAAAATAACTGTGAAAGGACTGTATGTATAGCCCAATACCTATTCGTTTTAATCTCAACTAAACTAAAAAAACAATTGTCTCAATTAAATCATGTAAGTGAAGATCTGGGGGCCTAAAAAGGCCACTTTGGCAGAATCATAAAAGGATAACATTATGCATCATAATAAAACTCGTAAAATGGTCACAAATTGACAATTCATAATATTATTTGCGTACAATTTCATATGACGCAATTCATCTGTTTGACTGTTTTGTATGGAGATTCGTAAAATGGTCCAGAAAATATGAATTGTACCTACCTAAAACCTCTTAGTTTACGTACCTCATCTTCCAATATTTTTAAAACATCATCCGGCAATCCAAGAAACTCTCGGGTAATGTCCCCACTGATGACCGTAATTTTTTTCAGCTCTTCATTCCGGCTTCCTTTTAATCTGTCGAAAACCTGAAAACATGAATTTGTTGAATTAATATTTAGATGTCGCTCAGCACTTCTTGCGCCGAAATAAAATCCCCAACATTTGTTTTAAGACATCGTTTTCACTGCCTTAAAAATACACAACTTCATTATGTAAAGGACTGAAGATAAATTTTAGTTTAGTCCTGTCAAATTAATCAGCGCCTGGCGTAAATTGACGTAAATTTAGTAGGCAAGTTTTTAATCACGTCTGAACTTGTATGGAGTAGTGGCAGGCGCAGCTGATTAAATTGACAGGACTAAACTAAAATGTACCTTCTGTCCTTTACATAATGGAATAGAAAGATGCACGGAACTTAAATTTAGTTTAGTTTGAGAACAAGGGAATCGGCCCTATGTCTCTTATTTAAAACTTCTGTAACAAAATAATAAATGCTCGTTCAAAACCCATACTTACTGGTGTGCTAGTGATACGCGCCAGTCGTTCACTTGCCTGCTCGCCATACTTATCACGTACCAGGACATAAATTTTGTCAATCCCACTGCAGCTGTACAGCAACTTTTCTATTAAAGTCTGGAATTATTAAACATGCTGTTTTGAATACTATTTAGAAGCAAACTACGTGTATTCATGGTCCTCACGCTTATAATATTAGAAGGGGTAGACAGATATGAATTCAGAGACGTTGACTCACAATTCACTCAAACAAATACCATAATAATATTAAATAACTTTTTATTTTTCTATATCCCGCAATAGTCCTACACTAACCGGGGGTTATCCTTGGGTGCACTTGCATAGTGCATAGGTACAGGGATAATCGTCGGTTGGTGCCACATTTCATTAAAATTTCCTAAGGGGCCTCTGCGAGTTGGCTTCGGCCCCTCGTACGCCTTCCAAAGGACCGGGACCCCATGGTCCCGAGATATGTAAAATCTTAAATAACATAGGTACCTGTACAGGGTCAAATTAAATTTGGTAGCAAAACTCAGCATATGTGATGGCTATCGATATGTGAATATGATAAAACAAAAAATGAATTAATTTGATGGTTTTTTTTGTGAGTCATCGACCGCAGTTAGTGCAATCACTAAAAATATAGTTTAAGAAATCTGTTTTTTTGTGTAAACTTCACTGACGTAATGGATTTTACACGATAGAATACATTTTCTCAATTCAAACTTCCAGTTTAAAAACTACCAGCGGTCGTTGACCCCTAAAATATATTTATTTTATTTTATAGTGTTTAAATATGTTTAACACATCACGTCTGCAGATTTTTTCTAGCTAATTTAATTTGACCCTGTATGACCTATAATAACTACGTAAACAAATTACGATGCATATTTATTTTTTATTTATTTTATACATACTTCTTTGACACAACCTTGTGTACCTACTATGGGTAGTTAGTCTGATGGTGTGAGATTATCGGGATTCAATTCACATCTAAACTGCAAAAGACACGTTTATTTTCTTTCTTATATTTTTATCATCATCATCTGCCTAGCCTTTGCCCAACTATGTTGGTGTCGGCTTCCAGTTTAACCGCCTGTATCTGAATTTTACATGGAGCGACTGCCTCTCTGACTGCCACAACCCAGTTACTGGGTAACACGATACCCCTTGGTAGACTGACTTAGATTTTTATATCATTGATAAGGCACTGATTTATTTGTATCACACGATTCCTGATCATAAAATTATTTCCAAGTTTCTCTAGAATTAAAATATTAAAAAAAAACGGCCAAGTGCGAGTCGGACTCGCACACGAAGGGTTCCGTACCACCGCACAATATTTAATGCTATATATAAAAAAAAATCGCGTTTGTTGTATGGGAGCCCCCTTAATTTATTTTATTTTAATTATTTATTTTTAAAGTGAATATACAACTAAATATTCTGTGAATATTTCAAGCGTCTACCTGTTGCCGTTATTAATATCGAGCAAATAACGGCAAAAAAATCACGTTTGTTGTATGGGAGTCCCCTGAATAAGTATTTATTTTATTCTGTTTTTAGTATTTGTTGATAACAACAGAAATACATCATCTGTGAAAATTTCAACTGTCTAGCTATCACGGTTCATGAGATACAGCCTGGTGACAGACAGACAGACGGACAGTTGAGTCTTAGTAATAAGGTTCCGTTTCTACCAAAGGGTAGAAACGAGACCCTAAAAACAGCCTTACCTTGCCAACAAATCCCGTACCGCCAGTTATAAACACAGATTTTCCAGAATAAAAAGATGCCACCTTTGATCCATTGGTGTTGGCCATTATGGATTATATCCAGAATCACAATGACCTAAGAACAAGAAATAAACTTTGAAAAAATAAATACAAATTCCAGGATAAAAGTAACGTCTAGAACTTCACACGAACAATTGACAATAGATCTAATAGAAATCAATTAATATCACTTCATATATTAAACAATTGAATGCTGATACTGGAAGTGGGCTGTTGATATTACAGACCCAAGGAATCGTCCATTCATAAAATAGTATCTTTCATAATGAAAGTTTACATCAGGATGTTTTCTAGAAAAATCCAGACGACAACGAAGTTTTTCTTTTATGTTAAAAAACTGTTTTTCTTTTTTTTATGTTAAGTTTTTCTTTTATGTTACAACAACATAGAGTCTTTAATTTAAAAACATGTGCGTACTTACCTAAAAATCGTTTCAAACAGTAACCTGAAAAAATTGTTTTGAAACAATTTATACTGTTAATAATTTATTTATAATTTGTCTCTGCTTGTTTTCCCTATTAAATAAAATATGCCGACTTATAATTTATTTAACTCCGTCTGTCTGTTAGTTTTTGACGCCTAAGCCACCGATTGTTATGAAATTTGACAGATGCCTGAGACCTGGAGAGAGACACACAGGTTACTTTTCATTCTGGATATTCTCATTAAAATACTAGCTAACCCGACAAACTTTGTTCTACCCAAAATTTAAATACGTCATCCAACAATATTTAGTCCCGAAATTTAAAATTTTCCGGGGAACTTTTCCAATTTTTCTATCCATAAAAATTAGGCCAAAGAAACCAGAGCCATCCAAAAGCGCGCTGGGTTGACGATATCGCCAAAGTCCCGGGAAATACCTGGATGAGAGTCACACAGAACCGGGAAGTATGGCAGACGAAAGGGGAGGCCGGCAGTAGGTGATTCCGGGCAAAAATCATGACGATATAAACCTAATTCAGACTATTATGAATATAAAAAAATGGTCAAATCGGTCCAGCCATTCTCATGTGAGGTGCTTACCAACGTGCAGCATTTATTTATTTGTTTAAATACAGAATACACGCGGATGAAGTCGCGGGCAACAGCTAGTGGTAATAAATATTTTTTTTTTGTATATAGGCTGGTAATCTCATTATCTACTGTTATTCTTCAATGTCATACTTAAATGGTAAGTACTCGTACTTATTAATAAAAGGGCTTTGTAATATTTTGCAATCTCTATTAATTTATAGTGTCAAGTAATCGCTAGTAAGGACATAGTAAGAAAAACTTAAATTTTAGACTGAATTAATTAATTATTTAATCTGCCAGAATGCCAGTGGATTTGAGCCTCAAGCTAGTTTTAGAATCAGTTCCATGAAAGTAAAAAACAAAAACATACATCAGTTATATTCCAAGGAATTAATAAAAGATAATATCTAACCCTGGAATATTAAGTTAACATTAAAAAAAATATAAGCATAGCCATCTATGTTGTCAGGTGTGAAAGTGAGGAAAATGGAGGGAAAGCGTTGGCCATACACGGCTACACGGTGCTCCTGTGAAAGGAAAGGAGTTCTCGAACATCCCGGTAGATGTTGCTATTAGACGGCAATGAACAGTGATGTATGGAAAATTTTCTTGAACTGTCGTATTGGACAATATCCTATCTGTGGCTTTTTTACCAAAACTACTGCTTATTTTCAATAACACAAGATGAAACCTAAATGAGTGCCAAAATAAAAGCGTGCCGTTGGATTTACAAAGCCCGGCTCAGTACTGAAAGTTGAAAATAAGTTTTTTTTTTTGCAAATTAGAATGCCGGACGAAGGCACTTTTCGTTTGGCCAAACGAAAAGTCTGCTGCCAGAACCTCACCTAGTCCAAATGAGAATCCAATGGTGATGAAACTATTGATTTAAAAATAAAAGTCAATTATTGATTTAGAACATAATCATCTTTTTCATGATTCCACATGCTTATGTACATTGTTTTTTTTTACATTCGATTTATCGGGTTTCATTTCCCACATATAATTATTTTTTTGTTATTTCGATATTCCATAATTGATGGTTTAGCGGTGCACAGAATACAATTTCATTCCAATTTTCATCGATAACCAATAGTCTACAAGTAGAATGGCAGTGTGTCATCCGTACGAACGGACAGACGGATATGACAACATTATAAGGGTTCCATTTTCGCCATTTGGCTACGGAACTCTAAAAGATACCTATTAATAGGTACTTACCATTTTTCTATTTAAAGCGTTAATATTACCTAGGATAGAGTTATAGAGGATAAAATTTATTGGTGTTGCGCTAAAAATTTAAACATAGAACCAAAATCTTAGTTTTAGTGAGCCAGTCTGTTGTATGACAAACCCCAGGCGGTTATCCATATACTCTTAGTCAATATTCGACAACATAAAGAGAAGAATCATGCGATTTCGTACAGTCGACCTCGAAATTGCTTTACAACCCTAAAGTTGAATGGCACTTGCACGTCATAAAACAACAAGGTCTAATCGCCAATGTGGCAATTAGAAAGTTTCAATTCATTGGGAAATTATATCAAAAATGGTTTTAAGCAACTACAAGGTTGGCTATACGTACACTATACCAAATGTAATTTGTCACTATTGCCTGACCTGCCATGTAAACGCTTATGGGCCCCATAGCATCATCAACTTGCTACAGTGCTGTTATAAAGGTAAGTTTTTTATTAAGTACAGAATAACCAGAGGGTCAATTCTCGTAATATAAGAACGTTCGCAGTCTGATCTCAGTCTCAATCTATCAAAAATACCTCGAATTTCCCTAAATTTTGGACAAGTTTTTGACATTGACTGTCGCTGAGATGAGATTGCGACTGGAATTTGAACTTCGTCTCTCTGGTCGACAAAACGCCTGCCCGATTTGAGCGGCAATTTGACGATGCACGTTTTTTTTTTTAACTTCTAAGTAGTCTTGGAGGAGCAGCAGTAAAGTATCGCTACAACGTTCGAATTTTTCGGGATGTTATTCTCAGTTACTTACATATTCCTGAATAGGTATATGTAATTGTGAATTCGTGTTGAGTTTGAATTTGTATCCAATAATGACAGTAGGCTGCGCTGGGGCTCTTGTCTTGCATAGGGTAGCAGCATAATGCTGAGCGATAGCCGTTTTGCGTGGATGTGACACATGTTTCCCTTACCTTCTCTTTTATTTTTGAGTTTATGTTCATTTTTGCGCTGTCTTTCTTTCTAGGCGCGTCCTTATTACATGGGACTTAAATATAACGTGCGAAATGTGGATGTACCCACTATAAGTACATCTCTGTTCAACCCTTCGAGGAATACAGGCGTGATGTTAAGATGTTGTGAATTTGTGGTTTAAATAAAAAAGAATCCGCAGAAAAAACGGATCAGGTGCAAATTGAGATCGTTTATCGGGGTTCCGAAACGGTACCTATTAGAGCTCAACTGTGTGACTAATGATACACAATTACTATTTTTCTATTGGTATAAATCAAATTTCGATTTTCCCACAATTATTTAAAAAGTTTTTACTTAGGTACATTTTAATGACACAATTTTATATCTTAGAACCGTACAAGCTTAATAATTAACGTGTAATTTCTTATTACTTTTTAATATGGTGTATAAAATGGCCTCATTTTGAAACTATAAAAGGAGAGAATACAAAATAAAATATTAAAAATATTTGTACCTCCCATAAATGGCCAGTATGCTGTAAAAAGAAGAAATCTATACAGGCGGCCGCCTTGCAGCCTTGTTGTCTCAGATTAAATAAAAATGTTATCAAAATGTAAAAATTCCGCTCTTATACGAACGAAATAGTCAAATATTCACCCGCGATCCTACTCTAGCTTTATGAGTCCTCGTTACGACTTCCTTGGCGAGGTCCTGCGTTCGATTCCTAGCTCGGGTAGTGTTATTGCATTTTGCCTCTAGGTATTTCTCAGTAGCAGTCTTGAACCTGGATTTGAGCCCAGTTGATGGCAATAGGCTCGCCCCCTAATACCTACATGGAACTTAAACATAGCTGGCGAAATGAGGGTGTATTTTAGAAAGGTAAATAACTGCCTACCCTTTCGGGAGAAACAAAACTCCTTCGCAAATAATGCAATATTTCAGAACAAATTTGATTACCATAAAAAGGTTATTATTTTTATCTAAGTTTTTCTAGTTTCTACACAGCCAATGCTACTCTAAAACGGACTACTCTGAGTCCATCGTTCCTATAAAAAAACGTGTCAAGAGAAATTGGCACTGTTGTCACCTACTGACCTTGTTCGAACGCTGCAACAACTGACAAAGTCAACTGTGCAATTATAAGATCGATCTCAAGTTTAGCACTTTGCTATGTAAATAAGTATTATACTATGGTTATCTTGTACTAGAATCATTGCGGTCTATCGCAATTTATTATGCTGATGAAATCAAAGCTTTAGTTCAACGCAGTTAGTTTTAGTAGCTTACATACTTTTTATGGCATTCCGTATCGTTAAAATAATTATAATGCTAACAACGCCAAAGCGAATATAGCTTAGAAGCACAATAATTTGACCGATTAGGTAAGTTGGTAATGACATAAATACGAAGTGAGCATTTAAAAATAGCAACATTTTGTTTCTTTACATAGTATCTCAAATTGATGAAGAACTTACGAAAAGTAGAAGGGATTGATTTAAAGAAGGCAAATCTCGAAGCCTTTTTTGCAATAAGTATTATAGATTAGCTTTTGCCCATTTGAAAATATCCCTCGGGAACGTACTTACAACCGTGATTAAAAGTACCCTGTGTGAAACCAGCAGGGCAATTGCGTAACACACTATCAGTAGCAATGGGTTTCATTTTGACAGTTTAACAACATTCATTGCGTTATTTACGTTGCTAAGCAAACACATTTTTCGAACATTTGAAGCAATGGATTAGCAATAAACTTCAAAATGATTCAAATTGACAGTAATAGTGTGTTACGCAATTAGGGTGCAGGTTATTAAATCTTGAATGTGTGTGCTAAATTTCATCCAAATCCGTTCAGTCTTTTTTGCGTCATTCCGGAACATACATCCAGACAAGCAGGCAAACGGACATTTCTTCGTTACCATTTTATTGTAATGTATTGATAAAAAGCACAATATCATTTAAACTCATCGACACCATTTAAAACAAAACAGCTAAAGAATCAAGCACTCAAAACAAACAATGCAGATTGTAGACGAGCGTCGTGGCCTCAAAACGGAGGCAGAAATGCTGAATACAATCTCTCCTCGACTCGCTACCGACATGACACGGACTCCTCGGCTATCTACCGACGTGACACGGATACGTAGAGCGTCAGACATGCAACAAGACACAAGACACTGACCAATGTATCGCAGATTAAAGATAGCCACGAACATCCCGAATCCGGAATCTCATCAGGAATTCCGGACCGATATTCAGTTTCTATTTTTGGATGTAGGTAGCTTGCTTGCTTGCAGCTGTCTATTGTTTTGGGAGTGAATATTCAGTATCCAATTCAGGGCTTGTGTTGTGTAATTTTAATGACATTAGAAGAAACAATATATGTATATGTACGAGTATTTGTGATATTTTATTAGTAAGTAGGCTTTTACTGAGAGGCTGTAGTCGCGTCACAGTCCTATACATATATAAGGTCCCATTAAAATAGATGGACAAACTTTTAGAAAACATTCATACCACCAAAATAAGGACGATGGTAAAAAAATATATAAGAAAATCGCATTAGATACTTACAAGAAAAATAATCAGCAAACGAAAATACACTAATGTGCCGGCAATTTATTATTTTAGGTCAAAATAAAATAATTTTAATCAGTGTTTTTTTTTGCTTGGATATCTTTGGTTAGACGTACTGAGCGCTGTATTAAAATTTGCCCATCTATTTTAATGGGACCCTGTATAATTTCGATCAGTATTCGCCAGCTAAGTTAGTTTTACATTTGGCATCACTTCATCTGGACCTAACTTTGTTTAAAAGTAGATATGTTTTGTATATTAGCATATAAGTAAAACAGTGCTATTTAGTTCAGTATCGGGATGCACTTCCGATCTTCTACTTCCAGAAGTCAACATTAATAAAAAAGTTGACGGAGCTCCAAAATAACAATTTTACGTCTACGTCTCAATGTTCTACCGAAAAAAAACTGAAAAATATGTTAAAAATATTTCTATCAGACAGCACAAAACGAAGGGCATTTTATCTGCGTGGATTCATTTTGTTTGACAACGTGGGTCTACGTTTCCACTGCAGTACCCACCCACAACTATGTACAACTGTAGCGTGGCCCACCGTGCCGCAATGTACTGCGATACAGTTGTACATAGTCGTGGGTTAATATTCGTGTATAGTGTGTACCGCATGCACAGCGTCCATGGCGTTGACAGCGTTGAGCTATGGGAGTGCCATATATTCGAGCAAGCTGACGTCATTTGACGCGTAGCGTGTCCGTGGTTTGCAGTGGACACAATCATATATATTTTCTTGCAAAGAGAAGCTTAACACACGTGCGTGGCCTGTCCATGCGCTGCGGTGGATCTGCACCTTAATGGAGCTAATAACTTGTAAATGTTTGCATTTTCTGAAATAAAGTGGGAGAGGTTACAAACATGGTAATGATGAATGACGGTGTTAATTAACAAAACGCAGCATCTTTATAGCGCGAACGCGGAAAATACACATGTTCATTGTTTATACATGTTTATGCATGTAGGTACACTCATAAGCATAAATTATACGTTATACTTTCGCAAGATTCAAAAGTTGTTTTTCTTATTTACCAATATTTTATGGTGTTATGAAGATAGTATTATCGAAACCTTAATCTTGTGACTTAGGTCTTCCATCAAAGTTGTAGTTTAATTTTTCACAATAGAATCTCTTTTGAATTTTGTGTAACTGTAAGGTCGTGACCATGACTGTAGTGCAGTCAAACGGTACAGTCAAACAAGCTTTGGTTTACAAGCAAAAGTATTCATCTTTCCACTACACTGCCAAAATTAATTTGTATTGTGTGTGTAATAAGTTTTTAAACTTGTGTCATTTAAAATAATTGAATACCCAGCACCCAAAAAAAGTTAAAAGTCGTAAGTTAGGTAAAAGTAGTTCCAAGTTAGCTGCTTGTACATATACAGGGTCCCATTAAAATAGATGGAAAAATTTTAACACAACGCTCAGTACGTCTAACCAAAGATATACAAGCAAAAAAAAAAACAAAAGAGATTTTATTTTGACCTAAAATAACAAATTGCCGGCAGTGTATTTTCGTTAGCTGATTATTTTTCTTGTAAGTATCTAATGCGTTTTTCTTATATACTTTTTTACCATCGTCCTTATTTTGGTGGTCTGAATGATTTTTAAAAGTATGTCCATCTATTTTAATGGGACCTTATATAAGTGTACCAAATAGCTCTAATAGTCAAAGTGCGATATACCGGCTGAATTTTTTTACCGTCTGAACAAAAGCAGGGTATAAAAGGTGGACGGAGTGGAAGCCTGTGGCACAGATTTTTTTTTTTCACAAAAGATAAAATAAAAAAAATCTTTTTTTATACGTTCAATCCTTTGATTGAAACCGGCAGATGGCTTCAATCAAAGGATTGAATGTCGTTACGAATTCATTGATAATTTTTGCCGGACTATAGATAGCCATCAACAATATTTAAAGCAGGTAGTACAGACGCCAGCACATCAAGCTACAACAATCTGTCAAATTTCTTTAATATATTTTCAGCTTTATCGCTAGAGCGTAAGGTTCAAAGTTGATTGGGAAAATTTGACAGTTTCGGGTAGCTTGATGTGCTGGCGTCTGTACAAATACCAAAGTTGATCTTGTACTACCTGCAATTGTTGTAAAGGGTATCTATTTACTGTAATGTTAAAGGGATCGTTTACCGTACGTAAGTACATAGCACCTTGTAAACGATTCCTTTACAAGAATCTCCTGGTATTTGTATTTTTTTATAACCGTTCACAGATAACCATCATTTTTGACAATATAGGTTGAATTTGTTGGACGAGGCAGTAAGGGCAGGTATCCTGTATAACTTAAATAACATAATATGATTATAGTAGTCTAGGGGTAGATAATAAAATAATAAATAAATACTTTTAAGTGGCATTAAAATTTAATAGGATAATTAATTATTTTTATACGCAACAGTTGTATTTGAGTAAAACTCTATAAAACTTTAACATAAACGGAACGTGTAGCAATCACCTGAAAATAATAGACAACATAAACATTAAAATAACCGTTAAAGTTATATTTAGGGCTGATTTTTCAATCATCAGCGAGGTAATTGCACACACTATCAGTAGCAATCGCTTTCATTTTGACAGTTCAACAACATTCATTGCGATAAGCACGTAGTCGAGCAGACAAATTTTTCAAGCATATGAAGCAATGTATTAGCAGTATCGTTCAAAATGATTCAGATTGTGGTTGATAGTGTGTTACACAATTAGGATGCTGATAACTTTATTCGAGGAATAATTTTGAAATTTTGACAGTTCCTTATTTCATACAAAAACTGTCAAACGTCAATTTTATTCCTCGAATAAAAGTTATCTGGCGATGGAAAAATCAGCCTTTAATCGTTTATTAATTGTTAACGTATTTGGTTGTGTTTTTTATCTGACACCTGCAAGCATTAAAAAATAATTAATTTTATAGCCAAAAACTAGAATGGCCAGTAACTTGAAGCACCGAGTACTAGATTTTTTTTATAATTTTACTTAAGTATATTGATAAAGTGGGTTATTGTAATTTCGACACAATTTATTAAATTCTATTATTTTCATTGTTAACTGTATTTCCATTGAACTGTCATTCAACTGCTATTAACAATAAAAACACAGCAGAAAAATAATAAACAACAAAGGGATTTCAAAAACATAAACTGTAACACTAACTTAGCTCACGTAGCTCCGGATATTTTAGATAATTATTATTCATGTGTCGAACAAGAGCATAATGATACATTAAAAGGTAAGTACCTACATTTATGCACAAGTGATTGGCTTTCGTTTTAACTCTAGTTAACTTTATTTGTAAACATACTTTTTCTATGACTGTACTAGAATAGAAAGATTATAATTATGTACCTAATAAGGATATAAATTAGGAATCTAAAGGAAGGAAGAATATCAAAACTATGTAGGTAGGTACTTAATAAAAAAAAGACTATTCGTTCTTTAATTAAAAGCCTTTTTTTTTTGTTAACTGTACTTTTTAAAGATGTACTCGTATCCTTTTTACTCATAAATAGTACGGTTGAGAGTTGTATTATAATATTAATGTTCATAACATCTACTCCATAAGCAACGATAGCTGGAAATTGTGAGTCGAGGAATCTTTGATATTATTATATCCTATGTGTAAACAAACTAAGATGCGTAAGCTCGCTTGATAATACCTACTGATATGAATTTATATACCTGATGTAAGTAGCTACATTGACACAGTTGACCTCAATTCAGTTATAGGGTCGCTGAAACCCATCCAGCTGTCAGATTTCCATTTACTTCGGTGACAGGCTACGATGTCAAATCCGTCTCTACTCAACATTAAGAGCACTCTCGTCTCTAATTAGAGATTAATTGAATCAGGGAGCGACGGAGAGCCCTTTGTCGGTTACTCGCATAAAACGCCCTCTCCATCAAACGATCTCCTTAAAAAAAACTTTCCAATTGTAGCTAAATGAATAAAGTTTGATTGATTTCTAAGTAATTGTGATAAAGAATCGATTTGGGATTATGAATTTCGAACGTTTTTACATACTCTCAGCAGAGTTTGGCTGGTATGCGAGTCAGTTGGCCGCTACGCGTAGTCGGCGTCGCACGTAGCGCCATGTTCCGCGCTGTGACAGACGGCTGGAAGCGATATTGGTGGGGAACAGGTAACGGAACAAATAATCACGACTTCCTCAATAAACTTCCAAATTATTTAACACCATGTGAAAAGAAAAAAGTGCCGACGTTATATTTTTTTTTTATATTTTGCCCGCGCAAATTTTCTCTGAATATCTAAGCGAAGAAAATAACGGGTAAATTAAGAAGTGACGCCGGTCTTGTTAATATTCTGTCAGGTGTCCTTTATGTGCTATTGTCACGGCAGATTATTGTTTGTGAAAACTAACACGCCGCTTCGTGTTGCTGCAAAAGAAAAGTCTGGTTGTGTAAAGGGTGCTAGCCGGTGCGAAGTACAGCACACCTCAGAAGTTCAAAACTATTTGCGTCTGCGTTCGTTCAACTTCGCGCGCACTCGTGCGTTTCCGGAGCACGTGGTAAGGGGACCGTGTTGACAGGTGTTGTAAAACCGATAACAACATTCGCCTTCCGGTTTTTTAGAAAGATAGTGCCCGTGTGTTATTTGACAACAATATAGTCTAGTGTGCCGCAATTTACAATGCTTTGTGATAATAGATTATTATTATACTTACTCCATTGAAATAATTTGTCGAGTTAATTATTCCGCAAAGCAGTGATTAAATAACCGACATTTATAAACCGGTTTTAAATTATTTTATTATGTGCAAGTAATTACAGACATTATACGAGTAAATAAGTCATAATAAGCTAAGCACATTTTAAATATGAGCAAATATTATTGTATAAGTAAAGTTAATTTTGAAACAATGGTAAGCACTAAGCACCACCTAGTTACTGTTTTTCAAACTTGTTGGTTAAATGGAATGCCAATTTAAAACGTTCGTTTTATGAATGTAAATTACCTTACTTTAGGTACTGATTTACCGCGTGTGTAAAATTACTAGCTACTATAGTACGCGCCACGAAAGATGAGACTTGACTTTTATCTTAAATTTTATTATTTCGTAAAAAATATTATAATACTGCAAGATTTTTTTTTTCACACAGATATACACATTATGGGTAACTATTTCGTACACGAATTACATGCGCAAACTCCCTACTACTGAGCTTGTCAAGTATAATTCGGACGAATTCTTTGATGCCCTATGATTATTTTGCTTATTTTTTCATATAAATGTACATATTATGATAGATTATATGTTAGCTTCTATTATGTAAATATTTACAGAAAAAAAGTTTACACTTGTCAAGACTCATCTTTCGTGGCGCGTAATATACATAATCAGTAAATAATTATTTCCAAGACCTTGGAATTATCTAGACATTATAGAGTCAAGCATTACGATTTTAACAATAGGGTCATTTGAAATCTACATTATTATTTTGTCGTAATGTTTTCCGTAAGTGTCTAAATTATAGTCATACTTCCTTCTTCATAATCATTAAATCAACAATTTTTTTAAATATTAAATTGCCAATCTTCGTAGTCATGGCTAGCGCACTGCGGAAGTTTTTATTAGTGTTCTCAATTAAAGAAGTACCTTCCCAGAGTTACTTCTAAACTGTATCATTTCATGATCCATTGCAACATCCATGCCTTCATTTCTAGTACCTATCTAGATTAATTCTTCCTTATTAGGTAGAATTCGAACAAACCTTTATACCTAGAAGGTACCTATACGTCTTATCCTGCGAATACATTTTGAATTTTGACAGTTTTTCATCCAAAAACTGTCAAAATGTTTGTTTCTTACTAAACTTCAACTATATCCGACGATCCTGCATACTTATCTCTTTTGCTGACTGTACATAGATAGAATAATTCATAAATATTAATACTTAATTACTCATCAAATTCACTCAGCTTATTTACATCATCCTGAAGAAGAAATTCCCGTTGTTATAATTATAGTCGGTCGCAATGTTTCATTAAAATTCCCAACTTATGTATAATTTTAATTAATAACAACTTCAAATGAGAGTACAATAGGAAAACATTTGGGTCGAATGCAATCGATGATGCTTTATATTGTTGTGAAGTAAAGTTAATATTTTCCTTGTATAGTATAGTGGGTCCTGACCATCATAAGGTTGAATGTCGCATAATGCGATTATGGGCCTGTGCCCCCACCGGCCTCCTCTCTGTCAGAGGGAGTGGGCCCTAATCCACCACGCGGGCCCCGTCCAGGTTGCTAGATATCACATGTCTTCGAATTTTTGGTTCTAGGACGTGCCGGTTACCTCACGATATTTTTATTCACCGTTTTGAGAGCAGTGGTGATGAAATTATTCACACAAAGTAAAGCGCCTGTCTGTGTTCGAACCTACGACCTACAACTCGTAAGTCACGGCCGTTACCACTGGGCCACCACTGTGCTATCAATGTCACTTGCGCGTCATAGTACGACAAGTTCTATAAATGTCTATGTGACAGTAACGTAGTTTCAACCTCAGTGCTAATGGTCTTTTTAAGGAAATTTCAAAACAGCTGATTGACACTTCCCGTGACCCAAGGGCTGGCTTTTACCTTGGCCAAATGCTAAGCATTGCCATAGAACGTGGTAATGCCGCCAGTCTCTTGGGTAGATTACCAGTCGACAGCGATGCGGATGAATTTTTCGACGCTATATTTTAGTTTGTGTTTTAGTTAAGTTAGGTTTTAATTAATTAATTAGGTATTAGTTATTATTTACTTACTTATTATTTTAATTTACAATAATAAAAAGATGAGTTTCTATAATATAGGTACATATAGCTAGTCCTGCCGACGAGAGAATGCGTTCTTGACACCTGCCAGTTTCATAAAAACGAATACGTGTTTTGCGAATCTGATCTTTATTATCTACTTACTAGAATTGTTGTACTGACTCACCTATAAAACTATGTAAGTGTATATCTACGGTAAATTACTTTCAGACTGCAGAAGGCCTGGGCCCCAAGTCTGCTAATTTACGAATGGCTCAATTGAATATCAATTGAATCTCAGTAGCAGTTTTAACTACATTTGGTATTCTGCTACTAATTTAAGACCAATGGTTTTCCAGTGACATACCATTGAACTGCTATCAGAATATTTGCTAGTCTGCTCTTCAATTGTGTTACAATTGTAAATCGATTGTGGTCTAAATCGGTATTCTACTCTTAGTTGACGTTTGTTTGACATTTATGTCAATGGACACTCAGTGTCAATTTTGCAATTGAAGTACGATCGTAGTACGATTAGGCAACAATTCACTCATTCAGCTTCTTGATAGATTTTGAATGGCAACACCTTTATCTGTTCAACTGAGAGTCAATTACAATTACACTACGATTCCATTACGACTCTATTGAGTTTACATTCAAGTTTTTGCAGAATACCAAATTTCTTCTAATCGTAATGGAGTCGTGATTGAATCTCAATTGAATTTCAATAGCATGTGAGTTAAATAAAATTAGCAGACTTGAGGCCCTGCTTGCCTTGAAGTGTCAGTATCGTTGTACATACCTACTCGCTCCGCGTAATGTATTTATTATCAATACTTGTTGAATAAATCGAGAAACCGGTTATTTGTTGTACTATTGCTAAATGTTTTTGTGATATAAATAAAATTTCCCAAATGTTGCTTAATATACATACATCATTTTGAAATAACAACATAAATACCTTAGTATTTTAATGTTTTGTAATGAGTCTTTTTAAAGAAAACCGGCAAGCAACAATAATAATGCTAATAGTATGACTATTAACGATGATAAAATAAACACTGATTCAACTTGATGAAAAACGAGTTCTAAACGCCAATCTAAAGTTGAAAATAAAAATAAAAAACTAGAAAAATAACAGTCACTATGATGATTGTGCAGTAATTACATTTGATAAAAATCAATTGAATGAATATAATGAATGGGTTGCTCCTTGCTGCTCGATGTTGAAACGTACGATTTCGACTCTCGGTACGACCTCGATAAGAAGTTAAGATATTTATATCAATCACAAAACTCAATGGGCAACATACATTTGACCAAGTTTATAATATTTCAACAGATAGTACAGACGCCAGCACATCAAGCCACCCGAAACTGTCAAATTTTCCCAATCAACTTTGAACCTTATGCTTTAGCGATAAAGTTGAAACTCTATTACCTAAAGAAATTTAACAGATTGTAGTAGCTTGATGTGCTGGCGTCTGTACTTACATTGTAAGAGATAATTAATCTTTCAACGTTACTGTGTAAAAAAGATTGAATAGTTAAGTAACTACAACTATTAACATTTAACCTTCACAAAGGGCTTGTCATGTAAACGTCAAAACAGACATACAAACCATCCATAATATTTTTAAAACAACTGGTTACATAAATATACATACTTACTTATAAACATCACTTCTGTATTTTGCGATGGGGTAAAGATTTGTAGGTACACAAAAATAAAGTACATAATTCTTAAAGACCATTTGTAGTAAATTGGAGGTGACGGTGAGCCAATTGATATATATCAACTGCACCCTAATTGCGTGACACACTATCAATCTCAATCTAAATCATTTTGAAGAATATTGCTAATCCATTGCTTCATAAGTTCAAAAAATGTGTCTGCTCAACAACGTAAATAACGGAATGAATGTGGTTGAACTGTCAGAATGAAACCCATTGCTACTGATAGTGTATTACGCAATAACCCCGCTGGGCCCGTCTCACAACTGTTACTTTAGACAGTAATCAAGATCAAAACAGAAAAGGTGAGCAGATTTTAGATTCTCAGCACTTATCGATTGTGGATAATATTTATGTTGCTCTGATGGTAGAAATTCCAAGTTCTCCATCCGGACTTACCTATAATTCTTCATTAAAGTTAAACCAGAGTTTAAGGAAGATTGAAGGATCTTCGTTATTGACCAACGGATTGCATAATCAGCCTATAATGTTACCACTGCTGGGACACAGGCCTCCTCTGTGTTAGAGGGAATGGGCCGTAAACCACAACACGGGCTCAGTGCGGGTTGGTAGATGTCACATGTCTTCGAATTTTTGGTTCTAAGATATACCGTTTTCCTCACGATGTTTTCCTTCACCGTTTTGAGAGTATTGGTGATGAAATGCTTGCTTGGGTTCAAACCTACAACCTACTATTCGAGAATCGCGGCCATTACCTCTGGGCCACCACTGCTGTCTCCAATCTGACCAACGGATTGCTAACCGTAAAGAATCCCGCTGTTTACTTCACAGTAATAAACCTACATGTTCACACGCTCATAAATGAAACATACTCATATAAATAGAAGTATAAATAGAAGTGTAAATGTAGCATCTATCTTATATCAACATTTATAACGGCACGCACACATAATTACCCGGTTCAGGGAGCTCATACGGTTTCATTGCTTTAATAACCGGTCCCATTGCACAACGAGTAACGAGTAACCGGTACAAGGAATCCGGACTTGTGTCGTGCTCGTAAACTATGGACAATCTCTGTAAACTACGTTGTTTATATGGCAGTAAATTAGATGGCTACGGCCGTTTAAATTGAAATGACACAGTAATTTAAAATCTTATCGTTTGAGTTCGATGGTACGGAATGAAAGAGGCTTACTGTTTCATACTTTTCAAAGTTAGAGGAGTATAACTTTAATCATACATACATACACTACACACGTACTTGAGGGGCTTGTGGCTAAGTAATATCAGCCGCACGAGTCGATCGATCAGGTTAAGCTACGCTTGCCGCGGTTGGTCCGTGGATGGGTGACCATCTTTACATACCAAGACCCCTCCGTGCCTCGGAAAGCACGTAGAGCCGTTGGTCCCGGCTGTCATTTGTGGATCTTTGATAGTCGTTACGGGTCGTCAGAAGCCGAATATCTTACAGCCAGTCTTACCAAGGGGTATCGTGCGTGTTACCCAGTAACTGGGTTGTGGAGGTCAGATAGGAAGTCACTCCATGTACAATACTGGTATTTAGCTGACCCCGGTTAGACTGGAAGCCGACCCTAATATACTTAGTTGGGAAAAGGCAGATGATAATTCCTTATAAAATATTATTTGGTTTTGATAGACTGGTTCATGAAAGTGACAATATTAGATATGTATATTCTACCTTAGGTAAAATAACAATGCTTTGTAAGAAAATACAGAGTGGTAGGGACGTCGACATGCAACCAATTACCATGGATTCAGTACATAATTCTGAACACAACTACGTTGAAATTGAAGTAGGTTATTTAAAAAAAAAAGTAAGTAGGTGTTCCATACATCTTGACCGCGAAGGTATTGCGTTTTTCTATGAATCAGCGGACTTTTTTCAAAATAACCTATAAAAAATTCTACAATAGCGTCTAGAATCGTGTGCTGAATTAATGGTTACAGTTTGCGCGTCGATGTCCCTATATAAATTGTAACTTTAGTGCCGACATTAAAATCATAACTTATGATAACAAAATGAAAACATTTCAAAACATATTACAGCTCAAAACGTAAGAAAAATTTTCTTGACATTATCTAAGAACGGCCTCATATTTTCAAACTTGTAAAAACTACTGAACTGTCGTTATTATGAAATGACAATCAAGATTATAAAGGGCTTGTACCTCTTGACCGTACCACGTGAAGTCACGTAGTCAGTGTTAAGATTTTACATGCATTAAACAAGTATTTCTAGTTTCTAGTGTACTTTGTGACACAGTCCAACAAATATCAGGCTTATCTTTATCTGAGTTACCTGTGCCTTTAATCATTGTTTCTTTTTTTATGACCTGAGAACTGGTTTTAAGGGGAAACGCGAGTGGTCGTTTCTCCATAGAAACGCTCTCGCCTGTTTTCTTTCTGGTTAATGACCATAGAGCAATGATTTTTTACAGAATAATAAATATTTACTACTTGTATATCCCTGTTTTCCTTTTTGATGATACATTATTTTTATAAGTATTAGAACCCTCAAAAATTGCCGATTTAAACCGCTGTCAACAGAGGCCTAGTGTACAAATTTAACAATTTAACAACCATTAAAGAAAAAAGAAAAACATAGACACATAGTATATATCTTTCTTATTCAGTTTATGAAATATCGTTTAAATTGGTACAATATTGGAGGAGGAAATAAGGAAATAGGCGAGAGCCAAACCTCGAATTACAACTTTTTACTTAGGAATTTTCAAAAGTCTCTCCGACCGCATTTTCTTTATTGTTTAAAACATGTAAATAGTATGTTGAAAAAAAAAACGAAAGAATTTCACATTCTTTCGTTTTAGGAAACCAAAACGGCATGTGTATTTTTTATAGCAATTTTGTAATCGATTTGTCTATCATAACATTTTGATCCTTACTTCTCACTATTGTTTATTCTATTATTCTCTAAAATTATCTATTGTCCTATGCGGTTGCCACATTTATAACGTGCTGTATTCTACCATCTTCCATTCTCATTTAATTTATTTAAATACTTACTTTGACTCATTTATGCTTATATTATAATTATAGATTTGCTATGATTTCCATTTACCTAAATTTGTTATTTCTTACTAAATAAAACACCGTTAGGTATTTATTATCAGGTAACCACGACTATGACTTAAATAAAAATATTAATGAGCCATACAAGTGCCCCTGAATAAAATTATTGTAACAAGTTTGTGAATCATTACAAAAATAAATAACGCCAATTCCTTATCTCTTATAATCAGTTTCGCACATACCCAACTCATTTATAACAAAAACAAATTAATTGTTATTATTATCAGCCAACGCTAATTTATTAAAGATCGCAAAAGATATTAATTAATCATTAATATCAATCAGCTTATTATATCCTTTCGTAATATTCTACTGGTCGATACCAATCAAAATGATTAAACCGGTCTATAGGGAATGTTCGATAGAATTCATTGATTAAGTAAAGCCTGGGATCGGACTTACGAAACAGAGCGAAAATGCAATATAATTGATATTGACTTGGATTCGTAACATAGTTATTATCGTTACGCCCTAAAACCCAGTGAAATACTTATACACATACAATTGCAACGTCTTTCATTTTGATAATTCGACAACATTCATTGCGTTATTAACGTTGTTGAGCAGACGAATCTTTTAAACATAATGAAGCAATGGATTAGGATTTTCCTTTAAAATCCTTCGGCTAGTGATTGAAGTGTGTTACGGGCTGCTGTTAGTGTTGCATTCTTTTCTAACCAAATGCAACTATTATCGTTATCTTTAAAGCTTCAAGATCCTATAAAGAACAGAGAAATTAAATTCTTTTCAAAGACAGGTCATTAGCTCCCGTTCTTTTCACATACTCTATCTCATCTATATGACTCCTTATGAATAAGCACTTATAAGAAGTGGTAAAGGGCGGGCGTTTTCGGGGGACTAGTGTAACTTTGACGTTCAAAAAGTGTTGTATCTCATTCTAATTTGAATGAATGACTTTTGATTTTATACTTACCCCCTTAGGTACTAATAAACGTATTATATATCAGATGAATAGTTCCACACCGATTTCTCTCTTTCAGTCGTCAGTAATTTGACTTTCGAAAGAAGAAGACAAAGCTTTGTGTAACTATACAGACGCTATACAACGTTTATTAGTAAGGGGGTTAGATTAGAACCTAATAATATTAATACCTCACCGGTATTTTACAGATCGTTTCCCTCGTCCATCCCTTTTATAAATCAAATAAATCTAATAACAGAACCCCATAATATACGCAACAGAACCAACATCGTATGCTATATGAGTTTGTTTATGGGACAAACAAATTGAGAGGAACAGTCATTCCTATCGAATCGATTGCGGTCGAGTGTAGATTGATTGAACCAATTTATTTACTGCATTCTTCTGTCTAATATACATTCATATATGGAAAGTTATGTATGTTTGAAATTAAATTAAGCATAAAAAAAATTGCATTATCATTAACTAATATTATAAATTCGAAAGTAACTGTCTGTATGTTACCTTTTTACACCTAAACCACTGAACGGATTTCGGTAAAATTTGCCAGGGAGATAGCAGGCGTCCTATGAAAGGACATAGGTTACAAGACTTTCGGTACATCCCACTATATCCCCATTGTCATGATCCATGGTGATAGTGGGAATATTGTTTCAATAGATTATGGTCCACTATCTCCATTAGTCATGTTGCATAACGACCATAATAGGGATAGTGGGATGTACCGGTTACTTTTCGTCCCGGTGCCACGTTTCTGTAGGATTTTTTCCGAACTCAACGCCGGCAGCACCGTGAGCAGAACCTAGTCAAGTAGGACACTACACAATCATCGTCAAAGTGATCTCCCCTTTCTGGGTTAGCGAATTCATATTCAGAATGTTTTCAGGTAATAAAAAAATAAGTCACGCCCGTATATCCCAAAAGGTTGGGCAGAGGTATACCCACGTCTAATGTAGATTTTTTATATTTTTTTGTCCCACTGCTGATCAAAGGCTTCCCCCAAATCCTTCCAGGCATCCTTTTCTAGAGCCGCCTCGATCCAATCCTTGCAGAACGCGTCTAGGTCGTCTCGCCACCTCTTCTGCCTTCAAAAAGTTTAAATATACGAGCGAAAGGGAACTGCATGATCAACCCTTGCAATCGATTAAACTTACAGTAGCTATTTCCAAACCTACCATTATTATTTAATATATTAATTTATTCAAACCAACAACTCTACGAAGAGTAGTAATATCGAGAAGCTGCCAGCAATTTAATTATTTACATTCCAACAGTTGCACAATCGAATAAAATAATTTATAATATATCTTTTAAAGCATACCAATCCATAAACACTACGTGATTACGTGATGAATTATTAATTACTATTAATAATGCTTCCGCTTTTAAACAAAACACTTATTCTTGAACAATCCCTGAGAGTTCTATTTCGAAAACGTGCTATAAATACTGCAGTCTACTTTAGCCCTTCGCTACATCTCCCCATTTAGTAAAACCAACGTCGATTACTGAAACGGCTTTTATATTTTGCTTGGACTCTCTTCTACAGTCTCAATTAGTGCATAACTATAATATTTATTTTTACTTGGAATTTCTAACAATAACTTTACGACTATCAACATAAGATAAGATAATTATTTATTTTCTCAAACATGAGTACAAATTGTCAGCATGCAAGAGATAAATAATAATAATAATAATCAGCTTGTATTGTCCCACAGGCCTTTTTTTTCCACTCAACTCGACCCTGAGCCAATATGGACCAATCCCTCGTGTAAGCGTCACGTTCATCCCGCCATCTACGTCTGGGTCTTCCGCGATACCATTGGACGTTTTCAGGATCCAGAAAAATAAAAACAAACCAACATGTTTGCTTTAGACAATGGCGTGCAAATATGTAGGTATTAATAAAATAAAATCATCAATAAACCTAATCGTATAATTTCTTGAAAAAAGTCTGTATCTCGTTAAATTTTTATCACCCTCAAAAATACTTTATATTTCACCAGTATTTAGCACGATATAGAATGCGCTATATAACTTTCAACAATTTTAACGCAGCACAGCCCTATACAACCCTTGTAAGGTTTCAGTAGTAATAAAGCCCTTAATTTACACGAGCAAAGCTGTAGGCAGGCTATTAGCATGTGTGAATAAGAAGTGGGAGTAAAAATCATGTATGCGGCCGCAGTAATTTAAAATTCATACGTCACGACTCGTGAGTCGAGCCATGAGCATAGCAATGCTAAAGCCACAGTGTACACACTTACAGTGGTTCATCGCCTCTACATTTGACAGGACCAGAGAAATGTAAAAAAAAAACTCCATATCTTAGTAAAGCCAGGGAAATTAAATGTTTATCAAATTGACTACAAACTTAAATTCACCGTAAATTCAAATCACAACTGTTATTCTTTGGACTTGTATATGTACTGTTACACGGCAAATTGGCATAGCGTGTCAATTTGATACAGAACTATTTTCCATGACTGTACAAGTGTACATTATAACTACTTATATCCCGATCTGCTGTACGACAGTTCGGGACATAAGCTCCGCCCACTTGCCCCCCCGGTCCCCCGCACGATTGCTCTGCGAAAACCCTCCCATTGAACTACTGCAGTTATACTGTGCTATTGCTATGTTAAATAGTATGCTATGTTAAATAGTATGTATTGGCATGCATCATCAGTATGTCGTCTTTGGTTTGCGTAGAATAATAAACGAGACAGAGACGACGTCGTCAGACGATGTAATGCCTATCTTAAATATGATTCACAGTTAATTCACATTTAATTTATCAAACATTGATAAAGTATATGTCTCCACGTAACCTACGTTTTTTAAGTGTTTGCGATTGCGTCAATGTCATTTAGATCATGTTTTGGCAGAAGATATATTATTTGTGTGCTAATTTTATTCGTAAACTCGCTAAGTAAAAAAATCAGTGTAAATTACAACTGAATTTTCTTCTCGGTAGGTATGATAGCCATTCCCCAGTACATAAATCTTAAATCCGTACTTATATGCCAGGTACATACGGTCTTTGCAAGACAGGAATTCGACTTAAACATTGCATAAAGACGTCTACGTTATTAATGGCTCTTTGAAATAAATATTCTCTACACATAATATCAATTAATTTATTGAGAGTAGTGGTCACCTGGTGGTAACGGCCTCGACTTAGCGAGTTGTATCGTGGGTTTGAATCCAGCCAGGCGCTTTACTTTGTGTAAATAATTTCATCACAACTGCTCTTAAAACGGTGAAGGAAAACATCGTGAGGAAACCGGCATGTCCTAGAACTAAAATTGAAAGACGATGTGACATTTACCAACCTGCACTGGGTCCGCGTGGTAGATAACAGCCCACTCCCTCTCGAAGAGAGGAGGCCTGTATCCCAGCAGGGGGGCAAGGGGACTACATGACCTAAAGCAAGGTCACTGTCGGACTGCATAGTAAAGAAAGAGAAGCGCGATGACACAACGCTGGTATTTTATTGCAAAATATGAATCAATTATCTATTTACAAAAAATCAATTTTTTTAACTAAAAAATGAAAACACTAGAGCTTTAGTATGTTGCTTGTATAATAATCTGACAAACAATCAGAATGATTGTATTAGTATTGTTTTTATTGTAAAAAGAAAGTTTTTAGAGGTATCTTCATAATTTTTTTCTATCGTATCAAATTAGTTGTATTATGTTTTCAACACACTATCTAACTAGCATATATCCTGAAGAATATCACATATTTTTCTGATTTTGTTTACTGTAGTCGATCATATACTTTTAGGGATTATAAAACTTTAGTTTTTTGCGTTTAGGTCCTGTAGTCCCTTATGTGTGTATATGAGATACATTATCAAGTTCTAATGATTGCGAGAACCTTCATAAGCTACCATAATTTTTTTTTAAATAATTATGTAACTAATCATTTATAATCGCGGGAATGTAAATATGTAACTAATGCATTTATAATCGCGGGAATGTAAAACACGCTATAAATCGCGCTATCACGTTATTAGTATGGAAACCACGTTTAAATGTAAATACAGAAACCATACATGTGTGACTACGACATGACTTGACTGACATGACTGACGGGACTTGGGTATGAAAAAAACATACAGCAACAGCCTCGTTTAACAACAAAAAGGTGAATAGATAACAAGTAATTAGTCTCAACATTGTTTGGTATGTAAATAGAAACAGTATATACGAGTACATTAGGCTCTCGCAGACAGGCCTCGACGCGATGGTACAACGCGATTCTGGTAAAACAATTTCCATAATGTTTTTGTAGAATTTGAACTACTAGAGTCGCGTCGGCAGGAGCCTTATTTCAGTATAAAAAAAAATAAGGTTTTAATTGATAACTTAATAATTAATTATCCAGTCTTGAGATTTGGCATACAATTGCACAAGAGGATTCGGGGTTTCGGGTTTTGGTCTAACATATAAGGGCCTACACTGTTTTGCATCACCCATGCTATGTAGACCCACTAACAGTTCTTGGATCCTTTATACAGTAGGTACACACGATGACATATCAAGCTACACCATTTGCCAAGCGTTTGATTTAGTTGGCATTCATTTTAATTGACATTTGATTTAATTTGCATTTTATTGACATTTAATTTGCATTTAATTGACATTTAGTTTGCATTTAATTGACATTTAATTCACATTTAAATCTCTTTTAATTTACGCAACATGGAATAGACATGGTTGTTTTTGGCCTTTTTATGGTTTGACATATAAACGATTTTTGATTGATGACATAGTAATATTTTTTAAATTATTTTTGTTTGCTTTATATTTGATTATTGCTTCTATTATGATTTGAAATGTAATTATTTTCTCAAATTCGAACACAATGTAAATTGTTTGATGAATAAAATAAATAAATAAACACCTTTCCAGTTTTAGCTGACCTCGCAACGCATTATAGAGGCTATTCGATTAGAAGTCAGCTTATACTGGTGTGTCATCGTGCGTACCAGCCGACCTATTCTGAAAAAATCTCACCGTAAAACTTACATGAAGTGAGCTGTCAAATTGTCAATAGTGTTAATCCGGGTCCTTCCCGCTCGTTAATACCCCGTCGTCGTGAACACTATTAACGACTGGGAATGTTTTGTTCCACTCGTTAACAGTGTTGAAGAACGCGACATTTTTTTCTCAATCTTTCACCCCTTGTTCCGCGTCTGGTTTAGGAGTCAGAGTAAAGAAAAGTGAAATTTAACAAAAGATATTACGGTTATTGAAAATGCTTTATTCACGATTTTTGAGGCACCAAATTAATAACGATATCGCTTTACGTTCAACGTTTAATTTGGAATCCCTAAAACTTTTAAATGTGTACGAATTGTACTAATCATAGATAATCAAAATAAATGTTATAAAGTTATATATTGAAAATGTAAAAATGAAGAACATTTATATTAATTACCTATTTAACTATCTAGATGAAAAATTAAAAAAAAGGAAAAGCAAATGGAGCTTGAACTTCTTTAACAGTTTGCTATGTATTTTTGGCAATTTAGCTGAAGAATTTCGGTATCTGCATATTGAACTTTTCAAGGCACTAGATTTTGGAAACTTGGTTATTAATTCTGCACTTTCATCTTTTAAAGTTGCAACCACGGAGTTAAATGTTTTCCGTACACTGGGGAATGTTGGTTTAGTTACATTTTGTTTTAACTTGCAAAGCGATTCTGCAATTTGGTTTTTCTCGAAGTCTGGCGTAGATAAGTGAGGGGTTTTCGTCGATGATTTTATCGTCCTTAAACAAAATAAGTAGATCATTAATAATAAATTACTAAAACATGTAGAATTGAAATAAAGTGACTATTAATGATTCAACTAATTGGTACAGTAATTGGTAGATACTACTTGATTTCTAACTAGGTATAGGTACCCAGTGAAATAAAGTGACTATTATGTACTAATTAGTTGAATCATTAATAGTCACTTTATTTCAATTCTACATGTTTTAGTAATGTATTATTAATGATCCAATTTAATTTTAACCGGTAGGTAGGCCTACCCATTAAAATTTAATATCTCGAAAACTATTGAATTTCGGCCATACATATGGGGGGTTCAATTTGTTGCATTTTGGCCCCCCTATCAGCTCTTGACGGATATACGTCGAATTACAAATAACTTTGTATATTTAATACGATACAAAACACTTCACAGCAGTTAACGAAACAAGGATAGAAACATTTATCTTTTCGTTGTTCATTTTGTGCATTCTAAAGTCTACCTAATTAAAGCACTTTTTCTGACTCTTGAACTAGACTAACTTGGGGAGTGAACGATTGGGAAAAAAATGCGTTTAGTCGTATAATGCCTAATTCGCAAAATGGCACACAGTCGCAAAAAGGCCAATTCGCGAATGGACTAGTTCTCAAAAGGACTAATTCTCGAAATGGCTAATTCTCAAAAGGACTAAGTAGTAAAATGCCTAATTCGTGAAAGGACTCATTCGTAAAAGAACTAATTCGTAAAATGTCTAATTCTCCAAATGGCCAACTTTTACCAACTCATGCCATGCGTTAAATGACATGAAAAATCTAAGTTAATTTTCTAGGTTATGTTAATATTTTATACGAAATGCAAACAAAAAACTTAGCAAAAAACATTTATTATTAAAATAAAACAATCATAGCAGAAAACAACGCATCTTACAATGTGTCATACAACCAACTAAAAAAAAACATTATGATTATTATGGCGAAAAAGTATTAAATCAACAAAGCACCTTACAATGTGTCATATAACAAAAAAAAACATTATTTTTTACCAAATAATCACACTGGAAGCTCAAATTATAATAATAGTTGGTAATAAATTATCTTGTGAAAAAAATATTCAACAGATATTTTTTTGGCTTTTAGTTTTACTAATAATTTGTACAACAACAATAACAATTTAACAATGTAACAATTTGACACACAGTATACTGTGTGTCAAATTGTATATCTTTATTTCTACGATTTTTTCTTCTTACTGTAAAAATATTCTTTTTCATGAGTATGTCGAAATGTTTGGATTCTTTCTTTAGTTTATGTATAAAATTAAACAAGGTTGGACGTTTTGGAATCAAAACATTTAGTCGATGATGCCATCCTTCCAGTGCGTTTGTCGTACGATGACGTTGTCCAGCACAGCTAAGAAGTGTTGAGCCCAATCTGATCCACTGCTTTTCAAAATACTGAAGGAAATTGTCCATATTACGAGCAGCTTCTATCTTTTCAGATATAATTTGCCACCCTTCTGCGATGAAATGTGCTGGCAGAAGTGGCAGAATAGCTGCTCTCCGAATAATATTTCTGTGGTCACTTGTTTCGTTAACTTTTAGTTCTTTAGCCTTCTTCCAAACAGCTTTTTGGTAGTGATAATAACAACCGCTGACTTTAACTAGTGGAAAAACTTCTTTGACCGCATTCATAGCCGCAATTTCATAATCGCTTTTAAATGTTTTTATCGTCACCCCCAGGACGTCTCTAATCAAGCGAAAAAACCTTGTGTAAGTAATTTTACTTTTATCAGGCAGAAGTGCGTATACGACAGGAACTAGTGATGTTGTATTTACATCAGAATTCAGATCTATGTGTAAAGTATAAAGTTGGTAAAAAGGTTTTGGAACACTCTTGAATGTTCCATCACCGTACCAGTAATGGGTACTTGATCCTTTTATAATTTTTCGAGATAATTTTGAATTGAAAACCAGCATTTTATCTTCTTCTCCATCTTGTGCTGATAAAAAATTATGAGCAAGGCTTTCAGGTACAGATACATCTTTGAGTGTAGGAAAAGTCAGTTTATCGACATTTAAAAATTTTTTCCTTGCTTTATATAAAGTGTCCTTTTTTTCATGAAATGTTGGTAATGATTTACTCGACGTATTCATTGTGTCAAATGCTTTTTCAAATAGCCCCTTTATAGGCGTCAAATTCTTGCACACTTGTTTTTTCAATTTGTTCATGTTAAGTAGTATATCGTTTTTTTCCTGATGAGGTAAACATTTATGCTGAGATTTCCTCAATATTTTCTTCAAATGTATGTCCACAGTAACCGACCCACTACACTCGTTTTTATTGACACATCGCCAAAACGAACTTCCGTCTTTATTTATTCGTTTAGTTTTATTAAACCTATGCCCATCGTACAATAAAGTATCATTACCTTTTTGATTTTCAGTAATTAAAATGTCTTCTTCCATCTTTCTCATGAAATAACCTACTTCTTCTATAAACAGAAACTTATGAACGAAAACATAAATGACGGTGAATTTAACAAATAGATTATTATCCACTCACAACTACCCGCACTTTCATAAAAAATATTACTCGGCGTTCCGTTTATGCTTTAGTTGCATAAATTATTGTTCTCACCACGATGAGTGAAAACTATAATAATACTTTATTATAATATTTAATACATTTTAATTGACATGTTTTGTCACTGTCAAACGATGTTCTCTTTTTTTGCCTTGTCTTCATTGAAAAGGTTTTGTATTATAAACAAAGAGGTGTGTAAACAATTATAATATATTTTAAATGTTTATACATCACGATAGTAGACAATATGTAGTACTTTATTATTAAATAATCCGAGTAAATTTAGATGAGGAAAATACCAAGTGATTTTTATATTCTTTATCTAACGTTAGAACAACATCTATTTACTCATCCATTGACTAGGTGGAGCTACTTTTAATAATGTTAAACTTGTTCTTTCATGTAATTTAACTCATGGCATGAGTTGGTAAAAGTTGGCCATTTGGAGAATTAGACATTTTACGAATTAGTTCTTTTACGAATGAGTCCTTTCACGAATTAGGCATTTTACTACTTAGTCCTTTTGAGAATTAGCCATTTCGAGAATTAGTCCTTTTGAGAACTAGTCCATTCGCGAATTGGCCCTTTAGAGAATCGGGTGCCATTTTGCGAATTAGGCATTATACGACTAAACGAAAAAATGTCGCGTTCTTCAACACTGTTAACGAGTGGAACAAAACATTCCCAGTCGTTAATAGTGTTAACGATGGGGTATTAACGAGCGGGAACGACTGTGTTAATCCTAGCATCTACTGGCGAATTAATCTGTAAAAATCTCTCAAATCTCGTGAAAACTCGGGTGAAGTGAGCTGTTCATAGTGGCAATCCCTAGTATCAGTCGATGTATTCTGTAACATTCCCAAGATGAATACTTGATAGGTGAAGTGAACTTCTAGTGAACTGTCATCCCATTTGATGCTAGGGATTGACACTATTGACACCTCACTTCACGCTCACTTCAACTAAGTTTTCACGGTGAGATGTTTTACAGAATAGCACTACTGGAATGACAGCTCACTTCACCAACAATTTACGGTGAGATATCCGAAATAATCTGCTTCAATTAACATTACATGTTGCACTGAATTAACATCACATGAAGCACTGACAATCATGCGGGTTGAAATGTCAGGAATAGTTACAAGTTAACTACCAAACATGCTGATTGGTTCAGACATAATCCAGCGGGGTAAATGCGTAACACACTATCAGTAGCAATGGCTTTCATTTTGACAGATCAACAAGATTTATTGCAGTATGATGCAATATATTAGCAATAACCTTCAAAATGATTCAGATTATGATTGATAATGCGTTACGCAATTAGGGTCTTTTTTTAGGTACGTCTTGGGTTTATTCATCAATTATATAAACTATGCTAATTTAATAATAGGTATTATATCTTGACTTTTTTTTTTTTTTTTTTGGATGGGAAATCATCTAATGACTCCTCCCGCTCTGGGTGGAGCGGAAGGGAGTGTCAGACTCTTACTGACTAAAACCCACCCGTGTTCCTTCCTTAGCCCTTTATGTTCCGGGGCAGCGGTAACCCTTTCGGACGATCCCGCTACCCCGGCAGGCTTCGGCCCTGGCGGGCCCCTTCCTTTATGCTGACATCTCTTTGAGGCGCGCGTGGAACACATACGCGCCGTCCGGCACGGGCCTGGTCCTGATCGGACGGAGAGCTACCCATTACTCTCCCTCCGCAGGCCCGCGCCTACGGTGGCCGGGAGTCGTCACGCGGCTCCCGACGCCCGTAGCGTCTCCCGCGGCGGCTGAGGCGTGCGGCTCTCTCTCTAAGCCGTCCCGCCACCTCCTTCGCTAGCATGACTGCTTCGCAGAAGGTGGTGACCGCCTCCCACTCCCTCTCGCCCCGGACCATGGCTTAAACCAGGGCCGGACGCGAGAGGTCGCCGCCGTTGCCGATCGCCTCTACGAGGACACGGCGGTGCTCTGCCCAAGCGGGGCAAACCTCCACCGTATGCTCCACCGTGTCCTCTGGGCGATCCTCGCAATGGTGACACCCGGGCATCTCCTCCCGCCTGATGATGTGCAGGAACCTCCCGAAACATCCGTGTCCGGTGAGGACCTGCGTCAGGCGGTAGGTGAGAACGCCGTGACGCCTCTCTAGCCACTCCTCAAAGAGGGGATTATATCTTGACTTAGCTCGCGATATTGTCGACATGTGGGATGTGGACTCATTGTGCCGATAGTCGTAACAGCCAATGGCTTAATATCCAAGAGCCTCGACCAACACCTGAGGAGGCTCTCGTTGGGCAGCTGGGTTAAGGGCTTGATTCAGAAAGCGGTACTCCTGGACACGGCTCGTATTGTTAGGAAGTTCCTCTCTCTGGAGCCCTGACCGCCGTTAACTTGGATGTTCCCAAAACCGGTGGGCTACTATTTTTTTTTTAATGTTTATTAAATATTCAAATATTTAAAAATATATTATTTATGTATAGACTATTATTATTTTTTATTTTGTTTTACATATCTCGGGACCATGGGGTCCCGGTCCTTTGGAAGGCGTACGAGGGGCCGAAGCCAACTCGTAGAGGCCCCTTAGGAAATTTTAATGAAATGCACCAACCGACGATTATCCCTTACAATATAAATTGATTTGTTGTATACAAAGGAAAAAGTATTATGTAGAATTTGTATTAAGTACTAGGTGATAATGTGAAATTTTTTCGCTTTTAAAAATTATGTTTAAATTAACTTTTAAGCCAGGTTTTTGCGATTCATTGAGAGCTCTGCAGTCGGTTTTTTATTTTTCAGTTTTGATTTTAAATCTTGATGTCTCACATTAGTAACATTTTAGGTAGGTACTTATATCTCTATTTGTCTTATCCTAAAAACTGAAAGCGTTCACTTTTTTTCTTCGATACCACTATTTTTTTACAACAATGTTTTAATTCTTTAAATTATCTCAAGGAGCCTTATCTCAAACCCACAAACTCAAAACTCGTAACAAACGTAGGCCAGTTAGTCAGATAATTGAACTTAGCTGCCCGTTCAAAAACGTAGATCTCAATGGAGAAGAATAGGTGAGAAACTCCAAGGACACTCATTTAAATCGAGATATTATCTGAGATAAAGTCAATTATCTCATACTACACACTCGTACACTGTTTCTTATCTCAAAAACTCCACTTATCTACTACGAGAAGATAGTAATAGTCATTATAACGTTAAGGCGGGTACTGACCGGCGTTACGGGGCGTAATGTAACGTGTTACACAGCGAGCGTTCGCGCAGGTAGTACGGAAAAACAAAGCGCTCGCAACAAGCAACGAGCGGCTCGCTGCGAGTGTTCCACCCCGCTGTCGGTTTTTAAGTAAACTTTTTTTTCGTTTCTTTTTTTTCTTCTTCATTTGGATTACTTACACAATAATTGAGTAAAATTCGTTAAATTGGAAAGACGGAAAGGAGGCCTTTGCCCTGCAGTGGGACATAACAGGCTTATAATAATAATAATTGAGTAAAATCAAAGATCCCAACACAACTTCGTCGTCCGACATCTTGACTACGAGTGGCAATGAATCTGGAGTACGGGCGAGCAAAGAATTCGAAACGAGCATGTTACACGGATTTTAGAACACAGCGTAACGTAACATGCTCGCTTCAAATGGTACATTACGGCCCGTAACACTGGTCAGTACCCACCTTTAAAGTTACCGTGAAACAGTAGAATCCGTTATGACACGGATTGGCGTCACGCCCTGTGATTCTCAAAGGAGGTTGTACTTTGTAGCCTCGGTTTTCTACCTACATAACATCTCGCTTTCCCTGAAGGGTTCATGCTGGATTATATTCGAACGCAATGTGAATTGTGCATTGTGAATTGTTACTGAATAAATAAATTATTTGGAAAAAAAAATTAAGGTTGGGCAGACGTGCACCTAGGTATATAATAGTAGACCTACATTTCTCCAGTTATTTTTAAGTCGAAGGGCCAGCCGATTGCCAACAACCGGGCACAAATCTAGACTGCGGGATGCTACTGAGAAATTCCAGATAGTAAAACCCAATAATAATTTGTCCGAACTGGGAATCGAACCCAGGACCTCATGCTCAGCAGTAGCGCTTGCGACCACTAGACCGATGAGGTAATAGTAGGTTTGGTAATTAAAGGAGGTACTTTACATAGGTATGTAATTGGTCATACAATAAGTACAGACGCCAGCACATCAAGCTACTACAATCTGTCTTTAATAGATTTTCAACTTTATCGCTAAAGCATAAGGTTCAAGGTTGATTGGGAAAATTTTACAGTTTCGGGTTGCTTGATGTGCTGGAGTCTGTACATTCCATTGAGTTAAGTGACGAATGAACGATTAGATATGATAGAAAGATGATAAAGAACACCAAACTAGAATAACATCATACTGCACTTGACTTGGAGTTAATAACGTGGTGTCGGACAGTATGGACAGCCAAATCCTGAGGCATTGGTCACTCATGCATGTCCAAAATAATAATAATACCTATTTTAAATTTTACTAACATAGCTATAAGTATCTATACTAACATAATATGGACTTGTATCAATTACTGTGTGCTTGGTCTGAAATAATATAATAATATTCCACAACTATCACACAACGCCATCTAGTCCCAAGCTAAGCAGAGCTTGTGTTATGGGTACTAGACAACTGATAAACATACTTATATATTTCTAAATACATACATATTATAGATAAATTACAACCAGACACAGAACAAATGATCGTGCTCATCACACAAACATTTGTCCTGGGTGGGAATCGAACCCACGACCTCCGGCATAGCAGTCAGGGTCACTAACCACTAGACCATCAGGCCTGTCAAAAAATATTTTGTCAATAAATATTTTCAATTTCAATTAGCCCTGAGACTAGAAATCCGGTAAGTTTATATATAACGTTGTTTTAATAAATTATCTGTGGGCCCAGCCTAGAGTAAACGTAACGTCGAAAACTTCATTTTCGCACTTAATTAATTAATGATACTATTTGTACTTTCCGTCTTTTATACTACATAGTTTGTATAGCATCCTATACTTTGGCGTCGCTTGCTCACTTCGATGTCAAATATATGTGCTGCCACTTAATTGTACATAATATGCCTTCCACAAATAATCACTTAGACATATTTGCCGTCATTTTGACGATAGATATTAACTAATGGATGAATCATGAAATCAGATATTACTGCCGAGCTGTCCTTGGTAATATATTTATGGTCGTGACTGCACCTACTTGATAGTGGAAGGTACGTTAATTCCATTTTTTTTCTCATTTTAGTTGTGATTAAGCAGCTACATATAAGACTTGCTTATAAGATATAGATTATAGATAAGCCCACTTCCCTCTCACTGAGAGGAGGCCTGGGTCCCAGCAGTGGGAACATTATAGGCTGATTATGTATATAAGACTATTTGATTTTCAAATGAATCTAAATTAAAACTCGTACGTGTACTAAACAACAGCCCTAGAGCCAACCAAACCGAAACGATACGGTTGGCGGCACTTTAAAACAAACGTGTTATCTTCTACAATTTATCATAGACGCATACGCATAGTCAACGACAACGTCAATTCAGTTTTTTTTTTATCTTAATAATTGAGTTACATAACATAATATAACGCTTATATTTCCCGAAAGGTTAGGTAGAGGTATAAAAAAAGCAAAAAAAAATAAAACAAAATTTTTAAGCAAATATTGACCTAACTATTTAATTGAGGAGAACGTGGCTAAATAATAACAGCCGCACAGGTCGATCAATCAGGTTAAGCTGCGCTTGCCGAGGTTGGTCTGTGGATGGATGACCATCTTTACATACCGAGACCCCTCCGTGCCTCGGAAAGCACGTTAAGCCCGTTAGTCCCGGCTGTCATTCGTGGATCTTTGACAGTTGTTACGGGTTGTCATATTAAGCCCGAAAGTCTGAAAACAGTCTTACCAAGGGGTCTCGTAACTGGGTCAGTAACTGGGTTGTGGAGGTCAGGTAGGCAGTCGCTCCATGTAAAATACTAGTATACAGCTGCATCCGGTTAGACTGGAAGCTGATCCCAACATAGTTGGGAAAAGGCTAGGCAGATGATGATTGACCTAAATATTTAATCAAAATGGATAACAAAGTGAAATTCTTAGGTATTATATGAAATGCTCATATTCAAATGTATCGAACAATTTTGTGTCCATTCAGAGGGGCAATTCTCGTAATTTTAAGAACGTTCACAGTCTGATCTCAGTCTCAATCTGTCAAAAAAACCTCGAATTCCCCTACATTTTGACGAGTTTTTGACATTTCTTTGTCGCTGAGATGAGACTGCGACTAGATTTTGAACGTTTTAAATTACGAGAATTGGCCTTCAGATGTTTTGTAATTATGTGTTAGTTGATTTTTTCGCTGACCGTACGTATCGCGTTTCGACTTCCAAACGATGCTTGACATGACATGACATGAGATAAATTAGGGATCACTGATAACGGTATTGTCATATCAATGACACGGAAGTTGAAAAGGGATTTTATTTTTTATTGGGAAGTATGTTTTGGAGCTCTCACATTCCATTGGTTCATAGAAATAAGTACAGTAAAATCCAATACCGGCCTATTATTGTCCCACTGCAGGGCAAAAGCCTCTTCTCATAAAAATAAATTATTAACTATAAAGTCCAAGTTTCTTTAGGATGTAATCCTTCACCGTTTTCAGAGCAGTGGTGATGGAATAATTTACACAAAGTAAAGCCCCTGTCTGAGTTCTAACCTACGACCTACAACTCGTAAGTCGCGGCCGTAACCACTGGGCCACTACTGCTCTCATTATAGAATAGAATAGAATAGAATACTCTTTATTATGTACACCATATAAATTACAGACATAAATATAGAAATTTTACAATGGGTGACACAATGGGCGGTCTTATCGCTAAAAGCGATCTTTTAAAGACAACCTTTGGATGGATTAAAAAGAGGAAGGACAGACAAGTACTGTAGGTAGTCTGTGGTGTACCATTTACACAATACCATAAATACATACATAAAGTATATTATACTAATCTAAATAAATATATACATATATATATATATATATATACAATATAATAGTAAACATGAACAAAGAAAAATATAATGATGAAGTTTAAGGAGAGAGGAAGTGCTTTTTTATCATAATTTTAAAAGTGGACTAAGATTGAGCACGCCTTACCGACACGGGCAAGTCATTCCATAACCGTACTGCTTGAACAGTAAAAGATTTGTCATAGAAACTGGTGGAATGCATTATGTGTCTATTGTATTCTTATTTACGTGTCAAATAGACTCAAATTTTATCCGACCAGTATGAGGCCACTTGGACAGCTGTCTCTATCATTGGCTTTGTTTAAATCCTAAAAGGTGCAGGTGGTTGCCCCTTTATGGGATACTAGCAGCGCCCCACGGTTTCACCCGCATATGTCGATCCCGTGGGAATATCGGGATAAAAACTACCCTATGTCCTTTGCCGGTACTCAAACTATCATACAAAATTTCATCTAAATCGGTTCAGCGGTTTAAGCGTGAAGAGGTAACAGACAGACAGACACACTTTCGCATTTATAACATTAGTATGGATTTTTCATCTCTTTTCCTACCCATCATGCACAACCTATAGGACTGATTTTGAGAGTTAGCTTTACCCTGAAGCGAGCCTATGTTCTCCATTTCAGTGGCTAGGTACTTTCAAACTGTAGCCATTCATATCGTATCTTTAGGTACTGGCTAGGAAACAACAGACATGTCTAGCGTTAGACTCAAAATAGTGCCGCTATCGATCTACCGAGTAAACATCATTACAGGAGTCACAAGTAGGTAAAATACAAGGCAATAATATGGTCGCTAGGCGATTCCAGACTTATTTCATAGACCGGCCGGTCTATATTGTAAAAATCTCACGATGAAAACTTAGGCGAAGTAGCTGTCATTCCATCTGATGATAAGGACACGATTGGCAGGTCACTTCAAGCCCACTTCACCTTTTTTTTTTTTACCCCTCCACCCACCCCAGGGGCCACCCTGGGGTGGGTGGAGGGGTCTGTCTCATGGATGTCCACCAGGACATCCATGAGGATTTCCACACGGAAAAAAAAAGTAAGTACTAAGTTTACTGAAATATCGTAATGACTAGTGCAGGTTACTTTTACACTCGAGAGCAATGAATTAGGGTCACAAAAACAAGATGAGATGGGTTATTTTTTTGTTTACGTAATTTTTTATTAATATAATACAAAGTGACATATAAATTTTATTACTTTCATTTAAGGAACATTTAATTGTCTATTAAACACAATGTATTTCTCTAAGCTAGCATTCTTAGTTTCCGAGACTTTCAGGTTATTTTTATGTGACCGTACTTCATTGCTATCGAGTGTAATTTCATAAAAATCGATTCCTATCGTAGCATAGCTTGTTAGCAAAGAACCGCACACTCTATTAAATTAAAGTATTTTTATAATCGTGTGTGCTAACGCTGACGGTATGAGTAATGAGTATTTATTACTTTCGTCATAAATAATTGAGCATTTTAATTTCAGAGAACATGTTTAAGGTACACTATTTTGCTTTGATATCGAATGTCCTCCAAACCGAAGTCAAACAATTTAAAACTTTTAATTTGGTACTACCTTCCTTCAGCTGTGTTGTTCCGGTTGTTCCCATGTGAGTTGCTAATGCCCCCAATTTAGTTTAATTAATAAAGGTAAGAAGCTTTACTAACATCGAACTGAATATTGAATCCATACCATTTTTAACCGACGAAAAAACGGAGGAGGTTATCAAGTCAACGCGTATATTTCTTTTTATGTATGGTCATGCATAACTTTTTACAGAGCAGTCCGATTTTGATAATTGTTTTTTTATTGGAAAGGGTATACCCCGAAGGAAAACAGGGGATGATTGATTTTTCACTCACTGATTGTAATGTATGTCCACGCATAACTTTTTACAGAGTAGTCCGATTTTGATAATTCTTTTTTTAATAGGGCATACCTCAAAGTTGGTCCCATATAAATTTGGAAAAAAAAATCCTACCCTAACAGTGGTAAAATAGGGGTTATTTATTGTTCATTCACAGATTTTAATGCTGAATAAAAAAGCCTACCCATGTTGGTAGGTATATAAAGCCTGTTTTTTGTTAAGTATTTTATTACACAACAAATAATAGTTAAAGTAGGATTATATAACAGTTAATAGCTCAAGTAAGGTAGGTAGCTATTTTAAAAGTAATCAAAAATTAAGTAAATTATAGCCTCAAAAAATTAGAAAATAAAAACTTTTTAACAAAAAAATTAAACCTCCGAAAAAACTGAAAAGCAAAAAATAATAAACCTTTTTTTATTTAACCTTAATAAATAGTTCTTAAACTAATGTAAGTATACCTAAGTAATTTTGAGTCGGCGCCAAACAACCAACGAACAAAGATCACTAAATTATATTAAATTTAAAGAAATAACCAAATCAAATTACAATGCAACGTGAAGTCTCCAGCGATAAACATTAACATTCCAAACAAAAAATGCGCTCTCCGCACGACCACTCATTCGCAACGATATTAATTTGCTTGTACTAACAGTAGCAATGACTTCCATTTTGACAGTTCAACAATATTCATTGCGTCATTTACGTTGTTGAGAAAACAAAATTTGCGAACATACATACATGTAAAGCAATGGATTTGCAATACCCTTCAAGATGATTCAGATTTGATTGAAAGTATGTTACGCAATAGGGTTCTGGGACTTCTGGGCATCTAACAATGTCAGTAAACTTTGCTTAACTTTCCCAAAGCTTTGTTTCAATAAGCTTCCATTTAGAACGAATCCACGAACAAATTCCCACCCATAATCACGGATACTAAACGTAAACCCCGAAGAATAATTACACCACAATAGATAAACGTTTAGCCCTTAATATCAATGGAAGAGTGATGTTTCATGAATCTTTAATGGGACGACCCGGGTCAGCAGGCCTTAGTACACACGGTCACACGGCTACACACCAAGCTATACATAACCAGTATAAGCTGAGTTCTGGTTGTACAAAAAACCTATACAATGCGAGGTCAGCTAAAACTGGAAATGTATAGATTGATGTGTAACTATGTGTTCCTCGGGTCGGAGACGTGACACGACAGCCCGTTCATGTGAGTGTGTATTTATGCGTGTGTGTCGCTGGAACCTTTACAAACCAGATTTTTCAAATTCTTCCTAGAGATGGACCACTATAAGGCGATAAAGATTTGGTTTCATTTAAGTCTGGGTGTGATCTCATACCAACAAGTTTATGGTAACTTCTTATAGTACTACTGTTTCCCTTTTTTTATTAGTAGGATGATTCTGGTTACCTGGCTCTAGTATGTAGTACCATCGTGTTGCGCGACACATGTTCATCATTCATGTGTGTACTTATGTGTGCCACTGGGACGTTTACAAACTGAATTTATCGAATTCTTTCCAAAGATAGACTGCTTTTCGAAGGAAATCATTTAAATAGCGTCGTTAACTTAAAACGCCTGTATTATCGTAAACGATAAAACTGTTAATGACTAAACAAGAAGCAGTGAAAAGCTCTACAAACCAGTGGGTGTTAATGGCTCTTCACACCTCATAATGAATGAGTAGTTAACAGTTTAGTATGCAATACATAATATAATATTACTTCACTGTGTGTTAATTATTTCAACACCACTGCTCTCAAAACGTTCAAGGGAAACGTCTAGTTCTCTCGTAATCGTCAAAAAATTGAAATGTCCTAGAACCAAAATTCGAAGACATGTGACATCTACCAATCGGCACTTGTCCCAAGAGGAGGTCTGTGTCCCAGCAGTGGGAACATTATAGGCTGATTATGCTACATAAATACTATTCAAAGTATGTAAACCTGCTGCTAAAGTTCTTTTTTGGATATTTTTACGTAAATACCTGATAGCTCAAAAACAACTTTTATTCTAAGTGCCCGAAAACGAATTACTATAACTCTGACTCGATCGTAATAAACAAGGTCACCTTAATAATAAAAGTACCTATATCAGGAATAATAAACCCTTGAACTTTCCGGAAAACTTTAATCCGTTTCAACACATAAAATACTCGTACGGAAAGCCTTTAAGTTACCTACTTAATAACGGAAACACACCTGTTACCTCATGTGACGTACCTACTACGACTAAGTTGAAACGAATAAAAGTTAAGGAAAACACAATTGTTTCCGTATGGAAGTACAGACGCCAGCACATCAAGCTACCCGAAACTGTCAGATTTTCCCAATCAAATTTGAACCTTATACTTTAGTGATAAAGTTGAAAATCTATTAAAGAAATTTGACAGGTTGATGTGCTGGTGTCTACAAGAAAAATGCATCATAACTTTACTTGATTTACGTATAGTTTACTTGATTTACGTATAGATTTCATAGGCATCGTCATCATTGTTCTCTTGCCCTTATCCCAATTTAGTTGGGGTCAGCGCAACATGTCTTTTTCTTCCATACTTCTCTATCACACGTCCTCTCGGTAGGCCCCCCTTTCTAGGCATATTGATAATAAATCTACTTTGCAAAGCACCTGTGGCATTTCAGTTAGCTAGTTCAACAAGTTCACAAGTGGGTATATAACACCGTATAGTATTTTCCATCATCCGCGTTTTGAATGTCCTTAGCCTTAAACAAAAAAAAATTACCAAACCTATAACGTACCTAATCCCATACTATCCGTTCTTCACACTAATATTATAAAGGCCAAAGTTTGTGAGTGTGTTTGTTACTTCTGCACGCACAAACGGCTGAAAGGATTTGGATGAAATTTGGCACACAGATAGTTTATAACCAGCATTAACAAATGGGATACTTTTTATCCTGATATTCCCACGGAATTGAAACTTATGCGGGTGAAACCGCGGGGCGCTGCTAGTAATATTATAAATTCGAAAGTCTCTGTCTATATGTTACCTTTTTACGCCTAAACTACTAAACGAATTTCGATAAAATTTGATAAGGAAATACATGGCATCTTGGGGAAGGACATAGGCTAGTTTTTGTCTTGGTAGCACGTTCACGTGGGATAATGTTGACATGCACGCGGGCGAAGCTGCGGACGGACAGAACCCAGTTTTCTCAAGGCCTGACATATTTTTTTTTTACCAATACACATAAATAATTTCATTAGTAATAACTGCTATATTGGAATATCCACGCTCTTTATCTTCATTTCAGTGGCGTTTGACTGACGTAACAATAAGCAACTTGAGCGATCAAAGATCGGTGCGGTAAACAAATCCAAGCATAGCTGTCATTTTCTGAACAACTGCGTTCTATAAATTGATTAAATTGCAAAATCATTCAACAATAAGTACAAACGGAAAATTGTATGCTATTGTATTCAAATTTTCCTTTCGCACATATAACAGTAGACAAATGACATTCTATTAACAGTTTTCCACGACATCGCAATAAAAAATAAGTTTTTTTTTCGTAAAACCAGTGTTTCGGTAGTAAAAGAAAATCTTCATAATATTGCTTGCTGCATTCAAAAGAAATAGGCCGAAGTGGGACGCTTACAATGTTTTCTAAGAATATCGCTTATTTATTTTTAATATTGTACGGTGTAACGGAAATAGCTGCCGGTTTAGTGAAGAAGGGTTCAGTCAACCCCATTACTGGCGACGGTAATACCTAGATTTTCATAAATTTTTCATTTATTTATTTATTTCTATTTTCGTGTATTTTTTTTTCTTTCATTCTTTCTTTCACATTTCTAAATCATCAGCATCGTCATTTTCAGACTCGGTAGCCTTTTCCCAACTATGTTTTTACACTTTTGAATAAACATTTTCAAATAGGTATTAAAAAATATTACATAGCGTGTTTTTGGTACCTATTCAGCTGAATCTGTTAGACTGGAAGCTGACCCCAACAAACAGCGTGTTTCTGGCTAGGCAGATTGATTGATTGACCGTATATTTCCATGTCTACATTTTTGCCTTGCCAAGAAAAAACGTGTGGGTTTTGTTTTGTCCATATCGAGCTTTCTGATTGCTTTGACTACGATTCAGAATAGTTTTTATTTTGGTCAAAGGTATACCTTTCACGCCATCGTTAAATTTTTAAAATACGTGATTGTAAAAATCGCTTGTGTCCATAGTAAACTAATCTGTATAAAAATCATAAAATAGCACTGTATTTTTTTTCTAGAAAATTCAAACATTTTCATTTTTGTTTCAGGAATCTTGCCAGACAGGACAAACCGAGTAGAAGATATTTATTTAAGATATTATAATGGGTGAGTAAAACGTTATAAAACAGTTGCTAATTAAATTCAAAGATGGACAAGTGTTAACTTTCAGTTGACATTATAATTTTTTTTTATCATCATTTGCCTAGCCTTTTCCCAACTATATTGGGGTCGGCTTCCAGTCTAATCGGATGCAGCTGAATACCAGTATGTATTTTACATGGAGCGACTGTCTATCTGACCTCCACAACCCAGTTACTGGGTAATTCGATACCCTTGGTAAGACTGTCAGACTTTCGGGCTTCTGTCTGACTACCCGTAACGACTGTCAAAGATCTACGAATGACAGCCGGGACCAACGCAACGGCTTAACGTGCTTTCCGAGGCACGGAGGGGTCTCGGTATGTAAAGATGGTCACCCATCCACAGACCAACCGCGGCAAGCATAGCTTAACCTGATCGATCGACCTGTGCGGCTGTTATAATTTAGCCACGGACCCCACTTTTATTAATAACCTACAAAATATTTATAGGGGTCTAGAATCATGTGCTGAATTCTTGGTTATAGTTTGCGCGCCGATGTCCCTAACACCCTCCTAAAAATCCGTTCTGGAGAGAAACTTCGAGTAATTTTATCATTACGGATGGAGATCCGTAATGATAAAATTACTCGACCATAAAAAGTTAATAGTAATTCCTATCTGAAAGAGAGAAGTTATGGTTTTATTGACCTAAACTGGGTTAATACAACCATAAGTCCAATAAAAAAAGAAAATGTAATCATGGCAGCCTCAATAAGTCAGTAAAGAAGAATGGTATGATTATTGGAAAACACACCGTATTGTTGTTTGTCACGCGATCTGAAGTCATTGCAAACTGGTCTAGGAAAGTGTATATTAAAGTTTAAAAATACAACAACTGTATTTGTTTGCACTAGATTAGACTTTTTGATCTTTTTGATAAAATGGAGTAGCTATAATTAAACTGAAGCTATATATAAAAGCTATAATAACTTCAGCAATTTTGAAGTCATGACCATACAGAGGCAAATCTTTCAATTAATTATTAGGAACTCACATACACATCAGTAATACTATTCTGTAAAAATCTCACCGTGAAAACTTAAGTGAAGTGAGCTGTCAATAGTGTCAATCTCTAGTATCAGGTGAAATGACTTCTTTTTACAGAATAGCACCGCAGATTGAATACTTTCATACAAGTTAGTTGACACAATCGGCGCATATGCGCTTTTATAATTTCTAACGTGACGATTATTGTCGTGGACGTCCGCGGCAGGGAAGTAAAATCTATGGAAAAACGAGTATACGTTATAACGTTATCGTGGACGGTTTAAAAGCGTCTTCATATATATTTTACTTCTTAGTGTAATTTTTCCATACATTTTACTTCCTTGTATTATCGTGATGCTGCCTATACACACTCGCTCCCGCCGATGATGTGTCAACATTCCACATGCTTTAATCTTCTAGATTTTGATGTATCTTCTCTTATAATTTTCTGACCAATGTATTGCTACATCTCTATTTAAGTCCTTCATGATAGAAGGCAATCTTCTTCCCAGCTTGTCTTGCTCAATATTTTTTCTATAATATTTTACAGACAAACAGCCGACGACTACGTGGACATTCCTCTCAGTCAAGCCAGTCGGTTATTCGAAATCAAAGGCTTTGAAAAGAACAACCCTACCGTCTTCTACATCCATGGCTTCATTGAACTCGCTCAGCAGGAAAGTATCCAGGTGAGTTCTAAAACACAGAGTTCCAATACAATGGCTGGCTATCAAATGGCTATAGACGGTAGGGAATATTAGATGTGGTTGGAGCAAAACCCTAATAGGAATTTTGTTTAAATAGACTGGGCAATTATGTTCAGAAAGAGATATTTCATTTTGTTTCATAAACATACAACATAACATCACGCTTGTAATCCCCAAAGGGTTAGGCAAAAGTATACCTATAGCCCACCCATCCACATTTCGCCAGTTATCATCAGTTCGGTCGGTTTCGTCAGTCATTTTGTTCCATATCTTCTTGAAATTTCCGGCAAAAATTCTTTTAGGCAAATTCATCTAGGCCGTACTCCTCTATGCGAACCCAGTGCGGGTTTTTAGATGTCACATATCTTCGAATTTTGGGTTCTAGGACTTGCCGGTTTCCTCACGATGTTTTCCTTCACCGTTTTGAGCAGTGGTGATGAAATAATTTACACAAAGTAAAGCGTCTGTCTGGGTTCGAACCTACGACCTACAACTCGTAAGTTGCGGCCGAAATTCTACTTAGATAGTATTCCGTTTGAAAGAACAAGTAACGAAATTAAAAATGAGTGCGTCCAAACATCATTCTATTTTTAGCTGTAGGTATCTGGTTTGAATCAAAGTCCAACATACTCAAATATGATTTACGATGTGTTAGTAACGTTATCTCATGATGAATAGTTCGTGTAAACATACATAGACACATAGCTATCCCAATACAAGTAACAACAACAACACGTAACACTATACATGAGTAAGGCTATCCTAATTTACTAATTAAATTACTTGGCAATGTAGATCTCAATCTTTTCTGTTTTGGAGATCCTTCACTTCCCCGATAGATTTCGATGCCCAATAAAAATTTGATTCGAAGAGTAAAACCATTCTCTCTTTATGTACGTAAATAACATCATAAGTTTTTTCTTCACCATCAACACCCTTATCCCAGTTTATAGCCCCGTTCAGGCAGCGTTGCTGTGCGATGATATTATATAGCTGCGCCCCGCGGTTTCACCCGCGTAAGTTTCGATTCCATAAAAATTCTGGAGAGGACCACCCTTATAACCTAGGAATATATAAAATAGTCTACGACCTATTCGGAGGAGTTCGATAACAAACACTGTGACACATTTTTATATACACCGTGTTATTAGATTAACGCAAAACCTCTTAAGGGGTCATTGTACTCATCATTATGAACAACTTTTACTGTGGAAACAAACCTGAAATCGCGGAAAAAAATCAGCTGAACCCTATATTTATGTTCGCATAACTCGTCAAAATGTAGGGAACAGGTGATTTTTTTTCGCGATTTTAGGCTTGTTCCCATAGTTAAAGTTGTTCATAATGATGAGTACAATTACCCCTTAAGAGGCTGTGTGTTAATTCTGGGACATGTTGCATACGTATAATTTTTGGATCACAGTGGCATCACAACTAAAATATCGTACAGGATAGCACTGTGTGAACGCTTGCTATTTACAGTGGACGCAGCATGTTTTCGTCTCTACAATGTATTATGATTTTCTCCACTCATAATTTATATTTGAATTATGAAAAAATATTTTTGTATCTTCAATACGTATCAGGTCAAACGTATTCCCCAATTTATTACTCAACATACTTTTCAATATTCACGCCAAGTGAATCACTTGGCATTCTGTGATCTGCATAAGCAGCACTTTACGAATCGCATGCTAACTCATGAATAATATTAATGAAACGATTAATAAATATTCTGATGCAATTGCAAGCTCTACAGGCTGTGGTTTCAACAAAGTTTAGAATGACTTAACACACGAATTTACGTTTCAAGGATACATTTGAAGTATCAACTATTAGAACTTTAAAGATATTTTTACCTTATCGTATTCTTAACTAGCGACCCTCCCCTAGGACTTGAAATTTATTTTGTATATGTTACTTTAATATACCTTCCGGAATAAACTCTCTAAATAATGGTGAAAACCGCATCAAAATTGCAATAAGTTTCGAATAACAACGCGGTCACGTGAAAAGCGACTTTAATATAAATATATATTAGGTACCTAATAGATATCTTTCAAGTCTTTACCAATGCAACATGAATTGGTAATGATGATGATGAGATACCTACATGATTGCCATCAAAGTCTATATTGATAATCTCTACTTGCTTTTTTATCTCTTATATTTGTCAGGCCATTTATCATTTATCCATTTTGTCATAGAATGTTCGCCATAACGCCCCAAGCCTTTATGTTTCCTTTACGCATCTGTGTTATCTCGCCATTAACCCTTCAACAGGAAGACATCTGTCTTCCATTTCGCTATCTCCTGCCATGGGGAAACTTTGCACAATTACGGAAAAGGATTGATGACCGTGATATGGTGTTTACATAGACGAAATACTGCTGATGTTGACATTGAAGTCAATGTAGATAAACCCTCACGTTTTATAGGAACAAAACCACCATACAACTTTTGAGCCTTCGCAAAAAGCGTGTTAAGATCTAACCAGGGTGTCAGTGTGATGATTGTATATAGCACTATAAAATGGTAGAACCAATAATATTATAGTTAGCAAACTACGAGTATGAACGTTACAAGTAATACAGAAATATAACTAAAACTTTTTACCTCGTCAAAGGAGAAATTACTATGAAGAGGGATTATTTATCGCAGTTCTTTTTATTTTAATAGACAGGAAGATACCAGAAACCATAATTTTAAGAACCCCAGGGATAGAGCAGAAATGTTGGTGTAGGTACTTTCAGGAAACGATCCATGCACACTATAATATTATACATTCGAAAGTGACTCTGTTTGCTTGTTACGTTTTCACGGCTAAACTACTAAACGGATTTCGATAACATTCGGCATGAAGATAGATGGCATACTTGAGAAGGATATAGGATATTCTTTGTCCCGGTAACACGTTCCCGTGGGATAATTCTGACATCCACACGGGCGAAGCCGCAGGCAGAAGCTAGTTCAACATATTTTTTCTAGATAAGTTTTTGATTTTATATTTTAATTTTTTCCTTTTGTTATCTTCAGGTCGTGGTGAGCTCATACTTGGAAGCAAGGCCGGACACAAACGTTATATTATTGGACTGGTCCAATATGGCTCATGGTTCTTACTTAGTCAATGCCGCACGAAACACGAAAAAGGTAAGATTTAATGTTAGAGAAGGCTATTAGACACTCACTATCACACCTGTAAGGCTTTAGGACTAATTTGTTCACGTAATAATAATGCACGGTAACAGACCCGAGGCCACAGATAATGATGTGTCTGAGTTTTGGTCAAAGCAAAAAAAAGAAAAGAAAAAAGTATTTATTGCAACTCGAACAGGACTATCACAAACTAAACTAAACGCAGTCAAAAATAATCTAATCTTATAATGTGTAATTATTTGTTCTATGGAATAAATTAAATAATTGGAACCTTGGACTAAACTAAAAGTAGTCAAAAATAATATATGTAAATATTTGTTCTTTCGAATAAATAAAATAGTTGGAACCTTGGAGTGAAGTCAACACCTTGTTGACATGACGACCTTCATTATATTATAATCTTTACTATTTTGAAATAGTAGTAGGTACTTAATTTATGTTATTGTTGACACTTTAACCTATTTTTTGCATTTATACAACAAATTAATACATTTATTAACTATAATTACAAGGTAACTACATAGGGTGACTGGTAATTAGTGACCGACACTTAAACACGTGATTGTACTCATGATAACAAACAACTTTTACTATGGGACCAAACCTGAAATTGCGAAAAAAAATCTGCTGTTTAGTCGTTTATGTTCGCCTAACTGGTCAAAATGTACTGAACAGCAGTTTTTTTTTTCGCTATTTCAGGTTTGGTCCCATAGTAAAAGTTGTTTGTTATCATGAGTACAATCACGTGTTTAGGTATCGTATGTCTTAAATATTTGCCTAATAGCGGAGTCCGGAGAACTGCTCGTAGGTAACCTAGTTTTACGTGATTCATAGGCAGTTATTTTCTAGAAATCACGGCAGCTTATAAATAGACGCCATGCAGTCACGTTTGAAGGACGCGTTGACGAATCTAGGTCTATTGCTGTAGAAATAAGAGGTTACTCCATCCACAGATTTTCCTAACTATTCTTAGGAAGGTCTTGGAAGATAATTTTGTTTTCAAACAATATTCACTTGATTATAAATAAGCTACTAGTCTTAAAATAATTAGTATATATAATAGCGTGGCAATGCTGCCAGCCTTTCGGGCACTTTTCGTGTTGAGAGCGATACGGACGAATTCTTTGATGCCCTATGTATTTGGTCATGTACGTTATTTTTATTATTTTACGTCGGGGTATGAGGGGCCGTGGCTAAATAATAACAGCCGCACAGGTCGATCGACCAGGTTAAGCTACGTTTGCCGCGGTTGGTCTGTGGATGGGTGACCATCTTTACATACCGAGACCCCTCCGTGCCTCAGAAAGCACGTTAAGCCGTTGGTTCGGGCTGTCATTTGTAGATCTTTGACAGTCGTTATAGGTAGTCAGAAGCCCGAAAGTCTGACAACCAGTCTTACCAAGGGGTATCGTATTACCCAGTATCTGGGTTATGTGCTTTTCTGAGGCACGGAGGGGTCTCAATATGTAATGGATGCACGAACCCACCGCGGCAAGCGTAGCTTAACCTTAGATCGACCCGTGCGGCTGTTATTATTTAGCCACGAGCCCCTCTACGTTATGCAGGAACAAAACTAAAAAAATAATAGGAGTAATTACTTACAGAGAACTCCTCAGCTAACGAAATCCTTTCTTATTTCAGGTGGGAACAGCAGCGGCCGAACAATTAAACAAACTATTAGAATCAGGACTACTTCTTGAGAAGTTTCACGTGATAGGCCACTCTCTAGGGAGCCATGTGGCCGGATACACTGCCAGGGAACTCAAGACTAAGTACAACAAAATTGTAAAAAGGTACTTTATAAAACTTTTTCAAATTTCATCTAATCGAAAATTTTACCCAACCGCCGCAAGTCGAGATTTTTTAATATATCGTAATAAGAATTGGTAAGATAATAGGCCGATAATAATTATCTCTAGTATATTAGAATAGAATAGAATAATTTTATTCATAAGTTCACATATAAATTACATAGAAGTTACAACATTACAAAGTTACATATTAATATTATGAAGGTAATATTAAACTATGCCTAAAATAAATCTAGTGATAACTTATATACGAGTATGTTGGTTAAAGGCCTAATGAATACAATAGCGACCTGCCTGATGTAGGTTTATTCAAACCTGTGTTTTACGCCATATTAACTAGCAACTGTCCTCAATAAAGAAAGGAATGAATTATGACATCTATAATGTTAGGAGTTGTTAAATAAATCAAGAAATCTATAAACCTTATGAATTTTATTTTCTATTTGTCGTGAGCAATACATAATTTAGGACAAACTTTTCCATAAAAATTTTAATTCAACTTATATAAAATTAAAATATTGATACAATGACGGATGTAAAACTAAGAGTCACTTGATCTTCCTAATATTATGGTCATTTACTGGACCCTATCTGACACCTGGACACCAAAAATAAAAGTTGTTTCCGAACAATTATTTATGCACGAAGTCACTTAGTTTAATGCATAGACAATGGCTTCGTGATTGGTCTTTTACAGCCTGTATAAATAATAATGAACAAGATAATGTTGAGAGCGAAAATTGTGAAAGTATAAATTATCCCGAACACCACAATACTAATTTTACTAGATTTATTCATGTCGTAAGTGCGATTAATCGCAACAGACACTGTATATTGCATAAGTCGTAGGCAAGAGTTAGTAGTAGTCCTTTGCAAGAATCATGCAAGTGCAAATTCGCTTTATCTAAAAAAAAATATGTCAAGCAAACCTTGTCCAAATTAAATGTACGATAACGCAAATTAATGTTACAAGACATCCACTATTATAGTGGAGACAGAGATAACAATATTATTGTTATCATGCGAAAGAATCTTCGATATCGCCTTCTCTGTTTCACATGTAGAGAAGCTACAAGGTCTTTTGAGTCTAGCATGGTCAGGTTACTTTATCATGAAAATAATATTAGAAACTTCTATTGCCATCTATCTATCTAATGAAACTGCAGAGTTTGTTTGTTTGTTTAAACGCACTAATTTTTGAAACTACCAGTTGGATTTGAAATTAGCCTAATTCTTTAGGAAGGCTATAGGCTATTTAACATCACGCAAGTACCCTCAGGAGCCGAGCAAAAATAAAAAAAAGTTTGAAAGAATGCTAAGCGAAAAATAAGAAATAAGTAATAGAGGGGATGAGCGATCCGATGCAACGGGGAGAGTCGGGGGAATAAGAAATTTCATGCGGACGAGGTCGCGCGCAGAAGCTTGTTTAATAATAATTATGTTCGAAGCTAAAGTACCTATTGTTTAAGCCTCCAAAATTTTTCTTACTTTGGCAGCACTAGGTAATTTTCTTCCGTCTCTTCCTCGTTCTATCTACAAAACTTACATACCTACATAAACTCACACCGTCTTACCCCCATGGGAAGAATATGTGAGTGATAGGCAGAAACTACAGAACGCCACCAGCTACGATCCTTACATACCCCCATAGATTCGATCTCAGTCTCAATCTGTCAAAAATACGTCTAATTTCCCTATACATTTTTGACAAGTTTTCGACATTGGTTGTCGCTGAGATGAGATGGCGACTTGAATTTTAACGTTTTTTAAGTACAAGAATTGGCCTTCTGGTCATATACACAAGTCAGTTGCGAGTACTATGCTCCTAATCTTTTGTTAATTATATCCCTCTAGGGCGTCCCGTTCCGGTATTTCTGTTCAGCGTGTCCTTAGTAGAAGAAAATGGGCTCTATTAATATTAATAGAGCCCATTTTCTTCTAAACCACACTAAATTAACATCAGCCTACAAACATTTCAGATTAACGGCACTCGATCCTGCTTTTCCAGCGTTCTACCCTGATGGTGTGGTGATGGAACACGTCAACGGGAAGGATGCGGAGTTCGTAGACGTCATACACACGGATGCCGGCGGCTACGGCGCGCCGGTCCGGACCGGAACGGCTGACTTCTGGCCAAACGGTGGGAAAAGCATACAACCGGGATGCCCCCGATTTGCACCTATACCTCTCTCCGATGATAGTAAGTACCTACTAAGTGTTTTCATAAGTGTGATATCTCAAAAGATTTCATTTAGCAGCACTGATGATGCTGTAGAATTGGGTTGGTTATTGTCGGGCTTACGTGAGCTTTAACAATGTTCCGTGTACCTACTGGGTACAAAGTTACCTAATGCTACGTTTCGCTTGCTCGAATAAATTAACGTGTCTGACGGACACGTCATTTTCACGCAACATTGCACTTACGCTTTTCGAAGGTCTACTAAGCTACTGTGACGTCCTCTTATAATTTAATTGTGCCTATGGTATGGTATTGTATCTATAGCTCTTCTATTAGAAGAGATTTTATTAAATTAGATATTTTTCTAAATTGTAATGATGTTCAGCCTCATCTGGTAACACTGGGAGACGAGCCCAATCTTCTCGGAAAAACGCTAAAAGGATGAATAGTAGGTAGAATTTTAACTTTTTTTAATATTGGTGTATGTCCCATATAAACCTCTGCTAAATAAATTCAATGTTAACTAAGGTTTCGGTACATAACAGGCCAATCCTCATTTCTCATTTCTCATCGCATCCTGACTATATGAGTGCATTTGATCATAACCCATCCAGCAGGATATTATTCCTTTGCGCTGATAACAACATAACACGACCATTTGCCTTTCAAATTGATTATTATTGTAAGGCATCCCTGGGATATGAGGTAATTGTAACAAACTGGTAGTCTTCAATATAACTGTAATAGTACTTACTAAGTTTCGACAACTAAACTTATTTATTTCTAAATATTTCCAGACTTATGCAGTCACTGGCGGTCGTGGCGATTCTTCGCGGAGTCGGTGATAAATCCTGAAGCGTTTCCAGCCTCTCCTGCCGAATCTTACCACAAATTTAGAGAAAATCCCACCCCTGAAGACGGCATGGTGTATATGGGTTATAGCTGTGATAATAAGTAAGTAAAAAGCATCACTCCGAAAACATCGAAACAATATAAAATCGATTACATACATACATAATCAGCCTATAATGTTCCCACTGCTGGGACACAGGCCTCACCTCTGTGAGAGGGGCCGTAATCTACCACTCGGGCCCAGTGCGGGTTGGTAGATGTCTTCAAATTTTTGGTTCTAGGACATGCCGGTTTCCTCACGATGTATTCCTTCACCGTAAAAAAAAATCGATTAAAAAGATTTATATAGTTCTTGGAAAGAATTGTTTAGCACAATCATTAGAACATAGGTGTTTGCTGTATTGGACTTTCTACATAAGTTTTTCTTATAATTAAGATATCTAAGGCGACGAGGAAGCGAGTAGATATCAACGATTTTCTCGCTCAAGAAACGTACAAAAGATTGTAGGTCTCGCCTAAGTAAAAGGGAGACATTATACATTTTATTAGTAGTTGACCACCGTGCTTCGAGTGACAGATCGGCGATAAGCGTAAGTTCAGGGATGTGTGGCCTGCTTTGGGTTTCATCTCGATGGGTTTCTAGAACGCAAAGAATGTCGCAGTGAGTTTTGCGGTAGACATCAGAAAGAACTTCAGATTTGTCTCGAGAGAAACCTTCGATGTCAATCGAGACTACGAAGAACGGTAACGCAGTGTTTGCTGCTCCCGGCCTGCACGTTACAGGAACTGATGGACGCTAATGATGGCGCCAAACAAGTAGCCGAATTCTGGGCCGAGTAAATTTAGATTGCTATCGACACGTTAAGAAGAAGAAGTAGTTGACCACGGACTGTTCACACCGCCGGCGAGTTCTCGTTTGTCGCAGTGGCAAGAGCTATGAAAGAGAGTACTCGCTCAGCGCCCCACGCTTGCCGGGCAGAATACTTGCTGAGAGACTCACGCTTGGTGGTAAATACTCATGGGCGTTTTTCAAATTTGTTGACCGTTACTAACCAGAACGCTATTTTTTTTTTAATAATTTCGTATTTTATTTTTAATTTTTGGATAGCTTATTAAATGAGCTTTTTGAAAATACCAATTGTTTTGTAATTGAACAAGTAGTTGAGCCAAAAAATGAGTTTGTATAGAGCACTGTAGTTCCAGTTAGTAACACTTTTATTATATAATTTTATTATTTTGATATAACAACCAGTTAAAAGACATAAAAAACATAATGTCATATTGTTTTACCACGAGCCTAGTGATTTTAATATGAGTATGATGTGAATATTTGCTTCAAAGTTAGGAAAGTATGCATGGGACATCGTGAAATTGGGGTAGCATTATTATAGTACATATTATTATTATTTTTTAAATTGAGTGTATATTTTAAATTATTTTTCTGTTTTTCTTGAAATGTGCTATCGATTGCCATTTTAAACATGATATTTTGACTAATAATTATTTAATAAGTTAATTGATAAGTCAGTGGACATTATGTTTTGGCAATGGTCAACAAATTTGAAAAACGCCCTCATACCGGCGAGTAATCTCTTGCCACCGTCGCGCACTCGTTGCTCGCGAACTCGTAGTTGCTAGCTCTACTCGCTGCCCGTTACTCGCCGGCAGTGGCACAGGTGCCTCAGAAATCCCTGACAACTCACTCTTCTCACGAATCTATATATTATCAAAATTCATTGGTCATGTCAACCTTTCCTGTTAACATTTACCTAAATGAAGGAAGTTGAAACCAAACTGCGCTTTATATTGACCTAAATATTAAGGAAAAATAACACTAAATTGATAATTATATACACGGGTGTTCGCATAACTCGTCAAAATGTAGGGAACAGCTGATTTTTTTTCGCGATTTCAGGTTTGGTCCCATAGTAAAAGTTGTTCATAATGATGAGTATAATCTCCCATTTCGATTTTTCGCATGTTTTCAATTAAAACCTGTACAAAAGTCCAGGTTTCCTCCCGATATTTTCCTTCACCGATGTCAGTATGTCCAAGATAAACGCAGAAAGTACATATAATTTGAAAAGTCACATTGTTACTTTCGCGGATTTGAACCCGCAACCCCATGCATGAGAGGCGAGGACAGAAATATGACTCTGCGGAACTACTTTTAAAGTACGTATTTCTTTAACCCTAATTTTATTTTTCTTATTCCAGTGCCCAAGGATCGTATTATTTGACGACAAACTCAGAACCACCGTTCGGAAAAGGAATGGACGGGCTGTATCCGAAGAGCAAAAAAAATTCCATTAAGAAATAAATAAAACAGTAGTGGGAATAAATCTCTTTAAAGTACTCATTCACAGCGATACTCAATTTAAAGTGTCAGACTTTTTGTACGGAAAAAAAATGTAATGCTAAAGATGGTATGAGTAAAATCGCTCGACATAAATATAGTAAAATAAAGATTGAGTATTGCAAAACTCTTTGAGATAAGTAACACATCACTCCACTTGATTTTTTCAGTGGATTGAAATATTAAGAAAAAAGAAAGTAAAAAGATAAGTATGTACTAATAAAACATCATAGACGAGGCTTTAAGACCTCCTCAAAATTTTCTTGAAATTATCATAATTATCACAGCGACTTTAAAAACACTGACACTGAAATTAAGAATGTGATATTTGTTCTCATTATTAACGTTGACAAAATGGCATTGGGTGTAATTTATGGAAAGTACATACTTGATAAGTTTTTTATTAAAACTAAAATTGTTGTTAAAGTTAATAATAAGTAGTGATGATGGTGGTGATTGAAACGTAACGTAACGTACGTTAAGTAACATTTTGGTCTTGTTTTGTGATGTTATAACATTTTAAGATAAAGCAAGAAAGGAATTATGTCTATAATATATTATGTTTTACATTAGAATGTTGCTCAGCAAAAGAACTATTGCGATTCAAAATTTGGCAGAAATAAAATGGTATTTTTTTTACAATCATGGCTTCTTCTTCATTTAACTGTTACACATAATATTTAACTACTCAACTGGCCGGTACATGAGACATTAGTTTAACAGCGGTCCATAGAAATGATTTGTGTAAGGATCGTGTTAAGTGGCGAGAAGACCCGTGGCGCGCCGAAAAAAATGTTCTGGGATGTTTTAGGCGAACTCCCGCGGGGACCGGGACGCGTGAGTGGTTATAGGAAGTAAAAGGGTGATTTGTTTTAAATTAGGTATTATGCTTCCCTAATTAATGTGAATCAATATTATTTATTCATTTTTAGCCTATGTTGCCCACTGCATGGCAAAGGCCTCCCTTTCTAATTTCTATTCCTCTCTGTCTTGAGCTAGTGTGGACAAATCCTGCCTGTAGGCGTCAACTCGTCCTGCCATCTTCTCCTGGATCTGCCTCGATGTCGCCGGACGATTGCTGGGACCCTTTGAAAAGATATCATGTCACTGGCGCGGGTAGAGAACATAATTATTAGTAGACATTCCTGATGTGTAGCAGTAAACTCACATGGCATAAAATTGAATCAAAATAAATAGGATCTATATTACTATTCACTGCTTTATCAAATAAAAAAATTACTCAAGTTACACAAAACATATGGGTAAAACATTAATTTTGTACTTAGGTACCTACTACTTGACTCTGATTTTCATTATAAACAAGATAGGTACTTAATTTTCTTAAAACCTAAGTACTTGGTGTTAAATACGCTTGTTATTATTATTCATACATAACCTATTTAATAAATATAAATTTAATAAGTAGCTCATAATTTAATTCAATTATCATGAATGAAAACTTGTATCATGTTGTCACAAGTTATTTCACAGATAATGATTGAGTTAAGTTATTTCATAGGTCTTCGAATTTGAGCTCAATAATTAATTTTGTACAATAGGGGCGTTGATAATTATATATTGTTATTATAAATGATATATTATTATTATATAAATTGTGTTATTTTTTTCACTATTTTGTCTTAAATTAGGATAGAAGCCAACAATTTCTTTCATAGCTGCAATTATTAAAAGTGTAGTCAACTCAGTCTATCGCAGTCCATTGCTGAGCATAGGTTTCTCCCACAACACCCTGTCCTCCGCCTTTCGTACCCAGTCTGTCCCAGCCACCTTTTTTAGTAAAAGTGTAGTGTATTATAGGCTGAATAGATGATATAATTATATTATATTATTTAATTATTGTATGATATAAAACATGAAGAGCCTAAGAAATAATAACACATTCAATGTTAAAAGTAGTAACGCACAAAACCTTTTAGGTAAGATATAAGATTGCATCGAATAGAACTTTATAAAAGTTATATTATATAATGTAACATCACAAAATCGTTAGTTTTAGTAATTTATTAGTGTTCAATCGGTACTTAAGGGAACAAATATTATTTTAATTTTATTGCAAGACACTTTAAAATATTATATATTTTGTTGTTGATTTGATGTAATGTCTGTTTCCAATAATAAAAAAGAAAAAAATTGAAAGCGCTATTTTCACTGAATCCCCCTTGTATTTAGTACGAAAATAATCGAATATTTTTTTCAAAAGTGAAAATATTTACGCATGATATAAAATTTATGAATATATTAAAAAATAACGTGATGTATAAAATTGCGTTCATTGTTTTATTTCTGTTAATATAAAGGATGAAAAGTATTCTAACACATTTCTAAAAAATAATGTTTCAAATAATGAAAGTTTATATAAACTTCTAGTTATTAGATTATGATCTGATTCGACAAAATCGTCCAATCAGTCTCCTTTATACTCGTACCTTCCTTCTTTCTTTATTTTATATCTTCTAATTACTTTGGCGAGTCTCCACTATACTTTGCAGTGTTTTACCATCTGAGCCTATAATTTTCAATTTTCATTAAGTACTCAAACTCAAAGCATTTATTTCGGATAAACCAATTAGGTACAGGCACTTTTGAATTATCAAGGGATCGGTCAGAAAGATGAAGCTAGTTGCCCATTCCATAGCGTAGTAGGTACCTATGGAGAAGAACGGGCAAGAAACTCCACGGACACTCTTTTAAATCGTAAAATTATTGTTAAAATAATCTTGGTTAAATCATTCATATTGAAATTATAGGTACATGTGAGAACGATGTTGGAAGACGTGCACGTTAATAGCGTCCGTACTAAAAACGATACAAACAATTCCGAAATCAAAATAAATTAAACTAAGACGTGATGGCTAAGAGATAACCAGTCCCTACTGATGGCGCCCGTTCACGAACATGACGTGTGGATCAGCACCATTACAGTTACTGTAGGCATAGTGGTGGTGTCACTCCAGTCATCAGTCAATGTAAGCGTAACTTCCGTAACATCGTCCGTAGTAGTAACATCTTCATCTGAATCATCATCAACATCTTCCAACACCTTTTGGGTTTTTTTTTTTTTTGGGCCGGGGACTTCGTTCCCCCGGCAGGAACGAAGTTCAAAATGAAAATCCAAGATGGCGCCTGCAAAAATATAATTTCAGTATTTTTGAAAATTCATCCCCTAAAGGGATTAAACAGGGTATGACATTTTATATGGATGTACGTCTTTCGACATCGCATCGACCGCGCTGCAATAAATAAATCATCATCATTTCAGCCGAAAGACGTCCACGGCTAGACACAGGCCCATAAATAAATCATTATGTTTTTAAAAAGTCTTAAAAACAGTGCGAAGCATGTGTCAGTCGCTAGTCCCTTAAATCGATAAGGTTGGAAAAGCTTTGTTGTAAGAAAACTCAAGTATTTATTTCTTCATGATTTTTAAGTTTTACCAATAGACCTATTGGTAAAACTTAAAAATCATGAAGAAATGTACTATCTTACCAGACTGTCTACTAAAAATAAATAAATGAAAATCTTTATTGCAGACCACACGATCTATAAAAAATACACACAATTTAAAAATAATAAGTTAAACAATAAAAATCATGGCACAATGCACATACATGAATAAACTTACTCCTTTATTCTCTTGCGCAATACAATAACAATACATTTACACGGTATTTCCAATCTTAGTAGCATACCTACAATCCTATTAGAAATTCCATAATTTTACCGTTACTACACGTACCAACCCTGGACATGAATGATGTAATTCTGATTATATGAATGGCATTGAACGCGTCCAGCTTCGCTACCGCGGACAATACAATACGCATACGTTCTTATATTTTCCGGACGGAAAGGAATTTAAGGGTTACTAGCATCAAAAATACGGGTCTTAGTTATTTTTACGGGAGAAACTCTGATTGCGAGCTGAGCGAGTGTCGATTGAACCGTTGAATTTTGTAATAGTATTTGATTAATATTCTTTGAATAGTGGCATCGGCTAGTTACCTAAGTAGTTATATATTTACAATAATATATTTGCACGCGTAGAGGGGTCCGTGGCTAAATAATAACAGCCGCACAGATCGATCAATCAGGTTAAGCTACGCTTGCCGCGGTTGGTCTGAGGATGGGTGACCATTTTTACATACTGAGACCCCTCCGTGCCTTGGAAAGCACGTTAAGCCGTTGGTCCTGGCTGTCATTCGTGGATCTTTGACAGTCGTTACGGGTAGTCAGAAGCCCGAAAGCCTGACAACCAGTCTTACCAAGGGGTATCGTATTACCCAGTAACTGGGTTGTGGAGGTCAGATAGGCAGTCACTCCATGTAAAATACTGGTATTCAGCTGCATCCGGTTAGACTGGAAGCCGACCCCAACATTGTTGGGAAAAGGCTAGGCAGATGATGATATTTGCACGCGTCACAGGTTAAATAAGTAGTCTGTAACCAGTTAATAGAAAATCTGGTTAATTTTTGGCAATAAAATGTAGGCACACAATTGACTTTTTAATGTAAACACGGTTGGATCTGGACATTAAAATATCTAAAAGCGTTAAAATAAATAGGAACTAATTATTGTCTCTGAACTCGATTACGAACAGGCCATGATCGTTAATAATCGAAATAAAAAAAGAACGTAGTTTGATACCTAACGCGCCTGCGCGGCGTGAGTTTCGGCTCATTCCGAATTTGGCCATCATCGCCCACAGCGCTCACATAAATAATTAGCGTTCCGATTTAGATAAATCACCATTATGGCAGCTGAGAGTCAAATCTATATTCACTTGAATATCTCGTGATCTTATCACTTCACGAGTTTCTCGTAACATCACTTGGGCGAGGTGAATGAAGTGAACATGGGCGCGCGATGAGCGATAAAATATTTGCACTTATTGGGACGTTGGTATTGCATTTTCCTAATGTTCTTATACGTGACGCCTTACAAGTTAAATAAGTAAGAACAAATCTCCAATGTGATAATGACAGTGACTAACGCGCAAGCGTGGCGTGATCTTATCACTTCACCCGATTCACGACATTAAATGTCATGGATCGCGTGAAGTGATCACTTCGCCTGATTCACGACATTAATTGTCATGGATCGCGTGAAGTGATCACTTCATCTGATTCACGACATTAATTGTCATGGATCGCGTGAAGTGATAAGATCACGCCGCGCTTGCGCGTTAGTCACTGTCATTATCACATTGGAGATTTGTTCTTACTTATTTAATTTGTAAGGCGTCACGTATAAGAACATTAGGAAAATGCAATACCAACGTCCCAATAAGTGCTAATATTTTATCGCTCATCGCGCGCCCATGTTCACTTCATATTCACCTCGCCCAAGTGATGTTACGAGAAACTCGTGAAGTGATCACGCCACACAAACAACGTGGGGTTAAATTGTAACCATGGTCCGTCACGCGTCAGCAAGGCACACCGTTAGCACTCGGTGACTTGACACACTAGGCTATCTCTTCTGATTGAATAGACTAGCGTTGTTAGTCTTTACTAGACTCGATCTACAATCGCTCATAATAACAAACAATGTCGATGCATATTTTCATTAGTCTAGCTGTCTTAAACGTGAATGTTTTATTTCTGTGGTGTCTGGGAGAAACCTGATAATTCCATTTTCGTCATTTTTTTAGTTTGGTACTATGTTGTTATTAAAAAAAATCATATTTTGTTTTGGTCTATTGCTGATAAGTGTAACTATCGTAGGAGTGGGAGAATCGTAGCAGTGGTTGGCTATTTCTACTTTACCTAACTGATTTATAAATTAAACTTGAACCTTAAAAGTCTTATACTGAAAAAATACGTTTTGGACTTAACAGGTTTCTCCCAGACACCACAGATTTTATTTACTGTCAGTGTGTGACGCGCTCCCGCCTCAGGCTATATTGACTAGTCAGTCTAGGAAAAAATTAAAAAAAACAACATTAAGTTTCTGTGCTGCTATTTTATTTAAAACCCCCATGAAATAGTAATGTTTTGACAACTAAAATACTAGCTTTGAAATGATATAAAATTATCAATAGAATTAGCTTAAAAAATATTATTAAAATCTCGATTATGATTATAAATGTTTGCTTGGTCAATCCCTAGCATCTGTGGGATGACACTGACAGCTCACTCCACGCAAGTTTTCACGGTGAGATTTTTACAGAATCGACATGCTGATCTATTCTGTAACAATACAACCGTGAAAACTAAGGTGAAGTGAGCTGTCATTCCACCAGTAGTGCTATTCTGTAAAAATCTCACCGTGAAAACTTGGGTGAAGAGACCTTAAAGTGAGCTGTCAATAGTGTCAATCCCTAGCATCAGGTGGAATGGCAGCTCACTTTAAGCTCACTTCACCTAAGTTATCACGGTGATCTTTTTACAGAATAGCACCGCTGTACTAGGGATTAACACTATTGACAGCTCACTTTAAGCTCACTTCACCTACGGTATCACGGTGAGATTTTTACAGATGTATGAACGGAAACGAAGTAAAAGGAGTATGTAATGATTTTACCAGGTGACGTTTGTTAGTTTTTGCCAACGCCCAAAGGACTTACTCGCTAAAACATACACAAACAAAAATCACATACAGATTTAGGTATTGTGAATTCGTCACTTACAGAAATGTACAGTACTAGCAGAGAACTTAATGATTAATGAACATGTAAGAAACCGTGTATAATATTATGTTGATTAACATAATATAATTTACAAAACCTTATGGGTAACTACAGCTTGGAGACGTTTGTTGTCAAACGCTCGGGTCATGGGGCCCGAGTGCGCGTCTCCTTTTTAAGGACATTTCTTGCCGGCTGATTGACACTTCATGTGACCAGAGGACTGGTCGTTCTTTGGCCAAAGAATTATCAGCATTGCCATTCAACGTGGCAATGCTGCCAGTCTTCTGGGCACGTTTCCGGGTGACAGCGATGCGGACGAGTACTTCGACGTATACATTTAATATATTTTGTATTTATTTATATAGATATTTAGTTCGTCTTTTAATTTAGTACTTAGTGTAAATAGTTAGTTAAGAGATTATGAAAATAAACGACATTTATGATGAAAAAACAGTTACAAAATAAGCTTAACTAAAAATTAACTAGGTTCTTACCAATACGATGGAGAATTTATATTTAACAAAAATAACAAAAAAAGACAGAAAAATTTCTATGTGTATTTAAAAATGACTACTAAACATTTTAAATACTTAACACAAGTAGCGGAACACAGTTCATTTTTTATTAATCTATTACAGAAATACTATTACTTATATTTACTAATTATAAAATAAGTACAGACGCCAGCAAGCTACCCGAAATTGTCAAATTTTCCCAATCAACTTTGAACCTTATGCTTTAGCGATAAAGTTGAAAATATAAAGAAATTTGACATATTGTAGTAGCTTGATGTGCTGGCGTCTGTACCTACTCAAACACTTGGATTACTCGTGGAGGTTTCATTCAAAATCCAACTGGTCAATTCTTCAAATGTCACTTGGTCTGTATACTCTCTTTCGACTGAGCGTGTACGTCTGAAGATTCTACATATACTCCAATATACGAAATACAACAAACCTCCCAAGATTAAAATTCTGTAAAAGAATTATCCAATTTAAAACAGTAGGTACAGAAATTGAAACAAAATATCTATCACTAATATTCGCCAAAAAAGTAGGCAGTATACTTACGACCATGGCATTTTGCAATCTCCGAGCCCACTATAAAACAGTCGAAATTGTTCCTTATTTTCTTTCAATCACAGATCAATCACGTTAAATCACGCATAATTATTTTTATATTTAATTTATTGATGCAGGCGCGCCGCGCCGTCGAATGACACTGTCTCTTTTAGCCTCTCACACGTTTGCCAGCCTACCTGTCGAAATACCACACGCGCCGGAGTAGTTGAATGGACGCGGTGAAGTCTTTGTTTTAACAATGACAATGAAAATGACGTGTGCATAGTTGCATACTTCCCATCCTCACATATTATTATACTTTTAGGCATTATAAAACTTGCGTTTTTTTTGCTTTTAGGTCCCCCTAAAAGTAACGAACATAATATGGTGGTCAAACATGGTCTTTGACAAATCAGCAGAGGTCCACGCTCGAGGTTCGCCAGAGGGCTATGGAACGGAGTATGATGATAATGATGATGGGGCTCCCTTTTCCGCACTTAGACTCCCATTTGGTCCGTTGTGCGTGGGGATTCTGGCTAACAAAGCCAGCCTAGCTCCGCCCAAAAGCACAGAAGCTTCCTGGGAGCTTCGCAGGCTTCGCGGAGCGACCTCACTGTTCCGAGGATTTCTTCACGTTGAGAAGCCACGGCCTCGCATTCCAGGATGACGTGGGCGGCTGATTCCTCGGCGTCAAGGCAGCCCCTGCAGAGGGAGTTGTCCGTGGCGCCCATGTTAAAAAGATGTTTGTTGAGGTGGTTATGGCCCGTAATTATACCTATTATTATTCTAAGGTTATTTCTACTTAAGCTAAGAAGTTTTTTGGTTAGTCGCGGGTGTACCATTGGTAAAGCCAATTTCAACTGTCTACAGTGACCATCTGTTGTTATGGAGTTCGGTCGATCTTTGGCGAATCCGCGCACGAATTTGTGAGAAAGGCAGAGGGAGAAGTGGGTACGGGCCTAGCACCTTCATATCAGAGCCTCTCTTCGCAAGTTCATCTGCAGCATCATTGCCCAAGGATCCACTGTGCCCTTCCTTGATCCACTGGAGTGTAATTCGATTGCACGTCGATAAACTCTCCAGAGCTAAATGGCACTCAAAGATTAGTTTGTTGTTAGTTTGTTTGTGGCTAAAGCTTTGAGCACAGATAGGCTGTCGGATAGGAATTTAATGCCGTAGTACCGGATACCTAAGCGCTTTACTGCTATTGCGGCTTGTGTTAAAGCAACATATTCACATTGAAAGATCGAACTGTGTATGCCTAGTGGTATGTAAAAGTTAATATTTAGGTCAAGGGAGTGTACGCCAGCACCTGAACCGTTTTGTGTCTTTGAGCCGTCTGTGTAAATGCGCACTTCATTGGCTCCTGACTGATCCCTATCTTCTTGAGCTGTTTGTATAATGTAGTTTTTGTTAAACATCGGTTGGTTTGGTGTTCTATCACACGGGGCAGCGATGGAACGGAGTATTCTGGGTATCAAACTAACAGACCGGGTTAGGAATACGACCATCCGTTCCATCACAAAGATAAGTGATGTCACTTGGAAAGCTGCCACACTAAAATGGAACTGGGCTGGACACATCTGCCGCAAGTCAGACGAACAATGGGCCAAACTAACGACCCAATGGGTCCCTCTTAATGGCAAACGACATCGTGGTAGGCCCAGATGGAGATGGCGGAATGAGCTGGACTCCTTCAACAAGAACTGGTCCTTAGCAGCTTTGAACAGAGAGAAGTGGAAAGAGAGTAGGGAGGCCTTTGCCCTGCAGTGGGACATCACAGGCTAATAATAATGACAATAGAACAATGACAAAAATAGTTGTGTACTCTTGGTGTACCGTTGACGTTTCGAGCGCTTTCTCTTATGTACACTTGGTGTCCACTTGACGCTTGAGGGGTTATACCTATTATAAGAATATATTATATCCGAAGATTTTAAATAGATATTCCAATCAGAGTAAGCATGATAAACAACAAAGCAAAAAAATGCGTTGTTGCATTCTATAATTATATTAAGTAGCTGTACCCGCGGCTTTGCTCGTGACTGTAAATTCTATTGTCATTATAAGTAAATCGGAAAGCGAAGTCATAGTATACTTATTCGTTATGCTCTCTACAACATCGGTTGATTTTGTTAATATAAATAAACTACAACTTGTTAGTACATCTTTGGTTTAAGTATAAATGAACGAAATAATATGATTCATGATCACTCCCCGCGGGAAAAAAGTGTATGCAGCAAAAACAGTCAGCATTTTCTGCAAGGTAATTTAACTTTTTTTAGTTAACTTATGTCATCCCACTACTGGGCAAAGGTCGTCCCCATATTTTACCAATTTTCCCGTCCCCATATTTTACCAAACAACAAAGCAAAAAAATGCGTTGTTGCATTCTACTTATAATTATATTAAGTAGCTGTACCCGCGGCTTTGCTCGTGACTGTATATTCTATTGTCATTATAAGTAAATCAGAAAGCGAAGTCATAGTATACTTATTCGTTATGCTCTCTACAACATCGGTTGATTTTGTTAATATAAATAAACTACAACTTGTTAGTACATCTTTGGTTTAAGTATAAATGAACGAAATAATATGATTCATGATCACTCACAAAACAGTCAGCATTTTCTGCAAGGTAATTTAACTTTTTTTAGTTAACCTATGTCATCCCACTACTGGGCAAAGGTCGTCCCCATATTTTACCAATTTTCATTTTTCTTTCAAATTGTTATGTTATTTACTTAAATTAACTTAACTTATGATATTTAATTTATTTACCACAGTATCTCATTAGACATTCAATCTACTTCTTTAGTGTCCTCCTTGCTTTAAACAGTTTTATTTAGGGCCGGCACAGCATGTCTTTCATACGTAGGTATGAAAGATGCTAAGTAGATCCTAATCTCTATTAGCCATGATCTCAATGGTTACCCTCTTTCTAGTTATAATATTATCATCATTCATTCACATTTCATCCGTCATTTCTTTGCTCTTTCGTTACTCTTGAAACAATCTATATTTGTAGTCAAAACTTTCCTCACGACTTGTTCCTCAATTCTCTAGATCGCCACATAATGATTATCGATAAATAAAAGATAAGAGAGTCCATGGAGTTTCTTGCCCGTTCTTCTCCATAGGTACCCACTACGCTTTGGAATGGGCAACTACTAGCTTCATCTTTCTGACTGACCGACCACTTGACAATTCAAAAGTGCCTAAGTGCTTTAAGTTTTGAGTTTTAATATGAAATGTTAATATTCAATTACCAATAATTCCTGTGTCCGTTAAGTTGTAGGCAATTTAAAATTCAATTAAAGATGGATGCCAGTAGATATTGGGTCAAGCTTGGTACAATAAAACACAAATATTTTTACGAAAATATTTTATTTCTTCATTGTATTACAGTACTTATAAGCTACCAACAGTAGTACCTACCTAAAATCATTAAGATTATTATTAATAAATTACATAATTATGTCACACAACCTATGTACGGCCATCAAAGGAGATAAGTAACCAGAGTCGTCAGATATAGTTGAAGTTTAATAAGAAACCGATGGATGTTTTCGAATATAATTGAATTGAATTAATAGATAACGAACAGTTCATTTATCAAATTAAATTTCATTCGAAAACCTCCACTGGTTTCTTAATAAACTTCAAATATATCCGACAACCCTAGTAACTTATCTGTTTTGGTCACCACTGTACATTTTCTTTAATCACACAATATATATAAAATTAATGTACTAAACATTTTAAATACTTATCACAAGTAGGTAGGTGGTAACTGTATGAAACTGTAATCTACATAGATGCTTTACTTTAGCTTAGTAATGATAAAATTAGACCTATTTATACACTTGGAGTACTTGTGGTTTGATTCCATACCCAACTAGTAAATTCTTCAATTGTCTTAATTTCTGTATACTCTGTTTCAAGTGAGCGTTTAACAACCTTCTTTATACCTTCATATACGCCATACGCCATAGTTCCGTATATTACTAAATTTCTGTAAAGTAAATTATCCATGGTAAATTATACAGGAATTGAAACAAATTATCTGTCACTTTTCCCCAAAGGTGTAGGATACCTACCCACACATTTCGCGATTTTTTAAGACGTCAACTATAACTAAATCGATTCTTTTGTCTATTTTTTCAGTAACAGCTATTTTACTATCACTATTTTATTAAATTTCTTAATAACAAGATAATATTAATTTAATGTTATTACTGTTGGTGCGTGGAGATTTATACACCGCGCTGCCGAATGACAGTAAGGGATAAGACATCGAAGAATTTATATAGCCATTGCAACAAGGGTTATTATGAAAATGAACAAAGCTAATAAAAAATGCATGGTTAAATTCCCTTCTTATATGTTATAATCATTACGTAAGGCATTTCTGTTGTAAATTGCACTTGCAAACAATTATCATTATAATACTGAATAATGGACATTTGTTGAATGGAGACAGAGGATGTTCAATCAATCAAAAATCACTAAGCCCTATCGCATTCCACTGCTGGACATATGCCTCTCCAGGCTGCGCCACAACACCCTGTCCTCCGCGTTCCGCATCCAGAAGAGTAACTTGTTTATACACGTAAATGAGTGATCCTAATGTAACACATAGACAGAAAGAGTCTTCAGTAACTATCCTCAACGATGAAGCTCCTGTTACGTCTGACGAAGTTTCTCTTATTATAAAAAAACAGAAACATGATCTCATACGGCACCTCAACCAAACTTTGGCGAACTATGTTAACACGCAGATGACGGCGATTGTGGACAAATTAGAAGGGAATACATCAATGGAATTTATGAACGTAAAGTTTGAGGAAATGAAGTCTGAGTTTTCCTTAAATACCAAAGTCTTTAATGATCTTAAAAAAGAAAACGGGCTGCTCAAAACTACTGTTCAAGATCTAGGTGTGAGGCTAACTCAGATGGAACAACAAGCTCGTTCTATGAATGTGGAAATTCAATGTTTGCCTGAGCACAACAATGAAAATCTTGTGTCAAGTGTCTTGAATATTAGTAAGGTTATATCTGGCGACTGAACTGAGAATAACATATATCATGTTACAAGAATTGCAAAAAAAACTCCAACTAGTAACCGTCAGAAGTCTATCGTTGTTCAATTCTGCAGTCCACGGGTTCGCGACCACTTTTTGGCAGCTTCTATCAACTTTAATAAATATAAAACTTCTGAAGAGAAGGTCAATACCGCTCGTCTTGGGATTGCCGGTAAAAAGCAAAATGTCTATATAGTAGCACATTTATCACCAGTAACTGATCACCAGAGCAGATTGGAGAAATGGCAACAGAAGCTGGAGAATGTTGGCTTGAAAATCAGCAGAACCAAAACCGAATATATGTTCTGCGATTTCGGCGGTTTCTCCAGTTCTGGAGCCATAGCGCTTGATGGCCCACTTCTCCCAGTCTGCTCCGACTTTCGGTATCTCGATTCACTTGTGCAAAGCGATGGCGAAGTAGATCGGACGGTTAAGCACAGAATTAACACTGGATGGATGAAATGACGGCAGGTCACGGAAACAATCCGCGACTCCTGCATTCCCCTTAAACTTAAGGGGAAGATATATAAAACCATGATTACACCTGCTGTCTTGTATGGATCAGAATGCTGGGCCACAAAAGGGATGAATGAAAAGCAATTGCATGCAGCAGAGATGAGAATACTAAGAGGGATGTGTGGTGTTACACGAATGAATAGAATAAGAAATAAGTACATAAGATGAAGTTTGAAAGTGGCACCGGTAACTGAAAAGTTGTGTGGAAATCGGTTGTCATGGTACGGGCATGTGATGCGGAGGAATGAGGAAAATGTCGTGAGGAGAGTTTTGAGTATGGATGTCGATGGCTATAAGAGTAGGGGAAGACCAAAAAAACAATGGATGGAATGTGTGAATGATGATAATGTTAGAAAGGGGGTGAGTACCGATTTGACCTCTAATAGAGAAGATGGAAGAAAAATACATGTTACGCCGACCCCAAATAAATTAGGATAAGGGCAGGAGAATGATGAGAATGATGATTTATCACCAGTAAACATGGCGCTGCATGCTGCGGCCAGGAATAAAGCAAAGAGTTTGGGCTACAAGTATGTGTGGGTCCATGGCGGTAAGATTTTTGTTAGAAAACATGATGGTGCAGACTATAAATATATCAGGAATACCGGCTCGTTGGACAAATTACAATAGTTAATTTAAAAAAAATGTGTAAGATAAGGTATAAGATTGTTAAGGATCTAAATTAGATCAGTTTAAAATTTACTACTAGAATGTAAGGGGTATTAGGAAAAACTGACTGCCATTTACCAAAAATTTGCATGGCTCTTCATACGATTTTATAATGTTTACTCAAAAATCATGGATGGGCGTTACGCTATCTATAGGCGAGATACATCCAATAATATTATGTTGAATAATAAAACCGATCATGGTGGCGTTCTTATCGCTGTATCTACAAAACTAGAATCATAGAGATTGATCAAATTTGAAAGTTCTTGCAATGAACTCTGGGTCAAGTTGTCACTTGAAGGGAGTAAGAAAGCTAATACTGTATACTTGCCGTCGCCGATACAGCCCAGAGTACTAGAACACTTTGTTGATAAGTAATACAAACAATGTCTTGGAACATGCCAATGAATGCTTGATTATTGGTGACTTTAATATGAAAACCATTAACTGGCTTGGGACGGGTGGCGATGTGATACGAGCTCCTCAAAATATTTGCACAGGCTTAGAACAGACTTTTTGGGATTTTGTCTTGCTTAACAACTTAAGACAGTGTAATTATTTATGTAATCAAAATAATAGAATTCTTGATTTAGTCCTAACCAACTTGGATATTGATGTAGTAAGTGCACCAGTAGAGATGTACTTTCTAAAATAGATGTGCACTATCCATTTTTATTGTGTGAGCTCTCATTAACCCGTTTTAAAAAGCCGCAAAATTGTAACAATAGAACTAGGTTGAATTATTTTAAGGCAGATTACGTGAAAATTAATGCAGCACTGGAGCAGGTCAATTGATCATCAGAGCTAGATCCTTGCATGACTATAGACAATAAAAAATAAAAAAAATAATAAAAAAATTTATTGTTCAGAAAAAACACATTACAATATTTGAATAGCACTAGCCTCCACACTAGGATTCCCTGTGTCGTGGAGACTAGTCTCCTTCGTCTTACAAGATTGTTAGATAGATAGTAGGTAGGCTCACACATATATAGCATCAGTCAGTAAGATATCTGAGGTGACAATAATCAAGTGTTCTTCCAAATAAATAAATCAATCAATTAATTAAACATATGCAGTTAACTTAGGTGTATTTCAATTTAGACTTGTGTAGTGTGTTGTGTACGTACGTGGTGTGGATGTGTGATGAATGAGTGAGTTAAGGTGGATTTTTTTAATAATATATTGTATGGGTTTGTAGGATTCATGTCATTACCATAGATCATTCATATTTTAATCTGTCGGTTGCTATGGAGATGCTTGACTGTTGATTGTCAAACGGATATAAGAAAAGTTTTATTTTAAGTTTCTTTTATTCTGTATTTATTATAATTCTAATGTTTACTCCTTCTGATTGTTTTACTTCTTTACTTGACTAAACTGGTGACCCCGAGCTGAACACTTTATATATAACAAAATGAGTGGTAGTGAGTCTGAGCATACCGCGTCTTCACAGCCGGCGAAGCACATTACACACAGGACGCGCCCAGTGAAGCCCGTTTCTATTGACCACGACATTTGTAACCGTGTGTCGTTGAAGTTACCACCATTTTGGCCAGAAGAGCCGGACATCTGGTTCGCTCAAATAGAAGCGCAATTCCAGAATGCAGGGGTGACGAATGACGTCACCAAATTTAATTATGTGGTCGGTCACCTCGACCCCCAATTTTCAAAGGAGGTGAAGGACGTCATCATGTCCCCTCCTGCCACCGACCGATACGTGAAGCTGAAGACGGAATTAGTGAAGCGTCTCTCGGCCTCCCAGGAGCGGAAGTTGAAGCAGCTGCTGATGCACGAGGAGCTGGGAGACCGGAAACCGTCACAGTTCCTTCGCCATCTGCAGGGATTGGCAGGACCAACTGTGCCCGAGGACTTCGTGCGCACCATCTGGTGTAGCCGACTCCCCACCAGCATCCAGCCCCTCTTGGCATCGCAGCCCCACAGCACCCTGGAGGCACTAGCTGAACTGGCTGACCGCGTCCAGGACATCGTCACGCCGACAAGCCACATCGCTGCGACTTCAGCAGCAGAACCCTCGGTTAGTGTGATGGCAGCCGAGATCGCCGAGCTGAAGCGCGCCATGAAGGACCTGACCGTGCATCTGCGTGACAGCCGTTCGCGAAACCGCTCCCACAGCCGTGGTCGAGACGCGCAACGGCACTCACGCCATCGCTCATCAACCCGTTCGAGTTCCAGCTACCGACAGCATCCTGTGTGCTGGTACCACGCGATGCATGGTGAGAAGGCGAAGCGCTGCATCAAGCCCTGCGACTACCGGCAGGGAAACGCCGCGGGCAGTCAGTAATGGCGACAAACGATTGCCCTCGTTCGACTGGTCGCCTGTTCGTCACGGATCGGAGCACCAAGACGCAGTTTCTGGTCGACACCGGCAGCGACCTCTGCGTCTACCCCCGTCGTTTGCTAAGTGACCGTCGTGTGTGTACGAACTACCAACTTGTGGCCGCGAATGGGACACCCATTAAGACATATGGTTTCGTTGAATTAAATTTAAATTTAGGACTCCGTAGAGACTTTAAGTGGCGTTTTGTGGTTGCCGAGGTAACCAAACCGATTATCGGTGTGGACTTTTTAAGTTTTTACTCGTTAGTCGTTGACTGTCGTAATCAACGACTAATTGACAGTAACACAAATATTTACTCCATAGCATCGAATCATCCAGACTCATCTTTATACTCTGTAAAAATTTCTTCCGGTGATTCAAGGTACCACAAAATTTTAGACGAGTTTCCCGACATCACCCGACCCGCCGGTACTCTACGAACTACACCACACACAACCGTTCACCACATCCGCACCACCCCAGGTCCTCCAGTTTCATCTCAATTTCGGCGACTAGCGCCAGACAAATTGAAAATTGCTCTGCAGGAGTTCCAGCTGATGCTGGTCAATGGAACTGCTAGACCGTCGGAGAGTCCATGGGCATCACCACTGCACCTCGCCCCCAAAAAGGATAACGGTTGGAGGCCCTGTGGTGATTACAGGATGCTCAATGCACGGACCGTCCCTGACAGGTACCCGATTAGGCACATCCATGACTTTCACACAGCATCTCTGGTTGCAAAATTTTCAGCAAAATTGACCTTGTGAAAGCCTATAATCAGATACCTGTCAGTCCGGACGACATTCCGAAGACGGCGATAACCACACCGTTTGGCCTATATGAATTCCCATATATGACGTTTGGTCTGCGTAACGCAGGCCAAACTTTTCAGCGTTTTGTGGACGGGATGACCAGAGGTTTGAACTTTTGCTACAGTTACTTGGATGACTTCTTAATCTTTTCAAGGTCACAGGCTGAGCACGAGGAGCACCTCCGCATTATCTTCGGCAGGATGAAGGATTTTGGTATGCTAGTCAACACGTCCAAGTGTGTTTTCGGTGTTCCCGAAATAACCTTCCTAGGTTACCACATCTCCGAGAAGGGCACCAAACCGCTTGACTCCAAGGTCGATGCCATCAACAACTTCCCGCCGCCCAAAGATGTCCGTCAGTTGCGCCGATTTCTGGGTATGATTAATTTTTACAGGCGATTTATACCCCACGCAGCTCAGATCCAGGCGCCGCTTCACAACCTCTTGATTGGCAATGTAAAGGGCTCGCAGCCTATATGTCTTGCGGAGAATACTTTGCAAGCATTTGAGGACTGCAAGGCAAGCTTAGCTAACGCTGCCCTAATAGCTCACCCCGATTGCAATGCCAAACTCGCGTTGGTTACTGATGCGTCGGATGCCGCAATTGGCGCCGTGTTACAGCAGCTTAGCGATGACGGCTGGCAGCCTTTAGCTTTCTTTTCCAGGAAGCTCAGCCCTTCGCAAACAAAGTATTCTCCCTATGACAGAGAACTGCTGGCCATTTACGAGGCCATCAAATACTTTCGCCACATGCTCGAGGCCAGACACTTCGTCGTGTACACGGACCACAAGCCGATTAGTTTCGCATTCCACGAGAGGAAGAAAAACTGCTCGCCTAGGCAATTCCGGTACTTAGACTTCATTTCCCAGTTCACCACCGACATAAGACACATTTCCGGCAAGGACAATGTCGTAGCCGACCCCTTATCCCGCGTGGAAGCGCTACAAGTACCGGTCAGCTTCGACACTCTCGCGGAATCGCAAACTTTGGATCCGGAGCTGTCCAAGCTACTCCAGGAAGGATCATCCTTGGTTCTGGAGAAGGTGCAGGTCCCAGGGGAGCGTACATCTGTGTACTGTGACGTCAGTACAACGCCCCCCAGACCATTTGTGCCTGTAATGCTGCGAAAGCAAGTCTTTGATAGCCTGCATTCCCTCAGCCACCCTGGTGTCTCAGCGTCTGCCAAATTAATCGCAGAGCGCTTCGTTTGGCCAGGCATTAGAAAGGATTGCAGAGAGTGGGCACGAGCTTGTCTTGAGTGTCAGCGGGCCAAAGTGAGCCGACACGTTTCTGCGCCATTAGGGTCGTATCACCTCCCACGTGCAAGGTTCACCACTGTCCACATTGACCTTGTGGGCCCGCTCCCAATTTCGCAAGGCTTTAGGTACTGTCTAACGGCAGTCGACCGTTTTACCAGGTGGCCGGAGGTCGTACCTATTGTCGACATAACTGCCGAGACAGTAGCTAAAGCGCTGCTATCCGGATGGATTGCCCGATTTGGCTGTCCCGCAGACATTATCACGGACAGGGGTCGACAGTTCGAGTCGGCCCTATTCGAACAATTGTCCAAATTGGCTGGTTTTCAGCACAAGCGGACAACAGCATACCATCCGTCATGTAATGGTATGGTGGAGCGATTTCACCGGCAACTCAAGGCGTGCATAATGTGTCATGCAAATGACAAATGGACAGTCTTTGCCGTGGGTATTGCTTGGTATACGGAGCGCATTCAAAAAGGATGTCCAAGCGTCTTCAGCCGAACTTGTATACGGCGAACCGCTAAGACTCCCGGGTGAATTTTTCACTCCTTGTGGCGATGGAACTACCGACGTCACAGATTTCACTGCGCGCATTCGTAAATTCGCTCAAAACCTGCAACCAACTCCAGCATCTCGTCACAGCAAGACCAGTATTTTCGTTTTTAAGGATCTGCAGACCACTGATCACGTGTTCCTTCGTGAAGACGCATTACGTGGCTCGCTACAACCAGCGTACACAGGTCCTCACAAAGTTCTGCATAGGGGAGACAAAGTCTTCAGATTATTTATCAAGGGCAGAGAAGTCACGGTCTCAATTGACCGCCTTAAGCCAGCTTACATTTTGGCAGACAAAGCTGACCCAGAAGAAGTCACTCCACCTAGCAGTAAGAAAGAGTATACCACTCGCTCTGGTCGTCATGTCAGGTTTGCTGATTTTTATCGCCCTTGACGGTCTCTGGAGGGGGGTGGTGTAGGATTCATGTCATTACCATAGATCATTCATATTTTAATCTGTCGGTTGCTAAAGGTTAATTAAGTGCTATGTTCCACAAGTACCAGTAAAAGATACTAAATATCCATACTGGTTCTCTATACAGCTCATTAAAAGACTAAACGAAAAAGCCGCCTACGACTTAGAGTTAAAAAGTACACTAATCCTTTAGACATTATTGCATTGAATTTATTTGGGAAAAGATGTGACCGTATGGCTACGACTATTGTAGTATGGCTACGAGTATTTAATTGTAGTGTGGTTTGGTAACCTGAGTACAGGGTCCACATCAAGCGCATTGTACGACTGCAAAAACGGTTCTTATGGCACCTTACCAATAATATGGGAAAAAAGCTCAACTCATACCAAGAGAGACTGAAGTATTTTAATGGTGTCGCTGGAGAAACGCAGGAATATACTGGATTTGGTTTTCCTTAAGAAGTTAGTAACTGGCTCTCTGAACTGTACCGATTTGCTCAGTAGAGTCTTATTCCATATGCCACGTAATCTGCTAAGAAGTTCTATTAAGAGACTTTCTGCTTGCCAAGAACTTCTTTTATCTGTTCTGTGGTCATACCAATTTAAGGCCATATTCTCCACTATCTAGAATGTATGCTGCATACAAAGAGCACGAAGTGGATCTCTTTCACTCATCAGTACCTGCTCTAAAAAAAGTCGCGCTTGCCATCTAATGGGTTTCTCTAGTGTAAAATCAAATATTTACCTAATCCTACTAATAATATTATAAACGTGAAAGTTTGTGAGGATGGATGGATGGATGTTTGTTACTCTTTCACGCAAAAACTACTGAACGGATTTGTGGCACACGGTTAGTTTATAACCAGGATTAACACATAGGATACTGTTATCCTGATATTCCCACGGGATCGAAACATATGCGGGTGAAACCGCGGGGCGCTGCTATTATTATATAAAAAAATTCAAAAATAGAATCTTTTTTTTTTTTTGTTAGCCTATAGTGTCCCACTGCTGGGCAAAGGCCTCCCCCAAATCCTTCCAGGAACTCTTTTCCCGCGCCACCTCGAACCAGCCCTCGTTGTACGCGTCCAGGTCATCTCGCCATCTCTTTCTAGGCCGGCCTCGGCGGCGCCGTCCATCTTCAGGCACCCATTGTGTGAAGATTTTTGCCCAGCGGTCCTCGTGCATACGGCTGATGTGACCCGCCCAATCCCATTTGAGCCTGGCAGCCTTCTTTCCTACATCCAGTATGCCCGTTTTGGAACGCAGCGTGGTGTTCCGAATTCTGTCCTGTCTTTTAACACCCAGAATGCTGCGTTCCATCGCTCTTTGGCAAACTCCAAGGCGGAACTTTTGCGACTCGGTGAGCGACCAGGTCTGAGCACCGTAGGTTAGGACGGGCAGAATACACATATCGATGAGTTTGCGCTTCAGGGAGATTGGTAGATCACCCTTCATTAGCATCTTCATGGACCAGTAGCTTTTCCAGGCGTTCTCGATTCGGCGATCGATCTCCCTCTCCTGCCTGTTTTCGAAAGAAACTAACTGGCCCAAGTAGATATACTCATCGACATAAATTATTTCCTGCCCATCTACCTCGACCCTACGCTTAGTGCTGTTGGTCATTAATTGTGTTTTAGACCGATTCATCGCAAGCACTACCTTGAAGCTAGCTGTGCTCAGCTCTTGGAGCATGGTCTGGAGTTTTAGAGCTGTGGGGGCAAAAAGGACGATATCGTCGGCAAATCGGAGGTTTGTCAGCTTCTTCTTGCCGACGTCAATGCCCTTGGTCTTCCATGAGGCTGCCAGTGACTTAAATATCTCCTCAAGTGTGCTCGTAAACAATTTGGGAGAGAGCGGATCACCTTGTTTAACGCCTTTTTGAATTTGGAATGAAGGTCCAGCAGTATTTAGTTTTATGTTTGCCGTGCTATTGTTGTAAATGGTTTTTAAAAGGTCAATGTATTGTTTTTCAAGTTCTTGGTGTTCGAGGGATGTGAATATTTCTGAATGTTTAATACTGTCAAAGGCCTTCGTATAATCTACGAAGGCAAGATATAACGGTTTATTAAATTCTGTATACTTTTCTAGGATTTGGTTTAGTGTTTGAAGGTGATCGGTTGTTGAATAACTTGGGCGAAAGCCGGCTTGTTCTGGTGGCTGGTGTTTATCCAGTTTCCGGTCTATGCGATTGTGTATCACTTTAATGAAAGTCTTATAAATGTGAGATGTCAGACTTATTGGGCGGTAGTTGCCGATATCGCTTTTGTCGCCTTTTTTGTGCAGAAGGACTATGTTTGAATGGCACATTGACTTGGGTACGTTTCCAGATGTTAATATTGTGTTAAATAGGTTTGTAAGGTGGGGTAACAATGTGTTAGAGCCAATTTTTAATGTTTCGGTAGTGATTCCATCTTCTCCAGGACTTCTGTTGTAGCGCATGGTTGTAAGTGCTCTGTGCACTTCAAAACCGGTTATTGAGGGAATGGAATCTGGGAGACTGTATTCTGTGCTGATCGGGGGTGGTGAATGATCTGAATATAATGATGTATAGAATTTGGTCGCTATTTCCATGATTTTATCTCTATTATAGTGTTTTATGCCGTCATTGTCTTTTAAGCTATTGATCCAAGATTTTCCCTTGGTTACTCCATGTTTCAAAACCCTTAAAGATGAGTGTTTTTCTAAAGCTGTTTTTACTAGATGTGTATTAATATTTCTCAGATCTCTCCTAATACTTCTTTTGACTTCTCTATCTATTATTCTGTATTCTGCTGTCCCCATTTCTTCCTTTGTTCGTTTTTCAATCAAATCCACACTATGAGCTGTTAATTTGTTTTTATTTCTAGGTGTGTTCTTTATGTTTTTACTGCTTTTGATTATTCCGGTGACTATTGATTTATATTGGTCTTCTGCATCTGCTTCATCAACTTTTAGTTCCTTAAAATAGTTTGATAGTTCGAGATTAAAATGTTCTAAGTTATTGATAAGCGTCTCTTTAGAAAGGCGTTTAGTTTGTTTCGTGAACAGTTTGGCTCGGTGGAGCTTGAAATCAAATCGAACTTTTGCACGGATTGGTCTGTGATCGGAGCTGTATTTAATTCTATTGATAACACTAACATTCTTGATAATTTGTTTGTCTGATGATAAGATGTAGTCAATTTCGTTTCGCGTGGAACCATTGGTGTGTTCCCAACCAGTCACACTGTAACATGTCACAGTGTGACTCGTTGGGAACAATCGGTTAGGTTAGGTTAAAACTGAGACCCCTCTACGCACGAGCCGAGCGAGCGAAGCGAGCGGTGCCGCGGCAGCGGCCGGCGAGTGCCAGAAACGACTTGCGCAAATAGAAAAAAAAGAGCTAGAAAGAGAAAATTGCGAGTTCCCGTGACTGGTAGTGTGACCGGTTGGGAATTTTTTCAGAAAAAAATCCCATCGAGTAACAGTGTGACATTTGAGGGTGTTACTCGTTGGGAACAAATGGAACCATTGGGTGCGACCCACGTCCATCGCCGTTGAGGTTTCTTTAAAAATAAACTGTTGGCTATGTGCATGCTCTGTCCAAAGGCAAACTGCTTTAGACGAACACCCCGTTCGTTGCGGTCCCCTAAGCCAAAGTGACCAAGATTATTCTCGTCGTCCAGTTCTTGCCTTCTTCCTACCTTAGCGTTAAAATCCTCAATGACCATGTTCCAGGTGCCTCTATTTTCATCACATGCTCGGTTGACAAGATCATAGAAATCCTCTACGTCTTCATCGGTATGTGCAGATGTTGGTGCATAAACTTGTATAAGAGTAAGTGTTTTGGTCGGTGTTAGTTGAAATTTGAGCACCGCGACACGTTCAGAATAGCCCACGAATTCGATGATGTTATCTTTCCACTTCTTTGCCACCATGAACCCCACTCCGTATTGTCCACTGGTTTCACCGAAGTGGAAGAATACTGCATCGTCTCTTTCCTCTGTGTGTTCGCCTTGTCTTCTTACTTCTGAAAGGCCTATAATGTCCCAATTGATATCTTTTAGAGCGTTTTCAAGCTCAATTAATCGCTCGTCTTTCATTAGCGTCCGGACATTGTAGGTGAGAATGTGAAGTGTATCGGTGTCCGTTATATAGTTTGCAGAGGTCGTTTGACGGTTAGTCGATCTCACCCGGAGATTCTTAGCTCCCCTGACTCCAGGGCTGCGCCCGCGCCCGTCCACGCCAGCACAACCTCTGGAGTCGCCGGGCACTTGGGGCCTGTCTCTTATTCTTCTATCCATTTGGGGGGGATTAGACCATAACCCACCACGCTGGTCCAGTGCGTGTTGGCGGGTCGCCATAGCCTCGTTTGTTTGCTAGCAGGGTGCACCACGGGCAGGTGAGGTTGGCTTGAGTCCCGAAAGATGTTAGTTGGAACCCCTTACACCCTAAATAGAATCTAATCTAATTTAATTTAATCTGTTATTTATTTCATTGTAATCAATTTAGCTATAACATTTTTTTTTTTTCAAGCTATTTATTATGTATTAGTTGCTATTAGTTGTTTTATTGTGTTATTAACTGCGCATAATGTAGTGCATCCTGTTCTTTTCTGTAAGTGATGAGGCGCTTAGACTTAAGTTTGCAATGGACAAATAATAAAGTAACAGTGTACCTACTCATTGTTGAAAAGCCTAATAAATAAATAAATATGATCACTCTTTTTAACGAGTTTCAAAGATCTAAAGACCGATCTTTGAAAGAATATGCATTTTATCTCAGGGCTATGAAAACCCCCTATTGAAATATCTTGTTGCCTATATGTAACTAACTCAGAAACTAGTAGGTATGCAAAAGGACATCACTCAGGGCGTCGCTAATCTAACTAACTGACGTGTCTGACATTTTGGACTAAGCCGACTTAACTATAGTAATTTGATACATTTTTCAAGTCGAATCTGATATCTGATCATGCATTCCAAACAAAATAAAAACAAAGATCTCACGAAGTGACGTATCTGTTAAAATATTTATTATTATTAAAACAATATTAACACGACCACAATAGTAGTAATAACAATATTTCACACGTGCTCAATTTTGTATCAGTAGAATTTATATAGAGCAAGCTACCCTCAATTATAGGTAGCCCTCTACTGCAAATAGCTTGCCCTGTAAAATATGCTTCGAATCAGTTACGTCACTTAGTTAGATTAGCGACGAGGTGTCCAACATTTTATACCCAAAAATTAAAATCCTTACGATTTTTTTTTTTTTTACCGGCGTGCGTGTTTGCCTAGATGTATTAACGTAAACAAAGCAAAAGGATTAACTAAGGATTGTAGCAGGTGGTGTTCTGTAGTTTTTCCTACCCCCATGGGAAGATAGTGAATTTTTGTTTATTAAAAAAATAGAAAATAGAAAATATTTATTGTCCAGGTAATACAATAAGCAGGTTTAATGGTTAACAGCAAGTTAAGACAATATCAGTAGCTTAAAAATATTACCTACAGCTAGGTTACAGTATATTATTAACTAGTGAGCCTCAAACTAGACAATTAGTCTGTATCTTGGGGCTTGGAGTACGAATTCCAGAGTGGAGATTTCAGGTATATTATCAGGTGTACTTACGTGTGTATATGTGATGTTTGTGTGGTGTGTGTGTGTGATGTGTGAGTGGTGTGTGTGCGTCTGGTGTAAATACTACTAAACATCTTCAGCTGTTATTATTTAGCCACGGGCCCCTCTAAACAAACCAACAGCAAATGGTTAAATCAATAAATTATGTAGTGTCGAAAAGCACGTGTATTACGGAGTCCCACAGGGGAGCGGTTTGGCTCTGTCAGTCTTTTTAATTTATATTGACAACATTAAGCAATAATACGGAGGGCAAATCTCATACGCAGACTTGAGATTTTCTCAGGAACGTCATGGAAACATGTAAAAACTGTCGCTGATGAGGGCCTGACTGATATAGCAAGCATTTTAATATCACTAAGACTAATTTTGTTTTTCCCCAAACCAAAGGTGCTATCCTGGACTAACTTTGACATTCAAAATCAAAATCAAAATATTTTTATTTCACATAAAACAACATGGGCACTTATGAAACGTCAGAAGCTAGGTGCACGGTTCCAATTGGTCGTTTCCTATGGAGAAGAACCGGCAAGAAACTCCATGGTTACTCTTTTAAAAATAATTGGCTTTTACAATGTTTTCAAGTTACAGTAGGTATGGGAGGACAGCGTAGGCCTGTCAACAAGTACCAGGTACTTGATAAAATAAAAAATGGTCTACAGATCTAAAGTCTACAAGGCTTACAAAGTCCTCACATTTATAAAATAAGAATGTATCAAAAGGATAAATAAAATATAAAAATCTACTAAAACCAAGAGATATGATTGCCATTTCAACTAATAAAGAGGTGAAAAATTAAAATTGTCTCTATATAATGTCAAATAATAAAAATATTATGTCAAAGAAGTGTGTACAAATAAAAAATAAACATCGTAATTTGAGAGCAGTTAATAGACATTTACGTAGTTATGCCGTTAATGAGGTGCCAGGGAAGCCACATGTGCAGAAGGAATTATTGCCAAACTACCTTGTCTTCAACGTAGTCTTTAATCTTATAATATGCTTTATTCATAAGGACACGTTTGACGAAGGTTTTGAACTTTCCATCACTAAGGTCTGTAACCGATTTTGCGATACACATTTGCCAATATAATGCCCTCTATAACTGTTACTGTAGTGAGCAATCATTCAACAGATCAGCTCTACAAAATATTTAGGCATATTGTTGATCAGACTGTCATGGCACCCTCGCATTGAGATCCCATAAGTAAAGGATCACGAAACTCATTCAGGTCTTTAAAACTTTACGACATGTTAGTGCACACAAAAGACACGCGTCAACGACAGAGGCAACTAGCTGCTGCCGACGTCACCCGTCACGACAACCTGCCGCTCGTGTATTTGAGTAAAGTGCTTACATTAGCTTAATAATTATAAAACAAGTACCTACTTAAACACTTGGAGTACTTGTTGTTTCATTCAAAATCCAACTGGTCAATTCTTCAAATGTCCTATGGTCTGTATATTCTGATTCGACTGAGCGTTTAATCAAGCTCTTTATACCATGATATGTGCCATACACAAATGTTGCTATGAGTAAAATTCTGTAAAAGAATTATCCATGATAAAAATTTAGGTACAGAAATTTAAACAAAATATCTATCAATAATGTTCCGTAATAGAGTTAGGGCGTTTGTCCACCGCCACCGTCACCAAGAACGAGATGACGGCGCCGACGCGACGTAGCGATACATGATACATTTACTATGGCCGCGTGTCTAACGCATGTCCGTCACCCAAGCGCCGTCATCACGGCCACCGAAGTTCGGCTCGACCGCTAGAACTCGGCCCAAGATTGTGACGGGCCGATGCACTGGCAATACAAAACACGTACGATCATGTTCACACACTCGGTTCGGTTTGAATAATCTCCTTTCTCGATGACGTCCCGGTGACGGCTGAGGTGGACCAACTCCCTTAAGCAGATACCTACATCCACGTCATTTCGCGATTTTTTAATGCCCACTATGGAACATTAGATTTTTTTTCCTTATTTTTTTTTAATTCACAGATAATACATGAAGAATTGTACACTAGTTTATGGAATTTCTTATAAACAACATAAGTATTTGTTTTATTGCTGCAGGAGCGCCGCGCCGCGCCGTCGAACGACACACTTAAACCTAAATAAGAATAGACATCAGAAGAATTTAAATAGGCTTTTCAACCAGTCATTATGATAAAGAACAAAGCCAACAAAATATGCATTGATGAATTCTCTTATTATATTAATTACGTAAGGCATTTGTGTTGTAAATCACTGTTAGAAACTTGGCATCATAATACAGAGTTATGAAATTTTGTGAAAAGAGAAAGAACTTTTTAGGGTTCCGTACTTATTTAAAACATGAAACCCTTATAGTTTCGTCAAGTCTGTCTGTCTGTCTATCTAGCCGCGATCGAACTCAGATACCTTTGAAAAGCTGTAAACATAGTAGGAAATCACGCCTATAAAATTGTGAAATAAAATCATAATAAAAAAAATAAATTTAAAACCTGGTGCAATATAATTGTGTAATGTTATTGTAAAATTTAAAAAATAAACATTTCTGTTATGGAGTTATAGGTTATTTAATGATGAAAACTATATAAATGTACTACTGCTATAACTTTACGCTTTCTTACGCTTTCTTTTGCGGGGTAGGCAGAGAGGATAGATCTAGCAGCACATAAGGGATCACAAAATTCAAAAGATTAAGATGTTTCTAAAAGACTTTGCGCAGCAACGCCCCACGCGCGTGATTTTTTACATACAAATTCAATATCATCATCTGCCTAGCCTTTTCCTAACTATGTTGGGGTTGGCTTCCAGTTTGACCGGATGCAGCTGAATACCAGTATTTTACATGGAGCGACTGCCTATCTACCTAGATACCCCTTGGTAAGACTGGTTGTCAAACTTTCGGGCGTCTGACGTCCCGTAACGACTGTCAAAGAACCACGAATGACAGCCCAACGGTTTAACGTGCTTTCCGAGGCACGGAGGGGTCTTGGTAAGTATGTAAAGATGGTCCCATCCACGGACCGCACGCGGCATGCGTAGCTTAACCTCATCGATCAAACCGTGCGGCTGTTATTGCTTAGTCACAAGCCCCTCCAAATTAAATAAAAACTGCGAATCCGTTTCCCGCGCCCCGTCGCGCGGCGCGTTGTAATGTGCGTTTTGCCTAAAGTGATTAGGTACATGCCACCAGCGGGCGGGCTGATTCAAAATGAGCATGTTCAATTGTCCATCGACAAGCGAAAGCTTGTACCTAGTGGTAGTGGTCACTCTTATAATGTAAAGTGTGACTGTATGTTTGTCATCAGTAGTCGTCACCAATTCCTTACGAATTAGTTTCACAACATACAATCACGCCTGTTTTTCCAGAAGGGTTAGGCAGAGGTGTACCGATAGTACACCCATGTTTCTGCAGATATGTTTAAACATAACCGACGGACTGTCCTTTAACCGTCAAACGTTCACAAGTGTACATAAGAGAAACTGTTCAAAATGTCAACGGTACACCAAGAAGTGTACACAACTATTGTCATTGTTCTATTGTCATTGCGAAAACAATGACTTCACTGCGTTCCATTCCCGCATTGCCATTCAACTACTCCGACGCGTCAGGTGTGTTGACAGATAGGCGGGCAAATGTGTGAGAGGTTAAAGTAGAGGGCGAATCTGTTCCCATTAAACGGGCACAAATCCAAACTTCAGGCTGCTACTGAGAAACTTCTGATGGAAAAACCCAATAACACTTTGCCCGACCTGGGAATCGAACCCAGCGCTCATGCTCAGCAGTAGTGCTTGCGACCACTAGACCAACGAGGCAGTCGAATTATTTCCAAAATAACATTAATAAATTGTAACTTGACTGAATTTTACCAGAAAAAAATCGATATCACGAACCAAAAAAAAACGGCATTTTCTCCTACGTAATTTAAGTTATGTAACCTAGCAAAAAATGCAGATTTTTTTACCACACTATCATAATATTAGATACCTATTCAATCTACTTCTTTGGTGTGCGTGTGTGTGTCTTCAATCAATTCAGTATATCTTCCATACATCTCTATTAGCCATCAAACAGTATCAGCATGTCCTCGAAACTCCGTAGGTATTTACGAGTATTAATACTTTTGATAACGTTAAAAGATTTTGGGTATTTCGAAAATCGACCCCTGACGGGGTAAGTTTTTAAGTGAGGGCACAAATGTGAGGGGTAATTAAGCTTTTATGTGAGGATTTTACGTAACTCAAAAGTTGGCACTTAAACATTCTAAAGATGTTGGGGTAAAAAACAGCGATTATCATCATCATTTCAGCCGAAAGACAGTGCTTGGGGGAGGCCTATGTCCAGCAGTGGACTGCTGGACATAGGCCTCCCCCAAGCACCTCCACTTCGACCGGTTTTGTACTTCTCGCATCCAACGAGTTCCTACAAAAACAGGGATATAGTTTACAAAATTATTTTTCCTTTCAATAAACTTGAAAAACCCGCTTACTTAATATTATAAACACGAAAGTAAGTTTGTTTGTTACGCTTTCCCGCTAAAACGGCTGAAAGGATTTGAATGAAATTTGGCACATAGATAGACCATGACCTGGGTAAGGACATAGGCTACTTTTCATCCTGGATCGCAGACGAAGTCGCGGGCAACAGTTAGTAAATAATAAACAGCATATCATTAATACCCTTTAAAGGGGGTGAAGCAGATGGTGAACTTTGTAAGAGTCCACCCAGATGATGTTGCGGCAGAGGTGCTAACTACTGATTTTCTCTAATAATTCCATGCCCCACTAGCTGGACTGCCCTAAGTTCCCGTTCACTTTGGATGACTTGAAGAATGCCACCACAGATGCCGCAATCAACGTGGCCACCTACTAGGATCTAACAATATAAAACATCTAAGAAGAGTACCATCAACACGAAAAGAAGAAGTTATTGTTACTGTTACCGTTAGCCTGTATCATCATCCCACTGCTGGGCAAAGGTGACCTATGACCTTCAGTGCTTGCGATCCAGTGCTAATGTGGACCGCTGACCGTTAAAAAGCGCTAAAAATGCTAGTTAAGAAAATTATGAAATGTTTATGTTCAAGTACCAATAATGCCTGTGTCCGTAAAGTTGTAGGTCATTTAGAATTCATTGAAAGATGGATGCATGAAGAAGCCTCCTCGTGTGGCGCAGGCGCAGGTTGCTCCGCCAGTTACTCAACTGAACCGAGCGCTCGGCGCATCCTGGACAGTCACACCCAACACACCTTATTTGACTGACCAATTCTTCCCTTGCGGTGGTAGGGCTAATGCCCGCCTGGTTTGCGACCACCCTCCCACCGGAGTCCGGCGTGAAGCAGCCTGCTGTAATTCGTCGGTGCGTGGGAGTTTCAGTGCCTTAGGCATCTTCTGGGCACGCTCGTTCCATCATAGACCTCATCCATCGCTTTCCATCAGGCATGTTCGAGGTCAAAAGCAATAAAAAAAAATGCTACTGTTATTGGGCAATCTCGGGAAAATAAAGCACAATTGTTTTTTACAAAAATCTTTTATTTCTTCATCATCTTTAACTATTACAGTTCTTATAAGCTACCTAATAATAGTATTGACCTAAAATAATTAAGATTAATATTATTAATATATATACATACATACAGTCACCCGCAACGATCCTTACATACACCTTTTGCTTCGTTTATGTTCATACATCTGAAGGTCAAGATTAATTAAAAAGTTATTTTACATCGGAAAACAGCCTTATAGCAACGACAATAAAGATCACTGTGAGGCAAAATCAGAGGTAACATTACTGAAAGGCCTGCAAACGTTGAGTACTAAACAATATGTGTTTCACGAATTTAAACTTTATTACACCGCTGGTGTCAAGAACATATTATTATTCTCTCGGCAGCCGGAATATATGTAATATACTCGTACAGCTGCCTGAAACGAACGAAATCAATGGAATTCCTACGCAGAAGCACTGTATTTACATCATTTAGGTACTCCACTAAAATATTAATCAAATTCACCCCTGTTTACAATAAATAATGTAGTTTAAATACATACAACTTACACATTTAACTATAAAAATCAGCTGAAGTAAGAAAAATATATCTGTTACCGTTAGAATACGGAATACGTTAATGTGCGCATTAACTAGGTAATCTGAAAATTACCGGGTACAATCCGTTAAAGTGTGAAATATGTTACCGGCCAAACCCGATTTTAGGATGAACTAGTTTCGCCAAGGCCAAACCAGGTCTCATTCGCTCGCTCTTGCATCCTATGTCGACGGAGCCCCGCTCCGCAGGGCTCCTATTTCTGTGTAATGGGTTTAAAGTTAGGTAGACTTAGGTTTAACCAAACCTAACCTCTGGGTGCCCTTCGCTCGCTCTTGCATCCTACTTCCCCTATCGCCTGACCGCAACCATGCAACCCGTGTAGGGAGAACTGGTTTGGCCTAGGCGAAACTAGTTCATCCTAAAACCAGGTCTGGCCAGTAACAATCTTTTTTTTTCCACTTTAACGTACTCAACCAGATATTCTGCAGATTAACTTGTTAATCTGCAGAATATCTGGTTGAGTACACACTAACTGATCTTAGCGGTAACATAATTATCAATTCCCTTTCAAATTATTTAGGTGAGACTGTAGGTAGGATACCTACAATCTTACCTAGTCTGGTGTATGAAGATAAAATATATTGGATTATAAATTATTCAGAGATTATTCATATACATTATTAAGGAGAGCAGTGGTGGCCAAGTGGTAACAGCCGCGACTTACGGAGTTGTAGGACTTGTAGGTCGTAGGTTTGTACCCAGGCAGGCGCTTTACTTTGTGTAAATTATTTCATCACCACTGCTCTCAAAACGGTGAAGGAAAACATCGTGAGGAAACCGAAAGTGGATAAGGCAGAGATTAAAATAGAAGAAGAACTAGCAGGGGTTCGAGGAGGGGGGGTGGAGGGAGCTCAGGGGATCAGAACGGAATAAATAAAACATTCGAAGACATCTACCAACCCGCACTTGGTCCGCGTGGTGGATTATGGCCCACTCTCTCTCACAGAGAGGAGGCCTGTATCCCAGCAGCGGGGACATTATAGGCTGATTATTTATGTATAAATTATTCATGCCATATAACTATTTATAAGTACCTAGGTACTTTTTAATACATATCTACATATTAGGGTTCCGTACCTAAAGGGTGCCAGCGGGACGCTATTACTAGACTCCGCTGTCCGCCTGTCCGTCTGTCTGTCACAGGGCTGTATCTTTTGAACCATAATAGGTAGACATTTCAAAGGACAATGTCAATTTCAATGTCAATGTCAATTTTATGTTGTATGGGGCCCGTAACCAAAAAAAAATACTGTAGCACTATGAACGGATGTCTGTTTTTTTTTGTGCCCTCAGGGAGTAGTTTAATTTATCATAGAAAAGCATGTCTGAAATCACTTGGAGAAAAAGTATATGTGAGGAAGTAAGATTGATTTAAAAAAGGGAAATATTTAACTTATTCCCTAAAAAAATATTGGGTTAGAACCGATTCCTCCGAAAGTTATAATAAAAATATCGTTTAATTACATTCTCGATTCCCCCCGAAATTTAAAAAATAAAACCACCGAAACATTATTTTTAGGCAATTATAAACAAATTATACTAGACACAATTTGTACATCTAGTGTGTCTGATTGTAAAAAAAATTGACGAAAGTTGTGATTTGATTTGTGATAATGTAGAATAATTTGATCTGAAATAAACATATAAGTACTTATTAATATCCGCTTACAAATTTTTTCTTTGACTGTACTACTTTAATTACTTTATATTACTTTTCAGGTGGAAACAAGAACGGGATCAGTACTAACCCATCTTATTAACCAGCTGATGATGGCCCCTTTTTGAAATTAATGAACCTCCAAAAACTATTTGTGCTTCTAATAATGGACGTTTTTTTTAAATCATTGTGCCTCTTGTTGAGGATAAGTTAAATATTTCGCTTTATGAAATCATTTTAATTTCCTCACATATCTAATGCTACAATTAACTTCGTATCTGGATACGGATTTATCCATTCTCCTTTACTACTATAGCCGCAACAAATAAAAAAAAAGTAAAAAATTAAAGGGGGTGCGGAACACTTCATGTCCGTGCGAGTCCGGCTCAAAACCGAAAAAAGGAATACTAAGTTAATACAAGTAGGTACTTCACGCCGAAGGGGTTCTCTGTGTTCACGCAAACATTTTTTTGTCTATAGCTCTATTATCAATAAAAAACTAAGACCATTACAATATGCAGGAAGGTCTGGCATCTGCCAGACCTTTGCGGGACACTACTCGTAAACGCCCCCAGACGTAATAAGAATAAAACTTCTATTGTGTCCCGTTCAGTGTTCTTCAACTGATTAATTTGGATTATTGTTTTTCTGTTGTTCCGATTGTGCTTTTATTTCCAGTCCAAATTGATGTCCATATGTCTGTCCAATTCGCATACATGGCGTAAGATCCTTGATCGTTGGAGACAGTTTCATCGTCTTGTAATAATTTGTATTCATCCCACTCTTTTTTCAGGGTAGGGTAAATTAAATACAAACAGTAATACAATGTACCAGTAAGCATGAATCTGCGAAAAGAAACAATAAGTAATTGTTTTTTTTATTTAAATTAAGACAAATGCGCGAAATTCAATATGAAAAAAATTAAGAACATTTATCGCCCTAAGTACCATCATGGCATCATGGCATGGTTCTTTAGCACTTCATCCACGTTAAACCGATTGAGCAACAGAATTCTAAGGAAAATCTAGCTTTAACTTAAAGGACACTGGGCAAAATGGTATGGAAAGTGGCTTACGAAGCTACTGAAATAAACATTACCTATGTATTTTTGTGGCAAATCTAAAACAGTATTCTTTTTTAAATGAGAACAATAATTTCAAAGAAATACTCACAATCCCGGTCCAGTAGTCGGTCCCATTTCATTAACTTCAGTCCAATGGCCAGATTCAGATTTCCTGCACCCTTTCACGTCTCACCGATAACTAACGTATGAAATTTATGGTTCCAATAAAAACATGATCTTTTATAATATACTCTTTTCGATAAGAAAATTATTTATATTTCCTGAGGCTCAAAATAAACAAAACGGGGAAATAATTAAATATTTTGATTTTGCTGGTATTCACCGACCATTTCCAGTAGAGATGTTGATAAAACATACCGTTTTTTTTTTCGAATAATCTTATAAATAGTTTTTATTGTACACCAAAAGGAAAACGTAAAAAAATTTTCCTTGGTCTCACAATACTATTCTTCTTGGAGACATGGTAACGGCGTGGTAACGGTTTGTTAATAATGCAATACTTCTGTCGAAAGAATGTATCAATAAGGACCATTTACGAGTAAATGTTCAACAATAAGAAATACTTACATGAAATTGACATTCCAAAATGGAGAATTTGCGCCGATATCTTCCGACTGACACCGGTGGTCTTCGGACATGGACGCGAGCACGAGAAGTACCTTGTGCAGTAGTGGCTGATAGTCGACGCCCAGTAGCCATCACTTTGACAACGTCCTCGACGACACGACGACGAATGTGTGCTACATTGAATGTACGAGTGTGCCCATCCCAGCCCAGTGTCTGAGCTAAGCAGCGCTGTAGTTTCTCTCGTTTCTGGTCGTAGTTCAGTCCATGGTCGGGACTTCGGGAACACATGCCGTCATTTCCTTCTAAAAAGAGGCGGCGGAAAAGGGAGAAAGACCCAACCTCTCTCCTATTCTGCAACACTGGGCGCCGGAGGGTGCCAATATCTTTAGGGGTCTCTATGGTTTGGGGAATCTACCTGAACAGAGTCATGTTCAAGACGAGGCAGCGTCGTGTTTCGCTTGCACCAGTCAGGAACTCGGGAGGACAATATCAATATCCATCTCAACCACTCTGAACTATTTTCTTGAGTACATACAATATTAATAACTTTAATATCCTCTTTGTTTCTTATATAGGCACGAACTATTTAGGGATAGCTCATGTCTTGTCAACAATACTAGCCAGTCAGCAAGATGAAACGAATCGGACTGCCTAGGGAAGGCCAAACGTATATTTTAAGGATTTACCACCCTTGGAGGCTGGAGGTCAGTACGGGCTGTCTGGTTACTACTTGCAGACGATCTGAAGCTGTTCATGCGGATTACAAATCAGTCGCACTGCGAGGATATTGATCGTGTAGTAGGGTGGAGTATTGAGAACAAGCTACTCTTTAATGTCACAAAGTGTAACGTGATGACTTTTACGCGGGCCGTGGTTCCTGACATCACGAATATTTATGTCATGGACGGGCATGCGATACCGCGGGTAAAGCCGGTGCGTGATCTCGGGGTCACTTTCTCCGAAGATTTGCAGTTCTGCGCACATATCGTACAGGTGTGTAAGAAAGCCTTCAAGAATCTTGGATTTGTAATACGTGAAACCCGTGAATTTACTAACTTAGCAGCTGTGAACTCACTTTACGAGTATAATGCTTTAGTTAGAAGTAACCTGCAAACGTGCTATCATCTGGAAACCATTTGAAACTAAGTATTATCGTATGGTAGAAAAAATGCAAAATAAATTTACCCGGTTTCTTTATTTGAGGCAATTTGGCGTCTACCCATTCTATCCACTTATGTATCCAACCCGCAATGTAATAGGGATGGTTGGTTACTATAAGTTGGAGGTAAGGCGCAATTTCGCACTAGTTAAATATGTTTTTATGGTTTTTCGTAGTATGCTGAGTAATCCGCAAATACTGTAATCTTTGGGATTGCTCGTTCCAAACAGTAGGCCGCGACAGGGGCCGAGAGAGAGGCTGGTTAAAGTCCCGTCTCTCTACGATTGGATATCTTTACTTGCTCTTTGGCGGAATTCGAGATGGTGGCACTTACGCCGGATTTACATTACTGTGTCGTGTTGTGTTGTGACGCGGATTACACCAATCAAACTAATCTGTTCAAGACTACGTCAAATCACAACGAGTTTTGATTGGCTAACATTGCGTCAAATGGCGTCACGACACGACACAACACAGTAATATAAATCCAGCTTTAACTTAATGTGTGAATCGTGTCGTCACGATAAACGGCAGGTATTTTATTATATTATCCCTTTATTTAAGTAAATATATATAAATTATATTTTTAAATATTAGAATATAAAAACATTTAAATATATAAAAATAGTAGTCCACCGGTATCGGGAACAGGGTCCAAGCTACCGCGGCGGTCAGGGCTCCAGAGAGAGGAACCTCCTAACAATGCGGGCCGTGTCCAGAAGTACCGCTTTCTGAATCAAGCCCTTAATCCAGCTGCCCAACGAGAGCATCCTCAGGTGTTGGTCGAGGCTCTTTGCTATTAAACCATTAGCTGTCACGACTATCGGCACAGTGATTGCTGAGTTCACATCCCTCATGTCGACAACCTCGTGAGTCAAGTCAAGATACTTTTTAAAGATTTGTTTATCTTTCTCAGTTTTCACGAGGTTCTCATCATGCGGGACGGTTATGTCAACAATCATTGCACGCCGCTCTGATCGATCCACCACCACTTTATCAGGCTTATTGGCAACAATAGTCCTGTCAGTGATGATGGATCGATCCCAATATAATGTGATATTACCATTTTCGAGAACTGGATCGGGCACATACCTGTAGTATGGCACACAAGATTGTATTTCAAAGCAAGTTGCTGATGGATTATCCTGGCTACAAGGTTGTGTGTATGCAAATACTCTCCGTTAGCTAGACGAGAACACCCGGAGATAATATGTCTGATTGATTCTCCCGGCCGGTGGCATGCCCGACAGATGTCAACCATGCCGTCTTTCACAATAAATCTCCGGTAATTGTTCGTCATAATAACTTCGTCCATAATTGCACAGACAAAACCTTCGGTTTCTCCAAAGAGGTCACCGAAACGCAACCAGGCTACGGACGCTAATAGATCTACATCAGGTTCATGTAGGGCCCGAAAAAAGCGTCCGTGAAGCTCCTTACTCTGCCATACCTCCATGCGATCATTAGTGTCAAGCACTACTGGCTTGCGCCAGTTCTCTTTAGCCAAGGAGAGCGGAGTGAGGCCCTTGTCCACCGCAACTATATCTCGATGCATCCCCACGTCGACTTCTAGGGAATATTCCCTGAGACTGCATATCTCGCGATTGTGGAGGGTCTTAGCGTTTAAAAACCCTCGACCTCCACACTTTCGCGGGATATACAGCCTCATAACCGATGACCGTGGGTGATGCATTCGATTTGCAGTCAGCAGCGTACGGACCCTCCTATCCAGGGCGTCGAGTTCGGTCTGAGTCCATTTGAATATGCCGAAAGACTACATCAAAACCGGCATGACCCAACCGTTGAAGGCGCGCGCCTCGTTTCCACCTGATAGAAGACTGTTAAGTACTTTTTTCAGGCGACCAAAGAAGCGCTCCTTTAACGACTGCCTCATGTCATAATTATCTATATTTATTAATAATAGTAAAAATTTACCTAAGTAACACATTTGAAAATAAAACACAAAAAAGTAAACAGTCCATTTTTAATTTTGATGATTTTTAAGTTACACCTAACTGCTAAACATCCCATAAATGTAACTTGGGAAGTATTTTTAATGATGACACTAAAATAATAATCTTCTGTCTTATATTATATCATTAAATTATCTGTATTTTTCAATTATTTACACAATGAATTTATTACTAGGTACTATAAAATTATGCAATATTAAAAATAGTGGCTCACTGACATCGGGGATAACCATTTTAACAAATATCATCACAATAATTTATAAATCACCGGGTAGTAAAGTTACACTAGGATTATTCATATTTTTTCTGGGGTTAAGCTTAGCATCACTTTACTCCCTGTTTATTACTAAGGGGTTTGGAGTAGTTATGCTTTGATTCAAAGTCGCATTAACTAAATCTTCATATCATAAAAATTTTAGGTTGTCGCATTTTTCTTCGGAACGTCCATACCCAAGAAATGGGTATACCCAAGAAATCTTTCACAATACGCCACAACTCCGGAGAGTAATGATCTGAAAAAGTAAAATTAACATCATTAAGGGGGGGGGGGGGGGAAACGTCAAGGTAGCCTGCGCAATTCAAATTTCCTTCAATTTTTTTGCAATTTCCAGGTCAGTGTCAGGTTGTATGTTGAACAAAACATGGTTCGCGAGCGGAACAAGTATGTATTTACAGAATTGTAATCATTAAAATCATCAATCAACCCTCTAAGTTGTAGTAGGAAGCAGGGCGATGCGATGTGACGGCATGAGTCAGGGGAAAAATAAGTTTCACGCGAGCGGGGGATTAGCCAGTTAACCATACATATCTCATATAACTGTTAGCTAAGATTATTAAATAAATATTTTTCTGAACATTCATTTACTTGCGTTGCACGTAGGCCACGTGGCAGACCTACGCACGTCAGGGTCGGCTAGACTTATAATCCTGCATACGTAGACCTCAGTTTATTTAGCTGTGAAAATGCATTTCTATCAATGATATTTTAAGTGGTAAGTAGGTATTTCTATATTTCGTTTTCGATCAGGGTCTGTTGTTGATAAAACATAACCTCTAGAACTTCAAACTGGAATATCTTTAATTCCTGACATCCTATAAAAGTAAAACTAAAGACAAAACTGTTCAGAAACTCAAACTCTGTATTTTAACATACTTTTCATCATCGACAAACGCAAAAAAAAAAAAAATACAACAAAAAATTTTTTGGGCGTTGGCCATTGTCACGGATATTATCTATGGCCATTGTTCTGTTCAGAAAGTCAAACTCTGTATTTTAACATATTTTTCATCGGCAGACGCAAAAAAAATTACAACAAAAAATGTTTTGGGCTTTCGCCATTGTTCTCTGAGGAACTTACGTCATCTCACTCGATTATTGTCATTCGCTATTATTATCATGAACAAAGCAAATAAACATATGTATTGTTACATTTTGTTATTACTTATGATTACGTAAGGCATTTCAGCTATTAATCGCTGATGGAACAAAACCGATTAATAGAATGTTTTATGAATAGAGAAAGAGATTGGTGAATGATGAATGACCTTCTTTCTATGAGTTCCAGAGTTCTGACCTCTGACTATTTGTAGAAATAGTAAATTATGCGTTTTATTGGTCTTCTTGGATTACTCAGAGGGCAATTCTCGTAATTTTAAGAACGTCTGTATATACGTAAGTCTGATCTCAGTCTCAATCTGTCAAAATACCTCTAATTTCCCTACATTTTGACAAGTTTTTGACCTTTGTTGGTCGCCGAGATGAGAATGCGACTAGATTTTGAACGTTTTAAATTACGAGCCAGCACCCTAATTCCGTAACACACTATTGATCTCAATCCGAATCATTTTGAATGAATCCATTGCTTCATAATTATGTTCGCAAAATGTGTCTGCTCTACAACGTAAAAAATAACGCAATGAATGTCAAAGGTCAAAACGAAAAAGTGACAAGTCACTTTGACACACTGAGCGGTTATGAGGCACATACGACATTTAAGCTATCTGTTCGCAGATGCGTCGCCATCCTAGAAAAGCACCTGGGATGAGGACGCATATGTCTTGTGAAGTCTCTGGTATTGTAGGGTAGGTGCACGGGTGACGACGACCACTTACCATCAAATAGCTGTACCCGTGGTTGCCACTATATCATTTTGTCTTCATTGTTCAACGTCAAGTTAGAGACATCCGATTAACAAATTGTGGTGAGGTTTTTCAAATTCCTTGATTCCAGCATAACGTTTTTCACCATTGTAGCTATGTTTGGGTCGGCTTCCAGTTTAATCGGATGCTGCTAAATACCAGTATTTTACACGCAGCGACTGCCAATCTGACCTTCACAACCCAGTGACTGGGCAATACGATACTCCTTGGCAAGACTGGTTGTCTTGTCAAACATTGAAGCTTCTTATGACCCGTAATGAATGCAGCATAACGTTCATAAATTGAGACTTGACAGAAAAATACCTGGAAGACTGGATTACCTGAAAAATAACCTTCACTTGCTATTTCTTTTTTACACATAGCCAAACCTTCGTTCTTTTTATCATCAAGAAGTCATTCTAATGATTTTATCGTTAATCTTTCTATAAAATTACTTACTTATATGTAATCTACGAATCGGCCACTATACATCATGATTTAAATTCTATAAAAATATTTTGGGCACGTTTCCGGTTGACAGCGATGCGGACGAGTTTTTTGATGCCCTTTGATTATTTCCCCTCCCTTTTTATATACTTGTACATATTATTATTTTAAGACCGCTTTTAAATATTGTAAATAAAAATATTTGTTATAATACAAATCAATACCTACACAAGTAAACTCTACGCACAGAATAAGTACATAGTTGGACAAAATACATTACAATAATAGTTTCTTAAACCTAACAGAAGCCTTAAAGTAAAGCAACGTAATTTATGAATAGTTGCATTCACCATATCCTAACTGAGTACCTAGTTCCACATACGTACTTATGCCTGTAGAATCACAACCAGCAAAAGTAAAAACAGTAAAAAATATCAACTGTTCCCTACATTTATGTCCGCTTAACCGGTCATATGTAGGAAACTGCTGATTCTTTTTTTGCGATATCAGGTTTGGTCCCACAGTAATAGTTGTTCATAATGATACTCGTAAGTACCCCTCAAGAGGCTATCCAATAATTACCGGATACCCTGCATATTCCCCGAAAAAAATGTTGTTATTATCATTAATAGTTACTTCATATTATGCACGGCATTCTTAAATTATACAATGAGGTTGTATATAAAGTTAATTGTCTTTAATAATGAATACGATGGAGCCTCGCTTGGCGGGGCCCCTATTTCTGTCTACGGGGTTTAAAGGAAGGAGGACGGAGGAGATGACGGGGGCTCGTTCGCTCGCTTTACTTGCTCACTCGAGCCTCCGTCATCCTCTTCGAACCTAACATGTCCGAGTCGGGGTGCCCCAAGTCCTTAGCTCGCTTCGCTCCCTCTTGCACCCTAAGTTCTCAAGTTCAATCTTGGGTGTTTCTGGGAACTGATTTTATTTTAATCTAATTATTTTAAAAAGCTAAAAAAATTTTAATTAATACTAAAAATAACAAGATTAAATCCTAACTTAACTAAAACTATACAGAAACTAAAATATAGCGTCGAAAAATTCGTCCGCATCGCTGTCGACTGGTAATGTACCCAAGAGACTGGCGGCATTACCACGTTGTATGGCAATGCTTAGCCTTTGGCCAAGGTAAAAGCCAGCCCTTGGGTCACGGGAAGTGCCAACCAGCCGTTTCGAAATTTCTTTAAAAAGATCATGAGCACTCGGACCCCACGGCCCGAGGGTTTCAACCCCAAACGGCTCGAAAATATAATTTCCGATAAGGTTATTATATTTTCACCGCTTGAGGTTTTCCGCAGCCGCAGCAGCAGCGCCAGCACAGCATGCCGAGCCAGGAAGATGGGATGGCGCAAGAGTATCGACACACGTTGCGTCCCACACTAAAGGCCTACCCACCTTCCATGGAAATAAAGACATACCGTCCGGTCTCTTGCCATCGTCGCGAGCCAAGCCATTGGGTTCTAATACGGCTGGAACGCCGACGGTAACAAGAGCTCGTCGGATGATGTCATTAATGTTCGCGTGCCGCGCTAAGCGACCCGCACTTCGGCTGCAAGACAGGCCGTGATGTCCGAGGCTGTTGACATCTTCGCCACAGTGACAGCGATGAGGAGAACAGCAAGGAGTGCCTAGTCGCAGGGAAGCAGCGAGGCGAAAATTAGTGTCGTCGAACAAAGTGCCTATGTTCGACGAAGGTAGTGCATGAAGCCAAAGACCCGACTCCCACCTACCCACATTCTGGGAATGAGTGTAGCATAACGTCTATTTTTACATTTTCGTTGAAATAAAATACCATGCAAAAATACACCTAACAAACAATATTCTTAAAAAAAAAAATTCTACTGTTTGATTAGTTTTTTAAATAAAAAAACGTGATTATAAAATTCATTGAATTGTGTTTCTGTCAAACATGTTTCATTCAAGTAAATATGTCACAGAAACAATAATATTCGAAATATACAAGGACCAAATATTATATGAAACATTTTCTGCGAAACGAAATTCTATGTTTCTGTCTGCGAAACAAGGGGACACCAAAAAATATATTTTTTCATATAAAATAAATGAACTTAGTACGGTCAGCAAAAGAGACTTGTAATCAGAGTCGTAGGATATAGTTGAAGTTAAGTAAAAAATCGATGGATGTTTTCGAATGAAACTTAATTTGATAAATGAATTGTTCGTTTTCTAATACTATAATTCTATTAAATTTAATTCGATTCGGTTTCTTACTAAACTTCAACTATATCCGACGACCCTGGTTACTTATCTCCTTTGGTGACTCTACCTATCTGCTTACGAGTAGGTACATTATGTCATGGTAATCATTATATATCTAGGTAATCTAATTGATCTTTCTGATATCTAGTCTATGAGGTTTACTACTATTGATTCAGTAAAGCTGTAAAATGACATATGTCTACTTTATTTTCGTTAGAAACAGTATCCCCAAATTAAGGTTCTGAATCAAATTAAAAGTTTGTGCGTGTGATTTTTGTCACTTGGAAGAACAGGTCTAATGACTGATTCAATAGCACTGTTGAAAATAGAAACCACCATCACAGGTACTTCAGAAACCGAGTAATAAAAATTCCAACGTCGATCGTTAAATGTCTTATAATAATCTTGGTCGTAGCATATCCATAATTCCGATTGTGCTGTCATTTCCAGTAAAATTCGACGTCCATGTGTCTGTCCAATTAGCATAAGTTTCGTAAGATTCAGGATCGTTGGAGCCAGTTGCATCTAACTGAGCTAAATATGTTTTGATAACCAGCTTCATGGGGGGGTATACTGTATACACAATATAACCCATTGCGGCGCTCATCAAAAATCTGCAAAAATAAAACCATTTCGATTTAAATTAAGTAATAATTTTCTCTCGCGCCTCAGTAATGATAGCGATTGAGCAAGAGAATTCCAAGAAATATCTAACATCAACTTAAAGGACACTGAGCAAAATTTTAAAAAAGTATATCTATGAAGCTACAGAGACGTGGTTAGAATTATTTTATGGAACACACGTAAGATTTTTTTTTTTGTTATGGCGTCATCAAAATTTGACCCGTTATCAAAACAAATGATGACTAAAAGTGAATAATGGATTTAACAATTTCTGCAGTAATTTTTTTACGCTCCCTATATACATATTCATATAAGTCATCTCTTAGCTTCATACAGTTGAGTAGGAAAAACATAGTGAGCTTCGTAAGAGTGGAGACTGTTGTCTAATTGGTTTCATAACCGTATCGGGTTATCAATCACATAGCTTTAAACATAAGTAAAGATTCATTAAAATAACCCTTTAGGTAACATCTCATGACACAAAATATGATAACTACAGCAATACTGTGAGATCCGTATTAACAAACCAAACTCGAAGTAGCACCTGCTGCGTTTCATCAAATGGATGACCCCAGCATAGCTATTCACAAACATTCGATACGCTATCCGCATATGCCGAATCGAACACCAATCAATATTATCGAATACTCTAAACGCGGTTACAAATCTGAAACCCGAACATTTTAACAGATATCACATATATTATACGCACAGCCAAAGTATGAAACTCTCTGCCAGCGTCTGTGTTCCCTCCACATTTAACCCATCTGCCTTCAAAGCAAGAGTGAGCAGGCATCTTCTGAGCACGCTCGTTCCACCATAGACCTCATCCATCGCTTTCCATCAGACGTGATCGAAGTCAAGAGCAGGCCCATTCAGCAAAATAAAACCATTTTAAATCAAATAAGGCCTAGACAAATCAGATAAACGAAAATGTGTCATTCTCGATACGGAAGCCTGTCGAACGATTGTGAATAACTATGCAGGTGTCAAGAGTGGTTAATTAAATGGGTATTAAATGCAATTGCAAATACAGAAGCATATCTACCATTATGGTGATCAATCTAAATATTGAACAAACTCCGGATCCTTCAGTGAATTATTTAAAAATGGTTTAATTGTTGTTGTTCCGTTGCGGTTCATGCTTTCATAGACTTCAACTAAGAATTTTGTCGTCCAAAAAACTGAAAATGCAAAAGCTCCAAGCAGAAGGACGCTGTAAGAAAATGTGAAATACTACGTTATCTACGTGTAACGTGTATTATTATATTATTATTATTTGGTTAGACACACTAGCAACTAATGCGTGTGTATCAAACAGCTTGGAGATACCTATTTAATCTGTCCAGTCGCAGTCTGTCCTATGCTTGTCTTTGGTATATTGTCTATCTCTTAATATACAGGCCTCCTAGTTTAAGAGACAGGGTTTATATTTCAGTTTGTATAGACTTTTGTAGCCTTTTAACTTTTAACAATGATCAGTATAGCTTCCACTGTGCTCAATCTGTCTATGTACCTATAGGATAAAAATAAAAAAAAAAGGAAAGGAAAAAATATGGTTTACGGGAATTCGATTTTTGACCATGAGTTTTTCGTACCATGTTTGTTTATCAAATCAGACAAATAAATAATAATAATATGTCAAGAGCCTCGACCAACACATAAGGAGGCTCTCGTTGGGCAGCCGGATAAAGGGCTTGATTCAGAAAGCGGTAGTTCTGGACACGACCCGCACCGCATTGTTAGGAGGTTCCTCTCTCTGGAGCCTTTAATGTTTTTACATTTTTTTTTATATTTAAAAATATAATTTATATGTACCTATACACCGTGTTCCGAACGATATACATAAACTTCGACCTGATGTTCAGACCATGGAAATAAGCATTTGTCATTATGGACACAATAATGAATTCTTATTTTTTAGTTTTTGTTAATTTTCATACAAACTAAATACCTTGACGTAAATCACCCGATATGCATGCCTCTTTATTCGAATTGACAACGACGTAATTTTTATTCATAAGATTTGGCGGGCTGAAACTTGTCAAAAATAAGTTAAGATCCTTTCTCACTGCATAGCTCAATTAAATTTCATTAAATGAAATTACAAATATCTTTGTAACGAAGCCTTTTTAAGTACTACTTCATTTTTAGATTTAATTTGTAAAAGCTATAAAAGCGTTTGACAAAGTTTATGGATAACGTGAAGAACACGGTGTATAATGAAATAAAGGAAATAATAATATGCTAAATAATAAAACGCCCTTTATGTTGCAAAACATTAAGCTTAGGAATTTTAATGGCAAATCTAAGCAAATCAATAGCTACTAATTTCAGCTATTGAGTCTAATAAGACTAATTTTAATCGTCTAAGGGCGAATTTCACCAAACAATAAATTCTTGAAAATAAATTTTGAATTTTTGACAGGTTTTCCATACTAGAACTTTCAGACGTCAGTTTTATTCCATGGGTAAAAGATATAATTATGACTTGGTAAAATCAGGCCTTAGTCTAATTTAGTGTGCTAACACTACATAGCTTAAATACAGATAAAATAACATAAATGGTTAATAGCAAACAAAGAAATCTACTAAAGTTACATACAAGTAGGTATAATGGTTTTCTCTACGCTTAATAAACACTTTATATCTTGCTCGTGAACTACGGTTACTATTTATAAACTCAAAGTGCATTAAAATATTTTCTCTTATCCATAATAAAATTCGCGATCGTCGCGTTCATTTTGTTCGGCGAACCCGAACGCGTGGTCAAGTTGATAGAGGGTGTTTTTCAGTTTTTGGAACAAATGAGTGACTTAGGAACACGACAATCGCGAATTCGCGCATACGATCTGTTTGGTTAGGATGTGGGGTACATGATACATCATGTTAATGGATCTTTATAATAATAATAATATTGTACTTATATTATATTTTTTATCCAAAATTGGAAAAATGTCATGCATTAATGGTTTAATTGTTGCTGCACTGTGCTCATTGGTGACGTAAACTTCTCGGATGAATTTTGTAGTCCAGAAAACTGAAAATGCAAAAGCTCCAAGCGCAAGAAAGCTGTAAGAAAGTGTGAAATACTACGTTACTAACGTGTGAAATACTACATTACTAACGTGTGAAATACTACGTTACTAAAGTGTGAAATACTACGTCTAACTACTCGTAGCGTATTTGTTTCATCTGCCTAACCTTTTCCCAACTATGTTAGGGTCGGCTTCCAGTCTAACCGGATGCAGCTGATTACCAGTATTTTACGTGGAGCGACTGCCTATCTAACCTCCACAACCCAGTTACTGGGTAATAAGAAACATCTTGGTGAGACTGGTTGTCAGACTTTCAGGCTTCTGACGACCCGTAACGACTGTCAAAGATCCACGAATGACAGCCGGGACCAACGGCTTTACGTGCTTTCCGAGACACGGAGGAGTCTTGGTATGTAAAGTTGGTCACCCATCTACGGACCAACCGTGCCAAGCGTAGCTTAACCTAATGGATCGACTCGTGCGGCTGTTATTACTTAGCCACAAGCCTCTCCTCGCCACAAGCTCCTCGTAGCGTGTTTGTTTACCAACACATTACATCACCATAATTATGTCTGTGGAGTTTTGCTAACTAATTTAATTTGACCCTGTACATAATATATAGATGTACCTTTGACATGTTGCAATTAACTAAATTAAATTGAGAACAAATTAATCGCTTAACACAATGGAAAAACTAATTTTAAAAGATGCAATTTAATTACTACTAATTCCAAATATTATAATGGTGTGCCTAAACTACATAGCATTATTATGCAAAAGTACCCACCACCTATAATCTTCCTATGTCTAGTTAAAAGAGATGTCTAATCATTCTTCTGCACATTATTCATGTCCTACGGTTTAACATTTTTAATTTGACAAACTAGAAGGGGATTAGGTAATACGTATGATTATATTTTTCTCTTGTCCATTAGCCAAAATAATGAAATTTTACTTCTGAACTCTCAAAACGCTAATTAAAAAGGATTAAGTTAATCATCGTTGCAAAAAGCGATAGTATCAAAAATGTGTGGTTATATTTAAGGACACCGATCACCAAACTATAGACCATCAAACTGATCAGCTTTCTCCGTGGGACCAACATCCTAATCGCTAAAAATTAAACAGCCGTCCCATACATTTGGGTTATAGTGATACCTTAAATATGACCAAACCTTTCTAAACAGGCTGTATAGGTAGGTAAATTAAACAACAAAAAGTTTGTATTTGATTGTTTGATAAATATTAAAAAAAATGGATCAGAGATAAAAATAATCAACTAGAAAATCCTTTATTTTCCACATGAGAGAAAAATACTCAAAGAAATACTCACAGACCAGCAGCCATTTTGTAATTTCAGTCCAATTACCTTCGTTTTCACTAACGTAACTATCGACGTCTCTTGTAAAAATCTCTCCAGCTCTAGTTGCAACTTACATTAGTACTTATATACCAGTACTTTTAACTGTTATACTGTAACTAATGTTTGGTTCTCAGTTTTTAATTATAATAAACACGATTATTTCATTACATCATCTATTCTTTCCATACATGAGTTACCATCACGCTTCATTGAAATTTTCAGTGACAAAATATACTTTCTACCATTTTGAAGGAAACATTTTCACGTAACGGACGTTTTGAAAGTAGCTAAATTTTAATCTTTTATTTTAATCTTTGGTATCTAGAACTTGAATAGCACTTTTTATGAACACACGCAGCTAAGACGGTGATCAACATTAAATAATGAACAATGTCGAAGGGATGTATACAATATGGGCCATTTAGATGTACAACAGTTATTCAAACATGGACTAGCGATGTTATGTGATTACAAGAAACAATAAACTATTGTCATCGACCATTGTAATAAAACCCAGGTGAGTGACTATGAAGTAGTATGAACGTACCTACTTATAGTTGTGATAGGATTAAATATCGGACCAATTTTCTTTTTATTGCTGTTCATGTTTTAATTTAACAACCGCAAAGTCTAAAAGTGATCAACGTTTTCCCTCTTTTGTCTGCTCATTGCACGATAATCTGCTTTACCGACTCAGCATCATAATTATATTGAATCGTAATGTCAATACCACAGAATTACATTTAGCCTCCTATAACAGTTCGAGTTAATATATGACACTGACAGACTGGTCATTAAATATAAAAAGAATGTATTTATCTATACATCTATAATAATAAAATCGTAGGAAAGTCAAAACTGTACATTGAATATTTTTTAAAAAGAATACTTGGGGCGTGATCTACAATCGATATCGAAGCCAAAAATATAGTTTTTAGAATTTTTGTCTGTTTGTCTGTATGTATGTCCGGGCTAATCTCAAAAAGTACTGCATGGATTTACTTCAAATTTTGCATGAAAATTACTAAGAGGTCGGGTCAACATATAGGCTACATATTATCACGCTATCACCTACGGGGGAGGAGCTGTGAATCTTTATTTTTCTTACGAATTCTGTGATAGCGTGTAATCTAACGATGCATATTTAAATGTTGTTTTTGAGTAAGCCATGCTATTATCTAGCTTTACTCTATAAAAACTACGCTATTTAAGTAACTTGGGCAGAGAAACATAGTTTAATGAATGTTAGTAGTATAAAGAAAAATTTGAAGCAGCGCCATCTATGAGATTTCATAAAAATCAAATCAAGTTACATGTTAACACTTTTTGGAAATTAATAATTTAAATTTGATCATGTTGGCGAGGTTAGTAGTTAGTTTTTCTTAAAATTCATAGATGGTAATGTGCATTTTCTTCATAATAGTTGTACTTATCGTATAGTTCGTTTTGAAAAATTCAAGTTCCAACAAAACCCTCAAAATCTTGAGCAGAGTTGAGGAAGACAATTTAAAAAAAATGCGGTGTTAAGTATTACAAAAAAGTTATGTTCATTGATGATGATCATTTCTTCATCAATTTCATGTTGTTAGTACAAAATAAACATTGACTGTTAATACTTTTGTTCGGTATTTATCTGTGTGATTATTGCTTGGTAATTAATATATTTTCATGTCGTATACCTAATTATAAACTAAAATGTAATGTAAAACAAATCCCTTACGTATGACGAGGTACCTCCATATTACACGTACGACAAGCACAGGGGTTTATTTAACCGACGTCGACGAGGAGGTGCTGTGGAAGGTTTTCCGGGAATTTTCAAGGACACCGCATTGGGTAGGGTTTATACCGTGCATCCGAATAATGGCGAATGCTATTTTCTGCGGTTGTTACTTCACACTGTCCGAGGCCCAACGTCTTTCGCCTTTTTGAGGACATTTGATGGCGTGGGGTATCCCACTTACCGCGCAGCCTGCGTAGCACGTCACCTTCTCGACGGTGACCAAAATTGGGATGAAACCCTCGCGGAGGCGGGCGTCAGTGACAGTCCCAGCCGCATGCCGTCATCTTGGTGTTTGGTGAAGTCGCGAACCTGGTAGCTTTGTGGGAGAAATATCGCCATCATCTGTCTGAAGATTTTCTACGAGCTTTGAGGCGTGCTACTGGAGACGAAGTCGAAGTAACTGATGAACGCGTGCTGAACACCTGTCTCAGTTTACTTCAAGATGTGGTCATTTCTATCGGCGGCAATCCACTGATCGAATATGGGTTACCAGCTCCCCAATCATCACCGCATCAAGGCCGTGGAAATCGGGGGTATAACGCAGAGACAAATACGATCCGGGCGAAATGACCACCATACGAAATGACCATGTCGCTTTGTTCTCTTCAGAGCAAAAACAAATTAATGACACCGTCCTTGAAAGCGTTGGGCAAAACCAGGGTAAAATGTTTTTCTTGGATTCTCCTGGTGGAACAGGAAAAACATTTGTTACCACTGGCATACTTGCAGAGGTCAGGAGGCAAGGCAAAATTGCTATTGCTGTAGCGTCGTCGGGAATCGCTGCCACACTGTTTCCGGGTGGCAAGACAGCACATGCCATGTTTAAAATTACCATCGATTTAGAGAGTGCCGAAACGCCTGTTTGTGGTGTGTCACGTAACAGCGATAAGAGGCACGTGCTCAAGGATTGCTCTCTGATCGTATGGGATGAGTGTACGATGGCCAATAGGAAGGCAGTTGAGGCTGTGGACAGAACCCTGCAGGACATCCGCAGGAACGAACATTTGATGGGTGGTGTCACAGTTCTGTTCAGTGGCGATTTCCGGCAAACGCTTCCCGTGGTGACGCGGGGATCGAGGGCTGACGAGGTGAATGCTTCGTTGAAATGATCTTCGTTGTGGTCACGAGTTCGTACGCTGCGCTTGACCATTAATATGAGAGCTCGGCTCGGCAGCAATGCACGTGCTCAAGAATTCTCCGATGTCCTTCTAAGTCTTGGCGAAGGCACTCTACCAGAAGAGAGAGGTGGACAGGTGGTGCTTCCAGAGTCTCTCGGTTGAGTGGTATCCAGCATAGAAGACCTCATTCGCTGTGTGTACGGGGACATCAGTCGTATACCACACCAGCAAAATTCTTGGGTGTGTGAGCGGGCCATTTTGACGCCCAAAAATGATCAGGCTGCAGCAATTAACGAATGCATTCTGTCTGAAATAATTGAGGGGAATGAAGTAGACTACACCTCGATAAACACTGTTGTCGAGTAAGATGACGCCACACATTATCCCGTGGAATTTCTGAACTCCCTGTCAGCAAGTGGACTTCCAGCGCATACCATCAAGCTGAAGGCCGGTGTCCCGATTATGCTTCTTCGGAACCTATCTCCTCCGAAGTTGTGTAACGGGACCCGCTTTAAAGTCATCTCGCTCCACAAACACACCATTGAGGCGGAAATTCTTACGGGTTGTGGCGTCGGCGAGGCAGTATTTATACCACGCATTCCCCTCATACCTCATAACTTCCCGTTCCAGTTCAAGCGCGTACAGTTCCCCGTGAGTGTTTGCTTCGCGATGACCATCAATAAGTCGCAGGGGCAGACACTGAGGGCAGCGGGTGTCGACCTCAGGACGAGTTGCTTCTCACACGGGCAACTGTACGTCGCTTGCTTTACATTTTGGCTCCTGGCAGCATAACTACCAACGTAGTTTATAGGGAAGTGTTGTAAGGTATGATACCTTTGTACGTATTTGTACTCTTTTGTGTCCTGGAATGTATTCCTGCATTATTTTCTCTATTTCCTTCAGTCACATCTTATGACTGAACTCAGCAGGATTCCAATATAACTCTCTTCACTTGCTTCGCTTGCAAAAAAAACGTATATTTTAATGCTATTTTAAAAGTTGTTTACTTATAATGCTATAGCGACACTGGCATCTTAGGTATTTTTGGTGCTGTAGAGCCTTCACGCAGACGACGTCGCGGGCAGCAGCTAGTATTCCATAAAATGACCAGTCCAAAAAATTGGTTTTATGTTGATGTCAACATGATATTGGTCAAAGGTATGCTATGTATTTTATACAAGTATATTTTTTTTATTTACATATTTTTCCCGAGAACTCTTTAGAACTCTCCCTCGAGAAAATTTGGAACATCTAGTAGCACAATCGTCAATAGTTAATAGACAAAAAAAAAAACTAATACCAAGTGATTATTTATTGATTAATAACATTATTTAACAAAAAGGAATACTTAAACACTTCTTCTTTTTGGTACGACGGTACATTTATGTATGTTGCTTATACTGTTTGGGCCCAGCAGGTGGCCACGTTAATTGCGGCATCAGAGACGCCGTAATTCGTAGTTCATTTGATGTTGTTTTTAAATTACATTGTTCATCAAACTGAACATTGTTAGACCTTTCAAATGGCATTATGACATTATACTTCATAATCAGCCTATAATGTTTCCACTGCTGGGACACAGGCTGCCTCTCAGTGAGAGGGAGGCCCAATGCGGGTTGGTAGATGTCACATATCTTCGAATTTTTGGTTCTAGGACATGCCGGTTTCCTCACGATGTTTCCTTTACCGTTTTGAGAGCAGTGGTGATGAAGTAATTTACACAGAGTAAAGCGCCTGTCTGGGTTCGAACCTACGACCTACAACTCGTAAGTCGCGGCCATTACCACTGAGCCACCACTGCTCTCAGACATTATACTTAGGTAATGCTTATTACGTGTTTTTTTTTTAAATTACGAACTACTTTCTCAGAATACGTAATTAAACAATAATAATTGAATACCTAAATAAGAAAAAGTATCACAATTTATTATATTAATATTTTATTATTATAAATTAATGGTTTTTCTGAAGATCATCCAACCAATTTTCCTGACATCAGCTTGAGGAGTTTTTCATCGCCTAAATAAAAAAATAAAAAAGTTACATGCGTCTTTGACGTTTTTTTATTATGATAAATGATTAGTTTTTATTTTCTTACTTAATCCGGTTAGGTTTCCTATAGGGACTGCATTGTTTCGACGGTCCATCTCCAGTAGGTACCTGCTACCCAGGAATACGGTGATCATAAGGGCAGCTGACAGAAGAGCACTGAGAACAAATATAGGCAAGGTCATTTCCAAACTTTTTAACCCTGAGAATGTCGGTGAATTTTTTTACGGCTCAAAAATTATGACCAAATTTTTTTTTCAATCACTTCGCTTAGTAGGTACTCAAAGAAAAAAAACATTAAAAAAAACTATCAGGGCTATCTATAAAAATTAAATTGATAGCCCTGACAGTTTTTTTTATGATTTTTTTCTTTGAGCTCTATACGAGTGATTGAAAAAAACAAAACTTGGTCATAACTTTTGAACCGTAAAAAAAATCACCGACATAGACTGTGACGTCACATAGCCTGAAACCAGCAGGTCAAGACGCTTCTAACGATACCTCATTTGTCAAATTATTATAAGTACCTACTTAACTATTTTTGAAGTTATGAGGAAACAAATGAACATACATCATATATACCTACATACCAGTTAAAATCATAACCCTCCGTAGTCGGGTAAAAATTGGGATCAAGTACCTAAGTATTAGCGCTTATTAGACAAAAGAGGCAATAAAAAGTCAAAAGAGAATAAAAACCTTTAAATAGCAAGGTGAAAGATGAAGCATCTGTATTCTTCTCAGATGCACTGCTTTTCTAAAACTTATTGGACACATTGTTACAGCTTTAAGAACACGTTAGTTAACGCCTAATAAAAATGTCAATGTATGATAATGTTAAATCTAAGATTTTTTGTTATTAAAGTTAGTTAATAACATAGAAAGAAAGAAAGAAAAAGTATTTATTGCGACTCGTATAGGAAGATCACAAACTAAACTAAACACAGTAAAAAATAAAAAATAAAAATCCAAGTTATATAAAAAAAGAGTAATAAAAACAAAAATGAAACAGAACGTCCTATACGAGGCCAAAAAGCTCCTATCTCAGCATGATGCTGCAACATTTAAAAAATAAATGTGACAGCGCTGGTATTCTGATAGGGCCCGCTGTGATGTCACGGGCAGTTACAACATAACATAGCATAACAACGCGCCTGTATTCCCTGAAAGGTAAGGCAGAGGTGTACCTATAGAACACCCACAGTTCACCAGTTACCAGTTATGTTTAAGTCCCATGTAATAGGGGGCGAAACTATTCCATCAACCGGGCACAAATCCAGATACCGGGCTGCTACTGAGAAATTCCAAATGGAAAAACACAATAACACTTTACCCGATCCAGCGGGGCAATTGCGTAACACATTATCAATCGGAATCGGTTTCATTTTGACAGTTCAGCAACATTCATTGCGTTATTTACGTGTTGAGCAGACAAATTTTTCGAACTTATGAAGCAATGGATTAGCAATTTGCTTCAAAATGATTCAGATTCGGATTGATAGTATATTACGCAATTAGGGTGCAGGAGTCGAACCCGGACTGCATGTTTAGCAGTAGTGCTTGCGACCACTGGACAAGTGAATATATATTTTTTTTGTTTTATTGCTAAATGGGCCCGCTCTTGACCCCGATCACGCCTGTTGGAAAGCAATAGATGAGGTCTATGATGGAACGAGCGTGCCCAGAAGATGCCTGTTCACTTTTGATTTGAAGGCAGACGGATTAAATGAGGGAGGGAACACAGTTGCCAGCAGAGAGTTCCACACTTTGGCTGTGCGCATAATAAAAGTGGAGGAGAAGCGCTGAGTACGACTCGTCGGGATATCAACCAAGTGCAGATGGTACGCTGCAGTAGGTACGTCTGTTTGTCCGGTGGTAAAAGGGCGATGGTGGGATCAGGTCGTGGAGTTAATAACTATGAATTAATGTATTTTACAATCTAAAATATATATATATATATATGTTATATACAAGTGTATTATAAAAAAAAAGAAAAAGACAGGAGTTCATAGGGCATCAAAAAATTAGTCCGCATCGCTTTTAGTGGGATAAGTGCCCAAAAGGCTGGCAGCATAACCACGTTGGATAGCTTATTCTTTGGGCTAAAAATAGACCAGCCCTTCTGGTCAGGCGTAGAGTCAACCAACCGCTTGGCGATGTCTCGAAACATTCGATGAGCACTCGGACCCCAAGGCCCTAGAGTTGCAACCCCAAACGGCTCAAACATATAGCTCCCAATAAGGTTAATTGATTTATCAAAAATTAAATAACAAGTACCCGTACAACTTTTCAAAATAATAATGTTCATAGGAAACTACTGACAAACGGTACAAGTAAGCCTGATAATATGGTAAATAACAACCTAACAATAGCGTAACACACTATTAATTACAAGCTGAATCATTTTGAATAATATTGATAATCCATTGTTTCATATGTTCGAAAAATGTGTCTGCTCAACAATGTAAATAACGCAATGAATGTTGTTGAACTGTCAAAATGAAAGACATTCTTACCGTTTGTGTGTTACACAATTACCCCGCAGGGCCCTAATTAACTATGACCACTTAATTCCTTACTTCGAAACCACGTCAATTCCTTAACTAATCACGACATCTGCTATTAAAACGTAGGTATTCCTCCGACATCTGCTATTAAATTAACGTGAAGTTGGCGTGGTTTGAACTGTCAAAATACATGTTGTCCGTACGGTTGACATTTCGATTCCTTGCCGTTACAGGGGTTTCTACAAAACACGATAATGACGTGGTTTGCGCGTGGTAAGATTACGCGGGGTAAAATAATGCTCATACTGAATTACACAGAATTGGGAACCAGGTTGGTTTATCATAAAAATAATAAAATTACTCACAATCCAGCCATTTATAGTAGTAATCACTTTGTCAAAGATTAAACTGAACTAAAGAAAGTCGTTTTATTTTTCGTTATCGGAATGCCCTATTTCCTGCAGTTTATTGTTTATTTATTTACGAATATCCCTGAAAACAAAATACTACCACATATTTTGTTTACGGTTTCATTATATTATTATTTCCTTTATTAATTGTATATACGTACTAGCTGTTACCCGCGACTTCGACCGCGTGGATTTTTTTCGGACTGGTTTTTTTTTTTGGGACTGGTATTTGTTTTTTCTAAAATAAAAGTAGCCTAAGTTACTTCTTATTACATCAGCTACCTGCCAGTGAAAGTCCCGTCAAAATCGGTCTAGCCGTTTCAGAGATTAGACGGAACAAACAGACAGACAAACATTGTAAAAAATGTTATTTTGGTAAATGTACCGTGTATACATCCATATGCATTTAGTAAAAAGCGGTTATTTTAATATTACAAACAGACACTCCAATTTTATTTATTTGTATATATTTTAAAATAGATGTACCTATAGATAAATTAATTTTTAAATGTAGAACGTAATAATGCCACTGGCAAAAGTCAGCTTTTGCCAGTGGCTTCGCCTGCGTACTGTGACAGGTACCTACTACCGAGATAAAAAGTATCCGTGTTGTGTGTGTGTCCAGGTTATAAACTATCTGTGTGCCATATTTCATCCAAATTCGTTCAGCCGTTTTGCGTGGCTGAGTAACAAACATACAAACTTGAACATTTATAATGTTAGCAGGAATAAATAGTAGTAGGATAAAATCATTTCAAAATATAAAAATATTTCGTTTATGGCAGGAAAAATATGACCATTCTTGATGACGAAATTATGTAACTACCTACGGAAAAGCTAGAAAAAAACAAGATAAGTCAAAGGTAGTTGAGCCAATAAAAACTTTATAGCAGTTCAAACTTTTTGATGACTAGATTTTGAAATCATAAATATGGTGTTTTTGGAGGCCACTGTAACTAGTGACGTTCCTAGTCTACAAACATAATTTCGGGGTATTCCTCGAAACCTACAGACGCCAGCACGTCAAGCTACCAGAAACTGTCAAATTTTCCCAACCCACTTTGATCCTTATGCTTTAGCGATAAAGTTGAAAATCTATTAAAGAAATTTGACAGATTGTAGTAGCTTGGTCTGTACCAAATTTGAAACGCACCGAAAGTATTCCTCGAAAAAAAAAAAATATAATTTTATTCCTCGAAATACATCAACGATGAAACATAGAGAAGAGCATGAAGGATTCGTAATAAATGATATCGATAGACGTTTCATTTGGTGCGTTTCATAGTTGGTGCGTTTCGAGGAATACTCCATAAATTCAATCCGATGACTGTTTACACAATATTTCTATTTGTTTATTTATTTATTTCAGGCGACGCAGGCCCATATATAAATACCTAAACAAAGATAATTCTGCACCCTAATTGCGTAACGCATTTTCTATCACAATCTGATTAATTTTGAAGGATATTGCTAATCCATTGCTTCATGTGTTCTAAAAAATTGTCTGCTCAACAATGTACCTATACGTTGCTGAGCAGACAATTTTGACAGTTCAACAACTTTCAAATTCTGTCAAATTTCTTTAATAGATTTGCAACTTTATCGCTAAAGCATAAGGTTCAAAGTTGATTGGGAAAATTTGTCAGTTTCGGGTAGCTTGATGTGCTGGCGTCTATACTTCAGTCTAGTTTTGGTGAGAATTCCACATCACTTTGACAAAATACTCATCATACAGGGTGGCAGGGACATCGACGCGTAACCCGTTGCAATGTATTCAGTAGATTAATTATTCCGAACCCTCCTGGTTAGCTATTCACAACCACTCGATACGCTTCCGTACCGTATCGAACATCAATCTTTGTTATCGTAGGAGTCCTCTAAATGCTGTTCACAAGTCCAAAACGCGAAAATTTTGTTAGTTTAAATCAAATAGAGGACCGCTATTCTTCCAACAGCTGTTTGTTGTCGTGATCAAGGCATATCAGGTTATCGAAATGTGTCATTTTCGATACGATAGCCTGTCGGATGGTTGTGAATAGCTATGCTGGTTTGTTTACTGTCGGTTATTAACACCTTCGGAGCCATGTGCATCTTTTTGTCACACAGTGTCTGGAACATTGTGTATCCAAAAGTATACACATCTTTCTACTTAGTAAATGCGTTGTGTATCCTTTAGGAACACGTTTTCTATACATTTATTACGCAAAAATGAATACCCTGGCCTGACGCATTTTTTCGGTATAAATGGTCTGAGAATCAGTACAAAAAAACAAATTAGTTAAAACTTGAAAGAAAGGCCACTTAGGGTCTGGCGCTGAGGGTGAAAAAAAATGAGCTGTTCCATAAATTTTGACCGCGTAGGTATTGCACTTTTCTATGAAAATAGCAGATTTTTTTTTGATAACCGACACAAAAATTTTACCCTAGGGGGTGTAGAATCATGACGTGCTGAATTCATGGTTACAGCGCGTTGGTTATGCGCGTCAATTTCCCTGCCATCCTGTATATTATATACAGACGCCAGCACATCAAGCTACACGAAACTGTAAAATTTTCCCAATCAACTTTGAACCTTATACTTTAATTAACGATAGAGTTGAAAATCTATTAAAGAAATTTGACAGATTGTAGTAGCTCGATGTGCTGGCTGGCATCTGTACCTGCCACACTGTATATTATGTAATCGATGTTGATATTTTTGAGTATTAAGTAAGTATAAGAGGAAAAAATTAAAAATAACCTTGACGAATATTTTTCTATAATTATTTATTAATAATGAAAGGATTGCCTTGTTGGTGTAGTGGTCTCAAGAGCTACTGCTGAGCATGAGTTCTTGGGTACGAATTTCTCAATAGCAGCCCGGTGTCTGGATTTGAGCCCAGTTGATGGATAAAAGCTCGCCCCCTCTTTCATGGTACTTAAACATAACATAAGTACAGAGGCCAGCACATCAAGCTACCCCAATCTGTCACATTTTCGCAATTGAATATGAACCTAATTCCTTTGTGGTAAAGTTGAAAATCCATCAAAGAAATTTGGCAGATTGGAGTAGCTTGATGTGCTGGCCTCTGTACACCCACAGGTACACCTATAGGTACACCTCTGCCCAACCCTCCCTTCCCTCCCATAATGAAACACAAATTGAAAACCAAACATTGTAATGCTTTAACAAGATTTTCAAGATCCTTACAATCACCCCCTTACTAATAAACGTATTATATCAGATGAATAGACACCAATTTCTATCTTTCAGTCGTCAGTAATTTGACTTTCGAAAGAAGAAGGCAAAGCATTGTATAACTATACAGACGCTATACAACGTTTATTAGTAAGGGGATTAAAGTATAACAAAAGACGTGAGAATAAAACTAAGTAGAAACTATTCTTTGCTACTTCTATTTTAACATTTTTAAATTTTTGTTTTTCACGAACTTACTACGAGTATGTTTGCATGGGGTTTTAAAATTATACTTAAAACACAGTCAACCTTTCTCTACATTACAAATTATTAAAATATAATTAATTAACAAGCAACGTTCTTTCAATATTATCTAAAAAGATGCATTCCCATCATATTCTGAAGTCTTTCTTGTCCTAAAATTAGAAAAATATTTTAGACTTGTCTTGGAGATGTGAATATATTTTCATTAAGGTATAGAAATTAAGGAAATTTCTTATTAACCAAATCCAGTTAAATTTCCGATCGGAATGTTGTTATTCTTACGGTCCAGCTCTATAAGATATCGTCCACCAAGAAACGCGGACACCATGAGAGCGGTCCATAAGTAAACTCTGAAAGAAAAGTATTATTATGCTCTTAGTCAGCTTAAATTCCTATTATTTCTTAAGGGGCCGGCGTAGCATGCGTAGTTTATACAAACGTAATACCAAAATAATTTGTTAATCAAACATAATAGGTATATTCTTAAGGTAGTGTGTATTTATTCCGATTGGATTACAGAATATCTAGGTTCCCAAATATATATTTTGTAAGGACTCTGGTATAAAGACGAGTTAAATTTGAAATTCCTCATATCTCGTAATGATAAAATACGAGATACTTATGTGGAATTTCAAATTTATATGGAAAACTTATTTTTCTCTTAACTCGTCTTTATATCAGAGTCCTTTCAAAATATGTATTTGGGAACCTAGATATTCTGTAATCCAATCGGAATAAATACACAATACATTAAGAATATGTTTGATTATTTTGGTATTACGTTTGTATGAACTACGCATGCTACGCCGGCCCCTTAAGACCATAAATCATATTGTTCTTAGGAAATAACAGGAATAAAAGTTATAATATTATACATATGCCTAAATAATAACAGCTGCACGGGTCCATTGAAGGTTAAGCTACGCTTGCCGAGCTCGGCCCGTGGATGGGTGACCACCCATTACATATCGAGACCCCTCCGTGTCTCGGAAAGTACGCTAAGTCTTTGGTCCCGGCTGTCATTCGCTGATCTTTGAGAGTCGTTAAAAGCCACAAGCGCGAAAGTCTGACAGTCTTACCAAGGGGTATCATATTACCCAGCGACTGGGTAATGAAGGTCAGACAGAATGTCGTTCCACGTAAAATTCAGCTACACCCGGTTGGACTGAAAGCTGACCCCAACAGAGTTGAGTAAAGACTAGACAGAAGAGTTATGTCATAATATCCCATAGGCACCTGTCCCACCACAGACGAGAAAGCAACTAGCTATCAACGATTTTCTCGCTCAAGAAATGTACAAATGACTGTAGATCCCTGGTAAGTAAAAGAGATACATATTATTAGTTTAATCAATAGTTAATCGCTGACTATTCACATCGCCAGCAAGTACGTGTTTGTCGCAGCCGCTGCGACAAGAGCTACCGAAGATAGTACTCGCTCAGCGACGATCGCTTGACGGGGAGAACACTCGCTTAGAGACTCACGCTTGGTACATACGTATACCAGCATGTTATCGCTCGTCACCGTCGCACACTCGCTGTTCGTTTCTCGCCTACTCGTTTTTAGTTGATAGCTCTACTCGCTTCTCGTTAATCGAAGCGGTGGGACAATTAACTTAAACACCGAAGTTAACAAAATTATTTGTATGGATAGGTACTTACAATCCGCCAAGAACCGGCATTTTGTTCAATTTAATTAATAAAATTATTTTAACAATATAATTTACATAGCGTTTTTACTACAAGTACGTCAGTACTATTAGTTATTCTGTGCTACAAGACAACCTTTGCCAATGTTATATTCGAATTTATACATTTTTTTACTACGCTGTCGTTGTTTTATTTTAACTCTTCACATACCGACGGAATGTTTCTTTAATAAACATTACATTGGTAGATTAAATTACGCCAAATATTTATCGAGTCAGAAAGACGACAAACAAAAACAGTGTATAAGGGTCAAATCACACCGAGATGGCAGCGAAGCGGCGAGCAGTTTCAGTGTCATATAATTTTAAACAGAGAGCAGTGATGGCCAAGTGGTAACGGCCGCGACTTACGAGTTGTAGGTCGTAGGTTTGAACCCAGACAGGCGCTTTACTTTGTGTAAATTATTTTATCACCACTGCTCTCAAAAACGGTGAAGGAAAACATCGTAAGGAAACCGGCATGTCCTAGAACCAAATATTCGAAGATATGTGACATCTGCTAACCCGCACTGGGCCCGCGTGTTGGATTTACGGCCCCCTCCGTATCACCGAGAGGAGGCCTGTGTCCCAGCAGTGGGAACATTATAGGCTGATTATGATAATTTTAAACTTTATATTCATTACTATAATACATAAGTAGTATCGCTTGAGAAACTTGAGTCGTCGGAGTGCTCGCGGCGCCGCGGGCGGCCGCGCAATCTTTTCAAGTTTCTCAAGCGTTACTATGTATTATAGTAATGAAGATAAAGTTTAAAATTATATGACACTGAAACTGCTCGCCGCTTCGCTGCCATCTCGGTGTGATCTGACCCTAAGGGATGATACTGCCTATGAATGCTGTCAAAAATATATTATGCTTTGTAAAAGGGTCCCGTTGACACCATTTGACGACGGAAGCCTCAAAACCAGCCCAGTGCGCACTTTCATATTCGCACCAAAATGGTTCCTTTTTTTACATTTTGGTGCGGAACCCCAAAAATGTGTATAAATTTTAGTAACATATAATATTACCTATCATTTTATAGGTACAGAGTGACTCTTGTGATGAAGCGTATTATTGGCATTGACAACCGGTTTCTCTTCCGGGACATCAGATTATAGTCTAAATCTAAGAGCAGTAGAGTCAGAGTAAATTGGTCAAAGCAACCAACTGAGATTAAATTAAAAAACTTTCATATGTCATACACGCTACGGTCTAGCGGAGAGGTTAGGTCGACCATATGTCATAGCGGCGTGTATGTGACGTCTAGTAAGCCCGTCATCTAGTAAGCCGCAGAGGAGATGGCAGAAGACAGCAAGAAAACCGTTGATAGCTAGTCGCTTACTCGTCGGCGGAGGGACTGCCATCCGCCGACGAGTAAGCGACCCCAACAGAGTTGTGTAAAGACTAGACAGAAGACTTATGCCATAATATCCCATAGGCACCTGTCCCACCACAGACGAGAAAGCAACTAGCTAGCAACGATTTTCTCGCTCAAGAAACGTACAAAAGATTGTAGGTCCCGTGTAAGTAAAAGAGATACATATATTAATATAGTTATAGTTGCTCGCTGACTGTTCACACCGCTGTCGTCGAGTACTCGTTTGTCGCAGCGACAAGAGTTATCAAAAGCCTCGGTCACACACAGCGAATACTCGCTGCGAGTGCATTCGCAAAAAGTAAAATTGAACGTGCTCAATTCAAACCGCGGCGAATTCAAGTCGCGGCGAGTGAATCAATTCGCAGCGAATAGCCTGTCACATACAGCGAATAATCGTGGCGAGTAGGCATTCGCAGCGAGTAGGTATTCGCTGTGTGTGACCGAAGCTAAAGACAGTACTCGCTCTGCGACACACGCTTGACGGACACTTGCTGTGAGACTCACGCTTGGTTCATAGTTCATACGCATACCAGCGAGTAATCGCTCGTTGATCTTCAACTCGTTTTTCGCCTTGCTATGCACAGGACGCTGTCACTCGAAAGACAGCTTTTAAAAACTACACAGGTCTAACATAACAAATCATAACTACCTTTAATCCTCGATGGGTTAGGCAAAAAGGAGACCAGTCCTTTGTATAACTACATACAGGGTGTAATTTTAATCACCGTTTTCCTCTTAAGGGGTCATTGTACTCATCATTATGAACAACTTTTACTATGGGACAAAAACTGTAATCGTAAAAAAAAAATCAGCTGGTCCCTACATTTTGACGAGTTATGCTTACATAAATGTAGGGAACAGCTGTTTTTTTTTTTACGATTTCAGGTTTGGTCCCATAGTAAAAGTTGATCATAATGATGAGTACAATGATCCCTTAAGAGGAAAACGGTGATTAAAATTACACCCTGTATATTGTACACCCACATTTCGATACGGAGTCGATTGGTATCAAAATTGGTCAAATCCATTTAAGATAAACTAGCAGCATACTCTATTTTTTTTTTTTTTTATATATGGCAACACCTATTAAAAATTAAAAATAGAGTATGCTGCTAATTTATCTTAAATGGATTTGACGAATTTTGATACCAATCGACTCCGTAATAGGCACCGAACTTATTGGACGACACAAATCGAGGCTGCTACTAAGAAACTGATGGGTAAACCCAATACTACTTTGCCCAACATGGGAATCGAACCCAGGACCTCATGCTCAGAATAGCGCAGGTCTATTGTTTGCAATACACGTGCAGAGAGAGGTTGGGGTTGGAGAGGTCTACCTGGACAGGAGTGCCTGTGAAGGTAGACCTCTTCTATGGACCGTAGCCTGTATGGCCGCCATTAGGTACTCAAAATCATAATCAAAATATTTTATTTCACATAAACCTACATTGGGCACTTATGAAACGTCAGAAGCTAGGTGCACGGTCCCAATCGGCCGTTTTGTATGGAGAAGAGCCGGCAAGAAACTCCACGGTTACTGTATTATGTTATCAGGTCAACAACGTCTATTTCCAATAATGAATAATGTGTGTGTGTGTGTGCTCATCATCTGCCTAGCCTTTTCCCAACTATGCTGGGGTCGGCTTCCAGTCTAACCTGATGCAGCTGAATACCAGTATTTTACATGAAGCGACTGCCTAGCTGACCTCCACAACCCAGTTACAGGGAAATACGACACCCCTTACTTTACCTTACTACCCTAAATCTGATAGCCATCAGTCTTAACTGGTTATCAGATTTTCGGGCTTCAGACTACCCGTAACGAATATCAAAGATCCACGAATAACAGCCGGGACCAACGGCTTAACGTGCTTTCCGAGGCACGGAGGGGTCTCGGTATGTAATTATGGTCACCCATCCACAGACCAACCGCGGCAAGCGTAGCTTAACCTGATCGATCGACCTGTGCTGTTTCTATTTAGCCACGGGCCTCTCACTCGTATTTATAAGAAGCATTTTGTATGTAGGTTATCAATCTTTATTAAATTAAATAGTTTATTTAGCTGAAGCATATTGTACAGATCATTTTTCTTCCTTTACACCATGTCAGTAGACGGCAGACGAACGGCCGTTCTGTTGACTGCTCTCTGCAGTTTGGACATCATCATCATCATCGGCCTTCGGCAGTCCACCGCTGGACATAGGTCTCTCCAATTGCACGCACTTGGTAGGTAACCATGATTGTGCAAATCCGACTCGCTCCTGGCTGGTTTTTTCGTACAGCAAAGGCAGAACAGCCATATTTTTATTGAGTAGGTATTTCTAGCTGTTATACTTACAATACCACTAAATCCTCTCGGGTCTTCCAAATTCAGGCTACAATTAGGATATTCAACGTTTTTTCAATAAAATAGCAGGTATTATAAACTTAAAGTATTTATAAAAAACTCTAGCGCAATCCAAAAATTATTTTCCAAAAACTATATTGGGCAAGTTGAAAGGAACGGTCGGAACGGTGGTGGTGTCGGTGGTCGACTCTGTTGGAGGAATTGACCATCTATCCTCTAAAACTTTAATTAAGTACACCGTTCCCCAATACGCTATAAATAACAGCATTGCACCGACCAATAAGCTGGAAAAAAAATCTGCATAAATAACGAGAAACTGTTTTTTTTTTTTCAGAGAATAGAAGCTAGGTAAGTAAGTACCCATTCTAGAGCAGTATTACGTATACAATTACGCCAGTATTAATTGGCTGGGTCCACACTGGACGATCCAGATTTGTTGGATCGGAGATACTGCCACGCGATCCAGTCCCGTTCCATATTTTAGGTAATCTGACGCCACGCGTCTTCTCTGGCACCCCATTTTATATAATTTGAATCCCATAAGCACTTATGTTATTTATAAATGGATATTAAACAGCGACTTTGCGCATTGTCCATATTGCCCGATCGCCCGGAGCGCGCCAAACAACTGTTGCGCCTTTGAGCATTGTCAAAAAACCGACAGCGCTCGGATCGGCCACTCGCGCTCCAAAGCGCGTGTTCGGACCGCGTGCGGCTCTTCCGCACCGCGCGACCGCGAATTTGAATCCCACTCTGGCCGCGCCCGATCGGAGCGCACTGGATCGTCCGGTGTGGACAAATACAGACTCCGAACTGAAAACCCAATAGCTGGATCTACACCAGACGATCCAGTGCGCTCCGATCGGGCGCGGCAAGAACAATGCGCGGTCGATGTGGAGGTGCCGCGCGCGATCGGAGCGCACTGGATCATCTGGTGTGGATCCAGCTAATAACACTGCTTGACCTGGTGATCGAACAAAAAACCACGCTGAGCAGTTGTGCTAGGACCACTAGAGATGTGCAAAATACTTTATTAAAAGTATTTAAATTCATGAAACGGTGAAGGAAAACATCGTGAGGAAACCGGCATGTCCTAGAACCAAAAATTCGAAGACTTGTGACGTCTACCAACCCGCACTGGGCCCGCGTGGTGGATTACGGCCCACTCCCTCTCACAGAGAGGAGGCCTGTGTCCCAGCAGTGGGAACATTATAGGCTGATTATGTATGTATGTATTTAAATTCAGATAAATATAAATGCAAATGCTTGGCATTTTTTGTATTTCAAATAAAAATGCAAAATGGTATTTAAATACCAAATGCAAAATACGTATTTTCAAAATAGATTTTGCAAATAAAATATCTTATTTCACTGATTTTAACACTAGTGTTTGTTCAAAGAGTTCATCTTTCACGTTCCGTCTATGTGGCCTAATAATCATTCCACCAAACCGAAATAGCCGTTCAACAGGAGCAGAACTTGATAAGCAAATATTATATTTAAGGACAAGTTTTTTTACAGTTGGATATTTTTTCAAGGATTCTAAAGTATTGTCTTCATCTTTTAAATATTGTAGTGTTTCCGTCTATTGTAGTATTGTCAAAAATGTCAGTTGTGCTGTTTTCTAAATCGGAACGCATGTGAGATGATGTCTCTCCCGCGCGCCCCTCTCAGGCCCCTCCGGTCCCCGCGGGCCGGACCGTTGCGTGAACAAGTGCTGTGAGCGATTATAGCTAATTCGGAATGCGGCCTAAGTTAGACTTGCAATGTGAGCATTTATTGTTGTTGTCATCAACATTGAGAACGGGTGAGTTCATAAATTAAGTAATTTTGAATTTAAGAATGAAAAATATGAAAAAATTAATTAACAAAACCATTTTGCATTTTATAAATACTAAAATATTTATATAAAGTATTGCAAATAAAATAGGAAATACATTATAAAAAAAAAAGTATTTCAAATGCAAAACAAAAATAGGTATTTTGTATTTGCATTTCAAATACTTATATGTATTTCAAATAATTCACATCTCGGCCACTAGGCAGTGATCAGAGAGAGTGGGGTATAATTTTTTTAAACAAGTTGTCTCGTTTACAACACAAGGTAAACAATTTCTCGAATTTCAACTCAAACTGTGTCCAACTCAGCACACATTTAATTTCGGATGATTAACTCAAGCAACTTATATTAGATTTAGGTTTAGGGTTCCGCACCAACGTCGCTATTGGTGGATGGGCCTTCCTAATTCGGGCTACTACAAAGATATTCTAGGATTTGTTTCAATAAAATTAAATATGAAAAAAACAAGGTGCTTTAAACAGAAAATATTTATAAAATAAAATGTTAGATTAGTAATAAAGAGGATCTATTGTTGTGGTGGGTTCTGTTCTATTTCTTCTAACAAAAAATTTATCTGGGCTGTAGTGGCCCCACCCGTCGTCTTTCTGGCCTCCTATGCGCAACGTCAGATCGTGGTGCTTCGCTTTAACAGGACCTTTGCCTTTCAGGGTAATAGTTTGATTCTCTTTAACCATCATCATTCCAAAATATGCTACAAATATCAGCATCCCAAAGCACAATACACTGAAAAAAAAACTTCTTAAATATCGAGAAGCCGTTTATAAGAAAACATTAATTCTTGTTTTTCATCAATTTGAGTTGCCTTTCTTTGGGTTATGGTCACAAGAAAACCAATTTAAACGGCGTGTTAATTGTGTAACACAAGAATATTATTCCCATTCCGTCATCTGGCTGTGTCCGTCTGCCTGTCACGGAGACGGACTGTCTTTTTAAAGGTAGTCAGTTGAAATTTTCTACATCCATACTAATATTATAATTCGAAAGTAACTCTGTCTGTCTGTATGTTACCTTTTCACGCCTAAACCACTGAACGGATTTCGATAAAATTTGGCTGAGAGATAGATTGCATCCCGGGGAAGGACATAGACTACTTTTTGTCTCAAAAATATCCCTAAAGGGGGGCGATATAGGAGATAAAAGGTTGTATGAGATAGGGATATGAAAATTCAAATTTATGGTTTTGGTAACAAATAATGAATTACGTATTTCATAATTTTTCTAAAATGATCCCTCAAGTGGGTAAAATAGGGGATGATTTTAAAATTCACATGTAATATTGTCATTTTTGTGAAACAATTTTCAAGTGATTTATGGGATTGGAAATATTATAGTCATAGTCCGTATTTGGAGGTGACATTTAGTATTTATTTCATTAAAATCGGTCCACTCAGCCAAAAGTTATCACTACTGGCAACGGCTTGGAACGGAGAGTTTAGGCTTACCAGTGTGCTCGATAGATGGCGTTGTGCAAATGACGCGATTTTTTTAATCGCGGTGTTAAGACTTTACGCAGGATAGTGACCCTCATTCATGCAACGTATTAGAGTCGTGTGAGGTTGGCCGTTCGTTTCTAAAAAAAATCGTTGTTCGTTCGTAGATACTTACTTGAACTAGAAAACTTGAAATAAGTAATAATATTGAATTATTGAATTTAATTGGTTCTTCGCTTCGTTGTCGTTTTGTACGTTTCGGAAAAAAATCGAACGAACTGGTCGGTCGAAGTTCTGTTCTGGTTAGATCGGATTTTGTTTAGTACGAGGTCACGGTCTCGCTTCTCGGTTGAGTCTATCGAGTATTTAATCTAACTTCCGTTGACCGCAGTTGACGAGAGTGTCAATTGCCTTCACGATCTCAAAAGTTGTTGGTTGTTTTGGCACACGGTTACTACTAAATTACTCACCTGGGGCGTAACATTGTAAAAGCAATAATTATGTCAGGAATAGCAAAATGAGAAAATGTTTTGATTCCCCGTATTCCAATAATTCCGACAGATTTACCATTACAATTTAAAAGAGTGCAGTTCTCTCTGAAAGCAGCATATGCGATGGCAATAAACAAGGCTCAAGGACAAACACTAAAAGTAGCAGGTGTAGATTTAGCATAGCTCACTGAATAAGCAAGCTGAAGTGGCAATGGGCTGGCCATAATAGCCGTAGAACCGATGACCGCTGGGGTAGACGTGTTCTTGAGTGGAGACCGCGAATCGGTAAACGTAAGGTTGGACGCCCTCAGGCTAGGTGGAGCGACGATTTTCGCAGGATGGCTGGTAGCAGCTGGTCAAAGTCAAAGTCAAATCATTTATTTCAATTAGGCACAGTAAAGGCACTTTTGAACGTCAAAAATTATAATAAAAAGAATTGATTCTAGTCGCCCATTCCAAAAGTTCCATTCTTCGTATGGAGAAGAATGGGCAAGAAACTCCACCGTTACTCTTTTAAAATGTTTTACAAGTTTTGTATACATTAATTATATAATTATATGTGAAAACGATGCATCTAGAATAAAAATTAGTCTGCCAACAAAAGGTAAAAAGAATTAAAAATAAAGCAATGACAGGTAAATCAATTATGTGATAGATACATGGTATTCACATATTTATAACTATTGTTAAAGTAGATTATTTTTATATAATTTTAACAAGTGTGTGAGTTACTGTAGCCACAAAAAGTAAAACTAATGTAATAAAAAAAATATATATAAATTAAATTAGCGACCAGTTCGATTTTGTCTAGACTCTAGATTGTCCTATGGAGCAGGACCTGCATGTTTCCAAGCATTCTTATGTTGGATGTAATCTTCTAATTTGTAATACTCGTATCCTTGTTTACAAAGTGTACTTTTTGCTGGATGAGAGTTGCCCAAAATCGAGTTAAATGGCGTGCAATAGGAGGGGCCTATGTCCAGCAGTGGACTGCTGCAAAGGGTGGCAAAACCAAAAATGCTGTTTACAAAAATGTTTTAACATAAGATATTCCAGTTTAATTAAAATTACTTTGCAAATTGTTATGGGACATAGGATACTTTTTATCCCGATAGTACGTTCCCGTGGGATAATTTCCGACCTCCACGCCGGCGAAGCCGCGGGCAAAAGCTAAATAGATATACTTTTTCCCGAGGTTTCACACGCGTGAAAGTTGGAAATTATTTACAATAGCCGTGTGCAAAATTAGCGTGAAAAGGTCACAACCTTTTCACGCTAATTTTGTACTGCAGGGATACTTTAGAATTTATAATGTTAAAGTATGGATTAAGGATTTCCTATATCGAATAAGTATTACTATGGCGTCTATCATTGCATATATTAAAAATAATGCGAACTTAAATAGTTTTCGTGATACCCGTCGTGCAAAAGTTAGACTCGCACTTGGCCTTTTTTTTCGGTCACTCGTTTACATTGTTCAGATTTTTGTTGAATTGCTGAATTAGATTTCGCACACTTTCAGATCGAATACGTATCCAATCCCGAATATTAAGTATTGTATCACACACACAATCAGTCTGGAACAGGATGACACGGTGTAATGAACGAGTAAACTAAGCCACCGTCAAACACTCGTCCGGTGCCCTAAAGCCTATGATCTCGATTCCAAAGCGCAGGGAGGCATCGAAATGTTGACGGCTCCGGTTCTGTAGCTTAAAGCCAAGCGCCGCCGCCGCACTGGGCCTCAGCGTAAAGGCTTCCGCAGACAGGTGCGACGCAACAGCGCAGACAGCTGAGATCAAAGCGGGAGCCATTCCACTTTCGTGTTTTTTTGCGTTTTCCCACTGGCCAGCATGGCGCCGTCACGACAATGGCAATGACCTTGTAGCCGGAGAACTAAATGTCGTAGAAAAATTATGGCCCCTTTTCTCACTTACCGGTGACGGTGATGGCCCCAATTTTTTACATTTTGCCTCCATCTTGACCTTTTCGTATAATGCGCCTGTACGTGTTATTATATTTTAAAAATATATGTATGAACAATTACTTACAATCCGAAAGCCATTTGTCCAATATACAAAAATTCCTTCGGATCCTGAAGTCCGTAGGACCAACACTTGAATCAAAGTGTGTGAATTAACAAAACAGAATATTCTACCACAATGACATAGTGTGTATTACTGGTAAGGTCAAGTTTATACTGCCGTCGAAAACTTCTTCTAGTAATATATACGTTGTAACTTGTACAATGCTAGGTAAAGTTCGCTAATAATTTCGATAGTTTGAAAATCAGCGCCAGGCACTAGTTGTCTGGCGTTTTTGCCGAACTGGGCCTATTTGACGATGTCGTGTATCACAAATTCCTTCTAATTTCTTACAACGTACCGAATACGAGTATGTTGTGTACTTTTAGTCTGTGCTAAATTAATGAATTTTCCCCATCCAATAGAGCTCGTTCGGGAGTATCTACTACCACAGGGTAATTTCAGGCACGTGAGGCATTAAAGCTCTGGGATGGCCACGAAAATGTTGTCCAATGGCGGCGGTGTCCGTCCTTACCATGTGGTGGGATGTATGCTTGTACGCTATACAATAACCTAAAAACATGCTGATTATTCTCGAGGTTACAAGCAAATTGATGACCGTATTTGCAGGCCAAATCAAACTACCGCTGTTGTATGTATCATAGAAAGTGAAATGTCAAGCAAGTTTGAACCATATGCGGTGCAACTAACTATCACTGTGACTACCTTGCACTGAGACTGCCCAGCATTAGCTGGTCAATTTTCAAGGTGACAATTATTAAATTGTCACCTTGAAAATTTTTGTTGAAATGAGCTGTCAATAGTGTCAATCCCAAGCATCACGTAGAATGACAGCTCATTTCAAGCTCACTTCACCTAAGTTGTCACGGTGACATTTGTGCAGAATAAACCAGCTGCTTATTGATGTGTTTTGTTAATAATCTGTAGACCAAACTTTGGTGGGATGATTGATATTGATATACACTACTTACCTATATGAATTAAAATATTTAACATTTTCGTGCGGCATTGTAAAGAAGCCTTTACTTTTTTTGAATTGGACAATGATTGTTTGAGTAAACACAAACATGATCCATGGGAAAGTTTTTGTCATTATGTTCTAGCAGAACTGATTCAATTAATAACTTTGTATAGTATTTGGGTCACCAAGATACAGGCTGTACCTACCATAGATATATGAATTTTACATTTCTATGGGCTGTGCCTAGTTTGGGACCCGCCGTTCAATCGGTCTAAGTTTTCTCTTGGTTAGAACTGCATGCTTGTATGTTTGTGAACATGTGTAAGTTTTAATAATAAATGAATTTGAAGTCTGTTAAATCTTTCTATCGATAGTTATCTAAAGCCCTAGTCGGTCTGATTCTATCGTTTCATTTAAAGTAAAGTTGTCTGGAGCAGTGGTGGCCCAGTGGTAACGGACACGACTTACGAGTTGTAGGTCGTAGGTTCGAACCCAGACAGGCGCTTTACTTTGTGTAAATTATTTCATCACCACTGCTCTCAAAACGGCGAAGGAAAACATCGTGAGGAAACCGGCATGTCCTAGAACCAAAAATTCGAAGACATGCGACATCCACCAACCCGCACTGGGCCCGCGTGGTGGATTACGGCCCACTCCCTCTCACTAAGAGGAGGTCTGTGTCCCAGCAGTGGGAACATTATAGGCTGATTATGAAAGTTGTCTATCAGGCCTCTGTGAGTTGGCTCGTGCACCTTCTAAATCACATCTGACCCCAAGGTCGCGAGGTAGGAAAAGATTATCATCAGAATCTGCCTAGCTTTTATCCAACTATGTTGGGGTCGGCTTTTAGTCTAACCGGATGCAGCTGAGTATCAGTATTTTACATGGAGCAACTGCCTATCTGACCTCCACAAGCCAGTTACTGGGTAATACGAAACCCCTTGGTAAGACTGGTTGTCAGACTTTCGGACTTCTGACGACCCGTGACGACTGTCAAATATCCACGAAAGACAGCCGGAACCAACGGCTTAACGTGCTTTCCGAAGCACGGAGGGGTCTTGGTATGTAGGGATATAAACATAGTTATCCACGGACCAACCGCGGCAAGCGTAGCTTAACCTGATCTATCGACCCGTGTGGCTGTTATTACTTGCCACAAGCCCCTCTCGAGATAGGAAAAGATATACATAAAAATAATTTAATAATATGATACCAAAACAAATCACATAATAACTATTTAATTAACAAAACTAACATAAAATTATATCTTATAAAATAGCAGACAATTCACAATTGTTATGCATTTTAAACGTAGCGTTTTAATCTTGATGTCGTGGTTGCCATGGTTACTTGGTTGTACCTATATTGTGGTTGATGACGGAGTCGTACCAATTTTCATCAGAGATGGATCCGGCATGCTCATCAAATATTTTGTCGTCCAATATGCGCCGAAAGCCAGTAAACCAGTGATAATTATACTGTAATACAATATTAAACTGGAGTTAATTAATGAAAATTTATTACACTATTACAACATGGTATGTTATGGAAACAAAAGCCTGACATAGTGCGAACCTGAGAATTTTTTTTTTTTCATTTCTCATATTCGGAAAGTAGTGTTTGTTTGATCCGAATACGTTGCCACGTTGAATGGCAATGCTAATTCTTTGGCCAAAGAATGACCCAGCCCTCTGGTCACGTGAAGTGTCGACCAGCCGGCGAGAAGTTTCCTTAAAAAGGAGACGTGCACTCCAGCCCCATGACCCGAGCGTTTCGACCCCAAACGGCTCCAAGCTGTATCCTTAATGAGGAACAATTCATAAAAAGGTGAATTTATAGGAGTAGGTATTTTTTTCTTTAAACAAATATAGTACGAAACGCACGAGTTTCTGATAAATTATAAAAATAACTTCATATTGGATTTGAACGTCTATCTTTGTAAGAAAATTAATTATATCGAAAACGACTTCGAACTATGGTTATGTCGAAAAATAAATGTTTGAATGATTATTTTTTTGTTTTCAACATCGAAATCTCACTACACTATTATTAAAAAGCACATAATGCTAAACCACTTTTCGAAAAAAATATAACACAAGTATAAAAGTATAATCACTTGAGTTCCAGAAACAATATAATATACAGACGGTCAGAAAGTCATACACCACAAAAATACAACACTTGAAAAACGCCTGTGACCAAAACACAAAAGGAATTTTTATATGTATTTGTATGTTTAGTTACTTCGTCACTTAGTTTTATGCCTAGTAGAAACAGTTGCGTTATATAGGGTGACTGGTAATTAGTGATCGATACTTAAACACGTGATTGTACTCATGATAACAAAAAACTTTTACTATGGGACCAAAACTGAAATCGCGAAAAAAAAATCAGCTGTTCCCTACATTTTGACGAGTTATACGAACATAAATGTAGGGAACAGCTGATTTTTTTTTCGCGATTTCAGGGTTGTGCCCATAGTAAATGTTGTTTGTTATCATGAGTACAATCACGTGTTTAAGTATCGGTCACTAATTACCAGTCACCTTATATGATGTAATTGTATATAATCATTTTAATGTTTATGAAATATAATAAACTTTCTACATTTGAAATAATGTTCTACGTCGAAGTCACTTACAATCGATTCAAATCAATGACTTACAATCCAAAAGGCATCTTGGCTAAATCTCTATCTCTGCTTAGTATCCTCGCCGCGCATGGCAATCAGCCGTTTACGACACTAATGATACACACGACTAATAGAATAGTGGCTATGAATACCTTTTATAGCTCATTACTATTAAGGGTGAGACTACACTGCGAGCTGAAGCGATGTCCCGCGAGACAAAGCTAAATTTTTGAAAAAAAAATCTAAAATAAACAGACTTTGATCTTTTGCCTATCATCATCATGACTTCAGCCGAAAAACGTCCACTGCTTAGACACTAGCATCCACCAAGTACCGCCACCTTGACTGGTTCTGTGCTTCACGCATCCAGCGGATTCCTGCAGCCTTTACCAGGTCATCGGTCCACCTTATGGGAGGTCTTTCAACGCTACGTCTTCCGTCATCTTTTGCCAATATTGTAAATTAATAGCGACCACCCCTGCTTCACATGGGAGCAATGGCGACATACCAAAACATCGAGATTTGTGTGCTATATCTAAGTTAAATAATAGGTAATGTATTTGTATAAATATACCTTGCGGAATAAATGCTCTAAATGTTGGGGAGAGCCGCATCAAAATCCATTGCATAGTTCAAAAGATCTAAGCGCTCCTACAGACAGACACGAAAATCGACTTTGTTTTATAATAATATGTATAGTTTGATTTACACAAGTGGATATAGATTTTCAGATTCATCATCTGTAAGCTCAAAGCATCTTAATATCAAAATTATATAGTTAAAGTAAATAAGTTATACCTGTTGATACCATGTATCTCTATTCGGTCATGTCGGATTGCGTGCCGATCCATCGGACTATAAGAGTGAGGGAAGAGAGAGTGCACCTGTGTCTCCGCACACACTTGTGCACTATAATACCTCCCAGAGATTGGTCGCTATGGCCGAATCGCGGTCTGGACGACTATTACATCTTTGCGAAAAGACGTATGTGAACTTCCTCTATTTGCCAAGTTTCGTGTTTGCAAGAATCTGCCAGTTATTTTTCCAGAATATCATCATCATCCAAAAAACCGAAAGAGTACCTAGTTTAAGAAGCTTAATAACTGTTAATCATGACACAAAACATGTACAGCGGTGTTATTCTGTAAAAAGATCACCGTGATAACTTAGGTGAAGTGAGCTTAAAGTGAGCTGTCATTCCACCTGATGCTAGGGATTGACACTATTGACTGCTCACTTCACCTTAGTTTTCACGGTGAGATTTTTACAGAATAGTATTACTGTTACCAGGTTCATAAACTAAGTGAGTGTACTATAGGAACACCTCTCCTTAATCCTTCGGGGATACAGCCGTGGTTTTATGTAAACTATCAAAAAATCAAACAAATTCCACCCATTTTTTTTTTCATTTTGGCAAGCTATACAACGCTCTTTATAGTATTCACTAGGTTCAAAGGCTATCATTATACTGAGTAAGCTATGTCTTATGTTGTCTAAACACGTTTTGTGTAGTAAAGAATAGTAGCATTTGAATAACATACTCGTATATGATCGTTCATTGCATTCTTTCACTTGTCCCACATATCCAAAACTTGTCTTGTTATTAATAACATCTATATTATATTACATCATCCACAGTCGGAAATTACCGGAATTACGGACTTCACAAAAAGCAGGAGGTACTATGTTCGGATGATTGTATGTTTTTTTTTTGTATGTTTTCCACCTACTGCTGATCATATGCCTCTCTTTTCATGCTCCTGTGCCAGTGTGATATATTGTATAGGTTTAGAAAATACGACCGCCTTTTAAAAAGGTGGCTGGGACAGATTGGGTGCAGAAGGCGGAGGACAGGGTGTTGTGTGCAGCCTAGGAGAGGCCTATGTCCGACAGTGGACTGAGATAGGCTAAGCTGATAGTTTTAGAGATGTCATGTCATTCTCGCTGTAACATCATTGCTAAAAAACTTAAATTCGATGGTTTTAAAACCACCACTATCACTCGTATTTCTGTCCCCTCTCTTATTCCATGTATTTCAATCCGTCAAGCAATATTTGTGAGTTCCTGTTTAACAGCTGTATATTTATTTTATCAGCCAACCTTTTGTGTATGAGAGGAATACAGGCGTTTGTATGTACAACAGTAATGTTAAAGACGCATGTGATAATGTAATGTTTAGTGTATGCATTTTTATATGCCACTGTAACTGGGTCATTAGGCCTCTTCTCGTAAAGATAGATAGTCTATGATGGAACAAGCGTGCCCAGAAGACGCCTGTTCACTCTTGATTTGAAGGCAGACGGGTTAAATGTGGGAGGGAACACAGATGCCGGCAGAGAGTTTCACACTTTGGCTGTACGCATAATAAAAGTGGAGGAGAAGCGGTGAGTACGACTCGTCGGGATATCAACCAAGTGCGGATGGTACGCTGCAGTACGTCTGGTTGTCCGGTGGTAAAAGGGAGATGGTGGGATCAGGTCGTGGAGCTCCTGCGCACACTCACCGAAGTACAGTCTGTAGAAGACCGTCAGGCAAGCAACATTACGCCGATGAGCCAGGCTGTGAAGCGTAGCTACCAACGTCTCATCGCCTATAAGCCTTTTAGCTCTGCATTCCACCGATTCAAGTGCAGTAAGCTGGTATTTTGCTGAGCCATCCCACAAGTGACTGTACTACTCCATACAGTAACGGACCTGTGCCTTGTACAGACTTAAAAGCTGTCCTGATGTGAAGTATCGCCTCATCTTATTTAGGATGCCCAGCTTCTTGGCTGCGGTCTGAGCTTTTGACTCGATAGTTGAGCCGAAGTTTAAACCTAAATTCTTGTATTCCTCGGATGACCATACTATCTCCTCCACCACCATCCTATGAAGTGATTAAAAATGAAATTCATGAAAAAAAAAACTTTTTTTACTATATGCGTTTTAATGTTTGTTTCCATTGTTACGATGTGATACAATCAACAACATGAACCAATCGATGGCGAGGATGATTTACACTTTAAATGCAAAAGAGAAAAGGTAGTTGTGTCTATATAAAAAGGAATTTCTTTTCAGAATTTAACGTAGAACTTGTAGAACACTGTTATTCACTTGTGCCTACTGCCTCCTTTGACCCCTTGTATATCGGCAGATCAAAGTCAATATTCTTTAATACAGGCTACAAACGATGACGCGGCCGGAGAGATCTGGACTGTTTGGACAAAACCATAGGTCTTCATCAACCTAGCCTTTTGCCAACTCTGTTGGGGTCGACTTTCAGTCTATTACATAAAGCGACGAAATTCATCAGGCCAAACCTGTCATATTGTGTATAAGAGATCACGAACTGAAGGTGTGGCTGGAGGCAGCTTGTCATGGAACATAATTTCGTCAGATTGCCCGTCAAGCCGGTCTTCATAGCGCTATAATGATCCATTTTTCCTCATTAGCCAAAATTACAAACATGACAAGTTCACTGATCTTCACAGCACCGGCTAGGACACAGATGCAACCTATCGCGTAGTATGGTTTGTCATAAACTAACGTCGTATGCTGCGAATTGACCGTTTCGCCCGGCGCCTGCATTGACGAGACATGCGATGCAATTGCCCGTAACCTTTGTTGCCTTCTTTTATAGGTTTTTGTTTCGTGTACTATCTGCAAGAAATCATCAATAGAAATATTATAATTAAATAATTGTAGACATTTTATAACTGTGTAAATAAAAATAATTGTAGACATTTTATGTTTAACCTGCATAGAGATCCACATTGGAACCGTGGCTTTTTCTGGCGTTAAAGTATCCTATGTCAAGCGAAAATAGTATAGTTTTCTATCAGTGAAAGAATCTTTGTAACCGAATGTTTCCAGAGATTTCCCTATACAAACATACAAGCTAACAAAAACCACTTTCCCTCTTCTCGTGTGGTTGACTCCGACCTGACAGGCGAGGAGAGGAGCAGAGGCGACCTGGACAGCGCTACTAGAGGATGCAGGTAGGAATATGAGACATTGTCCATAAAGGGGGTGACGACTGTCTCTTTCCTGTTTCCGCTTCTCTCTAAGTACTTCGCACACAACACCCCAACACAGTGTGCAGCCCCGTCACAGGGTATACTGCATCTTCTCCCCTGCCCGTCGTGCACAACTAACTACACATTACCTCTTTAGAACATTATTATATATAAAAGGAGAACTGACTGACTGACATATCAACGCACAGCCCAAACCGCTGGGTCTAGAGATTCCAAATTTGGCACGTACGTTCCTTATGAGGTCTAGGGGTGCACTAAGAAAGGATTTTTCAAAATTCATCCCCTAAGGGGGTGAATGGGGGGGGTGAAATTTCACGCGGACGAAGTCGCGGGGAGAAGCTAGTTTTATATAATAGTCCTATTACATGGAACTTAAACATAACTGACGAAATGTGGGTGTAATATAGGGACACATTCGGGGATTACAGGCGTGGTTATTATAATAAGGTTCGAGGACACTAGTATAGAGGTATGAGGGGTAACAGGGTGTAAAGTTCACTCATACTCTATGGAGTATGAGTGAACATTTTAGTATATGTACCGTATATACATCCATATTATGCATTCAGTAAAAAGCGGTTATTTTAATATTACAAACAGACACTCCAATTTTATTTATTTGTATAGATATACCACTGCAAGCTTATTTTATATTTTTAATAAATAAATTACAGTTAGGAATGTAAATAACGGCCCGGGGTTATTGTGTAACACACTAACAGTAGCAATGGCTTTCATTTTGATAGTTCAATAACATTCATTGCGTTACTTACGTTGTTGAGCAGACACATTTTTCGAACTTAAGAGTAAACTAGTCGCGAGCTCGAACTCACTGGTGGTCATGGCCAAAAAGCACGCTGTCTCACCTGACTTCTTGTCCGACAGAGCTAGTATCAGTGATAGTCTACACGCACAAAGTCTAGTTCTCACGCACAGAAACACCGTTCCGAACTGATAGACGCGTAAAAAAATTCGAAAAGTGCTTTGGAAAACCGAGTTTTATGAAGAAGCCACTGCATATATCAATTACAAATAAAGTTTATTGAACTCTTCGATAACTGAGCTTTGTCAGTACGGACTTGGTTTTGAAGATTTTACAGTTATTTTATTACTTATTTACACCCAAAGTTACGTTAAAAATAGCAAGGAAAATGAATCTTTGTTGGCTCATAACTTTTTAATGGCTTTTTATTTTACTATTCTGTTTCCGTACAGACAAACTTAATAATAAGTCAAAACAATATCATGTTTAACTTTGTATGCAAAATGTCAAACAGTGGAGTAATACTCTCCCGAAATTTGTATGGAAAAAATATCGACTAGTGGCACCTTAAGATCCGAAGCCAATGGATTAACAATATCCTTCAAAATTATTCATATAGTGATTGATAGTGTGTTACGCGATTAGGGTGCAGTTCTTGACAGAAACAACCCAACAGCGAATCCAATCTCTGTCGTCAAATGAAGTAATCGAAAATTCTTCTTCTGTTAGTACTTTTAGCAGCAGTTCGTCATGATTTTATCGAACTACTAGCTGTTGTCCGCGACTTCGTCTGCGATCCAGGATGAAAAGTAGCCTATGTCCTTCTCCAGGCCATGACCTCACACATGGCACATGGGTAGACCACATCCAAATCCGTTCAGGCGTTTTTATGTGAAAGCGTAACAAACAAACTTACTTTTGCATTTATACCTACTCAGAATGAAAATTAAATAATGTGACAAAGTTCAATAGACACGTGGCGCCATCTATTACAATAATAACGTTATTGTTGTTTTCCTTGGGAACAGCACTTTTTTTCGGGATGAAAGGTACCCTATGTCCGTTTCTGTACACCTGGCAACGTATATGCAAAATTTCAGGATGATCGGTTCAGTGGTTTAGACGTGAAAAGATAACAAACAAACAAACTTGCTTTCGCGATGCTAGGTTACTCTTTTTGACAGGTAAGTACAGTCAAGAGAAAATGAACGTTTCATTATAAGTATTTAAAAGTATACTTACGACAAAAAATCACGGGGAACTACTCGTAAAACCTAAATCACATCTGATTTAAACTATAAATAAAGCTAATTCTCATACGGTTTATAATATTAGTTAGGATTGTCACATAAGCCAAGAGGCACACTCACTTTACATGGAATTAAAAAATACTAACCAGAACAATTCCAGTTATCCACAGAAGCAATATTCCAGTACACAAATAATATCCTTCTATAAACAGATCAATCTCTTCTTCTACTACCTTGGATATCATTAGACCAATAGGTATTATTATTTGGCTCCAGATTGTTCCTCCTACGAGAGTCTGTTCATCTCTGTGTTTTGGCCTCATAGTAATTCCAGCGCCGGCCCATAATCCAGCTGCTGCTATCACCAGAACTATACTGCTTATTTGCATAATGACTTCAACATAACTTAAGACCATTTGTCAGTAAATTGGGGTTTAACGTGATCTATATATGCATTTTGGTCTTATAATAATTATATATAAATAAATTTTAATTACAAAGCTAAATTCCGAAAGTCTCGCTTTTCATAACAAAAACAACAATGACAAGTAATTCTACATTGACATTGTTGACAGTAAAATATTTCGTTCATTTTACAAAAACATGGAATTAGTAAATACTATAAACCCAAAACAATGTGTTGCATCACTGCCCTGCATGTATTACACAAGTACTATTAGAGGTCAGTGTGCCGCATGAAGAGAGAATACTTTATCGTAGTTTATACCTACCGTCAGGTGATACAGATTCATCACCATAGTTATAATAAAAAACCTTTCATTTCAAATCTGAAACGAATAAACAAAAGCCCTGCAGTATAAACATAAATACGCGTAGGTGTTAATCACGGTATTATTCAACAAAAATAATGATTAGATCAGCCATTAAAGGTCTGTCTTAATAAGCAACTGAAACGACATCATACATTTCCCTGTTAACTTTATAGAAACTAATTTCACAATCGTCCAGAACCGAAAAAAGAAGGAATCTGTAGGCTACATATATCTGTCCCTTGTGTTAATATGAACCCTCCGCCCCAACCCTTGCTCAAGCCAGCAGACGCCGCTGACCCTGTAGCTTTATATTTGTCCCAAAATAATCTGATCCAGCATGTCCCTTGCTGTCCTCCCCCAGCGACGCCCTAAGCCAAGGTCTTTGGTTGAATGTTGCCGAAACAAAGATTTTTATACATATACTATCATATCATTTTACATAATATGTTATTAATCATTTTTATTGTAACTTAATTTAATAATCCACAAACGTTTATGTTTAATAATTATATTGTATGAACGGACAGACAAACGAACCAGGCTTCATATTAGATGATTAACTGGTCGGCCGCCGCGCCGGAGCGCTTCATTGTTTAGCGCGCGAGGTGGGGGCTCTCATGCAAAAGCTACTCCCGCGCATCAGTGCGCGCCGGCCGCCCGCCAGTTAGCTCACACTGTGTCACCCGCGCCCGGTCCGCTACCGCGCTTGTGCTAAAGCTCGCTAGTCGTGCTAACCGCTTACCGTTTACGTACTCGCTATCGCGATAAGTTATTATACTCTAGACTGTACCTTCTGTTTACTCCTTCCTATTTCGTTAGTGTTCTTCTTGTGCTGTGAACTATTCTGTCACTTGCTAATAAACTTTGATATATCCTGACTCTGAGTGTACAAACTTTCATTTCTCTCCGCACACACTACCTGAAGATTGCTAAAGGCAGTACCCAACAGGGGTTGCCCTTAACGTGTAGTCGCTTAGCTTTTAATCCCTGTTTGGAGGCCCCTTCTTTATTAAGGCACCCACAGGCAAGCCTGGTTAAGCATCCGACAACCTCCTAGGTTGACCTGCGATTTTACATTAATAAAAAAAAATGAACTCTTGACCCACAAAAAAAGGACAGAAAGCTATAACTCAACCATTGGCCAATAGAGACTTCATTCATGTATTAGTTAAGAGTAATTTTGAGCACGGAGAAATAGAAAAGGATACTGAATACTGCCTAATATACAAAGTGTTAAAAAATTTAACCTTAGAAACTTTAAGAGGTGCTTTAGACCATCGAACTGAACAACTTTCACTATGGGACCAACTCTGAAATCACGGAAAAAAAAACAGCTGTTTCATACATTTTGGTCAAGTAGGTATTGAACTTTTGTATTAAACAGCTGATTTATTTTTCGTGATTTCATAGTTGGGCCCATAGTGAAAGTTGTTCAGTTCGAGGATCTAAAGCACCTCTTAAAGTTTGTAGAGTTAATTTTTTAACACCTTATGTAGTCTGCCTCGCCGGTCTAGTGGCCGCAAGTGCTACTGTTGAGCATGAGGTCCTGGGTTCGATCCCCGGGTCGGGCAGTGTTGTTGGTTTTTTCCATCTGGAATTTTTCAGTGGCAGTCTGGAGTCTGTATTAGGGCAAAAGTCAGAAAGAAATTAATGTAATAAACTGGTTAGCGGACAATAATCTTCATGTTAATATTAATAAAACCAAAGTAGTACAATTTCAAACAAGCAACTTGTCAGCTACACCAACAATAATTCGACATGACACTACAATTTTACAACCAGAACCATCGGCTTTATTTTTGGGTATAATAATTGACAACAAACTAAATTGGAAGGAACATGTTGAAAGAGTATGCAGTAAGCTTGATAAGTTTGTATATGCTCTTCGCAAGTTGAGACTAGTGTCCAGTAAAAAAACAGTCCTAAATGCATATCATGGTTATGTTTCATCGGTATTACGTTACGGTCTAGTTATATGGGGTAATTCAGTGGACGTGGACAGAGCGTTTAAAGTACAAAAAAAGTGTATCCGAGCCATGAGTGGAGCAGAATATTTAGACCATTGCAGACCATTATTTAAAGAATTAAAAATTCTCCCACTCCCGTGTCTGTATATTTATGAGGTTTGTTTATTTGTTAAAAAATACCCTCATTTATTTTCATTGAATGAACAAGTCTCGGAAAGATTGAATAAAAAAAATGCTGGCAAACTGTTAGTTCCTCCTCAGAGACTGCATCTCTATAGTAGAAATGCCAGTTGTATGACGATCAAAATTTATAACAAATTACCATCGGCGTTCAGAATGTTACCAATAGATAAATTTAAATGTAAAATGTTTGCTTGGCTATTAGAGATGTGCTTTTATTCAGTTAATGAATTTTTAAATCATAATTTTTGACATGTAATGAATATTCTATTGTATTAATATTTTGGCATATCTATAATTATTATTTTACTATAGAGCTTATATTTTGGACATAACATTTTTTATTTTGACATTTTAATTATATTTTCTGACATTGCAATTAATCTTAATATCACTGTATTACTTTGACTTTAGAACTTGTATTTTGGACATAACAAATTAATTTTTATTTTACTTTTTGACATTTTAATTAATTTAGTGATGATTTGAATGTGCTTAACTTTTTTTTTTTTTTATATTTCTACGCCAGCAATGGTAGTATATGTGGAACACTATTAGTGTAAGATCTCAAAATACCATATACTTGGAAATAAATAAATTATTATTATTATTATTATTAAGAACGCTAAGCGAAAATGAAGTATTAGTTCGGGTAGGGGATACTATGCGACGGGGTGGGACGGGAGAACAAGAAATTTCACGCGGATGAAGTCGTGGGCAGAAGATAGTGTATCATCATCATCAGCCTATAGCAGTCTACTGCTAGACATAAGCCTCTCCTATTGCACGCCATTCAACTCGATTTTCGGCAACTCTCATCCAGCTGCTACCAGCCATCCTGCGAAGATCGTCGCTCCACCTAGCCTGAGGGAGTCCCACCTTACATTTACCGATTCGCGGTCTCCACTCAAGAACACGTCTACCCCAACAGTCATCGTTTCTACGGCTAATATGGCCGGCCCATTGCCACTTCAGCTTGCTTATTCTGTGAGCTATGTCGACAACTTTGGTTCTCTGCCGGAAGCTAGTGTGTAATAAAAACAAAAGAATATTTATTCCAAGCAACATTTATTTACTACCTGAAATTCTAACTTCAATGACACTGCAAGAAAGATTACATTGATCACCATAGAACATGGATTTAAATTCATATAGGCCATACAAATGCATCCCACCGTAGTAAGATCGCATAACCTCCTGAAAATCTAGGGCAAATGTATAGCGACCCTGTAAGAAAAAATAATAGCATTAAAAAAATATTTTGTCTTTTGAACGCCGTTTAAACTTAACTAAAAATAATTAACTATGAATTAAATAACAACACAATAGAAGAAAGACCAACCGCTAATGTTTTAATACAATAAACATTAAGTCTGACAACCAGTCTTACCAAGGGGTATCGTATTACCCAGTAACTGGGTTGTGGGGGTCAGATAGGCAGTCGCTCCGTGTAAAATACTGTTATTCAGCTGCATCCGGTTAGACTGGAAGCCGATCCTAATATAGTTGGGAAAAGGCTAGGCAGATGATGATGATGAATATTATAATGTTATACCTACGATAATTAATAAACTGACTATTAAATTTTAATAATAAACTGTAAGAAATAAAGTTCAAATTTTTAATAGTGCCTTTTTTTTGGCGAGCCCACAAGGCGAGCCTGTTTACCTACGATGACTCTGCTATTTTTAAGACTTTGCTAAGTAACTACCAACTAGAATATTAAATTATTAAAATACCCACTCATATTCCTATCGGTTTCTTTTATTATTTTTATCATTTAAGCTACGTATGCTGGTAAATGCAAAGTAATAAATTAGATAAATGGCCCTCAATCCTACTTAATACGTTTCTTCCTAACTCCTTACTTACGTTGCGTAAATTAGTCATAGTTGTGAAGAAACCAACGCTAACGCAAGTTTTCGAAAATAAACTAAATTTATTTTCGAAAACTTGAACTCAAACGCTCACTGGAAAATAGACACTAAGGTATGCATGCAATTTTGCAGGCGAGTGTACAAAAAAGTAGTCTAACTCGTCTACCTTGGCAACCAATATCTTCTAAATGGATGTCATGAAAACTTTTTGAGCGATCCATACCTTTCCAATAACGCAGCTGCTCGAAGCATTGAATAGCTTCGTCAGAACAGGTTTCATAAACAAATTTTCACAAGGCTTGTTGATCTGCAACCTCAACAATACATTGCCGTTAGATCTGACAAGCACTTTTCCCTGTAAAGTAGATAGATATAATTATTATTTAAGAAAGTTTTCGAGTCCTAAATACAAAGGCAAAGAGCCTGTATACATGGGATATTATCTTGAGTCGTTACGGGTCAGAAGCCCGAAAGTCTGGCAACAAGACTTACCAAGGGGTATCGTGTTAGGGTGCGTTTCCACCGAAGCGGTGCTGGGCGGAGCGGAGCGGAGACGTGCAGGAGTCGACCAATCACAATTGTTGAAATCCTCATCGCGTCACTCGTCTCTTCTGTGATTGGACGATTCCTGCACGTCTCCGCTCCGCTCTACACAGCTCCGCTTCAGTGGAAACGCACTCTTACCCAGTAACTGGGTTGTGGAGGTCAGACAGGCAGTCGCTCCATGTAAATTACTACATCGGGTTAAACTGGAAGCCGACTCCAACATAAATTAAATACTTGGAAATAGCTACACAGATGAAATCTTGACTGTACCTACTGATCGTGACTTTTCCAATTTAGTATTTTAGTTTTTGTTAATTATTAGGTTATTCTTTTTATAAGTATTTGCTCGCACAGGATATATATTAACTGCAAAATGCAGTCGCTTAAGTGAAGCAGAATTTAGAGTCGGCCTCTTAATAAAAAACGGATAAATGCCATAACCTGACCTTATTCGGAGAAAAACTCTCATTGAACAGCACATCAAAGTCAATGATGGCGCTATTATTTATCTTCATATGAAACTCTCCGCAATCTCTCTTCTTAGGTCCCTTGCAGACATCTACTCTAGTCACGACGAGGTTGAATGGACCCTGGAAGAAACAGGTAAGTGGACTTAATATTTCAATAACAAACCGGACCTTTTTGCTGTAGAACCGATAACCGTTAGGGTAGATGTGTTCCTAAGTGGAGACGGCGAATCGGCCAACGTAATGTAAGCCCTCAGGATAGGTGGTCCGACGTCCTCTGCAGGATGGCTGGTAACAGATGAATGGCAAATGGGAAACGAGATGAATGGCATGCAATTGGATAGGACTATGACCATCAGTGAAGTGATGTAGGCTGATGACGATGATGAATCACAAGCTTTTACCTGCAGCTTTGTTATCGTGAACCATGCATTTTTTCTATAATACTAGTCTGTGAAGTAGGATGGTTTGTTACGGTAGGTGCACCGGCCCGACAACTATCTCTATACGAAGACAAAATACTTCGATACATAGTGCCATCGCTACGTGAAAGAAGGTAGGCGGTCATACACACGAGCGACACGCGTCAACGGCAGAGGCAACTGCAGACGTCGACGAGTGTCAACGGCTGTCGTTGATAACATGCTGCTCGTGTAATCGAGCACCGTACTCAAATACATGCCTACTATAAAGCTACCATTTACTGGGTACGTCTTTCATTGACTTGAATGTGCCCTGGCGGCTAAGAGTAGAGTATGTCATGCTCACTCAAATGTCTCGCTGATAGTGGCGCATGTGTTGGATCATTTAGCTCCCTTCAAAATGGTTGAGCTGAATGGTGCTAATACATGCGTCATGTTCGTGAACGGGAGCCGTCAGTGGGGACTGGTCATTTCTGTGCTGCCATGGCTTATTTTAATTTAATTATTATTTAAATTGTTTTTTTTTTCTCGACTTTTCATAATGGACTCACATGCATCATTTTTGACATGAATGATGTAACCAAGACTTTGTAAACATATTATTTTGATTTAAAAGAGTGTCCATACCTGGGCAATGGAATGGGCAACTAGCTTCATTTTTCTGACTGACGGCCCCTTGACTATTCAAAAGTGCCTGTAATTGGTTTAATTGAAATAAATGCTTTGACTTTGATACACGAACGGCACGTTGTAGACGGCAGCTGCCGTTGATGCGTGGTACTCGTGTGTGTGCACACTAAAACAACAAACACACTTTCGTATTATTTAGTAGGAAAACTTACATAATTCTTATATTTTTCAGAGATTACAATAATAATTGAACATGTGAATAAAACTAAAAATATTTTATAATGCATTTCCGCTTAGTGCTTCAATGCCGTAGTTTGAATGTAAATGCAATGACAATTATTTACGCTTCACATTTAGCTAAACACACCGACTATTAACGTAGTTCAGAGGATAATGGCGTATAAATAGACAATTAACCCTTCGTATGCCGGAACGTAGATCCACGCGAGACACAATGGCTTTTTAATTGTTTCGGTAATTACGGCATTCAACCGGTTAACTAATATTGTAACGTAAAGCCGGGTCCAGACGATTTGTAACAGTATTTGGAAGTTTTCGCCCTAATATGATAATATGTTCTCAAGGCAGTGCCGCTTGACTCCTCATAAATATGTAAGTATGTCAAAAATTATAAGGGAAACGGTGCAGAAACGAATAGTCATTTAATAGCTATTTTCGCTATGAGCATAATTTCGCCATGTTCGATGAATCCTCCATCTTATTTTGTATACAAAATGTAAACAAAATAAAATTCATCGAAGTTGTCGTTGTTGTTGTTGTGTTTTAGTTTTTATTTAATTTGTACAATGTACGTAACAGTCTAAAACAGAAGAAGATAATATCAATACTCGGTCCCATTTTATAAATAATTGGATCATTTACTTAAATGTTTTTTAAAGACATTCAATTTAAGCCAAAATTAACTATATTTTTCCTGTACGAATAATGGTCGCAATTACAATCTATGGCTCATGGCTTTTACTTACCTTCATGTCAGAAATAAATAGGCTTCCATCATGAACAATTTACATGTTTATTTCATAACACTTTCATCTATTTTCGTACTGAAATTGACAGCGAAACAATATATTGTGAGTATTTATTAAAATTATCAACCACAAAAAATATTGGTGTTTGGAATCGTAAAATTATCTACATCTTTTTAAGTACAGTCAGAAAAACTAATTGTAAGGTTTAATGACGCCCTCCGTCAATATGCCGTGCCATTTCATACAACTGTCAAAAAAAACCGGTCAAGTGCGAGTCGAACTCGCACACGAAGGGTTCCGTACCACCGTACAATATTTAACACTACCTACATATATAACAAAATCACGTTTGTTGTATGGGAGCCCCCTTAAATATTTATTTTATTCTGTTTTTAGTATTTGTTGTTATAGCGGCAACAGAAATACATCATCTGTGAAAATTTCAATGTCTAGCTATCACGGTTCATGAGATACAGCCTGGTGACAGACAGACGGACGGACAGGCAGCGAAGTCTCAGTAATGGGGTCCCGTTTTTACCCTTTGGGTACGGAACCCTAAAAATGGCGAGGTAGTGATTTGAATATACGAACAATTTAAGTTGGTAGCAATTCGCCTAAGAAATATATTTCTCTGACTTTACCTTGCGACTCCTTTCTATGCAAGCGTTGTCAGAAAAAATAACTATTATCAACAAACCACCATTTTTATCAATCTTCCTGATAATTCACTTCCTTCCTTTTTATGGACAATAAAATATTTATATCGTTTTTCAGGGTCCATTCAACCTATCGGTGAAGACTTTGGAGCTCTGTAAGGGACCGAAAACTAAGGATTGTACTGTTGGTTCAGTAAATATAACTTCTGACAATACTGTTTCTGTTGAACTCGCTGTTATTGAAAATGCTGCATTAGATAGAGTAAGGTTTTCATTATAATACGTACTTTCTCTAAATACTTTTTAGCTGCTACGCTACATTAGGACCCGTCCTTTGTAGAGAGTCGATAGCGCAGCGTGAACGTCCCCCAGCTAGGTAGACTTGCTGGGATCTACGAGTAAGACAGACTGAATGGAAGGCGGAAAACTAGGTATTTTGACACAACGTGGGGGAGCCCTACGTAACTGGATTGTAGAGGCCAGATAGGCAGTCACTTCATGTAAAATACTAATCTGGTTAGACTGGAAGCTGACCCCAAAGTAATTGGGAAAAGACTAGGCAGATTGATTGTGCGGGAAGCCTATGTGTACTTTTTCTAAGGCAGCAACGATGGTTTGCGGCGCATCTGACTATGATCAATATCGAATTGAATCTACCTAATTTCGAAGTGGGACAAGTTGACTCCTAACGAAATTCGAAAAGGTGGAGTTGGTCCCTGGTCCCAGTTTTGAAGTGGACGAGTTGCCCCCTAACCCAATTTTTTGTCATAGTGAAATGTTCATGTTTTCAGGCCAAGGTGATGGCTTTTTTATCAGGAAACAATCAAACTCTCCGAATGCAGTTCAATAAGCCTTGCGAAAATTTGTTCCTGAAGGCATTGTTTCAAGTTTTCCTCAATGTCAGCAGTCGATGTATTGTACCAAAAGTAATTAATTTTCAGTTTACTTTTTTATTTTGTACTAGCCAGCCTAATCCCATTATAACATTCAAAATAACATATAACATCAGGCCTTGTTTACTGGAAGGGTTGAGCAAAGATTTACTTATAGTACACCCATATTTCGCCAGTTTTGTTTAAGTCTCATGTACAGACGCCAGCACATCAACCTACACCTAACTGTCAAATTTTCCCAATCAACATTGAACCTTATGCTTTAGCGATAAAGTTGAAAATCTATTACAGAAATCTGACAGATTGTAGTAGGTTGATGTGCTGGCGTCTGTACTAGGGGGCGAGGCTATTGCCATCAAACGGGCACAAATCCAGTCTCCGGGCCGCTACTGAGAAATTCCAGATAAAAAAAAAACCCAATAACACTGCCTTACCAGGGAATCGAACCGTGGACCTCATGCTCAGCAGTAGCGCTTGCGGACACTAGACCAACGAAGCAGTTAGCGTTCAAAATCTTGAAATAAAAGTACTTCAGACTTGGAGACCGAAGTCCAAACGGTGGTCTGATCAAATGTCCAAACAACCGCAGTCAGAGGCCTAATCAGTGCCACAGTGGAGCAGGCTATTGATCGTAGCAGATGGAGAAAAGCAATCGAAACATTGAAACACAGCCATGATTCTAAATTGTGATAAAAATACTCTGCATACATTGGTGCCGATTCTCTTGTCACAAATGCCTCTAAACTAGACTAAAAATCACCAAAATTTAGTTTATTCCTGTCAAACGACGATTTCCCACTCTGAAATTGACTAAAGTGACACAACTTAACTATATTTTAGCTTGACAGCACTATAATGGCAATATGGCACTGAGTTATTAATCTATTGAAAATTGCAATTTTGCTATTAGCAATTTCTTATTTTGATTGTCTAACTACATCTGACTATTTTTAATCGCGATCAAAAAGGTGTGGATTAAAATTAGTTGTCATCAACTAAAATTCACACCAACACCTCGACTTCAAGTGCAAAAACAATACTGTATCTTTTTTTCTTTTCTTTTGCTTATATCTCGAAAATAGTGTGTCCTATCGCAAAAATAATGAAAATTTCGAACCCCTTTATAAAACACATTAACCCCTAAAACTCAAGATGTAGGTAATAATTTTTCATATTTTCCATACAAAAAGTGTAAAATTCCATAATTATAAAACTCGTCGAGGCTGCCTCCCCAGCGCGAAAAATTTACGGTGTAGGGCAAGTGGAGTCGCGATTGTCAACTTCAATATTACTTGTGTCAAAATTATTTTTATATTTAGAGATTTTTTTTGCAGAATTGCTTTAAGATTCTCATAGCCAAAAAGTAAGAAATTTTAGTGATAGTTTAGTTGGGTATACAAGAAAATCGGCACCATTGTATTTTACTCCATGATTTTTAATTTTTCAGGGGCTGTATAAGTTCAGCATGAATTTCGAAGATATGTTTCACAAATATTACGGGGGGAATTATCTATATGGGACTCAAAGTTATCAATCATTGTTTTATAGTAAAGACTGTAATTTTATATGCACTAAATTAGTTGTGGTTTCATCACCCAAGAAATAGTTGAAAATAAATTTTGTGCCTAAAAAATACGGGCTATTATTTTACGTCATTTACATCAGCCTAGCGGTCCACTTTTTATTGGAATATGACGTTCTTATACTCGTTTACAATAAGAAAAATACCTTAGAAATGTTGTATTGTCGAATGGTCGTGAACTGCTGCTTTGGCGTGTATTTGCAGACACAATCAGTATTACAAAAAAAATTTCGTGAAACAAAAATATCAAAAGCCATCTTAATTTTGTAAATGATTTTAAAATAATTAATATTTTTGAGAAATTATACTGGATGTAGGAAAGAAGGCGGCAAGGCTCAAATGTGATTGGGCGGGTCACATCAGCCGTATCATTAGTAATCTATGGCCGTATGCACGATGACCGCTGGGCAAAAGCCTCCACTCAACTACTGAATATCTGAAGAGGAAGATGATCCATGCTACCGGATGGGCATGTAAATATAAAAGAAAACACTGTGCTTAAAAATAATTTTATTTAACTGATGGAAAGCTGGATGTGACGCTGGTAAATTCTGCAACATTGAATAGTTTCTTTCCACTGCATGGCGTTGTATATTTCTCACAGAACGGCTACAAGTTATGCACACCATTGTATGGTCAGATAAACGAACATCACTACATGCTTCTGTTTTCAGCAGTTCATAACAAGGATGACAAATGTTGGCATCCTTTGGAACCAAGAACAAACATAATTACCTTAGTATCCACATGAATTAACTATAATACTGCACATTTGAACATTATGACATCTAAAGCAACCAGTCTGTTGTGGTCAGGACGTGTTGTGGTCGTGATGAGACGGGATGAGTCTTTCTGATTCAATGCCATTCAGTTCATTATGTATTTTGAGAAATACGGTAAACAACTTAAAGTCACATTTGTTCGTTGTTTCTTATATTTATTACTTCTAGAATTATTCTAGCTGTGGATGACTTACCTCAATTGTCAACCATCGTATTAAGATAGTGAGTAGAACAGCAGGCAATGAAGAGGTGATATTCCACCGCAGTCTTTGCGTGGCGACACCGCAGTTTATGCATCGCATGATGAACTCTGAATGAGTCAAGTCCGTGTCGAGTAGCGAGAGGTCAGTAGGTAGGCGAGCACACACAATAAATCCATTATACAAGTGAGGGTCAATGAAAATCCAAAATAAAAAACCACAACGAACAAGCAAACGGCAGAGCGTTCAATCAAACGTCTATCAAAAAGTACTCTGTGGTTCAAACGAAACGACGTCTGACATCTGACGTTTGTTTTTTTCATAGAGATGGGATTGAACGTCAAGTGGAACAGAATCGATAAAATAATAATTGAAAGGGTTGAAAGATAATAAAAATAGAATTAGTTTGTCGACCTGTGTCGACCACTATTCAGTTAATGTTTTTCGACACAAAATAGGTAGTAAGATTAAACGTATAAGCACATTCCGAAGCTTTCAGTTATTTTTATTTGATTTTGATTAGCAAAAAGTGTAATTGAGTAGAGTCGATTACGCCACGATAGTGGCGATAAGACCCCTCTTTTAGGAGTGGCTAGAGAGGCGTCACGGCGTTCTCACCTACCGCCTGACGCAGGTCCTCACCGGAAAACTCTGATTATGATTTATTTCAGAAAATAAATCGTTTTGATACCCGTTATCAAAAATCGATATAAGTAGTTTCGATTTGACATACTGGAAAAGCGATATGACGCCTCCCTAGCTTGCAGTACTGTATTATTTCCCCTTGAACTTGTCATTTCAATCAAAAAAATCAACTAAGATACTTTTTTACGTTTAATAGTTCACGAAAGTTGTAGGAAATTATTAAACGCTAAATAATTCATGAATGAATATTTTAATATTACGAGTTAATGTGAGATTACTATACTTGCTTGGGGCAGTTTATTTTATCGCCCTCAAAGTATGCTTCTTCAGTAGCTTTACCATGAGTTTGCATAGCCAAAACTCGCTAGCGTCTCCGTAAATCGCCCCTAGCGGTCACAGAAAGAATTATAATCCGTACCATGAGCACTATAGATTTCGATAGGTAAGAAACCTAACGTAATCTATTCGATAGTCGCTAACGTTTTTCAGCTGTCGCCATACAAAACGGCACCATGAGTCACAAATTTGACAGACGCTATCGAAAAATACGCTTACGATAGTAGTTACGTAGCTCACACTTACGCCAATGAATAATCCAAACATCAAAACATTTTTAAACGCTTTTTCCGGAATTGAGTTTAGTTCTCGCCGCGAATGTTCCTTTATGTCTTCTACCTAATGAAAACGGGTGCCACACACAATTTGAGTTTAGGAAAAAGAAAGAAGTCGGCTGGAGCCATATCTGGTGAATAAGGTAACCACCTAAGGTAAGGCAAATACCATCGAGCAACTGCTCGATGGTAAGTATTTGTTGAGTTTTTGGTCAAAAATTTGTTCACAATGCTGGCCTTGTGCGAAGGCACATTATCGTGATGCAAAATCCAACAATTTTCTTTCCACAAATCTGACCTTTTTCTTCGAATTTGCTCTCTTAAACGCTCAAATAATATACTTTATTTACCGTTTGACCTTTGTAAGAATTCCGAGTTGAATTTAGGACTTATAACTTTTATTGAAAACGGTTTTCAGTCTTTTGTATATTATTTATTGTAATATTTATGACAAACAAATTTAGGGCATATTGTATTTAGGGATTTCAATTTTATGGCATGTGATATTATGTGACTTTCAGTTCGGGCAAGTTATCATTCGGACAAATGAAGATTAGGACAAAAAAAAATTATGGCGCTTTAGATTATGGATAAAAAAGTTAGGTAACACAATGTAGAACCATACCCGACACTTTAATCATGTATTCTACAATAAAGTTTTGCATTGGGAAACATTCATGTTCGTAGGTGTGTTAATATTGTGTTTTGATTACTTGATGATAAAAGATGGGACTTGAACATAACTGGTGAAATTTGGGTGTTCTATAAGTGTGCCTCTGCCTAATCTAATCCATTGTGGAAACAAGGCGTGATGTTATGTTACCATTTTGACCTTGACTTTTTTCTGTCATGCAATTTTATCTTATGGAGTTTTCCACCGAAACTATACTGTCATTTCAGAAAAATGTAAACCACATATTTGGTTACTAGTACTATTGTATGAAAATAGTAGAATAGTTATTATTGCAATAAAATGAATAAGTATTGGCATTTTTCCTCAATATTTTCACGCTCATCGAACCATAACAATCTATGAGTATGTATCAAGCTACTACAATCTGTCAAATTTCTTGAATAGATTTTCAACTTTATTGCTAAAGCATAAGGTTCAAAGTTGATTGGGAAAATTTTACAGTTTCGGGTAGCTTGATGTGCTGGCGTCTGTATACGTTTAAACCACTATCTCATCGCAGCGATCACAAGCGCGCGCTAACTACTCGAAACATAGTGGTGAGTCCATTTCTTATAATTCTACAACTAAATGCGACTAACGTGTGGGTTGAATAAATGCGTTTTGGACTGATTTTTCGATGTTCTGCACCTCAGTTGCGTAACACAGTTTCTTTCGCAATACGAAGGATTTTTAAGAAATTCCTAATTAATTGCTTCATGTTTGAAGAGCAGTGGTGGACTAGTGGTAACGGCCGCGACTTACGAGGTGTAGGTCGTAGGTTCGAACCCAGACAGGCGCATTACTTTGTGCAACTACTAGTGCACCCTTCATTTGATATGTCACACGGTACAGATTGCGATTTTTTTTATTTCCCGTTTGCCCCCCAAAAATGACCCCCATATTCAAAATTCATTTATTTACGTTACACGTCTGTGTTTGGGTTACAGAGATTCATATGTGTACCAAATTTCAACTTAATCAGTCCATTAGATTCGGAGCAAATTGGCTGTGACAGACGGACGAACAGACAGGCACACGAGTGATCCTATAAGGTTCCGTAACCCTAAAAAAATCAAAGAACTAATCGCAAGGTTTTTCAATTTGACTGGCAACTTGGTGTCAATTCCTTTACGGAACCAAAGAAGCATCAAGCTGAATGGTATACTACCAAATGCTTGGCAGAAGTTTTCTCTGTTACGAGCAACAAGCGATCAAACACAGGGCTCCGCGGGCTACTGCTCCACCACGACAACGCGCCTTCGCACACCGCGCTCAAAACGGGGAGCTTCCTGGACAGCACGCCGGTCAAACTCCTGGGTCACCCTCCTTACAGCCCTAACCTAGCACCGTGTGACTTCTTTTTATTCCCGAAAATAAAAAATCAGCACAAAGGGATACAATTTTCGTCGCCGGAAGATGCGCTGTCAGCGTTCGAGCAGGCTGTAAACGAGATGTCTGTGGCAGACTGGAAAAAGTGTTTCGAAAACTGGTTCAGATGCATGAAACTTTGTATAGAGGCTAGTGGAGAGTACTTTGTAAAGATTTAATAAAAAAATATTTACCTATAGAACATTTTTCTTATTTTCGCAAAACTTTCTGAGTGTCCCACGTATGCGGGTGAAACCGCAGGGCGCGGCTAGTATACCATAAATTAGAAACCAATTTGATTGTGTGTTTGATTGTCCTATGAAGCAAGACCAGCATGCTTCCAAGCTTTCTTATCTTGGATATAATCCTCTAATTTGTAATATCCTTGTTTACAAGTTTACTTTCAATATGAGTTTTAAATTTTCTTTGTCTAGTATTAAAATTATAATTCTATCACTTATTTTATTAAAAAAGATGTTGATTTTTTCTTACATACATAATATTTTCATAAATTAATTGGCAAAGTACCGTCATAATATTAACCTTTTTAAATAGTTTCCTAAGAAATTCGCGGCGACGTAGGTTGTAAATGGCCATGACCACCTTGGAAATAAAAAAGAAAATTTAAATTACCTATCATTTCCATTAATTAAAACTTATTGATATCATTAGTACTACAACAACGACCATCATCTATACATAATTATAATAAAATCGTGGCGAAGTGAAAACTGTACATTGCATATTTATGAAAAAAATTAATAGCTACGAGACATGGTAACGATTCTAATGTCGAAAATATAGTTTGTAGAAATGTCCGTTTATCTGGATATATGTTCCTGATTGACGCAAAAACCACTGAATAATAGGTAGTTGAATTAGTCAATAACAACGTTATAGCAGGTTAAACATTTGGATCACTTGAATTTCAAATCATAATGTGGTATGTCACAGCAGAAGTGGAGAAATTAAAAAAAAATTAGCAGTAAGTATTTGGAAGTTTTCGCAGTATCATAAAGGAAACGATGCAAAAACGAATACTCATTTAGTTTAGTATTTAACTGTTGTCGATATGATCGACATCTTCGATGAATCTTATTTTGTTTACCTTTTGTTTTGATTTGTTTTGTACAATTTACACAGGTAACATTCCAAAACTGAAGAAGATAATATCAACACTCGGACTTACTTTACAAAAAAATGGATCATTTAAATGTTTTTGATCGACGTTTAATTTAATCCAAAAATAGGTATAATTTTCCGGTAAATACGAATACTGGTCGCAATTACATTGTATGTACATATTATCTCATAGCTTTTACTTTATGTCAGAAATAAATAGGCTTCCATCATGAACCATTTACATGTTTATTTCGTAACATTTCCGTCTATTTTTGTAATGACATATTCAACAAAACAATACGTGAGTATTTTTATAACAAACACTAAAGATGTACCAACATCTTTTGTGTTGTGTGTAAACACCAGTTTGGAACAGTGAAATTACATCTTTTCTTTATTAGGTACAGTCAAGAAAAATAATTACAAGGCAAATTAACACCCCAGATAAAAGTTACCCCCCCCAGAAAAACTATCTGCCTAGCCTTTTCCCAACTACCCCTAATTCACAAATGTTGCCGTAGTTATTATTAATAGTATTTTTATAGTTTTTAAATAATTTTAGGGAGGCATAAGTAAAACTGCAGGTGAAGCGAATTTTGAGCATCAGTGGAAAAGTAAAAGAGGTCGTAGAACATAAACGTTTATATTTTTCACTTTAAAGTTGGCCTTACCCCACCACAAACTCGTAAAACGTAGTATACTTGCTATGTAACTATCAGTGACAGGAAGTTATTATAACATCATTAATATAAACCGAGTGGCAAAAATACGTATTATTGGGACACAGACTTTCTCTCTGTGACAGTGAGTGGGCTGTAATCCACCTCGCAGTCCGGTGCAGATTGGTGGCAAATTTCTTACTGCCTGTAATTTTAGAGACCAGCCATTGTTGTATCTAGTTTGGTGGTAAACTAGGAATGATACCTAGCGCGACAAACAATTTGCATACATTTTGGGAATGGGTATTCCCAAAATGTATGCAAATTGTTTGTCGCGATCATTTTCAAAACCAGTGACCCGCCTCTGCATCGCACAGTTTTTACGATTTGACAAAACATCGAGATTTCTTCTTTATTATTATATTTGAGTTTAAAATAAGTATACCTTTAAATGCATAATTATAAACCTTACAGAATAAAATTCTCTAAATTATGGTAAAAACCGCATCAAAATCCATTGTGTACTTTAAAAGAACTAAGCGGTCGCACAGGCAGTCACGAAAATCGACTTTATTATGTACATTAGGAGAATCATAATAACAACAACTTGTTTTCCAGGGGTCGTTTAACTTAACGTTGACTGCCGTGGAACTGTGCCAGGGTCCGAAACATAAGGAGTGCTCTGCTATGAACGTTCAGATCACAAGCCGTAATATCATACAATATGATGTCAATGTGACACAAAGTGTTGCTCCAACTAAAGTAAGCACCTATGGACTGTTCCAAAAGCATCTCATGATAATATAAACAGTGAATGAATGAATGTGTTACTAATTCCCTTTATTGAGTGATTGCGTAAGATTTTAAACTGAACAGGATTTGTTCACACTTTCATTAGAAACTGTTGGAATAGACGTTAGATCTCAATAATAAGATCATTGTATGAATCCTAATTGATTAACTTTTAATTTTGTAACTTTCAGGGCAAAATGATAGTCATAACGAATGGGAAGGAGTACCTAAGGTTTCAAATGAAGAAACCGTGTGATCATCTCTTTCTGAAACCTATACTCTACTCCATTTTTAATATTACAAAAGATTGTGTAATATTAAAGGTACTGCAGCTTATGTATTTTTGAAAAAATAGCCCGGTGGACAGGCCAGAAACTCTATCGAACTTTGCCCCAGTCAATAAAAGTAATTTACAATCATGCAATATGCAGCATATTCGCAAGCAAGTTCTACAGGCGTTAGGACAAATGTTTAGTTATCAGTAATACATAAGCAATAAGATATTGCATATTGCATGGTTGTAAATGAATTTTATTGAATGGGGCAAAGTTCTATAGAGTTTCTGGCATTGTTGTTGAATTTCACCGATGCATGTAACGATACTATAGTGCGATTGAGAAATACGACCTAACGGTATAACGCCATCTATCGACGAGACGTGTAACATCCGAATTTGAAGGGAAGTATGGGAGTCCGCGACTTTATTCGAACAAACACCCACAGGAGTTCAGTTTAGAGGAAAGAACATAAATATCATCCAAATAACATTATATTTGTATCTGTTCAGTGGCTTAGGCTCTACGCTGTTGTACAGTAAATATTTATTATTATTACTTATGTTATTTAATTGTAATTACCACGTTCAGTCTCAAATGGATAGAAGATATTGGTATTTTAAGATTTCGAAAATTCAAACCAGAAACTTTAGCTTACTCTATATAGATGGCTTTATTTTGTAATTATTATTTTTCAGGGTCGGTACCAACACAGCGCAGATGTACAAAAACTAACGCAATCATTCTTAGGAGGGAGTTTCTTGCTGGGAAATTGGACTTTCAGAAGCCTCTTCTACGGTGACGAATGCAATTTTCTTTGTGCAAGCGTTAAAGTTCATATGTTTTAATGTGGTTAAAATATAGGTACAAATAAATAGTGAATCAAATCAAATAATTTATTTTCCAGATCATAAAATCTAATTTATTTTATTTTATTTGGGACAACAAACAATTACATAATCTAAAATACCATAAACAAACTTAAGAGCTACTTAACAATTATGCAATCAACTGAATCAACAGCGTTGTCCAGAGCATATATGTATAAGTAATAATAAATACGCGATAAGAAAGAAAACGATACAATAATAAAAGCTTTATGATGATCGTAGAAAGAACCGGTGACTAATGCAGTTATTATAAATAATACAGTGCAAAAAGGTTCCCTAACTTAATGGAATAATCCAGAATAACACCGTAATTTTATTAAAATGTCATTGTACTCACATATTTTTTGTCCGATAAAACCATTATAATATTTAAAGCAAGCAGGATGAGAAGTCGCTTTAACATTTTGGACTTCGGATTGTAACTATAGTAAAACCTCTAAGCCCTTTGCGGCGTTTATGTTCTACGAACACGCTGTTACTCTTCCACTGCTGCTCAAAATTCGCTTCGCCTGAGGTTTTTCTTATGCGCCCCTAAAACTATTTAAAAACTTTTAAAACTACTTACTATTAGTATTAATAATAATTAATAACTAAGTACAGCAACAATTGTATTTATAGGGCCAACTTTTTAATGGTCAGATCTATGCTTAGTTATGAGTAGTCAGAGCCCAAATCTTTGACAACCAGTCTTACCAACGTCTGTCGTGTTGCCCAATATCTAGCTGGGTTATGGAGGTCAGATAGGCAGACGCCTCATGTAAAATACTGGTATTCAGCTGCATCCGGTTAGACTGAAAACCGTCCCCAACATAGTTGGGAAAAGGCTAGACAGATAGATTTTGTTTTTTCAATAGTAAATAACTTTTATCTAAAGAATAATTATGGCAGTTTGATAATATGTATTTTCTACAAAAAACCTGTCAACACGCCATAAATACCTAAGCGTGAAGCGTAACATTCATACAATTGCAGCATTCCATTTTGACAATTCGACACATTAATTACGTTATTTACGTTGTCGAGAAGACGACTTTTCCAAACATGAAGCAATGAATCAGAAGGTAAGGATCCGCTGTGACTAATCGCATTTAGTTGTAGAATTATAAAAAATGGGCTCTCACCAAAATAAGTTTCGACTTAGCGCGCTGCGATGAGATAGTGGCTTAAACGGACTTACATAGAAGCCTTACTTATAAAATAGTAGCAATTTTGGACTCATTATTACACCAACTACCTACATACAATGTTGTGGTTCGATGAGCGTGAAAATATAGGGAAATAATGTAAATTCATTTTAATAATAGGTTTAAATTGCAATAACTATTACTACCTAATATTTCCATACAATACGAGTGGTAGTAGTTTTTGGTACGTATTTTGATAGTAACCCCTTAACCAAAAAAAAAAACTAAAAAATATCGGTCCACAATTTTTTGTGCTGCAGTTATTTCAAAATGATGGGGTTTCTTTAATAAATACAATTATAACTGATTTTTTTGTTCAAATCTATATAGGTATTTAAATCTAAGAAAATTTGAGTTAAGTTTTTCATAAGTCGAAAGTTGTTATCAAAGTAATTCATAAGTCGAAAGTTGTTATCAAAGTAATTCATAAGTCGAAAGTTGTTATCAAACTAACCCTATTTCACCGGTACTTCTTTATCAATCAATAACTCTGGACGCAAATTAGCCCGTATCTCCGTACCTAACGAAACGTCACTGCGATCATCGCGTGTTCATTTTTGTGTCAAGTATCGTCCGGCCATGTCGCCGACTGTGGAAGTCTACGAGAATTTGGCGATTTCTTGCGCGTGCCTTTGAACGGGGCGAAAAAACCGACCCGCGATGGATCGGAGCATACCTGGAGGCCTACCACAAGCTCTTAACGCGATTCATTTTAGGACCTAAACTGAACTGTTCTTCTAATTCGTACCATGACGTCAGTTTAACGATTCAGTTTAAGCCGTGCCATCTGCTGACAACGATTTTCCCAAACTGTTTTGGTTTCATTCATACTTGTTTGGTACCATGACGTCCATAGAGCAGCTCAAGCGATGCAGTTTAGGAACCTAAAATGAAATGTCTTGTTTTTGAATCGTTTTTAATTAGATCATGGTAGGCCACCTGTTCTAGTATCAAGACGCCGTACCACCGTACCGTACCGAACGGGCGTCCAAACTAGCGTTCTTGGATCGCGACGCTGATACGAAACGGAGGTACGGTACGCACTAAAGAAAGAACATGTCTGGACACAGCTTAAGAGCTCTAATAAGTGGTTATATATAACTAAATTAGTAACACATTGGATTTTATGATCCGTAAAATAAAATATTTGATTTGATTCACTGTTTATTTGTATAATTTGCTAAAACATAATTATGAATTTTAATCACTAGACAATAAAAATTGCATTCGTCACTGTAGAAGCGGGATCTGAAAGTCCAATTTCCCAGCACAGCGCTCCCTCCATAGTACGATTGCGAGATTTTTTGTACATCTGCACTAAATTGGTACCGACCCTGAAAAATAATCCGAATAAAGCCATCTAAAAAGAGTAAGCTTAAGATGCTGGTTTGAATTTTCAAAATCATAAAATACCATTATTTTTTATTCGGTTGAGACTGAACGTGATAATTTAAATTACATAACATAAGAATAATAAATATGATGTCACTGTATTATACTAAAGGAGTGGCAGAGGCAATATTATTAGCCTTTTAACTGTTCTGTGGTATTTAGCGATTTATGTTTTTAATCACATGTTCGGAAGCGAGTTTCTTTACTTCAGGCTACTGAGAATTTAGTGTAAAACAACGTAGATCCTAAGCCACTGAACAGATACAAATATAATTTTATTTGGATGATATTTATGTTATTTCCTCTAAACTGAACTTCGGAAGTTAGTCGTCTCTTCGATAGATGGCGCTGTACCCGTTTGGTCGCATTTCGGAATCACGCTATGGTATCGTTACATGCATTCAATTGACCCACCCGCTCAGATTCTACTTCTCTAATTGAAAAAGTTCTCGATTCAACTACCAATTTTTTTTTTGTAACATGATTTGTAAACTGTGATGGTTTTATAATGCTGACCCGACACACGTTTTCCTGTCAAAATTTTAAACAAAAATCCCATTAAAAAAAACTACTCCAGTTTTTCTAGAATTTTACAATTTTCCAGGCAATTTTTCCAATGTTTCTTCAATAAAAACCAAATTCGGACTATTGAGAAACATTTTAAAACAAAAAATAGCTGAATTGGCCCAGCCGTTCTCAAGTGATGATTTTTATTTATATAGATTACTAGCTGTGCCCCGCGGTTTCACCCGCGTAAATGTCGATTCCGTGAGAATATCGGGATAAAAAGCATCCTATGTGTTATTCTGATGTATAAGCTATATTACTGTAAAGTTTCATCAAAATCCGTTCATTAGTTTTTGCGTGAAAGTGTAACAAACATCCTCACAAACTTTCGCATTTATAATATTAGTAGGATAGTCGTATTTGTGAATGTGAGGATGATAATGATAAATCAGTTAAGTAATATAAGTTTCAATACATTTTGCGGTCTATCTAGCACAGTGTCCTTTCTTTGGTATTGTTCGTCAAGTTGTTGAGCTCCTAAGTTCTGAGTTACGTATAGTAAAAAGATTAGCTGAATTACCTTTAATATTACACAATCTTTTGTCATATTAAAAAAGGAGTAGAATAAAGGTTTCAGAAAGAGATGTTCACACGGATTCTTCATTTGAAGCCTTATGACCTCCTTCCCATTTGTTAAGACTATCATTTTGCCCTAAAAGTTGCAAAATTAAAAGTTAATCAATTAGAATTAATACTGATAGATCTTAATATTGATAGAATCTTAATATAGAATAGAATAGAATCTTAATATTGATAAATTTAAAATGTGTTCCAACAGTATCTAATGAAAGTGTAAATAAATCCTGTTCAAATTAAAATCTTACGCAATCAATCACTAAAGGGAATTAGTAACACATTCATTCATTCACGGTTTACATTTTTATGAGATACTTTTGGAACAGTTCATAGGTGCTTACTTTAGTTAGAACAACTCTTTGTGTCACATTCATATCATATTGTATGACACTACCATTTGTCACCTGAGCCTTCATAACAGAGCAATCCTTATGTTTTGGACCCCTGCACAGTTCCACGTCAGTCACCGTTAAGTTAAACGATCCCTAAAAACAAGTTTTTGCTATTATTAAGACTAAGGCGTTCTCATGGAGGTCTGCCCCGCTTGGGCGGAGCACCGCCGTGTCCTCGTAGAGGCGATCGGCAGCGGCGGCGACCTCTCGCGTCCGGCCCTGGTTCGAGCCATGGTCCGGAGTGAGACGGAGTAGCATTTGCACCAGTTATGTTTAAGTCCCATATTATAGGGGGCGAGCCTATTGCCATTCACCCGGCAAACCAGATTCCGGGCTGCTACTGAGAAATTCCTGATGGGAGGTATGAGGAACAGGGTGTAAAGTTCACTCATACTCTATAGAAAAGGGAGGATCCTCCGACCTCTGTCTGGCGGGCAACTGCCCGATGATTCATGTCGGGCTGTTGTATATATGTTAATTGCGCGGTAAACTCTGCTTGCGAGATGCAGAGAGTCTGCTTGAGAGATTTTGCGTGACGTCAGTATGACGCGTTGTTCGCATGTGGCGTTGTAGATACCGCTACATACTCAATAACATTTTGACTGGCCTCTTTCTTGGAAATCGAACCAAGAATCTCATGCTCAGCAGTAGCGCTTGCGACCACTAGACCAACGAAGCAGTCGGTACTTAATGGACTACCTTATCCAAAATTTCACCTTTATCTTAATAAATTGTTTTTGTACTTACGTAATGTTTGTCCGATAAAATCATAATAAAATTTAGACCGAGCAGAATGAGATGTCGCTTTAACATTTTGGACTTCGGATTGTAACTAAAGTAAAACCTCAAGCCTTTTGCGGCGTTTATGTTCTACGATCACGCTGTTACTTTTCCACTGCTGCTCAAACGCTTGGCCTATGGTTTTTCTTTCTCTAAAATCATGTAAAAACCTATAAAAATACTATTACTATTAAAAATACTACAAATAATAATAACTTTTCAATAGTCAGATACGCAGTCGTTACCGGCAGGCAGAAGCGCAAATGTTTGACAACCAGTCTTACAAAGGGGGGGCATCGTGTTAACCACGTATCTGTCGTGTACGTGTATCTGGGTTGTGGAGGTCAGATAGACAGTCGCTTCATGTAAAAATTACTGGTATTCAGCTGCATCTGGTTAGACTGGAAGCTGATCCCAACATAGTTGGGAAAAGGCTAGGCAGATAGATTTGTTTTTTCAATGGTCAAATAACTTTTATCTAAAGATTAAAATAATATGGCTGTTTGATATACATTGGGCCGCAATGAAAGCGGGTTGGTAACAAAAACCTCAATAACTTCGAAAGTATTGGAGCTTACTTTACAAGTAAAAAACTATATTATAGACAATTTTATAGTGCCTAAATCAATGTCATAAAAGATCAAGATTATGAAGTTTTCAATAAAAGTAAGTTAAATAAAACTTAACATTTTCACTAGATTTTGAAAAGTGTGCTACAGTATCAAATTGGATGCATTTTTTAAACATTTTAGTATTTTGTAATGCCACCACGACCGTGCTGTTAACACAGCTGTTATAGTTCGTGCAATCCACGAAGACGCGCCCCACTCTTTTTCCTAACCTCTTAAGGCTTGGGCACACCAAAAGCAGGACAAGCGCAGCACCTTAGCAGGGCAGGGCAGTTGCGCCGCGGTTGATGTCACACCAGAAACGTGAGCAGTCAGAAAGCAGTTTGAATGCGGGCCTGCTTTGTAACTGCGTTATGTGTGTCGTATCGATAGCCACACTCAGTACACTTCAAGATGTTGAACAGTTCTGACTCTGACGAAGAGGAGCTATTGTTGCTTCTAGCTTTAAGTAAAAAAAAAAGACTATGGGTTCACGATGTAATATTTATCCTTTAAATCATATAAACATTTATATTTCCTCACCAACTCAATCAATTTTTCATTCGTTTCCATGATAAAGTTGTAAAAAATCACAACCGTTTACGACCCGCGCTGCGTCTGTCCCGCGCAACTACTTTGGTGTGACTAGTCAATATGGCGGACGTAGTAATACAACGTGTACTCACTGCGGCCGCCCCGCGCCCGCGCTGCCACCGCCCCGCGCCTGCGCTGCTCCCGTCCAAAAGTTTTGTAGAAGAGCAGTGCGTGCGCGGTGCAGTGACGGAGCAGGTAGGATCAGCGGGCCCGCGTTTGTTCAGTGTGTCATCCCTCATATAACTACATTATTTTCTAACGGAGACGCACTGCTACCGCACTGCAACTGCTTTTGGTGTGCCCAAGCCTTTACACTACAAGTGTGCAACATTCCGCTAATGTTTTAGTTTTTTCGATACACACTAATTACTTATTACTTAGTGGGTAATTAGCGTGTATCGAAAAAACAAAACAATAGCGGAATTAACTGGCGATATTACGATTAGGAAAAAGAGTGGGGCGCGTCTTCGTGGATTGCACGAACTATATAGGGTTTGGCATGCTTTCCACCAGATTTCTGAGCCGATGCTGAGGAATATACAGGGTGTCCGGTAATTCCCTCATAAGGGGTCATTGTACAGACGCCAGCACATCAACCTACCCGAAACTATAAAATTTTCCCAGTCAACTTTGAACCTTATTCTTTAGTAATAAAGTTGAAAATCTATTAAAGAAATTTGACAGATTGTAGTATGTTGATGTGCTGGCGTCTGTACTTATCATTATGAACAATAACCCCTTAAGAGATTATCCATTAATTATCGGACAACCTGTATATATTCTCCATGCTTGAACATGCTTGAAAATTTGAGCATTATTTTGACAACCTTCTTCGAGATAAATCGAAATAGCTGTGCTGGCCAAATACATGCGAGCAGCGGCCGGCAAAAGTTGTATGAAAATCAATAATTCTGTCGTGGTTTAGCGGCCAAATAAATTACGTAGTAAATTATCAAAGGTTTTATTTAAATTTCGAACTGGCTTGCAAATAGAAAGCTATTATTGAAAAAAAATACAAATAAACACTTTAACGCGGGAAAAATTATTATTGTTCATTGTTCGTCATTGATTTTGAAAAGTAATTGTATTTGATAAAAAAGTTCTGCCTAGGTGCTACCTTTTTTTTGTGGACGGGAAATCATCAAATGACCCACTCTGGGTGGAGCGGAAGGGAGTGTCAGACTCTTACTGACTAAAACCCACCCGTGTTCCTTCCTTAGCCCTTTATGTTCCGGGGCAGCGGTAACCCTTTTGGACAATCCCGCTACCCGCCTAGGTACTACTTAGTTTTAATTTCCGCGTATTATTTGAGAAAAGTACTATACAAGCCTTGGCCACAACTAGGCATTGATGGACTTACGTATGTGGGCCGAGGCGAAGCCGAGGCACACATTTACACGTTCGTCCATCAATGCCTCTTTTGCTGGCCGCTGCAGTAATGTACTATTACTTCTTCCTATATTTGTAATGAAATAAACCTTAATTTAGTTTTTATTTTAAACGGATTGCTCAAATATTTTCAAAGTTATCGCATTTTTATAACCGACCCGCTTTCTTTGCGGTCCAGTGTATTTTCTGCACGAGAGCCGTCGTCAACTCCTGTGGGACATCGGTTACGACTGGGTGCTGCGGGCCGACCTCCCTGATGGCGTCAGCGTGGTTTGCTACGCTGACGACACGCTGGTCCTGGCGCAGGGGAGGTCGCATCAGGCGGCGGCCGACGCAATGACACGAGGGGTTGCGATAGTCGTGGAGAGGATCCGGCGGTTGGGTCTCGAGGTGGCACTGCACAAGTCCGGGGCCATGTCTTTTCATGGGCTCCGGAACGGGCCACCATCGGGATTCCAACTGATGGTAGGAGGGGTTCACATCGGCGTCGAGGCAACGATGAAATACCTGGGTCTCGTCCTCGACAGCCGGTGGAACTTCGTCGAACATTTTCGACGTTTGGCCCCCAAACTGGAACGGACCGGGGCCGCTTTCAAGCGGCTCTTGCCCAACCTGAGGGGGCCAAACGCCTCCTGCCGGAGGCTTTACGCGGGGGTCGTGCGGTCCATGGCCCTATATGGGGCCCCGGTGTGGGCGCGTTCACTGCGGCTGCGAGCCGCCCACTACCTGAACGCGCCCCAAAAGGTGGTAGCCGTAAGGCTGATCCGGGGCTACCGCACGATCTCGGGCGAGGCGGCAAGCCTCCTTGCCGGAATGCCGCCATGGGATCTGGAGGCGATAGTCCTCGCGCGCCTGTATGAGTGGCGCGCGGAGGCACTACGCCGGGGGGAAACTCCGCTTCCGCGGCAAATAGCGGCGGAGCGGACGGACCTCCGGCGCGATCTCATGGTGGCATGGAAGGAGCGACTTTCGCAACCCAGCGCAGGGCACGCCACGATAGTGGCGATAAGGCCCCTCTTTGAGGAGTGGCTAGAGAGGCGTCACGGCGTTCTCACCTACCGCCTTACGCAGGTCCTCACCGGACACGGATGTTTCGGGAGGTTCCTGCACATCATCAGGCGGGAGGAGACGCCCGGGTGTCACCATTGCGAGGATCGCCCAGAGGACACGGTGGAGCATACGGTGGAGGTCTGCCCCGCTTGGGCGGAGCACCGCCGTGTCCTCGTAGAGGCGATCGGCAACGGCGGCGACCTCTCGCGTCCGGCCCTGGTTCAAGCCATGGTCCGGGGCGAGAGGGAGTGGGAGGCGGTCACCTCCTTCTGCGAAGCAGTCATGCTAGCGAAGGAGGTGGCGGGACGGCTCAGGGAGAGAGCCGCACGCCTCAGCCGCCGCGGGAGACGCTACGGGCGTCGGGAGCCGCGTGACGACTCCCGGCCACCGTAGGCGCGGGCCTGCGGACGGAGAGTAATGGGTAGCTCTCCGTCCGATCAGGACCAGGCCCGTGCCGGACGGCGCGTATGTGTTCCACGCGCGCCTCAAAGAGATGTCAGCATTAAGGAAGGGGCCCGCCAGGGCCGAAGCCTGCCGGGGTAGCGGGATCGTCCGAAAGGGTTACCGCTGCCCCGGAACATAAAGGGCTAAGGAAGGAACACGGGTGGGTTTTAGTCAGTAAGAGTCTGACACTCCCTTCCGCTCCACCCAGAGCGGGAGGAGTCATTAGATGATTTCCCATCCACAAAAAAAAAAAAAAAAAGCCGTCGTCAACACGCGATAATAGTTCCTTAGTTGAAATTTATCAGCGGCGTAATTTGTAATGCCTTCCATTTTGACAATTCATTGAGTTATTTACGTTGCCGATCAGACAACTTTTTTAAACATAAAAAGCAATGGATTAGGAATTTTCTTGAAAATCCTTCGTATTGCGAAAGAAAACGCAACTGGTATGCTGAACATTGAAAAATCAGTCCAAAACCAAGTAAGGAGCCGCTGTGACTAATCGCATTTAGTTGTAGAATTATAAAAAATGGACTCACCATTAAGTTTCGAGTGATTATCACGCGTTTGTGCGCGCTGCGATGAGAGAGTGGCTAAAACGTAGGTAGGTACATAGTACCTAGTATAATATGAATGAGTCAAAAAGTGCTTGTGGAATAATATGAATACTTATTATTTTTTATAATAATTTCAAATTAAAATAACAATATTTCTATATAATAGTAGTACCTAATATCTAAATAGGTCGTTTACATATTTTTCTGAAATGACATATCAGTAGGTACATCTATGGTTTCGGTGTGGAAAACTTTAAAAGCTTAAAACATTATAATAATACTGTAAGTATGACAGTAAAAAAATCAAGGCCATAAGGCTGCCTGTCCATTGACGCGGAGCGAGCTGCGGAGCGGAGAAACGGGGAAATATTAACCATTAGGATTGCATAAAATCTCGAATGTGATTTTCTATTGGTTAATATTTCTCCATTTGTCCGCTCCGCAACCTCGCTCCGCACATAAACGGACATAAATGGTAACATAAGATCACTCCTTATTTCCCCGAGGAGATGGGCAGAGGTGTACTTATAGTACACCTACATTTCGCCCGTTATTTTGTCACAGGGGGCAGGCTCCCTGGTACTGAGAAATTCCAAATAAAAAAAACCTAAACTTTTCCCGACCCGGGAATCGAACCCAGGACTCCATGCTCAGCTGTAGCGCTTGTGACCACTAGACCAACGAAGCTGTTTCTGGAAATTGCTTCACAATAGTTGATCGCTGTTGTGTATCACATTGCAATGAATAAGCTGTAGTAGTTATTTACAATCAATTAAAATTACTAACAATAGTTTTAATATTCACTAAGGTATTGTAAACAAAATATATATTTTTAGAATCATTAAAGAAAACTTTCAAATTAGACCATCACGATAAAACATTTTTATCGAAATAAATATAACATAAGTACATTTTTTTTTTGTTTTTAACTGGGGATGTCTTTGGGCGTTGTCGAGACCTATGTAGTTGCGACCGTACAAAGTTACAGGTATTAGTTAAATTAATAACAAATTGGATTTTATGATCTGGAAAATAAAAGATTACCTATATTTGATTCACACTTTATTTGTATAATTTGGTAACCACTAAAATAAATGAATTTTTATGTTTACACAATAAAAGTTGCATTCGTCACTGTAGAAGAGGGATTTGAAAATATAATTTCCCAGTAAGAATCTCCCACCATAGTACGTTTGCGCGAGGTTTTCTATATCTATGCTGTATTCGTACCGACCCTGAAAAATATAATTATAAAAAAAAATTAAGAATATAACTCAACTAGAAAAAAAAGTGAGCCGTAGTTGCTGGCTTGCATTTGAATTTTAAATCCTAGTACTTATACAATTTTTTCTTTGTTCGGTTGAGACTAAACTTGCTAATTAAAATTACATAATATTATTATCCCACTGTATTACACTAAAGGAGCGGCAGAGATTAACAATAGTAGGTATTAGCCATTTATGTTTTTAATCACCATGTTCGGAAGCGAGTTTCCTTCCTTCAAGGATACTGAGAATTTACTGTAAAAAGACATTTATATAATATCTACAATGTTATTTGGATGTTATTTTTCTTCCTCTAAACTTAACTCCTGAAGTTGTGTGGCTAAGCTCGGCCGCTTATGCTGTTAGAAAGATAAGTCGGTTAACAGATGTATAAACCGCGCATTTAATCTGTTTTAGCTACTAACACAGCCATCTTCATTTTGCAAAGGAAGCTGTCAGAGGCATTAATAATCTACGTCGCGCATCGCTGCGAATCTCTCAAGGAACTATTTCAAAAGATTAATATTATAACGGTACCTTGCTAATTCATTTATGAAAATATTATATAAGTATGTAAGAAAAGATCTACATCTTTTTATTAATAAAATAACCGACAGATATAATTTTAATATTAGAAATAAAGATAAAATAGATCAACCTTTGTTCAGATTACATAAGTAGGTACAGACGCCAGCACATCAACCTACCCGAAACTGTCACATCTCCCCAATCAATTTTGAACCTTATACTTTAGCAATAAAGTTGAAAAATTATTTAAGAAATTTGACAGATTGTAGTAGGTTGATGTGCTGGCGTCTGTACATACATCTTTTATGGGGTACTGTGTTAAATTTTACAACAAAATAACTTGTGACATTGCAATTAAATTAAAGAAAATTTAAAACTCATATTAAAAGTACACTTTGTAAAGAAGCTCAAACTCAAACTCAAAGCATTTATTTCAATTAAACCATTTACAGGCACTTTTGAATTGTCAAGAAGTCGGTCAGTCAAAAATAAAATGAAGCTAGTTGCCCATTCCAAAGCGTAGGTACCTATGGAGAAGAACGGGCAAGAAACTCCATGGACACTCTTTTAAATTATATTTTTACAAAAATATTAGTTACATCATTAATGTTGAATTTATTATAATAATATGTGAGAACGATGTAAAAAAAGACGTATGCGTTAAAAGCGTCCAGAGTACAGCAAATAGTAAATAATAAAAAAAAACAACAATCCAAAAATAAAATAATTAAAAATAAAAATAAGCCGAGGCAGCCGAGTGATGACCAGCCCCAACTGACGCATATATTAAAAATGATGTTAAATATATATAGGTAATGACCACCAAAAAAATATACTAAACACCAAAAAAAATAACTCTATAATTACAATAGTTCTAGTTGGGCACCTCGAGGTTAGGTTACTTTCCGGGTGTCGGCGGAGGGCAGATAATGCCCTCTTCCAGCCCCCCTAAATGGGTCCAGGGGCGACGGACTCGGGGACGTCCGTTGCCCCCCATATACTAGGACCCGAGGTGGCGGCGCGTAGTGTTCCACGCGCGCCCCTCTTTGACGTCGCGGGGGGAGTCAAACACCTCACTCCCCTCCCTGACCCGAGGAGCCCCGCAGTTGCGGGCCGGCACCAGCCTGAGGTTGCGGAAGGATCGAACGTTCCCGCGACCCCCGGCGTAGGTGTGAGGTGGAACACCGGGGTGGTTTTTAGGCAGTAAGAGTCTGACAGACAGCAGGGCGGCGGACATCCATGAGGATTTTCCACCCCGGAAAAAAAAAATTAACAAAAAATGGTTAGGTTACTTTAAGCCGACGCCGTAGCGGCCAACAAGTAGGTTGCGGACGTTGCGTTGCCGCTTGGGCGACATCGCAACTGAGGCGGGCCGCGATATCGTATGAGAGGCATCGCGGCTGAGGGTTGGAGGCCACGGCGGGAGAGGAGAGCCGGTATTGCGGTGCGCCGCTCTCCCTACCTTCCACAGCCTTGACGGGGTCGCCACCGTTTGATGGCGGACGCTGTGGGGACGCAGGGGAGGAGGAGTGTTGGTATGACGTTGGCCGCTCTCCCTATCCTCTGCGGCTGAAAATTGGCAGGCGGCGGGGCCAATGACCCGACCCGTCGCACGGGGACCAAGGGTACCCAGACACGGGGTCGTCTGGCGCCCATGTGGTGGTTTGTTCCCTGGGGTGGTCACGGCGTGCTATGTGTTCTTACGTGATAATTCGGAAGTTAGTCGTCTCTTCAATAGATGGCGTTGTACCGTTTTGTCCATATTTCTGAATCGCGCTATGATATCGCTACATGAATTCAGTTCACTCTTCTCCCTTGAAAAAAACTCGATGAAAACGCCAAATCAAATAACACTTTTTGTGTAATCATATGGCTTTGTACACCATGACGGTTTTAAAATCTATTGCGCGGTTTCTGAGACTTGAACCCAAGTTTATCGTGTCAATTGGTGCTCTTGGTTCGACATCTTGAAACACTGCGGTTCTAAATAGTCTGAACTTATTTCCTACCAAAATTACCGAATATAATAAAGTTATATCGAATAGCTGCGTTTTTATCATTAAATGAAAGTTGACTATTTTAAATATCTTATTACATAGTAAAACTGATTGAATCAGCCATATCAATAATCGGTATTATTTTATTATTATTTTAATTATTGTGAATATGAGGACTATGTGAGTTTTGACCGTGTATAAAATTGTTGTTTTGAACCTATTTATGGAACAAAATAAACTGTCATCATCACAAATAGTTTAGCGTAGGTAGATATCTCGTAAGTATATAATATAGTGAAAAGATAAGCTGAAGTACCTTTAATATTACACAATCTTTTGTAATATTATACAAGGACTGGAGTACATTCCTCAGAAAGATATGTTCACACGGTTTCTTCATTTGAAACCTTAGGTACTCCTTCCCATTCGATAAAGCTATCATTTTGCCCTGAAAGTTACAAAATTAAATGTTAAACAATTAGAATACATGCAATGATCTTTTCATTGATAGATGTCCGTTCCAACAGTATCTAATCCGAGTGGTAACAACTCCTGGTCATGTTAAATTCTTACGCAAAGGGAATTAGTAACAAATTAATTAATTCATTGATTACAGTTAAGGCTGATTTAGACGGGGTAAGTAACTGACTCCAAACTCGAGACAAGTGCTGACCTGATATTTACCTAGTGTAAATTGAATTTGGAGTCAGTGGAGTCAGTACTACTGACTGACTGAATCTATCTGACTGGTCTAAATCAGCCTTCATGAGATACTTTTGGAACAGACCATAGGCACTTACTCTATTTGGAACAAAATTTTGTGTCACATTCACATCATATTGCATGATACTACGGCTTGTGATCTGAACCTTCATAACAGAGCAGTCCTTACGTTTCGGACCCTTGCACAGTTCCACATCAGACACCGTTAAGTTAAACGACCCCTGGAAAACAAGTTGTTGCTAATATTAAGACGAAGGCGTTCTCATAATACAAGTACCGAATGGAAGTCGATTTTCGTGCCTGCCTGTGTGACCGCTTAGTTCGCCTATACTACACAATCAAAATCAAAAGTTATTTATTCAAATTATGCTGAGAATCAGGACTTTTCGAACGTCAACATTAGATAAGACAGTCCCCCAAAACGCTTGCCCTTCTCCACTTCCTAGTGCTTTCGCTGGGAAGAAGAAGTGGCGCAACAAACTATTCAGCAACATACCAGTAGCTGTCTGTTCAAAACAATTCATTCTATACAATAGCAGGTATGCAAAGTAATTAACATTACGAGACTCGGAACATTAAATTAAATTGTACTTAATTATAATTTGCCAGATTTCAAAAGTCACAAATGATAAACTAGGACCATCGAAGTAAAATAAACAATTAATTATTAATAACAATAACAAATCCATGGTCAGCAAGACGACCAGTCACTACAAGCAGCACACGTTCACAAGCATTACGCAAAGATCAGCCATCACTCCCCTAGCCATATTTGAGGGAAGGAGGAAACCTGACCCCCGACGCAACCGCAAGCAGCGACATCTAAGGGGGAGCATGACGAACTTGCTGTCGGTTGCTCAGGCAAGAGTAATATTATGATCAATTATCGAAGTCGCTAGTTAACCACATATTTCAATACAACTCATTAAAAAACATTGTAATAGTAGAATACGGCAGTGATGCGGTTCTCACCATAATTTAGAGAATTTTATTTCGAAAGGTTTTAATGTACATATTAATACATTCATTTAATCTTAAATACAATAAAGAAGAAATCTGTGCGATGCAGGTGCTGGTCACTGGGTTTGAAAAACAGTGCGACAAACAATTTTCATGATGTATTTTGGGAATGGGTACTGGGACGTATCATACCTAGTTCACTACCAAACTAAACAACAATGGCTGGTCTCTAAAATGATGGCTGTCAACCGTGAGGATTTTTCTACCAACCTGCAGAACCGCGAGTTTGATAACGCCCACTCCCTCTCACGGAGAGAAGGTCTATGTTCTAGCAGTGGATACATTATCAGCTGATTATGCTCATACTTAATTAGATGTTGGTAAATGCTGTCTTCGATTTTTATGTTGATTATTAAAGGAGCTATTATTACTGATGCAGTGCAAAAAGTTTTCTTAATGAATGGACTAATCCAGAATAACACCTTTATCTTATTAAAATGTACTCACATAATTTTGGTCCGATAAAACCATAATAATATTTAGAGCGAGCAGAATGAGATGTCGCTTTAACATTTTGTTCTTCGGATTGTAACTAAAGTAAAACCTCAAGCAATTTACGGCGTTTATGTTCTACGAACACGCTGTTACTTTTCCAATGCTGCTCAAAATTCGCTTCACCTGCAGTTCTTCTTATGCGTCCCTAAAACTATTTTAAAAAATATTATAGGTATTACTATTAACAATAATTACGGCAACAGTTGTGTATTAAGGGCCACTTTTGGGTAGCGGGATTGTCCGAAAGGGTTACCGCTGCCCGGAACATAAAGGGCTAAGGAAGTAACACGGGTGGGTTTTAGTCAGTAAGAGTCCTCTTTAGTCAGTAAGAGACTCCCTTCCGCTCCACCCAGAGCGGGAGGAGTCATTAGTTGATTTCACATCAATAAAAAAAAGGGCCACTTTACGTAGTCGTTACGGGTAGTCAGAAGCCCAAATGTTTAACTATCAATCTTACCAAAGGGTATCGTGTTACCCAGTAACTGAGTTGTGAAGTCGTGTTTTAATTTTATTGACATTTTTGTCCCTCCTGTAAAACTCTTGTCTATACGCCCATTTGTTATGAAGCCCTCGTATATTTTTTATACAAAAGCTGTCAACACGCGATAATTATTTCTTAGCTAAAAGTTATCACCGACATTGCACACCTGCAATGCCTTCCATTTTGACAATTCGACAACATTTATTGAGTTTTTTACGCAGTCGCACAGACGACTTTTCCAAACATATAAAGTAATGGATTAGGAATCTCTTAAAAATCCTTCGTGTTGCGAAAAAAAAAGTGTGTTATCGAACTGAGGTGCTGATTGATCTTTGAAAAATTTGTCAAATAACAAGAAAGCAGCCGCTATGGCTAATCGTGTTTAGTTGTAGTATTATAAGAAATGGGCTCACCAATTAAGTTTCGAGTGGTTGGCGCGCGTTTGTGCGCGCCGCGAAGAGTAAAATAGCAGCAATTTTGGACTCTTTTACATTACACCGAGTAACTACGTGTAATTAGTCTATGCGTGTAATGCTATGGTTAGACGAGCGTAAAAATATTGAGGAAGAATGTGGATACTCATATTTTTTTTAGGGTTCCGTACCCGAAGGGTAAAAGCGGGACCTATTACTAAGACTTCGCTGTCTGTCCGTCCGTCTGTCTGTCACCAGGCTGTATCTCAAGAACCGCGATAGCTAGACAGTTGAAATTTTCACAAATTATGTATTTCTGTTGCCACTATAACAATAAATACTAAAAACAAAATAAAATAAATATTTAAGGGGGCTCCCATACAAAAACGCGATTATTTGGCGTTATTTGTATGTAGTGTTAACTCGCACACGGAGGGTTCCGTAACACCGTACAACAGTACTGGTGGTACCGAACCCTTCGTGTGCGAGTCCGACTCGCACTTGGCCGGTTTTTTACTGTCATGCGTAGGTAAATACAATATTATGAAATGTTTTCAGCTTCTACTCATCAATAATTTCAGGTATTGACATTCCAGAAATGTAAACGGCCTATGGGGCTATTATTTGGGCTACTATTGAATGAAAATATTGTTATTGTAATTTAAACTTATTATTAAAATGAATAAGTAAGTACCTATTGACAATCTTCCTGAATACTTTCACGCTCATCGAACCATAACATTGTAAGCATTTAGTTAGTTTGGTACTTACCGTAAGTACTACTTAGTATAATATGAATGAGTCCGAAATTACTTCTATTAAATAAGTACCTAATCGGCCTCTATAAAAAAATTATGTACATTTAAGCCACTATATCATCGCGGCGCGCACAAACGCGCGCTAATCACTCGAAACTAAAGTTTATTTTTTTGAATGGCGTCTCGCAGTTCAACCTATGAGGTGGTCGTCTGCTTAACCGGGCTTGCCTGTGGATAGGTACATAAATAAATTAACCGGTTGAATGTCGTATTTACAGACACAATTAAAAAGCCATTGTGTCTCGCGTAGATCTACGTTCGGTTACGATGGGTTAAGGCCTCCAGCCAGGGCTTAAAAAACTAAACGACTACACGCTAAAGGCACCCCTGTGGGGTACGGACCTCGGCTTAGGGCATCTCTGGGAGAGGGCAGCAAGGGACAGGCAGGATCGGAATTAACAAAACTTAGTGGTGAGCCCATTTCTTATAATTCTACAACTACATAAATGCGATTAGCCACAGCGGCTCCTTACTTGTTTTTCAACTGATTGTTCAATGTTCAGTACCCCAGTTGCGTAACACACTTTCTTTCGCAATCCGAAGGATTTTTAAGGAAATTCCAATACATTGCTTCATATGTTTGAAAAAGTCGTCTGCTCGACAACGTAGATAGGCTCCATGTAAAATACTGGTATTCAGCTGCATCCGGTTAGACTGGAAGCCGACCCCAACATAGTTGGGAAAAGGCTAGGCAGATGATGATGGGTCGAATTATCATCAAAATGAAAGGCATTGCAATTATTAATATGTTACGCAATTACGCCGCTGATAACTTTCAACTAAGAAATAATTATCGCTTGTTGACAGCTTTTGCATCCATACTAATATTATAAATGCGAAAGTGTGTCTATCTGTTACCTCTTCACGCTTAAACTGCTGAACCGATTTAGATGAAATTTGTTAAAGAGATAGTTTCGAGTCCCGGGAAAGGACATAGGATAGTTTTTACCCCGATATTCCTACGGGATCGACTCTTATGTGGGTGAAACTGCGGGGCGCAGCTAAAAGAAAATATATCAATCCGCAATATTTATTCTTTAGATAAAAGTTATCTAACCATAGAAAAATAAAAATAAATCTATCTGCCAAGCCTTTTCGCACCTATGTTGGGGTCGACTTTCAGTCTAACCGGATGCAGCTGAATACCAATATTTACTAGGTAACACGATACTCCTTGGTAAGACTGGTTGTCAAACATTTGGGGGTTTGTTCCCACTAGTTCTACTGAACAGTTCTACGGTAGAACTAATGGGAAACAGTTCCACGGTAGAACTAATGGGATACGAGGTATAGGTCTCCTGAGAGGCCCAGCACCTGTTTGTACATCCGCCACTCTTGCTACTCCGTCTGGACCTGGGTATATATTTATTATTCTACCTCTCGGCCAAGATCCCCTGGGTAGTTGTCCATCTGCCACAATAACTAAGTCACCTTCTTTTATATTTGGGGAAGATCCACCGCCGCGTCGAGGTACCAAAGTCGGAAGATATTCTCGCATCCATCGAGACCAGAAATGATCCGTGAGTCTTACGGCTCTGAGCCAACCGTCTCGTCCGATGATATCCCGATCCGTCAACGTAGCTGGGAATGGTCTTCCTGAGGACGATCCCTGTATAAAATACATTGGTGTCAAGGCTTCCTCACAGTCTGGGTCAACTGGAACATGTGTCAGTAGACGCTAGTACTAGTGAGAACAAAATTTCCCATTAGTTCTACCGATGGAACAGGTAGAACAAGTGGGAAATAGAGACTCCCACTATTTGCAAAATATCCCATTAGTTCTACCGTGGAACTGTTTCCCATTAGTTCTACCGTAGAACTGTTCAGTAGAACTAGTGGGAACAAAACCTCAATCGAGACTCCCAATAGTTCTACTATTTTGTTATACCTGATATCGTAGAACTAGTGGGAAAAAAAATTCCCATTAGTTCTACCGTAGAACTGTTCAGTAGAACTAGTGGGAACAAACCAAACCGCAGACGAAGCGAATTTTGCGCAGCAGTGGAAAAGTAACAGAGTGATCGTAGAACATAAACGCCGCAATTTGGCTTGCGGTTTTACTTTAGTTACAATCCGAAGTCCAAAATGTTAAAGCGATATCTCATCCTGCTCGCTCTAAATATTGTTATCGTTTTATCGGGCAAACTTTATGTGAGTACAATGATATTTTAATAAGAAAAAGGTGTTATTCTAAATTAGTCCATTAATTTAGGAAAACTTGTTACATTGTGGTGCATTAAAAATAAACATAAAAATCGAGGACAACATTTACTAACAGCTTATTAATAAGCATAATCAGCCGATAATGTTTCCATTGCTAGGAAACATGCCTTCTCTCTGTGAGAGGGAGTGGGCCGTAATCCAACTCGCAGTCCTGTGCAGGTTGGTGGATTACCAATATTAAAAATATTTAAGTAAAATTAAAGTTTTTGTAACTTTAATTTAATTTTCCTCACGGTTGACGGCCTGTAATTTTAGAAACCAACCGTTGTGGTCTAGTTTGGTAGCGATACCTAGTTCCCATTCCCAAAATACATGAAAATTATTTGTCGCACGGTTTTTAAATCTAGTGACTAGCCCCTGCAAAGCACAGCTTTTACGATTTTACAAAACATTGAGATTTCTGCTTTATTAGATTTTATTATTAATACGGTCAGCTGTGAAAATCTCAAGTCAAAAAATGAGATTTTATGCATACTTTGACAGCCCATAGCTCCTATATCCCACAGATTAGGTTATTGCAACTTGGGTATGTTTATTTAGATAGTTCTAGGGAACGCTTATGCACACATTTTGACCGTATCGATTACGTTTCGATTTTAGGTTTTTGGTCCATACATTTTGGACCATGTCCATTATCTAGATAATGGCGAAAACCGCATCAAAATCCATTGGGTACTTTAGAAAAACTAAGCAAACACGAAAATCGACTTTATTCTGTAAAGTATTATGAGAACGTCTTCGTCTTAATAACAGCAACAACTTGTTTTCCAGGGGTCGTTTAACTTAACGGTGTCTGAAGTGGAACTGTGCAGGGGTCCGAAACATAAGGAGTGCTCTGTTATTAAGGTTCAGATCACAAGCCGTAATGTCATACAACATGATGTCAATGTGACACAAAGTGTTGCTCCAACAAAAGTAAGTACCTATGGACTGTTCCAATAGCATCTAATGATAATGTAAATAGTGAATGAATGAATGAATGTGTTACTAATTCCTTTGAGTGATTGCGTAAGATTTTAACTTGAACAGGGTATGGTTACACTTTCATTAGTTACTGTTAAAACAGACTATAAATCTATCAATAATAAGATCATTGCATGAGTCCTAATTGATTAATATAATTTTAATACTTTCAGGGCAAAATGATAGCCATAACAAATGGGAAGGTGTACCTGAGGTTTCTAATGAAGAACCCGTGTGAAAATATATTTTTCAAGCCTTTTTTCTACTCCATTTATAATATTACAAAAGATTGTTTAATATTAAAGGTATTTCTGCTTATATTTTTACTATACAATATGTACAGACGCCAGCATATAAAGCTACCCGAAATTGTCAAATTTTACCAGTCAACTTTGAACCTTATGCTTTAGCGATAAAGTTGAAAATCGATTACAGAAATTTGACAGATTGTAGTAGCTTGATGTGCTGGCGTCTGGACATACCCATCTACCTACGCCAAACAATTTGTGATGATTAGATGAAATGAAATTATGATATGATATTTATTTCTGTGAATGGGTTTAAAAAAAAATCTTTTATTGACAGACTACATAGGCCCACATTGTGTTAATGTCTAAAATTATCTTATAAACTATGTTAGTATATATTTAGGAAACAAAAACAAAAAGGTGATAATAAAACAAAAATAAAAAAACACATATAAACGTCAAAACTCACATAGTCCTCCCATTCACAATAATTAAAATAATACCGATGATTGATATGGCTCATTCAAAAACATTATATTTTATGTAAAAACATATTGAGTAGGTCAGTTTTACTATGCATAAAAACTGACTGACTGACTGACACATCAACGCACGGCCGAAACTACTGGGTCTAGGAATGTGAAATTTTGCACACGGCTTCCTTCTATAATGTAGGGGAGCACTATGAAGGGGTTTTTGGCACGAATACTTATCTAAGTAAATTATGAAGTTTGGCATTTTTTGTTTTATAAAGTACCCCCTAAAGGGTGATTGGGGGTGTCAAAATTTGTATGCAAGAATTTTAACGCGCGGTCCGATTAACTCGAAACTCGGTAATAAACAATGACGTGTATCAGGGTTTTTCTAAAATCTACCCCTAACGGGGTGAAAAGGGGTAGTTAATTATACAGGGGAGGATTTTACTGCGTGGCTTGATTAACTCGAAAATTGGTATAAATAAATCTTCAAGTCAAGTTATAGAAACATCCCAGACAATTTTTCAAAACTCCACCCCTATGGGGATAAAAAGAGGGGATACAGTTTATATGAAAAATCTTATTCATTTGGTTAATAAACTTAAAACTTGGAAAAATAAATACAAAGTTTTATTCAAGAAAAATTGAGCTAATCCCACATAAATAATAAAGAATGTCACATTGCTACTTTTTCTTTGCAATTTTGGTATATACTGATCTCTTGTAAGATTCAAAGGAAGGGATTCATTCAAGCCTTATTTTTTCTTTACTTAGGGGGAAGGATGGGCCAGAAATTGGTTAAAATTGTCTTACGTAATAAATGAACAGCCCCTTTAGGGGGTGAAATAGTTAATAGGTTAGAAAAATATGCACCTAACCCGCTGTCGGATTAACTCGAAACTCGGTAGTAGTAGCGAGTTTCACTTATTTTTTGTTTTAGTAGTAAAAGAAAAAATAAAAACGTTGGTATGTGTTTTTGGGTTTTTCAATGGCCGCTCGAAATTGAATAAAATCGTCTAAATCTCCGCTAAATCTAAGCTAACTAGCGAAAACAAACATTACTTAAAATAAATGTTCTTGTATATCGATTTTATTCAATTTCGAGCGGCCATTATTGTTTACATCTTTGGCAAATTTATCGCGGCTGGACCTTACGTTGTTTTACAGTAAATTCTCAGTAGCCTTGAAGGAAAGAAACCCGCTTCTGAACATTTGATTAAAAACATAAATGGCTAATACTATTGTTAACCTCTGCTACTCCTTTAGTGTAATACAGTGAGATATTTTGTTTGTTGTTTAGTCTATACTGTCCCACTGCTGGGCAAAGGCCTCCAAGTCCTTCCAGGTACTCTTTTCCCGTGCCACCTTAACCAGCCCTCGCGGTACGCGGTCAGGTCATCTCGACACCGCTTTCTGGGCCGACCTCGGTTATTTTAAGTAGCACGTTTAGTCTCAACCGAACAAACGAAAACTTGACTGCTTCGTCAACTCGTCCTACATGCCTACGGCCCATTTGGGACGTCTTCAAGAAAATCAAAACAAATTTTATTTTGGGCCGTAGGCATGTAGAACGAGTTGACGAATCATTCGAAAATTGACTGGTTCGTCAACTCGTCCTACTTGTATTTTAGGATCTAAAATTCAAATGCAAACCATTTTTTTCGAGTTCTTTTATTTTCTTATTTATTCTCTATTAATGTCTTTCAGGGTCGCTATCAATACAGCGTGGATGCACAAAAACTCACGCAAACGTACTATGGAGGGAGCTTCTTACTGGGAAATTATACATTCAAAGGCGTCTTCTACAGTGACGAATGCAATTTTTATTGTGTTAACATGAAAGTTCATTTATTTTAATGTGGTTAGCATATTATACAAATAAACAGTCAATCAAATGAAATTATTCATTTTTCAAATCATAAAATCTAAAGGTACCTACACATTTGGCAGATTTTTGATAATAATTGATAATAATGTCAAAATCATCAATGATCAAATGTGCAAATACGAGTAAACAACAATTCCAAGGCACGGTTTGAAGGCAATACTTTTGTCCTGTGGGGTAATTCCGTAACACACGAACAGTTGGCTTTCATTTTGACAGTTCAACAACATTCATTGCGTTAGTTACGTTGTTGAGCGGACAAATTTATCGAACAGTGGCTTAGCAAAATGGCTTTGAAATGACAAAGATGGAGATTGATAGTGCGTTACGCAATTAGGGTGCTGGTCCAGCGCCTGAGCATAATAAGACCTTCCACCCTATCGATCACAGTGACCAAGCCAGCAGCCGAGCCTGCAGTGGCAGTTGCTGTTGGCGCTGTACTGCACTGCACTGTGTATATTTTGTTATTAATTTAATTTAATTTTAAGTTTTCATCATAGTGTCCAATTTTATTTCGTTATTTATGTATGTTTTTCTTTTGTTTTTATATCGGCACCTTCTTTTATATTATGTTCATGTGGGTAATTGGTTATCATCTAATATTGTACTTTTGTGTGTTGTGCTGTCTTTTGTATGCGCCAAATAAATGGTTTATCTATCTATCTATCTGTACAAAGCAATAGGAACTACGCATGAACTCATGCTTAGTATCTGCAACTACCCACACCAATTTTCTTATAGGGCGCTCGGTGGTTCAGTAATACTCGTAACAGCTGCACTTGTCGATCTTCAAGGTTAAGCAACGCTTGCTGAGGTCGCTCCGTGGATTGAGGACCATCCATTACATAAGTAAAGAGACCTCTCCGTGTCTCGGAAAGCACGCGTAGCTCATTGACAGTCGTTACGGGTAATCCAAACCAGTCTTACCAGCACGGGGTATCGTTTTACCCAGTAACTAGGTTGTGGAGATCAGATAGGTAGTCGGTCCATGTAAAATATTGGTGTTTAGCTGCAGCCGGTTAGATCTCAACATAGTTAGGAAAGAGCTAGGCAGACCAATCTAAAAAAATCACGGGGAACTCGTAAAACCTAAATCACATCTGATTTAAACTATATGTAAAGCTAATTCTCATACGGTTTTCCAATTTCGTATAATTATAATAAGTAATTATTATTTCAAGACTGTTAGCTTTTTAAATTATGTTAATATAGTTTAAATTAAAAAAAACAGTAGTAGGTACCTAAACTGTTAGTAATATTTTTATTAATGATGTCAGATAGTAACAAATCATAACATTTATTATTATTTGTTACCATCCGATATAAACAAATATTAATTAACAACAAACACGCCTATCTTAATGACCCTCCATGATTTCGTTATCACCTGCCAACACACTCGTAATAACAAAGGCTCTCACTATAAAAGGTGATATAAGAATTTAGTACTTATCTACTTGTGCACTCAAAGAGAAAACATAGATAAAAAATTAAGTCATTCTTGTTTAATTGTTTTCTGTAATTTGCCCACTTACATAATAACACTGCTTAAAGTTAAAAGACTTTTAAACATCGAAAAATGTTTAAACAGACCTTGAGTTTATGCAACGTTCTTATGCAACGTTCATAAATTAGGGGTATAGTATCTAGCTAGTGTCTTTACTATAGCATCCTAGTTTACCCAATTTGAAAATATTAGTACCATAGGTGGGCGCACCTTTAGCAGCGATAAATTTTGTCTGTGAGTGCGTGCGACGACGCATATGTGTGCGTGTGACGACGCATACGTACGAGCGCGCTCGCATACAAACCGTGTTCGGAGCGTAGTATGAAGATACCCTATTTGTTTTTACTATGTTAATACGAAAGCGTCGCGTCGGTAGCCTGCAAAATTCAACTTTCCGAACGTTTGCAATTTGCAGGTCAGAAGGTTGTATATTGATTTATATAAGATATATGCGGTCGTAAAAAATATTTATTTATAGAATGATAATCATAAAAATCATCAATAGTTCTCTCTAAGTTCATAATACCCAATCGAATGACTATTTCATGAAATCATGACATTTGAGGCCAATGAGATGTAGGTTTTGCTGACTCTAATGATTATCCTATCCTAACTGATATTATAAATGCGAAAGTAAGTTTGTGTGTTTGTTACCTTTTCACGCCTAAACCACTGAACCGATCATCCTGAAATTTTGCATATACATTATCAGGTACACAGAAACGGGCATAGAGTACCTTTCGTCCCGAAAAAAAATGCTGTTCCCGACGCAAAGAAAAATAACGTTATTATGATAATAGACGGCGCCACGTGTCTTTCGAAACTTATGCGGGTGAAACCGCGGGGCGCTGCTAGTAATTCTATAAAGCCATATTTGTTATGGTCGCGATTTCGCGAATCATATTTTAATCAACATACAATCTGTCACTGACCTGTAAATTGCAAAAAAAATTAAGGCTACCTTAGCGCACTCTAGATCATGCCTGTACTTTGTACCTACTTCCGTGCACATAGGTACCATTTCATAGTTCAAGGCAAAGACTCACCATCACCAACATGCATACATGAGGAAAGATGGGGCCGCTAGAGGTTAAAAGAATATAATATCCACTGTCAGTTAAAGACCGGAATTAGGGACACGGTATTCTATTCAATATAATGTAATATTCAAGGTGTTCCATTCAATGGGATCCCAGATCAGAACGACTGTAATTCAAGGACGTCTGTTAGGATGACAACAGAAGAGAGAGAGGAACAGACAAAACAGCTTTGAACCTTTTAAAGTTTTTGAAGTTTTTATATTTACAGGGTTTTTTTTTTATTCTTGACCTGCAATGCAATGCGGGTTCTCAAACTTGCTAGAGTATTTTGTTTCATAAGTACTTAATGATTTAAGTACTAAAAATAGAATTCGCTTATCTCATTTAATTTAATTAATTCATCTGATATAATACGTTTATACACAGACATAAAGACACATTTACTTTATAAATATACATTAAGATACATTGACTCTATTATATGTACAATATAAAAATACAGCAGTAATAACATTTGTATTACACATCAAAATAAATCTTATTGTGTAAACAAGTATACGAGTAGTACCTACTTATGAAACACAAGTATAGTAAGTACCTACTTACGACAAAAATCACTCGTAAAACCTAAGTATATAACATCTGATTTAAACTATAAGTAAAGCTAATTCTCATACGGTTTACTTATAATCAAAAAATTAATTTAAGTAGATACTGTATAAAAAAATATTTTTGAGAAGCCATGATTTTACTTTTTTTATTTGTAGAAATGAAATAGTAGTTTTTTTATGAGTTTTGAAATATGGTTTTAACTTTTATGGACGTAATCTAACCAACATCGAGGTTGACTGCTCCAACGATCCATCATTAATTGTACCTATCTATAAAGATACAAACTCATTACTTCTGTCCTTCCGCCAACAGTCACAACCATGATATATTATTATCCCCAACATAGTGAATCGGGTCTTCATTGTTCAGACCTCACCTAATGTAAATATAATTGTACTAGACCACATCTCAAACAATGCCTGTAGCACACCTGTAGTATGAAAGACCTTGAATTCCATCACATATGTCTCATTATAGTCTAGTTATCGAGTACTTCCAAGTGGTGTGTTTACTTGATATTCTGAATATCATTCGATAATTTATGGTCACGATGACAATTCATAATATTAAAATATTATTATTTTCAAGTTTTGGTGAAGTACCTACTTAGTTTCTTTAAGTTATTGAATAGCGAGTGATGCGTGCTGCTCCTGGACATTATAGGCATCCATCTATTAAAATTTCCCAGCCAGACCAGCCCGAGGATTGAAACTTAAAGTAAACCATAAATCATCCTCGATACGAATACGTTTTACATTTTTTTCAAACGAGACATAAATGTATGGTCTACCTTCAATAATGATTGTGTGCATGTTACATTTTTTGTTTAAAGATCTCTCAAAAATAACTGTTCCCTATCTACATTTTTACCGCGTAGATATTGCACTTTTATATGAAACAACTGTTTTTTTTTCATCAATATTGTTTCTATCATCCTTGATCATTTCACTAGTGGGTAAATAGGTAATTTTGCCATTACGTTTTACAACTTCGGTCCAACTCCAAAGCTAATTTGGATCATTTGGTAACCACCATCTTCATCTTACTTGGCCTGTTGCGATGCCAGTTGCCAGCTATCCGGCACCCTAATTGCATAACACACTACTACCCTCAATTTGAATAATTTCGAAGCATATTTCTAATCCATTGCTCCATAATATGTTCGAAAAATGTGTCTGCTCAACAACCCAAATAACACAATAAATGTAGTTGAACTGTCAAAATGAAACCCATTGCTACAGATAGTGTGTTATACAATTACCCTGCGGGTCAGGGGGTCTACTCCCTATGAATATAATCCGTAGTTACGGCCGAAGTTACGGGCATTTCCTCATCCGTAATTCAAAAGTGCCTGTAATTGGTTTATTTGAAATAAATGTTTTGAGTTCGAGTTTTGTTAGTTCGGGGCCTGAAATATGAACGAATCACAACACGATTTGATAGTTGTCCCTAATCCCAATGTGTTTTTGCCCTTCCGGAAAATTGAATTTGTCACTTATTTTGACAGATCGACTGCTTTCAGAAGGGTCTTGTGAGACCCCCTGAGACGAAATGGTTATTGTGTCTGCCTTTAGACGTTGAAACAGCTTTTGCTTACCAAAAGCATTTTGAATACATATTATTGGCTTGCATATTCCTTTTACTTTAAATATGAAGCAAGCTCAAGAGCCATACCAATAGATATGGCTTTTATCTAGGTTTAAAAAAAACCCTTAACAAAGGAATAATAATGATCAATATTGACCACACCACCACAATAAGATCAATCATTAATTGCATTAAAGAGATTAATTGTTCATCTTATCTTTTTGTTTTTCATTTCAGTTTATATTGTTTATTATTTATTGTTAATAATAATTATTCTGATAAAACAGACCTCTTTATAACATTTATCATTATACATTTATTATGAGGACATTCAATGATAAAGCTTTTTTATACTGTCGTCGGTTTGATAATAAAAGTTTATTTATTAATACATTTGTGAATGCAAACAGTGGAAAGTATTTCATGTTAATTGGCATAATTACTACTGCAAAGGACAGGACCTACACTTCTGCACATAGGACTTAAGGTCGCCATTTATTTTAAGTAATGTTTGTTTTCGTCTAAATCTCCGAGCTAACTAGACGAAAACAAACATTACCTACTTAAAATAAATGTTCTTGTATTATATCGATTTTCGATCGGCCATTGTTGTTTACATCTGAAAAATTTAGAAACGCCGTACCTTACAAGGATTACCTATTAGGTGCAATCTACTACATTATCAATCTCTGTAGCTACGTCCAGTATTTTTATCCATTCCATGCTAAATACCTGCTTATCTCTAATTACCTTCAACAATTTTTATCATAGCCTAGCTGTGCCCGCGACTTCGTTCACGTGGAGGTCGGAAATAATGTGTCGCTTAGAGAAGGTGTAGGTACCACCATTCCTCCATTGAAAAGGAAGAATCTTTATTCGCTTTTTAAGTTTTACTTTTTTTGCGCAGAACGCAAATTCTTTTTAGTTACTCCTTGTTAAGTTACCCCTTATAATATCTTATAGCTATCTGCCAGTGAAAATCCCGTCAAAATCGGTACAGCCGTCTAGTAAAAAGCTGTTATTTTGACATTACAGACACTTCAATTTTATTTATTTGAATGTGTAGGTATGTAGGTATTGATTTTAGCTATAAGTAAATACTTGAAACTTATGCCCGTTTTTAGGGTTCCTTAGTCAACAAGGAACCCTTATAGTTTCGCCATGACCGTCTGTCCGTCCGTCCGCAGTAAGAGCTCAGAGACTCTTAACACTATAAAGCTATAATTTGGCATGGATATACATATTAATCACGCCGGCAACGTGGTACCTTCTGTACACGTAAAGTTGGGATGTTTTTTTTTTCTCTCGTCTACCCCACAGAACATTTATCTGTTCTGTGGTGTACCCCATAGTGTGGGGTATCGTTGGATGGATCATTCAAAAATATTGCGGGTTTGTGATAACCATATTTTTGTTAGTATCCCCCCCCCCCCGCCAGCTGCTTTTGGATAAGTCAAAAAATTCACGGCAGTAGTATATATAATGAAATTAAAAGGAAAACTATCACAGCTAAGTAGACTTTACAAGTATACGAGTAATAGTCGACCAAATTAAATTTGCAGTTGCAATGTATATGGGAGAACATGATTTTCAGCTATAATGTTAAGTTTGTTCTTGGGATAAATTCATTCCAATTACGGAACCTTTCATTGTGCGTGGTCCGACATGCACTTAGCCGGTTTTACTAACACTGGACGACACATAAGTGGATGCCTAAATATTATTGCACTCTGTTGAAAATACAACAATGCGCTTTGGAAAAGATAGGCTCAGAATACCACGTAATAATATTATCATATTATCTTTGCAAAAATATTTACAAATTGTAGTTTGATATTTATATTACTGTTCTCCTGATTTCCTGCATTGCGAGTAGGTACAGACGCCAGCACATCAACCTACCCGAAACTGTCAAATTTTCCCAATCCACTTTGAACCTTATGCTCTAGCGATAAAGTTGAAAATCTCTTAAAGAAATTTGACAGATTGTAGTAGGTTGATGTGCTGGCGTCTGTACCTATATTTTCAGGATTTGGAACAGAATTTCAACCTCGTCCATAAAAACACTGATTATGATGAAGTTACATAAAACCTAAATGTATATAAGTAAATCAAACATTCAAAAACCAAGTCATGCAAGGCTAATTAAATGATCACTTATCATAATTTTTCAAATCATTCCGTGAGTATATTGAAACTCACACATACACGCTTTAGTTAGATAATAATTATAGATATAATTAAACAATGTCAACCTCCTCTACACAATGCCAATGCCAAGATTTATTTTCAGGATTCAGTATTGAAACGGACGCGACCAAAACGAACAAAAAATCATCCGTGTGTGTAAAGGCGGTTACACACGAAGCAATTTTCTTGCCTGTGGAATACAATAAAATTGAATCAACAATAGACTTACATCGTCCAAATACTGTTTAGACTGTGCAACTTTTATTGTTTATTCAACTTGTGGTATGACACAGGTAATTAAATCGCACCATGAAAAGGGGGATTTAGGTGAAAAAAAAACGAAAGACGTTAGGGTCACTGAAATTAAAGTCGACGATCTCACAACTAAGAAAACCTCCTGTTTCAAGGAAGAAACAGCACGAAGCCAATACTGAACACCGACTGTAGGTAAAACTATAGTCCGGTCGTCTAGAGAATGCGTTCCTGACAACTGTCAATGTGACAATTCTAGTAGCTAATAAAGATCAAATTCGCAAAACACGTCTTCCTTTGTATGAAAATGACAGGTTTCAAGAACGCATTGTCTCGTCACATCGGCCGCACTGTAATAGAATAAGTACATACGAGTACACCGTTTTCATAATGATGGATGAGTTTGAACGTTGTGACGTTCAAACTCATCTTGCATATTGCTTATTTCTATAATTTCCAAATATCTTAGGGCCTACACAAGTTGCAATCGCTTTCATAGCGTTTCGTGCATCCTAATTGCGTAACACACTATAATCAGAATCTGAATAATTTTGAAGGTTATTGCTAATCCATTGTTACATAATAATTATGTTCGAAAAATGTGTCTGCTCAACAACGTAAATAGCGCAATGTTTTCTGTTGAACTGTCTGGATTGAAATAAGCGTTTTGGTAGCCTATATAAATAAATGTAAAAAGCACTTTTGAACGTCAAAATTAACAAGAAAATAAAATGAATTCTATGCTTGTTTTAAACCCTATGAGCGTTCAACAAGTTATGACGCATGCGCTATTATCTTAGCGTTACACGCATGCGTCTTTAAAATAAGCAAAATGTAGACGAAAACGGACTAGTGCTGCTTATGTTATAACATTTTACAAACTATTGTACTTAATATAGAATTAACTCTCATAATAAAACGTACGGAACACAGGTCAATAAAAAATTATAATCTGTATTGAGGCGTACCTACTCATCTACATTATCGTGTCCGTGTCACGTGTGTGTGACGCGATGCTTATTGCCGGCTGGGTACGCGAGAATTAACCATTTATAGCAGACCCACTGCAGCGAACGCACGTGTTCAGACAACCCGGCTTGAAAATGGTTAAAGTAGACATCAAATACACTAAGGTAAGACTTTCTGACTATAATTTTAAATACTATACCTTTCAGAATAAAACTTAAAGAACGTACGATGAAATTCTTAACAAGATTGTAGGTTAAAAAAGTGTTTACAAAATTATTCAATATTGGTTGCCGGCTCACGTAGGACTTACACAAATGATTAGGTATGCTTGTAAAAACATGGTTTACTGATAAGACGTTCATATACCTACCTATTCCTTTTCGGATTTAGTTGATTGTGGGGTTTTTGATAACTATTTTTAGACATAGATTTAGATTTGGTTAGAAATTGAGCGTTTATTTAGAGAGCATAGCAGAATAGCATAATATCGTAAAATAAATACACTATGTTATAATTATGTACTTTATTGATCATATTAAATTAACTATAGTTTATTGAAGATTGGATCCGCGAATAAAATTATTGCTCACAAACACATTGCAATAAGTTTGTGAGGTTTGTTACTGGGTTGTCAGTCGCATCTCCGCGTCAGTTTATTTACAAACCAGCTGGAATATTTCTGTTTCTGTTTATTTTCTATGTTAATCTTTGATTTTATGTCTACCTACATGGGTAAAGGTACACGGTTAGCAACAGGCTGTAATTTCAGACATCGGCATTCAATATTTGCGGTATACACAATGCAACATACAGGAAACTCAAGCATTGAATTGCCCAACAAAACCACAATAGGTGATTGATTGGTGGATCAATATGCGGGTACTTACGTATTGTACCAAATACATTTTCAATCAAAACATTGCTGTTTCTGTGAAACGATTGGCTTGTTACTCCTTGTAGGTAGGTGTGTGGGCACGATCAGGAGATATTTCGATATGAAATATATAATAGGTGATGAAAGTGTTTTTTTATTCATAAAAAGAAGGTATATTTTTTTCGTTCAACAATACATACATAATCAGCCTATAATGTTCCCACTGCTGGGACACAGGCCTCCTCTCAGTGAGAGGGAGTGGGCCGTAATCCACCACGCGGGCCCAGTGCGGGTTGGCAGATGCAACAATACGTTAAAAACTTTATTAGAACCTAATCATGCATATCAATTACCTACCTACATCTTAGAAAAATAATAGAAAATAATTTTAAATAACTTGGAAAAATACTGTTTTATTAATTACTTTTTGTTATAAGTACATATAAAAAGACGCCTACTTAAAATATTTTTTACCTTAAAAAGAAGGTCCCGTCCCTAAGACGACACACTGATCGATAAATATGGTAGATAGGTAATTTTTTTGTTTGTAGGTGTTTTTTTTTTTACACTGTCTATTTGTAAATAAACACTCGTTCACAAAATGCAATTTGTAAGCAAAACGTAAGCGATAATTTTAATAAATGTTATAATAATCCATTGCTTTTACTGTTTAGTTGTTCATCAACAATGAGTGGGTAGACTCAGTCAGCAAGAAGACCTTCCCCACCATCAACCCTCAGGATGAGAGTGTCATCATACAGGTGGCTGAAGGCGACAAGGTATGTGAAAAAACAGACTAGAAAATATTAAGAAAACAGTACTCTTTATATTTATTAATAAGATTTATTCCGGTCTGATAGCCTGAACCCCCCCCCCCTCCAACCCTCCACCCCCTCCCCCCCTTGATCCCCTGCTAGTTCGTATTCTGTTTTAAACTTTGTCTTATCCACTATAAGCTTTCTCATTCCGGTTTGATCCAGTTTTTCTTTTGTTTTTATTCCTGAAGGATCGTTAGCAACTAAAATAAGTACAGTGTAAGGAGGTATGATAAGAACTGTATGTCTATTGTATACCTACCTAGTCTTATTAAATAGCCAAACAATACTGCATCTTATTATCATTTATCAATATAATAATTTGTATACAATATTTAACTACCTACAAATAACAATCAAAATTGACACATTTCTACGACAGGTGCAGTTTAATACAGCAGAAAATATATAATATATGCAAGAAACTTGTAAAATTGTCGCCTGTCCCTTGTTGCCTGTCGGTTTTATTAAATAGGACCTCGGTCAGCTCAAGTAACTTGGAGCGACGATCTTCGCAGACTGGTTGATATCAGACTATGAGAGCAAAAGGACCAGTATAGAGAGTGCATCTGTGTTTGTGCACACACTTGTGCACTTAGTGCACTATAATATGTCCTGGGTTGGCTTGGCCGCCGTAAACGAAATTCGGTCGGGAGGATATTATTACTTTTATGATGAATAGGTATAATGTTGGTTTTTTTTATAGGCTGACATCGACATTGCAGTAGCTGCAGCCAAGAAGGCGTTCCACCGCTACTCAGAATGGCGTCTCCTCGATGCTTCTGCAAGAGGTCGCCTCCTCCTCAAACTGGCTGACCTCATGGAGAGAGATGCCAAGTACCTAGGTGAACTGGAAACCCTGGATTGCGGCAAACCCGTCAAACAGGCAGAAGGCGAAGTTTTGTGGTCTGCTGGTATCATCAGATACTACGCCGGCAAAGCCGACAAAATTCTTGGCAACACTATTCCCGCAGGTAACTACTTTTCAAGATTATAGAATAAGACTTTATTCCTACTTACCTAGATGAAATAACCCCGTCTTCCAGAATTTTTTTCGGTTATTCAGACAATTTATTTAACCAGTTGTCGGGAGTAAAGACTGTTCGCGAAAAAACATAAGATAACATGCTATGAAAACTGCATTAACCATTATAATTGCGAACATTATGACGTTTTGGCATTATAATCAGCCTATAACGTTCCCACTGCTGGGACTCAGGCCTCCTCTCTGAGAGAGGGAGTGGGCCGTAATCGACCACGCGGGCCCAGTGCGGGTTGGTAGATGTCACATGTCTTCGAATTATTGGTTCTAGGACATGTCGGTTTCGCCACGATGTAACTGGAATTTGACCAACCCTCCTATTGTCCAGTGACAATACATCTATCGTAATCGTAATCGATTACGATAGATGACGAAGTACCCACTGTACAAGATTGATTTCTATTTCGATCAGTAGATACGATTACGTATCTACTGATCGAAATAGAAATCAATCTTAGTTTGATAGTGTCATGATGTCGTTACAGAATCATAGGAGATAAAAATCATGACTATTTTTATTATTTAACATTATGCTAATAGATAAATATAAAAGTTTTTCTTAGAGGTCGACAGAAAAAACCGTCAGATATAAGCTTCAAGTTATGTTTATATACATATTATATATCTATGTTTCACTTTATATTAATTAGAGCTCTTGTACATAGTTTAGTTTTCTGTTTATCCATGTTAAATTATTCTGTTTATTTTCTTATTATTGAACGTACAGTGACACTTTTTATTCTATTTTACAGCTCTATTTGTAAATGTTTGTAACAATACATAATATTCTATTCCAAATATTTAAATACTTGGGACGCGAATTATACGTTACACAAGCTTAAATACCCATACCACACGCACATAGAAACCGTTAGTGTCTTCTATTCAATATAACCATGAACCATGAATGTTTTTACCTTGCACGAGGCCATTTGTTGAACCCGCCATTGTATTTCAGATGGTGAGGTCGTGACCTTCACATTGAAAGAGCCCGTGGGCGTCTGTGGCCAAATTCTGCCATGGAACTACCCCATCCCCATGTTTGTGTGGAAAATCGCCCCCGCCTTTGCTGCCGGTAAGTTTCATGTTTATTTAACACAAGCGAAAATATGAATGGGACTTCCTCAAGAAATTTTCTAATTTATAGTGATAACTACATCAAAATTCCATCAAGTAGTTTGGATTAAAATAAATAAGCAAACATACTCCTTTGTTGTAAATATTTTATTTCTTACGGAATAATATTTTCAGTGGTGTAAAAAATACGTTGTTAGATCTTCGACTAAGCAAACATGGTTGTTGTAAAAAGTAATCTTGAAATTGTGCCTAGTGATTCTTACGTTGATCTACTAATAGATAGACTTATTTTATTTTACTTCAAAAAACCTCAAACTATTTCTACTGTTTTTCCATAGGCTGCACAATAGTCCTCAAGCCCGCTGAGCAGACGCCTCTTACGGCCTTGGCAATGGCTGCCCTGGTCAAAGAGGCTGGTTTCCCTGCTGGAGTCCTCAATGTTGTCCCCGGCTACGGACCTACTGCTGGATCTGCCCTGACACACCACCCTGATGTCGACAAAGTTGCTTTCACTGGCTCCACTGAGGTAAACTTACAATTTTGTATGAGATCAATTTCATTATCTTTGAAAGGATTATTTCAAAATGTTACATTATTCGTTGAATCTACCTACTTAGTTTAAATTCCTTGTAAAACAGGATATAAATGTATCTACTTACTGCAAAACTTACTCTTTATAACAAAAATCTAATTTTATCTACTCGCTAAAAATATAAAAGTGAAATTGCAGTCTTCGAAATAATCTAAACAAAATGTCAGTCAGGTTCCCAACGTTTGCGTGGGTAAATAAATATTGCTAGAATTAAAGGTTCAACGTCCGTGCGCTTATAATATAGAATTTAAACCTTGAACCTTCTTAGTGAATCAATATTACAGAAATATAATATTTTTTGTTGTCCTTATTACTGGACCCTATAGTTTGAACTTATTTGAAAATTAAACTTTTCCCGTGTTACTCCCTAATTCTATTTCAAACAATCATATCAGCAGATCAGCAGATATTATATAAAATGACACTGCAAAAATCAACATGAAATAACAAATTTCTATCAATTTCATACCCACTTGTAAAGATAAGATAAGATAAAGAATGTTACACAATATTATGTAAATCGTCACAACAATAATAGGTAAATTAGTTTGCACTTTGTGACGCCTATTATTGTAACAATGACTATAAATTTTACTGATTTATCTTGACCCACTGATCGTCCACTTCTATTGAAATAGCCTCTTATAGAATACTTAGTTGGTCTAGTTGTCTGAGATGTCCCCAACACAATTGCTCCCCATGGATTCCTGAGTTGAAATCCCGGGTCTGGTAGAATATTATTGGGATTTTTGGAATCGAGATTTGTGCCCCGTTTTATGGCAAATTGGCCTCGCCACCTATTAAATATATGAGACTATTAACATAGCTGGTGGGGCGTACTTACTACCTCAGCTTAACCCTTCGGGGTCTTCTAGCGTGATGTTGCATAATGTTGTCTTATGAGCTGTTTAAGCATAATGTTTACTTCCCCTTAGTATTTCCACACAATGCAGCATAATATTAGCAATGCAAACTATTACCTACGTGCTTCGAATAGTGATTCATATAGGAATGTTATTTTTTCTTGCACAGGTGGGTAGGATCATAATGAGCGCCGCATCCGCCGTCAACCTGAAGAGAGTAACACTTGAGCTTGGAGGCAAGAGCGCGCTGGTCGTCTTCAATGATGCTGATGGTAGTATTTTCATATCTTCCGACAAAGGCAATTTAGCCAATGGGTGGTAAATATATGTAGAACGTATATACGATATATTAATCGTTTACCGACACAGTGTCAGCCATACTCGCAAAATATTTGCGGGATGACTTCACGATTGCTAGTTGTCTGATTAAATTGGTTGACCACTTAGAACATTTCGTAGTGATATTGTAACTAAACACATCTATTTTTGAGCTTGATGCAATGAGAAATATTGAATTTGTAGGACATTTAGTAACAGAATCCATATACGCAATTAATGGTTTGTATACAATACAGTATGAATTTGAAGAGGACATAATTATGAATCTTCATTGCACAAATCGCCAACACACTTGAATGCAATTGCCCAGAACAGTTGAACAGTCTTGTTTTAAATTGTTCAATTGATAATGAAGACGACTAAATTGATAATACTCACGCATGTGCCTCCATCGTTACAATAAAGACTTGTACTGTTGATATCTCACTTTTAACTAATTATGTTTTAAAATAGGTACTATATACTCGTAAAGTCATATTTAACAAGAGAATAGTTTTAGTTAAGTTAGGATTTAATTTTGTTATTTTTAGTATTAGATATACATAGATATTATATTTGTATAGCAAATAAAATTTAGTTAAATGTATACAAGAGAAATGATTTAGAATTTTTAGATTTTAAAAAATCCAAAATATTGAACAGTGTTAAAGCACACAGAAATAATTCACATGTTATCGTTTATTGTTTCAACTCTGACATAATAATCTTCATAGTGTGCGAATTTAAACCATGTAATGAATACATGGCGGTGATAGAAATATATCCCTGTAAGAGATATCATGTTAGGTTTATGTATTCAAGGTACCTACAGAAAAAGCCAATATAATCTGGCATTTTGCCAAGACAAGGTTTCTTACTTAATTATTTGAAGATCCATATTAGTAGGTAAGCCAGATGATCATTCTACAATCTCAATAAAAATGGATAATTTAGGGGCAAGCATTATGAATTAATCTCATTTACCCATGGCGTGATTTCTAATTTCATTTTAAAATCTGTCCTAATTATTTTATAATAACAAAACCCGTAACTGATCGTGTTCCAGCGTCATGAAAATTCATAAACTGTTCTTGTTCTAACACGAAGATACTTACTACAATGTATTTTTCTCTGTTTAATGTCAACCTTGATTTATTTGCTTTCATTGAAATCTGAGCTAATTCCTTCTCGCTAACGTTTATGTGGTTTCACGAATCGGCCGGTAATTCCTTTCAATGAAATTAAATTAACATTGTTTTCATTATTCTCTGAAGAAGCCATTGCTGCTGAATATATTGAGCTACAAATAACATCCAGCTCTGAGCTTATAATAGTATGATAAGACCATGCACTTGTACATTTATTAATTAAACTCTCGCATGATTATCTGGGAATTAGCATTCCATAATAAACTAATGATATTTTATCTCCATATGTACAAACTGCCACTTTATTGTATTTGCTCATGTTGGCTTCTACATCTTCAACTTCTATTCAATGTCGAAAGAATCGTACCAGAATCCCTTCTCGATACTTACCACTGTTTCGTGAAACGGCCGGTAATTCCTTTCAGTGAAATGAAATTAACAGTGTTTCACTTCTTTTCATTCACAGTTGAAAAGGCTGCGGAGATCGCACACAGGGCTGCGTTCGCCAACGCTGGTCAGTGCTGCGTTGCTGGTACCAGGACTTACGTCCAGTCTGGTATCTACGACAAGTTCGTCGCTAAAGCCGCCGAGATCGCCAAGAAGAGGACAGTTGGAAACCCCTACGAGGATGTTGAACAGGGACCTCAGGTTCGTGAGAGATTCTTCCATTACAAACATGGTTCAGAAAGATCTTCATCAATCTGATTTCATCGTTAACTAAAATTAGATGTAGGGCGGGCAGCAGGGAACTAATGGTTTTGATGTTTCTTGAGGAAGGAAGGCCTGTGGCCATGAAAGGACATATTTCGGCCGAGATGATGATGACAATAAAATAAGTTCATGATGATGGTCAAATTTTAGAAAATCGAATCTAAATCCAAGAAACAATAGCAAAAAAAAAGTTTGAATCATTCAAAATAACAATTTCATACCTTACACTATTTCTAAATGAAAATGTAATGACGGAATCCTACCGTTGTTTTCAGATCGACACAGACATGTTCACCAAAGTTATGGGTTACATCGAGGCTGGTAAGAAGGGTGGTGCCCGTTGCGTCGCTGGAGGTGACCGCCAAGGCAAAGTCGGCTTTTTCGTCCAGCCTACAGTCTTCGCTGATGTCAAGGATGATATGAAGATTGCTAAGGAGGAGGTGGGTAGCAACTACTTGTAATAACAGATTATATTTAGAATCCAATGATATAACGTTTTTGGGCCATAAATGTACGAACAACCATACAAATCTTCGTTCACGGTTATGAGACTGGAATTCTGATGAAAAATATTTTACGAATTCAAATATTTTGACTGCAATCTACATTCATACATCGAGCCTTTTCAGGAAGAACATCGTAAGCGCCAAAAATCCCAAAAAACTGTTTTAATATTAATCGCCAGATCAACTGATTTTACATTTTGCATCACCTTCTCCTGTAAAATATGCAAAATGGCGGTTACGATCTTCTTCCTGAAAAGGCTCGACATAGTCTTGCTACATTTTCATCATAATATTAGCAAGGAGTGTCTAATTAGACATTGCCATAATATATCCGGTTCAAATGACTGGTCGGAAATAGACTCCAAGGCCGGTCTTATTTTTCATATTTAACAAACGCGTCCATGTTTCCTGATCAATAAATTACATTTTAGCTAATAATATTATACTGATTTTGACATAATTATTTTTTGTAAGCAGCTTATTCTAGTTCATATGTTTTGTTCGTAATTTCCAAATTGATATCCCTGTTATATGCGCTTCACTGTATTCTGATTAATAAATATCACTTTAGCTAATAATATTGCACCGATTTTAATATGGTTTTCAATTTCTATATCTAGATTTTCGGCCCGGTCCAGAGTATTCTCAAGTTCGACAGCTTCGAAGAAGTCGTTGATAGAGCCAATAACTCCAACTACGGTCTGGGTGCTGGTGTCATCACCAACGACATCACCACCGCCCTCGCTTTCATCAAACACGTGCGCGCCGGCTCCATGTGGTACGATTTGTTTTTCTTTTTCTTTTAAATTATCTTCGTCAATATAACATCTATTAGAAGTGAGCTGTTGTAATAACATTATTCAACGTCTTAGAGGATTTGTTAATTCTATAATAGATTGATGTCGTGGTCGATAATGGAATCTAATCACTTAAAGATAATAATTATGCGAACTGTCTATATGAATACATACACAGTCCGCATACCTTGACTTCATAAGAAGCACTTTAAGGCCCCCTTTGGTAAATAGAAATGAGTAACTTGTACTGGAATATTTACTCCATACAAAATTATATACACTTGCGTGCAAAAAAATTGGCCCACCCCATGTTCTCCATTTGAGACACGCTATCTCAAAAAACGTAATGTACCTATATAATTTATTATTTTATGTTGTGCGAAGGTAGGTAAGGTACAGTGTATTTAAACATACACTATATTTTGATAAAAGCAATAATCTTGACAAGATCGACTCGATTCTTCAGATGTCCTCATCACTGACTTTTGCTCGGAAAAAAGTGCGTGACTTTTTTTGTCAATGAAATTGACAAACGTTAAATTTTGTTCATTCCTGCTTGTTTTTATCAAAATTAAACTTGATTTTCTTAACAGACTTCAAAAAAGGGGGTTCTTTATTCAACACCCATATTTGTAAGTTCGCGATTTTCTCAAAAACTAATGAATCAGTGTTGATAATTCTTTCTCTAACGTAAACTACATACTTTCAGGAAGATTTTAATATACAATATATTAGGTTATAGTTAGTAAAACTTGTTGAATTATATTGTTTCAAATCGAAGAGCAAGGGGTGGGTCGATTTTTTTACACGCAAGTGTAGATTCTATGAAAAAAAATATATAAACGAGTTTATTTATTTGTTTCTAGGGTCAACACCTACGAACACGTGGCTCCTCAAACTCCCTTCGGTGGATTCAAGGAATCCGGTATCGGCCGCGAATTGTAAGTATCCTTTTCTCTGAAACCTTAAATATTTGACTTAATGATAACCATCGATCAAACGATTCTGGGCCCCATTTACAAAAAGTATATCGTCTGTTGATTAAATTAGCCCAAGTTTATTTTTTACAAAACTTATGTGTCATCACCTTCCTGTCCCTTGGTCCATCTTATTTGCGGTCGGCGCAACACGTTTTCGTCTTCCATTCTCTAGTGTCAATTTTATTGCTATCTTTATCAAATGATCAAAAATCTTGTGTCATTATGATTTCACATCATAGAATGACCTTTAGTACCGGGTATTATTTTATCATGTTAGTGTTTTTTTTTTATTATATTAATGTATGACAAAAATCTTTTCAGGGGTGAGGACGGTATCCTGCAATACTTGGAAACCAAGACAGTGTCCTTCGCCCTCCCCAAGAAGCCCCTGCTGTAAACTAACCAAAGCAAACTGAAACAAATGCCAAATCCCCGCTAAATATGAGACTACTATTATTTTTATATACTTACCTATAAAATATCAGTTATTGATTCATTTGTGCAAATACAAAAGCATCAATTATTTTTTTAATTGCTTTTTTTTATTTATCTCAATGTTATCCTAATCCTTCCAACGAATTAGAAGACAAATGCCATAAAAAAATTGTGATAGTAGTAGCCCTTTGTTACAATACTCCTTTATTGTGCATGACTAACTAGCTAAGTCAGTACCTAGTATAGTATTTTTTGACCTTCATATTGAGATACTATAAAAGATAATAACTATGTACTCGTACTTGTAAAATATCATAACAGAAGTACGTCCAAAATGACATAATACGGACAAGATGACAACCCGGGCTTTTTTCGAAATCAGTGGGCTACAACGCTGCAGTTGTCATAACATCTCGTGAAGAAGTCCATGTTGGCGCATACCTGTCAAGTTTTTAGCGCCATTGACTTAGTCACGCCGCGCCGGTGTAACTGGTACGAATGCGTTTAGTGCGCGTAAAAGTTTTTTGTTTTGATGCAGTTCGTCTCGTTTTTGGCGAGTTTTACGTGGTGTTTATGATTTACTGCCCCCCGCGGTTTCACCCGCGTAAACCCGCGTATCCCGTAGGAATATCGGGATAGAAAGTAGCCTATATGTTAATCCAGAATGTCGGCTACCTCCATACAAAATTTTATCAAAATTGGTCCAGCCGTTTGAGCGTGAAGGAGTAACAAACATATAACGTGATATAAACACACACACACACACACTCACAAACTTTCGCCTTTATAATATTAGTGTGATTCCGGTCTGATCCCCTGAGGCCCCCCCCCTCCATCCCACCCCCTCCTCGATCCCCTGTTAGTTCTTCTTCTGTTTTAATCTCTGGCTTATCCAATTTATGCTAGGTTACTCTTTTTGACAGGTAAGTACAGTCATTTTGATGTGAATGACGTAGTGTAGCATTATACCGCATTCTTTATATAAATTATGACTTAGTTATTGTATTGGTAATATGTGGAGCAAGATGACATACTTACATTCGGGGCAAACATACATATCAATGATGGCACAGACTACGATAATGATCCCAAAAAGCCGTCAGGAAAACTAAGAATACAGGTACAGAAGACTCGTTACGATGAGGCCTCAGATGTAGAGGATTTTCCAGCTGTATTGAACGGTCCACGATGATGATTGCGCATGCATCTACTGTAACGACCTCTTTTCCCGTTCCAAGCCTGCTAAGGTGCGACATTGTTCTCTTTGGGCGCATACAAATCGTACATCATGTGCTGATGTACCCAAGAAGACTAAAACCATCGTCCGTACAATATTTACATCATTATTTTCGTGTTTAATATGTCATTTTATATGTCATTTTGTCCGTACTACATCAACAAAATGAATTTCTTTAGAGTTTGTGATTAATTTAAATTATATTTTTTATATGGTTCCTATTCACTTACAAGTTTACGTTAGTTAAAACTAATGAACCAAATATGAATTGAATATTAAAACTAAAAACTGATTTTAACTATGTTAATTAAAAATAATCATTAAAAAACAAAACCGTAACTATGTCTTTTTGGACGTACTTCCCCTATTCGTAGATCATTTCTGTTCATCGAACCATCCAATAAACGTTACATGGTCCGCTGAACAGAAATTCATATCCTACGAATTACGATTAGGTACTTATTTAAACTGTTTCCAAACATTTAAGTGATACAATATTTGAATGCTACATATTCGTACTCATAAAATGAGCACACTACACGCAATGTTTAGATTTATAACTTTTATTTCATTTTGTATAATAGTCACACTCTCTGCGTTTGAATATGTGAGTACCCTACTTACTTATTTACTGCGAATCTTAGAGTAACTGAGATTTCTACCTTACTACTCCAGATTTATCGAGCTTGACAGGCCAATTCTTAAGCCCAATTCATGTCATGAATGTAAGAGTACTAGCTTGTCAACAACCAAGTTTATTGCTTTAGGAAGACGGTTGGTCGGTCATGTAGTGGCTGATCACGACCGCGGCAAAGGTAGTTGGGAAAAGGCTAGGTAGATGACCATGGTTGGTCACGTAGTGAACCAATTTACCACCTTGCTGATTGGCTAACATTGTTACCACAGCGTTAACTATTTTCATAAAATGCCAATACCAGAAAACAGGAGAAGTCGTAATAAAATCTGATGATAACACATGACCATGCTGATTTTAACTTATTGAAGCATGCGTTTAATTAATTTTTCAGGGAGAATTCGATTTAAAGGTGACAAACTACAAGGCTTGTAAAGCACCTAAAAGAAAATATTGCGCAGAAGTTAAGGGACTCGTATTTAACGATGTGTGGATAAAATACGACGTCTTGGTAAAAGAAAATATGACGTCAATCAAAGTAAGTACGCAAAAGTTCCACATAAATATTGAAGTCTAACCCATAAACTTTGAACATAAGAAAATAACAATATTATTATTATTATCCTTAATGTCACGTAGGCCTCGCGATAACCGACGAAACTGAATGGAAAAAATACATAAGTGACCATACACATGAGCGACACGCGTCAACGGCGTTGGGCCGTTGGCAACTGTATACGTGTAACGTGCCGCTCGTATATTTGCGCAACGTTCTCAAATACTCGAGCGGTACGGTGTCGATGACAGCCACCGACGCGACGCGTCGACGTCGGCCGTCAACGGGTGTTGTGTACGGTGCCCGTGGCGTTGACGCTCGCCGCTCGTGTATCGGCGCTGGTTCTCGCTGATTTTGCAAAAAGTATGAAAACTGCAGTAGACTGGTATATGCTCAGATAGGTTAGGTTCGAAAGGGATGAGGGGGGGCTAATATGAGTGAGCAAAGCGAGCCCCCGTCATCTCCTTCGTGTTAGGTTCCTTTAAACCCTGTACACAGAAATTAGGAGCCCCGTAAAGCGGGGTCCGTCGACTATGTCTTATTATTGTTGCTTGCAAACGAACTTGTTTTTAGTCCGCCCTTAAGACGACCCACTGACCCTTACCATAATTATTAACTTACAATACCGTCATGATCACTTTGTGAATGGTTGAGAAAATTATATTTTGTATAAACACAAAAATAGAACATAACCGCCGCGTAAAGTGCCTACGCATTACATTGGAGCAATAATCAATAATATGAAATATAGTGTCTACAACCGTTAGGAGTAATTTATTAGGGTTTATTGTGTTTATTTAAAAGAACATGTGTAAATATCATTAAGTGCTTATAATATTATACATTATAAAATCATTATTTTCATTATTATTATGCCAACAGTATTTATGGCAATAAACATTATGGCAAATCATTTATGCCTAATAATATTATGCGTAGTGATCATTATGCTGAATTAGTTATGCCAATGTTAATTATGACAATATATTTTATGCTTATCATTACTAAACCGTTTATTCGCGGTAAACATGACGTAGAAAAAGAATACAAACATAAAAAAGAACAAGTTGGTGAAAAATATGTGTCACATCCACAAAAAACGGCCATCACTCAGCATAACGCAAAGCCCCGCCGCTGCTTTTCAGGGACAGTCGGCGTTGACGGGATGACGTCAACCGCATAACACAATAAGAAATAAAATAAATGTACAATACCTAAAGATCCCAAGTAACTAGAGCAGCCTGAAGAAGAACAGGCGCCTTTTCCAAATTGTCAACGGTGCTAAAACGTAAAATTTTATATTTTTCAGTCTATATTTGTGGGTACGTTGAACAACAAGGAAATTATCAGATTACGCATAAACAACATTTGTGAACATGTGTTCTTCAAACCTCTGCTCCAGGCTATCTACAACATTACAACAGGGCACTGCGGTATTTATAAAGTAGGTACATACAAATACAACTTGTATGAAATATATTTTTTCTTGATCAAATGGTGATAGGCTGATTTTAGTCTTCAATGAATGAAAAGCGTTCCTCTTTACATACCTACCAGTTTCATCGATGAGCTTGCCATTGCGTTGTTACATTTCTGTACTAAATCTAGCAGCTTGTAACATCACAAAACAGCTTGAGACCGTTTCATGGGGATCTTCTCTACTACTCTCTTAGAAGACGTCATCTACTGCTTTATAACAGGTGTAAAAATACCCGTAACGAAGCCGAAAGTCGCTTGTTCTTCCCATTATTATTTATTTTTATACTCGACCATATCTGGAAACCTTCTGTTTACGGAGATATTGAATTGGTCACTACCGTAAACAGCAAAATTTTACACAAAAAATAAAAAGTTACTTAGTTTGATGTAAAGACTTGATGCGTAGATGACGGCTTCGTGATGGGTTTTTTGTACCCTGTATTTTCATCATCATCATTACCCTAAAGTACCTAGTCCACAGCTAGACACAGGCTTCTCCAATGAAACGCCATTTTGCTCGATCCGTGGCTGCTCTGATCCAGCTGCTACCAGCCACGCTGCAAAGATCGTTGGTTCACCTAGCCTGAGTTTCCTACCATTAAGGTCGTATTTCAGAACCTCGCTCAAGACCCGAACATCACCTAAAACTAGTTTAGAGCCATTTGATTGGTTGAACCTAGTTTCAAGTAATGCTTGAGATAGACTCAAGAACGAGTCTTCCTTAACAAGCAGACTGGTAATCTTTTGGCAATAATATTTATTTATTTTAAGTAAAAACCTTTTTAAAACTCTTTATATTTTTTTAAAGTAAAAATCAACCTTTTAATGAACTAAATACAACTTACGTTACCATAGTATTTCATCAAAATATAAAATTTCTTGTCTATAAGTACCTACTGTTGACTGTTGAGGAGTTCCCTCGGCTAGAGCCAATCCTAGGTATAGAATCAGGTCATGCATCATAAAAATGCATTGTCTTCGAAACACAATCATCGTGTAAAATTTCAACTCCGTAGGATAAGAGGGAGAGGTTTAATTCAGCTTGCAAGATTTGACCTAAACAAACTAACATACATACAAACATTGCAAGTTATTTATAAGCTTGTAATAACAAGAAAATCCTTTCAGGGTCGACATGTATTTAGCGTGGATATTGAAGCCATTTCTCGTTCCCTCTACGGTGGCAAGTACATGTATGGAAACTGGACGTACAAGTCTTTATATTACAACAATGACTGCAATTTACGTTGCGAAATCATTCAGACGATGGTCACTCCGAAGAAAATGTTGAAAACTGATAAATGTTAGATTAATTAATTAATAAAGAAAGTATCAAGAAAATGTGCGCTTTAATTAGGATTTTACGCAACGAATATCCCGATCAATCATTTACAAAGGTCTTCATTCTGTTTCCATACAACTTTGACAGTACTTTTTTTCGATGAAGGTTTTTACAAGGTTGGACGCCTTGAAAAAATCTAATTAAATTCTAAAGGGTTACCTATAATATGAAAAACTAGGCTTTCGAATCCTCAGGTAATTCAGATACCTGAGATAGAATTCCCTTCACGAGTGCAGTCCCCGGCACGTAACTTGACAAGAGTCGTTAGATGTGTTTTCCTTTCTTTAAAAAATATATAATCTATGGCAATAACCATAGTATAATGACAAACAATAAAAGTGACCATTTTCTTGTTGCACTAAGTGTACATGCGCCACCTTACGCCCAATTCCCAATACGCCGAAACCTTGCCAAGTTACGTGCCAGCGACTATACGTGAACACAATTCTATCTGAGGTAGATACCTATACAAGACTCGGATGAGACCTGGGGGCCTAAAAACGCCACTTTGGCAGAATCATAAAAAGATAACATTATGAATCATAACAAAAGTCGTAAAATGGTCAGAAACTGACAATTTTATTCTTAATTTTATTTGACATTAAAGCAATTCATATTTTGTGGACCATTTTACGAATCTCAATACAAAACTGTCATACAGATAAATTGCGTGATATGAAATTGTACGCAATCTCAATAATATGTTTAAAACAAATTTGTACTACAACGTTTTTGCTATGTCAGGCGTGCAGGTGCAAGCAAGCATGCAGCAAGCATGCAAGCGAGCATGCAGGCATGGTTTCTGTCACGGCTCCGGCGCTGCGTGTCTCCGGCGGTCCAACGCGTGCTAATTTTCGCAGACGGCTTTCGCTCACCACCGCGCGGCTTCGGCTTGCCGGCCGGCTTCGCCGGCCAGCCTCAGCCGCGGCGGATCGCTCGCAGCCTCTTGCTCTTCAGCCCGCGGGTCGCCTCGCCCCTACGCGCCTACGGGATTCTAAATTACACTCTAGGGGTAGGGCAGACAAGACTGCGTGGAGTCGGATTAACAGCGATTCATTTCAGTTCCAACGTAATTTTTAGCAAATGTTTTTAGACAACATTCTGAATAATACACATTATATAATACAAGGAATAACGTTTACTAATACAGGGTTATTTGCAAAACACCAAAAATCTCAAAAATAAGATTATAAAAAAAAACTTGAATATTTTATATAAAGTAACTACGAAAATTATTTATTTTTTTAAACAAATTTTCTGAGGCGTACTAAATGCCATTGGAATTGCGATATTGTGTACCTAATGAACAAAATCAACGCAATATATAATGCTAAAAGTAACATTTTTTACTTTAAACTGTCTGAAGACAAAGCGCGGGCTGAATTAGGCTCTTTCTTATATATTCCGCACGGAATAAGCCGGCTGTCCGCCATTTGATGATTCCTGAATTAGAGGAACCGAACTAAGAGACCTTTCTCTAAATCTAAAGGCAGTTTCTGATACAATATAATAACGTTCCCTCTAGTGAGGTCGTGAGATCATTTTGTGCGGAGAACCATGAAACATTTTAATACATGACACACTCGTATACATAATTATTATATAATTACAGGTAAACATAGGAAACTCATTGACAAATCATGATCATTTGTAACCAACGAACAATGATGTAGTTTAAAATAATAATGTAGAAAGAAATTCATTCAATTTAGAAGCAACATTCGACGCTATGTTAAAATACCTCGTGGTTATTTCATTTTATTTCATGGTATCGAATTCATTCTTGGAATATGTAAGTAATTATTTTAGATACTTCAAAGGCGGTGACTGCTTCTGCCTTAAGTTTACCACAAATATTGACAGCGGCTTAGAACCGATAACACCCGCCTAGCATTTTCTCAACTCCGCCGAATCCGAGAAATATATAAATTTATATATCATCTCACTGGGCCAGGGATGAATTGACACTCATGTATAAGACGCCAGTAATCAGAACATTTTTCTTTAATTTTCAGGGTGAATTCGATATAAAAGTGACAAAATTTGAATCGTGTAAAGGACCTAAGCGTAATAACTGTACCGAAATTGCGACGAGAATTGTAAATGGCGTTATCTTGGACTTGGATTTGAATATAAAGGAAGATATGAAGACAGTCAAGGTACTTGTAAGTGCCCGCCATTAGAAACTATGTGTCTATGTCATTTTATTAGCAAAGATCTGTAGAAATGTGTACGTCATCATTTCGTCTTAAATGGTCGATTGCTCTCAAAAACGGTGAAGAAAAACATCATGAGGAAACCGACATGTCCTAGAACCAAAAATTCGAAGACATGTGACATCTACCAACCCGCACTGGGTCCGCGTGATGGATTACGGCCCATTCCCTGTTCCATTCCCTGGAGGCCTGTGTTCCAGCAGTTGGCTGATTATGTGTGTTATATGGTCGATTGAAGAACTCTGGACAGCCGACTGAACTTCCAACCTGCAGACCAGCAAATCCGTTTACCAAAGAATGAGCTAATTGTCTTGTATACTAATTCATCACACAAGCTATTGCTTCTGTGAAGAATTAGTTTCCTTTTCTCTTACCATAATCTCAAATCAAGGGTACCTTTTGTTTTCTCAGGGTAAATTTCTCGGTTCGATAAACGACAAAGTGTTGATTCGACTCGAGATAAAGAACATGTGCGACCACATCTTCGTCGGACCGTTAATGCAGAGTATCTTAAATAATTCAGACCATTGTGCGATTAAAAAGGTAATCTTAGAACATAACCTTACATAAAGCTGAAAAATAGTGACTGTTGAGCTGCTTCAGTAAGTTATTTGAACCGTCAAGTAACATTGCTAGGAACTACCTACTAGGGTACTCCCGAGTAGTTAGTGATAAGTATGCGTACCAGAAAATCTACAGGCATATTATGAAGCATTTCAATATTGTGTCTAAGATTGACATCGCAAAGACTTTCAACACGTCCACACACGTCAGGATTGTTAGTTCGAAGCATCGGTGTGTTTATCAACTCTACGAACTATCCAAGATCTTCTTTCACCTGGTTACGGGAAACTTCATCTTTCAGTAGTAAGAACCCCGTTGGCATGATGTGCAGCAACAGGACCATATCTTTAAACTATATTTTTTTCAGGGTCGTTTTCATGTAAATGTAGACATACAAACGATATGTCGTAATTTCTATGGAGGAAAATTCATGTACGGAAACTGGAAGTTCAAATGGATATTTCATAATGAGTTCTGTAACTTACATTGCGCTGTTATGAATCTTTCGATGACTCCAAAAGTATTCGGTGTTGGTGATAAACAACAAAGAAATTAACTATTTCGAGTTTAAATTTATTTATTTACAATCCGCTATGCTCCTGCAAAGTAATGTCTCCACTGAGGAAGGTACTCAACTCACAGTCGTGTTACCTTTTCGGAAAGCGCTTAATAATAATAATCAGGCAAAAGGTTATCAGCGCAACATTCTTTCGAAGGATCAATAGCTAATAAGTATTTAGTTATGAAACTGTAACAGTTATGACTTACCCATTAGAGCATCACTAATTAGTTTTTTTTGGGTCAATTTTTTAAACTGTAGTCTGGTATATGATTTCTGGCAACCAAGATTAAAAATATCAAATAAGAAATAAAACGAAAAGAAACCTGAATATTTTTTATGTAAAAGTAATAAACAAATACAATTTATTTATTTATTTATGCCATAGGAATTGTGATATTGTGTAATAAACAAAAACAACACAGTTTAAAAGACATTTTTTACTTCGAACTGTCTGCAGAAAAAGCGCGGGCTGACTTACTCTTTTATTTTTATAAATTTCCGCACAAAATAAGTCAATAGTCCTGATCCAAACCGTGGTCCGTTATTTGGTGACTCCTGCACTAGAGGAACATAGAGACTTTTCCCTAAATCAAAGAGCAGTTTCTGAGACCTTCGTCACCTAAAACTAGATCAACGTTTTACAATATCAACGTAAACGTAAGAATTTCTTATAAGGATGCGGTTCGTAAAGAAGTTATAGGAAAAGTCTTATGCTGTCAGGGGAACCTCGTCAGGAACGAAGTTCCTTACGCGATACTCGCACGCACACACTCGTATAAATATAATAGAAAGGAGAGAGAGAAAGCCGCATAACGCTTTTACCTTACGTGACAATTTCTACCAGTCAACTGCTACCGCAAGCCACGTTAAGGAACTTCGTTTCAAAAATAACCGAGATTCAGCAAGCCCAGCCACCACATAGCAAATGTAAGTTGTCAACATAGAAGTGGCAATGGGTTGGCTACTTGGTTATGTCTGTCGAAAGACTGATAGCCGTTTCAGCTGATCTAAATCTTCGAGCAAATACTTCAAAAAGGGTAGCTGGTGTGAACTTGACACAATGAGGTGGCGGACCAAGTATAATGTCTAACGCAACTAATAATGGTACTAACCTACCATGCCGTTTTACCTAAACGGATTGGACAGGGCTGATTTATGCTAGAGCGTCTCGAGCGCGAGCCGCCTCCGTGTCTGCTCTATTTATAAGGACCAAGACTGAGATAAGACGGACGCTGCACGGTGTAACATGATCTTCTTGATATAAAATGTTCGTGAAATTTTGAATCCGTGTTGCGCCTCGTAGTTGGCACGGCTCGCACCCGCCACGGTCTAGCATAAATCAGCTTTTACATAAGACGTGTAAAAGCCGAAACTTAACCAGTTTCGGCTGAACCTCAACCTGTGAATCAGACCCGAGTCTTCTCGATCACAATAACCACTAGACCATAAGGCAGAAATAATAACGTTCCCTCTAGTGAGGTCGTGAGATCATTTTGTGCGGAGAACCATGAAACATTTTAATACATGACACACTCGTATACATAATCACTATTATAATTACAGGTAAACATAGGAAACTCATTGACAAATCATGATCATTTGTAGCCAACGAACCATGATGTAGTTTAGAGACAAATTGTAATTTATATGCTAGAATTAAAATAATATTGTAGAAAGAAATGCATTCAATTTAGAAGCAACACTCGACGTTATGTTAAAATACCTCGTGGTTATTTCATTTTATTTCATGGTCTCGAATTCATTCTTGGAATATGTAAGTAATGATTTTAGAAACCTACTTCAAAGGCGGTGACTGCTTATGCCTTAAGTTTACCACAAATATTGACAGCGGCTTAGAACCGATAACACCCGCCTAGCATTTTCTCAACTCCGCTGAATCCGAGAAATATATAAATTTATATATATCATCTCACTGGGCCAGTGATGAATTGACACTCTTGTATAAGACGCCAGTAATCAGAACATTTTTATATAATTTTCAGGGTGAATTCGACGTAAAAGTGACAAAATTTGAATCGTGTAAAGGACCTAAGCGTAAGAACTGTGCCGAGATTTTGACGAGAATTGTAAATGGCGTTTTCTTGAACTTTGATTTGAATATACAGGAAGATATGAAGACAGTCAAGGTACTTGCAAGTGCCAGCCATTAGAAACAATGTGTCTATGTCATTTAAATAACAAAGATCTGTCGAAATGTGAACGTTAACATTTCGTCTAAGCGGTCGATTGAAAAACTCTGGACAGCCGACTGCATTTCGAACCTGCAGACCAGCAAATCTGTTTACCAAAGAATGAGCTAATTGTCTTGAATAGCTTGTGTGAAGAATGAGTTTCCTTTTCTCTTACCATAATCTCAAATCAAGGGCACGTTTTGTTTTTACAGGGTAAAATTATCGGTTCGATAAAAGACAAAGTGTTGTTTCGACTCGAGAAAAAGAACATGTGCGACCACTTCTTCTTCAGACCGTTACTGCAGAGTTTCTTAAATAATTCAGACCATTGTGCGATTAAAAAGGTAATCTTAGAACACAACCTTACATAAAGCTGAAAAATAGTGACTGTTGAGCTGCTTCAGAAAGTTATTTGAACCGTCAAGTAACATTGCTAGGAACTACCTATTAGGGTAGTCCCGAGTGGTTAGTGATAAGTATGCGTACCAGAAAATCTACAGGCATTTGAAGCATTTGAATATTTTGTCTATGGTTGGTATCGCAAAGACTTTTAACACGTTGTAGCGAAATGGAATGAAAGAAGACCACTTTTCGGGATTAAACACGTATAATTTTGTCATTAAATACCCAAATACAAAAAGTAACAAAATATAAAAAAGTAGAAAGGAAAAAAATAAAAACACTTGAGAAAACTTGTCACATATTGAGTATGAAAAGAAATGATTGAATTTAAAAAAAACGTTAGGTTTTGTATCAAAAATTAAATTTGAATTTAATAACGCAACGCGACGGGCTTAAATAGTGATTGCAATCAAAATCTATACTACTTACGTCTACTTGGATAAAATTAGACCACATATAAAAAGGATACGAACCCGCTGTATTTAACGTTATTTATGTATAGTTATTGTAAAAAATACTTGAACTAAGTACATCAACTACTAGGAAGTCAAAAATAAATATCTGTCAGATTTTAGGGTAGAGACTACTTCTTTGTTCTCGTCTGGTTCTTGCGGAAAAAGACTTCAGGTAAACTCCGGAAACGCGGACAGCGGCCGGTGGCTTGGAAAGACCGGAACACACAGCTTTCACCTGCCAATTGGTCGGGTGTAAAATTGCAGGTGCCTGGGTGGATGGGGCCGAATGAATCGGCTTGCAAAAGGTTCGGGCCTTAACCTGGGGCAAAAATTAACCATAAGAACCCGAGTAGCAAACAGAATCTCATATACCCAAAAAAAGTAGAATTATACATACCAAGATAACAACAAAAAAATAGTTAATCCATCACTTCATATCGAACACTATCTATATATATATATCACTGCATGTCATTTGGATATTTTATCGTTCGATATTCACATCGTATAATATCGGTGTTCGTTCAAAGAAAAAAAAAATCTGTCCTCCCCCTGATTCATGAATCCATGTTCTTCAAAACGACTGAGAAAGGTATATTATTGCTCCTCAGATCATACATGACCAACTTAGTTTTCCTTCAAGAACGAAGTTAAGTGCTACGCTTTATTTAGATACGCCTACTTAACTGCTGGTTATTGCGTAAATATTAGTTGTTGTTGGTACGACAAGTGACATGTTTTACAGAAAAAATCTTATCTGATGTATATGAAATTCATAATTTTTAAATTATTAAAAATTAAGTTTCTGGTTAGGTCTCATATTAAAGAAGAGGTTGAATATAAACTTCAAAAAGGATGAATGGCGAAAAACTAACATTCAGTAATTACTAATACTGCAACGTACACACACTACAGGATTGACAGTTCGAAGCATCGGTGTGTTTAGCAACTCTAATATGAACTATCCAAGAAGTAGTAAGAATCTCTTTGATATGATGTGCAGCAACAGGACCATATCCTTAAACTATATTTTTTTCAGGGTCGTTTTCGTGTAAATATAGACGTACAAACGATGTGCCGTAATTTCTATGGAGGCAAATTCATGTACGGAGACTGGAAGTTCAAATGGATATTTCATAATGAGTTCTGTAACCTGCATTGCGGTAGTATGTATATGTCGATTACTCCAAAAGGATTCGCAGTTGGTGATAAACAACAAATAAATTAACTATTTCGAGTTTAAATTTATTTTTATAACACATTCAATGTACAATATGCTATCCTGCAAAGTAATGTCCCCACTGAGGAAGGTAGTCACAGTCGTGTTACCTTTTCTGAAAGCGCTCAATAATATTAATCAGACAAAAGGTTATCAGCGCAACATTCTTTCTTAGGATCAATAGCTAATAAGTCCACATAGTGATGAAACTGTAACATTTATGAATTACCCATTATATCTATATATCACGGTATCACTAATTAGTTTAAAATTTTCAAATAAGAAATAAAACGAAAAGAAACATGAATATTCTTTGTGTAAAAGTAATAAACAAATACAATTTCTTTATTTATATATGCCATAGGAATTGTGATATTGTGTAAAATCAACACAGTAAAAAAGATTTTTTTTACTTTGAACTGTCTGCAGGCAAAGCGCGGGCTGAAGTAATCTTTTATTTTTATAAAGTTTCGCACAAAATAAGCCAGTGGTCCTGATCCAAACCGCGGTCCGCTATTTGGTGACTCCTGCACACTAGAGGAACATAGAGACTTTTTCCAAAATCAAAGGGCAGTTTCTGAGACTTTCGTCACCTAAAGCCAGATCAACGTTTTACAATATCAAAGTAAACGTAAGAATTTCTTATAAGGATGCGGTTCGTAAAGAATTTATACGAAAAAACTCATGCTGTCAGGGGAACCTCGTCAGAACGAAGTTCCTTACACGATACTCGCACGCACACACTCGTATACATATAATAAAAAGGAGAGAGAGAAATCTGCATAATGCCATTACCTTACGTGACGATTTATACCAGTCAACTGCTACCGCAAGCCACGTTAAGGAACTTCGATCCAAAATTCCAAAAATAACCGAGATTTAGCAAACCCCGCCACCACATAGCTTCTGTAAGTTTTCAGCATAAAAATGGCAGTGGGCTAGCTACTTGACTTGTCGGAGGACTGATAGCCCTTGCAGCTGATCTAAATCTTCGAGTAAATACTTCAAAAAGGGTAGCTGGTATGAACTTGACACAAAGAGGTGGCGGACCAAGTATAATGTCTAACGCAACTAATAATGGTACTAACCTACCATGCCGTTTTATCCAAACGGATTTGACAGGGATGATTTATGCTAGACCGGCTCGAGTGCGAACCGCTTCCGTGCATGCTCTATTTATAAGGACCAAGACGCTGCACGGTGTAACATGATCTGCTTCATATAAAATGTTCGTGAAGTTTTGAATACGTGCTGCGCCTCGTATTTGGCACGGCTCACACCCGGCACGGTCTAGCATAAATCAACTTTTACATAAGTGTAAAAGCCGAAACTTAAGAGTTTCGGCTGAACCTCAACCTGTGAATCAGACCCGAGTCTTCTCGATCACAGTAACCACTAGACGTAGACCATAAGGCAGAAATAATAACGCTTCCCTCTAGTGAGGTCGTGAGATCATTTTGTGCGGTGAACCATGAAACATTTTAATACATGACACACTCGTATACATAATCACTATTATAATTACAGGTAAACATAGGAAACTCATTGACAAATCATGATCATTTGTAACCAACGAACCATGATGTAGTTTAGAGACAAATTGTAATTTATATTTTAGAATTAAAATAATACTGTAGAAATAAATGCATTCAATTTAGAAGCAACACTCGACGCTATGTTAAAATACCTCGTGGTTATTTCATTTTATTTCATGGCCTCGGATTCATTCTTGGAATCTGTAAGTAATGATTTTAGATACTTCAATGGAGGTGACTGCTTATGCCTTAAGTTACCACAAATATTGACAGCGGCTTAGAACCGATAAATCACACCCGCCTAGCATTTTCTTAACTCCGCTGAATCCGAGAAATATATATCATCTCACTGGGCCAGTGAAAAATTGACACTCATGTATATGACGCCAGAAATCAGAACATTTTTGTTTAATTTTCAGGGTGAATTCGACGTAAAATTGACAAAATTAGAAACGTGCAATGGACCTAAGCGTAAGAACTGTACCGAGATTGTGACGAGAATTGTAAATGGCATTTTCTTGGACATGGATTTGAATATAAAGGAAGATATGAAGACAGTCAAGGTACTTGCAAGTGCCAGCCATTAGAAACTATATGTCTATGTCATTTAATTAACAAAGATTTGTCGAAATTTTTACGTCATCATTTCTTCTAAGCGGTCAGTTGAAGAATTCTGGACAGCCGACTGCACTTCCAACCTGCAGACCAGCAAATCTGTTTACCAAAGAATGATAATTGTATTGAATAGCTTGTGTGAAGAATTTGCTTCCTTTTCTCTTACTTACCATAATCTCAAATCAAGGGCACCTTTTGTTTTTTCAGGGTAAAATTCTCGGTTCGATAAACGACAAAGTGTTGTTTCGACTCGGGATAAAGAATATGTGCGACCACATCTTCTTCAGACCGTTAATGCAGAGTTTCTTAAATAATTCAGACCATTGTGCGATTAAAAAGGTAATCTTAGAACACAACCTTACATAAAGCTGAATAATAGTGACTGTTGAGCTGCTTCAGTAAGTTATTTGAACCGTCAAGTAACATTGCTAGGAACTACCTACTAGGGTACTCCCGAGTGGCTAGTTATGCGTACCAGAAAATCTACAGGCATATGAAGCATTTCAATATTGTGTCTAAAATTGGCATCGCAAAGACTTTCAACACGTCCACACACGTCAGGATTGTCAGTTCGAAGCATCGGTGTATTTACCAACTCTATGAACTATCCAAGATCTTCTTTCACCTGGTTACGGGAAACTTCATCTTTCAGTAGTAAGAACCTCGTTGGCATGATGTGCAGCAACAGGACCATATCTTTAAACTATATTTTTTTCAGGGTCGTTTTCATGTAAATGTAGACATACAAACGATATGTCGTAATTTCTATGGAGGAAATTTCATGTACGGAAACTGGAAGTTCAAATGGATATTTCATAATGAGTTATGTAACGTCAGTTGCGGTGTTATATATCTTTCGATGACTCCAAAATGATTCGCTGTTGGTGATAAATAATAAAGAAATTATCTATTTTGAGTTTAAATTGAATTTTACAACACATTCTATGCACAATCCGCTATACTTCTGCATTGCAATGTGAGGAAGGGTAGTCATAGTCGCGATGCACCTAGAATAAAATTATTATACCACATATACCATAGGTATAGAAGAATTAAAAAAGGAAGCAATGACATGTACATTTTTTATGATTTTCTATTGTTTCGTCACCGATAGGCGACGCGCGGAGCTTAAATAAGTGATAGATGTACACGGTGCTCACATATTTAAAATCATTTTACAAGAAAACAACCGACTCAAAAAAAACACTACAACTTGAAAAATAAGTAATTTCAGATAATTGTCGTTTGTTATAAGGTTGCAGTTCGTAAAGTAGTTAAAAAAAGCGCCCTCTGCCGTCAGGAACGAACTTCCTGGCGCGATACTCGCACGCAAAGACACTCGTATATAATAGATAGAGACAGAAAGTTGCATAACGCTTTTTCCCTACTTGGCGATTTCTACCACTCAACTGCTACCGCAAGCCGCATAAGAGGCCGGCGAACTACACAGGCTAATGCGTTGTTCATACAAACGTAATACCAAAATAATTTAAAGTTCAAAGTAGGTTTTACTTTTGTATGAACAACTCATGCTTCGCCGGCCTCTTAAGGAAATTCGTTCCAAAAATAAACAAGGTTCAGCAAACCTGGAACGGTTTATGTAATTTCTCAGCGTAGAAGTGGCAGTGGATTGGCTACTTGGCTAGGTATTTCTGTCCGAGGACCGATATTCGCATAAGCATAATCAGTACTGGGACACAGGTGACAGGCCTCCTCTATGTAAAAGGGAGTGGGTAATAATCCACCACGCGGACCCAGTGCGCGTGGACCATGTCACATGTTTTCGATTTTTTTGGCTCTTGAACATGCCGTTTCCTCACGATGTTTTCCTTCACCGATTTAAGAGCACTGGTGATGAAATTAAAACACACAAACTGCCTGGGTTCTAACTAATGATCTACAACTCGTAAGTCGGGGCCTTACCACTGGGCCATTACTGCTCCATCATCTCAATTTTCGAGTAAAGACTTGGAAAAGGGTAACTGGGATGAACTGGATACAAAGAAGTGGCGGATCAAGTATGATGTGTGACGCAACTATTATTGATCGTATTAATCAGATAAAAGTAAAAGCTACTAGAAACTTCCTAATAGCTAACAGAACAATAACCCTCTTATCTCATTCATTATCTGTATCATCAGTAACTATTATCATCATTTATTTCTGCTTACAGGCCGTTCTCTAAATATGCATGATTATTTCCAGCGAACCAAATTAAATGTTCAGTTTCCAATAATCTACAATAATCACCAGACAGTAATTCCAGTAATCACATCAATCAAATCAGAATTTCACTGTTCAACGAACCATTTCATTGGTCAGTAACCACTTGTTGTTTTTACAAAAAAAAATATATCATAAAACGTTTACTTAACTATATTCGTAATGACATTTACATTCCTATCAAACGTGCAGCTCAATTTCAGTCTAATAATTATGTTTATGATAATTCTTATGGTATTCACAGTTTACACTGTCTACGTAGAACCAAATGTACAAAATGAATATGTAAGTCAATATCCTTCAACTATCTTATGACCTCCTTTGGTTCTTTTTGTCAGTGCTCCTTTTCGTAATATATAAGGACTTATAAATTTAGTGTTCACTGGCTCATATTATGATACCATTGAAATAATTTACAATGTTCATATTACTTTCCAGGGAAAGTTCAATTTAGCAATATCACATTTTGACATGTGCAAAGGGCCAAAACAAAGAGATTGTGCGAATTCATCAGGTATTATCAGCAACTCCTCAACAATAAATTATGACTTGACGGTTTATGAGAATGTATCACCGACAAAGGTAAGGCATATAAAGTTGTTAATTGAGCATAATAGAATATGCGCTTTAAACCCGCACCTTAATTGCGTAACACACGATCAATCACAATCTAAATGTTTTTGAAGGATATATATTGCTAATCCATTGCTTCATATGTTCGGAAAATTTGTCTGCACAACAACGTAAATAACGCAATGAATGTTGTTGAACTGTCAAAATGAAAGGCATTGCTACTGTTAGTGCGTTACGCAATTACCCCACACTGTTGCCAATCCATCAATCGAACAATCTTATCTGTTACTAAAATTACCATTTTAGGGTAAAATCGTCGCTACGACAAACGGAAAGGACATGCTTAGATTGCAGGTGAAGAAACCGTGTGAGCATCTATTCTTGAGGCCCTTGTTCAGCGTACTCATGAATGTTACAAAAGACTGCATCATTATAAAAGTAAGTAAATGTTAATGTCTGTACCTAAGGACATCAACCAAAAGGGCAATGGAGAAGGCAAACGGAAGGCGCAGCATGGCACACAGCGTGGACCGACGACTCGGTGTAGTTTGTGAGTCACCGCTGGACGTGGGCAGCGCAGGACAGGTCATTGTGGCTATAGGGTACTAAAGGTGCATAAAGATACAGGTTTCTCGGTCCTGATTTGTCGGTACAGGCCGGTACTGATAGGTAAAGTTTAACCCAAGAGTGCAGTGAGTGAGTTTCAACCTGTTACACACAGGTCAACACAGGACAACAGTCATGCTTGGGGGACAGCTATATCCCACAATGATCGTCGTTCGGCTGAGGTGATAGGGTCACAGCCACCAGTTTTTTTTCCTTTCAGGTGACATAATAAAACGAATAAATTCCCACATTTCACTGAGGTAACCACACCGTATCCGCAGTTTTACAATATGGATTGAAAAAATGAGCCGTTACTTTACTGACAGATAGATCAGAAATAATTACTACACCACACAAACTCAGAACAGATGGTCGATGAGGCCGAAAGGTTCGGGAGTAGCAACCGCGTATCGAAATACGTAGTGTTGGAAGGCCTCCCGAACAAGGTAGTCCAATAACCTGGTGAAGGCCACAGGAATCCTCTGATTGCAAGAAGCACAGAACCAGCCGAAGTGGCGGTGCTTGGGGTAGGCCCATGTCTAGCAGTGGACGTCTTTCGGCTGAAATGATGATAATGATTATGATGACACAAACCCACCTTCACTAAGCGAGATTGTAATCTTATGGCACTTTTTTCAGGGACACTACAGATTCAACGTTGACATCCTGGGGATAGCACAGTCTTATTTTGGTGGTACATTTGTATTCGGCAATTGGACATTCAAGGCATTGTTTTACAGTGAGGCTTGTAATTTCTCCTGCGTTAACATTCAAGTTGCGATATCTCCAAAAAAGGATCATTAACTAAACCAATAAAGGATGATGGACAAAATTAATGTATGGAACCTGGTACCCGCTCCATCAACAATAATTTTAATATGACAAGAAAGGTATTTTTATGTATAATAATAGGTACTTTAGCGCTTGTTTGGTTTCGTCGTCGGTTTCGAGTTATTATGAATCCTATTTTTTATTGATTATTTTCTATGAATGGTTCACTAATGCCGAATTAACGGTTTTGCAAGGGACTACGAGTATTACCATCAAATATCGGGTTTTGGTGGATGTCATCAACGCCACTATCTTCATTTGGGTCATACTATTTATTATAATATAATACACATTTTGTTTTGTTCATCATCTTTTCCTTAGTTGGTCCAATAAAATGAACGGAAAAATACAAAATAATAAAAAACTTAATTTTTATTTTTGCTAAATTAGTCATGTTCATACAGGAATAACTCCGAACAGGCTACGATTTGGTAAAAGTCGTCAACGACACTATCATTATTGCTGTTAGTTGGGAGGTACCAAAAGGCCCATCATCCTTTACATCCAAACCCAATTATGAGTGAATGCTTCTCTCTCTTAGTATATGAAGTTTTCAAATTCTTTTTTTCATGTTTTCTTTCATTTATCGCCTTTTTATAAACGAATTCCTGAAAAGCCCTCTCCGGCTCGAAGGACCGACATACTCGTATACTCGTATGTATCTACTTACATCGCAGAATAACTCTGGCAGCATTATCTACATGTCCACTGTGTATAAAATTGAAATAAAACCCATTGGCAAAAGTAACAAAACATAATTTTATTTCTTAATTACAAAATAAATTACCTATTATTTAACAACATAACATTTTACTTTGGATTTGTGAACAATTTAAAAGTAACCCTTCACTGTGAACCATCTCTTTGGAGACGAATGAATTAATTACCTTAAGCAAATCAATCGAATGGACAATCTTCGTTGTGGTCGAAACTGATGCAGTACATCCCTCGTGCCCTGGATACAAACAAGAACAATAATATTATAATTCAATGCATTCGTGACATAAGTGCAAGATTACATAAATATGATTGGTAGACGCACCTACCTAAGGTCCGACCGCGCCAAATTGGGCAAAGATGTAAACAACAATGGCCGCTCGAAATTGAATAAAATCGATAAACAAGAGTTTTTATTTTAAGTAATGTTAGTTGTCGTCTAAATCTCTGAGCGAACTAGACGAAAACAAAATAAATACTCTCGTCTCGTCGTCATTGAGATGTTATATTAGATTAACAGACTGTTCAGAGACTTTACTAGCCGGGACCTCTTACAAAAAAACTTGAATAGTAACTTACGAATCAGGAACGTCTTCACCAAGCATCACAGCCTTTCTGTCGAACTTGATGCCCCAATGCCCTCGTTCCTTAGGACATGTACTCTCGCATGGTATACCAACTAGACGTCGTTTTTTACGCACGCTCGCGGCGAAGTAACACGCACTCATGAAGTGGCTGCAACGGGCTATACCTGTGAGAATTAAACGAGGAATTGTATGGTGAACAATAACTTATGGTTATATGAAGAGATTCTAATGATTCTAGCTTTCAGTAACGCTGAAGTCTTTGCGCAACACAGCTAGGCTTAACGTATTCTTCTAAATGCCGATGGATATCGGTAGCTCTGGACTCTGGACGCTTATAGTCCCGAATGGTTTAAGTACTCAATATCTTTGAAGTGTCCGAACCCCATTCGGGTGACTTCAGAAAAAGAAAACTCTCGCGAACAACTTACGCATAGCGTGTCCTTTGCAGCCAGGTTGCAGTCTTCCGCCATTGACACAGAAGTCCGCATGTCCCACCAGTCCATCTTCGCCAAGGAAACCTGCATTGGTATGCATGACCTGCACCACGTATGCGTCATCCCTGGTCAGGCGGAATTGGCGAGACCCATAGGCTGACACCAAAGGTCTTCCTGGATCTAATCCTGGGAACAAAATAGTTATAATATATACCACGGTTCATTCTGCAATGTCGTCTTTATAATATCGCGTCATCATCAGTTCAACCGAAAGATGTCACCAGGTACACATAGGGCTCTTCCAAGGATTTCTTCAACGACTGGTCACGTCACCTGTGCCATTTACAATGGCCATGCCTTTCATTTTGATAATTCAACAACATTCATTGCGTCATTTAAGTAGAGCCTGAGAAGAAATGGCGAAACAAACTCAACCCTTGAGTTTATTTCGCCATTTCTTCTAATTTAAAGTCCAGACATAATCTTGAACAGATCATGTGAAGGCAATATTAGTGCCTGAAATAGTCTTTTGAGGAAGATCCACACTGATTTGAGTGACCAGTCCAGTCAGTGCAAGCATTTGTCAGTAATCGTGTAGCTCAAATCAGAACTTGTGGAGCTCAATGACTCGAAGAACAATACCAAAGAAAGGACATTACAGTCCGTCAAATCTAAGAAGTACCGTTTGACGTTTCATATTTTTCAATCAGTTTCGATAACCTTTTTCATAAAACCATGAATTTAGAAAGATTTCATTATTGTATCTAAAAATGTACAATTCTTAATATCTAAATGTAATTGAAAACTTTCAAACAAAGCAAAATAACACATATTTACACCTGTCAAACGGTACTTCTTAGATTTGACGGACTGTAGGGTAGGCCACATAAAGTACTCAAACAGTCAAACTGCCCAGACCAATATTAAACGTAACAGAGAAAGAAAAATTTGGGGTACTGGTCGTTAGTCTACCTTCCGTTTGATTGTCTTTTCTACTGAGTAGCCTCCTCAATAAAAAAGGCAATCAAACAAATGCACACTGAACGTCCAGCGAGAGGAAGTAGTAAGTAAAAACTAAAGTAGGATTAATTAATTTAAATTATTTATTTTAATTAGTTGGCTGAATAGTAGCCAACTAACCAGAAAAAGAGTTACCTCCAGTTATATTTTATGATATATTATAATAGTATATTTACTACGCGCACATCGAGCTTCTAATCTTTTCCAGTCGTCACAGACCGTTATGAACTTAGCCGCTAATCGCTCAGAAGGTGCATCTCTGTTATGTAGACAGTTGACAAGATAGGTGGTTTATATAAAACTGCCGTCCTTTAACTAGAAGGCCGTTAAGCCCAAAAAGTTGTTTCGGAGTAAATGCCAAAAAACGTGGGAATCGTTGTTTCTTAAAAACTATGATACTTAGGATAATGATTGTTGGACACATCAATTGATATTTCTTTCTGTTTATCGTAGATAACCCTTTTTGTCCAATAACTATTATTAATTAATTTTAAAATTCATTTTTCTCATTTTGTTAAGCATGCAACCTAGTTATTGCATCTTATTACTGTACTAAAAGGCCGTTATCCATACCTTAGCGGCTTTTTAGTCAAGTAATTTATTTAAAATGTTAAGCTTCATAATGTTTGTTATATTTTGTTTAGAAATACTTAACTAAAAAGTTGTTAAGTGACATAACTGCTTTATAGTCATGACATTCGCTTTAATTTCAATTTCAATAACTTTCCTAATGAGCAGTTACGGGGCTTTAGATGCTTTTTAGCTAATTGTTGGCAATGTTATATGGAATTTTTGTAAACTCTTAACTACTTTACTTAACTAAAAGGTGGCTAAAAATATTTCGCTTGTGGTTAACTTCTGTATAGTGTAGTATTCATATGGAAATATGTGAGTAATTAATTAAATACTTACATCATGTTCTTTTAAAAATCAAAAGTATAATTCAACATTTAAAAGATAAAAGAAGTACTTATAATTTTAATTCGCAATAATAATCAACTTATAACGAATTATGATCTAACAGATCATGAGCTCATTATTTGGCATGGACAATATTCTTAATCCATGTTCTTTATTCCATTGATTCAACCATTGATTTAATAGAAAACTTCTAACCCAGTTATTTTAATAAACTAAGGCTACATTATATCAGACATGAGGCAACTTCAGGCCTAAATTATTTAAATATTATAACAAATAAAAGTACCCAATAAAATATGTAGTAAAATTGCACACTAAATAAATTATAAAACATAAGCTGGAATAAAACATTGAATACTTTTTATACCGGTAGTTCATTCCCGTGGGTTAATTATTCGAAATGATATCGTTTACCAACCTCCACGCGGACGGATCCATAAGCAAAAGCTTGTAGTTTTAAGGATTTAGGAACATAACAATATCTAAATTAAACACAGTCGTCAATATACTCAGCCTATCGCAGTCCACTGCTAGACAAAGGTCTCTCCCAGGCTGCGCCATAACACCCTGTCCTCTACCTTCCGCATCCTGTTTATCCTAGCCACCTTATTTAGGCCGTCGATCCATCTAGTTGGGGGGAGGCTCACTCGACACTTGCCGATACGCGGTCTCCACTCCAGGACTCGTCTGCTCCACCGGCCATCGGTCCTTCGACAAACATGGCCAGCCCACTGCGACTTCAGTTTGCTTACTCTGCAAGCTATGTCGGTAACTGCGGTTCTTTTCCTGATATTTTCATTCCTGATTTTATACTTCAAAGAGACTGAGCATAGCTCGCTCTATAGCGCGCTGAGCGGCCTTGAATTGTGTACCAGCCCGACCGTCAATGTCTTCGTTTCGGCAACGTATATCATGACAGACAGGACGCACTGACCTTAGTCTTCAAACACTGCGGGATAGGCGACGAGACGACTTGACGAAGTTTTCCAAATGCTGCCCAGCCCAACTGGATCCTTCAGTCGGCTTTTTTCTCAATGTTGTGTCTACTGAGCTGGTTGACTTGCCCTAGGTAGACATAATCCTTCAAAACTTTGGTTGAACTCGTTAAGATGTGCGAATTGTACATGAATTTTGTCTTGTCCAAATTTAAGCTGAAGCCAACCCACCGAGAGGCTCCATTTCGGCTGGAGAGATTTAGTCAATATGACGATGTCATCAGCAAATCGAACAAGATGAACAGACGCTGAAACAGTTAGACCAGATGCTGCATAGCCTAAATGGAGGCTCCATTTAGGTTGTGCAACATCTGGTCTAACTGTTTCAGCGTCTCTGCCATTAGGACGATATCATCGGCAAATCGTAGATGTGAAATGTACTCGCCATTCACGTTGATACCCTGTCCAGTCCACTCAGCCAGGGATATTACCTACATCCCCCTGTCTCACCCCTCTGAGCAGTTGGATGGGGTTGTTTTCTGATCCTGGATCTGAAAAGTCATTGTGGCAGCGTCGTACAAATATCTCAAAGCCCGCACGCGCGCGCGCGCGCTCTCTCTATCTTTCTCTCTCTCTCGTCTCTTCGATGTAGCGTCAGTCAATTCGACATCGTTGCAGAAAGGCCAGAACTGCCCATATTTTGACGGAGTCGCATCGTTTCTCGTAGTCCACAAATGCTATACACAGGGACTGGTTATACTCCGCGGTATTCTGTATAATTTGCCGAACATAGATGTGGTCTATGGTACTGAAGCCTTTTCGAAAACCGGCTTGATTTGGCGGCTGGAACTCGACATGTCTCTTCGCGAGACGGTCCGTGACGACCCTCGGGAGCAGCTTGTATAAGTGTTTCAGCAGTGAGATGGGTCTATAGTTCTTCAGCGAGGATTTGTCACCTTTTTTGAAGAACAGAAATCTCTGCTCCACGCCTCGGGCGTTGTACCCTCTTAGATGACGGAATTAAAGAGACTCGCTAGCTCTTTGATTTTATTGTATTTATTTTTTTGGATCGTAAGTAAGCACTAGGAAGTGGTGAAGGGCGGGCGTTTTGGGGACTGTCTTTTGTAATTTTGACGTTCGAAAAGTGCTGATTCTCAGCCTAGTCTGAATAAATGACTTTTGATTTTGTTTTCTTGTCCTTTTGGGTTTTTCTGTTTCAATATCTTCATCTGTATCGTCACTTCTTCGATCTTAGTTAGATCTCGTAGTTCATATCTTTGACAAAGTCAGTGTCAGTGTCCTCCGGGTGGAAAGATTTAGTGCGACGGGACGGCGGATGGCTTGAGCAGGGCACCCGCACCCCACTCAACCCCGGAGTGAACGCGGCGCGAGAGTCGGCTAACTGCCTTTTAGCTAAGTAATGAGGCTTAGCTGCTTTTTAGTTAAGTATTCTGGGAAATGTGCAGAATTACATGCTTAACTAAAACAGCGTTAAGGGCTGGTAACTGCAAATAAGTAAATTTTTTCACATAAACTGTTCTTTAAATGCTAACTATAAAGAAGTTATAGTCCGTTAGCGTCTTTATAGTCAAGAAAAATCAGATAACGTGCTTGTAGTTAAGTAGAAGGCTAGAAAATAATCATCACATCGGGCAGTTAAGGTATTTTAAAGTACATTAAGCTAAGAAGTGTGGGTTAGACGCTTTCAAGTGATGGAATCATCAAAAATTATGTTACTTAACGGCCTAAAAGATGTCCATATCTTTGGAACTATTTATGTTATAAAAATGTTTCTTAGACAGAAAGATAGAGAATTTTAAACTCTATCACTTTCTATTAAAAAGTAAAAATTGACCATTTGAGGGTTAACGGCTTTTTAGTTAAAGGACGGCAGAAAACTGAAACAAGAGACCAAAATAACAAAGATCAAAATTGTATAACATGACATAATATTGTCGCCAAAAGTGGCGTAAATTGTATCGATTTGACTCGCTTTCATTCATTCTGAATTAGGCATTGAATACTCTGCAGTAAGGCTTAATTCATAGTAAACGCGATGATTGATTGACAAGTTCTAGTTCAGAGTTGCCAGATAACCGGAATTCCCGCTTTCGGTGCTATCACGTACGCCTTGGCAAACACGTCGGCGATAATAATATTTTATCTCTCTAGGCGTAAGAACGAAATGATCCCAGAAAATCCCAAGTCCGCATAAAAAACCTAGAATGTAATAACGCTAGAATAAACAAAATTTTCAAGAAAAAGAAGCAAACTGATACCTAACCAAATCAAAAGAAAAACCAAAAAAAGACAATTGTAAAACTACAAAAAACGTATCGTTGAATCCCTTAAAAAAAATTTGATGAGATTTTGTGAAGTGACTTTTTTTATTAAAGTTAATAGTTCTTGTAAGTAGTTGTGAGATATGGGATGTTTTCGGTTACAAACGCAATAATAACCATGTTTTTCTTAGTTTTAAAATCAATACTATGTATGCGTAAATATTCATCCTAAGTACGGAACCCTTCACTAAGTGTGGTCCGACACGAACGTGGCCACAATAACGTGCAAACAATAACTATAAAACCTTATAGTTATTGTTTGCAATCTGCGTTTTCCAATAAAAAAAAAAAGTTTTTTTGCCATGTATTATTTTAAATCTTGATACTGGCAACTACTAATTCAAATCAGTTTGCCAGTTTGCCAGTTTGCCTGGAGCCGGCTTAGAGTGCGTACGTGAATCGTGAAGTAAATTAACAAACAGCTGATATTTAACAACTTATTATGATTAAAGACATTAAATACACTAAGGTAAGTGTCAATTTGCTTAAATAAATAAATATTGTGAGAAATATTTAACAAACAAGTAAAACATCTGTTGTCGCTCCATTTAATATTTATAGATTTGTAGTCGCGTGTGCCCGGCCATTGATAACAAGTTTTTTTTTACGTCTAGTAGTTTAGCACAGACGAAATAGCACAAACAGAAATACTTAGGTTTTTGTTAAGACTACCTACAGCACCTGCTATTTTTTATGTTTTAAAGAAAGTGACAGTAAAAAAACCCCCGTGCAAATCGAAATAATAAAATAAACGAGTGTTAATAAAAATATGACTGAATAATCTTGTTCGTTTTGCCACCGTTCTGCTATCACTAGAAAAACAAACTGCTCTTGACGACAGTAGAATTAATTAATTTATCTACTTCACAAAATTACATTTCCGATAAAACAAACTTTGACACCTACCTACATAAAACATTAAGAGGTGGTTTTTTTTTTTTGTGAGTCAAAAATTACCTAATTCTTATGAAATTTATACATAATGTATTTGTTCCTGTAAGACACTTTCACAAGTACAGACGCCAGCACATCAAGCTACCCGAAACTGTCAAATTTTCCCAATCAACTTTGAGCCTTATGCTTTAGCAATAAAGTTGAAAATCTATTAAAGAAATTTCACAGATTGTAGTAGCTTGATGTGCTGGCGTCTGTACAATGTTTTATTGATCTAAGACGATCCACAGACAGTGATTTTCTTAATTAACTAGAACATGGACTTTGAACGCTCTAACTGACGATGTGTGAGAAGAAGTTTTTACGTCTTTTTTTTAACGCTTTGGGTTAGCGTAGAAAACTGACGAAAAATTTCAATCTAGAATAATGTTCTGAATTCATAGTTTCAGTTTGCGCCGATGTCCCTTCCACTACATTTATGTTCGCATAACTCGTCAAAATGTAGGGAACAGCTGATTATTTTTTCGCGTTTCATGTTAGGTCCCATAGTAAAAGTTGTTCATAATGATGAGTACAATGATGAATAAGAGGAAAACGCTGATTAAAATTACACCCTGTATATCATTTATTTCTTAAAGATTTAGAAGGTTTTTTCCTGCATTTGGCAATTCCCACACGTTTTCACTTTTACAAAACAATTGCATTTCTTTCCCCGCGAAAATACATTATTAATAATAAGATATTGCAACATTTTTGTCAAAGTCACTGATGAAGTAATCAGATCATTTTCAGTTTGTTGTCAATAAAAGAAGACGGAAAATGACCAAGAAAATGCTTAATGAAATTAAATTCAACAAAGTGATTAAATATTAATTTATTTGTGTATTTACGTTTTTATAATAAGTTTATTTTTATATCTAAAACCAATAATGTGAAGACAGACATGTGCTCACAGGGAAATGGACTTGAATAGGTCCCTAATTCGTGTTGGGAATGAGATCTAACTATCACAAAGCAGCTTGTGCAACCGAAGTAGCGAACCCAACCTAAATTCTTTGTTCGAAGAATATTTGCACTGTGATAAGTAAGACGCATATAGTGAAATTCCTAAAGTGCAAAGAACTCGGCCTTGAAACCAGTTTAATTCACGCGCATAGCGTTACCCTGTGCAGAATGCCACATTACAGCACATCTATTCCACTTACGAGGAATAGCTGATGTTCTTTTGCTTTGTTGGGAGGTTGAGATCAATTTCATAAAATTATCTTGTCAAGTCTCGACAAACATATTTACAAAACGAAGTTCTTGTTTATTGAATAACATGGGCACTCAGTTTACCTATCAGAGACTATTACTTCGTCAACCGTTCAATTTCGCTAGAAAGTCCCCTGTGTTTGGTTTATCTGGTGTTGAGTTGGAACTGCAGCATATTAAAATACAAAATACTCATATTTATTATCTCTTACACAGTTGTTCATCAACAATGAGTGGGTGGATTCAGTCAGCAAGAAGACCTTCCCCACCATCAACCCTCAGGATGAGAGCGTCATTACACAAGTGGCTGAAGCAGACAAGGTAAGTCACAATATTTGACCAAATATTTATCGGCCTAGCAATATTTGACCAAATATTTATCGGCCTAGCATGGACACATCACAAGGTGATATTCCTATCATCTTGGGAGCTGCGGCTATAATCTTGTTGATATTTCTAAAGAATTTGTCAAATTACTGCAATATTATAAGACCACCCATTGTGTCACCCATTGTAAAGTTTCTATATATATGTCTGTAATTTATATGGTGTACATAATAAAAAGTATTCTATTGTATTCTATAATAATAGTTTTTTTTTTCACAAAGTCGTAAAAACCTATATAGTTACATAACTACAGTTGTAAAAACATGAACAAATGCTAAGATTATATATAGCGTCAATTAAAATTATCACGACATCATTACCGAAATATATGCTCCGTTTGTACTGAGATAAAAATTGATTACGGTTCTTCAAAAACTTATTACAATTTGCCACATGAAATGCAAACGAAAATTTTAGCGGCAAACTAGGACACAATGGTCGTTAAAATCTAATAGCAATTATGAAAACCAATTCATCTCTCACGATCGATAGAATTTTGCCGTAAACTGCAGTACGTATCTAATTAGATTCTAGAGATCAACAATTTAATAGTCCCAATTAGTAAGGAAATTAATCAGATAAACTGAATAATTATTTTTTTATAATTCTTATGATAATAACAGACCATTATCAAAGCAATGACCAGCTTAGTTGCCGCGGGTGTCGACATAGAAGCCAAAAAGATGAGGGTAAATTACTATAATAAATGCGACGAACCAAACTTGTTTTTTTTTTATTGTTTATTCATTAAGGAACAAAACAAAATATAAACATCACAGAAACCTCAATAGGTTTGTCAGGATGTTGACACACTTTAGCAATCTTAATACTATCGAAACGGTTATTATACACATAACACAGAGATTATAATAAAAAATTGTGAGTTAGTTGGTAAATAACAACTATAATGACTGTAGTAAAATCCTTATTGAATGAAATTTAAAGAGCATGATGCATTTTCAAAGAGAATCAAAGATTTTTTTGTATTTATTCATATAATTACTGTTTGTTATTTCCGATTGGATTTTTGTTGGAACATCATTAATTAGAGTAGGCATTAAAATAAGCGTTCATTCGTTTCCCGTAATAGTATCTAGTTCTTGTATCTCGGTAGGTACTACCAGTTTTGATTGGGCTGCCATTCTTGTTGCTATGCTGTGATTGAAATTAATTTGCAGTTATTTTTTGGTGAACTATTCTATTAATATCATTTTCGTATTTTAGTGTGTATTGGCAAGATTTTACAATATTTAAAGAAACCTGTTACCTCATCACCAACATAAACCGTTTTTTCTTATTTTATTTGGTACTAGCTTTTGCCTGCGACTTCGTCCGCGTGGAATAATGACTTCCGGAAAAAAAAACAATTTATCCCCCTTTTCTCCCCGTTGGGAGGGAATTTCCAAAAATCCTCTCTTAGTGGTAGCCTAATCCTCCCAACAAACACACATGCCAAATTTCAGCTCTCTACTGCCAGTAGTTTCGGCTGTGCGTTGTCTGTCAGTCACTCAGTAACGGAAGAGTTTTATATATATAGATATAGATCAGCGGCGAAGGTACCATACAACTCGATTCCCGCCGGCTTCCTTTCAAACATTCAGAACATAACCACTCTATAGTCAATTCATCATTGTAATTTTCTTTTGGTATTTTTTTTTTGCTCCGGCCTACCTTTGTCATAAATTCACCCTTCGCCACTGATATAGATAGCAGCTGTGCCCGCAACTCCGTCAGTGTGTAATTCCTTGTGTGTTATTAAGTTAATGTATTGGTAATATTGTTTAGATCACGTTCACATGAGGCTTAAGTACCTATACAACGAAATTACTACTTCACCTAAAAATAAATAAAATGTAAACTATTAATAATTTGTAATTTGAACGAATATAATACACTACCAAAATAACTAATACCTATTTTATAAAATAACAACAAAAGAAAACTAAATAAACTAAATTAATTTAAAGACTAAAAGTCGCGCTGATAAACAATATTGTCTGTCAATAAGGTCGAATGCTCGGAACGTCTACTCACATCAACAGCCAAATATTGTATGAAGTTCGCATTTTTTTTTTTTTGGGAATGGCGTTGTCGTCTGCTTAACCGGGCTTGCCTGTGGATGCCTCAAAATTAAGGCCTCCAGCCAGGGCTTAAAAAAAACTTAAAAACTAAGCGACTACACGCTAAGGGCACCCCCTGTGGGGTACGGACCTCGGCTTAGGGCGTCGCTGGGGGGGGGGGGGCAGCAAGGGACAGGCTAGATCGGAATTATTTAGGGACGAATTTAATACTACAGGCTCAGCGGCGCGGGCTGGCTCGAGCAAGGGTCGGGGAGGAGAATTTACGGGGCGTCGCGACGGGCGTCCTCGACGGCGAGGACGGAAGGACGGTTGTCGGGTCGTGTTTTTGTCTCTTAATGGTGCTGGTGGCTTTCCTGCTCTCCTGTAAGAGGGTAGTGGCGTCGTCGGGGATGGTGAAGGTATGCCTTGGTCGGCGAATCCTACTTATGCGGGAGGGAGTATATCGGGAGGCCGCCGCAATCAGGGCAATTGGGGTGCTTTATAGCAGAGTCGAAGAAACGCTTGGCGAGGCGCTTCATGAACTGCTGGACGGTGTGAAGTTCGCGTTTGGATCCCCCGCCCTTTTATACCTCCCGCCGCGAGCCGCGTCGAGCGCGGCGACCGTTACACAAAAATAATCCTTATAGCATGATTCAGTATTCACGCGCGATGGCTTATTAGCGTATTTCATGTATAACTTTGGTGTTTCTGTACCGATTTCTATGATTATTTTTTTATTAAATAGGTAATAATGTTAACATTTTTTAATTAGGGATGAGTGAAAGTGTTATAAACGTAAGAGTAGACAAATATAATCAGAAAGCTCCGAACTGCTAAGCTATCGGGAGTTACACGTGTTATTGTGAGTCAACCATAAAAGATAGACATTTGCTGTCGCGGAATATTTTTTATATAATTTTAAGGAGAACATTTCCGTCATACATGATTTCTGTGTAGCTTTAACCATTAAGGCTGCACACGCGACGGAAGCTTCAAAAATGGAGTAAGTTCTCCGGTTTTCCCAACATTTCCCTTCACTGCTCTGCTCCTATTGATCGTAGCGTGATGAAAAGTATACTATAACCTGCCCAGGAGTATGAAGAACAATTGTACCAAGTTTCGTTGAAATCCGTCGAGTGGTTTTTGTTTCTATAAAGAACAGACAGACAGACAGACAGACAGACAGACAAAAATTTTACTGATTGCATTTTTAGCGTCAGTATCGATCACTAATCACCCGCTGATAGTTATTTTGGAAATATATTTAATGTACAGAATTGACCTCTCTACAGATTTATTATAAGGTATAGAAATATATTTAATGTACAGAATTGACCTCTCTACAGATTTATTATAAGTACCTATAGATAGATTATCGTTTTTAATAAACGAAGTTGTAGTTTGTATATTTTGTCTAAGTAAGTTTTAAACGTTCCGCCATAGCTAGTAATTCCATATAAAATTATTGACTCTGCGAGAGCATTATAAAGGTTAAGTAATATTTTAAAAGGTAGAGACGCCAGCACATCAAGTTACTACAATCTGTCAATTTTTTTTAATAGATTTTCAACTTCATCGCTAAAGCATAAGGTTCAAGGTTGATTGGGAAAATTTTACAGTTTCGGGTAGCTTGGTGTGATGGCGTATGTACTTTCTATTACATTTTTGCAAATTTGGCTAGCATTGCTCGCAGTTTATTGTAAATGAAGTCAATGTGGTAGCTCCAGCTAAATCTGTCATCGACCACTAAACCCAAATATTTGTAATTGGTAACCTGCGATTTATCCGTTGATAGATCAATTGCTATACTCAGTGTCAGATAACGATATCGTCAAGATTAAAAGCAATTTTGAAAAGAGTTGTGTTTTATAGGCCGACGTAGATTTAGCGGTAGCAGCAGCCAAAAAGGCCTTCGCCCGCTACTCAGCATGGCGCACAATGGATGCTTCACAACGAGGTCTCCTCATACTCAAATTGGCGGCCCTGATAGAATCCCAGGCCAGATACTTGGCAGAGCTAGAAACCTTGGACTGCGGGAAACCAGTCAAAGACGCCGAGGAGGAAGTGTACTATTCAGCGACTGTTTTCAGATATTACGCCGGCAAAGCTGACAAAATATTGGGGAACACGATCCCTGCAGGTAAGCCACTTCTGGATTTACAAAAGAAGCGCACGAATTTCGTAAAATGCAAGAAAGTAGACAGAGAATGAAAACGATTGCATTAAGCTAGATTCTTTAAAAATACTTTCGCGCTATACCAAATCTCCGCTAGATTGAAAAGATCAAGATATAAAAAGTGACGAGTATACGTTACCTGGTAATAGCAAAGGTGATTAATTTTTATTTTCTACATCGATTTCTTATCAATATCTTAACGAAATTCGATCATTAATTTGATTAAAAGTAATAGGCACCTACCAACTATGTGCAACACTACACGTGCACGTAAAGAAGCTAATTAATTATATTATTTAGGTCATAATTTATTATATCCGCATTGTTAATGTTATCTCTCCTAGACGTTAAGATAATTCACTGACGTCTATTGTCACGATATTGTAGCAGGATCAAGCGTGACTTCAATGCGTTACATGCATTTTCAGATGAAAATCTAACTCAGCTGTTCATTTGTTTTCTAGTAGATAATGTTGATAATCAAGGTTACGTGCGCAGTATTTGCTAATGGTAGGTATAATGGCATAGACGTGTTACATTGTTAATGTATTTAGATAATGTTAGATAACGTGATCGTGCATCATATCGAGTTCATGCTTCATCCATCATGAAATTGTCAGTGATGTATTTAGGGGAACTGTCTGTTCAATTGATCTTATGGGTCTATGAAAGACAGGGCTCGTTTATTAAAATCATATTATCATGATAAACAATATTGCGGATTTCGTGTTGTTTATGGCAACTAGCAGCAATGGGGTAGTGGTATCGGTCCCGACTTACGAGTCGAACCCAGGGTGTCGGGGTCCGCATGGATTCATACGGGCCAACACCTGGCCAGGGGAGCGTGACGAAATGCGCAAGCAGTCCAGCACCCGGGCTAAAGGTAGCAGCAGGACACCGTGTGGTTTTAGTCAGTAAGAGTCTGACAGACCCCTCCACCCACCCCAGGGTGATGGACCTCCATGAGGATTTCCACACGATAAAAAAAAGGGAGGCACTGTTACTTTGTGTATTTAATTTCATTACCACTGCTTTCAAAACAGTGAAAGAAAACAACACTGATAATTTCATAATGGTCAACAAAAAACTGTGGTCTAGCTGTTGCACAACTGCCTTTAGGCAGTTCTTAGGATGATAACCGTGATGTTATACATAAAATTATTGTCTCTTATAGATGGTGAAGTATTATCTTTTACTTTGAAAGAGCCAGTAGGCGTATGTGGACAGATTATACCATGGAATTATCCCATACCAATGTTGTCGTGGAAAATTGCACCAGCCTTAGCCGCGGGTATGTATATTGTATTGTGTTAATCGTTTACTTCAATCTTCTATATACTTATTTAAAATTCAAAGTCCTGACTGACTGATAATTATATCAACGCACAGCCTAAACCGCTGGTCCCAGAGACATGAAATTTGAAGGGTGTGTTTTTGTGAAGAGTAAGTATCCACTAAGAAAGGGTTTTTCGAAATTCCACCCCTAAGAGGGTGAATGGGGGGAAGGTGAAATTTCACGCGGACGAAGTCGCGGGCAGAAGCTAGTAATTCATATTATACGTAGTGTTTAATTAGCGACTGTTTACGATCTTATATGTATAGAAATGTAAATATAGAAATTGCAACTTATTTGCTTTTCCATTGTTAGCTGAAATTATTGTGGATATGATAAATGACTTGAGATCCAGAGATGAATTTGATCTCGGAGTCTGGAAATGTGTTATGGGCTTTTGTCACTTTTAGTAGTAGTCCATGGGATTGAATAAAATACGCTTCTCCTAATTAATGAGTAGAAAGTAGAAACTTGATCTAATTATAAAGTTTTGAATTCGAAGCTCGAGTATTTACCTTTGAAGTAAGGTTATATAGGGTACTAATCAAGAAATATGAATTTAAGAGCACCGTGGCCTACATGGAAAATCTTAAATAGACTTCGTACCCAAGTAGGCCGCAGCAAGGACAATCTCCACAAGTTCAGAGTTCAAGGACGGCTCAGACCTCTGGTGTGTATGCGGCTTGTAACCACAGACAATGACTCGCCTCCTATCTTGCGCCGCATGCCCTGTCAGTAACACACGAGAGGACCTAACGGCTGCGTCAGCGAATGGTATTCGCGTTGCTGAAATTCAGGCCAAACTAATGAAAAAAAACTATGAGTAATTATATATTTTCGAGATATTTTTGCCATCGACCAGCTAAGCAAAAGTGAACATTAAATTAATTTTTTTCTACGTTAATTGCGTTTTTCAGGTTGCACAATAGTCTTAAAGCCAGCAGAACAGACACCACTTACAGCATTAGCAGTAGCTGCCCTTATCAAAGAGGCAGGGTTCCCTCCAGGAGTAGTCAACGTGGTGCCAGGGTACGGATCCACAGCAGGCGCAGCGCTTACACACCACCCCGATGTCGATAAGATAGCTTTTACTGGATCTACTGAAGTATGTCGTATTTCTTTAGTGTAATAAAATCTAAGGCGGCTCAAAGATGGAATATCAAAATGGCTTTCGTCATGAATCTTCTTCACTTGATTCAAGCCCTTGAAGTCTATTCTTATATTAATAACTAGCTTCAACCCGCGACTTCGTCCGCGTGAAATTTCTGACCCCAACCCATCGCGTCACATCCCATCGCTCGCCTGTGTTACTACGTTTTCGCTTAGCGTTCTTTCTGACTTATTTTCCTTTTGCTCGGCCTCTAAGGATCGTAGCGTGATGTTAAATAGTCTATAACCTTCCTCAAGAATTGGGCTATCAAATGCAAAAAGATTTTTTCAAGTCCGACTCATTCGGTTCCGGATATTACAACCTGCATACAAACTTACAAACAAACAAACTAATTTTAGCAGAGTGATGGAGAAGTTAATGCCATCAGAGAATTGACTTTTATTACCCGCAAAGAAAATAGCTGAGACAAGATACATCAATTCTATAGATTATAATGATGTCGCTTAAGACTGCCAATGTTTATCTATAAGCCTTTTTTACTTTATGTTATATAATTATTGTTATTTTGTCATTTACCAGTTATAATCCGTAAAATTTATTTTACCTAGTTTTTACAATTTAGGTATATTCTAAGTAAACATGTAATCTTAATATTTTGTTGACACGGCAAATTTTTCTGTATGACAAAGTAAACGCGACCTCATTAAAAATGTAACATTGCAAAACTCATAGCAGAATATTATTGCAAAAATGTGTTACGATGATGCAAAAAGTGGCATACTATTTTGCTCAATTTGAAAATAATCATAATTAAAGTAGACAAATTATTTACTATTTTTAGGAATTTCAGATATCCAATACATATGTATAAGCACTTGAGTGAGATACCTGAGATACAGGTTTATTCCTAGTTCAGGTAGAATCCGATTATTTCTTACCTACCTCTAGTTTAAGGCCCTATTTTGTAAATATTTATGTAAATCAATTATTTCAATAAACAATTTCAATTTCAATTGTTTTATAATTCCAGGTAGGCCGCTTGATTTTGGGAGCAGCATCTGCTGTAAATCTGAAGCGTGTCACTTTGGAACTAGGCGGCAAGAGTCCTTTGGTGGTCTTCAATGATGCTGATGGTAACTAGAATGTACCTTCGTCTTTCAACCTTGACACCATGACAAAGTTTCTACTTGTCACATTTCAAGTTTTAGCCAACCAACGAATACTTTGTTGGTTCCGGATCGGAAGCTTATCATTTTGCACCTACCAGCAAAAAAATAAACGCTAAATCAGATTTAGATATGTTTAGCAGTGGCGAAGGCACCATACAACTCGATTCCCACCGGCTTCCCTTAGAAAATTCAGAACATAACCACTCTATAGTCAATTCATCATTGAAATTTTCTTTTGGCATTTTTTTTTTTTTGCTCCGGCCTACCTCTTTCTTAAATTCACCCTTCGCCACTGATGTTTAGGTATCATTAAATTCTGAGGATAAAATGATAGTCATTACAATTTTCGACTGATAAAAATACGTATTATGATTTTGCTACCAATGGTTTTTTTATGTAGGCGAAACTGCTACAAATATCAATGGTCTCCGAAAGGTGTAAAAGATGATAAAAGTTGTGATATTTCACGTTCCAGTTGAAAAAGCAGCTCAGAAAGCTCACGCTGCGGCGTTCGCCAATGGTGGCCAATGTTGTTGTGCTGGCACAAGAACGTACGTCCAGTCTGGGATATACGACCAGTTTGTGCAGAAGGCCGCTGAGATCGCCACGCAGAGGTCTGTCGGAAATCCCTTCGATGATGTACAACAAGGACCTCAGGTATGACATCTTGAAAGTCTTAGAACTAATGCCCACATTTTAATTAGTATCTCGACAAACTGCTTGATAATTACAATGCAGTAGGCGGCATCGGTATTGTTGGCAGATGGTCTATTTATTTTTTGAAGAAACAACCAAAACATATTCTTATTTTTAATCTACGAATGCGCTTTGGTATTTTCCATTGAAAAAATCTTATTTGCACTTATTATCTAAGGATTGGTATCACCCTACAAAGAATTTGAAAGAAAAATCCTGAACGAACAGTTAGCAATAGAATCGTTTCAACACTTTATTACTCAACGGTTTGGCATTAGAACATGACTCATATTTAAATTTACAATTTGCAGATTGACAAAGACATGTACAGGAAAGTGTTAGGATACATCCAAGCTGGTAAGGAGGGAGGAGCTAAATGTGTAGCTGGTGGTGATAAGGTGGGCGATAAGGGGTTCTACATCAAGCCTACTGTCTTTGCTGATGTTACTGATAACATGAAGATTGCAAGAGAAGAGGTAAGGGAATATTACAAAGACGCACCAAATATAAATAGTTTTATATAGCTTCGATTGCACTTGAACAAAGTGCATCAAAAACATGTCGTCTAGAATCAATTTCATTATAATTTTTACTTGCCGTTGTTCATGATAACACTCGCAATAGTAGCTACAATAAAATTGTAACATTGGAAACCAAGTCAACATTACCGTTTACTCTTATTCAACCATAAACCGAGTTATTGTTTTCAAACAGACCAGCACTCTAATTGCGTAACACACTATCAATCTTAATCTGAATCATTTTGAAGGATATTGCTAATCCATTGCTTCATATGTTCAAAAAAATTATCAGCTACAACGTAAACCTAAATAACACAATGGATGTTGTTGAACTGTTAAAATGAAAGCCATTGCTACTGATAGTGTGTTACGCAATTACCCCGCAGTTCTATTTACGTTTTTATTTATTTTCACTCGTTCTTAAGGCAAGACAGATTTTCGCTATGTAATTTTATTTTGGACAAACGCTTCCCAAGTCTCTAAAGTTCCATTTCTAATGAATATGTTATTCGTTTCCAGATCTTCGGTCCAGTTCAAAGCATCCTTAAATTTGACACGTTTGAGGAAGTTATCGATCGAGCAAACGACTCTAACTACGGCCTCGGTGCTGGAGTCATCACTAATGATATCACTACTGCTCTTTGCTTCGCCAAGCAAGTCCGAGCTGGCTCTGTCTGGTAAATATTATTCCTCTTTACATAAATTTTGCAGAATTGTTTGATTTCAAATCATTATTAAAAATTGTGTTTGTTCCATCATAATGTCGTCATCCTTCCCGCGCTTGTCCCAATTTTTTAAGCGGTGCAGCCTTTTTCTCTCATGGCATCTGTTCATTATTTATCTCATAATTCTAGCCATATGGGTTGGCAAGAAAAAGGGGAGACGTTGTCCCAGAAGTGGGACACAATATAAGCTAACAAAAAAAAAAAAAACAATCATCTTGGAGTTAACTTCCTTCCTAGTTATATAATTTTTCACACAATCCGTTTCTTCATTTTGCCTGCCTCTTACTTTACAGCCATCCATATAATTCCGATGTTTCTTATGTTACTTTTCAGGATCAATACGTATGACCACACAACAAGTCAAACTCCGTTTGGCGGCTTCAAGGACTCCGGTATTGGCAGAGAATTGTAAGTATTAGTTATCACCTAAAGTAACTACTATTAAAACATTATGACAGCAAATTCATTGAGAAAAAATAAATACCTAGACATTGAAAGACCCTATGTTAAAGTAATAATAGTCCTCCGGACCTAATTTCGGTCGTGGCAGCAAATCTCAACAAAGACTAGCCTTCGGCGGGTGAGATGTTATAGTGCACAAGTCTATGCTCAGATACAGGTGCACTCTCTGTTCCCTCACTCTCATAGTTCGGTGGGACGGCGAACTGACACGACCGGAGAGAGATGAGGTGGACCAACGGCTTAACATGCTTTCCGAGGCACGGGGGTATCAAACCACCAACTTCCAAACTCCGGGCTGTTACTAAGAAATTACTAATGGAAAAACCCAACAACACTATCCCGTTGGTCTTATGGTCGCCAGCGCGGCTGCTGAGCGTGGAGTCCTGGGTTCAAATCTCAGGTCGGGCATATTAAAGAACCAGTGAATGGCCAGATACAAAACGCCAGAATCGTTTGTGAATTAATTCTCCACGGTTTTATTTTTGCAGGGGAGAAGACGGCATCAACCAATACTTGGAGATTAAGACGGTCACCTTGGCGTTGCCGAAACAACCACAACTATGAAACTTAACGTTACGTATTTAACTTAAATAATTAATACTAGGTATATGATAGTAACGTACACACGGCTACTCATCAAGCTATACATAACCAGTATCAGCTGACTTCTGATTGTACGAAAAACCTATACAATGCGAGGTCAGCGAAAACTGGAACTGTATAGCTTGATGTGTAGCCGTGTGTACAAAGCATTATTTTTCTACTGACGCGGACGCTTCAAAAGCGTACATAAATGCTATTATATCGATGTTATAGAATTAAATAAAAAATAATTAATAAAGAAATAGCCAGGAGCAAGAGATTAAGATTGAATAATTATGAAGAGTCAGTAGTATATTTAAACCATTGCGAATGCTACACAATTTGAGCAGTCCCCTACTAAATTTCATCTTACTCCTGGCATTCAGTATACCAATTTATTATGGTTTCATTTGTCTGATACACAACAGACAATAGGTTACGTTGCAAATTAAAATGAAGGGAGAATGTGCTCTATTAACGAGACCATTTTATCAGTAAACGCGTCAGCTTGCGTCATCGCCGAGCAAAAGTAATTTCAGAAGTAATTATTTTTCTGACAGTTTTTGCCAATGCTCCATAAATATTGTGAAGCCGAGAGTTGGCTTTCTAACTATCCAGAACTATGCCTGAAGTACTCACTTCATGTCTTAAAATAGCCTCCACAACTGGATACTTAGGTACCTAGATTTAGGTTCCCACCCTGGCCTACAGCTATTGAAACCATGGATGGAATAGATGCTTAAAACCTTTTTTGACTATTCCGTGATTCCAACATTGTTCTTTCCGAAACGAGAGTTGAAGTAGGTAACTCACCGAAAATTTTGTACTGCCTCTCGGTGAGATGGTTGGAGATCATGCCACAGATGTGAGCACCCAGGGAGTGTCCCACACAGGTGATCATCTTAGCCAATGCCCCAGCTTGCGTGATCGCTGAGTAGAGCTGAGCCGTGCATTGAGCAGCCTTTCTGGAAAATGTTAGAATGAGCTATTTTTTCCGTCGGTATAATTCAGCGTGTAGGAATTGGCTTCATCATCTAGTCTTCGCCTCTTTCAAACCACCACAGTAGGTTAAACTGAGAAAGTAGGTTACATAAAACCAGATGAAGAAACCGGGTATCGGTATCAGGTAAACTCTCAGTATCAGGTAGAAAATAATGTAAAAGATTAAAAGCCATTAGGTATTCGAAAGAAAAAGAATACTGATGAGCCGGTAGTAGAAATATTGCGACGATCAGCAATATAGGATGATTGACACGGACTAAGATTTAGGCATGGCATAAATGGCTGAAGGGTTATTTGAGATAGTGTTTGTAAAAGTGTATTTTTCTCATTTGGCTAACAAATATGATCTCATAATAGGTGTACCAGTGCCTGATACAAAAACTCGTGATTTTCGATGTATATCAGAATCGCGGGTGTATTTTTCAGATTTGCCTAAATGTATTGCAGTTATTTGGTACCTTCTGTGTACCTTTACGTACCTCTCTTGAAAATCTGTGTACACAAGAAGTACCATCTACTTGTACAGTGTACTTAGCTACATATATTGGTTGGCAGTACGCCCGCGGTTCTGACATCAGGATGGCGGGTGTACCTAATTTTTAAAATATCATTGTACGGGTGTAGGTACACAGATTTTCAAGAGAGGTACGTGAAGGTACCAAATAACTGCAATACACACATAACATAACAGATATAATCAGCCTATTATGTTCCCACTGCTGGGACAGGCACAGGCCTCCTCGCGGTGAGTGGGAGTGGGCCGTAATCCACCACGCGGGCCCAGTGCGGGTTGGCAGATGTCACATGTCTTTGAATTTTTGGTTCTAGGACATGCCGGTTTCCTCACGATGTTTTCCTTCACCGTAATAACTGCAATTAAAGGCAAATCTGAAAACTACACCCGCGGTTCTGATATACATCATTTTCGCGTGTTTACCAAGTGAGACATTCACTGTAAAGAAGCTGTGTATTATATTGATGAATGATAATCCTCACAATCAGTTCAAATCAACTTACTTCATGTTAGATAGCGCAGATAGGTAGCAAGGAAACCTGGTGAGCATAGACCAGTCTACCATGAACACGTTGTAATCTTTGCGAGATAGATACGCTGTAAACAGATAAAAAAGACAGATTACAGACAATGTAGCTAAATATACAGGCGGAACCGTAGCTGTGGTCATGTAATGAATGGTTGTAATTGTTACCACAGACTTAGTAAGTGGACTATGGAATATGCAGCAGACCTTTTTATATTGCGAGAAAAAATCAAGCCATTTTTTCACGTAGTTTTTTTAATTTATAGACTAAACTTTCTAAAAAATCTAGAAATTATTTTAATGATAATTAAGTAACCAAGCCTAAAGCATGATTATTTACTTTAGACTGCGAGACTAAAGCTGAACGAGATGTGGAAGGGTGACAAATAGGCAGACAGAAAAGAATCTTATGCTTCCTACCCTGCACAAAAAATGGGGCCATATTTATTTATTTACTATTGCCACTTATATTTATTTTTGCAGGTGGGACCCGATACAAAAAAAGAATAACACTAAAAAAAACAAATCAATGTAGTATTCTAATCATATTACGTTACTTGGACAGAAGATAATAGATGTAATCATAGAAATAATCTTATAATGTATGGATGTAATGCAAATAACATTCCCAATCAAGAATAAAAAGACATCATGCAAAGATATATCGAGCGTTCCGCCTTCTGTATGATCACGCGCACAAAGTCGGTCGTCTCTTTATCACTTTCACACTTTCATTGAATACTCTCAATTATCTTTCTTGGTTGTTTTTTGTCTACGCATTGAATTAATGAAATTGCAATGCTTATCGTTTCATGAGATGATACATGATAATTATGCTACTGGATGTTTTGTTAACCGATACCTTGTAAAGTTTATAGTTTTCTTTTATTCTTAATTAATGTGTTAGTGTAATTAAATTATATACTTACACAAGGATAAATCAATATTATATTATTATACTAACTGCGCCCCGCGGTTTCACCAGCATAAGTCTTGATCCCGTGGGAATATGAGGATATAAAAAGTAACCTAGGTCATGGTCTATCCATATGCCAAATTTAATCCAAATCCGTTCAGACGTTTTAACGTGAAAGCGTAACACAAACATACAAAAAATGGAATATTTTATCTTTATAAATTAGTTTAGATAACATTAAAGAGTCATGTTTTGTGGCCAGATAGGAGGTACTGAGATGACGGGTAAAAGAGATGCACGGAAGAAAACATTATAATATGCTGCATCAACCCAAAATAAATTGGGATAACGGCAAAAAGAAAGAAAGAAAATTTAGTTATTGTGACTCGTACAAGAAGATCACAAACTAAACTAAACACAATCCTCATTCATCATTCTCCTGGCCTTATCCCAATTTATTTGGGGTCAGCGCAACATATCTTTTTCTTCCATACTTCTCTATTAGACGTCATAAATAAAATAAAAAAAGACAAATAAAAAAAAACAAGATATTGTTTATCTTTAAAAGAAACTCACCATCTCGAATAAAAGTCATCGGTGTTTTAGAGTAGGTGCCGTTGAACCCGTGGATGATGAGAACATTCTTCCTCGTTTTCTTCCAACCGAAATCGCGCAGGAGTTTCGGATGTCGAGGATCCACGAAATGTTGCTTTGGATGTTCTCTGGCAACATTACAAGGAACAAGATTAAGATCTAGCATCTTACAATAGGGTACTGCTAGTCATTCTGGACTATCAGGACATAATCGTTTCTGTCCTTGAACATGGGGTTCCTAATAGACCGCTTTATGACCAACTAATGCTCGGTTCCTATAAACAAAAACGAATCGTTTTACAAATACTTAGTAGCATTTTTTATTGCCAAACTGGGCATATAAATAGATTCGTAAGCTAATTTTACCTGTGATAGCTACTTGGTAGGGGTACTTGGTTGGCTAGGGTGTAGACCCTCCCATATAGAAGTAGCTACCAACCTACCAGCTACCAGTAGCTACCAATAATGAAACAAAGACCTCATAGGTTTACATAGTAGTATGTAAAGCTATGAGGTATTTGCTTCATTAGATAGAAAGTCTACTTACGGTGTGTACATAAAAAAGTTAATCTCGCTATCCGGACACTTCCACTCTCGCTTCATAACACATCGTAAGTAACGGAAATCCAACATGGATGCTAGATCGCCATCCACTTCAGAAACTGCAATTAAAAGAAACGGGACAGTTTATTTTACGTTCACACGCGCTACTGCTGTAGAGTCCTCCGTGAGAAACAGTAAAGCTATGGTAACAACCATAATATATCCGTGGTAACAACACGCCTATACAGGATGTCCCTGGAAGTATGGATCAAATCGACCAGGGGCGTAGTAGGCACGATCATTTCCAAACTTTTTAACCCTGAGAATGTCGGTGAATTTTTTGACGGTTCAAAAGTTATGACCAATTTTTGTTTTTTTCAATCACATCCATACTTCCAGGGACACCCTGTATAGGTACCTTGAAAGGGTAAGCAGTGGTTTGTACCTATACCCTAAATCCCATGTAATAGGGGACGAGCCTATTGCCATCAACTCAATACAAATCCAAACTCCTAGCTGCTACTGAGAATTTACTAATGGAGAAATTGATAATGATTAAATTAATTATAATTTACTAATTTATATTTCGGATATACTTTCTAAAATTAATTTACATGCGGCTTTCTCCCTTATCAGATATTGTTGCTTCGGTCCAAATTTTATGTATTTTCTCCGCTCTTCCACTTTATGGAAGCCGCCACACCTTTTGGACAAAATCGATAATATTATTAGCAGTACTCTTACATCGATTTTAAATGTGGCTTTGGATTACCGCGCGTGGCTGCAAGCCACACTACCCATTCGTTTTAGTGGGCTCGGCGTCCGCAAAATTTCTAGTGTAAGCCTACCGGCGTTCCTATCCTCGGTCCACAGCACAGAAAAGTTAACCACACGAGTCTTAATTCCTGCTCAGGTTGACTCTAAAGTGCCGTGTTTGACCACTGCGGAGAACGCCTGGAAAGTGGCTTTCCCGGACACCCGGAGAACCCGTCTTCCCAGAGACAGTGGGATGAGCCGCTCTGCAGGTTGGTACGGAAACTTATTAATACGTCCACCAATACTGCTGAGCGCGCCCGCCTGCTGGCTGTGGGTGAATGGGAGTCGGGCCTCTGACATCAGGCGCTACCGTCACCCAACATAGGCACTATGCTGGTTGACACCATATTCCGGCACGCTACATGTTTGCGTCTGGGCGCTCCTTGCGGAGCTCCACATCGCTGTCAATGCGGTGAAGCAGTCGACTGCCTCGGACAACATACATGGCCTATCCTACAGCAAGAGCGCTGGTCGGATGGCACGGCACGCCAGCATTAACGACATCATTCGTCGGGCTCTTGTCATCGCTGGGGTGCCAGCTGTTTTAAAACCTAATGGCTTGGCACGCGACGATGGGAAGAGGTCAGATGTAATGACCATAACGCCTTGGAAGTTGGGTAGGCCTTTGGTGTGGGATGCAACCTGTGTCGACACCCTCGCGCCATCCCATCTTCCTAGCACGGTGAGCTATGCTGGGGCGGCTGCTGCAGAAGCAGAAAACCTAAAACGGCGCAAATATAACAACCTTATTGAATAAAATCGATATACAAGAACATTTATTACTTAAAATAAATGTTCTTGTGTATCGATTTTATTCAATTTCAAGCGGCCATTGTTGTTTACATCTTTGGAAAATTTAGAAACGCAGGACCTTAGATACATTACGCATAGATTAATAGAATAATAAACCTCATCATTAAGGCATTATAAACGATGCTCTTATACCTATAAGCTTTATCAAGGAGAGTGGAGGAGCACACTAATATAACCTTCACTTTCCCCACCTAAGTACCACTGGACAGGCCAGTTTGTAGCATATACTCACACAATCAGGTTTTACAGAATATTGCTTACATTATTATAAACGCTATGACATGATACAAATAAGGGAACAAACAAGTTCATTATATTACTGAATCTAGAAAGGTTCTGGTCAAGTGGCAACGTAAATCTTGAAATATAGGGCAGGACTGTTAGATACCATACATAATTATGTTATTATTATAAACCTACTGAATTCATACTTCCATACTATCTATCCATGCTTTATTTACGACGAACTTCGTACCGCCTCAAAATCAATAAGAACGGATGTATGAGAAAATGAATTACTTATCTTCATTTTTTTTTTCGTGAATTTTTCCCATGTTTTTATAGTTATTCTGCTATTTGGGGCGGAGACAATTCCAACAAAAAAAACGGCCAACCGTTCTTGAGTTATAAATGGTGTAACTAACCCGACTTTGTTTTATTTATATAAGTAGATTATAAAATGTGAAAGCAACTCTGTCTGTCCGTCACCTTTTCGCGACTTAAAGGTAGAACGGATTTGACACACGAATCCCGATAGTACCCCAACCGGCTATTTTGCCTTATAACCAAACCTTATATCTCAAAAAAGCTGGGTAAACGGTGTATAAAGGTTTTGGCGGTGATTGATTGTTGTGTAAAAGCGTTTGACAATACATTTTGGCTCTATAAGTTTATACAGCAAAAACGACCTATTAGGAATTGATGTAAAGGTTTACTTCGCGACTTTGTATAGCTGTATTAGCTGTTATAGTCAGGCGTTATAGGATAATTTCCGACCTCAACACGAGTGATGTCTATCAAAACCTGAATCATATTTCTGTTGGACAAATGGTAAAACATGGAGTTTAAGTACTGCCAGTCATACTCATAGCCCCAATTCCGTTCAGTGTAGGTCTTCCTCTTTCTCTGAATTTATTTCAAACACGTAGGTAGGTAATGTTTACTTAACTGACTGAGCTGAATATAACAGCACCACTAAAGGGCCCGGGCACTGCTTCGAATACCAAAGAGGACATTAATTGTGGTGGTAAGCGTGTTGACTGACGTAATACACAAGTGAGGAGCCAAAACAATTCTGATCGCATAAGAGGCAAGAATGCCCTTTTAAAATGTCAATGTGAAACTTCATTTCGTAACCTTTGGTTATCACTCGGGGAAGAAAAATGCAAAATGCCAATGTTATCAAAAAAAAGCTGAAATATCCTCTCACATAGGTATTACGTAATCAACGGAATTTTGCAAATAAGTACATTAAATTAAATGGCTATGCTTTAAAGCATAAAAATAATGAAGAGAAAGTTGATGTACAATAATATTTTATTAAATTAAACGCTCTTTGCTTAGCATACCTACTTATGTCGTTTAGATTTATATTTCAACTAGCTGCGCCCCGCGGTTTCACCCGCATAAGTTTCGATCCCGTGGGGATATCGGGATAAAAATTAGCCTATATGTTAATCTAGGGTGTCAGCTACCTCCACACAAAATTTTTACCAAAATTGGTCCAGCCGTTTGAGCGTGAAGAAGTAACAAACATATAAACACACACACAAACTTTCGCCTTCATAATATTAGTGTGATTATATAATTAGACTAAAAGTGTTGTAATTCTGTGAATCATCTCAATAAATAGAATATTGGGCTATCAACATCTCATCATCTGACTAGCCTTTTCCTAACTAGGTATGTTGACTTGTTGAGGTCGGCTTCCAGTCTAACCGGATGCAGCTGAATACCAGTATTTTACAGGGCGGAACTCACTTACCAACTCCTATTGAGCAAAAAAAACCGGTCAAGTGTGAGTCGGACTCGCGCACCGAGGGTTCCGTACAAATTTGTAGGTATGTAAATAGTTTATCACAGGATTTTTTTTTAAAGTAACGGTTTTCGGATTTTTCCTTTACTGGTACTACATGACATTGCTTGTTGCCAAATTTCATGATTCTAGGTCAACGGGAAGTACCCTATACATTTTGATTCCCTTGAGTGTCGAAATATACGTTTTATGCGGCTTAAACGGCCGTATCTTTTTATTACGTTAACTCAGAAGTTTGATTATGATTTTAATTTCAAATCGATACCTCCACGCGTTCCCGAGGTAAAGAGTCTTGACAGACAGACGGACGACAAAGTGATCCTATAAGGGCTTCGTTTTTTTCCTTTTGAGGTACGGAACCCTAAAAAACAAAATGACAGAACTAAATTTAACGTCACTACTTCAGATCCAACCTCATCAGGTAATAGCAGATCTGCACTGCTTGCCATGAGCCTCTCTTCAATTGCACGATTCTAACTAGAGTATTATATCATCTGTGACGATACTAAACTCGCTCTTAAGACACTGTTATCCGTTATCCAGCCACTGATCCGACAAATACTTTCCGAGCTTAATGCGCAAACGATTGCGCAACTACTTTCGTTCTTGTTAAATTCCGTACACAACCAGAGTAGTGACAATTTATTTTGATTTCTCTGAAAGTCGTCCCACTTTTTATGCATCATCACATCAGGTAACCACCTGGTTGGTCATTGTTAAAATGTAATTGATAAAACAACAGCTGAATACGAAAAAACTTCACGGCGCGCGGCGCGCGGCGGTGGCCTTACTACCCCTTTCATCTAGCGATTGATCAGAAGTTTTGCTAATGCGTCTGTTGGGTAGGTATGCAAGGTTAGTAGTACCCAACACCTAATCTGATAGGCTTTGGGTAACCATAATAAAAACTAATAACTTCAGTACTTGACGAGCTAATGTGGAATGGGCTGATCCGAAGAAGCGAAGCCCACAGAATAAGAAAGAAAAAAAAACATTTTTTCATTTAATTTTTTTTACTACATTTTTTTTTTATCAAATCAAATCAAATCAAAATATTTTTATTTCACATAAACCAACATGGGCACTTATGAAACGTCAGATGCTAGGTGCGTTATAATCAGCTGAATTGGCCATGGGCTGGTCATATTAGCCATTTAACCGATAACTGTGAGGGTAAACGAATTCTGCACCCTAATTCCGTAACACACTATCAACCGGAATCTGAATCATTTTGAAGCAAATTGCTAATCCATTGCTTCATAAGTTCGAAAAATTTGTCTGTTCCACACGTAAATAACGCAATGAATGACGTTGAACTATCAAAAGGAAACCGATTCCGATTGATAATGTGTTACGCAATTGCCCCGCTGATTAGTAAAAGTAATGTAGTGAAAATGTAGTGTGGGCATTCTTCCTCAGGCTAAGTGGAGCGACGACCTTCACATGATCGAGTTAAACGACTTGTGTAGAGGTTTTAACCGACTTCAAAAAAAGGAGGGGGTTCTCAATTCGGTTGATTTTTATTTTATAACAGTGGACTACTAAACTAAAACGAATTCTAGCCTTTTAACCACTTACGCCGGATTAATCCGACAAATATTTTCGTGTCCATTTCGCCAGGGTTGTAAGATATTTACGACCAAATACCACAGGTCGTTTAATCTGCTATTCTATCAGGTATTTATATTTAATTTTTTTTCGGGCTCTGTGAGCACGATAACTGATATGAAGTCGGGCGGTTAAAAGGTTAAAATTACTCTACCTATCCACAATTATGGCAATGGCAAATCCTATCTTGCATCTATCCTATCGAGCGAACTGCGAAAGTGATGCAATTACTTTTGAAACGCAGAGTGATGGCTATAATGTGCGTGCGCTCGGAATAAAACGACGTATGGGCCAAAACGAATTTACTCCTTTTTTAACAAAATAAATTAATTAAAAAAACTACTTTTTGATATGATAATTTTCTATGTTTTAAAGTAAATTCCATTGAATAACTCTTAAGCGTTACGCCGTGATGTCGGAAAAAGTAAAAAAAATAGATATAACTGTAATTTTTTTTTAATTTCAATCGAGAAAGATTCATTGAATTGTGTATTCCTTTTACATGATACTAGTGTTAAATCCCTATTGCACACACTTAACCAGTTACACGAATTAGAAAAAACACATTTTTTTCAATAAGATACGAGTATCACCTTAATAATAATGAATAATTACAAACATTTCATTAAAATTTTCTAAGGGGCCTCTGCGAGTTGGCTTCGGCCCCTCGTACGCCTTCCAAAGGACCGGGACCCCATGGTCCCGAGATATGTAAAATCATTAAAAAAAAATACCTACCTAACTTAACTTATTATAAGTGTAAGTCTATTTGTACGCTGTTATAACTACACTATTGTATTAGGTAAGCATGTGATGATAGTTGTATGTGTTTTAAAATAAATAAATCTTTCCAAAACACGAAGTTGTAGATTCTCCTTGAGAAAAACGAACATCAGTCTGACTATAAATGTTATTTTCTATTGCCGGAAGCCTAAGTAATCTCAACCATGTGCAACCTACGTTTTTGTGTGTCTTCTGCAATACTGCAACTAACAATAAGTACATTCTAATGAATGTAATTGAAAAGACATAAGGGGTTATTGCACTATCATAATAGGCTTAGTAATCTTATTGTATGACAAAAATCACTTTTACTTTCTCAAGGCAATGTTTACTTAGAGCACCTATCTACCTAGTTATTGTTTGCAGAACAATGCAATCGTATATTATTATGGCATTGATACAGCTTCTTTGGTTTTACAAATGTACATAGGTGTTATCAATGAAACAGTAAAATCTTTTTTAGTTACAAAATAAATTCATCTTTGTTACGGTTTGCGTGTTAGCAGTCGAGACATAAGAGGCAGTTAAAAGAAAATGATAGTGATGTAATTAAAATTACGTTTTATAAATTTTAACGGTTCGATAAACTTTGTATTCTGACTTACCTCTAAATATTTATGTATTATATTCCTCTAGTTTCTTCAAGAGGTATATGTAATAGAATATCTATAATTAGCTCATGTCGTAGTCAAAACATTTACCAATCAGTGGAACTGACTGCCCAGGAGCACCAGTGCTTAGCACCAGTTCTCTTTCAGGTGCCACAGTGCCAAACCTTGGACTTAAGAGATGTTATAATTAAATACCTAATAAGCGCCAAACAAACAGACAGACGCAAAGTGACATCTACCTTAACCCGCACTGGGCCCGCGTGGTGGATTACGGCCCACTCCCTCTCGCCGAGAGACCTGTGTCCCAGCAGTGGGATCAGTATAGGCTGATTACCTATGCCAAACAGACAGACCACGAGTAACTTTCGCAGTTTTAATATTATTTAACTAGCTGCGCCCCGCAGTTTCGATTCCGTGGGAATATCGGGATAAAAATATCTTATGTGCTAATCCAGGGTGTCAGCTACCTCCATACCAAATTTTATCAAAATTGGTCCATCCGTTTGTGCGTGAAGAAGTAACAAACATACAAACACACTCACAAACTTTCGCCTTTGTAATATTAGTGAGATGTGATAGTGGGAATGTAAATATACAAGTCCGTAATGACGACAGAGGTGCTAAGAGTAATAAATAATCTATAACACTGATTGAATTTCTGTGCTAAAGTACCAAACACAATACTTAGTAAATTTCCCATTGATAGCAAATCAAGTGAAAGTAGCCGACGATATGTTTATGAAGCTATGCATAAAACGGATAGACTAGAGTCATTAGGTTTTTGACTTTCATAAACCGGTATAAGCTTTTGGTTTCTATTAGCGGGGTAATTACTTAACACACTAAAAGTAGCAATGGCTTTCATTTTGACAGTTCAGCAGCATTCATTGCGATATTTCCGTTGTTGAGCGGACAAATTTTAAAGGCGAAAGTTTGAGTGTTTATATGTTTGTTACTTCTTCACGCTCAAACTGCTGGACCAATTTTGATAAAATTTTGTATGGATGTAGCTGACACCCTGGATTAACATATAGGCTACTTTTTATCCCGACATATCCACGAGGTCGACACTTATGCGGGTGAAACCGCGGGGCGCAGCTAGTAACGAATAATCAATGGATTAGCAATATCCCACAAAATGATTCAGATTGTGATTTATAGCGTGTTACGTAATTAGGGTGCAGATTCAATCGAGCAAACAATCTCTTCTCTTTCCCATTCTTTTCAATTTCGTCAGTACAGCCGACTGCATTAGTTGTTGACCTCTCTCTGCTAAGGAGTTCAGCGACTTGAAGAAAATGCCTTAGGATGAAGAACCAGTTGATCCCATCACGTAGTTAGCATAACAGGGGGGGCTCCTTGATGCTATACGAAGATAATAGTCATCAGAAAGCTCACGAAAGGAAAGTAAATGAGTCTGGGTCGCTGTCTTGTACGGTGAAAACGACTATATAGGTAGGAATATACATTATAGAAGATCATTGTAGCATAATTGCGTATGTAGTAAGTAGTTACAACTTACCTTGCCTTTATCAATGGAATCGTCGACACAAGCTTTGTTACCGTTCTTTATCGCTCAAGTATGAAACCCATTTTTAACAATGGACTTCATGTAGTGCGATATAGTATTTTAAATCAGTACGAATACAACCACAAACTACCTTATGATGCGTGCATAGCGGCCCATCTAATAGCCCGTTCTGTTGTTTTACCGGTCCAACGGTTCATGTAATGACTTGTAATGAGATGCAGAATATGTTGTTTTTTTGCTGCATGTTTATTTTGCCTGTTTACTGTATAGCATTTGTGCGAGTCTAATCTAGCAAGTATGTAACTTATTCTGTCTGTTCAACCACATCAATCATCATCTGCCTAGCCTTTTCCCAACTATGTTGGGGACGGCTTCAGTCTAACCGGATGCAGCTGAATACTGCTATCTGACCTCCACAACCCAGTTACTGGATCCACGAATGACAACCGGGACCAACGGCTTAACGTGCTTTCCGAGGCACGGAACCACAGACCCACCACATCAATACAGTGATTAATTGTATTATCCGTATTTGTGGGGTTCTTGATTCAATATTTAGGTTAGAGAAATTGTTTGATGTTTCGAGTTTTTTCTTTTAGGATTTTTTCAGTAGCTGTCCGGAGTTTGAACAAGTACCTACTTATCTACCCCGGTAACGGCAACAGCCTTTCCCCCCTATGACATGAAAGCGAAAAATGGATGTTGGTATTTCTATAAAAAAAAAAAAAAGGTAGGTAACAGTTCAGCCAACCCCTATACAGACGAAATGTTATCATATGGTATCGCTTATAGGTATTTAAAGTGACACTACACTCTAGTCTCTATGAATTAGAAAGGAACATGTTTGGATGTAACCCCCAAGTCCCACTATTAGGCAAAAGTTTTAAAGTTACGGTTATGAAATAAAAATTAATGTAGGTACCTATTTGGAAAGCTGTCATTCCATTTTTTATACTTACATACATTTTTTATACATATATTTTATTTTATACATACATTCCATTGTCCCGGCTGTCATTCCTCGATCTTTGACAGTCGTTACGGGTAGTCAGAAGCCCGAAAGTCTGACAACCAGTCTTACCAAGGGGTATCGTATTACCCAGTAACAGGGTTGTGGAGGCCAGATAGGCAGTCGCTCCATGTAAAGTACTGGTATTCAGCTGCATCCGGTTAGACTGGAAGCCGACCCCAACATATTTGGGAAAAGGTTAGGCAGCGCATACGGCCAACAGCCGATCTATTCTGTAAGAATCTCACCAGGAAGACTTAGGTGAAGTGAGCTGTCAATAGTGTCAATTCCTAGCACCAGGTGGAATGACAGCTCACCTAAGTTTTCACGGTAAGATTTTTACAGAATACATCGACAGTTCTGTCCGCATCAATGATCAATGGCCAAGTAATTACGAGTAAGATGAAGAGGACATTACAATGTATGTGTACTTAAACCAATTAAAAGAGACATCATTTCTCCTCGGATTGTCAGCGAATCATTAGTGATAAAATCAGTCTTGATTGCATGATGTAAGTATTAAACAGAAACCGTGTTATTCGTGATTAACGTGGCTGCAGTAACGGGTAAAACGACTGCTAAATCATTGAACCTGCACTTGTTAATTCGTACTGATGGTGGCTGATTGATTCTCTGAAGTCAGTGCAATATTACCGGGTAATAACCGGGTGAACGGTTCCTGCAAACACCGGTGGAGAATTTGTAGACCGGTACAGATACCCCTTTAGCTATGGGAGTATGAATTTCATGGAAGCGTTTGGTGTCGTTGTATTAACTGCGAAGTCACCCTTGGATCAGTGGCGTAGCGTGCCTTAGCGGGGCCCCGTATAAAAATTTGTTTGGGGGCCCTTAGGAAGGGTAAAGATTTCTCACAAAAGAAAAAAAAATGTTTGCATAAAATTAAAAGAAATATTATTTATTCATCATAATTATCTATCTGTCACTTTTCCAAAAATTTTACAAACTATTCAAATTGAAATAGGATTCCGGGTTTGAAATTAGGTATCTCATCTTGTGATAACTCACCAAAAAAACGCTTCGTTATCTTTCGCCTTTTGTTTTTAAAAACAGTTGTTACCCTCCACTCTTTTGCTAAATCTTTGGACTCATTTAGCAAACTATTGAATGAATTTTTATTTCTTAATTCGCACAGTATATTCAAAAGATTACTTAATGAAATACTAGTTTTCTGTAAGTAATAATTTTCATGCTTTCAAATAGTGAGTGTTTCAAATAGTAGATTTCAAATAGTGATGAAAAAATGTGACAAGCACTAAGAAATCATAACTCTAAAATGTTAATTATATTTTTACGCACGTTGAGGGCCCCCGTGGCTCGGGGGCCCCGTATAATTGATACGGCAGATACGGCGGTAGCTACGCCCCTGCCTTGGATTGTAGAGTTGAGTTGGTCCCTGTTTTATCTACCTAACGGTGTGCTAGGTAGGTACAAGACAAAGATCATATCAAACTTTGTAAACAGTTATGATTTTATCCAATAGGCACTAGGTGCGAGGACACCTAATAAGTAGGTTCTTTCTTGATGCTATTTTTATTTTATTTTCTTTATTTAGGCAACCAGCAGCGATACAAATAGTAATCCTATCCTTTTTATTTGATTGTTAGTCGCATTATTTTTCATCGCATTAATTAAGTAGGTACCTATAGGGAGACACCTACGGAAATGCACGGGGTTGTACGTACCAAGGTAACCAAACTTCAAGAGCAAGATTATTTTTAATGCTAAATCATTCTCAATGTTTTAAATAATTTTAATACTTGCCTAATTCCGTGGTCACAAAAACTAAAACTAGTAATATCCCGCACTTTATTACACACATTATCACAGGCACAGAGCACAGATTTTCAGAAAAAGAACAGTTATCACCTCATTGAGGATTCCTCTTTTGCATTAAAAAAGTAAAAAAAAAAGTTAAATATTTATAAATTGAACGCAATGCGCGCGCTGCCAGTGCAGCGGTGTAGCGGCAAACGATGCGAAATCAACACGTAGAGAAAAGTAAAATGCCCCTCTTGATCGCGATTTGCGGTGCAAACTGCTGTTGACCCTGCCTCTATACAGTAGCCAACCAACTCAATTGACTTACTTATACGTTCATTGCTCCTTCTATCCTTTCTTTCTTGAATCTCTTTTATAACAAATGGCGCCATGACTATTTTAGAAGGTATGACCAGATTATTTCTTTTTGATATAAAATCTGAAGACGAAACATTCAAGGGGCTTTTTTTATAAACGATGATTAAAGTTAAGTGACGTTCAAACGTCAAAAATGTATGGTTAAACAGTCGCTAATCTCTAATTAACTTTAAGCAGTTTATGAATAAAAGGGCAAATGTACCTACCTCCTTGACAATTCCTTATTCGTCGTAATGAAATTTATTGAATCTTCAGATCAGCACACTACTTACTTAACGTAAGACTTCTCTCGTTCTCGGCTCTCTGAATCTCGACTTACCTGACGACTTCCTGTAGGTACCTACTTAACATTTTTCCAGAAAAAAAACCATGATGGAATAGACTGGTCCAGTTTTCATTCAAAGTTCTACATTATTATTTTTTTTAATCTCCACGTATTGGGTCAAACGGGTGACTGAAGACGTCAGGTGGCGGCCCTGAGAAAATGGGGCAAGATGCCTTGGACCTCAAAGCCCTAGACGTGCATCATGACGAGGCTTCGAGGTGGCACATAGAAGATAGTGGTGGAGGCCTTTGTCCAGCTGTGGGACAGTAGGTACAGACCACAAAAAAACTATAGATAATTTTGGAGAAACCTATCTGCTGAAAAAAATGTCTGGAAAGAACAGCCTGAAAAATATTAGGTAAGTAAGTACAGTTCTGTTTTTCTCTACAAAGGTATCACTTACTTATCAACAATTTTAAATTAAGTACCTAAGTACTAGCTTTATGTACTTAGGTAAACAAAGTTAATTAATCCTTGTTAAAACGGAAACAGAGATAAAGTTAACAAGAATATCACAATCTCTATTAGAATCTGGAACCCAAACAAATTGAAGATAGGAGATAGGTAAGCTTGTTTGTATAAATATTGAAACAATGCAGACTATTTACAATTAGGTAGGTACCTACTCACCTTAATAGTCTCATTCTTTATGTCCTACCACGTCCTATATTAATATAAATGTACATAATTAGTCTATACTAGCTTTTGCCAGCGGCTACACCTGCGTGAAGGTCGGAAATTACTACCTACCGGGATTAAAAGTATCCTTTGGTCCCAAGCGTCATGGTCTGTCGATGTTTCAAATTTCATCCAAATCCGTTCAGCCGTTTAGCGTGAAAGCATAACAAACAAAGAAAGTCAGTTTTATTAAAATATTAATTAGGATTAGGAAGTTTTGGGACTTTTTACTCTTTTCGAAATAAAAATAAAAAATCGAGCTTTGAATTATTTAAGTTAGTGACATCTAACGGTATCTTGCCAAATTATTATTCATTGTCTTTGTCCATGGGTTACTTTAGTCATGCTCATGCGCCCGCCTTATTATTTACATAATGGAATAAAATAATGCTAATGACCCAACAAAGGTCGTTGTAATGACCTATTCTTTAAAATACATAATTATCTTTTATTTTTATGCTCATAAATTATAAATCGTACTGTGAAACAGTGTATTTTAGTTGGAAAAGTGAGTACCTAGTACCTATAAATTGTGTTATGGTAAACAAAACTAAACAAATGTAGTTATTTGAGTACCTACAAACTGCACATCGCAAGTACCTACTTAATTTTTATTTATTCACAAAGACACAACAATTATTACAATTTACAAGCTAACAGTAAAATATATAGGTACAAATATAATTATATTTATATTAATAACTAATTATAATTATTTATAATTAGTTATTAATATAATAACTATATATTTATATAATATAATAACTAATTATATTTATATTATATAAGTACAAATATAATTAATCAAAAATTAAAGAATATAGCATTATAGTATTTAGCATCAAAAAATTCGTCCACATCGCTGTCAAGTCAATGGGATAAGTGCCAAAAGGCTGGCAGCATTACCAATATGTTGGATGGCAATACTGATTCTTTCGGCTAAGCTAAGAATAGGCCAGCCCTCTGGTCACGAGAGGTACTTAATTTGGTATGTATTTACTTAAATTACACCCGAATAAAAAAATATTTGACTGACTTGCACATACCTACTTTAATAATTATTCTGTCTGGCATAAAACAAATACATTTTTAGGTTATGTTCTTATATTTTATGTAAACACGAAAGTTTTGAGGTTGAAGGTAATAAATGAAACCCAATAAAAGTAATTAGGCTAGCTAGAACTTTTCCTTGTGAAAGAAATGTAAGAAATTACCTACGAATAAACAACACTCGCAAAAATAATTTATAAACAACAAAATAGAAAGCTGTCAAAACACAGCTGTTTGATTGCCAGAAGCGGAAAATTTAAAAAAATTACCTTATTTTTAGGGAAACCTACTTAGGTTTTGTGGCAAAACGGGTAATCTCCTATTATAAAAATCCTTCAAAAACTTTATTGATTTCACAGAAGTACGTAGTTCACGGATTTTAGGTACCTCGATCTTTGAAGTCGGCGTGGCCACGGCCAGATACCTACTTAATTTATTAAGAATATCATTTTTGCGAATATGTACGGGAAAACTATTATAACTTTCATACTTTAGTAGTTAATGTAAATCAATAAAAATAAATTATTCTAGATCTCGTGGTTGTTTAGTGTTGTACTTGCACTTAAATTTTCTAGTGTTGCCAGAACAAATAAACTTATCACATGCGACAGGAACCACATGTTTTCAGTTATTTCATTTATCTTGTTGACTTTTGACTTTAGGCGGCCTTCTCCCATAACGTAAACGTTATATGTACATACTGCATACAAGTTAACAACCGGACACTAGTTGTTAAACAAAAGTGAAACCGAGCAGATTATTATTTTTGCGGTATTTTAGAATTACATAATTATATTTCGTTTTTAATTCATAAATCGGTGTAACATTTAATTTTTCACTCAGGATATAGGTAATTCGATTTTTCTATATTGTTAATCAAAGTTTATTGTTTGGGTGAAATTATTTGGCACTTGTTTACAAGTGGTAAGTTATAAAAATTTTTTTGTTGTTTTTTTATTGTGACCAAGACAGACAGCAGCTACAATCAGCAATGTCTTCAACTATTTACTAACGACTACGAAAGTACTGGTCCACTCTTCGTTAATTTTGTGGTTGTAAGCGTATTTGCTAAATGTGGGTCCTGGGTTTAATTCCCAGGTCGGGCAGTATTATTAGGTTTTTACATTATTGACTTTTTCCCTACCAGCCCGAAGTCTGAATTTGTACCTGGTCATAACAATCAATCAATAAACTCGCTCTCCCCCATTTACATCGAACTTCAACGTAACCGGCTAAATGAAGGTGTGGTGTACCCTACACCTTCACTACCCTACTAAACATTTGTATCTACCTACCCTTGCGGAAAATACAGAAGTTTTTTACTACTGAGCAAAGGTCTCCCCCAAATCCTTCCTGGCATCTTTTTCTCAGAGCCACCTCGATGCAACCCTTGCAGTAAGCGTCTAGGTCGTCTCGCCACCTCTTTCCGGGCCATCCTCGGCATGCGGCTGGCGTGACCCGCCCAACCGCATTTTAGCTTAGCAGCCTTTTTGCCTCCTGCTGTCGACATCAATACCCTTGGTAGTCTATGAGGGTGCCAGTGTTCTAAATTACTCCTCGAGAGTGCATTTGAATAATTACAGAGAGCGGGTCACCCTACTTAACTCTTTTGTATGCTAAACGAAGGTTCTTGGTTTAGGAAGGTTCAGTTCTTGGTTTTCTAAAGATTTAAATATTTCGAAATGTTTGACATTGTCGAAGGCCTTCGTATAATCTAAGAAAAGTAATTTATTATATTCTGAATATTGATTGCGTGATGTTATGGATATTCTGTTTTACAATCCTACTACCTATCTGAAACTCTTGCCATGGGTTTAGGTATAAAGTTCAAACATTTTCTTCTTTTCAAATTACAATGTCTTGTGAAATGTGCACCTAAAAACTGCAGTAGACAGACACAGTAAATCTGTTTCTTTATCTATCAAGGCGCGAAGCGCCATTACAAACGACATCAATAAAAATAAACCAATGACTCATTCATAATATTGACGTAGGATTTTGAACTCGCAGTGATACATAATATTCCTAATTTCCTAGTCTGACGAAACGGTTACGAAATAAATGCGAATAAATGTTTAAACTCTAAACGGATTCTGACAGAACGCTGGTTAAAAGGTCTAGAAGTGGCCGATGGTGGTCACGATATTCCTACTATAGTTGGAGCTGAATACAGTCCTGAAAGTTCAAGACCTGCATTACGTTAAGTTTTTGCTTATTGTTAAATATAAATTCTGAGACCTATAGGTACTCATACAAGTACAAACCTCATGAGCTCAATACAGAATACTTATAAATTAGTAATCCACTCGAAGGGCCAAATGTTTCTTATATATCGCTCATTTGGAGAAACATTTACGTTAGGAAAGCAAAGACGTAAAAAAAAAAGTAGCAGTTACGTCGATGTTTCTCCAAATGAGCGATATTATCTACGTTACAGGTCTATTTAGTTTAATCCTCTGCGTAGTAAATATTATACGTTCGATAGATACATTAGCTATAGGTACCTAATACTTACAATGTTAATATTTATGTTGGTTTCATCGTACAATTGCACTACGTAGTTGTAGGTACCGATATATTTTTCTATGTGCATTCTTTGCACCCATCAAATTACATAAGATAGTCTTATCATATTATTATCTATGAGCTATTTCATAATTATTGTTGTACTCTTGTGATACGTGTGAGACACGTGTAGGTAAATTAATTTTCAAGTGTTTCCTTCAAAATGTTTTCAGCTAAGCGGCTTGGTTACTTAGACTTAGATATGGAACAAAATCATGAAACTCCAGGTTAGACATATGCTTTATTTATATTTATTTATTGTGTATTATCTAACTATGTGTCTCGTCGTACCTCTACATGTCTCATTCATTTTTGTGTTTACTGTTTATAGGTGTTCGGGTATATACGTTCGTAGGTAAACAAATCTTTGTTGTAAGCTGTAATTTGGGACTTTATTGCACGCCTCGCTTAGATACAAGTAGTAAAGAAATTGAGTATACACATACATACACGCCGTCATATTTATTATTATTATTATCTGCAAGAAAGAAATGCCGCTTTTCTTATTCGTTACATTTGCAGTTAGCAGTTACACATAAGTCACCATTTGTTTACTACTCTGTGTTTGTTTATTGTCTTATTTGTTTTCTTGCTGACACTTATTTTTTGGTTTTCTAGATTTATCTGTTCGCCTGTCTTTCTGTATTTTAGCATGATTTTGAAATACTTACATATATTACATTACACATATTTGGGACCTAATTATTTTAATATTTTTTACAGACGACAATGGCAAAAATCGAAAAAGTCATAATAGGTAGGTAAAAATACTTAACCCCGATATTAAATTATTTTAAAGGTCTGTGTATTTTATTTTATTTTGAACTAAATATTCAACTTGCAGATGGTGGGAAAAATTGTGCTTACGATGTCATCAAGAAGACTCAACACCATCGTGGCAACCGTCATGGTGGTCAAACGTTTTTCCCTTTCCTTTCTTTTCAACCTACAGACAATCGGCACAACAAACCTGCATTATAATGTTCTGTAAGTTCTGTTTTCTACAATCCACGTAGTCATTTTGCAACGATGATTAGATAACTAAACATAATTTAGTTAGACAGGGAGGGATTACATATCTACTGTTCTGCTTATCCAAGATCTATTTTATCTCTGTTTAATGTTCAATATCACGCTGTAATCAAAACACTATAAAGAAAATCCATGTGATGACAACATTTTTGGGAAAAATATGAATAAGTAACAGACTGTTTTCCAGATCGCTCTGAAAAACAGAGAGATTTGAAAGCTAAAACGGGAGGCCTTTTCCCAGCAGTGGGACAAAATGTAGGCTAACAAAAAAAAAAACATATGGATAGACTCGAGTGCGGGTACCTATAGAATGCGGGCAGGTGCCAGCGCGGGAGGTTGCTGTGACCTTACCATACCTAATTTAATAAAGTTATGTTTATCTAAGTCACTCGCACGGCCTATTGTCAACATTACACCTTCACATTAAAATGATTGTGTATTCTGATATTGACGCAATCCTCTTGAAAACACCTGACTATCCTGCAGTTACTATTTATAAAATCACGAGTTAACGTAAAATTCACAAATATTTACACAATCAATGAAACACGATGATTGTGACACCTTTTATGATACTTCAACCTTCTATTTAGAACTATAAGATTCTGTTCTGGTTTCAGTTCTTCTCACGTGGGGTATCTTATATGCAGAGCTCGGTGAATCGATAGGATTAAATGGCGAGCTACTTAGTATGTCACTACTAGTCATCTCCGCGTACTTAATAGGCTGGATATGGCTGAAGATCACAACACTACCAGCGCTAATAGGCATGCTGATTACTGGTATAGCCTTTCAAAATCTTCAGCTGGTGCATATGACGGATTCTTACAGAAAACTCAATCAAGATTTGAGGTGAGTACATTTCGTAGATACACACTCTGCAGTCTTTGCGCTAAGATTTTTATTGTTCATCAAACTTGCAGGAAAATTGCGTTGGTCATTATCCTAACCAGAGCTGGACTTGGTCTGGATGCTGCTGTTTTAAGGAAACATTACGCTGCCGTGCTGCAACTAGGTCTCTTACCGTGGTTAGTGGAATGCGTAGCAATAGCCGTTAGCACACATTACCTCTTGAATTTACCTTGGATATGGGGTTAGTAGGTTTAATTTTTAATTTAGACTAGTAGAATGTTTAGTCCTTTGGCTAGAGTCTAAACACGTTTATGTACAGACGCCAGCACATCAACCTACACCTAACTGTCAAATTTTCCCATTCAACATTGAACCTTATGCTTTAGCGATAAAGTCGAAAATCTATTACAGAAATCTGACAGATTGTAGTAGGTTGATGTGCTGGCGTCTGTACATCTTCCTAGCATATTAAGCCGAATTTGCTTACAATACAACAACGGTCTCTTATACTCATCATTTTGTTTCAGCCTTTCTTCTAGGTTCAATGATAGCTTCAGTGTCACCAGCAGTGGTAGTGCCATGTCTATTCAGGTTACGTGATGTTGGTTATGGAGTTTCCAAGGGTATCCCAACAATTGTCGTTGCTGCAGCTGCTGTGGATGACTCCATAAGCGTTGCTATATTCGCAATTATTCTGAACGCTATGTTCTCAACAGGATCTGCCACTTTTAATATCATTAAGGTAAGGCAGGCAATTCATATGTTACTTATCTTTTTTTTCTGAGTTCTATGCTAATTCAACGCTGTCATAGATAAGTAAACCACAAACATACAATTAATGACAAAAAAATCTCCAGTTATGTTTTTTAAAATCTACTTACATATTATTTTCTTTTGACTCTCAGGGCCCATTATCCATTATTGCTGGTGTAGCCCTTGGATCACTTTGGGGAGCTATGACGTCAGTTATTCCCGAAAAAGGGGACACTTACGTAGTGCCATTAAGATTCTTAGCTCTCTTTCTAGGAGGCCTTTTTTCTTATTTTATATCGAGCATGATTGGATGGAGTGGTGCAGGTAAATATTCTTAAAGCTTGCTTTTGAAACTTAAATAAATTTGACATCTATGGTATAATTATTACTTTTAGGTCCCCTGGCCATAGTATCATCGGGATTCGTAGCGGCATACTTTTGGGAGAAACAGGGCTGGCCTGTAAACAAAAACCCAGTCAGTAATATTTTTAGAATCTTGTGGATATTCTTCGAACCCATATTATTTTCGTTCACAGGAGCTCAAGTTACGGTAAGTAAAGCCGTTAAACAAATTTTATTAAGAATCTTGAGCTTTTCAATAAAAATAATTTATTTTGTCAACAGATTAGTGCCTTAGATCCACAAGTTATAAAAATGGCTACTATTTGCCTCGTGTCCTGTCTAGCGATACGTGGTGTCGCCACGTATTTTGTGAGCTTTGGCTGCGGTCTCAATAGTAAAGAGAAAATATTCATTGGTCTCACGTGGACAGCGAAAGCCACTGTACAGGTATACAGGCCTTTTTAAATGCATAAATCTATTGGTCATCATCGTCATTCTTATGCCCTTATCCCAATTTATTTAGGGTCGGCGCAACATATCTTTTTCGTCCATACTTCTCTATTAGTCTCGTCTTTAGTTTTTATCATCTCTGTAGTCACCTCCCTTTCTAGAAATATCATCTTTCACAAATCACACGTTACAGTCCATCCATTATTTCTTTGATCTCCCTACTCTTGTAGCCATTCACATTCATACTTGACAAGACTATCCTCACGATATTTTCGTCATTCCTCCGCATATGTCTATTGGTACACGGTGCATTTTAAGGGTGTACCGTACACACTTAATTCGCACCTTTATTGTGTTTTCGATTAATCTGCACTTATGTTTTCCAGGCAGCATTAGGACCAGCTGCTTTAGACTTAGTTACTAGTGGACAAACATCAGGTGCTGCTAAAGAAGATGAAGAATACTATGCCAAGGCAATCTTAGCTGTCAGTGTATTAAGTGTAATGATATCAGCCCCTCTAGGAGCGTTACTCATTGCTCTTGCTGGCCCTAAATTGCTCACTAAAGATGACAGTAAGTAACAAATATTTACTTAAAAATGTACGTGTTTTTAAGATATTGGTCCTAAAGTAGTGCTTCGTTTAATTACAGCTAACGAGATACAAATTCCAGATCCAGAAAATCAACAGTCTACTCGTATATGACAATCGTAATTTATCGTATCTCATTACTTTGTACCTTCCATTATTAGTTATTTTAGAGCAGTTATTTAAGTTTTTTTTTATATTAGTGAAAAAGAGTTTTAGTCACCTGTACTTACGAAATAAAATAATAGATACACCGAGATCTTACCTACTCTAGATTTTAAGCTCGGGAATAGTTAGGTACTTCATAAATAAATAATACAACGATACCTATAATAAATAAATGGTAGGTACTTAAATAACTAAGTAGGTACTTAAATAATTGAATATTTTTTATGATGTTTTATCTTTTACATACTTAAGTTAAATTTTAATTATTTTTTACATACCGGGTTATGAATACAAAAATCTGTTCCATCACTAAAATAACTGATATGTCACTCGGAAAGCGGCCACGCTTAAATGGAATCGGGCTGGACACATCTACCGCATGTCAGACGATCAATGGGCTATACTTACGACCCAGCGACATCGCGTCAGGCCCAGACGGAGATGGTGGGATGAGCTGGACTCCTTTAATAAAGATTGATCCTTGGCAGCTCTGGACAGAGAGAGGTGGAAAGAGAGTCGGGAGGCCTTTGCCCAGGAGTGGGATATAAACAACTAAAAAAAATACTTAGGTAATGTGTGTGTTCACACTGTTCACTGATTCACTGTGCCTTTTTTCATCTTATATATTTTTACTAATAATATTATAAGAACAATTTTGAATACCAACTTATTGTGTTATTTGGACCCTTTTGTAGAATGTTTAAATAACTATGATGGAATGGGTTGGTGGGATGGTGGCAACCTATACCTACACACTTATAAAGTTTTTACCCTTTTGTAATGGAAATTATCAGTATCGTTTATGCAGAAACTTGGGATATAAAACTCTCATAATCCGTGAAAGTATGTACCAAAGATAACATAAAAATATTAGAGTGGAGTTTTTTGCATCGGTTCTGGCAACACTGGACGGTCAATGTCATCTGAGAATTCTGACGGGATAATAAACTTTTAAAACTTCGAAAAGTTCGAAAAACTTTTCTCAACTTTGTAAAACTTGTGTTTAAAAATGTATTAAAGTTATATTTTTACATAAATTAAAATGTCTGTTGTCATAATTGCTGTAGGCACTGAAAGTGGTGTTCCCATATTTTCAAGGAAACGCGGTAATAATGAAAGTGTAAGTGACCAAAATTCAGATACTAAATAAAATGAAATAGTCCCAAAAGATAAAATAGAAAAGCAATTTCTTTTTTGCTAGAAAAAATGTACAATAGTAACTGTCTAGTAAACTGATTTCTTAGAACAAACTTCTTGGCACTGACTGACGAACTATCCCATTTTTCACTTAGGTCCAATTCTCCACCATAGCTTCCCTCCATGGCATCAATATGTTCAGTAAATGCCACAATTTATCCATGATAGATACTCAAGTCGATAATGGAGCTATTCTTTGGAAAGAATATTGTAAAAGGTATGTTAGTCATTGATTTAATTACAAGATTTAATGGTTTGTGGCTTTGTTGGCTTTTCGCCTAGTTAAATAAGGAATAACCCACCCCTAAGATGACCCTCTGATGGAGTCTGACCAAATCGTTAGTTATTAAAATTAGCTTCCTAAAATATTAATTTATGCTACACAGACTTATTCTCGCTTTATGGTTATTTTTTTTTTAACTTTGTAAGTTCTCAGCAGTAAAGTTTATATGTAAACTTTTCAGTGTAACATTAATCGGCATAGCAACAGGAGGACTGGAATGTGATCTAGAACTTCTCTTATCCTGTGTCCATGATGCCATGGTCTTCTGCATCGGAAAGAAAGAGCTGGAAAATTTAAAGAACATTGACCAAATAAAAAGAGATTTGAGACAATGTTATCCCATCTTGGATTATTTGTTGGAGTCTTTGGATCCTAACGCATTATCCAGTCCCCTTCCGACATTAGTGCTGGATTTGATACAAAGTATTTTGTGTCCACAGGCTCAGCAATTACAGGTGTTTTTCTTATTTTTAATACTACTGTTAGCTTGCATCATCCCACTGCTGGGCAAAGGCCTGTCCCCAAGACTTCCAGCTTTATTTTTAATAATGTTAAACAATTTCAATTAAAATGTTAATAACACCAGTCTATTACTGCCCCACTGCAGGGCAAAGGCCTCTTCTCATACAAAAAGACTCAAGCACCAGACTTGCTATTGCATGTTGAATATTTAAAGCCGTAATGTCAAGAACTTATAGTCTCATCCAAATTAATTCATGAATGGTTTAATACTTTGCAGCTTGATTAAAAAAAATACAAAATAATCATAACTAATTTATTTCAGCAAGCTCTCGACAACTATGCAGAAAGTGTGACAGGTAGATGGGCCTGTCTTATAATTCACGGACACTTGGTCGCTACTAGTTCAGACTTCTGCGAGCTGGATCCACGAGAGGCCCGTTTGATGCTGCTGCTTGCTGCAGCTCAAGATGGTGCTCCACTGAGGGATACTCCAGTGTATTTACCACAGATGAGCCCTAATGTTAGTATCCTAATGCAGTTTTCAGTAAAATCAAGCAACACCTAAATCAATGCCTAAATAAAAGCGCGCCATTGGATTTTCAACGTTTCGTTTACTGCCGAATGTTTAAAATCCAATATCGCGCTTTCGGATCCAGGAGAGGCTCAATTGATGCTGTTGCTTGCTGCAGCTCAAGATGGCGCACCGCTGAGGGTTACTCCTGTGTGTTTACCACAGATGAGCCCTAATATTCGTTATCAGTAAAATCAAGCGACACCTAAATCAATTCCTAAATAAAAGCGCGTTGTTGGATTTTCAACGTTTCGTTTACTGCCGAAAGTTGAAAATCCAACAGCGCGCTTTTATTTCGGCATTAATTTAGGTGTCGTCTAGTGTTAGTGAAAATGGGCATTAGTTTAGAATAACATACACAACCTGGCTTATAAAAGCCAGTCTTTTCTCGACGTTCTGTCTAACTGTTACTGAAAAAAACCACATGGTGTTAATTCAACTACTGGAATTAGAACGAAGCACTCTCGTAGTCTGTCACCCCTGATCCACCAGAACAATGACTGTGTAAAATTTTTCACTAGTGATAACTTGACCTAATTCTAATCAACTTTTTATTTTCTTTTCAGGTTGCCTTCAGAGCTGTGACCTGTAAACTTTTGGCAGATGTTTACATTTTGGTGGTCTGTGGAGCGACCCCTGCTTTATCGCAGATAGATGAAATAGTCCTGCAGTGCTGGGAAGGTTATGCATCTATTATAAAAGAAGCTAAACTTGCACACCCTCGAAATTTTCCAATGAGCTTGACATTTGAGCCATGTGTCTTAGGGTAAGTAGGTACCCTTAGCGTTACCCTTATTATTGTTTAATTCATATGCCTAGAATACTATTTATTTCACCACAGGTTTTGTCTAAAGAGAGAGGCAGGATGGATGGCACAATCTGAAGGCAAGACTGACAGACCGTATTTTGACTTCTTTGGTTAATAAACATCACTCATGAATGTGAACTTTTTTCATACAACATTAATGTTCATAGTCGTATGACTCAAATTCGTTTATGCAAATATAAACAATCCATGTATAATAATTAGGTTCACTTTCCCATGACACGGTTACTTTACTAGTAAAGTCAAAGTAAGGTCTGTGAATCTTGCCCTCAGGAAGGGCATAGGATGCCCGGCAGTGGGTGGAGTGAATCAGGCTATCAGAGCTGTGGATGATTATATTATTATCAAGTGTCAGATCCATGGAAGGCATTTACCAAATAAAACCCTACTAACACATCCGTTCTTATTTCAGGGTACTCGTAATAAACATAAATAAGCGACGATGTGTTTTCTCGCGCCATTTGCACCTATCTAATCAGAAGGGTCGAGGGATGTCAGGAGCACACAGAATGGACATTTTGAGGACTTTTTATGTTACCTCTGCGAGAGATCTTGCACCGGAATTGAAACTCAAGGACGGGAATCATAAAGGTATTTTTAGATGTGTCTCAGGCTGGCTGGACAAATCTTCAAAATTGCTCGCTTTTAACTAGGTCAATAGGGCACATTATGTGACGGCTAAACACCCTTATTTCAGAATTTGTAACGCTACAGAATCTTAGATAATCGATCGAAAACGTGTCCAGCCATCTTGAAAAACCACTTTTCGCTGGTCTCTCAATCTCGGTAACGGAAGTGATTTTGACGACTTTTTGCATATCAACGGGCGTTACATAAAATTGTAACAGGCATCGAGCTAAAAGCTTTGTGGTACGTACAGCGGTTTAGTAGAAAAATGCAAAAATCTGTGTCCAGCCAGCTTGATTTTACGTATAAAACTTTTGGCTGGCACTTCCGAATCTCAATAACGGGAGCGTTTTCGAATATGGTTACTTTACTAACATTTAGTAACGCAATGTGTAACAGTAATAACGTTTGATTTATGGCGTCACATGTAAGGGTTTACGAGAAATCAATAAAAACTTAATGTCCAGCCAGCCTGAAATCAAGCTGGCTGGACACATGTATCTCCGCTGCCTGATGATCTACGACCTTCGAAATGTGTTCAAAATTTTGTACCGGGGACGATAATGATAACCTGAATTTGTAACGGAGAAACTTTGCGTAGTTTCAAAGATATTGATCATTTAAATTTTCCCATACAAACTGCCATTAATATTGTGAGGTGACCATAATTTTTACATAAATAAAGGATTTCTTTTTAATCGACGAATCGGCCGGTAGCAGCCACGCCTGTTTTGTATTTGATTTTCCCGTGGGAATAAAAGGTTTTCCTGCAGTAAAAAGCGTAAGTATGTGTTAATTCAAAATAATTATTGACTACTTACCAGCGCTGCAAAAGAGAGCCCACTTGTATTTCGCGTTTAGTTCATTATCTTAGGTAACTGAAAATGAGAACTAAACTCTACAGTCGGCATTGTATGTACTTTTCGAAGTGTCATCACTAAACAGAGTAAGACAACTATTAATTAATCTGCGGTAGACAACATAAATAAGAGTTAAGATTCCACCAGTTGTCCTAGTAGTACCAACTTTAAGCAATAGATAGAGACACCAACATCAGCTATCATGGAAGTAAGTATTACATTCCGTTCACAGTTATTTTGTCCCCCGACGTACTACATTTTTTACGCAATTTATTGATTTCAAATTTTGAAATCGATATTGTTTATTTAATTATTATTCTGATAATTAAATAAACAATACCCAGCTGCAACTTCATAACATTCAATCACTACTAACCCATTTCAATGAATTACCAGCAAGAGCGATTTTAGCGCTCATGAGTGCGATTCGGAACGCGGCCATGATGAGACTTGCTTTGTGTGTAATCTGTGTGTGTGACTTGTGTGTAACTGACCGTTATAAACTTTCAGATAAGTACTGTCTTTTTATACAACTGTTGTTTTGTTAATAGGTAATGTGCCCTTGGTAACTAACGTGAATTACAATGTTTTTTTGCAAAAGTTGTTGGTTTTTACGATTTGTGTCGTCAGTTGGATGTATGCGCCCTGTTTTATTTATTTAAGTATTAGGTACACTGGCAGAACACGTTATTACGAACGTTGATCAAAACCTTATCCTAAAGAGTAAAGACATGTGGTCTATTTGGGGTGACACAATACCTGAAGGCCAATTCTCGTAATTTAAAACGTTCAAAATCTAGTCACAGTCTCATCTCGGCGACAAAAAAATGTCAAAAACTTGTCAAAATGAAGGGAAACTAGAGATATTTTTGACGGATTGACACTGAGATCAGACTGTGAACTACAGTTGTTCGTATTAGTATCACCAATACACGAATTTTCGTCCATTAAAGAAAACACCTTAAAATATACTTAGTCCTACATAAAACCTACAAGATTGGTAACCCTACTGCAGTGTTTATATGAAAACATTTTAATGATCAATATCTTTGAAATTACGCAAAGTTTCTCCGTTACAAATTCAGGTTATCATTATCGTCCCCGGTACAAAATTTTGAACACATTTCGAAGGTCGTAGATCATCAGGCAGCGGAGATACATGTGTCCAGCCAGCTTGATTTCAGGCTGGCTGGACATTAAGTTTTTATTGATTTCTCGTAAACACTTACATGTGACGCCATAAATCAAACGTTATTACTGTTACACATTGCGTTACTAAATGTTAGTAAAGTAACCATATTCGAAAACGCTCCCGTTATTGAGATTCGAAAGTGCCAGCCAAAAGTTTTATACGTAAAATCAAGCTGGCTGGACACAGATTTTTGCATTTTTCTACTAAACCGCTGTACGTACCACAAAGCTTTTAGCTCGATGCCTGTTACAATTTTATGTAACGCCCGTTGATATGCAAAAAGTCGTCAAAATCACTTCCGTTACCGAGATTGAGAGACCAGCGAAAAGTGGTTTTTCAAGATGGCTGGACACGTTTTCGATCGATTATCTAAGATTCTGTAGCGTTACAAATTCTGAAATAAGGGTGTTTAGCCGTCACATAAAGTGCCCTATTGACCTAGTTAAAAGCGAGCAATTTTGAAGATTTGTACAGCCAGCCTGAGTCACATATTTTTAGCAGGCATGTCGTTTTGCGGGACTTAGCACTGTTAGGACCGATGCAGACCTGAAGAACAAATATCGAACTTACACCTGTTAAAATAAAGTTTAAAATAAATCATTTTCTTTTATCCCGAAATAGCATAAAAGCAAACTAAGGTGCGCGTCACAGGTTCGAGTATTTATTTTTCAACTTTATCTTAAGGCGCGGCCCATAGACTTCACATTCTTACTGATTCAAAGATTTGTTTGTGCTGGTCATTATTTATCACCTTTATTTTAATTCCAGGAATTAATGAGGAGATTGTGAACATGTGCGAGACCTATTGGTGTTCAGAGTACCACAAATGTCACGCACAGAGATCTGGAATCCTTTTGTGTTGCACACTTTATGCATCAACAGTGCAAATGCAGACTATAAGGTATGCAAGACTGTTTAAAAAAAACACTATGAGGAACAGGGTGTAAAGTTCACTCATCCTCCATAGAAAAGAAAGATCCTCTCTTTTCTATGGAGCTATGTCTGGTGGGCAGCTACACGACGATTTATGTCGGGACGTATGCTAGTCGCGCGGTTAATTCTGCTTGCGCGATGCAGGCTTTTGCGTGACGTCAATGCGTACTTCGCACGTGGCGATGTAGATCCACACAACCAAAAATCAATCACATTCAATCGATTTTATGGATTGTTGACTAATTTTATTTGTTTTTTTTTTTTGTTTCAGATTGATAACAAATCAAATACTGCAAGATTTGAGCACTAACAAAGACGTTTACTGGTGAAATGCTGTTGATATACAGTCTGTATGTGATAGTTCTAGCAGCATTTAAAGTCATAATGAATCCTGTTGCTTAATTCTTTAAGATGATCAGGAGATTTCATATTCGGTCCGAAACTGAAGCTGTAGGTAAAAAGTGTAGATGAAGTTTATAATTAAACTACTGCAAAATAAGGGATGTGTTATATGGGTATGTTAAAAGTTTAAATGAATAAACAACTCAGTTTTATGTATAATTTCGCTTTTAATACCTGAACAATCAAACTATTACACATACAATGCTGATGGTACTAGATGATATAAATTCTTAAGTAAGTCTCTAAAAAGGCAATGTATTTATCACTGAATATACTCTTTGTCTAAGCTTAAAATTCCGTTTGGTCATATTTAAAATTAACACAATAATTCCACAATGATACATTAAAATGAGGAATATGCCATAATTCCTATATTTACAATAATTTTCCTCCCATTACAATTCTATTACATAATTTCGGGTTGATCAACGGAATTTTAGACATTGCTTTCTACTAATCATATTCATACAAGATTCATGATTTTAAAATGTATTGATACAAAATACCGATTTACCTACACATCAAATAAATTATATCGATATAATTTGTCATTGTAAATATGTAAATGATGAGATTAAAATATTTTATGGATGTCGAAGTCTATATGGCTTTAGTTGCAGTTTGAAGAATTTGAAGTTTTAGAATATTCACAAATATGTAATGTACACAACACATATTTAATAACTCCTATAAAAATATTCAGTAACATTGTAATATTTAGGAGAGGTTCGTAAAAGTTTCATCAAATACATGCCACAATTTATTTCACACAGAAAAAAAAACACCCAAAATCTTAATTCAATTAAAAACTCCCAAGGTTAAAGTTCCCTTGTCTCGGACACAAAAAAGACGTTGCTTTTTTTTCATATTTTCTGAATAATTATTATTTGTGAAATACTGAGATCAGTTTATAATATAGATAGGTACACGAAAATTTTAAACTTAATTTTTAGACACTGGCGCCGATTCCCTTGTTCACAAACAACTCAATTTAAGTTCAGTGCATCTTTTTCTTTCTATTTCATTAAGAAAAGGACAGAAGGTAAATATTAGTTTAGTCCTGTCAAATCAAGATACTCCATAGACAAGTTTCGACGTGATTAAAAAATTGTTTAATTTTACAATTTTTTTGTCAAATTAGTCAGCGCCTGAGCGCTGACTAATTTGACAGGACTAAACTAATATTTATGTTCTGTCCTTTTCTTAATGAAATAGAAAGAATAATATGCACTGAACTTAAATTTAGTTTAGTTTTTGAACAAGGGAATCGGTGCCACTGTTGTATTTTCAACTCTCGGCGCAAAGCCATGCCAAGCGTTGACAATCCAGAGCTCCTACCACAAGCTCTTAACGCGATCCACTTTAGGAAGACGAAAAGGGACAGAGCTATGCATAGCGCTATCCCTTTACGCGCCTCCTGTACGCGGTAATAAAACGTCTAGTTAAAAAAGCGCCCGACCGAACGCAGGCTTATAGTAAAATAAATGAATAAGCTATCGAATCAAAATAAAATTGCGTAATACATCCAAGTTTGCCCATTCACAAATAAGTTAAAACAATATGTACAGTGCTCTATCCAAAAGGGACAAAATGTATTAAATTCATAGTTGCATTAATAAATCTGTTCTGATTATTCATTAGGTACTTGTGGAACGATAAAAAATTCACCCGCGTGCTAAGATAAGAGCATTACTAGTCTAGAAGAGTAAAACTACATTGGTACGGTAAAATTTCAAAGCCATTCACACTTTAAATGAAAATCAATAAATATGAAAATTAAAGTAATGGCAAATATAAGACATACACTGCCTTAGTGTGCATACACACGAGCGGCACTCGTCAATGACAGATGCGACAGCAGCAGTCGAAACGCGTCGACGGTGCTCAAATATACGAGCGTCACGTTGTCGACGGCGGCGATAGACCTGTCGACGGCTGCAATTGCCTCTACCGTTGACGCGTGCCCCTCGTGCGTAAGCACACTTACACACAAATCTGATATCGAACATTAGTGACTGGCCAAAATATGTTTATTTTATAAAAACAACATCGGCTATTATGCGATATCAAAATATAGGCGGGAGTAGAATATGTTTAATATTGTGTTTAAATTATATTCAAATGTTTACTATGCTACTTCGTTACACGTTTGTATAATATGTGATTAAAAAGTCCTCCATGATTTGCCGCTAGTTGCGAACTACTCTGGGTCAAGCAATTCAAATTAAAAAGGCTCTCCGTTATCGGTCGATAATATCGGATACGTTATTGCGATAATGCGTCCCGATCCCTTGCCACACAGCTGAGTTTTTATCGTCCGATATTTCTAACTGCGTGTTGCCTACAGTACAGGCCTCCCGACCGCACATCATTACGTTATTAACGCAGTTGTGTGAAGATCGTATGCGTCCTAATACAAAATGTTCTAAAAACTAATATCGGAATATCGCAGGACGGAGCAACGCAAGCGTTCTACTTTTAATGCGTCGTTATTATCGCAGCAATGTGTAACTTCGTGGCCGTCCTTATACAAAATGTACTGAAAACAGATATCGCAATAACGCATCCGATATTATCGACCGATAAACCGACTAAATTCTATGCTTGGTGCACCATCGTTTGTTTTTTATTCGACGATTTTGTCAGCGCCAAGATTTGCAGTCTTACAAACGTGAACCGAGGAGGCTTATTCAAATAAACACTACTTAAAACTATTTAGCAATCTGCATTGAGGTTGTTTTATTTTACATTTTAGTTGTTGTATCAGGTCGAAAATTTTTAATGAGGGTCCTACTTTCATTTCTAATAGTTCGATGATTTCGTCTTTTGTCAATTGTAGCATCATATGGCCAGTGATGTTTGAGAAGTTAATGCAGTAAGGTTGGCAATCGTTGACAGTGAGGAACCTGGCAACATCTGCTGTGGTCCAGTTTTCAGGATCAACGGAGTTCAGGACATCCAAGGGTACGGATGTATTGACTAGTCTAGGTATCACCTTGTCAGGGTCTGAATCCTCAATGGAAGCAACTGGGGAAAGCTGCGGTATGTTCTGACTTGAATCTTGAGATATGTCAGTGTGATCATGTGTGTTCTGAGATGTATCGGTTGGTGTGTTTGGGGATATGTCTGTAGGTGTATTCTGAAATAAATAAAATGTAAACATTAAAATAAGAGTAATTAGGTATTTAGGTTCAACAAAAACCTCTGTCCAGCCAAGAAAGTGTTAGTGAGCAACCTCACTAACACTTTCAGGTGAATATTACTTTCCGTGTAGGTACGACTACTTACAAGGAAAGTAATATTCACCTCTAAAGATTCATGTTTCGAAATAATGTCTGTTCCAAAAGTATCTGCTGAATGTGTAAAAAAACTCTGTTTAATTTTTATGCAAACACTCACTAAATGGAATAAGTACGACATTCATCTATATTTAGAAGGTTTCAACTAGTGTTCGTCCTCAACACGATTTTCAGTCGAAACCGAAACGGTAAGCGAATATTCGGCTCCTCTTCTAGTTTCGGCCGAAACCGAAACTTATGAAGTTTAGTAAAAGTTACAAATCTACGAAAAAGAGGTTTCGTAGGTTTGTAACTTTTACAAATAACTTTATTTAGGGTTGATTTTGAAATTATAAGATTTCGTTTACCCAAAGAAAAAGTTCAAAATGATGATTGGAAAAACAAACCTTGGTAGCCTTTGCAGCTATGCTACTGTTAGCATCTGCGATTAGCGATTTAGAAGTTTTTCAGAAGCTAGAATCAGCGACTGAGCTCTAAACACCACAGCTTAGTTTTAGCATTAGCAATCAGCGATTTAATTTTCAGAAGCACAATTCAGCATCTTTAGAAAATGCAATTTGTAAATCATATTCAAACGGTAGGAGTCGCCAAAATGCGATGCAGCAGTCGAAGTAATCGCTGAACCGTGTGATTTTGCTATCAAGACCGACCGCAGAGTAGCTATGATGCAGATGGATTTGCTGTCGCCCTAGCTGATGCTCAGCACCTAAATGACTTCAATTTAAAGTAGACACTATTTATTTGGGTTGTTTTGTACATGAAGTGAAAACGGGACCCCAGCACTAAGTCTACGCTATCTGTCAATTGTTTCGTTCGTTTTCTATCAAAACCGAACAGACAGCTCACAAACGTCAGATTTCTTAGCCGAAACCGAACCTTTCGTCGGACACTAGTTTCAATTTCAACTTTATCTCACCACTTTTTCCAATAATTATTGTTTGAATAACCTTATTAAAATTGCAATTGAAAAAACATCGACGAAAATTTAGTTGTTATAAAATTAACCTCAACCATGAAATGAAAAACAATTATAGGCCGACCGCTTAACTAAGACGGTGCCCGAGGTAGCAGCGCGGTGTGGGAGGGGTGTGGTGACGTGATGCGAGAGCTCAGTAATTCGTCAACTTGGGACAACTATCACCCCTGCCGCACCGCGCATGTACCTCAGGCAACGTCTCAGTTAAGCGGTCGGCCTATAATGTGATTTAAAATTAAAATTTTGGGTGCAAGTACTGAAAAAATCAAATCGGAGCACTCAATTTGTAAGTAGCACTACAAATTCGCAATCACAGGTACATTTTCCAATCCATTGTTTTATGTACATTTTGATCAGATACTTTTGGAATAGACCATATAGACATAAGAAGGAACTCTTCAACTTACCGGGCTCTCTGGCTTCATATCAGCAAGCCTTTCTTCAGAAGGCTCAGTGCTATCCTTCGAGTCCTTAGACTCTGTATCGACGTCCATCTTGGCTGGGTTGGAGTCAGTTTCAGGCAGACACGGGGCATCTGCAGACACTTCAGACACGCTTGTAGGGGGTGAAAGGCTCTTTGTATCACCCATGTCTGAGTTCTGTGAGCTATCCTCTGCCGTGTTTGGCGGTTGTGCTGTTTTTATACCTGAAAGTGTAGATGTAAGTATGTTACTTCTTATTCGACCAGTACAGGTATATCTACCAACCTGCACTGGGCCCGCGTGCTGGATTACGGTCGCGGTGGATCTCACAAAGAGGAAGTCTGCGTCCCAGCAGTGGGATAGTTATAGGCTGATTATGTAGGTATATTGGCAACAATAAAGGTATGTATTAATACTTTTGAATAAGCAGTGACAGTGAAAGACAGTAGTGGAAAGTAGGTATCGAAGATGACGCTCTTGGTTAAAAAAAAAAAAGAATCATCGGGCAGTTGTCCGCTAGACACGACACTCGTCTGGTCGGAGGGTCCTCCCTTTTCTATGGAGGATGAGTGAACTATACACCCTGTTCCTCATACCTCTATAACGTCACTGCCGTAATGTGGGTGTAGTATAAGTACATCCCTACCTAGTATGTAAGTGTATATAGACTGTCGTAGTATGTTAGTGCATATATTTATGAGTTCATAGGTACCTTGTTTTCGTCTTCGTCTCGGCTGCTTCGGAGGCAGTTTGCGCGGCGGCCGCGGCGGCGGTTGTAGCGGCCCCTCGAGCCGATGACCCACCGCACGACACCACCCTACTGGGTACACGTCCGTACTGTGCGCCCACAGCCATTGGTCGTACTCCATGCCCCAGCCATCGAAGTGGACCTTGATAATTACGAAAACAAACTAAAGAAAAGACACTAAACAGCACGCAAATGTAGACTATTCACTAAACATTTCTTAAATTTTTGGTGATCCAAAGCGAATATATCCAAATTCACAAAATTGTAAACTTCGTCTATGGAGAGGCGCCGTTGGTACGACAAGGTGTCGTGGCAAAAAGCGGGTAAACGCGTGCCTCTCGTCGAATAACTTAATACATTATCTAGCTCTTGGTTTTTAATAGCCTATTGTAACTGTTGTCAATTGATTTGTTTGAATCGCTAACATGCTACTACAGGACAAGTAACTTAATTTATCGTTAGTATTATAAAAGTTTTAGTATGTTTTATATGCTGATTATGCTATTATAACAGAAAATCTTTGATACGTTGAAGCACCGTAAGTAGGTTTCAAACTGCAAATAAATTATAAAAAAATTTGCCATTTCGTCATGGAACGAATTCGCATATGGTCCGACGACCAATTTGCAAATGGAATGAAAGAGGAAAAAAAATTAAGAATAGGGTACTTATGTATGGGTGCATGTTGTGTTCTTGCTAGCGCATAAGACATTATTAGCTTTCTATGAATGGCAACGTGTCTGCGATGCCTCTGTTGGCAGCTATGCTATGGTAACTAGTTAACCACTTAGAATGTCGACTTGTTGCAATCCAACAAAATAAAATAAACAAACCTTGAGTAAATCAGCGACAACTCTAGCGACAGTAGCAACACATACTAGTCGCGGGTCCATAAGATCAGCGCACTCGAGTCGCATGCCAGCGACGAAACCGTGCGATACCACGTGACCTCGCGCCGAGAACAGGGAACGATCGGCCGCCTGCCCACCGCATACTGTCAAGTAATGCTCCCAACTAAACTCCTCCACAGTTATCCTGAAAACAGATAGTACGTGATTTATCGAAAAATCAGACTTCCAAACGAATAAACAGCATCCTTCGGTAATATTCTTATCTCATTTACAACTCCTTTTTCAAAAAAGTCTGACTGTTATGAAGCGAGATTGACTTAGCCGAACTTTGAGCTTGATATTATTATTCGCTACTCGTGTTATGTCATGCTGAACGTATAGGAAGGTACACCCAACTGTGACAGGGGCTTCGTCAGTTGCTTTACAACAGGCGGCGAAAATCGCTTTTTAGGGGTTAAATATTGTTAACCCATTTCATGGCCATTAAATAAATTGACTTACCCAGCTGGAGGCACAAGAGGAATATTATTAGCCAGTGCAAATCCCACAGGAAATATGCATGGAGATCTCTGATGATAGCAAAACCAGTCGGCTCCTGACGCGTCAGCAGGATAACAGTCTATCCTGATCATCATGTACCCTTCATTCAATATCTGCATCACTGTGGCAGCACAAACAGCTGATAAGTTCAGAGGATCAATAGCCTCAAGCTTCATCCCCTCCGCAAACAATGGCGGTTCATTGCTCGGGTATTTATAAAACATGTCAGGTGTACTGTCACTCGGTATCTCCCGACCGGCGGCCACTCTTTGGCAATAATTTTGGGGTGCATCTAAAGGATGTCCAATTCTGAAAGCCCAGCCGACAGCGTGTATGAGTGGCGAGTCTTCGTGGCACCAGAAACCATTGTCTTCCGGAGAACTATCGTAATATTTCACGTGTAAACGTTTTCCTATAATTTCGCACACGGTAGCTACCTGGAATGTAAAAGAACTAATTGAATTATCATGTAGCCACACACTTCGACTTACATAGGACTCATAGAAGCAGGAGTACTTATTCTATTTTAACTACAGATTACTCATGCATAATTAGCCTACAATGTTCCCACTGCAAGGACACAGGCCTCCTCTCTGCGAGAGGGAGTGGGCCGTACCGTAATCCACCGCGCGGGCTCAGTGCGGGTTGGTAGATGTCACACGTCTTTGTTTTTGTCGATTTTTTTTTTGTTCTAGGACATGCCGGTTTTCCTTTTCCGTTTTGTTTGTTTTTCTCACAATGTTTTCCTTTACCGTTTTGAGAGCAGTGGTGATGAAATAGATTACTCATGCATTAGTTATTAATAGAAACTGACCAATTTTTAAAAACATACATTGATCAATGCTTAATAATTAATTGTCACAGAATACAGGCCTTTTATCACAGAGATTGGTATTCTACATGATTAGGTAAATAAGAAGGAATATTTTTTTTAATAATATACCTTAACTTGTGAGATCCTATTTTTATCAACAACTTCCATGATAGAGCCTATAGAAAACCTAGATACAATACTATCATTCAATTTAGTGTAGAAATTCGCAGGTAGTGTTCTCGCGCCTGTTAGCTGCTTCATAAGGAACCTGAAATTCACATAATTAATGATGATGTGATTCAAAGAATATGAAAAAAAAATAGGTACCTACCCAGACAGATGTACACATGTTTTGCTACATCTTATGAAATGAGTTTATGATCACACCAACTTAAATGTCATAATGTATGTGTACTACTGAATAAATCACACTACAGTCCGTCAAATCTAAGAAGTACCGTTTGACGTTTCATATTTTTCAAACCGAAACAACTTTGTTCATACGTACATTATTCAGTTTCGATAACCTTTTTCATAAAACCATGAATTTAGAAAGATTTCATTATTGTATCTAAAAATGTACAATTCTTAATATCTAAATGTAATTGAAAACTTTCAAACAAAGCAAAATAACACATATTTACACAGTAAATAATTTCTAATAGTTATATTCTTGACCTCATTACAAAGTTACGTAGTTAGGTCACTGCACGTAGTGTTGCGACTCTTCGGATACACTTGTATGCAAAAAAATCGTTTACATATACGAAAAATCGAATGTATTATTTACAAATTACACTTGACAACCAAACAAATATTTTTTCATGTGAATGGGATTTATCTCACATATTACGATTACATAACTAAATAGTTATGTAATCGTAAAATATGAGATAAAACCCATTCACCAAAAATACGTATTTATAAATCAAATATATTTGCTTCTTTAAAAAGTTGTCGAAAGCGATTTGTCGATTTTTGATTTTCGCGCCCAAATAAGTCGGGGTTTCTCGCGCTAACGCTGTCGAAATAGTAAATGGAGTCAGGGATAGTGTTTTTTACATTTATTTTTGTGTATGATAGTATGGGTTTGCATATTACAGAGAAATAAACAAATTTTTAACAAGCACATCCATTGATTTTACAATTACAATTTTTTCTTCTAAGTCTTATTTCTACGTCTAAAACTAATAAAAATAAGGTATGTAGAACCCATTCACAAAAATGTTGTTGCCTGATGTTATAAATTAACGACGTTACTGCGCGACCGCATAATGCACTGAATACACAGATACCCTAAAATAAATTAATTTAATTATTTTTAGGTCAATAGGCAAAATCGCAGGTGTCCAAGTCTCTACAATTTTTTTTTTCTGGCAACACTGCCAACTACAAGCGCACGCGGTCCGCTCGGTCGGTTCGGCGTCAGCAGTCTCTCGCCATCTTGGAAGCTGACTGTGCGCGTACTTGCTTTCTCGTTTGTGTTTTACAATTTGTGACTTGGCTATTACTTTTCTGGACTGATCATTCTTTATCCGTTTACCTTGGCAATATTTATACTGGACTCCGAACTAAGCAAGTGTTTATTAATAATGTCGAAAAGAGGACGTACTTTGAACAGCCAGGCTCGTGAATTGGTGGTGAAATTACACGAGTATTTTGAGCGTGAATCTCAAAATGGTGGACTTCTACTGCCAGTTACACAAGTTCGGGATCGCGTCGGTGAAGCTCTCGGTATTGGTAGCCGCACCGTTGGCAAAATATTAAGTGAAAAATATGGGCCTTCGGGGAGTGACAGTAACGTACTTCACACACCGAAAAAACGAAAAAGAAATAAACCTGTGACAGGCATCGATGAATTCGATAGTCATGCTATTAGAAACCATATATACGGGTATTTTACAAGAGGCGAATTTCCAACATTGGCAAAGTTATGTGCAACTTTAAAAGATGCCGGGCTGTATAAGGGAAGCATAGAGTCGTTGAGAACGGTAATAACAGGAATTGGCTTCAGATACAAAAAAGTTGACAAACGAAAAATTGTTATGGAGCGACATGACATAATTATGCAGCGACTAACATTCCTGCGCGAAGTTAAACAAATTATAAACTGGGATAATGTAATATTTTTGGACGAAACCTGGCTAAATTCCAACCATTCTGTGCCGAAAACATGGACTGATGATTCTGAAGCTTCGTGCTCGAAGGTGCCGATAGGAAAAGGTGGACGCCTCATAATATGCCATGCTGGGTCAGCGTCTACAGGCTTCGTGGAAAACTCTTTATTAGCTTTCCAATCCAAAAGCACTAAAGAGTATCATGAAGAAATGGACGCAGTAAGGTTCCGAGAGTGGTTCTTAAATTTATTACAGAATATCCCTCCTAACAGCACAATTATAATGGATAATGCCCCATACCACTCTGTGCAAATTGATAAAGCACCTACGTCAGCCAATAAGAAAGCAGATTTGGTGGCATGGCTGCAAAGAAAAGGAGTGGATGCCGACATGTCACTATTAAAAGCTGAATTATTACAGTTAGTGAAATTGCATAAACCACCAAAACCGACATATGTAATTGACCAATTGGCCGAAGAGCACGGGCACAAAGTCATACGACTTCCTCCGTACCATTGCCAATATAATGCCATTGAACTGATTTGGGCCCAAGTTAAAGGTAATATTTTATAATATTATAATAATAACACGAGTACTTCTAACATTTATAATTTAAACAATGGTTTTCGTCTGCTATCAAATAGTTACATTATTGTTTTACAGGTTATGCAGCAAGACACAACACAAAACCACCCTTCAGTGTCAAGAAAATGGAAGGTTTATTAAAGGAAGCATGTGCCCAAGTTACACAGGAAGATTGGAGTAAAGTAGTACAAAAAACAAAGAAAATAATAATGGACGACTTCGAAAGAGACGTACACTTTGATAATGTAATGGACAATCAACTGGTCATTAATTTAAATGACGATGATGACGAAGACGACGATACTAGTACTAGTAGTGAATAAAAAAATATCCTAAACATTTCTTTTATTTAATTATAACAATTGATTTCTTAAAATTCGGATATTATAGTAATCGATCTCTTAAAGTTCGGATATTATAGTAATCGATTTTTTCATCCCATCCCTATCATTCAATTGTCAGAACTGTCAAACGGTACTTCTTAGATTTGACGGACTGTAATATTATAAAGGCGAAACTTTGCGAGTGTGTGTGTGTCTATGTTTGTTACTTCTTCACGCTCGAATGGCTGGACCAATTTTAATAAAATTTTGTATGGAGGTAGCTGACACCTTGGATTGTCTTATAGGCTAATTTTTATCCCGATATTCCCACGATATCGACATGTACGCGGGTGAAACCGCAGAGCGCAGCTAGTAAATGGGCGTTTTTCAAATTTTTTGACCATTGCCATAACATAATGTCCACTGACTTATCAATTAACTTATTAAATAATTATTAGTCAAAATATCATGTTTAAAATGGCAATCGATATTAATATAATAATAATAATTGGTAATCGATAATTTCTATATTTATGTCTGTAATTTATATGGTGTACATAATAAAGAGTATTCTATTCTATTCTATTCTATCGATAGCACATTTCAAGAAAAGTAAATTAAAACAGAAAAATAATTTAAAATATACATTCAATTTTAAAAATAATAATAATAATATGTACTAATGCTACCCCAATTTCACGATGTCCCATGCATACTTTCCTAACTTTGAAGTGTATAATCCCCAAATATTCTCATCATACTCATATTAAAATCACTAGGCTCGTGGTAAAACAATATGAAATTATGTTTTTTATGTCTTTTAACTGGTTGTTATATCAAAATAATAAAATTATATAATAAAAGTGTTACTAATTGGAACTACAGTGCTCTATACAAACTCATTTTTTGGCTCAACTACTTGTTCAATTACAAAAAAAATTGGTATTTTCAAAAAGCTCTTTTAATAAGCTATCCAAAAAATAAAATACAAAATTATTTTAAAAAAATAGCGTTCTGGTTCCGTAACGGTCAGCTTTTTTGAAAAACGCCCAAATAATAAATACTTTTTTAAGTTTTCATGCACCTCATAAATGTAGCAGCACTACTTTTCACTATACTTTATGCTATTCTAATATCAAGTGAAACAATTTTTGTATGCATTAATTGATACTATTTCCAATTATAATCATGATTGAAGAAACCACTTGCAACTTGCACTTGAAGACTCGATAATACATCAAGCCTCAGGACACAACACCCAATATTTTAATTGAATTATTTTTTATTCACGAAACATTGTGCTAAATAACTAACTTACCTTTTCCAGTCAGTATATTTATCTTCAATACTACACGGAGGTATAAGAGGTTTGCCCCTAGTTGCACACCAACCCACAGGATGCACTTCTGAGCAGCATAGATTGACCCAAAAGTCTTTAGAATCATCGCTGCCGAAGCCTTCATAGCGTAACAGTCCCATATAACCTTTCACCTGTTCAAAAGAGTTTTAAAATAGAAAGCTAAGCTAAGTTTTAAAATTGAATAATATTTTGTTGAAAAAAGTTAAATACATTGCTAATGTGGATTTGTAAATGCGCTTTGTTTAATTTTGGTGTACAATAAAGCATAAATTCTGTCTAAATCTGATTTGACACACTGGGTACTCTGCAGTAATAATATTAGGAGTAACATGAGTTACTCCTAATCGCATCTCAGCTTCATAATTGGTAACTGACTACTATAACACATGGATGCAAAATGGTACCACTGAAAAAGCAAGCAATGACCAGCAGGGTTCAGTCACAGACTCCAACGCCAATGCCAGAGGCAACTGCAGCCATCGACGCCTCTACAGTTGCCGCCGACGTATATATGACCTGACACTATCTAACAATTTTGTAAAAAACTTGGTCACCAAATCATATTGGGCAGTATCAGTTTCAAATGATTTATTATTGTTATGAGCCTGTTGTGCAAGGCTGCAGGGCAGAGACCTCCTTTCGTTTTTTTTGTTTCTCTATCTTTTGCAATTAGAGCCCAACCCCTTAGGTAGGAGTCTAATGCTGTCTACAAATGGTTTATGAAATGTGAATATTTTGTCATAATTCACTTGGTTTGCCAAATCTGACATATTGCAGGGTCTGTGATCAATAATAAAAAAGGAGTTGATACTTACTTTCAATACTGTAGCTACCCAAAAATAGTCACCCATCTTCTCATTGCTATTGTCAATGTCAGTATTTTTGACTTCCACTTTCATGCCCTCAAACGTGCTATCCCACATTTCATGAAGTGGAGCATGTTTGAACAAGCTCACTGGTGCAGCCAGGAAATCACAGCCAAACAACTCGTCCTTCCATTCGTAGCTGTTGGCTACCACTGCAGCTGATTGTTTTATGGGTCCAGCCTAATAAAATTTTGTATGTGATTATAATATTAAGAGAAAAGAGCAGTATCGGCTACAGGCCACTGTAATGCATTTCTTATTACAGATCAGCATCAGACAGCATCTGTCTGGCATTAATGCTGAAACGAACCCTATTGGTCCAGTCGTGAGGCACACACTATTGTTGTTAAAACATTATTTTCACATTTTGTTATTTGTATTTTGTGTTTCACAAACTGTGTCAAAATAAACATTATTCTTTCTTTTCTTTCTTTCTTTACAGAAAACTGGGGCATAGTCCTTGCCATGATACCCAGTTACCCAGCAACTGGGTGATGGAGGTCAGGTCAGGTAGGCAGTCACTCCATGTAAAATACTGGTATTCAGCTGCATCCGGTTAGACTGGATACCAACCCCAACAAAGTTGGGAAAAGGCTCAGCAGGTGATGAGTCCTAGTCATAATAAAATGTATATGAAATGTTTTTTACAAACTGCAATGAACTCTTACAGTTACTTGTAAAATAAAATGCAAATACTTTGCAAATATTATTTTGTTTGTTGTTTTGAAACAAAATAATAAGTATAATCACACTAATATTATTAAGGCGAAAGTTTGTGAGTGTGTTTGTATGTTTGTTACTTCTTCACGCACAAACGGCTGGAGCAATTTTGATAAAATTTAATATGGAGGTAGCTGACACCCTGGATTAACACATAGGCTACTTTTTAGCCCGATATTCCCACGGGATCCACACTTATGCGGGTGAAACCACGGGGCGCAACTAGTTAATAATAAAAGTATTTTTTGTACTGTCAACAGTCAGCTGACACAATGTAAAGGAGCTATTTATCACAGAATACATTACTTAATAACTGATATTGATTTACCTCTAACTCATTCACCGAAGTTTGCCAGTGCTGCAGCTGGGGCAGTGGCTCCATCGGTATCATACCCGCCATGTGTTCGGCACCTTCCATCAACCTGAACCTCCAATTACACTGTCGTCTTCTAATGTTACTCACGTTGCATCTGAGCGAACAAAACTTATTGTTTCTTGTGTAGAACTGTCCGCGTCGACCGATGCGACCACATAATTCGCATATTGCTGGAATAATAACACTAAATAATTTATCTATAAACTCGATATTTTGATTACCCGTAGAGGTACTCACCGAAACTGTCTCTTCCTAGTGCTATTATTGTAAGATTGTCCGTAATATTTGTATCATCAGGTTGATCAAATACGTTAGGTATCATTACATCTTTGCCGGTATTGTAACAAGCCATATTTCAACTAGAGTCACGATATTGCTGTGGAATGTCGGCGCCGTAAATAGTTCAATACACATGACTAAAATTACGCAGTTTGGATACGTATAAATTAATAATACCCATATGAAAACCACAAAGCACTTAATTAAGTTAACCTTAGTTATATAATATTTTGTTTTTCTTAGGCCATCAAACAAAATAAAAATTCGTTTCGCATTCACAACATTGCTTTTAATAAACTTGCTTGCTTGCCTTTGCCTTGCTGAAGTTGCTGAAATTTTCTTCTCTATGGAACTCTCTCCTCCATAGATATAGAATTTCCGAAAATCCACAGAGTAGAAATCATAATAAAAAAGATTCTGTGTTGCCATTAGCACAGCCCGCTGAACTCTTTAGATTTTGTTCTAACGAAAAGCTCGTTGGTAAACAACCGAGCGATCGATAGGTAAGTTCCTTGTCGATAGGTCATTTCATGGATGGGATGGGCGACCATTTTCTTAACAAATCGAGATCTCCTTCGTGGCCCGGAGAGCTTTGTAAAGCCGACGATCCTGCTTCTGATATCTCACCGGTCGCGACGGATTGCTGTCCCATGTGACTATCAATTGAGGAAAACGAGATTGCACCTGTGTCGGCGCGCACGTTGTGTACTATTTCCCTAGTTCCTTCCTGGTTGAGATTGGTCACCATGATTGAAATTCTGTCTGGAGATAACATTATTAAAAAAGTACTTATAATTTTAACTCGATTCAGGTGGTGTTGACTGCAGCAAGCTGGCAAGCCCAGCCCGATAACGGCACTGCTGTCTTGGTTCTAAACTTCACGTGTATAGTTCGCGTCAAATAACTTTGCTGGTCTGAAGCTAGGCTTTCCAACCGCCGCGCATGCGCGCTGCTGTTTTATTCCTATGATTAAACTACTTTGCAGTGATTTGTTGTCTACTTCAAAGCGGCAAAGTTATTTGACGCGAACTATACTTCGAACACATACGTCATCGCCTTATTCGAGATGCAAATCAGCTGTTATCCAAAGCCGAAGATGCCTCACTGCGATACCTCGCTGTCGCGGTATAGCTCACTACCTCGTTGTCAGCTCCATGTAAAACAAATGCATGCTAAACATGCATCGCAGTGAGGCATCTTCGGCATAATTATATCATTTACAGATGAATACAAATTAGTTCATTAGCACTGGCCTGCACTGGGGTAGAAGGGTACAATGTACGCAAAAATAGGAAAGTAACATCGGCACAAACAGTACTATCAATTATTATTAACATATTAGAACGTTTTACAACCCAACAAACAGCTCTGTAGACAGCCTGTAAGATTTTGCTTAGCACCTGCCCACTGAAAAAATCTTAGAGAAATATTATGGTAAAGCACCCAGTCAGGCAATGAGTAAACATCACAGTACACTATTATGGCCCGGCCACGACCTCGCCGCTATCAGCGGCAGCTTAGCGCGTTGCGGCGAGCGGTAAAAACAAATATACCAAAATGTATGAACCATGGCATGACGTACCGTTCACAACGTCAATGCTAGACAAAAGACCGCGTCGCTTGCTGCGCCGCTTGCCGCTTAGCCAAAAGTCGTGGCCGGGCGGTCGGTTATGGCTAGTTTACACAGTGCGAGCTAGCGTACGAGTCAGCCTGCCGAGTAACTGCACTGCAATAACTCGCACTGTTTGGACGTAACTTACGAATAACTCGTAGGTGCGAGTTGGAGAGTAGCTCGCATCCGAGTTACTTCAACATTTTTTGTTTTCACTCGCCTGTTCGCCCGACAGCAACTCGCACATGGCAGCAGCTCGGTCATCACTCACATCGTTTTGACGCTTTCGGCAGTAGCTCGCCAGTGCCAGCCGGACAGTTGTGAACGGAACCTATGTTTTTTGTGTCCCTTTTCTTTAGTTCTTTTGTTTTCAAAGTTTTTCACAGGCATTTTCCAATTCTTGACATCATATTGTTGTCATAGACCTTACTACCGTTTTTTAATTAAAACACGTTCACTCGACATCGCGACCACTCGCAAGACTAGGTTGGTCAGCAACTACTAAGATGTGTCGTGTAGACAGCAAAGGCGAGCCGAGCTACTGGCGTACAAGTAGACAAGCCGAGTAGCCATTTACTGGCTAGGCAGCAGCTCGCATTGTGTAAACTAGCCACAATGGCTCCTAGCGGAGGTAAACATTTTTTGTTGTCTGCTAGCGCCACTAGTGTAGAACTTGGCATTAAACTCTACCATTGTTTTAGTCGATGAATCGAATAGTCTTGTAGAATGTAGTTACATCCTTTCGAGTTTCGAGATAACCATAGAGTAGACTTTATGTATTGATTGATTGCTTGTTGCGACTGCTATCAAATTTTCATATAAAAATAAACAGCGATAAAATCAGTGTTTTTACAAACGTTATCATTTTATTTTATAGTTCTGTGCATTAACCGGCCATTGGTTCATGATTTGATGTGAAGTAGTTTTCGACGGCGAATAAAATTGCATCAGAATAACTACAATCTGTGAGTGGATATCCAGGTTCGTTAAAATTCCAAGTAGAAAACAAAACAGCAATAAGTAAGTAAGCTTTAAACTACTTGATACACCTTGTTTTGGGTCAGTGGGTCGTCTTAGGGGCGGATTGCGCGAAAATATACTTTAGCAGTTCATACATATTGCAAAATGCAACATGTACATAATTACATATACAAAATGTCGTCACAGTTCCGAATATTCTAGTTCAAGTCGCAGTTCTATTCTTCATAGTCAAGTCAAATGACGTTCATAGATATTAGCACGACATCTTCTGTTATAATAATATATTGAGCCAATTATAGTAATTGTTGTTTGTGGCTACACTACAAGTTCAGGTATTATTGTTGTGTCCGTGGTCAACATCTGTCTCCTAAGATACAGGATTACCTAGTTTAGGAGACAGGGTTACTTAATCTGTGTAGATTTATGTAGATATACCATGTTTTTTGTTCATCTGCTCTTGTGTATCATGAATCTAGTGTGTATCGTAATAAAGATTATTATTATTATTATTTTATTGATTTTACATATCTCGGGATCATGGGGTCCCGGTTCTTTGGAAGGCGTACGAGGGGCCGAAGCCAACTCGCAGAGGCCCCTTAGGAAATTTTAATGAAATGCGGCACCATCCGACGATTATCCCTGTATGCACTATGCAAGTGCACCCAAGGATAACCCCCGGTTGGTGTAGGACTATTGTAGGATATGGAAAAATAAAAAGTTGGACTATGGGTTTGGGTGGCTGAAGTGGACTGGTTACCAAGAACTATGGAAGAACTATGACCCCTGCCTGATCAATGTTTTATTTATATACACGGATATAATGGCAGGGGGTGACTTGCACACTCAATAATGGGCCCCCGGAAACGGTCGCTAGCACATAGTGACGTAGCGACAAGGGGGCAACATGTCCTGAGGTGCTTATGAGGAGTGGAGAGGTATTCCACGGCTATCAGGACAATCCTGGAAGTACGGTCAAGATCCCTACCAGCATCTTACTGGAATACTTCCTTCCTCCGAGCACGTTTGCTCTTGCGAATCTCCACTCAAGCCGGCCAATAAAGGCAAGAATGAGGTGGGAGCTCTGTTCCTCGTCATTTTTCACTCCAGCCGGCCAATAAAGGCAAGCCAGAGGTGAGGAACAAGACTTCTCCCGGGAGATAGGGTCCGTGGGGTCGCTATTGCCCAACAGCTCGCCACATGCTGCCCTGCGGGTTTCTGTATCTCTCTTGGTCTGGCTCCTCACCTTAGACCCATTCCGGAAAGTAAACTCTTCCGGCACAGGCCCAGAGTTCGGAGCGCGCTAGCCCCACCACGACGTCAACGTAGAGATACGGCGATGGGGTTATTATTATTATTATTAACATTCGCCATTTCTCGTTCGGCATTAGACGATAAAATTTGGGTGGATTCTTTGTCACAAGGAAGTCTATTTCTTTGAACAATTTACTTGTACCTAGCAGGAAGAAGAAGAAGTTTGCTTGAAGTTGCATTAGATGATTATCAATCAGATGAATAATTTTCCCAAATTACTCTATAACTTACCCCGCTTTCATCATTTCCAATAGTACTATTTTTTATTTGATACAATATTTTTAAGTCAACTGAACCACAATAGATTGTGGAATAGGCCTACCGGGGAAACCATGTTAAAAAAAGCCATGTACCCTACCTCACGGGTGGCGCGGAAACGTGCATATTATGAAAAAACAACTTTTTCAACTTTTTGCATTGCTATTTCTATGAAATGGTGATTCTTAGGAAAAAAGTGTAAGAACAATTTTTGTAGATAATTGCATGATGAACAATTTTTTCTCACCTATTTTTATGATAAAACTTACCGTTTTGCTGAAAAATGCATAAAACTGATTTTTGCAACATTTGACCTTGAATAAATTTTTTTGCACACATCGGATCCATGGGGACTTTTGACAATTAATTTGTAATGGTGTTCCAACATTCATATCAATTTTCAGCTTTATGCGAATTAATGTAACCTTGGCCAGGCTTGAATTTTGACTGGGCTACTTAGGTAATAAATAACAATTAATCTGCTGGGGAAATTGACACTGAGACCATTATTCCATTATATTTTGGTCCACCAAGGTCGCCTTTGCCAGGATCAGATTAAAATAGTATAATATAAATAATAATATAATATACAGCATTTGTAAGTTAATAAAAATAAATGTTATAAACAAGTAGTTGAATTTGATTTTATTAAATCACACTAAAACTGTATCCTTATGTTTTAGCGATAAACTTGAAAATCTATTAAAGAAATTTGACAGATTGTAGTAGCTTGATGTGCTGGGGTCTGTACATAGATGGATATCTAAATAATCTCTAATCTCTCATATTTTATTATATTTATAATAAAAATCTAAACTAAAAGAACATGAAATTAATATAAAATGTTGCTAGCTAAAAAAATAAAATTAAGTGGCAACACCATTGTTGGGGAATCCTTTCTGACATCAAGACTCAAGTGATCAAGGTTACATGCTCTGTGATTGACGTGATTGTGCTTGATATTGTGTTGTAAGAATTGTCTTTTCTTTACATAAAATCATTCAATCTGAACTCGCAAGTGTCCAATAGTGCACCTGTTTTAACTAAATACATACTTACATAATTGTTCAAAGCATTTTTGTATTCAGTGTTTGTGTTTAATTACAGATTACAACTTGACGTGAGAAGCTTCTAAAATGGGTAAACCACGTAAGTAAATGAATCATACAATAAGTAATTTTATTATTAATAAATAGTGTTTATGTTTTTATAATATTAACAAAATAAATAAGCAGTTAATTGACATCTCATTTAGGAAAAACCTATTGCTGTTTTCCATTTCATGTACTTAGTGGAAAATAGCATTGAATTTCTTTTGTCAATTCTTGATGTTGAACTACCATGGGAACAAGTAACATATTACTTGCTTCTTTTATGGCTATAATTTTATTGCTTGCATTCAATTATTCTCAAACCATGATGCTTGGATTGAAAACTGCATTGTATACTTCCATAGAAAATAGAAATCTATAGGTTATAGTGAAGATTAAAAATTATGATGCAACTGCAGTGCAAATTGTGCAAGAACGTCCAGTACATAGCCTGAGTATTTGATAGCATAATAACATAACATCACACCAGTTTTCCCCTAAGGGTCAGGCTCAGGCAGATGTGTAGGTACCTATTTGTAGACCCACATTTTTCCAGTTATGATAAATATTCTGTTTACTGGGACTTTGATTGTATTTTAGATTCTTCAAAGTACAAGTTTCCGTCAATCCATTTGAGTGAAGGTCAATCTATCATCAATGTTTTCGAAATGAATAAAGTACCTATGTTTAACCTTTTGACTGCCACGTCAAAAAATCAAAAACGTGCCCTCGGCGCCAAGCGTGACCGTGGCGTTCTGGGTTAGAGCGGTGTCGCACTACATCCGAATTAAAGATCCGACATAAGAAAAAAGTTTTTTAAAATAAAACCTACAGTTCTTGTTCTAAAAGAGTGACCAATATTAATTTCATCAACAACCTTCTAAACTTATTAGCAGACAATGTAAACAAATCCACAAAAATAGTGTTGAAATCTTTTGGTATACAACGAAGAGGTGCGCAAACTCCACCGTTAGTGCGGCAGGAGGTTACTGGATAAGTGGATACAGTCAAAAACGGGCGTGCGCGCACCTCGTCCAATGACAGTCATATGTGCCGGTCAATTTTGTAAAAAACTCACCGTGAAAACTTAGGTGAAGTGAGCTGTCATTCCACCTGATGCTAGATTGGCACCATTGACAGCTCACTTCACTTATGTTTTCACGGTTAGATTTTAATTTTTTAATAGATTTTTATTTTTTTATAACTGGCTGTTATAACACAAATCGAAGAGCTGTCTTTTCAGAATTTTGTATTCTCTTCTTTAAGTACTAAACAAATTCAATACTAGGCAGATAATGATGACTCCTGACTAAAGAGTCATCATCATCTGCCTAGCCTTTTCCCAACTATGTTAGGATCGGCTTCCAGTCTAACCGGATACAGTTGAATACAGTAATACCCCGCTTTACACGACGGATTTACGATTAACACCTTCATCTTCAATACCAAAGTTACTCTTTTACGCTCTTTTTTTATAGGCATTTTTAACGTAGCGTTAAATTATGTATTATGTATCCAACAAACATTAAAACTCGACTGCCAGCCGAGATAAACATATGGAACAAACGAAACAAACGAGGGAATCCCCATAGAACAAAGTCGGAGGACGGGGAATCCCCAATTCTTCAATCAGAATGTTCAGAGAAAGCGGGGATTCCCGCGACCAAAGAGAAGTCAATGACAAAATTCGCGTTATAGTGAAACCGCGCATAACGGGGTCGCGTAAAGCGGGGTATTACTGTACCAGTATTTTACACGGAGCGACTGCCTATCTGACCTCCCCAACCCCAGTAACTGGGTAATACGATACCCAGTCACTGGGAGTAATAATAGTCAAGAGTACGAAGCATGTTATGTACCTACTAGAAAAAGTTAGGTTGTGATATTTTTTTCGGGTGATATAAAGCAAACAGACTCAAAACCACCGACTTCGCGTCACTTCAGGTGAGATAGTGAACAAACGAGCGAGACCACTATAACCAATCCGTCAATAAAAAAATTTCATCACTCGGCATATTAATCATTATCTGCCTAGCCTATTTTGGGATCGGCTTCCAGTCTAACCGGATGCAGCTGAATACTGGTATTTTACATGGAGGCGACTATCTGACCTCCACAACCCAGTTACTGAGTAATACGATACCCCTTGGTAAGATTGGTTTTCAGACTTTCGGGCTTCTGACTACCCGTAACGACTGCCAAAGATTCACGAATGACAGCCGGGACCAACTGCTTAACGTGCTTTCCGAGACACGGAGGGGTCTCGGTATGTAAAAACCGCGGCAAGCGTAGCTTAACCTGATCGATCGGCCTGTGCGGCTTCTATTATTAATATTAAACATAATTAGCAAAATGTAAGTGTGGGTGTGCCTAAGTCCAAACCGAAAGCGACAGACGCGCGAATACGTGATCGTTTACGTGAATTATGACGTACAAACGCGATTTGATTGATCATGCGATTAGGTACTTTTTGTAATTTATGTAATTTTTGACGTTCAAAAGTGGAGGGGCCCGTGGATAAATAATAACAGCCGCACAGGTCGATCGATCAGGTTAAGCTACGCTTGCCGCGGTTGGTCTGTGGATGGGTGACCATCTTTACATACCGAGACCCCTCCGTGCCTCGGAAAGCACATTAAGCCGTTGGTCCCGGCTGTCATTCGTGGATCTTTGACAGTCGTTACGGGTAGTCAGAAGCCCGAAAGTCTGACAACCAGTCTTACCAAGGGGTATCGTATTACCCAGTAACTGGGTTGTGGAGGTCAGATAGGCAGTCGCTCCATGTAAAATACTGGTATTCAGCTGCATCCGGTAAGACTGGAAGCCGACCCCAACATAGTTGGGAAAAGGCTAGGCAGATGATGATTTTGACGTTCAAAAGTGCCTTTTATGTGCCTATTTGAAATAAATCCTTTGTCTTTGACTTTCGGTTAGGTCTAGGACACGGCGTGACCCTTCGGGAAAACAGGCGTGATGTTACATTATGTGTGTGTGTTACTATTCACAGCTGAACAGTTACTCAGGATAATTCAAATGATAATTTATAACTTTTTACACAGCGAAAAAGAAAGGCGGAAAAAAAGATGCTCCAAAAGAGGAGCCTTCACAAAGTACTGAGACTTTTGAAGAACCATCTACTTCCGAACCACCACAAGCAGAGGCAGAAGATGACTCAGGTCTTACGGGAGCTGCCCGTAAGAAAAAAGAAAAGAAAGAGAAAAAAGAAAAAGCTTTACAGGCTTTGCAAGCTCTGCAAGCGTCTCGGAAACCATCTTCACATTCCGAATCTACCTCTAGAACCGAATCCGAAGTTCCATCAGAACAACCATCCAGAGCTCAATCTGAGGCTCCTTCTGAATCATCAGCTGTGGCTACAGCGGATATTCCACCCGAAAAACCAGTAGAACCAGCGAAAGCCAAAGCAGAACCAATAGCCGAAGAAGCGGATGACGCTGGTTTAGGCTTAACAGGACCAGTCAAGAAAAAGAAACCTCGAAAGAAGAAGACAGATGCTCAACCAGCTGCAGCCCAGCCGGTATCGAGTCCCCAGGAAGTACAGTCTGTAACCAGTGAATTGGCTGCGTTGTCAATATCTGGCTCGAACCAGCAAGTGTCTGCGCCTGTGTCCGTTTCAGGACTTGCTCCTGCACACGTGCAAATGCCAGATCCTGTGAAATCTGCGTCACCGGGACTTTGGAGCAGAGGCCCGCAATCTGCTGGAAGTGGATGGGCGACGACTGCAGGTCCACCCCCCGGCATGCCAACCCCTCAAATGCCACAAGTCGCACCGATACCCGCTCCGACGCCAACACCGCAATCTGCTGGACGTGGCTGGGCTCCGACTGCAGGTCCACCCCCCGGCATGCCAACCCCGCAAATGCCACAAGTCGCACCGATACGCACCCCGATGCCAACACCGCAATCTGCTGGACGTGGCTGGGCTCCGACTGCAGGTCCACCCCCAGGCATGCCAACCCCGCAAATGCCAGTCACACCAACCCCGACGTCAACACCAGCACCCGCTGCACAGACAAGTTCTAGCCAGCAACAAGCATATTATCCTACTCGGCCTCCTAAATCTCTAGAACCTGTTTTGTGCCGATATAAGATACCTACTAAAATTCCTGGTGGTCTAGTTCGTGCCAGAAACATCACAGTATTGGTAAATTATCTGGAAATGGAGTTTAAATCTCTTAAAATAGTAAGTAACTCATTTTTTATTATTATAGAACGTGCTTTGACATGCTTACCCTAAAGTCACTCAAACACGAACATCACGTGTTTAAAATCTGGCATTTATGTGGTTATTCCAAATCCCCAAAACTATTTGAGTTAAAGTGGAGATCCTTTATTTGAATTAAGGATATAACGGGTGTAAACAGACACTTAACAAAGCCGAGAGTCGCTTGTACTGCCCCTCATTGTAATATTTTTTTTTGTACTGGACCATACCCGGGAACCATCTGGTTACGGAGATATTGAAGGTCAAAATTCCCAACTTATACTGACGTTTTTTTTTACGAAAACAAGTTTTGAATGTAAACAACGTTAAATACCCCCACAACCCCTGTGCTATGTGATGGATCTTTTTACACCCTGTATAAGGCCTGGTGCGTGATTTTGTAAACTTTTAGAAAATAATGATATGAATCCAATGTTTTTTAATTTCCTCAAATACATTGATATGATTTTCTTTTTGCAGTCTCGTTATGATGTGACCTTTACTCCCGACAAACCAAAGAGGATGTTACCAGAGATATTCTTAAAAGTCAAAGCTAAGTTTTTCCCTAAGGAGTTAATTGCATTTGATCAGATGAAGAATTGTTATTCTTTGAATCCGCTCAAGAATGTATCATCGTCGGAGCGTTTCAATACAAATGTTAGTATATTTTTTATTTAGTTCTTTTTCTGCATTATATATTCAAGTTATACAATAATTTTAAGCATGACATAATGGCTAACATTTTTCAGGTCGAGATAATAGATCCAAATGGAAAGCCCATGCATTTTGAAGTGTCAATGAAAGCTACTGGTGTTGTTGATCTCGATAATATTAGGCGGTGAGTGATTCTTTATTGTAAACTGCTTTTACGATTGTTTCAAATTTATGTGATTTTGGAAAAAATACTTGTAATGTCTACATATAAAGTTTAGTTTAAACTGCGACTTTTGCAATACTACCAGTTATTCTAAAATCAATCGATATTCGGTATTATGTTGTAGTTACATGGTGAATCGTAGTTCGTCTCTTTGCCATCCTACTGAAGAGATCCAGTGCATTGACGTCATTCTGCGCCAGGGTGCTTTGGAGTCATATGTAAAGGTATGTATTTTTGAAGGCAAAAATATCAACAAAAGTCATTTTAAGATTAGGAAACAAAAATGTAGGAGTAACAACACAACACAAGCCTTTTAAATAACAAATAGATGATAGTGAGAAGGAAGTTGAGAAGGTCGCTTACAAAAATACAAGCTTAAAACAGGAACTAGTAGACCTATAGTCCGGCGTTTCTAAATTTGCCAAAGATGTAAACAACAATGGCCGCTCGAAATTTAATAAAATCGATATACATAAACATTTATTTTAAGTAATGTTTGTTTTTGTCTAAATCTCCGAGCTAACAATATCTGGATGTTGTCGATGAACAGGACAAACTGTGCGGTTGGTCACGGATGGTTTTAATAACTGCAGTCACTTATATAAAGAGAAATTTGGCAACCCAATAATGTTCCTGTGTTTTATTAGGCTGGTCGTCAATTCTTCAAGCGACCACTGCATCCTGTCGATTTAACGTACGGCTACGAAATGTGGACAGGAATGTTCCAGTCCGCCATTTTTACAAGCAAGTCCTTTATTAACATTGATGGTGAGTGAATAAACATTCTTAGTACCTACTCATTTAAAAGATTTATTTATGAAGGTTTTCTTTTTTTTTTCTAAAAGTATCTTACGTTTGATTTGTTCTTAATAGAGTAATTTTTGTAATAAAAAAAGAGTAAAATAAATTATAAAACAGTAGGTAAAAATTAAATTATGTATGGCAAAGTTTAGTGGCTACTTATTTTATTGAGATTCCTTATTACACTAGGTCTGCACCTAGCGTAATACGGAGTTTTAATCTATAATTAATGTAATTGGTGCACATTGACCTTGAGCAGTCAAGGTCAAAGTATCACCGATTTGCGGTCGACTATACATAATCATATGTAACAAGTCCACAATGTAACGTAAGTATTTCATGTTTCAGTTGCTCATAAAGGCTTTCCTAAACACCAGAAGTTGCTAGACGCTCTCACAAAAGATTTCAACTTGGACCCCAATCGTCTGGTCGACCACCAACGCGGCGGTGATTATTTCGCAGCCTTTGTAAAAGGCCTCAAGGTAACTAATACATAACATAGTTAGCCTATAATGTTATCACTGCTGTGACACAGGTCTCTCTTTTAGAGGGAGTGGACTATAATCTACCACGCGGACACAGTGCGGGTAGGTACTGATACAAGATAGATAAATGTATACTTAGATACATACAAATAAATAAAATTGAAGTATGTCTTGTAATGTAACAGACGCGGCATGGGACTTTGTTTTATAATATGTAGTGATAAAATATGTAAGCGAAACCTTTGGCAGATTAAACCTACAGCTACAGGAAGCAGCTACAGGAAGTTAGCCGCAAGCTATTTGCATCCGCTGCATCTTTGAAGAGACTGCGTAATTTTCTACCAACTGCCACCAAGATTGCGCTTGCACAGTCCCTTCTTCTGCCCATTCTTGATTATGCTGATGCCAGCTATCTTGACCTTACCCAAGACCAACTCGATAAACTTGAGCGGCTTCAAAATGTCTGTATAAGGTTCATATTCGGTTTGCGTAAATATGACCATGTTTCTGAATTTCGTGTGAAGCTCAAGTGGTTACCAATTCGCCTTCGCCGGAATGCTCATATTCTTTCCCTATTGTATAAGGTGCTCTTTTCCCCTTCCACCCCTCTCTATCTTAAAAAACGTTTTCAGTATCTTTGCGACTCCCACACGAAGTTTTTGAGATCATCGGATAATTTAAAGCTTAAAATGCCAATGCATTCCACAATTTTTTTTGACAAATCCTTTTCTGTTCAGGCCGCTCGTTTATGGAATGCATTGCCAGTTCAAATAAAACGCGCGCAATCGTTAGCTGTATTTAAGAGACTCGTGAAGGAGCATTACTTGTTGTTGTAATTTTATTTTCGTAGCTGCAATAATCTGTAGTCATCATTTATTTTCGTTGTTTATATGTATATATAATATGTATTTATTTATGTATCTATTATACAGCATTATATATATGTATCTATGTATCTATTATAGTATATTATTTTGCACCACTGACAACCCCATTTTTTTATATCCACGCAATCACTGTCCATTCCAAGGTTGCCTGGAAGAGATCGCAGAAAGCGATAAGGCCGCCCATTGTATGTTTTATGTGAACCATCGTTTTATTGTAATGTTTTTTCTGGTGTACAATAAAGTATATATAAATAAATAAATAAATAAATAAATAAATAAACCCTGCTTTCTAAAACCCAACATGCAATAATATTCAGGCGTTACATTTAGGTGTCGTCTAGTATTAGTGAAAACGGGCCTAAGTCACTATTACACTGGCAAGCATGCCCATTGCCTATACCAAAAAAGACACATATCCAAGCATTTTATGAAGGTGGAATTTTAGCTTCGACCCTAAGGCCCTTCGTACACACAAGTTTTTCTTGCCTTAAAAAAACTACGGTTTATTCGCCTTGTGTAGGCACCGTCGTCTGTGTTGTATGGATCACTATGGAAGCTTGTTGACGGACACGTTTTTTCTACGGCGCGGTTTATACGCCGTACCGTAAAGAAACCGTGCCGTGTATAAAGGGCCTAATAAACACACGAAATGTTTTCACAGACTTGTTTTTTTAGGTAGTTGCAACGATGGTCGGTGAGTCGCCCTCGAAGGGCCATCGTCGCGAGTTCGTTTGCAACGCCCTTGTTGGCCCGGCTGATAAATTATATTTCAACATGAATATATCTGAAGGTCGCGTACAAAAGATCTCGGTTCTTGATTATTTCAGCATACACAAGAAGTATAGGTAAGTGCGAGTTTTCAGAATGATGGAATACCTAGTTATTTCGACTGAGCAGTTTGTAGAATCCCTTAACATGACTCTCTTTATTTGCCATTTGCTGTAAACCTGCAAAAAGAAAGGGTTAAACTCTTCTATAACTCTCTGTCTCTCTTTTTAAACGGCGAAAACAAGGAGTAGGTTCTCAAGTCGAAGCGTATAACTTTTACAGAGTAGTCCCATTTTTACGATTCTTTTTTTATTAGAGAGGGTGTACTCCGAATTGGTCCCATTTAAAATTTATTAAAAATATCCACCGCTAAGGGTAGAAAAATAGGGGTTGATTGATTTTTCACCTTTTCATGTTTTCATATTCGTCTCTTTCTTTCAATATCCATAACTTAATGCATCATTGTTTTTCAGGCTAAAATATCCAAACCTTAATTGCCTGTGGGTGGGCAACAGGGACAGATGCATTTACTTCCCTGTAGAATTGCTAGATGTGGCCGAAGGGCAGGTATGTCGTGACTTATTGTCTTTTTCAATTAAATTAATAATCTTATATTCTCACGTAAAGGTAAAAGTCTAAAATAAATATTTTGTTAACTTGTGTGAAACACAATAATTACCACTTTCAAGTGACCTGCTAAACTGACTTTAGACTAAGGCTCACTTACACCAAATATAATTAAATGCGTTTAACCACAGATCTAGAAAGACTTAGATAACGCAAATACCACGATCTGTATGAAAACAGTGATTTGTGGTGCAAGTGGCTCTAAGATAAAGAATTGAATTGAATATAAACGCATTTTTGCAGCCCTTGAATAGGCCACTAAACGAATTCCAAGTATCGAAGATGGTAAGGGAAGCCGCTACTCCACCCAACGAGCGTTTGAAGAAAATTACTGAAGTTATTTCCGACGTAAGTACAAAAGTAATTCTCCTCGGTGCCAATCAAACCTGCACCCTAATTGCGTAACACACTATCAATATCAATCTTAATAATTTTGAAGGATATTGCTAATCCATTGCCTGATATGTTCGAAAAAATTGTCTGCTCAACAACGTAAATAAAGCAATGAATGTTGTTGAACTGTCAAAATAAAAGCCATTGCTACTGTTGGTGTGTTGCGCAGTTACCCCGCTTTGTGGTGCTTTCCTCAGACATTAATCTGTAGGTCCATTACAATGTAATTGTATGGACTTTTAAGAGACACTTTAATCTCTGACCTTGTTTTGGTGTTTCTTCTATATTGATTGATATTCGATACGGCACGGAAGCTTATGGAATGGTTGTGAATGGCTTTGCTGAAATAGTTTTAATTAAGAAATAAAATACGTGTATAAGTGTTATTTTAACCAAAAAATAAGAAAAAAACCTATTTAAAATATAATTTGGAACTAAATCAAATTTAATCCCATTCAACCAATTGATTCCCAGATAAAATCTTTCATGTGGCCCACGTTAAGCTAAAATGCCATTGACTCAACATTTTCTTCACTTATTTGTTTTAGATGAAATATTCCCAAAACCGAGACTTCAAGAAGTTTGGTTTGGAGATCTCTGATAAGTTTTACACTGCCAAGGCAAAAATTTTGGTCCCTCCCAACTTAGAGATTGGAAATGGCAAAGTTACACCCAGGTATGTCGCATATTATCTTCTTTAAGTCCTAAGCAGACATGCTACTTTTATTATTGAGATATATAGTTGGAGTGATAGAAAACGAACAATTTTCATACCGTTCTCAAACGCAGTGAGTCGCTTAAGATTTGGTTTCCTAGAAAAGCAGTTTCGTCATATTATAATGCCCGTCATGAAAATCTGTCATTTATACCAGTATTTGACATTAAGTCAAACCCCGCTGTCCAAAGATTTCAATCGCTAGATATGCTCACACCGTACTTAGTCACGCGATAAAGATAAAATAGAGTTATTTGATTAAATAGAGTTTCCGTGACAATCAAGTCAAGTCACTGCGTCATTGTGTGTCAGAGAGGTGCCAAAACGAATCAGAAACGCGATTAATTTTTGATGTGGTAGGGCGAATCTAACGATTTACATCTTTGTCGCTGTTGTTTTTTTTTATTACAGCAGTCACTTCGGCCGTTAAGTGCGGCCACCGCTCTTCTGGGAAACGGTAGCTTAAAACGCGATGCCGCATCAATTAAGTCGCGAAATTGACTATCGTTGCTAAAAGTAGTATGTCTGCTAGCTAAGACTAAGACCCATAATCTACCAAAATATTAACGGACTTTCTACATGGGCAAGAAGCCCATGTTACGCGGGGTCGGCGCAACACGTTTTCATCCATTCTTCCCTGCCAACCTTCATGCTATCAAATCCATCCGTCTTTTCTTTTGCCTTCCTCTCCCACTCCATCCTTCAACATTTATATGCATCACTTACACATCCCCATAGTGACACCACCACCACCACTTACCACACCACCACAACACATACACCAACAACACCGCCGCACACCACACACCACCACATTACCACTATTGTTTTCATTACTCATATTAACAGATAGTGATATAAAAAGGAGTTTCTAGACAGCTATAAAAATTCATGTAATTTTCTAGGAACGGACAATGGCAAGCGAACCGCCTCTTGAAGCCCGAACCACTTCAATCCTGGGGTCTCATCGCTGTTGATACCGATCCAAGGAATGAGTATAACACAATGATTGATATAGTAAGATTTTATCATCATATTCTGGAGTTCTGTAGCTGATTGAGCACCCTATTATTGACTAAGTACAGACGCCAGGACATCAACCTACTACAATCTGTCAAATTTCTTTAATACATTTTCAACTTTATTGCTAAAGCATAAGGTTCAAAATTGATTGGGGAAATGTGATAGTTTCGGGTAGGTTGATGTGCTGGCGTCTGTACACAAACACATGCGAAACGAAAAGGTTGTACTTTCTTCAAATGTTGCATTTATATGTGGGCAGTACGTAGTCGAAAAAAAAGGATATCGCATGAAAAGTGCAAGTAAAATCCATCTAAATGTGCCTAACCTTTTTCATTCCGCGGATGTAAGTCTCAATTGTTAGCGATATGACAAAATACCTGACTATGATAAAATTATGACTACAATGCGGCCGACGCAACGAGAGAATCATGAAGCTTATAGGTAAAAATGAAGACAACACTCTAAATACCTAAGTGAAAACGAGTGTGGTCGGACACACTCTCTTTCTAAATACATACATATTATGACAAAGAAAACGCATATCACTGTCTCGTTCTTATGTGTGTATTTGGAAAGAGAGTGTCCGACCACAGTCGTCTTCAGTTAGGTATTTCCTCCACCGCCTCGACTCAAGTGTTGCCTCCACCTTTATCTATAAGCTTCTTGGAAAGAATGCGTTTCTGACACCTGTCAATTTCATACAAACGAATAAGGTCCGACCGCGGCAGATTTTCCACAGATGTAAACAACAATGGCCGCTCGAAATTGAATAAAATCGATAAACAAGGGTATTTATTTTAAGTAATGTTTGTTTTCGTCTATTTAGCTCGGAGATTTAGACGAAAACAAACATTACTTACTTACTTGTTTTCGTCTATTTAGCTCAGAGATTTAGACGAAAACTAACATTAAGTACTTAAAAAAAATTATAATTTATTTGAGTTTCACATTTATATATTATCTTTGTTTGTATTATTTGTGCAGATATAATGTGTTACTGTTTGTTTATCCCAAATAAATAAATAAATAAAATAAAAATAAAAACTTGTTTATCGATTTTATTCAATTTCGAGCGGCTATTGTTGTTTACATCTTTGGCAAATCTGCCGCGGTCGGACTTTACGTGTGGTGGGAATTTGATCTTTACTAGCTACTAGAATTATCGCATTGACAGGTGTAGGAACGCATTCTCTCGACGGCCGGACTGTAGAGTACAGCTTAGTAAAATTTTTAATGATATTTTGACATTTCAGATCATAAGCACTGGCACGGCATTGGGTATGAACGTTGCAAAGCCCAAGATGGTCAATGTGAATGCTAAAATGAATAATTTGCGCAGCCTTCTGTTGCACGCGTACAAAGATGTGCGTTTAATGTTCATCATCGTTTCTGCAAGGGGCCGAGATGACTACCATAAGGTATTGTGTGATTTAATAATTAAAAAAAAAAACTATTTTATACAGACAGATAGATGGATTATAAATTTGTTTAGATACATCAATAACCAAACCACAGTTCTGTGAGTTTGAAAATACCAAGAAATATTTTTTAGGGTTCCGTAAGTACCTCAAAAGGAATAACGGAATCCTTATCAAGATCACTTCGTTGTCTGTCTGTCTGTCCGTCTGTAAAGACCCTTTTTCTCAGGAACGCGTGGAGTTATCAAGTTGAAATTAGTATCAAATTTTCAGGGCTGCAATTCCAATTATTAGAATCAGTAATACAACTCCTTAGAATTTGCCCCAAATGTCATGAAGTCATGAAATAGTCATTCAATAGGGATTACCCACCCTACTGAATGACTATTTCATGACATCATTATAATTATATAAGTAAATATTTGTTACGGCCGCGAATCATATTTCGATCAACACACAACCTGATACTGTCCTGCAAATTGCAAAAAACCTAAGATTTGAATTTCGTAGGCCACCCTGACGATTTTGCCTTAATATATTTTCTATTTTGAATAGGTGAAGCAACTGGCTGAACGTGAAGTGGGCATGTTGACCCAGTGCGTCAAGGAAATGACAGCGCGTCGAATGAACCCGATGACTGCTAAAAACATTCTGTTGAAGGTGAATATTGTTTTATGACAACAATAGCTTTTTCGTAACCTTAAGTAACCTATTACAATGGATTCAGCACATGATTCTGAACCTTGCAATGAAATTTACGTCAGTGATTTAAAAAAAATTACTTTTCCACAAACACATAAGTAGGTACACATTTTGTTTTACATTTTGACCGCGTATGTATTTCACTTTTATATGAAACAGTGTTTTTTTAGGGTTCCGTACCTCAAAAGGAGAAACGGAACCCTTATAAGATCACTTTGTTGTCCGGCTGTCTGTCCGTCGGTCAAGACCCTTTTTCTCAGGAACCTGAGTATTTTTTCACTGCTTCAATAAAATCAAACTTCTAAGTCAACGCAATCAAAAGATACGGGCGTTTATGTTCCGGAATCAAAACTTAAAAGAGTACTTCCCGTTGACCTAGAATCACGAAATTTGGCAAGAAGCAATGTCATGTAGCACAAGTAAAGGAAAAAAAATTGAAAACCGTAAATTTGTATTTACATTACAAAAAAAAAACCCGTGATAAACTATTTACATATCTACAAATTTGTACGGAACCCTCGGTGCGCGAGTCCGACTCGCTCTTGACCGTTTTTTTTTTAAATAACTGACGAAGAATTTCTACGCTAGTGGATTTAGAATCATAATTATAGTGCTAAATTCATGGTTACAGATTATGCGTCCATGCCCCTGCCACCCTGTTTATGTATGGATTAATATTCTAAGGAAGGCTTAATGGCTCCATTTTTTTAACCTTTTCGGGGTCCAAAATACTGTTCTTAGTGTACCTTTACACCCGTCTAAAGGTAAACACAGACAGTGTAGCAAAATTCAAAGTGAAGATTTGCACAAGCATACTCGAACACGGCACGAGAATCATCGCATGCACTCTATTTTGAACTCTATTTCAGTTGTGATTGAGTTCAATATCAATCTATCAATGAAAAATTGCTTGACTAGTTTGCTGCTGCCTGTGCTAACCCTAAGGAACAAATATTCTAAACTCACTTTATAATCTGCTATAGTTTTAGGTTGGCAGTCATGATAAGTATATTATTTGAAAACAGGTGAATTCGAAGCTGATGGGTGTAAACCAAGCAATAGATACCGTCACCATGCCCAAATGTTTGAAGGACGGAGGGGTCATGATCGTGGGCGCTGACGTCACGCATCCTTCGCCTGATCAGGTATTAACAATTATTTATTTATTACTAGCCGCGCCCCGCGGTTTCATCCGCGCAAATTTCGATTCCAAAAAAATTCTGGAGAGGGCCACCCTTATTACCTAGGGGTATAAAAAATAGCCTGCGACCTATTCTCACACGTACCAAAAATACACAAAAAATTTCATAAAAATCGGTCAAGCCGTTTCGGGGGATAACAAACACTGCGAAAACAAACACCGTGACACGAGATTTTTATATATAAGATTTTCTATACTAAACGACAAGTCTCGTGGCTTTCAAGATTCTTTCTACCAATAGAATCTTACTAACTTTTATTTATTTACTAAAACAAATATTATTTACTAGGCTAAGAAAAACAGTACATACAATTAATGAGACGGCTGAGCTTGCTTCTCTGTGTAACAGTGTAACCTTCTCAAATTGGGGCTGAAGTTTAGAAATAGTCATTCTTTTTCTAAATTGACTTTTGATCTGTATTTTGATTTATTTACTGCAACTCGTAAGAGCCAGTTTCGCGCAAGTTATATTACGCGCCACGAAAGATGAGACTTGACGAGCTCAGTAGTGGGGAACTCGCGCAGGTAACTCGTGTAAGAAATAGTTACTTACCCATAGTGTGTATATCTATTCAGAGATTTATCGATGACAATTCTTAACAAAATTATAATTTTTGTTAAGAAATAATAAGGTTTAAGATGCAAGTCAGACGAGACTTAGACGTAAAGTAGCCAGTTTCGCACAAGTACAATTACTTGTGCGAAACTCAAACTTGTCTCTTCAAAGCTGTAGTACTGACTTACATAACCAATTAATGATGCAAGCGTCAGCACATACCATAACTGAATTATTTTCTTTCAGTCTAATGTACCAAGCATTGCAGCGGTGACTGCGTCATTGGATGCCAGGTGTTTTATTTATAACATTGAGCTCAGCATACAAACGCCAAAGGTAAGTAACCAGCGTTTTCTAGATTTATAAACTTGAATTGTGATTTAGAATTAAGTTGATTTCAGAGGAGTGACTAGCAGCACTATTGAAAAAGTTATAAAAATGTTTAAAGTTGTAGCGTAAACTGAACTTTATTGTGTAGGAATTAAAGTTATTTTTCCATTAATTCATATTTGTTTACATTTTTGGCAAATAAATCGCGAACGCAGATTACAATGGTGACGCTTATGTCTAAAGAAATGTCACCCAGCATACCTGCGATAGGAAAGTACATAAAAAGAGATGTAGACAACGTGCACGTAAGAAAGAGTACAAGGGAAAACAAAATACGTAAAATCAAAAATAATTCTCTAATTTAAATATGAACATACAATATGAGAATATACTTACAACATACATAAATATCTCTAAAATATATATAATTATAATGTAGTTAAATAATAAATACATACGCAATTATGACAAAGTGTATCTGTACATACATATACAGTACATTGTTGTTTTCTATTTTTTGGCAAATAGGAATTTAGAATTCTAGGGCCTGTGGGGTAATTGCATAACACTATACTGTTAGTACAGTAGCAATGGCTTTCATTTTGACAGTTCAACAACATTCATTGCGTTATTTACGTTGTTGCGCAGACAAATATTCGAACATATGAAGCAAAGGATTAGCAATATCCTTCAAAATGTTTCAGATTGTGGTTTATCAACGCAAGTAGGGTGCGTGTTGATTGTATTTTGTCAGTCACTATTCACTAGATAAATTAGAACATGAAATACATTTTCTAATGTGCTGCAAGATAGTTTTTTTTGCCAGAGATGGTAAAACCAAGTGTTACCTTCGTGCGTTGACTGAATGGTATCACTGACACTTCAACTTACTTATAGATAACCACACACAGCCTAGACCACTGGGACGAAAAGTACGGAATTTTCCACTAACGCTCTTTATATAACGAAAGTGAGCTGAGAAAGGATCTTTGAAAATACGTCCCTCAATTGGGTTAGATACGCGATGAACATTTGTATGGAAGTTTTTGGCGATATGAAACTCCATGGGGCACACGACTTGTTCACCAACCTGCACTGTGCCCGCGTGGGGGATAATAGCCCTCTCACAAAGAGGAGGCCTGTGTCCCAGCAGTGGGAAAAATATAGGCTGATTATGGTCACGCCTTGTTTCTAATTAACTCTTAATTTATGTTTACAGAAAGAGGTGATTGTCGAGTTTGAAGACATGATGTTTGACCACTTGAAACTGTACAAGGAACGCAACCAAAACATGCTTCCGAGGAAGATATTTGTTTTCCGCGATGGCGTATCCGAAGGACAGTTTGCTCAGGTAATACTTACAAATTTCACAATAGGGACAGTTTTTTTCAAATCTAAACTAGCAAAAATAAAAAGGAATGAAATGTCTTAAAATAATGCCTTGTTAGTGCTTAAAATAGAGTTTGTACACCGTATATAATGGCTGTTTTGCGCGGCTTGGACGGAGAACAAAAACGAAAAAAGCGTGTTGTGGAGGTCAGATAGGCAGTCGCTCCATGTAAAATACTGGTATTCAGCTGCATACGGTTAGACTGGAAGCCGACCCAGATTTATTTGGGAACCGGCAAGGCAGATTTATTATACAATAGAGTCCCCCCGCTGCGTCTATCTGAACGCGATAAACTCAAAAACTACTGAACGGTTACGTCATTAATTATCGGGTAAATCGGCTGACATATGACGTAGATAGTTGAATTCAAATTATATTTACTTAATAAAAAATATCAGGGCAAAGGCCTCTTCTCATATAGACATGAGCAAAGTTCGCCACGCTAACGCTTGCTTGCTTTATATATTTGTGAAAAAATACTTGCCCTCGTAGGTGATGAACAGCGAGCTGGCAGCAGTTCACTTGGCCTACCAGCGATTGGCTGGACCGAATAAGAAGCCAGAAGTACTGTTTCTATTGGTGCAGAAACGACATCACACGAGGTACGAAATATTATACTTTATCAGACCAAAAACAGCAAGGCAAGCGTCGCTACACTCTTATCGACGAACACAACACTAACTTCATTATGATATCGATAATATTATTGCACTTCACTACTTGCTTCTGAACTTATGACCATGGTGATGACTTGAACAGCATCTTATATGCAATGCCCGCCTTTTATTCACCATCCATACTGGCTGGAGATTGGTTTTCCTACTTCTGTTTGCCCTAGCCCCGTGTTAGTTGGGGGTGACGCAAATTTACTATCTCTTCCATTCTCCCCTTTCAACCCATTTACACAATCCATTCATCTTTTCTTTGATCTCTATCTACATTTAGCTTATAAGCTGACTTCTCATTGTACGAAAAACCTATACAATGTGAGGTAAGTTAAAACTGGAAATGTATAGCTTGATATGTCGCCGTGTGTACCAGGATTTCGATAAACCAATATCTAGCCCCAAAACACTTATTTTCAGATTGTTCAATCCAGGAGGAAACATGCATTACAACGTTGAACCGGGGACAGTTGTTGACACTGATATCGTTCACGCGTCCGAATTGGACTTTTATCTGGTACGTAAGCTTTTTTTTTTTAAATCTCTAATGTACAGAAGGCAGGCCGATTCTGGTATTTAAACATTTCCATAGTTTAGTTGCAATCTCGTCTTCGCGGTAATCAATGTCAAAAATTTTGGGAAATTCGAGCTATTATTGGTAGATTGAGATTGCCGTGATCGTTCTCATAAATACGCGAATTGTTCGCACAATATAACAAATTGCTGCTCTCAAACCGGGCTTTCGGAATGACGAGAGCGACCATCGAACAGTAACGAACGACTAAGATTGATAGCGTCCTACAGACATGCGCACTACTATTTTGATCGAGTAACCAAGCATAAGAATAGAGGAAGGGCAAGGAAACGAAGCATCCTTCGTTAATATTATAAATTATCATCACTTATTTATTAATTATCATAGAACAGATTGGACGGTGACCTCCAAACTGGGCATTTGCCTGTATCTTGGGGGCCGGATGATATTATTATAGCAACTAAAATTTTATTGTTATAAGAATGGTTACGTTTCGTTCTAGGTATCCCATCAAGCTATTAAAGGCACCGCTCGTCCGACCCGCTACCACGCCGTTTGCAACGACGGCAGGATACCTGACGATGAGGTGGAACAGCTGACGTATTACCTGTGTCACTTGTTCTCTCGCTGTATGAGGTCGGTGTCTTATCCGACACCCACCTACTATGCGCATCTTGCCTGCATGCGAGCCCGTTCTCTTACTCAGTACGTATTTTTTTAATTATTTATTTATTTATTGAGGATCTCCAACAAAGGATACACATATAAAATAGAAATTTACATAATAAAAAAGGTTCTTTTACGTGTGCTCCTTCAATTACAGGAGACCACAGCATAATTATTATTTTATTAGTCTTGAACGTCTGCTTCGAGTTAGGCTTAAGAAACGCTGGTGTGACGATTTAGACTAGTTCCTGACCGATTGGCCAGAGAAGACAAAATACAAATAAAATTGGAAAAGTATGGGGGGGGGGGAGTCCTTTGCCCAGCAGTAGGGCAATTCAGATTAATAAAAAAAAAAGTCAAATGTGGTTTTTACTTTAAGACATTGTTAAAAACATTCTAAGGGGTGATTTTTCCAACACCAGATAATTTTATCCGAGGAATAATTTTGACAGAATCTGTTAGACGTCAATTTATTCCGCGAATAAAAATTATCTGTCGATTGAAAAACTTTATTTGAAGTCCTTTTGTCAGCGAATGTCAGAAGCCGCATGCATCAAACTATCTAACAACAAGAGTTTTGTTTTCAAAGCAAATAAAATAATTACTCGTATTCGTTCGAAATTCGAAGTTTAATTTTTATTTGATTATGTTCGGCCAGTTTTCGTTGTAGCAGTCAGTCTCTCCAATCATAAAAATATTATATGGATTCTCATTTTCTACGAAATGTATGGGAAATTGTTTTTTGCAATTTCTGACTTTTCTAGTACTCTCAGTTGGTCCGATAGAGTTATTTGATTGTTAATAAGAAACAGGTTCGATTGGCATCAAAAACATTATGAAAATTGCCCATTTTCTTGCTGATACAATTCTTTTAAGATCTGTGAATGCAGATAAAATTTTCTGAAAAAGTTGGTTAGTCTCCCTAAGCTTACCGTTTTTCTGTAGCTGCGGCGGGTAAGTTACCTGCCCTTACTGCCACATCTCGAAAATCCACATATATATAAGCGGCAATAGCTCAACGCTTAAAACTGCTTGTGTTTGTGTTCGAACCACACCCGTCGCACTATTTAAGTGACCCCTTCTAGAGCATATTTAGCTTAGTTGGATGTATTAGCAGGAATACTAGTCAACGTACTATGCAACCTACATTTCTAGATTGGTGGGCGCAAATTATGATACAGCACTTTTTTATTTACAGTGGCGAGTCATTCGACAACCGAGAGTTGGAACGTAAACCAAAGCGGCTTCGTGTTCTCGACAAGATGCTGCAATTCAGCCGCATGTTCTTTGTCTAATTATTTACTAGTATAACTACACTATTTGAAATAAGATTAGACATTTAAATAAACCTTTTTTACAGTCCGTTCAACTGATTTTGAATTCTATTGCGTTGGTGGCATGAGAAATGGCAGCTGCAGTAAACAGTTGGTATTGTAACCACTTTTTTGCTTATAATGCCATCCTTATGCCTACGGTATGGAAGTTAAAATCGGTTAAACGGACTGTAAAAAAGGTATATTTAAATGTCAAATCTTATTTCAAATGGAGTATAGGTACAGCCCGATTCAAACTTTATGGCGGCTCTGAAGTGCGCTACTCGCTGCGCAGTGACTCACCCTCACTCTCGCTGATAGGTGAACTTGTTACTGCGCAGCTACTCGCCTCATGTTCCGAGCCGCCATAAACTTTGAATCGGGCTTTAACAAATTAACTTTTCTAATTCTGGATGTCTAAATTATTCTTGTATGTACAATATCATAACTTGTACTTCTGGAAAAGTCATCTTATTATTGTATTTACGCACAAATAAAAAAAGCAAAAAAAAAAAAACAATATCAATGTTATATAAGTCTACAATCTTACCCCCTTACTAATAAACGTAGTATAGCGTCTGTGTAGTTACACAACGCTTTGTCTTTTTCTTTCAATAGTCAAATTACTGAAGACTGAAAGACAGAAATCGGTGTGTAACTATTCATCAAATAAATCGTACCATAAAACAATAAAAAGTAAAAAAAATGTGTGAATGGATATTTGAGATTTATTACAAAATAGTTTTTTGTGACTTTCAATTATTATTGGCTTTATATATTTCAACAATTCTTTTTATTATTAAATCAGGTATATAATGAACATAATTTTAAGAAATATTTCTTTTGCGTATTAATTTTAAAGCGTGATGTTTTTTATTTGTATTTAGTCTCGTGATGATTATGCAGGGATTGTGTGAAATAAAATTATTGGTAACATAGATCAATATAATCAACTTTTAATATATATGATTCTTTGATCGAGTCTTTAATTTTTGTGACGATACTTCGGATTCTTTATGGTAGGATGGGATGGGACATGAGGAGTCATCCTTGAATCATGATTGGTGGATACATTGTTAAGGACTATTAGCCATTGTAATGATCTGTGTTGACATTTATATCTGTGTTGTTGATCCGTGTTGATATCTGTTAGTGAGGGTTCCTTTATAATTATCATATTATGGTAGCAATAGAATTTTTGATTCCTTAACAGGTCAGTTACTTTCGATGGTACCGTTTAGGCGCAATGAACTTAGCCATAGTCCGCCAGAGGATCAAAACTGATAGAGACACGCGGTCAAGTTAATTTATTTTTGACTATTTCAACGTATTCAGAGTTGATATTTTCTTGACAGTGAAAAAAGCGCTGCATGGCCCTTCGATAGGTCTGCTTAATTATGAAATCGAAACGTGCAAAAGGTGAAAGAAAGCCATCGCTAAAATAATCGACCTGTCCCTTAAAAAAAGGACAAAAAATGTATATAAAAAGGATCTGAAATAGGGTGTCTTGTGGTTTCTAGTGTCTACTAGAATCCACATCCGCTGGTTTTCATCGTATTTTACCGTCTTATGTAAATTCAGGGAAATAAATTGTTTATCAAATTGACTAGATTGTCCATCTGTCATTGTTTGACAGTTGTATGAAATGATTATAACACGGTAAATTGACGTAGTCTGTCAATTTGATAAACAATGATTTTCCTGATCGTATCTCCAGTTAAATTGATTAAAATTAATAAAAAAAATATTTAAGGGAACAAATGTTTTATTTCGGAATTATTTGCCTTCCTTTTTACACATAAAAGCGTTCTACATATTTTGAAATTATACTGAACATCTCAAAATACCTCACGCCTGTAAGGGTCAATTCATACTAGCGCAGAGTCGATACATCGTGATGATGTCGTCTTGTATCATGACGTATGTCGTCTTGGATCATGATGTCGGTCTTGTACAGACGCCAGCACATCAAGCTACCCGAAACTGTAAAATTTTCCCAACCAACTTTGAACCTTATGCCTTAGCAATAAAGTTGAAAATCTATTAAAGAAATTTGACAGATTGTAGTAGCTTGATGTGCTGGCGTCTGTACATAAAATGGAAAATAAATGGAAATATTAAAACAATAAAAACAAACAGGCCTACTGACAGACTGCTGCGTCGTCCTACTACTAGTTGGCAGATCTTATAGATAATGAAAAGAAAAAAACGATATGTGAACTTATTCATTGTTCGTGCGCCGGAGTGTATTTCCCAGTAGCCCCTTGTAGGCATGCGTGCAACACTGTCAAACGCAACATCGTTTACCATCAGGTGAGACAGTGGTCAAGGCGAGCCTATAATATGTAAAAAAATACCCTCTAATCACAAATCCCCACACCGTAACCACGACATAGTTCACAGCATTTACGTAATATTAGTAAACAAAACATTCGTAGAACAATTTCCGCCGCCGGTTCTGTCCTATTTCGTGCGGCCTCAACATCGTCTCGACATAGAGTGCATGTTAATTACCTAATACTCCGCTAGAGGCCGCTGTTGCATGTTCGGATATACAAATATAATAATGCGTTTCACTTGGACAACTACATAACTGTTACTATGCGTTAGAAGGTAGGTAATCTATACAAATAAATAAAATTGGAGTTTCTGTTTGTAATATTATAATAACCGCTTTTTACTAAATGCATATGGATGTATACACGGTACATATACCAAAATAACATTTTTTACTATTTTTGTCTCTGTCTGTTTGTTCCGGCTAATCTCTGAAATGGCTGGACCGATTGTGACGGGACTTTCACTGGCAGATAGCTGATGTAATAAGGAGTAACTTAGGCTACCTTTATTTAGAAAAAAACAGGATTTCACGTGGACGACGTCGCGGGCAGCAGCTAGTTTAAATTTTATGACATCAAGCCAATATATAATATTCAATCAATACTGAATCGCTATACGAGTTGCAAGCGTGACTGCTGGGAATCCTGGGTTCGATTGCTCCGTCGAGCAAAATGTTAAGTACCTACATATTGGGTTTTCTTTCAGGAATTGCTCTTTTGCAATTGCAACACAGAGTTTGGGTTTATATGAAAAGAGTCGTGACGTTCTGCACCTAGCATTAATATTCCAGAAGTAAAAAAAAATGGGTTTACATTCGGTATGTACCTAAAAGGCAAGGAAATTAAAATTCTATACTTGACAATGACAGGGCAAAATAAGCCGACAGCTAATGTTTGTGGACGTGAGAAGATACGCAGCTACGCATCCCTTGCTACGCCGTAGTCGGATAAGGGCTTCAAGTGCTACGCGCGTAGAACCCGTATTCCCGTCGTAGTCCGCTACGTAACGCTACGGGAAGTGAAGAGAACGACCTAATTTTATTCTTTGCAGAAAAACATACTTGCCTAGTTTCCATAAATGGCTCCTGAAAATTGTTTCTGTTCTTTTTTTGATTAAAAATTACTCAAAACAAATGAATAAAATAGGCATGCAAAGTATATACATTCCTAAGCGGGCATGGTTCAGCAAATACGCTATACAACCTTGTTAAGTTGCTAAATTTATTACTTTATTATTATTTTGTTACTTTTTCTTTATCAATGGCATCCAAACACTACAACAGTGAGTATAAAAAAGTGTTCACAGAAAAGTACTAAATTAATAATTTTTTTGTAATTGCAATTCTTTCTTCTCCCAAGGCATTGGAGTTAGGCTCGTGTTTCATAGTATCAAGGTTCATTGAACAGCAAAGGTATCTTTGTTATCACCATAGATTTAGCACGATTTGTGAGTCGTGCAAGTGGTCACGTAAGCCAGTCTGAGATCTACCTACTGTCTTTGTAACGATAGGTCTTAACCACAGTTATGTGGACCGCGTTTCAAAGTACTATGTTATGCTCACATGTCTACTGAAACATCGTTCCTGATTTGACGAACTAAACAACTTGACAATCGAGAACCGCGACAATATCGAGTGGTTCTTGCTTTTAGCTTTCTCAGGAAAAGATATGCTGCTGAATTACGTACTCTCTCTAGATAGGTACGTATAAGAGTTAAAATTGTTATAGTTATGCGTATAATAATAATAGCAGATTATTACTGTGCCACTGCAGGGCAAAGCGGTTATTCCGTTTATCTACCTTTAGGTGGATACGCGCAAATGCCAGTCCGAGAATCCACCCTAAAAATTCCGCCTAAAATTCCGATTATCCACCCTAGGCCATCCCAAAAAATCCACCCTAAGGGTGGATACGCATTCACCCTTAGGGTGGATTTTTTGGGGTGGATAAACGGAATAACGCGGTCAAAGGCCTCTTCTCATACAGCTAGGCACGAGCATTGATCAACACGCTTGCTCAAGACGGGTTGGCGATTTCAGACTTACGTATAACATAGTATTAATTAATTCTGCATTAAAGTCGTTTTAAAGAAAGGTACAAATAAAGGTTACCTATCTATATATATATATACATATAATAAAATTGTAGAAAAGTGGTGTCTGTACAATGGAAATATATAAAAAAAAAGTAGCAGGGGTTGTTATTATATCGATGCCGAACCCGAATTTGTAATTACATTTTTTTTTGTCTGTTTGTCTGTTTGTCTGTTTGTCTGTTTGTCTGTTTGTCGGTTTATCTGTTTGTCTGTGTGTTTGTGCACGCTAATATCAGAAACGGCTTATTCGATTTAGATGCGGTTTTCACTAATATATTATAGTAAGCTTCACTTAACAGTTAGTGTTTATTTCATGTCAATCGGTTCATAAATAAAAAAGTAATTATGTCAATTTAAAGAATCACGGCGAACATTAATTGTTAAGGTATTCTATCAGAGTACGTACACGCCTCGCGCCTGCGCGTCCGTGGCTATATAAAGCCAGAGTCATGGAAGAAGGAGAATCTACAAGCTACCCAGTAGAATTTTTAGAATCCCTCAATGCTCCTGGACTACCAGCACATAAAATAAAATTAAAAGTAGGCGTACCCATAATGCTTCTTAGAAATTTAAGCCCCCCAAAACTTTGCAATGGCACCAGGTTAAAAGTGATCAATTTACAACAAAATCTGATAGAAGCAGAGATTTTAACAGGGTGTGGAAAAGGTGAAAGTGTTTTCATTCCTCGGATTCCTCTCACTCCAAAAAATTTTCCATTTAGTTTTAAACGAGTCCAGTTTCCAGTCAGCCTATGTTTTGTGATGACAATTAATAAAGCCCAAGGTCAGACGCTGAAAGTTGTGGGTGTAGATCTAAGTATCAGCTGTTTCTCGCAACAGTCAGTTGTATGTGGCTCTCTCACGGGTTAGCAATCCTAGGAGCCTGTACAAGCTACCCAGTAGAATTTTTAGAATCCCTCAATGCTCCTGGACTACCAGCACATAAAATAAAATTAAAAGTAGGCGTACCCATAATGCTTCTTAGAAATTTAAGCCCCCCAAAACTTTGCAATGGCACCAGGTTAAAAGTGACCAATTTACAACAAAATCTGATAGAAGCAGAGATTTTAACAGGGCGTGGAAAAGGTGAAAGTGTTTTCATTCCTCGGATTCCTCTCACTCCAAACAATTTTCCATTTAGTTTTAAACAAGTCCAGTTTCCAGTCAGCCTATGTTTTGTGATGACAATTAATAAAGCCCAAGGTCAGACGCTGAAAGTTGTGGGTGTAGATCTAAGTATCAGCTGTTTCTCGCACGGTCAGTTGTATGTGGCTCTGTCACGGGTTAGCAATCCTAGGAGCCTGTATGCTTTCATCCCCGATGGCCATACGTCAAATATCGTATACAGAGAAGCATTACTGTAAAGTAAATTTTTAGCTACTCAAACGACGGTATATGTAGTTCAAAATATGCTGCCCGAAAAGTCACTATTCCACGTGGACGAAGTCGCGGGCACAGCTAGTTATAACTATAATCGTTTATTTGCTAAGAAAGAAAAAAATAAATAATTATGTATCTACATACGAGGAGCGGTGTGTCAATTATTAGCTCTCAACAGTTACTCGTATAATGTAAATAATGCTATCTACAAACAGGTATAATCTAGCTTGACGTGTATAATAATAATAAAATTAATTTGCGTAACAGTAGGTATTCGTAATAATCGACCGTAGATTATTAGTTTATGTCATGCTAAATGTGAAAAAACCGCATTTGCATTTAGGCGCGATTGTATACCTATAAAGCCTCGGCTGCATAATACCGTAATTTCAAGTAAAACAAGTTTAAAAACAAGCATTTCTACGATATTAATCGGTTAACATTGTTTTTTAATAAGAAATTAACTATTTTATACGCGGTCATATGTTTCATTGGGTAGAGTGTGGAGGTTGATAGTGAGTGCACCAGTTCCGATTACGATTAAGGAAGTATATGCAAGGTCTATGCCACCGTCATCCTTCCTTCCGCTTTAAGATTATCATATCCTAATACTACCTTACGTAGGAAGCTAGGAACTTAAGTTATTCAAAATTATAGCTGCGACATTCACCTATTTTGCTACAATTGTAATCGCGAAAAAAATGTCGTGTTAATTATACCTTTTTTCATAGTTTGATTCGTAACTCGGTAATTACCTATTGCACGATTGCATGCAAATTGTTTTAGTACTTACTTATTATATTTAACCGTTACTTATATTTGTCCAATTCGGTTTGAATGTTGTGTCGAGGACATACGAGTGAGTTAATTCGGTGTGGACATTCTGTCTGTCTCATAATTCATTTAAAGTTATCATTATTTGTTTTAATAACTAATATTTTGTAGATTAATCAATATTAACTTTCAAAACGAAGACTTTCTTTGACGCAGTTTTGTCGATTATATTAACTTCTGAGGTATGCATTGATCCCCGGATATCAATACCTAGGTACATACCTCAAATAGCCACCGTCAGGACAAAGTCATCAATATCCTGATACGTATGTAGATACCAATGTTATGAAGGTTGTATGGTGGTTCAATTAATGAATTCAAGCCTTTATCCTGGTCAACATAGAAGACAAATTATTACCAGAGTTCATAGGTACTTATTAGGTATTTTCCAAATTGCACCACAGCTCGTTCTTCCGCATTCCTCATCAAGTGCCTTCCAGCAGTCTTTTTTTGGTCAGCGTCTGTCCGTGGGTGCCATTCTTAGCGAATATTAGTAACCCTTCCGTTTAGTTATAAACTGACGACTAATGGACTACGAAGGCTAACTTTAATTGGTTACATTGATATTTCCATATCTACGGTTTAATGTTACCTCGACGGAACGGCAGAACGGTATGGATGTAGAGCTACTTATGTCGCAAACTATGCTCCACCTCTTATCCTCCTCTCTGTGTCCCAAAACATGCAGTTAATGTGACCTCTGCGCTGCCACCAACGATACCGTGGAAATGGCGAAGTTCTGGGCCAACAAGATCTGAAATACAGAAGAAGAAGAAGTTTATTTGTTTCTATTTTTTTTCACTATTCGTCTGCATTCTTATGGTTAAAGACAACAATTAACAATAAACGAATGTGTCGACTAGTTTGAAGGGAAAAATCACACGAAACTGCATTATTTTGTCGACAATCGGCTGCATTGTCTCAAACTTATACCAAACAATCGAAATAGCCATAATGCCCAATGAACTTGGCATAATTCTGTTCTTATTAGGTAATCACGGTTTTTTTCGCGTTGCGAAGTCACGCTTGATTGGCAGATTGGCAAGGTGAAGGATCTTCGAGTATGCCTATCATGTTTGGTGTACCGTGTCGTATGAAATGTTTGTTAGTAAATATTTGCAGCGGAATAGTTCATCGATGAAGATCATCGGTAGTTACGAATAGATAAGTTCAATGACGTGATGATTTGGATCCGTTTAATCTTAGACATGATCTAATAGGTACCTATTATTTGATCATCAATGACGATAGGTACGTGTGTCGTTGGTCTAGTAGTTGCAACTTGCAAGTGCAACTGCTGAGCTTGGGGGGTCTGGGTTTGATCACGGGGTTGGGAAAAGTGTTATTGGGTTTTTAACATTAGGAAATTCTCATTAGCAGTCGTTTTGATGTGTGCCCGGAGCTCACCTTCTTTTACATAGGGCGTGTAACATAACCGGTTAAGTGTGGGGGCATCTATAGTCCGACCGCGGCAGATTTGCCAAAGATGTAAACAACAATGGCCGCTCGAAATTGAATCAAATCGATAAACAAGAGTTTTTATTTTAAGTAATGTTAGTTTTCATCTAAATCTCCGAGCTAACTAGACGAAAACAAACATTACTTAAAATAAAGACTTGTTTATCGATTTTATTCAATTTCGAGCGGCCATTGTTTTTTACATCTGCAAAATCTGCCGCGGTCGGACTTTAGGTACCTACTATAAACATCCTATCCTCTTAGGTAGGTCGGTAGTTAGTATACACGGTTCGTAACCACTTTTATTAAGCCACAGACACATTACTGTGTCGTGTTGTGTCGTGACTCGGGATACACCAATCAAACGAATCTATCCATGACTTCGTCAAATCTCAACGAGTTTTGATTGGCTAACACTGCGTCAGAAGGCGTCACGACACGACACAACACAGTAATATGAATCAGGCTTAAGATAAAAATGTTTGGGGAGGTAAGAGAGGATTATACCGTTTATCCACCCCAAAAATCACCCCTAAGGTACTCGGAAACACATGTCCGAACATCTCTCTAGTCTTAGTTGGATTTTTTGGGATGGCTAAACCAGACCACTTTTTGTTTTTGAGAGGATTCTGACAAATATGATCTAATATAGGCAAGTTCATAGAATATTAATTTAGATTATCTATTTTAGATCATTTATATAGAATACGTGACAAATAAAATTAAGCAATAACCTTTATTGTTACCAGGTACAGTAGAGTACAGCTATGGCATAAGGTTGTACTGCATTTTTTTAGGTTTGCGTGATTGTAATAGACACGGGTACAATCTGGGTCACTCCTTATCTTCTAAGTGATTAAATTACCCCAATTCTCAGATTCCTAAGAATCGTAAAATGGGAAATAAGTCAACTGTGAGTAGAAATAGCGTGACAGCGACATCTCATAAATTAATGGTGGCTCTTTCTTATTAATTTGTGTGAAACAAGGTTAGGTTCAATTGCCACGTTTTGATTAATAATTCAGTAATTCTATGAATGTATTGATTCCCTGATTGATTACAATATTATGCATTGTAAATTGCAATGGTTAATTGTCATTTCTTGTAATTAGGGAGAACTTTTAATTCTATCATTCTGGGTTCAGTTTCTAGTCCAACGGGTTCCAGTTTTTTTATGGGTTTCAATAATCAGGCGGTCTACTTGATAGGAATTAGTCAAGGTGGTCTGTGAACATTGCAATATCAGAATCATTGCGAGTGCGTCGCCATGCTAGAGACTGATGAGCTATATCTGCCCTAGCAAGCCGAAACACAACTAATAACGCTGCTTGGTAGCACAAATGGTTATACCGTCCTTTCACAGTTGATTTAATTCAAATTTTGCATCTCTGACAAAATCACTGTGATCTTCATTTTCGATACATTAAGGTTGCTATTGGTTTGCTGCTGTCAAAGCCTCAGCGGTAACTGTGACATGACTGTAGGCACTGGTACTACCTACTTCCTAGAAAGAGCTCGCCCTGTCTGTAGGTATATCTATCTTTTACAGCGGACCATCAATATATACTATCCTTTACCATCGGCCCGCCCCAGCTTCGCACGGGTGCAATTTTTGTTTCGAATTTCCGAAATTTCTTCGAATCTTTCATACAAACCTTGTCCTGGCAATACCGGACACAACATAAAAAGAATTATCCAATTTGGTGCAGTCATTCGGAAGTTATGCGCGTAAGTACATACATTTCGGCGATTCATTTTTATTTATACAATAGGTAACCGGAGGGTAAATATAGATCCAAATAAAACTGTACTGTTACAGATATTCTAAGGTTACCATTTGTCAGGCTTTCAGCCTTATAGCCCGACTGGCATTGTTACATATTTATAAAAATACTTTTTAAATACAGCCAACTCACAAAGGTGTACCTACTTACCAGACCATGGATGTATTAATTAGGTCGATGTCAAACTATTTTTACTCAAGTTCAATGTTTGTAGAACCGCAAAAAAATATTTACTTTTACGTTATTATATAACCGTTTTGTAAATCGAAGGCTGGAACATCCATTCGCGTAGTAAGGTCTAGGTTTTTGTATTGTTCGTTGTTAGTTTTTTTTTACTTTTCATTTAGCTTTTTTGTATAGTGGTCGGAAGCTTGCTGGGCGTGATGGGTCGTGGATTCGATCCTTGGGTTATGTTAAGTGTTTTTCTATTAGGATATTCTCAGTAGTAGTGCGACGTCTGGACCGCAGGTCACCATCCGGATTATTCTGTAGGGAAAATATAGTCCTCTTTACCGTATAGGACAGTGACCCAGACAAATTTTCATTCCTTGCAGGAGCTCTCTAATGACTTTCAAAATCAAATTTGATCTTGAAAACCCGGTCACATCGTGTACAGAAGAGCTGATCAGCATCATTGTATGTATATAAGCAAACCGAAGGCAAACGATCGCGCGGTCGTTCACCAACACGATAGACCAATCAGGTGAAGGAATCATCGCCCTCTAAATTCTACACGGGGGTAAGGGATGCGCTGGACAGAAACCAGTGGAGGCGGATCATCCGCTCCAGATGCAACTCCAATGCTGACCACGATACTCAGACATGAGAGAGAGAGATGTATTTATGTAGGTGCTGGACGACTTTTGCGTATTTAGCGTTTCTTGTCTAGAACTTCATGATGAATATTTAGGGAATACAGACGTGTTGTTATTTGAAACGGAAAGCTGTAATGATTAACTTGGTGATCGATAACCATACATTTTTGTGTTCGATCGCTTCGCCATCTTTAGAATTGTCTTCGTCATGCATATGTCAGCGCATTCTTATATATCGATGTAGGTAACTCACGTGAAATAATGATCAAAATACTATACCTATGATTACGATTCTCTTACATCATCGTTAGTAGGTATTCTAAATATTGTTTCCTTAATACGGATGCGGTGATTCGTAAAATTTTTTTTGTACATCTTGGTTAGGTTTACGTTTTACCAAACTTGGTTAATTTTGATGTAAGTAATATGATGCTGATATTTTGTTAGTTATCTTTAAAAATACAAGGTACAATAAATTAATTAATTAGATACAGCGAATAGCCACTAGCCATAGCTGTCCGAGTCTTCCTGACTAAAACCACACGGTGATCCTTGTATCTACCTTTTCATCCTCACCCTCGGCACCTTTAATAGTATCATTATCATCAACTAGAGACCCGCCCCCTGCTTCGCACGGTTTGTACGACTTGACAGAGACTTTTTTATTTTATATATGTTTAATATTAAAATATTTAACACATAAACCTACCGGAATAAATTCTCTAAATGATGGTGAAATCTGCATAAATACCTACCTATCCGTTGCGTAGTTTAGAGGAATAATAATAATATTTTGATCCTTTATATTAAGTAGGTATATATTTAAATTATATTTTTCTTACAAAGACATGAATTGTACAAAATATTTTATAAATATGAATTCAACTCAAATAATAAACAATCATATTATTAATGATAACGAAATGTGTAATAAGTACAGACGCCAGCACATCAACCTACCCGAAACTGTCAAATTTTCCCAATCAATTTTGAACCTTATACCTACTTTAGCAATAAAATTGAAAATTTATTAAAGAAATCGGACAGATTGTAGTAGGTTGATGTGTCTGTACCAATGTGATATGATAAAATAATTACTATGCTTAAATTGATGTATGTAGTTATGGTAGAATGAAGGCTTTTTTTATTTTATTTATTTAGTTTAGGGGAATAACGTGGTCGCACAGACAGACCCGAAAAGCAACTTAAAATAATATGTACATAATATATATAGCTGTTCTTGTCCAGGTACCTAATTTAATAAAACTTCACCAAACTCAATACCGTGTGTGTGCAAAATAGAGATTTAACTATGACATTCGAGAGATCTAACTTTCGATCTAGTATCACCCCATCTTATCTGCAACATTAGCCATGACCGAATCAAAGTTCGATGACACTAATAAAAATACAGCAACTCTTTGAACCGATTTTCCGTTAAAAATTACGAAATATCTAACAGTTTTCTTTTCAATACCTATTTCGTTTGTGTTTCAGTACAAAGTTAACTTTATAGTGGCGGGGTGTTAGTTTAATTTATTCTTTTGTCAATAATTTCTTCTTGTGCTACTGACATCGCTTTCTTCCGAATTCTTGGTGCTCCTACATCAGTTTCTGTACAAGGTAAGTATTATAGTTTTAGATAACTACATATTAATATTTGGCTAAATATTCAACGATTACCAGTCTTACCAAGGGGTATCGTCTTACCCAGTAACTGGAGGTTACATAGCCTGTCACTGCATGTAAAATACTGGTATTCAGCTGCATCTGGTAAGACTGGAAGCTGACCCCGGCATAGTTGGGAAAAAGCTAGGTAGAAGAAGAGACCACTGACCATGGTTACAATAGGACGTGTATCTTTGTAATTTTCTTCTACTATTACTGACACTCCTCTCCACTACTGGAGGTGGACCGCCAGCTCGACAAAATTACCTCTGCCTTTAGGCAAGCAGAAGAGTTGTATATATCAAAGTGTTGCAATTCCAGTCCACTTGGCAAATATTTTGTAAGCAGTGTTTATTCAGGTCTAGGTCAGGTATATAACAGACATAGTGTTCATTGATTAGCTCCTGACAACCGGTAGAAGAAGGAAAAACAATTTAGCATGACGGAACCTGTCTAGAAATTCAGTGACGGTCAGCAACAATGAAAAAAGGACCGGATTTATGGTGCGGATGGTGATTGAAAGAGTCCAGTAGAAGACTGTTTTAATGTCTACCTCCTAATCTGTCTAAGAATTTTGATAGATAGTGTTACATCCCTGTAAACACCAAAGCGAAAAATACCATTGAGTTTTTCCTAATTTTAGAATGAGGAAGTTGAGAATTAGAATTATTAAGTAGAATTAGGAAAACTAGGTATTTTTGTTTCAGCTTCACGTTTTCGTCTAACCTTTTCCAGGGTTAGTCTTAAGGTTGATTTGGTAGAATAGGTAAGTAATTTGATGATTAAATAAATATAAAAAAAATGTTATCTCTTCCGCATTTACTAGTTTGTTCATTCTACTATTCATATCAGACGGAAAAGGTCCAGTGTTCCAATTTGTTCCTATTATTAGTCTTTTCTTCTTTTCAACAATTAAAATATCCGAAATAATAAGGCAGTGAATTTAAATTTATCATAGGAATTCTACTTACTTAAATACTTAAATGCAATCAACATAAAAATATCTTATCACTCAATTAAATTAAAATATCACCTCAAATTAAGACAATCGATAGTTAACCGTGGCAAAAATTATGAAATAAAAGTACTTATTATATGGAGAAGGATTTTAAAAAGTCCCACTCACTGACCACTGACATTGCCCTGTTTTAAGCCCACGGGCATTCACCTTCCATGTCAAACGCGGAAGCTAACCTACCAGTTACCAACCGTTTTTACGTTTCAATATCAACAAGGGCAAGATCAACTTGCAGTTTTATATATACGAAAGTTACTTGATATATGTATAAATAAATGTATAGTCACATGTCCTGACATTGTGCTACCATTTATATCAAAGGTCGTGCTCTATATTTTTCTTAGTTTTCTTTTGTTTTTTTGTAGATTCGTTTTTGTTTTTGGATTCCATTTTAATTTACATGTTTTGCAAGCTTTTGGGATCGTCTTTCCGCTCAGTACATTGTAATTTCAAAATATACTGAATAATTATTGTCTTATTTAGAAATGAGACCAATTTAATAAAACACTTCTGGTGTCAACCCATTTCAACCTTTCGCACTAAGGGTGTTAATAATCTTCGCCTCCGTTCTAAACGATATGATTTCCGGATTGTGTCGTTAGGAGTCACATAATAGCCTTTGGTCATCCCCAAACGCGGCTCTCCATGAGGGTTTCTATAGAAATGGAAGTGTATCATTATAGGCACTTTTATTTCGGCGAAGAAGGTGACTAAGAACGATAAATGCAAAACACCTATTCCAGCTACCATAATCTATTTGAAACTGTTTATTAAACAACCATGGGTCTTGAAGAAAGAAAGAAATCATGGCATAAAGTTTTATGTGCATCAAATGAAATCAAAATCGTTTATTTGCATAAAATGTGGTAGGTACAAAATATGATAAGTATATAAAATTGTAGTGCAAAGACACATTCCGCCATGTAATGATGGTATGCAAATATTTAATACATGAAGTAGGTAAGTAGTAACAACATACAGTAATTCATATTAATATTATAAATTCGAAAGTAACTTTCTGTCTGTACGTTACCTTTTCAAGCCTAAACCGCTGAACCGACTTAGATGAAATTTGGTAGAGATACTTTTTATCCCGATATTCCCACGGGATCGAGACTTATGCGGGTGAAACCGCGGGGCGCAGCTAGTATACTAATAACGTAGTTAACTAAATCAGCAAAGGAACATAAGTAATTAAAAAAATATTAAAATACATTTCTGAAGCATTAGGACTGACAAGATTTTTTGTTCAGAAATTCGCCGACAGAATAAAAACTATGCGATATCAACCATTTTTTCAAAACCACACAGAATTTTTTGTAAGGTAGTTCTGTTATCCAGATAGGTAATGAGTTATATATAAGTGGCGCCATATACACGCAGCTGCGCCTGAATAGTTCTTTCCTAGGTAACAGGGATGAACATAATACAGGATGGTATACTTTCCTACATTAAACTTAGTACTTCCATTTATGCTTAGGTGTTGTAATGTATGCCAACCCGCACTGGGCCCGCGTGGTGGATTACGGCCCACTCCCTCTCACTGAGAGGAGGCCTGTGTCCCAGCAGTGGGAACATTATAGGCTGATTATGTGTTATGTATGTGTGTTGTAATGTATTGGTTTACAAGTCACAACCACATACAAGCAAGTTAACAAGCAAGCAAGGAAGCAAACAAGCAATCAACAAGCAAGTAGCAAGTTTATTAGCTCATCACATATAAGGATAACAGTTACAAATCCATATTCCTGAGGTAGGTACCTATTCTAAATGGGATCTTGAACTAGACCACAGTAGGTAATTCAGACTCCTGAAATTTTGCTTTACCAGATTTGAATAGGTAGGTACAGTTGATAATAAATATAATAATATCACGCCTATATTCCCTGTACGGTTGGGCAGAGTGGTATACCTGATAAAAGAGGTTGGAACTAAGTTATTTAGGTGTTGTTTAGAGTCAGAAACCCGCGAGCCAAACTCTCACAAAAAACTGTAAGAGTTACACCAGAAGTTCAATGAATGCATAACGTTCTCGTTCAAAGTCTGGTTTAGCAATAAGTAGCTACATATTGGTTTACTAGTCACACAACCACGTCGATGTCGGCTTGTTGGCTCATCGCAAGGACCTCAATAGCTAATCCAGATTCCTAAGGTAGCTCTCACTATGTTTCATTGTGTTACGTACGACGTTCCAAGGTGCAAGTATTTAGGTTTTAGCACTTCTAGCTATGCTAGCTATTTTGAAGGCATAATGTTTCCAATTCGTATGTTGATGCTTTCTGAGTTTTTCTAGTACCTACCTACATTACTGACATCGTGAGGAAACCGATTTAAAAAATTCAAAAAATGTCGCTCAGCGGGCTATGGAGCGAGCTATGCTCGGAGTCTCTTTGAAGGATAAAAACAGGAATGAAATTATCCGGAAAAGAACCGGAGTTACCGACATAGCTTGCAGAGTAAGCAAAATGAAGTGGCAGCGGGCTGGCCATGTCTGTCGAAGGACCGATGGCCGGTGGAGCAGACGAGTCCTGGAGTGGAAACCACGTATCGGCAAGCGTATTGTGGGACGCACCCCAGTTAGATGGACGGACGACGTAAAGAAGGTGACTGGGGTTGGGGTAGACTGGATGCGGGAGGCGGTGGACAGGGTGCTGTGGCGCAGTCTAGGAGAGGCCTATGTCCAGCAGACTGCGATAGGCTGAGTTGAGTAAGTAAGGTAGGTCCCTAGACAGATAATCGCTGGTGTCTATACTAAATTATCCTCAATAAACGCAGTATTCTGGGGCATCCAAGGGTAGTAATGAGATGTTGTAGATAAGTAGTAGATAGAGGTTGAGACTACACAAGTCGAAAAATAATTAGTTCGGAAGTTCGCTAGAATATTAGGCGCCCTGAACTTGACCTGTCAACGTCAAAATGCTATTTAAAAATTATGTCATGTCCAATACCACCCACTAAAATACTTAGGCAAGAGCGCGATACGCAAAATAAACCTTTTCCCATAAAATTTAAACTACCTTTAACGGGACACCCCGGAAACCTTATTCCTGAAACCGATTCAATACTTTCCAACAGCCCTTTTTCCAGTTGACCTGTAGTCTGCAGCGGTCGCCATGGCAACTCCACGTGGTGCGCGGACGCACTTCCCGCGTGTCGGAGGTCGCGCAGCGTTCTATATAATGTGAACAAGTTGCCCAAGCGCACACTACCACACTCACGCGCTCGCCGCCAACATCCACCCACTAAACACTGTACGTAATAAAGGATATTAAAAAAAAGAACATAACATCAATTAATTACAATTTTCAAGGTTATTTACAAACTTTTTTTCTCAAAAAGCGTGTGTATTCACTTCTTAAGTTAGTCCGGTTGTGTCGTTGCGCTGATAATTGTGGACCCACCACTGTACGTTTGGTTCTAGCGGGAGCGGTCAGTCCTGCACCTCCGAGACCAGTCAGTCTGCGCGAACGCATCTACCACTCGGACACAGTGCGCGCGCAACACAGTGATACTGTGACAGTGACAGTACTTGTAAACCATATCAACATGAACCACTACGTGAAAATCGTAAGTAATTTTACTTTTGTTTGCCAATTAAAAAGTGCAACCTTCGTGGTTGAGGTGATTAGATTTTTTTATTCAAATTACTGGCCGTTAGAGCAATTAATTTGAATTAAGAACTTGGCTGCTGTAATATATAAACAAACAATTTTAGACAGATTTTGAAGTAGTGTTAACAATTATGATTCAATATTCGGAAACACGTAATCGATTATTTTTTTTTCGTGAATAATAATGTCAGTCAGTCACGATAGTTGTAGTCGTAAGTGTTAAAGTGTCAATGATCCAGTTTTAGTTGAATCATGTCAAGTTCTTTATCACACGGCTATAAAAAAATAACTTTATTTATATGATGAACTTGAAAAACAATGATGAAATTTAATGGTCATTCGTAGTTTACGTGTCTATGTTACGCATTTGTGTGATGTTTAGAATATAATAAAATGTTTGTGTGAACAACATTTTATGAGTTAGAAATAGACTGCGCAATTTTGTAGTCAAATTGAATAGCTAACTAAGCCAGTTATTTTTCATTTTCCACTATTATTTATTAAAACTTCTCGTGCTCAAATAAGGTAAGGTGGACTTCTCAGGCATTCTGTAGGTTCCTGTCAACCAAGGTTGGTGAAGAGAAACGATTAGATAGAGAGCGATTATTATAATAATTGAGAAACTGAACGATATTTTGAGAATTATTCTTCATGAATTTATTTAGACACTGAAAATAAAAAGCAATACATAGTTTAATTACAGAATATGATAGGCGTATCCTTAGGATATTATCTATAAGGTTCTTCTAAACCAGCACCCTAATTTCGTAGGTAACACACTATCGATCTCAATTTGAAGGATATTGCTAATCCTTTGCTTCATATGTTTGAAAAATTTGTCTACTCAACAACGTAAATAACGCAATGAATGTTGTTGAACTGTCAAAGCGACACCCATTGCTATTGATAGTGTGTTAAGCAATAAACCCATAGATCCTAGTAAAATAATTATAATTTGATATTTTTAGTTGATATTTACCTAGTTCATATTTTTAGTACTTAGCATGTTAATTAAAATGCTAAGTACTACAAGACACATGCGTAACTTACTTACGCATCGCATTGCGTTTCACAACTTATGTAAGAATATAAAACCAGTTTCTTTGACAAGAATTATCCGTAACCACATTTTTTATGGAAATTAAATAATGTATTATTGGGTTTTATGTAAGTTTAAGAGTTGTAAACTGATTAATTTGTATGGAGGCTAAAGATTAACGGCAGCAATTTTTTTTTGTCGAATTTCAAAATGGCCGTCTTTAAATATTTTGATCTTTATTTAAGTACTTAAATATTTAAAGAATAATAAATAAATTAAATAATAAAAGTACTTTCCAAGAAATTATGCCACATTTTAATTATGCATATTTATTGTTTTAATAATCTGATCTAAAGCAAAGATATCTACTACATTAGGGCAATGTTATTATACCTACATTAAAGTTTTAATTTCCTAGATAAGATCGCTAAACAATTATTATTTGAATGAACAGACTTATTTCATGGTCCGGTAAAAGTAATACTGAAATAAATTCTAATTATACTGGACCCGTAACTTGTATTGTTAGAGTGAGTCATTTAACCGTCGTAGACATTTATCAGTCAATCGATAAAGGACACGGATTTCCGTGATAACGCCTGTTGCCGATTTGTTAAATTATGAATATTTTTACATAAATTATAGGTATCTCAATCCGGATCATAATTTTCAAAATTATGACGCCATATTGACAAGTGCGAAATTAAAACTAGTTTATTTTAACTATCCGTTCAGCTATCAATTTATTGGTTAATTTATTAGGTTTTATAGTGATTTAATTGCAAAGTAATCATACTTTATTTATTTATGATCTAAACTAGTTTACATAAACGTAATTAGTTACGTTACGGTAAAGTTTCGTTAGTCTCACTGCAATTAAGCACTTTCAAATTAAAGACACCTAGTTTATTTAATCTATTGAAGTTAATACCTAATAGATATTTATGCCTCTCTTGAATTGCATACATTTTACGACATAGCTACTTAAGTATCTATTACTTAATCATGAGTTCTATTCATTGATTTATGAATGACAAATGCGTGCATTGACTGGAAAGGTCCACTCAAACTGTGTGGTTCTTTTTCTCAAAAGTCAGTTTTTCAGTCAGTTTTTGGCCAAAATATCATTTCAGACACCAATCTAAGTATGTATGGTCTTCACATAATCTGACCAAGAATATGTCTGGTTTAAAAGAGACTGTGGCCTTTGAGTTTGATAAGATCATCTAGTTTTCATCCTCATCTAGTTTTTAAAATAAGTATGATTGACTTGTAAAAGTATTTGTACGAACCTACATACAAAAATAAAATCATTTATTATCTAATGCTATTGATAACATAATCTTTTGACACTCTTAGATTATGTTCACACTTTTGATTATTTTTCAAAACCTAGAATTTAAAAAGTAATTAACCTAGCTCATCTTTATCATTCAAAATTGACGGTTTCATAAAGATAAGATGTATTGAAAAGATTCAACACTTCATTATATAAGTTTTAATTGGTTTCAAAAGACTTTTACATTGTCATTCTTACATTTAGGTATTGTATTGTTGGAGATGTGAATATGAAAAAGTATTTATCAGATTTTAACAGTTGATTAGCTTTCTCTGATCTTTATTACCAATTGCAATACAAACTTTAAAATAGTTAAAATGCCACTTTTAGAACTTTTTGATAAAAAACAATCTAGTTACCTATTATATATCTTGAACGGACTGGTTTTCTTAATGAGATTTTCCAGATAAATAAGAAGTGACGCTAATTCATATTTAATATTATAAATGCGAAAGTGTGTCTGTCTGTATGTCTGTTACCTCTTCACGCTTAAACCGCTGAACCGATTTAGATGAAATTTTGTATAGAGATAGTTTGAGTCCCGTGAAAGGACATGGGATAGTTTTTATTCCGATATTCCTACGGGATCGACACTTATGCGGGTGAAACCGCGGGGCGCTGCTAGTAACTAATAAATAATATTATAAGTGCTGTAGGTAAGGCAAATATCGGATCGGATACTTAACTTTACACTCATAATATACCTACTTAAAACAATAACCCAACGAAATAGTTACTCTCGCCACACCTCCACAACAATTTTCAATATCCAACACAAAAACAATTTTCTGTTTACATTTTGATAATACAAAGGTAAAATAGTTTAATATCAAACTATTATCCAGTAACAGTTTCACAATTCATATCGCGATAGAACGATAGACTTATTCTAACGATCGCGTTCGATAACTGCCCATTACGATTCCAAGCTTATAAATTGCAGAAAATACTTAGAAACAAACACTGAGATTATGAAGAATTAATTTAGTTTTAGTATTTGTGTGTTTGAATAAATTATCATGGGTTCACGGGTGTAAATTATTTTGTGGGCAGCACCCTATTTGCGTAAAACAATATCAATGGGAATCTGAATAATTTTGAAGCATATTGCTTATCCATTGCTTCATAAGTTCGAAAAATTTGTCTGCTCAACACGTAAATAACGCAATGAATGTTGTTGAACTGTCAAAATGAATCCACCTCCGATTGATAATGTGTTACGCAATTGCCCGCTGGTCTTAGTTTTTTAATGGTCTGCATTCTTATTTCCTGAGTTAGTATAAGGTGACCGAGCTAGTTAATCTATCAAGTCCGAAACAATAGCGTGCCGTAAACTGAGACAACACAAAAAAAAATCAAATTCATAAATGAAATCATTCAGATTAAGCCATTTTTACGTAAAATTGAAAACAAACAGACTTTTCCATAATATTCGCATGATGGATTAATATTAACACCTACTTATGCAAATGAAATGACATATTTGTATGAAAACATCAAGATATCGTGAAAGTAACGATTGTTTTACGAATGGAACTTCATAAATGTAAAACGTGCTTTGTTCTTAGTTGTTGGGTAAACTGATAACACGTAAGTTGCCACAAAGATGTAATGCCTTTTTGCTGAAGGTCTGGCTTTAAGAAAATTCTATAGACATTTGACATGACTTAAGAAATTTCAAAATATTTGACACGTATCTAAACTATGTCCCGTGGGTATGGCAATTTGAGACATAAACTGTATGCTGCTTTTGCCCTGCACTCCCTTACACGATTACTATCGTCTTCATTTTCAAGAGTATCTGAACCTTCCTCGTAAATATATGTAGTGTTTAGATCAAACCACACAGAAAGCGCTTTAAACCTCTTTTTCAAACCTAATAGAATTAAAAACCACAAAATCTACATAACAATAACAATGATATTATGTTCCCAAACCTCTCACTTACCGTGATACATTTTTTGTTTGCCCAATCTTATTTATTTCTGTACCACGCCTGTCCAATTGTTTGCTGCGATTAATCAGTTTCAAATTATATTAAACGTCAAAATTATGATATTATCATGCACGTTTCAGAGCAAGGAGGAAATCTTTGATAGGTGACAATGACCTATGACATATGTCATTTGGAATACCTATAGGTTATTAATATCATTAATGTCACCAGTATATTTTATAGCTAATGCATCACTACAGTGAATTGTTCATATTTCAACATCGCTTGGACATGGTAAGTTTTAGTTGAATTTTAAACTATTTGCTTTATTCCTTTGGCGTAAACGTCAGTTTAAACCACCTAATTTACATTCCGCTTGAGACCTTGGTAGAAATAGTAAGTCCTAGTGACTTGTTTTACGAAAAAAACTTCACTTTGATTTCAATCTGTGCACGGAGTAAGTAAAAGCATATAGCTAAGTTTTGAAAGGAAGCTCAAAACAATTTTGGTGGATCTTGCGTAACTTACTTCCTAATGATATTAAGTCTGATCTGTCAATCAGATATGAGCTCAACTGTCACTAATGAGACACAATCACTTTTTCTATTGTTACCGATCTTTAGGATTTCGCGACATCGGTGCGGATGATAAATGACTTTAATTATTTGAATAATATGCTGCTAATTCTACGTGGCATAATTTTTCAATACACGTTGATTTACTTATTAAATTTTATTAAGTATTAGGTATAACCATGTATGTTGTTGCATCACCAGTGAGCACGCTTCCTAGTCACTTATTAGGCAATAACAGAACATCGTATTCATACAATTAATTAATTATCTAAGATGAATACAATTTCCATGTTACGCTCACAAGACGGTCACTTGTTCCTACCTTCATACATTAATCAAACAAAAGTATTTGATTAATTACGGCCAAGGGTGTCGTGTACAGACAATGGTTCTCATAATAATTGCAGTATTTTTTTTGTGTGGTATTCGCATAAATTGTATAATTCATGATCGCCAGATGATCATCAGTTGGCTCGTGACCGAGATATGCAAAAAGCGACCTTCACGACTTTACGTATAGTGGGTGAATGACCTATTTTGTGTGTGATGGAGTATGTTGACTTCGTTTTTGCTATAAGTGCGTTAATTGTGTGTTAAACCTAATGATGTGATGTTTTTATCTGCAGTAATTATCGTGTTCTATAACGATGTATTGAAGTGTGACTTCGTTGATATTTTATTTGAAACAAAGTACAAAACTATGCCCAGTTTCAAACAAGCGATTGCGGACATGATGTGGTCACAATTCGTATGTGACCAAAATAATAGGACTTTAATGATAGGGTTAGCGCAGTTTTAAGAGCAGTGTTGTAAGATTGTGTAACACAGAAAGCGCATTCGTAAAATGTACGTAGAAAGCGAAATCAGCGATTGCATTCAACGCTTGTTTTAGTTTCTGTTTCTATGGGAATTATAAACCGTAATGTTGTTGATATATGTTTATGATTGCCCGAACAATTTCCTGCTATTCAATATTAATGGTAATATGTGTATGTTTATGTTAGGGTTGGCCACAATTGATGTAATAGAATAGAAAATATAAAAAAATATGTCTTATAATATCAGTAATATCCAAGATAAATTTTCTGTGTAGTGAAAGAAAACATCGTTAGGAAACCTCGACTTTAGTTAATACACGTCTGAGATCGCCAACCCGTCTTGAGCAAGCGTGGTGATCAATGCTTTTTGCCCTGCAGTGGGACAGTAACGTGCTGCTATTATTATTATATTTATTCTGCCCGCGACTTCGTCCTCGTGAAATTTTACCCTCCCCATTCACCCTCTCAGGGGTGGAATTTCGAAAACCCCTTTCTTAGTGAAAACCTACTCTTCACAAAGAACAGTCTCCAAATTTCATGTCCCTGGGACCAGCGGTTTAGGCTGTGCGTTGATATATCAGTAAGTCAGGACTTTGCATTTTATATATAGATAATAATCACATCACTGCCGTAATAAACCAGTAATTTGTACTACACTACAACACAATTGAATTACTCAAATCATATGGGAAGTAGAGCTAATGATGCTTTAATACTATAGTCTTACGGTGTCAATGCCATAGGGAATTAGCCTTCGTCAAACGACGTTTTTAAACAGTCAATGGGCGAATTTTCCATTGTAAAGGTCCACTTCCTTTTTCCAATCCAAGTGTTATGGCCTCATTGTTGTCAAGGTAAGTTTAAATATGTCGTTTAATGCGTTATAAAGGCCTTGTCTCACTGTTTACATAAATGTCGGCCTCGCAACTGCAGTTTCTATGTAATTGACATCTTTCAATAGTTCTGTGTGAGTATCGCGGGTTTTTAACAACGGAATGGTGGAATTCATTGGTTACTTAGTTTATTTATCTTTTCACGCTACTTACAGATTTTTAAGTGAGTATATTTATTTCTTTACGACCATTATTTTTAAAGTGAAAACTTCTTTAGGCGCGTTGGGCATTTTTTGAGATTGGAAAAAAACGATTGAACTCGTGCCACTGTTACCGTAATCGACACCGCTTCGTATGTGTTCGGCTGTCCTCAGGATGTACTCGGTTTTATTGTATATCCGATATGTCAGAGAGTGATGGCAAAGTATTCTGTTTGTGTTTTCACTTCTGTCGGCATTCCCTGAGTGTTTTTTTTTTCTAAATGATTAAACGGACTATTAGTGTGATGTTTTCATTTACAATTGGATGATTCTAAGGACTATTTTCTTATATCATTTCGGCTAGGAATAGCACAATGTTTTATGCACAGTTTCACTCCGGTCAATGTGATAGTCAGGGTTCAATTCTTTGCTTGTAAAGTTATTATCAACTACATATTAAAACTAACAATGTTTTATTAACAATATTCTTTGGATCATCTCGGAAATGTTCACAAATGCACATATTGGAAGGTTTGATAAACCGATTTCATCTTCGACAATTTTTATAATCAGCGCCATTTATCTCTAATGGGCAGATAACTACATTAGATACGTATGTAAACCACCTTGTCACTCATTTATTTTTAAAATTTACATATAAGATCGTCGCATTACATAATTCATTAATGAATCAAGTCATGCTACGGTCAGCAGTTTTCGCAACGTACGGCTGATGATAAATTTTTGTATTTTTCTTTACTGATGTAACGGAGAGAGTGCGCAGGCGTCACTTATGTCTGTAGCATGCGGGCAGTTTAGTGCCTACTGCAGTTACTGTGTGACATAAACGTATGTGAGAGCTTACGATATTAGTTATGGTGAGTAAGCAGTACTTAAATAAGAAATAAATAAAAATAACGAGATCGTTTAGCAAGTTTTTTAGAGCATTGTGGTCTCTGTTTATTTTTTGTGAGCAAAGAAAACCTTTCTACACAGCCTCTTACAGTCAAGGAAAACAAATGACTGAAATGACTGTTGATTTTAAGCAAATACTCTTATGATTCGGTTTGAACTTAGCGTGTTAACTTACTTTTACTCAATCAATTACAGTTCAAATAATAATCAAGGTTCCTTCAAAAGAAGACGAGTCCATTTATTAACAAATAATAAAAATATTTTGATCAAAACCTCATCATAAATCCGCTTTATCGCGTTATTATTTTTCCGGACACTTAAAGGCCAGAGCGTCATAGCTGATTAGACGTAAAATATATCGAATTAAAAATAAACAAACAATATGCATAATAGTATCGATAAATGTTATTGCGGTAGTCGGAAGGCGGAATAATGGCGGTAGTAGGACCGGTCCGCACGCGTTATCATGTGAGTATTTATAAAGGGGCTAGTCCACTTGACTGAATTTATCGATCTAAATGGCCCTGTTACTGAGCTCATGTTAGAAATGGGGTGACTACCGAGATGACGACTAATAGAGAAGTATGGAAGAAAAAGACTTGTTGTGCCGAGCCCAAATAAATTGAGATAAGGGTAGGAGAACAAGCTGCGCCGGTCGTCGGTCCATCTAGATGGGGGGCGTCCGACACTACGCTTCCAATACGCAAGCAGCAAGTTAGCCTCCCATCCTAATTAGAAAAAGATATAGTTGCGATACGTCCGTCTCTGTCGCACTGTAATCTGCAGACGGATTCTGTAAATAACTCAGCGTAGTGTATACAGAAGTTTTCTAAATACTTATCTGTTCCCAAAAAGACGACTGAATTCAGCCAAGTGAAATAGCTCCTTTATCATGTGAGCATTTTAATGCGCCCGCGCCGGCTTCCCGCTATGTGACGTTCATCGTACGCTGCCCATTCATGGTCCGTGCAAGATTTTTATTAGGTGCGTGATATAAGCTACTGGTTTTCTGCGAGTTTTTAGACTTTATAATTTAATGTTCAGGATTAATAATATTCGTATAAGGGAAAATGGAAAATTAGAAAAGAAATTTCTCGATTTTTCTTCACAAGAGTCTTTTTTTGTAGTAGGTATTTACATTTTGTAACGTGTAGTTTCATCTAAGTCCAAAACTGTTTATTCTACCCCAATAATTATGGTGTATGGTTGAATTTCCTATTTACCCATTTCGCTTCATTTTACTCCACGTCAGCGCGTATGCTAGGTCGCGGTCATACTGTTTTAATTATATTTAAAAATGTTAATAACTAACATTTATTAATATTTTTTTCTTTAAAAAGACTAGGTATCAACCCCTTTTTGACGCAATTAACAAATTATTTAAAATTATATAATTATAAAAGCTGATCGTATAAATGATTGATGATATTTTGTATAAAAATATAAATTATTAGCTGTTAAATGTCAGGATTATTGACATATGACGTCAATAATTTGCCAAATATTTTATGTTATTTTAGTTCCTATATATTCAAGGTGGAGACGAAAATATGACAATAAATTAAACTGCGTAAACTTCCTAATAATGAGTAATGACGTTCTCAATCTGCATACGAAAATTCAACCAAATATATTCAATCAGTCATTATAACCAGTTAAAGATTGGCAAAACCTATTAAGTATAGGTTTTGCCAATCTTTTTAAACTAATTAGTTCTGTTGGGCCGACTATTAATAGTCCGCTCAACAGAAATAATTAGTTTGTTTAAAAAAAAAAATTGGTGTTAGGATTTTTTTGATAGTTTCAAAATACTCTTATACCTACATTCGTATTGCAATTGTTTTCGTTTATTATCGTATTGTTGTCCGTCCGTGGCTAAATACAGGTCAGGGCAGTCGTACAGGTCGATCGATCAGGTTAAACTACGCTTGCCGCGGTTGGTCCGTGGATGGGTGACCATCTTTACATACCAAGACCCCTCCGTGCTTCGGAAAGCACGTTAAGCCGTTGGTCCCGCCTGTCATTCGTGGATCTTTGACAGTCGTTACGGGTACGTAGAAGCCTGAAAGTCTGACAACCAGTCTTACCAAGGGGTATCGTATTACCCAGTAACTGGGTTGTGGAGATAGGCAGTCGCTCCATGTAAAATACTGGTATTCAGCTGCATCCGGTTAGACCGGAAGCCGACCCCAACTATTTGGGAAAAGGCTAGGCAGATGATGTCTCCACATTGTATATTTCCTATCACCCGTGTTTTTGTTATATTCAAATAAGTCATCGACTTAGACAAATATGTCGATAGTTATGTCCTTAAAAGTAGGTATTTAACAGTCTTAACCTAGTTTCAAAATGCATGACAAGAACGTTTAGCTTTATGATTACTTAACGTAAATAATCATACTTATCGTACCCTGTTTGACTGGAAAAGTATGAAATGTAACGTTACAAAAATGTGGATACATAATGGGAATAATTTAACGCACAGCTGCTGATCAACAATTTTCGGTAAATAGTAAATAATACACTTTGGTTTAATCAATATTCGGTTTAGTTGACTTAAAGGTATTTATTGCAATTACGCGGTGAAAGACACGATCGACATTTGAGAGGTATAGGTACCTACATACAGTGCTAAAAAATTAAAAGTGTTAAATCACGAAAAAAAAATCAGCTGTTTCATACATTTTGGTCAAGTTGTGTATGAAACAGCAACTTTTGTATGAAACAGCTGATTTTTTTTCGTGATTTCAGAGTTGGTCCCATAGTGAAAGTTGTTCAGTTCGATAGTCTAAAGCACCTCTTAAAGTTTGTAAGGTTAATTTTTTAACACCTTATATATAAATAAATAAATAAACATCGTAATCATGAAAAAAATATCAGCCGTCCCATACATTTAGGTCGAGGACAATTCGCTATTTCGAAATTACGATTCTGGTCAACCACACCTTAAAAGTAAAAAAAATAGCATAAAATATTTTTAATTTTGCATTCATATTGTTTTCTTCATAATGATATTGTTATAGATGTACGGAACTTTTATAACTCTACGCGTTGAAATGTACAAACAATTAAACAGTGAATTGCTTGCTCAATGAGATTGTATTTCACTGGCCAGTGAGCTTAGAATTATTGTAGCATTACTAAAGAGATCACTCAAACCAAGGTACATGTACCTAACTTCTACACACATAAGCATAATTAGCCTATAACATTCCCATTGCTGGGACACAGGCCTCCTCTCTGTGAGAGGGAGTGGGCCGTAATCCATCACGCGTTCCCAGTGCGCTCACTTCAACTAAGTTTTCACGGTGAGATGTTCAGAATAGAACGGCTGAATCTACCCAAGGGCTGCTAGGATAATCTTCATAAAATGCTACGTGGCCTGAAAATTATAAAAACAACTCGGCAGCTTCCGAGATTACAAGAAGCACAAACGGACTCGGTCAAGACATCCAAAAGTATTTATTTTTATCACGGATTCGCACGATACTAATTAGCTACAATTACCAACATACGCAATCATAGAAAAAAGAAACATATCCGTATGTAATAGAATAATACGTAGAAATACGAGAATGTAAGAAATCCGTTCGTTTGGTAGACCACAGTTCGGTTTGGTACTGGTCGGTCGGAATGCGGAACTTTTCTTGGACCTAATAAATATTCGTGGATTATTCAGTGCAGGCTCGGGGCTATGTGGTCATACTTAAGTGATGGTTACAGCTATTTTATGTGCAGCTTGTACCAGGTGTTGATTGAGAAATCATTAAAAAGTCACTTTGGAAATAGCATAACGCCAAGTTTGTATTTTCCAAAGCAGTTAAGTTCTTAGGCAGATTGTACAGACGCCAGCACATCAAGCTACCCGAAACTGTCAAATTTTCCCAATCAACTTTGAACCTTTGCTTTAGCGATACAGTTGAAAATCTATTAAAGAAATTTGACAGATTGTTGTAGGTTGATGTACTGGCTTCTGTACATCCACATTTGGCCAGTTATGTTGAAGGCCCATGTAGTAGGCTGTGAGCTTGCTTTTATCCGGGCACTGCCCAGAGTTCCGTGCTACTACTGAGAAATCCCTGATTGAAAAAACCCAAGAACACTTTCGTTTTGGAATTGTTTTTTGAAATCCTGTTGTTTTTTTTTTTTAGTTCTGTTATATTGTCTGTGGTAGGTACAAACCTCTTAATGATATTACTTCAAGTTTGATTTTTGATATGGAAACCGTGTCTTGTCAGCTCTTACGTCGCGTAGGTCGTGAGAAAAAAGTTGTTAAATCCACGGGAAGTAATATACATATTTCATTCGTATCCGAGACCACTCGGAAACGTGCATGTATGTACATAAATATCAATGTAGGTACCCATATTGTTAGTCTGATGGTTATTAATGGTATTTAATGTCGGTATAGCCTACAGCCTTAATGTCTGTGAATGCATTAATTCCTCGTATCATAATTCAGCTATCACAAACTAGTGTTGGTCGTTAGGGCATGTCAAGGGGACGTTGATAAATACCTCATTGTTACCACTTCTCGCTTGTCAATATGAGGATATTAAAGACCATAAATTATAACCAACGAGCAGTTTAAAACAAATGGTTAGATTGTACATGAATTAGCGGTCAAAATCGTGCTTGAACCGACTTTTTTTCCGACAAAAAATTTAATCGTAAAATAAATACTTAACGAAGATTATTTATCGCAACCAGAAGACTAGAAAAATTGTGTAATGTTCATAAAAAAGTGAAACTACTTTAGGTTTCTTTCGGAAAATAGGCTCTAGACGTCCTTCACTGCACAATGTAGACTTTAATTTAAAAATAAACATCGAAAGTCTTTACATAATACGTTAAATCGGTCGTTGGGGACATGCGGCCTTCTCGAATGGCTTTCAATGCTTGTGGACAGTTTTATAATCGAATGTAAGTTGTTATTGGTACTTACTTACTTATTCAAGTTAGTAGCTTGGAATAGGCGTGGCTATAATGATGTTGGCTCGGACCGCTGTGACGTAGTAGGTGCTAACCTTGGGTATCTAGGTGACACTTGGCGATCGAGATTAGCATCGCATTCATCGAAGATGTCAACGCGATGTTGTGATGTTTGTTCATTCAAGTGTACTGAGATGTTACTGTTTGACCTTAGTTTAATTGTCTATGGTTTAGCTTAATGATTTTGTAATTTTACCTTACAATCACGGCTCATTGTACAAAAATAATCGAAACGTTAAATAAAAAAGCCTACAACATTCATTACAGCATTGGAACTAATGTGAACAAAAAAGTTAGTGTTATTTGTACTTATTTTAGACAGATATCAGACTTAGTTTAACTTGTGTTGCATGAACGAATACATTAAATGTGTTACATAGGCTATATGTTAGAACCTGAATAAAAGATAACGACTCAATCAACGCTCTAATTTGAATAAACCAAAGTGATTTAGTGTGACATTTTTTTGTTTACATTTTGTGTCATGCCTTAGTGAATAGAGTATAGTACCGATCAGGAACTACAGAAGTGGGATTAAATTAGCATAAGTGTTTAAAATAACTAGCTTAGTGGCATACCAGATTCACAGTAACATTTAAAGCGTTCAATTGGCAGTTTTGTACCTTTTGTTTCATTTATAACTTAGCACCTTTTAAAACCAGTGCATTTCAAAACTTTCATTCATGCAGGCAGACACGTTTCTTTACGAATGTCATGGATATTTTGAAAAAACGGAAACGAGTTCGTTGCTATAATTATTAACATTCAACAGGATTATTTCGTTGCGAAATATACATACCTATTTGCTGTTGCATTTTGTTTTTTTGGAACAGGACGTCGATATTTGTACATTTTTTCTTAAAAAGTGTTCTGAATATGACTGACAAAAGGCTAAAGAGCTTGAGGTTATGATTTCTTAAGTAAGTAGTTTATTGTCATAACTTATAGGTCAATTTTCCATTATCTCGATGTAGGTAGTTTCTTTCGGTCATGCTAAGTTCTGTTCCGGTCATACAAAGCCAAGGTCACATAACATTGCAAGGAAAGCTGTGCAGTCAATTTCAGCTATTTCTCAAGTACGGAAATAAAATTGCCCACGACTGGAGTTGAGGCTTTATGCCTGTGGAGAAATGCTCCACTAATAAAATCTTACTGAGCTTATCACGCTACCACCAATATTTATTGACGTAATAAACATTGTACTCAGCATAATAGAGGTTTGATGTCGTAAATCATGATACACAATATTCAGATTTGCCCTATATAGAGCTTGTAATAGGTATGACCTTAGACAACATATTACTTTGATACGAATCGATAATGGCCCGTAAACGTTTATTGCTGGACATAGGGCCTTCTTTATGGATCGTTAGAATAACTGATCATAAGGCATAAATTCGTAAGTGCAGATACAAGATGTTGGAAAATGCTGCTGTGTATTTATTCGTTTACTTTCACTTGAACTATCGAAGCTTATTGTTGAAGATGCATACTTTTCAAATGAAAACGGTAATATTATTCACGCTTAGCAATCGTAGAATCAGTTTCTTAGCATTCGATTCTGTTTAGTTATTGACCGTCCTGGGATTTTGAAACAGGGCGGATGTTGGAAGGATTTTCCTACATCGGGCAAGATCCTTGTTGCCTTTTATGGAATCTTGTAGTTCCAGTTGCAGGCTCCTGTTTAAATTTAGCTTCTCACGATGGATTAGACAATACGAGTATTCATTAGGAGACCTCGCACTATAGACAGCTGTATACTGCTGCGGAGTTTGTTGCGCCACTTCTTCTTCCCAATGAAAGCATTAGGAATTAGTGAAGGGCGGGCGTTTTGGGGGATTTCGACGTTCGAAAAGCGCTGATTCTCAGCCTAATTTTAATAAATGGCTTTTGATTTGATTATATAGTGCTTTAAATAATTGAACTAATCATTATCTCATATAAAACATAACTCAGATATGAATAAATAATTATCAAAAAATAATAGGTGAAACTGGACGCGTGATGAGCAACATTTTTATATTGCATGACCCTGTACAATATCCGGTACTCGTGATAATAATCATCTGTAGTTCTAACCTAAACTCTGATAATTATCTTAACACCAAATCATCTTCGCATAAATAAAATATAATTACCAATTACATGATTATTAAATGTTCAAGCTGTTTAATTCAGGCGATTTGTGTTCGTGAATTATTGTCTATGATTCATGACAAATGAGGATGTTATCGGCTAGACTGTTTCAACTTATAATATTTATGAGGTCTATCTGAGATTTATTGGGCATTTTTTAAGTCTATTGTTTTCTCTGCGTCTCAAGGTTTGCTTTGCGTAGATGACTAATAACTTTAATAGGGATGACGACGGGGTAAAGTAAACGAAATTCTGTTTCGTCCGTCAGTTAGATTATCAAAAAATAATGAACACATATTTTTTCTTGTGTCAATCAACCAAAAAATTACAAAGATAAAGCGTGTCAAAGTTTGGGAGTGGGGGCTCGTGACATCACTTGTAGGTAAAAATTGTACCAACATGTGACGTCATGCGACATTTCAAATCAATATATCTCTGTAATGTTTTGATTATGTGAAAAAAGAAAAAAATACGTGCCCAATACTTTTTAATAATCTACCTGATAGACGAAGAAAAAAAAGTTAGTCTTCATCCCTATTGCAGTATAATTGCGTTCTTGCTGTTGTTTCGTGTACCTATTGATGTTCAATTTTAATCAATTAATAGACTGAGTGGCATTACATATCTCGCAAAGCTACGTAAATGTTAGAAGAGCATTAATTATTTCCGAGATTAGAGATAATGTCAAAACAAAACCCCGAGTCGTCTTTGTGGGCATTACAGATTTCTAATTCGTATGCTTTTTATTTCACATAAACCTTCATGGACACTTATGAAACGTCAGAAGCTAGGGGCACGGTTCATAGAGCCGGCAAGAAACTCCACGGCTACACTTTTAAAAATATTTGACTTTTATAATGTCTTCAAATTATAGTGTTATTAAGAGTATGGGAGGACTATGCTGGCCTGTCACAAGTACCAGGTAAATTGCTCTTCCCAACTGACTGCTCATTAGGAGTAGGAGTGACCTCGCCGGGGTCGTTGGCTTAACATTCCTCAAACAATTACTGAAGCAATTATTTAAATTAAGTTTGAATTCCAAACGAACTCCCAGATAGACAAACAAGTTCGTCTTGTCGTGCACTCGTAACCATAGCAACGAGACCAGAAACCCGATCATCTTCGAAGTGAGAGGCTAATGTGCCAGTTATAAATCCTTTAATTCATACAGTAGTCAAGATGGATTAGATTCGTGAGTATTATTTATGTGCTAAGATCCGAGGCATATCCGTTATTCAGTATTTAAAATGAGTTATTAGAACAACTTGGATTCGGTTTTGTTGGTCAAAGCCGTAAACATAACATTATCTATAAATATGGAATAAGTCCGGAAAATTCACTTCCTTCGTTAAAGCAGTAATTTTAAGAGAATCTTGATTTGTTGCTGTTTCTACTCTACTGGCTCATTTTGTAGCATTCTCTTACCGAATCATCATTACAACTCTCTAAGGTCATAATAAAATAACCTTATTGAATGACTATTTCATGACTTATATTATCAATTGATAGAGTTATATGAATTTAGAGGGATGTTTTATGATTTTAATAATTATAATTCAGTAAATACGTAATTGTTACGATCGCTAATCATATTTTGTTCAACATACAACATGAGATTGACTTGCAAATTGCGAAAAAAAAAATTAAGAAAATTTTGAATTTCGCAAGCTACTCGCAAGCTCCTAAGTCTCGCTCTGCTTGAGTCTTCGACAGGGCATAATGTCAAAAGACGTTGAAAAGACTTTTAACAGATAACTGTCATAATTATTATTATATATTACTAGCTGCACCCCGCGATTTCACCCGCATAAGTTTCGATCCCGTGGGAATATCGGGATAAAAATATCCTATGACCTTTCCCGGAACTCAAACTATCTCTACAGACAGATAGACAGACACACTTTCGCATTTATAATATTAGTATGGATTATATTTAATCAACGCAGAAAGTTCAGCAATAAAAACCACATTGCATAGTTTTCATCATTTTTGACGAGCTCTACCGCGAAACTTACAGTTTAACATCATAATACACTGGCCTAGATAAACAAGTCTAAAACTGGTCAATCTAGCCGACCTAATAAAGAGAAATGCAGACATCTATTACCATACATCGTCCATTTATCTCTAGCGAAGCATACACTAAGAATTTTAAACACGTTACGTCGAATAACAATTGCAAAGTTGCCTGTTCCGAAATCACTTATGCAATATAAATGTAACTGTGCCATAATATGCTATTTATAGTATTATTTCATAGACCTGAAATAGTAATTTTACTGTCGATTGCTTCTTGAAGTGTGATCGTAATAAAATGCGTGTGTAACTCTTTTTCTTCAGTGGGTTAGGCGGTCAGTTTAATCAGTCATTCTGGTTCTTGAGACAGGTGTACAATGTACATTATAACCACTTAATATGATTACAATCGTTTTCTTGTGCTATTTTCGTGGTCCATTATGTGGCTGATAGACAAATTTTCCTTAGTGCGATTCTGTTTCTCGGGAACTGTTATGTCCATGTGAAACCCGTTGGTACCCGTAGCTTTTGAGTTGCTGCAGAACATTCCAACAGCGTCGTGATTGTCATTTATGAATGTACAGAGGCCAGCACATCAAGCTACCCCAATCTGTCAAATTTCTTTGATAGATTTTCAACTTTACTGCAAAGGAATAAGGTTCATATTCAATTGGGAAAATTTGACAGATTGGGGTAGCTTGATATGCTGGCCTCTGTACAAGTCGATGGTGTTAATTCTGATGTTAAAGAGAACCTTCCCTGACCTCACTGATTTCAAGCATGGCTAGCCTATAAGATCTTGAAGTACAAAAGGGGGAACAAAAGGAGTAGAATGGAAATGGGAACGGGGTGGAAGTGTTTTTGAAAAGTATTTCAAAAAGACGCGATAAACGCTGACTTTCTTTGATTCAGTGTTATAATGCAACGTTGGAATCCAGTGACACTGGACTAATGTAAATCAATTCAGTCTAGCATACTGCACCCTAATTGCGTCAATCTGCATCTTTTTTTAAGGATATTGCTTATCCATTGCTTCACATGTTCGAAAAATTTGTCTGCTCAACAACGTAAATAACGCAATGAATGGTGGTGAACTATCAAAATGAAAGCCATTCCTACGGTTACTTTGTTACGCAATTACCCGGCAGTATCCGCTGGGTTAAAATAGAGCAGCCTCTAATTTGACAATGACCGATCCAGTGCCACTGGATTCAAACGCTGGATTGCAATACTGGATCAATATACTCGTAAATCACCTATTACTGTGTCAATCTCTCATAGTACGGGAAATTCTAAAACTAGCCCAAGATCCTACCATTAGATGAATAATGCTAAATATGGGCTTACAACAGTGTCTCGACACAATGGCCGTCGGACAGTTGCGTCACAGTGTTGCAAGCGCAGCTCGGTGCGTTCACACTTGATTCGGTTTCGCCGCACGCATGCGCGTGATTTGTGTATTGTACGTACATACTTAATGCATAGGCTCTGGGTACACTAGAGAAATAATGACATTGATTTTTTTAGATCGGTCTACAATTTTATCAGTCTTATCTTGGCGTTTCTGCAAATCGAGCTTCATGAGGTCTGATAAACTTCATTGATCCTTAAGATTTGAAAAAGTCCAAAGATTATTTTCATCGTCTTTTTGGACAAAGTCCTTTGTTGAATGTTGATTATCATCATCATCATCGTTTCAGCTGTAAGACGTCCTCTGGTGGACATAGGTCTCCCCAAAGGATGGCCTCAACGATCAGAATATGTAATGACTACCTAATTATTGATGATGTTTTGCATATTATAATTCGGTGTCATCATCATACATCTACTGTGTTAACTTATCAGTTTTTGACCAAAGTATAACAGAGCGTAAGGCTCAGGGAATCTTAGTGAAGGAATTTGATTGTTAAACAAGTAAACTAATGTAAATTTCAATCCGTCTCCATGTTTATGCCTAATGATCTGAATAACTTATGTTCACCTAACTTAAGTAAGTGATGTAAGGCATTAGTTATACCTACTTTTAGCTATCAATGATGCGTAGATGTTACGAAATGTTGCACCATTACAAAATAATTTACAGATCATTATTCAACTCTGCATGTATCAAGAGTAGCTTTTTTTAATATAATTAATTTCATACGTATAAATTTGCCTGAGGCATGTGTTAAAGTCATTAAACGAATTTGCTACTGAGTTACCTTTCCGTCATTGTAAACCGTAACTCTCTGGAATAAGGTTAAATTTTGTGTGGCTAGCTTTTCACATGTTCAGTGTACATAATATGTACACAAAGAATTTAATATATTCCAAGAATGTAAAGTAAAGGTATTTAGTCAGTCAATTAATAACGTTGTTTAACCTTGCTTTAATTTCTGGCATGAGAAATTAGTCTGCGGCTATTAATAGTTGGAGAATACCTTTTAGATAGTTAAATTAATAATGTTTTTGATATTAGGTATATGTATGTGAGTATTATCAAATCAAACAAGATGGGACTGGGTTGCCTTCGTTTTAGAGATATAAATAGACCAATGTTGACTGACATAACTGATGCATATAACGCAACGAAAACATAATAAACTGTTTTTTTTTTAATTATTGTTTGGACTGTACCTAACTATAAAACATATCTCTTACAAATATTATCAAAAGAAAAATGAACGCGCTATAAACTCCAGCGGAACAACACTAGTCCAAAAGCCTAACTTGAATCGATTCGCCACCCAATTTGACTCTCAAATCGGACAGTCCTATTCGATTATTTCCCGAAATCGTACCGAGTGGTTTGACTAAGAGAATGTTATTCAAATCACATGACCAGCCGCTGTCTGTACACGGTACACGTACCTAGACTTTGTTAAAGGACCTTGTTGATTCTGGTGCAATTATGCGATGAGAATCAGAAAAGAACAGAATTAGGCAATAACTGACGGAATGGAGACTATGAGTCTAGCTAGGACCATAGAAAAGATGGTCAACCTAGTTAGGATAGACAAACAAGATTTACACCAAACAAGGAAAAATGGCGTAAAACGAAGAGGCTTTAGGAGAAAAGGGATGAAAAAGACTGAGAGATGATGATCAGGGAATAGACCCCCTTGCTTTGCTTGAAATTAGACGGATTTAATTTTTTATCAGTGTTCCAAACTTACTTATCCAAAGAAACGTTAGATGGACTGTGTGAAAGAAAGATGATGGTAATTATGGCTAGAAGGGGGTAACTACCGAGATGATAACTAATAGAGAATATAAGAATAACATAATGTTGTGCCGACTCAAAATATATTGGGATAAGGGCAGGACCGCAGGACCTGAGAATGATGATGTTCCAAACTTAAAAGTAATGTATCTTGCCGGCCTGTATTCTGTTACTGTCGGCAAGAGTTTGAGTGAAATACTTTTTGGTCCAAATAGATCGATGAACGAATGCAAATTGACCAACGTGGACCATTGTGTACACGCAGCTATTGTTTGATAACATGTTGACCTTAGCAAACAAAAGCTTATTTTTAGAAACTGTTACAGTTTCTTTACATTTGCGTAATTTAATATCATTTGTCTTGATATTATAATTTATTACGACAGGTATCAATATAATAGTGAAAAGGCTATTACTGTGGTTATAGAACCTTTTTATTGTTATTTGAATAAATTGTATTATTGGATTGAGTAATCAATTAGCAGTAGTAGGAAGGTAGAAACTAGTCAGGAAGAGTTGTTAGTAAGACTTCAGACAGATTTATGGTGCGTATTTAGATAACTATTGGGTTTGCAGAATAACTCTTAGGTAATCTAAGCTTATTATTTGTGAGAGATTTATTTAAGCTTAACTATATCGGGGTTTATTTATAAGCGATGGTTAAAGTTAATTGACGTTTAACCTCCTAATCACCGCTAATAAGACACAATTGATTTTCTATTGTAATGGGCCGATATCGGCCCGCGCCGGGACGGAGTGGTAGTCAAAAATGTATGGTTAAACGGTCGCTAATCACTACTTAACTTAAGCAACGTTTATGAATAAAAGGTACCTACAAAAATATACCATAAGAAGACAGGTATGTTCATATATTAGTATACCTTCTCTTGAGCAAGTAGATTCTGGTAAATTATATTGATGTTGCTAGGCAACCAGAATGTTTCTTCACTCATATAGGTATAATTCTATGAACTTATGAAACAATTCATAATTTAAGAGAAAGTTTAATGTCGAATTTAATCTCGGTTTTAAGCTCAAGCCACATAAACTTGAATGACTTTAACTTATAAACGATAACAATTTGTTTCGAGATTTGCGTAAACTATGAATAATTATTAAGCCATAACTTTAACTTCATAGAAAATACGTACCTATAATTATAAGTAGAGAGAGACATGGCTTGGTATAATTGGTAGTTGGTAGGATAATAAAATTAATTGCTTTATAGTAATGGAATACCCAGTGAAAATACAATGCATTTTTTTTGTACAAGACATGTGCCTTAGGGGACGAGTATTCAAAAGACGACCATAAAACTAACTTTGACTAATAAACCGAATTCTAATTACCAACTTATACAAGTTTTTTACTCTAAAAATGACGAAATTTCACCTTCTTCTCCTCCTTCCTTAGTGCTTCGTTATTGCGCAAAATCGCATGCTTTTAGGCGCGTTGTCTGTCAGTGAATTACATCTTTATCTTCCAAAGGGTTCAATTTTTATATCATCAGAGTTTACAATCCACTTATCAGTCGATTAATTATCGAGTACTTCAGTGCTATCGAAACTTGCACCCTGTTAGTTTTGCAACGACTAGTCTCACCCACTCTTAGCAATTTGTTAGTAATCGGAAAGTCACATTATACCTGACAACTAAGAATTTACGTAAATTATTTTACAAATTTAAATAGAAGTCAATGAAGCAATTTGCGGGTATCGTCTTGCTTGGGTCGGTAATGATGAAAAAGTAAAATGGCATTTGCCTAGCCATGTTATCGCTTTTAGGACTAATATTATTTTACCTCTTGGACTAGCAATATCCAAGGCTATAAATTAATTAGCTGAAACAAAAAAACAGTGGCACTCCGGGAGTGCCGACAGAAGTGAAAACAAGACACAGACAGAATACTTTGCCATCATTCACTGACATATCGTATATACATTAAAACCGAGTACATCTCGAGGACAGCCGAACACATCCGAAGCGGTGTCGGTTATACATTTTCGCCGCGCCGTAGAAAGAGAGGGGGATACTCCTACACCGCGCCGGCTGTCTACTCTCCATCCGTCTTACGAATTTTCGATCAGGGTCACTTGTCCTGACGCGAGTTTAACATTTTTTACCTATTACAAAAAAAGTGTACAACGCCGCTAAAGAAGTTTTCACTTCAAAAACTGTCCGTGTTATCACACGAAACAACTTAATCTTGCTAATTAATCTTTCCACTCGATTAACGATACCTTCGTTGGTACACAATTGGTCCTGTTAATATTCAGGGAAGTCAAACATTTTAAGATATTTTTCTGACACTTAACGATGATAAGTCTTTCACCACTCTAGAAGTATGCACCCACCAGACCCTAAGAGCCTTTCTAAAAGCCGTTGTATAACACAATTATCTGTATAGTTTTATCGCGAACAGTTTCATCAATTGAACACTCTAGTTGGTAAACTTCCTAGACAGCATTTAAACTTGCTTCGTTACTTCACATGACCAAGATAGAATATTTAAACTATTTTATTGCTCTTTACTCCATTTACTTTATTTATGACTGGTATTTTATAATGAATAATTATTGTGTTGCGGCATTAGGAAAGCGATTTGTTGATCCCTATCAACTCTACAACAACTATTCGGGGTCCCTACCCCGATTGTTTTGGTTACGCGATGAACTAATCGCGAACCTGTTTCAGTTAAGTGCAGTTTTATCTGTTAGGCAGTGATTTAAAATAGTAGGTACTAATCTTGTGCGTAAAGCATGGATGGCTTAAGAGGTGATAAAAGATACTTTGGGTGATAATGATTAGGGAATAGAGTTTAGACCCTGCTGCCTTGTTTGACATTAGATATTCTTTTTTAACGCTGTTCCAAACTTAAAATGATCTATTCTTTCCGGCCAGTACTCTATTAATACTGGCAAAAGTTTGAGTTTGAAATACTTTTTTGTTCAAATAGATCGATGGCCGAATGCAAAGTGATCAGCGTGGACTATTGTGTACATGCAGCTGGTATTAAGAAAGCGATTTGTTGATTGTTTTGGATACGCGATGAACTAATCGCTAAACTGTTTTAGTTAAGTGCAATTTTATCTGTTGGGCAGTTGATTGATGGGTACTAAAACAGTGTTTAAATAGTACTAATTATGTGCAAAAACCTACTTCAGAAGATTATTAAAATGATTGTTCTGCTTTTGACGGAACAGACTAAAAAGGACATTTGTTAAAAATGGTTAGTAGGTTTGATGACTACTCCTGACGGAGCAGACAAAAATAAAATTGGAAATTCGTTAATAATTATGTCTACTTAAAGTATTTTTTGCAAATAACCTTAAACTCGGTTAAGTATGGGAAATTAGACAACAGTTGATCCAAAATTGACAATTCGTCATATTTTTTTATTCAAAACTGCCTTGACACTCATCGCTGCGACTAATCAAAGGTACATTTTAAAACAATAACCATTACTAATTACGACACCTCTAAAGGGCTCTGACTTACCTACTGAGCAATAAAATTTGTCACAGTTTTGCAAGAAAAGCAAAGTGTATCGAACTTATTACCATATTCGATTCAGAAAGCATTTACAACGTGTCCTTAAATGGGAACAGGCCCGAACAGGTACGGTATGTTGCGTAGGGCCATACAGACGGGCGTGTGGCCAGTAGACTAGTTGCGAAAGATAGTTCAGTAGTAGATAAATTGTTTCTAGATACGGAAGCAATCAATTTATAAGTATGTAGTTATAACTCTTGTTGTTACTGATTATGTTTTAATTAAACTGGCCATTATCCGCAAAAGATTTTCCGACATTTTCTTTTGGCAGAAGTTAAAAAACTTAAAAATAAACATCGCGGGGATCATTCTTGATGCTTACTGTAGAAATTAATAGTTACTATAAAAGTATTTTCGGCTGTTCCGTTTCTAAATAAATCTAAGTAGATCATAGATTGAATGCTTTAGTTCCCTGGTAAACATTAAAAAAATACAAAAACAAAATCTGTATCTATCATTATCGAAAGTAAAATTAATCTTAAACTCGTTTATACCGCCGGTCTGCCCACCCAAACACGTGTGCACACATCAGCTGAGTGCCGAGACAGGGTTCACGCACGCCCAGTCCCCGTTTGAGGTCACATATCAAGATCACATACCTGTTTCTGAATCTGTTCTAAACCAGTTCGAGCTCGTATGAATGTATGCATTGCTTACGTCACGTTTCCGTGTACTACCTTCCTACTGTCGCAATTGTGAATTGATAAAAGCCGGTTGTGTAAGTTGTATTGTTTTATTTATGAAGTATGTGAAGTATTGGTAGTCTTAAAATAGTTTTGGAAAGTATTAAAGGTCGTTGAGTTGCTATGCTAAGAGCCGGCAGAAGGATTCGCGTCCTCTTTTTTGTCAGTTTTTCGCCGCCAAACTGTCTGCCTTGTGAGTTTTTTTGTTAGAAGCCAGAAAGATTGACAACCAGTCTAATTTTGGAAGGTCTGGTTATCCGGTAGATTGTTAATGTGTATTTCTGTTTTTTTATAGTTGATGAAAGGATAACAAAAATGACAAAAAAAACCACAGCTTTGAACGCAGACGTTAGTACTATTAGTTATTCTATGACGCAGAGTCTTAAAAACTTATAACATAATATATTTTGATAGAGCGTTGTACCGATCTAACTAAATGATAATGTTTTACATGTTACTAAATTGTAACACGTTCATATCGATTAAAAGGCTCTTTGTTCTAATGATAATGTATATGTTACGGGTCATGTGTATGAAATATTTCTGTATCAGCACGAGATAAAATCTGATTATGAGATATCGATTCGATTTTGTTTTATGTTTTTGCTCGCTCGATATGTCATTTCCTTCATTATATTCATGTATCATTTGAATGGATCTTAGATTCTGATCTGGACCAGTAAGTTTTAAGTTCAAATTAGAATTAAATATCACTGCATTCCCAATGATTGTTGTTAAGTATTTGGAGTTTTTCCTGCTCTAAATTTTATAATACAATCAAATCGTGGGAATTTTGTAAGTTCGTTTTTGCCTTCTTTTTAATCTACGAAAATAGCAACTGATTCATCAATACCTAGTATAGTTTCAAATACTACTTTATTGGGCGATACGTACATTTTTCCACGGGTTCTGACTTCTGACTGTGTTATCTAGTTCATTCCTACTGAGCACTACCTAACTGAAGAAAAAATAGCTCTGAAAACGGATGTCCTTGCGAATTCTTTGTAAGACGCAGTTCAGTAACCTTACGAGTATTAATGCACAGATTAAGAGGTTCAGTAATATCTATTTTCGTAAAAAGACAAAGAATGACTGTAGGTACGCTTTTTTCTTTTAAACCTGCTTAAAAGTCATTTTGTTCAGTGTTTATAGCGTAATGACCTCCTTAAAACTTTAACGTTTGAAGAATTTTTCTATTACACGACGTTTAAAAATTCTTAAACAAGTACGTAAGTAATTATAACAAAAAAGAAACATTGTTGAACTTTAAAATGGTTAATGGTTAAAAACTCGCGTTCTATTATATCCATGTTTTTTGCATGTACATAGTTTTTGTATTATTTTTGTTGGCTAGGTTTGAAAGATAAACCACCTGCAAAATATTAGATTACTTACTATATATTCTAAATGGTCCTTGTGGTTTTCGACAACATTAACCCTATTACTTTTTCAGTTTTCATACTTATTAGTATTCCCATTTTTATTTTTTTACTAAAGGCGTTTCTTATATACCTATATAATCGTTGTTACGTGATGAGGACAGCAGCATTATTTCGTGGGTTGATTTAAATGATATAACTACCTACTGATATAGGTACCTAATTAATTTATTATGTGAAGTCGGATAAATTGATTGTTAACCAAATTAAATGGTCTGTTTATGCAAAACACATCGGTAATTCATTGACAGTTGTATGAAATGCATTTTCTGACCATCCTGTTGCTGCTTTAAGAAAAAGCCCACGCTCAGAATTAAATATATTATTGTTTTCATTTTTATTAACAATGTTTTTCTCTTGTTCCCAGGCCATAGTTGTATGCGCATGCATAGCGCTGACGTCGGCACAGTTCGGACATTACGATGTCGACTTTTCCGACTTCGGCACTAGCTTCGGAGCCCCGAGTTATAATAACTTCGCGGCTGCAGCGAGAGACCCCAGGGCTAACCCCGGTAAGGGATTCCAAGGTTTTATATATTTTTATTATTGCATGGCTACTTGGTACCTATTGGTTATTGGATGGATAATGAATATATTATATTCTGGAAATCAGTCAATCATTTACCGAACTCAGTCTATTGCAGTCCACTTCTGGAAATAGGCTTTTCTAAAGTTGCACTTGTGTTACAAGACCTGGTCTTCGCCTTCTGCAGTTTGCAATCTGGTTGTACCAGATGATTTTTAATTTATCAGGATAGACGACCAGAAACAAGTTTAGTTTAATGCATGAAAATTTGGTCTTTCGGTACAATTATTATGAATAATTCAGATTGAGTAAAATCTTGAATAATGCCTAAGCAAAAAATTTAGGATTGATTGTAATCTTAAAGTTTTCACGTTCAAATGCATGTTTAACGCAATTTATTCACTACACAATCATTGTGGTTTCAAAGTTACTGCTTTGTCACTAATTATAATACCTACTGCTAAGTCCGTCAGGGATTGTAATATTGCCTTTTCGTGTAAATGCAAATGGAATGGAATAGGTATTTTGTTCTGCATGTGTATTTACTTTGCTTTATAGGTGCATGTTGTATTAGTACTTTGTCATAATAATTATATTTAAGGTTATTTTTTTATATGTTTGCAACTATTACTGCTCTGTATAATTTAACCAAAATTATGATTTTAAAGAGAGTCCATGGAGTGTCTTTCCCGTTCTTCTCCGCAGTTTCGTCTTTCTGACTTACTGACTCCTTGACAATTCAAAACTGCCTCATAACTAATAAGAAATAAATGCATTAAGTTTGTGTTTGCTAAATCTAAGCTATGTTATTGTAAAAATATACAGATACTGCAATTTACTATCAAAATAATTTCCGTAACCCTCAAATAAAATAAATTTCCATGCATAACATTGTCGTACTAGACTTCGTTTATAATGATACATATCATACAAGACAAACATTAATTATTCTCAAGCCTCTAAATAACCTCAAAGCAATTCAAAATGTCAACTGTTTTGGATATTAAAACAATGTCAAACGTAACCGTCGCCCTAATGTTTAATTGTTTAGTAAGACAGAGACACAAATACTTCCGTCTCAAGGTCATGTGAAGAACATTGTGGTCCGATGGTTATCTTGGAGTTGCGAAATGTAAATGTTAGCCCATGCCGTCTACGGCAGCTGTTACACGATTTTGAGCTTGAAAAACGGTTTCGTTTTTGTAAAAAAAAACGAAGAAATAATTGTCCAATTTGATGCATTGGTCTTGATTTAAAAAAAAACTTACCGTGTGTCGTTGCCAAATCTTTCTGAATACTGCGCCTAGTAATCATTTCTTGCTCGGTAGAGGTGAAAAATGGATAGTGTCCATACACTAACCATTTTTCACCTCTACCAGCAAGTCCATACTTGCTGGTAGTGAATTGACAATGCCAGGCATGGAGTTGAATAATTAAATAAACACCTGCAGCGAGGTTTCCATAAACAGAACCACCACTTCTGGCTCAAGCAGGCAAAGACTTGCACTATCATTTAATTCTGCCTAGCTTTTCCCAACTGCGTTGGGGTCGGCTTCCGGTCTAACCGGATGCAGCTGAATACCAATATTTAACATGGAGCGACTGTCATCTGACCTCCACAACCTAGTGACTGATTAACACCTTACGCCTTGGTAAGACTGGTTGTCAGACTTTTGGGATTCTGACCATCTAAAAAAACAAAAAGGTTTGCACTGCATAGTGCTAATATTAACTATAGGTATAATCGGCACTAGGCTTTGGTTGCCAATGAGTTATACTATAAGCCAAGTAGTTATTTATTTATCTACCTATCCCAGAATACTTTCATCGACTTCCACAGCATGCACGGAAACATCGATTCGAGTCAATATAGACACGCTATCACCAATTTTCACAATTTCCTACAACTATGCAAATAACATTCCTCCATTCAAACGATTGCTGAATAATAATTATTCCGTTATCGCAATCAGTCATCGTAATTTTATCAGCTCTGCGATTTATTCAATCAACTTGTGCTTGGTCAAAACATTTCACAATGTTAGTCAAAAACGGACATGGTTGATAAGTAACTCGCCCATGTAGATATATATCGCGTTTGAATGTTACGAAAAGTCCATATTGCGTACATTTTTTGGCAGTTAAGTGCACGTTTATTATTCATTCCTTGCAAGTACGGATGCCGTACGCAAACTAGAAACTTAGCTATGTTGTTTAAAGGAAAGTATCTAAAATCGTGTGAAGCCGTCAAACTGTCTCGTATTGCCGGATGAATTAGTTTCCGATTTCATAGTTACACCAGTTTGTTTGAGCTTAAATAAGTAACTATTAGTATGACGGAAATGAGCTACAAAACTATCGGCTACTAAGCCAATAGTTAGCAGCTTATGATCTGTTCATGATGTGACGATTCTTGCACTAGATCTTGCTCAGGCAGTATCCACTAGTTACTAGGTAGTTATTGGTGAAATAGCACCATAATGACGTTTTTCTAGTTACACAAGCAGCAATTCCCTAAGGCGCGGCACTCACTAATGTCCGTAGCGATGAAATTGAGGAAGTACGACTGTAGACGACTGTACTATAATTAATTGCATGTAACTGATATAACAGTCGTCGCTGGTAAACGCTTTGTTGTTGCCAGTACAAAGCGCTGGTCCTTTTACTCTTTGGCTAATGTCCTGTGTCGTTTGATAAACCCTCCGTTGTGTTTTGTTTTCATGTCGTTTGTCGAGTTCCACCATTAGTAAATCGATGTAGCTGCACTGCTGCATTGCGAAAATTGAATTCCTTTACGGTGGGAAGAAAACGGACACTTAAAGACAGCAGTTATAAGTTTATAACACAAATCGCACCTTTTATCACGTGATTTAAATAACGAGACCATATTTTGCCCTTTACTTCATTACAGGAAGTAGATTAAGCGTTTAACACAGGCTATGCTCGGATTTTGGGCTTATACCTATAATTAATTATCTATTCAATCCAATACACTTTGATTAATGGACACACCTAAATTCCGGGACGTAGAAGCATTAAGTACTGACGCCAGCACATCAAGCTACCCGAAACTGTCAAATTTTCCCAATCAACTTTGAACCTTATCCTTTAGCGATAAAGTTGAAAATCTATTAAAGAAATTTGACAGATTGTTGTAGCTTGATGTGCTGGCGTCTGCACAAAACATAGTATTACCGCATAACATGGCGGGTAAAAAAAATGGCGCTTACAGCACAGAGTTCCGGAAAGTTTATAAAATACTTTGCTCTTTTTATTCGTGGTTTATATACATAGGTGCATTGCAACAAGTATTCGTAAAAGCTATGTGCAATAAAACAAATTGAAATGAGCGAACAAAGTCTCGCTCTTACGGAACCTCTGTAGATTGATACAAGGCTTGCTGTATGGAAATTAAAGATAATTAAATGGCTGGTCCTTTTCTACGGTTAAACAAACCGCAGTTGTTGGTCTATTTGCATTTTGTTATGTAGGTTATCTCGGTTTGTTTGTTGTAAGACATCGAGAGGGATCTGTGTAAATTGGAGCGAGGGGAGAGGTTTAGTTTGTCATGAGAAAATCGTCTGTATTTAGACGGATAACGTTATTCTATTTAGAGCATTTTTAAGGGATTTGTAGGATGTTTTCATTGACACGCGATAGTGATTAGCTTATCTTTTAAGCGGATTTCTCCACGTTCCACTCTCTTCAAGAAAGCCGTTCACAAAAAGGTAGGTCAACAGCTTTTGACCTTAGTTTCTAGCTGTAATTTCAACAAATATAAATCTCGTTACACCGTTTGAGTCTCTATATCCAACATCGAGATCCTCCAACGTTTTCAATCAAAAACTCTACGCATGATAACTGGAGCACCATGGTACATGACAAATAATCCCCTGCACCGTGATCTAAAAATGAAAACTGTAAGAGAGGAAATTAAGGACTCTTTAATTTCTTATTCCAAAAGAATACAAAACCATCCTAACCAACTAGCAAGAAAAATGGAAGAGCAACCAAACCGTACATTTAAGAGACTAAAGAGACGAGCTCCTCAGGATCTGCTCTAACACAAACATGAGAAAGACAAAATAGATGGACATATCATTGGATTATGTACCATGCACGACATAGTTTTTATTTTTCAAATTCATAAAACCCAGCTTAATGTCGACAAGACAGATCGCAGGAAACAAAGGAGATAAAAAAAAAAAAAAAAAAAAAAACAGCTTTTGACCTTAGTTTACAAAGACGATTATAGCCCCAAGAAGGTTACTCGATAACGTTGATTTTATTCAATTCTTAGATTTGGAATTACCGCTAGGACAGTTATTTTCTTAGAAAATGTCTTGATTGAATCTGTTGGAAGGACCAATCCAATGCTTGCCTTCGGTACGGGTGCCTTTATTGAATAAAATATCTTGACAAGGACTGTTGTTTGTATTCAATGTTGAGTTTGCAAACTTCGCTTTCAAAATAATGACGTGAATAAGGTATATTTATATTGTAGGACGATCTAGCTGTAATTTCAACAAATATAAATCTCGTTACACCGTTTGAGTGATTTCTTAATTAAGACGGTTTCAATATCAATTTGGTTCAGGCAATAATTATTTTTCTGTGAATAAATAATGGGCAATAGACCAGACGGTAGTGAACCATGCATAATAGCCGATAAATACTTTTTGTGGCCAGTCTATATTTTACAAGGGCGTCTTGTAACCGCAGTGAAAGAAATTCATAATGTCGTGCGAAATATCACCTTATCTAATTCATATATTTTTTTCTTTTGTATTTTTGTGGGCCTACAAAAAAAAAAAAAACAAAAAAAAAAAATTTTGGAAAGTAAGTATAACGTTGGTATAACGTTCCAAACTTAATTCTTTTGTTATTTTTTTAGATAAAGGCAGAAAATTAAAAAGGTTTTTTTTTCTTTTTTTTTGGCAAAATTCAAAATGCATTCCAAAAAGGATGACCTTTTTGGAATGCATTTTAACAAAAAAAAGAACAAAAAACCTTTTTAATTTTAAGAAGACATGAGTCTTCTTGTTTTTTTTATTCTCAGTAATATTTCATTAACTATGTGAAAAGCGCGGGCTCGATTGTGAATGAGTTTAACGACCGACAGACTCATAATTTTCGCATTGTCTTTAATTTGTTCGTCTCTTTATATTATTTTATCTTGCCAATTAGATTTTAACATTGCAGTGTTATTTTACGCGACAATTAGTTTAACGATATTGCTTATTTAGCATTTGTTACGGGTTACTTGATTCGTGTGGAGTTAGAAGTCACAGGAGTTATGTAAATGACAGAAAATGTGGGACAAACTCGGGCCTTGATCCCAACTGTGTAATATTTACATGATTTTTAACTTGTTTATGTTAGAAACAACGACACATGCCTGTCACAAGTGTTTGTTGTCAAACTTTGTTTGAGAACAAAGTGTTGTTAAACGTTAATAGGTAAATGTAACGCTAATGCGCTAAATGGTTGGGCATAAAACATTACATAAAATTAGAAATTTATTTACACGTAGTCACGCAATTCGAAGTTAAATAGGCAAGATTATGTCTCTGTAAATACATTTGCTTAGAGACTCTTTGGTGCGATCGATTTTGTCGTTGATAGATATGTAGGTATAACCACACTGGAATTGACCTGAAAAATGTTGTCAAATCAGCCTATCGCAGTACACATCTCTTCCAGGCTTCGCCACAACACTGTTTTCGGTCCATCAAGCATTTTTTTAACAAGAAAAAACATATGTCGATCATATGAATGCATAACCTAATCAGCCTAAACGTCCCCACTGCTGGGACACAGGCATCCTCTCGGTGAGAGGGATCTGATATTTTTTTTAATGTTTTATGTCGAAGATTTGCCGAGTTTAGAATCAAAGAGGGTCTATCATTGTGTAAAAGAAATTCAGTGTAAATAATTAAATGTTAAACAAAATTTGGCCAAAGACATGTCCACACCGATTTTCCAAGTCAATAGCTCAAGACGAAGATAATAAGCCAGCAATTTAACACCACTTGTCCATTATAACGAGACAAATTAAGCCATACATGCTCTCGTTGGTCATCTAGCCATGGCATATTTTCCGTTCAATTTTAACGTGCTTAACCGCAGTGTGACACGGTCTTAGAAGGGTCCTAATGACAGAATCATGCTCCGTCGAGCAAAAACCGAGGACATTTTGCAAGCCCGCGTTTGACAGACGCATCCCTCAATCAGAATTAATTATGGCAGCTTGTGTTCCTAAATACATAAAGTTTGTTTGTTGTATGATTTTGGGTGGGCAGTTTTGGTTGGGTTCATTTTGATTATTTTATCATCTGAAACATTTTAGGATTTAAAAAAAAAGTAGTTTTACATTTACCTACCTTTTTTAGTATAGTGAGTTCCATAATAATTTAATGGGTTACTCATTATCACAATCAGTCAGTCAGGACTTTGGATTTTATATATATAGATTTACCTATCACTAACAATGACTTCCATAATGACTCGTTTTTCCTCTGTAAAGTTCCGTACACTGTTTTGCTTCTACTTCCATACCGAAATAGACTCGATTTAATTAACTAATCACGCGGCAAACATAAAATTTACATTTGATAAACTCTGTATATTTGTCGATTTGTATATTTTATACGATTGCGTAAAGATGTCGGTTGGTAATATAAATGTAATAACTTTTGGAATTTACTGGTGATTTCGAACGAAATCTATAAATATCAGACGCCTCATAAAGAGATCAGTGTTGGACATCCCATCTATTTTAGCCAGTGTTTTAGTGGTGTCTGAAAAGTTCATATTCAAATTGAATGAATATATAACGATCTGTGCTAAAAAGAAACTGCAATAAGCAGATAACATACCAAATAGTGATCTGTTTTTGAAGTGAAACTTCTTTACGCACGCTTGACTTGGGGAATAAGCTGGCGAACGCGTGACTTAAGCATTACGAAAAGTGTGATCGGGCGAGGCGAACGGGAGTTGAGTGGGGGATATAAGCAAGAGACAGCAGTGCGCGCACATTTTCTTTCTCTCTTCCTCTCATAGCCAAATACGTTCCGTATATCTAAGAAGAAGTTTCACTTCAGTCGTGTGGTCATAAGCACACTCGTTTTTTTTTCTCTGTTCCTCGATCATCCCTTTTATCTCTGGCTGGGAACTTCACACTGACAATGTTAATAGCCGATCCTCAAGCTAACGCTGAGCTAAACTATGCCTAAAGCATTCCACTGATGGCCTCATCCATATTGATCTACAATCCACGATCCTCTGCCTTTCGCATCTTATCTACATTAACTACTTCAATCAGATCTTGTCGTTACATCTCTATTTTGGGTTCCGTATCCTGCGTTTGCCGATTCAGTTTTCTCCACGATATCTATGGTTTTCTCTCAAGGACTTATTTATCGAACCTTTGACTTATTAATGATTATGACAGAAGCCGAGCTTCAAACGGGAATGCGTTTCAACAACTTTTCGAAGCCAGATAAACATAACATCACGCCGTATTTGCCCGAATGGTTGAGCAGAGGTGGACCCATAGTACACCCACATTTCGCCCAGTAATTATGTTTAAGTCCTATGTGGCGAGCCAATTGTCACCAGCCTGGCACAAATCGTAAGTCCGGGTTGCTACTGAGCAATTCCGAGTAGAGAAACCCAATAACACTTTGCCCGATCTGGGAATCAAACTCAAGACCTCATGTTGAGCCAGTAGCGCTTGCGACCACTAGACTAAACAAGGCAGTCCAGCCAAATAGTCAAAGCCAGATAAAATCCTCATTAATAACATCGATTGCCATCATCTAGCGCTAGAACGTGGTTTCGTCTAGAATTTTAATTACAATTCATTTGAAAATAAATCTGATAATATCATGTAAGTGTGGTTAATTTAATTGTTTCGTGTTACAGTCACGATTAGCTTAGAATTTGCTAATACGTTCACGCGGTCTGTTTCATTGTTTCAATGTCATGGCGATGTTTCGTTTTGCAATTAGAGCATGATTCTCGTTGCGTGAAGTTTTTTTAGATGTTCATAGATTTATACGTAGTTAGATTGTTTTGGTGTAATTAGTAATTAAAATCCTTGTTTTTGGTTGTAATTGTCTATAATAGCTTTGAAATAAAAATTACTCTATGTTTATTTTTAGAGATGGATGTTTATTCACAGTATTTTTGTTCGATTTAGAAGCCGTTTTTTTTTTATTTGCCGATTTGAACGTGACGAAGTTTGAATCTTCTATAATTCCTAGCTATCAAAACCAATTCTTGGGTCCTCAATATATTTTGACTATACCTATATAATAGTATAATTATGTATTTTCATAACCACACAAAGGGAAACAATGACTCACAAACATTTGTAATACACGAACTATTTAGTATCACAGCTGACATCCTACTTCACAGTGGTACCTTAGCTCTCCTAAGGACAAACATTTCGCAACGAACGTTTATGTCGCGTGCTGTAAGTACAATGGAAAGACAATAACATTTATCATTAGGTATGTATCTCGGAAGTAAATTATACCCACGTACAACATATACATTATACAGGCAATTGTGTAAATAGTGGGGTAATCATTAATCCGCCTTTGAGGTTGAGTTTAATAACCTATCATATACTTAATCAATAATGTTTTTACTATGGAAATATTTATCACTTCGAATGATAAGTAGCCTAGGTACCAATGTAGTTTTTTCTATTTTTAACATCCTAATATATAGATCTCTCTCCATCAAAAAGAAAAGAAAGAAAAATAGGTTTATTAAAAAACCAAAAGAAAAAACATTGTTGAAAGCATTTTGTAAAGTTTCCGCTTCCCCAAAAAAATTGATAAATGAATAACAATGGTATTTATTCTTAACCAAAATTTTGTTTTCCAATATTTTTGCTACATCCTGTATACCAACAGCTACGACAGGATATGAAAGGTGAGAGATATGCATGTGTGTAATTTTAATTAATTATGTGTATCAGATCTAAAAAGAGGCCAAGTACGAATTTCAGTTACATATTACAGTTTTTTGTGACCTTAGTTTTTGCATTTGTAATTTCGATAATTAGAAAATAATTAGCTGTAAATGTTTCGTCAATAGTCGCTTGGACTACTTCCTATTGAGATCGTTTCGATACTGACGTGACTTTTTAGAAATCAAAATAAAGGCGGCACTGGCTATTACAGCGGTGTTACTCTGTAAAAAGATCACCGTGATAACTTAGGTGAAGTGAGCTGCAGTGGCGAAGGGTAAATTTATGACAGATGTAGGCCGGAGCAAAAAATAATGCCAAAAGAAAATTTCAATGATGAATTGATTATAGAGTGGTTATGTTCTGAAGTTTCGAAGGGAAAACGGTGGGAATCGAGTTGTATGGTACCTTCGCCACTGCTGACTAATCTATTCAGCTAGCAGTAGCTGTTCATGTATAGCTCGTCCTGATACAACTATTTCCCATTTTCTAGAGTTTTGTTGTACCTATGAGGTATTCCCACATAAGACTCTGGAAAATCTTTGTAGTTTTTTAGGGTTCCTACCCAAAAAGTGACAATGGGACCTAAGGCTGCGCAGTCCATTCGTCCGTCTGTCACAGGGTTGTATCTTTTAAACCGTAATATGTAGACACCTAATTTTCGCAGAGAGTGTACTACTATGGCTGTTCAATAAATATATAAAGTATAGCAATAAAAGAAAGTTAAACATTAACCCCCTTACTAATAAACGTATTATATCAGATGAATAGTTACACACCGATTTCTCTCTTTCAGTCGTCATTAATTTGACTTTCGAAAGAAGAAGACAAAGCGTTGTGTAACTATACAGACGCTATACAACGTTTATTAGTAAGAGGGTAAAGACACATCCAAGAAACATGTAAAAGAAATATGTAATGTATTGTGGACATTGTGGTACAGAAGCCTTCGTCTGCGAGTCCGACTCAGACCTGGCCGCTTTTTTTTTTTCCAAAAACGGTGTCCTCAATATCTAGGTTATCTAATATTTCATCACATTATTGTCTCGCCATAACGATACTATTAATTATGCGTTTGTTACATTATTATAATAATGTGTACAATCTTTGATTGCGTAAATGTATGTGGGCCACTGAAATAGCCGTGGGGGCCAATCTTGTGATTTTAAAAGCGATTGTTTTTTAAGGGACCTAATTTAATAATAATTGATTATGAAATGCGTAGTCGATGGATGTAATTATTATAGAATAATTTGTTTTTTTTTTCTATTTAGCTCCGATATATTTTGACGTAATAGTATCGGAGTTGAGATTGAATGCTCCTTATAACTTAGGGGTTTCCATTAATTACGTGAGATGATTTTGGCGATTTGTTGGACCCCTCTCCCCCCTAAGTGAGAAATCGTGAGTTTTGGCTCGACCCCTCCCCCCTCCCTCTAATCTCACGTGAGATTGCTCAAAATGCGTATTTTCAGTGTAAATACGTTAATCTATGATCCATTGTGTTGCATTTCTTAAAAAAAAATTGTTTAAGTAATTATTTTTATTTAAAACTATACTCAATTCAATACAGTTTTTTCGCTTTCTTGCGGAACAAAAAATTACGTGATACTTGCCAGGACCCCCCCTTTCCCCCACGTGAGATTGGATGAGACTCGGCTTGACCCCCTCCCCCCTGAACGCCTCACGTAATTAATGGATGCCCCCTTAGGTTTGTGATGAAAACTGATTGTAAACACGGAACCACTGGGTAAGGTTTCCTAGCTAAGCCTACAATAAATAAGTGATCCACTAACCTTTAATGTGTAGGATCTGAGTTTGTTAAGATTACTTTTTTTTTGTTTAACGGTTTTATTGGGAGGTTGGGTTAATTTATTTAGTTTGCTATTTATTGTAGAACATAGCTAGTTTAATATACAGGGTGGCAGAGACATCGACCCGCAAACTGTAGAGCGACGGTTATCAACAAAAAGTCTGCTGCTTCATAGAAAAGTGCAATGCCTACGCGGTTATAGTGTATGGAACAACAATTTTTTTATAAATAATCGACGACAATTGTCATCTCAGGGGGGTTTTGAATCGTGTATTGAATCTAGGGTACAGACGCCAGCACATCAAGCTACCCGAGACTGTCAAATTTTCCCAATCAACTTTGAACCTTATCCTTTAGTGATAAAGGTGAAAATCTATTAAAGAAATTTGACAGATTGTAGTAGCTTGATGTGCTGGCGTCTGTACCTAACAGGTTGCACGTCGAAGTTCTTGCCAACCTGTATAAAAAACTTACTACACACATCAAAAGTGTCTAGGGATCAACATATATTTTTGCAATAACTTTTCTCCTGATTGATATTAATTAAAATTTTCTTTAAGGATTCATCAAATAAAGTGTTTTCGTTTGTCACAGTAACGATAAACCAAGTCACCTTTGCATTAATAAAGAAATTTGCCATTTTCCTAATAAAGGGATTTTTGACATTTGAACCACTAACACAAAAGTTCGAAAAAAAGACTGAAATAACAGTTTTCTTTAAAATTTTATTGGGTAACTTAAACAATTAATAATCCGTGTTTCTACCGCGAACACTAACAACACAAGAAAATCGGTTTGGCATACTCAAAATGAATTCATCCAAATCACGCTGTGGAATGGCAGCCCATGTTCGTTGCAACAACAAAAAAAGGTCTTCTTGCGACTGGATACCCTCCATATTCGGCAGAGCTCTTCTCTGTAGCATATCCCATGCATGCTCAATCGGGTTCAAGTCTGGCGACTGAGCAGGCCAGGGCAGGACATTGATGTTAGCTGCGGCGAGAGTCTGTCTTACAACTCTTGCGGTGTGCGGTCGTGCATTATCATGCATTAACTGAAATAAGGGACCGATTTGCACTTGTAGAGGAACGATGACGTCTGATACAATCGTCTCAGCATAAATTTGAGCGTTGAGGTTGCCTCTGATCCAAATCAACTCAGTTCTTCCGCCGATCCAAATACCCGCCCATACCATGATGGTTCCACCACTATAAGGATGGACTTCCTGGCAGGATTTTAATCGCTGTTGGCGTCCAGGGGTTCTCCAGTGTCGTATACGTCTTGTATCCGGTCTCATACCAAAACGAGACTCATCAGAAAAGCACACGAAACGCCATTGTTCTTCTGCCCAATTTCTGTGTTCAAGAGCCCATTGATATCGAATCCTACGATTGTGCATTGCTATAGGTGGTACCCGTAGCGGTCTTCGGGAATGAAGGTTCACTTCATGCAAGCGGTTTCTGACTGTTTGGTCGCTAATTAAGTTCCCTGAAGAGTGATGAAGCCTCACGGCTAACATCATGGCGGTTATTGTTGGAGCTCTTCGAGTTAAGATTTGAATGTATCGGTCTTGTCTCCGTGTGGTGCAGCGATACCGTCCTCCATGGCGCTCAGCCACGGTACCAGTGCTTCGGTAACGTGTCCAAAGTCGACTGATAACACTCTGACTTGTATTCAGAGCTAAAGCCACAGTACGTTGCCGGGAACCAGCTTCTATCATTCCCACGGCTCTGAGCATTTCTTCCCTGCTTAAATGACGTCGCCGCTCCATAATAACGTTGGTTTTAATCAGTAGTAGGGAAACAGTAGCACTAATAATGTCTTCAATGCGTTGTATGTTTTTATAGGGAAAATATTGACAGCTGATTTTCATCTTTTACTCGAATTTGATTCACAGTTCCTGATTCAAATTATGAAATGCACCAAAAAGGATCCATATAAATTTATAAAATCATAAATTTATTACAAAGCCACATCTCAATCTCAAGAAATCCGCATAAAAATGCTTGATCCCTAGACACTTTTGATGTGTGTATTTACAACGATAATAATAATACACACATCAAAAGTGTCTAGGGATCAAGCATTTTTATGCGGATTTCTTGAGATTGAGATGTGGCTTTGTAATAAATTTATGATTTTATAAATTTATATGGATCCTTTTTAGTGCATTTCATAATTTGAATCAGGAACTGTGAATCAAATTCGAGTAAAAGATGAAAATCAGCTGTCAATATTTTCCCTATAAAAACATACAACGCATTGAAGACATTATTAGTGCTACTGTTTCCCTACTACTGATTAAAACCAACGTTATTATGGAGCGGCGACGTCATTTAAGCAGGGAAGAAATGCTCAGAGCCGTGGGAATGATAGAAGCTGGTTCCCGGCAACGTACTGTGGCTTTAGCTCTGAATACAAGTCAGAGTGTTATCAGTCGACTTTGGACACGTTACCGAAGCACTGGTACCGTGGCTGAGCGCCATGGAGGACGGTATCGCTGCACCACACGGAGACAAGACCGATACATTCAAATCTTAACTCGAAGAGCTCCAACAATAACCGCCATGATGTTAGCCGTGAGGCTTCATCACTCTTCAGGGAACTTAATTAGCGACCAAACAGTCAGAAACCGCTTGCATGAAGTGAACCTTCATTCCCGAAGACCGCTACGGGTACCACCTATAGCAATGCACAATCGTAGGATTCGATATCAATGGGCTCTTGAACACAGAAATTGGGCAGAAGAACAATGGCGTTTCGTGTGCTTTTCTGATGAGTCTCGTTTTGGTATGAGACCGGATACAAGACGTATACGACACTGGAGAACCCCTGGACGCCAACAGCGATTAAAATCCTGCCAGGAAGTCCATCCTTATAGTGGTGGAACCATCATGGTATGGGCGGGTATTTGGATCGGCGGAAGAACTGAGTTGATTTGGATCAGAGGCAACCTCAACGCTCAAATTTATGCTGAGACGATTGTATCAGACGTCATCGTTCCTCTACAAGTGCAAATCGGTCCCTCATTTCAGTTAATGCATGATAATGCACGACCGCACACCGCAAGAGTTGTAAGACAGACTCTCGCCGCAGCTAACATCAATGTCCTGCCCTGGCCTGCTCAGTCGCCAGACTTGAACCCGATTGAGCATGCATGGGATATGCTACAGAGAAGAGCTCTGCCGAATATGGAGGGTATCCAGTCGCAAGAAGACCTTTTTTTGTTGTTGCAACGAACATGGGCTGCCATTCCACAGCGTGATTTGGATGAACTCATTTTGAGTATGCCAAACCGATGTTCTTGTGTTGTTAGTGTTCGCGGTAGAAACACGGATTATTAATTGTTTAAGTTACCCAATAAAATTTTAAAGAAAACTGTTATTTCAGTCTTTTTTTCGAACTTTTGTGTTAGTGGTTCAAATGTCAAAAATCCCTTTATTAGGAAAATGGCAAATTTCTTTATTAATGCAAAGGTGACTTGGTTTATCGTTACTGTGACAAACGAAAACACTTTATTTGATGAATCCTTAAAGAAAATTTTAATTAATATCAATCAGGAGAAAAGTTATTGCAAAAATATATGTTGATCCCTAGACACTTTTGATGTGTGTAATTATTTTTAATGATTTATATAGTAGCTATTTTACCCGTAAGTACCAACTTTTTATCTGTAGTGTAATAATGATCAACTTTGTGAGATGTTTAAGAAAAGCCTTTTAAAATCAACGCTGAATAATAAAGTACCTAATCAGTATTTATTAAGACATGATAAAAGTCTATTTATAGAGACGTAACTCTAGAATATTACCAATAAATCAAGACATTTATGATCAAAGTTATTTGCAATAAATAGTCTTATTAATAATACTTGAAACTTTAGGAAGGCTTTTATAGGTTATAAACAGGTTTAATTAGGAAGTCTTACTTCCTGATTGCCAATTGCGTATGTGAATACATTAAAGCTTATCCTTGATCTTAGTAGCTTCTTTTTTATTACGTAGGTATGCATATTTATAAAAACATAGGTACACATCATTATGGAAAGTAGGTATTTAGACATTTTTCGATCATAAAAATGCTATAAAAACCATTGTGAAAACCTGCCTTGCAAATCGAAATAAAAAGTCGCTAACTACTTATATCAAACTATTTATAGTTTTACTACAATATTTTCCGCCTACACAAACATAACGCTTTTTCTCCACAAACAAACAATCGATTTACATAAATTATGTCCTAATACAGCAAAAACTATGGCTAATAATTTGATCTACAATTTGACTTCTCCTTGAATAGCACATAATGGCATAATAGTTCCATTTACGACTCCCATTGACCGTCCATTGCGTCCACTTCTACGTACGATGTGCACAGAGAGGTTTGCTATATTAGCTACGCGGTTCATTTGTTTGCCGGTATCGCATTCATGCGTACAGCCCGTTCACAGTTAGCCCTGATAGATGCAACCCAACAGGATCCTTATTGCAACGAAAATAAGGATCACAGTGATTTTGACAGACTTTTCAGTGGCAGCAACCCAAAAGCAACCTTATTGTAACGAGAATAAGGATAACTGTGATTTTGTATCATTCACAGTTGAGAACGGGCTGTAGCGTGGCTGTAGGTCACAGTGGACGTTCCTGCCTTCATTTTCATACAAAGCTAAGCTGTACGCATGCGTAGCATAGCCCTGGACTGCTGTGGCGCAGGGCCTTTATGTCTTAACATCTTATTTGTCATAGACCAACATTCATTGCTTTATAATTTAGAGTACAAATAATTAGCAGTTAGTTTAAGGTTAACGAAAGCTTATCGTGCTACTGATTTACATTTGAAATCAATTGTGTAATAATTGTATGTTATACTGTATTTGGACTTATTTATTGTTCGCTAATTAGCAAGTCTATCAAGGACATTTAATTTAAAAGGATTTCTTATTGGTATGCGTAATTATCTACGTTTATATCGCAAGTAATTATATTCGGTCGGTTGGGATAGCTTTATAGTTTACTTATCATTAGATTGATGCAGTTAATTAGGTAGAAATTATAGGCTTCCTTTAATGATTTTGAAATAGAAATGATATCAGTGAATGCCAAAGCTTGTGCCCAAACGTTTATCTATCAAAACAAATGATAGAAATTGAAAATACAACATTAAAATGAATTAATTTAGAGCGTCGAACTCATTAATAGATATCATCATTAATCTCTTAGACATAATTAATGTAAATAACTTAGCATATCATTAATATCATTGAATCATATAATGAAGACAGTTTGTACGCTTGGATGAGGAAATATAAAAAAAAATCTTGTGAGTGAAGTTCTAATGGCTGATAGAGGAAATTATACAGATGGATATGACGAAATTGTTAATGCTTCCGTATTTTAGCAAGGAATATATTGAGCATAAGGAGTTCTATGTTTCCAAAATAGTGATGCTATTTAAATCCTATTTCTGCCGTTTCATAAGTGCCCATGTAAGTTTATGTGATATAAAATATTTAGATTTTGCTTGTAATCCTCGAAGGGCTCAGGCAGAGGTATATAGTAACGAGCATGGATCAGAAAGGTGTGTTCAAATTTAAGGGTACAGACCTGCAAACACCTGGTGACCTGTAATACAGGTTTTTATATAAACCTATCTCAGGCTTCAGTCTCACAAAGTTAGCTCCTTGTTCGTGCACTACTGTCAAAGTTCATAACTTGTGTAGAGAAAATAAACGTTTTATATTATACTAGCAGCGCCCCGCGGTTTCACCCGCATAAGTTTCGATCCCGTGGGAGTATCGGGATAAAAAGTATCTTATGTGTAAATCCCGGTTATAATCTACATGTGTGCCAAATTTCATCCAAAACCGTTTAGTAGTTTTTGCGTGATTGAGTAACAAACATCTTCACAAACTTTCACATTTATAATATTAAGTAGGATTATAAACAAACATATATACTATGAAAATATATCGTCCCATACAATACTTCAATATCGATTCGACTGGGACGGCTGGTTATTTTTTAGGCGATTACTATGTTGGTCCCATGGAGAAAGCTGTTCTGTTTCATGGTCTGTATCACACACGTTTTCAGATATATGCCGTATGCCAATTATGTTCAAGTCCCATGTAATAGGGGGCGATACGACCCCAAGATGCCATTAAAAAAACAATGGGGAAATATGATAATACTGCCTGATCTAGGGTCGGGGATTAAACCCAAGACCTTCACGCTCATCATCTAAAGAATAACAGGCGAACAACAGGCGTCCGGGGCCTTTTTAAAAGGCCTTCCTACAATATTCAGATATACTTTAAGGGGATTACAGGACCTAAACGCAAAAAAACGCAAGTTTTAGAAAAAATAAAAGTATATGATTGACTACAGTAAACAAAATCAGAAAAATATATGATATTCTTCAGGATATACGAGTATATGCTAGGTAGATAGTGTGTTGAAAACATAATAGGACAACTAATTTGATACGATAGAAAAAAATCATGAAGATACCTTTACCTTTCTTTTTACAATAAAACCATACTAATATACATACAATCATTCTGATTTTTTGTCAGATTATTCTACAAGCAACATACTAAAGCACTAGTGTTTTCATTTTTTAGTCCAAACAATAGATTTTTTGTAAATAGACAATTGCTTCATATTTTGCAATAAATTACCAGTGTTGTGTCATCGCGCCTCTCTTTCTTTTCTATGCAGTCCGACAGTGACCGCGCTTTAGGTCTTGTAGTCCCCTTAAGGGTCTACAGAATTCCTTTAGAAACTGTCATCATAATACAGTCATACGGAAACGCGGAACAAATAAGGGTGACGAATGTCAGATTGCTAAGATTACACGTTGGTAGTAAAACCTTGCATAGTATGGATGTAATAATTAATCGTTGTGGCCTTGCACATAATCTCATGACTACTTGGTTCCTTTTAGCATTGATGAATGGTATATCTTCATAAATATAGTGGGAAGACTACCTAATTGATCTAGTGGTCGCAAGCGCGACTGCTGCGCATGGGGTCCTGTGTTTGATTCCCGAGTCGGACAAAGTTTTATTGGGTTTTTCCATCTCGAATATCTCAGTAGCATCCCGGAATATGGATTTGTGCCCTGTTGATGGCAATAGGCTCACCCCTGTTATATGGGACTTGAACATAACTGGCTAATTGTGGGTGTAGTATTAAGTACACATCTGTCTACCCCTTCGAGGAATACAGGCGTGGTGTTATGTTATAATGGGAAGACTGCCTAATCTGCGTTCGCGATTTAATTGTCAAAAATGTAAACAAATATAGCTGTAATTCCTACACAAAAAAGTTCAGATGCTAGTCAATCTGAAATTAACTTAATTATCATTGAAATAAAGTTGATATTTATTTAACTTGAAAGAACAGCAATTGCCAACATAAATTTGACTATACCTTAGCTGTTGTTCTGGTGGTCGCAAGTGATATCTACTGCTTACCGTTGAGTCTTGGGTTCGATTCCATCACGTTATGCTCTCTGTGTGGCCTTTACGATATAAGGAAAGTTTCGATGCAACTGCAAGTAACAAAATATGAATGATAAAGTGACGCATTTTAACGGCACATAACTTTACAGTTATTTACAGAAATGTGAAAATCTCATCGCAACCGAATACAATCTTAATCCGGTTCGTTTTACATAATACGACGTAATTGCATAATATCTCAATTATCGATAAAATTATTGGCAGCAAATCTTCATTATCGTGTCAGAGTATAAATAAAGTTTATTCCACTGTATTGAATTACGTCTGATTGAGTACTTTAATAGATAATATCGGCATGAAACTGTAGTCAAGCATTTTGTCTATGTTAAGAAGGAAAGGGTGTTTATCTAGTGTTCTGAACTAGTCTATGGCTTATCTAGAATCTAGCCTTTATTGAAACTTTGTTTCTAGCGGTATAATTTGATTATCTTGCGTTATCGGGCGTAGATATCTGAGGTAAAAACTGAAGCAATCGTCGACAATGGACTTGATTGTGGGTCTTTGTATCTTTTCAATCTATCTGGAGATTGTTGATCATAGTTCTCTCCTTAAAAGGGAGGTGTCTTCTTATAGAAATGTTTGTAACCTGTAATTCCCGAACAGATGTTAGGAAAAGGCTAGGCAGATGATGTTAGGAATCTCTGAAAAACCCCATCATCATCTGCCTAGCCTTTTAACAACTATGTTAGGGTCGTCTTCTAGTCAACCAGGATGCAGCTGAATACCAGGATTTTACCTGTGCGGCTGTTATTACTTGACCATAAGCCCCTCTGATGAATGTCTGAACAACCCCAATAAATGTTAAACCAAATATTTAATAATATAACCAAAATAAGGCATCTTCGGGCACGCTCGTTCCATCATAGACCTCATCCATCGCTTTCCAACAGGCGTGATCGAGGTCAAGAGCGGGCCCGTTTAGCAATAAAAAAAAGCATGCTTGCCTATTTCAGTAGGTACCTAATTATGTATTTATAATTAATTGTGAGTGCGCTAAACAAGTTTCTTAATCAAGTACTATATAGTTTATCTTAGACTGTCACACCCAGCTAGTAGGCAAAGAATGCTACAATTGTAAGCTTACAATACTATTTGAAGGCAGGAGATGATAGTACTTAGTGATAAAATATTTTAAAATAGCCATAATATATCATATACATTATATCATCATTGTGAGGATTGTTTTAAAGGCGCAGCTTATAAGTGACTACACCAAGGTTACTATAGGCCGAACGCTTAACTGAGACGTTGTCTGAGGTAGCTGCGCGGTGCGGGAGGGGTGATAGTTGTCACAAGTTGACGAATCACTGAGCTCTAGCATTACGTCACTACACCCCTCCCGCACCGCGCGGCTACCTCAGGCAAAGTCGGCATATAGTTAGCCAGCCTATGGCAATCTTTAGGTCATGTTCCCAATGTCAAGCAAAACTATTGGTTTTGCTCAAGCCAATTACATTTTTTGCTCTTCCTTGACTATCAAACCAACCAAAATTGAACTATCCACTAAACCAATGAAGCGATTCATAAATAATTGTTTTAAATTAACCCATAATTTGCGTGTATGCATTTGCGTGTCTCCCCCCTTCTATTTTGCCCAAAGGCCATTGTCATTCAATTATCAAGTAACAAAGTGTCAATGTTCTATTTTTTTCATTGTCAAATTCACGTTTACCTAATTGATAAAATCTTGACAATTGATTAACGATTAAAGATTTAACTTTAGTCAGACTGCTGACAAATTTCATTATGGTCGTTAGTTGATCTTTGAACTGACAGGTTGATTATAATCGCTCCGTCTGGTATGATCAAAAAGAAACGTTCCTTTGTTCGTTTTCGTTTTAATTTCTTAGAATTTTTTTTGAATGTTGAAGTTGAATTGAGACGAATTGAGGTTATGTTTTCACAACTAAGAACTACTTAGCTTATATTAATTTATTGATTTAGGTTCTCCAAAAAAAGAGGCATATATAGAGTGATACAGACAATACATGACACATAAATAAAGGGTAACATCAGGAGGATTTGGTAGGGATAACGACAATTTATATGTTAAAATACCATTATCGATGCATTTTTGCCCAGACATCTAACAAATCTGGGAATCTCTCATCCCTTACCTTTCCTTATTGAATAATGAGTTCATAAGACAAAGACAACCAATAACATGTGGTGTATAACTATTCCAGGTCCAGTGCTGTTCCCTCCTTCTCCGAGCGGCGACCCCTCGCAGACCAGCGGCGTGGTCGTAGGAGCATCAGGCTACGGCTTTGTACCCCCCGGCTCGCAAGGTAAAACCTACGGCCGATGATTACCCCCTAGTCATACGTAGTTAGCACTAATATTAAAGTACAAATTGTAACACGAGGTTTTTAGAAAAACTTTTTTTTTGTCTGTACAATGGACAATTCTTTAGGGCATTTATGCCTGAGAAATAGACCCCTGTTCGACAATTTTGTCAAAGAATAGTCAAACAGGACTCTATTTCTTATTAAATTCCAAATTTAGACAAATACTTAGTTTGGCTTCATAGTTATGCAAAATTTTCAAAGGTTTACTAACAAAATGGTGGCTGAAACTTAGTTGTGTAGGGTATGATTGCGATTTATAAATCGAAATTATGTAAAATAATAAAAAAGTAGTTAATTTTTGTACCTATGATTAAGAGAATGTCGTCTAAGACGAAGACCGGCGTAAAGGTAAAACTAACAATATAGGAAAGTTATATTATTTTTAATCTCGTGTTACAAGTTTGTACAAATAAATGTAAAGAACTATTTAATATGTTATTCTACCAAGAACTATTAATTGGAGAATAGCATATTGATTGTAAATTATTTTTTGTTAAATATTGCTGTAGTATAATTTAATTGCATGGGTAGTTTTTGCATGAGTTGTTCCCAACTGACTGTGTCCTACGGGGAGGGTTATATTTTGGCCCAACCTTTTCTGTAAAATCTCTCCGTAAAAACTAAGGTAAAGAGATATTGTAGTGAGCTTATCACTATACCCGATGCTAGGGATTGACAATATTGACAACTCACTTTAAACTCCTTTCATCTTAGTTTTCACGGTAAGATGAATACAGAGTGCATCGGCTGTTGTGGGAAAATGGGATATCAGTTTTGTTGTATGTATATAAAAAAAATGTTGGTGTATTAAGCATGTATATTATTGTATATTATGTGAGCTGAAAAAATAAGAATTTGTATTATATAAGTGTTGTGAATGAAGTTGTGATTAGAGCCCATGTTATTTATAATTTATAAAAATAAACGAATTAATTTTTATCTGTTTTATTTTTTACCTTGCGCTGCACAATAACACGCATGTTTGCACTGCTGTTATAAGTAGATAGTTATCTACTAATACGTACATAATACAAATAACAATGGAGAATGTAATTGTAAATTTGTAATTAGCATTGTAGTAGCTTTTTTAATTATACTGTATATTAATAGTCAAATTAGTCGTGATCAAGACTCCTGCACGATTTACTTGGTAAGACGTGATAAAAGCGATCCGTCGCGTCGATTTAGCTCTAAGGGCTGATTTTTCAATCGACAGATTATTTTTATTCGTGGATAAAAATTGACGCCTGACAGTTTTTGTATGGAAGAATTGTCAAAAATTCAAAATTATTCCTCCGATAAAATTATCTGGAGTTGGAAAAATCAGCCCTAAGATAATTTAAAGGAAACTTATAAGAATACAGGGTGACAGGGACATCGACGCGCAACCTGTACCTGTTACCATGGATTCAGTACATGATTCTGAAACCCATTGCGATGAATTTTTCGTAAAAAAAAAAACGGCTGTTTTATGGAAAAGTGTAATACCTACGCGGTCAAAATGTATGAAACAACAATTTTTTTTTTTATAACCGATGAAAAATTTCTACGCTAGAGGGTCTATCTAGAACCGTGTGCTGAATTTATGGTTACGGTTTGCGCGTCGATGTCCATGACACCCTGTATAATATTAATAACACAAACATTAAAAAACTGTGACGATTTATAAAAAAAAACAATGATTAATATTAAAAGCACTGTGATTAACTACGTAATTCAGTCCATAAAATAAACATAATTTTGTTTGTTTGGAATGTCCTGACTTCCGCAACCGGAAACAAGTTTTGTTTATTAAAAAACAAGTTTTTTTTTTTTTTAATAAATTATCCATTAAAGTGATGAGTTCACGTCTAGTAATAGATTTATAAGAAAACATTAGGCAACTTTTTACAATTGGTTAGCCACTAGGCTAAACAATACAAAAAAAAAAAAAATAAGCAAAAAAGGCCAGGAAATGTATACAAACTATTTGGCATTACAATAATTATTATTTATAGATTAACACTAAAAAAACACAAAATAACCAGATAACCAGATTTAAATTAGCTAACTTTTACGACTAAAGCTAGAAAGGTAAACAATAAACATAAAAGTATGTCAATAAAAGTAGGTCGAATGCTAAAATTGCATTGTCGACATACTCGTATTACTCGAAATTAAGAACTGTGCGACAATCGGTCCATGTCGAAAGTCGTGATTGATTCGACAATAGTGGACAAATGAAATAATTATAAATAAACTTAATAGGGAAACGACAGTTGGCTTTCTGATCCGGCATTATGAAGGTCACTTGATCATGCACGCGAACTTGCCGGAACGAGTGATCTGACGTTAGGCTGTTTGCACATGATGATAGTTTGGCGATTAACTACTCGACTTTTCACTTGTTCTAGGAGAATAATTTAGGGCCTATACAAGTGACAATCGCTTTCAAAGCGACTTCTACAACGAATTTCACGACATAAGCTTTCCGGTGGCATAAGCATTATGGTATAAGTCAATCCCATATATTTTTGATTCTACTATCACCGTTAACGCTGATAAAATGTCACTTTGTTACCCTCTGACACCTCAATAACTTGCTGGAACGAGTGATGTGAGAGGCGTTAGGCTAGGCTCGGGGATAGTTGGATGATTGGGTATTAGATAAAGGGGCAAACGTCTTTCACTTTTCTATTGTTTTAGTAAGAACCTGATTGTTAAAGGTTAGGGTTAGGTCCGGTATGGTCTAGTCTGCATAAAACTATTAATGTTCATGCACAAAACCTCGCAAAAGCTTTTTACAACCTGTTTGGTTATTTTTTTCGCATCATAAGAAGAGCTTGAGCTGATTTTTCAGTTACAGTAATAAAGTTAAGGATTAAATCGGTTAATTAAAACGGCATTAAAGATTAAAAACAAGATTTCTCCCAGAAAATGATGCTAATCCATCCATGCTATCCATTTTATTTTAGAGTTAAACAGATTATAGTAAAATTTAAGAATTTGTTTTTTTTTATCTATGAACAACATGCACCTGCACTGATTCACCCCTTTATAATTCCGAAACGGGAACTCCAATGAGTAAAGCAAAATTACACAAAAACTGATTAAATGTGAATGTGTCAGGTGATTTAAATCATGGCCAGTCGACTAACTCGTGTGGTATGTAGGGGGCCTTATAGATAATGAACAGTAGAATTGACCTGATGGCATTGCGTTTTGACACGTCAAGTTAATCTATCAATTAAGTTTAAGTTTGTTGTAATAACTTTGTATAGGAAACTATATAAAGCAGTTTAAAGTAGTTTAAGTTACATGCATATAGCTGAGTCATTGCTGTTGAAATGTCTGTTACTTTGAACAGGCATTGTTCCTGAAATGCAACCTCACAAACAATCGCAGACAGCTTGCACTCAGTAAATTCAACTTGCTTCGTTTGTGTACGAACTTGAATAGATTATAAAGGTTGTATATTCTTCTATCACACTAGTTCATAATATATATTACTCCCCGCGGTTTCACCCTCATAAGTTTCGATCCCGTGGGAATATCGGGATAAAAAGTGGCCCATGTGTTAATCCAGGGTGTCAGCTACCTCTATACCAAATTTTAAAAGAATTAGTCCAGCCGTTTGTGCGTGAAGAAGTAAGAAACATGCAAATACACTCACAAACTTTCGCCTTTATAATCTAGTGTGATTAAAGTCACTTTTCGTATCTGCCTGTGTAACCGCGTTGTTTTTTTAAAGTGCGCAACGGATTTCGATACGGTTTTCACCATCATTTAGATAATTGATTCCGGGAGTTTTGTTCAACCATACATTTTTGACGTTTAAACGTCTCTGTTTCTAAATAAACTCCATAATGTGTATGACATTAATATTAAACTTACATAATAATAAATTAATTTCGATGTTTTTTCAAGTTGTAAAAACGAAACAGGGACGGGTCGCTAGTTTTAAATAAATGTTTGTTTGATTTTAAAAACAAACTTTGTCGCAATCAAACACTCGCTTAAATTAAGGCTTCGTCAAATTAATAACACAAAACAGTATGAGATTAAATTATTCATAACGGACCTTTTTAATTGTGTTTGTCGAAATTTCTCGATGACTTCATTTATATTTTCGGGTTCACTTTCAGGCAGGGATATTCAATTTGCGTACCTACTCATAATCTCGCGGGCCCTCCCTACACGGTCAAATGCGTTTTAATTATGAAATTGACATATCACAAGTCCATGGGCAGGGCACATTTTGTAATTTAATAAAAGAGTTTGGACTTACGAAATTAATTGGAGCCTGCCTGCGCCATTTCTGGGCAGACCTCTGATATTTATCTGATGCATATTTATATGTTTGCTCACACAAAATAGGGTGTGTTTTTGTGTATTTGTTTAATTCATTCACATTAGAACCCTTTTTGTTTTGTGTTTTAAAATAAATAGGTGCACATGCCCTTTTATTAAACATCATTTTAATCTTCCAAATAATTTTGTCTTATGGTAGTTTTTAAGCGTTTCTTGTAAGACAAGAATTGTTTTAACGGAGGGGAGGAAAAACGGATACGTCTTGAAAACTTTCCCCAGTGTTGCCAACTCAAGACAGTTTCATAAGCTTTTTTGCTGTGACAACTCAGACGTGTATTCTGTTTTATGAAAGAATTGTTTGTTTTGCTTCGTCATAGTTCTGAAGACATTCCTTATAAGATTTCTTGTAAAAGTTCCCCTGTGAAATGAAATTGGAGGTATACTTCTTTTTAGTTGTTTGCAAAGTTTTATATACCAATTATGGAATTAATTTGGTGCGGGAGAGAGTAATATGTCGATTATAGAGACAAAAGTTTGAGCTAGCAAGAATGTGAGACTCATCTCTTCAAATCAATTCTAAAAAAGTACTGATATGGATACCTATCAGTGGGCTTAGCAGCAACGCCTGGAGTACCAATCAAGTTTCACAAATTATTTGAAATACTTACGAATATCAGTCTGGCATAATAGGCCCTAGCACGAACGCGCGACGTAAACGTAAAGTAAATATGAACGATTTTAAAATTGAAAGGGCCTTATTGTTAGACCTCTGAATTCCTTATTTCAAATAATTTATGTGATTTGATGGATATTTTTTGGACACCCATAATTATATTAATAACTAGCAGCGTCCCGCAGTTTCACCCGCATAAGTTTCGATCCCGTGGGAATATCTGGATAAAAATCCTACCCTATCCTATATCCTTTCCCGGGACTCAAACTATCTCTATACCAAATTTCATCTAAATCGGTTCAGCGGTTTAAGCGTGAAGAGGTACTCGTAACAGACAGACAGACAGATACACTTTCACATTTATAATATTAAGTATGGATACTAGTAGTTTCCGATAACATAGGCTTAACGTACTCTCTTAAATCTCTGCCTCGTTAATCTTGTAGTGGCAAACCGTACTGCTGAGTAAGAAGACCTAGGTTCGATTCCCGGGTTGGGCAGACTGGTTTTTTTTTTCATCTGAAATTTCTCCGTAACAGCCCCCTATTCGGTACATGGGACTTAAACATACCTGGTGAAATATGGTTCTACTGTAGGTACACCTTTGCCTAGCCTCTCGCGGAGTACAGGCGTGATGTTATGTTATATATATACGCCAGCACATCAAGCTACTACAATCTGTCAAATTTCTTTAATAGATTTTCAACTTTAGCGCTAAAGCAAAAGGTTCAAGGTTGATTGGGAAAATTTGACAGTTTCGGGTAGCTTGATGTGCTGGCGTCTGTACTTTATAAAATAATAATAAGCCTTATCTGTTCCCAAACTTAACATAGAACTAACTAGTCTACGTGCATTTTACTCAGTTTAAATTGTAACACGAATTAAATTCTAGGTTTGTTCTTAATGAACACGAGTTCTTGTTTGACTTAAAACTTTGCACGTCTGTAATACGTGCATCGCTTGTTCTGTGTAAGGGTGAGGTTATCGTGATAGGCGTAGCGACAAGCGACGAGCGTTTTTTAAGGTAACTTTGAAAGCTAAAATACAGAGTTTACTAGTTGAGCATATTTGGCCTGATATGATGAAATAAATGAAATGAAGTAAAAACTAACAATAGATTTTTGTTTTTATTTTTACATCCTTGTTATCCTTTGTTACCCTGGTGCATGTAGGGCATCTTTTATGCTATTTTTACGACCAAAGAACAAAGAAAATGAAGAAAACATAACTTAGAATGTCATTAAAATAATTGGTTATTAATAAAACAGCCATCAGACCACCATGAGAGACCTATCCATGTCTCGCCATTTTAAGCAATTTCGTAGAAAACCTGATTCCATCTTACGTCCTTACATGATACCATAAAATATCGTACCAAGCTAACCACAATACTTATGAACTAAGTAAGTACTTAGTTGAGTTGATGTAAGTACATCCTACATTAAAATTACACACAAAACCCACCGATTTGGCAAAACTCACTCCAAAATCTTTAATTAAATTACTCACAGCTTTATGTCCCCGCTACATCCTATGTCCTGGGCGGCACTATGACGGAAGTGACGCGTCTCGCCATAGCGGCGCCATGCCGGAACCCGGCTGAAGGGTTGCCCCGTCACAAATCAAGTTATGAGAAACGCCGCAAAAGGAAACTTTGTGCATTTCCGAGCCGACAAGCGTGAAATCCGACACAAACGACCCCGCACAACTTTAAACCTTAAAATTAATTTCGTACGTTCTAAAATCCCCTGTGTGTGATCTCGAGCACTCTTCAATACTGATATAACTTTACTTGAGTGATTATTCTTGGTATATTGAATGTGTTTGTAACATTTTGTATTAAATTGTTAGCGTGGGTAAACAATGAGTTGAATGGCTCTGTTTGGGAGCCGTCACGATTTAGGAGTTTTGAGGATATTTTTATTATATACTTAGGATCTCTGTTGTTGATGCAAAAAATAATTTAAAAAACAGTTCTGGCATCGGAATTTCTTCTTCTTCGTGTCGCTGGCACGTCACAATTATAATTGTCTATAGTTTACACAATGACATTAGTCGACAACTTGACCTATAAGATTTCGTAGAGAGGAGCGTTTTCGTAGGTCGCGCCTATGTATTTTAAATCTTGTTGCCCCAAAACTTCGCCACTTCCAAAGCTGTATCATCTTGAAAGTTCAAAATCAGGCGTATCGAGTATTCTTCTCATAGATGCCCATTTCGACATCGTATCACTATCGTATTGCTTGCCGATTGGGCCAAAAACAACGTCCATACTTATCGATACTGTATTTTGTCAGCGTGTCAGCAGCGCTTACTTATCCCCTTTGATGATCGGGAAAAAACCATTTTAAGATGACTTAGATATCAAATGGCATTTTACTAACACTAGGCAATAAGTTATTTTTTGTTTGTTACTAACACTATATTTTATGGACATTTGTGTCCGAAAAAAAAACAGTGGTAGGTACTCCGGGAGTGCCGACAGAAGTGAAAACAAAACACAAACAGAATACTTTGCCATCATTCACTGACATATCGGATATACATTAAAACCGAGTACATCTCGAGGACAGCCGAACACATCCGAAGCGGTGTCGGTTATACATTTTCGTCGCGCCGTAGAAAGAGAGGGGGATACTCCTACGCCGCGCCGGCTGTCTACTCTCCATCCGTCTTACGAATTTTCGATCAGGGTCACGTGTCCTGACGCGAGTTTAACATTTTTTACCCATTACAAAAAAGTGTACAACGCCGCTAAAGAAGTTTTCACTTCAATAAAGCTATTCTATTCTATAGTCGTATCGTGAACCAGTACATACTGCCGATCGCGATACACATATTCGATACGAATCGTTCAGATACGCGGTTACATACGGATCGGGGTGTATCAGATACGGCGCGTGGCATGATCGCGTATCATTTTGCGTCCAAACTAGCGACAATGATACACGTCAATGCTACGCGACGGAGATCTAATGTAGAATGTAGTCTGGACTTAGCTGAAGCGCCGAGGTCACTTTGCCTGTTTTGAGACATAGAGGGCATAGCTCCACATCCAATGAATGATTTTAGAAATGATAATTGCTACACCACAGGATGCTTGGATACAAATCTTTATCGACGACGATCTATCTATCGTAGATTGTCAATCAGTTGCTACTATCACAGATCTATGGTGGTTAATATGAGAATTATGGTCATACCTGTAGTCACCTGTATAATTTGGCAATGAAGTTTTGTCACTCAAACTTTTAATTGGAGAAACCCCACGATATTTCAACACTGCTTCAATTTTATTTCGCATTTAATTAGGCTATGAAGGCCTTTAACAATATTAACAGACATAATAATATTAAAAAAAAAACATACGATATTATTAGAATAAGTTACTGAAAGCCATACAATAGAAATGAAATATACAAAAAACATTATATCTATTAGAAGCAATTTATTGTACATTGACTTTTATTTGATTATAACCTTGTGGTCAGTTTGGTAAATATTGCAACCAATCAAATATACGTTGGTGTTTTTGTCACAATTATTTGAAAGTATCAAACTTTAATACATTGTCGTAATGATATTATGCTTTAATAGTAGTTTAATAATTATCTTGGTAACACGTATTTTAGACGATAAAAGTGGTAATAGCACAATATTTAAAATTGTGAGTTCGAATCTCGTTTGATGTATTACTGACATGGACACACAAGTACACTAAACATAAATCAGGGTCAGCCACATTATGGTATCAATTTAGAGAACTGGTGTTCTTCGTTATCTTATAGATGATTCCGAATTATAGGTATAAGTTTCAAACAAAATTTAGCCAAATCGAAAGTGTTAACATTGACCTCGCGACCTCGCAAAGCTCTACCGGTCCACCGGCCTAGGTCTTCGGTAGGTTACCATTGCTGTGCCGGATAACCCCAACCGGGCCTGTGTCCCAGCAGTGGGAACATTAAGGCTGATTATGTATGTATGTATGTGCCGGATACGGCTGTATAACAAGTTACTGTGACCCTACTATGATAGATTATATAACTTTCGACTCTGAACTGAAACTGTTCAAAGTTATTCGAAATATACATATTACAAGTTTCTACTCAAAATCACATAAAGAACAGCTGTTAAACGTCTCGTAAGCGTTTTTGGAAATGGTAATCATTTCACAAACCCTGTAACAGTTCTTAGGGAATATGTAAATGCCTTGATATTTATGGCTCCCGCAGACAGGCGCCTCGCGGCGGTGCGACGCGCCTGTATACAGGGGCCTTTATGGATTCCCAAAAAAACTTCACCTAAGCTATTGTTTCTTACAAAAATAAAGAGTTGCAAGAGCTACTCTTGGTGCAGTAGGTACAAAGTAGAACCCATTTATCTTTTTTCTGGACAAAGGCTTCCCTTTTTCCTTTTAAACCTCGGGAGTCTTGTGCGATCTCTGTCCCTGTTGGCTCTGCAAATGTTACCAGATCATCACACCACCTTCGCCGTTTATCAATTCATCTTTATTCACGTATTATTTTTTGCTTTCAGGACCGGCGATACCAAGGTTTTTCTACAGAAGACGTATTTATCTAAGAAGGTAGAACAATTAGTTAAAAAAAAAAAACACGAAATGGTGTCTACGTTTGTTTGTACAAAATAATTATTTAATTATTACCCGAGTACCTTTTTGTGTAAATTTAATGAAAATCATGATTTATGAACGTGTCAAATGCATGCAGTGTGTATATAAATATTGATTAAGACATGTTTCACCATTATGTATAATTTAGTGATTATCGAGAAGTGTCCAAGAGCCCTTGACTCTAAAATTTAATTTAATATCGTCTCATCTTTCAATTAAGGCAAATCTTTAACATAATAATCAAGTTATGAAGTAGAAATACGCAAAGAATTTACCTTAATTTAAAAAAGAAGTTAAATTTTGTTATGCTACCTCTGGAGCAGTGCCTTCAAATAATGATTTTTTTTTATATCCTTAAAATGACGCTCCAAGGTCTTGCATATTAGTAAAAACTATCTGATCCTGTATACAATAGTCATTCTAAAGGTTTCTATGGTTTCTCCTATAAATTGAGTATTGCTGGTTAAACTTGGAATTAGCTCACATTTTTAAATGTTGTGGCGGCTCCCACACTGAATTGCTTCAAGAATCGACTGGACAGATTAAATATCTCCAAGCAATTTGATACACACACATCAGCTAATTAGTTGCTTGCGTGTCTAACAAAATAATAATAATTGTTGAGTTCACTACATTTCGTTAGCTTTTGGGCAAAGTTGCCATAATTTATCATGTTCTAAGTATACTAGTACAGTTATAGAAATATTTGCCCGGATTCAAGTCGTGTTACTCGCTTATAGTGCAACTTTGTTCCTTTACAAGGCTCTGCGAAGTCTCAGGAATTTGTGTACCTACCAGTAGCATGTCTGTACCTACCCAATAATTTTGATACTCTGGTTTATATCCTGTTGAAAGACACCATAGAATTAATATTCATGTAGGTACTCGTATATTTACAATAAGATATCTTTGCGACAGTTAAACAGAATCTATCTATAATACAGGGTTATTGGTAAAACATTAACAACCTCTCAGGACTATATTACTAACATCATAAACAACAACTTCTGCTCTATGACTCTTATTAATTCATCAGACTTTCATACAAAAATAAAAATAATTCAATTCAACGAATTGAAGTATTCGATTTTCTGTTAGGAACTCTACACGAAGCAAAAGACAGCGCTAGTTAGGTAAACAAGAAGCGTGGTTTAGATAGAACAACGAAAATATCACAAAGGTTTGTTTTTGGTAAATGTATTATGTTTTGAGGGGCCCGTAGCTAAATAATAACAGCCGCACAGGTCAATCGATCAGGTTAAGCTACGTGACCATCTTTACATACCGAGACCCCTCCGTGCCTCGGAAAGCACGGTAAGCCGTTGGTCCCGGCTGTCATTCGCGGATCTTTGACAGTCGTTACGGGTAGTCAGAAGCCGAAAAGTCTGACAACCAGTCTTACCAAGGAGTATCGTATTACCCAGCAACTGGGTTGTGGAGGTCAGGTAGGCAGTCGCTCCACATAAAATACTGGTATTCAGCTGCATCCGGTTAGACTGGAAGCTGACCCCAACATAGTTAGGAAAAGGCTAGGCAGATGATGTATTATGTTTTGTAAAAAGTCATAGAACAAAAGTTGTTGTTTAAGATGTTAGTAATCCACTTCTGCAAGGTTGGTAGTATTTTACCAGTAACCCTGTATACATTGCAATATTATTCATGAAAATATCTATCAATTTTTTTTTAATGAACATTGATAGACTGCCTCATTGGTCTAGTGGTCGCAAGCGCTACTGCCGAGCATGAGGTCCTGGGTTCGATTCCAGGGCCGGGGAAAGTGGTTTAGGGTTCTTCCATCTTGAATTTCTCAGTAGCAGCCCGGAGTCTGAATTTGTGCCCGGTTAATGGTAATAGGCTTGCCCCCTACTACAGGGGCGAAATGTCTAATGTGCGCCTCTGCTTAACCCTTCAGTGAATACAGGCGTAATGTTATGTTGTGTTAACATCATCATCATCTGCCTAGCCTTTTCCCAACTATGTTGGATACCAGTATTTTACATGGAGCGACTGCCTAGCTGACCTCCACAACCCAATTACTGGGTATTACTATACCCCTTGGTACGACTGGTTGTCAGACTTTCGTTAAAAATAATTTAATAATAGTTAATGTTAATTTGCGTTAACATTGATAAAAAAAAAAAAAAAACTCATAGGCTGAATATCAAGATTTATTATTTATTGATAATCAAATTATACAGGGTGTCATCTGTGTCATAAACTTCATTAGACATTGAAATTATGGTAAAACACGTCTTAATCTGTATGCTATTCTTATTATATTATTTAAATACAACAATGACGAAAAACTGTGATAACAATAAAATAAGTATGTATTTACAATGAAGGAATGACAGATGTAAAGTTTTTTTTTTACCGTATAGAATGTGCCGAATGGTGTGTAATATCTTGTATGAACTATGGGAATTTATGTGAACAATAATGTAAATATAAATATGAAAAATGTATGTAAATAAAAGTGTAATGTATTTCTATAGTACTTTGTTTTATTTTAGAAATAAGATAAGTGTATCACATCCCGCAAGAGTTATCTAATGCCTACCTACTCTAAAGTTTATAGTACCGAACAAGTTTTTTTTTTTTATTCTCATCATACCATGTCATAAAATCCACTTTTCGTCACCATGGATCCAAACGTCAGTGTAGCCCGCGAAATTAAAATTTTCATACGTTTTTTGCAATTTGCAGGTTAGTAATCTGATACAAAATCGACATACAACCTGTCGATCTAATAAAACTCACGGCCGTAAAAATTATTTACGTATAGAATTATAATCATAAAAATCATCAATACATCTCTCTAAGTTTATTTTCGGTACAATATTGAATGATTATTTCATTAAATCACGACATTTGAAGCCAATTCCAAGTTAAGAAGTTGTATAGCTGATTCTAATCACACTAAAATTAGAAAGGCTAAAGTTTGTGAGTGTGTTTGTATGTTTGTTATTTCTTCACGCACAAGCGGCTGAACGGATTTGGATGAAATTTGGCACACAGATAGTTTATTACCAGGATTAACACATAGGATGCTTTTTATCCCGATATTCCCACGAGACCGACACTTATACGGGTGAAACGGCGGGGCACTGCTAGTGACTTATAATCCTGTAAAGCCACATTTGGTACGGTCGCGAATCATATTTTAATCAACACAACCTGACACTAACCTGCAAATTGCAAAAAAATTAAGAAAATATAAATTTCGCGGACTACCATAGCGCTTTTCCCTTAAATACTTTTTTCCCAACACGCTTGTTCCCACGAAAAAAAAACCAAATTCAAAGTAAGGAATCTTTCTTAGGGGCCGATCTTATGAAGATTTTACCTCCAGAGCATGTGCTCTAAAAGTGTTATTGGAAATATGTAGTAAAGGTAAATGAGATTTGCGCCTCACAGATGTAGTTGCCAGCCACTTCAATCTGCTTTCGCGCTTCATTTCGTCGGCTAAAAGAAATTCGCTCTTTTGAAGGGTGAATATGTCATAATATACGCATACCTATGTATATACAGTCTACCATGCTCTTTTTACTGAGCTACGACTTTGAAAGTATGGCATGGGGGTACAAATAAGTCGGAAAACTCACCTATCTATGGGATGATATTTTAAAAAGAGGTCCGATTATTTTCATAATATTATGAAGGTACGAGTATATAGATAGTATTATTTTGAAGCATGAATGTTTAGAAGATTCTCCATTTGTGCTGAAGACATCTACCGCGTGTTCAGTCAGTATGAGTTTGACATAATCCTATGCCTTTCCCTTTCCTTTTTTTGTCGAGGGGTCAGGGGTAGCTACCTCCTCAGTTAGACCTAGACGGCAGGTCAATGAGAATGTCCACGGGATAAAAAAGGTCCTTGCTTTTGGCGAAGTCTTGAAGAAGAAAAGGAGTGAGAGGCCTATTTTAGCAGTGAAAACACACAGTAACTAACTAGTATTCAGCTAATTGGACCATCTTCTTTAATTGATCAAATTATTCTTGCCTTTAGAACTCGCTACAATTACTCAACGTTCCAGCGTTTTATCTACATTCACGAACAGATCGTGTTTACGCCAATGTTTAGCAAAATGTTACCTTGTACAAATATTTGACAGTTTAGTAGTTTACTCAGGGTAATCGTAAAAGCGAAATTAACATGAGAGGGATCACGAGCTGGAAGTCATGGGGAGAAGCCTTTGTCCAGCAGTGGGATGATGCAGGCTAACACCAGTACAGGGCAAAAGTCACCCTTCTGTCCTAATTTCTATCTTCTGGTGTTTGTGGCCAATTCTTATAAAAAAAGTCGAGTTCGTTCCGCCATCTCCTCCTGGGTTTGCCACGTCGCTACTTAGACAAAACGATTGCAATACTTACACAAATTAATCTAGAAAAACAACATATAGCAGTGTTCATAATCTCAGATAATTTATATTCCATCGCCACCTAATCAGTTATCTACTTTAGTGAAATGTATTCTAAGTTGCTTTTTGAGTGACTATTTATAACAAAAAGGTCCTATTAAGTTTTTGGTTCCAATGGAATTTGAACTTTGTAAAGTATGACATTCAGTTTGTTGTTCCATAACTTGAAAGTTATTTCAAATTCGGGGCCCTAATAGTAGTCACTGATGGATAAGAATTGCTTTCAAAGATTTTTAAGTTCTATTAAATTAACGCAATTGTTTGGAAGTGTTCACAAATTGAGCAGTAGTGGCCCTGTGGTAACGGGCGCGAGTTACGAGTTGCAGGTCGTAGCTTTACTTTGTGTAAACTGTTTCATCACCACTGCTTCCAAAACGGTGAAGGAAAACATCGAGAGGAAACTGGCATGTCCTAGAACCAAAAAATCGAAGACATGTGACATCCACCAACCCACACTGCACCAGCGTGGTGGATTACGGCTCATTCTCTCTCATGATCTATGCGTCATGATCGTGAACGGGCGCCGTCAGTTGGGGCTGGTTATCACTTAGCTCCACCCCGGTGGGTTCCCGCATTGTCGAGGCGGGGGGGCTCAGTAGCCGTGGCTTGGACACCCACGGTGAAGCGAAGAGGAACCCGAGGAGGGGCCGCTCGTCAGGGCTTTTGCCTGTAAGCCGACGACGTAGCGGCCAACAAGTAGGTTGCGGTGCCGCTTGGGCGACATTGCAACTGAGGCGGGCCGCGATGTCGTATGGGAGGCGTCGCGGCTGAGGGTTGGAGGCCGCGGCGGCAGAGGAGTGCCGGTATTGCGGTGCGCCGCTCTCCCTACCTTCCGCGGCTTTGACGGGGTCACCACCGTCTGATGGCGGACGCGGTGGGGCCGCAGGGGAGAAAGAGTGTTGGTATGACGTTGGCCGCTCTCCCTATCCTCTGCGGCCGAAAATTGGCAGGCGGCGGGGCCAATGTCCTGACCCGACGCAGGGGGACCAAGGGTGCCCAGACACGGAGTCGTCTGGCGCCCATGTGCTGGTTTGGTCCCTGGGGTGGTCACGGCGTGCTATGTGTTCTGGTGCGCCGGTGATGGGGAATACTCCCCAGAGGAGGGTCCGGTGACGGACAGCCGCGGCGGGTTCACGGATGAGTGCTAACGCGTGCCCGTGTTCCCGCCGTAAGCGGCAGAGGAGGATACCGTGGAGTTTTAGTGGGTTAGAGTCCCACATAACTGCACTATCTCCCCGTGGTAGTGCAGAATGCATGAGCATTTCTCCACGTAAAAAAAAAAAAATGGTTGTCACTTAGCTGCCTCGGCTTATTTTGAATTATTTTATTTTTGGATTGTTGTTTTGTTACTATTTGCTGTACTCTGGACGCTTTTAACGCGTACGTCTTTTTTTTACATCGTTCTCTCTCATAATTTAAAAGAGTGTCCATGGAGTTTCTTGCCCGTTCTTCTCCATAGGTACCTACGCTTTGGAATGGGCAACTTTACTAGCTTCATATTTTCTGACTGACTGATTTTCTGAGAATTCAAAAGTGCCTGTAAATGGTTTAATTGAAATAAATGCTTTGAGTTCACCAAGAGGAGGCGTGTGTCCCAGCAGTGGGAACATTATAGGCTGGCTATGTGTTAACATATCACAGTGTGTATTAATATTGTGTCAAAGGTAACTCTCAGATTATATGTATTTAGTTTTTCACATTATTGTTCTTAACTGTACCTACATAACCCTTTTTCACAACCAAAGTATCTTGGTGATTGCATAGAAAAATGTAATAAAGCCCAGTTGAAAATAGTGCAACTTTGACCCCTGCGTTTTCCAGAACCCTCGGGACACGTATCTTCTCTTCAGAGGGTTATTTATTTTTAAATTAGATTCGGTTCCGGATGCGGCCTACCTTCTCTTTTGTATCCAATGTCATTATGTGGAATCTATCACGCCTACACACATCCTTCAAAGACAAGACGATTTTTTTAAGGATATTCTTTTGATATTCAAATCATGGACAGAAAATCCGTTTACTGTGAGTAAAGCAATATTAGACGTGTGGATATTTTCATACAATATGTTCAGTTTTTTCAGAACTATTTCGTCTGCTTTGTTTTTTCTTTATTAGGTACGTAATTTGTAACACAATATTATTTTTAACGTCTTTCAGTGTTGTATTTACGCCATTGTTATTAGTGGGTGTGATTTTGTAGGTTTTTAGGCACTACTTACCTACGTGTTAATAAAAACAAGTCAGATTTATTATTACATTTATTCAATAACGCAGATTCTTTTGATTTTTTTTGACAAAAATCTTCTTGTTTCCAAATTTGTTTTTATTCCCAAAATATTCCTCTCCTCACTGCATCAATTTGTGCTCTATCTGATCTCAAAGATAATTTAATATAAGCTGTTCGTCAAATGATGAGCACGCACATGAAAAAAAAACAAAAAAAAAAAAAATATAATAACCTACACCTATAGATAGATATACATATATGTCAACAAAACAATAAATAAAAAAAACGTGTGTGTGCTACTATGGCCACTATCAACAAATAATAAAAATAAAATAAAGTTAAGCGAGTCTGACTCGCACTTGGCCGCTTTTTAATTACAGGAGTTGGCCATCAGATGTTCGACAACCTAGGGGTGATGATTAATGGTCAAAAAAATCACGGGAAATCTTTTTTTTTACAGACCTCAGGCATCCAGCCACACATATTGTTCTTCTTGGGTTTGGGCTCACAATTGCAATTTGATTCTGACGTTGGGTTAGTTTCGGGCCCGTTACCGCCACTGGTGCCCGGTTCTGGCTGTGGCTGTGATCCAGGCTTTTGTCCAGGATTTAGTCCAGGCCCGGAAATGGGATTAGGATTTGGTTTCGATTCTGTCTGACAATTGCTATTGGAATCACCTTGGTTCAATATCTGTTTCCATATTGGTATTGGTATAAAAGTACCACCTGTGTTAAATAAATAATTATCGAATAAATCTTTGAAATAGATTAGAGATTGTAAATGTCAGGTTTTTGATGAAAAAGGGGTGCTATCTACCTTCCTAACCTTATGCCAATATCACAATAAAGATTCATTCATCCGATTGGGTATGTTTCTATGTCTCTCTCCTCTTTTTAAGAAAAGCTATAAGTAGCCATTCTAATAGATAATAACAATCCTCCTGACCGATTTCTGTCGACGGAGTCAGAACTCAACGGATTTTAGTCACGTGCGCAGGAGATAATTATTATAGTGAACAAGTGTGAGCGCAAACACAGATGCACTCTCTCTCATAGTCCCATGGACGGCCATCCGACGCGACAGATCAAGCGCAGGATCAACGAATTTACGTGCTTACAGAGGCACGGGGATATTACATTAGTAGCTTCCAAACTTCGGGCTGCTACTTAGAATTTTTTAATGGAAAAAAACCCAATAACACTGCCCGTCCTGGGAATCAAACCCAGCACCCTAAGGACCAAGAGCCCAACGGGGCAGATGCGCGTCGGGGGTGCGCGTCGGGGGTGCGCGTCGGGGGTGCGCGTCGGGGGTGCGCGTCGCGTGAATCATAAAATTATTGTCATTATATCACGTGTTCCTCATGTCTTTTTGTTTTTGTATTTATCTCTTATTATGCAAAATGTAAGGTAGGTTACATTTAGTTACAAAAAACATACTAACACAAACCATCGCGGGTTTAACAGCGGAGAGACACGGCTACTCGGTGTCACAAGATTTTTATTTACTTACATAATTAGGTAAGTATAGGTTTATTAAAAAACTTGTCTTCGAATCAGCTGTTGATACCGCAAAAATCGATGGCTCCTCAACTTTAATTTTTAACAATGTTACTTTCAATATGCTACTTTACCATACATCTGCCTAGCCTTTTCCAAACTATATTGGGATCGGCTTCCAGTCTAACCGGATGCAGCTGAATACCAGTATTTTACATGGAGCGACTGCTTATCGGACCTCCATAACCCAATTACTGGGTAATGCGATACCACTTGGTAGGACTGGTTGTTAGACTTTCGGGCTTGTGACTACCCGTAACGACTGTCAAAGATCCACGAATGACAGCCGGGACCAACGGCTTAATGTGCTTTCCGAGGCACGGAGGGGTCTCGGTATGTAAAGATGGTCACCCATCCACAGACCAACCGTGGCAAGCGCAGCTCAACCAGATCGGTTGACCTGTGCGGCTGTTATTGTTTAGCCACGAGCCCCTCTGCCTGCTTCTTTATCATAATGGGATGATTTGATATATAATATAACTAGCAGCGCCCCGCGGCTTCACCCGTATATGTTTCGATCCCGTGGGAATATCGGGACAAAAAGTGTCCTATGTATTAATCCTGGTTATAAAATATTCGTGTGGCCAATTTCATTAAAATCCGTTAAGTAGTTTTTGCGTGAAACAGTAACGAACATCGACCATCCACCCTCACAAACGTTTCGCGTTTATACATAATTTTAGCAAGGATACTTACTAACAAACACCACAGTTAGGAGCAAAAGATAATATATTAAAATGTATCGATTCGTCGCCATCACTTATAATATTGGTTTGTTAACTAATAGTAAAATTTTATATAATGAGGTTTATATAGGGCAGTTTAATGGTTCGATTTATAGGTGCACCATGATTTTTTATAATGAATGTTATTATTGCGACTTCGTGACATATAACCAATATAATATAATCGATTTGTATGAATGATATATTTAAATTCATACATTTGAATCCATACTAATATTATAAATGTGAAAGTGTGTCTGTCTGTTACCTCTTCACGTTTAAACCGCTGAACCGATTTAGATGAAAATTTGATATAGAGATAGTTTGAGTCCCAGGAAAGGACATAGGCTAGTTTTTATCCCCATATTCCCACGGGATCGAAACTTATGCGGGTGAAACCGCGTGGCGCTACTAGTGACTAATAGTTGCAAATGTACAACCAGTGCCCAAAAAGGGCGACCGTGCAGACCCTGCCCATTACCGTCCGATCGCCATTACCTCCATTCTGTGCAAGGTTATGGAAAGGGTACTGAACAGTAAGTTGCTGACCTACCTTGAAGATAATGATCTCCTCAGTGACCGTCAATATGGCTTTCGCTGGGGGGGTCAACTGGTGATCTTCTTGTGTATGTCACGCACTGTTGGGGCGAAGCCATCGAGAGACACGGTGAATCGCTTGCTGTATCACTTGGTATCTCGAAGGCCTTTGACAGGGTCTGGCACGCCGGTCTACTCAGCAAGCTTCCTGCTTATGGCATCCCAGCTGATTTTTGTAGCTGGATATCAGACTTCCTTAGTGAGCGGTCGATCAGAGTAGTCGTTGACGGCTGCTCCTCTGACCTTATGGCTATTGATGCCGGAGTTCCTCAGGGGTCTGTTCTCTTTTCCTGCTGCACATCAATGACCTACTTCAGCCTGGTGTTGTTGAGTACGCATATGACAGTACTGTTTCAGAGAGATACTTGTCCAGCGCAAGGGCCAGAGGAGCCGAAGTTCATTCCTTGAGAGAGGCCATGGTAGCGGACAGATTTGACCTTAAGCCTTGTTTCCCAGTGGGGTGATGACAATCTGGTCTCTTTTAATGCCACCAAAACACAGGCGTATTTTTTTACCGCCAAAAGGAGTCGTTTTTACCTGACTCCTACTTTTCGGGGTACATCTGTTCCTGTAACTGATCGGCTCGAGATCCTAGGCATGGAGTTGACATCTAGTCTCAACTTCGGCGCCACCATCGAGTACAAAGCCCAAACTGCGGCCAAGAAGCTGGGCATCCTAAATAGGGTGAAGCGATACTTTACGCCTGGACAGCTTTTAACCCTATACAAAGCACAGGTCCGATCCTGCATGGAGTATTGCAGCCACCTTTGGGATGGCTCAGCGAAATACCAACTTGCCGCGCTTGACTCGGTGGAACGCAGAGCTAAGAAGCTCATTGGCGACGTAAAACTAATGGATGCCAAGCTTCACAGCTTGGCTCATCGCCGCAAGGTTGCCTGCCTGTCGGTCTTCTACAGACTGTACTTCGGTGAGTGTGCCCAAGAACTCCACGACCTCATTCCACCGGCCCCCTTCTACCTTTGGGCATGGACGCACAGCATGTTACCATCCCTACCTGGTTGCTATTCCACCAATTCGCACTAAGCGTTTGCAAATGTTCTTTATAATGCGCACAGCAAAAGAATGGAACTCTCTACCTGCTTCTGTTTTTCCGAGCGCATACAACCCAAATCTCTTCAAAGTGAGAGTGAACAGGCTTCTTCTGGATTAGCTCGCTTCATCGTCGACTTTGTCTCTGTCACCTTTGACTTAGACTAGAGTCAAGAGCAAGTCCATTTCAAATAAAAAAAAAAAAAACAGTGGCACTCCGGGAGTGCTGACCGAAGTGAAAACAAAACACAAACAGAATACTTTGCCATCATTCACTGACATATCGGATATACATTAAAACCGAGTACATCTCGAGGACAGCCGAATACATCCGAAGCGGTGTCGGTTATACATTTTCGCCGCGCCGTAGAAAGAGAGGGGGATACTCCTACGCCGCGCCGGCTGTCTACTCTCCATCCGTCTTACGAATTTTCGATCAGGTCACGTGTCCTGACGCGAGTTTAACATTTTTTACCCATTACAAAAAAAGTGTACAACGCCGCTAAAGAAGTTTTCACTTAAAAAAAAAAAAGAAAACTACACGTGTCCGAACCACTTCTCTGAAATGGTCACGTCACATTTTTTAGGATCAGTCTATTGTCACTTATTCTTCTTAGCGTGTCGATGGCAATCTGAATGGACTCGGCCCAGAATTCGGCTACGTGTTTGGCGCTATCAATAGACGCTTCCATCGGTTCCTGTAACATGCAGCTGGCAGGACACGTAGGACAAGTGTTCCATCGTTTGTGGATTAGTATCACATTGTCTCTAAGTGATAAGTTCACTGTAGTACTTTATACAATAAGACTAAGGCTCTCTGTTAATGTTTAAGTTAATTAGTCGTTGAAGTACCATATAATAAATAAATAAATATTTACACTTCAAGGCGGAGTCTCTACCTGAACAGGTTGGTCAACCTGGGTCCGGAGTCAGTTTAAAGAATTCCACGTTACCCAAGGCAACTCATGTCCAGGTGGAAGATCTTGAGCGGGCGGAACTAATAGTTTGGGTAAGGAAGCACTTTCTCGCCACAGCTTCAGTCTTTCTGTTGAGCATTCGCCAGTGAGTGGGACGATACACTTTAAAAAATTGTTTCGGGTTTTCAGTATTTGTGCTACATGGATTTTGTCGTGCAAAGTATGTCGTGTGTCGGAGACCTTTTTGGCTCTTTCGCTGGAGCTTGCCACCGCTCTACGAACTACTGTTGGCGCTATTCCTGCTAGTAGATACAGCATTTGTACCGGGATCGGTTTAGGCAACCAGTGACTGACAGACGGACTACTGTTGTCAATAAACCAAGCGGTCTATTCTGTAAAAATCTCACCGTGAAAGCTTAAGTGAGCTTGAAGTGAGCTGTCAATAGAGTCAAGCCCTAGCATCAGGTGGAATAACAGCTAAAAGAGACAGCTGACATTGGAATGATACATCGACTAAAGCGAGGTAAGTACAATGATCGTCAGTATGGCTGTTCTCATGACGAGAATCACATGAAAGCCAAGAAAGTTAAACAAATACATTTTCTGAACCCTGACCTCATGTTTGTTGATTTCAGAATCGACGTCTCTCGATGTAGATTCTGAAATCATTGTTTGGAATAATACACGCTTTGCAACGTTAACTCCGCTTTATAATTTTAATCTTTCTTAAGTTTTCATCAGACTATTGGCCCAAACGCCCGATTAGTTAAGCAAAGAAAGTATTAAATTAAAGAAAAAAAAATGTCATACGTACGCGGCTATTTTTTTTTTGTCAGCAAAAAACAATTGGCAGCAGCAACAGTGATCATGGCACATTTAGAAAAAAAAATATTTGGAAGAGATAATTATGCAGCTTGGGCTTTTTCTGTGCGTACATACTCGTATTTGGAGCATGAAGATCTTTGGAAGTGCGTGTTGGTTGAAGAAGTTTTCACCACAAAAGTTGAAGATGTCAAGAAGGCTCGAACAGAAATTGTCCTACTGGTGGATACCGTTAATTACATCCACATTCAGGACACTAAGACTACAAAGGAAGTATGGAAAAATTTACGGAAGGTTTGATGATTCTGGCTTAACAAGGAAAGTAGGCTTGTTACGCGAATAATTTACTACGGATTTTGAACGTTGAGGTACTGTTGAAGCTTACGTAAACAGGGTAATAACCTGTCCACACAAGCTCCGTAATATAGGATTTATAGTCGACGATGAGATGAGTGCTACTAAAAAGGTATTTATGATTCTGCAGCCTGGGAGAGACCTATGTCCAGCAGTGGACTGCAATAGACTGACTTGATTGATTGATTGCTGCCTACCTAGCTTTGCACAGTGGCTGGTACCTGGACTCTGGAGCTGCAATGCATATGACGAACAACAGAGAATGGATTTATGTTTATGGCTCCGCTTCAGTAAATTCCATCAAAGTAGCTGACAACAAAACTCTATACGTCAAAGGCTGTGGTAAAGTAAATTTAAAGCTATGATGGTGTAAGCAAGCAATTAATAGGAAGTCATACAGGTGCCAATTTTCTTGTACATTCCTGATTTAGCTGTGAACTTATCGTTGATATATCAGATAACCCAGAATAACTGTGAAGTGAAGTTTGATAATGATTGTTGTAAAATATTTCATTGATTCAAAGTTTCTCATGACCGGATATGTTCATAATAATTTGTATGTAATTTGTAGTGAAGCATATGCACTATTAACCTCAGCACATTTGTGGCATCAAAGGCTGGGCCATCTTATTTATCAGAATCTTCAGAAACATTCTGTATCTGTTGACGGTGTTGACATGAAACTTACTAAACAAGATAATTTTATACGTAATACTTGTCTGCAGGGTAAACAAAGAAGACAACCTTTCAAGAACAATGGCACAAGGGCTCTAGTTTCCTCGAGCTGATATACTCTGCTGTGTGTGACCCTATGGAGGAGAAGACTCTCGGTGGGGTCAGATATTATTGATGATTTTTTCAGAAAGATATTTGTTTATTTTATGCATTCAAAGTCGCAAATAATTGAGAAAGAATTATGTGGAGAATCAGCTGGACATAAAAAAATATTAAATTCTGATAACGGTAAGGAGTATGTGAATGAAGCGTTTGACTAACAGCTAACTAATAACTTATGTAAAGAGTTTGATATCAACAGACAGCTCACTGTACCATATTTTCCTGAACAGAGAGTAAGAGCGAATGTATGACTAGAACTTTAGTAATTGAACGTGCCCAATGTGTGTAGTGAAATGATGATAAGTATAAATAATTAACGGCATGTGGGAAGAAAAACGTATTATGTTAATATTTTGACTAGAACTAATTTATCTGGGCGAAATGGCATCCTAGAGTATTGCTGTAATTGCGTAGTTGGTCGCGGAACGCTCGGTTCTTGTGCCCATGTAATGACAGTTGTTTGGTATTTGGGATGGGCAAGGTATCAGGATACTCGTAACATTTTACTACAAGCTCAGCATTTAAATCATGTTTTTGTAGAAGAGGAATAAAGACTCTAATCAAGATGTTGTTTTTTGTTATTAGACCTAACCTGATGTTGCATAGATCAAATGTTATTTGTTAAATATTTTAATTTTGAGGGTTTTTAAAAATATGTATAATAAGTATATCAATCTACTCCTGGTAATGTATTCTCAACATTGAAAAATATTTTGAACAATATAAATGAACTCTTTTTTGTACAAATTAATGTATGGATCTCGCCATGGTTCTTTAATTTGATTAGGTTTGACTGAGCTGACTGTACTAAATTCAAGTTGTCAGTATTCGTTTGGACATAATATTTAATTATTTAAAGAGTGGTATCCTCGTGGTAGGCTCGCGGTTTTTTTAAGCCACTTTTCGTGAAAAGTAAGCTGTTAGCGTTTCAGTGGAATAGTAGGTTGTTATATGAGGGTCGAAAGGAAGCTATTGATGACTTTTACCCGTGTTAAACACTCTACTTTCATTTCGAATATAAGGAAAGTAAAAAATTGTGGTTTTTCTAAAATATTTATTGATAGTAATAACATGAATAGTAGGTACCTATTTAAAATTAATTGAGATGGTAGAACAATTTGTGTACTATTTTAAATATGGAACACACGCGTCACCACCGCGGCCCGTCCCGCTTAATGGGTTTTTTTTAATTCACTCTGGCTGTTTATACACTCACAAGACCGCAACATTTTTCTTAATTATGTAAAAAAATTTCGTAGCTGACTACCTAACCAATTTAGTTCTATTTTTAAAATTCATTCCCGCCCTAAAGAGGGAAGCAATTACTATGAATCTTTCCCGCCCTAAGGTGGGAAGCAGGGTCTTCCACCCGCTATTCGGATCAAACAAACACTACTTTCCGAGTATGAGAAATGAAAAGTCTATTACTGATGTTGGTTTTCATTAAATTGGTCGCAGATATATGGAATGGGAACTTTGTTCATAAAATGAATGATGCAAGAGTTGTGTTGGCGAAGCAAGTGGACGCTAGTATAAAACGGAACGTTTATTAAATTTTTTCGCGAATGAAAAGGAAATTATGTCCATTCAGCCTAATGACTTATGTTATTTTACACATTTGTACAATTTGATAGAAAATACGTAGATTCATGGACTGAAGTTCGTAGGTTTGCAGGAAAGGCCTAAAGTACGTAGATCTACGTAAAAAGAAGTAGAGTTTGCAACGCTGGGGAACAATTTTTAACGCAGATGAAGTCGCGGGCAGAAGCTAGCATTAAATAGTAATAGTGTAGCATTGTGACGGTGTAGTACCATCACAATGTAACCAACGTCTACGTTTCTAGAAGATTGTCAGATTCATGATAATCAAAGGGAATAATGAAAGTATTATTATAAAGTAACATAATAATTCTAAGCAAGACGCATTTGCCTTTTGAAGTTACAGAAGTACTAAAAAGTAGATTACAGAAAACAAAAATCAGAAACGGTGCTCTTCGTTGTGCAGGGAGATAGAATTTTATATATCGGCTAACTTTTTTTACCTTCTGGATAAAACATGGTATAAAAGGTGAACGGTGTAGGAGCCTATGGCACAGAAACCTAAGATGAAATTAACCTATCAATAAATACTATTTGAAGTAGTTTTCATACTAAAACAAACAAATAGAAACAAATAAATCGACATAATACTTAATATTAAAAATCAATTTATAAGCACCCTACTCTAAACGCGGAAATTATCAATGAATTCGTAGCGACATTCAATCCTTTGATTGAAGCCATCGGACGGACGGCTTCAATCAAAGGATTGAATGTGAAAAAAAACTTTTGTACAAAAAAAAACAACCGCCTTCCAAAAAAAACACTACAAAGTGAAAAATAACTTTAATTTCGGAAATCGGTGTCGTTGGTTCCGCAATTTTCGTTTTTTTGACACTGACTTGAGAGATTTCTGTGCCATAGGCTTCTACTCTGTATACTTTTTAACTCTATTTTTGTCCGGACTGCAAAAAAAACCAGCTGGTATGTATATTTATATTTTTCAAGTTCAAATAAAACTTTTTTTTAAATTCCAACCAAATCCTAAAAAGCATCTCCTGTTGCCAACAGGCCTAGCTCTAGTATTTATGATAAACGGATACTTGGTAGCCATACCTCTGGTGCAAAACAGTGAACGGAATAGGTACCTAATCAATACAAAAAAATAATATGAAACCGAGAAGCGAAAATTAATTCCATGACTACATATATTTATAATTGTTATAGTGAAAATTATTATCTCATAATTATTATGGATCACGATCACAATAAATTAAGTGAATTACTTCATTTTCATTTTAGAGAAATAAAAGTACTATTAAAATAATTACTCACGAATATTATGTTAAGTTCATTTTAATTGCCTTTCCTTTCCTTAAAATACCATGGGTTTTGTTGACCATCGTCAGTCAAGTCGCTCATTGGAAAATGGGTAGCCAACGTTGGGCTTACTTCGTTTTACTTATTTTGCCTTTGGGCTTACTAGCGACACATCAAGGTGAGTTTTGATTTCGTCTTTTTGATGAAAAGAAAATATATTTGAAATAAAAATATTTAATTTATTTATATGTACTTTATTGTATACCAGAAAATACAAAAGAAAAATAGAGTGATTCCACCTGATTTACAATCCTAGGATCGAAATATAGCATTAGCTTATGCCCGTGACTTCGTCCGCATGAAATTTCTTGTTCCGCCGACCCATCCCGTAGCATGGCGCGCCTGCCCGCGCCTTTACTTCGTTTTCGCTTCGCGTTTCTTTTGAATTTTTATCTTTTTGGGCGGCTCCCAAAGGTCCTAGTGTGATGTTAAATAGCCTATACCATTTTGACCTGACTATCGACCATTTTCGGGGGTCCATTATTGAGTGTGCAACCACCCCCTGCCATTTTATCTGTGAATATTATATTATCATTGGTCAGACAGGAGACATAGACCTTCCATAGTTCAAGGATACCGATCCATGTTACGATAAAATGTTCGGGACATAGAAGTCGACCTACTTTACTGAAAAAAATATTGACTCTATTGGTTTCTATTGGATTTTTACCGAGCTCTCAGTAGACAGTAGGTATATTCTTTGTTTCCGATGCAAGGAGGGGTCTCGATATTATGTTATGAATAGTCACCCATCTACGAACCGACCGCGGCAAACATAGCTTAACCCTTTGATTGACCCGCGCGGCTGTTATTATTTAGCCCCGAGCCTCCAACAAAACTAAGTAACATAACACAAAAATAATTGACACATTTTTTTACACCTATTTTTTGTACCAAACAAAGACCAATAAAGATATTTTGTGATGATACAGATTATAACGAAGAAGATGAAGATGCAGAAGCTTACAGCAGTGGTAAGATAACTTATTATTAATGAGTGGTCACTGATTAAGTTAACTAGCTTTTTTATTGATGAGAGCCACAAAGGGCGGCAGCTATATATAAAAACTAGAACGGAGAAACAATGGGTTTCCTATCTTTCTTTGTAAATACCAATGAATATTAGAAACCAAAATAATAACCTATGGCTAGTACTAGAAATAGGGACCTATTAGTTCAACCAGGTTTCAGACTGGCTAAAGTAGACTCATCTTTTATGGGGTACTGTTTAAAATGTTATAATAAAATACCTCCCCACATTCTTCAACTGAATGAGACAAAATTCAAGTCTTGTATAAAACGCAGACTATGCAGGCAGGCATATTATAAGTTAGGGGATTACATCGCGGATAAAAATGCCTGGCTCAATGCTGGTCCTGCTCCACAACCACAACTAAATGATTAACACATGGAAATACTGTTGGAGCTGCTGAAGATTGTAAGACTATCTTTGCATTGTATAAAATCAATTTTCTTTGTATTGTATAATTGCATAGCACAGATGTGAGTTCTATGTACTATAGTGCTACCATTTACCGGGTAATATGTCTTTCATTGACTTGAATGAGCCCTGGCGGCTGATAGTATGTCATGCTCACACAAATGTCTCGCTGACGGTGGCGTGTGTGTTGGATCATTTAGCTCCCTTCAAAATGGTTGAGCTGAATGGTGCTGATCTATGCGTCATGTTCGTGAACGGGCGCCGTCAGTTGGGGCTGGTCATCACTCAGCTGCCTCGGCTTATTTTGAATTATTTTATTTTGAATTGTTGTTTTGTTACTATTTGCTGTACTCTGGACGCTTTTAACGCGTAGTAAGTTTCTTTTTTTACATCGTTCTCACATAATTATAAATTCAAAATAAATGATGTAACTAAAATTTTTGTAAAACTATAATTTAAAAGAGTGTCCATGGAGTTTCTTGCCCGTTCTTCTCCATAGGTACCTACGCTTTGGAATGGGCAACTAGCTTCATATTTTCTGACTGACCGACTTCTTGACAATTCAAAAGTGCCTGTAAATGGTTTAATTGAAATAAATGCTTTGAGTTTGAGTTTGAGGCTTCAACAAACTTCTAATACAAAAACCCATAGATGAAATACAATAATAATATGAGTAAAATAAAACAAAAACAGTAAATTATGCAATTTGTTTAACATTAAACTAATACACATACATTATACTCACTATTAACTACAAGATAACCCGCACTGGGGCTGCGTGGTAGACTATAGCCCACTCCCTCTCGAAGAGAGGAGGCCTGTGTCCCAACTGTGGGAATATTATCGGTTTATTATGCTATTAACTACACGATGGCGTCGAAATATTGCTCCACATCACTGTCGACAGTTAGCTTGTCCAAAATACTGGCGATATCACCTTCGCATTGCTTGCCTTTGGCCAAAGTAAATGCTGGAAACAATCATCATCTGCCTAGCCTTTTCACCATTATGTTGGGGTCAGCTTCCAGTCTATCCGGATGCAGCTGAATACCAGTATTTTACATGGAGCGACTGTTTATTTGACCTCAACAACCCAGTTACTGGGTAATACGATACCCCTTGGTAAGACTGGCTGTCTGACTTTCGGGCTTCTGACGGCCCGTAATGACTGTCAAAGATCCACGAATGACAGCTGGGACCAACGGCTTAACATGCTCTCCGAGGCACGAGCCGCAAAAAATATTGGTAGAAATAATGTATCTCTTTTTATTACAGTTTATAATAATGGAGGATCAGCAACTTCATTAGCAAGTGCTTCCAATGGTAAGTAAAATAGGCTTTATTCCTAATATACACCTATAACTTGGTAAAAAATCGTGAACAAGCTAAAAATGTAGGTAAAACTATCAGACAAAAACAACTAATTGCTACAAACGTTCTTCAAATGCTGGAAATAAATATTTTTGGAATAATAATATTGATGATATTACTCAATGATATTTTTCCAAATGCTGTTGAGACTAAACATTGGTTTGCACAAACAAACACACATCCTCTCACCCCAAACGCATATACCGTCTCCGTACCGTCGTGGGTAAAAAGCGACATAGGTGAGAATTTAAACATTCAAGAATTATCAATGGACTGCCTCGTTGGACTAGTGGTCGCAAGCGCTACTGCTGAGCATTAGATCCTAGGTTCAATTCCCAAGTCGAGCATTGGGTTTTCCATCAGGAATTTCTTACGATAAAATGTTCGGGACATAGAAGTCGACCTACTTTTCTGAAAAAAATATTGACTCTATTGGTTTCTATTGGATTTTTACCGAGCTCTCAGTAGACAGTAGGTAGGTATATTCTTTGTTTCCGATGCAAGGAGGGGTCTCGATATTATGTTATGAATAGTCACCCATCTACGAACCGACCGCGGCAAACATAGCTTAACCCTTTGATTGACCCGCGCGGCTGTTATTATTTAGCCTCGAGCCTCCAACAAAATTAAGTAACATAACACAAAAATAATTGAAACGTCTTTTTACACCTATTGTTTTTGTACCAAACACAGGCCAATAAAGATATTTTGTAATGATTACAGGTCATGACGGAAAAGATAAAGATGGCTATGATAACTCAATAGCACTAGCTTCCAGCAATGGTAAGATAACTAATTAAATATATTAAAAAGTAGTCAATGATTAAGTTAACTAGCTTTTTTTATTGATGAGAGCCACATCTGCGGCAGCTATATTTAAATACTAGAACGGAGAAAATGGGTTTCCTATCTTTCTTTGTAAATACCAATGAATATTAGAAACCAAAATAATAACCCATGGCTTCAACAAACTTCTAATAGGAAAACCCATAGATAAAATACAATAATAATATGAGTAAAATAAAAAAAAAAACAGTAAATTATGCAATTTGTTTAACATTAAACTAATACACATACATTATACTCACTATTAACTACAAGATAACCCGCACTGGGGCTGCGTGGTAGACTATAGCCAACTTCCTCTCGAAGAGAGGAGGCCTGTGTCCCAACTGTGGGAATATTATCGGTTGATTATGCTATTAACTACAAGATGGCGTCGAAATATTGCTCCGCATCGCTGTCGACAGTTAGCTTGTCCAAAATACTGGCGATATTGCGTTGAATGGATTGCCATTCGACGCAATATCGCCAATTTTGCAGGCAAGCAATTCACTTTCGCATTGCTTGCCTTTGGCCAAAGTAAAAGCTGGAAAGAATCATCATCTGCCTAGCCTTTTCACAATTATGTTGGGGTCAGCTTCCAGTCTAACCGATGCAGCTGAATACCAGTATTTTACATGGAGCGACTGCCTATCTGACCTCCACGACCCAGTTACTGGGTAATACGATACCCCTTGGTAAGACTGGCTGTCTGACTTTCGGGTTTCTGACGACCTGTAACGACTGTCAAAGATCCACGAATGACAGCTGGGACCAACGGCTTAACATGCTCTCCGAGGGACGAGCTGGAAAAAATATTGGTATAAATTAAGTATCTCTTTTTATTACAGTTTATGATAATGGAGGATCAGCAACTTCATTTGCAAGTGCTTCCAATGGTAAGTAAAATAGGCTTTATTCCTAATATACACCTATAACTTGGTAATAAATCGTGAACAAGCTAAAAATGTAGGTAAAACTATCAGACAAAAACAACTAATTGATAGAAACGTTTTTCAAATGCTGGAAATAAATATTTTTGGAAAAATAATATTGATGATATTACTCAATAATTTTTTTTCCAAATGCTGTTGAGACTAAATATTGGTTTGCACAAACAAACAAACACACATCCTCTCACCCCAAACGCATATACCGTCTCCGTACCGTCGTGGGTAAAAAGCGACATAGGTGAGAATTTAAACATTCAAGAATTATCAATGGACTGCCTCGTGGGACTAGTGGTCGCAAGCGCTACTACTGAGCATTAGATCCTAGGTTCAATTCCCAAGTCGAGCATTGGGTTTTCCATCAGGAATTTCTTACGATAAAATGTTTGGGACATAGAAGTTGACCTACTTTTCTGAAAAAAATATTGACTCTATTGGTTTCTATTGGATTTTTACCGAGCTCTCAATAGACAGTAGGTATATTCTTTGTTTCCGATGCAAGGAGGGGTCTCGATATTATGTTATGAATAGTCACCCATCTACGAACCCACCGCGGTAAACATAGCTTAACCCTTTGATTGACCCGCGCGGCTGTTATTATTTAGCCCCGAGCCTCCAACAAAACTAAGTAACATAACACAAAAATAATTGAAACGTCTTTTTACACCTATTGTTTTTGTACCAAACACATGCCAATAAAGATATTTTTTAATGATTACAGGTCATGACGGAAAAGATAAAGATGACTGTGATAACTCAATAGCAGCAGCTTCCAGCAATGGTAAGATAACTTATTAAATATATTAAAAAATAGTCAATGATTAAGTTAACTAGCTTTTTTCATTGATGAGAGCCACATCTGCGGCAGCTATATTTAAATACTAGAACGGAGAAAATGGGTTTCCTATCTTTCTTTGTAAATACCAATGAATATTAGAAACCAAAATAATAACCCATGGCTTCAACAAACTTCTAATAGAAAAACCTATAGATAAAATACAATAATAATATGAGTAAAATAAAAAAACAGTAAATTATGCAATTTGTTTAACATTAAACTAATACACATACATTATACTCACTATTAACTACAAGATAACCCGCACTGGGGCTGCGTGGTAGACTATAGCCAACTCCCTCTCGAAGAGAGGAGGCCTGTGTCCCAACTGTGGGAATATTATCAGTTGATTATGCTAGTAACTACAAGATGGCGTCGAAATATTGCTCCGCATCGCTGTCGACAGTTAGCTTGTCCAAAATACTGGCGATATTGCGTTGAATGGATTGCCATTCGACGCAATATCGCCAATTTTGCAGGCAAGCAATTCACTTTCGCATTGCTTGCCTTTGGCCAAAGTAAAAGCTAGAAAGAATCATCATCTGCCTAGCCTTTTCACAATTATGTTGGGGTCAGCTTCCAGTCTAACCGATGCAGCTGAATACCAGTATTTTACATGGAGCGACTGCCTATCTGACCTCCACGACCCAGTTACTGGGTAATACGATACCCCTTGGTAAGACTGGCTGTCTGACTTTCGGGCTTCTGACGACCTGTAACGACTGTCAAAGATCCACGAATGACAGCTGGGACCAACGGCTTAACGTGCTCTCCGAGGCACGAGCTGGAAAAATTATTGGTAAAAATTAAGTATCTCTTTTTATTACAGTTTATGATAATGGAGGATCAGCAACTTCATTTGCAAGTGCTTCCAATAGTAAGTAAAATAGGCTTTATTCCTAATATACACATATAACTTGGTAAAAAATCGTGAACAAGCTAAAAATGTAGGTAAAACTATCAGACAAAAACAACTAATTGCTAAAAACGTTCTTCAAATGCTGAAAATATATATTTTTGGAAAAAAAATATTGATGATATTACTCAATGATATTTTTCCAAATGCTGTTGAGACTAAACATTGGTTTGCACAAACAAACACACATCCTCTCACCCCAAACGCATATACCGTCTCCGTACCGTCGTGGGTAAAAAGCGACATAGGTGAGAATTTAAACATTCAAGAATTATCAATGGACTGCCTCGTTGGACTAGTGGTCGCAAGCGCTACTGCTGAGCATTAGATCCTAGGTTCAATTCCCAAGTCGATCATTGGGTTTTCCATCAGGAATTTCTTACGATAAAATGTTCGGGACATAGAAGTCGACCTACTTTTCTGAAAAAAATATTGACTCTATTGGTTTCTATTGGATTTTTACCGAGCTCTCAGTAGACAGTAGGTAGGTATATTCTTTGTTTCCGATGCAAGGAGGGGTCTCGATATTATGTTATGAATAGTCACCCATCTACGAACCGACCGCGGCAAACATAGCTTAACCCTTTGATTGACCCGCGCGGCTGTTATTATTTAGCCCCGAGCCTCCAACAAAATTAAGTAACTTAACACAAAAATAATTGAAACGTCTTTTTACACCTATTGTTTTTGTACCAAACACAGGCCAATAAAGATATTTTGTAATGATTACAGGTCATGACGGAAAAGATAAAGATGGCTATGATAACTCAATAGCACTAGCTTCCAGCAATGGTAAGATAACTAATTAAATATATTAAAAAGTAGTCAATGATTAAGTTAACTAGCTTTTTTTATTGATGAGAGCCACATCTGCGGCAGCTATATTTAAATACTAGAACGGAGAAAATGGGTTTCCTATCTTTCTTTGTAAATACCAATGAATATTAGAAACCAAAATAATAACCCATGGCTTCAACAAACTTCTAATAGGAAAACCCATAGATAAAATACAATAATAATATGAGTAAAATAAAAAAAAAAACAGTAAATTATGCAATTTGTTTAACATTAAACTAATACACATACATTATACTCACTATTAACTACAAGATAACCCGCACTGGGGCTGCGTGGTAGACTATAGCCAACTTCCTCTCGAAGAGAGGAGGCCTGTGTCCCAACTGTGGGAATATTATCGGTTGATTATGCTATTAACTACAAGATGGCGTCGAAATATTGCTCCGCATCGCTGTCGACAGTTAGCTTGTCCAAAATACTGGCGATATTGCGTTGAATGGATTGCCATTCGACGCAATATCGCCAATTTTGCAGGCAAGCAATTCACTTTCGCATTGCTTGCCTTTGGCCAAAGTAAAAGCTGGAAAGAATCATCATCTGCCTAGCCTTTTCACAATTATGTTGGGGTCAGCTTCCAGTCTAACCGATGCAGCTGAATACCAGTATTTTACATGGAGCGACTGCCTATCTGACCTCCACGACCCAGTTACTGGGTAATACGATACCCCTTGGTAAGACTGGCTGTCTGACTTTCGGGTTTCTGACGACCTGTGACGACTGTCAAAGATCCACGAATGACAGCTGGGACCAACGGCTTAACATGCTCTCCGAGGCACGAGCTGGAAAAAATATTGGTATAAATTAAGTATCTCTTTTTATTACAGTTTATGATAATGGAGGATCAGCAACTTCATTTGCAAGTGCTTCCAATGGTAAGTAAAATAGGCTTTATTCCTAATGTACACCAATAACTTGGTAATAAATCGTGAACAAGCTAAAAATGTAGGTAAAACTATCAGACAAAAACAACTAATTGATAGAAACGTTTTTCAAATGCTGGAAATAAATATTTTTGGAAAAATAATATTGATGATATTACTCAATAATTTTTTTTCCAAATGCTGTTGAGACTAAATATTGGTTTGCACAAACAAACAAACACACATCCTCTCACCCCAAACGCATATACCGTCTCCGTACCGTCGTGGGTAAAAAGCGACATAGGTGAGAATTTAAACATTCAAGAATTATCAATGGACTGCCTCGTTGGACTAGTGGTCGCAAGCGCTACTACTGAGCATTAGATCCTAGGTTCAATTCCCAAGTCGAGCATTGGGTTTTCCATCAGGAATTTCTTACGATAAAATGTTTGGGACATAGAAGTCGACCTACTTTTCTAAAAAAAATATTGACTCTATTGGTTTCTATTGGATTTTTACCGAGCTCTCAGTAGACAGTAGGTATATTCTTTGTTTCCGATGCAAGGAGGGGTCTCGATATTATGTTATGAATAGTCACCCATCTACGAACCCACCGCGGTAAACATAGCTTAACCCTTTGATTGACCCGCGCGGCTGTTATTATTTAGCCCCGAGCCTCCAACAAAACTAAGTAACATAACACAAAAATAATTGAAACGTCTTTTTACACCTATTGTTTTTGTACCAAACACATGCCAATAAAGATATTTTTTAATGATTACAGGTCATGACGGAAAAGATAAAGATGACTGTGATAACTCAATAGCAGCAGCTTCCAGCAATGGTAAGATAACTTATTAAATATATTAAAAAATAGTCAATGATTAAGTTAACTAGCTTTTTTCATTGATGAAAGCCACATCTGCGGCAGCTATATTTAAATACTAGAACGGAGAAAATGGGTTTCCTATCTTTCTTTGTAAATACCAATGAATATTAGAAACCAAAATAATAACCCATGGCTTCAACAAACTTCTAATAGAAAAACCTATAGATAAAATACAATAATAATATGAGTAAAATAAAAAAACAGTAAATTATGCAATTTGTTTAACATTAAACTAATACACATACATTATACTCACTATTAACTACAAGATAACCCGCACTGGGGCTGCGTGGTAGACTATAGCCAACTCCCTCTCGAAGAGAGGAGGCCTGTGTCCCAACTGTGGGAATATTATCAGTTGATTATGCTAGTAACTACAAGATGGCGTCGAAATATTGCCCCGCATCGCTGTCGAAAGTTAGCTTGTCCAAAATACTGACGATATTGCGTTGAAGGGATTGCCATTCGACGCAATATCGCCAATTTTGCAGGCAAGCAATTCACTTTCGCATTGCTTGCCTTTGGCCAAAGTAAAAGCTAGAAAGAATCATCATCTGCCTAGCCTTTTCACAATTATGTTGGGGTCAGCTTCCAGTCTAACCGATGCAGCTGAATACCAGTATTTTACATGGAGCGACTGCCTATCTGACCTCCACGACCCAGTTACTGGGTAATACGATACCCCTTGGTAAGACTGGCTGTCTGACTTTCGGGCTTCTGACGACCTGTAACGACTGTCAAAGATCCACGAATGACAGCTGGGACCAACGGCTTAACGTGCTCTCCGATACACGAGCTGGAAAAATTATTGGTAAAAATTAAGTATCTCTTTTTATTACAGTTTATGATAATGGAGGATCAGCAACTTCATTTGCAAGTGCTTCCAATAGTAAGTAAAATAGGCTTTATTCCTAATATACACCTATAACTTGGTAAAAAATCGTGAACAAGCTAAAAATGTAGGTAAAACTATCAGACAAAAACAACTAATTGCTAAAAACGTTCTTCAAATGCTGAAAATATATATTTTTGGAAAAAAAATATTGATGATATTACTCAATGATATTTTTCCAAATGCTGTTGAGACTAAACATTGGTTTGCACAAACAAACACACATCCTCTCACCCCAAACGCATATACCGTCTCCGTACCGTCGTGGGTAAAAAGCGACATAGGTGAGAATTTAAACATTCAAGAATTATCAATGGACTGCCTCGTTGGACTAGTGGTCGCAAGCGCTACTGCTGAGCATTAGATCCTAAGTTCAATTCCCAAGTCGAGCATTGGGTTTTCCATCAGGAATTTCTTACGATAAAATGTTCGGGACATAGAAGTCGACCTACTTTTCTGAAAAAAATATTGACTCTATTGGTTTCTATTGGATTTTTACCGAGCTCTCAGTAGACAGTAGGTAGGTATATTCTTTGTTTCCGATGCAAGGAGGGGTCTCGATATTATGTTATGAATAGTCACCCATCTACGAACCGACCGCGGCAAACATAGTTTAACCCTTTGATTGACCCGCGCGGCTGTTATTATTTAGCCCCGAGCCTCCAACAAAATTAAGTAACTTAACACAAAAATAATTGAAACGTCTTTTTACACCTATTGTTTTTGTACCAAACACAGGCCAATAAAGATATTTTGTAATGATTACAGGTCACGACGGAAAAGATAAAGATGGCTATGATAACTCAATAGCACTAGCTTCCAGCAATGGTAAGATAACTAATTAAATATATTAAAAAGTAGTCAATGATTAAGTTAACTAGCTTTTTTTATTGATGAGAGCCACATCTGCGGCAGCTATATTTAAATACTAGAACGGAGAAAATGGGTTTCCTATCTTTCTTTGTAAATACCAATGAATATTAGAAACCAAAATAATAACCCATGGCTTCAACAAACTTCTAATAGGAAAACCCATAGATAAAATACAATAATAATATGAGTAAAATAAAAAAAAAAACAGTAAATTATGCAATTTGTTTAACATTAAACTAATACACATACATTATACTCACTATTAACTACAAGATAACCCGCACTGGGGCTGCGTGGTAGACTATAGCCAACTTCCTCTCGAAGAGAGGAGGCCTGTGTCCCAACTGTGGGAATATTATCGGTTGATTATGCTATTAACTACAAGATGGCGTCGAAATATTGCTCCGCATCGCTGTCGACAGTTAGCTTGTCCAAAATACTGGCGATATTGCGTTGAATGGATTGCCATTCGACGCAATATTGCCAATTTTGCAGGCAAGCAATTCACTTTCGCATTGCTTGCCTTTGGCCAAAGTAAATACTGGAAAGAATCATCATCTGCCTAGCCTTTTCTCCATTATGTTGGGGTCAGCTTCCAGTCTAACCGAATGCAGCTGAATACCAGTATTTTACATGGAGCGACTGTCTATTTGACCTCCACAAACCAGTTACTAAGTTATGCGATACCCCTTGGTAAGACTGGCTGTCTGACTTTCGGGCTTCTGACGGCCCGTAACGGCTGTCAAAGATCCACGAATGACAGCTGGGACCAACGGCTTAACATGCTCTCCGAGGCACGAGCTGGAAAAAATATTTGTAAAAATTAAGTATCTCTTTTTATTACAGTTTATGGAGGATCAGCAACTTCATTAGCAAGTGCTTCCAATGGTAAGTAAAATAGGCTTTATTCCTAATATACACCTATAACTTTAAAAAATCGTGAACAAGCTAAAAATTTAGGTAAAACTATCAGACAAAAACAACTAATTGCTACAAACGTTCTTCAAATGCTGAAAAAATATATTTTTGAAAAAATAATATTGATGATATTACTCAATGATATTTTTCCAAATGCTGTTGAGACTAAACATTGGTTTGCACAAACAAACACACATCCTCTCACCCCAAACGCATATACCGTCTCCGTACCGTCGTGGGTAAAAAGCGACATAGGTGAGAATTTAAACATTTAAGAATTATCAATGGACTGCCTCGTTGGACTAGTGGTCGCAAGCGCTACTGCTGAGCATTAGATCCTAGGTTCAATTCCCAAGTCGAGCATTGGGTTTTCCATCAGGAATTTCTTACGATAAAATATTCGGGACATAGAAGTCCACCTACTTTTCTGAAAAAAATATTGACTCTATTGGTTTCTATTGGATTTTTACCGAGCTCTCAGTAGACAGTAGGTATATTTTTTGTCTTGGAGGCAAGGAGGGGTCTCGATATTATGTTATGAATAGTCACCCATCTACGAACCGACCGCGGCAAACATAGTTTAACCCTTTGATTGACCCGCGCGGCTGTTATTATTTAGCCCTGAGCCTCCAACAAAATTAAGTAACATAACACAAAAATAATTGAAACGTCTTTTTACACCTATTGTTTTTGTACTAAACACAGGCCAATAAAGATATTTTGTAATGATTACAGGTCATCACGGAAAAGATAAAGATGGCTATGATAACTCAATAGCACTAGCTTCCAGCAATGGTAAGATAACTAATTAAATATATTAAAAAGTAGTCTATGATTAAGTTAACTAGCTTTTTTTATTGATGAGAGTCACATCTGCGGCAGCTATATTTAAATACTAGAACGGAGAAAATGGGTTTCCTATCTTTCTTTGTAAATACCAATGAATATTAGAAACCAAAATAATAACCCATGGCTTCAACAAACTTCTAATAGAAAAACCCATAGATAAAATACAATAATAATATGAGTAAAATAAAATAAAAAAGTAAATTATGCAATTTGTTTAACATTAAACTAATACACATACATTATACTCACTATTAACTACAAGATAACCCGCACTGGGGCTGCGTGGTAGACTATAGCCAACTTCCTCTCGAAGAGAGGAGGCCTGTGTCCCAACTGTGGGAATATTATCGGTTGATTATGCTATTAACTACAAGATGGCGTCGAAATATTGCTCCGCATCGCTGTCGAAAGTTAGCTTGTCCAAAATACTGGCGATATTGCGTTGAATGGATTGCCATTCGACGCAATATCGCCAATTTTGCAGGCAAGCAATTCACTTTCGCATTGCTTGCCTTTGGCCAAAGTAAAAGCTGGAAAGAATCATCATCTGCCTAGCCTTTTCACAATTATGTTGGGGTCAGCTTCCAGTCTAACCGAATGCAGCTGAATACCAGTATTTTACATGGAGCGACTGCCTATCTGACCTCCACGACCCAGTTACTGGGTAATACGATACCCCTTGGTAAGACTGGCTGTCTGACTTTCGGGTTTCTGACGACCTGTAACGACTGTCAAAGATCCACGAATGACAGCTGGGACCAACGGCTTAACATGCTCTCCGAGGCACGAGCTGGAAAAAATATTGGTATAAATTAAGTATCTCTTTTTATTACAGTTTATGATAATGGAGGATCAGCAACTTCATTAGCAAGTGCTTCCAATGGTAAGTAAAATAGGCTTTATTCCTAATATACACCTATAACTTGGTAATAAATCGTGAACAAGCTAAAAATGTAGGTAAAACTATCAGACAAAAACAACTAATTGCTACAAACGTTCTTCAAATGCTGGAAATAAATATTTTTGGAAAAAATAATATTGATGATATTACTCAATGATATTTTTCCAAATGCTGTTGAGACTATAGTTGCAAAACTTCTGAAAAATTCGGAATGTTTCCGGAATACTTCGGGGAAAGTTTCTTTAAATCTGAATTATTCAAAACGCCCGACTGCCACGAGTCGTGCGTGCAGGCGATGGCGGTGCGGGGTGCGGTAAGAGGGGAGATGCTCCCCGGAGAAGTATTCCCCCCCGCGAGAATGATTCGTACCCCGCAATCGAATGTTTCCGCCGAATATTTCGCCCGAATAATTCAATGGGAATAAACGTGTTTGTTTGTGGTGTGGTGGGTGAGTTCATTATTGTTCAGTGGCTCATATGTAATAAGTAAAATATAAATGTTTATTTTATTATAAATGGGATTGATTAAGTAGGTATAAGTTGATATTTTTATAGGTAGATATGTTAGCCTGCAATTAACAGGATTTTTATTCTTTTGTTATTAGGTAGGTACCTACTTATTTCGAAATCGAATGCTATTTTTATAAATGTCAGTTGTGGAATAAAAAACCATAAGTATTCCATTTGTTTTTGAAAAAGGGTTACCTATGTTTTTGGTTAGTTTGTATGTAGCTGTACGCATCGCGAGTATTCGCGAGTCGCATAGGTAGGTATTAATCATTACCTACCTTCTTAACACGTATAATAGCCCAGTCAATAAAAACAAATAAAGGCAAACCTTGCAAGCAAACACGTTTCGGTTTTCAGAAAAGTATTTATTATACTTAGGAGCAGGTTTTGGTATATTAACCGACTTCAAAAAAAAGGAGGTTATGAGTTTGAACAGTATGTATGTATGATTGTCCGCGATCATCTCGCGATTGGCTGAACCGATTTTGATGCAGTTTTCAGAACAGTATTATTAGTCACTATATGTATACGTGACATAAAAAAAGTTGAAATAAAAATGTTTAAGTAAAAAGTGCTCCGACTTCAATGAAGCTGGAGCACCTCAAACCACCACCAAGCGAAGACTTTACTGAAGAGGTGCCGGAGCTCAATAAAGTCTTAAAACATAGAACCGACTTCAATACCTACCGACCTACCGCTCACAACTCAACTAAAGATAATATAATTTACAACTTCCAAGCGCGAAATAGTTAGTAAGGTCGATTTTCCTGGTTTTTTTTTGACAGTTGAAATATTCCCAAAGTTTCGGAATATTTCAGAATACTTCCGAAGTATTCGACGGGAATGATTCGGAATTTCCATCGTACCCTAAACACATACAGCTACGGATTACATTTGGGCCATGAACCTGAACAGGCTCTTCGCACCATCAGAATTTTATGGAATGTCCCGTTACAAGTCGGTTCAACCTCAAGACCCCAAATAGATCATTTCTATGAGACTCATATCGAACACATTCCATCAATAAGTGATGTACGAGTAAGTCTTCCACAACAACACACTCCACACGTTTTTTTAGCATTGACGCAAACTTATGACATGGAATGTGTCTATATCTGAGTCTACGGACTAACCACTAATATTCTATTTAAATTACTATTGATAAACCAGGGCACACAAAAAGCTGGCTCTGAGAGTGCTATTGAGACTAAACGTGAAATATGTACGTATCAAGAAATAGTAAATTAATATAAGTTTTATAACGTTATAGGATCTGGCGGAAGTACTGCTTATGCAGGTTCATCCAGCAGTAAGTATGATTTAATTAAATAACAAATATTTGAAAAGGTAGAAATGTTAAGATATACCTACTTAATTATGCCATGTAATATTACAGGAGGTCACGGTTCAGCAACAGCATATTCACACTCTACAAGCGGCAGCGGTGAGAATTTAAACATACTTACAAGAATTATCAAACAACGTATAACTTTAAGACGTTTTAAAAGTCTTTCTGTCGCTACGATATACCTAGAAGTGACGGAGACAGCATGAGATTAAGGGGCTTACAGGACGTAAACGAAAAAACGCAAGTTTTAGAAACAATAAAAGTATATGATCGACTACGGTAAACAAAATCAGAAAAATATATGATATTCTTCAGGATATAATATGCTAGGTAGATAGTGTGTTGAAAACATAATACACTAATTTGATACGATAGAATAAAATCATGAAGATACCTCTAAAAACTTTCTTTTTACAATAAAGACAATACTGATATACATACAATCATTATGATTTTTTGTCAGATTATTCTACAAGCAACATAATAAAGCACTAGAGTTTTAAATTTTTAGTCCAAACAATAGATTTTTGTAAATAGGTAATTGCTTCATAGTTTGCCAAATATTACCAGCGTTGTGTCATCGCTCTTCTCTTTCTTTTCTATGCAGTGCGACAGTGACCGCGCTTTAGGTCATGTAGTCCCCTTAACAACATCTTAAAATTAACTAGACCCTTTTATAAAACCCACTGTAGCGGTATCTACAACGCCACATGCGAACAACGCGTCATATTGACGTCACGCAAATCCTGCATCTCGCAAGCAGAGTTTACCGCGCAATTAGCATAGAATATACAAACGGCCCGACATGAATCATTGGGCAGTTGCCCGTCAGAAACAATACCCGTCTGGTCGGAAGATCCTCCCTTTTCTATAGAGTATGAGTGAACTTTACACCCTGTTCCTCATACCTCTATACCCACCGATCAAACGTTGAAGTTTTGAATTTGATCGACATGTCTCTATGCTAGCTTCAATTATTAGAACTGCTAGCTGTGCCTGCGAGTCGACCTCGTTCGCGTGCGTGTCAGAAAACATATTGGATTTCATGGTCTTTAATTTATTTGCGCGGAAGCCTAATTATCTATACCTATACCACCTATACACTGCCTCGTTGGACTAGTGGTCGCAAGCGCTACTGCTGAGCGTTAGGTACTGGGTTCGATTCCCAAGTCGAGCATTGGGTTTTCCATCAAGAATTTCTCAGTAGCAGTCCGAACTCTGGATGTGTGCCCGGTTGGTAGAAATAGGCTCGCCCCCTATTACATGGGACTTAAACATAACTGGTGAAATATGGGTGTACTATAGGTCACCTCTGTCTATCCTTTCGGGGAAAAGAGTCGTGATGTTATTTTATAACCTACCTATAACTTATTGTTAGTCAAAAATTGTAACCAACCTGAGTACTTCTATAAAGCTATCGCACAAAACAAACCTCTTTTTACGAGGTTTTTCAAATGTTAAAATCAAATTCTCTATGGAAAACACTTAGAGGTTTTCTTTTAAGATGACAGATAGTGAATTTTTTCTTTCAATTCTTTATTTAATTAGAGACTTTTATGACCGCAATGCGTATGTCAGTCCCATCGTACCCTAAACACATACAGCTACGGATTACATTTGGGCCATGAACCTGAACAGGCTCTTCGCACGATCATCATTTTGTTAAGACAGAATTTTATGGAATGTCCCACAACAAGTCGGTTCAACCTCAAGACCCCAAATAGATCATTTCTATGAGACTCATATCGAACACATTCCATCAACAAGTGATGTACGAGTAAGTCTTCCACAACAACACAATCCACACGTTTTTTTTAGCATGGACGCAAACTTATACATGGAATGTATCTATATCTGAGTCTAAAGACTGTAACCACTAATATTCTATTTAAATTACTATTGACAAACCAGGGCACACAAAAGTCTGACTCTGACAGTGCTATTGAGACTAAACCAGTGGCGTAGCGTGCCTTGGCGGGGCCCCGTATAAAAATTTGTTTGGGGGCACTTAGGAAGGGTAAAGATTTCTCACAAATGAAAAAAGATGTTTGCATAAAATTAAAAAAATATATTTATTCATTATAATTATCTATCTCTGTCACTTTTCCAAAAATGTTTACAAACAATTCAAATTAAATATACACTCTCCTTGCCTTTTTTCGGCAAACTGATTTATTAAATCATTTATAGCTGATGATGACTTTAGTTTTTCTAATTTTTATTCTAGATGCATCGTCTTCACATATAATATTATATAATTAATGTACCTATACAGAACTTGTAAAACATTTTAAAAGAGTAACGGTGGAGTTTCTTGCCCATTCTTCTCCATTCGAAAACTACCTTTTGGAATGGGCGACTAGAATCAATTCATTTTACTACAATTTTTGACGTTCAAAAGTGCCTTTAGTGTGCCTAATTGAAATAAATGATTTGACTTTGACTTTTTGACTTTTCTAAAGTTTCTGCCTCTATGGACAATAGTGACAGGTCTGACAGGCATTCATGTCCCATCGAAGTTCTTAGGTATTTTTTTATCAGCACCCTAATTGCGTAACACACTATTACTGTCAATTTGAATCATTTTGAAGCTTATTGCTAATCCATTGCTTCAAATGTTCGAAAAATGTGTTTGCTTAGCAACGTAAATAACGAAATGAATGTTGTTAAACTGTCAAAATGAAACCCACTGCTATTGATAGTGTGTTACGCAATTGCCCTGCAGTTTTAATTTTGAAAAACATCTTTCAGCAGTTGCGGTTGTAACTGGAAGGGTCAAGAATAAAAAGCATGCTGTTATTACCTCCGGAAAACTGGATGCAAGACTATTGAATTTTATCAGCAATAATTCAATGAGTTTCTTAATGGAATGAATTTTTTGAATTTCAGATTTTAAGCATGTTTTTAGAGCCTTTAATTGGTCATAAAGATTAACTGAGATATCTTTACTGTATTTAGCTGACAGTTTTCCGGAAGCGTTTAATATCTCTTCGTTTGAAGAAGACAGGAATTTCTCCGGTTGTAATATTTCGAACATACTACTCAGGTCGCAAAGGCTCTGAAATCTTGTTTAGTTTGAGAAATTAATATATCTAAACAGCAATAGTATATATTGACTTTGAAATAGGATTCCGGGTCTGAAATTCTCTCATCTTGTGATAACTCATCAAAAAACGATTCATTATCTTTCGCCTTTTTTTTGTTTAAATAGTTGTTACCCTCCCTCCACTCTTTTGCTAAATCTTTGGACTCATTTCGCAAACTATTGAATTAATTTTGATTTCTTAATCCGCACAGTCTATTCAAAAGATTACATAATAAAATACTAGTTTTCTGTAAGTCATTATTTTCATGCTGTAGAGCTTTAGAAACAGAATTAATTATTTCAAATAGTGAAGAAAAAATGTGACAAGCACTAAGAAATCATAACTCTCTAAAATGTTCATTATATTTTTACGCACGTTGGGGGCCCCGTAATTCATACGGCAGATACGGCGGTAGCTACCCCAGCTAGCAATTACGACCCAGACTAAACGTGAAATATGTACGTATCAAGAAAATATAGTAAATTAATATAAGTTTTTTAACGTTATAGGATCTGGCGGAAGTACTGCTTCTGCAGCTTCATCCAGCAGTAAGTATGATTTAATTAAATAACAAATATTTGAAAAGGTAGAAATGTTAAGATATACTTAATTATAAATGCCATGTAATATTACAGGAGGTCACGGTTCAGCACTAGCATTATCAAAGGTTACAAGCGGCAGAGGTGAGAATTTTAACATACTTACAAGACTTATCAAACAACGTATAACTTTAAGACGTTTTAAAAGTCTTTCTGTCGCTACGATATACCTAGAAGTGACGGACAGCATGCGATTAAGGGGCTTACAGGACCTAAACGCAAAAAACGCAAGTTTTAGAACCAATAAAAGTATATTATCGACTACAATAAACAAAATCAGAAAAATATTTTATATACTTCAGGATATAATATGCTAGGTAGATAGTGTGTTGAAAACATAATACACTAATTTGATACGATAGAATAAAATCATGAAGATACCTCTAAAAACTTTCTTTTTACAATAAAGACCATACTGATATACATACAATCATTATGATTTTTTGTCAGATTATTCTACAAGCAACATACTAAAGCACTAGTGTTTTAAGTTTTTAGACCAAACAATAGATTTTTTGTAAATAGATAATTGCTTCATATTTTGCCATAATATTACCAGCGTTGTGTCATCGCTCTTCTCTCTTTTCTATGCAGTGCGACAGTGACCGCGCTTTAGGTTATGTAGTCCCCTTAACAGCGTCTTAAAATTAACTAGATTCTTTTATAAAACCCATCAATCAAACGTTGAAGAGTTTTGAATTTGGTCGACATGTCTCTATGCTAGCTTCAATTATTAAAACTACTAGCTGTGCCTGCGAGTCGACCTCGTTCGCGTGCGTGTCAGAAAACATATTGGATTTCATGGTCTTTAATTTGTTTGCGCGGAAGCCTAATTATCTATACCTATACCACCTATACACTGCCTCGTTGGACTAGTGGTCGCAAGCGCTACTGCTGAGCGTTAGGTACTGGGTTCGATTCCCAAGTCGAGCATTGGGTTTTCCATCAGGAATTTCTCAGTAGCAGTCCGAACTCTGGATGTGTGCCCGGTTGGTAGAAATAGGCTCGCCCCCTATTACAAGGGACTTAAACATAACTGGTGAAATATGGGTGCACTATAGGTCACCTCTGTCTATCCCTTCGGGGAAAAGAGACGTGATGTTATTTTATAACCTACCTATAACTACCTATAACTTATTGTTAGTCAAAAATTGTAACCAAGATGAGTACTTCTATAAAGCTATCGCACAAAACAAACCTCTTATTACGAGGTTTTTTCAAATGTTAAATATCAAATTCTCTATGGAAAACACTTAAGAGGTTCTATTAAGATGACAGACATTGAATTTTTTCTTTCAATTCTTTATTTATTTAGAGACTTTTATGACCGCAATGCGTATGTGTGACGAGTGACGTCACAGATGTCAAGTTAGCCCGTGCTTCTTGCGGTCGTTCTATAGTAGTATAAATAAAAATAACACAGTTAACGGGAATTATATATTACAGAAAGTTTTAATATACAATTATACATAACCTGCAACTTTCTCTGGTATCGAAGTAGTGTATAAAATACAATTACATTTTAAACTTAAAATTTATTATACAGTGACTAAAATCTACCCTAAACAAAAATAAATGAAAAACATTCAGTGAATCCGTTAAATAAAAATGTATTGTTGAAGTGTTGTCGAAGAGTGAACGCAAAGTCTGTTTACCTCTGTGTCGGCTTATGGTGTCGTTATACCATAGCACTACATTAAACCATAATACGCATTATTGGAAACAGCGCCATCTGTGGAGACAGCGTAGAACCACGGAAGAGATCGATAACTCAAGCAATTTTGCCTTGCAAAGGCAAACTTGCCTAATTTTACATTACACCCACCCGGTGCTGTCCTGAGTGCGTTAAAAACGTAATAAGGGACAATAAGGCGGAGACACCTGGTCGAGGTAGGGCAGATTCCGTGCAGGCGGAGGAAAAGAGCCTGGAGGAGCTCATGGATACCAGCCTACTAAGTAACAATGCACTGGATACCACTATCCACTTCTCCCCTAGCATGGCTGATGAGCTACGCTTTTTTAATGAGGAGATGCGGGCGGAGTTCCGTCTAATCCACCAGGAGTTCGGGCAGCTGCGTACGGAGATGGTTGGTCTAAATGGCTCCATAAAAGCGTTCAATGAAAGAATGGACAATCTGGAGTCAAGGGTGAACGTTCTCGTGCTTAAATTGGAGCAGAAACTCATACCAGAGGGGGGCGGAAATATTGAGAACACTATCGCTGAGCTGAGATGCCAATTGAATGAGCGCGATCAGGAACTCCTATTAAATGATGTCGATGTGTCCGGAATCCCTGAAAATAATGATGAGAGCACCCTGCACCTTACCAAGGTCGTCGCCTTAAAACTCGGGGTCGACCTTGATGAGAGGGACATCGTGCATGCTGAGCGGGTCCGGTCCGGAACCGGGTCGAGAACAGGGACGGCTCCATCTCTGCTGAGCCCGCTGCGCAGCGGCCGCGGAGTAGGTATATCTGTCCGCTTCGCACGGCGCACGACGCGCCGCGCCGTCGGCATCGCGCCGTGTTTACATCAATGAGCGTCTCATTCGCGTAAACCGCCAGCTATTTTATCACGCTCGTCAGGCAGGGAGTCAGCACAACTGGAAGTAGGTATGTGTGGACAAGAGATGGAAGAATTTTGGTTTGCAAGGAAGATCACCAAAAAGCAGATAGAATTGTACATGCCTTGAAGATATATCTAGAATTTTTGGTTAATTAGCGGTTTGCACTGCATCTATTTCAAGTTGAGCCACCAAACATGTATTCCATCTGTTCGCTTCCCACAGCTGACTGTTAAGGGCGTTGTCAAATTGTTTTCTTTGTTAGGTACTCTGCTGTGTACGTCCTAAATATATTATAAATATTTTTCTTTTGTGTTCTGTTTGTGTATTTTTTACGGAGCGGTGTGTGTCTTCTGCGGCAACAGATTGGAATCTAATCGGATCACAACGTAAGTGTACCTACTTATAAATCGAGTATTAATGATCTCTTACTTTATCTACTGTTCCTCCTCATAATTATTTACGGCAATTTATTTGTGTATTACATAGACTACTTGATTTATAAAACACAAACAGGTGATTTTTTTAACAAACACATGAATAATTTTTACAATCCAATTATTCCTATTTATAAAATCAAATCATTCCTATATACCTACAATCGTATTATTATTATACCTATTTACAAAAACAAATTATACCTATCATACCTATATACTCATAAACATATTATTATTGTACCTATTTACAAAATGAAATTGGTAATTAGGTTTATATTATATTCATAGTTTTAATAGGTTTATGTGTATCTTTATATTTAAAATATTTATTCCTCAATTTTCATGTTTGCACCTACCACTGTTTGTCTCTGCATCACCCAAAGGTTGACTGGTAGAAAATGCCTATGGCATTAAGTCCGCCTCTGTACATTTTTGTGCTTGAAGTATTAAATAAATAAATAAATAATTATTGATATAATGAGTAGTTTTTATAATCCTATTATACTTAGTTACAGAATCAAATTATGCCTATTACATTTTACAATTATTACTAATACAGAATTATTATTTACAACATTTATTAATCTCATTGTCTATTTAAAATTTTTACATGAGTTTTATTGTATTCGCACTACATGCATACATACATACTACATACAGCCATTGTTTTTTAATTACCGGAAGTGTCTACAAAGTTGCTTATTTTTATGATATACGTGATGTGAAAATATGAATCTATTGCTGCAGCGCATTTAGGCAAAAAAAAATGTTTTTAAACATACTTGAAAAATACTTAAAAGTCGGTTTCCTAAATGTGGGTTCCCTTGGCACTAACCATGATGACTTTGTAGCTGCAGTGGAAAGGCATTCTTTCGATGTAATGGCAGTCAATGAAACATGGCTATGACCTGGCGAGGAGGGGCGTGCGCCTAATCTTCCAGGCTACCGTCTGCGACATATGCCACGACCGCTGGCGGTGCACGGGGGCCGAGGGGGCGGGGTGGGGTTTTACCTTAAAATAGGACTGACCGTTCGTAATCTGTCTACCCCAATTGGCCCCAAATTCGAAGCAATTGAGCAAATGTGGATTACCCTCACAATAAATGGAAATAAAGTCGCCGTAGGCACAGCATACCGCCCCCTACGATAGACTTGGACCTCTTCCTCGATGCTGTCACTGAGACTATTATTTCCCTAGTCAAATGTGATTACTATGTACTATTAGGCGATTTTAATGTCAACTTACTGGTCACTAATGGTCAAACAAAGAAAGTACATGATTTTTTAAATAGTTTGAGTTGGTTGGCTCCCCCACTCATTTCACAGAACACAGTGAAACACTAATCGACCTAGTGTGCACCAACCTCAATTACAGAGGAGTTTCTGTTGAGGCTTTTGGCTCACTAAATGGCCATTCGATCATTGCTTGCGAGTTCAGCATCAAGCGTAGCAAGTATAAGCCTCACACACACATCCCGGCCAGCCTCACATACGGACCTATTAATCAAATTAATAAAGGAATGCTTAAAAGTGACAACGCAAATAGCTTGGGATAACATCTGTGAATTGCATAACGAGAATGAAATGGTTGAGAGATTTAACAAAAATGTCATAGCTATTTTGATGCACATGCTCCAGTCAGGAAAAGTATAATTAAAGAGCCGTCTTATCCGTGGATAACTGACACAATAAAAGTTATAATGAGCTTGAGGAAAGATCGAAATCGCAGCAAAGCCTAAACAAATCTATTATAAAGACCTAAAATCTCTTGTTACCAGCTCCTTATTTAAAGAAAAAGTTGCTTATTTCAATTATGATATAAATAACAAAATTAAAGATCCCAAACAACTGTGGAAAAACTTAAAACATACCTACTATATTGCCTGCTACGCAGATCTGCGATACTGTTACTTGAGAGATGCAAATCAATTAAATTGCCATTTTTTAAGCGTGCCTGCCATTTTTTAAGAGCAGTGGTGGCCAAGTGGTAATGGCCGCGACTTACGAGTTGTAGGTCGTAGGTTCGAATCCAGACAGGCGCTTTACTTTGTATAAATTATTTCATCACTACTGCTCTCAAAACGGTGAAGGAAAACATCGTAAGGAAAACGGCATGTCCTGTGACATCTGCCAACCCGCACTGGGCCCGCGTGGTGGATTACGGCCCACTCCCTCTCACTGAGAGGAGGCCTGTGTCCCAGCAGTGGGAACATTATAGGCTGATTATATTATGTTATGTAAGTGTGCCTGGCAACCCAAATTGTAACTTATCACAGCGTGCTTTTTTTTGAGTCTAACCGTTTTAGCAATGCAATTTCACTTTACAACCAGTTAGTGAGGTACAAGTTTTACGATATCTTGGCCAACTGTAATCCAATGCTGACGGCTGCGATAACATTACCTTGAATATGCTTGTGTTAACCCTTCCGCAAACACTAAAAGCCATCACGGACATGGTCACATGGTGAACTACTCAATTGTGTCTTCAACGTTTCCCGACATCTGGAAAGTAGCAATTGTCCGACCAATCCCTAAAATAAGTAACCCTACTGAATTGAAAGACCTCAGACCAGTAAGTCTTCTACCTTGCCTGTCAAAAATATGTGACCAGGTATCTCATTACCTAGAAAATAATAATATCCTACCAGAACTTCAATCAGGGTTCCGTAAGCAACGTGGCACTTGTACGGCTCTGTTGGATGTGACAGACAACATTCTTGCTGCACAGGACAAAGGCCTATGCACGCTTCTAGCCCTGTTTGATTTTTCGCGGGCCTTTGACTGTATAAACGTTGATCTGTTCCTAGCCAAGCTGCAGTACTATGGATGTGACCGCAAAATAATAGACTGGTTTCACAGCTACTATCAATGCAGTTTCATTTGCACCATTAATGGTGCAAACGAAACTGCAGGTCAATGGTGCATACGGTACAACGGGTGTAAAAGATAATAGTGGTTACTGTGGATTATCCGTAGGAGATAAACATATACCATCGCGGACTTTCTTATCGATCTTTTTAGTATATACAATTCCGTGGTACATTAATTTGATCTATCTCGTAAGGTTTAGCCAGTGTTTGCAATGTAAGCGCACAAAAAAATGTTTGCTACGACATCACATTACAAATCTTTGAATTTCTCGGCTTTTCTCGATAATAATATGCACTAATTATAATAATACATACAAACCTTCCTCTTGAATAGATTGATTCAAGATAGATTTATCTATTGCTGAAAACTGCATTAAAATCCGTTGCGCACTTTAAAAGATCTAAGTTTACGACTTTGTTTTATACTATGTAAAGAAATTTGCGAAGTCGTATGCTGGCTCTTCAGCAAGAGGTGATTATTAAGGGTAAAAAATTCTAAGCAGTAGTCTAATCTTGATTTAAGATAAATAAAAAAAAACTAATCTTTTTGTTACTTTTGGAATGAGTCTATAAACGGTTTTTGTGGCACCTCGCATTTTCTAAAGGAAAAATTAACAGCTTATGTCCTATAATACTCGTCTCAAATGCTAATGAATATTGAACAATGTCATATTATTAGTAGGTAACGTTAGTGTTTTGTGACATTAATGGAGTGCAAATTCTTCGTGACATAAATCTTTCTATTTGCATCTAGGTAAAAATCAACAAAATCCTCCTGCAGAAACTAACAAACCAGCTAAAGAACCAGAACCAGAGAAACCTTACCCGTCAGATAAGGAGCCCTCTAAGGAACCTATCAAACCAGCAGATAAGCAGCCAGATGAAAGTACATCACACAGTAGTAGTGGTACGTATGAATTTGACCGACATACAAGTTTCGTTTTCTACCATTTGACATTTTTACAAATATGAACGTTCCGAAAGTAGACCATGTCCATTGACAAGACTAAGAAGCGTTTATCCTGATACAGGTCTTGGATGGGTGACCATTTTTTTACACTTATGAAAAGATACACCTAGTATTTTGATTTAATATGTAAAAAATAAAATTCGTTTTCCGGCAACGATTTTTCCTCAGTCTTACTTCGTTTCATGTACAGAATGCATAGATAACGGCTATGTTATGGATCTTTCTACAACCTGTTTATTTTATTAAAATAATTAATTATGTCATATCGTGGAAACATTAATCTGGAGGAATAATTTGTTTACAGCCGCAACGAGCCAAGATAAAAATGGATTGCAAACAACAGATACGAAGACTAATACCAAAGGTACTTGAAACATAAATAACAATGATAGAGTTTTAAATAAAAGTAACAATATCACGCTTTTATCAATATTTGATTTTTATTATTTTATACCTGTATATTATTAAAATCCCGTTTAAAATATATACTTCAAAGCATTAGGATAGGTTATGTTAGTGGTTACTGTTAAAATTGACTTTTTTACAGCAACCACCACAGGCCCGGGCACAGCCAACGCTAACGCTGAATCTGACGCACGCTCTGAAGGTACATTTTTTGTAATTATCTTTGCCGTTACGATTCCCGTCTGAGTCGTTTAGCCTGTGCTAATGAATACTGAACAATGTCATATTATTAGTAACGTTAGTGTTTTGTGATATTAGTGGAGTGCAAGTTCTTCTTAACATTAATCTCTCTATTAACATCTAGGTAAAAAACAACAAAATCCTCCTGCGGATACTAACAAACCAGCTGAAGAACCAGAACCAGAGAAACCTTGCCCATCAGATAAGGAGCCCCCTAAGGAACCTATCAAACCAGCAGATAAGCAGCCAGATGAAAGTACATCTCACAGTAGTAGTGGTACGTATGAATTTGACCGACATACAAGTTTCGTTTTATACCATTTGACATTTTTACAAATATGAACGTTCCGAAAGTAGACCATGTCCATTGACAAGACTAAGAAGCGTTTATCCTGGGACAGGCCTTGGATGGGTGACCATTTTTTTACACTTATGAAAAGATACACCTAGTATTTTGATTTAATTTGTAAAATTAAAATTCGTTTTCTGGCAACGATTTTTGCTCAGTCTTACATCGTTTCATGTACAGAATGCATAGATAACGGCTATGTTATGGATCTTTCTACAACCTGTTTATTTTATTAAAATAATTAATTATGTCATATCGTGGAAACATTAATCTGGAGGAATAATTTGTTTACAGCCGCAACGAGCCAAGATAAAAATGGATTGCAAACAACAGATACGAAGACTAATACCAAAGGTACTTGAAACATAAATAACAATGATAGAGTTTTAAATAAAAGTAACAATATCACGCTTTTATCAATATTTGATTTTTATTATTTTATACCTGTATATTATTAAAATCCCGTTTAAAATATATACTTCAAAGCATTAGGATAGGTTATGTTAGTGGTTACTGTTAAAATTGACTTTTTTACAGCAACCACCACAGGCCCGGGCACAGCCAACGCTAACGCTGAATCTGACGCACGCTCTGAAGGTACATTTTTAGTAATTATCTTTGCCGTTACGATTCCCGTCTGAGTCGTTTAGCCTGTGCTAATGAATACTGAACAATGTCATATTATTAGTAACGTTAGTGTTTTGTGATATTAGTGGAGTGCAAGTTCTTCTTAACATTAATCTCTCTATTAACATCTAGGTAAAAAACAACAAAATCCTCCTGCGGATACTAACAAACCAGCTGAAGAACCAGAACCAGAGAAACCTTGCCCATCAGATAAGGAGCCCCCTAAGGAACCTATAAAACAAGCAGATAAGCAGCCAGATGAAAGTACATCACACAGTAGTAGTGGTACGTATGAATTTGACCGACATACAAGTTTCGTTTTCTACCATATGACATTTTTACAAATATGAACGGTCCGAAAGTAGACCATGTCCATTGACAAGACTAAGAAGCGTTTATCCTGGGACAGGTCTTGGATGGGTGACCATTTTTTTACACTTATGAAAAGATACACCTAGTATTTTGATTTAATTTGTAAAAAATAAAATTCGTTTTCTGGCAACGATTTTTGCTCAGTCTTACTTCGTTTCATGTACAGAATGCATAGATAACGGCTATGTTATGGATCTTTCTACACCCTGTATATTTTATTAAAATAATTAATTATGTCATATCGTGGAAACATTCATCTGGAGGAATAATTTGTTTACAGCCGCAACGAGCCAAGATAAAAATGGATTGCTAACAACAGATACGGAGACTAATACCAAAGGTACTTGAAACATAAATAACAATGATAGAGTTTTAAATAAAAGTAACAATATCACGCTTTTATCAATATTTGATTTTTATTATTTTATACCTGTATATTATTAAAATCCCGTTTAAAATATATACTTCAAAGCATTAGGATAGGTTGGTTAGTGGTTACTGTTAAAATTGACTTTTTTACAGCAACCACCACAGGCCCGGGCACAGCCAACGCTAATGCTGAAGCTGACGCACGCGCTGAAGGTACTTTTTTTAGTAATTATCTTTGCCGTTACGATTCCCGTCTGAGTCGTTTAGCCTGTGCTAATGAATACTGAACAATGTCATATTATTAGTAACGTTAGTGTTTTGTGATATTAGTGGAGTGCAAGTTCTTCTTAACATTAATCTCTCTATTAACATCTAGGTAAAAAACAACAAAATCCTCCTGCGGATACTAAAAAACCAGCTGAAGAACTAGAACCAGAGAAACCTTGCCCATCAGATAAGGAGCCCCCTAAGGAACCTATCAAACCAGCAGATAAGCAGCCAGATGAAAGTACATCACACAGTAGTAGTGGTACGTATGAATTTGACCGACATACAAGTTTCGTTTTCTACCATATGACATTTTTACAAATATGAACGGTCCGAAAGTAGACCATGTCCATTGACAAGACTAAGAAGCGTTTATCCTGGGACAGGCCTTGGATGGGTGACCATTTTTTTACACTTATGAAAAGATACACCTAGTATTTTGATTTAATTTGTAAAAAATAAAATTCGTTTTCTGGCAACGATTTTTGCTCAGTCTTACTTCGTTTCATGTACAGAATGCATAGATAACGGCTATGTTATGGATCTTTCTACACCCTGTATATTTTATTAAAATAATTAATTATGTCATATCGTGGAAACATTCATTTGGAGGAATAATTTGTTTACAGCCGCAACGAGCCAAGATAAAAATGGATTGCTAACAACAGATACAAAGACTAATACCAAAGGTACTTGAAACATAAATAACAATGATAGAGTTTTAAATAAAAGTAACAATATCACGCTTTTATCAATATTTGATTTTTATTATTTTATACCTGTATATTATTAAAATCCCGTTTAAAATATATACTTCAAAGCATTAGGATAGGTTGTGTTAGTGGTTACTGTTAAAATTGACTTTTTTACAGCAACCACCACAGGCCCGGGCACAGCCAACGCTAACGCTGAATCTGACGCACGCTCTGAAGGTACTTTTTTTTAGTAATTATCTTTGCCGTTACGATTCCCGTCTGAGTCGTTTAGCCTGTGCTAATGAATACTGAACAATGTCATATTATTAGTAACGTTAGTGTTTTGTGATATTAGTGGAGTGCAAGTTCTTCTTAACATAAATATCTCTATTTGCATCTAGGTCAACAACAAAGTCCCCCTGAAAAACCTAAAAAACCAGCTAAAGAACCAGAACCAGAGAAACCTTGCCCATCAGATAAGGAGCCCCCTAAGGAACCTATCAAACCAGCAGATAAGCAGCCAGATGAAAGTACATCTCACAGTAGTAGTGGTACGTATGAATTTGACCGACATACAAGTTTCGTTTTATACCATGTGACATTTTTACAAATATGAACGTTCCGAAAGTAGACCATGTGCATTGACAAGACTAAGAAGCGTTTATCCTGGGACAGGTCTTGGATGGGTGACCATTTTTTTACACTTATGATAAATGATAAATGATTTTATTTCTGTAAGTAGGTTTGTACAAACACTTTTACACGTCAATCATATTTTTTTAAAGCTAGATGAGGTCGGCGTTTCCTATCAGACTACTCTGAGAAGAAAGGCCGAAACAAACTCAGAGGTCACAGTCTCTTTTAAAGTCCAGACAAAATCTTGGTCAGATCATGTGAAGATCATGTAGATCGGTGTCTGAAATGGTCTTTTGAGGAAAGAACCACACAGATTGAGCGGACCTGTCCAGTCAGTGCACGCATTTGTCAAAAATCGTGCAGCTCAACTCCGAACTTGAGGAGCTCAACGATTCGACGAACAATACCAGAGAAAGGACATTTGGGTAGGCCGCGTAAATTACTCAAACTGCCAGATCATGATTAAAACTAACTAAGAAGGAAAACAGAAAAAAGAAATGACCCACATAGTCCTCACATTCACAATAATTAAATAAAATAAAAATACTTTACAAAGTAAATATTCATGTCATTGTATATATAAATTGAATAAATGTCAATGTGTATATAAAAATCCAGACAATCTTTGAGGACCATGTAGATTGGTGTCTGAAATGGTCTTTTGAGGAAAGAACCACACAGATTGAGTGAACCTGTCCAGTCAGTGCACGCATTTGTCAGTAACCGTGCAGCTCAACTCAGAACTTAAGAAAAGATACATCTAGTATTTTGATTTAATTTGTAAAAAATAAAATTCGTTTTCCGGCAACGATTTTTGCTCAGTCTTACTTCGTTTCATGTACAGAATGCATAGATAACGGCTATGTTATTGATCTTTCTACACCCTGTATATTTTATTAAAATAATTAATTATGTCATATCGTGGAAACATTCATCTGGAGGAATAATTTGTTTACAGCCGCAACGAGCCAAGATAAAAATGGATTGCTAACAACAGATACGAAGACTAATACCAAAGGTACTTGAAACATAAATAACAATGATAGAGTTTTAAATAAAAGTAACAATATCACGCTTTTATCAATATTTGATTTTTATTATTTTATACCTGTATATTATTAAAATCCCGTTTAAAATATATACTTCAAAGCATTAGGATAGGTTATGTTAGTGGTTACTGTTAAAATTGACTTTTTTACAGCAACCACCACAGGCCCGGGCACAGCCAACGCTAACGCTGAATCTGACGCACGCTCTGAAGGTACATTTTTTGTAATTATCTTTGCCGTTACGATTCCCGTCTGAGTCGTTTAGCCTGTGCTAATGAATACTGAACAATGTCATATTATTAGTAACGTTAGTGTTTTGTGATATTAGTGGAGTGCAAGTTCTTCTTAACATTAATCTCTCTATTAACATCTAGGTAAAAAACAACAAAATCCTCCTGCGGATACTAACAAACCAGCTGAAGAACCAGAACCAGAGAAACCTTGCCCATCAGATAAGGAGCCCCCTAAGGAACCTACCAAACCAGCAGACACGCAGCCAGAAAAGTCCCCTGAAGAACCTAGCCAACCAAATAACGTACCAGAAACTAATAGTGAAAGTTCATCTCACAGTAGTAGTGGTACGTATGAATTTGACCGACATACAAGTTTCGTTTTATACCATTTGACATTTTTACAAATATGAACGTTCCGAAAGTAGACCATGTCCATTGACAAGACTAAGAAGCGTTTATCCTGGGACAGGTCTTGGATGGGTGACCATTTTTTTACACTTATGAAAAGATACACCTAGTATTTTGATTTAATTTGTAAAAAATAAAATTCGTTTTCCGGCAACGATTTTTGCTCAGTCTTACTTCGTTTCATGTAAAGAATGCATAGATAACGGCTATGTTATGGATCTTTCTACAACCTGTATATTTTATTAAAATAATTAATTATGTCATATCGTGGAAACATTAATCTGGAGGAATAATTTGTTTACAGCCGCAACGAGCCAAGATAAAAATGGATTGCAAACAACAGATACGAAGACTAATACCAAAGGTACTTGAAACATAAATAACAACGATAGAGTTTTAAATAAAAGTAACAATATCACGCTTTTATCAATATTTGATTTTTATTATTTTATACCTGTATATTATTAAAATCCCGTTTAAAATATATACTTCAAAGCATTAGGATAGGTTATGTTAGTGGTTACTGTTAAAATTGACTTTTTTTTACAGCAACCACCACAGGCCCGGGCACAGCCAACGCTGACGCTGCAGCTGACGCACGCTCTGAAGGTACTTTTTTTTTATTTGATTCCCGTCTGAGTCGTTTAGCCTGTGCTAATGAATACTGAACAATGTCATATTATTAGTAACGTTAGTGTTTTGTGATATTAATGGAGTGCAAGTTCTTCTTAACATGAATCTTACAATTCAGGGCCGTCTGATTCAGGAGAACGAACAGAAAAGTCAACTGAACCAGAAGATGAGTATACGAAACCTTCCAAACCTCAATCGGGTAAAACACGCAAGCTAAGGACTTGCAGTCCTTCAAACATCGTTATTGATTACTTCAACACTGGCTATCCGTTGAAAATCAGTCCTATCTCGTGCGGTAAGTTACACCCTCTGATTATATACTTAACACACCAAACATATAAACAAGATTTTTTGTAACTAATAAAATTATATTGTTACACAAAATATTTACTTTTATCAAAAGAGATAAAAAGAAATTGGCAAATAAGTAGGTATTCAAAAAATGCTGTGCATATTGAGTAGTCAAATCTTTGACGATTTAGAAGTCACGAAAAATAAATACTTATTAAACCAGATTCCTTGACCACTTTTATATTCATAATTTACGTTTTTTATACAGCTCGAGATCGTGCACGCAGTAGATGCAAATTGCCACGACCGCGTAGAGAAAGGAGGAAACTGTGCTTCTGCGATGATAACTAGCGGTAAAAACATATTTTTATTTAAATGCTCTTTTCTCCTATTATTTTACAGTGAGTCTGAGCTTAGACAGTACAACATTTCCGTCCATTCGAAACTTCCAAAGACAGAAAATTGTTCCTACAGTAATTGTATCCTTATCTATATATTACTTTTAAGCCTTTAGTCATTGCACTATTGTCCCAGAAATGTCTAAAACATAAACAATTTAGGCCCCCAATGTAGATTGTTGAAGAAAACTGCTACAATAATCTGTGAATTTTTACAAAACAGCTATCGCAGTATGACATTGCACAATACAAAGATGAATTACCACTAACACTAGGGTAGCCTAATGGCGAAAACCGCTTATAAAAATGGAAATCCGAATCGTAATCTAACCAACTCCATATTGTTTCAGTTATTAGAATAAGAAGAAGAAGACGAAGAAAACAAAAGACGTAATAATAAATGACCGCTGCATGAAAATGGACTCCAATTTTTTTTTATATTGTATAATTATAAATATTCATGGTAATGGAAACCTATTTAATCACAATATATTGAAGCAAGCATGATATTTTTGTTTTATTTGGGCACTTTCCCTTATAACGTCACTTCACTTTTTAATACTTGTTGGATAACACTACTCCAATGAAATCTAATCCCATAAAAATAGGTAGGTGAAGTAGCTCCAAATGTTTGAGCTGAACGGTGCTGATCCATGCGTCATTTTCGTGAACAGGTGCCTTCATTGGGGTCTGGTCGTCTCTTAGCTGCCACGGCTTATTTTTAATTATTTTATTTTTTGATTGTTTATTTTTTATGTATATTTATTGTACTCTGAACGCTTTTAACGTTTAGGTACGTCTTTTTTGTAATTAAAATATGGCTGATAATAACGAGACACACATATCTTCTCCGTTATATATGAAAATCTGTCCATATTTAATAGGTACTTACCACGGATTACCTACTTGTAACTAATAGAAACAGGATAGAGTACTTAAAAAAAATGAGATTTTCACGGAAAGAAAGATCGCATCTCTCATTTAAATAATAAAAATCAGATGTAGTAGCATATTTTTTATTGGAAGCTAATACGGATTAAAAGTGCTGGTCAGAAGAAGAAAAAGAGAACTTGAATAAATAAAAAATGGTCAAGTCGTGCAAAATGCTAAATGTAGATACTTGAAGGACTTTCTGTCAACAAATGTCGCAGATGGATTGTCGAATCCACGGTTTTACAGACGCCAGCACATCAAGCTACTACAATCTGTCAAAATTCTTTAATAGATTTTCAACTTTATCGCTAAAACATAAGGTGAAAAGTCGATTGGGAAAATTTGACAATTTCGGGTAGGTTGATGTGCTGGCGTCTGTGCAAAACCGCTAGTTGTTTATTAGGTACTCGAGCTATTAACAAAAAACATTGAAGGCCATCTGTCTCATAGTCTTCGATATGACTGTTACTGATCATTGTTCTTTCTTATTATGCATTTCCAGCAAAAAACCGCATGGTAATAAATTGTTGATTCAACAGCAAAATTGACTTTGACGCCATGGATAAGACTATGGTGACACTAGACTTTCAACCCATCTAGTCTCATGTCGTAATCAAATGTTGCTACTGATGCGCTGGTCGGTTTCATGGTTAACACAATATCGAAAAACTCTTACAACAAAAAAATACCATTTAACAAGAAGATCCTCAAACCTTGGATCACTCCGGGCTTGCTGCGGTGTCAGAGACACAGAGATCGGCTACATATAAGATTGAAACAATCGCCTAGTAATACCACGTTCGACTATTAGTGATACAGAAACTTCTGCAACAAAATAATAAAAGGTCAAAAGACAATTCGACACCCAAGAGCTCGATAAAGCTAGAAATAACTCAAAGTTCTTTGGGAAACCATAAAACGAATCACAAACACACAAAAACAACAACATGCATTTACACAACTACTTTCACACTCTGTGACACTCCATTTCAGTCCTGCAGTAATCTTAATAAATTCTTTACTGACATAGGTAAAAAACTTGCTGATAATATTATCAACGACCACACTTCACCCACTTCACCTTGCGCTCACACTACCTTTTCTTCATCTTCTTTTGTATTAGATCACACGGATATTGAGGTCAAGTCTGTAATAGAGTCCCTTAGATCCACTGCAGTCAATGGATGGGATAGTATCTCTCTTGCGCTACTTAAGAGATGCTGTAACAGTCTAGCGCCAGTTTTACGGCCCATTCACGACCTTGCCGCGGCGAGCGGCGGCTAAGTGTGCGTTCACGATTTCAGTCTTAGCAGCGAGCGGCACAGCAGGCGGGGCGGCGGCGGTAAGCGGTGCGTTTTACACGCCACGTACCCTCAGTAGCGGCTAGCGGCAGCGGCCGAGGTGGACGTATTTAGGTCACAGAATATATACCCTAAAGGAAAGAATAACGACTCCGTACAAATTTTAGGAGGAAATTTTTCCTTACCGACCGGCGCCATCTATATTCCGCCCACGAAAACTAGAGTGTAGCAGCCAGGGTGGGAATTTTAAACTGCAGTGCATTTTATAGATACTTTGTATTGCATTTTATACACAAGTACAATGCGTTTCTCGATAGTTTCCTATAAGATGGCCAATTTTTGCTCAGCAATAATCGACATTTAAACAGAATCACTATCGAGAAACACAGTGTAGGTACTTGTGCATAAAATGCTATCTTTAAAGAGCAGTCCTAATAAGACAAAGATACGTCCTTGACTTTTTAAATTATAATTTACATAACAGATTCATTATTATATAATAACTGATTTTACATGCAGCAGATTATTGTGTTTTCTTTCTGCGAACTCATCGCGAAATTAAACACGAAATCAAACAAGTCACTGTCACAACACCGAGTCTATATATTCTCGCAATTACACATGTAATTTTACCAAAACACAACAACGGAGGAGCAAGCTCGACTCGAGGTTATCAATGTATGTAGAATTAAATGGAACTAGTTTATTTATTAAAAATAAACAAGTAAAAGATAAAATGGTGCGCAAGCGGCGGCAGACATTTTTCTTGCGACGTCAATGAAAGTCAATGTCATAAATTCATAATCAATACGGCGTACGGACGTTAATGTTTAAATTTTTAAAAATATTTAAAATTAAATTAAATTTAAACCATTTTTTTTTAAATTATGTAATAATCATAAATGTAAATTAGTGGGCATAGTCAGGAATCAGGATGGTCACAACAAACTATCTATTTGCACTATAATACGTTTATTATTTTCTAAAATGGGACAGAGTTTTACTTACGGCGTTTGCACTTGGTGATGGTTACAAAACGATTGATTCAAACTGCCTAACACATCGGTATTTATAGATTTCCCTATAACTTACAAGATTTACAAATTTTTTATTAGTAAGAACAAGTTACAGATGTATTTTACAATCTAAAAAATATATATATACATATAGGTATATAATATATATAAGTATATATATATATTATATAATATTATATACAAGTGTATAATAAAAAAAGAAAAAGACAGGAGCTCATAGGGCATCAAAAAATTAACTTAATATTTTGATTGTATTACTTAATGAAGAAAATTAAATAACAATTATTAACAAAGAAATAAATGAAATAAAGTATCTGAGTCAATAATCTTAAGCAATCATTAATTTAAACTTAATACTTGGCGCGCCGGTAGCCAACAACCTGAAGGCGCCATAATGGATATTCAACAATTCTGATTATTTTAAACACCAAGAATAAATCAAACATATTATAACTACTTAAACAATTTCATAATAATTACCTATTAAATACTAAAATATTGACGTTAAAATGATTATTTAAATTACTAAGTCGAGCTGGTATATGCAGGACCGGCAGTCGATAACACTACCTTATAATTTATTTATTTAGATATCAGTGGGTATAATCATAAAGTTTTTCGAATTAAGCGCACAAGATGAACATGACAAGGAAATGTTTCTCTATTGTGTTACCTAACTTTTTTATCCATAATCTAAAGTGCCATACTTTTTTGTGTCCTAATCATCATTTGTCCGAATGATAACTTGCTCGAACTTAAAGTCATATAATATCACATGCCATAAAATTGGAATCCCTAAATACAATATGCCCTAAATTTGTTTGTCATAAATAAATCAATAATATACAAAAGACTTAAAATCGTTTTCAATAAAAGTTATAAGCCCTAAATTCTAATTATTGAATGTTTATTTATCTCAATAATGTGTTTAAAACAAATTTGTATTACAAAGCTTTTGCTATGAACTTCTCTTAGACGTGCAGGTGCAAGCAAGCATGCAGCAAGCATGCAAGTGAGCATGCAGCATGCAAGCAAGCATGCAGCAAGCATACAAGCGAGCATGCAGCATGCAAGCAAGCATGCAGCAAGCAAGCGAGCATGCAACATGCAGCAGGCATGGTTTCTGTCACGGCTCCGGCGCTGCGGGTCTCCGGCGGTCCCACGCGTGCTAATCGTCGCAGACGGCTTTCGCTCACAACCGCGGCTCGCTCGCAGCCTCCTGCTCCTCAGCCCGCGGGTCGCCACGCCCCTACGCGCCTACGCGATTTTAAATTACACTCTAGGGGTAGGGCAGACTAGACTGCGTGGAGTCGGATTTACAGCGATTCGTTTCTGTCCTAACTTAATTTTTAGCAAATGTTTTAGAACTAATAATTTTATTATTTAAATAAACATTCATTTACGTCAAATAACCTAGTTCTCAATGCCAAGAAAACGAAATGTGTAAAGTTCGCCTTACTGAATGTTAGAAATCTAGGACCCAACATCGTCTTAGATAAAGAAGTGCTTGAAACTGTGGGCTCGGCAGTTTTTCTGTGAATAACAGTAGATGCCAAACTTCAGTGGGAAGCACATATATCAAGCCTAGCAGGAAGGCTCAGTTCGGCTGCCTATGCCGTCAGGAAAGTAAGACAATACACTGACGTTGATACAGCTCGTTTAGTCTATTTTAGTTATTTTCACAGCGTTATGTCCTACGGTATTCTCCTGTGGGGTAAAGCCGCTGATATACAAAATATATTTGTCCTGCAAAAACGAGCTGTTCGAGCAATTTACCAGCTAGTCGCCAGATTTTCTCTAAGAGATTTTTTTAAAGATATTGGTATTCTCACGGTTGCATCACAATTCATCTTTGCCAACATCTTTTATATTAGGCAAAATATACACTTGTACACTAAAAACAGTGATATTCACAATGTCAACACTAGAAATAAGGACAAACTACGTGCTCCCTTTCACCGGCTTCATAAGGTTCATAACTCATTTGTTGGGCTTGGTATAACCTTTTATAACAAGCTACCTTCTTCATTGCTAGATTTGCCTTTTAATACGTTTAAATCTCAAGTAAAATCCAACCTTTGTTCAAAAGCATACTATTCCATCAACGACTACTTAAACGATAAGAATAGTTGGTCGCCCTGATCAATTCAAGACAATTTTTATGTTCTTTCTCCAGAATTATTAGCTTACTGACAGGTTATATGAGTTCATACAATTGTTTTTTTTAGTAGACAGTTTTAGTCAATTCAGTTTAATTTTATTTTAATTTATTATTGACATAATCTACTCATTTCAATGTCTTTTAATGAGTTGATTGCAATATGTGGTTAGCTAGCGACCTCTACGATTGATCATATTATTCTTGCTTGAGCAACCGGCAGCAAGTTCGTCATGCTCCCTTAGATGTCACTGCTTGCGGTAGCGTCGGGGGTCGGGTTGCCTGCTTCCCTCAACTATGGCGAGGGGGGTAATGGCTGATCTTTGCGTTATGCTCGTGAACGGGTGCTGCTTGTGGTGACTGGTCGTCTTGCTGACCATGGTTTTATTGTTGTTATTAGTAATAACTTGTTTATTTATTTTGCTTAGATGGTCCTAGTTTATCATTTGTGACTTCAAGTGACAGCTATGTAAACAGAACCCAGCATTGCATAAATATGTAAGCTGTCACGCCCTTGGAGGCTTTTATTTGGGTAGTAAGTCTTTTTTTTTTTTTTGTTTACATTTTTTTTTTGCTTTAGTACGTGTTTATTGTATTTGTTCGTATATTGGCGTGGCTAGCTAACCTATGGCAAATAATTTAATTTAATGTCCTGTGTCCTGTAACGTTAATTACTTTCCGTACCTAGTGTTGTATAATAGTTATTTGTTATACAAGAGTGCAAAGTTGTTTTTTAACCGCGTGCTCAATTTTGATGACCGAGCAAGCGAAGGATTCTAAAATTGAATCACGAGCGCGGCGAGTGATTCAGAAATTAGAATCCTGAGCGGTAGCGAGGGAATCAAAAGAGCACGAGGTGAAAAATATTTGCACTCGAGGCCAACACGTAACTTTTCATCCCACCTCAGCGAGGAAATGATTAAATGCAAAAAAAATAAACATTTACAATCTCAAGATACTTTTATTTCAGTTTAGGTATTAACTACTACATTATGGTAGGTAAGTATTACAGAATTTAATAATCTTTATCAAATAATACTTAGGTATAATTAAGAAAAATTTAAAGTAAAGTTGTTGCAGTTACTTAAGTTGAGTGTAATATTTTTGTTAGGTACTGTAATGTTGGTGTTAGTGACTTGTGTACTGTTTTTCGGTAAACTATCTGTCATACTTAATAGTACCGATTCATCGGATTCCCTTGGCGTAAATGTTGGCGAGACAGGGCAATGGTTAGGTGTTTCGTAACGGCTTATTTTTGATGTAGAAGGGCCAGTCCAAGGATCTGGCTGAGGCTCTTTCAGTGTAATGTTTCCTACGATGCCTTTACATATTTTAGACTTATTTTGGATGGAATCTTCTATATGTATCCCTCTACAACCGCATTGGACTTCCAACCTCCATGGCGCTTAAGGGACAGGAGATCAGCTCCTGAATCTGCCAAGTGTGGCAGAAGTTCGTCGGAAACAATGACCCGTGTACAACAGGGGTTCTGGAAGTTCAAGAAATGTTGCTATTTCTCGAGGGATACTGCCAATTTTATTAGCACCCATAGGCTGTCTAACACACTTTCCGTTGCGATATTGTAGAAAAAATCGATTGATTGGAGTGTTCGGCGGGCGTAAGGCTTGATATTTCTCAACAATTGTTACGTATTCCTTGCGAATGACGAAGTTGCGGTCTCTTTTTGTCTTTGTATTAGGTAAATTAATTAATAGTAAGTCATCTGAATGTTTCTCAATGTTTTTGACATCAAGTTGTGTTATTTCATTAGTTGTTGTGTTATTCCAATAATAAGAACAACCTGGAACATAAATAGTATTGTTGTAAATAAATTAATAAAATTGATATGCATGCATAATTATGCCTATCAACATCTATTAAGTACTAGATTATGTTAAGTAGTTGATTAATATACCTAAGTAGATGCTGAATGTGCAACTGACTTACTTTTGCCGCCAAATATACGGAATCAGGTGCTTCGTTAAGAAATTTTTCAATTTCCGACGCTGTGAAAACCTTCGACTTTTTTGGTTGATGACCCGATGAGGCTCTTTTTAAAAATGCCACTAATTTAGAATAGGTGTCGATATGTATGTCTTTTTTCATCTTTATTGTTGCTTTTAGCATTGAATACGTACTCCATAGAGTGCTTGATTTCTTGGACTTGGATAATTCAATAAAATATGCCAGCAAAACATTTTCTGAGAAAGATTTGGCTCCTTTAGCTAGTCGCCACGTGTTAAACATATCGTACTGTTTCAAATACTTCTCGCGTGATTGTTGAGGGAGAAAGCTCGTTTGCGCACTTTTAACAGTTTCAGTCAATTCTGTTGGCGTCAAATAAACTTCCTCGTCGCTAGAATCACTCATTTTAGGTTTTTCACTTCTTTTAAAGTTTCTTGTTTTTAACCTAAGGTTTTAACAATATGACATGAAAAGAAAAAGGCGCGCGCAAATTAAAAAAAAGTAAGTACACCAAGAAGGTTCCGCCGAGTATGAGTTTTTTAAAAAAAAAAGGTTGTATGATAAATTCGGTACCATAGAGGTAGAAATAAATAGGTTTAATGATGTTTTGATTTCACAAACTTGTTGCACACGATGTTCTAAATTCAATTTTACTTTATCCTCTAGCGGATAAAAACGGCTTTTGCACTCAGTTATCGAAGAGCAAAAATACTCTTTCCGAGATGGGGGGATGAAAAATCAATTATTTTCTATCTGAACAGACAGCTGTGCTGCTGGGGAGTTTGTTCCGCCATTTCTTCTCCCCAGCGAAAGCACTAGGAAGTGGCGAAGGGCCGGCGTTTTGGGGGACTGTCTTTTGTAATTTTGACGTTCGAAAAGTGCTGATTCTCAGCCTAGTTTGAATAAATGACTTTTGATTTTGATTTAGAACGGGCAAGAAACTCCATGGACACTTTTAATTTATTGTTACAAAAATATTGTTACATCATTAATGTTGAATTTATATAATTGTATGTGAGAATTATGTAAAAAAGACGTAAAAATTAAAAGCGTCCAGAGTACAACAAATATAAGTACATAAAAATAAACAATTCAAAAATAAAATAATTAAGAATAAGCCGTGGCAGCTAAGAGATGACCAGACCCCACTGAAAGCGCCTGTTCATGAAAATGACGCATGGATCAGCACCATTCAGCTCAAACATTTTGAAGGGAGCAACTTCACCTACCTATTTTTATAGGAGTATATTTTCATTGGCGTAGTGTTATCCAAGAAGTATTAAAAAGTGAAGTAACGTTATAAGGGAAAGTACCCAAATAAAACAAAAATATCATGCTTGCTTCAATATATTGTGATTAAATAGGTTTCCATTACCATGAATATTTATAATTATACAATATTAAAAAAAAATTGGGGTCCATTTTCATGCAGCGGTCATTTCTTATTACGTCTTTGGTTTTCTTCTTCTTCTTGTTCTAATAACTGAAACAATATGGAGTTAATTAGATTACGATTTGGATTTCCATTTTATAAGCGGTTTTCGCCGTTAGGCTAATTACCCTAGTGTTAGTGGTAATTCATCTTTGTACTGTGCAACGTCATACTGCGATAGCTGTTTTGTAAAAATTAAAAGATTATTGTAGCAGTTTTTTTTTCAACAATCTACTTGGGGGCCTAAATTGTTTATGTTCTTAGACATTTCTGGGACAACAGTGCAATGACGAAAGGCTTAAATGTAAATTAGGGATACTTAATTATTGTTAAACAATTTTCTGTCATTGGAAGTTTATAATGGACGGAAACTATATACTGTCTCGCTCAGACTCACTATAAAATAATAGGAGAAAAGAGCATTTAAATAAAAATATGTTTTACCTCTAGTTATAATCGGGTACTTCGTCATCGCAGAAGCACAGTCTCCTATGTCTACGTGGTCGTGGCGATTTGCATCTACTGCCTGCACGATCTGGAGCTGCATAAAAAACATGTTATGAATATAAAAAAGGTCAAACAACACACAGGCCTGATGGTCTAGTGGTTAGTGACCCTGACTGCTATGCCGGAGGTCGTGGGTTCGATTCCCACCCAGGACAAATGTTTGTGTGATGAGCACGATCATTTGTTCTGTGTCTGGTTGTAATTTATCTATAATATGTATGTATTTAGAAATATATAAGTATGTTTATCAGTTGTCTAGTACCCATAACACAAGCTCTGCTTAGCTTGGGACTAGATGGCGTTGTGTGATAGTTGTGGAATATTATCTGGTTTAATTAGAAATTATTTTTTGTGACTTCTAAATTGTCAAAGATTTGACTGCTCAACATGCACAACATTTTTTAAAAGAGTTAGTACTTATTTGTCAATTTCTTTTATCTTTTTTGGTAATAAAAGTAAATATTTTGTGTAACAATATAATTTTATTATTTACAAAGAATCTTGATTATACGTATGTTTTAAAATCAAAACTCATTTATTCAAATAAGGCTGATAATCAGCACTTTTCGAACGTCATTACAAAAGACAGTTCCCCAAAACGCCCGCCCTTCACCACTTCCTAGTGCTTTCGCTGGGAAGAAGTTTGGTGTGTTAAGTAAATAATAAGAGGGTGTAACTTACGGAGTTCAATCAGAAAACCTGAGCGGACTTCTTTAATGAAGATGTCTAAAGGTATACCACTGCATGTCCTTGGCTTGCATGTTTTACCCGATTGACCAGGTTTGGAAGGTTTCGTATGCTCATCTTCTGGTTCAGTTGACTTTTCTGTTGGTTCTCCTGAATCAGACGGTTCTTTTCCTGAATCAGATGGTTCTTCTCCTAGGTCAAATATCTCTTCATATATTTTCGTTGGACTTTCTACTTCATACAGATATTCTTCTAGCTCACTGGACTCTTCTTCTAGTAAATTAGAAATGACAAGTAATTGTTAGAAATAGCCTGATATCACGGCCTTGTGCGCCAACGGGCTAGTTTTACGGAACGTTAGAGCGAAAACAACATATCTTTTTGTAATGTAATAAATACATAGTACGCGGCGGGGCTGTATGACTCATCCAATTTAAAAAAAAAAGTTTTACTTTGTAGTAACCATTGCATATTGCACAACGTGACGCTCAAGTTACCTTCTTTAACAAACAGCTTTGCAGATGGTTTCACAAATAATAATAATGTTCTTTTGCGTGTGAGCCGCTACAAAGAAACTGTTTTTGTTATAGAGACGATATTTGGGTATAGAAAAAGAGCAAAGTATAATTGCTCCTAAAACTCTAAAATAAAATGTTTATTGTACACCACAAAAATACATAACATAAAAAATACATCAAACTGATTCTGTGATACAGATAATTATCTTAATTTTTTAAGTAAAAATTTATTAGTGTTTATCTACCTAGTCTGCTAACAGCTCACAACCTTTAGTAATTTCCACTCATATGAAAGACAATTACAATAATATGTTTTAACGTGTAATCATCTTGAACTCTATGTTCAAGGTCTGAAAGTTCATATTAGCATCTAAAATTGACGACTACTGGGTCCTTTTGATGAGTAATACTACAAATCTGGGAGTACTTGTACAAATCGCTTTTTTTTCACATTTGCTTAAATAAGTATTTATTATCACTAAAAATTATAAAAATTAACAACTTATTTAGAATAACGGATAATTTTTCTATGTCGTCATGCAAAAAGTTTCATTCTAAATGAAATACTTTTCACGCAGTAGTTCTTCAAAGTCAGTGAATTTCAAAACCTGACGACTATTGGTACATTTACTTTAGCTGTATGTATTTAGGGTACGATGGGACTGACATACGCATTGTCTCTAATTAAATAAAGAATTGAAAAAAAAAAATTCACTGTCTGACCCACGACGGTACGGAGACGGTATATGCGTTTGGGGTGAGAGGATGTGTGTTTGTTTGTTTGTGCAAACCAATATTTAGCCTCAACAGCATTTAGAAAAATTATATTGAGTAATATCATCAGTAATATTTTTCCAAAAATATTTATTTCCAGCATTTGAAAAACGTTTGTAGCAATTAGTTGTTTTTGTCTGATAGTTTTACCTACATTTTTAGATTGTTCACGATTTTTTACCAAGTTATAGGTGTATATTAGCAATAAATCCTATTTTACTTACCATTGGCAGCACTTGCTGCAGCTGATGAACCTCATGACTAGTATCATTACAAAATATCTTTCTTGGTCTGTGTTTAGTACAAAAACAATAGGTGTAAAAACTTTTTTACAAAAAAAAAACAACAGATTTAAAAAAAAACACTACTTACTAAGTGAAAAATAACTTTAATTTCGGAAGTCGGTGTCAAAACACGAAAATGCGGAACCAACAACCCCGACTTACGAAATAAAAGAGTTTTTTTTTTGGAAGTCGGTTCTTTTTTTTTGTAAAAACTTTTTTATTTTTCATTTTTTAATTGTACCTACCCCATACAAATTCATATAATACTACTTGCTATGTGAATGAATATCAGTGACAGGAAGAGCAAACATCATCAATATAAACTAAGTGGAAAAAATTCGTATTATTGAAGCTAATTCCAAAACTACCCAAGCAAAGTTCATAAAATTTCTATGGGACCTTTAAAAAATGAGGGAATTTTTAGATTAGAGGTACCCCAATAACAACTTTGACAGAAATGAGGGTGTATACTGAACACATCTGCGTACCCCTTTAGAGGATACAGTCGTGATGTTATGTTGTGTGATTGCTTAAACAATTATGCACACATATGCGATAGCAGCAATCGCTGTTGATTTGCTGGCATTTATTGAAGAGTTTCGTTGCCTGTATCCGAAACTCATAATCAGATCTTTACGAAATTTAAATAGAACCATTTCGGAATAAACGTCAATCAAAGGGTTAAGCTATGTTTGCCGCGGTCGGTTCGTAGATGGGTGACTTATAAGTTCATATCATAATATCGAGACCCCTCCTTGCCTGGGAAACAAAGAATATACCTACTGTCTACTGAGATCTCGGTAAAAATTCAATAGAAACCATTAGAATCAATTTTTTTTTCAGAAAAGTAGGTCGACTTCTATGTCCCGAATATTTTATCGTAAGAAATTTCTGATGGAAAACCCAATGCTCGACTTGGGAATCGAACCCAGTAGTAGCGCTTGCGACCACTAGTCCAACGAGGCAGTCCATTCATAATTCTTGAATGTTTAAATTCTCACCTATGTCGCTTTTTACCCACGACGGTACGGAGACGGTGTAGGTATGTGTTTGGGGTGAGAGGATGTGTGTGTGAAGTCGGTGTCTTCAATTCTTTAATGCACTAGTGTTATTTGAATTTGTGTGGAGTAGGTACAACTAAAAAGTGAAAAATAAAAACTTTTTCCAAAGAAAAAAACAACCGTCTTAAAAAAAAACTACAAAATGTTAAATAACTTTAATTTCGGAAGTCCGTGTCAAAAAACGAAAATGCGGAACAAACGACACCGACTTCCGAAATGAAAGTTATTTATCATTTGTAGTTTTTTTTTTGAAGTCGATTGTTTTTTTGTAAAAAAGTTTTTGTTTTTTATCTAGATGCAAATAGAGATATTTATATTAAGAAGAACTTGCACTCCATTAATATCACAAAACATTAACGTTACTAATAATATGACATTGTTCAGTATTCATTAGCACAGGGTAAACGACTCAGACGGGAATCGTAACGGCAAAGATAATTACTAAAAAAAAGTACCTTCAGAGCGTGCGTCAGCTGTAGCCTCAGCGGTGGCTGTGCCCGAGCCTGTTGTGGTTACTGTAAAAAAAGTCAATTCTAATAGTAACCACTAACACAACCTATCCTAATGCTTTGAAGTATATACTTTAAACGGGATTTTAATTATATACAGGTATAAAATAATAAAAATCAAATATTAAAAAAGCGTGACATTGTTACATTTATTTAAAACTCTATCATTGTTATTTATGTTTCAAGTACCTTTGGTATTCGTCTCTGTTGTTTGCAATCCATTTTTATCTTGGCTCGTTGAGGCTGTAAACAAATTATTCCTCCGGATTAATGCTTCCACGATATGACATAATTAATTATTTTAATAAAATATACAGATTGTAGAAAGACCCATAACATAGCCGTTATCTATGCATTCTGTACATGAAACGAAGTAAGACTGAGCAAAAATCATTGCGGGAAAACGAATTTTATATTTTACAAATTAAATCGAAATACTAGGTGTATCTTTTCATAAGTGTAAAAAAATGGTCACCCATCTAAGACCTGACCCAGGATAAACGCTTCTACGCTTTTTCTTAGTCTTGTCAATGGACATGGTCTTCTTTCGGAACGTTCATATTTGTAAAAATGTCAAATGGTAGAAAACGAAACTTGTATGTCGGTCAAATTCATACGTACCACTACTACTGTGAGATGAACTTTCACTATTAGTTTCTGGTACGTTATTTGGTTGGCTAGGTTTTTCAGGGGACTTTTCTGGCTGCGTGTCTGCTGGTTTGGTAGGTTTCTTAGGGGGCTCCTTATCTGACGGGCAAGGTTTCTCTGGTTCTGGTTCTTTAGCTGGTTTTTTAGGTTTTTCAGGGGGACTTTGTTGTTGACCTAGATGCAAATAGAGATATTTATGTTAAGAAGAACTTGCACTCCATTAATATCACAAAACACTAACGTTACTAATAATATGGCATTGTTCAGTATTCATTAGCACAGGCTAAACGACTCAGACGGGAATCGTAACGGCAAAGATAATTACAAAAAATGTACCTTCAGAGCGTGCGTCAGCTGCAGCGTTAGAGTTGGCTGGGCCCTGGCCGGTTACTGTAAAAAAAGTCAATTCTAATAGTAACCACTGACATAACCTATCCCTAAGGCTTTGAAGTATATATTTTAAACAGGATTTTAATCATATACAGGTATAGAATAATAAAATTCAAATATTGATAAAAGCGTGATATTGTTACTTTGATTTAAAACTCTATCATTGTTATTTATGTTTCAAGTACCTTTAGTAGTAGTCTTCGTATCGGTTGTTGTTAGCAATCCATTTTTATCTTGGTTCGTTGCGGCTGTAAACAAATTATTCCTTCGGATTAATGTTTCCACGATATGACATAATTAATTATTTTAATAAAATATACAGGTTGTAGAAAGACCCACAACATAGCCGTTATCTATGCATTCTGTACATGAAACGATGTAAGACTGAGCAAAAATCATTGCTGGAAAACGAATTTTATTTTTTACAAATTGAATCGAAATACTAGATGTATCTTTTCATATGTGTAAAAAAATGGTCACCCATCTAAGACCTGACCCAGGATAAACGCTTCTTAGTGTTGTCAATGGACATGGTCTACTTTCGGAACGTTCATATTTGTAAAAATGTCAAATGGTAGAAAACGAAACTTGTATGTCGGTCAAATTCATACGTACCACTACTACTGTGAGATGAACTTTCACTATTATTTTCTGGTACGTTATTTGGTTGGCTAGGTTTTTCAGGGGACTTTTCTGGCTGCGTGTCTGCTGGTTTGGTAGGTTCCTTAGGGGGCTCCTTATCTGACGGGCAAGGTTTCTCTGGTTCTGGTTCTTTAGCTGGTTTTTTAGGTTTTTCAGGGGGACTTTGTTGTTGACCTAGATGCAAATAGAGATATTTATATTAAGAAGAACTTGCACTCCATTAATATCACAAAACACTAACGTTACTAATAATATGACATTGTTCAGTATTCATTAGCACAGGCTAAACGACTCAGACGGGAATCGTAACGGCAAAGATAATTACAAAAAATGTACCTTCAGAGCGTGCGTCAGCTGCAGCGTTAGAGTTGGCTGGGCCCTGGCCGGTTACTGTAAAAAAAGTCAATTCTAATAGTAACCACTGACATAACCTATCCTAAGGCTTTGAAGTATATATTTTAAACAGGATTTTAATCATATACAGGTATAGAATAATAAAATTCAAATATTGATAAAAGCGTGACATTGTTACTTTTATTTAAAACTCTATCATTGTTATTTATGTTTCAAGTACCTTTAGTAGTAGTCTTCGTATCGGTTGTTGTTAGCAATCCATTTTTATCTTGGTTCGTTGCGGCTGTAAACAAATTATTCCTTCGGATTAATCTTTCCACGATGTGACATAATTAATTATTTAAATAAAATATACAGGTTGTAGAAAGACCCACAACATAGCCGTTATCTATGCATTCTGTACATGAAACGATGTAAGACTGAGCAAAAATCATTGCTGGAAAACGAATTTTATTTTTTACTATTTGAATCGAAATACTAGATGTATCTTTTCATAAGTGTAAAAAAATGGTCACCCATCTAAGACCTGACCCAGGATAAACGCTTCTTAGTGTTGTCAATGGACATGGTCTACTTTCGGAACGTTCATATTTGTAAAAATGTCAAATGGTAGAAAACGAAACTTGTATGTCGGTCAAATTCATACGTACCACTACTACTGTGAGATGAACTTTCACTATTAGTTTCTGGTACGTTATTTGGTTGGCTAGGTTTTTCAGGGGACTTTTCTGGCTGCGTGTCTGCTGGTTTGGTAGGTTCCTTAGGGGGCTCCTTATCTGACGGGCAAGGTTTCTCTGGTTCTGGTTCTTTAGCTGGTTTTTTAGGTTTTTCAGGGGGACTTTGTTGTTGACCTAGATGCAAATAGAGATATTTATGTTAAGAAGAACTTGCACTCCATTAATATCACAAAACACTAACGTTACTAATAATATGACATTGTTCAGTATTCATTAGCACAGGCTAAACGACTCAGACGGGAATCGTAACGGCAAAGATAATTACAAAAAATGTACCTTCAGAGCGTGCGTCAGCTGCAGCGTTAGAGTTGGCTGTGCCCGAGCCTGTGGTGGTTGCTGTAAAAAAAGTCAATTTTAACAGTACCTAACCACTAACATAACCTATCCTAATGCTTTGAAGTATATACTTTAAACGGGATTTTAATTATATACAGGTATAAAATAATAAAAATCAAATATTGAAAAAGCGTGACATTGTTACATTTATTTAAAACTCTATCATTGTTATTTATGTTTCAAGTACCTTTGGTATTCGTCTTCGTATCTGTTGTTTGCAATCCATATTTATCTTGACTCTTTGAGGCTGTAAACAAATTATTCCTCCGGATTAATGCTTCCACGATATGACATAATTAATTATTTTAATAAAATATACAGGTTGTAGACAGACCCACAACATAGCCGTTATCTATGCATTCTGTACATGAAACGATGTAAGACTGAGCAAAAATCATTGCTGGAAAACGAATTAAAAAAATGGTCACCCATCTAAGACCTGACCCAGGATAAACGCTTCTTAGTGTTGTCAATGGACATGGTCTACTTTCGGAACGTTCATATTTGTAAAAATGTCAAATGGTAGAAAACGAAAATTGTATGTCGGTCAAATTCATACGTACCACTACTACTGTGAGATGAACTTTCACTATTAGTTTCTGGTACGTTATTTGGTTGGCTAGGTTTTTCAGGGGACTTTTCTGGCTGCGTGTCTGCTGGTTTGGTAGGTTCCTTAGGGGGCTCCTTATCTGACGGGCAAGGTTTCTCTGGTTCTGGTTCTTTAGCTGGTTTTTTAGGTTTTTCGGGGGGACTTTGTTGTTGACCTAGATGCAAATAGAGATATTTATGTTAAGAAGAACTTGCACTCCATTAATATCACAAAACACTAACGTTACTAATAATATGACATTGTTCAGTATTCATTAGCACAGGCTAAACGACTCAGACGGGCAAAGATAATTACAAAAAATGTACCTTCAGAGCGTGCGTCAGCTGCAGCGTTAGAGTTGGCTGGGCCTTGGCCGGTTACTGTAAAAAAAGTCAATTCTAATAGTAACCACTGACATAACCTATCCTAAGGCTTTGAAGTATATATTTTAAACAGGATTTTAATCATATACAGGTATAGAATAATAAAATTCAAATTTTGATAAAAGCGTGACATTGTTACTTTTATTTAAAACTCTATCATTGTTATTTATGTTTCAAGTACCTTTAGTAGTAGTCTTCGTATCGGTTGTTGTTAGCAATCCATTTTTATCTTGGTTCGTTGCGGCTGTAAACAAATTATTCCTTCGGATTAATGTTTCCACGATATGACATAATTAATTATTTTAATAAAACATACAGGTTGTAGAAAGACCCACAACATAGCCGTTATCTATGCATTCTGTACATGAAACGATGTAAGACTGAGCAAAAATCATTGCTGGAAAACGAATTTTATTTTTTACTAATTGAATCGAAATACTAGATGTATCTTTTCATAAGTGTAAAAAAATGGTCACCCATCTAAGACCTGACCCAGGATAAACGCTTCTTAGTGTTGTCAATGGACATGGTCTACTTTCGGAACGTTCATATTTGTAAAAATGTCAAATGGTAGAAAACGAAACTTGTATGTCGGTCAAATTCATACGTACCACTACTACTGTGAGATGAACTTTCACTATTAGTTTCTGGTACGTTATTTGGTTGGCTAGGTTTTTCAGGGGACTTTTCTGGCTGCGTGTCTGCTGGTTTGGTAGGTTCCTTAGGGGGCTCCTTATCTGACGGGCAAGGTTTCTCTGGTTCTGGTTCTTTAGCTGGTTTTTTAGGTTTTTCAGGGGGACTTTGTTGTTGACCTAGATGCAAATAGAGATATTTATATTAAGAAGAACTTGCACTCCATTAATATCACAAAACACTAACGTTACTAATAATATGACATTGTTCAGTATTCATTAGCACAGGCTAAACGACTCAGACGGGAATCGTAACGGCAAAGATAATTACAAAAAATGTACCTTCAGAGCGTGCGTCAGCTGCAGCGTTAGAGTTGGCTGGGCCCTGGCCGGTTACTGTAAAAAAAGTCAATTCTAATAGTAACCACTGACATAACCTATCCTAAGGCTTTGAAGTATATATTTTAAACAGGATTTTAATCATATACAGGTATAGAATAATAAAATTCAAATATTGATAAAAGCGTGATATTGTTACTTTGATTTAAAACTCTATCATTGTTATTTATGTTTCAAGTACCTTTGGTAGTAGTCTTCGTATCGGTTGTTGTTAGCAATCCATTTTTATCTTGGTTCGTTGCGGCTGTAAACAAATTATTCCTTCGGATTAATGTTTCCACGATATGACATAATTAATTATTTTAATAAAATATACAGGTTGTAGAAAGACCCACAACATAGCCGTTATCTATGCATTCTGTACATGAAACGATGTAAGACTGAGCAAAAATCATTGCTGGAAAACGAATTTTATTTTTTACAAATTGAATCGAAATACTAGATGTATCTTTTCATAAGTGTAAAAAAATGGTCACCCATCCAAGACCTGACCCAGGATAAACGCTTATTAGTGTTGTCAATGGACATGGTCTACTTTCGGAACGTTCATATTTGTAAAAATGTCAAATGGTAGAAAACGAAACTTGTATGTCGGTCAAATTCATACGTACCACTACTACTGTGAGATGAACTTTCACTATTAGTTTCTGGTACGTTATTTGGTTGGCTAGGTTTTTCAGGGGACTTTTCTGGCTGCGTGTCTGCTGGTTTGGTAGGTTCCTTAGGGGGCTCCTTATCTGACGGGCAAGGTTTCTCTGGTTCTGGTTCTTTAGCTGGTTTTTTAGGTTTTTCAGGGGGACTTTGTTGTTGACCTAGATGCAAATAGAGATATTTATGTTAAGAAGAACTTGCACTCCATTAATATCACAAAACACTAACGTTACTAATAATATGACATTGTTCAGTATTCATTAGCACAGGCTAAACGACTCAGACGGGAATCGTAACGGCAAAGATAATTACAAAAAATGTACCTTCAGAGCGTGCGTCAGCTGCAGCGTTAGAGTTGGCTGTGCCCGAGCCTGTGGTGGTTGCTGTAAAAAAAGTCAATTTTAACAGTACCTAACCACTAACATAACCTATCCTAATGCTTTGAAGTATATACTTTAAACGGGATTTTAATTATATACAGGTATAAAATAATAAAAATCAAATATTGAAAAAGCGTGACATTGTTACATTTATTTAAAACTCTATCATTGTTATTTATGTTTCAAGTACCTTTGGTATTCGTCTTCGTATCTGTTGTTTGCAATCCATTTTTATCTTGGCTCTTTGAGGCTGTAAACAAATTATTCCTCCGGATTAATGCTTCCACGATATGACATAATTAATTATTTTAATAAAATATACAGGTTGTAGACAGACCCACAACATAGCCGTTATCTATGCATTCTGTACATGAAACGATGTAAGACTGAGCAAAAATCATTGCTGGAAAACGAATTAAAAAAATGGTCACCCATCTAAGACCTGACCCAGGATAAACGCTTCTTAGTGTTGTCAATGGACATGGTCTACTTTCGGAACGTTCATTTTTGTAAAAATGTCAAATGGTAGAAAACGAAAATTGTATGTCGGTCAAATTCATACGTACCACTACTACTGTGAGATGAACTTTCACTATTAGTTTCTGGTACGTTATTTGGTTGGCTAGGTTTTTCAGGGGACTTTTCTGGCTGCGTGTCTGCTGGTTTGGTAGGTTCCTTAGGGGGCTCCTTATCTGACGGGCAAGGTTTCTCTGGTTCTGGTTCTTTAGCTGGTTTTTTAGGTTTTTCGGGGGGACTTTGTTGTTGACCTAGATGCAAATAGAGATATTTATGTTAAGAAGAACTTGCACTCCATTAATATCACAAAACACTAACGTTACTAATAATATGACATTGTTCAGTATTCATTAGCACAGGCTAAACGACTCAGACGGGCAAAGATAATTACAAAAAATGTACCTTCAGAGCGTGCGTCAGCTGCAGCGTTAGAGTTGGCTGGGCCTTGGCCGGTTACTGTAAAAAAAGTCAATTCTAATAGTAACCACTGACATAACCTATCCTAAGGCTTTGAAGTATATATTTTAAACAGGATTTTAATCATATACAGGTATAGAATAATAAAATTCAAATTTTGATAAAAGCGTGACATTGTTACTTTTATTTAAAACTCTATCATTGTTATTTATGTTTCAAGTACCTTTAGTAGTAGTCTTCGTATCGGTTGTTGTTAGCAATCCATTTTTATCTTGGTTCGTTGCGGCTGTAAACAAATTATTCCTTCGGATTAATGTTTCCACGATATGACATAATTAATTATTTTAATAAAACATACAGGTTGTAGAAAGACCCACAACATAGCCGTTATCTATGCATTCTGTACATGAAACGATGTAAGACTGAGCAAAAATCATTGCTGGAAAACGAATTTTATTTTTTACTAATTGAATCGAAATACTAGATGTATCTTTTCATAAGTGTAAAAAAATGGTCACCCATCTAAGACCTGACCCAGGATAAACGCTTCTTAGTGTTGTCAATGGACATGGTCTACTTTCGGAACGTTCATATTTGTAAAAATGTCAAATGGTAGAAAACGAAACTTGTATGTCGGTCAAATTCATACGTACCACTACTACTGTGAGATGAACTTTCACTATTAGTTTCTGGTACGTTATTTGGTTGGCTAGGTTTTTCAGGGGACTTTTCTGGCTGCGTGTCTGCTGGTTTGGTAGGTTCCTTAGGGGGCTCCTTATCTGACGGGCAAGGTTTCTCTGGTTCTGGTTCTTTAGCTGGTTTTTTAGGTTTTTCAGGGGGACTTTGTTGTTGACCTAGATGCAAATAGAGATATTTATATTAAGAAGAACTTGCACTCCATTAATATCACAAAACACTAACGTTACTAATAATATGACATTGTTCAGTATTCATTAGCACAGGCTAAACGACTCAGACGGGAATCGTAACGGCAAAGATAATTACAAAAAATGTACCTTCAGAGCGTGCGTCAGCTGCAGCGTTAGAGTTGGCTGGGCCCTGGCCGGTTACTGTAAAAAAAGTCAATTCTAATAGTAACCACTGACATAACCTATCCTAAGGCTTTGAAGTATATATTTTAAACAGGATTTTAATCATATACAGGTATAGAATAATAAAATTCAAATATTGATAAAAGCGTGATATTGTTACTTTGATTTAAAACTCTATCATTGTTATTTATGTTTCAAGTACCTTTGGTAGTAGTCTTCGTATCGGTTGTTGTTAGCAATCCATTTTTATCTTGGTTCGTTGCGGCTGTAAACAAATTATTCCTTCGGATTAATGTTTCCACGATATGACATAATTAATTATTTTAATAAAATATACAGGTTGTAGAAAGACCCACAACATAGCCGTTATCTATGCATTCTGTACATGAAACGATGTAAGACTGAGCAAAAATCATTGCTGGAAAACGAATTTTATTTTTTACAAATTGAATCGAAATACTAGATGTATCTTTTCATAAGTGTAAAAAAATGGTCACCCATCTAAGACCTGACCCAGGATAAACGCTTCTTAGTGTTGTCAATGGACATGGTCTACTTTCGGAACGTTCATATTTGTAAAAATGTCAAATGGTAGAAAACGAAACTTGTATGTCGGTCAAATTCATACGTACCACTACTACTGTGAGATGAACTTTCACTATTATTTTCTGGTACGTTATTTGGTTGGCTAGGTTCTTCAGGGGACTTTTCTGGCTGCGTGTCTGCTGGTTTGGTAGGTTCCTTAGGGGGCTCCTTATCTGACGGGTAAGGTTTCTCTGGTTCTGGTTCTTTAGCTGGTTTTTTAGGTTTTTCAGGGGGACTTTGTTGTTGACCTAGATGCAAATAGAGATATTTATATTAAGAAGAACTTGCACTCCATTAATATCACAAAACACTAACGTTACTAATAATATGACATTGTTCAGTATTCATTAGTACAGGCTAAACGACTCAGACGGGAATCGTAACGGCAAAGATAATTACAAAAAATGTACCTTCAGAGCGTGCGTCAGCTGCAGCGTTAGAGTTGGCTGGGCCCTGGCCGGTTACTGTAAAAAAAGTCAATTCTAATAGTAACCACTGACATAACCTATCCTAAGGCTTTGAAGTATATATTTTAAACAGGATTTTAATCATATACAGGTATAGAATAATAAAATTCAAATATTGATAAAAGCGTGATATTGTTACTTTGATTTAAAACTCTATCATTGTTATTTATGTTTCAAGTACCTTTGGTAGTAGTCTTCGTATCGGTTGTTGTTAGCAATCCATTTTTATCTTGGTTCGTTGCGGCTGTAAACAAATTATTCCTTCGGATTAATGTTTCCACGATGTGACATAATTAATTATTTTAATAAAATATACAGGTTGTAGAAAGACCCACAACATAGCCGTTATCTATGCATTCTGTACATGAAACGATGTAAGACTGAGCAAAAATCATTGCTGGAAAACGAATTTTATTTTTTACTAATTGAATCGAAATACTAGATGTATCTTTTCGTAAGTGTAAAAAAATGGTCACCCATCTAAGACCTGACCCAGGATAAACGCTTCTTAGTGTTGTCAATGGACATGGTCTACTTTCGGAACGTTCATATTTGTAAAAATGTCAAATGGTAGAAAACGAAACTTGTATGTCGGTCAAATTCATACGTACCACTACTACTGTGAGATGAACTTTCACTATTAGTTTCTGGTACGTTATTTGGTTGGCTAGGTTTTTCAGGGGACTTTTCTGGCTGCGTGTCTGCTGGTTTGGTAGGTTCCTTAGGGGGCTCCTTATCTGACGGGCAAGGTTTCTCTGGTTCTGGTTCTTCAGCTGGTTTTTTAGTTTTTTCAGGGGGATTTTGTTGTTTTTTACCTAGATGCAAATAGAGAGATTTATGTTAAGAAGAACTTGCACTCCATTAATATCACAAAACACCAACGTTACTAATAATATGACATTGTTCAGTATTCATTAACATTTGAGACGAGTATTATTGGAGATAATCTGTTTACTTTTTCTTTTAGAAAATGCGAGGTGCCACAAAAACCGTTTATAGACTCTTTCCAAAAGTAAGAAAAAGATTAGTTTTTTTTATCTTAGATCAAGATTAGACTACTGCTTTGAAATTTTTACACTTAATAATCACCTGTTGCTGAAGAGCCAGCATACGACTTCGCAAACATCTTTACATAGTATAAAACAAAGTCGTAAGCTTAGATCTACGGATTTTAATGCAGTTTTCAGCAATGGATATATTGATTCAAGAGGAAGGTTTATATGTATAATTAGTGCATATTATAATCGAGAAAAGCCGAGAAATTCAAAGATTTGTAATGTGATGTCGTAACAAACATATTTATGTACGCTTACATTGCAAACGCTGGCTAAACCTTACGAGATAGATCAAATGAATGTACCACGGAATTGTATATACTAAAAAGAAAGATAAGAAAGTCCGCGATGGTATATGTTTATCTCCTACGGATAATTCACATTAACCACTTTTATCTTTTACATATTACATAATAATTATGGGTTATTTACCAAGCTATTTTAAACAATACAGTAGGTATTATTCCTTATCCAATTAAATACGTTAGATACGTTTTGCATTTCATGTAGATCAAAATTGCCCTGTACAGCATATCATTAAAATTAATAGCATAGAAGGTATCAGAGATTTAAAAAGCGGGGGCAGGGTGGCTAGCGGAGCGGTATTAAGTTCGCCGGGTCAGCTAGTGTTATATAGGGTGACTGGTAATTAGTGACCGATACTTAAACACGTGATTGTACTCATGATAACAAACAACTTTTACTATGGGACCAAACCTGAAATCGCGAAAAAAAAATCAGCTGTTCCCTACTTTTATGTTCATATAACTCGTCAAAATGTAGCATAGAGACATGTCGATCAAATTCTATAACGTTTGATTGGTGGGTTTTATAAAAGTTTCTGGTAAATTTTAAGACGCTGTTAATATCATGCTGTATCCGTCACTTCTAAGTATATCGTAGCGACAGAAAACTTTTAAAACGTCTTAAAGTTATATGTTGTTTGATAAATCTTTGAACTATGTTTAAATTCTCACCTCTGCCGCTTTTAACGCCTGCTCTTGCTGAGCTCCGACTATGTCCTTCTGTAATATAACATGGCATTTATATTTAAATATCTAAACTTTTATAAATTTTCAAATATTTGTAAGTTAATTAAATCATACTTACTTCTAGATGATTTTCTCTTTTTTCTGCCAGAATCTATAACGTTAAAAAACTTATATTAATTTACTATTTCTCGATACGTACATATTTCATGTTTAGTTTCAATAGCACTGTCAGAGTCAGCCTTTTGTGTGCCCTGGTTTATCAATAGTAATTTAAATAGAATATTAGTGGTTTTATAAAAGAGTCTAGTTAATTTTAAGACACTGTTATGAGGACTACATAACCTAAAGCGCGGTCACTGTCGCACTGCATAGAAAAGAAAAAGAAGAGCGATGACACAACGCTGGTAATATATGGCAAAATATGAAGCAATTGTCTATTTACAAAAAATCTATTGTATGGACTAAAAACTTAAAACACTAGTGCTTTAGTATGTTGCTTGTAGAATAATCTGACAAAAAATCATAGTGATTGTATGTATATCAGTATGGTCTTTATTGTAAAAATAAAGTTTTTAGAGGTATCTTCATGATTTTATTCTATCGTATCAAATTAGTTGTATTATGTTTTCAACACACTATCTACCTAGCATATATCCTGAAGAATATTATACAATTTTCTGATTATGTTTACTGTAGTCGATCATATACTTGTATTGTTTTTAAAACTAGCGTTTTTTGCGTTTAGGTCCTGTAAGCCCCTTAATCTCATGCTGTCTCCGTCACTTCTAGGTATATCGTAGCGACAGAAATACTTTTAAAACGTCTTAAAGTTATACGTTGATTGATAATTCTTGTAAGTATGTTTAAATTCTCACCTCTGCCCTTTGAAACGTGTGAACATGCTTCTGCTGAACCGTGACCTCCTGTAATATTACATGGCATTTATTATTAAGTATATGTTAACATTTCTAACATTTCATATATTTGTTATTTAATTAAATTATACTTACCGCTGGATGAACGTGAAAGAGCACTAGTATCGCGAAGTCTTAAAAAACTTATATTAATTTACTATTTCTTGATACGTACATATTTCACGTTTAGTCTCAATAGCACTCAGAGTCAGCCTTTTGTGTGCCCTGGTTTCTCAATAGTAATTTAAATAGAATATTAGTGGTTACAGTCCGTAGACTCAGATATAGACACATTCCATGTAATAATATATGGTAATATATGGCAAACTATGAAGCAATTACCTATTTACAAAAAATCTATTGTTTGGACTAAAAACTTAAAACACTAGTGCTTTAGTATGTTGCTTGTAGAATAATCTGACAAAAAATCATAATGATTGTATGTATATCAGTATGGTCTTTATTGTAAAAAGAAAGTTTTTAGAGGTATCTTCATGATTTTATTCTATCGTATCAAATTAGTTGTATTATGTTTTCAACACACTATCTACCTAGCATATATCCTGAAGAATATCATATATTTTTCTGATTTTGTTTACCGTAGTCGATCATATACTTTTATTGTTTCTAAAACTTGCGTTTTTTGCGTTTAGGTCCTGTAAGCCCCTTAATCTCATGCTGTCTCCGTCACTTCTAGGTATATCGTAGCGACAGAAAGACTTTTAAAACGTCTTAAAGTTATACGTTGTTAGATAATTCTTGTAAGTATGTTTAAATTCTCACCTTTGCCGCTTGTAACCTTTGAATATGATAGTGCTGAACCGTGACCTCCTGTAATATTACATGGCATAATTAAGTAGGTATATCTTAACATTTCTACCTTTTCAAATATTTGTTATTTAATTAAATCATACTTACTGCTGGATGAACCTGCATAAGCAGTATTTTCGCCAGATCCTATAACGTTAAAAAACTTATATTAATTTACTATTTCTTGATACGTACATATTTCACGTTTAGTCTCAATAGCACTCTCAGAGACAGCCTTTTGTGTGCCCTGGTTTATCAATAGTAATTTAAATAGAATATTAGTGGTTAGTCCGTAGACTCAGATATAGACACATTCCATGTCATAAGTTTGCGTCAATGCTAAAAAAACGTGTGGAGTGTGTTGTTGTGGAAGACTTACTCGTACATCACTTATTGATGGAGTGTGTTCGATATGAGTCTCATAGAAATGATCTATTTGGGGTCTTGAGGTTGAACTGACTTGTAATGGGACATTCCATAAAATTCTGTCTTAACCAAATGGTGATGGTGCGAAGAGCCTGATCAGGTTCATGGCCCAAATGTAATCCGTAGCTGTATGTGTTTAGGGTACGATGGGACTGACATACGCATTGCGATCATAAAAGTCTCTAAATATATGAAGAATTGAAAGAAAAAATTCACTATCGGTCATCTTAATAAAAAACCTCCAAGTGTTTTCCATAGAGAATTCGATTTTAACATTTGAAAAAAACTCGTAATAAGAGGTTTGTTTTGTGCGATTGCTTTATATAAGTACTCAGCTTGGTTATAATTTTTGACTAACAATAAGTTATAGGTAGGTTATAAAATAACATCACGTCTCTTTTCCCCGAAGGGATAGACAGAGGTGACCTATAGTACACCCATATTTCACCAGTTATGTTTAAGTCCCATGTAATAGGGGGCGAGCCTATTTCTACCAACCGGGCACAAATCCAGAGTTCGGACTGCTACTGAGAAATTCCTGATGGAAAACCCAATACTCGACTTGGGAATCGAACCCAGTACCTAACGCTCAGCAGTTGCGCTTGCGACCACTAGTCCAACGAGGCAGTGTATAGGTGGTATATACGTATAGATAATTAGGCTTCCGCGCAAAAAAAGTTTTAGAGGTATCTTCATGATTTTATTCTGTCGTATCAAATTAGTTGTATTATGTTTTCAACACACTAGGTATCTACCTAGCATATTATATCCTGAAGAATATCATATATTTTTCTGATTTTGTTTACTGTAGTCGATCATATACTTTTATTGTTTCTAAAACTTGCGTTTTTTGCGTTTAGGTCCTGTAAGCCCCTTAATCTCATGCTGTCTCCGTAGAGAGACACTCACACACTCTCCGTCACTTCTAGGTATATCGTAGCGACAGAAAGACTTTTAAAACGTCTTAAAGTTATACGTTGTTTGATAATTCTTGTAAGTATGTTAAAATTCTCACCTTTGCCGCTTGTAACCTCTGAAACTGCTTCTGCTAAACCGTGGTGACCTCCTGTAATATATCATGGCATTTATAATTAAGTATATCTTAACATTTCTACCTTTTCAAAAATTTGTAACTTGCAAAAGCAGTATTTCCGCCAGATCCTATAACGTTAAAACACTTATATTAATTTACTATTTCTCGATATGTACATATTTCACGTTTAGTCTCAATAGCGCTCTCAGAGTCAGCCTTTTGTGTGCCCTGGTTTATCAATAGTAATTTAAATAGAATATTAGTGGAATTTGATTGTAACATTTGAAAAAAACTCGTAATAAGAGGTTTGTTTTGTGCGATTGCTTTATACCATAAGTAAGCTTGGTTACCATTTTTGACTAACAATGAGTTATCTATATGTATAAAAGGAGAACTGACTGACTGACATATCAACGCACAGCCCAAACCGCTGGGTCTAGAGATTCCAAATTTGGCACGTACGTTCCTTATGAGGTCTAGGGGTGCACTAAGAAAGGATTTTTCAAAATTAACCCCCTAAGGGGGTGAATGGGGGGGGTGAAATTTCACGCGGACGAAGTCGCGGGAAGGAGCTAGTAGGTGTATAAAATGACAACAGGTCTGTTTTCCCCGAAGGGATAGACAGAGGTGACCTATAGTACATCCATATTTCACCAGTTATGTTTAAGTCCCATGTAATAGGGGGCGAGCCTATTTCTACCAACCAGGCACACATCCAGAGTCCAGGCTGCTACTGAGAAATTCCGGATAGAAAAACCCAATACTTGACTTGGGAATCGAACCCAGGACCAAATGCTCAGCAGTAGCGCTAGCGACCACTAGTCCAACGAGGCAGTCCTTTGATAATTCTTGAATGTTTAAATTCTCACCTATGTCGCTTTTTACCCACGACGGTACGGAGACGGTATATGCGTTTGGGGTGAGAGGAAGTGTGTTTGGTTGTGCAAACCAATGTTTAGTCTCAACAGCATTTGAAAAACGTTTGCAGCAATTAGTTGTTTTTGTCTGATTGTTTTACCTACATTTTTAGCTTGTTCACGATTTTTTACCAAGTTATAGGTGTATATTAGCAATAAAGCCTATTTTACTTACCATTGCCAGCACTTGCTATTGCTGATGAATCTGATCCTCCATCATTAAAAACTGTAATAAAAAGAGATACTTAATTTCTACCTATATTTTTTCCAGCTCGTGCCTCGGAGAGCACGTTAAGCCGTTTTGGTCCCAGCTGTCATTCGTGGATCTTTGACAGTCGTTACAGGTCGTCAGAAGCCCGAAAGTCAGACAGCCAGTCTTACCAAGGGGTATCGTATTACCCAGTAACTGGGTTGTGGAGGTCAGATAGGCAGTCGCTCCATGTAAAATACTGGTATTCAGCTGCATCCGGTTAGACTGGAAGCTGACCCCAACATAATTGTGAAAAGGCTAGGCAGGTGATGATTCTTTCCAGCTTTTACTTTGGCCAAAGGCAAGCAATGCGAAAGTGAATTGCTTGCCTGCAAAATTGGCGATATTGCGTCGAATGGCAATCCACTCAATGCAATATCGCCAGTATTTTGGACAAGCTAACTGTCGACAGCGATGCGGAGCAATATTTCGACGCCATCTTGTAGTAAATAGCATATTCAACCGATAATATTCCCACAGCTGGGACACAGGCCTCCACTCTTCGAGAGGGAGTGGGCTATAGTCTACCACGCAGCCCCAGTGCGGGTTATCTTGTAGTTAATAGTGAGTATAATGTACCTCTGTGTCTTAGTTTAATGTTAAACTAATTGCATAATTTACAGATTTTTTTATTTTACTCATATTATTATTGTATTTCATCTGTGGGTTTTTCTATTAGAAGTTTGTTGAAGCCATAGGTTATTATTTTGGTTTCTAATATTCATTGGTGTTTACAAAGGAAGATAGGAAACCCATTGTTTCTCCGTTCTAGTATTTATATATAGCTGCTGCCGTTGTGACTCTCATCAATAAAAAAGCTAGTTAACTTAACCAGTGACCACTCATTAATAATAAGTTATCTTACCATTGCTGTAAGCTTCTGCATCTTCATCTTCTTCGTTATAATCTGTATCATCACAAAATATCTTTATTGGTCTTTGTTTGGTACAAAAAATAGGTGTAAAATTTTTTTTCAATTATTTTTGTGTTATGTTCCTTAGTTTTGTTGGAGGCTCGGGGTTAAATAATAACAGCCGCGCGGGTCAATCAAAGGGTTAAGCTATGTTTGCCGCGGTCGGTTCGTAGATGGGTGACTATTCATAACATAACATCGAGACCCCTCATTGCCTCGGAAACAAAAAATATACCTTCTGTCTACTGAGAGCTCGGTAAAAATTCAATAAAAACCATTGGAGTCAATATTTTTTTCAGAAAAGTAGGTCGACTTATATGTCCCGAACATTTTATCGTAACATGGATCGGTATCCTTGAACTATGGAAGGTCTATGTCTCCTGTCTGACCAATGATAATATAATATTCACAGATAAAATGGCAGGGGGTAGTTGCACACTCAATAATGGACCCCCAAAAATGGTCGCCAGCACATAGTGTCGTAGCGACAAGGGGGCAACATGTCCTGAGGTGCTTATGAGGATTGGAGCGGTATTCCACGGCTATCAGGACAATCCCGGAAGGACGGTCAAGATAAATGTTATACCGTAAAATGGGGTTACATTGATAAATTTTGATAAATTTTAAAATTCGAGGTTAAATATTTCTGTACTAAGAAGGCTGAAAAATTAACAAAAATAAATGTAACATCGGTTTTTTGGGTTGTATATGTTTACATTAAAGTAATATTTTTGGACACTCCTTTTTGAGAAATAAAAAATAATAATCATCGTGATTAGCTTCATACTGACATCGGGGATACTTTGATCGCACTAGTTTTTGGTACGTATTTTGATAGTAACCCCTTACCCAAGAAAAAAACTAAATAATATCGGTCCACAATTTTTTGTGCTGCAGTTGTTTTAAGACGATGGGGTTTCTTTAATAAATACAATTATAACAGATTTTTTTGTTCAAATCTATATGTTTAAACCTAATAAAATTTAAGTTAAGTTTTTCTTAAGTCGAAAGTTGTTATCAAAGTAAACCCGTAGTGTCAAACTAACCCCATTTTACCGGTACTAATAGTAAAGCTGAAGAGTTTGCTTGTTTAAACGCGCTAATCTCTGGGACTACAGTCGGATTTTAAAAAAATCTGTTTTGTATTTGATGCCCGAGGAAGGCTCTAGTTTATTTAACATCACACTAGGACCCTTGCGAGCCGCCCAAAAAGATAAAAATTCAGAAAGAACGCTAAGCGAAAACGAAGTAAAGGCGAGGGCAGGCGCGCGATGCTACGGGATGGGTCGGGGTAACAAGAAATATCATGCGGACGAAGTCACGGGCATAAGCTAATGTATAATATTTCGATCGAAAGTCAGGTGGAATCACTCTTTTTTTTGTTATGTATTTTCTGATGTACAAAAAAGAACGGCTGGACCGATTTTATGATCTTTGATTTGTTGGATTTATCTCCGCCCTGAATAGCAGAATAACTATTAAAACACGGGAAAAATTCACGAAAAAAAATTATGAAGATAGTAAATTTTCTCATAAATTTTGTGTGGAATGGCTTTTTTAATGAATAACACAAAATTTATTGATTCTGAGGTGGTACGAAGTTCGCCGGGTCAGCTAATAAATAAATAAAATATTTTTATTTTGAATATAATACACACATCAAAAGTGTCTAGGGATCAACATATATTTTTGCAATAACTTTTCTCCTGATTGATATTAATTAAAATTTTCTTTAAGGATTCATCAAATAAAGTGTTTTCGTTTGTCACAGTAACGATAAACCAAGTCACCTTTGCATTAATAAAGAAATTTGCCATTTTCCTAATAAAGGGATTTTTGACATTTGAACCACTAACACAAAAGTTCGAAAAAAAGACTGAAATAACAGTTTTCTTTAAAATTTTATTGGGTAACCTAAACAATTAATAATCCGTGTTTCTACCGCGAACACTAACAACACAAGAACATCGGTTTGGCATACTCAAAATGAGTTCATCCAAATCACGCTGTGGAATGGCAGCCCATGTTCGTTGCAACAACAAAAAAAGGTCTTCTTGCGACTGGATACCCTCCATATTCGGCAGAGCTCTTCTCTGTAGCATATCCCATGCATGCTCAATCGGGTTCAAGTCTGGCGACTGAGCAGGCCAGGGCAGGACATTGATGTTAGCTGCGGCGAGAGTCTGTCTTACAACTCTTGCGGTGTGCGGTCGTGCATTATCATGCATTAACTGAAATAAGGGACCGATTTGCACTTGTAGAGGAACGATGACGTCTGATACAATCGTCTCAGCATAAATTTGAGCGTTGAGGTTGCCTCTGATCCAAATCAACTCAGTTCTTCCGCCGATCCAAATACCCGCCCATACCATGATGGTTCCACCACTATAAGGATGGACTTCCTGGCAGGATTTTAATCGCTGTTGGCGTCCAGGGGTTCTCCAGTGTCGTATACGTCTTGTATCCGGTCTCATACCAAAACGAGACTCATCAGAAAAGCACACGAAACGCCATTGTTCTTCTGCCCAATTTCTGTGTTCAAGAGCCCATTGATATCGAATCCTACGATTGTGCATTGCTATAGGTGGTACCCGTAGCGGTCTTCGGGAATGAAGGTTCACTTCATGCAAGCGGTTTCTGACTGTTTGGTCGCTAATTAAGTTCCCTGAAGAGTGATGAAGCCTCACGGCTAACATCATGGCGGTTATTGTTGGAGCTCTTCGAGTTAAGATTTGAATGTATCGGTCTTGTCTCCGTGTGGTGCAGCGATACCGTCCTCCATGGCGCTCAGCCACGGTACCAGTGCTTCGGTAACGTGTCCAAAGTCGACTGATAACACTCTGACTTGTATTCAGAGCTAAAGCCACAGTACGTTGCCGGGAACCAGCTTCTATCATTCCCACGGCTCTGAGCATTTCTTCCCTGCTTAAATGGCGTCGCCGCTCCATAATAACGTTGGTTTTAATCAGTAGTAGGGAAACAGTAGCACTAATAATGTCTTCAATGCGTTGTATGTTTTTATAGGGAAAATATTGACAGCTGATTTTCATCTTTTACTCGAATTTGATTCACAGTTCCTGATTCAAATTATGAAATGCACCAAAAAGGATCCATATAAATTTATAAAATCATAAATTTATTACAAAGCCACATCTCAATCTCAAGAAATCCGCATAAAAATACTTGATCCCTAGACACTTTTGATGTGTGTATTTTCTTTTCAGCAAAAAGACATGAAATCAAAACTCACCTGTATGTGTCGCTAGTAAGCCCAAAGGCAAAATAAGTAAAACGAAGTAAGCCCAACGTTGGCTACCCATTTTCCAATGAGCGACTTGACTGACGATAGCCAACAAAACCCACGGTATTTTAAGGAAACGAAAGGCAATTAAAATTAACATAACATAATATTCGTGAGTAATTAATTTAATAGTAGTTTTATTTCTATGAAATGAAAATGAAGTAATTCACTTCATTTATTGTGATCGTGATCCATAATGAGATAAGAATTTTCACTATAACATATAAATTTGGTCATGGAATTCATATTCGCTTCTTGATTTTTCTGAAACTTTTTGTATTGAATATTTCGTTCACCGTTTTGCACCAGAGGTATGGCTGCCTAGGATCCGTTTATCAGAAATACTAGAGCAAGGCCTGTTGTTCCGGCCCATAGTGCTGCTCGACGAGGTGGGCAAGCTCTTTGAGAGAGTGATTGCAGGCCGCCTCGTTGGGCACCTGGTGAGGACGGGGCCGGATCTTGCGGATAGTCAGTTTGGCTTCCGCAAGGGGCGCTCGACGGTGGACGCCATCATGCGCGTGAAAGCCCTCACGACGGGGGACGCGGTGTCCCTGGGTGGGGTCGTCGTGGCGGTGTCACTCGACATCGCCAACGCGTTTAATACCCTGCCTTGGAGCTGCATTGGGGAGGCACTCCGGTATCACCGGGTGCCGATCTACCTCCGTCGAGTAGTCGGGGCGTATTTGAGGGACAGAGCCGTCATCTACCGCGGTCGCGATGGAAACTGGAACCGGCGAGAGATGTCGCGCGGTGTCCCGCAGGGATGGGTTCTGGGGCCGCTCCTGTGGGACATCGGTTACGACTGGATGCTGCGGGCCGACCTCGCTATTGGCGTCAGCGTGGTTTGCTACGCTGACGACACGCTGGTCCTGGCGCAGGGGAGGTCGCATCAGGCGGCGGCCGACGCGATGACACGAGGGATTGCAATAGTCGTGGAAAGGATCCGGCGGTTGGGTCTCGAGGTGGCATTGCACAAGTCCGGGGCCATGTCTTTTCATGGGCTACGGAACGGGCCACCATCGGGATTCCAACTGATGGTAGGAGGGGTTCACATCGGCGTCGAGACAACGATGAAATACCTGGGTCTCGTCCTCTACAGCCGGTGGAACTTCGTCGAAAATTTCCGACGTTTTGCCCCCAAATTGGAACGGACCGGGGCCGCCTTCAAGCGGCTCTTGCCCAACCTGAGGGGGCCAAACGCCTCCTGCCGGAGGCTTTACGCGGGGGTCGTGCGGTCCATGGCCTTATATGGGGCCCCGGTATGGGCGCGTTCACTGCGGTGGCGAGCCGCCCACTATCTGAACGCGCCCCAAAAGGTGGTAGCCGTGCCCCCGCCAAGTCGAGCGCGAAGCAAACACTGCCGTACCATCCTTTAATGGAACCATTTCGCCTCATTTTCAGGCCCCTATTTGAGAACCTCTGAATAAGACCAGAACACAGAAATTTTCGTCATCCAGTAAGCTATAATCACATACTTAAAATCCAAAATTTCAAGTCTGTAGGTCATTTAGTTCCGAAGTTAAGCGAAATCAAAGTTTCGCATTTATGACATTCACTCACTCATGATCATCACAATAGAACTAGTACTTCCCATAAACTCAGAGAACTGAAATTTGGTACAGAGTTAGGGTTTAATGGCCACATAAAGGGAAAATTAACTATAAAAACTAGGATAATCGAAGATCTGGAGTACCTGGTTACCCTGATTAGAAAACACAAGAGCCCAACCAAACTATTAGAGATCGACATACCGCCTTTACTAAAAATATTCAACTTGGTAGGCCGCTTCATTTGATGTCAAAAATCGAAGGTCTGAAGTATCTGATGAAGAACCCTTAGCTGGTCTCAGCCTTATTAGAAATATGGTAATGCCCCCTTCTACTATTGGTACATAAAAAAATCGACTGACATTGCAAAAATCCAGCGTAGTGGGACACATCTTCTAATTTAATCTAGTCTATAGCGTCCCACTGCTGGGCGAATGCCTCCCCTTCTGCTTTTAATACGCATATAAATAAAATTAAAGGAAAACTCTGGATAAGACTAGACTGGCTTTTATACGGGTGTGTAATGTATGATATAATAACAAATGCTCTAATTTCACTTGAAATAACGTTCATAAATATAATTTTCATATGCTATAAAATCATATAACCTATTTTCATATGACCTACCTAATGTTTCATATGATATAATTTTCATTTAATATAAAACATTTAGTATAACGTTCATTTTATATAATTTTCAATATGTATAATATTCTTTTTATATAACATTCATTTGACCTAATGTTCTTTTGACCTAATTTTCATGTTTAATGGTCACAGTTCTAACCTAACTCAAATGGCACCTAACCAAATCTTAAAATATTCAATGCATGGTTGAGGGTGGGCTTGGTCGACGGAGCCCCGCTTCGCGGGGCTCCTACTTCTGGATGGTTTATAAAAAAATAACCACGAAGGGGATGACGGGGTCTATTCGCTCGCTTCGCTCGCTCACACGACCCCGCCATCCCCTTCTAACCTAACCTGTCCGAGTCGGGGTGCCCTAAAGTCCAGATTGCATCCAATTTCTACTGGTTACAATAGTTGAGGGTGGTAGGTGTATAGGGTATAAAGCGAAGAAAAAAAAAACCATACTAGCAGGCGTTTAAAATCGTATCAGATTTTCTAAATTATATTAAAAGTTATTAGAGATTATGAATATTATAGTAAATGAATAATATACTACATGAATATTATGTCAAATGTGCATTATAGGAAATGTTTATTATATCATAAGAAATTAGATAAAATGAAATTATATCAACAATTCATTATCTCAACTGATCGTTATATTAAACAAAAGTATATTAACTGATATTAGGTCAAGTGAACGTTAGATTTTTTGTTATTATATCAACCGTTACACACCCCTTTTATACTTACAAGTTTACAAGAAGAAATAGTCGAACGATTAAATTTATTCTATTCGAACATTACACAAATTAAATAAACAAATTACACTAAAATATTAATTAATTACTCTCAAATTTGGTCAAAATATAATGCATTGGACTAAGAGTGGCGGTGATATCCGCACACGTTGCTAGATGGCGCTGACTGTATTTTAAAACGCGCTTACGTTTGTTTTTCGTAAGTTGACGAACATATTTTGGATGTGACTGTACAATAACATAGGTAGGTACTATAAAGGGCGAGCACTCATGGGAGCCCTTTTACTAAATAAAACTCCTATAAGATTGAATTAGATATTATATTGGAGACTTTTGTAATAATTATTTAAAACTATCACTTCCTATTTTTTTCACGTCAAACCTAATCTAATTATTTGACATACGCTTGAACGTTGGAACAGCAGATACCGTCAATTATGACCGGCCTGCATTATTAAAGAGGTCCAAGCCTCTACACCAAAAGTATGAAATTGAATGAATTAAGAATGAAATTGTAATAATACATAGTTGCACAGAAGTTTCATCTAGATAAACCGTTTAGGCTTTTATTTTCGAAACAAAACGACTCAACATAGGGTGCAAATATATGCAGTGAGACAATACTGTCTCAATATGCCTATTTTTCACGAAATCTCTCGATATGAATGTGGACATCTTGCTTTTATGACGTTGTTGAGTCACAAAATAGAGAGGTACAGAAGGTCAGCTCCATACAGTGAGTGAAAACACACGCACACATAGACACATTTCACGTTCACCAAGTGTAAGCGCACTCGTGATTAGCATTCGACCGAGACAGACCGAGGTCGCCGTCTACGTGCGCCTGAAGGTCTACTCCCTAAGCATGAAATCCGTAATTTCATCCGAAATGCCGTTTCCTAATCCGTATTATTTACGGACATGATATTAGTTCGGGGCCCGAAATAAGAATGAATGACAACACGATTGACATTTGTCTGTAATCCCGATGCGTTATAGGCCGTCCAATTTTTTTATTTGTCACTTGTTTTGACGGATCAGCTACATTCGGACGGGCCCGTGGCTTCGATGACGGACGTAAAAAGTAGACCCCCCGGCATTCGACCGAGACAGACCGAGATCGCAATCGAACTGGTGCGCGTACCAGTTTTCGATTGTTGAATGGAGCCGCCCTTCTGTAGATACTATTCTGTCGTCGAGAGGAGCCGATTTCAATATACGGACAAAGCCATTGTCGGTTCACGTTCAGTTTTCCACATTTTCGCCGTCGTATGTACACCGTTATTTTGTGAAATCTTCTCACAAATATTCATATTATGTTTCTCTTTACATGGATATTTTACTATAGGTAGGCGTCTGGATTTTTGTGGTATTGAATATTGATGTGAAAACAAAACTGACACAAGATTTCAGCATCAGTTATGCTGAAATCTTTTATCAGTTTTGTTTTTCTCAACTCAAACACAAACTCAAATTTAATAGAAACATTAGAGTTGCAATTGTCCAGAAGAGGTAAAGCTGCAGTACCTTTATCAAAACAAACATAACATCATCATAACATAACATCACGCTGTGTTTCCCCAAATGCGGTGTAGCTATACTAGGTACACCGACATTCTGCCAGTTATGTTAAAGTCCCATGTAATAGGGGGCGAGCCTTTTGCCATCAACCGAGCACAAATCCAGACTCCGGGCTACTTACTGGGAGATTCCAGATAAAAAAAAAAACAATAACATTTTGTCTGACCTAGAAATCGAACCCAGGACCTCAGCAGCCAGGAACCAGGGCTCAGCAGTCTGTAGCGCTTGCAACCACTAACTGTACCGACGAGACAGTCTATCTAATGAAAATTGAATTGGTATACAATCTTTATATTTAGTCCGTGAGTACCTTTACGCATCTTACTTTACTATAACCTGCTCCAAATGACCCTAGGCTGATAAAATTTCGTTTTCCCTAATTTTGTTAATAATAGTGTTTAGGTCGGTTTCCCAGTGGGATCTAGGAGATTGAAAATGCAAATAAAACGATAAATTTCAGTGCTTCTACAGTATTTTAATGCGTGCGATTTTACAAATTAGATTTAAATTGTGTTTTTAATACAACTAATTCTTGTTAAGTACTTAATCCTTAATAATCCAAATAAGGCATACGTCACTGCATTTTATTATGTCAATTATCATGCTTACATAAAACATACGCTAAGGAGACAGCATAAAGAGACAAATGAAAATAACATAAAGATAAAAATAACATCTCATTCCGAGTATGCGGTGCGAAGCAAATTGAAGAACTGGTAGGATAAGCTACAGATCTGAAAAATAATTAATGAAAGTCATTAAACATACATATAAATATTTAGGCGGTATTATTGTCTCCATTTGACAGACATTGTGTAGTTGAACACTAGGTTGTCTACTAGGTTTAGTTGATCATCACTTTTCAGCAGCTTCAAATAGCTTTTTATGCGCTGTGGAATGGGTCGCACACACCTTGGTTGTTAGCTTGAATGATAAGTCACGAATAGCCAAAGATGATGGTTTATTGAATATTTATTTAACTACCACGTAAATAATGCTATATGAATATTGTGTGAATGAGTACAGCTGGGTTCTCTATTGTGTTCCGTAACTTTTTTATCCATAATCTAAAGTACCATATATTTTTTTGTCCTAATTATCATTTGGCCGAATGATAACTTGCTCGAACTTAATGTCACATAATATCACATGCCATAAAATTGAAATCCCTAAATACAATATGCCTTACATATGTTTGTCATAAATATTACAGTCAATAATATACAAACGACTTAAAACCGTTTTCAATAAAAGTTATAAGCCCTAAATTCAAATTATTTAATGTTTATTTATCTCAATAATATGTTTAAAACAAATTTGTATTATAAAGCTTTTGCTATGAACTTCTCTCAGGCGTGCAGGTGCAAGCAAGCATGCAGCAATCATCCAGCGTGCAAGCAAGCATGCAAGCGAGCATGCAGCATGCAAGCAAGTATGCAAGCGAGCATGCAGCATGCAAGTGAGCATGCAACATGCAGCAGGCATGGTTTCTGTCACGGCTCCGGCGCTGCGGGTCTCCGGCGGTCCCACGCGTGCTAATCGTCGCAGACGGCTTTCGCTCACCGCCGCGGCTGAGGCTGGCCGGCGACTAGGAGACGCCCGGAAAAGTGCTGATGTATGCAATGCGCGCGTGCTATGTAAGATACATGACTCGTACAAGCTTAACATTTTTATATTTCTTAATCAAACCATGTAATAGTATCATGATCGTACGTACCCCACTGAAAGTGTCTAAATTCATAGTCAAGTAACCTTTGGCACTAAATTTAAAAGGTTTGCTAGAACGCATAATGAAAATTTGTACCATCTTCTTTGTATCAGAATCAGCGTATACCCAGTCTGCGAAATATATGGCTTTTTCCAACTTATTACTCTGGAAAAACAAGTCCACATTTCAGCGATTTACTTTTTTATTTTTTTCTTCAAAACACAAAATAAAATATCATACATGATCAATGAGGATTTGTCCCATTATGCACTGAAAGAATACCTCCACGAGCAATGAACAGAAGAAAGAAAAGTAGCGCATAGATTTGTACAGATCATCAACCACCTAGAAAATAATAAGTCATTACTTAGATTGTACAACCTTTAAGAATTGTCACAAAAAGGTCAAAAGGAAAGAGTTACTGTTGCTGTAAATGCTGTAAGGCATATAAATACAGATCCAAAGGCATATGTAAGGAACATTCCATCTCCCAATACAATATCTAGCTCTGATGTGATTCTGCAATCAATAGAGATATTTCATTATTTTGCCAGATAATTAAAAAACATAATTTAACAATCACATAAGTATTTTTTTTTACTTGGCCAAAAACTGGTGCTTGGAAATAATAAGTTTCAATTTGTTTCTAATATCGTAATGAGTTTTTTCAATCTCTCTTCCTTCCTTAATTTTAACCACGTCCTCGTCACTAATGAGTCCTTCCATGGTGCTCCCGAGAATTTTCAATTCCATACAAATATATCGGGTGAAAGAAATATGAAGCATATTGACAAAAACGTAGATAAAAATGACGACTGTAGTCATAAAGCTTTCCCAGATATAAGCAGCGTTATACCACTGTTTCTTGTCAAAGGGGTACCAGCCATCAAATGGGTACAAATACTGCTTTTCTTTACCAAGAATGTCGTTTTGGTAAACCATAATGATTCTAGGAAATAAATCAATAATCACAGCCAGTCCAATGGTGTAATAGAATTCAAATCTCAATATCAGCCTTGTAGTCTGCGTGTATCGATTCAAAATCTTCTTGTGTTCTACTGTATCAGTCACTGCTTCCCATATGTTGAACCGAAAATGTTTAAATATTGCGTCGTACAATTCTTTATTGTCATGTATTTTTCTATATTTGATCAGGATCATGAGACAGACCCCGATGTTGGGAGCGACGTTGATGATCTCGAACCAGTCGAAGTCGTTGATGCAAATTAAGCAAAAAGTGACGAGTAACTGCGTTGTTGTGAGAAATAGGAGACCATAAGTGAAGTAGTAACAGTTAATTATGAGTTTGGATCGGCCAATAAAAGGATAAATAAAAAACTTGACGCCGATGTTACTGATGAAATCCATTTCACCCAAAAAATCTTGCTTTAAAGTATCGTACGATTTGTATGCTTGACTCATGATTGTGAGACAAAAGTGCTTTCTTACTGATTGCTCGAATAGAAGTAGAGTAACAGTTTATTATTTTTAATCAATAGGTAAATTGAATGGTCTAAGTAGACATTGTTGCAGATTCATTCATTTAGAACATTCGATTCGAGAAATTAGTAAAGTTCTAAGCAAGTTTTAAGATACAAATCACATCAGAAATGTTATTATGTTTTTAACAATTGAAATGTTCAAAATACATTTTGAAAAAAATAGGTATATACATTGTAATTTCGAATACTCATTTAATTTTGATATGTGTACCAAATTTATTAAATACACTGTACGAGCCAAAAATGCTCATACAGCAAAAGTACGTACTTTTGCTGTATGAGCATTATTGACTCGTGTGTTTTGTTTGTTTTGTAATTAAGGTACGCGTAAACGTTTACGCGTACCTTAATTACAAAACACTCAATTCAGTCGTCACTAAAACTCCGTCACGCGATAATGTGCGGGTCGATAACAGGCTACCTAATAACAATACATTAGGTGCGGCTCAGATAACCGTTTTGTTTCAATATTTGTGGAACAGTTTAAAGCGTTCGTTTAGTTACAATATTTGTGGAAACAGTTTAAAGCGTTCGTTTAGTTATCTGAGCCGCACTTAATGTATTATTAATAGGTAAATATCGAACCGCACAAAAGCGCGTGACGGAGTTTTAGTGACGACTGAATTAAGTGATTTGTAATTAAGGTACCACCGGACATGGCTGCTTCGGGAGGTTCCTGTTCCGGATAAAGCGGGAGGAAACGCCCGTGTGCCATCATTGTGTGGGTCGTCCGGAGGACACGGTGGAGCATATGGTGGAGATCGGCGGCAGCGATCTCTCGCGTCCGGCCCTGGTCCAGGCCATGGTACGGAGCGAGAGTGCATGGGAAGCCGTTGCCTCCTTTTGCGAAGCAGTAATGCTCGCGAAGGAGGAGGCCGAGCGCGTGAGGGAGAGGCAATCTTTGCGCCCTTGCGCCCCTAGTCGCCGCAAGAGACGCCCGGGGCGTCGGGAATCAATTATAGCCGATTCCCGGCCACCGTAGGCGCGGGCTTGTGGACGGCGAGCAATGGGCAGCTCGCCGTCCGGTAAGGACCAGGCCCGGGTCGACGGCGCGTTGTGTTCCACGCGCGCCTCAAAGAGATGTCAGCACTAACTGACGGGGTCCGCTAGGGCCGATGCCTGCCGGGGTCGCGGGTTGTTCGTAGGAGATACCGTGGCCCCTGGTACAGGCAAGTGAAGGAACACGGGTGGGTTTTAGTCAGTAAGGGTCTGACACGCCCTCTCGCTTTATTTGATAATTTCCCACCCAAAAAAAAAAAAAGGTACGCGTAAACGTACTTTTGCTGTATGAGCATTATTGGCTCGTACAGTGTATTTAACAGTGGTTTAACTTGCTACCTACAACAACTACCGGGGTATCCGTCAACGAAGATAACCCAAACATACACCTATGGTAACAAATGTACAAATAAGAACTTTGTCTTTACGAAAGAAAGGTATAAAACCGTATTGTGTAAAGGAGCTTTTAAGTCAATCACAATGTAATAAATTACTGGTTGTTTTCTTTGATCAAAGGGATAACATATAAGCTACCGTTAGTGCTTATTATACGGCTCTTTAATGATTCTAAATTCCAGGTAATGCGCATTTATCAAATAACTTATCGATAGATTAAAGCCCACTTTTTGCTCCACAAATTGCTAAATTAATTTAAACATCGCTCCATTCCTGTCAATCGTTTAAAAATGATACGAGTCGGAAAGCTATTTTATTTATATAATATATTTAGCGCTAAGTGAGAGCAGTGGTGGCCCAGTGGTAAAGGCCGCGATTTACGAGTTGTAGGTCGTTGGTTCGAACCCAGACAGGCGCTTTATTTTTTGTAAATTATTTCATCACCAATGCTCTCAAAACGGTGAAGGAAAACATCGTGAAGAAACCGGCATGTCCTAGAACCAAAAATTCGAAGACATGTGACATCTACCAAACCGCACTGGGCCCGCGTGGTGGATTATGTCTGTACTTTAAAAGAGAATGTGATCTCTGAGTTTGTTTCTGCGTTTCTTCTCAGAGTAATTAGATAGGAAATGCCGACCTCGTCTAGCTTATTTTTTTATATTATGACGTGTAAAAGAGATTCTGATATGCTATTTAAAAAAATCGGCGAAGTGCCAGTTGAAGTCTCACGCGAAGGATTCCGCACCATAAGGCAAAAAAAGCCGAAAAAAACATAACCCTCCTTCTGTCGCAGTCAGGTAAAGTCAAGAGCAAGTCCATTTCAAATAAAAAAAAATAAAAATCTTGTAACCCTTTATTTTTTTTAACTTTATTTTATTTTCATTTTTAATTTGTTGTTATATCGGCAATACACACACTTTGTGAAAATTTCAACTGTCTACTTGTTACGGTGCATGAGATACAGCTCGCTGACAGACAGACGGACGGATGGACAGCGGAGGCTTAGTAATATGGTTCCGTTGGTGCCCTTTCGGTACGGAACCGTAAAACGAATTGAAAAATCGCAATTAGGACTTAGCGCCTTAATGAAGCGAGTAAAGTAGAACAATACACGTGCAAAATTTCGTAAAAATAAATAGTTAGGTACTAAAGAAATAATTACTATTTTTACTCATAGCCGAGGTATCCCCATAAATAATATTAATTATATAAGTGTGTAAGACAGGTTTTTAGATCTAAATCGTGAGTGTAAAAAAAATAATAAAATAATGTTTTACAGTCTGCTGCTTCTTTCATATATATCTATGGTCTGCTGATAACTTCTTTACATGTGTAATAAATCGTGTCATAAATATTGAATTATACAGTTTGAAATTGTAATCACCGTTATCCTTTTAAGGGGTCATTGTACTAATAATTATGAAAAACTTTTACTATGGGATCAAACATTAAATCGCGAAAAAAAAAATCAGCTGTTCCCTACATTTTGACGAATTATGCGAACATAAATATGTAGGAAACAGCTGATTTTTTTTTCACGATTTCAGGTTTGGTCCAGTAGTAAAAGTTGTTCATAATTATGAGTACAATGACCCCGTAAAGAGGATTACGGTGATTAAAATTTCACCCTGTATATTTAAATTCTTTGTCTTTGTTCGAAAGGCTCATAGAAGGTAATAGCAACAAAACAGAGTAGAAAATACTTATTTTATAATTGCCTAAAATTAAAAATTCACACCTACATTGACATGGCACTAAAAGCCATTCGAAATCCCTCAATTGAATTGTTTCACTTCAAAAACATTTTTATACCTTAACCCGACTTCTCAAAGTACAATTTCCCTTACAATACAGCTCTATAGTTCGTTATTAGGTCAAGGAGCTCTCATACGTAGGGTTCTCTCATAATTCCCATTGTTCAAATCACAGCCGAACCCCATATCGTTTGGAGTCTTTGATGCATGCCTAATATGGATTAATTCGTCGAGTGTATGTCATATACTCCATGCTAATGCCGCACAAGTATGGCTTTCTACGCCTAAACAATTCCCTCAGGTTATTTGCTGAGCAAAATATTACAATCTGATGAGCATTTCAAGTGGTTTTTGTTATTGGTGGAATTAATTTGCATTGTAAGTAGGAAGAATTGGTAGTATTAAAGTGTTATCATGTATTTAACAGAACAGCAGAGCTTGAGCAGTGGTGGCCTAGTGGTAAAGGCCGCGACTTACGAATTGTAGGTTGATCTCAAAGCCAAGAACCAAGAATTCGAGGACATAAATGACATCTACCAAACCGCACTGGCCCCGCGTGGTGGATTGCGGCCCATTCCCTCTCACAGAGAGGAGGCCTCTGTCCCAGCAGTGGGAACATTATAGGCTGATTATGATGTATTTAACTTGTGTGTAAGTTGAATAGAGTGTAGATATACAACGGCGGCGACCTCTCGCGTCCGGCCCTGGTTCAAGCCATGGTCCGGGGCGAGAGGGAGTGGGAGGCGGTCACCTCCTTCTGCGAAGCAGTCATGCTAGCGAAGGAGGTGGCGGGACGGCTCAGGGAGAGAGCCGCACGCCTCAGCCGCCGCGGGAGACGCTACGGGCGTCGGGAGCCGCGTGACGACTCCCGGCCACCGTAGGCGCGGGCCTGCGGACGGAGAGTAATGGGTAGCTCTCCGTCCGATCAGGACCAGGCCCGTGCCGGACGGCGCGTATGTGTTCCACGCGCGCCTCAAAGAGATGTCAGCATAAAGGAAGGGGCCCGCCAGGGCCGAAGCCTGCCGGGGTAGCGGGATCGTCCGAAAGGGTTAACGTTGCCCCGGAACATAAAGGGCTAAGGAAGGAACACGGGTGGGTTTTAGTCAGTAAGAGTCTGACACTCCCTTCCGCTCCACCCAGAGCGGGAGGAGTCATTAGATGATTTCCCATCCACAAAAAAAAAAAAAAAAAAAAGTGTAGATATACAATTATTCTGTCAATTCAAATTCAATTATTGATTTTGATTATAGATATAAAGGTAGTCTTTAACAGATCGCTTGTAGCGACAAGACCCATTGTGCCATTCCTTGTAAAATGTATATGTCACGGCTAATGGCCGATGTGCGGCTACACCTAGCTTTAGCCGGCCAAAGTGCGGCTAAACCTAGTTTTAGCCGGATACAACTAGGTGTAGCCGGCCACATGCGGTTCATGTGTACTTCGGGTGACATCGGTTGCATGGTTGCGGTCGGTCGATAGGCGACGTAGGATGCAAGAGCGAGCGAAGGGCACCCCGAGGTTAGGTTTGGTTAGGTTACTTTAAACCCTTTACACAGAAATAGGAGCCCCGCGAAGCGGGGCTCCGTCGACGTTCCGGCTAATCTTAAGTTTATGTTCACAACCACCTTTAGCCGTAACATATACATTTAAATCTGTATTTTTATGGTGTATATAAAAAGAGGATTCTATCTATCTAGAACAAAGTCTATGGTAAAAGTTGAGTATAGTTTTATCAAGATGTAGTGACACACGTAGCGGTTCCATCAGAAGGCCAATGCCCATAATTAATCGCTTGATCCCACTGACCTCTATCATACAAGTTCGCTGGACTTTATACTATCGATGACAAAATAAAGACATTTGATTTTCACCATTTTGGCGCTGATAGCAACGTGAAAGTTCCGTGGAACTAATATTATAGATGGGATGGGATTGCTTCGATAAAAAAATACTTTTATGAAATTTATCGATCGTTATAACCACTGAGAGTAATTTATTACTTAAGAGAAAAATATCGAATCACTCTCAGTTATTTTTATGCTTCATTTTTAAGTAGGTAATAGAATAATTGCTCTGCAAAGGTTAACTGAAAATTCATTAGGGCGTGGTCAGATCGCAAGCTATTAACTAGTGAAAGTGTCCTAGTAAAGTTACAGCGCATGACGGTAAGATCAGTGAGCTTTAAATATGAAGATAGGCTTAAAACTTAGCCTAAAAACTACCATGGTTGAGCTAATATCCCTGTCACATTAGTTCGCATTGTGAACTAAAAACTATTGAGCTATTATGTTGCCATTTCGCTCTAACCTAGTCAAATGGCAGTTTTATTCTTCGTGAGCTATATTGCATTACATTTATGTAATAATCATTACTTAAATAATAGTCCATTCTGGTGTTCAATTTGGAAGAATTGAACCATGTAAAAAAAACGGTAATCACAAACAGCGTCCATACAAATTCAATCGAATTCGCTCAAATTGTACCCATGTAACATTACCTTACCATGTAGTCATTACTAGCGGAAAAGAGAAGGAATCCATTTTCATTATCGGGTATTTGGATAGCGTGCATACTAATGAAAAAAAAAAACACAAAAAATAACAAAGTCAAAGTCAAATCATTTATTTCAAATAGGCACATTAAAGGCAGTTTTTAACGTCAAAAATTACAATAAAATAGAATTGATTCTAGTCGGCCCTTCCGAAAGGTAAACAATCCTCAGTGAAATGTTTACTCCAAAGATGATAGATTTAGGACTCCAATTTTCCATTTTCATGTTTTTCAGTCATATTTGCTTAGTTAAGTTGGTGGAAAATCTGAAATTAAGTATTTAATTAAAGTAAAAATGACTAAAGTATACAGTACATTGTAGATGGCAAGTTTTATTTCGATTTTAGGTGTTTACTTCGGAACAAGTACCTACACATTAATACACATATAATATTTATCTTTTGAAATTAGAAACTAGTATTTTTTCATTTTGTTTTAGCTAATCAAATTGCAAAAATTTCGTAAATTTTAAATTATTCACTGTCTGAAGAAAATTATCGACACACTATCGACATGGAATATTTACAGCCCTATTCAAATGATTGTATTCAATATAAGCGAAAACTGAGCTCTAATTATATATGATGAGATATTAATGAAAACATTTATTCTAAATATAAAATAGTATTAAAAATGCTCACACAAGCAATCGAAACATTTATAGTCATGAAATTCACTTACTTATGCAAGGTTATTCCGCTGCCTTTTAGATAGCGAGTTTTACAAAATGCGCATGCTTTCATAATAAAAATGTTCTACATATCACGTAGTAAACACAAAATCCATAAAAAAAGTCGTATTCCACGATTTAGACCTAAATCAAACAACTCAACGTCCATTTGAAAGAACGTGCCAATTTTAGTTACTGAGAACTCCGAGCGGGGCGCTTTGAATCGGCACAAAAAACAACTGTCATTTCGTAGAGTATAGTTAGTCCAGCGTACTTGTTTAACAGAGGTCAGTGCTTGAACCTAATGAGACACAATTGATTTTCTATTGTAATGGGCCGCCAGAGGCCCGCGCCGGGACGGAGCGATTAATAACATTCAAAATTTAGTCCCAATCTCATCTCGGCGACAATCAATGTCAAAAACTTAAAAAGGTAGGGAAATTAGAGGTATTTTTGAACGATTGAGACCGAGATTAGAATGCGAACATTCCTAAAAATACGGGAATTGCCCCTCTGATCACAGCAGATAAAAACAAATGAATGACTGACCATGTCTACGTTTTCTGGCTAACGGTCTAACGCACGTCAAACTTAAGAGGAAATGCGGTCGGTGAGACTTTGAAAAACTTTTTTACAAAAAAAAAAGACTTAAAAAAAATCACTACAAAGTGACAATACTGACGACCCGTAACGACTGTCAAAGATCCAAATGACAGCCGGGACCAACGGTCTAACGTGCTTTCCGAGGTACGGAGGGGTCTTGGTATGTGAAGATGGTCACCCATTTTTACAAAAAAAAAAACGACCGACTTCAAAAATAAACACTACAAAGTGACAAATAACTTTAATTTCCGAAGTCGGTGTCGTGTCGTAGGTTCCGCATTTTCGAGTTTTGACACCGACTTCTGAAACTAAAGTTATTTGTCACTTTGTAGTGTTTTTTTTTTTAAGCCGGTTGTTTATTTTTATTTTTCACATTTTAGTTGTACCTGTGCATTGAAGAACTGAAGACACCGACTAGAAGAATCATCAAAATTCGCATAGAAATGCCGGAGATGCAGTACATTTATGCATATAACTTCGTACATAAGAATAATTACCTAATATACTAAAACCTTCCTGAAAGTATGTAGATCACATTAATGAAAGAATTATCAAAATTGCTTCATTAGTTTTTGAGAAAATCGCGGATATACAAACATACATACATACGGGTCGAATATAGAACCACCTTTTTTGAAGTCGGTTAAAAATCCTAAGTAAAAAGTCGTGATTCGAGGTTTGGCATTCGTCTATTTCCTCCTCCAACATTGGATCAATTTTAAAGATATTTCATAAACTGAATAACAAAGATAATACTGTATCCCTGTATTTTTCTTTTTTCATTAATAGTTGCCTAATTTGTACACTAGGCCTCTGTTGACAGCGGTTTAAATCGGCATTTTTTGAGGAAAAATAATGTATCATCAAAATGGAAAACGTAGGGCCATACAAATAGTTAATATTTATTATTCTGTAAAAATCATTGCTTTATGGTCATTAACCAGAAAGAAAACAGGCGAGAGCGTTTCTATGGAGAAACGACCACTCGCATTTCCTCTTAAGTTATTGTATTATAAGGATTAAGCTATCAAATAAAAATACCAGAAGTAAGTAACTTACATATTCTTTCATCTGCATAAACAATTGAGCTGTCATCCTTTTGTGTCTTCCCCAAACATTGGGCCGAGAAAATATGACATCATTACGTTCGAATAGAGCGCCGAACGTTCATTCAAATTGAGAATCCAAAAACGCATTCGTCTTTAAATTGTGTTCATTTGCGGAATGCGTCCGGAATCTTTATAAATGCGAACTTACACGCCTTGCGATCATCTTCAAAAACGACCGGTATAACTCGAGCTTCCATACCTCCCGTATTTCTGAAAGAATGGGAGAAAATGGGCTCTTGAAACGAATTTGCGAGGGCCATTTGATATCGGTCGTGTAATACACGTGGGTCGTATAGAGCCCTTTGCGTGTATTCTTATTCACACGCAATGGGCTACGTTTTCATATCTTAGATGAAAATATCGTTAGAGATGCTAACACAACTCTCTGTTTTATTTAGATTTCGACATTGTTAGCTTGAATACTGAGTTTAATCCACATAACTAAAGGTGTAACTTTCTTAATTCTGATGTAACAATTATCAGTTTTTACATAAAAAAACTCCTATGATCTATTACAATAGTCATATTCAACAGGCGGCAAAAATTTAAAATCACAATGGCCAATTATACCCAACGGTGACATAATTGTATTCAATATGAAAGTACTGCCCATATAAAACGTTCTTTAATCCAGTCTTACTACAAGATAGAAGTCCATTCATAACCAAAACCACATTACAAACCAAACATGTAACATTCTTTATTTTCACCGCCGGTATTAACGTCTCTATAAAACTCCCCCTTATCCACCAAAATGAAGAAATCACAAGGAATAATAAGGTGTCCCGATGGTTATGAGATAGATATGTTCCACCTTTCAGCCCTACACAAAAGGTCCTCTTGAACGCTTTATTTGAACCGGTAAAGGTCTCACACGTCAAATTTCACATCCTGAATAGAACTCCCCTCACCACGGAATCCGGAATCTTTATAAATAGTTTTGCGAAGACGGTGTTTAATTTAATGGAAATCCGGATCTCAAAGTTGGATGCCGTGAAGTCAAAGGATTGTTCGCAGTTCCTGAATTCGTGTTTGATTTAATTACGGCGCATTTGATTACGGTTGGGTGTGATTGAGTGTTGATGCTATTGGTGTTTCTTATAGCATGCTAAGGCGTGTATCTCTGGCCATCTTGTAGAAGAATAAGAAGTACCTAGAGGGATAAAAATAAAGTATGGATAAGGAAGGCATCTTGGTGATAAAAAAACTCAAAAACGTAATATATGGTAATCTATCTATCCTAATAATAAAGCTGAAGAGTTTATTTGATTGAACACGCTAATCTCTGGAACTATAAGTCGGATTTAAAAAAATATTATTGCAAATTGATAGCCCAATTCTTGAGAAAGGCTATACGTTACTTAACATCATGCTAGGACCTTGAGTAGTGGTGGCCCAGTGGTGTCGGCCCCGACTTACGAGTTGTAAGTCGTGAGTTCGAATCCAGGCAGGCACTTTTGTGTATTATATTATTTCATCGCCACTGCTATCAAAATCGGTGAAGGAAAACATTGTGAGGAAACCGGCATGTCCTAGAAGCAAAAAATTCGAAGACATGTGACATTTATCAACACGCACTGGTCTATACCCTCGTGGTCGATTATGGCCCATTCCCTTTCACAGAGAGGAGGCATGTGCCCCAGCAGTAGTAACATTATAGGCAGATTATGATTGAACCCTACCGATTACTGAAAATTATTAGAGATTTGGGCCAATGGTCTAATAAGGCGATAAAACGGGATCACGCTGAAAATTATGGGTGACTTCTTCTGTATAATGCAGTCGGTCTAAAGTCAAAGACTTATAATGAGTTTAGTAGACCTTTACAAATACAGGGTTATTTTTAATTAGATAGCCAAACCACGCAGACGCGTAAGGTGTCGGTATCTAAACTCGATAATATAAATAATGAAAAGATTTGATGATTTTTTTCGGGAGGTCAACGACTGGTGTTAGTATTTTTACTTAAATTAATTGTTTTATAAATACAGATTTTAAAAACTTATATTTCAAATGACTACAATAAATGCGGTCGACGAACCCACAAAAAAAAAACATCAAAATATATTTTTTTTTGTTATATTATCACGTTTAGATATCTATACCCATCACATCTGCGGAGTTTAGCTAGCCAATATAAAATAACCCTGTATCTGTAAAGATCTACTAAACTCATTATAAGCCTTTGACTTTGACCGACTGCATTATACCTACATAGGTACATCGCATATGCGGAGTTTAGTTAGCCAATTTAAAATAACCCTGTATACGAACTGCCAGAATAGTCGACACCGGCTCAATTTTCAAGAAGAAAAAAACAAAAAACTAACGATGTAGAAAAATAATTTGTGTAAATAAAACATTTATTATCTTTCATGCTGAGCTGCTATCTACGTTAACGTCAGCATCAAACGTATTTATTTTACAGCAGACAGTTTCTCTTTCTGTAGTCGCCAATTAGTTCTTTTACAAACAACATACTGAGAGCAGTTCTTTACATTTTTCACAAGCACAAAATTACAGTTGGACAAAATGTAAACAAAGAACTGTGTAAGTGGATCGTACTGTAGGGCACTTATTTTGAGCTTGAACGAACGATAAGTATGCACATTAAACTAATTAAAATAGTCTCTACCGAAGACTGGGGAGGTATTACACAAAAGTACACTTTTACAGTAAATAAAGTTGCAAATTAGTATCTTTGTGAGAGTGTACTTGAGTATTTTTGTCGAGTAAGATTTCTTCATATTTAATGAGCCCGTTATTTCAGAGCGTCTGTCTGTCGTCTGATCTTGTCATCTAATGGAAATAAAATATCCAAGAGTTCTGAATAAGTCTAACAATACGTCCTGTTTTATTATTTACCTGAGATCTTGACTGGTAAATATAGGAGGGTTTATACGTCTGCGTTTTTAAAATGCTAAGGAAAAATAAGCTCCAATTATGACGGTAACGTATTTATTCTTCATATTTATTGAATGGCTGTGTGTAGTCCAGACATTGCTTAGCCTTATGTCATAGCAAATGTGACGTAGAAAAGCATGTTGCATCCTGTCCGCGTCATCCTGAAAATATACAGATTCAGAATTCAACTCAGCCTATTGCAGTCCACTGCCAGACATTGGCCTCTCCCAGGCTGCGCCACAACACCCTGTCCTCCGCCTTCCGAATCCAGTCTGTCCCAGCCACCTTCTTAAGGCCGTCCGTCCATCTAACTGGGAGTCCCACATTACGCTTGCCGATACGCGGTCTCCACTCCTGGACTCGTTTGCTCCAACGGCCATCGATCCTTCTACGAACTCAAAGATTCAGAATGCTGTAATCATTTATTTTACCCATTAAGATAGCAGATGGACGGACTATATTTTTATTTTGAAAAATGGCGAATAGCTGAATTAATGATGCATGAACATAACAAAATATTCAGTTCGATTCAGCAATTTACAAACGCTAACATCAATTTAACAGTACGGTCAGGTACAAAAGTCGATAAACACTTCATTTTTTTTTAAACTTAGCTATAATATTGAGCAAAATATTTGTTCAAAATTGCAGCAGAAAAAAATTTTTTTGAATATAAACTCTGCTATTATGTGAAAAGCTAATAAGCAGTTTATTGAAAAAAATTGTTGTCAATTTAATAACTTGTTGCTGACTGTACCTAAAATGAAAACAGTATTTTCTACATAACCACAAAATTAAAAAGGCACACAATAAACAGAGCCGTGAGCATTCTTATAACATTACAATTTAATTGTTGGTACTTTCTCGCAAACTATGAAACACGAACAATTTCATTACTTATTTTAATAGCCAATAAAGTTCACAAAATTTATAGCGACTATTACGTGTGGGGAATCAACTGCGACCGTATCCTACCGTATACTGTATCCTACAGTTTACCGTATCCTACTCATGAATAATGGGGCAGACCTTTAAACTTTAATAAGGTCCTCGTGTGCAGTACTATATGAGTAACGATCTCAATTTTACAATTTTCCCTTAGTTTGCCTCGTAGATATATTGGGCGGACGAGGCGTGAATTAAGCAGTTTTAAACTTACGATGTGTATTGGAAGATCGTTCGGGTATATAACATGTAGATGTACGATGTTTTCGTATGAGAATTGCCTAAATTGTTATGGTTGTTTTATTGCTGTTCCGTATCAAAGTTGGTGTAGTTTGTGGAGCATTAAAGGGTTTATCTTACTGTTTGATTGTAGTACAGATTTCTAAATCAACTTTTAGTAGTTTTTGGAAATGGCGACATTAATTTAACACATGTATACGGTTTCGCGTTTTCGTTTGAACATATTTAAATTTCATTAAACGTTATTATTTGTTTATTTTCAATTTTCTAAAATAGCATCTTGGAGCAACCTGTAGCGCAGGATTCATTCGCCGGGGTCACGGACCATATCATTGCATCAATGAAATTAAAACGTATAACGTGATCACAGTTGGCGAATTCAGAGTCCGTGGCTAAATAATAACAGCCGCACAGGTCGATCGATCAGGTTAAGCTACGCTTGCCGCGGTTGGTCTGTGGATGGGTGACTATCTTTACATACTGAGACCCCTCCGTGCCTCGGAAAGCACGTTAAGCCGTTGGTCCCGGCTGTCATTCGTGGATCTTTGACAGTCGTTACGGGTAGTCAGAAGCCCGAAAGTCTGACAACCAGTCTTACCAAGGGGTATCGTATTACCCAGTAACTGGGTTGTGGAGGTCAGATAGGCAGTCGCTCCATGTAAAATACTGGTATTCAGCTGCATCCGGTTAGACTGGAAGCCGACCCCAACATAGTTGGGAAAAGGCTAGGCAGATGATGAGTTGGCGAATTGAAGGAAAGAGAGAGAGCCCTATCTTGGCGAGAGATAGTTTTCAAATTACGAATTATTTTATGCTGTTATAATTTCTATGATTACTGGCCAGTAGCCCTACCAGTGTGTTAAATTAATATCAGCATTGTAGCGGTAAGTTGTATGTAGGTATCTATTAGTATTCTAGAGATTTGAATGAATCATCTATATATATAAAAGAAAGTCGTGTTAGTTACACCACTTATAACTCAAGAACGGCAGAACAGATTTGGGTGAAAATTGGTAGGGAGGTAGCTTAGAGCCAGGAGACGGACATAAGATACTAAAAAAAATCTGAAAAAAAAAAAAAAAAAAAAAAAGAATCAGACTTGGAATAACAAAACGCAAATGACAGGGCTAGGAGTAGGCTCGGGGTAGGGCAGGAGTAGGGTAGGAGTAGGGGTAGAGTAGGAGTAGGGGTAGGGTAGGAGTAGGGTAGGGGTACGGTAGGAGTAGGGTAGGGGTAGGGGTACAGTAGGAGTAGGGAAGGGTTAGGGTAGGAGTAGGGTAGGGGTACGGTAGTAGTAGGGAAGGGGTAGGGTAGGAGTAGGGTAGGGGTACGGTAGCAGTAGGGTAGGGGTAGGGGTACAGTAGGAGTAGGGAAGGGTTAGGGTAGGAGTAGGGTAGGGGTACGGTAGGAGTAGGGAAGGGGTAGGGTAGGAGTAGGGTAGGGGTACGATAGCAGTAGGGTAGGGGTAGGGGTACAGTAGGAGTAGGGAAGGGTTAGGGTAGGAGTAGGGTAGGGGTACGGTAGGAGTAGGGAAGGGGTAGGGTAGGAGTAGGGTAGGGGTACGGTAGGAGTAGGTTAGGAGTAGGGTAGGAGTAGGGTAGGAGTAGGGTAGGAGTAAGGGGTAGGGAAGGGGTAGGAGTAAGGTAGGAGAAGGGCAGGGGTAGGATTGGTAGGAGTAGGGTAGGGGGTATTAGTAGGACACCACGCGAACGAAGTCGCGCCGGGCAGCTAGTATTTTATAAATGCAAGGATTTAGTACCTTGACGTCGAGTCCCGCCACGTCGAGTCGCCGCCACGTCTTTAAAAGTGTGGGTAGCATGTGAGTCAAGGTTAAATAATTTTTAGGGGTTGAAATTATGCAGGGGTTGGTATAAGCGGGGATCGTGGCAAATACTTTGATGAATACTTTCATTACGATGTTTTCTGGTAAGCGTAAAAAGTGAATAAAAATTTTAACAGATTTTTTATTACCTAGATGAAACACCAAATTCAACAAAAGTTATTCATGCATAGTTGGTGTTGCCAATTAAACTGTGTGCACCGTCACAAAAAAAAAATACGCTTATGAGTTTTTTCATTCCATTTATTAAATATAATATTTTCTTGTTGTCTGTAATTTTATGAACAATCATCATTACCACAACGTTCCTGTTACTGTTTTTTCCGTCTCTAATTTACAGCGAAGCTCATCACAGATAAAATATAGCCTCACAAATCCGCCAAATTGATCGCGTCAATCCATATTATCTTCCTTGTCGACTGCTAAAAAAACTATTTCTACCATAATAACAATAAAGAAGCTAACAAAAACGCCATTATAGCTCATAGGGCGCTTATAACGTGGTCTGAGTTATATTGCTCGGCGAACGACAGATTGCTCACATTACGGTAACGAATTGCACCAGACTAGCCTGGGGGTGGATGAACTTATAATATTGCTCAACTATGGGTAATACACGGTAATCTGTTTACAATTTTGCTGTGATTTTTAGTAGGACCGTTTTTTTTTTGGTAAATCAGTGCCAGCAAAACGTCTGTTTTGTTTATACTAGCTTCTGCCCGGGGCTACACTTGCGTGGGTTTCACAAATTATCCCACGGGAACGTGTTACTGCTATAAGTAGCCTAGTCCCGTCAAAATCGGTCCAACCGTTTTGGAGATTAGCCGGAACATACAGACAGACAGACAAAAAACAGTTTTTTTATAAGTACCGTATATAATTTCATATGCATTAAGTAAAAAAGCTGTTATTTTGAAACTACAAACGAGCATTTCTATTTTATTTATTTGTAAGTAACTATATATAAAATTGAAGATTATGTGTTATTATATGATTAGATTTTGTTATATATGTGTATTGTTTATTGTTGCTGTATATGGTTATTAATAAATAAAGTTGTTCATAATTAAAATAAAGTATCTCTACAACATACCTCAAGGGTGAATGAAAAAATATTCTAACATGGACAAGATAAACAGAAAACTAAAGTAAGTATGTAGTTCAAGAACTAATCTAAGTAGTACAGGGTCAAATTAAATTAGGTAGATACTGATACCCATCACGTCTGCAGAGTTTGAGTTGATCGAGAGGGATATAAGATAATATGTTTAGTACCTACTTACCTACTTTATGTAAAGATGGCTTGTCTTAAAAATGGAATAGTTCGCTTTTACCTAACGCATTAAGTTTTTGTTGTCTTATTTGAAAACTGAGACAATTGGATTTCATTTGAAGTAGGTAACTTTTATTTTTACTCTCTTTTAGATGGTTCCATGATTAATGGAACCAAATATTTTCTTATTAGCTTCTGCCCGCGCCTTCGTCCGCGTGAAAATTGCTCCCCCATCCCGTAGCATCGCATCGTGTGTCCGCGTGAAAATTGTTACCCCATCCCGTAGCATCGCATCGTGTGTCCGCGTGAAAATTGTTCCCCCATCCCGTAACATCGCATCGTGTGTCCGCGTGAAAATTGTTCCCCCATCCCGTAGCATCGCATCGCGTGTCCGCGTGAAAATTGTTCCCCCATCCCGTAACATCGCATCGTGTGCCCGCGCTATTACTTCGTTTTCGCTTAGCGTTGTTTCTTTTTATTTTTCATCGTCTCCTAAGGGCTCTAGCGCCACTGTTACAATTTAAAAATTGTACTCTGTAATTTGGTATAAAAAAAAAAAGAAAACATCAAACTATCTCAAACACCGTATATTTATAAAAAAAATAAACCGACGTAAACACACCCGGTTGACAATAGGGGTCTACCGGTATAAAATGTGGTCCGAATGGAGTCTTAAGGACTAATTTATCTTTTAAATTATAAATTAGGTAGTTGATTATAGTATATAATGTTACCAGCCAGCTAAAAGTTCAGTAGAAAGAGCTATGGTCGTGGGGAGTTGTTAAGCCTATAGCCTTCCTCTAAAATTGGACTATCAAAATGATAATAATTTTTCAAATCAAACTGATAGTTCCAAAGATAAAGCTCAATAGAATGAAATACAAAACAATTTAGATCAAAGTACCAAATTATAATCTATATAAATAAAAATGAAAATATGCTTTTCGTTGGTAAGCGTATCTCTTGAGAACGGCTGGACCGATTTGGCTGTCTTGTTGTAATATGGGACTACTACGTACTCGTATATAAATTTTTCAGGAAAATAAAAACTAGAAAAGATTCCCGGAAAATTAAAAAAATGGGAAATAATGAAATTCCTATTTTCCTATGGCAGTTTTGTATGAACTATTGTTTGGACAGGACTACGCCTGTCAGGTCAGCTGGTTTCATAATACAAAAGACATATTTTATACACTGTCATCATCATCTGCCTAGCCTTTTCCCAACTACGTTAGGGTCGGCTTCCAGTCTAACCGGATGCAGCTGAATACCAGTTTTTTACATGGAGCGACTGCCTATCTGACCTCCACAACCCAGTTACTGGGTAATACGATACCCCTTGGTAAGACTGGTTGTCAGACTTTCGGGCTTCTGACTACTGACTACTACTACTAATATTTTATACACTGTATTAACATTAAACAATACAGCATTCTCTATAAAACCTCATCCCTCACTGAACACTCGCTGTTTATTACAAAATCAAAACAGCTTAGAATACCAACTAAATAACAAAGGACTCAATAAAGAAACTATTCGACAAATTCAGCCAAAAAGGCAATATAATAATTAATAGCTTGCGTCCACTAGCCTACCTCCACTTTAACATAGTATATAATAAGCAGTAGATCAACTACGAACAAACACCTGAAATACCCGAATCCGACCTACATGAAAGTGGTGCAATGCAGTTAGGCTGTGGCTGTAGGTGGAAATTGTGGAAAAGTGTATATTAATTTAGACAGTCAATCAGGTACTTAAATCAGTTCATCCTGTAACTATGGTACTATATACGTATTGTATAAATTGCATTGCTGGTCCTGCTCCACAACCACAACTAAATGATTAACACTTGAAAATACTGTTGGAGCTGCTGAAGATTGTAAGACTATCTTTGCATTATATAAACTCAATTTCCTTTGTTTTGTATAATTGCATAGCACAGATGTGAGTTCTATGTACTGTAGAGCTACCATTTACCGGGTAATATGTCTTTCGTTGACTTGAATGTGCCCTGGCAGCTGATAGTATGTCATGCTCACACAATTGTCTCGCTGACGGTGGCGTGTGTGTTGGATCATTTAGCTCCCTTCAAAACGGTTGAGCTGAATGGTGCTAATCTATGCGTCATGTTCGTGAACGGGCGCCGTTAGTTGGGGCTGGTCATCACTTAGCTGCCTCGGCTTATTTTTAATTATTTTATTTTTGGATTGTTGTTTTTTTTTTTTTACTAGTTGCTGTACTCTGGACGCTTTTAACGCATACGTCTTTTTTTACATCGTTCTCACACATTATTATATAAATAAATTTAATATGTAACATGTATGTATGTTCAATGTGTAATATGTATGTATGTATATTCATGATGTAACTAATAGTTTTGTAAAAATATAATTTAAAAGAGTGTCCATGGAGTTTCTTGCCCGTTCTTCTCCATACGTACCTACGCTTTGGAATGGGCAACTAGCTTCATTTTTTTTTTGACTGACCTACTTCTTGACAATTCAAAAGTGCCTGTAAATGGTTTAATTGAAATAAAAACTTTGAGTTTGAGTTAAATTGATCGAATTCTACTTGATTTACGCAAATATACCGACAGTTATTTTGACCTGTGTCAATCTCGATCAGATTGAAGACGAATTTACCTAAACGAACTGATGCCGGATTGATCGTCGAACGGTCATCAAATAATTTGTGTAGTCTAATGATTGGCAATCCAAGAGCTCCGATGGATGATTTTTTTTTTAATTTTTATTATCATTTCATGGATATTTTCAGTTAAAGACAGATCGTTACTGAGGGTTGCCAGTATAATCATAACTGCCAGTATAATATAATCAAACAGATCTCTAGTGGTATAGATTATTGGGACGTTAAAACCAGAGATAGATAGGTTTTTCTACCTCCAGTATGCCAAAACTGGTGATAGATAGGTAAATGGGTTCGGCTGTTAAACATCACTAAAATAGCCCAGTTGAGCTACTGTTTAACATTCCTACTGTGGCTATAGTGCGAGATGCGGTCACCGGTAGAATTTATAAAGGAATTATTATTGAAAAGCTCCCTTGGTTTGGGCAGATTGTCGAGCGTTGCGAGGCGACGGCGACCATCGTGTGGGGACACCGGGTTTATTGTTTATTGTGATGATTTTGTTAGAGGTAACGTAGTTATATTGTGATCTAGAGGGTGTCTCAATTAGTAGATTTTAATTTGGTGCGCAGAAAATGTGGTTCAATTTATTGGAGTTAAAACATGCTTGGGTTGAAACAAGATTTTTTTATCGAGTGTGAGATATAATAGTTTGCTTGGGCTTCATTCTGGAATGCGAGCTATCTTTTAGTTCGTTACCTTTCACTTTCAGCCAGACTTCTACGACAGATTATGAAAAAATATTGTGATTACATAAATAAACATAATCATAACCTGTAAGGCTAAAAGTTTAATAGAATTGTTCTTTTTTTCAATCAGCCTAGCCTTTTCCCAACTATGTTGGAGTCGGCTTCCAGTCTAACCGCATGCAGCAGAATACCAGTATTTTACGTGGAGTGACTGCCTATCTGACCTCTACAACCCAGTGACTGGGTAACACGATAACCCTTGCTAAGACTTTTGGGCTTCTGACGACGCGTAACGACTGTCAAAGATCCAAGAAAGACAGCCAGGACCAACAGCTTAACGTGCTTTCTGAGGCATGGAGGGGTCTCGGTATGTAAAGATGCCCACCCATCCAGAGCCCGACCGCGGCAAGTTTAAAAAAAAAATCAGTTACCAAACGATGTAAATTTGCAATACCTACCTACCTTTATTCCTTATAAAAGTTACAACTTTAGCCATTTCCAGTTCAGTGTGAAAACAAAACTGTTTTGCTGTTGTAACATTATTTGATTTCAAAGCTTAACAGCAAAGCTTATAGAACGCTTTTAAGATACTGTCATGTTTCGTGGAAGGAACGATTCGCTTTGTGTCTGGTCTTGTTGCACGTCGCGGAACACGATGATTTAATGTTTTACTTTATATAGTGAGACTGGGAATAAGCAAAAATATAAGTTAGTTCTGAAAAAATGTGGTGCTTTTTTAAGTTTCTGACATTCAGGAGGCCTACCACAAGCTCTTAACGCGATCCATTTTAGGACCTAAACTGAACTGTTCTTCTAATTCGTATCATGACGTCAGTTTAACGATTCAGTTTAGGCCGTGCCATCTGCTGACAGCGATTGTCCCAAACTGTGTCGCAAGTTTGGGTTTCATTCATACTTGTTTGGTACCATGACGTCCATAGAGCAGCTCAAGCGATGCAGTTTAGGAACCTAAACTGAAATGTCTTGTTTTTGAATCGTTTTTAATTAGATCAGGGGCCACCTCTGGAGGTAGGGTGGTTGAATGTTAATTGCATAATAATTTGAAAAAAAAAACCGCTTGAATGTAAGCATAGTCAGCCTATAATGTTCCCACTGCTGGGACACAGGCGTCCTCGAGTGGGCCATAAAACACCACTCGGGCCCAGTGCGGGTTGGTAGATGTCTCATGTCTTTCGAATTTTTGTTTCTAGGACATGCCGGTTACCTCACGATATTTTTCATCACCGTTTTGAGAGCAGTGGTGATGAAATTAAATACACAAAGTACAGTGCCTGTCTGGGTTCGAACTCACGACCTACAACTCGTAAGTCGGGGCCGGTACCGCTGGGCTACCACTGCTCTAAAACTCACTCTGCTGCGCTTGAATGTAAGTACAGACGCCAGCACATCAAGCTACCACAATCTGTCAAATTTTCCCAATTGAATATGAACCTTATTCCTTTGTGGTAAAGTTGAAAATCTATCAAAGAAATGCAGCACATCAAGCTACCCCAATCTGTCAAATTTCTTTGATAGATTTTCAACTTTATCGCTAAAGCATTAGGTTCAAAGTTGATTGGGAAAATTTGACAGTTTCATTTAGCTTGATGTGTTGGCGTCTGTACATTTTTACTTGGCTTGTTTTTTTTTAAGCTTAACTTTTATTGTTAAAACGAAACCGTTTAAGATGTGAAAACTATGCTTAATTTATTAATTATATATACTTCTGATCAAATGAACTGCCGAAAAGGGCAGTTATTTCCTTCTAATAATTTACATAAACAAGTCTCCTTTACCAACCGTCCATCAAAGTTTCAATTACTTAGATAAAATATGAACACCGTACACCCCAACATCATTATAAATCATACATATTCGATATACCTGCAACATTCTACAAAGTTCACCCTAATCAACGTTCCGAGTGAACAATAACGTGTGGTCATCATCCTTTGGACGAAATTCAATAAATTCGGACAGCTAGGGTGCCCCATCGCCGTCAACTGGAAACTTTTGAATCGCCGACAGCGACCATACAATGAAGGACAGCCTTTTGTCCGCGAAATTGCCTTATTTCGTGGTGCACCTAATAAGGGTTTTCTGAAACTATCAATTGGAGATTGTAATTGAGTCTCTTTGTAGTCTTTGATGTCGTCTGCATAGTAGGAAGGTACTGTTTGATTTTCTTTCTGCTTTGTTTAATACACAACAACTGTTTTCTTTCCGATAAAAATAAAATGTCAATTTATTTTGATGGAATAAGTAAGTTGTACTATTTGTTGGTTATTGGATGTTGCAAACAAAGGAGGTCATGTAAATTTGATGCGATTGGAATATTTATTGGATACATCGAATGTGTAATTAGATATCTTCATCTTGCTGAGTCGGTCCACTGGGAAATCTTATTGGGTCGGAGAGACGTCGGTTGTGACGCCGCATGAATTAGGAACGATAAGCTTGATATCTTGATTTACTTGTTAACTAACAAAGCTTGTGAATATATGATCAAAGGTGACTAGCTTTTGTTGAGGATCATTTGGCTAGTTTAAAGTTATAGTGCGGTCAGAAAGATTTGCATAATTATGACCAGTATGTGTTTACTCAATATATCGAGCCTTTTCAGGAAGAAGATCGTAACCGCCATTTTGCATATTTTACAGGAGAAGGTGATGCAAAATGCAAAATCAGTTGATCTGGCGATTAATATTAAAACAGTTTTTTGGGATTTTTGGCGCTTACGATGTTCTTCCTGAAAAGGCTCGATATTGTAAAAATACTGGTAGGTACGGAATATTTACTGTAAATAAAATGTTTTATATTTAATTACTAGCTGACTCGGCGAACTTCTTGCCGCTTCAGAATCAATAAGAACGACTGTATGAGAAAAATAATTATCTTCATTATAATTGAATTGAGTGAATTTGTCCCATGTTTTAATAGTTATTCTGCTATTCAGGGCGGAGACAAATCCAACAAATCAAAGATCATAAAAATCAGTTTAGCAGTTCTTGAGTTATAAAATATAGTGTAACTAACCCAATTTTGTTATATTTATATAGATTAGAAAGAAAATTGATTTATTTGTCATATAGACACGTGCATACAAAAAAAAAAAATACTCGAGTTATAAGAAAAATAAAAACAAAATAGATCTACACACATCAAAAGTGTCTAGGGATCAACATATATTTTTGCAATAACTTTTCTCCTGATTGATATTAATTAAAATTTTCTTTAAGGATTCATCAAATAAAGTGTTTTCGTTTGTCACAGTAACGATAAACCAAGTCACCTTTGCATTAATAAAGAAATTTGCCATTTTCCTAATAAAGGGATTTTTGACATTTGAACCACTAACACAAAAGTTCGAAAAAAAGACTGAAATAACAGTTTTCTTTAAAATTTTATTGGGTAACTTAAACAATTAATAATCCGTGTTTCTACCGCGAACACTAACAACACAAGAACATCGGTTTGGCATACTCAAAATGAGTTCATCCAAATCACGCTGTCGAATGGCAGCCCATGTTCGTTGCAACAACAAAAAAAGGTCTTCTTGCGACTGGATACCCTCCATATTCGGCAGAGCTCTTCTCTGTAGCATATCCCATGCATGCTCAATCGGGTTCAAGTCTGGCGACTGAGCAGGCCAGGGCAGGACATTGATGTTAGCTGCGGCGAGAGTCTGTCTTACAACTCTTGCGGTGTGCGGTCGTGCATTATCATGCATTAACTGAAATAAGGGACCGATTTGCACTTGTAGAGGAACGATGACGTCTGATACAATCGTCTCAGCATAAATTTGAGCGTTGAGGTTGCCTCTGATCCAAATCAACTCAGTTCTTCCGCCGATCCAAATACCCGCCCATACCATGATGGTTCCACCACTATAAGGATGGACTTCCTGGCAGGATTTTAGTCGCTGTTGGCGTCCAGGGGTTCTCCAGTGTCGTATACGTCTTGTATCCGGTCTCATACCAAAACGAGACTCATCAGAAAAGCACACGAAACGCCATTGTTCTTCTGCCCAATTTCTGTGTTCAAGAGCCCATTGATATCGAATCCTACGATTGTGCATTGCTATAGGTGGTACCCGTAGCGGTCTTCGGGAATGAAGGTTCACTTCATGCAAGCGGTTTCTGACTGTTTGGTCGCTAATTAAGTTCCCTGAAGAGTGATGAAGCCTCACGGCTAACATCATGGCGGTTATTGTTGGAGCTCTTCGAGTTAAGATTTGAATGTAGTATCGGTCTTGTCTCCGTGTGGTGCAGCGATACCGTCCTCCATGGCGCTCAGCCACGGTACCAGTGCTTCGGTAACGTGTCCAAAGTCGACTGATAACACTCTGACTTGTATTCAGAGCTAAAGCCACAGTACGTTGCCGGGAACCAGCTTCTATCATTCCCACGGCTCTGAGCATTTCTTCCCTGCTTAAATGACGTCGCCGCTCCATAATAACGTTGGTTTTAATCAGTAGTAGGGAAACAGTAGCACTAATAATGTCTTCAATGCGTTGTATGTTTTTATAGGGAAAATATTGACAGCTGATTTTCATCTTTTACTCGAATTTGATTCACAGTTCCTGATTCAAATTATGAAATGCGCCAAAAAGGATCCATATAAATTTATAAAATCATAAATTTATTACAAAGCCACATCTCAATCTCAAGAAATCCGCATAAAAATGCTTGATCCCTAGACACTTTTGATGTGTGTAGTATAATTAGTCATATGACGAATATTTATTAAAAAAAACTAAAACTGATTTCATATCTATAAAGGGTGGCAGGAACATAGACGCGCAACCACCACCACCACCAAGGATTCGGTACATGATTCTGAACGTAGGGGGCGTTGAAATATTTCATCGCTTATTAAAAAAAAATGCTGTTCCATAAATTTTGACCTCGTAGGTATTGGGGTCACCAGTATAGAGATAATATAATAATAATAATAATATAATCGGATGGTGCCGCATTTTATTAAAATTTCCTAAGGGGCCTCTGCGAGTTGGCTTCGGCCCCTCGTACGCCTTCCAAAGGACCGGGACCCCATGGTCCCGAGATATGTAAAATCATAAAAAAATAATAATATAATAATAATATTCCACAACAGACGTGACGTCAGTATGACGCGTTGTTCGCATGTAGCGTTGTAGATACCGCTACAAACTTTTCTACGAAACAGCAGATTTTTTTATTATAACTAACGAAAAATCTCTACGCTACGTCTAGAATCACGTGCAGCCATAATAATCATTCTAGACTGCGGACGTTAGTCACACAAAAACCTGATGCCAATTTATTTCATCAGGTGCAAGTCCAATGGGTCACCCTTTCAAATCAAAAACACAATCACTAGTTACCAACCTACATCTATATGTAGTCCTCCCGATATTATGACTCTTCATACCTGATACAAAGCTTTCAAAAGAGCCATTCGCCAATTAGTGTAACTACAAAATGTGTATATTAATTGGGTAAGGGTGCAGTCCGGCCTAATTAGGGATTGGTACACGACTCGACTTTATTGTGACTGAACATAATGTTACACACAGGTGGAAAAAGCTGCTAGCAACTAATTATCCATTTATTAAATGCTGCGTTTGCGAGGCACTTTGTTGTTGGACCATACTTTAAAATATAAATGGAATGGACCATCCATTGCATGTATATTTTACCGACTTCAAAAAAAGAAGGTTATCATTTCGACACGTATGTATGTAATATTATTGGTACTGCAATAATAATATTCACATATGACAATCTATTAGGGCTTCCAAACAAATATACAAAATTTTGTAGATGTATTTATGTATGTATGTATGTTTGTCCACGCATTTCTCCGCAACTATTAATCGGATCGTGACCATTTTTTTTTGTTGGCTTAAATTTACTTCAACTTAGGGAACAGTGCAAGTTTCATCAAAATCGATTCAGTAATTTTCAAGATATGGACTAATACGTGTAAGTGTGACGGCCTGGCTTATTGATATGTAGTGTCAAAGGGAAAAAATCTCAAAACCTTGGTCAAATTCTAATGCAATATTTACAAAAAAAACTATTACCAACTTATTACAAACAAATATTCCAGTTTTTACTTGAAACAAAAATTACCCAAATAAAAAAGTAATAAAAAAAAATCGACTTCAAAAAGAAATTAACTCAAAATGATGAAATAACTTTAATTTCGGAAGTCGGTGGCAAACAACTAAAATACAGATCCCAAGACACCGACTTCCGAAATTAAAGTTATTTCATAATTTTGAGTTAATTTCTTTTTGAAGTCGAGTTAATTTTTTTGAAATTACTTTTTTATAAACTATTTGGTTCTACTGAACATGCTTTTTTTACTTTAACGGATTATTATTTTGTCGTACAAAGTAGGGTGCCGAAAACAAATTCAAAATCGTTACAGAGATCGTGAACATTTTTTTATTCATTTTAAATCATTAAAGTTTTAGAAGAATAAACTAAAAATTTAATTTCACGTTATTGTAAGAGAAATGAAAGTGCACAAGAGAGTCAAAGACAGATAAAGAAATTATCAGTCATAACTACAATATATCTATCAAAACTATCAATCCGTGTGTATCAATAGACAAATTGCAAAACGAGCATCAGCGAGGCGGTCCAAGTGGCCGACTGTTCGTCAGGGATTTAGAGCCGATATAATCTGAGATGAGAGACTGAGGGACTGACGCCACGCCCAACAAATCTATTGTTAATGAAGGAGGGTCTGTCGATGATGCGGCTTGGGTTAAGGTGAGATAGTTGTGATTAGGCGGGTGATTTAATTTTTATATCGTAATATTTTTTACATAAAATATGGTATTTAATTTTGTGTTGATAATTTTTGTTATGTAGACGGCTAATTTGATAAATTAATAGTAAATTAAAATTAAGGATAAGTACGTTGTACTATGACATAATGTGTGGAATACTACAACGGACACAAAAAAGCAAGTTTAGAAGTAGTCACTCTAGGGGAACGTTTGAAAGTTTTTGAGTTGTCAAACCAAAACATTGAAAAAAAAAAATGTTAGTCTGTTATCTAAATAAAGAATGGAAACAGAAAACGCCTGATAAAATCACCTTCCTTTCCTTTTTATTAACCCAAGATAGTGCCAAGTCCATAAAACAAATCCATACAAAACGATGAAGCTCACAACAAATTGTTGTCACGTGAAAAATGTTCGCGGTCCCTGGCTAATCTTTATTCTGGCACGGTCAATCCGGCACGGCACCGACTATTTTTCAAAACCCGCCTCGTTTGTTCGGATATTCGTAAATATTTCAAGCTTTATTACCACCATCAACATAATGTTATGGGGTGAAATTTTACAAAACGGAAACAAAAGATATAAAGGAACGACGTGGTGCTGAATCTTATTCTGTATTAATGTTGTGTTGAGTTGTATCGGTCGGTTTGTTTTGAATTCGATAGGCTTGGGTTGTGGCAAATGATAGGGGTCTTATAAATTCTTTAGTGCCAATTCATCTTCAATAGCCACATGTTATTTCAAAACATGAAGGGCTTGCCTTTTAAAATTACCTTCTACATAAAAAGTTCTAATTAAATGGACACAAAAAATGTTCAAAAATAGAATTTCTTAAAAAAAAAAAACGTTTTACTGTTCACATGTCACTCAGTCTATGACAACCGTTAATTTATTTTTCAATCGTTCTTAATTTAAAAAATATGAAAGCACCAGCCATTCACTGCGAAAAAAATAATGCAACAAAAAACAGACAGCCAAATCGTTTTTAAAGTGCACTGGCGGAGTGAAAAAGATACCTATGCGATAAAAATGCACGTGTAATCTAAAACAAATTGCTGCAAGTGTAAATGGAGCGTGGTACATTATTGCGTCGCCGGCGCGGGATGAACAACTCCAAATTGTTCCGATACGACACCTGCGCTGACTAGTGATGTGCTCAGCTGAAACGAAGATGACAACACTATTTTATATTTGGTGAATACAACGTAGAATGGAACATAGAATGGAAAATATTGTGGAATAGTTGGTGTAATGTCAGAAAGAAAGAAAATACATTTATTTAGCACAGACTAAAAAGATGTGTGCTTCATGGCTGCGCCAAAAAGGCCCAGTTCAGCAAAAATGCCAGACAACTAGTGGCGCCCTTGATTTTCAACTGGAAAAAACTGATAGGAGGGTACCACAAAATAAGTTTATAGTTATTTGGTACGATAGAAAAAAATCATGAAGATACCTCTAAAAACTTTCTTTTTACAATGAAAACCATACTAATATAAATACAATTTTTTTTCAGATTATTCTACAAGCAACATACTAAAACTAGTTTTTTTTTTAGTCCAAACAATAGATTTGTCGTAAATAAAAAATTGCTTCATATTTTGCAATAAAATTCCAGCGTTGTGTCACCGCGCTTCTCTTTCTTTTCTATGCAATCCGACAGTGACCGCGCTTTAGGTCATGTAGTCCTCTTAATGACGACACTGGACAATGCATTTAGAAAAGATTTAAAACCTCCTCTCCTCCTCTCTCTAAAACTAAAAACTGCCGAATCGACTGCGTCCTATCAAAAAGTAAGTTATACTTATAAAGCGTACTGTGACTTGAAATTACATCCTAAAATTATATTTTTCAAGTAACAGTACTATTTCTACACTGTAAAATCACTGCAATGTCACTGTATTAAATTTGAAAACATACTCGGGACATGTCTAGGCGACATCCCCGACTATGCACTACAGCTTTATAAATAAATGATCGTTCCATCCCTTGCATTGTCTATGTTCTTCTAAATTGCATCGGAAAGATTGAGCGAGAACCTTTCCTCTAATATATTAGAGAAAATGGGAATTACGATGTTTAATGGACATTTACGTGGAAAAAGGTGTTTGTCTGCACTCTGGACATAGGTAAGTGTTTTTAGAAATATTTTCTTTAATGTTAAGTCAATTTATTAGATTGAATATCGATGAAGTAAGTGCAACTAGTAAGTACTTAAGACTTGGGTACATAAATCTAAACAAATAAATAATATTGAATTGTCTGTTTGTAATCAAAATACCTAACAGCTTTTCACTAAATGCATAATTATGAAAGTTTAAACGGTAGATATAACAAAAAAAACATTTTTTTTAATTTTTGTCTCCCTCCAATCTCTGTAAAGGCTGGACCGATTTTAAACAAATGATATGGACAAAAAAGTACATTCCATTTACACATACATAGTAAATAATATTGGATATTAAAAATAGAAAAATGAATTGATTCGTAGTTTTTAACCTCTCTGGACTCGTCAGTTTTTATTTCAAAATAATTAGTAATGAAAGATGAATTCAAAGTATCATTTGTCAACGTCTGCCATAATGGACCATAGAGAAAGATAAATATAATAATGGGCGTTCCACACCATGCATACTACTTGTAGACATGTGATATGGACGACAAAATGTTTTTATTAGGAACATTTTATTCATACAAAACTGGCTTCATCGGTATTTGTCGCATTTAATAAACTTATCTTTCCATAATGTTGATGCGTAAGATAGTTTTTTTTATATTTCACACAAAAAAAAACTTAAAACGGAACGCGTTTACTTGTTTGACAATGTGTCATTGTCTATGTCAATGTAATGTTATTGCAGATTCTTCATTGCGTATTTATTGTGTTTGTTTCTGCGATTATTTTCTAATATTTTTTACCCCTGCTTATTTCTACGGACTGATACCGTCTACCACTCGATTACCTTGCTATTAACACTGGACTCTGATTTGCATTGCGTTTTGGATTTGTTTTGTGGATCAATATGAGGTGCATCAACTGCGGAATAGCTTTCAGTATATTATAGTGTACTCTGTGGGAATAGCCATGCAAAGGTTGCAGAGGCATCTCATAACCTCGCTTTCTGCACACCATCAAACAAGACTTTCGCGTTGGATAACCAATGCTCAAACCCAGGTAAGAAGTTGGGACTAGAAAAAACTTCTGATTTATTTTTATACATTGAGGTAATTTATAGTACATATTATGACCTCAATGTTTTTATATAATTCTGGTATGCGAAATTAACTTACAGTGTATCTTATTTTCAGTTGCCTATGGATACATTTATTTGGCATCCATGCTTATTATTATTAAATACCGAAGCTGGTGAACACGAGAGACTACTGGGCAATAACATGGTTTGCCTTGGTTGTGGCAAATCTGTGAGGAAAATAAGACACCATACTGTCAGTATGGAGTGTCCATTGCTGGCTGTCCTTATCACAAAATACTAATTATGTGATAAGCATTTTGTTTTTCATTATTATAAATACCTAGTTGTATTAATCTATAAAAAAAGGAGTTTTCATACTATGTTTCTGTGATTGTAATATCTGCGTTTTATATATTTTCCATCTTTAACATATACTTGCCTAAAGAAGGCATGTGTAACAATAACATAATACTTGAAAACATAAAGAGATGTATACAAAAGATACTCTTGTTACTAAAAATTATATAAACATAAGCATTTATCTGTGTTTATTCTAACTGGTTTACTTTCAGCCCTCAAGAAACAACTATGTTTGCCATGTGTGTTGGATGCGAGCAAATAGACAGGCAGTGCATGACTCATCACGAGACATGCAGGAATTGGCTTTGAACAATGATGCAGCAGCCCCTAATGTTCAAGTTGTTAGCCCACCAGAGCCATCACCATTGCCGCCTGTTCAAAGAGGGCCACTTCAATGGGATAGTAATACGATATCATTACCTAATTATAAGCCAGCTTCAATCACATCTGTTCACTGTATATTTCAACAATGCAGAAACAGATTGTTACATTTGTTATTTATGTAATTACTGAAGCCCTATACTTATAGCGGGATCGTCCGAAAGGGTTACCGCTGCCCCGGAACATAAAGGGCTAAGGAAGGAATACGGGTGGGTTTTAGTCAGTAAGAGTCTGACACTCCCTTCCGCTCCACCTAGAGCGGGAGGAGTCATTAGATGATTTCCCATCCAAAAAAAAAGCCCTATACTTACACTTTATCCAGGTTAGTGTATTTGTGAAATAAAAATGCTCTGTTTTATCAAAGCTGGTTGATTGACCTCCCTCGGTCTCTTTATTAACACTATTGCTGCATTGCTGTAATGTATGTTACCTAGGTAGGCATTTAAGATATAATAATTATAATATAGCAAAATATTTTTATTTAATAAATAAATATTTTTTTTAACTCTTTTGTTTTATTTTGTGCTTCCCTTGTTTATTGTTAATTGAACTATTTAAAAAAATATAAGGGCACCCTGTAAAAATGTACTTTAAAGAAAAATATTAGTTTTGAATATGCTTTGTTAATATTGTTATTATGACTGCCTCGTTGGTTTACTGTCCTGAGTTCGATTCCCAGGTCGAGCAAAGTGATATTGGGGTTATTCATCAGGAATTTCTCAGTAGGAGCCCGGAGTCTGGATTTGTGCCCGGTTGATGGCAATAGACTCGCCCCCTAATACATGGGACTTAAACATAACTGGTGAAATGTGGGTGTACTATAGGTACACCTCTGCCCATGCCTTCGGGGAATACAGGCGCGATGTTATGTTTGTTATTATTGTCACATTTTTTGAGACTATTACCCAGTTTAATAAATGTAAATCAATACACAGTTTAAAATCCTTCATTTAGGTGGCCATTACTTTGTTTAAATGCTTAATAATCACCAACCATACCATATCAGTTATACGTAATAATTCACAACTGTTCGCTACTTTAAAGCGTCTTTAAGTTTTTTAATAGCGAAATTATAATCTATATAAGTATATACCTTATTGCTAGCGTTTTGATTAAAAGATTTAATGAAATTGTTTTTTGTCTAGTATGTTGTGATGACAAGTTCTCAGAGTTTTTTATTTATAGCAATTTAATAGGCCAATATTCACGAATATAAAACACCAAAAATCATTGGTGTACTTTAAAGTTGATAACTATGCCGACGTCCTTATAAAAACTGGCCATGTTCTTTGGTATGGGAATACTTCGAACACAGGCTACTTTTTATAGACATACCACGTGGGCGAACCCGAGGGCGGAAGCTAGTATAATATAAATTTATATAAAATAAATATGGCTGTCAGCGGATAAAACTACTTTTGTTACCGACTTCACAAAAAGGAGGAGGTACTATGTTCGGCTGTTTGTATGTTTTTTTTGTATGTTTGTTCATCGAATACTCCGCCAATTGTCGACGGATTTTCAAAATTCTTTTTTTGTTCGAAAGTAGATAGTTCTGAGGTGGTCCCACTGTCACCAAGTTAGGATCTGATGATGGGATCTTAGAGAAATCGAGGGCAACCCTCAAATTTTATAGGCTCACTTATTGTTTTTCGCATATTTTATGAAGTATCTTGTGTATTTGCGTATGGTTGTCACCATCTCAGGTAGCTGGGCTGATGATGGAAGGTACAACTCCCTAACAGTAAGAAGTTAATCGAAATTTTGAAAAAAAATTAGTAAAATGTTTTGATGTTTGATAGGGCATTTGCCACATTTGGTCTCATGATCATCAAGTCATGACCTAATGCTGCAGTCAGGATAGTCTGCAGAGTACCTAACTCCTCGACAACTAACAGCAGATATATCGTGTTTAGGCTCATTGAAAAGGGCTCGATGTGTGGATAAACGTACTGTTAATGAGGAACACCGAAGTACGACCTGATGCTGAAGCCAGGAGCATCAGAAAAAGTACAAACCTTGAAATTACAGCACCGTAGTCGTGTTTGGGCTCATTTTAAACAGGACTAAATTTTAAGTTCAATGCAACGTTGACATAAGTTTGGCCTCATGCTGCAGCCAGGATTATCAGCATCTAGTCTAATTAATGAATAAGGTATGCTTCAGAGGTGGTCCCATATAAATTTGATGAGCTTTGCTTGGGTAGTTTTGGAATTAGCTTCAACAATACGTTTGTTTTCCACTTAGTTTATATTGATGATATTTATCTTCCTGTCACTAATATTCACATAGCAAGTAGTGTTATATGAATTTGTATTATGGGGTAGGTACAACTAAAAAGCGAAAAATAAAAACTTTTTTAGAAAAAATACAACCGACTTCCAAAAAAAACACTACAAAGTGAAAAAAACTTTAATTACGGAAGTCGGTGTCAAAAAAACGAAAATGTGGAACCAACGACACCGACTTCCGAAATTAAAGTTATTTTTCACTTTGTAGTGTTTTTTTTGGAAGTCGGTTGTATTTTTTCTAAAAAAGTTTTTATTTGAAGTACATTCAGTTCATTGATTCATTGATACGTACTTTTAACACAAGTATCTAAAAAAGTATAGATAAAGCAATCATATGAATACCTTATTACAAGGATTTAGCTGTGTTTGAATAAGATATTATTGGCTTTCAATTACATAAGAGGAAGCCTGAAAGTGGCACCGGTAAATAAGAAGTTGTGTGGAAATCAGGTGACATGGTGTTACGGAGGAATGAGGAAAATGTCGTAAGGAAAGTTTTGAGTATAACTGTCGATGGCTACAAGAGTAGGGGAAGACCACAGAAACGATGGATTGATTGTTTGAATGATGATATGGTTAGACAGGGGGTGACTACCGAGATGACGACTAATAGAGAAGTATGGAAGAAAAATACATGTTGCGCCGACCCCAAATAAATTGGGATAACGGCAGGAGAATGAATGAATAATTATTGGATTTCAATTACGACAGAACCTGAAAGCAAAAACATCTAAAGTAATTCGCGTTACATCTGGCACCAGAACCCCTAATTCTTTTTTTTTTGAACAAGCAATAGACCGCCTTAATTGTACATCCCCACATCACATAACTTAGACACCCACTTGTTCTCGTAAACCCGAACCGATTTATGTTTAAAAATAAACACAAGAGACTCAACGTTTAGCGTAATGAAAATAATCGTAAACATAGAACCGCAAGCCGGGCTCCCGGGCTTCGCAAAACCCTTACCCCGAGGCAAGAATTCACGCGGGTCAGACCAAATTAGACATTATTGAGTCAGTTATTTAATACCACAGGGTACACGTGCATTTTTGGGTTATTATTATTATTATTGGGGGGTACATAAGCCTCGTAATCCAATGAACTCTCATTACACCGCGTTTTGAGCATAACTTTATTTGCTCTCGCGGCTTCTGCCCAAGCCTCTTGATACCCCTAACGGCACGCCACTGATAGACGTTTTTGCTACAAACGGTAACATAATGTAATTATTAAAAATTGCCTTTATTTACAGGGAAATGGTTTTTATTAGAATACATTTTTCAAAGCGAAGTTAATTTTGTGGAAAAATTTCGTTGTGCGTTTGTTTTTATTGCGTAGTTTCGTTGTTTCATCTTAATGCTTGTTATAAGAGGTTGTGTTTACGTGGTGAATTTAATTTAAATTAAAGTGATTCACTTTGGGCTGTTTGTTTGTGATGATAATAAAAATAATTAACAGAATTATTCTGATTTGTGCCAAATGTATTCTTAAAATAATTATTTTGGTGAAACTAAGTCAAATGAATGAATGTGGTTAAGAGGACCACATGACCTAAAGCGCGGTCTTTGTCGGACTGCATAGAAAATAAAGAGAAGCGCGATCGCACAACGCTGGTAATTTATTGCAAAATATGAAGCAATTATCTATTTACGAAAAATCTATTGTTTGGACTAAAAAATTAAAACACTAGAGTTTTAGTATGTTGCTTGTAGAATAATCTGACAAAAAATCATAATGATTGTATGTACATTAGTATGGTTTTTATTGTAAAAAGAAATTTTTTAGAGGTATCTTCATGATTTTCTTCTATCGTACCAAATAATTTGTATTATATTTTCAACACAATATCTTCCTAGCATATATCCTGAAGAATATCATATATTTTTTTTATTTTGTTTACTCTAGTCGATCATATACTTTTATTGTTTCTAAAACTTGCGTTTTTTTGCGTTTAGGTCCTGTAAGCCCCTTAATGACGAAACATGTCTGCTTTGAATTCAAACAACTTGAAAAAGCAATAAATAATAACTGACAACTAGATGTTGAATAATGAGCAGTGGTGGTCCGGTGGTAACGTCCGCGACCAGGTTCGAACCCGAACACGCGCTTTACTTTGTGTAAATTATTTACGTAATCACCGCTGCTCTCAAAACGGTGAAAAGTTCGAAGACATGTGACTTCTATCAACCCGCACTGGCCCCGCGTGGTGGATAACGGCCCACTCCCTCTCAGTGAGAGGAGTCCTGTGTCCCAGCAGTGGGAACATTATACGCTGATTATGCATAATACGGGTCGACAATGTAGGTAATAAGAGCAGACAGACAGATATTCTGTATTAATAGCAAGCAGTACCTAAACCACGATACATTTTTACATAGATATATAAACGATTCTATAACATTTTTCCTTTTTCGCGAATCTTCATTTTTTATCAAAGCCCGATTCCCTTAAAGGATAAATTCATTTTAAAAATTAAAACTCTAATTTAAACCGGTTAATGGACAGGGAAGCGCAACATTTTCTCTCGCATAGACCGGCGCTAAAGACTGAAATAAAATTGAACTTTAGACGTTAAAGCCCGACTGAGGGCGGCGAAGGGGGTGGGGGACAGACTCTGCCCGCTAACCATCATGTTTATGACTTCTATAGGGAAATACAATGCGATGTACCCACTAGATGGGAAAAAACTTTTATCCCAACACATGTACCGACATTAGGTATATTTTTCATATTTTTCCCGATGAGTTTTTTTTATGTTTATGTCCTCGTAAAGTTTCTAGTCGTTTAGTTTGCGACAGTGTTCGCTCCTCTACGTTCCGTGTATGAAATTTTCAGTGTTACGGGTACTGAGCGAGTATTTATTACTGAGGCGTGATACAGTGTTGATAACGCCCTTTAATGTTGTGTTTTCTCCATTTCTTATATCTGTTTTATGTGGTGATAATGTGCCTTCTTTGTGGTTTATTTTAGAAACTATTTTGTTCAGCATATTTTTGAAAATGTCTAGACACTGGACAGTATTCTCTCTTTTTTTTAGTATTGCTTCAAAAAGTCCCTTCGCCAGTCCCTCCCAAGAGTGTCGGTATTCACAACAGATGTGTCATGGCTCCCTAAAAGTTATGACCAAACAAAATTAATATTTACGCCCACAGATCATACCATTGTTCTCAAAGTCTACTCAAATGAAAACCACAAATAATTACTCCTCAAAACTTTGTCACTGGATTTCGATTTCACCCCATACAATACGGCATAGGCCCCCACGGGAGCTCTATTGACACGAGTACACGACCCGCCATCATGGCACTTGGCAACAAACACGATTTTAATCAATACATCAAACAAAACTTAGCCACTACCAATAATAATTAAAAGCGAATCATTATATGGAATATTTGTACAGGACCAAAGGGATGTTTGGCCGCGGGCGAGACGGCTATTGCATAAGTAAGACATAGTTGGACGCAGGGTTGTCGCATTACAAAATCGCCTTACTTTACACGTACATAAGGCGAACACTATTTAACACATGCTTGATCTATTCTGTAAAAATCTCACCGCGACAACTTAAGTGAAATGAGCTGTCATTAGAATAGAATAGAATAGAATAGAATACTCTTTATTATGTACACCATATAAATTACAGACATAAATATAGAAATTTTACAATGGGAGACACAATGGGCGGTCTTATCGCTAAAAGCGATCTTTTAAAGACAACCTTTGGATGGATTAAAAAGAGGAAGGACAGACAAGTACTTTAGGTAGTCTGTGGTGTACCATTTACACAATACCATAAATACATACATAAAGTATATTATACTAATCTAAATAAATATATACATATATATATATATATATATATATACAATATAATAGTAAACATGAACAAAGAAAAATATAATGATGAAGTTTAAGGAGAGAGGAAGAAGAAGAGAGAGAGAGAGGAGGAGGAAGGGGGTGTCATTTCAGAGATTGACACTATTGACAGCTCACTTCACTTAAGTTTTCATATTTTTTTGACCGGCTGTTTTTGTAATACGTGTGAACTAGATCTAAGATGCTTTCCTAATAGTAGTGTTTCTGCTTTGGATGAAAAAACATATTGAGTTTTCTTTTAATCGGTAAATGATCCTTGCGAAATAAAAGTGATTTAATAACTAAAGCTCTAAAAAATATAGATTTATTATTTGCTTTATAGTTTTTAAAGGTATATTTGTGGCTTAAAAATATCAGATGTAAGGAGATACTGAGTATTAAAAAATACAGATTATTTTCGATTGATGATAATTATCATTTCGTCTTAGATAAAGGTGAGAATGGTCGACTATGTCTAATTCCTTAATTCACTAGTGTTGGACAGCCCTGTCCAATAATCCTATGCCCTCATGTAATTCTGGTCCGCAAGATGATGATTGCGTCCCATTTTAGTTTACAAAAGGTAATCCTTTAAGAGGAACTATTGGGGAATTTTGATAACAGATAGTGTTTACGATGTAAATTCTACTGTAATATCATAAACCTCTTTGATTGGTACCTTCGAACTTTGAAAGGGATGAAGAGTTTGCCTACTGAAGATTATTACGCAGATGTAACTTTATTTATGCGTGGTGGAACTATGTTTGAAGTTGGACCTTATCTTATCTACCTTTCGTTATTATGTAAAATATTTTGCGTCCCTTATTTAGAGGAAGATATTTCCTAATATACGTATGTGGAAGGTTCTGGATATAAGGAAAACGTCGTTGGAATTTTCCTTACTTAGCTGGCATTTGTAAAGTAGGTCAGTAAAATCATCTGCCTAGCCTTTTCCCAACTATGTTGGGGTCGGCTTCATACCGAGACCCCACCGTGCCTCGGAAAGCACGTTAAGCCGTTGGTCCCGGCTGTCATTCGTGGATCTTTGACAGTCGTTAAGGGTAGTCAGAAGCCCGAAAGTCTGACAACCAGTCTTACCGAGGGGTATCGTATTACCCAGTAGCTGGGTTGTGGAGGTCAGATAGGCAGTCGCTCCATGTAAAATACTGGTATTCAGCTGCATCCGGTTAGACTGGAAGCCGACCCCAACATAGTTGGGAAAAGGCTAGGCAGATGATGATGAGTTCCAGAGATTAGCATGTTCAAGACAAAAAAAAAACAAACTAACACCGCGGTGGTTTTAACCGGTAAGAGTCCGGCATGCCCCTCTGTCCCCCCCACGATGGAGGAAGTCCATGAGGATTTCCACCGCGCTCATCGTTTCTAAATAACGTTTTAGATAAGAATATATTCTTACGTCATGTTTTACATGTAATTTATCTATACGCTTAGTTTGAGTTTATTGGCATTTTTAGGTAATTTTCTTGCATGTTATAAACATGTAAGAAAATTATGGATTCTGGATTCGTGATTGATATGTAATTATGGATTCTGAAAAAATCATTGTAAGAAAATTTACCAAAAATGTACCAAACTAAACATATTTACTTACCACAAACATTACGCAACAGTAATCACCAAACATACTCACACATCTACCTCATCTAAGTTACAAAGCAACCCAAAAAAAGAGCACCAAAAAAAAACTCGCACCACCAATTGCGCGGAACCTCTTGGCTTTCATACGAAACCCTCATCAAAAAGCGTTATATTATCAAAACGCACATTGTTTAAGACTACGAGTATCTGTTTCTGCAGGCTCGTGTTTTCGACGCCATTATTCGTACGTCTCTTGACGAATAAAAGAGCATTTCATAGAACGTTTCGTATGCTGAAAGGGTGGTTCACAAAAGCCTTTTTATAATACTTTCGGCAGGCATGTGCATAATCAACCCCTCCCGCTGTTCTTAATAAATACGAGTACCTGTACTGAGTAATTATTTGGACCCTTGTTTTGTTTATTAGGTTGTTTAAATGCAAGCCTTTGTATTAATTGTTTGGATTTGGTTTAGGATTTTCTTGGTACTATTTAGGTAAGTACCTACTTGGACTTTATGGGTTAAAAAAAAAATAGCTTTATTTACCCAACTAATCATAACAACCTTGCACAATTCATCTAAGTAACATAGGCAGTAAAGTTAGGTAACATTTTTATTTGGTATATAATGGGTGTTATATATTTAGTATCAAAACCAATGAAACTGAACGCGATTAACACATCTAAACTGCGTTCAAGAGCTGTCATTTTCAATATTTCACAACAATTATTACACTGACAGCTCTTGAACGCAGTTTAGATGTGTTAATCGCGTCCAGTTTCGTTGGTGAAGCCACCCTAAATGAATTATTTCTGTATCAATTAGCTAATCTATCAATAGGTAAGAGAGTACAGACACCAGCACATCAACCTACTACAATCTGTCAAATTTCTTTAATAAATTTTCAACTTTATTGCTAAAGCATAAGGTTCAAAATTGATTGGGGAAATGTGACAGTGTCGGGTAGGTTGATGTGTCTGTACAATTGACTTCCTAAGTAACTCTGGCGCACCCAAAGCCATCAGCCTTTCTACCACCCTTGTTGGGTGGCTAAACTTTTCACCACGGTAGATTTTCCTTATAATCAGCCTATAATGTTCCCACTGCTGGGACACAAGCTTCCTATCTTTACAGATAGGAAGCCATAATTAGGCCATAATCCACCACGTGGGCCCAATGCGGGTTAGTAGATGTCACATGTCTTCGAATTATTGGTTCTGAGACATGCCGGTTGCCTCACTATGTTTTCTTTCACCGTTTTGAGAGTAATAGTAATGAAATTAAATATTAATTTATTTAACTGTTCATGTTGTATACAAACTAATATAATATCTATGTATATCTAATACTAAAAATAGCAAAATTAAATCCTAACTTAACTAAAACTATACAGAAACTAAAATGTAGCGTCGAAAAATTCATCCGCGTCGCTGTCGACTGGTAATGTACCCAAGAGACTGGCGGCATTACCACGTTGTATGGCAATGCTTAGCCTTTGGCCAAGGTAAAAGTCAGCCCTTGGGTCACGGGAAGTGTCAACCAGCCAGTAATGAAACTAAATACACAAATTAAAGTTCCTGCCTGGGTTCGAACTCATGAGTCGTAAGTCGGGGCCGATGCCACTGGGCCAACACTTCTCCTTAAATTATTTGATTTTTTAAGAACAAACACTTTTATACTAAAACTCGATGAGTTCAGTGTTACCTACCTGGCCCAGCCAGTCAGTGCACGCATTTGTCAGTTTTCGTGTAAGTGGCTCAATTCATGTACGTATGTAACTCTTGACGACAAACATTAGAAGATAAAAAATGACCCTCCATTTAATTTTGAAAATATACACAAAACCGTCAAAGAACATTACTTTTCTACATCCACGAACTTCGCAAACCGATATTCGATATCCACAAAATATTTTTCCATCCTACGGGAGCCAGCCAAAGTTAATGTAAACAAAACGTAAATACAGCATAATAGTATCAAGTCTACAATATTTCGATAAACAGGAAGGTACTTTACATGGCTAGGAAGCGCGGTAATATCCCAAGGGAGGGAACTGCAATTTCACTGCTATCTAGCAACTATATCTACAAGATAGCATTACAAGTCGGGAGATGAAAAAACTTGTGTTATTGGCAACTGTTTTTTATTTTCTAGAAAAATAAGAAAGATTTGTGTTTTTTTCTTTAAGTAAATATATTTCACCGTCATCTTCTGTCGTACACAGAGTTGCTCGTGTTTATAATAGTATCAGCCGCACAGGTCGATCTTTAAGGTTAAGCAACGCTTGCCGAGGTCGGTTCGTGGATGGGTGACCATCCATATCGTACCGAGAACCATCCGTGCCGCTCAGCTGGTGCACCCAGCTGTCATTCCTAATTGTGGAGGTCAGATAGGCAGTCGATTCATGTAAAATAGAGGATCCATATGGATACGGTTAGACTGGAAGCCGACCCCAACATAGTGTGGAAAAGGCTAGATAGATTTTGATCTTCTGTCTTACATGTGTTTTGATAGTAGATATTAAGCCTCAGTGTTTGAAAGCCGAGCTTAAAAGCCCTTTTAGCATAGAGTCACATACTCTAGTAATAGAGTAAACCTTTTTCAGTAACACTTTCAACAGTGTCCTTACCTTTGTCTTAGTTCTTACATAATCAGCCTATAATGCTCCCACTGCTGGGAAACAGGCCTCCTCTCTGTGAGAGGGAGCGGGCCGTAATCCACCACGCGGGCCTAGTGCGGGTTGGTAGATGTCACGTCTTCGACTAGGACATGCCGTTTTCCTCACGATGTTTTCCTTCACCGTTTTGAGAGCAGTGGTGATGAAACAATTCACACCAAGTAAAGCGCCTGTCTGGGTTCGAACCTACGACCTACAACTCGTAAGTCGCGGCCTTTACCACTGAGCCACCACTGCTCTCAGTTCTTAATTAACTAAAACTGGCTGGCATAAAAAAAAACTGATATCTTAATAAACCTAATTGATATCTCCTAAATACGATAAAAAAATTATTTATTATTTTAAAACAGTCTTAATCAACGTAAAGCAATATAACTGAAACTCTTTTATTTAAAAGAAAGTACGCACTGATTTACTGCTGAGAGCCTCTTAATTAAGAAATGTCTAAAAGGACATAAGTGACCAATAACGGGTGCGTTCACCTTAATCATAAAACTTGGTGCACAATATATTATAAGGCAGAGGTTACACGAGCGTCATCATCATCATAATTTCAGCTGAATGAGCGAAAGACGTTCATTGCCTCCCCCAAGGATTATCTCGGACAAGAGGTTGTAACCCAGCATTATCTTTGGTTGATCAAAATGAATTGCCGAATTCCGTTACATCCGATTTCATACATTATTGCCTTTTACAAACTCTCGCAGAATGAGTCGGACTAAACTTTGCAAATATCATCATTCTTCTAACCTTATCCCAATTTATTTGGGTTAGGCGTAGCATGTCTTTTTCTTCCATACTTCTTTATTAGTCGTCATCCCTTACTAACTATAGGTATCATCATTCACAATGAGCCGAGCCGAGCGCTCGGCGCATCCTAGACAGTCAAACCCAACACCTTATTTGACTGGCCAATTCTTCTCATGCGGTGGTAGGGCTAACGCCCGCCTGGTTTGCGACCACCCTCCCACCGGAGTCTGGCGTCAAGCAGCCTGCTGTGTTTCGTCGATCCGTGGGAGTTCCAGTGCCTTAGGCATCTTCTGGGCACGCTCGTTCCATCATAGACCTCATCCATCACTTTCCGTCAGGCGTGGTCGAGGTAGAGAGCGGGCCTATTCAGCAATAAAAAAATAAAAAAGTCCATCCATGGGTAGAACGTAAATTCCTCAACTAATTTTGAGCGACTCAAAATACGCTCAACTTGCCGCTCCATTAATTATAAAGCACAGTGCACAAGCCCCAGACACCACTTATAACAGTTTACGGTAAATAGCGCCATAACAATTTAATGCTGGCTCGAATAGCTCGGTTATGTGCTTGTAGCAATAGCTTTAGAAACTCGTAAGCTGGATAAAGAGCCCAAGATACCTTTATCTCGTATGAGCTTCTGATTTTATTAGAAAGTACTTACCTGAGTTTTATTTTAATAAGTATTATAAGCATTGTAGAATCACCATATTGTATACTAGCACCCCTGCTTCGCACGGTTTCTACCGACTTGACAAATTGTCATGAATACATTTTCTAAAATATCATGGTGAAAACCGCATCAAATTTAGTTACGTAGATCACAGTCAGACACGAAAAACGCCTTTATTTTATAATAAATATAGAACTTATAGATTGTTTTTGAGTAGAATGCAATATAAAATATTAAAATTAAAATATATGATATTATAAATGCGAAAGTAACTCTGTCTGTCTGTCTTTCTGTCTGTCTGTCTGTCTGTCTGTCTTTGCTTCACGCCTAAACTACTGAACCGATTTGTGTGAAATATGGTACAGACATAGTTTGGAACTTGAGAAAGGACATAGGATAGTTTTTATTACAAAAAATAAAATAAAAAATAAAATTTATTCCGGACATACAGCGCCATCTATTGGTCAAGAGTCGGCATCAATTCAGTACTGAAAATTCATCGGAAAAATGTAAATAAATAGTAAAAAAGGTATGAAAATATAATATAATACAACTTTTAGTACAAAGAAAATGCTCTAACGGAGTATAGATAATTCTATTAGTACTATAATTATGTCGAGTTGGTGATCGCGCAATGGTGTCGATCTTTACACGAGTTCGGTTCATGTTATTGTTTTAATTCATCGGAAAAAGTAAATAAATAGTAGAAAGGTATGAAAAAAATAATATCAATATAATAAAACTTTTAGTACAAAGAAAATGCCCGAACGGAGTACGAACGGATAAATAATCCGAGTTGTCACTATGCTCGATAGATGGCGTTATTTTGAAAATAAGGGAAAAATAACATTTTCGCCTTTTTCGATCGGCAATAACGGCTTTAATGCCCTAAGTGAGTATACATATCTTCAATTCAAACGCAGAGCTCATTATGTTGATTTTTGAAGAGTTCCCTAGAATATCTTCCACATTTCATTTTTGAAGAGATCCCGCGAGATCGGGAACTAAGTATGTGGGTAAAACCAAAAATCTGCCGGAAGTCACTATTCCACGCGAACGAAGTCGCGGGCAAAAGCTAGTATAAAATATAAGTACAAAAAATGCCATTCATGAAATTAGTTTTTCCTCTGAATCGACTCAGAGAAGCAGGTCTTCACAAAGTTAGACCACATCAGTGAATCATGAATGCTGCTGCTTATTTAAGTAAATCAGTATATTAACATAACATCACGCCTGTACTCGTAATCCTCGAAGGGTTTGGCAGAGGTGTACCTCTAGTACACACACACATAATTATCGCCAGTTATGCTTTAAGTCAATAATAGGGGGCGAGTCTATTGCCATCAACCGGGCACACAACCAGACTCCGGGCTGCTACTGAGAAATTCCTGATAAAAAAAAAAAAAATTAGTAAGTTCCTATGTAGATTTATGTTTACCGACATTCACGTGAATTACCATTTAAACAGTAACACATGCTAAATGCCAATTCGAAATCCAAATACCCAATAACTGAGCACATTACTCTAACCCACCGTACTAACTATTGAACCAAAACAAACAGCATTTGTACAATCATGTACAGGCACCGTCATCCGCACCTCATCAAAATATCACATTACAGAATCACAAATTCATTCCGGGCCGCCAATTATCCGTGAGCGTTCATTTTCCGACTCATTCCCCGGTGTAATGATCACGTGGTGATTTTGACAGTTGCCTCGGCTTTGCCCGTTGTCATTTACGTTGACGTTCTGGGGGAGCGAATGTTCGTTTGGTGCTCGTGTGTATTTAGCTTTATTTAAATATGATTTTACCAATAGATCGATCGATCCCTGCGATAGCCAGACTTTTTTCATGGTAATTATGTATATAATAGGGAATCCTTTTAGCATTCTCCGGGCTTGGGGGCATCTGCAAAATAAAAAAAAAAATCGCTCATAATTCGTCGTAACGGCAAGAAATGGAAAAATAATGTTAAAGAACCTAGTTTCAATAGTTTTTGAAGTGAAAACTTCTTTAGCGGCGTTGTACACTTTTTTTGTAATGGGTAAAAAATGTTAAACTCGCGTCAGGACACGTGACCCTGATCGAAAATTCGTAAGACGGATGGAGAGTAGACAGCCGGCGCGGCGTAGGAGCATCCCCCTCTCTTTCTACGGCGCGGCGAAAATGTATACCTAACCGACACCGCTTCGGATGTGTTCGGCTGTCCTCGAGATGTACTCGGTTTTAATGTATATCCGACATGTCAATGAATGATGGCAAAGTATTCTGTTTGTGTTTTATTTTCACTTAAACTGTCGGCACTCCCGGAGTGCCACTGTTTTTTTTTTACAATAGTCTAATCGTAATGTTATCCAGCACACCAAATAACACATCAATAAAAAAGTCACTCAAGCTTTGGTTTCCTAAGAAAGCGGTAAACGTTCACACAATCATTACTGTTAACATAACGTAATTTAAAACGTTCAAAATCTAGTCTCAGTGCTTCGCCAGACTGACAGCGCGGGCGCGGGGCGGGCGCGGTGAGCGGCGCGAGCTGTTCGGCGCAGGGATTACGCGGACAACTCACGCCATAGCTTGTTCATACAAGTGGCCGCAGTGGGTGCGCGGGCGGCCCGCGCGGGGACCGGGGTTCTCAAACTAGTTCGAGCTTTTTTCTAGTAAAAATAAGTCTTCTTCATCCATATGTTATATTTTGACAAACACTGGACACGACAACACGCAGAACGCTGCCGCGCTCCACAGCGAACAGGCAGATCGCGCGCTTACCTGCACCCGCGCCGCTCCCCGCCCCGCGCTGCCAGTCTGGCCAAGTCTCATCTCGGCGGCAAAAAAATGACATTTTTTTTTCAAAAATGTAGCGAAGTTAGAAGTATTTTTGACAGATTGATTGATTGAGATCAGACTGAACATGCTTAAAATTACGCTTTTTTTGACACCCTATTATCAAATACTGGTGAAAATGGCAGATTTTTGTAACGACCGTTTATAATATGACGGAACCGCTCTAGGAAACCGTAGCTTTACACCCGAACACCTCACGAACAAAAAATGTCTTCATTCTAATTCTTTGGCTCGCACAGTGGAATCACCCCTTAAGGCATGAACCGGGATCCAAATGCAAATGTCAGTCGTTAACATGCATGGCGTGAAGTCGGCCGTCTAATTAGGAGAACTACTTCGACAAGGACTGCAGATATCATTTTGTGAAATGGTTATGAAAATTTCTAGATATTACCTCTTGAGTGAGTGTTTATGTCGGGCCATTTGTTATAATATTGCGGGTTGGGTATTCTGATGGTACAATTACATGTACCCTTTATGTGGTGTTATACCGTGGTAATACAAGGGATTATTTATAAAGTACATACTAGCTGCTGCCCGCGACTTCGTCCGCGTGAAATCCTATCCTAATTACGTAACACACTATTAATCTCAATCAGAATCATTTTGAAGGATACTGCTAATCCATTGCTTTATATGTTCGAACAATGTGTCTGTTCAACAACGTAATGAATGTTGTTGTACTGTCAAAATGGAAGCCATTACTATTGATAGTGTGTTACGCAATTACCCGGCTAATCCCATCGGTAAGGTATATAATAAAATTTTCTCTTTTGTCAGTAGTGTCTAAAATATCTCTTACTTTATGATTAGGATATAATAATAATAATTTATTTAATAAAAACCGTTACAAAAGGTGTACATTGAGCCAAGAGTAGCAAATTTTCCATACAATTAGTGCCTAATATTAAACTAAAACCAAAACATTTTTTATTACAGGTGCAAGTAGTGATGGTTCTGAATTAGAGTGTTAGGTAGCGATACTTATATGGTAGACATTAAGTAACATCAACGTTAGAATATATTATAAAATTTGTTCAAAATCTAGTCGCAGTCTCATCTCGGCGACAAACAAATGTCAAAAAAAGACTGATGATCTCGGTCTCAATCTGTCAATAATGCCTTAATTTTCCTAAATTTTTTAAAATAAATTTTTGACTGTGAATGTTCTTAAAATTACGACAATTGCCCCTCTTATTTGGAAATTAATCTTTTGTTGCTTCATAAATAGATTGTTATCAGAAAAATCGTCCGTAGCACGTACTTTTCTTTCATTATAGGATAGGTATATCCTCACGGCTATGACGTACAAAATTCACTAAATTGACAGAAGGCCAATTACTTAACGTAAATAAAAACGTTCAAAATCTAGTCGCAATCTCATCTCGGCGACAATCAATATCAAAATCTTGTCAAAAATGTAGGGAGATTAGAGATATTTTTGACAGATTGAGACTGAGATCAGACTGTGAACGTTCTTAAAATTTCGAGAATTGCCCCTGAGATCTATCTCCAAAAACCAAAACCCTCGATCCGAATCTGCTTCTATTTTTTTAAACTTTCGCGAAGGTCGTTGTAAATTCAAAAAGATTGAAACTTGGTAAAAATATACATATATCTAGTTTACAATTTATTGAAGTGGCAGTTAGGGGACGCAGTTAAATTAGTTCTTCAAGCTTCTGGAATCGACGGAGCAAGTTTCTCCCCCCCTTCTCCCACCACAGGATCTCCCCATTCACGGGCGAAACGGGCATACATTAAAAGTTTACCGGCAAAATATAAACATACTGTAGGAAAAAGGATATTTTAAAGTTTTCTATTTTAAATGAAACTGTGGGCTGTATACTGTATATCATAAGAAGTTTTGTTTGGAACTGTTATTGTTCGAGAATTGTGGCCAAGTTTGTGATGTGTTGACTGCCGAGCTCTGCAGACAAAACTTAGGGAAAGTGAATGTATTTCGCCAACCTGCATATTTTTCAATAATTTCAGTATTTCCTGGAATTCATTTGATCAGTTTACGATTTCTTTTTAAGAAAATCCCAGCTGCCCCCAGCAGTTTTACCCGTATAAGTCTCGATCCCGTAAGAATATCGGGATAAAAAGTATCTTATTTTCTAATCCAGGTCATGGGCTACCCATGTGCTAAATTTCATCCAAATCCGTTCAGCCATTTTAGCGTAAAAGCGTAACAAATAAACATACAAAAAATCAAATCATTTCTCTTTATAATATAATAAAATATTAGTTTAGATACTTACTACATACTTAAACATTGAGTAGCTTCCCGATTTTTCTGACGCGATGCAAAAAGGGTATATTTTTATTTAGTTATTTTTAGATGTACAGTCAACAAAAGAGTCAAGTATGCAGGATCGTCAGATATAACTTCAAACTTCAAGTTTAGTAAGAAACTGATGGAAATTCTCGAAAAAAATAATAATTTTATTAATAGAAAACAAACAGCTCATTTATCAAATCAAATTTCAGTCGACAACATCCATCGGTTTCTTACTAAACTTCAACTATATCCGACGATCCTTTATACTTATCTCTTTTGTTTACTGTATCTGATAATTCAACCATGTCTTACGAGTAGGTACCACTAAGTTGACTGTATGTCTAACTATTTATATAATCAGATTTTAGAGTCATTACCCGAACATCAACATTCTCCTATCAAATTCCGAGCGTCTAAAACCCTTGAAAATTCGATTTCTCGTCAAAGACTCCATCATATTGGCAATTTCGCGAATTTATTAGTTTCCATATAACGGCACAATTGCTCTTCAACTAACATACTACGAATTCGAACTATGTTCAAGTAATTGACTTTCCTCTCGGTTGTATTATAAGAGGCAATAGCTAATCTACATTCTCAAATATACATCAGCAATACGTAAGTAAGCCGACCAGTTTTATTGACCCCCGTGCGAGTTCAATGTTTTGTTAACCTCCTGTGTTATTCCCGTATAGTTCTATATCCAGGGGTCTGGTAATTCTGGTCGGTGGTGTAGTATGGTGCTCGTCTGTCAGTGTGAGTAATTAAGTTACGCAGTATAAATGAAGGGTCTCATACTATCTAGAACAGGTAATTAGTTTATGCGTCAATTTGAGCCCCTCATTGTAATTTGTACTCGCGAAGGAAATGGAAATTTTTATAAGCTTTATTGAGGTATATATTATTATATATATTTTAAATCTTCACATGTATATTGTTTGATGCGATAAGGTTGCACATGTCATGTTACTTTTTTGTGGTTTTTAATGGTCAATGTGTGTAAGCGGTACAAACGATAATAAAAAAATAGGTTCCAAAATTATGAAAAAAAAGAACAGTTTTACTCGGCTTTAAGTTGCAGTTTCATCACTGACTTAAATTTCTGGCCAATTCTCATTTTCACATAGAATTGAATGGCCTTCATACCTAACAAACAAAGGTACAATTTCATTCAATTAAGTACAAAATATCCCACCTAAACATTTCCCCTAACCAAAAAACTGACAAACACACCCAAATATGAATTTTATTTAAAACATAAATTGCCCCGACAGTTCGTTAGCACAAAGTGGCTATTCAATATAACGCACGTGGTAGACCCTTTTACCAATTATTATAATTAACTATAAGAGGAAGTGACCTCTTGGGCTTTAAGGGACGCAACTTTGTAATGCGGCGGCCATTTTAGCAGATTGATGGCAACAAGACAACGAACTTAAGTCAATATTGCGTTGTTAAGAAGTTTGTGTACCGGCCTTGTTTATACCGGGCAACAACGATAAGGGGCAGTTATGGGTATTAGGTATTTTGGTTATATCGGTTTTGAATATGAACAAGGCAAGTTAAATTAAAACCTTGTAATAGTTAATAGTTTTAGTTATGTTAGGTTATTATATTTTTATTTTAATAGTTTGTTAGTTAATTAAGTAAAGATTCTTATTAAGAAATGTATCCAGTCTAAATTTTAATCACCGTATCCTCTTCAGGGGTCATTGTACTCATCATTATGAACAACTTTTACTATGGGACCAAACTAGAAATCGCGAAAAAAAAGTCAGCTGTTCCCTACATTTTGACGAGTTACTCGTATGCGAACATAAATGTAGGGAACAGCTGTTTTTTTTTTCACTATTTCAGGGTTGGTCCCATAGTAAAAGTTGTTCATAATGATGAGTACAATGACCCCTTAAGAGGATAACGGTGATTAAAATTTCACACTGTATATTATGTTAAAAACACAACACCTAAATATAAACCTTGTAGGTAGGTATTTTAAAGCATTTGCTTTATAGAGTAATGCTGATGATGTAAATATACGATCTTTGGAGTTTTTAAAGTTCAGCGTGATAGGATGGACACGAAAAGAAAAAGAAGCGTGATAGGAAAAACTGTCAAAATGCCGATATTTTTTTATTTTCTACTTTAATTTTTTTCTTTTTTCAAGTTGCTTGGTTTGTATTACGAGAAGTTATCTATAAAATATTCAAGTAACGCTTTAGTATGACTCATGATTTTCTGGATCTAGTATTTTGTTTAGTTTTTTCCAAATTGTATTTATAGGTCCTCTGTTGCCTTCGAGTCTAGCTTTTCCATTTTTCAGATAATTCATTACTCCAACAGAGTTATAAAACCTCTAATGCAGTAAAAATGCAAATAATAATAAAACCTTAACATAAAAATTAGCAGTAACAGCGAATTCGAATACAGAGAAAAGTTTTGCAAAGTTGGCACATCTTCTTGATCATTATTTCTCCTGTTGGCAGACGAGAAAATATTTGCAAGATGAACTTGCTTCATTATAGTTTTTATTTTCTCTTTTATTATGTTGAATGTGATTGAGTCTAAACAAGAGGAATGAGTGAATGAATGCTGAGTGAACGAAGTCGAACAACCACAAATAAAACAGGGTTCAGGATCAATGTTGGTTATGCTTGCTGGTTAAGTGGAAAACTTGAGATTGGCGAAACTGAAATCGCTTTCTGTTAAATGTTGGTCTAGACGGGTTATTAAAAATTTATTCTTCATAGATTTTGGTGAATGTATTGGCTTTGTTTGTATTTGCATAGCATTAATATTTTGCTTGATAACGTTTTATTCTTACACAGATTATTTCATTTTTATTTGCTGTGAAAGATAAAATGTTTGGGCAAGTTGCTTATTTTCAAACTTTTATCGGCTGCATAAAATCTTTTTTATATGCTGCAAAGTTTTTTTAAGCTTTGCAGCAAATAATGTTGAAAATTTTTATGTTATATTTTTAATTTTATTTAGGTACTTAAATGACTTGTTAAAAGTTGGACAAGTAACTTTAAAAACGTGTTTCAAGTCTATCAATGTAGTTTTTATTTTAAAAGTTGCTAAGTTAAAGAAAAGCAAAAGTATGTGACTATGAGATTACATTGTCGCTCGACTTTTATACTATTGAGGATCGGACTGACCGTGAATTCTCAGAAACTGTTCAGAAATCTCAATGAAACAAGAAATACGGCGTTAAAATATAATATATTACAATAAATAGGCCAATAAATAATTTAAGAGCTACAACAATAAACTATTTGTCTAGCTACGAAGCTTTATGTTTCACATTTAGTATTTATCGAGGCATTAAATCATCAATTTATGGTGATGCAAAAACAGTATAAACTTGTATTAAAATAGTTTGTAATGAAAGCACTTTGTTAGTGAGATCACAATGACATATTAATTTAACTTCTTACATTAATGTTGTGAATGTCTCAAATTTATGTTGCTTTATTAAATAATTCTTACTTCAAAACAATTTATGTAACTGTCTTAATACAATACATTTAAATTTTATTAATTAGATAGAACATGGCAAACTCAACTCATGGCATAGTTCAGTATCGCGGTAATAGATGGCGCTGCCCGTAACGTTCGGCGCGAAGAAAATGCTTGACGGTGACATTTTCCAAGGAAATTCAAAGTTTTTCCGCATATGATAATCTTTTTGAAGTGTCAGGTAGTTTTCACATCTTTTGAAATATTTTTGTAATTTAGGTGCATATTTAAAAGCTTTTAGATAAAAACTGCACAGCACATATTATGACATTTACTACCTACAATCTACTGTAAGATAGTATTTATAGAATTAATCCAATATGTACCTTTTCTCAATCAATTGCAGAAACATTAAACAATAGCCTAACTCCAAAATTAACGCAAATTAAATAAAACAATCAATTGCCATAAAACAAATTGACTTTACAATCATAATCAAAAGCGATTTAATTATTAACACTCAATCTTATAATAGGAATATTATTAGTTATTATTCGCCAAACGAACTTCGAACTCATCGCTTAAGAGGTCACTCTTGTGGTTGGAGCAATTATTATAATGAAATACATTAGTCAAGAAGAAGGGTTGAATCGTAGACCTCCTTTGTCTTGATCTCTCTCGTTAATATGTATTTATAGGGACATTCCAAGTTATTTATGGCTCTTTTTGGCATTATTCGGGGAAAATATTAGATTGGTGATGTTAATGTGAGTGATTAAGATGTTTAGGAGTGATTATCTAGTGGGGACGTGTGGTAATAGAGTCAAACGTGAGAAGGGTTTTGAGACAGATGTTGGCGTTTTGCTTTTTATGTTCAGGATTACCTACCTAGTCAAGTCTGGTGATTGTATCGTTAAAGTGGGTAGTCGCTTTTGTTGTCTTATTTTATTTTTTGCGCTGTCATAAAAACACAACAAAATTGCGTCTTTTTATTACGGGAAGACACTGGGTCCAGCAACACAATAATAATTAGCGCAGGAGTCGGACAATTCCATATTTTGTATTAGGTATACAAAACATGGAATTGTCTGACTCCTGCGCTAATTATTATTGTGTGCATATACCTTTTCTTATATCAATAAGTAATTATAGTCTCCGTCACAGGATATTTGGAATACATTATTTTAAATTAAACTGCTGTTATCAAAAATTTTGTTCGAGAAATCAGTTTTATTTTGACGTTATTTACGTCGGTAAGTTATCGTTTCGAGTTTTTTACTTCGACGTTACCAGAAGCTGCTTTGGTTACGCTTCTTTGCGAATAATAGCCAGATGACTTTCTTTAAGTAAGGATACCAGTAACGAAGGTAGCATACAACTCAATTCCCACCGGCTTCCCTTCGAAAATTCAGAACATAACCACTCTATATAGTCAATTCATAATTGAAATTTTCTTTTGGAATTTTTTTCTGCTCCGGCCTACCTCTGTCATAAATTTACCCTTCGCCACTGAAGGATACCTTTTATTTATTCCTGATTTCACGTCATTTATCTAAACATAGCACACATAAATCACGCTTGTTTTCGTATAAGTAGATAGGTTAGTACCTACTTCTGTAAATTTCGCCAGTTATATTTAAGTCCCATGAATTGCTTTATTATTTTTGAGCACATCACGGATATACAAACATTCATACGTATGTATGGATGTTTGTACGAATACAGAACCTCCTTTTTTGAAGTCGGTTAAAAAAGGCAAAATACCCAATAGCTACCCAAGATTCCTTAAAACTATCCCACATGCTTAATCTTCAACTTATTCGCTTTTCTTTTGTTTTCCTTGCCAACTTGTATCGAAAAATCAAAGGGAAATTCGATTTGTTGTCCCTTTACGTCAACCTGTGACGAATAAACAATGCGAATGGGATTTTAGTTCGAAAACTGTGCATGGTAACATATGCAGTGCAGGTATGGGTCGGGTCTAACGAAGACCGTTCGTTCGAAGAATACTTGATGTCACCGAGAATTTTTAGTTTGTTTTTTTGGACCGAAGATGCGCTTGAATAAGAATCTTGGAGTAACAATGTTTGAATATACAATGTACGTTGTTTGTTGTATAGTACATGTGAATAGATTTATTTATATACATATTAAATTACATTTTTAAAATTTATTAATATAATGATCTATAGGAAGTATTTTACAATCTAAAATATATATATTATATACAAGTGTATAAAAAAAAAGGGAAAAAAAAAAAGACAAGAGCTCATAGGGCATCAAAAAATTCGTCCGCATCGCTGTCAATGGGATAAGTGCCCAAAAGGCTGGCAGCATTACCACGTTGGATGGCAATGCTTATTCTTTGGGCTAAAAATAGGCCAGCCCTCTGGTCACGTGTAGAGTCAACCAACCGCTTGGCGATGTCTCGAAACATTCGATGAGCACTCGGGCCCCAAGGCCCTAGAGTTTCAACCCCAAACGGCTCAAACATATAACTCCCAAAAAGGTTGTTATATTTGCGCCGTTTGAGGTTTTCTGCTCCTGCAGCAGCCGCCCCAGCACAGCCCGCCGTGCTAGGAAGATGGGATGGCGCGAGGGTGTCGACACAAGTTGCATCCCACACCAAAGGCCTACCTAACTTCCAAGGCATTATTGTCATTCCATCTGGCCTCTTCCCATCGTCACGTGCCAAGCCATTGGGTTCTAAAACAGCTGGCACCCCGGCGGTGACAAGAGCCCGACGGATGATGTCGTTAATGCTGGCGTGCCGTGCCATCCGACCAGCGCTCTTGCTGCAGGATAGGCCATGGTGTCCGAGGCAGTCGACTGCTTCACCGCATTGACAGCGATGTGGAGCTCCGCAAGGAGCGCCCAGACGCAAACATGTAGCGAGCTGGAATGTGGTGTCACCCAGCATAGTGCCTATGTTAGGTGACGGTAGCGCCTGAAGCCAAAGGCCCGACTCCCATTCACCCACAGCCAGCAGGCGGGCACGCTCAGCAGTATTGGTGGACGTATTAATAAGTTTATTCCGTACCAACCTGCAAAGCGGCTCATCCCACTGTCTCTGGGAAGACGGGTTTTCGGGCTGTACCGTGTCCGGGCAAGCCATCTTCCAGGCGTTCACCGCATCAGTCAAACACGGCACTTCAGAGTCAACCTGAGCAGGAATCAAGATTCGTGTGGTTAACTTTTCTGTGCTGTGGACCGAGGATATGAACGCCGGTAGGCTTACACTAGAAATTTTGCGGACGCCGAGCCCGCCAAAACGAATGGGTAGTGTGGCTTGCAGCCACGCGCGGTCGTCCAAAGCCACATTTAAAATGGATGTAAGAGTACTGCGAATAATGTGATCGATTTTGTCCAAAAGGTGTGGCTGCTTCCATAAAGAGGAAGAGCGGAGAAAATACATAAAGGGGTTTGAGTAATTTTGTATGAACCAGTGGCATGTTTTTTTTTTTGAGCGGCCACGTAGTTTATTGTTGCTAACGTATAGTGGTATATATAATAATAATGACTCTTAAAAGAATTTTGCCCTAAGTAATATCGGAGCTGAAATATATGATATCGAAGTAGGTAGAATTTCAACATCATGTCATCGAAATAAAGACGGAACCCCGTATATGTATTGTGAACAAATACAGCACGTATGACACAATACATACATTCATAAACTTACGCATGTTATTGGAGGAGTATGTATGGCATTATTATAAGATAATTAAATAAAAAACAAGAATACTACAAAATCACTATATTTTTACACAAACTTTAATTATTTAAAACATTTAAACGACTTGTCGGGTGTTTTTAACCGACTTCAAAAAAGGTGGTTCTGTATTTGACCCGTATGTATGTTTGTAAGTCCGCGATTTTCTCAAAAACTAATGAAGTCATTTTGAATTTTGTTTTTTAAGTAATTCTTTCATTGCGATCTACATACTTTCAGGAAGGTTTTAGTATATAATACATTAGTTAATTATTAGTATGTACGAAGTTATATGCATAAATGTACTGCATCGGAACGAGGATATCGGTGCTTTTGGTGGGCTCATGGGCGGCTTTTATGTTGTTGTTTATCGCTAATCACGAGTTACAGAGAGAAATAGAAGTAAAACTACAATGTAATGACGAAATAGACACTATTTAAAGCAAATGGCGATTTGATTTTATAGATTTTTCACATTAAATATCTCGGCTTCGATGAACGTGGGAAAGAAACGTTCATAGAAAAAAAATAATGTCTTAATGTGTTCTCTTTAACGAAACACTTTTCATAAGTGGCCGCGTATTTAAAAAATCATGCCACTTTTACTCAAACCCTTTTGGACCGAAACAACAATATCTGATAAGGGTGAAAGCCGAATGTAAATTAATTTTAGAAAGTCTATCCGAAATATCGTTAAAGTGTTTAATTTTTTCGTCGACGAATGGTGAAAAACTGTCTTCTAAAATTGGGGAACCTAGGAGGTGCAATGAACTTTTTTCCAAAACTTTGATGTCTGGGGTTATTGTGTTAAATTTCTGTATAGTCGATTGTCTGTCAGTATTGTCACAAATGTAAATTTCACATTTTGAGTTGTTGAGGTCAAGGCCGATAGATTGGAACTGCTGCTTTAGGAATTGAAGATCTTGTAGAACGGTGGCTACGTCACCTCCTAGTGTTCCATCATCTAAATACCACACATTGAATTTTGAATTAATAGTTTGTTGTTGATTTATGTGCAATAAGCAGACAGATAAAATACTTTTTATATTGTACGCCATATAGATTACAGATATACTTAAAATTAGAAATTTTACAAAGGGGACGCATTGGGCAGTTTTTTCGCTAAAAGCGATGTAAAGCTTTGGATATTTTTTTAACAAACTATGTGGAAAATAAATTAAAATATTATCCTACACCATCGATAGGTATCCTACACCCATCTGTAAGAAGCTAGGAATTAGTACATCATATTTTTGGAGCCCTAAATGGACATTGGGTATGGCATGTAGGTATTTTATACAGTACCCTTCAAAAGTTAGTTGACACTTTTTCACTTCAGCTGTGATGTATTATGAATTATACATATGAAAACTAATTATTATAAATGCGAAAGTGTGTCTGTCTGTCTGTTAGGTACCTCTGAACCGATTTAGATGAAATTTGGTGTACTTAGAGATAGTTTGAGTCCCGAGAAAGGACATAGGATACTTTTTATCCCGATACTTCCACGGGATCGAAACTTATGCTGGTGAAACCGCGGGGCGCTGCTAGTAAAAAATAATCAGGTTATTTTTTATGATAAGTCGTAGGTAGTTTAATTTGTCAATAAAAACGTTATAGTGTACGTTTCAAACATTTGAAACTAGAATGTTAACTCATAATATGGCATCTCAGCTGAAATAGAAACATAGCAACTGAGTTTTGGAGGGCACTGTAGTCTGTATGTATTGTTTATTTCGGACTTCAAGTACCTACTTAAAATCCATCTAGTATTAGTAAAAATGACTTAAAAACTATGTTAGTAAACTTATACAAACTAAAAACAACTAAAAATGACGTGGCGCAACACACCGTTGGCGCGTGCCTCCATATCCAGTGCCTTATAAAAGGACTGTCCATTTTGTCTAATAATGTTTTCAGGATGCTGTTGCCTGTTGGAGCTTCCACGCAATTATTGACGCTGTTCTCTTCCTCATTATGCCATGAATATCATAATTTTATGTTTATCAATAAGTAATGTACATAATGTCCCTAACAGCTCGTGTTAAAAGTCTCCTACACAATGTAACTATGTACACGAACTTGGTCGTTAGATCAAAACAAAAGTTCTTCCCAAAACAATGTAAGTACAAGGGATTATTTGAACTGCATTAACAGACATAAATATTAAACGCAGCTAACAGCTCATTCAAGCTTGTCATTACTCCACTCAACCGTTTTAAGGATCTAAAAAAGAATCTACCTAAACATCAAATAGAGGCAGACATTTTGGAGAGAAGTGCCCTCAAACGATCCCGAGATTTGCATGTAATTATCATTTTTGATTCTCTCTTCTTTTGTGTAAATACTCTTTTAAAAGGTTACGCCGTAAATGACATAATGCGCAGAAAGATATGCTGAATTATTTATATGATAATACGTTCCTGTGAGCCTTGACTTATTAGTGAAGGGGGAGACAGTGGTGCATTTTATCGAGTGTTAGTTACTTTTTAAGTACCTTTTGCAGTAGGTATGACCTAATGAAAATTAATTCAGCAGAGCGATTTCTTGGATCGAGGAAGGGGGTGGAGAGAGGGTTCAGGGGGTCAGACAGGAATAACTCTTAAAATAGGTAACAAGATTTTAGTGTTCAATATAAATCTCAACGGATTCCTCATTTTATCTTTGATATCGATAAAGCAACATCTTCACTGTATTAGTCCTACAATTATGTATGATCAGTAAATCCATTGTGAAGACCTGATAATCGACAGTAAATACAGTCTTAAATACCCCTACGATCCTGTCTGGAAGAGGAAGACTCCCCGCTACGTGGTGGTTCAGTATCGAGAAAGAGGTGAAAGAGCAGGACCTGACTCCTATACATAGCAACCCAGGACAGATCGTCCTGGCGCCGCTGTACAAGAAGACCCGACCCCAGATAGAACTGGGATTAAGGGATGGAAAAGAAGAAGTAAGTAAATCGATTTACGACCTTACAAAATACGAAATTGTAGTCACAATTTATCGTATCCCCCCATCACTATTTCTCATCTCCGCAACAGCGTTAAATACGCTTCAATGGATATTACTTTTGGGGATTTTTGTTGCTTAAATAAATTATTACATTTGACTAAGAACATGTTTTAATGAATTTCAAGTGAGACCGACCGACGTAGACTAATATGATTTCCCATTTCAGTCCTGTTGCTTTAACGAGATGAAAGGGAATTCATTTGGGGTTTGTCAACGTGTCGATATTCGGAATTGAATAATAAATAGGTAAGTGTGCTATTTTATTCATGCATACCAAGACGAGTGTTGCGGTTTTTGCCCTTCTGTGGTAAACCCAAAAATCTATATCAAGAATTACAAAAAAAAAAAAATAAGTAACCCCTTTGGAAATGCGAGAATTATTTTATTATTTTTTCCTATTTTGGACCTGTTTAAAAAATATATTAATTACTAGCTGTGCCCGCGACTTCATTCGCTCGGATGTCGAAGAACAATACCTAATGTGTCTCTTTACTAATTCTAATTCTAAAATAAAAGTAGCCTATATCCTTATAATATCAGCTATCTACCAGTGAAAGTCCCTTCAAAATTGGTCCAGCCGTTTCGGGGATTAGCCGGAACAAACAGATAAGACAGACAGATAGACAAAAATAATAAAAATTCTGTAAAAAATACCGTATATACGTTCACATGCATTTAATAAAAAGCTGTTATTTTGATATTACAAACAGTCACTTCAATTTTATTTATTTGTATGTCAATTTAAATCTTGTTATTTTATTCAGAAGTAAGAAGAAATTTTTATGCGCAATGAAAAGTAATATTAAACAAACGATATTTTAAAAGATTATTCACGCCCTAATCGCAAAATCAAATAATCACCGAAAAACGTAACAATACATTTTCTCAATAAACTCAGAACCCAATTTTCAAGCAATATGAAAAAACCAGATTACAATTTTACAACAATATGAAATATCCAAGTATAATCATTGCAGTTTGACGTTTCACTCCGCCATCTTTGTTGGCGCCAAAACGTTGTGTTTGACATAAACATTATTCGTTCGGATACAACACGAAAACAACTTAAAATTGACTTGCTTGCGAGTGATGGCTAATAAAAAATTGGAAAAGCAAAACGAAATTGGAGTGTCGACGACGGCAAATTGTGAAATATTTTTGTACGTTTTTTAAGCTTTCATGACATGATGGGTCTGTTAACTTGTATTGAGCAGGTACTCGTACCTAACTGACTCACTTATTATTTCACTCAATAATATTATAGTATAAGAATACTATACTTATTTATTATAGTTTACTTAGCATAATTAATTAAGTTAAACTAGTACCTAGATTAATTTTTCTTTTTTTTTTTATTGTAATCCGTTGTTAGACGAGAACAACTGCCGCCGAAAAATTGTTATGCTGTTTATCAGACTTTTTGAATGCTATTGTTAATACCGATTTGGAATAAATAAATAATTAATATCATGATTTCATTAGTTTTATTAATAGAAACATTTTCTTTGCTTTAAGTTATAACGTTTTCTGTTCTGATTATAAAGCATTAAAAAGGTAGTAATGGAATAAATTTATGTAACCGATATAAACATTTGTCAAGTTTTTGATAAAGTTCCAGACAAATTCATTTTATTTTAATGAAACTTCAATTACAACATGCCAGCGAGCCAGGCACCTCAGAAATAATTGCTTCTTTGATTATATTCTTAATAAGAAAAAAATCTCATATCTGCATATGAAAACCGAATTTATGAAGTTAATTTACAAATTCAGGCGTTCAAAAGATTCTAATTTAATAAGAAAGATTAAAAATATAATATTTGAAGATAAAAGACAATCGTTTCTAACGAACATGAAATATTCAAATACTGTAATGATTGTTTGCAATAATATTAAAATTTAATTCAACGAAATATACTAATGATTTCTTTATCTCTGCTTGTTATATAAATATATCAAATTGAATTAGTTCTGTCGCAAGATTCGTTAATAAAATTTATTTAATTAATTGTGCGTCTAATTCGTTTTCTTTCAGCTTATCAATTAGTTATTTACTTGGAAGCTTTCAAATGGAATGGATTTTTCTTGAAAATATGTATAAAAGTTGTATATTTTATCATTAGGTTTACATGAGAATGTTTTAATAAACTGTTATGAATGTTATTTCCTGGCCATATTACAATAATTACCTTTGCAGTCTACTGTCTATATGTTATTTAAACGTGGCAGCATGTGGTGGCTCAGTGGAGCAGTGGTGGGCCAGTGGTAAAGTCCACGACTTACGAGTTAAAGGTCATAGGTGCGAATTCAGACAGGCGCTTTGCTTTTTGTAAATGATTTCACCACTACTGCTCTCAACACGGTGAAGGAAAACATTGTGAGGAAAGCAATTATATCAACTGCGTATTTATTTATTTAAACTTTATGTACAGAAGTGTTAGAAAGGCGGACTGAAGGCCACAAAGCATTCTCTACCAGGCAACCCATAATAATAATTGTCAGTATAATAATTGAATATATAATTAATGTTATTCACGATTCATTTTCCTTCAACAGAGATCTAGACATTCAAAGACATGCAGTCAGGTATAAAAGTAAAGAATTCTCTCTATGGTAATATATCAGGACTAGATCCGTCGCTCGACGGGCGACGACGGCGACGTAGAAAAACTTATTTTACGATAGTTTACGATTTCCGTTTCTATAACTACTATCGAACTGTTAACGCGTAAAATTTATTATTTATTACGTTTGTTGCTAGTTTTTGCAAAACTGCAGACATAGGGACGTTAACGCTTTATGTGTTTTCGCTGAATAATAAAAGAAAATCGCCCCTTGATGGAGAACTTCGGTCACTACTGGACTGGAAAAATATGAGAAGATGTCTTAGAATGTTTTTATAGGAATATCTAAACTAGAGTGAGTTAAACACAGTGCACCTTGTGCTACACCACAGACTCCACAAGATGTGAAGATTAAATTATGTGTAAACTAGTTCACAATATTATATATCTAGGTAATCAAAACTAGTTTTCCGGTTAGAACCTGCATGATAAAGAAAGTGTAAACACCCACTCATACTTTCTTTACTCATGGCATAAGGTAAGCATAAAAAAGTTATCAAACTTCAAAGCATTATAGGCATCTTTATATAGGGAACTTATCAAACATAAATCTCAGTACAATTCCGTGAGCCCATCCCTCAACATTACGTAAACATAACTGGGCTTTCAGCAGCAAATTTCACACACGATAGCCCCCCCCCTGACATACTACGTGTTACTTTTAACAAAGGGCAAATCCTCATGAAATGACATAGGCTGACAGTATCCACCGACGTCGAACATTATCGCAAAATACCCTTAACTCGATTCGTTCATATAATATTCATGACAGGGCCCAATCTTTCAAAAATTGACACCTTTTTACCGGGGTTACCCTCTCCCGGGATGGACAAGTTTTCTGTGTTGCCAACGGTGAATAAATTACTGGACACAATGGGGTTTTTGGTTTACGACTGCGTTTAATTTATTGTGGGTAAAGTAATGAAATATATTAATGGTTTATTTATTGATGTGATTATAATAACAATGATCTGTCGGATGTTGGTACGATATTATTGATATTTAGGTGTGAATTTATTTGAATTATGTAGTAGGTTTATTGATGCAAAAATAATTTACGAACTCATGTTAAGAATATATTTGGCAGAAGTATACCTAGTATACGTTAGCACATGCGCAAGAATATTTTCTCCTCAGATGATCCGGTGGATGGTAAGACCTGGAAGGAAAATCAAATGTAAATGTGTAAAAAAATAATATGTACAAGTATATAAAAAGGGAGGGGAAATAATCAAAGGGCATCAAAAAATTCGTCCGCATCGCTGTCAATAGGAAACGTGCCCAAAAGGCTGGCAGCATTGCCACGTTGTATGGCAATACTGATTCTTTGGCCAAAAAATAGGCCAGCCCTCTGGTCACGTGAAGAGTCGACCAACCGCTTGGCGATGTCTCGAAATACTAAGTGGGCACTCGGGCCCCATGGCCCTAGTGTTTCAACCCCAAACGGCTCAAATATATAAGTTCCAAAGAGATTGGAGTATTTGCGCCGTTTGAGGTTTTCCGCACCTGCAGCAGCCGCCCCGGCACAGCTAACCGTGCTTGGAAGATGGGATGGCGCAAGGGTGTCGACACACGTTGCATCCCACACCAAAGGCCTACCTACCTTCCAAGGCATTATGGTCATTCCGTCTGGTCTCTTACCATCGTCGCGTGCCAAGCCATTGGGTTCTAAAACAGCTGGCACCCCGGCGGTGACAAGAGCACGACGGATGATGTCATTGATGCTGGCATGCCGTGCTATCCGGCCTGCGCTTTTACTGCAGGATAAGCCATGGTGTCCGAGGCAGTCGACACCTTCACCGCATTGGCAGCGATGCGGAGCCACGCAAGGGGCGCCCAGACGCAAACAAGTAGCGAGTGTAGTTAATGGACATTAATTGAAAATTACCCTTTTTTCTTCTTTCGGTAAAAAGTCATTAAAATAAAATTAATTATACAGGAAGAAAAGTCAAATTACAATTTAAATTAAATGTCTACCAAACGCTCAGCCCATATCAACAACTCTACAAACAAATCAACTTTAAAATACGCATACCCAACCTCCATTAACCATGTTGGTCAACATCTCCAGAAAAAATGTAGAGGGTTGACCTATGCACACATTACTTAGCAATAAAGCTTTAAAACAAATAGGTACCAGGCTCCCAGGAGATTGAAGAGTAGATCAAATAAATGGCAGATGAGAACCCTACGTCACTCGGCCCACAGTAACTAAAGTTGATTGTTTGTTCAACGAACATAGATTTTTCCACTTGATTGTCTGATTTGATTTTCTTGAGGGCCTCCTCTTAGGTTGCTGAGCAAATAGATTGTCTGAAATAATCCTCTTCGGACAAGTCCGGGGTTTCCATTTACCTTTTCTAGAAGAGTTTGTTTTCGTATTTGGTTTATTTTGGGTCTGGTTCGAAGTTGATTGCATGTGAGTTAAGTTTTCATGTATTTTCTTTGGCATATTTTTATGGTCCTTAAATTTTAATTTTTCAGCGGCTTCAGTTACTTACGAAGTAAGAATTTAAATTCTTGGCCAGAACTTGGTGGTAACTTAGCGTTACCTTAATTTTTATCTGACAAATATAGTCTGCAGTAAAATAGTAGTAATAATATTGCAGTCGCTCCATGTAAAGTACTGGTATTCAGCTGCATTCGGTTAGACTGGAAGCCGACCCCAAAATAGTTGAGAAAAGGCTAGGCAGATGATGATGAAATAATCTGCAGTACTGGCAGTATTTTTTTTCGTTCTGAGTATTATGTTTATAAAGTAGGTTTACCTATCTTAGAACGAATAAGCTTTAGGTTGGTTTGTGCGTAGGCGGTAAAATTTATTTTCTTTAAGTTCCTCTAAGTTCAAATAAATAAAAATAATAAATATTATTATACTTGACCCATTTCAATGTAACAAAAAGCAATACTTATGACAACTATCAACAAAAACAACAACAATAACTTGTCATAAAAAACAATTCCCTTTATTTTTCCTTTGTTAAAAAAGAAACAAGGTTTCTATTAAGGATTATATAAACTTGTCGCAGCCCCCTGTTCCGCGACGTTTCCTGACAATCTCGCGGCGACAAGCGTCTCGAATCTCCTTCATTGTCCACTTGTCATTAAGTTTTTGTCTTTCCCCCTTCTTACACTTGGATGTTAGGCTTATGGTTGGATAAATATGGGGAATAAGAGTCGCCAACATATACACAAATGTTGGTCTCAATGTAGTTGAAGCTTTAATGTAGGCTATAGACGAATAGAAGAAAAAACCGCTTCACCAGTCTTATATAAATTGGGATAAAATGCGAACTATCTACGCATTTTCCTGCAATCTGAAACAAACAACTAGATTTATTATCTACGATTAAAAGTGTATACCTTGAGAAAAAAAGACCAGTAAAAATTTCTTTGGATTTTTTCGAGTCTCATTAAATATTCTTTTTTCAGCATTGTTAGTAACTAAAAATCCATAAACAAATGCTCATTTCTACATAATAAGTACATCCCCGACCGATTTCCGATGAATAAAACACACGTCTCTCTCACTTAGACGGTTCAAACTTCGTTCCAAATGTTAACCAACCATTCGACCCGTGGGTCACTCTCAAAGATTTAACGACGACAAATGGCCACGGATTGACGTTACATTTATTCCACTGACATCTAATGTTATTGTGCAGATTTATTTGTTTCCGACGGCTTCGGGATATGCCATTATAATAGATACGCGTTTTGACAGGCTCGCTAATTTGTCATTTGAGTGCTGCGTAGTCTGTGGGACTATTAGTGGGATATATTCGCCATGTAGACACAACATCATGACATTTAGGTATGTCATCTTCAGTAATAAATGCGAATGTGGAAACAATCGGATTTCTATTCAGTGAGTAATGGTTGTCCCACCTTTTCCATTACGTGTCTTCATTATCAGCCTAATCTTTTCCCCCCCTTGTTGTAATGTACTTCGAATAAGTAGTTTTATCATAAAGACTAGCGCCCCGACCCTGTTTCGCCCGGTTTTTACGACTTGATAAAACATTGAGATTTCTGTATTATGGTGGAAGTTTAATATTATTGTATCACACAAACCTTCCGGAATATTTTTTTTTTAATTTCTAAACGATGCGATGTTGAAAACCGCGTCGAAATCCGTGGAGTAGTTTAGTAGCGATTTTGATTTGCAATATGTATATATATTGCTGAATGGGCCCGCTCTTGACCTCGATCACGCCTAAAGGAAAACGGTGGATGAGGTCTATGAACGAGCGTGCCCATTTATTACAAATCAAAATTGCTTTTCGTGTCCGTCTGTGCGGTGGTCCTCAACGGCAAATTAAAAAAAAAACACTGACACTCTAATATGTAATGTTTTTTAATGACTCTGCTATTAACCACCCATCGATGGCCGTCTATTTTTGCCTCACTGTATAAAATCTATTCCCACAAGTTAGCGATTTGTCGCTCACCACGTTGTAACCAAATAAATTACGCAAGAAATGAACACGTAATTCGGTACAATGTTCCTCAATTGGAAAAATTAAATGACGGAATACGTATCATGTGTGGTAACAAGTTTACACGGGCGAACCGTTCGGAAGGCGATCGGAATTATCCTGCATTCGCCAAAACTGCTGACGTGGTATGAAGACACTGCGACGACATTGTATTGAGGACTAGATATGGTACAGGATGGTGGTTTTTCCTTAAGCTATCCTTGTTATCAGTCTAAACGTTAGTATGTGTAAGATTTCCTTAATTTCACATGTTTTTTCTATAAAAGGCAACTTTCTCTAAGGAGCTTCTTCGTCCATTCTTATTTTATAGAGTTCGTTTATGGATGGACTTATCTTGGTTAAAATTTTTGGTTCTCGGACATGCCATAGTACCCTCTATTACTGTATCAAGCCCGTTCACTGCTGACAAAAGGCTTCTCTCCTTTCTTTCCATCAATGCAATCCAACGCTGGACATAGGCCTCTTCCAGGCTGTCCACGGTCTCCACTCCAAGGCTCGTTTGCTCCATCGGCGGCTTTGACAAACATGGCCAGCCCACTGCTACTGCAACTTGCTTACTCTGCAGGCTATGTCGGTAACTCTAGTTCTTTTTCAGATAACTACTACTTCTCTCGTCTAAAAGATGTTATTTATTTTCGCCTTCCACTGCAGTAAGAAAAATTTGGACTTCAACCGTGAAAGTTGTAATACCTGTATAAAAGCTTCTCGTTTTGAAACTCGCTGCCATCGGACAGTGACGTGTCTGAAAATATCATTGATAGATCCCAAATCTAATCAGTTGTTCCAATATTTACATGGACACATCCAGTCACTCTATTTCCACGTCCCTCGTACGTGGTCGCGCGCACCGCTGTAATGAGCGACGCCGGGCGACCGCACTAACTAGATTACCTGACACGAGTCTAGCATTGTAATCGCACAGACACTACTATTTTTTCCACATTATTAGATGATGTTGTGTGGCCCTCGCAGTGACTCAAATGTCTTTGTAAGTGAATTTGGAATATTCATAGTGACTTCTTTAGGTATGATTTTCGTGAAAATGGATGTTTGGAATTGAATACATGTGACTTTTTTGGTGTAGAATATACCTAAAGGGTGCTTGACCACTTTATCTGGCAGCATTGCCATACAACGTGGCAATGCTGCCAGCCTTTTGGGCTCCTTTCCAGTTGACAGCGATGCGGACGAATTTTTTTATATCCTTTGATTATTTCCCCTCCTTTTTATATACTTATACATATTATTATTTTAAGACTGTTATCAATAGATTTGATGCAATAAGAATATAATATTTTTGTGATTCAAATTATACCTTAACGTTGCATTTATCTAGCGAAAATACTAGACTAAAGCAATTTGAAATAGAAAATTGAATCCATGCAAATACCACAGGGTTATCCAATCACAAGGAAAGTCGAATAAATTGATGTAACATCGCACGATCTATAGCAATAAGTAACACGCTATATGGCTCGTTACCATGCAAAAATAACAATCGGTAAAACGGAAAACTTTCTATAACATTGCATGAATGAAAACTTGGAAAACAGTTCAAAATTACGTTATTGTTTCCATCACAAATGAAAACAAATAAAAAGTTGGAATGAATTCATTGAATGCATTTTTTGTGTGTGTTTATCCACAGTCATTGGAAATGCCAATTGCTAACATTTCAGTACGCTCTGTGTTAAAAAATAACGTTTTATTCGAATCATGAGGTTGATGAAATATTGATCTTGACGAACTTGACGCTTATAGAATGGAATGGTCCACATTGGCTCAGGATTGAGTTGAGTGGAAAAAGGAAAGGGAGACCTTTGCCCCACAGTTGGACAATACAGGCTTATTATTTATCTATTTTATTTTATGTATAGGTATTCATGGATCTTTTTTTATGTCAAAAGTATTAAGACCTGTTTGATGGTAAGTGCTAGTGTGACCTACGATGATGGAGCATATGTTTTTACATGTCCTGTGTTTATAAGCGCTATGATATATACCGAACTTTAACCCACTTTTTTTGTAATTTCTCTAACTATCCATATTTAACCGTGAAATAGCTTGCAGAGTAAGCAAAGTGGCAGTGGGCTGGCTATGTTGTACGAAGGACCGATGACCGGTGGAGCAGACGATTCCGAGTGGAGACCGCGTATCGGCAAGCATTGTGTGGGACGCTCCTTGGCTAGATGGAACGACGACCTTAAAAAGTTAGCTGGGACAGATCACAGACTGAATGCGAAAGGCGGAGGACAGCGTGTTGTGACGCAGCCTGGGAGAGGCCTATGTTCGGCAGCAGACTATGATAAGCCGAGTTGATTGATTGATTGATTGGACCGTGAAAAATCTTTCTAAACCTCCACATCCATTATCGAAAAAGTTAAACGAAATGCTCTCTCTCTCCTCTATGGTTTATATCGAACACGCACTTTTCCTCCACCATAATAAACCACAACATAATGATACATATCGTGCAATAAAACCTTTATTAAAATAGTACACGCCGTCGATTAGTGTGCCCTTAATGGTTTCTACGCGTATTTCACCCTTATTATCTATTTACAACCCGCATTTTATTATTGGGGTTAAGACGAACAGGGCATAAAGCGCCAGCGCATAAGTTGGGCGGGGATAAGGATGGTTGTGCAAATGAACGAAGCGAGAAAGCCGAGAGCGAGGAAGTATAGCGGCCTGTTTACGAAAGAGGAGCGGTGCGAGAACGACACTGCGTTCGATGCAATGATGGGATGAGGTGGCGGTGACCACTAACCCTATCAAGAGAGCGCCGGTTTGATTGCCATTAAAAAATTGTAATATGAACGGATTAAGCTCATCATAATATTATGCAATCCGCCGTTGAACACCAATCTCTACTCCGCTATAATGCCTATAAAGTTTTGCAGGTCATATGTTCTCTTCCACTTTTAACCCGTCGGTCTTCAAAGCAAGAGTGAGCAGGCATCTTCTGGGCACGCTTGTTCCATCATAGACCTCATCCATCGCTTTCCATCAGGCGTGATCGAGGCCAAGCAATATAAAAAAGCAGAGCAGAGCAGAGTCGAGAATTTTGTGGAATTCTATTGGATAATGTTATCTTAGCTCAGCACCGCTCCGTTCCTCTCCGCTCGCAACCTTAAGGGCGAGTGAGATCAGACGACCGTTAAGGGATGTTTTTACGACTATCAAACGATACTTTGAGAGATGGTGTCCGGTAGTTGCGTCGTAACTGAACATTTCGTAGTCGTTCAGATGGATTTTAGTTTAATTTAAAAGGTTTTTTTTCTGTTGATTCAAGTGTTTGAGTGTTTTATTTAAGTGCCTTTGCTTAATCTGCGTCTTTTTCAGAGTAGCTGTTCTAAGCAATTTGGTAAATTGAATGGGTGTTTATTTGAAAAATAACTTTCTACTAGACAATAGTACTTAGGTAGATACATTGTGCTTTTCTATAAATTCACTTCGAATGTCACTCTGTGACAAGTGAGTGCACGTAAAACAAATGAAACTCAAAAACAAACATATAGTCAATAATAGTGTCAAAGCCAAGGGGTATCGTATTACCCAGTAACTGGGTTGTGGAGGTCAGATAGGCAGTCGCTCCATGTAAAATACTGGTATTCAGCTGCATGTGGTTAGACCGCGACCCCAACATAGTTGGGAAAAGGCTAGGCAGATGATGATGAGTGTCATAGTCAAATCATTTTAAGGCACTTTTGAACGTCAAAATTTATTAAAAAGGTAGTGTCGTATGGAGAAGAATGGACAAGATAAGATTTAAAATGTTTTATATACATTAATTAAATAATTATATGTGAAGAAGATGCACCTAGAATAAAATTACTATACTACAATAGGTAAAAAGATCTAAAAATAAAGCAATGACAGATACATAAATTTTGTGATAGAGAGATGGTGCTCACATATTTATAAATATTGTAAAAGCAGATGATAATCTTAATTTTTTTTTTTAATTTAGTGTGTGACTTGAAGTAATTGCAGAATATAAAATCAATGTCACAAAAATTATAAATAATACAATGAAATTAGCAACCAGTTTGATTTTTTCTAGTGAATCCGACTTTGGAGTTTCAATGTAATTGATAGAAAATGGCACTTTTGTACAAGAACAAAACTCTAATAATTAGTTTAATACTTCTTTCTACTGCAACAAATTATTCCAAAGGAAACTTCTCAAGAATATTTTCTCCTTATACTACTTGTTAACTGCAGCTGCTGAAATCTGCTTTGTACGTGATCGAGCCGCGGGCGGTTTATTGTTAATGAACAAGTACACTATGAGCCATAAGAAACGGTTGAAACAAACCTTTTTACTAAGTGACGCGTCTAACAGATTTTATAGTTTAATTAAAGATAAGTGCGAATTAGTTTTCTTTGAGTATTTGGAGTTTTTGTTTAGTCTATAAGCTCTCAACATTCAACATTGTTTTGTTTGAAAACATGAGTAAACACTTCTTTATTTTTACACGTTTTTTTCTGTTTCAGTTTTTGGATAAATAATATGGTTGAACGAGGCTATAAAGTTCCGTCTTGGTTGGCCACTGTATCTTTTGAGGCATAAGAAGCAATAAGCTATCTGAATTGTTTTGGATTATTTAATACTTAAAACTCCTGTAAAATATTTTTTCTACACTAGAACAGCAGGATAATTGCGTAACACACTAGTAATAGCAATTGCTTTCATTTTGACAGTTCAACAACATTCATTGCGTTATTTACGTTGTTGAGCAGACCAATTTTTCGAACATCGAGGCAATGGATTGACAATATCCTTCAAAATCATTCAGATTGCGATTGAAAGTGTGTTACAGAATTAGGGTGCAGATTTACGGACGTAAGAAAACTGCATCTCCGCAATATGTAGACGCCAGCACATCAAGCTACTCTTTAATAAATTTTCAACTTTATCGCTGAAGAATAAGGTTCAAAGTTGATTGGGAAAATTTGACAGTTTCGGGTAGCTTGATGTGCTGGCGTCTGTACTACGAGGAACAAAATGGAACTAGATCTTACTTTCCCATAAAACCCTATATTCATCAGTAGCAGTTCCATCTACAGGTAGTCTTCTTCCCACTTAGCATTCAACATTTAGTTTTCCACCCACCGCAGATAAAACAACTGCTAGCAAAAAGCTATCCATTTATGACTCTCAGTAAAAACGATACGTACCCCAAAATATTTTCTCACAAAACTCCCAAGTCAATTGCGTAACATTAGTTGTCAAGATCACTAAAGTAATCTTGAATAACGGTAAGTGATTCGGGCGTACATACGACGATCACCATAAATATCTTCGCAATGGTTGGGGAAGCTGCAATCACATGACATTTACCAGCCCACTACCACTTCGGCTGACGTTATTGTGGAGGGTAGATTACTTCGTTTTTCTTGACGAAAATCTTTGCTTTTAGGTACTGATTGGTAAAGGTAAACATGATTGAAGTGGTAATGGGTTAATGCATCACAAATATCCTGGTAAAACGGTTTCCAACCTGAAATAGCGATGCTGACAACGAATATCGGACTAATTATGGGAGAAAAACAATATTAGTTGAGGGGGCACAACTGTTTAATGATTTACTGGAGGATTTAAAGAGGTATAAACATATTTAAGGCAAAACATAAGATACCTTGTAACGTCACCAACGCCCCAGAGGCAAATATGATATTATTATTTATTTATTTAGGTTAGCCTACAATTGTTTACACGTTACATTTCATTTAAAAGTACACGATATCCATTTATAAGTGCAACAATCACTTACAGGCTAACATCGCATGCACTATTTTATTTATATTATACATTTTTATTTTTGCAATACATATCATTGGATATAAGCACGTAGTATCTCATTTTAAGTGAACTATGTTTTTTAAGTTCTTATGAGAAATAAATATCTTTAAACCTGTATAATTATAAGATTTTATTGACGCGTGGCCAAATTTGGAACTAAGGCCGCTGTCGCCATCTTGGTTTTTTCAATGCATTTCACAAATATTTAGCAATAGCGCAACCCTGTCAACGCCATTCAAGCTCCAAAGGTGTTATAACATACTTATTACTGCAATCTCTACCTTGCGGGTATCATTAAGGTCACTAACTAACCCTCACATTCTCAAACGGCATAGGTTACTTTGTCAAAATTACTTTTATCGCTAGTAAATGTTTAACTGCCAGTGACAACATAAAATACACCACGGCGGTGACTTAAAGTTGAGTTAAGGGGATTACAGGACCTAAAGGCAGAAAACGCAAGTTTTAGAAGCAATAAAAGTATATGATCGACTACAGTGAACAAAATCAGAAAAATATATGATATTCTTCAGGATATATGCTAGGTAGATAGTGTGTTGAAAACATAATACGACTAATTTATTACGACAGAAAAAAATCATGAAGATGCCTCTAAAAACTTTCTTTTTACAATAAAAACCATACTAATTAATATTCATACAATCATTATGATTTTTTGTCAGATTATTCTACAAGCAACATACTAAAGCACTAGTGTTTTAATTTTTTAGTCCAAAAAATAGATTTTATGTAAATAGATAATTGCTTCATATTTTGCAATAAAATTACCAGCGTTGTGTCCTCGCGCTTCTCTTTCTTTCGAGTGCAGTCCGACAGTGACCGCGCTTTAGGTCATGTAGTCCCCTTAAGTTTGACAAGCGGCCGTAAGTGTTCATACACACGAACGACACGCGTCTACGGCAGAGGCAACTGCAACGCTTGTAAGTCTCTCATCATCTGCCTAGCCTTTTCCCAACTATGTTGCGGTCGGCTTCCAGTCTAACCGGATGCAGCTGAATACCAGTATTTTACATGGAGTGACTCTACAACCCACTTACTGGGTAATACGATACCCTATGGTAAGACTGGTTGTCAGACTTTCGGGACTTTCGTCCGGGTAGCGGGATCGTCCGAAAGGGTTACCGCTGCCCCGGAACATAAAGGGCTAAGGAAGGAACACGGGTGGGTTTTAGTCAGTAAGAGTCTGACACTCCCTTCCGCTCCACCTAGATCGGGAGAAGTCATTAGATGATTTCACATCCAAAAATAAAAAAAAGACTTTCGGGCTACTGACGACCCGTAAGAACTTTCAAAGATCCACGATTGACAGCCGGGACCAACGGCTTAACGTGCTTTCCGAGGCACGGAGGGGTCTTGGTATGTGAAGATGGTTACCCATCCACGGACCAAACGTGGCAAGCGTAGCTTAACCTGATCGATCGACCCGTGCGGCTGTTATTACTTAGCCACAAGCACCTCTTTCTCCCAACACTTGTAAGTCTCTAAGATATGCAAAAAGGATCCCCTATCCTCGGCACTGCTGTGTCTCTTAACACAGCACAAAGCCTTTTTTTATATTTAAAAGGCAAGCTATAGCATTTTTACCTTTTGCAGGCAAATATGTATGAATGCATACAAAATAATGCAAATAGGGGTGCACTACCTAACTCTACTTGATGAATAATTGAAACTTCGACATACATGGTGCTGTGTTTACATAATGCCACCACTAAACATACCTGTGCTTACATAATAGTAATTTAGCATGCAATTCGACACTTAAGGCTAGTTAGTTGCTTCGGTTTTATAACGAAAAAATATCACGCTAAATTGTGATGGGTTTGTAAGATTTTTTAAGCACTAGGCTACTTTTTGTTGCATAAAAGTTGCACATTTGAGGGGCTTGGGCTAAATAATAACAGCCTCACGGATCGATCTTCAAGGTAAAGCTATGCTTGCGGAGGTCGGTTCGTGGATGGGTGACCATATTTTTTTGACAATACATACTGAACCCCTACGTGTCTTGTAAGGCGCGTTAAGCAGTTAGACCCGGCAGTCGTGCGTAGATCTTTAACAGTCTTTGCGAGTAGTCAGAAGCCCAAAATAGAACCAGTCTTACTAAGGGGCATCTTGTTATCCAGAAACTAGGTTTTGGATTAAAATAGTGGTATTCCACTGCATCCAGTTAGACTGAAAGCCGACCTCAAAAACTTCACTTGCGCTCTAAGGTGCTTTAAATGATTGTAATAACCGATATCAGTGTGAACAGAGCATCTATCTATGTGTGTCTATTTTTACATTTGTAGGTGGTTTATGGCACATGTATCTCATACCATTTTACAATGTAAGGAAAAACCTGCAGTTGTCTAAGTTTCTGCTCACCTGGAATTCAAGCAATACAGATTCTTTGCCTGAAGGAATACCAAAACCACAGGATGTATGATGTGGATTACGGTTCCTACATAAAATAGCTTTAGTTGCTATACCATTGCATAGAGTTGCTTTGTATGCAGCATTCCTAAGATTTCAGGTAACTATTCCTTCGATATTAAGTTAAGAAATTGATATTGAAATTTTATATCAATACCAGCTTAGGTATGCTATAATTTCGGATATTTTGACAAATATTACGATTTATATATATCAGAATTTTGCCAACGACACACGTATTATTATTTTGGTGCGTGTTTTTTACTAGTATTTGTAACGTCTATATCTTTTTTCACTGACAAATCAAATACGTGGGAGTAACAAATTTTTGCTTGCTTAGTGAGAAAAATATTTGGTAAAGAATTGATTACTCAGCCTGTCAGGGTGCAAGAAGATTTATATTTAGGTGTAATTTATTTTTTATATGACGAATTTGTGGGCTTTAAGCCAAGTAATTTACAAAACGTCAATCTTCCTAGCCTTTCCTAACTATGTTGGGCTCAGCTTCCAGTCTAACCGGATGCACCTGAATACCAGTATTTTACATGAAGCGACTGTCTAAGTTACTGGGTAAGACGATGCCCCTTGGTAAGACTGGTTGCCAGAATTTTGGGCTTCTGAATACCCGTAACGACTGTCAAAGATCTACGAATAGCAGCCAGGACCAACAGGTTTTCCGAGGCACGGAGGGGTCTCGATATATGAGGGATCATCACCCATCTACTTCGAACGACCCGCGCGGTTGTTATTATTTAGCCACAAGCCTCTCTAATTTACAATAATTTACAAAACGTTTCAAAATAAGCTTCTACAAGGTTAAATTCAGTTTATTCTCGTAATAGGTATCAAATAATCGAAAACCAAAACTAAATTAACTATTCCAATAACTCATTCCCCAAACCAAAGTTACCACCTAAATTATAAAGTGAAGCTATAAAATATCATTTAATAACGTTCGTACACGAAATAAATAATGTCGCGATGAAAACATATTAAAATATTAAACCATCTTGATTATTCAGGGGACGTATTTAATTAAAGAAAGTTCTAACGCAACATAAAATTTTACAACCCTTTAATAAGACATAAAAGTGGTGTTAAGTGTAGTTTTAACGACGCATATTAATTATCATAGGCGCCACAAGATATTTTTCAGTATAATTAAATGGGTTTATTGTTATGGAGATTTTGAAGACAGTCTCTGGTGGTGGAACAAGAGAATTGAAGAAGGAAAAGTGGGTGGTGATTTTTTTTTTTTTTTTTATCGAACAGTTGTTTGAAAAGTATAAGGAAAACATTTGTGAATAATTATTACGATAGGTGTAGGTAGGTCTAATTTCCGCATCCAGTCTACCCCAGCCGCCTTCTGTAGGTCGTCCGTCCATTTAGCTGACCGTCCCAACTACGCTTGCCGATACGCGGTCTCCACTCCAGGACTCGTCTGCTCCACCGACCATCAGTCCTTCGACATGGCCAGCCCACTGCCACTTCAGTTTACTTACTCTGTAAGCTATGTCGGTAACTCCGGTTCTTTTCCGTATAATTTCATTCCTGATTTTATCCTTCAAAGTGACTCCAAGCATAGCTCGCTCCATAGCGCTCAACGAGCTTATAGAAATTTTAACATAAAAAATCAATAAGGTAGAAAGAGTAAAAATCTACACACGGCCAGCAATGATATTAGAGATATTACTTATAATCTTCAATATAAATAAAATAAAGTCGGATTAGTTAATGCCATTTCTATCTCAAGAACGGCTGGACTGACTTTTATGATCTTTTATTTGTATAATAACTGTTAAAACATGGTAAAATTTCACGAAAAAAAAATGAAGATAATCTGAGGCGGTGCGAAGGTCAGCTAATCTTATAAATAGAAATCTCGTGTCACAGTGTTTGTTATCGAACTGCTCCGAAACGGCTAGACAGATTTTTATGATTTTTTTTGTGTATATTTGGTAGGTCTGAGAATAGGCTATTTTTATACCCCTAGGTGATAAAGGTGGCCCTCTCCAGAATTTTTTTGGAATCGAAATGTATGCGAGTGAAACTGCGGGGCGCAGCTTGTTATTTGTAATAATTTCTTCTTAGCTTTAGATTTAAAATTATAAACTCAATAACTTGTAAACAAAACAAAAAACAAACGCAAGTAATAAGTAAACGAATTTTCCTTCTTTCTTTTTATTTTTTTTCTTTTTTTGATATGACTGTCCACTCCACTACGTTCTGCAACTGCACCACTTCTTAAAGATCATATAGTATACCTAACTAAAATATAAGAAGATACATAGTTTTTTTGTCACTCCCACTAAAAAGGTCTGTAACTTTGGCAGTAAAATCAACGAACCGTTACAGATAAACATTAGAAGTCGCCGTACCGACACAGACTTTGAAATACTGAGCGAAGACACTTTAGGGTGAGGACACATTAGAACATTTACCTACTTGTAACAAAACATCGTGGCGAACCGAACATTCACCACAACGCTCGATGTTCTGTTACAACCTGTTTTTATAAACTATGAGCTTTATTTCATCGAGCATGGACAAAGAGTACGACGCAGTGGGGAATGAAAGAGAGAAAGGCACGTTACAAGTAAATGCGCATTCGCAGAAGAAACGTTATCTACATTACTTACTGGCCAAGAGCGTCAATATTATCATCATATAATAGAGACGTTGAAAGCGATTATTACATACTCTGAACTAATTCTCTACTTTAATTCTTTACTTTGTTTGTTACGCTTTCACGCTAAAACGTCTTAACGGAATTGTATGAAATTTGGCACAAGGGTAGACCATGACCTCTTACGGGATCAAGACTTGTGCGGGTGAAACCTCGGGAAGTAGCTAGTAAATAATAAATATTAAAAATAAATAAATGGTGCTATATTTACGGCCGGCTTTTGTACCAACATGAATAATTATGTTTTTTTAATTGAACTTTTGCTTGTGTAGAAAGATGTAGTGTGTCGTCACCTTTATATGTACTTGCTTTGTATTTAACTTTGTGTTTTATTTTAATCGTAAATAAGAAAGAGAGATTGGTGAGGTGATTTACATTCTGAGTTCAGCAATAAAATCTAGAGATTCGACCTTTCATACGTCTTTGTAAGTAGTTCATGTGTAATGTAATTTTCGAACTTGACCTATTCCCTACGTAAAATGGTTACTCATTTATCTTGGAGGTTGTTAATCTTCTACGATATTGGGGAGTTCATTGCGTCGGTTCTTTTCTTCTCATTTGAAACACAAAGAAAAATCGTTTATTCTACACAAATAAGACACACATTCGTGCCCATTCAATCAGCGCATGACACTAGTTTAGACGTGATTAATTTGACAGGACTAAACTAAAATTTATCTTCTGTCCTATTCTTAATGAAATAGAAAGAAAAAGATGCACTGAACTTAAATTTAGCTTAGTTTGTGAAAACAGAATCGGCACCATTATTAAATAAAAACTAACGTTAAACTAAAGAGGAGTAGTATTCTTGGGTACTGACGAAATGTCTTAAGTTAATCTTCGAGGATATGTACGGTCACCAAAAGAGATAAGTAACCAGTGTCGTCGGATATAGTTGAAGTTTAGTAAGAAACCAATGTATGTTTTCGAATAAAATTTAATTTAGTTAATAGAAAACAAACAGTTCATTTATCAAATTAAATTTCATTCGAAAACATCCATCGCTTTCTTACTAAACTTCAGCTACATAATATAATATGTATATCCGACGATCCTAGTTACTTATCTGTTTTGGTGACTGTACATCTTTGCACTTCTATTTTCATAGAAATAATAAAAAATAAGCATTGCAAATAAATATATGAAGCTTCCTTCTCAAAACCTAAAAATAATAAAAACAAATCACGACAGCAAGTGAAGCGCCTAGAAATAATTTAAAAGCACTAATTAGTAACAATCTGCGAAACGTGGGATGAAACTAATGACGTCCTATTTGTCAAAGTTAGTTCAAACGTCTAGTTTCGGAACCATTTATTTTAAAGTTACATTTTGCCATGTTATAAGTTAGTATTTACGTTAAATTTTAGGTACAAGAAAGAAATAAATTATTCTCGTTTAAATCTATACTAATATTATAAAGAGGTGTGAGTTTCTATGTAGGGGGTAGGTAATCTTCGAAAATACTGAACCGATTTCGAAAATTCTTTCACTATTGGAAAGCTACAGTATTGCCGAGTGTCATACGATATATTTTAAAACAAGATATTTCACACGGACGAAGTCGCGGGCAGAAGCTAGTGTCTTATATCTTTATTATTTTGTAAATCTACAACTAACCTGTTTTGAGGTACCTATATTGTGCTATAAATCCAATGTTTTACTTTAACATTTACCACCCGTTCAACGTATAATCCACCTCCACTTTTTAAGGCCGAAACTATTAAATCCAGACTTAAAACTTTACAGCCCAACCCTAACAAATACCTAAACTTTATCCAATAAACTTTTAGCTCAACACATTAATATTTTTTTCTAGAAAACGCGTTAGTTAATTTTCACTTTCATTTTTAGCACTGGCTCAATGCTATAATTCAATGGAAGACATAAATTTTTCGTACGGCACTTTTCGACGGCGTGCAATAGAGAGGCAAATTAACTTGTTTTTCTTACAATGGGCCGTCTAGACAAACGCGTATAATTCAACTTTCACTTAGTCCTTCGGAGACACTAATGGCCGAAAACCGAGGCGTATATTAAGACAACAACGCTGTACGTCATTTTAGAGGTGGATTATAAAATATACAACCCTACTGGTTTCGTGTTAGCTCTATAGCGATTGTTTAAATTGTGTTCGAATTCGAAACAAGGTTTGTGTTTTGTTTTACGAATCCAACTTCGTCAAACATATAATCTCTTGTGTCTGGATTAGTACTTACGCATTTATATAAACAGTACCTACTGGTAACTTTTCTTTTAGTATAGGTACTTATACCGTTAGTACTATTAATTATTCTGTGCTTATACTACTAAATACTACACTGCAAGTAAAGATGAAAATTTTAAACAACTTTTAAAAATATTTTCTGTTTTACGACTCTCGACTTAAAATATCTGCTGTTATAACTGAATTACATTTAGAAGGTAACGTATTTCGAACTAAGCTATAAACTATCCTAAGTACTAAATTTAAAAGCTCTGCCAGTGAAACGAAAACCGAGTCCAGTTTTATTCCCTATAGTTTTTTCACAGAATTTTAACGGTCACTCTCATCTAACAGCGGCTATCATTCTTTTATAACTACATTCAAATTTAATCTAACTGAGTGGCGTCGGATTGGAAATACGGTCTTTTTGGTGGACGGTGGGCTTGCAGTATTTATTATCGGTCCCCAAACGACCGGAAAGTACCACTTCTCTCTGTCCCTTTTGCTTTAGAATAGAATTTGTAATAGATATCATCCAATATCGTTGTGTTAATTGATATTGGTGGTCTTTTATGTAAATTATGTGTTTTGGTTTCTTCTTATTCTTATGTCGGGAGGAAATTGCGTAACACTCTATTAGTAGCAATAGGTTGCATTTTGACAGTCAACAACATTCATTGCGTTATTTACGTTGTTGAGCAGACATATTTTTCGAACACATGAGCAATGGATTAGCAATATCCTTCAAAATGTGTTATGCAATTAGGTTGCAGGTCAGATAGGCTGTCGCTCTATGTAAAATATTGGTATTCATCTGCATCCAGTTAAACTGGAAGCCAACCCCAACATAGTTGGGAAAAGAAGATTGGTTTGTTCATAATTTCGCTAATAGTCAAATTAACACTGGCAAAACATGATTTTGTAAAAGCTGTTTTTACTTTTCAACTGAGCATTTTGGAGAAAAATACATTTACGAGTACGTAACGTACAGCGGACAACTATATAAAAATTGGAATCCAACATGGAAATCCTATACCAATTGTCCTAGCACTCGCATTGACAGATACACATAGACGTCCCCTATTACTCTAGCTTCAACACCAACACACCCAACTCTTTATTTATCGGATGGAAAACCCTTTTGTGCCATACGAGTCCACTTTCCTAATGGCCATGTTTTGGTCTGCGTCTACGGACGGACGCGATTTTAATTATTTTCGTTCAATTTACGAGTGGCCATTAAAGAAGAGGTCCCTTGTGACCCATTAGAGGTCCCGCTTATATTTTGTGAGGTCCCAGTCTTGTTGATAACTTTATACCGTAGTATTTTATTCGGGTCGGGAATTAGTGTTAATCAGAACGTTGTGTGGGATAACGGGAACGGGAACCCTGATGCATGCGATATGTAGGAATATTTAATGCTTTCGCAATTAGCGGGTGGGAAATAATTTAACAACGCTGTTTCATGTTGGTAGTGTGAACGAAGCTACATTTATTTGTAGTTTGTTATTTTTCGTCTTTTGTTTTTATGTTTGCCGTGCGATATTTGGAAGTGTTGGCTGGTTTGGCTGCAAACTTTTTTCAACATTTTTATGTCGTTTTATAATTTTTAGACCACTGCGGTATTTTTACGGGCGACAGATGTCATGTATATTCTACTAAAAGAATATATTTCCTTTGTATGTCTTATTCTCAAATATGCAAAAAACGCATGCCTCCCGTTTCCCCGGGACATTTTTCTTCACCGTTTTGAAAGCAGTGGTGATGAAATTATTTATTCAAAGAAAAGCGTCTGTCTGGGTTAGAACCAACGGCCTAGCATCCGTAAGTTGTGGCCGTTACCATTGAGCCGCCACTGTTCCAAAAAAGGAATACTCCACATTAAATCAACAAACTTATTTCAAGTATAATATGGGTCAAGGCTTGAGATCCTTCCAAAGTTCCGCTCGTGTTATTTATTAAAGCGTCTTATCTTTCGAGGCCCCTTTTTCCGTGTCGCCCCTTTCCGAGTGCAACCCCAAAAAATGTTCTTAGCTTTAATCGTCTTACTAGTCGGCAGCCAACGGACATTGCATTATTATTTTGATAAATTAGAAGCAATTACTTAATATTTTTCCAAATTATAGTGTAAAGGAGGTCCTGTAAGTAAATTATTTTTTAAATTTTATTTTACGCATGATTTCGTACTCCTTCAACTGTGGTTGATAAACTAATTCATTGAATTAGTTTAAGCAGTGTCTTGATAAATCAACTTTGCCAATAATAACTTGCATACTTCCCGTTTTGAATTGGCCAGCCATTTTTTTTTTGCAGAAGGTACTGTTTTCTTAGGTTAAATTGAATATCGTTCATGAATATTTATCGTCCCTAAAATCCATGAGAGTCTAGCTTTATATTTTTTGTAAACCCTTTCCTTTTCACGACTTGCACAGAATTACAATCAACCTTCACATAGCGTATTATTTTTGTTCCATTCATTCCCACTCAGGAGAAGCATATTTTATATTAATTGTATTAAGCCAACTCAATCGAATAAGGTAGATTACAGATTCTCGTCTTACCTATGTAAAAAAAAGTCGATGGAGAAAATAAACTGTTGTTTCTGGTTAATAGGTACGATACTCATTTGATTACTATAAATGGGGAGTGTTAAAAAAAAAAAATATAAATGGAAATTTACTTTTACTCACTGTGGCTTATAGAAATAAAAATAACTTCCAGTTACTGCTCGTTCTTAATAAAATAGTTAAACTTTTATAACTGAAAAGTATTTTCAGCGCTAGGTAGACACTGATTTCATAGCTACGATATCTAAACTTAATTAAAACTTCCCTCTAAGCTTCATTTAAAAAAACTCAAGATACAAGGAACAGCTAATAGATTTATTTTATAACGAACCCGTCTTTATCAACTCAAGTTTTTGCTTGATTTTAGTATCTAGAAAGTGTAGAAACTTTAATGTTTGCTGGTTTCAAGGTACGTTTGGGTACGTAGGTGTTTCTTGTGTTCATTAAAATTCTGAAACTACAGTGTTTCAGTTAGTTTTAAGTATTTTATACTTACGAACTTAACTCTGTTGTAAGAAAGTGCTAAAATTAAACAAAAAACATAACTGCTTTTTGTGAACCACTTTATTTAGGTCGACTCACAGATACTATTAAAATCGATTAAAATCTCCTTCCTTAGAATATCAGTAGATAAGGTTGTACCAAAAACTATACTTACGACGTTACACGATTTTTATTTTGACCGGGAGAAACAAAGAATACTGAAAGTCGTTTGCCAAACAACGCCATATTACGACTCACAAAACGCACAAACACGGCAATTTAAAAAATCCAACCAGTTTTAATACACATCTCTTCAAACAAATTGCAACAAACGACCCCTCATATCTAAAAAGAATCAAAAATCGAGATAATCCGAGACGAGAACAGGTAAATAGCTATTACTCGCTCCGTTGGACGAGACAAGATAAGATTTGACAAGCTCAGAATCCGTCGTCTGATTGATGGCTCTGCCGAACCCCTGACGGCTTCATTTCATGGCTTTTTACTAAATAAAGTTATGCATGATAACAGAGTGATAACAATGATTGATTGAGCTGAGGTCTTGAGTAGTTTTCTTACACCCTATAATAAAAATGAGTAAGTTTTTTCTATTTAGCATACTAAATAGACTAGTCAAGATTTTTCGTGGCGTGTGTATTGGATCATTAAGTTCCCTTCAAAATGGTTGAGTCTTGTTTTATTTGAAATAAATGCTTTGAGTTTGAGTTTGGCTGAGTATCGGTTGTCTTTGTCGTTTTCATCTTGGCTAGGCATTGTCATCGTCATACCTATCGATGTGCCTAAGGACTTAAACCGCTGAGCTAACATGCTGTGATAAACCGTCAAGCTACTGTCTTGGTAAATGAATTCTGATGGTTTTCTTAAAGCATAGATTTGTGAAAAGTAATAAAGCAAGTGGTAGATAAAAAAAAAAAGGAAAGCTGTGGTAAACTTCATAAGAAAATCAACCTCATTGCCATCCATTAGGTAATCTATGCAGGATCTTGTTTGTAAGCGAAATAATATTACTTCCATTGAGCAAAACTGTTACGTTATTTGAAATTATCGAAGGAAAAATGACGCTGAAGAAAAGTCTTCTACCATAATTTTATTATTATGTCGCTTACTGAAGGCGACTACATGACCTAAAGCGCGGTCACTGTCGGACTGCATAGAAAAGAAAGAGAAGCGCGATGACACCACGGTGGTAATTTATTGCAAATATGAAGAAATTATCTATTTACAAAAACTATATAATAATAAATAATCCATCACTGAATGCAGTTTGGCATTAGACATTTAATGGTATATTTTTAATTGTAATTAAAATTGTTAATGAAGGGATAAACTGCTTTTAAAGAAAATTAAGAGGTGTATTTGAACATTATTTTGATGCATTAATGTATATTTATTTATGATTTCAGTTCCATCACTGTATTAAAGTAAGACTTGAAAATATCATCATTTTTTCTTTGGTCAAAAGTATTTAAGGGTTAAGAGATACACTACCTACTTTAAAAAACCAACTTTTTGACCGTTTTCGGAAACCTCCGCCTTAAACCACTACCTTCATAAAATAAACTAACAGCACATATTAGCAACATATTTCTGTTATATACTTACCAATATAGGAACATCGTACATGCCCCTCGCGCTATTTTCCTTTATGCTACAGAGGAAATTCGATGCTGTAACGACATGAAATGTATTGGCACCGCCACGATAAGGCACTTCTGATTTCCTGACGAGGTACAATATATTTATTTTTGTAGTGTGTGTGTAGGTACGAAGTCTGAAAATGCAGACAGCAGAAACTGAATCAACTTCTAGTTTATTCAATATCCTGTTAATATTGAAGTTTGAATTGACTGTGAATAACAAATAAAATGGTTGATAAGATCTTTTACTAAATTCAGGACAAGATCACGAAAAGTACCCAGTATTAGCTGCCTATAGCATTAACATTCAAAAAGGTGGAACTCAGAAAAGTTGGTGTAAATTTATTGGTAATCATCTTTACTCGAAGAAGCTTGGGAGCTCGAGGCTCGGGGTAGGCCTATGTCCAGCAATGGACGTCTTTCATTGATATGATGAAGAAGATGATGATGATCTTTGCTCGATATCTTTAATTATTCATACGATTATGTACATGTGTGAAGCACAATTTACGGATAGTTAAATTGACTACTTATTATCTATTCTACTATGTAATTGGCAACAATTAAAACATATGTATAGAAATTACAAGCATAAATGTGATGAACCGTGAATAGATTGCAGATTGCCAACTTCAAATATTTATAATGAGATTAAATTAAATGTTTAAGTGGATACAAATGACAAAGAGTACTTTTATTGGACAAGTTCGCTACGACAGAATGTCTGTCTGAAGCACAGCCTTATTAAATCAGATTTTCATAACATCGCGTTAGTATCAAATACATTCAGTAGCAAATTGTAAAGCCCTAAAGAATTTCCTCAAGCGAAATAATTTAACTTCAGAACGAGACTTCTTTGGGAAAAAATTAAAATACGGCCCGTCTCCTCGATAATTCTGCCCTCGCCGGCGCCAAGTCGAAATCCCCATTGAAATCGGAACATTATTCATTAAATGATACTTTAAGCGGCTCGCAATTACGCAGGACCTACTCCGAACTTTATTCACAATTGGTAAATAATTATAATTATCACTGTGGCTCCCTTTGGTGATTCCACAAAAAGGCAAAGTGTAAAACTTCTTGTGACGCCCTCTTGGTTATTAAAATTTTCTCCACACAAATTCGTCTAAACATCACGCTTGCACAATTTTCCACCGTATTCCGCTCACGCTAAAGTAAATATTCGAAGCTAATATTTTCAAAATAACGATCAAAGGGAAGTTTGATTTTGCGGTGATAATTGTGGTGAATCCTTAATTATTTTGAGGGTAAACTTTCTCCCAAGTTAATTTGAGGTGGATGTTAGATTCCTTTTAATGGACACTCTTTTAGGTGACTTCCAATTTATTTGGTTGACTGGAATATTCATTAAAACGGAGCATTGACTTGATATCCTTTTAACGACGGACCAAAAATGCTTTGATGAATTTCCCGTCTGTCTTTAATTCAAAGTGTACCTTAAAAGGTAAACAGATTTAATCCCGTGCTCGTGAAGTATCGGATATCGTGTATATCATGCAAAGTATTTGTTTAAAATACAAGGCAGACTCGCTGTATCGCGCGCCCCTGCGCACAAACATGTACACTATAACTTTGATACGAATTTATATCACACGACGCTCGCACCCTTTTAGCATTCCCCTCGCAAATCCCGTCGAGCACCCAAATGTAGATATACCTAGACTCAGTCGGTACCTAGGTATTATGGTTTGGGGAAGGGGCGAGGGTAAGGGGAAGTAATTACTGGGGGGAAACGTCAAGTGTGTCACAGGGAGACTGTGTTGTAAGGACAAAAATGTGAGGGCTGACTGCATAGAAGGTAAGTGTGTCGCCACGCATCAGTTCACTGTGTCACTGCTGATCTTTTGAAGATGTTTCGTATAACTTTAAACATGCACATATATGAAGTTTTTGGGGGACGGGAATTCGTGCGAGCCGCGCGGCGTCCACAGAAAACTATTTCTGCATACACGAACTGCATTGTGAAATGGTTTTAAGCACGTGCGTGTGTGTGAATATTAATGAAACATTGTTCTTTGCATATTTAAAGCATGGGGAAATATGTATATTACTAGATACTGCGTGAATTGGTTTCTGATGAAATAATAAAGAACAACACCAATTATGGTGTGGCAATTCAATTACGACAGTATAAGATGATGTGGTCATTTATAAGATTTTGGAACATAGAGGAAGTTTTACAAAAAGTTAATGAAATAGCAGATACAACAGAAGTTAACGTTAAGTACACTTGGCTACTATCATACCACCAATAAAAACAACACCTGAGAGTTGCTTGACAAACAGCGAATAAACAACATGGCAATATAAGCATTTCTACTCAAAAGAAGTAAACTACTACGCACTTTTCAATGTATAATAGTTTCGTTTATAATCTCTTTGCTCTCCAACGATACGTATCAATCTCTAATATTAAACTTTCTGAACGCCAACTTTTCCGCCTTGCATTCTCCCAATAACATTTCCTTCAAATTTTTCTCATCTCAATTCCATCAGTTGCAGAGGTCTGTACCAAACATCAATACAGGTTGATATAGTGTTGAAAGTATTCATCAGTTTGATTGTGGCCCGGGAGGGTTGGGTGTGGCACAACCCTGTTGCCAAGCGGGGGGTTAGCTGACGCATGTACAGGGAATACCTATGAAGCAGTTGCAGATGGACATGACGGACTTGAAGCTATTATTATTAAATTCTTAGAATATGTTGTCATTCTAATCTTCAGTGGAACTTTTAGTGTGAGTGATTGAGTAGTGCAATGTGAAGGCTGATACTGGGGAATTAAGTTTTAGGAGTTGAAGAGGAAACTTCGACATACACTTTGACATGAAATGAGCGGTGAGACGTTAAATTTGAGTCATAAATAAAGCGCTTTACAAATGCAATAATTCATCAATGGGTTTAACAAATATAGCTATAAAAACTCTATTCTGAATCAAATTCGGGTCGGACATTTGAAAAATGAACAAAAACACAATGTTACTCTTACCAAACAATAAAATGTCACCATTTTTCGTAGTTTAATCAAAATCACAACCAATTTCGTTAAAAAACGAGCGCACGCCGAAAACACCAACATTTCTAACTTCACAAACATCAGATATAGGAACCCTATAGGTATGATTATCTGCAGATTAGACCCTCCTAGGGGGCCCAAGTACAATACTGGCGTTGCTAGGTTACCAGACTTCCCCAAGGTCAGAATGCTTCATAAGCGCATGTATAGACTATCAAATTATACGAGGGGTGGCGTGTACTTGCGTTGCAATCGATTCATTTTGTACTTGTGTTATTAGGACAAATATTTTGTAGCCTTTGAAGTCCCTTCTGGGTTTTTCATTGGTCGTTTTTACTTTGTTTATAATTACGGATATGTACGTTGAGGGATGAGCGAGTTCTTTTGTTTTGTTTTTGTTTTCATCTGGCTCTCCTATTTTTGTTGCTTTTTGGTCAGCTTTATGAATGTTGTAGTAGGATGGATTAATATTCATTCTAATTGATTTTGTATCATTTTAATAAATTAATTTAAAGGTTCAGTTTACTGTATTAAGCGGAAATGCGAGTGGTCGTTTTTCCATAGAAACGCTCTCGCCTGTTTTCTTTCTGGTTAATGACCATAAAGCAATGATTTCTTATTAACTACTTGTACATCCCTATGTCTTCCTTTTTGATGATTCATTATTTTTATAAGCACTAGAACCGTCAAAAAATCCCGTTTTAAACCGCTGTCAACAGAGGTCTAGTGTACAAATTTGACAACTATTAATGAAAAACGAAAAACATAGGGACACAGTTTATATCCTTCTTATTCAGTTTAAGAAATATATTTTAAATTGATCCAATATTGGAGGAGGAAATATGCGAGAGCCAAACCTCGAATTATGACTTTTTGCTTAGGCTTTTTCAAAAGTCTCTCCGACCGCATTTCCTCTTAACACTGAAGTTGGTATTTAGTGCTAAACCAATTTCAGTGCTGTAATCAGTTTCCTTTGATTTATGATTTTAATGTCTTCTTTTTTAATGACAATTCGTAGGTCGGTTTTCTTGCTTGTGATTACGAGTATTGTCATTATGATTTGTATTTATCATTATTGTTTGTTTAATTGCAGATCATTTCAAAGTAAATTTTGTGTCCGAATATAAGTTCTTACTTTTTATAAATCGCAATGCACATCCAAGCTTAGGTACATGTATTCAACAACCTTCAATAAAACTTTCTAACATTGAGAATTTTATATTTTGGACATGAAGTCTGCATTAGCTATCGGTCTCTTGTGGCAGAGAACTGTTTGATACTGCAAATGGTAAAAAACTTGTATCGAATTCTCAATATATTTCTACTGAGAAGTCAGACCACATATTTGTGAAGTCAACTGGGAGGCAGATAAGCTGAATGGCATAAATAAATGAGCTTGCTTTTAAATAAATGCATAGACAAGTAAATAAATGTAGTCTATGTCGTACTGTAGGGACTTTTGTTTGATTGATTTGATTAGTTGCAGATATTGCATTGAAAACCAAAAAATATGAGATGCTTTTAAGTTAAATGAAGATGTCTAGAAAAGTTTAGATTGATGCATAAGTGGATGATTTTTACTTTGTAAGACATTACATGGGTATACTTCTGTCTGTAATACAAATTATATAAGACAGAACTGTACGAATGAAATTTCTTTCTTGCAAGGCAGGATTTGTATAGAAAATATTTTATTGTCCAGGTAATACAGTAAGCAGGTTCACAGGTTGAGACGACATGAGTGGCTTAAGATATTATCTACAGCTAGGTTACAATATAAGGTATTTCAAATTTAATCCAACAAACTTTAAGAGGTGTTTTAGACAATCGAACTGAACAACTTTCACTATGGGACCAACACTGAAATCACGAAAAAAATCAGCTGTTTCATACATTTTGGTCAAGAAGGTATTGAACTTTTGTAGGTGTTAAGCAGCTGATTTTTTTTTTCGTGATTTCAGAGTTGGTCCCATAGTAAAAGTTGTTCAGTTCGATGGTCTAAAGCACCTCTGAAAGTTTGTTGGGTTAATTTTGAAACACCTTATAATTATTTGCTAGTGAGCCAAAAACTAGACAGTTAGTATGCATCTTGGGGCTCGGGGACAATACAATACAAATCCCGCCTTTTTTGTTAAAATTGTAAGAGAACTTGGCATGTAAAAGTCAAACTCAAACTCAAAGCATTTATTTCAGTTAAACCATTTACAGGCAATTTTGAATTGTCAAGAAGTGAGATTGTCACTTTTGAAAGTCATTACCTAATTCATAACAAGTAGATGCAAACCAGACATAACATTCGTTCTACTGGCAGAACTTCGTGAAAGTCAATCAAAGAATAGAATATCATGGAATGCGCACAAAGGGTAATGAACATAAATATTTCGATACTCATATTGTTTAGTATTTTCGCGCTCCCGTACGATATTAATGACGATTTCGCGCATGGACGAGCTCGATCGGAATGGCAACCGTTTGTATTCGAGTAGAGACCGCGGGGTGGCTCCGATTTCATTATGTGATTTATTTTTTTCCTCTCCCCTTTCCAATAAATCCCAACGCGGCGATGGCGAGTTAATTAATAATTTAAGGGAATGGAACCATGCTGGATTTTTCTGGCTAATGGAAGAGAGGTGACAATTTAATTTTAAATATTTAAACTTCCAATCGCGTAGTTGTTAGTTCGCGGTACGCCCGCCGTTACTGAAGTTTCAAAATGAAGCTACTATCGTATTCTGTTCATACTGTATCCGATCAAACCGAGTTGATTGGATTGAAATTGTTTTTACTACCATTACAGTTTTAAATTATACTAGCTGCTGCCCGCGACGTCGTCTGCGTGAAGGCTCTACAGCACCAAAAATACCTAAGATGCCAGTGTCGCTATAGCATTATAAGTAAACAACTTTTAAAATAGCATTAAAATATAAGTTTTTTTTGCAAGCGAAGCAAGTGAAGAGAGTTATATTGGAATCCTGCTGAGTTCAGTCATAAGATGTGACTGAAGGAAATAGAGAAAATAATGCAGGAATACATTCCAGGACACAAAAGAGTACAAATACGTACAAAGGTATCATACCTTACAACACTTCCCTATAAACTACGTTGGTAGTTATGCTGCCAGGAGCCAAAATGTAAAGCAAGCGACGTACAGTTGCCCGTGTGAGAAGCAACTCGTCCTGAGGGCGACACCCGCTGCCCTCAGTGTCTGCCCCTGCGACTTATTGATGGTCATCGCGAAGCAAACACTCACGGGAAACTGTACGCGCTTGAACTGGAACGGGAAGTTATGAGGTATGAGGGGAATGCGTGGTATAAATACTGCCTCTCCGACGCCACAACCCGTAAGAATTTCCGCCTCAATGGTGTGTTTGTGGAGCGAGATGACTTTAAAGCGGGTCCCGTTACACAACTTCGGAGGAGATAGGTTCCGAAGAAGCATAATCGGGACACCGGCCTTCAGCTTGATGGTATGCGCTGGAAGTCCACTTGCTGACAGGGAGTTCAGAAATTCCACGGGATAATGTGTGGCGTCATCTTGCTCGACAACAGTGTTTATCGAGGTGTAGTCTACTTCATTCCCCTCAATTATTTCAGACAGAATGCATTCGTTAATTGCTGCAGTCTGATCATTTTTGGGCGTCAAAATGGTCCGCTCACACACCCAAGAATTTTGCTGGTGTGGTATACGACAGATGTCCCCGTACACACAGCGAATGAGGTCTTCTATGCTGGATACCACTCTACCGAGAGACTCTGGAAGCACCACCTGTCCACCTCTCTCTTCTGGTAGAGTGCCTTCGCCAAGACTTAGAAGGACATCGGAGAATTCTTGAGCACGTGCATTGCCGCCGAGCCGAGCTCTCATATTAATGGTCAAGCGCAGCGTACGAACTCGTGACCACAACGAAGATCATTTCAACGAAGCATTCACCTCGTCAGCCCTCGATCCCCGCGTCACCACGGGAAGCGTTTGCCGGAAATCGCCACTGAACAGAACTGTGACACCACCCATCAAATGTTCGTTCCTGCGGATGTCCTGCAGGGTTCTGTCCACGGCCTCAACTGCCTTCCTATTGGCCATCGTACACTCATCCCATACGATCAGAGAGCAATCCTTGAGCACGTGCCTCTTATCGCTGTTACGTGACACACCACAAACAGGCGTTTCGGCACTCTCTAAATCGATGGGAATTTTAAACATGGCATGTGCTGTCTTGCCACCCGGAAACAGTGTGGCAGCGATTCCCGACGACGCTACAGCAATAGCAATTTTGCCTTGCCTCCTGACCTCTGCAAGTATGCCAGTGGTAACAAATGTTTTTCCTGTTCCACCAGGAGAATCCAAAAAAAACATTTTACCCTGGTTTTGCCCAACGCTTTCAAGGACGGTGTCATAAATTTGTTTTTGCTCTGAAGAGAACAAAGCGACATGGTCATTTCGTATGTATGGTGGTCATTTCGCCCGGATCGTATTTGTCTCTGCGTTATACCCCCGATTTCCACGGTCTTGATGCGGTGATGATTGGGGAGCTGGTAACCCATATTCGATCAGTGGATCGCCGCCGATAGAAATGACCACATCTTGAAGTGAACTGAGACAGGTGTTCAGCACGCGTTCATCAGTTACTTCGACTTCGTCTCCAGTAGCATGCCTCAAAGCTCGTAGAAAATCTTCAGATAGATGATGGCGATACTTCTCCCACAAAGCTACCAGGTTCGCGACTTCACCAAACACCAAGATGACGGCATGCGGCTGGGACTGTCACTGACGCTCGCCTCCGCGAGGGTTTCATCCCAATTTTGGTCACCGTCGAGAAGGTGACGTGCTACGCAGGCTGCGCGGTAAGTGGGATACCCCACGCCATCAAATGTCCTCAAAAAGGCGAAAGACGTTGGGCCTCGGACAGTGTGAAGTAACAACCGCAGAAAATAGCATTCGCCATTATTCGGATGCACGGTATAAACCCTACCCAATGCGGTGTCCTTGAAAATTCCCGGAAAACCTTCCACAGCACCTCCTCGTCGACGTCGGTTAAATAAACCCCTTTGCTTGTCGTACGTGTAATATGGAGGTACCTCGTCATACGTAAGGGATTTGTTTTACATCACATTTTAGTTTATAATTAGGTATACGACATGAAAATATATTAATTACCAAGCAATAATCACACAGATAAATACCGAACAAAAGTATTAACAGTCAATGTTTATTTTGTACTAACAACATGAAATTGATGAAGAAATGATCATCATCAATGAACATAACTTTTTTGTAATACTTAACACCGCATTTTTTTTAAATTGTCTTCCTCAACTCTGCTCAAGATTTTGAGGGTTTTGTTGGAACTTGAATTTTTCAAAACGAACTAAGTATACGATACAACTATTATGAAGAAAATGCACAATACCATCTATGAATTTTAAGAAAAACTAACTACTAACCTCGCCAACATGATCAAATTTAAATTATTAATTTCCAAAAAGTGTTAACATGTAACTTGATTTGATTTTTATGAAATCTCATAGATGGCGCTGCTTCAAATTTTTCTTTATACTACTAACATTCATTAAACTATGTTTCTCTGCCCAAGTTACTTAAATAGCGTAGTTTTTATAGAGTAAAGCTAGATAATAGCATGGCTTACTCAAAAACAACATTTAAATATGCATCGTTAGATTACACGCTATCACAGAATTCGTAAGAAAAATAAAGATTCACAGCTCCTCCCCCGTAGGTGATAGCGTGATAATATGTAGCCTATATGTTGACCCGACCTCTTAGTAATTTTCATGCAAAATTTGAAGTAAATCCATGCAGTACTTTTTGAGATTAGCCCGGACATACATACAGACAAACAGACAAACAGACAAAAATTCTAAAAACTATATTTTTGGCTTCAATATCGATTGTAGATCACGCCCCAAGTATTCTTTTTAAAAAATATTCAATGTACAGTTTTGACTTTCCTACGATTTTATTATATGTATATAGATGAAAACATTTTCATAAAATGTATCGTTAAATTCATGTTCCTTTTTATTTATTCGTGTAAACATGAAACAGTACAATTAATTATCACCCAACTTTTTTACGGGAACATTAAAATAATTGTACCCACAGTCCTCGGACCAATTTAATCTTTTTTTTCCAAATTACATCTCTGACAGTGCACTCGGGCAATTGTACGAGTTATTTACGACTTCAATAAAGTGAACCTTAAAATTGTTAATGAAAAGGTATTAAAACACAACGGACCCCTCGTAAATTAACCGGTGACAGTCCAGAGGAAAGAAAAATTCACTTGGATGTGAACAAATTATACCAACCGTTAGGTTATGGTGTAAGTAGATTGGTGCCATATGTTAACCCGATGGTGTTCATCCTTCTCGTGCTAAATGCCGGTCGCATTGGTAGGGTTAATTTCGTACTAATTGATTGGCATTATTCATGTGAAAAGATTGTTAATTGGAGAGGAATTGTTACATAAAATATTGTTTTGATGGAATTAGAAAATATGAATCTGATATTTATGTGGATAGATAATATACAACATCATGAAAAATTTATACAGAGTGACGATTCGGTTATCACATTAAATACATAGTACAGCGGTCATTACAAGTTTTTATCTGTTAAAATAATCAATTTTACTAGAAATATAAAAACTGAATTTTTCAAACAACTCATATAGCGTAAAAATTGGGATGAAATAATCTCCCTAACCTAAGATAATGAGGCACAAGACACGCGCGGGGCGATGGTATCAACAATTCAACACAAACTTTATGGTATTGTTACCATTAATCACAAATTAAGTTTAATGTTGTTAAATACTGAAACAAAAAAAAAAGGTCCCACGGCTAGAATGTTAATTGTTTGTTTATTTTCGTTCACTGTTATTAACTATATTTAATTGAGTATGTTTTAGATACGTTATATAGAATATGTGGTTTCAATAATTAATGTGATGACCTAATCGCCACACTGTATAGTGCCGGTAGTTCTAGTTTTAAATTTCCAATATTTATCGTGTTATGGTACCTATATTTTGTCAATTATAGCCGGAAATATTTCATTTAAATTTATAGAAATTACTTTTAAAATTAAACCGACTGGCATCCGACTTAAAATCTCCACCTTCTGCTAAATAACTTCTTTTAAAAACCAAATTTAAATTTAAACTACAGCACAATGCATCTACATTGGTAGAAAGAGACATAATAAAATTTACGACTTCATTTTTATAGCTCTACCTTCGACGAAGTCTAGTGTTTTCTACATCCGATACAGAAGTCAATCCTTTTAAGATTAAATTAGATTAGACAGACGGATCTTTGAATTTCTCTTTTGTTTGAGAGATAGCAGCCATTTTATTTTCGCCATCAGCAGCCATTTGGTTTATTAATGTGATTATAGTTGGTGAAATGTTTTTGATTTTGACATTCTCAAAATGTAAATGACATTTGAATATGTTTCCATGTAAAAGACAAAAGATTTAGGCCTAATGAACTCTTTTTAAAATTCTGAATGTTAGTTACACAGTCTCTTACTATAATTATATTCTAAACATAAAAATAATGTAGCCGTCGTGAATAATTTAGGTACATATAATATAAGCAGTATAATTAATAAAATTTGTTACCGTTAGGTTACATACATTTCTTATATTAACCCAATATTTATAACCCACCCTAACGTTCGCACATCTGCGTCATACCCAAAAGGCTACCTCACTATGAATACTAAACTCCATATAATATTGATTATTGACCTTTTCGTGATTCAATTTGACCAAACCGATTCATACGATTAATAGAATATTTCGCGGACTTATTCGGATAATAATTGAAAGATTTGTATTCGACATTGGCAAGTTATTAACCCCCAAATAATGCCAAGTTTAGGATTCTTATGAAAGTTTTCAATTATCTTGAACTTTGAAGGCCGTGAACTTTGATGACGTATGCGAACTGACTGGCTGTTCTAACTTTTGTCCGCAGCTTCGCCTGCTTTGGGGTCGGCAATTATTCCACATACTACACGTATAAAAGTATTCTATGTGTTAATCCAAGTAATAAAGTATCTGTGTGGCAAATTTCATCCAAATCCGTTCAGCCGTTTTGAACTTCCACATTGATATATTAGTAGGATTTAATTTCATCATGTATGACATTTTGCTTAGCCTGTCGTTATATAGATAATGAAAGAAGTAAAACAATGTTATAAAAGCATGAAACTTGCAAAATATTTTTTTTTCATTTTATTAGATTCTTCATTAATTTTAATATCGTTATTAACCGGAGTATCTATAAAACTTACAGGTAGATATTGTTTAAATCCTTCACTCTCATGAGATCACTGATCAGACAGATTGTATTCCTACCTCTATATAAGTTGACCACAAAATGAAGAAACACTAGACAATTTATCCGAAATAAAATTCCATTTTTCCAGAATTTATATCCTTGTGACGCTTTTAAATTGTAAGGACACTAATCGAAATCTTATTTCATATGACAAATGTACCGTGAAAAGAAAGCCTCAATGTCTCACAAAAGATACTAGAGTTTGGTCACATATATGTATGGCCGCACGGATGAGCACGTTTTCAATAATATACACCGTAGTTCGGGAATAAAAGAAGAAATTGTCGGGGAAAGGGATTTATTTACGCCTAGGAGACGATATCCAGTGGGCAGTTCTTTAGAAAATATTAGTTTTTAGTGGCCCTGGTTGTTAACCTGCACTGCGATTCTGTAACCATCTCGCCGTGAAAACTTAGGCGAAGTGAGCGTGGAGTGAGCTGTCAGTGTCATTCCACCTGATACTAGGGATTGACCAAGCATACATTTACAATCATAATCGAGATTTTAATAATATTTTTTATGTTAATTCTATTGAAAATTTTATATAATTTCAAAGCTAGTATTTTAGTGATCAAAACATTAATATTTTGTGGGGTTTTAAAATAAAATAGCAAAACAGAATCTTAGTCAGAAACTCAATGTTGTTTTTTTATATTTTTTTTTCCCTAGACTAGTCCTTATAATTATGGCCTGAGGCGCGAGCGCGTCACGCACGAACAGTAAATAAAATAAAACATTCACGTTTAAGACAGCTAGACTGATGAAAATACGCATCGACATTATTTGTTTGTTATTATGAGCGATTGTAGATCAAGTCTAGAAAAGACTGCGACGATGTTCAGCGTTGGTAACCCAATCTATTCAATTAGAAGAGATAATTGTGTTAAGTTATCGAGTGCTAACGGCGTGCCTGGCTGACGGACCATAGAATTTAATCCCACATAGTTTGAGTGGCGCGATCACTTCACCCGATTCACAACATTTAATGTCGTGAGTCTAGTAAAGACTAACAACGCTAATATAATCAATTAGAAGAGATAATCTAGTGTTTCAAGTCACCGAGTGCTAACGGTGTGCCTTGCTGACGCGTGACAGACCATGGTTAGAATTTAACCCCACGTACAGTCCGTCAAATCTAAGAAGTACCGTTTGACGTTTCATATTTTTCAATCAGTTTCGATAACCTTTTTCATAAAACCATGAATTTAGAAAGATTTCATTATTGTATCTAAAAATGTACAATTCTTAATATCTAAATGTAATTGAAAACTTTCAAACAAAGCAAAATAACACATATTTACACCTGTCAAACGGTACTTCTTAGATTTGACGGACTGTAGTTTGTGTGGCGTAATCACTTCACCCGATTCACGACATTAAAATGTCGGGTTATGGGTTTGCTTTTTGGGGTCACATAGAAAATTTAAAAAAGCTTTGCTTACTGTAGGTACCGTGTGATATATCAAATGAAAAGGCTTGTCGTGAGGGTCATAAATATATTTTTATAATAACAAAAAAAAGTTAAGCAAATCTCTATTGAGAGATTTGCTTAACTTTTTTATGGCCAAATGTAAGTATGTACCTACGCAGCAGTGGCGAAGGGTGAATTTATGACAGAGGTAGGCCGGAGCAAAAAAAAAATACCAAAAGAAAATTACAATGATGAATTGACTATAGAGTGGTTATGTTCTGAATTTTCGAAGGGAAGCCGGCGGGAATCGAGTTGTATGGTACCTTCGCCACTGCTACGCAGTATATTGATACTGCGTACATACCTACTTACATTTGGTCATAGGTAGCCAAAACATGTTCAAGATGTTATATTCAATTTAAAGTTGGTATTTTTTAAAAGTTATGCTTAAAACAGTTGTTATAAAAATAAGATTTTTGGCATTTTCAGTCTCAAATAGCAGCCAAGGGGTTAATTGCAGACTTTTGCTGTAATAGTATCTAAGAAATGCTCAAGATGTTATTCCCCATAAGAAAACAGTACTTTTCTTTTCTGGTCGGCACTTTAATTTATGGGTACGTTATGAACTTATGAATGATGAGTTTATGAAATACAAACATATTTGCAGTTGATCAAATTAATTATGTGCATTTTGCATGCGTAAATATTCAACCCAACTACGGAACCTTTCAATGTGCCGACTGTGCGTGGTCCGATATAAACATGGTCAGTTTTTTAAATTTCTTTGGTAACCTACCACAAAAAGAAACAATTTATTAGGTACTCAAGTAAACTAATAGAAACAAAAACTAACAAGCTCATACTCGTACAACTAACAAAACATATTGAAATGTAAAGTGATTGCGGAATACCCAATTTATACAATTAATAATCATCATTCCCTATCTTTTGCTAAGCCTACCTAAAAAAATGTATACTGGGCATTCTGTAGCAAACTATTAGAAAGTATCAAAAATAAATGAAAGTATCAAAAATAGAAGATAAATATTCAAATATAGAAACAATTCGGCGCGAAGTTCAATAAATGACTATTATGGTCAAAGGTCCTCAGGTATTGACTCAGTTTCAATATAATGTCCAAAAAACTATTAAAATTACATTAAAAAGCATAAGTCATTATTATTAACAATGCTTATTGTTTTTAATGTTTAAAATAATTTTATTTCAATTTCCCAGTATCGATTTCCGATATTCGACATATTAATTAACCGAGTCAATCGAAATAAAAAAAAATTGTTTAGCATTATCGCTTTCGCACATCATTACGATAAAAAAAAAACAATAATGGACGGCGATTTTGAACACAAATTGAGTAGTGGTAATGAATAATAAGTGTTATTGGACCTGTGTTTTAATATTACGTTAAGATTTGGGCATTTTCGTGTCGTTCATAATATTTTCAATAATATTTGTCTCATTTTAAATCTTATCTACATGTGTGTGTGTGAAATTTGTGAAAAGTAAAAATGTAAACACGCACGATTGGCGCGAAACTTCGACATTAGATATCAAAAAAATTCATTACCACTACTTATTTAACTTGGACAATGGATGAATTCGTCAAATAATTAAATGATGTATTATTCACTGCCCATGTGGTGGAGTTTGAATGTTCGAAGTCCCCAAATTTTATGTTTTTTAGCCTCCACCTGTTAGATGATTTGCGTCTAACGCGCATGCGCGGCGTGACTCACGGCGTGAGTCTCACGCCGCGCATGCGCGTGAATTCTGGCTCGTTCCGAATTAAGCCATCATCACCCACAGCGCTCACTTGGATATTAAAAAAAATTAGTTTGATACCTAACGCGCATGCGCGGCGGGAGTTATGGCTCGGCACAGCGCTCACATAAGTAATTAGCGTTCCGATTTAGATAAATCACTATTATGGCAGCTAAACTATATTCACTTGAATAGGTACTAATGGTTGGATGGTTGGATTATAGTATTTATTTGTGTATACACCACGAATTTCTTCATCTTTGTTAAGGTGGCGACTGTACTGGCGGAAGCACGATTTAAAAAATGCCACGTTAGTTTAAAGCTAATATATTATGATGCGACTCAAAACAAAACAGCACAACAGGCTGTCATTCATTTGTGACAGCGCCCGCGGTGATAATTATTAATTTAGGGCATGGTCGCCGTTATCTGAAGATGACGCATGCCATGACGTCATCTATGTCGACTTACGGGACATCGTTATCGCGCTCACGCTAATTCGGAAAAAGGGCCCTAATTCAATATGACCCACTTAATGATTCTTTACTTCGAAACCACATCAATTCCTTACCTATATAATCACGACATATCTGCTATTTACGTATTCTCTATGACACAATTTAATGAACGAAACCGGTTTGAACTGTTAAAATACCACGCTTGACAACCGTACGACGTGGTAAGATTACGCGGGGAATAATAGGTAATTTATACCAGTGTAAGCAAGCTGTAAACGATTACTGTGCAATTCGGAATGTACCGGATTTCACTTCCAAGAATTTCGTAACCCATAGCAACATCACTTCGGCGTAGGGTTGCCACCAACCACTTCTTCATTTAAGGGTTACTAGCATAAAAAATACGGGTCTTAGTTATTTTTACGGGAGACACTCTGATTGCGAGCTGAGCGAGTGTCGATTGAACCGTTGAATTTTGTAATATTATTTGATTAATGTTCTTTTAATAGTGGCATCGGCGAGTTACCTAAGTAGGTATCTATTTACAATAATATATTTGCACGCGTAGAGGGGTCTGTGGCTAAATAATAACAGCCGCACAGCTCGATCGATCAGGTTAAGCTGCGCTTGCCGCGGTTGGTCTGTGGATGGGTGACCATCTTTACATACCGAGACCCCTCCGTGTCTCGGAAAGCACGTTAAGCCGTTGGTCCCGACTGTCATTCGTGGTTCTTTGACAGTCATTACGGCTAGTCAGAAGCCCGGAAGTCTGACAACCAGTCTTACCAAGGGGTATCATATTACCCAGTAACTGGATTGTGGAGGTCAGATAGGCGGTCGCTCCATGTAAAATACTGGTATTCAGCTGCATCCGGTTAGACTGGAAGCCGACCCCAACATTGTCGGGACGCCTTACAAGTTAAATAAGTAAGAACAAATCTCCAATGTGGTAATGACAGTGACTAACGCGCAAGCGCGGCGTGATCTTATCACTTCACCCGATTCACGCCATTAAATGTCATGGGTCGCGTGAAGTGATCACTTCACCTGATTCACGCCATTAAATGTCATGGGTCGCGTGAAGTGATCACTTCACGCGACCCATGACATTTATTGGCGTGAATCGGGTGAAGTGATAAGATCACGCCGCGCTTGCGCGTTAGTCACTGTCATTATCACATTGGAGATTTGTTCTTACTTATTTAACTTGTAAGGCGTCCCAACAATGTTGGGGTCGGCTTCCAGTCTAACTAGTAACTAGTTCTAGTGAAGTGATCACGCCACACAAAGTGGGGTTAAAGTCTAACCATGGTCCGTCACGCGTCAGCAAGGCACACCGTTAGCACTCGGTGACTTGACACACTAGGCTATCTCTTCTAATTGAATAGATTAGCGTTGTTAGTCTTTACTAGACTCGATCTACCATCGCTCAAACTAACAAACAATGTCGATGCGTATTTTCATTAGTCTAGCTGTCTTAAACGTGAATCCATTTTCGTAATTTTTTAGTTTGGTACTATGTTGTTATTAAAAAAAATCATATTTTATTTTGGTCTATTGCTGATAAGTGTAACTATCATAGGAGTGGGAGAATCGTAGCGGTGGTTGGCTTTTTCTACTTTACCTAACTGATTTATAAATTAAACTTGAACATTAAAAGTTTTATACTGGAAAAATACGTTTTTGGACTTAACAGGTTTCTCCCAGACACCACAGATTTTATTTACTGTTAGTGCGTGACGCGCTCACGCCTCAGGCTATATTGACTAGTCAGTCTAGGAAAAAAATAAAAAAAAAAAACATTAAGTTTCTGTGCTGCTATTTTATTTAAAACCCCCATGAAATAATAATGTTTTGACAACTAAAACACTAGCTTTGAAATTATATAAAATTTTCAATAGAATTAACATAAAAAATATTATTAAAATCTCGATTATGATTATAAATGTTTGCTTGGTCAATCCCTAGCATCAGTGGGATGACACTGACAGCTCACTCCACGCAAGTTTTCACGGTGAGATTTTTACAGAATCGACATGCTGTACCTTATTTGTCTCGTCTTTTATGTCTGTACGATATTGGCAGTATCTCATACACTTCATTAAACAGAATTTATTGACGTTCTGCGTTATTTCTTTAACATACATACATCGCTCATTTGGAGAAACATCGACGTAACTGCAACTTTTTTTTTTACGTCTTTGCTTTCCTAACGTAAACACGCTTTCTAAGTGCTTTGTCATAATGTTGAAACATCCATATATCGACGATGAAATGTCAAGAACTCCTAACTGACATTTTTGCAATTTTACTTTTTTTACGTAGGTACTTTAAATAATCGTCTGTAAAGTCTATCTTACGTAAAAAAAGTAAAATTGCAAAAATGTCAGTTAGGAGTTCTTGACATTTCATCGTCGATATGCGACGTAATTATGTTATTTTTTGCGTTGCACCGTGATTTATAGATACCTTAGAAGTGTGAAAGCATACCTGCTTCCTTGCCTATGTTAGAGCTAATTATAGTGCCTACAAAATAAGTTCATTTATTCTTGAACAAGCGTAAAGTACTTCCAGATTGATTTGAAAATCTTTTTTTCCTAAGCAGTTTTCGAACTGAAACTACTTCCGTGGTAGTACTTCCGAGCCACCATCCAACAAAAAAAAACTATTATCGAACTACACGCTAAATCGCACAGCTCCACAATCCAGTATCTCCTCTTTAATATATTCCGTGTCCATTCGTCCATGCAGTCTGTCGGCCATTTTGTTCCTCATTCCTCTCACGTTTGCGTTTCTTTTTTAACAGGCAACAGAATGTGCCCTGACTAAAATTACAGTGTTTTTCAACGACATCTACGATGTTTTGATTCCTCTATTGTGGATGTATTGATTCGGGTCTTTTATCGGTGTTTCCCTGATGTGAATGTTTGATTGTACGCTGTTTTTGTATATTTTTTTTGCTATTTACCCGACTGCGGCGAAGCAAAAAGGAGGGTTATGATTTTGACCGGTATGTATGTATGTATGTTCATCTGTTCCCTCATAACTTCTAAACTACTTGCCATAATATGACATATGAGAATATCGTTGGAAGCGTCTTGATCGTCCGCTGGCTATAGGATATGTGACGTCACATTAAATTGAAGATGGCGCCCTCTAGCGTACATAAAGTCATGACCTAAAAATTTTTTTTTTTATCATGCCGTGTTGGGTATCAAATGAAAGGGTTTAAATAGCACATTATATATATATATATATATATATTGTCAGCCTTTGCTCACGGCTTTGCTTTGATAATTAGGAATCATTTCTAAAGATCACGCCTCAGATTTGAGCCACACATATTATGTACTTATAAGTTTGGTATATTACCTAGGTACGGTCACGATCATAAGTGGAGTAGCAATTTCACAAAGCAATAGATTGACACTTTGGTTTTACTTACGACCTTCTTTTAATTAGTAGTTTCTCTACTATATAATCATAATCTTTGGTCAAGCCCTCCCAAAATAACAAAACATAAGTATATGTTCCGCAAAATCTTATAAGTTATAGCTTTCGAGTTATACCAGGATTTAAAAAAAAATCAAAATTACCACCATGCGTCATTCCTTTGACTCTCATGTAAATAAAATCTTTTCATTTATAACTTTTTCCATCAAAATATGATTTAATAGTTTCTCTATCCGCAATTACCTACTTTTAGTTCTCTATAAAAACTTACAAATTCAACATAAATTCACTATTATTAGAGTTTTTCCTCAAGTATTTTTTTGTTAATAAATTTTAAACAGTGGGAAAACTACAAGATTTTGCGGAACATATGTTTTGTTATTTTGTTAATCTGTCTATAATGTTCCCACTGCTGAGACACAGGCCTACCTACTCTCGGTAAGAGGGAGAGGAGTGGGTCGTAATCTACCACGCGGGCCCAGTGCAGGTTGGTAGATGTCACATGTATTCGAATTTTTAGGTTCTAGGACATGCCGGTTTCCTCAAGACGTTTTCTTTCACTGTTTTGAAAGCAGTAATGATGAAATAAAGCGAAGTAAAGTGCCTGTCTAGGATTTTGAGGTTGTTGTGTCGCAATTGTGGTTATTTCAGTCGAAATTTAAGTTTTTTTTTAAATGGTTTGAAATCTGAGAACGTCGAAAACAAATGCTGGTGTATATAACTTTCTTTACATTCTCGCTTTTATCGTTGTAAACAAGTGCAATTTAGAGGTTTTGGTGAAAGCGGTTGGTAAAACTAGCCTTGTACAGATCACGGACTTTAATTAAATGACCATTTCTGAGAAAATTCAATAATATATTTCAACATTTATAGGCGTTAATTGATTTAGTCCAATATCGAAACGCAAAAACACCAGACCAAAAACTAGAATAATTTAAAGGGTAAACATCAACAGTTTGGTAACTATCAACCATCTATTCAAGCGTCCATTACACCAACAGACCAACATAAACAACAAAATTAAATACCGTGGCAACAAAACAGTTATAAACTACTAAAGTCAACATAAACGCAAACCAGACAGTCTAAGTAACGTATTTTAATAAAACATTACATTTTACGTTCACGTTTATTGAAACTACTTTAGAAATTCGATTTTAAAACCACTCCGTGGTTCAAACACAAACAAATCGTAAAGCTGGCGTCATAAACAGCAAACACCTTGGTTGATACAAAAGGAAATTGCTTATTTTACGTCAATGTGTCGGGTAGTTTCGCCTGGTCTTATTATATAGACCAGCGCAACTTGAAACGCGGAAAAAAACGGAACTAAGTCCAAATGTACTGGATTTGACGTTTCGTTTGACGTTTGTCTTAACAATCAGCGACGGTGTGAGGGGTCAGGATATACTGGGCGTCTTGAATGTTTGAAAATAAACACTTTTATGATGTTAGATGGCACGATGACTGTCTGGCTGTATGATGTATGATTTTGGCTAAGATTAGATCAGGCTATCGATTCCCAGGAGTGTTGTAAGTATCAAGGGCTTGTCCCGTCACCCAATGAAAGTCATACGAGGCAAGTTGGAAGGCTGTCAAGAGATGCAAGGAGTTTTTATTTTCATTTAGGTACCTACTTCCTATGTCCAGCAGTAGAGGTTTTTCAGCAGATTTGATAACGATGACAAATCAACATGATAGGTACGTGAATAAGTTGAAATTATTTTAGTAAATAACGACCACAGATGTTTCTAAAAATGGGAGCTAGTGGCTAAGTAATAAGAGGGGCTTGTGGCTAAGTAATAATAGCCGCACGGTTTGATCGATCAGGCTAAGCTACGCTTGCCGCGGTTAATCCGTGGATGTGTGACCATCTTTACATACCAAGACCCCTCCGTGCCTCGGAAAGCACGTTAAGCCTTTGATCCCGACTGTCATTCGTGGATCTTTGACAGTCGTTACGGGTCGTCAGAAGCCTGGAAGTCTGACAACCAGTCTTATCAAGGGATATCGTATTACCCAATAACTGGTTTGTGGAGGTCAGATAGGCAGTCGATCCATGTAAAATACTGGTATTCAGGTGCATCCGGTAGGACTGGAAGCCGACTTCAACATAGTTGGGAAAACGCTAGGCAGATGATGAGTTGTTTCTAAAAACTTTTAGTTTTGAAAAGGGAAATTGATTGATTACCAACTAAAATTCTCCATATATTCAAAGCACGATTGCCATTTTATTTAAACTTTTCCCACAAAAAGGTACAAAGGCGGACTTAATGCCATTTTACAGTTGTAGTGATGAACTATAAGTCGACTTGGTAAATGGACGAAGTGTGTTAATTTGAAAAAAAAAATTCCCAACCCGTTAAGGATAACATGATATTTAAAAACAGAATAAGGCTTTCGTTTTCCCAAACCTCCATAGAACATACCTGTAGACTTATGAATCCAAAAACAAAGTTATCTATATTTAAGTTTATGCAGCAAAATCATTAAAAACACTACTTAGTTAAAATACAGCATTTTAAGTACAGAGCATCTCTCTGTAAAGAAAACTTAAGAACCCTCCTACTCTCTTGTCGTGGGCACAGTGGGAACAAACAGGTGTAGTCTGGTCACAATCCCGCTCACTTATAACTTGTTACATTCTGTGTTAGAACTTTATTTTCGACTAATACGATGTGCGAGGGTGTAGTGCGAAGGAGTAGCGTTTTATTTTATACTATGAAAAGAAAGAATTAGACGATCTTATTTATGGAGAGGGGCCCGTAGCTAAAATAATAACAACCGCACAGGTCGATCGATCAGGTTAAAGCTACGCTTGCCGCGGTTGGTCTGTGGACGGGTGACCACCTTTACATACCGAGACCCCTCCGTGCCTCGGACAGCACGTTAACACGTTCGGTGCGGTATCGGGTTGATTATATCCGATGCTCATTTTTCCTCCGGTGCGGGGTAAAAATTACTGTGCCAGCCGCTGGTGCGGGACAGATATATTTGGTCTCCCTATGAATATGAATGAGACGGTTAGTGTTTTGGAATTGCCTCGTTAAATAGATAATATAGCTTCGAAAAAATCGCATCGGGTTCTTACGACCCGATGCCGACTGAAGCAAATTTTTTTACGTCTAGTGCGTTTATCGGTTCTAAACGACCTGATGCCCGATGACCCGATAGAAGCACTAGATTACATGCTTGTTGAGTTAGTGACGTCCGTGTGTTTAGATGAGTTTTTATGCAACTGAGAAGAGAAAGTGTATGGAACATGAAGCGATCCAGGAAAATGTTGTTTGAGTGATGTGAGGGTGAAAAGCTAACGAAAAATAAAGTAAGCGAAGGTCCTCCAAGACAAATAATATTGGGTAACACTAAGTAGCAAAGTAGCCGGAAATAAAGTTAAAAAAGTTAAAACCATGTGTAACGCATGTAAAAAGGCATTATGTCGAGAATGCTATAATGAAAATCTTACGTCTAATATTACGGTATAGTTAATTTTATATGTACTTAATGAAGAGTTCTGAAAAATATATACATTTTATCGATATCGATGTTTTTTTTTATCATCCACAACACTAAAAACGTATCGACACTTTTGCTAACCAGTGCGGATAACGGGTCCTTAAGATCCGACAGGCAATTACTTTATTTACAAACAAACCATTCAGTGCATCTACCTACGATTTCAGCCTTTTATTGAGTGTTTATTTGTCAACATATTGCTATAAAGGAATATGCTTTAATCATTATACCTATAAAGATAAGTCCTCCTAAACAAATGGGAGTCGAACGGATCTTTTTGACCCAGCAACGCACCAGAAACAAATCGTGCTTCGGATATAATAGACCCCATGCCGCACCAACTGAAAATCATCAAATTTGACTTACGCAGTGAGCGTGTTAAGCCGTTGGTCCCGGCAGTCATTCGTGGATCTTTGACAGTCGTTACGGGTCGTCAGGAGCCCGAAAATCTGACAACCAGTCTTACTGAGGGATACCGTATTACCCAGTACCTAACTGGGTTGTGGAGGTCAGATAGGCAGTCGCTCCATGTAAAATACTGGCATTCAGCTGCATCCGGTTGGACTGGATGCCGATCCCAACATAGTTGGGAAAAGGCTAGGCAGACGATGAGACGATCTTATTTATGGATGTTTTTTCTAAAAAATACTGTTTTAATGCCGGAAAATAATTTCGGTAATTGATAAACGTGAATGTAATTTAAGACAAAATAAAATCTTAAATTGCAGTTTAGATCTGTGTCCGGCTGATGGCAATAGGCTCGCCCCCTATTACATAGGAGTTAACTGACGTAATGTGTGTGGAGTGAGGGGTTTGTTCCCACTAGTTCTACTGAACAGTTCTACGGTAGAACGGTTTGTTCCCACTAGTTCTACTGAACAGTTCCACGGTAGAACTAATGGGATATTTTGCAAACAGTGGGAGTCTCTATTTCCCACTTGTTCTACCTGTTCCATCGGTAGAACTAATGGGATATTTTGTTCTCACTAGTACTACGTTTTGATAGGTTCTAGAAATGGAACTAAAGTACCAAATATGCTAGTCGTATCTCAATATTAGGTTTAGACACTTAGGTATTACTGGAAACATTACAACACTATTAATTATATTAATTAAAAGACACATTGTTTATATAATGGTAAATATTGCTATCATATTTATTTTCACTTCTCATGTTCTAAAAGTCCAAGAAAACTAGCACAAAAAATCCAGAGGAGGTAGAAGTACCTAAACAGTATGAAGATTTTTTACTTGCGGACTACTCGCATAAAGATATGCGAATTATTGTATTTTGCTCAAAAGACGCACAAATGCGTCTAAAACTACTTACTAATTATTTTATGGATGGGACATATCAAGCTTGTCCAACACCTTTTGGACAGATATATGTCATTCAAGCAGATATAGGCAGCGACTCTAATAGTACCAACAGCAACAACATAGTGCCATTGGTTTTTGCCTTTATGACACATAAAACAACAGAGGCATATACGATCCTGTTTAATTTAATTCGAGCCCAGGTTCCAGACTGGCAGCCCAAGATAGTCACCATTGATTTTGAAAAGGCAGTTATGCTTGCATTTTCAAAAATGGATATCGAAATTCATGGTTGCCACTACCATTTTTCTAATGCCCTATTTCGTAAAGCGAAAACTTTAGACATAAAGCTAACTAAAAACAACAGGAGGATAATTACATTATGTAGTAAACTGGCTTTACTTCCTGAAAACATTATAAAAGATGGCTGGGATTATATTAAAAGTGAGATTTCCCCAAACGAGAACGAGCTAAGTAGGTAAATTTCTAAATTACTTTCAAAAATACTGGATGAATGACAACTACTATACCTACTGGTGTGTGTATGGGCTGCGCCACCGCACTAACAATAGTGTAGAAGGTTGGAATCATGGCATCAATACGAACATTAATAAAAATGAAGTGCATCTTTCACAGATACTGCACATTTTACATCAAGAGTCATCACTGACTTCACTCAATTGTGACCGTTTGGAAAGATTTAAAAAAAGGTCATCACCTAAACGCCGCAAAACGAGCATTCAAAATGACAATGGGCATTGTTCATATTTTTTTTAATGTTGTAATTGAAAAACCATTTCGAGGAATAGCGTTACTGATCATTACGGACTAATTATTTATGAAAAATATTCATATTTTATTGATATTTTTGATAAAATACGATTGACCTTTTTTGCCCTTCAAATTACGTCAGCTTTGGCTGTACAGTTTTATATCGTTACCTCAGAAAATAAAAAGTAAGACGCAAGTATTATTAAGACCAATCGTCACTAGATCCATAATGGATCTGGCCAATGGATCTTCTGAGATTGAACGAAGTATATACGTCGAATTACAAGTAACCCTGTATAATTATATGTGATATGATAATTACCGAATCATTTCTAAAAAGTGCCCCACGCTAATTTCGCTAGATATTAATTTTAATTGAGCATTTCTTATAAATTCATCATTGTCGATTTCCAGTCTTCGACGTTTTGTTTGTGGATAAAAAGGAAAATTCAGAGTTGTATGGTTACGTAATGAAGACATCAGTGAATCATTATGAAGAATGTGTAAAATATTTCCTTCATTTTTATTAATTTCATTATTAATTTTGTGATGCCATCCTTCAATTACATTGTTTGTCCGGAGACGTTCTCCATATATACACCACATATTAATGAATTCATCTCTCATCCAGTAATTTTCAAAATAAGTAAAGAATTCTTTTAGTCGTTCATTATTATATTCGGCTATTTCACTTTTAATATATTCCCATTCTACCTTTATTTCACCTAACGATACTCAGTTTAATGTAGTTATTACCGACCGTGATTAAAAAGAGTCTATCAAAAAGTACTCTGTGGGCGCTGCTGGTAGGTAGCCACAGTTTTAGTTTTAGTTTTTTTCACATTCAATCGAATAAGTAATCAAAAAGTGACGCGTGTCTCAACAACGTAGCTGGGATAGGTCTTCCTGAGGATGATCCCTGTATAAAATGCAATGGTGTCAAGGCTTCCTCACAGTCTGGGTCAACTGGAACATGTGTCAGTAGACGCGTATTCGTACGTAGTACTAGTGAGAACAAAATTTCCCATTAGTTCTACCGATGGAACAGGTAGAACAAGTGGGAAATAGAGACTCCCACTATTTGCTAGTGGGTGATAGTTGTCACAAGTTTACGAATCACTGAGCTCTCGCATCACGTCACCAAACCCCTCCCGTACCGCGCTGCTACCTCAAGCAACGTTTCAGTTAAACGGTCAGCCTATAATTGACCTTTTCTGTAGCTTTTACACTTACCTCGACAAAAGAACTGCTGAAGGACAATGGAAGCTAAAATAAATGACCGACAACGTAAAAATTATTCTAAAATAACATCGTCGAGAAAATATAAGGTAAAAAACAACTCGACTACAACCAGTAGACTAATTTGATACCATTGTATTTTTAATAGAACAAGCAAAAGCTTCATTACCCGCAATAAAAAAAAAACAAGTGGGTATGTACCTTGTTCCTTTATTGTACAGTCACGTGCATCTTACTGTTTCGCAAAAAAAAATGTTCTCGTGAAATAAAAATTGCAGCTTTGAGAAAAGACCTATTTTCTAATAGTATACCTAATATAGTTTCGATCATCCTATGTTTGTAACATAATAAAATATCTTTCAATAATTTAGGAGAAAATCGCTTTTGAATCTTGCATGTGTTAGAAAATAACGTATAATCTATCTATAAAAGTCTATATATATACATATATTACCCAAATATAAAGCTTTGAATATCAGAATGGTTACTAGTTATTTAGTATGTGTAAAAGTAACTAAAAATATGGTATGTAGGGAAAGGATTTTATGAAATAAAGCACAGAAAGACAAGCTAGACATTTATTTCATTTTAGGCTTGTCAGTAATTAATCAGAAAACTAGTTGTCCGTTCCAAATCTAGGTCATCATGGAGAAGAAGGACAAGAAACTCCATGGAAACAGTATTAAAGTATTCTATCAACCAATTTCTTATATTGCCATAAATTATCATTATTTAAAAAAAAAAATATACCTCTTGGACAATGGTCCAAGAGAACTCAGACTAATAGCAACATAATAACAAAAGCTAGGAATATTTCATTATACACTTTAAAACATTGGCAGTATTGGCCATATTATTACATTTACAGAAACCATAGTTATCAGTAATAATCAATATAAAAATATCAATTAACTTACATGACATCTAGTCGATCTATTCCACATAATAACGTCAATAGTACTAATCAATTGACTGTAGGCCGGAGCTCCGTTCTGGTCAATGTCTCGAACAAGAATGATCCCCGCCACTGGGAGCTCCCCCTTTTATAGTCGTGAACAGAACAACTTTGACGTTTCTATCTACCGTCATCCAAAATATCAACGACATAAAAGGTGGATATCCGTTTGGAATATTTTCTATGTTTTGCTACATTATTCCTTAATATTTAGGTTATGCAAAACATTACTATTTTATCAAGTTTTAACAGTAAAATGATAACAATAACAATACCTATAATTAGGATAATCTATTACGTGTAATGTATACAACGTGCCGCTACAATGGCAACATTAATTTAACAAACGGGTAGGGCCAGTAATCATAAAAATTATAAAAACATAAAATAATTCGTAACTTTAAAACTACCGCCTGCGCCGCTCGGCGACATAGGGCTCTCCCTCTTTCCTTCAATTCGCCTACTCTTTGCACGTTATTCGTTTTAATTTCATTGATGCGATCATTATGATCCGTGACCCGGCAAATTACTCCTGCGCTACAGTTCTTTAAGGTTCTGGTTGCTTCAAAATGCTATTTTAGAAAATTTAAAATAAAAATTAATGTTTAATAAAGTTAAAATGATTATGTTCATAAAACGAAAACGCGAAACCGTATGTGTGCGAAATTAATATAGCAATTAAAGCGACACGATGTATATGCTCGTGACTGTACATCGTCTATTGTTTCTTTTAAAAGTAACTTATAAATCATTTATTCTTTTCTCCACAGATTAAATAAACAATGGCTGACAATCTATCTATAGCAACAAAACAAAAGCTAAACGAGACACGATCTTCGTGAAGTGGAACGTTTTATATTATATTTATCTTTAATTACTACACGACTTTCAATAAAAGCGAAAAAGCGGCCAAGTGCGAGTCGGACTGGCACACAAAAGGTTCCGTACCACAGTACAATATTTAACACTAGATATTTTTTTTAATATACTTGTGTAAAAACTTGTTACTTGTATGGGGTGTTGAGGACCCTTCATTTTTAACTTTATTTTATTTGGCCGTCCATTGTAGTACACACTTGGTGAATTTCAAGTGTCTACCTATTACGGTTAAAAAGATACAGCCTTGTGAAAGACGGACGGGCGGACAGCGGATCCTTAGTAATAGAGGGTCACATTTTTAACGGGTTAAAAATGTGAAGTTGAAAGTTGTTTCGTGTCTTTGAAGGTCTGTATGATTAAAATCATTTTAGTGTTGGTTTAGCAAGTATACGTTTATGGAGACTATTGTTTCATACAATTTTGTTATTTGTTCCTTTATTTTGTCGTTTGAATTAAATTATTTAACATTACACTTATCCAATATTTGTCTGCTACAAGTTGAACCTTATCTCATTTCGTACTGCGTAAACTCATTGTTGAAAATTCTAAATATTAAGTTTGAGTTTTACATATTTGCATTGTAATGGGTTTCCCAAACTATATTAGGTATAAGTAAAAAGGTTTAGCTTGGTTAGATGCGCTCCGCAATTGACACGTTAAAACTGAGCTAGGTAGCACACCTGAACTCATTTTCAAAAGAAGCAATATAATATGCTTTGTCTCTTTTTTCCTCCCGATAATTAAGACATCTATCCTACTGTCTCTTGTCTATAGATGACATATACTATATTATATTATTTATGTATGTGCCGTTTTTGTAGATCGGATGTTGGGTAGGTAATCTATCTAACTCTTTATACTTAAATATCATTGGGTTTCCCTATGGCACTGCCGTAAGACATTCGATTTTCAAGTTTCAGATTTGCCAACATATTACGTAGGTATTCACTTATATAACGCACAAATCACTTTCGACGCTAACGAGTATTCTGAAGTGGATAATACCCAAACTCCATACGGAACCCAAAAAAGAATAACAGCCTCGATCTATAGAATAATGACGTGATCCGCCGCTAGGGAAGGAGAAATGCGGAAAACAAATAGCGATTTTCTTTTGTTAGCTTATTATTCTCAGGAGCATTCATTACTTGGCCCACTGTGTACATACGGTACGTTACCGTGTTTCTAATGTGTTAGTATTGTATTAGAATTATATGTATACGGCCGGGAGTATTTTCTTTGATTGCAGGAAAACCACTCGACTAAGTAGGTTTTCCTTGTAGGAGCAAATAGAATTATTGTGGGCACTGGCGAAGGCTGCGTGTATCTAACCATCCTGTGTTTATTTTAAGAGGCTTTGGATTTACGGTGGCTACAATTGCTGAAACCTGGAGCATAGATCCTAATACCCTTTCTTAAGTAGTTATATGTACAGCGGTTGTGGCCCAGTGGTACCAGGCCCTACGGACGAGACGTAGGTCGTGGGTTCGAACCCAAACAGGTGCTTTACTTTATTTCATCACCACTGCTCTCAAAAGGGTGAAGGAAACATCGTGAGGAAACCGGCATGTCCTAGAACCGAACATTTTGAAGATATGTGACATCTACCGACCCCCACTGGGCCCGCGTGGTGGATACAGCCCACTCCCTCTCACAAAAAGGAGGCCTGTGTCCCAAAAACATTATATGCGGTATGTATATATTATATATAAGAAGCTTTGGATTTACGGTGACTACACTTGCTGAAACCTGGAGAACAGATCCTAATACCGTATTATTTTGTAAGTAGGTTTATGTCGATTTTCTACCTAGCTTTCATTTTGTTGTGGAATGATGGCCTTGGTGCCGGTACCGCCATTTCTAAAGCAGGTACACATTGAAGGATGGACATTTTTAAAGACAATCTTTCGTAAACACTTCAAAAGACGCTTAATTTTTAGTAAATATGGAATAAATAAGGGGCTAAATCATAACAGCTACATAGGTCGATTGACAGTTAAGCAACGCTTGCCGCGGTTGGTTCATGGATGGGCACCATCCATTTCATATCGAGACCCCTCCGTGCTTCGGAAATCACGTTAAGCCGTTAATCATGGCTTTCATTCGTAGAATTTTGATAGTCGTTACTGGTAGATAGATGCCCAAAAGTCTGACAACCGTTACCAAGGGCTATCGTGTTACCCAGTAACTGTGTGGTTGTGGAGGTCAGATAGCCAGCCGCTCATATACGCAACATAGTTAGGAAAAGTCTAGGCAGATTAATATTGTTGATTAAATAAGTGTTGACTTCTAAAAGTTTGCTACATCAACTCTGATCGACCTTGATCATTCCGTCCAGTCATATGTACAACCCCCTCAACGGCCATCCAAATATATCTTCCAACACTAACTCCAACATCAATAAACCGTCTAAAACTCTAAAGGGTCGTTAAAATTTTACGACCTCGTGCGAAATTTAATTAGAGACGTGTCACAACTGTGATGCGGTATTTTAATAATGTCCTGCTGTCCCTCGAGGCGATTTATGACTCTTAAGGATGCTTGACATCGTTAAACTATGAATGCGAATTAAAGTTTTATATTGTTTGCTGTCTGAGAGATGTTAATTGAAAATTATAATATGGGATTGGAAGAGATCATCAGTCACTGTTCTTCTTTTTCGAGTCGCTGACACGACTTTTCTCAGATCTTGTTGGCCCAAAATTTCGCCACATGGCGTTGTCGGACAGCGCAGAGGTCATGTCGACTGCAATATTTGGGACCAGGGACTCGAAACCTGTAACCGTAATAAGTATGTGTTTTTAACACTGTTTTAAAAGAAAAACACTTTTAAATTTAACAGATACAATAATGTTACAGAATCAAAGTGTAACTTTTTATATGTGTTAATAAGTGTTAACATGTGTTACAGAAATAAGCATTTGTAGGTACCTACTCGTATAATTGCACGGTACCGGAAAAACGCGCGGCGGACAGACAGACGCGGCGATAGCAAAATAGTCTCAATCCAGTCGGGATTGCGGCTATTTTGGCAACGCCGCGTTTAATGGTTACACATATTAACACTTTTATATCGGTTGCAGATATAAAAGTGTTTTGGCTTAACACTGGTAGCTGAACTGAATGGTGTCTGCAGAATGGTCAAGTTCGACAATCGTCTGAAACCTTCAGTTTTTAATAAAGTGTAGCTACAAAAGGTAAAAAAACGTTGAAGGATTTCAAAGCCACATTTCATCTCGTTCTATTGGCCAATCGCATTGATTATGTAAATATTAACTAAGAATATTTATATTCAAAATTATTTTTATTTGTGACACATAGGTAAAATGCTGTGGTGCATTATGTTATAAAACAAATGCTGTACCTATCACTATGCGCTGCCTTGCAAGGCGTAAAAATATGGTCTAAGCAGTTAGTTGCACAGTTAGTATTAAGTATAGCCTGTACAAATAAAATAAAAAATGCTGCTAAGTAACCGTTTTAAAATTTACGAATAAAAACCAACATAATTCATAGAAATATAGTATATTCCTAAGAATTCAAAAACCAGGCCTTTCAATAGTGACATAAGGTAACTCAAATACAACTTCTAACTCCGCCAGTCTCTTGGGTACATTACCAGTCGACAGCGATGCGGATGAATTTTTCGACGCTATATTTTAGTTTCTGTATAGTTTTAGTTAAGTTAGGATTTAATTTTGTTATTTTTAGTATTAGATATACTTACATAGATATTATATTTGTTTTTAAATAATAAAAGAAAACTTCTAACTAGCAATACTTATCCCAAACGTGCATTCAAGAAGTTTCTGATACTAATTGCAATTTGCTTCGTTGTATGAAAGATATAATGTACGACCAACATATAAGTCATATAACTTGGATACAAAGTTTATTCCAGATACTCGTAGTCGTATGTAATATTAAGATGTCCAACTTTATAATTAAGTTACGTGACTATATAACATTGCTTACAGCAAGTTTTGTAATTTGTGTTAAAACTTATTATCCTTATCCAATAGGGATGACGACTAACTTTTTTTCTTCGTCTATCAGGTACATTATTAAAAAGTATTGGGGACGTATTTTTTCTTTTTTCACATAATCAAAACATTACAGAGGTACATTGATTTGAAATGTCGCATGACGTCACATGTTGGTACAATTTTTACCTACACGTGACGTCACGAGCCCCCACTCCCAAACTTTGACACGCTTTATCTTTGTAATTTTTTGGTTGATTGACACAAGAAAAAATATGTGTCCATTATTTTTTGATAATCTAACTGACGGACTAAATAGAATTTCGTTTTCTTTACCCCGTCGTCATCCCTATTTATAAGGGATCGACGCTATACTCGTACATCTTTATTAGTCAACTTTTACATAATCCATCCGTAGTTTCTATGCCTTCTCTTATAGCCAATGCAATTTAATTTCGCCAAATTAATTGTGTGAAAATCGCATCAAAGTCCATTGGGTAGTTTAGAAGAACAACGTGGTCAAAGAGACCAACACGAAAAGCGACATTCTTTTATAATATGTATAGAAGATACATCATTATTATGAAGCTAACTTCTTTCCGCGACTTCGTTCGCGTGTTAGAAGTCGGACACCACTATTTTCTAAAATAACAGCCGCACTTTTATAAAACTTTCCAGTTGCAAAACTACGTTTGTAATTTTGGTTTCAGCAGCCAAAATAATTTATAAAGAGAGTCAGAACTGGTGACGCGGGAGCAAGCGACGTACACGTGTCAGAAAACTGGTAACGCGGGAGCAAGCGACGTATACGTATAACGGCTCGTCCTGAGGTCGAGATTATTATAAAATAAAGACTTGTCTTGTGATATTATATCTACTATTCCTATCTAGGCTTTCTATTTTTATTTATAAATAGAAAGCTAAATCTAACGTATTTCATTATTTTATATTAGGTTGTGGTAAGCTTCAATATCTAAACAAAAACAAAGTATATTCCTACTTATAACATAACAGGCTCCTAACACAACGTTTTCCGCAAAGCTCCTGATTATTACTAACCTCCGTCTGGCTATTGTGCCGCATATTTTCATTAGGAAGGCAGATAGTACTCTGTTATCTACAACATACATACGTACGGTACGGTACGGAACGGAACGTTTATCGCACGAGCGGCGTTCTCGCTTCCGTCGTACGCACTGCAACTTGTTAAGCCAGGGTTTGCACACACAAATGATTATTATTTAATGAGAAAAATATATAATGTTATAAAACGCAATGATCTGCAGTTATTGTAAAAACAAACAGTATGAAGAAGGCTATGAAGGATAAATAGCACCTAAGTTCCTTGTGTTTAATAAAATACCGGCCAAGTGCGAGTTGCACTCGCACATGAAGTGGCCCCTTTCATTTTTATTAACTTTATTTTTATTTTTTGCTGTTATAAAGGCAATAGAAATTCAAACTTTGTGAAAATTTCAACTGTCTACCTATTACGGTTCATAAGATACAAACTGCTGCAAAAAACGCCGAAAAAAACACTTAAAAACACTTGATTTTTTTTAACTTTATTTAATTTTTATTATTTTTTGTTATAGCGACAATAGAAATATGCACTCTGTGAAAATTTTAACTGTCTATCTATTACGGTACATGAGGTACAGCCCGCTGACTGTCAGACGGACGGACGAACGGACAGAGGAGGCTTACTTAATAGGGTCCTGCTGGCACCATTTGGGTACGGAACCCTTAAAAAATAATATTAATAATTTCAGGTTTTCGGTCGACGATTATTTTCATGAAGGTCTAAGATAATATTCTCTCCATATTTTATTAGGTTTAACAACTTCCAATCATAATATCTATTTATAAAGAATTACTCACGTGCATTCATGAAAAATTATGAACTCGAAAAAAATACTATATTTATTATGTTCATCTCCAATAAATAGTCACGTGGTAACCTTGCCCTTAACACGCAAACTGTCACGCACAATATTACTCCAAAACTACGAAATTCTCTGAAATTGGGATTATTGAAGCTTATATGTTCTTTGCAGAGATTTTTTCGCTTCACTTGTCAAACATGAATACATTTGGAATAAGATTTCCATTTCGTCAAATCAAATTGTAGTTTCTTTATTAGAAATGAGGATTGTACGTGTAAAATGAAGATATAATGTTTGATTAATAATATTTGTTTAGGATTTTTGAGTACCTAGTCACAGTCTAATTTGACTCTAAAAAAGGTGTAATTTTTAATCAAATGTGTAATTTTATTTCAATAATGATCAATATATATATATATATTATGAGTATCTTTTTACGGGATAAAAACTCATTACAAAACAACAAGCCTGTAATCCCCGAAAGCTTAGATAGAGGTGTGCCTATAGTTCACCCACATTACGTCAGTTATGTTTAAATCCCATGTAATAGTAGGCGAGCCTATTGCTGTCAACCGGGCACAAATCCAGACTCCAGGCTGCTACTGAAAAAATCCTGATGGAAAAACCCAATAACACTTTCCCTGACCTGGTATTCGATTCCAGGACCTCATGCTCGGCAGTAGCGCTTGCGACCACTAGGCCAACGAAGCAGTTGCAAACTTATTACAAAACCGGGGTGTAAAAATTGGGATATTTATGTAGATTAGATTAATGATATAGCAAGCCTTATCTCTATGAACTTTAAGAAAGATCAAGTATATTACATTTTTAACTCTGTTAGCTTCGTTGCTAATGTTATTGTGCATGCTGTGTGGTCTCCAATAAGTGAAGGAGTGCACCTACTTATTACCCTTTATATATAGATATTGCCCTTAATTTTATGTTTCATGTATTGTGTACATCTTTTGTTGGAGATCCTAAATAAATAAATAAAGAGTAATAAAGAGTATTCTATTCTATAAAGTGTAAAGAACATAAAAAAGTTTTGTAATTTAGAAGTATTCGTCCAACTAATAAAAAGCTTCAAGATTTTATCGAAACGATTTTAGATTTAAGATAAATATTCGGACCAACTACAAACTACTTTGGTAGAAAACATTCCTGCGATAAATTAAAGGGTTGTTTCGGTAACAATTTATTGAAACAATTATTTTTCTAAACCAATACCGAAGTTACAGAATTCAAGCATATCAATCCTGAATTCTTTAAATAACTATCACTCAATGCATAATCAGCCTATAATATTCCCATTGCAGGGAAGGCCATAATCTACCATACGGGCCTACTGTCACATGTCTTCGAATTTTTGGTTCTAAGACATGTCGGTTTCCTCACAATGTTTTCCTTCACCTCTGGGCCATCACTCAATGTATCTACAGAATTTTAAAATGTATTGTTATTATGTCCTAAGATTCCTCAGATAAGTAGGTTCTTAACGAAAAATTTGTCAAAGGACCACTATTGAACAAGAAGAACCAATGCAAATAACCATGACAAACTACTTATCGTTGACGCACATATTGGTTATAACACTTTGGTAGGCAAACGTCGTTGGGCTATTTAAGTTCTGAGTTAAGCTACATGAATACTGACAAATACTTGCACTGATTGGGCAATACAACTCAAATCTGTGCGTCTTTCCTCAGAAGACCATTTCAGACACTAATCTAAGTACATGGTCCTCACATGAACTGACCAAGATTATGTCTGGACTTTAAAAGAGGCTGTGACCTCTGAATTTGCTTCGGCCTTTCTTCTCAGAGTAGTCGAATAGGAAACGCCGACCTCATCTAGTTTTTTTTAATATGATTGACGTTTAAAAGTGCTTGTACAAACCTACGAGTACTTACAGAAATAAAACCATTTATCATTTATCACAAACAGACCATACCCATACCTTAAGGTACAAGTATCAAGAAAATAATACAACAATTTCCTCCTCTATAAATAAAAACAGAATCCTTAATAAAATACATACTCAGACACAAACTTCTAAAATATAATTACACAAGGAACAAACTAGGATCGCGTCTAAAACTCTCGGCAACTAAATTCCGCCGTCATAATAACGTATAGTCTATTCCAAAAGTATCTCATAAAAGTGTAAACAAACCGTAACACGTTATCAATCGGAATCGGTTTCATTTTGACAGTTCAACAACATTCATAGCGTTATTTACGTGTTGAGCAGGCAAATTTTCCGAACTTATGAAGTAATGGAATTTGCTTCTAAATGATTCTGATTCTGATTGATAGTGTGTTACGCAATTAGGGTGCAGCTTAAACTCTTTTACCATCAATGATTAAAAGGAATTAGTATCACACTCATTATTAAATTGATGGTTTTCAAAATCAACGACGACAACTTCAATTCAACTTCAATTGTCAAAAAAAAATACATCTGTCAATTAAAATTAAAAAAATCGGGTTTAAGTATTCAAATAATCAAATCAGCCTTTTACGATCCGAGGCACAATGTTAAAGGATTATTTAAAATGTGTAACAGCAATATATGTATTATGACGGCGGAGCTCGTTGCAATATCAAAGGCTCTTACATATTTGCAAAATGCGGCGATCGATAACAATAGGATTGTCATTTTTATAGACAGCAGAAGTGCTCTGCAGCATATAGTTCGATGCGCCTCTGGCCATAGAGGTGTCTCGATAACTTATGCAATATTAAGCCAAATATGGTATTTCACGTCCAATAATATTAATGTGATATTGCAATGGGTTCCGTCGCATGTGGGTTTACGGGGGAACGAGGAGGTTGACCAATTAGCAAAGACTTCAGTCTTGGACGGTATCGAGCTAAATATTACTCCGAGCTACTTTGAACTTCTGCCGAAATACAAAATTGAATGCTCCAAAAATTGGAAAGAATATTTTAATAAAATGTCATTAGAAAAGGGAATTTGGTACAAGACATTGCAATGTGAACCACCTCGTATTCCTTGGTTTGTCGATATTAAGCTTAATAGAAAGTTTATAATAATAGCGCATAGACTACGGTCTGGACACGTTCCACTCAACAAGTTTCGACACTTAATGGGGAAAAGTGACAGCCCCAATTGTACACAATGTCATACGATGGAGGACGTCCATCACTTGTTGGTGGAGTGCGTTAGGACCCGAGCTGCTAGAGAGGCGCTGATGAATACCTTCAAAATTAATTTGATAGATGTTGGTTTTGTTCAAAGCATATTATCAGAGCCTGTCTCGAATGCAGCTATCTTACTTTATAAAATAGTATATATGATTTTGAAGTCTGAATAGTGTAAAGCTTTTATTGTTATTAGGTTATGATGGGGCTGGCATGGTCGTGTTGTGACCAAAAGCCCCTAAATTTATAATAGATAATAAAAAAAAAAAAAAAAAAAAAATTAAAAAAATCGGGTTTAAGTATTCAAATAATCAAATCAAAGCATTCAAGTTGTAAGTGGTACTACAAATAAATTGGCATACAAAGGAACCTTTTCTGATCCATTTGTTTACATTTTGTTCAGATAGTTTTTGAACAGACCATAACGTAAACGAAGCGTTATACGTTAGTATGTGGTTTTATTAAAGCCTTAGGAAAATGTCTGGCGAGACTACATCCCGACCTTCTGATAATGAAAGGTTTGGGATATCAGGTTTAACTTCAGATTATATTTAACGTTAAAACTGAATTGATAGTAAGGTGAATGAAGAGTGTTTCTAAGAAGTGGTTGTATTGAATGAAGGTTATGTTAATTTATGTTCAATAACAATTAATTTGATACTTGAAAACATATCTTGTAAATACGCCAGGCCCAAGTGAGAAAACATATCTACATATGTGTTTAACATATGCCAGGATTATTTTAGGACTTTTAATCACTTTATGCATTTATGGCTCTCGTGACTAAGTAAAACTGCCGCCCGGATCAATCGATCAAGTTAAGCTACACTTGAAAAACGGCGAAGACAAACATCGAGAGAAAACTCACATGTCCTAGGACCAAAAATTCGAAGACATGTGACATCTACCAACCCGCACTGGGCTTGCGGGGTAGATTACCCACTCCCTCTCGAAGAGAGGAGGCCTGTTTCCCAGCAGTGGGAACATTATAGGCTGATTATGCATGTTGTATGTTTTATTAAAACATTATGATAAAATTATGCAAAGCACGCAAAAACACTTCATAAACATTAATTAAACTGAAGTCCCGTTTATTAAAAGTAGTTGCGATATTATTTCTGAGAACAATCGTCTTGAGACTTTTTAATAAGTAAACGTATTTCTGCTGTAAAAACTAAGGAGTGTTTTTTTTTTAATATTTTATTCTTGTCTATATATTAATAGTTTTTTCTTTACTCATATTTTATCACCCTGTAAGTATCCCATATGTCTTTTTCCTCTTGTTTTGTCTGAAGTCTCGAAGAACTTAGCAATAGCATAATCTCTCCCCTCTTTTCCCGCGCCACTTCGAACCAGCCCTCGCGGTACGCGTCCAGGTCATCTCACTATCTCTTTTTGGGGCGGCCTCGGCGGCACCGTCCATCTTCAGGCATTCACTTTGTGGAGACTTGATAATAAATATTATTTATAATAAGAATTATATAATTCAGAAAGAATATACAGACCCAATTAAGACGACTCATTAAAAAACTTGAAGAAGGAACTTTTAAAACTTAAAGGCTCGACTTAGAAAATAAACATGAACTTTCAAGAACCATCAGTTCTAGTACTATGCAAAGTCTAATGGGTACATCATAAATATGTACTGTACAGACCCTTTATTCGGATGTCTAGCCGAGGTACACCGCAATTGTGAAAAGCCAAATTGTCGGGTTCGAGAGTATAAGAGGTAGTCTCGTAAAATTAATATGTAGGGAGTGCTTCTTGCTAAATGTGGGCAGTATTAAAACGGAGTACTAATAGGAGGGGGAGGGGTGCCCTCACAACCGCAGACTTTATGTCCTCAGACCGGTCTAGAATTATTAATTAACCGAATGGTGATTGCATTCCTTGGTCGCGGTCTCCATAGTTATTTGAGTTCATAAATTAGTAATGGTTCAAGATGACAGCTTACACTGGCTTCGAGGTGGAGTGGAATGGAGTTCGATATTTAATTTAGAAGATTGATATTTATTTGTATGTATCTGCAGAAAGTTGCAACTTTAACTTTAACTTTGCAACAGTGTTGCTGTTGCCAATGCTGAGTTTAAAACGTTTTCCCTTTGACACTATGAAACTCTATGACACTATAAAATATATAGGTACACTATATGATACTATGATACTATAAAACACTGGCCGTATTTTTGGTTTGAATTAATATTATTATCACAGAGTAGGTAGTTCAAAGGCAATGGCCGTGATAAAAGGAAAAAATAAAGTAAATTAAAGTTAGATACTCAAGTAATTTAGAAGGGACTTGTGGCTAAGTAATAACAGCCGCACGGATCAATCGATCAGGTTAAGCAACACTTGCCATGGTTGGTCCGTGGATGGGTGACCATCTATACATACCAAAACTCCTTTGTGCCTCGGAAAGCACGTTAAGCCGTTGGTCCCGGCTCACGGCTGTCATTCGTAGATGACCGCCAGAAGCTTAAAAGTCTGACAACCAGTCTTACCAAGGGGTATTGTAATCCCCAGTAACTGGGTTGTGGGGTTGTAGAGGTCAGATAGGCAGTCACTCCATGTAAAATACTGGTATTCAGCTGCATCTGGTTAGACTGGAAGCCGACCACAACATAATTGGGTAAAGGCTAGGTAGATGATGACTTAAGTAAATCAGAAAATATACCATATTTTTCTAAAAAAAAACATAATTATGTTTAAAGAGAAAATTAATTTCTAATCCTCTGATGTAATACACACGAAAAGTAACATACTTATACTTATGAATGTATTAATACCCTCAACCTCAATAGAATTCTAAGCAACCAACCCAAGAACGAACAAAGAACAACAATCGCATTCATTTGACGTCTAATTTACATAAATATGAGATTTTCGCGAATAACCATACTTAAACACCGTTGATTCGGAATTGTGGCACAATGAAGATTGCTTCCGACCCGTCGAGCAATATGTTTAAAGAGAAAATTTGAATATAAGTTACGCCGCGTATCTTGTTAAAATTAAGGATTTAAATTTAAATTTTGTGAAGCGTCCTGGGGCGAATAGGTGAAACGAAATAAATATGAATATGAATGGGGAATCAGACAAGTACACGAACGGGTTTCGAATTATTAACTTTTCGAGTGCACTCGGTTTTGAAGGTACCGTTGGAAATGAAAGCCTTTCCTCGAGTGTACGTCTAACAAGCTTGTCATTTTCTAAACGTCAAATCTTTACTGGTGAAACGTATGTGCTTTACGTTAGGTCAAGTAGGGATTTTATATAAATGAACGTAGTCGGATTATTTCTTGTTGGTATATGGTTCTTATTGCGCACGATTCCTGTCGAGTTTGACAGGACAGATTGAAATCTATCGATCTCATTATTTTGGGTTATTATTATCAACTCAAAAGTCAAGCAGCTTCAATCTATAGTCATAATAAAACTGAAGAGTTTGTTTGTTTTTTTGTTTGAACGCGCCAATCACTAAAACTACCTATACCCATTGACTTATATATTACTAGCGTAAGGACCGGGCTAACCGAGCGACGAAATGGCACCAACGCGCTGGCCCTAAAATTACGGTTTAGGGCCAACGGGACTCAGTTGACCAGTGGTCCGCGCGAGGGAATGAACGTGTATTTGCCTGTCATAAAAATGCCTAGTCGCGTAGTAAAAGACTGCAAAAATTACGATACCAAGATTAAAAAGAAATATGGGGTATCGTATTATCGGAATGTAACCTTACATTATTTTTGTTGCAATTAAATGATTAAATAAACACATTTTTAAAGCGATAATTATTTTACCAATGGCGGCCATTGTGTGGCCAATGGGTGCTAGATGTGAACAAAGTAACCTTGTACGGACGTCATATTTTTGTCTTAAGATTTTAGTGTAAGTAATTTTGAATTTTGGTAGCAAATTAGGAGAAGACATATAAACGATGTTTATACAACATGCGATAGCAAATTACGATACAAATAATTTTTAAATTGCAGATTTCCAAATGATTCTCTGCTCACTTTTGTGACATTGATGTCATTATTTTTATATTATTATTTATTTATTTATAAGGCAGTCGCTCCATGTAAAATACTGGTATTCAGCTGAATCCAGTTAGACTGGAAGCCGACCCCAACATAGTTGGGAAAAGGCTAGGATGATGTTGATTTATTTATTTATAAGGAATAATTATATTCATTAGCTGATATAATTGACAAATATGAGAGGATACGATTTTGGTTTTTCTCCAAAGTTTGGGAATTTTCGCGGTGGCCAGAAGACCTGTGTTGATTTCGACTGTCCGAAATCTGATATACCTATTGAGAATGTGATATTTTAACAATCTGATATTCTGAGTTAAAAGGATATCGGTATGCAACTGACTACTGACTCACGACAAAATGTGATTTAAAAAAAGTACTTAATTGAAAATGTAAGTTACGCACGTACAGACGCCAGCACATCAACCTACACCTAACTGTCAAATTTTCCCAATCAACATTGAACCTTATGCTTTAGCGATAAAGTTGAAAATCTATTACAGAAATCTGACAGATTGTAGTAGGTTGATGTGCTGGCGTCTGTACAAGGTTACGATGTCGACCTATGCAGCGCTGTTCTCACGTAGTTCGTATGAGTTATAACAGATGGCGCTACTTTTGCTTGTATGAAGATGGTCTATGTAAAATGTTCAGATGGGCGTATCCTTACTTTTGAAATCATTGCCTATACCTATATCGATATTTGCATTTGATAGCCCAATCCTTGAGAAAGGCTATAAGCTATACATGACGCTAGAACTTTTTGGAGCCGAGAAAAAATAAAAAAAATAAGAAAGAACGAGAAAACAAAATAATAGCGAGGGCAGAAGCTAATAAATAATAATCAATTTGAACTCTGTAAGCACAAACGCAAAAATATTTCAGATTCGAGTTCCTGCAGCAAATATTTTCATCTCTACTATGCAGACGGTACGCAGACATCTCAAAATCAAGCAGATAGGCCAACGGAGACAATTTAGTCGCAACGTATAATTTGGGTTTCGGCTAAGGACCCGAGTTGACCGGCCGCGCGCCGAATTTCAAGAGCCCCTTTATCCGAGTAGTGGCGGAAACTAGAGGTGGGTGAGCCCCTTTTGTTTTTTTGTTAAAGTTTCTTCTGCCACTATTGAGTTTGTCGGTACTTATTTTTTTGTTAAGTGTACTTCAAAAAGTGTTTCAACTTTTGAAGGTGAGCAAAGTTACTACGAGGTACTTAGGTAGTTACTTTGGTCATCGTGTCAAATGATAACGAACATAGATAGTATGATGTGTTTTGTACTGTTTGTTATTAAAATAGTTACTTATAATTCCATTACAGAATCATAGGTAGCGAATGAACACACCAAGGAAAAAGTAATGGCTATTATTTGTTCCAAAGTTTTCATCTTTCATTTACGTGGTTTTATCTATTGTAGTCGGTACCTACTGCATAGCATGCCCAAATATTTTCATAGCCAAAATATTCAGCTTTCACCCCAGCACTCACTTTAAAAAAGAATGAAAAAAAACAAAGCAAAATCACTATGAAATCCGCCAAACATTTTAAAAGGCATATTGAAGCTTTTAAAATTTCGCCATTTTTATTATTCCTGTTTTAATTGCTGGTGGTAACAAAGGAAGATCGAATGACGTAAATTAAGGGACAAGTCTGCTTTTTAGGATCTATTCACGCATTGTTTGAATAGTGAGTGTTTCGTTTTAATTAATTTCGCTTATTAGGAGTTTTTGTTTACGTTTGTTGACGAAGGCTCGTGACTAAATAATAAAAGTCGCATGGACCGATCGAAGATATTAAGCTACGCTTGCCGCGGTCCGTTCGTGGATGGGTGACCATCCATCACATATCGAGACTCCTACGTGCCACGGAAAGCACGTTAAGCCTTTAGTCCCGGCTGTCATTCGTAGATCTTTGACGGTCGTTACGGGTAGTCAGAAGCCCAAAAGTCTGACAACCAGTCTTACCAAGAGGTATCGTGTTACCCAGTAAATGGGTTGTGGATATCCGATAAGCAGTCGCTCCATGTCAAAAACTGTTAGTCAGACGTATCTGGTTAGACTGGAAGAAGACCCCAGCATAGCAGTCGCGTGCATTGCATATAGGCATATAAGCAGTGCCTACCTCGATATATCAACATAAGCATGTCAATTACATTTTAGTATGTATGCCCCACAATTAAGAAATTCACTAAATTATCATACCTAACAAAAAACAAAATCTTCGTACAAACACGCGCGGCAGTAGGCAGTCGCCGGACGGCCTACTCGGCTCCCGTACTATTCGCACATGGTCATTGGTCTTTACTCGTTCAAGTTAATACGACAAAATTAAAAATACGTATATCTCACGCGTAATACCATGACGTTCGACCTTCGCAATTTATCACCCTTAAGTAGGCATGCCTACTCAAATAACTAAACTTTTGATCTCACTTTTTTTTTCTGATTAGTGACCGCGTTTGCCTAGACTAAACCCGGCCTAGTGCCTACCTATTCTGAAAACCAATGCACGCCACTGCAGCATAGCTGGGGAAAGGCTGGATAGCTTGATTTTGCGGGCCGTCTGTATAGAATCTAACGATGTGGAGCAAATCTAGGTATGTATTTGTTGAAAATAAACGTAGTGATGTGTACGGCATTCGGAATAAACTGATAGCTCATTGCAGGTGGTGCCCTATCGCTCTTTACAGTGCACTGCACACGTTGGATTTTGCTGTGAGCGTTTTAGTTTTCTTACAATGTTTTTATTCAGCGTTTTATAGTCAGTCTACTATCTTACTACTCGTAAAGAAAAAATTCCGTATTAGGTTTACGAATTGGTTAGAGTTGCCAAATTAGGTATAATTTTGATTGTAGTTTATAACTTGTTATAAACTTGGTACACCTTACCTGGTCTTGTTACATCTTGGTGCGAGTGGGACTTGCACACGAAGGGTTCCGTATCAGAAGACAAACAACACAGAAAAAATAAACACGTTTCTTGTAGGTCCCTTTAATTTTTATATACTTTTTTTATTATATACTTTATTCTATATTTTTTTATTATAAACTTTATTATATAATTTTTTAACTGTCTACCTATTACGGTTCATGAGATACAGCCCACTTGCAGACAGACGGATGGACTGCGGAGGCTTAGTAATCGGGTTCCGTTAGCACAAAACAAAAATGGCTTCGGTCGTTTTTCGTGCTAAAACGTTTCCGTTACTCGAGCAGACCTTTACTCTCTTCAAAATACAGTAGAAATGCACAAATTTTGAACTAATCGGCACGTATGCACGACATCGTTGCTTCGTACTCGTATATACCAGACGTCTATAACCAAGAAGGCATTAGCCAGCAACAGCTGTTCAGGGTTCTGTACGTGAACCGAAGTTAATTAGAAGCCTTTGCGAACCGCGGTCCGGCTGCGGTTTTAATAATTCCCACCGTCCAGCGTAAGAGAATTGATATAAATGATTTTGTTGGACCCCACACTAATTTGAGCCCGAAGTTTCGCCCGTACTTGGGATTAATGACTGTCTGAATAGCAACATGAGCTTAGTTTTGCAGTAACTCATTTCGTTGTCGAACGGGCGTTCACTTTGAACTTCAAACAAATGTTTGGAAGCACGTAATCGTGTGTTTAAATGAAGGAAACTCTTATTTGTTCTTTTTGTTTACTTGTTAGGATTGAAAGGTGTGCTGCACTGAATGTTTTGTTAGATCAAATTGTTGTTTAGTCAAATAGAAATAATGTAAAGTCTGGTTATTTAAAATTGAATGCTTAAACTGACTAGTGAATCAAATTGTTCCATTTAGTTCGCGGCGTAATTGCGTAACACACTAACTTACAGTAGAAATGGCTTTCATTATGACAGTTCAACAAAATTCATTGCGTTATTTACGTTGTTGAGCAGACAGATTTTTCGAACGTATAAAGCAATGGATTAGGAATATCCTTCAAAATTATTAAAATTCTGATTGATAGTGTGTTACGCAATTAGGGTGCCGCCTAGCCTACCTATATAGATAGGATTTTCGTTGGTATATACCAACAAAAATCATGTCGTGTATGTTTGAAACGAACCTCTACCCTTGAAGAAAGCGACGGTTTCCTCATTAATAACAATAAACCATTCTTCGACCCATCCTTAAACCCAATTAAATGGACTTATCCTACTGCCATTCAATGATGCGGGTTTTATTAGGTGCGAGAAATACATTTTATGAAAATAAACACAAGGAAAAGCTCATTAAAAATACGTAAGAGCAGAGTCTGTCACGGTTCACGACAGTTCGCTTCACGTCTGCGTTGCATGCGCGTCAAAGTTATCCACAGTTATTAACTGGCATGTCAGTTTCTAATTACTCGATCCTGTTATCACCTGCTACTGACGGCTACATTTCTACCCTATCTGCACCAGTCTTAGCAGACCCACCGTCGCGACAGCAAAGTACGAAACAAAAAGGTCACGTTGTTAAAATAAGGGGTCTGGACAAAGTGGTCCTTCGAGCCGGCTCCGAAGCAACGTGAAGTCGCGAAATATGTTCAGATGACAGCTCCATTATAGTAATGTGTCAAACAAGGGGTTTAAGGTATTATTAATGGTGGGAAAGGTAATAATTTTCTTTGTTTGCTCGCGTTGGGAGCTTTTGTTTCAACTTGTTAATGTGCCGCCGCAGACAATGGTGTGCGGGCTATTAGAATATAGTTGACAGGGTTGATCTCTTAACAATATTCTTAGTTTATGAATTGGTATTGTATTAAAACGGTCATTGGTAACTGTTGGCTACTTTATATTTATAATAAGGTAGTATAGATATACAACAAACAAGTTAACGGGACTATTTCTTAATTCGATAGTTACTTAGCAATGTAAGTAATAGTTAAATTACTTATTAACTAATAGGCTAGACGAGAGCAGTGATAACGGCATACTTACTAGACTTACGGCATGTCTTAGAACCAAAAATTCGAAGACATTTAACTACCAACCCGCACTTGGCCCGCGTGGTGGATTACGACCCACTCCCTCTCACAGAGAGGAGTCCTGTATCCCAGCAGTGGGATCATTATAGGCTGATTGTAATGTGAATAAAGCATCACTAATTGAGATAATTTACATAAACACAAAATGTTAAACCTCCTCTAGCTGTACCATTAAAATAAATCCTGATAGCCACTGATGATCACCAATTCACCAATGCCCATCATCGTTAAAAATATTTTGTACCTAAATAATGAAAACTAAATGATTGATCAACCGATGTGTTCAGTAATTAAGCCCTGATCAATAAATAGTGCAAAATCATGTTTTTGAGCTCTCCAATATACTACAAACACTAAATGCAGAACCCGTTAAGAGTAGGTAATTACGTATCATAGACATTTTTATACATTTTTTTTTCGGTTTTTGTTTTAGCCGGAGTTATACGTAATCTAAAGTAAATAAAAGTGCACAGTGCTGCACACCGCTACCCTATTTCAAGTTAAACAAATATCAACTTTATTTTTAAGTTGATTTAAGAGTGACTAGCACTGTTGACAAAGTTATAAAAATGTTTGAAGTTGTAGCGTAAACTGAACTTTATTGTGTAGGAATTTAAATTTATTTTTCCGTTAATTCATATTTGTTTACATTTTTGGCAAATAAATCGCGAATGCACGGGTATACGATGTATGCCTTAATTGCATGACTTAGTAATGACGTGTCTCTCCTTTGGCTGTTCTGTTTAAAGATGACTAACTTATAAAACACGGCCTTGCTCGGCTGATAAAACTCTAAGATGAAATAAAGAAGATAATACAATTTAATCCAATAAACAAAGTATTTATTAAGGGCCCTATTTAAGACGAGCTCAATAGAACGATACGCTTCACTGGTCCTTAGATGCGCCTCATCCAATTTCACGGTTGTTCCTTATTCGCCTTTGTTAATTGTTAATTTGTATTAAGAAATTTTCGAGATTATTGATTAAGCTTATTAATTTTACGAGTGAATAATTTTATTTTTATCACATCTATTCAAAAAGAGCTAGTGTATTCTTCGTAAACAGGGACTACAATAGCTCTTTAATCCCTATAGGGACTAAAAGTGATTTAAATTTGGAATGTGGATATTGTTGGTAAAAGTTCCAACCACCAAAGAGATAAATCACGAACATTGTATGAACAAGTAACAGGCTGTATGATGAAGTAATACGCGAGCGAGCCAAATTAAAAATAAGTAAATATTTGTGAAAAAATAAAAAAAACGCGCGAAAAGCATTCTGCCTTCGTTCGTAATTGTTTACTCAAAATTGTATTAAATAAATAAACGCACCATTCTTATTCATAAATTGCACTTAGTTATTTTTTCATAGAGGGTGATAAAAAATAGAGTCCACCGCGGGAGCAAGACTATTTTAAGATCGAGTGACGTACTTTGAATCCCTCGCTGCGCTCTGGATTCAAAGAAACACTCGCCTTCAAAATAGTTGTTTGCTCCCTTGGCAAATAATCTACTGTTATAATTATTTATAAAGATTCCATGTTAAATTAACTGAAAAAGGGGACATTTAACTACCAAAAAAAAAAACAGCACCTGACACTACCCCATACAAGTTTAGACGTGATTAAAAACTTGCCTACTAAAATTACGTCAATTTACGTCAGGCGCTGATTAATTTGACAGGCCTAAACTAAAATTTATCTTCTGTCCTTTTCTTATTGAAATAGAAAGAAAAAGATGCACTGAACTTAGATCTAGTTTAGTTTGTGAACAACAATCGGCATCAATGTCTATCATTGATAGCAAAATGTAGAAATGTTTTCTGTTTCAGTCTCATTTAGATTCAACAACATTCAAAATATTTTCAGTACTCCCGTCAACCAAGCTATGTCTCCCATCATTATACAGGCTGCGTCAATAACTCGTCCCCTCGCCACGGCCATACACCGCCGTTTTAAACTCCATCCTGTGTACAGAAACATTCAAACTTTGCAGACAAATTCGATCTGTGCGGGGCGATTCGGACCATGCATATTGTAGCTTTGTTTACGCAATAAAAACCTTTATTTAAAATGCGATACGGAACACAATTGTGTATTCTGTATGCACCGAATATGGTATCATGAAGTCCTGGTTCATACAGCCGCGTTTACATAACTTTGGTACCTATATACTAGATAGGTATGTTACTAGGTAGATGATAGCTTTGTTAGGTAAGTCTGTGCAATTTAAATTGAAACTTCGGATTAAATTCAGCGAACAGAGTTTTTATCAAAGGAAATGGCCGTTTAATTAAGTTTTTATATCCATTGATTCATGTAGTAACGTAAACATACGCGTTAACCGTAATATGTACCTGGAGAAACAATTATTACGAGCGTAATAGATTATCCTAATTATAGGTATTGTTATTGTTATCATTTTACTGTTAAAACTTGATGAAATAGTCATGTTTTGCATAACCTAAATATTAAGGAATAATGTAGCAAAACATAGAAAATATTCCAAACGGATATCCACCTTTTATGTCGTTGATATTTTGGATGACGGTAGATAGAAACGTCAAAGTTGTTCTGTTCACGACTATAAAAGGGGGAGCTCCCAGTGGCGGGGATCAGTCTTGTTCGAGACATCGACCAGAACGGAGCTCCGACCTACAGTCAGTTGATTAGTACTAGTGACGTTATTATGTGGAATAAATCGACCAGATGTCATGTAAGTTAACTGATTTTATTATTATATATAACTATGGTTTCTGTAAATGTAATAATATGGCCAATAATGCCAATGTTGTAAAGTGTATAATGGAATATTCCTAGCTTTTGTTATTATGTTGCTATTATTTTGAGGTCTCTTGGACCATTGTCCAAGAGGTATGATTAATTGTTTTTTAAAATAATGATAATTTATGGCAATATAAGTAATTTGTTGATAGAATACTTTAATACTGTTTCCATGTAGTTTCTTGTCCTTCTTCTCCATGATGACCTAGATTTGGAACGGACAACTAGTTTTCTGATTAATTACTGACAAGCCTAAATTGAAATAAATGTCTAGCTTGTCTTTCTGTGCTTTATTTCATAAAATCCTTTCCCTACATACCATATTCATAGTTATGATAATGGCATCTCGCAGTTCAACCTATGAGGTGCATGCAGACTCAACGGCGCAGCTCCTTATAAAGGCGATCGCTAGTGGGGGGGGAAAACGTTACAATATTTTACTGGATTGGATACCAAGTCCTTTAGGCCAAATGATCGATAGAGTGAATGATTTGTCTATGATGCGTTCGGTGCACGTTCCACTAGCGACATCTAGTCGCCGTCTCTAGCAGCTGCTAAACAATATGGTTGCCGTCATATATATATAGAGTTTTATAGACAGATTATACTTTATTTTCTAACAAGCGCAAGGCGGAAATCAATATAAATGACTTTTATTCTGTTTCATATCATTATCATCATCATCATTTCAGCCGAAACACGTCCAGTGCTGGACATAGGCCTCCCCCAAGAACCTCCACTTCGACCGGTTCTGTGCTTCTCGCTTCCAACGAGTTCCTGCGGCCTTCACAAGGTCGTCGGTCCACCGGTCCACCTTGTGGGAGGCCTTCCAATTACGCTACATCTTCCGGTATGCAGCTGCCACTCCAGAACCTTTCGGCCCCATCGGCCATCTGTTCTGCGAGCAATGTGCCCTGCCCACTGCCACTTAAGTTAGGCAATTCTTCGGGCTATGTCGATTACCTTGGTTCTCCTGCGGATCTCCTCATTTCTTATAAAAATCGGAAATTTCAGAAATCATAATAATCCATTTATATCCATTCCTGGGTAAGTTTTGACCGAATTGCAGTTTTCTATGAAACAGACAATTTTTTTCGAAATCAACTTAATTACCATTAACATAAAGTTCATATTTGTTTAACATGAAATAACATTTATTTGAAAGAAAAAAATACGTACAAAGATGATGCTTATTACTAAAGAAACATACACATACTAGTATTATTGACATCAACTTCCCCCCTTCCCCCACACACAACAAAAAATCTATCGTGTCTTATTCTTACAACAAAATATTTCACACTTCCTTGATTTCTTTATATGAGAGTCCAACAATAGCTATTTAATATCTAATAATTCCCCATCTATTGTCGGAAATAGGGGTGGGCAGAGAGGGTAGTGAACCAGGCCCCTTATAATTTTGCACACTCCACTTAGTTCGTTATTTCAAGAATTTTATTGTTGATAATTAAGGATCTGGAGATAAAGAGATTATCTCACGAATTTTAATTGGAAGATTGGCGTTTGGATGGTTTTTATTAAAATTTAGATTTGTAATTTTCATATTGGTTCCGGTTGAAGAAATCTTGTGTAAAGATCATAATAAATAGTCTTTTATCTCAAGTCACTTTGATAAAAGGATTTTTACACGGAAAGCAGTCCCAACTCCCACCGGGTTGCAAATAACATCCACACGTCGTGGGTATGGCATGGCGGACCGAGACCCTATGTGCTGATGGTAATCACCGGGGTGGTTTTTGTGAGGAAAAAATCCCACATTCCCCGACTTCCCTCCCCGGAGGTCGGCTGCTTTTTGAAGGCTTCCCCCGGGAAAAAAAAGGTATGGTATGGCATTACACCACCATGGCATTGGTACCAGTATTACATGGACATAGACAATGGTGGTCAACAGGGAGCAGTGGTGGTGGTGGTTGCTTTGTGTAAATTATTACATCACCATTGCTCTCAAAACGGTGAAGGAAAACGTCGTGAGGAAATCGGCATGTCCTAGAACCAAAAATTCGAGGACATGTGACATCTATCACCCCGCAAGAGTAACTTAGATAAAGTGGTTAAGACAGATATTATAACAGAAGACGAAATAGCAGGGGATCGAGGTGGGCTCAGGGGATCAGACCGGAATAAATCGCACTACCGTGTGGTGGATTACGGCCCACTCCCTGGCACTGAGGGGAGGCCTGTGTCCCAGCAGTGTAGACACTATAGGCTGATTATCTGATTATTCAAGATTCCAATGAAGTGGAAAATACTTAATGTGATAGAGGAAATTGGAGAGTAGTAACTAATATTGTCGGGTGGTTGAATAAGGTCAGGAAGATGAATTAATAAAAAGTTGACCTTTCAAAAAGATATCAAAGTACAAGAACCAGGCAAGTGCGAGTCGGACTCTGGCAACGAGGGTTCCGTACAAGTTTGTAGGTACCTATGTAAATAGTTTATCACGGTATTTTTTTTATGTACTTGACCTCAAATTTACGGTTTTTGGATTTTTCCGTTTACTTGTGCTATATGACCTTACTTCTAGCCAAATTTCATGATTCTAGGTCAACGGAAAATACCCTATTTTGATTCCCTTGAGAGTGTCGAAATATAAGTTTTTTGTGGCATAAACGGCCGTATCTCTTTTCACATTAACATAGAAGTTTGATTTTTTCACAGCTTCAAGGGACCACAAACCTGAATTTCAACTCGATACCTCCACGCGTTCCCGAGATAAAGGGTCTTGACAGACAGACAGACGGATAACAAAGTGATCGTATAAGGGTTCCGTTTTTTTCCTTTTGAGGTGCGGAAACCTAAAAAGAAGAGAGAGATGAAAGTTCTTCTTTTGTAGCTTGTTAAGGAAACGACCGCAACTCTGTCTTCGCGAAGCCTTTAGATGATCTTTGTTGTACGCTTATATTTGGTTCATACTTAGCAGACATCGTCCTGCTGTCCTTGTTTCAGCCGCAAGGCTCTAATCTACCCAGAGATTGGTCCCAGAAATTATTTGTAGCTAAATCTGCCTAGAGATCTGGGTCACGTAGATACTAGTAGATAGATTGGTGCATAAACCTGCGCAAATGTATCGATATTTCAAAGGCGCACCTATATGCAACACAGAAAGATATTTTGTTTGATGCTTAACGTCCAGATAACCTCATGAAATGCGGATTTTGGGAGACTATAGAAGAATTTGCCCTGTTTTTATTTTGGCAGTTATATTTTTATGGTAGAAACCATCAAAAAGGATCTGAATCATCCTGATAAGCTAATTAACAAGTAGGAAGGAGAGGTGATATGCAAGAAGAGCGAGTATTGATTCACTTTCGCTATCGGTCGAGGTCAGTTGCGCGCGGCTGCAGTGGGCTACTGGAGCACGCAGCAGTGTAGTCCAAGCCTTGCAACCTAGTGCATCTCAACGACATGTTCCTGAAAAACTAACATCCTTTTTCAACAAGTGTTTCTAAAAACGATTAAAAATTACTCAGTGACAAAGGAAAACTGTGAAAAGCGCGCGGTTTTGTGTTTCGGAAAAACTGTGGTCCAAAATATATAGGTCGCGGAACAAAACACCAACAGGACTATCAAAGGACCATAAAATTTTGAGTGGTGACTGTGCAAAGTGTGATTTATAACGTGTTCTTAAATACAAAAGTGCAGTGCTTTTATCAATTTTGATCCCAGATTTCATTTTTCGGACCACACCTGCCCTCCTCCCTTTTCATCCCCCTTCCTTCCCATAGCCGCTCATGGCTTATCGGATCATTTTGCTTGCCGACACACAATCTCCTAGACATTTCTTTGAGGCGTAAATACGACTCGCTGTACTGAATCCAATGAAAAGTGGAAAAAGATTAGAAAAGCGCTACTTGCTGGGTGAGGTGCCAAATATAGCGGGTATTGTGGGCGTATTCGTTTAAGAATAATAGTGGAGGATTTACGGCTGTCGGAGCGTCGCACGTCGGGGCCGATCAGCGCGGACAAAGCGTAAAGTGTAAAACTAGAAAAGGATAATATATGTATCTGATATGTGTTATTGTTCATATTGTCTAGCTGGTTTATACATAAAAGAATCTCAGCGGCTGCTCGCGTATTCAGCCAATTTTTCTTGCTGTTCTCGCTCCCTCCCGTTCCCTAGATCGATCGAGGTGATCTTTACAATTAGCCCAGGAAAATACAAATAGGTAAACCCACGCACGCGTGCCGCGGATGTGCCATCCCTTCGGCCTTGCTCAGATCCGTTCGGCTCGACGAATCAATCAGGTTATTGCCTTGGAACAGTAAATTTTGCGTGCGCATCTATCCAGGGCAGTGGTGGCCTAGTGGTATCAGCCTCGACTTACGAGTAGGTCGTGAGTTCGAATCCAGTCAGGCACTTTGGTTTTAGTGTTTAATTTCATCACCACTCCTCTCAAAACGGTTTAGGAAAACATCGTGAGGTAACCGGATATCCCAGGACCAAAAATTCGAAGACACGTGACATCTACCAACCCGCACTGGGCCCGCGTAATGGATTATGGCCCAGGCCCTCTCACAGAGTCCATACAGTGCGAATATTATAGGCTGATCATGTATCTATCAGGCCGTCGGCTACCAATCAGCCTCACTCGTTCTTCAGCGACCGATGGAGCGAATTTCCTAGAATATTGGAGACACTGCACGCTCGCGCTGCGCTTCATTTTGATTAAATTCTCTATACAAACTTTGTGTGGGGATAATGGCCACCACAGAAATCTAGAAGTAAGTTTAGTGATTCCTCGGTGAAGTGTTTTGTTTCGAAAGCAAACGACGCACGCCACAATAGGAAGAGCTACTATTGCAGCCCGAATATAACAAGTTCGAGACAATATCTATTTCTCCGTTATCTGCTAAATCCTACGTCGTAGCTTTGTCTATAGTCAGAAACACTGGAGTTGAGGAGAGCGTATATCTTGTTAATTCATGACACTTCAAATTGTTGTCTCAAACCAACAAAATGTCATGAAACAAATGAACCACGAAAACTTACCACAAACTAATTTTGCTTCAAACTAGAGTCCAAACAAAATGATCCGCGTTCCGCTAGCAGTGACATCTAAACTTAATCACCGCCAAGTCGAAGGTTTAAGAATTGGCACGTCCGCCTTATTCAGATTCTCAGAAGGGTTAAGCCTTTTGTAGTGACGAGTATATTAGTAGAGAAGTGACATATAAGAAATCCCATGCGTTAGATTGGTTGGGACCCCTCGAAAGCTTATCCTGTAATAATGTTTATTTTCCATCAAGAGAGTCGCCTGAACGCATGACACGTATAGGGATTTTAAAAATAATTTTGGACTTAAACCTCTTTGTAATGTGATTTGAAGGTAAAACCTGTAGCTTTGTAGCATGTGTGGGAAGGTAGCAAGCGAGTTGATTTCATGACGTAGTATTTCAGGGGATGTTTCCTATGCTTTATTTAATCCTACACCTTTTCTTACTTTCGGTTGCTTAAATCTGTGTGACCACATAAAATCTTGACTATTTTATTTTTATTTATAAAGCTTGGCTAAACTAATTAACGCGGATATTTCTAGCAGGAATGCGACATTAGGTTATAAAGCGTTTCATGCATTTTTAATAATTTTTATTAACTTAAAAAAGCTTGCGATTTGCTAATGTCAGTCAATCAACAATATAAAGCGAATGGTGTACTCGAAATTAAGTATCCTGCCGAACTTTCCAGACAATCAATGTCAAAAATGTACGTAAAGTGGTATTTTTTGCAGATTGTAACTGAGATTAGAAGTACTAAAATATTCCTAAATGGAGTTATGAATATGACAAACAGTACTCACGTTGCCACGTCCAAGCCAAAAGATGTGGCGCTGATCGCCATCCTGGGTTTAGCCCAAAGAGCACATAGCAGACCACTCTCGCAGGCCACTTTTATCCGGATTGAAATTCATATTAGTTGCCAAAACTGAAACGCAAGCATTCTTCATTTTTCTTAGTATTCTATTCTTATTGTGATAGCGTAGCGTCAGGCAGAGTTATTGAAAGGATAGTAATAAAAGCTCCGACAAAAAAATAAGAATTGTCCTTACTCTAAATATTAAATCTACTGCCTAAAATACTAACTTTCCGACTACTTTTGTCCGAATAAAAATGACGAAACGACCGAATGAGATACTGAAATCTTCGAAAAATAAACATGACTGTTTATTGCTACAATACTTTTCTATTAAATTACGTTTTAACATATACCTAGGTAAAAGTATTTGTATTCTCATTTGCTCGCTCTTGCATCCTATGTCGACGGAGCCTAGCGTATATGTTGTCGGTAATTTAGTAATTTTGTCGGAAATTCAGTATTTTATTCGGAAGTTTAGTTTTGTTATTCGAAGATCCATTTTTTTAGTCGGCCACAGATCGCTGGAGATTCATTTATTTTTCGGAACCATTATTATTTCCCTTATTGAAAGCTCCATTTACGCATTAGAAAACTCATAAAAGTAGTTTTATTTAATTTCCAAGACCAATCTAGAGGCACATTATCATAGGTCTGCCATTATGTAATTAGATTACCTTATGTCAACGTAAAGTGAAATTGATCATTTATAAATCCAAGCAGCTAAATAGTACCGTAGTATTGCAATTTTACTTCTTGTAAACCCCACTGGATACAAAACTTCTACCCCATCTTGCTAGACAATAATTAGCTCAATTGCAAACTTCCCGTTGGGACCAATATCGCTCCATCTAAGTCGTCTGGTTTCTAGTATATTCCTAATTAAATAACTAACCACCTTAATAAATCTGTAGTCTCACTAGCAGTAGCAAATGCATCTAAATCTGTTTAATTTTACTGATAGGTTGGAGTTTAATATCTTAAAAACAATCTATCATTTATGATTAAATAAGCACCCCAATGGTTGACAGAAAGTTCGCGATTTAATTGCCAAACACGTAAACATAATTATATGACTATTTGGAAAAAATAACTTTAATTCCTACACGATTAAGTTCAGTTTACGCTACAACTTCAAACATTTTTATAACTTTTAAATAGTGCTAGTGACTCTGAAATCAACTTAATTACCACTACAATAAAGTTTATATTTGTTTAACTTGAAATAGTATAAACATAAGTTTGAATAGACTATTAGATAGGTAACACATAACATCATGCCTGTAGGTAATCCCCAAAGGATTGGGTAGAGGTATACCTATAGTACACCCACATTTCGCCAGTTGTTTTTTGCAAAAGCTTGCTTAAATCATTAATTGTTTGTTAAACTTGTGTGTTATTAAAACAACAAATTATAATTCGTTAAAGCAAAATATGTTTGTTCTAAATTTTCCGTTATAAATAAAAAAAGTCCATACCGTATTTTTCAGTTCAAACTTCAGATATAAAAACTCGTTTTAAGAGCATCCATAAAACGCTAGATACCTATCTCCATCATGTTTATACCCAGTCTTTGTGCAGTTTGCATGCAACTATACATCAAAGCTACACAAACACTCTCTGATCTTATAAATAGCGATGTAAATGCAAGTTCACATCGTAAATCACCGGAGATTATCTCTCGCGTCTTCTTCTTGCATCTTTTGGGCTTGCATGCATAATTTATATCGCACTTATCGCTTGAATCGTGTATCACATAGTTTATTTTGTAAAAACTTGTTTGTTATTTATTTTTCTGGAGGTCGTGTTATTAGCTTTGGTATAGTTATCAGTAAAATAGAAAAAAAAACCGACCGTGCGGTCCTTTTTATTTATGTCTAAACAAAAAAAAACTTCTTGAGTGATGAAAATAATAAACTTAACGGCGTAGGATACCCTTCACCAGAAGTGGTCATTGTATTAGGTCTGAGTTCACCAACATTCTAACCACCGGGTAGGTATTAAACAGTTGATTTATGTCAAATTTCCTGAGGAAATTTTAAATATAGAAGTGATTAAATATTTAATCAGTTGATTTAAATGTTGGTGAACACAAGGCTTAGTGGTTCAGCTTCAATATCATCCGGATTGTGCCGGCTGCCCTGACATCACGCAACTATCAATCACTCTGCTACACAGACAGACAGATTAGAGTGACAGTAATCAGCCAGTGTCACTCTTATTCGATCTCTTCGGTGGTTTCCTTCCTAGTAACTTCGTAACCAAACTAGACGGGGTGCCGCCAAAGTTATTTCTCCGTTTCCTATCAAATCACTGCATGCTAGAATAATGTAAAAATATTGATACAGAGTTAACTCTCTGTAAGATGGTTTATAAGCCAAGTTCTGCGGGTGTATTACGTAACACACTAAAAGTAGCAATTGCTTTCATTTTGACAGTTCAACAACATTCATTGTGTCCTTTACGTTGTTGAGCAGACACATTTTTCGAACATATGAAGTAATGGATTGGCAATATCCTTCAAAGTTATTCAGATTCTGATTGATATTGTGTTACGCATTTAGGGTGCTGTTGTTCATAAATGCTACACTGGGATTTACAATTTAATTGTCTTCTCTTTCGCGTCGTCTTTACCAAAACGATATGCAATCATTTTTTTTTTCCTAAAACCCGAAAGTTAACCTCTTTGTCTGATAGACTTCTTTATTATTTTCAAACGTAGCGTGTAAGTGGAAAATCTAATAATATTTTCTTATCATATAAAAATCCAATTTAGAAAATAATCCGAATTGAATTCGTAGCTTACAAATAAATAGAATTACATAATTTATTATTAATTTTTAATGGAATTAGTAAGCATTGTGAGGCTACACCAATTTTTGTATTGTAATTGAGATTGAGTTACTCATTTGGATCAAAAACACACCCCAAACGTTTATATTTTCAGTTTATATTTTTTGTTTGTATTTCAAACAAACATTAAAGTTTAATATAACTAGCGACCGCGTCTGCATCGCACGAGTGCAAAGGCGACATGTCAAAACATCCAGCTTTCTGTGCTAAATCTAAGTTAAATATTATCATACATCTTTTGTCGTTTTGACAGGCCTGATGGTCTAGTGGTTAGTGACCCTGACTGCAATGCCGGAGGTCGTGGGTTCGATTCCCACCCAGGACAAATGTTTGTGTGATGAGCACGATCATTTGTTCTGTGTCTGGTTGTAATTTATCTATAATATGTATGTATTTAGAAATATTTAAGTATGTTTATCAGTTGTCTAGTACCCATAACACAAGCTCTGCTTAGCTTGGGACTAGATGGCGTTGTGTGATAGTTGTGGAATATTATTTATATTATCTACCGGAATAAATCCTCTAAATGATAGTGAAAACCGCATAAAAATCAATAGTGTAGTTAGAATATCTCAGCGGTCCCACAGAGTGACACATACAGACACGATAAGCGACTTTGTTTTATACTATGCAGGTATGATTACAAGAATTGAGCCCTTAAATTAAAAGATTATGCCGTGTGCGAGATTTATCTCGGCACCGTCTGGACAGTGATCCAATTACCTACCTACGCGTTTCATAAATATGGTAATATAAAAAACTAAATCTTTATTAAATGAAACAATAAACCCAGACAATCGCAGTCCACAACTTGAGTGTTGAGCTAGCTCAGCTTAGGCTTCGCTCTCATTTTGCAATAAATAAACATATATTTTCATTTTCGTTCTTATATTTTTATCGCCAAATCGGAACACTGTGCTACCGGCCGGCGGCCGCTTCAATAGCGATTCCAGCTTGTAATCCCAAATTTATGGACACCGACAAGCTGATAAAAATTGTATCTCTACCCTTATTTATCGGGTTTCGTATAAATGACTTTTGAATGTTTATTTGCATGTGTCCACTTGTTTGAGTTTATTTTGTACTGTTGCTAAAGAAACTTTAATAATTTATATCTAACCCCAAATAATTGGAGTTTTTAGTTGTGGAAGACTTACATCACTTATTGATGGAATGTGTTCGATATGAGTCTCATAGAAATTATCTGTTTGGGGTCTTGAAGTTGAACCAACTTGATATGGGCACATTCCATAATATTCTGTCTGTGTGTGGTGATGATGCGAAGAACCTGTTCAGGTTCATGGCCCAGATGTGATCCGTAGCAGTATGTACTTAGAGTACGATGGGACTGTCATACGCATTGCAGTCATAAAAGCCCCTAAATAAATAAATTAAAAAAAAACAAATAATAACGTCACCAGTTATCACGGTAATATGTACTTAGCTTATGTAGTGATAATATAATCAATGCATAATAATTTGTTAGATACAAGGCACACGGTTGGAAGAGCTTTCCTATTGACAAAAATTACGATTTTCATGCAAACTTTCATCCTCTATTTCACCCCTTGCGGGAATGACTTTTCCAAAAAAAATCTTTCGTGCTTATTTTGTTACAATAGGAATACTCTTGTACAATTTCACAAACTTCTAGACATAGAGGTTTAAGCTGCGTGTTGTCTGTTAGTGAGTGAATTTACTACTACGTAGAAAATAGTACTAATTACCTATAAATACTTAAACAACATGCAAACCAACTAATGTCTATAGATATAAAATTCAAAGTCCTGACTGACTGATATATCAACGCACAGCCTAAACCGCTGGTCCTAGAGACATGAAATTTGGAGGGTGTGTTCTTTGTGAAGAGTAAGTATTCACTAAGAAATGGGTTTTTCGAAATTCCACCCCTAAGAGGGTGAAATGGGGGGTTGAATTTTCTGTGAATAAATTTCGACCTCCACGCTCCACGTGGAGGAAGTCGCGAGCAGAATCTAGTTATAATATTTAAATCTGAAGCTACAGCCTCAACAAACCTGTGCCTTGAACCTCTATCAGACATACTTAAACTATGTATATCTACAACGTTACCAAATTCCATCCACTAATTCATATCCATTTAACAGAAATAAATCCCTCAAAGCTTGAAGGAATCTGTGCAGATTTCCAGAGGGTTCTGAGCTCGAGAATTAATTAGAGCCAAAATTAAAGGTATCTCGTTGGTACACAAGTTTCGGGAACATTTTCACGTTTTCTAGGGATTTTCATGGCCGGCTCAGTCTGTGGCTAGGTACGATTGAAATTTTTCGAGTGGAAGCGACAAGGCTTACCCGGGACTTGGATTTAGATGTTCTGGAAGTCGCATGATAATAGAACCTACTTTTAATGGACTGTAGGTATGACATTTTGTGTTAATCTACATAAATGCGCGAGTAATTCTACTTAGGGCTGATTTTACCAGTATATAAGTCAGGTAGCTTTTATCCGTGGAATAAAATTGACGTTTGATAGTTCTAGTATGGAAAAACTGTCAAAAATTCAAAATTTATTCTCAGGACAAGACTTATTCTAGGTGAAAAAAATTGGTGAATTGCGCTCTTAATATTATAAATGCGGAGGTGGATTTGTAGGTGACTCATTTTTTCGCGATAACGGCAACAGAGAAATTAACTTTATCCCGTGAAAATTTTAGCCATTCCACCTTGCCCCACCAGTGGGGCGGCTGGTGGGGCAAAGTGGAATAATCCGAAACAACGCGGTATCAGTGAAAATCCTCCACGCCAGAGATACCATAGTTCTCTTTTAACCCCGCAAGCGTCAACTGTGCACCAAGTGTACATAAGAGAAAGTACTTGAAACGTCAACGGTACACCAATTGTACACAACAGTGTTATTGTTCTATTGTCATTGTTAAAACAATTACTTTACTGCGCCCATTCACCTACTCCGATGCGTCGGGTGTTTTGACAGGTAGGCGGGCAAACGTGTGAGAGGTTAACTAAATTGTTATGCTACACAAATTAAGCACAAATTCGGTAATATCACGATTAAAACTAAAAATGAATGTCGTAAACATGACAGCCTAGCAGAAAACGGCGCTCAGAATCTTTGTTAAACTTTTAAAAAAATATATAAACATCAGAAAACCAACATCTCACCGACATATCCAGCAACACAGCATCCACATAACAGCAGTACTTTGTAGTCCACAATAAATAAAGTGGTGAGACCCGCCACCGCTGTCTGCAGTACAGCCAATTGAAATTTTATCCCGGCTTTATGTCCATCGGTACCGATAAAATGGAGTAAAATAAACAAAATATCACCTCACATGGACGGTGATTTTAAATCATAACCTTTGGAAGATATTGGTGTATTGAATTTGAACGGTATATCATTATGAAGGTGAATTTGTTTGGTATCTCTTGGCTTTTTGTGTAAAATATTTTCTATCTTCCTTTGAAAGTAAATTATTTTGAAAGTCAGGAGCAAAATGTTTCAGTTACTTATGTATTAAAGTTCAACGGAAAATAGTTAAAAAAAAACTTTTGTGAACGTTAGGTTTCAGCTCATAACAATTAGGTGTTGTATTGAGAACAGCGATATAGTTTAAAATATGTTAGTCCTATAATCGTTTCTTACGGCTGAAACAAAACCACAGATACAAAAGGCTACTTGACAGTTTTTGAGCAATGAATTAGTAATGTTCATTATAGTATATTCACCTCAAAATATATTTTAGCGAAATATTAACATTAACACATCTAATTTTTAATTTTTATAACGTAATTTAATTTTGATTATTAAAACGTCATTCTGTCATGGCGGCTCGAATGACTTCAATACTTTCATTCTGTCAAATGTACGAGTTGTTTTTACTGGCGAATAGCCTATTATACAAGGAGGTAAATTCCGGTCATTTTAAGAACATTCATATCTCAGTCGTCTGTCAAAAATACCTCTAATTTTCCTACAATTTTGACAAGTTTTTGACCTTGATTGTCGCTGAGATGAGATTGCGACTAGCTTTTGAAGGTTTTTATTACTGGAATTGGCCCTCAGGTTAGTAACAGACTTATATTTTACATTTTATTTCGAAGGTATTAAATAAATTCGCCTTTTAACATTTATACGTCCACGCATTCAAACTAAGCTCGCTTCAGAATTCGGTTTAAAGGGATTCCTATTTAAAACTTTGAATGGAATGAGCAAATATTTTAATCCAAATATATAAAGTTCAGTTAAATTCAGCTGACCTTTTGGTACGAATTCTGTTTGTGTATTAGTTTGTTAAATAAACTAATTTAAGTACACACTGGATTCGTGAGTTTTTCAAGTTCAATAAAGTAAAAAAAATAAAGCTAACATGTAGGGCTTTGAAACTTGAAGCATGATTACATTTACATGAGTACTGCTAGACTTTACTGAGTACTACTACTACGTTAAATGAGTATTTATATTCTTTTTAACTGCCCCGTTGGTCTCGTGGGGTCCTGGGTTCTATTCCCGGGTCGGGCAAAAGTGTTATTGGGTTTTTCCATTGGAAATTTCTTAGTAACAGTCAGGAGTTTGGAAGTTGGCGGTATGATACCCCCGTGCCTCAGAAAATATGTTAAGCAGTTGGTCCTGCGCCTGATTTCTCTCCAGTCGTGTCGGTTCAGATTGGCCGCCGTGGCCGAAATACGGTCTGGAGAACTATACAATTTACTTTTGTGTTTTTTATATTTTGTTTCTTAATTTATCTTTAGTTAAGTAGGTATCCTGCATTTAGGGGCCCGTGGCTAAATAATAACAGCCGCACAGGTCGATCGATCAGGTAAAGCTACGCTTGCCGCGGTTGGTCTGTCGCTAGATGACCACATACCGAGACCTCGTGTCTCGGAAAGCACGTTAAGCCGTTGGTCCCGGCTGTCATTCGTGGATCTTTGGCAGTCGTTACGGGTAGTCAGAAGCCCGAAAGTCTGACAACCAGTCTTACAAAGGGGTATCGTTTTGCCCAGTAACTGGGTTGTGGAGGTCAGATAGCCAGTCGCTCTATGAAAAATACTGGTATTCAGCTGCATTCGGTTAGACTGGAAGCCTACTTAACTCATCTGCCTAGCCTTTTCCCAACATAGTTGTAAAAAAATAAGTAAAAATACGTAAGCTCACAAAGTAAGCTCCTTGCTCGTGCACTACTGTCAAAGTTTAGCATTAAGTTCATAACTTGTGTAGAGGAAATAAACGTATTATATTATATTATTATTAATAAACTTCGACAATTGGGAATTTAAAGATCACATTTACCCTTTAAAGATTGCTACAAAAGCCAGTAGTAGTTTTTCTTTCTTATGTAACTAGCTGACCCGACAGAAGTTTTCCTATTAAAACTTCAATATGGCCCATAAAAAAATCCCATAGAAAAAATAACTTTCTGTTTTTCCCGAATTTTCCGGTAACTTTTTAAATTTTTCTTTGCATAAAAACGTAAGTCGGACTATTAGAAACATTTTAAAACTAAAAATATCCAAATCGGTCCAGCTGTTCTCAAGTGATGCTCTTAAAAACGATCAGCATTTTATTTATTGTAGATTACAACTCTTTGTAAACAAAATGGAAGCTACATAGGTATATTCTAAAGAGAAAGAAAAGCTTTACCGCAAAAGCACTCTGTATATTCAGGGCAGATTCTCCCTGTTATTTACGATACAATATCTTACACGAACTCGCACCCCTGAGGTTTAAAATCAACAGTTACCCATCCCCATAAACCACATGTGGGTTTAAAAAATATTGGTTACCAGTTACCATCGCACTCCAATATCCATTAGGAATGACTCAATATCGGTAAAGGGCCGGCCCTATGCCTGAATACAAACTGCGGCAATGCCCCATTCATGGTACGTAATACCTCATTTGAAAAACCTTTGCGGCCGTGCCGATGTTATCACTCAATAATGTTTGGGTTTTTCAAAACGTGCCCTTTTTATTTTATGACTTAATTTGAGATGGAACTGAGAGAGTTTTTGCAGGGGACATTATTTTTAAAAGGTTTCATTACTTTGGTTAGGAATTGGAATCTCATTTCGTCTTTTAGGATAGAAAAACATTCGAAATTAAAACAATGATTTTACTAGATGTTTTCCTATGACAAAATCATATTTCAGACAAACAAACGGATTTTTAAGTTATTAACTGTTGTGAAACTACGCGAAAAGATGATTCTTGCTACAACAACGCGGACACTGTGGAAAAGCTCTACGGTAAATTGGCGTAGCAACGCTACGAAGCTACGAGAAATGCGTAGGTGATACAAGAGTCACTCACAAACGCATATGATGATTTTACACAAAACTCATTCAATTTATTATATTCTTCTATGAAGATAAAAAAATAACTTCAACATTTTTAAATAATATACTTACTAAGGTTTCATTATTTTCATCCAAGTCGACGACTCGAAAAATTATTCCGTCGTCCTTATGTCTGCTTCAATTGTTACTCAGCATTTTTAAAACATTTTCTTACAACTTTAGCTATTTTTATTGCTGTCTTCATAAATTCGCACACATATAACTGTCGTGAACAAGTCTAAACAAGCTTCTAAGACGTGGCACTTAAGGTGAGGAGTTGACTCCACATAAATCATAACACATTATCTTGAGAAATGACAGAGGGAAGACTGATGTATAAATTATTTAGTAGCATGACGCGGTTTTTTATCCTGAAGAATGTAAGTTGGATAGTTTTGAGAAGTGTAATAAATCTGTGGTGATATGGAAATAAGTGACACATCATATACATGGCGTGCTATTTATGAAGGATAAGCACGTGTCAAAAGGCGGATCGACTATGCTTTTCCCAATGCACGTTAGGGTCTAAACAGACGGACTGCATTTCAGCTGCAACATCGCAGTTTGGATGCAGTTGACTTAACTGCTTCGAAACCTAGTTATGTCAACTGCATCAAAACTGCGATGTTGCAGATGGCATGCAGTTCAAATGCAGTCGGTCTGTTTAGACCCTTAGTGTTCATACACACGAGCGACACGAGCTTCACGCCGTTGACGCGTACCGCTCGTGTGTATGCACAGTAACGCCCCTTTCACACGGCAGTCCAGTTTTTTGCAGGATCCCGTTTTCTGCAGGATCCCGTTTTCTGCAGGATTCCGTTTGATGGCAAATGTGTTTATATGCTAGCGTTCACACGAGCATCCTGCATGCGGGATCATAAACACATTCGCCATCAAACGGGATCCTGCAGAAAACGGGATCCTGCAAAAAATTGGATTGCCGTGTGAAAGGGGCGTTAAGTTTATTTTTACCAACTTTATTTGTTCACTTACAACAACAGTAAACAATATTCTATTAACTTATGTCACAAGAATTCAAGGTAAAAATACTCGCAAAAGTCTATCTCTTTAATTTATTCCCAGTTCCCAGAACTTATAGAAAGTCAAATAAAAAAAACCTAGAAACTCCTCAGAAATAATGAACTGAACAGTTTTCTTTTGATTGATTATTACGATCAAGCCAAACTACCTATCTCAGTCAATTTTATTTGAGCTACCGATATCAACGATTGTTTGTCGTACAGCGAGAGTCTTTTTCGTTAGATTCTAATAAATCACATTTATCTTGATTCATTGACCTACTTTTGGATCATAATAATATTACTTCGTTATACGAAGAAAAGAAAGAGATAGAAAAAAAAACTTTTACGCCAATCTCCATAAGATTGGCGTACAAGTTTTGTTTCTTTCTTTCCTTTTTTCATCGATGAAGGTATATAAAATAATAGTGTGTAGTTTAAGAAACTGTTGCATATATGGGTTATTTAAACACTAGTGTTTTAATACCTAGTTATGTGCAGTTTTTACCATCACTTTTTCTAAACTAATGTAAACATGAAAAATACAATAATATAATCACCCTATATATATATTCCCACTGCTGGGACACAGGCCTTCTCTCTTGGGAGAGGGAGTGGGCTGTAATCTACCACGCGGGCCCAGTACGGGTTGGTAGATGTCACATGTCTTCGAATTTTTGGTTTTACGAGTGCCGGTTTCCTCACGATGTTGTCCTTCACCGTTTTGAGAGCAGTGGTGATGAAATTATTTACAAAAAGTAAAGCGCCTGTCTGGGTTCGAACCCACGACCTACGACTCGTAACTTGTCAGGCCCGTTACCACTTGGCCACCTCAGCTCTTATACAAGTTAAACATGCATATTAAACTAGCAATAAAACTTAAATATGATTTATAATTGGAATTATATAATTTAGGACCCAAGTCCTTAGATTCTTTCTAAATTACCTTAACTTTTTTAATGGAGCGTCTTAATTGGTTAAGACGCTCCATTAAAAAACTTAAAAAGATACTTTCAAAACTTAAACGCTAGACTGCCCAAAAATTAACCTGAACTTTCAAAAGACCCTCAGTTCTAATACTATGCAAAGTCTAATAGGAACCACTGGGCCACCACTGATCTCAACGCTGGGATTCATGTACATACGCCAGCACATCAAGCTACCCGAAACTGTAAAATTTTCCCAATCAACTTTGAACCTTATACTTTAGCGATAAAGTTGAAAATCTATTAAAGAAATTTGACAGATTGTAGTAGGTAGCTTGATGTGCTGGTGTCGGTACCTAGAATATTAATTCAAGTGTTTAAAATTTGTTATGTTTTAGTTTGCTATAAGTAACATGCCAAAAGGGGAATATGGAAAAGAATCTTCAAAATATCGCAAAAACGATAAAAAAGTGTTTTCTTAACCTAAACAATCATAAACAATAAACTAAACGCGATTCGTCATCCATTTATAATCAAATTTTCTGCTACCTACACAGTCGAACGATTTCAATACATTATTCAGATGAAAATAAACAATAATAATATATAAATCAAAAGATGGTACCAGCAAGTAATCGCATTTTTTTCTCTTCAATAACGTTAACAAGTTGAAAACGCATTCACAGAGAAATTGCTTACTTATTATGATTCATGAATATTCAATACTAAATTGGATATTGATAGAAAATCCATTTAATTTTTGTAAAAGAGCTTTTCTGCACTAATGAGGTGGTTCGGCATTAAAGTGTTCTTTCCAACATTTTTTTATTTAAGTTTTTTTGAATTCTGATTGCTGGATGCCTATTAGCAGTTTTTTCATTTGCGATGAACATGTTTTAATCTCTTTTATTTTTGTTAGATGTATTGTGTCCCATTGCTGGGCAAAGGCCTGCCCTTTTTCCTTCCAAACCTCAATGTCTTGTGCGATCTCTGGCCATGTTGGCCCAGCAAACCTTATCAGATCGTCACACTACCTTCGCCGTGGCCTACCTTGACGACGTTGTCCTGACGAGCGTCCAGTGAGATTAAAAAAGGTGAATAGGTATTATAAAATCCGATCTGCGAAAATATTTGATAAATAGTAATCTCGACAAAAGTGATGTGCTATGTGAAAAAATATTGCCAAAACTGCGAAAAACGTGATTTATCGATCAAAAATGTTATTACACGCGGGAAGCGAAAAGCGGATGAATTTCCATATTAAAATCGCTATCGTGCCACTCTATTACTGCACTATTGTGCACATGATGTATGTTTTCCTAAAATCACGCGCGCGATTTCGTTTCTGACGGGCTGACGCCGAAAGAATGCCGAAGGGAGAGCGAAGCCGAAAATGGAGGGGAGTGCGAAAGTGGAGGGGAGTGCGAAAATGAACGAGTTGACGAGGAGGGCGCGTACTGTTCGGAGCTCAGGTGAGTGAGATTGATGGTTCTGATGTTGTTAACTTTTTTTTTAGTTGTGGATAATATTCTTTTTACAAAGTGTGTATTTCAGGTTAGGTTAGGCGACGACTTCTACTCTGGAATGCAATTTTATTTTTAGTCTTCACTGACATATTTAAGACAATTTTAAAATCACTCTAGGTTGGTCACCTATCTTAAAAAAGCGGCTGCCTTTGCAATCCTTTCTCCTCCCTTAATGTTTTAAAGAGAGATTTGACTAGAATAATAAGATCACCTACGTAATTTGAATCAAGAAAAAAAACATCCAATAACACACGTAAATAAGTTTACAATATCATTCTACAAGCGACCCGCCTGTACTTCGCACGGTATTTACAACTTGAAGAAAGACGAGGTTACTTTATTAAATGTAGGCCGCCCGCCCACGTCTGATAATCGGTGACCGATTTTTGTAGGAGAAAAATGGAACGTACTGATGGCAATAGTGCAACGCACACGTCCTACAAAAAGTCGGTCTAAATATCATAGGGCGAAATAATCTGACCGATTGTAGGACCTACAAAAAGTACTTATGCCGTGTGCGAGCGCGCTTAAGTTTAATATTAATGTATTATAAACCTTCCGGAATAAAATCTTTAAATCATGGTGAAAGCCTCACCAAAATCCGTTAGGCAGTTTAGAAGAACAATACGGTCACACAGACACGAGCAGTGCGGTTTTACCCGCATAAGTTTCCCGTGAGAATATCTGGATAAAAACTATCCCATGTCCTTTACCGGGACTCAAACTATCTCTTTACCAAATTTCATCTAAATCTGTTAAGTGGTTTAAGCGTGAAGAGGTAACAGACAGACAGACACATTTTCGCATTTATAATATTAGTATGGATATGTATGTATAGATTCGCATTCGCGTAAAACACAAACTTAACACCTAACAAACTAGAAGGTGCTACAACCATTTACAACAATCTCGCCGGAAAAACACGGATATTAACATCCATCACATTATTATATTATGACTAACTGTTATTTTACGAGTATCTAATGGCCCGATAAGGGTATTTTATTATTCCCTAATGGCTTATACCTGTCTTAAAGCGTTATACGAACGATGCGTTATGACCATACATTGTGGCGCCAATTTCGCATAATGGATCCAACTTTATTGTCTTTGGAATGGTATTAGAAGGCTATATAAATCTGATAGTTTGGATTTTATGGGGTTTTGTCTTGAAGGTGTGGGTGTGAATTTTAATGGGAAAGAGGTACTGAGTAACCATTATGTTGTGGTAGTGAGGAGAAAAACTTCCACGGCCTTATTACATAACAATGTGTATGTTTAGACCCAGGTGTAAGGCGACTATATTACTTATACCGCGGTCACTGTCGGACTGCATAGAAAAGAAAGAGAAGCGCGATGACACAACGCTGGTAAATTATTGCAAAATATGAAGCAATTATCTATGTACGAAAAACCTATTGTTTGGATTAAAAATTAAAACACTAGTGCTTTAGTATGTTGGTTGAAGAACAATCTGACAAGAAATCATAATGATTGTATGTATATTATTGGTTTTTATTGTAAAAAGAAAGTTTTTAGAGGTATATTCATGATTATTTTCCATCGTATCAAATTAGTTGTATTATGTTTTCAACACACTATATACTACCTAGCATATATCCTGAAGAATATCATTTATTTTTCTGATTTTGTTTACTGTAGTCGATCATATACTTTTATTGTTTCTAAAACTTGCGTTTTTGTGTTTAAGTCCTGAAAGCTCCTTAAACCATCGAGCCATTTTTTAATTTGGAACTTCATTCCGACAAAGTAAAATTGACGTTAAAACCCAGTTTAAGTTGTCAGTTTTGCATTAAGAACTTTACGATTGTCGGCATAAAGTTCAAAATACAGTAACTGGCTAGAAGGTTTAGGGTCGGTCTAAAGTTAGAACTCGTTTTGTAAGAAGACGGCCAATGTTTTTTTTGTGGCATTGAGAGATGTAAAAAAAAAATGCAATATGAAATGGTGTGATCTCAAGATATATGAATCAAGATACAAACATCAGTGTAGCCCTGGCTCTTGTACTAGGAGGTCCTGTATCACAAAAGCCAAACCAAGAGCCAAGAGCCAAGTATGGCTGGGCGGCAACGATTTCTTTATTCAATCAAAATATTACAAGAGGAATATGTATCCTACCCGTGTGTGTACCCCACAAATATGTAGTTTAAAATAAATATAGGAATAGCCACATAATACCTACTTCTACATACAAACTGCGCAAAATATATCTTATAAACAGATCACACACAATATAACTAATATAAAAAGCCCTTTTTTCCGAAATGCTAACTTATTCACTTAAACGCAAAATAAAAACTAAAAAATGCCTCTTAATTCTGCGTGCCTATTGGCAAAGGCCTCCTCCAACGATTTTCACTGTTGCCTGTCTAGAGCAACCCTCCTTACACATAGGTACATGTGGTTATAACTATCTATGGGTACCATGGGTACACACAGATATTTTCTACGCAACAAAATGACCTACAATCTGACCTCACCAAACCCATTCCAAGTAAAGGATCAGTCTCAATTGAAGGAATATTAAGTTTCTCACAAAGCCTTATTTAATTTAACAATTGTTGACGTGGAAACAGAATCCATTAAAACTTAGTAGGTACTAACAATTTAAAGTTTTAAGTAACTAGTCTTTAGTCTTCCTCTCTATTGAAATACTTTAGTAAGAAAAATCATAACTATTCAGTAAACTTAACTAACTCAGCTTCAAACTTAGAAGCATTTTTCAATTTTGTAAATGTGAGTACCATGGATCCGTTTATTTTTATTATGATGACTGTATTTTGACTTGAAAGAGCATGGTAGCTGAGAGTATGTCATATTCACTTAAATGGCGGCGCGTGTGTTGGATCATTCGCTTCGTTACAAAATTTTTGAGCTGGATGGTGCTGATCCACGCGTCATGTTCGTAAACGGGCACCGTTGGTTGAGACTCTGCCACGGCTTTTTTAAATCTTATATATTTTTACTTGTTTCTTATTTTTATTTTTTTATATTGTGTTCACATATAGAAGCAACAATGTACCCAGAATAATGTACCCAGGATTTTGTAATCTCTTGTTTTAGAAGTGTGTCCTAGGAGATTCTTACCCGTTCTGCTCCATAAGGATCTATGTTTTGGAATGGGCAACTTTCTAACTGACCGACTATTTAACCATTCAAAATTGAAAAGTGCCTGTAAATGGTTTAATTGAAATAAATGCTTCGAGTTTGAATTTGACTTATTCTGCGTTTTATTCGTCAATTAAGTTCCAAAGTAGAGTAGTTGTCGACTTTTGTAGTGAGGCGACAGGTCGCATGCAGCGGGTGACTAAAGTCGACAGTGAAAATGCTCAGTCGCAGGCGATCGCCCGCCACATGAAGGTCGACATTTTGATGCAAAATGAACTAGATACCTGGGATTTTTATTGACCTGTGTAAATAGGGTGGCGATTTAGTCTGTGAGACGATTTGGTAAAGCGAACAGCCGCACGGCGAAAATCGACCTAGTGTAAATCCCCCATATTACACTGAAAGACATAACAGTCACACCCTAATTCACTTAGATCTAGATAGGTTTTCTGACTTTCAAGCTTCTCAAAAAACTACTGTGTCAGAAATTGTGTGCAGTCTCCATTTACCTACAAACGGGCACTCATTTGAACTTAACCTTGCAAAAATATCTGCGTGCATTTTAACCATTTCATTTACCCCTCGACTCAAAAAATCAATATTGTTACTACCTTTAGTTGTTGAGCAGAATCCCTACAAAAAACCATACAATTTGATTGAAACGAAACCCTCTGTGAAGGATAATAGTGTCCAGATTATTTTAATATAGCAGCTAGCTAGGGGATGAATACCGGAGGGTCAGTTTGTAATTTTATAAATCGGTATAGAGATGCATTCAGGCACATACATACCTACTACAACAGATGCATTTTGCGAGTGTAGTGTTACCTATTGAAACGTCAAAGGATTAAAATACTAAAGGGACTGCAATTCGTTTTTGTTGTGAACATGATTATACTCGTAGCTATTAAAGGACTTCTGATTGATTCATGGACAATGGTTTTTTTATGGCTTTTATAGCGAAAATGAAAAAAAATACACTCCGGGAGAGCTGACAGAAGTGAAAACAAAACACAACCAGAATGCTTTGCCATCAGTCACTGACATATCGGATATACATTAAAACCGAGTACATCCCGAGGACAGCCGAACACATCCGAAGCGGTGTCGTTACGGTAAAACAGTGGCGCGTATTAAAGGGTTTTTTCCCATCTCAAAAAATGCCCAACGCGCCTAAAGAAGTTTTCATTTCAAAAATCGTTATGGAAGAATACAGGGTGTCATCGACGCACAAACTGTAAACATAAATTCAGCACACGATTCTAGACTGGCGTAGACATTTTTCGTCGGTTACCAAAAGAATCGGCTGTTTCATAGAAAAGTGGGATACCTACGCGGTCAAAATATATGGAACAGCAAATATTTTTTTAAATAACTGTCAAAACATTTCAATGCAGGGGGTTCAGAATCATGTATTGAATCTATGGTGACAGGCCGCGCGTTTGATGTCCATACCACCCTGTATAGTTAACATCTACAGTATTTTGCTGTATGCACGAGCCTTGTCACTAGCTCAAAGTACCTATGGAAAAAGTTTGGCCAAACAAAAGGTTGCTAGCAAGGCAGTCGTTAATGGACTTTTTAATGTACCTACTCTAATATTGCTATACTTAATCACAACATTTGTGACCCTAATCTATCTATATAATGAAAATTAAATGCTGTTCGTTGGAAAAAGCATCACTTGAGGACGGATGGGCCTATTTGGCATTTTTTTGTTTTAAAATGTTCGTAATAGTCCGAATCTGGTTTTCATGAAAATAAAATTGGAAAAGATTCCCGAAAAATGTTCAAATTCGGGAAAAACTGAACGTACTTTTTTTTATGAGATTTTTGTGTTGAAATTTGGACAGGACAACGTCTGTCGGACAGCTAGTCCTTAATATTGATGGGACATAATAATATGATTCTGTCATATTTTTATAATACAGTAGGACCTAAATTAGATACCAACATTATACGTCAAGAAGAGGGTTTTTTTATTGTTTTCATGTAAATAATTTACCTTAAAATTACACCTTCACTTGCAAAGCAAACCATTTATGTTGCATATTAGACTATATTTGTATAACAATAGAGTACACCATGCATAGCTAGATAGGGTCATGTGTGTAGTTGAAATTAAAAGTAAAAAGTTTATGTTCTGCACATAAATATTATAGGTAGTCATTTGCTAAGGTTTAGGTAAGGGTCAAATGTTTTTCATTTCAAGCCTTATCTTGCCTTTCTCAAGTTCCATCATCTGTTAACACAGCATTTAACATGTTTATTAACGAAGAGCTCACTAGCCCGAAAGTCTGCCAACCACGGGGAAGGGGGGGGGGGGGTTGTAGTGTTACCCAGTAACTGGGTTGTTGAGGTCAGATAAGCAGTCGCTCCATGTAAAATACTGGTATTCAGCTGCACCCGGTTACACTGAAATTCGACACCATAATGGTTGGGAAGAGGCTAGGCAGATGATGTGATCAACAAAGAGCTATCATCATCTGTCTAGCCTTTTCCCAACTATGCTGGGGTCGGCTTCCAGTCTAACCGGATGTAGCTGTGTACCAGTATTTTACATGGACCGACTGCCTATCTGACCTCCACAACAAAGTTACTGAGTAATACGATACCCCTTGGTAAGACTGGTTGTCAGACTTTCGAGCTTCTGACGACCCTTAACGACTGTCAAAAATACACTAATGACAGCCAGGACCAACACACGTGCTTTCCGAGACACAGAGAGCTAATTAACCATAAATAAAACATCTCATTAAAATTAACAAACGGACACTTTGCACTTCTTGGAATAAACAAAAGGCAAAAATACTCAAATAGTTATTTTATTTAAATTAGCCTGTGGCAGCAAATTAAGAAATAGTGGAATTATAAAGGAGTTTATCTCAAGTGTACGATTTCTTACTAACTATCGTCTTGGGATGTTTTATACTGAAACTCCGCTTCAGTAAAATATTATTACACGTTTCATGATATCGGCGAAGATCTTCTGAAAAGAACAAGCGACTGAAAAAGGTTTAATCGGCTCTTTTCTTTTTAACCTTACCTGCAGTTACGATAATTTTGCAAATAACAGTGTTTTGTTTGTCTTTAAATAGTCTGAAACTGAAAATACCACGACGCGTTTAATGTCTACAACCTCACATAACTTTTGAGCGTTTCATGTTTAAAAACCATAACCGCGAATATTATGATTTTTACACATTTTAGCTAAAAATAAAGGGCGGAATAAAAATCAGCTGTTTCATAGAAACGCGGTCAAAATGTATGGAAAAGTATTTTTTTTTAATAACCTACGTAAAATTTCAAAATTTTGCGTGTTGAAGTACTTACCTATTAAAGCACCAAGTAGTCTTAATAACAGTAGATTATAAACATTATTTTGCTATAAAATAAAGAATGTAACAAACTAAGGAAATCAGACGAGCTTTCCCTATATTTGTCGCTACTACAACACTATTTTTCCATCTCCCCAATCCAAAATAACTTCTCGTGTCGCCACCATTTTTGTCTACATGGAAGGTAAAAGAGAGTATCACACACAAAGTAACGTTCCGGCTCGGTCACGGTCCGTGTACGGTACATAAATATTACGAAGCAATCACTGTAAATACTGCTATACAAACAGGTACATCTGCCGGCCGTCTGACGCGGATGTAGGTATATGGGAAATTATCCGAACGTTTTGTGTTGCAAGTACCTGTGTAGGTGTGATAGGAACGCACTGCCGGGCAAAGGCCACTCCTTATGACTTCCAGTGCTTGCTATTCAGGGTTAATGTGGACCACTAGTCAAACAACCAGTGATCCATATTAGCCCTGTTTTATCCAGTTTTGTGGAGCCTGTAACACCCAAAAAAAACGAATCTTAAAAGTGCTTGTAAGACTGACAATAAAACATCTAAAAGTAAAAAAGCCACCTGAATGAATGAACTTAGATTTGATAAAATATAATATCTTCATTTTTTATCAAAAAAATAAGAATAGAATTTTTCAGTGATTGAAGCCAAAAATTCCATTCACAAAAAAAAAATAAAGATCGCAATTATCTTCAGAATCTTTTCACCTTTGATATCATTACGGTACTTTTTAAACGGGCTTTTAGTACCTGCATATTTAATACTAAAACCACTAGAACTTGTTTATATTTTAAACTCGTCAGGGGTGCACTCTCGTCCGTAGTAGGTGCTGTTAAACGAGTTTTCCGCAATGCGCCGTATCCTGTTATTTTGCATATACGTTCATGCAGACGCTATTGATTTTGTCTGTGTTAGGGGGACAGTCTGATAATCATATTATATTGTGTTTTAAATATATTCGCCAGGGGTTCAGTGCAGTACACATCTACATTCGTATAAGTAAGTGCGTTGGTACATTTTGACCTTGAAGCGAGTTCCCCTCGCGAATATCCCCTCTGTAACCCTTTATAACGTTTCATTATTTGCGTAATACAGGTCTTTGTGTGTTGTAATGGTTCTTTATTATTACTCTGACATTGAAATGGAGAATATTGACCGCTTTCCCATAGGATGTGTGCTGACAGGTTTTTTGTTTATCTCAAACTGTGTTGTCTGGGAATGTTTTTTTTTGTGACATGCTATTGCTATCTGCGAAAAATAAAAATAATTTATTGGGTTTTTAGGCCATGGGCGAATACATCATTGGACAGTCACCGATTTTCGTGTCAAACGTGATAATAGTGTTCTTATCCCCCTAAAATCGTGCATTGGAAGGGTCAATTGGGGAGTCCCAGATTCAGTAACTAACTGTACCTACGAGTTGATAATGCCATGAATGTCAAAAAAAAAAACAAGTATCAAAATTCAGCACAGAAAAATCGTACCCTTTTAAAACAAGCATATAAAAAAATAACCCTCAACTAAATACTCGTAACTGCAAGAAACGCTATAGACCTGAAGAAGCGCGAAATTTTCCTTCAAATAAAAACTTGGGAGCTCTCTAAAGACGCTTTTCTAAGTGGCTGCTAAACCCGTAAGAAGTACTCGGAGTACTCTGAGTACTTTTAGTTACACGGGCACCTTGCATTTTGTATAAGACGGGAACATTTTAGATTAACTTGCTTTAATTATAGTCTAGGTAAACACGGTAACGCGACGCGTGTGTAATCACGATTAGTAATTAGGGATATAGCGAGGAGGGATTCTATTTTGAGGTAGGGACGCAGTGGGAGCGGGGAGCGATTTGTTTCTTTAATTTTGTTGGGTTTTTATATTAGGTTTACTGTGATGATATGGTTAGAAAGGGGTGACTATCGACTACTATCGAGATTACGACTAATAGAGAAGTATGGAAGAAAAAGACATGTTGCGCCGACCCCAAATAAATTGCGACAAAAGCAGGAGAATTATGATGATATTAGGTTTTCTCTGTATCAGACCGGAGTTTGGATTAGCGCTCTTACGATGACAATAGGCTCGCCTCCTATTATATGGACCTATATAAGTACATTACCGGTCGATGTGGCGAGGTTTGAAAGAGATTATGTCCAGCAAAGGACGAAACGATGCTGATGACGTAACTGACGATTGGGTGTACTGTAACAGTACTCCTCCCGAAGTAAACAAACATTATGAATTTTCAATATGATTGAAAATGCTCTGTACCTAGTTTTACCATCGAACAAAAAGCTGGAACACTGAATGATATTGACATTTAGCTAGCACAATCAGCAAACTGAACAGGCAGTGGGGAGGCAATATGTCTAGAACCTATGGTCGTTGAAGCTGACGCGTCCTCGAGTGGTGACGGCGAATTGGCAAACGTAGGAGTAATATGGACGTATTCAAATATGTGTTTATATGTGTTATGGTCTACATACACTAAATAAAACATCATCGTTCAGCCGATTAGTTTACGCCTCTGCTAAGTATTTGCAATTTAATTAACCGCTAGCACTGCATCCACGCATAACTCTGTTAAATCACTGCGTGCGAGTCAAGAACACATGTTTAAGAAACTTTGTTAATATTTAATGTATTTATGTGAAAACCGTGTTGATTTGTAGGCACTTTGCGAATAATTTCGGCGCTGGGTAGCCGCTAATTCCATAATTTGACAAGCGTGGCGCAGACGGGTTAGCTAAGCAAAAGGTTGATAACATATTTAATATTGTGTGTTTAAATATTGATGTTGAAAGTGTATTGTGTGTTACCATGGCTTTGAGTTTGATTAATTTTATGGAGAACATACATTAATGAGGCTTCGAGTCGTAAAGAATATCCTTGTAAATATTATTTCGTTCGTTTCAAGCATAGCTTATCGTTTATGCTTGTTTTGTAAAATGGCAGAGAAATTCGGAAGGGTTTTAAAATGATAAGAGTGAAGGACTGGTTAAGAAATACTCCATAGGGATAAAAAGGTTTAAAAGAGGTCTTTGCATTTGAATGCATTCTGCTTTTTAACTTACACTCAAGAATTAATACATTTTTTACAAGTTTTAATAACTTTTACGTGCTTGTACTTTTACGTGAAGAAATTGTAACAAGTTGTAGATACCCTTACACCTTATGGTAGGTAGGTATCAATAAATACAACCTATTGTAACTTTGATTTACCTACTACTATAAACCCGTAGACAGAACTTATGTTTTATTTAAACAATGCGCAAGCAGCATCCTATTTGCGCAACAGACTATCAATCACAATCTGTATCATTTTGAAGTATATTGCTAATCCATTGTTTCATGTGTTCGAAAAAAAAAATCTGCTCTACAACGTAAATAATTCAATGAATGTTGTGAAACTGTCAAAATGAAAGCCATTGCTACTGTTGGTGTAATTACGCAATTTTAGAAAGAAAAGAAAGAAAAATTGTTGTTGCAGTTGTTGTTGTTGTACCTCGCTGGTCTGTACACATACTTATGTACAAGTCAAAACACAATCACAAAACACAACTATCCAACACACCATACACATTTTAATCATCAATACCAACCAAAACCATCCGAGCCTGAAACAACAGATTTATAAACCGCAGACTACAATTATCTCGCGTGACAGATTGTGCCTTAAACGTAATTAAAGGGCGAAAACGTAGATACGAAATTAAATTAAAGTAAATCACATCACCTCGAGATTTACTGCGATAACTATGAGCGTTCAACGTGAAATCGAATCAGTGTTTCGCTTTAGCGGTTTTCTCTGAGGGAGCTATCGGTTGCTTTACTTACATATAGGTAACTACTAAGTACTCGTGTGTATTTTTTTATTAATTTGCTTGTCACAAGTACAATTATCTCTTTAGATATGTATATCTCTTCTACACTTACCTCCTTACTAATAAAGATATTATATCAGAAGGCCAATTCTCGTAATTTAAAACGTTCAAAATCTAGTCGCATTCTCATCTCAGCGACAAATAAATGTCAAAAACTTGTCAAAATGTAGGGAAATTAGAGGTGTTTTTGACAGTTTGAGACTGAGATCAGACTGTGAACGTTGTTAAAATTACGAGAATTGCCCTTCTGATGAATAGTTATACACCGATTTCTCTCTTTCAGTCGTCAGTAACTTGACTTTCGAAAGAAGAAGACAAAGCGTTGTGTAACTATACAGAAGCTATGCAACGTTTATTAGTAAGGGGGTAATAATAAAACTCAACAATTTCTTTGTTTGAACGCGCTTATCTATAGCACAATTCTTGAGGATGGCTTTAGGCTATTTAATGTCACGCTAGGACCCCTAAGAACCGAGCAAAAAGAAAAAAAAACAGAAAGAACGCTAAGCCAAAACGAATAGCGCGGGCAGGTGATGCGTTGCGACGGGGTGGGTCGGAGGAACAAGAAATTTCACGCGGACGAAGTCGCGGGCAGAAGCTAGTACTTAGACAGGGTGATCAAAAAGTCGTGGATCAAACGAAATAGGGAGATAAAGGAGGTAATTTCCAATAAAAAATCTTTCCACAGCATGGCCATAATTCAATTGCCCTAAAAGTTATGAATATTTTTATATTTCGAGTTCTCTTACAATTAGACTAATAAAAAAAAGTGATATGAAACAATAAAACAAACGGTGTTGTATTATTACTAGATAATGTATCAGCACTACAAAAGTTCTATTGCGACTCTGGGTACCAAATTTCAAGAGCAATTTTTTTTTTTTCCAAAAACTTTGAAGCGTTACCAAAAAATATTTCTCACTTTAAAACCGTTGGAAATGACCTCCTTTATCTCCCTATTTCGTTTGATCCACGACTTTTTGACCATTCTGTATATAACTAACTACTCGTAAGCCGTCAGTTATGTGTCAGTTATGTGTCGTTTTTGATTAATGTGCTTGTGACAAGTATAATTATCTCATTAGAGATGTATCTCTCTTTAGTTTAATTGTCAAATGATGTGACATGCGTTTGTTACAATACCAAAGAATATTTTAAAGTGCATTAAAATAAAGTTTTTTTTTTTTTCAAAATTATATTTTTTATTGTTTTGTATTAACATAATGTTATATATTAGGCTTACAGAGTTAAATAATATGTACATGTATAAAAAAAAGAAGGAAATTCATCATAGGGCATCAAAAAATTCGTCCGCATCGCTGTCAACCGGAAAAGGGCCCAAAAGGCTGGCACATTGCATTTTTTTTATTCAAAAACATATTTATGGTACAAGTTAATAATGATATCTACACATGTTCTAATTACAACAGTCTGAGATGCGGATGAGTACTTCAACGCCTAGTGTCCTTTTGTTTTTGTATTTATTTGTATAGTTTAATAGTTAAGTCATTTAATTTATTACCTAGTGTAAAACGTGTTAAATATTATAAACTAGCTTTTGCCTGCGACTTCGTCCGCGTGGAATAATGACTTCCGGAAAAAAACAATTTATCCCCCTTTTCTCCCCGTTGGGAGGGAATTTCTAAAAATCCTCTCTTAGTGGTAGCCTAATCCTTCCAACAAACACACATGCCAAATTTCAGCTCTCTACTGCCAGTAGTTTCGGCTGTGCGTTGTCTGTCAGTCACTCAGTAACGGAAGAGTTTTATATATGTAGATATAGATCAGTGGCGAAGGTACCATACAACTCGATTCCCGCCGGCTTCCCTTCGAAAATTCAGAACTCTATAGTCAATTCATCATTGTAATTTTCTTTTGGTATTTTTTTTTGCTCCGGCCTACCTCTGTCATAAATTCACCCTACGCCACTGATATAGATAGCTGTGCCCGCAACTCCGTCAGTGTGTAATTCCTTGTGTGTTATTACGTTAATGTATTGGTAATATTGTTTAGATCACGTTCACATGAGGCTTAAGTACCTATACAACGAAATTACTACTTCACCTAAAAAGAAATAAAATGTAAACTATTAATAATTTGTAATTTGAACGAATATAATACACTACCAAAATAACTAATACCTATTTTATAAAATAACAACAAAAGAAAACTAAATAAACTAAATTAATATAAAGACTAAAAGTCGCGCTGATAAACAATATTGTTTGTCAATAAGGTCGAATGCTCGGAACGTCTACTCGCATCAACAGCCAAATATTGTATGAAGTTCGCGTTTTTTTTTGTTTTGGGAATGGCATCTCGCAGTTCAACCTATGAGGTTGTCGTCTGCTTAACCGGGCTTGCCTGTGGATGCCTCAAAATTAAGGCCTCCAGCCAGGGCTTAAAAAAAATTTAAAAACTAAGCGACTACACGCTAAGGGCACCCCCTGTGGGGTACGGACCTCGGCTTAGGGCGTCGCTGGGGGGGGGGGGGGGGGCAGCAAGGGACAGGCTGGATCGGAATTATTTAGGGGCGAATTTAATACTACAGGCTCAGCGGCGCGGGCTGGCTCGAGCAAGGGTCGGGGAGGGGAATTTACGGGGCGTCGCGACGGGCGTCCTCGACGGCGAGGACGGAAGGACGGTTGTCGGGTCGTGTTTGTGTGTCTCTTAATGGTGCTGGTGGCTTTCCTGCTCTCCTGTAAGAGGGTAGTGGCGTCGTCGGGGATGGTGAGGGTATGCCTTGGTCGGCGAATCCTACTTATGCGGGAGGGAGTATATTGGGAGGCCGCCGCAATCAGGGCAATTGGGGTGCTTTATAGCAGAGTCGAAGAAACGCTTGGCGAGGCGCTTCATGAACTGCTGGACGGTGTGAAGTTCGCGTTTGGATCCCCCGCCCTTTTATACCTCCCGCCGCGAGCCGCGTCGAGCGCGGCGACCGTTACACAAAAATAATCCTTATAGCATGATTCAGTATTCACGCGCGATGGCTTATTAGCGTATTTCATGTATAACTTTGGTGTTTCTGTACCGATTTCTATGATTCTTTTTTTATTAAATAGGTAATAATGTTAACATTTTTTAATTAGGGATGAGTGAAAGTGTTATAAACGTAAGAGTAGACAAATATAATCAGAAAGCTCCGAACTGCTAAGCTATCGGGAGTTACACGTATTATTGTGAGTCAACCATAAAAGATAGACATTTGCTGTCGTGGAATATTTTTTATATAATTTTAAGGAGAACATTTCCGTCATACATAATTTCTGTGTAGCTTTAACCATTAAGGCTGCACACGCGACGGAAGCTTCAAAAATGGAGTAAGTTCTCCGGTTTTCCCAACATTTCCCTTCACTGCTCTGCTCCTATTAATCGTAGCGTGATGAAAAGTATACTATAACCTGCCCAGGAGTATGAAGAACAATTGTACCAAGTTTCGTTGAAATCCGTTGAGTGGTTTTTGTTTCTATAAAGAACATACAGACAGACAGACAGACAGACAGACAGACAAAAATTTTACTGATTGTATTTTTGGCGTCAGTATCGCCTACTAATCACCCGCTGATAGTTATTTTGGAAATATATTTCATGTACAGAATTGACCTCTCTACAGATTTATTATAAGTATAGAAGATAAAATAAAGTTATAAAGTGTCTAAGTTAGGTTCGTATTTAAAATAAAATAATTTTGAATAAAATTTTGGCTTGGCCTTGCTTTCCCACCATTTCAACATAATATTTAACGAAAATTCTCTGTAGTACTTAGGTAATACTTATACTGAATTTTCTTTTCGAATAGGTACTTACTTACGTCTACTTAACTTGTCTCTACTCAATCTTGTCTAAAAGTAAACCTACTTTAGGTAAGTATATTATTTTCCAAGTCATTCAAAGTAGTTTTTTTTTTTAACCCAAATTCACACTACATTCAATCAATCAACTCAGCTTATCGCAGTCCACTGCTGGACATAGGCCTATTTCAGGCTACGCCACAATACCCTGTCCTTCATCTTCCGCATCCAGTCTGTAAGCACCTTCTTTAGGTCGTCTGTCCATCTAGCTGGGGGGCGTCCCACACTACGCTCGGCATACGCGGTCTCCACTCCAGGACTCGTCTGCTCCACCGGCCATCGGTCCTTCGACAAACATGCGGAGCCCACTTCCACTTCAATGTCGGTAACTCCAGTTCTTTTCCAGATAATCTAATTCTTGATTTAATCCTTCAAGGAGACTCCGAGCATAGGTCGCTCCATAGCGCGCTGAGCGATCTTGTAGGTATTTGTGGACCAGCCCGACCGTCACCTGTCCACGTTTTGGCACCGTATGTCATGACGGGCAGGACGCACAGATTGAAGACCTTAGTCTTCTAACACTGCGGAATAGGCGACGAGAAGAATTGACGAAGTTTTCCAAATGCTGCCCAACCCCACTGGATCCTTCAGTCGGCTTCTTTCTCAAAGTTGTGTACCTACTGAGCTGGATCACTTGCCCTAGGTAGACATAATCCTTCAAAACTTCGAGAAGTGACCCTTCGATGTGGATTGGACTCGGCAAGACGTGCGAATTGTACATGACTTCACACTACAATGCTAATTGAATATAGTTTAGTCTTAATTTTATGAACAATAATATAGACACATATTTTCTACGAATATACAATACACATTTGAGCACACGTAATAGGGAGTTAAAGAAAAAAAAAATAAGTACAATAGATAATAAAAACATTACAGTCATTTATAACAGTCTGGTGGTTCCAAAGGTTTTTCTCACAGAAAATACACAAAAATTGCTACTCAAATAAAATTTGAAGAGGTTTGAAAGTTCTATATTATTAGAAGAAAGTCTTCAAAATATTCTTATATAAGTTTAACACTTGGGTTAAGTGGCGCAGTCACCGGTAAATTGGCGAAGATTTGATAAAACCAATGTTATCTATTTTCTATTTTCCAAGACAGTATTTTCAATTTCTCGCGTAGAATTTTAGTTTAACATGATTTTTCGTATGTGAGCAGTTTATTTTTTGAAATATTTTTAATGATGCTCAGACCAAGACTTTTAAACAGGTAGGTATAAAATTTCATTTAAATTAAACTTTTTGAATTGACTATACAGGATGGCAGGAACATCCAACATTACCATGGATTATCAACGGTTATAAAAAAAAATCTGCTGTGTCATTGCAAAGTGCAATACCTACGCGGTCAAAATGCATGGATCACCTGTTTTTTTGTGTCCCTGCCACCCTGTATCATCATCTGCCTAGCCTTTTCCCAAATATTTTGGGGTCGGCTTCCAGTCTAACCGGATGCAGTTGAATACCAGTATTTTACATGGAGCGACTGCCTATCTGACCTTCACAACCCAGTTACTGGGTAATACGATACCCCTTGGTAAGACTGGTTGTCAGACTTTCGGGCTTCTGACTACCCGTAACAACTGTCAGAGATCCACGAATGACAGCCGGGACCAACGGCTTAACGTGCTTTCCGAGGCACGGAGGGGTCTCGGTATGTAATGATGGTCACCCATCCATAGACCAACCGCGGCAAACGTAGCTTAACCTGATCGATCGACCTGTTTGGCTTTTATTATTTAGCACTGCCAGCCTGTATAAGATAGTAAATTCTATAAGTTTTTAAAATTGACGCCTATAGTTACTATAAGCATCAATTTTGCAATCAAATTACAATATCATCAACAAAAAATCCTTTCACAAATCCCCAACGCATTTCAATAAAAGCCAACTAAAAAGAAAACTCAGCGAAACAACGCTAAAATATTGAAAACGGTTTCCATTAATTTTTTCATAATTAAATCTTCTCATTCGCAAGAACTAATTGAAAATGCGGCACGAAGCGTTTTTAGCCTGATTTTATATTTTCGCAGTCCGACGGCTTTATGTAACAAGTGCGAAAAATAAACGCGAAAATCTCGTAAACGTCTTAATTTCCTCCTGCGGACTCCGGCATTAAGATCTTGAATCGTCGTTATCCACTGATATAAATCTTTTAACACTCATTCGGGGTTTAACAGATCTGGCGTGAGTCTCGCTAACTCCAACAACTGCAATTAGCTTCAGTTGCCAAAGTCCCGGTAATCTCGCAAACTGGGCGTTTATAATTTAAATACGCAAATGGGTGTACCGCTTTAAACAAATGTCTTTTATTTTTATACGGTTTTATCTTTTCGACTTTACTTTTAATGCAATATTAATTTTCTCCCGGCCATTTTTTCTACGTATGAAATTGAGATTTAGTGAAATCCACAAGAAGAAAAGTTTAAATCAAGCTATTATTTCAGAAATTAAAATTCAACTTTTACCAAGTCCTTGAATAATAAATTAAAAGCATAAATCAAAGTTTTATGTTGAATTCGAATTTTAATTTAAAAATAGTTCAACTAAATGCAGTTAGATTAATATTGTACTAAATGAATAACGGCCAGGTCGTTTACTTTTAAATTTTATTCATCGATGCTTTAAAAGGTAAGAACTAAGTTCATTATTCAAAATTAATAATCCGGTAAATTAATTTAATTCTAAACTTTCTCAAGCCGCTTTTAGTATGCAGGTACCCGAAAATCGTTTTTACAGGGTGTTTACATTCTCAATTTCATAGAATTAATTTTATACACGAATTTGGTTCGCCTCGTGAAAGTTTGTAATAATGATAACTTTCAATGTTGCAATTTTAATGTTACTCGCTAGGTTGAGTTTCGTGGGAATCCCTTAAAATAATCACACTTGTATTTTTAAGAAGAGGTTATGTTGAATTTAGCATGAATTTTGTAACTCTGATTTTAGTGATCTGATTTTAAAATTACAATGTGTTAGAATAATTTAGCATGGCATTTTGATTTACAACGCGAGTGTACTGACATGAAATTGTGAAACATTTATTTCACTGCAGCATTTTAAATAGATAAGTATTATGTGTTATGATACATTTTTGGTAAAATATTTACTTTTCTTTAGGTAAATGATATGATGAATGATGGTCTCTGATCTGATGACCTGAGATCTGAAAAATCAGTTTAACACGTCAAAATCAAATTAGGCTTTAAAACTATATGAGTTTTATGATTCCTAACCGACTACTCTGAGAAGAAAGACCAGAACATAGGTACAGACGCCAGCACTGAGTACTTTTCGGTCTTTCTTTTCTTCGTATCTTTTAAAGTCCAAAGGTATTAAAGTAATTGCTTCCTTTAACAATAAGTTTAAAAAAACATGTTTTATTCGGTATTAAAATTGGTAAAATTATTACACATAAAGTCTTAGAAATTATTTACAAAGTTTTAACTTGGTACAGTAGAAATTATTTTTAGAAAATAACAAATTTCCCCATTCGTTTTAGACAACAGCCTCTACATATATATCTCCCAAGGAAACAGCTAGAGGAACAACAAAACGCGCAGTCAACATAACTCTACCCCTTGACTTAGAACAGATAAATCACCTCTATAACAGCGGTTATAAATAACAGTTATAACAACCACATTTTAAACTATAACAGAATTTAATAAATGAAGACACGCATCGATTGTTTAACGACATTTATAATTAAATTGTCGTCGGCGACGTAGGCATTAAAGGGTTGAAAGATTTAGTTAGCGTACGCGTGAAGGCTGTAGGGATTAATATTTATGTTGTATATTTAGGGTTATTGTTTAGTGTAGAGGTTTTAATTATTTTGTAATTAATGTGGTATTGTTCTTTTTGCCATTTATTTTTATCAAAGATTTTTCACGACGGTAAAATATCTCAGGTAAAATGCAATTTCGTCTTAAACTTACCTAAGATAAAGACTGTTAATATTATGTCCTGTTATTTTCAAAATTTTAACTTACTATTATTACTCGTATCGTCTGGTGAGTTAAAATAGACAATAAAATACCGACTCCAGACAACTATAAACAGAGAATAGCAGGCACCTACGGACATTCTTTAATTACCTCCCTCACAACATTACAAAAAGCAAATTAAACAAAATCAAAGTCTCCTCCTAGCAGAACTCAAGAAAATTAAGTTTACATAAAAAATCATATCACGCTCTAATTGTCGCCAAGAGATAGCAGAGAGCGGAGTTTTGTCCCCTAAAACAATATTGACACTACAAAGGTCCCTTTACATCTTGTCTGTTGTTCAAAGCAGATTAATGTTTGTGCCCGCTTATTTGCCCGGTTCTTCATAAAAATGCCCGAACAGTAGCACGGATAAACAAGGGCAACCTTTAATAACATTCCACGGTGGATTCTGTGGTGTTATCGGTTGTAATCCTTTCTGTGGTCTGTAGAACAGGATTGCCTGTAATTTATTGGTATTTTTGTTTGAAAACGTTGTGAGTTTTCAATTGTTTTTGTGTTGCTGTACCTACTCCATAAATCCTGATGACTGGGTATATCTGCAGATGTTTTCTGTAAAAATCTCACCGTGAAAACTTAGGGGAATTGGTGATGCTAGAGGTTGACACTATTGACAGCTCACTTCACCTAAGTTTTCACAGTGAGATTTTAGCGTAATAGACCGGCTGGCTGACAACATGAGACAGAGTTAATTTAATAACAATTTGCAACTTAAAACTGAAAATCTTAGCAAACCAAGTGACCAAAACTTAATTTTGTGACTAAAGCTGCCAAGCATTGTTACATACATAGTGATTCTAATAAAGCTTTGATAAAATATACTCAACAGTCATATTAAAAGTATCTGCATTAAACAAAAAACAATTTCAATTTAAACTGCTATTGAAAAACCCACAATTTCTCACTGAACAGACAATTTTTCCTTTAATATATTTGCACGGAACCGGCTAACAATATTGGAAATACCAGGAAATCATAAGAGATTTGGAGTGGTCGGGAGCAAACACTCGAGAGACATAGGAGCCGTAATCTCCGCGTCTGAGGATTTTAATTACTTATTGGAAACTTGTGGCCGGCGGCTGTATGGGATCGTCTCAGCGCTTTATTGCGAGATTTCGAAACTTGACATCAGATAACGTACTAATGTTTCTCGATTTGACAGGCCTGATGGTCTAGTGGTTAGTGACCCTGACTGCTATGCCGGAGGTCGTGGGTTCGATTCCCACCCAGGACAAAATAAATGTTTGTGTGATGAGCACGATCATTTGTTCTGTGTCTGGTTGTAATTTATCTATAATATGTATGTATTTAGAAATATATAAGTATGTTTATCAGTTGTCTAGTACCCATAACACAAGCTCTGCTTAGCTTGGGACTAGATGGCGTTGTGTGATAGTTGTGGAATATTATTATTTCACGAAAACAAAATCATGTGACACCGACGTAATGTTCCTAGGTACCTAATAAGGTTCACCCTCGATTTTTATGTTAGAAAAATATGTGATTTTGTCCGCCATTTGGTTTTTGTTTACGAAATTGCGGCCACGCATGAAGCCTAACAAAACCTGATTTATATAGGTTTCAAGAGTGGCCGCCATTTTGAAAAAAAAAAAACAAAATGGCGGACAGTAGATATGCCAGGCTCCATATAAAAATCTTCAATCCCCTTTAAAAGTTTATCTTGTATTGGCTTACTGGAAATTTATGACCAAAAATGATGACGGTATTGACATCTTTAAATTCTATTTCTAAGTCTGCCTTCAATTATATGACAACATTTATGATTTTACGAAGTATGTTGGACTTAAAAATGGGAAAAGAAGACAAATTATGCGTAAGTGCAAATCTATGAAGTTGATACGCTGGATTGATTTGCAAACTGTATTGGACCTCAAGATGGTACCAATATCAGCCGATCGATTCTGTAAAACTCTCACCTTGAAAAGGATTTACTCTATTGACAGCTCACTTCACAAAAGTTTTAACGGTGAGATTTTACAGAATAGACCGACAGTTTAGTGAGTGAGTGATTTGAGTGATCTCGAAAGAGTTGTGAGACGAGTACTCGAACCAATAGTGAGGCCTTCTCTGTCAATATAATACAGGATGTGATTGCGACGGTGGCACGCGTCAACTTACTATGCTTAGTGCCGAGAGTGAATTCTCAGACATCAAAGTGATAGGTGGAAACTATTTGTATCTAAGTGGAAGAAGATAAGAAGTACCAGTAAGAGTTAGATCATGGTATAAATATAGATACATCTTACTGGGCAGCATCTATATAAATAAAACAAAGTCGGGTTAGTTACACCATTTATAACTCAAGAACGGCTGGACCGATTTATATGAACTTTGATTTGTTAAAGTCTCCGCACCGAACAGCAGAATAACAATTAAAACGAGAAAATTTCACGAAAAAAAACCTGAGGCGGTACGTTTATCTTGTTAAATGAAAGCGTTGTTCTATTTTAATTAAATAAAAAAAAGACTAATGAAATACACTTTAAGAGAGCTTCGAAGAAATCGATACAAAATTAAAATCTGTACAAAAATAACCATGAATGGAATATACTCGTAAATAAATCATATACGCCTTCATTTATTTCATTATGTAACCAAAACTCCGTTATGATGAATTTTCACTTTAATGCAACAAAAAGTGCCATTTAAAGTTAAACCAAACCAAAAAACAATTGAAAAAGTGAAATTATAAAATTCAAACTTTTACTTTCGCACCTTGCCTTTTGTGTGTTGCATTGTTATTTATTTTATTTGCATGATAGTTTGATAACAATACTAGCTTGTGTCAAATTTCATACAGCGTAGCGCTATAATGGCGACATTGACACACGTATACGGTTTCGCGTTTTCGTTGTATGAACAATTTTTATTTTTTTCATTAAACGTTATTATTTTTTTTTTTTTTAATTTTCTAAAACAGCATATTGGAACAACCTGTACGTACAGAACTGTAGCGCAGGGGTAATTCACATATCAATAAAATTAAAACGAATAACGTGCAAAGAGTGGACGAATTGAAGGAAAGAGATATCGGAGAGCGGTGCAGACGGGTTTTTAAATTACGAATTATTTTATTTTGTTATAATTTTTATGATTACTGGCCACTAGTCTTTACCCGTGTGTTAAATAAATTAACGTCGCCATTGTTGCGGCATGTAGTATACCTACAGGGTGTGCCAATAAGTTTCTGTGTGTGTGTGTATTTGTGTGCGTTTCTCAGTGCCAATGACTTCTTTCAATACACGTTTGCAAATATTAACATTGGGCGCTTTGATCTTAAGCAGTCGACGCTCATTTAGTTACAAACGTGTGCTCTTAATTAAGTTCAAACAAGACGTGCTAATCGAACCGAGTATGTCGCAGGTATTTACCGAACTTGGAGTTTAAGGGAGTCTACTGCATCAATTAATGCTCGCAAATAACTAAATTGGTAACTTTTAACTTGGGTTTGACTTAAGAGCTGTAGTTAATTTAATGAACATTCAAACGTGAACCTATATTGCTTAAAAAAATCTTAAATAAGAAAAATTAGTACCCATTTCAGTATGAAATGTATTTTTGCTTTAATATAACAGGTATGTTGGTGTGAGCAGTGGTGGCCCAGTGGTAACGGCCGCGACTTACGAGGTGTAGGTCGTAGGTTCGAACCCAGACAGGCGCTTTACTTTGTGTAAATTATTTCATCAGCACTGCTCTCAAAACGGTGAAGGAAAACATCGTGAGGAAACCGGCATGTCCTAGAACCAAAAATTCGAAGACATGTGACATCTACCAACCCGCACTGGGCCCGCGTGGTGGATTACGGCCCACTCCCTCTCACAGAGAGGAGGCCTGTGTCCCAGCAGTGGGACCATTATAGGCTGATTAAGTTATGTTATGTATGTGACCTCTGAATGCCTTCCGTTGGTTTTCTGGAAGTTGCGTAAGGATACGTTTCTATAAGTTGCATAAAAACTTTCTGAAAACGAAGGCGGCGAATCCGAAATATAACGAGTCACTAGCCGTGGATTCGTCGTATCTACATAAATGTAAAATTATGTTTTAGACAAAATCGAAATTAAACCATTTCTTACTCAGCTGTAACATTAGCTGATAGGTTACCTTAGTTTAATTACACCAAAGGACGCAAGGTAATATTGGCAAACAAGGAGAGGTATCGCTTACAAACTTAATTAAACGTAAATTTTCAATGTCTACATCATTTAGAACCATCTGCTCTACAAATATTATAATGTAAAATATTATCACGGTTAGACCACAGGCTACGTAAATATATTTTGCACAACATGCTAGACTTTTAGTGATACTATTTAGGATTCGGACATTTAAAAATCTTTTTTTTTTTTTTGAGTAAAGGTGTATGTGCAAAAATAAAGCCAGGTCAGAAAAGCCAATGATGATGATGATGATGTGGCTCCCTTTTCCGCCCTTAGACTCCCATTTGGTCCGTTGTGCGTGGGGATTCTGGCTAACAAAGCCAGCCTAGCTCCGCCCAAAAGCACAGAAGCTTCCTGGGAGCTTCACAGGCTTCACGGAGCGACCTCACTGTTCCTCAGAAAAGCCAAAAAAGCCACCCAGGAGAACGAGAATATTCAAATTAATCACATGACATAATATAACATCACGCCTGTAATTTCAGGGATTACAGGCGTGATGTTGGGCAGATGTGTACAGACAACAAAAACGATAAGTATGCAGGATCGTCGGATATAGTTGAAGTTTATTAAGAAACCGATGGATGTTCTCGAATAAAATTTAATTATTAATAGAAAACAAACAGTTCATTTATCAAACTAAACAGCCGACAACATTCATCGGTTTCTTATTAAACTTTAAATATATCCGACGATCTTGCATACTTATCTCTTTTGTTAACTGTACCTATAGTACACCCACATTTCGCCAGTTATGTTGAAGTCCCATACAACAGGAGGCACAGAGGGGTCTTGGTATGTGAAGATGGTCACCCATCCACGGACTAACCGCGGCAAGCGTGGCTTAACCTGTTCGATCGACCCGTGCGGCTATTATTACTTAGCCACAAGCCCCTCCTCTCTGTAGGAATCACTCTGAACATAAAGCACAAACAACATAGACGAATACCAAAATACGCCATTGCGGTATTACCACACACTGCGCATACCACCCACAAATTACCCCAGCAGCCATCAAACAAATTTAAACAGCAGTCAATCAATAATACCTACTCAATCAACTCGTGATCCCAGGCCAGGGGTAGCCAAACGTCTGATTGCCAATTAGACAGCCTGCCCAGGTGTCTGCAACCTGAGCTCAGAATCCTCTTTGTCCAATGCAATGCCCCATCAGCTTTTACTAAACAGCTCCCGGCTACAATCGAAATCTAAAACTAGATAAGTTTCTGTTTTTTCGTCAATCCCTAATAGAGATGCGCCGAATATTCGATTGGGTATGTTCGGCGTATTTTTTTATGTTTGTATTTGGCCGAATATTCGGTTAGTTTGCCGTTTACCGAATATTCAAAAGGTATTATTATTTAAGATTTATATCTGTTAGATAGGCTTTATTCGGAAAACCATATACACACATCAAAAGTGTCTAGGGATCAACATATATTTTTGCAATAACTTTTCTCCTGATTGATATTAATTAAAATTTTCTTTAAGGATTCATCAAATAAAGTGTTTTCGTTTGTCACAGTAACGATAAACCAAGTCACCTTTGCATTAATAAAGAAATTTGCCATTTTCCTAATAAAGGGATTTTTGACATTTGAACCACTAACACAAAAGTTCGAAAAAAAGACTGAAATAACAGTTTTCTTTAAAATTTTATTGGGTAACTTAAACAATTAATAATCCGTGTTTCTACCGCGAACACTAACAACACAAGAACATCGGTTTGGCATACTCAAAATGAGTTCATCCAAATCACGCTGTGGAATGGCAGCCCATGTTCGTTGCAACAACAAAAAAAGGTCTTCTTGCGACTGGATACCCTCCATATTCGGCAGAGCTCTTCTCTGTAGCATATCCCATGCATGCTCAATCGGGTTCAAGTCTGGCGACTGAGCAGGCCAGGGCAGGACATTGATGTTAGCTGCGGCGAGAGTCTGTCTTACAACTCTTGCGGTGTGCGGTCGTGCATTATCATGCATTAACTGAAATAAGGGACCGATTTGCACTTGTAGAGGAACGATGACGTCTGATACAATCGTCTCAGCATAAATTTGAGCGTTGAGGTTGCCTCTGATCCAAATCAACTCAGTTCTTCCGCCGATCCAAATACCCGCCCATACCATGATGGTTCCACCACTATAAGGATGGACTTCCTGGCAGGATTTTAATCGCTGTTGGCGTCCAGGGGTTCTCCAGTGTCGTATACGTCTTGTATCCGGTCTCATACCAAAACGAGACTCATCAGAAAAGCACACGAAACGCCATTGTTCTTCTGCCCAATTTCTGTGTTCAAGAGCCCATTGATATCGAATCCTACGATTGTGCATTGCTATAGGTGGTACCCGTAGCGGTCTTCGGGAATGAAGGTTCACTTCATGCAAGCGGTTTCTGACTGTTTGGTCGCTAATTAAGTTCCCTGAAGAGTGATGAAGCCTCACGGCTAACATCATGGCGGTTATTGTTGGAGCTCTTCGAGTTAAGATTTGAATGTATCGGTCTTGTCTCCGTGTGGTGCAGCGATACCGTCCTCCATGGCGCTCAGCCACGGTACCAGTGCTTCGGTAACGTGTCCAAAGTCGACTGATAACACTCTGACTTGTATTCAGAGCTAAAGCCACAGTACGTTGCCGGGAACCAGCTTCTATCATTCCCACGGCTCTGAGCATTTCTTCCCTGCTTAAATGACGTCGCCGCTCCATAATAACGTTGGTTTTAATCAGTAGTAGGGAAACAGTAGCACTAATAATGTCTTCAATGCGTTGTATGTTTTTATAGGGAAAATATTGACAGCTGATTTTCATCTTTTACTCGAATTTGATTCACAGTTCCTGATTCAAATTATGAAATGCACCAAAAAGGATCCATATAAATTTATAAAATCATAAATTTATTACAAAGCCACATCTCAATCTCAAGAAATCCGCATAAAAATGCTTGATCCCTAGACACTTTTGATGTGTGTATATACCTATAATAAATATTAAAAAAATTTAAATAATATTTGTAAATGAAACAGGCACTACCTTGTGTAAACATCATTACATTCACAAAAATAAAGAATCAGTATAATTCAAGTTTTAATTAAAATTAACAGTTTTTTTACAAACAACAATTTTGGCTGAATAAAATTTAATGCTTTATGAAATGAACAATTCAATTTAAAGTATGTAAACAGTTCACTAATCACCGCGCAACAATTTACCGAACAATTCGGCCAAATACTCGGTTCAGTACATTTTGGACCGGACATTCGGCCGAAGGTATTCGGTTGAACTCATATTCGGCCCATCTCTAATCCCCAAGTACCTACCCACCATTACAAAGAATGAAGGAACTCAATTTATCGAGAATTAAGACAAAACGCGAACCTCGCAAAAAAAAACCCGATTCGAAATGTATAAACAAACAGATCTTCATAATTTGTTTTTAAGTCTAGACATGTAAAAACGATTTGTAAACTTCATGCGAAATTAGGAACAATTTTCAGCGTAGCTTTAAATGGATTTGTGAAAGTTAAAATAATATTCTGCTGAATGATGAATATTTCGTTTAGACGAATAAATTAATATTACAATTTAAATGGAGATAAGGTAAGGTAGGTATTAAATTATCCTGAGAACGTCAAAGGTATTAAAACTAACTTTAATGCTTATTTTTTAGATTGTCGAAGTACTCTTAATGAGGAAGACCATATTGATTTTAAGGAGGTCGATCATTGAACTCATAACCTCAAGCCTTCTTCCGATGGGGTTAGGCAGAAACTACAGAACGTACCTGCTGATGTAAGCATCGTTTGTTTACTGTTTTTGCTTCGTTTACATTCCCTTTGTTTCTAAATTTATTTCTGTAATTTATATAGTGTACATAATAAAGAGTATACTATTATATGCTATTCTAAGTTCATACATCTAGTCCTATACACACGCCGTTGCGAGTACTCCGCACCAGATGGCCAATTCTCGTAATTTAAAACGTTCAAAATTTAGTCACAGTCTCACCTCGGCAACAAACAAAAACTTGTCAAAATGTAGGGAAATTAGAAGTATTTTTTGACAGATTGAGACTGAGATCAGACTGTGTACGTTCTTAAAATTACGAGAATTGCCCCTCTGACCTTTTTGAAAAACGTCACCAATAAGGTCACTAATGTCCTTCGAGAACGTCCCCTTCGGGCTTCTCCACTCACATCTGCCTTGTATATAAGGCCCCATTAAAATACATGGGCAAAAATTAGAAATCATTCAGGTCACCACAATAAGGACGATGATTAAAAAAATATATAAGAAAAACGCATTAGATACTTACAAGAAAAATAATCAGCTAACGAAAATACACTAATGTGCCGGCAATTTATTATTTTAATTCAACATAAAATCGCTTTAATCAGTGTTTTTTTTTTTGCTTGGACATATTTCTGTGTTAAAATTAGTTCATCTATTTTAATGGGACCCTGTATATACCTTTTATTACCATTGAACTCATAAATATTTTTTCATGAAGGAATTTATTCTGCAACTGAAATCAGCGACTCCACTAAACTATAATGCAAATTGTAGCCCCAAAACATTATTAATTCTCCTTATATTGCTCCACCTATTTCCGTACATACGTGGGTACTTCCTAAGCCTTTGTTCGATAAGATTTCGGGCAATTATCTTAATCGGATTACGTTCATTGGGTACAGTGACGTCACTAGGCAACAACCACTAAAGTAATCCCGCTGTAGTTAATTGCCCCCATTTCAAGGTATGCCCCAATAAATGTGGAGGTAGTAGGTATGTTATTATTGACCCGGAAGGGAAATTTGGAAGATTCGATGACGCGACTCGGGTTCTCGGTTTAGTGATGTCATCTTTCACCTTACTTTGTGGGGATGACTCATTTTGGTTTTCAGTTTTCCTTGTTAGAATTTACGTACCTAAGTCTTGTCCTTCAGAGTACATTTCACCCCCACCCTGCCCTTGTCCCTGCCACCGTGTAGGTATAGAGCGATGCGTACTTTTTTTTTCGTTTTAGTTTGACCTAACGAACCTAAAAAAATCTTCTAAATAATAAAACTGTTTAAACGTAAACTCAAAACATATATTTTGAATAAACCAATTACAGGCACTTTTGAATTATCAAGGGGTTGGTCAGTCAGAAAGATGAAGCTGGTTACCTATTCCAAAACGTAGTAGGTACCTTTGGAGAAGAACGGGCAAGAAACTACAGGGACACTCTTTTAAATCAAAACAATATGGTTACAAAGTATTGGTTACATCATTCATATTAGAAATTATGCATGTGAGAACGATGCAGAACGTTAAAAGCGTTCGTAATGAAAATATAAAAAAACAAGTCAAATATTAAATTAAATTAAAATAAGCCATGGCAGCAAAGATATGACCAGTCCATACTGACGGCGCCCGTAGCACAACAAGAACAAGTTGTTGTCAAGTACAAGAGAAGCAATTTAAGTACCTACAAAAAGTCTATTTTTATAAATGTAGGTAAGTATCTCTAAAATAAAAATTAACATTTTCACAAGCTGAGGATTTTTTGCGTGAATGCACTCAAAAAGTCCCCAGCTTTTAAAATTGTGAAAAATATAATTTAAGTACCAATTTACTGAATAAAATTTTCTCCACGAAAGAACCGATATCTTTTAAACCCTGTCAACTTAATTACCTACCTTGAACATAACCTTCTAAAAGGGCACAGGTCGTAGATGTTGACATGTCGTTGACATCGAAGCGAATGCCATGAGCTTATCCAGAGATGTTTTCAATATGCGAAATAATCCTTTGATCAGAGCTAGAATATGTTTGTTATTATTATCCATGAAGAGGCAGAGGTAGATAATGCCAGGTTATTTTGGATATATGCTGTCGAAATATGCGTTTGTGATCCTAGCTATATGATTTGCGAAAGGTGCATGCTATTCAGAATATAATGCGTTATTAAAATTTCTTTAAAAATATTTCAATACACCATATATATATATTGAAATGGCAGCAATCATTTCAATATATATGGTATATATATTCATATACGATATAGTTTAAGAGAAACATCTATATGTTAAAGGAGCCATAGCAAAAAAAAAAAAATATGTAAGTGTTGTTTTTTTTACGTAGGTAATTATTATAATTTTTAATTTTCCTTGAGACATTTTGCATATAAACCCTTTAATCCGCTTCAATAACAGTAAATACTACGTAGAAACTAGCGTAAATGATGTGAACAAATAAGGATCCCGTATTTATTATGTGTCATCATCTGCCTAGCCTTTTCCCAAGTTCTATGTTGGGGTCGGCTTCCAGTCTAACCGGATGCAGCTGAATACCAGTATTTTACATGGAGCGACTGCCTATCTGACCTTCACAACCCAGTTATTGTTTAATACGATACCTCTTGGTATGACTGGTTGTCAGACTGTCAAAGATCCACAAATGACAGCCGGGATTAACGGCTTAACGTGCTTTCCAAGGTACGGAGGGGTCTCGGTATGTAAAGATGGTCACCCATCCACAGTCCAACCGTGGCAAGCGTAGCTTAACCTGATCAATCGACCTGTGCGGCTATTATTATTTAGCCACGGACCTCTCAGTAAGTATTTATTATGTGTGTCAAGTAAATTTTTATTATTTAATTGTTTAAATAATGATCTTAATATTTTTTTCGTTTCTCTGGCTTCTTTACCACTCTCACCTTTTCTATCGAACGAAGTATTGAAAATTGGTGAAATAATGCGTGATAATGTTGTCTAAAAATATTATTTAAAAAATAACTGTAAACATAAAACTATCAAAAAATATCTCTAGCAAAAATAACGTCACTTGACAGCAGGTTGACAGTATCAACGAATTCTCTATTCAACTCTTCAAAAGCAACTCCGAGATCGTTATCAGAATTTCACAAAACTTGCTGATATTTTGACAACACAAAGACTATTCAGGCGCACAACATGGCTGAACGACCCCGAAGTGCCCCGAATTACCCCGAACGCAACAGATGAAGCCTATATTGATAAAATGACAAAACCAAACGCGTAAAGACTTAACCCTCGGCTCGCGAGCGCAGAATTAGAGACGGTTCATTGGTTTCTCAAGAGGTGATGGGACTGATTGGCCGGCTGTACTTAACAATACACCCTGTAGACGCTGAAGAAGATTATAACTTTGAAACTCCACACTGTAAATTACATCTTAACTTAACCAACATAAAGTTGATTTTTATTTGGTGTGGGTTGAACTATTGACGAAGAATCATCGCATCTGCTTAGCCGGATTTTATGTTTCATTGATTGGCATTGTTAAGCCCACGCAATGGTAATACGACCCTCTCGAATGTTTATCAGAAGATTTTGGGTAAATAGACACAATTATTTGATAAGGCTCGTTTTTTGACAAGGGTTGGTTTGAAGTACCTCTTCGAATGTACTTTAAAAATAAAAGTAGGATTGTTGTGCCCAATGTTCAATATTGTGTTTCATTTGTTTGTCGATGGCTTAGCATAAGCCTTGCTTGTTAGGAGAAATCAAACTCAAACAAAATCTAGCTACATAACAAAAGTTTTGAACATAACATCACGCCTGAATTTTCCCAAAGGGTTAGACAGATATGTACTTATAGTATTCTGACATTCCGCTAGTTTTGTTCAAGTCCCATGTAATAGGCGAGTCTATTGCCATCAAGCGGGCACAAGGCACATATTTTGAATTTGGTATTTTCTTTTTTCTTATGAAGAAATGGAAAACATCGTGAGGAAACCGGCATGTCCTAGAACCGAAAATTCCGAAGATGTGTGACATCTACCAACCCGCACTGGGCCGGCGTGGTGGATTACAGCCCACTCCCTCTCACCGAGAGGAGGCCTGTGTCCCAGCAGTGGGAACACATAGGATGATTTTTTTTATGTAGAAATTAAAGAAAAAATATTTATTCTGCACTAACAAAACGCACATTACAAATAAAAATAATAAAAGACAAAATATACATATTATACATACAAAGTAGTCAAAAGCCTCGTACTCAAGCATATAAAATGGTGATAATTTTGTCCATTGCTTGATGGCACGGTGTTATACCTACTTAGCAAAATTTGTCCGTGAGAAAAACACAAAAATTTCATGTTAAAACCATACTTAATATAAACTCTAAACCCATGTAAGACATTAATAAAATCAAAAGCGGATGTTTTGGCCGAAGCTCGCAGGCAGGCCGGGTGATTTGACATTCGATGGACATTCGCTGTCCGCTGCAGCTTCCTATGGAGGGGAATAGTCCCCTGCCTATTAGTTATGAATGCCTGGTACATATCGCCTTGTATTTACATTTGCAGTGGTTAGTTTGTAAAGAATTTATGGTTTTGTGTAAAGTGGGATACTACTCGTAAGTTTATTTAACAGTCATATTTGTACTGTAAAATAAAACTTCGTTTTGTTTAAGTAATTTAAGCGGATGAAATAGTTTTCATAAATAACATTATTTTCTTAGTTAAAAAAATGGTGGACATAGAAAATATTGAAAACATTGTTATGGCCATAGATATGTTAGGTATGGCGCTGCCCATAAATATTTTTCATATCTAATGATAATAAAGGGAATTCAATCAACAAAGGAGATACCTAAAAATTATTCCACTGAGCCGTGCTAATTGCACGGCTTTGTTTTTAATTTAATTAAAACTGCAAGATTTATTTTACTTTGGTTGTCATTCGATTTAACTAAAATCAAACGCAACGCTGTTTTAAACCTTATTTGTTGCCGCGATGCGCTATTGTCAATTACCTAAAAATTTGCTTCTTACTGCGCCATATGTAAGTACAGACGCCAGCACATCAAGCTACTACAATCTGTCGAATTTCTTTAATAGATAGACTTTATCGCTAAGGCATAAAGTTCAAAGTTGATTGGAAAAATTTGACAGTTTCGGGTACATTGATGTGCTGGCGTCTGTAAATAAATAAGTAGAATCAAACCAAGAAAACAAACAACAAAAAGCATTGATTACGTAACATAACTTCACGCCAGTATTCCCCGATGGGTTAGGCAGAGGTGCACCTATAGTACACCACCAATCGCCAGTTATGTTAAAGTACAATAAGTATTGAATAATTACGTACTTACCTACCTACTCATAATAAACATGGCTAATAAAATGCCGGGATACAATAACGAACAATAGTAACACAGTAACATGATGCTTACAAGTATTGCATGATACGACATATGTGTACAATCGTGCGGAAAAGCATAATAACAATGTCCTTTCTCCTGTATTTAATAGACGCAGAAATAATGCACAATGCGCTTATTATATCGTCTCATGAGGGGAATTATTATTGTAAGTACGGTACGTATTTTGTTTATGACTGTACTTGTGTGTGAGAGAAATTGGATACTTAAAGGGGAGCGAAACTGGTCGAAAGATTAATAAGTATACTGACCAGTTATTTTGTATTCAAAACTGACCCCTAAACAATGGAACGAGAGATTTATAAAAGATTAAAGTTGGACCGAACGTACTAATTTAAATTTGTTTTTTTGTTTTGTTGTACTATACAATGGACACAAATAATAAAGAGAAACATGAACCCTCCCGGTTGCCACAAGTTGTCAAGTTTTATGAAGTCGAATCAAACATTTCTTTAAGCTAAGTATACACCATGAGTGTGCGCTACACCATGAAAGGACAAAAAAAGTTACATATTGATATTAGATTTTTATCAGCAGCTGTAAACCAAAACCCACACTCACATCACTTCACTCTGGATCCATTTTCACCTTACTAGATCTATACATTTTCAATAGGTACGCGATGTCTAACAGCAGCTCTCGCGACTACATCACCTAAGTGCTCACAAGATGATTCCATGAGAAAAGCTCTGCATTGTCTCAATCACAGGTTGTTATTTTACCTGAGAACCTATTTGCAAGCTCGCCCACGACAAAAAAAAACACTATCGCTGTTCGAAAACCACCAACCACTCTCCGCTAACCCAATGACGCTCCCATTTCAGACTTTCAAAAGACTAATAGCTTCCTTTCAAAGCCAATTTCGTGCAAAATCATATACGAACGTTGTACAAACTAAGCTAATTACTCCGTAATAAAGGACAAACGTTATTGACGACCAGCCATGGGCATTAATTGTGTACAAAGTTACCTTTGTTGTAGCAAGCAATATAATTACGGGCAATAAGCCTCGTAGCCCGGTAGACGAGGCCTCTAATGCACACCCTGTGTAAATTTAGCAGATGGGCCATTTGTTATTAAAGTGTAAGTGTCAGATTATTTGGACGTATTTCAGAGTGGACGCAATGCGAGCACAGACTACATATTACGACAGACGATAGTGATTTAATTATTTGCACTTTTGTTGTTGGCTGTACTTTTTGTCGGAAACTTACCTACTATAAGAAAGAATGGAAGAAAATACATTTATTTAGCACAGACTAAAAGACACTATAAGAAACTGTTATTCAATAATTTGCTTTTAAAGTAAATTTTTCCTGAAAAGTACGCGTTTTATTGGTTTTTATACCTACGTGTTTTTTGTAGACGAACTTTCGTCATTGTTTTTCAATAATTATCGAACTTGTCATACATTTTTCTTCTAGGCACCTGCATAAGATGATCCTATTTAAAAAAAAAAATCAATATCAAGCTTTCGAGATCGTCGATACTTCGACAGTGGCCCCTCAGTTGCGCAACTGTCCCTCTCCCATAATACCGCCACCGCCAAATGGCATGGTGTTTACCAAACACAATTATTGCCCGCGTCCATTTTGCAATATGAGATTTAAGGCTCAAATTAAGTGAATTAGAAACCGGAGAGGCCCTTTGGCCTCTGATAGGCAGATTTGATTCGTGCACCGCCTCCCAAACCATTTGCAAGTAATTCGAGTGGGGGCTGGGTACCTACTGGTGAGCGATAATTCGATCGACGTAGGGAGACTATAAGGTAATTATTCAAAAACATACAATGGAATGGCTATTTTGAAGAGCTATGTGCTGTTGGGATAATGAAGTTTTAGGTTTTACTACTTTGTATGTAAAACCTAAAACGTGTGTCCGCGCGGAACTAGTTGGCCGTGCCTTAGGTATGTGAGCGGTGGGACGGAGCCGCCGCCTCACCCCTGTCGCTAATTCAGCGGCCAACTAGTTCCGCGCGGACTATAGTCCCTGGTACTGACCGAAGAGCGACTGTGACAACTAAGCAAAAGCAATCTAAGAGATCATATTGAAAGGAAATTAACGTACGTAAATCATGATAGTGGGTATACATGTTGACGATAACTTGCTTACCATTGTAGCAACGTTTTTGTACATTTTTACCCTACTACAAGGATCTTATCTTTATTTATCAGATCCTGCAGAGCAATGGTAACAGCCGCGACTTACGAGTTGTAGGCTGTAGATTCGAACCCAGACAGGTGGTTTTCTTTGTGTAAATTATTTCGTCAGCACTGCTCTCAAAACGGTGAAGAAGAACATCGTGAAGAAACCAGCATGTCTTAAAACCAAAAATTCTAAGACATGTGACATCTACCAACCCGCACTGAGCCCGCGTGGTGTATTAATGAATATAGACTGAAAATAGGCTATGTAGGTGATTATTATAGGCGGAAAGGTTTTTCAAATAATAATGTAAGATGTTTTCAGCACAAAAGGTCCTCGTAGACATCCATACTAGGTAATCTTATAAATTAATAAACAAACTTTTTATTCTGTTAGTGCCTCTGTTGAACTGGTATTCTGTGGAGCTTCCATCCATCTTCTTTTAACCGGCAGAGTATAGTTTTTCGTATCTCTGTAACATACAAACCTATTTTTCTCTCCTCTTTCTTACCTACTCCATTCGATAACATATCGTACACTTGCTGACAAAACATGACAGAATTTAAACCTTACAAAAAAAAAAGCATAGGTTAGAAAATTTTTGCCAATGCAATAATTGGAACCCTATAGTTCCTTATCTCTACTCAAACATGAAAACCCCTAATTTCCTCGAAAATTAGAAACAAGATTAGGGGTCCGAAATCTCAAGTATAAATGACAATAGGCCAAATCAACTATTAACTAGCCGTTTACGAACAATTTAGGATGTACTCGGTCAGTTGGCGAGTGAAACTGTGGGGCGTAACAATAGTGTCCCCAACAGATCCCTGGGACGATTTAAACAAGGGTTTTTGCCCCAATTACTTACGGATGCGTAATTATTTCCACCAAGAAATAGAATACATGGAGAGATAAATTTTGGGTGGGATAGATGTGGAAACACATTGTTGTTTCTCCGTCATTTTTTATTCGATTATTTTAGACTTACTGTAAAAAATATCGCCTGTAACTCTTGTCTTATTTTAATTGCAATTTTCGCCAAGCCTTTTCAATATGGAATCTAAAACTTTTAACTCGTTGTAACTCTAAATGGAACACAAAAAAAAGCACACTTTGGTCGGTACTAAAATATCTGAATAGATCATTAGCAGTCCTATCCTTGTACCCATAATACCTATTTTAGAATCTAAAATGCCAAATGCACTCACACTTATCAAACAAAATTTAAAACCCACTTCACAGCTTCCGATCAACTCAATCTAAACCGCCACTAACCAGGTATTAAAACCCCATAACCAACTTAGTCTGAAAGTTAAACCACCGTTAGAGATTGCCTCTTCACAACTTCGCGTTCCATAACTGCGCTGGTAAACATTAATCAGTGGTTTAATAGAACCTTTACTGCTTGGAAAACTCGTGCTTTTCACAAATGCTACCAATCAGGCAGTGGCCTTTCATTCCCAACAATGGCGCCGGATAAAATGCGAAATAAGATCCTTAATGAAAACTATCGTCTGTTGAAACTACCCTCGTATTAATCTATTATCGTTAAATCGGGTGCAGACGCTATTAACGGTTTAACGATATAATTTTGACTGCTGTTTAGAGCTATTTGGAGATCTTTTTTAATCTCGTGATTAAGTTCGTGTAATTACTTTTTTGGATTAACGTTACTAAACTAAATAGGTACCACAACCCAGCTAAATTGGTAATTTAGCTGGGTTTTGGTACCTATTTAGTTTTTGTGGTTAGTACTTAAATACATTTCGTTCAATTGGATGAACAGGGTATTAAAAATTTACGATTTTTGACTAAAAATCCTACTAAAAACATGCTATCTTTTTCTAATGAACGTAATTGCATGACATGACAACAAAAACGTTGAATTTTAAAAAATATATAGGTAAAATGTATTAGTGAGGTCAACCAATTATTGTTATAATATTGATTTGAAAACTTCAAATCGCTTTTTTGAGTTAATACCCTTTTCATCTGGACCAACGATTTTATGGTAGGTTTTCAATACATGTTTTAGGTACTGATTCTGCTAAATTGTATTATTGATGTGAAACATCTATTGGCGCAGTAAGACCGATCACTTATGCCGTCATGCCCCTCGTCATGTCTCTCTTTTCAACGTTTTACATCTGCCGGGGCGTACCGTGACGGCCATATTTTTTAGGAGATGAAATAAAATATATAATAGATTGGGTACGAACACCATGCTTGTGTTTCTTTATTTGTTTTTAAAAATTATGTTAAGTAAAATTATTTAACATAGGTTTTAAATAATTCTAACAGATTTTTCAGAAGTGCGCAATTGTACGGAAGTTGTGAAGTTGGAGCAATCTACGGCGCTCTTGCCTACGTACAGACGCCAGCAAATCAAGCTACTACAATCTGTCAAATTTCTTTAATAGATTTTCAACTTTATTGCTAAAGCTTAAGATTCAAAGTTGATTGGGTAAATTTGACAGTTTCGGGTAGCTTGATGTGCTGGCGTCTGTACCTAGACTAACAAGTACTAATCCGATTTTTTTTTAACATATGTGTGCCTAATAGGTAAATCTTAGGAGTTTTTCTTACATATTCTAAGAGTAAAATTGCAGTAATACTAATTTTTATAACCACACTCGTGATAACGCTTAGCTATACACTTTTTTTCAGAAAGAGCTACGTCGTCGTCAGCGTATTATAATCGCAACTTAATGGTACTTACTCTAAAAACCATATTTTATTTGCCTCACAAATCCTTCCAGCACCCTAATTGCGTAAACAGACTATCAATCTCAATCTGAATCATTTTGAAAGATATTGCTAATCCATTGCTTCATATGTTCGAAAAATATATCTGCTCAACAACGTAAATCACGCAATGAATGTTGTTGAACTGTCAAAATTCAACCATTGCTAATAGTGTGTTACGCAATTACCCCGAGGTTCCACCTTTTCTTTTATTAAATGAAATCCTGACGGTTAAGAACTGAGACAATATCATACATTTTTAAAGAAACGTGAAGCCGAGTTTTCTCTCTTAGTATTATTTTAGCAGGTACTTAATTAGGATTTTTAACCAAGCTGTTCACTACAGCTGTGTAAAGCGCTTTAGGATTTATTTAGGTATGTGACTTTTATATTTTCATGTACTTTTCATGTAGGTACACATTTTCATGAGCTCATCCTGTAGGTAGGTATCCTAATGGTTTAAACATTTGACCGTGATTTACGATTGTCAAAAGAAAGAATTCTCTCTTCTTTACCTTCGAGTTTTTTTTTTTTTGATAAGTTTGTGTGGCAATTTTATTGTAAAGTGGTTGGAAAACCCATCCAATTTCTATTAGAATTTTCCCACACAGTTACAAGTAATGTTTACTCTATTGATGTCCTGCTATAAGTAACTAATTTTCCAGCCTTTAGCTGTACCTATAATATTTCCATATTTTTTTCCTCACAAATATGACCACACCACTCAAAAATAACAAACGCATACCGTATTGTATGATAACATAAAAGTTTTCCAAGGCTTTGACGGCTTGCGGCCGGAAATGGAAGGGACAAGGGCAGCCGGATCCGGTCCCGGAGGGTCGACTGTGACAACTAAGCAAAAACAATCTAACAGGCCATATTGAAAGGAAATTAACGTACGTAAATCATGATAGTGGGTATACATGTTGACGATAACTTGCTTACTATTGTAGCAACGTTTTTGTACAGTTTTACCCGACTACAAAGATCGTATCTTTATTTATCAGATCGTGCAGAGCAATGGTAACAGCCGCGACTTACGAGTTGTAGGCTGTAGATTCGAACCTAGACAGGCGGTTTTCTTTGTGTAAATTATTTCATCAGCACTGCTCTCAAAACGGTGAAGGAAAACATCATGAGGAAGCCGGCATGAACCAAACCTAGAACCAAAAATTCGATGACATGTGACATCTAGCAACGCGCGCTGGGCCTGCAACCTGCATGGTGGGTTTACAGCCCACTCCCTCTCACAGAGAAGAGGCCTGTGTCGCAGCAGCGGGAATATTGTAGGCTGATTATGCGAATGCTATCAGATCTTCTTAGGGATATAGAGAAACCATCTCATCCATAGTAAGAAAAATTAATCAATGATAAATGAAAAGGGTGGTCTTTAAAAATGAAATAACACAGATTTTCTCTAAAATTCCAACTCCACTAAATAAATATAACCCATCTTTTAATTCACTGAAGGAAGCGAGACACAGATGTTTATATAAAAAATATTATTACAGGAGCGACCAAGAGAAATCCTTTAAGCGCCCCCACTACACTACCTTCGCTTTCAAATAGCAAATGACGCCATCGAGTAAATCTTCAGATCTGAACAAATAATGTCCGCCATACATCTCTGGCTACAACTTAATACACTGGACGGATCAAAGGACCACATACGGAAACGCTGCGAGCTTAGAATAAACCAATTATGAGTGAAATATTAGGGATCAGTCCGACCCATGAAAGCCTTTGATCACACGTCGCTAACTGCTTATATTTCTTTCCGGCCTCAAGCGAGAAAGGAGAAGCCACCAAAGACCGGTCAAAATAAAGCGAAACTCTTAATAAATTACAGAAATTGGTGGCCACGAGACTAATACCCCCGGAATGGGGAATAAGCCGGTCATAACGTCGGTTAACTGCGCGTGCCGAGTAATCATTTTCGGACAGGATATTTACTTCCGTCTGTTCTCCTGATATACGACAACTGCTTCGTTTATTAAAAGGATCCGTCTTGAGAAAATAGTCGCGCTACTGCAAATAAAGAGCTCCTAAATCATATTGTATACGTAATGAAGTTGAGCGCGGAAAGTAACCGGAATTCGAGTGTAAATAAATTAAATGCGATCAGTGTGATGACGGCCATCGCTCCATTTTCAATTAGAGTGAAAGCTGGGGACGATATGGATATTTTACGAAATGGGAAAATAATCGAATTTCGACTGAATAATGAGAGGACCCTCGGCGTACGTCGATGAATGGCGACCAGGAGAGCATGCGACACAAGGGGTATTTAACTCGTACTTAGTACTTTTTGTCCGCCACCCCCCGCCGCGCCCGCCCGGCCCCAACGCGATTATATTGTCGTTATCGCCCTATAACGTATGCAGAATAAAACATGTATTTTATCTATACTGCCAGCATCCATTTACCCGGTTTCGTTCGCTGCTAATCCTTTGATTTATAATAGACCGTTGAAATATAGCCGTTGGCAGCAATATATTTAAATTATTCGTGCAGTCAATTAACGAGATGGCTTTTGGTCCGATGTAGGTCGCGATGTGCTCATCCACAAAGTTATTAAACGCGAATTTGCGGTTGACTAAACAGAATGAAACAATTTCGGGTGTAGGTTATTTAATAAAATCTCGTGTATGCGTAAAAGTTGGAGAAATATCGGCGTAGATACCCGTGCTTATTAGTGAAGTCAAACACACCTTTTTAAACTAGGTCCCCCCGGTATTGCGGCGTATATTTGAACGGGCAAATTCCGTACAAACATTCTATTGATACAAATAATTCTCGCGAGGGAGGACTATATTTCACCGGTGGTTTTTGTTGAGTTAACGCGGGCAGGAAAGTTAGTTAACTAACTTTTTCGCGTTTCGTTAAAAAGCGTCGAGGATTAATGCGGGCGTCGGCCGTAATACTTATTTACAATAATCCGACTTGTGGGAGAGCTTCGCATGGATTGTTAGAATAAATTTTGTTTTCAGACGTGTACTCCACTAGGGCTGGATTACGGTCGCACGATTTATCGATATTTATTTGCTCGAGACTTTTTTCTTAAGTTATTTGTACGTTCGTTACAAGTGCCCACTTGTCTTAAGTTTCTTGGGTTTTGTTTTAAGTTTTTTCAATTTAAAATAGTTTTTGTCTTTATTTACGAGTTCATGTTTAATTTTCAAAGTTTGGAGTTTTAGAAAATTCATTAGGTAATTTATTTATAAGCAGTTTCTTTCAAGATACAAGTAATTTAATCAACCATTATGGATTATTTACCACGACGACATCGCAGCAGAAGATGGGAGACGAGCTTGACTCCTATACTGAAAGGACTAGCCGCCACTAGCAAAAGGCAGAATTGTGCGGAAAAGGGAGAGGAGGCCATTGCCTTCCAATGGGAAAATACAGGCTGGGCAAAAAATCGTGGATCAAACGAAACAGGGCGATAGTTGGGGTTATTTATAGTAAAAAATATGTTAGTGCGAGAGCCCTGACTTGATCTCCTTAAAAGTTATGACAATTTGAGTGTTTACAGTAAGGTTCTAATGTTAGAAATAATTTTTTTTTGAGCCTTAAAAGATATTGAAAAGCATGCCAATACTGATAAATCATGGTACCCACTGTCATAAAAGCACTGTTGTAGAGATGATACTTTTTTTTTATATTTTTTTTTTACTGTAAATAACCTCAACTATCGCCCCGTTTCGTTTGATCCACGATTTTTTGCCCACCCTGTGTAGGCTAGAGATTAAATTATGGGATATAACCGAGTGAAAATGAAGATCGGTTATCTTCATTAAAATTCCTCCACCGAATAAAGTTCAAAATTGTGCCCTAATTCAAACTTTCGACCACAACCAAACTATACCATCACATCCCTACACACTTACACAGTCACCTACGTATGCAGATCGTAAAACCGCGCCTTAAAAATTAGAAACGTGCTCAATGCTCGGCGCCCTTTTATAATCCCTAAGAATTCTCCATAATGACGAGTCCATTTGTATGGATATTTGCTTTATCTTTTACCTTCGGAGCCTCGAATCAGGGGGCTTAATTAAAGGTCTTCGGAAAATATGGTCCTTGTCCCCGTTTTTTGCATTTGGATAAAATTGGTATGCTTATTTTCTGGAGATTACTGTATTTATTGTGTTGCTTGCGTGTAGGCTTTACACCTGAGTCTTGCGTGATAATTGCTCTATTCCTCTTTAAAATGAGAACCCTTTTATATGCTTAAACCTTTCAGAGCCGTCTTCTTCTCTTCGTTTCGACGATACATCTTTGTTGCTTACTTTGTTTCGGCCCTGTAGGTGAACAGGTTCAGAACACTGTTGTAACTAAAGTATATACTCGTACTAATAATAGACTTATTACGTTTTAAGATACACGATTACTGATAAATGCGTGCACTGACTGGACAGGTCCACTCAATCTGTGTTCTATATCCTCAAAAGACCGCTTCATGATCTTTACATGATTTGACCAAGATTATGTCTGGAGTATAAAAGAGACCTCTGAGATTTGTTTCGGCCTTTCTTCTCAGAGTAGTCAGACAAAAAACGCCGACCTAATCTAGTTTTTAAAATATGATTGATATGTAAAAGTGTTTGTACAAACCTACTTACAGAAACGAAATCATTTATCATTAACTAATCTTCCTCTTACACAAAACGACACGGTTTTATCGACAAAACATGACATTTCATCAGAGCACCGTCATCATCATCATCTGCTTAGCCTTTTCCCAACTATCTTGGGGTCGGCTTCCATTGGCGGCATCGGATGCAGCTGAATACCAGTATTTTACTTGGAGCGACTTCCTATCTGGCCTCCACAACCCAGTTACTGGGTAATACGACATCCCTTGGCAAGACTGATTTTCAGACTTTCGGGCTTCTGACGACCCGTAGGTAATGACTGCCAAATATCCACGCATGATAGCCGGGACCAACGGCTTAACGTGCTTTCCGAGACACGGAGGGGTTTTGATATGTAAAGATGGTTACCCATCCACGGCCCGCCGCGGCAAGCGTAGATGAACCTGATCGATCGACCCGTGCGGCTGTTATTACTTAGTCATAAGCATCTTTTCTACACTTCATCAGAGCATATTGATTAATTTAAGCACCTCCTTAGATAGTCGGCTATGTCTTAAATAAAAAGAGTAACCATGCACCTTAAAAAGCAAAATAAATAACCTTCAATTTATGAAATCCCACTCGTATAAATAGATGCGATATTACCATATTACGGCCAATCACGAACGGGGTGGATACTATAACATTAGCATACTGCGTCGGAAAATCTCATGATTAACATTTTTATTAAACAAGGATTAGCTATAATCCTTTTTTATTCGACAATTAGTGTCGTTATCATGGTGGGCGATGTCGTAAAGAGTTGAAATTGCCACCTATCGCCTAAGCAATTAACTAAATTGCTCTAACGCCAGAGATAACAAACCTTTAATTACAGTTTGACTTTTTTTTTCACGATTTTCCGTCAACTTTATAAAGTGCTAATTGAGCCACGGATTTTTGAACGGAGAAAGTTTATAGCTGTTGTACGCAAACTGTGTTTTATAGACTTCAATAATTTCGTGAATAAAAATATGTGAAAGTTTCAGCTGATTCTAACTTTTGTAAAGTTAATTTTGATTTTTGCAAGTAAATTGACTGTTTTTTGCTTCAGCGCTAAATTTTTTACGTCTTTCAGAATTTTACAGGCAAACTTCTCTTTAAAACAGTTTTGGTATGAATGAGATGAAAAAACTAGAATATAGAAAATTAGTAGGTACTACTACTACTATTTAATGTTATAAATGTGAAAGTTTGTATGTTTGGAGGTTTGTTACTCAATCAAGTAAAAACGGCAGAACGGATTTGGATGAAATTTCGCACACAGATATGTAGTTTATAACCGGGATTAACACAAGATACTTTTCATCCCGGTAGTACGTTTCCGTGGGAGTATTTCCGACCTCCACGCGGGGGCGAATTATGTTTTTTTTTTTACCAGCCTACTCTGTCCCACTCCTGGGCTAAGGCCTCCCTCCACTCCTTCCATCTTTCGAGAGCCCGCGCGTCCTCCTTCCAGTTTTGACGGAACCTATCCAGCTCGTCCCGCCATCTCCTACGTGGGCTGCCGCGACCCCGCCTCACTGTCTCAGGGCACCAATTCTGTACTATTTGGGCCCACAGCCTGTCGACATGATGACATGCGACAGACGTTCTGTCCAGTCCCATTTCAAAATACTTATACTTTGAAAAAAAATGTAATCGATTTTCTTGGGATATAAGACGACTGCAACTTCGGAGTAAGTATTGAAGCTGTTGTCCGCGATTTTTTCGGCGCGTATTTTGTATTTCATATTTTTTTAATACAAAATATCCAGGCTAGCTATTTGTCAAACACAACGCGCAACGGTCCGTTCAGTGGTTTATAAGTGAAAAGGTAACAGACAGAAAGAGTTATATTTTCGCATTTATAAAATTAAGTATAGATATTAGGTAGGTAAAAAAATTACAAAACACTTTCTTCGAGAAACTCACTTATGTGCTAAATGTAAACGTAGGTATTTATGCTCGTGACTATTATAGTAGCCATTGTAAAATGCATATTTGATAAGCCGTTATTATTCTGGACATTGGACAGCCACTCATTTGTTAAACACAGGTGTCTCAAGGCACTACATAATTATATGGACAAGTTATATAGAAAATTCATACCCTATATACATCACATATTCGAATAGTAACGAGGGGCTCGTGGCTTAATAATAACAGCCGCATGGGCTTGGGTGACCATTCATGACATATCGAGACCCCTCCGTGCCTCGGAAAGCACTTTAAGCCGTTGGTCCAGGCTGTCATTTGTAGATCTTTGATAACCGTTACGGGTAGTCAGAAGCCCTAGTGTGGCCACCAGCCTTACCAAGGGGTATCAAGTTACCTGGTAACGGGGAGGTCAGATAGGCAGTCGCTTCATGTAAAATACTGGCTGCACCCGGTTAGACTGGAAGCCGACCGACAGTTGGGAAAAGGCTTGGCAGGTGATGTTTTGGATAGTAACGTCCTACATATTTTAGCGAAATTGTTCTTTTTTTCTAAGTTTTAACACTAATGGTTGGATCTTAGTGCGGGCTGAATTTAATACTGCAGCCTTATCGATATTGTTGGATAGAATTTTGTCTTCGAAAACTCCAAGTATAACAATATATTTATACCTATTTTGGATTTCTTCGAGGCTCGATGGATAACATTATTAAAGATTTTTTTTAAATCCTCCCCTGTGGGAATGAAAAGACTAAGTATTTTTTAAGCTTTATCCTATTTTATTTTGGTACCAACTAAGTACTAGGTATAGAAAATAAAAACGTCTTACATACCCCGACAACTCACTATCCATTACAACGTAAACCAATACTGCAAACTTTAAAACGAAACCCAATAAACTTTAACTTTCAAAGAAAGCACTTGAAACTTTATTCCCTCAATAAGTATTAAGTCTCACTTATTCAAGGAGCGAAATCGTAAAGACGTTATTTTACCAATTCCGTTTTACTAGTTTCCTCTACTCTTAGTGCTGGCGCAGACTGTGCTACTTGTCGCTGGTCATTTGAGTCTGCAACTAGTTGTTACGACAAACGTCGTAAAACGGTTTTGGGATGCATGAAGAAGCCTCCTCGTGTAGCGCAGTTTGTTCCGCCAGTTACTCAACTGAACCGAGCGCTCGGCGCATCTGGACAGTCACACCCAACACCTTATTTATTTGACTGGCCAATTCTTCCATTGCGGCGCCTGGTTTGCGACCACCCTCCCACCGGAGTCCGGTATCAAGCAGCCTGCTGTGTTTCGTCGATGCGTGGGAGTTCCAGTGTCTTAGGCATCTTCTGGGCATGCTCATTCCTTCATAGAACTCGTCCATCGCTTTCCATCAGGCGTGATCGAGGTCGAGATACGGACCATACAACAATAAAAATTAAAATTAAAAAGAAATTGTGCACGAAGCGATCATTCCTTTTGATTATTCGGGAGAAACGGTCGGTTGTTCCTCTAGCTGTACCCGTCGATGCGTCGGCGGCTGCCGTCGACAACGTGCCGCTCGTGTATTGGAGTGCTGTGCTCAAACACACGAGCGGCACGTTGTTGACGACAGCCGTAGACGTGTCGACGGCTGCTGTTGCCTCTGCCGTTGACGCGAGCCGCTCGTGTTTATGCACACTTAGTGCTTATCATACGAAGGCGAAGGCGCAATACAAACACACGTGCACCTTTCTCAACGACGAGCAAGATTGACGCTGCCCTGTCGCATGCGACTGTCGTCGGATGTTCGTATGCACCGTGCATGTAGTCGGTGCGACCACTAGCGAGAGCGTGTCTGCCCTAGCCGGTCGTTGCGACTCTGCAACTTGACGCCGAGTGTGCTTTGAACAAAATATATTAATATTTTCAGCCGCAGCCTGTCGTTGCGTCCAGTCGCCTGACTGTCTCAGTCGCATATCGCATAGCGTGCGCCATGTCTTATTTTACCAATTCTACGATATTATCACCTATAAAGTATGAGTTTTCGTCTTGGAAAGGTAATAAACCATTGGTTTACGACATAATACGTATAATATTTGAATGGTCAAATGGCAACACTACGTGACCAAAACTTTAAATACACTCTCGTTTATTAAATTTAACTGGAATCAAGCAGTAAAATGTTACTTTATTACGAAATTTTGCGGTTTTGTTCGCGTGGTGTAAATATTTCATGTATTTGTTAATTTATAGCTTAATTAATTCATATTTCAAATACTCTTGAAGTGTTGTATGTTATTTTTGGAGCTTAAATATTTAGTGGTGTTAGATATTTTAGGTTCAAAAATTTCAAATCAAAATGAATTTATTAAAACACACACACACACACTCACAAACACATACACTTAAGTAACCTTAAGTGAACCGCAAACCAGGAAATGTAATCGTCGAGGAAAATAATCGCAAACCTGTGAACATATAGAGCCCACGAACTACGGTAAATAATCGTTTAAAAAATTATATGAGCGTCTGTGATTTTGTTTCGCACGAACATGAGTAAAAATAAAGCAACGCAGTGCGCGCTTAGCCTAACATATCATAATGATAAATTGTGGAAAAAATCTCATCTAAGGATCTAATGACGATGTATGTCTGTACATGTTTCTATTGAACTTCGAAAAAATATTGTAAACTTTTCAAACACGTTCACATACGTTTTCCGCCTCAAGAAACCCAGGCAGTTGCACATCGCAATGCAATACGCCTTAAACACGATATGACGTACGTATCTCAAGAAATACTTCAAAGAATTGTTTTATTTTCACATTTCAAAGAGCCTTTAGATATAAAATTCTTCCAGAAGTGTCGATAACCTTATAGACGCGTCTGATTTATTCGAACCGCACACCTGCACATGTCCTTTTTAAGGCGTACGACTTCTTTCTATCAAAAGTTATACACAACTCGCAGCCGATTTGCTTAGATACGACAGGTTAGATGGAGAAGTTTAGATTATTTAGCATGGGAAATAATAATAGTTCCGAAAAACAAATTAATCTCCAGCAATCTGTGGCCGACAAAAAAAATGGATCTTCGAATAACAAAACTAAACTTCCGAATAAAATACTGAACCTCCGACAAAATTACTAAGTTACCGACAACAGAGGTTTTGTCAAAATAATATTAAATAATATAGGCGGGGCTACGTCGACTTAGGATGCAAGTGTGAGTGAAGGGCACCCCGAGGTTCGGTTTGGTTAGGTTACTTTAAACCCTTTACATAGAAATAGGAGCCCCGCGAAGCGGGGTTCCGTCGACATAAGATGCAAGAGCAAGCTAATGAGAATACAAATAACTTTATTTAGGTATATATTAAAACGTAATTTAGGCTGGTAGAAAAGTATTATAGCAATAAACAGTCATGTTTATTTTTCGAAGATTTCAGTATCTCATTCGGTCGTTTCGTCATTTATATTCAGACAAAAGTAGTTGGAAAGTTAGTATTTTAGGCAGTAGATTTAATATTTTGAGTAAGGACAGTTCTTATTTTTTTGTCGGAGCTTTTATTACTATCCATTTAGCATAAGCATAATCAGCGTCAGATGCAGGCGTCCTCTCGGTGAGGACGTTATCCACCGCGCGGGCCCAGTGCGGGTTGGTAGATGTCACATGTCTTCGAATTATTGGTTCTAGGGCATGCCGGTTTCCTCACGACGTTTTCATTCACCGTTTTGAGCAGTGGTGATGAAATTATTTACACAAAATGAAGTGCCTGCTTGTGTTCGAACCCACGACCGTCGCGGACGTTACAACTAGCCCACCACTGCTTGTTGTTATCAAATAATTGAGTCATAATTAAGAAATTTTCTTGCTTATCTTGTCGTTATGAGCTTTACGAGAACAGTCCTCATGCAGTGGTAAAAAGATCAGCAGGTTGGTAGTACGGCTAACTGCCCCTGGTACACTGGCTGGATGAACGGGTAGTACCATTTCTCGTAGAGGTTCTGTTATTGCACCCTAAAATAATAATAAAAAAATCAAAAAGCATTTATCAAATCAAATCCAACTAGGCTAAGAATCAGCTCTTTTCGAACGTCAATATTACTCGTACATAAGACAGTCCCCCAAAAACGCTAACCCGAGTGCTTTATCTGGTAAGAAGAAGTGGCGCAACAAACTCCCTAGCAGCATAGCTGTCTGTTCAATTGGAAAAACTTTGATTCTATATAATCGTATTCAAAGTAATTGCAATTTACAGGTCAGTATCAGGTTGTATATTGATCAAAATATAATTCGCGACCGTAACAAATATGTGTTTACGGAATATTTTAACCATTAAATCATCAATTAAACTATTTCATAAAATCATGACATTTGAGGCCAATATTCTAACTTATATTTAGATTTAAAAGATCACACATCTACCATATAACTGAATACCTACAAGATATTAGCAAGCCTTGATACTTCTGCCGTTTCCCTGTATCACTCAATTACCATCGCGCACAATCTCCTGGGGCGTAACTCGTTTAACGTCGGGACAAACAACTATTCACCAACACAGAAGACAATACCCTATGAGAACTCAAGTTTATTACACGGTGCGACAAAGGAGGGCGAATGTAGCGTTTTGTGGATGTATAAGCCTGTGAAGTCCTCCAGACAGAATTTTGGCCATGGCGACCAATCTCAGCGGAGACCAGCCTTCGGCGCCGGAGGTATTGTAGTGCACAAGGGTGTGCGCAGACAAAGATGCACTCTCTCTTCCCTCACTCTCATAGTCCGATGGGACGGCAGTCCGACACTGCCAGAGAGAGATCAGGCGCAGAACCAACGGCTTATATCACACCGCCAACTTCCAAACTCCGGGCTGTTACTAAGAAATTCCCAATGGAAAAACCCAATTACACTTTTTCCGACCCGGGAATCGGACCCAGGACCGCAGCTCTCAGTCGTGATTGCGACCACGAGACAACGGGGCAGGTCTGTAGTCCACTACAGTATATGGATATTCACTGCAACCAGAAACTTGTGCACATGGCCCATGCAGAGGTTTACTACACCACTGCTTCAAAGACCACTATAATGTGATAGAATCATCGTGTTTTGAAAAATCATTGGTATACCTTATGTTTTTGTTAATGCAGACAAGCATACTGCTAGCAGCTATCGTTCCTGTTTATTTAATTCCTAGTTATATTTTCAGTAAAAGCTAAAAAATGATCTATTTTTCACTGGAACCAAGACATTCATGTAGTTGTTCTTGGCTTCCACTACCTCTGGTTACTGCAAAGCGAAAGACAACATAAGGCCAAGAATTACCACCGTAAGAAGAAAGAATCATTTTTTTCTCTATGGTCGGCATCGTCAAATCCCTTGGTGTGCAATTGCGTATATATCTATGGGCCATTGTAACCTCAAAATACATGTTTTTTTTTTTGTATTATTATACTTATGCTGGCAGCTACGAACTTGTATTCCAACTTTGAAAAAAAATTGCATTTCACGTACTATTTTCTCTTTTTCAAGAGAAAAGGCATAATTTATAGTTTTGTATCCATCGGTTCCCAATTAATCTCGTTGGTGGGGTCGTATATCAAAAGTTCGCCATTTTTGTTGGCCGCCACTGCAATCACTATAAATTCGTGAGTTATGAGCCCCGCCTTACACTGTAAGTCACACTAAGTTCGTTTGTTAGAGAGTGTAAAAAGTGTCATTTTGTTTTATAGATAGGTGAAAATACTTCATTGAAGTATTCTAAGGATAGGTGCATTGATCTGTTATTATTATTTTAGGGCTCGTGGCTAAGTACTGGAGGAACTTTTGCAATTGTCTTTCCCTAAAAATCTTATTCATACCATAACGAAAAAAAAAAAAAACCATATCGGTCCTGCCGTTCGTTGCGTTGCGCTTACCGACGAACAGTTTTAATATTTATTTATTACTAGCTGTCACCCGCGATTTCGTCCGCGTGGATTTTTTTTCCTGGGACCCTGTTTTTCTTTTTTTTTTCCAAAATAAAAGTAAATAGCCTAAGTTACTCCTTATTATATCAGCTCTGCCAGTGAAAGTCCCGTCAAAATCGGTCCAGCCGTTTCTGAGATCAGCCGGAACAAACAGACAGACAAAAATTGTAAAAAATGTTATTTTGGTATATGTACCGTGTATACATCCATATGCATTTAGTAAAAAGCGCTTATTTTCATATTACAAACAAACACTCCAATTTTATTTATTTGTATAGATTTGTTGACTTGTTCGTCAACTGGCGAGTGTCAAACTCGCGCCCGCGCGTTGTCCTTTGAGCTTTTTATTCATTTAATTCGGGAAAACAAAAAGTTACACAAACATCTTAACGACGATCTCATGATGTTATCCACATCTTCAATACTATATAATTGTTAAGGAACTATTTTCACACGGTAAAATCAACAGGAAATTCTTAAATACATTTTTTTTTAAATCATTATTTTTTTAAACAATAATTAACAAAGAACAAATCAAAACAACCTAAATATCAGAGTCACACTTTGATTTATAGCAACAATAGGTAATAGCTTGCTGCGTTGTTAGATATATACAGATAATCATGTTTCTTTTATTCAATTTAGTGACGAGTGAACCCTCAAAAACTTGTAAACTGCAACAATTTTCGATTTTCTTCAATACAAATATAGAAACCACGTTTTATTTTTATATTCTACAAATATAAAGGCTTCGTTTTGTCAAGAAAATCCATTTTCCATTACAATGTGTTTGCAGAATTCAATTTTTCCGAAGTTTTCAATAACAGACTAGGTAGATACTTGTACTTGTAAAACACGTTTATTCATGTTATTTTATATCTACTTCTCAATAATCCCCTCGAAGCCGCATTTATGGAGATAAATGTTAAATTCTTGTTTTTACTGACAGATTTTATAAATCTCTAGACGTATAACGCCCATTAAGCCCTCCTTAGGACTATTAATTAGTATAATACGGCAATTTCAAACGCAAATCTCCATGAAGTTCTAAATGAATTATGTTTGTTCTTAAAGAGTTACCATCCTCCTAATTATCGTAGCAATAAAATTAAGAAACTTTGGGTTTAATGTGGCAACACTAAATTATACTTAAAGAATTGTGTAAAATTTTATTATTGTACTTTAATGCGATTCAGGGTAACGTTCCCGAAGGACACGCCCACTCTCTTTCGCGGCGAGACAATAAGTTTTTACGAGCTGAATAGAGGCGAAGATTGGAAAAAATTCAAAGCACTTTTTGTCGAAATTCGTAAAAAAATGTTTTGTATTGTGAGTGGCACACAATGGTGGATGGAGGAAATGAGAGTCTGGGCGTAGCGGTGCTCAATTTAACTGGTACCCGCTCTGCCGCCCGCCCAGGCCCCCGCCCGCCCTCGCGCCCCCCGCCCGCCTCCCGCTTGCATATTGTGTATATGCACGCAGTGAACAATCACGCTGGAGATGTGACACTTCATTACAAAACGCTCACTTTAATACTAATTGGGAGATTTAGAAAATATGAAGCGCGCTTAATTGGAGAGAAACTATGTTTAACTTCAATTACTCACTAATTCAAAGTTCTTAACTAAATTAACTTGAGCTCAATCTTTTAGACACTCTGAATCATCATTTATGCAAAATCTTCTCGTAAACTATCACGTTACGTTACACCTTAATTCCACTAATAGCTAATTCAGTTGAGTACTAAGTGGATTACATTTCCAACTATAATTGCTAGATACCAGGATATCAGACATGTAAAGGAGGTTGGTTTAAATTTTCCAAAACAAAACACGGTCGCTAATCTAATCTACGTGCATAACGCAACGCGGCCGGCCGACCGACGTTGCTTTGTGCCACACGCTTCGCTGAAATTTAATGTTTCGCCCGTGTACCAGACCCTTTGAAGGCTCCCATATTAGCCGCCGCCTATTACCATAAAACCCATAATGGCACCACCTAAGCTTTTAATTAATTACTGGCCAGATACCGGGAAGTTTCAACGGCATATGAACAAAACTCTCTCGTCGTCTTTTTTATTCAATTTGCATATTACAAGCAACACAAAAATAACATCCGAACCGAACGTTGTACCTAATTAAACAATTCCTGGGTGAAAGAACTCTCCCTAACATTTTGTGGTTGTTAGTTTTTCCACTATTAAAATGTAACGCCAACACAAAATGTTTAAGCAACGACTCCGACGATGAAAAACTCATAAATGTTAACGTAAAAATAATAAAAAGCATCGACTGAACAAACAATCTCCGGGAAAACTAATTTATGCGGCGCATTCGTTGGGGCTGGAGTAAGATGCTTGTGGAAATCTCTCTTTTATGTTTTGGCAAAGGTTTAATATAAAAATTACTTTTCGCATTATCATGTGTGCCTGGTAGGCGCCGGGGGATCACATGGCGAAGTCGCAATTCGCTGAGGGCGCGCTTTCCGCTTCTCTGTGGATTATCTCATGCGTGACAGCTGTTTCAGTCTCTGCGACCCTGGTACTTAAACAACGGGAACAGGTAGGGTATTGAGTGTATTATTTTGATAAAACGGTGTTTTTTTTAACAGGCGTTTATAATATGATTGTTTAGCATCATATTAATGGTTGGGATATCATAATAAGTGCATCATTAAATAAAATTACAAGCTATACATAATAATAACATTGTAATTATTTATAATGTAATGATACCCATATTTCATACTAATTAGCCGTCGCGTCCACGTGATACAAAATACACAGCTTGCGGTAAATAGTCAATTTATTTATGTTCTATCAATTGTTTTAAATTGGTCCTCCTCTGGTATAAATTTAATTAAAAATGAACAGCTAGCCTACATTCATAAAAATAGTGATAATATCATCATTATCACTACAGATCGTTACCAAATACCCTTAGTTTAAAAAAAAACTGTTAATATCTTAAACTCAAACGGAATATAAATAAAATGCACAACCCTACAACCCCGATCTTCAAACCTTGCTTCTTTATCGCTCCATATGTAGACATTTGATTTCTGATCCCCTCATATTCCTTTGATTATTGTATTACGAAAAACGAGGGCAAGAAAAAACCTCGTGTTGTGCACTTTTTGACGTCACATAATCTATTTATTGTCAGCGCGTAATGAATGATGTTTTGCATGGATGCCGACGCGAGTGTTTTCTGCTTGTTAAAAAGCACCCCGGATATGGCGTTGCTTTCATGTGAGTAAGCAATCAAAAATGAATTTGTGTTAAGAGATATTTTTTTGGGGAATTTATTGAGTTAGATAACGATGTTTTGCGTTTTATTTTGTGGTTTGGCTTGATGAATGAGGTAGCTCTATTATGAGAGCTTTTTATAATTACTATCCCAGATATTTTTTATCAAAAGGTTTTGTAACCAGTCTCCAATGAAAAAAATCAACAAAGGGAATATATAAGGTGTTAAAAAATCAACCCGACAAACTTTAAGAGGTGGTTTAGGCCATCTAACTGAACAACTTTCACTAGACCAACACTGAAATCACGAAAAAAAAATCAGCTGTTTAATACAAAAGGTCAATACCTACTTGACCAAAATGTATGAAACAGCTGATTTTTTTTTTCCTGATTTTAGAGTTGATCGTATAGTGATAGTTGTTCAGTTCGATGGTCTAAAGCACCTCTTAAAGTTTGTCGGGTTAATTTTTTAACACTTTGTATATCGTCACGCAATCAGACACTAAAAAAACTTTTCGACCACCAAAACAGCATGTTTTTATATGAAAGAAGAAGATTGCAGAAGTAAATAAATTACCAGCTACAAAAATAAAGAGCCGTTTGACATTTAGAAGATACAATCCAAAGTCTTATTCAAAATCCTAAAACTAAAACAAAATAAACGTATCCATTACAAGATCTGTATCGAGAGAAAATCAAACAATCCCAGAAAGATATATCTAAACTTATTCAAAAACACATCACTCTCAAAGATGCGTAATAAACATAAAAAATGATCAATTTCGCCGTGAGCTAAAAACAAATAAACGTTGATGCTTAAGAACAAATCTGTGTTGGAAGCATCCACGCACATGCTTATATGAAGGGGGGCTGTACAAAGGAAAGCAATTTAACAAAATAAAAAATGCTATATTGGAATCCAGGAAGAAACAAATGATACGGGAAATACTTAAATCACGGGCATTGATGCGAAATTGGAAATGGTAAATTACGTATTCTGAATATTGTATACGGATGGGGTTGGCTTTCCCGTTTATAACTCTATTAAAGTTGATTTAAGGGTCACATTTTGGGCTCAGGATGTAGGCGTACTTAATGAGAACTCAGTGAAAATGTAAACAGTCAAAATTAATGTTTTTTGTAGTGTGGAACGCCGCTTTTGGCGAATCCGAAAATTTCGAAAGCGACATCGCTGGTCAAAAGGCCAATTCCAAAATAATTAAAAAAATAAAATAATTAAAAACGTTACAAATCTAGTCGCAATCTCATCTCAGCGACAATCAATGTCAAAAACTTGTCAAAAATGTAGGGAAATTAGAGGTATTTTTGACAGATTTAGACTGAGATCAAACTGTGAAAGTTCTTAAAATTTGAATTGCCCGTCTGGTCTTCAGCGATAGATATTTTGTAGATAAAAAAGATTCTAAAAATGTAATATAATATCCATATACATGTGAAATACATCAATGTCATGTGCAAAGGATCAGAAATAGTCACTATTCATTTTATTAACTTCATAAATCGGTATAGCGTGAATGATACACATTGTATATCATAATATTTATTTGAATGCTTTGATATATGAAAACTATAGAGGTGATTTTAGCCATTACATAAATATTATAACATTTGCATGCACCGCTATAGCTACACGCTAAATCACAAATATGTAAATAAATTGGAAAGGCTCGACATTAAATAACTTGAATTAATATATCGGTTCGTGTGCGGGGGCGTACTCGGCTGCCATTGACAAACGGCTCGGCAAATATAAGCCGAATTATGGAAATTCCATTCAAGAATCGAGAAATTATAGCTTTTGTTCGTATTTTATATCGCTTAAGTCACATTGCTGTGCACTATCGAAATTGGTTTCGATAAAATTTGCGTAACATCATCCAACTGGATATAAATTCATATAATTGCGCGCTTAATGTGGCATTCGCTCGACAGTGTACATTTTTATTTCAGATAATTTTTCATCAACTCATTGCTTGTTTATTCTCTCACATCTATTACGTTTTATTAGGCTGCCTCTGACGTGTGACAAAAGGAGTGCTCAAAAACGGCTTCATCACGGTTGGAGAAAGTTCTCGCATCGCTAGACGAAACTAAAGTCATAAAGTTTATGCAGTGACAACATATTTCAGAAACGTCGGGGCCTTTTATTAGACGGAGCCAGATGATCGTTGAATCCCCTCTTTCCGCGAGAGTTTAAACTTGAGTCGTTCACGGTATTGCGAAAGTTTTCAGCTCAACGAAAATACACCGGAACGCTTTCAAAAGAGTAATAGTAGTGAGTGATTTTTTCCGCCGGATCGGAACCGGATTAGGTTCACACACGGGGCGCCAATCAGAAACCTTTGAACTACTCTGGAGGGATGAAAGGTCCACCTCTGCGAAGTTTGATTAATTCTTAGGTACGTGGAAAAGTTTGAATAGGTATCATCTTATTGAACTGGTTTTTCGTCTTATGTGACGATCGTTTGGTCGATTCGTTTGTATACAGGCTGGCAGGGACATTGACGTACAAACCGCAACCATGAATTTAGCATATGATTCGAAAATAGCATAGATATTTTTCGTCGGTTATTAAAAAGACAATCTGCTGTTTCATAGAAAAGTGCATCTTCCATCAATCCTACGCGGTCAAAATGTATGTGTGTACAAATTTCATTCAAATCAATTTTTAACGTGAAAGCGATACAAACAAACATACAAAAAATCTTATCTTTTCTCTTTATTTGTAATAATACTGGGGTTTATTTATAAACGTTACTAACTTTAAGAAACGTTTATAAATAAACCGCATTAAGTTTAGGCAACGAGCAACTTTTATATCCGCAACTAATTTGTCACTCACAATAAGTCTACGGCTTTATATGAAAGAGCACGCATGTAGCGACGCGACAGCTGGGAGACATTTTTGTCCGCGGATTTGGACGCAACTGCCGCCCGTCTATTGGTTGCAATGCAAGTGCGCGCACGGCAACAAAAAAGTTGCCGGCTAGCCAGTTGCCGTTCAAACGAAAATTTAACAAAAAAGTATGCGCATCGTCCAAATCTGGGCAAGGAGACAGCGACAGAGACAAAAAAGTTGCTGAGCAACTAACGTTACTAAACTATACGTTTAAAATCATTTCACAGAACATACCTAATTGAGATCAGGCATGGTTACATACAACATACGAACATATAAAACAGCCGCTTATTTGAACTGAGAGGCGAGCCGGGATAATTAATCAAGTGTCAACGTTGTGGCGAATGCTTGGCATACGATGTATCAACGTTGCGTACCTACTGTGTGCAACGTCACGGGTAGCGTGAATATCACTGTACAAATAATAAAACAATCCTTATTATTAATGTTTTGTGTTTCGTTATTACTTACTATCGTATAGAATCAAGTTCTTCTAACTGTACAGACAGCTGTGCTGCTGGGGAGTTTGTTGCGCCACTTCTTCTTCCCAGTTAAAGCACTAGGAAGTGGTGAAGGGCGGGCCGTTTTGGGTGACTATATTATGTAATTGTGACGTTCAAAAAGTGCTGATTCTAAGCGTTTTAAAAAATGACGTATGATTTTTGTTATTGATTTTATGGTTAAAGAATAGGTCCTAGGAAAAAGGGTGTTTTCAAAGGAATAGTTTTCTTTATAAACATCGTTAGTTAGGTAGAAGCGACACGTGGATGTCCCTAAATCTGGGTATTAACGAATCGTTATTTTTTTTGTCTAGTGGCTATGAAGCTTTGTCGTATAAAAACGCTCACGATGGGGAAAAAGTAAAGGTTTGTCGAAAAACAGGTGAAACTACCCTAAAAAGAAACACGATAGCCATGCTGGATATGTGTGGGAATATAACCACACAGACTGATAGGTCATAGAGGATTTACAGTTGCAGGTCTCTAGTTCATATTGCATCAAAATTCGACCTTCTTGCGGCGGGCGATCGCCTGCTACTGAGCATTTTCACGAAAAACCGGATCAGACCGGAATGAGAAAGTTTATAGTAGATAAGACAGAGATTAAAACAGAAGAAGAACTAGCTGTTGATCGAGGAGGGGGGCGTGGAGGGGGTGTTCACGGACTGGAATAACTCGATTTTGGTCAACGGCCGCATGCGACCTGTCGTCGCACGACAAAAGTTGAAACCTAGTCTACTTTGGAACTTGCGATTTTAGTAATCACCTCTAGCCGAATTGCCAATTAGACAGTAGGTTTTCGCCGCGCGGTGAGAATGGTGCGGGTATAGCCAAAGCCCGTATTAGGTGCCAAAACTTTTACTATAGTAGATATATTGCGTAAAAAAAACGAAACATGCATAACAATAATTATTTATTTACTTTATTGTACACCAGAAAATACATTAACACTACATACAATTATTAATTACACCAGAATATGATAGTTCCATATGAATCTAAAGAAAAAAAAAACATTATAAAAGCTCCATTCTTCTTTGAACTTCTAAGGCTTTGTTTTGGACACTCCTACACATTCATTAGGTGCCTCTTTGCAATATTTCTCTCTCTTGTTTACATAAAAAGCAGTAGTTTACGTTCTTTGCAGCTAAAGTTAGAACGTATAAATCTTTCCTTTTGAAGTAATTTAAAAAGTTTTTACCAACTTCTATTTTATTTCCTCTGTTTTATGCTAGTCTATACAATTTCAAAGAACACGTAGTTTTTCTCAGTTGTAACTTAAGCATAAGTTTTGTAACATTCACTGTAGACTGTTCTTAGTTTTAGATTAATTATCTCTTCTTTAATATGTGGATAGGTGTTTCATATTTAAAATGGTTTTTATTTCTAAAATACTTTCTACCTGAATGAGGCTGCAAAACCAGACAAGGAACTCTTGAAGGTGTTATTATAGACAACTTATATTGTTCTGGCTATCTAATTGAAAACAATAACAGCCGCACGGGTCGATCGATCAGGTTAAGCTACTCTTGCCGCAGTCGGTCTGTGGATGAGTAACCATCTTTACATACCGTGACCCCTCCGTGCCTCAGAAAACACGTTAAGCTGTTGGTCCCGGCTGTCATTCGAAGATTTTTGACAGTCGTTACGGGTAGTCAGAAGCCCAAAAGTCTGACAACCAGTCATACCAAGGGGTATAGTTTTACCCAGTAAGTGGGTTGTGGAGGTCAGATAGGCAGTCGCTCCACGTAAAATGGTATTCAGCTACATCCGGTTAGACTGGAAGCCGACCCCGAAAATGAAAAAAGCGTGATTAGAGAAGTAGGTACCTACCACCATATGTTTTTCTGTCGCCAGACACATTTGCTGCTTTCCTTTTTGCATGCCATAAATCCACAATGATGAAACATTCCAACTTTGCGAAACCCATTGGAGTTGACGGTGTCCTAAAATAAATAAAAATCATTGTCTAAATAATAATTAAGTTAAAAGCTTAGCTTAGCGAAATCCCAACATAAATCTTGAGGCAATCTGTTTCACCACTAAATTACCTACCTCTACAACAATAGCACCGCAATCTCGATAAATTCTCAACATTTGTCTCTGAGCCAACGACATTGTTTTACCTTTCACGTCATGAAACACAAACACAAACTTAAGTAAAGCAATATTTATTTACGGTGAACAAAATGGCTGGGTACAGACAGCTTCAAAAACATTTATACATAATAACATAATCAGCCTATAATGTTCCCACTGCTGAGACAGAGGCCTCCTCTCTTGGAGAGGGAGTGGGCTAATCTACCAACCCGCAGTGGGTTGGTAGATGTCACCTGTCTTCGAATTTTGGTTCTAGAACGGGCCGGTTTCCTCACGATGTTCTCCTTCACCGTTTTGAGAACAATGGTGATGAAATTATTTAACAAAGTAAAGCGCCTGTCTGGGTTCGAAAGACCTCTGAGGCCGACATTGCTCTACACTCAAAAATATGTATACATCAACAAGAATTCAATCGATTCGCTACGGTGTGTTCATACTGTATCCATGTGAAAGCCGCAGAAATTCGCTGGATGCGAAAATCTTTTTGACACTGACTGTACGTACCATGTTAGCATTTTACGATTCTAGCCTTCTATGCTAACAATTTGTATTCGCGTCCAGTATAGGTTGTAAAACTTGGCTTCTTCAGGTGATGACAGAATTTTGTCCAGGTGCAATTTGATAAGCAGCCAGCGATGCCAAATCACATGAATTTTCTTTGATCCATTTACAAAATTTGAAGTTCAACAACCTCTAGATTTTTTGTGCGGTCATTTTAAGTTGTCTTTTCGCCGTATCGCTGTAAATTGATTGTCTGCTTCAATATTTATTGTTTGTAGTGGTTTTTGTTGTATCGAAATAATGTTCAAGATTGTGGGTAGATATTTAATTGAATTATTCAATTAAGTATATGTAAATTGCCATTTCGTATTCATTGAGCATCTTGTCATTAGAAGTTAATGAAATGAAATGATGTTTATTTATGTAAGAAAATATTTTAAGGCACTTTTACACGTAAATTTTTTGGTCAATATTTTTAAACTAGTTGGCGCCGGCCATTTCCGAGCTGACTAAATCTGACCAAAATCCCTGAAAAAAAAACGCCCAAACAAACTCAGAGATCTCAACTTATGAGTTGAGATCTCTGAGTTTGTTTGGGCGTTTTTTTTGACTATGGTCTCTTTATAATTTAACTAGCTTCAGCCCGCGACTTCGTCCGCGTGAAATTTCTGTTTCCCCCAACCCACCCGTCGCATCGCATCGCCTGACCGCACTACTACCTCGTTTTCGCTTTCGTTCTGACTTTTTTTCTTTTTGCTCGGCTCCTAAGGGTGCTAGCGTGATGTTAAATAGCCTATAGCGTTCCTTAAAAATTGGGCTATAAAACGCAAAAAGAATTTTTGAAATCCGACTGGTAGTTCCGGAGATTACCCCCTACATACAAACTTACAAACAAATTTTACCTCTGTATAATATTAAGTATATAGATATGGTAGCATTGATAGGGTTCCATTCAGCGTATCAATTTAGTAGTCTCTTAGTATTATATTCATATTTGAAAGTCTATCAATATGATTGATAGTTTTCCAATAAAGTGTTTACAAAGCAATTATTACGGGGACTTAATAAGTTATTGGCTTTCTCTGAATGAACTTTCACCTCATAAGAACAATGACACTGGCACTAACACTTGAAACTTTTGCTTAATTTATAACTATAGCATAAATTATTGTAATTCTTTAGTTAGTAATTTAGATAGGAGCCTTTTGGCCTCGTATAGGACTTTGTTTCATTTTTGTTTTTATTACTTTTTTTTTATATAACTTGTTTTTTTTTTTACAGTGTTTAGTTTAGTTTGTGATCTTCCTATACGAGTCGCAATAAATACTTTTTCTTTCGTTCTTTCTATATGTTACCACTATTAGCCTCCATAACACTTACTGTTACTGTAAACGATGCCAACATTGTTGACAAAACTAGAAAAACTTTTATCAATATTATTGGGATGCATGAAGAAGCCTCCGCGTGTAGCGCAGTTTGTTCCGCCAGTTACTCAACTGAACGCTCCCTCCCCGCTCGGCGCATCCTGGACAGTCACACCCAACACTTCATTTGACTGGCCAATTCTTCCCTTGCGGTGTTAGGGCTAACGCCCGCCTGGTATGCGACCACCTTCCCACCGGAGTCCGGCGTCAAGCAGCCTGCTGTGTTTCGTCGATGCGTGGGAGTTCTAGTGCCTTAGGCATCTTCTGGGCGCGCTCGTTCCATCATAGACCTCATCCATCGCTTCCCATCAGGCGTGATCGAGGTCAAGAGCGGGCCCATTCGGCAATAAAAAATATATATAAAAAAATAGCATAGCCCACTTCTTCTCACCGAGAGGAGGCCTGTGTCCCAGCTGTGGGAACATTATAGGCTGATTATACTATGTTTTAGTTCCATATCGATCAGATCAAGCAGTCGAGTGAACACTAAACAAGTATTTAATAACTTTAAAATTTCTGTCGGTTTAAAAGCGAGTCAATTAAGATGTGGGTACTTACCACCTTTATAATATACGCGCCGCACTATGTACCATTCTGTTGAAACTTAGATGTGTCTTCTCGACATCCGTGTGTCACTAACGGGATGCAGCAGAATACCAGCGTCATGTATTGTACCTGGCATATGCTGAGCTGGACTCCCATTTGGTGCAACTATGGGACCAGGGGGGGCACACTTAGCACTGTCATCAATTTCCATAGACGACAGCGAAATCTGCAGTTTGGTGGGTTAAAAAAACTTGGCAGCCATTTTCTTGTTTGTCAAATTGTCAAACAAATGTCATTGTCGCCGCCGGCCATCCGCCATTATCATTGTCAACTCCGCAACTCCGGCTTTCCCGACGTTGATGCGCTTCCCGAAATCCCGAGTTTATCTCAGCTAATTATGTTAAAATTGTTACTTGTGACTGTTATTTGTTAAACCCTGATTGTGACCCTAAACATTATAATAAAGATTCGCTACTTATAGTAAGTATGCTTAACTATAGGTATGTGTATATTTATTAGAGCCTTAGGTCACCCACCAAACTCAAGGTGGCAGCACTTTCCATACATGCAAATTTTACCACAGAGTTGTCACTCTTTCCCTCTATAGTTACTTTACTCTTTGTATGGGACACACACCGCCCAGTAGTGATCGACCGTTATAAATGTCATACGAGGTGTCTATGGGTCAATTTATTTTTTTAATCTTTGTTTTTTTTTTCTCTCACCTTTTTTGATGTTTTTTTTAATGCCTGTAATGTGTCTTTTGTTGCACTGAATAAACGGTTTATCTATCTATCTATCTATCCATGTAACAGACCAACACCCTGTCTACTAATAGAAGTTATACACAGTAAGCTCAAAATAATGAATTTCAGCAAACTTCCGAAACCACTTAAATATATTAATACTGAACTGGACGCAAACTGGACAGATTCGATCCTAGGTTAACTTCATACTAGACTTATAATTGGCCTTTATGAACTTCCTAACTTAAAGTGTATGTAGGAACTGACTGTAGGAGTTAGCTCAGATTCAATGTAGGTGTAGGAAATGAATAAGTGATATTAGCTAGTTGCAGATACACAATTGTGGGTAAATTGACTGAGTGTAATATGTAAAATGGGCGGTTTGTTGCATTGTATTGTTTGTTAGCAGATGGGAAATAGCTTCCATTTTGTTCTGGAGAAAGTAGCTTAGTTCTTGGTGTGTTTTGGCTAACATGTTGTTTAGAGAAAATCAATCTAACGTATTATTACCTCATGGTGCCAGTAACCTACAGATATGGATTCTGATTGTATAATTTAAGACACTGTTTACCTTAAAGTAGAACCCTGTAGTGTAAGAATTACTGATCAATTTTACTGACTAGCCACCCGCCTCTGCTTCATCAAAACATCGAGATTTCTTTACTATATGTAAGTTTAATAATTAATGTATTATACACAATACATGTAAACCTTCCAGAATACATTTTCTAAATGATGGTTGAAAGCCGCATCAAGGTCAGTTGCGTAGGTTAGAAAAACAACGCAGTCACACACACAGACAGACACGAAAAGAAGAAAAGCGATACATCACACCATTCTAATAAATATGATACAACAACCTTACACCACTTTTAATCCCTCCAAGTTTCCTCTTACAAATCAAGATACGAAGGACTATCAATTCAAAAAATAAAAGCAACAACAACACAAAACGAATATCAACATCTCGCAACGCTCTTCCAAATACTTAGCTCAGCAAGGCACTGGTTGCAGCAATTGCAGTTACGTCTCACTAATTGTGAATAAGAACATTCGCCACCGTTCCCTTTTGTTAACTAAATTAAATTAATTGCGAGGAAATATTTAAATAGAGGAGTGCTTGAGTCTCTGCGGCGCAATTGGCAGCAAACCTTACAACTTACTTTGTCTAGACTTTCGACGAGACGATTGTTTAAAACGTACTCTTGTTGTATAATGAGATCATATTTCGGTGTTGTATTGCTTCTGATTTTGCTTTTTAGTTTGTTACGTAAACTTTTTGTGGTGTATTTTACTTTTATTATTATTAAAAGTGCAGTTGTGGCAGTCTAAGTCGTGGGCTCGAACCTTTGTGTAAATAATTTCATCACCACTGCTTTTAACACGGTGAAGGAAATCTTGGGGAAACCAGCTTGTCCTAGAACCAAAAATTCGAAGGCATATGACATCTACCAACCCGCACTGAGACCGCGTGGAAGATTACAGCCCACTCCGTCTTGAAGAAAGGAGCCCTGTGTTCCAGCAGTGGGAACATTATAGGCTAATAATATCCCACTGCAGGGCAAAGGCCTCCGTAGTCTTTTCACTTCTCTCTTTTTAAAGCTGCTAAGGACTCGTTCTTGTCGAAGGAGTCCAGGTCATCCCGCCATGACGGAACTGAGCCTGCCGCGATGTCGCTTTGTTTTAGTGGATTTCAAACGGAACTTACATAGAAAGGACTCTTCTGTGTGTTTTCGTTAAGAGAGCGTAATTCTCGCATTCTCGTAATTTTAAGAACGTTCACAGTCTGATCTGTCTCAATTTGTCAAAAATACCTCTAAATTCCCGACATTTTTTACAAGTTTTTGACATTGATTGTCGCTGAGTTGAGATTGCGACTAGATTTTGAACGTTTTTAATAACGGGAATTGGCCTGCACCTATTGTGCAATTGCACTTTCTGTTGACTGTTGACGCATAAGTAGAGGTCAAGAGAAATATTGCAAAAAGTTGTGTTTTAATGTTTTAGTAACTGTGTAGGTATCAGTTTGATAGTAGAAGCTTAAATCTGATTTCAGATAAAGTACACCTTCATTTAGGTTTAGTTGCAAAAAGTTGCGTTTTAATGTTTTAGTAACTGTGTAGGTATCAGTTTGATAGTAGAAGCTTAAATCTGATTTCAGATAAAGTACACCTTCATTTAGGTTTAGTTCATGTTGAACCCTCACAATCTCTACCCCCCAGCCATGTTGGACCCCTAAATGTTGTCCACGTTCAACCCTTCAGTATATATTCTTGTGACGTATTCCGGATATGTTTAACATAATTATTTCGGTTTTCTTCCATATAACTTTGTCGGTCGCTCTTCGAAAATGAAGAGCTTAACGTAACAGATATTCCAAAGACTGCTCATAAAAATTTGATAAACCAACCGTTTCTCCGCCATATTGTAAGCTCAGCTAACATACATGGTGTATAACCGCCGTAGGCGTTGAGAGATATCGCCAGATTTACAGTGCAGTAGGCCGTAAATACATCGGCCGAGCCAACGGCCACCATTGATCTCCCATAGCCAAAGCCCCTTTGTTTTCGCTACAATTACGACCGAGCTGGAAATTCTGATAAAGATTTTTTTGTCATTTCGTGTTTTTATACCCTGATTGGGGTTTTATGAAGTATTTTTGTGGTCAGTAGGTATATATATCAGGCTGTTATTTGAAGCCGTCGTAAAAGGCTGCTTCGGAATGATATGTGACTAGCTTTTGACCGCAGATTCGCCCGTGTGGAGGTCGGAAATTATCCCAAAGGAACGTGTTACCGTGATAAAACGTATCATATTATTATGTCGAAAGGCGCGAAAATTAACAGACACACAGAGTTACTTTCACATTTAGATATAATACATACATATTAAGTGGTTAGGTACCTACCTCGGATGGAAATAGCTGAAATGGTTTTACTGCTACTCGAGACGAACTAGCAGGGGATCGAGGGGGGGGGGGGGGGTGGAGGGGGGGGGGCTCAGGGGATCAGACCGGAATAAATCATTATTATCGAGTGGTCTGATTATTGGTTACCTAGTGATCATTCATCATTGAGGTGATCATTAGGTATTCCGAATGAGATATAAAAGAATTGTAAGTGTATAGTTTGAAAAAGAACATTTCGTCCGGCCGTCGAGAGAATGCGTTCCTGACACATGGCAGTGCGACATTTCTAGTATAGCTAATAAAGATCAAATTTGCAAAACACGTATTCGTTCGTATGAAAATTACAGATGTCAGGATTCTCTCTTCGGCCGCACTGTAAATGTAAGTATCATCAAAAAATCTCTTGATGCACTTGTTGTAGGTACTTATGCATTTATTAAAACTCCATCAAGTATTCTGTAAGTTTTAAAGTTTATCGTGAAGCAAACAAAGCACTTAGGTAAGCAGGGCTTGTCTAGATGCAACGTCAACGTCGCTCTTAGTCGCACTCAAATATTAAGCACTCTAAAATCAATGTAATCCTTCCATTGATTCTGTTATTTTCTAGTAAGAAATAAACACAGAGAGGAATAAAAATTGCTACCCAAGATTTTTTCATACTTTAAAATAGACAAAAATTCGAAGACATGTAACATCTACCAACCTGCACTGCGATTCTGTAACCATCTCGCCGTGAAAACTTAGGCGAAGTGAGCGTGGAGTGAGCTGTCAGTGTCATTCCACCTGATACTAGGGATTGACCAGCATACATTTACAATCATAATCGAGATTTTAATAATATTTTTTATGTTAATTCTATTTTTTTCCTAGACTGACTAGTCAATATAGCCTGAGGCGTGAGCGCGTCACGCACTAACAGTAAATAAAATCTATGGTGTCTGGGAGAAACCTGTTAAGTCCAAAAACGTATTTTTTCAGTATAAGACTTTTAAGGTTCAAGTTTAATTTATAAATCAGTTAGGTAAAGTAGAAAAAGCCAACCACCGCTACGATTCTCCCACTCCTATGATAGTTACACTTATCAGCAATAGACCAAAATAAAATATGATTTTTTTTAATAACAACATAGTAGCAAACTAAAAAATTACGAAAATGGATTCACGTTAGACTAATGAAAATACGCATCGACATTGTTTGTTAGTTTGAGCGATGGTAGATCGAGTCTAGTAAAGACTAACAACGCTAATCTATTCAATTAGAAGAGATAGCCTAGTGTGTCAAGTCACCGAGTGCTAACGGTGTGCCTTGCTGACGCGTGACGGACCATGGTTAGACTTTAACCCCACGTAGTTTGTGTGGCGTGATCACTTCACTAGAACTAGTTACTAGTTAGACTGGAAGCCGACCCCAACATTGTTGGGACGCCTTACAAGTTAAATAAGTAAGAACAAATCTCCAATGTGATAATGACACAGTGACTAACGCGCAAGCGCGGCGTGATCTTATCACTTCACCCGATTCACGCCATTAAATGTCATGGGTCGCGTGAAGTGATCACTTCACCCGATTCACGCCATGAAATGTCATGGGTCGCGTGAAGTGATCACTTCACGCGACCCATGACATTTAATGGCGTGAATCGGGCGAAGTGATAAGATCACGCCGCGCTTGCGCGTTAGTCACTGTCATTATCACATTGGAGATTTGTTCTTACTTATTTAACTTGTAAGGCGTCCCAACAATGTTGGGGTCTGCTTCCAGTCTAACCGGATGCAGCTGAATACCAGTATTTTACATGTAGCGACTGCCTATCTGACCTCCACAACCCAGTTACAGGGTAATACGATACCCCTTGGTAAGACTGGTTGTCAGACTTTCGGGCTTCTGACTACCCGTAACGACTGTCAAAGATCCACGAATGACAGCCGGGACCAACGGCTTAAGGTGCTTTCCGAGGCACGGAGGGGTCTCAGTATGTAAAGATGGTCACCCATCCTCAGACTAACCGCGGCAAGCGTAGCTTAACCTGATTGATCGATCTGTGCGGCTGTTATTATTTAGCCACAGACCCCTCTACGCGTGCAAATATATTATTGTAAATAGATACCTACTTAGGTAACTCGCCGATGCCACTATTAAAAGAACATTAATCAAATAATATTACAAAATTCAACGGTTCAATCGACACTCGCTCAGCTCGCAATCAGTGTCTCCCGTAAAAATAACTAAGACCCGTATTTTTTATGCTAGTAACCCTTAAATGAAGAAGTGGTTGGTGGCAACCCTACGCCGAAGTGATGTTGCTATGGGTTACGAGATTCTTGGAAGTGAACTCGTAATTCACTTCCAAGAACTACTTCATTCCGAATTGCACTGTAATCGTTTACAGCTTGCTTACACTTTGACCCCAATTATTCTGTATGGTATAAATTACCTATTATTCCCCGCATAATCTTACCACGCCGTACGGTTGTCAAACGTGGTATTTTGACAGTTCAAACCGGTTTCGTTCATTAAATTGTGTCATAGAGAATACGTAATAGCAGATATGTCGTGATTACATAGGTAAGGAATTGATGTGGTTTCGAAGTAAAGAATCATTAAGTGGGTCATATTGAATTAGGGCCCTTTTTCCGAATTAGCGTGAGCGCGATAACGATGTCCCGTAAGTCGACATAGATGACGTCATGGCATGCGCCATCTTCCGATAACGGCGACCATGCCCTAAATTAATAATTATCACCGCGGGCGCTGTCACAAATGAATGACAGCCTGTTGTGCTGTTTTGTTTTGATTCGCATCATAATATATTGCCTTTAAACTAACGTGGCATTTTTGAAATTGTGCTTCCGCCAGTACAGTCGCCACCTTAACAAAGAAGAAGAAATTCGTGGTGTATACACAAATAAATACTATAATCCAACCATCCAACCATTAGTACCTATTCAAGTGAATATAGTTTAGCTGCCATAATAGTGATTGATCTAAATCGGAACGCTAATTACTTATGTGAGCGCTGTGCCGAGCCATAACTCCCGCCGCGCATGCGCGTTAGGTATCAAACAAATTTTTTTTAATATCCAAGTGAGCGCTGTGGGTGATGATGGCTTAATTCGGAACAAGCCATAATTCACGCGCATGCGCGGCGTGAGACTCACGCCGTGAGTCACGCCGCGCATGCGCGTTAGACGCAAATCATCTAACAGGTCGAGGCTAAAAAACATAAAATTTGGGGACTTCGAACATTCAAACTCCACCACATGGGGAGTGAATAATACATCATTTAATTATTTGACGAATTCATCCATTGTCCAAGTTAAATAAGTAGTGGTAATGAATTTTTTTGATATCTAATGTCGAAGTTTCGCGCCAATCGTGCGTGTTTACATTTTTACTTTTCACAAATTTCACACACACACATGTAGATAAGATTTAAAATGAGACAAATATTATTGAAAATATTATGAACGACACGAAAATGCCCAAATCTTAACGTAATATTAAAACACAGGTCCAATAACACTTATTATTCATTACCACTACTCAATTTGTGTTCAAAATCGCCGTCCATTATTGTTTTTTTTTATCGTAATGATGTGCGAAAGCGACAATGCTAAACGATTTTTTTTTTATTTCGATTGACTCGGGTAATTAATATGTCGAATATCGGAAATCGATACTCGGAAATTGAAATAAAATTATTTTAAACATTAAAAACAATAAGCATTGTTAATAATAATGACTTATGCTTTTTAATGTAATTTTAATAGTTTTTTGGACATTATATTGAAACTGAGTCAATACCTGAGGACCTTTGACCATAGTCATTTATTGAACTTCGCGCCGAATTGTTTCTATATTTGAATATTTATCTTCGGAATGCGCTCGCCGCTTAATTTTTTTTTATTTATTGTACAATTATTTATTTTTGATACTTTCTAATAGTTTGCTACAGAATGCCCAGTATACATTTTTTTAGGTAGGCTTAGCAAAAGATACGGAATGATGATTATTAATTGTATAAATTGGGTATTCCGCAATCACTTTACATTTCAATATGTTTTGTTAGTTGTATGAGCTTGTTAGTTTTTGTTTCTATTAGTTTACTTGAGTAATAAATTGTTTTTTTTTTGTGGTAGGTTACCAAAGAAATTTAAAAAACTGACCATGTTTATATCGGACCACGCACAGTCGGCACATTGAAAGGTTCCGTAGTTGGGTTGAATATTTACGCATGCAAAATGCACATAATTAATTTGATCAACTGCAAATATGTTTGTATTTCATAAACTCGTCATTCATAAGTTCATAACGTACCCATAAATTAAAGTGCCGACCAGAAAAGAAAAGTACTGTTTTCTTATGGGGAATAACATCTTGAGCATTTTTTACTATTACAGCGAAAGTCTGCAATTAACCCCTTGGCTGCTATTTGAGATTGAAAATGCCAAAAATCTTATTTTTATAACAACTGTTTTAAGCATAACTTTTAAAAAATACCAACTTTAAATTGAATATAACATCCCGAACATGTTTTGACTACCTATACCTAGCTTTGAAATTATATAAAATTTTCAATAGAATTAACATAAAAAATATGATTAAAATCTCGATTATGATTATAAATGTTTGCTTGGTCAATCCCTAGCATCAGTGGGATGACACTGACAGCTCACTCCACGCAAGTTTTCACGGTGAGATTTTTACAGAATCGACATGCTGCACTGGGTTCGCGTGGTGGATTACAGTTCACTCCCTTTCAAAGAGAGGAAGTCTTTGTCCTAGCAGTGGGAACATTATAAGCTGATTATGTATTTTTAAATACTTAGTAGGTTTAAAATGTTGGGCAGCAATTAGTGTAGCAAAAATCTATTTATATAACATATTTCCGCAAAATCTTCCTTTCTTTGTCTTCTTCAATTAGTTCAATTAGTCTTTCTTTGTCTTGATCAACTTCTACGAGAATTATTGTCATTGGATTAATTTCTTATCAACATACTACTATGACCTCAAGTTCCCAAAAGAAAATATAGTCCCGTAAGCGAAGCCGCGGGCACAGGAGTTGGTTCTTACTTCTTCGCTCTTTCAATTAATCGTGTTTTGAACCGTTAATTTCACTAAAACAAGGTGATATGACATTTTTTTCTGAAACAGGCAAATTCGGATAACCCCCCGTTATTTTGAATGCCAAAAGAATACAGAGTCACGTGAACGAAGACGCGGGCACAGCTTGTTCTTACTATTTAAAGATTCCCAAGAATGGTTTCTCATCGATAAATGTCTTCAACAATATTTTAAAAGCATAAATAAATGTTTTTTTACATCAAGACCATCAATCAAGACTGAAGGAGTTGCTAAAGTTTGTCGAGTTCAACAACTTTGTGAAGATAGTTTTGTATATTGATATACCTATCTGGGATCGCAAACTATTCTGTTTTTAAATAAAGCAAGCTTATTTAAATTTTGAATAAAGATTCTCGAGTTATTTGTTGATCAAAATGATTGAAAGTAGCAAATACTTACTTGCCAGAATTTTCGAAGGTTAGGAATCTTGCCAGACAATAAATAGTTTAACATAGAAAATTAATAAATATTTCACCCGGTGAAAGCCAGCCCGTTCTATATACACATTTATGTTCTGTTTCATTCCTGCATTTTCCGTATCGCTGTATTTCGCTTTTTGATTCCATTCTGTGTTTCCTTTTTTGCACTCTTGTCCATGCCCAAACTGTCTGATTTTTTCAAACGTTTTTGGAAAAATGAGCTTTGTCGAAACTCTCCATGTTTGTTATGCAGACATTTCATACAGTTTTGTGCAATGAATCAATCTGCCTAGGCTTTCAGTCTAACTGGATGCAGCTGAATACCAATATTTTACATGGAGCTACTGCCTATCTGACCTCCACAACAACTGGGTAATACGATACACGCTCGGTAAGACTGGTTGTCAGACGTTTGGGCTCTAACTACCTGTAACGACTGTTAAAGATCTACGAATGACAACCGGGACCAAGAGCTAAACGTGCTTTCCGAGGCACGGAGGGATCTCGGTATATAATGGATGGTCACCTATCCACGGATCGACCTTGGCATGCGTTGCTTTACCTTAAAGATCGACCTGCGCGTCTGTTATTATTTAGCCACGAGCCCCTAGAGAAAAACAACTAATTGATTAAACTATCTCCACACAAAAAAAAATAAGTTTCTCCCCACAAACAATCGTCCCTTTTCTAATACGAATTTTATTGTACCGTCATAAACGCCGGTGCTTATTATTTTCCTGTCGTAAAACAACAAAATAATACTGTAACAATAATGGGAGCACCCTCTAATCTCGACGCGACGGATTCTCTTCGCGACAGTTTTATTATAGACGCATTGTGAATCATTTTTATTATATACATGCGGTTGTTTTATTGCTAAATGAAAATGATACGACGAATGTAATATGATGTCATGTTTTATGTAGTTTTTTGGATACATTGTAGCGTGAATACTTGCATTTTTTGTGCTAAGGAAGTTTCACTCAGGAAAATGCCATATAAAAGTTAAATTGAACAAATGTTTTTATTTTATTTTAAGCGACAAACATTATCTTTCTCAAAAACAGTTTACAGTATTTCAGAAATAAAATAATTTTATTTACGCCAAGACTGCCTCTATCAAAAGTAAATTAATCTTAAAGAAGTACCTTTGAAGATAACTACGTTAAAGGATAAGAACCATCATAGCTGGTATAGCAAAAATATTTCTTTCAAAATCTAATTACTTATCAAATATATTTTCCACTCCTCATGAAAGTAAAAGGCAATAGAAGCAAACCAATAACATTTTCATGAAAAACCCTGAGTTTCCGAGTAGGTACTCGTAAAAGTTAATTTTCTGTCTCTTTATAAATAGATGCATACATACAAATGTCTCGTATGAGAAGAGATAACATTAAAAGTAATTAGGTGTGTCGACATCCAACTTTCAGCTTTATTAGTGTAGGAATAAGAATCTAAGTTGGCTGCACAAGGAATAGATTTGGGGTGCAATATTATCTTCACATCCAAATAAATGAGAAAAAACTGGGGTCCGGCGGACGAACTTTTTAATTCGTAATTACAGGACAGCGGCCAAGCTTTAAGCACCATTAACTTTTTTCCTAAATGTCTATGTCGTATGGGGTTCCGTACATAAATGTAATTGGACATTTTATTGTCCGAATTCAAATTAGTTTCGACTGGATGTAGGTATTGGGGAAAATCTCTTTGAAGCACATAGAAAAAGTTTCGTCAATGAAATACGAAAGAATACTTCTTTATTTCGTGCAGGTTTCTTAAAGCATAATCAGCCCATACTGTTGCACTGGCTGAGACACGGCCTCCTCTCTGTGAGAGGGAGTGGGCATATTCCACCACATGGGCCCAGTGCAGTCTCATGTCTTAGAATGTATGGTTCTAGGACATGCCGGTTTCCTCATGATGTTTTCTTTCACCGTTTTGAAAGCAGTGGTGATGAAATTAATACGCCAAGTAAAGTACCTGACTGGGTTCGAACTCACGACCTGCAACTCGTAAGTCGCGGCCGGTACCACTGGGCCGGGCCACTACTGTTCTCTCGTTTTTAATACTTTTTGTATAAACAAACAAATTCTAATATCACCAAGTTTGCACGAAAGGATCCATTTTCTACGAACTTTTACCTTTGCAATATTGTGTAGGTATGATATAATATTTGCTTTTTAAATATTTAACAAGGCTGCAATTTAACAAACTAAGCCTCTATAGGAATCTAGCTAGCTAGCGGACCCATCGTTGATACCTAAAAAATGGGATTGAAAACTGGAATCCAACGAAAATAAATCGAAGATAGCAGGACGAGCTGGAAAAAACAAAACTGTGGTCCATCTTATCCCTGGAACAAAAGAAGTTATGGGAAGAGGTCTTTGCCCAGCAATAGGATGATGCAAGCTGACAATAAACCTTCCTTATTTTGACTGCATGTCAATTGGAAATAAGGTCCATTTTCATTAACTCCGTATTCAAATACGCGACGATCGATACCGAAAAAAAATCTTTTGAAATTCTGCACCACGAGTCTCATCATGCAGTCAAACGTAATTTTTTTAACAATTCAAAGTCGTTACAAAAAAGTGTCTATGGGAAGAAAACCGTGACTTAATATCACCCAAATCCGCTTCATAATGCGGTGTTTATCTCAATTCGGGGCTCAGAAGCTGCGTCGTTAGCAGATCTCGACTTGACAATTTTATTGCCGACTCCGGCGTATTATTGAAAGAGTATGAGGGTCCTTGTCGCCCCCTTTCCGCTAGTTATCACGTTTTTTTGATGTGCACGCCTCTTTTGGGACACTTCACGCGTTCTTTTTGGTGTTTACCAACTGTCATATTGGATGTGGTCGAATAGGGTGTGACTGTGAAGCCTGCTGAATTTTGCTATTTTTAGGTGAGAAGGTTGTTTTATTTTGCTAGTTTTTTGTGAAGTGTGTGACATTGGAGGGTCCGGTTTTTATTATGGTGTTATTTCGGTTATGCAAGTCCTAAAAAAATTTGATTGGTAATTTATTTTACTTACGATAATCAGCATTTATAATATAGCCACTGCTGGGACACACGTCTTCTCTCTCTGTGATAGGAAGCGGGCTGTAATCCACCACCTAAGCCCAGTGCGGGTTCATGGATATACGTAGATATAAATAACAGACTATTAGTCACATAACTTGCATTTTGAAATAGTCACCTAAAGAGCTATGATTATGTACCAACCACCTGGAATCTAACTTTTTCCTTCACAAAAATAAGTATCAGCAACCAAACCCAACCATCTCCAATCAAAATGGTTACCTACGTACAATTGAAGGAAAATTGCGGTCCGATTTTCAGAAATCAACGTCAGGGACCGACACACTCGACACGTGTCCTCAAGAGTTGTCTCCATCCAAGTACATCTAACTGTCCTCAAGTGGCCGCTTTGATTTTCCTCAATCCTCTATTTCGAGGGCCGTCCGAGGACACGCTTTTTCAATTTAGTAAATAGTTCGCAAACACGACTCTTTGACAACGGACGCATTAAGCCGAGATACCCTCGCTGAGAAACTTGTCAAAGACTTAAAGTATCAAATATTGAGATAAGATATTAATTTGATGTTCTTTTATGAAGTGGATGAGTAATTAGAAACGGTGAACTAATGAATGAAATGTAATTTTGTATTTATAACATGTTTAACTGATAAGAGCCTTTTCAGATGAAACTAAATATTAATATCATAATTTTATGACAATATTGTATGAGATAATTTTATCTTAATTTAAAATAATTTATCAACTAAATAAAGATAAAGATAGGGTCTACAAATATAATTAGCAAGGTGCTACCATAGTCGATAACCCACCACCATCTTTTAAATCAACTAAATATCTAAAACCTAACCTTCTGCCTGCGGCTTCACCCGCGTGGAGACCGGAAATTATCTCACGGGAAGCTACATACTGGGGTAAAAAGAAACCTATTTCCTATCCCAGATCATCGCCTATCCGTGTGCCAAACTTCATCCAAATCCGATCAGCCGTTTAGGCGTGAAAAGGTAACAGACAAGCAGAGTTACTTTCTCATTAATAATGATACTAGCAGCGCCCCGCGGTTTCACCCGCATAAGTTTCGATCCCGTGGGAATATCGGGATAAAAACTATGTCAAATTTCATCTAAATCGGTTCAGCGGTTTAAGCGTGAAGAGGTAACAGGCAGACACACTTTCGCATTTATAATATACTAGCTTTTGCCCGCGACTTCGTCCGCGTATATGTCGGTTATCGCGGACGCAGACGAAGTCGAAGTCGAATAAAAAGTAGCCTATGTCCTTTGTTGGGGTTCACACTTACCCTGTACCAAATTTCACACAAATCGGTTCAGTAGTTTAGGCGTGAAGAAAAGACAGACAGACAGACAGACAGAGTTACTTTCGCATTTATAATATTAGTTAGGATTAGGATTAGTATGGATCTAGTATAGATTCAACAATGTCATCACATCAAAATGAACACAGCTACGAAGTTTCTAAAACAAAGGCCCGTCACAACTAATTTGTCCCTGAGTCTTGTTCGCAAATTAAAGCATTTCCTTTTCGTCAAGGCTTTAGAAAACATCACAGACTTTGTTCTCACCGCACTCGTTAACTTGGAATTGGTGTTCAACATCAGTGTCTTGTCAACTGCGGCTTTTATTTCAAGTTTAGTTTATTTTGCTTTCAAATAATTCGAAGATTTTCAGTGATTGTTCATTTTGTGAAAATAGTCAGTGAAAAATGTGAAAATAATCTAAGAAAAACCGGTCAAGTGTGAGTCGGACTCGCACATGAAGGGTTCCGTACCACCGTACAATATTTAACACTACATATATAAAAAAATCACCTTTGTTGTATGGGAGCCCCCTTAAATATTTATTTTAAATTAATTTTACTATTTATTATTAAAGTAAAAATACAACTGAGTATTTTGTGAATATTTCAAGTGCCTACCTGTTGCCGTTATTGATATCGAACAAAAAAGGGCAAAAAAATTGCGTTTGTTGTATGGGAGCCCCCCTTAAATATTTATTTTATTTTATTTTTAGTATTTTTTGTTATAGCGGCAACAGAAATACATAATTTGTGAAAATTTCAACTGTCTAGCTATCGCGGTTCTTGAGATACAGCCTGGTGACAGACAGACGGACGGACAGACAGCGAAGTCTTAGTAATAGGGTCCCGTTTTTACCCTTTGGGTACGGAACCCTAAAAAAGTATAAAAAGAGGGAATGTCGCAGGTGGCGTCCTGTAGTTTCTACCAACCCCATGGGTAAAAGGCGTAAGTATACAGGGTGGAATTTTGTAATGCCACCTGAAGGGAAAGTACTCTTAATACTGTAGATAGAAAATTTTACTCAAAGAAAACATTCCTTTATTTTTGAATAGAAAGAAAACTGCATTCAAAGATTTTCAAAAATTCGCTTGCCACACCCGGGAATCGAACCGACTAAAATCTGTAAAAATGACAACCTGTATATTTGCAGCTGTTCAGCTGGACATAGGGCCTCTCTAATCACACGCCATTTAACTCGATCCTAAGCTGCACCCATCCAGCTGCTACCAGTCACCATGAGAAGATCTTCACTCCACCCAGCCCGAGCACGTCCTGCTTAGAACATAATAGTGGGACAATGAATGCTAATAAAAAAGGATATTCTAATTTACTTTTACAAAACTAAACTAATAATAAAAAAACCTTTTCATCAGTCGCCTTATACACTTGAGTTCATAGGTATATTTAAAGACGACAAGATCATTTGATTGCCAAAACCTTTGAACTCCGCGTCGACGATAAACTAATTTAAGTCATGTTTGCCTGCTGATTTCAACTTAAACCACCCTCTAAAATAGTTTATTTTCGAATAAAATTCTTCAAATTACTCGAACAAAGAAAATATCGTACACAGTTTATTAAAACAAGTCCGTTGTAGGCAAAATTAAAGTCAACTTCAATTACATGGCTAATCATGACTATATTTCGAATAAATTGTTAGTATACGTGAAATTTTAAGATAAAAAATGTAATATGAAATATCATAAGTTTGGCTCATAATTAAATTCTTAATACCGTCTGTACATAAATCTGTATGACGTATAAATGTGTTATTTGAATAATATTACAATTTGGAATCGCTGAAACGTCGACTGAGGCGGGGCCCACATTTGCATATGGATAGGATTGAGCCACAAAATCAGCGATAACACACCTTTACTGAAATAATATACCTAAGTAGGTATGTAGTGACTGTAACTATTTCATTTATGTCTTTTTTTAGTCATCACCTTTTTTTCACTATCTTTGAAGTGAAATTTTCTTTGACCGTTCCAGTTATTTTACCTCTAACAGCAGCAACCCTATTGTGACGAGGATAAAGATCATAATGATTTTGACAGATTTGTCAATGTCAGCAATCGAACAGCTACCTTATTAGAATGAGAATAAAGATGTGTGTGACTGTAATTTAGACAGTGATGCAGAATCAGAGGTAAAAAATAACTGTAAAAAAACTGTAGACGCGTCCTGCGATTTTCGGTAGAAGAAAATCTTATGGGTCGAGCACCAACAAGCTAATGTTACAAGTAGGAATATTTGTAGATGGGTTTGTACCTATGAGTATGACGTTTTGCGCTTGGCCATCAGTGAAAGCATATATATTTTATTTAATAATTTAATTTACAAATTATAATATTGATACTAGAAAAAAAATCCACTGTTATTTCATAATTTTAAGTTTTCACCTCTGTCGGAAGTAGCCACGGCTGCCTATGTTTTTTTAGTACGATGTATTCTTATATCGAATCATTTTATTCACTAGTTTTGTACCAATCAAAAAACACTACAGACAAGCGAAAAGCTATGGTTTCCTAGTAGAGCGATGTCCATTACGGCCGCAGTGTTTTTTTTTCCTTTGATATATCTCGGGACCCTGGGATCCCGGACCTTTGGAAGGCGTATCAGGGGCCGAAGCCAACTCGCAGAGGCCCTTTAGGTCAATTTTGAAAAATGATGATTATAATGCAGTAGGGTTTGACTTTAAGGTGTCAAAAAAGCTCTCTAGTAAAAAACACCAACTTACTTTCATAGATAACGTTTCAGTGACGTCATTCGCCTGTAAATTGCGGTCGCTATGCCGCGGCCACCGCTCTTCAAGAAAACCTCTCAATTGTGTTGTAAGAATCAACAAGAACACAAGCGTCGCATTCAACATTTTCACTTACGTCTGTAACTTCCCCCGCTGTCTTCAGGGCCCACAGCCAAACAGCTAGTGACCCACGAAGCTCTTCATAATGCAGTTTTCACGTATGTTTTTCTAAGTTTATGAACGTTAGAGGGAAAATTTACAGCGAATACTCGAGCCAAATCTTTTAGTTTTGAATAATGCTCGTTTTTTTTTGCAAGATTAGCATTATGGGTAAGCTGGTCTCAGACTGATAACGCCATCTTGGTACTGAATCAGACTTTAAAATGTTTGAGAGTTGGTTTTCTATTCATATCACGATAAATGGGAAAATAAAAACATGTGGTGCGTTTTTGCTATTGCATTTTAAGATGACAGGTTCTTTGTAAGCATTGCAAGATTAAAGTTTCTCTTTGTATTGCTAGTTTTCTCTTTTTGAGCATTCTTGAGCTGCTCGCTCTTCTAAGCCTTGTCATAAAACCTTAACTTGAAATTTTAATTATCATGTAAAACCATCATTATATTATTATGTTCGCATAACTCGTCAAAATGTAGGGAACAGTTGATTTTTTTTTCGCGATTTCAGGGTTGTTGGTCTCATAGTAAAAGTTGTTCAGAATGATGAGGACAATGGCACAACAATGGCCTCTTTTCAGGTCTATAGAGGTATGAGGAACAGGGTGTAAAGTTCACTCATACTCTATAGAAAAGGGAGGATGCTCCGACCAGATGGGTGTTGTGTCTGGCGGGCAACTGCCCGTTGATTCATGTCGGGCCGTTGTATCTATGCTAGTTGCGCGGTAACCCTGCTTGCGAGATGCAGGATTTTGCGTGACGTCAGTATGACGCGTTGTTCGCATGTGGCGTTGTAGATACCGCTACAGGTCCAACACCATTTCAATTACACCTTATAATTTATAAAATTAATAGGAATATTTAAAAAATGACAGGAATATTTTTTTTTGTAAAGTATTATTTTATTTTATTATTTAGTTAGGTACTGTGAATGTGAGGACTATGTAAGTAGTTTTTTTTTTCTTTCTCTGTTAGTTTTATTACTGTTTTCGCAGTTTGAGTACTTTATGCGGCCTACTGTTTGTCGAAGGACCGATAGCCTGTGGAGAAGACGAGTCCTAGAGTGAAGACCGTGTATGGACAAACGTAGTGTGACTGTGAGACGCCATCCAGCTAAATGGACGGACGACCTGAAGATAGCGGCTGGGACGGACTAGATGCGGAAGGCGGAGGACAGGGTGTTGTGGCGCAGCCTGGGAGTGGCCTATGTCCAGCAGAGGACTGCAATAGGCTGAATTGAATGATTTGATGCGGCCTACTCAAATGTCCTTTCTTTGGTACTGTTCGTCGAGTCGTTGAGTTCCTTATGTTCTCAGTCGAGCTACACTATTAGTGATAAATGCTTGCACTGACTGGACTGGTCCACTCAAATCTGTGTGCAGGAGGCCTACCACAAGCTCTTAACGCGATCCGTTTTAGGACCTAAACTGAACTGTTCTTATAATAATTCGTACCATGACGTCAGTTTAACGATTCAGTTTAGGCCGTGCCATCTGCTGACAGCGATTGTCCCAAACTGAGTCGCAAGTTTTGGTTTCATTCATACTTGTTTGGTACCATGACGTCCATAGAGCAGCTCAAGCGATGCAGTTTAGGAACCTAAACTGAAATGTCTTCTTTTTGAATCGTTTTTAATTAGATCATGGTAGGCCACCTGACCAAGACTTTAAAAGAAACTGTGACCTCTGAGTTTGTTTCGGCCTTTCTTCTCAGAGTAGTCAAATAGGAAATCCCGACCTCTTATTTTTTTAAATTATTATATGACGTGTACGTAAAACTGATTCCGATATCCTGTTTACAGAATAAACAATTTCATTTAATTTCATTGAATTATTCTGCAACAATATTACCAACTATGGGACAATCCACTATCCTTAAAACTGTCTATTAATTTTCACAATAAATAAACAATTTCATTTAATTTCATTGAATTATTCTGCAACAATATTACCAACTATGGGACAATCCACTATCCTTAAAACTGTCTATTAATTTTCACAATAATAAAATGGTAAAAATATCTTGAAAATCACTTTATGTTATAACGTAATGATATTGTTATTAAAATTACTTCCCTCCATGTTAACGAGTATTTCAGCGATGCCTCTGAATTTATACAGAAATACTAGGAGTTCATAAAATTAATGAGGGTTGAACAGTTTTTAGGCTGACCAAAGGACGAGAGGCATTCACGGCGCGACGGGTACCTACAGGAAAAAGTTAATAACGCCTGAAGTTGGCTGCCCCCGGCAATTATAAATTTATTCGTCTGCACTCCCCTTACTTTATTTATTTTTCTAATTATTGGGTATAACACAATCGCTTGCTGAGCTCTAGCGTAGTCTGGATACTTTTAATTTGTACTCCCTTTGGATGGCGATTAAAGAGTTTGAAATTAAGATCGAATGAGGACTTTAGAAATTATGTGAGCAATTTTCTAGTAGTTGTAACGATAAATTTGTGTTTCTAGCTTTTTTTTAAACCTCATAACAATTCGGGGCTAGCTACAATGAATGTCATAGCTATAAAGGCATCGTATTGAACTCCAGCACGAACTTGTGTTCCATTCTCATTTTTAACCGACTTCAGTAAGAATAGAGGAGCCGGACGGAAGTCGTTGGCAAAAAGAGAAAACACTGACACACCGACTGAGACTCCGACTTCCGAAATTAAAGTTATTTTTTACTCTGTAGTCTTTTTTTTTTTAAAGTCTGTTGTTTTTTTTTTCTTCAGTGTAATTTTATCCTCTAATGTTATAGACTTCCTTGGCCTTATAATACCATCATCACCTTTTTAGGATAGGAATCAGTTCTTACTGTTAGAGTCTAATTGTCTCGCTGACGGTGGCGTGTGTGTTGGATCATTTAGCTCCCTTCAAAATGGTTGAGCTGAATGGTGCTGATCAGTCAGTCATGTTCGTGAACGGGCGCCGTCAGTTGGGGCTGGTCATCACTCGGCTGCCTCGGCTTATTTTTATTTTTAATTATTTTATTTTTGGATTGTTGTTTTTTTTTATTATTTACTATTTGCTGTACTCTGGACGCTTTTAACGCATACGTCTTTTTTTACATCGTTCTCACATATTATTATAAATTCAACATTAATGATGTAACTAATATTTTTGTAAAAATATAATTTAAAAGAGTGTCCATGGAGTTTCTTGCCCGTTCTTCTCCATAGGTACCTACGCTTTGGAATGGGCAACTAGCTTCATTTTATTTTTGACTGACCGACTTCTTGACAATTCAAAAGTGCCTGTAAATGGTTTAATTGAAATAAATGCTTTGAGTTTGAGTATACCAATTTTACAGTGACAAATAAGAGACATAATTTCAAACAAAAATCCATTTATTATACAACATCCTCATTTATCGTCATCGTTCTTTTCCACGATACAAATTTCAATGACATGACATGACATTTTATCAGTAACGTCAATGAAAGACAACTGTATGCGGTACTCCCCAATGAATTCGTGGCACATGACGTCCTTCATTGAGTCTAAGGATATTGTCAGTCCTTGAACCTGGAAGGTGCTCTGGAAAACAAAACGTGGTAGTTAAGAAAAAGAAAGAAAGAAAATATGTTTATTTACGGTAAACATGACACAGAGAAAGAACACAAACACAAAAAGAACAAGTTGGGGAAAATTTGCCTCAGATCAACGCAAAACGGCCACCGCTCAGCATAATGCTACGACTCTACGCGAGACAGAAATTGGAAGAAACAAAATGAGAACCAGTATAACCAATCAGAACCTGTAGTCAGGCAGGTAAAACTAGGATTTGGCTAAATCCCTAGTGGTTTATTATTTATTTATTTATTATTACAAAATTTTCTTAAAATATTTATGCTAGTCTTACAGCCAATTACGGATTTACAATTTAATAACTATACATAAGTACATGCAACAGAAACAAACATACAGAATAAAGTGAAATGCTAGCACCATCCAAGCATTGCTAAGTGTACAGTGTGAGTGAGTGTGCATGAGGAGTTTAGCTAAATAATGAATTATAGAATAGGAATACTTTATCGATAGGCATTTGAATCTAACTCCATAAAATACCTAAATTCCATTCAAAGTAAAAAAAAAACATTTTAGCTTACATCTTAGCTTAGCCAGATTTTTTGAGTGTGTGTTCCATAATATTGTATCAATCTGTGGCTACTATTAAGTAAGTAGGTAACCAATGTGTAATATGTTTTGTGTTGTATACATGGTGGCAGATACAACAACGTGCAACCGGTCACCATAGATTCAGGATATAGTTCTGTACCCACTGCGTTGAAATTTTTCGTCGGTTATAAAAAAAATATTAGCTATTATGAGGATATCGGCATGAAAAAAGACGGAAATTCAATTAAAATAATTTTTATTTCTCAATGTAATCCCCCATTACCCCAACGCATTTATTATCTCGAAATTAACTTTTCAATACCCAGTAAAAAATAAATTTCCTCTTTCCCTGAACAATGCGCATTTATTGCCGCCTTGAGCTCTTCATCGTTGGAAAATTGTTTCCCACGAACCACGTAGGTCTTTTTTCAAATTAGGGAACAAGTAATAATCACTCTGAACTAGGTTCGGGCTATAGGGTGGGTGGTTACATACATTTTGACTGCGTAGGTATTGCACTTTTCTATGAACAACAGTTTTTTTTTTTGATAACTGATGAAATATTGAATTCATGGTTACGGTTTGCGCATCGATGTCCCGCCACCCTGTATGTTTTTGTGAAGCTGTCTGTATATGACGTCACAAAACGTACAGACGCCAGCACATCAAGCTACTACAATCTGTCAAATTTCTTTAATAGATTTTCAACTTTATCGCTAAAGCATAAGGTTCAAAATTGATTGGGAAAATTTGACAGTTTCGGGTAGCTTGATGTGCTGGCGTCTGTACATTGGCTCTCGTGCCTTACCAATAACGAACTTCCTCTAAAGTATGGTCAATAGTTGATTCTAACTTAATGGATGAATGAAATCTACATACAACCGGGACGGGACAGCCGCTGATGTTCAATTTCTCGATGATGGGAGCCCATGGCGCGTCAGTATTCTCCAAACTGCTGCAGAAGTTTACTCGTGTATTGTACATGTACTCGTCACCCAAGTCCATCATTTTCCATATGTCTATTTCAACCTGAAAACAATAGCATAATAAATGCTTATTATATTAGTCAGTTTAGTAATAACAAGGCAAACATTCTTCTTTGAATAAGAGAGGAACTCATCGATTTTCTGAAAGGTTGGAAGGGCCTACAATGGATAGGTTTATCAAGCTACATGCCAGACATGGGGCTTGATAAACCTTCCTGAAATAGGGTTTTGCTTGTTATCTTGTAAGAAAAGATTGTATTTGTGTGCCTACGTTTTTTATCTACTACCTACTAACATAGATTTTTAAGTTACTTGTAATACTAACACGCTATGGGCCTATGATGCCTGCCAATAAAAGATTTTTATTTTTTTTTTATTTTTATTTATTTTTTTTATTTATTACCAATTGCTCTTGTTCACCGAGTGTCGGTGATTTCAGAACATTTATTCACGTTTCCTTCGAATTAAATCCTTGGTGTCATAAATTAACAAAGAGTGTCATTTAGCAATAATAAAGTTTGCGTAATATGATTTTCAACCGAAGTTTTTGAGTTTGGGCCTATTTAATAAAACCGACAGGCGTCAATCCGACAAATTTTCAAGTTTTATTCATATTTTAATAAAAACATTTGTCGCAATATCAATTAGGGTATTAAATAGGGTCCAGGTTTTATACATGTCGCAGATGGATTGTAGAATCCGCTGTTTTACAAAATCGCTAGTGGTTTTACAAAAAGCTCCGTTATGTAAAACAACATACTTATTAAACCCACAACGGCGTCACGCGCTAGCACTCCTAGCAGAAACGATTACAGATCAAGATATTTACTTACATCATAGTCTGAAAGAATATCCTGAGCCGTTTTGATCTCCCCACTTAGTTTAGCTGCATCATCACCTTCCTCTCCTTTCATGGAGCCAAGCGCCAGGCCATCACAGTCTAGGAATTCATTGTTGAAGTTGTCACAACTAAACACTTTTTCAGTGATTATTGGTTCGTAGTATATCTTTGGAGTCATAGAAAAGGAAATTAATTATAATTATGTTTGTTTCATCTCTTGTATGTCAATTAAAATCGTTTAAAATCTAGTCACAATCTCATCTCAGCAACAATCAACTTGACAAAAATGTAAAGAAATTAGAGGTATTTTTGACACATTGAGACATATTAGAATATGAATATCTATCTATCTTCTATATATATAAATAAAACAAAGTAAGGTTAATTACACCATTTACAACTAAGGAACGGCTGGACCGATTTGTATGATCTTTAATTTTTCGGATTTGTCTCCACCACAAATAGCAGAATAACTGTTAAAACATCGGAAAACATCCCAATAAAAAATATAATGTAGATAATTCTACATTCCTTCTTATTTATTCTGTGGTGGCACGAAGTTCGCCGGGTCAGCTAGTTCATAATGAAAATACGACATCAGCCCCTCATATGTTTAGATGTCTCTTTAAATGCTGATTAAAATATTTTTGTAGATTAACTGGGATGATTATTCATTTGACTAGTATTTGATCGTTTTGAGATTCCGCTCTCAAATGCTATGTCAAAGTAGCCATAGTTAAAAAGGGTTGTTTCCGTTTAGACAGATATTCGTTTCGGCAGATATTAGTCTCGTTTACAGAAAATCGCTCATAATTTTTGTCAATCCACATCCAAATAGGAATAATAATGCCGTAGTTTTAATCAAGTTCATTTCAAAGAGGTTTTGCTAGCTACATGTGTAGCTAGCAAAATTTTATACTCACATCGCCATTCGTCCCCAAAAACATGGAACCGAACAATAATAATATTGAAATTTTCATTACCACCGTACTATAACTCATTGTCGATTGAAAACGCAGCAGAACAAAAACGAATAAGCATCATTACATGTCGGTACAGTTTTTATATTAAGTCTGATAGCAATCACTATTGTTGCGGAACATAGCTGATGGCAATGATAATCGCTATCTGTTGTACTAGGATCGCATGTGTTGTAAACAGGCATGTCGCATGTTGTTAACTTGTTAACCACTGTCAAGGACTCTTGATACTTTCTGATTGTTTGATGGGATACTTTTCCGTAATTTATATTGCTTTGTTTCTATTAAATTAGGACATGAAATTATTTCAAGTATTTTGCATCAATCATAACATAATGATCGGTTCCTATAAACAAAAACAAATATTTATGCTTACCAACGGCAGCATTTTGTAATGCAAAACTGGGTAGTATAGATTCGTAAGCTAATTTTGCTTGTAGTAGCTACATCCATGGTCCACTATGCAAAGCTATGAGGTCTTTGCTTCATTATTGATAAAGATACAAGAATCGTAATTTTAACCAATAACGGTCCGCAAATTATAGGCATTGCTCTTTATAATATGACAGGCGCCAAAAACCTTATTTTCGCAGCTTTTTGACGCCTACCTACTCCTTTGACATAGATAATCTCATTCTCTTCTTTGTCTAGTCTACTTCTGAGATACTTTGAGCTTTTAGGTAAGTATATTGTACTACGGTCATAACAATACTATTTGCCGACTGTCCTCTTTCTGGAAATGTCTCCAGACCTTGTCAATTGCTGGAAGCGGCTGTGTCGTGTTTGTCATTAGTAATTTCTAGAATTTTGAGCGTCAACACTGCTTTCCCAGTATTGAGATGAATGACAAATAGTTAAATGCGTAATACTAAGCCTTGAGATTAAACCAAACACGTGTCCTGAGGCTTAACTTGGAACCTCTTTTCCTAGATACTGACCAATGATTTTTTAACATATATAGAATATATAGCTGTTAGCTATGCAGAACTGCGTAAAGTCAACAGTATCATCCGAGGCTAATACTGGGAATGACCTTGACAAAAGCCAATGAAATTACCAGGTTTTTGAATTTATATTTACTATTATTATAAGTATAATTTATAGTTACTATTTATATTATCTAGAATATACGAGTACATCTATTACCATTATTATTATATAATTTATAGTTACTATTTATATTATCTAGATTTTGACCGACGACCTTTTAAGAAGGTGGCTAGGACAGACTGGTAGTGGAAGGCGGAGGACAGGTGCAGCCTAGGAGAGCCCTATGTCCAGCAGTGGACTGCGATAGGCTGAGTTGATTGATTGAAGTACTCTATATCTCTTAAAATCTATCATCAAATTCCTTAGGGTTGAAGATTCTGTGTCTCAAACATCGTGAAGTTTGAGACAGAATTCTCGAAAGTTAATACTTAATTTAATGTTTATCCTTAAAAGAAACAAAACGAAGATTCTACAAAAGTATCTAAACACAACAAATTCTAGAGAGAGCGTCATAAAAAGACTACAAGTAACAAAGGTCCAGAAAGGAATGTACAAGAAACGTTCACTACAGACATTTTCGTACTTTTTGCATTATTTGTATTTACTCGCATCGCTCACGAGAGTGTACCTACTATACTTAACATTATCTCAATGAAGACATTATTTGATTCCTTTGTCTTGTCTGTTTCGTCTTGGAAGTTTTTCTGACGGTTTTCCAAGTTCTGATCACTCACGATTCTACGTGGCGATCTTTTTTTGTTTTACTTGTCGATTAGCTGCCTTTCCGCAAAAATTTGCTTCATCGTTGTGTTTTGATTGGTGTTGCTACCAATCAACTTCATATCACTCCTCATCATCTGCCTAGCATTTTCCCAACTATGTTGGGGTCGGCTTGCAATGTAACCGGATGCAGCTGAATACCAGTATTTTACATGGAGCGAATGCCTATCTGACCTCCACAACGCAGTTTCTCGGTAATACTGGTATACTGGTCCCCTTGGTAAGACTGGTTGCCACTTTCGGGCTTCTGACTACCCGTAACTGTCAAAGATTCAGGAATGACAGCCAGGACCAACGGCTTAACTTGCTTTCCGATGCACGGAAGGGTCTCGGTATGTAAAGATGGTCACCCACAAACCAACCGCGGCACGCGTAGCTTTACCTGATCGATCGACCTGTGCAGCTGTTACTATCACTCCTGTACTACGGAATATTAGAAGATATCATAACGTCACGCCAGTATTCCACGAAAGGTTGGTCAGAAGAGTACCTATCCTACACCCACATTTCGCCAGTTAAGTGTTAGTCCCATGTAATAGAGGGAGAGCCTATTGCTAGCCGGCACAAATCCAGACTCCGTTCTTCTACTGAGAAATTCCAGATACATAATCAGCCTAAAATCTTTCCACTGCTGGGACACAGGCCTCCTTTCTGTGAGAGGGAGTGGGCTGTAATCCACCACGCGGGCCCGGTGCGGGTTGGTAGATGTCATATGTCTTCGAATTTTTGGTTCTAGGACATGCCGGTTTCCTCACGATGTTTTCCTTCACCGTTTTGAGAGCAGTGATGATGAAATAATTTATACAAAGTAAAACGTCTGTCTGGGTACGAACCTACGACCTACAACTCGTAAGTCGCGGCCGTTACCACTTAGCCACCACTGCTCTAAAAAGAAAAAAAAAGAAATTCCATATGGAAAAGCCCAATAACACTTTGCCCGACCCGGGAATTGAACCCAGGGACACATGCTTAGAAGTAGCGCTTGAGACCACTGGACCAATAAAGCAGTACTAGAAGATACCTATGGAAATATAGGATGCGTGTTGGTTGTAACGAATGAAACAATTCAGATAAAACTCCGACGACAGATCGAATGTATCCTGTATTAGCACACGGCAATTTTTACAATCTACAAAAAGTGTTGTATGACGTTGCCATATTCATCCAGGATTGGAACAAACAACCAATCAATCAACTAAACCTATTGCTGTCTATGCTGGACATCGAAAAACAGTAAAATATTCATTCCATTCGATACTGTTAGTTACAAACAATGTTTTGTTCTATCAAAATCTGACTGGATTTGAACAATGTTACCGAGTGTAAAGAGTATTTTTCTTAAAATTTCCAATTTGATAAACAAAAATGGCGGCTGACAATTCAATTAAAAACAAACAATTTCTAGAATATTTACATGTTCTTCGAAGTAATTTTTGATGGAACTCTTGTCGTGTATGTTTCTTACAAATGTCATGATGTTCCACCTAACTGTATGTCTGTGATAGATACGAAATTATCGCCACGGTAATATTATCGCACTGTGTTTATTTACCAAATAAGACACCTAAAGAAAAACACACTACAGTTACACTAGCATCCAAAACACATTTATATTTCATGAGAAGAACAAATGGGGCGGCCTACACATTGTATATCATTTCCAATATAGTAGTTTTATGTAAATGGCGCCTACTTTTAAACTGTCGTAATTTTTATATTCCGATTGGAGTTCCCCCTCTGAGTGTTTGTTATCTAACCGAGAAATGAATGAATGTATTCACAGTTTTGATTTACTACGCATTTTCATACAACTTTGTGTTTTTTATCATTGTTACTTTTCTGTTTTTGTTCGGAATTTTTTATCGATAAATCTGCTAGTGCGTTTACATCATGGGCCTCTTCCGGTAGGCCCATCTCTCTATTTACATAACATAATATTTTATATCCTAGAGACTATTGTGCATTGTGATTCATGTTAACTTTAATTTGCAATTTTTGGGATTATGGGGAACAATCTCAAGCTACTACAACGTACATAACTGATTCGGAATTTGGAAGCATCATAATCAGAAACTGCAACTCGGAAAGCAAAGAAGCAAGGAAGGAAGAAGCAAGAAAGAAGGCATGCAAGCAAGGAGTCCCGAGTGGTCCTGACTCGTCACTTGAACTGTTTTTGTCATTTCTATTTAATAATATAGCGACCAGTCATAATATAACAAATTGTTTGTATCTATCTAATCTCAAGTTGCAATTTAGCATACATTGATGAATAGTTTGAAACAAAGAATGGCAACAAAAAAGTGCTGCTATGCGCATGTTAAGCGATCTTCGCGGTCATAAGCACCACGTATGTTAAAATGAATACACTTCTTTACACACATGTAGCAGGAAGAAATTATTCATTTTCGCTCCAAACGTTCCCAGCGGGACAACCGGGCTGAGGTCTCGCGTGAAACTGAACGTCTTGAAGAAATTCATATTGCATGCTTCTCAAGCATAAAAATATACACTTGCCTTTTTGTGAATCGGGAAAACGGACCGTTTGTTACGATGGTTTTTCTTACAGCATACACATATTTTATTTAGAACATTGGTTTAAAAAGTGTTGGCGCCTTTGCATCTACATCTGCGTCTGTATCTTCTTACAATATGTAACTTTTCTATTCTTTAAATTTAGGTTAGACATTCACGATCAACTTTGAATGATGTAAAACAAACTTTGAATGGCGTGAAACCAGCTTTGAATGCCGTGAAACCAACTTTGAATGACGTAAAACCAATAGCGAGACGTTATAATATTTGGATCATATAGTTGTAGTAGTAGTAAGACAGGCTGATGGTCGCAACTCCACGTCCAAGCGCTTCTATTTGCGAACGGGTGCTACCTACAGTTTTGCCCAACACCTACGGTTATATCTATCAGCCTATATAGCTTTTTCCCCAACTATGTTGGGGTCGGTTTCCAGTCTAACCGGATGCAGACAAATACCAGTATTTTACCTAACCTCCATCATCTTATCTAACCTCCACCATCCAGTTACTTGGTAGCACGATCCCCTTGGTAAGACTGGTTTTCAGACTTTTGGGCTTCTGATTATCCGTACTGTCAAAGGTCTACGAATGACAGCCGGGTCTAACGGCATAACTTGCATTCCGAGGTACGTAAGGGTCTCGTATCAATATGTGATGGATCGCATCCACCAACCGACCGCGGCAAGCGTAGCGTTAGCCTTCGATTGTTCCGTGCGACAGTCACGTGCCACCAGCCACGAGCCCAATACCTATGTTACCTACATAAATTAAAGTTTTCAGCATCATTCACCAAAGTACTATTTAATAATAAATAAATAATACCAAATAATAATACGGAATATTTAGTACCTTTTTTATCTTAATAAATTTCCAGAAGACTTGCAAACGTTATACAAAACGAGTTCGAAAAGTTATAAGTACAAATCAAAGTGTTTCCTTATACAAAACTAGCTTCTGCCCGCGACTTCGTCCGCGTGAAATTTCACCCTCCCCCCCATTCACCCTCTTAGGAGTGGAATTTCGAAAAACCCTTTCTTAGTGCACCCCTAGACCTCATAAGGAACCTACATGCCAAGTTTGGAATCTCTAGACACAGCGGTTTGGGCTGTGCGTTGATATGTCAGTCAGTCAGTTCTCCTTTTATATATATAGATTTCTTATAATGTATGTATTGATGCACCTATAAATTATTAACATTATTATAAAATTATTGACATGAACGGCTCGCCAACATGCAAATAAACCCTGAGAGGTTTTCGTTGTGTGGCTAAAACTAAATGTGAATTAGGTTAAGTGTTTTAGAAATTATAATAAAATAATAATAACCGCCACTGCTCTCTGTCAGAAATTGTAATAATATATTGTCACCTTACTTGTTAATTAAAATAACACCAACTTATAATTAAACTGTTAGAGGACAATTCAGTTCAAAACTGTAAATTATTGGGTCTGCGGTTCTGCGGTTTTGCAAGTTCATAAATGATGTATCAAACTTATTAATATTAATTAAATGCTAGTCCTTGCGAAGTTGCGAGGTCATACCGTTTATAAATATTTAAATAAATTTAATGCTAGGAAGTAGTAAGAGTAAACCATCTATTTTTAGAAACAAATGTAACTAAGGTCCGGCCGCGCTAAATTTTCCAAAGATGTAAACAACAATGGCCGCTCGAAATTGAATAAAATCGATATACAAGAACATTTATTGTATTTTATTTTAGTAATGTTTGTCTTCGTCTAAATCTCAGAGCTTACTAGACTAGAATAAATGTTCTTGTATTATCGATTTTATTCAATATCGAGCGGCCATTGTTGTTTACATCTTTGACAAATTTAGCGCGGCCGGACCTTAGTATACATGTGTACTAGTCCCACAAAGGGGTATCGTGTTACTCAGTAACTGGGTTGTGAAGGTCAGATAGGAAGTCGCTTCAGGTAAAATACTGGTATTCAGCTGCATCCGGTTAGACTGGAAGCCGACCCTAACATAGTTGGGAAAAAGCTAGGCAGATGATGGCGACATTTGACAAAGTTATCACGACTATGCTAAATGTGACGAATCCATAATTGTTGAGCATTAGCTTTTCAACAAAAATGACTAAGTAAACTGACGTTAAGCATACTTGGACCTGAATATATGTATATAAAACCACAGTGTAGTAGAACTTGGCACCAATAGATCTTTTTTACCGTATCTAAACACTTCCACAGTATTCGAAAAACTTCGGTTCCAAGTACATTCTGCTGTTTTATTGTCAAGGTCTGGACTGAGACTCAAATTATGATAAACTTGAAGAACATTTTAGAACATAATTCTAATGGGTATCTCTTCTCTTTATTTATTTCTTCAACTTATGGTTCGTTTCTCTATGATTAAAAACCAAATTCTTTATCAATTCCTGGAGTTTCTGATTCTCCGAAGTAAGACCTGACGCTACACAAATCCTTATGTAAACTAGATCCAATTATCGCCTACCTACCAAGTATTGCAATGAATCAGAAACAATAAAAAACTGTTATAGTGTCAATAGATCTTGTATTTGTAAAACTGAATTAATGAGATAACTCTAGTTCAATTAAAATCATTAATTCATTGCTACTTGAGTTACATCTATCTGTGCTTATATACTTACCCCCTTACTAATAAATGTTGTATAGCGTCTGTATAGTTACACAACGCTTTGTCTTCTTCTTTCGAATGTCAAATTACTGACGACTGAAAGAGAGAAATCGGTGTGTAACTATTCATCTGATATAATACGTTCATTAGTAAGGGGGTTATACATATATCTATACTAATAATAAAGTTAAAGAGTTTTTTTTTGTTTGTTTATTTGAATGCGATAATCTGTGGAACTACTAGTCGGACTTGAAAAATTATTTTTGTATGTGTTAGCCCAATTCTTGAGGAAAGAGAGAAAAGTTATAGGCTATTTAACATTACGATACGATCCTTTGGAGCCGGACAAAGAGAAAAAAAAGTCAGAAAGATCGCTAAGCGAAGTAATACCGCCTGCGGGCGATGCGATGAAACGCGGTGTGTCGGGGGCGAAGTCGCGGGGAGAAGGTAGTTGTAAATAATTACTTCCTAACCGTTTCCTAATGAATGGTCTTTCCGTGTCATTACGTATTATGACTATTATGATTATGAGTCATTGTTATGGAATAGATACTTTTTAGAACTCGAAGATGTTTGTGTATTCTTGCTTGTTCCTAGATACGGGTATTAATTTAGCTATTTATCTAGATGGTTGTTAAAAGATTCGGGGTTTAAACTGACGTACCGAGACTGAAAGAGACGCAACATTTAATAAGATAACGCTACAAGTTCACTGTTCACTGTTTAAAAAGAGCGCACAGTGCGCCTAAAAAAGTTTTCACTTTAAAAAGATCACGTGCTTAATCTCCCGGGAAATTGTACGCAAAATGCACGTGATTTTAAATGAAATGCCGAGAATTGTAACTGTTTGAACAAATAACGTCCTCTTGTCCTCTTATTCAGTGTTGCAACAAAATCGTTAGATATTCTTGTGCTGCCAAATCTATACAGGGTTATTGGAAAAACATCAACAACCTCTTAAGAGGTCATTATGCTCATCATTATGAACAACTTTTACTATGGGACCAAACCCGAAATCGCGAAAAAAAAATCAGCTGTTCCCTACATTTTGACAAACATAAATGTAGGGAACAGCTGATTTTTTTTTGTATACGTACTAAATAATAAAGCTGAAGAGTTTGTTTGTTTGTTAGAACGCACTAATATCTGAAACTACCGGTCGGAATTGAAAAATTATTTTGGCTTTTGATAGCCCAATTCTTGAGGAAGGCTACAGGCTATTTAACATCACGCTATGACCCTTAGGAACCGAGCAAAAAGAGAAAAGTTCGACTGGGTGGGTCGGGGCACAAGAAAATTCACGCGGACGAAGTCGCGGGCAGAAGCCAGTCTAAGGTAAACGAAACGGTGAGCTCAACCTTATAATGCGTAGGTACATTTTAGTTTTCCTCAATATGCTAATATTATCTATTTATTTTGCGTAATGCAGGTATAATGAAAACGGGTAAAAATAGCTAACTAGAATTCTACATAGGTATCTAACACATAAATATGATTTTCTTATGAAGTCAAAGATCGATAAATGTCAATTAAATGTGACCTACGTCAAATGTAAATACCTAAACCGATAAAGTTATTCACACCTCGAGTTTTTTAATGTGAATATTTAGCTCCATGGTATTTATAAAATTTATTACAGAAGTACCTATAATTGGAAGTAAAAAAGTCGTGATTGAAAAAGGTTTGTCCAACACAACCCATACCATCCGATGATGTTCTCGTCGTCAGTTGCATAGAATGCTAAGTGGTCACACACGAGCGACATGCGTCAACTACATAACAGAGGCAACTGGAGCCGTCGACGCGTCAGCGGCTGCCGTCGACAACGTACCGCTAGTGTATTTGAGTACGGTGTTCAAGTACACGCGTGAATACAGTAAATATATAAACGTGATTTTTTTTAAATATCTACGAAAAAAAAAACATAAAGCAAACTAAAAAAATCGATTTTGTCGTCAACAAAAATTTGCATACAACCCCTTGGGTACCAGGAGCGCATAACTTTGAAAAGGGTAAATGATTTAATTATGCGAGCCAAAGTGTTAGCGCGCCACTTAATTTGATAGCTAGCGACACCTATATGCAAATGATACGTTACGACTAATTGAATATCTTTGTTCCAAAATGTTTGGGGACTCCTCGATGACTTTTGGACCCCTGCTCTGTTGGTTAAAACATTCAAATGTAATCTAACTTGCTTATTTGACGTCAGTCGGTTAAGTTCTATATGTGGAGGCGGATGTATGACGTCATTTTGTTATCTCCTGCGAATCAGAATTGATGCGGTAGCTAAGTAAACTGTGACATCATGCCAAACCACAAAAAAACGTGCAGTGGGTTCAAACGCATTAGTATGCATTTAGCACTCAAGTTGCAATAAAAGATAAAACAACTTGTTTAGATTCCTTCATATAAAACCTGTTTGTAAGTTTGTTCGGGAAAGTAAGTATGGTATGTCCCACCTGTGTATGGGATGTCTACCGCTAACCAAGCTAAAGCTACAGAAAAAAGAAAGCCAGCAGAAGCTGCCTTAATGAGCTGTAGGCGCCATATAACAGCCGCAGTGACAGCTTTCATGAAAATAATGGCAGCGGGATTTGACTTTACGGTATTTTTTTATTGCTATATGGGCCCGCTCTTGACCCCGATCACGGCTGATGGAAAGCGATAGATGAGTTCTATGATAGAACGAGCGTGCCCACAAGATGCCTGTTCACTCTTTGATTTGAAGGCAGACGGGTCAAATGTGGGAGGAAACACAGATGCTGGCAGAGAGTTCCACAAATTGGCTGTGCGCATAATAAAAGTGGAGGAGAAGCGGTGAGTACGACTCGTCGGGATATCAACCAAGTGCGGATGGTACGCTGCAGTACGTCTGGTTGTCCGGTGGTAAAAGGGCGATGCTGGGATCAGGTCGTGGAGCTCCTGCGCACACTCACCGAAGTACAGTCTGTAGAAGACCGTCAGGCAAGCAACATTACGCCGATGAGCCAGGCTGTGAAGCGTACCTACCAACGTCTCATCGCCTGTAAGCCTTTTAGCTCTGCGTTCCACCGAGTCATGTACAGCAAGCTGGTATTTTGCTGAGCCATCCCACAAGTGGCTGCAATACTCCATACAGGAACGGACCTGTGCTTTGTACAGACTTAAAAGCTGTCAATAAACGCTCTTTAGGAAAACACTGACTTACTATCATAGTTAACGTTTTAGTGACGTCATTCGCCGGTAAATCACAGACGCTATGTAGCAGCCACCGCAGTCTTAGAAAGTCATACTAACCCGAACGTAGTGACTACCCATTCTCTAAAAAAAGAAAAGCCAATCGTTCAGCCTCTGCGCCAGACAAGCCGCCAGAATAATAATAAAACATCCATCTATTGACATAAGTATCCACCAGGGTCACAAGTTCAAACTCCAAATCATTGAACTATTGCGGTGAACCCATCCTAAGAGTACGGTCGGCTTAATTGCAGAGACTGACAGAAACATTACAAATGCATCACAAATTGCTGGCATTATTATAAAAGAATAAAACTATTTTCTACCTCAGCTAACTTTTTTGTATTTTTTTTTGTTTTGTTTCAAGGGAGAGGGAGAAGTTTTTAATTGATGGCAACACTGATGGCGTTGACATGTTGGTTGATGTGACGTCACATTGAAAAGTTTATTGTGAGGTTTTTTTTTCAGATTGGTATTGATTGACGTGGATGAGTTTTAATTTGGGTTTTAAGATACTACGAACAGTTGGTACTGGTGAAATAAACCATACAGATCAAGTTATTGAGGCCAGTTGCACTTTCAATTGTGTACCGCAAAGTCCCATCATTACCCCATCCCCTGATAAATATACTATAACAATGAGCATAGTCCAAAAACCTATGGAAAAACCCGAAAGGAGACGAAAAAAGAAGAAATCAAACCAAACATCATCTTAAAAATTAAATGTATTTAACTTAAATTTAAAACGAAACTACACATCACATGTGAGCAAACCGCTGGATCACCAGAACTCCTTCATATGAGTGAGAAGTGAAAAGAATCCTGGACTATCCTTTGAAGACTAGTAATATGGCATTAAACATTTGAGGTTTCAAGAGTAGTTCTTATCCAGTCCGAGTATTTTGCAACTGAGGTGTAGACTCCTGGCCATCCATCTCTACCGCAGCCGTAACCAAAGGACACTACCCCAACCGACTCCCAGATGCCTTCAGGCCTCCTCCTCATTAAAGGTCCACCTGAATCTCCTCTACAGGCATCCTCAGCGAAGACACCTCCAGCACAGAGCTGGTTTTCTCCCAGATTTGCTCCAAGAGTCTGGTATTTGCTTACGCAGTCGGCCTTGTCGAAGATCGGGAGACCAAGCTTCAGTTTGATGGGGCTGTTCTTTCCTGAAAATAAAATGTTAATTTAATTTTAGAATAGATATACAGATACAATACTCTGAGGGGCTTGTGGCGAAGTAATAAAAACGCACGGGTCGATCGATCAGGTTAAGCTACGCTTGCCGCGGTTGATCCGTGGATGGGTGACCATCTTTACATACCAAGGCCCTCTGTGCCTCGGAAAGCACGTTAAGCCGTTTTGGTCCCGGCTGTCATTCGTGGAACTTTGATAGTCGTTACGGATCGTCAGAAGCCCAAAAGTCTGACAACCTTACCAAGGGGTATCGTATTACCTAGTAATTTGGTTGTGGAGGTCAGATAGGCAGTAGCTCCATGTAAGATACTGGTATTCAGCTGCATCTGGTTAGGCTGGAAGCCGACTCCAATATAGTTGGGAAAAGGCTAGTGTGGTGGAGACAGATATAATATTCTGTATTATGTATACCATATAAATTACAGAACTCTAAGTTTACATAGGTTGACACAACGTGCGATCTTATCGTTAAAGGCGATCTTTTAAAGACAACTTTAGACTGGATTATTAGAATAGTTAAATTTGTTGTTTATTGATAACATTTAATTAATAGAGAGATTATGGTTGTTTTGACACGTGTAAGTATCTATATATTTCTAATAATCAGAAATTGACTTCATGACTTCATCAGTGACTTGCGTGTTGCGTCATTTTCACTTAGTTTTCAGTACAGGAGTCCCTATTTTGTAAATATTTATGTAAATATATAATTATGTTATATTTATTTTAGAACTCAGTATGTATGTTTATTTGTATGTATGTAAGTATATTCTCATATTATTTGGTTAGTTTTATTAAGTGAATTGTTTTTAGATTTTATGTTTTTTTTTTGTCTCCTTTGCTCTTTAACACGCTGTCTATATCTCTCTATTTAATGTCCTATCGCAGGTATGCTGGAAGAGATTTCTTATGAAATAAGCATCACCTTTGTACCTATTTTTCTGTTCTGTTTTTTCTTGTCTGTTTATATATGTGTGTACATAAATAGTAAAATAAATAAATCAATTATTTCAATAAACAATTTCAACTACAGTGTCAGTGTGTTTGAAGAGTCAAACAAGACTTTATATGGAGCTACCATTGCTTGCCAACATTTGATATGCAAATCGATCTTCCATTGTACACTCATCTCAATACATTTCTAACACAATCAGGTTTGAATTAATGAATTATTTATACAATGATTCCAACCGATGAGACCTCTAACCTTGATATACACGTGACTGATAAGAGAAACACTACAGAGAAAACCTTGTTTACTAGGTTTTCCCATAATTATTATTTCTTTGAACATAACATCACGCCTGTACCCCCACGGGTTAGGCAGAGGTGTACCTACACCCAAATTTCGCCAGTAAACAACACTTTAAGTCCATGAATTTTTAATATTTTTTTTCTTAATTGTAATTAAATTACTTCTGTAAATATTTACATTACAAGCTAACATTTAAAATATATGTATATAATAATATGTATGTACAGAGGCCAGCACATCAAGCTACCCCAATCTGTCAAATTTTCCCAATTGAATATGAACCTTATTCCTTTGTAGTTAAGTTGAAAATCTATCAAAGAAATTTGACAGATTGGGGTAGCTTGATGAGCACATCAAGCATCAAGGTTAAGGTTAATTTTATAACAAAAAAAAAATAAACCACGCCACAAGATCATAATACACTGGTCATTAAAGCGAAAAAAGCCAAAAAAAACCCGCAACATTGAATCGACCTTGGGTTTTAATTAAGCGAAAAACCCGACACTGACAGAATTGATTGAAAACTCCGCATTCGTAGAAACATTCAGAGTACAGTAATACTAAAATCGATAGTAATTGTGTACGAACCGTTTAGGGTTTTTCCCCAGCCAGCTACGTAGACATCGTTGCCGGTTTCCAAACGTTCTCTGTTGTCTACTAGGCAGATTGGCTGGACATAATCTGTGGAACAAAAAATAAACATTATTGTAGAATGTTTATCGGTACTATAATATAGTAATAACCCGCCCTTGCTTCACACAAGTACTGATGCGAAGCTTGCTGAAGTTGCGACATGTTGTCGACACATCGAAATTTTGTGGCCTATATCTAACTGAAATATTATTTATTTATATATACTTTATTAATTTATTATACAAGGTGGAGACGACAATAAAATAAACTGCGTATATCTAATGCCGTACCCAGTCTTCATACAATAAAAACAATCAAATTTATCCGACAGTTTACTCACTAAAGCTAGTCAAAATTGTCAAAACCCATAGTAGCTATTTAGTTTGTTTGAAAAAAAAAACACTTTTTTAGATGCTAGGATTCATTTGAGATTTCCTAAATACTCTTGTGCATTACTATTGCCAGTATTTTCATTAACCGACTTCAAAAAGGAGGAGGTTCGCAATTTGATTGTATGTTTTTTTTTTTCATGTAGGTATATTATGCGATATCTCCAGCAATTGACCATTTCAGACCATCAGACCATTCAGACCATTTCAGACACCAATCTACATGGTCTTCACATGATCTGACCAAGATTTTGTCTGGACTTTAAAAGAGACTGTGACCTCTGAGTTTGTTTCGGCCTTTCTTCTCAGAGTAGCCAGATAGGAAACGCCGACCTCATCTAGCTTAAAAAAAATATGATTGACGTGTAAAAGTGTTTGTACAAACCTACTTACAGAAATAAATAATTTATCATTGTAGATCGATTACGATTTTTTTAAATTGTCATATTGTTGTCTCCTCGTTGTACACATAAACCATCCGCAATGAATTCTCTAAATGATGATAAAAACTGCTTCAAAATCCATTGTGTATTAGAAGATCTGCAGTGCTATTCTGTAAAAATCTCACCGTGAAAACTTGGGTGAAGTGAGCTTAAAGTGAGCTGTCAATAGTATCAATCCCTAGCATCAGGTGGAATGATAGCTCACTTCACCTAAGTTATCACGGTGATCTTTTTACAGAATAGCACCGCTGAACGGTTACACGGGCACGAAAAGCGATTTTGTCTATATCTATGTATATATATATACATATAATAATAAAATTGTAGAAAAGTGGTGTCTGTACAATGGAAATATATAAAAAAAAAGTAGCAGGGGTTGTTATTATATCGATGCCGAACCCGAAAGTGTAATTAATTTTTTTTTGCTGTTTATCTGTTTGTCTGTGTGTTTGTGCGCGCTAATATCAGAAACGGCTTATTCGATTTAGATGCGGTTTTCACTAATATATTGTAGTAAGCTTCACTTAACATTTAGTGTTTATTTCATGTCAATCGGTTCATAAATAAAAAAGTTACGTCAATTTAAAGAATCACGGCGAACATTTGTTAAGGTAATACAGAGAAACATTAAAAAGTAAATTTTTAGCTACCCAAACGACGGTATGTGTAATTTAAAATGTGCTGCCCGAAATGTCACTATTCCACGCGGACGAAGTCGCGGGCACAGCTAGTTTTATACTATGTATAGTTATATGTAGATTTCCGACTCTGGCAAAGCTTTCTTTTGAGCACAATTTGCTAGGTTAAAGCAGCAAATAATGTACAGGCACATCAACCTACTACAATCTGCCAAATTTCTTTAATAAATGATCAACTTTAATGCTAAAGCATAAGGTTCAAAATTGATTGGGAAAATTTGACAGTTTGGGGTAGGTTGATGTGCTGGCGTCTGTACTTGTTTTTCTCAAGATAAACCAGTTGCTCCTGGTGTACATATGAAACACGTTTGACCTAAGATAGTCTAATTTATTCAGAATTCGTCGACCACATTTATATGTAAACATACTTTGTGAATATAAATAGATTGCCTGCTCATAATTATGTGGTAAAATGATCTAGAAGGTAAAACGTTCTCACGTGTCGATAGGTTTTTAAACATTCAGCTTCAGGATCTACGTTCATATATAATTCCTTAAAGTACTCATCGTAAATACAATTTCCAACGTTCATGAAATGTTCGTCCAAGAAAAATTAATATAAAACCGCAAGCGGAAGGATAAAGTCACAAATTAATAAATCCAACGTTTTCTCTCTCACAAAACAGCAGAAAATGGTTGAAGACTACACCAAGGTACCCAGATCCTACTAAGCACAGAGCACGACCTCTACAGAGGCTGCATTGTCAAAACTTTCCATACAAACCAAGAATGTCACCGTTTACTCGCACTACAGTGCGCCAATCAGTTTCATACAAACGAATGTGTTTTGCGAATTCGTATATGAATGAATGAATATCGGGATTAATCCTGTGTTAATCCTGGTTATAAACTACCCGCGTGCCAAATTTCATCCAAATTCATTTAGTATTTTTTGCGTAAAAGAGTAACAAACATCCATCCATCCTCTCAAACCTTTATAATATTATAAAGTAGGATTACTTACAAGTATAAGCAGCCCTGTTCGCCATCCGCACGATGCCGATATCGTCTTTCCTGTTCTTGTTCTTATCGGAGTACCCAGGGTGAGGGTAGGCAGACGCCACCGGGATCTCCTGAGGACGATCAGCGCAGACGCCATCAACGCAGTCAACGTCCTGCTGGGTATCGTACTCTCCTAGGCGGACTGTTATTCTAGAAAGGATAGGAACAAAAATTATTAATATTATTATCAGTCAATATAACATAGCGCCTGGTTTACACCGAATGGTTGGCAGAGGTGTTAAGGATAAATGATTTTGTTTCTGTAAGTAGGTTTGTACTAACTCTTTTACACGTCAATCATATTTTTAAAACTAGATGAGGATGAGCAGTGGTGGCCCAGTGGTAACGGCCGCGACTTAGGAGTTGTAGGTCGTGGGTTCGAACCCTAACAAGCGCTTTACTTTGTGTAAATTATTTCATCACCACTGCTCTCAAAACGGTGAAGGATAACATATCGTGAGGAAACACAGAAAAGAGAAAGAGGAATGACAGCCGGGACCAACGGCTTAGCAGTGATAACATCCTTTGTAATATCGTTAATTTGGATGAACAAAATACAATCCTACTAAAAACATGCTATCTTTCTAATGAACGTGATTGCATGACGATATGACAACAAAAACGTTGAAGTTTAAAAAAATATATAGATAAGTAGGTAAAATGAGGAGAGGTTAACCAATTATTGTTTATAGAAATGGAAATATATTGATTTGAAAACTTCAAATCGGTTTTTTGAGTTAATACCCTGTTCATCTGGACCAACGATATTAGGAAGTTATATCCTCTTAGATACTATTATAAATATCCTCAAGCCCACGCAAATATACAGGGTGTGTCGTAAATAGTGGTCCACCGTTAAGGATTCGATAAACCAGATAATTTACTATAACATACTAAAATTTTAACCATTTTTATCCAAGGGTTCCGAAAATATATTTTTTTTTAATTTTTATTTACGAAATTTCAACCTTTTGTTACAAATTTGGTTGTAGTTTCAACAAAAACCATTATTTTTTCATTTTGATTTCTGTTAATTATTGTTGAATACTAGAGCTATCGTGTAAAATTATTGTTTTTTATGTAAATTTAGAGCTTTTGAAGAAAAAATTAGTTCTTTTCTATTTTAACCCTAATTTTTAGCATAATCATGCAAATTCAGGAGCGATTTTGTAAAAAAAATGTCCTACTAAAATGGTTAAAATTATAATATGTTACATTAAATTATTTGGTATATCGAATCCTTAAGGGTGGACCACTATTTACGACACACCCTGTATAAACAACCAGATGTTTCTATGGTTTTCCTGAAACATTTACAATTATATTTCTGGTTTCCTACATGTAGATTATAGATATACAATGAAATCATCGTAAATAACATTAACTTATTTTGTGGTATGCGTCATTTTTGTTTACGGCAGCCTATAATTGGAATCAAGCAATCTTGTATCCTAGTAAAATAACATCATATCATCACGCTTCTAATGCTTGAAAGGTTAAGCAGAGGTGTGCCTATAGCACACCCACATTTCGTCAGTTATGTCCAAGTCCCATGTAATAGGGGATTGCCACCAACCGGACCCAAATATATTTATATAGTAACGATCTTAAAATCTACACTTTTTAGTTGTTTCAGTTTGTAAAAGATTACTGATATAGTTTTTAAGCTATTTTTACTAATACTTTAAGGTGTAGTCCAAAATAAATAATATATATTAAGTATTATTATTATATTATAAAAATGGCTGGCACCATGATTTCATGTATTGAAAACAGGTCTATTAATAAATTATGTATCTATTGATTTAGTCAAGGTAATTTTTTGTAATGCAAAATTGTAATTAAGTTTTATTGGTGTCCAACTATTAATTAAAATAATCTAAAATAATTACTTTGCACTAAGCAAAAACTAGCTAGCATTTACACCTACACATTGTCGTCACTAAAGTGTGTAGGTACACTAATAATGAATTATTAAAATCTATATTGAATAAATTGGTATAATTAGCGTTCTGTACTAACGACCAATATATGTTTGTTATTTGCTACAAAATACATTCTATAGCTTTGGTCATCTTCTTCTGTTCGCGTCGATGACAAAAGTAAAAATAATAATATTATATATGGGCCCGGTGGCTGGCCACGCCAATCGCGGCATCAGTGGCGTTATTTACGTCCTCAGAAGTGCAGATGTATAGACACTTTGTACACTCTTAACTTAAAGGACATGGTTTGGTTATCATCAGCCTACAGCAGCCCACTGACGGCCTCTTCAATTCAGCACGCCATTCAGCTTGATTCTCTTCAACTCGCACACCTCACCAATGGCGGTTGGTCTGGGATGGCCTGAGTACAACGAAAAAAAGCTTCTCCGGCTCTTTAGTCTACCGGGGGTTTTGGATGTTCGTAGAGGGGATGTCGGGAATCTATGGTCTAGCAAGGATCTAAGGTCAAAGGGTAGCTCAAAACAAAATTAAATTAAATAAACCACTTACAAAGTTCCCACTTCCCTCTCAATAGCTCCTGTGATGCAGTGACCAGCAGTCAGGATGTAACGATGGTTGATCAGCACACCGCCACACTGATATGTCGTCGTTCCTTTAGCTGCACATAAAAAAGTTACATGTTCAAACTCAAACTCAAAACATTTTTTTCAATTAAACCATTTACAAGCACTTGTTGTCAAGGGGTCGGTCAGTCAGAAAGTTGGAGCTAGTTGCCCGTTCCAAAGCGTAGTAGGTTCTTATGGAGAAGAACGGGCAAGAAAGTCCATGGACACTATTTTAAATCAAAATATGTTTACAAGATATTATTAATATTCCATGTTGGTAATACAGTCTATAGTTAAATACACAATCTTAGCTATAACGTAAAGGGCTTGTAGTCGCATCATAAAAATCTGCGAGCTCTTTCTAGTTCTAACCTATACAGGGTGTTCGGCAGAACGTTGAACACACGAAAATGGCAGATAGGTGGGGTCGTCTGCTACCTACCCAGCACAAAAAAAAAAATATAATATTTTTTTTTTTTTTTAATTTTTTTTTTTTTAATTCGACAAATTACATACCGTTCGAAAGGCCATACACCAAGGATGTTTCGATGAAATCCTAAGTCTTCAATCACTTTTAGTTTTTTTTTAATGCAATGCAAAGTAAAGCTCAAAATCACGTTTTAACCCTTTTTGTAATGTTTGATGGCTTATAACTTTTTGTCTAGTTCACCAAACAACAATTTTAGATGAATCTACCAATAGTCGAGACAAAAACAAAAACAAAGTGTTGCCAGTTTCGTCTATCCTACATAAAGTTATACGCCTTTAAAACTCATGAATTTCGTTAATAAAAAAAAATTAAAAAAAAACTATGGGGCCTGAGTAATTTTTTTTGGGCTGGGTAGGTAGCAGACGACCCCATCTATCTGCCATATTCGTGTGTTCAACGTTCTGCCGAACACCCTGTATAACCTTTCTGCGTTGCGAATTCGCACCGCGCCGATTCGCAGTTTTGTGTACAAGCCCAAATACACGACTCGACTATCTACATTAGCGTTATGCATGCATTTAAAGTTGTTTATTGAGTGATTATTTGTAATAAAAGCATTTTTCTCAAACATGCTTGGAAATTTGAGCATTATTTTGACAACCTTCTTCGAGATAAATCGAAATTGCTGTACTGGCCAAATACATGCGAGCAGCGGCCGGCTAAAGTTGTATGAAAATCAATTTCTGTCGTGGTTTAGCGGCCAAATAAAATACATAGTAAACTCATATCTGTCGTGTAATTTAAAAATGAAACGATCTTTTACTCCGAAACATGGCAACCAAGGAGGTAACTTATCAAAGGTTTTATTTAAATTTCGAACTCGCTCGCAAATAGAAAGCGGTTTATTGAAAAAAAAAAAAACAAATGAACACTTTAACGTGGGAAATATTATTGCTGTTCGTTGCTCGTCATTGATTTTGAAAAGTAATTGTATTTGACAAAAAAGTTCTGCCTAGATACTACATATTTTAATTTCCGCGCATTATTTGAGAAAAGTACTATACAAGCCTTGGCCACAACTAGGCATTGATGGACTTACGTATGTGTGCCTCGGCTTCGCCTCGACTCACATTTACACATTCGTCCATCAATGCCTCTTTTGCTGGCCGCTGCAGTAATTTACTATAAATATAAATAAAATTATATTTGAATTTTGTCGTGTGTTACATTGGGTTTGTTCAAAACTTGATCATTATCTCAGATTCTGATTTCAAGTAAATATACTAAGATCACCCCTTTTTTTTTTTTTTTTTTGGATGGGAAATCATCTAATGACTCCTCCCGCTCTGGGTGGAGCGGAAGGGAGTGTCAGACTCTTACTGACTAAAACCCACCCGTGTTCCTTCCTTAGCCCTTTATGTTCCGGGGCAGCGGTAACCCTTTCGGACGATCCCGCTACCCCGGCAGGCTTCGGCCCTGGCGGGCCCCTTCCTAAGATCACCCCTTTTTTTTTTTTTTTTTTTTTGGATGGGAAATCATCTAATGACTCCTCCCGCTCTGGGTGGAGCGGAAGGGAGTGTCAGACTCTTACTGACTAAAACCCACCCGTGTTCCTTCCTTAGCCCTTTATGTTCCGGGGCAGCGGTAACCCTTTCGGACGATCCCGCTACCCCGGCAGGCTTCGGCCCTGGCGGGCCCCTTCCTTAATGCTGACATCTCTTTGAGGCGCGCGTGGAACACATACGCGCCGTCCGGCACGGGCCTGGTCCTGATCGGACAGAGAGCTACCCATTACTCTCCGTCCGCAGGCCCGCGCCTACGGTGGCCGGGAGTCGTCACGCGGCTCCCGACGCCCGTAGCGTCTCCCGCGGCGGCTGAGGCGTGCGGCTCTCTCCCTGAGCCGTCCCGCCACCTCCTTCGCTAGCATGACTGCTTCGCAGAAGGAGGTGACCGCCTCCCACTCCCTCTCGCCCCGGACCATGGCTTGAACCAGGGCCGGACGCGAGAGGACGCCGCCGTTGCCGATCGCCTCTACGAGGACACGGCGGTGCTCCGCCCAAGCGGGGCAGACCTCCACCGTATGCTCCACCGTGTCCTCTGGGCGATCCTCGCAGTGGTGACACCCGGGCGTCTCCTCCCGCCTGATGATGTCCAGGAACCTCCCGAAACATCCGTGTCCGGTGAGGACCTGCGTCAGGCGGTAGGTGATAAGATCACCCCTTAGGTTGACTTCAATAGAATCGGCATCAGTACCTACTTATGCGATAATAACAACTATATCTTTTCCTGTTGACATTTCCTCCAGACCTTTCACTGTGTTCAATTATCTATTGGAGTGTTCATTTTCATCAATGTCAATTTAATAACACGCAAAGTCTTCGTTTAGATAGATGCAAGATATATTGGTCACACGTGGTTTACTACAGCCCACTCCCTCTCGAAGAGAGGAGGCCTGTGTCCCAACAGTGAGCACATTATATAGGCTGATTATGCTTATGCTAAGATATATTTTACAGAGTGGCATCCACATCGACGCGCAAAATGTACCTAATTTTTCTGTTGTTTCCTGCAAGAGTGACCCCGTATTTAAATTATTCTACTCTGTGGACCTACGCAGTCAAATGTATGGAACAGCTATTTGTTTTTTAATAGCTGACGAAAAATTTCCACGCAATTTCAGAATATTTAAATTTAGCACTGAATTCTGTATTCTTCCACAACAACAAATAAGGTTTGTATTTCATTGACAATTTATGTTGTCAAATTTTAACTACCACGCTATATTAATAGCATACAAATTGCTATAATCATATGCAGCAGATGCTCTCGAGAATAATCATCTTTGACAGACTTACAAGCAACTTCATAAGTAATTACATTTCATTTATAAAACGAAATGAACAGATTTTAAAAGTTGTAATGGCACAAGGTCGTCGAGGAGACAGCATCGATTACTTAAATGGCCCATTTGGGAATACTTGTTCCATCGAGGCATTGACTTTCTGAACTAGAGGTTCTTGATATATTATAAGAGCTAGTAAATTACACAGTCAATTTAAGGACACTTGAGTAAAAAGTGCTCTGATGTATGTCTTGCGAGGCCTTTTTGTCCTTGAGAACAAAGCAATCCTACCTATAACTACCAGTACCAGGAGATCTACTTCCTAATCACGACACCCGTAGTTTTAGACGAAGTTAGACACTCGACTCGACTCGAGACTCGTCAGATTAGTTCGGAGCCCGACCTAAGAATGATTGACAACATGATTTGACAGTTGTACCTACTCGCGACGTGTTTCTGCACATTCGAAAAATTTAATTTGTCACTTGTTTCGACAGACCAACTACCTTCAGTTGGGCCCGTATCTTTGTTGACGGACTTAAAGAGTAGATCCCCAACTCATTTAAAAAACAAACTCTATAAATAACCCGCATAGGTACTTATGTTAACCCATGGCTAACACAACGAATGTACTGACCGACTATTCTTAGTTGGTAGGTTAACGAATACATCAAAGCAATCCCCAAGTCATGTATTAAGATTCCCACTCATTTCTTCTAAACACGGTAAGTAGGTAAGACTTCTTTCTGGACCATGGCAAATTGTAATCAGTTTCTTCGTTTGGGGAACTTCGGAAGACACAGACAGCGTCTGGGTGTAAATGAAGCATAAAAACGTCAAAAAATCCAACTTCATAACCATCACACGACCATGTTTCAAAATCCATCGAGCCGTTACGATGACCCGAGGGTACAAAGAATCTCACATACAAAGATATCAAGATCTACGCGTGAAAACATAACCCTGTATTTGGTGCGGCGCAGTCGAGTTAAAAGACAAAAACAAAACAGTACTCACGAGTCCTATATCCCAAAAGTGCCATCCAAGGGAATTCATCTAAGTCTGTGAAGGTTCCTCCATAAACCCTGTCTCCATTGGTGTCTACACCACACTGGTTCCTCGGTGCTGGAGAAGAGTCTTCCTGGGAGTATCCACTGCTGCCTTGGGTCGGGGTTTGGGTTGGTCGTTGCTGTTGGATTTTTATAGGATTAATAACAATTTAAAAGAAATAGAAGCATCATCTGCCTAGCATTTTCCCAACTATGTTGGGGTCGGCTTCCAGTCTAACCGGATGCAGCTGAATACCAGTATTTTACATGGAGTGACTGCCTATCTGACCTCCATAACCCATTTACAGGGTAACACGATACCCCTTGGTAAGACTGGTTGTCAGACTTTCGGGCTTCTGACTACCCGTAACGACTGTCAAAGATCCACGAATGACAGCCGGGACCAACGGCTTAACGTGCTTTCCGAGGCACGGAGGAGTCTCGGCATGTAAATATGGGCACCCATCCACAAACAAACTGCGGCAAGCCTAGCTTAACCTGATCGGTCGACGTGTGCGGCTGTTATTATTTAGCCACGGGCCCCTCTTTCAATCATATTTTTTTTGCCAAAAAGTTACATTGGATCAAAATTTTCCTAGAGGCCTGCAAATACGTAGCCGACATGTTTTAACCTGTTTTATTGCAATTCGTATTACGAGTATTCTCCTAGACTATTTGTAAACATTGGATCATCTGTATGAACGTAAATGAGGTAAAAGGAGTAAGTACCTATGTAGGTAAGGATCGTAGCAGGTAGCGTTCTGTAGTTTCTGCTTAACCCTGACTCCTTGAGTTTATGTATGTATGGATCATCTGTTTCATCACAATTACATCATATTCTTACAAGCCTTTTTCAATAATATCGTGGAGATTCTTGCCGACTCTTGCGCCTAGCTTCTGACGTTTTATAAGTTGCCATGTAGGGTTTATGTATGTGTTTATGCGTAATGAAATATTTAGATTTGAAAAGACAAAGCCCACCTTTATAGTCAAGTCAATAATATTCCCACACCTTGCTACTTTTTTCCTTGATCGTAAAGTATGCTCGAAAGGTGTTCAAGTATAATGTATCATATGTCAGAGCTAATCGTTAATTCCGGTTCCGTCGCTCGTAGCAACAGAATTAAGAGTTATGAACGCCTTTTAAGGTAAAGGTCGCCAGGCTTATTATGTCGACGATATTTCCTTCTGATGATATGTGGAGGATATTACTAAGGATTTCGGTCAGCTGTTCGTGGTTATAACATTGGGCATTTTTCTTTTACACAAATTCTAGTACCTAACTGTGATGTTTGACAATTTTTTTTTTTGGTCCGACAGGTTTAACTGACCCAACGTTTATTTTGAAAATGAGACAATCTGAAATTTCGTTGCCAGGCTTTTTCCTGGTCTTATAATACTTAATTTAACTTGTTCAGATTGGCCAGAAAACCCAAAAGATATCACTTGTCTTAGTCAACCAATGAAGACAGCGACCATCAAAGTCTTTTTCTCAAACATGCTTGGAAAGAGCATTATTTTGACAACCTTCTTCGAGATAAATAGAAATTGCTGTACTGGCCAAATACATACGAGCAGCGGCCGGCAAAAGTTGCATGAAAATCCATATCTGTCGTGTAATTTAAAAATGGAACGATCTTGTAATCCGAAACATGGCAACCAAGGAGGTAACTTATCAAAGGTTTTATTTAAATTTCGAACTGGCTCGCAAATAGAAAGCGGTTTATTGAAAAAAACAATTGAACACTTTAACGCGGGAAAAATTATTGTTGTTCGTCATTGATTTTGAAAATTAATTGTATTTGATAAAAAAGTTCTGCCCAGGTACTACTTAGTTTTAATTTCCACGCATTACTTGAGAAAAGTACTATACAAGACTTGGCCACAACTAGGCATTTTTGCTGGCCGCTGCAATAATGTACCATTGTAGTCTTACAGACTTATAAAACGGGGGTCTATTTATCTGATCAGGTATTCGGAGATAGATGATCTATGAAGTACTGTATCAAACTCAAACCAGTTATTTTAATTCAACCAATTACAGGTACTTTGTATTGCCAGAGTTTTTCAGTCAGAAAAATTAGGGCTGTAGCCCATTCCAAAACATAATAGGATCGTATGGAGAAAAACGGGCAAGAATCTCCATGGACACTCTTTTAAATCAAAATTGTCTCTTACCGTAGGCCTTGGCGTTGGCTGTTCCTGCTGGTCTGTTGGCAGTGGGCCGCAGCACACCCTGGGTACATATCCTTCAAAGCCACATTGTGCTTTCCTCAAGTGGCTGACCACATTGTTGGGCAGTGGCCGCCGTTCAAACGCGGTCAGGAGGGGCGGGCATTCATATAGAGAGACGCACGTACTTTGGTCTCCAAGGGGGGTAGTGCAGCTCTCGGACTGACTGACTGTTGAAAAAATAAATGGCATTAATTAGGTTTTCGAGGTATTAGTAAGGTGGTTTAGGTGTTTTGCGTTTATGGAGGTGCAGCTGATCATATAAATATTCATTCGAACACTAAATTATGATTGGAAGATCTAAACTGCTCGGGGACGTGTTTCAAAAATCATAACATTCATCTAAATGAATGACATTGATTTTTGTAAATTATATCTGTCTCTATTTTATCGAAATCGATTCAGGAGTCGGACAAAACATATTTGTGTATATGAATAGATAAGTATAGTATAGCCATTAAAAAAAAACTAACTGGCATCCGAATTCGTATGGAGTCAGCTTACTAATTGTCTTTTTCTGTAAAATAACCACGCTTTTACAGTAAAATCGTACGCAGGTTTTTATGCGCTCCGGAAAAAGGGTCGGCGGAAATTTTTTGTTTCGACCAACTTTTTGCAAACCGTCTGACAGGATCCTGCCGCCGGAAAAATCAAGCGCAAAAGTAGTCAGATAGAAAATTGAAGAAAAATCCTTGCTATCCTTGCTATTGGTGCATTGAATGATCGAAAACGGGAAATTTCATTACTTTCGTCTGCTTTTTATGATTCTGTTATATAACTTTTTATGATTCTGCTGAATTATGTTTTTATAATGTTTAAATATTGTATTTTTTTACCTACTATTACTACTAATTTGTTACTTTCGTATTTTTTACTTCTAACACACATAACCTATTTTACAATTTAACACTAAAATATACACACATCAAAAGTGTCTAGGGATCAACATATATTTTTGCAATAACTTTTCTCCTGATTGATATTAATTAAAATTTTCTTTAAGGATTCATCAAATAAAGTGTTTTCGTTTGTCACAGTAACGATAAACCAAGTCACCTTTGCATTAATAAAGAAATTTGCCATTTTCCTAATAAAGGGATTTTTGACATTTGAACCACTAACACAAAAGTTCGAAAAAAAGACTGAAATAACAGTTTTCTTTAAAATTTTATTGGGTAACTTAAACAATTAATAATCCGTGTTTCTACCGCGAACACTAACAACACAAGAACATCGGTTTGGCATACTCAAAATGAGTTCATCCAAATCACGCTGTGGAATGGCAGCCCATGTTCGTTGCAACAACAAAAAAAGGTCTTCTTGGGACTGGATACCCTCCATATTCGGCAGAGCTCTTCTCTGTAGCATATCCCATGCATGCTCAATCGGGTTCAAGTCTGGCGACTGAGCAGGCCAGGGCAGGACATTGATGTTAGCTGCGGCGAGAGTCTGTCTTACAACTCTTGCGGTGTGCGGTCGTGCATTATCATGCATTAACTGAAATAAGGGACCGATTTGCACTTATTGAGGAACGATGACGTCTGATACAATCGTCTCAGCATAAATTTGAGCGTTGAGGTTGCCTCTGATCCAAATCAACTCAGTTCTTCCGCCGATCCAAATACCCGCCCATACCATGATGGTTCCACCACTATAAGGATGGACTTCCTGGCAGGATTTTAATCGCTGTTGGCGTCCAGGGGTTCTCCAGTGTCGTATACGTCTTGTATCCGGTCTCATACCAAAACGAGACTCATCAGAAAAGCACACGAAACGCCATTGTTCTTCTGCCCAATTTCTGTGTTCAAGAGCCCATTGATATTGAATCCTACGATTGTGCATTGCTATAGGTGGTACCCGTAGCGGTCTTCGGGAATGAAGGTTCACTTCATGCAAGCGGTTTCTGACTGTTTGGTCGCTAATTAAGTTCCCTGAAGAGTGATGAAGCCTCACGGCTAACATCATGGCGGTTATTGTTGGAGCTCTTCGAGTTAAGATTTGAATGTATCGGTCTTGTCTCCGTGTGGTGCAGCGATACCGTCCTCCATGGCGCTCAGCCACGGTACCAGTGCTTCGGTAACGTGTCCAAAGTCGACTGATAACACTCTGACTTGTATTCAGAGCTAAAGCCACAGTACGTTGCCGGGAACCAGCTTCTATCATTCCCACGGCTCTGAGCATTTCTTCCCTGCTTAAATGACGTCGCCGCTCCATAATAACGTTGGTTTTAATCAGTAGTAGGGAAACAGTAGCACTAATAATGTCTTCAATGCGTTGTATGTTTTTATAGGGAAAATATTGACAGCTGATTTTCATCTTTTACTCGAATTTGATTCACAGTTCCTGATTCAAATTATGAAATGCACCAAAAAGGATCCATATAAATTTATAAAATCATAAATTTATTACAAAGCCACATCTCAATCTCAAGAAATCCGCATAAAAATGCTTGATCCCTAGACACTTTTGATGTGTGTATATAGATATTATATACAAGTGTAAAATAAAAAGGAAGGAAAAAAATAGAAAAAGACAGGACCTCATTGGGCATCAAAAAATTCGTCCGCATCGCTGTCAATGGGATAAGAGCCCAAAGGCTGGCAGCATTACCACATTGGATGGCAATGCTTATTCTTTGGGCTAAAAATAGGCCAGCCCTCTGGTCACGCGTAGAGTTTCGTAGGTTTTAAGTTACATGTAATACTAACACGCTATGGGCCTACGCACCGGGCCCGCGTGGTAGATTATTATTAGTCCACTCACGACTCGACATAAAGGGAACCATCCTCCCTCTCGAAGAGAGGAGTCCTGTGTCACAGCAGTGCGAACATTAATAGGTAATACGGGCTGGTATCCGCAACTCCACGTCAATGCGCGTATTTTGCGTACGGCAGTGGGAACATTATAGGCTGATTATATATATATATAGGCCTAGGATACGATGCCTGCCAATAAAAGATTTATATTTATTTATTTTATAACAGAACATTAATAAGATGATGTTGTTATTAATGACAGATTGTTTTTTTTTTAATTCGTCTTACATCAATTAAACTGATAACCCTAGTATCATACGGTCATAAGGAAACGTGTCTGTTATTAATACTTTATCTAAATACGAATGAACATTTGACGGCTACTTCTTTATCAATTACTGTTCAAGTTTTAATCACTAGGATATTCATTTTATTGAATAAATTATTTTATAAGACATTTCATTCCGGATTCCTCCAGATTCCGGTCTCTGACCAGTCAAGGGTGAGAATCTAGAGGAATTGAGACACAGGAACAGACCTACAGAAGATCGCGGGGAAGACCTGGATGAGACTCATCAATTTACGTCAGGCGCTGATGAATTTGACAGGACTAAACTAAAATTTATCTTCTGTCCTTTTCTTAATGAAATAGAAAGAAAAAGATGCCCTGAACTTAAATTTAATTAAGTTTGTGAATAAGAGAATCGGCAGCAATATCTACTACCTACTTGATTAGTTTTATTCATCTTACAATAAGTACAATGCGTGCCACGAAAGGTGAGACTTGACACACCACGTGGTTTGACTTGCGCAGTACACGATTTTAGGTGTCTTTAGCGGTATGAGGTGTGAGCGCGGGAAGGTACCGGACGTCATAGGGGGGGCTGAAAGAGCGCGGAAGGCGGGGGTCAAGTCTCATCTTTCATGGCGTTAACTATATTATCGCATTAGACAAATTATTATTGACGCCTGTCCTTTATAAACCTATTTATACAGTATGTAAATTACAAAATAGCTTGCATTACATGCATTTATCATTCTAATGTATGGTATTATCATCTTTGTGACGTGTAGTAGGTATTATCGGGTTTACACGTGTACTTAATGTATGTAGGTAATTAGATCTTGGGATTTCCGTGTGAACTTTTCATTAAAAGTCAGTTCACAGTAATTTCCCCTTTTTTTATTGCTTAATGGGCCCGCTCTTGACCTCGATCACGCCTGATGGAAAGCGATGGATGAGGTACTCGTATATGATGGAACGAGCGTGCCCAGAAGATGCCTGAGGCACTGGAACTCCCACGTGTCGACGAAACACAGCAGGCTGCTTGACGCCGGACTCCGGTGGAAGAGTGGTCGCAAACCAGGCGGGCGTTAGCCCTACCACCGCAATGGAAGAATTGGCCAGTCAAATAAAAAAGGTGTTCGGTGTGACTGTCCAGGATGCGCCGACCGCTCGGTTCAGTTGAGTAACTGGCGGAACAAACTGCGCTACACGAGGGGGCTTCTTCATGCATCCCAAAACCTCTGACATCAGCAACCTTATTGTAACGAGAATAAAGATCACAATGACTTTGGCAGAATTGTCAGTGGCAGCAACCCAAAAGCAACTTTATTTAGAATGAGAATAAAGATTACTCTGATTTGGACAGTGATGCAGTCAGAGGTAAAATAACGAGTTATTCTGGTCTGATCCCCTGAACCCCCCTTCCACGCCCCCTCCTCGTAAAAGGTCTGTAGAGTCATTCTTAGGAAAAAAAACCGGTCAAGTGCGAGTCGGACTCGCGCACCGAGGGTTCCGTACAAATTTTTGGGTAAGTACCTATATAAATAGTTTAACCCGGGAAACGGGTCTCGAATATTTTAAAGGAAAAAATCTGAAAACCGTAAACCGATAGAGAAGTACTTACGGCGAAAATCTATTCCTAAATTATCTAGAAAGAAGACTAAAACTACATACTTTACTTTTGACTTTATGGAAAACTTTATAAAAAAAATTGTAAACCAGCTACAAAACAATAAAATCCATGTCTTCAAAATGTTGTAAACAAACCAATAATCATTAAACATGATTAGCTTCACATAAAACAAGTTTCAATAGTGTAAAAAAATCTGTAATTGACCACAGACAGGAAGGCAACGCAAAAAATAGCAGAGGAGATGAATACTGGTTGGTTATAAGGTTATTGACGTAAGCTATAAACTGGTAATGGCAAGATTATGTATTTGATTATGTCTTAATTTATACCTGTTAGGGCGATTGTGCACTACAAGGAATTTTACTGTCCGGCAGTCCGATTTAATTTTTTTATTATGGCGTGCCAATATGGGACCGTAGTAAAAAATCGGACTGCCGGACAGTAAAATTCCTTGTAGTGCACAAACGCCCTAAGTATGTAGAGTCCGGCCGCGCTAAATTTGCCAAAGATGTAAACAACAATGGCCGCTCGAAATTGAATAAAATCGATATACAAGAACATTTATTTTAAGTAATGTTTGTTTTCGTCTAAATCTCCGAGCTAATAGATAGACTTATACGTGGTAAAAATAAAGTTGCTTTTCGTGTCGGTCTGTGTGACAGCTTAGATCTTCTAAACTGCATAATGGATTTTCATAATCATAATCATTTATTTTTATTAGAATCATCATCATCATCTGCCTAGCCTTTTCATAAATATGTTGGGGTCGGCTTCCAGTCTAACCGCATGCAGATGAATACCAGTATTTTACATGGAGCGACTGCCTATCTGACCTCCACAACCCAGTTACTGGGTAATATGATGTTATTTATTTGTCAGAATATGGTACAGACGCTAGCACATCAAGCTACTACATTCTGTCAGATTTCTTTAATAGATTTTCAAGTTTATGTCTAAAGCATAAGGTTCAAAGTGGATTGGGAAAATTTTACAGTTTCGGGTAGCTTGATGTGCTGCCGTCTGTACATTATATAGAGTAGTCTTAAGATTAATTATCACATTCTGCCAAGTGTGGGATTTTGGAAATAAAACACCATCTATTGGTGTGTACCTAGTTATGGATTTAAATTGCATTGTGGTCGTGAGAAACAAGATTTTATACACAAAGTACTTTCATTTGTATTCCTACAGTCAACTCAATCTACCTTCTACTAAGCATAACAATAAGGATGCCTGCTATCGATAAATTTGATTCGGGACGTGATCTAACAGTGCAAGGATTTCTCAATAATAATAGGAATAGGGAAAAATCAATAGGAGAATATTTATACTGACAATATTGTTATTGTAAACAATTGATCCTATTAATGTTTGACCAGGATAATGCTACAAATAAGTAAATTTTAATAGAATAAGCACCTACCTACTTTAAACAGTGAACTATTTGTGGGTATTTGTTCCTATAGTATATTGAACAAACAAGTTTGATTTGGTCTGCCAAATGGCCTGAACTTGAAAAACGAGTTATTCAAAACATAAATATGAACAACAACTGCTAGAAAATACTTACATTAAAACTAGTTTTTTTAAGTACTTAAGTAAGTAAATAAAAAACAACATGACGACGCCTTAAAGCAGATTTTACTTCCTCATTTTCCTCATACCAATAGCAGATGATTCTTTTAAAGAAGCTAGCTAATTTGCTTCGTATAATTACACATAATTAAATGTAATCAATCTGTCTCACTATCGCGAAGTAAATTAATCTTAATAATGTTCATTTTCTATCTTAAAACCACGTTCTTAAATCACAAAACAACGTGACTTGATCAGTTTGTATTATTCTTGCACACAAAATGTTTGATCAGAATATTAGTTATGAACTCCAACATAATATATGCTAATATAACCTTTGCATAGCAAATTTAAGGTCTGAATTCGCATGTGAATTCTCAGTCAGATCATCAGATACTTACGGGCAGAACTCCATATTAAAGTAGACACAAAAAACACACAACTTTTCCACATGTTTTTTAAATAAATTAACACTTTTTTATTATAAACAAAACACTGTCATCACTTAGAACGTTGTTTTAAATAAATAAATTTGTTTTAATAAATATTATATTCGTTTTTTAAATACTTAAATAAATTATGAAATAGTGTTGCGACCAGATCGCGTTGGTCGACTTTAGATACTGGCTGGTGGAGGTCAAGTCCGTACGTTAAATACTAACGAATACGTAGTTTTGTTGTTCCTTGTACCGTTTGCATGGTAAAATATTGATCATTCATTTTAATAATAATAATATTATTATTGTTTACGTCATTCGGGCAATTGTATGATGACGTTGATGATGCAACAGTTTTACCTGGATTTTTGTTGGATTTCGGGTATTTTTCCCAGGGCAGGATATTGTTTTTTTTTTATTCTGGTATTTTTTGTGGGTTTCATAGTTTTGTCATCTCTGCGGAAATCCCAATTTTCAAAAGCCTAAATATTTTATATTACCTAACAATTTTTTTTTTCTTTGGCACCACAACGATATAACCACTGATCGGATAAGATTTATATCATTACCCACTTAGTCCAAAGTGAATAAAACATGATTATTGTAATAGCATTATAAAAGTCTATTGACCCTCCATGTTTTAAAGCATTAGGTCAAACAAAATCAACCTTTAATGTTATTACATTTTAAATCTAGTTTTCAAAACTTCCTTAATCTTTCGCGAATTACATAATTATGTCTATAACGATGATGAAAAAATATAACATACATCAAGACGTTTATTAAGTGTTAAGTAACTTTGCACAAAACGTACATAAGCCATAACATGTCTTGCTATCTCTACACACATAACTGGATATACTTGTTCACGGGTACATAACACACATAGATACGAACATTTCTCAAGATCCGATAGGCATGACTCACGGATTTACCCGTGTCTTAAAAATAATATATAATTGTACCTGCGGACGCTAAAGTATCTATTAAAAGACGCAAAAAACTTTTAGTAGTCAGGTTCTTTTCTGATCACAGTTTTTTATATCAGTATCCACTAAATATTATGATGGAAACGACTATGTTAAAAGGTTTCAAGTTTTTTTGTGTTTATGCTATGTTTGACTCGTATCCTGCGCAAGCGCATATGATTGGATGCATGGCAGGACTACATCTTTATGTATTAGCATTACCTGGCTGCATCCCACTATAAATTTAAAGAACAAGTTATTTTCTTCGGTTCTTCCCTACGTCTATCACCCCTCATCTCAGATTGTCCGAAAGGGTTACCGCTGCCCCGGAACATAAAGGGCTAAGGAAAGAACACGGGTGGGTTTAAGTCAGTAAAAGTCTGACACTCCCTTCCGCTCCACCCAGAGCGGGAGGAGTCATTTGATGATTTCCCATCCACAAAAAAAAAGAGGTCACTACCTTCCAATTCACCTCATCTTTCACTTTGAGCTCCTTAAGTTTTTAGTTGAGCTGCACGATTACTAACAATTACGTGCACTGACTGGCCATGACCACTCAATCTGTGTGGTTTTTTTCTCAAAATACCATTTCAGGTTTTACCAAGATTATGACTCGAGTTTAAAAGAGACTGTGGCCTCTGAGTTTGTTTCGGACTTTCTTCTCAGAGTAGTCAGATAGGAAACCTTGTCCACCGTCAACCTCATCTAGTTTTTAAAATATGATTGAGGTGTAAATGTGTTTATACAAACCTAGGTACAGACGCCAGCACATCAAGCTACTACAATCTGTCAAATTTCTTTAATAGGCTTTCAACTTTATCGCTAAAGCATAAGGATCAAAGTTGATTAGGAAAATTTTACAGTTTCGGGAAGCTTGATGTGCTGGCGTCTGTACATACAGACATAAAATCATTTAATATTTATCCATCCCGATTTCCTTGGTCTGCCTCCTTTCTCATAGCCATTCCGATTTATACCCAACACTGGATGAATTGTGTGAAAGAGGTTTTGGCTAGAAAGAGGATGACTCCTGTCCTGAAATTACGGCTAAAGAAGATGCAGTATGGATGAAAAGGACACGTGGACGTGGCGGCATCTACATAGCCACATGCGAACTAAGCTTTACACTGACGTCAGACAAAATCCTGCATCGCGCAAGCAGAGTTCACCGCGCAACTAGCATATACATATACAACGTCCCGATATCAATCGTCGGGTAGCACGACACGACACCTGTCTGGTCGGAGGATCCTCCCTTTTCTATTTAGGATGGGTGGACTTAACACCCTGTTCCTCATACCTCTATAACGTCAACTGCTGGACATAGGCCATGTATTGTCAACAATTGTTACGCTGCCTGCATCCAGAAATTCATTGCATAGACAATATGTATAATGCACAAAAGACTACCAAGAGTTACCAAGAAGCCGGTCATGTGAGTGACATGACCGGCGACCGAAAATGACGACGAACGAAAAGCACTTGTGTTGTGTACGAGTCATGTATAAGTAGCGAGGCACCCCGTGGCGCGCCGAAAAATAGTGTTCTGGGACATCTGAGACGATGTCAGGGGGGGATGGTATTGTGAGTGGAAAACATACAAATGTACAGACGCCAGCACATCAACCTACTCCAATCTGTCAGATTTCTGTAATAGATTTTCAACTTTATCGCTGAAGCATAAGGTTCAATGTTGATTGGGAAAAATTGACAGTTAGGTGTAGGTTGATGTGCTGGCGTCTGTACAAAATAATCTCACGCCTTCCCATGGGGGTAGGGATAAACAGAACGCCACCTACTACGATCTTTACATACTTTTTGCTTCATTTACGTTCATACATCTGGTCATCTGCACCCTAATATTTGCGTAACATACTATCAATCTCAATCTGAATCATTATGAAGAATCTTGCTTATCCATTGCTTTATATGTTCGATTTTTTTTTCTGTTATTGAGCTACCAAAATAAAAGCCATTGCTACTGATCGTGTGTTACGCAATTGCAATTACTCCGGCGGTCATTTGCTCTGGTGGTTTATCTAGTCTGGTCTGTCATTGAAAAAGGGTTTCTTTTCATGGGCCTTTACCAAATACTTATCTATGTAGCTAAAACTTTAAACAAATTCTTTCTTATTGGTGGAACAAGAAAAACAAAGCGATTTTATTCTGTATAAATATATATTTAAACCGATAAATGTATCAATATGATTCAGCTCACTTTCTTGTATTTTGTTTCGAAGGCCACGAAGGAAAGTTACAAGGTTTCGAATTACTTTCGACCTTCCGTGTGGGAATCAAACTCACTACCCGTAGTAGCACAGAAGCCATTTGTTCAGCCTGTGCGCTAATCCGTTTCATCGATTGAATTCGGGTCTGATCCCCTGGATGCCTCTTCACCCACCCCCCATGGATCTCTTGCTAGTTCTTCTTCAGTTTTAATATCTGTCTTATCCACTTTATCTAGTTCATCGACGCATTTCTAAATGACGTCGTTTATTTCCTACGTTATAAAAATATATACCTACCTCTGCAGGACCTCTAACCCAGTGCCCAATCAACCAAATTCTATCCCAAGTGGGACGCAATTTCCTCCCTGCAATTCGCTTAGCTATTAACAGCATTAACTTTCTGGTCTCGTCTGCTAATCGCGTTGGGTCCCCAGTTCCGTTCTCCAGCATTTGATTATGCCCCTGTAAGTCGGCGAAATAGTTCATTATCTATTTGCTAAATATAGGTTATGATGGGAAGATTTGATTCGAATGATGATTGGGAGTTATTGCGGAGTAAAATAGGATTTTAATGGTGGAATCCAAAAACTTTATTCAAAATGGCAATTCTTTCATTCAAGTACTAAAATAATTACGTTTTCAACTTCAAATGAATGTGTAATGATTCCATTTTTTAAGATATTTTTTTAAAGATGTCCTTGTTTAAGTTTTTAACTTTATAAAAAGTACAAATATAATACAGGGTTATTGGAAAAACACCAAAAACCTCTTAAGAGGTCATTGTACTCATCATTATGAACAACTTTTACTATGGGACCAAACCAGAAATCGCGAAAAAAAATCAGCTGTTCCCTACATTTTGACAAGTTATACGAACATAAATGTAGGGAACAGCTGATTTTTTTTTCGCGATTTCTGGTTTGGTCCCATAGTAAAAGTTGTTCATAATGATGAGTACAATGACCTCTTAAGAGGTTTTTGGTGTTTTTCCAATAACCCTGTATATTATATGATTCCGTAAATATTCCGCAATCACCAATACCGCCTTCCAGTGACCACAACTTTTGAATGTAGGTATTTAAGAAACCATTTTGTTGCGCCTGATTACCTAAAGTCTAATAGTATTGTAGCAGAAAAAAATAGGTAGGTTACTTACAGAAGGACGAAATCACACATATTATAAAGGCGAAAGTTTGTGTGTGTTACTTCTTCACGCTCAAATGGCTGGACCAATTTTGATAACATTTTCAAATGTCAGGTGCATATGTACTCATAATCGGCGTGCGAGTATGACCTGCACCCTAATTGCGTAAAAGGGGACTACATGACCTAAAGCGCGGTCACTGTCGGACTGCATAGAAAAGAAAGAGAAGCGCGATGACACAACGCTGGTAATCTATGAAGAAATTATCTATTTACAAAAAATCTATTATTTGGACTAAAAAATTAAAACACTAGTGCTTTAGTATGTTGCTTGTAGAATAATCTGACAAAAAATCAGAATGATTGTACTTATGATTAGTACGATTTTTAATGTGAAAAGAAAGTTCTTAGAGGTCATGATTTTTTTCTATCGTATCAAATTAATTGGATTATATTTTCAACACACTATCTACCTAGCATATATCCTGCAGAATATCATATATTTTTCTGATTTTGTTTACTGTAGTCGATCATATACTTTTAGGCATTATAAAACTTGCGTTTTTCGCGTTCAGGTCCTGTAGGCCCTAAAACATTGTTTTGACCAAGAAAAACATTTTTATAAACAACATTAAAATGCAGCGCATGATTGTAATACATAACAAATGTTTACATACATATAGTGGACAGCAAATCGTGGTATTGTAAGTGAGGCACGTTTTCAATCGAACGCTTGGAGTTTCGGACGAAGCGCAGTCGACCGGGGTGAATCCTCGAATCACGGACAGCATCTATTTTTGGTCTCATTTATATTTATAGCTGGTTTACTTATAAATAATATTTTATTGGATATTTCTTTTTTTTTATTTCGTCGGAGAGCAGTGGTGGTCAAAGTGGTAACGGCCGCGACTTACGAGTTGTAGGTCGTAGGTTCTAACCCAAACAGGCGCTTTACTTTGTGTAAATTATTTCATCACCACTCTGCTCTCAAAACGGTGAAGGAAAACATCGTGAGGAAGCCAGCATGTCCTAGAACCAAAAGTTCTGCCAACCCGCACTGGGCCCGCGTGGTGGATTACGGCCCACTCCCTCTCACCGAGAGGAGGCCTGTGTCCCAGCAATGGGTACATTATAGGCTGATTATGGTGATGGTTATGAGGAATATTTCTTTGGGAAATTCTTGTTAATCTGACGTTATAGGAGATTGGAGAAATTGTAACTAGCTTAGGGAAATATGAATGGAAATAGAAAATTGTTAAATGGGCGGAATGTTTTGCGTTTTACTTCTTCCCAACTAAAGTACTAGAAAATGGTGAAGAGCGGAATCGGGCGTTTTGGGGAACTGTCTTATATAATTTTGACGTTCAAAAGGTGCTGATTCTCAGCCTAGTTTGAATAAATGACTTTTGATTTTGAATGATGTTGCCATAACGTCATTTAGTGCTAAGGTATGTACAGACGCCAGCACATCAAGCTACCCGAAACTATCAAATTTTCCCAATCAATTTTGAACCTTATACTTTAGCAATAAAGTTGAAAATCTATTAAATACATTTGACAGATTGTAGTAGCTTGATGTACTGGCGTCTGTACAAACAACACTTTATAGATGTACTTATAATAATAAAGTAGTTTGTTGACATAAAGAAGGTAGTATTACATTTGAATTTGACATCTTGACTCCTGACAAGGTTATACCTGTGTTACAGGAGTCAATTTCTTTAACCGTTTGTGGAATAATAAAAATGTACGCAATAAAATTCATCATCATCATTTCTGCCGAAAGACGTCCACTGGTGGACATAGGCCTCACCCAAATGCAATAAAATTAAAATAAAGTAAAATGAAGAGAATAATACGAGTATATACTTCTACTTCGAAAAAACGCAGAAAAAGATAGGTATATTAAAGAATACCCCTTATGAGTAAAAACTTAGAAGTGGTTGAACTAGTCCACCAATTCAATTAACGATATTTTATCGTTTAATTTCCACTAGCTTTCAGTAAGCAAAGTACCTTCTTTTATACGACAAAATCACATTAAAAGCTTTAAAACCCTCTTTTCCAATATCTCGTCTCACATAAAAAAGAACACGAAATTACACTCAAAAGGAACAAACAAAAATTGCAGAATAAGAATTAAAACCGCAAAAATTTTAAGAATGTCCTCCGGCTTCGAAGTTCAAAGATGCAATGATAAATTGGCGATCGTGGCTCGTGGTTCCAAAGATTGTAGCCTCTTGGACTGTCTCAAAAGCTTAGGTAAATAATTCTGTAGACTAGACTGGTCGTCTTAGCGATATCGTTTCTACTAGGTACCACTGTAAGCTGGGATATTTGCAGTTTCTGCGAAAAATTGTGCTGCGTGTTTTTGGGCGTTTGTTTTAATATACGAGTGTCATTTGTTTTTTTTTCTGTGTAAAGGTAATGTTGGCTTTAATTTTGTAAGATGTAAGTATTGTAAAGGTTGTCTGCAAAATAACTCTGGTTGCATTCGAACATTCAAACGAATTTAGAATGAGCTTTCAAATTATTTATATTACGTTGTTATCTCGAAAAGAAATAAGAAGACTATTAAGTTACATAACATGACATAGATACAACCGGCAGAGGTGTACAGACCAGCACATCAAGCTACCCGAAACTGTAAAATTTTCCCAACCAACTTTGAACCTAATGCTTTAGCGATAAAGTTGTAAATCTATTAAAGAAATTTGACAGATTGTAGTAACTTGATGTGCTGGCGTCTGTACCTTGCCTATAGTACAAGAAAACTTCGCCAGTTATATTTAAGCCCAATGTAATAGGGAGCGAACCTATTTCCATCGATCGGGCAAGAATCCAAACTCCGGGCTGCTAGTGAGAAATTCCTGATGTACAAACCCTTACACTTTGCCTGACCTGGAAATCGAACTGAAGTAGCCAAGCGATGTCAAATAGCAAATTTTATTTTGGAAGATGACTGTTTAAATTTTTTTGCTGGTAAAACTTGCAGTCAGACTTATCATGAATGTTTACACATTAAGTTGGTTCAAGTTACGTAAATCAACTCGCGAAATAAACCTTATCAATGGTCATCGAACATTACGACTGACAGTGACGTCACTACGACGAAAAAGGATTGTCACCATTATTTTGAGAAGTGATTGGATTGCATTCGTCGTCACTATTCAAGCGTACCAACAATGATGACGAATTTATAGACGCAAAACAATAATTATAAAACAAGTACTTACAATGCAATTATTACTGTTTTTCCCGTATTCCGTCAATTTTAATTATGCATAATGTTACAAGACTTATCTATGTGAGGGAAGAATAGAATACTCTTTATTAAGTATACCATATACATATAGATTAGATAATATCCCCCTTACTAATAAAATTTATTAGTAAGGGGGTATATATATAATTAATATTATTATATTTATTATTGAATATATATTATGAAAATTTATATTAGTAATATTATAGAAAACAGTCCATGGATAAGCTAATTGTTATATTCGAGTTATGTTGTGTAATTTTAAATCGTTAAAAAGTCACTGTCAGTTAAAAATCGTTTTGACATTCAAGGGAATTGTCAGTTTAACAAGTTGGGTCAGTCTTGAAACGTAGTATCTCTAAGTAGTCTGTGGTCTTGAACGAGGCACCGGAGTGACAAGTCTTAAGGTTAGTAAATAATGTAAAATGTATTGAACTATGCTGAATAATTTATAGTAAATATTGTTATTGCGTTGATTTATTTGTTGTTTCAATTATATGACTCCCTTCTAAGGTAATAAGTTCACAATAACAAGGTAATTATCCTTCCGTTATTATTGTAAATAGATATATAATAATAGGCATTGTGTAATCAAAAAACGAAAATGCGGAACCAACGACACCACTTCCGAAATTAAAGTTATTTATCACTTTGTAGTTTTTTTTTTTAATCTGTTGTGTTTTTTTGTAAAGAAGTTTTTCATTTTCTTCACCGTTTTGAGAGCAACGGTGTTAAAATAATTTACACAAAGTAAAGTGCCTGTCTTAGTTCAAACCTACGACCTATAATTTGTTTGCCCCTTTTTGTTTATGACAAACCCTACACGTTTTTCTAAAATTATGTTTTGGGAAAAAGAAGCCAAACCTTTACTAGGAACTTGGGTAACTGTTAATTAAATGCCTGTGAAAATTAACTTGCATAACCTATTAATTGTTCCGCTAAAGATAATACAATATTTCTTGCTTATTATATGTTTAATATATTTTAAGTCTTTTATATTACCTAAGTAACGAGTATAATAAGAAAAAATAAATTGTTGGTCTTTTTCGTCAAAATAAAAACAAAAAAGGTGTAAGTATTTAAAAATGGTTTATTTTATCGTAATTGACATAAAATTTGAATGTCTTAGCCTAGCAGATTTATTTTTACAAAATGGATGACTCCATCATGTCTGCCTTTACAAATAGGTGAATAACTGATATGTTATTTTTGCCAAGTAATAATGCTACTCTTGTCATTGATAAACTATGGCACCAAATTCCAAAAAAAATGTATAAAGACGGGTAGATCCAGAACCGAGTCGGGTCGGAATCCTTAAACAAATATGTCCGTCAAAATCACCTTTGCCAAATCCGATAAGCCTTTCTTTCGTCAAATACATAGAGAAAATATTGAAATGCATATACAAAGAGATTGCGGCCATGCCTCAGTATCAACGGCCACTGTCAGACAAGTTATCGATGGCTCCTAAATATTATTTATGGTTGTCTCAGCCGGCTTCGCTCCTAGTACTGACGCTCCTTCTATATTTGCGCAAACACTTACGGCCATCTTTGATTTATTACGCCCTGGTAGTTTTTGTGAAGATTCTCTACAGTTTTTGAACAAAGTGAATTAACTTTTCTTGTTTTACAGTTCCTCACTTCCTTTTAGAAAGAATGGTAGGTAAGTTAAAGTAACCTTCACCAAATTCAAAGTATACCAACTTAGTCAAGAATTAAGTAACAGCAGATTCCTAGATTCCTGTAATCATCATTATCATCACTGGCGGGTGTCAGCCAACAAGGAATAAAGGTTTGTGAACCCCACTACTGTGTATAGGCCACTAGGCCCCCTCCCTTATGTGCCATGCTTCCCTGGTCTGTGTGAGTATCATCGGTCTTCGCCGCGATCGTCTGTAAATTCTTATACCTAATAGCAACAAATAATTATAAAAATGTTTACCAAAATCCAAAGAACAAAATTGCACCTTTCATCGCTTATTACAGCTAAAAAATCTAAAAAATTTCACGAACCACACAAACTTTTGAATCACGACCCAACTCTGAACTGTCATTAGAACTTTTCATCGAAACATTCATTATTACTACGTTTACTTTGAATAACATTTTCGTTAAAAGCTTTTTTCTCCACATTGATATAAATGGGAGCCGTCTGTGCATCGAGAGCTGGACATAAATCAAGGGTGGAAATGGGATGCATCGTTTGTTGAACGTCCAGTCTAATAAACGATGGATTGTTGATTGTTGGTCATCTCGATCAAGTCCTTCTGAGCTGAGGGAATTGTTGTAGGTTGTAAACAAATAGACAACGTCTCTATGTCCATGTGTCATACGATACACCTGTCAGAAAAAAGCTTGCTCGTCATTCCTTGTTAAAACTAATGTCGGAGAATTAAATCTAATAACATCTTATAATATATTCTTATTTTCCTACCAATAATCCATCAGGTTATGGGCCCAGCACGCTTCCACTGCGAGGATATTTTATAATAAGACTTCACTAGGAATAGGGGGAAAGGTATTAAGCATTGTTTTGCTTAACAACAGTTTCGTAGAGGCTAATATTGATGTAAGTCTTTATTTGCTGGTAAAGATACTTTGAGAGGTGTATTAGGTACACCATATAAATTACAGATATAGATGTAGAAATTTTACAAAGGGTGACACGATGGGCGGTCTTATAAAGACAATCTTTGGACGGATTAAAAAGGGGAAGGAGAGAAAATACTGTAGGTAGTCTGTGGTGTACCATTTACATAAAACAATAAATACATACATAAAGCATATCATTATATCATATCATAAATCCGCTTTGCTCCATCAATCTGTCCCACCAGCGCGCGGGATAAAAATTCTCACAATTTTATCATCCATTGTATCCCACTGATTAATTTTGGTGGCCAACTACACTCGCATAAACTCCGCTGTCAAGAAGGAATAAGAAATTGCATATGTATTTTTGGGACGAAAATTAACATAGTGTTCACGAGCTAAGCTGCATATTGTATGGTAGTTAATACACTGACCATCATCTTTTAATGCTCGGTTCCTATAAAAGAAAACGAATCGTTTTGCTTACCAATGTTGGCAGTTTTTATTGCCAAACCATACTTAATAAATAGATTCGTAAGCTAATTTTACCTATTATACTTGCATTATGGGAGGGTCTACTATGCAAAACTACAAGATCTTCGCTTCATTATTGGTAAAGATACAAGATTTTAACCAATAACGGTCCGTAAATTATAGGAATCGTCTATAAGCCTTTCGAATCTGGGGTGATGAAATGTTCAAGTTCCTGCCCATGTCCAGTGTTACTTTAGGTTGGCGCAATCTGTTTCACCAAATTCATTCCCTACTGTCAGCCGTTACCGCGTATACTTACCGGTACATAAATCATTTCATATTAATTACTAAACACGATGCATAAATATGGCATACCTACTCATCCTTAATTGTCAATCCAACGCCTTAAATAAACGTACACTTGTATGACTGCAGTTATTAGCCAGAGGTCTAAATCAGACGAGTTATAACAGAGGTCAGGTATGCAGGAAAATACCTGCCATGGGCAATCCCCCGGTTAACTTGGCGTTCAACGACCGTGATAATAATCATTTACTTGTAGAATCCGACAGACCGTGGACGCTTATTACACTTATTCTCAGAAAATTAAGTGAGTACGCGAGAAACGAGCCCTGATTATATTGTTATGGGGATTTTCTTATGTCCAGCATCGTTTACGAAACATGTCATTATTGGTATAACTGTGCAATGCTAAGCCTGTTATGGTAAACTGCTAATGGTTGGAAACTAGCCAATTTAAAAAATAAAGATAATTAGGTACAGAGGCCAGCACATCAAGCTACCCCAATCTGTCAAATTTCTTTGATGGATTTTCAACTTTACCACAAAGGAATAAGGTTCAAATTCAATTGCGAAAATTTGACAGATTGGGGTAGCTTGATGTGCTGGCCTCTGTACAATGGCTTCCAAAAGTCAGTTGACATTTTTCAAATTCAGCTTTGACACACCACAATCCACATTATGATTTGAAATTCTAGTGATCGAAAAACATTTCAAACATAAACGTTCAAACATGAACGTTTTTATTGACTATTCCAACTACCTCTGACTTATTATTAAAAATAAGAAGTAAGTAATTCCTTAGGAGTCCATGATTATTTTTTAATTTAAAATCATAATGTGACATCACAGTTGGATGTCGAAAAATGACAACTAACTTTTGGAGGACACTGTGTATTTTCGATGTGATGAAGTTTACACGGCCAACGTGGCCCTCGCCCAGCATTGGGGCACAAGATAGGATAACAAAAAAAAAGTAAGTACCTATACTTTTATTTTGCTGTGTCTTTCATCATTAAGATGATTTTGATATGGATAGTTGCAATACTAAAATCTAGCATAAAAGGTCAAAGGCTTAAAACACACCAGGGTATATTACCTACATACAATATGCAAGCGTTCTTATATTTTGTTCTATCACCAGACATTATCCAAAAAAAAACTTAACTTAAAAACTTTATTCAATTCGCTTTGTCCGGACGAGTCCCAAAGTTACACGAGAAGCCAGGCAAAACCAAACTCAATTTAATATTTCCAATACAAAAAAAAAACTCAATAAAAATAAAATAAAAGATTACCATCTACAAACTTTGCGTCTCGAATCACTTAGCTCCGTGTCTCGAAGCAACGCGACGGAACCAAAGGAAATAGGAATCATTATTTAACGTCAATGTTTAACTAGATTGCCTCCCGCAAATGGCCCGGTAATGATTCCCGCCGATTGCGGCCCGCAATGTAAAGCTAACAAGTAAATTAACTTCGAGAGCTATTCGATTTTATCGGCGAACTTGTTGTAGGTATTATGTTTTTAAAGGAATTTGTTTGTGAAAAACTTGGTAGTAAGATGGATGGCTAATTGAGTTTTATATTTTACTAGCGACCCGCCCTTGCTTCGCTCGGGTGCAATGGTGACATGTCAAAACATCGAGATTTCTAAGTTAAATATGATTGTACCTGTGCAAACCCTACGGAATAAATGCTTTAAAATGATGCTGAAAACCGCATGAAAATCCTTCGAGAAGTTTAGAAAATCTAAGCGTTCACACAGACAGACAGGAAAAGCGACTTTTTTTTTATGTTCTATAGAACAGCGTTGTTTTGTTTAGACAGATTTTTTTATTTTGTTATAATTCATATAGACTTTCAAGAAACTGACGTACCAATGTATCTTTTTTTAAGTTGATCTTGGTTGACTAACTTACTGTAAAGGAAACTAGTCTCTCGACTGAGCAGGATCACTGACTATCTCATATCCTAATAAATTATAAATGCGAAATTGAGTTTGTTTGTTTGTAACGCTTTCACGCTTAAACGGCTGAACGGATTTGGATGAAACCATGACCTGGGTTAGGATATAGGGTACTTTTTATCCCGGTGTTACGTTTCCGATTGGGGATAATTTCCGATATCCACGAGGGCGACGAGACGCCACGAGCAAAAGCTGATAGGTAAATAAATGACACAAATTATTATTTTCCGTCCAAAACGGAATAAAATGCGGAGTGAACAAAGGATATCATAATGCGGGGGCAAACCTTGCGAGTCGAATGCGGAACAAATCTTAACTCAAAAACCAACAACGATGCATCCCTTTCACAGTTTCACCCATTATTAATAACCCATAAAAATCAAACAGAAAATATTCAGTCTCACAAAGCGAATAACATACATCAATACATTTTCACTTGCAAAACATCCATTAAAGTAATCAATATTGCATTCCCAATAGCAACTAATGAGGATTCCAACCGCTTTCAATGATCAAAATCTATCAATTTTGGTACTTATGTGTGTACCTGTATAGTTACATACATAAATATCTGTGCATTTAGCAAAGCTGCAGTCGTTATTTCAGGCTAAAATGGCTTTTAAATTTTGCTAAGCGTTTACATATTGATGCACGTGACTGTACGGTACGTGGGTAATTTGTCGATGTAGAATCTCCGTAGCCAATAAAAACGCTATTCTGTCTGAACTTTTATAACCTTTGAACGGTTGTTATATTATATAGATTTGTGTACTAAGTGCATATATTATCGAATTTTAGGGCTTGATCGTAGGACACACGGTTGATTTTGTTGTGGAATATGAGTTGCGGAAGGCGTTGATTACTTTAGTAAGGCTACATTAAATACGTGTACAGTCTATACTGCATATATCTTATATATAAAATTCTCGTGTCACAATGTTAGTTACCATACTCCTCCGAAACGGCTGAACCGATTGGTATGAAATTTTGTGTGCATATCGGGTAGGTCTGAGAATCGGCTACTATCTATTTTTTTTTTTTTTGCAAAACGACGTTTGCGGGGTCAGCTAGTAGGTATATATTATTAAGTGCTTATACAGCTTATACTGCAAAAATTCGGTTATCTTTTAAAGTGAAGGGCACGTGAACATCCCAGCGCTGATTTGCTGGATTCGTTTTCTCCTCTACCGATCAATTTTCTCGTGACAGTTAATTTTGTTTATAATGTAATATGTATCTAGATCGTATTAGTATGTATTCTTGTATTTTATAATCATTTCCTAGCTATTTATCAAGTATGTTGCACCTGGCCATGTTTTGTTTGTCTCTGCATCACCCTAAGGTTGACTGGTAGAAAATGCCTCAGGCATTAAGTCCGCCTTTGTACAGTATTTTTTTTTACTTGTGCATATAGTTTCAATAAACATAAATAAAAAGATGTTAAAATATGGAGGCAGGATTTTTTAAGACACAGAGCACGAAAACGGACGCCTCGTCGCGCGTCGTCGGCTGCCGCTAAAGACGGTACCATAGACTACTAGGACGGTACTGTCAACAGAACCAAGCGTGAAGTGGTGTATCAGTAGTAAACGTCAACGTTTACTCATAGAAACTGACGGCCCGTGACAATTCTATCATTGCCCTGTGACAGCTAGCTTGCGCTCAGTTGCGCCAAATCAGCACCCTAATTCCGTAACACACTATCAATCGGAATCTGAATCATTTTGAAGCAAATTGCTAATCCATTGCTTCATAAGTTCGAAAAATTTGTCGGCTCAACACGTAACTAACGCAATGAATGTTGTTGAACTGTCAAAACGAAACCGATTCCGATTGATAATTTGTTACGCAATTGCTTCGCAGGTCACGACTATTAGTGGCCATTAACATTAGAATAGAATGATTAATGTGTGAGATAATCGCCGAGGTCGTGAAGATCGATTGCTGGGTCGGGCAAAGTGTTGTTGTTTTTTCCCATCTGGAATTTCTCAGTAGTAGCCCGGAGTCTGGGTTTGTGCCTGATTCATGGCAATAGCCAATACCTACACGGGGCTTTAACATAACTGGCGAAATGTGGGTGTACTATATGTACACCTCTGCCTAACCCTACGGGGAATATAGGCGTGAAGATAATATTTACTACTAGTCTATTCAAATTTGTTTCAAATTGATGTTAATTCAAGTTAGACAAATATAAATTTTATTTTAATGGTAATTAAGTTGATTTCAGAATGACTAGCACTATTGAAAAAATTATAAAGTTGCAGTTTAAAGTTGTAGCGTAAACTGAACTTTATTGTGTGGGAATCTGAACTTTATTGTGTGGGAATTAAAGTTATTTTTCCATAAACTCATACTTGTTTACATTTTTGGCAAATAAATCGCGAATGCAGATTAGTTCAGTTACTCTCCCAATTGACACACTTATGTTGACAATATGGAAGGTTTATTACCTACCTACAATTACAATGTCTCACTTACGTTAATAGGATAGTTTCCTACTAGAAAAACCACAAAGCTCTAGTAGTGCAATAGTTAAAATATTGCATTGAATTACATTTTCCGGTAAATCTTATGTTGCTGACAAGAGAAAACAGAAAGAACGTCATAATAAAGTCCCAAGACCGCATACATAGGTAAATGAATAATTTTATGTTACCTACCTATATACATATATGTAGGTACAACACCCGTTCCAATAGGTACCTATAAGATTTTTTAAACATGCATTTGAATCTGTTATCAACAAGATTTTTTTAACGCCGATCTAGCTCAATCAATCCGTAAACCGGCATGTCCTAGAATCAAAAGATCGAAGACGTGTGACATATACCAACCCGCACTGGGCCCGCTTGGTGCATTACGGTTACGGCCCATTCCCTCTCCAGAGGAGGCCTGTGTCCACGGATATCTATGCCTGTGTCCAGCAGTGAGAACACTACAGGCTGATTATGCTTAGCTCAATCTATCTGCCTAGTTTTTTCCCAACTTGATGCCGATCTAGCTGTTCATAACAATCGAGTATTGAAATAGGATAAGTCTAAGTTACAGAATGAGATGACGAATAGACTAGAACCAATTAATCTCTAGCATGCCTAATGCAAAGTGATCAATAAAGTGAAATCAAATATCTTTATCCCCTGACTGTCTGCGGTTTAATTTCAGTTCAATTGAGCTATCTGAAGTCAATTAATTCTTGAATGTTATTCTAATCTATTATCTTGTAATTTATTGGAGAAGACTTTTCGTGCAGTGTTTGAAATAGAATCTATAGGTATCGTAAGGAGTGGATAATCGATTAACATGTATTGTTGAACTGACTCTGAATATAGTTTAGTTATTGACGCGTATGTCCACAGCAAAATTCAAAAGCAATACGTAATAACAATAAAATTACAATCAACACAATAAGAGCAAATCCCATATGAAAATTACTAAGTGTTTAAATAAGTATACGTATATTAGTGCTTGTGACTGTACCTCGTCTTTATTCTTATTCTTCGTGATAAGCTTTCTAATCTAGCACAGCATGCCCAGGGAGCTGAAGGACAATTCTCGTAATTTTAAAAACGTTCACAGTCTCAACTCAGTCTCAATCTGTCAAAAATATCTCATATTTACGTACATTTTTGACAAGATTTTGACATTGATTGGCGCTGAGATGAGATTGCGACTAGATTTTGAACGTTTTCAATTACGGGAATTGGTCTTCTGTTTACTACATTCGTATTTTGCAAGTTCTTTTTTCATAGTTTTTATTTTTAAACAGCACATATGTCGTGAAAATGTGTAAATTTTGTAATTTTTTTATAAATATGTCTCATTGTCAGGTAGGTACACAGGCGGGGCCTTTGTACACACACGTTTTTCTTACCATGTAAAACTAGGGTTTATTCGCCGTGTGTAGGCACGGTCGTCAGTGTTGTTTGTATATAGAACCGTGTCATGTACAAAGGGCCCTACTTTTAGATTAAATACTTATCCTAAAATATTATGCTATCCTCAAGACACATATCACCACCTAATCTCAAAAACAGGCAAAATATATTCCAAAAACAACATCTCCCCAATTACTGACGGCACCAGGTGGCAAGTCGTGTGCAATTAAAACAAAATATCACAATCAGGGGTCGCTTTTACCACCTTCTACCACCTCAATCTTCTTTACTTTATTGCAGCATAAAGAAACCTAACGTTCTAAATGCAACGTAAATCGTTTATTCGGTCGTGTGTGCTTCCAGACATAAAGGGGAATTAATAAGGCTATTTCAGAGAGCGATTCGGCAGACTGATATCCAATCTCATAGTGGAATAAAGCTCCAAAGATATATACGAAGATATTGAAAGTTATCGATTTTAAAACTCCGGTTTCGTGTAGTGCTGTTTTATTGAAAATAGAATCGAATGGGAGCTGTTTTATTTTTCGGTGCTTAGATGTAAATAGGAATTTATATGGTTTTATACTCGCGATCCTACTAAATAAGTATGTGTGTGTAGATGGATCGTATCGTAAGCTCACTGGTTTGCTATTACATTTGGTAACATTCCTTTTTTAAAATTATAAAGTTAGTACCTAGGTGCTTTATATTATACACACATGCCATGGAGGTAGGCACTACAGAACGCCACCTGCTACGAAACTTATACAGAATGATTTTTTTACGGGTTCCTAATTTTTACAGGATGTTCTACCCATGAATATGAACAACTTTCAGTATGGGACCAACTCTGAAATCACGAAAAAAAATCAGCTGTTTCATACATTTTGGTCAATTAGGTTTTGAACTTTTGTATTAAACAGCTGATTTTTTTTTTCATGATTTCAGAGTTGGTCCCGTAGTGAAAGTTGTTCATATTCATATACATGGGTACATCCTGTAAAAATTTAGAACCCGTAAAAAAATCATTCTGTATACTCCTTTTGCTTCATTTACGTTCATACTCACAAGCCAGTTATGAGTACTACGCACTTGACCTTTCTGAAGAACATCATCAATAAGGGCTTAATATAATAAGATATTTTTTATTACTTTTAAAACTTGTAAGGAAAAGCTGAAAAAGCTTGCGTTAGTACACTTGTATAACTCAGCTGTAAGCACAGATTGCACTTAGATAAATCATCCTGAAAACTGGAAACACCCATTCACTATATACTTAATTATATAATACTAGCTTTTGCCCGCGACTTCGTTCGCGTGGAATAGTGACTTCCGGCAGATTTATGGTTTTACCCACATAGTTCCCGATCTCGCGGGATCTCTTCAAAAATGAAATGTGGAACCCAACCAAATGCGTGTAACGAAACCATAGCGCGATCTAATTCGATCCCAACGCCATCTATCGAGCATAGTGACAACTCGGATTATTTATCTATACCTACTCCGTTCGGGCATTTTCTTTGTACTAAAAGTTTTATTATATTGATATTATTTTTTTCATACCTTTTTACTATTTATTTACTTTTTTCCGATGAATTAAAACAATAACATGAACCGAACTCGTGTAACGATCGACACCATTGCGCGATCACCAACTCGACATTATAGTACTAATAGAATTATCTATACTCCGTTAGAGCATTTTCTTTGTACTAAAAGTTGTATTATAATTATTATATTTTCATACCTTTTTACTATTTATTTACATTTTTCCGATGAATTTTCAGTACTGAATTGATGCCGACTCTTGACCAATAGATGGCGCTATATGTCCGGAATAAATTTTATTTTTTATTTTATTTTTTGTAATAAAAACTATCCTATGTCCTTTCTCAAGTTCCAAACTATGTCTGTACCAAATTTCACACAAATCGGTTCAGTAGTTTAGGCGTGAAGCAAAGACAGACAGACAGACAGAAAGACAGACAGACAGAGTTACTTTCGCATTTATAATATTAGTTAGGATGTAGACAGCTATAACAAATTAGGACTTAGCAAGGTACCTAAATCTCTTAGAAAATCACAACAATCTCATCGAGATAAATATTAACTTATTTTGTAAACAAATGTTCAACAATCTTCAAAGGTTAATAATCCCTCACTTTGTCTACACCTCGAAAATCAACGAAAACGCTTATTAGGATCAAATATTAATAATCGTAGCACCTGCCAAACCAATTTACTAGCTGTAAACTGTAGACTCGTTGCTAAAGTAAATTGTAAGGCGCTATCTAAGATCCGAGGTGAAAATGTTCTTAATAAGCATCATAAATATCATAAATAGCCTATGTTCCCATTGCTGGGATACAGGCCTCCTCTCGCAGAGAGGAAGTGGGCCGTAATCCACCACGCGGGCCCAGTACAAACAGACAGGGCGGGTAGATGTCACATGTCTTCGAATGTTTGATTCTAGGACATGCCGGTTACCTCACGATGTTTTCCTTCACCGTTTTGAGAGCAATGGTGGTGAAATAATTTGCACAAAGTATGCGCCTGTCTGGGTTCGAACCTACGACCGTAACTCGTAAGTCGCGGCCGTTACGACTGGGCCACCACTGCTCACAAAACGGAGGAGGTGAAAATGTTCTTAGTAAGGCGAAATTCAAATGTGGCGTTTTATTGGCACTAACTATAAAAAGAAAGTAAGAGTAAAAATCCACCCCTCTCGGAGCTCAGTAAATACGGACACTTAGATTTGCCCATCAAAGTTTCGGGTACTCAAAAATCCATTTGAAAAATACACGTTTTATAACGTAGGGCTTTGGCACGTTGTTTTGTTTCAGTTGGTGGAAGTGATGCGGAAGAGTTTTGATTTCATCTTTTTCTGTTAGCTTATTTGCAGTTTGCAGCACATGCTATAACTAATAGGTGTAGATGACCAGCGGGGTAATTGCGTAACACACTATCAGTAGCAATGGCTTTCATTTTGACAGTTCAATAACATTCATTGCGCTATTTACGTTTTTGAGCAGAAACATTTTTCGAACATATGAAGCAATGGATTAGCAATATCCTTCAAAATTATTTTGATTGAGATTTATAGTGTGTTTTTAGGGTGCTTTCTGGCCTATTCAACATTCATGATTAGTTTTGTTCTCTGTAGGTAACTATCGATATATAATGCTATAGGTAGGTAATACCAACTTTCTGTTATTAGTATGATTTACTATAAAGAACCTTATTATCGTTTAATGTGATCGCTATTCAACTAGCTAACGTGAAAATCCCCAAAAGATTTTCTATCAGGTTGTCAACACAACACGACACAACTGCCTACACACACGCGGACTTGATAATACCTATGTAATATCAAATATTAATTGCACGCAATTTTACCTCCACCAAACATACATAGGTACCTACCGGATCAACATCAACATGTAACCAGACGAAATTGCATTACGTGAACGTTGTACGCGACAGAACACTGCGCTTTGTCGCACAATGTGTCCACGCCCTTACCGTCTGCACAAGTACCTACATAGGAGAATTGGCCATTCCAAAAAGGGTGCGTTTATACGAGAGTCATCAGCGGATAGCTTTTATCGTAGTTAAAATCTAAGGTGGCATTAGAATTACGATTTTACGACTAAGGGTTCAGAACTTCAAATAATAATGTAAATAGCTCTTCGTTCAAATAGGTACAGTCAGCAAGAAAAGTCGATTATCACTGTAATTTATACATGTTGTTAAATTGACAACAATTTTGTTCAATAAACTACTTTTTAGCTTTTTACATAATAGCAGAGTTTATTTTCTAAAAAAAATTCTTCTGCTGCAATTTTGAACAAAGATTTTGCTCAATAACTAAGATTAAAAAAACTGAAGTGTTAATCGACTTTTGTTGCTGACCATACCTAGTGTATTTTTATTAGTCTTATTATATAAACAAATACGTACCTATAGTGTAACGTACTAAGATTTTAATTTTGAAAAAATTAATCGTTGTAATTGATTAACTAGTAGCAATTTTTATGTAACTTAATTAGAGTTAATGTAAGTATTTCTTTTATTTAGGGCCGATTTTTCCATCGCCAGATAACTTTTATTCGAGGAATAAGATTGACATTTGACAGTTTTTCTATGAAATAACTGTCAACATTTTAAAATTATTCCTCGAATAAAGTTATCAGATGATTGAAAAATCAGCCCTTAATTAACTAAACATCCTAACCTAACTAAAAGTGTGTCATTATTGTGAAACCTCTTGTGATTTTGAAGCCTGCATACTAATAGCGTAACACACAATCAATCTCAATCTGAATCATTTTGAAGGATATTGCAATCCATTGCTTCATATGTTCGAAAAAGTTGTCTACTCAACAACGTAAATAACGCAATGAATGTTGTTGAACTGTCAAAATGAAAGCCATTTTTCAGTAGTGTTACGAAATTACCCCGCGTGTTTGTTTACCAATTCAGACATGTAAAGGATAACACACTGTACTGTAGGTACAGTACTCCTAATATCTAAATTACAACTAGGATATTAGCTATAAAGCTGTGTTATTTTATATTGTATGTAATTCTCATATTCCTCATATAACGGCTCCGTGGTTAGTTTTAATTGCAAGTCGTAACCGTTTACAGAAGCAATAATAATTTCATTTTGGTTATGTTCGCGACGGGGATCAAAACATGGAATTAATGTTCTGCGTCAAATCTTGTTTGCATTCACGTTAAATGTGTTTGTTAACTAAGTATGTTATGCTATTTTCGTTATAAAATCTAGCTACATTTAAGCTTCTAAAGTACTAAAACTTACTGTTTTGATTTTATGTTTGGATAATAAAGACTAGGGTCGTAGAAGGTGGCTTTCTGGCGTTTCGTCTTACCTCCTTGGGAAGAAGTCGTGAGCTTATGTATGTAAGTATGTATAATCTTGCTCGGTTATAGATCTATCTATCTCCATATTTTTGATTGGTGATCGCACTAACAGTGTTGGCGTAAATAAATACACGGAGAGAGATGTAATGGATCATAATTCATACCTAAGTTAGTGACGGTCTCGGTGCAAGTCAGCAAGTGTATTAAAAACGCTGTCATACTTCCCAAGATTGTGTCCTTAACCTAATTAAATGAAGAATTCAAAGTCCACTACGCATCATCATCCATAGGCATTCCTAAGAAATTAACCTGTTCATCAATACAGAATCCATTTCATTTCAAGGTACTAACTATACCTACCTACTAGTCCAACAAACCTTGAACCAAGTACATAATTAATCAAAGTAACAATTTAAAACGTAATTGAATACGGAAATTCTATTTGTCATACAAAATGTGAGTAACTTGGTTGCGCCTGCCAGATATTGCGTAGCAAGCAGTAGCAATGCGTCGGGTGATGTCATCCTGCAGGGGTTGTGAGATGACGTCATTTTTATCCCCTGCTAGGAGGGTAGTAAGCTATCAGGTCACGCCCTACTAATAATTAAAGTATTTTGTTACGAAATTGTTACGTAACTGCAATAAATGTTGTAGTGGTAGATATAAGCTTTTGTTTTTGGATTATTTTTAGTATAATCTTTTTTACATGTTATGGTAACTTGGGCATCTACACGAGCATTTATGATGTTATTATGTATTTGTTATACTTTACTTGGTTTAGACCAAGTAAATTAGTCGAATCACTTAATTGAACGAGTAAAAGTACGTAAGTGTTAGTTCTAAGTCTGAAATCTTGTTTAACCCGTCGTATGCTTAAACGTGGATCCACGCGAGACACAATGGCTTTTTAATGTGTCTGTAATTACGGCATTCAACCGGTTAAAGTGCCATTCAAGTGCTATTTATGGAATTATTATATCGTTTTCAATTAACATTGAACTGATGAAAACCTACGATTTCTGCGACTCCCAGCATTATTTTCAAATCAAAATCAAATCAAAATATTTTTCACATAAACCAACATGGGCACTTATGAAACGTCAGAAGCTACGTGCACGGTTCCAATTGGTCGTTTCCTATGGAGAAGAACCGGCAAGAAACTCCATGGTTACTCTTTTAAAAATAATTGGCTTTTACAATGTTAATGTAATGTTGTTGTTTTCAAAATAATAAGTATCCTTAAATATATGTTTTATCTTTCTATTATGCACTTATACAAAGCAATTGAAAAGCCTTTATAAACCCATTCAATAGATCAATAGATTGCGCCTACAAAAGTTACATGTTGTAAAAATAAAATTCTGCTATAATGAAAACCAAAGGCGTTGGAGACTCATAGAAAAAGTAACTTTGGTACTTTGTGGGAGTGGGCGGTTGGAAGGGGGACTCAATCAGACAGATTAAAGGTTCTTTGAGAGCATCTGATAAGCTTGCCATTACAGTTAAACAACTATTTATACTTGTAAATGTATACAGTACTGATCTGTTTGTGTTGGTTTGTGCAACTAGCGTCATTTTTCTGACTGACAATAATTCAACAGCCTGTATTTGGTTCAATTGAAATAAATGCTTCGAGTATGAGTTTTGTGTCTATTTATTTCAGAGATTAACCTATAGAAATAGGAACTGGAAATTCCTGTGTCGTTGATGAATTGATTTTGTTGTGGATATTTAGAAAAATTATTTCATGCCTAAGGCAGCCCGCAAAACTCAAATGGGTTTACGTTGTTTTCAATTTCCAACAAAAACAAAATAAATACCTATGTATTTAAAGAATTATAATAATTAGAATCATCATTACAATTACTAGTCTCTGTAGTTAGAATTGGCATTAAATGTCATGTTTTCATGAAATAGTAATTCAATAACAATTTGGACCGCGAGAGTTGTATATTATGATTTTAATTATTATAATTCTGTACTCGTATATCTATTTTGGGGGAGGCCTGTGTGTCCAGCAGTGGACATCTTTCGGCTGAAATGATGATGATAATGAAATATATATTAGTTACACACGCGTACAACTTTTTTAATACCTACTATACAACCTGATGATGAGCTGCAAATTACAAAAAAAACGTTAAAAAATTTGAATCTTCTAGAACCTATTTTTTACCCAAGTGATTCTAAAATATTAATATTATTATTATATTTAGTCTAGTATTAAAAATTGTGAGAATAAATAAAATGTCAAGAGATTTAGTCATTCTTGAAATAACTAGATAAGTATTACAAAAGTCTTGGCACTTCTATATTATGTCTGTTCTATTTATAGCTAATAAAGTAGTAACGTAATTTGGGCTTGACTTTGATAATAAATCAACAATTTTATGGTCTGACGGAAAAATGTGTAAGTCTATAAATATTGAACTAGAAAAATAATCTAAGTATTGAAATTATATTTATATCCGGTTTGTAAAATTATTTACATTTCTTCCTCAATTTCTCAATTTCTACATTTTCATACCTTATCCGCTTAAGAAAAAGCTGAAATTCATTACCGTACCGTTAGAGATAAATGTCGTATTATTTATTTAATAGGTACCAAGATTTTATGGATACGACAACTGAGATTAGAAATTGATTCAATAGTTCGCTAGTGCGCAGTAGCATTGAAGTTATGTAACACCATCGTACACACGGCTACACATCAAGCTATACATTTCCAGTTTGTGTTGACCTCGCATTGTATAGGTTTTTCATACAATCCGAAGTCAGCTTATACTGGTTATGTATAGCTTGATGTGTAGCCGTGTGTACCTACATCGACATGCTCATTAAGTCTAGGTAAACATCTATACCTAAGTCACAATTGTATATGCCTGCGATAACGTTTATCGCGTTGAGGTAGGTAAGTACTGTCAACTATGACGTTACGATAGACGATCGTAAACGTACCTATAATAAACAGTGGCGATACTGCGCATAGGAGTATGTGGAAGCCATGCGATTCTTACAGTCACACAGCTGAGTCCAGAATTTTCTATGAAAATATTTTTTGCGAATCTGTTAGGATAGGTTATGTTGTACATAATATCATCATCTGCCTAGCCTTTTCCCAGCTATGTTGGGGTCGGCTTCCAGTCGAACCAGATACAGCTGAATACCAGTATTTTCCATGGAGCGACTGCCTATCTGACCTCCACAACCCAGTTACGGGGTAATACGATACCCCTTGGTAAGACTGGTTGGTTGTTGTGGTTGTTGGCTGGTGTTGGTTTTTCTTTCTTTCTTTCTTTCAGACTTTCGGGCTTCTGACTTCCCGTAAGTCAAACATCCACGAATGACAGCCGGAACCAACGGCTTAACGTGCTTTGAAGATGGTCACCTATCCACAGAGCAACCGCAGCAAGCGTAGCTTAACCTGATCGATCGACCTATTCGGCTGTTATTATTTAGTCACGAGCCCCTCACATGTAGGTACATAACATAACGCCTGTAATCTCCGAAGGGTAGCCTAACCTAACCCTTTGGGAATTATAGTATGCTGATTATAGTATTATAGCACACATTTCACCAGTTATTTTTAAGCCCCATGTAATAGGGGGCGAGCCTATTGCCATCAACCGGACACAAATCCAGACTCTGAGCTGCTTCTGAGGAATTCCTATATAAACACCCAATAACACTGTCTGACCTGGGAATCGAACCCAGGACCCCACCAACCAGGACCACTAGACCAACGCAGTTAGGTAAATTTAGGGAATATCGGGATAAAAAGTAGCCTATATGTTAATTCAGGGTGTCAGCTACCTTCATACAAAATTTTATCAAATTGGTCCAGCCGTTTGAGCGTGAAGAAGTAACAAACATATAAACACACACTCACAAACTTTCGCCTTTATAATATTAGTGTGATTCCAACCAAATTATTATTTAAAAGATGAGAGAACAACGTGAAACGAAAATGTTTTCCTAACTTTCTTAGGTAGGTAATACCGCCGAGTTTCCTATTTCAGTTGCAGCTCTTTAATTTCAGTAAGATATTCTAGTATATTTGCCTTTCTGTCTAGCCTTGCCTTCGCAGGTAATTCCGGCAAATAGGATAGCGCACGTCGAAACTTATTTCCCGGTACGACGGTATGAAAGCGTACAGCTTTCATTTTATTATTGTATCGTGCTTAGAATAATGTTTTTTGAATAATAATCAAATAAATTGTTGTTCTTTTTCTCATGTCATAATCTTGTCATGTTTTTTTCTCATGTCATATAATGTTCTCAGTGTTGGGACACAGGCCTCTCTTTGAGAGGGAATGGGCCGTAATCCACCACGCGGGCCCGGTGCGGGTTGGTGGATGTCACATGTCTTCGAATTTTTGGTTCAGAACATGTCGGTTTCCTCACGATGTCTTCCTTCACCGTTTTGAACACACAATGACACAAAGTAAAGCGCCTGTCTGTGTTCGAACCACCACCGCCACGTTCGGACCACTACTGCTCTACATGAAATGCTGTAACGCGGTAAATTGACGTAGGCTGTCGTATCAATTTGCTTATCAATTAATTTCACTGACTGTACAAATCTTGACATACAAATCTACATGAGCTCAAGCGCGGTCACTGTCGAAAACTGCATAGAAAAGAAAGAGAAGCGCGATGACACAACGCTGGTAATTTATTGCAAAATATGAAGCAAATATCTATTTACAAAAAATATATTGTTTGGACTAAACAATTAAAACACTAGTGCTTTAGTATGTTGCTTGTAGAATAATCTGACAAAAATCAGAATGATTGTATATAGGTATATTAGTATAGTTTTAATTGTGAAAATAACGTTTTTAGAGGTATCTTCATGGTTTTTTTCTATCGTATAAAATTAGTTGTATTATGTTTTCAATATACTAAGTATCATAACTAACTAGCATATATCCTGAAGAATATCATATAATTTTCTGATTTTGTTTACTGTAGTCGATCATATACTTTTATTGTTTCTAAAACTTGCGTTTTTTGCGTTTAGGTCCTGTAAGCCTCTTAATCGAACAACTTTATTTCAGCGGATACGTCTAAGACATCAATGGACAGAGATAGTGTTAACTCTTTTCTTGCCACTTTTGTGTTAACTATTACCAAGGCGGTGGGAAAAGACGAAACAATATTGCTACAATCAACGGCCGTGTCAACCCATCGTGGGCCGTCTTCTCAGCACTTTTTTGGGGATGCATGAAGAAGCCTCCTCATGTAGCGCAGTTTGTTCCGCCAGTTACTCAACAGACAGTCACACCCAACACCTTATTTGACTAGAATAGCCGTGGAATACCTTTCCACTCCTCATGAACACCTCAGGACATGTTGCCCCCTTGTCGCTACGTCACTACTTATGTGCTAGCGACCGTTCCCGGGGGCCCATTATTGAGTGTGCAAGTCACCCCCTGCCATTTTATCCGTGTATATAAATAAAACATTGATCAGGCAGGGGTCATAGTTCTTCCATAGTTCTTGGTAACCAGTCCACTTTAGCCACCCAAACCCATATTCCAACTTTTTATTTTTCCATATCCTGTAATAGTCCTACAACCGTGGGTTATCCTTGGGTGCACTTGCATATTGCATACAGGGATAATCGTCGGTTGGTGCCGCATTTTATTAAAATTTCCTAAGGAGCCTCTACGAGTTGGCTTCGGCCCCTCGTACGCCTTCCAAAGGACCGGGACTCCATGATCCAGAGATATATAAATTCAAATTTATAATAATATGTAAATTTTTTCATATAAATGTACATATTATTAAAGTTTATATGTTAGCTTATATTATTATGTAAATATTTACAGACGTAGTAGAATTAGTTATTTGGATAAACGTTTCTATTAACGATGAATAAATGGATTCAATTAAAGTGATAACCTAATCGCCTATTAGCCACACTTCACATTATAAGGTGTGAAGAGTTTGTTTGAACGCACTAATCTCTGGATCTCCTAGTCGGATTTGAAAAAATCTTTTTGTATACCATATACCAATTCTTGAGGAAGGTTATAAGCTTATTTAACATCACATTAAGATCCTAAGGAGAGCGAGCAAAAAGAAAAAGAAGTAAAAAAGAACGCTCGAATGAACGACGTCTGGCTGTTATTTTAGTAGTATTGTGATATCTCACGACTTCCATGCGAACGAAGTCGCGGGCAGAAGCTACTGAAGCTAATTGTATTTATAAATAGCACTAATCTTAGTGTTAATGATCTCAAGTTTAGAATTATTTAGTGATTTTTAATTTATATAGATTTATAATTTGTTGCTAATCTCTTTTTAATGGCATCCGAGTTTTCCATAAGTGATTTTAAAGTACCTAATTATGAGTTCTTAGAAAATGAATCAGCCTTGACTTGGCCTTGCTATTCGTGATGTGTGCATTTTTTTTTTTAGGCCAACTTATTACATGTCCACTTGAAGGTAAGTAGGTCACCGTCACCTATGTTATATCAGAGGCGTTATAGTTGCATTACCTACCTCCTATACCTAGCTTTTCTTTTCTTTCTTTCCTGCTTTCATCGCACTTTTCACTTTATTTTTATTTTTTAGGGATCCGTCCCTCAAAAGAAAAAACGGAACCCTTATAGTCACTCGTGAGTCTCTCTATTTGTCCATCTGTCACAGCTAATTTGCTCTGAATCTATTGGACTGATTACTTTTTAAATTTGGTACACATAATATCATCACATCACATATCTGTGACCCAAACACGAACGTGTTCATCATCTGTCTAGCCCTTTCCCAACTATGTTGGGGTCGGCTTCCAGTCTAACCGGATGCAGCTGAATACCAGTATTTTACATGGAGCGACTGCCTTTCTGACCTCCACAACCCAGTTACTGGGTAATACTATACCCCTTGGTAAGACTGGTTGCCAGATTTTCGGACTTCTGACGACCCGTAACGACTGTCAAGATCCACGAATGACAGCCAAACACGAACGTGTATCTAAAGTAAATAAATGAATTTTATGAAAATATATGAAATTTTACCATTTTCCCCTTATCTCCGAAACTACTGAGCCAAAAATGTTGAAAAAAAAATACAGAAATTAGTTCTTTGTTTACAGATTACAGGAAAACCTATAAGAAGTCTATGGTCTTAAAATAACATGATACATTTTTCAATATTGAGCGTACAAGTTTAGATTTGCAGTTGGAATGTATAGGAGAACATGTTTTACAACTACAATGTTAACTTTGTTCTTGAATGACAGAATGATATCTTTATTTGCTAGAATATAGGATGTACATTAGATGTTATATTGTTGGATGGATGATGGATGTTGGTTATGTTGGGATAAAATCATCCCATCTAGGCAAAGTGTACCTATCTTAAATGTCTTTGCATCTACGGAACCCTTCATTGTGCGTGGTCTGACACGCACTTGGCCGGTTTTTTTTAATCTAATGTAGGTATTATTGTGTGCATTTTAGTATATGCTAAATAAATGTATTTTCTTTCCTCTAGTCCCATGTAATAGGGGACGAGCCTATAGCCATCAGCTGGGCACAAACCCAGAGTCTGGGCTGCTACCTACTGAGAAATACCTGATTGAAAAACCCAATAAAACTTTATCCGACTTGGGAATTAAACCCAGGAAATCATGCTTAGCAGCAGCGCTTGCACCCACTAGACCAACGAGACAGTCAATAATATCAAAAATAGGTACATCAATATTCAGAAAATAAGTTTTAGAAACTACATTAAAAGCAATCCAAAGTGCAAATAGGTAGTATTCTAGTGAACACTTATCTAAAAGTTGGTAACTGGAGATTTCCACGTCCACTCCAACTGATAAACGTTTGAGAATCCGAGAAACTTGTTAGAAAACTAAAAAGAACTCGTTGCGAAGATGTTAAGAGAGAACCGGGGACAGGAAAATGTGTTAAGGTGGAACTAGTCGCAAGCTCGAACTCACTGGTGGTCATGGCCAAAAAGCACGCTGTTTCACCTGGCTTCGTGTCCAACAGAGATAGTATCAGTGATGAGCAGTTAGACGCTAGTCTACACGCACAACGTCTAGTTCTCACGCAAAGAAACAACGTTCCGAACTGAAAGTCGCGTAAAAAAATTCGAAAAGTGATTTGGAAAATCGAGTTTTATGAAAAAACCACTGCATAATTATATTAATTACAAATAAAGTTTATTGAACTCTTCGAAAACTGAACTTTGTCGGCACTGCCACTGTTTGTCACACTTTTATTACTTATTTACACCCAAAGTTTCGTTAAAAATAGCAAGAAAAACGAATCTTTGTTGGCTCATAACTTTTTAATGGCTTATTATTTTACTATTATGTTTCCGTACAGACAAACCTAATAATAAGACAAAACGATATCATGTTTAACTTTGGATGCACAATTTCAAACAGTGGAGTAATAATACTCTCCCAAAATTTGTATGGAAAAAATATCGACTAGTGGCACCTTAAGTAGAAAACCCAAACGGATTGATCTGTGAAAACTACTGTTTTTTTCTATAATCCGACAATTAAGACTGCCCATTGTGACATCCATAATAAATAGCTAATCCATATATTTTGACCGCGTAGGTATTGTACTTTTCTAAGAAACAGCGGATTTTTCATGCCGTGGATTAAAGTTAGGCAGTCACACATGTTTGGTAGTAACGCTGGCTTTCCAGACCAATGCGACCCTAAATCCTAACTAATATTATAAATGTGAAAGTAAGTTTGTTTGTTACCTTTTCACGCCTTAACCACTGAACCGACCATCCTGAAATTTTGCTTATACGTTGTCAGGTGTACAGAAGCGGACATAGACCTAATTTACATCCCGAAAAAAGTGCTGTTCCCGAGGAAAACAATAATAACGTTATTATGATAATAGATGGTGCCACGTGGCTTTCGAAACTTATGCGGGTGAAACGGCGGGGCGCTGCTAGTAATAAATAATCTATACTAATAATTTAAGCTGAAGAGTTTGTTTGCTTGAACGCGCTTTTCTCTGGAACTACCAGTCGGATCTAAAAACCTGTTTGCATTTGATAGCCTAATCCTTGAGGAAGGCTAAGGCTGTTTAACATCACACTAGCACCCTTAGGAGACGAGCAAAAACAAAAAAGCCGAGCAAGAAGAAATAAAGTCAAGAAGAACGCTAAGCAAAAACGAACGACGGAGTGGGAGCAAGACATTTCACGCGGACGAAGTCGCGGTCAGAAGCTAGTGTATTAATAAAACTAGTTATTTCATTATCAATATCTATTCGATTAAATCACCATGCGGTCATCATCCATTTAAAATCAATGATCTAAAACTAATTAATTTATCAACATATCAAGATCAATTTAAACCATCACTGTCATCACAAAAAATATAGATTTCTTTCTGCTTAAAGACTGTTACGACAAAAAATATAGTTCACCAGTCCATTAGGTAACTACCGAACTATTACAATAATTAGCATATTAGATGATTAAAAGATATGGACTGATATACAAAAACCTATGCATGTAATGTTTGTAAATAAGTACTGTTAGCGACCAAACCTGAACTAGTTTAGCCATAGCTTGTTAAGCCGGGTACTCATTAGCGAGCTGTAACCGTAACTTATGTGATACAGTAACGAGGTTCTAGTGTGTACGGGGAGTACGGACGCACTGCGAGCGCCCTTTGATCCGCGGAAAAAACCGACAATCGTCGGCTCGCTGCGAGCCGCACGCGTACCGCTCGCAGCAGGTTTGCGAACCACGTCCACATTATGTTTTTTGGTTACAGGACATGCAACGGTTACAGTTACAGCTCGCTAGTGGTTTTATGATTGGGACTAACTAGGTGGTCCAAATCCTAATTATCTATACTTTTATACTATTAAAAAGAGGTAAAAGGTTGTTTGTTTGTATGAAAGGGGTAATCTCTGGAACTACCAGTTGGATTTGAAAAAATATTTTTGCATAAACTCATTTTTGACGAAGGTCAAAGGCTATTTAAGATCACGCTAAGACACTTAGGAGCCGCAAAAGGGGTCAGAAAGAAAGCTAAGTGAATACAAAGTATATAGTAGTAGCACAGCCACAGGCGAGCGATGGCATGCGACGCGATGGATGGGGGGGGCCGAAATTTCACGCGGACGAAGCCGCGGGCAGAAGCTGGTCTGTATAAGTGATTTTTGAAAAATTCGGTCTCTGTTTTCTTCAGTCAACTCCGCTTACATAATCAGCCTATAATGTTCCCACTGCTGGGACACAGGCCTCCTCTCAGTGAGAGAGAGTGGGCCGTAATCCACCACGCGGGCCCAGTGCGGGTGATGTCACATGTCTTCGAATTTTTGGCTCACGGCGTTTTCCTTCACCGTTTTGAGAGCAGTGGTGATGAAATAATTTACACAAAGTAAAGCGCCTGTCTGGATTCGAACCTACGACCTACAACTCGTAAGTCGCGGCCGTTACCACTTGGCCACCACTGCTCCAACTCCGCTTACCGCAGTCTAATGCTGAACATAGGTTTCACACAACTAAGTCGCACTACAAAACTGTTCTCCGACTTCCACACCCAGGCGAGTAAAGGAGTCTGCCAGACTCTTACTGACTAAAAAACTAGGTGTTCCCTTCCCACACTTGGACCGGGGATCTTGAACTTAAGCGATTCCACACCCAGCCTGTCTTAACAGCATTTTTAGGATCATAACTTAATGAATTATCTTCTTACTGAAACAAAAATTCATAGTGTGTGTCATAGTCCCCTTCCCCATTCTAGTCTAAAAAGTCTTGAAATCCGCCTAACAATAGATTAACACGATTCAATAATTTTCGCACCTGTACAATAAAGTTGAACTTCTGTCGAGTCAGTGGCCGGCCGAAAACAAAGCCAAGCGACAGCCACTCGATTTAATTTACATCTCTGCACCAATTGTTCCCAACTCCAGAGAGTTCGATGAACGAGCAGGCGCCGCTTCTGATTTATTTTCCCTCAAAATCCCCTAAACGGATTTTAGTTCCTTAATATCAGAACTTTACAGAATAGTTAGCGTTCAGAGGTATAAGGAGTTATTAATTTATTATGCTGTTCGAAGTAAGTTTGACAAGTCTGATAGCGTATTAAGGTAGAAGCACTTAGGAGTGTTTTATAGATACTTAGCATTTTATGGTAGGTGTGGTTTTAGATATTATATTTTTTACTTTGTAGACATGGGTCGCTAATTATGATGAACTGAAATGAAGGAAAATCTTTCAATATTGGGAATAAGCAACATGCATGGCATGACACTTATTATGGTAACTATAAATATCTTAATAACAAACACATAGACACATACAGAGTCACATGCACGCACATGAGCAAGAGTACATTTCTCTCAGCTACTCTCATTTGAGCAGATAGACGTAACTTGGATATCTATGTAAGAAAAAGAACCTAAGGAGGAGGAGGACTTGAGGATGTAAGTAAAAGGCTACGGCGCTGACACCAAATAAATTGGCATTAGGGCAACAGGATACAGATGATGATATAAAGGAAATTATTTATTCAGTTCAGGAAAAACACGGTAAGTACAATATTAAAAACTAGCAAGTAGCAGATTACATTCCTTGCCTTTGGAGCTTGATTTTTATAAATTCCCTGGACCCCACACTAGGATTCCCTGTGTCGTGGGGTCCAGTCTCTTCCCAACACACTATTTGAAGGATCAAATATTTTCAAACAGTACGTATCTTCGTTGACGGACTGTGAGACTAGAACGCACGGATAACCGTAACGTAAATTCTATCCGATTTTCAATTTGATAATACTTCGTCACGCACATAGGTACAGACGTCTGCACATCAAGCTACCCGAAAATTTCAAATTTTCCCAATCAACTTTGAACCTTATTCTTTAGCGATAAAGTTGAAAATATATTAAAGGAATTTGACGGTTGTAGTTGCTGGATGTGCTGGCCTAATATTTATTAATTTAAAGATAAGTATTATTCATATATGAGTGAAAATAATTGTCATTGCCGCATAAAATCAAACTAAAGTGCTATGGGATAGTCGCATTTTCAATTAAAATTCTTTAATTTTTCTGTCAATAACGTTCTATCTCTTTATATCTTTCTTTCTATTCAGCCCATCACCTTAATCGCGTAACACACTATCAATCTCAATCTGAATCACTGAAGGATATTGCTAATCCATTGCTGTGCGAAAAAATTGTCTGCTCAACAACGTAAATAACACAATGAATGTTGTTGGACTGTCAAAATGAAAGCTACTGATGGTGTGTTACTCAATTACCCTGCAGTATCCTGTAGCAGTCTAAAACGACACAATAGGAGACAGCTTAGAACTTCGCAATATTTTATGTAAGGTAAGACACACTTACTTGAAAATATTGCGCCACTGTATCAAGCATAAGCTGTGCTATATATTTTCCCAGTTCGTTGCTGTTTTGTTTGGTTCAAGTTTCTTTTCTATTGAACCTGGTCGCTTTTATCGTCGACTCAGAACCATTACCAGTATGCTATCTGAACGGAGACCTACATTGTATATTACTCTCCATTCTTCAAGTAGGTGCATGGTGTGTATGTTTCATTTCCTGTTGCTGTCATTCACTCGAAGCTTTCTTATCATATTAATAGATCCATATACGAACAATCATGTCCATTAACACTCAACTGATAGGTACATAAACATCATACCTTGTCACCGATGGTTTAATCTGAACCACTCGTATCATTCCGAATTGTCATTTTTAATACCCAACACACGATTTCGGCTCACAATCTTGATCCATCGCACAAAGCTGTAACTACGGATTTTCCTGCACGATCTCAACTTACAGATACAAAAGATTATGCTGGGCTTGCTTCAAATCTTATACAGGACGAAATTGAATAGGTGCTCCAAATTAACACATCTAATTCGACGTGTTATAACAATTTAGATCATGTCATTAAGGAAAGGGATGCACATAATGCGCGTAGGCAAGCGATTTGGCAACGTCTTCGCGCGTCCTTTTTTTCGTAGGAACGGTCAAAATTAGGTAAATACCGCTAGTTCAACGCATTGCCAACTTGCTTCATGTTGTGAACTCTGCTATGAATGAATTGTATATCGGGTACGCGCTAAAATTGATTTTCTTATTTGTTTTGATAGATTATGATTCTGTTTTTTCTAGAACGACAATAATTTGCGTCTACTTGAAGGCCTGCCTTAGTGCGCATTCGCACTATTTAATACGATAATTACATGAAATGTCAATTTATAATGATTATGTATTTATGTAACAGTTACTGCACCTCCTATTTCGAGTTGGTGCAAGTTTTAATTTCATCCTGTATATGTACACTTTGTCACTACGATTTGTTGATAGAACAACGTACTATCAAGCCTGTTTTATTGTGAATATTGTCTAGACAAGCTCCACTCTGAAGGTAATTTGCGTTTTAGATTTTGAAAGTACCCCATTTATAAATGTTTGCCTCCCTGTTCGAGGATTATACGCGTGGGCGTTGTGAATGCTTTCATGTAACTTGTTCTATTCATCTTAGATATTTCCCAATAAAGTTCAGCTCAGACTATATAGTAACTCTCTATTTCTTATTTTTCGTCGGAAGCTTTCAATTCTTTACATGGACCTTTAGTTCTGTAATAAACTATAAGATAGGACTATAGATTTCAGTGATACAAAGTAATCCTCACAACAATGCAAATAAAATATCTAGCTAGATAGCAGAAATAAGATATAAAGAATCACAAAATAGAAAGGTGCGCTCTCTTAACGAGCTATGCCTTTGAATTGATTTCACGAACTTTACCTCCTCGTAATAAATTCTGAACAAAACAAAGAATTGGTTCTGAGTTGGCTTTGGTTTGGAGCGTTCACAATAAACAACGGTCCATAAACTACGCTGGCTGACACGCATATTTCTTATTTTTCTTTGAAACATCTCGGAATGATATTACCCTAGCGAGCCGTAAAAGCCGGTCTATTAATTAGGGGCCGCGGCTAAGGCGGAACCTGAACGTATGACATCATGCTCCCGCGTGTTCAACAAGACTCCTTTGTCTCAAAACCTGACAGATTCGACGTAAATCACGCTGGTGACAGCCATGGTAACACAAATCTGAGAAAATATTATTTTTTCAAGTTGGTGTTACTCTTTGTCCTCAAGGAGCGTGCGGTTGCGTCAGAGCCCATCTCACATGCCACAGACGACAATGTGCTGAATGATGAAATGGTTTCACGGCTACATTTGTTTGTACAGATTAAAGATAAATATCCACTCGTGAGAGCCGCTCGAAAGGCGGTTTGATTAAAAGGAACATAAATGTTGATCGCTCGCTTGTAATGATATTTACAGCTATTGAAATTCATCGTCATTCATAAAATTACAGTGAAATATGAGTCGATTGTTACAACGAAGTATGGGGATCATATTTCAAATCCAGTCATGAGGAGAGAAATCAAAACTGTGAACGGCAACAAAAAACAACACACTCTGTTTCTGTCATGTTTATATTATAAATTCAGGCTTAAATTTTAACGCTCTAACTAATCGAGACGATGACGTTAAAGTACAAGTGGAAATAATTACAACGCGTTGCGTTGTCTGTAACAAAGACGCGTCGTGTCCTGGGGCGGTGGTGTCAGGAACAGGAATAGAACGAGAGGAGCCCCCGACTGAGCGTGAAGCCGAGGTGTTTCCAATTTACAGACGACGACGTTTCTAATGCGCGACAAGATTTACAATCAGTATTAATTTAAAAACATCTCTGATGACGTAACGAGCTATATTTGAAGATCTCATTTGAATCCCCTCCATACCACCACATGAATGCAATATGTTTATGTCATGCACTTTTTTTTGCTGAAAACTGAAGTGGCGAAACTTTTGCTGCGGTGAGGCCCCTATAAAAACGACGTAAGAAACACATTATTCACCGCGGCCAGACGAATCACGTATCCGAACTGCCATGAAGACGTTTAATTAGCACCAAACACGCGATCTTTGAGGTCTCAGAATACTGTTACTCGGTTATAAAAGAAGAGTGGCTCCCATCACCGATGCTCGTAAAGTGGCTGCAATGAAAAAACCGTAAAACAAGGGAGAGTGCCGAGGCGAAAATATGATTTTTGTGGGTTGGTTCCTCAAAAATAATGTCTGCATGTAAAATATACACCTCTGGCTTTGTGTAGCTTGGTGCTTAAAGAAAGAATGGAATGCATTTAAATTGCACATTGAAAAACGACTTGCAAAAATTTAAGAGTAAAAAGCGAATAGGGTTTTAAATATGGATAACTTCTTAACGAACATTACAAAGATACATTCATCCTCAAAAGGCTTTGATAATATAGTATTAACCTAATTTCTGTGAGTTCGAAAAGTTCACTAAGTCCGATATTGACTTCTCCTTTTAAGGATCTTTTTGATGTGACATCAAAAGGAAAACTGATCCCTTTTCCGCTTCGATACCTGCCGTCATTGTCAACGCTCAGATCATCGTACACTTCGACTTCCTCATTGTGATCTACCCTCATAACTTTTATGAATGAACAGATTTCTTTATTACACACGAATTCTTTTTCTAATTCAATCTCGTGATCCTTCAGTTCATTTATTTATTCGTTTCAAAGTAATTCGCTCGGGAGGCAATGAGATTTTTTTCTTATTAAAATAGTCAAAGAGGGAAGCCTCAAGGGACCCTATCGTATTGTTAGTCCACCTGTATTTCCTTTAGCTAAGTTCAAAATAAGTAAATCTTATTATGTTTTTCAATGGGCATCTGGTTACTTGAGGGACGGAGTTCATTTTATATTTATGACTGTAATACAATGGATTTTTTGAGATTTTGTTCGTTCTATTCCAGCTCTATGTTACTGCTTTAAAGCGTAAATAACGGTCGTACTTATTTCACGTTTTTGAAACTACGCAATTGCTATATTTACATTATTTAATCTTAACGATATAATCGGCCTATAATGTTCCCACTGCTTGGACACAGACAGACCTCCTCATTTTGAGAGGGAGTGGGCTATAATCTACCACGCGGAAACTGTGCGAGTTGGTAGATGTCACACATGTCTTCGAATTTTTGGTGCTAGGACATCCCGTTTTCTCACTATGTTTTCCTTCACCGTTTTTAGAGCAGTGTTGATGAAATTATTTACACAAAGTAAAGCGCCTGTCTAAGTTCGAACCCACGACCTACACCTCGTAAGTCGGGGCTGTTACAATTGGGCCATCACTGCTCTATCTTAACCATGCTCATTTTTAAATGCAAAATGAAACGACTTCGTGATCAATCAATTTTAATAGCTTTACGATTTGATTTGATTTACAACATAATCGTGGTCCCAGCGGAAGTTACTCACAAATCCATCAGTTTCTTTCTGATTGCACACAGCGAAACCGGCCGGTTGTTGAACGATTCAAGTTATTTTTATGAGTGCTGTTGAAAGGCCTGGTTAAATCCATAACATATTATGTAGATATTAAAATGTGGAAACATCGTAAACGTTGACTGTTCGCGAACTGATTACGAGGCCGTCCCCTCGCATGCTCGCATAGATTTTTAAACACAGCCGTATTGAAGGGGCCCTTTTATTCTTCCTGTTAAGTACACGTTTATGACAAACTCGTAAAACACGGATCACTGAAAATTTTTGATATGTAACTCTCCTATTCAAATGCGTTTTACGAGGCGGCCCATTATAATTTTACTGATGTCATATTTTTTCCCGTCATAGTGATTCTGATTATGCACGGTGATATCAAAGGGATTTTTAATAAAAAAAAAAGTTATGTCTTTTTAATCACTTCCTATTTTTATTGCTCTACTTGAGGTAGGTAGGTCTTTAATATTATTCACCGTAGCGCTATAAAAATCTCATTTGCATTATGAAACTGCCTATGTTGATTTCGGTAAGGATATTTAGTAGACATTTTTATTTCCTTATTCGCGCACAACTCGCACAAGCCTGTATTACTTTTTTATCCGACCATATACATCGAGTGACATTTAAAGCGTTGAAATAGTAGTCTTGTTTACTCTGAGCAAAAATTTAACATCGTAAAACGACTGCACTCGTTACAACAGATGACTGTAATGAGTTTAAAAAACAAAATAAACAAATCCAATTTTATTGCCAACACGAGTTAATTCAAAAATTGCTCCAATTTATAGTCACATGATGTCATAAGGAGGACTGTCAAATAAGAACAAAAATATACGCAATGAAAAACATGTGGCTGTGTACCGTGAGAATATTAAACCCAATCCGATAAAAGAGGAGGACAAAGGAGCTTTATTTCTTTGATATTTTGTACCAATTATGATACTGCGTTGATAAACATGTCCAATAACAAAGCAGAATGGTCTAATCTCGTGAACTCGGGTTAGAATTTTGGAATAACGAGATTTTATTTGAATTTAAAAGTCTTTTGCATAAATAAATAAATGCTTATGCGTATCTATGCTTTAAATTACTAACAAGAACTAGAAAGAAGTGTTATGGGACAAGGACCTCCCCTAGTCCCATGCTACTTCTTTGAAAAGAAGATGGCAAAAGACGAAGAATTGGATAAAGCTCTGATAAGTTAATAATAGGTGTGGGTTTAAAGATAATTCCAGAAACAACACTTTCGTACGGTAGGTGAGATTATCGATACTTGACTATACTTATACCAACACCCTCATTACGTAACATACTGTCAATAACAATCTGAATCATTTTGAAGGATATTGCTAATCCATTGCTTCTTATGTTCGAAAAATTTGTTTGCTCAACAACGTAAATAAGGCAATGAACGTTGTTGAACTGTTAATGAAAGCCATTGCTACTGTTACTGTGTTACGAAATTACCCTGCTGGTCTTGGCCCAAGCTACTTCTTTAAAAAGAAGAAGGCAAAAGATGAAGAATTGGACAAAAGCTAAGATAGGTTAGGTATAAATTTAAAGAGAATCCCGGAACAAAAGTTTCGCAGAATTGGTAAGATGATAGCCACTTAGCTATACTTATGCCAGAGTAAGCAAACCTACACCCCTGCGCACTTAACAAAAACATTGAATCACTACCAAACCAACTCAATATGGACTCTTACCATCTAATTGAAAATCACAAAGTGCATGTGTTTTGTAGTTATATTCACAAAAGCCAGTGGCAAATCTTTTGGTCCTTCGGAACGGATATATAATTCCATGTTTATCTTTGCTCGTCCAACTGCATCAGTAATAATAATGAAAGATTAAATATTGGTTCGTTCCAGTTTTCGCCAAGAGTTTCTTAAGGTCTTAAGGAGGCCTCAGCATATACAAAACAAACTCCCATTCGTGAGCAGTGTAACACTTTAATGCTACTGTTATTATCAAAAGCCGGTGTTTAAAATCTCAAACAGGTGCAAACGTACCAACTCAATAATTTCGAGGAATTACCGTCACCATAAACTTTAAGAAACCCTTATTTATAAAATCAGCAAGCTAGCTTTAATTAAATAATGTTAATGAAATAAAACAAATTGGTTTTTCGATGCAATCGATAACATGTTTTTGCTAACCGCTTTAACAAGTAGACCTTATTGTCGATATAACTGGACCTACGTTTGTTGTACTCTTTTCTATATATTATTATAAGTATACATATATATATAAGGCGCTATAAAAATATCTGCCACGGTTTCAATGGGAGACAGTATTCTGTATATAGATTACAATAGTAAAGATACATTATTGATCTTATGTCATAAATTTTTTCATAGAAAAAAATGTGTGTATAAATTTGAATTGGTTTAGTTGCTATGGGACGGTTTCATCCGTCCCATAGTAATTAGCTGTTGCCGCACCATCATTTTATTTCGTAAAATGTGACGAAGCGACACATCGCGCGTAGTTTTTGAACCACGTTATGCAGAATAGAGTACATGTTTATTTAATTACTTTATTTTCTCAAATTGATTTAACTATTCCGGGGTACAAATTTTCTTCACTAAAGTACCTAATCTGTCAAACAAAATACTGTCTCCCATTGAAGCCGTGGCAGATATTTTTATAGCACCTTATATAGGGTGACTGGTAATTAGTGACCGATACTTAAACACGTGATTGTACTCATAATAACAAAGAACTTTTACTATGGGACCAAACCTGAAATCGCGAAAAACTAATCAGCTGTTCCCTACATTTTGACGAGTTATACGAACATAAATGTAGGGAACAGCTGATAATTTTTTCGCGATTTCAGGTTTGGTCCCATAGTAAAAGTTGTTTGTTATCATGAGTACAATCACGTGTTTAAGTATCGGTCACTAATTACCAGTCACCCTAATATATTAGTAATAATAAAGCTGAAAAGTTTGTTTGTTTGAAGGCGCTAATCTCTGGAACTACCAGTCGGTTTTGAACAATTATTTTTGCATTTGATAGCCTAATTCTTGAGGAACGCTATAGGCTATTTTATATCATGGTAGGACCAATAGGAACTTAGCTAAAATAAAAATGGTCAGAAAGACCGCTAATCGAAAACGAAGTAACGCGGCAGGCGATGCGATGAGACACGGCGGGTCGGAGGAACACGACTTTTCACGCGAACGAAGTTGCGGGTAGAAGCTAGTGGTCGATATAACTGGACCTACGTTTGTTGTACTCTTTTTTTTTTAATAAACTACCTACATGGCGCGAACACTTGTCTTGATGGAGCGCATAAACAATGCCGATACAGTATCGTATCGATGGCGCTCAGTATGCCACTCACGTCGTACATATGGCACCTAATTTGCTACACATATTGTACCGCGCCACGGCACTGTTTTTATTATTATTTTTCTCCGCAATACTCCTTTGTTGATAACTTTTTTTGTTTTTGTTTAGCCTTTACTGTCTCACTGCAGGACAAAAGCCTCCTCCGGAACTCTTCTCCCGCGCCACCTCGAACCAGCCCTCGCGGTGTGCGTCCCTGGTCGTCTTGCCACTGCACCGCTTTCAGGGCCGACCAGTTATCATAGTTATCTTTAGTTTTGCCTGAAGATAACTATGATAACTTAAATAAATTTAAAATATAATGACCAATAAGGCAATAAAGAGATAACTAAATAGTTCTCTCGTTTCGTTGAAATATATTAAGGTCAGGTCAATAATCGTCTACAATGTGTGGCTTTGTTAGACCCACGGTTATGCAACCACGTTGAAACTTTAGCAGGGAGATTGTTCCAAGAAACGTGCTTTGTAGAAAAACATCGGAGGTTTTATTGATTCGAACACGATATGGGAACATAGCCGGGATTCGGAGCATAGCTTTCGAAGTTTAGAGGATTTAATTCGCTGATTAATCTCGATTATAATTTGCGTTTGCATTCCGAGGGTTTATTGACATTGTTGGGGCTACGCTTTGTATTAGGTTTGCTACAATAGATGAATCACGCGTATGATTAACATTTAACTTATTGTGTTAGTTGAGTTTAAATGCTTTTGATAGTTCTATTATTATAGAGGACGAATTAATAATGTTATTGACAATGACATGACTAAACTGTTACATTCGCTTTGTTCAGTTCATAAGGAACCGTTTCGTAACTTGGATGCCATCATTCATATCGCGGCATCTGAATAAGAAATCGTTTTATTATTTTATTTTTATTTAAAAATGTAACATGCAGATGGCCGATGCAAGATGCAACTATACAATGTGCAAGCATTTATAAAATAATAAAACAATTATACTCGTATCCAGTTTCTTTGCAAAGTGACCAGCAAGAATGATAGAACGTATACTATGTATTAAGATAAACAAGTTATACAGGTTCAGGTATTACCGAAGTATCTTTTTTATATGGTAGGTATCAAATTTCTTTCAGTGAACAAAGAACACAATAAAATGGGGGGAACGGGGATGCGTGTTACCGTGGTACGTAATGGCCTGTATTGCGAACACACAAAGGCACACAACCATCACACAACACATCTCAATTGTGCTCATAGCTGCATGTAGTGGCGCGAGCACTGTACTGTAACAACTTTCTGGGTGACCGAAAACGAACGACGATTACATATTTTCGAAAACACCGCAGCTGTAGCCAATATTCCGCGGTGAACTCGAACGCCCATTATTCTGCACCGTAAATAATCCACTACACAAAAACTCTAACCCTTCATTGCCTCTTCCTTTAACGATTCAAAGAAAAGAAATAAAATATGTGAGAGCCAAAACAAAGGGTATAAAACCGAAATGACAGGGCCACACGCTTTTCAAGGAGACGCTATACAAAAAAGAAAAGACTATAATTTCGCATTATGTAATACTCGGAAGGAGTCGTTCGACGGGATTCGTATGCAGCGAGCGTGGTTTAAAAATAACTCAAGGTTAGCTCGCAGATCGAGGGTCCCTTTGTGATATCAAGGTCCACCGGTTGTGCAGGATGCCTATAACCAACATATTTGTGTGTGGACAGCGTAGGTTGTGTTCATCCGAGAAATTCTCTCGCACACAATGTTGTTAAATATTTAAATACGCGACCAATAAAGGAGTGTTTTTTAATTGTCGTTGTAAATTAAATGGTATGACTGAATGAAATTGAACAGTAAATTGTTGGTAGGTAAGTAATTGGTTTTAATTATGTCGGTCTCTTGTTTATAGTTTTATTTCTTGTAAGAAGTTTTCAGCTACAGCTATGAGCCCGCATGCATGCAGGTGTAAGTATTTTATTATATCTCCAAAAAAAAAATACAACAAAGATATGTACGGACATAAGTAAGAATTAGGTGCAGTAACAGTACCCTATGCAGTTAGTAGTTTACTTTGTACCTACATAGTCCGCGTAGCGTCCGTTGTCATTTTGAAAGATTCGATTTTTTTTTTATTTCGGACGCTACGACAATACACGCTACGAAATCTGTAGAGGTCGTTTCGTAGCAGTTTAGCGTCATTCTCAACAACAACGCCTCAGACGCTGCAATAAACTTGGCCATCTACCAGGCCCAAATAGTATGTATAAACATTATAGATGTACCGTCGAGAAGTAGGATCATTCTCAACTTTTCTTCGACATGCTAAAAAGTTTTTTGTAAAGTGAAGCAATGATAAAGTATCTATTGAAAGCAATTGTTCGTTAAACAAGTCGTTTAAATGTTTTATTTAATTGTTAAGGCACGGAAATGCACTTAAAGAAACCATATTTTATTTAAACACCTGAGCTATTGTAGACAACGTGGGTTGCAAAAATGTTTGCTTGTTGAGTAATTTTTATTTTTTATTTTTCTGTAAGTACTTACTTTCTTCTTATTTGTATATAATTTGTCTGCCCAACACGTAAATAACGCAATGAATGTTGTTGAACTGTCAAAATGAAACCGATTCCGATTGATAATGTGTTACGCAATTGCCCCGCCGGTCTGATCCCCTGAACCCCCCTGTCCTCCACCCCAGAATCCCCTGCTAGTTCGTCTTCTGTTTTTTACAGAATGGATCGACTGGACTTGTATTTAATACTAGCTATCTGCCCGCGACTTCGTCCGCGTGAAATTTCACCCTCCCCCCCATTCACCCGCTTAGGGGTGGAATTTCGAAAAACCCTTTCTTAGTGCACCCCTAGACCTCATAAGGAACCTACATGCCAAGTTTGGAATCTCTAGACCCAGCGGTTTGGGCTGTGCGTTGATATGTCAGTCAGTCAGTTCTCCTTTTATATATATAGATAAGTCTGAAATCACCAACCCGTCTTGAGCGAGCGTGGTGATCAATGCTCGTGCCTTCTCTGTCTGAGAAGATGCTTTTGCCCTGCAGTGGGACAATAATAGGTTGTTTTTTTTTTTGAAGTGAAAACTTCTTTAGACGCGTTGGGCATTTTTTGAGATGGGAAAAAACCCATTGAATTCGCGTCACTGTTACCGTAACGACACCGCTTCAGATGTGTTCGGCTGTCCTCGGGCAGGTACCTACTCGGTTTTAATGTACTTATATCCGATATGCCAGTGAATGATGGCAAAGTATTCTGTGTTTTGTTTTCACTTCTGTCGGCACTCCCGGAGTGGCACTGTTTTTCTTCTTTTTTGCACTAAGTATTTACTACGTTTTGTTAACGTTCTTGTGAAGAGTTTTGAAAAATACAAAAATCATTTCGTAATCTGAAATTACCGTTTCCTACATCCTGTCTGCTTTACTATTTCGCATAAATAATTTGATAAGGTTTTCGAAGAATTCAGTCAGTTTCGCAGTATACTGTATACTACTCGTATCGTGTCGCATTTACGATAATCTATTCCGGACATGATATTATGTTGATTTGCATGTAGCGAGGTAGTTTCTTTGTTATTTTGTGGCAGACGCTAACATTTTTAAGTTCTGTTTATGTACTGAATAATTTATCGGACTACATACATACAACATTATAAGTCGTTACACCTACCTATTTTCGAATAATAATGTTGTTTTTTTTTTCAATATTGAGAGGTTGGCTCTGGTTCATTAAATCATTCGTACGCTTTTTTAATGTTAAAGGAAAAGCTCAAATCGTATGTGATATTTCATGTTGAAGCAATAAAAAAAAACGATCGTCAATTATTTTATTTTGCCAACATCATGGGCCCGGGGGAGCGTGACGAAATGCGCAAGCACTCCAGCACCCCGGCTAAAGGTAGCAGCAGGATACCGCGTGGTTTTAGTCAGTAAGAGTCTGACAGACCCCTCCACCCACCCCGGGGTGGTGGACATCCATGAGGATTTCCACACGATAAAAAAAAAAGGTAGGTATAGTATTTTTAGCTCACGCGTTTTACTTGTAGTGGCGCTGTGAATGTGTGCGTGAAGACGAGTACCTAGCGTTAACACGTAACACACCTCACAGACTTCTGACTTCGCCATTATCTCGGACGGTACCGAGAACGCCTGCGCTTACACACACATTCACACCGTGTTTGTACACTTGGTTACCACAAGTAGGTAAAGCGCGCATCGCTTCGTGAGATAAAAATACTGTACCTTTTATCAGCTGCAGTCCTACCAGTGTCCAACCTTCTGAAAACGGAAACAACAACACAAGTTATTTTAAGAACAAAATTAATACATTTTCATTACAAACTCAAGTGCTAACGATAACCAGGTATGTAGGTACACTATGTACAGACCACATCATTAGTATATTTATTTACACTACAAAATGAATTGACATATAGGAAATTATAAATTACAATTAATTTAGTACTTACCTACTTATCAGATTTTTTGTTAGTAACCTAGTTAATCCATTCAAAGTAGTTACCTAGGTACTTTGACTCTCATATTTTATTAAGCAACAATGAAAAAATAAACAAGATCTCACAGCACTTTTGTTAGTACAAACTTTATTTTACGTGTTTCCTCACAAGTGAGGAAACGACATGTCCTAGAACCAAACTTAAACTCAAAGCATTTATTTCAATTAAACCATTTATAGGCACTTTTGAATTGTCAAGAAGTCGGTCAGTCAGAAAATATGAAGCTGTTTGCCGATTCCAAAGCGTAGGTACCTATGGAGAAGAAAAAACGAAGACATGTGACATCCACCAACCCGCACTGGGCCCGCTTGGTATATTACAGCCCACTCGCCTCTCGAAGAGAGGAGTCCTGTGTCCCAGCAGTAAGAACATTATAGTCTGGTTATACTCACAACAAAAATCACTCTGTACAAAATCAGTTCATTAGTTTTTGGGAAAATCGCGGCCATACAAACATACATACATACATACGGGTCGAATAAAGAACCTCCTTTTTTGAAGTCGGTTAATTTTTTTTTTTTTAATACAAAAATACTGCTTTACTTTTTACGCTGACCCTACTTTTGCGAATTCAGTATATTATGTATAAGTAGGAAGTATGTATGTGTAAGTACTTAAGACGCATTTTGCCAAGACCTTGAACCGCCCTGCAGGTGCATCCATCCGTGCACCTGCTAGCATTATGCAGTGACCTATAAAGGCATTAATTAAATAATTTATTCCCGACAATTATCCCTTAGATGTGGGTCTAATAAAAAGGGACGTTTTAAGGGTCCGCAGGATAAAACAATGGGTTTCAATTTATTAATTATTTTAAGTTTAGGATATTTTATGTGATCGTTGTTATTTAGTTTACTATGGAAAAAATCGATAAATATTTTGGAGAAATTGTCTCTATGAATTTTTGTACTACCTAATACTTTAAGAAAAGAAAATAAAATAAAACATATTTGGGACATGCACAGCATTTAAAACAAGCAAAATTAACATTGAAAACAAAAAAATAAAATAAGACCAGCGAGGTAATTGCGTAACACACTATCAGTAGCAATGGGTTTGATTTTGACAGTTCAACAACATTCATTACGTTGTTGAGTAGATACATTTTTCGAACATATGAAGCAATGGATTAGCAATATCCTTAAAAATTATTCAGATTGAGATTGATTGTGTGTTACGCAGTTAGGGTGCTGTGCGAGGCCAAACAGGCTGCTATCTCACCATAATGCTGTGATATTAAAAAAATAAATACCGCAGCGCTGATATTCTGATAGGACTTACTGATATAACACTATGAAGGCACCTAAAAACACAATATTATTACTTCAACTGACTCGTGATTTTATAAGCTGCCTTTCATAATTCCAAGACTCCAATCTATTCTTTGACAATATGCTTGATAACTGGTTCTGTTTTCTGGTTCCTCGATACGCACAGGATAGGCAGGTGTCGTCAAAATCACAAAATCAACATCACTATAGACAACACCTGCCAAAAAAAGACCAGTGTTGCAAATTTATGAAGGTTACCCTGCTGTAAAATTAAAAAAATGAATCACAGAGTACCTAACCGGAAACACACAAACGAAGCAAGTTAATATAAAGCTTTTTAAAACTAGTTTTAATAATAGAAATGGGGTGAGATATGAACCAGTCCCTCACGAAAGAGAACTAGCTACTCCCAAAGTCCTAACTCCTTAACGAAGTGACTATGTCAAGAATTTCTTAAAAGATACGCCAGTAATACCTAATTTGGTTAGCAGTTTCACCACAGGTACCTTTAAAAAAAGAAAACTTAGTATCATGAAAAAATATTTGTGCGGAACCCAGCTCCCTAAAGCAACGATGTAAGTAAGTACTTGACCAACATACCCAGTACCCACGTATTTTTTATGTTCCACTGCACGTCCGCTTGACTGCACGAAAGGAAATGGGGGCTCTATGTAAAACTTTACAACTGTCGTTTTTACACCTAGGTACATACCTATTAGTATGTATTTGAACTTTATTTGTATGCATCCATAACACAAACACACATTTATAACGTAAAGGTCAATATTTATTACAACGATATCAAATATTATGCATCAATTTAATCATTACGTACAGACCTACATTATTTTAATCGAGTTTGCCAATGAAATATGTTTATTGTTGCCAGCAATCATTTCTTTATAAATTCAAAATTATTATTATGGTAACATTCATTATTTACCTGTGCCAACACCACGGTGTTCGCTATTTGAATTTTTATGACGCACGCTGCAAGACTAGAATAACTGTAATAATACATGGATTTCGTGTAAGTATAACAAAGATGAAGGGTTTCGTTATTAAACCCGGAAGTCGTTGCAGACAAAGTTAAAGTGGTGCGTCTATGAGCCATACTTATTCAAATTTACTATGGTTGCCGCCAGATAACAAAAAAATAAATGTCATTGATCCGACTTGTACCAAAAAGTCCAAACTTATTCGATATAAATCGCTCGTCGTACAAAACTGTCACTAAAACTGCTTCGATCGAGTTTCATAATAGCGTCAGGGACGCCCCTTACACTGCCTTTACATTTTTTTCGCATCGTTTTAAAATTATTGGAAAACATTGGAAGATGGGTGTCAACGACTTTTATTTCTTTGTTATCTGGCGGCAACCATAAACACAGTTGCTACTCAGAATATCACTGGCTGTGAATATCACTTTGTAACTGAACCATAAAAACCCCGAAACGTACACGTTTACCTACCTACTTAGTTAATATCAATAAACAAAAGGTAAAGATCTCCACATTTGCTGATCATCTGTGTGGATGTAAACAAAAGATAAGAAAGCTCTTTCTAGAAATTAGTTAAAAATGATTCATTAAAAACAGTCGGTACCTACACCCGATCTCGGCGTTACATCCAGTCACAATAGCCACATTCAAGGGATTTAATGTCGCTATAGATAATTGGGTGCTACAAACAAGGTCGTAATAAATGAAATCTACTGTATTTATTTTATTTTGCTAATAAATTTTAGATGCAAAAATGTCCATTCAGACGCAAAAGAATTTCGATATTGGCTTTTTATTTGGAATTTTTCTGGTAAAATATTGTGGTTCATAATTAGATTAGAATGCATGCAAGTAGATATCGCCCATTCAGAGTATAAAAAGCCAGATGCACGGTAGTTATCCTTATTTACGTACTTATTTATGAATAAATAATATTGAATGGCTATTCAGAGGTCACACAGATGGCGGTCTTACAGACAAAAGCTTCGTAATAATATTGCTGAAAGTCGTTTGTTTGCGACGCAGTTCCTTTGCCAATATATTAATTCTTATAGGACCAATTGTTTATGGTCCTTATTTGGTGGAGATAAGGTTTCTATTGCCGATCAAGTTAAGTTATAGCAACGCAAATGTATGTTTGTAAGGGCATAATTTGACTGGTGTTCGGATACACGTGTTCCTGCGAGTTCCCCTCCCAGTGAAATGCACCTATCACCTGGTTCTAAGGAACGTAGTTGGAATAAAATTGGGTCACACGTTACGCCACTAGTTTCTTTATTCCCTCTGAGGTACTCGGGCCCTCAGCCTTGGACCGGTTTGGTGGAACAAGGCGATTTGGTCCCTTTGGTCCTTTCATACGCGTCCCCTATTAAACACGTGCGCGCTTTAAGAATCATCACATCGATTGACTTGAATGACGTAACTAAGTATTCTGATTCTTTGAGTGCTTAGTTTTTTAGATTCTTTAGAATATTTTATAATAACACTGTGAATTAGGGTGATAACAATGAGCGTTTATTTACAAATTATTTCTTTAGTCCTATGTAAATTGCGTTTTTCAAACACGGTCGTGTTATTTGCAGGAGAACATACTTAGTTTTTTACCAACTCTGTGTTAACTCTGGAAAAGTGGAAATGTTGGTAACTGTTACCTATGGTTTCTACTCTAGCACATTTATTTACAAAGATTATTTTCACCGTATGACCGTAAGCTACATTTTCATGCCAAGACTGGGACCAAAAAAAAAGAGACACCTGTGTTTCAGCGTCGGTCACAGTCGATTTTCTCTAAAACAATTTGACGTAGGTACCTACTTAATTATTCGGGACGCCGATAATATTTATTTCAAATCAAATCAAAATATTTTATTTCACATAAACCGACATGGGCACTTGTGAAACGTCAGAAGCTAGGTGCACGGTTCCTAATGGTCGTTTCGGAATTTAGTTTGGTAATCACCAACCTGTTCCTTTTTCTATCAATTCCACCAATCGTCTGATTTTTTAAAATATAATATTATGAGAAAGTACCTATATTTTTATTCTTAATATTTTATTTAACTAAGTACCTATAACAATTATTAACTGCTGATCTAATGTAACAGAAAAGTCTTCCTTCTTACTACTTTTATCCTTATAGCTTTAACCATAGAAATGTAATTCATATTTATCTTCTATGCTTTTAACCGATTGTTTAATGCTGGTTTGGGGTTGTTGTTGGGTTTACCCCGGGACTAAAAGACTCCGGAAATCTCCCAAATGCAAGCTTTGAAACTAACAAATCGTAGGGAATCCCAGGCAGATGTCCGCCCTTACTTATGAATGGTGGAGGTACGGCTTGCACATGGCCGATTTATTGATAAATTCTCTTCATAACGATCGTACAATGTCAATTAAGTTCTCCAAAATTGTCTTAGCTTTTACAAACTCATTACATGACCTAAGTGCTTTAGTATGTGGCTCGTAGAATAATCTGACAAAAAATCAGAATGATTGTAATGTATATTAGTAAGTATGGTTGTTTTTGTGAAAAGAAAGTTTTTAGAGGCATCTTCATGATTTTTTTGTCTATGGTATCAAATTAGTTGTATTATGTTTTCAACACACTATCTAACTCAATATATATCATTGATCTAACTAGCATATATCCTGAAGAATATCATATATTTTTCCAATGATTTCAAAAGAGTAATATATAAGTCAATGTATTTTTCTGATTTTGTTTACTGTAGCCCTTTGATTATATAATGTCTAGATAGAGCATCAATTATTGCGCGCAAACGTGTCAAAAATACCAGCCAACTGTTGGACTGTAAGTACTTACCCGCCGATTAGTGCCGATCGTACCGCTTTGGTGTCACTACGTATTACGCGCGCTAAGTAATAAACAAATAACAGCGATAAAATGACGGTATGTGCTATTAAACTGTGCCGAAATTATAAAGGAAGGGTAAAAAAACACCAAACACATCACATATCATCAGTAAGTAACCAAAAAGACTACGTATTTGTTTTTTGTTTTTATATTTACCAAATTACGCCCTATTACGCCATATTTTATCAGTGTTGCCATGTTTCTTTTTTCCATTCTCCCAACTTAACGTCCTTTTTTTGTGGGTATATTCGTTGCTTTATGGTTACGTTTATATTATTTAGTTGATGTACTTTTATTATTCGATTTCAAAAATGGTGAAGTTTTTCAATTCGTCTGTACTTTTTTATAATAATATAATGTTCGCGTATAACTTTTTTGTTTATGAGCCCATTTTAATGATTATTGTTGCATTGGGTCCAATAAACTGATTTCAAAGGTGCCAAGAGTAATTTTAATAAGATTAATTTATTCCATTCGTATTATCATTTGTGATCTTTCATTTGAAATTTCCAAATACAAACTGCCTAAAAAGTTAAATATTCTAATTGAATTAACTTAGCTGATTTAATATAACACAACATTCACACACACAACTCTAATTCAATTAAATAGTGTTTTTTATTTATAAATACAAGTAAATAAAGTCACTACTAAAACTGAATAATACTACAAACATACACCTAAAACTTACTTATATTATTTGTATAGTCAATTTTTTTAATATGTGATTTATGGGAGAATTGTAGTAGCTGGTATCATTATTCACGCACACAGAGACATAGATGCACAGTGTAAAACACCGCCCGCACGCACACATGTTTGAAATTGTTGCCTCGTTTTCTTTGTTTTGATTGTAGGGCGACGCTCTATCTAGACATTATATAATCAAAGCTGTAGCCGATCATATACTTTTAGCTTTGATTATATAATGTCTAGATAGAGCGTCGCCCTACAATCAAAACAAAGAAAAAAAAAAAATATAAAAACAAAAAACAAATACGTAGTCTTTTTGGTTACTTACTGATGATATGTGATGTGTTTGGTGTTTTTTTACCCTTCCTTTATAATTTCGGCACAGTTTAATAGCACATACCGTCATTTTATCGCTGTTATTTGTTTATTACTTAGCGCGCGTAATACGTAGTGACACCAAAGCGGTACGATCGGCACTAATCGGCGGGTAAGTACTTACAGTCCAACAGTTGGCTGGTATTTTTTGACACGTTTGCGCGCAATTGATGCTCTATCTAGACATTATATAATCAAAGACTTTTAGGCATTATAAAACTTGCGTTTTTTTGCGTTTAGGTCCTCCTCGGTAGTCCGAAAAATTATATATTTTTACTTACTTTTTTTGCAGTTCAGTATCACCACCCTAATTGCGTAACACACCATCAATCACAATCTGAATGATTTTGAAGGATACTTACTGCTAATCCATTGCTTTATACGTTCGAAAAATTTGTCTGCTCAACAACATAACGCAATGAATGTTATTGAACTGTCAAAATTAAAGCCATTGCTAAATTTCGCAGGTTGTAGTATCTTGGTTTAAATGATTCGCGGTTATATCAAACATTTATTTATAGAATTAGAATCATAAAAATCATCAATACAAGAAACAACAAGCCTAAGAATTCGAAATAAATTTGAATGTGGAATTCCTAACCAAATGCCAGATTTTTATATCAAAGTGGCCAGTTCGACAAAATGCAATTTTTTTATTGTAAGGATAGATAAGTACTAAGTATAACTTTTAATAATAACCGTTGACATTCATCTTTTTTTAATCAAGTGTATCAAGTCTATTTTAATTATTTTGTCACTTAGTAGCTATTAACTAAGTTTTAATTACTTATTTTTATAACGTATTGTAGATAACATTTATTTTATTATATAAGTAAGGTATATAAAATCTATGTATATCTAATACTAAAAATAACAAAATTAAATCCTAACTTAACTAAAACTATACAGATATATACTATTTTTATTAGGTAAGTAGTTAAATCATTATTTATGAGTGCATTAGTACACACGGCTACAGATCAAGCTATACATAACCAGTATAAGCTGACTACTAATTTTATGAAAAACCTATACAAGGCGAGGTCAGCTAAAATTGGAAATGTATAGCTTGATGTGTAGCCGTGTGTACATACCTACCGTTCTTGAAAACATTGGACTTCAGAATTTTGCTGAAAATATTGACCTAGTGGAAATAATACTTACTTTAAGTTATTACCAAAAGTCCGTACCTACCTAAGTATATTCCCAATTTCCGGGGCCCGGCTCAAGATCTAACTAAGTAGGTATAATCAGCCTATAATGTCCCCACTGCTGGGACACAGCACAGGCCTCCTCTCTTTGAGAAGGAGTGGGCTATAATCATAGATAATTAATTATAATATAGGCTTTGGCTATAGTCTACCACGCGCTCAGGGCGGGTTGGTAGATGTCACATGTCTTCGATTTTTGGTCCTAGGACATGCCACCGATGCCGCGGCCGGTTTCCTCACCTTGTTTTCCTTGCCGTTTTGAGAGCAGTGGTAGTGAAATTATTTACTCTAAGCAACGTGCCAGCCTGGGTTGGTTGGAACTTGGAACACACAAACGACAAGGTCTAAGCTTCCTTGAAATAGTATGAGACAACCAAACAGTTCAAGCAGAGCAATACTTCTCTATGGTAAACAAAAATATGTTTATAATATTGAATTAAGAATTTGAGACAATTTTCAAGTTATGGAACAACAAACTGAATGTCATACTAACAGAGTTCAAATTCCATTGTAACCAAAAACTTATAAGGACCTTTTTGTTACGAATGGTCACTCAAAAATCAACTTAGAAAATATGTTTCTAAATTAGCTAACTGATTAAGCGGCGGGCGGTGGAATGTAAATTAAGTATGTGAAATTATCGTAGACAGATAATTATGAACACTCCTATAGTTAGGTGTGAGAGATTATGGAAGTCTATGCATGTCTATGATCATTGAGTATGTATATCAAGTAAGTATTCATATTCATTTATTTTGCGTTCCACAAGGTAAAATCTGTAATAAACGTTGTATAGTATCTGTATAGTTACACGACGTTTTGTCTTCTTCTTTCGAAAATCAAATTACTGACGACCAAAAGAGAGAAATGGGTGTGTAACTATTCATCTGATATAAGATATAATACGTAGTAAGGGGGTTATGTTTATATTATCATAACTATCCGTACCTATCTAAGTAAACAAATTGTGGTATATATATGACTTGAGTGAACTCTGATGTACTGGGACTGCGATAAGAAAACCACTGTTTGTCAGCATAATAAGCTCAACAAACGGATAAGTAGGTAGGTACTTAGGTTCTAAACTAAGTACTTACTCATAGCAATGAAAATTTTGTTTCTTTACCTAACAGTGTTACTTTTACGTAATAACCATCTAAATTGATAAAAAATGCATTGCTTTTTAGCATTTCATTTATATTTTACCTTTAATAGATCCGTTCCGTTTTTTATGAATATTTATTTTATACTAGCTGTGCCCGCGACTTTGCGTGCATGACAGGAAACGTTTTAATTTTTTTGCGCGGAACCTTAATTCTTTTTCTAAAATAAAAGTAGCCTAAGTTACTCCTTATTACATCAGCTATCTGCCAGTGAAAGTCCCGTCAAAATCGGTCCAGGCGTTTCAGAGATTAGCCGGAACAAACAGACAGACAAAAATTGTAAAAATGTTATTTTGGTGTAGGTATGTACCGCGTGTATACATCCATATGCAGTTAGTAAAAAGCAGTTATAAGAAGCAGCGTTTTAATATTACAAACAGACACTCCAATTTTATTTATTTGTATTGTATAGATTGCTCAATAATTCAGATTAAAAAAACGGAAGTTTTAATTTAATAGTATTTTGTAACATAGTAGGTAAGGTGCAGCGGGGCAATCTCGACAGCGGGAAAGGACATGTTATGAAATGGGCTTAAAATATTTTGTTTTTTGGACAGCTATCATGTGTGGTTTTTCTGATAGGGAAAATTATTCAGGATGGCCTTACAAAAACAAAAAAAATATTAAAAGCACCATTACTTAATAAATAAATATTTTAAATCCAGATATTTTTCGTGTCGTAATATTATTTTTGCACATTGAAACAAAGAAAAAATGGTTAAATGTCATTTTTTAAAGCAAATTATACACCTTATTGTTATTTAAAATACTTATTAGATGGCTTAAAATAAAACCAACGAATTATCTCCATGATTTGTATGTATGACATTGATTCCTTTGCCTCTTAATGGAATCTATGAAAACATTACCCGTGTCAGTAAGGTTGTCATCACACTTGTCAGTTGTCATGTCTCATTGTTAAAATAGTATGACAAGGATAATGAATTTATACATATGTACCAAATATCCTTATTTTCTCCTACAATTTGGGACTTTATCATCATGAAGTCGGTAAATTGCAGAATGACTACTGATGATTATATGTCTCCTCCAAGGCAGGCCAGTAAACCAGTCCAGATACAGACTAGATTGGATTGGACCTGTTAACCTTTTGTAATAGTCGCTCCAGCAGGTCGGAATAGGTGAACATTTTTGTGTATTAGGTAGAGAAATAAAAGTAATGTATTTTATTTATATTTGTTTGTATTTATTGTACCTCTTCATTTTCGACATCTTCCCTTACAATTATATTATCAAGAAACTGTGCAGGCGGTAATATATTGTTTTGATGCCGAGCCCACCCAAGATACCATATGATCGTCATTACATGGGCACAGCTTCCAACAGCTACGATAAATGGATGTATAAATTGTGTGCAAAATCCAAGTCCGAGTGAGAAATCAGGGTCATCAGTATCGCTGGTCGTCGGGTGTTCAAATCGTGTGCAGTATCAAAGAATCCAAATTAAAAGCCAGGTCAAATTAAAACAAGAAACTTGGACAAAAATAACACACAACAAAAACACAAACAAATTCAAATCACTTGTGTCTATTCTGTTGATTGACACGTGATTGACGTTCACATTTCACAGTGACAATAATGACATCCAACCGAAAAGTGTTGCCAGAATCAATAATTACTGTGGGTTGCAATTTATTTTTTAAATAAAAAATATTTAAAAATATAATAATTCAGGAAGGGGGCTTTCAAAAAAATATATATAAATATACAAAGTCTCCTTAATTTATGTACTTTCATAAAAATATTATATCTTCCCCGTTCACAGCAGCTTCGAATAAAAGCCCAGCCTCCATACAAAAACCTAACATGTCCTTTCAACTAATCTTAATAACTTCTACATTTTACTTTATTTGAATAAGTGGCATCTATGGCCGGATAGCTCAAAAGCAATTTCATAATTTCTACATAGATGACACTGCTAGACCCAATACTGTTTGATCGACACGGCTATTTTGTTTTCTTCTCTTTTTCATGTTTGCACGTGCAAATTAGTGTCTCACATTTTTGCGAAAAAAAGTGGTAATTAATGTGTTTTTCGAAGATTTTCAAAGGTAAGACATTTAATTAAAGCCTATTTCATGTTTTTAGCTATTTTTTTCTGTTGTAACTTGCGTTTTAACAGCATTTTGGTGTGAGTTTGAATAACCCCACCTGGATTGTAATGGCGGCTAATTTCAACTATTTTGCAGTTGAAATTGCCCCACCAGATTTTATATGGAAATGAACAAACACTAGTGATGTGCATGTTTCGATATGTTTTGTCGATGTAAATACTTTACAAATATTTAACTTGTAGCTATATTATTGTAATCTTTCTATTCGCAGGATCGCAACACGATTCAAATCGATGCATTTCGAGGGATTTTTCAATTTCTTACTACTTTATTAATTTATTGCAGATGGTTCGCCACTATAGAGAGAGAGAGAGAGAGCAAAAATCTTTGTTTGTAATGAATACATAATTAGTAGGTGCCTGTCAATTCGACCAGTACTTTTTAAGAATTCAAAGATTAGTTTTAAGTTGATTACCTACTTTTTATTATGATTTTTGTTAATTTTTATATTTGTTAGATTATTAATTGCTGTTTTAAAACTAAAAAAGACAGATGAATCTTGGTCCTAAATTATAAAATTGCGTAACGTTTATATGACCGATTGTAGATTTAGGACGAGGGGTGCTCTGGTTCTATTTTAAATACATATTCCTTTCTTAAAATGAAGTTTTGATTTATGATTAGTGAGTAGATATAGTACCTTTAGTAGATAGCAGACCAAAATTATTTATTGGTGTATCTATCGACTTATTTTTTATTACGATCCCATCACTATTAACTATGGCGAGCAGTCGAAATTACCCCGCCTAAACCTTTAACTTGTTTTTATTCAAAAATGAGCCTAGCTGCATATATGACAAGATTCAATTTAGATCACCATCCCTATAAAAAAACTCTGCAACTGATTAACATCAAGCTAAGAGCTCTAGAAGAGAAATTATAATTAATAGTTGAAATTGCCCCACGGAGGGGGAATTACAACTATTTTTGCCTTTTTTGACAAAAACACATTTTTAAGCCTATCTATTGAATATTTTTCAATATGAGTTTGTAAAAATAATACACAGATAATGACTCTGGACCGTCAATACATTACATTTTTAATAAAAATATATCATCTAATATTTTTATACCTTCAAAGTTGTGGTTTAGGTTTTACCCATAGAAATGTAAAAAACAGGTTTTACCAGTCGAGATTGCCCCGCTGCACCTTACTTATTTTTTTTTTTATTTGTATGGTGTTGACTGCTGACCCTGCAAATTAAAAAACATGTTCTCCCTGTAATGACTGATGTATGATGGCTAACTATAATGACGGACCAACTTTCTATCATTGTGTTGTGCTCACCTGTGGAAAACTAAACATTTTTTTATCAGTTATTCGTCTGCCGGAACCGGGAATCGACCAGCCAACTGAGAAAAAATCCTGGATAAGTATAGCTGTTATTTCTCACAACAGCCATGTCAACAAACAAACAGCTCCGACCGGAGGGTGGGCTGCAAGCTGCATTGGCAACAGCAACACCGATGGATGAGAGGATGCGACACCCGCTCCCGCGCCTGCTACCCGCTACCCGCTACCTCGCGAAAGTGAAAATTCGCTCGGCACTTTCTCCCCACCGCCGCGTCGCATCGGCCCGCCCCTCGCTGCACCGCGCGCCCCTCCGCGGCGCAAGGTCAGCCCCGCGTGCAGGCGGGTGGCGCGGCGGCGGGCGGCGCGGCGGCGCGGCGACGCGCTGCGCTCTTGAAATTTCGCTTTCGTTCACTCGCGGTTATTAGTCGGCCGCGCGCGCTCCGGCAAGCATGTGTCTCGCGTGACGCGCTCCACTACTTCCGCGCGGCACGTTCGATTTCGTTGGTATGGCCCCGCGACGGCAAGGCGCCACCGGCGAGCGCGAGGCGGAGGAGGCTCGCGGGTGCTGCGTGCCTGGCGAGTGCCTGCGCCCCCGGGAACCCGTGCGCATCGAGGATGCCGTGCGCGTTCTATGCAACAATGACACGTGCGCTGCCGGCCGGTACATGCACCGAGAGTGCTTCGAGCAATGGGAAGGAGGAGTTCTCGCTTATCTCAAATCCTGCGGTCGAGCTCGCTCCTGGTCCGAACGTCAGAGGCATCAGAATTTATGGACTAAGAAAGGGTACGATCTGGCGTTCAAGGCTTGCGGCTGCCGGTGCGGGAGAGGGCATTTGAAGAAAGATCTGGACTGGGCGCCTCCGGGTGCTGCTATTCGCGCTGAAGAGGAGAAGAAGCGTCGCCGGCGCACGCGGTCAGGACGCACGCCGGCGGCTCCGGACGGCCGCTCGCGAGCCTTCAGCCTGTCCAGCTCGGGCTCCTGCTCGCCGCCCTCGGCCCCATCCGAGCCCTCAGCTAGTCCCACTCACGCTCCGACGCACGGCGTCATGCCCGCTAAGAAGATATCCAAACCAGAAATTATTTCCGACAGGATCAGGTAAGAAACTTTATGAAATTGTTTTTTATACCTAAGTAAGTTTCATATCGGTTAACTGTAGGTTTTGACTTACGCATACATTACGAGGATTACGAAATATCTGCAGTTAGCTATACACAAACAACTTGAATAACCACCGCTATAAAGGTAAGCTGGTAAAAACTATACGAGAGAAACATAAATAGTTTCCTACTTGTTAAGTTGTTATACAAACTTCGTAATGCCATGGCGTTACAAATTATAAACACTTTAAATAAATAAGCCCACAGATTCCCGAGTGCATTGAATTTTATTTGTGTAGGTTGGTACACCGACATCGTAGTGTGTGTATTGAATGCATTTCTTGTCGGTTGTTTATATCGTATCGAATAGCAGCCCCACATAATTGGCGTAGAACTGGTTGTGCCGGTGGAGGCGGCCGAACGCGGCGCGGAAACCGGCCGGCGCGGCCACGGCACGGCGGCCGGGCGGCCCTACGCCCCGCTATTGAATTTAGATAAGATGCGAGTTGCACTCCGTGCACCTACCTATGTTTGGTTAACCCTAAAGTGATAAAAACTTCTTACCTACGAGCTCAACTTTGAAAGGTAGGTTTGTGAAGACAAATCGTAGAATTATTTACGATTTTATAAGTAGCAATAGAAAGCTTGTGTTTAGACAGTAGGAATTTTAGGCTTGAAAACTAGACGAAACACGAAGGCTACTCGGATATTACTCAGCCTAGTTCTTACTTTATAAATCCTATCTTTAAGTTCCAACAAACTTCACTTACCAGTATGCCTAATACTTTTATTCGAAAATGGGTACCTACCTATCTCGAAAAATCTTGAAGGTATTTTTACATGTCGATGGATTTATCTTAAAGCGTAATAGATGTCATTAGTCATTGATAAAAACTCTATTAGTAAACAAACCATTAAAATATTTGGTTAAGTTGTTATCTAAAAACGCATAAAACATCCACTCACTTCCTGATCCCCATGATTGATATTTGTGTGCTATTGTTATTAAACAACCTTGCGGTGTGAGTAATGCACAAAAACTCCCTTGTAACAAATAACAATAGACAAACTCACAAAAAACGTCTAACTGTTAATCCTATTTGAATAAAGGCCACATTTAAATAAAACGAGTTTGAAATTAGAACGTATCAAATAAAATCTTAATCGCTCTCGTTGAATGTTGCCATTTAACTAACGTGTTGTGAAATTATTTAATTGTCATTGTCATATTTAGGAAGCGATTAAAAAAAAAGACATGCAAGGGCGACATTCTGCCGCACGCAAGTTGCGAACAACAATTTGTTAAAGTGAGCTTTCAACTGTCACTTGCAACAGTTTTTTGTGAATAACGTCGAGTTTTAATTCGCACCCAAATTGGTGGAGCCTTAAAAATGCAATTGCGTCGGCTTAATACATTAAACGCGGTTCGCTGCACAGCTGGTTTCCGTTTCCTGGCAACAGTGCGTTTTTCCCGAAATTACGGCAGCTGTACCTTCCCCAAATTGTTGTTCCCCTGTTGTCTTCGCTAAAAAAGGAAACACCTGACGCTGCTAGTCATTACACCGCTGCAACGCTTACCGCAGCAAAAAAAAAAACATGTAGGTAACAAAAATTATTTAATTTTAAAGATGTAGGTAACTACAACATCATTACGAGCAACATGATTTGCAAATTCTAAAAAAGTTTATTATTTCTCATAAATCTGTTAAGTATTATCAAAACTATTTTAAGTGTAATGACGATGAGTTTTGATAATGTTATCAAATAAAAACAAAAATTATTTAATCATTTTGTATTTCTGTTTCAAAACTCGCTATTTTTGAACCCAATATCAAAATCTAAATTCCATTCCAAATAAAAGTACAATCGCATACAAAAATATTTCTATGTTGCGAGCACACATAATTGTTTTAACCATTAACTAGCCGATATAGAACCGTCGTCGTCATTATCCTTACTCGTTATAAGTATTAGTCTATAAATAGAAAAACACATGAATGAATGAACAACATTATCCTGTGTTGATATCAGAGTTTAGATGAAAAGAACTCCGTAATACTAAATACCCGGTTTATTTATTTATACAATAATACCTACTTTATTTAACATCTAACAGTCAAAAAAAAAAAAAACGATTATGGCAATGCAGTTCTTTGGCCAACAAATAGGCCAGCCCTCTGGTCACGTGAGTTGACCAACCGCTTGGCGATGTCTCTAAAAAGTGGTTAATTTTAAGTAGGTATTTTGTTAATTTTTTTTTTTTCAATCCTCTTTCGACGTTGACAGATTATGCATTGATAAATGTGATATCTTGTGTCATGGTAGTAATCTTATCATTCTTATCTTGTGTTGTTTGTTGATAAGTAACATGTCACTGATATGCATTCAAAATTTAGGACATAACATTTTTATACATATAATTACACTAGTCTGTTGTTTTCGTACCAAAATCGGCAAAACAGAACGTTGCAACATTAATTTACTTATTCTGAAACCGGGGGCTGTCTACCGAGGTTTTTAATATCAATTAAAAACAGTTGCTTTGTTTTGTTATTATAATTATGTATGCAGAGCCATCCAAAGGATAAATTCATTTAATTTTTTACTCAGCAAAATGTACTTTTTATTAATTGAATGTGAATTAAATTGGACACTGCAATGTCCGCACAACTCTTTACTTAACTATTTTATTTTTAGATTCAATGATAAGGAATGAATTAAGGAATAAACATATTTTTTATTTAACTAAATCAATAGAGGTATATGAATACATGCGGTTACATATAATCTGGTCACAGAGTGAGTGATGTAACTTATTTAAAGTATTTAATTTAACCTAAAAATAGTCTGACAGAATCAGTCAGAAAAGGTTTGACCATAGATCTACAAAAGTAAAAAATACCAAAAAGATTCATTGTTATTTTTCCTCAGTCGCGTGCGCATAAACGTGTCTCTTCTATCTAATCAAGTGTAGGTGATCGTGGGTATATTTCCTTTATTAAATCGTGGGCGAACTCTGGCGCATCCTACAAACAATCCAAGCACTCTTTATTCATTCGTTATTTTAACTTGACCTAATAAAGATGGTCGTAATAACCTCGGTGATTTTATACGCGTAATTACACGGGCCTTTAATTAAATAATTTTGGTTGTATTGTTTTTAGAAATTATCAAAATACTGATTCGGAACTCGAAATCTGTTAAATGATTTTAATACCCGATGCACTAACTAATAAAATACATAAAAAATGATTAAACAAAAGAAAAACCAGCTCAGAAATAACTTTTATTTTATCTGTTTTTTTTACCCAATTTTACATCAGATCTTTAACTTCATCAATTAAAAAAAAAAAAATGTTAATCTCACAAACAGATCATCTTCATCTGCCTAGTCTTTTTACAACTATGTTGGGTCGATTTCCAGTCTAACCGGATGCAGCTGAATACCAGTATTTTACATGGAGCGACTGCCTATTTGACCTCCACAACCCAGTTACTGGGTAATACGATACCCCTTGGTATGATTGGTTGTCAGACTTTCGGGCTTCTGACTACCCGTAACAACTATCAAAGATCCTCGAATGACAGCCGGGAACAACGGCTCAACGTGCTTTCCGAGACACCGAGGGGTCTCGGTATGTAAAGATGGTCACCCATCCACAGACCAACTGCGGCAAGCGTAGCTTAACCTGATCGATCGACCGGTGCGGCTGTTATTATTTAGCCACGGGCCCCTCAATCTCACAAACAGATAAACCGTCATAATAAATCTTACGTCATTAGGCGAGGCACCAAGTACCTATAAGATTTCTCAAATCGATTCCAAACAGAACAAATGAAGCAGTTAGTATGCACCGGCGCATCGTTTTGTTTTCAATTATGTTACTAACGCATAAATATAGTCTATTATGTCTCGAGTCTTTATATCGGACATCAATTTTAAATTATATCTATAAAAATACCTTCTTTCCGCGGGTCGGATGGAGGTTAATTTAAAAACCGAATACAAAATCTAAGTAACCGATTTATGTAAATTTGGTGGTCATTGTAAGTAAACTTATAGAAAAACAAAAAAAAAATACCTAAAAATTGTATTAGCATTTCAGTAAAAAGTTGTAGGTTTGTCTATAACATCTTGCCACTAAAGTACTTGACAAAATACTCCAGTCGAATTTCACGAAGAGTGAGCAACTATGTAAAAGTCATTGTGTATGACTTACGTCGTATTCCTGTTGCTATATAAAACTAGAGGAAATTACCTGTTTAAAATAAAGCCATTTGCATTCCGCGTCCGTCTGAGGTGCGTCGCACAATATTGTGTTGTGTACACATACTTAAGACATCTTGCGTGAATTTATTGAGTAAGAAGTACAGCTGTCGGTTTGAATACCTACTATCGTCTAGAGTATTTGATAGTTTAAAACTAGCCATGCTTATTTTGCATTCCGAGCAATTTAAGGTTAAATACTTCCTTAAAGTTGCTCGTTACTTAGGTAAGTGACCTGTAACTGGTTAAGCAGCTATGGTTCTATGTTTTCCGTTTCAGTATTTTGTGCAACCAAGTTACATAAGATTTGTAGCCAAAAAATTAAACAAATTGCTTCCGTAGTAAAAAAAATGGACTCGTAAAAAAATGGCAGAGATTTTATGACTATGAGTACAAAAACCTTTTTTGTCATTTGAGAGGATATAGCTCAGTTTTTAAGCTCACAAAAAAATGCTATATTATGTACTTACTAAATGACAGCAGCTACGTAGCTGAGTCTGAGTCACACGTAAACATGTCAAAAGAAACAGTGCAAAAAATATTAAATATAAAAATATTTAACGGCACGATATTCATACGTACAATTATTGTGTTTAGTAGACGCTATAATTTTAGCATTAATTACTACTGTTTAAAATATAATTACAGTGAGCATTGACGGTAAGACGGGCTGCTCGTTGCCCGCCCATAATAACAAAAAAGAATAATACAAAATTTTTTAATCTAAATGATTCTTTATATTTTTGTTCTAATTTTATAAACAAGGACACGTGAGTAACGATATTTTTATAAGTTACAGACTTTATTACCTTGAGAAACTAAAATGATGCTAGTAATTTTAATATCCTTATAGATCTAATAAATATTAAGTACATACCTGTTCTAGTTCTTTTAAAAATAAAATGCAGTTTACATTGGTCCATAACATTTTTATGATAAAGCGGTTTCTGAAAACCGGTTTTTTATATTAATGAGTGGGCGTGACTTTTTTGGTAAAAACACATAGTTGTTTAGATTTTTGGCAGCTTGTTATTAAGTTTTGAAAGTATAATGTAGTTATTATACTTATTATCTAAAGGATCACGTAATAATTTATTATGCGTGAAGTAACATTTATGAAATGTATAATTATGGTGTTATGGTTATGAATGAAGTGTAGTATCTTTTGTGAGGTTATTGCGGTAAGATGTATTTTTTAGACGCAAGCTACATTATGCATTGGGTATAAATACTGCGATATTATGAATCTTTTTATATGTTATTCTAATTAAAATCATCATCATCTCTGCCTAGCCTTTTCCCAAGTAATTAAAATGTCAATACAATATATAATTTAATAGTTCCTTTACGTTCATTCATTTCTTATAGGTAGTATAGTCCTGAATACATAATATATATAATTATTACAGCGATGAATAATCTCATGAATATTTATTTGATAAGTATCACGATATGTTTTAGTTACATAAAAAGCATTGGCTAGAATCACGTCGTGGCTTCCGCGAATCGTAAATTTTCATTCATTTGTAAATGCTATGGGATTTCCATATTTTAGTTACCAAAATATTTCTAGATTGGTAACCCAATGCACAAGCAAAACACTATGCTTAAATGATTCTGCACTCGACTGTACGCATTACTCTTTTTTTTTTACTTTATTATTACTGTACGGTTTTTTTTATTATTCCTTCACATTTATTTAAAATGGCTTTGGTTAGTTCCAGGTTGCCCAATAAAAACTAATTAGGTAATTTATCTGCTGTTTGCATATCGTTCAATACCATTACAGGTGGCGAAACAGAAAAACAACTAGGTACCGGATTTAAAAATCTATTACTTACGTAAAAATTCTGATTTCGGACAGGGGCTGTTCTTTTCGAAAAAAAATTTTGGCCACTTTCTGAAACCCTTTAGTAGGGGGGAAGGGCCTACTAAAAAAAAATAAGACTTGGATGAACCCCCTCCTCTTTTTAATCGTACGTAAGATCAGTAATAATCAGTATCTACCAAAATTGCAAAGAAAAAGAAGTAAAAAATTATAAACTTATCATTTTTGTTTACTTTTGTGATCTTACGTAAGAACAGACCGCTCCCCACGTAAGAAAAAATAAGACTTATTTGGACCATCAAATCGTCTTACGTAATAAATGAACAGCCCCACACTAAAATCGATATAATTAGCAATGTAAATGGTAAACATTGGCTAATGCTTGTCAAACTTCGAAGTAAACCTGATGTGTACTCTGAGTACTTATTTAAATTACATTTAAGTGCAGTACATAGTATGTCTGAGGCGCGACCACTGTGAGTCAGTCGCCAGTCGGGCGTGAAGCAAACTTGAGGAGGGGAGGCCTCTAAAGGATATCACTGCACCACATTGAACACGTCTTAAAGTGTGTGTCAGGTTTTATTGAAACTCCTCCATCCAATTTACACACGTCTTTCAAGACGTTTGACTTAAAATTAAATTAATAGCGTAATTAAACTATTTAACTTCATAACAATAAATATTTCGAAGAATAATGTGTGACTGACTGTACGCATTGATGGGATGGTATTTAATAATAGAATCGCAGGAAATTGTAACTGGCACCAGAATTAAATTAAGTATTGTGGTCAATTTTTATTGGAAATCTAAAATTAAATTAACACAGTTAATAAAAAATAAACACACTGAACGCTGAATAAAACATTTGCATTATACACACAGCTAACCTTATTGTACAGACGCCAGCACATCAACCTACCCCTAACTGTCAAATTTTCACAATCAACATTGAACCTTATGCTTTAGCGATAAAGTTGAAAATCTATTACAGAAATCTGACAGATTGTAGTAGGTTGATGTGCTGGCGTCTGTACGTTTTATGTATTGCAATTTTAAATTGCATTTATCTAATGTAATGACTAATGAGTCAATGCATTCTCGACACACTTGCGGTTATTTCAAGCTGGTTCTTACATAAATGCGCATGATTTGCTACGCCGCAATGAATAAATAAAACCTTTATTTTTTATGAATTGTGAAAGCAGTTATTGTTTCACAGAGAACATAAATTTCTAATGCATTACTATTCGTTACTCACTCGTCTATTGTGAATTTTCTGTGGAAAATATAAACAGAGGTGCAGTTTTTATGTGTTCCGTTTTCAAACCATCGAATGCTCTGAACCAAAGTAATAATGTAAAGCATTCACTTTGTACGTGGTCCAGTTTGTTACCACGGTAACCAGTAACAAGCGTGCGTTCGTCGTAATTTTGCTAGATTAAACAGTTTTTCTGTTGTTCGTCGTCGTGGTCAATTGTCTGAAGTGTGTCTGGATTTCCCGCCAGTAAGGGCAGTGATTTCCGTTCCCATGCCGGCGGCGGCGGCGCGCGGTGCGCCGCCGCCCCGGTAGCCGGCACGGCTCGTTAGCGCCGTTTTTAGGGCGTGATCGACGCAACGGCGCATGCCTGCATAAATTGCATCCAAATACACAACCCACTCGAACCCCTTTTGCGTGCATCTCTAATATTCCACTCTGTCACGCATCCATTGCGGTCGACCTTGTATCGAATTTTTGGAACACGATACTCACCTTTGCCGACCGAAACTCTGTTTAGCCGAGACAATGCTGTGTTTTTACATTTGCACAGCTTAAAAAGTGCCGTGTCTCGTCATTTTACTTGCAAATTCACGTGATTATGCATAGTGGAGTCGGGCGAAGATGTATTTACGTGTGCATTGTATGCATTGTGTGGTGTACGCGTGTGGGCACGCACCGATATGTCCTACTCCACACGACAACGTACCATCGCGGCCTTTTCCTCCTGATCACTTAAACATTTTTTGCCTAAATCCTGCAGCGGTGCCAAGCCACGCCCCTTTCCTATTAGGAAAGCGATTAACGCAATTAATTTCAACCTACACTGCGCAGCTTAGTGACGCATCACGTGTACTCCTTTTGTGAATTTTTTTACGGACGAACTATTTGACCTTGGCGCGGGGCTAGAGAGCGCTTCTATTTTTTGAGTGCAAGCAAAAATGAATTTAGTGGTCAGGCGAACTGTCCGCGATAGTACATACACGGGCGTAAGTTCCCCTCTGCGTTCTGTTCCATGCGACAGTCTGAGTCAAATGATCGATGCTACCCAAGGATGCACTTTGCTGCTCGAAAATTATTAATGGCTCCTAAGTGTAGCGTGTTTGCCGTTTTAAGTCGTCCTGTTTTCTGTTTCATCCTATTTAACAATTTATTTAAATTCAACCGAGGCGCGACGCTTTCGTCTCGAGCGTTCATTACCAATTTGTACTCTACGACTGGTTTCTGCTTCGATTTTATTGGAAAATGTTTATGAAATGTGGTATTTTATCGACGCGCCACTTACATGGTCAGGAGGCCTACCACAAGCTCTTAACGCGATCCATTTTAGGACCTAAACTTAACTGTTCTTCTAATTCGTACCATGACGTCAGTTTAACGATTCAGTTTAGGCCGTGTTGTCTGCTGACAGCGATTGTCCCAAACTGAGTCGCAAGTTTTGGTTTCTTTCATACTTGTTTGGTACCATGACGTCCATAGAGCAGCTCAAGCGATACAGTTTAGGAACCTAAACTGAAATGTCTTGTTTTTGAATCGTTTTTAATTAGATCATGGTAGGCCACCTGGGCCTCAAGTCTGCTAATTTTATTTAACTCACATGCTATTGAAATTCAATTGAGATTCAATCACGACTCCATTACGATTAGAAGAAATTTGGTATTCTGCAAAAACTTGAATGTAAACTCAATAGAGTCGTAATGGAATCGTAGTGTAATTGTAATTGACTCTCAGTTGAACAGATAAAGGTGTTGCCATTCAAAATCTATCAAGAAGCTGAATGAGTGAATTGTTGCCTAATCGTACTACGATCGTACTTCAATTGCAAAATTGACACTGAGTGTCCATTGACATAAATGTCAAACAAACGTCAACTAAGAGTAGAATACCGATTTAGACCACAATCGATTTACAATTGTAACACAATTGAAGAGCAGACTAGCAAATATTCTGATAGCAGTTCAATGGTATGTCACTGGAAAACCATTGGTCTTAAATTAGTAGCAGAATACCAAATGTAGTTAAAACTGCTACTGAGATTCAATTGATATTCAATTGAGCCATTCGTAAATTAGCAGACTTGGGGCCCTGTACTGCTGTTAAGTTCATTACGCAGTCGAGCGGACTCGCGACAATTCAGAGCGAACTATGCCTAATTTATCCATTAATTCTCAAAATTACTCTTGGAAGTTCTGCTCTCGCCAGACCACGATGACCATCCTCGACGTAATGTAAGCGGCAGTTTTGCATGAAACTTTGAAACTTACCGATTCGGTTTGTGAGTGCAATAAAAATAATTTAAGAACAAAATGTAGCTTGGCGGAGAAACGAGACAAGAGTGGATTGTTCGTTGTCCCTTTCTTGTAGTGCATCGATGCACTTAGTAGGATATTTGTACACTGCAAGTCTGAGCGTTTAAAAACAAACTAACAAATATTTTCACAGCGTTCTCTTGCAGCGAGCGGGAGAAAGTTCGGGTAGGTTCAGGGACGAGTTGTGGCTATTTGCGTCTCGTGGCGGGCGATCGTCGATGCAATTAAATTTGTAAACGAAGCTTTATGTTCACGGGGCTAAATATAAGAGGATCGCCCGACGTTGCCGTGCCGACCGACCGGAATGGCAATCACTTTCGTTGCATTCCCGCGGAAGGAGAGAGACTTCGGTGACCCTGCGTCCAATTGTTCCTAGACTTCGATCACACTTTGTGACCAGCTCACAACAGCTGCATAAGTAAATATTTAAATACCTACGTATCGTTTTCTCAGATAATGCATTTTCATTTAAATGAACTTGAAACAAAAGAAATTCGCAAAATTGCTTTTGAAAATCGAATGTCACATTTTCCGATAAATTTCGGTTTAGGGAACTCATTTAAAGGCGATTTATATTTCGCTGATTTAATTTAGGTAGGTAGTTCATTTAAATATTTAAATATGGACCTAAATTGAAATTGCTACTGTAGGTATACAAGAGAATGTCATTAAAGAAGGGAGCGTGAGTTGGATGGAGCAATCGGCGGCAGTAAGCAAAGTTCAGTAGTTCAATGCGCTCGAACACCTATCGCGTTCATTGTCCCTTCGCAAAGGTCAAATCTACTGTTGCAGTCGCCTATCTTGTGTGCCTTGAGCTTTCAAATATAACAATAGGTACGCGGGCTATGCTAGCTTACGTGCTTTTAAAATTAGAACCTTTTTGGGGCTTGAATACAAAGGAACGTCATAATGGTTGACAAGTTTTGGCGCGTTTTGAAAAGGGCTGATGTTAAAACTAAAGAAAGAAAGCATTGATTTATTTGACACAGCAACACGTGCATACAAAAAGATAACTCGAATAAAAAGAAAACGCCTGTATTCCCCGAAGGGTTATGCAATAATAATTTGAATTATTATGTTGTTAAAAGATCGATACGGAAAAAATGAAATTGTAGACGTCCACGTTGTATTTTTTTTCTTAAGTTATAAAAACCTTATGAACTGATAAAGTGAATAAAAAAAACATTACCTGGAGTGCAGCTGATGATTTCCATTTACATAATTATGTACTTACTTAATTTATTATTTCCCTCATTTAATTACCAGATGAGCTGGCAAACAAAAACGTTACATATGTAACACAATTCAACCTCATTAAAATGCTAATTTAATTTTATAATTTATGCTTTTATTAAAATGAAAAGCATTCATTTATCATTTATTTTTATTAATATGGAAATTCAACTCGCTAATGAATTTAGAACACAAATCTGTTCCATTCTATTTGTTTACTAACCAGTTGGGTATTTTTTATCTTCGAGTATGGAATTTATTTTAACAAAACATTATAATTATTATGTATGTTTAGGGCAGCCATCTGCCGCGTTTCTCCGGATTTGTCCTAGTTGGGCTTGGGAGCGTCCGGGCGAGGTTTTTAAATGGTGTTCGGGTAAAACCCGGACCCTTTCTGTGTTAGGAAAAATCCGACTGAATGATTTGCAATAAATTAAAGCATAAATCATACTTAGTTTAAAATTCGCCGCGCGGCAAATGCCCTTGCGCTCGTGACAATTCATAATTTGCTTTTGATGTACCTGTTTTTTTTTTGTTTTCATTGATGCCAAAAAAAGAGCGTTCCTAATAATTTTTGTTACCAGAATACCTCTCACATAGAGAAGAGTTTATACATAATTGATTGGTAAATTAAGCGTTTCATTTGTATTGTTGATTTTCTATAAATAAGAAAAAATAATATATTATGTTACTTAACGATGTTTTCATTTTATTGAAATTTTTTTTTTCGAGGTCGTCCTGGGAGTTTTTTTTAATTTCACCAAAATAAATGTCCGGGGTTTTTGAAGTTTTTATCCGGGATCCGTAATTTAGTTGATGGCAGCCCTATTTATGTTACTAAATATATTTTTTTATATTTATATGAAAAGCGTAAATTGCGGATGTTTTAATTATAATTATGATAAATGATTTTATTTCTGTAAGTAGGTTTGCACAAACACTTTTACACTTCAATCATATTTTTAAAAACTAGATGAGGTCGGCGCGGCGTTTCCTATCTGACAGGCCGAAACAAACTCAGAGGTCACAGTCTCTTTTAAAGTCCAGACATAATCTTGGTCAGGGCCAGGGCATATGAAGACCATGTAGATGTTAATGTTTTAAAGTAAAAGTAGGGTATGCAATTTAATGGTTTTTCTTAAGTAGTACCTACGCTACTTCCCAAGTAGACGGATTCTTGTTTTACCCGAAGAGGTAGTAATATTTCATCCACCTTTGCGATCCCTGTCTGACTTTTGACTCTGAAAGTAGCTTTGTTATACCATAATTACGATCATAATATATAATATTAATTAAAGCTATGTCTTGTAAACCTTAATTACGTAACGGTGTATCTGATGGATCGCTCTATCAAAAACATGTCCACATTAATAATAAGTTTCCCTTTTACATGATGTTATAATTTACTTATGAAGTCGTAAATAATATTATAATGAATATTATATTTCTCTCTATTTTGAACTGGTATCATGAACATAAACTATCCAAACTTGTTGGACAGCGATTATTAATTTATAAATATAATAATGTGTTACCTAAATACATATAAACCGACATTATTTATTTTCAAGCACACCGAAAAAGGAACCGCAAATAAACGTACCTATATTTTTTCTTTTCTTTTAACAATAAATGAAAAAGTCGCATTCAAAGAATTTAATAATAAAAAAAATAATGTGCAAAAAACAATGCCACAGTACAGGATTTTCAGTAAGAGAAGGGGCGTGACACACATGTAATACTTAATGACAAACGCAACGCGCAATAAATTCTAAGTTTGTCCCCTGTCTCATTGCCACTAGGCAACTGACTACAGTTGGTCGTGCCATGATTGTTTGCAATATATTCGCTGCAAATTGCTCGCTGCACCACGAGAATGACGTTCACAGCAGATTTATAGTTGCGTCGACTCGTTAACTTGATATCGTATCAAGTATTACACAGCTATTATTAACAGCTATGCCGACTGTTTGTATTAAGTGCAATTGAATAGTCTGGGTATGTGTTTCACCAGACATTTTAATATTATTATCATTGTATTCAATTCATTTGATATCTGTTTAAAAATGCGCTGCGGGTTGCCAAGTTTGTGTGCATAAACTGTTGCCAGAGTATCGTGTTGATGCAAAATCACGAAATTACTCGAGAATAAAATAAAAGTCCAGACATTTTAATACCGTACCATGAAATTAAATGCATTTAAATTTTCATGAAGGGATTGGTCATTTTATAATTATTACGACGCTATGTGGCATTAAGTACCTACGTGTAGAGTTTTCAAGAATATTTTTGAATATATTTCCACGCGCACCGCTAGTTGCAGTGTGCAATTGCCAAGGGTATTAATTATCATAAAATATATAAAATTCTTACACACAACAAGAACGTAAATATGCCAAATACTTCGAATAAACCACGGCGCAGTTTACAGCACATTTGAAATGCAATAAAATAGTATTTTATGTGTGTCAACACTAACCATACCCAACAAATACATAGTTAGGAAGGTCAATGTGTTACATATAAAGTATTTGTTCACAACAATTGTCGCTACATAGTAGTAACAGTCCAATCTTATTTCCTGCCATAAACAAGATTATGTAGGAGCAGAAATATAATATGTGGTTGTCGCTGACGATGAGTAATGTGAACTGAGTATTTTTTCAAGTAAATCGACATACAATCCTACTCGTGGGTTGCAAGTTGTTGATTGCGATTTTGACAGCTGTCATGCCCAATATTTGGCCATGTCACTCAAACATTTGGCGCTGAAGGCCAATTCTCGTAATTTAAAACGTTCAACATCTAGTCTCAGTGTAATCTTCTTGATTTTGATTTTGATCACGGCGACAAACAAATGTCAAAAACTTTTCACAATGTATTAAAGGTGTTTTTGACAGATTGAGACAGATCAGACTGTGAACGTTCTTAAAATTACCGAGAATTGCCCCTCTGGTATTGGACAGGAAAATAATTAAAACAAAGTCAAAGGATGCAGTTTAATTCGTGTTTTTAAGAACTAGTTATTCCAAAAATAAAGTAATTCCACGGCCAGGGCCTCAAGTCTGCTAATTTTATTTAACTCACATGCTATTGAAATTCAATTGAAATTCAATCACGACTCCATTACGATTAGAAGAAATTTGGTATTCTGCAAAAACTTGAATGTAAACTCAATAGAGTCGTAATGGAATCGTAGTGTAATTGTAATTGACTCTCAGTTGAACAGATAAAGGTGTTGCCATTCAAAATCTATCAAGAAGCTGAATGAGTGAATTGTTGCCTAATCGTACTACGATCGTACTTCAATTGCAAAATTGACACTGAGTGTCCATTGACATAAATGTCAAACAAACGTCAACTAAGAGTAGAATACCGATTTAGACCACAATCGATTTACAAATTGTAACACAATTGAAGAGCAGACTAGCAAATATTCTGATAGCAGTTCAATGGTATGTCACTGGAAAACCATTGGTCTTAAATTAGTAGCAGAATACCAAATGTAGTTAAAACTGCTACTGAGATTCAATTGATATTCAATTGAGCCATTCGTAAATTAGCAGACTTGGGGCCCAGATCTATTACTATAAATCTGCGCTATCAAGTTTAATCTTTGAAATCTATAAACGGATCGTGACCGTCACATTTACATATTATTTGCTCCATTTTCTGACCACCTTCTGGCATTTACTGATAATCTTAAGACACTTGCAAAAGTTTATCTCGATAATAAAAATATAAGTAATCATAATAAAGATACTTTTTTTTAAATTATACAACATTCCAGCTCAAGGGCGCAAAAACGGATAATTTTTTGTGTCATAAAATTAAGTAATTTAACCCTCATTGCTCGTCTTGATAAACTCTTCATACTTAAAACATGTATATTTTGGTAGTCGTAATTGAAAGCTCTCTTATCGCAAATGTTTATTTTGGTATTCATTTTTAATCCAAGTTTTCTTCTTTGGTCTAGTGGTCGTATGTGCTACTGCTGAGTATGAGATCCTGGATTCGATTCCTTGATTGGGCAAAGTGTTAATAGGTTTTCCCACCGTCAGGAATTATTTTAGTAGCAGCCTGGAGTCTGGATTTGTGTCCGGTTGATGACAATTATTGGCTCTCTCACTTGGGACTTATGTATAACTGGTAAAATATGGGTGCACCTCTGCCTAATTCTTCGAGAAAAACCGGCGTGATGTTTATTTTAATTCTAGATGATCGCAAAATAAAAAACTTGAATAAGACCAAGACACATAATATGTTGCACAAACCGGTTCATTCAGAAACCAGATAAGTTCCTTTACAGCTTAGGGCTTAGATGAAGTTAACGGCGACGATTGCTGTTGCATGTAATTTGTAAGCAATAATAATTACGCTTATACTCAGCAATTGCCAGTAATAAATTTAATAATATGAACATCTGTAACGGCACGGCAGAGAAAACACCAGTATACTTATTTAAATGTAGGTACTATATTCTCCGTCTTCCGTTAGTATTTTTTTTTACTTTGTATATCCTACTATCTTTAATATTATAAATGTGAAAGTTTGTATGCTGGATGTTTATTCCTCAATCACGCAAAAAATGGTAAACGGATTTGGATGAAATTTGGCTAACAGATGGGTTATAACCTGGATTAACACAATAGGATACTTTTTATCCCGGCAAAACGACATCCACGCGGACGAAGTCTCGGCCAAAAGCTAAAGAATGAAGTTCGTATAAATGTCCATCAGATTTTTTCACATTATTCGCTGCACTCACATGAAAATTTAAAGCAAAATTCCCGACTGTGAATAACAATTAAGTACCTACTTTCAATTTACCATTTTCACATTCGACTGCACATTCTGAATACGACTAATCGGACTTGATGGATATAACTCTGCCGATTCCTTCGTAGTTTCGCTACGATGCTTCTGATCTATAATATTGACGTTTAGTCGAACTTCGGATACCTGAATCTGATTCCAGACTTTACACACCGCTGACTGACAAAAGCGCTAATTTAAGTAACAGAAACTTTAACAAAGAAGACAAAACTATAAAATTGCTTGCATTAAAATTTTAAAAGCTATAAGTAATTTTAGTTTGCAGTAAAGGACAAACAAATCATGTGTGCTTATTACACTATAAAACTGAAAACTTACGACTGGAGCCGAGTATACCCGATTCAACGTCACCGAACCGATCGTGACGCTACAGTTTCGTTCACTGTTCAGCAATAGCGTCAGTGCAACGTCAGACTGCATTTACATTCGCAATGACCGTGATTATGAGAAAGAAATGTAATGAACCCACTGTTACATTCGTGCTGTGTCGCGATAATTACGTAACGTTTCCCACACTGTAACAGGTTTAGTGATTTAAACGTTTGCGTTTGCGCACTCGTAATATGAAAATTATTATTGTTGATTTGTGTCTTGCTCGCTAATAGAATAACTTAAGTGGCTGTTTGTTTACATCTTAATGTAACTTTGGATACGAATTAAAATCTATTTAAAATGTATGTAGATTGGCTTGCGTGTTCACATGTTTGTTAAAAGTCCCTATTAGAGAAAACCTTATAAAAAAGGTCTATATTTAATTTCGACTAGCTGTGCCTGCGACTTCGCGATTTCATAGGTTTTAATTTATTTGCGCTAATCTAATTATTTTTCTAAAATAAATGTAGCCTAAGTTACTCCTTATAATATCAGCTATCTGCCAGTGAATGTTCCGTCAAAATCGGTCCAGCATTTAGATTAGCCGGTCGTTTTTAGGGTTCCGTACCCAAAGGGTAAAAACGGGACCCTATTACTAAGACTCCACTGTCCGTCTGTCTGTCTGTCACCAGGCTGTATCTCATGAACCGTGATAGCTAGAGCTAGACAGTTGAAATTTTCAATATTATATTCAGTATTTCTGTTGCCGCTATAACAACAAATACTAAAAACAGAATAAAATAAATATTTAAGTGGGGCTCCCATTCAACAAACGTGATTTTTTTGCCGTTATTTGCTCGATATTAATAACGACAACAGGTAGACGCTTGAAATATTTACAGAATAACTTGTGTGATGTTACTTAGTTGTATGTTACCTTAAAAATAAATAATTCATTTAAAATAAAATAAATTAAGGGGGGCTCCCATACAACAAACGTGATTTTTTTATATAATATGTAGTGTTAAAATATTGTACGGTGGTTCCGACTCGCACTTGGCCGGTTTTTATTTCATATGCATTTAGTAAAAAGCTGTTATTTTGACATTACAAACAGTAAATTTTATTCACATATTTTTATAGATTTAAAAATAAACGAAGCACCAGACAGAAGCTTACTTATTATATTTAAAAATAAAGTTGTCTTACAAAGAGTTGTGATTATTTATAAGTTACAAGAATTTAATAAAATATTCGCGGAAAAATCGAAACAAAAAAAAAACTTAGTAGGTACATACTGGTTCCATCTTACCTACACAACAATCTACAACAACCTTCGCAGTTTTCTACACAAATAAACTTTTATCTGATAATGTTGGCACTCTGGTCGAACCTTTGGCATTTTAGGATCCACTAACGAGGTACCCATTACAGTAGGTATAACTCTGTTGTTGTCGAGAACGTTCCACATCCTTATTATTATGACATTTAACTTGAACTAGGCTATATCTGTGTCGCAGATGGATTCTAGAATCCGCTGTTTTACAAAACAACTGAGTAACGTTCAGCGGTATTCCATAATTACTGAACACGCAGAATTGCATAAACGTTTTGCATTTATCAATGCAGCGGGTCAGCGAGTAGCGGTTTTGTAAAACAGCGTGAAATGAAACGTCAGATTGTAGATTTTAGTTAAAAATGTTTTCGCTCGTGGGTGGCTCTTTGTGTCGTAACAACAATAATGGCGTCCGAAACAGAAATAAATAATACGAGTAAAAATGACCTTGACCCAAATGAAAACAGTGATTTTAAGGACAATATTAATTAAATTAAAAGTTATCAGAGTTTTATGAAAGATCCTCATTGTGTGTGACTGCAAATAAGCCATCCAGCATTACGGCTAAACGTCGGTAGCAGTTTTGTGAAACGTAGCGCAATGAGAATCCAGCTGAACGTTGTTCAGTTGTTTTACATAACGGAGCTGTTTTGTAAAACAACTAGCGGTTTTGTAAAACAGCGGATTCTTCAATCCATCTGCGACATCTATACTTACTTAATATAATAAAGCTGAAGAGTTTGTTTGTTTGTATGAACGTGCTAATCTCTGAAACTACCAGACGGATTTAACGTCACGCTACTACCCTCAGGAGCCGAGCAAAACGAAAAAAAGTTAGAAAGAACGCTAAGCGAAATAGAAGTAGCACGGGCGGGCGATGCGATGCGACGCAGTGGGGATATTACAAGTAGAGTCTACGATACTAATAAGATGTCTCGAATCAATAAGGATTTCTCGACGATTTCAAATAAATATTTATGCAATCATTGTTTCTCGTAGATATTTTTTACCTCCAACAAAAAATGGTTGTAAACACGACTTCTGAATATAAAAACTGTGTTTTTGTGCAAAAATTTAATTATATTCCTTTGTTAGCTGAGAATAGCGGCGATTAATTTAAATATTGGCAAAGTATATATTTGTAGGTATAAGATTAAGTTAGGTATAGCCATATTTTGTGTGGATAAACTGGCGCGGAGTTGCGTCCTATGTGGGCGATTCAACGCGAACGCGATTGCGAAGCGATCCGATGCGATTTACGCGAAATCAACGCGACGAGGCGCGGCTCTGTCCTACGTGCGCGCGGTCGCCGCTTCAGCCGACACGCGCCGCCGCGCCGCCCGCCACCATTTAGTACCCTGCATTTGTCATAGAACTCATAGACGGATGGAAACAATTTTTACTGGAAAATTCATTTTTGAAATAGGTATCAAATAAGTACTCAAGAAGTATGTACGACAGAGGAGTGCAGCTAATATTTTATATTTAGAAAGACATATTTATGGGGAACTTCATAATTTGTACGAAGAATTACGGGTTCAGCCCGTAATTTTTAAAATTCTAAATTAAAACAATCCACCGCATCGCAAGAGTTCGCGCGAAGATATGAAACCAACTGATCGCGTCCGCTTCGCTTCACACGGCACACGGCATCCACGTGCGGTTGGTCACGTAGGCCACCGCAGTAGAGTAGAGTATCATTGTTTGCTCCATTCACGCCGCTTCGCTTCGCGATCGCGTTCACGTTGAATCGCGTTAGTTCGCATGAAATTTCTTGTTTTAACATTTATATCCTATGACATTCGGCAGTAAATTACGCAGACAAGAGCCAGGATATGAAAACAGGCAAACCCACCATCTCCGGCCTCACAACCGTACGCACCTCAAACGTGAGCGCCGTGTCACCGGTCGCTGCAGTTGCGTCGAGCTCGAGCGACGAGATTTTCTCCCCACCGTCGCGCCTCGTCTCCAACAACCACGACGCGCGACGGCGAGGAAGAGGACGACCAGCGGGCTTGAGGCCTCGAGGCCAACAAGCCTCGAACAGGGTCCCCGCTGCCGGTAGAAATGTGTCTGTGACTGCATCCCATTAGTGAAAAAATTCACGAGTCGGATCAGTAGTTACGATGATTCCTCTAAACACAAACTCACAAATTTTATTACCCTTATTATAATATTAAAGTATCAGTTGACCCGACAGACGTCGTCTTTTCTAACGCAGACATCCCTTATAAAAAGCACGTTGTTTTTCCCGAATTTGAACATTTTCCAGCCAACTTTTTCCCATTTTTCTTTACCTAAAAACCTAATTCGGACTATTACGAACATAATTATGTTTAAAACAAAAAAAACCCAAATCGGTCCAGCCGTCCTCAAGAGATGCGCTTACCAACGAACCACATTTCATTTTTATTTATAAATAAACTAGCTTCTGCCCGCGACATCGTCCGCGTGAAATTTCTTGTTCCCGGACCCACCCCGTGGCTTCGCATCGCTTGCCCGCGATATAACTTTGCTTAGCGTTCTTTCTGACCATTGAGTTATATGTACTAGTACATATAACAAACTCTCCAGCTTTATTATGGTATATAGGTATAGATTAGTATAGAAATAGCTGTGAAAAGAATACGTAGGTACGACAGTTATTATTAAAAGCATTGTGACTAGAGAATCCAATCCCGCATCAAAATCGCGGTCCCGCAAGCCTGCGGGATTAAGATCATCAATCCCGCGGATCCCGCGGGATTTGCGGGATTGATTTTAATTATTATTATTTTTGTTTCATGTAATTTAAAGAAAGAGAATACACACAAATATTTTTAATTATTCTTATCAACATGAAGCAAAGTTATCACTTATATTATAAACTAGCTTCTTCCCGCGACTTCGTCCGCGTGAAATTTCACCCTCCCCCATTCACCCCCTTAGGGTGTGAATTTTGAAAAATCCTTTCTTAGTGCACCCCTAGACCTCATAAGGAACCTACGTGCCAAATTTGGAATCTCTAGACCCAGCGGTTTGGGCTGTGCGTTGATATGTCAGTCAGTCAGTTCTCCTTTTATATATATAGATTAAATACAATATTTTAAGACAATACAATATTCACAATATTTCACGTTTCATATTTAAATTTTTATTTGAAATAGAACATATTCATTGGTTTTAGAGGCATTTAAAATCAGCTTATTTTTTCTGAAAATACTTTCTTCGAAAGTATTTTCAGAAAAAATAAGCTGATTTTAAATGTAATTTTAAGTACTGGAACTGACATTGATTACGTTCCGTTCCGATAATAGTTCCGATCATCGTCTGAGCCTATTACGTTCCGTTCCGATAATAGTTCCGATCATCGTCTGAGCCAATTTTTCTTACTTTTTTTCAATCCCGCGAACGTGCGGGATCCCGCATGAGTAATCCCGCATTTTTGATCCCGCAAAAAAGGTGCGGGATCCCGCGTTAGCGGGATCCCGCGTTTGCGGGATTGGATTCCCTAATTGTGACATTGATAAATCTACTGTTCATAAATTTTCCAAATAATGTACATAATTTTACCAGAACTATACGCTATAGGTTTAGGTAGTTGAATAAAGGTAAACAAAAAAAAAAAAAAACGTGACAGTTAACCGACTAAATGTAATACCAGTCTATTCAGTATCATGCTACGTCACAGTTGTACTCTTCAATTTAGCAACAACTTTTTGACGTGATAACGTCTTATAAATCAATGAACGCCGGCTGCACGCACGAAAAAGTATGACTCATTCAACTAATTGTCACGTTCCGCCTGAGCCGAGCGTGCAAGCGAGAGCGCGGAACAAGCGACAGAGAGGCACGACCGGCCTAAGCGTTCGGCTTGTGACGCATCTATCTGATGTTTTTTTATGACGTCATGTAAAATTATCGTCCGTAAACCGACTTTACAGACAACCCGTTTTTTTTATTTACTTTTATTTAAGTACTATGCGCGCCAACTAAGAATAGTACTGTCAAGACGCCATTTTGTTCTGCAATACTCTCGAACTTCATTAACAAAGCGTAAGGTGTGCAAAAAAATAACTAAAGAAAAATTATAAATTCAGTTTAATTTTTGTTCACTTTTTTGGTATTTCTAATCAATTTTACGCCAAATTAATTATACATGAGTAGGATTTGAAAAAAAAAACATGTTAATAAAAACCATTTCTTAATTATTTCAGTTTTAATGACATTATAATTCCTCTATACCTATAATTATTTTTTAATTAATACTGTTTCCATATATTATTAATTTATCCAAAATTATCTATTTATGGAATTCAAGAATAACATTTTATAAAAATTAATTAAAATAATAATAAAATCTATGAATAAAAATTATAACTTTTATTTTTAATTTTTTTTTTTTTTGCTGCCAGTACTAATTTGACAGTTATCGTGTGAAGTTGGCAGCAAGCGCGATCCTATTCTTAGTTGGCTCGCATAGTACCTAAACCTATGGAGTATAGGGTTGGGCAAAAATAACAAAATTGTTCTAAAAAAATATCATTAGTGTTGCGTAATATTAGCCGCGTTGGAGGCCCGACCGGGTTAAAATTAGAAGCTTCATAAAGATAAGTCAAATATCTATTTTTTTTTTTAACTTGTATTAAATTACAGATTTTCCTGTACTCGTGTCATACGCCATCATTAAAGCAACATCACGCCGTGTTTCCCGTAGGATTTGCCAGGAGTGTACAGACGCCAGCACATCAAGCTACTACAATCTGTCAAATTTCTTTAATAGATTTTCAACTTTATCGCTAGAGCACAAGGTTCAAAGTTGATTGGGAAATTTTGACAGTTTCGGGTAGCTTGATTGGCTGGCGTCTGTACCTTTAGGCTGCCTTTCCACCAGAGATGAGCGAGGATGCGTAGCAAGGGGTGTGTGTGAAACCAACCAATAACATAGCTTCATTTTTATAGCTGGAACTAAGTTAGCGTTGGTATTGGTTAGTTTTACACACATCCCTCGCTACGCATCCTCCTCGCTCATCTCTGGTGGAAAGGCAGCCTTAGTAAACCCACATTTCGCCATAGGGGGCGAGCCTATTGCCATCAACCGGGCACAAATCCAGTCTCCGGGCTGTTACTGAGAAATTCCTGTTGGAGGACACCATTAACACTGCCCGCCCCGGAAATCAAACCCAGGACCTCATCCTCAGCAGCAGCGGTTCCGACCACAAGACCAACGAGGTCGTCATAAAGATAACTAAAAGGTCTATTTTTGTCTAAGGGAGATGCACTAGGGAGCCCGCGAAATTCAAATTTTCTTACGTTTTGTCTAAGGGAGAGATCCCGCCCGCGAAATTCAAATTTTCTTACGTATTTTGCAATTTGCAGTCCTAATTGCGTAACACACTATCAATCACAATTTGAAACATTTTGAAGAATATTGTTAATCCATTGCTTCGTGTGTTCGAAAAATGTGTCTCCTCAACAACGTAAATAAATAACGCAATGAATGTTGTTGAACTGACAAAATGAAACCCATTGCTACTGATAGTGTGTTAGGTTGAATGTTGTCTATAATTCTATTGAATGACTACCTATTTCATGAAATATGAATCAATAGGGTTATATGCTGGAGCTGGACAAAACAAACGACCAGTGGTCCACTTTAGCCCAGGATCGAAAAAGCTGGAAGTCACGGGGAGAGGTCTTTGCCCAGCTGTGGGATGATGCAGGCTTAAGGCCGATTTAGGCAGTAGTACTGACTCCAAAATTCAATTTACACTAGGTAAATATCGGGTCAGCACTGACTCGTCTCGGGACGGGAGTCAGTTACTTACCCTGTCTAAATCAGCCTTAACAGTAACAGGATTATATGCGGTTTAGAAATCGGATAATTTTTATTAGTTCATAAAACTTCATCAGCAGAATTCCCTGTAATCGTGTCATATGCAGTCTTTTAACAATATAACGATTAATCACTATAAACCGGTTTTGTCATTATAAAAACTAATAGCAGACACTATGAATCTAAAGTAGTTATTAGTTAAAAACTAAATGGTAAATAAATGTTAATTCCTTACGTAAACTACCTACTGTAATTTGTACGTCATCACAATCATCATCTGCCTAGCGTTTTCCCAACTATGTTAGGGTCGGCTTCCAGTCTAACTGGATACAGCTGAATACCAGTATTTTACATGGAGCGACTGCCTATCTGACCTCCACAATCCAGTTACTGGGTAATACGATACCCCTTGGTAAGACTGGTAAAATTATGTTTATTAATGTTCAAATTATGAGCCATATTTGTAGTTTGAGTTTGAACGTCTTTAGCAGAATCGGATTGTTATGTTTTTTGATAATGGCACCAACATTTTAATTAGAACATTTCAATTCTAGACTTAATTAATTCATAAAATACTACCATCCTAAAAACAGTTTTCTAATTAACTCTGCGTGAGCTGTCCCTCTTTGAAACGTAAACATCTATAAATAAATGGAAGTGTAGATAACATGGCGGACAAAAATAAAGTAAACAGTGCCAATATTTCGTTCAATTATAATAATAATACCAGCCTATTGTTGTCCCACAGGTTAAAGTACGCTTGCCGCGGTTGGTCTGTGGATGGGTGACCATTTTTACATACCGAGAACCCTCCGTGCCTCGGAAAGCACGGTACCGGCTGTCATTCGTGGACCTTTCAATCGTTATGGGTAGTTAGTTGGAAGCCTGAAAGTCTTACCAAGGGGTATCGTATTACCCAGTAACTGGGTTGTGGAGGTCAGATAGGCAGTCGCTCCATGTAAAATACTGGTATTCAGCTGCATCCGGTTAGACTGGAAGCGGACCCCAACATAGTTGGGAAAAGGCTAGTCAGATGATGATGTTGTCCCACTGCAGGGCAAAGTCCTCTTCTCATAGAAGGCACGAGCATTGATCACCACACTTGTTCAAGACTAGTTGGCGAATTCAGACTAGTAGTTTTTTTTTTCTTCTTCGATGCCAATAATGTCAGTGATAAACACAGATAGTCGTAAGTTTCTTTCCACGCTTTATCTTAATTATTTTTATTTACAAAATGAATCAAACAAGCCAAAAATAAAACACTGTTGTTCATCGTTACGCCCGACGTAATGAGTCACCTAATTTTTTCACATACTGTACGTTTGTGTACTTAGGTATAAAATAATGAATTTATTTAATTTTGTTACTGTTCTAAAACTTTATTTATTATTAATATAATATGTGAGAATGTAAAATCGCGTTAGGCAGCCCTGCAAATAATGAAGATAGCCGTAGATCGATCGCTCCGCCCGCGCCTCCCCCCGCGTACAATTGAACTAATAGCCTAATTATTTTTATTGCCCGTTTGTTTGGCCCAGCACATCTCTCATCCAATTTTTCAATTTAACTAACGTTTAAAAACGTTCGACGTTCGAAATATAAATGGTAAAATAATTCCCAATTCAGGCTATTGACCGATGAACATTCTATTGGCTTGTCAATTAGGGTCCATTCTTTTTTCAAATTCTTCACCCACGGAATTTCCACCTTTGTTTATATACTTCAGTTTTTAATCTCAGATAATTTACTTCCATTGCCACTTACTCAACTATCTACTTTAGGGCTTTGATTATTATAATCAAAGCTTTAGAGTTGTGTATTCTAAAGTTGATTTTTGAGTGGCAATTTTTAATAAAAAGATCCCATTAAGATCCTAAATAAATTTTGATAGCAATCTAATTTGAACTTTGTTTTGTTTAACATAGAGTTTATTGTCTTCATAATTATCTGAGATTCTGAATCAATTAGAGAAGATATTTCAATTGGAATCTCGTAAGTAGTATTGGGAAACAGTATATCTGTTCGTAAACGGAATGTTTGCTGGAATTATAATGATTTATAAATTATAAAATCGATATACTTACATGTTTAAAATTTTAAATACTAGCTTCTGCCCGCGACATCGTCCGCGTGAAATGTCTTGTCCGCCCGACCCACCCCGTCGCATCGCATCCCCTACCACCTTATACTTCGTTTTTGCTTAGCGTTCTTTCGGATTTGTTTTTGCCCGGATTCTAAGGGTCTTAGCATGATGTTAAGGGTATAGTATAGCCTATAGCCTTCTTCAAGAGTTGGGCTATCGAATGCAAAAATAATTTTTCAAATCAGACTCCTAGTTCCAGAGATTAGCGCGTTCCAACAAACTCTTCAGCTTTATTATTTGTTTTGTTTTTCTTTTCGTTAGTCTATATATTGTGTCCCACTGCTGGACAAAGGCCTGCTCTTTTTCCTTCCAAGCCCTGTCTTGAGCGATCTCTGGCCTTGTTGGTTTTAATATTCTCGAAGATTTTTATTTTCCCAAGCCATTCGATAACCTACAAAATAAACATCGATCAGCCGTAAGAACAGATTATAATCATTATCATACATTTCTCAACGCTTGTTCTAACAACCTTGATTTCTTATTACATAAAATCGTGCTCACATTTTTAGAGTCCCGTACTTCAATAGGCAAAACGGAACCCTTATAAGTAAGATCACTTCGTTGTCCGTCTGTCTGTCAGTCAAGACCCTATTTCTCAGGAAAGCGTGGAGTTGTCAAGTTGAAATTATTATCAAATACTCAAGGCTGTAATCCCTTGAAGCAGTGAAAAATCAAACTTCTAAGTCAACGCAATCGAAAGATACGGGCGTTTATGTTTCGAAATCAAAACCTAAAGGGTACTTCCCGTTGACCTAGAATCATGAAATTTAGCAAGAAGCAATTTCATGTTGCTAAATGAATAAAGGAAAAATCCGAAATCCGAAAATATTATGTGGTTACAGTACAAAAAAAAAAAAAAAATTGTACGGAGCCCTCGGTGCGCGAGTCCGACTCGCACTTTACCCGTTTTTTTTTTTTTTTTGTAAACACCAACTTAAAAGTTTTTGTTTGCGTAAAATCGCTACGTAAAATAATTATGGCGGCAAAAGCGCGGCGCAGTTTGCTTTTATGGCAAAAATCGTGAGCGAAATAGCCGAGACTGTTAGGTAATCGAATTTAGTGGGGCCGCACAGTGGGCCCATACTGAAAATTAGTGGACTTAGGCAACAAAGTTCCAATATCGATGCGATTTTTTTTTATATGACGTGTTATGATATTCCTGACAACTTTTATTCTTATAACATTTCTTCTAAAGTTGATAGTTTGTCTTGAAAAAAATTAATTAGATTATTTTGTATGGAGCGAATCACGTTTAATTTTTTTTCTTCAATTGTACTAATATGTTGGGTGTGTGGCGTGAGTATATGATAGCTAGGGTCATTCTCTATCCACGAAAAAAAAAACAGCGCCGGCCATCTGCGGCAGCGCGAGTAATCATTCGGTAAAAAAAAAATGTTATGTAAGATTTTTTTTTGCCATTTAAAATAAATTCAAAGTAAATTTTTTGTGTCATTAGGCTAATTCACCTTTTCTTTATTAAATATATAGTTTTAACAGCGCATAGGTACTTATAACTAATTATTCTGGTAGAAATTTAGTAATTATTGCTATGTTATCGGTAGCACCTGCATTGTGATTGATGACTCATTTGTTATTGCGCTCGGCTAAGCGCATAACTAATGAGTCATCGAAAAATGCTCGTCTCTGATTGGCTGAATAATTTTCACTCACTGATAACAGTGTCCACTACTTGAGTAATTAACACTGTCTATAAATATAAAGACATTCATTAAGTCCATCTAGTTTCGCTCTTGTCGCTTATTTGTGAACACAGTGAAATACTTTTATTTTTATATTTACATTAGAACTATGGCTGGATTTTGTACCAACCTAGATTTTTTTGTGAAATTAAGAAGTGGCGGTGATCTGAAAAATCATATGTTTCTATATGAAAGTATCATTTCTGTCTTGACTACCGAAGTTTCTGAAGAAGACAAGAACCGAATCAAGGAGTTCTGTCGACTTTTTTGTGTAAATCTAAATAAAAAGTGGATAGAGTCAAGTAGAAACCAAAAAACTTTTATGAATCGTGTAAGTAATCGCAAGTGGTTGGAAAAAAACTTCAACTGGCCTGTTTGTGACAGTGTTGACCTGAGAAGTGAGATGGGCTTTTCGGACGCAGTCTTATCTGAACCTGTGGATATAGATTCCCATGTTCCTACTCTTGCAGTATGTACTGCGGAAGCGGGAACATCTACAGAAAAGGAGCACAGAAAACCATTCGAAGAGTTAAGTAAGAAGCAAAAAAAAAGACGTTCTACTTCCATAGTAGAAGAAAATTCCGAAGAAGAGTTGCAGACCTGGTACATAACAAAATTGAAAGACAACGGCAAAACGAATCTGGCAAAAGTGATCGAATACCTTTCCAGTAATCCAGATGCCCTATCCGAAGTAGACGAGCGACTATTCAAAAAGCAGAGCTTAAGTACTGTCTCTGAAGATAACTGTTTAGCTCTTTATACATCACTTGCGCTCTCGAAATGGAAGTACTTAGCTCTTCGACAATTTCTGAAAGAAGAAAACTGTGCTGCCTTTCCATCTTATCCAAAGCTTGTAAATGCCAAGAAAAGATGTTACCCACCACAAGAGAGTATGGAGATTACCGAAAAAGGAGCTCAAATTAAATTGCAAGCGCTATTGGACCACACTGTGGAAAGGATTTTACTAGGTATTAGTAATTCTGTTGATAGGTCTCAAAATAAAGAACTCAAGTTGACCTGGAAATGGGGACTTGATGGTTCTTCGTCGCAGAGCAATTATAAACAGAAAACGTCTACAGAGTTCGATGATTCATCAGTAGTCATGATAAGCATCGTCCCTCTTCGGCTAGTGTCTACTAGCCCATCTTCTGGGAATGAAAATATAGTTTGGGAGAACCCCACACCTTGCTCAACTCTGTACTGTCGACCGGTGAAGTTCACTTTCACTTCGGAGACAGCTGATTTTATAATGTCTGAAGAGTCTGAGATGAAAAAACAAATTGATGAACGAATATCTACACAGTGTGGAAATATTATTGTATCACATGAATTGCATATGACCATGATTGATGGAAAAGTGGCCAATATTATTGCTGAAGTACCATCATATGCAACGTGTCCTATTTGCTTGGCAAAACCGAGCGAGATGAATAATTTAGACGCTTTGACTTCCAAACCACTTCGTGAAGAAATTTACAAACAAGGAATTTCTTCACTGCATATGAAGATTCGGTGTATGGAATGTCTTCTCCATATATCTTATAATCTGGATTTTCAACGATGGACTGCTCGAGGCGAACATAAGGCTTTGAAACAAGCTAAAAAAAATACCACGCAACAAGAGTTTCGTGAGCAAACTGGAATGCTGATTGATATAGTCAAACAGGTATGTATTTAATTTTGGCTCTTTTTATGTTGTTTGTGTATTATATCTCTATGTATTGTATATTACAGTATTGTTTTCCCATTTTAGGGTTTTGGAACTACAAATGACGGGAATACTGCGAGGCGCTTTTTCCAAGATTACAAAAGATCATCCAGAATAACGGGAATTGACGAAAATCTGATTTTCAGATTTTCCGTTATTCTACAAGCCATATCATCAGGCAAAAACATTGACTGTGAAAAATTTAGAAGATACTGCAGAGAAACAGCTGATGTGTACGTGCAACACTATTCGTGGTACTACATGCCAGTTAGTGTACATAAACTTCTAATGCACGGTGCAGACATCTGTAACCACTTTGGTGTTTTGCCAATCGGTAAGTAAAAAATAAATATAGTTTGATGTATTATTTGACTCAATTGCGTTTTGAAATTAAAATGTATGTACTTATTCGTTTTAGGTATCTTATCTGAAGAAGCTTCGGAAGCCCGTAATAAGGACTTCAGAAACGTCAGGGAGTGGCACACTCGGAAAACGGGGAGAATAGCAACAAACGAAGACATCCTCCATGGACTTCTAATAAGCTCTGATCCCCACATATCCTACATAAGGCCTAAAATATTGAAACAGGGTCATAATGAGTTGTTGCCTGAAGCAATTCAGTTGTTACAGACTACTGAGCCTCCCTGTGACAGTGAGATTATGGAGGAAGAAGAATGCCTCATAGCAGAGTCCGAAAATTTGCCGGACCCACTAGCACTTCTGGAACAAGAAATAATGTGATCCGGCTCTAGATTATCCTCACAAAAGCCCATCAGGGCTAGGTATATGACAAACAGCCCTTTTCAGGGCTACAATTACTTCACAGTTTCATACGCTTGATTATGTAGATAATTATCAACGACTTGCCCGTACAAATTTAAATTATTTCACCTATCATTAACAAAATTAGTATAACCTGAAACTTATTAAGATATTTATTCAACAATAGATAACGTGCAGTTAAAAAAATAACACAGCCAATCAGAGACAAGCATTTTTCGACGACTCATTAGTTATACGCTTAGACGAGCGCAATAACAAATGAGTCTTCAATCACAATGCAGGTGCTACCGATAACATAGCAATAATTACTAAATTTCTACCAGAATAATTAGTTATAAGTACCTATGCGCTGTTAAAACTATATATTTAATAAAGAAAAGGTGAATTAGCCTAATGACACAAAAAATTTACTTTGAATTTATTTTAAATGGCAAAAAAAAATCTTACAAAACATTTTTTTTTACCGAATGATTACTCGCGCTGCCGCAGATGGCCGGCGCTGTTTTTTTTTTCGTGGATAGAGAATGACCCTAGCTATCATATACTCACGCCACACACCCAACATATTAGTACAATTGAAGAAAAAAAATTAAACGTGATTCGCTCCATACAAAATAATCTAATTAATTTTTTTCAAGACAAACTATCAACTTTAGAAGAAATGTTATAAGAATAAAAGTTGTCAGGAATATCATAACACGTCATATAAAAAAAAATCGCATCGATATTGGAACTTTGTTGCCTAAGTCCACTAATTTTCAGTATGGGCCCACTGTGGGCCGTCGGGTCCTATTGTTCGTCGAGCGAGGCCAAGGTCTGTGTTGTTTACATCGCACGTTTCGATGATGATGCATCATTATGACCGCTAAAACTCACACCTAATGGTAGGTTACGTTTGAGACGTGTCAATACGGAGTAGGTGTGGCTTTTGAGGTTAGGTTACAGAACAAACAAAGTTTTTAATTGAATTGTTATGCTCTCGTTAAAGTCTGGGATGCGAACAATTTGTTTTGAAAAGTGAATTTTGTTAGTCGTCTAATATAACTTGACAGGCTTTGACTAGCTTGTTGATCTAGTGTTCGCATGAGGTACCTACGTAGGTACTTATCATATTATTGTTTCTTATTTATACAAAATCAACTTAAACCCTCAACAATACAAATTAAACGCTTAATTTACTAATCAATTATTTATATTTACACTCTTCTCTATCTGAGAGGTATTCTCGTAACAAAAATAATTAGGAACTCTCTTCATTTTGGCATCTAAGAAAAAAAAAAAGTAAATCAAAAGCAAATTATTAATTGTCACGAGCGCACGGGTATATTTGCCGTATGCTTTAATTTATTGCAAATCATTCAAAGTTGAATTTCCCCTAACACATAAAAGTGTTCTGGTTTTACCCGGACACTATTTAAAAACCCCGCCCGACCGCTCCCCGGACGGCCTTCAAACTAGTCCAAAAAAAAAAAAAAAACATACAAGGGAAACCCGGACAGATGGCAGCCCTAACTGGGTTTGATTCCCAGGTCGGGCAAAATGTTATTGGGTTTTTCCATCAGGAATACAAAGCAGCAGGAGCAACCCTAGAGCAGGTATAAGTAGTTTGAATTTTTGCCCGATTGTTTACAACACCGTTACACGGGACTTTAAACATAACTGGCGAAATGTGGGTGTTAAGCACTTGGGGTTGCCAACTTCTTTTATATCAAATACAGGAAGATTTTTTTATCACCATCCAAATTTTTACAGGGTGTTCTACCCATGAATATGAACAACTTTTACTATGGGACCAACTCTGAAATCATGAAAAAAAAAAATCAACTGCTTAATACAAAAGTTCAATACCTACTTGACCAAAGTGTATGAAACAGCTAATTTTTTTTTCGTGATTTCAGAGTTTGTCCCAGAGTGAAAGTTGTTCATATTCATGGGTAGAACATCCTGTATAAATTTGGATGGTGATAAAAAATCTTCCTGTATATTATTAATTATTATTTTTGAAGGCCATTGCCGTATGCGGCCAGTCTAAGAAATAACTGCAATTACTGGCTACTACCAAGTTGACTGTTACTAAGGCAAAGGGGTATGGAAGGATCGTAGCAGGCTGCGTTCTGTAGTAACTGCTTGCCCCCATGGGAAGAAGGTCTGAGTTTATGTATTTCATTACAAAAACACTACGGAAACAAGTATTAGGTAATCTAGATGTTGCGTTAGGTATTGCCATTGACCTTGGTAAGCGAATTCATAATAACAATTGTTCGAAGCAGCCGTAATACTCATTATGTTACTGTACACAGCTGTAAAACGCGATTACGATCTCTTATTTACAACGATTTACATTTTAACACAATGTTATTGTTGTGGAACTTGTTAATAAATGTTGCCATAAACTTAATTTACCATTTTGTTAATTTAATTAAAATTAAAGTGTGCTTTTATTAAATACTAGCAGCGCCTCGAGGTTTTACCCGCACAAAGATTCAATCCCGTGAGAATATCGGGACAAAAAGTATCCTATGTGTTAATTCTGGACATTCTGGTTATAAACTATCTGTATGTCAAATTTCATCCAAATCTGTTAAGTAGTTTTTGCGTGGAAGAGTAACAAACATCCATCCATCCTTCCGCACAAACTTTCGCATTTATAAGTTGGATATATGTATATGTTGCCACTGCTGGGACCGAGGCCTCCTCTGTAAAAGGGAGCGGGCCGTAATCTACCACGCGGGCCCAGTGCGGATTGCTAGATGTCACGTCTTCAATTTTTGGTTCAAGGACCGGACATGCCCCGGTTTCCTCACGATGTTTTCCTTCACCGTTTTGAGAGCAGTGGCGATGAAATAATTTACCTGCTGTTATATTAAATTATGTAACGTATTATGGACAATAACACCCACGTTCAAGATTAATAATAGTATAGTTGTTGTTACGTAGATATGTAAAGGGATGTATACGGTCGTAGCGCGGGGGCGAACGCCTGTTGATACTTGATATACACATAAAACATTGCAATGACCATGTTCTACTACGAGATACAACCGCGATTTGGTCGGACAGTTTGTCAGTCCGTCCGCGTCTGTGCGGAGTCTCGACTGGTCGTGAGTGGTCGCAGTAGCCTGCCCACACCCGGGCATTAAAATAGTCGCAACTTTGCAAGCGGCTTATTGGTTAACAGCGAGTAAACAAGCACTTATTGCAATGCAACCTCTGTGAATCTATATTAATATGATAAGGCTGAAGTTTGTTTTTAGGGTTCTTTACATCACAAGGGAAAAACGGAACTAAATAGGATCACTTCGTGGCCCCTCTAATCAAATACCTATACTCCATCCCCCTTATTAATAAACACGGAGTAAAGTGACAAACAGTTATAACTACTGACTATCCATACATTTTTCGAGGTTTAAGTTTGGCATAACTTTATTCCGCATTTATTAATAAGGCTTCATAGGTTTAGGTAGTTAAATAGAGGTAAACAAAAAAAACCAATAAAAAAGTTATGTGATGAATTTTGATACCAGCAAAATAAAACCTATAGGGTCCTTTCATTTAAAAATCTTTTTGCATATGATAGCCCAATTCTGGAGGAAGGTTGTACGCTATTTAGATCACGCTAGTGGAGCAAAATAAAAAAAAGAAAGAACTTTAAGCAAAAACGAAGTAACAGGGCACAGCTATGATATATTTTAGTTAAAACAAGAAATTTAACGCGAATTCGCGGGCAGAAGCTAGTCGTTAATATACAGCCCAGAGTAGCTCGCAAAATTCAAAAATTCTTAGTTTTACCTGCAAATCGCAAAAAATTTATGAACATGTGAAATTCGCGGGCTACTGGCGCTTAAGTTAATACGAGAAACCGTGTAAGCGACATCTACATGCCGGAGATGCGTTCAAATATTTCTTTGACGTTGAATACTGGTTGACTGAGAACATGTCTGTCCGCTGAGCAACCGCCAATAAATCAATATGGTCTACGTATTTGCTTGCACATTGCATGCTAAACGTTCTATAGGTAAGTACCAATAATTACGTAAGCGACGGCCATCGTAAGAAATTTCGAGGCACGTTCGCTTCACGCATGTTTGAATGGCGCCCAATGGCACCTTGGAGTGTCTTTGTTTTTGTTTTTAAGTGTCAGTTTCCTTTGTCATACTGTTAGTTAATTGTTCCGTCTCAAGGTCTGTAGGAGTCCGTTTAGGGTGAAAATATCTGGACCGTGACCAAAATAAATGCGTTTAAATGGATCGCTGGTACACGCATGGTTTAATTTAAGGCGGAGGTTTCTGAAAACGGTAAAAAAGTTGGTTTTTTAAAGCAGTGTATCTCTTAAACCGTAAATAATTTTGACCAAATAAAAATATATGATATTTTCAAGTCTTATTTTAATACAGTGATGGAACTCAAATCATAATTAATTATACATTAATGCATGAAAAACATTTTCAAATATACCTCTTAACTGTCTTTAAAAGCAGTGTATCCCTTCATTAACAACTTTAATTATAATTAAAAATATACCATTAAATTTCTAATGCCAAACTGCATTCAGTGATGGATTATTTATTATTAAATAGTTTTTGTAAATAGATAATTGCTTCATATTTGCAATAAATTACCACCGTTTTGTCATCGCGCTTCTCTTTCTTTTCTATGCAGTGCGACAGTGACCGCGCTTTAGGTCATGTAGTCGCCTTAATGTTAGTAAATATTTTGTACGGTGTGAGAATACGAACATATTTAAGAATGCTACGCCATTGTTGGTGGACCGAATTAGCATATCAACATTCGGAGTCAGTACTTCTAGAGGTCATCTAATGTAAATAGTAGCGCTCCACCATATAAACTATTGGATTGGATTGTATCAGATAGAGCACAATGCTCAATTTGTGTCACAATTTAAAACCCAATATGCGTTGGTATGTATTATGTATTATATCTAATGTAGTTTATATTTAAATTAGGAGCTGTGTAGCGCCAAATAAACGAGTAGTTCAAACAAGGCCAATTCTGGTAATTAAAAACGATCAAAATCTAGTCGGAATCTCATCTCAGCGACAATCAATGTCAAAAATGTAGGTAAATTAGAGGTGTTTTTGACAGATTTGGTACTAAGATCAGACTGTGCACGTTTTTAAAATTACGAGAATTGCCCCTCAGAACTTGGCACTTAACTTCTAAATAAATTTATTTTTTATTTTATTTATTTTACTTGCAAGGAAGAGGCATAGTGAAAAGAAGTTCTGGCTGGCTGACGGTGATTCAAAAAATTAAAATTCCAATTCTGTTTATGATATCCAGCCAGTTCTTTGTTACACTTTTTATGGCCCAGTATTGGCAGCCTCGCAGGGTTAAATCATTGTGTTACTTGATGCACGTACAAAAAACTTCATGGTGAGGCACATCAATTTGCAGCAGACAATGCTAGCTCGTACTTACGTGATTCTAATCTAATAATAAGGTGGGTAGTACAAGAAAATGTTTCATTACATTTTGGTTCGTGTCAGTAAAGCCGGTCGGTACACTCGGTACTCACTGTACGTGGGCCGCATGAATGAGAAAGTCTTGAACCGGTTCGCTGCCAGCTTCCACTCAGGCTGAGGTGTCTACTTTCAAATTACAATAGACATTCGACTTATCTAAGCACTAAACCGAACAAACAGCTTCTGTACCATAAAACTGGTGTTTGTGCCTTAAAATACCACCGGTATTATAAATTGACTCCAATTAAATTTTAAATGGAGTGAGGTTATGAAAATTGTTTTAATTAATTTTATCGTCTTAATCGTGGCAACACAATAAACAATTGAATATCTGTCATTAAGTATAGATTGATATTTCATGAAACAATAAAATTCAATAGGGTTTTATGAACTTACAGGAGTTACAGGGTTTTATTGATGACTAGCAGCGCCCCGCGGTTTCACCCGCATAAGTGTCGATCCCGTGGGAATATCGGGATAAAAAGTATCCTATGTGTTATTCTGATGTTATAAGTTATATAACTGTAAAGTTTCATCAAAATCCGTTCAGTAGTTTTTGCGTGAAAGAGTAACAAACATCCATCCATCCTTACAATCTTTCGCGTTTATAATATTAGTAGGATAGTATTTTAATGATTATAATTATGTAAATACACACTTGTTACGGTCGCAAATAATATTTTGTTCAATATCCAACCTGACACGGACCTGCAAATTGCAAAAAACCTAAGAAAATTGTAATTTCACGGGCTAACTAGTGCATCCCCTGTCCCCTCCTCAAGTTTTTCGTAACGAATGTTAATGAATAACAAAACACCGAATATCTTTGTGTACCTGTGAACCTTGCGATGGCAATATTTGTTAAACACAAATGTTAATTTAAAACGTCTTGATAAACAAAATAACGTCTTTAAAGAACAGTCTTTGCACAACACTGCTAGTGCTAAAAGCGCTTGAGTAATAGTCAGACTAAAACTAAAATATGTAGTTATCGTCAATACCATTGCTTTTTAAGACTGGATCCTAACGTTATCCTAAGTAAACAGTGACTTGTGTATGGAGGTGCGCGAGCGCAAGCGTGTCGAGTATTTTGGTCGAATGCACACACACGGAGCCGCGTCCGCCCGCACTTCTGATATAAAATCAACTCGACAAAAAGATCTTTATTTTTATTCAACTGCCAAGGCCACAACGCCACATTGCATTCGCTGTATGGATATTACGACAATGGTTGGTCCTGTAAACAAGCTCTTTTATATTATGATTTGACTAACATCCGAAGTTAAGATGGGGCATTTAACTACAATAGTTTTAGTTCTGTTCACACATGGAACAGAACTATAAATGATGAACTCTTTTTTAAATTAATGTACCACTAAAAACTTTTTGCGCGTCTAATGATGCACACTTTTTTAAATAATTGAGCTTGTTTTTAACTTTTACCTTTTCTCTTACAGTTGGTCGGAGTACCTAAGCTAGGTTAAAACTTTGACCAACCGCTGTGCATCTGCATCTAAATTGGTCGCAGTAACTTGACTTATTTAGTATTTTTGAGGGTCATAAAAAGAGGCGCAATCATTATATTAAAGTTTTCAATGTTATGTTTAGTTTAGGAGTGCAAAATGGGAATTATTAGATGTTCTATTCGATTAAATAAATACATGGCTTTGTTTTTACAAAGAAGGGTGTAGCGAATACACCACTCCAGTCATCAACGGGATATGAATTCATTATTCACTTAATTTAAAAATATATAGTGAAGAGCAAAAATATTAACACAGATCGTAAATAAGGCAAGTTTTTATATATTTTGCCTTCGAAAACATCATTATGCGAGTCGCCAAATCTAATCGGATGCACGTTGGCTAACACGTGTTATGAGTGGCGAGCGAAATACGTGAAATACATGTTTTGCTATAATCATGCAGATTTGAGGTCGTTGTAGCTCCATCTGTCAAAACATTAACGTTCTAATTTAGAATTTGCCACGTTATTCCATGAATTTAGGAACTCCTGTAAAAGACGTCACAAGTACTTTCCTGTCTGACGAAGGTGTTCTTCATCAAGATAAAAGCCACCGTCTTGTGTAGTAAACCTGGCGTTTCTTAGGCCTACCTCTGTGACGATGCCGTCTTCAGGCACCCACTGTGTGACGATCCTGGCCCATCTGTCTTGTATTTATAGAATAGTATACAATACTCTTTATTATGTACACCATATAAATTACAGCCATAAATATAGTAATTTTACAAAGTGTGACACAATGGGCGGTATTATCGCTAAGTGTTTAATGACAACCTTTAAAATACCTTCGGCCTTTTAACTACATATTTGGCATAGTCTGCAAGTCTAGCTTGATACTGACTGGTATTTCCTCTTTGTTTCTCTCAACAGCTTCCATTGCCTTTCAAGCATCTTGTTTGTTGTTTAATGCTCCTATCGATAGTTGGATACCCAAAACTTCCTGTGTCAAGACTCAAGAGCGATTCGCAACTGCATCAACATTAGAAAAAAAATTATACATGTACAGACGCCAGCACATCAACCTACTACAATCTGTCAGATTTATGTAATAGATTTTCAACTTTATCGCTAAAGCATAGGGTTCAATGTTAATTGGGAAAATTTGACAGTTAGGTGTAGGTTGATGTGCTGGCGTCTGTACAAATAAGCCGCAGTTAAATAAATTGTTTTTTATGTTTCTAAGGGCTCACCGTTATCAGCCGAAATACTTCAGCGTTTCCCGTTCCTGTTTACAATTTCGGAACGCGTTATAATTTTTTTTTATGTCCTAATTTAACAAGCATTAAGAGGCATTAAAGCGCTCGTGTTACGTAACTGGGCCAGCGTCTGCTGTCGGCGTTTTTGTTCATGAAATTAAACTAACCTATTGTACGTCCAAGGTCACCCATAATAAGTCGAGCGCACTTCCGTTCAGACAAGTCGACTCGACTGCTAACTTCGTCTTTGAATCAAAATGCCCACAGTGTAAAATAAAGGGATATTTAAAATGCATCGCGCACGGTCTTCGCCGGGTACTTACGAAAATAAAAATAAAACTTTGAAGGCTTTAGTCATTACACCTCGTGACTGTTAAGCGAAACTGATTACATTAGTATTCAGTCGGTTAGTCAGAATAATCGATTAATCATTCGAATTTGATGTAATATGCTCCGATAGTCTAAAATGTCTGCCAAAAGAATTACAAAACAACAGCGTCAACATTATAATCGCCGGTTTTTTATTTATACCCGAATGTAAACATAGTTGGTATTGACACGCCCCGCCGAGATACGAAAGCCGGTATCTAAATTCTGATGGCCTTGGCAGTGAAAAACAAGTTTTTTCGCGCTACCTTGGAGACTGTTTTTTGCTCGACGTGTGTCGCAAAAAAACGATGCATATTGTACTAGTTTACAGTTTATTAACTCAGACGCTGAATATTTTTTACGTTTTTATTTAATTGTTTTATATATTGTTGTATTGTTTTATGGGCCTGATCTAAAGGTTTTTATGTAGATTTTTACATACTTGTAATACTTATCTTGATAGTATTACAAAAATGTTAAGTGGTTTAAGCGCCAAACAAGTTTGTGTATTTTTTGTTTGTCTTTGTTGTTCGCGGTTTCCTTTATAAATATGTCGTTTTATATGGTAATGTTTGTTTCAAGGGCTTCCTATTTACGAATGCAGAATGCCCTTATCGATTGGACTAAAATAAAATGAGGATAAAACGTCATTTGATTAAAAATGGCGCTTGCATTCCGTCTGCTTTAAATCCGCAAGTCTGCGTGTTCGCTGTAAATCCGTGTAACGCGATTAGGCATTAAACCATTTCAATACTGACGGCACGAAATGTGCTCGTCGCAAAGGGCAGTACCTACCTACACACAAAATTGGATTTCGATTCATCACCGCAGTGAAAGGGTTAAAAGTTGGAAGACTTCGGGATCGGAGAGGAAAAGAGATTAGTTGCTCATACAGCAAATCGGAATGGAGTAAACGTGATGTCTGGCGTTGTAATATTCGAGATTACATATTGTTAAGAACGGTAATGGCTTTACCTCGGGCTACGTTGAAATATTTTACAGAAAGATTCGGATGCAACCTGATATATTTTTTAAAATTTTCATTTTTTTCGCAGAGCCGGTGCTGGCGCTAACGGTATTTTCTCCCGAAGACTGGACTTTTCTACTTTCAACCTTCTACCGAAGCACAAGGTCAACTCATATCAAATCAAGGTATGTACCCCTATACTTAAAGAATCTGAATTAACAACAGAAACGAGAAAATAACATGGCAATTTAACGACAGGATCGATTCCTTCGGGAGCTCTAACGTCTAGCGAAAACACTTAAACAGTCCTTTCAAATAGGATTTTAATGTATTTTCCAACGTATAAAAACGAACATGAAACTACTGTTAAGAGTGAAAAGCGATTAAGTGGTAACTAGCGCGAAAATAGAGCGATAATTTTCGGACATCATAATAGATTTATTGAAAAAAGTTTAGTTAGCAGCCAAGTACGATTGACGTCAAAAGTAGCACCGAAAATATGTGAGAAATTCTATAAATTGTCGGATTTGGTGAGGAACTCTAGCTTCTACGTGCATAAGCATAATCAGTCTATAATGTTCCTACTGTTGGGAGACAGGCTTCCTCTCGGTGAGAGGGAGTGGGCCGTAATCCACCACGCGGACCGTTTGTGGGTTGGTAGATATCACATGTCTTGGAATTTTTGGTAGTAGGACATGCCGGTTTTCTTACGATGTTTTCCTTCACCTTCACCGTCGTTTTGACGTTCAAAAGTGCCTTTTTGTGCTTATTTGAAATAAATGCTTTGACTTTGTAGAATAGCTTCTACGTAATTAATCTTTTTCCCAACGAGATCTATTCGTATAGCAAGTATCTACCTTTCCACTGGCCGCAGGTCATAGAGGTGCCCAATAAAATATTTTTATTGCACAAAAGCTGCGCGGAGGTGAAAGTTTCCTTTTGTTGTCGGCGCCATAAAAACACAGGGTGACACTTTTCGCGATAAAACGCTGTCACGGGTGGCGCCGAGGGTGGTCGGTACATTTTCTACCGAATAAACGTAACTTTTCTGTAATTTAATCGTACCACTGGGTGGTTTATGCCGTTATGCGGCGCTTCTCTAACCGCCAGACGAAAGTAAAACGTCGCCTTTTTAGTGTTTTAAATAAACGTTGTTTCGGTTTAATGTGGCTTTATAACAGGAGCACCTGTGGGAAGAAAAGGTGTTTTATATGTACATTTTATTAGACACTTTGAAATTAATTGAATATTCAACTATTTTTTTTTATAAGTCTGGTAGAAATTTTTAAATGTCCAGACAGCCAACAACATTGTACCTACCCATATATAAGAAAAAAGTATTTATTTATCTTATGGCATCGTTCCAAAGAAAATAAAATGAATAGGTACAAGCGCCAGTATTTGGCTACCATATTTCGAGTTCGCATAACTTTGCACCTACTCAAGCGACTGTTTAAAATTAATGAAATTATTACGAGTGCTTGTGTGCTAATGTATTGCATAAACCCATACAATAACAACGTAATGTTGTTGATTTTGTTGCTAAGTGAAATATTCATAAGACCATAACTGAATCGGAACGGAATCGATTAGCAGTTAACACGCCTACAAAAATGTAATTAATGGCTTTTCAATATGTATGCGAAAAACCTTCCGCAGACGGGTGCGACACGACTCCGGTAGACCCATTTCCATAAAGTTTTCACAGAAATAGTTCCAACAGAGTCGGGTCGCGCCTGTCTGCGGGAGCCTTAAAGTGGATAAGTAGTTTTGATAAAAAAACCAGTAGGAATGCTATTGATTTTGCAAACATTCCTTCGAGTTTGAACGTTAGTTGAATTACTAAGATCTGACGAATTATTTGTGCGGAATCGATCGATTCAATAATATTGGCACTTAGGGGTTTATTTATAAACGATGTTTAAAGTTAAGTGACGTTTAAACGTCAAAATGTATGGTTTAACAGTCGCTAATCACTACTACATAACTTTAAGCAACATTTATCCATTTACAAGGGGTATTCCTTGGCAGCGGGATTGTCCGAAAGGGTTACCGCTGCCCGGAACATAAAGGGCTAAGGAAGGAACACGGTTTTAGTCAGTAAGAGTCTGACACTCCCTTCCGCTAAACCCAGAGCGGGAGGAGTCATTAGATGATTTTCCATCCATAAAAAAAAAAAAAAAAAAAAATCGGTATTCCTCGAAACACCCCAACTTTGAAACGCACCAAAAGTATTCCTCGAAATGCATTAACGATGAAACATAGAGAAGAGTATGAAGGATTCGTAATAAGTGATATCGATAGACGTTTCATTTGGTGCGTTTCGAGGAATATCCTAATTTGCAAACATCTGTGTCACGCACCTAGTTTTTTTATCTACGAATATAATTTTGTTTAGATAGCATTTAATTACATGCATTTTAAATGTATTATTTGCATCAAAAATCCCACTAATTAAGACACGATAACTGCTAACAAGCCAAACAAATGAATGCATCTAATATCTTCGCGCTGCCAACTGTATTGTCTTATTGTATAGAACGCTGTATACATTTCTAATTAACACTAACTGATGGCAATTTCTCACAATATATCAGTAAACGCTAACTCTAGGGGCATCGTTTATTTCATACAATTGTGATTAAAAGAAAGAGTAAAAAACGTGAAGTAAGTACCAATTCAATGCCGTGTTGCACTTTGTAGTAGGTAGTCAGGTTAGAGAAATTGATGTTCATGTAATGGGGACTTTACTACCTGTCCTGTCAGTGCTAACACATATAAATCTAAGTGGCTGACTGCTAGTGAATGCACGTAAAGGTTTAATGAATGTATGGCTGCTGTATTAATTCTTAACGCAGGTGAAGTCATTATTTTTATTTGATTGACACCGTTTACTGGTACCCCAGTTCGGCTGACGAATAGTGGCGGAGATTGGAAAATCCGGTTCAAGAATGAGTGCGAAAATAATATTAAGGAAAATCAAAGGAGGCCAGCATATCAATATAAATTATGTTATTGTATGAGTCCTCTAAACGCTGTTCACAAGTCCAAAACTCGAAAATGTTGTCAGTTTAAATTAAATAGACGACCACTATTCTTCCAATAGCTGTTTGCTGTCCCCCGGTAAGGCAAATCAGGTTATCGAAATGTGTCATTTTCGATACGATAGCCTGTCGGATGGTTGTGAGTAGCTATGCTGGAGTGCCAAAGTGTTACCCTTCGCCACTGCAAGCAAACTTTCAAAGTGATAATCTACTCCCATTTCATCATCATTTCAGCCAAAAGACGTCCACTGCTGGACAAAACCCTCTTCCAAGCATCGTCACTTCGACCGGTTTTGTGCTTCTCGCATACAGCGGGTTCCTGCATTCACAAGGCCATCAGTCCACCTTGTGAAGGCCTTCCAACGCTAAGTCTTCTCGCCACTCCAGAACGTTTCGGCCTCAATGGCCATCTGTTCTACGAGCAACATGCTCTATCTCGTTTGAATAGAACCCGTTTCAACAAACCTGGACCCTACCCAATTAATCTAGGTGCAATGCCAAGAGGGCCTTTTTGAGGCATTCTTTCTCGAAGTGCTCATTGCTCATGTAGTTTTAGAATTAACCTGAACATTGTAAATAGTAAGCGAGGACTTTGTTCGGTATTATTTATAATGTAATTATTTTATACTTTGCTTCAATCTTACCCTTTTGATCTCATTACCCTGATAATATTCTTGTACATAATTATCTAAAAATACTTAGTCTTTCTTAGCGACAATATTTGTTTGCTCTGTAATATGTTGAATTTTTGTGTTTTCCTCAATTGATAAGTAGTAAAAGGCAGAGTAATGAAGATAATGATAATTGTATTGGTTAATTACCATTGTTTAATGATAAGAAAGAACTACATACGATTATTACAGACGACATCTCCAAAACTTGGTCTTACTCCTGAGAACTTTCTCCCAAAAATAGCAAATACCTACACTTTTTCTGTCCATAAAGTTGCATCCAAAAGAGATTCAATCAAAATTAAAAATGGCATCTCTTCGACAGGTTGCTCAAAAATCCGCAAATCATCTCACCATTCCTCGCTGAATAATTGTTCTGGCCACGGATTATTTTGCAATTGTCAGTCGTTATATGTGTATTTTTTATCTGGCTCTAGTATCTTAATCTTAGTATTTTATAAAAAAAAACATCCCAATTTAAAAAAAAAAACACTTTCTCACTAAAAAAATATCATCTCTTCGACAGGCTCAAAAATCCACAATTCATCAATTTTAGTTCACAATTCCTCGCTGAATTGTTCTTGCTACGGATTATTTTGAAAAATGTATACTTGTTATGCGGCTCTGATATCTAATCTCTTGTCTCTACAGTCTTCTACTGGGAATTTCCTCCCAAAAATTGCCAAAAACACATTTTTTTTTAAAAAAGTCATCTCTTCGACAGATTGCTCAAAAATCCGCAAATTATCAACTTTAGCTCACCATTACTAGCTGAATTGTTCTCGCCACGGATTATTTTGCAATTGTCAGTCGTTATGTGTATTTGTTATGCGGCTCTGGTATCTAATCTCTACAGGCCTTGAGCCAGTTGTGTGTCAACCGACGGTCATTCCCCTGTCCGTAGTGCTCGCTGCTATTTTTGCCCCACGACGTTTGTTTGTTATTTATTACAACACTCAACACATACGCTTGACTTGTACGCAGTCACTGAGTTATATTAGGTTTGTGGCTGCATATAGTTGGGTGCAGTTTGTCTAGATAATATGTTTAAACTGTCTGTCAACGTGTTTTCGTTTTTTTCTGTCTTTATTCTTGATGGGGTCCCGAGATCCGATAAGGCTTCTTGGTGTTTAAGGTAATTGCGAAAAACACTAACAGTAAGAATGGCTTTCATTTTGACAATTCAACAACATTCATTGCGTTATTTACGTTACGTTGTTGAGTAGACGAATTTTTCGAACATATGAAGCAATGGATTAGCAATATCTGTAAAAATGATGCAAATTGTGATTGATAGTGTGCACTTAGTGTTGGTTTAAGGTAAGTATTAAGTAGAATTGTTTGATTGGTATTTTGAAATAATATGCAGCTTAAAGCATTAACTACTCCTGTATGTAATGAAATGACAGTTCAGTCAACCTATCGAAAACATACAATGTTGGGCACTTGTTGGTGTAGGAATTTCTATCGTACTCTATCCAATGCTAATATCTTTTAGCTGTTTATGGCTACAATTTGCTTCTTCCTTCAGTTAGCCCATGAGTGAAATTCACATAATAGGATGGTCATGAAAATAAGTATAGGCTCCAAGTATGTCAGTATTAGCAATTAGCTTTGAATGTTGGCATCACGACTCACGACTTATAATAGTTTTCAGTCAACCTTGTCAGCTCTTGTTGCTAAGTCGTCAGACTTTCTCCAGCTGATTAGGCCGGTAAACCTAGACATATTATCTGGAAGCTTAATCATGCCTCTAGCATTTTATGAGTCCATAATCGCCCGATTAACAAGCAAGAACGGTAGAGAAAGCACTTACTAAGTAAGCATCTTATTAAGCGATTTACTTGTTTCTGATGAGAATGTATGTAGTTAAATGAGCGTAAAATTGGTATTCAATTCAATTAACCAACCAGTTGACCAATTAAGCATTCACTGTCTAAAATAAAGTTTTTTTTTTTTTTTTTAAACGAGTCGAGTCCACCGGTCTTTAGTCACGATTCTCATACCCAACCAGACAGATATTCAAAGTAATTTAGATAGTATTTTAACATAGATAATCAGCGACGGTAATTTAAATGCTATTTCGTGCTATTCTGACGCGCGAAGTGCTACTATTGTGGCTGCTAACGTCCGCTCGTGCACAGACTGAAGCACGCGAGATAATTTAAAACATTTTCTTCACTTATCTATCGCGTAAATAACGCGACCGGTATTGTCTTGTAGCCGACTCGTTTCGCGTGAGAACGCCCCGTTTACTCGACAGGGGAAACTTCATAATTCTCCGCACCCCCTGTATTACCTCCAGTCCAGTGTACAGACGCCAGCACATCAACCTACTACAATCTGTCAGATTTTCAACTTTATCGCTAAAGCATAAGGTTCAATGTTGATTGGGAAAATTTGACAGTTAGGTGTAGGTTGATGTGCTGGCGTCTGTACCTAAAGCAACATTCAACAACACCGTTTACATGATCTTTTACTTGTCTCGAACTGGTTCAGTTCGGTCTCTAAAAAATAAATCACGTCCGTTCGAGTCCGGCAATAAAATTCAATAGGCACGCTATAAAATAAATATCGGTTTCTTCCTACTGGAATCTAATAACCAAGTGAAACGATACGGAGATACTGGACTGAGCTGTAAGCATGATTGATAACGGAGACAAGCGAGGCACGTTTTCGCGAAGCGGCATCATTAAATCCCAGTCCACTTCTTCTATTTATGGTGGCCCGCTGTCTGGCCGCATATTGATTGCGGCGACCGGTTGCACTGCTCGTAAGACCTAAAGCCGAGTTTATGAATTTATCGCAGCGGTAATTTTCACGTCCACCGTGCATATACGTACTTATATCACATCTCGTGATCAAACATGGCCTAATGAGCTGAACGACTTCATAAAATGTTTTTTAAGTTTTCGTTTGCTTGCGACTCCTCAAATGTGATAGATCGCCTTTATCGCTAAGATCAAAGGGGAGCTTTAAATTTCGGACGTGGTGTAACTGTAAGGAGTGATGTGTGTGTTATTCGCAGAGCACCGCGTAGGAAGATGTGGCGGGCGCGCGGTCGTCCATGTAACTAAAGCCGACGGAGCCGCGGCCGCAACCCAACACCACGCTCAAGGCTTCCCATGTGGATTAACACCGCGTTTTTCTTTAAATCGTCTTGCTCAGCGAGCGCAACAGTCGCTCGCTTAACGTTTTTTGCCTGAAGGTTTTCTGTTTTTTGGTCCAACTATTATAAGACAAATGCTCCTATAGCCTTTGAAAAATAATTTATACGCCTCACGATAAATGACTCAGCCCGACCGTGAGTGGGCCTAAGTTATGCTGTCATTCCGTCTCTTCATCATGCGCTGATATACTGCAAAATGCATCTCGATTTTCTCAACGGACCGTAAATGGCAAGAAATGAGAAAGTAGCCGGTTAATAGATACAATAGGGCTGGATAGGTCTCGCTGTGCAACTTTCCTTCGTTGCAAAAAGTTGTAGAATGATAGCACGACGTGCAATAAGTTCTTACTAGTGCAGATATCGGTCGTTTCGTAAGAACTCGATAAACGTAATTACTCCATTACACAGACGCTTGATAAATTATTGCTATTTAAGTATGACGAGCGAATCTCTTTAAATCAGTAGGAATTTCCGAACATGCAGTGTTGGTATGGTGCAACAGATAGCGTATCTTGCATTTTCTTGGTGTTTAGCTTTCGACACAGCTGGAATAGGCTAGCAAACCTATAAAAGGTAGCAACCGTGCGAACTTTAGCCAACCCGCGGCTTGCAAGACCGTTTCGTGTAGTTGTGATCAAGTTTTTATAAAGTTATCGCAAGTATCCACTTGCAGGACACTATTGCCATACATGGTAGGGCTTTGGAGCCGGTTTTTGTTGGCATCGTACTGTTGAATTCAATCTTGATAAACATGCGCCTTGTTTGCGTACATTTAGGAGTCGTTTGGTTTAATATTTCGAAGTAGCACCCATAATTTAGCTTTGGATGTAAGTTGCAACATCGTGTTTTACTGAAACTTTCATGGGTTGAAGTTCGTAATTGATTTCTTTACCGGTAGAATATTATAAGGATGAGATGCGTGAGTAATCTGTTGGGTACTAAATAGAATGCGTATCGCCGAGAGCTGAATATCCGTGGATAATGCACCGCACGCCGCACGCGTAGCCCACGCGGTTGCGCGGGCGCGACGTGTCTCGCGTCGCTGTCGCCCGCTGCGCCCACGCCGAGCGCGTCGCAGATTCGATGCGTGCGCCAGATATGACAGATTGAATGAATTACACGCCTTTTATCAACAAAACATCCTTTAATTAATTTCAGTACGTACTGCGTACTCTGTTTTTTTATCATGTTAGTTGAAATAATAACCTTATTTGATTAAGATTCAGGTCGAGTTTACTTTTAGTTCAAACAAATCTGAATTTAAATGAATAACAAGTTGTACTACTAAATTATGAAAATAAATATTCACGAGTATGTTTCGTTGTAGGTATGATCGCCTATTTATTTTTACTAGTGTGAAGTTATTTTTATGTAAACTAAGGATTATTATGAGGCTATGAGCTCATGTAAGTTTACGTAACCATCAATCAGTTCTTTTTCACAATATTCTTAGTAAAAAGTATTCGTGCACACATCCCTCGAAACTTCTGAATTATTCATCAGTGTTTTTTTCTCATAATCCTAAAGACTAACGGTAAAGTTCGCTGTAAAAATGAAAATAGCATTTTTCCGGTCCCCGAGGAAAACGAGAAGCGAAAAACAGAAGTAAAGAAAATTAATCAAACAGTATACCGGGTAAATAAAATTCTACATTAACTAATAAAAGTTAAAACCGCGCCCATAGTTCTTTTTTCCAGAAATATATTTTTTTACATTGCACATTTTCTAACCCGATGCGTACAAAATTCAAACATTTCAGCGTATGAAATTCATAGAAACAAAGTTGTAACACTAGGTGTATGTAACTAGAATAGAACTGGAGCGGTCAATGAACCCGCGGAGCTATTATTATCGCGATAACTACTGCAATAATGTTTGGAAAACACGAGCATGATTTCAGGCCAAAATTACTGGCTTATTAGCGAATTAATAATATCAAAATATAGTAGAATTTACAAACGCGTAGATAAGTTACATAATATGCATTACCAGGCGCACAGAGATCTGTGACAAGTCGTTTAAGATCGTGAGTAGGTGCTCCGTCAACCTTTAGACACAGGACTCTTAATTAAGTTCTGACAGTAATATTTGTACCACCTGCTGATCTTGGCGATTTAATGTTGGTTTAACCGAGACTTATGCGTAGCACTCTGTAGTAATAATTATATTCTGTTCGATTGATTTAACTATTGATACGAATGCGATTACAAAATGTTTTATGTTGTTAGCACTTTAAAAGTTCAAAATGTCAGATTAAATCATTGAAATAAAACATCGGTCTAATGCGCCTGATTTCAGTGATTCATCCGCTTCCGCTGCATCGATACTCTTCTTCATAAATTCATAATAAATGGTTTTAGATTGATAATAAATTATTCTTAATCGTCGGCATTTATCTTCGGAAAATACCTAAATTAAATATAGCGTTGTTGTTGTAAGTATATTATGGTAAACTATCCTGAAAAAGAAAAACCAGGTTTTTAGACAAAAGATGAAGCGATGTTTAATTTATGAATTCTTTAACCTTAGCCATTTTTATTAGCTTACCCCAAAATATTTATGTTTCTTCGAAATCATGGACCCACTGTTTCCATTTAGAATATCTTGAAGAATTTTCTGCTTCAAACTGCTGTTCTTTCAGGCTAGAATTTGGATTGTAGGCTCACTTCTAATCAAAATCAAAGTTACTGATTTACAAATTAGGCTGAGAATCAGCACTTTTTGAACGTCAAAATTACATAAGACAGTCGCCCAAAACGCTCGCCCTTCACTACTTCCTAGTGCTTTCGCTGGGAAGAAGTGGCGCAAAAAACTCCAGCAGCACACTAATCCCCGTTTTGTCTAGTGTCTGTATGTCCATTCCCGTGTCTCGGGCTTCACAGTATGTTCTTACCTCTCGTATGTTTTCAACCTCAGGTCAATAAAGCACTAAGATTTTTATCCCCGCACAGCTGGCAACACTGGCAACCCTACTTACAAGCACTTGGCTTGGAGTTAACCCTGAAGTCGGGCGTGGGGTCAACGCACGCGCACGACCTACTTACAGTGCACGTCGCCGCGCCGCCGCCGCTTGCAAATCTCTAGCGCATAGAATCGCAACGACTAATGCCGCCATATTGTGTGATTTGATTTGTTAGGGCTACAGCAGACATGGTACTTTTAGCAACGAAGATCGCAGATTTAGCAACTGGACGCTTACCGCGGTTGGTTTGTGGATGGGTGACCATCTTTACATACCGAGACCGCCCGGTGCCTCGGAAAGCACGTTCAGCCGTTGGTCCCGGCTGTCATTCGTGGATCTTTGACAGTCGTTACGGGCAGTCAGAAGCCCGAAAGTCTGACAAGCAGTCTTACCAAGGAGTATCGTATTACCCAGTAACTGGGTTGTGGAGGTCAGATAGGCAGTAGCTCCATGTAAAATACTGTTATGCTGCAGCATCTCGTTAGACTGGAAGCCGACCCCAACATAGTTGGGAAAAGGCTAGGCAGATGATGATCAATGAGCGATCGAAGCGGCCATCGATCGCGTTTTGAGGACTGCGTGCGGTTTTGGTAAAAAATTCAGTAGCAAACAGTATTTTCCAGATGCCAGTCTCTCTAAATTACTCCTACTGGTATTTAACGTACCTACAGTCGCTGTGTCAAGCTTCCGAAAGGTGACAAATTCGCTTGTCGCGGATTCTAAGTACTTGGCCAGACTGGCAGCGCGGGCGCGGGGCGGGCGCGGCGCGGCGTACTCAAACATAGAACTTCATTTGAGTGTCCATAGTGGGCACGCGGGCGCGATGAGCGGCGCGGGCAACTCACGCCATAGCTCGTTCATACAAGTGGCCGCAGTGGTTGCGCAGGCGGCACGCGCGAGGACTGGGGTTCTCAAACTAGTTCGAGCTTTTTCTAGTAAAAATAAGTCTTCTTCATCCATATTATATTTTGACAAACTCTGGACACGGCAATACGCAGAACACAGCCGCGCTCGACTGCGGACAGGGGCAGTTCGCGCGCGTTTCTGCACCCGCGCTGCTCCCCGCCCCGCGCTGCCAGTCAGGCCAAGCACTACAAGTCTTGTGACTACTATGGTCCTAGTAGGTCCTAGTACTGCCTAGTGCTGTGTGATTTGATTTGTCGCGTACCGTTGGCTACGGTTCAAATGCTTTTGTTTTTGCCAACCTCTAATCTAATGATGAGGTCCTGGTAATATGTTGATAAATTGGGCTCCAATTTCCATTACGATTTGACAACTCATTAGCCATTTGTTTTAATTAACAACAGCTGGTAGCAATGACTATCGTGGATTAATTATTTGATGTTAAAAATAATTTTATTAATGTATTTAAGACTCCAATTATTAAAAGCACATTGGCCAGTTAACTATAATGGTGATAGACACCTATCATAATCAAGACCAATATTTTTATAAATTAACTGTAGTTGTAGTTACTGCCCGACGCCCGTTACTCCGTCTCACAGCTACTCTTAGGTTTTGATAAATAAGTTTGTGAGTCCTTTGCTAATCCCAAACAGGCGAAACTGCTTACTTGAGTCACGTGTCATCTTAGATACCAAAATCCATTCAGCAGATGGGTATTTTAGTACAGAAGTTTATTGTTAAGGCTTCTAAGTTCTGTTCATAACCACTACCGCGAAACATACAAACATTTGTCTTTACATCTATCCTAACTACGTCTTATCCGTCCATGACCTCTTAAGGATATGGTCTACCCGTCCATGAGACATCAAACACTAATAATAGACCCACATTAAGATTCAAGATTTGTTTCATAACGTGAGCTCCTAACATCAACAACGTATTTATCTCAGAGTTTCCTTATAAAGAATGTTTTATGTGTTACTTACTTTAATAACTCCGCCACATAAGCTATTCACATAATCAAGACCTAATTGCGAGGTGTGGTCTGGATACGTTATTGCTCCAACTAATTATTATAACTCGAGAGTCGAGATTAACTTGCGTGATCGCGCCGACTGCGAGCGGTCACGCTCGACCAACCGCAATCTTATGATACAAGTTTTATGGATAAAGTGATTGCCAGACATACGAACTAGCGATTTATAGTGCGATAATGTTCTTAGTTTCACGAAGCTCGTGTGGAAAAGTGGAGCAATTGGCCCTTACCCGTTGGCCTTTCGAAAGTACATTTTCGGAATATTTTCGTGCTAATCCACGCTGTTGGTGCTTTGTATCGGAGCGTTTGCGCAACAAAGGTTTTTCGGATAGCGTTTATACCAGTTTTCTTGCGACAAAACGTTTAGCTGCTCCTATAAATTAGTATAAATTGCACGGCCATGTTGTGTAATCGTGTCCTATCTATCTTCGATCAACGTCTACTAAATGTTCTATAATTATAGTCATCGCGCTGTTATTTGATTATAGTTGCTCCCACCCACGGCAATGTAATAACAGCCAAATATAGACGTTTCTCCTAATAATGCACTACGAATTTTGAATAATTTAACCTCGAAAATAATAACAGCTTGATAATTTATACAGAGCTATTAAAATAATACTAATCAATATTTTAATATCGAACTCAAACGTCACATAACTCGTAACTTTATTACTATATTAATTTATCCTTGCGTTAACCTTAATAAATAAAATATTGCGACTGCATGATGTTATTACGTATAAAACAGAGAACAAAAATAAAAATGGAACCCTATGTTTGTTATCAGCAACATGATTGTGTTTATAGCAACGCGAACGGGCCGTTTATAGAGCAAAACAAAAAAAACAAACAAGTGAAACATCAATGGCTTACGTGACCTAGGAACACGTCGCCCGAGTTATGACACTTTTCCATGCCTTATGTCACGAATCACGATTCACTTCTACGAACATTATAAGACGTAGTAAAGCTATCTACGACACGAAACAATACCTAAAACTGTAATTATACACGATAATTTCCATGGCTAACTACTGCAGCGATTACAATGATACGTTGTTAGTCAACAATGCAATATAATTGACGCTGTCCCATTAAATAGCAGAGATAATTCATGCAAAGAATATTAAGCTTACAGAACAGGACGTTCATACTATCAAAATAAGTAAGTTGCAATTGCCAGGGATTTGTTGCGAAGGGAGTATTCGAGTAGAAGCGGGAATTGAGAGGATCGCGCCAGGACCATTAGCCGTATTGTTATTGCCAACATTCCCAGTAATGAACCGCTCGTTTTCGTCCTTTAATATCACCGCTTTTACTCCCCTTACTCACTGTAATAGTACTCCAGCTTGATTTCTCTTCATTTCATCGATTCTCTATCCCTCTAATTAATTCCTTTATTTTTTGAGCGCACCGTTTTTTTTTGCCAGATTTCAATTTACAATCCTTAATATTACGAGTTTCAGTTGTGTCTGTATGCATGCTGATGAGGTATAAAGCTCGGCGATATTGGCTTTTCGAGTGCCTTTACAGTCTAGGTAGAGAAACTCACCGCAGTTGTTTTTCCAATTCGAGCTCCCTCTGACATTTTTCCAGCGGTTTCCTCGCGCCATCCACGCCAGTAGGTACTCGACGAAGGGCGATTTACATGGAAACTTAGTAAAATATTCACATCAGTTGCCGATTGTCACGTTATATTGAGATATTCAAACTTTCTCTCCGCCGGGATTGTGCATCTCATCTGCATAATGAGATGCCCGGCATTGTGTTACAGCTGCAGCGGCTTATCATCGCTGCTATTGAGATTATTCATTTCAGACAAGGGAAAAGTACGCTCTTCGATATAGGTGTACAAAACACAGCCGCCCTCGTGACGTAACGAAAGATATTTCCACACTTTCGCCCACGAATATCGACGGCGGCGGCCGAGGTGAAGTTCAAGACTATTTATAAAACGAGCCGAGCCTTACTTGGCGCCTATTGATCGTGCAGAGAGCACGCACCCCGTATTACGGTAGGTTAGTAAGCCCGCGGCTGGCGTCGTTCGTAGCTCCCGGAACGCGCCGAGACCAGCCGAAATTTTACATCCCCGGCCGTATTGATCGGACTTGACATTGAAATCGTTATAGACGCAAACAGCTGGGAAGTGAGGGTGCGTGCCGGGACGCCGGGTCCCCGGGCCCTCCTCACGCAAGCCTGTCTTGCCTCCCGCGTTCCGCCCGACCGACCTTTTCCGATATGGATTTTCTCGTTTTTTCTGTAAACAAAAAACAAATTCCCTTGAGTCTCTTCAAGTTCGCCGTCTAGATTGAATTGTCCATTAAAGTTATTCATCGGCGTTCAGATGTAGTTGAACGTTTGTAACGTCTAGTAATTATGCACGAGAGCCCTAAGACGGGCGCTGCGGCGTTCTAAAATCTCATTTATATTCAGTGCGGTCGGAGTTTGAATGTTATCTAAAATCCGTGTTTAGGTGTTGGTCGGGATTGCTCTAATCTGGAAACTAAACACATTGTTGAGTTAGCCAGAGCTTTGTTCTCCGACGACTCCGGGATGCTGTAGATTCGTACGCAAAATGAATCCTCGAACTCGAGACAGTAAAGTTTGCAAAGTTTTCTGTCGCACATGTTATTTTACATTGTTTGCGTCTCCGTTGTTGAGGAAAATAAATAGTGCATGTTTTATTGTGAGTTTATTAAATGCACGGCCATGTTTGTTAACAATTGACTGGATAAGATTAAACGTACCTTTGGCGTTATCGTTAGGTATTTTGTCACGTAGTTTTCCATTACAATGTGTCTAAATTTAGCTTTATCGTTTGAAATACATAAGAATATGTCTACTTTAGCTCGTGTGTTATCCTCGGGTTTCTTATCACTCACATAATATGTTGAGGCACTTCCTGGGCGACGGCGACAAGTTCCACCGCTTGCCTTCGTTTCCTGCAACAAGCTATCTTGCTAAGCAACACTTTGCAGTCGTTGACAGCGACATTAAACTTTCTTTTCTGATAACAAGCTAATTGCGAGTTTTTTTCCTAGTTTCTACGCAATTACCACCGTAGGTCTGGGTTTTCACTGATAGCAATTTTAATAGAAAGAATTTTGCCCAGGTATCTATACATTCTACAGGAAGGTTAGATATTTTATTAAAGAGTCAGACACTTTGTTCTCTAAATTCAATGGACCGTTACAAATTCCAGAATTCTTTAAGTCACAGCCAATTTCTTTGAAAGCCATCTACCTAAGAGCTTTGGCAAAAATGGAAAAACGAAACTAGCTGATCTCGCTATTGAAATTGAGACTATAGTAGTGAATGAGTTTAGAAAATTAAAAAAGAGATATGATAGAGTAATACGAGATCCGCCTTTGATTCTAGGTCTGCCAATTTTTTCAGAGGGAGCGATAATTTTAAATTCAATCTAGTTCTAATCTGTGGGACGGTCTGCAAAGCCGATCGGGGCTCGGAAAGTTGGAGACTCACCGAGATGTTTTTGCTGAATACAGATCAGTTCCATCGAAATTATTCCATTACCGCAGCTGTTCCAATAGAATATTTCATAAATAAAAAATGCTAGCGGTGTCTGCTCCGGTGCGATTCTATGGAATCACGGCACCTCCAAGTTAAATAAGTGATCACCGGTAGAGGACGACGTGAGCTGAACTCCGATGGCTTTGTACCTAAGTTCATATTAGTAATAGATTTGCATGGATGACTTGGGTACTAGTTTTTCTTTCTATTTCATTTTCCATGAATTGCACAGAATTTTTATACTTCACAGAATAAATCAACCGAACTGCTACTAGAGGAAAGCTGTGCAGAATGACAAATGTTGCATTGTTTGGTTTCCATTTATTTGGCGCCCAGTCAGCCAGTATAAACAGACAAAACATATCAATCACGACGGAAGCAGGAGCGGCGGGTGAATAATTAATGCTTATTTGATTATCAATTATGATCGATACAATTTGGCAGTTCACAAATTTTAAATAGAACATAAAGGTCGATAGATTGGCTGTGGCGGAGCGGGCGGGTGGCTCGGCCGCTAATCGATCGATGTCTGTGTGCACTGCTTCTGGCTGCTGCACCCGCGGCCGATCATTTGTCTCGCTCCATTCCGCGACCTTTCCCGATACACCATCCTTGTCGCTTCGTTATTCATCGTCCCTAACCACCCGGTAGTCGGCTGCCTCCCGGTGTTCTCCCGTATTTAGACACTGCACTATCTAATTTATGTTTTAAATTGTCCGCTTTTAAGTCCTTCGGGCATACTACGGTAACGACTATATCTATGGTTATCGTTATGACTTTGCGAGAGGTAATGGGCTATATCATTATAAATTTGTCTAGCTTCTAAGTTTTGTTCAGTTCAGACGGCACCTGTTATGAATGTGGCGCAATTTTGCCCTTTAACGGTTCGACCTTTAATTTTGTATATTATTTGTTTTCTATCGATTACTTTGTTTCTATTACTCCAATATTGTTTCGAAAGGTTAAGTATTGGACATCTACTTTCAGTTGTAGCGGGGCCTTGGCACGAGCTCGCCGCTAGTCGGCCAGCATAGGAATTAGCGCGGTGGCATTTGGTATCACAAGCGTGCGCCTGCGGTGCAGGCCGCTTACATAACGCACCTGCCATATCGGGCCGAGCACCGCACCTCACGTTCACTCGCTCATTCTATGAATTACTTATAGGTCATAGACCTCGTCCATTATTTAATTCTGCCCTGCACACTATAGTATCGATCAATGATTTGTATTTCTGCCACCAAGTGCAACGCTTGTAATTTTGTAAACCACTCGACATCTTGTTCAAATCCTTTGAACCGCTCGCTTCATTCGAGAGTTTGTAAGACAAAATAAATAGTGTATGAGAGGATGTTATCCGCGCTGAAATCGCTCTGCGGAAATCTTGGCTTTTCTTTCGTAGTCCCAAGTTTTAGTTCCTTCCTTTTTTTGTTCGTCTGTAAATGCGCCAAATCCTTCAGCATCCCCGAGGAGTTGGCGGCTGCGGATAAAACGGGAATCGACTGCTTAAACACTGCGAGGGCTCTCGTGAAACACTGTGCCAACACCCTCGGATCAAATTTTAAACTGGGTTAGCTCTTTAACTACTTCTACGTTAACGTCTTTTAATGCGTCATTATATTTACAGTTTAGTGCAGGATTTAATAGTGGGTACGTCTGGGGTGTCGTCTATCATGACATTTACAAGCGGAGGATAATTCATGTGTTCACGTCACATAATTCAAGCTACGTGACTGGTTTCGTACAAAGTATTACAGTAATACATCATGAGTTGTAGAAAAATACAAAACGAGCTATCAGGTTGCGAAGTACAACAGTGTTAGTTGTTAGTTGGCCCCGCCTAGTCGTGGCCCGGGACGATAAATCGTGGCGGGTCGGTGCCTCCGGTTAATACTTGGGATTAAGAGCGTCGAGCATCGCCGTAAACCGAGATATACATCATCCCGGTACACGCTTCTCCTCCAACACACCTATATTATATTATATTAATAGCTTGAATTAATAATTGCGAATCCAATTCTAAAAGTTAATGACAGCTTTATAGTTCTATTGGAAGCGGCACGCCCAGTTGAACATTTCTCTCAATTTCCTTTCCACGGTATAAACTTATTTCGAATTGATTTGTTATGGTTTGCAGTAATACCCATTACCTGTTTTACGATTACTCTGATCTGCAGACCTTTCCACTGGCACAAATTTATCCGGTGTATAAATTCTAGTAATTTCTAGATTATATGAATGAAGTGGTTTCTTATTTGTTAGTCATCTGGCGATTTCTGCATCTATTATTGTAGGTAGGTAGAGGTACTGCGTCGGTGGATGCCAGATGCGGTCGCATCAAGAAATATTATACGATAAACATAGTGTGACCTTCCAGTTGTTGTTGCGAGTTAATATATTTTTTACTGAATTGTATATGATAAAAGCATAAAAGTATTTACATTGTTTGTTTTGTTTATAATAAATAAAAACTGTGTGGGAGAGTAAATCTATTGAGATTTCATTTAAGTATGTATGCACGATATAATGACTAATGAATCACTGATAGCTGTGAAGGTTAATATAAATAAAAGAAGCGTATTTCCAGCTGCTTGTATAATACCATTACTGCGCATACGACGGTAACTCTATTAAACTGTATCCTAAATCCTTTAGGAGCACAATTTGTTGCATCTATTTGCATATCAATGTACTCGTAATAATGGATTCGTTATTATGGGAACGGAATGCTAATATTCTCTCTAATTCGAAGGCTAACTGCTTCAGGATGAATGTGTTGTAGATTGTAGTAATAGATGTTTATACCATCGTTTAGTGGATTATTTTTAACTAGCAGCGCTCCGCCGTTTCAGCCGCGTAAATGTCGATCCCGTGGGAATATCGGGATAAAAAGTAGCCTATATATGTTAATCCAGTGTGTCAGCTACCTCCATACAAAATTTTATCAAAATTGGTCCAGCCGTTTGAGCGTGAAGAAGTAACAAACATACACGCACACTCACAAACTTTCGCCTTTATAATATTAGTGTGATAGGTTTTTTTTACATAATATAACGTAGCGAGATGAGCTCGACTTCTTTTTTTAAACTAATTTTTTATTTAATATTTATATTTTTGAAATGTGCTAATTAAGCCCTTTCATCTGATACCCAAACAAGGAATGATTTAAAAAAAAAATCTTTTTTTTATTAGATCTTGTCTTTATTTCCGCTAGACGGCGCCATATTCAATGTAATGTGATGTCACATAGCCTATAAACAGCGGACGATCAAGACGCTTCTAAAACTCGCGCTCTTCTCATTCGTCAATTATGACAAGTTATGACGGAGCAGATGAACATACATATGCATACATACATACCGGTCAAAATCATAACCCTCCTTTTTGCTTCGCCGTAGTTGGGTAAAAAGCAAACATGTTTAAGAAAAATAACAATAAAAAAATACAAAAACTACGTTTTTGCTGGCAGATAAACAGAGTTAATATTTATGAGGTTAATTAGTGGCCAAGTACTTATCAGATCCACATTTGGCATCAATGTGTTAAGGACGCTATCACATTTTGAACTCGCTCAAGTTTAGGTATCTGAATCGCAACACAGCAACATTACGCGCACGCACACATTGAAACCATTGTTCGCTCGATTTTTATACGTAACTTAACTAACCTTGGTACTTGAAGATATTTTTTTTTAATTTTGCTGGTATTTATTAAGTAAAGTTAGTTGTAAGTTCGCAATCGAATTTGGTAAGTGTTATTAGTACTTACTATCTGCGTGATAATCATGTTTTTAGTATTGTTGAAGTTCATCAGTCAACGTTCAACATCAGTTACGTTCATTACTAGGTACCCAAAAACGACCTTAACATTTTAGTATTACAAGGAACATCCACATTTATACCACAGTCTGCTGTTAGTTTGAAAAGATGTACCTAAGTACTTTTAAATATTATTTTTGATGTCAATTGTTGGAGTATTACATAATCAAATACTAGCCTGGGAGTTTATCGTAGTTTCGTTGTGATATTTAAAAATAATCATTCCCTTATGAAAACAGTAAGTATTTTATTTACTTAAAAATTAAAACAAAGTAAATCAAAAGTAATTTATTCAAATTAGGCTGAGAATCAGCACTTTTCGAATGTCAAAATTACAAAAGACAGTCCCCCAAAACGCCCGCCCTTCACTTCTTAGTGCTTTCGCTGGGAAGAAGTGGCGCAACAAACTCCCCAGCAGCACAGCTGTCTTTTCACATAGAAAATATTTCATTGTACTACTACTATACTCCATAGGTTTAGGTAGCTAAATAAAGGTAAACAAAAAAACCACGCGACTTTGTTAACCGACTAAACGTAATACCAGTCTATTCAGTTGTCATGCTACGTCACAATTTATTGTATTCTTCAATATAGCAACATTATAATTCACTAAAAAAATTACTGAATTGAAGAGTAAAACTGTGACGTAGCATGACAACTGGATATACTGGTATTATGAAGAAATTGGCCGTAAGTCGATTTGTCACCAACAAAAATCCGCCACCTTGAATAAAAAATGGATGTTATATTCGTAATCATCACCCCGAAAAACCCCAAAATCGACTATTAATATCGAATGTCTAAAAAAATATTTCTAATGTCTAAAATAATATAAAAGTCCGCCATATTGGATTTAGAGTGACGTCATTTTATTTTTCGAGTTATTCTCAGCAATCCCTTTCATTTGATATCCATATTGTAGGAGTGCCTTAAAAATAAGTAGTCCGCCATCTTGGGCGTTCCGCCATTTTGGATTTAGAATAACGTCACACAGCTAAACATGCATTGTCATCCAAAACTAAACGTGCATACAAAATTTCAGCTCAATCGGTTGAAGATATCTGCTTCAAAATTTAGTTGCAAGAGTCCACCCGAACAAACATAGTTACATACATACATACATATATTGCAAGTTAAATAAAAGCTTGTAAAAATTACAACTAAGTATTTGTTTCTGAAACAAATACCAATAATCGTACTTAATTTTATTTCGGTCCGAAAAAGTATCAACTTCGTCCGACCTCAGTACACAACTCGGAACTCACTTTTTTACGTAATTATTTTTTGCGAGAAAGCGACACAGACGTGCTTCCACGAGCGCCTCTGAGCGCGGAATGACGAACCGCAAGTGTCCGCGGGTAGAAAATGTATGGAGAAATTTGAGAGCGTTTCTTATTTGTCTCATAAATGAAAAAGTTATTTATTTATCTACAAAATATTTAGCTTGTCGTATAGAAGACTATATAAGCAACAATATCTTCTTATTTTTAAGTTAAAATATGCATTGGATTTAGCTATATAGGTCCTTATTCAAACCCCTTTTTATTAAATTTTTTGCGATTACTGTGATGGTAAAAACGTATTTGTGTGAAAATTTTGTATGGGGCTATTTAATTGTTATGGAGCCATTCTGGAGATGAATATATTATCTTTAATTTGAAACCAAGATATCCTTGCAGTTGCGACTCCAAGTTCATTAAAATGGTACCTGAAAAGCACTGTTATTCGTGGAAAAATGTGATAGCGTCCTTAAATGAAAAATAGGTGGGATTGCAATATTGTAAAACTCACTGTAATCCCATTTTTTATTATATAGTAATAACAGCCGCACGGGTCACGGGTTAAGCTACGCTTGCCGCGGTTGGTCCGTGGATGGGTAACCATCTGTACGTACTAAGACCCTTCCGTGCCTCAGAAAGCTCGTTAAGCTGTTGATCCCAGCTGTCATTCGTGGATCTTTGCAGTCGTTGCGGGTCTCCAGAAGCCCGAAAGTCTGACATTCCAGAAGGTCTTACCAATAACCCAGTAAATGGGTTGTAAAGGTCAGCCGTTCCATGTAAAATACTGGTGTTCAGCAGCTGCAACCGGTTAGTCAGGAAGCCGACCCCAACATAGTTGGGAAAAGGCTAGACAGATGATGGATATCGGTATAGGTACAGGATACTAACGTGGGATGCATAGAAAATAATAGACATTCTATATTTACTTTTCCGGCAAGATGATCGAAGACTCGCTATACCAATGCTTTGTTGTGGCAGATAAAACCAAACGGCGCGTGGGCAACGACTGATATGATTGTTCGCGATTGTTCCACCTTTATTATCTATTAATAACGTAATAGTAATTGATAAGTACGCTGCTAATACCTACTCAAATGAATAGCCATTGATGGTGATATCACGAAATAATATTTTGATGAGTGCTTCAGATAATATCTATACTAATATAAAGCTGAAGTGTTTGTTTGTTTGTGCGCTCAAGCGCACTAATCTCTGGAACTACCAGTCAGATTTTAAACATCACGCTAGGACTCTTAAGGAGCCGGGCAAAAAGAATAAAAGTCAGAAATATAGCTATGCGAAAACAAAGTGAGTAGAGCAGTGGTGGCCAAGTGGTAACGGCCGCGACTTAAGAGTTGTAGGTCGTAGGTTCGAATCCAGACAGGCGCTTTACTTTGTGTAAATTATTTTATCACCACTGCTCTCAAAACGGTGAAGGAAAACATCGTGAGGAAACCGGCATGTCCTAGAACCATACATTCGAAGACATATGACATCTGCCAACCCGCACTGGGCCCGCGTGGTGGATTACGGCCCACTGCCTCTCACTGAGAGGAGGCCTGTGTCCCAGCAGTGGGAACGTTATAGGCTAATTATGTATGTATGTGAAAACGAAGTAATGGCGCAGGCAGGCGATGCGATGCGACGGGATGGGTCTGGGGACCAAGAAATACGCAGACGAAGTCGCGGGCAGAAGCTTGTCATTTTGATGAGTGCTTCAGATAATGTAAAGTTACATAAGAGCTGTAGGTACAGTCACTGATAGACTGGTTATCTACTGCTTGTAACATGTGTTGACTAGACTAGTCTACTTTATATAGTACTGAATTACATATATTATTTTGTTATTAAGGTCGCCGGATGCATGTATGCTAAGTGGAACTCGTTTGAATGGTCGGATTGAGGTGTCGGACCTTTTAAATGGATTTGTATGCTCAATTTAGTCTTAATGTTACACATTTAAATGAAATTGGACTGTGTGCTTGTCCAAATAAGGTAGTTAATTAAAGTTTACATTGCAAAAGAGGCGTGCCAAATAAGACAATATGCGACACGAGACGTGGTTCACGATGTTTTAAATGTCTTTCTTTATAATCTCAAATTAGCGGTAAATGACGGTTAATAAGGTTTAAAATGGTGGTAATTGCTTAATCTGTTATCAATATGTGGTTTAAAACGGTCATGTATTAAAGTTTACTGTCGCTAATTTCCACATAAAAACTTGTTGTACTTACCGCCCTTTAAGTAATCTACCGTCTATTCAGATCCTGTGTTTCGAATTGTTATTTCAAGTTAAACAAATATTAACTTTATTTTAGTAGAAATTAAGTTGATTTCAGAGTGACTAGCACTATTTAAAAAGTTATAAAAATGTTTGAAGTAGTAGCGTAAACTGAACTCAATTGTGTGGGTATTAAAGTTATTTTTCCAAATATATCATATTTGTTTACATGTTTGGCAAATAAATCGCGAACGATTATATTTTTTCTTTCATTGTTCCACCCACTGCTGAGTTTAGGCCTCCTCCCTTTTGTGCCATGCTTCCCTAGTCTGTGCGAGTCTCATCCAGGTCTTCCCTGCGAACTTCTGTAGTTCGTCGACCCCACCTCATTTAACTGTTCTCACAGCAGTGTACGAAAAATGCAAAAAAAAAAATAGGTACAATTGTTAATTTTTTTTCCAGATTTTTTGATGGTATCGTATCGAGAATCACTAGCCCTATCACCTGTCTTCGTTTTCGGAAGCGTTTCCCTTACACCCTGTTAATGAATAAAACAACATAAAAAAAATTCACCACTATTTCCTTCGCAACTACAGCTGAAGTAGCATAAAGGCTCTTGCAGACAGGCGCGACGCGACGGCGTGGAACAATTTCTATGAAAACTTCATGGAAATTGTTCTACCGGAATCGCGTCGCGTCTGTATGCGGGGAGTTTTGAGTTCAAATGCCGCTATCGCCCGGTTCCCATCACTCAAGCGTCAAGCCTCAAATCGCTTCTCCGTAACAATGTAGACAATTAGTAGTTGGCTAGCGTAGTACAACATTTAGCATGTTATGTAAGGGTCGAGCGGACATGTTTATTGTTGGTATACGTTCGCCTTGGCTCGGGCGTTATACTCTGCGACCGCGATACTAGGCCGCGGCTTATCGCGATGTAATAGGTATATACGACGCGCATAGCTCGGAGTGTAGTATGGAAATACGCGTCTGTGTCAGCAGTTTTAAGACGCTTTTTATGAGTTTTGTTATACTGCATTCTGTAATAGTCTAGACAAATATTAAATGAACAAGCTGTAACACTTATACATAAATGTATTTATATTATGTTAATATAACGGGAAGTGCTCATTAGGCATAAAAAAATTGGTTCGCATCGCTGTCAATGGGAAGAGTGCCCAAAAGGCTGGCAGCATCTAGACATAGATTTAATTCTGTTCGACGCCTGTTATCAGTAGATAAGATTTCTTATGAATCAGACAATATTTATGTTTGTCCAAACAATCATTATTTAACAGATTAAAAGCTGCAATAACAAAAAACATGTAGATAAAATTACAATAATATTCTAAACTATGAGATAGTAATTATCTCGTAATTTCTATGTTGAAATGCTTAAGATTGAGGTTATCGATTTATGTAAGTACTTACATAATTTAAAAGGTAACAATCATAAAATAATAATAGTTTTGTACAAGTATACAGTCTGCAGAGTTTCGCTAGCTAACCTAATTTGACCCCGTATACTTAATTACACTTTTATCACCCCTCTGCTTCCATCGGGAGTTTAAAACGGGGGGGGGGGGGGGGGGAGAATAAGTGCATAATATATTTAAAATAACGTAAATAGTATCTTCTGGTATTATAAGATAAGATTTATCTTGACACCTTTATTTATTAAACATTAAATTTTACGGACTATCTTTTATGCACACTGGTCGGACGAAACGCTTATCAGCCTTACACTTGTTTACTTTAAATGCATTTGTGTGCATTCAATACTTGCAATAAAAAGCCTATTACAAACCCTTGACGCATACTGTTTTATTTTTATCGGAGCCAAAATCGGTTTATAATTTAATTTATTTTATTAGCTTCAACAATTGATTACACTGAAACAAAAACATTATACATTTCTAAAAGTAAAATAAACTAACTACTTAGTACTTAATAAGCGCTAAAATTGAAAAACTCGTCGGTAAAAAGGTACCTACATATAAATGAAATTGTTAAAATTCTGATTAAAAACGATAAAACTGATAGAGGTGACATTGGTTCTTCTTTGACATTAATAAATAATAATAAATAAATAAAAATCTTTATTGCAGACCACATGAACCATAAAATCAATAAAAAAATATAATAATAATTTAATTAAAAAAAATACAATTAAATGGCATACATAAAACAAACATAAACTTACAGCTCTTCTCTTGCACATTAATATAATAACATTTGTAAATATATATTGGTAAAATTGATAAGAACGAAATAAAAATAACAATTGATTAAAAAAATATTATTTATATACCCATTTTGATCGAGAACAAACCTTTTTTAAAAGTTATATGCGGTGTTATGTTAGCCGCGATTATGTATAAGGTTATTGTTATTTAATATTTTTTTCCTTAAAGAAAATTGTGTAATGAACATTTAATGATTAATTATTGTTTTAACAACACAATTATTATTTATTACCATAATAAAGTGACGATAGCTCATGATACATACGTACCTTATACAATGTATAAGTTTAGTATTTACGTAGGTACATACATAATATTATTATAGTAGATACCTACCAGTGGCGAAGGGTGAATTTATGACAGAGGTAGGCCGGAGCAAAAAAAAAATACCAAAAGAAAATGTCAATGATGAATTGACTATAGAGTGGTTATGTTCTGAATTTTCGAAGGGAAGCCGGCGGGAATCGAGTTGTACGGTACCTTCGCCACTGATACCTATATAAAATAATAATAATATCATAAGCAAAATCAGCCTATAATTTTCCCGCTGCTGGGACACAGGCCTCCTCTCTGTGCGTGCGGGCCCAATGCGGATTGGTAGATGTCTTCATGTCTTCGTATTTTTCTAGGAAATGCCGGTTTCTGTCATCATCGTTTGAGAGCAGTGGTGATGAAATTATTTACACAAAGTAAAGCCTGCGCCAATAATAATATTACTATTATTTTTTAAGGGCAAAGGCAAACGCATCTTGTACTCAATACTCAATACTTTATTGCATTCCATAATGTGTATATAGTTGGTATGTTTAAAACATTGAATCAATTATGGACCCTGTCGGGCACAGCAAAGTTAATTTTTAATAGGAGAGAGGATGAAGGCGCTTTTTCTTAAGAAAATACTCGTAGTATAATTTGCTTTTATATTATTTAAATAAGTATTTATATATTTGGTTTTAAGTTATATTTTTATATTGCACGATTTATATTAATAACACTATAAATTATAATAAACTAAATATTTAAGTACAACTTTATTTTCTTGTAGAATGTTATTATTATTAATTGTGTATTGTTTAGCATATTATTATTTTTTTAATTAACAGTATTTTAGTGGTTTATAATGAATTTATATTCAAAATCAAATTTAAAATAAAATGTTAATTTTATTATGTAAAAGATCGTTTTTATTGTTGTTGAAATTTATCGCTAAAATATTCGTCAATAGTGTAGTAGCTTTTGATTATCAGAAATTGTTTTAATTTATTGATAAAGATATTGTTATTATTTATATTTTTGATGTATTCCGGTAACTTATTGTATATTTTAATGGACATAACAAATGTGCTAGAAGAGTGCATTTTTAATCTTGAAGTGGGTATGTTTAATCTGTTTTCATGTCTAAGTGCAATTTTTGTTTGGATATCTCCTCTTTTGGTATAGAATTGCGGATATTTTCGTACAAATTTACAAATTTCAAGTATGTAGAGGCAAGGCAGGGTTAATATTTTTAGGTCTTTAAAGTGGGGTTTACAGGAGTCTGTTTCTTTGATATTTATTAAAATCCTAATCATTTTTTTCTGTAGAGTTAATAATGTAGGCGCGTCGGTACTATTTCCCCACAGGATAACTCCATATTTGAGCCATGCAAATGCGTACGCGTAATATGTTACTAGTGCTGTTTTGATGTCTGTTGTTTTCTTTATTTCTCGGAGAGCGTATGAAAACTTGGATAATTTCGTTCTTACTTTTTGAATGTGTGTTTTCCAATCTATGTGTGAATCTATGTCTAGGCCTAAAAGAGTGAATTTATTTACTGCTTCTAATTTTGATCCGTTGTATTTGAAACTTATACTTATAGGTGTTTTTTGTCGGGGGTGGAAAGTTATTATTTTTGTCTTATTGTAGTTAATTTCAAGGTTGTGTTCGTTCATCCAGTGTGTTGCTGTGTCAAGTATAGAATTCAATTTTTGGTTTATATTTATATTATTATCACATGATGTTAATATAGAGATATCATCGGCGAACAATACGCATGACTCATTGATGTGGTTAGGGAGATCGTTTATGTAAACAAGGAATAGCAGGCACCCTATCACACTTCCTTGTGGTATAGAAGCGTTTACGGGCATGTTTTGGGATCGAATTAATTCTATTTCTTTTGAGTTATGATTATAATGTTCTATTTCTACAACTTGTTCTCTATTTTTTAAATAAGATGTGAACCATTCATAACTTTTTCCGCGGATGCCGATGTTATATAGTTTATTTAATAATATGTCAAATTGCACCTTATCATAAGCTTTTGTCATGTCTAATAACAATCCTACAGCGTATTTTTTATTATTAATTATAGTAGTTAGTTATTAGTTATTAGTTAGTTGTCATACAAAAAAGCACGAAATTGTTCACCACCGTTTTTTTTTTGTCCTGGAGAAATGCTCATGCATTCTGCACTACCACGGGGAGATAGTGCAGTTATGTGGGACTCTAACCCACTAAAACTCCACGGTGTGTCCTCCTCTGCCGCTCAGCCGCCTACGGCGGGAACACGCCCTTGCTCATGACAGTTTGGCCATTTCAGACCTATAAGTCCTGGTTTCCTCACGATGTTTTCCTTCACCGCGATGTCAGTTATGTCCAAGATAAACTTAGAAAAATACATATTATGTATGTAGGTACCTATATACATATAATAGAGAGGAACTTACCTACTATTTATTTATAAACATTTTTAATATAAATATTAACGTTGAGATTACAAAACCGTTTTATTAGTTTTTTGATAACAACGAATGCAATTAGCAAGCACGCTACATTTGTTCCTTTTAATTGTTAATTACCTATATTATTATAATTAATGCATTGTTTGCATAGAACTTGTTTTTACGTTACGTGCGACGCAATGCCACGCTGATGTATTGGGAACTATATACTTATAATTAGATAATTCTCAAGATATTTGATCGATTTTAATTGCTTTATTATAACATAGTGCGTTGCACATTCTGAGGACGACAAAGCGAAATACATTGTGTGGGGCTTGTGGCTAAGTAATAACAGCCGCACGGGTCGATTGCCGCGGCGGATCCGTGGATGGGCGACCATCTCTTTATACCAAGACCCCTCCGTGCCTCGGAAAGCACGTTAAACCGTTGGTTCCGGCTGTCATTTTTGATCTTTGACAGAGGTTATGATAGGCAATCGCTCCATGTAAAATACTGGTATAGGTCTGGTATGTAGAGCAGTGCTGATAAAATAATTTACACAAAGTAAAGCGCCTGTCTGGGTTCGAACCTACCTACAACTCGTTAGTCGCGGTTGTTACCACATACATCCATTTCATAGCCCTACTCGTAGTCCAGTCCAGTTTACATATACAACTAAATAATTACATTGAAATAAGTATCAATAAAACAACTCATACATAACCAATTTATAATCTCACAGCAGAGAAATTTAATATATCATGTGGCAGTCTTATCGTCGTTGTAAAGGCTGCGTCCGACGGTTCTACAAATGCAAGTAAAGCTGATAAGATTTAGTTCATGCGATGCAAATAGGGAAGCATGACGTGGCGCTTGCAGTTGGTTCTTCTTTCTTTGAGTTTGCTTCGTTGAACTCACGAATACAGTTAGCCGGGCGAGCTTGATGTTTGTTTTCTGCAAGTTTGTTTTGCGGAGATTTTCTCTAAAATAAAATATCAAATATGAACATAAAAGGCACTTTTGAACGTCAAAATTAAAAAGAAAACAGAATTGATTTAGTTGCCCCTTCTAAAAAGTAGTTTCGTATAGAGAAGAATGGGCAAGAAACTCCACCGTTAACCAGTATTTTATTTATAAACATAATATGGACAGTAAGATATTTTTCTTTACTCTTTAAAATTTTGTGTGAAGGCAAATAGTTTATTGCATCAGTCGGTAATCAATGTTAGGGTTGACGGAGACACCAAAGGGAAGACCGTTCTAAGAATTTCAATAATACGTTTATTATCCTTTTATTTATATAAGGTCCCATTAAAATAGATGGACAAACTTTTAGAAATCATTCAGACCACCAAAATAAGGACGATGGTAAAAAAATAGATAAGAAAAACGCATTAGATACTTACAAGAAAAATAATCAACTAACGAAAATACACAAATGTCCATCTATGTATTTTAATGGGACCCTGTATATTGGAAGGTGTGTTAACTAATATTACGTGAGACGTGTGATCCCACCCACGCAAGGCTAAAAGCATACAGTCACTATTAGCCGATTGCTATAATTTACGGACCGTTATTGGTTAAAATCAAGACTTGAATCTTACCAATAATAACGAAGCAAAGACATCATAGCTTTGCAAAGTAGTCCCCTTTCATAAGGAAGTAGCTATCACAGGTAAAATTAGCTTACGAATCTATTTATATGTCCAGTTTGGCAATAAAAAAGTGCTACCATTGCATGGTAAGCAAAACGAGTCGTTTTTGTTTATAGCAACCGAGCATAATATGAGAATGTAAGGATTTCAGTGAGTGTCAGAAGCGGGCGCGAATAATAAAAAAATATGAGTTGGAATGAGAAAGACCCATTTTTTTTTAACTAACAACAACCAGTTTAGTAAAATAAAATATACCATAAACCATATGTATAAAATAGTTGTAGCATTTTATTATGGCAAATTCCGTAAAATCGCTATCTAAACATGCAATGGCTTTTGAATACAACAATGACACGTAATTAAATTCAAACGGAGGTTGTCATAAATTCCATAATAATAACTACCAGCCATGACGCAGTCATGGGAATGAGTAATGTCACCCGATATACCTATATTTATCTCGATTATCATAAAGATAAAGCGATTAACATAACGTACTATTTTATATGTATGACCTACTAGCTGTGCCCTGCGGTTTCACCCGCGATAAAAGTCTTATGCTTAGTCCTTTTTTATTGATTCCCTTTACAAATTTCCACCCCCCCCCCCCCCTTTTTACACCCTCAAGGGATAACTTCGGGGATAAAATGTTAAAAACTATTCTATATCCTTCCCTACAACTCAATCTATCTCCATACCAAATGTCATATAAATCGGTTCAGCTGTTATTGATTCCCCATACATACTTCCACCCCCCTTTCACCCCCTTAAAGGACAATTTCTGGTATAAAAACTATCCTGTGTCCTTTTCCGGGACTATCTCTATACCAAAGTTCATCTAAACCCGTTCAGCGGTTTAAGCGTGAAGAGGTAACAGACAGACAAACGCACTTTCGCATTTATAATATTAAGTATGGATTGTATACCAATATTTCACAAATAAACTTTATGATTATTATTATGTTTACATTCAACTTAACATCAATACATAAAAATGTTTACTTTAATAACTATGTACTATGTAGGTTCGAACCCAGACAGGCACTGTGTAAATTATTTCATGACTACACAGTGATGGAAATCATAGAGAGGAAACCGGCATGTCGTAGAACCAATAAATCCAAGACGGGACATCTACCAACCCGTATTGGGCTTGCTTGGTGGGTTACAGCCCACTCCCTCTCACAGAGAGGAGGCCTGTGTCCCAGCTGTGGACACATTATAGGCTGATTATAAATGCGGCCTACAACTGTTGTACAAATAGGATATAAGTAAATTCATTACTTAAGTTTAAATATTTATAATACTGTTTATTTTAGATAATCATAGTAGATATGCATTTTCCTGTTTAAATAACAATGTAAACATTAAAAAATGGATGTTGTATTAGTTTGAACGGGAAGATATTATTATCGTCGATAAAAATTCAATAATTAATGTTTGGCCCTTTGACGCACACGTTTTTCTTGCCGTGAAAAAGTACGGTTTATTTGTCGTGTGTAGGCCCGGTCGTCAGTGTTGTATGGATCACCAATCACCATGGAAGCTTGTTGAGCGACACGTTTTTTCTATGGCGCGGTTTACACGCAGTGCACAAACGTATACAAAATCAAACTGGTTGCTAATTTAATTGTATTTTATTTTTATGATGTTGTTTTTACATTTTGTGATTATGAACTTTAACTCGCACAATAAATCATTACAGACCTACTTGTTAAAATTTTAGGAAAATCATCTACTTTTACAATATTTGTAAATATTGTTTATTTTTTACCATTTATGTACACATATATAAACAGGCAAGAAAAAAACAGAACAGAAAAATAGGTACAAAGGTGATGCTTATTGTCATTGGCGCAAGCCGTTGTAATTAATTATAAATAAATAAATAAGAAATCTCTTGCAGCATACCTGCGATAGGACAAGAAATAGAGATGTAGACAGCGTGTAAAAGAGTAAAAAAGGAGACAAAAAAAATGATGTGAGCACCAAGTATCTATCATTAATTAATTTTGCTGCCATTGCTTTATTTTTAATTCTTTTTACCTATTGTCACAGAATAACTAATAGTACCTACTTGCTATTGTGGTATAGTAGTTTTATTTTAGGTGCATCGTCTTCACACATAAATATGACATATTTTAAAAGAGTAACGGTGGAGGAACCGTGTACGCGACCCTAACATCTCATATTTACGACTTTCTCAGCTCCATATCAGTGAAATGGTAATTTGGTTGAGTTATTTATTAATTTTCACTTTAGGCCCGGTTCAGATGGCAAAATTTTGACGCGCGTTTTCGAATCGTGCGCCTAGACATCATGGTATTTACGTACAACTGATCACATGAGCGCGCGTCAAAATTTAGTGTAAATTGCTTTTGACGTGCGTTGACGCGCGTTACATCTGAACTGGGCCTTATCTATATTATTGTCACTCTTATTCTCGTTATGAGATAACGCTTACAAGGCTGTTGTTGGCAACTTTGCAAAACAGATAAGTTTTGCTCTGAGGTGACATACTACTAAGTGCAGGGTTATCAGTGCAAGCCAAATGGTTGGTTATACTCGTATCATACAGCTGATAGTGTAATCGTCGTTTGTTTTTGTTCGGGTTGGAATGTACTTATAGTACCTACTTGTTGTATAAGTGTATCAGTTACAAATTTAGCCCAGGTTGCGGGGCGTTTATCCCGCGGCGTGTTTTTTTGGAGCATTGGATTTTCAACGCACTGTTTAGGGCTGAGAGTTGAAAATCCAACAGTATATTTTTTTGACGCGTTGGGATGCGCTCTTTTAGATTTTCAATGCTCGGCTCAACACCCAGAGTTGAAAATCCAGTGCGCGATATTTTTACGCCTGTACAAACGTGGGTTTACAAGATTGCTTGCTGGTGGTTCTTATCCGACATTGTGTAGCAGGTTGAGATTGCCGTGTGCTTGTACCTACCACATTGTGTTACTTCACTTATCTGGTTTTGACTGATTTCTAAGAAGATATACAGATACAATTCATAACAATCAAAGACTGACTACACAAAAACCTCACCACTATCTGTAAAACAATGGGTAGGTAATGTTTAGTCTATACGGACTTCACTGCCATTAGGTAAAAAAAAATCTCCTTAGAAAGTCGCAGCAATCTACTAAGAACATGTTTTCTCCAGAAAGTATTCGCACAGCCAAAGTGTGTAACACTGCCTCGTTTACCTTCAAAGCAAGAGTGAACAGGCATCTTCTGGGCACGCTAGTTTCATCATAGACCTCATCCATTGCTCTCCACCAGGAATGGTCGGTCACGCCTGATGGATGCAATGGAGCAATGGCTCTTGACATCGAGGTTAAGAGCCCATTCAGCAATAAAAAATAAAATAAAAGTTTCGTAAACGTTTTATGATAAATTAAAGAATGTTCAGAGCACCAAATATGACCCGAAACTGAAGGAATCACTCCTGTTTACTTTCTATTCCCATTATCCGCAACCCCGCGGGTTCCTTACGTATTTATAAGTATCGCGTCGGCACATTATCTCTGTTGCTCGACTCTTGAGTTTAACAAATCCTTTGTTATTGCCTTATCAAAACGCATAGTAGCCATAGCAAGTTCCACTTGATTCTTGTGTTAATAATAGACTTGATGCAAGCTGGCCTAAAGCATTCCCAGACGGTATTATGTATTGTTTACTTAATTTGGTAGCCGTATTGCAATATCAAATCTCAAAACAGTGAAGGAAAACATCGTGAGGAAACCGGCATGTCCTAGAACTAAAAATTGGAAGACATGTGACATCGGCCCCACTGGGCTCGCGTGGTGGATTGCGGCCCACCCCCTCTCCCAGAGAGGAGGCCTGTGTCCCAGCAGTGGGAACATTATAAGCTCATTATGTATTGCAATACCATAGTTACTGGACTGCGATTAATGTTTGTCACCATATTTTAGACTAGCTTAGAAGACGTGTTGCGCCGACCCCAAGAAACCTGGGACAAGGGCAGGAAGATCATATTTAAGACTAGCTTCTGCTCGCGACTTCGGCCCGCGTGAAATTTGTTGTTTCCTCGAACCATCGCATCCCCTCGCATCGCCCGCCCGCGCTTTTATTTTGTTTTCGCTTAGCGTTCTTTGAGACTTTTTCTCATTTTGATCGGCTCCTCAAGGTTCGCAGCGTGATATTAAATAGCCTATAATCTTCCTCAAGAATTGGACTATAAAAATACAAAAATATTTTTCCGTCTAGTAAATTCCAGAGTAGCACGTTCAAAAAACATTTAAAGTACGTTAAAACCCTTTTTTTTTTCTTAATTATGTCCAGCTTTTTTTTGAACTTCGTATACAGAGCTAAGCACTGTTTTCCATAAAAAGGTTAAGTGGCCACTAACCAGCATATTTTCAAACAACAAATCAAAGAAATAACCTACCTACTTGAACTTCGGTGACGTCATCAACCGCGTCTTCCGAAGTACGTTGAGGCAGGCTTCCACAGTCCACTTGTAACCAGATGCGGATCAATATCGACATTACTGACGCGTTTATATTTCCTTCATAAATATTAAGTGCGATGATAAATTATATTCTGCGATATCTAAACAATGCCTGCAGTTATTCTGGACCAATCTTACATATAAAACAGTTCCCTGACTCCTTAATACTTGAGAAAGCCCAGCCTCTAAAGACAAAACCACAAAAATAGTGTTTCTGTAATGCTAAAAAAGCTAACAAAGTGAAGCGCCTGTTCAAACACAAACAGATACTCTAATGACACTGCTCTCAAAACGGTGAAGGAAAACATTGTGAGGAAACCGACATGTCCTAGAACCAAAAAATCGAAGACATGTGACATCTACCAACCCACACTGGACCCGCGTGGTAGATTACGGCCCGCTCCCTCTCGAAGAGAGGAGGCCTGTGTCCCAGCAGTGGGAACATTATAGGCTGATTATGCACTATTAAAAGACTAGAGAGATTGAATGGAAAGGCCAACTTGTAAATTTGTACATATTTGAAGTCGACGAAAAAATAATCACAGTACTTCACAGTAGAAGGTAGTGGTTTACAGAAATTAAATGCAGTAGCGATAATGTATATCCTGTGTCCAAGAAAACCAGCTGCAGTTTTAGACAGGGTGAAATTTTAATCACCGTTTTCCTCTTAAGGGGTCATTGTACTCATCATTATGGACATCTTTTTCTATAAGACCAAACCTGAAATCGTGAAAAAAATCAGCTGTTCCCTACATTTATGTTCGCATAACTCGTCAAAATGTAGGGAACAGCTGATTTTTTTTTTCGCAATATCACGTTTTGTCCCATAGTAAAAGTTGAAACTGTAACGGTTAACCAACAGTCGATTGGCCCATGCACCATTGGTCAACATTATCTATAAACCTTTAACTTTTCATCCAAAGGATTTTCCACCCACGAACGTTTCGCCAACATAACTACGTCAGTGAATGCTTAACCAACATAATGTTTTGACCAATGACTTTTCACCCAAAGAATAAGGCCAACAGACAGCGGGAAAGGTGAAAGTAAATAAAAGCTTGTAAAAATAATAAAAAAATATGATCGTTTTTAAATATTATTGCTCCGCCCCGTGGGGAAGATCACGTGGCGGGTCTAAGTTGGTTTACAAGCAATAATAAATAAGACATAGTCGACGGAGCCCCGCTTCGCGGGGTCCCTATTTCTGTGAAAAGGGTTTAAAGTAACCTAACCAAACCTAACCTCGGGGTGCCCTTCGCTCGCTTTGCTCGCTCACTTGAGCCGCTATCATCCCCTTCGAACCTAACCTGTGCGAGTCGGGGTGCCCCAAGTCCCGAGCTCGCTTGGCTCGCTCTTGAATCCTAAGTTCTATTTGACATGGGTCAATTGTTCTTTGGGTGAAAAGTCATTGGTCAAAACATTATGTTGGTTAAGCATTCACTGACGTAGAGTTATGTTGGCAAACGTTCGTGGGTGAAAAGTTAATGGTTTAAGGATAATGTTGACCAACGGTTCATGGACCAATCGACTGTTGGTAAACCGTTTCAGTGCCGTCAAAGTTGTTCATAATGATGAGTAAAATTACCCCTTAAGGGGCTTAGAAGACCTAAACGCAAAAAACGCAAGTTTTAGAAACAACAAAAGTATATGATAAACTACAGTAAAAAAACTCAAAAAAATATATGATATTCTTCAGGATAAATGCGAGGAAGATAGTGTGTTGAAAACATACTCGTAATACAACTTATTTGGTACGATAGAAAAAAATCATGAAGATACCTCTAAAAACTTTTTTTTTACAACAAAATTCATACTAATATACATACAATCATTATGATTTTTTGTCAGATTATTCTACAAGCAACATACTAAAACTATAGAGTTTTAGTTTTTTTGTCCAAACACTAGATTTTTCGTAAATCGATAATTGCTTCATATTTTGCAATAAATTACCAGCGTTGTGGCATCGCGCTTCTCTTTCTTTTCTATGCAGTCTGACAAAGACCGCGCTTTAGGTCATGTAGTCCTCTTAAGGTGAATGCGCAGTGGTAGACCGCGAAATTCAAATTTTCTTACGTTTTTTGCAATTTGCAGGCCAGTGTCAGGTTGTATCTTGATCAAAATTTGATTCGCGACAATAACAGGTACGTATTTATATAATTATAATCATTAGAATCATTAATACATCTTTCTAAGTTAGATTTGTACCACTAAGCAGTTTTCCATAAGAGATTTGTTGCCGTGGTACAAATCTAACTTAGAAAGATGTATTAATGATTCTAATGATTATAATTCTGTAAATACGTACCTGTTATAGTCGCGAATCAACTTTTGATCAAAATACAACCTGACACTGATCTGAAAATTGCGAAAAACGTAAGTAAATTTGAATTTCGCGGGCTACCCTGGCACTTCCCCCTTAAGAAGAAAACGGTGATTAAAATGTCATTCTGTGTAACACATAACAGTAACATAAAAAAAATAACAGCGCCGTCTGTAGAACCGTTAGCAAGAACCTTCGCTCCGTTCAGTGGCGCTAGCGTCTAGCCTATAGGAATGTTCTATTCACTACAATTATTCATACAACAAATACGAATAGTTATCTAGATTGATTTATGGTACTATAAAGTATAAACATCGGTTTATGATGACAATCACTGCGAAATATTTACAAGTTGAGTGTTATACGGGCTACGGTGTCAGTTACATGGAATAGTTCGGTTATTATGGTGTTGTGAATAGTTTAGTAAGGCCGTTTAGTTGTTAGTATTCGATAGAATGTGACAATTCCGGTCTTTATTTTGGATTGAAAGTAAAAGTAAGCAAACTACTAGAAATAATCCCAAATAATAATATAATAATAATAATAATAACCCCATCGCCGTATCTCTACGTTGACGTCGTGGTGGGGCTTGCGCGCTCCGAACTCTGGGCCTGCGCCGAAAGAGTTTACTCTCCGGAATGGGTCTAAGGTGAGGAGCCAGACCAAGAGAGATACAGAAACCCGCAGGGCAGCATGTGGCGAGCTGTTGGGCAGTAGCGACCCCACGGACCCTATCTCCCGGGAGAAGTCTTGTTCCTCACCTCTGGCTTGCCTTTATTGGCCGGCTGGAGTGAAAAATGACGAGGAACAGAGCTCCCACCTCATTCTTGCCTTTATTGGCCGGCTTGAGTGGAGATTCGCAAGAGCAAACGTGCTCGGAGGAAGGAAGTATTCCAGTAAGATGCTGGTAGGGATCTTGACCGTACTTCCGGGATTGTCCTGATAGCCGTGGAATACCTCTCCACTCCTCATAAGCACCTCAGGACATGTTGCCCCCTTGTCGCTACGTCACTATGTGCTAGCGACCGTTTCCGGGGGCCCATTATTGAGTGTGCAAGTCACCCCCTGCCATTTTATCCGTGTATTATATAAAACATTGATCAGGCAGGGGTCATAGTTCTTCCATAGTTCTTGGTAACCAGTCCACTTCAGCCACCCAAACCCATAGTCCAACTTTTTATTTTTCCTATCCTACAATAGTCCTACACCAACCGGGGGTTATCCTTGGGTGCATTTGCATAGTGCATACAGGGATAATCGTCGGACGGTGCCGCATTTCCTTAAAATTTCCTAAGGGGCCTCTGCGAGTTGGCTTCGGCCCCTCGTACGCCTTCCAAAGGACCGGGACCCCATGGTCCCGAGATATATAAATTCAAAAATAAATAATAATAATATTCCACAACTATCACACAACGCCATCTAGTCCCAAGCTAAGCAGAGCTTGTGTTATGGGTACTAGACAACTGATAAACATACTTATATATTTCTAAATACATACATATTATAGATAAATTACAACCAGACACAGAACAAATGATCGTGCTCATCACACAAACATTTGTCCTGGGTGGGAATCGAACCCACGACCTCCGGCATAGCAGTCAGGGTCACTAACCACTAGACCATCAGGCCTGTCAATGATATGGTCCTCTGCAATCTTCTACACTGCTTGGTTAATTTATGATCAACTCATTGCCTTTTTTTCGCTAGATTAACAGGGTAAATGCGTAACACACTAACAGTAGCCATGGCTTTCATTTTGTCAGTTCAACCCACATTCATTGCGTTATGTACATTGGTGAGCAGGCAAATTTTTCGAACATATGAAGCAATGGATTAGCCATATTCTTCAAAACGATTCTGATTGCGATCGAAAGTGTGTTACGCAATTGGGACGGTTTCATGCAACAAAATCAATTCAAATTAATACGCACATTTTTTTGTACGAAAAAATGTATGACATAAGATCAATAATGTATCTTTACTATTGTAATCTATATACAGAATACTGTCTCCCATTGAAGCCGTGGCAGATATTTTTATAGCACCTTATATACCTAGATATAGATTATTTTGGAGATTAGTATGGAAGTATTCCTGTAAAATGCTACACATAGTTCCGATACTACGATGTCTGCCAACCTGTGAATACTGATATTACACTGATGCTATGCTATGCTGATGGCACTGAGGCTATTGTGACGTTTGAATCCAACATGTTATTGCCGCACGAACAACTTTACATCCCTTTGAGCACAGCCGATCTCTTTGAAGCCTTTCTCGTAAAAATGAACATGAATATTCGCATCTATGAAGATACTAAGCATTGAAATGAGAAGATTTTATAATTACACAGTTAATTTATAAGTATTCTCTGTGTTGTACTGTTTAATTCATTGCTTTATATGTTTGAAAAATTTGTCTGCTCAACAACGTAAATAACGCAATGAATGTTGTTGATCTGTCAAAATGAAAGCCATTGATAGTGTGTTATGCAATTACCCCGCATTCTTCTTCTTTTCGAGTTAATTACAACAGTAACAATATTTTATTATGTCAGATGAGTTGGGCCCTTTAGATGGCCACGCCAATCGCGTCATCAATGGCGTTTTTTAGGTCCTCAGAAGTGCAGGTGTGTCAACACTTTGGACACTCCAACCTAAAGGACATGGTTTGGTCAGGAGCACCATATTCGCACTGGATATCGGTTTAATCAGTGAACTTCTAATTTCTGTGACTTTCAACCAAAGATAATCAAATTGGTTGAATCGTGTAGGTACTTTTGCCTTTACTAAATTGGTGCAGTTTTTTTTCTAGAGCACATAAAATTCAGAGTTATTTGATGCGTAATGGAGCTAGAAAGAACTCAATAAAACAAATGCTTCTAAGAATTAAGTACTTTATTCGTTTGGACACCTACCAAAATTCACCACTAATGATTTCAGATATTTACATAATCTGAAATCATAACAAATACTAAAATCACCTCTTTTACTGCTTGTCCAACAATAAAAGGATATTAGTGGTGAATTTTGGTACTAAAAGTTTCAGATACTTTCAACCGTCGTAACTCATAATAATTTCGCATGAAATATAAAATTTTAAGCGATGTCAAATAAATTTTTACTTTGATACAATTTGGCAGGATGAATCAAATTTTTCATTACACAGCTTTGGTCTATTTTTCTTCGTCTGATTACTGTTCGGGCGACCGTCAGAACATGAGTCAGACCCTAAAACATGTCGTAAAAATACAATTTACGGGTAATACGATTGCATTTGGAAATAATAAAGCTGTTTACTTGCAGCTAACGATTCATACTAGTTATATATCGCTCGTATTAGTATTTGGTTGGATAGTTGTCTAAAGTTGGACATTTGTCTCAAGATTTATAGCTGAACCAATACTTTTGACGAAAATTTCATTTGAAGCATGAAGGACAAAATATCAATCAAATATTTTCTAAACTATCGTATTTCACAAACACGTAATCTAGGTAATCCTTAAATAAAAGGGCACTTTTGGATGTTCAACTCTCGTACTGAAAACGGGCATAAGGTATCCAAAAAACTGCCTTATTTCAAGTCAGATTTTGGGTTGTTAATCAAAATCGCAACTAGGACGTGATAAGTGCTCAATCACATCAAACAACGACGTCCACTGTAGCTATTTCAGGCAGCAAACATTTAAGATAAGGTCAGATGTCACTACACCATACACAGACCAACAGTCAGCTATTACTACATACACATGAATCTATTGACTCAGCTGTCTGCGCGAGCGCACGTGGCCGACCACGTTGACAGAATTGTGCAACAACGCTTATAAGTTATAACAGCTCATCTTAATGTAAATATTTTCTTTCGGCGAAACGATTCCGATTATCGATTTCTTTTTCTTATCTTTGAGTAGTTATGAATATTCAGCAGCTGACGATAAAGGTCTATGGAGATTTGATAGCTCCTTGACTGAAGAGGGATAAAGGACAAAGATAATTTAGAGTGTTGTATGAAAATGGGAGCAGTGGGGGCCAGTGGTAACGGCCTAGACTTACGAGTTGTAGGTCGTGGATTCGAACCCAGGCAAGCTTTACTTTGTGTAAATAATTTCATCGCCACTGTTCTCAAAACGGTGAAGGAGTACATCGTGAGGAAACCGGCATGTCTCAGAACTAAAAATTCGAAGACATCTACCAATAACAACATACTTGTATGAAAAAGCTGCCTTTTTAGGATCAAATTTAGCTGCAACGTAATATTGAAGCAAAATATGTGGTCCTGTTGATTCTCCAGAGAATTCGATGGCCTCATTTTAGAGGTAGCTAGACAGTTTTTTTTTTTCATTCGTTAAAAATAGATACGATGCATCTTCATGGAGTATTCATGAGCATTGCATGTTAACGTGTGTATGAACAAACTAGAAGAGTAAACGTTCCGCTGATGTTTGCTAAGCGAATGAGTTTGGCAACTCGAAAAATACCGAAAATTATGGATAGTAATGGAAGTACGAATGTTTGAGCGAATTGAACATGGAAAGCTTATTTTTTTCAGGCTGTTCCACGTTTGTGTTCAAAGTTTTTTTTTATGCCATCGAACATTGTATTTGATGTTTTTAAATTATTTTTTATTCATGCAATATACAGGGTTATTGGAAAAACATCAACAACCTCTTAAGAGGTCATTGTACTCATCATTATGAACAACTTTTACTATGAGAGCAAATCTGAAAACGCGAAAAAATACTTTAGCTGTTCCCTACATTTTGACGTTATATGAACATAAATGTAGGGAACAGCTGATTTTTTTTTCGCGTTTGCAGGTTTGGTCCCATACTAAAAGTTGATCATAATGATGAGTACAATGACCTCTTAAGAGGTTGTTGGTGTTTTTCCAATAACCCTGTATAAATTTGACCTTGTGGTAAGCTTTTTTTTTGGGACGCTAGCTATCATCGATTGGTCCTCATTTCTCCCCAAACGTGTCGTGCTAGTTACATTTTTCCTATGAGATAGGTCCTTACAATTTTAATTAAATAAACGCAAACATTGAGCAACAGATCAAACATCCACAATCTGATATTATACACTGAAATTTTTGTATCCTTATATTAATTGCATCAATTTACAGATCGCTAATTAACATAGGTTGTTCAGTTTCCAAACAATACCTAGGATACCTCTCTATAGGAGGCAAGAAATATTTAAGAATCTAGAATTTCATAAACTTATAGGCAATTGGATATCTCAGATTCTAATGAGGACTAACTCCGGGACCGGATAGACAATGGAAAACAAAGGTCGCGAAAAACAATTGAGACGCGTTATTTTATTTATAAAACGGCTAACTATAAAACACAAGGGCACATTATCTACGTGGCTCTAATGACGCGTTCTTTGAATGGGCAGTAACTGACAACAATCCGGCTAACGATAAAACGAAGTTAGGATAAGTAGTTTTCCATGTAGCGAGAACGAACGTCTCGTCTGCGGCTGTACACACAACGCAACATTCGCTATGTTCCCATTCTTTCAGCAATACTGCGTTTTTTCACTCTTGCACCATCCAAACATGTCGACGAATTCGGACAGGGCTGCAATCAATTACCTCCGGGTGCCAGCTGTTTTAGAACCCAATGGCTTGGCACGTGACGATGGGAAGAGGCCAGATGGAATGACAATAATGCCTTGGAAGTTGGGTAGGCCTTTGGTGTGGGATGAAACTTGTGTCGACACCCTCGCGCCATCCCATCTTCCTAGCACGGCGGGCTGTGCTGGGGCGGCTGCTGCAGGAGCAGAAAACCTCAAACGACGCAAATATAACAACCTTTTTGGGAGTTATATGTTTGAGCCGTTTGAGGTTGAAACTCTACGGCCTTGGGGCCCGAGTGCTCATCGAATGTTTCGAACCATCGCCAAGCGGTTGGTTGACTCTACACGTGACCAGAGGGCTGGCCTATTTTTAGCCCAAAGAATAAGCATTGCCATCCAACGTGGTAATGCTGCCAGCCTTTTGGGCACTTATCCCATTGACAGCGATGCGGACGAATTTTTTGATGCCCTATGAGCTCTTGTCTTTTTTTTTATACACTTGTATATAATATATATTTTTTAGATTGTAGAATAAACTAAATAGTAACATTACCTCCGACGAATTTACGACATCTCGTTCATCGAACATCGTTTTATTGTCAGACAACATTTTAATAAAAATGTCACCGTTCAGTCTCGGACGACATCCGACGGGGAACCTCATCAAAATCGCATCAAAACACCCCGAACACCCACTCGGTTCGTTCGAACATTTTTAACACCCATTTGAATCTAAATTTTACTTAACTTCGAGACGTGGTCCTTCAGACACTTCATATCCCCCGGAGACGGAGCAATAAAATAATAACGACTTTGTTGCATAGTTCAACTTTAACATCTCTTAAGATATATGTACCTCACGTAGGAGTTTTCTCGATCCCAGTTAGCGTCGAATTAAGATGCCTTTTGTCACTCGACAATATCTCGGCATTCATATCGCGCATCACCGCGTAATGTGGAATGTCGGGACGCGACTAATTCACGCGAGAAAATATCTTTCAAGACACTTGAATTTTTGCGAAATATTTACACTTATAACGCATATATTGACGGCATTTCTCGAGTATACAAGATGCCTTCAAGACCGGCCCTCGCGTTCCTCTGAGGTATTTCTCTTTGCGAAGATTAACAAATTGTTCGCTTCATGAATTCCCCGCTCGCCTCGAGTATCGACATTTACAGAGTTGCAACCGTAATAAATGCTCGAGATTTACATAAACCGCTGCGTCCTTTGACAGTCGAATACTGATGAGCAGGCAAGTTACGCTTGAGGGTAACCAGCGTGATGGAATAAAACCATAATTTCCTTTAGAAAGTTGTAATCTGCGTTGCCCTGTGCACCGGGCTAGGTAATTGTCAGTGATTCAGATAGCATTCACTGTGTTATTCTCATTTATCTTGGAGATAAAACTTTCTGTATTGCGAACATTGAGTACACCTGGTTTGTGATTTGAGAATGCTCCAACAAAAACCTAGGCGTCCTACTGGAAAGTTGTACAAAATCCTGCAATTGCATTACTTACTATAGAATGCATTTTCTGATACAAAGAGCAAAGTATTTACGTGAAGCTCTCAGACGATGGCAAACACGAAGCGGAACGCAACGCAGCCGTCACGATAAATGTATCGAGACCACAAATTCCATCCGCCATTCGCTCCCAGACTTATTGTTTGAGAAGGCATGGCACTGGTGAAAAATTGCTTCCCCTTCCAACATCACTTCAAATATTTCACCGTCTGAATAGCTTCTTCATTCAAAAATCGAAACCACCGTCCGTTATTGCCAAGAATCGAGCCATTTAAAATTAAATAATTTTACTGCTATCAGATCCATAGTATTGGATATCTTTTTGCTGCTAATTGGATTGCGGCGGGTTTCACATTTTTCCTCGGCCTTTCAGCACTCTCTCTCGTTTCGCTTTGTATTTAATTTTTATCTTTACTATATTTAAGTGTTCAGTGCCGGCGACGGCGAAATATAATAGGAAAAGTTTCATTTGGCTAATTAAAAATAAGCCACCCCTGGGTACTATCCAGATTGATCGCCGTTATTCAACCTTAGGTCGGCTATGTCTGCCGTTTTATAATAAAAGCTCGTTTGCGAACGTTTTACTGAGTACATAGATACTAAGAACAATGGGAAACGTTGTTGACTATGTAGCGTGAATACCTTTGCAACTGTTTATTAAGAGAAAATACAAATGAAAGGCGAATCCACAATCTATTTTTGTTTTACTTTTTCAGCAAATATGGAGAACATTTGTTGATATTCGATGGTAACATTTTGAAGTTGAGGGGCGTCTGTTTGTTTTTTAACACGAAATGTTGTAGTGCCAGAAATGTAATTGAAGTAATGTTTATCTGATACTGTTGTTTTCCATTTCCCAGTGTGATAAAAGCGCTCCGCGTGGGGTGGCACCCCGTACGGCACTTTAATTATTGCGTCACCTTCAATTCGGAAAGTTTTAATGTGTGTACATTCGTTCTGCGGGACGTGGAGTACTAACGACGCTTCGAGCACTCTCCATAGCTCTCGTCTCCTCGTCGAAACGAGCTCTTCTCGCTCTTGTTGTTTGAACATCGAAACAAACGAACAGAACCACGATTAAATTTGTACGACAGCGATTCCCAACTTTACGCATTATTCCAGCATTGTTAAATTCTTTGTTTCAGTTTTAATTTTATTTTAAAACTGTTCTGTTACGGAAGTCTCTACGAGGATATGGCGGTCGGGAACGGGACGTTTCGACACCATTGAAACCGCAAAGTTTACTGGCTGCCAAGTTTCTCCGCACTATGTAAATTCAGTAGACGTAATTAGAGGAAGCTACGACCGTCTATGCCAGTGGAATGGATCGGCCCGCTCTTGTTAACTGACTCCATACTAGACCAAATAGCTTTCTGCTCTATTGGTATATTTGCGGTCGCGACGACTGGTTTTACCTACCTAGGAGACTTGCACTTACCTAAACTCGGCAGAAAGTTTTATGTGCCGGTTTACTGCCACGCCGAGTCATCGTAGACAACTATAAAAGGCGACGATTGCGAGACAAAGCGTGATCGGATTGAGTAAATAAATAGTCTGCGTCGGAGTGCTCATCAATCTTGCAGAACAAAAGTAAATTGTGCAAGTTTGCAGAACTCACCGCGGGTTCGTCGGCCGAGACCTGCAACCTCACTAAACTGTCGTGTGCGCGACACTTAACAATTTAATTGTCACTCATTAGTCCTAAGGCGTCGAGTCTAGCGCTGTTTTAATTAACACAGTAATTCATAGACGTTTCATTAGCCACTCGCGTCTCTCCCACCAACAAAGTGGTCCTGCGATTCAGTGTTATCAATCATAAGGTAGCAATGTGTCGTGTGAGCAGCTGCTCGGTTGAATCAATCACGCGAGTCCCGCGCAGGCGGCACTCGCGGCCAGTTATTTATCACGTTCAGTTCAGACGACTGACGACAACACCAGTCTGACGATTGCAATTTACAAATGGAGAGGAGCATTAACATTCGGTGGCGAATGTTATGATCATAGGTTAAATAACGAAATGTTCGACATGACCGGAATAGATGACGCTCATGTTGGAGTTGGGTAGCGAGATATCGTGGCGGTGTTTGCTATGCCGGATGGCCCGCCCCCGCCCGCTCGTCTCTTGGCAAACTGCACTGCACTATACTGCAAATCATACCGAGTTTGTTTGCGTAGGTCAACGCTCTCGCCGGGTACGTTTTATGTGTTCCTGGTGTCACGACGTCACTCTAATAATAGATAGGAATGCTTAGCATCAATAAATGCACACTGGAATGTAAGAAGAGTTCCTTACTTATGCGTCTCGCATTCTGTTTCATGTGTAGTTGGCGTGTAGACAATTAACTGCCCGCTGATATTAATTTCAGATGTTGAACGAGTCTGGTTGACTAATACCAGACTTGCTTGTACCCAAACGAGGAACAATGGTTTGTTAATCAATACTTCGTGTAGAAAATGGGTTTGGGCGTATTACACTTTGACAGCTCATAATATTATGTTTAATTAAGGCGTACCGCGTTGCCTACGCTGCAAGAGTAACTCGTTAAACTTTCATTATTATTCGCTCTCACAAATTGTTCGTACGTGAACGAATTGTGCTTCACAATCGATCTCCGTGGCTCGTGAGCCTTTGTTTGACTTCGACTCCGAATTCAGCATAATTGCCTTTCAGCCTTTCATTATTCAACTTTATGCAGTCATTTACTTGTGTTATTACGAAGGGAGAGTTGCTGCGGTAAGTGTCGTGGGTGGATGCATTAATCGTAATATGTAAATGTGGGGATATGAAATATTGAAATTGCGGGCGTGGATTTACAATAACGTCTGCGTTCTGGGCGAATAGGGTCGTGCTTGTCTATTGTTTTTGGGTGAATATTACGGTTATTAGCGGGTTTATCATTTGGGGTGTTAACCTTTCAAGAAAAGTAGTCAAACTTCTCATATAACGTTTTTATAAGGGCTTTCGATCAGGCTTACACCACTACTGTACTCACTTTTACTCACTTGTCAATTATTTTGTTATAGATCGAGGACGAGGGTAACCATGGCAACGACGACACGCGACTCTTCATCCTGTCGACGCTGGCGGGTCAGCACAAGCCGAAGGTATCCTGCTCACTCTGCAAGGATACTCTGCACGTCTTCGACCGATATCCGCTCGTTGACGGCACTTTCTTCTTGAGCCCGCGTCAACATACCAGTGGGGCTGTCGAGGTAAAAAATTGTTTTAATATTTTACAAAATACTGTTATACTTTGAAAACCCCCTCTTTTTGGATGGGATCTTGAACTGAGAAGTTCGGTAGACCAAGTGGTCCTTAAAAGGTTCTATTTGATGAGTAACGCTTTCACAAAAGTAAATTGATTAAAAAACCACTGCGTTTCAATACTGAGAAAACCTAAACTGATCACTTTTAAAATGAAGTCCAAACTGAATTCGATATTAGAAAACTTCACGCAATGAAAGTTTAAGTTGCCGACACTGCCATTAAAGACGTAACTTAACAACATTCAAATAAAAAACAGCAATGAGCCAGCCGTTTTAAGTACGAATACGAAACAGAAAACTTAAATAAGATGTTAGAGTTTGTTTTAGAGACAAACATTGCTTTAGAGTCATACAAGACTTGTCGAGTTGTTTGTTCGTCGGATTAGAGACGAGTCGCCTTCTCGCTTTTGTTTGGCGTAAGAATTAGCTTGGAACCCTGAATAGGTGTTTCTGCACCGTTCATACGAAGCTTTAAGAATCATTTTGGATTTTCGATTTTGGTCCACCTTTTTGGTTTTAAGGACAGGGAGGCCTACCACAAGCTCTTAACGCGATCCATTTTAGGACCTAAACTGAACTGTTCTTCTAATTGGTACCATGACGTCAGTTTAACGATTCCATTTACGCCATACCATCTGACAGCGATTGTCCCAAACTGAGTGGCAAGTTTTGGGTTAAAAGTAAATGCCGCTGAGCGTAATGGACGTCATGGTACGACTTTGAGCGATGCAGTTTAGGAACCTAAACTGAAATGTCTTGCTTTTGAATCGTTTTTAATTAGATCATGGTAGGCCACCAGATATAGTTATAATAATAATAGCAGCCTATTATTGTCCCACTGCAGGGCCAAGGCCTCTTCTCATACAGAGAAGACACGAGCATTGATCACCATGCTTGCTCAAGACGGGTTGGCGATTTCAGACCTAAAGGTCTTACAAAGCTGCGAGGTAATTGCGTAACACACCATAAAATGGCAATCAATCTCAATTCGTTTCATTTTGACAGTACAGCCACGTTCAATGCGTTATTTACGTTATTGAGCAGATGAAATTTTTCAACCTATGAAGCAATGGATTAGGAATTTCCTTCAAACCCCTCGGATTGTAATTGAAAGTTAAATGTTACGCAATTAGGATGCTGATTTATTTTGTATCAGGTATTATAAATTTATAATGTACAGACGCCAGCACATCAAGCTACTACAATGTGCCAAATTGCTTTAATAGATTTTCTCATTAGGTTCAAGGTTGATTGGGAAAATTGACAGTTTCGAGTAGCTTGATGTGCTGACGTCTGTACTATGCCGTTGAATAATATTTATCCAATGAATGTAAATACTTACATCGGGCTACGCAAGAAGTACAAAAATATTTACATTTGTACCTATCTCCATGTAATTTTATTGAATAATTCTTACATAATTTGCTCATTAGCGCATTTGTAGGTAAATTACTGATAACTCGATTACGCAATGAGAAAATGGAAACAAATGACGATAACACTTCTCACCTCACAACAGGTTAATCTTTTATCATACCTAGGTCTTGAAACCGTCATAGGTAAACAGGATGTAAAGAAAAACAAAAGACTATCACTATAGGGTCAAAGTCAAATCATTTATTTCAATTAGGCACACTAAAGGCACTTTTGAACGTCAAAAATTATAATATAAAGAATTGATTCTAGTCGCCCATTCCAAAAGGACGTATGGACAAGAATGGGCAAGAAACTCCACCGTTACTCTTTTAAAAGTTACAAGTTTTGTATACATTAATTATTATATAATTATATGTGAAGACGATGCATTTAGAATAAAAATTAGTCGGCCAACAAAAGGTAAAAAGAATTAAAAATAAAGCAATGACAGGTAAATCAATTATGTGATAGATACATGGTGCTCACATATTTACAACTATTGTTAAAGTAGATTATTTTTATATAATTTTAACAAGTGTGTGAGTTACTGTAGCCATAAAAAGTAAAACTAATGTCATAAAAAAAATATATAAATTAAATTAGCGACCAGTTTGATTTTGTCTAGATATCTAGTAGGTACCTGATTTACTCTGACAATTTCTTGACCAGAGTTCGCTGGTATAAGTATTCAGATCATAGTGACGAAGGTCTGGGCACAATCGGGGTGCTCTCAGGTGACTTGTAAAAAAAAAAATATTTTTGGTCGACTTAGTGCTTGATCCCCTATTTTTGTCACCTAACAAACCCAGATGGTTTTCTTAAACTTCGAACGTGAGTATTTAATACTCTATTGTCTGCAGGTGAAAGTGGAAGGCCGCACGCAATACCTGACGTGCGTGTGCATGGGCTGCCTGGAGCGATACGACGCCGAGCGTACCATCCGCTGCCGTTTCTGTGGACAGAAGTGGGACGGCTCGTCCCTCGTGCTCGGCACCATGTACTCTTATGACATCTTCATGGCCACGCCGTGCTGCGCTGAGAGACTGAAGGTGAAGATTAATTCATGTTCCCGGATTCTTCGTGTAAAATGACATTGAAACTTATTTCTTCGTTCATGCCAATATTAAAGCTGTATCTCCATTGTCAACAGTGCAACAACTGCTTTAAAGCACTGCTCCACCCGCAGCAGCGGCTAAACTACTCTGACTACTCGCACCCGGTGACGTGCCCACACTGCCGCGTGCTCGACACACACTTCGTCAAGCCGCTGAGCTACTGCTTCACCAAGAGGACGTTTCCGCTTTTCCAGCAGTGGCCATAACAGTCGGCGGTGCCGGGAGGCTCTCCCGGCACCCCCCCTGCTTCCGATTCATGGGGACTAGCGCCGTCGCCTCCGCGCCGCGCTTCACCCCCTGCGCTGCGTCCCGTCATCAACACCAGCATGGCTTCCCGCTCACTAGACCTACCCGCTGAAGAACCCGCTACCAAGTACGTCGCACCTACCCTCGCGAGCCTCACTGAGTCGTTGTCTCTGTTCGGAGTCAGCCCTGAGGCACTGGCTATGAGTTTAGGTGAGTCACTGGCCGATCGCTATCTGGCTTCGCTGCGAACCAGGCCCGTGGAAAGGGTTGAGCGTCCCGTGGAGCACGCTATTGAACGCCCTATGGAGCGCTTGGGTGGCTGCAGCATCCCGCGCCACACGCCTATTGACGAGCCCGCTCTGCAGCTCTTCTCCAACGACTTTATCGACTACTTGAACCAGATCGCATAATCTCGCGGTCTCGCGGAGTGAAGTGGACGTGACGGATATATTGCGGTGACGATTGGACTCTGTGTTGCGATGTTTGTTTCTTGAACTTTAATTGCGTCCGTGTACGCTAGAAATAATTTCTGTTAAATTAAGTTGGTATTATTGAAAATAATTTTATGTGTCAGTTTAGATCGTACTATTGATTTTATTTTAATTTTATTCTGCACTTGGTTGGTTAGGAGTTGATTTTCGTTGAAAAGTAACAATTAGCGGTGTAGTGATGCCAGAAATTGCATTTTTTGTTTCGGATCAATCTTAAATTGGGAAGTATTTTCCTGTTGAAGGAGTTAAAGGAGTGAGTTTTAAATTATTGATTACCGTGTATTTCAGTGATACTGATGCCCTATCTGAAGGGTTCGTTCGAGTGGAGTGTTGTTTAGTTCAATTTAGTTTATTAGTTATGTTTTATTTTAGCAAAATTTTAAACCTAACTTAAGTGTTATACAATATTTTCTTAGGTTTATTGTGAACTTTTATTTCCTCCCACCAAATGGCACTTTAATAGTGTAAGGGATAAGTCTACTTCTACTGAAGATGCCATGTTAGGTTATCGTCTTTAATATCAGTTCATTTACTTATTATATTTTCACATACATACCTTATTTAAACAGTAATGGTAGAGGATTTTAATTGTAAGTACCTAATTGCTGTGTCACCAATAAAATTATTAGCCTGTCTATATCTATTACTTACATTTATTGTAGAGTTATGTAATGTCGAATTGTTATTTTACTTATGTTTTCAAATATTTATATCTCAGTGATTAACGGACTGCATGGAGAATTATAAAAAAAAAATAAACAAATATAACTTTTTGGAATAGTGCCATATCAGTTGAAAAAAGGTGAAATACTCCTTGAAATAAAAATAAAAAAAATAAAAAGTGAATGCCGCTAATCATTGAGAAGAAAGATGTTTAATTTTTTTTTAAAGAATGAATGTTTTTTTCGAATATTATCGTCTATACGTTTGGCTATCTGAATAGTTTAGATATAAGGGTTTTTTCTTATTATCATGGATGTCTATTTATTTGTAAGTGATCTTCGACATTTACTAAGCGTATAAGTGATGTGCGGATTTACTCAGTAATTACTGTTTAACGTTAATGTTTTAGGTAAGGTTTTTTATACATTTGATACTTATTACTCGCAAAGTGATTACAAGTGATAATTCTTAGTAATAGTGCGTGTTTAGTGATTAATGAAAATAATAACAACTAATTAAGGTGGTGCGGATAGTTAGGCGATAGGGGTGTATACAGAAAAAGTGATAATATCCGCGGGATATCCGCAACGTTAGGCAATAATTCTAATGAAGACTTGACACTTTTATAGATAAAAAATTTTTGCATTCTTCTTAAATTGATACTGCCATTTACATTTTACTAATCTAATCGGGGCATTGTCTAGTTCTGGTTCGATTTAATACGCTGAAATTTAGTTGTCTGGCAATCGGTGTTTGCGACATTAAATATTTTGATTGATTTATATTTCACAATATTTTAAAACAACCATTAAAAAAAAAAATTAAAAAACCATTTAAAAAAAAGAAAAGAGCCAAAAGCATTTTAAAAACTTATTTAATCGGATTTCTTATTTTTTTCTAAATTGATATCCCAAGTATCAACTTGTTTTAGTCAGCACATACCAATTGTCAGATCAAATAAAGGTTAGCGTACACGATCGAAACAGGCCAGATTATGTGTTCGCTCTTATTTTGGACTGACTACGACTAGTTGGTACTGTTGCGTAGTTATAGGTCACCTTCATAGCACATCACGCCATCATCCGCATCACTGCACCTCATACGTCATCGTCATCACGGCACGGTTTGAGTGGACGGCAGACTGGCCTCTATGTCCTGAGAAATAACACACAGATTCGAACAGCACGAACCATCCGCTTAAGTATTTGTTGAAAGCTTTAGATAAGGTACTAGTAGCTTATAATCAGTGTTAGCATTTATTCAGTAGTCTTTTTGTAATTTAGAGACTGGTCGAGATCCAAAGATAGCTAAAATATATTGAGCTTCCATCACCTAAGGGAATCTCAACCGTAGAATCAACCTCGCATTTAAAGGAACCCGCTAAAACAAATTTTGGCAGCTGCTTTTACGCTTAAAAACATGTCCGACCATAAGTAATTACACGCCGGCAGAAAATAATCAGTCTGACAGTAATTCGAGCTTTCATAAAATATTTAACGATGCGATGTTGTTATTGAAGCGTCGTCGCCTGCGCACATCCCGTCGGACTATAGTTGCCAGTCGCCTTGTGTGGTTGTAATACCTCTTAAATATTTTTAAATTAGTGTCCTCTGCTTAAAGTTACTCTAAGATCTAAAATATTATATCTGAGACAGGACATTTTTATCACAGCATGGCGTAATATTTGTAAATATGCCGTTTATTCTACTACACGCAGATGCTTAACAAAAAGTATTTAATGAGATATTATTGCATAATTCTAGTTTAGCAGTAAAACGATAGTACATAATTTCAATAATATCAAAGATCCATAATTATTTTAAAAAGCGTACCGGCCGCGAAACGACCACACTTCATATGTTAATCTGTTTTAATTTTATCGAAGTTTGCTCGTTCGAATATAGAATTATATTTAAAAGTTTAATATACATTTAAATAAATGTATGTATCCAATAAAGTATTTGAAAAAAAAAAGATTAAAGCGAGCTGTTGTTGGTATATTTAGGAAAATATTAAAAAAATGAACCAGATCATCTGATGGTGTGCATGTACAAAAATAAGTGAAGTGTGTTCGAGTCGCGGCTCGCATAGTGGCGACACAAAATATGAAATCATATTGTTTAATAGTCAAATACAGAGCCATCTATGTAGATGTATAATCGTAGTAGGTACATGTTTACGGTGACTCATCTAATGTATCAAGTCATTGACCCTATCCACACGTACAAAATGAAAATATTTTGAAACGCTATATTGAAAAACAGAATCCAATAAGACGTTTATTATATCAAAGTCCTCTGATTCAATAATAAGGCTGTTCGTTTCATATTTTATAGATATTTCAATATTGATCTTCGACAAACATTACCTCTTTAGATACAAACAAAAAAAATAGTAAATTATAGTGTCAACCAGAGTGGCTCCAGAAATTGAATTGTGCTAAGAGAATATTTACAGTTATGAGTCGTAGGGTGCACACGGTGACAAAGTTGTGTACTCTACACTCTGCGAAAATATACAATCCAGAGTAAATGTTTATCGTAGCCACTGAAGAAAAATATCCTGGGATTCAACTACGTCGGGCCCCATTACGGGCAACAGTCGAACTTTTACAGTATTTGTCCCATTTTATTTAAAATATATCTTGATTTTAAAGCTCCTCTACAAATCGAGCTCTTTTAGAGTATGTTTATTATTTTGAAGATTTTATTGACACTTCAAAGGTTGTATGATCTATAGATAATTTAATAGTCCACGGATGTATGTAGTGCATCTGTACAATAGTTCGATTCTCCCAGTCTCGTACACAAACGGTACATTATCTGAATATGTGTTTGATTATTCATATTTTAGACACTTAGTTACTTGTTCAGTTTTAATTATAAATCTAATTAACACAAACGTTGCCAACTTTCTTAGTTTATTTGCACATATTTGTTAAATTTTGTAATTAATGACAATTTATTTAGACACCGACATTCGAGTTTCTTCATGTTGAATTTTGATGTGGTGTAATTTAGTGAATTGCTTAAAAGTACAAAGAAACAATTTGTTACTTTTGCAAATTTTATAAAGTAAATCAAATACATATTAAAAGTAAACCCTCGCTTAGGTAATCTTTATGAAATAGTTGCTGTAATCCTAATATAACTGCAATTGTTTTGTTTTCATAATTATGTACCTAATATTAACATTTTTATTGGTTTTATAATAAAAGGTGTTTTGTTTTACGTTCGTTAAAATTTAGGAGCAAAATTGTTACTTATTATAAAAAAAAAAAACTATATAAGTATGTCTTATATTACTTTGATCTTCATTACTTAATGACACGTATTTTATCGAATGCTATATTAGAAATCGTACATCTTACCTCAGCACTCTGTAAGTAGATACGTCATCGGCATAATATTGGTTGATCTATAGGTATTATGTCTCGCTTTTGAATATAGATTAATCAAATCTTATTTCCACTGTAGTTCTTATTTAGACTCTTAGGGTTTTCTTTAATAATAATTGGCGTGAATGAGGATGTAAGGATGTGGTCACACTTGACATTACTTTTAGCAAACGTCTCGTTCTATTCTTTATAATGATTATCGGTAATGGTAATCTCGTGCCAAGCGAGTATTGTTATTATGAATGGTGTACATTCTGGTCATAGACGGTGCGCTCGCGCCACGCTAAGTATGTGAAATTAACTAAAAAATTTCCCGTGATATGTAACGTAGATTTACGCACTCGATGTAATGCCTGCCTTTGTCACTGGCTTTTGACATTAAATGTTTAACGGTAGACCGACGTCGCGTGTCCACTGCATAATGTTCTGTAATTCTGTTGTACGAACCAAATAAAACTGAACTTAAGGGCCTTACTCTCGTTTAGTACCGTAACACGGTCACTTTATGAAGCCTATTTCTCATTAACGGCTTGGTTAGAAGTTCTGAAAAAAATATATGTTTGCTATAGATTCATGTACAACATTTCTGAAACAGGATTTTTTCGTATGGCTAATACTTTTGCCTTAAAAAAATATTTACCAAACCGCTATTTTTGGCTAATATTCAATACTACTTCTAAACGGCTTTGATGTTTGGAAATCTTTTTACACTAAAAAAATTATGGTTAGAGGTACTACATTTATGAAACAGCTTTTGTAAATCAATCAACATTTTCAAAGAAAATGTCCAATTTTGAGATAGAGGTACAGACGTGCTCTGCGCGGGCGCGGGCGGCAGTCGTGCGTTAGCACTGAGACGGGATGGCTGTGTCGCTCGCTGCTCCGCCCCGGCTATCGAACGACTACGCGCGTTTGTTTGTGTTAGTGCAAATATTTACGAACGAATTGTATCAGTGTGCGTTTATAGACTAGCATGCTGCGGAGGGCCCATTTCTATTGTGCGCGTGGACGCTTTACTTATTAGTGGTGCCATTTCTAAATACTATTTTTGTTTATATTGTATATTGTGTAAATATATAAGATAATTTGTAAATAAGTAAAAATGCCAAGGCAAAGCAAGTCAAGAAAGACTTCTCACGTATGATTTTAACCAAAAACAAAATTTCCGCAGCAGCTATATTGGATTTACACTTTGACCCCACTATCGACTTTAGCACCATCGAAAACTATGAAAACGACACCCATGAAGAAAAATTCTAATTTTCGCAGCCGCAATCTTGGATTTTCATTTTGACTACCTATTCTTAGGTAGATAGGTAAACAAAAACCAAAAAGTGCACCTTTTTCAAAATCATTGTTGGTTATAAAAATAAAAGTACTTATTATGTAGTTTTCGTTGGCATAAAGAAATAAAGCATATTTCGTTATATTTGCTGAAAGTAATCCTCCCTAGCCGCGCCACATACTTTAAAGATTAATTAATCAAAATGAATAGTTTCTTGAGAGAAAAAAGTATCAACGAAGAGTAGAGAAAAGGTACTATTATATAAATCGATTTATGGATAGTTAATATTAAATATTGCAAAATTGACTTGCTGCAGAGCATACCTTCCAGCCGGACCACACCCTACGACCAATAACTCCTTAACTAAAGGGGTTTATCTATATATATAAAAGGAGAACTGACTGACTGACATATCAACGTACAGCCGAAACTACTGGGGCTAGGAATGTGAAATTTTGCACACGGCTTCCTATTATAATGTAGGGGAGCACTAAGAAGGGGTTTTTGGAAATTTAACCTTTAAGGGGGTGAAAAGGGGGAATTTTGTTTGTATGGAAAATAGTTAGTTAGGATAGGATTTCACGCGGATGAAGTCGCGGGGAAGCAGCTAGTTGGACCATATTTTTCGTATGCAAGGTACTCTTTAGGTAGTTTTTTTCGTGATATTGATTTATTAATAGTTCATTATACTCTATTTAATTTGAGGTGGCGCGGCCAGAGAGCATGCCTGGCGGCCGGACCACATAAATTGTTAAATAAAAAGATATCTCTTGAGGTACTAAAAATATATACAGGGTGTTCGGCAGAACGTTGAACACACGAAAATGGCAGATAGGTGGGGTCGTCTGCTACCTACCCAGCACAAAAAAAAAATACCTAGGCCCATAGTTTTTTTTTTTTTTTTTTTTAATTTTTTTTTTTTTAATTCGACAAATTACATACCGTTCGAAAGGCCATACACCAAGGATGTTTCGATGAAATCCTAAGTCTTCAATCACTTTTAGTTTTATTTTAATGCAATGCAAAGAAAAGCTCAAAATCACGTTTTAACCCTTTTTGTAATGTATGATGGCTTATAACTTTGTGTCTAGTTCACCAAACAACAATTTTAGATGAATCTACCAATAGTCGAGACAAAAACAAAAACGAAGTGTTGCCAGTTTCGTCTATCCTACATAAAGTTATACGCCTTTAAAACTCATGAATTTCGTTAATAAAAAAAAAATAAAAAATAAACTATGGGGCCTGAGTAATTTTTTTTGGGCTGGGTAGGTAGCAGACGACCCCATATATCTGCCATTTTCGTGTGTTCAACGTTCTGCCGAACACCCTGTATATACATTCCGATGAAAGTAGACTTTAGGTAGGTATTATATCTGAGTACTAAACTGTGGTCCGGCCACAGAGGAACACACCAGCGCCAGTGGTGTGGTGTCGCGAACCGCAGAGTTCACACGTGCAAAAATAAAAACTTTGTTACAAAAAAAAAACAACCGACTTTAAAAAAAACTACAAAATGATAAATAACTTTAATTTCGGAAGTCGGTGTCGTTGGTTCCGCATTTTCGTTTTTTGACACCGACTTCCGAAATGAAAGTTATTTATCACTTTGTAGTTTTTTTTGAAGTCGGTTGTCTTTTTTTGTAATAAAAATTTTATTTTTTACTTTTTAGTTGTACCTAAGCACTCCACACTAATTCAAATAACACTAGTGCATTGAGGAATTGAAGACACTGACTAGAAGAATCATAAAAATTTGCATAGAAATGCCGGAGATGCAGTATATTTATGCATATAACATCGTACATAAGAATAAGTACATAATGTATTATATACTAAAACCTTCCTGAAAGTATGTAGATCACATTAGTGAAAGAATTATCAAAATTGGTTCATTAGTTTTTGAGAAAATCGCGGACATAAAAACATATATACATACGGGTCGAATACAGAACCTCCTTTTTTGAAGTAGGTTAAAAATGTCGACTATCGATAGTGTTGTCCGACATTCTGTCTCACACGAAGGTATTGGTGTGACAGGCATGGTTCTATGCATTGTGCAGCCGCGGCATGCCACCGCGCTTGGAATAGAAGCAACCGCAGCCGCAGGCAGCCCTGCGGTCAACCGCAGCCGCTAGCCGCAGTGTCGCCTGCGGTTGCAGTCTGCAGCCCATCTCGAACTTGTACCTTGACGTGCTGTTTCCTATTATGCCGCATGCGACGGGAGCCCCACCTCACGCAGCGCTGCTCTAAGGATGATAATAGAAAACTGCACGCCACGCGGGCGCCCGCTCCGTGATCCCGCATGACGACATTTATAATTTATTATACTTGAATTTTTAATTATTATTGGTTTATTGACTTTTCGAAATGTATTTAATGAATTTTATTTTAATTGCAATTGTAATACGTTATTTTTATTAATTTCAACACAATGTATTATATTGTTATGAAATAAATTACTTATGACTTAAATAAATATATTTTCTTCCACATAAATGCTAAAAAATAATGTCCAGAAAAAACTTAAAATATACGTAACATATAAGTAATAATAATAATATAATAATAAAACGTAATAAGTATCTATCTATACAAAATATATCAGCCTTGCATCCGCTATTCCCTTCTGGAATCGTAGGCAAAAATAGCGACCTACGTGCGGCATGTCTGCGTCTCTGCATATTCTTTGATCTTAGTTTTAGTGTAGTGCGCCACCGCGCGCGTTTTACGTATTCGGGAGTAGGGCGTTTGGCTCCGCCCACATGCACAAGGTCAGTGGGCCATCTATACACCTTAAGGGGGATGCGCTAAGTAGCCCGCGAAGTTAAATTTTTCTTACGTTTTTGCTATTTGCAGGTCAGTGTTATGTTGATTAAATTATGATTCGCGAGCGTTACAAATATGACCTTACAAAGTTATAATCATTAAAATCATCATACATCTAACAATATACTTACATCTATCTAAGTTCATATAATCCTATTGATTGATATTTCATGAAATAGTCATTCAATAGGATTAGAATTGTATTGATGATTTTAATTATTGTAATTCTGTTAATACATATTTATTACTCACGCGAGTCATATTTTGTTCAACATACATTACAACCTGCAAATTGCAAAAAAAAATTAAGAAAATTGGAATTTCGCTGGCTACCTAAGCACATGCCCCTTAAATTACAAAGTCTGTGATGGCATGTTTATGTCTCTATAATGCCAATAATAAATGCTGTTCCAAAGCATTCGTTGCCCCATAAAACAGAAAAGGTTATGACTTTAACAACGAAAAGTCTGTTTATGTTAATCGCAGTAGTTTTCAACAGATTTTTATGAACATTGATATTTTTATAGGATGTCGCTTTAATATCTCGCGTTACGTGAAGCTGTAGGCGGATCCAGGTCCGAGGCAGGTTATCAATGTGACATTCAGCATCCAAATGATACCCGGCGTCCACAAGCTCAAAATTTCCCAAAACGCATTGGCTGATTCTAGTATACGGCTGTCATTGGTTAGTGAAAAGATGCAAATCAAAAACATGTTAATTATATTTTGATACTCGATGTTTTCTACACTATGTAGTAAGTTCGTATTAATCTTTGTATTAACTTGTATAGGTAGGGTTAGCGTCGCGCTCGTACGCATTTAGTAGTTTAGACGGACCAGTATGTAGTAATCTTTGCAGTTCATCTTGAGGTTTAGACTGAAGCGCACCATCAGATACAGCTAATAGCTCTCAAACTATCAAATGCGATACGATTGTGAAAGGTGATATTATATTACGGTCATTAGCTGCAGTCGCGGTCGACCCTGACGGGCGGAGCAAGTCGATCAAAGTTAAGCTATAGTTTCCTAGGAGAGCGTTTCCGTCATGTTTATAACGGACGTCATGAAAATCTGACATATTCCGTATTTGACATTAAGGGGTGAAAACCGCTCTGTTTTTGACAACACTGTCGCATATGGCCGTCACCGCTCTTCTAGCGAAATGTAGCTTTAGTGTTTTCAAGTCTCGTGAATCGGACTCTGACGTAAAAGCCGATACATTTTGTACGCACGTTTATAAAATTGGTGATAATCTGACGAATTGGGTAATGATAATAACTAAGTTATTACGTAGCGATTAGACTAAACGATATACTACGTAATGCGCGGGGTGCATCAGGGTATGAGTGTCATAATTTGTAATAACTTAAACTTTTGTACTTTCGTAAAGGTAACAAGTAATTTAGTGATAAAAACTTTTTCTATTAATATGTATAATGCATAAATTAAACATCAAGTAATATACCTTTTTTTACTGGAATTGTAGATGTAGTATTTTTGTAAGACAAACGAGACTCGATCTCGTACGTGTATCACAGCGATAATAGTTATTGTGTAAGACCGATTGTGTGTCCAAGTTAAGAAGTAATCTTGACCGAACGTCTTCGATATTTTTGAAGGATTTCTCCGAAATCAATGTTCAGGGTTGCTTGTTAACGTTCGACGTGCAACTCTAAGGTCATCGTGTAATTAGGCTATTGTCTTTTAACTATTTGTGCATTTCTATTTGATTGGATGCTTTGTAAAAGTCACTCTAATTGGAGATACATTTTCGTTTATCAGAATGCAAAAACGACAGTATGAAATCGATGCATTTCAATGTAACCGCATGCTATTCGCTTCGTTGATCCTGGCTGGTTACGGAGAAATGTATGTGAAATATTTGAGGCGTGATGCCGTATCAAAGTAATTACCGCAGTGAATGATCGATCGCTTGTCTCAGGCAAAACATAGTAGCGCTACGTCGCGGCCACACTGAGTGGCATAATGTACCAGACCTGTCTTTTGAAAGCATCTCAACATTAATGAAGCATTTTTTCATAACTATGTATATCGATAAAGTATGTCTGAATGAGTGGATAACTTCCTTTTATAATATTTCCGTTGTCCTGTGTAGGTACAATGGATATCTTCGTAATATTTACTAATATTGAGTGTGGTAATGTGTTATGTAAGTGTTCTTTTCTATAGTGATCTCTTGTTTACTTACAATTAACTGAAATAAGGTTGGAGAGTCGTGGAACGATGCTGAGATGCTCAGATGGAAAACGCCAATTGATTAATTTTAAGTAAAGTATAAGTGCTTGAATTATTGTAAGGATCGTTTTAAAAATATACTATAAAGTACGTCTATACCAATGAAAATTGATATTATTTAAATCTTCGATACGTCTCAACGTATATTTTTGTATATTCGAAGTCGATGCGTAAGGAATTGGCACAAAAAAAAAGTATAAGAGTATAAGATTATTCTGATTAAAGTTAAGATGAAAAAGTTCCATTTTGTAACGATTTAAAAGATGAAAAGCTATTAATTTTTGTAACGATAGTGAGCGTTGTATTGTCTTTATTGTAACGTTGGGAAAGCGAGAAGTTAGTTGGTAAGGTTGTTTCAGAAAATTGTAATAAAACTGGAGAGGCGAAAAAAAAACATGTTATATTTTATACGGATCCGATATTTGCGCCGTTTGGGCGGACTTTGTGTTACTTTACGAACATAGATGTAAGTTTGCTCTTTAAAAGAGTTTTTGAGGTAGTAGGGTTAGTATGCTTAGTGTTTTTATACGGCTTGATGTTGTGAAATTTTTTAAATATGATATTGATAAACGCAGTATGTACTACCGAACAAGCAGCAAACACTGATCAATAGCAGAATGTGTAGTGGGCTCTACTCGGTACTCGGGATGCATTATGTTGTTTTCCTTTTTGTGGGTGACGAGCGGGCAGCATCCCTGCATGTGATCTTAATAATACCAAAGTGTTGCTGTTCGCAAGCATATCATTTTAATACGACGCTAGATACATTTTTCGGTACAAAATCTTAGTAAAGTTTTAATTCTATTCGATTTACGATATTGTTAGACAATTCTGTATTGACAGTGGTGTATTGGAGGGCCTTGCGGATCGCGCGATCTCTTCGAAAGCCGTTTCTAGTCGGTACCGTCGGCTTCACCGTCATTACTTGCCCGCGGTCCAACTACCCACTCGCAAGCCACTCCAGCGCACATTGGCGATGATCCTGAATTATTTCAGTTATTTAGCAGAATTATATTATTGTCTAGTATTCCGATTATGTTACGTTTTATATTGCTTATATTATATATTATGGATACAATGTTTATTAAGTATTTAATATTCATTTTGATGAGGACCTAGTCGATTCTCTATATATCACATCTCCCAAAGTACAAATTCCTTGTTGTTTAGTCCAATTTTGTTTGACTGTTATTGAATGGAAATTATTTTAGCGAGCGTTCGTTGGCAGAGCGTCGTCGGGCTTGCCGACATGTAGGGCGCGGCCGGCGTCTCCTCATTCTCTAAAGCACTGCATTCACGATCAAATATGAATGTCGTAAAACCATTAGTAAGTAACCCTTATCTCATTGTAATAAAAAATAAATTAGAATGATTGCCGTAACTTTGATGAAACTCTGCAATAATTCTAATTTATACCTTGCCTTACCGAGATAAGTGTTAAATTGCAACGACTTGCTAATGGTTTTACGTAGATAGTGAATGTGCTACCTAAATTAACCCTGCCTGCTTCTTGGTCGTACGTACCATACTTTAATGGCAACCTAACAAGTCTGCAGACATTATATTATTAGAGCCGGCGGAGGGCGTAAATGTTGTAGTAAACATATACAAAACTAGTTGAAATAAATCCATAATCAAATCGTTTATTTACCACGCCTAAATAAACGAAATTTATCGTTTATTTGGTCAGGTTATTACAATTTATGTTTAGCAGCTTTTAACTTAAGTTAGAATAATTTTAATAATTTACCTATTTTTAGTTAATGCACAATTTTATAACCCAATAAGTTTACTTTCATTTTCTACTAATTGTACTGTAGACTTTCAGTGAATTTGTAAGCCATGTAAGCTTCAAGTCTCTTTTTTTTTTATAATTTACCATTGTTTTTAGTTTATACGTAATCGCCTACTACACATTATCGATTGGAAAGCTGATTTAGCTATGAAATATTCAAATGACACTATACCTACGATAAATACAATGAAACCTTTATAAAAATAAAATCTATAAAAGATAAATGTTGCGTTTTATTTGCTTTTACTGTCCCAATTTTATTTTATACCTGGTAAAATTCTGGATAAGCATAGAGATCACAAAAAAGAGTAAGTACAGACGCCAGCACATCAAGTTACTACAATCTGTCAAATTTCTTTAATAGATTTTCAACTTTATCACTAAAGTATAAGGTTCAAAGTTGATTGGGAAAATTTGACAGTTTCGGGTACCTTGATGTGCTGGCGTCTGTACTAAATATAATTTATCAATCTATGAGAGCTCTTATCTGATGGTCGACTCTGCATGTTGTAACTATGCGACAAATGTTAGGGCGACAGTAGGTACCTACGGGGAGTGATATGAGGATTCGAATGACATTATTGCCTGCGATGTCTACCATCAGGAGGTGCGACTCACTGCAACTAGTGTCAAAAAAAACTAGACCACTATTCGTATATACAATGCTGAAGATGATTAAGACGTTTTCACACTGGAAGTTGCTGCTCATGAAAATCTGAAGATCTTCTAATCTGTCGTCTTAGCGGGGCCAGTGTCACCTGTCTTCGATTTTTTAGGTTCTAGAACACATAACGGATTCAACCTTATGTATACGTACCAGCTTATGAGGATTCGTAGGTTCGAATCCAGACAGGCGCTTTACTTTGTTTAAATTATTTCATCACTACTGCTCTCAAAACGGTGAAGGAAAACATCGTGAGGACACCGGCATGTCCTAGAACCAAAAATTCGAAGACATGTGACATCTGCCAACCCGCACTGGGCCTGCATGGTGGATTACGGCCCACTCCCTCTCACTAAGAGGAGGCCTGTGTCCCAGTAGTGGGAACATTATAGGCTGATTACGTGTATACCTAAGATTAATAAATAATAATAATCTAAAGCAAAATGTGTCCCGACCCTTACTTAGCCCTCGACTGGCCGATACTGACCATCGGTGTTGCATACGTGATGTCCTATGAAAAAACACCTGTTTATGGATAAGGCAAGGCAACCTTAAAAAGGTACATTAACAAAATGAAGTAAATGCTCTATATCATTTGGCTGTCGTGTTATATTAAAAAGAACAGAAGGGCTCGCCCACATTCAGACTGAACTTACCTACATTGTGTACCTGGCTAGTGTCCAAATGCCTCCTAGCTAGAGGGTCAAATCTGGTTACAATTACGTCAACCTAATGGATGACCTCACTGTAGGTATTGGCTTAACAAGACCCCTCCGTACCTCAGAAAGCAGGTTACGCCGTTGGTTCCGGCTGTCATTCTTGCATCTTTGACAGACGGGTTGTCAGGAGCCCGTAAGTCAGACAAACAAACAGTCTTACCAAGGGGTATCGCGTTACCCAATAGGTAATTGAGTTGTGGAGGTCAGATAAGTATTCGCTTTATGAAAAATACTGGTATTCAGCTGCATTCGGTTAGACTGGAAGCCGATCCCAACACATACCTAGTTGGGTAAAGGCTCGGCAGATGATGATATAAAACTAGATAAAAATTCTAAGTAGGTACGTAGTACTTAGTTTAAAAAGTCAGTAGATGTCCCTTTGCTACCTACTTACATAATAAAATCTACTTTTTATACGACTGATAAATTTGTCAACATATTATCTCGACATCTCGTACAACATTATCTTAGGTTCTAAAGCATCACCTCTACTAATCTAACGGAGAAATTTAACTACAGCTAGTTTATGTCCTCCTGGTCAATAAATATCCACCTCTCAGCAAACTAAATAACGGGCCAAAAACACCATAGCAATATCTCACACACCCTCGTAAAGGATTAAGAGGAATCGTTTCAAGTATCAGCATTTCGGTACTGCTAATCCACCGGTACTAATTCAAGATAACAGGACTGAGTTTCTTGCAAACATGCGTTACTGGCAGTATTAAGATTTTGTCACACTGAGGCGAATCCCGCGCGGGATGCGGGATGCGACTGCGCGCTGTTATTGTTTTAATGATTGAGCGCGTGCATTCTAAAAGTTGACAACGTCGCGGAATACTTCGCTAATAGGTGTGAAATATTTACTGTTTTTTATTAATATTATTGTAGGTATGGAAATATCGCTCTATGATAGTGCTTTAAAATATGTAGTAATTAGGTACTAGCTTCTGCCAGCGGCTTCGCCCGCATGGGTGTCGGAAATTATCTAGGAACGTGCTACCGGGACAAAAAGTACCCTATGTTCTTCCCCAGGATACAATCTATCTCCTTGCCAAATTTTATCGAAATCCGTTTTGTGGTTTAGGCATAAAAATGTAGATAATAAGTATACAGACAGAGTTATTTTCGAATTTATAATATTAAGTATTTATGAATTGATAACTTGCGAAATACACAGCCGCACACAAACTCAATAAGAAGTAACACGACTGTTCGCCGCAGTTTGAACACCTTTATACAAGTTAGTTGACACAATCGCTAATCGGCGTGAGCGAATTTTGTCCCGCATCCCGCGCAAGATTCGCCACAGTTTGGCCAGACCTTTAAGGTGATTTAATTTGCATCTAAGTGTAAAATGTACGGATTTTGGGTAAGCTGGTAATCACTTGATGAGACAGACTATCTGATTGGAGGTATCGCTGGAGTTTGCATAAACGATGGATTTATCTCAGTAGCAAGCTTAAACCGACTTTGTGTACGAAGTTAGGAACCTACCTCTACCTATTCCTATTCCTATTCCTCTATATCTACCTATTCCTCTTTAATTACAAGATAAAGATAATTTATTTGTCCATAACATGAGTGTACACACATGACATGCAAGGTGTTATGTACTGTAGAGACTATCTACACAATTATGTAGCCTATCCTTATACATATAGTGCAGGCTGGCTATAATTTAGCGCGGGTTCCATAAGAACATTCAAGCAAGCATAGAACGGGGTGTCAAATATTTTATTAGGTTTTTTTTGTTTAGATAAGTCAGTGCTATTTTTAATAGGAATGTGTAACGTTGTTCTATCAATATAAATTTAAAGAAATCCTATTGAAGATTAAATACTTTGGGGGGCTCATCAAGCCCTTGACAGTACATACCTAATGTAATGCAATGTCTACAGGTAACGCGCCTGCTCCTGTAAACTTATCTTGAGGGTAAAAACTACAATTGCCAAAAGTGCTTCAAATATGCCTGAATCGCCATTGACATTTTTTATAAAGTTGGGGTGTCCTAAAGTCAATAAAAAAAAACTAGCCACGGGCTTCTTCTTCTTCAACGTATTCGAATCCGTTTCATGACATGTAACGTTATTTACACAACACATTAATGACTCAATTATTAAGATCCTCATAGAGGAATTACCTATGCAATCTAACTATCTACTTATCATAAACCTGCAGTATTGTCTCTCCGTCTCTTTTTTAATTCCATCCAAAGGTTGACTTTAAAATATCGCTTTTAGCGACACGACGAGGCCCAGACGGGGACGGCGGGATGAGCTGGACTCCAACAAGAACTGGTCCTCAGCAGCTTCATACAGAGAGAAGTGGAAAGAGAGTAGGAAGGCCTTTGCCCTGCATTGGGACAGGCTTTTAATCATTTTAGCATTAATTATATTAGGTATACAAGGCCGTCTAATGTGTCAAAGGTAACACAATGGCCTTGTCGCTAAAAGAGATCTAGAATTTTTAAATAGGAATGTTAAAAAATCCTACATTTCAGTATTTCTATAATTTGTATGGTGTATGTACAGACGCTAGCACATCAAGCTACCCGAAACTGTCAAATTTTCCCAAACAACTTTGAACTTTATACTTTAGCGATAACGTTGAAAGTTTATTAAAGAAATTTTAAGGATTGTAGTAGGTTGATGTGCTTGTGCTGGCGTCTGTACATAATACGTAAAGAGTATTCTAAACTATCCTATGCTACAAATGGGCTTAATGTCTCGATGGTCAGCACATTACTTATAATCTTACGTCTGCACTAGTTATAGTAATCTTAAACGGTTCTAATAAACCCCATAGGCTATCTCACTGACCCACAGTCCCATACCGGTCGAATCGAACTTGATAAAATGGTATCCTACATAATCTGTTTATGGCTACTTACTCGTACTAAGAAAGCTTAGTGTTCGAGTAAACTGGGCTCTTTAAGTCTGTCTTTATCTATCAACTAGCGACTTGTCCCTGTTTCTGACGGTGTCTACGACATGTTAAAAATGAATCTATATGTTACCGCTAATGTGCGTAAATCAGTTAGAGTGCAGATTAACTAGTTAATCTGCAGATTATCAGGTTGAGTCCCTTAAAGTGGAAAAAAATGTTTTCGCCTAGGCCAAACCAGTTCTCCCTACACGGGTTGCATGGTTGCGGTCGGTCGATAGGCGACGTAGGATGCAAGAGCGAGCGAAGGGCACCCAGAGATTAGGTTTGGTTAGGTTACTTTAAACCCTTTGCACAGAAATAGGAGCCCCGCAAACCGCGGCTCCGTCGACATATATGTAAGAGCGAGCGAATGAGAACTGGTTTGGCCTAGTCGAGACTAGTTCATCCTAAAATCGGGTTTGGCCGGTAACATATTTCACACTTTAACGGATTGTACCCGGTAATTTGCAGATTACTTAGTTAATGCGCATATTAACGTATTCCGCATTCTAACGGTAACATATATACTAATAATAAAGCTGACGAGTTTGTTTGTTAGTTTGAACGCGCTAATCTCTGGAACTACCGGTCAGATTTGAAAACTCTTTTTGCATTTGATAGCCCAATTCTTGAGGAAGGCTATAGGCCATTTAACATCACGCTATGTCGCTCAGGAGCCGAGCACAAAGAAGAAAAGTCAGAACGAACGTTAAGCGAAAACGAAGTGATAGCGCGGGCAGGTGATGCGAGGCGATGGGGTGGGTCGGGGGAACAAGAAATTTCACGCGGTCGAAGTCGCGGGCAGAAGCTAGTGGATTATACACATAAACCTTCCGGATCTCTAAAAGATGGTGAAAACCGCATCAAAATCCGTTGCGTAGTTTAGAAGGACGCGGTCACACAGACAGACACGAACAGCGATTTTAATTTATAATATCTATACCTACATTATAGGACGGTTATCTACGATTACAATTAGCAAATGGAGCTTGCGATTCTCGCTCGGAGTTAAGAGGAGGCAGAGGTTGTTTGTTTAGATATGATAATTTACTTAAGTTAAATGCTTGTGATATTTAAATGCAGTAGGTATGTATTTAATGTGTACGAGTAATATATAATTATCTAGCTAGATCTTAGATAGAATTCGTATGCTTATTTTTCCATTTTGTTACAAAAAAGAAGTAATAGGTAAAGACCTATTACTTACTTCTTTTTTGTAACAGTTTCTTAGCTTCCTGAAGTTAAAAAGCAAAACTTTTACTTTTTAATGAGACAGCTATTTCAAAAAGGAAAAATAATTATATTGTTACATTTCTTACAACTGCGATATTCAAACTCTGTGTAGTTAGCACCCCTCGTTGATAATCTTGATACTTATATTTTATTTTCACTTCTAAGGGGTGAATAACTACCTACATTTTCCTCGTAAAGGAATATTGTGCGTGTGTGACAAGGGTGCCTGGTGGTCAGTCATTACTTCTATGTAAAGATAAGTTTACCGCAAGTTTACAGAAATTTGATGGTCATAAAGTGTTGAGCAGTAAACTGGGCTCTGGCATAGAATAAAATAGTGTAGAAGTGAAATTTCCGCTCAAAACGAAAGCTGAAGGAAGGAACGGAAAATGCTGAAATTTAACAGTAGTTTTTAGTGGGCCGGTAAAACAAGATAGAAGTTAAATGGCACTTGGAAAGGCTTCTGTCCAGCAGAGCAGCAGTGGACTTCTCTAGGCTGATTATGATGATGAGGACTGGTCAACACATTCAGGACCTTGCTTGCGTTTCGGCACACTTGAAATTACTAGATGCGCTTTTTATAAGATTGGTAAGGCTGGTTTTTCTTTATTTCTTTTCCTCAGAAGTGCCCCTTTTGATTACGGCGGTAGATACAGTCATAGGTCACCCTGTCTTAGCTCGGTAGAGCGGGGTCGTTGGGCAGGTGGGGCAAAATCGACGTAGGGACGTAGACAAGAGAAAGTAAGAAGGTACCATACATGAGCTTCGCTTCTAAACGGTTTCCTTAAATCCTTACTCTATGGCTCCGGGCAAGACCTCAGGGTGTTTTCCTGAATAACATGAAACATAAAGTTTTTATAGCATTTTGCGTGTTGCATCCATGTAATACATTTTTATGTTCAATATAATCTAGTTAGGCTGCATTTCCTCTATGTTTTACTTATTCAATATCTATCGGTTCTAAAGAGTTTCCTTTTACTTACATTAATACAGATTAAAGTTACATTGTCTGTCGATAACTTGCGTTAAGTAATGGAAAAGATAGAAATAATCTTTAAACTATAAGTATACTTGTTTATTTTATTTTATATGTAGGTAAGTAACAACTTGGTTTCTCGTTGTCACAATGTTCATAATTATTACAGTTAACGGGCTTTAGTTATTGCCTGTTTTATTGAATTTTGTCAGAAATGCTATACAAAATATTATTATTGTCGACTACCTACATTATTTCTTTCTGTAGGTACTTACCTATAATCAATCCTTCAATACCTAGGCCGTAAAACCGTCACTTCAACTAAATATAAGTTGATTGGGTAACGTTACAAAATGGAAAACAAACAGTTACTATTTATTACATTATATATAGAGGAAAAAATTAAACCAGTGCGCAAACTGTAACCATGAATTAGGCACAATATTATGATTCAATTTTTTTTTTTTATAATTTCTATTCTAGGGAGGGAGCATATTACCTAATCATGATGATTTCATCATGCTTTTGTGGAAAATCAGGCGGAAATCCCTAAAACTGAAATCTATTTTGTTTAATTTTCCCCGACACATTTTATCAACTTTTAGACTAAGCATTGCATACAACGGGGTAATGCCGCCATGCTCTTGAGTACATTACCAGTCGACACTCGACAGCGATGCGGATGAATTTTTCGACGCTATATTTTGGTTTGTAAATAGTCTTAGTTACGTAGTAGTTGTTATTTACTTACATATACTAATATAAGAACACATATACTAATATAATACTAAATATAAGAACTTCTTACAGCCTCACTCTGCGAAAATAGCACTCCTTCACAAAAGCGTGTTTTGTATGGCACCATTAATATATATCTAATAAGATTCCAGAGGTTATTAAAAATATAAACCAGCCAAACTTATTCAAAAGGGAACTTAAGAAGTTACTTACTGAAAAATGTTACTATTGTGTTAAAGATTTTTTAAATGATAGTTTCTGATCTATTTGTGTTATATTTTAATTTTGTTATGTTTTTTTTTTTCCTTCTTAATTGTATTGTATTTCAAGTGGCTATAATTTATTTTGTACGCCAATGGGGGCAAAACATGTTGACACTCACAGATTTTCATTTTTACATCCACATTTGCAATTATAATATGTATAATGTTACACATGTTTACAAATAAATATATCTTTATCTTTATCTTATCTTATCTTATCTTATCATTTTAATTCTAAATAAATATTTAGGATACTTTCAGACTAAAATGACATAAACGCCGATATATGCAGTAACATACGCTTTCTAGCATTTCTATCACAAATCCCATAAACATTTTATATAGGTAGATGTCCACTCCCCGCTTTCCTCTGTGTACAGACTTGATTGGATTCGTGCCTTTTTTATTTACTTAAAGCATAGTTGTTTTTAACTGAATAGAAATAGTACGGAGTTGCTCGTGCGACTGCCATTAACAATCTATCGTATGAAACAGAAAGTAGGTATTAGTGCGATCGTGCATGAACTAAATTGTTCAACGTTTTTAAAGCTCGAGTAGGTAGTAAAGTAGTAGGAAAGTCTATTGAGGAGAGATTCCGAAACGTTTGAGAATCTTGGTAATTGGGTTTGGTTGTGATTTGCTTTTTGTTTTTTTTTTGTTTTTAGCTGACGTGGCTATCGCACTTGGCTTGTATGTTTGCTTGTCGCCAGTCGCCAAAGTTGAGTCTCTAGTGTGTCGTACTTTAAGGATGCTTAACGCCCCTCTTGACCACCAATCCTGACTGTGATCTGTTTGCCGATGAATGGAGTAGAATTATGTGTGTATGTCTGATGTTTTGTGAGAAGAAGTATGCTAGGGTGTCTTCTATTATATGTTAGTATTTTAAATATCTTTGTATACCATACCTGTTTCAATCTCTATGTTAATTTTGGTGTTACCGTTTTAATTATAAACATTAAACCACAATAATACAACACTACATCTCTCTATTTCTTGTCCTATCGCAGGTATGCTGCTTTCAGCATACCTGCGATAGGATAGATTTCTTATGAAATAAGCATCACCTTTGTACCTATTTTTCTGTTCTGTTTTTTTTCTTGTCTGTTTATATATGTGTGTACATAATGGTAAAATAAATAAATAATAAATAATTTGTGTTAATTTGTTTGAACAGTGTGATTGTACATAGACCAATAAATAAATAAATTTAAGTGTTTTGTAAATGGTATTGAGTGGCAATTAAGCTAGCGCCCGTATTATAAGTGTGACGGGTCCTTTGGTTATCTGCAATATCTGTAAATTATGCTAGCGTTATCGTCAAAACACACAGCTGAAATTCAAGTGCCTGTAATTTCTCTGGTACCCAAAAAACGCAGCAACTCTGCTTGGCGGCTTTCTAGCCATATCATCTTTCACAAGTTTAGTTGTTCCCTAATGTCGCAGAATAATTTCGAAGTAGCATCGTGTCTCAGATATATCACGTCGAAGTAAGATATTGTCGAAGTACAGCATGCCGGAGTAGAGTACGTCGAAATTTACTCATGTCGGACTACCATAGTTGTCGAAGAAGCATGTCGTCGAAATCGCATCGTTTCGTAGTCAAGACATGTCGAAGAAACGCTTTGTCGAAGTACAGTAGTGTCGGACTTAAGGTATTTCGAACTAAAGTATTGTCGAAATGAAGACGTGTCGGAGTTCCATAGTGTCGAAGTAAAATCTTGTCGTATTACAGTTTGTCGAAATTCAGTTAGCTTAGTCTCAGGAAAGGTAGGGCTTCCTCGGACGAGTGCCATCAGAAATAGCTCTGGGTACTATACGGGTACATATGCATTATTATTGTGGGCATGTTTATAGGTAACTACTAATACCTATAAATTTGCCATTAAATGTTTTTATTTGTAAAACTTTTTTTTTTTCATTTGATAAATCTTAAATACAATATACAATCTAACACTAAAATATATTACATAATTATGTACAAGTAATATCTAAAGGAAAAGAAAAAAAAGGAAAGAGCTCATTGGGTATCAAAAAGTTCGTCCGCATTAATAAATTAAAGTAAATGTTTTAATTTTAAAATGTTAACATTCAAATAATTAATGTCAGTTTGATATCTAATTCTATTCAATACTAGCTTCTTCCCGTGACTTTGTTCGCGTGGAAGTCATAAGATACCACTCCAGCGCTTTGAGGTACCTACTTCGTTTTCGCTAAGCGCTCTTTCTGACTTTTACTCTTTTTGCTCGTCTCTTAAGGGTCGTAACGTGATGTTAAGAAGCTTATAGCCTTCCTCAAGAATTGGGCTATCAAATGAAAAGAAAAATAATTATTCAAATCCGACTAGTTCCAGAGATTAGCGCGTTCAAACAAACAAACTCTTCAGATTTATTATTAGTCATCATCTGTCTAGCCTTTTCCCAACTATGTTGGGGTCGGCTTCCAGTCTAACTGGATGCAGCTATATATGCAGCTTTATTATTAGTGTAGAAGATAAATCTTCTACTGTGTTGAACAATCTTAGGTACGGTACAATGGTCTAACAATTCTAAAGTAAGTATGTAATTCCTCACAATGCAAAGTGAAGCTCCTATGTAATATTTTACATCACTTAGAGGCAACATGTTTGCAATAAATAACACGTTAAGTTAACGAGTAGTTTCAGTTTTACGATTTGTCTGCATAAGTCTGAGTTGCTACACGTTATGCGAACTGCTTACTGCTCGTAAAAAGGTTTAGTTTTATGCTCGGCCGGACTGGCAGCGAGGGGCGGGGAGCGGCGCGTGTGCGGGAACACGCGCGATCTGCCTGTCCGCAGTCGAGCGCGGCTGCTTTCTTCGTGTTGTCGTGTCCAATGTTTGTCAAAATACAATATGGATGAAGAAGACTTATTTTATTAGAAAAAAGCTCGAACTAGTTTGAGAACCCCGGTTCCCGTGCGGGCCGCCCGCGCACCTACTGCGGTCACTTGTATGAACGAGCTATGGCGTGAGCAAGAAGCTTATAGATAAAAGTAGAGGCAACACTCTGAATACCTAAGTGAAGACGACTATGGTCGGACACTCTCTTTCTAAATACACACTTAAGAACGAGACAGTGATATGTGTTTTCTTTGTCATATGTATGTATTTAGAAATAGAGCGTCCCACCACAGTCGGTTTCACTTAGGTATTCAGAGTGTTGTCTCCATTTTTACCTATAAGCTTCTTGGGCGTGAGTTGCCCGCGCGCTCCCTGCGCCGAGCAGCCCGCGACGCTCACCCTCCCGCGTATCCACTATGGACACTCAAATGAAGTTCTTATGCTTGAGTACGCCGCGCCGCGCTCGCCCCGCGCCCGCGCTGCCAGTCTGGCCAAACACTTAAAGGAAATTGGCATGGTTTAGGAAATAACTAGCCATGCATTTTATTGTGGAAATTATTATGGTAATGCTTTCTTTAGACTGAGGCGGTGGCGCGTGGCGGGTAGGATGAACATTTTTGGCGCAGCCGTGAGGCACACACTGTTGTTGTTTTAAACATTCTTTTCACTTTTTTATTTTGTTATTTGTATTTTGTGTTTCATGAACATTTTAATTTTCTGTGTTCTCTTTGATTAATCAAGATAATATTTAAAATAATAATATGCACAAACGCCAGCACAAAACATAATACCAAAATAATTTCTAAATCAAACATATTATTTAGGTAGTGTGTATTTATTTCGATTAGATTACATTTACAGATGATCTAGGTTCCCAAATATATATTTTGAAAGGACTCTGATATAAAGACGAGATATTATTATGAGGCATTTCAAATTTCTATAGAAAACTTATTTTTCTTATAACTCGTCTTTAAATCAGTGTCCATTCAAAATATATATTTGGGAACCTAGATATTCTGTAATCCAATCGGAAGAAATACACACTACAATAAGTATTATGTTTGATTTACAATTTATTTTGGTATTACGTTTGTATGAACTACGCATGCTTCGCCGGCCTCTTAAGTGTCTTCTTGCGCTATGCGACTAAAGTCGCCGGCAACTCGCTGGCGATTTCAAAATGCTACGTCCACACACAAATGACATCGCTATCGACAAATCGGATGTCAACAACATAACGAGCCTTTTCAGGAAGAACATCGTAAGCGCCAAAAATCCCAAAAAACTGTTTTAATATCAATCGCCAGATCAACTGATTTTGCATTTTGCATCACCTTCTCCTGTAAAATATGCAAAATGGCGGTTACGATCTTCTTCCTGAAAAGGCTCGATAATAATATGTGTTGGATAGGCGTGAGATTATGAAATTACCAGCAAGTCGAGACTAAAGTTGCTGCGTGTGTAGTTGTGTACCTACTGACTTAGCAGTAAATAAAATAAAAAAACTGAAACAAAGGCAAGTAGCAACATAGTCCATATCATAGATCCATCGTCCACATAGTCCCAACCCGAAACAAAGTAATAACGTCACCCACTATCCTATTAAACGACTTTTATTGCTCCCATCAAAAAAAAAAAACATTCAGCCTACATTATCTGTAACCGCCACCTCTTGTTTATGGTCCGTAACAAGCAATAAAAATTGGATCTATGGTACCCTATCGTTTTGCAATCTCCCTGTCGGCCCACCGCACCTTGATGAACTCCCTAAGACTTTATATTTGTCTATAAAATGTTTTTATGTCGCACACACGTCGAACATACCATGTTTTTAGTGAAAACGAGAGTTGAGCGATAAAGTATAGCTTGCAATATCAAAGTGTGTAATCTACTTAGAGATGGCGTTTGAATTTTATAGGATTGTAGTACAGTCAGTTATAGCAATTAGCTGACCCACCTTCGCATAAATGGTTGAGATTTTTTAGAATACGAATCGATAGAATTTTATAATTCTTTAATATTTTATTTACTTTGCTCAAATAAATCAAATATAAAATTCTATACTTATATTATTCTTTATTCTAGATTTTTTAGAATACGAATCGATAGAATTTTATCATTCTTTTATATTTTATTTCGTATTCTAAAAAATCTACCTTTTATGCAAAGGTGGATCAGCTAATTGCTATAACTGACTGTAAGTAGGTACATAACAGTTAAATAAGCCCACAAAAGAAGACATCTGTGAACTTCTGCAAAAACTCATGATTAGTGTTGTTGTATTCCAGCGGCAAAACTAAGTTTTTACTGGATAGTTTACAAAAGGGAACTTGGTACCCGTAGTTTTTGTAACGAGTCTTACAGTACGTCATTACCAACAGAAAAAATCGCCAAAATTGCCTCAGACTAGTGATACATACTTTTTCACTTCTCCATATTATAGATCCATCACCTGACCCTTATAGCATAGCATCGCGTCAGACAGTGTGTATTTACCTAGACACAACTTTGATCGTCACGTCCGCTCGCCCGGTCAGCGAAAGTAATGACTCGTAAAGCTACTGAGCGGTGTAAAATAGACGGGCACAGGTAAAGGACCTCTGTATTCTATATAGTGTCGTTTTAGTATAGCTTTGTGTGGGACAGTAGGCTTTAATTACGAGGTATAGTCAAATTGTTAGGGTTTCACTTTCATCTGTCTTTTTGAAAAAGGCTTTTTTAGAAGTCGAAGATTTATAGTAATTTCGATGGTTCATGGTCATTCGAGCAGGCCCCGCACCATCACTGCTTATCACCACTGCTTTCAAAACGGTGGAAGAAAACATCGTGAGGAAACCGGCATGCCCTAGAGCCAAACATTCAAAGACATGTGCCATGTACCAACCTGCGCTGGGCCCGCGTGGTAGAATTTATTAGTCCACTTCCTCTGAGACGGTCTGTCATTTAAGTAATCTTTGTTTGCACTATAGAAATGTAAAAAACAGAAACTTCAAAACTTCTTTCTTATATCTATATGGTTTGCACGATCTCAGATATTTTATCTGGGTATAATAAGCGTTATTTTAACGACCTTTAAAAATTATATTTTGTACAGTGTAAACATTGTTATTCCGTTATCATTGAATAAAAAAAAAAAACAATAGGTACAAAAACCTGCACTCTACCCCATTCGTCTAAAATATTTAATAACTCGAACTGAATTCTAAACACTTTACAATTTACCTTTATCAAAACAGAATTAGCCAAGTGAATTAGGAACAAAACTTCCTTTCTTTGCGAATCTTTTAAAAAATCTCTTTCCTATGACAAAGGGTCAGATTTAGATTAAGGGGTGTGTCAAACCCCCGTTGCGCTCCAAAATTAGGCAAGTCAGGGGCAAATTAAAAAAGAAATCAGGCGAAAGTTAATTTCGAAAGTTTTAATTACGTTTATTTTAGTCATCAGGCAATTCCACGTTAATTAATTTGGGAAGGAAGTGATGTTTTTTTTTGTGCGTAGTAAGGAATATTGTCCTTTTCAATTTATTGTTTGAATGTAGAACAGTGTTGAGACGGCCATTTGTAAATCGCTTTTTTACTTTTTTAGCTTAACAAAATGTCTTGACTCAAGGTAAACAATTTTTATAAGCTTTTCAGAGAGAATGTTTTCATGTAAAGGACTTGGTTTAGATATTCCGTAAACATATAGAAACAACCTTGTTTCTTATTTCTGTGAAAAATATCATGGCATGCATGTCCGTAATCACTTTGTGGCGAACCAACTAATTTATCTATGGCTCCCACTGTTAGATATAGCTAAAGTCACAATACTACTTTGGTCTAATGGTAGGTATGGTTCACAGGAAGAAACTATTTGGGCTTATGATTTTGAATCTTAATGTGAATGTAAACACTATGACTATATTACGATACTCTCTGTGATTAACTAACAAGGTTCATATCCTGTGTTTGTCATCATCTGCCTAGCCTTTTCCCAACTATGTTGGGGTCGGCTTCCAGTCTAACCGTATTCAGCTGAATACCAGTATTTTACATGGAGCGTCTGCCTATCTGACCTCCACAACCCAGCTACTGGGTAATACGATACCCCTTGGTAAGACAGGTAGTCAGACTTTCGGGCTTCCGACTACCCGTAACGACTGTCAAAGATCCACGAATGACAGCCGGGACCAACGGCCTAACGTGCTTCCGGTATGTAAAGATGGTCCCTATCCACAGACCAACCGCGGTAAGCGTAGCTTAATCTGATCGATCGACCTGTGCGGCTGTTATTATTTAGCCACGGGCTCCCCTTCTTATCCTGTGTTTGTATTAAAGTATAATCTTCCGCTGTTGCTTGAATACTGTACTGTGATACAAGTACACATCTATTAAAACTACACCGAGTTTTATTCAAGTAAACAGAGCGCCTTAACACGCCTAAAACTGAGGGGCAATTCTGAACGTTCACAGTCTGATCTCAGTCCAAATCTGTCAAAAATACCTCTAATTTCCCTATATTTTTGAAAATGTTTTGACATTGATTGTCGCTGAGATAAGATTGCGACTAGATTTTGAACGTTTTTAATTACGGGAATTAGCTTTCTGTTTATGTACTTACCTAGGTACTTAGTTTGACAAGATCTAGGCTAAGAATATATACTTTATTGCCTTCATGTTTATTTACATACAGATAAAAATCAGAGGCACCCCGTCCACTACATTCAATATGTTTACTATTCGCTATCTTAATTAAGGACGCGTTAAAAACAGAGCGAGATGAGAGCTAAGATAACTTGAGTCTGCTAAGTGTGGAGAGTCCTTAATTGCGCCTTTTACACCTTGTTCGCTTGTTCCGAGCGTCGAGTGCTTCCACTTTCTCGCGTACTAGTCGAAAAAGCCTTAACTTGTGCAAGATTTTGCGAAAGTTTTCGAGTTTTCTTTCGTATGTTAAGCTTGTAGCTCAGACTTGAGATAATTTGATAAAATATCTGACACAGATAAAATAATACTCTAGACTTTAATTAACTCCGTACCTAATAATTATATTTGTAGATCTCCCCTTTATAAAAACAATGCATTTCTAGCAAATAAACGTTTGATTTGATTTATTACATAATTATTTGTCCAAAAAACATTTCTCAAAAAAAAGTTCCGTAGGCACTTGCCAACTTTCGTAGCTACGTAGCGCGTAGCCTACGATTCTGGTCTCGTAGCACTTTAGAGATCGTAGCCGATTAATGGTGAAAATAGGTAGGCTGAACGTAATATCACTTTGTTATTGTTTCCATTATCTGTCTTTATTATAATTTCGAAACAATTGCCGATCGCGTGACCACACTCGTGGTCAGACAATACCAAAACAAAAGCACATCTACCCCAGAATTATCGAGTCGAAAGTCAGCCACATTTAAATAAAAGACAGTCGGTTTCCTATATGATTTAGGGCTCATATTCTGTAGTTTGAAGCAAAGACGATTTTTTAAATTCAGTGAACGCTGTAATAATATATCATTTTTACGAGCGAACGCGTCTGGTGATGCGTTTGCGCTCCACCCTGGAAATTGTTGTAATGGCCGCATTATCTTTCGCCATCTTTCGAAGAAATAGTTCGCATGCAGTCGCTACAATGTATTAGTCTTTGTTTAATGTTAGTTTTACTTAGAATGTTGAGAAAGAGGGAACAAAAACTTTACAACTAAACTTTAAACAGGATGTGGACGTCTGCGGTTGGATGATCCCAATAAAGTGTCTCAAGTAGGTTTAAATATGCTGCTGGTAGGGGTAGAATAAAATAAATCGAATATATCTTTTATGACATCCAGAAGAGACACTATCTACAGATCCTCAACTTAAAAAAAACTTGAAGAGCGCTGATTCTTTTTAAAAATCTACACCATCCCAAAGAGGCAAACCCCAGCGAAACAAAAAAACCTTCCTTCAATTAAATGCATAATTAGAAGACTAATAATTAAATTCACAGAGCGTCATTACGGAATACGTAATAAAATAAAAGTATAAAATCTTCGCCATTTTATACTTTTTCATGAATGCACAACACTTGGGGTAACAGAGTAACAGTCTTGGGTACATCAATTAAACCCCGTATTCCGTTCAGAGATGTTAAAAAAGGTCGTAACATAAACTTTTTCAATTTTCACGTGGAATATGGCCGCGTAAAGTTGAAAGCGGCCTTTCAGTTTCACAAGTAAATGTTTCTAGAAGGTTGACGACGCCGGCGGCGCAAACGTTGTGACTTGATAAGGGCTCCCGCGGTATAAAATGCATGTAAACACCTCCTTTGGCGAGTGCTTGGGGACCGAATGCTGTCGACTGCTCTCTTCACAAATTTAGACGTACATACTGCATCGCGTTATGACGACTCTGAATTGAAAATTGTAATTTTATTTAGGTAAGTTGTATATAAATGTGCTAGGAACGTTTGCGTTTCGTTTGTCGCTGAAATTGCTTGCGTTTATGTAAAAGTCTAGTGCTTGCGATATAACTGGTTTAGAATTGTGGTTTCTGATATTTAAATGTGACTGCAAAATGCAATCTTATTACCATCTCAATTCCACTTTTGAATTAAGGAACTTTTATATTATAAAGTGACGCAGAAATCTAATATTTTTTTTATATAATGATGTCACAATCTGCTGTCTGTTTTTGGTTTTGTCTTTGTAAGTGTATTAGGTACTAACATAGTTTGTAAGTATATTGTTGCAATAACATTATAGTCCTAGATTCTAGGACTATAATGTTGTTGATATTAATTTTTGTTAGGTCATCGGTTTATTCCTGTTTCATCATTGTTGCTTTATTATATCCTACCAGCGATAGGGGCGGGCAGCCCCTGCTTCACACTGTTTTTACGACTTGATAAAACATTGAAATTTATTTATTATTTGTAAGTTTAATATTAATATATACAGGATGGCAGGGACATCGACGCGAAAACTGAAACCATGAAGTTAATACCTACGTGGTCACAATGTATGGCAGAGCATTCTTTTTTTAAATACTTAAATGACTGAAATTTTCAACACAGGTCGGTTCACAAATAAACCTTACTGAATCAATTCAAACAACGCGTTCACACTGACGGACACGAAAAGCGACTTTAATTTATAATATGTACCTACTTATAGAAGATATAGATGATAGATGTAGATTTTGTACCGCATAACTAACATTTTCAACAAAAAAAAAAAAACACTTAAAATATCCATCCCCACCATTCGGTCTACCCGCAAGTAGTGACGGACGCCAGACATCTAACTTAGTTACAGCCAACCAAACATGTCTATGAGTCGTATATAAAATTCAATCTGTTAAGAGCGCCTGTAGCGCCTGTTATACTTCAGTTTGCATCAGCGTCCGTTCGTTGGGCCAGCAATCATTCTAATGGGCCCGCCCGGATCAACTTGCAGACTGAATTAGTTCTTTTCAAACAACCCTCCATCATTGAATTGAAAATGTCCAGACGGTTCTATATTAACTACTAGTTGGATGTGTAGTTTTTTGGCTGTAACTTAGGTCTGTATGATGTTATAGTAGTTTTATACAAATAGACAGATATATAGATATTAGAAGTCAGATTGAATGGTGAAAACAGCACCCGACCGGAATGGAAATGGGCCAATTTCTCGAACGAAAATGAACGAAGTGTCAAAATTAAAAGTATGTCAAGTGATCCAGTCAACCAATCATTCATTAATTCATCATACATTAATTTCAGCCGACGTCGTCCACTGCTGGACACAGGCCTCCCCCAAGCACTGCCACTTCAACCGGTTTTGTGCTTCCTGCATCCAACGGATTTCTGTGGCCTTCACAAGGTCATCGGTTTACCTAGTGGGAGGCCTTCCAACGCTACTTCTTCCGGTACGCGGTCGCCACTCCAGAACCTTTCGGCCCCATCGGCCATCTGTTCTGCGAGCAATGTGCCCTGCCCACTGCCACTTAAGTTTACAATTCTTCGGGCTACGTCGGTTACCTTGGTTCTCCTGAGGATCTCTTCATTTCTGATTCGATCACGTTAGGAAACTTCAACCATGACAACCAATAATGACCATTTAACTAATGGGAGCTAATTTTTACGTGGATTTTCGTTCCTGAAACCGATCGTAAGTATGTTATGAACTCAGCCTATTGCAGTACACTGTTGGACGTAGGCCTCTCCCAGGCTGCGTCATAACACCCTGTCCTCCGTCTTCCGCATTCAGTCTGTCCCAGCCACCTTTTTAAGGTCGTCGGTCCATCTAGCTGGGGAGCGGTCTCCACTCCTGGACTCGTCTGCTCTACCGGCTATCGGTCCATCGACAAATATGGCTAGCCCACTTCTATTTCAGGTTACTCTGCAAGCTATGTCGGTAATTATTTTAAAATAACGCATTAAACCCAGTAAATACCTAACTTAAACTTAACTACACATATACGCACGACGACATATAAAGTTATACATTTCCAGTACCTATAAGGTGACTTCTCATTGTACAGATGCCGGGCACATCAAGCTACCCGAAACTGTCAAATTTTCCCAATGAACATTAAACCTTATGCTTTAGCGATAAAGTTGAAAATCTATTAAAGAAATTTGACAGATTGTAGTAGCTTGATGTGCTGGCGTCTGTACGAAAAGCCTATACAATGCGGGGTCAGCTAAAACTGGAAATGTATAGCTTTTAATTTCGTCATGTGTACAGCAACGTAAAAAAAAATAATGTCTGTTATCAATTAATTAACATTAAATAATCAAAAACACTTTAATTTTCACATAAACGTCGCTTAAGGGGCTTAGAAGACCTAAACGCAAAAAACGCAAGTTTTACAAACAATAAAAGTATATGATAAACTACAGTAAAAAATATCAAAAAAATATATGATATTTTTCAGGATAAATGCGAGGATGATAGTGTGTTGAAAACATAATACAACTTATTTGGTACGATAGAAAAAAATCATGAAGATACCTCTAAAAACTTTTTTTTTACAACAAAATTCATACTAATATACATACAATCATTATGATTTTTTGTCAGATTATTCTACAAGCAACATACTAAAACTATAGTGTTTTAGTTTTTTTGTCCAAACACTAGATTTTTCGTAAATCGATAATTGCTTCATATTTTGCAATAAATTACCAGCGTTGTGGCATCGCGCTTCTCTTTCTTTTCTATGCAGTCCGACAAAGACCGCGCTTTAGGTCATGTAGTCCTCTTAACAGCAAACACCTTATAATCAGAGCCAATGAACCAAGTGATTTTGATTTCCTTAATGGTACTTTTAACTTGAAATAACTTAGTCTAATCATAAAGCACAATCCTTACGTGTGGATGAACCGATAAAAACTTGCTAGACGCTTCGGGGTATTCATTAAAAGGTAATAATTTACGACTGGAGCGATATGTGTAAGATAAGAGGTAGGAACATGTATAATTATATGATTGGTATACATAGTCTGTTAAACGAGTTATGACAATAAAGGTAATTTTAACACACCTTTGAAATACTTAGTTTATGAAGACCAGCGCCTACTTGGGTAACACGGGATCAATCACAATCTGAATAATAATTTTGAAGGATATTGCATGAGCAATATCAATGGATTACAATTGGTTCATAATCGGAAACTTTGTCTGCTCAACAACGTAAATAACGTAATGAATGTTGTTGAACTGTCTTAATGAAAGTCAATGCTACTGTTAGTGTGTTATATGCAATTACCCCACAGGTGCAGGAGGCGAGGGTGGGATGTAGGTTCTATAGGTACAGACATCAAGCTACCCGAAACTGTAAAATTTTCCCAATCAACTTTGAACCTTATACTTTAGCGATAAAGTTGAAAATCTATTAAATAAATTTGACAGATTGTAGTAGCTTGATGTGCTGGCGTCTGTAGATGTTTTTAATCACTGAAGTTAAGGTGGTTCCTTCAATGTAGCCCGGGAAATTCAATATTACGTTTTTTTGCAAATTGCGGCGTTGTTGTACGTTGTATGTTATAAAATAATTAGGTCATTGCACAAGACTTTTTCGTGAAAATATGACGAATATAGTAACTAATAATACTTATTTAGGAAGTTATTACTGATACGATAATAAAGTATACGGCCATTCATATAAATTGTTTCTTCTGTAGGTAGTACGTGTCCGTATGTATTTCTTTATCATATTACTTTTTCAAAATCATTAAAAAAAGCGATTGCCTTAGTCAATTAGACAGATCAATTCACATGAGAACCCAATTTTAAACATGAACACTAAAAAACCAGGCCACTAAAACTAACCTTCGTTATTTAACAAGTCGCTGTTAGCAATAATTACTGTGTCGTAAACTAGTTTTAGTTAATCATAGATTAGTTAATCATAGGTTAACTGCAGACAGACTGCTGAGCGACGGGTTCAAGGGTAACTCATGATTCATAGTTAATATTTTGTTTTGTTATGTAACGTTATTAGAAGTGGAACGTTTTTTAGGTGTTAACATTAGCCGAAATTAAGTGGTGGCAAAAAAACATGATGGTTGATGGTCGGTACATCACAAAAAGGTTCGTGACCTTGTCTATAGTAATGTTCAATGATTATAGTTTATTTGATTATTTTTTAAAGCGGGAATTCAGGTCATGTTACACTATACAGGGTCATATTAAATTATCTAGCGAAACTCCGCAGACGTGGTGGGTATCGATATCTAAACATGAAAAAGAAATTAATCTGATGGTTTTTTTCAGTTTAAAAAATCAGTTTACCTAAAACTACAAACCCCAGACCCCGTGACTCTGTTACCGTAAAACGAATCTTCCGTATTTTAAACAGCTTCTGTTTAAAAAAAAAAACAATTAAATATACTTATATAATAATATTTTTTTAAACAAAACAATAATAAAATTGCTTTTCCACTGACGAAGACAAAAGTAAATACATATTTGGAAAAGCCATCTTGGACCTATGTTCCAAAACGGAACATGCTATTTGGCTAAACGAGCTTTAATACTGGTGTATGGTGTCTCGGTATTCGGATTCGCTGTAATTAGATCTCAAGAATTGTTGTTATTGCAGCGATTATCTCGGAACTGCACTCTTGTCACGGAGTAAGAGCAAATGGAGTGATAATATTTTGGCGAACGGCGCGATTTAAATCTGCAGGAACGTTGTGAATAGTGAGTGCAATGTAAACTGTTTACTAATCAACCGCTGCATCCGCGCGTCACTAGCCAACCTATAATTATCGCACGATCATCTCAGAAATACATAGATACAATAAAAGACTAAGTTTATTTTTTAATAAGTATGGTTCGGCCTGGATAGCAACTTTTCACTGCTGAAAATGCAGAGAGGCCAGATGCAGGTAGAATGAATCTGTATCCCCTGGAACAGAGACGTTAAACGAATAGGACTATTAAGTTTCACCTTGAATTTTAGTCTTTAAAAAATTGGCATACACCTTTGTTTAGGCCACACTGACAAGACGAGATCGCGGGACAGAGAAGTTTTTGTACGCATAATTGATACCACTAGATTTTGTGTCTCGTTACTAGATTACAAACAGTGATCATGTGAGAAAAATAATCAAAACTCAACGATTAAAGTCTCCATTACCTCTCTACTCTGTGACATAAGTGCAGCCGCTCGCGTATGCAGTCTTATGGCGCTTGAGGCGACTCCGACACGATATTATTCCTTTAATTACAGTTTCATTGCGCCAGTAAGCCAGACTACCGAATTAAATTGAAACAAAGGCTTCTGATTTTACTGGATGTTCCTGCCTTTATTGGGTAGTTCTGTGTTTTGAATTGGTAATCTAGCCTATAATGTTCCCACTGCTGGGAATCAGGCCATCTCTCGGAGAGAAAAAATAAAACTCGGTGGTAAAATATGGTGTTACTAAGACTGTGATATACAATTATAACATGAATGTAAAACATCTGCATATTTTTTACCAATATTTGCAAAAAAATAATTTTGAATTTGAATAAATGTGTTTCTACCTATTATTAAAATAGGTGTTATGGTGTACTGTATAAGGGATTATACAGATAACAATAAAATAAAACCCAATCACTCAAGTAACATCTTACGCTCATTTAACAACAAAAACGTGTCGCAATCAGTTAGATACTCATGCCCGTTTAGAGAGGGCCATTCTAATTATCGTTAAATTTTATATACGAGCTACGGTGCTACGACGCTACGAGGTGACAGACGGACGTGCTACGAGATATTGGTGACCAAAGCATACGCGAGGCTTAGATAGTTACAATAAAATGTGGAGAAAAGGAAAATTAAGGTTTTTTTTTTGTTTGCTACTGGCCCCCTGCATATGGCCGATGGGGCCGAAGTGGCGACCACGTACCGGAAGTCGTAACGTTGGAAGGCCTCCCACAAGGTGGATTGATGATCTGGTGAAGGCCGCAGGAATCCGCTGAATGCGAGAAGCACAGCCGATCGAAGTGGCGATAATGAGTATCCATATTTAAACACGATAAAAACAATAGAATACATATTTACTCAAGTCATACTTGAAGTTACAACAATACCAGCGGTCGTTGACCCCCAAAAACTGTCCATCAAATCTTTTATTTTATCGTGTTTAGGTATCGATATCCATCACTTCAGCAGAGTTTCGCTAGCTAATTTAACTTGACCCTGTACAGATAGATTGTGTTGTATTTAGATAGGATTTGCAAATTATTATATTGATCAAATAACCAACTTTCCATTGACGTCATAGTTACTAGAGCTCATTTAGCTGTGGTATATAAATTATCATAAAATGGACAGAACATACTCATAACACCAGTATATGTTAGTCTCAGCTGTTTTACACTTATTAACACAGTTTACGACAGTGTTGTGTTAGTGTGCTCGCCCTTAGTTTACACCTGGGATAAGGGACGATTAAAATATTTTAATATCATGCTGTAAACTTCGCACTGCTGTAAACAAAGTTGTGGCTCTATTTGCAGATGCACTAAGTATTAACATGGTTGGTTTATTAAGCTTGTATTTTGTACAGCACCCCAATAAAAATTGATTAGAATAAGGCTTTGGTATATTACTAGCTTCTGCCTGCGACTTCTTCCACCCTCCCCTATGAATAATAAAATAAAAATAATGAAATACTACCATGAATTCATGCAAGCCTAGTATTTTTTTGTGAGAGCAGTGGCCCAGTGGTAACGGCCCCGACTTACGAGTTGTATTGTAGGTCGTGGGTTCGAATCCAGGCAGGCGTTTTACTTTGTGTAAAAAAAATTTCATCACCACTGCTCTCAAAAACGGTGAAGGAAAACATCGTGAGGAAACCGGCATGTCCTAGAACAAAAAATTCGAAGATATGTGACATCTACCAACCCGCACTGGGCCCGCGTGGTAGATTACAACCCACTCCCTCTCGAAGAGAGGAGGCCTGTGTCCCAGCTGTGGGAACATTATAGGCTGATAGGTAGGTAGGTAGTATTTTTTGTTAAAATACTGTTCAGAAAGATCGGCAGGGTAATTGCGTAACACGCTATCAGTAGCAATGGCTTTCATTTTGACAGTTCAACAACATTCACTGCGTTATTTACGTTGTTGAGCAGACATATTTCTCGAACATATGAAGCAATGGATTAGCAATATCCTTCAAATTGATTCAGATTATGATAGATAGTGTGTTACACAATTAGGGTGCAGTTCAGTGGATTAGGCGTGAAAAGGTAATAAACAAACATACTTTCGCATTTATAATACCTATTAGTTAGGATAGGATAACTCATAAGCATAGAAATATAAAAAACAATCTTATATCTATGCTCATAAGTATTCCTAGACTTGGAATTACTTACATCTTTTACAGTCTCTTTTAGTAATGGTAGATATCAACTCAGCCTATTACAGTCCACTGCTGGACATAGGCCTCTCCCAGGCTGCGCCACAACACCCTATCCTCCGCCTTCCGCATCCAGTCTGTCCCAGCCACCTTCTTTAGGTCGTCCGTTCATCTAGCTGGGGGACATCCCACACTACGCTTGCCGTTACGCGGTCGCCATTCCAAGACTCGTCTGCTCCACCGCCGGTTATCTGGCACCACCGGTCACGCCAGCCCACTGCCACTTCAGTTTGCTTACTCTGCAAGCTATGTCGGTAACTCCGATTCTTTTCCGGATAATTTCATTCCTGATTTTATCCTTTACTAGCTATTACCCGCGACTTCGTACGCGTGGATTTTTTTCGTGAGACCTTTTTTTTTTTCTAAAATAAAAGTAACTTTACTCAGTACTCCTTGTTGCATCAGCTATCTGCCAGTAGTGCCAGTGAAAGTCCCGTCAAAATCGTTCCAGCCGTTTCAGAGATTAGCCGGAACCACAGAATACCTCCTTTAACTGTTCTGTGGCCGGAACAGACAGACAGACAAAAATTGTAAAAAAATGTATAATGTATTTAGTAAAAAGCGGTTATTTTAATATTACAAACAGACACTCCAATTTTATTTATTTGTATAGATGATTTATGGTAGATAGATAATGATGATTTTAAAAACTAGCTTCTAAACATTACACTCATTATGTTGGAAAAGGGTAATTTAATATGATGGCATAGTAAACTGCACTCTAATTGCGTAACACACAATTTAATAGGAATCTGAATAATTTTGAAGCAAATAGCTAATCCATTGCTTCATAAGTTTGAAAAATTTGTCTGCCCAACACGTAAATAACGCAATCAATGTTGTTGAACTGTCAAAATGAAACCGATTCCGATTGATAATGTGTTACGCAATTGCCCCGCTGCTGTCTGTAGCCTCAAAAGACCTTCTTGTAGATTAAAACATAACAAGAAAAAGAAATTAAACCATGCTAAACAAAAAGTTCTCCGAATTCATATCTAAAACGTAACATTCCACGGCAATTATAATCGGATTTCGTTTTGTTTCATGCTTGATAGAAACTCATAATGTAAGTAATATGAATCAGCGCTGACTCACTACGTACATGACTCGATCAGCTTAAATATTCAGTTCAGCGATATTTTTTAATATAACGAGAAACAAATAATGTAAAATATTTTTAGGTCGTACCTGTTATCAGACCCATATCAGACAGGTAGATAGGTAACTTTTCCAAGATAAAATCGTGTCCCTCATAACTGAAATTCTCAGAGATTTAGGTACCCAAACCTAACTAAAAGTAAACAAACCTCTCAAAAACAATTAGTCAATTACGCACTGGGCCCGCGTGGTAGATTACAGCTGACTCCATCTGGAAGAAGCCTGTGTCCCAACAGTGGGAACATTATAGGCTGATTATGCTTTAACTTCAACTACAACTAGTGTGTAATAATTGTGGGCTGCATCGGACGACGTCATCACGTCAGCGCCGGCTGTCGCTGAAAACCAGCGCTGGGGCTCTGTCTTGCATAGGGTCGCAGCATAATGCTGAGCGATAGCCGTTTTGCGTGGATGTGACGCATGTTACCCTTGTCTTCTTTTTATTTTATTTTTTTACTTTTGTGTCATATGTATTTTTGCGTCATGTTCACCGCAAATAAACGTATTTTCTTTCTTTCTTCTTTCTTTCTAACTAAGTATATAGAATTTTGTCCTTTTTTTTGGTGCGCGGTGGAAATGCTCATGGACTTGCCGGGCATGCCGGACTCTTATCGGCTAAAACCACCGCGGTGTTTCATCTCTACCTATGGCCGGGGGTGTGGGATTCGCATAAGCATTCAACGCTCCCCCGACAGGATAGAATTTTGCCTTGGGCAGATTGCATTATTCAATGAATACCAACCAACTATCATGAATCACGCTTGGCATTGTTGATTCTGTAAAAAAAGTAATACTTACTTAGTTACCGACCAATACAATTTATAATCGTGAAACCAACCCTTATAATATTTCACAGTATTTTAGTTCACAAAAATACCATCAACACAACCAATATTCATAAATAAAATCTTAAAAGTGTCTGTTGCATTCTTTGGCAGCATTAAAAACATTATAAATAGTGCGGGGAATCTGCGCTTGGTGCTAGATCGCGTCTCGCGGGTAGTCGTAAAAATAATTTAGTGCGAGCGACGTCATTAGCGTTAGTCGGCGGCAGCGCCATCTGCCGGCGACGGTCTCTAATGCACTCTAAACATACGCTAAGTTTTGATATAAGTTTGTGATTAGGTACTATTAAGAGGAAGTTATCTTGGAAGTTTGTAGGTAGGTATTGTTTTTTAGAAAGGTTTTAGTTTGGATTTTTTTGGGTAGACACGCGATAACAAGTGTAACCTACCTATATAGATCAGTTAGCCCACCTTTTTAAAAGTATCAACGTATAGTCTGTCGATTAAATGTAAATTCACAAGACAATTACTTAATTAAAGGCATTGTTATACCAAAATACAGAAACTTTCTTAAACCCTTCGAAATTAATTAAAATGACGTTATTTTTAGTCTACTTACGCCAAATCTTACCGGCGAGTTGGAGATTTTTAGGAGGGGTCTCGGTATGTAAAGATGGTCACCCATCCATAGACCAACCGCGGCAAGTCGATCGACCTGTGCGGCTGTTATTATTGCTCCATGATGATAATAACAATGCTAAATCCAACTACCCAAAAAAACTAGCTTGACAACATCACATAACATCACGCCCGTAAACCCCAAAGGGTAAGGCAGTGGTGTACCTACCTATAGTACAACCACATTTCGCCACTTCCGCCACCAGCTTGATGTGTTACGCAAACAAACACCCCTTTTACAATTCGTATGAAAGCTCATGTCAAGTCCTACGCGTATCCGACATGTTTGAAAAAGCTGTTTCCAAAAAGTTGCCGATAGGCAGAGTGGGGCAAAAACTAATTGTGAAAACAATTAACAACTAACAATTAAATTGCCAAATTTAGTTGCAACTAACAACTAAAATAATTAATTGTAATTGTAACGTATCGCAATTAACAATATTAATTAATTGTGCTTGTAAAACTTTGCAATTACAATTAAATTAATTGTGCTTGTAAAAATTTGCAATTAAAATTGATTAATTGTTAATTGTTTGATACACGTTTACAATTACAGTTAACAATTAATAAATGTCAGTAACTGAATTATCTCCTTAATATTCTCAAAGTATGTAAAGCCTGGATTTAAGCCAGAACATTACGTAAAAGTGTAGCACACGTACCTAACTAGAATCATTCAGGATTGGATGGTTGAAGGAAAGAAGGATAACCGTAGTTATATACTATATATATACTTACAAAGAAAATAACTTTTATAAATCAACCTTTATTCATCAAATACCGGTAAAATGGGGTTAGTTTGATTCTACGGGTTTACTTTGATAACAACTTTCGACTTATGAAAAACTTAACTTAACTTAAATTTTATTAGATTTAAATACTTAAGTATATAGATTTGAACAAAAATAACAGTTATTTGTATTTATCAAAGAATCTCACCCAGAAACCATCATCTTAAAACAACTGCAGCACAAACATTTGTGAACCGATATTAATTTGTTTTTTTGGGGTTACTATCAAAATACGTACCAAAAACTAGTGCCATCAAAGTATCCCCGATGCAGTATGAAGTTGATCACGATGATTATAATTTTTTTTTCTCATAAAGGAGTGTCCAAAAATATTACTTTAATGTAAACATACATATACAACCCATAAAACCGATGTTACATTTATTTTTGTAAATTTTTCAGCCTTCTTAGTACAGAAATAACCAACCACGAATTTTAAAATTGATCAATGTAACCCCATTTTACGGTACATAGTTAAATTAAACATTAATTGTTTAAAACAATTAATTTAATTGCAAATAAAATTTTAATTGCAATTGAATTAATTGTAAACCACAATTAACAGATTTAATTGCAATTGATTTTAATTGCATTTCACAATAAAAAAATAATTGAATTAATTTAATTGCAATTAATTTAGTTGAAATAAAAATTGTAATTGTTTGCCTCTACAATTAAAAAATTAATTCAATTGTGCCCAACACTGCCGATAGGTAGGTACCCGAAAATAGCCTTTCCAATACAGTCCGTACTCAACCAAGGACGGATGAAAAAAAAAATAGGTATTACAAACTTCGTTTGTTTTTTGACTGTTCTGTACAATATTCGGTGACACGTTCTTTACTGAAAAATTTAAAACTTGGGTCGCTTTCGGTTCTGCCGGAAGCATATTTTTTTTGTGTGAAAGATATCCTCAGCCAAAAAACCTAAAAACCATATTTTTAAGTTTTTACCGGTTCCTTCGCCATTCATAATTTTATACTTAATGTTAAATAAGTAGAATTATTTTGTTTTATTTACATTTTATCTTGGATACTACAGACATCAGGCAATCAACTCAGGGACATGGGCCACTCCCAGGCTGCGCCACAACACCTTGTCCCCCGCCTTCCGCATCCAGTCCGTCCCAGCCACTTTCTTTAGGTCGTCCGTCTATCTAGCTGGGGGGCGTCCCACACCACTACAGACATCGGTAAAGGAAAAACCCCTCGAAGAAAACTCGACGTTATATATTTAATATAAGTGTAGCGGTATCTACAACGCCACATGCGAACAACGCGACATACTGACGTCACGCAAATCCTGCATCTCGCAAGCAAAGTTTACCGCGCAACTAGCATAGATAAAACGCACGGCCCGACATGAATCATCGGGCAGTTGCCCGCCAGACACAACACCCGTCTGGTCGGAGGATCCTCCCTTTTCTATAGGGTAGGTATGAGTGAACTCTACACCCTGTTCCTCATACCTCTATATAAGTATTAAATCGCCAACCCTTCTTGAGCAAGCGTGGTGATGAATGCTCGTGCCTTCTCTGTATGAGAAGAGGCCTTTGCCATGCAGATGCAGTGGAACAATAATAGGCTGGTATTATTATTATACTTAAGTTTAATTTCGAGAAAAGTTGCAATACGTGTATTATGCGCTCCCCTCTGAACATCAGGACGGCAACCAGTCGGTTATCTTTTAAAGTGAAAGCACGTGAACATATCCGTCAGGAGTTGGCCGTAACATCCCAGGGCTGATTTGCTGGATTCGTTTTCTCCTCTACCGATAATTTTTTTCCTGAAAGTTCATTTGGTTTATATGTATGTATCTATATATTAGTATTTATTCCTGTATTTTATAGTCATTTCCTAGCTATTTATCCTGTACGAGTATGTTGCACCTGCCATGTTTTGTCTCTGCATCACCCTAAGGTTGACTGGTAGAAAATGCCTCAGGCATTAAGCCTTTCTTTTTTTACTTGTGCATAAAGTTTTAATAAATAAATATTATTACTTCTGTACCTATTTTTTCAAGTCACAAAGCCCCTATTTTCATTATTTTGTACAATGCATGTCCCAGGTACCTTTTATGCATCCTAAAATCATAATATCACACACTCACGTACCATGGAACTCTAAAAATAACTATTTTTGCCGCCATATTCGCAGCAGGGATAACAAAAAGGTGTGTCTAAACCAACAGGGTTCCGTACGTTGCCAGCCACAAAAAAACATCGGCTAACTGAAAATACCGCCACGATCGTCCGTGTGTGCATTCTGGACATGTATATATTGTAGCTGTGACCCCTAGGATTTTGTTATTGGATTGTCGTGCTTTGTGACAGTGGAAACTAAGGTTTTTTGAGGGAAAATACCGAGTAATAAACGAAAAAAGTAAACGGACAAATAAACTTGTAGGTACTTATCTCTTTATACATCGAAAAAGATAAAATAATTCTGTAAGTATTTATCAATTTTATTGAAAAGTTCTGACCGTCATCTCAGAATTTTTCAGTAAAATTCGTAAATGAATGTCAAAATCAGATCCAATAATTTCGAAAAATAAAACGGTATGAGCATGGATTATGGTTTTTATGCTTTCTTTTGGTTGACATTTAAAATTAGACCCTTCAATGGTTTCAATAATTTGATATAAAATGACAACAACTTATCGTTCAACTCTCATTATATGAGAATTAAACCGCAAAGGTACTCTAACAACCGATATATTCTGCACAAATATCTCATCGTGAAAACTAAGTGAGCTATCTGTCATTAGCACAATGGTCAATAGTGTCACTCCCTAACATCGGGTAGAATGGCAACTTACTTCAAGCACACTGCCTATCTTTTCACGTTGAAATTTTTACACAATAGACCTGCAGAACTAACTTAAGAGGACTACACCTAAACGCAAAAAACGCAAATTTTATAATGCCTAAAAGTATATGATGGACTACCAGTAAACAAATCATAAAAATATATGATATTCTTCAGGATATAATAATATGCTAGTTAGATAGTGTGTTGAAAACACAATACAACTAATTGGATACGATAGAAAAAAATCATGAAGATACCTCTAAAAACTTTCTTTTTACAATAAAAACCATACTAATATACATACAATCATTCTGATTTTTTTTTTCAGATTATTCTACAAGCAGCATACTAAAGCACTAGTGTTTTAATTTTTTAGTCCAAAATATAGATTTTTTGTAAATAGATAATTGCTTTATATTTTGCAATAAATTACCAGCGTTCTGTCATCCCGATTTTATGCAGTCCGACATGCGACAGTGACCGCGCTTTAGTATGTAGTCCCCTTAAAGAAAGAAAAAGGTTTATTCTGCAAAAATAAGACCCCATCCAACACTGACATCAAAGACTAATACCACTGAGATTCATCACTCCTACTTTTGTTTTCGTTCCTCTACCGCCATTTGCCAGTCACGGAGAACTCATTAATATCTTCGTAAGTTGACCATTAGACGACTAAAGCTTGCAAAGCCTTATTGCCCGGATTGGGAGGTTTTGGTTCACGGTCCCCTGAACAGCAATAATCACAATATGATCTTGTTTGAAAGTGTTATGGACTAAACAAAGTATGGGGAGACTGGGTAGTTAGTGGTTAATATTTGTAGTTTAGTTTTTGATTTGAGTTTAGCTTTTAGTATCTACAGACGTAAGCACATAAAGCTACCCGAAACTGTCAAATTTTCCCAATCAACTTTCAGCCTTATGCTTTAGAGAGAAAGTTGAAAATCTATTAAAGAAATTTGACAGATTGTAGTAGCTTGATGTGCTGGCGACTGTCCCAACGTTACAGGTACTTAGTTTTACTTGTAGTGTTCGATTTGAATAAAAATGACTGCTGCAGCTATTATTGATTGTCTGGACATTTACATGACTAAAAAGGCAGTTTATTAATAAGTAGGTACAGACGCACGCCAGCACATCCAGCTATCCGAAACTGTCAAATTTTCTCAATCAACCTTGAGCCATATGCTGTAGCGATAAAGTTGAAAATCTATTAAAGAAATTTGACAGATTGCAGTAGCTTGATGTGTTGGCGTCTGTACTATTTGGTTGAGTAATTGACCGCCTCGTTGGTCTAGCAGTCACAAGCGCTACTGCTGAGCATGAGGCCTGGGTTCGATTCTCAGGTCGGGCAAAGTGTCACTGGATATTTCATTAAGAATTTCGGGCAATAGGATCGATCCCTATTACATGGAACTTGAAACATAAATGGAGATATGAGGGTGCAAAAAGGTACCTACATCTCTGTCTGACCCGTTGGGGATTACAGTTGTTATGTTATGTTATTCATGATTATTTATTTATTAAAACTTTATGCACAAGTAAAAAAAATACTATACAAATTCGGATTTAATGCTTTAGGCATTCTCTACCAGTCAACCAAAGGTGGGTGAAGCTGAAGAGATTAGATGGCAGGTGCTTTGGTTGAGAGGAACAATGATAAAAAAAAAATTGTGTGCGAAAAGTTTACTTAAATACCTAAATAAATCATGGGGCATCAAAAATTCGTCCGCATCGCTGTCAACAGGAAAACTGTCCAAAAGGCTGGCAGCATTACATAATCAGCCTATAATGTTCCCACTGCTGGGACACAGGTCTCCTCTCGGCGAGAGGGCAGCATTGCCACGTCGTAATATGACAATGCTGATTCTTTGGCCAATTCATAATAAAGTTCTACTGCCACTTCTCAAATCTTTTCTCAATAATTTCATTCAGACATTCCTACTGATATGTCTTATATCTCCGTCTCGCACCAGCACAGCTCATTGAATAGTTAACTCGTCTAGTGCATTCATTAATATTCATGCTACAGGAAAATCGTTTCATCCGTTATCTATATAAATTCCATTTCTCCGTATCAGATGTCAAATGAAATGAATCCCTATCAAAATTTGCAAAGAAATTATAACATTTAAGTTGAAAAGCGTTTTCTCTTGAACTACTTATTCAAGGTTTTTATTAACTATTTTAGGTTGCTTTGCTCGCAGAACAGATGGCCGATGGGGCCGAAAGGTTCTGGAGTGGCGATCGCGTAAGTACCGGAAGACGTAGCATTGGAAGGCCTCCCACAAGATGGAACGAACCGATGACCTTGTAAAGGCCGCAGGAATCCGCTGGATGCGGGAAGCACAGAACCGGTCGAAGTGGAGGTGCTTGGGGGAGGCATATGTCCAGCAGTGGACGTCTTTTGGCTGAAATGATGATTCAAGGTTAAGTTTAGTATGAGTAAAAGAAAAGCATAAATACGTGAGATTAGACATCATGTGATGCATTAAAGAAGTTGGCAACTCATCTTTGGTTTCTTTTGAGAACGAATGAGTTGTGTGTGTCCATTGTATTACGGCCATAATGTATTCCTTTGGTTATTAGTACAATAATGGTTTTAAAATACAATAGAGTAAGGGTTTATTATTCCATCGCCAGATAACTTTTATTCGTGGAATAAAATTGAGGTTTGACAGTTTTTTTTATGAAATAACTGTCTATATTTCAAAATTATTCCTCGAATAAAGTTATCAGATGATTGAAAAATCAGCCCTAAGTAATAATAATTGTTATTGGTAGATTACTTAGTTAAACTTAGATTGACATTATTATGTCAGAGAAACTGAAGGTTAGCTATGTCAATAGTTATCTACTTACTTAATTTTATTTTTTCACGAAAACTGTGCCTTGATGGTGGAATGCAGTACCGGTCTAAGAGGCCGTCTCCACGAGCGAGAGAAAGAAGGCGATAGTCTCGCCGTGCCATCAAATTTTGTCGTGGAGACTGCCCCTAAGTATTTTGGTTTAATATTTTTTAATATTCATAGTAGGTACTTAGACATTTCCAAAATTAAAAATGAACATGTAGGTAATTAGTTACAATGGAAACGCTCACCAAGGCTCTTATTCGTTAATAACACGGTTTACGACAGAGTGACGTTCACTATTAGTTTTATGTTCTACGTTTAACGTTTATTAGTGGGTGTACAATTCGCCAGGTTATTTCACACATGGCCACGTCTAGACGCTGCCAATGTCTTTGTATTAAGAAAACTCACCTTTACTCGCAAAAAAATAAACAAACGCAAGGTAAAAATTCGCCGTGCGGCCATTTTGACATGAAATTGTTTTCATAAAAACATCCTTATTCTATTCTAAAACTCCCTACCTGCTCTTTTTACTAACAAACCTTAATAAAAGAACTTTATGCCGAACAATAACCAATTTGGGTAAGAAAACACCGCTTCGGAAACAGCCCATTGACATAAATAAATCATTATATTTTCTCCCGCGTACCTTATAGCGCCATATTCGAATTTCAAAACGAATTTTCATTGTAATGTTGCCACAAAAGAAAAACGCGAGATCCGTGCTTTGTTAAAAATTAATTTGATACCTTTATCTCGAATTTCTCGAGGATATTTTTTGAGGAAGTCAGTTTCGGAGCTACTTGTGTAAGTAGATTTTTTATCCCTGCTTATTAATTAGGATTTTATTTTGCCTTGTTAACGTAGCTTAGGTAGGAGACAATACATTGAGCTTTCAAAATGGGTTTTCGATCAAATAATTGCTTTATTGCTAAATAGAGATCAATGGCACTCTATTTCTTTATCACTTTTTATATATATGGTGAACTGGATAGAAAAGCTGGCGTGACGATTTGGACTCTTTCGAAGGCAAAACACAAAGAAAATTGGAAAACTATGAGGGAGACCTTTGCCCAGCAATGGGCGGTACATGGGTAGATAAAAAAAAAGTTAGTATCTACTCAACTCACAAAAACTGGCTCAAACGTTTACTGCACGATTATAATAGGATATTCTGAATATCCGAAAAAAAAACTTTCATTTTAGACACAAAAATTAAAAACAAAATATCAATTTACAAGGAATGAAGGAACACGCCCACCAACAAAATCAGTTACAACGAACCAATTCCCACTGTCTAAGTGCTGAGTACAACATCATGATTGCAATTACTTTCAACTTTCAAGCTACCATAAACTGCTCTCACTCCGTTTTCCAAGGAGTTTGAAATTCGTTTGGAAATTATCCCATCGATGCAACCTCGCGATAAAGTCAGGTAAACTTCTGAGTAATAATTTCTACTTTCACGGTGCAATATAATGAAAACTACGTGACTTCAAATTACGGCGAAAACTTCAGTTTTATTGTTGTTAAGTTGGCCGTTTTAGGGTGTCCTGATGTTGGTATAATTTGGAGCGTGCATGTAATCGATTTTCCAATTTTCCTTCCAACTTTTTGCTGAACGTCTAAGCAGGCAGGGCTTAAACCTAATATATTGAATCTCGACTACAAAGTGATTTCGATAGTCATATTATGAACATGACAAAAAGGATGCGACTTACTTCTAGGTTTTCTACAAAAGTACATCTAATACGCTTGATTCAAAATCCTGACTGACTGATATATCAACGCACAGCCTAAACCGCTGGTCCTAGAGACATGAAATTTGGAGGGCGTGTTCTTTGTAAAGAGTAGGTATCCACTAAGAAAGGGTTTTTAGAAATTCCACCCCTAAGAGGGTGAATGGGGCTTGGGTGAAATTTCACGTGGACGAAGTCGCGGGCAGAAGCTAGTTCATCATAAAGCATGTCTACGATTTCTATGATTAAAATATCAGTACGCAAACAGTAGCCATGAATGCAGCATAATTGATTCTCGACCCCATAGCATAGAAATTTTCCGTCGGTTATAAAAAAATATTGAGTTAGTACTTAATAGTTTCATACATTTTGCCCGCGTAGATATTGCACTTTTATATGCAATGCAACAGCAGATTTTCCTTTTGATACACGACAAAAAAATTCTAAAAGGTCTAGAATCATAATATGTTGAATTCATTTAATTTTTTTTCCTGTATAATTTAGTACCATCCCGGTATCAACCTAATTATAACAAAGGAAAAACGTGGACAGCATTTTGACTAAAATGTTTCATAATATAAATCAGCGTTTTTCATAAAAATGTTCGTAAATTATCTTGACCATTTTTCACGAGACATCGTCTTTTGCCGCCGGCGCCCCGCTGCGTCCCCGCAGCCGCAGCTAGGGTTCCCACGCACCGCCGCAGGTGCAACTGTCAGCTGTCCGGAAACTCGATGTGTCGCTAATTATTATTATTTTAGAGAGGAGAAAGGGTTCGTGTATTAATCTGGTGCGATTTTTTTGTTTAATTTTTCGGGTTTTGCGTTTTAGTTTAGGTACCTACTGTATTTTATTGTTAGGTATTTAAAACATGAAAACTTTCAGGAATTAAAGAAAATACGTTTATTTGCGGTAAACATGGTGCAAAGAAAAAGCACAAACCAAAAAAAAAACAAGTGGGAAGAAAATATTCGTCACGACGCAAAACGGCCATCGCTCAGCATATAACGCTGTGGCACTATGCGAGACAGAGCTACAGCGCTGGTTTTCAGGAATTATTCCGGTCTGATCCCCTGAGCCCCCCCCCCTCCACCCCTTCCCTCCTCGATCCCCTGCTAGTTCGTCTTCTAGCCGAAAAGAAGATGTTTTATGATACGGCTTCGTTAAGTTGTTCGATACGTTGATAATATCGGCAGCATAACAAAAAGGAAAACGCATATTACAGTTTTTCACAGTTAAGTATTTAGTTACTATACCCAAAAACGTATAGTAACTAAAATAAAGACCACTATAATTTTGATAGACTTGTCAGTGACAGTAACCTTTTAACATTAAAATGTAAATAAAGCGTTTTTCGTTGTTTTCCGTATAAACACTATTTTCACGGTCAGACGGCGGTACCCGCACCCGATAAATAAACAGCCAGTGTCTACCTACCCTCAGTTCGAAAAGCGTTCCGCAGGCCGCTCCCGGCGCGATAAGAAATTTACTCAAATTACCTACTTAGCATCAACAATGATCGCTTATTTCATGCTGTAATGGGAACCTACTTAGGTAAGGGTAATAGTGTTTTATCTTGCTTCATAACAGTAAAAAGCTTGGGTGAGTTATGTAACGTCAAATCGATGATCGATATACTTAAGGATGCGCACACGATTTCTTTTTGTTTGGATAAGTGCTTATTTCCTTGTTTTTTCGCTGAAAATAAAAACGACAGACCCGGCGCAGTCTTCATACGGCACGGTTTTATTAGGTTTTTTCTTCGTCTCATAAACCGTGCCGTAGAAAAAACGTGTCTGTGTACAAGCTTCGTAGAGATCCATACAACACTGACGACCGTGCCTACCACCACCACCACCATAATCAGCCTATAATATTCCCACTGCTGGGACACAGGCCAGTACGGGTTGGTAGATGTCACATGTTTTCGATTTTGTTCTAGGACATGCCTTCCTTCACCGCCGTGCCTACACACGGCGGCGAATAAACCGTAGTTTTTATGGCAAGAAAAATGTATGTGTATAAAGGGCCTTTTTTTTTTAAGGATGGGGAATCATCTAATGACTTCTGCCGCTCTGGGTGGAGCGGAAGGGAGTGTCAGACTCTTACTGACTAAAACCCACCCGTGTTCCTTCCTTAGCCCTCTATGTTCCGGGGCAGCGGTAACCCTTTCGGACAATCCCGCTTAAAGAGTGTTTGAAGATTTATCTGGAATATTTTAGAACAAACTGCAATGTATCACAACTGAAAGGCCAATTTTCGTAATACAGTTACAATTTAGTCGCAATAACTTCTCAGCAAAAATTGATGTCAAAAACTTGTCAAAAACGTAGGAAAATAGAGAAATTATTGACATATTGAGATTGAGATTCTTAGTCTGAGTCTTAATCTTCTTTAAAATGCGGGAACTGTCTCTCTGGACCACATTTCAAAAAGAGCAACTGAGGTACGCTGATCTCTGTAGATTTCTATCCGACCATGATTGTATAAACTGAACACTATATTCTATTACCGTTAATTAAACCTCACCATATTTAATTCAGAACTAACAGAACTAACAAAGTTTTCAGGCAATCGTGAAATCAACCGTAATCGTGACTTCACGAATGGTCGAAAAATAGCCGCGTAAATAATTTTTCAAGGCAATTTTTTTACAGTGGTAAAAAAATTGCCTTGAAAAATTATTTATTTTTTTTTGTTTTATTATTATTATTTTTTTTAACATTACTTACTCTATGCAGTGGCATAGAGTAAGTAATGTTCATTATAAATATATGTAAGAAGAGACGGGAGTGATCCCATAGAAAAAGATGAAAAACGTCGCTTGTATGAAACTTGTACTAAAACTGAATACCAACATGGCAAAAATGACAAAGGCTATGCACAGACTGCAGATGTTAAAGCGAGACAGCGATAGCCGCCATTATGTTTAGTACACGTTTCATAGTTTCTTTTTTATTAGACAGTTGCGTCAGACTGTACTCGTACCACTGTTTGTTCAAGCCCTAAAAAAGGCCTTTCGAACTCCGATCGTAAATATTTATTAAAAACTGCCACATAATAAATAAATATTGCAGTAATAATAATAATAATAATCGGGGGTTATCCTTGGGTGCACTTGCATAGTGCATACAGGGATAATCGTCGGACGGTGCCGCATTTCATTAAAATTTCCTAAGGGGCCTCTGCGAGTTGGCTTCGGCCCCTCGTACGCCTTCCAAAGGACCGGGACCCCATGGTCCCGAGATATATAAATTAAAAAAAATAAATAATAATAATCATTTATTTGCAGACGTTGAAGTCCATAGAATAATGACAGACTGATCAACATTGTGGTCATGTACTACTTACTCCGCTAAGTGTACTGACCTCTTTTCGTCAATCAACTGCATTATTTACAAGGCAAATGTGCAGTTGACGGTACTTTTCTTCACTCAGTGTTTACTTTAAAAATGCTTTGTTAAGAGTTCTGGACATGCAACATTCGTGCATATAAGTAGGTACCTACTCGCGTATGAAGATGGGGTATACAGGCTCAAATTAAATCAGCTAGCGAAACTCCGCAGACGTGATGAATATCAAGTATAACGCAAGGTGTATAATAAAGTGATTTATACATAAGTTTATACTAATATTATAGATATAAAATTTGTTTGTTTGTAAGTTTGTATATAGGGGGGGTAATCTCCGGAACTAGCAGTCGGATTTGAAAAAAAATCTTTTTGCATCTGTTAGCCCAATTATTGAGGAAGGCTATGAGCTATTTAAAATAACGCTAGGACTCTAAGGAGCCGAGCAAAGAGAAAAAAAAATCAGAAAAAACACTAAGCCAAAATGAAGTGATAGCTCAGGCAGGTGATGCGATGCGACGGGGCGGGTAGGGGGAGCGAGAAATTTCACGCGGACGAAGTCACGGGCAGAAGTTAGTAAATAACAAAATCAAATATTTTTGAGAGGATTTTTTGCAGCGATGATACATTCATGGCACAAAACATAATAATAGTAGGTACATCACAAAACCATTATAATAATGCATTCCAATATTTAGAGCCAATGTTGATAGAATTATTCTATGAATCTACAAACTCAACGTCATCTTGTGTTAATATTTAGACTGCCATTATTATAAACTATTCGATCAATACAGTATCACGTAGACTGATATTGAAGGTAAATTATTTTATTAGGCGCATTATAGACCTAACGGTTCATGAATAAAACAAGCCTATTTCTAATGTCTTCCATCGACAGCTAAAATGCAAAAAGTTTTTTGAAAAACATACTAGTTTAGTATGGTCAGCACTTCACGTGACCAGAGGGCTGGGTCGTTCTTTGGCCAAAGAATTGGCATTGCCATTCAACGTGGCAATGCTGCCAGTCTTCTGGCCCTTTGCACGTTTCCGGATGACAGCGATGCGGACGAATACTTCGATGCCTAAAATGTCCTTTTGTTTTTGTATTTATTTTTATAGTTAGTTAGTCATTTAATTTATTACCTAGTGTAAAGAGTGTTACTAGTTTAGTTTATTTACCACTGTAGACAATGGCAGAATGTTCGATAATTCATTTTCGTTTGATTTCTATCCCATAGTTTTTCAACAACTTGGCTTATTATGCCAAGTTACGAGTTTGTAGGTCGTAGGTGCGAACCCCGACAGGCGGTTTACTTTGTGTAAATGATTTCATCACCACTGCTCTCAAAACGGTGAAGGAAAACATCGTGAGGAAACCGGCATTTCCTATAGAACCAAAAGTTCGAAGACATGTGACAATCAGGAGGCCGATTCCCGTAATTAAAAAAAATCTAAATCTACTCGCAATCTCTGTCAGCGCAATCTCTCAGTCGCAATCAGCGACAATCAATGTCAAAATCTTGACAAAAGTGTAGGGAAATTAGAGGTATTTTTGACAGATTGAGACTGAGATCAGACTGTGAACGTTCTTAAAGTTACGAAAATTGCCCCTTAGGTGTCAATCTACCAACCAGCACTGGGCCCGCGTGGTGGATTACGGCCCACTCCTTCTCACCGAGAGGAGGCCTGTGTCCCAGCAATGGGAACATTATAGGCCGATTATGCTATGCCAAGTTTATCACTTAGGTACCTAATTATGCTAATGGAATAAAGCCTTATCGGGGATTTTCACTTGGTTTGATGTTACCGTGCGGCTGGTCGCTTACCATATCCCCTCACAAGCCGAATCGCCACCGAATTTAAAAAGTTCGATAAAAATCGCGGGTGACTAATTAATTTTGCATCAAAATGTCGACCTTCATGCGGCGGGCGATCGCCTGCGACGAAACATTTTCACGGTCGATTTTAGTCACCGCATTCGAATTGCCATTTAGAAAGTAGATTTTCATACCTGTGTAAACCATCCAATACCAGCGCAGTAAACCAAACTGACGGGACAACAAACGCACTTTTTCATAAAAAATACGACGGCTAGACGGTTCATAAAGGGATTTTGTCAGACAATGTCCATGTCCATAGCGTCGGCTACGCGTATGTAGGGGGTAGCGCTTAAGTGATATTAGCAGATAGTCGGCCGGCCGGACAATGGTCTGCGCCACCAGAGCAAACACAATATGCGATGTATGACGATAGGCGCGGAGTGTGACTGAATGGAGTGCTAGCTGAGTTTGTGAGGTGGAAAGGAGTAAACCGTGAAACGACGGTGCCGCGTTGTTCGTTGGGTAATTTTTGATGCTTTGTTATCTCAGAAAGAAGACGATTATGTACAATTCTGCTGGTATCTGGTAACAGAAAACCAACTCGCTAGGTGCAAAAAGAGTCATTAATCCATTGCACCGACGATTATGTATTATGACTGTTAGCAAGAATTTTATCCTCATGATGTTTTATTTATCAGTCACGAGAGGTTTAACTCCAGACTACATTTTATGTGGATATTATAGTCAAAGATTAATTTATGAAGGAACACGTGGTCACTTTACTATCGTAATTCTGACAAGCGACTGTCACCTTTCCCGCCGTAGCATTTGTTTAATAAACTCTCCACATCCTTCCTACTCTGTGGTATCCGATGTATGACGCCAGATTACAGCCGCTAGTTTGAAGTGATGTAATGCAATGATATTGCGACGTGGGGGACTGTGGAAGCCCTGCATTATATTTTCGGAACAATGAACGCGTCATGGATAGTTGTACGATTTTATCGTGCTTGATGATTTTCAATTTCAGTTTGAGAGGGATTCAATATGATGCAAGACAAGCGGGAAATTAAATAGGACGTGACAGAGGAAAATTTAATAAAAAAGTAGAATATTTATAAAAGCTCCCGATTCATGGCTATGGCGCTGACTCCACGAGCGAGAGAATCGCGACGAGTCCGCCCTTATATCGTCGGATAATCTCCACGAACGAGCGATAATTCCGCCGCGTATCGTCGCGAGTCGTAACGGAATCGCAGCGTTTCCGCGACGACTCGTAACGGTATCGCCGCGTTTCCAGAGAGGCAACGCTGAAATGACGCTGCGTTTGACAGCGCGCCCGCTGCGCGCTCGTCGCGAGCGCGCGGCGGGCCCGCTGCTAGTCGCGGCGGCTAGCGACGATGTAATGACGTTTCGCGCGCTCATTGCCACTCGTCGCATCGCGGCGATAATATCGCCGTGTGGAGACGGTTCCATAGAGAGTGTATAGAAATACGTGGCACGACGATAATATCGCCGCGATTCTCTCGCTCGTGGAGTCAGCGCCTAAGTGTGAAAAATTGTATTTATGTTCAAACTCAAAGCATTAACATAAAATATGTTACATAAATAATTGATAAAATGGTTTAATTGATTTCAATTAAACCATTTTCAGGCACTTTAGAATTATCAAGGAGTCGATGAGTTAGTCAAACTCAAAAACGCAACTCAAACTCAAAGCATTAAATTAATTTCAATTAAACCAATTACAGGCACTTTAGAATTCTCAAGGGGTCGGTCAGTCAGAAAGATGAAGCAGAAGTAAGTACCTATGGAGAAGAACGGGCAAGAAACTCCACGGACACTCTTTTAGATCAAAAAGTCTGTTTTTGGACGCAACACCCTTAACAATTCTTAGTAAAGTTGTTACTAAAATCCTTTTTAAAATGTACTAGGCATGAAGGTTCACGACATGCTTCTAAGGCCCTTTATACACACCCGTTTTTCTTGCTGGGAAACACTACGGTTTATTCGCCGTTTGATAGGCACGGTCTTCAGTGTTGTATGGATCACTATGGAAGCTTGTACACAGACACATATTTGCTACGGTGTGGTTTATACATAATCCGTGTATAACGTTCCCACTGCTGGGACACAGGCCTCCTCTCAGTGAGAGGGAGTTGGCCGTAATCCACCACGCGGGCCCAGTGCGGGTTGGCAGATGTCACATGTCTTCGAATTTTTGGTTCTAGGACATGTCGGTTTCCTCACGATGTTTTCCTTCACCGTTTTGAGAGCAGTGGTGATGAAATAATTTACACAAAGTAAAGCGCCTGTCTAGATTCGAACCTACAACTAGTAAGTCGAGGCCGTTACCAATTGGCCACCACTGCTCTCCTTGGCCATTACTGCTCTCCGGTTTATATGCCGTACCGTAATGAAACCGTGCTGTGTACAAAGGGCCTAACAGTCTAACTCGATATTCGGCTCCGAAACGTCCTAACACCGGTGTATCAACTGTCATTGTTGTGGCGGTTCCGTACCAAACGTATCTGACATGTAGTGGCGCCGGAGAGAGGGGTCTATTAGCGAAGCGTTCGATATGTGCTTCGTTTAGTTTGGTTGCACTATTTTGGCGTTCTATTTTGGAACAATGATTTGTATTTGCCACGTTTTCCTTAGAGTTAGTTAGGAGCGGGACAAAACAATAGTGGGATAGTAATAAATTAAAATAACCTCCATTAAGTAAGAAGCGTGAGAAATGTCTGGCACATCCTGGCGCAACACACTCATCATCATCTGCCTAGCCTTTTCCCAACTATGTTGGGGTCGGCTTCCAGTCTAACCGGATGCAGCTGAATACCAGTATTTTACATGGAGCGACTGCCTATCTGACCTCCACAACCCAGTTACTGGGTAATACGATACCCCTTGGTAAGACTGGTTGTCAGACTTTCGGGCTTCTGACTACCCGTAACGACTGTCAAAGATCCACGAATGACAGCCGGAACCAACGGCTTAACGTGCTTTCCGAAGCACAGAGGGGTCTCAGTATGTAAAGATGGTCACCCATCCACAGACCAACCGCGGCAAGCGTAGCTTAACCTGATCGATCGACCTGTACGGCTGTTATTATTTAGCCACGGCGCAACACACTATCAATCACAATTTGAATAATTTTGAAGGATATTGCTAATCCATTGCTTCATTTGTTTGAAACATTGGTCTGCTCATCAACGTAAATAACGCAATGAATGTTGTTGAACTGTCAAAATGAAAGCCATTCCTACTGTTAGTGTGTTACTGTACTGACTGACCAATCTTCTATTCACTAATAGTTAGCAAATAAAATAACCACCCTAAGGTGTTGCAAGCTGAAATAAAAAAAAAAACAATCAAAATAAAAAATCTGGCTGTTTCTGATGAGCAACGTCACTTACGAACCGAAATAATAATACCTTTATGTAAGGCTTAAATCGCAGATAAAATAAGTTAGTGTTATTTAACTATTTCATTAAAAAAAATCCATAAAGTTGCTAATAATAATACTTGCATAACAGTACCTAATATGTCCCATTTACTTACCTGCAGTAAGTATAACAAATACCTAGCTTCTATTTTGCTTTAGTTCCTAAAATTAAAGGAAGATGGCTTCTATTCCTCCAACTTTTAATCGTGATTAATGCCTGCAAAGTTTAGCTTTATGACACGAACACAGTCGGTTAAGCCAATTAAAAGTAGGAAACAAACTTGCCTAATAAGTTAGATTCTAGTACCTAGTCCGGTACAACTAAGTTTGCAATGGAAAACTATGTATAGTAAAGTAACTCAATTTCTTAATAAACAAAGGAGTTTCATAATATTATGTATAACGCCCAAAATACTAATGCCCGCTTTCACTAACACTAGGCGACATCTAAAGGTTTGCTTATATAAAAAGCGCGCTGTTGAATTTTCAACTTTCGACGCGGAGCCGAGCGTTAAAAATCCAACAGCGCGCTTGTCCAATAGCGTGTCGAATTTCCTGCTCTGCTTATAAGTTTTTTTTTTTAATATTCCTTAGGCGGGTACAGACGCCAGCACGTCAAACAACTACAATTTGTCAAATTTCTTTAATAGATTTTCAACTTTATCGCTAAAGTATAAGGCTCAAAGTTGATTGGGAAAATTTGACAGTTTCGGGTAGCTTGATGTGCTGGCGTCTGTACATTACTTTAAGCAACATCAGTTCCTCTTCCATTTGAGCTTTAAAATCTTCAACATGTAAATAAATGTAGCTTAACCCTGTCTAACCAGGGCAATCCACCAAATAGTGACAATGCCTTGACAACTAACGCTATTTATGTTACTACCTGTGATATCACACTATCTGCTGGCCAAATCTTCCAGAATCAGAAGACAGAAGATCCCTAGAATGAATAGGAAATGTCTAAAACCAATGAAACTGTCCATTTACTCCTGCAAATTTTACATCTCGCCATTATTTTCATGCGACACTATTCGAAAATTCAAATATGATAATTCGAATGTTAAAATAGCCACTCATGTTTCGTTTTCGACACGGAAATTGAGCGGTGGCGGTCGAGCATTGGTTCGCTGAGTTGTCGGCTGCACGAACGACAGACTCGGAATTATATCGAATCGATTCATATTTGGAACGCTTTTAAATATTATGGAGTGACATGATAAAGGGGGTAGCGAGACTGATACTAGTGCACTCTTTAAAAGAGTATCCATATGAATAAATACGGTTAATTTAAAAAAAAAACTTGCATTTTGTGATGTCGGTATAAATTTTTTGATTCTTGGTGAAGAAGGGATTTATTCTTAAAGCGTTGAAATGCAGTCGTTTAGAAATATCTAGTAGACTAAGGGCTGATTTTTCAATAGTCAGGTAACTTTTATCGGAAGAATAAATAATGCGATCGGTAACATTTTGGGGTTTATTTATAAAAGTTAACCATACATTTATGACGTTTAAGCCTCTCTTAACTTCAAGCAACGTTTTTATATAAAGGGGTATAAGTGCACCTTAAAACTCGGTGAAAACATTATATTGTTTGGTAATGAAGAAATGACCTGAAGATTCGAGGGGTCACTCAAAATATTATGAGTAGAACTCGCATTTAAAGTCAATAAAAGCGTTGAGGTCCGTAAAATTTCCTTCAGTTAAATCATCACAGACGAACCGTGAGACGATATGACAGACAGTTTGAGAGATGTCCACTATTTCAGATACTTTAATAAATGTCTGACGATCGTTTGTATTCCCAATTTATTATTCTCGTTAAAAAATATTAAAATAAATGACAGATACACTGTCTATAACAGAAAGGATCTAAAAAATTTGCGAGCTATTTATTATCTAAGACTAGATCTAAGAAATGAATATGAGCGTCTTTTACAACATTTCAGTATAAGTACATAAAAATAAAAATAAAACAACTGCCACAGCAAGTTGAGACCGACACCCGATCCGTCATATTATTATTTTTTCTCGAGAATTCATTTCGTATCCAACTATAAAACTCTAATTTCGATGTCGTACCGTAATGGATAGTCGGGGAGCTCGAAGCAAAATTTAATATTATGTTCGGCGATATCTTATAAAGGTAGGAGGGTAGGTACAGAGGCTTCAGTGCAGGTATGATTGTCGTGGGATTGCGAATTGTGAAAAAGTCACGAATCTTTGTCTAGACTCGGATGACGAGACCCGTGTAGGGTTACCAGTTAAAAATATGATATTCACTGATAAAATTCATAGATTTTTCTGAGGATATCTGATTAGGAGAAGAACCAAGATAACCGACAAAGCCCGAAGAATTGCCAAACTTAAGTAGCAGTCGGCGGGGCAAATTGCTCGCAGAACAGGTGACTGATGAGGCGTAGCGGAAGACGTAGCGTTGGAAGGCCTCCCACAAGGTTGACTGGTGACCTGGTGAACGCCGCAAGAATCCGCTGGATGCGAGAAGCACAGAGCCGGTCGAGCAGAAGTGGGGGTGCTTGGAGGAGACCAATGAAATTGAAATGATGATGATGGTGATGATATTCAGATTGTAAAAAAAATCAGGAACTACTGAGCACTACATTATTCTGTCTAACTAATTGACGGTCTACCTATTATATAGGTTTACGGGTAGGTTTTATAAAATTTATGAGATTCATGCCCGTTTTCACCATCGTTCCTTAAATTTAGGGAGACCTTAAGAAATTTTAAGTGTTAGTTTCGTTTTCACCATCACCTAAGGGACACTTATGGTCCTAAAACATATGGGTAAGGGGCTGATTTAAGGAGTCTCTTATGTTAAGAGACTCTTAGTTAAGGAGTGTTTGAGGGAACGATGGTGAAAACGGTCATTAGTCTCTTAAAAACAAAGTAACTCTTCATTAAAATGTTTGAAGCTTTTCATAATTTTGTAGAGTATTTTTTATTTCATATTTTATAAAAATGTTGCCAAATTAAAATTCGGCCTGAATTTCTCAAAACTCCAGCCATACCAGGAAAATTCCCGTCGTCTGGTAACCCTAGCCTTGGGTCCCATCCTCGGAGACACTAAGCCCGTGTTATTAGATTTTGATGAGTTGTTGACGACCATTTTAAAAGTTTATATGTACGTTTTTTATTCAGCGGCGCCACTTCCAAGTTTTACAATCAGTTTTACATTTTATTTGCGAGAGTACGTGGTGATAGGTTTACTGAATTTACAGTAAAATTGTCATTTATTATATGTTATTGATTTGTTTACCGCTGTTGCGGTACTAAAAACTTGACATGGAAAGAGTGGAGTTTTTACTTCAGAAACATAAAAATAAGTGCTCCCTTGTGTAGTGCATAATCAGTCTATAATATTCCCACTGCTGGGACACAGGCCTCCTCTCGGTGAGAGGTACTTGGCCGTAATCCGCCACACGGGCCTAGTGCGGGTTGGTAGATGACACATGTCTGCGATTTTTTATTGGTTTCCTCACGATGTTTTCTTTCACCATTTTGAGAGCAGTCGTATTTTTATTTTTTTATAATTTACACAAACGACCTACAACTCGAAAGTCGCGGCCATTATAATAAATCAAACACGGTTATAAAAAATCATAAAACAAATTTAGCGAATTATCAGTTACGAGTAAAAGTTCTAAATCGGAGATGAAAATAGTTTCGTCTCAAAACTTTACGATTCGTTTCAACTAGCAAAAATAACTCCAACAAAACATCGCAGGTGATTGCCCACATAATCTTCGAATCGATTTTACAATAAACCCTTGTTTTACTAGCACATCTGTGTAAAGCAGCCATAAAGCTAATCCATCAGTTTCAATCAATCGGGTGGGTATAATAACTCACACACACAGGGACAAATCATATCAAAGTAAAAGCGCTGCAGCGGATTAGCTGACTATATGACAAGGATACGGGACCGCGAAACCATAAAACTTTCCCTTGTCCATGAAAAGTGAGCTCAGTCACGCAAGGGTCATTAATTCTACCTAAACCTGGCCAATGTTCAACTAAGTAATACTTCAGCTTGTAAGCCTGTAATCGGTCAGACGCGACTGAATTTCATGAAAAGCCTTAATAGAAACCAATTCCGATGCCGTGCAACAAAGCATTATCAAAATAACGACTTTATTGAAATCATCTAAACCAAGTCTAAGAGCTAGTGAACACGGAATAAGTTCCAGTTTTTTTAGCGCTAAATGTCTAGTTTGACAACTTGAACGATAACTTTCAGTTCGAAAGAATGAAATACAGTTGTTTTGGATTTTCTTTTACGGACCATTGCGCTATCTCTACGACTTTGTCAAAGAATATTATCGTAACTGTACCTTTGGAAATGGAACGGAATGTACTTTCTTTGCAGCAAATATTTTTCTGGATGGAAATAAATTGGGAGCTTTTTTATTTCTGATAAAGTTAGCTACACTATTTCAAATATCGATACTTAGTCTTAAGATCACTCAAAGAAAAAATATGAAAAACCTTAGTATAAATAGCATGCATAGTCTATAATGATCCCACTGCTGGGACACAGGCCTTCTTTCGGTGAGAAAGAGTGGGCCGTAATCCACCACGCGGGCCCAGTGCGGATTGGTAGATGTCACATGTCTTGGAATCTTTGGTTCTAGGTCATGCCGGTTTCCTCACGATGTTTTCCTTCTCCGTTTTTAGAGCAGTGATGATGAAATAATTTACACAAAGTAAAGTGCATGCTTGGGTTTGAACCCACAACCTACAGCTCGTAAGTCGCGGCCATTACCACTGGGCCACCACTGCTGAAGTACATATTTTTTGTCTAATGATTCATCATAGAAAAGTGATTGTTACCATAATTTAAATAACGTAACGTAACGTAAGTAGGTACGTGAATCACTTAATGATATAGGTATGAACTTTATCCTCTTGAAATAAGCCTGAAACTAATATTGAAAGCTTGTCTCAACCCACCTGAGCGCACATTTAACCCTTCCAAACATATAAAACAGTTTACAAACAAAATAAACTCTTCACTTTCATATTCTTCTCTCAAAGCAAACGGAGTACGATTAACAAAATTCTGAAAATTCGTTGTTTATCGAAGTGTAGCTAGACTACGCGAAATAAAAACAGAGTAAACCTACCATGTGACGTTTTCTCCGATTGTAGTCGCAAAAACAGCCACGTCTGGCAACCCCGAATATGTGCGGAATAAAATAAACAGAAAACGTACTATTCGTACTAATATGCAAGTCGTAGGTGCGCTACCAGCTACCACTGACAAGTTTTTGAACGTTTATGAATAAGTAAGCAGCCCCCGTCTGCCGCATCAATACCGCCGGGTGGCTGAATGCCAAATGCCATTCGTGACACTTTCCACTTTCGCTGTTTTTCCATCCCCACACGCTGAATATTTCGTCCGGCTAATTTCCGTACGGTGCTTTTTTTTTCCGGAAACGTTTTTGGAACTGTCGGCGGCTTTGATGCTGTTCAACGGCGCCGTTTGAAGGCTGCAACTTTAATGGCCGAACTAAAAACGTTTCCAAGTACTGAAGTGTACCTAATTTTGAATAATGCTGAGCTTTATTTTCGGGGTTAAATCACGTCACCTTTTATATAATTTACGAGATAGAGAGCGTGCAGTTTCAGCGCGGTACATACAGTAGGTATTTAGCAAAATTTCAGGCTTTGTTAATCCCAATTATTATTCTACGTAGTCAACATCTGCTGAGGCCCTATACAAAAAAAAAAAAACAATTCTATTTAAAGAAAGACAGGCCACAGATAAATCTAACCAAAAGGAATTGACTAGCGAAATTCAAGCGCATCCGATGCCCTTTGTAGCCACAAAAAGTATACAGTTTGACATTTAACGGGCAACCTAACGTGTTTGGGCAAGCGGGGCAAAGGTGTCGGGGCCATTACCCAGGGAGGGAGAAGTGGCTGACTTACTAGCCCCCCACTGCCAGTCGTCTGCAGGTCGAACCATTATAGCGATCTAAATAGACTCAAATGTTGAATATGGCGAGAATTCTTAGGAAAACAACTTTTAAAAGATATCTTCGCAGTGTTCGAAATAGGCAAGCCGTATGAATGAAAGGCGATGCTGATGCCTTTTAAGTTGGCACAATGTGGAAAATGTACATAAGTATATGTTTATTTACACAATGTTTGGTGTGGAGTGGAAATGGTTATGTGTTTAGTTATTTGATGCCCGTTATGTGAACGAATGATGTGTCCTATATACATGAATCTTTTCTGTTTTGTTGGTTTTGAATGGAATCATGATGACACTTGAACTTGAAACAGAAAAAATATGGCAGTAATGTTACTGAAACAGCAAATACACCAATTTTCCTAGTAAAGATAGAAACGGGAAATAAGACCACCAAGTCAGATAGGAAACGCCGGCCTCATCTAGTTTTTAAAAATATGATTGACGTGTAAAAGTGTTTGTGCAAACTTACTTACAGAAATAAAATCATTTATCATTTATCAAACACACTTTTTTAATCGATGAAGTAAGACGGTGGACTACAAACATAAGAATTCTATGCTGCAAAGACGATACATTAAAAATAGAAATACTCGTCAAAATGTAGGGAACAGTTGATATTTCAGGTTTGGTCCCATAGTGAAAGTTGTTTGTTATCATGAGTACAATCACGTGTTTAGGTATCTATGTTATGTGAAAGATGATATGGTTGGAAAGGGACTGACTACCGATATGACGATTAAGGCCCTTTGTACACACACGTTTTTCTTGCCGAGAAAAACTAAGGTTTATTCCCCGTATGTAGGTACGGTCGTCAGTGTTGTATGGATCATTATGGAAGCTTGCGGTTTATACTCAATACCGTAAAGAAGTGTACAGACGCCAGCACATCAAGCTACCCGAAACTGTCAAATTTTCCCAAACAACTTTGAACCTTATGCTTTAGCGATGAAGTTGAAAATCTATTAAAGAAATTTGACAGATTGTAGTAGCTTGATGTGCTGGCGTCTGTACAAAGACTCAAATAGAGAAGTATGGAAGAAAAAACATGTTGCGCCGACCCCAAATAAATTGGGAAAGAAAATGATGATAAATTCAAAATCTACACAAAGATTTATTTGAATCAACCCTCGCCATTGTGCTTCGTAGACCATGCAAAATTTCAATCAAAGGTCAAAATGACCATCAACCATTCGAAGGCCAGTGATTTCGGACCCACGAGAGTGACAGACTATGCTTCGTTTGTGTAATTTCAATTTCGCAAACCCAATTATAAAGGGATTGAAATCTAATAGAATTCGATTTCAATTTTGAGGCTTAAAAACTAGTAGTAACGAGGGGCAAGATTTAATATTGCACTCTAAATTAACTTGTGTGTTTAGAAATTTTATTTGTTTTTAGAATTATGACGTGGTATTGTGGTTTGATTGAAATATAAATGACAGTATTGTAATTGCCCAGACCACCACTTTTATATTATTTTTTTATTTTTATTGCTGAATTGGCCTACTCTTGACCTCGATCACGCCTGATGGAAAGCGATGGATGAGCTCTATGATGGAACGAGCGTGCCCAAATGATGTTCACTGTTCCTGTTCACTCTTGCTTTGAAGGTAGAGTGGTCAAATGTGTATACCCCTTCTCTAACAGTGGATGTAATTCATCACAACTGAGCAACTTAGGGTTTGCATCTAGATGAATCGTTCATTCAGCTAAAAACAGGGTAGGTGCAGTCATTTTTTTTCCATGAATGGTGATAAAAATAACGAGCAGTGGTGGCCCAGTGCCGGTTAGTAGATGTCACATGTCGACATTTTGGTTCTAGGACATGCCGGTTTCGTCACGATGTTTTCCTTCACCCTCTCTTGGGGATCGAGGAGGGGGGTGGATGGCTATTTTGATAGCAGTGTTGATGAAATAATTTGCACAAAGTAAAGCGCCTGTTTGGGTTCGAACCTACCTACGACCTTTAAGTCGCGATCGTCGTCGTTAGTTTGTGCTAGCAAAAGTTTAAATACAGATTCTAAAAGCTCGTAAAAGAATCACCTCTACCTCCTACCGCAATTTTCCCAAGTTCTGGACAAGATGGAGTAACAAAGTGGATCACAATAGACGACAGGCTTTGCCAAGGTACCGACGAGTTACAATGTCGGGAACAACGCGGCAACGTCCGCTTTGTACGCCATGTTTATAGAGGGTCTTGTGTACTTACAAGCTGTTTCAGTGTAAGAACGTGGGTTTTACTAGAAATGTTTTAGAAGTTGTTTTTTTTTTTTTTGGAAAATGGGTTATTTTTCTGGGGTTTATTTATTGATTTACGAGTACTTGCCGATGCGGTCGGCAAAACCGTAATAATTTACAGCTATGTTCGTGATTTTTATCATACATTATTTATAGGATCTGTTGCTAACCTTATAATATTTATTTTTAAGTTAATGATTAAAAATAATAGACAATTACGTCTACATAATTATTAGCTATGTCCATAAAAAAATACATCTAAGTACTTCTATCGCATGTCTTTACACTCGATTGAGTTTCTGAATTTTGTTTAAAGATAAATTTCTTGTTTTCAAATCCAATAATCAAAAAAAAAAAAAAACCAATTCACTACAGACTTATGGAAACACTTAGTTATAACTAGATGAGCAAACATTAGCAGTCCCGAATCATTGCGTGGGAAGTGAAGTTTTTTGAAGTTGATGAATCGGTCTGGTAGTGGAATCGATAAACGTTAAGCTCTACATGAAAATATCCTTTGCTTTGCCAATGAAGAAAGATGGCAGGGTAAGACCTACAAGTTATTTGCCACACTAATATTATAAAGGCGAAAGTTTGTGAGTGTGTTTGTATGTTTGTTACTTCTTCACGCACAAATGGCTGGACCAATTTTGATAACATTTGGTATGGAGGTAGCTGATACCCTTTTTTTTTATTTCCAGGGTGGAAAATCCTCATGGATATCCTCCGCCTGGGGCAGGCGTACGAACACGGGTGGGTTTTAGTCAGTAAGAGTTTGACATTCCCTTCCGCTCCACCCAGAGCGGGAGCGGTCATTTGATGATTACCACCCACAAAAAAAAATAAGGGCCGTAGAAGGTGGTGTTCTACTAGCTTCTGTCTGAGTGAGTGCGTGAGTTTATCGTAAAATTTTATTTAGAGTCTTGACTGACTGATAATCAAACGCACAGCCTAAACCTCTGGTCCTAGAGACATGAAATTTGGAGGGTGTGTTCTTTGTGAAGAGTAGGTATCCAGTAAGAAAGGGTTTCCCAAAATCCACCCCTAAGAGAGTGAATGGAGGGAGGGTGAAATTTCACGCGGACGAAGTCGCGGGCAGAAGGTAGTGTAGGTAATTATTGGTAATTTATAAAATTCTGCATAGATGCTGTTCGAGGATCCTAAGAATCGGATAGCGGAAGATTTATATTTTTGAACCAATTCAACTTTACCTCTAAGTATACGGTTGTCAAAAAGCCTTAATAGAAATTACATACATACATAAACTCAAACCTTCTACCCATGCTCACTTAAATGTCTCACTGATGGTGGCGCGTGTGTTGGATCATTCGGTTCCCTACAAAATGGTTGAGCTGGACGGTGCTGATCCACGCGTCATGTTCGTGAACGGGCGCCGTCGGTTGAGACTGGTCATCTCTTAACTGCCAAGGCTTATTTTTAATCTTATATTTTGAATTGTTTCTTCACTTGTGTTTTTTTTTACATTGTTCTCACATATAGAAGCATCAAGAATAATGTACACAGGATTTTGTAATATCTTGATTTAAAAGAGTGTCCATGGAGTTTCTTGCCCGTTCTTCTCCATAGAGATCTACGTTTTGGAATGGGCAACTAGCTTCAACTTTCTGACTAACTGACCGACTATTTAATTTTGACAATTCAAAAGCGCCTGTACATGGTTTAATTGAAATAAATGATTTGATTTGATTGATTTGGGGGTAGGCAGAAGCTACATAACACCACCTGCTACGGCCCTTACATACTCCTTTTGCTTCTTTTGCGTTCATATAACATCTGCATCGGTGCACCTTAATTGCGCAATCTCAATCTGAATCTGAATGATATTACTAATCCATTGCTTCATATGTTTGAAAAATATGTTAGCTCAACAACGTAAATAACGCAATGAATGTTGTTGAACTGTCAAAATGAAACCCATTGCTACTGATAGTGTGTTACGCAATTACCTCATTGGTCATACACGCGCGCCCTTTCTCAACAACATTACTAATAAGGTCACTGTATGTCCTTCAATAGGTATTAAATAACTGAATACCTAGTACGAATATAATTCCTTTACCTACTTCAAAGTATCAAAGGTTCGTGACGGCGTTGAGTAAAAGCGACGAAAAAAACAAAACGTAGAGCAAAATAATTTTCAGTTCCATTTTAGCAGCATTTCGTGGCGTTCGCTAGACTTTCGTGGAACATATTACTTTACATGGCTTAATTTTTAGAACATCACTTACTTTTTGATGTTTCTTGCAGACTGTACTTATGAACTATAAGTAATAGAAGTTTATTCCCTTTACCTATAGGTACAACATGTATGTACCTATGCAGCATGTGTGTGTATGTTTCCAAATATGTTGGGGTCGGCTTCCAGTCTAACCGGATGCAGCTGAATACCAGTATTTTACAAGGAGCGACTGCCTATTTGACCTCCACAACTCAGATACTGGGTAATAGGGACGATATCCCTTGGTAAGACTGTTGACCTCCACAACTCAGATACTGGGTAATAGGGACGATATCCCTTGGTAAGACTGGTTGTCAGATTTTCGGGCTTCTGACGACCCGTAACGACTGCCAAAGATCCACGAATGACAGCAGGGACCAACGGCTTAACGTGATTTCCGTGGCATGGAGGGTCTTGGTATCTAAAGATGGTCACCCATCCACGAAACAACCGCGGCAAGCGTAGCTTAACCTGATCGATCGACCCGTGCGGCTGTTATTACTTAGCCACAAGCCCCTCACAGCACACGCAGCATAACATGTATAGGTATACTATAAATAAACTCACGACTTCTGCCCATGGGGAGTCGGCAGAAACTACCTACAGAACGCCACCTGCTATGACCCTTGCATAGTCCTTTTGCGTGTTTCGCTGACTGACTGACTGTATAGTACGCATGGCTACACATCAAGATTCAAGCTATACATATCCAGTGTAACCTGACTTCTGATTGTACGAAAAACCTATACAATGCGAGGTCAGCTAAAACTGGAGTAAGAAACCGATGGATGTTCTCGAATAAAATTTAATTTTATTAATAGAAAACAAACAGCTCATTTATCAAATTAAATTTCAGTCGACAACATCCATCGGTTTCTTACTAAACTTCAACTATATTAGACGATCCTGCATACTTAGCTCTTTTGTTGACTGTACCTTCAATAGTAGTTTATTCCCTCTATATGTTAATTGGAAAAGTTTAATCGTTTACTAGTATTATGTCTCGTTCTAGTTTCTAGAATAAAAATAACGGTTGCTCACAATTCTCATGAATTCTATTGACGAGTTTACAAGAAACTATTTGGGCGTTAAGGAGCATTTAATTGTATTTTCGTAGTTCTGTGTAATAATATTTTGCTAACAAAAATATTGCCCGATGTGGTACACCATTCATATTGTAGGCATTTCTGTTTTTTTTTTTACCTGCGTGCGCTGGCCCGCTCCTGGGCAAAGGCGGGGGAGGCCGGAATAAATCCTTTTATCTTCCACGAGCCCGCGCGTCCTCCTTCCAGTTTTGAAAGAACCTATCCAGATCGTCACTCCATAAAATTAATTTAAATAAATGGCGAGTTTCTGATTAGTTAGATTCCCTTAAAAATTTAATATTTCTATAAGGATCTTTTATATCATGCGCACAGTTGGATACCGTATTTTGCTCGCTGAAAGCATCGCCTCGCCCTTCAGTTTATCCTAAGGAGCATTAAACCAACCAAAGCAACTGCAAATATTTTCCTCCATTCCCAAGAGTAGCAAGCAGAAGAAAAGGAGTATAACTGAAAAGCTCTAAATCTTAATAATTTTATATCTTCACAAACAAACTGAGCATTCATCATCGCTTCAGAGCTAAAAGTTTGCACTTTTTAAAGTATCTTTTTTCGAATTCAAATATTTTTCTTTTAAGCCAGGATCTTGTTAACGAGTGGCTAATGGCGGTCGTTATGTTTGCCGTCTGTTTTTGACACGGAATAGAGAGTAAATGGAGAACCCATAATCTTGCGTTGTGCTTGTAGCGCTACGTAGTGCTTGTAGTGCTACGGAGAGACCTACGCCGTAGCGAGCACAGACTCAGCCAATTTAGGCTGAGCTATTTGAAATGCAGAGTTTGTATTCAAAACCATAGAGGCATTTATTTTTATTTTTAATCTTTTGAAATTTTTATATAAGTTTTACAATTTGACAATTTTATATTTGACATTTTATTTATTTTTATATTATATGATTCTGTGTTTTTTTAAATTTTTTGTGCTGTTGAATATTTTAAAGTTATCACAATTGTATTTTATGTTTTTATCTGTTTTGGAATTTAATATATTTTATAAGTAATTTTAATTGCATGAGTCGAAACTATGGACTAGAATTATGTCTGAAATAAAATTATTATTATTATTATTTATAAGTAAAATCTCCGCTTGTGACGATACTTTAGTGCGTCAGACGCACTCTGAACCTTATTGGACTCTATATTTTTTTATCACGGAATGACTGATGTGAAACTATAGCACAGCAGCAGAAGAGCCGAGTTATGAAAATAACTTTGTCTTGTCTACTCGTACAATTCCGATTGGCAACTCACTCGCGCCATATACCTGTACCCTAATTGCGTAACACACTATCAATCGGAATCTGAATCATTTTAAAGTAAATTGCTAATCCATTGCTTCGTAAGTTCGAAAAATTTGTCTGCTCAACACGTAAATAACGCAATGAATGTTGTTGAACTGTCAAAATGAAACCGATTCCGATTGATAATGTATTACGCAATTGCCCCGCTGCTCATTAGTCCTCCATTTCCTCATCACTCTGTTTGTCAAAATTATGCACTCACAGCCGACGTCCTGATGGAGTGGCTTTCGTGTTTCGGTAGTCCGCTTCATGAGGATTGGCCTCGTTATGTCGTTGAATACTTTCGGCGAGATATCAGGATCAGTTTGGGTAATGCGACAGAGTTCTTGGACGATTGACGCCTTTTATAAGACAAGAGTTTGATGTTTATTTCTTGTAGGTCTTAATTTGTTTTTGTTTACATGGGACATTAATTTAAAGATATAAGAGGGGCTTGTGGCTAAGTAATCGATCAGGTTAAGCTACGTTTGCTGCGGTTGGTCCGTGGATGAAAATACTAGGTGGTACTTAGCTGCATTCGGTTAGACTGGAAGCCGACCCCAACATAGTTGGGAAAGGCTAGGCATATGATGATTAATTTGTAAATATTAGTAAAGTATGATAAAAGTATTTTTTATGGGTATTTTTTTTTACAATTTAATGTGTGATCATCAAATAAGTAGGACATTTTTCCTCCTTAGTCTTACAAGAAACATCTTCACCAATTTTTTTTTATGAAATGAAGAATCTCACCCATTAACGTAACACGTTTACGCACTGTCGTAATATTTACATAAATAATCGCGTCCTACAAGTTGGCCGGTGTGCTCAAGCCCTTATCGAGGTTGTGTTAATGGAGTGCGATTTTTGAGAGTAATTTCTCTTTTATGTAAAATATCACGTGACAAGAACCATAATGTTTGCTGTCGAGCTCGGGACCCTTAAATTAGGTCCCGACATTTTCAAGGGATTTTCAAGAGACGCGAGAAAATTTCAAGGGATTGTCGAGCTTCTTCAAATACTACTAGGGTCCTAATTTACGAGGTCACTCGAATTTCTAAGCGTTTGTCCTTTGATTAACTTTTTGGGAATTTTGTTTTTCTTGAAGAAAATGTTAATTGGTCTAGGGCTCTAGGAGGTAGGTACTTAAAACTTTGTGCACATAAATGATAAATGATTTATTTCTGTAAGTAGGTTTGTACAAACACTTTTACACGTCAATCATATTTTTTTTAAGCTAGATGATGCCGGCGTTTCCTATCTGACTACTCTGAGAAGAAAGGCCGAAACAAACTCAGAGGTCACAGTCTCTTTTAAAGTCCAGACAAAATCTTGGTCAGATCATGTGAAGACCGTGTAGATTGGTGTCTGAAATGGTCTTTTGAGGAAAGAACCACACAGATTGAGCGGACCTGTCCAGTCAGTGCACGCATTTGTCAAAAATCGTGCAGCTCAACTCAGAACTTGAGGAGCTCAACGATTAAAAAATTCTCATTATAAAGTCAAAGTCAAATCATTTATTTCAATTAGGCACACTAAAGGCACTTTTGAACGTCAAAAATTGTAATAAAAAGAATTGATTCTAGTCGCCCATTCCAAAAGGTAGTTTTCGTATGGAGAAGAATGGGCAAGAAACTCCACCGTTACTCTTTTAAAATGTTCTCTCTCGTTTAAAATGCTCTTTTAATAGGTTCCTCTTCCTACAAAATAGGAGCAAAATCGATTGTGGCACGACAGACCATACTCTTTAAAAACCCACTTATTATAACGGGTGTAATAAAAACACCCTTAACGAAGCCGAGAGTCACTTGTCCTTACCGTTAATATGATCATTTCTTTGTACTGGATCATGGGCACCGATTTATTCCGGTCTGATCCCCTGAGCCCCCCCTCCATCCCCCCCCCCCCCTCGATCCCCTGCTAGTTCGGCACCTTCTGGTTACGCACAAAGTGACTTAGTTTCGATGTTTTGGATGCGTACATAACGGCTTCGTGATAAAGCTGCCAACGTACGCTGACTGTGGCCTTTCGAAGGCCTAACCAGCCTCTTTCTAACCCTGTCCTGGCAAGCCTTCTTGCGTCCCGTGAAACCAAGGACGGTAGGTACCTGCCCTTCTTAACTTAAAGTGTGATAGTGCTCAGAACAGAGAATCACAGTGACCTTACCCGCCATCTAATAATCAATATCAATAAAAATGAATCGCCGAAATGTCTGTAAGAGCATAACTTCCGAACGACTGCACCAAATTGGATAATTCTTTTTTTTTGTGTTCGGTATTGCCAGGAAAATGTTTGTATGAAAGAAAATTCGGAAATTCGAAAAAAAAAACTGCACCCGTGCGAAGCGGTGGCGGGCCGCTAGTATGTAATAGTATTACTTACATAAGTGTTTTTTTTTTACTGTAAACACTAACCTGTAAGTTAGCGGGCTGCACAGCCTACCTGAAAAGCCCTAGTCATTACAGTAACTGATAAAAGTATTTTAACCCACAGACTGTGGACAAGATACAGGGCATATCAATAAATCATTGGACCACAGATTCATTGATATAGGTAGGTAGCGTTATTTATTAAACGTTTGTAAATAACGCTACCTACGCTACCCCAACCAATCCGTCTCCACTCATCTTCGAACAACTTAAATAAATACAAATCACAAAACTGAAACCAAACTCGCGACAACTACAACAAACAGACAACAAAATACAAACATGACATCAGAACGTTGAAGATAAGAGCCAGACGATGTATTCCGACAAATATACCAACAGACTTACCTACCCATGTAAGTACTAGGTACATAGGAAAATGATAAAAGTACCTCATGTTAGCAGACATTATTTCAATGTACGTCCATTTTTCTTTCCGTAAGATGAGAAAATGTTAAGAATATGTTCGTAGGAAAGTTCATATTTATGTAAGAAGTTTGTGTTGATGAATATTTTTAGGTTTATTTGTGAGAAGCGAATTGTTTCGTGATGTCATTACAATAACATTATAAGTATGTAATTACTGGCAGTAGGTAATTGTTACTGAACGAAGGCAATAAATCAATCTATAAGAACTGTTTAAAATCAACAGAAAAAAGGGGCTGCTTTGTAATGTAATGTATGGAAGAATGAAATGACGAATATATAATTATTTCCAATTTTCCACCCTGTAAGGGAAAAGTAATTTCCACGGAAATTTCGAAACCATAGGGTGAATTCAACCTGTGCCGGGGTAGTTGGTGTAGATTGATTTCATCCTATGGGTTTGATCTGAATTGGTATTCAGGATGATTTCACCCTATGGTTTCGACAGTACAATTGAGTTGGTACCCAAAAGCTGAACTTACAAACAAAAAACAAAATCGCGTGCAGTAAGTACACGTTAGGGAAGTGAAACTTCTTAAAAAATAAAGAAGAAGAGAGCCTTAGTGTAAGATAAAGAGATAGAGAGAGAGAGTTATATATCTTTCTTACCTCATGTAATAACAAAATGTGCCTAAATGTGACACCTCCTTGAAACACTCTCAATTCTCGTCCAATAATCGAATCGCAGCCTAAGAAGTTCCACTTCAAAAGCAAAAAATATCTTAAAATCCCCTACTGAAGAAAATACAAAGATTTTCGTGTTCACAGGTATTCGCGAATGCCGTCAAGACATTTGAGGGTAGGTAGACAAGGAACGAAGGTAGTGCCCGCAGACGGGCGTCGGGAATTGAACAGTCGGTATGTCAAGCAGTTAGACAAGATTTCAGACGCATTGTTTAAGTTATTCTGGGCATCCGTCTGTTCGTTTCAACCTGAAAACTAAGGGTAGGGTTGTCAGTTTACGAGTTAATAGAAGATTTGTTTGTTGGTTTATTTATATATAACATAATGTACCGTTGATTATGGAATGTATCGTCGTCTTACGGAATGCTGTTAATCTATTATGAAGAGTTCAAATTGATTTTTTTGGATTGTGTTTATAAAAGGTAATTTCCAACTGTACTGATCTGATGACAAACATTGACAAACATTATTTCACTGTTAGAAAACTACGCTACTGCTGAGTTCCATAGGATATAGTTATAATTATGTTAAGTAAAACACATTACACATTATTTTTTTAGTATGTTTGTGTAAGGTGATTTTTGGAAATATCTACTGCTCTATGTCCAAAAATATTTTACTTTTATATGTACTTAAAAGATTCGCTCCATGTTAAATACTGGTACTCAGCTGCATCCGGGTAGACTAGAAGCCAACCCCAACATAGCTGGGAAAAGGCTAGGCAGATGATGAGGTACTTGAAAAGATTAATTATTCCTATGTTAATAGGATAGGTAGGTACTCTTTTATTTCATAAAAATGCACTCATCTTGTGGAAATTCAGGTAAACCGGCAGGGACTAGCTATAATTAGTTTATTATAAAAATGATATCATTTCAGTGCAAGTAACCCAAAAAATATTCCAAGCAATAAACAAACAATCAATCATTCAGACGAACATAAATATCTCTGACAAGTGCACGAATAAGACAAAGATAAATATACAAGTAATAAAGACAAAAAAAAAACCGCAATTGTTAGTAGGTATACGAGTATGTGAGCGTAACGTATTGCATGTGTTTATTTTTGCAATACATCGGTGAGTCAATATGGCCTGTAACAGTTGACCTCGGAAAGTTAACAGCGATGACTCATGCGCCTGAATCACTCACTGTAACAGAAACTTTGAATTTATTTTGCCACTATTTTCTTTTGTTTTTATTTCATCACCACTGCTCTCAAAACGGAGAAGGAAAACAGTGACAGAGGACAGTGGCGGAGAATATCTACTCTCCTATTCTGAGACGTTTTGTGGGGGTGATGAACGAGTGAAGTACTTTCCCTTCGCTTGTGCGTCGTCCACATGAAGCGGCCTCGGATAAATTAGTTTTTAAAGAATAATTCACTAACATTAATTATAAGAAATTTACTAACACAATGGATCTTATACGTTGTCCGAAATAAAGAATTTATTATTATTATTGAATTTATATATCTCGGGACCATGGGGTCCCGGTCCTTTGGAAGGCGTACGAGGGGCCGAAGCCAACTCGCAGAGGCCCCTTAGGAAATTTTAAGGAAATGCGGCACCGTCCGACGATTATCCCTGTATGCACTATGCAAGTGCACCCAAGGATAACCCCCGGTTGGTGTAGGACTATTGTAGGATAGGAAAAATAAAAAGTTGGACTATAGGTTTGGGTGGCTGAAGTGGACTGGTTACCAAGAACTATGGAAGAACTATGACCCCTGCCTGATCAATGTTTTATATATACACGGATAAAATGGCAGGGGGTGACTTGCACACTCAATAATGGGCCCCCGGAAACGGTCGCTAGCACATAGTGACGTAGCGACAAGGGGGCAACATGTCCTGAGGTGCTTATGAGGAGTGGAGAGGTATTCCACGGCTATCAGGACAATCCCGGAAGTACGGTCAAGATCCCTACCAGCATCTTACTGGAATACTTCCTTCCTCCGAGCACGTTTGCTCTTGCGAATCTCCACTCAAGCCGGCCAATAAAGGCAAGAATGAGGTGGGAGCTCTGTTCCTCGTCATTTTTCACTCCAGCCGGCCAATAAAGGCAAGCCAGAGGTGAAGAACAAGACTTCTCCCGGGAGATAGGGTCCGTGGGGTCGCTACTGCCCAACAGCTCGCCACATGCTGCCCTGCGGGTTTCTGTATCTCTCTTGGTCTGGCTCCTCACCTTAGACCCATTCCGGAGAGTAAACTCTTTCGGCGCAGGCCCAGAGTTCGGAGCGCGCAAGCCCCACCACGACGTCAACGTAGAGATACGGCGATGGGGTATTATTATTATTATTAAAACGTCGTGAGGAAACCGGCATGTCCTAGAACCAAAAATTCGAAGACATGTGACATCTACCAACCCGCAGTGGGCCTGCGTAGTAGATTGCTGTCCAGTCCCTCTCGAAGAGAGGAGGCCTGTGTCCCAGCAGTGGGAACATTATAGGCTGATTATGCTTATGTTTTATTAGAGAGAAACTTTTCGTTGACCAAACTTTCCTTAGATAATCATGAATGGCCAATCCAGTCAGTCAAACCCAAGATAATTAATATAAACAGAGGAGAAAAAATTCTGATGGGTTTTTCTCCGTCCTGAAAAGGCTCTTGTAAATTTCTAAAATAGTAATTAGATCTAATTTCAATTTATATAATAGTAACTGAAAGTCTACCACCGTTTCTCAGTTTGCAATAGTTCGCATGCAACACGATAGATGGCGCTGTATATAGTGTGAAAATTACAAGTTATGATAATAGGTAAAATTCCACTGCAACAATATCAGCATTTGATAAGGTATCAACTAATAAATATTATGTGCAACACACCTACATACCTAGTTTTGTTTATCAATGTGCGCTTTGCATAGTCTATTTATTTATAAATCGGACAGTCATTCATAATCCGCGTCAGTATCGCCAGTTTCAGTGTTACAAGTCATAATAAAATTCATAGAATAATATAATAATTTATGAAGGTTCATAATGAATCTAATTATTATAGCCCATGCGTTTTAAGGTAATGGAAAAATCGTACCTAAGTACAATTTCCTCACCCGTTGCATCATTGATTAAGTATGATAGGTACCAAGAAGACATGGTTAGCATAAGCATGAAATACAACAATAGCTTAGCTGGAGGGCTAATCATGATATTATTACTATAATCTTTCGTAAAAGCGTCAGGTTAGACCGTGAAATTCAAATTTTCGTACGTTTCTCTTTTGTTTTTCGCTTTAGGCCTTCGTAGCCTGAGAATAAAAAGTTTTTTGTTGGATTTATTTATAATAGGAAAACTACTAATGTGCAAATTACATTCCGCTCAAAATACACTTAATAAATACATACCTACCTTATTGGAAACAAGGTACTTATTTAATATATTGTGTAACAAAAAAATCACCAATCAAAAGTTGCACAAAACTTCCATGATATTTATCTGCATCAGTGTTGCCAGCCCTAGACTCTATGGATCGTTATGCAGCTCGTGTAGTGGGCCGGTTCGTTACTTGTACAGTTGTGTTTCAAACAATCGGCCAGCTGAAGAGTCCCCCGCGACCCTTGATTGCAACAAAATTTAATTTGACACCTACCCGCAATTCGCTGATTTATGTCTGGGTTTTATTCAGCATTGATTTTAGGCTTTATACTTTAAACGAGCAAAACTACACGCGTAGCATGACCACCAATAGAAGAATAGACAAAATGAAGGAATGAAATGACTGAAGAATATACTATCTGTCCTTTTGTCTATTCTTTCGTCGACAAAACCCGTTTCTATGTTGGTCAAGATACGAGTGCTGAATGGATAAACAAGATTGCAATAGGATTCCAAATACAACTAGAATTAATGCACTGACCAAAAATATTTAACAACCGTTAGGAACACACGTGTCATGTCTTCAAAAATGGAACAGCCAGTTTGAAACGAAACATGTTCATTTGTTTCTTGGCTTACCTGCCTATTTAAAGAATGATTTAAAGGATGATTTTGTTTATTTTTGTAATGATTCGAATGAATTTAAAGATGATTGCGATTTTATTTATGTGTACTTTTGTTATTTAATTTAATTAAAATAGTATATGATTGTGGTTTTGTGTAGGTACACTATTATATACGGCTACGTTTTGTTGGCTCGATGCTATAGGTACTATGGTAACACTTGATATAATTCTGTGAATCACCGTTTGTGGCATGTTGTTTTGCACTTTGTTCACGGTCATAATCATAATATCAGATATAGGTACAGACGCCAGCACATCAACCTACTACAATCTGTCAGATTTCTGTAATAGATTTTCAACTTTATCGCTAAAGCATAAGGTTCAATGTTGATTGGGAAAATTTGACAGTTAGGTGTAGGTTGATGTGCTGGCGTCTGTACATATACTTACCTACTTACGAAAACGCCGCAATTTTCCTTTTCCTATAAAAGTCTAAGAGTTGAACGTAATATAACATCACGCCCATAATCCCTGAAAGGTTAGGCAGAGTTCTACCTATAGTACACCCACATTTCGCCAGTTATGTTTAAGTCCCATGTAACAGGTGACGAGTCTATTCCCATCAACCGGGCACAAATCCAGACTCCGGGCTGCTACTGAGAAATTCCAGATGAAAAATCCTAATAACACTGCCGGACCCGAGATTCGAACCCAAGACCTCATGCTCAGAAGTATAGATTTGTTTGAAATGTGACAAGTAGCTAGACTAGTATTTACTACGGAACATAATATCTACCTATTATGAGCATTGTTAATAGTTACATACTTACATGATGACCTAGTCATACCGTTAGTTATTAATAGTCAGACCTAGCTCTAACCCTCTAACCCTCATGTAAGAAGTCGTTGAAGTAGGTCTTATTACAATACGAATAATTAGCATAAAACATACGACATCACGACAATACAATCGTGATTTCATGTTTGTTTCAGGAATACTCCTGAAGGGGTAAATAGAGGTATAATCTTACCCCCTTACTAATAAACGTAAGATGAATAGTTATACACAGATTTGTCTCTTTCAGTCGTCAGTAATTTGACATTCGAAAGAAGAAGACAAAGAGTTGTGTAATTACACATTACAATTGTTAAAGCGGCAATACAAATGCACACACTGTGAAAAATTCAACTGTCTACCAATATAAAATACAGTTGAAATTTTCATAATAACGATTCATGAGATACAGCCCGTTGACAGACAGACGGATAGACGGATGGGCGGACAGCGGAGGCTTAATAATTTTGTTCTTTAGGATTTATTAATAGTTTAGGATACCACGACAAATGATTCGAGACAGTTAAAACATACATACATATAACATTTTACTTTATCTATGTTTTATATAATGTCTGTTACTCTCTATAAATCCTTTTTCCGACTAGTGTTTGTGAAAACAAAGTCTTTGAAGATAGAAGAAGATTGTCTGTGTTTTGTTCAAAGGAATAAAATACAAGTCTTGGAGTAAAAAAATGTATAAAAGATATAAATTGTGGTCTATTGTTGGGGAGTACAAAGCTGATGTTGTATTAAAAATAGCTGTACATAGAGAAAGTTAAGTAGGTACGTATTGTCGTTGTATTTGTATTGTAAGACCTACTAACTCGTATACTATATAGTATAGTTGTAGGTTTTTAGGGTTCCGTAGTCAACAAGGAACCCTTATAGTTTCGCCATGTCCGTCTGTCCGTCCGCAGCTTAACGCAGAGACTCTTAGTACTGGAAAGCTATAATTTGGCATGGTTATACATATTAATCACGCCGACAAAGTGGTAAAATAAAATGATTAAAAAATATATATATATCTGCCACGGCTTCAATGGGAGACAGTATTTTGTATATAGATTACTAGTAAAGATACATTATTGATCTTATGTCATAATTTTTTTCATACAAAAAAATGTGCGTATAAATTTGAATTGATTTAGTTGCATAAACCGTCCCGTAGTAATTAGCTCATTAGTCATTTCATTTCGCAAAAAGTGACGAAGCGACACATCGCGCGTAGTTTGTGAACCACGTTATGCAGAATAGAGTAAATGTTTATTTAATTACTTTATATTCTCAAATTGATTTAACTATTCCGGGGTAGGTACAAAATTTCTTCACTACTGTAATCTGTATACAAAATACTGTCTCCCATTGAAGCCGTGGCAGATATTTTTATAGCACCTTATATACAAAAATTTGTCAATATTTGAAAGTAATTTTTTACTCTCTAACAGCACGTAAATATACAGCGACCAACTCCATCACTTCATAAAGGACACTCCATACGGTCCAGACACAAACGCACGACCCATAACAACACATTACCAAGTCACATGAACGCTAGAGATCATAAGTGCAATACCACATGGGACGTCGCTTTCATGCGCCGTATTAACGTTATAAATTAGGACGTATACGCCCACTCAAATAACCGTAAACACGCCGTAGTGGCCATTCGCAGCACTTGTGCCACCGGCCTTATGTCCCTAGCTACGTTCGTTGTCTCATTCATTTTTCTTTGTCTGCGATGTGAACATGCCTTTATGTTTGGTTGTATGGGTGTGTACTGAAATTTAATTTTTTTAGGATTGCTGCTGAAAATAAAAATAACAATGGTTTACCATTTTCTTGTAAGGACGATTTTTTATGGACTATGGACTAGTTCCCAGCAGAATACAGACTCTCATAAGTCGAATTAAAATATGTCAAAGAGATTACATACTTCAAAGAGACGGCCAGTTGTGTTTTGCTGAACACTCTAAGTACTGCCATCACCATCTGCCAAGTGTGGTGATTAAGTCAATTTAAGCGCAACTGAGCAGTGGTGCCCCAGTGGTAAAGGCCACGACTTACGAGTTGTAGGTCGTAGGTTCGAATCCAGACAGGCGCTTTACTTTGTGTACCTAAATTATTTCATCACCACTGCTCTCAAAACGGTGAAGGAAAACATCGTGGGGAAACCGGCATGTTCTAGAACCAAAAATTCGTAAAACATGTGACATCCGCCAACCCGCACTGGGCCCGCGTGGTGGGTTACGGCCCACTCCCTCTCACAGAGGCCTGTGCCCCAGCAGTGGGGACATTATAGGCTGATAATGAAGCGCAACTGTTGTATGTTATACCTAATAAGTACAGAAATATCTATAGCCATAGTTATAAATGCCTATACATCATCTGCTAGACTTTTCCCAACTATGTTGGGGTTTTTTAGTTTAGTTTGTGATCATCCTGTGCGAGTCCCAATAAATACTTCTTCTTATTCTTTCTATCGGTTTCTAATCTAACCAGATGCAGTTAAATACCTACCAGTATTTTACGTGGACCGACTGCCTATCTGACCTCCACACCCCAGTTTTAAGGTAACACCCCTTACCAAGACTGATTGTCTGCAGACTTTCGAACTTCTGACTACCCGTAACGACTGTCAAAGATCCACGAATGAAAGCCAGGACCAACGGCTTAACGTGCTTTCCAGGGTACAAAGGGATTTTAGTATGTAATGGATGGTAACCCATCCACGAACCGACCTCGGCAAGCGTTACTTAACCTTGGAGATCGACCCATTCGGCTGGTATTAATTAGCCACAAGCCGCTCGAGTAGGTACCCATACGTACGAAGTTAATCAAGAGTTCATTAGGTACATCTAGTTAGCGTGCATATATCCATGGATTCTATCTAACTCACCTAAGACTCCATGTAGACTATGCTTTTCAATTTAAACATAGGATACAACACTTCAATATCAATAAACATATAAAAACCACTCAGAGTAGCAATCGAAACAAGTGCTATATACTAAGCGCATCGTTCCGAGGGCATCCTTAGAACTTTATTATCGTATACCTAATACGGAATCCGAGCTAGTCCCATTCAATATCTATTTACTTATATTGGTATGACCCGACGTGTGGATGGCATGAAAACATACAGAGTTAAGGTGTGGACAGATGTTACCTACAGCAGAAAGCTTTCAGAAAGAAAGAAAGAAAATTCGTTTATTTGCGGTAAACATGACGCAGAAAAAGAACACAAACACAAAAAAAAAAAGTTTAAATACTAAAACCCGACTACTGAAAAGGATGAAACAAGAAAGTACCTTCCCGTGGTCATGCTACCATAGCTTATACTATGTTAGTAAAGACTACGGTGGCATGCGACCACGTGAAGGTAGGTACTTTCTTGTTTCATCCTTTTCAGTAGTCGGGTTTTACTTTTTAAACATATTTTTTATTTCATTATTTTGGGGCTTATCTCAATAATATTTATATATTTTTTAAATGTGCTAATTAAGCCCTTTCATTTGATACCCAAAAAGGCATAATAAAAAAAAAAATTGGACCGTGACTTTATGTCCGCTAGAGGGCCTCCTCCATTTTGTGTCATGCTTGCCTGGGGGGAACCGACCTAAATACTAATATTAACATAATTAGGAAAAAACCTGTCAAGTGCGACTCGTACTCGCGAACTGAGAGGGTTCCGTACAAATTTGTAGGTATGTAACTACAAATTTACGGTTTTCAGATTTTTTTCCTTTACTTGTGCTACATGACATTGCTTCTTGACAAATTTCATAATTCTAGGCCAACGGGAAGTGGTATAGGTTTTGATTCCCTTGCGAGTGTCAAAATAAAAATTATTGCGTTGACTTAGAAGTTTGATTTTTTCACTGCTTCAAAGGATTGCAGCCCCGAGTGTTCGATATTAATTTAAACTTGATAACTCCACGAGTTCCTGAAAATAAGGGGCGTGACAGACGGACAACGAAGTGATCTTATAAGGGTTCCGGTTTGCCTTTTGAGGTAGGTACGGAACCCTAAAAACGAACATTTTATTACTCTAGGGTAATTTAAAAACAGTCACATGTCTGGTAAGACTCGAAATGTGTCTGAATTCTGAAATGCCAAAAACTAAATGGTATGTATGTAGTAGCTGAAATGTCCGTATTTTAATATGATGCCGGCCATGCAGTCTCAGTATCGAAATAATGCAGCTTGCTTGTGTGTTCATGAATATTAGTGGGAAAAGGCCTAACGTTTTCCCCTGTAATAGTTTCTGTGCGGAAATCAAATCTCCGTATCTATAGCAGGACCTTAGTCTAGCACCCTAACTGCGTAACACATTATGAGCCTCAATCTGAAACATTTTGAAGGATATTGCTAATCCATTGCTTTAAATCTTCGAAAAAATTGTCTGCTCACGCGTACTGCAGCGTACCATCCGCACTTGGTTGATATCCCGACGAGTCGTAGGTACTCAGCGCTTCTCCTCCACTTTTATTATGCGCACAGCCAAAGTGTGGAACTCTCTGCTGGCATCTGTGTTCCCTTCACATTTAACCCGTCTGCCTTAAATCAAGAGTGAACAGGAGTCAGGAATCTTCTGGGCACGCTCGTTCCATCATAGACCTCATCTATAGCTTTCCATCAGGCGTGGTCGGGGTCAAGAGCGGACCCATTTAGCAATAAAAAAAATATATATATATAGGGTGTGTCATAAGAGCTAACTTTTTCTTCAAAAGCTCTAAATGTACATAAAAAAACTATAATTTTACACGATAGCTCTAGTATTCAACAGTAATTAACAGAAATCAAAATGAAAAAATAATGGTTTTTGTTGAAACTACAACCTTTGTAACAAAAGGTTGAAATTTCGTAAATTAAAAACAAAAAAATAATTTTTTTCGGAACCCTTGGGTAAAAATGGTTAAAATTGTAATATGTTACCTATAGTAAATTATCTGGTATATCGAATCCTTAACGGTGGACCACTATTTACAACACATCCTGTATAACGCAATGAATGTTGTTGAACTGTCAAAATGAAAGCCATTGCTACTGATAGTGTGTTATGCAATTACCCCGCTGCTTAGCAAGTGAGCCAGCCAACCGTGCTGGTAACTTCTAATAGTTTATTAAGGTTCCTCACTCAGCGTTTGGACGTCCAAGCTCATATGCATGTACCTTTATCTCCTAACGTAAGCGCAGTACTAATGGTATTGAGTCTACGAGCGCACTCGGGGCCAGACATCTCTGCAGCCATCGGCCACAGGCAAGCCATGTGATGCATACTTATAGCTCGATTTTCCACCGAGCAGTTTCAATTGTAACTTCCCATTAGTGGCATTCGATTGCCGACGTTGAAATAAATAGAAATTTTCCTTGGGTGTAGATGTCGTTGATGTTGAAGTTGGTTGCAATTGGGTGTAACAGTGTCTGAATATTTGATTAGGCAGATAACCGTTTCTTTTTTAAGTAAAAAATTCGCACTCATGTAGGTGGATACTTATTTTGTTCGAGTTTGCGAATTAGAAATTATTTACTTGCATTTTCCATTACACGTCGTATGACATCGAACGCCTATAGATACAGGATGGCAGGGAAACCGATAAGTACGCAAACTGAAACCATTAATTCAGCACATGGTTCTAGACCCACTAGCGTAGAAATAGAAAGTTTTCGCAGATGATCAAAAAAAAAATATTGCTGTTCCATAGGTAGGTATATATTTTGACCGCGTAGGTATTGCACTTTTCTATTATAATAATAATTATAATAATACTTTATTTCAGAACATAGTTCCATATAAAATTGTTAGTATCTACTGCTTAAAAACTATGTTAGTACCTTAAAACTACTACAGAACATAACAATTACATAACATAATTACATAAAAAATATTAGTACGACTTAAAAACTATGTTAGTAACTTAAACCTACCTATTAATTAATTTAACAGACATAACCTTACCTGACATTGAATAGGATAGCAGCGGATTTTTTTTTATTATCATTTCAGTTTTGCGTGTCGATGTCTGGATGCCACCATTTTTTTTTTTAATTATTGTCATGATAGTGCACAAAGTGGATAAGCCAGAGATTAAAACAGAAGAAGAACTGGCAGGGGATCGAGGAGGGGGGTGGAGGGGGGCTCAGGGGATCAGGCCGGAATAAATCGTAAAAACTTCTATTGAGTAGGTATTTGTCGTTGTGTGTTGCAAAATATTAAAAGCAAATTAAATAGGTAGGTACAAAAAATCATCATTAATAAATAAATGACGCCATAACGAATCAACAAAATCAAAACAAGCACAAAAAGCAGCTTCATTAAAATAAAACAAATAACTTATTCGTTAAGTACATAATTGTAAAGGATTTCGTTTCCTAATTGAGTGACGACAAGCTTCGTTACGACACAAAATTCTATAGTCAAATATTTATTTCAATTATAGGATCCCCTTACCCCTTGCAATTGACACGAAAAGAAACTGACGTCTAAGAAAAAGGGTTGTTTCTCAAAGGAAACGGTTTGATTGAGAGGATACTTAGAACCCTACTTAGCCTTTTAAAGCCGGTTCTAATTAACACCGTAAAGGCGATAATTGAGTATTTATTCAAGATTACAATATAACGAACCTTTGCGTCAATTGTTTAGACGTAAATTAAATATTTTGTGGAAGTTTACATTTCAAAACCGATAAATTGTTCCACCGAACCGCACGTTACAAAATTTTGTTTCAGTGCGGTTAGTGGAAGTGCTCAGGTGCTGTTCGTCCAAGTGCGGTTCAAATCAATGCTCTGAGTGGAATACCGTAAAATGGGGTTACATTGATCAATTTTGATCAATTTTAAAATTCGAGGTTGAATATTTCTGTACTAAGAAGGCTGAAAAAATTACAAAAATAAATGTAACATCGGTTTTATGGGTTGTATATGTTTACATTAAAGTAATATTTTTGGACACTCCTTTATGAGAAAAAAAAATTATAATCATCGTGATCAACTTCTGCATCGGGGATACTTTGATCGCACTAGTTTTTGGTCCGTATTTTGATAGTAACCCCAAAAAACAAATTAATATCGGTCCACAAATGTTTGTGCTGCAGTTGTTTTAAGATGATGGTTTCTGGGTGGGATTCTTTGATAAATACAAATAACTGTTTTTTTTTGTTCAAATCTATATATTTAAATCTAATAAAATTTAAGTTAAGTTAAGTTTTTCATAAGTCGAAAGTTGTTATCAAAGTAAACCCGTAGAATCAAACTAACCCCATTTTACCGGTACCTCGAATTTATAAGCTTCGACGTTGCTGCTATTATACGGTGACTAACACCACTATGAACATTTAAAATTGCTCACATACACAAGAAGTCCTACAGACCGAATTTCAGCCATAGCGACCAATCTGAGCGGAGACCAGCCTTTGGCGCGGGAGATATTATAGTGCACAAGTGTGTGCGGAGACACAGGTGCACTCTCTCTTCCCTAACTCTCATAGTCCGATGGGATGGCAATCTGACCCGACCGGAGAGAGATCAGGCGTAAGACCAACGGCTTAACGTGCTTTCCGAGAGGGTTATCACACGGCCAACTTCCAAACTCTGGGCTGCTACTAAGAAATTCCCAATAATACTTTGCCCGACCCGGGGATCGAACCCAGGATAGGATCCCACGCTCAACAACGGGGCAGTTAGCGGTATGAATTACCTACTCACATTAAAATCAACTTAAAAGTACTTACTTGTTTCAGTCTATCAAAAAGTACTTTGTGAGTACTTGACAACAAAAATTATGACCATAGCCATCAAGCCACCATCTGGCACCATGGAGACTGTTAACAAAGACATTGCACATAACATTTTAATATAACCAGTAGTAATTTACGATCACAATTTAGGATTCACACGGAGCCCGTCAGTTATCGAAAATTTTATATATATCAGACCATTTTATAATATTTATGGTACGTGCACTACTCGTTTTATTGATAAAAGTATCATAAAATTGTGTTACCCCAAGCGACGGTCACTGAAAAAGAGGGAGAAAGGCAATAAAGGATATGTAATACATTTTCTTTGTGGATTTTACTCTTGACCGCACATGGAATATTTAAAAATGGCTTCGGTCTATGCTTCGATCTATTCCGATGGAATTGGACAGCCACCCGCGTGAATACGGTTTGGGTGTGTTTGCATATATTTATGTGAATATTATAGGTAATACATTGATCCCGAACGCGCCGCGGGTTTCAGGACTGTTAGAGCAGGTATGTGGAGGGATGTAGACGTACCTTCAAGTGGAATAATGTGTGACTATCGAGATGATCTTATATTGTAGTTTGTGATATTTACGTTTGTGTCGCTGTATATTATGTATGACCGTAATTAAGTCACATAGGTCTTGTTCTTTTCATGTCGATGGTACTCTTCCTAGTTTTTTTTTTTTTTGTATAGTTTGGTAAGTAGGTGGCCACATTGATTGCGGCATCAGTAGCATTTTTAGGTCATCTGAGGTGCAGGTGAACGGGCACTTAGGACACTCCAGCAAGTGGGGCATGGTCTGATCAGAAGCACCGTACCTACTCGCATTGGATATTGGATGGGACCCATCCGATGGGTCAGTAATCCCCCACTTAAAGAAATTGTGTCTGCAGCGGCCTTGATTGGGTAGTTAACAGTTTAAAAATCGATTTAAGTATATTCTTGTAATTGTTTTTTTAATGTGTTTTATAAATAAAACAAAGAAGATACTGATCTCATTTTCTAAGTTCCACATTCATTCAGAAAACTCAAACACTAATGTCACTAATCCAAACTTCCCCAAACAAAATCTCACGCTTCCCTCACAATGCTTGCAAACAAGTGAATAAAAAAACCTTGCAAAAGAAAAGCAAATGTTAGCTACTAATTAGCAACAGTTGACGTTCTCCATTTCATGACAAAAAAGCGACATCACTGAGGTACTGACCACAGAATAGATAGGTACAGAAGGTCAGCTCCATACAGTGAACGACAATCGACCCACGCGCACATAGACGCTTACCTACGTACAGCGATCTCAAACTACAGTCATACTTCTTGTAATAAGGTTACTGTTGGATCGCTGCTAATGACAAGTCTTTCAAAATCAAATTAATCTTTATTCTCGTTAATGTAAGGTTGCTGTTCGGTTGCTGCTGTCAGAGGTAAAATTACTGATCTGTGTAGAACGACTCTCAAACGAATGCCAGTCACGAGTAAACTTACCATTTCGAAATTTGGAAAGTTCTGACATAAAGGCGGACATTTGCAATAGAGTCCGGGATATTTTACTTTTAATCTTTCTTTTTATTTTTTGGGGTCAACATTGTGAGGAGGCCTTCTGTGTCTATCTCTTTTGTGTCTAAAGGATGGTCGGGTTGCGCCGATTAAGGATTCAAGAGGCCGTCTCGCGCCTCCTGCCTTGCCTCGTCTAATTACCATGGCGCTCACTCCTGGTCTGTTTACTTACTCTTTAGGCAAAATTACGTCAAGAATCTTCACCTTTGCCTCGAATAAGCGATGACTGAGGTTTAAATACTGCACTAAACACCATTTGGTATATTGTAGAGTCTTTAAAGGTACAAGTGAACTAAAATATTTTCGGCGCATGGCAAAAAACTAATTTAATTACACCCGCCATCTTGATGTTTCAATACTGCTACTGTTAGCCTGCATCATCCCATTGCTGGGCAAAGGCCTCTCTCAATGACTTCCAGGTCTTTCGATCCAGGGCTAAAGTGAACCACTGGTCGTTTGTTTTGTCCAGCTCGTCCCGCCATCTTCCACGGGGTCTGTCGCGACGCCTTCTACCTGTGTCAGGGCTCCACGTGGTGGTTATTTTGGCTCACAGCTTATCGGGCGTACGGCAGACGTGGCCAGCCCAGTCCTACTTCAGCTTAACGGCTTTTTGAACAACTTCAGTAATCTGTGTTTTAGAGCGCAGTGTGGTGTTGCGAATATAGTCTGTCAAGAATTTCACAAATATTTACGAACAATGACCCCTGTCAATGTCATTCAGTCGCCAAAAGATCCTAGTAGCCATGTAATTATTAATTAACTTTGAAATTAAAATGTATTATTGGTATGTATTGACTCTAATATTAATAATAGTCATAATATTAATAATAGACCGTATTTCGGCCATGGCCAATCTCTACGGAGGGACTAGCCTTTTTTTGTTTTTTGAATGGCATCTCGCAGTTGAACCTAGGAGGTTGTCCTTTGCTTAACCGGACTTGTCTGTGGATGCCTCAATAAATTAAGGCCTCTTGCTAGGGCTAAAAAAAAAACAAAAAACTAAGCAACCACACGCTAAGGGGTACGGACCCTGTTGTGGGGTACGGACCTCGGCTTAGGGCGTCACTGGGAGAGGGCAGCAAGGGACAGGCTAGATCGGAATTATTTAGGGACGAATTTAAAAATACAGGCTCAGCGGCGCGGGCTGGCTCGAGCTAGGGTCGGGTGGACATGACATAGGGCGTCGCAACGGGCCTCGGCGGCGAGGACGGTAGGACGGCTGTCGGGACTTGTACTTTCTGAGAGTACTGGTGGCCTTACTGCTCTCCTGGAGGAGGGTCGTGGCGTCGTCGGGGATGGTAAGGGTATGCCTCGGTCGTCGAATCCTGCTTATACGGGAGGGAGTGTATCGGGCGGCCGCCGCAATCAGGGGATTGGGGTGCTTTATAGCTGAATCAAAGAAATGTTTGGAGAGACGTTTCATGAACTGCTGGACGGTGGGCGGAGGGACCAGCCTGCGGTGCAGGAGATATTATAGTGCACGAGATTTATGCACTCTCTCTTCCCTCGCTCTCATAGTCTGATGGGACGGCAATCCGACACGACTGGAGAGACATCTGGCGCAGGACGAACAGCTTGACGTGCTCTGAGGCACGGGGGTGTCACACCGCCAACTTCCAAACTCCGGGCTGTTACTAAGAAACTCGTAATGAAAAACCCCAATAACACTTTGCTCGACCTGGCAATCGAACCCAGGACCTCAGCAGTCGCGCTTCCGAACACGAGACCAACGGGGCAGTCAACAGTAAGCCTTTAAAATAACGCCATATTTAGAAAGGCGTCAGGGTATTTAACTTTAATATGAAAGGGTTGGAAGGCACTGCGCTGGGATTAGGCAGTTAGTCAGTTGGCGTTCTGCCATGTCACTCTGTGGCTTACTATTCAGAGAAATTGGCACCATTCGTGTAGCCCGTAAAGGTTTCAACGGCAATGCAATTTGCAACACATGCCGAGTGTAAAGGTGCTCCCACACTTGGAGCATTCGCTTGTAATGTAACGTTACAGAGTCGAGCATTACATCAGCGAGGGAGGAGAACCGAGCATTACAGTGCGCAACTTGATGATACAATGCGTAATATTTTGATACTGAATCAACTAAGTGCTCAAAATCGAATCTAATGTTACATTACAGGCGAATACTGTCAGTCCCTTGGAGGCAGTATTGTAAAATAATGCTCAAAATTGCATCTGAAATGTTACATTAGAGCACAGGAGGCAATCAATATCGACATCAATATAATGTTAGGTTAGCAGGAATTTAAGAAAAGACAAATTATTTACATCCCCGAATTACACCACCACCAAATATCGTATCACACTTTTGACACTTTCAATCACAATCTGAATAATTTTGAAGGATATTGCTAGTCCATTGCTTGTTAAGTTCGAAAAACGGATATCACAAGTCATCGAATTTTTGGGTTTAGGACATTAACATGCCAGGCCAGGACAAGGTCGGTTTCCTCAAGATGTTTTCCTTCACCGTTTTGAGAGTAGAGTAATGAAATTAGATACAGAAAGTAAAGTGCCTGCCCGGGTTCCAACTCACGACCTACAACTCGTAAGCCGGGACCGATACCACTGAGCCACCACTGCTCTCTCTCTCTCTCTCCCTTATTAAATACATGGGACTGAAACATAACCTGTGAAATGCAGCTGTAATAATACCTGCTCCTTCGGAAAATACAGGTGTATCACCTGCCATCATCTGCCTAGCCTTTTCCCAACTATGTTGGGGTCGCCTTCCAGTCTAATCGGATGCAGCTGAGTACCAGTATTTTACATGGAGCGACTGCCTATCTGACCTTCACAGCCCAGTTACTGGGTAATACGATACCCCTTGGTAAGACTGGTTGTCAGACTTTCGGGCTTCTGACTACCCGTAACGACTGTCAAAGATCCACGAATGACAGCCGGGACCAACGGCTTAACGTGCTTTCCGAGGCACGAAAATACAGGTGTATGCTGTTGCTGTTATACTATGTATAAGTTTCTTGAGCGTCCTACAACTTTAAGTACTTATTAAAAGCCATATAAAGTGACTCGAACTTTTAAACTTCAACGACAAGTTAACATAAATTGCAAGTACGTAAGCTTTCAATATCACTGAAATCCTTGGAGACAGTCAAGTGTTTTTATTTTCAGTTTTATAGCTCGCTTGCTGGAATGCAAGCGATATGGCTTCGTCTATAGCTACTACATATATTCAATTCACTCGACCATTTGTATTGGAATATCGACTCAATGACATCGATACTTGATACTTTCGGATATCCTTTACTATGAAAGTTTATAGTTTGGGAAAATATGAAGTTGTGTGTGTGTGTGTGTTTTTAAGTGACGCGAATTTAGAACTGTGTTTGAAATGTGTGGAAGAAGATGCATGGACGAAATGCGGTCACGAGGTCGTTGGCCTAATTATATAAGTAAAACTTGTAAGGCAGTGGTAGATAATTAAAGAAAGAAAAAGAATAGCACAGACCAAAAGACACACAATACACCAGATAATAACAAACAAGAAAAAAAAAAAGGTCAAATAAAAAGTGTAAGAGTAGTGTAGTGTATTAGATATACCATTACACTGTGATAGAATATTTGGGATAGTATCATTAACCAAACGGATTACCCATTTTAATTGCGTAACATTCTAACAATACGGTGCCTTTAATTTTGTCAGTTCAAAAACTTTCATTGCGTTATTTACGTTGTTGAGTAGACAAATTTTTCGAGCATAGGAATGGATTATCGATATCCTTAAAAATGATTCAAATTGTGATTGATAGTGTGTTACGCAATTAGGATGCAGGGAGAAGACAGAGGAAGGAATACGTTAATATGGAAATAACGTCAACGACCACGTGACAGCGTTTCCTCTGAGATCTGACAACCTCAAAAAGAATAAGCAGTAAAGCTAAAATTAACTACCACACACAGACCCTCACACACAAAAAAAACATAACGACGTATAGCATCAATAATATATAATAAAATTATCGCAAGATGCATGTGGGCCACATCAGTGATGTGGCCGAAGCAGGCGAATCGGTAATTCCCCGCAGATTGTGCGCGAGTGAGTCCAACGAACACTAATGATAACAGTTACTAAAGAACTGTTACTATGATACTCCAATGATTATTCTACAAAATACCTGTTACTGTCTGTAAAACAACATTCTAATTTATTTTTTTAGAATAAAGACATGCCTTATTTCGGATCCTAATTGAATTGTTGCATTTTACATGCCCGTGGTCCGAATCCGCTCAATCCAGTGCTGGATAAAGAAGACAAAGGGTGCTGTCAATTGCCATATTGGAGGATAAGGAATAAATCACAAGATCATCACTGTATTTTGGAAAGTTGTATCTTTTAAGTAGGTGAATAATTAGGTAGTTTAAATTACCCTTGTGATAAAAAGACGATACTCCACGTACCTCCGTACTATCATTGTCCCTCAAAATCTATTACCGCGATACCAATCCCATTACTAAATTACCCAGCGAGTTATTTAATAGAACGGAACAGCGATTAGTGATTAGAGTATTTGCACTTCATTCCATATCACGTCCCTATGATATTCAATTGGATATATAGGAGCCATTTTGTTTCGAGAATACATCAGTAAGTTCACAGTAGTCCTAGTGAAAACATTATAAAAAAAACTTCTCCTGTTTTCTAGAATTTTAAATTCTCAATTTGGTGTGAAGTACATCTTTGCGTCTCTCTTTGTCTACAAAATGTCGGTGAGTAGGCATCCGTTGTTGTTACTATTTCATTGTTTTCGTATCTATAATTTTGAAGGGTTTACGTAATTTTTTTTAAGTGAGAATTTATTTTGGCGTGTTGAGAGAAATCCGCCCCTAAGAAAATATTTCTGTATGACCATTAGAAATCCAGTGACACGTTGTTCTTATTTAGTTATTGGTGTAAATAACAAATAGAACTTAAACTTGTTACCAAAGATACTAACTAACTGTTTAAAGTTTTTACCCAAAGTGATTTATTTGCGCAGTAAATGCGGTACAAAAAATAGTAGATATCCGTCGATCGTTCTTTATCTAGATCGACGTAGATATAAAATGTTTAGTGCATTGACTCATTTCGTCATAAATTGGCATCCAAACAATCAGAGCAGTGGTGGCTCAGTGGTAACGGCCCCGACTTACGAGCTGTAGGTCGTGGGTTCGTACCAAGCAGGCGCATTAGGTACTTTGTGTAAATTATTTCATTACCACTGCTGCAAAACGGTGAAAGAAAGCTTCGTGAGTAAACCGGCATGTCCTGGAACTAAAAATACGAAGACATGTGACATCTACCAACCCACACTGGGCCCGCGTGGTGGATTACAGCCCACTCCCTTTCGAAGAGAGGAGGCCTGTGTGTTATGTGTATGTGTGTATGTATGTGTGTGTTATGTTATGTGGCATGCTAGGTGCTAGCGTAGCTTAACACGTTGACTGCCAGACAACAGACACAATAGAAAATCTATTGTTGACAGACACCGTGTGACCGCGGTGGCAGTCAATGACTTAGCCTCGTAACCACCATACAATACGCTAATTGATACTAAAACATGTTTCTTTATTTCAGACCCCATACCAAGGCAAGGGCCGATGCTTCGGCGAGTACAGGTGCACCCAATGCAATCGAAGCTGGATGAGTGCTAACTCCTGGGCCAACTACGGCCAGGAGTGCACCTCCTGCAAGATCAATGTCATGCCTCATAAACAGGTAGGTAGATATTTGTGTATCGCAATCACAACGCTATTTTCAACCAGCATCCTAGTAGCGTAACACACTATAATATCAATCATAGTCTTTATAATTTTGAAGGATATTGCTAGTCCACTGCTTCATATGTTCGAAAAATTTGTCTGCTGAAGAACGTGAATAACGCAATGAATCTTGTTCAACTGTCAAAATGATAGCCATTGCTGCGGATAGTGTATTACGCAATTACCCCACAGTTCAACTATGTTGAATAACTTCACCATAGACATAGATTGACTGGCAGATAATGCCATAGACAACTCCACCATAGACAGTCTGGCGTTTCGGCGTTTCTAAATTTGCCAAAGATGTAAACAACAATGGCCGCTCGAAATTGAATAAAATCGATATACAAGAAAATTTATTTGTTTTCGATTTGGAATTTGATATCCGAGCTAACTAGACGAAAAAAAACATAAGTGTTCTTGTAAGTACGGATTTTAATCACATGGGACTGTATAACAGCTGGCGAAATGTTGGTGTGTGTACTGCCTACAGTCCCTAGACAGACGCCAGCACATCAAGCTACTAAAATCTGTCAAATTTCTTTTATAGATTTTCAACTTTATCACTAAAGCATAAGGTTCAAAGTTGATTGGCCCAAAATTTTACAGTTTCGGGTAGCTTGATGTGCTGGCGTCTGTACGTCTCTGCCTTAGCTTTCGGGGTAACAAGGCGTGATGTTATGTTATCCCTGACTTGCATTTTAGAAGCTGAAAAGTATAATAATATTAATGTTTTCAGAGGCCCCTCTTGAAACCAGACGGCTTGGACAAGAGTGACCCGTTGAAGAGCCACCCACAGGAGTTGTGCCAAAAATGCAAGTCCTTGGGGAGGTTTTGCGGAAAATCATCAATTTTCTATTAAATATACCACAATTAGAATCTGAAACGGATTTGCTACCAAAAGTACAATTAAGATTTAAAATAATTAATTTGATTTGAAAGAAATTATGTTTATATTAAACTAGCGCCCCTACTAGGATTAGGTATATGTACGAGAAACATTGTAATCACGAAAGATTTCGTAATTATTTTTGTACTACAGTGAACAGTCCGTAGTATTGATGAAGGAGAGAGAGCAAAGTACGGGTTTATTAGTGTTTCTGACTTTTCTTTATACCTACTGGCTTATGATTATAGTCACCAGCATCCATTAAAGGCATCCGTTAAGGGCAAACTAATATGTAAATAAACTAAATAAAAAAATGTGTAAACTGCGATGTAAGAAATTTGCAGGAAAGTGAGCCTCACCGCCAAGCCAAAATGCCAGACAACTAGAGCCTGACGCTGGTTTTCAAGTGGACCTGTATACTCTATGACAATAGACGATGTAGGTACCTACATGGTTTCCACGTATTTTCATAGAATTTTTTTTGATAAAGATAGAAGTCCGTAGTTGACTGCAGGCAGCAGCAGGCGACTTGTCGCCTCGACACTACTGGTTTCTATATATTTCTATGAAATACTTGGCAGACCAAACGTCGCTAGCTACGGAAGGTATTTCATAGAAATACATAGAAACCTGTAGTGTCGCAGCGACACGTCGCCTGCTGCTGCTGCCTGCAGTCGGCTACGAACTTGTACCTTAACGAACGTTACATTAGCAAATGACATATATTATCTCTATTTGACATATATTATCTTAAAACTTATACACTTGCGTGCAAAAAAATTGGCCCACCCCATGCTCTCCATTTGAGACACGTATTTCTGTTTTTTTAATCAAAATTGAACTTGACTTTTTTAACGGACTTAAAAAAAATGGAGCTTCTTTATTCAACCCCCATATTTATAAGTTCGAGATTTTCTCAAAACTAATGAATCTGTTTTGATAATTCTTTCAGTAACGTAATCTACATACTGTTAGGAAGATTTTAATATACAATATATTAGGTTATTGTTAGTAAAACTTGTTGAATTATATTGTTTCAAATCGAAGAGCATGGGGTGGGTCGATTTTTTTGCACGCAAGTGTAGATATAGAAGTTAAAGATTGACTGTGACACTAATATAGAAATTTGCTCTTCGCCCTCCATGTATGTATAAGTGATATGTATAAGTTTATTATTGTTTAAAATAAAACAAAACCATCATAATATTTACAAATCATTGACTTTTATTTAATCTGATACTCGTAAATAAATAAATCCACAGTTTACCTACTTATGCATCCTAATATTATATTAATGCGAAAGTGTGCCTGTCTGACTCTGTCTGTCTGTTACTGAAGAGGTAACAGTAAATACATAATATAGTCGCGAATCATATTTTGATCAAGACACAACCTGACACTGACCTGATAATTGCAAAAAAACTTAAGAAAATTTGAATTTCGCGGTCTACCACTGCGCATTCACCTTAACTATAACTTACTAACTAACACAATTATAGGTATATACACACGAACGATTCCAAAACACGTAGATAAGAGGTCTCTCTTAATTAATATCTGCTGCCTCAGTGACCACAGACGTTGGCTCTAAGGATTGCAATTATTCTTGACCCCTTCGTAAGACGTAGAAAGACCCAACTTTCCGAAATGTGGGGTCTGGGATCCAATGCGGTGACCGCACGCCAGTGACGAGGGACTTGTTTGTAAACTAATTTAACTGGTCTTGAACACTTCTAGAAGACTCAAAAATTAAATCATTTTGTAAAGGTTACAGTAACTTTTCTTCCGTCAAACAACGTCGCTATGTTCCTGTTTGAAGGATGTGGGTATAAGGGCTCGTACACATATAGGTCCGTTTTAACGGATCAGAATTGGCCGGAGTGACATGATTACTGAATCCGGAATACTGTTTTGTGTGTGAACTCGCTCATACATCTACATACGCCATCAAATAACGGAACGGATCCCCGGAGCCCTTACACGATTCATTCAGCTTTTGTCTCCGGCGCGTACTTGTTATACATAATACAACCACTAGTTTCAGAAATATTTTCTACATAGTTCACTAGTCCCACCGGCGGTGGCGTTTTCTTGCCATCAGGCTGACCACTCAATAATATAAATATGTTAGGGACTTTAAGTATGGAAGACAGTGTGTTTTTATAAGATTTAATGAAAACCCAGGTTTAATAATCAGACCTAATTGTTAGGTCTTTATCTGGCAGTGCGATATTTATAGACTCGTCTTATAAGTAAAAAAAAAAATATGGTAGAGACCTAGAGACAGGGGTGAACAATACTTTGTCGAGTCAAAACTCTGCCGAGTCAAAACTCTGCCGATCAATTATGTAAAAATCTCACCGTGAAAATGAAGGTGAAGTGATAGTCATCTCATCGTGAAAACTAAGGTGAAGTGAGCTGTCAATAGATAGTGTCACCCCCTAGCATAAGGTGGAATGACAGGTCACTTCACGCCCACTTCCCCAAAGTTTGCACGGTGAGATTTTTACAAAATGAGATCAGCATCCTAATTGCGTAACACACTATCAATCGGAATCTGAATCATTTTGAAGCAAATTGCTAATTCATTGCTTCATAAGTTCGAAAAATTTGTCTGATCAATACGTAAATAACGCAATGAATGTTGTTGAACTGTCAAAATGGAACCGTTCCGATTGATAATGTGTTACGCAATTGCCCCGCTGCTTATTGGAAAGAGCTAATTGTTAATTTATTAAAGCAAAGCTTTCTTCAACAGAGTGTATTCTTAAGAATTAACATTAGATCCAGGAAGCGTTGTTTATATAATAAATAAGCAGTTCTCCAGGTGGCTGTAGGCTGGTAGCCTAATTTGAATGAGGGTAAATCCGTTCATTTGCGACGCTATTTACATAATCGCTGGGGGCTGATTAAATTTGTACGAACTGATGGAATCGTCTGCACCTTGTTAGCGTACTGAGCATTTAATGCTGCCCGTGACGTTTCATTGAAATAATTAAACTTTCGGCTCTAACATGATTAAGGGACTCTTTTTGATTATAATTTGGTTTTTAAGTATGATGAAATGTATAGTAGGTATAAATTCGTACTGTATGACTATTCAAATTTGTAATAAATTACCAAATGGCTTAAAATGCTTAAGCGCAAACTCTTTGATTTATTACTGAAGAAATACTATTACTCAACAAACGAGTTGTTGACTGATAAATACTTAATTATAAAATATGAAAACGACAGTGAAAAGACAGGACAGGACAGTGAAAGTATTCCCCGGAATAATAATAATTTTTATAACTCGTTTTCTTCCATCTTCTGTAATAAAATAGTAACGAAGTCAAATTGTACATTGCACATTTTTGAACAAAGTAATTGCTATGGGGTTTGGGAACGAATCTGATGCCAAAAATGATATAAATTAAAATTATAATTTTAGAATTTTTCTCTGTTTGTCTGGATGTATGTTCCGGATTGGCGAAAAAACGGCTGAACGGATTTGGATGAAATTTGGCACACAGATAGTTTTTTATAACCTAGATTAACACAAACATTCCCGGTAGTACAGACACCAGCACATCAAGCTACTACAATCTGTTCAGTCGCGCTTTTTTTTGTAACGTCGTTCGTCGCAATTAATTTAAAAGGTTTTCAAAGACCCCACGTCTTTGAAAACCTCTTAAAATAATTGCTTAAAAATACATAATTTTATATATTTACCTATTTTATTGGGCATTTTAGTCCTATTTAATTCAATATAAATAAAATAGCTAACTAACTAGCTAACTTTTAATTATTTATAGTAAATACTATGTATTTGTATATAACCTATTTATATCCTAACTTAACTAAAACTATACAGAAACTAAAACATAGCGTCGAAAAATTCATCCGCATCGCTGTCGACTGGTAATGTTCCCAAGAGTCTGGCGGCATTGTCACGTTGTATGGCAATGCTTAGCCTTTGGCCAAGGTAAAAGCCAGCCCTTGGGTCACGGGAAGTGTCAACCAGCCGTTTTGAAATTTCTTTAAAATTATTATTATTTATTAGATTTTAACTTTATCGCTACAGCGTAAGGTTCAAGGTTGATTGGGAAAATTTGACAGTTTCGGGTAGCTTGATGTGCTAGCGTCTCTGTACGTTCAAAAGCTGGTAAAAAAAAAGTTATAAACAAAGTTTTGCTCAGCTCAGTTTTGGTAAGTCAAGTTTTGTTGCCAATTTTATCAAATTTTTTTCTTTCTTTCTTCATTCAATGTTTGTGCAAAAAAAAATCGTAAACATCTGCTAAAATAGCCGATACATCTGCTCATAGGAATGCAAGAGGGAACTCTAACAAAGTTAACCAGCAGACGCGTAACTTACAGTTAGTAGCGAAACTTTTCAGCCATAATAACCACTAGAAAGTGCTCCGGTTATAATATAAATTTAACTTAACATTTATCGTTACTTCCTCGGAGCAGACAGTTAAGTAAATCCAGTTAATTTTCCAACTTCCTCTTGAAAATAAACGTAGTTAGGAACGTATTTTTGTATAGTAATCATATTATTTCACTTTAGTTCATTCCCCGGGGTTAATGTTTTTGGGTATCTCCTATTAGATAACTCACAGTAGAAGTGACGCTTGCAAAATAAGAAAAATAGCTTGTAAGGGTCGGTTCACATCTGACGGAAGATGCGTCGCGTATTATCGGTCGCGTAACGCCAGAACAGACAATTATGTGATAAAACATTCAACCTTTCACACTTAACCGATGATGCGTTAGTGCATCGAGCGAATAAATAGACGCAGTCGAAGTTACGCTCGACGCATCTTCCGTCAGATGTGAACCGACCCTAAAGAGTGAGGGTGTGTGTATGTGTGAGGGTCTGTGTGTGTGTGTGTGTGAGGGGGTGTGAGGGTGTGTGTAGTGTGAGTGGAGTATGATCTGGCCGAGACGACGTCCTGTACCTAATTCCTACGTCCAAATACTGTACTTACTACCTCTACCCATAGATATTATGCTACCACCTATACGTAGACGTTGGGCAGAAGTGCCCATGTCCGCCGATACCATAGATAAATTATCGTCCATAACATCAATAACCATTTAATTAAATTAATTATTGAGCGGCCATTAATTAAATTATCTATAAGGGTCACTTTAGTCCCCATGGGTGTAGTTCTACAAGATTTCTAAAGGGTTTTGTCCGGTCGCAATGATGTGTGGTCCAAGTGACAGGACTTCGAGACTTATAAAAGACTCTATTAGAAATTTACAATTGATCGAATACTTTAGTAGGTAGTTCAGGGTAAGACTTAGCAGTACCTAGGTGGATCCAAAATACCCAGTAGGTAAACATGAATGTAAGGTCCGACCGCGCCTTTGCCAAAGATATAAACAACAATGGCCGCTCAAAATTGAATAAAATCGATAAACAAGAGTTTTTATTTTAAGTAATAATGTTAGTTTTCGTCTAAATCTCCGAGCTAACTAGACGAAAACAAGTAAGTAATGTTAGTTTTCGTCTAAATCTCCGAGCTAACTAGACGAAAACAAACATTACTTAAAGTAAAAACTCTTGTTTATCGATTTTATTCAATTTCGAGCGGCCATTGTTGTTTACATCTTTGGGCAAATTTGGCGCGGTCGGACTTTAAATGACAAGACATAGCTATGCATTCTTAAATTAGTATTCTTTATTGAAATCTGCCCAGCTTTTTCCCAGCAAGTTGGGGTCGGCTTCCAGTCTAACCAGATGCGGTTGAATACCATTATTTTACATGGAGCGACTGACTATTTGACCACCACAACCCATTTACTGGGTAATATGATACCCCTGGGTAAGGACTGGTTGTCAGACTATGACAGCTGGGACCAACGGCTTAACCTGCTTTCCGAGGCACGGAGAGGTCTCGGTATGTAAAGATGGTCAGTCATCCACGGACCGACCGCGGCGGCAAGTGCTCAGGTGAGATTCGTCCAAATGCGGTTGAAATCAGTGCTCTGAGTGGAATACCTCGATAGATCGACACGACTCGTGCGGCTGCTATTACTTAGCTATTCTTTTATTTAGCTATTATAAAATTAGTTAAAAATAAGAAAATCCCAAGACTAGCATTTCTATTAACTACCTTATATTTAGAGTAAGTTAGATATTAAGTCATCAAAATATTATAAAATACATTTTCAGAGGTTATAACTTGGAGTACGCGGTAACAGGTGTCAGAAGCATCACTTCCTCCAGTTTGAGAAGGCACCGAAGAGAAGGGTTGCGGTCACTGCACAGGCTAGTCAAATTAATTGACCGCCTTATAACCGTTTTATTAGAAGTGGTCGCAACCCTTGACTTGATAGGGAAGTTGGACAGTGTGGTAGTTGAGATAGGAATCCCGGAATATTCTGCTTTTTGATTTGTCTCGAAAATATTTTGTATCAGCTTTAACGTAGAACCATTCCCAATGATACCAACCAGCCTTCAGAAAATGATGAAAAAGCTAAATTGCCTTCGTACACTCATTGCTTCGGGCGGATTATTCCAAATATAATTATCATAAGTTAGAACGCACACGAATGATCCCGCCGAGTGCTCGCATTACGTTGCTCGCCCCGGGACTAAACATCTGCTTTCATGAATACTTTACCATAACAGAGAAAGCCAGCCTGCACCGTAAAAGCAACAATGTAAATTTAATCTCAATTCTCATTGTAAATAACGCAAGTTCCCTGTCTTAAAGCCAGAAGACTGCTTACGTTAAGCTCTTGAATTTTATCTCACTTAATTTCCAGGCTTTGTGTACCTTAAAAAACTGGCCAAGTGCGTGTCCGACCACGCACAATGAAGGGTTCCATAGTTGGAATGAATTTATCCCAAGAACAAACTTAACATTGTAGTTGAAAATCATGTTCTCCGATACATTGCAACTGCAAATTTAAGTTGGTCGACTATTACTCGTAAACTTGTAAAGCTGTGATAGTTTTCCTTTTAATTTCGTTATATACAGGGTGTGTCGTAAATAGTGGTCCACCGTCAAGGAGTTGGTATACCAGATAATTTACTATAACATATTACAATTTTAACCATTTTTACCCAAGGGTTCCGAAAATGTACTTTTGTTGTTTTTTATTTACGATATTTCTACCTTTTGTTACAAATTTGATTGTAGTTTCAACAAAAATCATTCTTTTTTCATTTTGATTTCTGTTAATTACTGCTGAATACTAGAGCTATCATGCAAAATTATGGTTTTTTATGTAAATTTAGAGCTTTTGAATAAAAAGTTAGTTCTTCTCTATTTTAACTCAAATTTTTAACATAATCATGCAAATTCAAGAGCGATTTTTGTAAAAATAAATGGACTACTAAAATAGTTAAAATTGTAGTATGTTATAGTAAATTATCTGGTTTAACTAATACTTAACGGTGGACCACTATTTACGCCACACCCTGTATACTGCTGCCGTGAATTTTTTCACATATCCAAAAGCAACCGTTTAGCTGGCAGGGGGGACACTCGACTCTATTTGCACTTTAAAGCTTAATATTTTACAAACGGATCCCTGACTCGAAAAATGGTTTTGACAAACCCGTAATATTTTTGAAAGACCTATTCAACGATACCCCACACCATGGGGTAGACGAGAAAAAAAATAACATCCCCACTACGTCTACAGGAGGTACCATACAATTTTTATTTTTCATTATTTTATTTTACCACTTTGTCGGCGTGATTAATATGACTGTATAACCATGCCAAATTATGGCTTTCTAGTACTAAGAGAAGCTGCGGACGGACAGACGGACATAGCGAAACTATAAGGGTTCCTTGTTGACTACGGAACCCTAAAAATGGAACCCTCATAGGATCACTTTCTTGGTCTGTCTGTCAACACTCTTTTTCTCTGGAACGCGTAGAAGTATCAAGTTGAAATCAATATCAAATACGTAAGTCTACGGTGTCTTAGTACGAGTATATAGGTGTTCCATACATTTTGACCACGTAATTGCACGTTTCTATGAAACAGCTGTTTTTTTTTTAATAAAGAAAGAATATTTATCGTTTGAGGTCTACAATCATGTGCTGAAAATGGTTACTTACAGTTTGCGCGAGCGTCGATGTCCCTGCTACCATTTGTTAATCCAGCTTATAAACTATCTGTGTGCCCAATTTCATTCCAATCCGTTCAGTCGTTTTTGCGTGATTGAGTAACAAACATCCAAACCTTCGCATTTGTAATTATATGTATGTAATATTATTATTAAGTAGGATAGTAAGGTGGGTCACAACACAACGTCATGTAAGCTACTTGCAGACTTCCTTGCAAGTTACAGTCATGTGTACCTACAACGTGCTTAACTTAAGATGGCCGTCGTCGTTCCTTTTTACAGAATTTAAAAATGTAAATAGAATCATGTGGAGTAATCAATGTTCAGTCTCACGTTGGAAATTGAATAATCTTGTTTCTGATTACGACACAAAAGTTCATATTGTGTCAATTTAACTTCTAATCACTTTTTAAATACGTTAGCACGGAGACGCGCCCGATCAACGAATAAATTTGAATTCATTAACAAACTGATTCGAGCCCGCCCTGTGCACTATTGAAGGGGAAGCAAATTGATTTTTTATAGAAATTTCATTCGGTTTTTATGCTATTATGTGTCTTGACAATGTGACTGGAACTTAATTATTTAATCGCTTAAAAACTCCCCAGTAATAACCAACTTTGACAATTTATTATATTTGAGGGGACTACACAGGAGCTAAACGCAAGGTTTATAATGCCCTATAGTATGTGATCGAAACAAATATAAGGTATTTTATAGGATACATGCTAGTTAGATAGCGTGTTGAAAACATAATACTTACAACTAATTTGACACGATAGAAAAAAATCTCTGAAATGCCTCGGAAAGCACGTTAAGCCGTTGGTCCCAGCTGTCATTCGTGGATCTTTGACAGTCGTTACGGGTCGTCAGAAGCGCGAAAGTCTGACAACCAGTTAAGGGGCTTACAGGACCTAAACGCAAAAAACGCAAGTTTTAGATACAATAAAAGTATATGATCGACTACAGTAAAAAATATCAAAAAAATATATGATATTCTTCAGGATAAACGCTAGGAAGATAGTGTGTTGAAACCATAATACAACTTATTTGGTACGATAGAAAAAAATCATGAAGATACATATAACATATATAACATATAATAATAATAATAATATTCCACAACTATCACACAACGCCATCTAGTCCCAAGCTAAGCAGAGCTTGTGTTATGGGTACTAGACAACTGATAAACATACTTATATATTTCTAAATACATACATATTATAGATAAATTACAACCAGACACAGAACAAATGATCGTGCTCATCACACAAACATTTGTCCTGGGTGGGAATCGAACCCACGACCTCCGGCATAGCAGTCAGGGTCACTAACCACTAGACCATCAGGCCTGTCATACATACATGCATACCTCTAAAAACTTTTTTTTTACAACAAAATTCATACTAATATACATACAATCATTATGATTTTTTGTCAGATTATTCTACAAGCAACATACTAAAACTATAGTGTTTTAGTTTTTTGTCCAAACACTAGATTTTTCGTAAATCGATAATTGCTTCATATTTTGCAAGAAATTACCAGCGTTGTGGCATCGCGCTTCTCTTTCTTTTCTATGCAGTCCGACAGTGACCGCGCTTTAGGTCATGTAGTCCTCTTAAGACTGGTTGTCAGACTTTCGGGCTTCTTGGGTAAATACGATACCCCTTAACCCTTAATAACTGGGTTGTGGAGGTCAGATAGGCGGTCGCTCCATGTAAAATACTGGTATTCAGCTGCATCCGGTTAGACTGGAACCTGACCCCAACATAGTTGGGAAAAGGCTAGGCAGATGATGAGAAAAAAATCTCTAAAATACGTCTAACTAAAAATTTATTTTCACATTAACAACTTACAGGTAACTTCACAGCTGACAGTAAGTACATAACAAAGAAGATGTACATAATAAAGAGGTCAATTACGAACTGCACAGACAAATAAAAAATATATAGAGAGTGACATTATTATTAATAGTTATAGCGTGTATCTGTGCGGTGTAGGTGCTGTAAATGTGTGTGATGATGTGTATATGTCTATGAACGTATTACTAAACTATACTACAAGACTAGACTAAGGCGATTGCTTGAAAAAGAACGGGAATTAAACGAAACAATAAATTAAACAAACAACACTCCAAGCAATATTAATATTACAGAAAATATTCAGCCGAGGCGCATGTAAAAATATTTAATAATCGCAAGCGAAATTCTAAGCTGCATCGTTTATAGAAATCCAATTTATTATATAAACAAAAGTGCTGAGATGCCGGAGGTTTAATGTACGCATACCTCGCTTATTAAATGGCGGAGCCGTGGAGCCAACCCGACAAAGGACTCGCTGAAGCGTCGATTGATAATTAATATTGTTTTATTATAAGCCCCGTATCTCGGAACAACACGGATTCCAATATGGCCGAATTGTAAGCCATTGGTGCATGGCTAATTCTGTAATGGTATTAAATGTTTAGATACTGATTATAACCTCCTTTGTTAAACTGAGCTCTCTGTTTTGTTTAAATTTTAGAGCGTTGTGCATTTTGATATGAAGCCGGATTTACAATGGCCCTTGTGATGTTTTAAAGGGTGTAATTATTTTCGAGTGTTTAGTGTTTTCAGAACCGTAATTCACTGTATGGTTAACAATAGTTTGCTTTCTGCTTTTAATGTGTTGAAGGCTGAAAAAAATTTCAAGTTGGGCGCTTTTTTGATCAATCACTTGATTGTAGTCAAGTGGTGTACCTACTTTGCTACTTATGTATGATTTATAGCAGTAGGAATATGCAGTACGTGCCACGTAGTTAGGTCGGCACTTCGGCAGTCAACCTACCCAAAATAATCTTTTGAAACATTTTATATCCTGAATTTCATAGCGACACGTCTAATTTTTTTGTCCTCTCATATAAATGTAGGAATTTTAATAAAGTAGCACGTAGTCTGAATGCGGCTTTATCTATTGATACAATCTGTATGGTCTGTAGCTATCTTTAAAAAAACAACATAAAACAGCTGTGAGTTCTGAAAAAAATGACTTTCAGGCTTCTGACTACCCGTAACGACTGTCAAAGATCCACGAATGACAGCCGGGACCAAGAGGCATGGAAGGGTCTCGATATGTAAAGATTTTATTATTTAGTCACTTCACTTTTTGGCTTTTAAATTCGATAAAACATCTAAGCAATTTAAGTGCTTAAGTCATGAATGACATTAATTACATGCTAAAACAATATTATGTTCAAGAAATTAATCCTGTCTTTACAAGTTCACACTGTTTTTGCGTTCAAAATATCTCTAATCCGGCTGTGGCGTGGTACGGTGGTATCGTGTGAGAAGTCATGCATTATGAATAGAGGGCGGTCCCCGGAGCCGGGGCCAAGCAACTGCGGTGACTTGATAGATCACTCCGCTCTCTTATTAAGTGCTTGGCAACCACGACTGATAGTTGCTGGGAAATCGTAACGTTGGATGATATTGACTTTTAATTTCACGATAGTTTTTTTAAGGAAATCTATTTTTTCAGAAAATAGCTTTACAATAAGAGGAGCTCATGGCTAAGTATTAACAGCTACACGGGTTCGATCGATCAGCCGGGTAATTGCGAAACACACTATCAGTAGCAATGACTTTAATTTTCACAGTTCAACAACATTCATTGCATTGCTTACGTTGTTGAATATAGCAATGGATTAGCAATACCCTTAAAAATTATTCACATTGAGATTATTTGAGATTGATAATGTGTTAGACAATTAGGGTGCCGGTTAAGCTGCACGCCGAGGCCGGTCCGAGGATGACTGATCACACCACATGTTGTGGAAGTCAGATAGGCAGTCGCTCCACGTAAAATACTGTTATTCAGCTGCATCCGGATAGACCAGAAGCCGACCTCAAAGTACTTGGGAAAAACCTAGGCAGATGCTGCTAAGATTTATTTAAAAATAGGTAATGCCCAAATTACACGACCCACAAAAAAGTAAACAAAACAAAAGACGCGCGTCACTTCCCGCGTCTAAACGTATTTTAAACGAACACGTCATCCGTTATCGAAATTTAGCAACACGTCTATATCCAACTCGATTCAAAACAGATTTAGCATACACATGAGTGATGGTGAAAAAACTAACGACACAATGATACGGTATGACCCTACGACGCCATTTTTTAAAGCAAGGGTGAAATGACGGTCACCATTAATCTCAAGCCCTTGTGCGAAATGAAATTTTGCGCGGGTTAAACAAGCGCTGTCCTTATTTTTTGTTGGTGGTGTGAGAGGGATAGAAGATGGCTTTATTTAGTGCTGTCGTCCACTCGTGTAATCGTTTCGATGCGCGATTTTTAATATGTTGCTATTAAGTGGATCGTCTCACTTGATGTAATTTACAACGACGATTTTCTGCAGAAAATGCGTGAGGCGTTGTGTCCCTACAGGCAAATATAGGTAATAATCTAGGTGCTTCGTATTTATGTATCAAAAAAGTATTGTCCCTGAGTAAGACTATGAAATTGGTGGATCCGAGTTTGTGGAAATTGCCAATTTCTGGGCTGTCCTACTAGAAACAAAAAGAGGAGAAAAAAAGAGGAGAGCTACCCAAACTAAAAAAAAACCCAAATTCAAACTAAAAATCAAATTTTTCTCTCCATACTAAAAATCTCTGGTTCTTATCATAATTATAATAAGAACCACTACCTTTACATAAAATACTTAACAAGTTAATGCTTAATAAAAATAATAGTTTCTGATTATAACGCGTCTTTTGCCGCGTGTTTACAGACCGTCGGTGATGGCTTTAATATCCGGATTAACATAGTTACAGATTTATTAAAAAAAGGAAATTAACTTTTTGTAAACCGACCTATAGGTACACTACACTTGATGCATATGTGCCCCTAAGATAAATGACCTCCAGACCTCCACTTGAGAGGCAAATACACGGGCTTATTGAAAAGTTGATTTCAAAGGGAGATGCTGTCACAATATTGAATGGATGGCAACAATATTTCACACGCACGTTTATTTAGAATATATTGAGCTTTGTGTGCAATTTTTCCTAATTGTTATTTATTCATACTTTTTTATTTTATTTAAATTTTTCTCTGTAAGCTGAACAAGTGAAACCGTTAGCTCTACCCTTTGTTTTAAATGAGAACCAGCACGAAACTTACGTGTGTCTTAAAGTCTAAAACTTTTCTGGTATAAAACTTTAGTTGTATTTCTGATTGTGATATTTCTGTGCGAACCCTATAAATAAATACATTTCGTTCTTTCTTTCTAAAAAGTTCATTGCAGTCATATATAGACAACCATTGTTCGCAGAACAGTTCAGTTTATTTCACATTATTATATAAATTAATAATAATAATAGACAAAGGATAATGCGTAGGAGACTAAAAATATACGTAAGTAAGTAGGAATATGTTTTATGATAATAGTAATATACAATGTTGAATTATGGAAAAATTCCGCCCGACAGTCATATCAAAAACTCCTAACCACACGATCAACCACAAAATATTAATTCAAAAACAAAACAAAACAATGATACATAACAAAACAACATATTGTTTATACTTCTGTTATAGCTGTTGGTTCTCCTATAAATAAATAAATAAACACTATTCTGTCCTCAAAATATTATTCCCAAGAAAACACTCAGTTCACATCGAACAATTCTGAAACGTTTTAATTTAACTAACTTTTCTCAGTGACGCCACTCTAAAACTCAGTTACCAGGTGGCATAGCTGTTAGATTTGCATACGCGCTTGTGATCCGGCTTTAATTTATCCGTAATGGGTTTAGAACGAGCTGCGAGTGTTCACACTGATTGCCAGACTCCCCCGGGATTATAAACAGACGAACACAACTTATTATTGAAACGATACATAAATGGCGAATTTCAATGTTAGTGTTATTGGGTATTTTTGTTGTTAATGCTAGTAGATGGTGTTGCTTAGGATATTTGCTGTGTAATGTGAATTTTAGCTGATCGATCACAATCTGTTGAATGCTCCCTTTTTTGTATTTAAAATCCTATCCTTACGAATAGTAACTACTATAGGTTGTATGTGAAATATCGTGTTACCCAGTAACTGGGTTGTGGAGGTCAGATAGGCAGTCGCTCCATGTAAAATACTGGTATTCAGCTGCATCTGGTTTACTGATTACAATTTTCTACTATGGTAAAAAACTGACCCAACTCACAGTTTATGAAAGAAGAGGATTTTCATTCACAAAAAAATACGTCTAAGCAAAGCGAAAGTCAAATGAATTATCGTAGAGTAATTGTGAATCGGCAGATCACAAATAAAAAGATAGAATAAGATAAGTTGGGGTAAGTTCGGCGCTGGGTAAGACCATAAGAATCAAAACATGCTACATCATTCGGCACTAAAAAAAAATTGGCAATAAAATATTGCCAAATAAGTCAGGAATTAAATTCGTACGGTCTTATCTTTTTCAACTTTGAAAGTTAGTTATGGTTAGTGATGATGAGATAATCATTTATGCATATATCTCTTCAACCAATCAACGCTCAAAACAAACGACAATCTGCATACAAGATAAAGGTATCTATTTTGGGTGCTCATGTTTAAGCTGTAGTATTAATAAATGTACCAGAGCTCGGTGCAAGGTGCACTCAGAATCGACAAAGGGATTTTGAGCGAGACGTTACTCCGTCGGGAGTTCGACAGACAAAGTAAAATGCAAATTCTCATGTATTTCCAATTAGTACCCGCGTCCCCCCTTCTTCCCCCATATATAATAACTTAGTGTAATGCCGGCAGTACACTTGCACCTTCCGCGGTGATAAAACACTCAATGAAACAATGTGAATACAATAGGACCGGTATAAAATAGTAACTTATGTAACTTTGCTAACTTGTAAACACAAAGTATGAGAATCATCTTGGATACTACCCATGGTACCTACCCATTAATGTCTGGGCAGTACTTTGTGCTCTTTTGACTGCAGTTTGAGTTCGCGTAGTGTATTTATACGGCTTTCGAATCGGAGAAGAGGGTTCTGCACCCTGATTGCGTAACACACTATCAATCTCAATTTAAATCATTTTGAAGGGTATCGCTAATCCAATGCTTCATATGTTCGAAAAAATTGTCTGCTCAACAACGTAAATAACGCAATGAATGTTGTTGAACTGTCAAAAGGAAAGCCGTTCCTACTGTTATAGTGTTTACGCAATTACCCCGCAGGATGTTGTTATTGCACAATGGTTTGATCACAAAGATCATTTCTATAGGTATGTTTGACGACACATCAAAAGTTTTCGCTCGCAAAACTTTAATGAACGTCTCAGATAAATGGATATTGATGTATCCGGACATCATTTGAATTCATTTCAAGAACAATTCACATTGTGTTTGAAATCCTTAAAATTATAAAACTAACACATTCATCATACAATAATCATAGAAAATAACAAACGAAAAAAAAAGAAAAATAATACAATCTAATATTGCACAGTCTCTCATTAACTAATATAAAAATTTTAAAACATGGATATGTCATCATCTATCGAATACATACATTTCTCCAATAGGAACGCTTTCAGTTTTGACTTAAATGAGCTCTTATAAATTATAGATTTTAAGTCCAATGACAACCTGTTAAAAATCCGCACTGCTATTGAGGACTATGTTAAACAATATTAAGCTGGGGTCTTATAATGTTTTTAAAATCTTTTGAAGTAGGTGATCTATTACGAAACTGAAGATTTAGGCAGGTTCTTAGAAGTAGGTACTCTACCTACACTTTACTCAAGTATCGATGTTCGCTCGTTGGCAAACACTTTATATTCTCTATGCTGGTTAGAATTAGATACAATTTCGCTTATACCCGTTGTAATTGTATTTGTTGTTTCTTTTTAAATAAGTACCTACCTACTTTAGTGGTTTTAATTCTCTAAAATGTAGTCGATGATTTTGGCGCACGGTAAAACTCTAATCAGTTTGTAATTTGTATTGGCACCAACTTAAATGTATAAACCCCTTTATTCATAAACGTTGCTTAAAGTTAAGTAGTGAATAGCGACTGTTTAACCATACATTTTTGACGTTTAACGTCACTTAAACTTTAATCATCGCTTATAAATAATCCCCAAAATGTATGTGTACTACTGAATAAATAAAGTAGGTAGTCTTCAAAAAAACTAATGGTGAAAGATTTTGACCTCGTCCATGATATACTTTAGTATACCTATTTTCTCCTAAACAATAAACTTAATTTTAATTACTTTTGTCTCACAAAAGGTATTAACACTTTCTCGTACATTACAAAGGTAATTTTCTCAGTATTCGCGACAAAGTCTATTACGAGTATTTTGCAGTTCCCCGAGGGTGTATACATGTTTTATAAATAAAACATTTTGATCCTCTCAAGAAGACGCGAGACAGCGGAGATGCTTTTAGGTAGTTAGACACCCATGTAGGAATTACAAACAATTAGGTATTCATGTCTGTAGAGAATGTAGGTACCTAATGTTTATGCTAATTAGTGCTATCTAATTAGATATGTCCTTAGGGATATTATATACAATATTCAATACATAATTAAAAAATTGGTACGTAATTAGTTGAAACAATATTCATTTAAACCTACAACAATAACATAAAACAATATTCATTTAAAACATTAGTGTTTTAAGTGATTATTGTAGATTACAAACGAGTGAATTTACTTTCTAGAGCATTAGGAATAAATAGGACGTATCATAATCAGCCTATAATTTTCCCACAGCTGGGACACAGGCCTCTTCTCTGTGAGAGAGAGTGGGCCTTAAACCCACGACGCGGGCCCAGTGCGGGTTGGTAGATGTCACACATCTCCGAATTTTTGGTTCTAGGACATGCCGGTTTCCTCACGATGCTTTCCTTCACCGTTTTTGAGAGCATTGGTGATGAAATAATTTACACAAAGTAAAGCCCCTGTCTGGGTTCGAACCTACGACCTACAACTTGTAAGTCGCGGCTGTTACCACTGGGCCACAACTGCTCATTATTTGTTTATTCATGTCCAAGGAAGAGGTGGTGAGACGACCTAGACGCGAATCGCAAGGCTTGGATCGAGGAGGTCCTTGAAAAGGATGCCTGGAAGGATTTGGCGGAGGCTAAAAAAATCTGATCGGAAAACTTACAGCTAACTTATAACGGTGAAGGCCATTTTCAAGTTTCCGTTGATAAACACTAAAATAAACATTACCCTCCTTCTGGGGCAGTCGGGTAATAACGAAAAAGGTCGGTAAGAAATATCTAAAACATAAATTTTTAAAAAATATAGTAGGTAAACGATCGATTAATACTTGCAAACAGCATCAGCATCTTTTCATCGATTTATTCCGGTCTGATCTCCTGAGCCCCCCTCTACCACCCCCCCCCCCCTCCTCGATCCCCTGCTACATCGGTTAAGTTATGAAACTTATGAAAGGTTCTGTTGTTTTCGCAGCTAGACGGAGAGCTGCCTAAGTACCTGAAAAAGCCACTGAAAATCCCAAATGGAACTTATAAACCACTACCGGAAACCGGACTAATTAAAATATTTTGTGCATCCAAATTGCGGCCAAATTTACGACCAATCATACTGCATGTGCATCTATCAGTTGGCAATGCTAAGAGACAAACTAAAGTTTATGAAATTCTGTGTTTCCGATAGAAAATGAGTTTAATTCTTTATAATTTAGATTTCTAGTTTAAAAAAAACGTAAAAGTTAGTTCTAGTTAGAATTCTAGCTTAGATTTTGTTTTTATTTATCCATAGGTAAAAAGTCCTTCTGATTACACCATTTTTTAATGAGTGACTTGTAGATTTATTATTGATTAATCACGATGCTGACTTTTCTATTATCTAGATATAAATAAGATAGTGTAAGGTCCATCGTCCACGACGCTACTCAAAAACTCAAGGTTCAATACTCCAAAGACTTTCATAAAAGACAAGGCACTACAAACCAAACTACATCAAAATATTCTTCAAAACACTGTGTACTCTACGAAGTTTTAATTACCTGTACTATACCGAGTTGAAAATCGATTAAATATGTCTTCCAACTCAATCAAGTAGTTGAAGAGGTCGCGACGCAACTTGAACCTTTACTGCTTGCGAACCTTGTAAGAAGTAGTAAGGGGAAGAAGTCTCAGTTTTATTTTAACAGACTTTAGTAGAAACATCATCTTTTTAATAACAATCTCTAATGCCCGTTTTCTTTGCTGCTTTTTAGAGCAGTGGTGGCCTAGTGGTAACGGCCACGACATACGAGTTGTAGGTCGTACGTTCGAACCCAGTTAGACAGGCGCTTTACTTTGTGTAAATTATTTAATTACCATGACTGTTCTCAAAACGGTCAAGGAAAACATCGTGAGGAATCCAGCATGCCCTAGAACCAAAAATTCGTAGACATGTTATTACATCTAAGTACCAACTCATTGGGCCCGCGTGGTGGATTACGGCCTACTCCATCTCACCGAGAGGAGGTCTGTGTCCCAGCAGTGGGAACATTATAGGCTGATTATGCTATAAGTACCCGTTTTCTAACGGGACACCTAAATGTAATGCCTAAACATGATTGCACGTTTAATCGGATTTCCAACTCTTGGCATTTACTCAAGCGTTGAAAATCGAACAGTGGGCTTTTGTTTAGGCATTACATTTAAATAGGTGTTGCCTGGTGTAAGTGAAAACGGGTATAAGTATTTTCACTGGGTACTCCTAGAAAGTTATTCAGAACAAAATCAAATCATAGGAAGAAATATAAGTTCCAAATATTATAAACTAGTTGACCCGGCGAACTTCGTACCGCCTCAGAATTAAATGAGATAAAGTTCAATAGACACGTGTCGACATCTATTATCATAATAACGTTATTGTTGTTTTCCTCGGAAAAAGCTTTTTTTTTCGGGATGAAAGGTACCCATGTCCGTTTCTGTACACCTGACAACGTATATGCAAAATTTCAGGATGATCGGTTCAGTGGTTTAGGCGTGAAAAGGTAACAAACAAATAAACAATCTTAGTTTCGCATTTATAATATTAAGTTAGGATTCATATGATCATTCGGTTAGTAGGATCTTGACATGTCGATGTCGTACCCACTTGTCAATCTACTTACGACATCAATAGGTACCTAATTCTATCTTACGAATCCAACGAACTTACCGGTACAGTGTACCAAACCCAACATCATATAAAAGTGGCAAAATTGACTCAAAATTCGGATCACTGAATGTTGAAGCATAACTATGTAGGTATGACTTAGGTATGTAGTTCATTGCAACATCATCTGCCTAGCCTTTTCCCAACTATATTGGGGTCGGCTTCCAGTCTAACCGGATGCAGCTGAATACCAGCATTTTAAATGGAACGACTGCCTATTTGACCTCCACAACCCAGTTACTGGGTAATACGATACCCCTTGGTAAGACTGGTTGTCAGACTTTCGGGCTTCTGACGACCCGTAACGACGGTCAAAGATCCGCGAATGACAGCCGGGACCAACAGCTTAACGTGCTTTCCCATCCACGGACCAACCGAGGCAAGCGTAGCTTAACCTGATCGATCGACCCGTGTGGCTGTTATTTCTTAGCCACAACATAGGTATTAATATTACGAGTAGCATCAAGCAAAGACAACGATTTACCTACAAAAAGTACCTTACAGTCATTTAAGGTAATATACTTTCATCACTTTATAATCAAGTGTACCTTCTGCCTTATCTTCCTACACTACACTTCAACCTAAGTTGTTGACAATGTGTTTCGCTGTAGTCACGCCCATTAAAATTTACGCCGAAGACGACACTCCAATTTAATTTCTCATTATTACGAAGAGACGTGCTCTGCTAAGAGAAAAATTGGCATTCCATAAATTATGAAACTGCAAGAGCATTGCAGACGGCTTTGTGCTAATTAAAATGGCGCCGGGAGCTCGCTTTTAACTTGCATTGACAATATTCTTACATTAAAGTTTATAGAACAGTTGCTGCTTTGGCAAACTGTAATCGTTAAGAAATGTTTTTATTTCAGGCAGAGTTTCAAACAGGATTTTTGTTTAATTAGTGTCATTTTATTTGTAACTCTTACAATATTTAACACATCTACATATTTACACTAGGTACTATGTTAAATAACTAACTAACTAATTAGGTATACAAATAAATACAAAAACAAAAGGACACTTACCCATCGAAGTATTCGTCCGTATCGCTGTCATCCGGAAACGTGCCCAGAAGACTGGCAGCATTGCTACGTTAAATGGCAATAAGTACCCATTCTTTGGCCAAATAACAACCCAGCCCTCTGGTTTAGTGAAGTGTCTACCAGTAGACGAGCAATTTCGACACCAAACGGCTCAAAACTGTAGTTTTTTACAGTAATTGTACGGCTTAGGGGGTCTCACCAGCCGCAGCGGCGGAGGCGCCAGCACAGCCCGCCGTTCTAGGAAATATTAAAAAAGATTGAAACTAGAACTAAAATCATGTAAACATATTTTAAGGTGGTATGTTAGTAGATTGTAGTTGTTGTTGTTAGTGTGGTGGCATTTTTATTTTCCACCATTATGCAGATCATTATCAGTCTATCATTACCTCAGACTTCCATTCCTCTCACCGTGTTATTGAATTAACGCAAAACCTCTTAAGGCGCCACTAGTCGATATTTTTTCCATACAAATTTCGGGAGAGTATTACTCCACTGTTTGACATTGTACATCCAAAGTTAAACATGATATCGTTTTGTCTTATTATCGATTGTGTCTGTACGGAAACAGAATCGTAAAATAACAAGCCATTAAAAAGTTATGAGCCAACAAAGATTCGTTTTTCTTGCTAATTTTAACGTAACTTTGGGTGTAAATAAGTGATAAAAGAGGTCTAAAATCATCAAAACCAAGTCCGTACCGACAAAGCTCAGTTATCGAAGAGTTTAATAAACTTTATTTATAATTGATTTATGCAGTGGTTTTTTCTTAAAACTCGATTTTCCAAAGCACGTTTCGAATTTTTTTACGCGTCTATCAGTTCGGAACGGTGTTTCTGTGCGTGAGAACTAGACGTAGTGCGTGTAGACTAGTGTCTAACTGCTCATCACTGATACTAGCTCTATCAGAGACGAAGCCAGGTGAGACAGCGTGCTTTTTGCCCATGACCACCAGTGAGTTCGAGCTCGCGACTAGTTTACTCTTAAGGGGTCCTTGTACTCATCATTATGAACAACTTTTACTACGGGAACAATCCTGAAATCGCAAAAAAAAAATCTGCTGTTCCCTACATTTATGTTCGCATAACTCGTCAAAATATAGGGAACAACTGATTTTTTTCGCGATTTCAGGTGATAACAACTACAAAGCAGACGTATTATATCTACCTAGTTTGAAAAACTAACTTTAAAAATCCAGCTCTAATCAAGTTCCATTGTTTCAAGACAAAAGCTTAGAAAAACCCTCTCATTGAATTTACTTCAGACATTTTCCATATGCCTCGCAATATGTAACGCCACCCCCTCTTTGAGATCCGTTGCTTGACGAACTGAGGAACCCTCGCCCCTACCTGTTGCTTAGACTTAGTCTAGATACGAAAATATTATTCTTTAGACTTATCTACATAAAGCTAAGATGATCCTAAGCCTTGCATAGTATCAAAAATGTTTGTAAGTCCTTCAGTTTCGATCGCATTATTTGATTGCCATATTTTTACAGAAAGATTGTACTAACAACGAGAGGAAACAGTCGTGGCAAAGCTTAAACATAAGACAATTAAATGACAAAAGCATAAGCTCTGAAAGGAAAGTGTATCGCAGGTGCTGAATACATTTTACAACCTTCTCGGAACTTGTAGTCGCGAAAAGACGTTGTGATTATACAGATCACGACTTCCCATTATTCTTTGCCTACCTTCAACACCGCAAAGCATCTACTAAGACCTCGTAAAATGAGTTCACGTAATCGAAACAGATTTTTGAGCAAATACCTTATATTTTGCCCGAGATTGGAATGTATACAGCGAAGGTTTGCGCGCGAGAGGAATACCAGCGCGCATCGCCCAGCACGCGCACCCCAACACCAACATATTCCAACTATTTCTTCATCCACTCAAATATAAACCTCGTATAAAATATATTATTTCGGCAGACGCGAGTCGTCGGACAAAACACTTAACCTGATTGACCCTCCGTTGGTATTTTTATTGCATCTGAGTCTCCGGTGTTTTGGCCTCTCGAGGACACTTATGCGAACAATCTTTCCTTTAAATAGAGAGAATTTTCATCATAAAACGTTTTCAGTGTTTTATAGGAACGCAAAGAGAGAAATCTAACTCCATTAATACCGTCGTTACGTACAAAGGGCGAAATCGGACATTGCTCTCCGGCTGTCTATTGTGCTGATTTGATACTGGGATCCATCTGTAGCAGCTTTTGTCATTCCCACTCCATCATTCATAAAGACCCCCGAACCGTTATCCACTCAGAGATCATTGCCTACCCCGATTGGGAATAGCAGAATAGCCAGGATGCCTAGCTCCCTCCATCTATCACAACTGTACATCTAGCTGCATATGTTTCTCGTCACATCGTCTGGCATGTGTTTTAATTACATATGCTGCTACCCGGGAATTCATAAAGGCAACATGAATTTCCATCCAAATTATTAGATTTGTACGCATCCAATATTCATGTCATTCTAATTTCAGCGTGTACACAGATTGAAACAATAAATTGCATTGTTACAGCAACATGTGGGAGACACACCCTTGCGTAGATTGTAGGGAGTAGAGTAGTCGGTACACAATCTCGACCCCACCACACATTACGACAAAATTAAGACAGCTTGCGTTGCCAATATGCAAATACATCGACTACCCCACCGTATGCATATTACAGCCGAAACAAATATTGTTTATACATCACTTTACGTTACAAAAAGTGCAACCAGGCTTTCTGCTGAACGTATCACGACAAACTTCCTCGAAGCAACCCTTTGATCGTTTGAAAGTACGAATGACTTCAGCGAATCGCCGATTTGTTTAGTGAATGTAACTATTTCGTCTTTACCTCAAAAGCTCGGTATCCCTTTGAATTGTTTATATACGTGAATAAAAGCGAGTTTGCATTTCCGCAATGTATCTGTTAGTCGTTTGTTCAAACAAACTGTGGAATCCCTAAGTTCCTTTCCATCTGTGATAAAATATCACAAGGTAGTCGGTACGCATTCTTACGATTCTCGCTGCGAGCCACCGGCTCGGAAAATATCTTTTGTGTTTAACGATACCACCCTATCCGCTCACACTGACGAAAACTGTTGCGAATTCTCAAGTTTTCTCACAAACACTGATGTTAATAATAGTGATAACATAACATGTAATGGAATCGCTACGTGCATGATCAAGTACCTCTTTTATAAAGTTTTAATAAAAATCAACTCCTTGGAGACTCCGCTCGGTAGCGAGCGCCGCCGTAGCAATTTTCCAATACAGCCATCAGAGGTCTGGAACATCCTAGAGGTAGTCATCTTACAAGCTGAATTGATACTTCAGACACGCCGTGAAGCGCTATTCTCTTGAAAGGTTTTATATTATATTATCTAAGACCTTTCAACACGTGGTAGAAAACGTCTGTCGTTGCGATCTATGGATTTCGATTTTCGCCTCTCTTGGGTATACAGTAAAGTGTTCAGTGCAGCGAGGCACGTGTCGCCAAACACGGGCTTAAATGAATTTATAAAAAGATGCTATCGATGCTATGCATACAACGAAAACTTAGGGTTTCACTTGATTTTATTTGTATTGATATTGATTTTTTTTTTCTTCATTTATTTACTTTTATTACCAGCCCACGCCCTCTCGAAGAAAGGAGGCCTGTATTCCAGCCATAGAAATGTAATATCTATGGTTCCAGGCAGTGGGAACATTATAGGCTGATTATACTTGCTTATGCTTATTACTGAGCTTATTACCATCGTAATTGGATTTATTAACTGTTACAAAGACACGTTAGGTACTTTTTTCAGCACTATAGACCCGCCCCAATGAAAACATCCAGAATTATTTTCTTTGTATCTAAGTTGAATATTAATTTGAATTATACACATAAACCTACCAGAATAAATGCATTAAAAGATGGTGAAATTGTGAAAGCAGCATCAAAATCCATTGTGTAGTTTAGACTATCTAAGCAGTCACACAGATGCACACAAAAAGCGTCTTTGTTCTATACTTACTATGGACTATAATTTTGTGTATAACACTTAAAAATGCATGTACTATATATTTATTTAATAGTTTAAGAACACATACTCGTATGTACGGAGGCGGCCTAATGTCATAGGCATTTTCTACCAATCAACCTTTGGGTGATGCAGAGATAAACAGTGAAGGGTGCAATTATTAATTTATTATTATTACTAGCAGCGCCCCGCGGTTTCACCCGTGTAAGTTTCCATCCTGTGGGGATATCGGGATAAAAAGTAGCATATATGTTAATTCAGTATGTCCGCTACCTCCGTACCAAATTTTATCAAAATTGGTCCAGCCGGTTGTGCGTGAAGAAGTAACAAACACACTCACAAACTTTCGCCTTTATATAATTGTGATTAAAAGCCTGTGATGTCCCACTGCAGGGCAAAGGCCTTCCTACTCTCTTTCCACTTCTCTCTGTCTAAGTTGCTGAGGACCAGTTCTTGTTGAAGGAGTCCAGCATAATTTATTCCCCAATTATGAAAATTGAGGAATAAATATTTTTAAATTAAGGATAGGTACGCAAATACCTATTAAAACTACTTGTGTCCTGGTTATTTATTAACCTAATAACCACCGATTTTTCTCCCTATCAACCAAAGGAAAAACAAATAACGACTAGATAGGTAACTCACAATAACTTATCCCAGATTAGGATAGCGTATCAGTGCGTCACTTTCTTGCAAATTGCTGGCGGCTCAGACGGTGAGGTTCGCTTAAACGATCTCTCGCGTCTGATATAAATCCACGTTATGTAAGTTACAGTGTTTTGGTTCACTGCCAGCCGACTGCGACGCTATTCATATGCATAGGATACGTTAATTCTACGTTAACTTGTATAGGGCAAGCATATTTATGCCACATTGCACATAGTGTTAAATATTTTATGGGGTGATTATGTACATAGTGCTCATGGACATGAGCAGCTTTTACTATGGGGACAAGTCAAAAAATCGAAAAAGAATAGCTGTTCCATGCAAGAATGCAATACTGAGCAGATGGCCTACCAAGATCTAATTAAAAACGATTCAAAAACAAGACATTTCAGTTTAGGTTCCTAAACTGCATCGCTTGAGCTGCTCTATGGACGTCATGGTACCAAACAAGTATGAATGAAACCAAAACTTGCGACTCAGTTTGGGACAATCGCTGTCAGCAGAATAGCACGGCCTAAACTGAATCGTTAAACAGACGTCATGGTACGAATTAGAAGAACAGTTCAGTTTAGGTCCTAAAATGGATCGCGTTAAGAGCTTGTGGTAGGCCTCCTGATGAAAATGAATGGATATTAAAGATTTGTCATCTATTGTTAACGATGTATAATCTGTGGTCGAACGAGGCCACTAAAGTTGGCAACACTGCCCGGAACTACCAACTTCACGTCGTGTGCGCCCGCGCCGTCGATCGGCGCGCGCCGCCATTACCTTATTGCGACAACCCGGCACCGTCAACACGTCAGTAATTAATTATTCAAACTGTAATTACTGTAATACTTATACTTCTTCATTCATTATACAAATTTCCATACATCGCATTTTAATGTGCCTCCTACAACCTGCACATAACATGGCGACCAGCGACGTTGAACAAATTATGTGCAGGTTGTAGGAGGCACATTAAAATGCGATGTATGGAAATTTGTATAATGAATGAAGAAGTATAAGTATTACAGTAATTACAGTTTGAATAATTAATTACTGACGTGTTGACGGTGCCGGGTTGTCGCAATAAGGTAATGGCGGCGCGCGCCGATCGACGGCGCGGGCGCACACGACGTGAAGTTGGTAGTTCCGGGCAGTGTTGCCAACTTTAGTGGCCTCGTTCGACCACAGATTATACATCGTTAACATCCTCCGCCCCCTTGAAAGCCGTGCTTTCAAGAAGCTCTGGATCTTCAACTGGCAGGATGCAGACTTTGTTCAGGGCTCGTCGGACGACTCCTTTAGTTGTGGTTACATCTACAACTCTGCATAGACCGTCTGGTCCGACGAAAAGTTTCTCCACTCTTCCCAAGGTCCACTTCATTGGCGGCAGGTGGTCGTCTTTAATTACAACTACGTCTCCCACCTTGATACGGCCGCTGGATCGACGCCATTTGACTCGCTGTTGTAGCTCGGAGAGAAATTCTTGCGACCATCTTTTCCAAAAATGTTGCCTCAGTTTTTCTAAATGCTGATATCGGTTGATCGACAATTTTTCTATGATGGGAGATGCCAGTGATGTCAACGGGCGCCCGATCAGGAAGTGGCCGGGAGTTAATGGGTTAAAGTCTGACGGATCTGATGACATAGGTGTCAGCGGACGCGAATTCAATATTGCCTCAATTTGTGTGAAAAGAGTGGAAAGTTCTTCAAATGTAAGATTAGAATTACCTGCGATTCGTTTTAAATGGAACTTAGCCGCCTTAACTCCAGCTTCCCAGATTCCACCGAAATTGGGTGCATAAGCTGGACTGAATTTGAACTCGATACCCTCGCTCGCTCCGAACTCAGTCGCGGACTCATTGGCAGCCTTAAGCATTCTGCCCAACTCGTTATTTGCCCCCACATAGTTCCTACCATTATCGCAGTAAATTATGCGAGGCTTTCCTCGTCTGGAAATAAACCTACGTAGGCATGAAATAAATGCATTGGTACTCAACTCACTGACAACTTCAAGGTGCAAAGCCCTGGACCAGAAACAGACAAAAAGACACAAGTAGCATTTACTAGTTCTAGCGCCACGTCCTTTACGGTTAGAAATATGGAACGGACCTGCAAAATCAGTACCACAAATTTCAAATGGAGACGAGGGATTTACTCTAGGATGAGGGAGGTTCCCCATCAAAGTTTGAACGGATTTACCCTTTGTCCGTACACATTTGACACATTTTTTTACAGTTTGTGTAGCAAGAACTCTGCCACCAACGGGCCAGAAATTCTCACGTATCAAGCTAAGTAATTGCTGAGGACCGCAATGTAGTAGACGCAGATGCTCCTCTGCAAATAAAAGTTTCGCAAATGTATGCTTGGAATCAATTAAAATGGGATGTATTTTATTATAGGGTTGCAAAGCACTTTGAATGCGTCCCCCAACTCTCAGGATGTTTTCATTATCCAGAAATGGATTCAATGATAGAATATTAGATTTACAATTTACAAATCCTGTTGTTTTTAAAGAATGAATATCCCTTTCAAAGGAATAAGTTTGCGATATTTTGGCTAATGTTTTTAAAGAAGTTTGTAATTCTTGTAGTGTCAGTTTGCCTCTCAATTTATTATTTTTATTTTTACAGTTGTATATAAAACGTTGTACATAGCTTAGAACTCTCTGTAGTTTAGAGAGTTTAGAAAATTTGTCAAAGGAAATAAAACCTTGAATACATTGTGTAGTTAAACTAACCTTCATTTCAGGTAATGTGTTACTTGGTAAGTTAATATTAGGCTGAGGCCACTCATCCTCAGGTTTACTTAAAAAGGAAGCACCGTGCCACCAAAGATTGTTACCTTTAAGATCCTGCGGTTTGACTCCGCGTGAAGCTAGATCTGCCGGATTATCCTGAGTTGGCACATAGCGCCATTCATGTTGAGCGGTAAGTTCACGGATTTCTTGTATTCGATTGCATACAAAAGTTTTTAAGGTTTTTGGTTGAGTTTTAATCCATCCCAAAACTATAGTTGAATCTGTCCACAAAACAGCGCGTGAAGTTTCAATATTTTTGCTACTTAATGAATGAAGAACCTTTGTAAGCAATCTAGCACCTAATAGAGCACCCATTAACTCAAGACGAGGTATAGTTAATTCCGGTTTTAAAGGAGCTACTTTCGCCTTGGCACAAAAAAGGTGAGTATGTATAACGTCTAGTGCATCGTGTGATTTAACGTACAAGCAAGCACCGTACGCAGTTTGCGATGCGTCAGTGAAACAATGAAATTCTATTTTAATTGGTGCTGGGCAGACCACATGCCTGGGCACCTCAAGACTGGAAATATAGTGCAAATTTTTAATGAATTCTTCCCATTGAAGTTTGATGTTATTTGGGACTTCTTGATCCCAATCATTTTTCAATAACCACAGTTGTTGCAATATTGTCTTTGGAATAATAATAGTTGCTGATAATAAACCCAGTGGGTCAAATACTTTAGAGGACATAGATAAAATATTGCGCTTAGTAACTTTCGATTCAATTTTGAACTCTGTAGAAAATTTTAAAGTATCTGTTTGTGGATACCACTTCAGACCTAGAACCGTGGACTCCTTGTTAAAATCTTGACAATTATTTGTTATAGGAAGATTCTCCAAAATATCTGGAACATTTGTCCGGAATTTGCGCAAAGGAAAACAGGCTTCTGAAAGTTTATTAATGACTTCATGAACAACATTCTTTAAATCTTGTTTTGAGTTAGAACCCGTATTCAAATCGTCGACGTAAAAATCATGCTCAATAACATGCTGTACGTCGGGTTTATCGGCGCATTCACGCGACAACTCTAATAAACATCTTGTGCTCAAAAAAGGAGCCGAAGCCGTGCCATAAGTTACAGTGTTCAGCTGTAGTACCTGCAACGGCATCGTTTCTTCGTCTCTCCACAAAATCAATTGTAGATTTCGCTGAGACTCGTTAACTAATATTTGCCGGTACATTTTTTCTATATCGGCAGTAACAACGAAAGCATTTCGACGAAATCGCAATAGAATTGATAGAAGATCGTCTTGTATGACTGGCCCCACCAGTTGAATGTCGTTAAAGGACTTTCCGGACGTAGATTTGCACGAAGCATCGAACACTACTCGTAATTTAGTAGTTTCACTATTGGGACGCATTACAGCATGGTGGGGTAAAAAATAACCAAAAGACGGACGCTCAATTAGAGAAAGATGACCCAGGTGTTCATACTCACGAATGAATGATTTATAATCCTCCTTTAGAATAGGTGACTTCTTTAGTTTTCGCTCTAAATTAATAAATCTACGACGCGCTACATAGTAAGAGTCACCGAGAGCTTGTTCTGGAGAATCAGTTAGTGGAATTGTAACTAGAAAACGACCGTCATTTAATCGTTTAGTATTCTTAATAAAGATGCTTTCACACAGCTCTTCGGATTTAGAATAAAAATGTTTTTTGATAGGGGGTAATTCTTCTACCTCCCAAAATTTAGTTAATGTTTGTTGAATACTTTGAGAAAAGTTGCATACAGTATTATTATTATGATTTAATTTGCGGCTGATGTCAACACTAGTAGGCCCAGATATTAACCAGCCTAATTTAGAGTGTTGTAATGTAGGTTTGTTTCGACCTAGTTTAATTAACCTTGGGTTTACAATATCCCAAAAGATATCTGCACCTAACAGAATATCGATGTCAGAAGGACTGAAGAACTCAGGATCAGCCAACTGAAGATTGTGAGGTAAGTTAAGTTGTGATGGATCAATGCCCACACTTGGAAGTTTGCTAGTAATTTGTGGTATGACAAGACATGACACAGTGACACAAAAATCGTTTAAACGAGATTTCAATTGTAAATCGCAATATTGAGCCGTATTTACAACAGCGTTATTGATGCCACTAACAGTGACGCTGTTGTAAATACGGCATAATGCATACATGCAAACATGCAACAAAGCATAATTCCATACATAATGGAATATTAGATATAAATTTAAAGTCGCTTTTCGTGTCCGTCTGAGTGACCGCGTTGTTCTTCTGAACTACGTCACAGATTCGGATGCGGTTTTTTTACACTAGCAGCGCCCCGCGGTTTCACCCGCATAAGTTTCGATCCCGTGGGAATATCGGCAAAAAACTATTCACTTAACTCAAACTATCTCTATACCAAATTTCATCTAAATCGGTCCACTGGTTTAAGCGTGAAGAGGTAACGGACAGACACACTTTTGCATTTATAATATTAGGTAGTATGCATTTAAGTACCTACATCATTTATTCTGAAAATTTTATCTGTATATGTATAATATATTAATATTATTAAACTTATATAATTATAATAAAGAAATCTCGCTGTTTTGTCAAGTCGTTAAAACCGTGCGAAGTAGGGGCGGGTCGCTAGTTTATAATTAAAAGAGCAAGAGAATGATGATCTTATTATGATTTATTATGTTGAGTTGTTCTCATAGTGAAATAAATGATAACAGCCGCACAGGTCGATCGATCAGGTTAAGCTACGCTTGCCGCGGTTGATCTGTGGATGGGTGACCATCTTTACATACCGAAACCCCTCCGTGTCTCGGTCCCCGCTGTCATTCGTGGATCTTTGACAGTCGTTACGGGTAGTCAGAAGCCCGAAAGTCTAACAACCAGTCTTACCAAGGGGTATCGTATTACCCAGTAACTGGGTTGTGGAGGTCAGATAGGCAAGTCGCTCCATGTTAAATTCAGCTGCATCTGGTTAGACTGGATACCGACCCCAACATAGTTGGGAAAAAGGCTAGGCAGATGGTGTTCTCATATTGAAAGTTGTTCCTATTTTTTTATGAGTACCTACCCTTTAGATGTGATATAAGTATCTAGGTATGTAGTTTATATGTAAACTAGCTTCGCCCCGCGGTCTCACCCGCATAAGTGTCGATCCCGTGCGAATATCGGGATAAAAACTATCCTATGTCCTTTCCCGGGACTTATACTATCTCTATACCAAATTTCATCTAAACTATACCGGTTCAGTGGTTTAGGCGTGAAAAGGTAACATACAAACAGACAGACAGAGTTACTTTCGAATTTATAATATTAGTATGGTTGAATCATTAAAATCAAGGCCGCGCCTAGCATTGTTTAAAATAAGCGACCGTTGTATCTAGGCATGTAATTGTGGGTAACACGCGATAAGCACGCAGTATCGATAACTCTGCCGAGCACAGTCCAGCTTTGTCATTAAGTAACGTTATGTAAACAAACAATATACTTAGTAGCTATGTTGTAATTAACTAACTGCGTTTAGTTATAGCAGTAGTAACGTAAACAAACGGAGGAAAGGACATACGATGCGTTAGGTTTCTCATGTGTTGGTATTTGTGTAATGCCCTTATTATATATATAACATTCGTTCCATCCATCCATTTTTGCTCGTTCCATCATAGACCTCATCCATCGCTTTTCATCAGGCGTGATCGAGGTCAAGAGCAGGGTCCATTCAGCAAATAAAAAAAATAAAAAAAAAACATTATACCTAACAGATAGAGGAAGTTTCGGTTCATATCAGGGCAAGTACAGACGCCAGCACATCAAGCTATTACATTCTGTCAAATTTCTTTTATAGATTTTCATCTTTATCGCTTAAGCATAAGGTTCAAAATTGATAGGGAAAATTTGACAGTTTCGGGTAGCTTGATGTACTGGCGTCTGTACCAATGTGAATTTTTCAATTCATAATGTAGGTTTACCATAGATGTAAGATTTTTTTTATATTTCTATACCTAGTACTTAGGTATTTACCATAGATCCGTGGTACAGACGCCAGCACATCAAGCTACCCGAAACTGTCAAATTTTCGCAATCAACTTTGAACCTTATGCTTTAGCGATAAAGTTGTAAATCTATTAAATAAATTTGACAGATTGTAGTAGCTTGATGTGCTGGCGCCTGTACTTACCCACTTTCTAAGTTTATCGACATCACTGACATCAGTGAATTTAAAACATCGTGAGCCTGGACTTAGGTATAGGTAATAATTGGTCTTTAATCGCCAATCCGCCTTGAGCTAAGTCTGGTGATCAATGCTCATGCCTTCACTAAATTAAAAGAGGCCTTGGCTCTGTAGCCAAGGCCTCTTTTAATATAGAGAAGGCATGAGCACCCACTACAGAGTGGGACGATAGAAATATAAAAAACAGGTTATATTTTTGTGTTAACTCTTGTATTGTACAGACGTTAGCACATCACGCTACCCGAAACTGTCAAATTTTCCCAATCAACCTTGAACTTTATACTGTAGCGATATACTTAGTTGAAAATCTATTCAAGAAATTTGACAGATTGTAGTAGCTTGATGTGCTGGCCTCTGTACACTTTCTGTTTCTGTTCTTACTTTTTTTTTTTTTGTAGGATGTTATTAAGATAAGTAAGGTATGTAGGTACCACATTTAGATCGGGCAAAATGACAATCTGCGTTTAATTCACAGTCGCGGTCGAGTAAAATGGCCGATTCCAATAATTAACGGACCGTTATTGGACTCTTGTATCTTTACCCAATAATGAAGAAAAGCCTACAAAGCTTTGCATAGTAAACTATACCTACAATATAGTCGCTATCACAGGTAAAATTAGCTTGCGAATCTATTTATATGCCGTGTGGCAACAAAAAATGCTACTATTGGTTGGTACTTAAGCAAAACAATTCCGTTTTGTTTATAGGAACCGAGCATAAGATATCGTTTGTCTCAAGAGCTTGAGCTAGCTAAATTGCTTAAGTATTTATTACCTACTATGCAAATTAACTACATTCGAAAACACATCCTAAGATATTCCTACTTACTAGACAAAATAACAAGATCAGCGTAAGATTTACATTAAAAAGCCTTCGGGCGACTGTAATAAAATTAACAGTGAACTTCTTTCGACAAGGTGTAGGGATAGGGTGCAGAATTGAAATTCAAATCGGTCTCAAGCACAATCTAATGTAATTAGAACGGTTCGGTAATTGAGTAGACATCCACCCCGCAAGACGGAAACTTCCATCAATAAAATAAAAATGTTGTAAAATTCTGAGTCTTGGGATTGATTTTCATGCATTGATAGCTAATACCTATACTTACCTTACTTTATTATTATCGTAGGTACCTGCTTGTATAAAAGTAGTCGACTGATCGCTATTTTGTCAACGTTTAGGTAGTACCTACCTAGGTTACGTTGGTCTTGCGCCTGATCTCTCTCCGGTCGTGTCGAATTGTCGTCCCTCGGAGTCGGATTGAGAGGAAAATAGAGTGCACCTGTGTCTGCGCACACATTTGTGCACTAAGTATAACAATCTCCCGCGCCGAAAGCTGGTCTCCGCTGAGATTGGCCGCCATGGCCGGAATTTATTCTGGACGACTATTATTATTAACTACCTAAAGTCTACCTATATAAACACTTATTTCAGAGATGTTCTCAGCCTTGTTCCTCAGTGTGAGCTTTTCCAATGTTGAGATGAAACTTTGAAAAACGTTGAATGCAATGGAACTTCATTGCACTCAAGGTTTTTCCAAGTTTATCTATATATATAAAAGGAGAACTGACTGACTGACATATCAACGCACAGCCCAAACCGCTGGGTCTAGAGATTCCAAATTTGGCACGTACGTTCCTTATGAGGTCTAGGGGTGCACTAAGAAAGGATTTTTCAAAATTCATCCCCTAAGGGGGTGAATGGGGGGGGGGGGGGTGAAATTTCACGCGGACGAAGTCGCGGGAAGAAGCTAGTGCTATATAATCCTCTATTTGGTACCTACATAGGTAGGTAGGTACAAAATAGAGGAAATACCTACTTAGAAGGTTTGAATAAGTGGGTAGGTACTACAAACCTGAGTATTCCTCTAACGCCCACTCAAGTAACAGCACAAACTTAGCAACTCAATAACATAACACAGATAAATCAAGCATCAGAATGGTGTTGTCAGCAAACATTAGTGTGAGATTAATAGCAACGCGTCTCGTCATAATGTTAGCGCATGACCAGTATAAGTTGGCAGGCGATAGAATGGAGAACTAAATTCAAATGTATACACACGTTTTACTTGCCATGAAAAACTATGGTTTATTCGCCATGTGTAGACACGGTCGTCGGTGTTGGTATGGATCATACGTTTTTTCTACGGCGCGGTTTATACGCCGTGTGCAGGCTATGGTCGTCAGTGTTGTATGGAACACTATGGCATCTACTTAGCAAGTTTATCACAGTAGGTACTCTAAACTATCCTCATCCTGATCAACATAAAATGAAAATACCAAAATTTTTACAATCTCTCCAGGAATGCACTCGCAACAACGTTGCACAGGGGTCGTTCCGATGCTGTCCTCGTACGATTTTCCTCAATGTGCTGATGGCTTTATGGTGACCACAATAGTGTTTTAGTGGGGATTCCAAAACTCTCCGGTCTTTTCCGTCTTTTGCCTGAAAGCTGGGAAATATTGTAAGTCTTACCCTCGAGACAAAACTAGGAAAGTTACGTAAGTGAGTACCTGGACTCAGTTTTTTTTTTTCTTGATACCTAGGTCGATCCTGTGCGTTCGTATCCTATCATGACTAATTTTGATTTACCGATTTGTCAGCACCGCTAAGACGTCTCAAGATACAATGGCCGCCTATACCAACAAACTAATACAAATGCTATTAGAGGTGCGGAACCCATACGTTTTACTGTATGTAAATTAGAGCTGACGTTAGCCGCAAACATTGGGTGAATTAATGTCTCTGGAACGTCTTATACATCCCCGGGGAGAATGTGAAGCCGTCTCCGTAGTTCCCTGTTTTACATTTAATTATATTCCAATTTAAATAAGTTAGCGGAGTGTAAGTCAATATGTTAGCGAAATGAACGACTAGGTAATAAATAAATACCTACTTACAAGTCCACTTACTCATTAAAACACGTACCTTAATTACTCAATAATGCAGTTTTCATCAGCTAGCATAATCTTAATCAGCCTATAATGTTCCCACTGCTGGGACACAGGCCTCCTCTCTTCTAGAGGGACTGGGCTGTATCTAGCAAGCGGGCCCAAGTGCGGGTTGGTAGATAGGTATGTGCCGGTTTCCTCAGACCTCACCACTGCTCTCAAAACGGTGAGAGTTTTCTTTCACCGTTTTGAGAGCAGTGGTGATGAAATTGTTTACCTACACAAAGTAAAGCACCTGCAACTCGCAGGTTGGGGCTGTTACCACTGCTCATCATCATTTCATCAGCTATGGCGCTTACTGTGTAGCAACAGTAATTATGTATTGTTATAATAGATCTAATCTAATGGTGGCTAGACTGGATAAGTTGACGTTTCGTTTTTGTATCAAACGAGCCAGGAAGCGCCATCTATTGACATTCGATAATAACTATCTATTTCCTGAAGTCCTGAATGGGAGGATCTCTGGGCCGACTTTCCGTTATTTTACAGATCTAAGGTATTTATTTATTTAGGGACAACAAACAGTAGTGTAATAATAAGTAAACATAGGGTAGAACTTAATCTCGTAACAGAGGTAACAAATACACTACTCACAAAATATCAAGTGTCCTATGATTGCATGATGCAAAACGCAGCTTCTTGTAAGAGTTGTCTTCAGAGGCAACTGCAACCGTCGACGTGTATTTGAGCACCATGGTGGTGGTGGTGAGTTGAGTATGGATACTCAAACTTACAAGCGACACGTTGTCACCACTCGTTGTCGACAACTGCAGTCGCCTCTGCCGTTAAGGTGATATATTGAAAAAAATGTGGTTTTGCTATTACGTGTAACGTGTTAAGTACCTACCTATGTGGAATAGTGATTTAACATTTTGGTGTTTTTTTTTTTTCAAAAGTAATTGCATCACTTTCGCTCGCTTAGTAAGTTTTCGAGGATTTTAGATTTTCGAGGTAGGTAAGTAGTGCACTTACAACCCAAAGCCTAGGTCTAGAATATTTTGCATAGGATTCAATGTCCGTGTCGGTCCTAAGGTAGAAAGGAGGGTACGGCGTGTAATTAAAAGACAACACATTTCATAATTAATCATTTATTAATTAGCTACTCAAAGAAATCATATTAAATTATATGGGCAGAATCTACCTAACATTAGGTACATAGTTAGTTAACGATCAAGGTGAAATATTGAATATTAATTACAGGCTTATCGTGGTTTAATATCCAAATAAAAAATAAAAATTTGTGTAATATTGAAGCCTGCGAAAAAAAAGTACGAATGTTGTACATACAGTGATAGACAAAAAAGTTTGGTGGAATTTTTTTTTCACAGAAAACACGTTTGGTAAAGAAAAATTGGTGATAAAAAAGTTTAATATAAACAGTCTATATAATTAAAAATATTCTACTGTAGATCTCAGTTCTAGAGGTCTGAACAAAGCTGTCGTATAAAAACGTAGATCTTTTGATTTATTGATTACATAAATAATTTCAAAATAAATATAAAGCGAACATGTGATGACATTATATTTTGTAAAGATCTGATTTTTTCAAAAGCCAGCAGACAAAATAAATATTTTTAAATGGTGTCAATACCACAATATCTCAAAAAATTACTCATTTTAACATGTTAACGTGAATTAAGCATTACTAACAGTATTTTAATTTCATGCTATCAATTTTAATTTTCTCTACATACTTACATAAGTATAAAAATAATCTGCGAAAATCCAAACAAAACAATTCTACGCTAATATTAATGATATTAAATTAAAGCTATAATTTTAGTAGATCTCTACTATTTAGCTCAAATTAACGCGAGACGTATTTAATAACACTTATAAGTAGCTAAATAAAACTAAGAACAATTCATAGTTATTGGGGTTTATCCCAAGCGTATGTTCAGTTTGTAAAGGCGCGGCCACACTGCTGGGTATCGACGTTGATCGATGACATCGATCGATTGAACATATCCCGCGCGGTGGGACAACAGACTAGGTTCTCTAGATGGCGTGGAATTGTATCACCGTGCCCTTTAATATGGACTGGTCAATACCAAGAAGCTTATAGCTAAAAGTGGAGGCAACACTGAATACCTAAGTGAAGTCGACTGTGGTCGGACACTCCCTTTCTAAATACACACATAAGAACGAGACAGTGATACGTGTTTTCTTTGTCATAATGTATGTATTTAGAAAGAGAGCGTCCGACCACAGTCTGTTTCACTTAGGTATTTACGAGTGTTGTCTCCATTTTTACCTATAAGCTTCTTGGTCTATACCAATCGATCCACGCTAGTATGGTCACACCTTAATGTAAATATAGAAACTATTTTCTATATATTAGGTATTGTATTTGTACTTCACAACAGTATTACTGAGTATTGTTAGGTTGCTATACGATATGCAATAGCGTATGGCTACATACTGTAAGTCAGTAGGTAAATAGTTATATACAGTGCCTTTGAGAGGCTAGAACAAACTTTCAAAGATAAAATTTACCATTACATTTTTATTTTAAAGACTTGGAAAAGACACCTTTATAGAAGACATAAATAGAAGGCCAATTCTCGTAATTTAAAACGTTCAAAATCTAGTCGCAGTCTCATCTCAGTGACAAACAAATGTCAAAAACTTGTCAAAATGTAGGGAAATTACGAGGTATTTTTGACAGATTGAGACTGAGATCAGACTGTGAACGTTCTTAAAATTACGAGAATTGCTCCTCAGGCCTATGTCTAGCAGCGAACTTCGATAGGTTTATTTGATTTCATACAAGACTATAATTATAATCAGCCTATAATGTTCCCCACTGCTGGGACAAAGGCCTCCTCTCTGAGAAGATTTTGTGAGGGAGTGGGCTATGATACACCACGTAAGCCCGGTGAGGGTTGGTAGATGTCATGTCTTTGAATTTGATTCTAGGACATGCCGGTTTCCTCACGATATTTTCTTTCACTGTTTGTGATGAAATTAAATATACAAAGTAAAGTACTTGCGACCTACAAACTCGTGAGTCGGGGCAGATAACACTGCTTTAATTTAAGATAATTTAATATATTTATTATTTCTAGCCCCCCAACAACACAATGTGTTTGTTATACACGAAAATGAACACTGGACAGTATTATTTGGTTGAAAGTCATAGACTTCGTAATGTAAGATTACCTGCTTAGGTTATCTCGACCCAATATCTTAGTAATACTAGCGACATAATTAATTCTGAATTATATTTAAGCTTTTCAGATCACGACGATTATTTATAAGTTTTAATAAAATCTTCAGTTAATAACAGTAAATATTAATCTTAAGAAAATATACTTAGTGTTATAATTATAAGAAAATATGTACGTATGGCACTCAAAAGATATAGCTTCTTAGGATGAATATACATATAATATACTATCTTGAAGTATTGTATACTTGATATAGTGTAGGCACTTGTAAATAGCAATGCTTTAAGCTTTAATGCCGGTTAGACGATGTTTTATTATTGTTTCGAGTGGTAATAAACAATTGAACACGTAAAAGCGTTCTCTGTCATTATTGTGGGGATAATCTGAGTTTTATAGGCGACGTTGGGTTCAGATTGTCATATTCCATTATTGTTACCTATCACTTATTAAAATATAACATATTTATGGGCACTTTTTACTTGATTTATCATTAATAATGCATTCACAACGCAATATTTATTTCGTAACCAACAATTAAGAATGGAAGCGATCTTTCCCTTTAGAAAAACCTTCGAAATCGTAACTTTCTTCATTATAATTACATATTTATAATATGCATAACTTCGTTCGTTTTCTAACTCAAAGTGCAAGCTTTAACAAAAGGCACCTGTTACTTATGGACCATCACAACGCGGTAGCACCATTTAAACTATATTTGTGCATAACTACTAGCCAACCAAATTAACTAGACAACTGGTGGTAGTGACGTCACTTATAATCAAGCCTGTATTCCCCAATGGGATATGCAGAGTTGTACAGCACACTCACATTTGACCAGTTATGTTTAATTCCCATACAATAGGGGCATTAACAGGGTCCAGACCCCGGGCTGCTACTGAGAAATTCCTTATCGAAAAAAAAATCTCAGTAACAATTTACTCGGTCTGGGTATCGAATCCAGAACCCCATGATCAGCAATCCATTGCACAAAATTGTCTAATCAACTTGTGCGGCTTTAACGAATAAAACTTCCGTTTAGCGTATCTTAATATTATGCTTATCAAAGAAATTATATTATTTACAGAGACTAGTAACAATATATTAATAAATACGAAGCTATATTTACATAAGAGTTATTCGGATGATACACTCAAGGCCTCAAGCGGTGTTATTTAGTTTTTAACAGCAACAGCAATTTTAACAAATGAACAACTACTTTTTAATTTTAAAACTTCTAAAAGTGTTATTTTTTAATTATTGCTACAGCACACTAATGTTATGACCAAAAAAATCAACATTTGTGACGTACTTTCACTCAATTATTTTACTTTATGAACACACTAAAATGGAAATCACTAATTTCTTTATGGTATTGTCTCAGAATTGCTTATCACTTTACTAATACAACCAGAAACGACCAGTTTTAGTCAACCATTATTTTTTATATTGCTACGTTTAGTATTGAGCATACTAGTATTCTAATGTGCGATATTTTCTTCAAACTAAAGGTACATAAAGGCATTACAATACCCACACAATCGACGCCAAGTCGACGTCTCTATAACATGAGCAGTTATCGATGATCGCGGCTTGTAACGTCGAGCAACAATTTGTTAAACCATGTGCTAGTCTGTCGATAAAACTAAAACCGAATATATTAGTCGATCAATCGGCAATAGACAGAATCGCCGTCGGAACAATATTATTGAAGATCCATGTGGTATAATAGCCAATAACGATCTGCGTTAATTAATACCGTCGATCTGTCTATGTCAATCGTGCGGGTGTATATAAAGCCTTATACAAAAAGCTGTAAACGTGTAAAACAGTCACTACTTTTGAATTAAGAACATATTGACAACTCCTGGCCGTTACAACAGAGACCATTCACTGCAGAGTGCACCATCCGCGCAGTAGTCAAAGGTTGACGACTCCATTCTCTCCGTAGTACTCGGCTACTGTCTCGTCCCCGTTTAGTTGATCCCTGATCACTATAGTAGGGTTGTTTGAACAAGACGAGTTGTTGGATAGTGTTCGGCGGGTCGCTTTACATCGCTGGCATTCTACGACGACTATGGAGTTGGTATCCATGTCGGTTTCTGTACTGCTGGTGCGACGGAGGTGGGAGGGACTGTTGTGGAGGCGATGCTCTTGTATTGCGCGCCATAGTCGGAGCTCGATGCCACCTCTGTGGTAGAGAGAGTTTATAGTTAACGTTTGGACGAGGTTTTAGTTTTTTTTATGCCGGTTGAAAGGGTATTTATCGTAGATACAAAGATCGATAAAACATTGATTACATAAAATCAGTAAAAAACGACATCCGTTTGGAATTATAGGGATTCTATAGAGCATGCAGCCCCCAAGATGGTCATTGGCCATTGCCGTTTATCGACATTCGCCATACAAGAGGCATTGCAGATGCGTTTCCATCTCAGAAACAAACCTGAAATGACATTACACCGGAACCTATGCTTTTCCAAAAACACAGCAACGTTACAGCCCGATTCAAACTTTATAGCGGCTCGGATCATGAGGCGAGTCGCTGCGCAGTAACAAATTCACGTGTCAGCGGGCGGGAGGGGGGAGGTACTGCGCAGAGAGTAGCGTACTTCAGAGACGCCATAAAGTTTGGCGCGTACAGTCAACAAAAGAGATAAGTATGCAGGATCGTTGGATATAGTTGAAGTTTAGTAAGAAACCGATAGATTTTCTCGAACTAAATTTAATTGTATTCATAGAAAACAAACAGCTCATTTATCAAATTAAATTTCAGCCGACAACATCCATCGGTTACTTATTAAACTTCAACTATATCCGACGATCCCGCATACTTATCTCTTTTGTTGACTGTACATAGCCTCTGAAATAAGTATTGACACTTTCGAAGATATTTAGTGAAGTAAATGACTAAACCAAATAAAGACTTTGCTAAAAGGTCCCAGCAACCAGGCCAATAAAATATAAAAAAAAAAAATTAAAAATTGTGGTAGTTCTACACATAGCGCTCTAATACCAAGCTACACTTACTTCAAGTTAAGCCTCGCCACATCCTCCCTCTGCGCGTGCTGCAGTAGGTCTGGCAGTACATAGCAGTGCTGCAGTAGTGCGTTGGCTACTACTGTAGGTAACCCTCTAGCTGCGACCCAATCGCGCAGGCGCGTGGCTTCTGTCTCGTCCACTCCGTCGGTTGTGTCAAAGTCTGAAGGTGGCTCGCTTGGGCTTGCGAATACTTCTGGGGTGACACTGCTGTGATAAAGATGGTATTTTTAATATGTAACGAAGACAACCTTATAATTATTTGTTTCTACTACATTAGACATCTAATCATGCATAATAAGGTTGTTTGTCAAGGGGAACGGGTCTATATCTATACCTCCGTTTCTCAAGACACAAAGTAACGATAATGTATTGTTTGTGTTCTTAAAAAAAAAAAAAAAACTGTAGTTAATTTACTTGAGTTTTGCCAATGTATAATATAAACTTTTGTGTTAAATTGTTAAATGAAGACTTTGAAACTGAAACACTGATGGTAGCTCCTAAGCCCTTTGTATACGGCACGGTTTCTTTACGGTACGGTGTATAAACCGCGCCGTAGAAAAAGCGTTTCTATCAACAAACTTCCATAATGGTCCATACAACACTGACGACCGTGTCTACACACTGCGAATAAACCATAGTTTTTACGGCAAGAAAAACGTGTGTGCAGACTGGCAGCACATCAAACTACCCGAAACTGTAAAAAAAATCCCAATCAACTTTGAACCTTATGCTTTAGCAGTAAAGTTGAAATTCTATTAAAGAAATTTGACAGATTGTAGTAGCTTGATTTGCTGTTCAAAGGGCCTTACATCATTTCAAGTTAAATGACGTAGAGCGCAAAATTGTGTGTAACAGTAAAACTTACCGCGACTTCTTATCAACAATTTCTCTAAGTATCATCGTGTGCGTCTTCTGTTCGTCCAGCATTTGTCGCAGCAAACTCTGATACTGCTGGTAACTTTCTAGTAGTTCGTGATGTAGTCTAGAAACAATCAGATGGTTTAGTTAGTACGTCATCAAAGGAGCATCACCCTGCAGGGTGTAACCTTTCGTGGTCCACTTGAGTCCCTGAACCGTCTCCGGACACAAGTGGGAAGATGTAAATCTAACTTGGTAAAGTGGGGCTACCTCGACGGATGGATGTGGAGCTGTGCCGCAAACTGTGCTATCTCTCTCCTGCCTTCTGTGTCCCAAAACTTGCAGTCAATGTGACCTCTGCGCTGCCACCGACGACTCCGTGGAAGTGGCGAAGTTTTGGACCATCAAGATCTCCACGCGGGCGAAGCCGCGGGTAAAAGCTAGCAAAACATAAATATTTACTCACTTCTGGTTCTCATGCCTCAGAGAATGCAGTGCGTGTGTTTCTCTCGCTGAGTTGGTAGAAGACATGGCGGAGGGCGTGGCGTCTGGTGCGACACCCACGCCGCCACGCCGGCCGTCCTGACCCGCTAGGTTGGCGCCTAGTTCTGAATAATAAAACATTTAGTTATTTAACTTGGTATGTTGTTGCTCCTGTCTTGTATTACCTATTCATCTCTTATCTTTTCACGTTGATATCTAAACTAATATTATAAAGAGAAAAGATTTGATTTTTTGTATGTTTGTTTTTTACGCTTTCACGCAAAACCGGCTGAACGGATTTGGATGAAATTTGGCACATGGGTAGACCACAACCTGGATTACGACATAGAATATATTTTTATCCCGATATTCCGGGATTGAGATTTATGCGGGCGAAACCGCGGGGAGCAGCTAGTAATGGATATGGAACATGCACACGCGTTTTCGTATGGTTCTATCTAACATAAAGAACATTTATACACCCAGTTTCTATAAAACTAACTACACAAAAAAAACCTTTGTGACAGACGGAAAAGTAAGTTTATGATGTTCCTTTTTACATTTTAATGTCAAAACCCCAAGGATGTCAAGGAATTGATTTGATTGGCAGTTGTTTTTCAGCCAATTACAGAAGTTTACATGAGCTTGACACTGTTAGTTTACACAGCAGAATATGAGGACATTTACACGAATATGATTGTTACCAATTTCGCTATAGTAGTCCCAAAACGTGTTGATTTCCAGAAGCCAGAAATCAGATGAAATCGACATATCATCTGAGAGGGCATACATAAATTAAATAAATATCAAACTAATCAAATAGGAAATAATTTGAATATCAGACAAAAGCGATCTTCTGAAGACACTGCTTTTAATACCATGGTATGAAAACGGAAACCGAAGACTATCGACTAATCAAACGATTAATGCTGCGTTTGCACCAGAAATGTGCGAGGATGCGTAGCGAGGAGTGTGTGTAAAACTAACCACTAACAACGCTAACTTAGTTCGAGCTATGAAAATGAAGCGTTGTTATTGGTTTGTTTCACACACATCCCTCGCTACGCATCCTCGCACATCTCTGGTGGAAACGCAGCCTTAGATCTGGATTCAATTCTTAAAGTTTTATGGCACTGTATGACCTAAACCCGCACTTAACTCACGCTTTTCTGACTTAACTAGTCTATTTTTACACAGAAAAGCGTCACTTAAGTGCAGGTTTATGTCACACGAGCTACAAACTAGTATACGATACGTGTGACTTAAGAGGTCTAATTAATGTACGGCGTTTTGCACCCTCGCTCGGGGATATACTTAAGTCACACGTATAGTAATGTACTGTAAACGTAGTAGGGTCTGTTTTGACGTGATAACGTCTTATAAATCGATGAACGCCGGCTGCACTCACGAAAAAGCATGACTCGTTGTCACGTTCCGCCTGAGCCGAGCGTGCAAGCGAGAGCGCGGAACAAGCGATAGAGAGGCATGTTTTCTTATGACGTTATCACGTAAAATTATTGTCCGTAAACCGACTTAACCTATTTTTTTTTCGAAGACTTAAACTGTGTATTTAAATAACAAACCAATCTTACCTGGCGACAGAACAGTAATAGCAGCCTGAACAGCATTCCTCACTAGATTATCCAAAGCGAACATCCAATGAGGTTTTATGCTATGCATCCTCAACACTGCATTCACAGCCTCTTGGAACATGTAGATGGCTGAATGTAACTCGTTTATGGCGTTTGAGTCAAAGTCCAGTTCTTCTTTTAAAGTTATTATGGCTTGTTCTATGACGCTCCTGTTTTGATCCATTATGTATTCTTTGAGGGCGCAGCGGAGCATTTCGAGGTGACTCTGTAAAAAGTATTACTGTTTGATTCTTTTGGGATTATGATGGTAGGATGAATTTAATTTTACAGATGGCAAGAACATTCACACACTCGCTATAAACAATATTTGTCTAATATTTCTCTCTAGGAACATCTTTTAAAGGGTCAGGTGATGTTACTCTTTTGCAGAATAAAGTGTCAAATTGGCTTTTCTCAAAGTATTATCAAAATGTTGCACCATAATAATAGTAGTCACATGCTACGTTATCGGCATTCGTATTGCAATATTTATGAAACTATTAACACTAATTTATAAATATCTTAATTTAAACGCGTCTCACCTTTTCCAGCTTTAAAAAAAGAGCAGTAGAACTAAAAAAATAGTTACCATTGTCAGTACAGTAGTCCCAAAGTCCTGGTGTATACTGAGCATCCACTTAGAGCATATCTTCTCGCTATCCTGCTCTAACACACGAGACAACGTCAGTCTTCGCTGAGAGTCCTTCTTTAGTAGGTAGAAGCCGTCGTGCTCCGGCCCGTCTATTGAACAGCGCGGTACGTTTGGCATGTCCACCTAGAAAGTAAAACATGACTTTTATTATATTTGGTTTACATCGGCGACACTTTAAAACAGCCTCCATACTTAAATGCATGTTCCGGCCACCACCTTGTAGACGTCTAATATTTTTAACGAATAATAACATTTTAAGACGTGACCTATTCTCGTGCAGTTTAATTCGATACGAAAGAAGAAGAAAAAAAAATGGATGAACCATTCAGATTACTTGCTACGATACAGGAATGCGGAACAAACCTATTGGAGGTTTCTCAAAACTTATCAATATGGCAACCCTCATTATTTTCAATGTTGACAATAGCTTTGCGAGAATAACTCAATGCTTTGTGCAAGATTAGGCATTGATGACAGAGCTGTTTAGGTTACGCTAGACATCTACTCTTAAGTATCATTAGTCGCTGGAAATTCTTCAATTCACTGTTGCCAGCCAGATAGATAGGGATGTTTTGAATGCTCACCTCAGGAGAAAGCAGTCCACCCGACGAACTCCTGCGATTGAGCAGCGTATCGCTGCCTTCCATCTCATCAGTCGACGGCGTGTTGGGCATAGTACTAAAACGTCACCAAATCATTATGTACCTTTCATCAAACGTTAATATACCAGCAATATAACTTGTTCAGTCGGCCTATGAAAACTTTGATCGAACTCTTTCAAAATCTCGAGGTGTATTTTACTGTTCCGAACTGTATGTACTACACACGTAAGGAGACAGCTACATTAGGGTCGGCACACATTGATTGACGGCCTTTCGCACTTTGCCGATTGAAAAGGAGCACACATGCTGTCTGTTTGTACTTTTTGTATGGACAAACCGTCGATCGCCTCTGAAGCGTGTTCGTCGCTGTCGATGCGAATGGATGCTTACGTCGTTCCATACTTTGCTCTCTTTTTGTATGGACAAACCGTCGAATGCCGTCGATCAATGTGTCCCGACCCTTAATTGACAAGTAAGAATTTAATGAAACAAAGACCGAGCGTGATCAACGTTTTGAAAAGGTTGCAAACAAAGTGGGATTAGTTCTCAATTCCAAGTTAGATTGATAAAGCGTTAGTAATGGTTGAGTGTTTACACGAAAATTGATTGATAAGATTTATTGCAAAAACCACTGATTGATGTACAACGTGGCAGGGACATCGACGCGGATCCTGTTACCTTGGATTTAGTACAGTCGGTGATAGCAATTACTGACCCACCCTATAAACGAACGAATTTGAACCCTCTGGCTGTAACATTAAGGGTTATTTACATTTGTATGAGTTTATCAGACTAGCGCTACTGCTGCTGCAGCTTGCTGTTCCATACATTTTGACCACGTAGGTATTGCACTTTTCTATGAAACAGCAAATTACGGTCTAGAATCATGTGCTAATTTAATGGTATAAGTTTGCGCGTCGAAGTTCTTTTCCACCCTGTATATGAATAATAAGTGTTGTAAAATAAGTGAAGATACATGAGAAAATTCTATGTACAGATGGTGTATCTTTTAAAGTAACTTATATAACAACATTTACTAAACAGGGCTATGATTGATCAATTTTATAATATCAAGTTGCTTTTAAGACGAAACCTTTTAAAATAGCATCATACAATATAAATTGTCACTTTGCTTCGTTCCGTTGCTTAGGAGGCTGACTTTTCAATAGGCAGATAACTTTTGTCTGAAGAATACTTATGACAGTTTGACATATTTTCTATACAAAAGCTGCAATATTTACTCGTCAGATAAGAGATTACTGACTATTGAAAAATCAGCCCTTTATGTTTTTGTTTTACTTTATCGATAGTTTCATCAAACATTATTCATTCTTAGAAGCATCTTAATTAGGTAGTAATGAAATAAGACTTTGAAGCTGTGCGCGCTACTTGTTTGCTATAGTGCGTAAGTACTAAATACGTGTACAGATGTATTTTCATAGAATGCAATATTTTACTTCCGACAATATACCTTTTAGAACTTATAATTATTATTATATTCACTAGGTCTACTACAGTATATTGAAATTACGTATCATGCATTTTGTGCATATTTTATGCAATAATAGAAACTAATTTCGTGCACATACATTTCGAAGAATGCCGTAGAAAATTAAAATACATATGTAAATGTATATATATAAATTATATGTACAATTTAGCTTATTATATCACAAAAGCTTAGTCAAATGGGTGACAAAACCGCCGTCTATGAACATAGGCATTACCAAAGGCATTACAGATCCTTTCCCATCTTAGAGACACAGTTGAAATATCTCATGTGTATATCTCTCATAAATTTTAAGATCGAAAAAATAAAGTATCCTATGAATTTAGAACATCAAAAAGGTGCGTTTAATAAAAAGGTGAATGTTACCTGCAATTGGACAAGTCCGGTGGGTATATCAGTATTGGTGAGAGCATCGACGACGCAGTCCTAGTGATTGTCGGATTAGACCGGATCGTTTTCACCCTTAGGGGGAAGAAATGGAAAAAAATCACGCTTAGGTGCCAAGCAACGACAATGTTACGACATGTGTTATTGACACGTCAATAGGGTGGTTTTATGTTAAGGCATTATGTTTTGTGTGTTTGTTTCATAAAGTGTGACTGTGAGTGATTCTTTAATTTTTTGAACTTGTTTGAAATTCGATTGTGTTGTTCCACGGAGTTTTCTATCGCAAAGCACAATGCACATGTATTATGGTGATCATTTATAAAGGCGCTTATGCGGCCTCAGACATCGTCACGTATCGAGCATCGAGATCGATATGATGATAAAAATATTGGGGTTTTTCTTAAGACAAATATGTAGTTAAATTGCTGTTTATCTTTATCGTACATCAATAGGAAGAACCAAATTAATGTCAACAAGTATAATTTCTTACGGACAACTTTTGTATTAACCGAAGATTGGTTAGTGTCGAAAAGAAGAAATAAATAATCTTTAAAAAAAAAATTCAAGAATGGTTCTTTTGTATGATAATAACCAGAAGGCCAATACTCGTAATTTAAAACGTTCAAAATCTAGTCGCAGTCTCATCTCGGCGACAAACAAACGTCAAAAACTTTTCAAAATGTAGGGAAATTAGAGGTATATTTGACAGATTGAGACTGAGATCAGACTGCGAACGATCTTAAAATTACGAGAATTACTCCTCAGATATAATTGATATTACTTATTATTTTATTTTTACATTAGAAAATAAATATCTCTAAATTAAACACCCGTTATAAGGAAATATTTCCCACTGAATCTTTTTTGTTTTTACACAGAAAATCCCGTGTCCCAACAATGTATCGATCATGTACTTTGCGTGTGAATGAGTTTATGTATGCCAATTCGCTTCATGTAAACAATATTTAACATAGTTGTTAAAGTATGTCCTCGCCCAATACATAAGCTCCCTCTCACCATATTATGTATGATGATATGAGAACATCACACAACGTTGAACATGTAAAGAACGCTATATAAAAATCAAACTTTTATTCTAAAGACATGCTTTTAATATGTTCGCTGCAGCTGAATTTTTGTGCGTAGTTTTTACTACTTTTGTCAACTTTAGGTAAGTATTAGAAAAAGTAAAAACAAAATCTTTTATTGCAGATTTTAGTCCATTTAAGACGAGGACTAAGCTGAATAAATTACAGTTAAGTACACACACATACAGAGAGCCTGTTTAACACCTGGTTACTGAAAAGCTAATCAACAATAATTTGGTAACAGGCTGTCAAACTCATGTAAGCTGTTCTTATTGGCTGACTGGAATAACAACAGACAGTCAGACCAGTATTACCATATCTGTGTTGATTAGCCATTCAGAAACCGGATGTAAGCAACAGATTTACTGAATAGGGTTTCAGCGGGCGGAACTCGAGGGGGGTAAGTAAAAGTGAGTGCCAGATCTATTCTATAAAAATGCACACACGACTCAACAGCAACGAACAAACTAAACAGGATTACATTTTATTCAAAATTCTAGGGCATTTAAATACCATGCGTTGCAAACTCTAAAGCAACTTTAACAACACTATTATTAATTACCAAATACTGTCCACTTACTCGATTTCCGGGGAGCTGGGCAGATTAGCCATGCATGGCTCGGAGATTTTCTTCTGAGCCGTAACTGGTCGTGCCTTGTCGGCTGGTACTGATATGCTTCTGCTGTAGTCCATGCTACTGCCTAGACGACTTGATTGTTTCTTCTTTCTGTAATTTTAAATGGGAAAGTTTTGAAGGGTGAACGGAATATACAAGGTCCCATTAAAATAGATGCGACAAACTTTTAGAAATCATTCAGACCACCAAAATAAGGACGATGGTAAAAACATATATAAGAAAAACGCAGAAAAATAATCAGCTAACGAAAATACACTAATGTGCCGGCAATTTATTATTTTAGGTCAAAATAAAATCACTTTTATCAGTGTTTTTTTTTGCTTGGATACCTTTGGTTCGACGTACTGAGCGCGGTGTTAAAATTTGTCCATCTATTTTAAAGGGACCCTGTATAGTTATCGAAGCAACATTGATTTTACTGGCATGCGCAAAGGTAGCCCACGAAATTCAAATTACCTACTTATGTTTTTTTTTTTGCAATTTGCAGGTCAGTGTTAGGTTGTATGTTGATTAAAATATGATTCGCAACCGTAACAAATATGGTTTTACAGAATTAATCATTAGAATCAGCAATACAACACCTTAAGTTAGACTCGGCCTCAAATGTCATGATTTCATGTAATAGTCATTCAATAGGGTTACAGAGGTATGAGGAACAGGGCGTAAAGTTCTCTCATACTCTATAGAAAAGGGAGGATCCTCCGACCAAACGGGTGTTGTGTCTAGCAGGCAACTGCCCGATGATTCATGTCGGGTCATTGTATCTATGCTAGTTGCGCGGTAAACTCTGCATGCGAGATGCAGGATTTCGTGACGTCAGTAATCAGTATGACGCGTTGTTCGCATGTGGCGTTGTAGATACCGCTACAGGGTAATGTGAACTTAGAGAGATGTATTGACGATTTTTAACCGACTTCAAAAAAGGAGGTTCTGTATTCGACCCGTATGTATGTATGTATGTTTTGTATGTCCGCGATTTTCTCAAAAAATAATGAAGCAATTTTGATCACTCTTTCACTAATGTGATCTACATACTTTCAAGAAAGTTTTAGTATATAATATATTAGGTAATTATGATTATAATTCTATAAATAAATATTTGGTACGGCCGCGAATCATATATCTAGCAACATAGAACCTGGTACTGAGCTGCAAAAAAGGTAAGAAAAATTAAATTTCGCGGCTTTCCCTGACGCTTTCGCCTTAAACAGTTATGAAATGTATATCAGAACTAGCTAAGTAGGTAACTAGAATAGATGATCTATAGCTATACTAAAGGGTAAACATTCTGCAAATTATAAGTTATCCAATAGTTCAGCACATACAAGGAATGTTTTTCTAGCTAACTACCTTACGCTACAAAATACATTCAACTATTAAATTAGATATTTTAAATAGTAATAACTAATGAGTAATGACATTCAACAACGAGTAAGATATTGATACAATATGATAGATCTGCAACCAATAACATAATTGATAGCTTACAAAACTTAACAAATAATTAATATAACGATTAGTATGCGCATGAGTCGCCTTCGTACTCACTTGCTCGGCGACGATTGAGCGGAACGCACGAATCGCCGGACGCTTGCAAATAAACGTCTTTTATTTACGACACCATTATTAACATTACACACTAAATTGATATTACTCAGCATATTAACAAAGCTCGGCTTTCTTTTTCGTAGTTCCTCATTTCCTTTCAGTTCATATTCTAATAGTTACTTTATTTAGTTAGGTCATAAAGAATCACCCTCTTAAGGCTGCGTTTCCACCAGAGATGAGCGAGGATGCGTAGCGAGGGATGTGTGTGAAACCAGCCAATAACATCGCTTCATTTTTTATAGCTTGATCTAAGTTAGCGTTGGTATTGGTTAGTTTTACACTCATCCCTGGCTACGCATCCTCGCTCATCTCTGGTGGAAAGGCAGCCTTAATGTGCTAATACTGCTGATAACACACTGCGGTCACAAATCGGTACACCAGGCGTTGTTATAGCACTGTTTCGTCACGACCATTCACTTTCTCACAGTCTATAATTCTATTTCGAATAGTCATTCGATTAAAAACACATAACATTGGTATTAAGGGTTACATAACAGGACAAGGCATTTCAGATACCCGGTGAAGTCAGTCTTTTCCATTTTTTACCGACGTCATTTAGGGATAGCATTAATTGAAGATACATACTCGCAAAGGAAGGGATCCTCCAGTAGTTCTGCTGCGGTGGCGCGTTGTTCCGGTTCAGGTATGAAACAACGCAGTATGAAGCTCTTGGCTCTGGTGGATAGCTCGCTCGGGATCTCTGGGTGCATTTTGTAGTAACCCACCTGTACACATTCGATTGATGACGAAGTTAGTAGAAATAAAGTATTTTTCTGTTACTGTTAGCCTGCATCATCTCACTGCTGGGCAAAGGCCTCTCCCCATGACTTCCAGCTCTTTCGATCCAGAGCTAAAGTGGACCATTTGTCTGATGTATAAGCTATGTAGAATATATAAGCTAGCAAGAACGTAGTACGCCTTTTATGCTTTCTAAACAACAATTTTTTGAATGGCCTATTCACGGGGCGAATTTTCTAGAATATTCTCAAGTCATTCACTGTCGGCTATTTGGGAAATTTTTATCTTTTCAACTTTAAACAATTTTTTCAAATCACTTTATTATGTCAATTTATTTTATCCAAATGGTTCGAATCACATTCGAGTTCATGTTTATTTATTTACATATTTACATACCTTAAAAACAGCTGCCTGAGGAGATCCTAATTCAATAAACGGTGGGTTTCCTGTCGCCATCTCAACCACTGTGCAGCCCAGCGACCAAATATCAGCCTGAAAACACACAATATAGTGAAAACCTTTGAAGACATGTCGTAATATACGGCCAACAACCGTGGAACGAGCATGCGCAACCGTAGTAAAAATCAAGACCAGACAAAATGAAAAGAAAAAGTACAAATAAAAAAACAAAAGACTGTCGCGACGCGGTTATATTTACAAGAATTCGTATTACAGTAACCTATAATACAAGTGTCTACTACACATGCAAAGAGAATCAATAATCACTTTTGCATTTCCATATTTATATTAATTATATAACGAAGCTGGTCGGAAATGTCGGTATAAACAAATGAGTAAAATAATTAAATTAATATCTTAAGAGCTATCAAGTGGACACATAAGATCTCTTATCTATCGAGACATGTTTATTTATTAAGGGCCATCTCATAACAGCAGGTGATAAGGCAAGCAATTAATTCCATTCCATATCTAAATGCTTGTTTCCTTTCTACATTAAAAAAAATCAACATTTAAGTATAACTAAAAAGGTTAAGGACCGATGACCGTAGGGGTAGACGTGTTCTTGAGTGGAGACCGCCAATCGGTAAACGTAAGGTGGGACGCCCTCAGGCTAGGTGGAGCGACGATCTTCACAGGATGGCTGGTAGCAGCTGGATGAGAGTCGCCGAAAATCGATTTGAATGGCGTGCAGTGGACATGAGGCTGAGTATGATGATGATGATGAAATTTGGAGTCGTAGCGCAAACTGAGCTGTACAGTTATTTTCCCAAAAACACATCTTCGTTTATAAGTTTGGAAACTAATTTGCGACCACTGGATAAATCCTCGGCGTCTCGTTTATCGGTGTGCACTGGCCCTACATCTATCTATACTAATGAAAAAGCTGAAGAGTTTGTTTGTTCGTTAGCGTGTTCAAACAAGAACACGCTAATCTCTGGAACTAACCAGTCCGAATAAAAAAAAAAAATTGCATTTGGCTTGGTTTAACATTACGCTAGGACCCTGAGGAGACGAGCAAAAAGAAAAGAAAGTCAGAAAGAACGCTTAGCAAAAACAAAGTAGTAGCGTGTGCAGGCGATCCGATGCGATGGGGTGGGTGGAGGGAACAAGAAAGATGCGGAAAGAAGCTAGGAGGCCTACTACAAGCTCTTAACGCGATCCATTTTAGGACCTAAACTGAACTGTTCTTCTAATTCGTACCATGACGTCAGTTTAACGATTCAGTTTAGGCCGTGCCATCTGCTGACAGCGATTGTCCCAAACTGAGTCGCAAGTTTTGGTTTCATTCACTCTTGTTTGGTACCATGACGTCCATAGAGCAGCTCAAGCGATGCAGTTTAGGAACCTAAACTGAAATGTCTTGTTTTTAATCGTTTTTAATTAGATCATGGTAGGCCACCAGTCTTGTCATAAGATTAGGCAAATACTAACCGGTGCTCCGTAGCCTCTCTGTCCCTTATCAATGACCTCAGGCGCCATATACTGCAGTGTGCCGGCAAACGTCTCGGTAGACGGACAGAGCCCGGCCAAACGCTTGGACGTGCCGAAGTCCGAGATCTTTACCACGCCGCTGTAAGTGTTGACGAGGACATTGTCGCCTTTTATGTCGCGGTGGACTATCTTTTGGTCGTGGAGGTATTTTAGGCCTGAAAAGTTTTTTTAGCAAACACTAAAAACTACATTGTAATTCACAAAAGAAAATTAAACTCTACACAAATCGCTAAAAGTTTAATTCAGTCATAGATCATGAATAGTGAATACAGTAAGCAGTGATTACGTTGACTATTTCATTGTTGAGAACGATCCAATGTCATGAAGCCACATTCGATGTAGACCAAATCTGTAACTCCAGCTGGGCCAATCACAAAGGCTCGGGCGGGCCGCAGGTTGAGTAAAGCTGCTTTAGACAATTGTTTTATAAAAAAAAAGAATTTGTAACTCAACTCACCCTCCAGAATTTGTTTAGTATAATACGCTATAGTGGCTTCATTTTCTTTCAAAGGTCCCCACTTTGACCGTAGCAATGCGGATAGTGAACCTCCTGGCACTTGCTCCATGAAGATTTTGAAGTAGTTGTCTTCCGATATCGACCCTAAGTACTGGAATAAAATAAATTTATCATTGGTTAGACTTAATTTAGACGTCTTCTTTTTTTTTACAGTCTAGATTGGATCTCCCTGATACTGTAATTTTCAGGAGTTTTCATGGGTTTAATAATTACCTGCTACGGTACGGGGCCAAAGACAATAAGTTTTTACTGCAAGCAGTGCAAGTGTAGGCAGAGAAACTCGGAGCGATGACTCTCAGTGCCATAATTATATTGAGATGGTTCATACTATTGCATGGTTTACTCAAGCATCTTAACTTGCGTTTTATATCTACTTATGAGGTAGAAGTGTTCCGTAAATACATTGTAATAATATCAGCTAAGGAAACTTTTTTGTATTATCTCATTTAGACCTTCAGATGCCACAAAAGAGCCAACACGAAACATGACCTCGTACAAATCGTGCCAAAAGTTCATCATCATCATTTCAGTCGAAAGACGTCCACTGCTGGACATAGGCCTCCCCCAAGCACCTCCACTTCGACTGGTTCTGTGCTTCTCGCATCCAACGGGTTCCTGCGGCCTTCACAAGGTCGTCGGTCCACCTTGTGTGAGGCCTTCCAAAGCTACGTCTTCCGGTACGCGGTAGCTACTCCAGAACCTTTCGGCCCCATCGGCCATCTGTTCTGCGAGCAATGTGCCCTGCCCACTGCCACTTAAGTTTGGCAATTCTTCGGGCTATGTCGGTTACCTGCACAATATTCCAAAAGTTCTTACCTGCACAATATTCCGATGCCTGAGCTGCGAGTGCAGCAATATCTCCTCGTGCAGCGGCTGCACGTCGCCGAGGTTCCTCTCGGGGATCTCCTTGACGGCGATGCGCACTTGTGTGTTGAGGTCTCTGGCCGCGTACACTATGCCGTATGTTCCCTTACCGAGGACTATGCGTTTGTTGGCGTCGTCTAACTCGTATTCAAACTGGGAAAAGGAATTGAGGATGTTTTACTTTATTTGTGATATGAAATAAAATATAATTTATAAGTTTTTCGTCTTTAAGATATTGGAAGAGAGGAGTCTCCTAGCACAGGTTTATTTTGCTTAATAAAAGGAGGCTCCAATCGCTAGTCTTTAACGTATTTACTTTTAAATATAATACCTTAAACAATTTTTCATTTTATATCAAGACTAGCAGCGCCCCGCGGTTTCACCTGCGTAAGTTTTGATTTCAAAAAAAAATCTGGAGAGGGCCATCCTTGTCACCTGGGGGTATAAAAAATAGCCTACGACCTTTTCTCAGACGTACCAAATATACACAAAAAATTTCATAAAAATCGGTCAAATCGTTTCGGAGGAGTTCGATAACAAACACTGACGAGAAATTTTTATATATAAGATATGCGATGTTCCATGGACTACTAAGGGCTGTTCGCATTTCCTTTTCTTTTAAGATATTCAAGTTATATGTAAGAAAGAGATGGCGCATTTTGACACCAAATGTTTTTATGTGACAATAAAAGAGTTCGTAAAGAGGAAAGAGTGCAAAGTTGCGGATCTATTTTATAGTGTACAATTTAGAGGTATTTATTAAGAGTGATCTCTGTAAACTCAGTCAATGGTTGTCACTGAAGCCAACTCTAGAACAGCTTATCAATGTATCGTTAAAGCAGCTCAAAGATAGCTGATATTTAGTGTAACAGAATGTCTTCTGTCTCTCTTCTCAATCGCCCTCTCACTGCTGAGAATCGTAACTCCGTTTCAATTTGTCAACGGTCTCTCCATCTCTTACGATCAGTGGCCTGGTGGAGAGCGGCGCTGATGGGTATTTCCAATTGATTCGACCACCTTTTTTTGCTTCGACCTATTAAGTTTTTTTACCTATATTTTTCCAGCAGTGAAACAGCTTATTTGTACTAAATATAATATTTGATTTGTACAAGGCACCCTACATACCTTAAGCTGATCCTGCATAACACTGGTATCTAAATCGGTGACCTTCTCGTGGTCAGCAGTGAGTTCTCCCAAAAGATCGTGCAGACGTTGGCGACACGCTTGCGACGGCAGAAAGATTTGGAAGTCGTCCGAGTTCTCGCTCACGTAAAGGAAGAGGCAGCGCTCGTCGCGTTTGTATAAACTGAAAAAGTGAATCAAATCTTATGAACAGTCTGATAGTATCATAATCATCATCATTTCAGCCGAAAGACGTTCACTGGTGGACATTGGCCGCCCACAAGCACCGCCACTTCGACGGGTTCTGTGCTTCTCTTGTCCACAAGTTGTGCCGATGACCTGATGAAGGCCGCAGGAATCCGCTGGATGCGAGAAGCACAGAACCGGTCAAAAAATTGTAATTGACTTTAGATAGTATAAAATCACACATCATGTCTTCCGGCGTTCGCCATAGTGAATTACTTATGAGTTTATCTGGGAATCTGGATCAAAACAAATCTAATGGAACATGTAATTTGCCTGTGCCTACGCGATTAGTAATTATTTGGCCATATCGTAGTGAAATTATAGTTTACAGTTCTTTGAACTTGATGCAATTAAAATAAAAAATTTCAAAGCATCACAAACGCCATGCAGATATTTAATTTGCAAATGGTTATCTGTTGTATGTTGATTAAAATATTCACGTCCGTAAAAAATATGGCTTTATAGAATTACAATCGTTAGAATCAGCAATACAACTCCTGAAGTTATAATTGGCCTCAAATGTCATGATTTCATGAAAAATCATTCAATAGGGTAATGTGATTTTAGAGAGATGTGCTGATGATTTTTATAAATATAATTCTATAAATATGTGTTACAGCCGCGAATCATAATTTAGATCAATATACGTGATACTGGCCTGTAAATTGCAAAAAAAACGTAAGAAAATTTAAATTTCGCCTGAGGCCTTTGCCTTAATAAATAAATAACCATTATGCTATTTGAGTAGAAGCTATTAATTACCTGTAACTCCTAATCATATCCGAGGTGAAGAGCCATCGATGCACCTGCCGACACTCACCGCGCATCGAGTCCAGACATAAGTTGAGGATCTCCACAGACTTCTGTTCAGCACCCATGTTTACGTTCACGTACGATGGCATGTACACTTTTGTTGTTTCTAAGATTAACACCTAGAAAGAAGAGAGAAACCACTTTATAATTTAAATTGTAATATAATTATATTCCTTACGAAACTGGCACCCTATTTATCTGAGTCATTTTCAAGGATGTTGCAAATCCATTGCTTTATACGTTCGAAAAATTTGTCTGCTCACAAAGTAGATAAATAACGCAATGAATGATGTTGAACTGTCAGAATGAAAGCCATTGCTACTGATACTGTGTTAAGCAATTACCCCGCGGGTGTATGAGTATTATTTGCCTTACTATGCAAGAGAATAATATAGGGAGGGTATTTGAGATGGAGCAGTGAGGGCAGCTACCGCTAGAACTCCAGGGAAAGGTCGTTTGGAGACCATATTACTGTTGGAGATATTTCTATCTAGTCATTCGCAGATTTTGAAAATATGGTAGGGTACAGGCTTGTGGCTAAGTAATAACAGCCGCACGGGTCGATCAATCAGGTACTGTGGTGGTTGACCCCTCCGTCATCCATGCCTCGGAAAGCACGTTAAGCCATTGGTCCCAACTGTGATTCGTGGCTCTTGGACAGTCGTTACGGGTCGTCAGAAGCCCGAAAGTCTGACAACCAGTCTTACCAAAGGGTATCGTATTACCCAGTAACTGGGTTCTGGAGTTCAAATAGGCAGTTGCATGTAAAATACTGGTATCAAGCTGCATCTGGTTAGACTGGAAGCCGACCCTAACATAGTTGGGAAAATGCTTAAGCAGATGATGGTACAGTACAGACATCATTACAATCGTCAATTCTCTTTTGTTTCTTGTAAGTATCAAAAGATTACGAACCAACTGTGGTAAGCAAAAACAAACATTTTGTATTTTGCCATAGATTTTTTTTCCTATTGGAAGTATATGTAGTATTAAAACTTGACTTACAGGAAACCTGATGATATTTTCACATTCGCTCTTAGTTGCCTCCACGAAGTACTCCATCCAAAAGGAGAATACTTGCTGTTCCGGGAGTGATATTTCTTCACTTTTTCTAAACCTGAAGCACACAAGTCTGAATTAAGTGGTGTTTGTATCCTTCTCAAGCCATACTGCTCCGTTGCGCCGCGTTGCACCGTCATGCTGCGTCATTTTACATATAAATTTTAAAACATGCCACACTTCTCCGTTGCGTTGTCGAATCAAAATCTTGCGCTGCGACGTCGCAACGCAACGTAGCAGTATGGCTTCACTCTTATAAGAACCACGACAGCCAATTTTATTGCAGTTTTCGTTTCAATTTAAATACGAAGTTCTTTATTCTAAATACGAAGATTTTTCTGGTTACGGCCTGACAATTTATTACTTACCCTTTCGGGGTCCTTACACTCAGTGACATCAGTCAAAAACGTTTGGGATCAAAACTAACTTACAAATGAATTATTTATATTAATTTCTTTATGTTTGCGATAATGGCTTAAAGCTACAATTACGGAGCCTGTAGAGCATAGCATTGATAGATCCTTACTACCTACTATAGTGTTCTCCCCAAAAAGATACCTACAATATCTAAATCTATTCCGAAAGCCAATACTGTCATGCCATAAAGCCATGCTGAAAGTATTTTGTTTTAATTTATACGTAGCGGTATCTACAAACACCACATGCGAACTACGCGTCATACTGACGTCACACAAAATCCTGCATCTCGCAAGCAGAGTTTACCGCGCAACTAGCATATATACAATCATTGGTCAGTTGCCCGCCAGACTCAGCACCCGTCTGGTCGGACGGCCCTCCCTTTTATATGGAGGATGACTGAATTTTACACCCTGTTCCTCATACTTCCATATATGATTAGATATATACATTCGATATTTACTCTACGTACACACTGACAGGTGGCTTACTTAGCGCCTAGAGCCCGTGATCCTTTGATACACTCTAGGCGTCTATCGAAGGCGCCAAACGTGCAGTGCGGCCGTTCCAAAAATTCTAGAGCGTTCGTTTTACTTCGCTACTCGCAAGGTGACCCGCTAGGCTCTAGGAGCTAAGCAAGCTACCTGTCAGTGCGTTAGTAGCTTTAGTTAAATAATGACAGATCTGAACAAGCATTTACTATTTGCAGGGCTATAATGAGATGCAAACTGATTAAATATACAGACCTACCTACCTACATGCATTCAAATATCTAAGTAAAGGTAACTATAACCAAACAATTCACCCATCCCTCATACATACACATAATCAGCCTATAATGTTCCCACTGCTGGGCCACAGGCCTCCTCTCGGTGAGAGGGAGTGGACCGTAATCCACCACGCGGGCCCAGTGCGGATTGACAGATGTCACATTTCTTCGAATTTTTGGTTCTAGGACATGCCGGTTTCCTCACGATGTTTTCCTTCACCGTTTTGAGAACAGTGGTTATGAAATAATTTAGATTTACACAAAGTAAAGCGCCTGTCTGGGTTCGAACCTACGCCCTACAACTAGTAAGTCGCGGCCGTTACCAGTTGGCCACCACTGCTCTCACCCATCCATCCAGGAATAAAATAACTTACCTATCAATTAATTCAATATTTCCAATAGTGGATTTGAGGTACCAATTCGGTGGTTTAAGTTTGAACATACATTCTGCTGCCTGTATTGCTTTCACATAGTCTTGTGCTAGTACCGATATCTCGAAGAAAGTCGCCACATCCCAGTAGTCTTTGAGTGACGATAGACTGCCCTTCTTGCCAATTAGATGGTTTAGCACCATGCCTGAAAACAAGAGAAACATTTAAGGGTCTCATCATCATCCAATCGAAAGACGTTCATTGCTGGACATAGGACTCCGCAAAGCGTTGCCACATCGACCGGTTCTGTACTATTAGCATTTCTTTTTTTTTAAGCTATTGCATAGCTCTTATCTCGGGCTTTGAGCGCGGCGACCGAATGAAGAAATTCCGTAACGAAAATAAACCTAACACCCCCCACTCCGACCGGCACAGCGGTGCAGCGTTGAAAGCCGTGCATCGTCTAACGTCGTATCAGTTCGGCAGACTTCGGCACGGTGTTTGTGTGCGTGCGACTAGACGTATGCTATGCAATAGCTTTACCGCGGCAGTCCCCGAGTGCCACACTTTTTTTTTTTTCTTTCTTTCTTTCTTTCAACTGATTCCTGATTCCAGGAACTTCATCGGGTCTTCGTTCCATCTTTTATATTAGGTACTTTTATATATATACAGGCTGGCCAAAAAGTCGTGGATCAACCGAAATAGAGAGATAAAGGAGGTCATTTCCACCACTGACAGAAATCGGATCGAATAATCGGAAATCGATGTAATCATAAATTGAAAGAGATATAATTTTAGTGTAATGAGGTTACTTATCTATTCCTTGTTCTAGAATGCAGTCGTTTCACGCACTCTGACAAACTCATTTGGTATTTAACCTACAGTCAAGAATATTAAACGAAACATAATGATATACTTTAGACAAGTTTATTATACTTACACAATTTGTTATGTCAAATGTTTCATGAAATATAGTCACATAAAATTATTAATCCATTAGACATTCTGCCTCTTTGGCGCTTAGCTAGAATTAAACCTAAAGAATTTCTGAGTAATAGGCGGGGTTGACCAATGCGATATGAAACAGTGTAATTCAAATGATTTTATTAATGAAATATATATATTTTGTTGAATATGCTGCTTAGTTGTTACGTCATAAAGGCGCATCAATCATTGCAATTTATACCTTATAACAATGACATAAGAGTCACATGGCGCGATCGCCTGCATTGCAAGGACTATACATTTTTATAAAATTAAAAAAAAAATCTTTCTAAGTTCACCAACTTTGGTTGTGCCTTGTCAGTCAGTCAGGGTGCTTTATATGATAATGATAAATGATTTATTTTTGTAAGTACCTACTTACAGAAATAAATCATTTATCATTATCATAATTATATTGATTGACGTTGACGTGTAAAGTACTTAAGTAAGTAAGTTGTACTTAGACGTCAATCACATTTTTTTTAAACTAGATGAGGTCGGCGTTTCGTATCTAAATATTCTGAGAAGAACGGCCGAAACAAACTCAGAGGTTGTGACCTCTGAGTTTGTTTAGAGGTTTTTTGTAAAGATTACTTACCAATATGTTGTAATTCTTGTGAGTTTTTAAAGTCATTGCCAGCTATAACTAAAAGTGTTGCCAAATTGATGCCCGCATACTCATTTGGTTGCACTTCGAAGCCCTGTCTGTACCTAAAAATGAAACAAATGAATAAAGGGAAACTCTATACTCAAATTGGTATAATAGCAGGCGGATACTGATGTTGGATGACTATAAACTCTGCCAATAGCTGATATATATTGTCGAAACTGTCATCGTATGAACTTCGTCTTCTTTCCGATTTATTTTTCGATTGTAAATATACAGGTTGATTGAAGATGGGTGTAAAGCTTTAAGAGGACTACATGACCTAAAGCGCGGTCTTTGTCGGACTGCATAGAAAAGAAAGAGAAGCGCGATGCCACAACGCTGGTAATTTCTTGCAAAATATGAAGCAATTATCGATTTACGAAAAATCTAGTGTTTGGACAAAAAAACTAAAACACTATAGTTTTAGTATGTTGCTTGTAGAATAATCTGACAAAAAATCATAATGATTGTATGTATATTAGTATGAATTTTGTTGTAAATAAAAAGTTTTTAGAGGTATCTTCATGATTTTTTTCTATCGTACCAAATAAGTTGTATTATGTTTTCAACACACTATCATCCTAGCATTTATCCTGAAGAATATCATATATTTTTTTGGTTTTTTTTACTGTAGTCTATCATATACTTTTATTGTTTCTAAAACTTGCGTTTTTTGCGTTTAGGTCTTGTAAGCCCCTTAAGGCGAAGATAGTATAGACAATTTAGAACCATTTAAGCCATGGTTGTCTTAGACGAAGTCTTAACAATTTTTTTTTACCTAATTTTTATCTTTTTTTATGTCTAATGACACAGAGGCCTAAAACATATTTTGCTTACACAATACTTTAATAAAATAAAATAAAAATGAATTCATTTATCATTCAAATTTTCCATAAATAAGCATTTATTTAAAATTTTGGGAATTTTCGAAAAAATACAAAAATTAGGTAAGATTTCGTTTAAGAAAACCATGGCTTAAATGGTTCTAAATTGTCTATACTATCTTCGCCTTAAAGCTTTGGACTCATCTTCCAATCACCATGTATTTATATTAAATGAATTGATCGATGACGCCAATCACGCCATCAATGACGTTTTTAAGTCCTCAGAAGTGCAGGTATATTATAAAATTTCCCTGTAACATATAAGCTTCAGCCAGCTGAATTAAACCGGTTTAAGATAGTATAGCTTTGACAATAGCGATTAGCAGTCTTGTCTAGTGATAATGAATGTCGTGTGTGACGATGCATGGCAGAGATAAATGTGATGTTTTAATAACGTCCATTATCCTATTGTTTATTTCCTGTGGATCAAAATAAATAAAGTACAAAACGACATACCACTTGATAGCATTGCCTAAGCTTTCTTTATCGGTGTGCTGAGATTCAACGAATTTGTCCTTGTATATGCGCCCGCACAGACACAGCATGTCAGGGAATCTGTTCTCTTTCTTCTCCAAAGCCTTGACGCATACTTTGAGAGCATTCTCTCGGTCTCCCTCTTTGTTCCGCCTGTTAAGAAAAAGAGAAGGGATGTTTAACTCTTCTATTTTACTATTAAGGCCACACACCTAGAGTAGCAACTGTTTTTGCGATATAATGTCGACTTTACTTCAATTAGTAATGTTGATATTTTTAGATAGTGAACACCACGCTTAGCTGGGATTCGCGAGGTGTGAGCTAGCCCTAATGGCGAGAAAGAATCTCACAAAATTATGCTTGGATGCTTGTTAGTCAATAACATTCTGCAGCAATATACCTAACGTGCGTTCGCGATTGGTTTGCCAAAAATGTAAACAAATATGATTTAATGGAAAAATAACATTAATTCCTATACAATATAGTTCAGTTACAACTTCCAAGATTTTTATAACTTTTTCAATAGTGCTAGTTAGTTTGAAATCAACTTAATCGTCATTGAAACAAAGTTGATATTTGTTTAACTTGAAATAGGGTGGGGTGCAGCACCGTGCACTTTTTCTATAGAGTCCGTTCACAGATATTTTACCACTGTCAAAATCACAGTGGTCCCGTGATACCGTTGCAATAAGGTAGCTATTGGGTTGCTGCCATTGACAAGTTTGTCAAATTCACAAGAGATCTTTATTATTGTTACAATAAGGTTGCTATTGGGTTGCTGCTGTCACAAGTAAAATAACTGTGAAAAGACTGTACTGACCCGTTTACGTAAAATTTTGTATGTTTATAAGGCTGAATTGGCGGATTTGTCATAAAGTGTATACAAATAAACAAAACAATGACAAACCGAGTACAGTTCTATAATTAAAAACCTTACTTTTTATTTTACAAAGCAATAACAAAGTCTTGGTTCATTGAGGTTTTATATGTGTAGTGTTAATGTTTATAAATAAGGATACAACTATAACTTATACCAAGAAAATGTATTTTTAAAACAAACACCCAACTATCATTGTAGTCAACGGTGTTATTATAACAATAATTTATTGAATTATAACTTTTTTATCACATAGTTGTTGGATTTTACGCGCGAATATTTTTTATAGATGGAATACTCTCTTTATTGTTAAATTAATTCTATAACAAATTACATACAGGGTTATTGGAAAAACACCAACAACCTCTTAAGAGGTCATCGTACTTATCATTATGAACAATTTTTACTATGGGAAAAATCAGCTGTTCCCTACATTTATGTTCGTATAACTCGTCAAAATGTAGGGAACGGCTGATTGTTTTTTCGCGATGTCAGGTTTGGTGCCATAGTAAAAGTTGTTCATAATGAAGAGGTTGTTGGTGTTTTTCCAATGACCCTGTATAATAAGAACCTTTGAGCGTTAGGTACATATTAGGGTGTTAAAATGGGCGATCTTATTGTTAAAATCAATATTTCACAGGCAACCTTTGGCTGCAACAACCAATTTCAACCTTCATCATCTGCCTAACCTTTTCCCAACCACAAGCAAACACCCAAAAGTCTAACCGGATGCAGCTGAAATACCAGTATTTTACATGGAGCGACTGTCTATCTGACGTCCACAACCCAGTAACTGGGTAATACGACACCCCTTGGTGAGACCGGTTCCTTTTTGGTACTGGTTTTTTTGACAGACCAATTTCAACCTTATAACAAAGAAATAAAGTTAAGTTAGTAAAAAAAACTTACCGATTCATAGCAAAAGCGTACATAAACCTAATAATAGGCATATTGACATAATTCTTCCTGTTCATAATGGTCTTCAGATCATCTACCACGTGAACAATGGCGTCATAGTCTTGTATCTCGCGATAGGATATCAACATGTTGAGTATAGTGTCTCCTGATAGGACGGCTGGGTCGTCGAGGCGCCTGCGCATAGCGTGGAGCATGTTTGCAAGTTCTAATCCGGTGTATGTTTCGCGCGCTTTGCGGAGGTCCGATAGGAATTTTTCTTGGAGATGGGCTCTGCGAAAAGAAGTTTAGGGCTTATTTGTGTGATTATTTTTGATTTTTCGGCGCAATCTGCCGATGTTTTTAAACTGTTGAGAGCATTGTACAGGGTCGGCGGCGGCCCTTAGACAGGCGGCAGCGTCATTTACAACAATTAAAATAAGTTACAGAAATAGATACATTCGTTTTTTTTTTGTTTGCCTATACTGTCCCACTGCTGGGCAAAGGTCGCCTCCAAATCCTTCCAGGAACTCTTTTCTTGCACCACATCGAAACGGTTTTTTACCATAATATATTTTGCGATACACTCAACTCATTTTGAGCGACGAAAGATACGCTTGGTTTACTTATGTACATTCAGCCTTACTTTACCGCTATCGGTCTAATACGTTTTGATTGTCATACAAATCTGCATTATACACATAACCTGTAACATATACCTACTGTTTCCTTATACTTTTTATTGTTCAAGTCAACATAAAAGTATAAATCTGCCTTTTAAAAACAACAAGCAGGAAACAATAAAAACATTATGTGTGCGCATTGTAAATATTATAACTATTAATTCCAGTTAATTAATAAATACCACAGAAACTTGCTTCTTGAATGAACCACATTTCAATTCAATGAACGCAAGTTGACCTTTATTAATTTGTATGCAAATATCCTTACATTCATAATTTTACGACCGAGGTCCATTATGCACACACATTTCATCAGTTATGTTAGTCCCATATAATGGAGCCACGCCTGTCAGTTGCTATGAAGACTTAGGGCTGATACCGCGACATTCCTTATGATAAAAACCCAACAACACCATCCACCCGGGATCGAACCCAGGACTCTACGCTTAGCAGTTGCACTGGCGATGTTACACCAAAGACGAAGTCGAATATCTTTAGACCCAAGACCAAACATGAGCTTAGACCAGCTGCCATTGAATAATAAACCTTATTTCAAGTATCTTAAGTTATTTCAAATGAGTTCACACGACCATGTCATGCACGATCGCTCGAGGAATCGTTTGTTGTTTCCGAACTTTGAACTTTACGACTCAGAAATTATGAGTATTTTTCACTGTCATCAGAAAATCCATTCTTTTGTCTACACATTATTTGTTTACTTACTTCGTCTGTACTTCAACATCTTGCAGTATATTCTTCAGTCTCAAGGTCAGATGCTGTTTGGGGTCAGCAGAGTCTTCGCCCTTGAACTTGGTAGCAGCTGGATTTGTCGTCACACAGGTCCCAGCATCCGTCAGTTTGTAGGATACGAACAGGAAGTTCGGTAGTGATAACTGGCAATGGGAAAACAGAGTTTATTTAATTGATAAAAAGGAATGAGCTGGATGATTCTGTGAGTAATTCATTGATGATGTATGTGAGTCATTCATTGAAAGGAATATTTAATGGAATAATTTATTTAATGGGTGAATTTAATTAGCATTTTAGTCTAAATTGTGTGACTAAATGCTCATAAGATGTAGGGAGTTGTAATCCATACTAATATTATAAATGCGAAAGTGTGTCTGTCTCTGTGTCTGTAACTCTTCACGCTTAAACTGTTGAACCGATTTAGATGAAATTTGGTATAGAGGTAGTTTGAGTCCCGGGAAAGGACATAGGATAGTTTTTATTCAGATATTTCCACGGGATCGAAAGTTATGCGGGTGAAACCGCGGGGCGCTGCTAGTTAAAATATACAATTATACCGAAACAGATACATAGCATTATCCGCTAAAACGCATGTATTTTGTGACAATTTTCAGATGTTTCACTAAATCACAGTAGCTTAATAAAAAATCAAATAAGAAAATAAGAATATTGCTTCTTATATTAATGGAACCAGCCAGTCTTGCCAATGGGAGTATTATATTATCTGTGCCAATGGGTATCGTGTTACCCAGTAAGTAACATGGTTGTGGAGGTCAGATAGGTAGTCGGTCAGACTAGAAGCCTCCCCCAACATACAACGATGTTATTTATATGATATTGTCTGGAATGGACAGAATCACAGCCCTGGAGGACATAGTGTGGTCTTAGAGATGACCCTAGTAACACGGCACTTAATAAAGCGAGGAGCAAGCTGTCCAGAAAAATAATCTGTAAGTTGGGAAAAGGCTAGGCAGATGATGATGATGATTCTAACTCTAACTATAGGTTAGTTAGAGTTAGAATCATCATCATCTACTCGTATTATCCCACTGCAGGGCAAAGGCCTCTCTCTTTTCCACACAATTCTGTCTTTTGCGAGTGCCGGCCAGTCCCTACGGTAGGAGTCTAGCTCGTCCCGCCATCTTCGTCATGATGATTAAACGAAGGAATCTAATAACATCAATGTAACATACTTCTCAAGCTGATAAAACCATAATTCCTATGCTTAAGAATTTATAGTCTTTTTATCGCATTGTAAATACTAGTAAGTCTTGTAAACAATAGGCAAAATAAAAGTAAATTAACGACTGAATAAGTTTTATCTCTTTACCGCAGGTTATAACTTTACTACCTACGCAAAATCATGACATGATTCTACAGGTACTAAGGATCAGCGTACACCGGCGGACGGCACGAGAGGGTTTAGGACATGCCAATGAGACTATAGAGCAGTGGTAGCAGTCCAGTGGTATCGGCCCCGACTTACGAGTTGTAGGTCGTGAGTTCGAACCCAGACAGGCACTTTACTTTGTGTATTTAATTTCATCAACACTGCTGTCAAAACGGTGAAGGAATACATCGTGAGGAAACCGACATGTCCTAGAACCAAAAATTCGAACACTCGCACTGGGCCCGCGTGGTGGATTATGGCTCACTCCCTCTCACGGAGAGGAGGCCAGTGTCCCAGCAGTGGGAACATTATAGGCTGATTATGCAATGAGAGTAATCAAAGTAGTCAGAATTGTTAGAACTAAAAAAACATTAATTTAGATCTTTATTTTTAAATAGCCTATACTCTAGGCTATTTAACATCACGCTAGGACCCTTAGCCTAATTTGATAGCTTAATTCTTGAAGAAGGCCCTATAGCCTTCTTCAAGAATTAGGCTATCAAATCCAAAAAAAAATGTTCAAATCCGACCGTTGGTTCCAGAGATTAGCGCGTTCAAACAAACATACTCTTCACTTTTATTATTAGTAGAGAAGATAGAGATATAGATAATAGTTAGCTGCTCTATGTTGTATCCAATTGTTGTTACAAAATACACACTCAAAGGACGCGGGAATCACCAGCAATTGCTCAATAAAGACCAAAACACAATACAACAAAATAACATACAATGCTTCAATTCCCCAAATAAAAAACCGACCCATAATTGAATTAGGCATAGACGTATTTGAATTGTCATTCTCGCATGATTGAACACACGAACGGGACAATTTGACAAATTGAGAGTAATAGCTTGATAGGTGCATATTCACGACGTGGCTGACAGGCGACAGCACATACGTACTTACATACTACACAAGAAGTGATATATTTAAATAATAGGTAAATTGCCGATAAAGTGTGACTGAGCTGGTGCGGAGATCTCGATGTCGGATGACAAAGAGATATAGGATGATAGTTGATTTTGTAGGGCAGGCCACGCGTGGTTACAAAACCTGTATGAGCTGGTAATTGCGTAACACACTATCAGTAGCAATAGCCTTAATTTTGACAGTTCAACAACATTCATTGCGTTAGTTACGTTGTTGAGCAGAAAAATTTTTCGAACATAAGAAGCAATGGATTAGCAATGATAGGGTTTTAGCTAATTAGGGTGCTGGCCTCTTCTATTGAAACTCCGTACTAACGCCAGCTCAGGTTTAGGTCAACCGGGGTAGCGGGATCGTCCGAAAGGGTTACCGCTGCCCTGGAACATAAAGGGCTAAGGAAGGAACACGGGTGGGGTTTAGTCAGTAAGAGTCTGACACTCCCTTCCGCTCCACCCAGAAAAAAAAAAAAGCTGTAGCTCAAAGTACCAAGTAACCACTGACGTGTCTCGGCCATGGCCTACTGTACCTATAGTAAAAGTGCGCAGTGCTGCACACCCCCACCCTATTTCAAGTTAAACAAATATCAACTTTATTTCAATGACAAATAGGTTGATTTCAGAGTGACTAGCACTATTGAAAAAGGTATAAAAATGTATGAAGTTGTAGCGTAAACTGAACTTTATTGTGTAGGAATTACTATACGACACCTAAATGCCTTAATATTATTGCACTGTTGGATTTTCAACTCTCGGCGCTGACCCTAGAGCAGCAAATCCAAGTGCCCTTTTATTTAGGGATATTTTGGTACTGCCTAGTTTAAATGAAAACAGGCATAATTATATGAACATATTATAATGAGTTTTAGATTTAGAGTATGTTGTTAGGGCATATTATTATTAGGGTCTGGGTATTTGTGCTCTCAAGACAGACACGAACAGACCCTTACGACCGTATACTTCCTGATAATAAAGATCTCACACAAATATTGCACAATGATAAGTTATACATACGACTCTCAGACCAATCTTCACATGCTAATAAAAAAAACCTTTTTAATTAAAAACCAGTATAGGTACAAATGAATAAGATAATTTTCCTCCTTCACACAGGTTCCATAATTCCATGTAATGTTTTAGAACATTATGGAGAATATTAGTCATGTACGGTTAGCAAAAGAGATAACTAACCACATCTTTGTTTTATTTGAATTTGTTTTGATGGTCAAATGTTTTTCCGAATGATTCTTTCCACAAAAACAGACTGGACTTTACCTCACTGTACTTTTATCATGTAAAAAGGATGATGAGTTTTTGCTTTAGAATTAAATATTAAGTACAGAACTTTTTTGTATGTATTTTTTTTCTTGTATTGCCAAATTGGCATTTATCTCACACAGAATAAAGCAATTATATCAATTATATTTTTAGTATACTACATTATCAATATTCGATTCGCCTGGCTAGCTTTTCCCAACTATATTGTGGTCGGCTTCCAGTCTAACCGGATGCAGCTGAATACCAGTTGCTTACTTGGGGCGACTGCCTATCTGACCTCCACATCCTGGGTAATACAATACCCCATGGTAAGACTGGTTGTCAGACTTGGGTTTCTGACGACCCGTAACGACAGTCAAACATCCACAAATGACAACCGGTACTAACGGCTTCACGTTATTATCAATAATGGATCGATATTTAATGTTTACTTACATTACAATTTTCCTGCCAGTACGGTAAGTCCAAGAGAACAACTTTTGTTTGTGGACATAATGACATGATTGCATGTTACAGAGCACAGCGTTCTTAATAGCGTCATATAAGTAAGATACGACTTTGTCTATTATTGAGATAAGTGGCGCCTTGGCAGCTGGCGCTTACATATTTTGTGGTCATTCGACTAACTAGTCGCGTAACGCGTTTCAAGAAGTTTCCACTTAAAAAAATAACTATTTTTTTAAGTGGAATCTTCTTGAAAAGCGTTGAGCGATTTTTGCTAGGGGAAATTCTTATGGGTTCGAGTCACGTACAGACGCCAGCACATCAACCTACCCGAAACTGTCAAATTTTTCCAATCAACTTTGAACCTTATGCTTTAGCAATAAAAGTTGAAAATATATTAAATAAATTTGACAGATTGTAATAGCTTGATGTGCTGGCGTCTCATCATCATCTGCCTAGCATTTTCCCAACTAGGTTAGGGTCGGCTTCCAGTCTAACCAGATACAGCTGAATACCAGTATTTTACATGGAGCGACTGCCTATCTGACCTCCACAACCCAGTTACTGGGTAATATGCTGGCGTCTGTACATGGTAATATTAGCATGTAGTATATGAGTATGACGTGTTACTGTTAATTCACTATGACCACATAACGATTCCTTACTCGAATCAACGTCAATACCTTAGCTAATCCCGTCAATCTCGCGTTCATTTCGCGCGATTTCGTTCGTTGTGTCATAGTGAATAAGACCCAGCAGTGAAAGCATTTCATGGTTTTAAGTTTTCAGTGTCGGCAAGTCCCCATGTGACCTTCTATGTTTTTTTTTTAAACTATTTTAGTGGTGAGGTTCTGGTTTATTAATAGTAACGCTATATTTTTATGTCAATGACTCAGACATAAACAGGGCCCTAGATACAAAGTAACTAGTAAGTAACAAAAGAATGGGATCTCATGTGCAACCTAAAGGGCTTACAGGGCCTAAACGCAAAAAAGGAAAGTTTTAGAAACAATAAAACTATATGATCGACTACCAGTAAACAAAATCAGAAAAATATATAATATTCTTCAGGATATATGCTAGGTAGATAGTGTGTTGAAAACACAATACAACTAAATTGATACAATAGAAAAAAAAATCGAAGATACCTCTAAAAACTTTCTTTTTAGAATAAAAAACATAGTAATATACACATACAATAATTATGATTTTTTGTCAGATTATTCTACAAGCAACATACTAAAACACTTGTGTTTTAATTTTTTAGTCCAAACAATAGATTATTTGTAAATAGATAATTTGCTTCATATTTTGCAATAAATTACCAGCGTTGTGTCATCGCGCTTCTCTTTCTTTTCTATGCAGTCCGACAGTGACCACGCTTTAGGTCATGTAGTCGCCTTAATGAAGGTGTGAATCTCAAGGCCATTAGCATTGTTTTCTTGGCCATAACTTAAAAAGTATGCATTTAATCAATAGCAGCAATTTGTAGCTTTTAAGAAACAAGTTTATCTCAGAAAATAAGATATTACTTAACTATTTATGTTTGATTTATTATCCTTTCAGCCGTCACCACATCACTGTCTTTATGGCTTTTGAAACTTATAGTAATGGCTTTCAAGGGGTGAAGGGCTTGTGGCTAAGTAATATAACAGCCGCACGGTTCGAGCGATCAGGTTAAGCTACACTTGCCGCCTCGGAAAGCACGTTAAGCTGTTGGTCCCGGCTGTCATTTGTGGATCTTTGACAGTCGTTACGGGTCGTCAGATGCTCAAAGGTATGACAACCAGGGGGTATTGTATTACTCAATACTCAGTAAATGGGTTGTGGAGGCCAGATAGGCAGTCCATGAAAAATACTAGTATTCAGCTGCATCCGGTGAGACTGGAAGCCAACCCCAACTTAGTTGGGAAACGGCTAGGCAGATGATGATGAATAATGGCCTACAAGTAGCTTAACATTTCATAGATGTGTACGGTTAATATACTAAATTGATAAATTGAATAAAAAAATTGGTACCTTAAGCCTTAGCGTAGAGTCCGCATCAACATCATTATACAGCAGTACATTTTCCTTCATGTCAAAGCTTTCCCGTACTCCCAGATGATATAGCAGCGAACTCTGCTGCAGCTGCAGACTGAGGTCCACCAGTGCCACGTCCGCATTGTAGAATGTGTCCAGAACATTTGTCTCACCGAAGTCTAGCTTTTCAAACTGAAAAAAGTAAGATTATTTTAATACTGTAATCTTAGCTTTTGTGCCTTGTAAGGCGTCTCCTGCCATTATCAGTGCTTGACATTATCGGTAACTCCTGCTGTTGTCAATAGCATTATGTTTAAGTTGCCTTTTTATTTGGTGTGTATGAACAATAGGGGTGGCTTCCCATTTAAGTGGGGATGAGCAGAGCAGACAGGAGACATGCAGGAATAGGGAAGTGGATGTCAACTCCTGTGATTTCCGTTTTAAAAGTAATGATTTTTAAAAGAAAAGCTATTCTCCATAGGAACTAATTGGAACCATGCACTTAGCTTCTGACATAAGTGCCCAAGTAGGTTTATGTGAAATACAAAATTTTGATTTTGATTGGTTGATTCCTGCATGTCGGTTATCCACACCGCTCGTCTCAGTTTTAGTGGAAATGCGGCCTTAAGGCTACCGCAGACAGGAGCGACGCAACAGTGCTACACAATTCTTATAGAACAATTCCCATGAAGTTTTCATAGATATTGTTCTAATAGTCGCATTGTGCCAGCCTGTGGAAACCTTCATGCATCCCAACACTATCAATATATAACAAGGCCGTAATACATAATTATGCCTGCAAAAGTTAATTTGATGTTCATTTATTTTGCTTACAGTGTTGACAATAAATATTACTAAACAATAAATCCTAAAAATAGTCCATGGGGAGAGCCCAATACTACTTTAAATATTTGCTGGAATTCATGTGTGTTGGATATATGTATAAATTCAAGGTTAATTGATAAGGACGCAGAAGCAGGAAAGTTTTTCTTTTGTTTAAAATTTGAAGAACAAAATAATGTAAGAAATTAATGAGATCTTAAAGCAAGTGAGTTGTGATTTCTATCTTAAAGTTAATCCTGTGTTTCACTTAAGTTCAAGATATACAACAGCAGGTTCAAAAAAAGCCATTTGTCTTAGTACAGATAATAAAGGAAATTACTGCTAACAACTGAGAAAAACCCAGCATCTGAGTGTGGTATAGTTATCCGTTAAATAAAACATTGGGTATTTCCATTAATGCTTATCAATTACAATGTCAAATCTCTAAATATTTAAAATTTGTATGTGTACATTCTAAATTGCTATCAAACTAACTTTGGTAACAGGAAAGATATTTGAAGGACAAATCTATGGTTATTAAAATATCAGTAATTTGTTGTTTTTTTCTACAATGTAAAGAATTAATGAGATTACTTACATGAATATGATGTAAATTAGCATTGACTAGGTCAGATGCTAATCGAACTTCTTCCAAAGCTCTTTTCCTATGAGCAAGATTTGATGTTTGGGTTATATCCAAAACACATGCTATATCCATCCGAGGCCGCTGGTTGGAGCCCCCCGGCTGCACGGTCGCGTTGGACCCATCGCTGCACACACTTTCGCAGATGCTTCTCACTTCTCCTACAAAATAACAATTAAATAACTCTTTCACAAAGTCCCACAAGACAAAAACGGATAAAACAAAGTTCACAACACCGCACCTGTATCTTCTAACGCCGTGGAATTGTTCCCACCGCCAAATGTTATCATTTTCTCACTTGTTTATTAACATTTGGATAGTTTAAATACACACATTTCACATTCAATTTACGCAGCATAAAAAATAAATTCCACAACAAGTATTTGCGGGCTTGTGTTATTTAACAATAGTGATGTGCTCGCCACGCCATGCTCGTCGCACATAAAATCAACATTCAAAATCAACATTCGACTTTGCAAACGCATTTTCTTACATCGAATGAAATAAAATAACTATTCTGTGTATATGCATATATAGTTTCTGTTTGATTGAGACTTCTAAAATTATTACTATTTTTCAGTGATAACTAATTACTTAAGGCGCAGGTTCCCGAAAACGGTCAAAAAGTTGGTTTTTTAAAGCAGTGTATCTCTTAAACCGTAAATACTTTTGACCAAAGAAAAAATTATGATATTTTCAAGTCTTACTTTAATACAGTAATGGAACTGAAATCATAAATAAATATACATTAATGCATCAAAATAATGTTCAAATACACCTCTTAATTTTCTTTAAAAGCAGTTTATCCCTTCATTAACAATTTTAATTACAATTAAAAATATACCATTAAATGTCTAATGCCAAACTGCATTCAATGATGGATTATTTATTATTAAATAGTTTTTGTAAATAGATAATTGCTTCATATTTGCAATAAATTACCACCGTTGTGTCATCGCGCTTCTCTTTCTTTTCTATGCAGTCCGACAGTGACCGCGCTTTAGGTCATGTATGTCATTTTTTGTCAAGGTAATTTTTAGTTTGTTTGTTGTCACAGTCACATCAATCAAAATATTCATGTTTTACATTCATTCATGGCATGGGCATTACAGTCATGCTCTGTGGGCATTCCTCAAGAGCGAGTGAAGGCAGTTAGGTTAGGCAGCTTGATTATTGGAGAATCCTGACTCGGATAGGTACGTTAAGTTTTATATTATGTTAACGAGCGAATCGAGCTCCAAAATTGGAGCATTCTGATCCGGGAAAGGTTAAGTTTTCATTGAGGTTTTACTAAAAGAATACAAGAGCGAGCGGAGCAAGTTAGAAAATTGGAGCAGCCTGACTCGGATAGGTCAAGCTGTGTTCGTCACTATACTAAAATAATTTAACACAAAAAATCTATGCAAGATTGAAATTACGTCAATTTTCATATTAGGTATTTTTTAGTTAGGTAGGTATAATTCATTAATTACAGGACTCTTGTAAATAATAACTTTAGGTGTTGGATAATATTCTACGATGTTTTTCATAAAAATCAGATGAGATGGTTCCAAGCTTCTGCTTGAACGAGAAGAATCTCATTAAATATAGTACATATTATTTACCCCCTTACTAATAAACGTTGTATAGCGTCTGTATAGTTACACAACGCTTTATCTTCTTCTTTCGAAAGTCATATTATTATTACTGACGAATGAAAGAGGGAAATCGGTGTGTAACTGTTCATCTGAAATACGTTTATTAGTAAGGGGGTGAGTCTAAGGCTGTTGGATCAAGTACATACATTCTCAGTTTACAAACTTTATAACAGTATACAAAAATTATGTTGGTAAATCATGCAATTTTTTGACATGACACAAAGTTTTGTGGATACTGCATTTGTGTTGAACATGGACATCACTATATTCACGACCTTGAATTAACGATTTTGCGCCATCTAGTCACAAATATTTGAACTATATCAAAATGTAGCACGAGTCAATAGTTTCCTCTTTGTATACTAGGTGTCGCTTTTTGGAAAATTATTTTTGTCGAATATTTTAGATTATTCTGTAGAATTTTTAACCTGTATGATGCTGAATATTTTATGCTGTTTTTCAGTCTATCAAAAAGTACTCTGTGATGCAGATAGCTATTCGGCAAAGACATTGGTCTACTATGTTTGGACGTGGTCTAGGAATTTGGTGTTCTGATTTTGTTTTGTTGGCGGGTGTAGGTAGGTAAGCGAGCGAGATCCGACACGATTTTTTTCCGGGCGTAGAGGGCGTCCTTGAAAAAGTGTGAATAGCTTCATACAAAATGCTCTGCCACTGGTACATCTGATTAAAATCCAGGCCCGACAGCCGACAAGTGGGAAAGGGCTGTAAGTCCGCAGTGCACAGGCCGCCGTACAGTACCTTCGCCTCTGCCTCCGGGTAAAACATGCGCGAGGCGTGATGTTTGTAGTGTTATAGGCCTAATTGAATTGTAGTATTAAAAAAAAAAATACGGTTACTGGACTATGTGAAATAATATTTCTATAAATGCCGCGTCTCGTAGCAAGTTAGGTGCTTAAATAGCTCATTTATCAAATTAAATTTCAGTCGACAACATCAATCGGTTTCTTACTAAACTTCAATATATCCGACGATCCTGCATACTTATATCTTTTGTTGACTGTACATACACTACATAGAGTCCATTTTATTTTACCTTTCTTGTTTGTATCTAAGTATTCCACTAGGTATTTAATAGAGGTAGGTACCTATAATCACAACCCTGGTATTCAGCTGCATCCCGTTAGACTGGAAGCCGACCCCAACATAGTTGGGAAAAAGGCTAGGCAGATGATGAGGCAGGTGTGATATAGGTACTAACCTACATAGGTAGCTGCCTACCTATTCTCCATGGGTGGCCCTTGTTAGTGGGCAGAAATGAATAGGTAACACATTTTCCTCTTGCATGTACAGAATGAAAATTAACAAATGATCCAAAAACGAGCAGTGAGGACATTATTTATGGGGCGTAGGTACCAAAAATGGATCAAAGCAGTACGATCGCCTTTTGTGGTCAAGGTCTTGGAATCACAGGACAAAAGCGTAGCAAATAGAGTATGTTGGGGTAAGCTCGCCGCAGTAATAAATAAGACCGTACGAATCAAATTGGATAATAATCCCGGCTAATTTAGTCATATTTTTTAGGGTTCCGTACAGTCACGAGCACTAATATGTCAACACTTGGCAACTTTCAATTGCGATTTTTTCGCGAAATAACGAATGCAATGTTGAAATACGACACTACAAAAACCTATGGGTTCGAAAATACTGTGTTCATAATAAGTATAAAATTTCATCAAAAAATAAAGGATAAAATCGCCATTGAATAAAGCCAAGTGTACTTATGCTCGTGACTGTACCTCAAAAGGAATCCTTATATAAGATCACTTCGTGTCCGTCTGTCTGTCAAGACCCTTTTTCTCAGCAACACGTGGAGTTATCAAGTTGAAATTAACATCAAATACTCAGGGCTGCAATCCTTTGAAGCTGTGAAAAAATCAAACTTCTAAAGTCAACGCAATCAAAAGATACGGGCGTTTATGTTCCGTTTATGCCGCATATTTTGATACTCGTAAGAGGGTACTTCCCGTTGACCTAGAATCATGAAATTTGGCAAGAAGCAATGTCATTAGAACAAGTAAAGGGAAACTCCGAAAACCGTAAATGATTACTTACATTACAAAAAAAAATAATCCCGCGATAAGCTATTTACATAGTACCTAGGTACCTACTTTGTACGGAACCCTCTGTGCGCGAGTCCGACTCGCACATAGAAATGTAAAAAACAGGAGAAGTGGCAAGGGGGCGTGTCTGTGTCCACGCGCCATGGGCAAATTGAGCCTGTACTCGGCAAATGGCCGTCTCCGCGAACTAGTGCGCTTTCGACCGTGATCGTGATAAAATATAAAAATGCCGAGTTGTTCAGTGGTTTCCTGTAAAAACCGAAGTCAAAATAAAAACTTCGTATCTCATGGAATCACTTACTATATATAAGTAAAAGTATTTTACTGTATTTGTCTTTAAAATCATGAAAAACAGCAAATGGTAAAATATTTCTTGCTTTTACTACGTTATTTTTGTTTTCAAATATCGCAGCGGCTGTACTATTTTTGCAGCAAATACATTGCTCCTTAACCACTAACCACTAAGTATGTCGTCAAGTGACTGGACAAGCAATGTAAACATTACAAAACGATACTTTATTTTCGCCGAGCGTCGCATAGTACGGCCGCTGTGTCTTGCGGCGAGCTAGTGATGTAGTTGGTAATGTCCACTAACGTAGGCTATCGACAACAATGTCGATTGCCCAACGAATATATTGCTATTATAGTTAATTTATCAATTTGTCAACCGTTTTAACCCGGTTCATAGAAGACCTGACAAGATGACGTTTAAATCCGGTTGGTAGACCCTTGAGAAGATGTAAAATAATATTAACTTTTTTATTTAGTTCAATTATTTTTTTTTAGCTACATTTTATTGATTTATAATATAATATGCTCTGGGCATATCGTTTTTTATTTATTTTATTTTCATGACCGTACATTATTTTTAGTACAATAATTAATGGAAGAATCGATAACTTTCCGATTTAGTCAATCACTAGCGCGTATATGTAAAATAAATGGCTATTGCACAGCACAACGATAGCGATAGATGTTTTTGTGCGAGTAAGTTGTACGGTGCATGGTAAATGCACGTTGTGTTTGAGGAGTTAAGGTTTATAATTGATTGTGTAGTACGTTCTGATTTATGAATTGCAAGTGTGTGCGCGACTTTGTATCTATTGCTTTTGCTGAACTACATGTGTAGTTGTGGCGCGGTGGTGGGGCCAACCTAGCGACATCGGGTTCTGATACATTTTCAACTAACGGGCATATCTCCTTCTTTCATATATCTATGGACTCGCACTTCACTGGTTTTTTAATGATAACAATATTGCGATGTGCGTCAGCGCCATCTTTGATTATATAATTTCTAGATAGAGCATCAATTGCGCGCAAACGTGTCAAAAAATACCAGCCAGCTGTTGGACTGTAAGTACTTACCCGCCGATTAGTGCCGATCGTACCGCTTTGGTGTCACTACGTATTACGCGCGCTAAGTAATAAACAAATAACAGCGATAAAATGACGGTATGTGCTATTAAACTGTGCCGAAATTATAAAGGAAGGGTAAAAAAACACCAAACACATCACATATCATCAGTAAGTAACCAAAAAGACTACGTATTTGTTTTTTGTTTTTATATTTACCAAATTACGCCCTATTACGCCATATTTTATCAGTGTTGCCAGTTTCTTTTTTCCATTCTCCCAACTTAACGTCCTTTTTTTGTGGGTATATTCGTTGCTTTATGGTTACGTTTATATTATTTAGTTGATGTACTTTTATTATTCGATTTCAAAAATGGTGAAGTTTTTCAATTCGTCTGTACTTTTTTATAATAATATAATGTTCGCGTATAACTTTTTTGTTTATGAGCCCATTTTAATGATTATTGTTGCATTGGGTCCAATAAACTGATTTCAAAGGTGCCAAGAGTAATTTTAATAAGATTAATTTATTCCATTCGTATTATCATTTGTGATCTTTCATTTGAAATTTCCAAATACAAACTGCCTAAAAAGTTAAATATTCTAATTGAATTAACTTAGCTGATTTAATATAACACAACATTCACACACACAACTCTAATTCAATTAAATAGTGTTTTTTATTTATAAATACAAGTAAATAAAGTCACTACTAAAACTGAATAATACTACAAACATACACCTAAAACTTACTTATATTATTTGTATAGTCAATTTTTTTAATATGTGATTTATGGGAGAATTGTAGTAGCTGGTATCATTATTCACGCACACAGAGACATAGATGCACAGTGTAAAACACCGCCCGCACGCACACATGTTTGAAATTGTTGCCTCGTTTTCTTTGTTTTGATTGTAGGGCGACGCTCTATCTAGACATTATATAATCAAAGAGCGCCATGTAATTTTTTTTTAATGGTGTTGGTTTTCATTCATACGGCCATAGCCCAGCGCCGAACTTACGCTAACATACCATATCGAAACATAGTTACCATCACGCCTGTCAACTTCGAAGGACTAGGCAGAGGGTGATCAGTAGTTGCAGACGCCAGCATATCAAGCTACCCGAAACTCAAATTTTCCCAATCAACTTTGAACCTTATACTTTAGCGACAAAGTTGAAATCTATTAAAGAAATTTGACAGATTGTAGTAGCTTGGTGTGCTGGCGTCTGTATACCCATTCCGCCAGTTATGTTTAAATCCCAGTTTCATGTAGTAGAGCGCAAGCCTATTGTTATCAGCTGCGCACAAATCCAGGTTCTGCGGGGTAATTGCGTAACGCACTCTCAGTAGCTATGGCTTTCATTTTGACAGTTCAACAACATTCATTGCGTTATTTACATTGCTGATCAGACAAATTTTTCGAACATGTGGAGCAATGGATTAGCAATATCCTTCAAAATGATTCAGATTGAGATTGATAGTGTGTTACGCAATTAGTGTGCTGGGCTGCTTCTGAGAAATTCTCTTTGCCCAACCTGGGGATCGCACCCAGGACGTCACGCTCTGCATTTAGCATACTTTCATATATCTATGGCATTTAGTCATGTACTGACGCCAGCACATCAAGCTACTAAAATCTGTCTGGGTTTTCATCTTTATTGCTAAAGCATAGGGTTCAAGGTTGATTGGGAAAATTTGACAGTTTCGGGTAGCTTGATGTGCAGCTGGCGTCTGTAAATATGTGACCACTAGACTGACATATATATTACTAGCTGCGTCCCGCGGTTTCACCCGCATTAGTGTCGATCCCGTGGGAATATCGGGATAAAAACTATCCTATGTCCTTTCCCTGGACTCAAACTATCTCTATACCAAATTTCATCTAAATCGGTAACAGACAGACAGACACATTTTCGCATTTATAATATTAGTAGGTATGGATTGCAATCCGTAGCTGCAGTGTTAGGATCATCCAGTACCTATAATACTTGTCATTAGGTAATGATAAATCATTCAATGTTGGATTCATCAATCTGATTGATCTATGCGTATGGGCCAAGAATAAATCCGACTGCAAGGACCGTTTCGCACTGTGTACGTTTGAGGAATTATTTATTAGGTAAGTAGGTAGATACCATTAGGAATATAAGAAACAGGTAGATACTAAAGTAGGTATTGTTAGTAGAACAAACAACAGTATTTTTTGTATGAAGCCGTTTTTATTTATTTTTGTTTTATAATAAATGTTCTTGTACCAACTGTTAATCCACTCCCATCTCCAAAAATCACAGTTTATTGATGACCTAAAATACTTAATATTTAAAAATAATTAAAGGTAGGGACATAAAATAATTTATTAAAAACTAAATATTTCTTATAACATGATTGGACTTTGGTGATGATGACTAGTTGATGATAATTTTATTATATTAGGTAGGTTTATTAAATTGACTTGCTGGTAAAACACAATGAATATAATTAATTATAAAAATTACCTACTTATCAATTTTAATTTTGAATAATACGACTGTTTTACTAGCATTTTGCTGCTATTTTAAAATGAAGTAATTAATAATTTTCTCTGTTTTTAACATTACTTTGATACAATTAGGTGAACCAATATGAAAAATCCCTACATAAAATTACAGGCGCGAAATTAAAACTAATCCCTCTTTGATGTCTGGCAGCCTGGTACTTCACTTGCCAAGAATGATTTTGCGGGAAGCGCCGAAGTTCTGTCCAGACTGGCTTGCCAGTTTGTTGGTGCCAGCCTGAAGACCGATGACTGATTGGCCAGCACGGAGAACATCCTCGCTGAATTCACGACGGTTTTCTTCAGAAGGCTTTGGTCCGAGGTAGGGGCCGCGCCATTCAGGGTGCTTGTATGCCTGTAAATTGAGATGGAAAACTTTAGTCCATTTCTCGGATGTGAGCAGACTGTTTCGTTCGTCTAGCTAGCTTACTAGTGCTCTAGTGGTTTTTTGGGGTTTTTAATGAAAAAACTTGCAGTAACTTATCAGCGAGTCTGGATCTACGGCCGTGGTTAACAACATTAGGTTGGAATATGAGACCCCTTCCTGACATTAAATAACCTTTATCCTTTCGGGAGCTTTTTGGCTTGATAAAATGTATTAAACTATTTTCAACAGTCATTTATTATAGTAGGTTAATCATTTTGGGTAAATAACAAACAAGCGCTGATTGCTTTAATTTACATTTTACAACAAAGTCATTAAGTATTCTCTAATGAATCATAAGTACTCTTTTGTTTGAAATGTAAAGTTAGATGACCTCTCTTTCATTATAATGTTCAGTTCTAAGGTACGTACCGTCCTGCCAAGGGCGAAGATGGTCTGTGTGACAAGGGTGATGTTCTTCTGGTCCCAGAGGTCTGTTGTCTGGAAGAGGTCCACATCAGGGACTCCGTATTTCACACACGCTTTCTGGAACCTGTAATGAAAACATTTTTTCTGTTATAAAAACATAAGTACACAATGAATGAAATGGTTTTGCTTCAAAAGAATCGTGTGTGATTTTAAGGTGCACTTTTATCTTTATGATTTTCTGTAACTTGCACACTTCACGCTACACATTTTAATAAGACTTATAAAAGGTCGTAGTTATCATAATAATTGAAACTTGCTAATTAACAGTTAACCAGAATTTTTGCACTTTCTTCTGACAATTTAATTAAGGCACAGTAATGTTAAATGCGAAATTCACAAGCAGACATATACGAGTACCTAGGGAACGGAAAAATTTGAAGGTTGATTGAAAGTTTTGAGCGACATATTTTCCGCGCCTTAAAAACCGTCACTGAATGTTATAAGTATTTAAACAGGAAACTAGTACCTTAATAAAAGCAAAACATCAGAATACTTATAACTTGAAACCCCCATATCCTGGTTGTGTCACTTGAATCTTGAGCAAAGAGTAAAGTAACTATAGAGGGATCTTGAGGCAGTGAACTTTGCTTGGTGTTCAAAATATTGATTCTGTCGTCGACATATTTAGTCGTCACATCGGACCATATATGGCACAGTATTATTCGAACATTGCTTTTCAAATCTATACTATACTAATAATAAAGCTGCACCCTAATTGCGTAACACATTATTAATCACAATCTGAATCATTTTCAAGGATATTGCTAATCCATTGCTTCATATGTTCGAAAAATTTGTCTGCTCAACAACGGAAACAACGCAATGACTTTTGTTGAACTGTCAAAATGAAAGCCAGTGCTACTGATAGTGTGTTACGCAATTACTACGCTGATGAGTTTGTTTGTTTGAACGCGTTAATCTCTGGAACTGCAAGTTGGTTCGGATTTTTTTTTTGCATTCGATAGCCCAATTCTTGTGGAAAGTATTTTAGGATAGGTTATTTAATTTGACGCTACTACCGGAGCCGAGCAAAGAATTCTAAGCGAGGACGAAGTAATAGCGCGGGCGGGCGAGATGCAACGCAGTGGCTCGGGGGCCTAATTTCACGCGGACGAAGTCGTGGGCAGGAGGCCTACCATTTTAGGACCTAAACTGAACTGTTCTTCTAATTCGTACCATGACGTCAGTTTAACGATTCAGTTTAGACCGTGCCATCTGCTGACAGCGATTGTCCCAAACTGAGTCGCAAGTTTTGGTTTCATTCATAGATATCATTTCTATGGTTTCATTCATACTTGTTTGGTACCATGACGTCCATAGAGCAGCTCAAGCGATGCAGTTTAGGAACCTGTTATGTCTATATTATGAGATTTCTATGTTATTAACGTATGCATGTCCCCACCACATTCAGTCGCAAATAAACACCATTGAAAGCAGACGCATTTGTGATTTTCTACCAAGTTTCCCATACACACAAAAGTGAACCTAAACTACATCAACATATGGTCGATATCTCGCCGGATCAATTACCAGCTACCTCAGTGCACGTGTCGAGCGGCCGGCTCGCGAGAACAAAAGGACACCGCATTCCTGAGCGATAAGGATTTGTAACGATGACTACTACAAAGGAGTTATTAAATATATTGGAAGATACTGCTTCATTACTGCAAAAAACTCAAGTTAATCTCAAGAAATGCTCGAAATCACGATTAACTAAAGGATATATTGAAACTCGTATAAAGGCGATAGAAGATTATTGGTCTACTTTTAAAACCGCTCATCATTCTTTGGTAAAAATAACGCCGAAGGAACAAAAGGCAATAATATCATATTTTGCTAATGAGGAGTTTTATATATATGAAGACTTATATCTTGTTTTGTTGGCTGATTTACGTGATATGTTGAATGAACAGAATACAACAGCACCGACGACGTCATCGCAAAATAATAGCAGTCTCGCGACGAATCCAGATCAACAAAATGCGCTCGTGAGGTTACCTAGAATACAGATGCCATCTTTTAGTGGAAAATATGAAGAATGGCCTACGTTTCAAGATTTGTTTACATCGTTAGTGCATTCAAACACAACTATCAGTGACGTACAAAAGTTACATTATTTGAAGTGCAGTGTTACTGGAGAAGCAGAGACATTATTGAAACATATCCAAGTAACACAGAAAAATTATGAACAAGCGTGGGACATTTTAAAAACTAGATATGGAAACAAACGTTTGATCATGAACTCAGTGTTAAAACAATTAGTGTATCAAAAGAAAATGAGTTCTCAATCACCTAATCTAATTAAAAGTTTATTGGACACCACGACGGACTGTTTAAATAACCTTGAAAATTTAGATATACGCTTAGATTCATGGGATCCTATAATTATTTTTCTGGTAGTTCAGAAATTGGACCCTGAGTCACACAAGGATTGGGAACAATACGCATACAAAGAAGATGTCGATGACTTACCCAAATGGAGTGATCTGAAAAGGTTTCTTCAATCCACGTACCGGACACTGGAGCTTGTCACACCAGGAACACAAAATAAAGCAACAAAAGAGCGTTCTGTTCATATCTCAAGTACGCCATCGCCACCGTCAGGGAAAACATGTGTTCTATGCAATGAAAATCACACGTTATGCCACTGTAAAGAATTCACAAAACTGCAACCTATTGAACGAGTTAATTATGTAAAAACGAACAACCTATGCTACAACTGTTTAGTACCAGGACATTCAGCAAGAAAATGTAGACTACCAATGTCCTGTCGTATATGCAAAAGGCGTCACCATAGCCTTCTACATCTTAACAAAGAACCTGAGACTTCAGTACAAGAGACCTCCACGCAACTGAAGACTGCTCAAAACAATGTAGAAGAACAACAGGAAGTTACTGTCAATACAACGGTCGCCTCACACCACAGTACTAGACAAGGCATAGCACTATTAGCTACGGCAACAGTGACAGTACGAAACGAACAAAATCACACTGTTGTACTACGCGCATTAGTGGACCAAGGTTCGCAGATAGCACTTATTAGTGAGAAAGCGACTCAAATGCTTAAACTGAATAAACGATCAACGAGAGGAAGTATCATTGGAGTGGGTTCAACGAAGACAAATGTAAACCACGTGGTACAGCTGCAAATAGGTTCCCGCTGGAACACAAACTTCAAGATAGATGTCGAAGCATTCGTCATGTCCAAGCAACTTACCACTAAGCTCCCTCCTAAAACAATTACTGCTGAAAACTGGCCACATCTAGAAGGACTCAACCTGGCTGACTCGAACTACGACACACCAGGCCCTATCGACCTACTTCTAGGTGTCAAACAATACTCTCAAATCGTACAAGAAAAACTTATCAAGGGTCCACCGGGTACACCGTGTGCACAGAAAACATACCTTGGATGGATTCTCTTTGGTGAAATAAATACAAGGTCACAAGACGATTCTGCTCTTGTTCTTCATCACCAAGTGGATATGGATCTCATGCTTAAATCTCTGTGGGAAATAGACACAGAAAACAAAAGAAACCTAACAAAAGAAGAAAAATTGTGTGAAACAATTTATGAAGAAACACACACACGGACAGAAGAGGGAAGATACATGGTAAAGTTACCATTGAAAACACCAAAACCAACATGTCTAGAAGGAAACACAAAAGAAATAGCAAAAAACAGGCTGCTACAATTGGAAAGAAAATTTAGAAGGACACCCAACCTGAAAGAAAATTACAAGAAAGTAATGAAGGAATACTTAGATTTAAACTATATGGAAGCAGTACCTGAAAAAGAAATCATAAATGAAAGAGTTGTATACTTACCCCACCATGCCGTTGTCCGAGAAGATAAAGAAACATCAAAGACGCGCGTAGTCTTTGACGCATCGGCAAAGGGTTCAAATCAGGTCTCGCTCAACGATGAGTTGATGGTTGGTCCTCAGCTTCAGGAAGATCTCAGAAATATTATCATGAGATGGAGAATGAAACGTGTTTGTTACACCAGCGATATAACAAAAATGTACCTGCAAATATGTGTTTACCCAGAAGACGCCAATAAGTATCAGCGCATTCTGTGGCGAGATGAGGAACATGACAGCATTAATGAATATCGCTTGCTTCGGGTTACGTTTGGAACAGCATCAGCGCCCTATCTCGCGGTGAAAACACTCCATCAAGTCGCTGATGACGAAGGACAAAATTACCCGAATGCAGTCAAAATCATCAAAGAAAACTTCCTCGTTGACGATCTGTTGGCAGGTGAAGATACAACAGATCAAGCCATAACATCTGCAAAAGAAGTTTCTTATATACTACAAAAGGGTGGCTTCATATTATCAAAATGGTCTTCCAACTCTACTGAGTTTATGCAATCTATAGATGCAAATAAGAGAACAACTCAAGTACACTTGGATTTAAAATTGGATGGAACTGTGCAAGCCCTAGGATTGATCTGGAATCTAGGAACAGATCAGTTTCAGTATAAAATAAACTTACCTCCGATGTCAAATAATGTCACAAAAAGAACAATATTATCGGACATGCAAAAGCTGTTCGATCCACTGGGATGGATTGCTCCGAGTTTAATCTTGGCTAAAATGCTTATACAGAGGCTATGGCTAGAAAAGGTTGGCTGGGACGACAGGATAAGCCAACACCTTGAGGACGAGTGGTTGACTCTTCGTGAAGACTTTGAAGAAGTAAAAGAAGTATATATTGATCGATGGCTTGGCACATTAAGTATTGATGTAGAAAATATTGAAGTCCATGGCTTCAGCGACGCCTCCACGCAAGCATATGCAGCAGTGGCTTATATCCGAATAAAGTTGCAAGATGGTTCGATGTCAACAAAACTGCAAGCGGCAAGAACTAGAGTGGCACCGCTACGAACTGTTTCCTTACCACGGTTGGAGCTGTGTGGAGCGCTGTTGTTGTCGAGGTTGCTTAAGCAAATACAACACGCCATGCGAATCCCTACATCAAACATCTACGCATGGACAGATTCAACCATTGTCCTTGCATGGTTATCTGGCGATCCCCACAAATGGAAAACATTTGTAGCAAACCGGGTTGTAGAGATCGTTGAAAATGTAAACAACAACCGGTGGTTTCATGTCTCATCTGAAGATAATCCCGCAGACATTGGGTCCCGGGGCATGTTACTAGTTGATCTGAAAAAGTGTAATTTGTGGTGGAAGGGTCCAGCTTGGCTCTCTGAAAGAGAAATAAGATTAAAACAAGAAAACACATCTACAGAATTAGAAAAGAAAAGGGAAATACAAGCAAATTTAAAAATAGAACTTCAAGAAAGTCTAAAGATACAATTTAAAGAATTCGATAATCTAAGAGAATTAATAAAAGTGATAACCTATTGTAGACGATTTTTAAATTTTAAAGGAAGCTTAGAAAACACGGAAAAGGATTTTACTACAAAGGAATTAGAAGAGTCCTTAATGAAATGCATAAAATTAGTACAACAAGAAGAATTTAAAGAAGATATAATAAGACTAAAATTAAATAAAGCTGTAAAAGGAGAAAGTAAAATTAAAACCCTAAATCCTTACCTTGACGGAAACGGTATCCTCAGGGTGGGCGGTCGACTTCGTAACGCAAACTTAGATGAGCAGGTTAAACATCCTATTATATTGGGACACAAGAACGAATTGGTGCCTTTGATTATCGCGGATGCACATGCCCACACATTGCATGGCGGTGTTCAACTTATGTTAAGTTACATAAGCTCAAAGTATTGGATTGTACGAGGAAAGGCACTTATAAAATCATGCATACGGAAGTGTCTAGTATGTGCTAGACTCAGAGCAAGATCAAGGACACAGATGATGGGTGACCTACCTAAAGCGAGAGTAACTCCTGCTCGAGCTTTCATACATACCGGAGTCGATTTTGCCGGTCCGTTTCAAATAAGCATGTCCAAAGGAAGAGGCATCAGAACTCAGAAAGCATACATCTGTGTATTTATATGCATGTCAACCAAGGCTATGCACCTTGAGCTTGTTAGCGATTTATCGTCTGAGGCTTTTATCGCTGCATTCAAGCGTTTTGTTTCCAGAAGAGGAAAATGTAGCGATCTATGGAGTGACCAGGGCCGAAATTTTGTTGGGGCCAACAAAGAATTGGTGGCCGCCTGGAAAGAAGCAAATCTGGTCTTTGAAGGTGACATATCAAACACATTGGCACTGGAAGGAACACAATGGCATTACATACCAGCATACTCACCAAATTTTGGAGGCTTGTGGGAGGCGGGTGTAAAATCTGTAAAACACCATTTGAAACGCGTGCTCACCACTAATCTCACCTATGAAGAAATGACCACGGTGCTGTGCCAAATTGAGGCTTGTCTCAATTCTAGGCCATTGTGTCCTATCGATGATAAGGATCCAGACTGCATAGGAGCACTAACACCTGGACATTTTCTAATCGGCGAAGCTCCTATCGTTGTACCGTCACCTGATTTCAAAAATACAAGGATTCATTCCTTGTCCCGATGGCAATACACCCAAAAATTACTTGGCGATTTCTGGCGACGTTGGCAACAAGAATACCTTACACGATTGCAACAACGTCCCATTTGGTTAAAGAAAGCAGAAGAATTCAAGGTTGGAGATGTTGTTTTAATAAAAACCGATGGATTACCGCCTGGCAAATTTTCTCTGGGTCGTGTTGTAGACAAACATCCTGGGCAAGATGGCATAACCAGAGTCTACAGCATAAAAAGTGGCAATAGTGTAGTTAAGAGATGTTGTTCAAAGTTATGCCCTTTACCCGTGGCTACTGAGTAAATTGATTTATGTTAGAATAAATATTTAAGGTTACGTTAAAGTATTAAATTAATAAAAGAACTATGTCCTTTTGGTGGGCGGCATGTTATGTCTATATTATGAGATTTCTATGTTATTAACGTATGCATGTCCCCACCACATTCAGTCGCAAATAAACACCATTGAAAGCAGACGCATTTGTGATTTTCTACCAAGTTTCCCATACACACAAAAGTGAACCTAAACTACATCAACAGAACCTAAACTGAAATTTCTTGTTTTTTAATCGTTTTTAATTCGATCATGGTACGCCACCAGATACTAGTGAAATGAAAACGTGTCAACAAGCCAATTAGTGGTTTAGTGACACATTTTTGAAGTTAGGATTATTGTCAGCAGTCTTGCGGTACCAGTACCCTGCTTATAAAAAATACTGGATGAAGCAAGCCGTAGGTAGGTATTGCCGTAATTTCAGGGTGATTTGTATGCTTAACCTTATCATAAAACATCAAGCTGCCAAGCTTTAGCTGCTAATTCGTCGACCGGGCATGGATGGTGTATTATGGTGGCCAACTGCACAGTTATTCACAACGATCCGACAGGCTATCGTATCGAAAATGACACTTTTAGATAACCTGATTTGCCTTGCTCCTGAGGGCAAACAGCTGGCGGAAGAATAGTGGTCGTGTATTTGATTAAAACTGACAACATTTTCGGGTTTTGGACTTGTGAAGAGCGTTTAGATGAGTCCTACGACAACATTGATTAAAGTTCGATACGGTACGGAAGCGTATCGAGTGGTTGTGAATAGCTATGCAGGTTAGCTAGCTACGTGGGGAGTAGCTCGCCAAGTACTTAGCTAGCTACTCTCCAGGTATTAAATCCAAGAATGACGCTACATTAGCCTAAGCGGTGCAAGACAGTTTCTTTTAATCTTTTGAACTTACTGGTTGATGTTGTCCATGTACTTGTAGTCCCCGCCAGAGATGTTAACTTTGGTGATGATTCCAGGCTGGAGACGGTTCATCAGCTTGCACAGGATGATGCCATCACGGAGTGCGTGCTCATACGGCATGTTGGGGAACCTCTCCCCAATAACGGCTTCTATCCATCGCTGGGCTTCTTGCTCCTTCTCGGGTTCACGCTTTCCTGCGCACTGTAATAGAAGAAATAGGAATCAAGTAAAGAATATTTTCATAGGCTAGCACCCAATAATCATTTTATTATTTTTTAACCGACTTCAAAAAAGGAGGTTCTGTATTCGACCCGTATGTATGTATGTATGTATGTATGTATATTTGTTTGTCCGCGATTTTCTCAAAAACTAATGAACCGATTTTGATAATTCTTTCACTAATGTGATCTACATACTTTCAGAAAGGTTTTAGTATATAATACATTATATAATTATTCTTATGTACGATGTTATATGCATAAATGTACTGCATCTCCGGCATTTCTATGCGAATTTTGATGATTCTTCTAGTCGGTGTCTTCAATTCCTCAATGCACTAGTGTTATTTGAATTTGTGTGGAGTAGGTACAACTAAAAAGTGAAAAATAAAAACTTTTTTACAAAAAAACAACCGACTTCAAAAAAAACTACAAAGTGATAAATAACTTTAATTTCGGAAGTCGGTGTCAAACAAAAAACGAAAATGCGGAACCAACGACACCGACTTCCGAAATTAAAGTTATTTATCACTTTGTAGTTTTTTTTGAAGTCGGTTGTTTTTTTTGTAAAAAAGTTTTTTATTTAAATTAAATCCGCAGTGGGCGATCCCTTGTATGTATGAGTGTAGTGACATCTATCTACCAACCCGCACTGGGCCCGCGTGGTAGATTATAGTCTACTCCCTCTCGAAGAGAGGAGGCTGTTTCCCAGTAGTAGGAACATGTTAAGCTGATTATGATCTCACTATAATACATGATTTTTGCCCCTACTGCGTCAGTAAGGTTTTATCAATTCTTTTTATTTATAGCCCTTGACATTTAATTTTGCTTTTTATTTAGTCGAAACGAAAAAAACGAACATGTTGCGTTTTAAATATTCCATGACTGCTCGGTCATCTACAGACGCCCGCCAGCACATCAACACAACAACAACATCGACACCGACAATCTGTCAAATTTTAACTTTATATCTAAAGCATAAGGTTCAAAGTTGATTGGGAAAATTTGACAGTTTCGGGTAGCTTGATGTGCTGGCTTCTGTACAATGATAACATAACATCACGCCTCTGTTCGTTTAAGGGTTAGGCAGAGGTGTACCTAACACAAAACATCAACTTAAACTCAATAGCAGTATCAATTTTATTGATGGTAAAAAGGGATTATATAGTTAGTTTATTTAGATCCTTATTGAAAAGATACAATCAAATTGTATATCTTAATTACAGAGAGACACAATAGAAGTTTTATTCTTATTACGTTTGGGAGTCCCACGTACCTATACCCAATGTGTATGTCGCAGCCAACTAGCTTAATCAGCCTTTCAGTTAACTGCCTAGCCTTTTTTTAACGTGGAGAAATGCTCATGCATTAATTGCACTACCACGGGGAGATAGTGCAGTTATGTGGGACTCTAACCCACTAAAACTCCACGGTGTCCTCCTCTGCCGCTTACGGCGGGAACACGGGCACGCGTTAGCACTCATCCGTGAACCCGCCGCGGCTGTCCGTCACCGGACCCTCCACTGGGGAGTAGGTATTCCCCATCACCTGCGCTTCAGAGCACATAGCACGCTGTGACCACCCCAGGGACCAAACCAGCACATAGGTACCAGACGACCCACGACGGGGTCGTCTGGCACCTATGTGCTGGTTTGGTCCAGACACGGGTCTGGGCACCCTTGGTCCCCGTGCGACGGGTCAGGTCAAATTTCGGCCGCACTCCTCCCCTACAGCCCCACCGCGTCCGCCCGTCAAGGCCGCGGAAGGTAGGGAGAGCGGCGCACCGCAATACGGGAGAGAAGTGCCCTCCTCTCCCGCCGCAGCCTCCAACTCTCAGCCGCGATGCCTCCCATACGACATAGCGGCATGCCTTAGTTGCGATGTCGCCCAAGCGGCACCGCAACCTACTTGTTGGCCCCTACGTCGCGTCGTCGGCTTACCGGCAAAAGCCATGACGAGCGGCCCCTCCTCGGGTTCCTCTTCGCTTCACCGTGGGTGACCAAGCCACGTCTACTGAGCCCCCCCGCCTCGACCATGCAGGAACCCACCGGGGGTGAACTGCCTAGCCTTACCTATAACTAAACGATGACGTTCAGCTAGCGGCATGAATGATATTCAGCCATTCAATCAAACAGCTAGGCAAATGACTTGGATCGCTAACTTTTAACTACTTGCCTAGCTCAAATATTTAAATTGGCGATTGATTGATTGGTGATTGACACGCGGCAGGTTGTTTATTGTAGTTTTGGAAACTATCTATTATATAAATGGCCTAAGCATCAGCCAGCCAGTTCATTAAAAGTTTTATTAGATGCATTGGCTGATTATCATTCAGGCCGCTAGTTCATCGGCGCCGTTTAGTTAAAAGACTAGGCACTCTAGGCAGTTAACTAAATGGCTAATTAAGCCAGTTGGCGGCGACATACCTACTCGTATATAAAGAAAAAAAAAATATTACCAGTGCGCAAACTTTAACCATGAATTCAGCATAATTATGATTCTAGTCCCCTAGAGTAAAAATGTTTCGTCGGTTATTAAAAGTCTAGAATCATAATATGCCGAATTCATGAGTAATTGTTTAAAATCCTGTATATATTTTTTTCGTATTAAAAAAGTGAATACAGTACCTACGTATAAAGAATTACATTCTAGAAGAACATCTTATTTAGGAAGTAGCAAGCGCTGTTTTAACAACATTATACGATTAGGTAGGTATTACCACTAAAGTAATTGCACTTGGGTACATTATTTTTAATCTTCAATTCAAATCACGTCTTTACACTTTTTGCAATTCAAATGCCAAGCAGAGGACTTTAATGGCGATCCTCGTAATTAATGTGTAGACAAAAGATAATATATTATTTATTGTATAGGACTGACTCCATTTAAACAAGCGTTGGTCTGAACAATCGACAGTTACTGATAACGCGTTGACCTATCCAACAAGCCTTGACTTTCATTTGTTTTTATATTTACTCTTGCATTGAAAAACTTCTTTATTCGTGGTTTGGACGGTGAAGTGCATAGGTACCTAGCCTACAGCAGATTTTTTTTTGTATTGATTTTTCTACTAGTGTGAAAAAATGTTGTTTATTATCTTATGTTCTGTGTTGCTGTATTCAGCGGTGCAGGCGCATCCTTTCATAGCTCTTTTCTTATTTTTCTATGTGCCTAAACATTTTTCTTTGATTTTATAATCAGTTAAGTTGTTAATTTTTAGATTTAATATAGTGTAAATTAAATAAATAAATAGTATCTATTAATCAGTTGTGGATAAGCAGATAATTAATGGATTACCTACTATTATTGGATCAAAGGATTGTCTGAAAAAGGTACGTTGTTGTTTAATAATATTCTGATGAAATAAGTCTTATTTCAAAACTGGGAGACGTAGGTGCCCATACCCAGATCTAGTTTATAAATAACATGAACTAGGTATAAAATAAAGAAGCCCGTGGCCAAATAATAACAGCCACGGCACAGGTCGATCGATCAGGTTAAGCTACGCTTGCCGCGGTTGATCCGTGGATGGGTGACCATCTTTACATACCAAGACCCCTCTGTACCTCGGAAAGCATGTTAAGCCGTTGGTCCCGGCTGTCATTCGTGGATCTTTGACAGTCGTTACAAGTCGTCAGAAGCCCGAAAGTCTGACAACCAGTCTTACCAAGGGGTTTCATATTACCCAGTAACTGGGTTGGAGGTTAGATAGGCAGTCGCTCCATGTAAAATACTGGTACTCAGCTGCATTTGGTTAGACTGGAAGCCGACCCCAACATAGTAGTGAAAAGGCTAGGCAGATGATGAGGATCAAAAAAGTATGAACTAAGTATGCGCGTGCGAAATGCAATTTTTTTTTAGTCCTTTTACTATCCACTGCTTACATACCTACATACTCGCTTGGGTCACTTATGCAGATACACTAAGATAATGTTGGTAATTATTTTTATTGACACCACTTACGGTAAAGTATCTATAATAATGTTTCCTCACCACGTGTTCAGTTTGTTCACTCCGGAATCATCATCATCATTTGTCTATGTTTAGGCAAGCAACGCAGTGCAACGCTTCTAATATAAGTCGGGATCGAAACTTATGCGGGTGAAACCGCGGGGCGCTGCTAGTCTCCATATAATATAGAGTACTAACAGCGCTCCGCGGTCCGTGGGAATATCGGGATAAAAACTATCCTATGTCCTTTCTCGGGAATCAAACTATCTCTATACCAAATTTCATCTAAATCGGTTCAGCGGTTTAAGCGTGAAGAGGTAACAAACAGGCAGACAGACAGACACACTTTCGCATTTGTAATATTAAGTATGGATGGACTATTTCCATTTGCATTGAAAGATCAATAATTACTTACTTTACAAATAAAATAGCATAATAGTAATTAGCTAACTAGCTAGCTAATTGCGTAAAACACTATCCATCATAATCTGAATCATTTTGAAGGATATTGCTAATCCATTGCTTCATATGTTCCAAAAAAATTTCTTCTCAATAACATAAATTATGCAATGAATATTGTTGAACTGTCAAAATCAAAGTCTTTCCTACTGATGGTGCGTTACGCAATTACCCTGGCCGCCGCGCCGCCGCCCGCCCGCCGCGCCGCGCCGGTCCGGTAAATATATTATATTTAGTAGGTATTACAGCAGGTGGAAAATTCATTAGCCTACATATGTAGTTAGGTACCTAATATGTTTTTTATGCAAAACGCATAATTATGTACCTATGACGTATATTTTTCAAATAACGAGAAGCTTACGACTTTAAGACGAAAGAAGGACGAATCAAGGTCGTATTTAAATGAATGTATCACCTGTCACTTTTCAAATTAATATGTACTTACAGTAGGTACTTAGGTAGAAACGTGTCTTGCAAGTGCCTTGAAAATTATGAATTATTTTCATTTTTAACATTGACACCGATGAAGTGAATATGGTTATGGACTTTTGCTTCACATGGACTACGCGTAAACTACACATAGACTACCTAACTACGTGTGACTAGGCAAGACGGGCTCTAACCAGGTCGTGCATGGCATTGTCATATTGTTACCTAGATAGTAAGACTGTTGGAAGGTACAGACGCCAGCACAAGCAAGCTGCTACAATCAGTAAAATTTCTTTAATAGGTTTTCAACTTTATCGCTAAAGCATAAGGTTCAAGGTTGATTGGGAAAATTTTACAGTTTCGGGTAGCTTGATGTGCTGGCGTCTGTACGTATGGGTGCTTGTATGAAGAAGCGGCTTCCCCGGTACCGATGTCCGATGTACCGACTTGTCTTTACCGGGTACCCTTGAGGAAGTCGGACGTTCTTGGTAACAATAATGTTATTACTATGCACATGTTTAGTGCACATCTTGCCTAGACACGCGTAGGTAGCCCAAGCGTATTACGGGTATTTTCTCGTACCTTACATTATTCTATGGGTAAAATACTCAACATTGTAACCGTTTCTTTCCCTAGATCAACATGTACTGATCTGCACCCTGCGTACTACTCAAATCACAATCTGAATAATTTTGAAGGATATTACTAATCTATTGCTTTATAATTTTATATGTTCGAAAAATTTGTCTGCTCGACACGTAAAGAACGCAATGAATGTTGTTGAACTGTCAAAATGGAAGCCATTCCTACTGTTACTTGTTGTAAGTGTGGAACGCAATTACCCCGCTGAACCTATCTATCACCAATTTAGGCTTACCGGAGGTAAAAAAACCTATCTATCTCTGGTGTTAACGCCCTAAACGCGATCTGTATGATTATTATGATACTGGCAGTTAATGATTATACCGGCTACCATCAGTAACTGAAGGAGCTGAGGTATTTTATTCTACGGGAAGCCAGACAATAGGGTCTTGAACAATAGCTTCATGTCTATCGTTAAACACTAGGTATTCTAAGGTGATGGGAAGTGGCGATCGTCGATCGTTTATACCAGTTAGGTATCCGATACCCGCACACAATGGTCCATGTTAACCATAATAAAATTCACGCAGACTAATAGCCTTAGAACTTTGACGGTCCTTTGTAAACAATTGATGTTGAGGATTTTACTGCGACTGCTCTATTACGCATAATATTCCTGGGTAGTTCTACTATAAGGGTTGATGTGATGGTGAAAACAATTTTTTTTTTACAAACTGGGCGGTTCTTTAAGTGAACAATAGAATCAGAACACATAAACGCATGTAAAAATTATAATAGAAACCAAAATAAAAAAACTAATTAAAATAAATTACTTAACGAGTAGTTGTGTTGAACTGTCCTGAGTTTCTGACTGATCACACCGTGTGTGGAATAGGTATCTCGTATTTTTATTTATCATAGGATTTTCCTAAAATCTAGTAAGTAATTAGAGCAGAATCTACAGAGCTATGTGGTTAGTGTCATATAGGCTTTTCTGTGAAAATATCTTGTCCGTTCCATGGGAAAACCAAGCCTGGGGGCTAGATGACAATGATCCAAAGCTGGTCTGTGCGATTTAAGCCTCCAACTCTTGATTGGAATCATCCGGACGGTTCCCAAACGATTGTAAAAGACTGCCAGTGTTTGTGTATTCATTCAGTATTCTCTGTACGCATTCATAGCGCCATCTTTCGCACTTAGTTGAAACTACAAGACTTGAACGTCATACTCGGTACCTTTTTCGTTGCAAGCCTGGTGTACTGAATTGTACAAAAGGCTTATTACGTAAAGACCAGCAGGCTCTACTTAGTGCCAGTGTAATACACAAGGTGGCAGCACTGCAGTGAAAATCGGTTTCTTCAGTGTTGTAATACCTACACAAGAAACATTGGGGACGCAGCAATTGTTTTTGTCATATCAATTGAAGCAATTTTAAACAAAATCATTAAATCTTAAACATATGATTAAACTATTAGAGGGGCCATGAAGAACATGATTGTCTGCATTTAAATGTTTAGTAATATTTTTGTTTACAGATCAATGTGTTTACCACTAATTAAGTTGTTGGTCTCGGCTGTCATTCGTGTATCTTTGACAGTCGTTACGGGTCATCAGAAGCCCGAAAGTCTGACAACCAGTCTTACCAAGGGGAATCGTAATACCCAGTAACTGGGTTGTGGAGGTCAGATAGGCAGTCGCTCTATGTAAAATATTGGTGTTCAGCTGTATCCGGTTAGACTGGAAGCCGATCCCAACTTAGTTGGGAAATGGCTAGGCAGATGATGATGTGTTTACCATTAATTCGGCACGTTTTCAGCGTAAGGAAAAATTCATACAAAGACAGTTGCCGCTGTTTCAAAAACTTAAAAATCAAGCGTCAGCAGCAGAAGGGAAATAGTATATTATAATCATCAACATGACCTATCTCATATGTAGTTAGTTATAAGTATCTACCATACGATTACCTTATGTCACTGGCTACTAATCTGGTTAAGGTCAGTGGGTGTATTGTTACTGTTAGCCTACATCATCCCACTGCTGGGCAAAGGCCTCTCCCAATGACTTCCAGTTCTTTCGATCCAGGGCTAAAGTGGACCACCGGTCGTTAGTTTTGTCCAGCTCGTCCCGCCATCTTCTACGGGGTCTGCCGCGACGCCTTTTACCTGTACCTATCAGCTGTAATTACAGTCTACATTCTACAGAGTCTTGTTCGCCTCCAATATAGTCATTCAAAACGACCTACGCTCTATGCATGTTCTATAAACGTAATACATTACATTGAATCCTTACATTCGTACAAAAGTGTTAATAAGTTTGGGATATCGCATTACCAACAAGACCATTGATATAATGGAAACGACTCGTTAGGAGATACAGAATTATATATCTATTCTTGTAGTCGTTAAAAGGGAGCGTGTACAGATACTGAAGACTGACGGACAGATAAACAATGATATCAAACAAAAGTTTAATCGTACAAATATACCACTGTTTCATTCATTGCTTATCTAAAGACAACGCATAATGAGTTCAACGCAATAAAGTATACATGGTGTTTTGTAAATCAGTAGACTGATGAGTGTGCGTGTCACTATATTAGCAAACGATCATGATGATAATGATAATTTCGTAAATACCCTTTCAATGTTCAACAAGGGTATTTGGCAATTTCATTAAGCAATAGCTAACAAAACATCACTCATGCATTTGCATATAATTATTCTAATGAGATCAAAGTTTAATCAGTGTTCAGTCTATTAGATGACGATCGAACAGATTGAATAATATGCTCATTTGCTTTTTCGTCAACCATATCGCATTTAATTGGTTGTTTAATTTTGCTATTTCGAAAAGAGAGTCTATATCAGTCTCCTTTCTTTTAAAATATATTTTTCTTTATTGGTAGCTACATCATCCTATTGTACCACTACTTTATCTTTGTTCGTATCTCCTTTAAGCCAGTTAATCAATAAAGAGTGCTCGATCTGTACCTATATCACCGTTATATTATTATAATCTTTCCGCCCTTGTCCGAAATTATTTAGGTGCAGGTGTAGCTCTTCATGTCTTCTTCTTTCATACATGCCTTCGCCTCAATATTCATCCACTTTATAGCCACATCATCTTAAATACTAGCGTTATCACTATCTATATTTTCCAAACTATTGCGAGAATTTGATACCCAGGGGTTTCCCACCGCGTCTCCGGACATGCTTCTGCGCCTGGCTCGGAGCCAACTCGGATTACATTTATAGAATACATTGAGCATCTTTCTACGTGGGTATAAATTTCAGTACCATAGCCATAACTGTTGTAAGGTGTCACATTTGTATGTTTTTGAAGCTGTAAATCATCTATGTTTGGCTAAGGAAGGCAGGTGAGATAGGAGTTATTAGGGTCATTTGTGGTTTGTCCCGTTGACTGATTGTTGTGTCTTTCCAGAATTAGATTCGTTATTTACATGTTCGCTATCGGGATAAGTTTTATTCTATTGACTTGTCATCGGGTCGGCTTCCAGTCTAACCGAATGCAGCTGAATACCAGTATTTTACATGGAGCGAATGCCCACCTTACCTCCACAACCCAGTTACTGGGTAATACGATACCCCTTGGTAAGACTGGTTGTCAGACTTTGGACCTCTGAAGACACGTAACGACTATGTCAGATCCAAGAATGACAGACAACTCTATTGCCTTGTCCGGGTTTCAAATAAACACTCAGTCAAATCTTTGTAGTGAAATATATTTTACGTAGATATAAAATCTTGATAGGAGTGTATCGCTTATAAAATTATGAGTATATGAATGGCTGATTTTATAAATAGGGAAGACCTCACCCGCCTCACACATCTGACAGAGTTGAAGACCAATTTATTGGTAGAGCTTCCCAGAGTTGGATTGACAGCATCCGACAAAAGACAAATGGCAGATAATTACGAACTCATGGTCATAAAGTTTATTTTTCATAGAAATGAAGGGCTTCGGTTTAGTTACTATAATATAGGCGATGTTATAATCAGTAGCTACTGTTTTGGATATAGGTAATACTAATAGGTACCAACATAAGATACTAGAAAATAATAGTTAAAATAACGAAAAGAGTGTAATAACCTCCTAACAATGCCAACACATTACCAACCAAGTATATGAAATCCATAAATCACTTGACCTTACGCAATTTAATAGTTTTTGGCCCCGTTTTGCTGTCAATCAAATCATGGGAAAAGTACCTACGAAATTATTCTCTTAATATGCGATCTATCTCGAGAACACAAAGGCATACATTCAATATCTTTCTTTCTTCTATCATTCACCATACATCAAAGTTCGGAACAGGATCTACATACACGATTGACGTTTAAATATGACGTCAGTTTCAACTAAAATTAAAATTACATCGTCAGTCGTGGTGAGAGTGATTTAATTTTATATGCGGTATTAAACGCATAGTATGCCTTACATTATGTATTCCACAGCTGTTTTGAAGCTAAGCTCTTTATTTATACTATCTTAGCCACACGGCACTATTCGTACATTTTACTTTAAATCTGTACCTAATAATGTTAACTGTTCAATAATTTGATTTGATGAGTTACAGTCACAATTTCTCTTAATCTGTTTAGAAAATTGATGAAACATTTTCTGTTGAGTCAGACGGCAGACTATAGGTACCACTTGTTTCCTACATATTACTATAGGTTACTAGCAGTGCCCCGCGGTTTCACCCGCATAAGTTTCCCGTGGGAATATTGGGATAAAAACTATCCTATGGCCTTTCCCGGGACTCGAAACTATCTCTATACCAAATTTCATCTAAATCGGTTCAGCGGTTTAAGCGTGAAGAGGTAACAGACAGACACACTTTCGCACCCATACTATAACATTATAAATGCGAAAGTGTGTCTGTCTGTCGGTCTGTTACCTCTTCACGCTTAAACCGCTGAACCGATTTAGATGAAATTTGGTATAGAGATAGTTTGAGTCCCGGGAAAGGACATAGGCTACTTTTTATCCCGATATTCCCACGGGATCGACACTTATGCGGGTGAAACCGAGGGGCGCAGCTAGTTTATAATATTAGTATGGATTGAGTATCATTTGGGCTTCACAATGGGTTGTGAAACTTTCTTCTTTCTCTTCTTTGATAGCTAGCCTGTGCCTCAAAATATTGTAAGTAGAAAATATCGTTCAAAAAGAAGGGGAGGAGTTGCTTTTGAGGGTTGCATACTTATAGGGTGCCAACGGGACCCTATTACTAAGATTCCGCTGTCCGTCCGTCCGTCTGTCTGTCAGCGGGCTGTATCTCATGAACCATAATAGGCATAATAGGCAGACAGAAACCGCTGAAAATTAAAGGGACCCCCTTTAATTTTCAGCGGTTCATACAAGAAACGATATGTTTCGGCGTTTCTTGCCTTGTGGAACGAAACTCTTCGTGTGCGAGTCCGACTTGCACTTGGCCGGTTTTTCTTTTTAACGATTTCTTTTCATCCTACATATTGTCTTGAATGAAACATCGACGTTAACGAAGTGGCGAGGACTTAGTTCATCTCAAATCATCTCTAATGATCTCTAACCATTCAGGAAATGACAGATTTGTTAAAAACATTTTTCGTAGAAACTTGTTTGTCATCGAAAATTTTCCCTGTTTACTATGAATAATCGACATAAAAATAGTAAGGTACAGTCAACAAGTATGCAGGATCGTCGGATATAGTTGAAGTTTAGTAAGAAACTAATGGATGTTGTCTACTGAAATTTAATTTGATAAATGAGCTGTTTGTTTTCTATTAATAAAACTAAATTTTATTCGAGAACGTCCGTCGGTTTCATACAAAACTTCAACTATATTCGACGATCCTGCATACTTATCTCTTTTGTTGACTGTACATTTCACAATAATTGAAAATTACATGTTTCTCACGGATATCATAAAACAGAGTCTGTCTGTCTGAACGCGATAAACTCAAAAAATACCGAACGGATTGTCACACGGTTTTTACTACTGGACGGAGTAATTCATGAGGAAGGTTTCGGTGTATAATTAATTAAGGTTTTGTGTAAATTGGCTGAAATATGACGATGATTGTTGAAGATGTCGGAAGAAATCATGGCGAAAGGGAGCTTTACTCGCCATGATTTCTTCCGATATTAATTATTCCTCTAGGGTACTTATAGTCTCGGTAGTAAGTATATTCCCGTGGGATATTTTCCGACATCCACATGGACGAAGCCGCGTGCAAGAGCTAGTTAATAATAAATTAATGAGGAACTGGAAAATAGGTAGGTCCAATAGGTAATTATTTACGTAACCTATGATATGCACCTAGAAGGTATACCTACATGAACTCACAATCATTATATTGATTCGTGATCGATTCCTATAATCTGCCCGCGACTTCGTCCACGTGAATTTTCTTGTTGCCCCGACCCACCCCGTCGCATCGCATCGCCTGCCCGCGCTTTTACTTGGTTTTCGCTTAGCGTTCTTTCTTACTTTGTCGTTTTTGCTCAGCTCCTAAGGGCCATAGCGTGATGTTAAATAACCTACAGCCTTCCTCAAGAATTGGGCTAGCAAATGCAAACAGAATTTTTCAAATCCGACTGGCAGTTCCCGAGATTAGCGCGATCAAACAAACCAACAAACTCTAATTTTTTTTTACCGACTTTAAAAAAGGAGGTTCTGTATTCGTTATATGTATAAGTCTTGTAGATTATAGAGACGTCAAAAACGGAGGTTCTGTATTCGTTATATGTATAAGTCTTGTAGATTATACTGATACAGACTGACAATGATGCTTGAATTTAAAGTACTAACGTTATTACCTACGCTATTCTTAACAAAAATATTATGTATTCCTGAATAAAATTAAGTTTATTACTACCAGGTTGAACCACTCTAGTTCTACGTACAGACGCGAGCACATCAAGCAACTACACTCTGTAAAATTCCTGTAATAGATTTTCAACTTTATTTCTAAAGCATTAGGTTCAAAGTTAATTGGGAAAATTTGACAGTTCCGGGTAGCTTGATGTGCTGGCGTCTGTACCTAATATCGGATAGAAACAACAAATTAGCAGCAGCTGTTTATTTTCCACATTATTTATTTCGTATGTCATCTGTTACAAAATATATTTTCCTTGCAACATTATTAGCCGAGATGGTAGAAGTAAATCACGACTCTACCATATCCGGTTGTCCTAAAGTTTTAAATTAATGGACCTCGTTTTGTAATTCATAATAAATTTTGTTTTTATTCAAATACTACTGCCGCGTTAGCGATATCAGCAGTTAGTGCAATTTTTGACAAAATGAGTTAAAATATTGATCCCGAATCAGCGCAATGGTCATATTTATGAATCAATTTTGTTCTCATTTTGTCAAAAATTGCACTTACTGCTAGCGCGCTAGCTATCGCTATCGCTAGCGCGGCAGACTAGCGGCCCGCCCCAGCTTCGTACGGGTGCAATTTATTTTCGAATTTTCGAAATTTTCATTTATACAAACCTTGTCTGTCTTGGCAATACCGCACATAACAAAAAAAGATTATTATCTAATTTGGTGCAGTCATTCGGAAGTTATGCGCGTACAGACATTACGGCGACTTTGTTTTATACTATGTAAGGATTATTCAAATATAATATTGAACTGGAATTATTCATAACATATTTTTTGTAAGTTATATTTTCTCTCAATTTTAATATTAAATTATGTTCAAGGCTCATAGGGTCTGAAAAATTACGTTTCTGTATTTTTCCGGTTGAATGTCTAAAACTACCTACTTACATAACTTATATTTCAATTAAACCAATTACAGGCACTTTTGAATAATCGAGAGGTCGGTCAGTCAGAAAGATGAAGCTAGTTGCCCATTTCAAAGCGTAGGTATCTATGGAGAAGAACGGGCAAGAAACTCCATGGACACTCTTTTAAAATAATATAATTAGCCAAGAATTTTCCCACTGCTGGGACACAGGCTTCCTCTCTGTGAGAGGGAGTGGGCTGTAATCTACCACGCGGCCCCAGTGCGGGTTGTAGACGTCACATGAAACCAACTGCTAAAATTATTTATCTACGTAAATGTTTTCATCCCTATTTCAAATTTATTCAAATCATCTTCTAAATATTAAACCTTGATTAAATCTATGAATTTACTACAAAGAACTGCTTTGCACTTCATTCTTGAACTACCAATCATCACTTAGGTACTTCTCTTACACTTTGTTTACATTTACAACAGATGTAAAACAAATAAATAAATAAAAAAATAAATTATAAACTGCCCATTGAGTAATAAAACAATTGATTACCACAAAAAAAAAACAAAAAAAAAAAAAAACTTCGGGACGAACGAAGAATAAAATCAAAAAGAGTAACCTAGATAAAGTGGATAAGACAGAGAATAAAACAGAACAAGAACTAGTACCAGGGGGGATGGAGGGGGGTTTAAGGAAATCAGACCAGAATAAATGGTAACACCCCATCCATGAATGAATGGGTTTATAATCATCATCTATTTACCGGTTTCTTCTTCAAATGATGTAAATAACGCTGACGCCATCATATATTTACGTATGTTATGTACGTAGTTCAAGAGTTAGTTCACTCCGCCCGCCCCCGCACGCTGCCGGCTTGGGCGGGCGGATTGAACTGCCTTACAGTCAACTAGTTGAGTTCGAGGCGAAAGCTCGCTCAGATAAAGTGTTATAACTAAAAGGTTTTGTGACATAAAGTAACATGGCTGTACGTATCACTTGTCAACACTACACTACTTTTACTTTACAATTACTAACACATTTGCTAAATACTATTTAATTGCCCGTTTTACATATTGACATATTTTTCTTTTGTTTTTCTAAATATTGTTTCTGTTGTGACGTCAATTTTCTTCTGTCACAATGACATGACATTAGATAATTAAAACAACATAGACAGTGTCCATTATTATACTCCACTTTACTGTCATAACCACATAACCGTTTTGTCCATCGTCATACTCAATCATAGCTTCCAGAGTACTTACTCTAACACTCTACACTTCATAACTCAAACAATTTATTGACTCAGAAACCAGTCAGTAAAAAAACAAAGTGAACATCTAAAAAGTTTGCTATAACGAAAGAACATTATAATAATATACAGCAGCGAGTACTTGATGACGTCAATAGTTTTAGAATACTTTAGATTAATGAAGAGCGCACGCGCAGCTGCGGGCCGCCCATCATATCGCTAACCTCCTTTAGCCTACTCTTAAAAGCTTTCCAGATGTACCCCGTCCCATCAGTATGGGATAACAGCAATCTGTTTCGTAAACGAGGCTATTTTCGGAGGTGATGCTGGAGTCTGCGCGTACGCCATCAAACGACTTGGCACTGGAGCGAGTGTTTTACGGCTAGCGTTTGAAACTTGCAAGTTTCGATTTTTTTAACGTAATTTATGGGTTTCGGTAGTAAACAGTATTAAATAGCAATGTTATTTCATGCCACTAACGTTCTTCCCTATAAACTATGTTGGAAGTTTCCGCTCCAGAATGAAACCTGATATGTTCATGGTCATAATATCGATGTATTTTTGCAGCCCAGGAACAAGGAACAAGAACAGGAAGTGCTGAACTGGATCAGCGCTGTCATCGGTGAGCCCGTGACCAGTGCTGCCTATGAAGACTACCTAAAGGACGGCATTGTTCTCTGCAAGCTCATCAACAAACTGTCTCCAGGATCAGTCAAGAAGATCCAGGAGAGAGGAACCAACTTCCAGCTTATGGAGAACATTCAGAGGTAAGACCTCGAAAATATTCTATCCTCGTAGACTGTAAACAAAAAACAAATGACTGCTGCCAAAATTTGTAACATCCATTTTTCAAACTAATGTTTTCATAGAAATAAAATTGTTTTGAGTTTTGTGGTAAATCCACATAGATACAGTTATTTTAAGATCAATTTTTAACTTTTTTCAGATTCCAAGCCGCCATCAAGAAGTACGGAGTGCCAGAAGAAGAAATCTTCCAAACTGCTGACCTGTTCGAGAGGCGTAACATTCCTCAAGTCACACTCTGCTTGTACGCTTTGGGCAGGATCGTAAGTGTCTTCTCAACGCTCTTCAAACAAATGGAAGTTATCTTCATGGTATTTAATTATCTTGTGATATTATTCCAGACTCAAAAGCACCCCGAATGGACCGGTCCTCAGCTGGGACCCAAGATGGCGGACAAGAACGAGCGTACGTTCACTGAGGAGCAACTCCGCGCTCACGAGAGTGAACTGAACCTACAAATGGGCTTCAACAAGGGAGCGTCCCAATCGGGGCACGGTGGATTCGGCAACACCCGTCATATGTAAACCATGAACCACTCATCGCTACTTTCCCACATGCTTGCCAATGAGACCAACCGAATCATTCGGAGTAAAACAGTATTTTTATGTATGTCAAACGAAGGTCGAAATTACAAGATTTGTATTCTCTTCTAAGTCAATATCTGCAGTGCTTAACAACGTCAAAGATCGTGTGATAGTTTTAAATTATTACTTAATTAGTAGGTACCTATTATAACTCCTAACAGCGCTATTTTTGTTAAGTATTTTTTTTACCAATATTTAAATGTAAATATTTAACTCTTATCTAATAAATATCGTTTGTAAGTATCGGAATTTGTTTAATTTGAATAAAGTTTAAATAAAGAATGAACGAGGAGGAAACTAGTAATAGAGTGGTGACCAGTAGAAGGGCATAAAGTTGTAAAAAGGGCATCGTCAACCTGATGCATAGCTAACATAATGATGATGATATGTCAGGTAAAACTGGTTCGAAAATGTGCGTACGGGAGCCATGACAATCGGGAGTGATATACAAAGAATATAGACAATACTGGATGGTTCAACGATGAAGGAAAACATCGTGAGGAAAGCGGACGGTCCTAGTACCAACAATTCGAAGACATGTGACATCTAGTAACCCGCACTGGGCCCGCGTGGTGGATTACTGCCCACTCCTTTTCTCAGAGAGCACTGAGCAGCGCTGTGTCCCAGCAGTGGGAACATTATAGGCTGATTATGCAATGGTTCATTTAAAGGCTGATAGTGGACGGGATGATATTATAGAATCTAATTTAAGTTTTCAGTTCGATTTAGAGCTTACTCTCGTCGAAAGAGCAAACCGGATACTTTACAATGTGTTACAATTTAACAGTGACAGGTTCCAGTTTTTATGACATCTTTATGACTTGTTATGAATTATTATCCTGAATCCAATCCATCACACGCACTGCAGCAGGTGCCAAATTTCTTAGTTGACAGCTTGCAGAATTATTGAGTTAGAAATAAAATAAAATAATTCGTGCATTTTCATCTTGGTGTTTAAATTGGGATCAGGGTAACCCAGACCGCACTTGTCTTTATTATTTACTTCTTCATTTAATTGTTTTGACAGAACAGAACAGCCCGAAATGTAGCATCCATCATGGAAAGGGATGCCCTACGTGTTTCTCCATCTTCATCCTCCTACATGTATCCTAATTAATTTGGGTCATCTTCCACCATACATCTCAATAGCCGTTATTGCAGTAATATATTTTTTATTTATTCAAAATCAAATTTATTTAATTTACTTAACAATAACTTACATAAAGTCTGTCAAACTGCATAACAGTTTGCAGGCAGTTGTTCTCGTCTAACAATAGATTACAAATTTTTAAAATTCATTTGTTTGTGTTAATAACTTAATTATGCTACGTAAATAAACTCTAATTATTATAACTACAACTGAATCATTGGATGAAGGGGTTCGTATTTTAATGTAGAATGCTGCATTGCGTTGCTGTCTTGTTTTTTTTTAAGGACGTTTATTTCAGTTATCAGCCGATAATGTTCCCACTGCTGGGACACGAGCCTTCTCTCGGTGAGAGGGAGTGGGCCGTACGGGTTGGTAGATGTCACATGTCTTCGAATTTTTGGTTCTAGTACATGCCGATTTCCTCACGATGTTTTCCTTCACTGTTTTGAGAGCAGTGGTGATGAAATAATTTACACAGTACAGCGTCTGTCTGGGTTTGAACCTATGATCTACAACTATTCATAACGACTACCTAAAGCAGAATATGTGCACGCGGCTTTAGGACGCTAATTCGAGATTAAGATCTTGAAATATTAGCTAAATTCGTTCCACGCGGCAGTTACCACTGGGCCACCACTGCTTCACAAGGTAAAGATATAGAATACTAGTTTTTGCTCGCGGCTTCGACCACGGGTTAGGATAGTATGGATTATTTTTCTCAAAATATCAAAACGGAAAGTGTTAGAACTTGGAAGTTATATCATTAATAAAATTCATCTCAATTTTAGCCTGTCTACGATTGTGCCAGAAACTTAAATATTTCTAAATTTTAAATAATACATTAAAGTGCTCTTGGATTTGTGGTTTCTAAACGAATTCCAAACAGATTGTTAATTTATGAAGCTTTTCATCCGGCAGCTATTTTGGTCTGCATATGTTTTCATTTTTCTTTCTCTTATTTCATCATTGAGATCATTAGGACGTAGGCAACTGGGCACAGACATTGATTAGTATCTTAAATAGTAGATATTTTATTTCTATTTTGTAAGGGAAAACAAAGGTATGAATGAGTTTATTGTTGTCATCACGCATAACAATACACAAGTGATAAAAATAAAATAATGTCTCTAAAGTTTTCTGCATCTATTTTTATGATTGAATGTGAAAGTTCTCTTTTCATCCTAGATTGAAATTGTTTTTCCCTAAAGCATAAGTATTATTGCCTGTTTAGTTATCCTTATTCATTACTCTCGTCTCATCTCCTCAATTTCGTTTGTTTGTTATCCGCGATTCCCAGTAAATTCGTGAAAAATATGCTTACTAACCCATACAATTTTATACGAAATCCCGCCATCCAATGTCACTCTTTGCAATATAATTTACGACGTTACGTTAGCTGTGCGCTATTTAGATTAAGTAATATTATTTTAGATCAAAGACACAAGGAGGTCGTTCAACCTATTCATTCTTAAATCTATGCAAACTGCGTGTTTTGTTGTGTGCATCTTCAGCAAATACTTTGTCTTTACAAATAACAGCTCCATAGTTTCATACATTTTATGTTTGTGGCTTTGCGATGTCGCCGTGGTGGCAAGACCATTAGAGTAGGTTAAGTGTCCTACGATTGTGATAAAACGAAAAAGTGAGGTCATGATTTGTTTTTGCTTAGAAACATCTCGTGAAGCAAGCCAAGAAGCTACGGGATGTTGTGAAAGACGATATGGTAGACAAAGACAACAAAATTAAAGAGTATGCGGAGGACATAACGCAAAAAAATGTGAAAATTGATATAGAGGAAATTAAAATCAGGAAATTCATTAATTTTTGTAAGCATTACAATGAATGGCACCAATAGAAAATAAAGGAAAGCCATTTAAAGCGTGCTGAATTTTTCAGGTGCGGCGTGCGTTCATGTAAAAATTAAGTTTACTCTTGCATTCACTGCTAGCCTAGTCCTTGCTAAGTCAACTGCGGACAGGCGTGCAAAGTTAACAGCAGCGTCTTGTTTATTTTACCCACTGACATTAATTTGACTGGCTTCTGTATAATTTAGATCGTCTAGATCCGTACGCAAAACTTAGGTACTTGCTGTGTCTACCATTGAATAAATAAATTATTACATCAGTTAGCTAGTGTTCCAGAAAGAGTAGTTCCATCATCTGAGCGTGGGTTCGACGTTATTATGAAGATTGTTTATCTTGATCAACAGCCAAGATCCGAAGACGCTGTCGGATTTATCCTCACGACACACGACACCTTGACATTACATATTATATTTGTAGACTAATTACTTATAATTACTAGACATTACGCCAAGGTCAAGGGAATACGCTAGTACTACGCCAAAATTCTAGTTAAAGTTTGATAATTACCAAGTGAGAACAATGTTTCGAGGATTTTGGCAAAAGTTCAACTTTCAGCGTGTTTTGGGTTCGTTTATAAAAAAGCATTACGCTGTACATGAAGAAGGGTTTTACACTAACCGGAAAGATCTCTTGGCAACAGTGCCTCATTAGAATTTTCTATTTTAAGATTTTTCAACGACGTTGCGCAAGACTAGCTAACAACATCATAGTTTTTCTTTATATGGATATCTTTGTTTTTTTTTCTTGGATGTGTGTTTTATTTCGGGTCGTTAGAAGCCCGAAAATCTGTCAACCAGTCTTACCCAGTAGCTGAATTGTGGAGGACCGATAGGCAGTCGCTCCATGTGAAATACTGGTATTCAACTGCATCTGGTTTGACTGGGGGCTGACCCCAACCTGTTTGAGAAAAGGCTAGACAGATGATGGATATGTTTGGACAAAACTAACTTCTATAGTAACCAATATTTTTAACAACAGCTCCAATTCTAATGGTATACGATAAAGAAGCAAATATTCACTATCACCGCTTGCGTCAATCAAAAAGATAATGTAGTCAAGAACAGGACGGTTTTGCAAAATCAGAGATTATTTCATAATAGACATTACAAGTGGATAATATTGGTTAAGACAGTCTACCGGGTGGACCCAGTTATCAAAATCATTTCATATTCAGTGTGAAGTCTCTTTTAGCGCCCCTATTCGACTGCGTTTTATAAGATAGTAAAGTTTCCTGCATTACTGAATTTAAATAGCAAATGATGAGAAATATTTACATTTAGGTCTACGTTTCTATGAACTACGTAAGCTATTCATTTGATTTTTAATGTAAACGTTCTTATTAGACTTTACTAAAGCATTTGATACACATAAGCATGACATAAGCAGTAGGTTGGTAAAGTACTAGAGCACGAAACAAGAATTTTGTGATAAGCAATTTAATTAACAATTTAACTAAGTATCTAGTTAATATTGTGTTATGTACGAGTATCGTTTTTACTCCTTTTATTTTCAATTATTTTCAGTCATTAGGTCATTAGCATTTCATGGTGGCATTTTTTACACGGGTCCCAGTGGCATTTCAAGCGTGTGTAAGGGACAAACTGCGCCCTAAGTAGTTTTTTGTTTCCGATCATCTGGCCAGATAAATAAATAACCCTGAAAATATATAGACACATATACATAGATACTACCCTAATTCAGTCTTTATAATTTCTTGCACGCAGGCAGAGCAAAAATTAAGTGCAGCAATTACCTTGCCGCTTATGGTATGATCAGTACTAGTATTTCACAACGGCCTCCTCTAGATTCTAGTCCCCGTGTAACTGGTACTACGTGTTGTACACCAGTGGTTGACTAAACTGCACTGATTTCATCTCACTCACGGGTCAAAGTCGTTCAGCGACCGCGAGGACAACATCAAGAATTATTATAAAACTCTTAAGAAATCACTCAGACAAAAATAAACTTAAAATCATGTGGAACTGTTGATCTACGGTATCTAGATCGTGGGTTGAAGGTTGTTTAAGAGCTGTAGAAGCAAATTATGTATCGTGATGACATTCTGGTTAGAGGATATCAACTAAAAATCATTTATACCTTTCTCTTTTTTTCTTCGTCGTTCATTTTGTCCCACGCGTCGTGTTGCGTTGCCAGATGACTTGTTTGTCCCTTTGCATCATTCTACAGCTTGAGGTCAAACGTCTGTTATGTGGTTGTCTATTTAATTTTAAGCTTCACAATAAGTAGTAAGAAGTACATTGTCTATACAAAATGAATGAAAAATATCAAAAGATTTTCTAGTTTTACTAGAATTAGGAGCCTTGATAAATGTTCAGCAATCGTCTGTTATGTCTTGTTTGTTTTCAAGATTTATTGAACAAGAAACATACTCGTACATTCGTATTTATTTTCCATTCAGAAAGCATTATGACGGTTCAAGGCCGTATACTATAATAGCTTCAATATTATTTTTTTCATTAACAGGGTACCACCATATAAGACATCAGCATTGAGAGTTGCAGCATCTTTAAAGGTCTTTAATACAGATTTCAGCATTACAAATAATCCTATTCCTAACATAAACCATTCAGACGTTTTTGTATCTCTTGTTACCGGTATCATCATTTATTGATCTTTTCTCATAAGATAATAGTTTATGTCATCGGTATGTGTTAAATTCGGCTCGTAGGTCCAGTGTTCTCGTCAGTCAGGAGAGCTCGCTGGTAGGGAGCTGGTTCAGGAGTAGCACACGAGAGGTTAGCGGTTTGTGGGGATTCGAGATTAAAACAGACTTGATTGAATACGGCTTATTATTTTTCACACACTGACATTACATTAAATTAAATTAGGTACAATAATTAGACTGAACATTGGTTCGAGAACGTACAAGATAACAACGACTATAACGATCTAAAAGTATGTGTTTTGTGACAACAACAACGAAAACGACACTTCTGTATTTTTTTTTTGCTATATGGCATCTCGTAGTTGACCTTGAGAGGTCGTGACTACTTAACCGGACTATCCTGTGGTTGCCGTAAGTAAACTCAAAGCCTCCAGCCAGGGGCGAATATGTAATATACTAAGCGACTACACGCTAAGGGCACCCCCTGTGGGGTATGAACCTCGGCTTAGGGCGACGCTGGGGGAGGGCAGCAAGATGGGACAGGCTGGATCAGATCAATATTATTTAAGCTTGATGAGGTCGGCGTTTCCTATCTGACTACTCTGAGAAGAAACGCCGAAACAAACTCAGAGGTCACGGTCGGGAATTTAAATCTACAGGCTCAGCTGCGGTGCGGGCTGGCACTTCATCGAGCAAGGGTCGGGGTAGCATTTAGTTGGGGACGTCGCGGGGGACGCCGCGAGGGACCTCGGCGGCGAGGTCGGAATGACTGTGTTTTGTATTTGTGCACTGTACTGGTTGACTTATTGCTCTCCTGGAGGAGGGTTATGGGGTCGTCAGGGTCGGAGAGAACATGCCTGGGACGGCGGCATTTACTGATTTTTGAGGGAGTATACCTGGCGGCCTCGACAACCAGAGGGTTGCGATGATTGGCGGCGGTATCGAAGAAGCGCTTGGAAAGGCGTTTCATGAATTGTTAGATGATGGTGATTTTGAGGTCAACATGGAGGATCTCATTTCGAACGAACCAAGGGGATCCCGTAGCCTTTCGGAGGAAACAGTTTTGAAGGGTCTGCATTCTATGGATGTGGTGAGGCTTTGCGTGAGCAAAGACTACACAGACGTATGTCATTATTGTACGAATGCACGCTGTGTAAATGCGCAGTTTGCACCTTAGTGACAATTTGCTGCGTGCATTGAGAACAGAGTGGAGTCTGCCGATAGCGAAAGCGGCGCGCGAGCGGGCCGTCTTTATGTGTTCTGCGAAGGAGAGGTGCCTGTCGAGTATTACTCTTAGGTAAATACCTAGGAGTAATACTCGACAGGCACCTGTGGTGAGTGTGGCTTGCTTTTCCCAGGGGATCGGCTTGTCGAACATGGTAATAGGTCGGGAGGAAGTGGGTCTGTGTCGTAGTTTCGAATAGAGAACCGTTTGACTTTTGCCAGGATTGAGTTCTATTCTCCACTTCCTGAACCAGGCAGCGAGTTTATTGACTGCGGTTTGGAGAGTGAGAGATATCTGGACTAGGCTCCGGCCAGTAAAAAAAATGGCTGTGTCGTCAGCGAACAGAGCCAACTGAGCCTTTTTGCTTGTGGGGATATCGCTGGTGAACAGCATGAAGATGAGTGGGGCAAGCACAGAACCCTGGGGGACACCTGCTCGAATGGGGTGTGGGGAGGATATCACTCCTTTAACTTTATAGCGGAAGGTGCGGTTCGACAGAAAGTCTCGAAGGATGAGCACGAGACGGTCCGGTACACCAAGTTAGTATAGCTTATATATTAAGCCGTTGTGCCAGACTTTGTCGAAAGCTTTCGCTATGTCGTACCACACCTGTCATATAACCACGTCACGTCAGAATCCCACGTGTATATGTTCGGTGATGCGGTGGACTTGCTGTACGCAAGAGTGTTGGGTTCGAAAACCAAATTGTTCGTTGGGAATGAGGCCCTATGTTTCGGCGTAGTCTCTAAGACGCTTATAAATAAGTCTCTCATACACCTTACCGAGGACATTGAGCAGAATGATGGGGCGGTAGCTCGTAGGTTTCGATTTGGGTTTACCGGGCTTGACACTTCTGTATTGTACGTTCTCCTATTTATATTCAGTGCAAAAAAGCCGGACCGATCTTGGGGCAAGGCTGCATTCGGGCTCCTTATTGGCCAGCGTTTGCGATTGGTCCAGAATTTTTGCATTCCGATTTCCGCTTTCAAACAAACAATACAATTTTCCCACGGGGACTCGCCTCTAGTCTAGACCAATATTGCATAGGGGAAATTCCAGTTTTTACAATAACTGGCTTATCTTACTACTAACAAAAGATTTAGACAAAATAATATAACTTGTTATCATGGACTAATCAGACTTATTTCACTAGGTATACAATAATCAAACTGTAATTGATAGTGCATCGTGCACAGTATGTTATGATATAAGATTTACTTGGTAATATCATCGCAACGTCTATGAGAAACTAAGTTGCATCATTGCGTTTTTTTATTATATCCCATGTAGATTTTTGCCACAACAAGAAGGAAACCTGGCTAAAATTTGAGGAAAGTACATAATAGATACGCATATGCACTAATCACATCATAATATCATCAATAATTTATTAATGCGTATTAAAGATATGATAATGGATTTGTTTATTATGTAAACAACTAAACATTATATATAATGATAATCTAGACACGGTGATAATCAGAGTTCAAGGTGATTTAGTAAACTAGCAATAATATCAGGACATCATGCATGACACATTTGCGATTCATATACCCAGCGATGCGATCAATATTAAGCAATAACATAAGGTTGTGCAAACGCAAAGTAAAGAGCAAATTATAAAGCAAGTCATCGTACGATCAGCACGAGTACGATCACAGGAGGGTTTGTCTGTACATGTGTTGTAAGGTTGTGCAAAGAACTTGAACGAAAAACATCACGCGATCGACAGTGACAAAATCTGACACGCAACCTCTTTCGAATCTATAGATACACATGAAAACGCAATCCTAACTAATATTATAAATGCGAAAGTAACTCTGTCTGTCTGTCTTTCTGTCTGTCTGTCTTTGCTTCACGCCTAAACTACTGAACCGATTTGTGTGAAATTTGGTACAGACATAGTTTGGAACTTGAGAAAGGACATAGGATAGTTTTTATTACAAAAAATAAAATAAAAAATAAAATTTATTCCGGACATACAGCGCCATCTATTGGTCAAGAGTCGGCATCAATTCAGTATACTGAAAATTCATCGGAAAAATGTAAATAAATAGTAAAAAGGTATGAAAATATAATATAATACAACTTTTAGTACAAAGAAAATGCTCTAACGGAGTATAGATAATTCTATTAGTACTATATGTCGAGTTGGTGATCGCGCAATGGTGTCGATCGTTACAAGAGTTCGGTTCATGTTATTGTTTTAATTCATCGGAAAAAAGTAAATAAATAGTAAAAAGGTATGAAAAAAATAATATCAATATAATAAAACTTTTAGTACAAAGAAAATGCCCGAACGGAGTATAGATAAATAATCCGAGTTGTCACTATGCTCGATAGATGGCGTTGGGATCGAAATAGATCGCGCTATGCTTTCGTTACACGCATTTGGTTGGGTTCCACATTTCATTTTTGAAGAGATCCCGCGAGATCGGGAACTATGTGGGTAAAACCAAAAATCTGCCGGAAGTCACTATTCCACGCGAACGAAGTCGCGGGCAAAAGCTAGTATTGAATATGTCTGCTTGTGAATCAAAAATAGCTGCCCCAAATTTTTCTATGCATTTTTTCTCAGAAGTCCGAGCAGCGTCTTTGAATTTTATTGGAATTGATAGATATGGCTGCATCTGGTTAGACTGGACGCCAAACCCAACATAGTTGGGAAAAGGTTAGGCATCTGCCTAGCTTTTTTCCATTTCATCAGATGATGATGATGATAATAGATACGACACAAATGTACGGAATACACTAGAACATTCGAAAATAGCGCTACTAGTTATAAAACAACACGGGCGATGAAAAAAAAAGAAAGTAATAAGTATAGGAACATGTAGTAACGAGGCTATAAAATATAAATTCACAACCGTAAAATACAAGATAATTAGCCAATATTATAACAATAAGTCTACATAGGTACAAACGATTACCAACCGTTCGCCGTTTCGAAGAAGAGGGAATCGATGTTACGGAACGAATGTAACACTTACTTCTTACTGCACGTAAGGTCTTAATTGCTAGTCAACTAGTCTATTTAACCTGAACTAGTTATGTGCGTGTATTTGAGGAAATCGTCTTGATTTCCTTGATTACTGCAGTACTAGCAATAGATTTTCTGGCAGTTGTGTAAGAATGTCTTTTGTATTTAGTTTCAGTGCTATATTCTCCAGAAACGTGGAAAAAAATGATTGGACGCTAGATTGAATCTTTAACTAAACTTCCTTCTCTGTCTTAAGTTACCCAATAAGCTCTTTTATTTCCACCTTTCACGCCCAATACACCTCTATTTGTTTCTATAATTTTTCATTATCAAACATTGCCTCATTATTCTCACCTCTGTGACATAACTGGCTGCTAATTGACAAAAAGGCAATCTTACAAACTTTATATGCATTATTAGTAATATTAACTTGAGCAACGATAAGTTCAAGCTTTATTTACATAGTTAACAATTGCGTATAGCCCCCCTCCTCGTGGCACTCTTGAGGCATGTGGAGACCCGTAGAGCGGGGCCTTAGTATCGCACCACCACCTCGAGCTGCCTGCTCGGGGCGAACCTGACTAGCTTCTACAACCACAACAGATGCCGAACCAAAACATGCAGTTTAAATTATTTATAGTGACATTAGTGCTCCACTGTACCACCGGAGAATATTTTAAAACGAAACGTAAGTGTTTTTGTATACAGCATGCGCGATTGCGTGGTGCCAATTTATATGATGACCTACATACAGTGTAAAACGTTTTATTTCTGTGATAATCAGACAGTCCCGGTGCCGGTTCTTTGCGTTCCATAATGTTCTGTATTGCATAAATCGATTATGGCCGTTATATCATGAAGCGTTACGGCATTTTCTAAGGTATGAAGTGGAATGATCGCGTCGCTGTGACAATACTCGATTGCAACTTTTTTATGAACAATGTTAATTAACACTACTTATTTCTTTAAAAACACTTTCCCGAAGTAATTATTGCAGTTCTTTTGTAACGGAGCTTAACAACACAGCTTAGCGGAGCTTGTCCTTATTTTATTTGTGACGAAAGATAAAAGTAGTTTAATATTGTTTACAAAATGTGTGGAGCAAGAAACACACTACATTAAAATATAGCTGCTTTGCTGCCAGTTAACGTAATTCCATTTATCTTGTTGTGTACCAGTTGCGTTTCAGTATGCAGAAAATAGCCGTTGCTTTAAAATCTGTGCTAAACATAATAAACACGCAAAGGGCTGATAAATTAAAAACTACTTCGTGCTTCTAATGTATGCAGATTTATTAGAATGTTTGCATGCTTTGTAGATCCTATGAGCAAAATATAAATTATATGTTATGTAATGAAGCTTGGGTGTAGCAATGCAGTCATGTTTATCTAAGCTAATAATCCATTTAAACTTGAGGGCCTAAGTAGTGGTTGATTTTGAAAAACTTTATTAAGCATCGAATCGACCTTGCTATCTACATCTTCAGGCAGTTCAAGCTATGTTGTTCAAAGAGCGCTTTTAGCAATAAGACCGCCCATTGTGTCACCCTATGTAAGATTTCTACATTTATGTATATCTGTTATTCGTATAGTTCGTATTATAGAGTATTCGTTTCTATCTACTTTGAAACGGTCGTATTCATTGTTCTCGTTGCTATATAAGACAGAAGTGGCTTTAAGTAGAGCTTTACTACATATTTATTGTAATTTTGTGCTAATTTTTTGAAACTTATTTTTCAATTATATTTTAATTGTGTTTGTACGTACCTCCTTTGTCTATATCTATAGCAGTTAACCCCTGACCTCTATGAATCGTAGAACTTTTAGAGATGTCACGGTAAAAGTGCGTACATACTTGCTTGAACTAGATTTAAATTCATGTCAATGTCAAGGTTGGCAGAAAGTAATAGTCGTTTGAATGTCCTCATTCCAAACTGCACTTTTCAACATAATTTCAACAATAGGTTAAAGTTTTGTTATTTTTAAATGACTAGTTTTAATGTTTTGTTTATTTATGTTAATTTCAGCAAGTTTCGTGAAGACATGTTTGAAAAGCGATCCAGATTTCGACGAATGCTCGCGGCAAGCCGTGCAGCAGCTGTTCGATGCGCTTGGTCCAGGTAATTATTATGCTTAGCTTTTATTTCATATTTATAAAATTTTACATTCCTAAAAGCTTCGTGAACCTTGAAAGTTCTGGAAGTATTTTTATTGTTACAGTTTTCTGGTGCAACAACAGAATCGTAAAGGTTTGGTTAAAAGAGTAGACCAATATTGCGATCATTGAATTTACATTTCGATGTGCATATCTTATCTTGTGCAACTCTTAACCCACCGGTTCTTAGTCTAAAAATAGTTAACCTGTCTTGCTCAATCAAAACATCTGTAAACACAGTCAAGTAGCCGAAGCCCGTAGCTGCAATATATTAGTGAAATTACCAAAACAGACGCAACACTTTTGATTGGTTTGAGTGGTACACTGTTATTTAGTTAGGTACGTACGAGTGGCTACCGGTCAGCCAGTCAACTTCGTATGTAGCTGGCACGCTTTCTGAGTGCCTGGTTCGTTGCACAACTGCGCACAGCTGTTCGTGTTTCGCGCCTCGCACGATAGTATGCCACTTGTCGGCGCTGCGCTCCTAGTACAATGTGCCCCCACGCGTTTGTTAACGTTTGCACTGTGTATTGCCACTAATCGGTTAATTACTTCTGTTTCATGCTATTGTATTTTATTAATATTTTCTCTTCGATTGATAAAAACTTTTTGCTTTACAACTTTTGGGGAATCTTTGTCACAGAGTAGTTCTGAACTGTACACAAACACTAATTAATTGTTGTATTTACTTCTGTAATTCTCTTTGGCGCTCAATTTCCACAAAGAAATGCATTATAAACTAAGTGTTGTTAAATAGCTAGCATGATAGTGGGTTGGTAGATTCACAAGCCACTGGGCTAGTCACATAGCCTCAATTACGAAACATTTGTACATAACTTGCGGAAAGCGAAAGCGCTATTTCTTAACCATACTCGTGTGACGCCTCGTGGTATCAAATACAGCTTGATATGGCTATACTTTCATTCAATATTATTTTGAAGAAATGCACATTTTATTCAATATCAGTAGGTATCATTATTTTTATCATTAAGTATCGGTATTTGGAGTAGGTATGTACTATACCTAATCTAGTCGCGAGACAGCTAGCGACATCTGTTTTTATTTTACTGAAACAATTTTTATTTTCGTCTAGGTCTTCCAGAGATTGGAATGGTGCCTTTAGATCCCCTGAAAATCCCAAAAATAAGGATTCTACAAGGTGACGGCCCTGTAAACGTCAATGCTGCACTCGATGACGTCACTGTTACTGGGTTTGGGATGACAGAAGTATTGTCTAGCCAGTAAGTATTATCGCTGTGGATTCATTACACCCTGGTACCGTAGACGACTGTTTGATCGACTAAGTTGAGCAAATTGTAGTCGAGTAGCTGTTTTCTCGTTCGATTGTTTTACGAGTCGTAGATCTCAAGCGGAAAACACACATTTCCCATTTATTGTAATACTGTTAAATTGGCTACTGGCTCTAAATTTGTGACTTTATGAGGCTATAGTCTACGGCACGGGTGTAAAAATAAGACAGCAAAACGACTCCCGAATTCACGTGAATTTCAGCTCAGTTTTTCTAAAACTAAGATTTTATTAATTGAGATATTTTTATAAACTATGTTTGACATTTTCTTCTTATTTTTTAGAGTGGACGGCAAAACATATGACTTTCACACAAAAGTCCGAGTTCCAAAAATAAGGATAGAGGGTACTTATGATCTGAAAGGGAAAATATTGCTAATTCCCTTGGTTGGGCGCGGCGTTTGCTGGTTTGAACCAAGTATGTTAAAATAATGTATCTATTAATTTTTTTGTTGATAAATATTTTGATTCCGTTTTAAATAAAAAAAATTGTTTTCAGCCAATATGACAATTGATATTATAAGCGATGTCAAAACGTACACTAAAGATGATCTTGTATTTTTCAACGTCACTGGTGCACATGTCAAATATGCAATTGGAGGGTTAAAATTACGCATGAACAATTTATTTGACGGCATTGAGTCGTTGGGTAAGTAAAAAAAAATCAAGCATTGATTGGTTTTTATGACGTTCTAGTTATTAATTGATTTTATAGCGCTATGCAACCATAATAAAATGATATTATGAACAACGAGAATATTTAAAAAAATCAGTGCTAGCCTAAACATGGCTAGAAATATATTGCCTTCCAAGAAAAAAAACTTGCCATCATTAATAATAATATATAGATAATTTTCTTTTGGAAATCCAAAGTAATAAAGCCATAGAAATATTTATCCAGCACATACACTGCCCCCTGTATTGTAACTATGAAGTCTTACAGCGCCATCTATTATCGAGTAGCAGCAATAGTACTTTTAGATTCCCGAGACATTCTATTTGCTGAAAGGTGGCGTTGATGTGCGGAGCTCGTGTCAAGTCATTTCTGGCTCCGTCATTTCATGATGCCCTGGTACTAACGTGTTACAAATTGCAACGTTGAGACGTTTCGACGTCGCTGTACGTTTGACAACCGCTCTCTCACTGTTGCCAATTTTATTAGCAAGTCCTCTTTGAGATTTCAATTTGATATACACAGTCATCTCAATAAAGGATTGTTCGTTTATATATTTTATTAATACATTTTGTATGTCACTGAGAATAAGGAAAAGTAACTAATAATATTGGTAGGTATATTTATTATTCAAAGGAAATAACAAAATGCTCGCAAAATATTTCGCGAAAGATATTAACGGTAACCTTGACGTATATAGTGTCTTAACATAATAATAGATGGCGGTTACTGTACTATTAGTTTTAAAACGATGGTATTATTTTGTTTATTGTTGGTATTGAAGAATAAGAGTTAACATTTTTTCTTTCTTTTTCAGAGGAGAGTACCAACGCCTATTTGAATGCAAATTGGCGACCAGTGTCCGAATCTTTACGACCAATATTATCAAAGACGATAGAAGACATTTTACTTGGTTTTATGCAAAGATTATTCAACAATTTACCAGGACATTACATGATTGGTGATGTCAAACTTGGCTTGCCAAGCAAAAAGACAGATAAAAAAGTTTAGGTAATAATCAGTAATTAGGTACTATCATAGTTTTAATATACAAATAATTATTTAAAAACGAATTAGTTAAATATTAGGATTAACTACTCTAAACATGTCTTAGCATTATTTTTTTACGGTAATTCTTATGTATTTTGTGCAAAATGAGAGATTGCATTTGTGTAAAATTTTTACTTTTAAAAATATCTACCTACAATGTCGTTAATGTCATTATCGACTATTGAAAATAAAAATCTAATACTTAATTGGTTGTACATTGAATGAATTAGTATTAAATCCGAATGGAGTTGCCTTACCTTGACTGAAAAACGGTTGTGTTGTGTAAATATTGAAAACTATAAACACCTTTGAGTGCATTTTTATTTTTAACCTCCCCATTAGTGGAATAATTATTTAATCCTTGGAATTTACTTGAAGTTTGCTAATTAAATCATTCCAGTGAAACTTGACACTGTGCCAAAACGTGGAGTTTTACGAAACCACACTTTGTTTACACACCTGTTATTTTCAGGTAGCTAGGCTAAGGTTAGGATTAGTCACCGTTCTGTTTTTACAGCATCATGAAAATAGACTTCACAAAAACCGTGTTTTATCAAATATTTTAACTTTTAATTTCTTAGGCGCAGTCTATGGTAAATTGTCAAACCAAAACTGAAATACAGCATGAATTATTATTTCATGATAACACCTGATAAATTCAAGGCCCAATCTTTCTGCTTGAACTAGTATAGAAAAATAATAAACACTTAATTATTCCAGACGCCATTGCTATTGAATTATTTCTCTATTTGTAACTTATTAAGCAAGTGATTGCAATTAAATTTATTTTTTATTAGCTTATGCTTTAAAGATCTTAGTTTAGTATACAACAGTAAGTATAGTAAATAAAATGAAATCTCTTACCTGCCAAATAGGACGTCCAGGCATTTTGAAAAACAAGGATTTCCAAAAACTGTCACTAATGTACACAAAATCACACACGTGAACGTTTCACACGGTGGTCACTAGATGGCTCTCTCACCAAAGTTGAGAACAAAATAAGCGTTACTCGCTTGTATAACCAGTTTTATACGCCAGCAAAGCTCTATCGATGTAAATACCAGTGCGAAGAAACACGACGCAGGAACGAGGGAACGATCGACAGAAATATCCCCTTACGTGGTCAGTACCGTTTATTGCGGAATTTCTTTGAAATAAATAGGTATATACGATAATAATTCACACCCATGTCCATAGTCTATACTTTCCAGTTGTATAAATAGCTCAGTTTTATTACTAGACTAGATAATTTTCTGTTTTAAACCAGCAGAGTGCAGCATGCACGTGTCTGATCTTTTTAAACAAACAGTCTACTTTATTGCCAATTTATAGCTTTACAACTTTTTTAGTCTGTTACCTACTTCAAATAAACTTATACCAATATCTACTTAAAACTAAAAACACATTTTCACCAGGCTACCTATGAAATGTTTATCTAATATTATAGTTTGTTTTATAGTTATTAACATATCATTTGATAGTTTGCCTTTTAAAATGTATTATCAATTAAACCGCTGGAAGTGGTACCGAGGGGACCAGCTTCTCTGGTTTTGTGAAATAATCACCAATGGCTTTTAATAACATCGAAGAAATTAATTAACTGGTAATCTGATTGTTATAGGGTCGACGAAAGAACTACCTATAGGGCCTATGAAAGAACTACTTTAGTCGAGCAATTGGTTTGTTTAGGAGCTTCCTGATCACCGACACCTGAATTATTGGACATAAGCATTTCAACAAAGGCTAGATTACAGCTGTGATCCTTCTTTAGTTAACATGCTATCTCTACTAAAACTGTTTAAAGTTGGTTCGATGGAAGATAAACACGTGTTCAGGCGATTTTTATTAATAGATTCTATTTTTGGTCTAAGGCTGGTCTTAAAAGCCGGAATTCCTAGTCCGATAGTCCCACCCGACAAATATACACTTGACAAATTCACGTTGCTTCGGCAATATGTTACATCATCATCATCATCATTCAGCCGAAAGACCTCCACTGCTCGACATAGGCCTCCCCAAGCACCTCCATTTCGACCGGTTCTAAATGGTTAATATGTTACATTTATAAAAAAAGGGTTTTGTTATAAAAAAATACTATTATTAGACTGCGTCGCAGCAGACACCATAGAAGATGACGGGACGAGCTGGAGACAACAAACGACCAGTGGTCCACTTTAGCACTAGATTGAATGAGCTGGAAGTCATGGGGAGAGGCCTTTGTCTAGCAGTGGGATGATTTAGGCTAACAGTACTGTAACAGTAACTATTATTACAGACATCCACAGGTGGTTGTTTAAGATATCGGACAAGAAAATCGGGAATTTACTCCCAGCCTAAACTGAAATAATGTTGAAATTTTTTACACTTTGTTTTAAGCTTTGTGATTCATACATTTCTGAGTTTTATTGATGTGGTAAGATGTTACATATCCATGGTTTGTGATAAACTGGCGCAAGTAGGTTAATGAAATGAAAAGTGAAGAACAGAATAAAATATGAATAATGGGCCGCATAACACATGATGAGTATTTAGTGAGTAAGTATACAGCAGTAGTTTATTAAATAAAATATACTAATTATAGAACCTTCATAATTATTAAAAAAAAAAACAAAAAATGTTTTTTCATTCCGAAAAAAAAAAATATTTGGCTTACCTTGTCAACATTAATGCGTTGGTGTAGTATAAAAATTGCAGCGGTGTGCGGTTTCGCCCGTCATATCAGTCATCAATGCATTTATATTACACAGCCGTTTTATGCGGTTTGGTGCATCGAACTACTTCTTTATTCTGCATTCCTCGTACATTGAGTTCCTGGTAAGACAATTTGTTGCAGCATCTTACTGCAAATATTTGCAGGCTCATATACTATAATTGCAACGTAAAATTAAATGTGACATACAAAGGTCGATAAACAAATTCTGTTTAGCTCTATTTTATTTACTCTCGTGATTGAGTTAGCTTAATGTCATTATAATAATCATTGAAAAGGAATATTTGGAATATTATGTTTGTATTATTTATAGATATGGTAGAACCCTAAAGAAAATGGTTGACGCATTTGTACCACAAAATGTTGACTCCACTTTATAAAATATCTATAAAGTTACGTTAGACAGCTGGTCTAATCATCTCTTGCAAGATCTCTAGAGTAGGTCCTACGAGCTAGTTCAAATTATTGTATGGAATTTGCATGGATTTCTGTATAATTGAATTAAATTGAAAGAAATACGCATGAAAAACGCGTGAATGCAAAAGTGACAACTAGACACGCATAAAGACAAAAACAACGGATGAAGGTCGGTCCGGTGAATGACCGAGAGATGCTCATTGACCCAGAGAAGGGTGCTCGAAGGGGATAGGGCCCCTTTGGTGTCGCTCACAAAAGGAACGAGCACCAGGGTAACATGAACGCTAGAAGGTTAAGCTGCATACATGCACTTTGCACCGAATGAGCGTGACGTCATCCAGTTCGTGCTGCATTGTTTACCGCTGCATTGCAATTTTGTAATGTAATCATTCATTTACTGGCGCTGTTGTATCTCTCAGACTTTGTACAAACACTACTGTTTTTGAAATATTAAGTTATTACTGGGTTGTTTAAGAAATATTCCTCAAAATGTTACTTTTTTAAATGAAACAAATATTCATCTGATAAATAAATACAATTTCAAAAATAAAAGGTATCATTCTATCAAATATAAGGCCCGGTATTCAATAAAATTGTCTTAGTAACCCTTGCTTGTAAAAAAATACAGTTAAAATAAAATAAAACATAATTATCCGGGACGCAATAAGGTCACCCTATTAATTTATAACTGCATTTTCCTTGAACTAATTTCCAATTTTCAAACATTCGATCAAGATTCAGAAGTATTTGTTTGTTTCATTTTGAAGAATAGTTTGAACAATGAAACAGAGATATTTTTAACGAAGTGATGATTGAATAATGTTTGACATGTTTGCCCTTGCGTCCCACCCTCAGGAGATATTATTGAAAAACATGTTATATTTGCATTCGTGAACGAGACTGTTCGTTTAGTCAGTAAACTAAAATAGGTCGTACTTCTGAACGGTTCAAGGTAGTATATGGGTACAGGAATAGCCTGTGAGTAAACTGCTTAAAATAAAATCATCCTACAGATGTCGTTTGATGCTTCGCTTGCTCATCCATCGGCACCATCTAGTCATTTTTGAGGGCAACACAACCTTAACACAAAAATAAGCTTCAAGATTATTTATCAATTTAATAATCAGTATTATTAAAGTAATGCTAATATGTAAGTATTATTATTTTAAAATAAATGTGAAGTGTTGAAATTATTTTTACCTCCAAGAACATTAATTATTATCTCGCAATCTGTTATCTTTGCAATAATGTTATCGTGCAGATTGCGCAATATTGTCTAGAATATTTTCTTGTCTAAGTTGAGATTAGTAAAATAAGTGAGTAGGTTTTATTAACGATGTTAAAAAATACCTTTTTTCTGAGTCATTCGCTTCTTTTACGATGTATTGTATAACCGACTTGGCAGAGGTGGAAATTGTGTTTGCCAGCAATATTTTAGTATTCTGAACTTTTCAAGAAAAAACATTTTTCCTAAATTTTATTGCACTCTATATACTTTCTTTTACTTTCAGAAATCAAGAGTGTAATGTGTAGTGTAATCTTTAATACAAAACTGATATTAAAGAACTCAACTTTTGCATGTCATAAGCATAAGTGCACAAAATTGTTTTTGAAAGATCCAGAACAGTTAATTGAAAATGGAACAAAATTTAACAAAGAAATACTTTGTAGGTAGGTAATTTCAAGTTATAGATGTCCGACAGTCAACTGTTTTTTTTTAAAGCGTATTCCAGAATTATTACTGGCTGGATAGACTCCTTGGTAATAAAAGAGGTCAACCGTCAAGAATGACAAGACGAACGGGGCGCCAAGAATGGCACGTTCGGAACGTAAGTGGAGAATCTGGAGCAGGCAGTTACGATCGCCATGTACTAGGACAACATAAAGCCAAAGTAGTAATACGACTACGAGTAGCAATCAGACGGATTTACTGCTCCCTGGCGGCGAATAGCAACACTTTTCATTCTGACGTCACTTTTTAACTGTTTTTGGTGAACACAGATGTCACTGCATTAAAGATTATGTATAACAAAAGTTATGCTAGCGCCACAGTCGGCATACAATACGACAATTTTTAAATTAGTTTACCTTTGCTCATGTCAAGGGTGTTTATATTTAATACGTAGAAGAAAGCCACGTACAGCGTATGCGTGGGAGGACAGTTACCATGATTAATATACTTTTTAAGCTGTTTGACTACCGTTTTTACCTTGATTATCAGACTAATCTAACCGTAGGCTAACTGAACTACTGTGATAACACACGCGACAAGACATTATCTTGGTAGGCGGGGCTTTATCAATTTAATACTAATGGTTTCTCACAGATTTAACAAATTTCTTGCAAAATATACCAACTGTTTCATGTTAACCTATTGCTTCTGCTACGCCTGCTACGATTCGAACTGCTACGATAATGAAGCGATGGCCGCTGGATGTGTCGTAGGTCGTAGCGCTACGGCTACGTCATATTGACAACACTTCTTGTTAATTTATTTATTTACTTATCATTTTAGACTGGTCCTTCATCCTTCATATGGGCGATAGTGATAAAGTTTAGGCCAATCTCAACGGAGACTAGCTAAGTAGGCGCATCTACATGAGCGTGCGCGCAAATAAAGGTGCAGTTTCTGCGAGGTAATTGCGTAACATCCCAACAGTAATACCATGGATTTCATTTTGACAGTTCAACAATATTCATTGCGTTATTTACGTTGTTAAGCAGATATTTTTTTTCGAACATATGAAGCAATTGATTTAAATTAGCAATATCCTTTAAAATTATATAGATTGTGATTGTTTGTGTGTTACGCGATTAGTTTTACTGTCAACTCGTAATACGATGGCTTATAATAGGAACTTATACTTCGATCACGCCTGATGGAAAGCGATGGACGAGGTCTATGATGGAACCAGCGAGCCCAGAAGACGCCTGTGTAGCTTTGAAGGCACAGGCAGACGGGTTATATGTGGTAGGGAACACAGAAGCTGGCACTTTGACTTTGCGCATAATAAATGTGGAGGAGAAGCGCTGAGTAGGTACGACTGGTCGGAATATCATGCAAGTGCGAATGTGAGTATGATTATGATCTATCTGGGTTTTGTGTCTATTATTATTCATTATGTATTTAAAATATCTTTTATTATACAGTGTCCCAGGAAGTATGGATCAAATCGAATAGGGGCGTGGGCAAGGTCAAGGTGGGTTTAATTTTTTTAGATAGCCCTCATAGTTATTTTTTTTTAATGATTTTTGTCTTTGAGCACTATGCGAAGTGATTGAAAAAAACAAAAATTGGTCATAACCTTTGAATCGCAAAAAAATTCACCGACATTATCAGGGTTAAAAAGTTTAGAAATGACCTTGCCCACGCCCCTATTCGATTTGCTCCATACTTCGAGAGCCACCCTGTATTTTCGTTTTAGGGTTTTAAAATAAATAAAACAAACAGTTGTTCGAAATGATTTAACTAGCAGAGAAATATTTACACAATAAATTAATTAAAAAAGTATTTACGTATGTTAAACATTTACATCAAAATAATCTAGTGAGATCCATCCATTACATGAAAAGTTTTCAGTGCCTTAATAAATAAATGGTAAAAGCCCGAAAAATGGTAAAATTTTTCACTGTTTGGACTTATACAGTAACATACACAAATATAATAATAATACTAGATATTTGGCATAATTATTGCACGTTAATAGAAAGTATAACTTTCATTAATTAACACAGAAATATTAAAATGTTTATTATCTACTAACATTTATGTTAATTAAGCTTATTGCTTGAGACACGTAGTTTATTGTATTTACAAAGGTTTTTTTTAAACTTAACGTTATTATAACATGCCGAGTTGTATTTTTATCCTACATCAAAATAATGAGAGCTAAAATGACCTTCCACATTTTCCGGATAGGCCTGATCATAATTATATGCCAGATAATTTAACCGGAACTAATCCGGAGGTTAGGAAACAGGTCATAAATGATGTGTTTTTACTAAACGCTATAAGGCCACGTCCTAACCAAAAGCGATAGTCGCGCGAGCACTCGATTCTCGCGCTCTTTCATAATAATTATGAATAATGAAATACTTACGCGATCAATCAAGTCGAGTTTGTACGTCTAAATAAAATTCATACAAAGGATCGCGTCTATCGCGTACTCGCGCGACGGTCGCTTTGGGTTAGGACCCGGGGTAATGTGTCGCTTATTTACATTCATTTAGCTCCGACACATTCCTTTAGCGAACTACGTTGGAAGCGGGACGAAATAGCAGCAGGGTCCAGATTATTATGAAAATGTCAAAAAAGTACTTTTCACTGTTTACACTAACTCATCGTAGTCATTGAAACTTTGATCCATAACACTTTCGAATGATGGCAATGACTTCTTCTGGCAGGCCACTTCTTTTTGTGCCAGCAATCTGTCACACTCCGTCAAACGTGCATGGAGTACGTCATATACGCGAGTCATTGAAGCCACCTTCTCCTTGCATGAAGGGTCAGTTTCTATAGCAAAGAGTCGGGAATCCAGTAGCTTGATTGCAGCTACGATGTAATTCCTTAATGTTTTCGTCTTGTGTTCAGCGCTGATGCGTTCTAGAAAAGCGCAGACTTGGCTTTCTCCACACAGAAGAACGTCTACATCGTATGCTAATGGAGAATGTTGTCTATGAAGGAAGACGATCAACCTCTTCGCATACCGACGGTATGTTCTGTACGCCTTACGCTTCCTTGCTCCGAGCGTTCTCCCCATGGTCATGGACTTCTTCATATCATCGATAACAGCTTTATATCCAGCATCGACTTTAGAATCGAATATATCTTGTAAGCGAGTTTCGACTGTTTGCAGTTCGTAAGGAGCTGGAGACGGTGGAAGGGATGGTGATGAAGGGGGAGGGGACGGTGGCAGTGGGTTTTGCGTGTTTTCTTCTTCACTAGACTCGCTTGAAGCTCTTCTTGCTACTGGACTAGCCTCCGGTGCTGGGTAAGGCCGCGGTCGTTTTCTAGTTTTCTGGACTCGAGCGGGTCTTGGCGCTGTCCTGGCATTATAAGCAGTTAAAACATTCGCATCTTGTTCAGTAAGTGGGCGAGTACGTTGGGTAGCAGCAAGTGGTATGATTCGTATCTTGACTAGACCGTAACTTTGATGTATTTTCGCACGAATTCGAGGGTCTTCGTAGTCGGATCCCCAAAGGTCTCTGATAGCTGATTCCTTGAGGTATCGTACTTGGCACAGTTCACCATTGAAGAATCGTTTACGTTGTTGTTCGTTGAGCGCATCTCTTTCGGCGCCGGTGAGGCCATGAATTTTGGTGAGATGGTCTGGTAACTTGCCGTAAGTGAATCGTGCGCAGTTCTCTATGGGGCACGGAATGTTTGCATGGTTCTGTTTCTTTGTGCGGGGGACTGCTGTTGCTGGTCGAGGGGTGGCCATGGTTCCAACCTGGAACAAAATTAAAACATCAATTAGTAAAGTAGCCAGAATCGAAAGCTATATGTAAATAGGTCCGGGGTACGTTTTTACGCCGTGTACAGGAGCATTATGTTATAACTACAAGTATTTGAAGTATGTCATTTTTTCTCAAACTCTTGCATATAAAACACCATCCGACAAGGACCCGACGGCTCAATCTGCCATGACAAAGCAATGAAACAACACATTAATTGGCTATGACTTTAGATCTCAATTATTTTCTTTAATAAAATTGCAGACAATCTAAACAACGTCGGAGCTAGCTAATGAAGACCTGAACTAATCAACTTTTTTCAAACCGAGACGCTGAACAAATGTTTTGGATAGAGTCCAGTTAATTTATTTAGAGGGTGTTTATCGACACAAGGGTAGCTGTCCGAGGATAATAATTGTGTTGACGGAGGCCGGGGGCTGTTTGCGCAGTCCCGGCCTCTTGTCCTACGTTTAATTTATTGAAAACAATGCTAGGAGGCTATGCGAAGGAGGACGTCTTGTTGTCCGTTTGTATTGATGTATGTTGTTGCAGATGATGGCGGGTGACGACGCCTGCGGCGGTCAATGTGAACCGACGACATTCACGCTACTAAAATAAACAGTTTCAAACACTTGGTACACGAGGTTATAATTGTGTATTACCTAGGTCAGTCATGTAGATTTTTTCGATAATATTGGTCTGATTTGGTCAGGTACAAAAGTTTGACAATCAAACTTACCAAGAAGTTTCGTATTGCCCAGCAACTGGGTTGTAGAGGTCAGATAGGCAGTCACTCCAGGAAAAATAATGGTATACAGCTGCATTCGGTTAGACTGGAAACCAACCCCAACATGATGAGGAGCTTAGGTTATAAATTAAACCTTTTGAGTCAAGTGACATGTAAATCTTGAATTCGAGAAATAATTTGCTTTCGTTTTACATTATCTACTTATTTACTAATAGATCATCAGCGCGGCGCAGTTGCAGTGATGACTAGATTGAACGGTGAATAATAATGATTTGTTCATTCTATACTAGAAAAGTCAAGACGAAAGTTGTTATGTTTCTATTATCACACTAATATTATAAAGGCGAAAGTTTGTTTGTTACTTCTTCACGCAAAAACTAATGAACATAATTTCATGAAACTTTACAGCAATATAGCTTATACATTAGAATAACACATAGGATACTATTTATCCCGATATTCCCACGGAATCGATACTTATGCGGGTGAAACCGCGGGGCGCAGCTAGTACATTGATAAAGCTGAAAAGTTTGTTTGTTTGAATGCGCTAATCTCTGGAACTACAGGTCGGATTTGAAAATTCTTTTTGCATTTGATAGCCCAATTCTTGAGGAAGGCTATAGGCAATTTAACATCACGCTAAGAAAACAAGTCAGAATGAACGCTACGCGAAAATTAAGTAGGTAATTAAGTAGCGTGGGTAGGCGATGCGATGCGACGGGGTGGGTCGGGAGCAAGAAATTTCACGCGGACGAAGTCGTGGGCAGAAGCTAGTCAAAAGATATAATAAGACATATTCATCAATTGCAAGTTCCTTCACAAAAATACAATTTTTATTACTAGAAATATTTACCAAAATGTCCAACCATAAACCAATACAGACTACCTATATTTCTAAGCGAGACAATAATGAAGAAATAACAATTAGTGAAAACAACAGCTAAGAGTAAGACCGACCGTCTGATTGAGCTAATATTTATTTTGTAAATTAGCTAGCTTCGCCGCCATTGCCCGCTCGCCTTACGATAAATAATCAAAATTGAACGATCCTCAAGGGACCAAGCCTGTATCGCTACTGTATTGTTTTATATTCTTCAATTAATAATTTTGATTAGTAAGGCTGGTTTGGTTTTTCTTGGGAATTAACTTGAGATTATGTTGACACACACTGTAGTTTATAAAACTCAGTTTTTCAAAAAAACATCATCTAAGCGCAGTTTTAAACACTGCGCTTAGACGAAAAAAATCAACGTCTAAACCTTGATTTATTCTACAATTATTGCCAGCAAGAATTGCCCTATTAATAAGTAGTTGAGCAAGGGTTACCGAAGGACTTTGCCCTGAAAAAAAAAAGTGATAATACTAAGATAATAGTTTTATCTCAAGGTGGAGCGGTTTTGACTCTTGTTTACTCACCGGAGGCGAACGAAACTGGTGGTATTACTCGTAGTTAGTCGGGCAGGGCAGCTTAGGCGAAGGTAAGCTTATCAATTATCATACATTTTGTTTTTATTATAGTAGTGTGGCCTTTTTGGCATTATAATCATTATTTTCTTTCTGTTTTCATAGTTTTTAAGGTGTTTTTATTCTAATGCCAATATACGCATTTTTATTCTTTGTTTCTTACAATATAGAGCAACCCTATAAACTAGTTGCTCCATATTGCTCAATATGTTGTGGCGTTATCTCTTGCAACAAATTCCACCATCTTGGCTACAAGCAATATGAAGCAACGTTACCCTCAGCTGTGGCAATAAAGTTGTTACTGTCAATTAGTATGTATTTCTATGTTGATGAATATATTAAGAAAGCTAACTTCTTCAGTTCAGACGGCGTCTTTTCGATTGCTCGGATTCCGCCGCCATATAATTATTTAGTAATCTCCTAATTAATATACTTACCAAGTTACCGTACCACAACACACAAATGTCACGAAACGACACCTCAAAATCAGTTAAAACAACTCCTTCATCTCACATTGACATGACAGGCGAGTCGCGAATTACTCTAAAAGTTAACATAAAGACCCCTCAGAAAGTGAGACTTGAATAAATAACTCATTTACATATTTAATAACAGGTATCGCGGGCGGATTCAATTGTTCAATCTTTGCATTATTAACACGGCACAGTATTACCCTCTGCTTTGACAATTTAATATTCAGATATTGTTTGATTAGTCGCTAGTATTGTCGAAAAACAGTTGCGTTGGGAAGGTATTAATAAGATTGAAATGTAAAGTTTTGAACTGTTTCCGTCATTTTAGCGCGAGCTAAGAGCGGTTTCGCACTACGTTCGATCCGAATCCGAGAAATCCTATTTGTATGAGGGGTTGCGCACTAGATCCGAACTCTATCCGTCCGAATTTAGAACATTTCCAATTCGAATTGAAGTCGGATCTTTAATTCAGATTCGGATCGGATGTAGTGGGAAACCGCTGTGAGTGTGCATAAACACGAGCGACACGCGTCAACTGTAGAGGCAACTGCAGCCGTCGACGAGTGTCGACGGTTGCCGCCGATATCATGCCGCTCGTGTATTTGAGAACTATACTGAAATACACGAGCGGCACGTTGTCAACGGCTGCAGTTCCTCTGCCGTTGACGCGTGACGCTCTGTGCACAGTGCACACTAACTCCTTTACTTATAAACGTTGTATAGCGACTGTATAGTTACACAACGCTCTGTCTTCTTCTTTCGAAAGTCAAATTACTGATGACTGAAAGAGAGAAATCGGTGTGAACCTATTCATCTGATAATACGTTTATTAGTAAGGGGGTAAGTGAAAAACTCATGTCGTCGTGAAAAGATGAGCACGTCAGTCAAGTGGGTAGAAAGGCTGACCATCCAAGATACTTTGGATGAACTGAAGTACCTAATATTTTCATTCGTAAAGGCTGGCATGGCAAAGTTTTAGAACATTTAACACTAGCTGCGCCTCGCGGTTTCACCCGCATAAGTTTCGATCACGTGGGAATATCGCGATCAAAAGTATACCATATACTAATCCAAGTCATAGTCTACATATGTGAAAAATTTCATCTAAATCCGTTCAGATCGTAAAAAACAAACATACAAAAAAACAATTATTTCTCTTTATAATATTAGTTCAGATGTCTCGTTTTGTTTGAATCTCAATGTGATTAGTTGTTAAATTAATTGCTCTAGAAAATATTATGGCATAGTACTGTCAATAGTTAGCGTAAACATACAATGTATCTAATAGTATTTTACTAACAATAACGGTCACGCTCGGCAAGAGAAGGATTTTTGTTAGAAAATAATGAGCCCTTGGCCCTGGGGCTGCCATAGGGGTCTCTGCAGTCAGTGCACCATGTCAACATAGTATCTGTCACTAGCCAAAACCACATGTAACCTTAGTTCACACATACATACATAAACTCACACTTTCTTCCTACGGGGGTAGGCAGAACCAGAACGCCACCATCGTTTACTTTTACACATCTACTAGCAGCGCCCCGCGGTTTCCCCCGCATAAGTTTTGATATGTGGGAATATCGCGATAAAAAGTATCCTATGTGTTATTCCTGCACCCTAATTGCGAAACACACAATCGATATTAATCTGAATCATTTTGAAGCATATTGCTAATCCATTGCTTCATATGTTCGAAAAATGTGTCTGCACAAAAACGTAAAAAAACGCAATGAACGTTGTTGAACTGTCAAAAAGAAACCCATTGCTACTGATAGTGTGTTACGCAATTACCCCGCTAGTTATAAACTATCTGTGTGCCAAATTTTATCCAAATCGGTCCAGCCGTTTGTGCGTGAAGAAGTAACAAACATACAAACACACACACACAAACTTTCGCCTTTATAATATTAGTGTGATGTGATTCATAGACGCATGCTAGTTGCGAGTACTATGCAACTGATTTTTCTGAAGAAAATCACAAATAAGGTCACTATAAATTAAGTCCTCCTAGGAAAAAAAAAAAAAAAAAAAAAAAAGGGCATCCCCCCTCCTGGCGTTTTCACTCACATCTGCCTTGTAAATACTCGTACATTTTGTTAGTCGCCTTCCATTCATCCTCTTTACATGATCAAACCATCTAAGCATAAGTACTCTTTATTACATGTTAGGTAGTGATAATTAATTAATTTTAGGTAATATTATTTTCTAGTAGTTTCCTCCACAGATAGTCCGGATATATTAAATCAAAATTGTAATAGATCACAATCAGCCTATAATGTTCCCACTCCTGGGACACAGGCTTCCTCTCTATGAGAGGGGGTGGGCCGTAATCTACCACGCGGGCCCAGTGCGGGTAGAATTATTTACTTGATATTTGATAAATAGGTATTTAGATTTAAAGGGTAACAACAAGCCAGCAAAAGGGCGAAATTTCAAGATTCTTAATAGTTATTTTCAGGGCATTGCTCGTTCATGCATGTTTTTGTGTCTCTATTGTTTATTTATACTGGGTGAAATTTTAATGGTTGTTTTCCTCTTAAGGGGTCATTGTACTCATCATTATGAACAACTTTTACTATGGGACCAAACCTGAAATCGCGAAAAAAATATCAGCTGTTCCCTACATTTTTACGAGTTATACGAACATAAATGTAGGGAACAACTGATTTTTTTTTCGCGATTTCAGGTTTGGTCCCATAGTAAAAGTTGTTCATAATGATGAGTACAATGACCCCTTAAGAGGAAAACAACCATTAAAATTTCACCCAGTAGATTTTTATCACCTCAACCTTATTAGTAAAAGGACGAGGCTGATGAATTATAAGTTGTAAGCTTTAACACATATTTTCTGTCTCTATTAAACACCCTCAGTTCTACATGGAACTTAGTTGACAAGTTGTTTACAACACATAAAATAGTAAAAGTTAGTCTTTGTTGATTCCATAATATCTTTTTTTAAAGGATAAGACGGTTTTAAAATTATTTTGATAGTTTCCAAAATGGTATTTGTTCAATTAAAATGCTTCATCAGACAAATCATTAAAAGTTTAATCATTAATGATGTATTGTTTTAAATCCTGGGGTCCTGTAAACGACTTTATTTTATTCGTAATTAATTGAATTGAACATAATATTCATATATAATTTATTTCAAGCGACACACCCTTAACAGTTTGTCATTACCAACCCTGCTCTAAAATATAATTTTTCAAATTAATAGTTTTGTAACTTTCAAAACCCACAAGCACCACAAAACAAAACGGCAAATTAACATCACTTATTTACAAATAAACAACACAACAACAAAACAAAATAACCTTACCTTTAAAACTGCAACTGGAAGAAAGTCCTTAAACAAAGTTTCGCGCGTTGTTTACGTCAATAAACACGTTGTTGTTGTTTATGTTTTCCGAACAAAGCGAGCGCGAGGCGACCTTCCGCGAGCTCAGCCGTCGCTCAACTGACGTTACGTAACAGTATCCTGGCGAATCCCTTTTCTCAACCCCCATGATTTTCTCCTAGACAGTAACCATTTTCCACTGACCTTCCCCGCTCCCCTTCTCCTTACGCCCCTCAGACCGCAGAGGAGTATTATTCAGGAAAAGTAAGGGTCAATGAAAATTGGTTCTGCGTTTTACGTGTGTGACGTCGGTGGTGTTCGGAAAACTTCGTGTGACGTTTAGCAGGCTCCTCCTTTGCGCAGCCAATAACAGCTTCAGCGTAAGCACTGTCGACGGGACGTCGTAGCACTTTTCTTTTAATTCGTTTTTGTTGAAATAAAATTCTAGAAATAATAGGATTGTGCATTTAATAGTTAATATACGCAGTGAGCACTTAATATTGAAATGATTCCTCATAAAATTGCGTGCAGGATTTGAACAGTGGTCGAGTCGAGTGAGAAATCTAGAACATGTTTGTGAGTGTTTTTGTTAGACGCAGTTGTGCCCATCCGTTTCGTTCTTGCATGTTTTTTTATTTACAAGTTTTAATTTTTCTCAATTCCAAATTTTGTGTGCATACCTACCACTTACTTGTACGAGTGCATATGGAATCTTTCATGCTTGCTTTTATCAGTTTACGAAACTGCAGACTTTTGTTAAATTGAGCCAATATAAAATTAATTCTTTGTAAAGAAGGGCGCCCACGAGCAACTTTTGTCTCAGCAACTAAATTGTCTCTCACATCAAGTTAATCACAAAATAATTCTTGATGACTGTAGTATAGTACAGTAAGTAAAAATTTAAGTAAGTAAGTACCTACTTATAATTTATGCACAGTTAGCTAAATTACTCAAACTAGTCGACGTTATTAAATATCTCTCGCTTACTTGACTTCATTGGTTCCAAGAATTTTCATGCAATACATACCTACATATAATGATTTTTAATATCTTACCCGACACGCCTACTTGATAGGCGTGGTTAAAACCGCCACGCCCACCGCCTACACACAGTTTCTGAGCTCCGTACTCTTTCATCCGAGACAAAATACTTGATAACACTGCTAATATGGGAATACCATTGTACGGAGAAAGTGTATTAAAAATTGTGATATTTAATTTGATCGTGTAATACGACGGCGATCGGGATATCGATCCTTCCAACTTTCTAGACGATTGATTAAATACCTAGGAAAGGATTACGTATGTAGTATGAATATTTGAGTTGTAGACTGCCTTTGTTCGTGTGAAAGGGCAAAAAAGATCATGGCTAGCGATGAAAACTGTGAGTTATGCGAGAGTGGTACTGAAGATACGATATCATGCTTTGAATAGATGAAAACATAATTTTTGTAGTAAGTAGGTAACTATTTTAACAAAATATGTCGTTAAAATCCAGCGGCGACCTGTCTTTCTCCGCTTCCCACATTGCCGATGGTTTCTGGTACTCGTTATCGCCAATTAATTAGCACTTCATACTAAGTACCTACTAATAGCCACACGGGTCGATTGATCAGGTTGATCATTGGATGGGTGGCCACCTTTACACACCGAAATCCTTCCGTACCCCAAGCACATTGAGCCGTCGTTGGTCCCAGCTGTCATTCGTGGATCTTTGACAGTCGTTACGGGTAGTCAGAAGTCTGACAATCAGTCTTACCAAGGGGTATCGTCGTTGTGGATGTCAGATAGGGAGTCGCTCCATATAAAGTACTGGTATTCAGCTGCATCCAGTTAGACTGGAAGCCGATCGCAACATAGTTACAAAAAGGCTAGGCAGATGATGATTATGATGGTGTTATTAGTAGGAAGGTATGCAAGAAATCCGTTAATTTAAAGAATTCAAAACTTCACAGGCGGTCAGCCGTCACGCTGATTCAAGTAGATACTTATTGGACCTTGGTTTGGTGGTTTGAGGGGCCCGTGGCTACATAATAACAGCCACACAGGTCGATCGATCAGGTTAAGCTACGCTTGCCGCGGTTGGTCTGTGGATGGGTGACCATCTTTACATACCGAGACCCCTCCGTGCCTCGGAAAGCACGTTAAGCCGTTGGTCCCGGCTGTCATTCGTGGATCTTTGACAGTCGTTACGGGTCGTCAGAAGCCCGAAAGTCTGACAACCAGTCTTACCAAGGGGTATCGTATTACCCAGTAACTGGGTTGTGAAGGTCCGATAGGCAGTCGCTCCATGTAAAATACTGGTATTCAGCTGCATCCGGTTAGACTGGAAGCCGACCCCAACATAGTTGGGAAAAGGCTAGGCAGATGATGACTTATTGGACCTTGGTTTGTAAATTGACCGATACATAACTTGTTCAAAACTGTTTTTATTGTTCCCATTTGAGCACCACGGTAAAATATTGATTGGTGCTCAAATGGGAATACCTTTAGTGCTCTAAAAATAGGTGCTCAAACGGGAATACTTCGTGTTTTCAATGTTTTCTCAGAAGAGATAAAGTTCAAACTTCAGGGCCCAATTCCGTATTAGTCCCCGCGAAATCTTACCACGTCAATATCCACGTCTTGTTAACGGCAATGAATCGAAGATATGTATTTTGACAGTTCAAACCACGCCATTGTGTCATAGAGAATACGTTAATAGCAGAATGCTAATTCTATATTTTTTGACAGAATGAGACTGAGGTCAGACTTTGAACGTGCTTAAAATTACGAGAATTGCCCCTATGTCGTGATCATGGACTTACAATTTGTATTATAAGTCCATGGTCATGATAAGGTAAGGGATTGACGTGGTTCGAAGTAAGGAATCGTTGCCAAAGTGGTCATAGTGAATTAGAGCCTTGTAAATATACGGTGATTAAGAAGCAATGAGAGGTAATATTAATGATAAGTAGCAACAATGCGAGGTCATCGATAAGAAAACGAAATTCTAAATCCAAGCCAAGTAGTTGGAATAGGTACTGTGGATATTATAGCCTATTTGCTGCTTAAATGCAACATGTTCGTCATGTTCGTGAACGGGCGCCGTCGGTTGAGACTGGTCATCTCTTAACTGCCAAGGTTTATTTTAATCTTATATTTTGAATTGTTTCTTCATTTGTGTGTTTTTTATATTATTCTCACATATAGAAGCAACAAGAATAATGTGCTCAGGATTTTGTAATTTCTTGATTTAAAAGAGTGTCCATGGAGTTTCTTGCCCGTTCTTCTCCATAGAGTTTGGAATGGGCAACTAGCTTCAACTTTCTGATTAACTGACCGACTATTTAATTTTGATAATTCAAAAGTGCCTGTACATGGTTTAATTGAAATAAATGCTTTTTGAGTTTGAGTTTGAGCAACCTTTATGAATACTTTGAAAAGTAGATGGCATAAATACGAGACAAACATTGATTTAAAGAAAATAGAAAAACAGTGGGCGTCAGATTTGGCTGCCAAATAGGAGACAAGGATAAAAATGTAAAACCTCTAAGAATCATTTTGAAGTAATATGACAAACTGTGGTTTTATATACTCGGCTCGGTACTGAGAGCTCATAAAGCTCTCACAGTATCTATATCAACAAAAAGCCCACAAAATTGCAGAAGGCCTCTGAAGAATGTATCTATCAGCTAGTAGAAGTTAAAGTTAATTATTTTTAGGGTTCCGTACCAAAAATTCCAAGATATGTGACTTTTACCAACCCGCACTGGGCCCACGTGGTAAATCACAGCTCACTCACTCTCACCGAGAGGAGGTATGTGTCCCAGCAGTGGGAACATTATAGACTGATTATGATTTGTTTCTTATTCTTTGCATGTTGCTTATTTTAGATCATAAACAGTGAATTACCACACGATATTTTAAAAAATGAGTTTGTTTTTCCTGAAGTTTAAGCTAGGTGATTGTGCAATCATTAATCAGCCAATAAGATGCACTCCCTGAGGAAAACAGCAGCGGATCAAAATATGAAGGCGTAAGAATAGATAGGATGTGCCCGGTTTGGTGTCAAATTGTTTCTACTGGAATAAATATTTCAAAATTGATATTTTCAAGCTGTACTGAGGGGCAATTTTCGTAATTTTAAGAACGTTCACAGTCTGATCTCAGTCTCAATCTGTCAAAAATACCTCTGATTTTCCTACATTTTGACATTTGTTTGTTGCTGAGATGAGACTGCGACTAGATTTTGAACGTTTTAAATTACGAGAATTGGCCTGCAGATCTGTGGGTAACTGCGCAACACATATACAATGGCATTGCCTTTAATTTTGACAGTTCAATAACATCCATTGCGTTAATTACGTTGTCGAACACTTCGAGCAGACGAATTTTTCAAACATAATATATATGCATATGGATTGTGTGTTACACAATTAGTATGCTGTATTTACTTGAAATGGCTTACAATTGGAGTAGATATTCACCATAGTAATTGACTTCGAAAATTGTGAAATACTAGTGCCAATGAAGCCCGACTAACGCTACACTAAGCTGCAATATATATATGCTATGTCTGTTCATTGTAACATTGTGGGAAGACGGAAGAGTGTGTGACGGACAAAAAGTACTTGCTAGATACCTACTTAAACAATGTAAACGATTTCTCGTCGACTCATTACACCGATTAAACAGATATTAAGATAATGATATCTTGTAATAAGTACCATCCACAAGTTAGTACTTTCTTCACATATTCACGACTCATGGCCTACTATACGATGTGAGCGCGAAGCAATAGAAGAAGAAAGAATATTGAAAGAAAAGCCCAAGAACTTTTCAATGCGCAGTGAAACGTGTCAGTCCCACACCCATACTAAACGAACGCTTAATTTTTTCTTGACATAATGATGATAAAAATATGATGTTGAGCCTCCCCTCCGGATATCCGGTGGATATTGTGTTATCCGGCATCACAATAAGAAGCTCGTGATAAATTTGTACTTGGAAATGCTCCTTGATTGATAATCTCTTGGGTAGCCTATGCCTGTGGGAGAAAAACAGTGGTTAGTGTAAACTGTTTGATATGATTTGTGGTTTACTGCAAAAATGGACAATTTTTTTTAGTTCAGTCTTTGTCATAATTTTATATCAGTTGATTGGTATACTTACTCATAAAATTGGTGGTACTTAAGTAGGTATATGGTTACTAGCATTGAATTCTCCGGACCCAGGTTGGCCGAAGCAAGGAAAACCTGTTCAGGTGGAGACTCATAGACAACTCCGCCTTGGAGTGTAAATGTGGTACTGTTCCACAAACGATGGGACACCTTAATATCGTGTCCTGCGTCTCCTGTCAGCTGCACGTTACAGGAACTGATGGACGCTGGTGATGACGCCAAATAAGTAGCCGAGATTGCTATCGACACGCTAAGAAGAGAAGAAGCTTTGAATTACAATGTTATGAAGTCATTTGAAAGAACTTTGCAAGCTAAAAGATTCCGTTAAAAAAACAAAAACATATAATAGATACAGTGCAAAGATTAGTCTTCCTTTTTTTAATCTAAAAAAAAGACGCTCAATTTTTTTTTAAGTTGGCTTACTTACTTATTATTTTTATTTACAGAAATAAATAGATTTACTTTCTTTAAAAAAAAATAAAAAAAATCTTTTTTATTAACCTATACGTTCTTGAAAAAAATATACAAAAAACATTATTGAATATCCCTAAAATTTTCTTTCGTGAAAAACACTGCTTCCATAGCCTGTCATCGTGTAAATCTATGCAGCGTTAAATCATAGGGCGCCGTGCATAATAACATAATAAAATAGGGTTCCGATACTTTGTTTATTGTTTTGATGAGTCAGCCATTTTTCCCCTACACCACGAGGGCATGGGTGCACTTCCTAAGCCCGCATATGCTGTTCTTGGAGAAAAATAACTTTAGATTCGGGATCCTATGGTGGCCAATTTGTGTTAGGATCAAGTTGGATTTTGTTTCATATTGTGTGTCTCCGCTAAAATTGTGAAAGCCTATAAATACCTAGAGTTTTAGACAGATTACTTAATAAATACTAGTGAATTTCAGTGTTTGATTTCCAGAGGCGCTAGCACGAACGAACGACGTAAATTCGAACGACTTATTAATCGAAAATACAACAGCTATTCTACAGCATTTGGTTTACAACAAGCATAAGTAAAGCCATAAAAGTAAGTAAATATTATGTCAGGTTAGGTTTACTCCGCGCGATCATGCTAGGATCGCAATTTACAGCAATGGTTTTAATAGGGATGTTTTGGTTTGGTAATCTACCTATTATGGCATTCAAATTGTTTGAGCGTATGAGTATTTCGATTACTGAAATAAAAGGCTTGTGAAAAACATTTCTAAAAGGCTTAAACATCCATGATGCATACTTAATGACCACATATCGTCCGTAAATCGAAGTTAACGACTGTTTTCGCAAACAACCTACAAATTGCCAACTATTTGTCGATCATTTACTTTAGCAATTCATCGAATCGTCGTTTGTTTGGTCGCCGTTGCGATTAAGTCGCTGAATTTTTTATACGCCACATCGTCGTGAAACAACAGGCGTACGTTTTTCGCTTCGTTTTTCGGGAAATTCACGTGATTGTCATCTGAATAATGGATCCCTCGTCCGTTGGTAGTTCGTAGTACCGATTTTTCAATTACATCACAATGCGTCGGGGCGGCGTATACGCATGTGACAAATAAAACTGCCGAATAAATAAGATTTTGAATTGGTGTTCTGTTGATTTTCGTTTTCAACACATCTTTTGTGTCTGTTTTCATATTTGCTTGTGCAGTCCCATTTGAGTCAATTTTGAAACTGTATACAGGTATACAGGGTGTAAAAAGATCCATCTACGCATTCTGTACAACAAACTAAGATACATTGTACGAAAACAATTGCTAGGAAACGATTTTTATTTTGTAAAAAAAGTCGCACGCATAACATTGTGCTAATGGGTGCATGCGTCGGTACAGGGGTCTGGGGTTATAAAAAGTTAAGTAATAACATTTAAAACTAGTATGAGCGTCAAATGAAAGTTTAAACTTTGACTTTCAATACCTCCGATACTAGGAAGTTCCCAGATATGGTCCAGTAAAACAAAAAATCACAAAGACGGAAAAATAAGTGACTGTCGGCCTCGTCAAGCGTATTTTTATTACACCCGTTAAAACTGTTAATCTTATCCAATTTAGAATCTTAAAAAGAACTCATCAATACTTCCTAAACAAGGAAACATAATCGAGTCCATAAGCCCTAAAGCGATGGCGAGTAATGTGCAGCGTTTTAGCGAGGGTGGCTTGAGGCGAGATCGCCTGTCGCCGAAGTGCCGACTGGCCGATAAATGAGAGCTCGTTTTTTGTCCTCAAACTAGCAACGGTTTTTACCTCCGATAATATCGGCATTCGGCTCGACTTCGGCTCGGCCGCCGCCGTAATGTCCGTGCGGATTATTGCTATATAAATTGTCCACAGTTGCCCATTCGATTGGCTAGGGCTGGCATTACTGAAAACGCTAATGCATTCTTGGTTTATGCTTGATCCATATGTATGAAAAACTAACTGAAATCATAAACATACAGTAAGTAACATAATTCTTCATGGCTATGCAAACACACGTACCTACGTAATGTTAAGTACCTACACACGGAGCGACTTCTCGCCGGTGACTTAAAAATATCACGTCCACACACAGATTTTGAAAGCCGATTTCTCCCAATTTTTTTTTAATAATAATAATAAATTGGGAGAAATTGGCTTTCAAAATCTATGTGTGGACAAATCTCACGTCCACACACAGATTTTGAAAGCTGATATCTTCCAAGCGATGTCAAAATCTGTATGTGGTTTTTACTTTTCTTAAACGAAAATTTCGTGGTGCACAACCTGAAATCGCTAAATTCTACTGAAAATTCAGCCGGTGTAAAAGTGTTAGTGACCTATTTTTATGATTACTTATAATAAAATTGCGTAGTTAAATTATTTTTGAAGTGAAATTTGTTAGGCGGCGATTCGATGATTGGACGATAATTGAGAGTGAAATTTCAAGGACGCGTCACGTTTAGGCACATTTCGTTACATGAGAGAGATGAAAGATATAACTCTCTCTGTCTCTCACACTAAATCTCTCTTATTCTTTATTTATAAGAAATTTTTCTTCTATCGCGTGTACGGTGCTGCACGCGCAACTTTTTTGATTAGGAAAATTTTATGACATTTTCTATGTCCGACTGTTGCCAGCCCTAAAGAATTTCGCGCGATTGTCCAGTCACTCCCCAAAGGAACATTCGACGATATTAGGGCTTTATTTTTTATAGTTCGGGACAAAAAGTGCTCAAGCGGTATATTGAAGGAAGTGGCTATTGCACTATTACTGTTTATCATAAGCCCTTTGACAAATCACCAAGTCATGGTCAGAGCCGCTTTTCAATTTTATTTTATTACTACAGTTTTTTCAGGCCTTTTGAATTGCATTAGCAAATCAATATCTAAGCTACAAAATAGGAAATTGATTCCAACTTCTACAACATTCAAAATTGATTTTACAAGTGACCAATTTATAGGATTTATTCCGGTCTGATCCCCTGACCCCCCCCTCCACCCCCCCCCCCCCCTCCTCAATCCCCTGCTAGACCCTAGACTAGAAGGACATACACTAACCTTATTGGTGATGTTCTTGAGAAAGGTCAAGTGCGTATTGTGCGTAGTCTTACTTGCAACCGGCGTGTATGACCAGCAGCACCTTAATTGCGTAACCGTATCAATCAAAATCTGAATAATTTTGAAGGACATTGCTAATCCATTGCTGCATATGTTCGAAAAAATTGTTTTTCAGCTATGTAAATAACGCAATGGATATTGTTGAACCGTCAAAATGAAAGCCATTGCTACCGTTAGTGTGTGACGTAATTACCCCGCAGGTGGCGTCCTGTAGTTTAGAACCTGCCCCCATGGGAAGGTTTTTGTCTGTAGGTGTACCATTTATAATTGTACAGACACCTGCACATCAAGTTACCCGAAACTGTCAAATTTTCTCAATCAACTTTGAACCTTAATCTTTGGCGATAAAGTTGAAAATCTATTAAATAAATTTGACAGATTCTCGTAACTTGATGTGCTGGCGTCTGTAGTTAATATAACAAAACTTAGTTCAATCAACCACAGGAGTAGGACCATATTTATGCTACTTAAGAAAAATCTACGAATTAATAGGTAATCTAAAATATTTCATTGCAGTTTTAGTAGGTATAATAATGTAATGCCTATCATCATAATCAGCTTCTAATGTTCCCACTGCTGGGACTCAGGCCTAAAGAAGGTGAGAGGGAGTGGGCCGTAAACCAACCACGTGGGCCCAGTACGGGTTAGTAGATGTCACATGTCTTCGAATTTTGTGGTTCTAGGACACAGTACCGGTTTCCGCGCGATGTTTTCCTTCACCGTTTTGAGAGTAGTGGTGATGAAATAATTTCTCTTTGTTTTTTCTCATTGCGATCGTCCGAGTAGCGGGATCGTCCGAAAGGGTTACCGCTGCCCGGAACATAAAGGGCTAAGGAAGGAACACGGGTGGCTTTTAGTCAGTAAGAGTCTGACACTCCCTTCCGCTCCACCCAGAGCGGGAGGAGTCATTCGATTATTTCCCATCCAAAAAAAAAAAAAAAGGCATTTCACAATTTTATTTTAAAAACATATTCATCCCTGCAAAATATCTAAAAAATTTCACTCTGTTTTTTTGTTTCCTACGTTCAGGTGATATCAAAAGTTGCAACAAAGGGCCGGCGAAAAAATCCCATTGTTATCGAGGGTATAATTTATTAGGGGCCCTGGCTCACTGGGACCTTTTTTTATATATCATCGCATTATCCCCACTTGGAGAGTTACAACTTCTTAAAGGAAATTAATTTAGGCGTTTAAAACTGTCCTAAACACCGGCTGACTTTATGTGGGATTTGATAAATGTCGCTTGTTATTCATTATCTGTGGAAAAGTGTGTTGGAAGTTTCATTGTCATGAGGGATTTGTGTTCTAACTAAACTTCTAATGAAAATATTTTTACTGATTTGAATTGTAGAAAAAAAATCATCTAGTTTAATTATAACCATATTATGTCGGTATGTCATAGCAAACAAACAATATTAATTTTCTCTTTTTTTATTTTCAGGTGTTGTCGAATCCATGTTTTTTTTTAACTGTTTCGTTTTTTTGCGTTGGGTCACATCTAGTAAGCATTCAATCATAAACATGCAGACGTCACCAAGTATTTTTTTTTTCAAACGAGCCCTAAAAAAATATTACAGTTTACTATCGTTACAAGCAAAAGTAATTTTTGTCAAAACTAAATAATCAGTTTTCTGCTTGGTATTGGTTTGAGACGAGTTTAGCAGTCCAGGTAAGTTTATTATTTTGTTATTTTACCTATTACTAGAACATGTGTTCTAATATTTTAATTAAGTTAATATAAATGCTACGCTCGCCAGTTTTGTAATATTTGAATTATGTGAACTTTTGATAAGTTTGTTTTTACAAAATATTATCATTATTATAGAAAAAAAAAATATCTAAAATCTAGAGAATGTCTCATACAAGTAATTAAATGTTACGCAAAGCTCGAAACATAACAAAAAAAAACAAAAAACAATGACCGGCTCTTCAGTACGACACGTTTTCCTAACAAACAAAACACAACCAGAGGCGCACAACACTAGGGCACCCCCTGTTCATCCGTTTTCGATTAAAATGTGTCCCTAATATTTTTATCTCCTCACATAAATACGCAGTAATGAGCGGCCCGAAATTCTCGTCCGTTATAAATTTATTCAAGTCTGGCCACCCATTCGAGTGTGCATAATTTTGATACAAAAATAATCTACGGATAATATTAAAACCCCTATTAATTTAACCGCTAACGTTTTAATTCTAAGCTTTTAGAAACACACATTTCTCTCTTGTAGGAGGGTTTCTCGCCCAGGAAACAGGCACTTTTTCTTCCTACAATTTCCTATTGGGTATAAAAGGAAATTGAGGTGCTGTCTATCGCTAAGTAGTATTGGCAATAAAACCTTGTGTGTTATATTTTAATGTAGCATGAAAATATTTTTTTTTTCTTGCTACAAAGCTGCTGAAAAGTTATTCAGAGCAGTGGTGGCCCAGTGGAAACGGCCGCGACTTACGAGTTGCAGGTCATAGGTTTGAACTCTGACAAGCGCTTAACTTTGTGTAAATTATTTCATCACATCACCATACTCTCAAAACGGTGAAGGAAAACATGGTGAGGAAACCGGCATTCCCTTCGACCAAAAATTCGAAGACATGATTGTGAAATCTACAAACCCGCACTGGATTGCGACCCAAAACGTCTCACAGAGAGGCCTGTGTCCCAGCAGTGGGAACATTATAGGCTGAATATGCTATAAAATGATTTTCACACTCACTTAATTTTAGAAAACAAGTAGAAAATTAGAAACTAAATTAAACGGGATACCGGTTTAACAAAAAAAAAAAAAAAAAAAAAAAAAAAAAAAAAAAAAAAAAAAAAAAAAAATTGTTTGTTTATCCAAAATAAATAAATACATACAGACAAAGTCCAGAACAAGTCAGTACAATGGACTAAGCAGAAAAACATAGCTTGCACTCAGGAGAATTAGGTTTACAACAAAAAAAGGTCTATGCATACAAAAAATAATGAACCCTGTCTCTTAAACTAGGAAGAAACCTGTATCTTAAGAGACAGTGATCGGCCAAAAATTTAAATTTAGTAAAAACTAAAACTTACAACTTACATGAGTGAAAGTGTGTGGATCTACCATACTAATGCATATTAATATTATTCAAATATGTGTAAGTGTTGAGGTGTATGTACATGTGTGCGTTGTGAGAAGGGAGAAGGAGAGTGTATATGTTTTTTGTGTAATTTTATGTACTTACCTAGTTATTTCGTATTTTCTTTGACAATAAATTACATAAAAAACCGCTTGAATAAGTAGAGTTGGCACTTTTCACGGGCGGAGGAGGTCACTAATGGAGGCGTGAGCTGATAGCGGCTGAGGAGTCCTGATTTATACCCGCCCGGGTACTCGCCGTGAATAATATAACCAAGGATTTATGATCTCTGCAAACTCCTGCGAATATACCCAACTACATTGTTTTCTTTGTAAACGCTTTTCTGGTTTTACCTGACCACCGTTTCGTTCATATTTTTTGCGGCTATTTGGTTATGTGTTACGTCAACAAGCGGCTCTGGATCACATGTCGACAGTAAAATAAATTCAAAAAACTTTCAAGCATCGTTGAAACGAGAACACAATGTCCGAAAGCATTGTTCGCAATGAAAACATTGTCAAATTCTAGCCGAATAAAGTTGCTAATTCAAACATGGACAAACCAATGGTGCTCAATAGAAAAGTTTCACTAACAAAACCAATCAACACGTCTAGTCACTATTTGCTTAAAAGAAGTCTCAATTGTCGTTTGAAACTTAAACATTGAAAGCGTATTGTTTACGCCCGTGCCAATCAACATGCTCGCTAACAAAACCAATCAACTTGGTCTCGCCTCTATTTGCTTAAAAGAGTGCTACTTTTTCCTTTTAGTTTTTCATTGTCGCTGCGACCCTATCGTCCGTCACCCGCTCCACGGATATATTTGATTAAAAAATAACGTCGTCAGAAAGCGGCGGTGTGTTGCCGAATACGTTGGATATAAAAGGAGTAAAACGTTCCTTGCGTGCAGCGGCTTAGCCGTCATTGTCACGTTCACGCCGAGCGGTCGCCGGTCAGCGTTTGTGTTTTGTAGTTCCACTATCTGCGGAACCGAAAGGCGATTTTCACGGGACGTGGAAATAAGGCTTATTTTAGCTCTTTCGCCTTTCTTTTTGGCAGTCTCGGGAAATTTTAAGGCTTTCAATTTAGACATCTCACTATGGTCTGGTCGTTTTCATGCGTGTGCTCTCTGCTCACCCTGTTTGCCAATGCCATTTTTTATTAAATGTCCAGCTCTAGTTCGCTGGCGGGGTCCGGTGACAAAAGGCTGCCAGATAGTGGTCCCAAGAACAATAGAAAACGATTAGTCCCGTGCATTCAACGCTACTGCTCTGTTATTCTTTTAATTGGATTCCGATCCACTCGACTGGGCCTACTATATGCTGTGAAAAAAACAGTTACCTAGGCCGAAAAATCATCCTAAGTACCTAAAGGAATGTAAGATTTTTCAAAGCATTTAGCAAAAAAAATAAGAACAAGATGTCTTCTCTGCTTCTTTATTGTTGGAAAACAAATAAATAACACCAACATGTAATTGTTCGTTAAGGTTGCTGGTAGACAATTAAAAGGAGTTCCCCGCGAATTTATGTGTTTACGTTTCGGCGGCGGAGGGGTCCGTAACTTGTGCTTCGATGTATTCGCGATTACCCTCCGATTTTTCCTCTGATTGGCATATTAGGAGTTCAGATGCTATTGTTTTCATCTGTAAGAAAGTTAACGGAACTTGGAAGACTGGATTCTCCTTTTTTCTCCGTTTTTAATGGGCTAGTTGACTGAGTGTTTGTGGTAAGAAATTTGGTTTAAGGAAGAGACATATTCGCATGTATAAAATTATGTGTCAAATTTTATAATAAGAGAACTTGTTCTGAATCTTTACAAAAAAAAATGGTTTGTAAAATGTTTTCAATTCAACGTCTAAGGGCCCTATCTCACTAGGACACCATGGTGGCGCAACCATGGTCGAAATGCCAGAAAATTTATGATTAGTTGTGCAACCGATCGGACGCCTGGTGAAATACTCTCTATAAAGCTGTACATATTTTACTGGCAGCGCGGCCATGGTTGCGCTAAAGCAAAGTTACATTCCATTACGATTTATAGCGCTAAGTTTTAGTTTTAGTTAATTTTATAATGAAATCTTCCAAACGGGTTATAAGGGGGAGGGATAGACGCGCAACTTTTAAATGGCGGGAATTCGGGGGCCTTTACGATAACGATCATAATAAAATATGGAAGTTTGTTGTTACACTTTTACACTAAACGGTTTATTGTAAAGAATGTGGCGTTATATTTTAGGGATGACGAGAAAAGTGCGAGGTAGGATACATTATACTTAGTTGAAAATTCTGAGCAGTTTGGTACTTATTTTCTTATAGATTTGGTTGTATAACTAGAGAATTCTAAGGCCTGATTTTTCAATAGTCAAACAATTTTTATCTGAAGTATGACGAAAATATATCAAACTGTAATTTTTGTTCTTTAGATAAAAGTTATCTGACTATTGAAAAATCAGCCATAAGAAGAATTTATTTATTGTTACATAATTATGTACCATGCCAATGCCAGTTTGTAGGTTTCATTGAATTCCCTTTTAAAACTTTTCGATTCATGCAAAATAATTTGTTTGCGAAAAATTTTTTCTTAACATTATAAATTAAAACCATCTGAAACAATTCACTTCTAAGGATTATGTTTATTAAATAAATACAAAACAACACACAATAATTCTAAACTCATAACTCGCTATTACGCGTCACACTGCACAGGGAGACCGCAATGAAAATTTTGTTATCGGCGAAACAAAACTGCGCCGGCGGTTTTCTTAAACTGTAATAGAGAAAGTTTAGATATCCGAGTTTTATCTGCTACTCGCCCTCCAGGATCAATTAAAAGTCGGATGAAAATGTCGCACTTGACAATAATTGTTGCAATAAGAACGCGTAAGAACAACTCTGTGGCGAATATCTTGGTAAAGTAATTAAATTTGCAAAATTGTATCGTTTTAAGAATCTTTATACTTTAATATATATGCAAGATAAATAATTGTGGCTCCAATTTTCATTTAGCTTGGGTTAGAATAATCTACATAAAAAGTACTAATATCAATTAATGTGCAATTTGTACACAATATGCTAGCATATATATATGGTACCCTAAACCATCCGTAGACCTTTAGAAATTGCGAGGATTGTCGTTGCATTTCATATGATCAATTCCATCATCATCAACACGCATGAAACTCCAACCAGAATTAGGAATAATAAAATTATTATGTCAATAATTTTTAGGATCTCAGTTTTGTTTCGATTTTTACTGGCACCCAATATGTCGGACTGCACTATTAAAAAAAATGACAAAAATGTATGAGCCAGAAACGTTATGTTATATTATTGAATCTCCAAATAGTCATCGCAATAAAAGTTCATTTTACAACTGTTTTGGATAGTAAAGTTATTAATTATTATGACGGAGCAGCCCGTAAAAACATGAATGTCTCCTTTGAGATCGAATTGATGGCACTTATAATGATACTTTTAATTATTTTAATCGCTCTTCGCAAACAAAAGTCGTTAATTCATTAAAAAGAAGTAATTATGGTCGTAAGTTTGTCATTATTCTTTCTTGATAAAACGAGTAATCATTTTAAGGAATAAACGGAGAATATTTTATATTTAAAAAAGGAGAGGAAAAGAAAAACAGAGTGTAATGTAATTTTGAGACAAGAATTTTGTTGGCCAGACGCCAGACTGTTGAAACTTCGACACCTAAACATCTCATTAAGTTTGTACGAGTAGGAGGCAGCGATATATATTATGGTAACATCATCCTGTAAATTGAAGCGTCGTATTATGAATACAGCTTTCTGTTTTGCAATATCCCTTTAGCTACAATTCAAGATGACATCATATCTGAAAATGAAATACTAGATGATGACATTGATGATGTCATCAAAGTTTTCGTTAAAAAAACTATTGTGTCAAAGTGAATATAACTCCAAAAATGTTTTTGATTTTTCTTTAGAAAACAGAAAAGTTGGCAAAACCCCATACTTATTGCTTTTTCAAATGAGACAAACAAGGAAGGAAAGTGATCGGTTCAGCAAACGTTAGACGACATCTATTTCTACGGTCGTTAAGTTCTTGCGAACGTGTTACTGCAATGTCTCGGCACGTGCTAAATGGCCGGCCTCCAACGAGACTCCCAGATACTTTGTTATCCTGTTACTTTTACATGTTTAATCGTTCCCGGGGGACGATGTCGTGAGACTATGGAATTGAGAATCAAGGGATAGGTAACGAGGAGTGCATTATGAAGACAGTTATGGTAAAGGTAAGTGCTCGGTTTTATATTTGTTTTAAGTTTTCCAATAATATTAAAATGAGCGTCATTATCATCTCTCCCTCTAGGTTTGATAATTCAGGTTTTTATAATGAATTTATTCTTTTCAGCATAATAATAATTTATTATTTTATAGTTTTAAAACGAGAAAACGATGTAAATTGATTCGCAAAAACAACATAATTATATTTTGTGCGTAATAATGGCGGTGCACTAAAATGTGAATGAAGTATTGACGGCAAACTGACAGCGACATAGAGCAACACAGGCCACCGTCCGCCGGTGGCCTGTGTTGCTCTATGGACAGCGAGAACAAGGCGTCCGACTTAAAAAAAATTAAAGGAGGTTGCACTAAAGTGTATAAGAGACGACATAATAATATGTGGTACTACAAGTGTACAATGCTAATCTCGTGGACGAGGCTAAAGTATAATTGATCGTCCCATTAAAAGTGCAGAGTTTAAATTAAAACCGTAAAAATATTTCATAAAACTAGATAATGAATACCAACACAGACCATTTACCTCTGCAATAATTAGTTGAAATCAAAAGCCAGTAAAATGCGGTGCAGATCCACAAATCTTAGATACGCACTTGTCAGGGTTTAAGTTGGATTTATCTTTGTTTTTCTCCTCTCCGGGTACTTTGCAATCCCTCAATGTTTGTTCAAGAGCTTAGAGAAACACATTTTATTCCATATATGTATTTGTGGTTAGCACTTTGAAAGTGACAAGAAAAATATAGATGAAGAATACATTTTAGGTGTCAAAAATTTAAGTTTGATATTTGGGATAAAAGAAATTGTAACATCTGACACCTCAAGCGTACTAATTCACCGTCTGCATAAAACAGTGTCTACGAAAGCGTAAATCAAAATGTATTTATTCGTGAGCGGTATAAAAAGTCAATATGGGAGGCAATAAAAAGAGGATGTCGAGAGAAATAATAAAAGATAACCTCTAGAGGAGTGAATAGAATGAGTGAGGCCCTTGTAAAGACTGTTTGCGTAGTGGATAAGACGCGATCATGGGGACACCTCTCCCCCAGGCATTCAGATGAGTCTGCAGTGGCGAAAAATTAAAAGTACTTTTTATAACGTGTCAGTTTTGTTCGCCTCGCCTCTTTTATGTAATAGTTGGTGACTTGCCTGCGTTATATGAACATTTTCGCGTTTGTCGAATGTATTTTATTTTATGAATCTTTTCATATCCATTGTTGGTTTGAAGATTTTCATTTCTAACGAAACTTTTATCGTTTTCGGATGCCATGTTTACGTTTATTATATTGATTGCAAGGATTGCAAATTATTATGTTTTATCAAATCAAAACTTCATTACTGCTAATTTTCAATAAGCACAAATAAGTACCTATTAGTAGAAGTCTAACAAGATCACACCCTTTTAATTTAATGGCTTTCTTCAAACCAGCTATAAAAACCCTATAAAACTTATATTCCTTTGTCTGACAGACGTCTCAACTCTTATAACAAAGTAGCATCCAAAACGCGACATGTGTGTCTTATTAACCAGGTACTTGTAACCGGGTTCATTTCTAATTCAGACTTGTTCTCCCGATGCGACATTAAGTCGTTCCAAACCCTTGAGCCCGGCCGGTATTACGCCACGTTGTAACTTCATTTCTGTAAGTCCCGTTTCATGAGTAGATTACAAGTAATTAATTTATAAGAATATGGCTGAAGGTACGCCTTCTGAATTAGTATTGTTATGTGCGGAGGGTTCGGTTTAATCTGTGTTGTTACCTTTTCGATTTACTTTAAGTGGCTCGTTTGCTAGAATTTTGGAGAGCCTAATTATATTGGAAATAATTTTAGCCTTAAGCTGAATTTTACTTAGTAAATCCTAGCTACAATTACTGTGATTTAGAATCATATAGTAAAATTACAACCTTTGGCAACTAATAATTATAAAATTATCGGGCTTATTGGACCAATATATGAGTACATTGGAATTGGAAAAAATCCTCTAGGCAGCACTAGGTTCTGAACCACCACTTTAAAGTCAGAATTTAAGAACAGTTTTGATTTGTGAAAATGTTTATTTGTTGTATCTATAACTGTATAAGTTTCGTTCGGTTTCCCTCTGGGGAGCGCAATGGTGGCAAGCCGCGTACAAGCTGTTACTTTTAATGCGTTATTCGGTTCGGAATTAATGATTTTATTCCCGACAATTACCAGTGATAGCGGGTTGAGATTCCCACTTTAATCTATTCAAAATTGTTTATAGCTGTTTAAAATTTTACTTCTGCATTATTCTTAAGAGTCGCAAATTAAATTGAAGCATTCGCGGCGCTCAGACTCGTGCATGTTTTCGAACTTTTCTAAAGCCGAGATTTCGTTGAAGGAAACCTCGGCTTTAGTCTCTAAATCGGTAATGTTTGGGGATACATCAACGACATTCGTTGATATATCTACCCAGAATATTACCTTTCATATAAATATTTCCACGTCAAAATATCTTCGATACCGATGCGTATTTATTCCCAAATGTGACTTTTGTTTTTCTTGTCTGTCACAAAGTTCCCGTATCAATATCTTGTGTTTGCATAACTACTTTGCTGTGCCACTGTGAGGTAAACACGTTCATATCCATACCTGAACTACGAACCTGCTTTGTTTTCCCTCTCTACGATAAACAACAATTCGATATTGAATTTAACATGCCAAGACAAAAATACAATAGAAAAATATTACAAAAAACAAATCTCCTATCTATCCCAAATCGATATTATTAGATGTCCGAAGAAGGACGATAATATCCGCGAAGAAAGGACGGTCGACGATATAAAACGCACTTGCGCGCATAATATACGTTTTATTAATAAAAAAAGCTTCTGTGAATCGCCCATAAATAGCCTTAATGGCCACTAGTGAGCCGGCGATTTTTTCCGATACACGGCGACGCATTTGTTTGACAAATCCCCGGGGAATAAGCGACACTATCCCCTATATTATCTAAGCTTGAGGGATGCGGGGTCATTCTCGAGGTGATGAAGGCGGTATCGCGAGCTGTCTAAAGGCCCCACTAAATCATGACCTGCCAGGTATTTTCTATTTGACTAGGGTGCTCGTTTTTAAACAGATGGTATGGAATCCAGTTATTTATGTGAAGGATCTGGAACATGTTTTAAGTCGAATGAAAAGAAATCACTTTTTAAAATATGATATTGAATATAAATATCAGAATTATCCAAATTCAAAGACGTAAATGAGCACAAAGAAAAAGGAAGGTTTCAGAAGTTATCTCACAATACAATTGAGTGATCAGTATGCAGAGCCAGCGTTGTGTATTAAGCCGATTTAGAGGAGGAAGCGTTAAAAGAAAATTTATAGCATTGAAAAGTCGTACGTAATTAATAAGACATTTGAAGTTGCGTGAAAATGTAATTTAGATTGTTTTCCATCGAGGGGTCGTTCAGTTTCCTGTCTGTTCAGAATCCTCACAAAGGCGGCTTATTTATATATGGCCGTCTTTATATTAGCGTCTTTAAGGGAATCCAGGGGAGCATAATAAAAAAAAGAATCAGCATCAATGTCTTAAAGCGTCTTCCGGCGCGCGATAGCGGAGAACGCCCCGCCGCAAAATGGCGGTCCACACTCGAATAAATTATACCACCCCCCGAACTGAATCGAACGATTGTTCGATTCTTTTGATACGATTCTCGTTTTAAAGTTGGAGCGCCTTTATTAGTGTAAGCCAGAGACGATTATCTTAAGCCGCCATTACATATTCAAATTGGAGTCATTTCGCTTTGTAGAAATTGACGCGAAATAAAACGGAGCCTTTGATAGCGTCCTCGGCATTAGGATGGTGGTGATGGCATTTTTCAAAGACACTTTACGTAATTCTAAATACCCAGATTTAATAAAATATTCATCGTAAGTCCCTAACTTGCACAAAGTTTATTGGAGTGTGATAAAATACGAGCTGTTCCTAAAACTCGTGTTTTCATACAAGTGAATTTAATGAAGCTTGCGTGGGTTGTCCGTTTCCAGCCCAGTAACTTTCGACCCAGTCCGAAAAACATAATTTTTGCGCGACTGACCAAAGATTAACATTTAGATACCACAGATGACTCTTTGTCCAAAACGGAAACCGTTTCTTCTGCACCCTTTTAAAATACTGAATTAATTTTAAAACATTCTTATCTTTCATAAAGGGTAGACTCTATGATCACATACATATAGGGAGGAGAATTAAAAATAGAAAGATATTCCGTCTCTGAAATTTTAAGCAGATGTAATTAATAATTCTAAGTCGATGCATAATAAAATTAATGGCAAGCTTTTCCTAAAAGAAAGCAGCAAGTCGAGCAAATTGATATTTTGAATAATAAAAGGCGGGTGGTACCCGTCGAATTATTATGAGTAACACAAACATAAGTCAATAGCCTGGCGGGGTGGTCAATATTGGATTAGCTGCCAAAAGGAGCCAAAAAGCAACGTATACAAAAACCTTTTACAGCGGTTAGACCTCCGGAAAAATATTTATAAAACGCTCGTTAGGTGAGGAGAGTGCTTGTTTTTGCTCAGCTCTGTTGATGTTGGACTTACTAATGTTTTGTAGATGCTCGCTTTTGGTTCTTACCTTTCATTTACTTAATTGTAGCAATCTTATTATGAGTAAATGCCCATTTCGGTGGAATGTTTAAGATGGAAATTATTTTGATTATTAGGAATGTTTGGATAACATAATAAAATGCAATGATAGACAGGTGTACATATCAGAAACATAAATATTTTAAAGTAACCTAAAAAAAGGTAAAATTAATTAGCATCATGAAGGCAAAAGTAAAATCCATCTCTATACAACAAAGCTTGACGCGGTTGAAAACGGCAATAGTGCGGAAGGGTTGGGGAACGCTACCAGCCATTGTTTACACAAAGTATAGAATAATATAATCAGAAGTGAAGAAATAGGAATCCGACGAAAAACCAACAGAGTCGGGTGAAAATTTGCTTAGGCCAGCGGAATAAGTGGTGAGGCTAGATACCCCAGACTGGACCCGAGTAGCCGAGTAGCCCTCCCATTGTCTATACCCGTATGACGAGATTAAAACAGCTTTATCTGTATGTGAAAGAGAATAATAAAGGAAACCTATGTAAACTTGCGATCGTGAAGTGGGAATGGAATAAAGAGGACGGACTCTGTTGTTTTAATTTTCATGAGTAGTTAGTTGTAGAGCCCAGTAATTTTAGGTGCTAATTGACATCTTATCAGGATGATAATTGTGATATTTTGGACTTACCTAACTCGTTATGAAATACATAATTAGAATAGTGAATATTTCTAGAAACTGGATGCTAAAATTTCAATATTTGTTTTTTCCAATATTGAAAACGAGAATTTAGATCAATCCAATGTATAACTAAAATAAAATGTTTTTCCTCAAATCCACTGCCTGCATTCATAAAGTCAGCAATCAAATTTTCTCATTTCGTCTCTTTGCACCTGTCGCCGGACTTATTAAGACGCACCTGTCAATCTTCTACTCCCGTTCCTACTTTTTATTTCAATTCCTCCTCATCGGGAACTCAAGTGTTTGGATTGAGCCGCCATTCGAAAAACTCTTATTTTAGCATATTTATTTAGGACTGAAAACACAAGAGGCAAGTTGAATTTTTATCAATTCAGGGAGCTTGATTGATTTTATGATGTTTTGTGATTTGGAACTTTTGTTCATTAGGTTTGGCTTCAATGTTTTTTACTGCTGTTGATTTATTGCATTTCTGTGCAGGAAAAAATGAATTAACGTTAAAATAATGTATGACTTTCTACTTAGTTAATTAGCCAACCATTACTGAAGATCTAATACTGACATGGGTTGCATGCCACAATGACTTTAGGGCTATTTTAGTGGGACACAGTTCCGTGACGTTCATGAATGTCATTATTCAAATCAAACAACATTACCATCTAAACACAACATTATCTTTGAGTCTGCATAATCAGCTATACATTAATACATTTCTCTTTACGGTCGCATTGGTCTCCGACAATAGCCGAGATAATAGCCAAGCAATCCTAAATAAACAGTGTTGGATTGGCAACGCCGTCGGCACCCACACTTCGATCTTCGATTTCTCCTACTACATTAATTCGGGTGTTCATTAAAAATGCCATCAAGTCGGCCGTTAACGAAGTGGTGCGCAATTAAGTCGCCGCTGACGTCACACCCTTGGCCCTTCCAGAGGGTTCCTTGAAGAGTCTTTGAACTAGAAGGACACCTTGAGACGGAATTGAAAAATTGATTCGTTATCGATTTGAAATTGTATCTGAATTAAATAAAAATTAACCAAATAAAAAAGGATTTATTTATTAACTTATGTAGTTATCTGTCCAGAAACTAGTTTACAAAAAGTATAATCTTGATTAAGGAACCCACGAGCTTTTTCTGTTCGCAGAACACAGCATCAAATTGTTTGCAAGATCCAAATAATCTTCATCATTAACGTGTCAAAATCATATTATTGTCGCCCGCATAAGAGCATTAAGGGGCTCGAGATAAAACAGACTCCCATTAGCAAAGTCCTCGAAAAAAATTCGTCGATTCTATCGCGCGCGTTGAGGTGGCAATTGCAATCAAATTTTTTCTTAAGTCGCAGTCAATCACCAGATAAATGAGCCTAGAAGCGATCATCAAAGGGACTAATGTTGATTGGCTTACCACACCCTGTATCAAAAACGATTTTGGGAATTTAAACTTTAAAATTGTTACCGTTAAGTTTAGTTTTGAGTTTAAATGTTTATAGCGATGCACGCTCTGATTGAGGCTTGTCACCAGTCGGTTATCTGACGAAGATTTATGTCTTTGCTAGTCATGAAACTATTTTGTAAGGGCCGAGTATTTCTTGGATAGCAAATCTTACATTTCATAGGATTTAGAAGTGATTGCCTGTTGATTTTTGGTAAGTAGACCATCGAAAAACCTTATTGAAGATTACTGCTCCTTTGTTCTATCATCAGTTACGTTACTATTGGAACTCTTAATGATGGCTGACTTATATCTGTCAGCGCACTTAAGTGTATATACAATGGATTTCATTGACCAATCACCTAAAAACATATTAAACGTTCCACCACAATTATCAGTACCGTTCACGTTGCGATTTTTTTTCTATTCGTTTTAGAATAAAGTGTTTTGTCAGGCGTGCAGTGAGGGTGGCGGATCGCGGATAGCGAAGGTGTCTCAATCAGCATAAAACAAAAGAAATCAATAGCATCCCCTCGCGGCTCGCGACTCACAAAGAGCAAAGATTTCTTTTCACAATTAACCACCCCCTGGGTGTCGCGGAGCTGATAAACCGAACGGATTTACTTACGATTGTCATATACATATATATTTTAATTTATCTAGTGTATACATGTGTATTTGTTGCGGAGAAGATTATTTTTAAACCGTGTGGTGTCTCACGAGGTCATGTTGCTAGACCGTGTCAAAATTACTCGAGTTTAGAACCATCGAAATCGTGAAGTATTCGAATACGCTTAATTCAATCTGGACAATCTGTGGAAGCTCAGCTCACGTGTTATGTTCAAACAAAAATCAAATGGAATATTAACCCAATATTGCTTTGCTTTTCTATTTCTAACCAACAAAGCTTTAAACACGCCCGTTCATGCCTGTGTTTAAAACGTTGTTTCCAAACTGATGTTTGTTCATTCAAATTGAGATTGTTTTGTATCTCTTTTTAGTCCGTTCCGTTCCTAATCCGACAATCACGAGAGTTTACTTCCGGATCAGTTTCTAATGTATCCGAATGGACAGTTCGTGTCGGCGAATATTGAGCAAGTTGTTAGAAATTAAAGCGTATCCATACTGAATAAACGACAGTATTTACACGGGTAAAACCGTAGATTGAAATAAATTTTGTTGAGTTAAGTAGTCTTTGTTCTCATTCTGTTGTAGGATTTGCACTGGTCGTCTAGGAGGCAGCTTTCATCTCGCAAACACTGATTCAATATTTAATAATCCGCGGGTAACGAGCTCCGACCGGTCGCTCGCGGAGAAAAGTTTAAATGGGTAGACAACACACGTAGCCGTATTAAGTGAATCATGCAGTCAGCGTTTTAATGCATTCCATTTTGGGAGATAAGATAAAATGTTCAGTTATCAAACATTTTACTGTACAGATAGCGCCATCCACGAACACGCACCCCACTCTTCTTCCTAATCGCTTACAGTACAAATGTGCAACATTCCGCTAGTGTTTTAGTTTTGTCGATATACAGTAATTATTTATTAGTGGGTAATTAGTGTGTATCAAACAACTAAAACACTAGCGGAATTAACTAGTGATAAACACTAGCGATTAGCAAGAAGAGTGGGGCGCGTCTTCGTGGATGGCACTATCTATATACTCTAGTAGATACACGTACCATATCTTACTTGTCTGTTTCTAAATCTGCCAAGCTAAAACATAATAAAACCAAAACTTCTAAAACCTTCTACGTCAATCATGAAGACCCGCTCCCCCTCGTATGACCAAGGGTCAAGCAAATTTGACGAGAGATTATTGTAACTGCCCGCCACAAAACTGTTGTTTGTCTTTGGACTAATGTAATGGAGTGATCCTGCATGTACACCCATCATTAGTAATGGATAAGCAGGCCACTTTATTTTAGGAGTGTGTAAAGAGCATGGCGTATAAAGTAAAACAGAAAGAAAGAAAAAAAAAACTCGTGAATGACCAGCCGTTTAAAATTGGTACGGCATGGTTTGGACGTAAAATCAGTGATGTCAATAATTTAGCTTTTGTTACCAAAAACGTTGAATAAAATCAATGTAAAGTATCGATACTGTGATTAGGAGCGGAGAGGTAGACGGAGGTCAGCAATAAAGTGACCGTCGTCAGGCGCTGCGTCACGTCCGACCGCTGACGACAGCAACGCGTCGGCCCGCCCTCGTTCGAAACCGCGATTTTATTGACTCTTGCGGTTGATGCGCTCCTGGTAACAATTCGTGTGATCGAAAGTGAAAACGGTACAATTCACCAAATTCGGTAATGACGGTGTGACCACTGTCCGGTTTTTTTATATGTTGACGTCAGTTGGTGTTAAAATTAAAGAGGAAAAGTAATGTTTTGGTTTTTAATCGTTGTTTCATAATAATAAGTAGTAGTCTTGTAGGCTCAACAGATAGCCCTATTGTATTGCTGATTATCCTACACTAATTGTGCAGGTCATTCAGCGATGAATAATGTCAAAATTAAAAAAGAAACATATGGATGGTTCTATTCCATACAATACAGAAAAAAAATTAAACCAGTTCGGCAAGAGAAACTCTCAAATGTAAATCGACCATGTATAATACGTAGGACGTTATAAATATCATTCATATTTCAAAGTCGTTTGCATCTGGACACCGGCTATTGAGACAAGTGGGGGCTCGTTCCCGAAATAATTGTCAAAGGGCCGAATGAAGCAAGAAAGAAAACAAAGTGTTTGTTGACAGAATCTCTCGATGTTGATTTGAAGTTTTAAACTAATGATCAAGAACCAATTTAAAACAACATTTTTAAAATCAAAGAAGAGAAACATAGACGTAATAACATTATCTGTTTTAATATCACAATCAATAAGTAGATACGAAATGACTTTATTGAGTTAAGGCCAAATAAAATTAAAAAAAAAAAAACAGACACAACAAGGGTGTAGAATTGTCACATTGCCTCAACACTCCCTTTGTGACAAGCCATAAAACGCAAATTCGGCAATAAAAAGAACACCCCGACAAAACATCCTTCCTGGACACTGGCTCAATACAATGGCCGCCATTCACAACGAATTATTGTATTTTTCCAGCACTCGAAATATTTAAGAAAGGAATTAATGAATCTTGGATTAAGCCCAAAGGATACTCAACCCTGTGCTCCAATATTTTGAGACTTATTTGGTATCCAAATTGAGGTTCCCGCAAGATTCGTTTAACAATGAGGTCCTAATTAGCTGTCAAGGCTGCAGACTTGAGCTCGACGTGCGTCCGTGTCTGTCCCAGAAATGCGAATAATTCAAGAGATGTCTCCAGTGATTTCTTTCGTTTTGTTGCAATATTGTGTAAGGAAAATGTATAAAAGTTACACAACCACAGAGATAGAGAGGATATTATTTCGAAACATTCTGATAGAAATTATGTAAAAACTGTCCACGTAGTTATTCTACTAACTTTTTGAGGACATAATGAAAATGTGGGAGTAAATTATTATGATGGAGATCATCCATGTCTTTAGGCACAAACTCTCCAAAGTAAGAACTGCTAAACTGCCGTTATAAGCGGTGATAACCCACGTATGCATAATACAACCCAAATGAAACGAATTAGCACTAAAATCAGAATAAATCACCCGAAACACAAACTACAGTTACACATTCAAAAACAATTACGAGGGCGCGAATTTGGGCTGCTGCCTAATTGGTATGAGATTTGCAAGTGTTTCTAATTGCGTAGAAATTTACGCATCCAAGGCGATCAGTCACACCACCATCAGGTTAATTAAACCATTTGTCTGCTAAGTTCCGATGCTCATATAGAAAATTGTTCGGCTATTTGCGATTTGTGAAAAATTAGACGCGTATTGGAAGGGTGCGGTGTAAAACGGGAAGAGGTCTTGATCGTTGCTGTTATGATTTAAATTATCAAAAGAATTATCTCTCTCTTCGTTTAGTCTAGTCACATTCAAACAAATGCCTACTTATTACCTTGAATTGGATAATATGAATGTATTTTATTCATTGTTAAAAATATCAATAGGCTTTTCTAGGTGCTTTATGGTGCTTATTGTAAAAAAGTTTTTATTGAAATGCTGTACAATCAAAGCTAATTTTAAACTGTGTTATGATTTACTTGAAACTGCCGCACTTGGAGTACCAAATAGTTGCCTACAGCTCCCAATGATCAAAACCTCTCAATCCTCCACATAAACATTAGGACGTGCTCCTCGAATTCATGGCATTTCTTTTTAAAAAAAGGTTCATTTTCATTAACGCCATCGGCTCACATATTTGTCATAACCTGTCCGTGTCGCCGGGGTCCGGCCTCTTGTAGCGACTGCTCCTTTTTCCACCGTTTTTAATTTACGCTGTTTGGGTTTTGTTCCTTCGTGTTGGAGATGAAACATAATTGGCCCACGTTTCATTGGTGGAATTCAACATAACGGGCCTTTCCTAAAAAGGCAGAGATGATTCGTGCAATGGTAGCGGTGTTATTTTCTCATTTGCTCTTCACTTGTTTTAGTGCTTTCATTCACTTTGCCTCTTGTGGTACTGTCGCATTTTGACACTTATCAGCACCCTAATTGCGTGAAACACTACCAATCTCAATCTGAATTATTTTGAAGGATATTGCTAATGCTTTGGTTCATTAGGTACTTCGAAAAATTTGCCTGCTCAGCAATGTAAGTAACACAATAAATGTTGTTAAGCTGTCAAAATGAAAGCCATTGCTAGTGATAGTGTGTTACACAATTACCTCGCAGGGTTGCTTAACCTTAACCTTCATGTTTTTGCCTAAAAAAACTTTTTTACAAAAAAAAACAACCGACTTCCAAAAAAAACACTACAAAGTGAAAAATAACTTTAATTTTGGAAGTCGGTGTCGTTGGTTCCACATTTTCGTTTTTTTGACACCGACTTCCGAAATTAAAGTTATTTTTCACTTTGTAGTGTTTTTTTTGGAAGTCGGTTGTTTTTTTTTGTAAAAAAGTTTTTATTTTTCGCTTTTTAGTTGTACCTACCCCATAATACAAATTCATATAACACTAATTGCTATGTGAATATTAGTGACAGGAAGATAAACATCATCAATATAAACTAAGTGGAAAACAAACGTATTGTTGAATCTAATTCCAAAACTACCCAAGCAAAGTTCATAAAATTTATATGGGACCACCTATGAAGCATACCTTATTCATTAATTAGACTAGATGCTGATAATCCTGGCTGCAGCATCAGGCCAGACTTATGTCAACATTGCATTGAACTTATAATTTAGTCCTGTTTAAAATGAGCCCAAACACGACTATGGTGCTGTAATTTCAAGGTTTGTACTTTTTCTGATGCTCCTGGCTTCAGCATCAGGTCTCTCTCGTGTTCCTCATTAACAGTACATTTATCCACACATCGAGCCCTTTTCAATGAGCCTAAACACGATATATCTGCTGTTAGTTGTCGAGGAGTTAGGCACTCTGCAGACTATCCTGATGCAGCATCAGGTCATGACATGATGATCATGAGACCAAATGTGGCAAATGCCCTATCCATACCAAACATCAAAATAATTTACTAAAACGGGACCCTTGCCTGTTCGAGTAACTTCTTACTGTTAAGAAGTTGTACTTTCCATCATCAGCTCAGCTACCTGAGATGGTGACAACCATACGCAAATACACAAGATACTTAATAAAATATGCGAAAAACAATAAGTGAGCCTATACAATTTGAGGGTTGCCCTCGATTTCTCTAAGATCCCATCATCAGATCCCGACTTGTTGACTATGGGACCATTTGGGAAGTATACCCTTTCCAACAAAAAAAGAAATTTTCAAATCGGTTGGCAAGCGACGGAGTTATGCGCGAACAAACCTAAAAAAAAAAAAAAAAATACAAACATTCGAATTGAGAACCTCCTCCTTTTTTAGAAGTCGGTTAATAAAGTAGTTTTCACTTCTATTATAAATAATTTCAGAGTTACCTTAATCATCCCCTCGGTGATCCATTTATAAAAAAGCAAATAGTATCCGTTTCACTATTGCAGTTCTTTCCATAATCAAATATTCGTTCGGTCGGAGCTCAATGGAGATATATGCCTCACCGCCGCGTCTAGACGCACACAGACCTACAGCCTCCGCCAGACTGTCTAATGTGCCAGCTTTACATATTTAAAACCTATGCCCTCGTAATAATCGCGTTTGACTTTTTTAATTTTGACGGGCTTTGATCGAACTTTTCTCTCGTTCGTTCGATTGCACTGATTCCACATGACGGAATTAACTCTCTCTTCCAGACTCCTCTATCAATTATTTATCAAGTCTGTGGCTGAGGTTGGTTAGGATACTTAGATTTAATATATTATCAGCCTCAATATAATAAGTGAAGCAGATAATTGTATTGGTAGTAAACAGCATCTCATTAACTTAACGATGCACTTATGAAATAAAATATGTAGCTACTGGTTTCCCGCAGACAGCCTTCATGGAAATTGCTTCCATCCATGCATAAATATCTATTAGGCGGCATCGCGGGATTAATATTTTTATACAAAGGTTGAGGGATTGTCTCAGAACAAATGGGTGCAGACTCTACAAACAAGGGTGTACGAAACAGCTAGTTAGCGGTAAAATGGATGTTTTGCTCCTGTTTATTTTATTTCTGGAAAATAGCTGCAGGTTATTTGGGAGCTTGTATTATTATATCATCCTTTTTGTAAGTAACCGTTCTTCATAACCGTCGAAACAATTATGTGTTCTCTAACCCCTTTTTAAATTTCATAACGCGTTTTTCCAGTTTCCCTGTTCCGTCCCTACCCTTCGAAGGCGGGTGGAGGCGATAGGTGCGAAATGATATAGCTCCAAAGGTCCAATGTCAGACAATAGGTAAAATTCATACGGGCCGCGCTCGCTGAATGCAAACAACCTAATTATATTCACGATAGCCAAGATGGCGACGATGGAGGAGAGAAGGAAATGTGCCTTGCAGACGTACTTGTAAGTTTAAGTTGCACTTCAGGTGTTACGGATGGTTGATTATTGATTGAACTTGTTGGCCATCTAATGAGGTGTTCAGCATTTTCTCGATAAAAGTTAAAGGCTCGTTTAGAAGAATTAGTAATTCAAGTTTTACACTTTCTTGAATGGAAATTCCGATACGCTTTAAAGTAACCTACATCGCCAGAAGGCGAAAATTTAACTTCCCGTTTATCGCCAACCGTAGGATCAATAAATCGAAAAGTAACATCTTTATCTGCAAGGTAAGAAAGTAAATACGAGTTTAAACTTAAGCTTTACTTCTCCAAACTTAATGGTGTTTCATTACATCGTTAGGTAGGCTTAGGTCGGTTCCTCCGTCGGTGAATTATGGTTATTTGAATTGTGCGAAACAAAATAAATTTTGTGAACGTGCTCTATAGCGTTCTGCTCTTTGCATTTTTGAGTGCTTATTTCGAGCAGGATAAAAGTTTGCGTTATTTATGGCCCGTTCTAAGATTTAATGTGAAGTCAAACAGCGATAATGTGAATCCCGTTTGAATATTTTGGCCGACTGTGACGTATCTACCTTTTGTTTGGGAACTTTCGAATGTTTTGGTAGGGAGATGTTTTTGAGGATGCCGTAGTTATTTTGAAAATGTTACACAAAATCAATCATAGGTAGAGAAACGTCTGAAAGGTGAGTATAGATCATGGTAATCCTTTTTTATCTTACTAAGGGTTGATTTCACCAAAGTCAAACATCTTTTTTTCGTAGAAAAAAATTGACGTCTGACAGTTCTAATAAGAAAAAACTGTCAACAACTCAAATTTTATTCTCAGAGTAAGACTTATTCTAGGTAAAAAAGTTTTGTCGAATTCGCCCTTAGTAGTTCAATCTCCGTGAAATCATAAAACAGTAAACTACAACCTCATTACTTAACCAAGCCTATAAACCATATGTAAACTACCAAAATCCGAATGCTCATCAAATAACAAGGCTCATTTCCTGGGTCCGGTAGTAGTAACATTGCTTTATTGTGCATGAGCTTAGATCGCGTGTTTCTGTGACTGTTCGTTACTATTTCCTCCCGTTTCTCCCTAACTGGGATGAATCCTGTCCCGTTACTCGAGCCATTTGGCGTAATGCGCGGTTTGGCCGGATTGACAGCTATGAGGTAGCTGTTTGGGTGCGCGAGCGGATACGAAATGCGATATATTGCTGAAATGTTTTTGCAATACCTATTAATTTCACTTGTCGTCAGACACGTCTTGTACCTATCACTGCAAATATCGTCGCTAATCTAACTAAGTGTAAGACGTAAATGATTCGAGGCATATTTTACAGGGCAAGCTATTTGCAGTTGAGGGTTACCTATGATTGAGGGAAGCTTAGCTTGCTCTATATAAATTCCACTGATACAAAATAATTTTAAAACTACACACGTGCTCAATTATTGAGCACGTGTGTAGTTCTGATTAAGATCTTTATACTGGTATTATTACTACTGTTATCGTTTTAATATTGTTTTAATAATAAATATTTTAACAGGTAAGTCACTATGTGAGATCTTTGTTTTTATTTGACTTGGAAAATGTATCAAATTACTAGTTAGGTCGGCTTAGTCCAAAATGTCAGATACGTCAGTTAGATTACCGACGTCTAATAAAAACGTCACCTTTTGATGAAGCATGTCTGTTAAATATGGGAAAAAATATTCACTCTTTTATGTAGGTACTTAAGGTACTGATTTGTTTTGGATATGATTCTGTTTTTTTCTATGTCATTCTCTCCCGAACTAGGATGAATCCTGTCACGTTACTCGAGCCATTTGACGATGTGCGCGGTTTGCTCGGATTAACAGCTTTGACGTAGCAGTTAAAGTGCGTCAGCGAATACAAAATGCAATATATTGCTAAAATGTTTTTAAAATTTCCGTTAAATTAACTGTTTTGAGCGTTTTGTCTTACTCCAAAGGTATTAAATAAATTCAGTTAAACATTGATTCGCTCTTTAATATAGCTACTAACTAGTATTTGTCTGATTTGTTAACTGATGATAGGAGTCAGGAACGCATTCTCTCGACGGGCGCAGTGCAAAGATGCAATTCTGTTTCTTTAACTGTTCGTTACCTACTATTTACTCTGCCTCCCTAGCTGGGATGAATACTGTCTTTAAAGATCATTTTGGCATTTAAGACCACAAGTATGTAAATCTTTATTTCTTTAGATTTCCGCAGTGAGGCGTTTTCCGCTCTGTGATGCAACATGTCCTAGGCGTTACTTTCCTGCCGAACCTTAATGATACTTTGAGTTGTACTGTTTTCCAATATGTGATTTAATTAATGGTACCAATTTAAACTTTGGAACAGGGTTGTTGGCAAATTGTTAATCGAGGTTCCAAAGTGCTGCTGAAAATATTTGACAGATGTGATTGGATTGTGACATCACTTAGGTTACAAAAATAATAATATTAAGTTGTCTTCGGAACAGCATACTATCCTAAATGGGCAGACACATTAATAAGGCGTATCTCCAAATTAATTGTATTTCTAAATCAACGTAAACTACTCCGCATAACCTAGATTTATATGCGGATAATAACCTCATAACTGGTAACTGAGAGGTACAAGACATGTTAGGGTTGGCTCGGCCACATGTAGCGAAAAGGGCGGATTAGCACGCAGTAAAATTTGTTAAAGAGGACTTTCAGTATACGGGTGCCTCGCGGCTGTTGCAACCAACCATTTTTGCATGACCTGCAAAGACCTCACCTAACGCTCTTCAAACGCTTAGTCTAACAGGTGAAGGGAGGGGCAAGGAAGGTCATGTTACCCTGGTGGTTTCTAACATGTATTAATACGAAGCTGCGGACGGGCCAGCTTCGGGTCTCAACTATCTCCCACTTGCAGACACGAACACTATAATCCCCGATAAAGCCCGCACATTTACATTCAATTCTAATTCCGGAACACCCACTTCCACTCGGCCCTGATTGCCTGGTACTTGTCGTCGTTGATTAAAATACCCCTTTAGTTAGATAATCTTTGATAATAAATTAATGTGTGTCCAAATAAGGCCAGAATACACAAAGCAAACTTTCAATTAGGTTAAACTAAAAAGAGGTATTAAAATAGCCTGAAAGAACGTGCAAACATAAAATTAAATATTTCAAAGGCAAAGGGCACTTAATTGAGTTTGTTCAGGACAAAACAAAGAGCGAGAAAACTTTTTAAATTGAGTGTCCGTGAAGTGTTGCCAACATGTTGATCTTTTCCAACTGTGCTACTTAGAGGGGACAGCAGTACCTGCCCGACGTCCCAAGTTAATATTTTCTTTGGAGGGAAAGTGTGCATTATGTAAAACTTAGATGCAGTCGACTTGTTTTCTTATGAAAATTTTGATGAAGGAACTAGTTTTGTTGAAGATTCTGTCAGAAAGTTTTTCAAAATACTCACTCTTTTATTTTTCCTTCACGAAAACTATCTCGTCTCGTTTACCAAGTTCAGCTTTTTCATCAAAAGAGTTCCGTTCCACACTGGCTTCCGTTTCACATAATTACGTCTCCCAAATGTTCATGACCACAGATGGCTGGAAACAAAATTATCGTATCTATACATATATATTATAAATTAAAGTCGCTTTCGTGTCTGTCTGTCTGACCGCGTTATTCTTCTAAACCATGGCACGCAACGGACTTTGATGCGCTTTTCACAATCATTATTTTAGAGAATTTATTCACACTTTATGATTACATATTATAATAAAGAAATCTCAATGTTTTCTCAATAAAACACTCTAATACACCCATGTATCACTCCCAAATTATAATTGAATCCTTTTATGAGCGACATGCATCAAAACAAACAATAAACGTAAAGCAAAACTTCGCAAATAACAGTTCGGAGTGAAACCGAACTTTTTTTACTGTCGCTTGATATTTCTATTACACCTATGATAAAATGTTACGATTGCGTATCGAATGGGGCACACGGGGGAAGATATTTTGTATTTGTATCTATTTTATTTACAAACTTCGGAACTACATTATAATCATGAAAGCAATCTCGTTCCCCACCTACACTTTATGGCTCGATTTGAAATGTAAAGAAACCTACATAGAATAAAAAATCCAGTGAAAAACATTCGTAAAGTTTTAGAAAAAGCCAATATTTTTCTCTGTAAAATATCAACAGTTTAATTAATTGATTAGCTCAGGTTTGGGCACAAAACAAGCCTCAAGAAAAGCAAAGATTTATTTTACTTTCGGTAGCAATTAACGTTGAAAGTGAAAAATCTTTCAAAACTCCAGCGCCGCCTGGTATCCGGCGCTTATTCCCTTTCTTTAAATTGAGAAAATTTTTCTTGCGAAAACTTTTTGATTCGACCCCTTTCTACGGCAATCAGGCAAATCTCTGGCGGCCACATGATACGCCACAGAGTAACACAAAACAGCTGTAAAACTTTATATTCAACGCCGTTTTTAAATTCTTGCTATTTGCATTAGCTATGAGCTAACAATAATGTATGAAATGCTAACTAGGCAGGTATATAAAATAGAATAATTTTTTTTTTTTCTAAATAGTAATTTTCAGAACAGGACAGGCAGAAGAAGAGTTAAAGAAAAAAAAAGTTTAACAGTTTTTGTTACTCTGTATGTCGTTACACTGTACAAATTCGCACAAACAATAATAATGGGCGCAACGGCAAATACAATTAGGTTAATTAATGAATTAAGACCCGCCGAGTTTCTTTATCTTGTTATTAATTTGTCTAAGGCGAGCTACCCAGACGTCTTACAAATGAGAACCAAGCAAATATTTGTTTAAAGCGGAGCGATTCACTTAATTCAATCAAACTTGTTATATTATTCATATCTATGTTTTTCTACCTACCAAGATATTTCTTGTTATTAAATTTACGATAACATTCGGTTGTCATTTTTCCGTTTTTTCAGTCCAATATTTTATTTTACTTTGGTATTTTATTTAAGTTTGTTTATCTTTGGTAGAATACTAATGGAAAAGACAAAGTATATGAAACAAAAATAAAAACCAAAAAATTCAAGAAGGAAAAAGTCGGTAAAACGGCCAAAAATATTCCATCGCTCTAATATTAGAACCATTAAAAACCTAAAACACGTGACAACACATGACGCCCGTCTCAATTTAAAGACGCTAACAAATGTTTGCAAAGAAAACAGCATTAATCAGGGTCAGGAAGCGTCATTTGAATATAAAGCGGAGTATGAGGTGCGGCATGTGAGCCTATCATTAGTCATAAACGCGAGAGGCGGCGTTCCCGAAGACGTGACCTGCAGTGTAATCGAGCTACTTCTTATCGGAACATTCGGTACACTGGCGGACATGTGCACTTAGGCGTAAACGACTCACACGTGGTTGGCACGCTTAGTTATTTACACTGTGTGTATGTGGTGTGCTATTGCTTCGTGGCTGAAGTTATGCTAATGTGTCTCGTAACTGATGATGCAGATCGCATCATCTGCCAGCTAGAGCTTGCCTACAAACAAATTTTATTTTCATCATTGGGTTTTTTTTTGTTCGGAGGATCTTCTAATCCGGTTAAACTGGAAGTCAACCCCAACATAGTTGGGAAAAGGCTAGCCAAATGAAGACTATGATCTTCTAATCACGCCATTGGTCCGAAGACAAAGACAGGGAGGCTATATTTTTATACGTTTGCTAGATAGGATCCCCGTGGTTGTTAACTAAATAAACATTGGAATTTGAATATTTCTATAGCTCGATACACGACCAGAATATAATGTAAAATCAAAAATAGAAAAGAAACGTCGCACCCTTATCCAATAACTGGATTAGGAAGGTATAGACGGTGACAATTGAAACATCACATCGCACTGGACCGCACTGAATTTAAATATACGATGTTTCCAGAAGCGTGGTCATCGAACACGGTTATTTAGATGAGCATCAAATTTGTCGGATTTTTGCGGATATATTCTTCGGAACACTCCCTAGGGATTGCGGTTTGAGTTCGGATATTTTTATTTCCATTGACCGTTGGTTATAAAGTGGGAGTGGCGCTTAGACTTTTTATGGTGGATTTTTTTTTTATTGGTGTAGATTGTGCTAGAGCTGATTAAATTGGATATGATTAAAATACAATATTGGTTATTCTCATTATCATCCTAATCTAAGCAAGCAGTGAAGGGCCTTGGAAAAGAGCACTTTTTTACTGATTGGCAATACAATATTTAGAAAACTGTGGTTCTAAATCTCTATCCAGAAAATTATTATTAATGCCATCCAATTTGGTAGAATGGGGCTAATATTTTCAAAACCGTATCCACAATAAATCAGATATCGCCACCTCATTGGCATTCCTTACGTACGTTTTAGCATTCCTCACTGGCAGAGGAATCAGTGCGGTGGTAAAAATCAAATTGAGTGCCCGATAAACACTCTGCGACGGAACATGGGGTTCTCGCAAAATTTTGATTACAGCGAAAAGTGTTACTTATTCTCAAATAAAAAATACCGGAGGAAAAATTTCGCTGATGTCGATATTGTTATGGCGGGTTTATGTCGAAAATTGGGGGTACGGTTATTGCATGTCATTAGGAATTATGGGCTTCCGAGGTAGGCCGGAGAAAAATTTGCCGGAGGTGAGGTGGCGCTTATACTTTTTTTGCTCGATAATGTAATTATTGGAAATTTATTCCGCACCTCTTAAGTGGCAGGCGGTTTGTGTGAACTGTGTTTAGTATCTATTTGGGTGAGATTGCTGAAGACATTGAGGAAGAATTTATGGTCCACAAATATAAAATATTTAATTTTGTTCTATGGGATTAGGGAGTTTCACATCTTAACCAATTTCGATAATACCACTATCAACAACAATAATCATGGCAAACAATGTCACAATCACAAGTAAACTAGTACCCGACGTAAGATCTCACAGTCGGAACGATAAGAAGACATTTAAAAAGTTGACACACTAAACTTACAATGCCATAAATAATACGACAGTCAATTTACGTATTAATTACACACACAACACAATACAAAACATAACACTCACGAGTAATAATAACAAACTTAACAAAGAAATAAACCATTGGTGCGGGCCCTTACGCCCACCGTGATGCATGGGGCTGTTGAAATAATATTATCGTTACCGAGTACTCACACTCCAAGGAAAATCAACATAAAGTGAATAAAAGAAAATTATGAATCGCACCAAAATAAATTACCCCGTGTTGGCGGCAAAATAACATCACATTTGAATGCCTTTTATGCTTTATGGGCCCGTAACTATATGAAATAAGTCCCGGTGCTCTTTTATGGGACACGGGAGCACGTACGCGGCATAATTTTTCAAATGTTTGTTGCGAATACGTAACTCTTATTTGAGAGTGCTAAACTTTCTTCTTACGAAGACCGTTTGCTGCGAAATTGTGGATTTATTGCTATTTGATACAAATGTGGAAACAAATGAATGTCTAGATGAGTTGGGTTAGACATAGGACTCAATTTGAAATAGTAGGAAACGTGAATTTGGTTTCATCATTCGATAATAGTATGACACATCGCGCTTTAGAAAAACACTGCCACAAAAATATGAGTGGCAGAAACGATCCTCTACAAACCCGAAAAGGTACTTTCTAAAACTAGTTGTCCTATAGATCTATGAGCTGTCCCATATTTACGGTCAATGTACCTTATGGGACATAAAAACAGTTGACTGTAAAAAGTACAGCTCGAACTCGCTACAAAAATAAAACGCTACCTCTAAACCACACAATCAAACATCAGACATTCACACAAAAACACCCAGAAGGTTAAACTGTTTGTTTATTTTCCAGACATTTGGAGCGTTAGCCCATCAGGTGAGAAGTGTAATGGCGTGCGATTTTCCCCGTTTGCGCTTTCGACGCCGCCTGTGTGCACCGGAGAATATTTCATGCGCCAATGAACGCATTCTGGTCCCCGAATTATGACGGTCAACTGGCTACCGGGCTGAGGAGTCCGTCCGTAATCAGATCAACAAACAGAGCCTCCGATAAAAGGTAAAATGTCATTGTTTAGCTTATCTATGTGAATTGTGAATGAATGGTTGAGGGACTCAATAATTTGGTTATTTGATTAAAATACGGTGATGGAACAGTTAGATTACATGGAATCTTGTCAAACGTACGGCGTTATCTACTCAGTCGGTGATAATTTTAAGGGGAGAGCTGACCGGTAGTCATCATTCTCCTGTACTTTCCCGCAATTATTTTTTGATAAAAAATAATATTTGTATAATTGTTTGTAATTTATTTTAATTTTTTTCTAATTATTTTCTTAAAATACTATTGCATATCCGACTTGGGTAGACTGTTGAAACAAATAATGTAATGAATATGAACTTAATGTACACAGTTATGCAATAAATATATCTTTATCTAATGAATAATTATTTGGTCACAGCAGCACTTTTCTTTTTTCATATATCTTCATCAGTCGTTAAAAAAAAAAATATATTGATATAATAATAAGTTAAAAAAAATGTACATAATATGGTTCACAGTGGTATTTATATTAATCTAGGCCTATAATAGGATTATCTATCTGGATGTAAACTATGGTATGACAAATATGAGATTACAGTCAAAATAGAACTGTAAATGTAATGTAGTGCGTTGCCTGATCTAGGTTTATTTAAACCTGTGTTTCAGGCCATCTCTCCACGAAAGTACTTGTTAAATAGGACATTCAGTGAATTAAATTAACATATATTTTCAGTATCTAAGCAGATACAATATTATATTATTATTTATAGTCGGTAGTTATCGTAGAAAATCTTTTAATTAGGGATTCGAGACTAGCGTCTGCAGGCGTAACAAATAAAACCTCAAAGTCTAACTTTTTAACACACAACTAAGATCTAAGTAGGTATTCTTGCTAAACAATCAAACTCGCCACTTTTACTGCTTATGTCAAATACAAATTCAGTAAAGCCAGGCATAGTTTGGCAAGTTTCCGTCGTTCAAGACGTGACTGACATGGCTGGTTGTTATAACAACGTCGGATCTACAACTTGAATGTTTAGCGGCACCTGCTAGGGCCATCGACTCATAATATTCGGCTTAGCGCGTCTCCCCCGCGTTTTATATTGAACGGCTTGAACTTAGGGGGTGAATACATGTGTAAACAAATCGAAAATGCGTTCTATTGAATTTTTTGGGATGACCTTTTGTGTGTGCGTTTTTGGGCTTTAAAAGGAGGCGGAATTGTTAGTTATGTAGCGATGGGTAATCAGGAAAGAATCCGCAAAGATTGACATGTTGTTTGTTTGTTCCAAAATCACTAATAATAAAGCTGAAGAGTTTGTTTGTTTGAACGTGCTAATCTGTGGAACTACCAGTAGGATTAAGAAAAAAATCTTTTTGCTTTAAATAGCCCAATTCTTGAGAAAGGCTATTTAACATCATGGTAGGAACCTGTGGAGCCGAGCAAAATAAAGAGTCAGAAAGAACGCTAAGCATAAAACTAACTAAGCCAAGTAATAGCTCAGGCAGGCGATGCGATGTGACGGGGTGGGTCGGGGAACAAGAAACTTCACGCGGACGAAGTCGCGGGTAGAAGCTACTGTATGTTATATAATCAAGACCCTTGGTAGCAGGTCAAACAAAATAAAAGTAAAATATCAAATATCTCTTTATCGAAACAGTCAGCAGTAAATGATCGAGTCTCATTCCAATAAATCAACTGTCAGACGCCCATCATTTTCTCACATCGGGACAGAAACAACGAAATGCGTTGTCATCAATTCCTTTTCTGTTCCGTTGATAGTTTTCCCATAAATGACCACCTCGGGGTGGCAATAAAATCGCCCACTATCTACCCAGTTTTCCGATACACTGCCTACTGGGCACTGCGGACGCAGCTAACAATTATCTAAATAGCCATCTACATTCTTACCCCTTACATTTTATTATTACCGGTCAATTTATCCGATAGTCTCGTGCGGTGTTCGCAAATCTCTGCTATACTCCTGTTTGCCTGGTAGATTTACCGATATCGTTGGAAACTGCCCAAGAAATAAAACAGGGGATTTTCATGGTGTTACGAACAAGTTTTCTTCTATGTTGTTGATATTATCATACGTAATTACGTTTGTGTTTGCGGTACGGATTTTACTGAGTAAACTTTGCTACATTTCATTTTGTTGTAAAAGTATTAACGATTTTTTTTTAATTCTAGATTTCCTCTGTCCAGTTTAAGGTCAAGAAGAAGCAGGTCCAAGTATAGACGAAAAATCCAAACAAGAAGTATTTATTGGTATTTTTTTACAAATGTAGTTCACAAACACCTGCCTTTAATTTTCCCCAAATTAGTTTAGCGTCATGGACTTTAAGGGGATAGTTTCTTAGACACAATAGATGGTGATTTAAAATAAAGCCACCCATGGTTGTCAAACGGACCCCGCGCCTTGCGGTCTGAAGTTAATGTGCTGGACATTCAGAATTCAGACGTTTGGGTAAACCAAAGAGTAAGGAACGAATAGAAGGGGTCTTTGGTTAAATTTTTCGTTGGATTTTGTTTTATACGCTTCCGTGCGTTACTCGTGCTCTCTCAAGTGCATGGTGGCCAAGTGTTAAGGTCCAGGACTTAAGAGTTAAAGGTCGTGGGATCGAACCCGAGTAGCCACTTTAATTTGTTTAAATTAATTCAACACCAATGTTCTCAAAACGGCAAAGGAAGAGGTAACCGGCATGTCCTAGAACCAAAAATTTGAAGTCATGAAACATCTAATCTACCAACACACACCCGCGTAGTGAATTATGGCCCACTAACAAACAAACCAAAACTACAACCTGACAAGAAAAAAAAACCCTGAAAACCTGAAAAGTAGTGAAAAGGTGACTATATTACCGAAAATCTTCTCTTTGCAATTCAAAGATTTTAGCTAATATCGTCACATCTATAGTTTTCTAATTCTGTGTCCCAAATATTCGTCCGCTGTCGATTGCTGACTGGTCCTTCCTTACATTGTCTCGGCGAGGGTGCTGGCTGCGGGCGGAGACAAAAGAAACGCATCGCTCACCGCCCGAGCTGGACACAATGACCGGGGCCTATTTATCTTTAGGATTAACTTGCTTATCGCTGACCGGCTGCCCTTGAGTTATTACGTTTTTGAGGATTTCAACTTACTTAGTAGGTTTTGTAGGGGTGTTTTTTGGGAAGGAATACTTAGTGTATTACTTTTGTAGCGAATGATACGAGTAGGTAGATGCGAGATGATGCAGAGGAAGCAAAAAAGTTTTAATACATATAAAATTTTAATAATTTTGAGCGTCATATAACTACTGTCTCCTTATGAACTTGAATTAATTGAAATCATAAAATGTTGAGCCTAATTATGGACTGAATTTTAACATCTGGCCAGGTCGTAAAATTCTTAGTACCACATTTTCCATTTATTGTACCCACAACATCACAGACATCAGCATTATTCCCACAAAAAATAAACACAATTAAGACGTTAAATTATTCAGATGACAGGCCCCGGGGGATACTAATGCCCCTCTTAGCACTTTAATAGTGTGAGGAGTCCCCAAACGCCGGTCAAGTACCGTGGACAGCCCAAAGGCGTTCCGGGTCCATTAACGACCGTCCGGCACCTCCCCTAGTTTGTTCCCGCAAATTAGTTCACCCAAGAAAACGTAATCCCGATGTCACCTTCATTCCACTTACGAAATGAATCTTTTCGAGACATTCAGAGTCAGACAGCTTTTACCAAAATATTAATATTGGGCACGTAACGCAAGGGTGAATACTAAATTAACATCCGCTACCTTTGGCAAACATTGCCAAGACACCGGTTCCGTAATACAATGTTTGCTTCCATGTAAGGGCCTTTCGATGAATCTTAATCTTCCTGAGTCAGGTTACCCTCTAACCCGCATGTGTATAACTTAATCGGCGCCCCCCTACCTCCCTAACTTGCCTCTAATTGTTTGCTCTCGATATTGTCGACGTCCGTGTATTCGCAATGTTCTATGGGTACCTAGTCCCTGTTTGCGCAAACAACATTAGTCAGGAGTTATATTAATCAAGTAATAGAACTTGATTCATTCAGCTTGATGTTTATCTTTCCTAACGATTTTGTCTTCTTCTTATGTCGTAAGAAAGTCGAAATTAAACGTTACTCTGAAGAAAGTCACCTTTTTATTACATGTCTCGCGTTGGTTATTGCAAGGTGTTCTCATTACGAAGGAGTCAAGCGGAGGGCCCACGTTCTCAATTGCCGTGACGAATCGCACTCATAAACTCACATGCTCTTCTTCCTTATACACTCCTAGTACTTCCTGCTGCAACTTATGAACTTTTCCTTTAATTAAATGGGTCTTTATTATTATTGTGAAACATGTTTAAAGTCTGATTACATACGTGGGGTTAGGTTAGGAGTTAGAATAGAATAGTCTTTAATATATACACCATACGAATTATAAACACTGCTGATGTGCTGTTAGCACTGTCTTGGGGAAACTGAAGGATAGTAAAGGGGATACATAATTGTTTTTTCACTAGTTGAATAAAGCCTAAAGTCCGCACCACAGTACCTACCACAATTAAAAACAAAAGATTATGAAGCTCCGCGTTTTATTTTAGACCCTGTACAGCAATTAAAAAAGCCACCGTTTCCTCCATCTCGTCGCCGACCGAAAATAAACACAGAATACGTTTCACGTGTTTTCCTTTAATTAGCATATCACTGTTGTCTTGCGCTCCGCTCGTTACATCATTTCCATATGGAAAAATGATACGAATCCCGAGCGTTTAGATACCCCTGTGACGCAATATGCCTGTGCCTGGGACGTCGCAAGAAACACCCTCCCATACGCGAAAATTATACGGTAGCAAAACGCATTAATTTGCCATATTAATTTGGCCGTAAAACTCTGCTCGCGACAAGCCGACGGGGAATTTCTGAAGTTTGGCCTCCCAAGCGGCCGCTTGTTCACACAATCGTTGTTCAACGCGGCGGCTTTATGGGCCTAAAGCTATTGAAGAAAATACCGAAGCGATGCGCCGTGTTATGTTATTGCTAATAACGGTGCTGTAAAACCCTTTCGTAACAAGGTATATTGCTACATTGTGAGTATTTAATTTAAGTTGTATGTTGAAGGTGAACATGGTACGTGCTGACACCTTTCAAAAACATTGGCTCATAGTCTATTGTGGAGACATTTTGGTAACGTATTGGATAAGATATGATGCTATGAATTAATTAGCGTTCTTTTTGGGACTCCATACCATCTATTGGAACCCAAAAATAACGCTAATAAAGAATTTACAAGCAATATTTTCACCTCATCATTGAATTCGCTATCTGTATTACCAAACGCACACACGCATTGCTGATTGATTGTAAACTAAAGCGTGCCAATAACTCACTTAACGATTACATTCATTTTCAAAGGTGCACTGGAGCGATTCATCAGGGCTGACAGTTATCGGCCGAGTTCATTTTTAACGCCATTGTTGGCGTGTCCATCTGCAACACGCGGAGTGCCAACCCTAGGGGATGAGTGGTCAATCGACACATAATTTATGGTGGTAGTCTGTGGATATAGATGCAGCACTTGAGGTGTGAAAGCTTTTCTGGAGTCACGGAAATGAAGATGGGGAAGGTAGGATCTGGAAAAAACGGTTTGATTTCATGAAACTGTTTATATTTTCGCATCATGACGTTTTATGTAACGAGACCATTAGCCATATCATTATTCGTATGTAACTACTACAAAATTATGCGGAGTCCTAGATATTTCTAGGAATCTATGCTATTTCATAGAATCATATTTATCGCTTTAATGTTGTTGTTGTTGTTTGCATGTGCAGCATTATGCTGAGCGATGGCCGTTTTGGGTGGATGTGATGCATATTTTCCCCAACTTGTTCTTTTTTGTGTTTGCGTTTTTTCTCTGCGTAATGTTTACCGCAAATATATGTATGTTCTTTCTTTATTTCTTTCTCTACTACCAGTTTCTAGTACTAACACCAGACTTCGTCAATTCACTTTTTTTAGCCATCACTAACCTTCCTGACTCTGCATTTTCGTACCTAATTTCGGAAACATCCCACAGACCTCTAAAACTAATAGTCACAGATCACACGGCAATATGTTACACCATAACTCATCCCCGCCTATCGGAGCCGCTATCAAATCCCATGATAAGCGTTTTCTCATGACTTGCATATTCTGCTGATGTTACGGTGAAAATTCAGACCGGTGATTCTGGTAAAGGGAAAATTAGTCCCTCTAGAAGTAGTAAAATTGGTCCTTCTTGAAAATTTTGTTTAATTTTGTATTGATAATTTTTTTTTTGTTAATGGTAGGTAATTAGAAGATCAGTGGCAAATAGAGGAAGTGTAAGGATTGACTAAATGATAGATGATGATGAAGAAAAGAATAAGGAAAAGAATATTAGAATCAGCAAACATATTGATAATGGAAAGAAGTCAATCTATAATAACTAACTTCCAAAATTTTGTTTTTAAAGCAGCTTCACAAAATCTTTTTCTCATAAAATTAAATTCAATAAAAACAAAAATGGAAATGTGAACTATATCTAGATAAATCTAAAGTTTTACTACGGCTCTTTCCTTTACAGTAACATCTACTCAGATTCGAAGATAGGAAGGGAGCGCGGCCACGCGTGTCTCAACCAATCGACATGTTTATCGCTTTAATATAAAATAAAGGGAACGGGGTTACCGATATGCCAATAGATGAAAAACTTCTACACGAGATTCAGAGACGGAAATTGTATTTTTTTTGTGTTAGCTATCATAAGATTATTTTAGAATGATGGATGTTCTAAAGTTTTGTTGATTTTTAAATCGTGATATATTTTTCAGCTGAACTCCATCTTGTTTATCTGATGATGGTTAAGTACATAGTGAGCTTCCACAAGCAAATGTTTTGGTAAAGTTTCCCTTGTAGTTTTGTCTGTTTGGAGACCAGTTTTAATTCGGAAAAGGCCAAAAACTATAGGTACCTAAATCAAATAAACCATAGATCTTCCATATGCAATAAACATCACACATGAAGAATTCAGGCCACGAATAACTTCGTAAGGGGTGCACACTGAATAATTTTATTTGTTTATAATTTTAATAACTCCCTACGCGCCTTGTATATTACGGTCTCTGCTCCGCTCCGCGAGTCGCGGGGTGTGCATACATTTTTCACATCCCGGGTACAATACGGAATATTGTCACTTTAGAATTTGCTACGGGGCGAAGTGTCGAGGGCGATATTTATAGATTATCCCGGATTTTCCTCTCGAAATATTCCATGTAAGGCCATAAACATATTTCTGCATCAACGTATTACAGGAGATCATAGAAAAATTGCTCTATTCATGCAAGATAACGAGTTTTGCTAGATGATTTTTCGCCTTGATTTCGAAGTCGGGAACTTTTTTTTTCACTAAAGTTTTCACAAAGTGTGGAAAACCAAACATGTGATGGCCAGCAGCTTAAAAGGATATGATTGACTAAAATGACATGTAAAAGTTTTTAACATGAACACTTCGGATAAACAGCACTAGTTACAAAGCTTACTGGTGAAAAGACAATTGACAAAGAGATACTTTTGTCACCTTGAATACTTCATCATCATCCACAGTGATCTTCACTCACTGCTGAGCATAAACCTCTCTTTTCATATGCCAATCTTCACTCTCCTGTGCCCACCTCATCCAGGTTCTATCCGCGATGGCAACAATATCGACCGCTCTTCGGATCTCGTCGTTTAGAACTTGGTCTATAAGCCTTATGCCAAGCATGGGGAACGCTCCGTGGTTCTCTGTGCAACTCTCACCCTGTACGCACACAGCGTCCTGCGTGAGCGTCCACGTATCAGCACCGTACGTCATGGTGGGCAACACACTGGTTATATAGGCGGAACTTCAGAAATTGTGGATTTTTGGTTGATTTCAGAATGTCGTTCAATTTGCTAAATGCGGCCTACCCGAGCTGTATTCTCGATATCTCTATTTGTTGAAGCTCTTTGCCAAATTAAAGAATATGGCCACCTTACTTGGTTCTAAATTACAATTTTTTTCGTTCATGTTCAGTTTACAACCACACTCTCGCATGACGCCAAAGTCAACGTACGAGATTTGAATTCCAAATTCAAATTCACGGTTTTTCGATATTCACCTTTCTGTTTTTCTTCTTATTGTTTATCTACCGTCTTTTATTTTGTTACTGGTACATTTTCTTTTGGAAAAAAAAACGCTGTGTTGAACGTGTTGAAGAGAACAAAATAGAAAACTAAAGTTATGACCTTTTTTGGTTTCAAGTAAAGAATTTCTTGCAAAATAACGTTGTTACGGTTTCGTTATTCTAATAATTATTATTATTGATCAATAATATTATATTTCTTTAGGTAAATATCGAATCTTGGAATATCTTTGCTACGCCACTTTGGCTTGTGTTTAAAACAAATAGAATTACTCCGTTTTCTTCCCAAAGAAGCATTTCAAGAGCCTCCATATTGAATCGTCCCACTCTACCAGGATCACATAAGTACGCAGCGGTCACCCCTGTTGTCTTAGTAAGCACTAAGCGCAGGTCAAGTAAACATTCATAATGGATTCTACCCGAGTCGGTAAATTATCATCTTCCCGGATATTGAATATATTAAGGCAATATTGCTCCAACTGAACATGCAAAGCAGGAATTATGTGTTTGTGTAATTGGCGTTTGCGAATCCCTTGATGTTTTGGTTAGCTGTGGTTGGTTACATTGACAATTATTGGGCCAATGTTTGGACTACTATTATAATTGAGCAATCATTGATATTTATGTTGCAAGTTGATGGAACATTGCAAGAAGTTGCCTTTAATATAAAAGACGAAGTCACATCTGCATAATCAGCAAAGACTATAAACAAAAACCTTCCCAGGAATGCAATCACTCACAAAGGGAAAGTAATTAGCTTGTACGAAATCAAAGAGAAAGTATACCGAAGACTCGAAGGAGATGGCGTCCAAGCAATAATGGCGAAGGAGATGAACCAGACCGGCCGGGCCTTGAATATTAATCGACCGAGGGAAATGGATTAAAAATTCGTGTCCGTGTCCCTACAACCGCAGCAGCCTCCATCACGATCTCTCGTGTTTTCCAACAAGTTTTTTTAAACATTCCGATCTCATTTGCATTATTTTTTCTTATTCCCTCGTGAATAATTTAATGAATCTTAAGAAATATCGCCTTCTGCGGTTTGGAGGGACGTCTTTTTGTTGATATTGTTCTTTAATTTCGAAACAATGTAGGTATGCATGAATGCAAACATCTCAATGAAACAAAAATAAAAAATAGCTGCACAAGAAATACTGACACGACTTTTAAATTAGACTTTTTTTCGCTAAACCTCCTTAAAAGGATTCGCGCTGAGTGTAACAAAATTTAACGGATATTAAAAAGTTTAACTCGTCGTACCGGAGTTAATATTGACGGGCGTGGCAGATGGGAAGAAAGGGTTTCTTCAAAAGAATTCAAACGGTGACAAAAAGGCGTAAAGAATCACGGGCGGGAAGGGGTGAAGTAACTTATGCGGCGAAGAAAGAGCCCCAAGAATTAACAAAAATAAAAGGTGACGGCCGCGACGCTGTTTACGGGGTGGCGAGGGTCGACCCTTAATTAAAGGCTTTTGGACTTTTCGCGATGCAATTTGCCTAAAAGACAAGAATTATTTTTATTGAAGTCATCACTAATTTCGGAAGAAAAGAGGGGGTGAAAGGACCGCTCCTTTGTTGTGGACAAATGGCATTTAATTGCGCGGTTTTTGGGACCAATTCGGAAAATAATCGCTTGCCGCCTGATTGTTAAATGCCCTTAATGTCAGAAATGTAAAAAAATGAGCAATGTGAAAAATGTTGTTGTTACCTTTAGATTTTTTTCTGCTACCAAATATTTATTTGCATGTGTTTTACCATAATCCTACTTTGTGCGAGTCCTCATTGCAATTTATAACAACTAGCATTTAGCAGTTTCTATAAAAAAAAACCTGCAATACACGTTGTTATTCTTTTCTAGTTGTTGTCAAACATTTCCATACCATCTTAACATCATCATCATCGTTTGAAAATCCTCTCAGTCTTCATACGGCTAATCAACTTAGCTACCACTACTATTAATTTGGTTTTTTTGTACTTGTACCTCGAGACGCCAACAAATCTGTTACCAATAAGGAGCACCTGGTCCTACCTACCTACTTATTTATCAGTGACAAGGAAAAGATTTCTAATTAAGTTTGGAAATGCTTAAACAAATTTTAAGTAGTATTAATTGTCTTCCTCCTTTATTAATAAAAGTCCAACTGGAGGAGAAAAAATTTGAGTGGAGACAGTTGTTCACAAATCCTTGATTCGGCCGAGGGTTCGTACGGAGAACAAAAATTAAAATCATAAGAAAATAATTAAAGTCCGTAAGGGGATTTATTGGACAGAGGCGACGTGATTAATTGGTTTTCTTGGATAAATTCGGGGAAAGCAATAAGTGTCAATGTTGTGCGTTCGCGATTCATTGGAAAAATTAATAAAGAAAATTTTAATTAATGCGCTGGTATGTTTTTACTTAAGGCGTGTTTTGGTCCTTTGGTCATTGATTGATATATTGTTTTATCTAAATTCCAGCTTTTGTTTCTTACCGAAAATTCTTAGTCATATCTTATTTATGCAAATCAGAAATCTATACAAGTTAAAGTTTGTCCTCTATGTATGATCTCATCTCCTGGAACTGTTAAAAGGAAAATTGATTTTCCAATAATTGAATTATGCTTAAGTAATTGACCATGAATAGCTGAGCTGAGGCCCTTTCGAAATAAGTATTTCATATTTAGTCATTTATTCTCATAGTTTTAGAGTGTTGTTGTTATAGGTAGGTACTTTCACCAATACTTTCTTTCATATAGCTATTATAATTTTGTTTCCATCTTAAACACCGACTAAAAACCCCAAACAAATAATTAATACTGTCTGAAACCCCCAAACAATTCTCCGTTATTAAAATATCTGAGAACAAATGGCATCAATTTAATAATTCAGTTACAGCAATCAGTTCTAATTTGGGGCGAAGCGGCGGCGGCGGGTTGAACTTGACCATTAATAAATGGCAATGATACTTCAAAGTTAACCCTCTCGCCGCTGCTGAGGATAATGAGAGGTATCAGCCTCCACTTGTGTTTCAAATGTCTAATCTGATGGATTAAGCAGATTTTCGGGGATGAAAAACAATGCGACTCAAAAGTTTACGTATTGGTCACGTTTTGGTCCTTTATGGTACCTACACAGATGTGAAAGTTTATTTGAATAAAACTTTTTAATGATGTTAGCATTATTAGTTGTTTGAAATAAGTAATGAAACAGATTATAGGCCGACGTTGCCTGAGGTAGCTGCGCGGTGCGGGAGGGGTGATAGTTGTTATAAGTTGACCAATCACTGAGCTCTCGCATCACGTCACCACACCCCTACCGCACCGCGGTACTACCTCAGGCAACGTCTCAGTTAAGCGGTCAGCCCATAGATATTAGATTTTTACATTTCTATGGGTCAGCCTGTAGATGATCGATTGATTCGTCTTATTTACCTACTTTACTATTCTGAGAACAGCGGTGGCCCAGTGGATAACGGCCGTGACTTACGAGTTGCAGGTCGTGGGTTCGAACCCAAGCAGGCACTTTACTTTGTGTAAATAATTTCAAGAACACAACTCTCAAAACGGTGACGGAAATCATCGTGATCTCGAGGAAACCGCATGTCCTAGAACCAAAAATCATGTGTCACCCGCCGACACTGTGTTGCACCTGCACGGGCCAGCGTGGTGGATTACGGCCCACTCCCTCTTACCGATAGGGAGGCTTGTGTCTCAACAGTGGGGACATTATAGGCTGACTATGCTGTTTATCTCTCTTGTCTTCTAAAACTATCTTTCGTCATCCTTCACCATACTGCTGCTTTACTAATTTGGACATGTGGCGAACCGTGGGATGATTCTGAAGGAACATGTCCTATACTAGTGAATCCTGTAAGCTGTTTCATGGTTTAAATTATTTATGTATACATATTTATGTACACATACACAAAATAAATTATTATTTGTCTTGGATTTGCGAAGACCATCTTGAACTATTTAACCACCTAACCAGGTATAAAAAATCCCACCTAGTTTCTTCAGAGATAAACAGCACTAGTTACCATGCCTTCATAATTCACATCGCAATAAAACGGACATTAGAACCGTTACACACTTAAAATCACATAAAATATCGCTCGCCCTAACCTTTTTAATGGTCTTGGCTCACCCTAAGGGAAAACAAAAGCGGAAAAAAAACTTTGCAAAAAGTAGTGTATTCTGGTGATATTTATTATTATATTAAAAGTGGGGGATGCTGGAAAAGTTTGAAAAAACGTAGCTGTAAGTTAAATTCCAAATACATTGCGTTTTTCCTTGACCTTATTGTAGAATGTTTAGAAGAAAGACAGCATTGGATGGTGAAATGACGCTTTAATTTTGGATGTGACGTGCTAAGGTTGCTCGGTAAGAATTTCGCCGTCGGCGAGCGTTGGGCGATTACTGCACCGACCACCGAATTTATGGTCAAACTTCTGTGTGAAGGCGACGGCGCGAGTTTTTATTATGATCAGCCCAGTGGACCGTGAAAGCAAGTTGCCGCGGGGAGACGTAATTTCCATACCTCATGTCTGTTTCTGCCGTCCTGGTACTTTCTTAATAAAAGTTGCGGTTCTGTTTTTATTATTACTAAATTAAATAAGTTGATGCGGTTTGTTATGTTTAAATATATAAGTTATATGGAGAAACATGCCGTATAGGCAGATTATTATTATTTAAGCGAATCACTGCATTTATTATATCCTATAGTCCTTCATTTACTAATTACTTCAAAGAAAAAAGTTCATTAGAAGTCGAGATTGACAAGACCAAAATTAAAGTATCACGCCAAATCATTTGTGTGTCATTATCACAAAGAACACTTACTTAATTTGACATAAGTGTGATCCCTAACTCATGTGTAACAGTCCTATGTTTTAATAAGCTGAAAGAAAAAACAAAACATTAGAAAAAGAATGAACAATTTTTCCCCCGAATAAATAATAGGGTATATCTTTAGCTATCTACCTACCTATCAAACAGCTTCCTACACCCTAAACAAACTAAACAAAATTCAGAATAAAAATTAGTCAATCGCTAGAAAACGAAAAGAAAAATAAACAGACGAATCGCAAACTCCCCAGTCATGAAAACTTTAAGTAAGACGTGAAAAATGGGAATATGAAAAGAAATAATTTTCCGGGCGACTCGTCTGTGCAAATGAGCTGAATGAAGGAATTGCTCACGCGAATGATTGAACGGTGTTCTCTGATGAAACAATATTTAAGTTCAAATCGTTAACTACGAAATAAGAAGACGAAAGCCCTTGTGCAGAGCGATAGTCTATTGTTTATCGAGTAAAATACTTTGATCACAATCATGTAAAGCTGGCACGTTATTGTTTTGTTTTTTATTAGTCAACATATACCATACCCATGTCATATTTTGATTGTCGAATTACACAATTAATTACTTATTTTCGATCGCTATTTAATTACAGATAATTGAAATGTCTGGATATTAAATATTGATGATACGCTTTACTACTGACAATCAGAGCTATAGCTTGCCTCGATTTAAACTGCTGAAGAGTAGTATAGGGTCTATACTCTTCAGATATACCTAGACTTAAATTTTCGCCTTCAGCCGGTTCGTCTACTTCACACAAAATTCCCATCTTTCACTATTTCTTTCCTCAAGCGACATTTGGCAAGTGGTACAGAGCACAACTTGGACATAGCATACCTCTCCCATCCAGTTTGGATAGCGTGGCAGTGTTACTGTGATTTTAGGTATTAGGTAATAATGGATAGGGAAGTGTATTTGAACTAATTTCAAAAAACTTTGTTATAAAGGGCTTTTTACTATTTAATGACCATCGACGACAATATTAGAAACAGCAATGAAAATTGCAAATTGGACATCACTAATCAGAAGTAGCCCGTGATTTTTTATTACCATAGGTAACGGTTGTACAGGTCCTGCCATCTATCGGTCAATTAGGTACCGCTTTCATAAAAAAATTATGTATTAATTGGAAATCAATTTACTATGTGCCTATTTATTACCTTTACGTAACGGTAATATATTTATGAGTGAAGAAGTATCAAGTAAGAACAGAGCCTCCGATCCGAGTGTGGTTACCCTTATCAATTTTAAAAGACAGCACAATTAACGGCTCTAAATTAATTAGGATTTTACTTTAGATATGATCATCATCCTAAGGTAGACTGGTACAAAATGCCCAAGGCATTAAGTCCGCCTTTGTACAGTTTTTACTTGTGCATAAAGTTTTAATATATGAATAAAATAAATATGAATGATAAATACCGGTCAAATATTCTGTTATTACTTTATGTAATTAAAAGTCATTAGTTTATAGTGACGCAACGGTCTCGACGATAATTCGCAATCACAAGTCTATTTTAGACTCATGATACTAGTACGCCATCTATTGATGAATAGGGATATTATTCTATCTTTTTATCAACGTACAATTTTCATGGACTCCTAGTATATGATGTTCGGGAACAGCGACATCTAGTTTCACTCGTGAAAATAATTGATCAACAATGCGATAACAGCGTCACCTAGAGTTAATATCTAGCGCAATTTCCAACATTGTATCCTTAAAGCTATGTTACCCTGTTATCTGTTCACTGCCAAGAGCCATATTACCGTGTCGAGTGGACACCGGGGTGTCCACTAAAAATGTTCGCATGGAATGCCGCGCGAAAATAAAAGCTGTGGAATGTTCTGTTGAAAGCTCCTTGTAAACTATGTTATCCTGGTATTCCATAACTGAAGAGCCGCATTTCGTGTCGCGAAACGGCGCTACGGTGGCGGCCAGCGCATGGCGTTCTTGACAAAGACCATTATTCGCGCGGAAATGAAAAAGTTCTGTGGATTGCTTTTTGTAAACATGTTACACTGGTACATACTCAGTAACTGAAAACATCTCGTACACACGGGTTGTACACAAGACGTTGACTCCTTATACACAAGGAGCCAAAGAGCTGTGTTACCTTGGTAATTACTAACGCCTCACAGTCAAGAGTCACATTGTGTCCATTATCTTTGTATCCCCTAATTTTTAAATGATAATGTATACTTACCATCTGATTTCTCCTCGCAGATTATAATACTCTACTGCATCTTTAGTGCGGAGAGCCACATTATATTGAGCCAGGTCAGGAAACTGAAGGTATACCTAGCTAAAGCAATTTATTTATGCTAAGCGTTCCATTTTATGCTCAGTATTTTACTTTTGTTATGGTTCGTATAAAAACTAATCACATCTAAGTATCTTAATTTGTTACAAAGATTATGCGACGTGCAGTAGAAGATAATTATACATATTATATTTGGTACCTACACCATAGGTAAGCGTAATTTAATTTTATTACATAATAATATTATTCGTTAATCTTTTGATGTTGGTTACCTATAATATTAATATTTTATTGTTTCTTTCATCATTAATCTATGGACTACCGCTTGAAGAATATTCGCTTGTAGGGTAGACTTGTCAAATATTATATCGTGTTGTAACTGCATGATACTTTATCCGCAATTCTCAGTTGCGAAGCGTCATCGAATAAAAATCTCGTTAATGTTTTGAAACTCTGTTATTTCTCTGCATTTACATTAAAATAATATGGATTACGCACCGTTCCCACCCTTTTCAAGTGAAAATCTGTCAATTTGGTTCACACAAATGGAATCAACGTTTGCTCTGAATGGCATATTAGAAGAATCAGAAAAGTATGCTTACGTTTTGGTTTATGTTCCATCCGAATCCCTGAAAATAGTTGAAGACATTATTCTGAACCCACCGACAATCGACAAATACGAATTTATTAAGCACGAGTTCATCAAGCGCATGATAATAAAAAAACTCATGGAAGTGGAGTTTGGCAACGAGACCCCTTCGGCATATCTACGCAAACTCGAAGACATAGCCGGTCAGCGTGTTTCCAAGGAAGAAATTTTGAATTTATGGCTGAATAACTTACCGGAGAAAGTGCGCCACTTCGTAAGTTTAGGAAATGATGGCAACATGGACAGACTATGTGAAATAGCAGACAGGGCTATAGTACTTGTGAATCCAACCCCACAAAGCACAATCTCTATTCAACCTGAACCCAAAGAAGGCTTATTACACAAGGAGTGGTGTAAAATGATGAAACGTCGTATGAACAACTTGTTAAAGGAGCTTGAGAAACATATGGACAACCATGATTACGACGAGGATGACGAGCAGCAGTCGTCGAGCCAGGAAAGCAAACTAAAATTCCAAAAAGAAACATTAAATACCTTTAACTGGAACTCGATCAGAAGCTCTTCAAAGGAAATTTGTTGGTATCATACTCGCTTCGACGATAAGGCCATCGCTTGCGTTGCTCCGTGTCATTATAATTATAAATGTTGTCCAACCAAATGTCTTCATCGTAAATAATATTTTTTACTGTCAATTCATTTCTTCAAATCAATGTTATAAATAGGACAGTGTTATCTTTGCTCGTGGTGATTACGTTAATTAATTACAATTTTATTATGTCCATTGAATTTTGATTAAAGTAGGTACTTTTATTTCGAACTGGTTGTTTCTTTTAAGTTCCCAAACTAGCAATGGTGTTTAAATAGGTAAGTACTAATGTGTCATCATATGCTTAGCCTTTTCTCAACTATGTTGGGGTCGGCTTCCAGTCTAACCGGATGCAGCTGAATACTTGGAGATTTTACATGGAGCGACTGCCTATCTGACCCCCACAACCCAGTTACTGGGTAATACGATACCCCTTGATAAGACTGGTTGTCAGACTTTCAGGCTTCTGACTACCCGTAACGACTGTCAAAGATCCACGAATAGCAGCCGGGATCAACGGCTTAACGTGCTTTCCGAGGCACGGAGGGATCTCGGTATGTAAAGATGGTCACCCATCCACAGACACTGCGGCGGTGGAGACAACCAAGTGTACCGGCGCGCCGTTAGGGTCAATCCCCACTGAAAGAGCAGCGGCGCGCAGCGGTCGTAAGAGCTTCCGATTAGTACTTTCCTCTTTTGACTAGTCGCTAGAAGGCCCGTGCAGCCTCGCGGCGCCGCGCTGCCCCTCCTTTGCCTTCAAATGACTATGGATAATGGCCGCTGCCGGCCACCGCTCTTTCAGTGGGGATTGACCCTTATACTAAGTAGGTTATTCTGTGCCGTTATGTAGTTTTTCTCACTCACAGGAATGTAGTATATGAAATAAAGACAATATTTAAATAATACTCATGGTTTAATATGTAATATATAACTTTATATTTTATAACAAATATAGAACTGCACTCTGTATCAGAATGCATTGTAAGGTATTACAGAAATAATATTTACAAAGAGACGTTATTAAAGCTACAATTAATTTAAATATTATTTAATTATACTTTCAACATTGTGGCCTATGTACATTATCGTAGGAAAATATTCTAAAATTATATCATAAACCAGTCAATAAACAAAGGCAGTAGTTGTATCAAGTTTTACTTACTATACAAATTCTGCTGACTTTGAATACATTTTAGCTAAAATCCTATACGTGTAACGAAACTAGCTTAATCTAATTTATTATAAGTACCTGGATATTAGCTAAAAAGTTATCCAAAACTTCAGCTTAAAAAATACTTCAATAATTTAATACTTTTAACATTGGACGGATTACAGGGTAAGAGTCTTTAATTTTGGGACTATCCTAATTTCACAATGATTGTAAGGCACTCAATCGACGGATACAGATATAAAAAGTTATTTAATACGAAGTGGAGCTACTATCTGGTCGCAATTGTTTGGTCTGAACATCGTCGTACGCAATCGTGAACACACTTTTTTTCTCTGTGATTGGCAACCTCTTCATGTTGTTCTGTTGAACCAATGTATTCATTGCTATGCCTGAATCATTATCATCTATCTTCATTGTGGTGTTTCTATGGGTTATATCGGGTACATTATCACCTCCTATATTTATTTTAGAAACGTGAACTTCAGAAGTTTTACGATCTTCTTCGTAGCTTGTTGATATAGATATACTGTGAGTCAAAGCACTTTCTGATATATCCTGCTTCGTTTCTTTGACATCGTCTTGATTTACATAGATAGGTTGTTGTTCAGGTGCTTGCTTTCTTGGCATTGGTTGCTGGCCTAAGTATTGAGGAATATGCGTAGGTTGAATGTAACATAGTGGATTTTGATTTTCGTATTGATGCTCATATCTGTGTTCAGAATGTTGAAGCAAAGGATGAACATCTGGTAATGGACCTTCTGGTACGGGAGTAACCTTTTCTTCTTTCAGTATCCGTGGATGAATGAATTCACTTTCTTTTGATTTGAAGTTTTTTTTTACCTCTGAATCGCCTTGAATATCTTTGCTCATAATTTTACCGTATCGACCAACCTTGTCTTTATCGTCTTCGTTTTTTGTTTTGGATGACCTTTTTGGTTTACTCGGTACCACTTTTTCAGCAGGTTTAGCAGCCGCTGATTTCTTTCCGTACCATTGCATATAGCGTGGCAGACTTTTTTGTGATGGTTTAGCACTTTCAGACGACTTTGTTGATTCACTAGCCTCGTTGCCTTTTTTGCTACTAGGTTCTATGTTACTTGAACTGTCTAATTTAGCCGAGTGTGCTTCCACATCTGATGTTTTTGACTTAGCTGAAGAATGTTCAGCTGCTATGTCACGAGCTTCTGTAGAAGACCCCTGTCTTGAAAATACTGAATTTCGGTTATCTTTTGAAGCTGAACTGCTTCTACTTTTACTGTCATTACTTTCATGTTCGATAGCAAGAGGGCTTTTCCGCGGAGTGTCATCTGTTGTTACAGAAAATTGCTTTTGTAGTCTCGGTCTTCTTTCGCTCAAGTCGGGTTCAACTTTTTCATCTAAAGAATCAGAAATTTCCATTAAAACTTCTCTTCTTAGTCTTGACTTTCTGTCACTGTCTGAAATTTTTATCTGTGTGGAGGATACAGTTTCATTCTTAGATGTAGTTACTGTGCTTTTTGTCATATCACCGTAATTTTTTATGTGTTCTTCTCTTTCATTAGTTTTACGTATTTTTACATGTTTTTCGCTTTCTAACGAAGGAGACACTTCACTTTCCTCGAGGATTGGTGTTTTTATTTTTCTACTTAAGTCATATACTCTCATGCTTCGCCTAGGATCTTTGTGTTTTAATTTCTTTTTAGGTTTTCTCTTTTTGACCCACGCTACTTTTTTTGTGTCATCTTCTACAACCATTTGAGATTCGTCTTCACTGTAGGAATCGTTATCACTTCTTGCTTTTCTTCGTGTTGGCTTCATCAGCTGCGGCTCAGTCTGTGTACCAATATGACACTCTGTTTGAGTTGCCATTACAGAATGGCCCGGTAGGCTCTGAGTTTCAAGTTTGCTTTCAACTTGAGAAGCTGTTTCTTGATTTTGTAACATTCTTTCACGTTCTATTAGTATCTGGTGTAATAGTTCATTTTGTTTTCTGAGTGATGACTCTAGTAGCTCCTGGTGAATCGTTGATTTGTTTTGCATTTCCAATAATGCTGACTGTAAGTAGTCTGTTTTAAGCGGTACCAAGCCAGGTACTTCGGGTTGAAGGTTAGTGTAATCATTGAATTGGTTTTGAACATCGCTCCCCACGTGTGATCTTTGTCCAAAACTTTTAGCATCTTTGCCATTTGATATGTTATCTAAATCAGTTACCTTACTCATTCTTTCTCTGATATTTTTTGCTTCTTCTCCCTGTTCTCTTATAAATCTTTCCATTAAAAGGTTTTTCCCACTATCAACTACAACGTATTGTGTATGTGGTATAAGCGTTACTGGTCGTTGTTGTTGAACGGGTAGATTAACATAATGATCTTCTTCATTTTTACCTCTAGTTACTAACCTTAAAATTTCTGTATTTCCCTCTTTAATAAAATATTGATCCCTGCCTTGAGAAGATGGGGCGCGCACTTTGTCTTGATATTCACGTTTAGTTTTGCTATCAGTCTTTTCGTGTATGTTTTTGTCAGCATCAGACTTGAGGAAGACTCCGACTTCAGAGCCACGATCTATTTCGTGTCTACGTATGGAATCGTTGTCTTGTTCCCTGCGTTGATAATGTAGTGTTGCGATTCTGTCGTATCCGTTTTCTAAGTCTTCGATGTACTCCTTATGTTTATTGGCAAACGCTTCTTGTAGTTGCATCTCTTTTGTGTAAATTATGTTCGGTCCTTCTCTGAAAAATGAGAAAACTGAATTTAGTATAATATTCAATGGAAACAAGTAATAGATAACATTAACGAAAATATAATTTTCATGTTACCTGCGGAATGACTGCCGATTGTCGTTATATCTGTAATCATTGTCAGCTGCTGTGTGAACGAACTCCTGATGAATGTCGCCTGGCGTTGAAGCTGGTTTAGATGGCTCTTTATTGGATCTGTGGTTTCTCTTATTGAACTTCCACTGCGTCGGTTTCGTCCTCAAGTCTGCCTGTTCGGCACTCCATGCCTCGCGCCTCCTCCACTCATTAGCTTGTATGGACTTATTTTCTATATTTTGCGTCGACTTGTTTTCCCTCCCAAGTCCCTTGTCCCTCACCACTAAATGCACGTCGTCCTCTGTGGAGTTGACACGTATCACTCTTTTCCTAGAATTTATTAATGGATATCTATGTACCTAGCTGTTCTGTTATCAACACTTAAGTAGTATAAGAATGTGGTGGTGAGCGTTAAAGGTGTGGAAGACATTCAAACATTTTCCCAATTCAGATAACATGCAATATGAGTAGCAGCGCTTTTAGGAAATTTAATAAGTGTTATCCCAAAAAGTGATTTATACTTCAAGTCTTCAATGTTCTTGGTTCATGAAAATTCATAAACACTTACATTTATTATAATTAAGTTAAATGCATCACTTTTTGGGAGGCGCTAAGAAAAATCACGAAAATTGTGCATTTTAAAACAAAATAAATATTTACCTAAAAAAGTGTTAAGCTGGTGTGGGAACTTGCATTAGTTGGTGCATTTCAGTCTGTTAATAAGAAAAAAAGGAAATATTAGTAGAAAAAAAATAAAATAATTAGTACGTGTACCTACTGAAGAATTTTGATCCTACAGTGTTAGGAGTTAGCAATTTAGTGAATAATAAAGTTAATAAAATAGAAATATAACAAAATGAGATATGACATTTACCTTGGAGGCATATAAAGTGGGCATCCTTCGCATATGCAGCAGCATATAAGAAGTAACAGTACTAGTGCTACTAATATCGCCAGTAGTATTAGTAGCCAGAATAAAAGACGGCTCTCTGCTCTGTACAGACCCTGCAAAAAGAAAACAAATACGATATACCACCATAACTCAGTCCATATTATAAGAAAAATGATAAAATATCAACTTGTTTAATAACTACAAAGGTCTTTACTCACAGAATCACCACCATCAGCTGTCTGATCACCCTTTCCTGATCCTGAGCCTGAACCCGACCCAGTATTGATGACACCACCCGAGTTAGTGCCAGTCGTGTAGATCGTCACATTCTTTGCCAGTTGCTCCTGTAGCTTGGCCACATTAATGGCTGTGTTCCCGCTCATACGGACTATGGCGATCACTTCACTTCTGGAAAGATAAAGTAGGTACTTGAGTAATTTTTTTTTTTTTGAGTATATTTTAGAAAGTATTTTGTATGTTCGCAAAAACTTAGGACTTTTCAAAATAAGAAGCGATTTCCATAATATAAATACACGCAGTAAAAATGAAATTGTGATACCTAAATTTAGACTAACTAAAACTAGCAAGTCATTTCTTGTAAACAGCATCCGTTTTTATAACAAGTTGCCAAAGTCGGTTACAGAACTTAGCGATGGAAAGTTCAAAACCCTCATCAAACGAGTCCTTATCAAAAAAGCATATTATAAGATTAAAGACTACGTTGAAGACAAGGTAGTTTGGCAATAATTCCTTCTGCACATGTGGCTTCCCTGGCACCTCTTTGACGGCATAAGTTCTACGTAAATGTCTATTAACTGCTCTCAAATTACGATGTTTATTTTTTATTTGTACATACTTCTATGACATAATCTTTTTATTATTTGACATTATATACAGACAATTTTAAATTTTCACCTCTTTCTTAGTTGAAATGGCAATCATATCTCTTGGTTTTAGTAGATTTTTATATTTTGTTTATCCTTTTGATACATCCTTATTTTGTAAATGTGAGGACTTTGTAAGCCTTGTAGACTAGATCTGTAGACCATTTTTTATTTTATCAAGTACCTGGTACTTGTTGACAGGCCTACGCTGTCCTCCCATACCTACTGTAACTCGAAAACATTGTAAAAGCCAATTATTTTTAAAAGAGTAACCATGGAGTTTCTTGCCGGTTCTTCTCCATAGGAAACGACCAATTGGAACCGTGCACCTAGCTTCTGACGTTTCATAAGTGCCCATGTTGGTTTATGTGAAATAAAAATATTTTGATTTGATTTGATTTGAATTAAATTTTCTTAAAGTGGCTTTGTGTAAGAAAACCTATCTGCTGTTTAATAAATCAAGGACGTGTTAATTATCATCAATTCCTTATTTTTATTTAGCCTTCAACAAGCTGCGCTTAATGGATATTTGCTCGAAAATTATGTATTTATATAAGTGTTAAATAAGGTAAATTCTACTCACTTTTCTTGACTAGATTCCTGACCGTTCAAATCTGTTGCACCATTACCACTACCTCTATGGGGCTTTATGTCAATTATAGTTACTTTCCCTCCAGAAAGTGTACTTAGCACTTCTTCTAGTTTCTGCTTATCAGGATTAGCACCAGGAACTATGAAGGACATCGTCCTAGTCTTACTTTCTGGAGGGTAAACTTTCACTATTGTTGTGGAGGATAATCTAGGGACACCTAAATCGTAAGCTCTGATTGTGAGAACAAATACTTGGCTTTCCTCTTCATCATCAGACTGCCGTCTTCGTCTGTGAACGTTCTGTTTCTTTGTTCTTTTTAACGCTTCCAGAAGATACAGTTCACCTGGAAAGATTAATAAGCGAAAATTAATACATATATATGGGAATTTATCTATAGTTTTTTTAGAATTTAATTTCTCTAGTTTGTTGTTAAATGCTTTATACTACAAATACCTACATACAATAAAATATTAAGTATTTTTAATATAATATAATTATTATGTTATAATTGTAAGTACCTGTTTCTTCATTTATAGCGAACTTTCCATCTCCATTTCCCTGTATTATTTCATATCTGACTATATTATTTGGTGGTTCGGAATCTCTGTCAACTGCCTTCACGAATGCTGCCGATGTGAAATTATTCAGACTCGGCGACAGCACAAACTCGTAAAGCGATCTCTCAAACTCTGGTGGGTTATCATTTACATCTAGTAACTTAATAATTAATGGCACTGTTACTCTTAAACCTACTCCATCATTATCTCTAGCCTCTACTAAGAAATGCAGGTCTGGCATCGCTTCACGGTCGAAGCCATGGTTATTCGTGGCGACAGTTATGACTCCCGATATAGGATCCAAGTTGAGGGAAGTGTTGAGGTATCCTAGTATGGCAGTGAACTGTACTTTGCCGAACGCGCCGGTGTCGACGTCGTCAGCTGTGACTTGTACGACCTTGGTGCCGGCTGTCACGTTCTCTGGCAGTTCGACGTCATAAGATTGCGCCAGGAAGAGTGGCGGGTTATCGTTGACGTCGTTCAGGTATACTGTCACGTTCGCTGTCACTGACAGATTCGTTGCTGGACCAAGCTCTTGAGCTAAAATCTGAAATGAAGAATAATGTTTGTGTTATAATTTTATTTTATCTTTATTAAAGTATACGGAATTGTTTATGAATAAGAACCATAGGTGTTACCGTTTGTAAAAATTGATGGTTCATGTACAGTACATATTTTTCCTGCTTAGGTTTTACATTAATACATAGGTACTTATTTTAATAAAATATACAAATATTTTCTAATCGAAAGGAGACTGGGCGATTTTCCGGGTTAGATTTTGATGCCCCTATGTACAAGAGGATGAACAATCCCTACACAAATATCAAAAAGGTATCGCTATTGCTCTATAGACCACTTCCCATGCAAATTCGTCCAGTCTCCTTTTTTAGTTATGTTGTTAAAGTTATGTCTGTCTTGCATGTATGTGCCTGTTGCTCAATCCTATTATGCTAAGTAAAGAGCTCAATACAAAAACTTAACAACGCTTACCTGAAACACAACAGACTTCCTAGCCTCAAAATCGAGCATAGTATTGTCCCGCACTTTGATAATGAACTGGGCGTGTCTCTCGGCGACGGTGGGCGAGATCTCGAAGGTCCCATTGTTGCCGACCAGGGACAGAGAGAACACGCCATTCTTGCCAGCGTCATTGTCGTTCACTTGTGGTATATACGGATCGCTGAACGTCAGCGCTGTGCCTTGAGGAGCGTTCTCGTCCAAATAGGTGATGTAGCTGGAAAATTAACAATTGGATATTTTAATTTCATTACACAGCTTTCGTGATGATGAGCCATTTTGGGCTTTGAATAAGTAATAGCTTATGTTTATTGTTAATATGGACCTAGATGGATGCTACTGTTTCTTCTTTGGTAAGTATTTTTCATATCACAGTCAGAAGACTGTGATATGCCAGAGCCTGAACCGTCAGATTTGTCTGATAATTTGGTTGATTAGGTACTTATATTCAAGAACATGTGACAAGACCCGTGTCGTATACAGAGTCCCATTAAAATAGATGGACAAATTAATTTTAACACAGCGCTCAGTACGTCTAAACCAAAAATATCCAAGCAAAAAAAAAAACACATTAAAGTGATTTTGTTTTGACCTAAATTAATAAATTGCCGGCACATTAGTGTATTTTCGTTAGCTGATTATTTTTTTCTTATAAGTATCTAATGCGTTTTTCTTAAGTATATATTTTGTACCATCGTTTTTATTTTGGTGGTCTGAATGAATTCTAAAAGTTTCTCCATCTAATTTAATGGGACCTTATAATAATGGGCCGGTCGTGGTAGATCTTTGGGAAGGCTTATATCCCGCATTTAAATGATGATGAAAAGTTAATAAAATTACTTACAACTGATTCTCAAAGTACGGCGGTGAGTTCTCTCGCTCGGGCAGTATGAACGCGAGCTGGACAGTTGAGGACATGGCTTCGGGTTCCTCTCGAGACAGCCGCACCTCCTCGGCCACCACGGTGAGGAGTATCGGTGCTCCAGCATGGGAGATCGCTGCTATCTCCTCGATAGGTCGCTCTAGAGTCACCTCACCTGGAAATAATGATAAAAGAATTCATAAAAAGTTGTACCTATGAAAAAATTAACTACCGAATGGATAGTCAAGCAAACTCTTGAGATATAAGAATCATAGGTTGCAGTGTTTTAGAATGCAGGATAGACAGATTATTTTAATTGACTCGGTCTCTTCTTATGTGTCATTTTCATTGGACACTACACAAGGTAGTGCTGTCTGCGTACTTATTCTTGAAACTCAGCTTTTACCTAATTGTTATAATGTGTACCTTTTCGTGGAACGATCATTCCAGACTTAATACCGGGCCCAATCCCGGTTCACAACGCCATCTATGCAATAAACCCGTAACCCTCTTTAGTACTATAGTTAGAAGGAACGTGAAAATGACGAAGGACCCTCCTTCAACGTAACAACTTTGTGAAATTAAATTCAGTTCTTGTTCATAGATGGCGTCTTATTGTTAAACGAAATCGAAGTAATAAAAATTGATAAAATCGCAGCATATAAGTACCTATGTGTAAGTAGGGACCTCCTAAAACCGAATAGAAGAATCAAGAGAACCACTAATATTAGGTAAATCAATTAAATATTCATTACAAAAAACTGATAATTGTTTCTTATACAAATGAAGGACTACCTACCTAGGTACTTTCTTCTGTTTTGTTTTATGAATTAAAAAACAGTGATTGAAAGTATCTTTATAACAACGTGCAATGTAAAAATGTTACCAGCCGCTAAATTGTAGGTACAAATCGCATTAAAAATAAACAAAGACGATGAAAAAAGTTTCCCGGAATGTGAAAAGAAAAACAATAAACGAGTAAACATTGTACAAGTCAGTAACCCAAAAGTTACAAGTGTGTGTCCTTTTATAAATGTCTCATAATGAAATTCTTTAACAAGTCCCTTTCCTATTGAACGAGTTTCAAACAAACATTTTTTAATTCCACAAACTTTTCCCTTCCCAGATACTTCTTCGAAAAAGAATAAATAATCATGAATGACGCTACTTAATATGGACATTAATACGACACATTCAGATGTGCAAGAACGTGCTTCCATTCATAACAGCCTGGTACCTCGTCTTTCATTATGCCAAGTAGGTGTTTGAGAAAAAAAGTCGTGAAGAGTAATTAGCATACAAAAGTGGTGCATCTACTCTTAATATGAACCTCCCCGAGATTCTCATCTGTCGGCGATGACAAGGCAAGTGAGGGCTCATTAATTATTTATCTACTAGTAAGACTTGAATGGACCGAATAAATTATTACTAAGGTATAAATTAATACTGTTTGTGTTTTGAACGTTCCTTCGTCTTAAAAAGGAAAGAAAGATGTATTTATGGTACGTAATTGTACCATAAGCCTCTATCTGAAGATTGAAAATCTCAAGAATTCAACTATTAGAAAGTATAAACCGAAACGCTTATTATACACAGCAATAAAAAACAATTAACGAACGTAGACCCAAAGTTGAGCATACAAAAAGAACAATTAAATGTTTATGAAGCATTTAAGATTAAAAATGTATTAACTCCAGTCACATTTACTTTGTCACATTTAAATGGAAAAGCTCGCATTTCACGCCAACGCGGTATTAATAGCGGTCCAGCGGCTCAGCTAATGAACCAAATTGATTGCCTCTTTTATTCATTTCTATCTCTTATTTAATAGCAAAGATTAACCTTTATGCGTGGACATTATTCATTCATTTTACATGTAATAATTAAATTACTGGCAAACTTCTGCAGATAATATCTTTAGCGGAGAGAAACAGACGATTGGAGCCAAAGAAAATTATCCATATTCTACAACATTATTAATACCAATTACCAACAGACACTAAGAATAGGAAACAGTATACGAAGTGCTAATATCGTTGCATGCAGGAATATTGAAATGAAGCCAAAAATATATCACCTACTTTATATACCGGAATCACAATAAACTTTATGGGCGGGTGTTCACAATACGACGATTTCTATGTACCAAAGGGTGCTACCCAACTCGAAATATATTCTTACGAAGTTCGAAATTGGCCTTACCAAATTGAATCTCGATATCCATTCACATGTTCATAAGGTGTGGTCTGATTAATGCGACAAATTCTCAAGTGCGACAGCTCTTCCAATATCCCGATAAGTTTTAACGGTTCTAGAGGGGCAAGTTTGCGGAGGCGAGCATAGTTATCGAGTTGATAATGTCAGAGCAAGTCGGAATTGTATTGTCAGCTACTACGTAGGTACCGGGACGCTATTCAAAGGAAGTGCCTTTATTATGAAGTAAGGTAGGGCAGCTTTACAAACAATGGATGGAGAGGCGAGAGCGCGACCGGTAAGGTCTAATGAGCCATTATGTGCTTGTTCAGCAGAATGCAAGGTTGCATTAAAAGCCCTGTTAGCATTTTCGAAGTCCGTCGTGTTCGTAGTTTTGTTAGCAAACAAATACGCATTGTTAAGTGTTGTCAGTGCTACCACTGCCACGCACTCAACATCAACTTATGGCATTGTTAAGGGAATTTAGATGTAAGGTTGAACTTTAGATGTACTTGGAAAGTTGGTGCCAAGTTTGCTCCCGAATAGTAACTGCTTGCTACAATATGGCGGGCTTTATGCTAAATATTATGCTAAGTAGATTTCAGACGTCTGGTAGATGTTACATTTGTATCAAATGAAGGTTCAATCTTGCTGACAGTTGGTTTGCTTTGTATTAAGCGCTATTTTCTAACAAAGGACATTTCAAAGCTAATACAAATAGTAAACCCGTCATTTACTACAAAGCATATAACTTATTTCCAACCAGTTTGCCTACACGTTAATTGTTTCACTTAACTAACAAACTTTCACTATTAAATTTGATGCCATAAAATGGAAGTTTGTTGGGAAATGACTGCAAACTAAATCTGATAGTGTTATAGAAGTAAAGTGGGTCACGCAAGGTTGCGGGCAGTGGTAGCAACTGGGCCATAAGGGGCCATGTTCGCCAGCGATAAGGAAGTAGGATATCCTACGGAAGCCGGACGCTCGACGGATGTACCGATGTTATCATGAAAAAAGAAACGTATGAAAAACTTCACTGACCCACTACAAACACGGTAAAAACTAAGTTTTAGAATTCTTGGAAACTAAGTTAGCAACACTATCAAGGCCGTGTTGAGCTAAAGTGGATTGTGGACTGTTCAGAACGCGGTTTAAGACTTCTTTCACGACCTCCTTAACAGACAGTAAAGTTAGTACTAATAAATTCTCAGTTTTGCGGTTGTTTTGGAACATATAATTATGGTCGGTTACGTTACGAGCCCCAATTTTACGTTTGGAAATATTTTTGTATTCTATTGATTTTGTACATTTCTTATTTAGAATGAAACTCCTTGAACTTTGAAACATTCTCCATGGTAGTGAATTTAAAGTATGTTTGACCTTTGAATGTTTTGTATCCGAGTTTTAAGCTGTGCCAATATAACCCCCTTATTTATGAACGTTGCTTAAAGTTAAGAGACGTTTAAACGTTAAAATGTGTGGTTATGCAAACCTTAATCATTACTTAACTTTAAGCAACGTCTATAAATATGTGGAACATGTTTAGCACATAATAGATGTCATTTTGTCACAGAGTAGCCTAAATTAACACGACACAGAGAAGGTTCAGAAGACCCACTACTTCACACGTTCAATTCTTCAAACAGGAACACATTACTATGATCAACACGGAATAGTGCACAGTGGAAACTTGTAAATGGCCTTCAATTGCATATTGTTGGCGTGGCCAAAAAATATGATTTATTAGTGTTAAAAGCCTGTGATATCCCACTACAGGGCAAAGGCCTCCCTACTCTCTTGCCACTTCTCTCTGTTTCAAGCTGTTAAGGACCAGTTCTTGTTGAAGGAGTCCAGTTTATTTATATGTTTCTTTAGGCCGTTAAATGTAATTTGGGTGACCCAAATGACATTTAACAGCCGAAAGAAAAATACGAAAATAGTTACACACAACACTAGTTGTTAAATCATAAACTGTGAAGAAATACGACTTGCTCGCTTTTTAATAAACAGGCTGAAAAAGTCCTGACCATTAAAATGCCGCTGAATTATCTTTGTGTCCGGCAAGGAGAATTCTACCCTCATTTTGGTTTAAAACAGTAATATACACCAATACAATATTTACTTCCAATGTAAATGAATGGTTGAACTGGAAATCTTTGAGGTCCATTGTTAAAAGGTTTTCCTATAAAACGCCGGAAATGTTCAAGATTTCATCAATTAATTAAAAAGCTTTTACGTTGCTGTTAATGAGAAACGGATTAGTGAGTTTACGAGTATGTAAATGAGAGTTGCTGTTTTTATTGTAACTAGTTATATTAAAATGAATATTGTGATAATTTAAACTTTATAGGCTTTTAAGTTACAATACCCGTAAAAGTTACAATATTGTTTCTTACTCTCGACTGTTATGAAATCTAAGATAGATTCAGAATAACACGTAGGATACTTTTATCCCGATATTCCCACGGGATCGATACTTTTGCGGTTGAAAGATGAAACTGCGGGGTGCTGCCAGTCATACATAAGCTAAAAAAATTGATTGATCAACTCACCCGAAGTCTCATTGATGTTAAAGAAAGGCGTGAACGGATTCCCTTCAGACACCAGACCATATCTAATCTGCCTTGGAGCTCCCTTATCCCCATCTTCAGCTCGTACCCTGACGACCATGTCTCCTGGAGCCACTTGACGAGGCAGGTGGGTAATAGGAGGAGCAGCAGTGAAGACAGGGGGCATGTCTTGCACATCTTGGACCACCACGACCACTTCCAACCCTGCGATGTTGCGGGTATCCTTGCCTAGTTCTATGTAGGGATCCTGGAAGTAAGAAATGTTGGGGTTAATTTTGATTTCGGAAATAAGGAGTCTCCCCTAAGAACTTTAGAGTCTCTGTTGCATGACGACCTACAACAAATGCAATTTAAAATAAGACTTGATTCTGTCTTTGGCAGCTTTACCTAAAAGATTGTCAAAAAATATCTCGCCATGTAACTGGGTCTAAGACAATTATGTATTACTAGCTTCTTCCCGCGACTTCGTCCGCGTGAAATTTCACCCCCACCTTTCACCCCCTTAGGGGATGAATTTTGAAAAATCCTTTCTTAGTGCACCCCTAGACCTCATAAGGAACGTACGTGCCAAATTTGGAATCTCTAGACCCAGCGGTTTGGGCTGTGCGTTGATATGTCAGTCAGTCAGTTCTCCTTTTATATATATAGATTACGAGTAAGTACTTAGAAAATTTACTGCCGCGATAACGGTCTGCTTTTATAAGAAAATATCCTGACACCACCCCCTCTACAGGGTGATTTTTTTTACCGTTTCCAAATTTTTACAGGGTGTTCTACCCATGAATATGAACAACTTTCATTATGGGACAAACTCTGAAATCACGAAAAAAAATCGGCTGTTTCATACATTTTGGTCAAGCAGGTATTGAACTATTAAACAGCTGATTTTTTTCACGATATCAGAGTCCCATAGTGAAAGTTGTTCAAATGCATGGGTAGAACATCCTGTAAAAATTTGGAACCGTTAAAAAAAATCATTCTGTATATTTTTAAATTTTTACCTTTAACATTAAGCTAAGTTATTCATATCACTTTAATTCACTGAGCGACAATAACATTCCCTACACTTTAGCATTATAAAGTCTTCAATATTGTCCCTGCAGAAGTACCTAAGTGCAACTTATCCAGCCCTATCCACCATTATCCACCTGTTATAAATCCTTTAATCCCCTCGTAAGAACACCCACGGAACAACATGGGTTCTATTCTTAGACCCAGACCACACTGTGGAATGGTCTGAGATTGTTTGTATTATTTTATAGGCCGACTTTTAATCGATAAATGTGTGCACGGACGCAGCATTATAGCCATCTAGCTAAACTATGGGTCAATAAAATCGGCAATATGTTTGAGACACATTCTTGTGAAAAAAGACCAGTGGTTTCTGAACACCTTGTACTAAGAATTGAATAATATTGTTTGACATAAATGAGGTTGTCAATTGACCATGAAATTAGCAACGATGTTACCTATAAACTTTCACTGCTTAGACCGATTCTATTTAAAATCTTTCAGTAAAAAATACCCACGACCATGAAATGTCCCGTGGTAGCATTTTTGAAAATTTTTTCTTTGCTCTCTTTAAATCTATAAACTCACCAGATCAACAATTACACATACTACAGTTCATTTGTATTTTTAAATTACATAATTAAATCTGAGGGACAATTCTCGTTTTTTTTTTGTCTGTTCTCAGTCTCAATCTGTCAAAAATACCTCTAATTTCCCTACATTTTTGACATTGATTGTCGCTGAGATGAGATTGTGACTAGATTTTAAACGTTTTTAATTACGGGAATTGGTCTTCTGTTTTCTGGTTGGTATTTCAAGCTTAATAAATATTTTCAGGGTGCACTGACCTTTGTCCATAATAAGTCCTATAAACTTTTGTGTCCATGTATTATTAAACTGATTAGCATTATAATTATAAATTTTATATCCCTGGAGGAACAAGTCCAGCATTAAACAGTTTAATAATATCCTTTAATGCACAAGGGTACAGTTGTCATTAAATCGCATTATTATGCAGGAATCGAAACTAAATTAAGTAATAAAGATTGACGGTTAAAAGCGTTAAAGACTCGATTAATTTCCTATGAATATTAAAAAGACTTTAATCGTGAATTTGAACTCATTAGAACTTAATAGTTGTTGTAACCTACCCTCTATGTCGTAAGCGATTTTAGATATCAATAATTATCATATCAATACCTAATAAAATACCAAGAATTTCAGGATTAGTAGTGTTTGTATAAATAATGTTTCGGTTTTAAAGTTTCTAATAATTTCAGCAGAATTATAATTATTCGGATCTGTGTAATTTAAAATGCATTATACACGAAATTCCGACGGTCTGTTTTGCTTAAACGAAAATATTTCTCTAAAGCGCTCTAAGCTGTAATGAAAACCCTACTAAAATCCTTTCAGTAATTTCCGAGATTAACCCTTTTGGCTGAACACTATTGTTACGTAAGTAGGGACAACTGACGGGTCATTATAAACTATACAGGGTCGCAGGTCGATATCCCTTCGACGCGCAACCTGTACATGATTCCGAGCCATCATCAGGTTATTTAAAAAAAAATGATGTTCCATACATTTTGACCACGTAGGTCTTGCACTTTTTTATGAAACGAAAGCTATTTTTTTTTAATAACCTAGGTACTGAACATTTCTACGCTGGGGGGTCTACATAACAGGGTAGGAGGGACATTAACGCGAAAACTGTAACCATGAATTCCGCACATGATTCTAGAATCATGTGCGGCTCCCTGTTATGTAGATGCCTACATGCTTAGCGTATGTTATTTAAAATCAAGATAGACTCTAGGGCAAAAAATAATGACATAAAAGCTAGCAAACTCGTTGAAATTGCTCTAATTTCAAGCATAGCAACACATACATCACCTGGGCCTACCACAAGCTGCAAAATCCATCGCACTTGTTTTGGCATAATTAATTACAGTTTAAATTCTGATCATTAGTGTACAAGATTGCGAGCTTGATGTCGTAAGGGACTTGGAATAATTAACCCTAATTAGGGACATAGGGTTCATTTAAATAAACGCATTGCTTACCACAGCTAGTAGTGTCAAATGGTACATAGACTGGGCTTCGAAGTCTAGTGGTCCTACTAAGAAAATGGTGCCTTCTGTGTTCTCGGCGGATACGCGACGTTGTCGGATTGCGAAGAGCGGTGATCCCTGTGGAATAAAAATAGAAATTAGACAGGTAATTTTTTATGCTGTACAAAAAGTCTAAACGGAGCCGCTTATAATTAATAATGTCAAGTAAAATGTTGAAGAAAATAAAATATGTTTCGTTCACAAAAATGATTAATTAATTTGGTAACGGAAGAAGGAACTCTTAAGTCAAAGTAAGCGTCGGTTCTACAGCTTAAATATTAAACTGACCGGATTTCATGCAACTTATAGTTTTAACCTTTCCTAAGACATGCCATATCCCAGATCCTTTCGAAACTAATAACAATAATGTTTCCCACAGCTTACTTAGCGGAGACTATGTACCCATTACAGAAATAGGGGTCGGTACCGATACAATAAATTCACTTATCCTCTCAACTGGACGTTACCCGGCCCACAACAGACGCTCTAAAATTACACTACATGTGTAATTTTAGAGCGTCTACACGATCTCCGCATTATTATAGCATTTAAGCCCATACACCGAACTCGAGTACGGGTGCTAGCCATTCTCCGGCCTGTGAGAATTTTAACACGCCTTGCTCCTAATGTCCGGTAATTGCATCCCGTCGGATGGCCGGCCCATCGCGAAATACAGAACCGCAATACACTATTAAGTAGGAGCCTAATGTGAACTCATTCGCGAAATAAAGTATTCATTGCAAGTACAGATGCCAGCACATCAAGCTACTACAATCTGTCAAATTTCTTTAATAGATTTTCAACTTTATCGCTAAAGCATAAGGTTCAAAGTGGATTGGGAAAATTTGACAGTTTCGGGTAGCTTGATGTGCTGGCGTCTGTACATAGTTGCCAGTTGTTTAGTTGCTCTAACCATCGGTTCTACTCGGAAGATGAATAGATCTGTAACTGTATCAAAAATGAGGCATAAATCGCTGTAAGAACATTATGTTGTTACTGTAAATTGAGCAAATTAAGGCTTTCGCCTTATTATCTTTTTGTGCTTTCAACGCGTTTTTGTTGTTACAATTATCATTTTGAAATGGTACTCTACTGTGTTCGCGATAATTGTAACGTGAATTAGATTATTTCGCACGATCGTCAAGTTGTCGAGACCGAGTGATATTGTTGTCAGATAGGGAATGAGTACATGTTATGTATTATTACATGATTTTGAGAACTTTCCCGTTGTAATTTTGAGATTGATTGCCTATTCAAATTTGTGGGAGCCGGTTCGTCAGCTTGCACTATACGTAACGTTAGGGCCCGACCACATAAAGCTAAAATGAGTTTCGCAAAGGCGTATCCCGCGTCAGCCATAGCGCTGTGAAAATGATCCCTATTTACGTGCGAGCGAAACTTCATTATGTGGTTACAGCGAAATGCGTGTCAAACACGACGCAGCGGAAAATATCATTAGCTAACCCCTAATCATCGCTTCGTATCGTGTCTCCTTTAAAATGGAAATTACTTAGTTTACTTACCCAAAGTTCGAGTTCCAAAGGCTTCGGCGTTACAGGGTTTTTTCTCGCGATTACTATCTCGAGATCTGTACCGCGTTTGGCGTCCTGTAAAAAAAAGATTTTGTAAAAAACTTTGATTGTGTGATTCGCGATATAAAGGGCTATTGTATACAAGTTGTAAAAGTAAAAGCTTTCAGGTAGGCTGGTAATTATAGTTAATGTAACACCCATTGAATGTATTAAAACTATGGGAAAAAACCTCAAAGAAAAAGATTACAAGAGTATCAATTGACCAAAAATATTCGATACTGACTATCAATACCGATAAAATCCTAATGCTTCCATCCTTTTTCACTCTCACAAGTCTCACTAACATCTTTACTACAACACATCTCTAGAGTAATGTTAATTCCAATATCTGGGCAGGCGTCCTTTGTACCAGAATGCACGTACGTCATCATCATCATCAATCACTGACGTCACGCGCCCGCGACACGCTCTCCTCGGCTCATTTGTTGCCACGACCCCGACAGGTGCTTTTTCCACGTAACTCCGCCATTATAACTGGACTATGCAAATGAACATCTTTATATCCAACGACATTTTTAATATAATGACTTTTATTGCCAGCTTATGCAAGTCTAATGAACTATCCTGTGTCATTTGAAGTGATAAACTCTCAATACTTAATGTTTGCAACCTCTCTTTAACGAAATTGGTTGCGAAAAGTAATTTTGTATTATGCTTTACACTTACTTTTACGAATGCATGTTGTTGAGAGTGCATCATTTATAGAATTTATGCATAATGAAATGAGTGTTGCAGTATTTCAATAAATTCTTAGTTTATTGGAGTCGTATTTTAGATGGAGTACAGGTAAAGGGACTCGTTAAATCTCATCATTAATTTTCATTGCCAGTCAGTATCTACCATAGGATCGTGAACCAATGACGCCAGAACCTGCCAAGGAGCTTCTATCAATTTGTATATAACATAATCAGCCTATAATGTTCCCACTGCTGGGACACCGGCCTCCTCTCAGTGAGAGGGAGTGGGCTGTAATCCACCACGTAGGCACAGTGCGGGTTGGTAGATGTCACATGTCTTCAAATTTTTGGTTGTAGGCCATGCCGGTTTCCTCACGATGTTTTCCTTCACCGTTTTGAGAACAGTGGTGATGGAATATTTTACACAAAGTAAAGCGCCTGTCAGGGTACGACCTACGATCTACAGCTCGTAAATCGCGGCAGTTACCACTGGCTATCAATTGATGAATTTGTGCCTAATAACATGCAATTATGTTAATAAGTTACTCACCTCTGGCACCAAAATGATCCCAGGCTGATGAGGAAAAATTGTGTCCCTGGGCGTTGTAGCATTGGTCCCTGTGACAGAGCACGCTATCCGGGTGCTTCGCCCCCTGGTATTGCGCACAGACAGCCTGAAGTCCACATAACGGCCGGGCTCCAACCGCCTCAGCAGAATGACGTTGGCTTGGCACACCGAGTTGTAGCGAGTGCATGGGAGGGTTTCCACTCCGATGTCGAGGCGACCCATTTGACCTGGATACAATGAAGTGTTTGATATGATAAAGTGTTTGATTTGATATGATAAAATGAAATGTTGAATTGTAAGAATGGCGTCTGCGATACAGGTTTATCCTAGTACAGGCATCAAAATTTAATACCTACATTATGTCTGAGATTTACATATAATATAGTGTTTTACAAAAAAAAATAAAAAATAATTTGGCAGTCTTAATTGACTCGTAGAAAAAAAGATGTTGCAGATAACCATATTTAAAAATGTGGTAGTGATTGCAGACATTGCAATGTAATATTTATTACCTATATATTTACTTCGTGGTTGTTATTGTTAATATTAAGGGTCACTTGACTGCCAATCTTAACGATAATGTATTTTAAGTAGTTCTCTTTAGATCACCCTTTAGGTTCAATAAAATGGCCTGTTCTATAATACTCCAGATAAAGATAGAGCTTTCCGATTCCGGATAAAGCAAAACACAAAAATCAAGTTTCCTCCATAACAGCAAAAATTGTTTGGAAAGGTTTCCTTAAATCAATGACAAATTAACTTCTCGGGTATCCCGACTAATGGAATGCTATAACGCTTTGTTTTCTTCCAGACTTTGTGATATTGGGTTACAAGATATCGAGTTTATTTGAGCAAAGTTTTACTTATCTTTTCTAACTACACCAAGACAGGACAAATTGGGTATTGTGTCCTCAGATTACGGTCAAGGTCAAATTCTTTAGATCTTACAGTAAGACCAGACAGCGTTTTATTTTTATATTCGTCTTTAATAAGCCGTCTTTGCTGAAATATAATTATAGATTGGAGAATGTCACGTGTCTGCCGATTTTTTTTTATTCACGACAGTATTCCGTTCGGTTTTTTTGCTGAAAGTCTGTCACTTATATTCTCCTGTCCTTGGTTAATCTATCCAAATGACGCATTAGATAACGATTTGTATTCCCTTACCAATAAGTTCAAAATGCAGCGGATAATCGAAGTCAGGGTCGGAGGCGCGCACGCGGTAGATGACGGAGCCGACGGGGACGTCAGCCGGGACCAGCACCAGCCGCATCAGGGTGCTGGGGTCGAACACCGGCTCGCCTGCGCGCGCGCCGACCGCCCAACACACCACCACCAGCGCCAAGGCGAAGGTCATCCTGGAAAAAGAGGGTTTATAAGAAATTGTTGGGGATCAGCAGAGTATTCTTAAAATGGCTAAGCAGATTTTTTATATAACATAAAATTGCCCAACCCTACAGGCAAAACAGGCGTGATATGATGTACTTTTAGTACTCTCACATTTAACCATCATTGGTGAAATGTGGGAGTACACAGACTTTTCAGATTTATAGTAAAGTGCCAAAAATCTTTAGGGCAAGTGTATGTCTATAAAAGTGTCTATAGGCCCACCTCTTAACTGAGACCGTTGCCTGAGGTAGCAGCGCGGTGCAGGAGGGGTGTGGTGACGTGATTCGAGAGCTCAGTGATTCGTCAACTTGTGATAACTATCACCCCTCCCGCACCGCGCAGCTACCTCAGGCAACGTCTCATTTAAGCGGTCGGCCTGTAGTAATTTGCTTGATTTGGCGATCATCATTGTCGCTCAATATGCTGTTCTTGACGATAGATAATTTTTGTTGCTTACATATTCGGGAGGGGTTAGGTGATGAAAATGAGCGTGATGAATGAAAGTGGATAAATGTTTTTTGTTCAGTTCGTCTAGAATGCGATAAATAATAAAAACAATATAAGCTGCCACCTCTGGCACTGTTTTAATTAACCCTCAGATTTAAGTTTTAAGTGATACAAATGCGATTAGTTTTGGAACGGCTTTCGATTTCTTTGATTGGTAGGAATAGAGTACAAAAATATACTCTTAAAGATTTTCCCATGAGAATTTTTGCAACTACTATTCGATACCAAATTTAGTTCCAAGAGAATCAATAAGGTGGCGCATCCGATAGTTTTAAATAGAAAATATCGCAGAATTTTTATTGAGCAGTAACCTACAGTTCAAGTTAAAGGACAGCTATATAATTGTATATGATAGGCAAACTTTTCAGAAAATAAATAAAAGGAAGGAGCTTTGTAAAAGCTTCCAAAGTTCAACATCATCCTAAAATCCTAACACAAGCTTTATAGAGTTTTACAAAACATTAACTTCGACATAAGTTGGTTTTTCCCCAAAAAGAAATAAAGCAACTTAGTTTCCGTCCTATCTTAGTTACTCCAAGTTGAATCACAGACGAAACCAACTCAACGAACAACAGAGACAAGTTCGGAAACAAGATCTTGCAGCGACCTACTTCATTATCTCGGCATAACTCACTAAATCATATTTCGAATAGCTGAAATCAAAAGTTAGGTCCGCGTCCGTGTATCCACTCGTACGATTATGTCGGGAGCGAGCGAAGCGGGCATTAAATTATAAATTGGCCGTATCTCCGCGATATTCTTGGGATCAGCTTTGACCGCAGACCTAGCAGGCCTTGCGAAAGGGAAATTCGAGTTATGAAATCATACCACCGCTTCTGTGTGCCGACCAGGAAGTAGCCGCTCTTTATGGCTCGCCCGTAATAACTCGTTTAGGGATGCTATCAACTCAATTTTATTTTAATTTCATACGCAACCTGCGTTTCTAATCTCGGATCAGCAATGTGCGATAAAATAACTGCAATTAAGTTTTGTCCGTAACTCATACTCTATTACAAGACTATATAATATTTGCTCGCGTAATTTATTATTAACGCTAACTCAAATTTATTGTATTTCGTTACAGAAAGTTATCACTCTCAATAGGTTAATAGATACCAGTTATTTCTTTAAGTGGTTCTAAACATTTACGCAACCGGTGTTAGTTTTCTCGTATTCCTTGAACTGTGGCATAACTATTTTAAAATTAAATCCGGCCGGCAAACTAAAGTAAACGCATTCTCGTGTTGTCTGTTTGTGTGCTATCTAGTGCGCTGCAGTTGTGTAAGTAACACCAACAACCAACAAGTTCACTGGCACGTTAACATGGAACATGTCTAACTTCGGAACTTTCGGATAAACATTTCGCGAAGAAAATATCGCGGAAGGAAATTGACACGGCGAAACTGATATGTATCGGATTTCTGTTTAGACGAACGTTTTCAAGATTCCACGGTATTGGAAAATATTTTGTTTTGTATTTGAAGTTGGACTGGAAGATGTATAGGCTCGGTATGCGAGGGCTATTAATATTGTCCAAACGCCCGAGAGGCAATTATTCAGCAGTAAAACTTATTGCTTGTCGGTAGGGACTGTAGGGAGGCCAGTGTTTTAGAGGTGGATCTGAAAGACGAATGTGGACGTAAAGGCTCTTGGAGTTTGATTTAGCGCGAGCAAGTTTCAGTGCGCGCTGCGTCACATCGGTGTTTCCTTATGGCGCCGCGACCAAGGTGAAATATTTGTCTGACGCGAACGCCCGCCGCCTGCGACACTAAATCTTGTCGCGTGCACAACCCGGACTGTGAACTACACCACATCTAGCCCTAGATATCGACAACATTTTGATACACACCTAAATGTCGTAACTCTACTAATAAAACTACAACTTCCTCCATAACTGTAAACATGCAAGCCGCACTTAATTATTACTTTCTGAACAATAATAACAAAGTCTATTGAAATATTCCCCATCTCCAGACGCCAATTAAAGTCATTTCGGGCAGACAGAGAGCTATTACTGCCATTCGATCATTCGGGAAAGCACAGGAACGCAATTAAGGTATCATTATCTGTGAGTCCATGCGAACCGAGAATTTAGCTTTAAATCATCTGACAGTCCGTTTATCCTTGACATTAATATGAGCTTTATGGTATGGTAATGTGTATTCACGAAGAAAGCCATGTTCCCTCAGGTAGATGCAAACATTCTGGTGTTAAACCTCAAAACAGGTAACTTGGATAGCAACTACAATCTATTTATAGGCATAGCTTTCCCATAAAAAGTTATAGGCGTGAACTACACCAGAAATGGTAACGAATACCGAGATCGTAGTGGAATATCATTTGTCATTATTATTTATGAGTGTTTTCGTTTTGAAGTGGGAAGTAGCGGTCCGTCGGTCCTGGGGCTTTAGTCCCTAACAGCGGGAGATACGCGGCGAAAATGGAAGGCGTACGATGTCGTCCGAGCGACCAGCGACCGGGCCGAGCGACCCCGGTGCAGCGCGTAATAGAGCGTTGTTCCCTTTTGGTCACGGAACCCGATTACCATAACACTGAGTGTGTGAGGAGCGGACGTGAGCCTCTCGCCGACAGATAGCCTCGCGGTCTCGTGCTTATTATAAATTCTAATACACAATCTCGTAACAACGTAACATTATGCGCTGGCGATCGATTTGTTAAGATACGGGGTCGGGGTTCCCAGCCTACCTTTTCACTCATAAATTTTATTGCTAACCTACCTATTTATGACCTCAACGAATAAAGTCTGATTGTGTGGAACTACGAGAAAAATAAAACAAGCGAATTGTTTATGGTGTAAATGATACTGAGGGATCAATTTACTAAACTGAAATTGTAGGAAGTCGGACGAGTTCTTGCGATGGGATTAACGGCCGCTAATCCTATATTGGGAGGTGTTAACTAAATCCGGGATTAGCATAATCACATGAGGTTTTTGTGCTGCGTAAGTGTTCGGTTTAAGTAGTTTATTTTTATCGGGGTTACAGGTCTAATGCTCTGCTATGTAAACGAATATGTCCTCGACCGCTGGCCTCGTGGGTATCAATATTATTGATTTTTCATTCACATCAATAATGTACTAAAGCAAATCGCCCGTCCGTGTATCTAAATGAGGTGCTCGGCTGTTCAGTAAAACAGACATTATACTATCTGCACAAATACAAGCAGACGATTATACCAGATAATAATAACATTGTTCGCAAAATGTATCGATTTCTATGCTTGATAACTTCATGAAGATATCGACCGAGATAGGGTCCGTTAATATAGAGTAACAGTAACAGGGAATGGACTTGCTGTAAGAAGCTTGGGGGAACTTATTAAACTTTATTAATGTCGTGCAGTTAATCATGACCCCCATTTAAGGGGGTATCGTGGCGCGGTAAATCTGGACAAAAACGTAATTTTATAGCGAGAATCACGCGAACTGACCCCTGTGACCCCATTAACAGTGTGGGCTTAAGTTGGCCTGTGCTCACAGAACAACACTATAACATTAGTAGTTTATTTAAAAAAGTAACTTACTGAACGTGGCGTAACTCTTTTAAGTTATTAAAACGTGTTTCCGTGGGCACCTTTAGTAATTTCAAATACAATATTACGTAAAGTTCCTTTGTTGTAATTACAAGAACTATTTTAGGTGTGTGTCATATTTATGTTGTTTAAAGATTGACTAACAAATTAGCATTAGCAAAGCTGCAGAAGAAGCTTAGTTTAATAAAACAGTTGACGCTCGTAGACCGCAAGGATTTTAAAACAAAATGCACCTCAGCAACCAGTGATGGATACGACGTCCACCGACAAACTTTTGTGTTTCTCCTTCCAGAGGCATTAATTCCTGCCAAAAGTGATTTGTTCCCCATTATATTGCAAGTCAGAGCGCCAATTTATTTCAAACTATAATGAACAAGTTAAATAAATAAGGAAATAGTTGGAATAGAATCGCATTTATCTTGAGCATAAAACTGAAAATATAACGTGTTTTATTTATTACATAAATTGAAAGGCATTTTGGTTGAAGGCTTGTGAGTAGTTAGGTACCCCATGGTAATGGTACACGGCCCTATAAAACTTTATTATCAGATCAGATGCAAATAAACAAACTATTGGGTAGAACTCACGAAGCTATAATAAAATGCTCCACATATAATTGATTAATGGCTTATTCAATTACGCTTTTTATTTGGTATCAGGTTATTTGTCGAAGATAACATAACATGGCTATAAATTCCTTGGGTAATCTAAAATGTTGAAATGTTAGCAATAAATTAAGTTGTAGTTTTTCTACATACATACATAAACTTACGCCTTCTTTCGATGGAGGTAGGCAGTAACTACAGACCGCTAACTGCTTCGATCCTTACATATTCCTTTTGCTTCGTTTACGTTCATGCAACTGGTCATACACGCACGCTGGTTGCGAGTACGCACCTGACCTTTCTGAAGAACGTCACCAATTACGTTACTAATTATTATGTACAGAAGACGCCAGCACGTCAAATTTCTTTAATAGATTTTCAACTTTATCGCTACAGCATAAGGTTCAAAGTTGATTGGGAAAATTTTACAATTTCGGGTAGCTTGGTGTGCTGGCGTCTGTACCCTAAGGGCGACCTCTCCCGGCGTTTTTCTACATTTATTTTCATAACACAAGTATCAAAGTAAATTGTAAGTAGGTAAATTTTTAACCGTTTTCAATTAAAGGCTATTAAATTTTACGGGTCAATTCAATTTCTAATCATTTTACATTAATCTTTTTATGGCTTGTAGGTAGGTATTTGAATTGCCAGAACAATATTTTGAAACCTTTTAGCACCAATTTTCTTTTCAACCAAATATTTGGATTATCTGTGAAAATTATGAATTTTTTCTAGTCTTCAAAGATGCTTAGTGTATGTTTAAAGGAAATAATAATTCTCGGTTTAAAAATAGAACAGTCTATAGATAAATAACGGCCTTAACAGCCTCCTAGACCACTAGACAACGAAGCACGTTTGTCTAGTGGTCGCAAGCGCTACTGCTGATGCTGAGCATGTGGTCCTGGGTTCGATCTCCAGCTAGAGCAAAATATTATTACGTTTTTCCATCAGTAATATCTCAGTAGCAGCCCGAAGCCTGTATTTGTACCCGCACTTTAATTGCGTAACACACTATTAATCGGAATCGGTTTCATTTTGACAGTTCAACAACATTCATTGCGTTATTTACGTGTTGATCAGACAAATTTTTCGAACTTATGAAGCAATGGATTAACAATTGGCTTCAAAATGATTCAGATTCCGATTGATAGTGTATTACGCAATTAGGGTGCTGGTTGGTGGAAATAGACTCGTCCCCTATTACATGGGACTTAAACATAACTGGCGAATTAATATATTACAGGTACACCTCTGCCCAAACCTTTGGTTATCAAGGCGCTATGTTATGTCTATAGTTACATAACGGCCATAACTATCGGCCACCCCTGGTCTTGATAAATTCGCGTTGGCCCTACTTTCTCTGGTCACGTCTTCTGGCTAACATGCCGTAACAAATCACCGGCTATTATTTCTTCATTACAGCTCATTTCGCTTTTATTGAGACGCGTTTCAAACTATATGTTTTAATTAGAGTGATAGAGAGCGCTCGTGCAGGATTTAAGTGCTTTATTAAATGCTGCAGGTTCAATTTTGAGTTTATAAAATTGTGCGATTTTTTGCTGCTTATACGCTTAACTTTTCTAAGATAAAAAATTGTGGTTTGATAAGATGTTGTCAAGTATCAAAAATATTCTGTCAAACTGCCTTATTTACTCTTCTAGCTCTACTATGGCTAATGTGACACAATTGAATTTCTATTGTTATATATCAACAGTTGAGCGGATTAAAGTTTTCTGACGCTTGAAAAATCGGCTCCTAATTAATTTCGGGACTTGATGCGCTTTCATATCCTTTGTGCGTTCCTTCTTTGAAAATTGTTGCTTTGCATTCTTCAAACTTCAATTGTTTTCTCATTTAGCGTTCACTTTGAAGTAGTTTCTATCGACAGCTTGAAATGTGCTGCCAGTTTTAAAAGACCTATTGCTGTAAAGCGCTGTAAAAGCTAACAGATCAGTTTATAGGTCTTGGAGTGCTGGTTTACTTTATTTATGTCATATTGCTCAATCGCTAGACCATCTTGCTTCACAATGTGAGCATTTTTGCCCAACACTGCCCACTCGGCCATTGTATCATTGTACAAAGTTTTAAGTGAAACAATGAGAAGTATTATGTACCTACGTAGTATGTATTTGTACTTTAAGTTATCGATTGTATATCAATTCCTTTTGTTTGCTTAAGAAATTTTAAGTTATGTTGATGTATTCTGTTCTGTGTTTGGGTATGGTCAAAAAGGTTTTGATTTGATTAAAGGCATTTCGACATTTCAGCAACGTAAAAATTTAAAAACTTTTCTAAATTACACTGTCTATCTGACAAATCAATCGAACCATATCCAGACCTGAGACAGGTCATAAATATTATAACCACAATAAAACCGTAAAATTAAAGGGTTACCATCAACAATAAGTGTAAAAGTTGTAATTTATTATACTTGAGGATGTCTTAATTGAGCTACAAGCAGCACACTTATCAAACACATAGAAATAAACATGTATAAACCGAAGTGGGCTATAGGTATATCAAGTCAAACCAACTTACTCCAAATACCTAATAATACCTAATTAAAACAACAGTTACTCTACATGAACTAAAACTAATTTCACTTAGACACTTAATCGGTCAAATAATCTCTTTTACAAGTCTAATTCTGGTACGTGTCGCAGATAAATGAGATTTTCGTTTCGTCCGAGAAACGAGTGAGTTACGTGCCTATTATGTTCTTACGGTATACCTCTGATTGTTGTTTACCTGACAAGCCGAGGTAACAACTACCTGGGAACAATTTGTTACACACCGTTACACTAAACACCTAAAAAAACTAAATTGTGTCAGTGTCATTGGTACCAGTTGCTACAGAAACGCTGAGCCCATAATGACGTGTATTCCATTTATAATTACATCAATTAATGATCTATTATGAGAGGAAAGTGTAAAGAAATGGCGCCGAGATAGGAACGATGAAATTTTTTATCTGTCTCATAAGTCAAACAAGCTATTAAACGAGGCAGAACCCAGTAAAATAAACCATTACGAAAGCCATTTGAAATTTTGTAATGGTGGGGCGTAAAGTGGATGTCCTAATTGCTCCAAAAAGGTTTACAGTCGTTATGAAAATGTCAATACAGACAGATAGATACTGACTGACGAGAAAAAATATTCTTAATTTAAATCTTTGACGTCCGCATCAAGGGCACACAATAAATCAAAAGATACTAATCAAGAATTATCTTGGTGGCATCACCGATTATTGTAATAGAGGCTTTTAACACCCCTGCGCGTGGGAACGAAGAACGATGAACGAAACGAACGAACGTTTTTCATCCACACGACAGTTATGGCTTCAGTTGATTACATAGGGCCTTAAAAGTTTCTACAAAATGAATTCGAATGACATAAAGCTGTTAAATTTTAAATTATGACCGCGCCGCGGTTTCTTATGAGCTTTAAACTAAATTTAATGATGCTATTGTCACAGTCAGGTTTGGTCAAAAATTTTGTTCGTAGCAATAAAATGGACCATATTAAGTAGCTTTGAATTAAATGAAGCGATCGTCAGCGAATTCGTGAACATTACGTAACTTTTTTTAGGACTGTCGTAAAAAGAAATACACAGTAAAGCTCTTTGAGGTTGTTATTTCTTTAACGTCATAAGTTTTCTATTGAGGAAATTGTCAACAACTTAACCAGTATAGTAATTTGATGAGCATGGGAAATATTTTTGGAGAAGCTTATGGATTCCGAGAAGAGAAAACTTTTTTACAAAAAAAAAAAAAAAATTAAGTACCGACTTCCAAAATTAAAGTTATTTTTCAAAAAAAGTTTTTATTTGTCATTTTTAAGTCGTACTTACCCCATACAAATTCGTATAACACTACTTACTATGTAAAGATCAGTGACAGGAAGTCATTATAACATCATCAATATAAACTAAGTGGCGAAAATACGTATTATTTAAGCTAACTCAAAAACTACCCAAGCAAATTTAATAATATTTATATGGGACCATCCCTGAGGCATACCTTATCCGTTAAAAAAATAATTTTAAAAATCTATTGTGAATTGCTGGAGATATCGCGTAACAAACATACAAAAAAAAAACATACAGTCGAACTGAGAACCTCCTCCATTTTGAAGTCGGTTTAAAAAGGAAAACAGACGACATTTTTTTACTAAAACTTTACCTAATAAAGTTGCCAAATACCGAACCTCGTAAAATAACAAGGTACTTTGTATTAAAGCCATCCTTCTATAATCTAAATAAAAGCCTGCTTCATTCGTTGCGGTTCAGAATGTAATCGTATCGAAGTACTGGCACATTTAAGGCTAACCCGCAAATACCGTAGTAGCCAATTTAAATACGCTACGATTTACCGTATCACCGATAGTAGCTACTTTTTCTCCTACCGGCCGGCATTACTCGCAAAAAAAAAAGAAAGAAAAAAAAACTACAGGAATATCGTTTTGAAATAACGAGGTCCGATTAATTCAATTTTATGCCCAATTCAATTATAATGTGGAACAATTTTTTCACCAAATATCGTTTGAAAGTGGAACGCGTTAAAAAAGTTTTTATTAGCAATGGAATTGGATTGGAGTCGTGATCTTAGGTATCGTGATGCGAGGAATTCTTATGTTATTACGATCGTTAAATGCCCCATATCTGGACCATCGTTAAATGATTTTATTAGCCGCTGGACCATATTGGTCTGTGTTTAAAAAGTAACAGTGTAAATAAACAACTAAACATCACGTAAATGAACCAATAAAAGAAACAACAGAAAGGAACAACGTTTTCAATGTAAATGGGTCATTTGAATATTTTATTGCTTGAATAACTTAGTTCACCATAAAGAAAGCAGACATCTTGTTAAAGTTTTAAAAAGAAAACAAAATAATAATTAAAACAAAATCATCATCAGATCTTTTTAGGACCTTCTTGACACAACAAAGGAACATTTACATTTTGAGTGAACATGATGTGACCTTATCTGTCAACGGGAATGAGAACATTTTATTACAGTACTCACAAAAAATGACGAGAGAGATGAATTCCAGACGTGGCCTAATGATATGGTCTATCTCACATCACAAAGGCACATTGTGAAGGTTTCCGGTGAGTATTACTAGCTGTCAAACGTAACTTGACACTTGATGGGGGCGCCACTTGCAACGGCAAACGTCAACGAAACGTCAAATTCAGTACATTTTAATTTTAGTTCTGTACTTCGCCACCGGTAATCTTTTACTGGGTTCTCAGTACAATTTTAAACGTCTTTAATAACCAACAGCAGGCGATGTCGCCTAACAATAAGGTGGTGCCGGATGTTCAATCATTCTTATTACCATAATATAATTCTATCACTGTCGGGAATTTCACGATTCAATGTCTAGTTTTCCTTTTATTGGTCTTTGGTGTCATCTTTGACGAATTGCTATAGGATTTAGAAAGTTTTAGGTACTTTGATTTGATGTTGAGGAACAGGGTAATAAAGACTTCGAGATTTCCGAGGAACTGTCAAAAGAAAAATATCTTAGGCCCGTAACCATTCTCACATTTATTTTACACATAGATGTAGAATTGATAGGAATGTGTGATTTAAAAATATGTAAATATTTCTGTGCAGGAAATTGAACTAAATGATAATGTTCACATCTTAACAACTCTTTATGGTATTCTGGACCGAGGCGCCTTGTTGAAATTGTTTTTATTAGTACCACTATTTACCCAGTCCCCTATGATATAGTGTGAGCCTCCTTAATCTCTAGGATAGTAACCCTTCCAGCTACTGTTCATTCATCTTAAATAATCCTTTAATTGTTGGTAAAAGGGTATCGTAGATCCTTAGCACAAAAAATGAGACTGTAAATTTTAATCCGGGGTCCCACGATACTCGAAAGCAGGTAGAAACTCAAAAATATATAATAAAAGGGGCTTATTGATACAGCTCTAGCTCTTTGTCCACAAGATCCGTTGAAATACCCGTTTGAAGTGGTTTTTGTTGAAAATAATTGGTTTGGCTCAAACTACCGAAGGCTGCTGCATCATGCTGCGATACTGTAGATTGCCATTTTATTTTTACTACATACTTATGTAATAGACAATTCCTTACACGTCCATATACATATTTCCATATATACATACATATAATATATTACGAAATACCAGAGCACTGCAGGTAAGTTGAACACGAATCTACGAGAATAGTTAACGAGCGTTCGAGTCGGATCGTTACGTCCAAGTCATGTGTATTATTAAGCCTAAGAAGGAATGCGCGGGCGAACCCGGGTCGCCTGCTAGTATGCAGTAGCCGACGTGAGCTATCTCCGTACATACGTTGACCTTAGGGCAACAATTACATCGTTCCATTTTACTTGATTTCTGTAGCTACATTTGTGTATGTTCGTGTATTAAAGCGTAAGGAAATGTCCGTTTCGAAATTGTGCAGGACCTGCGGTTCTTGTGCCTAATGATTGTACATGATAGTAATAATCTGTTATGAGTTCTTAAATGGCGTTGATTTCATTTTAATCTCTGGTTGTTGACTCTGATTAAGTAACTCGGTTCTAAATCGTAGTGATTTCATTTTAGTCTCTGGTTCTTGATTAGGATGAAGTAGCTAGTAAATAGAGGCAAACATTAACAGATAGAAGCACGTACTTGTACGTAAAGAAGGTTACAGAAACATTTGACAACACTCCAGCGCAGCGAATTAAACTCTTGAACCTCTTGTCTGACTATACTTAACCTAAAAATTATAGTCAGACAAGTGGTTAATAAACATAACTATTACAAAACTTCTTTGATAACAGTACGACAAACCAATAGAATGTGCTGACTAATTATGAGACCGTAAAATAACACTGTAGAAGAAGATTCTTCTAATTTTTTCTCCAAATCAGTGTTCCTTTGTCGATCCGAATGCTATTAACAGGAACGAGATTGTAAGATTAGCCTTGGTTAAAGATACGAATCTTTTGACCCCTGATCCGCTAATAATCGTGTAGCCGTCGTATTTGGTGGGCATTATTGTACCTTTTTAGTATCGACACCGTCACACGACCAGCGGCACTTGCTCACGATGACTTTGCAATTTGCTTTGTAAGACTAAGTGTAAACGAGATGTCTTTATTCGATTGTAATGGGCTTTGGGATAACTGGGACAGTGCTATTGTCGGAAAATGAAGATGTGTTCTTTTTGGTGGAGGTGCCGGATTTTATGAGCGTCACAAACTTTGGTATAAATCTCTGAATTTTCTTTAGTGGTGGAGGGAATGTAGACAAACATAAGCTTCATGAAGGAAGATAAAATACATTCGGTCTCGAGGAAGCGGGAAGGTATACAGGAGTCATAAACATAGGTACAAATCTTTTCGAATATACAAAGAAACATGGGTGCAGTATACTCGTATATCTCAACAGGAGTTTTATGGACTTACAAGAGAGAATTTCTAAATAAATATTACATTGATATTAGGCTTGGAAGTTAGAAGTGAACACTATACAGGGGTAACACACCTTGGTAATGGAGTGTAACTGTAACAGGTCTGCATTAGTAACTATGAATGTTCTATGTATAGTGTCACATAAAAACGAGGAATCGTAAAACAAACAATTTCAATCTATTCGCTTCGGTGACAGCAGCTATGCATTTCAAAGACCTGAATATGAATTTAAGTCCGCAGTTACAACAGAAACAACTTGGTTTTCTCGATCCTGGTCCTCGTTACAAGCACTTCCACAAACAAAGCTTCACATCATGGAGCACTTGTGTGGCTGCAATAAATACTTATTTGCGATACCGTGAGCTTGTCATCGTAAGGTACAATCAATGGACAAGAGGCGAGCCGGTCGGTCACTCCGCCCGGGGCATTGTTCCCATACAACTTATATTTGCTTTAGTACTAAACCCATCGCTACGTTAAATGCCACCCATACGATTGTAAATTGCTGTTATTGAATATGACTACTCGTAGCATACTTTGTCTGCAATGAACTCAATAAAACTTTATAGTGTGTATGAGAAAGTTGTAACTTTTCTACTATTGATATTGCGAACTAACCCCGTTGTATAATGTTCATTGTTGCGATGCGTGATCGCTTTTTGTTTATTTTACTACGCGAGATCATCGATGCCATCAAAGATGACGGTGATGCATGCAGACAACTAATCATTTTAACGGCTTTAGGGGTTTGTTTGACCCCAGCATATATCATATGCCATAGCTTATATCCTCGGAAGTTGTCAAGAACCAAAAGTATCCAGCAGAGCCTCATTCATCTATCAATTGGTCGCATTAGAGGCAACGAGCCAGTGAAATGTTTATGAAGTTGCAATGGGCTCATTTATTATAGGACGCACGCATGCTCCGGCGCAAGACGTGTTTTAAAATTATAATTTATGGCTTATTTGAGTGTCGAAAGAGTAGATAGAGTGGGCGGCACCGGTTATAGACGGTATACGTACATCTTATGCGTATTGGTGTAAATGTCGTCGCCTGTATTGTTCGTAACGGTGTAATGCACGCTAAGCTGCAATCAACTCCGATTTATAGCTCCGGCAGTATGTGTGAATTATCATTATGTTTCACATTAATAATACATTACCGACCTGTAACAATAGTTTTGGTACTAATGGCAACTACTTAATATGGTCTAGGTTGAGTTTGCAATCGTAGGCATCTAATAGCAATTGGCGCGATTGTTGACCTGAATTATTTTTTCAAGCCAGTTAGAGGTCAACGGCCTTCCTGATGGTGTTTTGTAATGACACCCATTGCAAACACACGCAATGCTAGTACCCGAGTATAATCGCGTAATACACTATAAATCACAATCTGAATCAGATCAGAGATATTGCTAATCCATTACTTCTTATATCAATCAACAACGTTATTGAACAAGTTTATGATATTGCACTATCAAAATGAAAGCCATTGCTACTGTTAGTGTGTTACGCATTTAACCCGCTAAAGATTTTGAAGATCACTTGCTGACCGCACTGGTGTACCTACATAATTTCAAAGATATTTTTAGGTACTTGCAAACTGGAACACAGGAATACTGTTAGGCTGCGAAAATATACCAGCTATATCTTAGGACTAACCACGCAAGGAGCTCTCCTGCAAAATTACGAAATACGAAGCAAAATCCTCAAATTATTTTTCGTTTCACACGTCCTTACAAAACATAAAAGTATTTCCCTATAGTTAATGCAAAAAGTATGCAAAATAAACTGCGTAGATTAGTATCGAAAGCGTATCTAAATGACGTGTGCGAGTTAAAGCGAATAACTTGCGCGTGCGCGTCTAGGGGCGGTGCTTAGTTTGGGCAGGATACCATCGTCTGATCAAGCGATATGTTTAGTCTAACCTTTCCGTTTATCCTTTCGGAGAATAGCCTAAGCCTTTTACGAACTTGACTGTATAAGCCTTTAAGGAACTTGGCTTTGACTATATTAATATAATGACTAGGATTTTGCTTTGGATAACAGTATTGGAGGGATTAATAAGAAGGATCAGAGCACGAGAGTTCATTTGGGTAATTGGATAACAAATCTACAGGAATACGGGTCCTACTTTAAATAAGCTAAGCCCTCATCTCGTCTAGGTAAGACCTTAAACTGTAGCATGTCTTCGAGTTTCGTTAGACAATACGCTGGAATTCCGTCAAAGACAAGCCTTTATTGACGAATTTTGAAAAAAAAAGATTTATGTCTTATCTAATTATAAAGCTAATTTAACTTGTAAATTGACATTAAAACAAGGAACTAATAGAAGCAATAAATCATGATTACAAATAATAATTACTATAAGAAGGCCTGCGAAATTGGTCGCGCCACTCTTTCAACTTGTTAAGTATCTTCGACCTCTGACACTGAAGGTTTTTTATTCATATCAATGTTATTATTGCAATCTATTGTTGTCAGAAATGATGTATTGGATCTTTTTAAAAGACTTATTATCTATTTTAGATAATCCAGCCAGTCACGACGGACGTTACATAAAATTGTCTTGTGGCTGCGTTTGCACCAGAAATGAGCGTGGATGCGTAGCGGGGTATTTATGTGAAACTAACGAATAACATCGCTTCATTTTCATAGCTTGAGCTAAGCTAGTGTTGTTATTGGTTAGTTTTACGCACATCCCTCGCCACGCATCCTCGCTCATTTCTAGTGAAAACGAAGCCTTATCGATGACAAAAAGAAGCATCTGTTTTATTACTTCACTGTCTCTGGTCCTGGTTCAAAGGCTGCTTTATGTATCGCTCATGCAGGTTCGTAAGTAAGCCTTGAGGTCGTCCAAAGGTGTATTACCAAATATAGTGACGTTTACGATACGTCGATAGTATCGCGGAACGACATGCCTACGGTACTAACAATACAAAAAGGTAACAGTTAGTTATTGTGATTGGTTTCGGCAGGCAGTGCGCGGGAAAACTCTCAGTCACGCTTACTCGTGGCCCGGGACCCAACTCGATCGAAACTCGATCAGATAAGAGATGCGCACAAAAATACCGAGCCGATGGTCCGATGGAGCGATCCGCAGTCGTGATCGATAGGGAATCGAAGTGTCACGCGCAGGGTTAACGCCCGGCGGTCAGGGTCGGGGTTCCTCGTCTTGCATTTATGCATCGCAAATATCGTTTCCCTCGACGGATACATCGTTACGTGGAATATTACATGTAAACACTTCATTGTTATTCCCTATCGACTGTTTTTATTCGTGACTCGCCGACAGAGATCGCGCTTTTACTTGCCAAGCTCGCGTCTGGGTGTTTAGCCTTTCCGACATGTCAGTGTTTGTCTAGCCACTCATTTGATTAGAATTTGTGATATCTTTACAAAGAATAAAATGTTCGTGAGTGAATTTAGGTTTTAGTTATTGCGCCATCGTCTTACTGTTTTCCATATAGTAGCACGTAAAGCTCTAATGAAGTTAGCAATAAAATATTACAATGCGCATGTTAATCAGTCCTTACATGCAAATAAATGTATTAAGAAAATTTATATTTCCATTGTAGTCCGTATTCATTCCACGGAATGCTCTGCAACTCTGTAAGTCCGTATTGCAATTGGCACTGACAACAAACGTATTAAAGGGATTGCTAGACGATTCGTTCCATTCCGTTCCGGAACTTAATACTTACACTTGTGAACGCTAAACGCCAATTTCAAAGCGAATGGTATCAAATCACCATAAAGCTATCTCGGTTATGGCTCAATATGGAGCGCACGGAATAACGGACAACTGTTCACTTCTAAGAATGATGTAGGTACAATGTGCACTCTGACCTACGATACGGTTTAGGCATGAGATTGAAGCAAAGAATATGCAGTGACCTACAGGATTATGATAAACTTTACAATGCTTTTCAACGAAATATGCTTAGACTAAGATATTCGTGTCGACGTAAGTTTATTCTATTATAAAAGAAACAACAAGTCACGGAGAGTATGATACTAAATTGAAAGCATACGGAGAATGGAATACCGTGTGCTAAAGTTAGGTTATTGTATTCTATTTCTGTGCTTAGGATTCTATTATTAAGTTTGTTTGTGTCGTTCTTTTATGACTTTCACGACCTTTCGTTTAAGAACCTTTTGTACTTTATAATAAAACTAGCTTCTGCCCGCGACTTCGTCCGCGTGAAATTTCACCGTCCCCCCATTCACCCATCTTAGGGGTGAAATTTTAAAAAACCCTTTCTTAGTGGATACCTACTATTCACAAAGAACATAATCAGCCTGTAATGTTCCCACTGCTGCGACACTGGCCACCTCTCGGTGAGAGGGAGTGGGCCGTAATCCACCACGCGGGCCCAGTGCGGGTTGGCAGATGTCACATGTCTTCGAATTTTTGGTTCTAGGACATGCCGGTTTCCTCACAATTTTTTCCTTCACCGTTTTGAGAACAGTGGTGATGAAATAATTTACACAAAGTAAAGCGCCTGTCTGGGTTCGAACCTACGACCTACAACTCGTAAGTCGCGGCTGTTACCACTTGGCGACCACTGCTCACAAAGAACATACCCTCCAAATTTCATGTCTCTAGGACCAGTGCTTTAGGCTGTGTGTTGATATATCAGTCAGTCAGGACTTTGAAATCAACAAAAAATCAAATTCAGCATGCATATTCGAAACCATCACAAAAATAAACCATTACACCACGATTTACCTCATTCCAACAAGTAAAGTTCATGGTTTAACAAATTCCATTACAGTTTACGCGAAGTAGATCAATCACTAGTACCTGTTTGGGGCAAAAATGTAATTGAGTGGGGTCAGGCGGTTCCCCATCGGCGCAGGAGCATAGGTTAATCGAGTGTGCGCCCGAACAACCCGCTGTCACAGCGCATAGGCGATAGCGATTAACGACAACTTATTGCCTTTTAGAAGAATAGATTGGGTACAGATAGGATTGGGAGATTAGGAGGTGTTAAATTGGGTATTGTAAGATCAGTATCTAGGTATGTCGTTGTGCATGTGTAAGTGTACTTTGAAGGCTTTTGTTGTGAATGAAGACATGTATACTTTAATATGTCAAGGTTTGTAGTCATATTTTTCCGTTTGTATTTTCTTAAAGATACTCACAGTATACCGTTGGAGACCTTTAACTTAAACCGCACCAGTTAAACTCTCGAGTCCAATAAAGGTTTAATGACTACAAATGTCGCATTTAAAATTCTCTGGAACACGGAAACGAAGGCGACATTTTATGTCATCACGTTGAGCCATAGTCGTAACATGGTGACATGAGGTTATCGCGCAGTCTTAGCAGTGTGTGCACGGCCTGGGGACGCGGAAGCGGCGCAAGAGTCGCTGATAACACCACATAATAAAACAATGCACGCCAACATGCCCGCCACTTTGCCTATGTCCCGCCTTTTTCAATGAAAATTTAAGGGCAAAGTGATTTACTACGATGATACGATGATATGCTAGACGCTTCGGAAATGGCTTCAACAACCGGTAAATGGTCGCGACGTTTACGATATGATTAACTTTATTATCACAGGTCAACATCCACACCGCTTTTGTATAAATATTTAAACTCAAACTCACCCGTATTTTGAGACAAATCCAATACAGTCGTAAATTGCATCGTTTCCCACTTTATAAACATTAACACTTCACACGAATAAAATATACATAAAATGCCACGTAATCATTCTAATAGCTATTAGATTTGTAACAATTTAAGTTGTAGATACAGTTAAAGTTAATGACATTGACATTACTTACTGAATAAAAATGATATCCAATTAAAAACGTCCTACGCATCGTAATAAACGAATGATACTGCATTCCGACACTCAGCCTAGCTCTCGTTTTATTCTTTGAACGAAAAAGGTGTAGTTCTAACTAAAAACTCGTGTGATTATCGAAATTTTAATGAGCCCATAAATAACATTGGGCCTTTGATTATTACTCGAATGTGGGACAAATTGGAGATGCACCCTCGGGTCTCGACAGTTAACAATACTCAAAGGACCGTAGGGTCAAACTTTTTTCTTCTCGCCCAAATAAACCGCTTTGAATGGAGGCTTGATTTTATGATTTATAGGGCCCTTTATCCGGCCTCTGCTTCTCCGTATTCTGTTTTGATTGAGGTTCCTTTCAGTGCTCCGAAGATTGATTGTTTCTGATGGTGTGGGAGTTTTTGTTGACTACGTCCGAGTGTAAATATTTTAGTTTTATTTTTGTTTCTCTATGAAAAAGTGGTCTGAGCCTGAACGGTGGCAGGAACGAAAACATATCATTTGTAATGGGTTTGAAGCCTTAAGGTATCCTTCGATGGATGGTGTTTATGCCCATTTATAAATTTGATATAATTGCCCAGGAATTTGTGTCAAGAATTAATTTATCGGTAGTTAACTGCCAAATCACGTCAGTTACAGAACTTATAATTATAATTGATAGTTTATTGGTAAAGTAAAGCCAGCAAAATTGCATTTCAGTGTTGGCATTGAGATATTGCCGTTTCCAGCTGTATCGATTGCGAGGCATTCCCGAGCCTGCGAGAAGCAATTGAGCAATAGCATCCACCGCGGGGCTACCTTCCTGATTGTTCCTTCGAGACTTAACTGAATACGTCCATCCTGCCACGATAGACCTATGAACTTTACAGACTTGTTCTACTTTTTAATCTTTTCCTAGTCTCACATTTTTAAATTGAGAAACAAATGACACGCGTTGACTTAATCATTTCCACGATACTTTTTTCAACAATCTGCCGGGCCAATCAAAGCTGAACTGGTGCTTTGTAATTCTCTCTCTCTTTACACCCGATGACATTTCTCATTAGGCCCCTCGTAAACAAGGACACTTTGACGCTTACTAATATGCTCATGTCAAATCTTTACGACTATCGAACAATTTAAAGATGTTGAAGGGTCTTTAAATGGGTATAGGATTGTTATAAATTACTCTAGGGACCGAGTAAGCGTGATTTCGATAGCCATTAGGGGTATCTGACAAACTGATTAACGAAGCTAAAGCCGTAGGTTACGTATTATAAAGTTTATTTTTGTGGATGACAGGATTTGAAATTCAACGGTAAACACATTAAAAAATCTTAAAAAACATAAACCCTCAACGAAGAACTTTTATAGGCCAATAACGGTACTGGATGGGACATTCAAAGGCATGTCAAAGCATTAAACCGAACCGCTAAAGGGCTTTATAAATTGGCCTCGCCGAATCTATCCCATGTGTTACACTGCCCGAAGGCAGGGGACTGCAATTGAAATGTCCCGCTAGCATGTAGTGGGTGCTAGCCGTGTCCATTTCCGCAATTTCAAGACGTACAAGAGCCGATCGTGTACCGACAATGGGCGCTATCGTGGGGCGTCTAATCACGAGGGCCGTTGTACTGTTAGGTCGCTGTATCGCCCGCGGCCGAGCCAGCTCGTAATATGCGTGCGAACGCGATCCGATCGTCGTCGCCTGCGCAACATCTCGCCTGATCTCGGTAACGTTCGCTGGGAGCACTATCTGACAATGCACTAATCACTGTGACCGAACTAGCTTGATTATGGACGGACAAAGGTCTCGCTATCCGTAATGGCTTGTCCGTTACACGTTAGTTTAATCGATGGTTAATTGCCGGTTAACATGAAAAAATTCCAAAACGGTACTGACCGAATGGTTGTACTTGTAATGTCGAATTACTTGACAGTTAATTAGGGCCTGCCATTCAGCGGCAGCCTTGTTCAGAGCTTTGTGGCAAACTTGTAGTTTCGTAATGTCTGTCGTATGTCCGCCCGCCAACAATACTGCGCCTATGATTTATGGTCGCAAGCCCTTGCCGTAGATTGAACTCTTTGTAATCATTGACAAATTATGCGGCTACCATTTACTTTTATCCGTTCCTAGCTTTGTTTCTTGTTAAGAATATAATAGCTTCGATAGCAGTGACCGTTGAGTGCGCAACGAATTATAAATAATCACCTAACTGCACCGTTAGCAACTGACATTTGAGATTTACTTTCATAGACATTGTTTTAGTTTATAATAAATATCGGCATAATTAGTGCTGCTGAACATTATTTAAGCTGCGCATGGCGTATGACTCCCGGGTAAACTAGGGCTCTCTTGTCGGCTTTGTGAGCGGTAAAGTAAGCAGGGTTTTATTCAACATCTTAATGATCACCAGTTGCATTATCTTTACAAAATCTATCGGTGAACGACCGTATTTATTAGCAGAAGTATACCGCTTGACGCGTAAACAAACACAACGACTACCTATGCATACTATGTAAACTAAACACAACCTTCTTCCGTCAATCTTGAATATTGGAACAACTTCCAAGGAACCATTAGCGCGGACACGCACGTTATGATTTGCACTATTCGTACCTTCTAGTGAAGTAATGCTATCCTCTGCTAGATACCCATAAATTTTTCAAACAGTTCCCTTCTCGTGTAACAATACATTTGCTTACAAACAACATTTATTAAGTTCGGACACAAAGGCGAGATTCCTGTGGCTAGCTCTATGCCTGAAATAAACACTTATAAATCTCAAAAGGGTTATATTTAATCACTGGTGCCCCCACAGAAAGCACGTTTGTAGTTGAAGTCTGAATTATTTTAAAGCTGTGACTGGGTCTTTTATTGTGGCCAGGCATTGTAAGACCCCGGTAAATCAGCTTAGTAGACGGATGCTGTGAGTGTTATCTTCTCTACTTTGAATTGTATGAATCTTGCTTTTGATATTATGTTCTTAGTGGACCTTTAGTGAAAGCTTCTTGTCTCTTCAGTGTCATTTTTGCAGCTTTCGTGAGTGATTTATGCTGGGAATCGTTTAGGGCTTTCGTTTGCGAAAACTGCAGTCTCGTTAGTATATTTTTTAGTATAAAGTATGTCTTTTCCCAGGGTTTAATGTATCCCACACTTAAATTCATTAAAATCGGTACAGCCATTTCGGAGATAAGCCGGAACAAAAAGAGACAAAAATTTAAAAAATCGTTTTTTTTGTTATTAGTACCGTAAATACTTTTGTATGCGTTTAGTAATAAGCTGTAATTTTGACATTACAAACAGACACTAAAACTTTATTTATTTTTGTATATATGTATGTATATAAGATGCTATGTTGGCGTGAAGATGTAACAGGCATATCTACACACTGTCCACTTGATAAAAACGTCACAGCCACTATGAACTTTATAATACTTTAGGAGTTATCGATGCAGACGAACTTGTGGAATTGCCAGATCTGCAGTCAACCTCCTGAAAATATAATCTCGAGTTCCACTTTGTCTTACAGTCCCATATTTATGGAGACACCTCAATGCCCATGTTTGCCAAACTACTTTATTTATGGCACAAATAGATAACCCAATAAGTAGAATAACAATATGGCAACCTGTTGAAGTTATCTGCTATATCCGCCCAACACTACTGAGTGAACGTAAAGATTGAACTGATAACATGACCACATTGAAGTTTGGAAATTTAAATGTAGGTATAATTCATATGCAAGAAACGTAAAACTTTTTTCTCAACTAAGTAACCATGGCCAGACATTGCACAAGACAATGGAGGTTTGGAAGGAAAAAGGGGTTTGCCGAGCTGTGGAATACAATATAAGCTAACAAAAAAAATTTAACTACTAATAACAAAATATTAATTATTGAAACATAAGACGATAATAATTAGTAGACCTTTCGTCGCATTTTCGGATGTTTTTAAAACACCTGATTGGTGATGAAACTTCTAACTATTCCTTAAAAAAAAAAAAGTAAGTGTTTTTGTAAGTAAACATAAAAGAGCTAAACTAAGTAGGTAGATTGTGCATCTGTGATTTTTTTTTTGATAATTAATGTTATATTTTGTTAGCTATTTTTCAATTAATCCAGCAAATCCTATAAGGTCCGGCAAGGCAACAGTGAAACTAAATTAACAGTTAGAACCAGCTGTTAACATTAGCACTTTCAATCAAAAAAGGGTCAAGTCCATTTAACTTTATTAGCACCGAACTTCAGAACAATAGACTAGAAATCCACTTCGTAAATTTTGGGCAAAGTTTCGTTAAAATTTTGTACAAAGTTTTGAAGCTAGGTTATTCCTCACTATGTTCACATTTAAGGTTATTTAAAAGCTAATAATCTATTGTCGGCTTATTCAAATTTAAACAATTTAGTGTAACAGATTGGACGAGAAACCTTTGTGGTGGAATCCATTTTAATGCTATTAGTAAATGGATTGGGTTCAGTAAGGAGACACTTAAGGATGGTTTGACCACAAACTGAAGACGATCATAAAGATGGGGTTTTATTACATGTTGGTTTTGACTTTGAAAGGAAATAGGAGTCGTTTTGTGTTTTCGATTTATGAAGAAAATGGAAATGCAGCCTGCCAGAAAATGTTATTTTTTTAACCGATGACCGTTAGGGTAGTTGTGTTCTTGAGTGGAGACCGCGAATTGGCAAACGTAAGGTAGGACGCCCTCAAGCTAGGTGGAGCGACATTCTTCACAGGGTGGCTGCAGCTGGAGAGTTGCCGAGGATCGAGGTGAATAGCACACAATTGGAGATGCCTACATATGTTCAGCAGTGAACTGCTGTAGGTTGCTGATGATGATACACTGTCCTATTTCTATATGTGGTCCAATTGATTTTTGTTTATTTTTCTAATGTTGATAATTGTTACTGTCGCTCGAAACACCCAGTCTCTTAAAAAAAACCTAATTTACCTGCAATAGCTACGTATAATTTTTCCTTCTAAAAATAGAAAACAATTTCCTTTCTCCCTCCTGAGAAATTTAATCACACGGCTAAAAACCTCATATTTTACGGAACACTTCTAAGTCCACCGTAAATCCGTACAACAGCATATTGCGGTCAAGTGGGAGCGAGTAAGGCGCTTAGCCCGACCCAACCACCTCAGACTTAAACGACCTAAATCAGATTATAATTATTTTTTCTTTCACTTTCCATACCACTGAGTAAGCCACTTTACAAGTACGTAGGTACTAGGAACATTAATTGTTCAGCAAATTGAATATCAGTTTAAATTTTCCGTATATTCAAATTACAACTGTCATTCTGCAATCAGTCGTATGTAATTGCAAATTGCAAAAATAATACGGCAAATTGAAGTAGTGTGCCAATGTGCTAACCAAAACATTTCACTGAATGCACAGCTACCTGTGCAATCAATGTCCTAATTTCCACCATCAAAAGTGAAACTAAACGTTTTTCGTTGGCAAAAAAACAAATGTTTCATGCAAACCGTTTCGTTATTCTAAGTTAGGTTAACCCGATATCTATTTAAGATATACAAGCAAGATGAATAGACACCGTTCCATCTCGACAAACCCGACTCACGCTTGCAAATCGCACAGAGGCCGTTTAACTAAAGTCAACCACACAACAAGGAGATAACTGTTGCAACCATTTCACCCGTTACGACATTATTAATGATCCCAGATCGGATCACTTACTAAATTGAATCCAGAAACGCGTCCAACGACCAAACAGGTTTTTACGTCCGCAACAAGGCATCATTGTTTCATAAAACCAATTGAAAGTAAATATCCGTTGTTTTAGAATGTCGGTCGGTTCGATAAAGCATTAATTTTTAATTCAGAACAGTCGTGACGTGACTACTATTACTTCAAGGTGCTTTAGTATTGCTTAATCTAAAAGAGCGATCGTCTGCCAAATGTACCTGTGTCGCTATTGTTCATTTGCACTAACAAGCCATCCAAGACACCGAATATATTGAAACCAGAAGGAACATACAACGAGCGTAAACGCACGCACACTAAGACACGCTTCAAGTATTACGACTGCAAATGCACTCGTCGCGACTGGCATGCGTTTGAGATACTGAAGAATCCAGTCAAGATCGATTAGTTTTTCAGTATCTCAAACGCATGCCAATCGCGACAAGTGCGTCCAGAATATTGCTTTTATCAAAGTGTGGGATATGTGTAAATCAACTTTATCTTACCTTTTTGCACACAATTTAAAATAATTAAAGTATTCATTACAATTTGTTTTTTTTTTATGATCTCTCAGATAGATAGAAAGAAAGGGTCTATTTTTTGCACGCAAGTGTAGTTAGAGATCACTTTATGTACGCATCTATGTGTCCGCGCACTTAGTTTGGTTCGATGTAAAGAGCAGATCTTCTGTACCTTTCTATTCTGTGCCCACGTCTCGTTGTGACCGCCTTATGTCAGGAGCTAATCATTTAAGTCCGTTGGTAATGGTGGGCAGTATTGTTCTCTAGTGAACCGTGGTTAGGTAACGCTATCGCAATGAGCCACAAACTTTCCAGTTATTAATTATGCTTTATTGGCTTCGGCTGAGGACCGCCCGTCATGTTTACATACGCCTTGGATAATGTTGCACAGGTCATAAGATTATGAAGCGACTAAATAGCTGGTCATAAATATTGTGATCGTTGTTTGTTGTTTTATTTAGATGAAGTTCATTATGAATTATGTTGCGGTTTTATCACGAATCTGAAGAGATTTAGTGCTTTTCACTTCAGGTATTTTCATATACATTTTTTAGTCTCGTATTTGACCAATATCTCACCGGAACACATCAGACAATCTTTTCTTACCTACTACTACTCTGTTAGCCTTGTGTGGGATCACACGTCTCACATAATATAAGTAGACACACCATCCAATATATAAATAAAAGGATAATAAACTTATTATTGAAATCCTTAGAACGGTCTTTCCTTTGGTGTTCAACCATTAACCCTAACATGTATTATCTATATGTGAAGTGAGCTGTCAATCCCTGGCGATCTCTAGTATCAGGTGGAATGACTGGTCACTTCACCTAAGTTTTCACGGTGAGATTTTTGCAGAATAGCACTGCAGGGAAATGATGTTGCATGCTTGGCTATAGGTCGACAGCTTAACTGAGACGTTGCCTGAGGTAGCTGCGCGGTGCGGGAGGGGTGATAGTTGTCACAAGTTGACGAATCACTGAGTTCTCGCATCACGTCTCCACACCCCTCCCGCTCCGCGGTGCTACCTCAGGCAACGTCTCAGTTAAGCGGTCGGCTTTGAAGAGAGTTGTCACACCTTAAACAAACTTTGACATGAAAGTAAAAAACACCGAAAAGAACAACAATCTTTTTCTTTAACACATTAACACGACAACATCATTGTTTATATTTGTAGAACAATGACCGTGTGTACGAAGTGAAACACGAACAGTAAACTCACAAAACGACCGTAACGCAAACCACAAAGTTTACGTAACACCGTGGGATTCGAACGGTCAATATGACGTCACACAGAAAATTGACCATATGTGTACCAGTTTGATGTAATTCTTGGTTAACTACCAAATACTTTTTTATTTATTTTATATTAAATAACGATGTTGATGTAATTCTAACTGGTGTCATGAGTCATAATAATTTTATGTGCAACTTATCTTTGATCTTTTAGGCTCTTTTATAGGCTCTTTCCGTAAGAAAGTGGGAGTTTTTGATGAAAGTTAATGCACAATGATATCCCAAATTAGTCCTAAAAGTTATGAAATATGATCTGCTAGCCACAATAAAGTTTTATGTGGGAGTGTATCCGGTATGTTAATGGAGGACAAGTAGCAGTTCTACATGAAAAATGGGCCCTGGTATATGGCCTTCCCGTGGGTGAATAAACGCGTTAAGTCATTTATCATGAGCCTGATGTAAGCCAATGCTCCTCTCATAATGGCCGACCTGTATCTACTGGATCACCTTGTTGTCTTGTTTGTGCAGAATAAACAAGTTTTCTTTATTTTCTTTTCTTTCTAACATCGAGAGGGCCCAGAAAATCTAAAGTATTGATAGATATTGAATCCTAGATGTCGCTGACTAACAGCAAAGGAAAATATCATCATCTGCCTAGCCTTTTCCCAACTATGTCGGGGTCGGCTTCCAGTCTAACCGGATGCAGCTGAATACCAGTATTTTACACGGAGCGACTGCCTATTTGACCTTGGTAAGACTGGTTGTCAGATTATCGGGCTTCTGACGACCCACAACGACTGTCAAAGATGCACGAATGACAGCCGGGACCAACGTCTTAACGTGCTTTCCGAGGCACGGAGGGGTCTTCGCCGTCTTGGTATGTTAAGATAGTCACCCATCCACGGACCAACCGAGGCAAGCGTAGCTTAACATGATCGATCGACCCGTGCGGCTGTTATTACTTAGCCACAAGCCCCTTGCCCCGCAAAGGAAAACATCGTTGGGAAACCTGGATTTGCCAAATTCTGAAAAGGCCTGCATGCACTAACAAGCATGGTGATTGAAGCTCGCTTGCTTGGCTGTGTGAGAAGAAGCTTTTGCCTTGCAGTGGGACAACAGGCTGGTATAGATATATAGACAACTGACCCAACGGTTGGACATGAGCCGCCACGTTGTTATTGTGTAAAGTTTTCCAAATAACCTTCAACTAGTTTTCAAACGCCACTGCACTGTCTCAACAGCGAGCCTCTAGGTAAACATCTAAGTAAGCTATCACGATGACTCACGGTCATACCCGGCTTTCAGGTGATCCAAATTTCTAAGTAATAGTTTCATTACGAATTCATGCTACGGTGTAATGTGGGTTGGATAAATAAACTGCTGTTTGTGCCGTCAATCCCTCCTCATGATATTCACCAAACATATGAGCCGTAGATTCCACTGATAAGTCACATAATTAAAAAATAAAGCACTATTTGTATTCAGGTTTCGGTTTTATTAAACGTACGCTTATGAAATTGGGGCATACATCATTCTGTTGTAGCAATGAATGGACCAACTCGTTTGATCATAGTTTCTAGGCATTTAGGTACTGCTACACGTGTCCTCTTAAAAGGCATGCAGTACTTCCAATTTTCTCAACCAGCCAACGCTATAATGTTCCCAGTACAGTAAGTATCCTATTCAGTAAACACGGTTCAGATAAAAACGTTAACCGCCGTTACATCTCAGTACATATAAATACAAAAAATAAGACATGATAATGCATAATGCCATTTTACAAGCGTCTCATTGAAATGCGAATAAATTAACATAAACGACGCGACGATGGCTCGCAGGGAGCGTTTGCGGAACAAGCTTACGCAATAAATATCAGAGTAATGACGGCGCATTGAGTTTCGCCGGGAGATGGCGCGACTGAATAAGGGACATTAATAAAGATTTACTCTACAGACCGCAACTACCGCTCGTGTTCTCAGACGCCCTTCACACATTTTCGCTGATGAAGCACCAACGCAAACCGCAATTATCATCTCTTATCGGCTTCACGGAGTATCAAAGACATGCTGTCTTTTGTTTGGCACGACGTTCCATTTTTTGCCAAAGCCCTGATCCCGATCTGCTTGCATGTGAATTCGTGACTGTCGATTTGTGGGAAATTGATAAGTGAACTCAAACAAGGTCGGCGAAAAAGGACCTCACCTTTCTAAACCTTGCACGACATAGTATAATACAGCAGTTCAATGAAAAATCATGTAGCATGGGAAAAGTTTATGGTATCTCGTCTTACAGTTATCATTGAGCATGCGTAACTGGTGCGCAGAGGACTATCGGCCGGTTATCTCCTCTGCGCCCGCGCTTTGTTAGCTGCGTGCCTAGAATAACAAGTCTATCGGAACTATTAGCAAATATGAAACCTTCAATTATACGTTGTTTATTGGAAAACTGCAGATAAACGCAGTTGCGTGTCGACTGGAGCTGTGCAAAACGTAATTTATGTATAGTTATGAATTTAGCTAGAGCTTTAAATCTAAAAAGGCCCATATAAGGAAACTGAATCTAAATTAACGGCAAAGAGGCATTCAGCTAGATGTTTCGACGGATTTTATTTATGTTGTTATCTGTGTAAGCTCTCAATGGCCACATGGTTTCGGTTCGCGTGTGAAACCCCGCCATCAGGCACATCAGGCGACTCGTTATTGCATTGCGTGCTTTAATGTGCAAACGTGAATTTTAAACTGCACCATGAATTATTACCTACAGTTGATTTGAGCGCATTATCTGTGTGTTTGTGTTGCTGCCCGGGGCGAGCGTGATGGCGTGAAATTTCCGCGAGAGATCTGTAATTTATGCGTTGAAGAATGACCACTATCTGCGCGGCTACACATCGTGGCCCGAGCACAAGGATAAGTAAAGAAAGCATTAGGAAAGTTCGTGCAATAGTTGCCGCATAAGTCACCCGTATACACCCGAAGGGCATAAACATAGTTATTTCTGAATACCAACCATTCGTAGACATTATTTGAAATTCAAAATATTCGCAATTTCGCCGAGTTTTATCCTGGCAGCGGCAACGTCAGCGACATTCCTTTGCACACCTTTATCTGTGCCACTGAATTCTTGGTAGACGTGCAATTTGAAATATTTTTCCTTTAGCAAGGGCGTGTGATAAATAACGTTCGCGTGAGTTATGTAAAGCTCATTTATAGTATATGGTACAGATGGAGAAGTGATTTATCAGGAGATATATCGGATGTTAAAAATAGTTATAGTGCAGTAGTGGGCTTGGGCTCAGTAAGTAATGGCTCCGAGTGAGATTTGTGACCATCTACGTGCGTCGCAGGCGTGATTGCAAGTCGCCGATTAAATTCTTAATGAATAGCTTTATTGTGCATTCTATGAACAGTTTCTTTGTTGCGTTCTTTTGAACTTTGATTGACTCATCATTGTGCTCTTGACTGCCGGATATTACCTTCATATTGTTCCAAGCATTGAACAGATTTAATAATAAGTAATTTGTGCTATAAATTCATCAGAGGCGACTATTTATGTGTCACAGCTCGGTGCTAATAATGTTACAATAGTCAGTTTCATTCACAGCTGTTTCGTTTATTATTCCGTAATAACTCTATTACAGATTGCAATATAAATTATCTTGATGTATTGCTTTAACAATTTTTCATTTTGTGTCAATGACAGCGCTCTAATGGAGATGGATACTAATGAAATCGTCTTAATGTTTCTAATAATGATCTGCGATAATCGAATGCCACAACAGAGTACTCATGCAAATTACAACAATAAGAAAATAAAGAATTGTGACCTTGGTGTGTTCAGTTCAAAATGTACTTAGCATGATTGTAATCGTGCTTGTTTATTTGTATCATTGTTTTGTTCTTTTTTGTAATACATAATAGTGGTCTGTTATTTGCTAGCAAATATCGTTTTCATTAAGCCAATCGCCTATTTGTTAACATTCTAGATCATATGTCCAGATATTATTCAAAACTCTTATTTGAATTCGGTCTTTATCAGATTCCTTATGAGAGAAACTGTCCCACTATGACTGTTTTATTTTCTCGTTACAAACTATCAAGTACTAGCAGCGCCCCGCGGTTTCACCCGCATAAGTCTCGATCCCGTGGGTATATGAGAATAAAAAGTATCCTATGTCCTTTCCCGGGACTCAAACTATATCTATGGCAAATTTAATTTAAATCGGTTCAGCGGTTTAAGCGTGAAGAGACAGACAGACAGACACACTTTCGCATTTATAATATTAGTATGGATGATCATTATCGAGCAATTTTATATTCATTTTCTTATAATTTCCGAGTTGATAACTCATTTCGTCAGCACAGCAATCTTTGCAAGTAAACTAATAGAATCTGTCCCAGTTTCTTTGATTAATGGAAGGACGGGTCGCAGCACAGTAAGTTGATGATTGCATGTCAGCAGGTCTGTAACAATGCCATACAAACAATCTATTTCTAAACAAATAAATTCGATTCCTTCGCCAATATTACATAATTTGATTCTGGTTATTGGTTCGCCACGTTTCCATTGTTTACATTGTATGTCGATCATTATTTACAGTCACTCCGTATCACGTTATTGAATCTCGCAATGATAGATATATTGGATATCAATTGTTTATCCTCGCGTGTGAATGGTAATCCAACAGAAGGAAACGGGTTTATATGTAGTTTTAACTAGGGAGCAGCCATCTGAACTATTTATCAATAAGCACAGCTTCCTATTGGTTTCTGTATAATGAGATTAATTAAATAAACACCGTTCTTTTTAATGCATGGGAAACGATGCAACGGTAATTATGCTCAGTTTAATTAACTTGTTTTGTTTTATGGCTGTTGGATATAAGTAACGCTTTTCACCAGCTTCCGATTTAATCTTTTAACTGATCGAAACAGTAGCTTTAAGCTTGAAGATAATCATTATTTGATATATGATTTAAATCGATCGTAAAAGTATAGCCATTTTAATAACTGCTGAACGATTTCTTAGCAATTTATGAAATACGATGTAGTTTATACGGATGGATATTATGGTAGCTATATGAATAGAGTAAATGTTAGATTATGTTTCATTTTCGGCTAACTGGCGTATAGTAACAGTATCATAGATTTGAGTTGCAAATGGAAAATCAGCTGGCAAAATCTGAATAGTGAAGCTATGCTTAAAGCTGTCATGTAAGCATCTTTGCATTGTATCGCGCGTTGAAAGGCTAAAATCCTAATTCACTGAACTATTGTGTTGTAAGTGATGTAACACGACAATCTACATCATATAATCTAAGCTCGGTCTCGTGCTAACCACAACTACTACAGAATGTTGTTTGTCGATTAACAAAAATATATTGATGGGACAATAAATTGAGATGTAAATATGTAATATTCTAATAACGTAGAGCTTTTTTCCGTCACCGAGTTCTTTAATACTGACTCTGTCGTCAATAACCTATTATGACAATTCAAAAGTGCCTGTAATTGGTTTATTTGAAATTTTGAGTTTGAATTTATGATGTTAAACATGGATCTTTAACAGTCGTTATGATTAGTCAGAAGCCCGAAAGTTTGACAACCAGGCTTATTATGGGGTATTTCATTACCCAGTAACTGGGTTGTGGCAGTCGGTTCATGTAAAATACTGGTATTGAGCTGCATCCATTTGACTGGAAGTCGACCCAAACATAGTTGGAAAAAGGCTAGGCAGATGATGATGATGATGATGTAAACCATTTGCATTGGGAAAGTCTTATCCATATCTATCACAAGATTTTATTTGGGATAGGGGGAATAACGGAGTTTTTAACGGAGAGTGACGGGAACACACGATGAAAGAACGGAACTCATAAAATCTGTTCCTTAAAACATGGCATAACAGAAGTCGTTGATTTACAAATCGTATCTATGTCTGGGTACCCCTGTTTAGAAAACATTGTAGGTATCGGTATTTCATTATAATTGCTACTTGTACACGTTGGACCGGTCAGTAAGACAATGACGAACGTGGTCGTGTAGCCGGCCTTATATAATTTGTTTCTTTGATCTTAAAACTACTGAGTGCCTAGTACTTATTGACAGATTTTGCAATAGACTTTTCGTTTTCTCTTACACAATATGTGAATGAATGGTTTTATTAATATGAGTTGTATGTGTTCAATTAATAAGTGATTATGTTGTGGTCGTGTGGTCTCGATTAATAATCTTATTGATCTATTGAGCGGTTGCGAATAAATCTCTCTTCCGTAACAGGTAGAATAGAATGAGATAACACGATGATAAATCACAGGAAGAAACGTCTAATGACACAGAGGCCTAAAACATGTTCTGCTAGATTGCTTACACATTACTTTAATTAAATAAAATATAAATTTATTATTTATCAATTTGGCCATAGATAAGTAAGCAGTTTACTTAAAAATTTGGGAATTTTCGAAAATTGGTAAGACTTCGTTTAAGACAACCATGGCTTAAATGGTTCTAAATTTTCTATACTATTAGCTTTAAAGCCTTGCACTCATCTTCCAATCATCCTCTATAAGGCCGAAAAAAATTAAAGAATTATTTTTGACTTTATGTATTTTGTTTTCCCTTCTACTCTTACACACATTGTCTACAGTTCTTTTTATCTACTCTCCTGACGCACATATGCTGGAAGAGATCTCTTTAGAAATATGCATCACATTTTTACGTATTTTTCTATTCCTTTTCTGTTTATATGTGTGTACGTAAATAGTTAAATAAGTACATAAAATACTTTGTAATTTACTTTATAGGATGAAGGTTCAGTTGCAGCTAATAGTTTTCTTGAAATTATTGGTATCTGTGATTCAAGTAAACATTGTAGGTACATATCTACATACATAGGTACATACATATTATGTGAGTGAGCGTGTCTCAGGTATTTTCATTTATGATTTATTGTTTGGACGGAATGCAGGTCATGAATTCTTGTTTTTTTTTAACTATAAATCTTGGCATTCGACAACTCCATGACTTATGTACTTTTATTACGTGTGAAAGGTTACCTAATCGATTACATAAGGCACTACTAATAGTAACCTATGTCGTCCAATAAATTTTGTCCGTGTGTTACTCATAAATTATTACTGTTTTAACGAAACTCTTATGAAATACTAATTAGGTAAGTGATAAAACTAACGGAAGTCTCTTGGGTGGTCTCAAAAGTTCTTTGTATGTAAATTACCAAAATGGTCGAAAAGGCTTTTTCCAACTATAGTTTTATTTCCTCGATTTATTTACAGGTAGGTATTTAAAGTCTTTAAGTAAATTGCTAATTAACTTTTTGACCATCGTGTCAGTGGTTGAAGTGTTAATTTGCCTTCAAAAGTTTACAGCCTATCAAAAAGATTGTTCTTGGCCTCTCAAAGTCGTTGGTCAACAACTTTTATACTGGAAAAGTTACAATTTGTGCCACAAAATCTAGCTCTATATCGAAATCTGATACTTTAAGTTGCATCACAACACCCAGAGTTTCATATTTTGACGAAAAACAAATTCTGATTTCACAATCTGGGAAGGTAGTCGGAAAACAAACAATTATATTCTTTTTATGGAATGAGAAACAGAAAGCTGCACACATTCACAGCATCTGAGAAAAATGCCAATCGCCAAGGTCAACGCCCTTACCGTATCCACGTTACACCGAACTATGGCCAATGTGATAATTGATGCTAAACACTCAGTTCTCAGAGCTTTGAACGTGCTACGCACCATTCATATTCACCGTTGTAGCTGCAGGTGACAAATATGATCGTTGCATGAATATTGTGTACACTGAATACTATTTCATTCATATCTGGTATGACAGGTGGTTGGATATTCACACTGCATGTTTGGTTACACATCGAATGAATGACAAGCGTTTGGGACAGTTATCGATGTAAGTAAGTGACGATTGATATGTCTGTAACCACAATCCACTCTATGATGCGGATGTCGTTCCATTATTGATAAGATCCCGCTTCAGTATAAGGCTATATTTCATGAAACTACAGTATTGTGAAGGAAAACATCGTGAGGAAACCGGTATGTTGTAGAAGCAAAAATTCGAAGACCTGTAATAATTATCACCAACCCGCACTAGGCCCGTGTGGCCCACTCCCTATCACAGTGAGGAGGCTTGTATCCCAACAGTGGGAACATTATAAGCTGATTATGCATTATGGTATGGCATTGTTATAAAGATTTAATTCATATGGGGCATTTGCTAATGCTAACACGACACAATTGACTTTTGCGATCACCAACGAAGTGTGCGTAAACATTGACTAGGTTACATTCTAAAATTAACCTATTTAACAGTAGACTGATTACAGTTCTACTTACCTTTAACCTATAATCATCGCCCATTATTAGCTCTTTACAACTTTCAATAAAACCCACGTATTACTGTAATATACAGGGTGGCAGGGACATCGACCTGTTACTATGGATTCAGTACATGATTCTGAACCCCCTGTATTGGAATTTCTCGTCGGTTATTAAAAAAAAATATAACTGTTCCATTTTGACCGCATAGGTTTGCACTTTTCTATGAAACAATAGTAGATTGTTTGCCAAAAAAGCTCGAGTGACGTACTTCGAATCCTTCGCTGACTCGAGCTTAAAATAGTGTTGCTCCCGAGGTGGACACTCTACTTTTTAAAACCCTCTACGAAAAAATAAGTAAGTACAACTTATGAATAAGAATCGTACGTATATTTAGGTATTTACATACTTGAGGAAGACATACAATTTTTTTATAAAACTTAGTCTAAATCCTAACTTGAGTTAACAAATTACAAACGAAGGCAGAATGCGTGTCGCGTTTTTTTTATATTTTCACAAAGTTTTTTTTTATTTGTCTCGCGCGTTTTACTTTATCACACAGCCTGTTACTTTTTCATACAATGTTCGTGATTGATCTCTTTGGTGATTGGAACTTTTACTAACAATATCCACATTCCATATTCAAATCACTTTTAGTTCTTAGGGATTAAAGAGCTATTTTAGTCCCTGTTTACGAAGAATACACTAGCTCTTTTTGAATAGATGTGATATATTTTTTTTTATTACTGACATTATAGCCAGTAATATAACAATCCACATTTCAATCTAACCCAGTTAAGTTCGTTGTCCTAAATCAACTTCCATAAGTGCACCATTAAATAAACAAAGAACAGGAGTGCTTCCATAACCGAATGTTCTCAGTTCTCTACAAGTTTACATCTGAAGCATTAAATCAATCCACTATTCGTATTTTCAATCTGTTATAGCGATAAAAGACGCAATACACGTAAATCATTGCTTTCTATTATTATTTATTGGTGGCAATAGTACAGTTAGTGCATTATTTCATCAAATTCAATGCAGCGTGTCTGCCCACAGCGATGTCGATGTGAACTGTCCGTTCACCGGATGTTTCGTAAATGCAATGCACACAAGCATTCTTATCAAGCCAATCCATCGTACATCCGTAAAGTGACTTCGATAAAACAATATCGGTGTAGTATCGAAGTAATCTGATAGATCGTGACCACCTCGTGAAATATTTCACACTCTGTGTGGTCTCAACTCCCAACTTCGATAGTTCGGAAACTCATTAATAGATTAACAATTAAACCAACGCTGTAAATCTCCGTTTCGAAAACTTCACTTAACATAAATTATGTATACACATTAAAATAATAGACGTAAAGACGGCATTTTCCGACTTTCAGTTACTTGGTGGAAGTTATTTAAAGGCTAAATGGCTGGTTTACTAAAGTTAATAAAATTTCCGGTTTTTTCATAGAACCCGTGAAGTTGTGGTAATTTTATGATTTATGTTTATTTGCCGTTGCGTGCTAGGAAGCTCGCGTACTGTAGCGAAATATTATAATTGCATTTTTATATATTGCATTTTTTTGTTAATTACAAATTCGGCAAAACGCACGCTTGGCCTATTTTCACATCACCTAAAAACACCATTACAATGGTCACAGTTGATTTGAACATTTCGCATAACTACTATTTTGTTGCAACTGATGGTAAGTCTTACATAATTCCAATTTCCCTAACTCAAAGTTTCTCCTTGAATGGAAATTGACAAAATCTAGCATGATCGCAAGAAACGTTGTTGTGAAACAGTCTAGCAATCGGCTTTAATCCGTTGACTCAACTATCGAACCTCGGATCGACGTGCTCCGTAGAGAGGGCGCGAGTCTACCCAACCGGCTATTATCCGCAATGACTGCACAGTAATACCGACTCAATGAGCGACTAATTAACTCGCCTGCACGTATAATTACGTCAGCAGGCCCTTGTCAAAGTCCCAGTCCATTGTCAGAATGTCTGACAATAGGAAATGGACGGACACCGCTATGAGAGGCGATAAGAATACGTTTAAATTTAAAGTGTCCGGGATAAGATTACTAAGAATTTGAGTACCTTTGAATGAATGTTTAGTTATATATTGACGTTTGTCCCCTGTTCTGATAAGATACGTGAACTAACATTTGGATTATTGAGTAATTTATTTGACTTGACGACAATTGAGCTTTGTCGTTGTAATGGTCTTGTTATTGAACTAATGATCTTAGGTTTTGGCAGCGGGGATATTATCTTGATATACCTAATTGAATTTGGGACAATTCAATCTCCTAAGCTTACGATAAGATTTCAATATCTTGAGATTTTGAGTAGGAATTATCAAGTCTTCACAATCGTGGGCGTTAAACGGGATCCCTAGCTACTTTTTTTTTTATGGATGGGAAATCATCTAATGACTCCTCCCGCTCTGGGTGGAGCGGAAGGGAGTGTCAGACTCTTACTGACTAAAACCCACCCGTGTTCCTTCCTTAGCTCTTTATGTTCCGGGGCAGCGGTAACCCTTTCAGACAATCCCGCTACCCCAGCAGGCTTCGGCCCTAACGGGCCCCTTCCCTAGCTACTGGGTTTGATATTAAAGTATTTTGAGTACATACGCTACCAACAACCTATCGAGAATCCAAATAGCTATAGAATTTATGTGTCTACTACATGTAGATATTGACAGAATCCAAGTACTTCCATTTTCCCTCTCCATCTCATTCTTTGCTTACAAGCCTGAGTATATTAAAGCAGCGAGCGACATTCCGAATCGCAAAGAATTTTCATATCGAATTCCTAATCGATTGTTCTTGTTATTCTATTCGATTAGCGAGTCATGTTACTCGATAAGCATACATAAATAGGGCACAGGACGTGGTCCGTTGTCGTCGACAACGTTTGTCGTTTGTAGTTGACAACTTTGGTATGATGCAAGCCAACGCGTTCGACATGCACTGTACAAATACTAAACTTGCTTGTTAGTAATGAGGCTGTTATAAGTACGTACTAATACATAATTATGTACATATTTTAAAGGAAAGCTCTCATTATTGTTAATAATACATACGATGTGTACATACTATAATGTTTGGACTTTAGAAGAGACCATGACCTCTGAGTTTGTTTCGGCATTTCTTATCAGGGAACAGTAGGCTAGGAAATTCCGGCGCCATCTAGTTTTAAAATATTGACGTGTAAAAGTGTCTTGAAAGATCTACATACAGAAATAAACATTTAGTTTCATTTATGACGTTTGAAGTAGGTACCTATTAAATTTTAATTGAAAACAACACTAATGTCTGTAAGCGATATAACAATTCACTATAATTGCTTGACAGAATAGATTGATAACCGTTGTAGGTAATTTGTTACTGGTGGATCAGAAAGCGACATTGAAGACGCTGTTGCCCTTGTTACATATGTAACAACATTTCAAACCATTTCTATGCAAAATAAGCAGCTGTCAATAGAGGTAAGCAATAACCATCCCATCGGCTTATACGCTTGGGACATATTTACGTTTGTATAAATTCTGTCTTAGAGTTAACTCTTATTTGGAAGATACATTATTCCAGGCTGTAAAAGGATATCCTTAGAATATGCTGGGATATGTCTAGTTCGGGTGGTGGCTCAGTCGAAACAGCTGCAACTTACGAGTTGTAGGTCATAGGTTTGAACCCAGACAGGTGCTTTACTTTGTGAAAATTATTTCATCACCACTGCTGAAGGAAAACATCGTGAGAAAACCGGCATGTCCTAGAACCAAAAATTCGAAGACCTGTGACATCTACCAACCTGCACTGGGTAGGTAGATTCACTTTCGGTGAGAGGAGGCCTGTGTTCCACCAGTGGGAACATTATACGCTGATATCTAGTTCGAGACACTCTACATTCTGTACAATCTACATTCTGCCAAGTCTTTAATCCAAAAGAAAAATCAGTTCAGTTTGATAAGCGTCATTTTCATAGTTACATTAAAAAAAAATGGCATTTTTCCCCATCCTTTCCCATACAAACGCTAAAGAAATTGTAATTAAAAACATCTTCTACATAATACATTGTCTTAAATTCTTGACTACACAGAGTGGTGTGAAATAAAGCTTAATGTAATTAATGATGCGTACACACATTAATTAGCATAGACTCGACACTCCTTTGAAAGTTTCCGGGATGATTTCAATTAGTTGAAGAGCAGACATTTTGCTATTTATGTATGAATGATGTCTAATTGTATATGAAGATGTGTTTATTCTGTACATATATTTGTGTAATATGTTTATAGAAAAGTCAAGTTTGTTGCCAGTGTGTTTAAGAATGTATAATTCCGACTTTATTCAATGAAAGCGTGAAATGAGATGAAGCAAAATTTCTGGCTGCTACAGAGAATTTGTGATGACAAAGGGCACAATTAGTGAGCTAGGTACTCTTCCTTCAAAGCGCTGTAATTATAGCAATACCCTGTTTGAACGTTAATTGTTAAGCTTCATGTTAGAAGGCTGTTTAACTTAGAGATCAAAATCAACGAAAGCGTAGAAATAGATGATGGAATTATGGAATATGGAGCAAGCCTACTGCCACACCGGACTAGACAAAATTTTTCAGACTGCTATTGAGAATCTGTTCGTAGAAGGCGACCAAATGGTGGCATCAAAAGCATAACTTGCGAGCAAAGCCTCGTTTTTCGGTTAAACGAGACTTTGCTGATTGTGAAAAAATCAAGTTTTAAAAATTCAATAAGTAGGTAATTAATATTTGAAGTTGATTTCGAATCCAGGAGGCCTACCATGAGCACTTAACGCGATCCATTTTAGGACCTAAACTGAACTGTTCATCTAATTCATATACCATGACGTCAGTTTAACGATTCAATTTAGGCCATGCCATCTGACAGCGATTGTCCCAAACTGAATCGCAAGTTTTGGGTTAAAAGTAAATGCCGCTGAGCGTAATGGACGTCATGGTACGACTTTGAGCGATGCAGTTTAGGAACCTAAACTGAAATGTCTTGCTTTTGAATCGTTTTAATTAGATCATGGTAGGCTACCTGGACCTCAGCTCTTGCTACCGCTTTTTTGAACAACGTAACACTAAGTGAAGTTTATCCAGTATATTATATTGTTAGATAAAAATAACCGGACGGGATGGACGGATGGACAGACAAATGGATGGATGGACGGACGGACGGACGGACAAAAGGAGGCTTAGTAGGTCCCGTTGGTATCATTTGGGTACGGAACCCAAAAAATTAACCACTAAGTTCCTGAACATGATTGAAGCTGTAAACAATATTTCTACAGTTGTAAATCATTAATTCTATTCATATTGGATAATGAAACTAATTGCTAAGACAAGTGAGATTAGTTTTAACAACAATATTGCATAGTAAAACGTGGATTTGCTTAGAAATCATGAACAAACAATCATAGTATAGGCTTGGTTAAGGGCGGATAACTTGTTACATATTGTACAAGAAACTGATTGGAATCGGTAAATACAAATGGTTATTATAACAAGAAACTGCACTGAGGCATAAACTGAGATTTTCAATATAAATTATTATTGGGTTTTCAGATTGGAAAATTCTTAGTGGCAGTTGGACTGGATTTGTGCCAGTTCTAAAAATAGTATAAAATGAACTTTTCGTGTCTGTGTGTGACCGCTTGGATCTTAAAAACTTCGCGATGGATTTTGTTGCGGTTTTCACCATTACATACAAAATATTTATTTTTATAAATTTATATATATATTTTTAAGATGGACGGCGCTGCCGAGGTCTGCCCAGAAGGCGGTGGCAGATGACCTGGACGCATACCGCAAGGGCTGGTTTGAGGTGGCGCGGGAAAGGAGTTCCTGGAAGGACTTGGCCTCCCGCCTTTGCCCAGCAGTGGGACAGTATAGGCTAAACAATTTTTTTTTAAATTTAACTTAGATATAGTACAGAAATCTTGATATTTTGACAAGTCACCATTGCACTTGTGCGGATCAGGGACGGGTCGCTTAAAAGCTCATAAATGGCACATGGGACCTCTAACATTACTGACAATATTTTGATAGGTTCTCAACTCTTCCTACTCCTAGGGTTTTTATGCAACCCTAATCGTCCCACTACTGGGCAAAGGTATGTTGCGCCAACCCCAAATACGTTGGTATAAGGGCAGGAGAATGATGATACTGGGCAAAGGCATCCCCCATAGCTTTCTATTGTTCCATCTGTGTTACTTTTCCGACCAATAAACGTACAGTCAACAAAAGAGATAAGTATGCAGGATCGTCGGATATAGTTGAAGTTTAGTAAGAAACCGATGGATGTTGTCGACTGAAATTTAATTTGATAAATGAGCTGTTTGTTTTCTATTAATAAAATTAAATTTTATTCTCTTTTTGTGTACTTAAACGCACCTATGGGGAATACTGACATAAAGTTATGATATGTAATGTTGTATGTAATGTTGTATGACTGCAGAAATAAAACATTTTATATATACACTGGGTGGATATTTAACGAGTATCCTCAGACGGTCCTAAGACGTTAGAAATAGAATCCTTAGTAATTGCAGTCCTAAGGGTCCAGTAAATCCAGTAAGGCAATTTTACTAATCGTCCCTAACTTCTATTACTGATAAACACAATGCAAACTATACTATTACTAGTCCACCACGTACATTAGAAGGCTCTATGACTAAAATACACCTCCTTTTTTCCTATAGCCAGCTGCGTAATGTTGTGTAACTGGTGTTAGGAGCTCTACAAACTGGTGTAGGGTACAACAATAATTACCAGCGGAGTGGAATGGTGCGACCGCTCCGTGTGCGGCAAGCCTTTCATGCAGGGCTGTCAAATCAAGTTTAGTCATTCATGTTGCTTCATATTTGTTATCTAGGTTGGTGTGGTACAGTAGGGGAAGTGAGTTCGTTGGAGTTGGTATGTGGTTTATTAGTCATTAAGTGATGATTTTTTTGAATGATATTGTAGGAGGTTTTTGCTCAGCATGGGGTTTATTTACAAAGTCTATGAAATGGGAGGTTTAATGTTCAAAAATAGGTAAATTATCTTACTTATCAATATTAGACCTTAACAGGTTCTTAATGGGAAAAGATAATTTGATCCAAAAAGTTAAAACAGAATCACACGTAGAGTATGTACCAATAGGGAAATTACAAAAGCATTATACTTGTTATCTTATGGATTATTATTATATATTATCTTTAGAAATAAATGAATTCAAACCGTATATAAACGCTAATTTACATATTAGTATAATATCTACTAGTTATAGTTTAAGTTCAGCTGTTTATTAGTTTAGAACTCAAGATGTGCAAATAGATTTACGCTAAACAAAGCTAATTCCGTTAGCTTTAACCGTGGTTAGTATCGATAAAGTAAATCCGTTAGTTACTCAGTACAGTTAAGTTACAAGTCTCCTTTATTTACGCCATATTTCGCGATCAAATATCAATCTGCTGTCAATCAAGCGGCACTTATCTTTGATGCAATTAAGAACAAAGAACAGCTTCATAATCAGCCTATAATGTTGCCATAGCTAGAACACAGGCCTTCTCCCTGTGTGATTAAGTGATGGGCCGTAATCCACCACGCGGGCCCAGTGCGGGTTGATAGGTGTCATATGTCTTAGAATTTTTGGTTCTAGAACATTCCAGTTTCCTCACGATGTTTTCCTTTACCGTGTTGACAGCAGTGGTAGAGCAACAAAGAATATCTTGCGATGTGTAAAATAAAATAGTATAATATTGTGTCCAGAAACTATAGTAGGATGTTCTTAAGTTCACTTATCAATGTTTCCGCATAGCAACAGAATACATGGTTATAAGACACCGTAATTACTGCACCATCCTCGCGATTTCTGCAGCCCTGGTCGAAAGTACAGAAAAGGCTGCCCTGACGGTTCGTTGGTCTTGCAACCAGTTTACACGGAAGGACGTTTTAGGCATTGCACGGCAAGCTTTATGCGGCAAATCGATGTGACAACCGCGGCTTTGCATGCGTTCCGCCTGATCTCTGGATACGTTAGTCAATTAGGCTTGTCACGATCCTGACTACACATGGAAATACCGTAGAGCTTGCGCAAAAAACTCAATGATAGGTGAATCGCTAATAAATATTGAAAAGATTGCGATAGCGCCCCGATGCCGAATTACATAGAACGATTTATCACTGTTGGTTTATTGCACGGAATTTATTGGACGTTACAGGTTTTTATTGGTCGTTTTAGGAAGGTCAGTTTGTGTATCGCTTGAGTAAACAATCGTTTCCGTCGATGTTGAGATTGGGCGACACGGGCAGTTAAGACGATATCTGTTTTATATACGATACAATTATGAGTGTAGTCGGAAGTGAGAGTATAATTTTAACGTTTTATACAAGAAACATTTCAATAAAGAAGGCAAGTTTACCGAGGTGCAACGTTCGTTTTCTAACAACTTAACTTCACAAAACTATTTTCCAAGTCTTAATAAATCTAGAAACCCGCCAGCTTAATGGCTTTGCAAGCGCGGATTTGATGCGCCCCTTGTTAAAATTCTCAATTTTTTCCTCGACAAAAATATAGAAATTCCTTTAAACGAGCTCAAAGGTCCCGGGAAGGATGTCTCCGATTATCGGGCGTCATTACGGCGGTACAGCGGTGCGAGGTTGCGACGGGAACAAGGAGTATTAATCAAGCTATAGAAGTCCTTGCAAAATCTACAAAGGCAGGTACGGACATAGCACAAGAGAAGGCACGGCACGTATTTGAGTGCACATTTAGATGAGTTGCAAAATCGTGAAATGCTCACGTCTTCGGCATATGGAAAGCTTTAAGATGCCCTTCATAATTTTTATTCTAAAACTACTTGAGTCGATAGTCACACAACACAGTGGCACGGCACTCAGTCTCTATTCAAGAGGGGCAATTTTCTCTAAAAACACCTACCAACTTGTAAAGCGACGTGTTTATAGTAATCTCCTTATGATCTTCACAACAAATACGACGCAGAGAAAAACCTCTGCGTTTATGGGCATAACCGCCAATATAAGGCGCTCTATATATACCCTTAATACCTTAAAGTCAGTCGGTTGTCTCCCCACAGCGGCAAGCTCGCTTCGATTTATTGGTTAATCTCTTCGCCATTAATTGCTCCTTGCCCCGGGGACCACTTTTATTTCTATTCTTTTTAAATGCCTCACTTAATAATAGCTTCTCTCGAAAATGGCAATTTAGTGCAGTGCAAGTTGATTTTATCTGCGATTTATTATTGGTTTTATTTGGTTTACAGTAGGTGTGTATTTACTTTGTATTTATAAGGTAAGCCAGTGTTAAGATATTTGAGTAAACAAAAGCTTTTGAAATGGAAACTTCAATATTGTAGCGTTCTATGCAACTATAAATAACTAGATAATAGATCAAAACTTACATATAGGCTTTATCTTTCTAACAAATATGTACAATAATATCTTCTTATACAAATCTGATCAAACACAATAATAATCTCAAAGTTTATGAGACTTCTACACAATTTCATAAAACCTATCTTTTTCATTCGAACATATTTCGAAATATCTTGTCAGCGATCTATTCTGAATGGGATTAACTTCAATAAACCAATAAGGATAAGTCAGATACATTCAATAAATTATTACCTCCGATATTTATTGACATTCACCAGTTTCGTCATTGTACAGAGATTAACGTAGGAACTGACGATTTCATCTAAGTAAACGACATATAAGTGCCTAATAAGTGATAATAGACAAAGTTTCTAAGCGTTTTGTCGCCTAAATCTGTTTCGATAAATAGTTGCGAAAGCGATTTCGAAATGTTAAATGCGACAATTCATTGATTCGGTTTACAGGCGTTAAGTTTTAGAGTTATTCAAAAGCTCGCAATGTAAAATACAGTAGTTATGTGTGTGTTTAGTACTCAAGCTTGATTTAGTGTGATTTGTTAAGTGGTTGAAATATAACACTGTACTTGCTCTATTTAAATATTCATAATTTAGAAACAAATAGAGAATTTACTAGCCTTTAAGGCATTCGTAGGCAGTTACGGTGGTAGTGATCCAAAGTGGTATTTTAATGGTATTTTTAGTGTTAAGTATATTTTTTATTACTCATTATCAAATGTACACTCGCAATAAGAGATAAAGTTAAATACTGATAGAATAAGTTGAAAATATAATGGTTATTTAACAAGTAAGCAAATCTTTATTTTAAACGAAATACAATATGTTCTGCTAGTAATGACAAAAGAGTAGAGAGAGTTTTTTTTTTAATCATAGACCATATTAATAAGGTCGAGTACAAATTATAGAAGGCGCATATTTATTACAACAAATACCTACATAGGTATGTCGATACAACTACAAAAATCAATTTTAGTATCGTATCTACATACGTGTGTAAAACTTGTACTCAGTATGAAAGAAACAAATGAAAATTGGTTTATTTGTCACAGAAACATTACAAAAAGATAAGCTATCTCGAATAATATAGAATAACTAGCTGCGCCCCGCGATTTCACCTGCGTAAGTTTCGATCCAAAAAAATTATGGGAGGTAATGAAGTAAAATAAAATAAACAGTGCGTACAATATAATGAAAAAAAAAAAATGTTCTATTACTGTTCCACCCTTTTGAATAGATGTATGAGATTATGACACGCATGCACATTAATCATACAGTAACTGTAATCAAGCCTTAATTCGGCCCAGGAAGTGCAAGTAGTCCCTTTTCAATTGGGGACTGTTTTATTTTTGGGGAGTTAATTTGTTGATTAAACATGGGTTTACTAAAATCCCTTATGGCATAAATTCTTGAGTTTCAGACAGTATTTTTTAAATAAAAATCATGCTCTTGGCGTCGTCCAAGTAGTGTTGACGGTTTTACACGACAAAGAGCACCATTAGAGTTTAAAACTTGTCAGGAAGACAAAACAAGCAATCAGTTCCTCAGAAAAAAATGAATGTTATTATTATACATTCAAGAGATTCTATATCTTTATAATAACCTGATAGAAACCTATCGCTAAGCCAGGTAGCAAAATTCTATTCTTCCACACTTTTATGTGACACTAACGGTTCATAACTTTATGAGGTAACAATTCTATTATGCAGTTTTGCGGCCAAATCGTCTTCAAAACGAACTATAAGTGTGTGACATTCCCCGTAGTCTGCAAAAGCTATTCGCTAACGAAATGGCTCACATTTCATTCGAATTTGCAATTCGAAAACCAGTCAGCGTCTACTCAGCGCCATCTGGAATTACTCGTATAATTCAATCGTTAAGTTAAACAGCTGAACAACGCAAACAATAGGAATGATTAGAAAAGCCGTAATAATTGTTAATTTGGTTAGCAAACTTTTGGCGAACGTTAAATTCGATCACTGCGTGGCAACCAATTGTTCTTAACTGTGTGTTTGAATTGTTGACAACAGACTTTGTTGTTATTTTCTATTAAAACTGTTAAGAGAAAGACAAATTAAGCACTTGCGAAGTTCGAAGTCCCTTTTCGAAGTCAATTATCAGGTCGTTAACACTGCGATTTACGTCAGACAATCAACTCAAAATCATGCGATTCTGACGTAAACTATAAAGCCGGTGTTACACTACGCCGTTGATTAAACGCCGAGGCTCGCCACATTCATTCACTTCCTACGGACTGTAGATTCAACAAGCTGTAAACATTTCTCAGGCATGCAAATGTCACCGTCGCACGTGTACTACGTATCGCGAGAACTGAGTAATTTGTTGGTTATTTATCGTCGCACTCCCCTAGATGTATTTCGTAAGGCGCTGCGTTTAAATCGTGAAATTATACGGGGCTCACGTGGGCGGGATATGACAATGCGCAAATGCATTGTTACACGGTGTGTGTCTCGCTTTAGAGTGGAAACGGCTCTTAGTTTATACTCAGAATTATTACCTATCTTATTTCTCACCTCATCATCTATAAACGTAGGTACGATCTATTTCCACGAATTGCACTTCGAAAGTAGAAACTGCCAAGAATAAATAAATACCTGCAAATAATCTATTTCTATTCCTATTTTATTTCTTTTATTGGACATCAAGATGGAGTATTTATAGCTTCTAACATGAACCCATTCGGTCCGACGATACGTGATTTATTATCCCTGCATCAATTTTCACAGTTTATCGAAAGTAATTCCAACTATCGACTTTTATTGCAGCTAACGGTGCTTTGACAACACTATTATCAAAATAATGGCCATTAGTGAATAACAGTAATGTCCTATTAAAATAAACAGTATAAAACGTTTTGATAAAGGGCTAGTGCAGTACATTAAATGGACTGTTTCAGTTATACAGTTAGTATTAAGTAATCTGTAACTTTAGTCGAAATCGCCACTAAAATGTTTAAGTCTAATTAATATTTCCAATTCTCAAGCCGCACGTGCTCGCTAACTTCCTTAAAGCCTACAAGGAAGTTTTAAGCTGAATTAGCTCGTGAAGCCTTTGTTGTCGAAAAATGCCTGTTTATCTTAAATTTAAAAGCCTGAGAAAGTTTTAAGGGTAGAAAATAGGTTTATCCAATCCTATTTTATAAATTCAAAGGAGCCATACCACTTCTCATCCACACGCCGATTCCAAAGTTGAACATGTGCCAAGTTTAGTTCATGTTCCTGCAATTTCTCCATAGACAATGTACGTGATTTGTGTTTTAGATTAACTCTATAGTCGCATTATCTCTCTAAATTATTTCTATCATTCCGCTTAGCCGTACAATAAAGTATGAATGGAATGTGTTTTGTTAATCAGACTTACCTGTTGATTTCAGTATGTCTGGGCCAAAGCAGCGTTTCCAGCATCGTTGCTTATTCCTCATCCTTTGGGAGGCACGGCTACCGTTATACTACTCCACCTAAAACAAAAGAAACCTTGACATAAGTACGTACGATTTCCAAAGTGATAATTAATCAATTAGAGTTTATTAGCAAAGTAGAAATTTCTCTGTAAGTTTGATTTTAGTTCGCCTTCAATTAGCATTGCACGAGAACTGGAACATCGTTCCTCATTAGGAGAGCAGAGTGTGGCAAGAGGTAGATGTGAGATAACGCATTACGCATGCGCGCGCCATTGTCTTCGCGCCCAGATGCCTAGATAATGCGGCGAAAGCTCACAGTATATGCAATGGTGTAAGAATTCTGATGTCACGCGACTCATAATTAATGGACTGTGTGGCAGTTTGATAAACGTTTTGATATTGTTCTATTGTTAATTATCATTTGTAACATATGTGCATGACATGTATATGATGTATGTACAGTTAAGTAGGCCGCATATCAGAGGCAATGCTTTGACTTTGAGCTGGCCTAGCGTAGTAAGGAGTTTCAATAGAATAAGAGGTTAGCTTATACTGGTTTTGTTGACCCTGACTGGTGGTCTGCCGTACTTGTTCATTATGAAGCTAGATTATGATCAATGGAAAAGTAAATACATTTGAGTTTTTATTATGACGTTGTGTTGTCTTTTTTTTAATAGTTGAACATTTTATTGGCCAGCAGGATAATTGCATATCACACTAACAGTAGGAATGGCTTTCATTTTTATATTGCAACATCATTCATTGCGTTATTTACGTTGTTGACCAGACAAATTTTTCAAAAATAAGAAGCAATGGATTAGCTACATCTTTCAAAATTATTCAGATTTGATTGATCGTGTGTTACATAATTAGGGTGCGGTCGCCTTTCCTCCTTCCTCCTATTTTCTTAAAAAAGACAAGAAACAGACCCCAGCCTTCCATCCCCTTAAACTAAACTAACATTAATCAACAAAAACATCTGACAATATCCCATATACTACCCCACTGAATGCAAGTAGCTTAGCGAGCGCACGTGCCAAGCGGTCCGAACACAGCATACCTCACCGAACTCAGTCCAATAAATACGATTTTGGATATGCATAATGAGTACTGTCCAATGGATAACTATGGTGAGAGCCTACGGTTAGTAAACGCGGAACTTTCAGAAACTAGGGGAAACACTGTTATTGTCGCTTTAACGGTGTTTTGGAAAGGAATCGTGTATGGAGGAAGCTTGTGTTAGATCAGATTACAATGTTTACAAGTGCGATTGTTGATTCCGAAGCTGTGAATGCGATTTATAGGTCAAAGTATGAACAGGACTGGGCCTTTGGTTCAAAATTTAAACCTTGTGTAAGCTGTCCAGTGAATTTGATTTGGATATTATTCAATACCAGTGTTTCTCGGCTTAAGCATTTGTTGGTGAAAATCTTCTTTACGGAAACGTAATTCTTTACGTCTAAATGATTTTTAGTTTGTATTAATCGATCGGGTACTATTTATTTCCTAATTTATCTTTTAGGTATTTTGTACCAACCTTTTTTTTCTCATTTTGTATTTTTAGTGTTTATCAGCGGAAACTTGTAAATAGCCTACAATTTCATATTGTTTAAGGACACTGTATAAATTAGCTGTAAGTTTCCCGAATAGAATAGAATAAAATAAATAAATAACTATGTTGTTTTGTAGTGATTTGTGGCTGTTTAAATTTTAATGTTGATGACATTAGAGGCCATTGTCTGGAAGACAAACAAGAAAGAGAAGTGTAAAAGGGAGAGGTTTATTTTGTCCTCCAGTGACAAAGAATGTTAATGATAATGAAATGTCAGTCGCCCAATAACAACTAATAGCTGTGCTTGTTGCTGCGTCAATTACCGGCTTAATAGCTGATAAATAATTTAAATTCGGCTGTGCCTTAATGGCTGATAGTTTTAAGTCAGATCTTGCAGCAAACTAAAGCCTATGACCAAATAACAGTATTATTATCCTAGTGTCAATTGCAAAGCTAAAATTATTGGCATTTATTACCTAACAGCTCGTAACTGTCGACTAACATAGGTCTATTTTGAGAGAGAGACGTCGAACCCTTGGATAACGCCATTATCGTCACGATTTGATCGTACCTCGATGTTATCGACCAATGAATGCTGGTTGCCATCAGGGAGATAAAATCTTCAGGCTAATTATTGCTCGGGATCTAGCTATGGAATATGTATATTATTTGGTTTTATTCCGTGTAGCGATGGAGAGATTTTGCTGCAGTAAAAGTTGGTAGAACAACATTTTCTGGGCATTCTAAAACGACTACATCATTTTAGTGTTGGTGAATTTGATTAGGGGCTCTCGTCTTGGGTTGGTATTGATAACGTACAAAGAAAATGGGCTCGTCTCTATCCCATAGGATTAACTTCGAATATTAATTCACAATTTCTGTAGATATCCATCTATAATTATTACACTTTTGTTTCTTTCGTATATTGTCTGGGTGTACTTTTTTATAACTAATTTGAAGAAAAAAACAAGATAAAGGGCATGAAACAAATATTAGTTTATTTCTCAAATTCGGAATCTACTCACTACAACTAATTAGCAATACACTATAACTGAATGACCCATTCATACACGAAATGAAAACAAACAACAAAAGATCTGATTACACCTATACTTGCTTTCTCATAATCCCGGTCATCGTTCCGAGTATTACAGATGGTCTATTTACCAACGACCAACTAAATGAAGCAAACATAGGTAACGGTACCAGGAACAAGCACTTCAACAAAGCATTCTTATCTTACGTTAAAACTAAATAGTTACTTAGCAAAAACGTGCTGGAGATTGTATGAGTTGTTACTGAAGTTGTAGTACAACATAATTACAGAAGAACTGCAAGGGGACGATGTGATAGTAATTCGTTCGTTTGTGTTTGTTCAGGGCCTACTGCCAGTCGCTGTATACGTGCGCCTTGTGGGTCAGTTATGCACAGGGCTCGTACAATGCTTTACGAGTCCAATATCGATGCCTTAGTTCACAATTGCACTAACTACAATTTTTTTTTTTTTTTTTAAAAGATTACGTTTAAACTAATATTACAATATTGAGATATAATGGAGTAAAAGGACTAGTCTTATGAATAGATGCATTTTTTTTTTGTTATTTTATTTGGATTTTCTAATGTTCTCGTCTAAACTTTTAAAAACTTTAAAGCTCTCTCCTCAAAAATGTAAATTTCGTAGTTAGTGCAATTGTGAACTAAGGCATCGATATAATAACGCGTTCCGGGTAATGCTGGGGTTGCCGCGCTTCTGTAGCGGGTCATGGATATTCGCGGACGCACGCGTTCCGGATTTCGGTTCGCTGCTGCGTCTGCGAATTGCATCACTGATGCGTCGGGTGCGCGACAGCCCCAACAGCCTCGTGGCTACTGTAGCCGGCAGGGTGGATGGCCAAATAATAGGTTACTGGATGGCGGCACACAGACCGTCATTCAGATATGTGAGGTACGTTTATTTTTTAGGTTTTATTTTGTAGGCTTAATTAGATTAGTTTTATTTGTTATTTTTTATTTAAACTGTTTTGTGGTCGTATGTTATGTTATGGATCTATGGTGTGAAAATAAAGATTTATTATTATTATTAGTAGCACCCTATAAGCATCGAAGAAGGATAAACAAAAATTGTAAAAATAAGGAATAAAAATATTCCCTAGGTGTAACACTAACAATAACAGGCCATCCTTCTTTTTCAGCGGGGCATCGTAAAAAGTGACTAGAGGATTCATTAAAAGAACGAAAAATAGCATCCTCGGGTCGGTTGGGGTTTTTAAAGCTACAGTGCGGCCGACAAGAGAATGTGTTCTTGACACCTGTCAGTTTCATACAAACGAATACGTGTTTTGCGAAATTTAACTTTATAGCTACTAGAATAGTCACATTGATAGGTGTCAGGACCCCATTCTCTCGACGGCCGGACTGTACGTTAATTAGGGATAAAGTGATTTGGGATAGCTTTATTTCGGGTTGGAGTTGCCAGAATAGCGTTCTTCAGGAGAACATAATAGAGATTTGAACTTTTTGTTTTTGTGTACGGCTACGGCGCCTATGACTTTACGATTATGGGTGTCAACTGGAGTAAACGAGGCTGTCTTGTTAGTCTCATTGACGTGTCAACTTGCACTTCTGTGATTCTTACTCTGTGGTATGTTAAAGGCGTGGAATTTGTTCATATTTTGTATGGCTATTAGAAATGTTTATTGTGATGTAAGCTCGCTGTCTGTTAGTTACTGTATTCGGTTAATTACTCACGACACGATTATTAATGAGCGAAACGTTGATAATAGTTTTATTTTTGTGAATATTTTTAACAAGAAGTTGTTATAAGAGTTTATTTTCTTCTGTTTTGGAAAAAAAACTAATGATAAATGATTTTATTTCTGTAAATGTAGGTACACTTTATTATTCATATTTTAAGAACTAGATGAGGTCGGCGTTTCCTATCTGACTACTCTGAGAAGAAAACTCAGAGGTCACAGTCTCTTTTAAAGTCCAGACATGATCATGTGAAGACCATGTAGATTGGTGTCTGAAATGGTCTTATCTGAAATTGTCATTTTTTCTCCTGTCAGTGCACGCATTTGTCAGTAATCATGCAACTCAACTCAAAACTTAAGAAGCTCAACTCTATTAATAACAGACCTGTGGCTAACGATGCTGTAGTCCGCATATTTATCACTGCATGTATTATACAAGCTGAAATATGTAAAAGTAATGCCCATCTTCTCTTCCTTGTGATTGTAAATTGTATCGATCTAAGACTGATATCTGCGAAATGAAACGAGATAGAGTTGTTTTTTGTCGAGAGCCACACGATAATGTGTTATAGTCATTCGATTCGATGATGATCGACAAATCGTTTTGTTGTTTCTACAATGGTCGTTAGCGGGTTAAAGCAGCGTTGCTTTGAGACTAGAACACTATCGTGTCTTCCGTAATATAACCAAGATTATGTCTGGACCACAGATAATGTAATACTCTAGTATGGACTTAAACCGTCTTATTACAAAACGAGTTTTGCCGTTGGACCTAGCCTAAACCTTCGAGTCAGTTACTGTATTTTGAACTTTTTTCCGACAAACGTAAAGTTCTTAATGTAAAATTGACAAATTAGACTCGGGTTTAAAGTCAGTTTTTGTAATTAGAACTTTTAACTTTATCGGATTATAGTTCAAAATTTTAAAAATGACTCGATGGTTTAATAAGGTTTTAATAAGGTTGACTGTCTCTGACGTCTGAGTTTGTTTCGGTGTTTCTCCTCAGATTAGTCGGATAGGAAACATCGATCGAACTCACGTAGTTTTAAAAAATACTTTATTTTTGACGTGTAAAAGTGTTTTTTCGAACCAATTTACATTTATCATACAATTAGCTGACCTTTGACTTCGTGCCACCTCAGAATCAATAATAACGAATGTATGAGAAAATTAATTATCTTCATAATATTTTTTTTTCGTAAATTTTTCCATGTTTAAATAGTTATTCTGCTATTCGGGGTGGAGACAAATCCAACAAATAAAAGATCATAATAAATCAGTCCAGCCGTTCTTGAGTTATAAGTGGTGTAACTAACCCGACTTTGTTTTTGTATATAGATCTGAGTTAAGTATAGTAATAACAACAACATATTGAGTAACCTGCAGTTGAATCTTAGACATCAGCGACGTGTCTACTTGTCTAGTTAAGATCTTTGGAAGTCATTAGGATAAATGGTTCCAACTTTAGCCATGATCTCCTGACCCCTTGCACTCTCAACATAATTAATTATGATGTTTATCACTAAAAGTATCTACCTACTTCTTAACTGATGAACCATTTTGCAAATGCAATGTTTAAAATGGAACGACCAAAAACTGCGCAAGCGCAGATAAAAGAAGACGCTTTAAACTGCTCATCCAATAAAAATAAACCAAATAGAGATGAGTTTTGTTTAAGTAATCTTTAGTTAATTATGATAATTTCGACGTTTTAATTAGCTATCAAAATTAATGATCGTCACATAAAATTATAGAAATTGTTTTAATTAGCCATATTTATTTATTTGTTGATCAATCACGGACTTTGCTCACGGACATGCAATATATTAAATGACCATGTATTTTATAATTACTACAGTCAACCGGATAATAAAAAGGCTCTAGAACTATTAATGGTCACATTTCTGAATAAATTAGTTCACCTTGTTATAATTACTTTTTTAAGTTTTAAGCATCCTGTTGGTTCTATTAAAATTCTTTCGAACAGCAATTTCCTTAATCCCTATCTCCAACGCTCAAGCTCGCATTTAAATTACATAATTGATCGATTTGACAGAATAATCGAATGAATATCGATTAATTACATTCTCGCTTTACGCCGGTTGCAACACTACGCCTTTCGTCTCGTAACTGAATGCTAATGCTTTACTTGTTTTGTTTACAGTAACAGCTCCGCCATTGTTGTTGGGCAGCGGCAAATTTACGTGCCAATGGTTTTGCAACTGACAACCAGTTTTTGTAGCACCGATGAAGATATGAGAACGCTATAAGTACCGAACCACTTTCGCAACGTGTCGCGTAATTAACTCTTTATCAGACGCTCAGGGTATCACAACCCTTCTATCTGACGCCCGAGATTAAGTAGCCAAGTTACAATTGCTCAATTAATTATTTCGAAGTAACTGAGTACCTACAAACGCTTACTGCGAGGCTATTTCTGTATCAAAGTTTACTACGCACGGCAATTACAATCCATTTTGAACGGCAATTTTAATTAAACTGTTTAAGTGTAATACTATTCATTATTGTTGAACCTCAATAGTTCTTGGAGATTAATCTTGAATTTTCATAGACAGTAGGTATAATGATAAATTCCAGTTATCACACTTGGAATCTAATGCGCGCTCAGGTAGTTAATAAGTAAAGGCTAAGTTGAAAACGCCGCGTTTTGTACTTTATTACATCTTTTACGATATCTTTAGCAACACTGTGTGAATTAAGTTATAGATGCTATCTATTTTTAGCATTAAAATACTGCTTGAATCAAGTTGAAGAGACAATAAAATTATCTAACAGTGGCTATAAAATAACGTTACACAACAGCATTAAACTGGTATTATCAGTCAATGATCGTATAACGAACGGAATAAAAACGCAACCGGCAAATTATAATGAATTGAAAAATAAAAATACACGATTAAAAATGCAAGAATGTGATTCAATGAACTTGTTCAGACATCGCGACCTTGGTGGAGCGTGCAAAAAGAAAACAACCGGAATATTTGTGGGCGAGTTCATTCTGCGTCTGCGCGTATGTTCGGAATACTTCGGAACTACATCCGAAGGTAAGCGGCTTTCCGCACCGGTTTGGTACATTTCGAACGCCTTTTACTTACGATATGTGTACGTCTGTGGGCGGGATCCACGGATCCCTCCTCTGTGGCCGAGATATTGCCACACTGATTGTTGTTTTGGCCACATTACTGTCTCTTACGTAACAATGGTTTATTTTGTAACCCGACACCTATGGAAGAAGTATATCATTTAAAGGACCACACTAGAAGCAGAGAAAGCTTTTTATTGGACACTATCTTCTGCCCGCATGAAATTTCGAGCCCCGATCGAGCGCATCGCATCGTATCGCCCTCTCGAACTATTACTTCGTTTTCCTTAGCGTGTTTTCTGACTTTTTTTTCTTTTTGCTCGGCTCCTAAGGGTCGTAGCGTGATAGCCATAATTTTGTTTTAAGAGGTATTTCTTTCTGACTTGCTAGACAAAGATTGTGATAGCTCGGCTGATATGCGTGATATATAGGTACCTAAATATAATTTACAGCCTAAGCACTCAGGAATAATGTACCTTGCCACCAGTGAATTTTTTATTAGAATCGAGTCGTTAGTTCCGCGATTAACCTCTTTTTATAATATTAGTATAGATGTAAGCATTCCTTGTATAACAATTCAAACATCTCAATTAAACAATACAAAGTACAAATCCGCCAAACGAAATGTATCACAACTGTAACACAACATAAATTGAATTAGTATTTTAATCCCTCTCGCCGAATACACAACAGTGAATTAATTAATTTTATTATGACATTTATTGAAGCAGTAAGCTTTGAGTCGGTGAATTATTTGATTAATCTAGAGCAAGGATTGTGTTTAGATATGTAATTAAGGGAAAACTGGAACTATAAATCATAGGAGGAAATTGTGAAGCGTAAAGTAGCGGTTTACACCCGTTCTCGGAGAAAATGAAAGTGCCTAGGTAATAAGGAACTTCGATTAGACAGAGGCTGTACTTAATGGTCGAGGAGGGCCCTAAATACGATACCACGTAGATTTCCGTTGCATGGGCGTACTGTGTCTTATGGACATCAACAAACTTTATTGTAAGTGTGAGTGGGACTATAAACAATGACATTTATGTCAATATTTGAATTTATTGATCGGATATATTGAAAGTGTCGACGAATAAAACGGAATTACGACTTACGATATGTGTTTGTGAGTAAGACGATTTACGCAGTAAGATTACAGGCTCCAAAAAGTAATACCAGAAATGTTTTTCCTCAAAGTGACAAGGGTACTCCGTAAGACAGTAGTTGATCCTTTTTAAATCCGGCTTACCATACCGTGAATGAAGGAACTGGAACTAGTAACAAAAATGTACAACCAGTTTCTTTAAATACAGCTTTTAAACGACAACACGGAGAAGAACTACATAAGTGGCGATTATCACAATGTGTTTCCTCTTTCGTAACTCCAGTTTAAGCGTGGGGGGCAATACTATGGATACAACTCACCAATTCAAGCTTTTACCACCAATTGTTCGTCATAAATGGAGCTTGTAACCTCAAGTGTAAAAATGGCCGTATCACACCAATTTCCAAACGTTAACATTTAATTGTTCAACACAAATGGTAGTTGTAATCGTCAGCGTTTAAAATCCATTTAAGTCTTTCCGTGATGTAATGACATGCCGGGATCGTATACGTAGAAAGTTTACGTAAAATCCGCATCCGCGCACAATGCAACAAAAATAAAACGTCTGCCATTTAAGGAGACAGTACGCAATACCGGCTATCGCAGCTCGCAGTCCTTTAAAGTCGCTAAGCCGCTTATGAAATGTGGGTACAGACGTTCCAACTTTTCTCATCGACTGTGCTCATAGCGTTCATTCCAGCGGCCGCTAGGTGGCGCGCCGAGCGGCTCCCGACGCTCAATGAATTTTTCTTTCATATCATCCTCGAGTTCCGGGTACAGTTTATTGAACACTACGACTAGAATAAATTACTTGTCTCACGCTTCGCAGTCGCCTCGCAAAAACTTTACTGACGTCGATTGGATTCATGCGAGAAAAAAAGTTTCAACTATTTGGCCGTGTCGGCTAAGGTGTTAAAGATTAATCGCCTTTTTTATAGATTCAATACATATTATGTAAATAATTGACGGCGTCTTATTAAATTTTTACAAGGAGGCCATAAATCTATCTAATGGTTCATTAGTTCAGATTGTCGAACAAGTTTGACAACATTAGCATAATTTGCATCAATCAATACCGAGGACAATATGATTTATTATATTTTTATATATAAGTGATAAAAGTTTAAGAGGTACACCACACATACTTTCAGTCATATTTTGGCGATATCATAAATATCTCCTCTCTTCGGCACAAAAGGGCCATTTTAATTAAATTCGGCTTTTATGCGAAATAATCGTTTTGTCTTCAACAATGCATTCAGGACTACATTGTTTGAGAAAATTTATGCATAACACTATGGCAAAGTGAAATGCGGGTGTAAATAACTTTATGCTGAGACTAAACTATGAGATACCGCCTAAGCTGAGCCAAAGTAAAATATTCAAGACAACAAAAACACTTCGAAGTAAACACAGTAAAATAGTAAAATGCATAGATTTCCTTTCATTTCGCATCGAACAACAGTTAACATACAGTTAACGGTTGACCGTGTCCAGTTATGTAAGTATGAAAGCTGCATTTTTGACAGCACGACCTTTCTATGCAACTGCACTAGTTTACAACCGAGAAAGCCGGCCGCAGGCGACAGGAACTAACCTTTCGCGACCGACCTTTAGCCAATATTAGGTGGCCGACCCCGGCAGTGTTAGATACGTGAAATACGCTACCATTTCACTGTTGATAACGTTTTGGTCGTGGATAATTTCTATGTAAGCGTAGGCGTGAGCATCGGTCACGTATTGGCCTGAGTTATAACCCGGGAACGAAATAAATCTTGCTTTAGGTCTGTGAGTTCTGTACTTCGGTGTTGAGCACATAGACCGCCCACGCTAAGGATTTACATACGTAATACTGGTAAATAGGGCCCTGCTGTCAATCTGTGAGTGTTAAGGTAATGAGGGCTTTTATGCGAGTGTCTTTTATGAACATTAACCCGGATTTGTAGGGTGACTTTTAGTGCTGAGTTGGTGCCAATTAAATCATGTTGTTTAGAATTGGGATAGCAAAATTAAGATGGCCGTTTTGCATAGATGTGACGCATGTTTTCACCCAAATTGTTGTTTTGTTTTGTTTTTTTTTTTTTAATGCGTCATGTTTGCCGCAAATAAACGTATTTTCTTTCTTTCTTTCTTTCTATATCTTAATTTGCCAAAAGAGTTTTTAGTTTTTTAGTGGTTGTAGCAGTCATTGATTGGCTCCTGATAAGCCGACATTTTACCGGAACGATGGGTGCTGCTTGATAGTGAAAATTAATTACAAGACATACTTATATTTGTATCAATACTGCTAATTGTTATCTAACCCTATTAATTCCGTTCTGCTCATATTAAGACAACCGTAACCAACGAACCTGTTTAACCGTAAAATCTTTTACTCCATTTTAAAACTGCTCGATTTTATTAAACATTTAAATCTTGACAGAGAACAAGACAACCAATTAAATGATTGCAAAACGAAAGTTACTTACAATGCAAACTTTTCCTCGTATCGCGGCCACAAACTCAGGATTAAATTGAGTTTTTATTAGAAGTAATGAGCAAATATGAAATATTGTATATTCAGACGACAATAAAGCGATTTCAACTTTCGCTACAGAGTTACATTACCCAGGCTCCTTCACGCATATTTTCTAATTCGACTCGCAATAACGATATTTGTGGTCACATTGTTTGCATTTCCGTGCGTATAAAATTTTGGGGAAATAATTTAGTTATGCAATTTGATTTCTTAAAGACAAGCGGCATAAGTTTAAGTGGTTTTAAGAACTTATGTTTTGAAAGTACTTAGTTTCTATTGTATTACAATTTGATACATTCTGCAATGTTTCTCAATAAAAAAGCTATTGACACTTTGATACTTTTTTAACGCTGTCTGTACACAACCAAAAACTGCGCGTACCTAATGAAAACCAACTTTATTTGTGTTGGTAACTTTTTGCTTGTTGGTTGCAATATCGTTGAAAGTGATACCCACACTGCGGGTGGCCGTAATGTGTACTTATTTATTAAACATTATATAAATGTTGAAGGTTCAGTAATCACTGAGACTGACCGTATTTTAACTGACTGGCAGTTGTAGCGTTAAATTCAAGCGTAACATTTTTTGACTGGATTTAAAGATGTGGAAAATTTTGTAGTCTTTCGTTTCGATTACTTGAGATTATTGTCATGAAGCTTTAGGAGTTTTTCACTACGTTTAGCAACAATTTGCCTTTGACATAGGTTATATTGCGAAACTCAATGAATCTAACATCTTTATCAAGTAGGTATGACTGTGAGAAATCTGACAGCAAGTAGAGTTTAGAAAAGGTTTAAAGTTAAATGATATTTATTTCTGTAAGTACTAAGCACTATTTTGTCTTAATTAGATAATTAGATTTGGTGTTTCCTATCTTACTACTTGGAGAAGAAACAAAGAACTCAGTGTTTAGTTTCTTTTAATTTTAAAGCCCAGATATTTTCTTGGTCAGATGATGTGAGAACCATGCAGATTAGCGTCTAAGATGGTCTTTTAAGGAAAGAACCACACAAATTTGAGTGGACTTCCGACGTCAAAAGCGCGTGCATGCCTGTCAAACTTTTAACTTTTATGTATGAATACGAGGCTTTTGGCTTCTTCGTAATAATGAGTATTTTATGTACGTTTATTTGCAGAATAAACATTTTTTCTTTGTTTTCTTTTTTTTTCCTTTTTCACGCATGTGTCAGTCATCGTAGTTGAGAACGTTTTCTTTCCAAACATTTAAAAACGAAACAAATGGGCATCAGATAATGCGAAAGCAAAATGTGAAATTATCAATTTCAGATAGAACAACTGCAGTCTGGTTACAAACGACAGCCTCAAATAAACAGTCGCTGATTTGCCTACAAATAACATAGGTAAGGACCTTTGTAAATCTTACTTGCAATAAAGACCAGTCAGCGAGCGACAAGGGTCTCTCGCTGACTGGTCTTTATTGCAAGTAAGATTTCAATCTAATACTTGAAACAAGTGACTACCCACATAGTCTTTAAACGTGTGAACTGTCAGGCTAGTAATAACTTGATGACGCTGTTCATTAAATATGACAGTTAGGAAGTAACTTCAAGTACAGCCTCTTCGAACTTTAGCGTTCGTGTCTTATAAATAAACTAAGGAAGAGGTCCTAAGATACACTTAAATTTAAATACACACATTTAAATGCTAAAGAGCTATGAAAATGTCAGAAAGTTTATTCCAAATCTATATTTTTGGCGATTGATTGAAGAAATAAGAAAAGGTGTTTTCCAAACACGTTTCTTTTTTCTTAATTTTCATTTGTTTTTTCAAACTATGAGCTATGAGCTGGGGAAATCCTCGTGGATACCCTTCATCTGGGGAATACGGAGGGTTATATCGGACTCATGCCTACTAAAACCCCACTGTTCCTTCTAGTACCTACCATAAGTCGGGGGCCCGGGAGACATGTACAGACGCCAGCACATCAAGCTACCCGAAACTGTCAAATTTTCCTAATCAACTTTGAACCTTATGCTTTAGCGATAAAGTTAAAAATCTATTAAAGAAAGGACATCATTCATTTTGGACCAAAAACTGAAAGTGCCGGCCAGGATAAAAATGTGTAATATTCGGATAGAACTCACAATTCCTATCATTTTTTACTACGACACCAAATCTGTGCGCCCTTTGGTTACGGTGTTAAACACTTTTAAAATACAATAAAAATGTTATTATGAAGTTGTTATTTTCGTACATTTGATCATGTATATTTAATTATTCATACTGTGTATGTCCTTTTGATGTGCAATAAAATGAATTCTATTCTCTATTAAGAGAGTATTTTCATCATTGATACTCTACGCACCGCACAGGCACAGACAGAGCGTCACAATTCACAACAAGTCCAAACCTGTTTTAAGCAGGTACCTGGAAAATCACCGGTTTGTCCCTCCCCGCCGCCCGCAACTACTGTACCCCGCGTCACCCGTCTTTTGTTTTGTTCAGTTATCCATGCGACTCTTGTTACATCGGACGGCTAAATCGCGACTTGCACTCCTCAGTTAATATTGTTATTCTTGTTTGTTGTTATTTGTTTATAGTTATTTTTTGTTATTGTTATTGTTTTAACTGACGTTATGAGTGGACAATTGTGTATTTCGTGTCGTACGCCTGTCGGTAATCGTCGAAGTTATACTTGGACTTCCCGAGAATCACAGCATACGGATGTTGCACAGTTTGTTATTGAAGATCTATTAGTTCGACAGGTATGAATCATTATTATTTTATTTCATTTTATATACAGACCTTTACCTACCTAGAGTTTTATATGATTTTGACTAAGTCTTTATTTCATCATTTCCTTGTCTGTATACCAGTTTATCTGATGTCGGCGCAGTATGTTTTCTTTTTCCAAATAATTTGGTCACTTGCCATCAACTCGTTCATTTTGACCATTTATTAGAATTATTTATTTCACACGTTTTTGTTTCTATAGGAAGTACTCCTTTGTACTTAACTAATCATTGTATCACCTTGTATGTATATACCGTGAAATAGAACCCTTCTTGCTTAGGAAACAAAACGATTAGAATATCACGGCTCATGTATGTACATGTGCAACGAATAATACATGTTTCTTGTTTTACAGGAAGAACCTACAGAGGTTATTTGTCGACCCTGTTGGCAACGGGCTGAGCGTCGGTATCTCCGACACCAACGTGAAGTGGATCATGATGTTGCAGACGAAGAAGTCAACGCTGAACCTCATGCTTCACCAACCGTTTTACCCGGGTTCAGCCGTACCGGTAATTCGGCGAATACGTGTGTATTTCAACACTGTCAAAATGCAACGAGGCACAGAGTACCCGAAGATATCATACTACGAATGTTATGCCGCTACAGCCTATTTATAACCGAAAATAGCCGTGTATGCAGTGAACACCTTGAGCAAGCTGAATGGCATTTACTTGCTTTGCAAGACAATTTAATCGGAGGATTCAGTGCAACTCAAATTGTTTGTGCTCTAAGATTATTAATGAGCCATATCAGCACAGAAGTTTTAGATTTTGAACATTATGAACTAATAAATGATAAAGAATTTCATGACTGGACTGGCCTGACTATTGAACAATTTACTGATTTATTAGCCAACACACCTAGCCTAAATCAAAGAAGAAACAAAAGAACTATTCTAGCAGCTTTGTTAGCAAAACTCCGAACTGGCGAATCAAATGCACGGCTAGCATCGATTTTTAAAACCAGCGAAGCCACTTACTCGCGAATCCTCCATACTGGCAGAGAAGCACTACTGCAGGACTTTGTTCCTATTCACTTAGGCTTTGACCATATGACCCGGGAAGATGTAGCACGGAGGAACCTTATGATTCCTGAAAGAATTTTTGGGAACCCGGAGAGTTCTACCGACGAAAGAAAAGCCATAACAATTGTCGATGGCACTTACATATATATACAAAAGAGTTCAAACTACTTTTTTCAAAGGAAATCCTATAGCAGCCACAAGTTCAGAAACTTATTAAAGCCGTTTCTGTTTGTCTGTTGTGACGGGCACATCATAGAAGTTTCTGGTCCACACGCTGCTACTTCTTCAGATGCGCAAATAATGCTTGATATTGTACAAAGTGAAAATGATTATGGCGACGGATTATTTCAATGGTTTTACCGAAATGGGGACGTATTTATTTTGGACCGTGGCTTTAGAGATGCAATTTCCAGCCTTGAAGGATATGGATACACCGCTAAGATGCCCGAGACAAAGCTCCCTGGGGAAACGCAACTTACGACAGAACAAGCTAATAAGTCGCGACTTGTTACTATTTGCCGATGGGTCGTAGAAGTCGTAAATGGCCGATTTAAAAGAGATTTCCGGCTGCTGAGACACGTCAACATCAATATAACACTGCACAATATGATGGATTATTTTAGAATTGCTGCCGCATTAATAAATGCCTATCACATTTTGATAGTGGATAACGTTCACGCTACTGATATCCTTCAAATAATAGGTGAAAGAATAAACACGCCCAATACACTGGGAGATCTTCTGAATAGATACAATTTAAACCGAAGGCGAGCACAGTTCCAACCCATGGCTGCGGATATGACAGATTTCAATGATTTTCCAACATTGACAGAAGAAGATTTAATATTATTCAGCCTTGGTGTATATCAGCTCAAACAAGCAAAAAGTTATTACGGAGAGCACCTTCAATCCGACGGAGTTTTTATCATTGAGCTCGGTGGTGGGATTCCTCTGGAAATAGTCAGGGAACTTGAAGGGGAAGACTTCTGGATTATAAGAGGACGAATACAATCCCGCCACATCCAAGCCAAAAAATACCATGTGTACATTGCACTAGATCGGGCAGCAAATGGTCGTCGAGCATTAGCTCATTATTATTGTACATGCAATATCGGCAAGAGGACCATTGGATGCTGCTCAAATACCATGACCATAGTCTGGTACATGGGTTATGCTAGACATGACCCATACCTCACCCCACCTGCAATAGGATTAGATGATGTATATGTTAGATTAGGACAAATATAAATGAATTTATACAATTTAATGTTGTTTCATTTTGCTCTTTTTTACCTAAATGAAAGGTACTGAATCTAAATGAGGTGCTGTTGGTATTGTTGCTTGTTTTTTTTTCATATTTACTATATTTGACCAAATGTATTAAAATAACACACATCTTATAACATTTTATTTCACATTTTTTTTAAAAGCATGTAACAACATAACCATAGGGCGCACAGGTTTGGTGCCATAGTAAAAAATAATAGGAATTTGGTGATCTATCCGAATATAACGTTTTTTTTTTCTGGCCGGCACTTTCAGATTTGGCCCAAAAATGTATGAAACGTGAATGATGTCCTTTCACAGATTGTAGTAGCTTGATGTGCTGGCGTCTGTACTTACTAGCAGTGTCAGTTTCCAATTTGTGACGTATTTGTAAGATAGTCGCGTTGTCCGTATTGAGTCCGCATACTAAATCGCCTTTGACAGATATGATCGTTTACTTTGCACATTTTTGCATCTGTTTTGTATGTGAAATAACTGAATAACTTGGAAAATATCCCACACAAGTCGTTAGTTTGAATTTTTACTTCGTGTCTGTCTGTAAGTACCTACTAGGCACTAAACAATTATTGTAAGTAGATAGTTGAGGTGCTTAAATGGGACAAAATTCATATCCGGCTAAATTAAATAATGGGTGTCCTCTATAAAGCCCTGTCTATAATTGCCTTAAAATATAAACTAGCAGCAAATTATCTAAACTTGGTAACCTAGAAGTTCAGGAGAACTTATTAAGGCCTCAATTTACCGAGAATGGAGTTGTGTCGTGAGGTCGCGGGTTCGAACTCCGATTGTGGTATGGCCACATTTAGGTAATACATTCACAAGTTCGTCGCTAACAGTAATATTGCTAGATAACAATGTTATTTATTTTGCTTTCCTTGTTTGGTTTTAAGGAGAATTCTTGACGGAATATGGGTTAAGTTCGATAGTTTTGGAATGACAAATGAGAGGAAAGATTATACATGATTTGTTATTTCCTGGATTTTAAAAGCGGTTCAGTTTTCTCAAATTCCCAGATTAGCATATAAAACATAAACACAAAAAACTAAACAAACATCCCTTCCCGTGATCGACATTTAATCGGGCCATTAATAAAATTCCAGATCAACTTAAAATCTTCCAAAAAAGAACTTTAACGTCTACTGTTAAGCTACAAAATTGCGTAACACGTGTTTTAAATAAACATTAGTAAGTTTAGGGTATCGTTTACTATCCGAGTGTAATGTGGCCGTAAAGTCGTGTGGTACGCAGGCCCCCTAGAGAGCCGCACGCGCAGCTTTACGACGCGTGTTATCGCCACACACTAGGTAAAAGTACGTACGCGAATTACATAATGTTCTGTCTAATGATTTAATTTAAAGTGTTTTCATAATATTGTGGTCAGTGTGGCAGTTGTTGTGACATTATTTAATAATGATGATAATGACAATGTGTAATCTTTTATTTTGTTCTCGTGTGATTTATTTGCTGTGGTTGGCATTTGAGAAAGCACCTGTTGTGGTTAGAAAGAAAGATTGGTTGACTTTTATCGTGATCATGATTTTCTGCTAAAGTTTTGCAAATAAGTGAAATTTTTTATATATTGTTTTTCTACCGTAATAGTTTGAAAGTTGATAAACACTACAGATATCTACCAATTTATAATACTTGTTTAAATACAAACAAAAAGCCTTAGTTACAATATACAAGTGAACATTAAAATATACATATTATTACAAGTACTTAATAAAAAATAAAAGAAAAAGGGAGGAGCTCTTTGGGCTTCAAAAAATTCGTCTGTATTGCTGTCAATGGGATAAGTGCCCAAAAGGCTGGCAGCATTACCACGTTGGATGGCAATGCTGATTCTTTGGGCCATATATAGGCCAGCCCTCTGGTCTATATAGACATATATAGGATCTACCTATTTACTGCTAATAAACAATCAAGACTTCAAGAAACTTATTTTACTGCAATTTAAAGTCCAGTCTTAGATCCCACGATAAAAATTATTTATTACTATGTTAACCATTTACATGCCGCGTAACAAATAATGTTTACATAATATCTCGAAGAACTTTGTTCACTAGAACATAAATCGTTTTACGCGCCATTAATTCACAATTTGCTCGTCATTATAAATTCTAAATATTTATATGTCAGCCGACCGCAAAAGTGAAATAATTTGCTTCATGAATATGCGAGGCAAAACGAGTTAACTGACGAAAACTGAATTAGTTAATGACGCTCGTAGCTCCGTAGAGCGTCGTAGGCAGAAAAGGAACGTTATTATTGTGACGCTTATTAAAAGTAAATAGTATTTGTAGCCTACAATGTAATAGGTCATTTTAATCTCGTGAGTCATAGCGACATACTCGTATTTCTAATGCTATCAATTATTAGGATAATTTAAAGTTGACAAAAACGTCGCATGTGGCCAAACAACTGACGTTAAAAAAAATTAAACACACTAATACTATATACCTACCTACTTAATTAAAATGTTATTGATCTAGCTTACTTACATCCAACGACTTTCAGAAATAATTACTGGCAAATATGAGTTAGTTAATGTCGATTATAGACGCTTTTATAACATTTAGGTAACTACAGTAAGCCAAAACCCGGGCGCCTTTTGAAGGTTTACTCCGGAAAACAAAAAAAATAAATAACCGTTTCTACAGTTAAATACTTGAAGGAGAAGTCCACAGTTCCACACACAACAATTTATGTTCAACCGCCGATATATTTTCAAAGACATGCACATTGCACATACGAAGTAAGAAGCAAACAGCAACACAGTCACGAATCGGCGAAGACTTCCCCGTCCTTTGTTAGCAAAGGATATCAAGATGTGGGGTTACTTGCGAAAGAATGTGCCAAGTAATTGTTAAACTATGCAAATTACTCCAAGTCCTGGCCGTTAGATAAAAAGTTTCACGTTTACGCCCTAACTACCGATAAACATTGCATGTTAATTAAACAAAATGTTTTGTAGAACAAAGCTTGGATATTGATTGGTCGATTCTTAGGACTTGGCGAGTTCGTGGTACTTAACGAGTTTTTGGTACTTGTTGCTTGATCACCTTTACGAAATGCCTAAATTAAACTGGTCTTGCCGGATTATTAAAGGGGGTTACGTAAGTTAATGATGATGAATGGCTTGATAAATAAATCACTTATGCGGCGGTGAATGTGTTTTTACTGGTACAGTTAACAGCAGAAGGGGAAGATTTTTTTAGATGGGAAAAAACCATTGAATTCGCGCTACTGTTACCGTAACCGACACCGCTTCGGATATGTTCGGCTGTCCTCGGGATGTATTCGGTTTTAATGTATTTCCGATATGTCAGTGAGTGATGGCGAAGTATTCTGTTTGTGTTTTGTCTATACGATTCAAAAAATACACGCGTAATTGTTCGAGTTTTTCATTTCTATCGAAACTCCAGAAGTGTTTTTGGCCATTTAGAATAGACAGTAAGTATTTATTTATTGATGGCTTTTATTTATTTATGCACAATTTATTACCTGAAGTATTCTGTTAATATTGCATTGTAGTACGAATTTACAAAATAATAATAATCATACCAGCCTTTGATGTATCATCAAAACAATGTAGTTCATTTCGTGTTACATACTATGCATTTTTTTTTCTCATCACAAATGTTGTTGTTGGACAAGAAGTGCTAATTTAATCTAAAATGTCTATTGGCCTTAAATGGCTATTCTCTCTTTTATTATTGAAAAGATGGAACACTGAAAAACTTTTGTTCAAAAAACTTTGGTTGTTCATTTCTCATTTATATTTTATGTTGACTATAGTACTCCAGTTAAGTTGTGCAATGGCCAGTACGTAATAAACCATGGCAGCAATGGTATACGTCACAAACATCAATAGTCATTAAGGAAATTGGATCAATAACAATAATAGCCGTGCAATTGGTAACGAGTGGCATAGGTGTCTAATTTTGACACAAGCTATAAGCTTATAGCGATAAATACAGACTGAAAATACCTTCAACTTTTCTTTGTTCGACGATTTTTCATACAATCGACTTTGTTTAAAAATTGTTCAGACGAAACATCTGTAAAACGTTGTTTGACATAGTTTTAAGTAACTTCAGAAAACCTTATGTAGGTGAAATTGTACATAAAATTTTTAAAAGCTTTAGGTTATACCTATAATATATTTTTAAAGATGGTTAAAACTTCACTGCAGTTCAGTTAAATGTGTTACCGTATCGTGTTGTTTACTTATAGATTTATTAGTTTTAAGGAAAATGTTACTAACCCTACACCTATGAGTCTTTGCTCGAAATAAAGTTTTTGAATTTCAATTTCAATTTAGGTAAATCCTTCGAACAGTTATAATTACTAACGTACTGTTCCCATTTATGTGGGAATATTGATATTTTTGCGAATAAAAAAAAAATGTATCTTTTAACATTCCCATTAGCTAAATTCCCATTAGCGGTTTCACCCGCATAAGTGTCGATTCCGTGGGAATATCGGAATAAAAGTATCCTATGTGTTAATCCTGGTTATAAACTATCTGTGTGCCAAATTTCATCCAAATCCGTTCAGACGTTTGTGCGTAAAGAAGTAACAAACATACAAACACACTCACAAACTGTCACCTTTATAATATTAGTGTGATACTTATATTCCTTGGAACATCACACTTGGAAGTTTCCAGTCCATTTTCTCCTCAGAAATTTCACTTTCAACTGTTGTTACGATTATTTTAAGTCGAGTTCTTGCTCTAGTTACAGTTCGCGTGATGATGATGATTCTCCTCACCTGTTCGTCATAATTGGAGCGCGACTAAGGTCGTGGCCTCACGCGCGCAGTGTTTCAACTATAACATGTCGGAAATTGAAACCACACATCTTAATAAACGTTTATGTTTACGATGCAGACTGTGCCTATAACTTGCTTTGGAAGTGGAATGTTGACATTGAATGCTGAGCACTATCTTGTTTTATGGCGACTGTAAAACTGTAATTCAGTTACAGCTAACCTCTTTGCGAGGTCTGCAGGAAAATGATTGAATGAAACATATATATTATCATAAAATCAAAATGAGTATTCATTGAAGTAGTGTTTTCGACAAGCGTGGTGACTTAGTTAAGTGGCCAAATCTTTCTTATCAAATGTCAAATAACACACAATATACCCTACCTAAAATACAGATTTTCTTCCCATATTAAATAAATAGATAAAATACCCTTTGTTATGTACACTATACAAATTACAGATATAAATGTAGAATCTGTCCATAAGTCTTTTCGCTAAAAGCGATCTTTACAGACAACCTTTAGATAGATTAAAGGGAGATGGAGAGGCAATACTGCGGGTCGTCAGTGGTGTACCATTTACATATACAATAAATAGTAAGTACATAAAATATATCGCCGGGTTAAAGGCAAAACCAATTATTTAGTCCAAAAAAGTCAATATAAAATTTTCCGTAAGCGCATTTGGAAAGTTTGCTATTAAATTTAAGTCCTTAGTAATAAAATTATGTCAGTTGCAAATATAAGAGCGTGTTCTATAATTATCTAAGTTTCAAACAGTTACATACTAAACCCAAAAATTAACTTCATTTGTACGAAAAAAAAATAATATAAATTATAACCCCCCCTTTTAGTTGGTTTTGCCTTTATAGTACAAATACAAGCATATCTGGAAAAGTAATTGTCCTGTTTGTAACAGACTTCGCAATTACGTGAGTTAAAGTATTGTTTTGATAATTTGCTTGTAAGGCTGATTGCCGAAACATTCGTTTTGAAACAATTTAAAAAAATACGAAAAAATAGTTGGTTTTGCCTTTCTACTTCTTAATAGATGTCTTCGAATCTAGAATGCAAAATTGTACTAACATTACAAGTTGCTGATTTGCATTGCTTAAATCATTCAAATTGTGTATCTGCTATCAGGACCTGTTTCACCACCTACGATTAAGTTACTATTAACTTGCTTGGCAGATAATTTCATACAAATTCCATAAAAAAATCAATTCAGTTCCATTTTTGAATTTATTCGGTAAGTAGGCCCTTACTATAGTATCTCAGCCAGTACAAGAAAACACTCCGAAAATAAAACTGACAGGTAACAAGAAGAAGCATTTATTTTAACTTTTATGTTCATACAAAGGTATGAACATAAAAGTTTCATAATCTAAACAAACAATAATTGGTCTTTAAAAATTAATTCTAAAAAATTAACCACTCAGAGTCATCTGGGTTCTCAGAGTCCTCCGATTCTCCAGGAACCGTAACATCAGGTATACAGTCCACATTTTGGCCATCAGCTCTCAAGCTTTGGAACCATTCATGATATTCGTCAGGTTTGTCGGGAATGATTCATTATTCACAAAGTTTCAATAGTTCGGCTTTTTTGGTTTTTGAAATGCATAATGGTTCTTTATATACACGTACAGTATCTGTGGCAAACATCGGTCATTTGTGGCTTGTGGTGGTAGTTCAGTGACAACTTTTTGGACTGGCTCGACGTGCTTAGATTTCATGGACAGCCCAAAACAAAACTGCGGCCACATATTAGTTCCTGTTTTGTCCACCACATGTGTCTGAAAATAACGAAACCTTGTCGATATGATCGAGGATTTCGCTTAAGTAAAGTAAAATTATCGATCTAATCTCAGAGCTTCCTTTCTTGCCATTAATTTCCATCCACGCATAACAAAATGCTTGTATAGTGTAGGGCACGCCACGTTAGTGGCGATAAGACCCCTCTTTGAGGAGTGGCTAGAGAGGCGTCACGGCTTTCTCACCTACCGCCTGACGCAGGTCCTCACCGGACATCGATTTTTCGGAAGGTTTCTGCACATCATCAGGCGGGAGGAGACGCCCGGGTGTCACCATTGCGAGGATCGCCCAGAAGACAGGGTGGAGCATACGGTGGAGGTCTGCCCTGCTTGGGCGGAAAACCGCCGTGTCCTCGTAGAGGCGATCGGCAGCGGCGGCGACCTCTCGTGTCCGGCCCTGGTTCAAGCCATGGTCCGGAGTGAGAGGGAGTGGGAAGCAGTCACCTCCTTCTGCGAAACAGTCATGCTAGCGAAGGAGGTGGCGGGATGGCTGAGGGAGAGAGCATCAAGTCCCAGCCTCCGCGGGAGACGCTCCGGGCGTCGCGTCGGGAGCCGCGTGACGATTCCCGGCCACCGTAGACGCGGGCGGACGGAGAGTAATGGGTAGCTCACCGTCCGATCAGGACCGGGCTCGTGCCGGACGGCGCGTATGTGTTCCACGCGCGCCTCAAACAGATGTCAGCAACTCAGCATAAAGGAAGGGGCCCGTTAGGGCCCAAACCTGCCGGGGTAGCGGGATTGTCCGAAAGGGTTACCGTGGCCCCGGAATATAAAGGGCTAAGGAAGGAACACGGGTGGGTTTTAGTCAGTAAGAGTCTGACACTCCCTTCCGCTCCACCTAGAGCGGGAGGGGTCATTTGATGATTTCCCATCCACAAAAAAAAAAGATTGTATAGTGTAAGTTTCCTGCAACAATACAAAAAACCTACATCTCCACTAGGGATTTGTAAAATTGCCTGCAAATCAAAGGATGCCGAAGTGAAGTACGTTTATTTTTCTGCTCCCTTTGTTCTCGCTATTTTATGTATCTTTTCTTTGAATGTACTGTTTATACTCTTCTTCAATTTTAGTTTTCTCTATAGTAAAAACTTACACTATACAACCTTTTTTTTTTTGTGGATGGGAAATCATCAATGACCCCTCCCGCTCTAGGTGGAGCGGAAGGGAGTGTCAGACTCTTACTGACTAAAACCCACGATACAAACGACGATACTTGGTGCAAAAAAGAAACTGGTCTTTTTTAGGAACAAAAAACCCCAAGTTGAATTCGGTGCAAAATACATTTCTATAGTTGCCTCCGAAACGGGTGTAACGCTCTCCTTCTCATACTCCTCCACATACAATGCATACATTTTTGTCATTGACAGACTACAGTATAGATATTGGCGTTTAATATCTTTGCGCACTTTAATGGCTTCCCATCGTAGGGAAAGATTTGATATGATGCCGGATTTCTTCAGCTTTTTCTGGCGGCGTTTTGTTTTTGGGCTCATGTCGTCCTCGCGGATCACAATCTCGAGAATAAAGCCCCATTGTGTATCGACTTTCTATTGATTCTATAATAACTGAAGCAGAAATGCACAGAGTTATGCAGAAGAAGTTTTGGCATATCTGAGATTAAATTGTGTTGCTTTTTTTCTATAAAAAATTCAAAACTATTTTAACACTGTAAAAATACTTGTCTGGAGATGCAGCTGTTGTCGGTTCTGATTCTTCAACAATAATTTTCCTCAGCAACCACACACAGTAAAAATACACATAAATCGAAAAATGCACTTCATAGAAGATTCGACTAAATCCCCGAAAAACCGCGTGGGGGACAGCGACAACGCGGGGAAGTACCGACTATAATAATTTAATCTGGTTTTTTTCTAGGCAATTCGCTAAAAAGAAATCGAAAGATCGAATGCCAAAATCGACTATATTTATATAATGTTTATTTAGTTTGAATGTTCAAGAACAAAAAGGTGCTAATCAAAAATATTATTTTTTACCATTAGTGATTAAGACCTTCCTTTGACATTATTGTAGGACTAAAACCCACTAAAAAAGTTTTGTATTTTTTGCATCTATATTTTGAAATATTGCGGACAAATTATTACGAATTATTTGGTTTTTATTTCTCTAAAGATACACTTTCTCGATTATAATCGATTTTTACATTCGGTATCTCGGGAACGGTAAGTCCTGCGGTTTAGTTGGTTTTACCATTAGATAAAGAATCAAATGACGATTCGAATGGTATATTAAAGTGAAAAACTGCAAAAAATAGCAGATAGTCGGTTTTGCCTTTAACCCGGCGATATGTACAAAATCATAAGCATGAAACAAGAACAAGGAACTATTAGGTATGTAAGTAATGAATTAATGATTATGTTTAAGGGGTGAGGAAGTGCTTTTTTTTACCAGAAATTACAATCTTAATTAAATACTTCTATGTCACAGTCTCTAAGTAATCTCTCAGAAATCTGTATCTTATCAAGAGTATGCTGTTTCACCTCAGTTCAATAGACTGACAGACTAATCACTACAATACGTACCAATAATAGGTACTCGGAGAAACCACAGAGTTTTTAAGTCTTCATCAAGTATCTTGAAGGTACTTATAGAGTTTTAAAAGTTCCCTGACATCATTCTCCTATAAACTGTACCCCAATCAAACCACACTCATATTTACCATACCATACCTTCAAATGATCAATTATCTATTAGTTACTCATGGCTTACAGCCGCAACTATGATTGCAGCAAGAAATTAATATCACCCACGCCACCGCAGTGACTCATACGCATGTCTGTAGATAGACAGGGTAATCCATTACCTATAGGAACTAATGAGTATTGGTGTAAATGTTACTTGTCAACGATATGTAGAATTAAGCAAATATTGAATGTATTAGGGTTGTCTATACTAATATTATAAAGTTCTATGGTGTAAAGTGATGGTCGACGGCGCGTTGTGTTCCACGCGCGCCTCAAAGAGATGTATAAGAGACTAACTGACGGTATCCGCTAGTGCCGATGCCTGCCAGGGTCGCGGGCTGTTCTAAAGAGATACCGTGGGCCCTGGCACAGGCAACTGAAGGAACACGGGTGGGTTTTTAGTCAGTAAAAGTCTGACACGCCCCGCTCTGCCCAGAGCGGGAGGAGTTATGAGTCAGTTTATATTGTGGTAATCATCGGAACTATAAAGCGTGGCAAGGACATCGACGCGCACACTGGAACCATGAATTCTTCAGCACATGATTCTAGACCCCTTAGCTTAGAAATTTTTCGTCGGTAATTTAAGGGGACTACAGGACCTAAACGTAAAAAATTGCCAGTTTTACTGTAGTCGATCATATGATCGACTACAGTAAACAAAATCAGAAAAATATATTATATTCTTCAGGATATATGCTAGTTCCATAGTGTAGGTATTGAAAACATATTGCAACTAATTTGATACTATAGAAAAAAACCATGAAGATACCTCTAAAAACTTTCTTTTCACAATAAAAACCATACTAATATTATATAACTATTATTAATTGGATAAGTTACTTCTAAGTAAGCTTGCACCATCGTCGACCATAACATCACTAGTCATGTAAGAAAGTGGCAAATCCAAAAAAAAAAAGATATCTTTCATATTATCGAATGCTGAGAACAAACGTTTAAATGGTATGCTCTGATAAAATATTTCTGATTTTGTAAAACCATTGCGAGACCAAGGTGGTCGTAAATCACGCACATGAATTAACTGAGGGGAGATGTGTGATGATACTTGTCATTGATATGTCAATTTAAGCAAACAGTAGGGGTCTAATCTACGATATTATGATTAATTTGTGTTAAGGACGAAAGAAGGGGACATTTTTATTCGTGACTGTGATAAATGCAGCAGGCCCGTATTTCATATAATTGATAATGTGACATAATTGTCAAAATATGACAAAGTTAACATCTGTCTCACGACATGTGCTTATAAATTTTCGGATTCTCAGATTTTCGCCAATCACCTATTGTCTGTTCTCATCCTCCTTGAAGTAACGTTACTTATTTCCGCACCGAAAAGGAAATAATGTATAGTTTTAATGACTTAAGAATATATAACTTTTTAACAACCCTACCAATGAGCTTTACAAAAAAGTTTATTGCTCCTATGTGCTAACGACTCGAAGGCTATACTTGAAATTAATATTGCTCTGCGGTATTAATGCATAATCACCTGATCGGTACTTGCTGAATACCTCACCCTACGTCTTTACAATAAACACAAGTATATTATGCACTTACATAGAAAGTAATAGAGGTACCTATACTCAACAATAGTTGTATTTCCTTATTATGCTCTTTTCATTTTATGAAGATTGAGTGAAATGTATATTTCATAGCTGAGGTACGCACGGCTACACATCAAGCTATACATAACCAGTATAAGCTGACTTCTGATTGTACGAAACACCGATACAATGCGAGGTCAGCTAAAACTGGAAATGTATAGCTTAATGTGTAGCCGTGTGTACAACATAAATCGAAAGTTGGAATCATACATTAAATATATTTTCTATTGGTCTTGCTTTAAAGTTGTAAGCTATTTATTATTCATATATAACTACATACACCACATACCTTTTTGTAGGTATTGTCTTATATAGTTAGTTAGTCATTTAAATTAGTAACTAGTGTAAATAGTTAGTTTTTTTTCCGTTAGTCTGTCCTGTCCCACTGCTGGGCAAAGGCCTCCTCCATTTTCTGCCACATGTCCTTATGCTGTGCCTTCTCCGTCCAGTCGGTTAGGAACGAGTCCAAATCGTCACGCCAGCATTTCTTATCTGCCTAGCCTTTTCCCAACTATGTTGGAATCGGCTTCCAGTCTAACCGAATGCAGCTGAGTACCAGTATTTTACATGGAGCGACTGCCTATCTGACCTCCACGACCCAGTTACTGGGTAATACGAAACCCCTTTGTTAAGACTGGTTGTCATATTTTCGGGTTTCTGACGGCCGTAACGATTGTCAAAGATCCACGAATTAAAGGTAGCCACAAGCCATAAACATACACTATGACAATAATAATGTACCCTCAATGTATGTAGATTGTAGATACCAAAGCTTACATTTAGTAAGAGCTGAGCAAAGAGTATATTAATATTATTCAGTAGCCATTTCTCAGTGGGATTTCAAAACCGTAGTGCGGTAATAAGCATATGATATTCACTACATATAATTATTACTACGGTGTAAAATTACATGTAATTTTTACGGTGGTTTGATTACTGAACTTCGCCTTTTAGAAATTGATATGTTCTTACGTGATTATAGCCACATGATATTAGTCGACATGCTCTTTTACCGTGGCGTGAAATGATTATGCATTATATTATTACTAGCAGCGCCCCGCGGTTTTATCCGCATAAGTTTCGATCCCGTGAGAATATCGGGATAAAAACTATCCTATGTTCTTTTCCGGGACTCAAACTATCTCTATACCAAATTTCATCTAAATCGGTTCAGCGGTTTAAGCGTGAAGAGGTAACAGACAGACAGACACATTTTCGCATTTATAATATTAAAGTATGGATTGAACTACCTCGTTGGTATAGTGGTAGCAAGTGCTGCTGCTGAGCATGAGGGCCTAGATTAGATTCCCAGGTCGGGCAGAGTGTTACTGGGGTTTTCCATCTAGAATTTCTTAGTAGCAGCTCGTAGTTTGGAGTTGTACCCGGTTGATGGCAATCGACTCGCCCTTATTACATGGGACTTAAACATAACTAGCGAAATGTGGGTGTACTGGTACAGTCACGAGCACTAATATGTCAACACTTGGCAACTTTCAATTGCGATTTTTTCGTGAAGCAACGAATGCAACGTTGAAATACGACACTTTATTATTACAATTCAGCGGGATTGTCCGAAAGGGTTACCGCTACCCCGGAACATAGAGGGCTAAGGAAGGAACACGGGTGGGTTTTAGTCAGTAAGAGTTTGACACTCCCTTCCGCTCCACCCAGAGCGGGAGGAGTCATTTGAAGATTTCCGACCCATCAAAAAAAAAAGCGCCTGCCTGGGTTCGAGTCCACGGCCTTCAACTCTTAAGTACCACTGGGCCACCATTATACAAGTACTTAATAAATAAAATAAATGTACACCCATTTAATTTAATTACTGCAGCTTTTTTTTGCTCTAAGTAACCACTATTCAATAATCATGACCTTGTCGTAACTACCGTCATTATAACATTCAATCTAAATCACACCAAGATTATAATCAAACATAGTATTTGAATTATTGTGCCATGATTAGGTGCAATAACAATTTAGACCAATGTTGATAATAACTACTATAGTTACATTTATGCTCGCAGTCTCATATAATACATACAATATGGCGTTTTGCGATTGACATAAAGCAATTCCAGTATCAAGTTTCTACTGCTATATGGCGTAGAGCTAGTATAATTATCGTACCTAAATGAGTGTTATAATAACATCTTTACATTGTATTGTATGTTCGCAAACAAAGTTGTTTATATATTATATAATAATATTTCAATGGTTTGCAACCGATAACCTTAAGTCCTGCTGCCATAGTACACAATAATACGTAGAATAAGGTCAGAAACATAAAATATTGAGATGTAAAAAAATACGAATGGAAATAATTACGTATGTGCAAATCTAAGTAGAAGTCGAATTAGTCGTGTTGTGGATACTATGAAGCTTTCACTTTTCATTAGATCACAAAAGGATGAAAAACGATTAAATAATCTGAAAACTCCTGTAAGTAATGAACTCATAATAGTAATGAAAACATGTCACAAGAAATACCGTGTCGTTAATAACAATGTTCATAAAATAAATTCCGCACAGGCAGCAATTACTTTTGTTAAATATTTTAATATCACATGCACATGTTTTTTAAAATATTGCCTTGTAAAATGTCGGATTTTAAGTATGGCCGCTACTGGATACAATGTTTAAGTGCGTTGTGTTATTTATGGGATGTTTAATAAGAGCTTTAAGGATTTGATTAATTTATCGGGTTGTATCACCCAGTTCTGAGCTTCTTCTATTAAATTGACGTGATACACTGTGGGAAACAGAATAGCTAGCAAGGAATTTGGGCTGCAGCTCTCTGGGTTGCCGGGCGTGCCTACATAGAAACTGTCACTCTGTCACGCTTTTTAGGGTTCCGTACCTCAAAAGTAAAAAAAGGAACTTTGCTGTCGGTCTACCCAGGATCCTTTTCCTCAGAAAGTGTAGAAGTATCAATTTGAAATTAATATCAAAAGACTCTAACAGTAACTACGAATTTTGAATTTCTCTGAAACTGTCTAACGTCAATTTTATTCCACGGTTAAAATATCTGACGTTGGAAATAAAGCCTTACTTAATCAAAGGAAAGGTAGGTAAAGATTCTGAATAACTAGAAAGTAAATTCTCACGCAAACATCTGTAGATCTTTTAGATTTCCAATTAGATCTATGAAATGTTTCAGCAGCTAGCCGTAAGTCTAAAACTCCGTTTTCTAGTATTGTGGAAGGCGCTGCCTTTCGTAAAATGTTACAAAGCTGAGAAGCGGAAAACGAAATTTTACTACAGGAAATATTAAGCAAGCGTTACAAGCCAATACAATATGTACCAAGGCGTAGTGTTTCCTAGTGAATACCGTCTATTTAATGTAGCCAACTGTACCTAAGATCCATCAATGGTTAGATTTCCTAAGAAACCAGCAAAAATGCATGCTTTTGAATACCATTTTATTTACGACGATTTCGCTGACATTTATATTAGGTATAATTCTTAACTCAAAAGAGACTAGATTAAGATATTTTCTTGGAAGAAGCACCATTCCTAGTTTTTACTATGATTACAGAATATTAAAAAAAAGTTGAAAGTGATGAATGTCGGGAATATGTTGGAGCCTTTTGCTTTTGCTTTGGCCGCGGAACGATCTCAACATAGCCGGAACAAATTAGCGCCTTACACGCATTATATTTATCGGAGTATCTAATAATAGGATAGCTTGCAGGCAACATTACAACATTATGTATTTCTTGTATCCCGATTTGTCGATGTTAGATGATGTTTACGGCTTTCTAATCATAATTCCGTGTTCAGTTATTTTTTTATCCATTGCTTCATAAGTTCGAAAAATTTGTCTGCTCAACACGTAAATATCGCAATGAATGTAGTTGAACTGTCAAAATGAAACCGATTCCGATTGATAATGTGTTATGCAATTGCCCCGCTGCCCCTGCTTCGTTCGGTTTTAAAGACTTGACAATATTCATTATTATATTATTATGCAAGATGAGTCCATATCTATGGTAATAATAAAGCTGAAGAATTTGTTTGTTTGTTTGAAAGCACTAATCTCTGGAACTACCTGTCGGATTTGAAAAAATATTATTGTATTTGATAGCCCAATTCTTGAGGTTGGATTTTGACTGCTTAACATCACGCTAGGACCCTTAGAAACCCTAAATGAAAACGAAGTAATAGTGCGAGCAGGCGATGCGTTACGACGGAGTGGGAATCGGGGAAACAAAAAATTTCACGCGGACGAAGTCGCGGGCAGACGCTAGTATAAGTATTTTACACATTAACCTTCCGGAATAAATTCTCTAAGTTGGTGGAAACCGCATCAAAATCCGTTGCGTAGTTTAGAAGAACAATGCGCTCACACAAGCAGACACAGACAGACTTTAATTTAAATTAAATAAAGATAAATAACGAACTGTTTAGAATTTTGTTATTAAGTTTATAGAAAAATGAAACTAATAAAAATAACCTCGCATTCATTCAGACATTAAAGTCCGTCTTTCAGAAGTTCATTGACTACAGTACAATGTCCCGTAGGTACATACTCATACAAAAACTAGGGCAAGCGTCCACTACATTACTTGGCAAGTTTATTTTCAACAAAGCCCTAATTTCACATTCAGTTTCACACGGAAAGCATTACACTAAATTAATATTGTAATAAATTATATTATTTTAAACTCAAACGCGAGGTATTACGCGACACAGCGGATATTTTCTAAACAAAGCAAGTTTTGCGTGTGTAACAAAAGATTTAATTAGTCACTGTGACCTAAATTGTTAGACCAGTAACCTGTTTGGTTTAGTTTACTACTTGCGTGATTTATTTACTATTTAAATCTGAATATGTTTTTGTTTTACTGAGACAATGGTAGATATGTTTTGTTTGTCCGGTAAATCGACGGAAAACAAACTGAAAATCGAGCCAAACGGAGTCACGGACATTCGCCTGTTTACGTCCATGGGAAATTGCTATGGTCACCAAACTAGGCAAAAATTTTATTAGTGGCTTTTTGATTCTTTATTTTCAAACAACATTATATTTACATAATATAAGCTAACAGACTTAAAATAATATAACTAATATGTACATGTATGTATACAAAAAGAAGGAAAATAATCATAGGGCATCAAAAAATTAGTCCGCAATTCCGCATCGCTGTCAACGGGAAAAGTGCTCAAAAGGCTGGCAGCATTGCCACGATGTATGAAAGAAAGAAAGAAAAGAAGAAAGAAAATACGTTTATGGCGATGCTGATGCTTTGGCCCGTGGTTTTTAATAACTTTCAAGTGTTTCACAATTTTTATAAGTTACTAACCTGATACTGTTCAATGGACCAACAACATTGTTACTACGCTGATCTTCCCATCTTAAATTAATTCCAACTGATCACAAAAAGGATCTTGCATTTTAATTATCTTAATGTTAAGACGACGAGGTAGAAATTGCGTTTTGATCCACTTCCATTAATTAAAGAGGATCTTGCAATAAAAATCAGTACCTAAGCGCCTTTAGCAATAATCTTAAGTCCGCTCTATTAAACCTGTTACTTACTCAAGCATATCGTCAAACTTTTTTGCGAAATGCCACTTTCGCATAAATATTACCTTTCATCAGTGAACGTTGACATGCGCTATTGCTTCGACTCCATCATAAAAGTATATGATGCGTGCAATGTTACGCCCCAGTGGGCATTGACCTTAGCACAAGGAATAATATAGCTACCAAAAAAAAACTCGTCTCACTATTAATCAAAACGAATTACAAATAGCTTTTACAAAAATAGCTTTCAGTCTCCTTCGCGAAACTACACTGAGTAGATAGAAAGAGTATCGTTTTAATTTATTTTTCAATTTCTCACAGACGGATTTTTTCCTTTGCTACAGCGTCTGCGAAGCCATCGAATTTTATTTTTCATTTAGTTTTAAGTTGGCCTCTAAAGATTCTAATTTATTTTACGTCTCGGTGTACAGAAATCTCAGTTTTCTAAAGAGAAGCCGAGGTTTCCAAGGGTCAGCAGTAGCTAAAGATAAGTACCGAAACGAATCGTCATAAAATCGTGAAAGCAATTGCGTAAAGAAATAATGTGACAGGCGCTATCTGTAAAAGCGTAGACAATTAAAAGTATAGAGTTAATCACGGTACCGTGTAGTCGGAGAAGTAAGATAAAAATCGCCATGTTCCCGTTGATATTTAGAATAAATTGGTATAATTATCGCTTACGAGATCCCAAGTACTACTAAGTTGTGCTTAATTGGAGAGGGATCTGATAAGAAATGAAACTAACGGTCATGTAGTGACATTTAGAGGAGTGTGGTGTGAGCGCGGGCGGCAACGTCGGCTTCTAACAATTAGCCGTGTCCATCAGTTAAGGCGTAAGGCGATCCGCTTTGACCGCGATAGCTTCGTTACCATAGCGACCGAGGACCACACACGACCGCCAATAAACTTGGACCCTCGTAGTGAAATATGCAAATCCAGCCCTTCGGCGAATACGGCATGAATATTTTAAATGTTTTGTTTTCTTGTGAAATTAATTAAATTCGCGACGAGTTACTCTACGTAATAAGAGTTTGTTTTATGTAGTGGTTTTACTGCATTCCGTTCGGCTTCAGTATCTATGTATGTGAATGGTAAAAAACAAACAATGTTCAATCATGGATATAAATGGATTTTTTTTTGTGCTCAAAAAACTCCGACCTCACTGCATGGCAAAAAGTTTCGTAAACTATTATCTTAGAGTAATTAGACTTAGAGTGATAGTTTCATTCAAAATTCCGTTCAAAATTGAAGCAACAACACAATGAATGTGTGCCTAAGCGGCACGTAATTACGTTCGACGACACGCACACAAGCAAATAATAATGTTGCAAGTAAATTTCATTTTCCCCACCATGTGGGGAAAATGTAAGTAATCCTACTGAATGACTATTTCATGAAATCTTGACATTTTAGGATTATACTAACTTAACAAGTTGTTTTACTGATTCTAATGATTATAATTCTGTAAATACATATTTATTACGGTCGCGAATCATATTTTAATCAACGTACAACTTAATACTGTCCAGCAAATTGCAAAAAAACGTTAGAAAATTTGAATTTCGCTACCTTAGCGCGGCGAGTGGGAACCGTAATAATATTTGGCAATAAAAATACCTACATAGATGTGGATTGGGATTATAGGCACTACATAATTATAATAACAAAAAATGGGGTAAAATATTTTCCCAAGCCTAGCAACATTTTCATTGTAATGGCGGCTGTCAAATTTACGATTTATTATTTTGTTTTGACGAATGTTTTATACAAAAATATAAGATGCTAGGCTGTAATTACCCGTGAAATGGTATCTTTAAACGTTTTTCATGATTATGTGATGAGTTGTGATACCCTTTCACTGCACAGTACGTCATTTTTTTGCGAAAATGCGGGAGCTCTTTACAGTAGTACTTGGTCTTGAGTACTGATGCGCCGAAAGTCGTACGTAGCCTTAAAAGGCTAACTTGAAATGGCTTCACTTTGCGTGCGACTACTGCGGTTCTAAGCCTATTAATTCTATGACTATTATAATATAATATCTGTTATAAAATACCTCAAGTTATTGCACGTTGTTACCGTAAACCTGCTTTATAACTAGTTGCTATTTTTGGCTTTTATGTTAAAACGGTGTTTTGATACAAAATTAGAACGATTTTAGATTACTTACAGATGTCAGAAAAACTGACCTACACCGAATCAAAATATGATAGTTTTGGGATTACTGAAAAACGTATGTCCAGCAGTGGACTATATTGAATTATATTATAATTTAAGGGCCTACGTATAGCAGAAGTAGGTCAGGTTTCAAGGAGCTGCCACGTAAAGTTTACAACGAAAATTAATTTCCCAATAATTAAAAGCCCCCAATCCACGACACGCTTATCCCAAAGGCATCATAAGCATAATCAACCTATAATGTTAGCACTGCTGGGACACAGGCCTCCTCTCTGTGAGAGGGAGTGGGCCGTAATCCACCACGCGGGCCCAGTGCGAATTGGTGGATGTCACTTCTTCGAATTTTTTGTTCTAGCACATGCCTGGTTTTCTCACAAAGTTTTCCTAAACCGTTTTGAGAGCAGTGGTGATGAAATAATTTACACAACTTTTTGGAACCTATGGCCTACAACTCTTAAGTCTACCACTGCTTCTGCTCTGTCCAAAGATAGCATCCTTTATTAGCACTATGGACACGTGACAGCGTGGAGAATCACTTTAAGGTCCGCACCCACGATCCATTTCAAGTGGACGACATTTCCGAAGACAATTATCGGTAGTGCGAACGCGATAAATCGTTTTATAGACCGTTATTGTGACGTACCTATTAAAACTGTGGCAGTGTCTCTGTTGGTACGAGACAAGTGAGATGGTACATGGAAGTTAGGGACGTTATTGGACGTTTCAAGGTGACGGCGTGGTTTGAAAATGGAATGCCATTTTTGAAATGCACTTTTTTAAACGAAAGGTGCAATTTTCGTAATTTTGTTCACAGTCTGATCTGTCTCGATCTGTCAGAAATACCTTTAATTTCCCTACATTTTTGACAAGTTTTTGACATTGATTGTCGCTGAGATGAGATTGCAACTAGATTTTGAACCTTTTTAAGTACGGAAATTGGCCTTCAGCTTAGCTAAAATGTATTGAGTCACTGTTTGGGTATTAAAAGCTTTTTAAATTGCATTCAATATTTATTTTAAACTTTTTGGTCAGAAAATTAATTACAGGGTGTATCAGAAATTATACAGGCTGTATCAGAAAGGGTGTGGTACAGACCATTAAACTAAACAACTTTATCCATCGGACCAAACAGCCTAATCGGAAAAAAATTATCAGCTGTCCCATATATTTGAGTCGAGTAGGTATTGAAGTTTTTTTTTTATGGGACAGTTGATATTTTTATTGCGATTTTGATGTTGGTACCATAGAGAAAGTTGTACGGTTTGATGATCTGTACCACACCCTTAAATGTGACCACACCTTTCTGATATACACTGTAGAATGAGGAAATATTATACTTATTTACTTTAAAATTGCGTAATCACGCCCATTATAACCCAACTTTACTACCACCTAATACCTAAGTAGTTGCGTTCTTTATTACTACTCATAACTGTGTACTTGCGTCAGACATATTAAAACACTTAACTACAACATAAACGCTAAGTTAAACTTAATTTGATGCCTAACCTTACCCAACAACTTGGCATTATTACTGCTGGTAAAATAAACCACAGATTAAATAAGCAAGTATGGCCGCCAAGTCTTTCACTCGACATTTACATTTTTGGAGTTCCGTACCTAAAGTGTGACAACGGGACCCTGTTACTAGGGCTCCGCTGTCCTTCCGTCCGTCTGTCACAGAGCTGTATCTTTTGAACCGTAAGAGGTAGACACTTAAAATTTTCACAGAGTAGTATACTACTACGACTGGTATAACAATAAAAAATAAATAAAGTTAAAAATAAAAGTGGGTATACAAGGATCGTGTTTTTTTTATACAAAATTATTTACTTACAAAAAATATGTAGTACTTATAAAGGTGGATCCACACATTGCGAGGCATGCGCTCCGCACGGCGCACAACGCATGCCTCGCCAAGTGTGGACCTGTATATTCGTGGCGAGGCATGCGCTCCGCACGCGCGAGGGCGAGCCAACGTATGTCGGCAAATGCTTCAAGATCAAAGTGCCTCAGTGCGAGCATTACGTTAGGTGTGGACGTAGCCGCGCATGCACGTTCGAGGCGTGCGCCGCGTAGAATATCAACGCACGCCTCGACTGCGAAAATGAAACTGCGTTTGCTCGGGCCAAACAGCGCGCAGCGCATGCTCGGGCCGATCCAACCCACACAGCAGCAGTCAAGATGGCGCCTTTGCATCGCGTGCGCGTATCCGCTGCTGCTTTTATAATTATTAATTCAATTATTGAAAAGAAAAGGAAAGAAAACGCCATACGTCTTCTTTTTTATTTTTATTAAAATAATGATTATGTTTAGGATCCCATAATAATCTATTACTTTCGTATAATAAAACTGCTTTTCTTAACATTTCTTTGTCGTTCATAATGCGCGCGTACATCCGCAGCGAGGCGGACACAACCATCCAAACGCAACGCACTGCTCGCAATGAGCCGGCCGCCACACGGCGCACAGCGAATAGCGCGTGTGCGGCGCACACGCGCTGTGCGTTGTGCGCCGTGCGGAGCGCATGCCTTGCCAAGTCTGCGCGCCTACTTGCCTCGAGCATTTGCTTCGCACGCGATGGCTCGACCCGAGCATATGTTGGTATAATTTGTCAACACGCACGCCTCAAGCCGAGGCATGCGTTGTGCGCCGTGCGGAGCGCATGCTCGCAATGTGTGGATCCACCTTTAAATTGTACGGTCGTACAGAACCCTTCGTGCACCAGTGTGACTTGCACTCGGCCGCTTTTTTATAGTAAGTCACGTCTGAATCATCGGGAATAACGTCACGCAACATGTTGCGTAACGTGTCCCGTAACAATCAATAGCGTGACGAATAATACATTTATTGTTTGTAGTGTTTCTTATTTGTCTATAGAGAGGAATTATTTAAAAGGAAGACGTTTGTAACATACACAAATATTAAAACTGAGTTTGGTTTGGAACAAGTTTTAACGTTTCACATACCGAATAAAGTCAAACGATTTTTAATGGAAACTGCAACTATCGTGTGGTGTTCATTTTGGTATAATTTTTTTTTTGACAAGCACAATTACCATCGCCCATAGATATTAGTAAAGTCTTAAAACTAATTTTTGAAACTAGAATTTTGGTCACATAGTAATGTAATAGCAACATAATCTACTATGTTAGATAATTAAAAAAAAAATACATAATATTATGGAGAAGTAAAATTTGTTTGTTGCAAGTTTGTATGTAAGGGGTGTAATCTGTAGCGGGATTGTCCGAAAGGGTTACCGCTGCCCGGAACATAAAGGGCTAAGGAAGGAACACAGGTGGGTTTTAGTCAGTAAGAGTCTGACACTCCCTTCCGCTCCACCCAGAGCGGGAGGAGTCAGATGATTTCCCATCCATAAAAAAAAGGGGTGTAATCTCCGGAACTAGCAGTCGGATTTGAAAATTTCTTTTTGCATGTGATAGCCTGATTCTTAAAGAAGGTAGGAACTATTTAACATCACGCTACAACCCTTAGGAGCCGAGCAAAAGAAAAAAAAATACTGAAAGTACGCTAAGCGAGAATTAAGTAGTAGCATGGGCGAGCGATGGGATTAGGTGCGATGGGTTGGGGGCCAAAATTTTACGCGGACGAAGCCGCGAGCAGAAGCTAGTCTAAGTTTAAAAAATATAATTGAAACTATATGCAAGACACCAGAACCATGATCGTGCTGTAAAGGCTATGTATAAAGACACTTCATGTGTCTAGACGCGCGACGCAAAAGTTCCCAGAATCAATAAAATCTCTTGCAATTTCATGGGAATCGCATCAGCAGTAATTGGCTTACGAGTTTTATAATCATATATTATAATAAACTTCATAAACTTTTCATTGTTATCTATGCGGATTACATTAAAAAAATTATACAGTGTGATATAAGATTTTAATCTAATAAGTAACATTAAAAGATTAAAATCTCACTTCCTAGGTCTTAGAACCCTATTGTTTCTTTTGAAGAGAAAAAATTTAAGTTAACTCAAGCTTGCTGAAACCTGCAGATAATCGCACAGGCGATACTTTGGTTCCCAGAAATGGATTAAAGAAAGAGCACCGTTTCAACTGTAGACTTATCCTTTCTGTCTTTCTTTTTCCTGGGACAAATGGAGGCAATATCAGTGTGTGGATTTCCATAGATAAATAATGTTACGAGAGATCGAATAACGAGTGTAAAAAGATACTTATCGAAGCGGAGAGAGTCTTCGCTTCGTTCTTTCCGATATTGCGATCATTTTTTTGTACCTTTTCTGACGTTTTTTTACTAACCCTCACGACTCCTGTCCTGTACCGTTTTCATTACAATGTTTTGCGTGCGTTACATTGAGCGCTATGTTAAACAGTGATTTATAACACCAAAAAATAAAACTCAATTTCAAGCAATGGTTTTTGTGCAATTATTTTTGTACAATGATATTTAGTTTGATGTACAGAATGCGTGGTTGTCGGTGGCCTTGTATCACCCGGTATAGCTTTTTATAACATTTGTATAGATACTAAAATTCTATTTTTAGACCCCCAACACACAGTAACATAACCCCAACATCAACAACTGTAGGCGTAATCTGAAACCGCCAATTCGGCCGATAGAGATTTGTATAAAATTCTTGGCTCCAAATCAAGTACTGTTATGCAATGAAAGCTGTGTTGCAAATGACATTGCCTTATGAGGAAGGCATGTGTCGTGCTTGTGTGGAAGCATGAGTCGTGCTTTAATGCTTGCATGTTTGCACGTGCGATTCGTCAGTGATGTTTATTGATCGCGTTGTGGTGGTATTTGTTGACAGTGAGCTTTGGATGTTATGTGCAGGTGTGGGTTATTATGATATTGTTGAAAGAAGTGGCTCAGTAACAGGAATAGAGTCTGCCATATTACAAATTGACTAAGTGAAACCCGTTTACACTTTGCAAGTCGCTTACCAACAAATGATTTTGCTTTAACTTATGGCATGCCATAGACAATTAAATCGCACCAGGTTAGTCCGGCTCTACAGATGCTGAGTCAATTGACAACATTATCAAAGTGCACTCAAAATTTAACAGCAGCTTCGGTGAGTCTCGTACTTTTAACAGATAGACATTTTGGCTTTTTCTGGACTATTTAATAAATAAATAAAGAAAAATCTTTTTTGCAGACCACATGATCCGTAAAACACAATAAAAAAAATACGTGTGGCACTCGGGGACTGCCGCGGTAAAGCTATTGCATAGCATACGTCTAGTCGCACGCACACAAACACCGTGCCGAAGTCTGCCGAACTGATACGACGTTAGACGATGCTTAGGTTTATTTTCGTTACGGAATTTCTTCATTCGGTCGCCGCGCTCAAAGCCCAAGATAAAAGCTATGCAATAGCTTAAAAACTAATACGTTAATAAAAAGCAACCAATTGAATGGCATACATGAATACAAACATAGACTCATAATTGAGTACCTACACACTCAATTATGAGTCAACCAATTTAAATTATTTTATTTTATAACCTACACAGGTTTTATAATAAAATAATTTAAATTGGCTTGTGTAACGTTATCCTTTACTCTAAAGTACTACATGCAATCAGTAACTATATATATAGAACTAGCTTTTGCCCGCGAGTTCGTCCGCGTGAAATTTCACCCTCCCCCCATTCACCCTCTTAGGGGTGGGTTTTCGAAAAACCATTTCTTAGTGGATACCTGCACACAACACACTCTCTGAATTTCATGTCTCTAGGACCAGCGGTTTAGCCTTGGCGTTGATATATCAGTCAGTCAGGACTTTGTATTTTCGCTCATTTGGAGAAACATCGACGTAAATGTATTTTTTCCCAAAAATGAGTTAAATATGCCAAAGGACGGAAGAAGAAGGAAAGCGTATTTGCGTTAGGAAAGCACAGACTTAAAAAAAGAGTAGTAGTTACGTTGATGTTTCTCGAAATGAGCGATACTATATATATATACTATATATTACTATATATATATACTATATATTACTACTATATATATATACTATATATATATATATAAGGTGTTAAAAAATTAACCTGACAAACTTTAAGAGATGCTTTAGATCATCGAACTGAAAAACTTTTAACTATGGGACCAGCTCTGAAATCACGAAAAAAAAATCAGCTGTTTGATACAAAAGTTCAATACCTACTTGACCAAAATGTATGAAACAGCTGATTTTTTTTTCGTGATTTCAGAGTTGGTCCCATAGTGAAAGTGTTTCAGTTCGATGGTCTAAAGCACCTCTTAAAGTTTGTCGGGTTAATTTTTTAACACTTTGTATAGATTTCACATCACACATTTTCCCAAAAAAAAAAAAAAAACTAATTAATTTAAAACTCGTGTGAAACACCAACACATCCACTATATTTTAATAACGAAATCAGTATCATACCCAATAACAGTCTAGTGTAAGACACCATTACACTGCACACATCCGCCATTCATCATTCAGATAATGACACAGTAGGTACTCGTTCATCTTTAATTCAAATAGACAGTTTGAGACTTCCCTGAGGCATGTTGCAGGTAGGTGCAGAAGACCCAGTTTGTATCTAGTGTCTCCTTATCTCGTACGATACGGTATAGAAACTACAGTAGTGGTATGAGACGGTTTTATTCTCAAAAGGCTTATTACAATACACTGAATTTAGTAATAAGAATGCTAATTAAACAGGGTGGATTTTTGAGATGGGGTTGAAAGGTACCGTTGTAGCTACAGGAAAACGGTCTTAGGAGACTAGCCTTAACTTTTTGAACAATTTTGATCTGTATTCACAGATTTGGCTAAATAATAACAGCCGCACAGGTCGATCGATCAGGTTAAGCTACGCTTGCCGCGGTTGGTCTGTGGATGGGTGACCATCTTTACATACTGAGACCCCTCCGTGCCTCGGAAAGCACGTTAAGCCGTTGGTCCCGGCTGTCATTCGTGGATCTTTGACAGTCGTTACGGGTAGTCAGAAGCCCGAAAGTCTGACAACCAGTCTTACCAAGGGGTATCGTATTACCCAGTAACTGGGTTGTGGAGGTCAGATAGGCAGTCGCTCCATGTAAAATACTGGTATTCAGCTGCATCCAGTTAGACTGGAAGCCGACCCCAACATAGTTGGGAAAAGGCTAGGCAGATGATGATTCACAGATTTAAAAAAAAAATGTACAGTCATCAAGAAAATTGTAACTTTTCACAACAACTTTTTTTGATGCCAATCGATTTTGTTTCTTATAAGGATCAAAAAACTCTATCGGACGCTGTAGCTGTAGTGGTTAAGATAAGCCATGACTGCCCCATCTCAAAAACCCTTCCTGTATAGTAAGAATACTCTATTATTATATTTACACCATATTATAAATCTAAATTACGTCGTAACGGGTCGTCAGAAGCCCGAATGTTTGACAACCAGTCTTACCAAGGGGTATCGTATTACCCAGGTACTGGGATGTGAAGGTCAGATAGGCAGTCGCTTCATGTATTCAGCGGCATCCGATTAGACTGAAAGCCGACCATAACATAGTTGGAAAAAGGCTAGGCAGATGATGATTAGAAATCTAAATTAATTCACATATTATAGGCAAGTTAGGAAGGCAAACATGATCCTAACTGCCCTAACTTTTATCACAGTTCCCTAACTTTCCCTGCCTGAATTCTAATGCGTGTGTGCCTTTTATTTAATCCTACCATTTTATTATGTGCGAGTCTTATCTTATCGTACGTATCCCACATTCTTGGTCTAAGCCTTATGAAGGAGATATGTCCCTTTTGTACAGATGAAAGATAATTATTATAATGAATTATAGCATTTGAAATATAGCAGCGCTGCATTCATTCAATTTACTGTCTTGAAATCCGTAACTAAGAAATTATGAGTTAGAAAATGACTAGGACCTAGATACATAAAATCATAGACATTTATTTTTATATTCTTTAGTAGACATAAAAATAAATAATATAAATAGGCGTTCCTTATCTTTCTGCCTATAGCCTGGGATCCGTCTATCATGTCACTTCATGGCGCCAGACGGATTACACAACAGATGTAATATCTCGAACATTTTTTGTTCAAAACGAAAATATGAAGCTTATAGTATCCGCATTTTCTAAGTGGTTCCCTTGCCTGCAATCCTGCTTACTCTATAAGGGCATGTGAATGAGTTATTGGTGCGCGGCTATCGTAATGGACTTGGAGTGAGTAACCACATGAATTGCAATTTATGAGAGAAGCAAAAGAAAAAAATGAGAATGGAAGTTTTATTGTGTGAAAGGATTTATTATTTTATAATTATCTTGGACTTGATGTACTTATGTTTTTTTTTAACTAATAACTATTGGCCAGAGAAAGCAACTCATAGGGAATAGTCGAAAGCTATGGGGGAGACATCAGCCCAGGTTACAGGTTAAATAAAAAACTAAGGTAGGTACAGACGCCAGCACATCAAGCTACTACAATTTGTCAAATTTCTTTAATAGATTTTCAACTTTATCGCTAAAGCATAAGGTTCAAGGTTGATTGGGAAAATTTGACAGTTTCGGGTAGCTTGATGTGCTGGCGTCTGTACTCAGTGAGAGGGTGTCATTACTAATGAAATCGGAATATCTTATCTGAACATTCCTCATGTTCAGATAAGATATCAAGAATACCAAAAATTTTTAATGTTTTTATTGAAATCTATACTATTTACTAGCTAGGCGGTATAGAAAATCTGCGTACCAACCTGGAACAGGAAACTACGCAAATTCTGTTTAATAGAATGTGACTGTGTATCTGGATAAAACTCATTCTAATATCAGTCTCAATGTGACAAAAATCCAACAAAACCAATTTTTTTAACATGTTTTGACATAAGATTGTCGCTGAGATAAGATTTCGTGACATGAATATGCACGAAAATTGGTTTTCATGTACTGATATTACTGGTTTTAAATTAACTTCTAACAAGAATAACAAAGCCTTAAGAAATTAAATCACCAGAAGAAATCGCGAAAGTTGGCACCAGCCAGTCATTATCAAGAACTTTCCTTACACCACAATTTATTGCTTTGTGCGTCAGAACCACAGGGACTTCATGACTAGACTATAATCAGAGACAACGCCCGTAAATTAATCAGTTGGCAGCTAGCGGTGCATTTGCCACATACGACTAACTGACGGGAGCTAATTGAACTGAACAAGCCTATCGACCTGGTTGAGCCACTATGTAGGAAGATGCAGAAAGCTTAGGTCATCGTAACCACAAGGCATGGGACATGGCAAGTGATGGCGTGGCGCAGTGATTTCGTGCTCTGTGATCGTTACTAATTGTAGCTTATCTTTGGAAAATCATGAAAGATTAGAAGTAGTTTAAAAAAAAGCCGAAAGGATGTCATTTTCAGAAAAAATATCATTGACAGATGGACACACGTCTAATTCTATGAAAACAGACAGATCGAATCAAGACTTATCGCATAAAACTTAATTTTTAGTCTTTTTAGCACTTGGCTTTTGTGGTACCTATATTTCTATCTGCGAAAAAAAAAAAGAATTGGCGATCCATTTTTGTTGGCATTAACTTCATTACGACACGTCATAATTCAAAAGTGGTATTTCTCAACCAATCTGTTGTCTGGTGCAGACGTTATAAATTAATTTATACGGCGTAGCGGCGCCGGCGCACTCTAACGCTAACTCAGATAAAGTCATCTTGAATTATAACGCACATTGTAAAAATGTATTAGCAATACTGTTATTTCTTCGAATGCTGGCCAGACACTTCCACATGGACTTCAAATGAGAATTTATCAATCTGGACACATCATAACGGCAAACTAAAACCTAGATAGACAACTACGTATTCTATTCAAAAAAAAGGATACACGAAAGCAATGATTGATGATCATTGTATGTACTACTAGGCCAAAACTGAAAGAACGGAATAATTATTTTTATTTTAGCTGGACTCGAAAGTGTAAATTAAGTAGACATGTGATAGCAGTCGAGTAATCCACTGTTAACGCATGTCTACTTAATTTTCTACCATAGAGGTAATTTTAAAGTTGTTAGGTACTGTAGAGGCTATCTATGAAGCCTTACCTCTTTTTGGGACAGGCTGGTTATAATTGAGGGCGTGTTCCATTTGAACGTTCAAGCGTGTGTCAAATATTCTCTTAGTGTTTTTGCTTGTCTTAGAAGCAGTGCTAGTTTTATCGTTGTACAATAAGCTTCTCCTAAACTAAACTGTAGTTAAAATGCTGGTTAAGCTTATCGCTTTTTACTGTAGCTACGCACCCCCACAGTACAAAACTAACCTGGAAAGCCGGAGCTTGTTTGCGTGGCGACTTGTTCCATCTCTTGTTCAATTCAGTAACTTTTACTCTAAAATAGGGTTCAAAATTGGCTGTCAAATATTCTTCAAACGACTACTATTAGATCTGAAGTTAAGTGTTTTGATTAAATAGAAATCTGTCTAGTGTCCCTTTGGACCCACGCACTCATAAAAAGATTCATCAGTGGTTAACTAGGCAACCTAACATCGAAACCAGACGCAATCAGCTGTACCAAAGATTGAACAGCCCAGACACTCGATTGTTAAAATAAATAACGCCCGTAGATGGCCTTGTAATCGACATAACGTGCAAAATACTACCCACGGGTTTAACCACAGAGCAGGCAATCCGGGTGCATCTAGAGGCGGCAGTACTAAGGCAAACTCGTAGCACCGAAAGTGCATTAAGCGCAAATCTTATGCCTAGGACGCCATTCAACGCCAAACGTCAGTTGTGTAATATTGCACGAAAACAGCCATCGTAGGTACACCAAGGCGCGGCAATTTTTATCGCGAACTTCATTTTCAACACACAGTTCAGCGCCGGGAGTTAAAATCTAACAATGTGTCTTTTAGACGTGCTGGGACACACTCTGTTGGATTCTAAATGCTCAGCTCAACACCAAGAGTTGAAAATCCCGTGTGCGATAAAAATCGTCTGTGCGACGCGACGGGGACTTATTCTGTATAGAAACTGTTGACAATACCGCATCTAGCAGCGGTCGACCAAGCCGTCTCTGTGCTCTGTGAGTTTAACTAACTCATTTATCGTAATTGACTAGATCATAGTTAGAGTATAGTTATAGTAACAGTAAAAGTCTATCATCTACACTTCTACAGTATCCTTTACAGTCTTGTACAAACTTAATCAGTATTTAAATTTAATCAAGATTATTCGCTACAAGCTTCCAAAGGTATATTATTTTATTACAGGATAGCTAGCTGACTTTACGGGGTTTATTTATAAACTTTGCTTAAAGTTAACTCTGTTCATGAGTAATCATATGTTCACGCAGATTGTATTCAGTGTAAAGTTAAGAGACGCGTCATCAAAAATGTGGTTAAATAGTCGCTAATCATTACTTAACTTTAAGCAACGTTTATAAATAAAGGGGTACATGTTAATACCATTTATAAACGTGTTAGGGTGTGCACAAACAAGAGAAACAAGACTGTCTATGAACTGCTCTATGAAAACAATGATGGCGTCTGCACTCTAAACAATTCAGGTTTGTATAAACGTAATGTTTTTCAGCACCCATATTTTGTCAACTTTAACTATGCAACTATGCTATGTATTTAACGAGCAGTGGTGGCCAAGTGGTGACGGCCTTGACTTACGAGTTGTAGGTCGTAGGTTCGAATCCAGACAGGCGCTTTACTTTGTGCAAATTATTTCATCACCACTGCTCTCAAAACGGTGAAGGAAAACATCGTGAGGAAACCGGCATGTCCTACAACCAAGAATTCGAAGACATGTCACATCTGCCAACCCGCACTGGGCCCACGTGGTGGATTACGGCCCACTCCCTCTTACTGAGAAGAGGCCTGTGTCCCAGCAGTGGGAACATTATAGGCTGATTATGTATATATGTATGTTATGTAACTATGCAACTGCATAGTTATAGTTGACAAAACATGGGTGCTGAAAACCTGTCTTCACGCCGGAGTAATACACGAAATTGTTTTGTATGTGAGTGGTAGACACAACTTCAGTTCCCTCGAAGAGCCGTCATCACCACATAGCGAATGAAATCTACCGGCGAATGTCATCACTGAAACATTATGCAAGTAAGTTGGCGTGTTCCCCTAAAAAGGTTTTTTTGGCACCGTAAAGTCAAACCCCACTGCCATTATTTTCAGGACAGCCGTCACTTCGGCCGTTACGTGGCGGCATCCGCACTTCTAGGAAACCGTAGTTTAAGTGTCATAGAAATGATGGTAGAAAAAATATAGTAGTAGGTACCTATCTAAATCCCGTAGTACCAAAATCAACGCAGCCTATTGCAGTCCACTGCTGGACATAGGCCTCTCCCAGACTGCGCCACAACACCCTGTCCTCAGCCTTCTGCAGCGTTTTTTTTTTTCGTTTTAGTACCAAAAGCTTGATTTAAATTGCCATCAACTCAGTTCTAATTGTGAAACTAAATAATGAACATTAATGTCAAAGTTACCAAATATAAAACCTGCTTTACTACGAATTTAAATGTAGGAGATAGTTTAATAGTTCATTAAAGTTTGGTCATTAGGCCGTTCCTTACAGTGGGCACACGCGAGCCCATTACCGTTTAGCAACTGTTTACTTTTTATGCAAAATCAATGCTTAAGTATTCATGTAATTGGGACAGATTTGCATGTGCATTGCATTAATGGTCTGGTTGTTGCATTGGACCCAAATATGCACCGACATTCTTATAAGTTATCGTTTTATGCTAATGGGTTCAAGAAAGGCTAAACTTGAAAATAGTTGAAAGGAAATCAGTTAAAAATAACTATTACATAAGAAATTATTGGGAGAAAAATAAAATATATCGCGCAGAAAACGATAAGGCCGCCCATGTATATTTTTAGTGATCGATTTTTTTTTGTTATGTATTTTTGTGGTGTACAATAAAGTAAATATAAATAAATCAATATCTCAACTAATACAATTGAAGTGTTAGTGTGTATAGAACTTAAATAAGCCAAGAAACAAATGAACGCATCAAGTTTCAAAGGCGCGTGAAGCCTCCAAAATTACAAATGGCGGAATACCTTTTTGATCATTTGATCTTAGAGCATTTAAAACATTTCTTAGTATTTACGAAGTACCTACACAGTGGGAGGTTGTCGGCCTCGAAACATGGGAATCCGCACATTTTGCGTCTCGGCTCCAAACAAAAATGCCATGGTCAGAAAACGCGCGTAGAATTTTAAGAGACGACCAAATGCCGATGGAGTGATACATTTTTTAACCTCGGCGACCCATTGTGTCTGGAATTCTGCGATTTATCTGTCACATCTCTGTGTCGTGAGGGAGACGGTGTGTCTAGCATTAATTAGTAGGCACATGTGTGGTTTTATTTTCGCGACAGTTTTGATAGATTTATTAGCGGTAGGTATATCTAAATGGTTACGTTTGATAAGTACTATTAACATACCTACTTCAGTCGACAAGTATCATTGCTGTGACTCGACTAAAAGGTAGCGATGAAATTAAAGGTGCGGAGGATTATACATAAACTTACGCCTTCTTCCCATGGGGATAGGCAGAAATTACAGAACGTCACCTGCTAAGATCCCAACATACTCCTTTTTCTTCGTTTACGTCCGTCGTTCAGTTCAAATATCGGAGGGGTAATTCTCATAATTTTAAGAACGTTCACAGTCAGATTTCAGTTTCAATCTATCAAAAATACCTCTGATTTCCCTACAGTTTGACAAGTTTTTGACATTGACTGTCGCCGAGATGAGATTGCGACTAGATTTTGAACGTTTTTAATTACGGGAATTGGTCTTCTGGTCACACGCACGTCGTTTCCAAGTACTACGCACCTGACCTTTCTGAAGAACATCACCAATTTAGGTTAGGTTTTGGGCTTCTAGTAAAAAACAAAGCACGGCGAACATGTCGTCTTTGTTACTGACAACGCATCGTGAAACCTCTTGATGTTGCAACTTGCAAAGTCCATAAAACTACTTTATAGATCTTTGATGTTAGTTCCCATGAGCTATGACTTCAGTCAGAAATCATTCAGAACGTTAATTACTTTGTCGAGATGAGATCACACGATGCCTTATTCAGATCAATAGCTAGTTTATAATGAAGACCTTTTAGGGTTAGGTACATAGGTAATGCTTGTAGTTAGAAAAAAGTAACTATTTTATCGAAGTGTGTGCAAAGACATGCAGCCATTAAGTAATTATAAAACTATTGGCTCAGGCCCCAGATATAGATAAACCTAGATGACGCAAGTATCACGATCTGTATGAAAACCAAGCGTGCCATTTTTTGACTACCTACTATGACGTCACAAGCACTATTTAGTGATGGGAAAATCAAATCACCAGTCTTGCCCCACCCCCAGGGCCTAGCGCCAGCGCGCACGGTCATCCAGCCAGCAGTACTCAGATGAGCGCGAAAGTGGCGGCTTACGATTTTTGTACGTAAGCTGGTGCGATTTTTGGCACGCGGAGTAGTTGCTCTTGCGTTATCTAGGTGTATCTACTCGTTTACCTATCTGTGGCTCAGGCCTATAACGATGGGATACCAAAATTAATAGGAGAAGAGTGGTGGCCCAGTGGTAACGGACCCGACTTACGACTTGTAGGTTGTGGAATCCAGACAGGCGCTTCACTTGTGTAAATAATTTAATGACCACTGCTGTCAAAACGGTGAAGGAAAACATTGTGAGGAAACCGGCATGTCCTAGAACCAAAAATTTGAAGATGTACGACATCTAACAATCCGCACTGGGCTCGCGCGTTAGTTTTCAGCCCACCCACTCTCGAAGAGAGGAGGCCTGTGTCCCAGTAGTGGGAACATTATAGGCTGATTATTAACATCTCTTGCAGGACGTCTAAGTTCAGCAGCTTATGCTGTCAGAAAAATCCGTCAATTAACTGATGTAGATACTGCGAGACTAGTCTATTTTAGTTATTTTCATAGTATCATGTCATACGGTATTTTACTTTGGGGACGGGCTGCAGACATCGATTCTATTTTTATTCTGCAGAAAAGAGCCATCAGAGCCATATATAATCTCCGCGGGCGCGATTCTCTAAGGGAACTGTTTAAGGAAATTAACATCATGACGGTACCTTGTCAATATATCTACGAAAATATCATGTATGTAAGGAAAAATTTACATCTTTTTAGTAAAAGAGGAGAAAGACATAATTATAGTACTAGAAATAGGGACCTATTGGTTCAACCAGGTTTCAGACTGGCTAAAGTAGACTCATCTTTTATGGGGTACTGTTTAAAATGTTATAATAAGATACCTCCCCACATTCTTCAACTGAATGAAACAAAATTCAAGTCTTGTATAAAACGCACACTATGCAGGCAGGCATATTATAAGTTAGGGGATTACATCGCTGATAAAAATGCCTGGCTCATTGCTGGTCCTGCTCCACAACCACAACTAATCGATTAACACTTGAAAATACTGTTGGAGCTGCTGAAGATTGTAAGACTATCTTTGCATTGTATAAACTCAATTTCCTTTGTATTGTATAATTGCATAGCACAGATGTGAGTTCTATGTACTGTAGAGCTACCATTTACCGGGTAATATGTCTTTCATTGACTTGAATATGCCCTGGCAGCTGATAGTATGTCATGCTCACACAATTGTCTCGCTGACGGTGGCGTGTGTGTTGGATCATTTAGCTCCCTTCAAAATGGTTGAGCTGAATGGTGCTAATCTATGCGTCATGTTCGTGAACGGGCGCCGTCAGTTGGGGCTGGTCATCACTCGGCTGCCTCGGCTTATTTTTATTTTTAATTATTTTATTTTTGGATTGTTGTTTTTTTTTTTTTTATTATTATTTATTATTTGCTGTACTCTGGACGCTTTTAACGCATATGTCTTTTTTTACATCGTTCTCACATATTATTATAAATTCAACATTAATGATGTAACTAATATTTTTGTAAAAATATAATTTAAAAGAGTGTCCATGGAGTTTCTTGCCCGTTCTTCTCCATAGGTACCTACGCTTTGGAATGGGCAACTAGCTTCATTTTATTTTTGACTGACCGACTTCTTGACAATTCAAAAGTGCCTGTAAATGGTTTAATTGAAATAAATGCTTTGACTTTGACTTTGACTTTGACTTTGATTATGCAATAGGTACTAAGCAATTAGTTTATACGAGCTGATTCTATGACCTGTCCAGACAAAACTTTTATAGGTTATGACATTCAATAACCATTCAAATACATGACTATCATATTTCCAATAGCGTTCCGATTTAATCACCCAAAAAGGATTCATAGAATCCAAACGGCAGTAAAATGGATATAAATCCGTGACGTCAATCTGAAGCAGAATAATATAAAGGTCATTTTATTATATATAATGGAACGGCTATGATTCAGCCGTTAATGATGGACTATAGGGCATTTCCACAAAGCGTTAAGTACCCAGGCTACCTAAAGGTCAATAAGGCCTCCCACACGGAATGGTGACATTTGCTGACCTCTGTAAATCTTAAGGTTAGTCATGTTACTACATATAATGGTGCTATAGCACTTTTAAGTGGTAGATTTCTCTATAAACAAAGTCATTTTAAATAAGTTTTGGTTATAAATCAAAGTACTCATTTGAATCAAACCATTATTTACAGGAACTTTTGCCCTGTTGATAAGACTGTCAGTTAGTCATAAAGTTAGGTTATCTAAGTTATTTATTAATACTACGTCCGTTCTACGAAGTTTATATTTCGCAAAAGAACGTGGAAATATGACGTCAGTTCCGAGAACTGCCCATTAGAATTCAAAGTCACGGAAAATGGACGAAGGTGAGTAATTTCAATGCTGACGAAACTTGGGTTCATGATGAATGTTTAACTATGACAGAATGTTTGAACATCATAATGTGAGCTTCTGTTGATGGTCTCCCAATGTCCAAAATCAAGCTCAAACTCAAAGCATTTACTTCAATTAAACCAACCACAGGCACTTTTTAATTGCCAAGGGGTCGGTCAGTCCCAAAGATGAAGCTAGTTGCCCATTCCAAAGCGTAGTAGGTTTCTATGGAGAAGAACGGGCAACAAACGGACACTATTTTATGCCCTCTTCAATAATGATAGGTCTGATTCAGAGACGATGGCCTGATTTAATAAGAAACAGGCTAGGTATTTTATAAAATGAAATAGCTACCATCAGTTGTCATTAGAAAAAAAAAGTTAAGTAAAAAATTGCCAAATATATCAATGAAACGTTAGTCCAAAAACCAGTTCTAGTTATTGCAAAACACAAAACCACTCCACTCCACTTGAATGAAATGCCTTCTAAAGTAATTTTCATTTATTAACTAACCTACAGTATGAAATTATAAGCCGTCTGATCCATTTCGTGTCTGATATCGAACTATTGACATAGCATGTCAATTCTCTCACGAGATTATATCTGAATTGGGATAACGAAGTAATCAGGGCTGACAATCGGTAGCTGCCAAGTCATTGATTGTTGAAATTATTGGCATAATGTATAAAGGTATGATTGATCAGAAGCAATAGAGATAAATTGACTATCCTTATTATTTCTTTTGATTAAGAAAAAATGGTTTATTTGTCACAGAAAGACGTGTACATAAAAATAAAGTTGTAAAAAGAAAAAATAAGGAAAGGAAAAAAAATTTAGGTCAATTTAAAAATATCGATAACGTTTAGCATCCGCCGTATTGAATATCCTGTGGTGAACATAGTGAATATTCAAGGTCGCACAGCGAGCTATGGAACGGGCTATGCTTGGACTCTCTTTGAGGGATCGAATCCGCAACGAGGTGATCCGGCAGAGAACCTAAGTTGTCGACAAGCTCTCAATGATGCAAGCTGAAGTGGCAATGGGTCGGCCATATTAGCCGTAGAATCGATGACCGTTGGGGTAGACGTGTTCTTGAGTGGAAACCGTGAATCGCCCTCAGGCTAGGTGGAGTGACGATCTTCGCAGGATGGCTGGTAGCAGCTTGATGAGAGTTGCCGAAAATCGAGTTGAATGGCGTGCAATAGGAGAGGACTATTTCCAGCAGTGGACAGTGTTGTAGGCTGATGATGGTGAATATCCTGTGACGTCATGTCCCGGAGATGTCTGATTCAGGATCTATCTCAGCTCTCAGCTGCTAGCTAGTTCTTTCTCATATACATACACACAAGCATGATACTGATATACCTTGCTTGGACGCAGTTGGGTATAAACCGTAGAATTTTCCGGTTATTTAATGAATTACATGGTGTAGCATTTTTCGTTGATGAAAGGTATCCAATTCTACATGGTGTTTGATGAAATCTGCATTCTACATGGTTTACGCTTTTATATCGCTTTTTAAAGTTTTTATGACCGTCTACAACATTTTGATAAGTCCGATTATAAATGTTGATAGTCACAATGAAACTACCATGAGTAATGACTACCCTTCCGAGAAATAATTATAGTTACCCACTTCGAATAAAACAGAAGTTTCTTAAGGCCGCTACATAGCTTGTGGTGTGAAAGTGAAAACAGTGTTAAACGAAAATGGTCTTTACATAGAATATTATTTAATTTTTTTAATAACATAATTAAAACTACAAAAGCATAAAGTAGAACGTTTTTAATACATGAATGAGAAAATTAGAAGTTTCACCTAAAACCTTGTAAACTTAACATACCTGTCAAGCTTAAGATACGACCCAAGACATAACTTTCAATGACCATGGAACTAAACATAGGTACCGTATCTGACTTCAGACTTCCGCACTTAGCACAGAACTATTTGTTCAGGAAAACGTAGCATTCCATGTTTACAATGTGTTTACAAAAAGAACATACAAAAGTACTTATAAGTTGCACGGCTGTGACAGTGCAGTAAAGAAGATTTTGTTACATGTGCAATTTAGAGCCTATTTTCATAACATAACATTTGGTGCACTTTTTAGTGACACCCACAGTTCACCAGAGGGGCAATAAGAACGTTCACAGTCTAATGTCAGTCTCAATCTGTCAAAAATACCTCTAATTTCCCTACACTTTGACAAGTTTTTGACATTTGTTTGTTGCTGAGATGAGACTGCAACTAGATTTTGAACGTTTTAAATTACGAGCATTGGCCTTCTGTTATGTTTAACTCGCATGTAATATAGGGCGAGTCTATTGCCATCAACCAAGCACAAATCTAGACTCCGGACTGCCACTAAGAAATTCCTGATGGACCTAGGAATCGAACCCAGGACTTCATGCTCATCAGTGGCGCTTGCAACCGTAAGACCAATGAGGTAGTCAATATTTTTTCATTGTATGATAAAACTAGATTTTGCTCACAGGTTCGCCCGCGTTGAGGTCGGAAATTATCTCATGAGAAAGTTAACAGGATCCTATGTCCTAGGTCATGGTCTACCTGTGTACCAAATCAGTCGTGAAAGCGTGAAAAGGAAGACAGTAAGACACACACATATTTACTTTCGCATTAATAAAAAAAAAAAAAATGAATCTTTTAATTAATATGTATATAAAATTCAAAGTCCTGACTGACTGATATACAACGCACAGCCTAAACCGCAGGTCCTAGAGACATGAAATTTAGAGGATGTGTTCTTTGTGGAAAGTAGGTATCCACTAAGAAAGAGTTTTTTGACATTCCACCTCTAAGAGGATAAATGGAAGGAGAATATTCAGTTACACAATGAATCTTGCTTATTATTTAAAGAAATAAATAAAAATAACTATTGCTTCACGCTTATACATTTATGTAGGTATTTTATAAAAATTCTAGTTTCTAGTAAATAGTTTTTCAGAATTCATTTTGATTCATATTTTATTCACTAGTCGATTCAGAACAAATCACTTTCAGGAATTGCGTTTACACGTTATATACACGATATAAGTTAAAGTCGTGACAAAGGGCCAGTAGTTAACCCATCGCGTGATAAGCACTACTCGCCCTGAAGGTTACAAAATCATTTCGATGCTATCAGACGCGACCAATAACGTTCAAATTGTAAGCGTAACACTTGTGACATAACCTTGACGGTTTACTAAATTAAATATTACAAGGAGGGTTAATTTTTTTGTTTGACAATGTTGAGGTTTGTTTGATGAACTAATATTGTCATTAGGGGTGATACATTACAAATTACTATGTTATGTGTCGTGTTCACTTAATTAAACAAACAAGTAAACTTGAAAGTTTATGAGAAACAGTGATACTTTTACAAAATACTTATTGTATGCAAAAACAAAAGCATAAACTTTGAATATTTTGTGCCAATAATTTGGAGTATTCCCGTTTTAGCACCTATTTTCAGAGCACCTTCTTTTAGAGCACCAAAGGTCCCATTAGAGCATATTTTACCGTGGTGCTCAAAGGGGAATAATGAAAAATATTCAACTTTGTTTCCTTTTGAGCAACTACGATGCGGTAGCTTCTAGTGATGGGTGTATAATAAAAGATATCGATAAAAATTGGCAGTACTGTTATTATCATATTAATTTCGCAAATGGAATGACGATGGTTGGACTGTGTGAAAGATGATATGGCTAGAAAAGGGGCGGCTACCGACAGGGTTCATAATTGTGTCTATTAACCATTATGGATTGCAAAAAAGATTAATTGAATTGAATTGATGGCGACTTATTAGCGTTAAGTATGAAATATATCAGATATGATGAGATCCGCAGGAGAACCAAGGTAACCGACATAGTCCGAAGAATTGCCAAACTTAAGTGACAGTGGGCAGGGCACATCGCTCGCAGAACAGATGGCCGATGGTGCCGAAAGGTTCTGGAGTGGCGACCGCGTACCGGAAGACGTAGCGTTGGAAGGCCTCCCACAAGGTGGACCGACGACCTTGTGAAGGCCGCAGGAACCCGTTGGATGCGAAAAGCACAGAATCGGTCGAAGTGGAGGTGCTTGGGGGAGGCCTATGTCCAGCAGTGGATGTCTTTCGGCTGAAATGATGATGATGATGAGATATAAAGACACGTTACGCCGACCCCAAAAACATTGAGATAAAGGCAAGAAAATGAGGATGATGAATTTTGGCAAATGAAATTGAGCTTTATTAGCTGGAGTAATCACTTTTATCAAAACTAGATTCTTATTATAAACTAAACAAAGTCTTGTGATAATCGTTTTTTTTGCATTATTGAGTTTTCCTATTACTGAAAACGGTGTCCTCAATTGCAAGTACTTTCCATAAATAATTAAAAGTTCCGTTCTACATAAAGCGGTCAATTCAAACGATGTATTCTTTGTTATCGATCGCCCAGGGGTCAATGTTTGAATGAATGTATTTATGTACATACATGCATGTGTGTGTTACATTATACAACATTTGTTTGAAAACTTCTGTGACTCAAGGACGAAGTTTTTAGTTAATATCTACGTGACTAAATTGACAATGGATTTGAAGCCTGGTTTAGAATTTTGAGTATAAAAGCTTCATGTGTTATTGATTTGTATTTCTATTACTTATTATTTTGTTCAAAGTAAAGTAGGTGACACGATGTCCATATTAAGATTAGGTCAAGTTTTGTCTGTTAAAAATTCCGAGTTCTTTGAACTTCTATCTGTATGCTCAATCAAATTGACCGAATTTCTACATGACCAGAAAAAAATGTTAATATAAATTGTAACTATGGTATTTTGTATGCAACAAAACTATTCGTAGCTTTGCAGTCCCACGCCATTTTATAACAACGATACGCCTTCGAAAACCGTAACAAAACTCCAATTTACGGTTAAAACTTCCAAACATAATTAAGTAAGTCATTTGACATCTACATGATGCGTAACAGACTTCACAAAGGCGCCGCAAATACCGGTTGATAAAGACAGATTTATATCGATACACAAAATATTATTCAAATCGGAATTCCTTTGCAATCGATATACTGCAAACAACGTTATCGAGAACCGGGATCTCGAGACCGGTCGAATTTCTTTAATGAGTCACCGCTAACGATTTTCCGTCAGAACCTTAGAACAATCGGACATGAATAATGGAAAACACAGTTTACCTTCGACCTACATCTAGTTGAACGATTAGGTTTGTTTGGTCGCCAAAAAACTGGTCAACTGACCATAAGGCAAAATTATTTATTAAAATACGTGGTATTACGACAAAGTTATGTAACCACATTGGAGCCTTCACGAAAAATCAACTTCAAGGATGACCTTTACGTCCGACTGACGAGGGTACGATTTTGGTGACTCACAGATGGGAACAATAAAAACACCACTAAAATGTCTGCTAAAATCCATCACACCTGCGTCACGGATTAGTGTTACATGGTGCCAGAAGTCTGGTCCTTCGACCACTAATCCACTTACAAGCGTTGTTGCTTAAACCTTATTTTACAAACAGCCATTGGATTACGATACGCTATACCGAAATAAAATTAACACCTACAATTTATGCCCCCGACCTACATCAGATCGACCGATAAATTCCGTTCTGTGGTCGCTAAAAAACCGGGTGAACTGACCATATCACCGTGTTTTATTACGTCAAATCACGTACTTCCTGAGAGCAGGGTATGTAGGACGGTCATTAGAGATTACCTGTATTAACTTATATTATTATGTTTGTAATATTATGTTTTGTTAGTACATTAATGTAGGTTGGGAACTGACCTGAGGATAGTGAGGTCAGACGGCGGGCGGCCGTAAAAACAAAACCGATTATGGATGAAGGAATCGGTCTTGCGCTTGATAATGAGTGCGCCTAGTTACTTGAAGGTAGCCTAGATATACATCAGCAAAAGAGAGAGGGAAAACCAATTTTATAAAAACAGCTATTATAAAAATCATACATATTTTGATTAAACCTGCTCACATTGCAAAATCTATTTGTTATCCAATTAAAGTGATTTGATTAAGGAGTATAATCTTGATTTGGCAATTTGATTGAAAAAATAAACTCGATTTGATTAAGATATTTGCATAATCTCATGTGACAAATGAATAAATTTAATTTCAAGTTTTCATTTTGATATTAACTTGACGTATAACATAAATTATTCAAAAGTGTGACGGTAAATTAAAAATGCCACGTGAAGAATTTTGTTTCCTTAATATTAACTTCAATATTAAGATTAAGATAAATAAAATAATAATTATCAGTAATATTAATGTAATCGATTATACAAAGTGTTAATAACGAAAAAAAAAATCAACTGTTTCATACATTTTGGTCAAGTAGGTATTGAACTTTTGTATGAAACAGCAGATTTTTTTTTCGTGATTTCAGACTTGGTCCCATAGTGAAAGTTGTTCAGTTCGATGGTCTAAAGCACCTCTTAAAGTTTGTAAGGTTAATTTTTTAACAACTTACAGTGAATCGATAACATGCCGATGCATTGGCAAACAGACGAGTAGACTAATAAAAATTTCATACACGTGTTAGAACTGACCTTCGGATGGTTCAGTGTTGATAGACAGTTTGCGCCTTCAATTAATGTCATCATCATCTGCCTAGCTTTTTCCCAACTATGTTGGGGTCGGCTTCCAGTCTAACCGGATGAAGCTGAATACCAGTATTTTACATGGAGCGACTGCCTATCTGACCTCCACAACCCAGTTACTGGGTAGTACGATACCCCTTGGTAAGACTGGTTGTCAGACTTTCGGGCTTCTGACTACCCGTGTCTTTAATTAATGTACTTATTTTCAATATTTGTTATCGTAATAGTACCATTATGCACCTACTACTATTATTAAATTATAATGGTTAGGTATTTGTTTTTTCGTTAAATATTGGTCAAAAACATAATTACATATTTTTTTTATAATAAAATAAAAACTGAAACTTTAGTTAATAAGTCCATTGCCTGGGTCGTCCCACTGCAGAGCAAGGGCCTCCCTTTCCTACATTGGCGTTGAATGAATATCACAGTTATGTGAACGCTTAACACAAACTGCCTTCATAACCAACAACTGACAGTTACCTAGGTACTCGTTATTATATACGAACCGATAAATATAAATAAATAAACAGGCAATAAAACACTTGAACTAACCGCTCATTAATTTACCAATACCATACTAAGTTAACCTTAGAAAACTGGACAAGTAATTATAAATAATAATAGATGTATTGTTAACAATAACAGGTTATTCTGATTTATAGCTTCAGTAATTAAGTATAAGGAGAAAACTCACTTTAGCAATACTTGACTATTTAAATGGAATATAACTCGTCCGTAATGGGACGATATCTGCTTTGTTTGAATAATCCGCGTAGGCCGAGGAATGCACTCAGGCTGAGGACCCTTTATAATAAATTGAGCTACAATAAGCTCTAAATTTAGGATAGCTTATATGGTGGGCTCAATATTAAAGTGACTGATACGTAAGCTTGTTCAATAAAATTCATATTTTGTGTCAAATATTCATGTTGGATATAGCAGTTATGGAAAAGTATGACAGTTTGCACCTACACAGGTGTACGGTTTGGTCAGTGCATACCATTTGTTGTAAATATATGTGTTTATGTGTAAGCATACATAATGGTGGCGTGCATATTTTGTAGAGTAGGCACGTATACGACCATAAAATGTAATACAATTCGGAAAGTTGATGCAAATATTTTGCATTTGCTTCTAACATACAATTTTTTTTTTTAGAATTTAATATATTCTATAGTATCACGCAATCCACAGTTAATGGTGGAGTTCTTAATTAAAAACATAATAAAAATTGCAAGAAGTCGGAAATGAACACGGTTGCGCGGGCGCCGCTTCCTCTTCCATACAAAAGACATCAACGCGCTGAGATATCGTGTGGTTTGATTAACAATATTTTTTGCTTGTAAACGTCTAACGCTTCGCACTAAGATATCTTGATTGAATTTTATGAGTCAGATATAAAACGAAGAGTACCTATAGAATTTATTGGCACTAAACATTTTCATGGTTTTGTGTTTACATAGTAGGAACTTAAACATTTATAGGCATCAAGCGCGATTCGAATTCTTGTTGCACGTAGTCGCACGCGCATTGCTATGGGCGTTTGTTGCTAAAAAGTTACATAACCATCGCCATTTTTGGCGAGATGTAAATCTTTTGCAAGTTAATATGCAAGTTACGTATGTTGTTATTTCCTTATGTGTAAGAAGTTCAGCCAAAATATCTTTGACTGAACTTATCATTACATAGTTTATTTATTATTTATTTTAAGCACAAAATAATAAGAAAATCATCCACAGAACGACTTTCAGTTGGCCCATGTTAATGATGGTCTGTACTCAACAATAAAACGTGCATCTACTCTCATAATGACAACACCCTCAACTTTACTATTGCCATAAAAGAAAACACATTTAAACTAATGCGTGCTAACGCTTGCTGGTCGTGAAAGAGCCTTAAGCCAGGAATTGGCAGCACGACGCGCCATTAGGCGCTAGAGTCAGTGTCGCGCCCTAACGAGAGGACGCCATTGTGGCGATAACTAGAGATGGGACACAACACTCGAATCTGCAATCGTTAACAATCGATTTATTTTATCGGATAGACTATTTGCCTGGTTTTGTTTTTGTTTTTATTGACGTCTAATCTGTTTGGCAATTTTATTTTATCTGTGTTCGATTAAGGTGAGTACTTCTTTTTAAAGAAAGTTTCAACGTTTATTGAAGAATAATGTTGACATAAAGTCTAAAATCAAGCATACTTAAATAAACACATTTAATTTCAACTAAGTAAGACGTATCTACACCAACCGACTAAACATTGTATACCGCCATTTAAGTAACGATCGTATTATATTACGTGACGATTGATTTGGTATCATTTGGTATTAACCAGTACTCAGCTGTCAGACTGCGAGGTAGACGAAGACAGAGAGTATAGATTCGGGTCAAATACAGACACGATCTTGGCGTCTTATGACCGGGTTTACAACATCGGTGGAGAGATATCTATTACCTTCTATCTGTTTGCTTGGCTTTCTGTTTATCTAGGTATTACTTAGTCCAGTACAAAACGGGTTATCCCCTAACCTATTTTTTTTAAATAATATTTTGACGTGTAAAAGTATTGTTAAAAGCAATAAACATCAATTATCATTTATCCAGCAGTTTATGGGAAAATTTGGAAAACTACTCATTCAGAAAAAAAGCTAGTAAAGACGTCAGCACATCAAGCTACAATCTGTCAAATTTATTTAATAGATTTGCAACTTTATCACTGAAGCATAAGGTTCAAAGTTGATTGGGTAAATTTGACAGTTTCGGGTAGCTTGATGTGCTGGCGTCTGTACTTTAGTTACACGCTGAGTGTTAGGGTCCTCACTTAATACTTTTGTACTTATAATATGTAATAGTCTAATTAGTCCATCTGGATCTTTGATTCCTTTTCTGACGGAATGTTTTTCTAAGCCTTTTCTTCGTCCTTCAAATTTATTCTCGACTAAATATATTTATTGGTCAGCACATCACTACTGAAGTGGACACAGATAAAGAGTATAGATTGTCCGGGTGTCGGCCACGATCTCAGCATCTCGTGATTTGCTCTGCGAGATGGCCGGGGGCTAACATATTGCCAGCATATTGCAGGGGACTATAAGACAGTGGCCCTGGTTGGTCAAAAAGAGTGGCATTGGCTAATTCTTTATGCAGAGCCATTAGTTTATGGCTTAATTTTTTCACTTTTAGACTTATGTTCATACAGGGACCATTAAGACGGCGCCGATCATACGCCGACCGCACAGTGGCGCCCTCATGTTTTTCTTGGTTATTTCTTTTATTTTGGAATGAAAATGCAGAAAATAAGCACGTTAAGTTGTGCACCATAAGATTATACGTTAATATTATTACAAAAGGTAGTTTTATATCGTTTAGAGGGTGCCACTGTGTGATCGGCGTATGGTCGGCGCCGTCTTAAGGGCTCGATTATTAACATACCAAAGATCTTTTTATATTTAACTTTGTTACTGATACTGACTGTCTTCCTTAAGACAATAAAGACCAGATTTACGCAGAATGTTCCTTTGGCTACCAAAAACATTTTAGATTCCCTACTTAATTACGCACACCGCACTGTGTATGTTTCGTTATTAATTTGCTTTTAAGTGTTCGTCATAGTGTCAGTTTTATTTCGATATGTATGTTTTTCCTTTTGTTTTTATATCGATACCTTGTTTTTATATTATATTCATGTGGGTAATTGGTTATCATTTAATATTGTACTTTTGTATGGTGTGCTGTCTTTTGTGTGCGCCAAATAAATGGTTTATCTATCTATCTAATCTAGAACGTGCAGTTATTACAAAAAACAAAAAAAAAAACACATAATTGGAACTGCTAGTTTTAATATTGCAATCTGGTGGTAGTTGTAGTCATCCGGGGCATCGCATAGCATAGTGGAAAAAGATAAAGAGTGTTGATAGCGGGGTATCTCACGATCTCGTGATCGAATCACGAGATCGCCACGCGCATCACTATCAGCTCGTTGACTTTGACTTCCGTAACTGATTAGTGAACTTTCTTGCAAACACAAAAAAAATAACATTTATTTATGTGCCAATTAACTAAGTTGTAACCTCTTTTATTTAACTTTGTGATAATTTAAATAGTGTGTATGTTTTTACTTCGACGTGCGCAACAATAGTTTTGAAAACATAACAAAATATAAGCCTGTAATCCCTGAAGGGTTGGGTAGAGGTGCACCTATAGTACACCCACATTTCGCCAGTTATGTTTCAGTCCCATGTAATATGGGGCGTTGCCATCAACCAGACACAAATCAAAACTCCCGCCTGCTACTGAGGAATTCCCGGCGAAAAAACCCAATAGCATTTTGCTCGACCTGGAAATCGAACCTAGCACCCGCACTGTAGTAGCACTTGCAATAACTACAATAAAGAGGCACTGTTTTTTTAATACATATAGATAACATTTAAGTATATTGTGCCAAATAATTTGGTTGTTACCATTTTTATTTTACTTTATAAGTATAATTTAAACAGTGTGTGTTTTTTTACTTCAAGATCCGTGAGAGTATGTACATATATACATATACATACAGATAGTGCTATCCACGAAGACGCGCCCCACTCTTCTTCCTAATCGCTTACAGTATAAGTATGCAACATTCCGCTAGTGTTTTAGTTTGTTGATATACTAATTACCTTTGAGTGGGTAGTTAGTAAACAAAACTAAAATACTACCGGAATGTTGCAAACTTCTAACTGTAAGGGATTAGAAAGAAGAGTGGGACGCGTCTTCGTAGATGCCACTATCTGTAAAAAAAACATTATTTTGATTACCTAGTTTAAATTCAAAATGTCGTAACTCGTAAACATTGTAGGTAGGCTGTATTCAGGATTAGTCGGCACGTCAGCAGTGATAAGTGGTCGATAATGGCGCGTTTCAATTGCGACAGTGGGCCACGATCTGGCCATCAAACGTGATTGGTCTTGCGTCGAGCATCCCCGTCGGCTTATTGGCTTTAGTTAATCTTATTTATATACTTAGTTTACTTTTAAGATAGCTACATAACAGGAAATGTAGGATTTCCTTATACATTGACCTATGTTATATTGAAGGCTTTAATTGAAAGGTACTTAGGAAATTGAAACGAGATTAATAGTTGGCTATTAAATTGGAATAGATTGCACCTAATAGCTACATACTTAGATACAACTAAACTGTGTACTTAGTTAACACGAAAGCAAGCACCTATAAGCAAATACCTACACTTAGCTTTTGACTTAGGATATACCTACATAATAGCTACATAAAACCTACGTAGAAAAAGTTATTTAAGTCAACACTTGACCAGTTAAAATTCCTTCCCGCTTCCATTTCTTTATAAAATCCAGATACCTCATACAAGTTTACGCATTCACCTAATGCATCTAAGTTTGTCTAACTATACCGATGCACTTGCATACCTATCACCCATGACAGTATTCAAAATCAATACCAAAATGGTAAAATATCAGAACAACTTTTGCTGAACCGAGAATCGAATCCAGAACCCAGTATATTGAAAACATGGAGGTTGCCGTTCAACTAATGAGCCAAATCGTTAATCAAACAAGTAGAACTCAAAACGGATCTTATATAAATAACATTATCTTTAAATAAAACATGAGGAAACCAAAATACACAAAATCGATCTCATTATTTCCCGGAGGCTAAGTAAAGTCACAATAAATCATAAAACTGCTAATTTATGGAATTAAAAATTGATACGGAATAATCAATTTTAACCACAAACCTTCATTGAAAAACAGACCCTAACATATAAAACAAAAAGTTCAAAACAGATCAAAGGTAATAAATTCCATTCTAATACTACGCAAACTACAGAGTAAAAAGGTCGTATCACCACAACTAACTTCATGATTGGGTTCAAACCATTTCGAAATCAAACAAAAAGGTATGTGAGCCGCCCTAAAAATATTCAAATTAGGCACTAAAATATTCAAATAACTCTTTGCTTACTTAGTATATCTGTGTTTATTTACAAAAGCGACAGATGAGACACAGTTTTAAGTTGAAGCAATACTTAATGCACAGATAAGAGGATTACGTCTATCAACTTATGATAACTTTATATCAACATTAACTTGACATGCGCAATGCAAACAAAAAAACTTGGGCAATAATGTATACTTACGGAAAGATAAAACTGTTGTTTTTTTAATACGATGAAGAAAAACGTAACTAAACATAAACAATACATACAAAACGAAAACATACGACATTCTGCCTCTAAGACACTTAGTACTTTCTTGCACTATAGTAAAGTATGACTAAAGTGTACTTACTGTTATCACGCAACAATTACGAAAGCTCCAGTTATCAACGATTATGTAAAAGAGGGCGCGCTCGCGCCTCTGTCCTGCCACTTTCCCTCAACTCCCGCCAAATCCCTGTCACGTCCCCAAGTCACTCAAAGTGCACTCAATCCTCCGTATGAAACAGTCAAACACAGTCAGTAAACACACCGGTGAAAAAGTTTGTATGAACAAATGTTATTTAAGTTCGTGTGTGTATGCGCGCGCCGAGTTGTGCCGGCGCGCGTCCGTTGCGTGACTCCGCCCGTGCCGTACTAGAGTGGCGAGCAGCGAGAACCGGCCACGGCTACCGAGTTGAGGACAAGTCGCCGGGCCCCGGCCGCCGCCGCCGCCCGGCCTGCCAAGCCGCCAAGCCTAGCTCGACCGCTGCCCGCTTACTTACACACATGAAAACCTACTATACTACCTATACCAACCCATTCTTATTGCACGTTTTATCGCAGTGTCGACTTTTTGTAACGACTGGATTATGCGCCTCTAAAACCCTCAGAGTAGACTTAACGCTGACGCTAATATCAACTTTCGGATATAAACTCCGCCACACAAAGAGTTCCTTTATCGAGTGATATAAATTTTATGTCGCTATGTACCTCGATAAAGATCGAACTGGAGTATAATTTTGTAAGATACGGTATAATGGAGTAAACAAATCGAGCGCCTTGCTCGAAGTTTCATCTGAAAGTTAAATATGGAGTTCTGTAACTCCAATGGCAGGATGGCCGAAGTTCAATGAGTATTTGAAGATTCGATTCTGCAAGTTTATTTGTCAAACAAAGGTCGACTCTACTGGTTTTAAAACATCTTTTAGTTCTGCGAAAGCTTCACATCGCGTGATGTAGGCACGGGGTTGAACCCTACGCGTCCGCCGACTTGCATGTAATTACTAACAGAAGGAGGTTTGCTTCTTTTCGGGGCCAGCGCGTGACTTATAGCCAACCCTCCACCTTAAAAATGTCATTATAAGGTAATAAAGGGCACGTAACGTAAAGTTCCTTGAAAACAAATCAACAGACCTTATTGCTCGATATAAATCTAACCATGAAAACTATGAATAATCGCTTCACAATTATCTTACCGATAACGACAAAAATTAGCTATTAATATGTTATTGAATTTGTAATTAAGACAAATAAAATATTAATCAATTTGCCGTATCTAATAAATATTATAATGACTACGAGAATGGATGCGATAAAAAAATTAAAAATAGGTAATATATGCAAATGAAGGCAACCGGTCAGATCATTGAGAGCGGAGACGCGCTTAGAAAAACGTATCTTCTTTATTGCGAATGGAAGAATGCAATAAATATAAAGACATAAATATTGTGGCAGTGTTGTGGGGCGACTCCACGGGTCGGCTGGCCGACAATGGTTAATCAAAAGGCCGTATCTCATTCCGCGAGACCTTGCCGGGACTGGACGTTACGTTATTTCGATTTCATTTGCGACTTGCGTTCTCGTGCGCGTGGTTTTTTACAACTTGTTGCTGAACGCGCCCACAGGTCATGCCTCGATCCCGGAGCCTTTGTTATTCCCGGAGAAATATGAGGCGAAGTCGGCAGGTACCTACGAATAAATGGGATTCTTTTGAGGTATATTGAAATATCTCTAGGCGATGCGATGCCGAGAAACGGGGAGATTAATTCTCGAATGATGAATGGTAAACGTAAATCTTGTTCGTAATTTACTCCTTGCTAGTTATCGCCTTTGTTTCGTATGTTATTATTATAAATGGTGTAGAATATTGTAGTAACAAGGTATCCCTTTTATTGGGGAGTTGTTTTGGAAGAGTTTCATGTCATCGCTCATTGTTCTGTTGGTCCGTTACTCGGTTAGAAAATCTTTTTATTTTCGTAAACAACCGAGGGAGTATAGAATGGATTTGTTTTCTTTTTGTTACAAAAAGTAATTACCAGTCACGAATCTCGTGGCCAGCGAAGCGGGTGCGCGTCGAGATTAATTGAATTCTTAGGTGTGAAGAGATGGAGCCGCGAGGGGGCGGACGAGCCTCACACTTTTTAGATAAGAAGATGTAAGATAGGAGCGGGAGCGACATAATGTATGATCTGTGTGATAACGGTCCAAGTGATGGTGATAAACGTAGTGTTTTCACAGAATTTATTCGTTTTTAATGATTTTTTTTAATCATAAGGCCTTTAGCATCTCTATTGCTGAACTTAGACCTCTGTAAGGCGATAATGAACTGTGAGAAATTATCAGTATCACCTCTCATATCAGACGAATTGGTGATCGCATTCTTTTTGTATTATCACTTTATCAGTTGCATAATAGGCAATGGATGCCTGTTTCTTTGCCAAAACACTCGGCTCATTAGTCGATTCGCACGAATTTACTCGCCCAAAACGGGCGAATCGACACTTTTAAGTAAACTTATTTTTTCTACTACTTTTCTACTACTTGCATGGAGTTCAAAATGTCTCAATTGCCTAATACATATTTCTGGAATTGTCGACTCGCCCACAAAAAAATTACCTTCGTGCGACTCACCTATAAAAAAAATATATTAAGTAAAAGTGACTATTCGCTCATTTCGGGCGAGTAAATTCGTGCGAATCGGTATATAATCCAGTCTCTTTACAATTCATTTATTTTTTCCAATGCTTTTATTTACATGACAGAATCAGTTTTGTGAATAAATTTTCTCAAAAAACAATTCTATTTAGTAGGAGGTCATCTCAATGACTTTGGTCCGCTAACGTTTCTTTGGTCCCAGGTTTGATCTCCAGTTCAAGCTATAGGTTAATTGGACTTTACTAATAGGAATCTCAGTTATTGCCGGAGATTAGAACTGTATCCGATAAATTGCAACAAGCTCGCTGCTCAATATATATACGAATCACATTAAGCTGGAAACAAACTTATAACACGCCATGCCACCATGTGGCGAGCTCATTGGTCACATTTCATATTGTGAAGCAACGTTTTGTTATTTGACCAATGAAAACGTGGAGTGGCGTCGGGTGTTACAAGTGTGCTGCAGTCCTAAAGACTGTAGGAAGGACCGTTATTGGCGATCTGTAGGTTTACAATGATACGAGTCTCGTCTACTGTTTCGCTTGTTTAAACATTGAGTGTAGATTTATATCGGAGATGTTACTAGAACATGGTTGTCGTTTCCTGAAGGCCAATTCTCGTAATTAAAAACGTTCAAAATCTAGTCGCAATCTCATCTCAGCGACAACCAATGTCAAAAACTTGTCAAAAATGTAGGGAAATTAAAGGTATTTTTGACAGATTGAGACTGAGATCAGACTGTGAACGTTCTTAAAGTTACGAAAATTGTCCCTCTGTAGTATTGGGATTAGTAATGTATTTTGTTTTTGCCATCAATTTTGCAAGTTAAAGTACTTACATATGCTTGCAAAATTGATGGCAAAAATCTATCTTGCCTATCTTTTAAGACTTGGTACTTACCAATTCTTGTTTCTTGAGGGATAAGCAAACAGCATTCTGTTTGCTTAGCTTAAGCCATTGCTTAATGACGTGTAAACACGTGTGAAGCTTGAGATGAACGTGTGAAGCTCAGTCTTGTTTCCTCAAAACTCGATTTTTTTGTTAATTTAGTATAAGATAGTAAAACATTATTTTAACAACTTATTTCCTGTTCCAACAAGATTTTTAAAGTACCTACTACCTATTCTTAGATAGGAAACCGCGCTCGCTTCTAACTCAAACTAAAACTTATCATGTCCCGTCTAAAAGGTCCATCATCACTACGACGCCCGCGCAGCCGATAGAATCGTAAAATGTATACTTTATCACATATATTAAACGACCAGATTATAATTACATGCCAACGACTTGAGAGGGGCCGATGGGACGTATGCGCCTATGCCTTTGCCATAGATCGGAGATTGCACAGATGAAGGATAGTATTTTACTAAGTAAGATCAATGTATCAATTATAAAATACTAGCGTGCAGTATCACCCACATAAGTGTCGATCCCGTGGGAATATCGGGATAAAAACTATCCTATGTCCTTTCCCGGGATTCAAACTATATATATGCCAAATTTCATCTAAATTGTTTCAGCGTTTTAAGCGTGAAGAGGTAACAGACAGACACACATTCGCATTTATAATATTATTATGCTTTCAGGCTCAAAATGAAATATTTTATTGTAAAAGACAAAGTTTTTTTCTAAATTATCTGTGGCGTATGGAAGCCAGAAAGCCGAGTCATAGTTTGAAAACTTTGGAATCATTTTTACCTCATAAAATTACCTCAATCTAAGACCGTTCCTGCCAGTAAACGTTCTCGGTCTAACGGTGGAGAAAATAGCTCGCATCAATTGAGCTATTTAATTACATCTTGAAAGAAAAGAATTATACTTACTTTATACATAACCATAAGCATAATTAGCCTATAAAATTCCCACTGCTGGGACACAGGCCCTCTCTCTGTGAGAGGGAGTGAACCCTAATCCACCACGCGGGCCCAGTACCCAGTGCGGGTTGGTAGATGTCACATGTCTTCGAATTGTTGGTTCTAGAACATACCGGTTTCCTCACAATGTTTTCCTTCACCGTTTTGAGAACAGTGGTGACGTAATTATGAACTCAAAGCAAAGCGCCTGCCTGGGTTTGAACCCACGAGCTATAACTCGTAAGTCGAGGCCGATACCAGTGGATCATCACTGCTTCTGGGCCACCATAGCTCATCAAGTGAGCTATTTTATCCCATCTTATGATAATATTATTTACATAATGTAAGCTAACATTTAAAATAATAATAATATGTCCATTTATATGAAAAAATAAGCAAAATCATAGGGCATCAAAAATTCGTCCACATCGCTGTCAACAGGAACAGTAGCTAAAAGGCTGGCAGCATTGCCACGTTGTATGGCGATGCTAATTCTTTGGCCAAGAAACAGGCCAGCCCTCTGGTCACGTGAAGAGTCGACTAACCGCTTGGCGAAATCTCGAAAAACCAAGTGGGCACTCGGATACCATGTTTCAACCCCAAATGGCTCGAACACATAACTCCCAATCAGGTTGGAATATTTTCGCCGTTTGAGGTTTTCTGCATCTGCAGCAGCAGCATCTTGAAAATTATCCTTTATAATAAAATGTAATTATTGACACTTCTTCTACATCCTTGGCACCAACTCACATTTAAGCACACAAGCAACACATCTACATCTTAAAGAGATAAATAACACAGATACAACTCTAATCTTTCACTTATCATTTACTAACTACACTTGCACTTTTTAGACGCTAATGGTTCGCGTGGGCACAGTAAGGATTAAAATGTCGATTATTGATCTCTGTCATTTCTCAAACATAATGATAAATGATATCTATCAAACGGGGCGGGCTGGTTTTTGCGGAACGTGGATTAAAAATGGTGCACAAAATCCCGCTTATGGTGTAAATGGAAAAATTTGGGTGTTTTGAGTGGTTGTAATAAAATGTAGACGCTACGTGATATAAAACAATAGAATCGAATAATCAGCCTATAATTTTCGCATTGCTGGGACACAGGGCTCCTCTCTGTGCGAGAGGGAGTGGGCCGTAATCCGCCACGCGAGTCCAGTGCGGATTGGTAGATCTCTCATGTCTTTGAATGTTTGGTTCTAGGACATGCCGGTTTCATAGCGATGTTTTCCTTCACCGTTTTGAGAGCAGTGGTAATGCGATTATTTTACACAAACTAAAGCGCCTGCCTGGGTTCGAAGCCACGATCTACTCGTAAGTCCCCATTACCACTGAGCCACCATACCGCTCTCATATAAAAATGTAAAGTAAAATCTATCCTGGATATTGGTCAGTGTTGTTCTCAAAAAAGAGTGTCAGAACGATAAGAAAAAGGGCTTCTAAAGGATTATATCTCAAGGATAAAAGTTGCAGCCCTTTAATTACGTGTGCTAACAACCACTTAAGTCATTAATCCGCTTGCTAAGTGTGGTGATTGCAGAATGTAATACAGGAGATACAAAAACGAAGACTGAACAATTCATCTTATACTTGAATAATATAACAATGATGAAGCAAAGCCATTAGCCTATAACCATTACCTACAAACCAAACTTAATAGCATAATCCACAATCTACCTAAAAAATCAACGAATCCGCAAAAAAATAACCATAAACGCGGTTGCACAATTCTTCAGTTTCCGGTAAAAATTACGCAATATACGTAACTCTTCACAATCGATTATTTTACTCTTCAAGAGCCTTGTTAGTGAAAAAATCTATGTCAAGCACTCGTTGGACTGTCAGTTAGAAATGATCTACAGTTAAAAACGATCGACACATCGAATTAACTGTTTTGTTATGTCGCTATTGTGGCCCGGATTTCTGATTAAATCGTGATTTAGACCGCAGTGATTATGAATGCAAGTCGGGGATTATTATGGATAGATTTCGCAACAAATTGCTATGTCAATGACGTTCTTTACTATTGACTAAGTAATTATGTTTCAGACGAAAAGTTTTAATATACCTTTAATCTTCGGATTTAATGGTAGATACAGTACACGAACATGTTTGTTACCTTTTTGATCAGTAATTGCTTTCAGAAATGGAATAATACATACATACATACACTCACGCCTTCTTCCCATGGACTTGGGGTAGGCAGAGACTACAGAACGCCACCTGGTACGATCCTTTCTTACTCCTTTTGGTTCGTTTACGTTATACATTTGGTCATACAAACACGCTGACCACTTGAAGAACTATGGAATAATACAATTAATAATTTTCATTCAATAGTAACAGATAAGTCTTTAGCCAACCTCCATTTAAAACACACTGCATTAATATCAAACGCCAAACCCACCAAAGTGCCAAACGTGCCACGGGGACCAATAAGATCAATCAAATCAAAACAGCCGAGCATTCCCGAAAATTTACGAGCCCGTATATCCATATACAGGGTGTAACATCGACTAAATTTCAATCATGTGCCCGATCCTATAGCGTTGATAGAAAGGCGTGTGCCCACGCATAAAATCAGTGGCTGCACGGTGATACTTGATTACGGTGAACGAAAGCGTGTAAGTGCAGTGTCAAACGTTACATTACATGTTACAGATACGTGTTACTGTAACTGACGGTTGTGAAATTAGTAAATAGGTATTATAGCATATAGTTATAGACAGCATATAGTTTTGCATAGATTGTTAATTTTGGTTTTGTTTTTCTATTTGGACATACATTATTTTCCAAAACTATTCGATAGAAAATAGTCCGAAAGGCAACTACCCAAAAAAAGAAAATATATGAGTCAAGTTTCAAGAAACTTGATAGCGGATACCTGAGTTAATAATCTGTGTAAGATTTCTGATTATACACAGCAAGGTAGTTACATCAAAATAAAGACCGATTAAATTAATTGGATTTTGTACGATTATATTTTATATCATATTTTCAAGTTTTCTGGGCACGTTTCCCGATGACAGCGATGCGGACTAGTACTTCGACGCCTATGTGTCCTTTGTTTTTATTTATATAGTTAGTTAGTTAGTCATTTAATTTAGTACCTAGTGTCAATAATTACTTGTGTTAAATATTGTAAAAGTTTTGTAAGTAAACCAATCAAACTCTATATTAATGAAAATTGTTATTTAATTGAAAATTGCGTGATTACTACTGACAATTTCAGCATCGATAATTTGCGAAGAAGCTACTCCATTTATATAATGGTTGTTTTTAGTATATATTTATGTTTGGGTTACCCATTAACGATGTAATATAATCTTCACGCCCGTAGGTTTGTTATTTACAGCTACAATTTGTCTATCACGCCAAGTTGACAGGCGGGAGCTTTATCCGTATAAATATCGGGGTTTTTGTACCCCCGTTTTTTGCTCTGCCTACCTTATTGAGCTCAATACCTACCGGTTTCAGTTTTTATCAGTTTCATACTATCATGTTTTTTTAGGAAAAAAAAGTACGTTAACTAGATTAAAAATAAAAATTCACCACTTTAACCTTTCCAATAATAAATTGAGAACATGGTTTACGTCAATGAACTAGAAATAACAAATGAATAGGTTAAAACCGCAGAGGTCACGTTGAACTATGTTCAAAAAGCTATTGGCCAAAACAACCACTATTTGGAGCCCTGAAACAGCTAGAAAGTGCCACGTCAGGCTTCAGACCTCGTAGAATATGACGGGATCAGATAGACAAAACTAACTGGAAGTCTTGGTGGCAAGCCTTTGTCCAATATACATAAATCATATCTGTATATTACAAAATAATGTCAACTATCTCAAAATAACCTGATTGACTTATGGTATTTACTCGGAATTGTGGACAACTGACTTTTCCACATAAAACATGGCGTACGAGTATTATTGTTGCTCTGAAGTGGCAAATAGCCTTGCACTTTGCAGTGCCCGCGCCGATTTCATCTTTATGCGCAAGTGGTTTTTCACTGTTCATGGAATTAAGTATATTATCTTTGTAGTTAGAAGAGTCGTCTTCCTCATTCCTGCCAACTCCTGCTATAAAAGTTTGATTTCTGCAACGACAGTAATATTCCGACCTCGTCTAGTTTTTTTCAATATTATGTGTAAAAGTGATTCAAATCAAAATATTTTTATTTCACATAAACCAACATGGGCACTTATGAAACGTCAGAAGCTAGGTGCACGGTTCCAATTGGTCGTTTCCTATGGAGAAGAACCGGCAAGAAACTCCATGGTTACTCTTTTAAAAATAATTGGCTTTTACAATGTTTTCGAGTTACAGTAGGTATGGGAGGACAGCGTAGGCCTGTCAACAAGTACCAGGTACTTGATAAAATAAAAAATGGTCTACAGATCTAGTCTACAAGGCTTACAAAGTCCTCACATTTACAAAATAAGGATGTATCAAAAGGATAAACAAAATATAAAAATCTACTAAAACCAAGAGATATGATTGCCATTTCAACTAAGAAAGAGGTGAAAAATTAAAATTGTCTGTATATAATGTCAAATAATAAAAAGATTATGTCATAGAAGTATGTACAAATAAAAAATAAACATCGTAATTTGAGAGCAGTTAATAGACATTTACGTAGAACTTATGCCGTCAAAGAGGTGCCAGGGAAGCCACATGTGCAGAAGGAATTATTGCCAAACTACCTTGTCTTATTTATTTATTTATTATTTATATATACTTTATTGTACACCAGAAAAAACATTACAATAAAAACGATGGTCTTCAACGTAGTCTTTAATCTTATAATATGCTTTTTTGATAAGGACTCGTTTGATGAGGGTTTTGAACTTTCCATCGCTAAGTTCTGTTACCGACTTTGGCAACTTGTTATAAAAACGGATGCTGTTTACAAGAAATGACTTGCTAGTTTTAGTTAGTCTAAATTTAGGTATCACAATTTCATTTTTACTGCGTGTATTTATGTTATGGAAATCGCTTCTTATTTTGAAAAGTCCTAAGTTTTTGCGAACATACAAAATACTTTCTAAAATGTAAAGAGAAGGCAGAGTTAGTATATCAATTTCTTTAAATTTGTTTCTAAGAGACTCGCGAGGACCCATTTTATATATTGCGCGGATTGCCCTCTTTTGTAAAATGAAAATTGAATCTACGTCAGCTGCCGATCCCCACAGCAGAACACCATAAGACATAATACTGTGGAAATATGCAAAGTATACTAACCTAGCTGTGGCTATATCTGTCAACTGCCTTATTTTTCTTACTGCATATGCAGCTGAACTTAATCTACCTGAAAGAGCTCTAATGTGTGCGCCCCATTGTAATTTTGAATCTAAAGTAATTCCCAGAAATACAGTTTCCGTAATAGCATCTAGTTTTTTGCCATCAAGTTTTAAATTCAGATCCACTTGAGGTACATTTGGTAATGAGAACTTAAGACATTTAGTTTTGTTCGCATTAAGTAAAAGATTATTAGCTGCAAACCATTTCGAAAGAACAGCCAGACTATCGTTGACATGTAAGACATCCGTATCTTTTCTATCTATTTTAAAAATAAGGGAAGTGTCATCAGCGAATAAAATGATATCCGATAAGTTAGCCATCATGTAAGGAAGGTCATTAATATATACTAGAAATAAGAAAGGGCCAAGAATTGAGCCTTGAGGCACGCCCATCTTAACTAGAGACCCCGATGACGTCGCCCCGTTAACGTTTACTTTTTGCTGCCGTTTTGATAGGTAGGAAAGAACAAGATCAGCAGCTTGTCCACGAATTCCGTAATGGTATAATTTACAGAGCAGTGTATTATGGTCAACGCAGTCAAACGCTTTTGAGAGGTCACAGAAAATGCCAATTGCATCCTGGGACTTCTCCCAGGATTCCAAAATGTGACTGATGAGTTTTGCTCCCGCGTCCGTCGTCGACCTACCTTTCGTGAAACCAAACTGGCGACTATGTAAAATCCCATTTGAGTTAAAATGTGACAACATCTGGTCCAGCATGATTTTTTCATAGATTTTGCTCAATGCTGGTAGCACAGATATAGGTCTATAATTGGAGGGATCAAACTTACTACCCGATTTGAAAATTGGTACTACTTTACTATGTTTCATTAGGTCAGGAAACGTACCGCTGTCTAAACATTGATTAAATATGCCTGTTAGGGCAGGGGCAATTGTGTCAATAATATCTCCGAGAACCTTAACAGAAATCCCCCATAAGTCTTCAGTGTTTTTTATGTTAAGACTTTTAAACGCTTTTTTAATTGTGGCAACAGAAATGGGCTTGAATTCAAAGCTTGGAATATCCTTATTAAAGTTTTCTTTAAGAAGAGCTTCAGCTAACATAGGTGATGAGGGGAGAGATTTTGTAACCTCTATTGGTATGTTGGTAAAGAAATGTTCTAGTGTCTCAGCAACTTTTAACTTATCTGAAATGGTTTCATTATCAATTTTTAGGGACAACTCATTCTGATCTCGCTGTTTTGTGTTTCCAGTTTCTTTGTTAATTACTTGCCACACAGTTTTTATTTTATTATTAGACATACTAATTTTGTTACTTATTAATTTAGATTTAGCCACAGCGCAGACTCTTTTGAATATTTTAGAATAGTTTCTTACATAATTATGAAGGGCTTGATCAGAAGTTAGTGATTTCTCGTGGTACAGATTATATAAAGTATCTCTGCTTTTTCTAATGCCAGCAGTGGCCCATTCACTAAATTTTGGTTTAGTATTTATAGTAACTTTTTTTACAGGACATGCTTTATTGAATTCTTGGCATACTGTAGAAAATAATGTACCATAGTTTATGTTGGGGTCTTGTGAATCAAAACTAGCTGTTGAAAGATTGCTAAGAACATTATTATTAAACATTTTCAATTTATTTTTAGTTAAAGGTCTCAATTGAATGGATTTTTCCGTGTTTAATTTTTTACCTATGTCAAATGATACAAGTTGACCAGTATGGTCAGACCTGACGCCACTAATTAAGGACGAGTCTTTTATTTTACAATTAGTAAATACATTGTCGATGCATGAAGCTGAAGTTGCTGTTATTCTAGTCGCTTCATTAAATATACATTTTAAATTAAATGATTTAAACAATGAGATTAGCTTACATTTTTCTGGTGAATTAACTAAAAGATCAATATTTAGATCACCACAAACAAAAACGAATTTACTATCTTTAAAAAGTTTACTCAGGATTTCTTCCATTACAATCAAGAATGATGACAAGTTATAAACCTACCTAATACCTACCTAATACCTAATAGATTGTATAAACCTACCTAATACCTAATAGATTGTATAAACCTACTAATAGAAATAATAGTTATTTATGCAATTGTTGTATAATAAGGGGTAGTATCACATGAGTGTTTAATACCTAATTATGTACAGTTGCATACAAGACTTTTATCTACACCCATGATATGAAACCTCTATAAAAGGTTCTGAAACAGTTTTTTGCAATACTAATATCGAACAAAAATGGCGGCCGGCGGGATACGATGTGAGTTCGAATAACCTATAAGTTCTTTTTTTACATTACGGCGCTGTGGTAGTGAAACGCGCGTGCGTGACAATGTTCTTTTTTTGAAAAGGAGTTGCATAATGAAATTTAGTAGGTACAACATTATAACACTCATTTGGTTGATATTATTGTTACTACAACACTGGTTGTTTTAATGTTGGCAATAAGCTAACTGTTTCAGAAACTTTTATAGAGGATTTATAGCATGGGTGTAGATAAACATCATTTATCATTCAAGTTTTGATGATGCGTTCTCCAATTTCTGTACTTTATCCAGTCATAAGTTTAGAAGAATTATAATAATTTGAACACCAATTCTATTGGAAATTGAAGAATAAACAAAGCGCCTCTAAAGTTATAGAATATCTCACATTTTATTTGAAAGAAAAATAAAAGAAAGAAGTTACTTTTTTGCAGTAACCATAACTCAGAGAATGACATATTATATGCAAAATATATTATTACTTAGGTACACAAAAAAAAATACACCATAAACCACAAATAATTTCATTTATTAAGAAATAACCATAATAGAAATCTAATTAATTGCATATCATTGCAAATAATTGCATCATTACAAATTACGCGTGTGCATGTACTATGACTACATTACTACTACGCTTCTCCATATAAAGTCAATCATTAAGCAAGGTCGAATCTTATAAGGACTAAAAATGCGTAATATACGCCCGATCCAATCGCCATTTTCCATTTAGCCTCGAATACTCCAATCGTCCTTGTCAACAAAATAAAGGGTTCCCACGCGACTTCACAAATGAATAAAGCTCGTTCTAACCTTTATTATTACGACTGCGATTGGCTATCCACGGACTCACGATACCATGGATTTATCGCGAGGACTCACTGAGGTCCAGCCATAAACCGATATGCGCTTCTAGGCCAACCCTATAAACAAATTTACGACTATAAAAGCTGTTCCTTTTTTCCGAGAGATTTTTTTTAATTTGGATTTTATTACTTTTTAATGGTGAGCATCCTTGTAAGAATCCTTGTTGAGGCTTTGGATTCAAGCGGTGTAAGCGCTTTTGAAGATTTGTTTCATCATTCACGGTTCGAATATTTTTCTAGTTCTTGGAAAATATATATTCACATCAGTTATGCATATTAATAATGTCGTTTCAAAACTTGAATAGGTTATCTTTAAGTTGTTTCCGATGATTCGATGACGTAACAGCTACAGGACGTGAGGACCTAGTTAGCTCATTCATTCTATAACAATGATTAACAACACAAACTAATCTATAAACGAACCATCACGTCCAAACTTTTTACAACAAATCTTCCGAGTAAATTAAATGTTAGCAGCAGAAAAAACCTCAATTAAGAATGAAGCGCTTTATCGCTGGACGTTCATTTCGTTCCTTATCCTTGAGTTTTTTGGTGCCTAAAGCGAAGTGGGATCCATTAAGATAGGTCAAACGATACGCCCTCGGAATGCCATACTTCTCACTCCTTAGCCTTACTCAAATGGTTCCGTCGAAACGGACTGAGTAGCGGCAAATAGTTCGACGATGATATTTTCTTGAATGCTTTCAATTTCCTTTTGCTGTATTTTTTGGAAATTCTTTTGATTTATTTAAGTGTTTTGTTGTTTTCTTTAGATTTCTTGTGGAATATCCGGGCAGGATGATATTGTAGTATTGTAATAGCAGTATTATGATTGTTCATAATGTTGTCATGTTGTAATGGGAACACAAGCAAGCAATGGACAACATTGTCAAATTTTGCACTTTTATTTGTTGATTTGTGTGTGTATAATGATGTGTGTTTTTTAAAGTGCGTCTTGTTTGTGCAGAATAAAAACTTTTTCCTTTTTAAAAGAGTAGCTGAAGAAGAATCAATCAACTTTCTATCCCATCCATACGACAAATTTAAACCCATCCATCGCCTGGTATCAAATGAAAAAAGTCAATATAGGCTGTCAGTCCACCTGACGATAATCCGTTACATTTGACGCCTTCGACGGACAGCCGAAGGGCACCAAAGCATTGACCTTGTAGAATGGGACTGGCCCACCTACGCAACTCTGGAACACATCAACATCAACCAGATATCTTCAAGCATTCTCCGTCACTTTACCACCGACACCGGTCCGATTAAAAACCTCCCACATTACGAACAATCCTAAATAACTTAGAATAAAAAAGCCCAGACAACTTTGTCGGCTCTTTTATTACAGGTTTTGCAAGCGGCTTCTTACGAAACATTTTTATCTAATAACAAATCAGCGGTCCCCTATAAAGGATTTATTTTAGCTGTCTAGTTTACTGCACAAACATGAAGTTCATACAAATTCACTGGCTAGCCATAAGCGGTCGTATTATATGTTACACATTAAAACACAACAAATCCTTCCTTATTCTGTTTACACACGAACAGTTACTTTGAAGTAACGATCCATTAAATTATTATTATCGGGACCAGCAGAGCCGTGAGCATATTGTTTTCCCGTATCAATTTCTACATTGACTCCAGTTCCTAGTTTATCAAAAACAGGAATCTTAATAACATAAAAAACTTTGTCAACGACCATTACTGGGAAGTTTAGAGTACCATTTCAACGCTTTTAAGACAACTTAGTAACAATTTAGAGAGAAGTAAAACGAGCTCTTACCTCCCTCTCGTCAAACCGTCAGACGAGTCGGGTAAATCACCACTTTAAGGTAATATTTATAGTGGTGTGTATTACCCGTCTTCAAAATTTATGGGACGTATTACGGTGTCATTATGACGTAAAATAGACGTCGATGTTCTGAGGGGTAAGAGCCTCGTATTGTAATAAATACATTAAATACGAAAGCAATAATGTTTACTTGAGGAATGCCCGAGGCAAGGTTCATCTGAATATTTTAAATATATGAGCTACGCGTGGTTGACCGGTTATGCCAATATCTCAATTTGCGGTTGAAGATGCGGTGACGAGTCTCTCTGATGCAACCAGCCGATGAACGCAACAGATCAATAATGCCGGACGGACTTATAATAGGTTCTGTTATGTTTAAAAGATAAAATATGAAGGTTTATGAGAGGTCTTTGAACCGGCGTTCGTAATAGCATTGACATTGGATCGGAATGTTAATATGATGAGATATTTATTGTAAGATGTATGGCGACTGTAAAAATGCAATCGATGTCTAATAAATCGGGTTTGGTAATGCCAGTATTAAACATAAAGTGTGTTATTTTTTCACGGGATGAGCTCTTTCCGAAGGGTCTTACGTGAATGAGTCTCATGTTACAAACATTACATACATACACACATAAAATAAAGATTACAATAGAATAGGTAGGTATGCATCCACCATTTGTTTTTGTTGTTATTTTGTTAAATATTTCTGTACTTTCCATTATCCTAACTAATATTATAAATGCGAAAGTAACTCTGTCTGTCTGTCTTTTCTTCACGCCTAAACTACTGAACCGATTTGTGTGAAATTTGGTACAGGGTAAGTGTGAACCCCAGAAAGGACATAGGCTACTTTTTATTCGACTTCGACTTCGTCTGCGTCCGCGATAACCGACATATACGCGGACGAAGTCGCGGGCAAAAGCTAGTGATATATATTTTTGAACATAGCTTTATCATTTCAGCCGAAAGACGTCCACTGTTGGACATAGGACTCCCCCAAGTACCTCCACTTCGACCGGTTCTGTGCTTCTCGCACACATAACATCGAACATAGCGTATTTTCACTTTATTTTGTAACTTGTAACCAATTTAACTAACAGTATCTTTCACGTCCTTTAATCATTAAGTTCTATGTTAGTGCTGTAGACTTCTGTAAGTGATGAATTCACAATTCCTAAAACTGTATGAGTTGAAGTGCCATATCAATAAATAAATAACAATATTTCGTAATATTATCCTGTCGCTTACAAAAGTACGCATCATCATGAGTACATAATATTAGCTTATTTAAAGTTCACTACTGAATATGGAAAGCTCAAAATGTGTGCTTGGTAGAATTGCAATTGAATTGAATTGGTGCTAAAATTCTTAGCAAAAACAAGGGACCTACCAAACAGCTAGAAGGCCCTTTACTTAAGTCATCTTTTGGCACCAGTAACTGAGAATGGCGAGGCCTATTCCTTCCTGGCAACTAGAAGAAGCGAAGGCTAGAGAACACGATTTAAATTACAATTTGCAATTCTTTGAGGTATTTCAATCGTCCAGAATAACTCGTTAATTGTCAACGTATAAATAACAAATGAATAATATAAACAATTCCCTATCACTTTAACATAACCGAACAGCCAGTAGCGATACCAAGCACCGATAATCCTTCTTCACCAGACAACTTCACAAACTTTTAAAAACACGATTACATAAAACAAATCGTCACTTAAGATTCAAAATACTTCCAATAAATCGAGTACAAATTATTCTAAGTAAATCTAAATTAAGTCGGGACAATCTTGGCGAAGTATCAGGGCCTCATAGGCAGTCCGAGGTCTTGTTATCTCTTAGCAAGTAGTTGCAGTCATTTACAAATGTGAGAAGTCACGCGACGAGTCAGCAACCCGACCAGCAACCGACAACAGTAGCTTGTTGTGTTGTAGTGCTGTTGTTCGTCGTAATTTATAGTGGTAGTGTTGATCGCGGGAATTATACAGGCTGGGCAAAAAATCGTGGATCAAACGAAACAGGGCGATAGTTGGGGTTTTTTGTAGTAAAAAAAAATTTGTGCGAGAGCCCTAACTTGATCTCCTTAAAAGCTATGACGATTTGAGTATTTACAGTAAGGTTCTAATGTAAGAAATATTTTTTTTTGAGATTTAAAAGATATTGAAAAAGTGCCAATACTGATAAATCATGGTACCCACTGTCATAAAAGCACTGTTGTAGTGATGATACTTTTTTTTTAATTTTTTTTTTTACTGTAAATAACCTCAACTATCGCCCTGTTTCGTTTGATCTACGATTTTTTGCCCACCCTGTATAGGGATACTGGACAATGGGTTCAGTTCCTTTATCGAAGAACGAATCGTTCTATTACGAAAATTCGCTTTACTTTCCTAGGAAAGCAGTGAGCGGTCACACAATGTCGTCTGTCCAAATACATAGCGTTTTTTTGACACCTTCATGTGAAATGCCTACTGGTGGAAATTACAGATTTTCACGACGACCGTTATAATATGACGGAACCGCTTTCTTATGAAACCAAAGCTTTAGCGTCAATCAGAGCCTTCTAATATTTACTCAATTTAATTTTACCTCCAGAAGTACAGTGTGAGTTAGAAATATCCCTTAAAAAAAAAAAAAAATTTGCAAATCCGCTTATAAAAATAACGGAGTTCTAAAAAAAGAAAAAAAAACTGTAACCGAATCGAGAACCTCCTCCTTTTTTTGAAGTCGGTTGAAAAGAGTCGACTATGCTATGACATGAACCACGAGCCAAAATGCCTTTAGCTTAAAACGTTGTCATCATCATCATCATTTCAGCCGACAGACGTCCACTGCTGGACATAGGCCTCCCCCAAGCACCTCCACTTCGACCGGTTCTGTGCTTCTCGCATCCAACGGGAAATCCAAATGTTGTCAGAGTTTTCCTAATTCATAATACTAATATTGAAGTTCCTCTTTTGAAACACTTCGTAGTATAATTATTTTCAGTTTAACTTGTCTAGTACTGTCGCGTGAGCAACAAGTTTTCGAAGAAACTCATTCATAACATAACATCTCGATGCGTTTTCCCCGAAGAGTTGGGTATACCTAATAGGTTATCCACATTTTTCGTCAGAAATAAAAATAACTGGCGAAAAAAGGGAGTTCCACGTTCTACGTAATAAAGGGCGAGTCTATTGCGATGAACGGGACACAAATCCAGATACCTGTCCTATCTCATTCTTAGAAGAAAAATCGGATACGATCTTTCTATTATTATTTTATTCATTATTTTAATTATTTCTAACACCTACATTCAAATCTGAGCATAATTACATAATTTCATTAGACTATCTATGGTAAGGTTATGGCATGGCATGGTTTATCGGCAAGGTATTAATAATACCGGTTATTAGTCATTCAATTGATATGAGACTTTCACTATCGAATAGCTTATTGATTGTCATTGGATTTATAACGCCCACACGGAATAGGAGGATCTGTAATGTTATTATAAATTATCGGATGCAATACAGTAGGTGTATATAATTGTAGGTACTATGTACGAGTATGTTCAGTAAATACTTGAAGCTATAATGACACAAGGTAAATAAAATATTCTGTCAACGTTTTTGTTTCGTCAACAAGGCGCCAAAAACAGTTGAGTTTTATTCTAAACTAATATTAAAAAGACAAAAGATTTGTTTTTTTTTTTGTATTGTTGTTTATTACGCTTTCACTCTAAAACGTCTGAACGTATTTGAATTAATTTTGATTCATTGGTGGACCATGACCTAGATTAGGATATAGGATACTTTTTATACTGATATTCCCATGGGATCGAGACTAATGCGGGTGAAACCGCGGGTCGCAGCTAGTGTTTTATAAAGACAAAGAATAGAACAGTAAAGCCTCTATTATATGATGCAAGTTTCTTGCCTGTCAATAAAATTGAAGCAACAAATGATTTGCATCGTCTAAATAGTGTAGGTATAAAAGGTGCAAGTTCTATTGTTACTTCAAGTTATGGTATGCCATAGGCATTTAAATCGCACACTTGAGGGAGGCCTATGTCCAGCAGTGGACGTCTTTCGTGAAATGATGATAATGATGACGTCATATAAATGGTAACCCACTATTATAGACAACAGAATGTACCGCGAACTCTCTGTAAACCCGAAACCGTGAACGCGTTAGTTTGCGTTAGCAGCATGTGTAAACAGTAAACACGGTGCCTTTGTGCAGCGAAACGCCTAATGAAGTGAATTTATGTTGTGGCTCATTATACGTACATTACGTTCTACTGTAAGATTGGACGCTAACTTCCTAAGTAAAGGAAGTATAGGTAAAGTTTAATAACTTGAGCAGAGAGAATACAGAATCTATACAATATAAATAAATAAATAAAACTGAAGTGTATGTTTGTTTTGTTTGTAGTGTCATATATTGGGGGAACTCTACAAACGTACAATCCACATTCATTCTCCAGAAGAAATGTCTTAAGACAATATATAATATGTATAGTACCGAATCATTAAGAGATATCTTCAGAACGGAGGGTTTCCTAACACTGACTGGTATTTATATACTCGAATTATGTTTATTTGTTAAAAACAATATGCAATATTTTAATAAAATTTCAAATCTAATTCTAACAGAAACATTCGGAAACAATATAAATATGATATTAATTTACCGGTTATTAACAATATGATTTATTATAAAAGTACCTATGTTACTGCTATTCGTGTATACAATCAGTTACCGCCAGCAATTAAGCAATTAAATGGAAATATGTTTAAAAATAAATTGAAAAAAATGTTAATTGATAATGTATTTTATAATCTGCATGAGTTTTTTGATAAAAAAAAAAATAATATTTGTAAGTAATTTGTAATTTGTATAATTTTATTGTTTGTAATTTATTTTATATTTTTTTTTCTAATTATTTTCTTAAAATACTATTGCATATCCGACTTGGGTAGACTGTTGAAACAAAAAATGTAATGAATATGAACTTAATGTACACAGTTATGCAATAAATATATCTTTATCTTTATCTTTATCTTTATCTTTGTAATTTCTAAATACCAGCTTTTTACTAAATGCATATGAAAGTATATTCGGTACCAATAACATTTTTTTTTCTATTTTTAAATTTTCTCTGTCTGTCTCTTTGTTCCAGCTAATGTCCGAAACTGCTGGACCGAATTTGATGAAACTTGGCATGAGGATACTTGAAATCTGGGGAAGGACATAAACATCTACACACATCAAAAGTGTCTAGGGATCAACATATATTTTTGCAATAACTTTTCTCCTGATTGATATTAATTAAAATTTTCTTTAAGGATTAATCAAATAAAGTGTTTTCGTTTGTCACAGTAACGATAAACCAAGTCACCTTTGCATTAATAAAGAAATTTGCCATTTTCCTAATAAAGGGATTTTTGACATTTGAACCACTAACACAAAAGTTCGAAAAAAAGACTGAAATAACAGTTTTCTTTAAAATTTTATTGGGTAACTTAAACAATTAATAATCCGTGTTTCTACCGCGAACACTAACAACACAAGAACATCGGTTTGGCATACTCAAAATGAGTTCATCCAAATCACGCTGTGGAATGGCAGCCCATGTTCGTTGCAACAACAAAAAAAGGTCTTCTTGCGACTGGATACCCTCCATATTCGGCAGAGCTCTTCTCTGTAGCATATCCCATGCATGCTCAATCGGGTTCAAGTTTGGCGACTGAGCAGGCCAGGGCAGGACATTGATGTTAGCTGCGGCGAGAGTCTGTCTTACAACTCTTGCGGTGTGCGGTCGTGCATTATCATGCATTAACTGAAATAAGGGACCGATTTGCACTTGTAGAGGAACGATGACGTCTGATACAATCGTCTCAGCATAAATTTGAGCGTTGAGGTTGCCTCTGATCCAAATCAACTCAGTTCTTCCGCCGATCCAAATACCCGCCCATACCATGATGGTTCCACCACTATAAGGATGGACTTCCTGGCAGGATTTTAATCGCTGTTGGCGTCCAGGGGTTCTCCAGTGTCGTATACGTCTTGTATCCGGTCTCATACCAAAACGAGACTCATCAGAAAAGCACACGAAACGCCATTGTTCTTCTGCCCAATTTCTGTGTTCAAGAGCCCATTGATATCGAATCCTACGATTGTGCATTGCTATAGGTGGTACCCGTAGCGGTCTTCGGGAATGAAGGTTCACTTCATGCAAGCGGTTTCTGACTGTTTGGTCGCTAATTAAGTTCCCTGAAGAGTGATGAAGCCTCACGGCTAACATCATGGCGGTTATTGTTGGAGCTCTTCGAGTTAAGATTTGAATGTATCGGTCTTGTCTCCGTGTGGTGCAGCGATACCGTCCTCCATGGCGCTCAGCCACGGTACCAGTGCTTCGGTAACGTGTCCAAAGTCGACTGATAACACTCTGACTTGTATTCAGAGCTAAAGCCACAGTACGTTGCCGGGAACCAGCTTCTATCATTCCCACGGCTCTGAGCATTTCTTCCCTGCTTAAATGACGTCGCCGCTCCATAATAACGTTGGTTTTAATCAGTAGTAGGGAAACAGTAGCACTAATAATGTCTTCAATGCGTTGTATGTTTTTATAGGGAAAATATTGACAGCTGATTTTCATCTTTTACTCGAATTTGATTCACAGTTCCTGATTCAAATTATGAAATGCACCAAAAAGGATCCATATAAATTTATAAAATCATAAATTTATTACAAAGCCACATCTCAATCTCAAGAAATCCGCATAAAAATGCTTGATCCCTAGACACTTTTGATGTGTGTATTCCATTTGCAAAATAACAGAAAACTGTAGGCACAATAATATCTCAGTTCAAAGAGTGGCAAGTATCTATCACCCACCTCGGAAGCAGGTTGGCTGTAAAGCCAGTCCCATCAAACCGGTGTGAACCCGAAGTATTTACAAGATCTTTATCTTTTCATGTCTCAATTCGCACAGTCAGGGTTCAAACCATACCGGTTACCCAAGTCAGATGTATCATGTGATGATATAAGTTTTCTGAGTCTGATACCTTTTGCAGATTCTGGCTCCTGAAATACATGTACTCTAACCTAGCTCTGGAGCCAGGGTCTCAAATTTTTACTGTAACCTGTTTTTATGGCAATAAAGAAATTTATAAAAAAAAAAAACAAATGATGAAATAGAGATGTCCATGATTGCAAAGTTCGGATAAATAAAGGTCTCCCTTTTCTAAGATAAACAGACTCCGTAATTATCTGTCTAAATTGAGTAATGTACATAATGTCTCATAAACCTTTCTTCATAAACTTCGTAACTTCCTATACTAAGTTTTTAATAGCATCCTCCTTGATTCGTTCCCTCGTATATTATAAGCCATTGTTTAGTTACTAGAGGTCACCTCTGAGCTCTGACTCGGTAAGGAGTCGTGGTATGTCTGTCCGTTTGTTGATGTTTATGCAATTGTTTTATATTTTTCTATTACTCTGTCTAGGGCTGCACTTCACCTGCACCAAGAGCCTATAGCTGACCACTGACAATCAAAAATGCATTGTATCTTCAACACATTAAATTCCAATTTTCTTTGCAGTTAATTTGGTTCATAAGACTGTTGATTCTGTAGTATAAAAGTATTCGGATCCGTCGTACTCTCCGGTTCCCTGTGGGCGATGGTACTGGACATGCAATATGAATTGTACAGCGACTAGTGCAGTCCCCAGTGATGTCGATGTAAGTACGTTACCCAGCGCATCCCTATTCATATATCATAATTTTCTTATGGGAATTGTTTAGCTACTTCGTTGCCTGCATGATTGTTTCGAAGATATTTCAGACTTTAATAGTCGGCGTCTGTTTCATGAGAGGCATCGTAAAATTGAACGAGGTGGGAGTTCTTTTCCTATTGTTGTTAAATGTTAAGTACTTATGGGTTTCTCGTGATTAATTTTTTATGTGTCATTAAAAATGTCATTATCGTTGTGATAAGTTTTCATATTAAAACGAGCTAAGTGAAAAAAGTACGATAGGCTAATCAGATTAATGGAGGATTGGAGAATGATTTTTTTTTAAATATTTTTACTTGGACAACAACTTTTTGAAAGTGAGACATTAAAATAATTGGTGATGTTTTTATACAGCTTAGCCAATATTCGTGTTATTAATTGTGCCATTAATCTTACCAATGGAATGACTTTATTGACACCCGCATGACCACTGACCGACTGCAATCGATAATATCATAATAATTGCAAGTTCTATTTAATTGTTTTCGGAAATTGTTTAGTGGTGTCATGTTCTTTAGGTAATTACGTCGATAGATAAATAATGACACCATGCAGTCCAGATAGGCTACATTAGCCACGTATGAGCACACGCTCTTAATCCATAGCCTTCAAAAACAAATAGGCAGATGAAGAGTCACCGTAGCCGAAACCATGGGAATATTAAATACACATATCGAATCTTTATATACCGAGATGGGTAGACCATCATCAGTAATAAGTACGACTTAGCAATCAGCAATCAAATTAAGTCAACAGTAATCAAAAACACCTAATAAGTAATATTCAATTAACACCGACAAAAGGAACATCTCTAGTCGTATCTAAGTTGGCACGTGATGTAGGACAACCATATTGTGCTCATATAACGGGATTTGTCCTACATCTGCCTGGCAATTTTACACGTCACATTAACTCCTGGATACATCGCGGATTAAAATAAATTATGTTATTATTGTACTGTTTTGTTTTCCCTTCAACGAATCTATTCTTGTCCTTATACATAAGATATGTGTGAAAATGCGAAGATGTTTGCTACTCAGTCAGGTTTACAGTTGAAATGATTTGAATTCGGCTCACAAATAGGACATTTGCCAATAAAGGCCTTTATTTTTTGTTGTGTATGTAAGTACTAACAAATTGGATTTTATAATATGAAAAATAAATAAATGAATAAATAACGTCTTTAAAATATGAGACCGGTGTAAGTATTTTTATCAGGATACAAAAGTATGTTTCCCTTGGACGCAAGTGACACCGCGGACAACATGCTAGTATAAAAATCCTGTAACTGTTTAAGGGTTTAAATAAAAATTAGAGGATTAGACCAACAATATCGGCTACTTTACTACTAAATATTGGATTATTATTTATCATATTTACGTGGTTATTAACCACGTAAATATGAGACGTGGCTCCTCAATCCATATGGACACCATCATCATCATCTGCCTAGCCTTATCCCAACTATGTTGGGGTCGGCTTCCAGTGTAACCGGATGCAGCCGAATACCATTATTTTACGTCGAACGATTGCCTACCTGACCTCCACAACCCAGTTACTGGGTAATACGATACCCCTTGGTAAGACTGGTTGTCAGACTTTTGGACTTCTGACTACACGTAACGACTATGGGCACTATCTATGACAAAACATTAAATTTCCCGCTTGTGAAATCACACCAGCTTGAATATAGCCGCAATCGCTATTACAGCACTTCAAATTTTGGTAATTGCTGACAAAAATAACTGCAACACAACATCAATGTGCAATCGTCCCACAGTTACAATCTCCTATCTCACAACCACGGAAACCTATTACTGGCACTAGCAAATAAGTGCATATCCAAGACATTAATACAGCAAAACAATGTTAAACTTCTATTGGAAAGCGTGCTATAATTATCTCAATACTAATTTAAACTGCCCTATTAAGTAATGGTAAACTAAGCTTTCCTAAACATTTACTATTTGCTAGCAAACTATTTGCTACACGTTTGTGTAACTCACGTTTTTACCTCTCTCAAGATATATGGTCAGTTTATACAAGCTATCTATATCTTCACGATTTAGACTCTAGAGTAAACAGAAATTCAATTAGTGGCGATACTAATTATGTTCTCACCAATCAGAGCCACGTTTTGCTTTAAATCGGAGCAGTGATTAGGACTGTGTAAGTATGGTGGGCTAATATTTTAGGTTGCACGACGATGGGTATGTGGCAATTTATTTGCTTTTAATCCATTGTATAATCTTGTTTTAATTGAGCAAGTGTTTATTATCTGGCAATGTAGTGTAAAAGATAAAAAATTCCAAGTACAACAACAAATATTGTGATTACCTTTATTTGCACAATGTCTAAGAAGATCTAACATATGAGTAGCTAGCATAATCAGCCTCTATAATGCTCCTACTGCTAGGACAGAGGCCTCCTCTCTGTGAGAGTGGGTCGTAATCCACCACGCAGGCCCACTGCGGGTTGGTCAACGTCACATGGCTTCGAATTTTTGATTTTAGGACATGCCGGTTTCCTCACGATGCTTTCCTTCACCGTTTTGAGGGCAGTGGTAATGAAATGTAATAACCAAAGGAAAGTAATAATAAGTAAAAAATAGCAGCTATCATTAAAATAAAAAAAAATAACTCACAAATAAAACTTTAAATGAGAATAGAGATTAAGTAATGACTAAATGCTTTATCATTAACCAAGAATCTATAAGCAATGATATTTCAAAGCTTTACCATATATCCCGTCTAAACATCGTATTAGGTTCACATTAAAACTAATTATTATGCACTAAAATTACCAATTTTCCAAGTTTATGGTCACTCTAGTGATACCCAAAGCGCTAATGGGTTTGTCTCGAGACTTGGCGCCGAACTGTTTCGACTATTTATCAGTGCGTACTAACAATCCTTTTACACATTCCTCTGGATTTGCTGCGAACTATCCTTAATGTGCTTTGAGACATTATTTTATGTCTGCGATTAAATTACGGGAAGATAAATTGAAGGACATGGTGACTTCGGACTGGAAAAGGTCGAGTGTATATTGTATTTCGTCAGTCTATTGTGGTAGGGTCATCGGGCTATTCAACTAAGCTCTGGGGACATAAAATGAAAATCATACAAAGGTATCTTTTCCCTAAAAATAACAATTTTTTGAATAGCAGTTTATTTGTATAGGAGTTTATTATCTCCTGGGGATCTTGTTGTCCCAGAAACAGGAAAAATACTCACGAAAGTCTTTCGCTGTCAATGTTTTTTTTCGTAAAATGAGGTTTGCTGTGGGAACCTGATATACAATGTTACCATACATCTAATGTACGTTTTCTCTTTTGGCATTTAGATTTAATAGTCTCCGATATCATACATTGACTTTTTCTCACAATTGTAAAATGATTGCCTTCACGTAAGCTCTACGTCATTTTGCTACTCTAGTATTTTTTATTAGATAACGTTTTTTAAACTAGATTTTACGAAATAAACGGAACTGTATAAAAGTAGTTTTACAGTTTCATAAGAAAATAATGGTATATAAGTCCCTGATAAGCCCAAAAACGGTTCCTAAATGGAAAAAATACTAGGTGCAATATCATAATTTTTGTTGTATATTACATAGGAACAATGGTCTGTTAAAATGATCTCATACGCCCATTAGCCTGCTTGTTTCCATCAGATAAGCAAAAACAGAGATTTGTTATACAATCTTCATACAAAACGCTGACAGATAACGGTAAGTGGTTATTGAATGAGACAGTTTCTGACTTTATAATGCTGAGCTACGAATATGGGACGGAATAAAACAGTAGTTTTTGAAGTTGTACTACTTAAACTTACAACATAATATTTAAGATACGATCTAGTGCGTAGACAATTTAGAAAGAAAAGGTACGGTATAAACAAGAACGTAAACATGGCAACAAAGTCTGGATTTATTAGCGAGAAATAGATGAAAGGTATTTTGCAAGTCGCAGAGGTCGAGCTCATGCTTCGAGGTGTCATGGCTATCAACTACAAAACGTCACATACAAACAAGATAGGCATACAAACTGAAAGGTATAGAAATTGAGACCCTATTATGTACATCGCTCGTTGAAAACTCGACGTATTTTCTTTTGCAAGTTTATTTCATATGTATGTTAGCACCTAAATCGTGTAGTTCCATTTTCCGGGTTCACGCTTTCGTATTCGATCGGTTTAGTTTATGAAAAGTTTTGAAGTCTTTTTTTATTTTGCGTTGAAAATAAACACAACAAAGACGGCATATCGAAGGCTTAATACCTACACGCATAAGCAGCCTATATTCCCAATGCTGGGACTGGGAGTGTGCCGTGATCTACCACGCGGGCCCAGTGCGGGTTGGTACATGTCACATGTCTTCGAATTTTTGGGTTTAGAACATGCCGGTTTCCTCAAGATGTTTTCCTTCACCGTTTTGAGAGCAGTGGTGATTAAAATAAATTACACCAAGTAATGTTCTTATCTGGGTTTGAATGACGACCTACAACTCATAACTCGCGTTACTACTGTACAGAGACGCCAGCACATAAAGCTACTACAATCTGTCAAATTTCTTTAATAGATTTTCAACTTTATCGCTAAAGCATAACGTTCAAAGTTGATTGGGAGAATCTTACAGTTTCGGGTAGCTTGATGTGATGGCGTCTGTATAACCCCTGCTCTTCCTTTCTTATACATGACGGTTACGGAATATTCTATGCTAGTGTGATTATTCAGTGCTTGCAAATGATGTGAAAAGTTGTTGGTTTTTGAAATCCGAAGTTTATATTTTCATATAAAAGTTGCGGAAGGGAATGTAATATGGAGCTGAATGCAGATCACAATTTATACATGTAAAGTCAATTGATGTAACTCCTGGCAAAGATGCTCACTATTTTGAGTATATTGTTTGGACATATTTCTACTTGTCCAAACAACAAGACAACATGTCCTCTTCCACTCGAAAAGATCAAATTTCATCGTGCAATATCGACTGTTTCCCTATTAATGTCCTTATGTCCGCGGGCTGTCGACGTCAGCCGAGGCGCCTCAACAACAACAAACTAATGCTATTGAAACGACAACGCGATACTCCGTATTTAGACTTGACGGTTTTAGTTGGACGGACGCGGACGTTAGCTCTGTGTTGCGCAGTTCGGAGGCTAATGGTTCACAGTGTTTGTACAGATGTTTTTAGATTAAAGAGTTCTCTTAGAAGGTTTTATGCCTGGTTGAAGTTTGAGATTTTGTGTTCTAATGGAACTAGGGCGAAAAATCAACGCTGAATTCTCGGTGAGGGTTTAGTCAAACAGCGTTAGTTATGTCCTTCCACAACATACAGAATATATTAAAAGATTTTAAGGAAAACCTACCTAAGCGAAATTAATATCAAGTCAAGTGTAACATATAAGTACGTTACAAGAATTCATAATCATGTATGTGGAGTGTGAGATCCCACAATAATTACCCCAGCTCATGTATATTTAAACCACCTAGCTAAGATTTTTTGCGTCAGTCTATCATCAGTCATGGGCGACATAGCAGTAATTATATGTAACATGAATAATCATAGCCAGTGTAATTTATATTTTCCCACGAGGACGCTAGATAACAAGTTAAAAGCCAAGTTAGAACTAGTTCTCATGTAATGGGTCCCTGTCATTGTCACTTCTGTCAGTGCATCCAGTTTCCTGACTCCATGTCCTGTGCCATTAAAACTTGTAACAACTTTAGACTTTGTGATGTGAAACATAAAGTTGATATTCCTGCGAATGTCAATTTGTGTTCTCGCTTCGTTTCAGATGCAGTAAGTACAGTCGTCACAATGTCTACAACACATGTTTGGCGGTGGCCTCTAAGACTGTGACAAGAAAAAGGCGGGACGCTGTGACATTAAAAAATATGGCAATTAGTAACCCAATTTGTAATAAAGAATCGGTGTCCTACTTGATTCAAGGTCCATTGAAAGTGCTGATCGATATTAGTTTTGATATTGACGTCCGCCTAATATAAATTACGTATTGAGGTCGTAGTTGGGATGAATTGATCAGGCAGTCTGAAACTTTAGAACTTAGAGATGAAGTTTGAATGTAACAGCGCTACAGCGCTGCAGTATATACTCATCAAAGCGCTATTGTTGAGAGTGTTTACCTATATCTTCAGATCCACAGTGAAGCAAACACTTAAATTGTAGTGCTAAGACTATCGTTGGGAAGCAAACAGAAACACTGACCGTTAGAAATTCCACTTGAACATCATGTTTCGTGTTCAGAAAGCATCACTTTAGTTGCTTTAAATTTTTTATCTTTAAATTCTTCGGCATTCATGTTCAATTCTATTTCATCTCAGATTTTAAATAGAGTAGGTATACGTATTGGTAGTATTGCATTGTATTTTTCTAAAGTAATCACAACGAAATCGGTTCTAAATATTTTCTCATCACCGCTGACTTTAAAGCCGTGATTCCTTTGCTCCACCCACCCGTGCATGTAAAGAACAAATGTATGATGCGTGCACATGAATACCGCGTCAGGATGCATCTCGTATTCAAGTCCCGGGCAAATCATTTGTTCGCAATTTTCTACGTTCAGAACAATCTCCGTAACAGCGAGATGGGAAACAAGATGCCTTGTTTGGGTACTAACAAAGTAATTTGAGCTGTGTCTGTGTTTACCTATTCATTTTAAGCCCTGTTGAACGCTTTATTTAGGAAGATGGTTCTTGCTTTATATTTTTTGTGGCCACTATTTTTTTTAAATAACAATGTCGATTTTGACTGAGTCTTGTTCCAAAGACTAGAATCAAAAATACTTATTCTGCTTCGACATTGAGCAGCAGTTGCAACCAGTTCTTTATTTCTATTATCGGAATTTTGTAATAATTCAATCTTTCATATCAGCGCATCGGAAAATTTAGAAATTAATCAAAATTGCTGAAATTTAAAGTATTATTGCAACAATAGACATGTAGAAAAGCGATACAATTATAGAACATAAAATGCGGTAAGTAATAATCTGAAGCCAAACTTCAATATAGTTGTAATAGACATTGTTCTTGACGAAAAATAAAATAATTACGTGAACATGGAACCGCTAACATTACGACATATATGAACAAAACACTGAACAAAAGCAAAAGGCCGAATCAATCAAGAAAACGGTTATTTTACGAGTACTCTGACTTTATCTCTGTCTTTGCGTGTAAATTGCTTTTCGTTTTTTTTTTTATATATTTTGTGGAGCACATCGTGGTTAATAGAATTGTCATTTTAAAATGTCACTTTTGGGAGTTTTGAAGCTTTCTAATTTGGAATGGTTCTGTTTTCTCATGTCTGTAGGAAATAGTTGTTCATTAGTCTTGTATCCATAATTTATTCGGCAAGTTTTCAGTGTTACATGGTTTTACGTTAATTGATTTCTCTAATAAGTTTTCAGTTGCATGTAAATTATCTTCTTTACTATCATTCCTGTGATACTTAAATACTTGTAGTATTCAGATTATATGGCATCCAGCAACATCATCTCAACTATTTCCTATAATTATTTCCCAATCAACTCCAAGTCGCCCGAGTCTATTCCCTCAAACATTTAATACCTTTGCTCATCATTTTCAGCCATATAGCTCCACTAATAACGCCAGAATATAATCATTAAAGCTACCGATCGCCCGGGTGTTGGCCTCACGCCGCTGCGATTTTCGTGCGGGGCTCCAACGATTTCCTTATTGCCCCGGGATCGGTTCCCAGCAACCATTCGTGGCTTGAGAGCTTTGTTGCGTTCACGCAATCCCTGCACATACTGGTTTCATGTTGTTTGAGATATCCCTGCTTATGTGTTTTACTGGTTCCCTTGTTATTCAAATTTATCTGGAAATTTGTGTTGTTAAAAGGTATAAAGCATTGTTTTGTGCAGTGTGGTCGCAGAATGCTTATGGATATTATTCATGTTTCCTTGAGTATCGTAAACGGGGCTCAGAGATTATATTTGACTAATGAACAGCAAGCAGTATCTAACTTTCCTTTATCTGTTTCTGTGAATTAGATTCGTCTTTGCAAACTGTAACAAGGAGACAACCAGTCAATCTTACCAAGGGGTATCTTATTACTCAGTAACTGGGTTGCAGAGGTCACATAGGCAGCCGCTCCATGTAAAATATTCAGCTGCATCCGGTTAGACTGGAAGCCAACCCCAACATAGTTGGGAAAAGGCTAGGCAAATGATGATGAACCACGGTAGGAGATCTCTAGGATTAAAATATTTTTTAAGGCTTAAAACGAATCTTTCGTAGCGCCATCCTTATCATGGTTTGCAATTCAATTTATCCTGTCAACTTATATGATTGACTGTTGTCAATATGGACACCTAAATGCAACACCTTGGATTGATTGATTAGAATCTTGATCTAGCTTTCATTCCATAGATTTATCTTCTTATCAATTCTGCTGCTAACTACAATTTTAACCTTATCGCACATAATGTCTTCCTTCGAAACGCGTTCGTTGTCCGGTCAAAGGAACCCCTTCGACCGGACAACGAACGCGCATATTTAGTATTAGATGCAAGTCGTAACGAGAACGTTATGTAAATATAGAGCGTGAAAGTGGTAGTTCCTGCTCAATTAGTAGAAGTCGATATTAATTAAATATTATCTAATTGGTCCTTACTTATTGTATTTTACGACAGTAGCAATTTATCGCACTTTCCTTACATGGCTGGGTCACATAAGGCTTAATTTTGGAAGATATTCATTTCCAACGCGTTTATTGTCTCCCACGTGTTTCCAAAAAGGGCAGGCAGAGCTCTAGGTGGTATTATGGGCTTCGACAGTGAGGAATTGTTTGAAGCCTATAGTAGCGATGCAATTAAACTATCTATTGTGAATTATCAGCGCCTGGATTTCGTAACACAACTAACACTATGAAATGACAATCGCTTTTAATTTAAAACAAGGTACAAAACAAACCTCAAAACTTGGTATTTTCGACAACTAGATCAACGTAATGTATTTCATTGCATTGTTAAATTGAATATTATTGTCAATATGATTGTGTTTTGCAATTGGGTTACAGGTGTGTGAAGTTATTAAAATATTGCTTTTTCATTTATTTTTTGCTACAAATATCTATTACTTGCTTTTCCCCGTGGCTTTGCCCGCGTGGTGGATGTCGGAAAATATCCCAAGGGAACGTACTACCGGGATTTAAAGTATCCTATGTGGTAATCCAGGTTATAAAGTGTCAGTGTGCCTAAAGTCATCCAATGTTTACATTCAACGGCGCACGCCAGTAAAACTCCCAGTTGGCATGATTTTTTCCGAAATCTTCAACAATCATGAACGTTCAACAAATTAATAAATGACTTATCATCAACGTATTTCAGCCAATTGACACAAGACCTTAAACCTTCCTCACGAAATTTGTTTTATAATATGAAGTGATTTGCTTTTCTGCATGGGCAGAACAGACTAAGGTCATAACTATGTAGTTTCAGTATCAAAAAGAGGCCTAAACCAAACCAGAAGGATAGTGATCTTTCTTTACACTGTAGCATAATCAGCCTATAATGTTCCCACTGCTGGGACACACCTCCACCGCCTCCTCTCAGTGGGCCGTAATCCACCACGCGAGCCCACTGTGTGTTGGTAGATCTCACATGTCTTCGAATGTTTGGTTTCCTCACGATGTTTGCGCTCACCGTGTTGAGAACAGTGGTGATGCAATAACTTGCACATAAAGTAAAGCACCTGGCTGGGTTCGAACCAACGACCTACAACTCGTAAGTCGCGGCCGTTACCACTTGGCCACCACTGCTCTCCACTGTATAAGTGTATTAAATTACTTTTCGTGACTTCAAATACAAAGTAAGACTTTAGAAAAAGGTTCAGAAAGAGAAAAGCCCGGTGTGTTAATAATATCGTACTGGGATCACTAATATGCCTGCCAAGTATAGTGATTATGGCATTACTCCGGCCGCGATCCCGCTGTTGGCTGTAGCCCGCGGCTGACTGTTAGAGAATTTGCTTATTTTGTATGCAATATACGTACACGTTTTGTAGTGAACCTTCGTGTTTGTGTAAATTGATTCGGCTTGTAGCATCTTGGGGAGGAACACGCACGCAATCTGCAATCGTTCTGTTGTTTAAGTTTTAAGTGCAAACGGTGCAATAAATCAATAATGATCGATACGTAAACTCGCAAAGGATCGTAGCGGTTCGCGTTCGGCTTCAGTTTCTGCCTACTGCCATGGGGAGAACGCGTGAGTTTATGTACCTATGTGTATGTCAATAATGCCTTCTGGTATACATATAACGCTCTGTGAATACACCAACATGGTATTGAAACTCGAAATTATATGTACCTATACAAAAATATGAAGTAAAACTCGATATTCTAAATTCTTACAGAAATCAAGATTTTAACGTCAAAAGCCATTCTTTTTCAACCACATAGCATATTCAGCCTATAACGCCGCGGGCCCAGTGCGGGTTGGTAGATCTCACATGTCTTCTAATGTTTGGTTCTAGGACATACCGGTGTCCCCACAATGTTTGTAGTCACCGTTTTTGAGAGCGATGGGGATGAAAATAAATATAAGTACAAAGTAAAGCGCCTGCCGGGGTTCGAACCCATGACCTACAACTCGTACGTCGGGACCGTTACCACTGGGCCACGACTGCTCTCAACCACAAGCATAATAAAAATATCTTAAAAATAAATCTCATATTCGAAATACAACCTTACATATTCCATTCAAGATCCTCATGCAAATAAAACGATGCCGAGACTACGCCTACAAGTTATTATTCCAAATGCAGTAACAATACCATACAGACTCGGAAACTCGGAACAACTGGTCTTCGGATCCAAGGAGCCTGTATTATTAGGACCCACTGTGATCCAAAACAAATGAATTCACCGACTGTTTTGAATTTAAATACCTATTCTTCATTCACATTAGGTACAACTTTGTTAATAAAGTTGTTACACAAATAAACCTGTTATATGTTATTGAAACTGCGTTTTGAATATCAAGAAACTCCGTGGGGAGCAAACAAATTAAGTTACGGAAAGATAAATAATAGTAAAAAAGTTGTAAACAGAAATCCCTGACCCTTCAATCTGTGACCCTTTACAAATCAGGTTACTTAGATATATTATTATGGAGTAAGGAGTATGTTTTGTTATCCTTGTCTATTTTTGTGTCTTCAACTTTTTTTTAAGGAATATCTGAATGTTTAGGTTTGACATAAAATTTTCAGCATTGATAAAGTTCTGGTATATACCAACTAAGTAATGTTTGATCATCGAAATCTACAACATTTATGCCATAACCTCCATACCGTAACTACATCAAAAACTGCATTTTAATCTTTGTAATCAATTGCCGTGCAACTAATATACTATCTATCAGTCTATTCATCCAACAACTAAAACATATGGAATGTTTTGGACATTCCAATCCCAATCGAATAGGTATTCCACTAAAAGTTTCTACAATCGGTACCAAAAGATTGACAAGAAAAGTCTGCCTGCATAAACATTCATCTCAAGAATCTCAACAAGCAGTACGCTTCCCATACCCAACGCAGGTATTTAAACGGAAGCCGTTTACAGATGCACACAAACGGCCGTCCCTGACCGGTGCTAATTACTCGGTTAATTTTATTGCAAGCCGGTCTTACTCTCACTTTCGACGCGACTTTGCACGACGACGTCGCAACGACAAATGAATGCCGACAAGCATGGTTGATTCGTGCGTAGGGCTGTACGGGTTCTGGATGATTCTTTTTTTTTCTTAGGATTTAACGGTTGTGCATGGTTTTTAAAACGGCATTCCAAGATAAGGTCATGTCTGAGAATTGAGTAAAAAAAATCCATGCGTTTGTAAGTTACTTAGAAAGAGATGCTCCAGTGATGCTTATGCAGTATGAATGGATGTTATTTTCAATGTGTTCTGTCTGGACCTTATTTTGATTTCACGATGCTATCAATCGCTAAATGTCCAACCTAAATTGTATATTGATAATATACAATCAAGGGCTATGTCGTGAGGAGAGTTTTGAGTATGAATGTCGATGGCTATAAGAGTAGGGAAGACCAAAGAAACGATGGATGGACTGTGTGAATGATGATATGGTTGGAAAGGGGGTGACTACCGAGATGACGACTAACAGAGAAGTATGGAAGAAAAAGACATATTGCGCCGACCACAAATAAATTGAAATAAGGACAGAATGGAGGAGAACGATAATACAATTAAGGTATTCGGGTTATATTCGTGTGTATTCTTGTATAGCACATAACGTATAGAAATTATGTAATGCATCACTGAATTATAAATGGTTAAGCAAATGCGGCGGCTAACGATGTATTTTTACGCTTAAAACATTGCAGCATAATCTGCCTATAATGTTTGTGATTAGCTATAATCCACTAAGCGGGCCCAGTGCGGGTTGGTAGATGTTACATGTCAAATATTGCCAAACATGCTTAAAACATTTGTCTCCTACCTACTAACATACTTGCATTAGCACTGTCACAATACGCAATGACTTCGATGCCCGAATATTTTTTTTTTTATTGGAAAAAGTCTGTTAATAAAGCTCAGCCCTGCAGTGACCCAGTGCCTGACCGGCACAACGTCACACGCCGCTTGTAATTGGCGTCAAGCTATTACTGCACAGCTCTTGCTCTATAAGGCGATTATTTACACCCCAGAAATTTATGACAACAGATAATTTCGCTTACCCGATCGCTAATAAGGTATTAATTACCGACCCAAAGTTTACGCTCCACGGAATACCCATTAAAAGTTTAAAGTGATTTGTTAAATATTGCCGGTCTGAGTAGAGCCTACTGGGCATGATCTTGGTAAATGGATTACTAATCTATGAACTGCATAAGTGCGTACCTACCCTGAAAACTTTGACTACTCTGTGGTTGGTGCAGTCCATTGCTGGTTTAGTGGTTAGTATGTTGGCATAGTGATTGATAGAGCAGTAATGGATAATGAAATCCCTTGAATTTTTGTACCTGAATGAAGACACATGTTAAACTTTTAATAGCATCATAAACGCATTTTGTTAAGCAACACCAATTTACAAAGTAGAAGTGACGTCAATGTTATTAAGCTCTTGTCATAAATAAGTTAACAAAGACCTTTTCCTGATATCACAAAGTTAAATTACAAATTACGACACTTTGTACGCTTGTGTTGGCAACAAACATGGGACAAACAATTGTAATCAAACTTTTCTTTTTACAGTTATGCCGCCAGTGTTGGCCCGTTTATTTATTAAATTTTGCTATAATTCTCCAAAACAATTAAACCACTTTTACGAGTAATTGCGTTAATTGATCAATTCAATTTATTAGACTTGCTTTTTTATATTTATTTTCTTTTTACATACTTCTTTGACATAATCTTTTTATTATTTGACATTATATACAGACAATTATTTATAAATTTTCACCTCTTTATTGGTGATTGTAATGGCAACTTGGTTTTAGTCGATTTTTATATTTTATTTATCCTTTTGATAGATTCTTATTTTGTAAATGTGAGGACTTTGTAGGCCTCGTAGACTTTAGATCTGTAGGCCATTTTTTATTTTATCAAGTTTCTGGTACTTGTTGACAGGCCTACGCTGTCCTCCCATAACTACTGTAATTTGAAAACATTGTAAAATCCAATTATTTTTTAAAAGAGTAACCGTGGAGTTTCTTGCCGGTTCTTCTCCATAGGAAACGACCAATTGGAACCGTGAACCTAGCTTCTGACGTTTCATAAGTGCCCATGTAGGTTTATGTGTAATAAAATATTTTGATTTGATTTGATTTATTTGTCCCTCCGGGCAGCCCGGATCATGACGTGATCGAGTCCATGTAAGACGACGCGCAATGTGACCACGGCTGATTTTAGGAATAGAATTACAATTAATGAATAATGAAGAGGTTAAAAGTTTAACAAAGGAAGTCTTTTTAATCAAAATGATCAAGTTACAATATACAAAATAGAGGAGTTATTAAAATGGGGAATTAATAGTAAAGCCCATTCCCCCGTAATCTACTTTTAATTATTGGCTTAATTTATAATTTTGCCCCTAACCTGTTGCGGACGTCATCAAGCTTATAGCTTGTGCCCATAAAATGGTCAACAGTCTTTTAAAAATAATGTGGTCTGGCTCAAACCCCATGATTAAAGCATTCGGTTAATTTAACCTGTCACGAACAAGACAAGTCTGGCAGTCAAATGAATCGGGTTAATGTAACCAATGAGTTTTTTTTTATCGCAGGAAGGATTGTTAATTTACATGGGAGGCTATGGAACGCCTCCGTTACCAGATTGTCCACACCACTCGGATCTGATGGCCATGACCGCCATCCATTGTGGTCCGAATGCAACTCGAATCGGAATCAATCGAGCGCCAATGTCAAAAAACTCGATAAAAACTGTGAGAGTCGTTGCTAGTGTTTGGGTGACAACACTCTAATCGAGTGTGCAATCGACTCCCCCACTGTTATATCCGGAGCTGCATACTTCGACATTTTTAATTTCCGCAGTTTTATTTTTAGATCGATTTTTCTGGGTCAAACTGAATTGCAATGTTTATTTTGCTCATATCGATTAATCTCTTCAAATAGGTAATTTATGTATACCTACGTATTAAAGCAAAAATTGCTTTATAAACATAGTGAATCTAAAATCTTCTGTTTAGTACAAACATCTTTTGAAACAGAAAGTGAAACTCACTAATCTACCTAAAAGATTAAGATTATTTGGTCGCAGTATAGAAATAATTTCACGTAACACCCTTTGTTACGACTGCACCGGTTCCCCCCACCTCTAGTCTAGACAACATAGGTGAAAAAACACCTTATGTACAAAAAACTGACCCCATTTGATAGGCACGTATTTAGAACATAACTGATTTTACCTATAACACTATTATTTTTTTGCATATCTCATTATGTACATATTTCGAAATTTAACGTGTTTAAAGCACAATAGTCTGTCTGTTGAGTTTTTTGGTTCAAATCAAAGCATAAAATCTCACTTTGTAGGTTTCAGCTAAAGTGGGGCTACCTCGACGGAACGGCAGCAGGTTGTAGTTGTGGAGCTGTGTCACAAACCATGTTCCACCTCCTATCCTGCCCTCTGTGTTCCAAAACATGCAGTCAAGGTGACCTCTGCGCTGCATCTGACGACGCTAAATACAGCTGTGCCAGCGACACGAAGAAGAAGCTTTAAGAACATTCATGACACCATTTTTATGAAACGATGAAAAACAGCGTTCGATGGACGCTTTAGAGGACAATGAAAAACATGCCATAAACTGTCAACAAAAAGTCAAGTTGGCAATTTCACACTTTTATTCTTGGAAAATGAAAAGCTGATGCATGCATTAATTAATTAAAAGTGTGCTAATTGCAAGTGTTGCAAAATAACAAGTTATTTTCCAATTAGTGCTTAGAAAAAGCAGAAACATTATCAGATCTAGCTTTTATTTGAATTGCATTTTCGTACAGACATAAACTCGCGCCTTATTGCCACGGGGGAAGGCAAAAACTACAGAATGCCACCTACTACGATTGTTACAAACTTACTCCTTTTGCTTCAAACAGATCAACATCTCCCTGTTATAAGGTCAAAGGATGAAATGGGTTATTTTGTGGTTGATATAGACGGTCTGAAACATTTTCTCTTTAACTAAATTATAAAAGAGATAATAAGTTATAATAAATTTTAATTATACATACCTTTATGAATGGGCATTCCTTTAACAATAATCATAAACGTCAAATATGTACGAGGTATATCTACACTGCAGTGCCAAAATAGTGGTCTACAATGGTGACTTTTACTTTTATGTAATATTGTAGAAAGCTACTCTAAAACCACATTCATTGTGAGTGCACTAAAACTCATAATGCATGTGGTATTAGTACTCACTTAAGAAAAAAAATATTTTTACACTTATTTGCTCATAATCGTAATAACCATTAGCGACGCCATTTTTCACCAAAAAACATTGAAAGTAAAAGTAACTATTCTACTTACTTCTTAATTAGAAACATAATCTTTGAACCCCTTATTACATAAAACGTCAGTCATTAACAAAGATTATGTAGCTAATGAGTGCGTTTGTGAGTAACTCGACATTTGTAACCTTCGCTTTCCACTGAAACAATTAAATCCAGCAATTATTGCCTCAAACGTTCTAAAGCTTCAATCACAACTGGGTAATAAAAAAATAATTTCACGTCGCTACAAATTGTTTTATTTCACCTCACTGAGCCGTTTTATCTCTGACTAAAATGGCATTACATTTTATTGATGTAGGACAATTAAAATGTATGGTAGTCGTGATGATTTCAGCTTTCACTCTCGGTGCGCGCACGCATACCACGCCCCCTTGGATCAAATACCGGGAGGTGACGTAACACGTCGTATAGCACTCGAAAGTTACAGTCTATTTGCATTACCGTGATATATTGAAATCAGTACATTGATTTATTTGTTCGCTCGACTGAGCTGCTCAATTATCGGTGCGATCAAATGTCAAATAGTATAATTCCATTCATTCGTTGCGGTTTGGTCTACAAGCTGTTTACATTATTGTTCATTCGGTAATCGGTCGCCTACTGCGTTTTGTTACATAAAATTATTATGCTGAACAATTACACTTATGGATTTGAAAAGCATGTCAACAATGCCATCTTATAGATAGGTACTAGATAGAAGATACTAAAATATGAGACAGAGAACTTTTTCAACAAAGAAAACGAACTGCATCATTTGAACTCTGATTTTGAACTCTGATTTTATATTTGGTGGCATTAGAAATAGTTATGGTTGTGTAACTCTATAAAAATATAGGCATATAGCTAAAATACTGTGCAGAAATCATTACATACTATAAAACAAAGACACCCGCGCTTTTGCGCGCCGCGTCTATCTGTCTGAACGCGATAAACTCGCTACCTAACTATTGTACGGATTTTCGTACGGTTTTCACCACTGGACGGAAAAATTTATGAGGAAGGTTTTGGTGTATAATTCGTTAGTTTTTGTGTAAATTGGCTGAAATATGACGATGATTGTTGAAGATGTGGGAATAAATCATGCCGACTGGGAGCTTTACTGGCGTGCACCGAAACCAATTGAGTTATATGAAAACAATGTATTACGGAATCCATATATTGTTTACCTGGAATAACACATAGTGTACTTTTAATCCCGGTAGAACGACCCGTGGGATATTTTCCAACATCCATGTGGACGAAGCCGCGGACAAAACCTAGTTACAAAATAAATCTAGTTCCTAAATAAAAATTACGGCTACCCATATCGAAATTATGAATTCTTAATTTAAATTAGCAGTCGACGTGCTCGTGGCATAATATAATAATAATCGCTAAGTAATCGGTTTTGTAACCATCCAGTCCAATTCATTTCTAGACTAGATGTCTTAATATCTTGTCTAAAGATTTACCCTTAAGTCCTTGAGATTAACCCAAATCTATCTGAAGGCCAATTCTCGTAATTTAAATTGTTCAAAATCTAGTCGCAGTCTTATCTCGGCGACAAACAAATCTCAAAAATATAAAAATGTAGAGAAATTAATGGTATTTTTGACAGATTAAGACTGAGATCAGACTGTGAACGTTCTTAAAGTTACGTGAATTGCCCCTCTGACCGCTGACCTAAATAAATGACACAACAAAAACAAATTGTCTAAATCGCAAATAATTTGCTTATTAGTCGATTCGCACGAATTCACACTTCAGAAACGGAATACATGTCCTTTTGTATACTTTATTACATAAAATTCAAAATGTACCAATTCGGGCGTATAGTAAATAAAATATGTAAAAGTGGCGACTCACCCGCTTCGGGTGAGTAAATTTATTCGCCCGAAACGGGCGAATAATACGCGCTAGTGTCTTTTTTTATACTTTATTACTTAAAAAAAAGAAAATATGCCAATTCGTGCGAATCACCTATTGAAAAAAAAAATATTATGTAATAGTGACCACTCGCCCGTTTTGGGCGAGTAAATACATGCGAATCAACTAATAAGCCAAATAATTTTGGGCTCAAGTGTAATTGCCAATGATATACTTCAGCTCTAAAATTACCAACAGGTGTTTTAAATGTATCATTCGCTGCATTATTGCACGAGACGTACTTACATTGAATAAGTTCATCGATAAGGACTTCCGAGATAAACAACGTAAAGTACAGTTAGAAACTTAAGCAGGTACTTTAACCTTAGTACCTCTGTAATAGGACGCGTTATGTTGATGACGCTTATTTACGATAAATCATATAGTTATAAAACAAAATTTAATACAAAACTTATCAGGTGTGAGACTTTGTTGAGGTTTTATGTTCCACGGTTTACTAGGTTATTGACCTTTATTGTGTAGTGGAGTTACCTATTACCTGCACTAGACAAGACTTATCATCAGATTGTTCCAAGGCCTCTGCTGAGCGTGATGTCGTGGGTTCGATACCCAGGTCGCGTAGTGTTATTGGGCGTGCAATTATGTTAAGTATGTAAAATGAAAGTACAGACGCCAGCACATCAAGCTACTACAATCTGTCAAATTTCTTTAATAGATTTTCAACTTTTTCGCTATTGGTATTAGGTTCAAGGTTGATTGAGACAGACAGTTTCGGGTAGCTTGATGCGCTGGCGTCTGTACAACATAGCTCGTGAAGTTAAATTCACCTTCTAGTCTTCCACTAAAGCATAATTTCATATCAGACTATCCACTGTTTATCTGCTTCGTAACCCCAGCCTCTGGGGTAATTATCGGCTACCGTAGCTACGGAACTGATGCTAAGATCCCAGCCAGAAATGTTTACACAACATAATTTCCGAGAAAGATACACAAACAGACAGGAAACTACCGTTACTCCACAAAACAAACCCATTACCCGAACTACGAGAACCTACATCAAAACACCGAAAGCCCATAACCATAAAATAACATCTAGTTTGTACACATAATTCTCACGCTTCTAATTAAAACCGAAGTTCGCGTCATCCTCATAAAATCCACAGAACATACCTCCAAATGTACAGTTACACACAGCTCTTCGTAAATTCCTTTGACTATCATTAAAAAGAATGTCCCTGTTAATCAGGCACTTGCATGACGTTTATAAGGTCTCGTCAAGGATTGATGTACAGTCGAGATTAGTCCGAATCGGTCCACTTGTCACTCAAGAAGTGTCGTCGCATGCCATTCATTAGTTTAATGATGCTGGGTCTCGGAACTACCCAAGACCCAAGGCAATTGGAGTGGAACAAATTGGTGCATTACGAAGCCTATAATGTTTATAGAATGGTTGTTTTCTAAAACGCTACGGACTTGTAACTTGTTAATGTGTGTCGAAGCTATTTTGAAGATAATGGGAATGGAGGTAAATATTGCTTTTACGTTTACTTTATGAGGAGATCAATAACTATTTTGTAAACAAATATCTTTGTTGCTTACTCATTGATGAGGATATGAACAGATGTCCAAGTAACCTTGGGAATTCGTCGAACTGTGGTTAATAGTTTTGATCGCTTATTGATGCTTCATGATTTCTTATATTGATTGTTCTTTTTTATTTATATCTAATCGTATGCTGCACTGGTTGACGTCATCACGTTAAGGCCGGCTCTCGCTGAAAATCAGTGATAGGGCACTGTCTCGTATAGGGTCTTAGCATTATGCTGAGCGATGGCCGTTTTGCCTGGATGTGACGCATGTTTTCTCCCAAATTGTTATTTTGTTTTTTTTTGTAATTCTCGTCATTTTAAGATCGTTCACAGTCTGATTTCAGTCTCAGTCTGTCAAAAATACCTTTAATTTCCCTATATTTTTGAAAAGTTTTTGACATTGATTGTCGCTGAGATGAGACCGACTAGATTCGATAGTTGGCCTTCAGGAAGCTTAGTAGGTATTTGACGTAATTGATCTAAGGTTCGTAAGGAGGGGCCCGCGGCTAAATAATAACATCCGCACAGGTCGATCGATCCGGTTAAGCTACGCTTGCCGCTTGGTCTGTGGGTGGGTGACCCATCTTTACATACCGAGACCCCTCCGTGCCTCGGAAAGCACGTTAAGTCGTTGGTCTCGGCGGTCATTCGTGTATCTTTGACAGTCGTTACGGGTAGTCAGAAGCCTGAAAGTCTGACAACCAGTCTTACCACGGGGTATCGTATTATCCAGTAACTAGGTTATGGAGGTCAGATAGGCAGTCACTCCATGTAAAATACTGGTATTCAGATGCATCCGGTTAGAATGGAAGCCGACCGCAACATAGTTGGGAAAAGGCTAGGCAGACGATGATGTTCGTAAATATTGGCTATTTCCAACAATGGAGTTGATTTGATCTAAGAATATTTCTCATACACTCATAATTACGCAGACTTAATTACTGTAACGGTTGATCTACTGAGCTCCTAGTCTTAGGCTTCTAATTAATTTTATAGTACTCCTACATCGCATGTTAGTTAATCAGTATCCAATATATATGTAGACCGTTTTACGCAAAATCAATTAAATCTGTTCATAACTCAGCACCAGGAAACATTAACATAATATCACAGTTCAAAGTTCAACATATGCACTGACATTTAATAACGAAGCTTAATATACAAGGAATAACAAATGGAGTATTCCCGTTTGAGCACCTATTTTTAGAACACCAAAGATATTCCCATTTGAGCACCAATCAATATTTTACCAATGGTGCTCAAAGGGGAACAATAAAAAATATTCAACACCAGTGATATTTCGCACTAGACTGTCATGGAAAAGATTAAGAATAGAATAGAATACTCTTTATTATGTACCTACACCATATAAATTACAGACATAAATATAGAAATTTTACAAAGGGTGACACCATAGATGGTGACACAATGGGCGGTATTATCGCTAAGAGCGATCTTTTAAAGACAACATTTGGATGGATTAAAAAGGGGAAGGACAGACAAATGCTGTAGGTAGTCTGTGGTGTACTAATCTAAATAAATATATAATATAATAAACATGAAACAGGAGCAAAGAAAATATAATGATGCTGTGTAAGGAGAGAGAAAGTGCTTTTTTATAATAATTAAGATTCATGTATGACAAAAATTATACCTTCGGCACAATAACATATACTAAAGCCTTCTTCACATGGGATTTTCCAGAAACTATAGAACGCCATGTGCTACGATCCTTACATACTCCGCTTGCTTCGTTTACGTTCATACATCGGCACAATGACCATATCAGCTGAAAGACGTCGACTACTGGACATAGGCCTCCCCCAAGCACCGCGACTTCAACCGGTTCGGTGCTTCTCGCTGGCATGCATGGGATTGCCGCCTCGGCACAGTGAAACAGTCAAAATTCTCTTCGTTTCTAAGTAGGTATTCATAGAAATAAATAATTCAGGCAGTAAGGGGTTTATTTATAAACAATGATTAAAAGTTAAGTGACGTTTAAACGTCAACAATCGCTAAACACAAACACACAGACAAACACACACACACAAACACAACACACAAACAGTCGCTAATCACTACTTAACTTCAAGCTACGTTTATGAACAAAGGGGTAAACGTTTAAGATTGTAACGTCTGCGTGCGGATATCGTATAGAAACCGTTTTCTGAGCCTGTATTGAACTTAACGAAAATGCTAAAACGCAATTTGGGCCAAAATGAGTTAAGTATATATTGTTGGATTAGATTTTTTTTCTGCGTCGATCTATTTAGGTTTCAAGACAATCTGAGCCAATTTTAATCTTAAATTCGGTTTACTCATAGTTTGAGAATATTAAACAATAGTCAACGTTGTCAAACGTCGTTTTAGTTATAATTGGTGAGCAAATTAATGTGCAATGTTCCAATTTCTGCTAGAATCCAATCCGCGACCCTAAAGACCCGAAGTTAAAATTACATCTGGATGATTCCTACGTGTCGACGTAAGACACGCTTTACGCCATCACCTGAAATACTTAAACTCCATTTATTAGAAAAATAACGGCCAAATAACGATTGTGTAATTTTTTTGAAATTAGCTGTATTTTAAAGTTATTTTAACACTAGCAGTGCCCCGCGGTTTCACCCGCATAAGTTTCGATCCTGTAGAAATATCAGGATAAAACGTAAGTATTGTATGTGTTAATCCTGGCTATAAAATATCTGTGTGCCAAATTTCATCCAAATCCGTTCAGTAGTTTTTGCGTGAAAGAGTACCTAACAAACATCCATCCATCCATCCTCACAAACTTTCGCATTTATAATATTAAGAAGGAAATAGGATAGTACGATGTAAATGGTAAACAGATTACATTGCTTTGTACTTATCGTGAAACAACGGCATTCATTTATATGAAAATAACGAGTGATAACCGTTATTTTTATGTTTTAATAAATGGAGTATAGTTTAGTATACAATCTGTAGCTTAATTTCCGTGTTCCCTTTTTTTGAAAGGTATATGCGTGAGGTATACAAAATATATAACCTATAATTTATCCCTAAAACGTTTTCACATTTTATCTTCCGTCCCATATGGACAGAGATAAAAAGTAGCAACGATATAAATCAAGATCCAATATTGCACGAATCTGTTGAACACTATCAATTAATCATATCCGACCGTCGGGGACCCTCGGCTAAACTCGGATAAGCTCGGGAACAGGGTGGTGTATACCACCGGTAATATATAGATACGACAGCTCTTCCAAGTTCCCTCAAGTGCCTCGACTTACTTCGCTAACGTTAACACATTTATCAAACGAACCCGTTCATATTTTTGGAAACTATTTTCTATGAACGTTGTTTTAGAAATTAATTTGACGGAAGATTTATATCGGTGATTTAATCTGGCTTGGGTTATTATTACTGTTATGAAATTATTATCAAGTTGGGAAAGATTGGAACGTGAACGGGCGCTGTCAGTTGGGGCTGGTCATCACTTAGCTGTCTCGACTTATTTTTGATTATTTTAGTTTTGGATTGTTGTTTTGCTACTATTTGTTAGACTGGAAGCCGACCCCAACATAGTTGGGAAAAGGCTAGGCAGATGATGATGATGTTTTGCTACTATTTGCTGTACTCTGGACGCTTTTAATGCGTAAGTACGTATTTTTTTTACATCGTCCTCACATATAATTATAAATTCAACATTAATGATGAAACTTTCTGGGCCCTTCCTGGGCCCAAAAAGTTGGCGGGATGAGCTGGACTCCTTCTTAAAGGATTGGCCCACAATCGCAGTAGACCGGGAAAAGTGAAAAGACGGAAGGGAGGCCTTTGCCCTGCAGTGAGACAACACAGGGTAATAATATAAAAAAAAAAAAAAATGATTTACTTAACTAATATTTTTGTAAAAATATAATTTAAAAGAGTCCATGGAGTTTCTTGCTCGTTCTTCTCCATAGGTACCTACCAGTGGCGAAGGTACCATACAACTCGATTCCCACCGGCTTCCCTTCGAAAATTCAAAACATAACCACTCTATAGTCAATTCATCATTGAAATATTCTTTTGGCATTTTGTTTTGCTCCGGCCTACCTCTCTCATAAATTCACCCTTCGCCACTGGTACCTACGCTTTGGAATGGGCATCTAGCTTCATATTTTCTGATTGACCGACTTCTTGACAATTCAAAAGTGCCTGTAAATTGTTTAATTTAAATAAATGCTTTAAGTTTGGGTTTGGAATATTGTTATAGCTTTGGGAATAACTATCATTGTAAAAACCTAAAATATAAGAGGTATTCCCACAGACATAGATCTACATAGATAACGCAAATGCATGCACTTCGCGTGTCTGAACCCCGGCCAAGCGTCGAGGTTGGTCGCCGCTAACTTCAGTCCCGCGCGTCCGTTGTTGCAGCCGAACGTCCGCAAAAAACTAAACAAATGCCTCGTTGCGTGATAATTAACTGCAATAGCCCAAAAATTTCGAACACCCAAAGGCAGGAACATATTTCCTATCACAGGTAAGTTATTTTAAAATTATATTATGCGTAAATTCATATTAAAACTATTTTTAAGTATTCCAAGCTGCGTATCGTTCCAGAATATTCCTAACTATAAATTACCGTTAAGTAAACTTTATTCACATTACATTGCCGCGTTTGCTTTGGACGTTTGATCTGACGTTGTGTGTTAGGAGACGATGAATATCGCACAAGCGATACTGTCGCGCATCGCTTCGACTTCGTGATACAGGCAATTTGTCATTCGTCTGTCAATTGTAGCAACTAGTGCTGTTCGTTCTACAACATATATCAATAATCGATTTTAATCGATATCGGACTGACGAATGATATAAAGAAAGCCAATTTAGTAGAATATAACAAGCTCATATGCATGACCTAATTTTACAGGACTGCTATAAAAAGGCGGATATTTTTTTTAGGGTTGATGTATTTAATGTGTTTTTGTCTATCCTTTCAACATTATACGACTATTTTTATATATTTAATGTGTTTATTTTCTATTGCATTTAAAAATATTTTTTTTTAGTTTCCCACATGATCCAATCATAAAAGAAAAATGGATTGCGGCCACGGGACGGAAAGACTGGTTCCCGACTAAACACAGTACTATTATTTGTACTCATCTACTCACGCTTATACAACAAACTATATCTGTGCAACAAACATCCAGCTTGACCAATTTGCTTTATTCATAGGATCCTTTGCCTCAATATGTGAAAAAAGTTGGCTACCTCAAAGATGAAACGCCATGTAGGATGTGGACTGGTAATTCCTCGAAACTCTCCCATTCAAATATATCATTCGTCTGTCTACGTATCATTCGTCTGTCTATATCATTCGTCTGTCTGAAAATCGATGTCATTCATATTAATCGATTTGTAATTTTTAGGTTATCTAAACTACTGTTTCTTATCTTAATCATGCATGTCTATACTAATGCTTTGTGTTTCAAAGAAATATCAACAAATATATTTTAGTAAACTTACTTGAGATTATGCGAAAGTATCCAAAATGTAGAATGAAATTGCTCTAAAGCGCGACGCGACTGCTCACTTTTAAACAACTCGGCGTACGATTGCTGTGAGAGCGAGCGGGACAACAGATATAAAATATATGAGTATGAGCGAGACGATCACGGTGGCAGCTTCAGTTGAATCGTAGCGGGGCGAAGGGGCATCGGCGGCATCGATGGCTTTGAATCGGTTTGGATGTCCCGTCACTAAATTGCAGCTGTGACGTCACAGTAGGTATAAAAAAGTCGGCACGCTTGGTTTCAATACAAATCGTAATAATTGCGTTATCTATGTAGATCTATGTCTGTGGGTATTCCACTCAGAGCACTGATTGGAACCGCACTTGGACGAACCGCACCTAAATTGCTAACAATATTTTTATGGTCATCATCATCTGCCTAGCCATCTCCCAACTATATTGCGTTCGGCTTCCAGTTAAACCGGATGCAGCTGAATACCAGTATTTTACATGGAGCGGACCTCCACAGCCCAGTAACTGGGTAATTCGATACCCATTGGGAGACTGGTTGTTAGACTTTCGGGCTTCTGACGACCCGTAACGACTGTCAAAGATCCACGAATGACAGCCGGGACCAATGGCTTAACGTGCTTTTGCATGTGGCCTCGGTATATAAAGATGGTCACCCATACCTACACGTACCCACCGCGGCAAACGTAGCTTAACATGATCGATCGATTGATGCGGGTGTTATTATTTAGCCACGAGCCCGTCCACCAATATTCATTTGGTAAAAATGTAAAATAATAAATATGACCAAACCAATTACCTAGTCAAATTAATTAAAAAAATCAACACAATTATTTTAATTGAATCATTTAAAATTAATAATTAATTGCACATCACCACAGCAGTATGCTTACACACGCCATTCAAAATCTGTTTGCAATAAATATTTCGTGAGCAAGTATGTGTTAAATTATTTTAAAGAGCTCGATAAGAGCTTACCCTAAATGTCAGTGGTTGGCATTCATTACAGTAATTACCCAAGAGACGTGGCACATCCGCCGATTGCTACTTAACTTCTTACTTGTTAAAGCTTTTTTGCTATCACTTACCTATTGCTTATTAGGTAAATTGAGTAAGTACGACATGATGTGATGAGAGCCTGCTGCACAAATTATCTAACATTTTCTTAGTATAAAATTAAGGATCGTATGAATAAACCGCTCTTATTTTAATAGCTCACTTAATAAGTCAAAGTCTATACATAATCTGGATTCGCGACTTATTGCCAAAAATGTAAACAAATATGAGTTTATGGAAAAATAACTTTAATTCCAACACAATAAAGTGCAGTTTACGCTACAACTTCAAACATTTTTATAACTTTTTCAATAGTATATGTGTATAGTGCTAGTCACTCTGAAATCAACTTAATTACCATTAAAATAAAGTTGATATTTGTTTTACTTTACATCCACTGGATTTAATACATTTGATGGGCAAAGGCCAGGCAGATGATGATGATGATGTTCAGAAGAACATCAGTCAGTTAAGCTAGAAAGCTTAACAGACAGCTGTGCAGCTGGGGATTTCGTTGTGCCACTTATTTCTTCTTCCCAGCTAAAACACTATGAAGTTGTGAAGGGCAGGCGTTATAGGAGACTACCTGTAATTTTTACGTAAAAAAAGTGCTGATTCTCAGCCTAGTTTGAATAAATGACTATTGATTTAAATAAGAAGGCCTAAATTACGAAGCTGCACATAAAAGAATTTATTTATAAACGATTATTATAATTAAGTGATATTTAAACGTCAAAAATGTATGGTTAAACAGTGGCTAATCACTAGATATATGTATAACTTAAAGCAAGGTTTATGAATAAAGGGATATATCATTTAGGTTTAGATCGCGTCCTAAAAAACACAACATAATTGGGTAGGTACAGACTGTCGGTATATTGTAACTGTACTGCTACTGACCCCAGTTGACGTATGTAGTCTACATACCCATACAAATCTACAAATAATGAGCTGTAGTGGTTGTCCCTTACATTTCAACCCACGGTTGCAGAAAGCAAGTCAATCCCGCTCGACTTGTAATTACACGATCCCTAAACGGAGTCCGTATCCTTATCGCAAGCCGAAGATATCAAAGGAGTATACTCTTTTATTATCGGGCCTTATACCCCACCCTTTTTTTTTGGGTGGGAAATTATCAAATAACTTCTCCCGCTCTGGGCGGAGTGAGAGGGCGTGTCAGACTCTTACTGACTAAAACCCACCCGTGTTCCTTCAGTTGCCTGTGCCAGGGGCCACGGTATCTCTTACAAACAACCCGCTTATACCCTACCCTTACCTACATTACTACATTGCAATGTAAGGACATAAGGACCAATAATGTTTGTAGTAGGTATCCTAATAGGTAAGTACATATTCTGCATTTCCCGCCCCTGACCGGACTTGGCATCATCTGCTTATCTCCAGTCTTTAACGCCAGTTATGACACTGGTAATTGTCATCCTTTGTATTAACCACAGTCCCTGATTTTTATCAAAACATTTTCATAATGCGCTTTGGTCTTGCAAATGATCGTTGAAATGATAATGTCGTTGTTTCCAAAACGTAAACATTTTAAGTGCAGATTTTATTTCAATGTCTTTTATCTAAACGTACGAGTATCTTGCTGAAGAACATCATCATTATTTGAAAGCCTTGGGACTGAATGATTATGGTTGTTCAATCCGTCCAAGGTTCATAGATACTTATCTCATCATTGATGTGTCCAAAATTGCACCATATTGTGTCACACCTTTAGGTTTTTAGCCTTGAACGTCACGTGTTTTTTTTTTTATCACTATCTTTTATCTGGTAAGCGATGATGCGGTTGACGATTGTACTCACTGGGCTAGAAGTAACCTTTTCATTTGAGACAGCTATAGGTATATCAGACTTCGGTACGGTGTACCACTCCTTAGCCGTCCCTACGAATAGTGAACTTTCCTCTTTAGTATAATTATAGTCTTTCAGTGTGCAAATTGATTTTATTAGATATAATTTAGAATGTTGCTCCGTATAATTAAATAAAAGTTGCTGCCCATCCTATAACTACTTATTTAGTTATCTAGTCACGACACGGGTTGGTCCCGCCAGCTACACCATATTTTGATAAATATTTCAAGTAACAAAATAGGCAATAACAACCTGCTAAGTAACTTGCTAAATTAATTTTATCAAAAGATACATTGCCACTGTCGTTCAGTCTAATAATATCCTGTCGCATGCCGTACCTAAGTCACTGTAAAATAATTGACCACTAATATAACTCTGAACAAACGATATTTTGACAACAATACTATTACTATATCATCTACTCGTAAGATAATTTTTGATCTGAAAGTTGTGTTTTTCACTTCGTACGTTATCAATTTCTTACATTCGCACACTTCTTGATGAAAATATTAGATATAAATATACCTACTCGAATTGATACTGAACCGTTGACGTAGGTTACGGACAGTCATTTTATACAGTCAAGTGTTAATACTGTAGAATGAAATACTGTGGCCAAGCCCAAATGTGACATGGTTACATACGCAAAGACGCAATTATTATGCCAACTCCCCGACACATATTCAGGTCACCAGACAATATAAACTCGTAAGTCTACGTTTATTTGAAACAGTAACAGTAAAAGTATTATTTGTCTTTATCTCTTTCAATAAAACATGCTGTATTGCTTTTGGACGATAAAAACAAGTGCTAAATTTCATTTATGTCTTTAGTCTTTGGTAAGACCACCCAACAGTCGTTGAGCTCCTCAAATTCTGAGTTGAGCTATAGGATTACTGACAAATGCTTGCACTGACTGGACTGGTCCACTTAAATTTGTGTGGTTCTTTCCTCAAAATAACATTTAAGGCACTAATCTACATTGTCCTCACATGATCTGACCTGACTGAAGATTATCTCTGGACTCTGAATTTTAAAAGAGACTTTGAAACTTGAGGTAGTTTTGCTATTTCTTCTCAGGGGTAATCAGATCCTGTCGGGGGAGCGGTGAATGCTTATGCGAATCCCGCACCCCCGGCCATAGGCAGGGGTGGAACACCGCGGTCCGGCATGCCCCTCTGTCCCCCCCACGATGGAGGAAGTCCATGATAATTTCCACCGCGCAACAAAAAAAAAAAAGGGGTAATCAGATAGGAAATGTCAAATCCATCGTTTATATTTAGTAATATGTCGTGGACGTGTAAAAGTGATTCCGATATCATATTTACAGAATAAACAATTTAATTTCAATAGTAGTAGAACGTTATATCTTCATGTTCTAAAAGAAAACGTTGCCTAGAAAGGATTATATCCGAAGATTATGGTCTAATTGTAAGTGAAAAATCTAGTTCGCCTTATAACTGCAGGGGGCGACCCTTGTCTTTTGGGACTAATTGGGACGAAGCAGCTGTTCCTATGACTGCTAATGAATACGAGGCGTACCTTTTAGGGAAGCGCAATCAGAGTATTTCCTGTTATACAAGTACAAAGTTATCAAACGCTAACTGCAGACGACGCATGTGCGAAGTTCCATTCATTGGCAAGAGAAGAATGGACGTGATAATTCTTCCAGATTATTAGTTGGGTAGGTATTAATTGCAAATTACATTTTCTCGTTGATTCTGGTATTTTAGTCTTATATTAAATGATGATGATGATGTAGAGCAGTGGTGAATGGTAATGGTTCCGACTTACGAGTCAGGTCGTGGGTTCGAACCCAGGCAGGCGCTTTACTTAATGTAAATAATTTTATCACTACCGCTCTCAAAACGGTGAAAGAAAACATCGTGAGGAAACGGGCATGTCCTAGAATCATAAATTTGGAGACAAGTGACATCTACCGACCCGCACTGGGCACGCGTGTTAGATTATAGCCCATTCCCTCACAGAGAAGGCCTGTGTCTGCAACAGTGGGAATATTATAGGCTAATAATGAGATATTAACTGATAAGTTTCGCAAATTACGGCTTATTTTTAACAAAATGACCGTGTTTTCCGTGTCATTTGTCGTTGATCGCGCCGCTAAGGACCACATTCATCGCATACTTATAAAAAGCCGTGGTGACTTAAATTATTAGTCCTCGGTGAACTTTTTGCTCGCCATTACCGAGTTCAAGCTATTAACGCAAATGACTTAACTTGGACCTTAATTAGTTTATTCAATTAATTCAGTCGTTAAATAAATACAAGAATTACAGGGTATGCTGATGGATGAAATACCAAAAAACTAAGGATAGGAATTTGAATTGAATTCGACTGAAATATTCAAATCGTAATATTAAAGCTATTAATAAGTACTCAATACTTTTATTGGAGGTAGTTTGGAACGATTTTATAAGCACTTCTTAGAAACTAGCTTCTGCCCGCGGGTTATTTTCGTTGGATCCCACTTTTGAATTCCATTTTTCACATGGGTATTAATTTATTTGCGCAGAACCCTTATTCTTTTTTAAAATAAAAGTAAGTTAGCCTAAATTACTCCTTATAACATCAGCTATCTGACAGTGAAAACTCGCCTCAAAATTCGTCCAGCCGTTTCGGAGATTAGCCGGATCAAACGGACAGACAAAATTAAAAAAAATATGTTATTTTGTTGTAAGTACCGTATATACTTTCATGTGCATTTAGTAAAAAGCTGTAATTTTGACATTACAAACAGACACTATAATATTATTTATTTGTGTTTATGTATCCATATGTATGGATCGTGTAATCAGTCCTGTCATTCAGTACCTTCCATAGAAATCATCCAATATCTCCTACCATATTAGTTCGCCGTAAACAATATCCTTCCTAATATTATATTTGCTTAGGACAGCTAATAAAACATGAAACAGGCCGAAAATACACACCGTCTAAACGGGAATCGGCCATATTTTAAACGAATAGCAGTATTTAATCCTAGATATCATGTTAGAGATTAGAACAAGGCTCCAATCTAGAGATATCCTTGTAGGGACTGGTGCTCCGCGGGGGCTGCGTAGACCCTGTTCTCTGTTAACGAAGTAAGGAGTATTAATATTGAATGGACGATGTGCCGGCGCAAGATTTCCTGTCTATAATCTAATAACGCTTCCGTGTTGTTCTTGAATATGATTAGGGGATTTTGAAAGTTGATTTTGTTATGTGGTTCTTGTACTTGTGCTAAATGTTTTGCATGCTCATATTTTTTTTTTTCAAAAATTGATCTACTTATAATTAACAAAAATAACGTAATGAAAAACTTGCGTTTCTATCTTAAAATGACAAGATTTTAATCAGTTGATCTTTCCTTGTTGTTGACAACAAGGAAAGATCAAATTCTTTCAAAGTAATGTTTTCGTTCATATTTTAAATCTTTCGTAAATGCATTTACCGACCTCACTATTACAGACTATTAGAACGTCCCTAGCGTTCCTAACAACTAGCAACACCAAAAGAGGATACAGAACGACTTACTTAAACGATAAAACTCCTTTCCAATTGATTGTAACTTAAATTAATGCTCAATAAATATGTATTTATGTATCACCACAACGTTCTCCTTTTACGGATGATCCGATCTCCTATGAAATACAAGTAACAATAAAATCTTAAAAGGGTTAAGAAAAAAGCAAAAGGATCACTGGACTACAGCCTAGAATCTATCAGGTCTAATAAAACATTCGCTTCCATTGATTTTACGACTTGCTATGATAGTAAATAACAGGGATTCATGAAGAAAAAAAAATTATACGTACTTTTTTTGCATGTTTTAGTTCGAGAGCTAAGTGCATTTTTAGTGATTATGCCAGACTCAATTACATATCGATTCGATTGTACAGCATAAGTTTTTCTTGTATTCTTTTTCATTCATTAGTCGAGCAGAAGTGGGTACCCACTCGACAATGGCCTGGGCATTTTTCTTTTTTTTTTTAAAGCATTATTCCAGTCGCAGAAATTTTGAAAGAAAACGAATTTTGATAAGACTTATTTGAAACAATATTTATTATTTTTAATCTGTTGCGCTGTTGTTAAATTTTCTGTAAATCCTTAACTATTTTACAAACCAGCGGCCCGCCCCAGCTTCGCACGAGTGCAATTTTTTTTTTCGAATTTCCGAAATTTTCTTTCATACAAACCTTGTCCTGGCATATACCGAACACAACAAAAAATAATTATACAATTTGGTGCAGTAATTCGGAAGTAATGCGCGTGCAGAGATTTTGGCGACTTTGTTTTACACTATGTAAGCCCAAGTGCGCATGGGCGTGTTTTTACCGCGGCAATTTATTTTCGCGCACTAGATTTTCAGCGCTCTGCTTAGCGCCGAAAGTTGAAAATCCAACGGTGTGTTTTTTTGATGCGCTGGAATGCGCTCCGTTGGATTCCCAATCCTAGGCTCATCACCGAGTGTTGGAAATGCAGTGCGCGATAAATCTTGCATCGATATTTTTATGTGTGTTTTTGAACGCGGGGTTACTGTAAAAGATAATCGCCAAAAACATGATTAAGCGATTCCCACCTCATCTTAAAGCTTTTTACACACTTTAAGACTTACAATACTTTAGAGAACAGCCTAAAAATATTCCAAGCCCCCTTCCACCGCCAACAATTCACTTCACAACTTCCCACTTTGAAATATTGAAGTTACTCAACTATTCGAGCGAAGTGAAAAGTTCGCAAGTACCTAAGGACCGAAGATGCCACCATCAGATACCAAACGAAGGCATATATGGATGAATTTTATACCTTTTTTGTACGCTCATAAATTCTTGGATTATACAATATTGAACCTACAAAGGAGACTCCGGATTTTGATGTAAATAACTTCAGATAGAGAAATTGATGAAAGTGATAAAGTTTTATTTTATGTAATATTAATCGTGAAACTGAGTATGGTGTGTACAGTTTTCTTTTATGGCTGGGACAGCACATTGTTATGATGTCCATAGTATTTTATTTCAACATCCAAGATTGGGGTGATAAAGAGACAAAATAACAGAAAATGCATCATATCTATACATCTAGTCTTTACCAAATAAATAAAATTGAAGTGTCTATTTGTAATATCAAAATAACAGCTTTTTACTAAATGCATAATTATGAAAGTATATACAGTATCTACTTGTAAAATTATTTTTTTGGTTAAATTTTTGTCTGTCTGTTTTTTTGTTCCGGCTAATCTCCGAAACGGCTGAACAGATTTTGACGGGACTTTCACCGGCAGATAGCTGATGGTAAGGAGTAACTTAGGCTTTTATTTTAGAAAAAGAATTAGAGTACCGCGCAAAAAAAAAACATGAATTCCCGATAACCACGCGGCCGAAGCCGTAGGCAGAAGCTAGTCATAAATATGAATGAAAAATATCAAAACTTACAACCACTTGCAAAAAACATTTAAAAAATTGTCGCGCAACAACATTCCCTAAACACCGCTAGCCTAGCCGTACATTTAAGATAGCTAATCCGGGCATTATCTTAAACGCCCAAACATTAAGTGAACGACGAACTTTACGCGTAGGTAAGTAGTATGTACCAAGCACGGTACCAATTCTGCACAATGGACGTAATTCCCGTAATCACAATCACGTAACAGCGTGTTAAGACCTTAAAACGTTCCAAGTTTTAGATAATGGAATTATGATTAGCACGATTCTGTAATTGAATTTGAACTGCGAACAGTACATTGGCTGGACGAATGGCTCACGTATCCCGTAGTAAAGTAATGAAATTCAACAGAAGTAATAATTTAAGGTGCGTGGGTTTGTGCGAAAAGTTATTGTTTTATTGGGTGAATTACATTTGCTGTTAGTTAGGTAGGTATATAAATATTTGTGTTACTGTGGCAGTAAGAGTTTGTAGGCATGCGTGTTATTTGTAACTAGCTGTTAGCCGCGACTTCGTCCGCGTGGAATTTAACAAAAAAGTTATTGTTCGTGGGACCCTATTTTTTTTTTTCTAATATAAAAGTAGCCTAAGTTACTCCTTCTTACATCAGCTATCTGCCAGTGACAGTTCCGTCAAAATAGGTCCAGCCGTTTCAGAGATTAGCCGGAACAAACAGACAAAAATTGTAAAAAAAAATATTTTGGTATGTACCGTGTATACATCCATATGCATTTAGTAAAAAGCGGTTATTTTAATATTAGAAACAAACACTCCAATTTTATTTATTTACAGTATAGATTCGTTTGAAAATTCAACTTGTGGTTGGTATATATTTTTGGTTGGACTAATTTTGTAAAATCACGCAGGTACCTACTTAGTTAATTCACGTTACGTTGTGCTGGGCAAAAAGTCTTTGATTTTCCCAAAAAAAGATTAATGTGTCAGATCAAAATTCTCTGGCAGCGTACCTGAAGTAGGTACACCTAAGTCTGACGTCAGAACTGTTTTTAGCGGCTGACCTTTTCCAAATTCTCAGGCCATGTGTTTAGATAAAAAGAAAACAAACTTGACTTAAACACGGTAGTCTGACAGCGAGGAAGATTAGGTCAGCAGTCAGGTAGATTTGGGTTATTTTCAAAGACTTTTAAGGGCAACTCAAAAATTGGACTACAATTTTATAAAATCGATTAGCATTATGTTATGAAACAGGCATGATGGAGACTGCTGATTTAAATTAAGAATTCATAATTTTGACATAGGTAGCCGGAGTTTTAAATTACGAACTAGTTTGTTTTCTTATTGTGTAGTGACCGTGTTCCGTATTTTTTTCGGCCAACAGCTAAAATTTATTTATTTTTAATAAGTTCGGTTTATTACTTTTGATACACTATGCAATGATAACAGCCGCTTGGGTTGATCGAACAGGTTAAGCTACGCTTGCCGCGGTCGGTCCTTGGATGGGTACCATCTTTACATACCGAAACCCCTCCGTGCTTCGGAAAGCACGTTAAGCTGTTGGTCATTCGTGGATCTTTGACAGTCATTACGGGTCAGAACGCTGAAAGTCTGACAACAATTCTTACCCAGGGGTATCGTATTACCTAGGAACTGGGTTGTAGAGGTCAGATAGCAGTCGCTCCACGTAAAATACTGGTATTCAGCTGCATAAACGACCTTAAAAAATAGTTGGGAAAAGGCTAGGCAGATGATGAAATTATAAAATAAAGGATGATGATGCTATAAAATATAGAATCATAGTATTTCTTGTATGCAACGATTTTGAACAGCGAAATGCATTTAAGTAAGTTCAGTTTATTTCACAAGATCGTTTACTATTTTGGTTCGACCGTTTCATTTCATTAGGTTAAAGCTACTCCTTACAACATGTAAGAGGTTTCTAACATTACATAATTGTATCCATCATTCTTTTTTCCTATAAAACTCGTCCAGACCACGGAACTTGTTAGTCCAGCTTGACCGACGTAAGTATTTACGTACAAAACGTGACGTGACTGGAGTAAGATTTACAAATATCGATCGTTTAACTCGGACAAATATCTATTAACACCATAACTCTTCAACAGAGCATTTCCTTCTGCTCATATTGCACAATCCGGGAAGTTTGTAAGTGTATTGTGAGAGCATCTAAGTATTTCAATATAAGGTTCATGTTTTTGAGGAGATATTGCACTTAGGTAGGTATGTTTTTTCGTTTACAGTTTCTCTGGAGAAATTGAAGAGGCTTATTTTTTGTTCGGAGACAGTTCCCACTTGCCAGTATAGTACATTAAAAAAAAAAAAAACATATAATTTACTAGCTTCTGCCCGCGACTTCGTCCTCGTGAAATTACTAAAACTAACAACTTGATTAATTACTTGTTCTCCGGACCCTCCGTGTTTCATCGCATCGTCCGCTCGCGTTATTGGTTTCCACGTATTGTTCTTTTAGACTTTTTGCTCGGTTCCTAAGGGTCGTAGCGCGATGTTATATAAGCTATAGCATTCCTCAAGAATTGGGCAAATGCAAAAATAATTTTTCAAATCCAACTGGTAATTCTGGACATTGCCGCGTTCAAACAAACTCTTCAACTTTACTTATAAATATTAATGAATAGTATTATTTGACTGCCGATCAATATCCACTGCCAAATACCTGACCATCTCCTCTATGAACCTCGAAATAAACACCATTAACTAACTGTCAAAGCCGAAATTGCCATATAATCACGAAGCCAAGCAAACATTTCTCACCAGATCCAATCCACATCCGTCTTAAAGCATTCTATATTCAAATAAAGTTCTTCGAAGAAAAAACAATCAACAATCAATCCGAGACGCGCGAAGAATAGCCAATCACCGATTACCGCAAAACGGAGGCAAACATCAATATCTTTCAAGTGATTGCGACTTGACGCATTGAATTATTAAAAACTGCTATATATAAACCAGTAGGTACGTCCGATGCAAGCGTTATCTGTCAGGGAGACGGGAAATAAATAGTTGATAGCTCAGAAACAATGAGTGCTGAATAAAACATGTTATTGTAGATTGAAGACGCGTATTACATTTAGTGTCCTGTCAATGTGTACGATGAGAGATGTTTCAGTAATTATTTTCTTTGTGGGTTTCTTCTTGTTCATGTTGTACGAATTTATGAAAAAACTATATTTATCTACTTACACGTTTTTAACATCTTCCAACCAGTCTTTTGTAGTTACGGTTTTTAGCCTCCCCAAGTCCCTAAACAATATCTTAGGTATCATAGGTCAGTTCTGACTTCTTCTTTTTCTATCCCTTTATTCCAGTTCTATCTGGGGTCGAGTCTTCTGCGGACGATCTGACCTATCCTGCGTTCGCGATTTATTTGCCAAAAATGTAAACAAATATAAATTACTTAATGGAAAAATAACTTTAATTCCTACTCAATAAAGTTCGGTTTAAGCTACAACTTCAAACATTTTTATAACTTTTTTAATAATGTTAGTCACTCTGAAATCAACTTAATTTGTCATTGAAATAAAGTTGATATTTGTTTAACTTGAAATAGGGTGGTGGTGCGCAGCACTCCGCACTTTTACTTAACGGTTGTCATACGAGTTAGGATAGGTTCTGCGCTTTCATCTCCCTCTCTATACTAGACCACCATGTAGCGGGGGTCTTCCTATTCCCAGGCGTCTCATAAGGATATTCAGGACTGTTTTTACTGAGAAACTACCATCTCTTCTCAATACGTTGCCGTACCATCTAAGCCTGCAAGGTCATTTCTGACTTATCACTTCTAAGTATTATTTGATCATAAGAATTTGTTAACTGATGCATGACCAGGATTTTTATTCATGCCATATTTTGGCAAGACGATTATGGTGAAATTCTACCATTTTGCGTAGAGGTTCCCGTCTAACCTCCGCGATCCTCAGGGAAATTACATTTTCGCAATATGGAGTTAACAGTTAATAAGCAAATACCACAACTCATCACCTCTAGATCCTTCATAGACTATGTCGAATAAGAGTAAGCCGCGAGTTATTGCTTAACACATTTACAATGACATGTCTTTCATTTTGACAATTAAACAACATTCATTGATTTATTTACGTTATCGAGCAGACGAGTTTTTTTAAACATCTGGAACAATGGATTAGGAAATTCCTTCAAAATCTTTCAGATTGTAATAGAAAGTATGTTACGCAATTGGACGGTTTATTTATGAAAGTTTTTTATGCATTACGTTTTATTTCATCTGTGTGGCCTTTAAAGTGTCCACTTTCATAGCTCTTTTACAAAACCTATCTGTAATAAATTGCTTGTTAAATTTAATTTTGTATCTGATTGGGCGAAATGACAGTTTGATGAACCAAAACAAATGAGTATAACTACACTTAAAGGACGTTCAATTACCACAGATACGAAATTAATTTCCAAATTGCATTCAACGCGAAATCACTTGTTTATGAGTAATCGAATAAATCTGCGGTTGCGTCACTACGGGAACTCACAGAATCGTAAATTCTTTTATAAAAGTTACGTTTGGTATAAAATAAAGCAACATTCTCTATATTTGTCTTGCTTTTGACAGTTTAAAAATGTTGAAGAAAAAACAAATGAATGAGCAGGCTGTTACACGATGGTGATCGAGACGGTTTTCTTTTTTATGTGCAAAATAAATCGATAAATGTTTTAATGTTATGTAATTCTTATTAATTATGGCCGTTGACAAATGGTTAGCAAAAAAAAAATAAAAGTTGAGACACGTTAATGATGTATATGGCCTGTCATTATAAATCGCTCTTTTAAATTATCGTGGAGCTAAGTTGATGTAACAGTGGATAAAAGATGATAGATATCATTCAAGTAGGTACCGGTTTCAGGTTTGTTCTATTTATACCAACGAATCTAGTAATTACTTGGTGGCGTTTGTTTGGAGCATTTATTATTTTTGAAGGTGTAAAACGCATGTGACTAAAAATGATGTTGAATAATATTGATGCATAGAATGGGAGAGAGGATAGCCCGTGGCTAAATAATAACAGCCACACATATCGGTCGATCAGGTTAAGCTACGCTTGCCGCGGTTGGTCTGTAGATGGCTGACCATCTTTACATACCGAGACCCCTCAAGCTGTTGGTCCCGGCTGTTAATTGTGGATCTTTGACAGTCGTTACGGGTAGTCAGAAGCCCGAATGTCTGACAACCAGTCCTACCAAGGGGTATCGTATTACCCAGTAACTGGGTTGTGGAGGTCAGCTAGACAGTCGCTCCATGTAAAATACTGGATCCGGTTAGACTGGAAGCCGACCCCAACATAGTTGGGAAAAGGCTAGTCAGATTATGATGGATAGAACGGGAGAGGAAGGCCAAAGAAAAGATGGACAGATTATATAAGAAATGATTTAAAGAGAAGGAAGTGAATGATAGCGTGACGGCTGACAGGGGAGAATGGAAGAAGAGAACATGTTCCGACCCCAAGTAAGATGGGACAAGGGCAGGAAGAAGAACATCAAAAGGTAATGCAATAAAACTCATCAGAGAGTGTTTGGAAGTCAATAAGTAAGATCCGCTTCATCTGTACCTACAAGAGTTGACTATGTATGTGCTGTAACACCATATACGTAATTTGCAACATAGTTTCTTGAAGGCAATACCACAATACGACCCCAATTTCCATTACCAGTCTGCAATAATATAATTTTACTATACATATAAACTGGGTAAACATAAAATACTCCAGGGAATACTTATTACTTTAACTTTATGCTACAATCTAAATAAGTGCTGTAAAAGCTATAGGTATCAATAAAAGTGGTGATCAGAACGAAATTTGGAATGGAATAGTAGAATATGGCATGCGAGTTTGTGACATCTATTTGTACCATTAGACAAATTGGACGTAACTTTGATGTATGGTAGCCAAAGTTTTACTCGAAACTAAAAAAAGGAGACTGACCCACTCACCCACTCAAATCGATACGAGTCGAAATGGCAGTCTCGATTTCAAAGTATGATTAGAATGTTTTAAAGTAAAAAGACAAAAACAAAAGAAACCCGTAAAAGGGATCAGTCGTCTGTCAGTGAGCTGTCATTACTGTCAATCTCTAGTATCAGGTAGACTACAGCTAACTTCAAGCTCAGTTCACCAAAGTTTTGAGGGTGAGATTTTTACAGAATTCTTCTATTCAAGTCGATAGAAAAAGTAAAAATATTTTATTACTTTGGGCCCAGTAGGTGGCTACGCTAATCGCGGCATCAGTGGCGTTTTTACGTCCTCAGAGGTGCATGTGTATGAACATTTAGGACACTGCAACATATGGGCCATGGTTTGTTCAGGAGCACCACACATTTCACTGGGTGTCGGTTGGGTCAATAATCCCCCATTTCGCAAGATTGTGCTTGCAGTGGCCTACTTGGGTCCTCGGCCAATTTTTAGTCTGCCCTGGGTAGTTGGATGTTCGTAGAGGGGATGTCGGGAATCGGTTTCTAGCTTATATTTCTCAAGCGCCCATTCGACTTCCCTTCGTACGAGAAATGGAGCGATACTGGCCAACGGGTAGAGCTTGTTGAGCGGAGTTGGTTTTAGGCATCTCGATATAATTGGACACGTTTCTAAATCAAATTCAAAATCATAAGGTACTAGGCTGACAATCAGCACATTGTGAGCTTCAAAATTACATAAGACAGTTCCCCAAAACGCCCGCCCTTCACCACTTCCTAGTGCTTTAGCTTAAACTCCCTAGCAGCACAGCTGTCTGTACAGTTTAGAAGAAGAATTTCGTTCAGGGCAATGTCAACTTGCTTTGTGAGAGTGCTCACTTGCTTGCCTGACAAAGTAGATCGGTAGATTATCTCAGCCTTCGTCGTACACCGTTTGAAAGCAGCTATACAAATCGCCATCACAAAATTTTAAATTCAAGCGCAAATCAAACTTCCCCACAATGTTATCAAGACTGCTTATCCAAAATAACTGTCCAGGCTATTCTAAACCCATTATAGGTAGGCACGGAAATTATTTAATCCCCACACAAGCGTACAAGGGTCCCATCATAGCCAACACGGTGCGAGATAGATCGGCCTCGTACAATTTTGATGGGAGCCCGTCGTGCCTGCCCTCTCCATTATTTTCCCGTCAAAGTGATTAAATAAATAGTCCCGCAGCAAATACAGGTACAAAGTTATTTCGTAATTACGTGGCTTTATTGCCTATACAGGTCCCAGGAATGTTTTGGAGTGGTCCGTTCTAAAGCTAGGTAACCTAGGGTTAACATTCTGTACGTAATCGGGTTTTATTAATCTCTGAATGTATCATTGTGCTTTTTAGTTGCAGTGTGCGTAGGACTGTTATCTTAATGACTTAATTATGTAAACGACAAATGAACGTTGTTAAATAAAAAAATGAAGGACTACCTAGCACCAAACAATCTGGCAATAAGTTATTAGTCAGTTTTATGGTAGCAAGAAGTAGAGTGGAGAAAGAGTTTTTGAGTTTTCAAAGATAACGTCATTACATACATACATAATCAGCCTATAATGTTCCCACTGCTGGGACACAGGCCTCCTCTCTGTGCTCTGTGAGAGGGAGCGGGCTGTAATCCACCACGCGGGCCCAGTGCGGGTTGGTAGATGTCACATGTCTTCGAATTTTTGGTTCTAGGACATGCCGGTTTCCTCACGATGTTTTCCTTCACCGTTTTGAGAGCAGTGGTGATGAAATAATTTATACAAAGTAAAGCGCCTGTCAGGGTTCAAACCTACGACCTATATCTCGTAAGTCGCGGTAGTTACCACTGGGCCACCACTGCTCCACGAACGTATGGTTTGAACGATATCACGAAATGAATAAAACAGTTAATTTTGCAACCTTTTAGCTATAGTTTACCGTCATGACGGTAACATTTTGCCTCAAGCTCTGTGTTTTAACTGTTTTCGGATCAGTAAAAAATACTGTTTTGAACGTTAGGCTCATATGGAACTGTTTAAAGCAGCTCGGATCAATGTTTTTTCATTTTTATTTATTACTTATTTCTTTTAGTGTCTAATAATGCTTTAAGCTCATAATGGTTGATAACTGGAAAAAAGAGAAACTATGATTTTCGCCATGTACCTGTGGTAAGGTATGCCCATAAAGCTTAATTCACAAGTATAATCTATTAAAACAAATCATTGTCACTTCTGCAAGAAACCATAAAGTTATATCAGTACAATAATTATTAATAGTAAACTCTGTCATTTTATTCAATTTCCTAGCCATACTAAGTATAAACTGCCTTTTTAAAAAGAAATAAAGTCTATTTTAACATACCTTGCCAAGTTATTCCTATTGTTATGGTCAAGTCTTTCAAAAACCTGCTTTTTTCTTACCTACTTAAAAATATCACCGTGAAAACTTAAGTGAAGTGAGCTTGATGTGATCTCTCGTTCCACTTAATAGTAGGGATTAACAGCTCACTTCACCTAAGTTTTCAAGGTGAGATTTTTACAGAATAGGTGGACAGGTGTTTCGGTCTTACTCATGTTTTGTGTGTGACTATTTTAATTATTTTTGGCATAAAAAAATATCCATTCTGATATTCAAAGCTTTATATTTGGGTAATATATGTATACATATAGACTTTTATAAATAGATTTTACACTATTTTCTAACATATAACCAGATGTGTGAAGAGGAGGTGGCGTTCTTTAGTTTCTGCCTACCCCCATGGGATGAGTAAGTATATGTACCTATTAAGTAAGTTTGTAACTTGCAACTTAAGGGTGCAACATGATAGTTTATAATGTAATTACAACAATTTACAACCAGTAGCGGTTATTGCATAATTAGTTTAGATTGCAATTTCTATATTTCGTCCATCCTACCTATAACGACCGAGGCAAACTCGAATATAAGTCACGATTTGTAATGTGTTGTGATAGTGTCGATAATTTGGGATATCGATAGAATATCGATTTGTTAATAGATAGACGATTAAAAATAAGAATACCTAGTAGTTATTTAGTTCATTATATTGTTGTTCCCGTTACATCCGGTTAGACTGGAAGCCGACCCCAACATAGTTGGGAAAAGGCTAGGCAGATGATGATGATTGTTGTTCCCTATACAACTTCATCGTCATCTTCCAGCCCATGTCCCACGTTACTTGGGGTCGACGCAACAGTTTCTTCTTCCTTTCTCAAGTCAACCGTTACGCTATCATTCACTGGCTTCTCTTTCATGATATTCCTCACATAACCCATCCATCTTTTCTGTGACTCCCACTCTTTTAGTCGCATGCGTTTCCGCCCTCCTCATAACATGCCCATACCAAACCAAACGATTTCCCGTTAAAACTTAGTAGGTACCTTTCGGGTCGCTTAAAAGAGTACGAGTCCAATGTTATGTAGTTTTTCGAAAAGCTGATAATAAAGGCCTGTTAGAATTCAGTTTCATTCAAAATACGATCTCCAATTGCGTAAAAATAAATGGTTCCCGATCGAAGTACTCGGGCTTTACTTGATCTCGCAATTCCTGGACTGAAAAAGTGCATAATCACCTTTTTTTTCTATGCCTATAATTGGATGGGCATTAAAGTTTACTCTTTTGATTGGCGAGGTTTTATTGTCATTTCACTCTCCTCTTCACTTTACCTTGTTTTCATAAGGCTTGAAAAGTTTCTTTGTTTTACTGAATCCTTCCAAAAAAGCAGTGATCAGTTACAATAAACCAATAACTTTCGTTTTTTTTTTAAATCGATTTTAAATTCTATCGACATTCAAATATACAGCACTACGCGCCCATGACGTCACATAGCATGAGCGGAGCAGGGGTCGGCGGTCGGCGGTCACTCGGCCCGCCATGCTAGATCCGTATCTTTGGCGCCATACACTCCATGCGCCATGCGCCATGCCCCACCACGATTGACCACGATTCCCCACGATTTGCACAGATTGCGTTACAATCGCCCCAGTCGGCCATTTACTTAATTAACACCCGCGCCAATAATTACGAATTATTTGACCGTTTCCCTAGAACCGAAGTGCCTAACTACCCATTAGTTCTACGAAATCATATTTCATAGTGTTACAACGAAATATAGTCGTAATTTTGTTTGAATTAATTAGTCTGCACACCTACATTATCGTCTTAGTGTCAGAGTTAATTTTATAGTAAGTTAATAAGGTGTGAAAATCACTTCAGGAGGATAATAAGTAGATACTGTATAATTTTAGCACGTCACAGCTGAATTAAGAGGTGTCTGTTAGGCATAAGAACAGTAATTACGATATTTTATTGAAACATTAATAGGAAACTTTAGCCCAATGTTTCTAAATAAACAATGGTAACAAAAACAGTTTCTATAACTACTTAAATACCTATTAGAATAAAGTTCGTAATAGCATAATGGGCATAATGGCAATCACATAAATTCAATTAGGTTGAAACTTACCGCAAATTTTCAGCATAGGAACACAGACTTGGAACTTTGGAGCTGTCTGTTATACCAATTCGTGTTCATGATTAAATAACTCAATTTGATATATAGGTATTTATATACTATTAATAATAATAGAAGATTAAGAAATAGCTTCTGCTAATGTGAGTCACTGAAATGATTATTTACGTACGTACTACCTTCGCATCTCATAATTATTTCTGCTAAAATTAAAACTATTTACACAAAAATTACATCGAATCATTAACCGAGCAGCGAATGTAAATTTGAAACCATTTCTGTTGTTACGATTTAATTTAAACCACTTTTGTACTGTAGTAAATGAACGCATACGTTTATATTATAGCAAACAGTCGCGTCGCAGCAATGTCTTGCTTACAATTTACATTAAGAAAAATGGTTTATGAATGAAAATGTTGATTTGTTTCGTCAAGAGCTTTCTACAGATTATTATCGAATTCGTATTTTGCCTTTTATTTGCATACTCTCCGTTTCGTGAAATAAATATAATGATTTACATATTTTGCGGTACGAACAGCTCGTTTTAGTGAGATTTTCATGCAAATGCGTTCCCTAATTGCCGTGTTGTAGCCTGAATAAAAATTGCCTGTGTTAAGTGTAATTTGTTTTTTATGTTTTTAATATTTTGGTAATTTAATTAGTAGGTACTGTCTTCTTTTATGCCTTTTATGGAAATTAATTTAATTTTTAGTGCGTGTATTACCGTTCGTCCCACTTCTGGCGTCCCACTGGTGGGACGAACATGAATTTACTAAATACATAATATTCAATTTATTCCCGTTCGTCCCACTACCAAAATCAGTGGGACGAATGGGAATACACGTCAATAATTTATGAATTGTAGTTCTACGTTGCCAATTATGTAAAAAACTATTATTGTACTTAAACATATTTAATCATTCAGTTTACTTCTGTTAGGCACTTATGCATTTACTCAATATCTTTTCGAAACTTTCTCCATCTTACAAAGCCAACAGCAACGTTAACCGTATCATAACTTTTCCTTAGAAAAACAACTTGAATATAAAGTTTAATTAGTATAGAAACGTCAGCTATGATCCCGGCGCATTTCAAACAATGGTCTCATTACGGGGATAGATACTGTCTACACGCTAGGCCGTAGTTATGTAGTCGTTACTGTGCAATTTCTCTCCGTGCTACCAGGAATGACTTCTAATAATGCTCGCGCCGAGCAAAAAGCAAAAGATTCAACGACATAATCACACTAAAAGCATTGCTTGTTATGCTCAAAAAGTTACAAAGAGTCCTGTTCACCTGTTTGGACAAGGGTACGATTTGGATGTTGCCTTTTGTATTTATTAAAGTTACAAGTGGGGTACTGAGAATTTGGATTTTTGTGGGATGTGGATTTATTGTTCTTTATTTTTAGGGTTCCGTACCTCAAAAGAAAAAAAACGGAACCCTTACCTATAGGATCACTTTGTTGTCCGTCTGTCTGTTTGTCAAGACCCTTTATCTCGGGAATGCGTGGAGGTATCCAGTTGAAATTAAAACTATATAATCAGGTCTCCAGTCCCTGCAAAAAATCTAACTGCTGCTACCGAAGCTGTAAAAAAATCAAACTTCTAAGTTAACGTAACGTAAAAAAAAGATACGGCCGTTTATGTCGCAAAATTATTGTATAATTTTTATATTATGAAAATTATTTTTGTACGAAGTGCTGTTAGTTAAAAAGATGATGATTAGGAGATACCTATTGTTACACTAGCTTCGGCCCGCGACTGTCCGCGTGAAAATTCGGCCCCCGATCCACCCGGTCACATTGCATCACCTGCCCGCGCTATTGCTTCGTTTTCGCTTAGCGTTCTTTCTGCCTTTTTTTTTCTTTTTGCTCGGCGCCTAAGGGTTGTAGAAAGAAAAGAAAGAAAGAAAAAAGTTTATTTGGACACAGTTCTTGAAACACAAAATAAAAATAATGTTTCAAACAACAATAGTGTGTGCCTCACGGCTGCGCCAAAAAGGTTCAGTTCAGCATTAATGTCAGACAGATGCTGTCTGACGTTGGTTTTCTAATGAAAAATGTGATATTAAATAGCCTATCCTTCCTCACGAATTGGGCCATAAAATGCAATAAAAATTTGAAACACAAACACGGGCAAAAGCTCCCATAATGGATCCAGTAAAGTTTCAGTACACTTCCTCGCGAGTAGCGCATGTCACACGAACTCCAAGGAATGCCTTTCATTAGACTCGCATACTTGCCACGTAGGTACCTGACAATAAAGACTCTCAAAATTGAAATGAAAATATTTGAGAGAATTTATCGTGACGTTGATTAAGAGAATCACACTTAACTCCTGTTTGGTTTATCTCCTTTACTCCCGTATCGGCACAAACCATAGAATCTAGAATAGCTTATGCCGTGATAGAATGTTAGCCAGTCAACCAGTTAGCATTGCCCTGCCCATCACCCTAACTGCGTGACACACGATCAATCACAATCTGAATTATTTTGAAGGATATCGCTATTCCATTGCTTCATATGTTCGAAAAAATGTACTGCTTAGCAACGTAAATAACGCAAGGAATGTTGTTGAACTGTCAAAATGAAAGCCATTGCTACTGCTACTGTGTTACGCAATTACCCCGCAGGGTACATTGGTGCGTCAGAAGTAGGTAGTTACGAAAGAGACTGTCAAACAGGTAGTTAGAATCTTTTGTCACCTCAATGATATTGAAAGGGGGGGCGTTGTTGTCAAATTATCACAGAAATTGTATTGAAAAACAATATGGCGACGTTAGTTCCGATTGTGGCCACGCGCTAAAAGATTTTTCCACCATTGTATGTACAGACGCCAGCAAATCAAGCTACTACAACCTGTCAAATTTCTTTAATAGATTATCAACTTTATCGCTAAAGTATATAAGTAAGGTTCAAGATTGATTGGGAAAAATTAACAGTTTCGGGGTAACTTGATGTACTGGCGTCTGTACTTAGGTATGTATGATTGAGAGAGACGATGCTTTATAAAGCCGAACTTTATCTTAACATACATTATTATTCTTCTTCTTAGCGTGTCGATGGCAAAAATAGCACGAAAAAATAAACAAGTAAGTACTTATAGTGTTTATATTTATTTGGCCCAAATTTCAGCAACGCGGATACCATTCGCTGACGCAGCCGGACTTCGTACCCAAGTAGTCCGCGAAAAGGCGGCCCTATGCGACCATTTTTACATAACATAACGCTTGTATGCCCCGAACGGTTAAGCAGAGGTGTACCTATACTTAGTATACGTACAGTCAGTTATAGCAATTAGCTGACCCACCTTTGCATAAATGGTTGAGATTTTTTAGAATACGAACCGATAGAATTTTATAATTCTTTTATATTTTATTTACTTTGCTCAAATAAATTAAATATAAAAGAATTATAAAATTGTATCGGTTCGTATTCTAAAAAATCTCAACTATTTATGGAAAGGTGGGTCAGCTAATTGCTATAACCGACTGTACGCAGATTTCGGTTGTTGTTTAAGTCCCACGTAATAAGGGGCGAGCAAACCCAGACTGGGCTATTTAGGAATTCCAGATAGAAAAACCCAATCACACTGCCTGACCCGGGAATCGAACCCAGGAACTCAGGCTCAGCAGTAGCGCTTGCTACTACTAGACCAAATGAGGCAGTCAGCCGTTTTAATACACTCTATTTAAGTTCAAGGTTCAAGTATCAAAGGCCTTTTTTGAGAGAATCCTGAATTTCGTTTACGTGTGTGGTTCCCTTTTACCCTTACTTTGTTTACCATGTTTTAGTTCTATTTATAGGGTTAAAGCTATGTCTGGGTCGTTGTTTACGGCCCGATGTTTTTCTTTGTAGAGAAATTTGTAAATAAAGTGCTTTTATTAAGACAAATTGGAAAGTGGCTGTTATGGAGCAGCTCCCATTGATTGAACTTGTAATTGATAAATGATAAATGATTTTATTTCTGTAAGTAGGTTTGTACAAACACTTTTACACGTCAATCATATTTTTTTAAAGCTAGATGAGGTCGGCGTTTCCTATCTGACTACTCTGAGAAGAAAGGCCGAAACAAACTCAGAGGTCACAGTCTCTTTTAAAGTCCAGACAAAATCTTGGTCAGATCATGTGAAGACCATGTAGGTTGGTGTCTGAAATGGTCTTTTGAGGAAAGAACCACACAGATTGAGCGGACCTGTCCAGTCAGTGCACGCATTTGTCAAAAATCGTGCAGCTCAACTCAGAACTTGAGGAGCTCAACGATTCGACGAACAATACCAAAGAAAGGACATTTGGGTAGGCCGCGTCAATTACTCAAACTGCCAGATCATGATTAAAACTAACTAAGAAGGAAAACAGAAAAAAGAAATGACCCACATAGTCCTCACATTCACAATAATTAAATAAAATAAAAATACTTTACAAAGTAAATATTCATGTCATTGTATATATAAAATGAATAAATGTCAATGTGTATATAAAAATCCAGACATAATCTTTGAGGACCATGTAGATTGGTGACTGAAATGGTCTTTTGAGGAAAGAACCACACAGATTGAGTGGACCTGTCCAGTCAGTGCACGCATTTGTCCGTAACCGTGCAGCTCAACTCAGAACTTAAGGAGCTCAACGATTTGACGAACAATACCAAAGACCGGACATTCGGGTAGGCCGCATAAACTACTCAAACTGCCAAACCATGATTAAAACGGAAACAATGACCCACATAGTCCTCACATTCAAAATAATTAAAATATATAATATTTGATACAGTAAATGTAATGTCATTGTTTAAGTACATAGATATTAAGAAAAATAAAGTGTAAAATAGCAAAAAAAAAAAAAAAACTACATTCACTGTCTAAACATATTGGAGCAGCTCAGTCCCAAGCCTTTTTGTCCTCAATATAGTCTTTTACAGTATAATAAGCTTTCTGGCATAGTTTTCGCTTTATAAAAGATTTGAAATTATTAAGGCTTAGTTCTTGAATGTGGCTAGGAAGTTTATTATAAAAACGTATACATTGGCATCTAAACGAGCAACCTATTTTCTTGAGCCTTGTTGTAGGAACAACAAATTTGTGTTTGTTCCTAGTATTTATGTTATGGATATCACTGTATTTTTTAAACAGATTAATATTTTTATGTGCATACAAAAGATTATCATAAATGTACTGAGAAGGCACAGTCATTATATTAATCTCTTTAAATTTGTCTCTGAGGGAGTGTCTGGGACTTAACTTATAAATGAAACGAATTGCCCTTTTTTGTAAAATAAAATTGAAAATACGATACACTTGTTTGGCTTTATTTTAATGTGCAATTTAATTTTGACCTTTCACAAGAACTTCGGAAGGTTTATTTCAAAAAAGTGTAAAAAAAAAAAACGCTATTATGTTGTTTTTACACTTTTTACATAATATTTGGTGAGGTGATCAAAAATGTAAGTACCTACCTGCTTAGATATACCTGGAATAACCAGAAGCATTCAAAAGCAGTATCAATCAATACGTTTCCACAACTAATTAAAACAAGACAAACACATCATGCTATCTTACCCTACATATCAGTTCATGATTAATTAATACCCAAACCCACTGTCAAGTGTAATTAACTTCATTACGGTGACGTATCTATGGCAGCAACTAGTGGCTGGTAATGAGCTTAAAATTAATTAAGATCTTATTAGTGTAGTGAATTTTCACACCTTTTTGAGAAACGTACGTATGGTTATTAATTGGTGAGTGAATTTAAGGCCACGGACACAAAGTCAGCGGGCGCGGGGAGCGGCGCGTTTCAATGCATAGATTTATGGAACTGGCCTCAAAGACAGCGGTGGCGGCACGGGCGCTGCGCGGCGAGCCGCGTAAGAGCGGTGCGCACCAGTCTAGCGGTGCCCGCGCGTCTGCATTGACGTAGTGTTGTTCTCTCTCTTTCTCTTTGTCATAACACAACACTACGCCGCTCTAGCGCCGAGCGATCTGCCCACGGGCTTCGAGATCGGCACCCTAATTGCGTAACACACTATAAATCGGAATCTGAATCATTTTGAAGCAAATTGCTAATCCATTTCTTCATAAGTTCGAAAAATTTGTCTGCTCAACACGTAAATGACGCAATGAATGTTGTTGAACTGTCAAAATGAAACCGATTCCGATTGATAATGTGTTACGCAATTGCCCCGCTGGTCTGCGTTGCCGTACCGCTCCCCGCGCCGCCGCCGCCTCCGCGCCGCCGCCGCCTCCGCGCCACCGCCGCCTCTGCGCCGCTGCCGCTGACTTCGTGTCCGTGGCCTAAAAGTGGAGGCGAATTTGTGGAGCTAACGATCATGTGTTAAGAAAAACCTTGACTGAGACATTTTCTCGGCATGTAATAGGTGAAACTGACAAAATGTAGAAAAATATACATTTTCTTTCTATTACTTTGTTACTACACTAGCACACACACTACACTAGCAAATTTCAGAAAAAAATCTTGGCTAACTTAAAATGTGACTCTTTTAAGTTAGCCAAGAAAAAAATTTCAAGTGACGGCTATTAATTAAAAAAAAAACATTTTTTAATAACATAACAAGAACGTGACGTCACGCCCTCGCGCCGCATAAAGTAAAGCCACTTTCACATAAAATAAATTTCAATTTTCAATAAGGCTTTCCGGGTCCACCTGTGTCTCGCACAAGCCTAGGATAAACTTGGTATAAATAAAGAAATCGTCCTACACTTAAGACTGGGACACACTTTATAAAATATGCAAAACTTTTTAAAAGGGTGGTTGAATAAATTATTCTTTTATACTTTACAGGTAATGTTTTTGCTGTGGTTGTGCATTAATCTTTCCTTGCGTAAATTAGTGCTTGCTTTATTTACGAGTATCTCCTGTAACCACCCTAAATCATCCCTGTCCATATATTTTTAAACAGTTTTCGCAGTAAAAGCTCGTCAAAAATTGTAAACGTGTTGAGAATAATTCACGGTAGGTATTTAAAAAAAAAACGGCTCCAAAAGCGAAAATGTAATATTTAATTTTCTTGCCCTTTGTGGCCCATCCATGTGACGTCAATAGGGAGAGGGCGTTGAACGACTGTGTCAAAGTGTGATGTGACGATTAATTTAATATGAAAAGTGTGCGAGAGGCCCTCCAGACCCTCAAATGGGTGACGTTGTAATTTATAACCCAATTTAGATAAAAATAAACACGTTGCCTGAAATATTTAGCTTGATTATTCACGGCATACATGGTGGCCGGGACATCGACGCGCAACGCAACCTTTTACCATGGATTCCATTAAAAAACTAACGAAAAATTTCCACGTACTTGAATCCCATGGTTACAGTTTCAACTCGATCGGTCCATTACATTCGGAACAAATTGCCTGTGGCAGACGGACAGACACGCTAATGATCCTTTAAGGGTTCTGTCTGAACCCTAAAAATCGAATGCTGTTCGTTGGCAAGCGCAACACTTGTGAACGGCTGGACAGATTTAGCAATTTATTGTTTAAAATGTTCGCAATAAAACGAATTAGCTTATAACGGAAACAAAAATTTGAAAAGTTTCCCGGAAAATTTCAAATTCGAGAAAACGCTGAAAGTCCTTTTTTCTATGGGATTTTTGTCTAAAGTTCTAAATTAATGAAATTCGGACAAGACAACGTCTGTCGGGTCAGCTAGTTTAAAAATAAAATCTATTTTTATGAATTTGAGTGGAATTTCGATCGAAACCAAATGATGAGTGATTCACCTATATTGAAACAGAGCAATTGCGATTTCGAATACTTAGATTTGTTCGAAAGGCAATTTTATTATTTAGCATACAACCGTATAACAACATTAGTACGTAACCAACTAGGGAGATTATTATCACAATTCATACCACGCAGTCTGTGACGAAATACGCGTCATCGATTTATTCGTAAGCCGTTTCATAATGGTGCCTACTTTAAAGGGAGAGGGCCGACCCAATTTCTAAACGAAGCGGGAGGCACGTCCTGAGGGTAAGGTACTGCTCTTAATAATAAGCAAATGGTCTGAATGTACGTGGAACACACTACAGTGTTATTTTTACCTTCTCATAAATTTGCTGAAGGGCCTTTGTCGCCTGTATTTGTTATATACTTATCTAGATTTAGTTGAACTCGAGTTGTCGAGCTTTGTTAGGCATCCTTTGGGATTCGGTTAGTATTGTATACCTATAGTAATATTTCTCTTTCTCCTCTAGATTCAGTGACTTGATATACGTTCTAGAGGGAGTTGTACTTGGGATGCTGAGACAAGAATTGTTTATCGAAAATTCGTAATGAACTCGGCTGATACCTAAATGCTTCTCCCTACGGAAGGATAACAAGCTGTGCTTGGTGATTGTCAACTAAACAATATTCTACACACACCTAAGCTACATATAGGTACTTAATCATTTTACCTAGACGCTGTGTACAGTTGTGGTACCTACCTATCCTGGGGTACTACTCTCTAAGTCCGTAAACAAAGATACGGGCACGTCCGAAAGTAGATGATCCCTCAAAACAAGGGTCAAATTAAATTTTTCGGACGGGCAAATTTTATACGTGTCGTGACTAGGGGCAGCTGTCAAATCGTGTTGCCATTCATTCTTAGTTCGGGTCAGAAATAATCCATATACCCACAGGCGATACGGACTAGGAATCACCCGTAACCGTTTTTTTTTATTTATTTCAGGCGACGCAGGCCCATACATAAATTATAAAACAGTACTTCACTAGCTAACTCTTGTGCAGTTCTGTGGTACTTGTCCACGGATGCGACGGAACACCACGTCCTGCGCCCAGAAGTCTTCATTCATGACGACGGGCAGATAGCCAAAATCCATAATTTTGGCGTTTGGCCAAAATTATGGATTTCGAGCTTAGGGAGTAGACCTCCTTTCTCATTTTCCCTCGTCACATTGATGATGTGGTGGTAGTCTACGGTAACGTATGTGTGTCCTCAACATACTGTGTGAAAACAATAACCCAACATGTAAATCATCCAATCCCCCTTTAAAACAAAAACTCGGCTTATATTAATTTAATGGTATATTATTTTTATCTCGCGAAGCTACGCGCGCTTTATTTGTGGTTAACAAGTGTACACACGCTTTGAAAATGTCTGTGTAAGCGCAGGAGCTGACGGTACCGTCCGAGACAATGGCGAAGTCGGAAGTGTGTGTTTTACGAGCTGACGCCACTCGTCTTCAAGCACACATGCAAAGCATGTTTTTACACTTGGTTAACACAAGCAAAGCGTAAGTTACCTGGTGAGATAAAAACACTGTACCATCGAGGAAACTTATATCTGCCCAATTTGTAAACAAAGTCCCGTGCACACAATGACCATATATTCTGTTAGCAAGCGTTACAAGCAAGCGCTGCAAGCATGAATAGCCCTCACGGTGTATAGATGTAAGTTTCAAAACTTCCATCTGCCCAATTCGAAAACAAAATCCGGTGTACACGATGACCACATCTGTTAGCAAGCGTTTCTATAGCGGCCCAGCGCTGCAAGCAAGAATAGCCCTTACGGTGTATAGATGTAAGTTTCCTCGATGGAACATACGAGTAGGTAATACACTCACTGTATGTTTTCCTAGTCTGTCATAAACCCTCATTCTCTCGTCTCTTGCTATATCAACGTCAAAATATGTAGAAAATAGTTAATAGTATGCAAATTGCGAGCTCAAAAACAGGAGTAGATATGAGTACACCCTCCAGTTTTATCAACGATATCAAGTTTAGTAATCAAGTTTACTAGGGAAAACTTGAGCGTGGTAGCGCAGCATTTTTATCTTTTTTAATAGTTAACAGAAGGTAAAAATATTCGATATTATGCTACGCTTTTACCAAGCGCCGTAGCATCTCTTTATGTTGTGTTAAATATTTTCCCCAGCACTTTTGTGTGGCATTTTATAATTAATTTTCGCGTCTTTGTTGTGTCGTTGTTATAATTACGATGTGAAATTTAATAAAAATTTTAACTGTGTGGGTTTTAATGTTCACCCATATTGACAGGTTTAACTTTTTTGGATATAAATAGATTTCCATTGCTAGTGTGAAATATTGCATGACAACAAACAAGAATTTGTTGGACTTTTAGTACCTACTTACGGCATATTTTTATTTAGTTTGCTAAATCCAGCATACAATGCACCATCTGAACTTATCACTGACTAGATAAGCAAACAATGAATTAAATTGTTGTCCAATACTGAATACACAATAAAACAATTCAGATATTTACTAAAATGTACAGACAGCCGCATTTCTATTATAACTACATAAATTTCACATTAATTCCGCAGCAGTATTTCATAAGTTTATAATTACCTACCTATTTCCCATCATAACATGAGATAATTTTAAAGAAACACTGAATTGAATCCTCCCTTTACCAAAACCCTTATACCCTTATAGAGGCACGAGTAAAGTTCTCTCATCCTCCATAGAAAAGGAGGATCTTCCGACCAGACGGGTGTTGTATCTGGCGGACAACTGCCCTATTATTAATGTCACGCCGTTGTATCTATGCTAATTGCGCGGTAAACTCTGCTTGTGAGATGCAGGATTTTGCGTGACGTCAGTATAACGCGTTGTTCGCATGTGGCGTTGTAGATACCGCTATACCCTCAACCATGTTAACAATTTCCATAACACGTAGGACAAGAAAACCGTATTATTACGTTACGCTTATCAGAATAAACGTTCGACTTCCTGCCGCCTAGCATTCGCTTCGAGTTTCGCGTGACTCCGGAATTATTACCTGGCTTTATTTCCTTGAATATATTTACTACAGTGCGTGTATGAATCACCGTGGATTGGCCTAATGTATGCTGTAATTTATGGCAGCAAATGGAAATAAATTATTTGTGTGGGAATGAATGGATAGTGTTAATATGGTCGTAGCACTGTGGTTTTGTAGTAAGTAAATAGTTACAAACCTAACTTACTATGCAGAGTGGCGGGAGATCGACGTGCAAACTGTAACCATGTATTCAGCACATGATTCTGAAAAAAAAAAAACGTCCGTAACTATAATTGAAGTGAAAACTTCTTTAGGCGCGTTGGGCATTTTTGAGATGAGAAAAAACTATTGAACTCGCGCCACTGTTACCGTAATCGATACCGCTTCGGATGTCTTCGGCTGTCCTTGGGATGTACTCGGTTTTATTGTATATCTGATATGCCAAGTGAGTGACGGCAAAGTATTCTGTCTGTGTTTTGTTTTCACTTCTGTTGGCACTCCCGGAGTGCACTAGGAGTTCAAATTGTTTGTCCTTTACTAATAAAATTTGCTATTCCATACATTTTGACCGCTATTCTATGAAACAGCAGATTTTTTTTTATAACCTCCATATATGTCAATGTAGGAACGTTCAGAATCATGTACTGAATTCATAGTAACAGGTTGCACGTCGATGCCCCCTGCTATCCTGTATACTGTTTAACTAACGAGAAATGTTGAAACTTGCGGCTGTAAGGCTGCGTGTCCACCAGAGATGAGCGAGGATGCGTAGCGAGGGATGTGTGTAAAACTAACCAATAACATTGCTTCAATAACATTTATATAGCTTGAACTAAGTTACAGAGAGTGCCATCCATTTACCGACCCGAGAATCGAACCTTATACTCAGCAGTAGCAAACCAACGTGCTAGGCCAACGAGGTAGTCATGTTTAGTAGGCATTATTTTAAAAGCTTAAAGGGTTATTTACTTACTAGCTTCTGCCCGCGACTTCGTCCGCGTGAAATTTTACCCTCCTCCTATTCACCCTCTAAGGAGTGGAATTTCGAAAAACCCTTTCTTAGTGGATACCTACTCTTCACAAAGAACACACCCTCCAAATTTAATGTCTCTAGGACCAGCGGTTTAGGCTGCGCGTTGATATATCAGTCAGTCAGGACTTTGAATTTTATATACATCAGACTTCTTCACACAAGTACTTAGGCCTATTGAGATGGATATCTTGCTCCTGTAATTCAATCTTAGAAGCTGTAGCAAATCTTAATCCCAGCTCAACTACATTCTCTTAATTTCGCACAAAAAAACTAAAAGCTTCTAAGTCAGTGTACCTACTCAACTTATATAAGAGTCGCAGAATAAGGCTCTTTGTTCACAAAAGTTTTTCTTGTCGTGAAAAACTACGGTTTATTCGCCGTGTGTAGGCACGGTCGTCAGTGTTGTAAGGATCACCATGGACGTTTTTTGATGTCCACGTTTTTTTTACGGCGCGGTTTATACGCCGTACCGTAACGAAACCGTGCCGAGTACAAAGGGCCTACCCGTCTGTTTTCCTAGTAAGCCACTTTAGTCCTAAGTCAACAACGACTGAATTAAATTTCGGTAAAAGCGCTTTGGTATGTACCGGTCATAGTTCTTCGTTACTCTAAAAAGAACTGTTGATGTTATGAGGAGTTTCATGGTCATTTTGGGGGCTTTAAAGGGCGTTCGTAATGGGTTGTAGAAAATTAATATGGTTGGAAATAATTTGGTTGCCTTTCAGCTAGTTTTTGGGTAGGTAGTTTAGTGTCAATAAATGGTTGTTATTCCGCATCGTTATGAAATGCATCACAAAGATAAGTGATGTCACTTGGAAAACTGCCACGCTAAAATGGAATTGGGCTGGACACATCTGCGCTTGTCAGACAAATGGGCCAGACATATGACCCAATAGTCAGGCTCAGGCAAAGATGACGGGATGAGTAGGAAGAACTGGTCCTTAGCAGCTTTAAATAGAGAGAAGTGAAAAGAGAGTAGGCAGGCCTTTGCACCGCAGTGGGAAATTACATGACTAAACAAAAATAAATATTAAATGCATGCACATCTTTTTCTTCTACAAATATTTTATAAGTAACTGAGGCTGGATATCTTCTGCAAAGAATAAATATGTCCAATTTACGCATATGGTGGTGGTAACACTTTGATTTTGAGCTGGGCTAGTGTAGTACCTACAGAGTTTCTATAGAATAAGAGACGAGATAACACTGGTTTCGTTAACACTGGCGTGCAGCTAACTGTATTCCTACTTCTCCGTCGATCCCTAACTAAGGGCGTTTGTGCACTACAAGGAATTTTACTGTCCGGCAGTCCGATTTTTTACGGTCCCATAAATGTGGCACGCCATAAATGTATATAGGTACTAGTTTGTGCACTTAGTTAAAAAATCGGACTGCCGGACAGTAAAATTCCTTGTAGTGCACAAGCGTCCTAAGAGGTTTAAAGAGTAGCCTTAGTAATAGATTTAATTTAAACGGGATACCATCTCAAAAGCAATGCTTTTAAAAGTCAGGCACCATTATGGGAGGTCCAAAGGTCAACCTACCGTTGACATTTAAATGGGACATAATATTGTACTCATTCAGACCCATTGTATTAATTTATAATAGAACTCCTCTACCACACAGTAAGTTGTAAAAGGTCAGAAAACCGTAAGGAAATGTTGTTGTTACTCCTAAGCAAAATGTTTACTTTGGCAAGCGATCATTTCCCTTAGGGTTGACCACTCAATTGATTTTTCAGCGTGTTTAACTTCCTGAACAAATAAACAGAAAATTTAATTTCGTTTTAATGGAATTGGGTCGTGTTCATCGGTATTGTGTTTGGACATTTACTTTTATTTTCAAAAGGACGTTTTTAGACACATGTAAATTATTTCATCACCACTGCTCTCAAAATAGTGAAGATCTTGAGGAAACCGGCATGTCCTAGAACCAAAAATTCGAAGACATGTGACGTCTACCACCCCGCACTGGATCCGTGCGGTTGATTATGGCTCACTCCCTCAATCATAGAGGAGGCCTGTATCCCAGCAATGGGAAAATTATAGGCTATAATTATGTTAGATGAGGTTGGCGGTTCCTCTGGCAGGGGATCGAGGGGGGTGGAGGGGGGAGGGTTCAAGGGTTAAGACCGGAATAACTCGTCGGATCTGAGAAGAACCACCGGAACAAATTCAAAGGCCACAGTCTCTTTTAAAGGCTAATTATGTTTAATATGTTTATTATGCCAACCCGCATTGGGCCCACGTGGTGGCTAACGGTCCACTCCTTCTCACTAAGAGAAGGCCTAACTGTGTCCCAGCGGTGGGAACACTATAGTCTGATTATGTTATATATGTTTTTATGTAGAGTACAATGTAGATTATTTTAAAGCATAATTAAATTACACAATTAACAACGAACAAAATAATATACATTAATCTATATTTTTGATCACAACTACTTTCTTTCGTTCAAATACTTAGTGTATCAACAATTTTTGTTTAAATTAACAAAATCAACTGATATTGCAGAGCAGTGGAATAGTAGAGGATAATTATAATGGAAATACTATGATTTCACGTGCCCGTTAACTTATACCTAGTGCCAATAGAGCAAAGCCGCGGGCCTAGCTAATTTTCAAGGAGTTGCTAAAATAAATTAGCCTCAAACCGGGTTCATCTAAAGTTTTCCTGGGATTACTGTGATGATAAATGATTGTATTTCTGTAAGTAGGTTTACACAAACACTTTTACACGTCAATCATATTTTTAAAAACTAGATGAGGTCGGCGTTTCCTATCTGACTACTCTGAGAAGAAAGGTCGAAACAAACTCAGAGGTCACAGTCTCTTTTAAAGTCCAGACATAATCTTGGTCAGGGACATTGGTCAGGGATGTTTCTAAAGAATATTTAAAGCGTATCCAAATATTCTTCGTATTCGAGTAGGTTTCTCTTACATGGTATCATTGATTGTTAGCCCCAAAAAACCTTCTACAGTCACACGGAAAGAAAAACAAAAACCCAGAAAAACACGTGTGCATTTTCCTGTCACTTTTCTTTCAAGCCAGGCTTTATGTTAGCACATATACAAACTCTATGTTTGCGGAGGTTTAAGACGCTGCCTCACAGGGGCCACAGAGTACTTTTTAATAGACTGAAAACAGGGGCATTCGCCTGTAATGTAAGTTATTTAAATAATTTTACCTGTGATTTTGCATCACTGCCAAAATCACAGTGACCTTTATTTTCGTTGCAATAAGGTTGCTATTGGGTTGCTGCCATTGCCAAGTCTGTTAAAATCACAATGATCTTTATAAACATTGCAATAAGGTTGCTGTTCGGTTACTACTGTCAGAAGTAAAATAACACTGTGAACAGACTGTACCTGCGACCTAGCCGTGTTACTTCTCCCTATTTAATTATATGTTTTAACCTATCCTGCTGGTTTTAATGATCTCTTTATAGTTACTACCTAGCTGTTAACGGCCGGCGCAATCTACTTGCAAAGCTCTAGACGTTACTGTGGAATCTTGGATTGTTACATTACAGGCGAATGCACCCGGTGAGTGAGCGCCTTTATGATACCCAACACGAACAAACTTCGGCGTCGTCAGTAGAGTACGAACAAAAATTACTCATGCACTCACAATGTCCTACTTTCAAAGCTTGCTAATCTTTCTCTAAGACCATTTTCAGTAATATACTTGAGTTTATGCTCGCTATAAAAAACGGGGTGAATGAACTGTTGTTAAGGGAATTGGGTTAGTTAGATGAGCTTTTTCTTTGGTCAACGAATTTAAATAATGAAGTAAATAAGCTGGTAGGTAATCCATCACGTTTTGAGAACATAAATGTCTCGTGTTATTGATATAAGTAGGCCTCATAAAGGTAATGTTTTGACCACATCCCTAAGAGATGATTGCCCTCATTAATCATGAATTTTATTAGATAAAATACATTGTGAATTAATAAAAAACTGAGCAAAAAGGAGTTTCATTCGTATCTAAAACTACCCAAACCCAAAATAAATAGGTACAGACGCCAGCACATCAACCTACTACAATCTGTCAGATTTCTGTAATAGATTTTCAACTTTATCGCTAAAGCATAAGGTTCAATGTTGATTGGGAAAATTTGACAGTTAGGTGTAGGTTGATGTGCTGGCGTCTGTACTTTAGCAAAACCGAAAATTAACTGCCGGGTAAAATAACTGTTTATCAAATTGAAAGAATACTCTCAAATATAACTCTCAAAGAATTACAGTTCATCATCATCTACCTAGCCTTTTTCTAACTATTTTGGGGTCGGCTTCCAGTCTAACCGGATGCAGCTGAATACCAGTATTAACTACCGGAATTGAAATGCGCGTTCTTGATAGTAAAAACAAAGTATATATGTGTCAATCAAAAGTAAAAACCAAAATGTAGCGATAGCATAAACAAAAGGTATATAAAGGTAAAATATCAAAAAGAAAACGAACTTGCACAGCCAGTATTTTATATGAAGCGCCTGCCTCTCTGACCTCCACAACCCAGTTACAGACTTTTGGGCCTCTGACTGCGCGTAAACGACTGTCAAAAAGTGACAGTTGTGATTTGAATATACGGTTTTAAGTTGATATTCAATTTGCTAAACACTTAATTTCCCTGACATTTCTTACAATTCAGTAATTCAAATCAAATCAAATTATTTATTTGCTAGAATGCAGGTAAGTATACAAATAAGGTCGTGAAGAATTAAAGTTGAGCCATACATTCTGCCCAAGATTCGACATGCAAAATTTAAAATAATAAATGAATAAGATGCTTTAACTAATAAAAAATAAGAACATTTTGAACACAATTATCAGATAAAAAAAAGAATAACAGTTCAATACAATTAATAAATACGTAATAGTCAAAATAAGATCAAAACGTCAAAATACACTTAAAATGTCAAAATGCAATTAAAATGTAAAAGTACAAATTACATCGCTTGTTGATCTTTCCAACAACAAGTAGGAATATAAAACAAACTTTATTATGTTTCCTAGTACACACATAAGCTACAGGTTGGTAATTCCGTCAGATCATCTCACCCTCGCAACAGCCTGACTTTGTAACAACAATGTGTGAAAATACTTCTTAGCTTATGTCTCGCTTGGGTTCTGATGTGTACGAACTGAAAGTGAAGAAAATGTTTTATTTATTTACAAACAGGAAAACGTAATTTTGGCCATTGGCAATCTACTTTACGATAGTGAGCAATAAAGAAGGATTTTTGAAAATTCATGAAGGCGGAAATAGGGGATGAAAGTTTGTATGGAAGCTCTGAAAATCCCACCGGGCACACGGCTTGTGCATAAATATAATCCTCTCAAGTGGAAATGCGGTCGGTGAGACTTTTGAAAAAGCCTAAGTAAAAAGTCGTAATTCGAGGTTTGGCTCTCGCCTATTTCCTCCTCTAATATTGCACCAATTTATTTCAGAAACTGAATAGGAAGGATATATATTGTGACCCTATGTTTTTGTTTTTTCATTAATAGTTTTCAAATTTGTACACTAGGCCTCTGTTGACAGCGGTTTAAATCGGCATTTTTTGAGGGTTCTAGTACTTATAAAAATAATGTATCATCAAAAAAGAAAACATAGCGTCATACAAGTAGTTAATATTTATTATTCTGTAAAAAATCATTGCTTTATGGACCAGAAAGAAAACAGGCGAGAGCGTTTCTAGGGAGAAACGACCACCCGCATTTCCTCTTAAATCATTTGAACTTCAACATTGAAATTTTGTTCAAATAATTAGTTACTATACCTACCATGCTCATTATTAGTTACCGAGTAAATTCTAATCTTTAAAAAAATCTGTTTAAAACTAGATATTAAAATAACAAACAGAAATCCAGAGTTAGATCCAAACAAAGGCATGCCCACCATCCAGGGATGTTAACAGCACCATTTGATTTAATTTAAACAACAATGGCTGACAGCGGTGGTCCCTAAAAACAATAATGATAAGGGAATAATTAATGGACACAAAGAATTTCGCTCGACAATCACTACAACTGACCCTCTTAGGCCGCTTTCATTGTTACATATGTACTTATGTAGCATATTGCCATGTTCTAATATTACGTTTATTTTAGCCAGGTATATAATAAAAAATAAATAATAAATTGTATGAGACAAAGAGAGAAAGTTTGAATTTAATAAGTACGTGTTTTTAATACAGAGCCCTCTAGTATACGTTTTTAGAAGTTCTCATAAAGTTGTCGCCATCTTGGATTTGCATTTTGAACTCGCTATCGGTTTAGCACCCTCAAGAACCATGAAAACGACAACCAAGAAGAAAATTAAAAAAAATCGCAAGCACCATCTTGAAAGATACAGAGGCAGAGAGATAGTCGTATGGAGGGGCCATAACGCTTTTTCGTTACGTGACGATTTCTACCAGTTTACTCCTACCGCAAGAAGCGTTAAAGCACTTTATTCCAAAAAAAGTACCTTCTCTTTTTTGGGTTTATTTCTGCTATTTTGATGCGCAAATCAGTGTTTCATGAAACATAATACCTTCCCATTGTTTAGGTAAGTGTTAACCAGAATCTGATCAACACTCCATCTACCAAACTTGGTGATTATTATTATTTTCTCTTCGACTTAGGCCTCAGACTTAGAAATTTTCTTATAGGTATACAATATACGTTAGATATGGTAGTCTACTCAGGTAAATCCATTAAACCCCGAAGGCTCAAAGAAAGCTAGTACGGCTGAAGAATTTCTTGGTCCTTCGGTCCGCAAAAAGTGTGCCTGGGTTGGGAATAAAGTAATTGTAATAAGTTAGTGGGGTACTTGAGACTCGGCGAACACGAGATATTCATAAATTAATATATATTTATTTACGGAGACCACTTTTCTTACGGGCTAGAGCATATATGGGAAACGCGCGGCCCGCGGGCCCTATGCGGCCCGATCCGGCTTTTGATCCAGCACGTGAAATATTTTTAAGTTGCGCGTGAAAAAAGGATATTAATTCTCAATTCACTACAACAAGAAAGAAAGATTAGCATCCTTCCAGGTAGATTCAAACCTAACGCGACAAAACTGATACTTCCATCATGGATGTTGTCCTCTGTTTGTTTTGCGCACCTTTTTCATATAACATTGCGGTGTCTACAAGCAATGAATAACAAACATAAATGTACCTATAGCCCGTGACTTCAGTAGTATTCTAAGGTTTGGTTTTATAACTTTCCAGAGTTTGCCCATCCCTGTGCTGGAATCTACACCCGATGTTTATCGAATTCACAAGTGAAGCCACGTCTCAAGCGTCGGTTATTAAATCTAGAAAGCCTTGTATATAGAATAATTTTAAAATAAATTAATCAACTAAAAAGATTGTACAACATCTCCCACAATCGTGAAAAAGGATACCCAGACCTTTTGATATCTAATAACACGGCCCCGAGTATATAATTTTATAAACACTAACCGTCTTAACAATTTCATACTCATCATATTGTACTGCATAATAAAAACGTAAATGAGAACGTCTGCAAAATATAATCAAGAAATGATAAATTCGCAAATAAGAACAACATTTTTGAACGTAAAACAGACGGACCAAAATAAAGAAACAACATTGCGGGCTTTAACACCGTATTTTCTAAACGTCAACCAGTATTATTCCATAATTTTACACAGAAAACGACTCTTTTAAACTTTGGAGACGAGACGAGATACATTGCGACAAGCGACGCAATGTATCACAAGTACCAAATTTACAAATTTATTACGATCCCGGTACACTTTTCCAGTTTTTTTACTTGTGAGCGGCCACTACGAAATTCAAGATACAAACGCAACAAGTTCTCACAAAAGAAAACAGGGTTTTTCCTCGAGTTTATTAATGTGTCTGTATATTTTCCTCTTTGTTTGATGACGCTTTAAAAATATCTGCGCGGAAACGTCATTAGTAAGCGTGTTCTAAGAAACTGGATAATGAGATGTTCTTAAGGGCTTAGTATTTTTTTTTTGCGAATAATACTTGTTATAAAATTTAATGGCGAATGAGGAGAAGTGGTTGAATTGTTTAGTCATCTGTGACTCGATTAGTAAAGGTTTCCTTTTATGTATTTTACGTTAATGAAAGAGTTTTTTTCAAACAAATACAACATCGAGGTACATCCAGTAAGAAGTGCTTATGAAATACATTCCTAAAATTTTTTTCTGGAATATTATGGTAATTCTTAACATCTTAATTAATATGACAAGAAATTACACAATAGATCTTGTACAGACAAAGCATGTCACACGCTCCATTTTCAAATTTCAGCCGCTTGTCCAACTTCACGTCGAGAACACCCATCCTTTGCCTTAAACACGAAATGTGGATGTAATACACACTTCCGTCGCCACGACTCGATTTGCGCGTGGAACGCCTTGTTTGGACAAGCTCTTATTTAGCGAATGTAGGTACAATCGAACAAGATACAATGCTACAAGGATCTTTCTGCACTTAAATGACATTGAGAGGGTGGCGTTGTTGGTAAATATTTGTGAAATTGTATTTAAATAACTAAATAATAAGAGCGAGCAGTGGTGACTCACTGGGAACGGCCGTGAAAAAAGGACGGTGTAGGAAAACACCCACTACCACAAATTCGTAGTGCAGTGGAAAGATGTTTTTTTTTTCCTGTATACCAAATAGCTCGTCCGACTGTAGTTAGGTATGTGGTAGATCGATAATTGCAGATGGCTATACTGACATTATTTGGAAACGCGTTGGTTCCCATTTTTACCGACTTCACAAAAAGGAGGAGGTACTATGTTCGGCTGTTTGTATGTTTTTTTTTTTGTATGTTTGTTCATCGAATACTCCGCCAATTGTCGACGGATTTTCAAATTTCTTTTTTTGTTCGAAAATAGATCGTTCTGAGGTGGTCCCACTGTCACCAACTTAGGATCTGATGATGGGATCTTAGAGAAATCGAGGGCAACCCTCAAATTTTATAGGCTTACTTATTGTTTTTCGCATATTTTATGAAGTATCTTGTGTATTTGCGTATGGTTGTCACCATCTCAGGTAGCTGGGCTGATGATGGAAGGTACAACTCCTTAACAGTAAGAAGTTACTCGACCAGGCAAGGACTGTTTCAGTAAATTGTTTTGATGTTTGATAGGGCATTTGCCACATTTGGTCTCATGATCATCATGTCATGACCTGATGCTGCAGTCAGGATAGTCTGCAGAGTGCCTAACTCCTCGACAACTAACAGCAGATATATCGTGTTTAGGCTCATTGAAAAGGGATCGATGTGTGGATAAACGCACTGTTAATGAGGAACACAAGAGAGACCTGATGCTGAAGCCAGGAGCATCAGAAAAAGTACAAACCTTGAAATTACAGCACCGTAGTCGTGTTTGGGCTCATTTTAAACAGGACTAAATTTTAAGTTCAATGCAATGTTGACATAAGTCTGGCCTGATGCTGCAGCCAGGATTATCAGCATCTAGTCTAATTAATGAATAAGGTATGCTTCAGAGGTGGTCCCATATAAATTTTATGAACTTTGCTTGGGTAGTTTTGGAATTAGATTCAACAATACGTTTGTTTTCCACTTAGTTTATATTGATGATGTTTATCTTCCTGTCACTAATATTCACATAGCAAGTAGTGTTATATGAATTTGTATTATGGGGTAGGTACAACTAAAAAGCGAAATCTAAAAACTTTTTTACAAAAAAAACAACCGACTTCCCAAAAAAAAAACTACAAAGTGAAAAATAACTTTAATTTCGGAAGTCGGTGTCAAAAAAACGAAAATGCGGAACCAACGACACCGACTTCCGAAATTAAAGTTATTTTTCACTTTGTAGTTTTTTTTTTGGGAAGTCGGTTGTTTTTTTTGTAAAAAAGTTTTTTTGATTAACTTTTCGAGATATTAATAAATTGCGATTTCGTTTTCATTTTGAAAACATTCAGACTGATTGAACTTTAAATTAGTTTAATACCTGCCTTCTTTCTGATAGACCATTTATACGATTAATGATTAAAACTACTTACAAGTTTCAAAAGATTTTAGATCTTTTGATCCGGTAACTTTTAACATTTGCAAGATTAATAAGAATTTGAGAAAGTTATTAACGAGATGAGCTTCAGGATCAATACAAAGTTAATATTCTAAAAATATCATATTAAAAGAACGTAGGATATGGGACGAGACAATTGCTTCAATATTTTTATCATGCGTAGATATGAATTCTTCAAACCCTTAGGGGATTGCAGGCAGTCATGTTATGAATTTAGGCTAATATTATAAAGAGAAAAGATTTGATTTTTTATTCGTTTGTTACGCTTTCACGCTAAAACGGCTGAACGGATTTGTATGAAATTTGGCACACATGTAGACCATGACCTGGATTAGGACATACAATACTTTTTATCCCAATATTCCCACGGAACACAGCTAGTTCGTAATATAGGCAGTTCATTTCAATTCTCTTTAGATTTTCTTTGTTTTAAGCCAACTGCTAAAACCGTATTTAAAAAAAAAAACAACCGACTTCCAAAAACAAACACTACAAATTGAAAAATAACTTTAATTTCGGAAGTCGGTGTCGTTGGTTCCACATTTTCGTTTTTTTGACACCGACTTCCGAAATTAAAGTTATTTTTCAATTTGTAGTGTTTGTTTTTGGAAGTCGGTTGTTTTTTTTTGTAAAAAGTTTTTATTTTTCGCTTTTTAGTTGTATCTACCCCATACAAATTCATATAACACTACTTGCTAGTGACAGGAAGATAAACATCATCAATATAAACTAAGTGGAAAACAAACGTATTGTTGACGCTAATTCCAAAACTACCCAAGCAAAGTTCATAAAATTTATATGGGACCACCTCTGAAGCATACCTTATTCATTAATTAGACTAGATGCTGATAATCCTGGCTGCAGCATCAGGCCAAACTTATGTCAACTTTGCATTGAACTTAAAATTTAGTCCTGTTTAAAATGAGCCCAAACACGACTACGGTGCTGTAATTTCAAGGTTTGTACTTTTTCTGATGCTCCTGGCTTCAGCATCAGGTCTCTATGTACTTCGGTGTTCCTCATTAACATTACGTTTATCCACACATCGAGCCCTTTCCAATGAGCCTAAACACGATATATCTGCTGTTAGTTGTCGAGGAGTTAGGTACTCTGCAGACTATCCTGACTGCAGCATCAGGTCATGACTTGATGATCATGAGACCAAATGTGGCAAATGCCCAATCAAACATCAAAACAATTTACTAAAACAGTCCTTGCCTGTTCGAGTAACTTCTTACTGTTAAGGAGTTGTACCTTCCATCATCAGCCCAGCTACCTGAGATGGTGACAACCATACGCAAATACACAAGATACTTCATAAAATATGCGAAAAACCATAAGTAAGCCTATAAAATTTGAGGGTTGCCCTCGATTTCTCTAAGATCCCATCATCAGATCCTAACTTGGTGACAATGGGACCACCTCAGAACTATCTACTTTCGAACAAAAAAAGAATTTTGAAAATCCGTCCACAATTGGCGGAGTATTCGATGAACAAACATACAAAAAAAAAAAAAAAAAAAAAAAAAAAAAAAACATACAAACAGCCGAACATAGTACCTCCTCCTTTTTGTGAAGTCGGTAAAAACAAAAGACACAGCAAACAGATAATGAATTAAATAAAATCCCTAGCAAACTAACTAATGCTAGAACTGATAAAAGTTAGTCCTACTTGACGGAAAACTATCTACTAATAAACGTCTACACAAGCTTAAAAGCTAGAGCAACGCGAACTACGAAGCGTTGTGAAGTATATTGAACAAACTTTACTTTCCCGCCTCCATGTAAATGGGAATATTGTGCATTCAACTAGGTTTTCTAACTTTGATAATGTTCTGAGGCTATCACCCAATGGTCTACTTGTATGATGGACACACTTTGTGTCGATTAAGGTCAGTTTATAAAACTTCAACACTTTTTTTAAAGAGTAACCGTGGAGTTTCTTTTCGGGTCTTCTCAATAGGAAAAGGCCGATTGGGACCGTGCACATAGCTTCTTCTTGATAAGTGCTCAAGTAGGTTTATGTGAAGTAAAATATTTTGAATAGTCTGACAATAGTGCACTTTGATGCAAATACACATTACAGTTGCTCACGCGTATAAAACGACGTTTTTCAACACACTTACAACACACAACAACAAAGGGGTTCGAACATTTTTCTATGGAAGCTGGGATATCCACCTGCCGCCATTTTGTTTTTTACTTTTTCAGTTCTCATTATTATGGTAATCTTCACCTCCAAATATATCGTGAACGTGACACTTTAGGGTACCATATTACTTAATCTTTTTTGGTTGTATAAGTGTCCGCTACCCATATTATAAACTACATTAATCGTGCGCGTAAACGTAAAAAAAAAAATGGCGGCAGGTCGGATTTGCCACAAAGGTTCGAACCCCTTTCATAAACATAATATGGAATATATTTCAAGTATGATGTATGTTCTTTATTTTACCACGTTCACGTCGCACTCTAGTAGTGAATAACTCCTGTATTGACGTAATCATAAGCCTATTTATATCACCTTTTGGTAATATTGCCCACAGACTGTATCTGTCAACCGATAAAGTAACATTATTAATACACAAGCTATGCCCCTCAGCCGCATCTGCGAATTTTTCTGATATAAAATCATGCTAAAAAGGTACAAAGCTGTATCTTTCTGAGCTATAGCTCACTGCAAAATTACAGAACAGATTTCGATGATATATCATCATAATATGTAGCTAATTTAATTTGACCCTGTATATTTCTATAATATTTGTGTGATTCCTAAGATGACGAAGTTCTTACCTCTTCTACAATATTACAATCTTTATACACCATAGGATAGCAGCTTATTGTTGTAGTTTCAATTTACCCGAGACGAGAATATCATAGTGATTTATTGCTATCAACTCCATACATCGCACGCACGATGCCATTATTCTCAGGTAAGACTTTCTTGGAATATGTTATTATGTTATCTCGAGTAGAAATAAATAGAAAGACGTTTACCTAAAATTGCAAAGACGAATTTTGAATTTGTTTCTCGTGTCGACGCTACGCGATGGTAACAAAGATTTGACAGTTCATTTAAATCATCATCATCGTCTATATGAAGTCTATTTAAATTTATCTTTCAAATTGATGTTATTTCAAGTTAAAAAATATTAACTTTATTTTAATGGTAATTAATTTGACTTCAGAGTGACTAGCGCTATTGAAAAAGTTATAAAAATGTTTGAAGTAGTAGCGTAAAGTGAACTTTATGTGAAGGAATTAAAGTAATTTTTCTATAAATTCTTATTTGTTTACATTTTTGGCAAATAAATCGCAAATGCAGATTAGGTCATTATTATAAATTAAAGCCACTTTTCGTGTCTGTCTGTGTGACCGTGTTGTTCTTCTAAACTCCATGACGAATTTTAATGCGGTTTTCACCATCATTTAGGTAATTTATTCCTAAAGGTTTATGTGTACTTATAATATATTCATATTATACTTACGTTTAATTAAAAAATCTCAATGCTTTGTCAAATCGTAAAAACCGTGCGAAGAAGTCTAAAGTTTAAAATAAAATGAAAATGAACGATCATTGATCATTTCATTTTATTTTAATCGTCCTTAATATCTTAATTTTTATAAAACACAATACTCTCAGTATGTCTCTTATTGTGCTTGTATCTCGAGAAACATTAAATTATAACTACGTGATTTTACGTGGGTTATCTAGCTAAATATTCGCACCTACATGTAAACAGAGCTGGGAGCAAAGACAGTATTACATAATTTTCAGCTTTGTGACGTGCATGAAATATTATTACCGTGCCTAACTATAGGATTCGTAACAGCTGTTTGTTAACACATTTCACTAAGGAAGAACGTTTCCAAAGTTGCATTAAACTCCTCGAAGCTGTCAAATGCAATGACGCGTGTCCGTGGACTACTACCGTTCGCAATTTAGGAGAGTAATAAGAGTAGAGACACAAAATAGATAGATATACAGAAGGTTGGCTCCATACCACGAGCGAAAACGCACGCACACATAGACACGTGGTATATGTGAGTAACCCACAACCTCGTGCATGAGAGACGAGGCCTTAGACGTTAACTCGCGTATACCAACTGCAAGCGCCCTCGCGACTGGCATTCGACTGACATCACCGTACGTGTAATCTGTTCCAAAAGTATCTGGTAAACAAACCCTGTCCAGCTTAAATTTTTATGCAATCACTCGCTAAATTATTTTATTTTTAGTAACAAATTTATCTGTATTTAGAAGGTTTCAACTTTATATCTCACCACTTTTTCCAACAATTATTGCACGACTCATAACGCGAAGCATTAGAGAGTGCTTTACGATTGAAAAAATGTTTTACCTCCTTTCTGCAACTGTTTCTATTGTATATACTCATATATTATAGATACTCCTGTTACTACATAAATGTTATATATACTCCTGTTAGTACACAGAACCTACTTAATGTATATACCATGGTAGAGATAATTTAATGGAGATTTGAATTGATTCGTTTCACCCATACTAGTAGTAATAGTTCTAAGTCATTATTGTAATAATTACTAACACATTGGATCTTAGTTATCTGAATTAAAGATGTATTGTTATTTTAGAAGGAACCCTATTGAAAATGACTTTTTTATTCAAAGCAGTTTAATTATAATTTAATAGAAACTAACTAACGTAATATCTACGAGTATATCTATGGTTTTTTATACGATCAAATGAGCGTTATGAGTCGTGCACTTTTGAATTCTCCAAATTTTTTTCTGTAATATATCATTTAAAAATTATTGAAAATTAAGGTTATATTAACCTCAAATTGTGAAATGAAAATCCCTTTACGGTTTAAAATTTTAATTTCGGGTTAAAAATTCAAACAATCAAATCAAAGCACTCAATTATTAATTAGTGGCGCATCCACAGGTACGTTTACTGATCCATTTATTTACATTTTCGTCAGATACTTTTGGAACAGCCTATACGCGTATATGTGTGCAGGGGCCAGTTTTCGTTGTATGGAGGTACTTCTGGGCCTATTTATTTTGTGGTCGAGGGGCGATCGCGCGTCGTATATTGGTCCTACCCACTCGATTTGAAAATCAACGCGTTCGGGTACGCTTCCAAACGTTAGTACGGTAGACTGAACACTGATTTGACGCAGGGATGAAACAGATACATACGATTTGTTGATTGATCTCTTTTACATTTACGCACGTACCGCCCAATAAATTGGTGCAGTAGCTTTTTATACTACATGGTACGTGTAGGGTTGCTATTGTGAAATTAAATTACATTTAAATTACAGTGTTTTGAGCTTAATTTAGGTAAAGTTGTCCTAGATGTTTAAAACAACTTTTAAGTACAGAAAAATGTTCACCACATTTTCTTTGCGATGAGTCCTTTAAATTATGTCGCAAGATTTTTTTACTGGTAAACACGCAACGGGCTTGTACCTAAAGCTTTTAAATTATATTCCCAGAAATAATTGGTTGATTATTTCTACATAAATAAGTATACTTATCATAAATAATCCAATGTATCTTTTCCTGTTGAAATTCGTCCGTATACGGACGAATTTTTTGTGGCCCTATGTTTCCTTCCCTTCCTTTTATCATCTCCCTAGCCTTTTCCCAACTATGTTGGGGTCGGCTTTCAGTCTAAACGGATGCAGCTTAGTACCAGTATTTTACATGAAGCGACTGCCTATCTGACCTCCACAACCCATTTACTGGGTAATATGAAACCCCTTGGTAAGACTGGTTGTCAGACTTTCGGGCTTCTGAAGACCGTAACGACTGTCAAAGATCCACGAATGACAGTCGGAACCAACAGTTTAACTTGCTTTCCGAGGCATGGAGGGGTCTTGGTATGTAAAGATGGTCCCCCATCGACGGACCAACCGCGGCAAGCGTAGCTTAACCTGATCGATCGAACTGTGCAGCTGTTATTACTCAGCCACAAGCCCCTCCCCTTTTTAAATACCTGTACTTACGTATTATTATTATTATTTTAAGATCGTTAGCCTACATTGTCCCACTGCTGGGCAAAGACCCCAAATCCTTCCAGACATCTTTTTCTAGAGCTACCTTGATCCTGCGGTACGCGTCTAGGTCGTCTCGCCTAGGAAGAGGTTAGCTTATATATCGTGTAAATATTATCTTGTTTCAAAATAAAATAAAATGAAGTATTTGAGATTTATTAAAACCAAAACAAATAACCATGTTACTTCCCCAAAGTAATTTTGACAAGGCCGTTGGTTTCAGGCATACTGCTATATTGATTTCACAGTCGAACACATTGAATTTTGATTAATCGTCTGTCCATTTTCCAACGAATTGCCCTCACACAACATGTGGGGCAAGTTTCAAACCATGGCCTAAACTAAAGTTACAAATTAAATAAAACTTCTTACAACATTAATCATAACTTTGTTATTCAAACTTGATAGGCTTAGAACGGCTAGTTGCCACATTGTCTCTTTGTGCGCAAAGTACGGGGCAGCGCCAACACCGTCCTGGCAATGATCGCCAACAGACCGACTGCAGCATTGCGAATGCACCACTCCACGAAGGTTAAGGAGATCGTGGAGTACATGCGTGTGAAGACCAACTGGACTTTGAGGGTCGAGAAGTTGGAGTCGCGTCACAACACGAACTTCAAGTCGTTTGTGGTGCGTGTTCCGACACATCATCTCAAGAAGTTCCTTAAAGAAGAGTCTGGCCGAAGGGTGTTTTGTACCGCTGGTTTCGTGGCCGGCTACATGACACCAGCAGCGAAACACGACGCAGACACTTCGTGTGCGTTAGTTAGTTTTTAGTGTAATTATAATGTTGTATGTATTTATAGCATATTTAAGTTCTATTAATATTGTATCTGTACACACATAATTACAATATAACTATATACACTAGATACTAAAATAAAAGCCTAACTAACCTACCTACTATACAAATAAATAAAAAATAATATTGTATTGTATGTGTTTTTATGGGCCTTGATATCTGAAATAAATGGATAAATAAATAAATTGCCCTTAAATGCGGCAATGCTGCAGCAGACATATTGTTGTTACCTTTTGAGTGTTCGTTTTTGTCTCTGCTTGTTATCCTGTATCCTTTTATATAGATCTGTTTGTATATACCTAAGTCTTGCTACTTGAATTAACCTAATTTTATTTATTTATTTTTTGTTCACAAGACTGAAACATTACGCCAATATGTCTAGTTTCAGTTTTATTGTACATATTTCAAAAGGAGAGATGTAAGACTAATAAATAAAAAGGGTTCTTTTTTATTTTACGGAATTTCAGATATTCTTTTACAACAAAACATAAAATAAGACCTGTATTCCCGAAGGGTTAGGTAGAGGTGTTAGGTACCTATACGCGTCCATTCCTGCCTATTTCGCTAGTTATATTTAAGTCCCATGTTAAACAAGAATATTGCCACCAACCGGGAACAAATCCAAGCTTTTGATTACTACGAACGAGAAAAAATCTGTTATGTTTTCTAAAATACTTTATTTTTTCTGGGAACTTGTATTCTGAAAGAAAAATGGCGGAAACCTTCATCTAAAAATAAAGGCTTTAATTAAAACTCCGTCTATTGAATATCGAACACAGAAAACATCAATGCAAAACCCTAACAATGCCATTTGTTTCGTTCCGAAAGGAAACATCGGTTAAAATCAGCAATAGCTTCTTACATTGTGATGAAAGAATCGAAACTGCTATTTTCCTGAATGAAAAAGGACCAAATTTTAATCGAAATGAAAGCTTTACTTACTAATCTCACGAAGTCGTCAGGATAATATCTTACAGCGCATTGACATTGAGCATTTTCTAAACCAAAACGCTTAGTAGGTATAACCTAACCACCGATTTATGTTTTCAAAAGTCTCAGGTATTTAAGCTATTTGATTAACTTATCCCTTCAAACTACTTTAGTAGTTTCAAAGTATAACTTAAACATAACTTTAAGTTGGTTATTGAAAGTATTCAAACACCTATTAGTATCCTAATAAGTGATTTATTACATAACATTGTTATTTTCTAAATCTCCTATTCAGGACGAATTGAAAACAATCAGATTTTTTATCGTTCAATCCTCGGACAAAAACTTAATTAGAGCTTAAAAGTTCATTTACGAAGTCCGACTGTAGAGTAGGTATCACATCAAAACACGCATTTTAACCGTTTCAAAAGGGCCAATTTTATTCCAGCGGCATGAAGGACCAATAACAATCAGCGACTAATAAAAGCCTCTTTATTACAAATTTCTCACTGGCTGGATATCGAACACTGCATGACATACTGGCTGGTGTTTGTAAATCAAAACAGCGAGGGTGGGAAGTGCGGGGCCATGCCGTCTAGTCTGCCGACCGACTCCGGCCGACGCGCACGGCGCGACTCCGGCACGCGAAGTTACAGTACGAAATGGAAGTGTGACGAGTGTTTTGTTTAGAACTCAGATTAAGGTAGAGTGACGAGTTTTATACGTACGTAGTTATATACATATGGGTGTAGTTTTTATTTTTGGGATGTAAGTGTAGGTTGATAAAATTGGGTTTTTTTTTTGTAATTAAGTTTTTTTTATTGCTAAGGACCCATCTTGTATGAAAATTGTTGAAACTGTAAAAAGGGAAAGTTCTCTTGTATAACGTTTGTAAGGAAAAAAAAAATTAAACTTATTTTCTTGCATTTCGCGATACCTAGCTGAAAGCTTAAAAACCCATTGGACATTAACAAATTATTTTTCCAACTTCATTTAAATTTTCATGAAAGCACCCAGAATTTTACCTAAAACAGAACAAAATACAAAATCGGGCACACCTAGAAGCATACTAATACAGCTTATTATTCCCAGCAATTCAAAACGGGCAATATATTTATACAAATACGAAATGAATATTCATCGCCAGAATTTCGCACCTCTAAAAGGAGGGTCTTTATCTGGAAACGTGACAATAATTCTGTTTGGTGCGATAAATAGTTGCCTGAGCTTAATATTCTGAGCAGTCGGCAACTAACAAATTCTCGAGGTGGGAATTATTCCTGCCTACGCGAGTATGTGAGCTTTTATGACGTAGATTTACGTAAGTGATAAAGTTTCAGTATTAAAGAATGGATTATTGGGAAGCCTATATAATAGGTAACAGACTTATGTCCGTGTATAACAGGGTGCCAGAGACATCGACGCGCAAAAAGTAACCATAAATTCAGCACATGTTTCTAGACATCCTAGCGTAGAAAAGCTGGTGTTTTAAAGAAAATTGCTATACCTACGGTCAAAATGTATAGAATAGCATTTTTTTAAATATAACTGACGATATATTTCAACGCCTCTTTGACAGTCGTTACGGGTAGTCAGAAGCCCGAAAATCTGACAACCAGTCTTACCAACATGTATCGTATTACCCAGTAACGGGGTTCTGGAGGTCAGATAGGCAGTCGCTCCATGTAAAATACTGGCATTCAGCTGCATCCAGTCAGACTGGAAGCCGACCCCAACAAAGTTGGGAAAAGGCTAGGCAGATGATGATATTTCAACGCCTCCTGCGTTGACATTGTTCTGAATCATGTTCTGAATCCATGGTACATGACGCCCAGTCCATGCCACCCTGTATATTCTATCATCATCGCCAATGAAATAAGGTATGGTGTAGACTGGATCAATCCTAATCCTATTTTAAACACCTTTTTTATACACCTATGTTTAACAAATAAAAACTTTGACTTTGACTTTGATCCTGTAAGTAAATAGTTGGGATAGGACAACGATGACAATTTTTACTATAAATTCCTAGTCAACAAAATAATCTCCACAGCATAAGCTTCCGCTAACGAGTTAATATGACCTTTAGCAACCATACTTTGTGGGCGGATTAATATTCTGTTCTGTAGATTCTACTGCGTGGGTTGTGAGGTATTTTCTTGCGCTCCCCTAACAGATAATGGCACCAAGCCATCAATCATTTAACCTACCCACGTAAACTCAAAGAAAATATATACTCTTTTACACTACCACATTTACCAACCAATATTTTAACATCCAGCGAGTAAAATATAAAAAAGAACCAGCCAAGTGCGAGTCGTACTCGCACACGAAGGGTTCCGTACCACCGTAGAATATTTAACACCACATATATAAAAAAGCACGTTTGTTGTATGGTCCCTTAAATATTTATCCTATTAAGTTTTTAGTATTTGTTGTTATAGCGGCAACAGAAATACATCATTTGCGAAAATTTCAAATGTCTAGCTATCACGGTACATGGGATACTGCTTGGTGACAGACAGACAGACAGACAGACGGACAGTGGAGTCTTAGTAATAGGGTCCCGTTTTTACCCTTTGGGTACATAACCCTAAAAACGCAAATAACTTTTTACGAATTTGATGTATGCAGTTCAATATTAATTGGCCTTTACCTCGATATTATAATAATAACAGAAGTACACTGTGAATGAATGAAATGAATGAAAATTCTCTCCTGCGCGGAACAGGATGCTGCAAACATTTTAATTGCACATTAATCTGCCATCCGTATGTTGGCAGTATTTCGAGACAGCAACGTTATTCGCAATCCCTCATGTCTGTTGAAACTTGATGTCTCCTTTGCTAATGAAACCTAGTTCAAGTACCTATGTCTTAGTTAGTTAGTTTTGACCTATTTTACAAACGAATTAGTGTTTCAAATATGCTTCCTTTCCTGAAATATCGTGAGGAAACCTGGACTTACTACACTAATATTATAAAGGCGAAAGTAACTGTGTGTGTGATTATATGTTTGTTACTTCTTCACGCTCAAACGGCTGGACCAATTTTGATAAAATTTTGTATAGAAGTTGCTGACAACCCGGATTAACATATAGGCTACTTTTTATCACGATGTTCCCACGGGATCGAAACTTATGCGGGTGAAACCGCGGGGCGCAGCTAGTATTTAATATAAGTCTGAAATCGCCAACCCATCTTGAGCAAGCGTGGTGATGAATGCCTTTTCTGTATGAGAAGAGGCGTTTACCCTAGATTGGGACATTATCGGGTATTATCATTATTTATACACATAACACATCATAATCAAAATCAGCATATATTGTTCCCACTGCTGGGACACAGGCTTCCTCTCTTCGAGAGGGTGTGAGCTATAATCTACCACGTGGGCCCAGTGCGGGTTGGTAGATGTCATGTCTTCGAATTTTTGGTTCTAGGACATGCCGGTTTCCTCACGATGTTTTACATAACACACGCATATTCGAACGCAATGTGAATTGTTACTGAATAAAAATTTAATTTAATTGAACATAACATAACGCCTTGCTTCTTCGAACGGGTGGGCAGAGTTATGTTTAAGTCCCATGTAATAGGGGGCGAGCCTATCGCCATCAACCGGCCACAAATGCAGACTCCGGACTTCTACTGAGTTATATTATTATTTATATTCTACCTAATATTATTATCGTAATACCTATACTTAGTTACTTATTTGAATGTTTTCATTTCCTGTCGTCGAGCAATTTTCAGGGCTCATAATGTTCTCAAAGTCCTTCCGCGGCTTAAGCACTGAAAATTGCGCATAAGGCGGAAAATTAAAAAGTAAATACGTACCGGAAGGTAAAATATCTACTTACATAAAAATGATTTTATTATTATGACATTTAGGCGTCGTTTCACATAAAAGTTTGGTATTGAAAATGTAGTATTATCCAGCCAGGGAAATTATTTAACACCCTACGTCATTTTGCGGTGTTATAGCACTTTCATATAACCGTCAAAGAATGACAGGTGTAATTTGAATATACGCACAATTTAAATTGTTGGTAATTTTGCTTAATAATTAATTTCCCGGACTTTACAATGGATCTAAAATCAAATTAGATGAATAGACAGTACCTAATCTCGACTCTCCCACTAACAATTTAATACCAAAAACCAGACTACGAAATACACCAGCGACTATCATACGGACTCGACGCTACTGCATATTCAAACACTACTTATACATTAAAGCTCCAATCATCTAAATTGAATATGAAATACCAATACCGAGACCGCTGATGCAAATTGTGATATCGGTATGACGTCAGATGTTAATAGGGCATCAAGGCCTACCCAACCTTTGAAAGACCTCGACATTTCCATAGGGATAATAGCCGGAGTTAGTTCAGTTTAACCACGTACGAAATAACTTAGCTTGAGCCCGAGGGATATCGTAACATAATCAGCCTATAATGTTCCCACTTCTGGGAAACAGGCCTCCTCTCAGTGAGAGGGAGTGGGCCGTAATCCACCACGTGGGCCCAGGGCGGGTTGGTAGATGTCACATGTCTTCGAATTTTTGGTTCTAGGACATGCCGGTTTGCTCGTGTTTGCAATGAAGAGGGTTGTTGTGTGGTGTGTGAAGGTGTGTTGAAGGTGTCTTGAAGGTAAATAATAAGATAATGCAATTAGTTTTTCACTTCTTGTGCTCTAAAAGTTCGTCTTTATGTTGTGCGTAGGCGACATAAAGTCGCTTTTTATGTTCTAGTGCATAAAGTTTTTTTTTTCTAAGACTAAGATAAAATCAGGCTCAACAGCCACACGCACAATAAAACGTCGCAGATTGTAATTATTTTATTTCATTTGCTTTCATTTATATCACTTCCGTGATTTCTATCGTTGATCTAATAAAACCAGATAAAAATAGTTGTCATTTATTATTTAAAACCACAAACAAACGTTTTTATGACTTGGCAGTATGAAGTACCCAAGTCGAGTGACACATGTTGAAAATATAAAAATAGGATTATACTAGTGCATAAAAGAAGCCATATTACCCCGAGAAGTTTATATCCACCTGAGCCGTAGGCGAGGGTGGATAGTTAACTCGAAAATAAAAGAAAACATAAAAGAAGCCATTTTACCCATGGCTTCTTTCGTTATATGTACAATCAACTATTATCTTCATGCTGTACTCAGTGGAATTTGGTTCAATTGATATAAAAAAAAAAATATTAGATATATTAAAAATATATTGTTGAGTCTCCAGTCCGATTATAAATTAGGTACGGTAGTGCAAAGATACATGGATGATGAAACCATGCAACAACCAAAAGCTTTTGTGTATTACGATTTTATAATTTTTTCGCTTACACATTCAGGATGTTTTAATAGGCAAGCCAGTGTTCTAGAATGATGTTCAAGTATGAAATCAGATTTAAGGTTAGATTAGTATGTAACTGTCATTGCATAAAGCGTAAAACGTTTATGTTTAGTATAATTATTCTATCACATTTAAATTAAATTATTTTTTCTTTAATTACCCTGCACCGGCACAGTGTTCTAATAATTGTTTGCTGCACCGGACGACGTGATTACGTCAACGCCGGCTGTCGCTGAAAACCAGCGCTGGGGCTCTGTCTTGCATAGGGTCGCAGCATAATGCTGAGCGATAGCCGTTTTGCGTGGATGTGACGCATGTTTCACCCTACCTTTATTTTTATTTTTTTTGTGTTTATGTTCTTTTTTGCGTCATGTTTACCGCAAATAAACGTATTTTCTTTCTTTCTTTCATTGCCATTCTGATTTTGAACCGAGATTAGTACTTGAGCATTGTTTTAAAACCTTAGCAGTTACGATATAAATATACTATAATAGTATCTTAGTGTCTGTCTTTAATAAGACATTCACTTAAGACGGTAGCCGCTTAGTTTTATGACTCCACAAACTCTATTACTCGCATAATAACTCGTTAATGTGCACATTAACAACTTCGCACTTTAACTATTGCGTATGAGGATAACTTTCTATGTCGTGGTTATAAATGCGAAGTCACAAGTATATTAGCAAGATTCCCAGTTGATGGGACATATAGATATGAATAGTTAAAAACCAGTATGTACACATTGCACTCAGGTTTTTTTTTGTTGTGGATACCTATATTAAATTGTTTTTCCGTATGTTTTAATAGTGTTACAAAATATTATACATGGTGGAGGCGACAATACGAAAATAAAGTAAATTTCGTATATCTAATGACGTTCCCAGTCTGCATACAAAAATTCAACCAAATATTATATCCAATACTTTAGTCACTATAGCTATTCACAGATTGGCAAAACCCAGAGTCGGCCTAACACTACCATTCATTTGTTTGAAAAAATCACGTTTTCACTTCTCATGCTCTAAAAGTTCGTCTTTATGTTGTGCTTAGGCGACATAAAAGCGCTTTTTATGTTCTAGTGCATAAAGTATTTTTTTTTTCTAAGACAATCAAGATAATCAGGCCCAACAGCCACACGCAAAATAAAACTTCGCAGATAAAATTCGTGATTTATTTCATTTTCATTAATTTATACCACTTCCGTGTTTTCTATCGTTAATTTAATAAAATCAGATAAAATAGTTGTGATTTATAATTTAAAAACGCAAAGAAACGTTTTTATGACTTGGCAGTATGAAATACCCAAGTCAAATGACACATGTTGAAAATAAAAAAAATAAAACTTTTAAAGTTTCGTGGCGGGAATCAGCTATGCTTTGCAACATTTTTTATTATTTACTGTTCTATACTTTATGCCTGTTTCATTTTCTCGCAATCGAAGTGAAAAGCAGAGTGTATAACTCGGGCATAAACGAGCCATTTTACCCCGAGACGTTTTTATCCACCCGAGCTGCAGGCGAGGGTGGATATTCAAGTCGAGGCTTCTTTTATGCACTAGTTGTACAATCTACTATTTCAATATAGATGTTAGGATTTATTTGATAGTTTCAAAATGCTCCTATGCATTAGTAATGCTAGTGTTTTTTTTTAGTATCGTATTGTACTCAAATATGGTAAAACATCGTCAGGAAAAAGATGTTTTCAAGGGAGGATCACGACCCTCAGTAATGAGGAGTACGACCTGAGGAGGAAGGATGTTAAAAAAATATAGCCAGCCACACATAAAGTTGAGGTCTATCACATCGGGGGGCTATTATCTAGACTGTGAGTACATGTATTACTTACTAGCGCCCTGAGACTCTGACCTCAGCTTATCCTTTTGGGAATCACATGCGGTGATAACAATATTTAACCAACGTACACAGTAATCCCCTGATTTATCTATGGATATTGGTGCTGATTTTGTTGTTTATCGATGAAACTAAATAAAGAGTAGGTACTGTTATCTTTTAACAACCGGTTTAATGCCGCAGTAACGGAAACAAATAAACAGCAACTGTGTCTCGTCTGGATTACGATACGAAGGGTTAATAGATATTTTCATTACATAGTGTAAAGGTGTTGTCTGGATGACTGCCAACTGACTACTTTAAATGTACAAATGTATGAGATGATATTTTGTAGATGAGGGAAACTACATCTAAAATGTATCTCATCTACAACGTACTCGTATTATCTCAACATGAAAGTTTTATTTCAACCTTCTTTGACAGCTCTAATGCACTTCTGCCTCTGTCTTATTTGATTTATGAAAAAGAGATAGCAACAGTTAAAGTGAAGTTTAGTTGAAGTACAAAACCTTTCCTGCTTTATAATAAACATTCCGCGTGTCTCATAACGTTTCTTCGTACTGTTGTAATTTTGACTTTTATATTAGGCGTTAGTAGCACAAAGCGGTGTCAGACAGCTTTCAACGCGTCGTTCTTAGCGCTCGTAGTCTGCATCACAAAGAATTCCTTTCTTTCTGGTTTTGTGAAACGAGATTGTGATATAATGTAGGCAAACTTAACGCGAACTTTTACGTTTGATGTATTGTTTATAATAGGTGCCATTTATAAGTAAATAACTAGGTACAACTACAACCTACAACTTATTCTAGAGTAAGTTGTACAGTGCCTAAGTAAATGAGGATGGTAATTGTGTGTCTATAGTCCCCAACACAGTGTAAGTATTGTTTTAGGCGGATGGTAACTACTTAATTACGTCATAACTTTATCAAATTAATATTTGAATTGATTTGCAGACTATTCCATTGTTTAGGTATAGACCTACAGCCAATTTCTAGTTTTGTATAGAGGAAAAAAAATTTGTTGTTTCATACATTTTTTTTTTTATAAGCGACGAATAATTTCCACACTAGGTCTAATCTAAAATCATATGCTAAACTCATGGTTACAGTTTCTGCACTGGTTTTTTTTTTTTATATCATTAATATGAAATGGAAAAAGGTGTAGTGTCGTAAGACCTAACGAAAACTCGAGTGCACGAGCCCTGATTACCCCCATCGTACCCAACAGGCAGTATGGTTCACAATTTGATAATACATTTTTGATTTCAGAATGTATAAAATTAACTACATACATGAAAGGTCAGTAAATCCCTCGGAAACTTGGTCCAGTAAAATATTCGAAATATTTTAAGCATTTAAATTGTTCAAATACTATGCATTCCTTTTCCGACCTACGGCTACGATCCGAAGCTCCGAACCCAAGGGCCAAAAAATATTCAGTAAGTACTAGTTTTAGATGCGTGGGGATCGGAAATTATCCCAGGGGAACGTACTATCGAGATAAAAAGTACCCTTTGTCCTAATCCAAGTCATGATAATATATACATGTGTGCCATTTTTATCAACACCCGTTCACCTGTTTAGGCGTGAAAAGGCAAAAGACAGACAGACAGACACACAGATTGACAGACAGATGTACAGTCAACAAAAGAGATATGTATGCAGGATCGTCGAATTTAATTGAAGTTTAGTAAGAAACCGATGGATGTTGTCGACTGAAATTTAATTTGATAAATGAGCTGTTTGTTTTCTATTAATAAAATTAAATTTTATTCGAGAACAACTATATCTGACGATCCTGCATACTTATCTCTTTTGTTGACTGTACACAGAGTACCTATTGATATCTTTTGGTATGTGAAAAATTGAGCTATGTTTTGAAATACATACTTTTTACGAGGTTATTTTTTATCCCTCCTAATAACAAATAGAATGACTAAACGAATTCACCTACATCTTAGATCTACATCTATTTTTGATTTCCATAACCATACAGAACCTAGAAGTTAGGCAGCTAGGCAGATAATACATGATGATTGCTGATTGAATGAAGCCTCATCGACTGGAACTGCCTATTATGAAGTTAATTCGGTTTGGCTTTCAACCTATGTATGCCGATTGATGCAAACGGCGATAAGAGACTCAATTTTGGCAAAATTACCTTTATATCGTACCCACTCTCTGGTGTGTTTCACACTGTCATGTTCGTGATTGAATTTTAACAGCTTATAGCTGGTAAATAACTAACGTTTGTATAGGTACATAATCAGCTTATAATGTTCAGGTAGTCTGGGCATTCCGGTTTCCTCACGACGTTTTCCTTCATCGTTTTGAGATCAGAGGTTATGGGTGTGGTGGTGGGTGGAGGTACACAAAGTAAAGCGCCTGACTGGGTTCGAACCTACGACCTACAACTCGTAAGTCGCGGCTGTAATCACTGGGCCACCACCGCTCCATACCAACACACTAACTTTGGTATGGAAACACTCTAATACGCAAATCATAGTCGAGAATCGAATACTGAATACCAACAAAATCTTTTATTTATCCCCCTTACTAATAAACGTTGTATAGCGTCTGTATAGTAATTGGCTCTTTAGTCAACTGAGGCCGCTTGAACTTATCCCGCGGGATGAGTTGACCTAATGAATGTTTTGAATTGGGCAACTGATCCAATTGATACATTTTATGATTTGTACAGACACGAGAAAAGTGTTAGACAATATTACTTTTAGATTATTGAAATTTACTTTTAAACAACGTTTTGTTTTCTTCTTTCGAAAGTCAAATTACTGATGACTGAAAGAGAGAAATCGGTGTGTAACTATTCATCTGATATATAATACGTTTATTAGTAAGGGGGGGGGAGGTAACTGTTTTCTTTGTTAATCTGCAGAAAATGAAAGGAGATACGATAATTCTTTATTCATTAATACAAATGAAAATCAACGTTATTATTTCCATTAAACATTCCTAAAGGTCAATTCTCATTATTTAAAAACTTTCAAAATGTAGTCACAATCTCATCTTGAGGGATTTTTGACAGATTAATACTGTCGAAGGCGAATGTTCCTAAAACTACAGGAATTACCCTCTGAAACCATGATAATACGTGTATTTACTTACATTTACGTCATAACCAGCTACAGTTCGTATTATATTCCCTAATATTCTTACAGAAGCTCCCCATAGGTTATAAAGGTATTGTGATTGAAGTGGGTTCATTATAAGTCCGGCGGGATTGAATACGAACTCCCTTAGTTCCCGAGGCGGCACTTATCGCCTATTATGTCGAAAATAATAATACCTAGGATATCTGGCAGTCTGAACAAAGGATAGGTGTCCGCAAAACGCAAGGTTAGTTGGCATTCGCTTTTGCCCGAAAATAGGCATAACCGACGGGAATTAGTTTCCTATAATGATTTTTACTTATAGTGAAATATACAAGCTGTATCAGAAATGAACTGTTCTCCATGGGACCAACGTCGTAATCGCCAAAAAATAATAAGCTTTAGCAGCCCTTACAATATCACCTCGCATTTCTGGTACGTACAGTATGATATATAATAATAATGCTGGTAGGGATCTTGACCGTACTTCCGGGATTGTCCTGATAGCCGTGGAATACCTCTCCACTCCTCATAAGCACCTCAGGACATGTTGCCCCCTTGTCGCTACGTCACTATGTGCTAGCGACCGTTTCCGGGGGCCCATTATTGAGTGTGCAAGTCACCCCCTGCCATTTTATCCGTGTATATATAAAACATTGATCAGGCAGGGGTCATAGTTCTTCCATAGTTCTTGGTAACCAGTCCACTTCAGCCACCCAAACCCATAGTCCAACTTTTTATTTTTCCATATCCTACAATAGTCCTACACCAACCGGGGGTTATCCTTGGGTGCACTTGCATAGTGCATACAGGGATAATCGTCGGATGGTGCCGCATTTCATTAAAATTTCCTAAGGGGCCTCTGCGAGTTGGCTTCGGCCCCTGGTACGCCTTCCAAAGGACCGGGACCCCATGGTCCCGAGATATGTAAAATCATAAAAAATAATAATAATATTCCACAACTATCACACAACGCCATCTAGTCCCAAGCTAAGCAGAGCTTGTGTTATGGGTACTAGACAACTGATAAACATACTTAAATATTTCTAAATACATACATATTATAGATAAATTACAACCAGACACAGAACAAATGATCGTGCTCATCACACAAACATTTGTCCTGGGTGGGAATCGAACCCACGACCTCCGGCATAGCAGTCAGGGTCACTAACCACTAGCCCATCAGGCCTGTCAAACAATATATATAACATAATTTATAAACTAAGTAATAGTCTGTTATTGAATATGTGCATACATTTTACATACGAAAGAGGGGGGGGGGCGAAGGAATCATAAGGCATCAAAAGATTCGTCCGCATGACTGTCAACAGGAAAAGTGCCCAAAGAGGCTGGCAGCATTGCCACGTACATTCGTTTCGATTAGGTTATAGCGACGTCCAATTATTGTTTACACGGGCTCATATGCGTATCATAAGGATAATTTAGAAGAAAAACAATGGAATAACACCCCCATAGTTTTCACAATCTCTTTGCATTTGGCTATCTCGTTTATCCTTATGATTGTATTAATGTTGATATGAATTAATGTTCTAATAATAAAAATCTTCCACTGTTGTAAATAGGTCCCAAAGTTTCCCACAATGCAATGATAATGCGAACTCTTATGGTGGATTTACACTAGTTTGATTTTCGCCGTGTGGCTGGTTGTTTGCTAAACCACCTATCAAGCCGAATAGCCACTCCATTTACACAGGTCGATAAAAATCGCAGGTGACAAGTTCATTTTGCATTAAAATGTCGACCTTCATGCGTCGGGCGATCGTCTGCGACTGAGCATATTCACACGGTCGATTTTAGTCACCCGCCGCATGCGACCTGTCGCCGCACGATAAAAGTCGAAACCTACTCTACTTTGGAAGCTGCGATTTTTGTCACCTGCGGCGTAGCCGAATTGCCTTTTAGGCAGGTCATTTTCGCTGTGCGGTGAAAATCGTGCGGCTATAGTCACTAGTGTAAAGCCCGCCAAAACGTAGGTACTTTTGTTTTCTAAGGGCTGATTTTTCTAACGCCAGATAATTTTATGAGAGGAATAATTTTGAATTTTTGACAGTTCTTCCATACAAAATCTGTCAGACGTCAATTTTATTCAACGAATAAAAATTAACTGTCGATTGAAAAAAAAGCCCTTAGTCTATTAATATTTTTAATCCTGTAATACGACATCCTTGCGACATTTCATGTATAATAATAAAATTGTCTTAAATAAAAGTTGAATGATACACGTGTACACAGTGTAACAAAATACTTGACAACGAAAATAAATTTTGTACGTAGGTCAACACGTGTTTTTTACTCTGTAATTCGATATTATTCTGCCGCGCTAGCGATATCAGCAGTAAGTGCAATTTTTGACAAAATGAGTTAAAATATTGATCCTGAATCAGCGCAATGATCATATTTATGAATCAATATTTAACTCATATTGTAAAAAAATGCACTTACTGCTGATATCGCTAGCGCGGCAGTATTGTAAACCGTATTTGATACGATGTGATTGTAATTTAGAGCCAATATTTACTTAACTAAGAAGCAATTGTTAGTTAACTCCTGTTTATTTTACAAACTATCTAATTTTGGGGTTATATGTAAGTAAATGTTTGTGCTATAATTACGACTGAGTATTTGACACACGAAATAAAGTTTAGGAAACAATATAACCCTTTTCAGAGTTAGTTACGTACGTTGATTTTGGATAAAGTTGTAGACAAGCTTAGTTTTAAAATCGACGAACAAACAAGTGATGACCTTTCTATTCTTCTGAAATATTCCTAAATTCACTTTTAGTCTATTTTTTGGCCAAAGAATCAGCAACGCCATACAACGTGGCAATGCTGCCAACCTTTTGGGCACTTTTCCTCTGACAGCAATGCGGGCGAATTTTACGATGCCCTGTGATTATTTGCCTCCTTTTCTTTTTCTTTTATATAAATGACATAAGTTTGCTTATTATTATTTTAAGTCAGTTACCTTATAATTATGTAAAGTAGTTAGGATACGCCGGTTCTGGCTCACTCCTGAGTCACCGCCCTCATCGGTCGTCAACGGATGACGAATCCTAAAAAAAAAAAAAGTTTGGTATGGTTGCTATGGTTTTGATGTGCTCTGAGCTCGAATCTGCGGTCCATTTTTGTGTAGGATGCACGGTTTCGGAGATGTGCAGATCGATTTACTCGTATCTAATTGTGTCATTAGCGTCCCATTATCTCTGATCGATTTACTCGTATCTAATTGAGTCATTAGCGTCCCATTATCTCTTACGATCTACCTCGCTTTTCTGAATCATCAATAAAACACATTCCTTCATTTTACTACCATTTTTATTTCCAAAATGTTGTTGCTTATACTCGTATAACAACTGGCTTGTGTAAAAATAATTATTGATGAACATTTAAATTGTAGCCTTGTCTACTTATAAAATAGGAGCGAAACATCTCATCCACTAAAATATCGTTGTACAGTGTGTTCCCTGTAAATATGCTCGTAAAACTATGCATTGAACGTCCCTGAAACTTAAATAGCAAATACATTAAGCAATATTCACCACAAACTGAAGTCCAATCATTCTGAATCCTATCAACATTCCAGTCCCATCTCTTACAATTCCTTTTCAAAAACTGGAGATGAAATCGCTCAGGTGTACGTCCATATGAATCAAAATATTGACCGATGTTATTCGTATCGATATGTACAGCTACCCAGTGTGAACCTGGTTTATCATCCGCATCCAAATTGCATATTATATACGTTGGTACATGGGTATACATAGGCAGTCTATTAGCAGCATAAACATTATTTTCTAGACTGGGATGAATCTTTTTCATATGTTTTTGTAATTCTAGTGTATCCATGATTTTACTGTTATTAGCAGATTATTACAGTACCAATCTATTCAATGGTTGTCATAGGAATGTTCAATTATAGTGATTTGTAAATATTAAATCGCATTCTTTGTGTGAGTCACAAATTTCGTTTTGTGAATATTTAATTATAGTGATTTGTAAATATTAAATCGCATTCTTTGTGTGAGTCACAAAACAGCAAAAAGCCAAGAACGGAAGAAGAAGCGTCTACCTCTGCAGGGACCAGTGTCGGTAACGATGATCAAGTGGAATGTCTAACGTGTCATATATTTATCAAGAAAAGATATTTAGCTAATCATTTTAAAAGTAATGTTCACAAAAATAATCTTTTAAATTCACATAATTCTTTATCAAACGTTAGTGTTATTGAATCTGCTTTTGGAAACAGAATTTTAACTTATAAAATCAAGAGTAGAGTAGATCGTTCATCATTAGTAAATTTTGAAACTCCTGAACTGTTTTTAAATTCTATTAAAGATGATATTTTATTTTTAATACGAGAGTGTATTCATCAACACATCATTTTTAAAGTAAACTTCATACTGGATGCTGATTTTGTTCAACAAACTAAAGATATTCATAATACATTTGATTTTCAAACATTTAACTATATTATTTGTTAAGGAGATGACTTAAATATTTTTCTTTCATCTTTGAATGATACAATTACTAGTAAAATTAGTGCATTTGAAAGAAAAGATAGTGGATGGAGTCTAAAAAAACGTAAAATCTATAGACATGAATGTTAATAAATTCAACCCCCTGCGTGGTACTTCATACATAGACCTTCCCCGTGACATAAAATTGAAAAAGGCTGTTTTAAATGTAAAAAACAAAGATTATTTTTGTTTTAAATGGGCGTTACTCTCAGCGTTATATCCCGTAAATAAAAACGCGGATCGGGTGTCATCGTACGCTAAACATGCAAATAAACTTAAATTTGATGGTATTTCCTTTCCAGTTAAAATTTCAGACATAGCAAAAGTAGAGAAATTAAATGATATTAGTATTAATGTTTTCGGGTTAGAATATAATAAAGAAAAACGATGTAATACTATAGTAGGTCCATTATTTTTAACAAAGTGTCGTAAAACTAGACATATCAATTTATTATTTTTTTCCAAGGATACGAAAAATCATTTTTGTTACATAAAAAATTTATCGCGATTAGTTAGTAATCAAATTTCAAAACATGGTCACGTTATGTATATTTGCGAAGCGTGTCTACTTCATTTTCCATCTCAGGAAAGGTTAAATAACCATGAACAATACGATTGTGCCTACATTTGTACAGAATTACCAAACAGTGAAACTTTAAAAAAGAATTGGTTTGGTCAACCTACTTCAAGTGATAAAATTAAATTTGACAGTTTTGAAAAAAAGTTAAAGATACCATTCGTAGTTTATGCTGATTTTGAAGCATTTTTAAAACCAATAGAATCATGTTCTAACGATCCATCCAAACCTTTCACACATAATATTCAGAAACATGAAGTGTATAGTTTTGGTTATTATATAAAATGTTCATATGATGATAAATTATCAAAATATGTAACATATTACGGACCCAACTGTGCACAAGTGTTTATGGAAAGTTTATCTAACAATTTGAAAGAAATAATTCGAAAAAATAGATTTCAAATATGTCCAGTTACGCTAACAAATGAAGACAAAAACAAAATTTCAAACGCAACCATTTGTCATATTTGTGAAACAGAATTAGCAGAACCCTTGTATGATTTTGATTGGTACACAGGTAGTTTTAGAGGTGTTGCTCATGAATCATGTAGCTCGAAGTTCAGAACACCACGTCATATTCCAATATTTTTACACAACCTTAGTCACTATGATGCTCATTTTATTGTTCATGCATTAAACTTTTGTGATGGTGAAGTCGAAGTTATTCCTCAAAATAAAGAAAAATATATATCCTTTTCCAAAAAAATAAAAATAAATAATATTGAAGTTATATTGAGATTCGTAGATTCATTTAAGTTTTTATCATGTAAATTAGAACAATTAGCCAATAATCTCAGTAATGATCAATTTCAAGAATTACGTAGAAATTTCCCTAATGATGAAGATTTCATTCGTTTAAAACGGAAAGGGGTTTATCCATATGAATTAATGACTAGTTATGATAGTTTAAACCTAACGTCACTCCCCGAACAAAAACATTTTTATAGCTCGCTCACAGATTCCCATATTTCAAATGACGATTACAATCATGCTAAAGATGTTTGGGAACACTTTGGTTGTTGTAGTATGCTAGATTACTCAAACTTGTATTTAAAAACAGACGTTTTACTTTTATCCGACGTATTTGAAAACTTTAGAAAGCTATGCATTGATACTTATGATTTAGATCCTGCTCATTATTACACAGCTCCTGGTTTAAGTTGGGATGCAATGCTAAAATATACAAAAATAGAATTAGAACTTTTAACAGATTATGAGAAAATTGCATTTATTAGGTCAGGTATCAGGGGTGGTGTATCTCAATGTAGTAATCGTTACGCTAGAGCTAATAACAAATACATGGAGGATTATGATGCTGAGAAACCAAATTCATATATCACATATTTTGATGCCAACAATTTATATGGTTGGGCTATGTCTCAATATCTTCCTACTGGCGGATTTGAATGGATAAATCCGAATACAGATTTTAATGTGTCTGAGACATCGGACTTCGGTTTCATTTTAGAAGTTGATTTGGAATATCCAGATGAACTTCATGATTTACATTCGGACTTTCCTTTGTGTCCAGAAAACATTTGTGTAGGCAATACTAATGAGAGTAAATTAATCCCAAATTGAAATAATAAAGATAAATATGTAATTCATTATAGAAATTTAAAGCAGTGCATAGAAATGGGGATTAAATTAATAAAAATTCATAGAGTTTTGAAATTTAAACAGTCTCCCTGGTTAAAAATGTACATAGATCTAAACACAAAATTAAGAACGTTAGCAAAATCAGATTTCGAAAAAGATTTTTATAAATTAATGAATAATTCAGTCTTCGGTAAGACTATGGAGAATATTGAAAAAAGGGTTAACGTAAAATTAGTTACACACTGGGAGAATCAGGGTAAAGCTTTAGGTGCTGAAGATCTAATTGCTAAACCACACTTTCATAGTCTTTCTATATTTTCGGAAGACCTAGTTGCGGTTCAGTTGCGAAAGACTAAGTTAGTATATAACAAACCAATTTATTTAGGGTTTTGTATTTTAGATATATCAAAAACCTTAATGTATGATTTTCATTATAAATATATGATTCAAAAGTTTAGTAAAATCAAATTATTGTATACAGATACGGATAGTTTAGTATATCACATATTTACAGATGATTTTTACACTGATATAAAACCTGACCTTTCCTCGTACTTCGATACCTCAGATTATGATTCAAATAACATTTTTGAATATCCAAAATTGAATAAAAAGAAATTAGGTTTTTTCAAAGATGAAAATAATGGTAAAATCATGAAAGAATTTGTAGGTTTACGATCTAAAATGTACGCTTTTAACTTAGAGAACAAGACTATAGCCAAGGCAAAAGGGATCAATAAATGTATCACTAAAAAGATGACAATGAATTGTTATAAGTCTTCTCTTTTTAATAAAAAAGTGCAATATTACAGTATGCTTAGATTTAAATCAATTAAACACACAATTTTCACACAAAAATTAAATAAGATTGGTTTATCGTATAATGACACAAAGAGGTATATTTTAGATAATAACATTGAAACATTAGCTTGGGGTCATTATAAATTGCGTTAAATGTTAATATTTTTTTACTTTTATGTCTGTGTGTAAATAAAATTTGTATTGATTGTAAAATTTAATTATTGTTTGATTGTAAATAATGTAAGATAATTGTGGTTTCTATTTGTGTGTATACATTTGAGTTGATTGTAAAATTCTGATGTACTAATTATTGTGTTAGAAATAGTATTCAAATCATTCTGTTTTATAATATAATTTTAACATGATATATATATTATTTTTTTAAACAACACTTTCATTTCTTATTTCATCCCTCTGAACTTTAGACGTGTGTAATGTTCCACTTTATCCATCCGTTTACTGCTATTGTGGCGGGGCCAAGTGGATGTGGGAAGTCAAATTTTGTAACAAATTTCATAAAATCAGTTACAGAAATATGTAATTGTGATTTTAATCAAATCACATGGTGCTTTGATGAAATGCAACCTTTATATAATTTACCAAATGTTAACTATCATCAAGGAATTCCAAATCTTAATATGTTTGATGGTGAAAACCCACATCTTGTCATTATTGATGATCTAATGCGAGAGTCTGATGGACGAATTGTGGATATATTTACAAAAGGTAGTCATCACAGGAATCTTAGCGTATTTTATTTGACACAAAATTTATTTCATCAGGGTAAAGGTCAAAGAGACATTTCTTTAAATTCAAGTTATATAATATATTTCAAAAATCCTCGAGATAAAACTCAAATAAGATATTTAGCGCAACAAGTGTCACCAGATAATCCAAAATTTATCGAAGATGCCTACAGGGATGCAACTTTAGAAGCGCATGGATATTTAATGGTAGATTTAAAACAGAATACAATAATGATTTTTGTCGTATCAAGACAAATGTATTCCCATTTAATGGTCACTGCACAGTCTACGTCCCCACGAAAGAGTTTAAATACACCAAGAATCAAACAATTCAAATCATTTCTAAATGATGCATCGTCGACTCAGAACGCATAAACATTTGCTAAACGCTTTGCATACGCTTAAACCAAAATATCAAAGAGCGTTACTTAAAACGTGTGATGAAGAAGAAATAAATTGTATTTGTGAATGTATTCATAACGTTTTACAAGGAAAGATACCTCTTAAAGATCAAGATAAACAAAAATTGAATAAACACAAAAATATACTCCGTAAACTGGTGCATAAGTGTAAACATAAACTAAGAAAAAATATTATTATACAAAAAGGAGGGGCGTTCTTACCAATAATATTAGGTGCAATATTGAGTGGATTAGTAAGTGGACTAGCCAGTTAACATGGAAAATGCTAAGAAAAAAATATTATGAATTTTCAAAGTTCAGTTGATGCTGAATCTTTGTTGGCTTGAATTTAAAGAAATGTCTCTTTGACCTTTACCCTGATGAAATAAATTTTGTGTCAAATAAAATACGCTAAGATTCCTGTGATGACTACCTTTTGTAAATATATCCACAATTCGTCCATCAGACTCTCGCATTAGATCATCAATAATGACAAGATGTGGGTTTTCACCATCAAACATATTAAGATTTGGAATTCCTTGATGATAGTTAACATTTGGTAAATTATATAAAGGTTGCATTTCATCAAAGCACCATGTGATTTGATTAAAATCACAATTACATATTTCTGTAACTGATTTTATGAAATTTGTTACAAAATTTGACTTCCCACATCCACTTGGCCCCGCCACAATAGCAGTAAACGGATGGATAAAGTGGAACATTACACACGTCTAAAGTTCAGAGGGATGAAATAAGAAATGAAAGTGTTGTTTAAAAAAATAATATATATATCATGTTAAAATTATATTATAAAACAGAATGATTTGAATACTATTTCTAACACAATAATTAGTACATCAGAATTTTACAATCAACTCAAATGTATACACACAAATAGAAACCACAATTATCTTACATTATTTACAATCAAACAATAATTAAATTTTACAATCAATACAAATTTTATTTACACACAGACATAAAAGTAAAAAAATATTAACATTTAACGCAATTTATAATGACCCCAAGCTAATGTTTCAATGTTATTATCTAAAATATACCTCTTTGTGTCATTATACGATAAACCAATCTTATTTAATTTTTGTGTGAAAATTGTGTGTTTAATTGATTTAAATCTAAGCATACTGTAATATTGCACTTTTTTATTAAAAAGAGAAGACTTATAACAATTCATTGTCATCTTTTTAGTGATACATTTATTGATCCCTTTTGCCTTGGCTATAGTCTTGTTCTCTAAGTTAAAAGCGTACATTTTAGATCGTAAACCTACAAATTCTTTCATGATTTTACCATTATTTTCATCTTTGAAAAAACCTAATTTCTTTTTATTCAATTTTGGATATTCAAAAATGTTATTTGAATCATAATCTGAGGTATCGAAGTACGAGGAAAGGTCAGGTTTTATATCAGTGTAAAAATCATCTGTAAATATGTGATATACTAAACTATCCGTATCTGTATACAATAATTTGATTTTACTAAACTTTTGAATCATATATTTATAATGAAAATCATACATTAAGGTTTTTGATATATCTAAAATACAAAACCCTAAATAAATTGGTTTGTTATATACTAACTTAGTCTTTCGCAACTGAACCGCAACTAGGTCTTCCGAAAATATAGAAAGACTATGAAAGTGTGGTTTAGCAATTAGATCTTCAGCACCTAAAGCTTTACCCTGATTCTCCCAGTGTGTAACTAATTTTACGTTAACCCTTTTTTCAATATTCTCCATAGTCTTACCGAAGACTGAATTATTCATTAATTTATAAAAATCTTTTTCGAAATCTGATTTTGCTAACGTTCTTAATTTTGTGTTTAGATCTATGTACATTTTTAACCAGGGAGACTGTTTAAATTTCAAAACTCTATGAATTTTTATTAATTTAATCCCCATTTCTATGCACTGCTTTAAATTTCTATAATGAATTACATATTTATCTTTATTATTTCAATTTGGGATTAATTTACTCTCATTAGTATTGCCTACACAAATGTTTTCTGGACACAAAGGAAAGTCCGAATGTAAATCATGAAGTTCATCTGGATATTCCAAATCAACTTCTAAAATGAAACCGAAGTCCGATGTCTCAGACACATTAAAATCTGTATTCGGATTTATCCATTCAAATCCGCCAGTAGGAAGATATTGAGACATAGCCCAACCATATAAATTGTTGGCATCAAAATATGTGATATATGAATTTGGTTTCTCAGCATCATAATCCTCCATGTATTTGTTATTAGCTCTAGCGTAACGATTACTACATTGAGATACACCACCCCTGATACCTGACCTAGTAAATGCAATTTTCTCATAATCTGTTAAAAGTTCTAATTCTATTTTTGTATATTTTAGCATTGCATCCCAACTTAAACCAGGAGCTGTGTAATAATGAGCAGGATCTAAATCATAAGTATCAATGCATAGCTTTCTAAAGTTTTCAAATACGTCGGATAAAAGTAAAACGTCTGTTTTTAAATACAAGTTTGAGTAATCTAGCATACTACAACAACCAAAGTGTTCCCAAACATCTTTAGCATGATTGTAATCGTCATTTGAAATATGGGAATCTGTGAGCGAGCTATAAAAATGTTTTTGTTCGGGGAGTGACGTTAGGTTTAAACTATCATAACTAGTCATTAATTCATATGGATAAACCCCTTTCCGTTTTAAACGAATGAAATCTTCATCATTAGGGAAATTTCTACGTAATTCTTGAAATTGATCATTACTGAGATTATTGGCTAATTGTTCTAATTTACATGATAAAAACTTAAATGAATCTACGAATCTCAATATAACTTCAATATTATTTATTTTTATTTTTTTGGAAAAGGATATATATTTTTCTTTATTTTGAGGAATAACTTCGACTTCACCATCACAAAAGTTTAATGCATGAACAATAAAATGAGCATCATAGTGACTAAGGTTGTGTAAAAATATTGGAATATGACGTGGTGTTCTGAACTTCGAGCTACATGATTCATGAGCAACACCTCTAAAACTACCTGTGTACCAATCAAAATCATACAAGGGTTCTGCTAATTCTGTTTCACAAATATGACAAATGGTTGCGTTTGAAATTTTGTTTTTGTCTTCATTTGTTAGCGTAACTGGACATATTTGAAATCTATTTTTTCGAATTATTTCTTTCAAATTGTTAGATAAACTTTCCATAAACACTTGTGCACAGTTGGGTCCGTAATATGTTACATATTTTGATAATTTATCATCATATGAACATTTTATATAATAACCAAAACTATACACTTCATGTTTCTGAATATTATGTGTGAAAGGTTTGGATGGATCGTTAGAACATGATTCTATTGGTTTTAAAAATGCTTCAAAATCAGCATAAACTACGAATGGTATCTTTAACTTTTTTTCAAAACTGTCAAATTTAATTTTATCACTTGAAGTAGGTTGACCAAACCAATTCTTTTTTAAAGTTTCACTGTTTGGTAATTCTGTACAAATGTAGGCACAATCGTATTGTTCATGGTTATTTAACCTTTCCTGAGATGGAAAATGAAGTAGACACGCTTCGCAAATATACATAACGTGACCATGTTTTGAAATTTGATTACTAACTAATCGCGATAAATTTTTTATGTAACAAAAATGATTTTTCGTATCCTTGGAAAAAAATAATAAATTGATATGTCTAGTTTTACGACACTTTGTTAAAAATAATAGACCTACTATAGTATTACATCGTTTTTCTTTATTATATTCTAACCCGAAAACATTAATACTAATATCATTTAATTTCTCTACTTTTGCTATGTCTGAAATTTTAACTGGAAAGGAAATACCATCAAATTTAAGTTTATTTGCATGTTTAGCGTACGATGACACCCGATCCGCGTTTTTATTTACGGGATATAACGCTGAGAGTAACGCCCATTTAAAACAAAAATAATCTTTGTTTTTTACATTTAAAACAGCCTTTTTCAATTTTATGTCACGGGGAAGGTCTATGTATGAAGTACCACGCAGGGGGTTGAATTTATTAACATTCATGTCTATAGATTTTACGTTTTTTAGACTCCATCCACTATCTTTTCTTTCAAATGCACTAATTTTACTAGTAATTGTATCATTCAAAGATGAAAGAAAAATATTTAAGTCATCTCCTTAACAAATAATATAGTTAAATGTTTGAAAATCAAATGTATTATGAATATCTTTAGTTTGTTGAACAAAATCAGCATCCAGTATGAAGTTTACTTTAAAAATGATGTGTTGATGAATACACTCTCGTATTAAAAATAAAATATCATCTTTAATAGAATTTAAAAACAGTTCAGGAGTTTCAAAATTTACTAATGATGAACGATCTACTCTACTCTTGATTTTATAAGTTAAAATTCTGTTTCCAAAAGCAGATTCAATAACACTAACGTTTGATAAAGAATTATGTGAATTTAAAAGATTATTTTTGTGAACATTACTTTTAAAATGATTAGCTAAATATCTTTTCTTGATAAATATATGACACGTTAGACATTCCACTTGATCATCGTTACCGACACTGGTCCCTGCAGAGGTAGACGCTTCTTCTTCCGTTCTTGGCTTTTTGCTGTTTTGTGACTCACACAAAGAATGCGATTTAATATTTACAAATCACTATAATTAAATATTCACAAAACGAAATTTGTGACTCACACAAAGAATGCGATTTAATATTTACAAATCACTATAATTGAACATTCCTATGACAACCATTGAATAGATTGGTACTGTAATAATCTGCTAATAACAGTAAAATCATGGATACACTAGAATTACAAAAACATATGAAAAAGATTCATCCCAGTCTAGAAAATAATGTTTATGCTGCTAATAGACTGCCTATGTATACCCATGTACCAACGTATATAATATGCAATTTGGATGCGGATGATAAACCAGGTTCACACTGGGTAGCTGTACATATCGATACGAATAACATCGGTCAATATTTTGATTCATATGGACGTACACCTGAGCGATTTCATCTCCAGTTTTTGAAAAGGAATTGTAAGAGATGGGACTGGAATGTTGATAGGATTCAGAATGATTGGACTTCAGTTTGTGGTGAATATTGCTTAATGTATTTGCTATTTAAGTTTCAGGGACGTTCAATGCATAGTTTTACGAGCATATTTACAGGGAACACACTGTACAACGATATTTTAGTGGATGAGATGTTTCGCTCCTATTTTATAAGTAGACAAGGCTACAATTTAAATGTTCATCAATAATTATTTTTACACAAGCCAGTTGTTATACGAGTATAAGCAACAACATTTTGGAAATAAAAATGGTAGTAAAATGAAGGAATGTGTTTTATTGATGATTCAGAAAAGCGAGGTAGATCGTAAGAGATAATGGGACGCTAATGACTCAATTAGATACGAGTAAATCGATCAGAGATAATGGGACGCTAATGACACAATTAGATACGAGTAAATCGATCTGCACATCTCCGAAACCGTGCATCCTACACAAAAATGGACCGCAGATTCGAGCTCAGAGCACATCAAAACCATACCAACCATACCAAACTTTTTTTTTTTTTTTTTTTTTTTTTTTTTTTTTTTTTTTTTTTTTTTTTTTTTTAGGATTCGTCATCCGTTGACGACCGATGAGGGCGGTGACTCAGGAGTGAGCCAAAACCGGCGTATCCTTACTACTATGTAAATATCTCGTTTGAAAACAAAATACTTTATTTAGTTAGGCCTGTGAATAAAGTGAATATAATTTATTTTTTTAATCATGTGCGAGTTCGACTCGCGATTACAATAAGTAAGTGATAATAATACAGGCCTGTGACTAATAGACGAACAGGCAGACAGGCAGACGCCACCAGTAGTCTTAAGCTACGGTTTCGTAAAAGAGCGGTAGCCACTACATAATGTATCCAATTTACCGACTGAAACGTTATTTATGTAGAGCCTAATCAAATCCTTGTTTCCAATTAATATAATTTTCACTTAAAACAAATATCAATTTTATGTTCGTATTAATTCAGTTGATTTCAAAATGACAAGTACCATTGAAAAAGTCATAAAATGTTTTGAAGTTGTTGCGCAAATTGAACTTTATATGCAAGTAATAAAGTTGTTTTTCCAAAATCACATATTTGTTTACTTGTTTGGAAAATAAATTGTGAATGCGGTTTAAGTTAATGTGTTTTCCTAGAAAGCGTTTATTTTACACCAAACCGCGCTGCCTTCATTTTCTTGACAGCCGTCCATTATGTGGCGGCCATGGCTCTTCTAGGAAACCATAGCTCCAGTAACAGGGTCCCATTAGTACCCTTCTGGGTATGAAAGCCTAAAAATAGAACACTATGCTGTCATTACATCGTCTTAATATACCAGCATCTTACCTAACCCGATTACAAACGCGTACGTCACAAATATTCCGCCTACAGTCTTAATTAGTGCTAAGACAATTACAGGCACTCAAACATGAATATTCGTATATGGGTTAATTGAATGTAAGCCTTGTAGGCGCTTCTATTAACTCTGAACATCGCGTGATTGATCGCCATACAATACGGATGGATTTCGGGAGGCAAGTGGAGTCAAGTGATTTTCTTTTAGCGATGAGAATTAGTACTTACCGTTTTGTATGGTCTATTGGAAGTTCGTCACGCGAACGTACCACTTACATAACTATTTCTAATTTTGTCACCTTTACAATATCCCAAGAGAGCAGTGGTGGCCCAGTGGTAACGGCCGCGACTTACGAGTAGCAGGCTGTAGGTTCGAACCCAGACAGGTGCTTTACTTTGTGTAAGTTATTTTATCACCATTGCTCTAAAATCAAAATCAAAATATTTTATTTCACATAAACCTACATGGGCCCTTATGAAACGTCAGAAGTTAGGTGCCCGGTTGAAATTGGTCGTTTCCTATGGAGAACACTCAAGACGGTGAAAAAAACCATCCTGAGGAAACCGGTATATCCTAGAACCAAAAATTTGAAGACATGTGACATTTACCAACCCGCACTGGGCCCGCGTGGTGGACGGCCCATTCCCTCTCAGAGAGGAGACGAGGCCTATGTCCCAGCTGTGGGAACATTATAGACAACTAAACCTAGGCCTGTATTTTAAAATCCCATCCCCATCCCCATAATCTCACCTAGTAAAGGTTATCAACGTTCTACGATGGCGAGTGATGGATTTGGTGTTGATGGTGGAACTGAGCACAAATCCAAATTCCAAACCGCTAAAGAGAATTTCCAAATATCAAAAATCCACGCTAGTAAAAGTATATTTGTTATTAGAGACCTCATGGGGTAATCCAGTTACATAGACTTTTACACTGAAACCCCCTCGGTGACCTTTTCACAAAATTTGTAGGAGTTTGAGATCAATGAGACCTCGTGTAAAGCATTCGTATTCCTTTTATAGTGTCTAAACCAAGAGGCTATTCTAAGACCAAGATATCCTTCTAAGCCCTCGTACGCACGGACTATTTTTTATCGCACATTGGATTCTCGTGTTGAGTAGAGCATTATAAATCCAATAGCATCCCAGCGCGACTTTTCAACTATCGGCGCGAAGCAGTGCGCATGGAAATCCAGTGCGCGATAAAAATCGGGACCGCAGCATTATATGACAACCACAGCGCAAAATCCAATAACCTTCACAAATAACTGCAACAGGACAATAAATATCTTTTCTCAAACATGCTTGGAAATTTGAGCATTATTTTGACAACCTTCTTCGAGATAAATCGAAATTGCTGTACTGGCTAAATTCATGCGAGCAGCGGCCGGCAAAAGTTGTATGAAAATCCACATCTGTCGTGTTTATCGGCCAAATAAATTAATTATAATTTAAAAAAAGAACGATCTTTTACTCCTAAACATAGCAACCAAGGAGATAACTTATTAAAGGTTTTATTTAAATTTCGAACTGGCTTGCAAATAGAAAGCTAGTATATTGGAAAAAAAAAAAACAAATGAACACTTTAACGCGGGAAAAATTATTGTTGTTTAATTGTTCGTCATTGATTTTGAAAAGTACTTAATAGTATTTGACAAAAAAGTTCTAGCTAGGTACTACTTATTTTTAATTTCCATGCATTATTTGAGAACAGCACTATACAAGCCTTGGCCACAACTAGGCATTGATGGACTTACGTATGTGGGCCGAGGCGAAGCTGAGGGATTACACGTTCATCCATCAATGCCTCTTTTGCTGGCCGCTGCAGTAATGTACTATATTAGAACTGCAACAGGTAAATAAATATCTTATATATAGAAGGATGAGGTTAAAAGTTCTTCAGTCCTAGAACATTAGTAACCAGGAATCACGTGCGAGATCTTCAGATCTCTATAGATCGCAATTCCATTTGTTAGGTCGTAAAACCAAGGAAAACGGATAGTGCACTCCAAATACGCTGTTAACGTTTAAAACGTTTTTGAACGGACATGTCGGAAGTCCGACCACGTGGTGAAACATTTTTAGGAACGTGGAATCTTTCTTGTTATTGCCTATTGCCGTCTAGTACTTTTTTTTAATGCAGAGATTGAACCTTTGAGCAAGTTAACCCTTTTTATCCCACTCCATGTAAAATAATTGAGCTGCATCCGGTTAGACCGGAAGCCGACCCCAAAATCGCTGGAAAAAGACTGGGTAAGATTGATTGATTATGTTGCTTCAACAATAAAAATTACGGCTGCTCTGCAAAATTAAACAACAAATATTTTTCCAGTAAGCTAAAATCGTTTAGCGATCTGTGACGTAAAAATACAGTTCAAAGATGAATGAACAAGGGAATGATATCCATGATTGAAATACCGACTGCTTTATTTATTCATTCATTCAACACGTATTTTTCTGTAATCCTCCCCATTTGCTTATTAATATTTATGTTACATCGCTTTGTACAGTTCATGTTACGTATTAATAAAGTAAGTTTTGCGACCCACGTGTGTCCTTATTATTGTCGTAGGAGGCACTTATTTATTTCTAAGAGATACAAGATGTAGTTTATTACTCGTCTCATCTCATACCTGTAGTTAATATTCAGGTAAATGTTCTCATTTACCTGAATATTATATTTTGAAGAAGGAGAAGAGTTTCTATTACAAATGCTACTAATATTATAAACGCAAAAGTTTGTGAGGATGGATGTTTGTTACTCTTTAACGCAAAAACTACTGAACGGATTTGGATAAAATTTGGCACACAGATAGTTTAACACATAGGCTTTGTACTTTTTATCCTGATATTCCCACGCCGGGTTCGAAAATTATGCGGGTTAAACCGCGGGGCGCTGCTAATGTGAACATACAATGTATGCCGCACAATATTATAAAACTAGATTTAAGGATGTTATATTTTTATGATTAGTCTTAACTTTTAATCTCGGTCCAATTAAAATGACAAAAGCAGAAGAGCCGTTTAGTCCAGTAAAGGACTATTTTAAAGCACCGATGCGACAGGACACAGAAATGCTAATTATTTTCTTTCTGGCCCCCTTACTAATAAACGTTGTATAGTGTCTGTATAGTTATACGCTTTGTCTTCTTCTCTCGAAAGTCAGATTACTGACGACTCTGTGTGTAACTATTCATCTGATATAATACGTTTCTAAATGTATAAATAAAATTGGTAATTGTTGCTTTTCGTCTTGTGATAGTAGTAAATAAATACATGACGAGGACGTCGCAGCAGAACGCTTGTGATGGCGCCAAACATGTAGCTGAACTGAACTTCGCGGGCCGAGCCCGAGTCCATTTAGATTGCCATCGACACGCTACGAAGAAAAAGAATGCATATTTCAACAACTATGAGCTATACCTATGACGCAAAAAAATTGCCTAGTTACGGTCTTTCCAGAAAACTACTAAAAATATTTATCATAGAGAAATGACTAGCATTTTTAATCTGACATAACTTGACTGCCCGCAGGACTCAACCCGTCTCGGGTCCCCGGAACGAAGCATAGAGCATAGTTCATGTTATTTTTTGTTTCATCTTCTTAATAATATACCTATTTAGTAGTTTACTTTAGAGGTCATATTTAGATCTTATCCAATAAGTTACCTTTGTTTTAAATCAAGATTTTCAAAACCTGGCCTCGCTTATTAAAGATTTAATTACAGCTCACAATGTTGAATAGTAACTTATGAAATGTCAGTTTTTCAGTTTATTATAAGTACCTAGATGTAAACTTTATCTTGAAACAAAACTTTATTAAAACATTTGTACAGTCAACAAAAGAGATAAGTATGCAGGGTCTATGCAGGATCGTCGGATATAGTTGAAGTTTAATGAGAAACCGATGGATGTTCTCGAATTAAATTTTATATAATGGAAAACAAACAGCTCATTTATCAAATTAAATTTCAGTCGACAACATCCATCGGTTTCTTACTAAACTTCAACTATATCCGACGATCCTTCATACTTATCTCTTTTGTTGGCTATACCTTCTAACCTATTACTACAAGACGGCTTCCACGAATTTCTGAACCTACCACGTAGCTGCTACTCTTTGTTGTAATTATATTTCTTGGAAATTCAGACTTTCGCTAACAAACAACACATAAGTATTCCTCCCAACTCAAAACAGTAATTTCTCAAACTTCCGTAACACCGCGAAATAGGAACAGCCTCATGGTTCTATTTATTTTCCAGTACCTACTGTACTCCGTACTTTTGTTAAGACCGCATCACACGGTTCCATCACCTCCTGGTACCGTACAGACGGTAAAACACGGTATAGACGCCTACCTATATTAGTACCTACGTACCTTTTTATTACACGTCGATTTAGCGCTGGAAAAGTTCGTGAGTAATAAACTTTATACAGTGGGTGTTCTCATTCCGATTGGGTTTCGGAATTCTACTCCGAAATAAACATTCTGTTTTGTTATGCCGATAAGATGGGTGTTTTGTACGGTATCCTTAATAAAATAAGTGTTATTTGCGAACACCTACGTAAGCCTATTTTTGTAATACTGAATACGTTTACTAGTAAATTGCAAAGTACTCTCAGACGGAGAATAATTTGACTATTTATTTTTATCAGACGCGTTAACGAGTTTTTGTCTGGTGGATAGGGATTACGTTTGTACTTTAATTGTCTTTTAAATTGAATAAAGTAAATGCATGTCTGTTAATTAATGGAACTCACACGTTCAGAAGATTAAATTGATAACGTACAAGTCCCAGCTGAAAAAATATTTTCTAGGTACTTAATTCTTTTATCGTGTCAACTGAGGTTATACCTGCGGGACAACTAAAAGAAAAGCTCTTATCGTAATGAAAATAACAGCTAGTCAGGGTGATTAGAAGTTTCGAATACACCGATAAAATGCTTCAGTAACAAACTGATCCCTAAAACTTTTTTAGGTACAGTATACAGTGTGGCGATTAGATATCATATTTATTGAAACCACGTATTCTACATAACGTATTTTAAAGATACACAATTAAAATAATTAATAATAATTAACATTCTAGCAATGGGACCATTTTGTTTAAAATTAACAATACTAAAAAGTTTGTGTTAAATTGTTGATACAATCGCCCCGCGCGTGTCTAGTACCTTATTATTAAGGGTGGTTTATATCGCGCCAATTTTTAAGCTAGCTATTTATTTTGTTTGAAAAATTAAGTTTTCTATTTTGAGTAAAATTTATTATTTTATGGATAGTACGAGTAATAAAAGCTCCGACAAAAAAAAAAAAGAATTGTCCTTACTCAAAATATTAAATCTACTGCCTAAAATACTAACTTTCCAACTACTTTTGTCCGAATAAAAATGACGAAACGACCGAATGAGATACTGAAATTGTCGAAAAATAAACATGACTGTCTATTGCTATAATACTTTTCTACCAGCTTAAATTACGTTTTAATATATACTTAGGTAACGGTATTTGTATTCTCATTCGCTCGCTTTTGCATCCTATATCGACGGAGCCCCGTTAAAGGGTTTAAAGTAACCTAACCAAACCGAACCTCAGGGTGCCCTTCGCTCACTCTTGCATCCTAAGTCGACGTAGCCCCGCGTATATATTTAATATGATTATTTTGACAAAACCTCTGTTGTCGGGAACTTAAAAATTTTGGCAAAGGTTCAGTATTTTATTCGGAAGTTTAGTTTTGTTATTCGAAGATCCATTTTTTTTAGTCTGCCACAAATCGCTGGAGGTTAATTTGTTTTTCGGAACCATTATTATTTCCCTTATTTTATTATTTAAACAACTTTTAATAACCGCTGCACGCGTTTAATTATTCAATAAAACAAATTAAATTAAGTGGGTTGGAAAACTTGAATATGTAGGATATACAGGGTTATTGGAAAAACCTTAACAACCTCTTAAGAGGTCATTGTACTCATCATTATGAACAACTTTTTACTATGGGACCAAATCTAAAATCGCGAAAAAAATCAGCTGTTCCCTACATTTATGTTCGTATAACTCGTCAAAATGTAGGGAACAGCTGATTTTTTTTTTGATCCTCTTAAGAGGTTGTTAAGGTTTTTCCAATAACCCTGTATATTAAAGTTTTCCAACACTTTGCGGAGGTAAAAACCCATTCCCACACAACATTAATATCCGCGTACCGTACAATACGTTACCATAGTACCCTCCATTTAATACTACATCATTACTAAAGTGCAAGTCACTGCGGAACCCCATCCGCTACTGTCACTCAAAGACACTATGGTATCAGGACAAAGCCTTCCATTTTGTATATTAAAGTGAGTTTCCAAAGATGTTGAGTATTGTAAGTTGGAAGGTACATGGGTTGTTTTAATTTACTTGTCCTCGAATTTGAAGGATCATTTATTATAGGTTTGGAAATGTACATGTTTGTATGTAGACGCCAGCACATCAAGCTACCCGAAACTGTCAAATTTTCCCAATCAACTTTGAACCTTATACTTTAGCGGTAAAGCTGAAAATCTATTGCAGTAGCTTGATGTGCTGGCGTCTTTACCTTACCAACATGGGTGTTTCTTTATTAAAGTACGACATAGTTATTTAGGGCCTAAGAATACTTCAAATCAAATTAAATCATTTATAATATTGTTTGCCAACATGGGTAGGGGTATAGCTGATGTTATACATGTTTTGATAATGTTCTCCATGCTCTGCCGTCACTTGGGCATGCAAAATTTACACATGAATTACAACTTACTATCAAAATACCATGCTGAATAACAATCATTATTACAAAATTATTAAATTAGAAAATCATTTCAACTCAAACTCAAAGCATTTAATTCAATTAAATCATTTACAGGCACTTTTGAATTCTCAAGAAGTCGGTCAGTCAGAAAATGTGAAGCCAGTTGCCCATTCCAAAGCGTAGTAGGTACTGTGGAGAAGAACGGACAAGAAACTCCATGGACACTCTTTTAAATTATATTTTTACAAAAATATTAGTTACATCATTACTGTTGAATTTATAATATATGAGAACGATGTTACCATTTTATTTTTCATTTTTCAATGTCAAGGAGTATCTAATAGTCAATAATTAAAATGCCATAGTAAATAAATAAAAGTTCTAGATAAATAATAACTGTGAGTTACACATGTTATTTCTATCACTGAATATCTGATTATTATTATTATTGGCCATAAGGATTCTTCACACTGTAATACACTTTATCAGTTAGAAATTGCTTTAGCTTCCCCTTAAATATTACAACAACTTTTAGTAGGTACCTACAATAAAATATTAGTATAACATAATCAGCCTATAATGTTCCCACTGCTGGGACACAGGCCTCCTCTCGTCGAGAGGGAGTGGGCTGTAATCTTCCACATGCCGGTTTCTTCACAATTTTTTCCTTCACCGTTTTGAAAGCAGTAGTTAGGAAATTATTTACACAAAGTAAAGCGCCTGTCTGGGTTCGAACCCACGACCTACAACTCGTAAGGCCGTTGGTAAAATGGCGCGACAATATGTATGCCAGGCCCCATATAAAACCTTCAATTCTCTTTCATCCAAATCGGTTAAGCCGTTTTAGCGTGAACATCCATACAAACATACAAAAAATCAAATTTTTTCTCTTTATAATATTAGTTTAGATGATATAATTACTTGCTACGATGAGTGATTTATAAAGACTGATGGTTTTCATGGGAAAGCTGAAGGGTTGAACCCCACAAAATGTTCATAAGCTTACCTAAGTAATCCATAAACCTCACAAACTCATTCCTTCTTACTAGATTAGTTCTGTCAGTTGAGACGGGTACCTCATTCCTCAAGTTTGACCCTTCGCAAATACTGAGTAATATACCTAAAGTACAGGATAATGTCTTAGACTAAATCTAAAATCCGTTAATAACCATTTAAGTGCAGGTATCGCATCACAGTTCGCGCTAACTATTCCTAAGTCAGGATTAGGTGCGAGCCTAAATTTAACTACTGCAACCCGAAAGTTATGCGAAATTGAAACAGGGTGTTGTGTGTTGACGACACCCGCGCACTGGCGGCACGGCACGATAAGGGATTTTTAAAATATTATATACATTTTAGTTGAAACAAAGACTATGTTCCAATATTGTCCAATCTTTGTCCATTTTTAGGGTCCTCAAAAAGAAAACGAAACCCTTATAAGGTAACTTCGTTGTTGTTGTTTTGTTATGATTCGTCACCTTAAAATCCCATGCAGTGCCGTACCCTGGCGGTAAGTACCGGCCCTAAACTGCTACACCCACGTCTACCATAACTCAAACTTATATGTATATACAAATTGTAGTTAATGACTAGGCCGATCGCTCATTCGAGTAAGAGACCATTTATCACAATATAGGAACCACCCAACTCCCTCTGAGTCGGCACAATTCTATGATATATTCAGAGGAAAAAATGCACATCGATATTTTGAAATGCGATTAGGTCGAGTGGACTATGATTCGTAGACACGAGTTTGGATTATATTACCCGTTGCTATGATTTCCCGGGAGGCTTTTACATTTCCGTGTAAGACGTGACCCAAACACATGATCCCATAAGAAATATAATCGAGATATTATAACACAGGAAAATAAATCAGCCATCTTTAAATAAAATTTTATTTTTAACCGACTTCAAAAAGGAGGAGGATTATAGGAGTATGTTTTTTTTTGTATGTTTGTTACGCGATATCTCCCAAAAATTCCAAAAATTCTTTTATTAATGGGTAGTTTATGCCTAGGGGTAGTCCCATATAAATTTTATTAACTTTGCTGGAGTCGTTTTTGAGTTATCTTCAGTAATACGTATTTTTTCCACTTAGTTTATATTGACGATGTTATAATAATGATAACTTCCTGTCACTTGTAAATTAGCAAGTACTGATATACGAATTTTTGTGGGGTAAGTACAACTAAAAAATGAAAAATAAAAGCTTTTTTACAAAAATAAAAAACCGACTTCCAAAAAAACACTACAAAGTGAAAAATAACTTTAATTTCGGAAGTCGGTGGCAAAAAACTAAAATGCAGAACCAAAGACACCGACTAACGGCGTAGAATTTTTTTGTTTTATAGAAAACTGCAATACAAACGCGGTCAAAATATATGGAACAGCAAATTTTTGTTTTAATAACCGAAGAAAAAATTAAACTCAAAGGGGTTCAGAATCATGTACTGAATCCATTGCTGCATTGGTAACTGGTAGCGCGTCGGTGTCCCTACCACCCTGTATAAGTAATACACCCACATACCGCCAACTGTGTTGTACGGTAGACTCAAGGAAATTACACAAATTGAACCTTGTATTAACAATAATTTGGTTTTGAAGACGTAGCCGGAGCCCACTAAACGTGTTCATGGAACGAAACGCATGTGCTACGCCGTAGCATGGCGCGTAGCGCTACGAAATAATTATAAGCGCCCACTAATTTATATAATTGACACAATATGTTAGTAAGTTTAAGATATTTTGTTTGTTATATTTTGCAATTCGAAATATTGTTATGAATTTACAAGTATAATAACATCGGCATACATACATAATTTAGTTATTCTCGTAGTCTTCAAAAACAATACTGGGGAGTATTGTTTTTGTTCGGTTTAATACGCCAACATAAATGTAGAACCTATTACACACAAGGTGTGTAAAACTACGTTATTAGAGTCAGCCTATTTTACATAATCGATAATCGATACGATGACTAGTTTCATTTTGGATCGTTAGGTCGAAAACTTACGACAAGTTATTTTTGCTACATTGCTCACAAGCTTGGGTGCATGACGCGGAATTTGTAATATAACTTCATCGAGGAAGAAAATAGTTGAGAGGTTTTAAAAATTGTCTTTGAAAATGCTTCCTTAAACTAAATATTTAAGGAAGCAATTTCAATGTAGCAATGGAGTGGAGAAATATTTATTTAAGTAATAACAGCCGCACGGGTCGTTTGAAGGTAAAGCTACGCTTGCTGAGATCGGTCTGTGGATGGGTGATCCATTACATATCGAGACCCGTCCGTAATTCTGAAAGCACGTTACACCGTTGGCCCGGCTGTCATTTGCAGATCTTTGACAATCGTTACAGTCAGAAGCCCAAAAGTCTGACAACCAGTTTTACCAAGGCGTATCGTGTTGCCCAGTAACTAGGTCAGATAGGCAGCCGCTCCGTGTAAAATACTTGTATTCAAGTGCACCGAGTTTGACTGGGCAGAGAGCAGTGGTGGCCAAGTGATAACGGCCGCAACGTACGAGTTGTAGGTCGTAGGTTTGAACCCAAACAGGCGCTTTAGTTTTTGTAAATTATTTCATCACCACTGCTATCAAAACGGTGAAGGAAAACATCGTGAGGAAACCGGCATGTCGCTAGAACCAAAAATTCGAAGACTTGCGACATCTGCCAACCCGCATTGGGCCCGCGTGGTGGATTACGGCCCACACCCTCTCACCGAGAGCAGGCCCGTGTTCCAGCAGTGGGAATATTATAGGCTGATTATGTGGTTGACTGGGAGCCGACTCGAACATAGTTGGGGAAAGACTAGACAGTTTGATTGACATGAGTGCCTAGGTATAACATCTCGTATAAATTACCAAGATTGCTTTAGGTTCATTAGGTTGATTGGTTAGGTTTCCTGTTAAACCTCAAAGCCACACAATCCATAATTGATTAAACAATTCAATATTTACCTAACTCAAAACCTTACCTATTATGGTGTCCAATCTATCTTGAAATGTCATAGCGGCGCTACTTTCATAAGCAAACTTCAATAATAAATCATGTCTAAATAGTTTTACCGCTCGGTTTAATCCGCATGGATTTCGGTTGTATGAGATAGCTAGATAGACAAATCATTTATTTACTGCGTACAAAAGAATAGCATAACCCACAAAATCACAATTAAATAATAATAAGAGCTGTGGGCCAGTGGTAACGGCCCCGACTTACAAATTGTAGGTCGTGGGTTTGAACCCAGGCAGGCGCTTTACCTTCTGTTAATAATTTCATCTCCACTGCTCTCAAAACGGTGAAGCAAAACATGAGGAAATCGTCATGTCCTAGAACCAAAAATTCGAAGACATGTGACATCTACCAACCCGCAACATTATAGGCTGATTATTTATGCATGAATTATGCAAAATATATTAGATCGAGTAAATAACATTAAAAAAAAACATATAAAAAAATAAAGTGAGTATTTAACTCAAATTTAATTTCACTCCCACAAAGGTTAATTTTTTTTAGAAAATCGTTCTTGTTGTATTAAGGGAGACATCGTCCCCTTATTATTTATTGTTAAGCTCAGTGGTCAATTCGTCCATAATCCGTATATTGCATAATATATAGCAAGCAGTATATTTAAAATTTATTGGTCTCTAGTGTAAATAGTTAATCTAAGTCCGACCTCATCCAGTTTTAAAAATATGATTAAAATGTAAAACTGTTTGTATAAACCTTCTTACAGAAATTGTAAAATCATTTATCAATATATAAACAAAAATGAAATGCTTTGCGTGCTGTTATTTTCTGCGCTACGCTGCGCTGGTTTACAAACACAAAAGTCATTGTGAAATGATCAATTCCGTTTTAGGTAAAAGGTTTTTGGTAGTGTTAATAACATAACTGGTACTAGGTAAAAATTACACCGACAATTTGAAGACGAGGACAAAAGTTATAACTTATTAGAAAAGTGAAGCAGTTCCAATTGTGCAGGTCAAGTAATTCAAACGCGGAGGTCAGATAGGCAGACGCTCCACGTAAAGTACTGGTATTCAGTAGCATCCGGTTAGACTGGAAGCCTAGCCCAATATAGTCGGGAAAAGGGTAGGATGATAGATGATGATGAAGCAGTTCAAATTGATCAAGTGAAGGTAAAGATTGTTTACATACACTGGCCAGTCCAACGCGGCGCTTAAACTATAAAGGATGAGGTGAAGTAAAGACCAGACTTGGACGATGGGTCCAATTTTGATGCAACGTCAAAATATCTTTCGAAACATTGGAAAGTTTCCCGGAAGATTGAAAAACTGAGAAAAACTTAAAGTATTTTTGCCATGGGATTTTTGTATAAACTATTTTTTGTACGGGACAACGTCTGCCAGCTAGAAACAACATAAGTCTCGTATATTTCTTCGGATTTCAAAACGGGGTGATCAATTCAACTGTTCCTTGATATACAGACACTGGTGAGTGGTGACGTCAGAGCATGGTAGCAGCCGACCTCACCACGGAACGCAAACTAATTATTTGTTCGTAAACGATTCTCTGTACCCGACTGATTGACACGCGCCGCAGAATCAGAGCTGTATTGTTTCAGTTTCGGGACGTATCTGAGTAAACACTCTCTAGCCTTATCTCTAAATAGTATAACTGACAGATTTATGAACGAACGAGAGTAACGACATTACTTTTGATAGGCAAAAAAGGGATGGCGATAATATGTGAGCGCGCTCGGAATAAAACAACGTTGTACCAAAAGGAATTGCCGTCATTTCTAAATTTTTATAAACTAAAACTGCTTTTCATAAAATTTGATACGATTACTCCCAATGTTTGAAAGTAAACTTCCATTGAATAACTCATAAGCTTTACTACATAACCGTTTACCTGATACTCTCTACTTTGATTTTTTTTTGGATTGAGAAATTTCATTGTATCTTTTATTCCCTTTATAGAATGCTCGATAGTCAAAAACATACACCAAAATCATAAATCCGTTTTCCATATATTTAAAAAGGTACAGTATAAAGAACAGTTTTTTTTCCAATAAGTCGCTTTTTGTGTATGCCGTCCGCTAAATTCCTCTAAACTACTCAAAGGATTTTGATGCAATTTTTACCATCATTTAGATTTTTTCTGGAAGGTTTATTATGAATAAAACATTAAGATTTTATCAAATCTTGATGATTTGAAGACATGTCGCCACATTATTAGATCGCATCCGTACGAAGCAGGGGTGATCTAGTCTATGAATAGACCAGAGAAGGCAGCCGTAAGCGGCAGAGGAGGACACCGTGGAGTTTTAGTGGGTTAGAGTCCCACATAACTGCTCTATGTCCCCGTGATAGTGCAGAATGCATGAGCATTTCTCCACGTTAAAAAAAAAAAGGGAGACATCAAACAAACAAAATATGTTGTATAGCCTGCATTAAGTGTTGCTATTGTTAAACTTTGTACAGAAATTGAAACAGTTGCAGCGACGTATACGCGTTTTAAACCAAGCTTTGCGCATCCACAGTATGCGAAAGGTTAACAAGAACCATAGGCGTATTAAGAACTAAACCGTCTGTTATGTTTGCAATTCTATGGGAAATGCTAGATAGAAATACGTTTCTATAACGCAATGTTAATAGATTTTTAATACCTATTCGTGTGCTAGAGATGCGTAGTAAATTGTGAGCTCAAGCTTGTGGAGCTTAAATTGTTGAGCTGCTTTTCCAGTTACTAAGTTTGTCATTGGGTAGCTTTCTCAGTGTACCGGTACCGATGGTAATTCGGTACTTTCCATTGGAAATATTCATTCCATAGTCAGTTATTGGCTGAATTCGGCCATAAAGGGTAGGGAAAAAGGTATTCAGCTATGACTGCAACCAATAAAAATAATTATACTGGTATATTTTTACAACATATAGGTAGCTATCATTTATTAAACTTAACCTGATTTAAACCTAACACAGGTTGCGTAAAACAAAAACAACGCGTACGAAGAATGTAATACAGACATTTTTTAGAGACAAAACATATGTGATAGGACGGGATTACAATCAGACACGACGTTGAGGAGGGGAAATCTCCACCCGCCCCCTTTCACCCCCTTTGACCCCCCTTTTAGTGAGTGACGTAAAGCTGATGTGTGACAGGCCTGTCAAGATCCCAACACCATAGCATAAGTACCGGCTTGCGGGAAATTTGCTTAGGAATTGTGCGATTTCGATTTCCGAAGGGTTAAGAACCGGAGGTGACATCTCTCCGGGTTTGTAGACGCGGAGTTTTTTAAGTTAGCTGACCTCCAAATGAGTGAGGGAAAAGCCAAAAAAAATTTTTAATATGGGTAGCAGTGGTTTGATCAAACAATTTGGTTATCAAAGATGCTATGATAAGATAGAAAAATAACTATAAATAGTAGGTACTTAATAAAAACTTTTTTACAAAAAAAACAATCGATTTAAAAAAAAACTACAAAGTGATAAATAACTTTAATTTTGGAAGTCGGTGTCATTGGTTCCGCATTTTCGTTTTTCGTTGTTTGTTTGTTTTTCTCCTCTCACAGAGAGGAGGCCTGTGTCCCAGGAATTACATTATAGGCTGATTATTTAATTTCATGAGGAATTATTTTGTTCAGCGTACGACATAAAACGCCTCCAGACGTAATAACAATAAAACTTCTATTGTGTTTTGTTCAGCGTCTTTCAACCGATTAAAATAACGTTTGAACAGAAAGCATAATAACAGCAAAAAATTTATATGCAAACTCTGTGCCTGCAACTTCGTCCGCCTGCCATGTTCCATGTCGAAAAACAAACTGGTTTTTTTTTCGTGGAACCTTAATTGTATTTCTAAAATTATTTGTATAGAATATGGAGTGAGTATAGGTACTTTTTCCCGAACTATGCACAATTATAACAGTCTAAATAATAATACTAAATTAATATTACTTAATTCTAATATTTCTTCTTTCCTTTTGTTTTTGTATTTATTTATATAGTTAGTAAGTCTTTTAATTTAGTAAGTATCTACCTAACTATTTACACTAGTAAATAGTTAGTTAAGTTATTATGAAAATAAAATAGTTTCATATTAACAGTCTCACACTGAACAAAATACTAGAAAATATCTATCGACAATGCTCTTTGATCGGATGATCTCAATGGCCACCAAAGGCACCTATTGGTGGATACATGGCAAAACAAACGGTCAATTACCGCAAACCGGAGAGTACTTAGACTAATGAGAATCGCTCGCTATAGCACCCCGCATAGCCAATAGCCGAGTGTGAATTAGGTAACTTGTTTACCTGTTGTTTCACTATACCCAGCCACTGGGTTCTGAAAATGAATTGATTTGTTTAGCAATGGTAGGTATTCGGATCGGAATGTTAAACGAAAGCTTTGAAAAGATAAGGCAGTATGTAATGGTAATTAAATTTAATAGTGTTGGGGTTTTTTTTTTAATTAGCTTCTCACCATCTGATGGTAAGCGATGATGATAAAAGAAAATAGTAATTTTCTTCAAGAGGTCAAAATGTATGAAACAGCTAATTTTTTTTTTAACCGGCGAAATCTTTCAACGTGATGTTTTCAGAATTATGTACTGAATCCATGGTAACAGGTTGCGCGTCGATGTACAGACGCTAGCACATCAAGCTACCCAAAATTGTCAAATTTTCCCAGTCAACTTTGAATCTTATAATTTAGCGATAAAGTTGAAAATCTATTAAAGAAATTTGACAGATTGTAGGTAGTACCTTGATGTGCTGGTGTCTGTACTTGCCACCCTGTATAAACACTATGACACTACGCTTCTTTATTATAATAATCACGAAGATATGATGTGTTTCTTAACAGAAATAACGATTTAAATATTAATACCAATTAGAAAAAAACTAAAAGAGTCGAAGTTATTTTTCTTTATAGCTGAATTATTTACTTTATCTTGAAGAGCCTAAAGGGACGTTAGCTAGTTCTCTCACGTCCACAAATCTAGGTCTGGATCTTCAAACTCAAACTCAAACTCAAAGCATTTATTTCAATTAAACCAATTACAGGCACTTTTGAATTGTCAAGGGTCGGTCAGTCAGTAAAATGAAGCTAGTTGCCCATTCCAAAGCGTAGGTACCTATGGAGAAGAACGGGCAAGAAACTCCATGGACACTCTTCTCAGCCTTAACCCACCTACACCTGGCCTTCCTGCACAGCCTTAAACCCCGTAAATCCTGATTTACGAAGTTTGTCCAACAATATATTTTAAGATAAGGTTCTCTTTCTTAATACTTTGGAAAGGGCTTCACGTAACTTGGGGATTACAGCTTGACATCACACTAATATTATAAAGGCGAAAGTTTGTGAGTGTGTTTGCATGTTTGTTACTTCTTCACGCACAAACGGCTGAACGGATTTGGATGAAATTTGGCATACAGATAGCTTATAACCAGGATTAACACATAGGATAATTTTTATCCCGATCTTTCCACGGGATCGAAACTTATGCAGGTGAGACCGCCAGGCGCAGCTAGTTCAACATAACTTTTTTATGATTTTACATCACAGAAAAAAAAGACAAGTAAAATGTACCCACATTTCACCATTTATGTTTAAGTCTCATTTAATCATAGATGAGCAGACTTTCTTCTTCTTTTTCTTCGCTTCGCTCTTGACAGAGCTGTCGTGGTCACGATGAATTGTGTCCAATCGCAGATGTAGTCGTAGTAGTAGAGAGCAGTGGTGGCGCAGTGGAAACGACCGTAACTTACGAGTTGTAGGTCGTAAGTTCGAACCATGACAGGCGCTTTACTTTGTGTAAATTATTTCATCACAACTGTTCTCAAAACGGTGAAGGAAAACATCGTGAGAAAACCGGTATGTCCTAGAAAGAAAAATTTGAAGATATGTGACATCTACCGACGCGCACTGGGCCCACGTGGTGGATTACGGCCCACTCCCTCTCAGAGAGAGCAGACCTATGTCTCAGCAGATTATGCATGATTATGCAGGTGTAGTCGTCGCTCGCCTCACGTTCTCTCTCTACCTCTTTCTGTCAGATGAAGGCCTGGTGCATGTATTAACAGAGCAGCCTTTAACTGGACATAAAAAGTTCGTAAATTTCTAATGGGAAACCCGATAACACATCACCTGAAATGAATATTGGACCTCGCTTCCTAGAAGCGCAGTTCTCGTAGTTATCAGAATCAAAAGTCATTTATTCAACCAAGGCTGAGAATCAGCACTTTTCGAACGTCAAATTTACAAAACCGCCTTTCCTAAATCATCATCTACCTAGCCTTTTCCCAACTATATTGGGGTCAACTTCCAGTCTAACCGGATGCAGCTGAATACCAGTATTTTACATGAAATGTCTGCCTATCTGACCTCAACAACAAAGTTGCTGAATAAGGCCCTTTGTACACACACGTTTTTCTTGTCGTGAAAAACTACATTTTATTCGCCGTGTGTAAGGTTATCAGTGTTATATGGATCACTTGGAAGCTTGTACAAGGACAAGGTTTTTTTCACGGCGCGATTTATACGCCCCGTACCGTAATGAAACCATGCCATGTACAAAAGGCCTAATACGATACCCCTTGGTAAGACTCCCCTGGTCCTTGCCTTCGTCTATCCAAACTCAAACTCAAACTCGAAGCATTTATTTCAATTAAACCATTTACAGGCACTTTTGAATTGTCAAGGGGTCGGTCAGTCAGAAAGATGAAGCTAGTTGCCCATTCCAAACCGTAGGTACCTATGAAGATGAACGGGCAAGAAACTCCATGGACTCTCTTTTAAATCAAAATAATATGGTTACACAGTCTTGGTCATTCATGTTAAAAATGATGCATGTGAGAACGATGCAGAACGTTAAAAGCGTCCATAATGAAAAGACGAGAAAAAAAGCAATTCAAATATTAAATTAAAATAAGCCATGGCAGCAAAGAGATGACCAGTCCCTACTGACGGCGCCTGTTTTCGAATATGACGCATGTATTAGTGCATGTGTTAGTGTGTGTGTTGGATTTTTTATGTATATTTTTAACTGTGTTTAGTTTAGTTTGTGATCATCCTATGCGAGTCGCAATAAATACTTTTTCTTTCTTTCTTTCTTTCTTTCTTTCTTTTACCATTCAGCTCAACCATTTTGAAGGGAGCTAAATGATCCAACATAAAATCTAAAACGATCTTCGCCTTATTACAGCTTCAAACAAAAATTGCCGGATCGGTACATTTTCTTACGGCTAACTTAGTTTACAGCAGCAAACCCTTATAATTCGGGCCTGCTTAACGTTTAATGTTTTAGCCAGTAACTTCGTTAAGACCCTAGGGATAATACGTAAGTCGCTGTACTCTTACGCGTATGTACTTTAAATTTAATGAGCTTAAACGGTTTAGTGGTGAGAATATTAAAATATTGTTATACACTCATTAGAGGAAAGATTAATGAGTATTCAAATAGCTACTAAATATCGTAGTGCAAATCGGGTAATAGCCAGCAGCAGAGGACCATTGTAAACCTTTCCTGTCTTATTACAGCACTAGTTCTAACTTTGGTCCAAGCTTTTAGCCACTTTTTGTGTTTTGAACCTTATTTCAACTGAAGTAAAGTTCTAAGTACAAAATTGACAACTTAGACTTGGGATAAAATTCGATATTTAATTATATAAAATTCGAGTCTAAATATTATCAGGTTTTGTAATAAGGCCGTTAGAATGTGCGAGCTTCCGATTCTGGCACGCAAATGGAACCAACTCTCGGAAACACCACATGCAAGGTATGGTATCAGATATGTTTTCATATACCTACATAAACCGAGCTTTCAACGATATAAATTGGAAATCAACCCCTAAATTGTTGAAAAATCTAGCTGATAGTGACCGTTATTTTTACTCTTTAGTTTCTAAACTAGTCAATTTGGCAAGAAAAAAAACAAGAATTTGTCTCTTTAATAGTATTGAGTACGTAAGCATTTTCTTTTTGCTCTAATAAAAAATAGTTTTTCTTTCAGGCAAGATGGCGAATTTGTAATGTAGGTGTGATTTGGGTTTTTTGTTACTTTCCGAGCCATTCGTCTGTTTTCAATATTATTGGATTGTGTGAATGGGATCAAGTACCTACAAGACATTTGAAATTGAAAATAGTAAATTGTATTTTATGGCATTTGTTCTAGTTTTCACAGACACAGCGTCATTTCAATTAGGGATTTATTGTTACAGAATTAGGGAGTTACAGTTTATAAAAAAGGATTATGAAGGGATCATAGTTACCTACTTACTGTTTTTAGATCAAGCAACTACTTATAGGTGGATAATGGTAGGGATAATCTCAAAACATCACAGGTTGACGAGGACCTAAAATGTGACATATGCAAAAGCAATTCCTCGTGATCAACAAGTCTCTAGGATCCCCATAAATTGGATAGCTGTTTGCTCTAGGCCATTAAACAAATTTACTGAACCCACAAATGAAATTGACAGCACGGACCGTAGATTCAACACGCTTAAATCAACGAAGATTCCTGAATTATAGAAATCAAAATTAATATTGAAGAAACTCCGAAGATGGCGGGTATAAAAATAGGAACGAGTTCCAAGACCATTGTTTTAGTCAAACGATTTCAACGGATATTAGTCGAGCGGAGAAACGGGCCCAAAGAATGTTACCGAAGAATTTCATAGATTGCTCCAGCCCCTTTCAAAATAATGAGGTTCTTGACTATTGCTTGAAATTTTTCATAATTATTTTAATTAAAACACATAAATATTGGATGGAACGCACACTAGAATGGACTTGTTACTTCGTTGAATCGGTAATGTAATTATGAACCTTTCAAAATGGATAGCCGATAATGAGATATAGAATGTTTTGGAAAACATTGTTGAATGAATTACAAATTAATTTAGCAAATTGTGTATTTATTGTACTCAATGGCCCATATTAAAAACAAAAGTTTGGTATAAGCATTACGCGAATTTATACTAATACAGGGCTTCCAGTGACAGAAATCAAAAATTAAAAAATTAAAAAAAAAAACTACACCTCTAATAAAAAAAATATTAAAAAGTATCATCTCAGTACATTGAACCAAAAACTTTGTTCTCAAGGAAGTTCGTGTCCTTTATATTATATCAAATTGATATCTTGTACAAAAGACAAAACATTTGCCCTTTTCCCTGCGGCTGCGCGAATTTAAGAAACTTCGGTGAACTTTTTACAAGTAAAGTAACATTTTGACAAGGGGTAGCTGTCGTTTTGTTGCGTGGAGTATTTTTATGTCGACAACACTTTTTTTATTCCCTTTAAGGAGGGCTGTTGTGATAAAAATGTTGTTCAGAATAAAAATGAAAGCAGAAATGTAAAAATGTATGTCTTTATTCGCACTGATGACCTCTATGATAAAAATAAGTCAAAGTCGTGATTTAAAAAAGTCAAAATGAAACTAAATTAACTCTGTATCACAATTAACAATTAACACTGATATCATAAGCAGAACTCATCATGGAAGATCCTACAAAAAGACTACTTCCATTTTTTTTTAAATAATCAAGTAAAAGATCACTAAACTACCTACATCCGTTTCACGTGCCCACTAATAAATTCCACAAAATGTTTCGTATAGACACGAGGCGTGATGCGAACCGACGTTTCGGTAAAAAAACATATAAGATACTGTCAAATGAAAGGTTCGTACATAAATCTCAAAGTTACGGCTATTACGTGAACAAAGGGAATGAATCCTATTCCACCAATTTATTCGTTCCGTTAACATGCAAATGTGAAACAGAAATAAATATTTATTTACCTCACTTAGGCCAGTAATCGTAAAGGCACTCGATTAAAATGGATGGTTTATAAAACGAAAAGCTTTGGGGCCTCCGGCAAGTCAGATCAGTATGCCGTATTAAAATCCGTATCAAAGGTAGCAGCCAATTCTTTCTGTAACGTTTTAAAGCCAGATTAAACTGTGCGTGAAAACAATGTAACAGGACCGCACGAGTTTCCCGAGCGGAAAACTCGGATATTTCACGGATCATTTTTCTCAGTAAGACTTGGAAAAAGCATATTATAGGATTGGAAAAGGATATTTATTTGCTAATTTGTCTGGTTTTACATTCGTTTATATTGCAGAGCCGAAGCATTTACACAAAACCTTTTCTAAAAATGGGTTACGTAACGGTTATTAGTATTGATGTTTATTTAAAAGGGGATTTTGGGTCAATGAACTAAACCCTGAAACAAAGCACGCAACAAACCTGAAATACACAGTACAGCTTCGACAATTGACAGATAATCTATAAAAAGTCTAATACTTTGGGATCATTGAACTCAATACGAATGAAAGACATCCTGATCCAACTGAGAGGTCGCTGAAAATCGGAGCAGACATTGATGAATTGCAAAGTCGATTGACATCGAAAAGCTTAGTCAACCCATTCCAGTGGCTTTCAACAAGTTGCTTTGAATATGTATGTGTATTTACCGACTGCTTTAGAGTGAGGGTAAAACAACCAACCAGTCCTCCTAAAGGAGGCGTGTTACCTTTTCTATTCCATATGTTACCCTGTAACTGGGTTGTCGAGCAGTCTCTTCGTGTAAAATACTTGTATTCAGCTGCATTCGGTTAGATTAAAAGCCAACCCCAACATATGTAGCCGAGAAAAGACTTGGCAGAAGATGCTGGGATTTTCGACTGCATGTTTTTAATACTACGTTTCGTTTGTTCCAGATATCAAAATACAACAATGCTATAAGATGAGCATAGCAGTGCCTCTCAGTTTATCGCGCGCAGAATGTGAGGGGAGTTAGCCAGTGTCATGCAACTTGTAATGCTGAACTTTCTAATCATGTTCGATGTGGTGTTCATATTCTTCCTGTTTCTGATCGCTGTCACGTGTGTCATGAACTACATGCCGGGTCGGAGCAAGCGCTCGGAGGTGACCGAGGATGAAGTGGATGACGACGTCATCCCTCCGCCCCCACTGTTCGCAGGGGATGACGATGATGTTCCTACTGCCGGTCGAGACACGTACGTGGTGATCGCGCCGCCGCTAGACAACGTTAGAGCTAAGGGCAGCTGTCCTGTTCATGTGGTGTAGTATAAGCACTGATATAATATGTGAGTATCTCTTGTTTTGTATCTTATGTAAGCTTAGGGGTTCAAAGTGGACCCTTGTATAGTATCACCCCTTGATGTTTTATTTCTGCCACAAAATTAGATTTTCTTAATGGCACTATCTAATGTTAAATGACTTGAACTCGGAACACTAAACCTTCAAACACCCTTCTAATAAAAATCAGAGAGAGCATTAAAATTTAATATAACTTCTAAAATATTCGCAGTTCCAAAAGTTAGCGATTTCTCTCACGATCCACCTTTAAGCATAACTCATTGAACATTTCTCTTGTTTCAGATCAACGTAGGAGTTTATTACGAAAAAGCCTTATGAGAATGTAGGTGTCGAATGTAGACATTTTTTACCAAATAGTCGAGTTTTAAATAAATTCTTGTTATAAAGACTAAGATGGTGGAACACGGGAATCAAGTGGATGTAAATGAGTTGGTCTGTATCATGGGTAATAATATCAGAACTAACCTCTTTCGATTGCACTTTACGAAGAAATAGATATATACATAGAGCTGTAACGCAAACTATATAATATAAATGTATAGGGACCGTTTCTGTGTATTGAAATATAATAAAAATAGTGGCAGTGTTACGAACGAGTAGTGAGAACTATTTTTTGATACTTCATTTCAATGTTCGCTACCGCATCGCGCAAACTATGTTGAATCAATTATGTTGGGGATTTTAATAGCGTTGTCCTCACAGTGACGGATTTAGGGGCCATATATACCGAGCCTCACAACAGGGACTACGCTACGAATACGTAGGTAACAAAATACATAAATAGTAGGGAAACAAAACGGAGGTAAAACGAAATTAAAGAGGTTTTATCCGTATCTATGATGCACGCGGAAAAAATTCGCTTAATCGAATTTCATTAAAACACTGAACGAATACTTGGAATATCTGTTAGATGGTAATATGGAAACATGGCCATTTGTTTTGTATACTTTTATCGACTAATTTAGACACTTTCTAATGGCCTAATAAAGTTCTGTTTTTATTATTACTTCCTGCAAAAACCATTAACGAAATCCTTGGTTAAGCCTAATAAAGTCTATGTAATCGCGTGAGTAAATAAATTTGTTATGTAAAGTGTTCAATTTTCAGAGCAAATATATGCAAGTGCTTGTTTAAGATGAATGTGACTGAATTATAGGTAAATGGTTAATAATATTAGAGTAATAATTAGTTATACGTTTCGCTTGCTACAGTATTTTGTATGAAATAGTTAATTACAACTTTATAATGCTAATATTTATTTTATAGTTTTAGTCTTTGCTACTATTATGGGAATATTGTAAGAATTCATATGGATGCCTAAGGTTTCGAGTATTTAGTTATTATCAATGTTCTGAATAGGTATGTAAAACGCTGTTTTGCTGTATCAACATTTAATATTGTAACGTTGGGTGTATCGACAACTCTATAAAATCTTGCTTGTAAAATTCCGCAATAATAAAACCGTGCGGGTCCCATCCAAGTGTAGTCTATAACTAAATTCCTTTACGCTTTTCCTGTCCCATTTCATACACGTTCATACATTCTTAGCTATATTTACCAGGCGCCGAAATATGTTATGAAACCTTATCTAAATCCTCATAGGCAGAATGTGCTGCGTCAGTCCCTGGGTGGCTTATCCTTTAAGCTGGTATATTTCCGGAGAGGAGGGCGAGTTTGGACATCACCTAGTCGTGACACACCTAATGGCTGGTAAACGTGTCCTTATTTCATTTCTAACATTCTGTTATATCTTTTGAAAGGCTGTTGATCTTTCCTAAATATAAGTACTCGTGGTGGCTAGTCTATCAAGAAAGCTATAGGTACCTATTTATACTTACTCAATATATAACTTGTCCTTCGGTCTGAATAAGGACTTTTCTCAACACGAGCTCTCAAATTATTATAAGATCATCGCGTTATCGTGTTTTCCTGAACTAGTGACGTCGTAACACGCCCTAAAGATTATCTATCCATCTCTTCCTAACATGAATTGTATCTTACTATAACCACTTCTCCCCTTCCTCTCTATTAAAGCCTCTATCACACAAAGCTTCACCGCTTGTCGAGTACATTCTATTTAAGGTTAAACTTTGAATAATTGTTTATTCAAAACAATACAAATATCAATAGACTAACACAAAACATTTAGTAATAGTTTATACATTAGTATTAAGAAGTTATTATAATAATAAAACGACAATACATGTTACGAATGTTTTCTCATATCATTCTGGTTAAGTGGAGTTTATTGGTCAGGTGATTAGTGTTCCTGTAATATTATTATATTTTTTCTTAGTATCCACTATCCATTTAGAAAGTAAAATCAGTTTTCAGATATCCGCAGGGTAATTGCGTAACACACATAGTAAAGCAATTCATCGCAATACCATTCGTTTTGACAGTTCAGCTATGTTCATTGCGTTATTGACATGGTTGAGCAGACGAAGTATTCAAACCTATGAAGCAATGGATTAGGAATTTCCATCAAAACCCTCGGATTGTAATTTAAAGTGTGTTGCGCATTTACAGTGCCGTTAATGTAAAAACGTAATTTTGAAAAACATTGGGTTTTTAAAGCCACTTAATTTAACCGTAAACACAAAAGCCCAGTGTTTTTCAAAATTAGCAGGGATGGTACGTGTATAAATTAAGGGTGTCTTTATAATATATGTACCTCTGTCGAAACCAATGTACGAGTAGAAAGGTAAATAAAGTGGGTGCGGCTCGCGTTTCAGAAAGTCAGTGAACCAAAGCTCCGGGTCATAAACCCTGCCTTTTAGAAGTCGGTTAAAAAGGAGAAAACGCTTCATGGTGACGAAGTTAAATTATGCTGTAGAATGAAGGAAAAAGAAAACCTTTTTATTTTTGTTAAATTAACTAAAATTAAAAAAATAATGCGATTCGCCTCCACTTTTTTAAAAAAAGCTATCCTACTAGTTAGTAGTTCTTTTCAGGCCTCGACATTCCTAATTAAAACATGAATGAATGTAGCAAGTTTAATTATCAACATAATAAATATTTTATTCGACATCTATAAAGGCCTAATTATTAATGAATCCGTTTCGAATTCTCAAACTTCAACAGCTTAGTTCATTAAGTATTTGGATACCCTTTTAATCATTCGAAGTCTTTGAAATGTCGAGCACTGGTGAAATTTGAAAACTTGTGGAAAACTAAAAATATGTATTCTTTCAAATTTATTTTTTATTGTTTTTAAAGTAGATTTTATTTCCCTTTTTTTCAGTCATATAGATCGTAGGTACCTGAAACAAATTATATAACACAAAAATATAACTAATGAGGTAAAAAATAAAATAAATTATCCAAAAATTCGAATAGTAATGAGTATAAAATCAAAATCATACACTATGTGATATAAATATACACAATTTTTAAAATGTAGTTGTATAGAGAATTAAAGCATTGTTTTGAATTTATTGTTATATTTGCGTTGTCTGACGCGTAATAATGATGTAATTAATAAAGTGCACTAAGGCAGTGTCGTCATAACATGGGTCTGTTGTTTTATTCATCAATACTTTATTTATTTATGAAATTATTTATTGTACACCACATACTTGTACTTTACCAGTCTGTGCATCATAAAATATATACTGCTTCATATCGCTCATTTGGAGAAACATCGACGTAAATGTATTTTTTCCCCAAAAAATAGTTAAATATGACTTAGAAATTAAGCGTATTTAAGCAAAGACGTAAAAAAAATAAAGCAGCGGTTACGTAGATGTTTCTCCAAATGAGCAATATATTGAGAAAGCTGACCACAGATTGCAAGTCGGTCTGAAATCTGTTACAAAATGCAACTCCTGATTAAAATATTAATGAATGACAAAAAAAATGTAAGTGGCACCACGTAGGTAGGGAACTTTGACAGTCGTTACGTGTAATCAGAAGCCCATAAATCTGAAAACCAGTCTTACCAAGCTATCGTGTTACCTAGAACTGTATTGTATAAGGTTAGATAGACAGTCGCTCCATGTAGAATACTGGTATTTAGCAGCTTCTAGTTAGACTGGAACATGTTGGGAAAACGTTAGGCAGATGATGAGCAAACTGAGCTAATGTAATATGCTTGTGATATGCGCTGCCATTTTTATGGGCTCACATCAAAAGGGCAATGGGCGGAGTCCGCCCACCCTAGCCGTGAGAATTTTGCCGCTTGATTAAAATAACTCTACACAAAAAATACAGTCAAAAAGTTCAATGTTTATGCTAATAATATCTACAGGTATACATTTCGTGATTGTTCTAAAGAACCCACTGTAAAAAATATTTAAATAAAAACTATTGTTTACTAACTTTCAATGTTGTGGCGAAAAAGTTTTAAAAATATTCATCCAAATAATCTCAATAAGTTTGCGGATCTTTTGTCAGTTCCTGCTGTTGTTATGAACTTTTCAGAATAAACTGGATGCTGGCGAAACTCTGTGGGAAACAAGGTAAGCTTTTCTGTTTTGTAAACCAGCCAAGCATAGCGTTGAAAGCGATAGTGGAGGTTACAATGCCGTTTTATTTTTATGTTTAACACAAATAGGGGAATTCGTTATTATTTCTCAGAAGATAGCTCTAACTTAGAAATAATAAGGAATTCTCCTTTCACAAGACGCACAGATGGGTCTGGTCTTCTGTTGAGCAACGATTTTCACGTAGACAGATGCAGGATGGGATTGATAGAAAATGTTACATACAACACTTGCTTTTCAAGAATTGGTCATGGCAATAGGTTGTTATGGCCCAAGTTATTGATAGACATCGTCATCATCAGACATACTATTTATTTATTTTATTTTGCTTAGATGGTCCTAGTTTATCATTTGTGACTTCAAGTGACAGCTATGTAAACAGAACCCAGCATTGCATAAATATGTAAGCTGTCACGCCCTTTATACCTGGAGGCTTTTATTTAGGTAATAATTTTTTTTTTTATGTTTACATTTTTAATTTTTATTTTATTTTTTTTTGCTTGAGTACGTATAGTGTTTATTGTATTTGTAGGTATATTGGCGTGGCTAGCTAACCTATGGCAAATAATTTAATTTAATGTCCTGTGTCCTGTAACGTTAATTACTTTTCATACCTAGTGTTGTATAAAATCAATTATTTTCTAACTGAACAGACAGCTGTGCTGCTGGGGAGTTTGTTCCGCCATTTCTTCTCCCCAGCGAAAGCACTAGGAAGTGGCGAAGGGCGGGCATTTTGGGGGACTGTTTTTTTTTTAATTTTGACGGTCAAAAAGTGCTGATTCTCAGCCTAGTTTGAATAAATGACTTTTGATTTGGATTTTGACTCCTCTAGTTTTGTATTTTACTAATATATCAAGTAGATTCCGACACAATACTGAATTATTTCTTTGCCAAGAACTACGTGTTTTACTCTCTATCTTAAGTCTAAATTTTTTTGACCAAAATGAAGTCTATTTTAGGTGTTTATGTTACTTTTTACGACCTTATATCAAACTAGCACGTGATATTCACTAGCTACATTCTACATTGACTGACAGACTGGCGCACGTCCGTCCGCTCCCCGGTGTATTTTTTCGCAAACATTTTACCAAACATTGACTTTAGAATAAAGAGGCGCTCTTTCTTTGTTTTCTGATACTTTTAGGAAAAAATACCGTTGAAAAATGTTGTGAAATATTACTTTTGGAAAACTAGGCGACTTTTAGTCACTGTTAGAGGATATGTACCTAAATTATGTAAAAGCACTTAGGTACGGTCACCAAAGGAGAGAAGTAACCAGGGTCATCGGATATAGTTGAAGTTTAGTAAAAAACCGATGGATGTTTTCGAATAAAATTGTATTCAATTAATAGAAAACAAACAGTTCCTTTATCAAATTATGTTCATTCGAAAACATCCATCGATTTCTTGCTAAACTTTAGCTGTTTTCGATGATCTTGGTTAATTATCTATTTTGGTGACTGTACGTTAAAACTTATCAAGGTTTTTTTTTGTTGAAGTAGGTACCGTATTGGGTATTGAACTCAGCGGCCGAATACGTAATACCAAGGGCCACAAATGTGGGCAATATGTCTTTTAGACTGAAGTGGGATTGGATGGGCCATGTATGTAGGATGCAACGGGACAAATGGGCGAGAGTCGTTACGGTAGAGGGCGCCAGAAGATGGGTGTCGTCGACGAGGAAAGCCAAGGAAACGCTGGCTTGACGATCTAGATGCGTTTACGGGAGATTGGTCGGAGAAGTCAATGCACACAGTACAATGGAAAGTTACATTGGAGACCTTAATTTACCCGTCAGCAGGGAAAAAAAATTGCGTATTGTTTTTTTTTACCATTTTTATTTGTAACTAGGCGGAGGAGGGCTGGCCAAGTGGTAACGGCCGCGACTTACGAGTTGTAGGTCGTAGGTTCGAATTCAGACAGGCAGGCGCTTTACTTTGTGTAAATTATTTCATCACCTCTGCTCTCAAAACGGTGAAGGAAAACATCGTGGGGAAACCGGCATGTCCTAGAACCAAAAATTCGAAGACATGTGACATCTGCCAACCCGCACTGGGCCCGCGTGGTGGATTACGGTCCACTCCCTCTCACTGAGAGGAGGCCCGTGTCCCAGCAGTGGGAATATTATAGGCTGATTATGATGATTATTTTTAACTATGGTTTAGCGTGATGGTTGATAGAATGGAAGAAGGAAACGTGTTGCGCCGACCCCAAGTAACATAGGACAAGGGCAGGAAGATGATGTAACTATGGTTTATGACCATAAAATTGTCAGCTTATCAGTCACAGGCTGCAGTTTCCATCATAAAAATATCAATAGCATAGCATAATCAGCCTATAATGTTCCCACTGCTGGGACACAGGCCTCCTCTCTGTGAGAGGGAGTGGGCTGTAATCTACCACTCGGACCCAGTACGGGTTGGTAGATGTCACATGTCTTCGATTTTTTTATTCTAGGACATTCCGGTTTCCTCACGATGTTTTCCTTCACCGCTTTGAGAGCAGCAGTCATGAAATTATTTACTCAAAGTAAAGCGCCTGCCTGGGTTCGAACCCACGACCTACATCTTGTAAGTCGGGGTAGTCACCACTGGTCTCTATCGACAGCATACTAAACTTTAATTAATCAAGATCCAAAATATAATATATTTCATGGTCATTTTGATGATAAAAATTTAAGGAAAATATCTCAGTTTTTTCACTAAAGAGATTATTCTTCAAAGTTATTCAAAAATAATGAGGACCATACAACTTCCATATTGCTTAATGAGGCTTGTGTACCAGAACAAACTTTTCCTGTGATTAATAATATTAACAAAGCTTAAAGGAGTAAATGTACTCATTATTTATTGAAAACAATTTTCTAGCTCCAGAAAACAAAAGTTTGTGATACAAGGAAAACATAATTTAACACTTTGCTGGACACTTAACGGCCCTCGGCGTAATAACAATAAAATTTCTGTGTTAAGCAACAATTATCTATGTATGGAACCATTGCCTACATGTCCCTAATAAATTCATTATCTATTTTGAGCGAGAATTTTTAAAGTTGCTTTACTTTAAAAAACATCGCTGATAATTATCTACCTTATAATTTATTAAAAATGAAATGCTGTTCGTTTTATTCACATCAATTGAGAACGGCCGGACCTATGCGTTCGTAATAGTCCTAGTAACCAAGATAGGTATTAAGAATAATTTTTTAAGTAACAGTATTGGTACATATAGCAATGGACTCGGAAAGTTATTTTATAAAACTATGTAGAAGACATTCTTTTGCTACACCAATAGGACAATTCTCGTAATACGTTCAAAATCTAGTCGCAAACTCATCTAGGCGACAAACAAATGTCAAAAACTTGTCAAAATCTAGTGAAATTAGTTGTATTTTTGACAGATTGAGACTGAGATCAGACTGTGAACGTTCTTAAAATTACGAGAATTGCCCCTATGGTACCACACCACACCATAAATCATTTTCTCATTATGTACCTACTGGAAGTTTCTACTGAACAAACATGTAGATTTATTCTTAATAGCCTTTCAGCTTAGCAGGTAATAACATTTCAAGCAAATATAAACATGGCAACATTGGCTTCAAATCACCGGTCCATCGTCTGAGCCAATAAAATAGATGGGTGCATAGAGATTTATAGACTAGTACTTTACATGCAATGGTCGACCCAAATACGGGATATAAATCACTGTTTTAAAATTATACGGGCAAGTTTTTTAAGGTCAATAAGAAATAGGTAAACCTTTTAATAAACGCAGAGTAATGTAAAATTTAAAGTCAAAGTCAAATCATTTATTTCAAATAGGCACACTAAAGGCACTTTTGAACGTCAAAAATTATAATATCGAAATTAAAAAAAAATGAAATAAACTCAAAAAAATGCAAAATGTTACAGCCAGTATTCGTTTTTGTACCGGCACGAGTAAATAAAACCAAAGTTTGTCTTATTACTTAAGGGGACTACATGACCTAAAGCGCGGTCACTGTCGGACTGCATAGAAAAGAAAGAGAAGCGCGATGACACAACGCTGGTAATTTATTGCAAAATATGAAGCAATATCTATTTACACAAAACCTATTGTTTGGACTAAAAAATTAAAACACTAGTGCTTTAGTATGTTGCTTGCAGAATAATCTGACAAAAAATCATAATGATTCATGAGTGTATGTATATTAGTATGGTTTTTACTGTAAAAAGAAAGTTTGTAGAGGTATCTTCATGATTTTTTTCTATAGTATCAAATTACATTTTTATCCTTGTCAACGAAATCTCACGCCTACTTGTTTTATCCTCTTATTTTTTTTTTATATTCTTATAAAAAGAAAGGAAAGGAAAGGAGTTCCTGGAAGGACTTGGGGGAGGCCTTTGCCCAGCAGTGGGACAGTATAGGCTAAACAAAAAAAAATAAAACAATGTTTGCCTCGTAATTCAGCCATCTAAGTTTCAACGTATACATAAAGGTTGCAATTAAGCACTAAATAGGCTATAATCCCTATATTGCTTACTCGTATAACTACTCACTTTTCTCTGAATAATACTAATAGGTATCTACTTAACTACCTACTTATTAAATTAAAAGCAAGCACAAATAAACAACATCAATGTAGAGGGTAATAAAAAGAAACCTAACAGATTCTCATAACTTTCCTCCAGAAGAGGAAAATTTACCATCAAGCCATAATTAAAACGAAAAAATATATATTTTATTGAAAAATATTTTCAAAAGTTCAAAAGCACAATAGAACCTCTCTTTCCTAACTTCCATTGCATAAATTTCTTTAGAAACACGCTATCGAACTTGCTGGTTAATGGAAAATATTTCCAAGACATTTTAATTAACAGAATCGAGGTCCGTGCCAATAAAATGTCAAGATAATTTTAGGTGTTCTCGGGCGCACCTGCGACACGAGTTTGACGGTAAATCGATGGCAAAACAAAATGTACCGAGCATCGATAGAGTTGCAATGTCGAATATATAGAATAAAGGCTAATGTACAACTAAAGGCTAATTCCCGTAATCATCATCATCATCGTCATTTCAGCCGAAAGACGTCCACTGCTGGACATAGGCCTCCCCCAAGCACCCGTAATAAAACGTTCAAAATCTTTTTAATCTAGTCGCAATATCATCTCATGATCAGCCTATAATGTTCCCACTGCTGGGACACAGGCCTCCTCTCGGTGAAAGGGGAAGGGCCGTAATCCACCACGCCAGCCCAGTTCAAGGTTGTAAATGTCACATTTCTTCTAATTTTTCAGTTCTAGGACATGCTGGTTTCCTCACGATGTTTTCCTTCACCGTTGAGAGCAGTGGTGATGAACGGCCGCGACTTACGAGTTCTAGTTCACAGGCGGTTTACTTTGCCTAATCTCATCTCAGCGACAATCAATAGCAAAATCTTGTCAAAAAGTAAATTAGAGGTATTTTTGTCAGATTGAGACTGAGATTGTAATGCGAACGTTCTCATAGATACGGCAATTGCCTCTTTGATAGCTAGATTATGCAAACTTCTCGAAGATATCTCAATTCTTGGTACCTTACACAACCAGACGATGCACACATAACCAATCACGATGTAGGTATCACTCAAATAGCGAGCGTCATTTAGTAATCTGCACCCTAATTTTGTATCACATTTTGAATCACAATCCGAGGGTTTTCTTATCCGTTCATTTATAGGTTTGAAAAATTCGCCTCCTCAACAACGTGCCTAAATAACGCAATGAACTGTCAAAATTAATGATGACCTTGCCATCGATTACTATTGTATGTGCGTGACAAAATTACCCCGCAGGTGTACATCAGCATTGACAACTCTTCCGTCTCGATACGTCAAAGTGATGATCGAAAGACGACATTGTGTGGTTCATTTCAAGGAATATGTTCAGGAATTTTCTTTATACTGATAAAGAAAATGCAATGTTTCAGCTTGTTGTCGTAAATGTCAACCGAGGGATCGTGATTAGGTAGGGTTCACATTTACGTCATGAGGTTTTCACGCAGGGCTTTGGATTTATTGTATCTCTGTTTATTTATTTATTAAAACTTTATGCACAAGTAAAAAAAAATACTGTACAAAGGCGGACTTAATGCCTGAGGCATTTTCTACCAGTCAACCTTAGGATGATGCAGAGACAAAACATGGCAGGTGCAAGATACGGGATAAATAGCTAGGAAATGACTATAAAATACAAGAATAAATACTACCTAATACAAAGATAGATACATACATACATATAAACAAAATTAACTATCAGAAAAAAATTATCGGCAGAGGAGAAAACGAATCCAATCCGAACGAGTTTATCCTGTGTAGGATTATGAGCGTGATGTTAGGGTAGAAGGATTTGTACCTTAGTTTTACTGGATATTTAAATTATTTCCACATCTTATTTACCTTATCTACCTATTGTCCTGTCCAAAAATAATATTTTAGTTGTTCTCTTTTAGAAATAACTTTTTACAAAAAACCTTACCCATTGTTTTACTAACATAGACGGATGGACTTTAGATTGACAGAGTAAAAAAAAAGACTTCGTACGCTAAAAATCAATTTGCTTGGGCCTCCGGCATCTGCCTCCAATTTAATAAAAATACTTATATTTGGCTAGCGAACGAAATTATTTATGTGAATATTTTTGTGAGACGCTACTGACTATATTAATTTTGGAGTTTCATTTCTGGGAATTATTGTAGCTTTATAAATAAATATAATATTGTGCCATTTATTACAGTCAGTTCCATATTAATAATTAAGATTAAAATGATAACTAGTTACGCCGCTCGGTTTCACCTGCATAAGTATCGATCCCGTGGGAATATCGAGATAAAAAAATATCCTATGTGTTAATTCTGGTTATAAACTATCTGTGTGCCAAATTCCATTTAACTCCGTTCAGTAGTTTTTGCGTGAAAGAGTAACAAATATCCGTCCATCCTCACAAACTTTCACGTCTATAATATTTGTAGGATATGTAGAAAGTAGGATATTGTAGAGGCATGGGGACAATAGCAATATTTTAGGAGTATTTGAGTAACATGCAAACTCAAACCCAAAGCATTTATTTAAATTAAACCAATTACACGCAGTTTTGAATTGTCAAAGACTCGGTCAATTAGAAAGTAGAGGCTCGTTGCCTATTCCAAAACGTAGATACCTATGGAAAAAAGGTGCAGGATACTCTATATGCGGTAAATTTATAATATAAAACGTGTCCAATTACCTATACATTTATATTTTTATTCAGTAACTAGCTGACACGTTGACGCGTGGCTGAGACGTTGTCCTGTCCAAACAATAATTTATACAAATATCTCATAGAAAAAAAAACGTTCAATTTTTCACGAATTTGTAATTTTTCCGGTTTTCCGGGTAACTTTTGAAATTTTTCTTTACATAGTAACCTAATCCGGACCATTACGACCATTTTAAAATAAAAAATTGTCAAATCGGTCCAGCCGTTCAAGTGATGTGCTTACCAACGAGCAGTATTTCATTTTTATTTATATATATAGAAGAATATAGAAGATTAAATAATCCACCCCTCCTAACTTGACTTTCAAAACCTCATCCAAGCGACAAAATAAAACCTTAGTCAGACATAATTTCATAGATCAACTAGTACACTAAACTAATACTTCGCAGACGGCGAACTGCGGTAAAATATAAATCTAAAGAACGGCTTTCTAAGTTATAAACTCATCGCTGTCCAGTTTTCAAACTATTCACGATTAAATCCAATACCTACAAAGTTAAATTCTATGTTCAATCTGCTATTCATTTCAATACATTTGGCTGTAAATGTGAGCAGTGAATTATATGGCTGGACACACACGTCAGTATCAGTGACGCGTGGAGGTTTCATTGTGGGGCACGTCTCGACCGCAGTCGGAATTATTAACGAGAATTTTATGTGTAACTATCTATGGCTTTTCAATGTGACTTCGCCTGCGTGGGTATTGGTTTTAAAGTTTCAGGGCTTTTTTCACAGCCATTATTTGTGATGATTTGTTCGAAGTGGAACTGTAGAAGCTTCTATATTTTTTAAGGAAGTTGGAAACGTTTAGTTTTTAGGTAAGTATTGGTAAAGATTGCGAGCAGTGAGCAGTAGTGGCCCAGTGGTAACAGTCCAGTGGTAACTGCCGGGACTTACCAAATTGCTCGTACATAGGTCATAGGTTCAAACCCAGCCAGGCGCATGACTTTGTGTAAAATATTTCACCACTAGTACTTTCAAAACGGTAAAGAAAAACATCGTGAGGAAGCCGGCTTGTCCTATGACCAAAAATTTGAAGACATCTATCAACCGGGCCCGCGTGGTGGATTACGGCCCACTCCTTCTCACCGAGAGGAGGCCTGTGTCCCAGAAGTGGGAACATTATAGGCTTATTATGGCTATGTTATATTAAAGATAGAATGTTTGCATTATAGAGCAGGCGCGGCGCCGGGTGGCAGCATACTTTGATAGGTAATAAATCATCGTTGTATTAAGAAAAAATAAGGAAAATGTTTGAATACATCCCTTCATTGAACTAACGACTTTCACGACATAATAAGCATCTGCAACATAAATTATTTTAATGGATTCCATTTATTTTTATTACTCCCAGACCAGCAAGAAAATACTTCTTATTTTAGTACTAAGCCTGAATAGGAATTAAAAGAAATAAAGTAAAAAATTCAATACACAAGTTAATGAACAATAACTTAGAAATACTTGAACAGAAAGTTAAGCTAAGTAATCTAAGCACGTTTCGGTTCCACTTTAATTTAAATCAGGGGTAATATCGCTCGCTAATGAAGCGATAAATCTGGGAAAGGAATTCTCTGCCAATCAAGGCCCGTAGGGAGTTTTTGATCTCCTGAAGAAATAAACAATAAAATGGTCGATACATGCGCCCATCATTCGAAATTTTACAGTATTTACTCCTGAAAATAGGTCTTTCCAAAGCTGCTGCTGTGAAGAGCAAGTGCACCTGTGTCTGTCCACACACTTGTGCACTATAATATCTCCCTCACCGAAGGCTAGTCTCCGTTGAGATTAGCCGACATGCCCGAAATACGGTATGGAGGACTACCTTTTTTAGGGTTCCGTACTTCCGTACCAAAATGGTAAAAAGGAACCCTTATGGTGCGACTCAGTCTGTCTGTCCGTCTGTCACAGCTGGATATTTCAAAAACGCCTAATGCTATCAACTTGAAATTTGGAATAGTTTTAGATGACGTTTGCCCAACTATTTTGCAAAAAGAAAGAAATTTTTTTTTTGTTGCAACGGGGACTGAAAAATTCAAAGTGGGGCTACTAGGGCATGTGGAACCCTCGGTGCGCGAGTCCGACTAGCTCTTGATCGGTTTTTTTTGTTATCCATAAAATTAGTCATTAAGAAAAAGCCGTATTGTGTGCGCTTTCTTTAACACAGACAGTTAGTTTCTAATCGATTTAACAGAATTCATAAAATTTTAAGTAAACAATTAGATTCAAACTTGACTTTGACTATTTATTTTAGCCCTGAGGTATTATAATTTTTTTTGTTAAGAAATTGGACATGTAAATAACTTAACTCTGATTTTTAATTTGCTAGACTAAAATTACAGCTGTGATCGAATTTTTTTTTTGTCAACATGATATTATATTTTTGTTGTAACAAAATAAAAATCAGAGTTTATATGGTATCTCTCATACTTCTCTTCTCCTACAACTGACTTTATAAAACAAATGCAAATTCAATCTTTGAGATGTTTTGTTTCTACCTACCCAGCCGTTTGATCTTCTAGATTATACTGGCTCTCTCTATTTCAAAGATGGAATTAGTTTACAAAACCACAAAAGTATTTGTATTCCACATGGGGTTTATATATAAACGATGATTAAAGTTGTGTCGTTTAAACGTCAAAAATCTATGAAAGTCGCTAATTACTACTTAACTTTAAGCTACGTTTATGAATAAAGGGTAATTTGTGTAGCCGGGCCGAGTGCTGAGTCAATGTCCAAAGGTAACATTGAAAAAGTATCATTTATTTTCCAGATCATAAAATCCAATTTGTTAGTAATTAATATCTCTGAAACGGGAAAACTAAAGAAACTTTTTGTTTATGTTCAACTTATTCTTAGAAATTATTTGAAAACGTATTGCAATTATTATGTTTTAAATGCTATTGCCACTATATTATTGTCGATCTCTGTAAATTCATTCATGCATTTTTATTTTCAGACTAATTATGTATAAGTAAAGGAACATATTTTCTCTTTGAAGAAACTTAATTAGGTAGATTATATCTAATCCAGTAATATTTTGTACACATTCTTTTCCGCCAAAGATTTATTTTGTTAAATTCATCAAAATACTAACTGCTAATCCTCCTCCCAAGTACCAGGGACACATAAATAAACAAGAAGTCTCACACGCCCTAAAAATCAATTCGTTGACGCTATCCGACACCGATTACTCGACGTGCTCTCTGAAGCGTGGAGGGGGATCTGTTCGATCCTAAACAGATTCCCGTTTACTGAAATGAACTTTAGTTCACCAACACGATGTCTGTGAATACGGAAGTAATTATAAACTTGTAATTAGCTGTATGTTCTTTTAGGAAGGATTAGGCTTATGTCTGCCATTATTTTACATGTTTTACAGCATAATGCTGAGTGAAAGCCGTCTTGTCACAGTCCCGATGAGCAGCTACCGTCTACTTTTTTGTGCTTGTAATGATAATTTGTTTTGTTTTTCTAAGTATTCAAAATAGGTATTAATAGGTAACTATCCATACTATAATATTATAAATGCGAAATTGTGTCTGTCTGTCTGTTACCTCTTCACGCTTAAACCACTGAACCGATTTAGATGAAATTTGGTATAGAGTTAGTTTGAGTCTCAGGAAAGGACATAGGATAGTTTTTATCCCAATATTATTACGGGATCGAAAATTATGCGAGTGAAACCGCGGAGCGCAGCTAGTTTTCTATTTTTATGCACGTGTATTTTTATTCTTTCTTTCTTTCTCGATCATATATTCATTTTGTTATCCTTGGCAAAATAACAACAGCCGCACGGGTCTATAGAAGGTTAAGCTACACTTGCTGCGGTCGGTTCATGGATGGGTGATCATCCATAACATACCGAGTCCCCTCCGTGCCTCGGAAAGCACTTCAAGCCGTTGATCCCGGCTGTCATTCGTAGATCTTTGAGAGTCGTTACGGGTACCTAGTCAGAAGCCCAAAAGTCTGTCAACCAGCATTACGAAGAGGTATCGTGTTACCCAGTAACTGGCTCCATGTAAAATACTGGCATTCAGCTGCATCTGGTTAGACTGAAAGAAAGAAAAGAAAGAAAAATATTTCGCCTTTTAATTTAATAATGCAGACACCTTGAGGGGGAAGCATATTCCTTGACGTCATTGTAATCCTTTTATATGAAGAATTCTTTAATACCTACCCACATTCTCTCGGTCATAGGGTAAAGGCGGGATAGATGCCCCAGTGGGATAGTTGCCTCATTTTCAAAAAACCTAACTTCCCAAACTCGCGACTAAGAAATAATAGTTTAACTAAGAGCCGCAGGCACCCCGCACCTCAGTTAGCCATGGGCCGTCGTGCGGTGAGGACGTGTTTCGCTCGTGTGTGCATTCATCTCCGCGGCGAACTTTACAAAAACGTCAAGTTTTAAGGGTTAGTATTTGCTGTTGTATAACTTTATAATTCGTCATTAATTCCGTTATATTATTTATTACGTCAATAAACTGATTCATCAAGTATGCATCTAGATGTAAATAGTTGCTCTTTTGTTTTTTATTTATTTAAAAAAATACTTGGGCATCTATCCCTATCAAAAAGGATAGTTGCCCTGATTTTTCGAGGTATAGGTGCCCCTAGGGGCATCTATCCCTCCGTACACCATGTATACCCATATGTGGTTTTAGGGTATATTTTGAACATAATTTTGTGTTCTGTTATATTTTTTATGTGTTTACATATATTTGTATTTGGACTTTTTAGTGATTGTAGCAGAGCCATGTAACGAAAATACAAAAGAAAGGAAGGAGTTCGAGCTCGAGTATGTTCTTGGACTACAGAACAAATTGCAGTCAGCTTTCGACGAAATGGATAGAAATACCATGGGGATAAACGAAATATCCCGACAGTTATGGTTATTTTATTTGATCTCAAATTATGTAGAATCATATGATTACAATTGAAAAAAAAAATTAAAACTGAAAAATGCTTTTCATTATTAGGCCCATGTTTCTTGGAAACAATTTCTGTTTTAGGAGTAGCTTTTTACTGCTAAAACACCAATTGTCCTCAAAACCTCATAAAAGTTTGGTTGAGTTTTTCGTTTATACAGTATGAAGGGCATCTATCCTTCTTAGTATTTTCATGGTGGGGCAACTATCCATACGGGTAGGCATCTATCCCCAAAAAAGGAGTTCCACGAAAACCAAAAATTTGCAAAATCTGTAATTTGTAGGGCCAAAAATACAAATCACAGTTAAACATAAAGGACTAAACTAGCTAAATTCATAGACATTATTTATATAAAATTGTTATTTTTTTAATTAGGAGGATATTTCAAAAAGTGGGGCATCTATCCCGCCTTTACCCTACAATTAACTACTTACTATTTTTGTTTACTTTTTAAACATAGGTAGGCAGGGCTTGGCAGATGATGATGATATGTATATGTATTATAAGTAGGTATATAGATATAACATATTTATGTACCTAAGTACCTATTTTATTTATTTTCATTTATTATTAATATCTGGTCTTAAACGGAGCACCTGCCATAATATCACTACACCACCCTTGGTTGACTACGATAGGGAAAGCCTAAGGCCGCCATATTGTGTGCGAGATGATTAAACTATAAAAAACACTGTAAAGAAACTCAAATACCCGTATCCCGACTCAATATTAGCGTACATACAAATAAAATACGCGCGAACAATTGCAAAGGTTAGCACACACAAACGGGGTTCACGACAGGGACATAAAACGCAAAAATGGCTTCGAAACGTAAAAGTGACTGTGTTCGTCGCAGAAGACGTCAATAATACTAAAGTGGCCATTAATGGCGCACTTAATGTATCTACTGGTGTTACGACGGAGATTGTAAATCGACTCCCATAAAACTCAGTCATAGAATCTGTCTATCTATACATGTAATAAAATTCTAAGGGCGCAGAACAGTAAACAAACGGAGCAAGTAGGTTAGTACATACTTCTAGACGTAATGAAACGAAAATAAATTAAGTCTGTCTTGTGCGTGGGAGAGACAAAATAATCTGAAAGATTGCCTTATTGCGTAACTATTTTATGTAAAAGTGGTAGGTCTATGTTGTTTTCCACAGACGTGGTAAGAGCACGTTTGTCTACCTAAACACTTTTTTGTTTATTTGTGAATAGTTGTTTACTCTAAAACTTCAGATTTTTTATTATGATACAACTGCATTCTATGCGCCTCACGCAAGACACGCACCCAACAATCGTGGCTTTAGTTAGCCGTGTAGTTCAAAAGACAGTTAGGTGATACGCCTTTGGTAATGTGAACCCACCCTTACGGATTGCCTCCTAAAGGTTATGAGGATAAAAGTGAAATAAAATATCCTTCCTTATTTTCCTTGATCAAGATGGCTCAGATAATTAATAGGTCGTCAAACATCGGGTGGGTTCGATTTCCAAGTGAACGCCAAGATGGAGGGCTATCAGCTTTTAGAGGGCATTTTGCCAGCCATAATAAGGGAAACTAATTGCTTAGAATGGTAGAATTATTAAATAGATTCTGGTCTATAAGTTAATTACAGAAACTTTGCAAAATATGTATTAAAATGTTACAACTAAGTTTTTATAAAATACGAAAGTTTTTGTACAAAAAGGTCACGCTTTCCCATTTTATTACATAATCTGCTAAAATTATTTCCATGTTCTCAAACAGACATTAAACCGATAAGAAGCTGAATCTTTAATAAGCCGGGGTAAGAATTTTTGTTGTCTCAACCGATATTGGGCTGACCTCGTTCCCATAACCGTTGCTTCCCGTTAATAGGACGTGCTAAACCTCAGCCAAGAATTAATGACTAATAAACGTCACCAACTAACGATGGTTTAGACCGCGGAACTAGGTGTTTGTTGTCTCGACATATCAAGTAATAACTTGTGTCAATTAAGTTGAGTTCAAATGGTTACATTACGTCCAACTGACTGACGAGTGATTGGAAAACACATTAGTTTGAAAACAGTTGGTCAGACACACACACACACACACATCTCTGCACATTTACTTCTGTGACTAATTATTCTTTTGGATTGTGCAGGTCAGATAGGCAGTCGCTCCATGTAAAATACTGGTACCTACTCAGCTGCATCCGGTTAGACTGGAAGCCGACCCCAACATAGTGGGGAAAAGGCTAGGCAGATGATGACTAATTATTCTTCTAAAGACGGAGATCGAGAGACAAATTAGCAAAAGAAGAACCTTCAAACCACGTATTAAGGTCTTTGATGGCCAGTTCGGCCGAAATATATCCACTCAAGAGTCAGTATTTTAAACCCGAGACATCCTCATTTTGCATCATATGGAAGCCTTTAACACGAACAAGGCTTTAATTACCCCCAAAATAAAATTACATCATTATTAACCCGTCAACCCCTAAACATCTTTACATAATAAACCGATAAAGTCCCAGTTACGTCATCAAAGGAATGAGCAACATAAAAACGAATATTTTCGTCCCACTTTATCGTGTCCGTTGTCCGGATTCCGGATCAATTGGTCCGATTTTAGCGGTATTCTCGCGGTAGGCTGCGACAAGACGCGGTAAGCCACCTAGATGCCCGAGACCGCAAGCCGTTGGTTTATTAAAACAAGAGCAGTGGCCACAAACAGATACTACAGATTATATAATTTGAAACATATCAGATCAGACATTGTATGTTTTTATATTATTTGCTTTTGCTGTGGTATTTGTAAGCTATCATTGCCACCGAAGCTTTCATTTCTCTCGTCTGTTTTGGTAATTTCTGACAGTATTCCATATGTATGTTAGTCCTTGCCAACACTTCTGCTCTGCTTTTTCAAGTATCTTGGCGCCCATGGCTTAAAAGCAGTCAGAGGCAAACACAAGACAAGAAGTCCATTGACGACGCGGGAGAATAGAGCAGTTAATATGAAAAACAGCAGCCTGAGCAGCCTGGGCCTGTAGCAGTATCACGGTGAAGGTACTATATTTCTAAGAATCACGCACGGAGTGTTAAATCATCTGAACTTTTTCACAAACAAATTAAAAACAATTCCATTGCATGTCGTAATTAAAAGGATTTATGATGTAAATCTGACTCGAAGGAAACAAAGCGGTGGCGATGTCGGCCATTTTTTTCCACGCACCGAACACCTGCACTTAACAGGCCGAACGTGGCCTGAATTACTGAAAATACGTCTAACATTTTCATTTCAGGCTGTATTTGAATAATTTTTACTTCATGGTGGTCAAATTGCGGGAGAAACTCGCCGTGAGAATTAATAAATATTGTGTAGGTAAGTAGTACAAAAGATTGTTTGGAAAATATTTATCACGTTTTATTGAATAAATAAAAGAAAAAGTTATGCGTGATCATACATAAAAACAAAAATATACGCGTCGACTTGGGAACCTCCTCCGTTTTTTCGTCCGTTAAAAATACGCCAAAGAATCTTTTTTTGTACAGAAATATACAGTTAGATATCTGCAACGAGAATATGTATCCGAGTTGCGCAAAATCGTGATAGCAATAATAAAATGTAGATTCCATTTTGACAAACCTACACTATCCATTGCGTTGATTGAACTGTCGAGAAAACAAATTTTCCGAGCATACCGTGCATTGTTTACTGTCGGATTGTCAAAATCGAAGTTGTTGAATACGAGTACTTACTTTCCTTCTGCGAATTATGAAGTCGTCAATATGGTAGCGGTTTTTAAAACAACTCATCTTTATATACCAACAGTAACTACTATTCTGTCACAACATAGAATCTTGAATTAATTACCGTGTCATAAAATATTCATTTCAAAATGATATGGTACCGAGTATAATATTTTATTTCAATATTTAAGTTATCTATTTCACAGTATGTATTAAATTCATAATGAATACATTTATGCTATACGAGGAGTAATTACCTACATAAATAAAACGCCGTAGTTTTTTACTTATGAAGAAGACAATGAGTCTTTGAAAGATTAGTTTAGTAATTTTACTGAAACCACTGTATACTGAACGGGACAATTTTATTTTATTATTTATGAAGCTCCAAAACCCTCAAAAAGATGACAAAGAAATAGAGCCTAAGCCTTCCACCCTATGCCTGGCATTTGGCAATAAATCCTAGCTGAAGCGCTGAGATAAAACGCTGCATTCATTATACGACGTGGCTGGTTGACCACCGACACTGCGCGACATTGGCGCTGCAACCGCTGGCTTCACAAAGCCATCCAATTGGATAAGCAAAGAACTTTTTTGTTCATACTTTGTGAAGTCCGATTGTTTGATGGTTTCTATTTTCTTTGGGCTACTTTTGATTCTTAATGGAGAATGGAAACTAGTTTTTTGACAGTAACAAGGACCTAGTCAATATCTACTCGTACATTTAAATTTGTATTTTTTAAGATGTGCATAATAAAGAGTATTCTATTCTATTCTATCTAGGTCTGGCATATGCTGACCAGTCATTGAAACTAGACCGCCTAAGTTTTAGCCTAGGCATGAGCTAATTCGTGCCAACAAGAGAGAAGACTTTAATCTGATATTTAAATTAATAATATTCATTAAATTATAGTCCCATTTTCCTCGTAATAACCAAAAAAAATTTGGTTTCAGCTTTTCATCATTTTTTCAGCGTAAAGCGAAAGGATTAGGCTCGCAGGACCTATTGCTAATACAATATTATGAATAATATCTTTAAGTATTCATCATTCTCCTGCCCTTGTATATTTAATATAATGCCCTTTATATACTTAATATTTATTTGAGGTCGGCGCAACATGTCTTTTTCTTCCAATATTATTATCTATTATTCGTCATCTCGGTATTCACAAATAGCTAATAATATATAAGTTTGAAATAGCCAACCCGTTTTAAACAAACATGGTGTTCTTCTCCATAGGTACCTAGGCTTACTAGGGCAACTAGCTTAATATTTTCTCACTGACCGATCAAAAGGGAATAAAGTTGAATATTTTTTATTGTTCCCCTTTGAGCACCACGGTAAAATATTGATTGGTGCTCAAATGGGAATACTTTTGGTGCTCTAAAAATAGGTGCTCAAAGGGGAATACTCCGACATCTTGACAATTCAAAAGTGCCTCTAAATGGTTTAATTGAAATAAATGCTTTGAGTTTGAGTTTGGTGATGAATGCTCATGCCTTCTCTCTATGAAAAGAGGCCTTTGCCCTGCAGTGGGAAAATAATAGGCTGGTATTATCTGGTCACTTATAAAGCATCTGAAAATATTCGCATTTACAAGCGAAGAATTAATAACGCAGTAAATCTCCAAGCCTGACACACCTAGGTCTTCCTTTCAGCAAGAACAATACCTCTGGCGGGCATTATGCCAAATTGCGTCAAGCAAGAATTTACAAATGGCGGAATGCAATGCCCTGTTTGTACGGACAATGCTTCGCCGAAAACTCATGCATTATGCGAACGACAATGGAAATGGGGAAATATGATAATAAAATATGGTCTGCCATCCGTTTTTGTGTTCTGACAATCCTTTTCTACCTAGTCCCTGGCTTTTTTTTACCTGTCTCAACCAACCTGGCTTTTTTTTGACCGGACTCAAGTACAGGTATGCTGAGTGGCTTATCTTTTCACTATGCCAGGATTTATTTTCATTAAAGGTCGTGCCGAGGGAGACTCAACGACCCTATCATCCCTTTTCCTGCTTTTGAACGCTGGCTGTACACCTAAACAATACCACTAAAAAAAACAATCAACGAGAAAAATATCAAAACTACATTGCACTGTTGACAGCCGAACAGTAGGTTATCAAGGTGAGCAAATCTAAACCACGTTCAAAAACTATCAGTGTCATCATTGCTGTGGAATATTGACACTGACAGCTCTTAAACGCGGTTTTGGATGTGCTGATCCCGTTCAGTTTCATCGGTGAAATTCGCCCTTAGTAATCACATTTGATTATTACAAGATTGGCGGAAAATGTTTGACGTTCAAAAGTGCCTTTTATGTGCCTATTTGAAATAAATGATTTGACTTTGACTTTGGATGGTGGTACTTGCATTCCGATCTTATGCTTAAACAAAAATCCTACAACTCGCTTTTTTCTGGTCAGTGGTTTTACCTTCGGGATTCATTAAGTATTAAAATGACCTCGACGTTAGGCACTTTAACATTGAAATTATGTTAAAAGAAAAGTGTAAGTATCAATTGTAAAGGAAGGCCAATCTTTTATCGTCATTTGATATTCATAGCCACCGTCTTGCCTCAAAACGACTCCCACGCCGCCGCCGTCCATTAGTGTTTTCGTTTAATTCAATAACTTTTTAGCTTTTAAAAGTATCTATCGTGAATAAGCGATATTTTTCGGTAGAGTAAACTTTTATTAATATCGGAATGAAAACTTGAAAGTATCCAATCTTACTCCACAGGTATATTATACTTCTTCTGTCACGATCTATATCTCGACGTACTTTCATCAAAATGTAAATTAAATTTAATGAATTTTTTAGTATAAATTTAGACAAAACTACTATTTATTTGTTATTAAAGTAAAATTTAAAAAAACTAATGAAACTGTACGCAAACCTATGTGGTAGCCACGAAAACACCTACTAACATATTTTACAAAAGTAAATACTCGTAGGTACATGAATTCAGGGCTCGGAAACCGGTTGAAATTCTTAACCGTTTACGGTCATTGACCCGAAACCGAAATCGATTTAGGTTAAAGGTTGCACTTTACCGGTTTTTAGCGGTTTATTCGGGAAACCGGTTTTTCATGAATTTTGGTTTGGTAGTGAACATTAACCAGTTAAAACCAAGTTTGAACCCCCCGGCCCCCGCTACTCTCGTAACTTGTTGGAAGTGTTAAAAAAGTAGACGAAGTAAATTATGAATTACGGAATTAACCGGTTAATTTGGGTGTCAAATCCGTTTGTGCTTATGTAACCGGTAACCTTTATCATTTGGGTTACATAAGAACAGTTCAATTGTTTAACCGGTTAATGAAGGAACGATATATTTACCGGTATTTAATCGAAATTAACCGCTCTTTTTAAACCGGTTCAGAGCCCTGCATGAATTTACCATAGTTCACAAGCTTTTGACGCTAGAGACAGACCATGTGCCGTTCCTATGAAGATACATAATCTTTAAGTTCATAAAGTGCTGAACAGCAACTAAGTAGTATCGTTGCAGGTCTTAGCCTGCAACGATACTACTTAGTTGCTGTGTGTTGCTAGCACTTATGCTAGCTTGCAGAATAGGAAATGAGTCTCCGTGTGATGTAAGGAGATTACTGAATCGGACGTAGAATTTCCCCTTATTCAAACAATATTGTATCTTTTGCTCGCTTCCGTCATTGATATGGTCTACAAGACTGCGGAAGCAAATATACAGATTATAAAAGCTTGTCAATAAGGCAGGTAAGCTGATGAACTGATTGGTGATTGAAACTTTAGATAATATTATGGTATTTTGTGATTTTTCCATAAATTTTAATGAGACAATTATACAGGATGAAATTGAAAACTTGCGCCAAATCGAAATAGGAGGTGCAGTAACTGTGACATAATCATTATAAACTGTCATTTCCCAAATATAAATTCTTGACAAAAAAAGTGTAGGTAATTATTGTCTTATACAATGCAAAGTAACTTATTGCCTTCAAGTAGATACAAATTATCGTCTTACTACTTTTTTTTTTCAAAATTATCTAATCAAATAAGAAAATTAAAGTATCAATTTTAGAACGCGCCCGATAAGTAATCCAGTCATCGCAGAGTTCACAACATGAAGCAAGTTGTATTTAGGTACCTAATTTTGACCGTTCTTACAAAAAAAAGGGCGTGCGACGACGGACGATGCCAAATCGCTCGCCTACGCTTACATAATTATGTACATCGGTTTCTTACTAAACTAAAAAACATCCATCGGTTTCTTACTAAACTTCAACTATATCCGACGATCCTACACACTTATCTCTTTTATTGACTGTACACCCTTTCCTTAATGTCATGCTGTCTGTAATTTTACTTTATATCACGGTGAATTAGATATTTCAATTTGGCGCACCTATTCAATTTCATCCTGTATTTATGAATGCTGGTAGATATATCAAGGGGTAGTCCCAAATTCAGCAATGAATGTTAGAAAAAAATTGTTTCCACCAGCTTATCTAAAAGTATCTACCGCTAAGCCTTATTTTATATCCGAAGAAACGACACATGACTCGAACATCAAAAAAATATTTCCAAATAAATATCCAACATCCCAAAAAGAATTTAATATTGCCTTGAGGATCGTAACCTAAATATTTAGTGCGAGCATTTCTTACAATATTTGTACCTTTTAAGATATTTGCCCCTTTAGCATTGCGTGGAGTTGGTGTGAGTAAATTGTGACTGTTTTTTCTAGACTATTACCTAATTGGCTAAATCTTAGTTTTCTAAGAAAGCGGTGAACGGTCACACAATACTTAGCGGCTGTCCAAATACAGTATTTACTGCAGAAAATTACAGATGTTCATAACGGACGTTATAATATATGATGGAACCGTTTTCCTCGGAAACCAAAACCTAACTGAAATATTCTATGTTGAACCGTGTTAACCTTTAGAGGGGAATCGTAAAGCCTAGTTCTATTTTAGACATAGGTACAACAATATTAAATTTTTCGTAAAGCAAAATGCCATCTATAATTAAATTTGAGATGGCCACTCTAACAATAGAACGTTATCAAAGATCAGAGGAGCTATTCTCGTAATTTTAAGAACGTTCACAGTCTCAATCTCTCAAAAAATATCTCTAAAATCCTTTCATTTTTGACAAGTTTTTGACATTGATTGTCGCTGAGATGAGATTGTGACTAGATTTTGAACGTTTTTATTAACTACGGGAATTGGCCTTCAGGTCTCAAATAAAATCTTTTTTTTTTTACCTCATCCATAAAGTCTTTATGGGTTTGCTCATAACTTAGAGGATAAAAATTTAAGTAAAGTTTTAAAAGATTAAGGAAGATACGATTAAAATTCCTGGAACAGAGATCCGTCAAATTTAAGTCTGAGCAGCTTACTCAGAAATGCAATTATATTTTAAGTAGGTCACGTTTTCCCATGACATGCTAAAAGAAAATACCTGCGTCACGCGAAGATCGCACCTAATTAAAACTGAAAAATGAGGTGGAATATCTTTAATTTTATACTCGCAAAGAAATATCAAATATGGGTTGAGCACATAGGATGAATGAACCAGGATAAACTATTTTCGACGAATATATATATACAATAGGTAAGGGAAATTACCTTACGCTGAATACCTAATTGTTTAGAAAAATCGTTTTTCTTTTATATTCTCACCCCTTTGTTTCTTCAATTAAGTAGGTATTATCTTTTTGAATATATTGAATGTTGTGAATTTCGTAGGTAACTCGAGTCTTATTTTACAATCCACATTTTAAAATATCAGGAACAGATCTGTTGCCGACTGAATTCCTTAGGTACCAGGGTTTCATAAAATCACAACAACCTATTACGTCCATCCTTTGAACACCAACAATAACAACGCATCATCATGATCAAGCCCATAACAGGACTCAGACGAAATTATAAAGCAATTTATCATTTTCACAGCGCATTTGGCGAAACGTCATTATTCATTCCGAATCGTGGAAAGCGTACAATGTAACCATTGTGCTTTTTATAACAGACCTCTTGAAATCCGGACGAAATTTACCAAGGCCAATTTTCGGTCCCCTAAATACCTTGCTGCGTGTCTTTTTTCGAATTGCTTATTCTAGATTTTATTGTGATAAACGGTAGACTGCGGTGGGCTAATATCGGTTGATTAAAAACCACTCTTTCACATTTTTGGTAAAAATAACTGAAGTAGATCATAGGTATCAAGCTATGTAATTAAAACATAGTGTAGGTATGTAACCGGGGAATTAATTAACGGTCAGTGTCATGTTGATATTTCCATTTCCACATTCATGAAAAGGATATCTCAATTCTGAAAATTCTTTACTAGCTAAAGCAATTAAAATACATAACACATAACACTACAGAAAACAGAATCGTCATCATAACATTATAAAAAAATGGCAACGCAATATTCGAGAAATAAATTTTGTTAAAAATTCCGAGTATCAACAAAAAAACTCGTTAACTCTAGAACACGATCACGCTTTATAAGCACAAAATTTTTCGAGAAAAATAATACCTTCAACAAAATATTAAAATTAAAACTCAAACAGCAGCAGGATTTAAACCATCAAAAAACGTAATTGAGTAATAGTCCAGTTAAATTCAATACCAGGCACGGACGACAGTTTTAACTAATTCACAGTCGATCGTTGTCACAAAAATGGCCACAGAATTTGTGAGAGCGCTCTCCATCGTCGACAACTTTAATATTTTGCTTTATCCGGTTCTATAAACTCAATCGAGAAGGGCATAACTAGTGACGATAGTGAGCATCGATCCTGATTGCCAGGCGAACTTGTATTTTAACATTGTTGGTTATTAAATTTAACAACTTTTCGCAGTTCATGACGTAGGTACAGTCAGGGAAATTAATGATTTATCACATTGACAAACTGTCGATTTGCCGTGATAAAGCCATTTCAAACAACTGTGAAAGAATGACAACTATGATTCGAATATACGGAGAATTTAAATTGGTAGTCGATTTGATAAATAATTGATTTCCCTAACTTCACAACGCTGAATACCTACTATAATCAAGAGTAAAGTAATTGAAACGCACCGGCTGCTCCTATGCTACGCCCGCTACACTACAAACAAGTATTATTAAGATAATTCAATTAAAAATGTAACTAAATTATGAAGGTAGATATAAGAAAAGGACCCGGGATAATCAACTTACAGAGAATTTTACTGAAAAGTAATTTTACTAAAATAACAAATAAACGGACAAAGGAAAATGTAATTAGAGACGAATTCATAATATATTCACAAATGATGTTAACTAACGGAGAATTGAATGCTGGTATTTTTTTTAGAACGCCTAAGATAATATTGTAAGATACCCATTAAAATGCAAAACAGTTTTTACTTTCATTGTACTTTTTTTCTGTTGTTTTCCCAGCTGTCAAATAAATCTGACCAACGGGAAAAAAAATCCGTTGGAAAGACTAGTCCGACCGTCAAGCTGGCCACTGGGAAAAACTCGTAACTTTCACATTCATATAGGTATTGGCTATAGTACCTACCACGGGCCTAATTTCCTTTTTCGTCCAAAAAGTATTAAATTGCAAGTCCATGGCAACGAAACAATAGAACATCGCGAATGTTTCATAAATGTTAGTTCGTTTAATTTCCCATGATCCCGCAGAGTACATTATTATAATAATATACTGAAACGTCATCCCGTGACCACATTGATGTGACGTCACCATCAACTGTCATGGCCACTACTTTGATCAGAGGGGTAATTCTCGTAATTTTAAGAATGTTCACAGTCTGATCTCAGTCACAATCTGTCAAAAATACCTTTAATTTCCCTACATTTTGACAAGTTTTTGACATTTGTATGTCGCCGAGATGAGACTGCGACTAGATTTTGAACGTTTTAAGTTACGAGAATTGGCCTTCAGTTCACCTTCCGTCCGTGGATATGTCAAGTGAAAGGTACACATGACGCCCCGATACTCCCTCGTTTTATTAGCTATCGGAATTGGAGAGTAAAAATAGGGTATGAAGGATACTCAGCCACGACGGTGTCACGATAAATAGATTTACATAATACAGGCATTTTATAGATTTCCTGTTATATGATGATGGATTTTTGGTTTAGAAACATGAACTAAACTAAATATGAAATTAATGGTTCAAATTGTATAACTGCTTGGATAAACGAATGAGGCTGAATGATAATAACAAAGGAATAATTTATTGTGTCCTGTGGAAATATTTAAAGGAAGAATCAAATTAGTAAATTTTATTACTACCCTCGACCAATTTATTATCAATCCCAAAGACCTACCTTAAAATACTTACCTTTTCCACAAAATCAGAGCTTCAGAATTAAAAAATGCGATGTTAGAATAATAAATAAAAGTTACTCCGTTCTTTCCACGTTGGCAGCCACTTTTAATAGCTACTATTAACGTCAGTTTCAGGCGAATAAGTACATTTTCCTAATAGTTCCAGTGAAAAATTTCTAGATATTTCAAAGTTGGCGAACTATATTTTGGCGTCCCAAGTTCTGTTCGTAACTACTTTTATGGACCTTATTGCAGAGTTTTCAATTAATAGTTTATTTTTAATTAAAAGTTTTATTTTGATCGAAGTTTGCTAAGCTGTAATCTAGGGAAAAAAGTTACAGACATCAGAAAGTTTTATCATGAAACTGAAAATGGGCAATTCCATTATGTATAAGAATAGGTTACGTAACTTTAGCCTTTTTTTTTGCGGATGGGTAATCATCAAATGACTCCTCCCGCTCTGGGTGGAGCGGAAGGGAGTGTCAGACTCTTACTGACTAAAACTCACCCGTGTTCCTTCCTTAGCCCTTTATGTTCCGGAGTAGCGGTAACCCTTTCGGACAATCCCGCTACCCACGTAACTTTAGCCTTTGTGGCGTCGTGTAGAAGATGGCAGGACGAGCTGGACAAAACCAACGACCAGTGGTCCACATTAGCACTTGGATCACAAGCACCGGAAGTCATGGGGAGAGGCCTTTGCCCTCCAAGCTAACAGTATCAGTAACGTAACGTTACATTGTGATCCGTAGAAACATCAAAAGAAAAGACAAAAATCAACTTCGCCATTTCACAGTAACATAAAACTCGCTTCAACCAACACGAATCCGCTGTTTAAATACGAAATCGTTTTCATAAAATATTAACGTTTTTTTCTAAGACAATAAAACAATATCTGCATTTACAGTTCATTGAGTAGTTTATATTTAGATACTAAAACTTACTTTCTTCTCATTGAGACTTCTGTCTACTTGAAATAAAATACAATAAGTTGGAATTTTCAGACGTGCTTAAATGGTTACATAATCTGCCTATCACGTACCAGTTGACGAACAAGTCCTGGCCTCCTCTCAGTGAGAGGAAGTGGGCCGTAATCCACCACGCGGGCTCAGTGCGGGGTGGTAGATGTCACATGTCTTCGAGAATGTTTGGTTCTAGGAAATGCCGGTTTGCCGCTTAAATGGTTATTGTGATAAAATATAATAATATGTACAGACGCCAGCACATCAAGCTACCCGAAACTGTCAAAACCCAATTAACTTTGAACCTTATACGAGTAGAATCAATTAAAGAATTTGACAGATTGTAGTAGCTTGATGTGCTGGCGTCTGTACATGAAACTTCCTTCGAATTGTATGCCACTTAATAGATTGAAAATTTTGTAAATTAGTTTCAGCTTATCATTTTGGCAACGGAATATACAGACGCCAGCACATCAACCTACCCGAAACTGTCAAATTTTCCCAATCTACTTTGAACCTAATGCTATAGTGATAAAGTTGAAAATCTATTAAAGAAATTTGACAGATTGTAGTAGCTTGATGTGCTGGAGTCTGTGCTATATCGGCATGATCGACGCCGTGGCAGACCGGAAATTAACGGGCTGTTAAAAATCTGGTAACCACAAATATAACTTTTTCATCTTATATTTTTGTTCCTGCATTCGTATCTCATCTTCTCATCTCATCAAACGAGGCAGAGTAGGGGAAGTCCAAAGAACTGTGTGAAAGATGATATGGCTAGGTAGGACGTGATAACTCAGATAAGATAATTTGTAGGTATGTATTTTTTTATTTATGTCTAAGCTGTGTACTTCTTTAAATGACGAATTCACCATACTAATAGATATAATATGTAAGTTCTTATAAATAATCCCTTTTATTCATAAACGTTGCTTAAAGTTAAGTAGTGAATAGCGACTGTTGATCTATACATTTTTGACGTTTACATGTCACTTAAGTTTAATCATCGTTTATGAATAAACCCGTATATGTTATTAGTGAACAAGTTGTTGGAGTACTTATATATAAATAAATAACAACCAATAGAGAAGTATCGAAAAAGAACACGTTTTTCGTCGCCCCCAAATAAATTGATATAAGGTTGTCCTTATATCAATTAAAAAATGAATGATGATGTGATGATGATTAGAATGATGATGATTCTTAATCTTAGCTCATCTAGTACAGCGTCGACGTCGTAAATAGGTATGTTCGGCAAAATATGAATAGTTGTGATTTTCTATGAGGGTTTAGAATGGAATAGAATAGAATAGAATAGAATAGAATACTCTTTATTATGTACACCATATAAATTACAGACAACTACCGACTGACACATAACTGACACATAACTGATAACTGTGTGACGTCACATTTTGCTACGTTTCACATGTTGGAGTGTTAGCGATCATGTTATAAGTTAGGACGCAGCTTTCCACGCCTATGACTTCAGGTAAAGGAAAACTTCGTGAACATGGATTTAATTATCTGAAATCGCTACCGTAAGTGTGCGATCAATGCTCGTTTTTCATCGTATAATGCTAGGTACACACGCAGCGACTTTTTTTTTTTGAGGTTGGGAAATCTACAAATGACTCCTCCCACTCTGGTTGGAGTGGAAGGAAGTGTCAAACTCTTACTGACTAAAACCCATTTCATCGTACAATGCTAGGTACGCACGCAGCGACTTTAGGCACCGACACTCTTTTGAAATCGCCAGATTTCAAAATCACACACAAATTTTAATATCGCTAAAAATTCGTAAAATCTGTGTGTGAACGTGTGTTCCTTAAGATAAGGAAAGGCCTAAACAGAAGACAGTTATAGTTTAGCATCATTTACAGCTAGGAGAGTACCCTGCGTAACTATTCATACTGATTTGGTTTTTTTTTCAGCGTCTACTTGATAGTCAGCGTTAAAATAGTCGCACGGAAAAAGCTATCTTAAAAACTACAACGTTGAATGCGATTTATGACTACAGGAGGAGAAGAAAAGAAATTCAAGTGGAAAAATTAAGATAATAATATTTGTGACTATTTTTTAAAGTTACAACTGAGACTAAGTACGGACGCCCACATCAAGCTACCCGAAACTGTCAAATTTTCCCAATCAACATTAAACCTTATGCTTTAATGATAAAGTTGAAAATCTATTAAAGAAATTTGACAGATTGTAGTAGCTTAATGTGCTGGCGTCTGTACATAAATTACTTAGCGTAGTTAAGTGAACTATTCTTACAACGCTACTTCTGTCACATAATATTACCATGAAAGTTGCTTACAGTCCAACCGTTCGGAAGAATGCTTTCCTGATACCTGTCAGTGCGACAACTCTAGTAGCTAATAAAGATCAAATTCGCAAAACACGTACTCGTTTGTATGAAACAGACAGGTGTCAAGAACGCAATCTAGGTACAGTTAACAAAAGATATCAGTATGCAGGATCGTCGGATATAGTTGAAGTTTAGTAAGAAACCGACGGATGTTCTCGAATAAAATTGTTTTTTAATAATAGAAAACAAACAGCTCAATTATTAAATTAAATTTCAGTCGACCACATACATCGGTTTCTTACTAAACTTCAGCTATATCCGACGATCCTGCATACTTATCTCTTTTGTTGATTTTGACGTGCGGCTTTGTCCGATACGGTAAAATCTGGAAAATTAATTATTAAGTAACTGCCAACTAAAGTTGTCCGTATAGTATATTCTAATCACAGCTGTCATTATTTGACAGTTGTGTAAAATAGCTATAACATGGCAAATTGACGAAAGACATCAATTTGCTTAAAAAATCTCTGACTGGACTGGCTGCACACCAGACTGGATTATCTTTTGACATGATATTAACTATTTTGTTCTTTGCTATTAATTCATCAACAAGATGAATAACTCTATTTTTGAAAGACTACAAAAGATTTCTGTGTGTTTGTTGTTGTTTCTGTTGTGTTTTTGTTTTAACTAAAAGGTTTTCGGTCATTTGTGACTTTCATATTTTAGTATCTACCAGGATTCTACCACCTTTGAAGAGGGACGCGAAGTGTTTTCCAATAATTAAATCAACATTGAGGGTTCCATATTTTAAGATTACCCAAGTGTTTTTGTGTCAGCCTTTTTTTGTACAAAAGTAGGGTATACACACAATAGAAATGCAGACTTACGACTGGAGACGAGTATACGCGATTCAACGCCGAGTATCTGCGATTCAGCATCACCTACCCGAGCGTGACGGTTCAGTTTCGCACACAGTTCAAGAAAAGCGCAAAGTGAGCCTAAAGAAGTTTTCACTTTAAAGCTAATAATAATATAAGCCGTTTTCACTTCAAAAATACTTAAGTATTTATTTATAACCCAAATTTCAAAATAACCTGATGTTCAAATAAGACTCAATACGATAACTCCACATTATCAGCACAAAAAACCAATTCGTAAGCATCTATGAAAAGGTATTTACAATACACATGTGATTGTTTTGTGTCCGCTTGCGGATTCCGGATGCGGAAACGATAACGGAAATACATTTATCTCGAGTACGGAAAAGTTGTCAGTCGGTAGAAAAGCTTTGCATTTTTACACGAACTAGTAGTTCCCGGAGACTGTTGCTAGCGCGTGGACCGTTATCGTGATATTTATAGGGTTAGCAGACCACTTATTTTCTCGTTTTTCTTCGCTGTAAATCGAGATAGCGCCGTATACTTTATGAATGCTAATATGTATAAGTTTTTATTAGTAGTATAAAAACTTAGATATCATGCCAGGTACAATTATTATGTTTATGTATGTTTTACAATATTTTGCATAATAATATGTCAAAATTAATTAATATTATTAATTTTTAATTATATAATAATATGTGAAGATAATGCGGCTAAAATAAAATTATTATAGGTACCACAGTAGGTAAAATAATTAAAAATGAAACTCGCTGCCGCAACCCGCGTTAAAGAACTTCGTTCCAACATACATATACGAGGCGCCCCATTTTAGCTGGTAAATCAAGACTACTATAGACGCCTTATGTAATCGAGTGGGTAGCATACCAGCACCCTAGTTGCATAACACGCTATCAATCACCACCTGAATCATTTTGAATGATATTGCTAATCCATTGCTTCATGTTCCAAAAATTTGTCTGCTCAACAACGTAAGTAACGCAATGAATTTTGTTGAAATGAAAGCCATTGCTACTGATAGTGGGTTACGCAATTACACCACAGTTCAATAGAACTAAGTTTATAATTTGAGCTTGTCTAGTTGCCAGTGAAATTCAAAAATACCAATAATTCCGATCATAATGGTTAGTTGTAAAATATAGGTGTCTAATTATTATTATGGATATTGCTTTTGTGGTGTATCGGGTGTAATTTATTATCGTCCTACGCACGTTTTCATTAAGCCTCGTTCAGACAGGCTCAGTCTGTCAAAATAGCGTTTTCGCAGCCACCATTCAGCCCAAAACCGTGTATGTAGGCTTTAAAATATTACCTACGTTCAAAGGGAATTCAGCTTGTCCTATACGAAATAAATTGTGAAGGATATTATGCAGATTATGAGAGCAATAATGAGTCAGAAACATTCTGAAATGTGGGTTATTTCCTCCAAGTACCTACCAGGTGAGGGAATGTTTTGGGTAAGTAAACTTTAAATCTAGTGGATAGTGACCATTCGCCTCAGAAAACGGATCTGTAATATCTTCTATCTTCTATCTATTCTATATACTTATAATAAATCTGTAGAGAGGTCAATTCTGTACATGAAATATATTTCCAAAATAACTATCAGCGGGTGATTAGTGATCGATACTGACGCCAAAAATGCAATCAGTAAAATTTTTGTCTGTCTGTCTGTCTGTCTGTATGTTCTTTATAGAAACAAAAACCACTCGACGGATTTCAACGAAACTTGGTACAATTGTTCTTCATACTCCTGGGCAGGTTATAGTATACTTTTCATCACGCTACGATCAATAGGAGCAGAGCAGTGAAGGGAAATGTTGGGAAAACAGGAGAACTTACTCCATTTTTTAAGCTTCCGTCGCGTGTGCAGCCTTAATGGTTAAAGCTACACAGAAATCATGTATGACGGAAATGTTCTCCTTAAAATTATATAAAAAATATTCCTCGACGGCAAATGTCTATCTTTTATGGTTGACTCACAATAACACGTGTAACTCCCGATAGCTTAGCAGTTCGGAGCTTTCTGATTATATTCGTCTACTCTTACGTTTATAACACTCTCATTCATCCCGAATTAAAAAAATTTAACATTATTACCTATTTAATAAAAAAAGAATCATAGAAATCGGTACAGAAACACCAAAGTTATACATGAAATACGCTAATAAGCCATCGCGCGTGAATACTGAATCATGCAATAAGGATTATTTTTGTGTAACGGTCGCCGCGCTCGACGCGGTTTATTTGGCTGTTGATGCGAGTAGACGTTCCGAGCATTCGACCTTATTGACAGACAATATTGTTTATCAGCGCGACTTTTAGTCTTTAAATTAATTTCGTTTATTTAGTTTTCTTTTGTTGTTATTTTATAAAATAGGTATTAGTTATTTTGGTAGTGCATTATATTCGTTCAAATTACAAATTATTAATATTTTACATTTTATTTCTTTTTAGGTGAAGTAGTAATAGGTTAGTAGTAGTTAGTTAGTAGTAGGTAAGTTTTGGTTAATTTATGTTCAGTTTTTTTTTTATATTAAGTAGGTACAAGCGTAGATACTTTTATTAATTATAGGTATAGGTATTATTAATTGTTGCTAAGTAATATCAGCCGCATGGGTCGATCGATCAGGTTAAGCTACGCTTGCCGCGGTTGGTCCGTGGATGGGTGACCATCTTTACATACCAAGACCCCTCCGTGCCTCGGAAAGCACGTTAAACCGTTGGTCCCGGCTGTCATTCGTGGATCTTTGACAGTCGTTACGGGTAGTCAGAAACCCGAAAGTCTCATAACCAGTCTTACCAAGGGATATCGTATTACCCAGTAACTGGTTTGTGGAGGTCAGATAGGCAGTCGCTCCATGTAAAATACTGGTATTTAGCTGCATCCGGTTAGACTGGAAGCCGACCCCAACATAGTTGGGAAAAGGCTAGGCAGATGATGATGATGAGGTATTATTAATTATAGTAGTTATAGGTATTTAGTTTTAAGTGAAGTAGGTTTTATTATATATTATTTTATATATTAGACGTAGTTTAGGTACCTATTTATATATTTTTAGTTATTCAAGCCCCAAGCGGACGCCGGCGTCCGCCCGCTATTGTCTTTCTATTGTTTCTGTATTTACAGTACTTGAAGGACTTTCAGTTACCGTCGATTAAAAATAAAATACACAATGCCACCTAAAAAACGATTATCTTTATCTCGAAATTCGAGAGAAGCTAAGAGAATGAGAAATACGCGTTCTTCACGGGCGTCTCAAAGCTCTTCTCAGACTTTTCGTGTTGCTGGAGTAGATCTCAGTGTCAGTTGTTTCTCGCATGGTCAGTTACTGTTGTAAGTCGGTCTTTCCCGGGTTAGCAGTTCTAGAAATCTTTATGTTCACGTGCCGGACGGGTCGACTTTCAACATAGTTTACCCGGAAGCTTTGCGCTGAAGTATTTTCGTTGTATAGGTACTTAAGCCTCATGTGAACGTGATCTAAACAATATTACCAATACATTAACTTAATAACACACAAGGAATTACACACTGACGGAGTTGCGGGCACAGCTATCTATATCTATATATATAAAACTCTTCCGTTACTGAGTGACTGATAGACAACGCACAGCCGAAACTACTGGCAGTAGAGAGCTAAAATTTGGCATGTGTAGGAGTAGGCTACCACTAAGAGAGGATTTTTGGAAATTCCCTCCCAACGGGGAGAAAAGGGGGATAAATTGTTTTTTTCCGGAAGTCATTATTCCACGCGGACGAAGTCGCGGGCAAAAGCTAGTACATATAATAAAATTGTAGAAAAGTGGTGTCTGTACAATGGAAATATATAAAAAAAAAGTAGCAGGGGTTGTTATTATATCGATGCCGAACCCGAAAGTGTAATTTTTTTTTTTTTTCTGTTTGTCTGTTTGTCTGTGTGTTTGTTGCACGCTAATATCAGAAACGGCTTATTCGATTTAGATGCGGTTTTCACTAATATATTGTAGTAAGCTTCACTTAACATTTAGTGTTTATTTCATGTCAATCGGTTCATAAATAAAAAAGTTATGTCAATTTAAAGAATCACGGCGAACATTTGTTAAGGTAATACAGAGAAACATTACTGTAAAGTAAATTTTTTGCTACCCAAACGACGGTATTTGTAATTTAAAATATGCTGCCCGAAAAGTCACTATTCCACGCGGACGAAGTCGCGGGCACAGCTAGTTCTAAATAATATTTAAAAATGGTGTAGGTACAAGCCTAAGGCTAATCAGAATTTCGATCCGCAGGTCTAGAAATAGATTACTAGCTTCTGCCCGCGACTCCGTCCGCGTAAAATTTCTTGTTTATATTACTTTTTTTTCACTTGGCGTTCTTTCAGACTTTTTTTTCTTTTTGCTGGGCTCCTAAGGCTTCTTGCGTGGTGTTAAATAGGCTAGCCTTCCTCAAGAATTGGGCCATCAATTGCAAAAAGATTTTTTGAAATCCGAACAGCGATTAGCGCGTTCAAACAAACAAATTCTTCAGCTTTATTATTAGTACCACAGAACAGATAAAAGAGGTTAGAAAGGAAATAGTTCCCGATTTGTATTAGAACGCGTGTCGCCGCATGTCTCCCACTCTTTCACTCCACTACAAGCAAGAGATCAATACGTACGCGCATTACGCACACAAATAAACCACATGCACTTAGATCGCGTGTTTGCTATTGGTTGTCACACTAACGCAAACACTGCGTTTGACGTACACGCACACAGCAATTTATTTCTCATGTATGTTACGGCGACCAAAAGGTCGATCAATGATATCGATAAAATTACTGTAGTTTTGTTAATTAAAGTTTTGCGATCTTTTAAGTTGCGGGTACGGTACGAATAATGTGGACTTCCTAAATAAATAATAAATATTAATGTCAAAAATTAAGGGGGAGCATCCGATACTGCCGCGAAATTTAAATATTTTAATATTGAACAATTATTTGGGTTAAAGTAAGTGAGCTCCTGATTTTAAGTATCTTTTCCCTGAATGTTTTATTACATAATCGTTTTCTGTAAAATGTTGCTAACAAATTGTGCTACATTTAGTAGGTATCCATTCAATTCTACCAGTTGCCTCAATCCACAGTTTTCTTGTAGCTGGATCTGTTGGAAACCTAAAAAAAATTAATGTTTGCATCATAAATTGCTAACCTCAATTCAAATTTTAGGCGAAAAACCCATTAAGTTAGGTAAGTACTAAATTAATAATCCACAATAAACAATAATTAATGTTAATAAACAAAGTTATTTTAATTATAATATTACTGAAAATAATCATTCGTACACACATACTTAATATCGACATTGTTTACAATTTGGTACAACACTATCGATACGCATAGATTTCGCAGAATTCAAGCTTTGGCTCGACGCACGCGACGATCGCAGGGAACGCAATACATTGCGCAATCGCTCACGTCGTGCAAGATCGTACCCATGTATTGCAAGCAATGTATAATTTTGCACCTAAATGCGATTTTATCGTTTTTGTCTACAAACTACATAATACTTTTTTAATAATTATAAATATCACTCGTATTTTAATGTTTTTGGACTTACCGGTGAAAAGAAATCCCTCCTCGGGCTACATTACACTCCTGGCTTCTTTTTCGACACGTTATAATAGCACAAGACGGCATAATTGTTTTTTTCCGTGGAACTTCGGACGCTGTCACAACAAGAAAGCGATTGTGAGCGGGTGAATCAAATTTCGGTCGACATTTGAGTGTCTGCTCAAACGTGCGGCGCGCCTGCCCCGCCCACAAGGCCCTTCTAACCTCTTTATCTGTTCTGTGATTAGTACCTATAAAAAGATGTAGAAACACAGCTTTACGCGGAATAACATGACAATATAGTTCATCAAATCCAAATGCCAAAGTTCTACGCAAACTAACTCGTTTTACATAATATAATATGCTGAAAAGGTCAATTTCCTGACAGGTGTGTATTTAGAATAGAATAGAATACTGTTTATTATGTACACCATATGTGCACGACAGCAATGGAAAGCCGAGCGGCGCCGCCATTAATACTTAATTATAAGAAACAATGTACCTAAATTACTTGTCTGATTATCTAATACTTAATAATAAGTTCATGTAAAAATATATGTTTTCGTTGCGACGGTCAACGTCTGAATGGCGCTCCTGTTTTGCGCACGTGGGTTATATTTATAGATTTAGGGTTAAGGTAAAACACGTCGCACCATGGACCCTGACTGTCGCACGCAGACACGACGTATGTCAAAGGTCGTGCAATAACTGTGCTATACATAATTAGAATAAAGTAGATTTGAAAACAATGTAAATGTACAAAAATTAATAAAAAAGGGGCGGGGACTCAGAATAGCCAATCACGCGCCATGACGAGCTTGGACGCGAGTTTGCCGCTCGTAAAATCGTGCAAACACAATGGTCCACTGGCCAGACTAATTTGCCATTAGTATAAAAGGGGTTGCGCTAGCCAGTGGATCAACCAGTCAAGTTAAAGTCAGTCAAGACGTGACTATGCCCATTTGTCAGTAGGTCAGTCAGAACAACCAGTCAAGTTAAAGTCAGTTAAGACGTGACTATGCCCATTTCTCAGTAGTCCAGTCAATCAGTAGAATCAGTAAACCAGTAAAGTTAAAGTCAGCCAAGACGTGACTATGCCCATTTGTCAGTAGACCAGTCAGTCAGAGTCAGTAAAATCAGTAAACCAGTCGAGAAAACCAGTCAAGTTAAAGTCGGTCAAGACGTGACTATGCCCTTTTGTCAGTGAACCAGTCAAGTTAAAGTCGGTCAAGACGTGACTATGCCCATTTGTCAGTAGACCAGTCTACCAGTCAGTCAGTAGACCAGTCAGACCATTTGTCACCAGTCGAGAAAACCAGTCAAGTCAAGTCAAGAAGTCACTATGCCCATTTGGCTCCGGAATAATAATATATTATGAGTCCCAGTCACATATTACGTAGTAAATGGTAGTTTTAATTAGAAGAAAAACCCTCTCCTGAAGTCCCCAGTGAGCCGCTACAGAAATAGGTACAGAGTTATCGCCGTCCTGGAACCAGAGGAGTTTCGACTAGCTGCAGCCCAAATAAAACCATACAGTCCACTCGCTGCACACCATATAAATTACACACATAAATATAGAAACTTTACAATGGGTGACACAATGGGCGGTCTTATCGCTAAGAGCGAGCTAATACCTACTAGATTCTTTCAGGGAAATTATAAGAGGTGTAGGTCGTAGGTTCGAACCCAGACAGGCGGTTTACTTTGAGTACATTATTTCATCACAGCTGCTGTCAAAACGGTGAAGGAATACATCGTGAGGAAACCGACATGTCCTAGAACTAAAAATTCGAAGACAGTGACATCTACCAACCCGCACTGAGCCCGCATGGTGGATTACAGCCCACTCCTTCTCACCGTGAGGAGGCTTATGTGGCCCAGTGGGAACATGATACTGTTGATAATGCTGTTAAGACGTAATGTTTTCAGTCGTTATACTGAAACTAGGATTTAACCACCTAATTAGCCAGCACCAGAACCGGTCGAAGTGGAGGTGCTTGGGGGAGGACTATGTCCAGCAGTGGACTTCTTTCGGCTGAAATGATGATGATGAATTATCCAGCTGCCGATTGCTCTTGTCTTTCAAGAACCCTAAATACACTTAAAAAGAAAGAAAGAAAAAGTATTTACTGTGACTCGTGCAGGAAAAACACAAACTAAACACAGTAAAAAATAAAAAACCAAATTAACACACAACACAAGTACACAACACACGACACCGCCCTTTCCTCAATACACTTACGTTTATTGGGTTTCCTACAAATATAAATAGATATACCGTTAGCTCAACCCAATAGGCAAAGAGAGAGGAATCGGTCCATTTACATCATATAGTCACCCAATATTTCGCCTCCCTGACTATTACCAAATAGCAAAATCCCTGAATGTAAGGCAATATCGCACAAATATTTACACCGACCCACCTGTACGGAAGTAGGTTGCGAGTGGCAACACAGGCATTTTATGCCCACTAATGAATTCGCGGCAACCCCTGCTTATATGTGAAGGTGTAATTATGAGAAAAAAGTATATAAACATATGAAATGAGAACTTGAATTGAAAATGTATGAGTTTCGGTAAAGAGATTCTGAATCGAAAAAATGAATATTAGTAGGTACTTACACGTGATACCTATTGAATAAGTACGTGATCATTTTAATGGAAAATATCAACCGTATAATGAAAATCACGGCATATTACGTAATATTACCTAATAATGTAAACCAGGCCGAATTTTGTATCTATATTTGGCCATGGTTCAACGAACATTTTTTGAATACGAAAATTCGAAACCTAATATTTTCTTCGCTTGATTGACATTCAATAAATGGAAACATCAACACGAATAACAAAATATACAGAACTAGCTTCTTCCCGCGACTTCGTCCGCGTGAAATTTCACCCCCCCCCATTCACCCCCTCAGGGGATGAATTTTGAAAAATCCTTTCTTAGTGCACCCCTAGACCTCATAAGGAACGTACGTGCCAAATTTGGAATCTCTAGACCCAGCGGTTTGGGCTGTGCGTTGATATGTCAGTCAGTCAGTTCTCCTTTTATATATATAGATTATAATGTCAGTACAAGCATGTTCTTACATTTATCAATGAAATCGAATACTCGTCACTGAGGTGGGAAACTCATATTAGGAAATCGAATTTTACCTGTACGTATTGAGTCTATAGAAGTCCAAGAAAATATGTGTTATTCCACTTTGTCCCACCGGCCGTCCCACTGGTGGGGCAAAGTGGAATGCCTAAAATTTTGCACTGGAATCTGAAGTAATGACTTTCATTTTGACAGTTCAACAACATTAATTGCGTTATTTACGCTGGTGAGCAGACAAATTTTTAGAACATGAATCAATGGATTAGTGATTGAAAGTGTGTTACGCAATTACCCCGGTGATATCAGACGCTTCACTTTCTCTTTATTTGTGTCTTTCATTCGGCATTTTTCACGAGAAGTGGAACGTCTCACAAAATTACTCAAAAAACAACCGACTTCAAAAAAAAAGTAAAAAGTGATAAATAACTTTAATTTCGGAAGTCGGTGTCCAAAAACGAACATGCGGAACCAACGACACCGACTTCCGAAAATAAAGTTATTTATCACTTTGTAGTTTATTTTTTTCAAGTCGATTGTTTTTTTTTTTTGTAAAAAAGTTTTTATTTATATAAGTACTTATGCTTGTACTTTGTTTGCTTGTACTTTATTATTGACATCTAATAAACATACTAGTTTAACACAGGTCAGTAATGATTACTAATTTGACGTGTAATGAAATCGTCATAATATGTGTGTGCCTGTCAGACGCCGAATTCCAAGAGTTTCTATTTACTCTATGTAATCAATGACTTAGTAGCCAGAACCAACTGTTATACGTGCTTGAAGATTCTCCATTCTATAATCGACTGATTGCCTTAACATTATTGGGTGATTGACTCGTTAATTAATACTATCTACGGATAGTATTAATTAACGCCGTACGTATTAGGGCACGCATTACCTACCTACATTATGATAGTGTAGCGTGTTTGTATGTACGATTGCTATTACACTATTGCTAGGTAAGGAAATGTTCGTGTATTAAATTTTTGCAAAAACGAATATCATCTAGCTAGGGCTGAGTCTCAACGGATTGTAGCAGTACTACTCTGCCGAGCACAACACCCTGCCAGGAACGTAAGTCGTCTACAGACTATTCCGAGCCCCGACATCGAACTGAGGTAAATTCGAACCTGCGGAGCCGTGACGCTCGCGTTACACGGACAGCATCGATCTCCGTGATCCAAATGGGCTTCGACGTCGCACCTCACGTGGTGAAGCGCGACTAGTATAGTCACATTGTTTAGAGCCTCCCGACTCTCGGGACTCCACAGTGATATCGTTGCCGAATTTGACTAGACGGGTTTCACCCTTAGTGGCGATCAGAGTTTATCCCTGCGGATGATAGCTTCGCACCACCGGCCGTTCGACCGAGTGCATGAACCAAATGTCCGACACCGTGGTTATTATGGGACTAAACGGTATTACTATCGCAACGACATGCCATCAGTAGGGTAAAACTGACCTGTCTCACGACGGTCTAAACCCAGCTCACGTTCCCTGTTAGTGGGTGAACAATCCAACGCTTTGTGATTTTCGCTTCACAATGATAGGAAGAGCCGACATCGAAGGATCAAAAAGCAACGTCGCTGTGAACGCTCGGCTGCCACAAACCAGTTATCCCTGTGGTAACTTTTCTGACACTTCTTGCTAAAAACTCTTTAAACAAAAAGATCGATAGGCCGTGCTTTCGCAGTCCCTATGCGTACTGAACATCTGGATCAAGCCAGCTTTTGCCCTTTTGCTCTACGCAAGGTTTCTGTCCTCGCTGAGCTGGCCTTAGGACACCTGCGTTATTATTTGACAGGTGTACCGCCCCAGTCAAACTCCCCGCCTGGCAGTGTCCTCGAACCGGATCACGCGAGGGTTATACTTGCACGCTTGAATCACAAAAACTGCGCGCCTGCCGATATTATCGACCGCGCACCGCTTCCGCCCAACCGAGTTAGTAAGGTAACAATGAAAGTAGTGGTTTTTCAGCGACGATCGCGCGAACGATCTCCCACTTAAGCTTCACCTCTCATGTCTCCTTACAATGCCAGACTAGAGTCAAGCTCAACAGGGTCTTCTTTCCCCGCTGATTCTCCCAAGCCCGTTCCCTTGGCTGTGGTTTCGCTAGATAGTAGATAGGGACAGTGGGAATCTCGTTAATCCATTCATGCGCGTCACTAATTAGATGACGAGGCATTTGGCTACCTTTGAAGAGTCATAGTTACTCTTGCCGTTTACCCGCGCTTACTTGAATTTCTTCATGTTGACATTCAAAGCACTGGGCAGAAATCACATTACGTCAACACCCGCGAGGGCCATCGCAATGCTTTGTTTTAATTAGACAGTCGGATTCCCCTTGTCCGTGCCAGTTCTGAGCTGACCATTGAACGGCGGTCGTACAAAACCGCGCCGATCGCGAAGACACGATATCGACACATTCTGTTAAGCTAGGAAAATCTACAAAAGGCTGAAGCGTTGGTCTAGAGACTACACTCATGCCCTGATGAGAGGCGCATGCGCGTCGACCAGGCACAACAACAGCTGCCTTTGCTTCATGTCCCACACCAACCACCCCGGTCCTCAGAGCCAATCCTTATTCCGAAGTTACGGATCTAATTTGCCGACTTCCCTTACCTACATTATTCTATCGACTAGAGGCTCTTCACCTTGGAGACCTGCTGCGGATATGGGTACGAACCGGCACGACATCTCCACGTACATTCCTCACCTGAATTTTCAAGGTCCGCAGATAGTATCCGGACACCACCGCAAAAGCAGTGCTCTTCGCGTTCCGAACCATATCTCCCTGCTAAAGGATTCCATGGAACTCAAACGCTCAGGCAGAAAAGAAAACTCTTCCCGGATCTCTCGGCGGCGTCTTCAGGTCAGTTTGGGTTACCCCGTCGAACACTCGCTGTAAAAACGAAGGAACGATTATTGAAACGGTTCCGTTGCCGGGTTCCGGAATAGGAACCGGATTCCCTTTCGCTCAAAGGGCGTTATTTATCATTGAACATATTACTATGGTAATATGTCTTTTTGAAAAAACACGCCACATCGACATAAGATTTCTCCTTGAGCTTAGGATCGACTCACTCGCGAGCAACTACTGTTTACGCGAAACCCTTCTCCACGTCAGTCCTCCAGGGCCTCGCTGGAGTATTTGCTACTACCACCAAGATCTGCACCGACGGAGGCTCCAAGCGGGCTCACGCCCAGACCCTTCTGCGCTCTCCGCCACGCACGCCCTACTCGTTACGGCTTAATGACGTTATAAAGAACGTCGCACATGCCCGTAACGGTAGTGTATAGGCAAAACACTTAAGCGCCATCCATTTTCAGGGCTGGTTGCCTCGGCAGGTGAGTCGTTGCACACTCCTTAGCGGATGCCGACTTCCATGGCCACCGTCCTGCTGTCATGAGCAACCAACGTCTTTCGTGGTGTCCCATGAGCGTTTTTTAGGCGCCTTAACACTACGTTTGGTTCATCCCACAGCGCCAGTTCTGCTTACCAAAATTGGTCCACTTGGCACCGTCATCAAATCTCCGGCTTCATCGTTCGAGTAAGCCGGAGTACTCACCCATTTAAAGTTTGAGAATAGGTTGAGGTCGTTTCGGCCCCAATGCCTCTAATCATTCGCTTTACCGGATGAGACTGTTCAAATCGACGCCAGCTATCCTGAGGGAAACTTCGGACGGAACCAGCTACTAGATGGTTCGATTAGTCTTTCGCCCCTATACCCAGTTCCGACGATCGATTTGCACGTCAGAATCGCTACGGTCCTCCATCAAGGTTTCCCAAGACTTCGACCTGACCAGGCATAGTTCACCATCTTTCGGGTCCCAGCATTTATGCTCAGAGCGCGCCTGCATTCACAGATTGGAAACGAGACGCCTCGGGAGTGCGAGAGATCGACCTAGATTGAAGCTCCATCCTCCCTAAGCGCGCAGCAGCACGCCTTCACTTTCGTTGCGCCTTTCAGTTTTACTATCTTAATGACTCGCATACATGCTAGACTCCTTGGTCCGTGTTTCAAGACGGGTCCTGCGAGTGCCCGAAACTGAATCATCGCAGACAGAGCCCGCACAGTCCGAGACATCACGGCGGCGACAGCAGACGCGCCGCACCTGCTTCCGCACTAAGGCGCAGACAGGATACGACGTTGACTTGCGTCGGGCCGGACGCGTCTAAAACGCGTGCGCAGTTCATCAAAACTACCGTCCGACGGCCGGTCGGCCACCGTCGCGGTCCCACTACCCGATAAAGGGACAACGGGCACCCCGTACGGCGCTTAAACCGACATCGAACGGGTCGCGATGTATTTACTAAGAGAAAAGTGCACGCCGTCCGTGGACGTCAACGGACGCGACCCGTGCCTACCTGCCGAGGCCGGCGGCATCGAGGCGCGCGTCCGTACGCCGCAGAATGACGATGAATCTCTCCGTTCGTTCATTCGAGTTTCGCAGGTTTACCCCTGAACGGTTTCACGTACTCTTGAACTCTCTCTTCAAAGTTCTTTTCAACTTTCCCTCACGGTACTTGTTCGCTATCGGTCTCGCGGTAATATTTAGCCTTAGATGGAGTTTACCACCCACTTAGGGCTGCACTCTCAAGCAACCCGACTCTAAGGAGAGTCCCTCTCGCCACGATCCACAGTCGCTACGGGCCTGGCACCCTCTACGGGAAAACGGCCCCGTTCAAGATGAACTTGGATAGGTATTATCGCGACGAGAATGCGGAACCTCCCGAACACCACATCTCCCACCGACTGAACGACGGCAGGATTCAGTGCTGGGCTTCTTTCCTGTTCACTCGCCGTTACTAAGGAAATCCTGGTTAGTTTCTTTTCCTCCGCTTACTAATATGCTTAAATTCGGCGGGTGATCCTCCCTGATCTGAGGCCAACGTAATACTTCAGAAGCAGACTCGTACATCGAGCCTTCTTACTTGCTACATACAAATAGACAGTTTCATGCAGCCACACTGGACGTCTTGCGGTTGTTCATTTATGAACCAACGTTAAGGAAGTAGAACAAAAGCGGTGTGATATACACGTCCCTCTGGTTCGTGTCAGTATAACCGACCAAAGAGTTCCGCATACGTGTGTTAAAGCAGACGCCATCGCGTGTACTCACCGTCGTGATAACGACAAGACGCGTCGGAGATCGCTCTGCACTCACACCGTTTTCGACTACGCCACATCGTATGACTATGTCTTATTGTATGTACTCAGTTATATTTTTAAACGGACTGAAACGAGGACGCAGGCGTCCTGCGTCATAGAACCGTCATTTGCAGTTCAGCGTGCTGTCATCTCACACCTTGTTACAGGAAGAGATGTACACGTCCGAAGCGCAATGTGGCATTTGTATATTATACAGCCGGCCCTCAGACAGGAGTGGTCCTGGATGTGTCTCCACGGACCGCAATGTGCGTTCGAAATGTCGATGTTCAAATGTGTCCTTGCAGTTCACACTATGACGCGCAGTTTACTGCGTTCTTCATCGACCCGCGAGCCAAGTGATCCACCGCTCAGGGTAATAGTTTTACACATTGGTAATTGTTACATAAATAAAAAAGTACCTAGTGGTCCCAAATTCCATTAGTTAATATTGTTCTTTCCAATTTTTCTCAGGTCGGTGTCCGGTTTCTGGCTGAAAAATGTATGCCCCGTATACATTTAGACAAGACGATAGTTTACACGTCGTATTTTGGACTAGGAAAGTCTTTGATTTGCACAGGCCAGTTTTATCATGTTACCAACCATCAGAATGAGTAAGCGTGCCCACTTCACGCAAACAATTTAGCTATCGACCTCGCAGCACTAAATAAAGCGGTCGCCGCCTCACCACCTATAGATGTAAAACTTCGAAACGATGTCATCGGTGTTTTGTTGAACCAGACGCGAAGTAAAATAGAAGATAGCAATATTTTATATCTATATTTTTAGATAACTGTTTGAAGCAAAACACGTAATCGTTTGTTTGATTGCACAACAAATATTGATTTGACGCATTCGATTTATTTCTACAATCAAGGATTCTATTATTCTAGTAGATACGTACTGAATGCCCATCATCATCATTAAAGGGTCTGCAATCACCGCTATTGTAGATATACCTACTTGGTCATAGTTTGTCGTTTATTTGCTAAGGACATGTTCAGTCTCTACATTAGTCAAGTAACCACACATTACTGTTTAGTTAAGTTTTTCTTGTGACTACCTATGAAGGTACACTAATTTCACTCAATCATAACATAACGCTATATTTGTATGCCTCAAAGGGGTGACAGAGACAGAGGTGTATCCTCACTCCACCGTTTACAGTACTACAGTTTTTTTACTATGGTTTATTGCAGACTCTTCTCCATAGGAAACGACTACTTGTCTAATATGGTCTAATTGGAATCGTGCATCTGGCTTCTGACGTTTCATAAGTGCCCATGTAGTTTTTATGTGAAATAAAATATTTTAAATTTGTATGAATTTTACCAACATTTAATGTGACGGCGAATCTTTTGCTATTAACCGCATCTAGACTTTTAAGGTTGCTGAGACAGTGCTGACCTCAGAACTGAACCCGAGACCACAAGGCTTGCGACAATTACACCATAATTACCTACGTCAGAATGGAATCTAAAAACAAACAACCTTGAACCGTTGCGTCACTCCGCCAAATTTATCTAGTAGGTACACGAGCAATCGATGAGTCAGCACTGTTGTTATCACTGAATGTAAATTATACACCATTTGCTATCTGGGTTCTATTCCCAGATATGACAGTGTTGGGTTTTTCCATCACGGATCCTCAGCAGCAGCCCGGAGCTTATTTTTGGTTAAATAGTGGATAAACATGTAGGTACCAGTGGGGTTATTGTGTAACACACTACCTGCGTATAACTACTGCAGCTTTAACTGGCCACGGGTCATTTAACAAACACCTCTTTATCATAGGAGTAACAGACAGTTCGAAGTGCAGGGCCTGCATGGAGGACGACGAGACAGCGGCACATCTGCTTCTAGACTGCCCGGTGGTCGCCACGTACAGGGCAAAATACTTCGGTAACCCAGGCACCCTACGTGAGACGGTGTGGAAGGCGTTGCTGGCCTTCCTTGAGGACCTGGGGTGGATCGAATAATCGATTTTCCCACCCGTACGCACAATACCCGCATAGACGTGGAGTTGCAGACACCAGCCCGTATTACCTATTAACACACTAACAGTAGGAATGCCGGAATGGTTTTCATTTTGACAGTTAAAAAACATTCATTGCGTTATTTCCGTTGCTGAGCACGAGCAAACAAATTTTTCGAACATATATGAAGCAATGGATTATCAATATCCTTCAAATTGATTCAGATTGTGATTGAAAATGTGTTATTCAAAGAGTGCTGGTAAATATAGGCGACGCGCAGAGCTTGACCGGTTAATAACTCGTTTTTGTTCGTGGCATCGCCCGCGTGGAGGTCGGAAATTATTCCAAGAGAACGTAGGTACTCGTACTAATCGAAATAAAAAGTGTCCTGTATTTCTTACCCCGTGTGAAAAATTTCATCCCAATTCGTTAAGCCGTTAAGGTGTGAAAAGGTAACAGACAGAGCGTTTCAACTTTCGCATTCATAATAATACTAGCTTTTGCCCGCGACTTCGCCCGCGTGCACGTCAGTAATTAAATAGGTATTCTACGGGAATTAATCCAGGTCAGCAGTGTATTAATTCTGTAATATGTACAGACGCCAGCACATCAAACTAGAAGAACAAGAAAGAAAGAAAGAAAGAAAAATTGTTTATTCTGCACAAACAAAACGCACATTACAAATAAAAAAAATAAAAACAGACATGAAATATACACATACGACGTAGTCAAAAGCCTCGTACCCAAGCTTAACCTTAACTACCACAATCTGTCAAATTTCTTTAATAGATTTTCAACTTTATCGCTAAAGCATAAGGTTCAAAGTTGATTGCGAAATTTTGACAGTTTCGAGTAGCTTGATGTGCTGGCGTCTGTACATTGTTTTCATATATTAATTCTATTGGTTTACGCGGCGCATGCCAGTAAACCTGGTGAAGGCCGCAGGAATCCGTTGGATGCGAGAAGCACAGAACCGGTCGAAGCAGCGGTGCTTGGGGGAGGCCTTTGTTCAGCAATGGACGTCTTTCAGCTGAAAATGAGCTCCCAGTCGGCATATCTTCCGACAGCTACAACAATCATCGTCATATTTGAGCCAATACACATACAAACTTAATTCCTCATAAATCGCTGTGTTCATTGGTGAAAACCGTATGAAAATCCGTTCGGTAGTATTTGAGTGTATCGCGTTCAGACAGACAGACGCGGCGGGGGGCACTTTGTTTTATAATATGTACTTAGTGATAGTGAAATATCGATGGGGTTAATCTTTAGTGGCTAATAGAATGATATTAATTATTAATAATATGGATTAATATGGATTATTAATATGGATTGAACCCACTACCTACTTGTTAAAACCGGCCAAGTGCGAGTCGGACTTACACGCGAAGGGTTTCGTACCACAAAGCAAAAAACGCCGAAAAAACACGTTTAATTTTAATTAATTAGTTTAATTTAATTAACACGTTATGGAGGCCTTTAATTTTTACCCGACTACGGCGAAGCAACAAAAAGGAGGGTTATGATTTTGACCGATAGTTATGTACTCGTATGTATGTTCATCTGTTCCCTCATAACTTCAAAAATCCTTAAAATAATTTGACAAATGAGGTATCGTTAGAAGCGTCTTGACCGTTCGCTGGTTACAGGATATGTGACCTCACATTAAATTCAAAATGCCCCCTTTAGAGGACATAAATGAATGAATTTAAAAACAAATATTTAGGGATGGTGCCTTGTTGGGTATCACATTATTAAAAAAAAAAAACTGATATAAGCCCCAAAATAATTATATAAAATATAAGTTTAAAAACTAAAACCCGACTACTGAATAGGATGAAACAAGAAAGTACCTTCCCGTGGTCGCATGCTACCAAAGCTTATATTATTATGTATGTTAGTACAGCGGCATGCGACCACGGGAAGGTACTTTCCTGTTTCATTCTTTTCAGTAGTCGGGTTTTACTTTTTAAACTTATTTTTTTATACTTTAATTTTTATTATTTGTTGGTATAGCAGCGATAGAAATACACACTGAAAATTTCAACTGTCTATTTATTACGGTTCATGAGACGGACAGCGGAGGCTTACTTAGTAATAGGGTTCCGTTGGCACCCTTAGGTACGGAACCCTAAAAAGGGTCAGAACTGACACCATTTCAACACACTGAGGCTGATAAGATTAAAATTAGATACGTATAGATTAAAACTCAAATTATCAGGAGCTGAATTGTAACAAGAAATTAATTTCACAAATATAAATGTAGTGTACAATATTTTTATCAAATAAGCGATAAGTACAGCTCTTCAATCATCGCCTATCTTCGGAAATACGAACGCGCGATGATGAGATCTAATATAGAGCTGTAAACAACCATGGACATACTTGCCTATTTTGTATTAGGTACCATGTTTACAAAAAAAAACTACAAAGTGATAAATAACTTTAATTTCGGAAGTCGCTGTCAAAAAAAACGAAAATGCGGAACCAACGACACCGACTTCCGAAATTAAAGTTATTTATCACTTTGTAGTTTTTTTTTTTAATTCGGTTGTTTTTTTTTTTTTGTAAAAAAGTTTTTTTTTTGTTGGGAGTGCTAATGTTTATCGCTGGAGACTTCACGTTGCATTGTAATATGATTTGCGTATTTCTTTTAATTTAAGATAATTTAGTGATCTTTGTTAATTGGTTGTTTGGCGCCGACTCAAAATTACGAGGTATACTTACATTATTTTAAGAACTATTTATTAAGGTTAAATAAAAAAGGTTTATTATTTTTTGCTTTTCAGTTTTTTCGGAGGTTTAATTTTTTTGTTAAAAAGTTGTTATTTTATAATTTTTTGAGGCTATAATTTACTAATTACTACATGCTTAATTTTTGATTACTTTTAAAATAGTTACCTACCTTACTTTAGCTATTAATATATAATCCTATATTAGCTATTATTATATTATAATCCTACTTTAACTATTATTTGTTGTATAATAAAATACTTAAAAAAAAAACAGACTTCATATACCAACATGGGTAGGCCTTCTTATTTAATTGTAATACACAACTCAGCATTAAAATCTGTGAATGAACAATAAATCACCCCTATTTTCCCACTATTAGGGTTGGAATATTTTTTCCAAATTTATATGGGACTAACTTCGGGGTATACCCTTTCTAACAAAAAAAGAATTATCAAAATCGGAGTGCTCTGTCAAAAGTTATGCGTGATCATACATTAAAAAAAAATAAAAAATATATATACGCGTCGACTTGATAACCTCATCCGTTTTTTCGTCGGTTAAAAAAAGAAAACTAAATTCATTAGTGTACCCATCCAATCTCAAATCTCAAATCGTTTATTGCAATCCATAATGTACAATTACAGGTGGTAAATAAAAAATAATAGAAACAATTATGGACCCTGTCGGGCACAGCAATTTTTTAAATAAGTAGAGAGAGGAAGAGCGCTTTATTAACTTTCCTTGTTGTGTATTTCCATTCATTCATTTATTCTATTTATATTTTATATGCAGGTCTATCTATTTATTTATTATTTATTTAATTATATTTTATATTGTTCATTATTATTAATGTACCTAGTACCTATAATTATTAAGCATTATGAAATAATTTGTTTTTGTTATTTTATTTATTAATATATATCTGTTATTCTTAATTATGTATAATTATTATTGAATTTATCTATTAAAATTACTGTATATCCTATTATCTATGTATTTATTTATTTATTTATATTTCCATTCATTTAGTTATTCTATTAATATTTTATATGCTGGTCTATCTATTAATTTATTTAATTATATTTAATATTGCTTATTTCTTTACTCGTATAATAATTGTTCATTGTTATTATTGTAATATAATTATTAAGTATTATTTATTTTTGTTATTTTACTTATTAAAATATGTCTGTTATTCTTAGTTATTATCTAATTTATCCATTAGATATTCTTGTACTGTGTAATAGCTTTTCTCAATTAGGTATTGCTTTAGTTTATTTAAAAATATACTGGTTTTATTTTGTTGTTTTATGTCTTCTGGTAATTTATTATATATTTTTATTGACATTGAATATGGACTAGATGAATGTAGTTTAAGACGGGAGGGGGGCAAGTTTAGTCTATTTTTATGGCGCAAAGAATACTTTGTTTGTATGTCTCCCCGTGTGCTGTAAGAATCTGGATATTTACGGACTAGTTTACACAATTCTAAGATATAAATACCAACTAAGGTGAGGATCTTGTGTTTCTGAAAGTAAGGCTTACAACTATCTGTCGGTTCTATATTGGTAATTATTCGTATTAGCTTTTTTTGAAGGGTAAATAGGGACGGAGCGTCTGTGCTATTTCCCCATAAGATGATGTTCAATGGAATACAATGTTCATGGATTTCGGCGTTCGGCATCTTTCACTCGCGCTTCGAATGATCGAAAAATGAAATGAAGATAATTATGACGTTAACATCTATGTAATTTTACCGGTGTCGGGTAAATGTGGAATGAAACAAAAATTAAACTTTACTCGAGTGAACGTTTGATATCGCTTAACAACAGATAGACAATAGGCAGATACTAGTTGGATCATCAAATTATCAATTCTATCTACGATTCAAGACTCAACACTGAAAAATACTTATTATATTCCACTTTAACGAGCTACAACTGACTTCAAGTAGCACGTTAGACATTTACAATAACGTATAAAAGTCCACTCTCCACCCAAGCGAACAAGGCATAAAACAAAAAAGCCACCTACTATACAAACAAAATAGTTCAAACTAATTATTTCCCAACCTGTTTACGAGAACATGAGCGTCGTAAAAGTCGCCGGTCTTAGGTCAGATGCGAGCTAAGAATTAACGGCCACAACAGCTCAGTGGTTTTAAAAAAGGAATTTATTGCCAATGCTTGCTCCGAGTTGCTCCAGATCACCGTTATTCCCCCTTCGAGTCTATTTGTCTCCGTCGTCGTGACAGAGACCTATTGTTCCAGCCCGTGTCCACCGCAATATTGGTTTATTTTGTCCGGCGAAGACTAATATTAATAGACTTAAAAAAACAATGCTCTTTCTCGCCCAATTTCACTAATTGTTTCTGTGAGTTGTGAGCGCCATTTGTTAGAATATTGCTGTGTTGGAGCTGTTTGGAATTTGTGATTATTTGGGATGTTGCGTAATGAACAAACTTCACGCTTATTTTTTAAACGCGGTAGTCTGCCCTGTAAAACTCTCGTTATTGATTCATGAGACTTGTAAAAACAAACACGAGCCTTCTTCTTATCAAAAACAGGTCGGAATCAGCTAAGCGGACTAAGAAACTTATACACTATATTTTTTTTATAGAAAAACTCCATCGAAATTTTCCTGGCTAAAGAATAGTACAATAACCCAGAAACTCTCGCTTAGCGACTGTGCAGCTTATAAACGGACAAACACTACACACACAAAAGCATTAAATTAAAATTACACGAAAAAACTAAATCCTTATGGTTAACAGCTGTACAATACAACACGACTAGTTCATTGGTGACTCTGTTTTATTATCCTACTGACTGTCGCCCGCTATTTATAGCCCGTGTTTATACAAAGTTACCATGTACCAAGTATACATAACTATATTAGTAAACAACTTGTTAAATCAACCTAATGCAATGGCTTTGCTCCTCACACCCCTCAGGGGAACACGAAAACAACCACATTAGTAGATACTATCTTAACAAAAACATTAGCAGCGAGGACCTCTAAAGACACGCATTAATAAATTCAAGGCATTTATTTCCTTTAGGCAATATAGCAATATACGAGCCTACTAAATTAAAATATTTGAAATTGCAAAGGTTGATAGCTAGAAGTAATGAAATAAGAAAGACAGATAAAAAAACGGACACATAGTTTGTTTCACAAAATATGACGAATACAAAAAAAAATACGTTATTTAAATAAAAAGATGGTACAAAAAAAACTCAAATAGAAGGTTAGGGAATTACGCATTATATCCGTGCAAAAGGCACTCATCAAATTGCTGGACCACGCAATCTCCATGCTGGGAATAAGGATCAGCCAATCACAGCATGAGCGGAGAATGAATAGCGTACACATATCCATTCGTGGATACGTGAGTTATGTAAGGATTTACATAACTCATAATTATATAATTTAATGGCAGTCAAGGAAATACTTTGCCTGAAACCACACTAAAAATATCTTGTCCGTAATCTTAGATCCCATTTTAAACCAAGTGCCAAAACTTAAATTTTAAAACTTTCTTTAAACCAAGATCAGAAAATTTAAATTTTAATCATCCCGTCTTTATATTTCTTCATTGCCGTCCACTTGGTGTGGCGGGATTATAACGACTTACCGTCAAGCAGTTAGTTTTAATTAAATCTATGTAATTGCTATTTACGTTGGAATTTAATTGCTTGAATAGCCTGACGGATTTATCACAAGAAGGGAATGGCTTTTGAAAACTGAATTGAACTACAAAAGACAGTCTGCTTAATTACGAAGATTTTGAAGGCTTTTCATTAAAAACATCGTGATTTGAGAGTTTTTGAATAATTTAAATGTTCTCAATTAGCTTTAAAAGTTTTCACAATTACAAGATATTACATATACACGAATATTTATGAAACCTTTCAGCATTGTGTTTTGGCGACAGACGTTATGCAATGCTGAAAAATAACAAGTTCTGGGTGGAGGTAAACTACAAGGAATGGCAATTTTTATTTTTGTTGCGTCCGGCTGTCATTCTTTGATCTTTTACAGTCGTTACGGGTTGTAAGAAGCCCAAAGTCCGACAATCAGTCTTACCATGGGGTATCATATAACCCAGTAACTAGATGGTAAAGGTCAGATAGGCTCCATGTAAAATACTGGTATTCAGCTGTATCCGGACTGGAAGCCGACCACAAAATGGTTGGTCTTTTACCAAACACATTAAATTACCAGTTCCATAATTTTCATCATAGAATGTAAAACAATGTTATCAAACTAAAATAGATCAGTACCATTATTTTCTTTATTTAATTGTCATTTACCGTAATGGCTATTTATAATTATCTCAACCAAGACTACCTAGTACTTAACGAAGTCCACTCGGCTAGTTAAACCTATGCTCGTGTATACATATAATTAAATATAACAGATCCGACCTTAATAAAGTTAGGACATCAGACGTCGCTGCTGGCCGTAGTTGGTTGATCCGATGAAACACTCGACGGACGATAATCGGCCGTCCAGCTGTATCATATAATAGCAATATGCTCGTGTATGGACTAGATGGGTTTTCGTAACAGAGCCGTTGGGACTTTGTTGTTTTGTCAAACAAATATCTAAAATATTTTGACTATTATGTTGGATTTGTACATGTAATTGAGAGACAGAGGAACATTATAAAACGGAGGACAAATACGTAAATCAAAGTTATTATTTTTACGTGTTGTTATTTTATTTTATAAATATTTGTGACTTATTTATGAATAAATGGGCTTATTTGGCGTGCCGCGAGGCACACAATACTATTTTAAGGATTTGTCTGTTTTTTTTTTTTGTGAATATTGTGTGCTTTCTTAAGAGTAAACTAGTCGTGAGCTCGAACTCACTGGTGGTCATTCCCAAAAAGCACGCTGTCTCACCTGGCTTCGTGTCTGACCGAGCTAGTATCAGTGGTAAGCAGTGAGACGCTAGTCTACACGCACACGTCTAGTTGTCATGCACAGAAACACCGTTCCGAACTGATAGGCGCGTAAAAAAATTCGAGAAGTGCGTTGGAAAATCGAGATTTATGAAAAAACCACTGCATAAATCCATTATAAATAAAGTTTATTGAACTCTTCGATAACTGAGCTTTGTCGGTATGGACTTGGTTTTGAAGATTTTACAGTTCTTTTATTACTTATTTATACCCAAAATTACGTTAAAAATAGCAACAAAAACGAATCTTTGTTGGCTCATAACTTTTTAATGGCTTTTTATTTTACTATTGTTTCCGTACAGACAAAATTAATAATAAGTCAAAACGATATCATGTTTAACTTTGGATGCACAATGTCAAACAGTGGAGTAATACTCTCCCGAAATTTGTATGGAAAAAATATCGACTAATGGCACCTTAACCTGGGTCAGATAAACTTATTTATTTCTTTCTTTTCTTTTAATAACTAATTTAGTTAGGCCAAATGGTGCTCCTGATCAAAAGTGATCACAGCCATATTTGGATAAGTACTGTGAAACCAAAGGACCTGTCTATTAATTTTTCAATATTATGTAGAACCAGTTATTAAGTACGTTAGTAACACGACAGAAGAAAACTTTGTCAAATCCATTACTTAAAATACCTAATTCAATCTCCTGCCCTTAGCCCAATTTATTTGGAGACGGCGCAACATGTCTTTTTCTTCCATACTTCTCTACTAGTCGCCATCTCAGTAATCACCGCCTTTCTAGCCATATCATCTTACACACAGTCCATCCAACATTTCTTTGGTCTTCACCTACTCCAATAGCCATCGACAGTCACTCACTTAAAATACCTAATTAAACCATTAAAATACCTCTAAATTTCGCTCGAAAAGCAAACTAAAATGGAAAGCCCTACAAAACGAAATGAAAGCACTGTTGAACTTAGACTTCATATTTTTAACGAACATTAAAGAACTAATAATTTTCCTAATAAAAGAAATCACGAATTCGTAATAAGAGGCAATCGCGATTTCAATTATAATTAACACTTGTTTAAGACGAAGTAGACTCAAGGGATCTCGTAAATTGATTGTAATTAGTCTTGGCTTTAAGAGCTTTTCATACATTTCCGTTTTTATTCCAATCTACATACATACTTACACAATTTTTGTAATTAACTTTAAATTAGATATTGGCTCTTGTTAAGTTTTAATTAAGTATTAACATCAATTTTCCTGTTTCCGTGATTTCAACATTTTATTGTATTTACAGAGTAAGAATGTTATTAACAAAAGGAAAGGTTCTTTCAAGCCAATTAATTGCATTAAGTTGTATTTAGTCAAAGCGGTTTCATTAATTCAAAGTTAGCTGTAAAAAACATCAGTCAAGTTCCTATGTTATTTATTTATTTAATACTTCAAGCACATACATGTACAGAGGCGGACAAAATGTCATATCAAGTTCAAATAAGTCCATGATTCTTTACTTTTACCCAATCCTTTTTAACTAAATGATTAGTTCCCAAGTTAACACTATCAAGAAACCACATTTCCTCCACATAAAGTTTAAAGTTCCAGAGCAATTAAAGTGAAGGATTCAGTAGAATAAAGTGGAGACGCAGCGCAGCGGCGCGGCGCGGTGGCGTGCTTTCTCGACTGGAAATCCATTGATATTAGGAATTATCTACCGCTGCGCTTTGCTGGCTCCCTGGTCCCTGCAGACTCGAAGACGGTTGAATTCAATTTTATGTTAGAACTAGGTACAAGGTATTGAAATTGTTATAATTCATGTAGAGAAATGAAACGTTTCTCTACAATCTGTGTAAGTATTTTTTGTTGGTTTTTATCTGAGTAACTTATTTACTATGCTTCAAGAATCTTTTGGCACTCGAATGACGTTGATATGGGGACGCTTTGGTAAACATATCACTTGTCAGTTTAATGACATGTAAAAGAAAAATATATATTTTATTTGGGACACGCACAAGTAATAACACAAATAAAAAGAGCATTTAAAACCAACAAAATAACATATTTTTTCGAATAAACAAAACAAGAAGATAAATATAGACATTTGCGAGGCCAAAAAGGATCTTATCACACTAATATTATAAAGGCGAAAGTTTGTGAGTGTGTTTGTATGTTTGTTACTTCTTCACGCACAAACGGCTGAACAGATTTGGATGTGGCGCACAGATAAAACCACTCAAATGACCTGCGGCCGACAGTAACAGCAAGCGAAAACCACAGATTGTCCGGGCGACCGAAAGTAACAATTTAAAGAATGTCCGAAGGGCTGAAAGGACTTTGTCCGTTTTCGGCTTCGTGTGGACACGATGCTCGAAAAGAAATAAATTAATAAAAAATCATGTTTAGTTTTTATACCTATGCTTATTTTATTCTATACTTTTGTGTCAACTTGCGCCCACGAATAGTGTATTAATAAGTACTGAAATTGTTTTATTCTTTGCCATATTGACAGTACTCGTTCTTCATTAATTCAGCAATCTTCAGCAATTAATCGTTTATTTTAAAATAATTATTTACAAATCGATTCTAATTATTATTTTTGAAGTTCAACTAACTCCTCCTTAGAGTTTACAGTCAATTAGAGCTGTTATTTGTAATCACTTACATTATTTTTAACATGTTTTATCCTTAGTTCTGGAAAACAAAAGTATTTAAAATATTCGGAGTTACTCTATTAACTTCGATTTTAATCAATTAATAAATCGATTACCTATTTAAAAAGAAAACGTTTATTTCAATGTCAGTTGTCTTGTCACTTCAAGTCACTTGTCATTCACTTTGTTAATTGGCATCGTGAATATTGTTTTCCTCGTTTTGCTATGACTATTTTTCAAGTATTGTTTTGGTTTTGAAAATGGACACTGATATCCCTTCTCACGTTGACCGGCACGCCATTGAACTCCGACACCAATCCCATCGTTGACCCCAGCTTGAATATGGATATCGAACACGCCGACCTGAATCGTATGGATACGAACGAGGCAATTCCGCTTCAACTCCTGCCTATGGTGAAAGCTGTGTTACAGATCCGATGTGCGAATTGTGGTACTGATATCACGCAAAGAAGAAGGCATACTCTCGATCTTGTGGAATTGGAATCTGTTATAAGGCAGTGGGTCGCTCCACAAGTGATACGTTTGCATCCATCGTCATAATTTCTTTAAATAATCCTAATAACTGTGCAGCCACTAAACCAAACACTATTTTTACACTATTATAAAAAAAATGCATGAATAAAAGTTGTTTTATTTAAAAAAAAACAAATAAGCTAAACAAGTGTCACAAGCATCACGATCACAGAGTACTTTTTGATAGACTGAAAATCAGGATACAATCTTTTTACAATTTTCTCTTTCCTACTAGTGTTAGCTATTAAACCTGTATGTTCATACCAAGCCAAATGCCCATACAAAGCGGACAATGTCCTTTGCCACGAACAATTTTATTTTTGAAATTTTGTCTTTTGAGCCATAACTTGCGTTTTAATGTCTTTGGAAAGGTGTGTAGATGCAGCATAATAACCCTGATGTTGTATCGGAATTACAAAATAAGTTATCTGTAATTGAAAATCATTAAAAAAATAAATGGCCGCGATGACGCATGCGCAATGCGATATTCGCGCTATATTATTGTTATCGTATTTCAAAACTTTGGAAGAACAATGGTAATATTTATGTCATTCGATTCAGAATGAATAGGGCTATTTTTAGGTAAATAAAAAATAGGGTCATCGCTTTTTGTTTTTTATATTTTTTTTTTGTTTTTTATTGGCGTAATGTAAACAAACAAATAAAATAAACAATTATTGAAAAAATCAAAGCCATTTAAAGGTACTAAATAAGCTGTGTACTGAACCCTGGTCTGTCTACTTGAAGAAACAGCAGTCCATACAATTTTTTTTGTGTACGAGGCGTGTAATAAGTGGCGAGGCGCCCCGTGGCGCGCCGACAAAAAAATGTGGTACCTACATTGGAGGCAATGTCACGCGGGAAGCGGGACACGTGAGTGGCCAGGATTAACACATAGGCTACTATTTATCCCGATATTTCCACGAGATCGAAACTTATGCGGATGAAACCGCGGGGCGCTGCTAGTTTCAGCAAAAAAAAAAAAGAAGAACCACGTGCCAAAAGAACCTTGTAAATCTATACATACCTACCTAGCTATTATTGATGAATGTCGTGAAACAAACACGTGCAGGAAACCGTAAACCACAATTATCATTGAAGATAAACAAGTCAACGTAATCGGTGCTTTCGTCTTACAGAATCAGTAAGTAAACGTGAAAATCATTTTACACTTATCTTTCCGTCAATTTTCCTCTATCAAATAAAGATCGGTGTTTTTCACCACTTCTGTAGTAAGAAACCCTTCCTAACAAAAGCTTTTCCAATTGTGTATCAAAGTGAGCGAACATCTTATAGTACAGCAACAAATAACAATGTATTTCTACTGACAAAGATGTGAAATTGACGAGGGTCGTATTCAATCAAGGGACTGTGAGAGCGCGCAATGCGAGCTTTTCAATTGTTTTGCAGTCCATTGTTTTATATCTACCTATAACAATTAACGCGATAATATTGAACTAACAAAGCAATGAAAGCGGGGTTTGGAAATTAAATTATGAAAGTACCTACACGTATGAAGAACGTATTTTAACAAAGTGTGCTACTTACCTACTGTTTTTTACAAGCTTTTATTTAACTTGCTTTGTTAGTTCGTCTGTTAATTAATGTATTGTATTGGTTTAGTATTGCAAGCTGAATTAAAACCACTTTCTCTTATCATACGGAGTTGAAACCTTTTTAGGAATCTTATGTTTAACAACAAGATAATATTTGCTGTATTTCTGTAATTTAGGGCAGATTTTTCCAACGCCAGATAATTTTATCGGCGGAATAATTTTGAATTTTCGACAATTCTTCTATACAAAAACTGTCAGACGTCAATTATATTCCACGAATAAAAATTATCTGTCGATTGTAATATCAGCCGTTAATGTATTAATTACCCGACTACGCCAGATGGAGGGTTATGTTTTTCGAGAGTATGTATGTATAATTGTTTTTAACTACACCTTTTTTTTTCGTGGGGAAATCCTCATGGATACCCTCTGTCTGGGAAGAACGGAGGGTTATGTCGGACTCCTACCGACTAAAACCCCACTATTCCTTCTAGTACCATGAGTCGGGGCCCCGGGAGATAGGTACTTGTACATTCACCGCACCCCCGACTAGAATTACCTAGGTACACCTGGATTTTTTTTAAAGCTGCTAGCAAATAAATTCAACCATTTAAACAATAGCTGAAATATGATCTGACGCTGAAATTATACTTCGGGTCTCAACCGAAGACGATTACAAATTTACTTGCAGCAGTACATGAGAAGGTGCTGTCTTTGCCACACTTTTAGATACTCATAGCTTAAAAAAAGAAAAAAAAAAAAATACAAGAAACAAAACGATGACGTAGTGTCCTGTCTCGCTCCCACCCCCGGCACGCGGCGCTATCGCTCCCGCTCTTTATTCATTACGTGTTTTCGTGTTGTCGGAGTCACACTGCTTAAAATTACCTACCGTTTTTTATTTTCAAAATTTAGGAATGGGAAAACGAAAGCGTTCGCGATCGAAGGATAGTGATGATTATTATCGTAGTATGCGGAAAAAGGTTAAAAAACTCGAGCGTAAACTGCAAAAATACCGACGAAGTAGTTCGTCATCTTCGGAGCGTTCTTATTTTGAAAATTTATCTTGTTATGAACGCGCAACTGAATATGATGTCGAATGTCTGGACGAACAAGGTATGTACCTACAGGTTAATTTATTAATCATTAGGCTTATTAACACGACTGTGACCCAAACAAAAGCCCTTCAATAAATTTGAAAATATTTATTCGGTGTACCCTCACTTAATAACTTATGAGAAAAAGTATAATGATAACGTTAACTATTTATTATCACGTTACATTACGCCTGCATTACCCGAAGGGGCAAGCAGAACTGTGTAGGAAGTAATAAGATTTATGATGAAATAAGAAAATGTCCGATCTGGGACTGGAAACCAACATCAGTCGTTGGTATGGTCGTTGCTCGTTGGTATATCCTTGTTTGTTACAAAATTATTATTACGGTATTATTGCTTGGTTATAATGAAATTGTAATCAATATAAACCAATCTCCACGTATATCGTGTTGAAGATACGACATTATTCGAACGTTAATCGTTCGTTTTAAGTTTCGAATCAATTTGAATATTTCCTCCACGTAAATCGTGTAGAGAACTATACAATTCTCCACGTAATTCGTGTCGCAGATTTTAAGTACCTACCTGCTTTGGTTTGGGAACTTGGTCAGTGAGTACCTACCATAGTGTGATAAGTGATAACTTTTATTCCCTCTTCACGTAAATCGTGTAGAGGTACGCATACTTATCTAATCTCCATGTGAATCATGTTGAGATCCTAATTGCCTTACTCCGCGTAAATCGCGTTGAGTTTCTTTAGATATTAAAATCTTATGGCGATGCTCACCTACAGGTGAAGAAATCCCGAACGAAGAAGAAAAAGAAGCAAGTTTGAAGGAATCGGACGTACAGGACATGCCGGCACTCTCGGAACCGATAGTGCCGTCTGTTGCTGAGGAAGCGACAACTTTAGTGCCCATGGAGACAGAGAAAACTGAAGAGGTACTTGACCCTGAAATTTTAATGATGCTAGGTGAAGATCCATCTATACAGAAGGAATATGGGGAGGATTTACATAAAGATATTGCTGCTAGATGGGCACATGTTTTAAGGAATGGGTTACCTAAAGAAAATAAATTGGAATTGATGAAACAATACTTACCAGCAGAAAACTGTAGTAGTATGAAGGCACCGAAACTTAACCTAGAAATTGAGGCGGCCTTGTCAGACATTAATATTAAAAAAGATTTGTTTAGCCAATACAAGCAGAATCAAATATCAAGCTGCTTAACAGCAATAGGTACAGCCCTTAATTGGGCTTTGTCCGCTTCTAAAGATACCTTACCGCAAGCACAGAATATAATAAAACCATTAAGTGATGCTGGACGACTCCTGTGTGACTGTCATTACAGAGAGTCACAGTCGAGGCGATATGCCGTCATTAACAATTTGAATAAGGAGACTCGAGAAGTCGTGAAGAACACAAAGATCGATCAATACTTATTCGGTATCAAACTTTCTGAACATCTCAAATCGGCAAAAGCAATTTCTCAATCCGGTCTGGAGATGAAGACTACTCAGCGCGCTCCGTACAAGCCTCCGACAACACAATATCCAAGAGGGGCTTTAAACGCGAGGGGGGTTCCGCGAGCAGCAGCCGGCCAGCCGCGTCGGAACCCCGCCCCACGGAGGCCAGCAGCAGCGTCGCGGGATCGCCGCCCAGACTCGTACCGCCAGAATCGGACCAGCTCGGCGCGCCAGAGGACCAGGAAGCGCTGACATCATTAGGCAAGGTAGCACTTGCAGGTAGATTACAATATTTTTATCATAACTGGTGTCGTATAACCAGTGACCCTACGGTATTATCTTGGGTACAAGGCTATAGTATACCGTTTAAGCAAGAACCTGTACAAACTATTCCTTCCCGAAATTCCCGTAAATCGATCTCGGAATGCAAGATTATTGATAATTGTATCACGGGATTATTAAAATCAAAGTTTATAACAACCTGTGATCCCTGCGAGGGACAATTTATATCACCCATATTTACATTACCAAAAGCCAACGGCGAACATCGCTTTATTTTGAACCTTAAAAATCTAAATAAATTTATTCAACTTGAACATTTTAAAATGGAAGATTACAGGACAGCATTAAGGTTATTAGATAAAAATAATTTTATGGCAACTTTAGACTTAAAGGACGCCTACTTTTTAATCTCTATAAATACTTGTGATAGGAAAAAATTACGTTTTGAATGGAAATCACAACTATACCAATTTAACGTTCTCCCCTTTGGTCTATGTACTGCACCGTTTGTGTTTACCAAACTGTTAAAACCTGTTCTGCAGCATCTACGATGTCGAGGCTTGATTTCAGTTAATTACTTAGATGATTTTTTATGTATTGGACAATCATACGATGAATGTGTCTACAATATTAACAAGACACAGAATCTCTTACAATCTTTAGGTTTTGTAATAAACTTCAATAAAAGTCAAGTAGTGCCAAGGACAAAATGTAAATTTTTAGGATTTATTTTCAATACCATAGATATGACTATTTATCTTCCGGAAGAGAAGAAACATCGTATCTTAGACAAAACTAAAGAATTTTTACATTTAAATAAATGTTCAATCAGGTACTTTGCTGAATTCATAGGCCTACTGACTTCCGCATGCCCTGCCGTAAGTTATGGATGGGTTTATACAAAATTATTTGAAAGGGAAAAATTTCTAGCTCTGGGTAACTCTTACGACTATAACAGGATAATGACACTGTCAAATTCATTGAAACAGGACTTTCATTGGTGGAGAACTAATATTAAAAACTCATTATGTCCTATTCGTAATAATGATTATTGTCTCGAAATATACAGCGATGCATCAACCACTGGTTGGGGCATAGCTTGCGGCAATGAAAGTTCACACGGAAATTGGACAGAATCAGAACTTAGTATGCACATTAATATTTTAGAACTGAAGGCCGCGTTTTATGGGTTAAGAATATTCGCTTCTAAGCTTCAAAATTGCAATATACTGTTGAGAATCGATAATACAACGGCGATCAGTTACATAAATAGGATGGGGGGTATACAACATACAAATTTAAATGAAATAGCCCGGAATATCTGGCAGTGGTGTGAACTCAGTAACATTCATATATTTGCCTCGTATGTAAAATCTTCGGATAATGTTATTGCTGATCGGGAATCACGTAAAATTAATGTGGACACGGAATGGGAACTAGCTGAGTATGCATTCTCGGAAATCATAAATAAATTGGGTGTACCAAACTTTGACCTCTTTGCTAGCTCACAAAACTACAAATGTCCAAGATACGCCTCATGGAAGCTCGATCCCCATTCTGAAATAGTAGATGCCTTCACCTTCAACTGGAAAGACCTGTCCTTCTATGGTTTTCCTCCGTTCAGCATTATAACCAAAGTTTTGCAAAAAATAATTAGAGATAAGGCAGAAGGTATACTAATTGTACCTTATTGGCGTTCACAACCTTGGTATCCGCTATGGACCAAATTAATAGTATCAGAAAAAATATTTTTTGGACCTGATCAAGATTTGTTGTATTCTCCTTTCAGAACACACCATCCACTACACGCAGACCTTATCCTAGTGGCAGCGAGATTATCAGGCAATCGATGATATCTCGTGGTGTTCCGGAGACATCTTTGGATATAGTAATGGCTTCATTTGCACCAAAAACCTTGAACCAATATAACTGTACCCTTAAATCTTGGGTAACTTATTGTCAAGATAATAATTATGAACTTTTCAAATCGACTAGTATTCAAGTGATTTCCTTTTTAACGGTAAAATTTAATGAAGGGGCTAGTTATAATACCCTAAATACACACAGATCTGCCCTGTCAATTATTTTAGGTACAGAAATCACATTAAATAGTTGTGTTAATAGGTTCCTGAAGGGTGTATATAGGTTACGACCTCCCAATCCAAAATACACAGCCACTTGGGACACTAATAAAGTATTGAGCCATGTGTCTAGTTTGTATCCTTATACGGATATAACACTTGAATGTTTGTCAAGAAAAACAATTGCTTTACTAGCTTTAGCTACTGCGCAAAGAATGCAGACACTAAGTTTAATCAAATTAAGAAATATTATAATAGAAAATGATATGATTGTAATTAAAATACCTGACTTAATTAAAACCTCGAGACCTGGGACCCCCCAACCACTAATCAAGTTACCCTTTATTCGCGAAAATTTATCCATATGTCCAGCTACCATTGTTCTAGCTTATATTGATAAAACTTCATCCTTACGTCACAATCAATTAGACGACCATCTGTTCATTAGCTTTCGAAAACCACATAAAAAAGTATGTTCGCAAACATTAGCTCATTGGGTCAAAAAAGTTTTAGAGGATAGCGGCATTGACATATCGATATTCGGAGCCCACAGTACTCGCCACGCTTCCACTTCAGCCGCCCATAGGCTGGGTGTAAACCTGGAAGTGGTACGGAGGGCCGCAGGTTGGAGTAATACTTCTAATGTCTTCTTAAAGTACTATAATAGAGATATCATTAACCCTGTTAACAACGATTTCGCTAATGCTATATTTAATGATTTTTAAGTATATTGAGATGCAACATATTATCCTATACCTGAGTTTCCTCGAAGGGCTTGGCAGAGGCACTCGCATGTTATCAGTTACGTTCAAGTCTAATATAATAGGGCGCAAGCCTATTTCCTTTCAACTAGACAAATCTATAGTCCAGAATCAGAATATTAAAGTTTTAAGGTATAATCATGTACACCTATCGAATTAACTATTTTTGTTAAGATTAGGATAGATGTAACTAGATGTAGCAAACAATAATAGTCTGATTTATAAGTAGAAAATTTAGATATTGAATTATTGTTAAAAACTGAATTACTTATAAGTAAAGGGAATCATAATATTGCAGTGTTTGCTTTCCCTTTTTATCATGATACTTACTCTAAACATCTGCAAGTAAATTTGTAATCGTCTTCGGTTGAGACCCGAAGTATAATTAAGAATCAAACGAACTTACCTTGTGAAGTTTGATTCCAATTATGCGAGGGTCTCAACCGAAGACGATTACAATCCCACCCATCCCTACGAGAACCCCTACAGACAAAAAAGGAAAGCCAAAAGTATGTGAACAGCTAGAAGCTACGTTTCTCTAAAATTAATGAATAAAGAGCGGGAGCGATAGCGCCGCGTGCCGGGGGTGGGAGCGAGACAGGACACTACGTCATCGTTTTGTTTCTTGTATTTTTTTTTTTTCTTTTTTTAAGCTATGAGTATCTAAAAGTGTGGCAAAGACAGCACCTTCTCATGTACTGCTGCAAGTAAATTTGTAATCGTCTTCGGTTGAGACCCTCGCATAATTGGAATCAAACTTCACAAGGTAAGTTCGTTTGATTCTTAATTATATACAAGAACATGATTAGGTACCCCTACAATCTATCAAGATTATATCTATATTCACAAAAGTTGTAAACTTTCTTCAAACACACAAACTTTTCGAACTTGTAGGAATCCTTGTAATTACAAAATTCGATAAAAAGTCTACCTTAAGAAACAGAAGTAGTAGGTACATAACATCCAATCTAACTTTCAACACACAAAAAGTTTACAAAGAACTTCCTTTACCTTACATTTGAACTTTGAAAACGTGGTGACATACAAGTCTTATTGCCTCGATGTACCTATAGTTTCTTTATTGCTCAATTGCTCTTTGTTTACCTACCTATACATAATAATTCATCGCGATAGTCGTCAGACTATCAGAATCTGACTATAATCAGCCTTTAATGTTCCCACTGCTGGGATACAGGCCTCGAGAGGGAGAGTGGGCTATAATCTACGACGCGGGCCCAGTGTGAGTTGGTAGATGTCGCATGTTTTCGAATGTTTGGTTCTAGGATATGCCTTTTTTTGTTTCCTCTCAATGTTTTCCTTCGCCATTTGGAGAGCAGTGGTGATGAAATAATTTACACACAGAAAAGCTCCTGCCTGGGTTCCAACCCACGACCTACAATTCGTAAGTCCAGGCCGTTGTCACTGGGCCACCACTGCTCTTGTGTCTAACTATTAAGAACGCCAAATAATTAAAAAAACATTTGAATACATCTCAGAATAATAAGGAATACATCATCACGCAATTACCCTCTCGCGTGAGATTACAATTTTCTAAACAATAAAAAAATACTAAAGAAAAAAAACATAGAAGGATTCAAAAAAGGATGTACTAAATGGAAACATTTGACTTACAAATGAATCGCTATCTCATTCCGGAACAAAACGAAAACGCACATGAAACGAAAGATTCTAATATCTCGGTGTAAGTAACTGGATTCTTAATAAATAGGTCGTTTCCTTCACTCATTCCGCTTAATCAAACCTCCATCGCCTTGGCTTTGCGGCTAATAGAATCGGAAAACCATCAGCGGATGCGCCTTGCCAGATTAAAGGTTGTGCTAACGAAGTTACTGCCGATTCGTTTTGAAAGGTCGAGTTCATTTCGTACATGAAAGTAGGCAAATTTTAAGGAAATTGGGAAGTATTGTCTTGGTAAGTTGGTAGGCTAGTTGATTCTGCTACTAAATTGGCAACCAGCGTTAGGAATTTTCTTCATTTTCTGCATAGAAAATTGAGTCTTTGTGAATTTGTAGCGTAGGTCTTTTTGGTAACGAAACGTTAAAATATTGAAATAAGGAACGCATCTCAGACCTGTGTTTGCTAGGGTAAATTGAGTACATATTTTTGGAATATTACAAAAAGTTTTAATCGCTATCGCAATTCAATTATATACTAATAATAAAGCTGAAGAGTTTGTTTATTTGTTTAAAAAATATTTTTGCATTTGATAGCCCAATTCTTGAGGAAGCCTATAAGCTATTTATCACGCTAGGACCATAAGGAGGCGAGCAAATGACTCAAAAAAGTGAAAACGAAGGATTAACACGGATGGGCGATGCGATGCGACGGGGTGGGTCGGGGGAACAATAAAGTTTCACGCGGACGAAGTCGCAGGCAGAAGCTAGTATTTAGTATCCATTAAAATATTAAAACGATTCCACATAATATACCAATAGAAAATTGTAACTGTGGGGGGGGGGGGGGGGGGGCGGCGGCATTTATATTGGTACAAAACGATCTTTGCCAGTCGCTACTGGTCGTCAGAAGTCCGAAAGCCTGAGAACCAGTGTTACGAGTATCAAGGGGTATCGTATTACCCAGTAACTGGGTTGTGGCGGTCAGATAAGCAGTCGCTTCATGTAAAATACTGGTATTCATCTGCATCCGGTTAGACAGGAAGCCGGCTCCAACATAGTTGGGAAAAGGCTAGGCAGATGATTATGATGATGATAGCTGATGACATTGGTGCAAACATTTTCAGTATATTTTTCTTTCTGAATTGAACTCTAGGTAACTTTAACTACGAAATCACGAATACACAATGAGCAACCGTAGTGACAAATGCTCGCTCTTTATTCTATAAGAAAAGAAGAAGTCTTTCTGCAGTGGGAGAGTAACAGTCGTTATTACAGGGTGACAGGGACATCGACGTGCAACCTGTTACCATGGATTTTCTACATGATTGTGTAAAAAATTTGCTGTTCCATACATTTGACCGCGTAGGTATAGCACTTTTGTAGGAAACAGCTTAGAAAAATTTCAATGCATGGGGCAAATGTATGGAACAGCAATTTTTTTTTTTTACTGAAGATAAATTTCAACGCGGGGGGGTCCAGAAGCATATATTGAATTCATGGTAACAAGTTGTACGTCGATTTCGGCCTGTCCCTGGCAGCCTGTATAAGCCACTAACTTTCTAATACCTATTTCCCATCTGCAATATCCAACTACCCACCCACTTCCTGAAACTTTTCATTCACAAGTACCCACAGAATGTTAAATAGATTTGCCGTGTCGCCACTCATGCCGTGATAGCAACTATTCGATCCACACAATACATACAACTCTCGCTGAGTACTAGCTGCCAACTGTCAAAGGCACTATAGGTTATCATAACTCAATTCCTTTGTGCACCAGATTATAGATGTGTACCGTAAAAATGATGTACAGTCAACAAAAGAGATAATTATTCAGGATCGTCGGATATAGTTGAAGTTTAGTAAGAAACCGATGAATGTTCTCGAATAAAAATTTATTTTATTAATAGAAAACAAACAGCTAATTTATCAAATTAAATTTCAGTCGACAACATCCATTGGTTTCTTACTAAACTTCGACTATATCCGACGATCCTGCATACTTATCTCTTTTGTTGAGTGTACTATGCCCATTTTCAACAAGGCATTCATTTCATGGTAATAAGGGTCACTCTGAACCAAGGTTCAGAGTCCTGGGTCTGATTCTTAGGTCGGATAAAATGTTATTGGATTTTTCCATCAGTCATTTTTCAGCAGCACCCCGGATTTCGGATTTGTGCCCGATTATAAATGATGCATATTATTATGTATGTATGTATTATGTTGATTATGAATCTGCGGATAAAATTGATGGGTCATTTATTAGACACTGGGCGCGTAGACATGTGCGCACAGATGTCCATGTCGCCAATTAATTTATTAAATTATTATTTACTAACAATTAGGATAAGGTGATACTAGAACACATATGGATCTTTGGTCTGAAATAAAGAATTTGATTTCATTTGATAAATGTTTATAACCTTGCTTCCTATTTAAATGGAACTTAAACATAAATGGAGATATGTGGGTGTACTATTACAGCTCTGCTTAACACCTCGACACAGGCGTGATGTTCCTTTACTATGCCACTGGACACAATCCCTAACCGCAAGCTAGTAAGATTTCCTAACAGAAAAACTGTCGTTCCACCACTTTGTCAAACCTGAAATCCGCTTTGCGGTGTTAAACCAGTGAGGTGGTTTTCAACTCCCTTCAAGTATTTCAAACTGTCAAAGCCACCGGAATCTCGTAATTTAGCCGCTTTGTGCAGCACATGTAGAGCGTAAGTCGCATGCCGAATGCCAATACGTTTTCGTAAGTTATTGGAGAATAGATATTTTGGTTCTTGTTCCTTTTTGCCGTTGGCGGTTGGTTTGCTGATGGATGATTAAACTCTTCCAAACTAAAACGTATTGTAATAACTTGGTCGGGCTAAACTGTTTGTAAAAAAATAGTTATTACGATGAACTGCATGTTTGCCATATATTTTACTGTAGGCCCTTTGTCAACTATTTTCAACCAACAAATATAATAAAAAGTAAGGTAAGGTATGCGAAATAAAACTAAACTAGTATTTTCTAGTTATGATGCTAATGCTATAAATAATCATCTTTTCATTGCTACACAAAGGATGGAATGCCTTCCTCTTAGGGTGATGTCGTGCCTACCGAGAATATTTGTAATATCCATTTAGCCTAATATTAAGGAAAACTATTTTCTTATTGTTTGTGCATAGCTCATCAACTAATTCCGAATTAACTGAACTCTTTAATATTTATTTTATATTATAAGCTTATAATGTCATTATCGTGGTTCCTAATGCTCAAACCTAAGAAGACTTAAAAATAGTCAATAGGTGGTAACCCATTATAAGTGTCCAAGATATAGTTCAATACCTCTTTTAACTGTTCTGTGGTTCAATACAAGCTTACCGCTAGTATCGATTTCTTCATAACATAGACAATCTACATACATAATGTAATATACTGTAACCTCTACCTTCTCCATACAATTGCCATCAAGGTAATGGCGGTTCATGATATCGACTCGTTCTAATGATAGCAGCTTGGAGTGACAGCGTAATTAATTACTTTATATGCCTATACGAGTAGATACTCTCTGTCATTATTATTTTCGTATATTACTCTCATAGTGAGCTGATATACAAAACGTTATCAGTTCCCACAATTAGGTTAAATATAATGTTTGTTTCTGTTTCGCTCTGCATCACAGTAAAACCGCAAAAATAACCCTTTTCACACTCGCAAATTCCCACAAATATTTGCGGTCCAAATATGCATCCTTGAGGTACACCTTCTATTTTTAGCCCACATAAATTCTCTGTTGCCCCACCCTCGTAGATTTATAGGGCTACAACTACACAATTTTCCGGGGCATGGCCACCGGTACTCTTTCTGCTTATGAATCCATTTATCACAGGTACAACAAAGTGTTTCAAGTTGTTTCGCATACACGCTGAGTGTTTCAGATGCTTCGGATGAACCAACTTTGTAAATTATTATGTGAGAATATGTTTTGATGGGGAATTTGTGTTGTTGCAGTTTTGGAGATTTAATGGCATCAACCATATCATTGAGAATCTTATTTTTAATTTAAGTTAAATTTTATCTATAAGTCAGATATATGAAAAAAAATGGATATTGCTCATTAGACTATTTAATTAATGCTTTCAGGTTTCTTGTCAGAGATTCCAATACAGTAAACCTAAGTTGTGATTTACCTTTTCCAAGACCTTACAATTCAAGTGTGCATAATGTATCAAACATCTGCTAGTCTTATAGGATAAAAGCGGTAGCTATTAATCATCATGCCACCGCATGCTAACGACGTTCATCTAGATAACTTTTTATTTATTTTATCTACCTTTTCGTATTACTTATAGCTAAAAAAGCAGAACTTGGAAGCCTGTGTTTCATTTTTATGGCATAAATCTTTCTAAACAAATGCAAAAGCAATCATCTGGCAAATATTCGATTAACCCTCTTTTACGTAAGATCTCCATCAGGTTACTCTTCTTCTTTTTTTTTAAGTTTATGTTTCTATTTAGATTAGTTGAGACCATGGACTAGATAAACTATATGTCATGACATGAATGACGGAACGGTCATAAATTTTGTTCAAACAATTCTTCCACACCTATATTCATCGCACAAACTGGTCATATTCAGTATATGTATATAGGACTGACAACAACTCAACATTTTATTGATAAATGGCCGGCTGGCACAGGCACATGCCCAATTTATTTAACGTACGAACACAAAACACAAAGTCACGGGCCACTTACGGGAAAATCAATTGATCTGAATGTTTGAAACACGATTGATTCTACCCTCGCTTTAACAACAGCAAGTACCTACCTACTCACCCGAAATCGTTTCATAATCCCGAAAAGCTGTATGATCCTTTACATGAAATTATTTGCCGCTGACTGACGGTAGCTATTTACATATTTTAATTGTGCTTGTAATTCTTTTTTCATTTCGCGATAAATGAGAGATGTAGTAGTATAATAAATAAATGTTAATTGAATATTTTTCGGTCATTTAATTTTTCTATCAGTAGTTAGTTTGGATCAAACATATCATAAACAACGGAGCTAAAAAATATATCATATTTAATGTATTTAAATAATAATAATGCTTTTTTTATAAAAAAACAAATTTTATAAGTACATAAAAAAGTTAAAAGTAAAAACAAATTAATAACTAACTAAAATATAACTGCAAACGAGCTAAATTAAAACTATCGATACCAGAGTGGAAGTTAATCAGCGTAAGTCAGGAAAACCAATAAAAGTGTAGGGCACTGTAGCCGTAAAGTCTAGTTTTAAATTTGCCTTCAGGAATCACTAGCCACCCTCCATTTAAATGAATATTGAGTGCTCTCGATAGAGGCGATCGGGATTCCTTTTTATCTTGTAACTAAGGCCAATAAGATCCTGTGATTGTATTTCCAGTAAAAATCAGGGTATAGAAATGGATTGAAAATTATGGCAAAACTATACCTACTATTGAAATTAAGAGGTTACTTGTAATACGACGTATATCCGTCAGGAGCTGATAGGGGGGCCAACATGCAACAAATTGAACGCCACATATGTATGGCCGAAATTCAATAGTTTTCGAGACATTTGAAACATTTTTGAAGCGTAAAATGTAAATGTTGGTAAGATAATGGTTCTTAAATCGCTCATCATTTTAATTATTTTGTTGAAATACGTACTTTTAATTATGTTCATAGCTTAATTGAAGTGCCAGCTACAATATCACCTTGTAATGGTACCTATTCAATATGTAGTTTTTTTTTTATTTGGAATTATATCGAAAAACTCTTAAAATTCAAATATCGCGAAAACTATTGAATTTCGGCCATACATATGTGGGGGTCAATATGTTGCATGTTGGCCCCCCTATCAGGTCCTGACGGATATACGTCGAATTACAAGTAACCCTTTATGCCAAATATTTATGTTAGGCCGCGAACTTTTCAATCCACTCTCGTACGATTGACAGCTCACTTCAATCTCGCTTCAGCTAAGTTTTCACGGTGAGATTTTTACAGGATAGACTGGCTGAACTTTTTCCAAGTCATGTTATACACTTTGTAAAATTGTAGTTTTTCTTTATTAAGTATGTTAAATATTAAAATCGGCTTCCCGGTAAAAAGGTCAACCTTGCGAATAAATTCTAGTCAGCTACTGGTTCGAACGGTTCTTATCATTACATTAAAAAATAATAAATTACAGAAGCGCTAGTGTGCACTAAATCTAGCTCAATACTTTTTACTAACCGAGCCAGCAAAACCTAGTTGGCACCAGCGGAAGCGACGCTATCTCAACTCTCGACGTCAAATTCAGCTGGGCTTAGAAATCGCAGTTATGTATTAATGAAATAGGAAGTTAGTTTATACGTAATCATGCTGACTCAGAACCAACTGTATTAACGAACTACATGGTAAACGACATGTTGATATAAATTATTTACTTAATTCTTTATTTCACCAAAAAACCTTTACAATATCCTCAAAACTAAAACATAAAATGCTTAATACAAAGGTCAATTACAGTAACGTATGACAGTAAAACCTATTGATATTATAATGTAAAAAGAGGTAGATATGTTATACCTACACAACATTCGATCTACAAAAACGGCAGAACGTCACACTATGTATATTAGATGACAAGTGGAAGTAGGACGGCATGTCGTAATTTCGGGTGCGAAAAAGAGACATGACAATATGTCACGGGTCAAGGCAGAGCGCCTTTTTCTATCTACCTCTTTTAACAATATAATTAGTAAAACCAATAACACTGCCTGACAGTTCCACTCACGAGCACTACTCACGTAAGTATAGTCTCTAACCACATTCACATAAGAACCTACATATCACTAATGACCACCCAATGCAAACAGCATACCTAAACATAATTCGCCGAAAACTAGCTAGGTATCCGAGAAAGACCTCCGACATTTAGGAATTTATTGGAAATAGAACGTGCTCTAGAATCTTCCGTTGTACGAAGAATATGTTTTTGTCAATCTCAGAACATTGTTAGGTATATTTAAAGTTCAAGAAATTAATAATAATTACAAGGCTTGATTAATGTTATAGAATGATTAGACTTAATAGCGTTATGTTGGTTACGTTCCGTGGTTACGTTACAATCATTATCCTCTCCTTAGTAACATAACATCTTACCTGTATTCCCCGAATTGGTAGGCATAAGTCTGTGTATAGTATTCCTACCCACTTGTCGACAGGTATGTAAAGTCCCACATTACGAAGTCCCACACTGTCGCACACCTGACCTGGCCTCCTCCAAATCCTTCCAAGCATCTTTTTCTAGAGCTACCGAATGCTGCGCTCCATTGCTCAATCGGTGATCAGTTAGTTCGTTAAATAAAATAAAATTATATTATGCATTGTGTAAACTACACTGCTTATTTAACTATAGACAACTTACTAAATAGTAAGTCGTATAAATACACATTTAATTAAAAAAAACAATCAAATATCCTAACATAACCAAACCTAAGAATAAACTACAATATAATGTCGAAAAATTCCTTCGCATCGCCGTCGACTGGTAATGTGCCCGAAAGAATGACTGTTATGATATTTTTATTTATATATATTATATTATTATTTACTCTAGATTTTAGAGTACTAAAGTATAGAAAAAAATATAATAAAACAATGATGAATGTTGATCTAACTTAGTATTAAGTAACTAAACCTCTAACATTGTAAAAACTTTCTCTTCCTAGATCCGTATGTGTTTTAAAACTCCGAAACCCCTAATAAGTTTCATTAATCATTAAAACTCACTTGTTAAAAGTTGCCATGTTAAAAAACTCGATTATACGTATATAACGTATGAATTTGGATCGTCTGTCACTTGTCGATGTCGACAGCAAACTGAATTGCACCTGTCTTTTTCGATGAGCGATGCCATTTTTGTTACGAGCATGACGCGTTCGTTAATTTTCGAGTCATTCGTAGTTTATACCGGACTTTAATATGTAGCTACTGGATTTATGAAAACTGTGAATGTTTTCGTGTTTCATGGTCGGAGATTCGAATGTACTCGTAAAACTTTTAGTAAATTTTGAGTTTTAACGAGCTTTTGCAGAAAAGCTCGTTAAAACTCAAAATTTCGAAACATTCACAGTTTTCATAAATCCAGTAGCTACATATTAAAGTCCGGTATAAACTACGAATGACTCGAAAATTAACGAACGCGTCATGCTCGTAACAAAAATGGCATCGCTCATCGAAAAAGACAGGTGCAATTCAGTTTGCTGTCGACATCGACAAGTGACAGACGATCCAAATTCATACGTTATATACGTATAATCGAGTTTTTTAACATGGCAACTTTTAACAAGTGAGTTTTAATGATTAATGAAACTTATTAGGGGTTTCGGAGTTTTAAAACACATACGGATCTAGGAAGAGAAAGTTTTTACAATGTTAGAGGTTTAGTTACTTAATACTAAGTTAGATCAACATTCATCATTGTTTTATTATATTTTTTTCTATACTTTAGTACTCTAAAATCTAGAGTAAATAATAATATAATATATATAAATAAAAATATCATAACAGTCATTCTTTCGGGCACATTACCAGTCGACGGCGATGCGAAGGAATTTTTCGACATTATATTGTAGTTTATTCTTAGGTTTGGTTATGTTAGGATATTTGATTGTTTTTTTTAATTAAATGTGTATTTATACGACTTACTATTTAGTAAGTTGTCTATAGTTAAATAAGCAGTGTAGTTTACACAATGCATAATATAATTTTTTTTTATTTAACGAACTAACTGATCACTTTTTTTTATATATATTATATTATTATTTACTCTAGATTTTAGAGTACTAAATTATAGAAAAAAATATAATAAAACAATGATGAATGTTGATCTAACTTAGTATTAAGTAACTAAACCTCTAACATTGTAAAAACTTTCTCTTCCTAGATCCGTATGTGTTTTAAAACTCCGAAACCCCTAATAAGTTTCATTAATCATTAAAACTCACTTGTTAAAAGTTGCCATGTTAAAAAACTCGATTATACGTATATAACGTATGAATTTGGATCGTCTGTCACTTGTCGATGTCGACAGCAAACTGAATTGCACCTGTCTTTTTCGATGAGCGATGCCATTTTTGTTACGAGCATGACGCGTTCGTTAATTTTCGAGTCATTCGTAGTTTATACCGGACTTTAATATGTAGCTACTGGATTTATGAAAACTGTGAATGTTTTCGTGTTTCATGGTCGGAGATTCGAATGTACTCGTAAAACTTTTAGTAAATTTTGAGTTTTAACGAGCTTTTCTGCAAAAGCTCGTTAAAACTCAAAATTTACTAAAAGTTTTACGCATTGGTCACTCACTGCTGACTAGATAATATATGTAAAAATTATAACAAAGGAAATTTAAAAAAATATAAAGTACACACTTCTCATTTTCAAAAACCAAGCTGTCTCATGTAAAGTTTTGGGTACTTTATGTAAAACAGCTTGATTTTTGAAACCGTATGAAAAACATACGCATTTTGAAATTCCACGAACTAGAAATGTGATCAATTTTTTCCTGACGCAACCGATCACAACTCAAATAATTATACTTGATACTGTTGCGCGCCACGATTGATGGCGACATTAGCTACCACTAGCGCCATCTAGTATCGAGTAGCAGAACTAGTAGGTCGAGATGCTTCCAGAACTTTCGATACTAGAACATTCTAGAACTATCGACATCGGGTCAGTCGGGACCGGTATGTACTCGAACATTCTAGATGTTTCTACAGTAGAAGGTTCTGGAACTATCTGAGGCCCTATATAAGGCCGGTATGGGCCGCGACCGAGTCAGTATTGGTTCTGCGATACAAGCGATAACATTTGAAGCGATCTTCAAGTGCGACTTAAGAGTGATCAGTAGTGCGATTGTGTTTTATAATTAGTGTATTTGTGTTTTTATTGGTGTTGTTAATTAAAGTGTTTATTTTTGGTTATTTAATCGGCAGTTTTTATTGTCACGAACCCCAAGCTCGTAACAATTGGTGTCAGAAGCAAGGATTAAAATCATGCCGATTTTACCCAAAGACGACACGGAGGGTATCCGTACCCGGAGTCAACGCCAACAGGAGACGGACCAGAGACGTTTTGGTGGAGCTGCGCCACAGATGTCGGAGGGCCAGCTGCCGACCACGGAGGCCGGCCCGTCCGCAGCTGCTCCAGGATCATCAGCACCAGATTTGGCTGCTCTGATGATGATGCTGCAGGAGCAGGCTCGCCGACAGGAGGAGCAGGCTCGCCGACAGGAGGAGCAGGCTCGCCGACAGGAGGAACAGGCTCGTCGGCTGGAAGAGCAGCTCCAGCGCGATAAAGAGGAACAGGCTCGCCGTCAGGAGGAACAGGCCCGCCGTCAGGAGGAACACGCCCGCCGTCAGGAGGAACAGGCCCTCCGTCAGGAGGAACAGGCTCGTCGGCTGGAAGAACAGCTCCAGCGGGACAAGGAGGAACAGGCCCGCCGCCAGGAAGAACAGATGCTCCTTATGAAGGACCTTCACGCTACCTTCGGGAAAGACATGAAGGAGGTGAAGGATAAGGTTGCTCAACATGACAACCGCCTGTTGGAAGCTGAAACCCGAATCGACCAAGTGAATAATCGGGTTGACAACGTGATGGCTGACGTGAAGAAAACCGTGATGGCTGACGTGAAGAAAACGCTGGATTACCTTAAACTTGAGGATGGAATCGCAGCTCCCGTAGCTACAACACCTTCGCTACGTGGATTCAAAGTGCCACCGTTCGACGGAACTTCTTCCTGGTCGGCCTACAAAATCCAGTTTGAGGCTGTCATGAAGGCGAACGGGTGGAATGAAAGTCAGGCTATGACTGCCCTCACCCTAGGCCTGCGCGACCAGGCCTTAACTGTCTTGGAAGCTCTCGGTAAGGAAGTGACTTACGAGCAGCTCCTTGAGGCATTGGAGGCTCGGTATGGCGACGCTCACCTGGAACACGTGTTTCGAGCGCAGCTAAAGGATCGCGTGCAACGCAGTAATGAAAACCTGCAGCAGTGGGCCCTTGAAGTGGAGAAGCTGGTTCGGAAAGCATACCAGTCTGTACCTGCGCTTATTCAAGGGAACCTGGTGCAGGTATTCATCGATGGCATCCGCGACCTTGAAGTTAGAGCTGCTGTGAGGCTCGGTCACCACGGGACGCTTAAGGACGCCTTGGCCCATGCACTCGAGGTGGAAGCTGTGCGGCAGGATCATCGTTCCCATCGCGTCAGGGAGGTTGCAGCGGCTACAGTTCGCGACCGCAATAAAGGATACAGCCCTAGGTGCTACGGCTGTGGGGAAAGGGGCCACCTTCGATCCAGTTGCCCTAAGCGGACTGCAGAAAGAGAAGACAGCCGATCTCCAGAGGGCAGTGCGGCTAACAGCACCGCCCAGCACCAGCATCAGGGAAACGAGTAATAGCCAGGACTGCGGGGCGGGTGCTGGCTGATGTTCAAAGAGCCCCAAGGATTTCGATCACACAAACTCATGACGGGAACAGCTTAATCATCAAGGGCGAGGTCAACGGAACGCCTTGTAAGCTGACCATAGATACTGGAGCCTCTCGTACGGTCGTTAGTACCCAACTTACAAGTCGGTTCCTTGGGGACTCCGCATACAACCGAGAACGCATTAATTTGGTAACAGCCACCGGTCAGCGCATACCCGTCCATGGAGAGAAGAAGATGGAGTTGAAGCTAGGCAACAGATTCTACCTGCATAATGTCATCGTGGCTGATATAATGGACGATTGCATCTTGGGCCTTGACTTTATGAGGAAGAATTGTTGTGAAATAGACGTCAAGCAAGGTGTTCTGAAATGTGGACAAGAGGAACTTTTTATGGAAGGGGCGTTACCAGGGAATGTGTACAGCCTTAAGAAGATTGTACTTCCGCCGAGATCAGAAACGATGGTGCCGGTTAGTCTTCCTCGGAATCCTGGGCAAACTCATCGTTGTGTACTCGTGGAAAGGGTAGACAGTGACCTTCCATGGAAAGTGGCACGAACTTTGGTCAGAGCCACCGACATCTCAGGGGTACGTGTGCTGAACCTTTGTGATCAGGAACAGATCATAGAAAAAGGCACACTAGTTGGTACTTGCGAGGAAGTGGATTGGTTGCGTCGATGCCAATATCTATCGACTGGGACCCTCAGCAAGGATGCACAAACGAAAGTGTCCACACTTTTAGGAGACTGCCACAGCGCTCTGTCCCAAAACGAAATGGTAAAGGCGAAGAAGATGTTACTCAAGTACGCCGATGTTTTCTCGTCAAACGATGCTGACATCGGGAAGACTGGCTTAGTTCAACACAAAATACACACAGGAGAAGAATTGCCTATCCGTCAGCGGCCAAGGAGATTACCGGTAGCACGTGAAAAGGAAGTGGAAACCATGATTGAGGGAATGGTGAAGGATGGTGTTATTGAACCTTCATCTAGTCCATGGTGTTCACCTGTAGTGCTGGTTAGAAAGAAGGACGGCAGCATGCGGTTTTGTGTTGACTATCGTCGTCTGAACGACGTTACTAAGAAGGACAGCTATCCTTTGCCAAGAATTGATGACACGCTGGACATGCTTACTGGAGTAAAGTGGTTTAGCACACTGGACCTGAAAAGTGGTTACTGGCAAGTTGAAATTGATCCTAAGGACAAGGAGAAAACAGCATTCTCGACAGGAAAGGGTCTTTGGCAATTTAAAGTTATGCCGTTTGGATTATGCAACGCTCCGGCAACATTTGAAAGGCTGATGGAACTTGTACTAACCGGGTTAATTGGCGATGCCTGTCTGGTCTACTTGGATGACATCATCATCGTAGGCCGTACGTTTGAAGAACATCTTCAAAACCTGGAACGCGTGCTCATGAAGATCCAGAGTGCCAACCTCAAGTTGAGTCCAAAGAAATGTTCACTATTCAAACGGCAAGTTAGCTTTTTGGGGTATGTAGTGTCGGAAGAAGGCATCCGCACGGATCCAGAGAAAATCGCCGCTGTCAAGGATTGGCCAGTTCCGAAAGACAAGACGCAGGTCAGAGCATTTTTGGGTTTGTGCTCTTATTATCGGCGATTTGTTAAGAACTTTGCGGATATAGCCAAACCCCTGCACAAGCTAACCGAGGAGAAGCGACATTTCTGCTGGGATGAAAGTTGCGACATCGCATTCCAGGAGTTAAAGGACCGACTGTGCAAAACACCTATTTTGGGGTACCCTGATGCTAGCAAGGAATTTATAGTTGACACAGACGCAAGTGACATAGGACTTGGCGGTGTGTTGTCTCAACGGAATGGTGATCAAGAGGTTGTGATAGCGTACTTCAGCAAGTCGTTGTCAAAGCCGGAAAGGAATTATTGTGTCACGAGACGGGAATTGCTTGCTGTGGTAAAGTCATTGCAGTATTTTAGCAAATATCTTCTGGGGCGGAAATTCCATTTACGAACTGACCATGCTGCACTGAAATGGCTATTGCAGTTCAAGAATCCAGAAGGACAAGTTGCGAGATGGATTGAGCTACTGCAGGAATACGACTTTGTGGTCGAACATCGCAGCGGGAAATCTCATGGCAACGCAGATGCATTATCAAGAAGACCTTGTCCTGAAGACTGCAAGCATTGTACTAGGCAAGAGGGTAAGGAAGACCACTTCCTTACCCTCTTGCCTAGTACAATCCTCACAGGTACCAACCTGTGAGGATGCTCAGAACAGACCTCAGCGATGAGTGGAAGGAAAGGCTACAACGTGCACAGCAGGAAGATTCAGACCGCAAGCCGATTCTAGAGTGGATGAAGGCCAGTGCACCTAAGCCCAGATGGAGCGATGTCTCAGCGATGAGTTCGATCACAAAAAGTTATTGGGCCCAATGGGACAGCTTGGTGATTCAGGATGGAGTCCTGTGCCGTAAATGGGAAAATGCTCGGGGGGACAGCTGTCATTTGCAAATGGTTGTCCCTAAAGCTCAAGTACCGGATGTTCTACAGCTGTACCATAATGGTTGTTCAGGAGGCCATCTGGGAATAAAACGGACTCTACTGAAGATACGAGAACGGTTTTACTGGGTCCACTGTCGGGATGATGTCGAGGACTGGTGTCGCAAATGTATAAGTTGTGCAGCTGTAAAGGGACCTCAGACTCGTAGTAGAGGTGCATTGAAATTGTACAATGTTGGTGCACCATGGGAGAGGATAGCCCTTGACGTTGCGGGGCCGTTTCCGGTAAGTGAAAGTGGTAACAAGTACTTCATGGTTGTAATGGATTACTTCACTAAGTGGCCGGAAGTCTTCGCCATTCCAAACCAGGAAGCTTCAACAGTTGCCGATAAACTGGTTCATGAAGTCTTCTGCCGTTTTGGAGTACCCTTGGAGATTCACAGCGATCAGGGAAGGAATTTTGAGTCCCAAATATTCCAGGAAACTTGCCGAGTCATGGGTACTCATAAAACGAGAACAACTTCTTACCACCCACAATCGGATGGAATGGTGGAACGATTTAATCAGACATTGGAGAGATACCTGGCAAAAGTTGTGGAAAATCGGCAACTAGATTGGGACAAGCACATACAACCGTTTTTGTTGTCATATCGAAGTGCTGTTCACGAAAGTACATCGGTGACACCAGCTTTCGCAAACTTTGGAAGGGAATTACGGCTGCCTGCAGACCTGATCACCGGAATACCACCTGATGCCCCACGCAGTATAACCGATTATGCGAATGACTTGCGGAACAAAATGAATGACATTTATGAGCACGTCAGACAATCAGGCCAGCAAATGTCTGAAAAGATGAAAACCCGTTATGACCGAAAAATTAACAATAAAGGGTTCGACGAAGGTTCACTAGTGTGGTTGCACAATCCAGTCCGCAGCAAAGGGAAATCTCCTAAGCTTCAAGCTAAATGGGACGGGCCGTACCGGATTGTGACAAAGATCAATGACGTAACCTACCGGATACAGAAAGGTGCAAGAGGTACTCCTAAGATCGTCCATGTGGATCGATTGGCGCGTTATTATGGGGCCGATAATGCTCGGGACGAGCATGTCTTAGGAGGGGGCAGTGTTGCGCGCCACGATTGATGGCGACATTAGCTACCACTAGCGCCATCTAGTATCGAGTAGCAGAACTAGTAGGTCGAGATGCTTCCAGAACTTTCGATACTAGAACATTCTAGAACTATCGACATCGGGTCAGTCGGGACCGGTATGTACTCGAACATTCTAGATGTTTCTACAGTAGAAGGTTCTGGAACTATCTGAGGCCCTATATAAGGCCGGTATGGGCCGCGACCGAGTCAGTATTGGTTCTGCGATACAAGCGATAACATTCGAAGCGATCTTCAAGTGCGACTTAAGAGTGATCAGTAGTGCGATTGTGTTTTATAATTAGTGTATTTGTGTTTTTATTGGTGTTGTTAATTAAAGTGTTTATTTTTGGTTATTTAATCGGCAGTTTTTATTGTCACGAACCCCAAGCTCGTAACAATACTCTAAACCAATTTTCAGAATACCTAATATCCAGGAAACCTGATCAATTTCCGACACAAAGCTGCATTGGAACTGTACTACCTAAAACGGAACTAACAAAAATAGGAATGGCGTCGACGAGACGCGAGCAACACAGATTGAAGGCTGTACAATCGTATATCGGTTTTGTATCGGACAGAAGCTGTCATGGCCGCCACCCTTCGACTGGAGGCGGTAAATGTTTGTGTTATATGTCGCTTGTTTAAGTGTTTACCAAAGGCTAGATAAATAACTAGAAATATCAAGGGTTATCCGTAAATCAACTGTTTAACTTACGAGTTATCATTCAAGTAAAATAAAAACAATACTATGAGATTACGATGAGTTAAATCTTACAACATGTTGTATTCTAAGAATACAGATTAGAATTATAAGGAGACTGAAAATCTCCATTCCGTCAACGTAAGTTATCGCTACACTTAGATTGCTATCGACACGCTAAGAAGAAGATCGCTACACTCATTATAATATTATATATAAATACGTAAAAAAAAATGTATGTAGGGGGTTATCTCCTAAACGACTCAAACGATATAGAAAAATATTTCCATGATAGAAAGCAACACTATTACCGAGTGTATGGTAACAGATATGATTTATGCTTGGTTATAGTTGACTTTCACGCGGACGAAGACACAGGCAGAAGCTAGTGTATTATAGGCACACATGATCCTTTCCTTGCCTTTTATGTCTTGATAAACCTATGTTTTAAAAACTACCGATACACTAATACATTAGTTAAAGAATTATAACGATGTCCCACCATCTCCAATATTTTTTACAATCTCCGCTAAAAAAAGACATTCTATCCATTTTCAGTTTTTTCACGTAAGTCCCTTCAAAGTAAAATTTTAATAAGACCAGCAAGTCTGGCTTAGGTCTGCCAATAAGATGAATGAGGTATTTCAAACAAAACTTTTTTAAGAACTACAGTTAGGCCTTTCCGATGTCATGGAGATATTTATGGGCAAAGTTTACAGGTGGCCGTGGGTCTGGAATAATCCATTCCCTCCTTTCTCTCCTCCTTACCAAACCGCCATTAGAGAAATAATTGGGTGTGTTATAGACTTGGCATGCCGTTACAAGATTTGAGTACTTAACTACCTCATTGTCACTTCAAAGCTACGCTTCCACGATAGGCAGACCTATTTTCGACAAATTGATTAAGCTGGTCTAATTGTTGATTGTGTAACCCCCTCAGTAAAACGAGCGTGCCTAATATTGAACCCAAATATTAAATTAATAACTTGTACACACAATTCGCCAATAATTAATTTGACTTTGACTCTGCTCCATATTTGCGAATGAATAATTTGCCTTTTAACTTTGTAATTTTTTTGTGCCCAAACCATCATTAGGTACATCTCGCCTCCAAAGAAAAACCCATCCATTAACGAATATAGAAAAAAACAGCCCCAAATGCGAGATCTATTCAGCCATGACGTCACATCGTTGCTTATATTTTTGACGTCTCGCAAAAAGGGTTTTAGAAAACCCAAAGCGGCTCATCTGTTTCTTTCTTGATCCATGACGGTTTCCCTCGGCCGCAGGGAATTCGATTAAAACACAACCGGTTAACTTTTAAAACCTTTTTCGACATCTCGCACCCGTGGGCCCCGTGGCCCTTGAACATACGTCGTAAATGTAATGGAAAACAGCGGTGGAGGTATAAACGAGGTTTAGGAGTAGTTTTACGCCCCTTTATAACTACTGCACATTAAACAATGTGGGCGGTGTTTTAGTTCGATTGACCGGAAAATTTGGTGTTTGGAAGGTTGGTACTGTTTTTTTAATGATATTGGTAGTTTGCTATAGCACCTTAATTACGTAACACAGTTTCAATCACAATCCGAGAGTTTTGAAGGATATTTGTAATCTCTTGCTTCATGTGTAGAATAAATTCGTCGTGGCTGAACTGTCAAAATGAAATAAAATGCGATCTTATTGTCATTCATTGTTTTGGTGTCAGTACTATCCTAGTAAAGGCAGTTCCCCAAAACGCACGCACTTCACCACTTCCTAGTGCTTTAGCTGGGAAGAAAAAATGGCGCAACCAACTCTCCAGCAAAATGTAGAATTAGGGCTAACTACCACTAGAATTACTAAACCAACAAAGCAGGTTAAATCTTATTAAATGCTTTTCTAATTAAAATGAATAAAGATAATTTCATAACAACTGGACTGAAAATTGTAGTCTGATAATACTTTTTAATGCAAGAAGTTGCAGAAATCCTTAATTAATCCGCTGTGATTAATGCTAGCTCGATGCATCGCTCTGTCTAATTAGTGCATAAACTAATTATTAATAACTAACTCTATCTATTTTCCTGTTCTTGGTATAAATGCTTGTGGTTTGCTTGGTTTTGTGTTTTCGGTGGGAGAAATTGAATTTTGTATGAGTGAAATAATAACAAACAATAAATATGGTGAATTAGGGAAGCAACTTTCACAACCAAATTCTTAAAGTAGAAAATATCAGTGACAGGAAGTTATTAAAACATCATCGATATAAACTAAGTGGAAGAAAATCCTATTATTGAAGAACTCAAAAACTACCCGAGCAAAGTTAACAAAATTTATATGGGACCACCACTGAAGTATACCTTATCCATAAAAAATAATTTTCGAAATCGATCCACAAATTTTCGGAGATATAGCGAAACATACCTACATACAAAAAAAACATACATTCGAATTGAGAACCTCCTCCTTTTTGAAGTCGGATAAATAAGGAGTAATAAATATGTGTCATACTCGGAACCGGTGTATGTCCAGATGGATGAACATAATCGAAGACAAAAGTGAGTGAGTAAGGATCCTCACAGGTGGCGTTCTGCAATTTCAGCCTACCCCCGTGGGAAAAAGGCGTGAGTTTATGTATGTATGTGAACAAGTGTCAGTCTTAAAAGAGAGTCAGAAAAACCAAGGAATATGCAGAGTTGATTGCCAAGCTTCAGTTGCGAAGAGACGAAGCAATCTCAAAAGAAGAGCAGCTACGTATTGAACAAAATCATAATCAGCCTATAATGTTCCCACTGCTGGGACACAGGCCTCCTCTTAGTGAGAGGGAGTGGGCCGCAATCCACCATGCGGACCCGGTGTAGGTTCTCAGCTGTCACATGTCACATGTCTTCAAATTTTTAGTTCTAGGACATGCCAGTTTCCTCACGATATCGGCAAAGTGTTGGGTTATCCAATAACACTTTGCCCGACCTGGGAATCGAACCCAGGATGCTCATGTTCTGCAGTACCGCTTTCAACCACTAGAGCAACGAGGCGGTCGGAAATCATATCCATATTTCCATACTTTAATATTATAAATGCGAAAGTGTGTCTGTTTGTTATCTCTTCACGCTTAAACCGCTGCTGAAACGATTTAGATGAAATTTGGTATAGAGAAAGATTGGGTCCCGGGAAAGAACATAGGGTACTTTTTATCCCGGTATTCCCACGGGATCGAGACTTATCCGGGTGAAACCGTGGGGCGGTGCTAGTTGATTACATATTTTAAACGTAACTAAATCGTATGCCTCTTCCAAAAACTAAACATTTTTTTTTTATTCTTTTAAAACGTTTTTACGTTGGACACCATAACAAGATAAACCTTTCACGGGCCCTGGGCGTTTTGCAGCTTGTTAGACAGACAGAACTTCAATTTTGAACTGGCAAAGATCTTTTGTGCAAACTTTTCTTTCTAACGGCACTGTAAAAGGACCAAGACAGTTTGTACCCTTCTTTTACTTTTAGGAAGTTAAACTGATTGTTCCGATGTTGTAGCAAAAGGGGGAATTCTTAAAAAAAATTCTTAGTACCTTCATTTTGTATCGATCTATTTCCTTATGGCCTGCATACAGGGTCGTCAAATAGTTAACAATTGAAAGTCAACTCTATTTTCTTGTAGACATGTTGAAAGCTCATCTACTTACAAATCTTAAATTCACTGACAGACACCGCAGAGCCTAAACGGCTAGATCTAGAAGTATGAAATTTTATAACCAAGGTACTAAGGAATGATTTTCAAAAATTCATCCCCTAAGGGTACCTACGCACTATGCGGTTAGCCGAAATGCGGTCAGCCATATATGTACGAGAAAGTAGTTTTTATCCGCACTGCGAAGCCGGACGGTCCATACCATTCTTCAGCCGGACGGTTGACCGCATTCCGGCTAACCGCATAGTGCGTAGCTACCCTTAAGGGGTTAGAAAGGATCTGCCAGGGTCGCGGGTTGCTCGAAAGAGATACCGTGGCCCCTGAAACAGGCAACTGAAGGAACACGGGTGGGTTTTAGCCAGTAAAAGTCTGACACGCCGTAGCTCCGCCCAGAATGGGAGAAGTTATTTGTTAATTTCCTACCCAAAAAAAGGGGTTAGAAAGGATGAAAGTTTGCACTTAAGGAAGTTTGTCATTTTTGCCGATGAGAAATCCCACCGGGCGCGGGTTTTTCAACTCTCTGGGCTGGGCCGAGCGTTGAATATCCAACAGTGAGCTTTAATTTAGGCGTTACATTTAAGTGTAGCCTAGTGTTAGTGAAATCGGGCATAAACATAAAACTAGTCTCATTACACCCCAAGATCCCATTGAAACTGCAACGACTTGCTAACAAACCATCTGTTCACCAACAACCTCCATAACGTTCCCATTCATTTTATTATTAGACCATAAATACCAAATGCCTCTCAATAATAATGCTTCCCATCCCCACAAGAGAACCTCGAGGGCAATATCGCCATAAAAGCAACAAGTAGCAACCTGATTGGTTATCACAGAACATATGATGTTATCAATATAAAAGTAGATGCTGTTACCCAATCTTATGGCTGCCATCCCCTGAGACATGAGTATTTGATCCGGAAAACTGTTTATTTAAAAAGAAACTAATATGTAATAAAGATTATTTACTAGCTTCTGCCCGCGACTTCGTCCGCGTGAAAGGTCTTGTGTTATTATAAAATATATCCTGTGACACTCGGCAATACTGTAGCTTCCCATTTGTGAAGGAATTTTCGGAATCGGATCAATACTCGTAGTTCCGAAGATTACCCCTACAACCTCATAAACTTTACCTCTTTATGATATTAGTATAGATTAGAAAGCAATATTGTATTTGGTTGTTATTTACGGAGCCCACATATATATTACATTTCTATGACTAAGCCTATCATAGTGTCTGAAAGAAAAAAACATATACAGGATGAAATTGAAAACTTGTGACAAATCGAAATAGGAGGTGCAGTAACTGTTACATAATCATAATAAATTTTCATTTCTCACAATCTAAATTCTTGAAAAAATCATGTAATTATCGTCTTAGATAGTGCAAACTAAGTTATTGACATCAAATAGACACGAATTATCGTCGTTTCAGTAAAAAAAAAAAACAGAATTATCATAACAAATAAGAAAATTAAAGCATCAATGATAGCGCGCGTCCGATAAGCAATCCATTCATCGCTGAGTTCAAACCATGAAGCAAGTTGGCAACGTGTCGAACTAGCGGTATTTACCGAATTTTAACCGTTCCTACGAAAAAAAGAGCGCGCGACGACGTTGCAAATCGCTAGCCTACGCGCACGTATGAGCATCCCTTTCCTAAACAACATGGTCTAAATTTACTTTATAACACGCTGAATTCGATATTCTAATTTGTCGCACCTATTCAATTTCATCATGTATACCAGGTCAAATTAAATAAGCTAGTAAAACTCTAGACGTGACGGGTTATCTAAATATGATAAAATAAAAAATAAAATGATTTTATGTTTTATTTTGGGGGTCAACGACCGCTGGTAGTTTTGGTACTTGAAGTTTGAGTTGAGAAAATCTGTTTTCTTTTATTTTATCATATTGTTTTGATATCAAAACCCAGAAACCATTCACAGACGTGATGATGTCTGTGAAGTTTCCAAAATAAACTGATTTATTAAACGGATATTTCAAATAACTGCACTTTACTGAGGTCGATGACCCCACAAAAAAAACCATCAAATTAATTTCTTTATTGTTTTATCATGTTTAGATATCGATATACCCATCACGTCTGCGGAGCTTCGCTAGCTAATTGAATTTGACCCTGTATATAGCTTCTGAAAAAGGTTTACCTAATTACCACTGCTGAAACAGACAATGTATTGGTCTGACTATCACAATAGTATCACTGCTTACAACACAACACACTTGTCGTTACAAAGCTAAAGAAACAAGGAAAGCCTTTCTGCAAAGGACAGTGATGCCCTTAAATTATAGCTTTGCTCATTCAACAAATGTCCTAAACCAACAAATCAATTAGAACCAGAACCTAATATGAGTTCCAATCTAATCGTATCTATGTAAAATAACAATGTTTATATTTCATTAAGGAGAGGCAGCACCTACGAACCCATGTTAACATTAATGAACCATTGTTGTGACGACAATAGGCAAAATGTATGAGGAAATGGAAACATCCTTGTTACAGACATTTTGCACTACTTCAGATTGTTATGTACAGACGCCAGCACATCAACCTACACCTAACTGTCAAATTTTCCCAATCAACATTGAACCTTATGCTTTAGCGATAAAGTTGAAAATCTATTACAGAAATCTGACAGATTGTAGTAGGTTGATGTGCTGGCGTCTGTACAATTGAGTCTGAGCGACAGAATATGTTGTGATAATGTTGTTTTGGGAAGTTGGTTTCCTGCTCTTCAAGTAATATTTGGGAGTATTATTATGTGTCTGTAAGATGACAGGAGAATACTGGATCTTAGCTCAGAAGGATGTGAAATGTGTCAAAACTGTATAGTCTGTTCCAAAAGTATATGACGAAAGTGTAAACAAACCCCGTTCAGGTTAACTTCTTACGCAATTACTCACCTAAAAGCCAGAAAACAGGCCTACAGGTATAGTAGATTTTCCAAGGCCAAATACAGTAGGTTCCTCGGAACGGTTATCTTTTATAGACCCCACATACCTAAAGCAGTAGAGTCACAAATGAGACTCAATAAGTACATACATCATTCTAAGAAACGCGATAAGACAATAGTACAGTGGGACGATAAAGCCAATATTACCGTGCTAAAGGCAAGTACTTAAATCTATATGTGTTCAGAAGGTTTCAATTTGAAGCCTCACCATTTTCCCAACAATTGGGTATTATTTGAAAAACATAATTAAATTGTATTTGAAAAACCATTGACGAGAATTGAGGTTATACAATTAAACGCAATTGTCAATTGAATAATATATTTAAGGTGATTTGCAATTAGAATTACAGGTATAAGTATTAAAATAATTAAAACAATGCACACAATTTGTTAGTGCTACTACAAATTAGGTGACGTACATGTCGATGCTAATTACGTAGTATTCATTTCTGATCCATTTGTTTACATTTTCATCACATACATTTTTGAACAGACCATAATATAAAATGACGTTGTTGTTGTTTGAGTGTGAGAGCTTACTTAACAGGTTGCTTCTTTAGAGCTATGAACGATCTTCTGAATTCAACTCTAGTGGATTGAAAATTAGGGCCTTCAAATATTTCCTTATAAGTAAGTCTTGAAAGGAAGGAAGTCTTTGAAGGTTTCTCATCAGATGTAGATACCTACTATAAAAACTCCCCGTTATGTTGCCGGGTCATTCAAATAAAAGTTATAATTATTAAATAATTTTAGGAGTGTAGTCTAAAATATTTTACATATTATATCATGAAATCTCTGTCACCTTGCTAAGACTAGTCTATCAAAAAGTACTCTGTGCTAAGACTCCTTATTAGGGTAAAGGCGGGATAGATGCCCCACTTTTTGAAATATCCTCCTAATTAAAAAATAAACAATTTTATATAAATAATGTCTATGAATTTAGCTAGTTTAATCCTTTATGTTTAACTGTGATTTGTATTTTTGGCCCTACAAATTACAGATTTTGCAAATTTTTGGTTTTTGTGGAACTCCTTTTTTCGGGATAGATGCCTACCCGTATGGATAGTTGCCCCACCATGAAAATACTAAGAAGGATAGATGCCTGCGGCGCGGGATAGATACCCTTCATACTGTATAAACGAAAAACTCGACCAAACTTTTATGAGGTTTTGAGGACAATTGGTGTTTTAGCAGTAAAAAGCTACTCCTAAAACAGAAATTATTTCCAAGAAACATGGGCCTAATAATGAAAAGCATTTCGCAGTTTTTAATTTTTTTTTCAATTGTCATCGTTAGCATATAATTCTACATAATTTGAGATCAAATAAAATAACCATAACTGTCGGGATATTTCGTTTATCCCCATGGTATTTCTATCCATTTCGTCGAAAGCTGACTGCAATTATTGTTCTGTAGTCCAAGAACATACTCGAGCTCGAACTCCTTCCTTTCTTTTGGATTTTCGTGGCATGGTTATGCTACAATCACTAAAAAGTCCAAATACAAATATATGTAAACACATAAAAAAATATAACAGAACACAAAAATATGTTCAAAATATACCCTAAAACTACATACCTATGGGTATACATGGTGTATGGAGGGATAGATGCCCCTAGGGGCACCTATACCTCGAAAAATCAGGGCAACTATCCTTTTTGATAGGGATAGATGCCCAAGCATTTTTTTAAATAAATAAAAAACAAAAGAGCAACTATTTACATCTAGATGCATACTTGATGAATCAGTTTATTGACGTAATAAATAATATAACGGAATTAATGACTACTTATAAAGTTATACAACAGCAAATACTAACCTTTAAAACTTTGACGTGTTTTTAAAGTTCGCCGCGGAGATGAATGCACACACGAGCGAAACACGTCCTCACCGCACGACGGCCCGTGGCTAACTGAGGTGCGGGGTGCCTGCGGCTCTTAGTTCAACTATTATTTCTTAGTTGCGAGTTTGGGAAGTTAGGTTTTTTGAAAATGAGGCAACTATCCCACGGGGGCATCTATCCCGCCTTTACCCTACTTTTTTTCTATTTATAATTCGTAATAGTGTTTATCTCATGATCTTGTGCCATTATCATATAAATATTCGAAATGGTTGCATGTAAACCGTTCCCACATCGACCAGTACCATCGACCGAGTAGTACCTGCTAGTCGTATCGATAAACGACTAAAAAAAATACATACATCGTGCATAACTCAAGCATCGCAGAATTGCATTGCACCAATTCTTCCAAATACGTCGACTGGCATTTTACGATTCACAAAATACGAACGTTTCAAAGAGAATGTTACATCGCTGAGCTATATTGAGCACGTTATACTAAATGTGCCCGCGGGCAATTTTTGGACAGACTGAAAGCGGTACAAACTCAATCTAAGAGGACAAAATTTTTTTACACGTCTGCATAGCAACGTTCAAAACTGAAAATGGGCTTCCCCATAGTTTATTATTAACTAGCGACCCGCCCCGGCTTCGCACGGGTGCAATGTATGCATGATTCGAAAGACACGTGGCTCCATCTATTAACATTATAACGTTATTCTTGTTTTCCTCGGGAACAGCACTTTTTATCGGGATGAAAGGTGGTTTGGGCGTGAAAAGGTAACAAACAAACAAACTTACTTTCGCATTTATAATATTAGTTAGGAAGTTAGGATTTAGTATCTGTTATAAGTGCCGAAACGAAATGCCGTATTTCTAAATAAAAAGTTTTATTAAAACTTAAACTACTATACTCAAAACTTGATACGATTACTCTCTATGTTTTAAAGTGAACTCCGTTGGATAACTCGTATGCATTACGCCTTGATACTCAAAAAAATATAAATATACTTAGATAGAATTTTACAAATGTGTTCGTGTTAATATAAAAAAAAATCTTAGCCTATGTTAGTTAGTAGTTAGGCTACGCTATTTTATTACTTACGCAAAAAAAATCAGCTGTTCCCTACATTTATGTTTGTATAACTCGTCAAAATGTAGGGAACAGCTGATTTTTTTATCGCGATTTCAGGTTTGGTCCCATAGTAAAAGTTGTTTGTTATCATGTGTACAATCACGTGTTTAAGTATCGGTCACTAATTACCAGTCACCCTATATACGGTACGAGTACTTATAACAAAAAAACAATTTTTATATATCTATTTGTCTGTCTGTCTGTTCTAGTTAATCTCCGAAACAACTGAACCGATATTGATGAAATTTGGTACGGGGATACTTTGAATCCTAGGGAAGAACTGCTTTTTATCGACATACCACTCGGGCGAAGCCGCCGGCGGAAGCTAGTACATGATAATTCAGGTTCCACCCTCTTCTCAGACTGACTATGTATCTATATAATGAAACCACTTAGTGATGAAACGCTAGGACTAGCTTGTCGGCGACAAATACTGCAGCTGCAAATTATAATGATTGATCGTTGCAGCAGAAATTCGGTGACCACCTGCGGTCAGCGAGAATAAATTTATTTAGAAAAACTAGACACCTCAATGAAACCATAAGTGTGGAAAAGTATTGAAAATTCGGGTAAAAACCATGTCACGATATTATTGAATGTATGTAGGTACTCGTAGGTACATATATCTTAAAAGAAAATGTTCATAAAAAGGAGGCTAGCTATAGAATATATTTTCTGTATACTTTTATATCTACATAGCTTCTGCCCGCAACTTCGTCCGCGTGAAAAGGCTTCTTCCTCCCACCCCGTCGTATCGCATCGCCTGTCCGCGATACTTCGTTTTCGCTTGGCGTTCTTACTGACTTTTTTCTTTTTGCTCAGCTCCTCAGGGTCGTAGCGTGATATTAAATAGCCTATAACCATTCTCAAATGCAAAAGGAAGTTTTCAAATCTGACCGGTAGGTAGTTCTAGAGATTTATGCGTACCTACACACAAACAAACAAAAAACAAATAAACTCTTCAGCTTTATGATTAGTATAGATAGATATATCAGTATAGATAGCTTTATTATTAATATACATAACACACTATATTTACCTGTTAACCCTGACACTTCATCATATCACACATCAACTATCTACTATTTACTACAGCAGAAATTGTATATTTTTATTACACTAACAACATATTCAGTCCTACTTCGCATTGCTCCTTAGTGCACATTACATATTTTTGAATTAAGAGCCCTCTCACATTTCGGCGTTTCGCAAATTTAGGTATTTTACGCACCGAGCGCGGCAAACTACGCGAGCGATACTTTCTTTCATGCTTCTCGCTCGCACTATGACTATGATACTGTGAATATGGCGACTAAACGATCTTGATCTTCCGTAACTGAAGGTTTTTTAGGATGAAGTTTAGTGGGCGGAAAATTTTTTACGTGTTATTTCAATTTTATTATGAATTATTTTGTTATATTTTTCATTATTTATGAATTTTACTGTTGAAATATGTTCACAAATATTTTAATTGTTATGCAGTAATTGATTATAATATCTACGGTTGATAGCATAGTTGTATAAATTGTATATAGTAGTATGGTTGCAACCAAGTCCAGTTGGCCTCCACACGCATGTACTCCACGATCTCCTCAACCTTCGTGAAGTGGTGCAGTCTGGACACGTACAGCTGCGTCGTCGGGATTGCTGGACGCAGCAGCATGTTGGGTCCTGCCAGCGCGGTGCCGCACTGGTTCCGACAAGGATGCTTCTTCTTCTTCTTCTCCACTTTGATGAAACCATCCTTGTCACACGTGTCCTTCTCTGGATCCTGCCTTTTCAAAACCTTGCTGGGTTTCGACCAGCTCCGTTTACCCTCTTTTATTTATTTTTATTTCCTTTTTTTTATTGTGTTTTGCAACGCAATTATATTTGTATTTATTTTTCCCCATTTCGATTGGTAAGAAAACTCAAATCAGCTGCAATCAAAATAACTTTAATAAGTTGACTATCTGGTATACTTATAAAGTGTGAACTTTATACTAATTTAAATATACCGTTCGAAAATAAATACTTACAAAGATCAAAAACTGCGGCCGTAGTTCACACGCACACAAAAGCAATGCGGCAGCGTCTAGATGCGACAATCGGCGCACACGACGGTAGTATCGGAAAGAAGGCGCGCGGGAAATAAACTGACATAGGTCCAACCTCGACAAGCGCTCGCGCGATACTAATCGCAGCTGGCCGGCGCAGTGAAATATATAGTATTTTTATTTATTTAATTAAAAAATAATGGTAGCGATTTAAAAAATAAAAATAATACTATATTCTAAGCAAATGTTGATGATTATTTTGGTATAAATTTTACGCCTAAATAATGTAGGACTTTAGAGATATCGGGGCTTGTTTCGAAGCCTTTTCGGTCGATAATTGAATTACGTAGATTATTTTTTCTTTACATAAAAGGCATATAACGAAAATATATTCTATTATTATTGAAGTATAGGATATTTGAAAGCTAATTATATTTTTTTTGATGGTAGATATTCAGTAGAATCTCCAAATTAGAGCTCCGAAATCATGTCTCCGTGAGTTTTTGCCTAAACATTCATCGGGAGAAAGCTTATTACTAAATAATTAAATAACTTATCTAAAATCGGTTCTGAGGTTATTGTAGTAGAGAAAACGAACTATTTTTACCAAGTAATTGTTATTTCATACAACGAACGTAAAACATACAATTTCAACGTCGAAAACTTCAAATTTCGCGTTTTTTTGTAATACGCCTCTTAAGACATTCGTCTCCAAAGAAAATCTTTCAGTTCCCTGCTTCAAACGAGCTAGCATATTCAAACGCCAATACATTAAGCTCCAGCATTTTCTATTTTAAATAGCTAAGTAAAGTATTTTCTTGGAAAAGGAAAACGTCACTCGAACTCGATACTTCAACTACGTAAGATGTCTTATGTCTTTTTTCACTAACACAAGACGATATTCAAATTAACGCCTATATAAAAGCGTGCAGTTGGATTTTCAACTTTCGACTCAGCGCCGAAAGTTGAAAAACGAGCTTTTATTTAGGCATTATTTAGGCGTCGACTAGTGTTAATAAAATCGGGCATTGAATACCGTCGAAAAATTATGATTTGCATAAGCAATCTGCGTTTTCATTAATTTTAATGGGCTATACCGCAGTGTACCCATAACTCAATGGTGTAAATTAACCTACTTGTGTCTCCAACCTCATCTGGTTAATTGATTCGTATTTTCAGTATGATTAACTCTATGTCCAGCAGACCAGCAATGAGTAGTCAGATAGGAAACGCCGACCTCATCTAGTTTTTAAAAATATTATTGACGTGTAAAACTGTTTGTACAACATATTTACAGGAATGAAATCATTTATAATTAATCATCAATGTACTGCAAAAGACCGTGTTACATACCTAGTGAACCATAATTAAAGACAACACGGATAATTCGGCATTAAAATAAAAAATGTGGACCAAGACGACTCACTATTTCAAGCCTTATACGTTATAAGCAGCAAACTTCGTTCATTGATCACTCAAAACCCATGATTTACGACTATTATGAGCTCAATGTCATAATTTATAAGCTTCCAGCTGTACGAGCCACTGGAAAATGAATTATACAGTAATTAATCAATTACTTTGAACAATCTATTACCGGTAGGCTTCAGAATAAATTAAGTGGTTCCATTATCGAATTGGATATGTGATACCCAATCACTTATCAATAGATCGCTTAACCAATGTGTACGGAGCATTATACCCGGGAAAAAGAAAAAAAGGTTGACTTTTGTTGCTCTACTCTTTCGGTAGGCATGCAAATACGTAATATTAAATATTAAAAGATAATGTTAAATATTAATGAGTAATTTATTTGTTCACAGAGAATTTTGAATGGAAACCTCTGGCTTATTTAAATTCATGAATATCATTGTTCAGAATAAATAAATATCATGAAAATTAATAAGACTTCAGAAACAGTACCAAAGGAAAGTTAAATATATATATTTAACTTTCCTTGGGCTATATTTAGCCCAACACTTTGGTCACCTACCAATGGTAAAAAAAGATTGAGAAGTAAAATAAAAACTGGATTAAAAATTAACTCTTGCGGTTCCGGGCAATGCCCGATAATAAAAGTTCTCAAGTACTTCCCAATCTATGCAATTTCGCTTACTTTGATTAGAATGCTCGACCTAAATAAGTTCAAATGCACCGATAGGTACTGTAGAATGGACGGCCATCGTCATGGCAACATTGGTCCAAACATTCCGCATATCTGGGTCGCTGGCCTGCACTGGGCAGATATTTGCAAAATTCTGCCCGACTTGCCCCCACGACAAGGCTAAATGTTGGCCAAGTCAGGCCAAGTGAAGCATTTACGAGTAAGTGGGGTTATTATGTACTAGGCTATGATACCCGAGGAGTTTCGTGCTTACGGTTAGAAAAGGTAATTGTTGGCATTGCAATTATGGTAAAGATACTCTTTACTTTTTGCAGGTTAGTTTTTTGTGCAGGTATAACATTTATCAAGATTTTGTATTCACCAAGGGTAACAAAAAAATACGAGGCCAATATACCAATAAAATCATCATGGAAAATAAACGAAATGAACAAAAAGCGATTCATCAAAACTTTCTCAAACAAATAGGTACTGAAATGTAAATCAAATGTACCGCAACCCGTAACCTAGAACAAAATCACAGTAATTTGAAGTACCTAATAGAACAGAGAGTAAAATAATCCTCTAATATAAAATTCCTCTGTATACATCGTACAGTTACAAACAGAAGCGAAAGATTCGAGTGGCTTGGAGTCAATAACTAAGTCAACACGATACGACTAACGCAAACAATATCGAGAACGAGTTACATCCAACAAACTGAGATGGAACATTTAAATCTGCTGCGCGATTCTAGACTCTCTACTTACTGAAATTGTTCTAGATTTTCTGGCCACTCACGTAAATTTTGATGAGATAATACTCGTATCACTTTAAAGTGGGCGTTGGTTTTATAAAAATGGATTCCGAATGGTTTTATTCTTGTATCGCTTTTGGTGGCAGTGATTTAGTTCGGATTTTCATTTCCCCAGAGATATCTTCTTAACTTCCGTTTCTGAAATTCTTCGGTCATATTTTTAGTAATCCAATTATCGGATCTATATAAAGTCGACTGAAATTGTCACCACCACAGCAATTTTATTAAAAGCAAACCTCATAAAAAGCTTCTATATAGAAATAAAAATGAAACTAGCACATTCCTGCTTTGCAAACTTCCATTGAAAAATAGCTCACGATAAAACCGCTATTAAATAATTTCCAACATGAAAATGCGCGATGGATTCCATCAGCTTTCGATCGCTATCTAACTCCGTGGCTATATTAACGGGCCCCAATTCTGTCAACAAAATCGAAACGTAAGGGGTATCGACTCATTCTTTTGTATCCCATTTCGTACACGGAAAATCAATCGTGAATCCATCAGACCGCAAAATAGGCACAACCCTATCAAGAACTCTTTAACAATATTTGATAAATCTATCCATTAGGTACTGGATTTGGTGTGGCAGATGATTCAACAGTTTTAGTACAATGTGGAATGTATTAATAGATTGTGCTCGTTACTTCTAGTGTGATTCGGAATAGGTGTATCAGTACCTAGTAGTCTCTTAGGAAAATCATTTGAAACTTGGACATAGTTTTGTATTTCATTATGAAACTAACGGCTATAAAGACAAACACGGAGAAAAAAATACTAAAGGGATTTCATCTCACGGACTGTACACTGATAATGAAATTTATTCATTTATCACACGATAAAGATAATGACTTTAATCATACTGAATTAACTTATCTATAAAAATATTAAATAATCCATTGCCGCGCGTTAGTGTAGAAAATCTCAAATTTGGCACAACCGATTGTTATAACACTTTGTAAGTAATTGTGTCTGCGCCGGAGAACGTTCCTAACAAAAAAAAAAGGCATTGCAACGCATGGCATTAACTATAAAGTAAGTAAGCACAGACTCCAGCACATCAAGCTACTACAATCTGTCTTTCTTTAATAGATTTTGAAATTTATCGTTAAAGCATAAGGTTCAAAGTTATTGGGAAAATTTTACAGTTTCGGGTAGCTTGATGTGCTGGCATCTGTACCATATAAATTTTTAAAAAGTTGAGAGGTGTCGTAGATACCCGGTTGGAACGAAATTCCTTTCGCTGTATAATATGTAGGTATTAAAATAACAAGCATACAAAATGTTATACTTTTTTCGGTCCAGCTCTCATTCGCCGTGCAGAGATGTGCGATTAGGAACTTCGTTCCAAAACTCTCCGTAACACAGGACAAAATCAATCCTCCTATAGTAACGTACCTTTGCCAGTCATTTGTATGATTTGATAAAGGCTATACAGAGGCTAACAGGTGGCCATTATTACAGCGATCGTGGGTTGTCGTTCACAGTCCACCGACGATCCCCACAAAAGCTTCCTGTTTGGACATCGTCCAGAATGCGACTAAAACGTTGTTTGAATATTAAAATGGTCCTTCCTACTTTTTATTGCAGATAGGATTCCTTTCAAAATGTTTGCAAAAAAATTCAATTCCTGAATTTAATCTACTGAAAAGTCTACCTACTTTGACTCAATTGAAAAGCAAATAGAATGGAAATATATATTATTATCGGTCGAGGCGGCTTGAATAATTCCATATATTGCTGCGATGTAGGGATTCATGTTCTCTTATATTTCTTTACATTGATAATTATGCTTATTTTCTAACTATTGTTCATAACTATCGTGGTGACATTTTGCCTTCCAATCAAAACGCCTTGATCTAATGAAACTGTACAATAATTAATTATGAATAGGCTGGGATAGTATTTTATTTTTTATTTTTTTTATTTTATTTTATTTGGGAAACAAACAGATGCAATAACAAACATAAGTATAAAAATTAGTTTAACACAATCCAGAAACAGTTTCCACAGATTACTATGACAAGTACAGTATATGTAACTAAGTGTAACAACTACCAGAAGTTCACACCTGCAAAGTTTACAGAAATTACAATTTAATATTATATAACATATAACACTATTATTCTTATTTAAATTTCGATGCCAAAATATTTCTTATACTAAATTTGAATTTGGGTAGAGAAAGGTGAAAAATATCTAAATCTTGATTTGCTTTTAATGAAATCGTATCGTTGTACAGACGACATGCTCTTTTAATAAAAGTATTCTTGCCATAATTGGTTCGGGAGAAACCAATTTGGAAGAGAGTTCTTTTGCGTGCATTTAAGCGTGGACATCCAAAACTATTGAAAGCGAGTCTTAAATACCTATAACCAATATTTTACTTTAGATTATTTTACTTATTATGGTGGCCCAGTGGTAATGGCTACGAGTTTGTAGGTTGTGGATTTGAACCCAAGTTTTACTATGTGTAAATTATTTCATCACCACTGCTCTAAAAACGGTGTAGGAAAACATCTCGAGGAAACTGGCATGTTCTAGAACCAAATATTCAAATACTTCGCGCTGGGCCCGCGTGGTGGATTACAGCCCACTCCTTCTCACGGAGAGGAGGCCTGTGTCCCAGCAGTGGGAACATTATAGGCTGATTATGCTATGAGACTAAAATAACCTATAATTAATCTTTTACCGTAGTTGTTAAACGTTTTGTTAATCATACAACACACATTCAAAAGACTTAGAAGTAAACAACCTCTGCAGTGTAAACGCAAAACCGTACGTAATTGACGTAAAACGAATGCAAATGAAGTTGCGACAACGGGTTTACAGCCCACACCAAAGTCTTAGGCTCATTTACACGAGGAGTGTTTATAGCATGACTTGCAAGAGAGAAATGAAACTCGCTAACGATTTTCCCATACGAGACTTGTCACGAAAACATGAAAAACGATTTTTTGTTTGCACGGGTGCTTTTAAATCTTATAGACGGAGCGATTCTCGCCTTTTGAATACTACATAGTTTATCAGACGTTTATCCGACGACACATCAAGCTTGAGCATGAGGTCCTGAGTTCGAATCCCAGGTCGGGAAAAGTGTTATTGGGTTTTTCTATCAGGAATTTCTCATTAGCAGCCCGTAGTGTGTATTTATGCCCGGTTGATGGCAATAGGCTCGCCCAGGCTCGCCCCATATTACGTGGGGCTTAAACATGACTAGCAAAATGTGTGTGTACTAGGTACACTTCGGGGATTTCAAGCGTGATGTTCTGTTGTTTATGTTACATCAAGCTTACATACGTATTTCCAGTGTACACTGATATTTATGTCTTGATGTGTCGTCGTGCATAGATACTGTGTGCGAGTTGCAAGTCAACTTTCTTATTTTCTTTCAATACTCACCCATTCGAGGCGAGAAATTCTTCTCGTTTAAATGAGCCGTCGCTGTATAGAGCGTGTAAATACAATTGTTTCACAAATTCGGCGGAATAAAGTAAGCTTGAGCATTTCACGGACGAGCGAACATTTTACCCTATCAACAACAGCTTAAGGCGCGGTAAGCGGCAAATTTTTAGGTAATTGACAATAGCGTATCGCGTCATCAAATAAGGTTCAAAACAGCTATGCGTTTGATATTAGTTGAATCGAATGACCACCAAAATAAAAGTGATATAGCAGTTTTAATTAAATTAAAAAATAAATACACGGCTCAGTGGAATATTTTTAGGTATTTCTTTAGTTGATGGAATTGGCTATAATATCATTACATACATAAATTATGATAGTTTACGCTCAAACCTTTGAGAACTATGCGACAAAAAAAAATTTTTGAGCTCTGTTTTACAATTTTATTGTTTTATCAAGATACTGTATTTTTATGAATATTTTTGAGTAAGTCTTTTCTTTAAACATTTGACAATACACTAAGTTGGCTTGTAATATATACCAATACGCCTAACTATGCGAAAAAAAACTGAGCTTTTTACGGTGTCCTATGTTTGAGTAGCGCCTTAAACTGATGAATGGAAGCAATAAAATGGCCTCCATCTTTCATTCGACGGCCTTTTGTGGTTCGCAGGTGAGGAAAAATATTTCTAACATAAAATTAAATTGAATTCTTTATGGTGTTTAATTACTTGATGAATATTTATCAGGCTTCTGGGCGATATGGCTTCTAAAGATCTTGTTATTTTTTAGGTGTTTGCAAAAGTAAATAGAATTATCATTTACACCTGGTAATAGGTACCCGCTACCAAAGCACAAGCACGAGAAAACAGCTTTGGTTACCTGGTTCCTTGTCCAAAAACCAGTGTGTCCTTACTATAATTTATTATACCTTAAGCTTGTTCAAATATTAGTTTGTCTTATTCGATAACAAAGGCCTGATTTTTAAACTTGCTTTAATAAGAATGTAACTGGTAAGTCAATATTCTGAGAGATAAGTATCAAGCAAAAGGTGCTATAAGATGTCTATGTTATTTGGTTTGGTTTCCGCACTTAGTCCTTCAAATGGGTCATTGTGCGTGGGTGATGGAGACAACGGGAAGGATATTTTATGACTTCCCGTTGTCCCCGTAATGGGGACAGCGTCAATGGGGACAACGGGAACAGACCCTATAAGATACTAAAACAACTAAATAAAAATAATAAAAATTATTATTATTATAAAGAAGAACAACCATCCCACAACATGGAACACACTCAAGATTCTAAGTAACAAAATGAAATAAGCACACAAAACCTTAACACAATATTCTCCTCGTTTGCTCACTTCAGTGGTTCAAGTTCCCAACTTGACGCTTACTTGTATACACATTAATTTGCATAACGCCTCCTCGTCCGACTTCGGACGCCGTTCCTCCGGCTCCCAACTATTTAGTTGGCAACATATTCTGGTAAGTAAGTAGTAGTATCTTGGAGGAATGTTGTGTGTTTGTTAGTTTCAAAGATTCTTCACAAAGTTTGGATACGGTGATCATAGTTCAGAGAAATATGCCCGGATATTTGTTTTGTATGTTTCAAGTTCATCTGAAAAAGGTACCTCTAAATGGATCGACAAAGATATTTTTGGAAGGTTCATCATTTTTAGGGTTCCGTACCCAAAGGGTAAAAACGGGACCCTATTACTAAGACTCCACTGTCCGTCTGTCTGTCTGTCACCAGGCTGTATCTCATGAACAGTGATAGCTAGACAGTTGAAATTTTCACAGATGATGTACCTATTTCTGTTGTCGCTATAACAATAAATACCTACTAAAAACAACAAACGTGATTTTTTAAATATGTAGTGTTAAATATTTTACGGAGATACGGAACCCTTCCTGTGCGAGTCCAATTCGCACTTAGCCGGTTTTTATAATAGTGTCCCAATTCATGTATACAGCGTGGCTGCATCGACGCACAAACTATAACCATGACTTCAGTATGTGATTCTAAACCCCCTAGCGAAGTTTCGCCAGTTATCAAAAATAAATCAGCTGCTTCATAGAAAAGCGCAAAACCTACGCGGTAATAATATATGGTTCAGAATCATGTACTGAATCCATCAACCAAACCAAACCACCGTCCAAAGGAACCACCAAAGGAAAAGCCGTTTGTTACCATCCAAAGGAAAAGATTTTGCTGCAATCTGTGTTTTCCTCTCATCGTTAGCAATTTGTACTAGGTATCCATAGCTTTCAGTAGTCCCGAACAAATTGGTTAGGCTTAGGACAAACTTAGTTACAGCGATCTGCTGACCCAGTAACAAGTAGATAAATTAGGGGGCGTGATGTAAGTCTATCCATGGGTTAATCATTCTGTATCCTAGTCCTTTTCTTAGATAAACCTCTTCTAATTTCACGGAGCGTTACTGTATTTATGTCTCGGACAACCAACCGTCAGCTAAATCTGGATATTATTCTATTGTCTATGTAAACACTGAATAATCGCAGCAAAGAAAACACTAGACCAACAGCACATAGCAATATGATAATTCTATGACAACATCACAACTCTCAGCCAATGTCATATCAATATGCACATGCATACATACGCATGTATGCATGTGCATATTGATATGTTATACAAATATAATATCTATGTATATCTAATACTAAAAATAACAAAATTAAATCCTAACTTAACTAAAACTATACAGACAATATGTACGCACATATTGTCTGTTCTAAAAGTATCTGATTAAAATATAAACAAATAGATTAGAAATATACCTGCGGATGCCAATTTGTATTGCCACTTACGATTTGAGTACTTTGATTTGATTATTTGAATTCTTTAACACGAAATTCAAATTTTAAATCTCTTTAGAGAACTATGGCGGAGAGGTATTCTCCAAATATTAGGCATTTTATGCGGAGGAAACATGTTTTCTTGTCTGGTCGTCCTCTGCATGGAGTCTGCATTATTTTAACTACCTATCGCATATGAGTTGTTTGTTATACTAACACAATATGGATCACTGTTGCCCGGAACAAATTAAATTTAACATAATTTTTAAAGATCATTTGATTTTAATTGAAATTAATTTTTAACCTCAATTTTCTGCGATGATTTTTCAATTTCAATTTAATAATGTTATTCAAACAATAATTGTTTGTGGTGAAATATAAAGTTAAAACCTTCTAAATACAGATAAATGTGTTACTAATTCCCTTATGTGAGTGATTGCGTAAAGATTTAATCTGAACGGTGTTTATTTACACTTTGGTCAGATAATTTTGGAACAGACTATACATACAATATGCCTACGCTACCCAGATAGATTGCCGCCAGCATGGAACACAAATTATTGCAATATTGCAGCGTCGTTGGTCGTGCCCGGTGTACCCGACACGACAAATAGATCTGTTTGAACAGCCATCAAACAAATACTGTGCCATTGTTTTTCAAACTACCTTTATTTACAAAAATAGAGTATAGTGGCAAAGGTATGAAAGGGTCATCTGTTGGGAATTTGGGATATTGTAAATTGATTGTGCCCAATTTATAGTGATCAAAAAGTACGGACGGGAATCTTTTCTTGTTTCGGATTTTTAGTGCATTTCCCGAAGTTCTAGATTTTCTATTTTAGATTAAAATTGCGATGTATTAACCTACCTTTTTTTCAGACAAGTAGACAAATATTAATGACTAAAAAATTAACTTGTATTAATATTGACTTGTAATACTTTTTGTTTTCAGATTTTTCTCTCCGAGCTCCGGATCACAAAGGTCAAGTGCGTAAATAATAGTTTTTTCCTGTATTTACATATTACAAAATATTCGGCAATAATATTACACAATTGAGTATTAGGTATGTATGATGCACAAATTCTTAACCTCGACCCAAAATATCATAAATTACTATTAAGGCATCTATTTTAAGCTGGCATCCTGCCCATACAGAGAGGCCGTCGATATTTACTAAAATAGCTCCATACAAACAATTCATAAACATGTACCATTACATAAGATAGTTTGAAAACATAGCATTATCAGCCTACAATGTGTCCACTGCTGGGACACAAGCCTCCTCTCTTCGAGAGGGAGTGGACTGCAATCTACCACGCGGGCCCAGTGCTGATTGGTAGATATCACAATATGTCTTCGAATTCTTGGTTCTAGGTCATGCCGGTTTCCTCACGATGTTTTCCTTAATCGTTTTGAGAGCAGTGGGGATGAAATTATTTACACAAAGTAAAGCGCCTGCCTGGGTTCAAACCCACGACCTAACTCGTAAGTCGAGCCCGTTACCACTGGGCCCCCACTGCTCTTTCAAAACATGAAATACAAATTCCGTGTGTCGGTATTTCAGCTAGTTGCAAGCCTATTGCTATTTCGGTATCGAGCAAAACCCTAAATTACGGGAAGCTAGGTACTAAAAGCCGTAAAAAACATATTGATTGAAGATTGATTGAAACCCGTAAATGTAACTCAGGACCTCACGCCTAGTAACCTCACATACAATCCATACTATGCATACTCCATACTAATATTATAAATGCGAAAGTGTCTCTGTCTGTCTATTACCTCTTCACGCTTAAACTGCTGAACCGATTTTGATGAAATTTGGTATAGAGATAACTTGAGTCCCGGGAAAGGACATAGGATAGGTTTTTATCCCGATATTCCCAAGGGAAACTTATGCGGGGAAACAGCGGGGCGCTGCTAGTTAACTAAAAGTCCAGGCTTCCTCTAATACAATTACCAAGCATAAGCACATACATAGTAGCCTAGTATGTACTGTACAGTTCCGCACAATAGTGGTAACCATTTGACTTCGGCAGCGCCTGTATGTCGTAGCAGTAAGGGTGGATTTCGTAGTGCTAGAGTTAGCAGTCATGTGCGGGTGACTGTAGGTATAACCGCGGACAATGGGAGTCGTACATTGTATACAAGAAAAATACAATTTCCGACGCGTCCCCGAAATATTTGGCAACTATGAATAAATAAACATCTCCAACTCAGTTGCCTAAACTTTTAGCAATAAATCTAATCGAAACTAATTACCGAATGTATCAATTAAATTAATTATTTGTGCCATCAATTTTGTTTTAATAAATTGCCTCTTGCATGCTGGGAAGTGATTATTGGGAACTAACTTGTCATTAATCTTGGCAGTACTTTAGCAAATGCCAAATAAATGTCCGGTATTTGATACTTTGGCTGTTTGGCAGACTGTCTACACGTGTTTGTTTTTTCACTTTCTATTGATGCCTCCTGAATTTTGTGTCGATATGTGGTTGGCATTCCTCTTTGTTGATAAACAGCAGTAATCAAGAAGGGGGTGATAAAGTTCAAATTGCATACACGAAAATGTCACGGAAATGTCCTTTATATCCTTATATGTATATGCTGTAAACATATCACTAAACAAAATGGTTAATCGTTTGAACATGTAAAGCTCTTAATTAGAGCTTTAAACATAACGTTTATATTTTTAATATTACTTTTTTTTGCCTATACTGTCCCTCTGCTGAGCAAAAGACTCCCCCAAGTCCTCCCACGAACTCCTTTCCCGCGCCACCATGAACCAGACAAAAAAATATTACTTACTAACTCAAATATTTAGGCTACAGATGACATCATATCCTAAGAAGATTGATATAAATCTATATATTTTAGGATACGAAACTCATAAAACATCATTAAGTAAGCCCTCTATTCTAAATGAGAATTTTAACATGATACATTCTAATAAATTATTCCTACTTAATACTTCGTACATCTATTTACTGAAACCAAATTAAAATATATTTCCATGCTTGGCAAATAATTAACACAAAATTAGGATCTCATAATCGCAAGCCCATATATTTTCAGTCTCATTCATAGCACGTAAATACATACATATATTTAGAGAGGAATCCAAATTATGCATTACCTTCGTCGAACATAGGCACTTTGTTGTCAAGCGGCGAAAATAATATAATAACCTTATCGGAAATTATATTTTCGAGCCGTTTGGGGTTGAAACCCTCGGGCCGTGGGGTCCGAGTGCTCATGTTCTTTTTAAGGAAATTTCAAAACGGCTGGTTGACACTTCCCGTGACCCAAGGGCTGGCTTTTACCTTGGCCAAAGGCTAAGCATTGCCTTACAACGTGGTAATGCCGCCAGTCTCTTGGGTACATTAGCAGTCGACAGCGATGCGGATGAATTTTTCGACGCTATATTTTAGTTTGTGTACCTATAGTTTTAGTTAAGTTAGGTTTTAATTTTGTTATTTTTATTAATTAATTAAATAGGTATTAGTTATTATTTATACTTATTATTTTAATTTATGACAAAAGAAATTAAATTTCCTAGGCATTGAAAAAATATCCAGTACTAAGAACACTGCCTTACTAAAACCTTCCAAAAATCGGAAACTGGTTTAGCCATTTATAAAAAGTTATCCAAAACATTTTAATTATCTTCAAATATTTCAAATCAAATCGTTTATTTGTGATACATGGGTTACATAGAGGTGTTCATTAGATAATTATATACTTAATAATGTTAATTCCATGATCTACTTGGGCATAGAAATGATTAAATAATACAATGAAAATAATTATGATTATAAAATTCTAATGATTTGATATAAATTCCATTGATAATTAAATATCAATTCTACTATTACTATTAGTCATTCATGACAGACCCAAGACAATCAACAACAATAAATTATCGTCTAGCGGACATGAATATATTTACATAATTTAAAAGCCTTAAAACTTCTTAAATAATAATAATTACAAGTACAAATATATAAAAAAAGGATAGAACCATAGGGCATAAAAATACATACCATCTTATTGATCAGCAAAAATCACCTCATTCATATTTTGGCAAGCGGTGAAAATTAAAACGATTTTCTTCTAAACGGTTTAATATTAGTGCACTTGAAAATATCTCCAACCTCAATATTGTTACAAATACAGTTGAGTAAGACACTATTCACGTAAGAAAAGACCTTCCTGGCATAAGCCAGGAAGGTCTTTTCTTACGTGAATAGTGTGTGCTCTGGCAGCATCCTCTATATCCTTAGTAAATATTATATATACTAAATGGGCTAAAGATTTTCTGAGCGTTGACAATAAAGCACAGAAGCCAATAAAGTTTGCCAATTATTATCAGATATTATTATAAAAATTATTGAATTAATGCAAAATTCAAATTATGATTTACACTGCTTCACCACTTCCCTATAGGCACTATTTATTTGTATATACTTTATTGTACACACACCACAAAAATACATAACATGAAAAAATACATCAAACACTACAATATATACAATGGGCGGCTTTATCGCTATTTGAATGCCGTAATTAAAGACACAATTAAAAAGCCATTGTGTCTCGCGTGGATCCACGTTTAAGCATACGAAGGGTTAAAAAGTTGTACAGAATATGATTACAAATTCACAATTGAGTATTTCTGTGATATTTCTAGTAGCACATCAGCCTATAATGTTCTGCTGGGACACAGACCTCCTCTCGGTTAGAGGGAGTGGGCCGTTCTCCACCACGTGTGTCCAGTACGGGTTGGCAGATGTCACGCGAGGTGCCATGTTTTGAGAGCAGTGGTGATGAAATGTAAAGTACCTATCTGGGTTTGAACCTACGAACTATAACTCGTCCAATACCTGTAGTAGCTACGAAACCGAGAAAATTCTGACATGTAGGTACAAAATTATTTTATTTTGAGTATCGATATTCTATCCGTACAGAATTACGTTGTATGAAATTATCTACCAGCTAATTTATCTGATGTATAACGTAATAGGTAAGTATATGATTGTTATGTAGTACGAAAACGCACTTAGTATCATTGGAAACTCTATACATGAAACAGAAGACGAAAGGTCAATCGAAGAATCCAATTCATCTAGACTTTGGGAGTTACGTAAGACTTCTTAGTTCCAAAATAACTCGAACTAAGTCTTAAATAAAAACGAGTGTGTTCTAGTGATAACATACAGCACTTTGTAAAAAGGCTATAAATTTATTTGTTATTTGCTAAATACATTTGCACACATCCGGAATCGTGCTCGCATTATTTGTGGTTCTGCAAAATTTATTTAAATATTAATATTTTAACTAACCACTATAAGTTCGTAATTGGAAACATCAATATTTGTGTCATCTGAATATTTAATGTCAATCATTGTTAAATTATTTCATCATCATCATTCCACCCGAAAGAAGTCCACTGCTGGACATATGCCTGCCCCAAGCACCTCCATTTCGACCGGTTCTGTGCTTCCCGCATCCAGCAGATTCCTGCGGCCTTCACAAGGTCATCGGTCGTCCTTGTGAGACGCCTTCCGAGACTACGTCTTCCGGTGCGCGGTCGCCACTCCAGAACCTTTCGGCCCCATCGGCCATCTATTCTGGATTCTTCAAATCATAAAATCATTTATTACAAGTGAAATAAAAAGTGTTACAAGACCTATTCCGATATTGTCTCTACAATGAAAGAACCCAGATTATTCCTATGCTTTACCCCACTAGATTCTGAGGAACTGCTGTATTGTGGTTTACAAACACAAATCCCCTATACACAAACATTGAAATCCGGAACAACTATCCGTATGCTACGCAAATGTTTGTGCTCGTGGTTTGATTCCACTGAAGATACAATAGACATTCAAAATGTAGGGCAACGTTTTAAAACAAATCTATATATATAAAAGAAAGTCGTGTTAGTTACACCACTTATAACTCAAGAACGGCAGAACTGATTTGGGTGAAAATTGGTAGGGAGGTAGCTTAGAGCCAGGAGACGGACATAAGATACTAAAAAAAATCAGAAAAAAAAAAAAAAGAATCAGACTTGGAATAACAAAACGCAAATGACAGGGCTAGGAGTAGGCTCGGGGTAGGGCAGGAGTAGGGGTAGAGTAGGAGTAGGGGTAGGGTAGGAGTAGGGTAGGGGTACGGTAGGAGTAGGGTAGGGGTAGGGGTACAGTAGGAGTAGGGAAGGGTTAGGGTAGGAGTAGGGTAGGGGTACGGTAGGAGTAGGGAAGGGGTAGGGTAGGAGTAGGGTAGGAGTAGGGTAGGGGTACGGTAGGAGTAGGGTAGGGGTAGGGGTACAGTAGGAGTAGGGAAGGGTTAGGGTAGGAGTAGGGTAGGGGTACGGTAGGAGTAGGGAAGGGGTAGGGTAGGAGTAGGGTAGGGGTACGGTAGGAGTAGGTTAGGAGTAGGGTAGGAGTAGGGTAGGAGTAAGGGGTAGGGAAGGGGTAGGAGTAAGGTAGGAGAAGGGCAGGGGTAGGATTGGTAGGAGTAGGGTAGGGGGTATTAGTAGGACACCACGCGAACGAAGTCGCGCCGGGCAGCTAGTGACTAAATATAAAAGTTAACCGTCTTAAAATAACAATATACTTAAGAAGATATAAAAAAGAAAGTAATCTTAGGGCATCAAAAAATTCGTCCACGTCACTGTCAGGAAAGTGCACAAAAGGCTGGCAGCATTGACACTTTGAATGGCAATGATGCAAGCTAGTATATTATGTTGTTATTATCTTAAATGGAAAGTTTTAAAACTACATTTTTTTACCAACCCCTTAAGTAAAGGCCCAAATTTTTACACACAATTTAATTTAAGAGTACTGAAATCAAAGATAGTACTTACGAAGAAGATGACAGGTCAATTGCACTTATCTTCCATCCTCAATCCTAACTAAACGTAACCTCCTTCTTACAATAACCTAATATATTCACCAGATCGCCTAACCAAATTAACCATTACCACTCAACATAGGTATACAAATCTCAAGTAATCATAGCTAGTAGAAGGTAAGTACCAGCGATTATTGCCGAAGCAATGATCCGTGGTCTCTCGGGTATGAAGATCATTAATAATAACACCCCTTCGCGAGATAAACACGCAGTCAGTTAGGCTTATAAAGTGTATTTGTTACACTGTATTATTTGTTATAACATCTAAAATAGTATGCACTCTAGAAACATCGTAGACAGAACGGTTTGTCTTTTGTCAAAATAGTATTTTAATTTTTTTTACATCCTTGACTGTTTTGTTGCGAGAGGTTTGCCATAATTGTTTTTATAAAGCGATAGACTGTCAGTGTGAACTCAGTCTGTGCACAATCTTACTTATTTTATTTACCGGTATATAGTAAGAATATTGGCTCATTTATTAGCTACCATAACTATTGGTAATGGTTATTTTATAGCTCGTTATTCTACAATGTAAAATGATATGTACCTACCTAGGAAAGGGACTATTACATTGTTACTTTGAAAATGTCGAGGAACCACGCCAGATTTGAATACACTGGTTATGTACTTTTATGATGTTCATTCTGATATATTTTCGTTATGCTAAGTTACTGACCCATATACTCAACATGATTTTTAAGATAACGTGTTGCGCCGACCCCAAGTAACATGAGACAGTGGCAGAAAGATTATGATGATACTCAATATGGTGTTCTTCGCAAATCCATACTATAATATTTATTATAAATGCGAAAGTGTGTCTGCCTGTTACCTCGCTGAACCGATTTAGATGAAATTTGGTATAGAGACTAGCTTCTGCCCGCGATTTCGTCCGCGTGAAATTTCACCCTCCCCCATTCACCCTCTTAGGGGTAGAATTTTGAAAAACCCCTTCTTAGTGGATACCTACTCTTCAAAAAGAACACACCCTCCAAATTTCATGTCTCTAGGACCAGCGGTTTAGGCTGTGCGTTGATATATCAGTCAGTCAGGACTTAGAATTTTATATATATAAATAGTTTGAGTCCCGGGAAAGGACATAGGATAGTTTTTATCCCGATATTCCCACGGGATCGAAACTTATGCGGGTGAAACCGCAAGGCGCTGCTAGTAAAATGATAATTATAATAACTAATATTGGACTCTTTTGCATTACGGAAGTGTCATCCAAATAAGGGGCTTTGAAGGTCCATGGCATACCTACCTTTCTGTCCGCCAATTTGTTTTTACATAGGTATAATGGGTGGCCGCCATAATAAAAAAAAAATAGCGAAAAGGTATGTATGCCAAACTCTATATAAAAATCTTCAATCCCCTTTTAGTCCAATACTACAGCAGCGATTACATTGCCATCAAAACACCCGTTTCGGCTTTATAAATATTATTGTTTTGTGGCTTACTGTACCTAAATGGAAACTCATATTTTTATACACCTGCCCCATGACATCACCTGTGAAAACAATAAAGAGATAAATGGCTCTGCACTCACATGATATTCACATGTTATGCAAATCTTCCCCCGAGGCTCGAGGAAAATCGCTGATGTCGCCACATCGTTCAATTACATAGTCTAATACTTCCAAAAGAATGTTATTGTGTGAAAACCATCGTCCCACACGAATTTGGCCAACAATTTTAATCGAAATGCTTCGCTGCTGGAGGTAAAAAAACGTCCTCTATCTGAACAAGGTTTGGAGGTTACATATTTAAAACTCTGGAACGACATATTTCAAAAAAAAAGCTGGCACACTCAAATATTCCAAAAATTCTCCTCGCTGCAATTCATTGTCCAATCAACCTATTATGGGCTCATTGCACAATGTCATTGTTATGCGAATTACCTCAACATTTATAACTATTACAAATTGTTTCACGCAGGTGAATCTCTTTGAATGCAAAGAAACGTAACATGATGTTATATAAAGACCATCTGCGCTACTATTAGTCACGAATGCATATGGTCGCGCCGGCTGGTCAAATGGGAAACTGTGTCAGTGCGAACATTTGTTACTTGCACACGCGTCACAGATTACGTTGTCCGATACAAACACCGCTCGTACTACTAGGTTCAAGGGGAGCCAGCCAGATCGCCGTCTCGTTCGTTCACTATTTATAGTTCCTCGACTATTCAGATATTTGCGCTCAGTGCAGAAATGTCCGGAGTCGCGAACGACCAAAAACCCGCGCGGCCCTCCCAGAGAGCTTCCCGCAGGAAAAGCGCTCGGGAGAGGAAATTGCGCGCTTGCACCGCCCCGACACTCGACCCCAGTGAAAATCGATGCTACGATCTATCTGCGACACGGACAAATTAAAACCATCGACGTCGAACTCATTAGACGGTGCAATTCCGCGCAAACGACACACACGCGAACTTATGCAATCGTTTTCAACATCAGCCGCCTGCTTACAGTGTGATGTTCAGTAATCAGTTTACAGTGCGTGAAAGTGACTGGTGTGCTGTGTCTTATACATGGGAATATAGCCTCTAACCATGCTATGTTATTTATTTCTGTTCGGAAAACAAAATTGACATTGGTGCTATTTTGAAGTGAATGTCGGATTGTTTTGGTTGGCAAGACGCCAGAATGTATAAGAACAGCTGACTGTAAACAAACAATTCGCGTCTAGTGGACAATAGTTTGCATAATATTTTAAATATTTCCTGAATCCCAGATTCTTTGTGTGAATAAATAAATATGGCGGGAAAAGATGATTCCAGTGATAGTGACGGTCCTATAATAGACGATAACATTATTCGAATTCAATTAAGAAAACCGAGTCAAAGAAAATGGGAATTGCGGACGCGAAATCTTTCCCCTGGGATGAGATTTCCAACAGTACAGCTTTTTGATTGCGACGGAAATCTCCTCGTTGAGACAAATGATGAGAACGTATCTATTAAGAGCTCTGATTTTGACGACTCTTTACTAAAAACGTCTCAATCATTGAAAGAAAAAGATTTCCGTCACTTTATCGCTAAAAAACCAGTCAAGAAGCACAACACAATATCTGGAGACAAAGTATATACTCGCGTTTACAGAACGCCCCTTGCTACTAACGATAACGCAAAAAATATTAATGACCGCTATATTATACGAAACAGTAACAGTGTGTCAAACATTCCCAGTAAACTCACATTAAACAACTTTACTAATTTCCAAACAAATAGCCTCGCGACCAGCCCTTTTCACTCAGAAGGGCTGAGTGAAATAAGCAGTTACAAAAGTTCTGACAACGAAACTTCTAACGATATAAATCAAACGTCTAAAACAGATAAAGAAAATCTCGAAATACATTCTGTGAATTTAATTGATACTCAGAATAGTCCCTTTTCTTCACTTTCTTCACTAAGCGAAATTGATCAGGTAATCGATGACGTTTCATCTAACAAGGAAAATGTACCTGATTTGGCCCTTCATAAATCTCGATCTTTCAATGACGCAACTCTGAGCGGGTATAAAAAAGGATTCGAAAATGATAATCTGGCACGGTCTAAATCTGGCGTTGTATACAATCCCCCACACAATAAAATATCTTTCCTGAACACTTACTTAAAAAGCTTACGAGCTCGAGTGAACTCTAATCCGGATTGGTTTGCTCTACATCGACGCCGAACAATCGAATATGCTCCAAATTCACACGCAGCGGCTAAGCGTCAGGGGTTTTCAAAAATCTCCTTTGAAAAACCCCCCACCTGCAAAATAGGAGATATGACATCAGACAATGAATTCATTAATATTGGAGCGGACGACGCGGTCCATTCTGAAATGAGGAAACGTTTGAAAATGTACAGACGTGGTATATCAGAGATCGCACCTAAGTACAGGAACACGAGTGTATTTACGAAAACGAGAAGACATTCTGTGAGTGGCACGTTTCAAGTCGTTCATACTTCCTCCTCGGAGAGTGTGGATGAAGCTGACGTAGTACTCAACCGCTTGAAGAGGAGGATACTCAGGAATAAGTTGAGAGAGAAAAGACGGAGCCTCGGTGCGAAGTTTCTATTCAGTGAGTGCCTACTTTACTTTTAACCTGCTATTCGTTTTTAAACAAACACGAATCTGTTTTACATAATGCTAAACGGTTATAAATATGTAATTACACAAGATTTATGTTCACTTTTTCGAGACAAAACATTCTGCACATTCATCTGAGGTGCGGACATGATTTTTAGGGTTCCGTACCCAAAGGGTAATAAAAACGTGGCCCTATTACTAAGACTCCACTGTTCGTCTGTCTGTCTGTCTGTCACCAAGCTGTATCTCATGAACCGTGATAGCCAGACAGTTGAAATTTTCACAGATGATGTATTTCTGTTGCCGCTATAACAACAAATACTAAAAACGTGATTTTTTTGCCGTTATTTGTATGTAGTGTTAACTCGCATACGAAGGGTTGCGTAACACCGTACAATAGTACGGTGGTACGGAACCCTTCGTGTGCGAGTCCAACTCGCACTTGGCCGGTTTTTTATGATCGCCGCTGTTACGTGGACATTCCATCTTGTCTAGAAAATAGTTATTCTTTCAGTTCTGAAAATATTCTGTGTTTATGAATCGCTATAGTCTTATTTTAGACAACTTGATTTCTTTATCCCACGATTGATTTAAAAATACTATTTTGATTTAGATATTTTCCGAACAAGAATCCGTGAGGCAAATGAATATAGATTGCCACTCTGAACTAATAATTTATAATAAACCGAGTATCATTACGAAATCATCTACCCGGATTAAGGTCCTATAAAAAACGTGTATTTTCTCTGGATTATGTTAAAATAATTTTTTTTATAACGTGAAACGTTATTTTTAATTTCTAATTATTCTCTCTACTCATACATACAGCTAAATCCTCAATTTACTCGTCTCGGTTCAAAAGCTGGTTAGCAAACATTTGATTAGCCCACGATCAGAACTAATCCTAAGTAGTACTTACATCGAGATGAGAGTTTCTTTACTTTTCATTAAAATACTATTAATAATTCGTTCGTGATTTTCCCACTGCTGGGACACAGGCCTCTTCTTAATGAGAGGAAGTGGGCCGTACCTCACGGGCCCAGTGTGGGTTGGTAGAAGTCTTAGAATGTTTGGTTCTAGGAAATGCCGGTTTACTCACGATGTTTTCCTTCACCGCTTTGAGAGCAGTGGTGATGAAATAATTGACACAAAGTAAAGCGCCTGAGTAGGTTCGAACCTACGACCTACATATATTCGTTCATGGCTATACCACAAATAATTTAAGTACTAAAATAACAAAACAATGTGATAATAATAAAGCATGTTCTATCAGAATCTCACATACTTAATCCAGGGATTTAGAATTTGAGAGCATCTTCATACAAACCTACTAAAGAGTTTCCGTACTCTTATCAGATCATGAAAAATGGAACAAGGAACCAACTTACCCTTATGAAGCGCATACAAATTGCGAAACACACTATCGATCTTGATCTGAATAATTTTTAAGCATATTGCTAATCCATTGCTACATAAATGTTCGAAAAAAGTGTATGCTCAAAAACGTAAAAAACGCAATGAAAGTTGTTGAACTGTCAAAATGAAACCCATTGCTACTGATAGTGTGTTACGCAATTACCCCGCAGCTTTAACAACCCTCTTCTTCGGAAGTGTAACTGAAAAGAAAATTGTTTTCAGTGTTATGTAGGTACCAACATTCAGTCTCAAAAAGATGTAACAATTCATTTCATTGTCTACACTTTCTGTTCTATAATAATCAAGGTGTAGCTACCATTAAGAACCAAATGTGTAATATTTTTTGTAAATACGAGTACCTACTCTATGAATATCATATAATAAAGATTACAAGTACATCTTTTTCAGGCTGACTGTATCAAACTACTTATATATATTCTCGTCTACATTTTGATAAAGTAAAAATATACCTTCTATGCGAGAGATACGGTCAAAGGGCAAAGTTATGTTAATATTACTTTAGGTACGCATTATCTATGATTTATTGCTCAGTGTAGCTATGGCTTCGATTTTCGCCTGTGCCTTTGTATATGAAACTAAACTTTGACTTTACTTTGGTATAATATCAGTTTCCTTTTGTTGAAATTCTTGGTTATCACGCCAGGAGTAGCAATGGCTTTCATGTTGACAGTTCAACAGCGTTCATTGCGTTATTTACGTTGTTGAGCGGACAAATTTTTCGAACATATGAAGCAATGGATTAGCAATATCCTTCAAAATGATTCAGAATGAGATTGCTAGTGTGTTACGCTATTAGGCTGCTGGTAAACATACTATCACGATTGTATTAGCCGAAATGATGGACGTGTATACGACAGGAAGCCAATATTTCAACATTTATTTTTGGGTTCCATTTAATAGGGGGCGAAATCGAATCCAAAACCCCACAAGGATTTATAACCTTTTTCGACATCAAATTATTATGTAGGTACTAGCTTCAGCCCGCGGCTTCGCGAGCGAGGTATGTAGATAAAAAGTAGCATAAGTCCTTCTTCAGGGCTCAAAGTATCTCCATACCAAATTTCATCGAAATCGGTTAAACCGTTTAGCCGTGAAAGCGAAACAAACAAGTCTAAGACACAGCTGACTTACGATGACGAAAACCCTTGTTAGGTATGAATCTACCCGTAACTTAACACACTTTGACCAATCGTGGAGATCAATACTCGTTTCAACCCTGACAGAAAAGGCCTTTACCTTACAGTTCAACAATTACGGCTCCTCTTAATTTATTAACACGTTCTCTTTGCTCCACTTCGATATAATTTATTTTTGAAACAAAGTAAAGTAGATCTTTTCCACGTCAATCATATCGCGTTATGATTCTTTACCAGGATCCTTTTCAAAGTAATAAAGACAAAGCTTTGATTAAAAGCACTTTTGGAATATTAAATGGAGAACGAACTGCTGTGAATTGTGTAATTTATAGCAGGTATACATTGTTTTACAGGAATCTGTTGGTTGTGAGAAGCTCAGGCCGGTCGGTGTAGCCTGGGGGCCTGAGGAGGCCTATGTCCAGCGGTGGACGTCGTCTGCTGAAATGATGATGATGATAAATTGTTTGATGATTAATTTTTTTGGGGTAATACTCGTAAGTGGTAGTAACCTCTTTTCATATTCTAGTTTGATCTGTTTGCCAACAATTTTATTTTATTTATTTGGGACAAAAAACAGTTCTACATTACAGCATTTACAAAAAATAGTTATATTACAGCCGAAAAAACGTATAACCCACACTATTGTCCACGACGTGACATCTGAGTATAATAACGAACGCATGTTAAATAAATGAGAGAAAAAATAAAAAGAGTACTTAGGTATTTAGAAGAAAAACACTATATACCGACGATTTTATCCAAACTAATGTTATGAATTCGAAAGTAACTCTGTCTGTTGCACGCCTAAACCACGAAACGGATTTCTATAACATTTAGCAAGGAGGTAGATGGCATCCTAGGGAAGGACATAGGCTACTTTTTGTCCCATTAGCACGTTTCCGTGGGATAATTTCCGACATCCACGCGGGCGAATCCGCGGGCTGAAGCTAGTTACAACATATTCCGTAGAATTTCTTCATGGGCTCGCTTCTCTTAAGTCATTCCCTAACTCCTTGAACTTGTAGGCATCCTTCAGTGAGTCTGTCGTTCATCATGGTCAGGCGGAAAAGTTTATGTTTAGCATTAGGTCGTTAACGAGCTGTTTCACTGCCAACAATCATCTGTACCTACCTACCTACTACCTACTTAGGTATGATGTGGGAAAACAATTGTTTAGTTTACAAACATCAAAATTAAGCTACTAACTACTATTACTAAGTAAAGGATGATTTCCACCAAACGGCTCGTACCGCATTGGAACGGATCGGACCGCTTCGGATCGGAACGGATTTTACAATCTTTAAACGGTATTAAATATATACTGCGACGCGCGATCGGCTCCGTACGCCTGTCGTCGTATCCGATCGAATCCTTTCGGTTGTCATCCAAATTTTTCTTTTCGTCTTCTGTGTTTTATGATTATTTTCTTCCTCTTCTAATGCAATAGCCAACACTAGGTCAACTTCAACCATTTTCAAAAATTAGAAAACGTCAACACGGTAGGAATGAAACTATTTGACTACTTAGGCGCAGAAATGGTTACGTTCGCAAGCGATGACGCGGCGACGTACGGAGGAGCCGATCGTATACGTCGACATCATGCCGGACGCGATCGGCTGTCGCCGCATCCGTTCGTATCCTTTCCGATCCGATGCGATACGAGCCGTTTGGTGGAAATCATCCTTAACTGTAATATGAGAATTTGTTATGAGGATCATAATTATTATACATAGTGCCTATATATTTTATGCTTAGGAATGATAACTTTTACGCGGAATTCGCAACCTGCTATGAGCTACCGATTGTATGAGTCAATCTCAATTAGAGGCTCTGTATGACACTCACTCTGACATCACGATTCTGCTCATAATCATTGGACTGATTGCAGGATAAGACAGTGAAGATGAAAAAAAAAATTTAAGTGCTGGGACAGCGTGGTTACCGAAGGCTTAATTACCGGGTGTGGCATAATTAGGAAACATTGTCCAGTGTTGTAGACTGCAATCACATATGGTTATACTCGTATCTGTGACTTCGATAGACATTTACAAATTTTCCATTTGATTATATTTTTAGCAAGAAAAAGGCTTTCACTACCTCCTCAGACACCTCCACTTTTCCTTCGGGTATCATGAAAGACAAACAATAATTTATGAGTAGTAGTATTCTGCTAGGTACCTATCTACAATATTTTCGATCACTCTCGTAGTCGGAAATTAAATACTTACCCCCTTGTAAGGTCCTCGGTCTACATTCACATCTACATCTATATGAGCATGCCAGTTTACTTTGTCCGAGGACTCCCTCAGAATTCTGAAAACATGACATTTCAATCTTAGTCATTTGCTCGTTACTGTTATACTGGGCAGCTTCATCTTACTGTATATGTTAATAATTAAAATCTTAATTACTGGCGAGTCTCGTTTTATCCTTTTTGAACCGTCTTCTACATCATTAACCTTACTCAAAGTCAAAAGACACGACATATTACACAATATGTTCATAATACATCATGAAAAACAATAATTATCATGCATGACAGCTTGTTTCTGAATTTTATACTTGTACGAAGATTTTAAAATAAATTGGCTAAAACTACTACTGGCTGAAACTTTGAATACAGTGGCGCCATCTGTCTTAATCCGTGCACACCGTTTTCCATTTAAGTTCTCAACTTGAACAAGATTGGCCAGTTTGACGATAGAACGGCATTGAAGCGCCATCTAACGGAGTTTTTGTGTTGCTCTTAGTCAGCAGACCTTGTAAAGTTTGAAGAGTTTGCGGAAACCCGCCACTGAGAAAATGGGCAGCAGTAGTAGTCGGGTTCAAAATAATATTGTTTGCTATTTGGTAACTGTCTGTGATTCAACTTTTTTTTAAGTCATATCCGGGTAGTCTAGGGCACTCCTTCGTTGAATGAACGGCAGTATAATTGTTGAATGTACGAAACGTCATTCAATTGTTTTCATAAAATTTACATAAAATCAAAAATAAATATAGAAATATTTTTATAGCATCATAAACAAATACATTGATGGATGTAGGCTCCAGATCTGTTGACTACCACCTCGTTTTGTTTACAAATGTTTGATGAGATAATAATACCCAGTATTAGAATTGCGGGTGAAAATCGAATATAGAAAATGAGGTGCCAGAAGAGTCGATGACCCAAAAAATATACAACAATATCAGGTAACAAAAATAATCTCCCCTAACATTGATTTAAAGCATAAACGTCGTAAGTATATTGGAAAAACAGTTTTTTGGGCTAGAAAAATCCAACCGCTACACGGACTTTTTGCTTCGAATTCCATAAATCTAAGTAATTGCTTCCTTTCTTCCTCTGCCCTGTCGCCGTAGAAGGCGAAAACCGACGAAAAAGTGACTTTCGCACGAAAACTCCGGAATGTTGGCACAAAGCCAACACTTAGAGATGTCTGCATCTCCGAGCTTGTCTGCACTTCTTGATTTCTCACACATAACTTGAAAATAACTTACACAAATCTGATTTCTTTCGACTCCAATTTTGTGAATGGATACTAAACTGGTTATGTTTAGTGCGTAGACAGCATGATAAATTAACGTCGAACAGTATATGTAACAGTAATAAAATACTGCAAAATACAGGCTTAATTACGCACGAGGTCAAGGCCGTTTCGTCTACGACTGTAGGTAGCCTTTACGCCCAGTGCGCAAACCCGCAAGCAAGTCTTCTCCACAAAAACTCGCATCGAGAAATCTCGGAGACGTATTTAGGGATTTAGTTGTCGGCGAGGTTATTAGCGATAATTTTCTTATACAGTGTTTGTACAGCTTAAAAACAGAAACACATGATTCAGAACATGCGCATTGGCGGCGCCGCGAGTCAATATCCTCCCCCCCACCGCCGCGCCGCCATCGCGATCCTACCGCGGAGCCAGCGTGCGTGGGTGGATAACTCCTTATTACAATCTTTTGTGAATACACGTTTCTGTTGACAAGTTTCTTTTATGGAAACATGGTAAAACTGGTGTAAGTATGTCGTTTTGCCTAGTTTGTTGTGATTTTTTTATGGAGATGGGCTTTTTGTTGAATTTTATGGTGTTCAGGAAGTGAATTAGGTATTTTTATTTGGATTTTTGGGTTAGACCAGGTAATAAAAAATTACGTACCTAACATGCAAAACAGTGGATCCATAAAAGTGCGTTAGAAATAGCGTTCATGTAGATTATCGATCAAAATATGCATAGGCTAATTTTATGGGTGCCAAAATGAAAAATAGTATCAAAAGCGTAGGTATTCATGATACATATCATGTGATGTGAGTCCCCTTCTATTATTGTTTATTTTTTTACCAAAACCCAGAAAAGCCTATCTTCAGGTTGTGCCGCTTCACTTGGGGGCGGCTGTTAGTTGTGAGTTCGTCCGCTAGAGCGTCGGAGATGTGGGACCAGCTGGCTCACTGGCTGGCTCGACCGCTCGAGTTTGACAGTACCCCGCTCACGTCGACAGCGCCGGCCGGCGACCGGCGCGTTCCGACCTCACGTGCAACAATACCATCATTCAGTTTTTAACCTCCGCGACGCATCCACAACAACTCGCGAAAGTTTTGACAGTGAATGAAAGACCTGTTAGTCTGTGTTTGGTTTTAATAAAAAGTTCAAATCCGTCGTGTGAAAAGTAATAGTCGTATTGTGTGCATGACAGAACGATTCTGTGGTATTTTTGTTTCGTTTCAATTCGAGTTTTGGACCACTGTGCACAGGATCAGGCAGGCTTTTAACTAGGATAAAGTAAGTAATAGATTAGCAATTCTTCTCGTATATAGTTATTTATTTAGTCATTAGTTACTTACCCACAATATTTTTGTTTCGTTCATTTAGTTCACGCAATGTAGAATGCTTTTCACCTTACTTTGTAGCAACACATTGTTCCTGTCAGCTGCATTTTATAGCCCAGACTCGTATAAATAGAACGTAATCGAGCTTGTAACTTGTACGGCTAAGCAACATTGTACGTCCGTTTCAGAAATATATTGCACAGGTGGACTACTTTATTATCATTACTTTGTTCCGGCATATATATAGCAGTTTAGAATACTGCATTTTTAGTTTTATGAATATTTTGTAGCCCTAGCTCATATAGTACATTCCACCACAGCACCAACTTTTACCGGCCCGTCTTTAGATTTACCGATAGCGCATGAGTTTGATCATCTTTTACTCTTTCTATGTATCGTTTGCATTGTCATCTACCGTTACAATTGTCAAACGTAGGTACCTCCTTGCCTGTTTTTTTTCTTAGCCACGTATTTGGAGTCAAAAGCCTAGCATCAGAACCCTAAACCCACCTTCTTTATTCTGACGTAACATTCAACTAATAAAAATCTCAACGTATGAAAATGGAAACAAACAAACAAAAGAAATCTACATAGGCCCGGGTTTCTATTACCCCTACTAAATATACTTAGAACGCAAGCCAAGTCCAAACTTCCATTATACAAACGTTCTTACCGTCTTAGGAGGTCAAAAGCGGGTCCCTTCGTGTCCCTTGACCTGCTAAATCCTCTTACACTTTCCGTTTACTATCCCATGTTCATTGGACCGTGAGCCTTTGATCACAAAGGGAATTTAAAAACGACTCTCATTCAGTTAAATAAAAACATCAACATGGGAACGGTATAAATAGAAAGGACCTTCCCGAAGGTCGCTTTTGACATGAAAATGTATACAGTCCTTGTTATTGTGGAAATGGCTACTGTTTATTTGAAGGCTGCATTTATTTGGTAAGAAGAAAGAAAACAGTATAATGAAGTGCTTTAGAAACTAGAAACTGCACGTTTCTATTCATAATCTAACCGAAACACGATAAATCTCAAGGCTGATCAATTATTAACGGCACTGCATAGGTACCGACTTCCACGTACGAGGCAAATCCTACCTTTGAACTCCCGTCGGTTTCACAGGGAAGCTACGGAAGGAAACTAATTCAAAACCTGCGCCAAAAATAGCGGAACAAATCGTATTGTATGAGCTTTGCTCGGCAAATCCGTATCTTTATTAGATGGGATTTCCCGTATTATCACTGTTGTGGGGTTAACAGAAGTTGCAGTGTATACAGGTGTTGAAGTATAGCTTTTATTACTGCTTTATGTGTGTTACTTTGTTACGCCCGTGTTATGTAATTTGTGGGACGTTATTGGGTTTATACGTACATGTTTCTGAAACGCAATTGACCGACCTTTCACTGTGCTTTTTAGTTCATTCGAACTGTTCTTTAAACATATATTTGTCAATTGGAATGCGGAGCCACAGCCCAAAATTAGTTCTTTTACTTGAAAGGAGATCAAAATTTTCTGCCCAGAGCACATGAAAACTTCTCCTCTATTCTAAACCAACCAATAAATACTATGAATGCAATCTTCTACGGTACAAAAATAAATATCCAAGCATAACTGCGTGTTCCCATAACGCTAAATTATAACTGTTATTTTAGAATTTCCGTCTGTCTATCTTCCGACTTATCGCTTGATGGCGATTTTAGGTCAAAATATCAACCGCCAGGTTAGAAAAACAACGTCAAAATTTTGACGAGGGACTTAAGAAAAGACGTTGTTAATAATCAAATCGAAGGAGTCCTTTCCTAGAACTTCCACATTCATTAACGGTATTTATTTCTTAGAAGGAAGACTGTCAAGACACCGGCCCCCATTGTGAATTTATAGATGAATGCAAAACTTACTCCAACTTCGTTTGATATTCATTTCGCAATTTCACTTTTGAATTTCTTGAACTAGTTACGTGCTGCTACTTAATTATGAGCTGATTGGTTTCTTTAATTATTAAAGCGTGGTAATAAATTATTTATTTTTATGTTTTGTAGATCAATCAGCCGTTCCTCTAGATCTTTTATCCTTATCTTTTTTTTTTTATTTTTACAAATATTTATTCTAAAGCATGCTTACAGAATTTCTCTCTAATGGACAGACATTTATTTTGCAATTATTCAAAGCAGTAACCGTCAGCTGTGACGAATACTTTTTGATGCTCGACGTCGACATTATTCTAACTACAGAATAAATATTCAGTTTGGCTGATATTATGTAGATGGGACTTCAGAGGAGCAGCGAAATGGGTAACAGTTAGAGAGAATATTCTTCCATGCATACGAATTCTCTATACTAACTGTCGAAATTATATGAAAGAGCTATTTAAAGTGAAAATGGGTCTCTTTATTAATTATCGTTCAGTTTCTGTTGTCCTATATTCATCCAAAAAAAAAGTTATTTTAAACAGCGAACACCTATCTACAACACAAGGTATTTTCCATGAAACCTTACAAGGAGAACCCTTAACAGGTTCGCTACAAAAAATAAGCTTTATAGAGTACAGGAAACTTATACTGAAGTCTAACAACCACTCTTCTATTACCGGCGCCGGCGCCGAGACGTCCCTAAGCCGCTTTGCTGCACCGACGACAAACAACTCCACCGTCACTTAATATAATACGAAAATTTCAGTCTCTCGTTGAAACTTCTAGAAAAATATCCAATAAAGACCTTAGTGAGTCCAACAAACAGATACGGAGGCACTCCCGTAGAAGCCACTTCCGAACAATGTGCATAAATTTAGGCACTTAAAACTTATGCGGCCGACAACTACTAAGTTCTAAAAGTTCGTGAAGAATACACATACATAAAGCTTTTTAAAGTTTTAACCACGGTCGTCGCTAGCGGCTTTGTTGAACTACAAACTGTAAAAGACGACACGACACACTGTTTTATAGAGGCCTTGTTTCTGAACCTTGAATGTAAAGCTAAAGCTACTTGAAACAGCACGTGTAGGGAATCAAAGCTATCGGAATTCCGATGCTCCCTGGTGTTACATTTTCAATTGGATAAGGTCGGGCTACCGTTCGGAACGTTATCGTCCACGTCGCTTACTTTGAAGATATTAGTTACTATCTCAAGTTAATTTTGATAATGCACATAGTCACATAATGACAGCAATTTGTCACCTTTTCAAGGGTCCTCATGGTGATTACACAAACTAGTTTTATCAAGATATTGCGGTTTTGATTCACTCATTCTACACATACGCTTGACCTTCTCATGGTAATGGTCAATTGAAACATATTTCCTGTATTCTTATTTATTTATTTATTGATAAAGCACTTCAACGACTCACGAAGACATACACAAACAAAAATCACATACAGTTTTAGGAATTGTGAATTCGTCACTTACAGAAGTGCACCGCACTGGCACAGAAATGTATGTACAAGATTTCGTTAGTTGAATTATTACAAGTAAAAAAAATCACTTAATATAATAATTAAGTTTACAAATACGATCGGATATAAGTAGAAAAATATTTAAACGTTACATACTTCTTCATTTGAAACGTAGCTCCATTCAGACTCATCAAATATTTCCTGAATTCTTAGTAAGATTCGGTTCCTTTCAATTTTCTTACATTGTTTTGTAAAAACCCCGTAAATTCCAAAAAAATCCTACACGGTAACTCCGAAATCACAAACAATATTGACAATATTTTATACATAGATGCCCTTTTCGGATACCTTTCACTATATTTCTGCTGCTGACATAGCTATTCTTCCTCTTGGCTCCTACTTCTCAAGACTGTCACCACGACGGTCATAAATACTCAATTTGCAAACATCAAACTTATAATGTATGCGAGCGTAGGGACCTGATCGCCTTCCATATTCTACCCCTAAGTTAGTAGTATTATGAAAAAAACCTCCAAGTTACTACTACCCTTTTAGCTTTTCTCTAGAGTATGGAAAGGTAATACGCGTCTTTTCATATATTTCTTTACGTTGGTTATTGATTTGTTGGGGTAGTCGATGGTTGTTTAAGGGTTCAGCGGGGCAATTGCGTAGCACACCAACAGTAGGAATGGCTTGACAGTTCAACAACATTCAATCCGTTATTTACGTTGTTGAGCAAATTTTTTTTTCGAACATATGAAGCAATGGATTAGCAATATTCTTCTAAATGATTCAGATTGTGATTGATAGTGTGTTACACAATTAGGGTGGAGATTCAAGCCTTTTCTTATTTACCTAAGTAATGTTGCATTATGAAGATGGTTCTAGTTATCGGTTAATGAAGACGGGTCCAGCTAGTAGTGATCGATGTGAATTCTTCAGAAACATTTCATATTGGTATTTTGATGGAAAAATCAACAATACTTGTAAAACGTTTCATAACCCACCCAAAACGAAGTTATATGACAACAGTTTTCAGATAAATATGTATATAGAGAACAGATAGATTTAAAAAATAACCATAATTATATAGAGAGTAGGTATCTACAATGTACCTAATTTAGAAAATCCTATTTGAACATTTCCTATATTTCAAGACCCATTAAAATGCTCATCAATAGAATGATGCTTCGTTAAGGAAAATCGAGAGTCATGCTTTTCTTGCACATCGCAATATTGTTTAATTACTTTTTAATTACCTCTCATTAGCTGTATGATTTTACTGCAAGTAATAATTTTTTATTCTATATAATTAAAATTTATAGCAAATCTTAGTAGAATATTCAGAACTGCGTAACTTGAGATTCTAATCATAATTTATCCTTAATTGCATATACATATAATAAAAAAAATTCGTTTATAATTAGTGTCCAACCGACGATTTGGTTTTGGTTTCGGTTTCGGCCGCAGTTTCGGTTTCGGCCAAAAAGTGGCAGATTCTTCGCACAGATCGCGATCGAAACTGGCGTATGGCATTCGTGAGCTGTCGGTTTTGATAGAAGACGAACGACTGACAGAAAGATAGATAGCGTAAACTTAGTAATGGGATCCCGTTTTCACCCTTATTGCACAAAACTAAAAAAAATAAGTATATTTAATACTCGTAAATATCGTACGAAGTAATTTGGGTTCCTAGCAGACATGCTGCTTTTAGGTAGGGATATATTCGCTTTCTGGAAGATTGATACAAGCTCTAAGGGCAACAGCAGATGCATCTTTAGCGACACTACGTTCGGTCAAAATAGCAAAATCATAAGTTTCAGCAATCACTTCGACGCTGCATCGCGTTTTAACGACTCGTTCCGTTTTAGTACGGTTTCAAAATTGCGTTTTCTAATGATGCTGAATCGTTTGGCGGAGAGATAAAGCATTGTTGCTAGGTATATCCAGCTTCTGGAAAGCGATTAAACAGAATTATTCCACTTTGCCCCACTGGTGGGGCAATGATTGCTATAAAAATGCGGTGTAAAGAGTTGAATCGAGTATCTGAAAAATTACTAAATCACTAATCGCAAAAGCTAACAGTAGCATGTCTGCTAAAGCCCTTATTTAAGTTAGTGCTCATTTTCCAATAGTCATTTTGAATGTATAGCAGTTTTTACACAAAATTTTGCAAAACTACTTTTTCTTTGGATAAAAGAAATCTGGTAATTGCAAAATCAGCCCTTAATCAAATTATTTATAACAAATATACGAAAAACGATAGGTCTCAGAAAATAATTAACTTTATATTACCTTTTAAAGGAGCCGAAAGTTCTGTTACGGTTTCGGTTGAAAATCGTGTTTCGGTTGGTCACTATTTGTAATTGATTTAAAATTACTTAATTAATAGATATTATATTATTCTGATATCTATACATATAATAAAATCGTAGGAAAGTCAAAACTGTACATTGAATATTTTTTTAAAAGAATACTTGGGGCGTGATCTACAATCGATTTCGAAGCCGAAAATATAATTTTTAGAATTTTTGTCTGTTTGTCTGATTGTCTGTATGTATGTCCGGGCTAATCTCAAAAAGTGCTGCATGGATTTACATCAAATTTTGCATGAATATTACTAAGAGGTCGGGTCAACATATAGGCTACATATTATCACGCTATCACCTACGGGGGAGGAGCTGTGAATCTTTATTTTTCTTACGCATTCTGTGACAGCGTGTAATCTAACGATGCATATTTAAATGTTGTTTTTGAGTAAGCCATGCTATTATCTAGCTTTACACTATAAAAACTACGCCATTTAAGTAACTTGGGCAGAGAAACATAGTTTAATGAATGTTAGTAGTATAAAGAAAAATTTGAAGCAGCACCATCTATGAGATTTCATAAAAATCAAATCAAGTTACATGTTAACACTTTTTGGAAATTAATAATTTAAATTTGATCATGTTGGCGAGGTTAGTAGTTAGTTATTCTTAAAATTCATAGATGGTAATGTGCATTTTCTTCATAAAAGTTGTATCGTATAGTTCGTTTTGAAAAATTCAAGTTCCAACAAAACCCTCAAAATCTTGAGCAGAGTTGAGGAAGACAATTTAAAAAAATGCGGTGTTAAGTATTACAAAAAAGTTATGTTCATTGATGATGATCATTTCTTCATCAATTTCATGTTGTTAGTACAAAATAAACATTGACTGTTAATACTTTTGTTCGGTATTTATCTGTGTGATTATTGCTTGGTAATTAATATATTTTCATGTCGTATCCCTAATTATAAACTTAAATGTGATGTAAAACAAATCCCTTACGTATGACGAGGTGCCTTCATATTACACGTACGACAAGCAAAGGGGTTTATTTAACCGACGTCGACGAGGAGGTGCTGTGGAAAGTTTTCTAGGAATTTTCAAGGACACCGCATTGGGTAGGGTTTATACCGTGCATCCGAATAATGGCGAATGCTATTTTCTGCGGTTGTTACTTCACACTGTCCGAGGCCCAACGTCTTTCGCCTTTCTGAGGACATTTGATGGCGTGGAGTATCCCACTTACCGCGCAGCCTGGGTAACACGTGACCTTCTCGACAGTGACCAAAATTGGGATGAAACCCTCGCAGAGGCGAGCGTCAGTGACAGTCCCAGCCGCATGCCGTCATCTTGGTGTTTTGTGGAGTCGCGAAACCGGTAGCTTTGTGGGAGAAGTATCGCCATCATCTGTCTGAAGATTTTCTACGAGCTTTGAGGCGTGCTACTGGAGACGAAGTCGAAGTAACTGATGAACGCGTGCTGAACACCTGTCTCAGTTCACTTCAAGATGTGGTCGTTTCTATCGGCGGCAATCCACTGATCGAATATGGGTTACCAGCTCCCCAATCATCACCGCATCAAGACCGTGGAAATCGGGACTTTAAAATTCCCATCGATTCTGTTCCACAGTTCTGTTCAGTGGCGATTTCCGGCAAACGCTTTCCGTGGTGACGCGGGGATCGAGGGCTGACGAGGTGAATGCTTCGTTGAAATGATCTTCGTTGTGGTCACGAGTTCGTACGCTGCGCTTGACCATTAACCCATCGTATGCCGGAACGTAGATCTACGCGAGACACAATGGCTTTTTAATTGTGTCTGTAATTACGACATTCAACCGTTTCATATGAGAGCTCGGCTCGGCAGCAATGCACGTGCTCAAGAATTCTCCGATGTCCTTCTAAGTCTTGGCGAAGGCACTCTACCAGAAGAGAGAGGTGGACAGGTGGTGCTTCCAGAGTCTCTCGGTAGAGTGGTATCCAGCATAGAAGAACTCATTCGCTGTGTGTACGGGGACATCAGTCGTATACCGCACCAGCAAAATTCTTGGGTGTGTGAGCGGGCCATTTTGACGCTTAAAAACGATCAGGCTGCAGCAATTAACGAATGCATTCTCTCGGAAATTGAGGGGAATGAAGTAGACTACACCTCGATAAACACTGTTGTCGAGCAAGATGACGCCACACATTATCCCGTGGAATTTCTGAACTCCCTGTCAGCAAGTGGACTTCCAGCGCATACCATCAAGCTGAAGGTCGGTGTCCCGATTATGCTTCTTCGGAACCTATCTCCTCCGAAGTTGTGTAACGGGACCCGCCTTAAAGTCATCTCGCTCCACAGACACACAAATTGAGGCGGAAATTCTTACGAGTTGTGGCGTTGGCGAGGCAGTATTTATATCACGCATTCCCCTCATACCTCATAACTTCCCGTTCCAGTTCAAGCGCGTACAGTTCCCCGAGAGTGTTTGCTTCGCGATGACCATCAGTAAGTCGCAGGGGCAGACACTGAGGGCAGCGGGTGTCGACCTCAGGACGAGTTGCTTCTCACACGGGCAACTGTACGTCGCTTGCTCCCGCGTCACCAGTCCTGACTCTCTTTACATTTTGGCTCCTGGCAGCATAACTACCAAGGTACGTTATAGGGAAATGTTGTAAGGTATGATACCTTTGTACGTATTTTTACTCTTTTCTGTGTGTCCTGGAATGTATTCCTGCATTATTTTCTCTATTTCCTTCAGTCACATCTTATGACTGAACTCAGCAGGATTCCAATATAACTCTCTTCACTTGCTTCGCTTGCAAACAAAACTTATATTTTAATGCTATTTTAAAAGTTGTTTACTTATAATGCTATAGCGACACTGGCATCTTAGGTGTTTTTGGTGCTGTAGAGCCATCACGCAGACGACGTCGCGGGCAGCAGCTAGTTATATATGTTTTTGTGCATCACGGTAAAATTGTTATTGTGTTAAATACAAACCCAAGTGTTCAGCAGTCCTTTTCCATAATAATATCTTAGGATACGGATCTAGCACAAAATATTATAATGGCTTCATTTATTGTGAAACTTAATATATCTCTATTAAATATACAAAAGCAAACAACAAAAGATGTTCGGCCGACTGTCGGCCTCATCAAAAAGTACTCTGCGGTCGGCCTGTCAGAAACACTGCGGCCGAAGCAATGCTTTACGACAACACAAAACTTCAAGCTTCGAAAATGGAAAGACAGATTTGAATTTTTAAATAAACAAATGGCTGTTTTTTTATAATCAGCACTGTTTTAAAAGAGAATACTAGAAAACATAACAAGCAATGCTACAGGCAGTCAAAACAATGTCAGATGGAAGACAATTAAAGTTTTGACATCCTTTTTTGGAAACAGAAAAAAAACATTTAGATAAAAGGACATTTTGAGAAAGAGCATTCTAAGAAAGGACATTTGTAGAAAAGGACCTTTTGAGAAAGGACATTTGGAGTAAATGACATTATGCGCTGAGAGGGGCTGCACTTGGAATAATTGACGTCTCTCGCTTCTAAATCGAATTTTAATGGAAAATGCACTGACACTCATGTTTTCAGTAGGTACAGAGCGAAATGTATTCTAAGTTGATTTTTGAGTAACCATTTATAACCTGCGGACTAGGCTTAGACACGAAAATCACAAAGCCTCAGTACATATTACCCGTCGTATTCCCGAAAGATGCTCTTAGAAAACAGCTGACTTACCTAAGCATACACTGTACCTGTATCAGTGTTTTATTCTTTCGTAAAAGACAGCGCAGATTTGGCCAGACGCTTTTATGTAACACTTAATTAGCATTCCTTACGAAAGGAAACGTGGAAAAGATAAAAGGAATTGGAATTGTACATTAAAGAGTGGATTGAATAAGTTTCGTGATGTATTCAAAGAGACGTAATGTAACTGTTTCGGTACGGTTGCGTAAAGTAAATAACTGATTAAGTGACGATAGAATGTAAATTTGATAATTTACAAGAGATGAACACTATACACACTTAGCCCTTTATGTTCCGGGGCAGCGGTAACCCTTTCGGACAATCCCGCTACCCCGGCAGGCTTCGGCCCTGACGGGCCCCTTCCTTTATGCTAACATCTCTTTGAGTCGCGCGTGGAACACATACGCGCCATCCAGCACGGGCCTAGTCCTGACCGGACGGTGACCTACCCATTACACTCCGTCCGCAGGCCCGCGCCTACGGTGGCCGGGAGTCGTCACGCGGCTCCCGACGCCCGGAGCGTGTCCTTCGGCGGCTGGGACGTGAGGTTCTCTCCCTCAACCATCCCGCCACCTCCTACGCTAGCATGACTGCTTCGCAGAAGAAGGTGATTGCCTCCCACTTCCTCTCACTCCAGACCATGGCTTGAACAAGGGCCGGACGCGAGAGGTCGCCGCCGCTGCCGATCGCCTCTACGAGGAAACAGCGGTGCTCCGCCCAAGCGGGGCAGACCTCCACCGTATGCTCCACCGTGTCCTCTGAGCGATCCTCGCAATGGTGACACCTGGGCGTCTCCTCCCGCCTGATGATGTGCAGGAACCTCCCGAAACATCCGTGTCCGGTGAGGACCTACGTCAGGCGGTAAGTGAGAACGCCGTGACGCCTCTCTAGCCACTCCTCAAGGACTAGGCGACCTGACTAGCGAGTGATCGTCTTTAGTTTTACTTTGTGGTAACACTTCTAGCCTCTACTGCCCGCTACAACATACTTGCAATGTAGAATGGCCACCTAACCGCGCCCGCCACCGCGCCCGCTACCGCCCTAGCCACTCACGTTCACCCTGGACGAGGCCTATTATTAGTTAGGCCTGTCTAGCTGACTGTGGATCGCTAAAATCTGCCACTGACAGCTATCCGCTCCGCATGATATTTGAGTGACGTTGGATTTTCAAATGTTTTCGATAGGGTTTATAGTTTTCGATAGATCAATAAACGTGCACGTTTTTTTGTATGCACGCGGAACCGAATTTACGAAATCATGTTTATAGTCTGAAATACCTCCCTTGTTTTGTATATCAGAGGATAATTCATGTAATACTGCATAGAAAATGCCTTCTTGTGGTCCTGTAGTCTAAATCGACTCTTCACGCCCTTCGACCTTCACTGCACTTTATGAGAGAGTCAAGTTGACACATCATGATTATGCTCTATGAAATCTAATCAAATCATTTATCAAATCATAAATCATTTATGTCCCCAAAAGGAAGGGTCCACATAATATCGAACTATCAACTTCACCTTCTAAACTGAAAACAAGAACTCCTTCAAGTTTTGCAACACATTTTTTAAACGGCTTGCCTTAAAGAAAACTTTTATCCTTTCACCCTTTCCCACTGCTTTGTACTTATTTAACATTACTTACATATTTCAACATAAAAAAGGTATAAGTACAGCCCACACCCTCTTGCCCCTTATTACCCTTGTGAATTAAAAAAAAACCCTAAACAAACCAAAACGAGGTACATTTTCCTGTATGAAGCCCCAAGCAATTAAATGTCAAGCGCAAAGGAGGAAAAATTAAAAATCTTCGTATTCAAAGTCAACCACTCGTTGGGTAAGGACGTCCTTTGTTGTTGCCGACTTTTGCAGTCTTCAGCTAGTTTTGATATTCATTGTTTTGTTGTTCAAGAACTGGAATTTACATTGTATTTTCCGGACGTATTTTCTTGTGTTCCAATCTTCCTAGTTGTGCAATTTATTCCGCAGACAAACAGCTGCCGTAAAAGATATATTGGGTTATAATATGACTGTCCCAATGCATTGCCATATCTAAATGCCCTCATTTGCACGTCATGCAGTCCTATGGACTCACATAGCGGTAACTCCATCGTTTTGAATTATAAATTCCGCTCGAGGTGGTGAATTCACAAAAAAAAAAGATAACACCATTAAATTACGCTATATGTAGATAACCTGAGAGGGCGAGATTCCTGAATAATTTACATATGATTTGGCTTTTATTCGAAGAAAGAGAAATATGTACTTAACATCTGTGCAAACTGGTTTGACGTGACTCCGTACGGAAGAGATTTGATAAAACAAGATTATATTTTATTATGTATGTGTGTTTTTGATTCATACTCGTACTCGTACCATACGTCTAATGGCAAAGCCGCTGCTCAACAAACGGTATTTTATTCTGATAAAAAGTCTGATAATAAAAATGTATGCGCACTAAACAAATTAATTAACTAATACCTACTTCCGGGTTTCACTAAGCAACTTTTTTCTACGGATGTTTACTCAATTTTTTTGTCGAAGATTCTGAATCACGATCTGTCAATCGAAATTCGAGTCACAGCAAAAATAAGAATAACATTTCTGAGAAAAGTAAATAAGACCTACGATTGATCGTGGGAATCTCCGTCATCAAATTTTTGGGTGTCTGATTCTGGCGCGTAGTCTTTTCTAATGGGTAACCCTACACTTTTAGTAAGTAAATTGAGTACTTATGTACAAAATAAAATATGTAAGAGTAAGGTAGGTATATAAAGACCCGTGTCAAGCGAGGTGAGGATGATCAGTAGTCAGCAGACTTAAAAACGATACAAATAAGTATTTTTATACCGCCAGGGATCTCTCAGCTTTAAATTGAATTAGCTATAGGTATTAACTTATTTGTGTGATTAAAAGCCTGTTAGAGAAAACCTTTAAAAAAGGGGACCACGGAAAAGCCCTTGGTTTGATAAGAAATAACAGTTGCAAGGAAGAACATTCAACTATCTGACAAATCGGGCAATAAATTTACTTCGCTATACTTAAACTATGCAATTCGAATATTTATTAGAATCACCCAACAAACTCTTCAACTTTAATCCACCATTTCAAAATGTGCACTCAAGATATCACGTACCTACCAAAAAAACTTTCTTTCGGAATCCTTCACAAAAATTCTAAAATTTTCTACATAATTAGCTGGGTTCTCATGTATACGTTCGTTGTTTGTAAATTCTACAAGTTCCAAAGTACCTACTTTTGAATACAAAGTTGTGAAATATGTCGTGCCAGGGTGTATCAAGCCCGGGGGAGGTGCCTGGCACGAGCTGGCACGACTCTGATTCAATAACCCTTCGTATACTGAACAAAAATATACGTACAATTTGAGTTCGAAACGTGACCCGGTGATGGGAGCTGAAGTAAATCTTTTTTTGATTTTGTTTTATCTAATGATGTGATTATTTCATCGAACTATGGGTTTATTTTCGCGTGTATTATACGAATTTATTCTACTTTTAAGCAGTTTTGTTCTTTTGTAAATGTTCTATTTTACATTCGTTGGGGTAGACGTTTTCTTGAGTGGAGACCGCGAATTGGCAAACTTAACGTAGGACGCCGTCAGGCTAGGTGGAGCGATGATCTTCGCAGGGTGGCTGGTAGCAGATGGATGAGAGTTGTTGAAAATCGAGCTAAATGGCGTGCAATTGGAGATGCCTATGTCCAACAGTGGACTGCTGTAGGTGCATAGAACATTTTATCACCATAATCAGCAGATTATGGTGATAAAATGTTCTATGTAGGTACGTATGTCGGTCATTACGCGAACAGTTCTTGGCAGTCGAGTAAAAAGAAAATAGAACAGCAGATTGTTCAGATATTCTGTAAAGAATATACCACACAAAAGGAAACGAAATAACAACGGACTCAAATCTAGAACGCAGTTACCTTCTTCCAGGTAATTTTCATAAATATAACAAACAAACATAAGACTAAAATGGCCAGTTGAATCGTTATACTTACTGTACATTACAGTGTAATTTAAACTTAAGTGCACAACAGCGGTGTTTGTCTGTTTTACGTAATACCCGACAATTAGGTAAAGCTTAACAAGGTATAAACGACTACGATAGCGCAATTATGTGAACTAGCGGCCACCTGATAATTTTGTGACTTACTAACGAGTAGTGCTTATGTTTGTATTTATAGTGTAGAGTATTTGGACTGAGTCATAATATAGTAAGTCTGGTCCCGAAGGCCAATTCTCGTTATTTAAAACGTTCAAAATCTAGTCGCAGTCTCATCTCGGCGACAAACAAATGTCAAAATGTAGAGAAATTAAAAGTATTTTTTGACAGATTGAGACAGAGATCAGACTGGGAACGTTCTTAAAATTATGAGAATTGCCCATCAGGTGGTGTCGGTGTCAACTTCTGCCTATCAAGGTACAACAGATTTTGCATAAAAGTATAACTTCATTAGTCGGTGATCGGTTATCTGGTATTTAGAGCCTGTGAGTCATAAGAATAAGCTCTTGGCCATATAACAACACATACAGATCGATCGAGGATTAGCCTACGTTTGCCGCGGTCGGTTCGTGGATGGGTGACCATCCATTACGTATCGAAAACCCTTCGTGTCTCGTAAGCACGTGAAGCCGTTGGTTCCGGCTGTCATTCATAGATCTTTGACAGTCGTTACTGGTAGTCAGAAGCCCAAAAGTATGACAACCAGCCTTACCGTATCGTGTTGCTCTGTAACTGGTTTGTGGAGGTCAGATAGGCAGTCGTTCCATGTAAAATACTGGTATTCAGCTACATTCGATTGGACTGGAAGCTGACTTCAACATAGTCGGGAAAAGGCTCGGCCGACAATGTACCTATCGTATTAAATCCTCTAAAAGGCTAGACAGATTGATTGAGACATAAGAATAGTAACTTAGAACCTGATCGTGACAGTCTTTTGTTTTCGTCTCGGTGTCGACTTCTGCCTATCAATGTAAAGATTTTGCATAAAAGTATAGGTAACATCACTAGCTTCGGCCCGCGACTTCAACCTCGTGAATTTTATATTTTAACATACCTATTATATCCTAGGACACTCGACAATACTGCAGCTGTCCATTAGTGAAAGAATTTTCAGAATCGGATCAGTAGTTCCGAAGATTACTCCCTACTACATACAAACACACCCATTAAATCTCTTTATAGTATAGATTAATACCTGATGGTTATCCTGATTAACACCTGGCCAGTAACACCAAAATTTACTAACACCACTGTCTCATGTGAACTGAAGTGAATTGATTGCGAACTATGTATATTCTTCAACCGCCAATCAAATCGCTTCACCTGAAATTTGAGAACAGATTCAATTTCAATAGGATTTCATAAGCCGGGGGTAAGATTCTTCAAGTAACAAGCAACTTGAATCACAATATCAAACTGCATTTCTGATATAATAAGAAGCTATTTGATAAGCTGGATAAGCTCGCTCCATCGTCGACTTTGTCTCTGTCACCTTTGACCTAGACTAGTCAAGAGCAAGTCCATTTCAAATAAAAAAAAATAAAAAACGATTTTTACTCCTATCTCTTTATGGCTACTGTGCGAGATAGTGGTTTCGAAAAAATTAACCACCCACCCTATAGCCCGGACCTAGCCCCGAGTGATTATTATTTGTTCCCTAATTTGAAAAAAGACCTTCGTGTGAAACGATTTTCCAAAGATGAAGCTCAAGGCGGCAATAAATGCGCATTTTTCAGAGAAAGATGAAAGTTATTTTTTAGGGTATTGAAAAATTAATTTCGAGATGAAATAAATGCATTGGGGTAGTGGGGGATTACATTGAAAAATAAAAATTATTTTAATTGAAATTAGGTCTTTTTTAAAAATACGAGTACACAATTAAAATTATTAATAACAATAATTGACATTCTAGCATTGAGACCTTTTTTGTCGTTTTAGTATTTTACAACATTAAACTTAATTTATGATTATTTGGTAACAGTGCCATAAAATTTGTGTTGAATTGTTGATACCATCGCCCCGCATGTCTCTAGTGCCTTATTATCAAGGGTGGTTTATTTGTACGCTATTAATTTTATTTGAAAATTCAGATTCTAATTGTCTACTTTTATTGTTTATATTATTATTTTAACAGACTGATAACAACTTGTAGTAAACGCTGTACTGTGTAGTGTGATAAGTTGATAACTTAATCGCCACTCTGAATATTACTAGCTACCTGCCCCTGCTTCGCGTGATTTTTACGACATGACAAAACATCGCCATTTCGATGTAATTTTAATATCGAATTATTATACACATAAACCTTCTGGAATAAATTCTCTAAATGAAGGTGAAAACCTCATCCAAATTCGTTGCGTAGTTTAGAAGAACAACGCGATCCCACAGACAGATACGAAAAGCGACTTAATTTAAAATGTGTATAGATTTATGCCCTTTTTTTTTTGGATGGGAAATCATCTAATGACTCCTCCCGCTCTGGGTAGAGCGGAAGAGAGTGTTAGACTCTTACTGACTAAAACCCACCCGTGTTCCTTCCTTAGCCCTTTATGTTCCGGGACAGCGGTAACCCTTTCGGACGATCCCGCTACCCCGGCAGGCTTCGGCCCTAGCGGCCCCCTTCCTTTATGCTGACATCTCTTTGAGGCGCGCGTGGAACACATATACGCGCCATCCGGCACGGGCCTGGTCCTGATCGGACGGTGAGCTACCCATTACTCTCCGTCCGCAGACTCGCGTCTACGGTGGCCGGAAGTCGTCACGCGGCTCCCGACGCCCGTAGCGTCTCCCGCGGCGGCCGGGACTTGAGGTCCTCTCCCCCAGCCATCCCGCCACCTCCTTCGCTAGCATGACTGCTTCGCAAAAGGAGCTGACGGAATCCCACTCACTCTCGCCCCGGACCATGGCTTGAGCCAGGGCCGGACGCGAGAGGTCGCCGCCGCTGCCGATCGCCTCTACGAGGACACGGCGGTGCTCCGCCCAAGCGGGGCAGACCTCCACCGTATCTCCACCGTGTCCTCTAGGATTCTTGTATGCCCTTGCTTTTACTTAGATCTTCTTTCCTTTGAATTGTCATTTACATTTGCTCGCGCCTCGCGTCTTTTTTCTGTTCACAAGTTTTATCTCCTCTTATTTTTTATCCGTCTATAGTCACCCTCAGGAATTCTATTTGAATCAATAAAGCTCTTTAGATGAAAATTCACAACACTTCATTTGCATTGAAACGTGGTCTCTAGAGAATTTACAATGTTTCTCTAACCTCAGCAGTTAGGCTCATGTTTACTATAGATTTTACATTCAAAACTGTTTCGTTCGATAGTTAATTTTTTTATAGTCTTGAACACAACATAGTTATATTTGGAAAGCGCTTTAAACGTCTTTTTATTGGGACTATAAAGCGCTTTTTATGAACTAAATGTAAATGCTTAACTATTTTGATCCCTCCTGAGATTTAAACTTAAATTCTCAGTAGAATATTGCGATAGTGAAAATTCGAAAGTGTTTTTATTTCAACAACTTTAAAATGTCAGACAGAAGGATTACAGACGTCGTCGGGTCTTTACAAAATTTTAAAATTCATGACAACAGCACCTGATCCGCATATTAGCTCTCTATTGAGTTGAACCGAGGATCCTGTTTACAAATAAATTTCAACTGTATTTCTATAGAATTCTGATCATTTTCTTTTGAACTATTCTGAGTGCTGTAAGTCCAATAAAAATGTTAATTACAGAATAATTAAAAGGGGACTAATTACGTAGACGCTTTTATTTATTTTCATACTCAGATCATTTGTTGAGTCTCGCTTTATCCCCTATCGTAATATTTATTTGGACGCAGGAGGTCTCCTTCTTCCAAATATCTCTGTCAGCCGTTGTGTAAATGTTCGCTTTTTCCTTGCCATATAACCATATTTTACACAGCACATTCATCTATTTTTGGTCTCCCTCTTTGTTTACAGACAATAAAACTGTTCTTGTTGTCAAATGAAGTCATTAACAGCATCGAAACTGAGAACACTATCCTATAATCCTATATTATTATACTGTGTACAAACATGCTAACATTCTCGCACGTGGAATTCGGCGCCTACCAAAGCGCCAATACGGCCATATTATTTTAAACGTAGACACGATCTCACCACGTTCTCATCTCAAGGAATTCGTCTCCGTCTAAACGGGAGGAAATTACTCACTTTAGTGTCACCGCTACAAGATAACAAACTCTATAATTAGGACTCCGATAATAAAGGCTCAAAGCTCTTACATCGGGATGAGTGAGTAATGAACTTGACAGTGGTGTTATTATTGCTGGGTGGAGGTGGGCGATGCATTCCACTGGTGCCGGCGGTGCTATAAATACCTATCACGGAGACAGGGTTGCCTGTGGAAAAATGGGACGGACGTGTACGTGAGTTTTTGTTTGCGGAGAGAGCTCTAGGTGGGAAGTTTGCTCATGTTAATCGAGTTTCTGTAGAGGAGTCTGTTGTGTTTTGTATACCTACCTACATGCAAAATATCCCAATAGTACGATGTCAAAGTAAGAGTTTTGTACACAATGTTATCAACACAACCGTTTTACGACACACATTACACTCAAACATTAATAAAAAGGTCATAGTACAACCGCAAAAAACGCTATCTTTTTTTCTTTTATGTTTTACACTTAAAAAAATAAAACACCGATCAATCTGGGTGGGCGCCGCACCTGGCAACCCTCGGGGCGACCCACTTCGCGTCCCCCGCGCCCCGCCCCCGCACCCCGCCGACGTCTGGCCCCAACTTAAGAACAACATCCATCCTTATCGAAATGTGTCGATAAAAAATATATGACGGGACCCTTGTTCGCCTCACCAAATAGGTTACGGTGTCGCAAAGAGCTTAATTCGATGCGGCAAAAAGTTTTTGAGCTCCGTTAAGTAATTGGATTATGGAAAAAAAATTAAGACCTTTTCAAAGACATTTCGATGGATGAAAAGCCCTAAATCCCATCCCTAACACGTAGTCGACTGACATTTCTTATATTCAGGTTAAAAGCGCTCTAAATAAGGAACCCACGTAGGAAGATACTCTCGTACTTATGTGGAACATAATATTCAAAAGATTCCCATAAACCATGTTTGTTTTGAGAAGTTATTTTGATGGGAGCATAAACATGTGATATGCGGAGATACCATCACGGAACAGGTTATAAACGCCACATTAAGAGCATCAACAATATTTACTCAATGTTATTTTTAATGGACCATGACTACAATGCTTTTATATATTAAATTATTAAACTTGGCACTAGTTAAGTGGCCTTAAAAATAAAGACTGGCGAGCTCTTTGAATATTCATAAGGCTCTAAATGGCCGAATGGTGTATTTTTCTCTTTTGTCTACAACTTTTTTGTTGGCTATCTTCCGACTCTTTCTTATACTGTTGACCTCGAAATTATCTTCTGTGTGATGTAAGTATAAAATTGCAGGAAAATATTACAGACAAAAATTAATAAGGCAGATTATTTTCTTTCCGTATCTTTGTCATTATGAATGTTGTTTTTCAAGTGCGGTGTTACGAAATATCCAGAATTAATGGTTTGTTTGCAAACACTATTACTATAGTCAAGTTAATGATCGCTAAGTTATTTTATTGATTATAATTTATTAGCAAGGGGACGTTTCTTACACACCACAGTTTACCGTTTCCTGAACATACTAACAAGACAAGGTGACACCTAAAATTACTGGAACAATTCCAAGAAAAATCCTCACACTTACATCATATCTTAAACAAACAAAAGCATTCCTTTTGACTGCCTGGTGCATGATGCATTATAAATATTTATAAAGATAAAATACTTGAGACATAAAAACAAATACTTAGATGATAAATCGTAACTACACAATAATTGCATTATAAGTGTAAACACACCTTATCAGTTGCACCAACACCTTATACAGTATTTTTATATCACGAAGCTACGTTCGCTTTACTTGGGGTTACCAAGAAAAACGGTGTGAATGTGTGTGTAAGCGCGGGAGCTCTCGGTACCTTCCGAGACAATTGCGAAGTCGGAAGTGTGTGTGTACGCTACTCGTCTTCACGCACACATTCACAGCGTGTTTGTACATTTGGTCACCACAAGTAAAGCGCGCGTCGCTTCGTGAGATAAAATTCTATATAAGCTTGTATAATATGTCCAGTACAAACTGGCATGTGGCAAAAATAAGAACTAATCAACAAATGTACTGGATTTGACAATCCGTTGTATGTACAGTCAACAAAAGAGATAAGTATGCATGCTCGTCGGATATAGTTGAAGTTTAGTAAGAAACCGATGGATGTTCTCGAATAAAAATTAATTTTATTAATAGAAAACAAACAGTTAAATTTCAGTCGACAACATCCATCGGTTTCTTACTAAACTTCAACTATATCCGACGATCCTGCATAATTATCTCTTTTGTTGACTGTACGTATTTTGTCTTCGCAAACAGCGGCACCTCAATATTGTTAAGAATACTAGTCATACTGATAAACTTCTCAGCTGTGTTTTCTTACGACTGCAAGGTGCATTTACAAGAATTTCGATAACAGTCGTAAATACAAATAAATACATAATGGATGTACGATAGTTTTATGAGGACTTGATAATATTTTGCAATAAAACGGTTTACCTATCGGGATGAAAACATGAGAATTCATTTTTCTTTCTTTCAAATCGGTAAATTGGATTTTTCTAAGTATAAAATTACAATTTGCGATTGTTTCATTCTCAATTATTTTTTGGGCAATCGTATTTTTCTTATTTTTCCCGTATTTGTTGCCAGCCATTAACTAGTTCCCTTTATTTCGAAGAACACAAAACAAAATTCTGCTGCCCGGCGCTAAGTATCCATCGTACTATGAGATTGAAGGAAGAGGGCTAGTGTACCTGTGTCAACGCACACACTTGTGCACTATAATATTTCCTGCGTGGTTGGCTAGTTAGTATCTGTTGAGGTTAGCCGCCGTGATCGAAATTTGATCTGGACTTAACAGCCGGACTAGTCTGTAACCTCTCACCGTGAAAACTCTCTTTTTGGGATGCATGAAGAAGCCTCCTCGTGTAGCGCAGTTTGTTTCGCCAGATACTCAACTGAACCGAGCGCTCTGCGCATCCTGGACAGTCACACCCAACACCTTATTTGACTGGCCAATTCTTCCCTTGCGGTGGTAGGGCTAACGCCCGCCTGGTTTGCGACCACCCTCCCACCGTAATCCGGCGTCAAGCAGCCTGCTGTGCTTCGTCGATGCGTTGGAGTTCCAGTGCCTTAGGCATCTTCTGGGCACGCTCGTTCCATCGTAGACCTCATCCATCGCTTTCCATCAGGCGTGATCGAGGTCAAGAGCGGGCCCATCGAGCAATTAAAAAAAAAAAATAATGATGTAGTGAGCTGTCAGTCCACTTGATGCTAGGGATTGACACAATTGACAGCTCATTTCACCTATGTTTTCATGGAGAGATTTTTACAGAAAAGATTGCAGATTTTAGAGGGTCCTTCCTCTCCAGCAAGGACATCTCATTGTATAGCTAGTGCCATCCACGAAGACGCGCCCCACTCTTCTTACTAATCGCTAGTGGTTATCGCTAGTTAATTCCGCTAGTGTTTTAGTTTTTTGATACACACTAATTTTCCACTAATAAGTAGTTACTGTGTATCGACAAAACTAAAACACTAGCGGAATGTTGCATACTTGTACTGTAAGCGATTAGGAAGAAGAGTGGGGCGCGTCTTCGTGGATAGCGCTATCTGTATCTAAATAATAAACAAACAACACAGGTATAAAAACTTTTCACTTTTAAGATACGCTTCCTAGTATTTTATTCCCTAATAAATTGAACCTAGGAGCCATGCCTCTTTCTCTTGCAAACTAATCCCAAGCCTCATGATGGGGAAAAAGGACCGTTTCAATAAAATATGTGACTACCATTAATTTATCCTTTTTATTTATATTCTTATCTGTTAGTTTTTGCACTATTTCTATAATTTATCGATATCGGTGTTTTAGATGTGTTATTTTTGTGTTTAGAAAAAATTGATCAAACAATATTTACTTACATATAAATTTAGTTGAACAAGTAAGATGAAGAAAACATTTTTTTACAAAGCTATTAGAGCCCATCATGGACTTATATTGTAACGATATTTCATTAATTCAAATCATAATGAAACGCAAACATTAAAGTTTTTCTAACAAACATGACGCATTTATAACCCTCACAGACACAGTAGGGTTACCACAAAAACTTTGATGTTCAACCTCTGCGCAAAATTAAACCAGTTTTTGTGCCACTAACATCAGATCGTTTCGTAGTTGGAGGGTTAGCAAAAGAGCCTTTTTATAACCATTTTCCAGTCGAAATACCACGCTTATGTTCTTTGAGAATATATGTTGTACCTTCCCTCAGATAATAACGAAATATATTGGTTATGTGGAAATAAGTGAATTCTTTTTCCCTCTGTCTTTGTTGTGGATTTCTATTGAAATTGTATTTTGTAATTTCGCTTACACTTTAATTAAAAAAGTTTGGATTGAGGTACTCTTGTTCCTCAATAATAGCGCTTCAAATAGCCTCTGTCTTATCCAAACCTTTAAGGAATACGTAACAAAGGCACAGCTTCATGTAGATGCCAAAATAACCCCAGTTGTTTACTCACCGAAAATCATTCTACGGGACTGGTGGCTGCTCACATATACAAAGCGTGTTAACCATCAAGGAAATACTGCCACGTCCCTGTAAAGGGATACCCGAATACAATTGGCATTCGTCCGCGTTCAGCAAAAGGGGCGGACTCACAGCTACCTCCATTAAATCCGCTACACTAGGGGATGTTACAGGCAAAGTAAAGTTTATATCCCTTGGCAATCTTAATGCCATATTGTATAACATTTACAAAACGTATTAACAGTCGGCACGTGTGCCATCCCTTGTTGCATAGCAGTTTGCAAATCTTTAGAAGCAAGTTGGGAAGAAGGGTTTAATGTACTAAGTTTCTTAAGATTCAGTGTTACATACATCCATCCACACGTACAAAAATTTTTAGAAAAACGTGAAAACGAACGTTTAGAAACATAAAACTTAGGTGAAGTGTGCTGTCAATAGTATCAATCCCTAGTATCGTGGAATGACAGCTCATACTACTCATCTAAGTTTTCACCGAGAGATTTTTACAGAATAGACAAGTTTTTGCTAGATAGTAACTGTCTGAAAATATATGAACCTGACCGGCTGGTTTTTGCAGTCTAACCTCGCCTCGTAAGAAACAGCCAAAGTCATGTATAATCGATGATACCGTGTCGGCTAGTTATATTTTTGTTGTGTCAGCAGTTCTTTCACACAATAAGAGGAGTAGATTTTCACCATCCACGATATATTATTACAAATATTACACAATCTACACATGATAAAATTCTCACGACGCCAGTAAAGATATTTCAGCGTTTGAGTGATCAAAGTACTCGTATGTCTAAGTAATAGTTGACATAGCTCTTTTGGTATTCTCATGTTTGGTATCCTTCTGAACTTGTGATTTAACATTTTTTTTCAATTCATTCAAGGGTTAATATTATAATTAGGTACACTTTAGCAGTCGGAAATTCGGAATTGTGAATACGCACTTTCTAAAACTTAACACATTACATAAATTCACGGCTTCACGCCTGGTTTCCAGGGTTAGGCAGAGTAGTACTTATTGATATTACATCCACATTTCACCAGTTATGTTTAAGTCCCATGTGATAGGGGAGCCTATTGCCATTATTGTTCTATTCTGAAACTATTAATTTTTAACGGTATTAAGGTAACCAGCTCATATCCTAATGCACTTCTCTATAGATATTTAGAAAATAAATTCAAGCCTTGAGGACACTGTTGGTATATCCTGTACTACCTTAGTGCCTCCCATAACTCCCTAAAGTAATGCCAAAAAAATATAGGATACTTTACTGTTAGCCTGCATCATCTCACTGCTGGGCAAAGGCCATGCCCATGACTTCGAGCTCTTTCGATCCATCGAAGACTGGTCGTTTGTTTCGTCCAGCTCGTCCCGCCATCTTCTACTGGGCACAATTACGTAAACCCTTATTTAATTACTTTGCACTCTTCGACTTTTCGGCAAGTATGACGTATGATAGGGTCACCCAATACATTAAATATTCGTTAATTAACCTAAAACCTTTTAATAAAGTTGTGTCATGTTCATAGAAGACACATTTATAGTCTTTATTGGAAGAAACCACGCATAATAAAGACTGGGCTGAGTTGGTGCTGTAACAACATGAACTATCCGATCTGTCATAGTTACATAATCAGCCTATAATGTTCCCACTGCTGGGACACAGGCCTCTTCTCTGTGAGAGGGAGTGGGCCGTAATCCACTACGCGGGCCCAGTGCGGGTTGGTAGATGTCACATATCTTCAAATTGTTGGTTCTAGGATATGTTTCCTCACGATGTTTTCCTTCGCCATCATAGTTAATGAGTGAATTTCATTATTTCCTTTACGTAGTTTATCCAATTGTCTTTGACTTGATTTCAAATCAAACCTCGACTGCCGCGTTGGTCTATAGTGGTCGCAAGCGCTACTGCTGAGGATGCGGGTTCAATTCCCAGGCCGGGCAAAGCGTTGTTAGGTTTTTCCTTCAAGAATTACTCAGTATTCTCTCGTAGTTTGGATTTGTGTTGCTGGCAACAGGCTCACCCCCTATAACATGGGGCTTAACAATAACCCGAAACGGAAAATAGACGTGATGTTATGCAATGTTTATTGAAAATCTTTGCCCTAACGTGCTCGTTCAATTCTATCATCACTATCCATTTGTATTACGAGTTAAATAAGTATTTATTCACAAAGATACAAAAATTACAAGCTAACACTAAAATATATATTTATTATTATACTAATATATAATAAAAAATTAAAAAGAAAGGCAGGAGGTCATTGGGCATCAAAAAATTCGTCCGCATCGCTGTCAATGAGATAAGTGCCCAAAAGGCTGGCAGCATTACCACGTTGGATGGCAATGCTGATTCTTTGGGCTAAAAATAGGCCAGCACTCTGGTCACGTGAAGAGTCAACCAACCGCTTGGCGATGACCGGAAACATTTGTCGCAAGTCACCTAGTACGTTTTTGCCCACAAACGGAATCGAGAAAACCAAATCGATCCATTATCGTAGAAAAAATGTACTTTCTCGTCTCCAGCCCCTCAGTAATAGCTACAACATTAGGCCCAGGCTCTGTCTTTTCCGATATTATATCGAGCAGATTATCGATTTCCGATTATTCGTAAAATATGCTTACTCCCCTTAAATGTTGTGCAGCTATTACGAGCCTGGCTTGTTCTATCTTACACTAGATTTTATCTGCCGTTTGCTCCGGAGCGGTAAACATGTTTGGTCCACGAACTAGTTAGAGACAAATAGATAAAAAGTGCTGGCTATGCTGAAAAATATTCAATCATTGACTTGAGTTTTTGTGGACGTAAATAATGGGTGTGAAATTGTGAATATTTGTACGGTGATATACACCAAGACAAGATTAGGACAAAGTATTCTCATTCATAATCAGCCTATAATGTTTCCACTGCTGGGACACAGGCCTCCTCTCTTCCACAGGGCTTTAATCTACATGCGGGCCCAGTGTAGGTTGGTAGATGTCACTTGTCTTCGATTCTAGGAAAAGCCGGTATCTTCACAATGTTTTTCTTCACCGTTTTGAGACCAGTGATGATGAAATTATTTACACAAAGTAGCGCCTGCCTGGGTTCAAACCACGACGCAAGTCGTCATAAGTCGGAGACGTTACTACTGGGCCACCACTGCTCTCATGACATATTCTCTTTATTGTGAACCAAAAAAAAAATTTTTTTTTTAACCTGATGTCATCGCAGGTAAATGTTTTCACAAGAACGTTGATTTCAATTAAGCTATAAAAGGACATTGAAACACTTAAGATCCTTCCAGAAGCGTCATTTTATATGCCCCTAATTAATCTAAAGACATTTATCAAAAGGAACATTCCTCCAGGTCGGAAATTAAAACACTTATTCAATTTTATCGCGTCTGCAAGTACCATCCGATGTGTCCCGAATTGGTATAAGTAGGCCTCTAATCCTCACTTCATTGGGCGAATCCGTCACTTTAGATATTCATTCGTTCCCATTACGTTTGTTCTGGATTTACTTTCATTCCTATTGAAAAGATTCTTGAAGACGATGAATTGTGATTGCGCTGTAGGTAGGTCGTCGACTCCAGGAACTTTGATTGGTGCTGGTGACTGATAAAAGGAGAGTCAAAGGCTTTGTTACAATAGTAGATAGATATGTGCTGTTACCGATTATCGTACATATTGTAAAATTGTAACCAAAAAACAAGATTATTTAAAAAGTTAGAAATTTCAAGAATCGCGATACAATTTATTCGAATGTTTATTTTAATCATAGGGGCACATTCAAAATCAATCTCAATTGAAACAAAATGTCATAAAATACCGCATCAAAAGACGAAATTTAAGCAATATCTCGTTCCTTACAATGACTATTTGATTTCTATTCATAACAATTCAATAGAAGTTCTAAAGTCTTAATAACAGCTAGAAATAACAGTAACGTTAGTTTAACGTAAAGATGGAGGCAGGCGTCGCAGTCTACCGTCTCTTTGTGACGGTCTTAATTGTCTAGCGAGATTTCATTGCGGCCCAAATCCGGCCCCGACTTCCAGAGACACTTAAATAAATCCCGAAAAGTACCATTTATTTTACCCCACGCTCATAACAGACCGACTTTTAAAACATACTCTACGTCTTTTAAAAGTAAAAGTACGAATAAATCTTAATTAGCTTCGTTATTTTAATTCGCGTTTTAAATTTTTTCAACCTTGTTACATTAACTTTTTATGCCTATGAGAACTTGACTGCACTTTTACCATTGTCTGCGTTTGACAACAAAGCTCTTACTTTCCCCAAAATAACCAGATTAAAAACATAGATCAAGAGATTTTCGGAGTAAATTCGAAAACTCCGTCTAATAGAATTACTTGGGTAATCTTTCAGAAATGATCTTTGGACCAAAGGAGCTAACCGAGCGTTCGGCTTTGCTGAGGAATTCCGAATTACTATTCGACAGTTTTTATGTACACGACAACATATCAAGCTATACATTTCCAGTTTTAGCTGACCTCAGATTGTATAGGCTTTTCGTAATGTGAGAAGTCAGATTATACTGAAAATGTATAGCTTGATACGTCGGCGTACAAACAAAAGGTTAATATATCGTGTACCGATATAATTCAATATCCTGTAGTCACAATACCGTAACAAATACATCTGAACAAGAAATAAACGATGGTTTAAACAATAGCAAGGACGTCACCGTTGCATGAGACAAAAAGGTCATTGTTACGCATCATTACTCAATCATCGGCGTCCCTCTTCTGGGTCGAGACCACAGAATCTGTTAATAAAAGATTTAACCAAGATAAACCGATTCTAAGAATGCTCGAACTGTTTTAGTCGCCAATTTAAACCAATAAACGTAATTATGGAAGCAATTACCTTTGTCATACTTTGACGTTATATTTTGTTCGTTCTTAATGTCATTTTACTGAAGGCATATAATTAGTCGAACCTCTAATAATTCCCATTTTGCGCTCCTAAAAATATTATTAGATACTCTAATATAATGTTTGCGCCTCTTTTTATGAACCTCAAATAAATCCTATTGTGGGGTCCTAAAAATACTAGAGGCCAGACAATTATTAAAAAAAAATGTACATCTTTAGAATTTTGCTGATCCGCAGTTAAATTTTCCTTTAAGTACTGAAGGTAAAAATGTTTCTTGGTAGAAGAAATATTTTTACGTTGCATTTTCCTTTAATGGTACAGCCAGCTTAAATAAAAGAATAGATGGGACATCATTTTATACTCTGAGAACGACGCTGAAATAAATTATTTTCCTCTTTTTATCTCGTGTTTTTCGATACAATTTTACCATTTCAATATTTATAACGCAAGCGGAAAAATAAATTCAAGAAATTATTTATACGCGTATTAATTTATTCACAAAAACGAACCTTACATAATGTTATACAGTGTGTGCACATAACTAGCCGTAGTTTTTGTTCGCTCCAACAATGGAGTCCCGTGTGTACCTGTTCTATTTGTTTTGCGTCAAACAAGAGGAAGATTGACTTCGAAACGGAAGTCGTATTGTGTATGTTTTTGCTGCATTATATTGACATTGTTTAACGTAGGTAGTCCGTGAGACTACAAAGTGAACCAACCTGTGGTATGAACCATGAAGGTTTGAAAGAAATGGGAGGACTGTTCTTGTTTAATTTTTGTGCGATATGGTTCTTGGTAAAACCGTGTCTTATCATTAGGTGCCAGAGAGATGTATTTATGAAGTAAGAGGATAGCCAAAAGCGTACTTTACTATACTAATAACAACACTGCGTTTTCTGATCTGTTTGTTCCGGGGCGATAATGAGTAAACATTATCTTAGCTAACATTAGTTTGGATGCCCTATCCTATCTCGCTAATATTATTTTGAGTGAGGAAACCGGTATGTCTTACAACCAAAAATTCGAAGATATGTGACATCTACTAACGCGCAGTGAGCCCGAGTGGTAGATTACGGCCCCACTCCCTCCCGAAGATAGGAGCCATAGGAGGCCTGTATCCCAGTAATGAAAACATTTTAGGCTGATTATGTAATATTATTTTACAAAAATTTAGCATTACTAGAAACTAATTTGCTGGAAGAAATTTCTTAAGAAATAAGCAGTACCTTTGTACTCAAATCTCAATTATGTTTATATCTCTATGTATTTGACTGTGTGTACATAAATAATAAAATAAATAAATAATTGGGTAAATCGTAAAACAATTTAAATCTTAGGAGCCCAGCAAATGTCATTGAAATTCACGATTGACGTTTATCTTCGGCGAGAGTAAATAACCGATGAGCTGGCTATGTGGGCACCAAATAGATAGGTACCCAATATCGGCCTGACCCACCCATTTATCTAGGCTTAAGTTCGGCCTAGGGTGAGCCTCGTCCGCCACCGGATATTATATCTGGTATATCATTTTCGGAGTATACGTATTTCAGTTAGTGGTATGATGATTTCTCGTAATTAATTTTGTGACATCATTCAATTAATAAAAATCGGTGTGTCATTGACCTGAAGGCCAATTCCCGTAATTAAAAACGTTCAAAATCTAGTCGCAATCTTATCTCAGCGACAATCGATATCAAAAACTTTTCGAAAATGTGGGGAAATTAGAGGTATTTTTGACAGATTGAGACTGAGATCAGACTGTGAACGTTCTTATAATTACGAGAATTTCCGCTATGGTCGGATCAAAATCAAGAACCACTTCCGGAAGAATTGTATTTTTTTTTATTAATTACATTAATAATTAATATTAAGCACCTCTCCCACCTGTCTGTCACGAAATTTCTTTCTTCCCATTTCTAAGAGCTAAGTATTACGGACTGTCGGCGACTCGGTCCCTCGGCGACCAAAACATAGGCATCTAGGGCCAGGAGGCCAAGCCGAGCGGGAGCGACCTGCTAGCCTGCTACAGTATTCCAAGTACATTCGTACAGAATGGACGTCGAAGAAGTTACAATAGTAGTGATAATCCTTCACGTCCAAATAACTCCACTATTTATTCCCACTGTTTTTTCTTCAAATCCCGATTAAAATATTCATCACTAGATAAATCCCAAATAGCTTTTCGGGATGGTATTTTCCAATATAAATTTATCGATATCGAAAGCCTGAGCCATTTTTGTGAGCGACGTCCGGACCTTGAGACAGTTGCTCGCAGTGTGAATGCTTCCTAATAGGTGAAACTGCAATAAAAGCAGAAAATATAACACAATTCTTTTCTTACGGTTTCATTCACGGTTAAATCCAGAGTGACGAATCTATAAAATGCGTGGCGTGTCTGGAACTGCCTTTCGTGATGCCGACAGAAAGCTGTTTATGGGCTCTGAACCTTCCTTCCTACTTACCCTTTTAGTGTCAAGACTAACCTTTAAATCCGCATTCCGGGAGAGTACGCTTTTGAGCGACTTCGAAATACTTCGGAAGTCTGGCCAGCATAATCTTGAGAGTTTGAGAGGCGGCGAAATAAGGAATGAAATTAAAATGTTCTAAATTTGACATGACTGCCAACATATACTGCAATTAAACGTGTTATATTAGTCTCATATAACGTGTGAATATTATGTTATATTAATATAACAGCGCATGTTTGTAGTTCCAGCAGGGCGTATAAACCCACAAATTCAACGACGGCGCATTTAGTTCAAAGGCTAAGCTCGAACGAATCGTTCCGCGTCGTTATTCATATTTTATACGCAACACATAGTGTGTACATGTTCACTGGCATTTGTGGCTGAGCTCTTAATGAACTCGCGCCAAGCGGGTGAAAGATTCATTAAATCTTCGGAAGTAGGCGCGACACAGGCCACCGCATCTCATTAAATATTCCCGATATTTTCGGTGAACTGGCGAATATTTCCAGCAATTATGGAAATTACCAAACCGCCGCTTGGAAATGAATTTTGGGAATTTAGTTGCGAGAGGAAACTCAACCCTTTCGAGCGACGAGTTTCTTGAACAATCTTATGATTTTATTAAGATTAAAATTATTCAATTCTCCGTTGTGAATGATAATGACGTGAGGATTTTGCATAGGCTGTTGGACACAGTCAAGATATGTAGAATAATGCGAACATACCTAGATAAACTGACGTCTTTTTCCCATATGAGGAAGTTAGAAACTACACGTAGAATAATGTAACCCTTGTATGTAGTATGAGAGCAGTGGTGGCCTAGTGGTAACGGCCGCGACTTACGAGTTGGAGGTCGTAGGTTCGAACCCAGACAGGCGCTTTTTTTTTTGTTAGCCTATTTTGTGTCCCACTGCTGGGAAAAGGCCTCCCCTTTTTTCTTCCAAACCAAGACAGGCGCTTTACTTTGTGTAAATTATTTCATCACCACTGCTCTCAAAACGGTGAAGGAAAACATCGTGAGGAAACCGGCATCTCTTAGAACCAAAAATTCGAAGACATGTGACATCTACCAACCCGCACTGGGCCCGCGTGGTGGATTACGGCCCACTCCCTCTCACAGAGAGGAGGCCTGTGTCCCAGCAGTGGGAACATTACAGGCTGATTATGATTATGTAGTATGGGATCTGATCCTACGTGAAAAAACAAAATATGCAGTGTTTATACCTAACAATTAATGCTATCTGTGATCTAGAAAAAAATACGATACGCGTAATTAGTAACTCGGTACCAGTAGACCAACTATAATTAAAATTGCCGTGAGAACAGAGAAAAAAGACAGACCGGTAATTTGAATATTATGCCAATGTATGAAATTATGAGAACAGGAAATGGTGGAGGAGCAAATGATAATAGCTACTAACCACATTATGTATTAATAATTATTTACAAAAAATAAGCATATCGTTTTTAAAAGAAATACCTATTTTAACGAAAATGTGGGACAATCACATTTGATTCGCCTAGTATTCCGTGGAAAACCGAAAAAGATAAAAATTATTTTCAAGTCCTTACAGTTTGTTAGGATTTCTTTTGATTTTGGAGATTATTAAGACTACTAATTCATATTATTACCAAAGTATGAAATAGGGTATGTTCCAAGTTAATTTCACTCCTTCGTGCTTTCTTTCATAACTCCCGAAATCCGAAAATCCGTGTGAACAGTTAATCGAAAAAGTGATTTGTCGCGTTGCGTGCGTACTGTAATGTACAGCCTTGATTGTTTCCTAACGATTACATTGATTTTATCACGAACTCGTTACACACTTCCTCCTACAAAAGAAATGCTCATAAATAAACATTTTTGTCAAGTTGAATGATTTCAGGAATTGAACAGTTAACTACCTAATACGGTTCAGTTTACAGAATTTGGACTGAAGAAAAAACTAGATCAGTAACTGGTTACAGAGAACTTAACAATAACAGTATTATTGTTAGACTAGTTGTAGCCCGCGACTTCGTCTGCGATCCAAGATGAAAAATTTCCTTACCCAGGTGATGGTCTATCTGAGTTAAAAATTTCATCCAAATCCGTTTAGCCGTTTTTGGCGTGATTGAGTAACAAACGAAAAAACTCACTTTCATATTTATAATGTTAGGATTCTTGTTGGTTCTATAAATACTGAAATTATTTATCAAAACATATCTAATAATAGATAATTAATCGACCAACTAATTCTGAGAACAGCTCTAGTATCTTCATAATTCGTTTCTGTTATCAAATTATTCAGTTGATAAATGATTCAGATATCGACAAATAAATGCGTCGTTGGCGTGGATTTGAATAATTAGTGAACGAGAAATTTCGCGAGCTCTCAGGCAACTGTCAAAAGTGCCAACGTGTTTTCGGAATTCACACTTTCACAGCTAGAGAGAAAATTTAATTGAAACATGTGTTCATACTTCCTCAAGGTACGCTTTAAACTTATAATCGTATCCATAGAAAGTTGTATATAAGTTACTAACAGTTTGAGCTGCTAAAACCATTTCTAGTTACTTGCTTGTTTCCGTTCTGATTACGTCGACTGGTACAATAAATCAATACGTATGCTTTGACGACTTACTCGTAAGTGTATCGTTGCTATCAAACATCTAAGGTAACTCGAAACGCGTGTGAGAACTAAATATACACACATTAACGAACTGTTTATGTTGGATTACGCTGTGGTGGGTGGACCCGGGTAATGAAAATGACATCTACATCTTTCCGTGGGTGCGGTTGAATACTTAACGACTTAAGAATTGTAGCCAATTCGACGTCACAATGTGGCTGCAATGGACATGTTACGTTTGAATGAAACGACAGAAAGTGTGCTTTTTACAAATAATATAGGTAATGATTCCCATATCAAACATAAATAACATAAAACTGTAATCAATTGTTGTAAAACTGGTAATAATAGAGGTCTATTAGCTCCTCTACCTATATTTTAGCCAAAGACATTTTCAGACTGGTATGATAAAATCCATTATTCTTTCCAGGTGAGAACAACTGCAGACGGAAGAGTGTTGAAAGAGAAGATTGGCGCGATGCGGGCGGCGGGGCCCCCGTAAGGTCCCGCCCCGCTATGGGCTCGAACATCAGCCAGCACTCCGCCAAAGGACTAAAGGGGCGGCGCGCACGCTCCAGCGGCGATCTCTGCAATGGCGACACCAAGTCTCAAACAGAATCGTCCGTCTGCGGCTCTGTGGTCGGCGATGTTATGGGCTGGAACAGGTCTCTGCCGAACCATCTAGACGGCAACAGACATTTGGCCGACTACAGCCGAGTGAACAACAATTACGGGGAGTTCGGGACTTATAACCGCTGCCACCCGAAGGGCGGACGCGGTCTGCGGTACAGGGTTAGCAAGTCCGGTGAGTGAAATGTTAATGTTGTTGTTATATAACGTGTAGCGTAACTTACTGGGATGCTTATGTGATGTATCCATTCTGCGTCCTTTTTCACCCCATGTTCAGTGTAGCCTTCATTTATGTGCAATAAACCCTTTTGTTTAATTTTTCGTATACACATAATCCTTCCAGGAACTCTTTCCCAGACTTGGGGGAGGCCTTTGCCCAGCAGTGGGGCAGTATAGGCTAAAAAAAAAATACACATAATACACTATATGTATTTTACTCTCCTCACAATGTTTACTATACATGCCTAACTTTCATTATGTTCTTTGATGCGTTTCTCAGTTTTAGCTGATAGCACCTGTATTATTTAGCCCATTCACAGAAATCCTTTAGTAATCTTTATTCCTCTCAAATTCATGACTACAGAATCACTTAATTTTAATAAAAGCATGAATAAAAATAAATTGTGTTCATCCGTATCCGATACGGGGCCGGAACAGCGCAACCCGGAGAATCACTGTACTTAAACCCGGAATTTCTAGACATTTAAAGTTCTCGTAACAATTTTTGGACCTATTCCAACATTGGGATTCCGCAATTGTATTATGTATACCTACCCTTTTATTAGTCGTTCCCTTTAACCTACTTTCATTGAGAAAATAAAGGCGATCTGTTCCAATGGAAATGATTTTAATAAAAAGAAGTTAATCTTTGTAGCCGTTAACAAAAAGGAGTCATTTGGACTGTACCCTTTAGCCCTCCGACGCCCTCAATTCGGAACTGAGCAATTCAACGAAGAATTACATATCTCAGCGCCATTTTGCGATAATATAAACGAGCTTTTTGTAGAGGACAACAATAACACATCTTTTCTAAAAGTGTTTCCCTTTCATTCATTCAAATTTACTAAACGAAATTCCCGTGTAAGTTAGATTAACTTTTTAATTGTTAACTACGATACATCTTCCACCATCAAATCTAAGCCTTTGTTTGTGAAAACAAAGGCTCTAATCGGACTACAATCTTGCATTTAATGGCTTGTGATTATCATCATCATAACTGTAGCTTTTGTGGATGTACCAATTTATTTGGTGTTTAGTCACTTATAAATAAATAGATATGCCCCGCACTTCTTTCAACACCTAATTTATCTTCTTTTATTAACAGTACCAGAACTATTTCACAATCTTTAACTTCACTAACTCCAATAACACTCCCTTTAATTTCCTCCTAGCTCCCAAAAGATCTTCAAATTGATAGTAAATCTATAACCCCACTTGCAATTATTTCAACACCTAATCAATCTTCTGCTATTAACAGAACCACAGCTACTTTACAATCTTTAACTTTACCAACTCCAATAAACACTCCGTTTGAAATTCCTCCTCGTTCCCTGAAGAGTACCTATCTTCAAATCGATAGTAAATCTATAACATCCTACTTCAAATTCGCCTCACGTCTCCCGCCACTCGAAACATAAATAATTTTTCGTGCAAAATAACGTCTATATCCAGTCGGATATGTATTCTGCTCACTTTATCGCTGGTTCTTACGAGTTTTTATCGTGAGAGGACGGCCTAGAATTAATGGGGGTGATTACTGAAGCGGTTTAATTGAAATATCGCTAAGATGGAGATAAAGACATAGGTATCAGAATGATGATGATAATATTTTGTGTGTGCTTGGGCTATCTGTCGGGGCTAATTCAATTAGTGGCTTGGAAAGTCTTAGCTGCAGTATTGAGTCATCAGTCATCATCGAGGTCAAATCACATTGGATTGCACGAACTGATGCATATAAATGAAATAAAAACAACCATAATCATTTCCTTGTTATACTCTCAGATTATGCCTTCTAGTATAATTATATCCTCTTCGAAAATATGTTTTGAATGTTTGTTGAGGTTGAAGTTGAATTCCTTTAAACAGAATACATCGTAAATACACCAAATCCCTTCCTAAAATCCGCTAATTAACCACACGAAGCTTAAATATCTTTTAAGCAAGTAAACAAATAAATCACAAGTTCTCTCCACCAAGTAGTGAAATCAAAGTTCCAGGCAACTGTTTACTTACAAAACAAACTCATTAGATGAGTTGCTAGTTACCTCATAATCTACGCTAACAGTACCAATTAGCTGTTGAAACAATAAACGCGGAACTACGTCTTATTCAGTTAACTTTAGTGGAGCTTTTGTTATGTTGCTATCGTCATCGGTTGAACGTGCTTTGTTTGGCACAGTAGGTTTGTCAGGAAGTTTTGGCTCTAGGGGAAACTGATATTCAATAACTAAATAGAGGCTGCTTCGATATCCGTGACCAGAACCGTCAACAAGCTCTAAACTTTTCGTCAATCGTATACAAACACAATTAAATATGTAATTTAAAATTATTTGGTTGAGAGTCTGTGTGCATTTTCTAGTTTTTCTAAACGCTAGTAAAATTGCACCTATTTCCTACAAATCAATAAACCAAAACTAAATCAGGTTGCATTTTACCTTAATAATATTCAAAAGAATATAAGAACGAAGGCGCAATTTAGTTACTTTAATAATATTCTCTTCTGAAGCCGGGATAAAAACTTGTTCAAATCTTGGCACCTCATCTGCAGACAATCTGGTTTAAAATATGGTGTAACTCGAGCGGCTTTTCACTTAAATTTTTATGTTCTTTGAAATCTAGATAGGAAATATCTGGGCCGCAGGCAGCGATAAGGATGGGGATAAAAAACGTAAAAACGTCTAATGGGCTTGTGGTGTGAGGCTCATCGATCATTGGCAAGAAAAAACTAAGAAACGATAGCGGTAATAAGGTAGAGAAATGTGGGTGATTTGAAACTAGCTGATGGAAGTTGATAAAGTAGTAGATTCAGAAAATATTATATAATATATACTCATCGATGTCGATAACGGCGACCCTTGGAAATCAAATCCTTGCGTGTGCCTCAGATGGCTCGCTAGACCGAATTTAGATTTGAACACTCTAACTAGAATAATAAAGTGAAAAAAGAATACAGTGTTTGAATAACAGGGGTTATACTAGAACTCGGCTTGGATTAGGCAGTAGGCTACGCGTCCCCATGGACATCGTTAAAGTGTGACTAAAGGTAATCCTTTAGCGCATAGGAGAATTGACCCAACCCATTGACGATTACGTCAATGGGTTGGATCGATTATCCTATGCGCTAATAACGACAAACTGCGTATACTCAAATTCATGAGACACGCCAATAGTATATTAGAATAAAGAAACATAATATTACGTTTCTGGCACGACGTAAATGTGGCAATATTGTATCATAATAATTAGACACCTATAGACTTAATAAAAAGCTTTTCCCACGAATATTCAAACAACAAGGCATTTTTGTTCCATGTTTTGACTCCCAAACTAAGTTCATTCAACTTAGTTAGCCAATCCAAAGCCTAAAATTCAGTTCGTTATCCAACCACAGTCTGGTAATGAAATTAGAACGTCTTCTAGACAGATGTTGTGTCCTGAATTAAGGTCGTGCTGCCCGGAATGTTCTAGCAACCGTCAGATAAATGCTGCAGCCATAATTACAATAAATTCACATTTAACACTGCAGTTCTGTACGGACGCAGCGACATGTTCTGGATACATTGTAGATAAGAACAGAACATCCATAAGAAAGAATGATAAGACTCGCTCATGATAGGCGAAAGGAGGGAAGAGTAATCGGCCACATTTATTAGACGTCAATCTTACCTTGGTGAGGAAAAGACTGCAGACTGCTATTGCCACTGGGGCTCTAAAAACAGATAGATGGGGTGTGACCGTTCGATTTGTCAAACGCACTTACTACTTAACCCGGCTGGAGACAGTAGCAATGGTGCAAGATGGTACGGTCGCAAATCTAGCCCTCACGCATTTTCTTGTTCAAAATCTGCATTATGTTCAGCAATGGTATCCGATAGGCTATGCATTAACAACCTACGACAACAACAAATAATTTCGTAAATCATTCTCCAAACACTTGAATGCAGAAGTCAATAGCTTGTGTTGTAGCAACATTTTTGTCGCTTGCCTTTGTATGAGCAAATTTTCGCGAATACCGCAGAGTGTTCCTTTTGTACCAGTCTCACTGTTTAATGGCGCAGGGTTCGGCCATGCTCGCTGACGTCATCGCTCCGAATAACTTCGGGTCAAGGACGGTACGGAAGGGGTGGCCGATCGCGTGCCCAAAACCAGCGATAATTCTAATACATTACTTACATAAAGTGTCAACTATACGAAGTAGTTCGTAGTTTGTTTTTGAAGTGACAAAAGATTGTTCATGATTATTTAGTTTATTCATAAGCATTTTTATGAAATGCGAAAACATGCCTTGATATCAATCACCCAGAAAGTCATATACATGTATGGAAATGGAAAGACGCGCACGTTTCAACGTTAACGTGGACGAAAAAAAACGTTTTCATATATTTCCATACATTTTACTTCTCCGTGTTGTCGTGACGATATTATCGTTACGTTAGCAATTTATAAAAACGCACATTAGGTAATACTTACGTCTTTGATCTCATAAAGGCTTAAATTGATGTAATGCTGCAGCTAACCATTGCCGGTACTGTATCATATTATGATAAATTGCGGCAAAATTCCAGCTTTCAACAGCCAAAAAAAAAATAACAAAAATTTAAAAGTACATTGTCTGTTATCTGGTAAATAAACCTAGGACCTCAGGCTCAGCACCCTTATAAGTACGTAAGACCAATAAAGTATCCGTCGAATGTAATCTCGAGCCGGCTGCATAAAACAAAGTATGAATAGACTGCGATAACATCGCCTTGTAAATCAGGTACAAGCCGCTACTGCTCCAATGTTATCTGATTAATTACTGATAAGATATTGCATGAAATTATACAAAGATATTTTAGAAAGATCAACATTCTGGCTTTGTGACCTCAATATTTCTTCCACCTAATGGTGTACAATAACCTCTTCCATTCCTGAAAACTAATTGTTCGTATTTGTTTTCGAACTTCGTAATTGTTTTTGCCTACAAATCATTTGAGTGCTAACCCTGACCCAACTATCCTTCAGAAACAAAAGGCGAGTTGAAAACATTCCGTGTTTTCGCACTATCCGAACCGATTTGTCTTGCCACCTAATCAGTAAAAGAAAATGTGGGGGGAATTCTTTCGTACTAAGACCGTTATTAATCCCAATTTGCCCGCGTCCGAATCAGACTCTTCGCTCGACATTGATATATGGCTAATGGCTACAGTATTGTTAAAACTTTTAGCAGTTTCACCTTGGCGTAAAGTATAAAGATTAGATTAATATGCTAAACGGGAGACGGTGCTCGTATTTAAAAAATGATTGATACGTTTATTAAAAAGTTTAAACAGACTTGAGTAAAAGGTCGTTGGAAATTGTAAGAGTGATGAGTTCCTACTTTTATAGTGTAGAGAAATAAGAATCGGAAGTAGTCATTTGTAACGTCTTATTTACAAAGTAGTACCCAAGAGCGAAATTCTTTACATACCTCCCGCGGTCATCAATAACCGCAGAATCACGCAAAATACGTGAATAAGAAAATGATAGAGCGAAGTATAGAAAAACGGTACGGGATTTGTATAAATTCGCTATCAGTCATGGAGAGGGAGAGTTATCGAATTTTCCATAGTGGGGAAAAAGGTTGAGAATCCCATTCCGGGGTGTCGAAGGAATACATTATCCCGTGGATCCCGCACACCTGAGGCCAACCTTCGCAGTAACAGCTTACTTAAACGGTTACTAAACAAGCACCCCTCTATACGTTTCCCGTCGTGATTGATTAATTGAGCCACATTAAATATGTTATTAGTGGTTCTTTTCATATGCCTCGTATTATAGGAGAGATACTCGTTAATAGCGGGTTATATTTCATCTTATGTCATATTTTCCTCCCTAATGTATTTTTGTTAATTGTTATTTGACTTTATACGATATTTTGCCATTTGTCTTTATTAAACAATATAAATAAAGTCAGAGTGCAAGAAAGACTCTCTCAGCAGGGCAGAACCCTGCTGTAAGTTCAACGGAATCTTTTCTCAGCAAACGTAACGCAATATATTTTCTATTTCCGACTGCAAATAAAACTCTTAGCTCGTATTTCTCATAACGTTACCTTTTCGTATTTTTAGTTGTTAAAGCACAGGATACTAGTAATAAATTGTAGTTTCATAAAATGGCGGCTTATGAACTAGATCAGTAATGTTTTTAGATGTTATCTAAAAACTTCCGCGTTATTGTTTGGACGCAGTTTGTATACACACATATAATTTTACTAAACGTCTTATTCAACATTCATGGCTTCCGCTTAAATTAGCAGTCACTGCTGTCTGAACTAAGAATTCAATAATATATTACTCATAACCAAAGCGGAAATGATTATCTTCTACAGCTCATCCAAAATAGCGTTATAGCGTAACCATTATCAGCCAATCTACACTAGTTCATTGTTGCCGCGGCAAGAACATCCCATAATATCGATAGTGCTCCCATGAGGAAAAAATGCACATACGGAATAACCCCCGACTATCACAGGCAATTCCCTTACTACCCAATATTCACCTACGATCCCGCTAACTTGCATTTTGCCCTCATAAAACAGCGGAACAACACGAAAACTTTAGGCAGCAAAACTTGTTGTAATACAATTTTAGTTGACAAAACTTGTGTTCAAAAGAAGATTGTTTTTCCTACGTACGGGAAGGTGGCGAGCCTTTTCACTACCTTTGAACACTTTAATCTGAGCCTTTCAAAGCTCCTCTGACTTGCCTTTTACGTCATGCGACAAAGCTTGAATTAATCTCCTAACAAAATTTTCTTGGAAGGAGGAATATATTGAAACCATGTTTAATAAATACTTACGTATTATTTTAGAAAATTCCTTCTTAAAATTTAATTTTAGTCGTGAGATGATGATGAGGTCTTTGACATTGGTGTCGACCAAACTGGCTGCAGAATTTTAGCGTCTTTACTTTCATTAATCCTAACAAAAACTGACACTTCAAACCTATTTCCTTTTGCAAAAAATATCTTTGTTTAAACATAAAACGCCGAACATACATCCGTACTTACACAGGCAATTATATCGGACGTTTTGCCTAGCTCACTGCCAGACATGGAGGCGTCACATCTATTGTCACTCTTATCACGTCCCGAGATTTGGGACCGAAGCCTTTATTCCCCTGCCTATTGAATATAACTTCCCCCGACTTCTCTTGTTTACCCATTACCAGTTTAATGTTAAACAAACCCTGGGCTAGAATAATAGTCGTCTATGTTCTAATTAGATAAGTTTCTCGATACGGTCTTAGGTCTCATTTCTTCATTATTAGTGGGTGACTTGGTGCTTCAATTTGAGTTTCCTAATAGATGTTAGTTTTGTTATCCAGGCTTTGAATTATCGTTGAATTTAATTGCTGAGCGTTTACAGTTCGGAAACAATGGCTGAAACAATTTGCTACACCAATTGATGAGCGAAGTAGTGCCCTAATAAAACAGCCTATGTAGTATGTAGGTATACAGAGTGGCTGGGACATCGACGCGCAAACTATAACAATGAATTCAGCATAATTCTAGACCCCAAGGAATTTATCAATGGTTTTCCTACGCGGTCAAAATGTATGGAACAACTATTTTTTTAATAAACGACGAAAAATTTCAACGCAAGGGTGTTCAGAATCGGACGGCGCGTATGTGTTCCACGCGCGCCTCAAAGAGATGTCAGCATAAAGGAAAGGGGCCCGTTAGGGCCGAAGCCTCCCGGGGTAGTGGGATTGTCCGAAAGGGTTACCGCTGCCCGGAACATAAAGGGCTAAGGAAGGAACACGGGTGGGTTTTAGTCAGTAAGAGTCTGACACTCCCTTCCACTCTACACAGAGCGGGCATTTGATGATATCCAATCCATAAAAAAGGGTGTTCAAAATCATCTACCATCGCGGACACTGGCGGTGGACCACTTTTCAACCTTGTTATCAAGGGCTTATGGGTGAAAAGTGGTCAACCGCCATTGTCCGCGGCTGTACATGATTCTAACCCTCTAGTGTAGACATTTTTCATTAGTTATTAAAAAAAAACAGCTGTTTCATAGAAAAGTGTAATAACTACGCGATGAAAGGTATGGAATAGCAATTTTTGTTTAAATAAACAAAAAAAAAAAGTAAAATTTCAACGCAAGGGTGTTCAAAATCATGTACTGAATCCATGGTAACAGGTTGCGCATCGATGTCCCTTCTCCCTACCATCCTGTATTACAAATCCTACAAATAGTGTAAAAGTACGAGTACAAACCAACTAAGTGTTAACTGGAGCAGAAACAAGGAGATATGAATCACCAACGCATTCGAACAGACAGTCAAAACAAAATAAAGAGCAGTGCAGTCATAAAACCCAATAACTACTCTTCAAACATTCCGGATCAAAACAAGAGCCAATCGCCGATAGTTGTTGTGTTGCTGCCCGTAATAGGAACCAATAAGGTGCAGGTGTAAACACAATAAATCACGTCGAAAGCGGCGCCGTTACGATAAGCCGACGCATCTTACGTTCGAGGGTCGTCCATTACATACTATTGGAGTAAGGAGCTAAATATGAAATGTGAAATATGGTGGCGGAAGATGTTAAAGCTCTGAACATTTTTTGTCGGAAAATTGATGGCCTTTATGAGTGTTATGGCAGCTATTATGGGTTCTATAATATCGCGAGATTGCAATTTACGGAGTGTATTTTTATGTCCGGTTCTAATATAAACCGAATCATTACTTCTACCAATAGCTTTTCCATTTGGTACAGTCATGATGCTGGCGTAAAAAGTGATTACAAAATTTTGTCAGCGGGCCACTAAGGGCCACTTAAAATACAGCGCTACGCCATGAAATGAAAGCACGATATTAATACACGAATCTCCTGTTAGTAAATAAAAGTAACAAGGAAAAGTAACTCATACTATCAGCCTTGGAAATATTCTATAGCCTATTTTCCTTAAATATTACTGACATGTTTCTTCACCAAGTTGCGTCAGAGAAAATCGTATCTACATTTAACTAAGTACACCTTTTTCGCAACGTTGTCTGCCCGACAGAAAATAGCAAAAATACACCAATAATTATATCGATATTAAATCAGGCTGATATCGATATTTGTATCATTTAGAGCTAGATCAAATAAGGTTAGCTATGTCCGAGATATCCCGTCAAACGGTGCCCGAGGTTAAGGTATAAAGGTCATCCGTTTATAACCCAAACAAAGGAAAGTTCTCCGTCTTGAATGAAAGAAAAACGGAATAACCTGTAAATAAACGTTAAAAGCTTCTTTACTCTTTTGTTGTATAATTCCTTTCTTTTTTTTTTCAACAATAATTAGGGCCTCGTTGGTCTAGTGGTCGCAAGCGCTACAGCCGAGCATGAAGGCCTGGGTTATATTCTCAGGTCGGGCAAAGGGCCCGCTTTAGCAAACTGGCGATTTGCAAGCTAGTCCGTCGACGCCAGAGTGTACAAAATGGCGTCGAAGGCGCTATTCGCGGCGAGTTCGCCGCGCGCTCGCTGCAAACTCGCAGTGAGTTCGTTGCGCACTCGCCTCGCTTTGGACTCGCTTGCAAATCGCCAGCGCGATAAGGCCCAAAGTGTTATTGGGTTTTCCAATCTGGAATTTGACAATAGCACCCTGGAGTCAGGATTTGTGCCCGGTTGATACCAATAGGCTCGCCCCCATTATAATGGAACTTAAAAACATAACTGGCAAAATGTGGGTGTACTATAGGATCTAATATCACTTGCAGGGCCAACATGGCCAGAGATCGCACAAGACAGAGAGGTTTGGAAGAAAAAAGGAGGCATTTGCCCAGCAGTGGGACACAAAATAGGCTAAAAAATAAAAAAAAACTACAGGAACAACTCTGCCCAACCCTTCGAGGAATCGAGGCATCATGTTAGTCATGTGTTACAAATAGGGTAGCTAAAATATCACAAGTTTCTTATGCTTGTGTAAAATTTTATTAATAAGTAAAATGAATAGTGCTAAGCAAATTCCTAAATAATTAATATTATGATTATGCATGAGAGTTACACGGTCTGCTGACTATTCGCAAAGGCAGGTTTACAGCGGTGTTTACATTACGAAAGTAGTGTCCTGAAACTCGATAGAACTCTAGCGAGATAACCGTAAAATTGACCCTTGTTTGATCGTGGTTGGAGATCTAGCACAATATTGATTGGTCTTTGTTCTTCCATTTTGATTTGCTTTTGTTTTCCGTGAAGTCAGGAACACACATTAGTAACTGGTACAAAAGTAATAATAAAAAAAAATTGTAGCACTCCGGGAGTGCCGACAGAAGTGAAAACTTGAACAATTACGTGTGTATTTTTTGAATCGTCAGGAAATATTTCGAAATATTTATTTCGTGTTGGTTATGGTAACGGTAACAGTGTCGCGAGTTTAATGGTTTTTTCCCATCTCATTTTATTGTGCGAGTGACAGAGAGAGATAGCTTTCTTCTCTCTCATGTAACGAAATGTGCCTAAACGTGACGCGTGCTTGAAATTTCACAGTCAATTCCCGAAATAAGAAGAAGTATCACTTCAATAATAATAAAATATTTTATTGACTTATAGAAGGTTACATTTTCAAATGAAGCCCTAGGTGGTAGTACCTGTGCTTCAGGAGTCAGTGTCATTACACATTTGTGAACATTTACGTCAGTATTTAACATTAGTAAGAATGTAGTTTGCATTATATATATTTAATATTTGCATACCAACTTCTGGTAGATGAAAACGTGGGACTTGCAAGTTACTGGCATGTGTATTTCTGACTTGAAGGTATGAGAATCTCAATGTGACTGTAGAAAAGCCCGATTACAGTTATGTAATGTAAACCACTGAACGTCTCGAATCTAGCATATGAAAAAGTAAAAAAAAAAAAAAATCAAGCCTAGTCTGTAAAACACATAAGTACCTACCTGTGCCGAAAAAAGAATGCCTACAAAAGCAACAAAGCACAAGCTTCGTAAACCAAAGCCTATGGACCCGGGCCACAAAGTGCGTGGTTTTGTCACCCCCTATTTTTGTCAATCTTCACTCACAGTGCAGAGTACACAAACACATAGAACATAGTGCGTAGTTTTGTCGCTCTATTTTTGCCACCATTACTGGAACAAATTCGAAAATTCGTCCGACCCGAGAGTCGGATCGTGGTTTTTTCACTCCATTTCTTTGATTTATTTGACTGCCTCACCCTCGTACAAGACTAACGATTGCAATTGAGTACTCTTGTATCTGTAACTTGATTAGGAGATATTGTGAAAGCCAGAATTAGTAAGAAAAGGGTCTGGAGGTCCTGCATTAAAAAAATTACACCATCCCATTTTTTTACGGATCCCAGGCACCAATATCTTTATGTCTAGAAGAAAAATGGCAGCATTAGAAATCCTTTTGCCAAACGTGATAATTTGTTCTACAGTAGGCTAGTAGAAAGAGTAGATCATTAATAAGATTTTTTTAAATAAAAGATCTACTGGAGTGGCGTGATTAATGAGTCTACCACAAATGACTGAGGATCGATTAAGATTATACGTGAGTGGGTATATGTACCTACCTACCCTTTCCAAGCATTCGCTATCTCACATGAATAACCTACAATTTTCGTCCGTGTTTGCTATCAAAGCATTTAATAAGTACATCAATGGCAATAAATAACCCGAATAAAATATAAAATTTCTCTGAAAGCCATGTTCCGTGCCAATTACTTACAATTGAAAACTGAATATTCACGGAATCGAATCATTTTACATTCAACCTCAACAGTACGTAAAGGTTAGTGCACATTTTATCAGCTCGGCAACGAGCAAGCATCACCTCAGCTTGACCCGTCTATTTTTATTTTGATGAAGTCTTTACTTTCTTTTGTTTCGTTTTTTAATTGTTTCAGCAAACTTGAACTTTATAAAGCAATACTATATTAATTCATCTAGGGTAAAGGCGGGATAGATGCCCCACTTTTTGAAATATCCTCCTAATTAAAAAAAAAACAATTTTATATAAATAATGTCTATGAATTTAGCTAGTTTAATCCTTTATGTTTAACTGTGATTTGTATTTTTGGCCCTACAAATTACAGATTTTGCAAATTTTTGGTTTTTGTGGAACTCCTTTTTTGGGGATAGATGCCTACCCGTATGGATAGTTGCCCCACCATGAAAATACTAAGAAGGATAGATGCCTGCGGCGCGGGATAGATACCCTTCATACTGTATAAACGAAAAACTCAACCAAACTTTTATGAGGTTTTGAGGACAATTGGTGTTTTAGCAGTAAAAAGCTACTCCTAAAACAGAAATTGTTTCCAAGAAACATGGGCCTAATAATGAAAAGCATTTCGCAGTTATTAATTTTTTTTTCAATTGTCATCGTTAGCATATAATTCTACATAATTTGAGGTCAAATAAAATAACCATAACTGTCGGGATATTTCGTTTATCCCCATGGTATTTCTATCCATTTCGTCGAAAGCTGACTGCAATTGTTCTGTAGTCCAAGAACTTACTCGAGCTCGAACTCCTTCCTTTCTTTTGGATTTTCGTGGCATGGTTATGCTACAATCACTAAAAAGTCCAAATACAAATATATGTAAACACATAAAAAATATAACAGAACACAAAAATATGTTCAAAATATACCCTAAAACTACATACCTATGGGTATACATGGTGTATGGAGGGATAGATGCCCCTAGGGGCACCTATACCTCGAAAAATCAGGGCAACTATCCTTTTTGATAGGGATAGATGCCCAAGCATTTTTTTAAATAAATAAAAAACAAAAGAGCAACTATTTACATCTAGATGCATACTTGATGAATCACTTTATTGACGTAATAAATAATATAACGGAATTAATGACTACTTATAAAGTTATACAACAGCAAATACTAACCTTTAAAACTTTGACGTGTTTTTAAAGTTCGCCGCGGAGATGAATGCACACACGAGCGAAACACGTCCTCACCGCACGACGGCCCGTGGCTAACTGAGGTGCGGGGTGCCTGTGGCTCTTAGTTCAACTATTATTTCTTAGTTGCGAGTTTGGGAAGTTAGGTTTTTTGAAAATGAGGCAACTATCCCACTGGGGCATCTATCCCGCCTTTACCCTATTTAATAAAATTCTTAAATTAACACATCAAACAATTCAATTCACAATTAAAGATTCATTCACTCACTGTCAGCAAACCGCTGGGTCTAGGATGCTGAAATTTTGCACAAGAGTTCCTTGTCAGCACGAACGAAGATTTTGTTATGAAAAATCCGTTCCCTAAAAGGGTTAAATAGGGAATGACAGTTTATATGTACGTTCGTCATTTGCCGATACGTTATCCCATCGAGATTACGGCTTAATTAATTTTAAAAATTTGCACTGATTTCCATTAATGTATCATCACGATGTATATTAAATGGGACATTTTTTTTTTGTTTTGTTCGTAACCTCGTCAGAACGACCACGACGCTTAATAAGCTTAAACTAGGCAAGTTTAAGCTTATTAAATGCCAAGATTTGATAATGTGCCCTAAGCTTAACACTTCAAACTTTCAATATCTACGTTTTCATGTAACAGACAAGACAACACATTCAACGAAAACCTGCCAACGAAATGAACTCCACGATATGAATTAAAAATGATTTCCAAAATTAATTTTTTGTTTACATAATTCCGTATTCATAAAGTTCAGTTTCGTTCACAAACTCTACGGACTTTATGCTAAAGAGGGCATGAAATACGCAATGCTCCGTTTTTGTGTTTTTTTAATGTATTTTCATTAATTTTCACCTTTAGGTTGTACTAAAAAGCTTCATACAACGTTTATGTTCCTAAAAGTATATTTAATTGACTATAAAGTTCCACGAAAATACTTAAATTTTATTAAAATCTAGCTTCTAGGCTAATGAACAATTTAATTAAAACCTAAACTATTGCTTAAACGTAGGTAACTAAAAGAAAAGTGCAGGTAAATTAGTTGGGATAGTACCTACATATCTACCTATCCACCGCAAGGTGACTTATAAGAATGCGTATTTGAATGCAGCAGTAGTGGCCTTGAACTTCATAAAACTGAATCGATATCATGAAAGCTGCGGTTATAGCACAACAAAATCCTTCTAACTACATAGGTACACGTAGGAACGTATAATCTAAAGTTACTGTGAATTTTGTCACTGAAATTCCATAAATTACAACATTCTTGCTCATCCTGGCAATAGCATTAAAATTCAAAAGAGTTAATATTTATGTAACTCCAATGCGAATAAAGAAAACTGATAACATCAGTAATTTATTTATTTATTTATTATTACAAAATCCACAGCTCTTTGAAAATTTTCCTTAAAATATTTATGCTAGTCTTACAGCCAATTACGGATTTACAATTTAATAACTATACATAAGTACATGCAACAGAAACAAACATACAGAATAAAGTGAAATGCTTGCACCATCCAAGCATTGCTAAGTGTACAGTGTGAGTGAGTGTGCATGAGGAGTTGTGAATGGGTGTGTGAATATGTGATAGTGGTATGTGGTGATTGTCTGTATACCATCTATATAGCTCAATTTCATTTAGGTTTGTTTGTCAATTCATCACATACTGACGTTATTAATTGTTTCCTAAATATAGCTTTTTTGGTATTAAATATATCAAGATGAGAGAATCTTTTGTTAAAATTCATCCTACCAACAACTGAATTTTGAGCGTAGTTTGTACCACTGTGTGGTACATTGAATAACTGCGTGTGCCTAGTCCACCGAGACGGAGCACTTAACCTTATAACTAAATTATTTAAAACGGTAGTACTGTCAATATTCCCACTACATATACTATAAAGGAATAGCATGTCCAGAATCATACGTCTGTTCTCCAGTGGTAGCATATTATGGTGTTTGCATAATAGCAGATAATCTGTAGAACCAAATCCAGTGCGATAGTTAATATATTTAACGAATTTAGATTGAATTGACTCTAATTGCTGTATATAAACCAAGTAGTGCGGGTTCCAGATATTACTGCAGTATTCTAAAATACTGCGTATGTACGCAAAATAAAGTACCTTGATGCAATTTATATCAGTAAATAATTTACATGTACGCATAATAAATCCTAGGTTTTTGTATGCCTTGCCGACGATACAGGACACATGCTCCGAACACAGAAGCTTTGAGTCTAGGACGACACCAAGATCCCTAATAGCATTGCAACGCACAATATTGCCACCACTAAGATTATAGCTGTATTTAATGAGATTTCGCTTCCTGGTAAAGGTTATAGTCTGACATTTGCTTACATTCACATTGATTCTATTGATAATATAGTAATTAGATAATCTGTTTAAGTCATTTTGAAGCTTCTCACAGTCATGCTCATTTTTTATGGTCATAAAAATCTTGGTGTTGGTGTCTTGGTTGGTAATGAATACCAAAAATAATTTCGTAACACTAAAGTTCTCTTTCTAACGATGGAATCGCATGTCCAATATATCCATTTATAAAGCCAATTCGATTCCAACAACACATTTGACGTGATTATTGCATTTCATTGACAAGTTACCAAAGAGGCAATTAATATAGTGTTACTTAAATAAGTGGTGTGGGTTACAGCACTACGTTCTTGTGGGGTGAATAACGTAAATCAACGTGCTGGCGCCATATCCAGAGCGCCTAACTAATCCGAAGCACGCAAAGCGATATTTTACCAGCCGTTCCTTCATACATAATACATTTCCACGTAAGAATATGCTTCAAACTAAACATATGTACCCAGTTTTCATGCGAAACTCCGTTTTCGTATATATTTAGCCCTAAAATATTGTACTTTATAAACAGTTATTCTGGCATTATTGATCGGTTTTTGATAGTCATGCGCCGGGACACTTCTCCACAAAATATGGGCGACCGGCGTACTTAACCAACCATTAATACACAAGGGAAATAACAATTGAATAACCTCAAAAACAAAAGATATAAAGCAACATTATTTGTTATTAAAAGGAAGATAAAATAAACGCCAATCAACAGTCAGAGAAACAAAAGAAAATAAATATGAGAATTTCTTTACATATTACATGAAACATTGCTACTTGACGCTCTGGTATCCGCAAGCCATAGTAAATCTGATATTAAACCTTATCTCATAGGAATAAAGCTTCATTTCGTTTAGATTTACAAAAAAAGAGTACAAATTCTTACCGTTTGCCAAAAGATATTCCCGGGAGTCGCATACATACATTACACATAATATGTATTTATAATACGCTTGCCATAAGCTGCAAAATGCTCCTGGGATAAATATCAATGCTTTCGTGATTTTGTGGAAATATTAAAAGAGACTGCTAGCTTTATAACACACGTTACCACCACCAGTAGGTACCTACACCTATTATATAACTATAGATTTAAGTAACACGTTCTAAGTTGCATGAAGGATAAGTTACGCTTTCGACTTCAATCGATTTCACTCGTAGGTAACTAACTTCTTGGTAAATGCGTTTGCATTTACTTGGCTCTGTTGTGCTTTTTCTTTCCTCTGATCGAGTAGAACTTCAGTATCGACAATGTTGTGAGCTTCGTTTTATATTCTGTACACTGGCTTCTACCCGCGGCTTCGTCCGCGTGAATGTCAGAAATTATCCAACGGGAACGTGCTACCGGGACAAAAAGTAGCCTATGTTCTTCCTTAGGATGCCACCTATCTCCTTGCCAAATTTTTTCGAAATCCGTTCTGTTCTTTAGGCGCGAAAAGGTATATATTGTTGTTTTTTTGCGCGGATCCCTAATTATTTTTCTAAAATAAAAATAACCTTAGTTACTCCTTATAACATCAGCTAAGAGACACTTATTTTTTGTTATTTATATGTAGGTATGTAAGTATAGAAGATATGTATATGGAAGATATGTATGTGTATAGATTAGGAAGCTGAATTCCTGGCACCAGGAACGATTACATAAATGAACAAGAATAATTTGTCGGAACTAAAAATGTCATTACACCTCAAAAATTACCGTTTCACTGCCTCTAGGCCAAGTCATTGCCAAGTTATGCCCCTACTGACTTGTTCATTCCACTTACATTTCTAACCATAACCTCTCTTTGCAGGTTCCGACGCCGAACCCGTTTGGAAGCTCCAAGACCCTCAGTTTGACCAGGGCTATGGGTCAGAACGCTCCCCAGAAGACGACTACGTTCCTCCCATCGTGCCTCCATTATCACTGGAAAATTACGAAGCAGAGCTGCGACTAATCTACCCTTTCATCAATGATGGTAAGTTTTAAAAGGATTTGTACGAGCAGACTAACATACACGTCATTCGGAGAAAGAACATTTGTTTTATAAATCGGTGTAGTATCTACGTAGTAAATATATACTTTTTTTTACATAGCCTACAATGTCCCAGTGCTGACCAAAGCTAGGTCTCCCCAAATCCTTCCAGACATCCTTTTCTAGATTCATGTAGTTTAGTTACTACTAAAATGTAAAACATCGAAATGTTCAGTAAATTAATCAATCCTTTCTACGTTTAGATGATTGATTAATTTAATTTGTGTCCCAAAAGTATTCCAATTTGGAAATGCAAATGGTACCATACTTAATTAATTACAAAACATTGACTGATTGAAATAATTCCGTGATAGCACGTTTACCAACTGTATTGAACGACCTAAATTAACGGATAGGTGATCAGTATACATTAATCAGTCATCCGTTAATTAAGGGGTGTTTGAATCAGTTGCTGCTTAATTCCAGAACGCAGTAACGAACATAAAAACGTCAACAAAACCGAACCTTTTAGTACAGAAGTTTAGCTTTAGGCACATTTCTGAGGCTTTTGCTCCCAGGATTAATATAACTTGGCCGGAGTAAGCACCTTAGCAACACCATTCAAAGCTCGTAGCCGAGTGTTTGCCTTTAACACACGCAAGAGGTCGTTGCTATTTGAGCACGCGTATTGTGCCAGTCAAGTACAGAAAACACCACTTTGAATGCAAGACTATATAAAAGGTAGGTACACACTGCTAATCGGTGGATGTGGACATAAACGTGTGAAGTGCCTTGATAACGCTCAATTGTTGGAGTAAAGTAATCAGTAGCGGGGATCAGAGTGTACTTTTGAAAATGTAACCCATGTGGTAATTAATGATTCTGTCAATTACATCAATTGATATTACATTAACATCAATATTTAATTCGTTTAAAATATTCAATCAACTTCTGTTTTGCATAGTAGATAATACAATATAACACTCCCGAATCAACAATTTTGACATCTCAATTATTCACTATTCCAATTTGTCACTCTTTTATCTTCCTACATGTTTGCTACTACCTAGACATCCAATAAAACCCTTGTCACATCTTACGATGCCCTTGGGTAAAGATGAAGATGGAACTTATCTTGAAGTAGATCCAGAATAGCTTATTTAAATTCAAGCTTTCTTTGCTAACTGTTTATTTTCGTATAAACCCATCCTAAAATAGATTTATCATCTCTACATCCGAATAAGAATTCATTTACATCCGCCATAATGGATTTATGACATATCCACTGTCATTGGGGGAACATGACAGATTGTTCGATATGTCGTTTATCAAGCAAAACCAATCCAATCGTAGATCGGTAATAAATTAAATCCGTGTACCTACAACACTATGAATATGTTATGAACAATTTGGTTTGTGTTGGGAGTGCTATATTAATTTCTGACACGAGATAAGCAGAGCTGCCTTTCTGTATTGGTATTTGTGACTACTTTGACCACGTGGTTTATCATCTGATGATCATTTTCTTCTTTCCAAATTGAAATTCTTTAAATTTTTCAGTAGGTCTCTATACAAATCCGACCTCAGACCTTCGGGTCCTTTCATATGATTATCCCTCAATTGCCTTTGTAAAAAGTAAAATGAAACGTAGTTTAGCAATTCTTCAATCACTAATGTCTTGGCTATGACATCCGTCAATAAGCATTTAAACGTATAAAGTTAAGCTGTGGTTTTTATTACTTTACCCAGAATCTAACTTAAAGATCGAGTGCAATTCATCTGGGTAACGTAAGTGCTTCCCCAGACGCACATTCGGTTTCTGCCTCAGTGGGTCACGTTCATACAAGCGCTGCGGTTTCATATGCTCTCTGGTAGAATAAGGCTTTATCTACACCAATATACGTATTACGAACAGTAATAAGTAGTTCGGTTTCTAGTTCAACGTATATGCCATAGTTACCCATTTCCACTGGCTCTTAGAAGTCGTGGGATAGTGATCGATTGATACATGCCTATTAATCTCTATTCCCAGAATAGACGGAACATATGTTTACCTAACATGACACCTTTTTCCCAGGGGTAAGTGGAAACTTTCTTTAACACATACATGCATAATGTGACGCCTTTTACTATGAACATATGCAAAAGCTTCATAACGCCACGTGCGAAGATACTGACATTTATTGTTCTTGTTACCAAACTTTGTTTCTTGTTCCCCAAAATAACTAAAATGTTGAAAAAATGTAGAAAAGAAACCTTGAATCTTTTTCTGAGGTTGAAGCCTAAAATATCGACATTTATATATTGAATGTTACGATATAAAGGCTGTAGACGGTGAATATAAATTTGAAAGTGTGAGGGATCCTGTATAAAACCCGGTCTAGCCCGAAGAGTCGTGTGAAAATTATTGATATAGAGATCGAAAGATCCGAAAATAGTCCTGTGATGTCGTTTTCAGACGTTTCTCATTCTGTATCTTCTCCTATTGGTTGTTTGAAATAAGTGAAGCATTTTATTTTAATCAAAAAGTTACATAATAGAATACCTAGTTAGTACTTTGTATATAATTTAATTATTGTGTACGTAATTTAATACATGCTATTGGTATATCAAATTATATCCTGTTCATAGATTTGTACTCAACAGGATTTCCTAGTTAAATATCTCATTTAGAATATACATTATTGTACCCCAAAATTGTAACACAGCTCATATTTACATACATAAATAATTAAAGTACACAGATCCTGAATTATTAAAAAGTATACAGTCTATTTATATGCCTTGTAATTGGATTTTTAAGCTTACACATTTCTTTAAGATTAAAAGATGTCTGGAGTGTCATACATTTCATAACATGTTTACCTTGTAAGAAATCTTCTCAGCATCAAACAAAACACAGCGGAAGCTAATTCAATATCGGTAAACTTTTTGGAAAATTTAATTTCGTCCGAAATCTCCTCTTTGTCCCTTATATATCAGAGCCGAATCCTTCCGAATTTGTCCTCGGATAACTTCGGAAACAACTTGTGAGTAAATGGTTCTGTGTTGTGTACCAAACTGTCCTACGACTTCGAACTTTTGGACATAGCCTTACCGAGTGCCCTTATTTTGTGTAGGTAAAGGATTTTTGGAATTGTATTGTTGATGTATGTCTATACTCGTAATATTGCCACTTAAACAATGGACTCCCGAACCCTAATTGCGTAACATATGATCAATCACAATTTTAATAATTTTGAAGGATTTTGCAAATCAATTGCTATGTTCGAAAAAATTTTCTGCTTAGCAACGTGAATTTTATAATTTATTTATTTTCACTTCAAGACACAAACATCAGCGTAGCCCTGGCTAGTGTATATAGGTATACAGTGCCCTGGCTCTTGTACCAAGAGGTCCTATATCACAAGATCCAGCTTAAATAACGCAATGAATTTTGTTGAACTGTCAAAATGAAAGCCATTGCTACTGTTAGTATGTTACGCGATCACCCCACAGGATTGTGTTTCCTGCTTAATTTTCAAAAGATGATTAATGAGGAACTTTTACAAAATTAACTGGAAAAGATCTATTAATCCGCTATCTAAATGTATTTGTACATTTTGACGGCTTATTAATAGGACTTTGTTCTTCAAAGTAAATAGGCCATTCGGTATTTAACTATCTGATAGAACAACACGCCATCGTTAATTAATAACTTTGTTACAAACAAACGAAAACTAATCAGAGCCAAATTAATGGATTGCTAATTATAACTCCGTTAATATTCTCTCCCTAACACGAGGAACCGAGGTACCATTTAAGGCTGCCTTCCCATTGGAGCGTAGAGAAGCGGGGAAGTGCAAATATTAGAATGTTTTACTAGCTCTGAACTTCCCCACTCCAGTGGACACGAAGTCTTTCTAGGAAGTTATTTTCTCTTATTTTCTTATTTCTGACGATACAGAGTGGCTGGGGCATCGACGCGCAACCTGTTACCATGTTTTCAGTACATGATTTTGAACGCCCCTGGGTAGAAATTTATCGTCGGTAGTAAAAAAAAAAAATTGTCGTTCCATATATTTTGACCGCGTAGGTTTTGCCCTTTTTTATGAAACAGCAGATTTTTTAAATAGCCAGCGAAAAATTTCAACGCGTGTAGGTTCACAAAATCATATTCTGAATCCTTGGTATCAGGTTGCACATCGATGTCATGTCGTCCTGTAGCTGTTATTAATTATAACTTACTTACTAATGTTTTTTTTTTACTGTTCTATTTTGACGGAAATGAGACGGTTCACACATAATTATGCGGTTTAAATTTAAGCGCTAATTTTGTATAATTAATACTATTAGCTTAATAGATGGATTGACTGATTAAACCCATTCATAGCTGACCAAGCCACCAATATAATAATGGGATCCATTAACGTGCCACCGGCACTGACGTTTTAAAACAAACGTCATTCATTAACGGCCGCCATTTGTAAATTCACCTATCAATAATGACATAACATTACGTCACACATGTTAATTACGAGCGACAATTATTCGATTAATGACTCGAACATAATTATTGACTGGTGTAAATCGTTAATTGTATTGTTGTTACAGTGTTAAATGATTGTGTTTTGTCTTTCGCTTACGGGTGTTCGATTCGGTAAACGTGAGTAGTGATGTAACTTGGTAACTAGCAGTGTTTAAGGTTCTCGGTGATTGAAAGGTTACATGAGCCTAACAAGATTTGAATCGGCTTCTACACTCACATTCGATTGGCTGTTTTGACGCAAAAGAGTTACCGAATTGAACTGAACTGATGATTAAACCAGCGGGGTAATTGCGTAACATACTACCAGTAGCAATCGCTTTTATTTTGACAGTTCAACAACATTAATTGCGTTATTTACGTTGTTGAGCAGACAATTTTTTCGAACATAATTATGTACAGCTTTTGCTAGCCGCCAATATGAGGTTGCTAGCTCAAGATTGTATAATGAGGTAAATAAAATACTGGCAATATACAATTTAACCAAACGTGAGGTAAAGCATAACTTGAAAAACTGGTTATTAGCTTTGACTTATGATCAGACAGAATTATTTTTAATAGTCAAAAAGTAAGTTGGTATAACAGATATATGTATTGGGTGTCTATTTGTTTGTATATGTAAGTAGAAAATATCTATTGATATCATTTTGTACAACTTTACAGTAGTAGGTTTATGTTATGTTTTTAAGCAATAACTTTGTCTATGTTCTACTACTGCATAAGTTCAAGGTTGTGTCTAAGTCAACAGCTCACTAACTCCTATAATACAAGCTTGACTTAGTTTAGGAGTTAGATAATTCCAAAATTTCTATGTGACAGCGTACAACCTCTAAACTAAGACCTAAATTGTGAAATTGTTGTACCTACTTTGATGGAAATAAATTTATTTTATTTTTTTATTTTGTATAAGGCAATGGATTAGCATTATCCTTCAAAATGATTCAGAATGTGATAGACAGTGTGTTACGCAATTAGGGTGCTGAATAACTATGAAATCCTACTTACATATTTTACTTCAAGCCACTTTTACCCACTTCAAGGAATAGATCGTGTTTTATTCTTAATCGTGTATGAATATATACCTAGTAAAATAGATAATCCATCGAAAACTTAACATTGATCGACCTTTGTAAATTCCTCCTTACTTACTCTATAGCCTCAAAATATAACAATACAAAGTTACCAACCGCTTTTGCAAGTTCAGACCTATGCTAATCCTGAAAAATACAGGGTGAATTTTGCTACGGTTTTGAACACCGCTGAGGGATTTTTTCGAGGTCGAATCGGTGTATTAATTCCACGCCTGCAAAGCCACTGGAAGCACCCAGTGGCGAAAGCAGAATTTAATTTAAAACACTTTGTATATTTTCCTTTGTATATTTTAAGCTACAGAAAGAACATATACATAGAAGAACTGCTCCTTTATCTCTTCTTAACAAAGCGACACTTATTAGCTTCGACACCATTGTCAAAGGATTTGTTCAGTATTGGCAAGACACGAACCAAATACGAACAAGTCGAAACACTCGATATAAACAAAGAAATTGACTGCTCCACAGCGTCAGTAATTCAATTTCCCTCGAGAATATTGGCAATATCAACAAAATGGAATAACATCGAAATGTCCGATGTTGTATTAACAGGATATTGCTTGAAAACGTGGGACGAATCCATTAGCGAGGGTGGTTTTTAATTAAATTTATGCTCTCGATGCGTTTAAACCAGTGTTTCCCAATTAGTGGTACGCGTACCCCCAGGGGTACGTGAAGTTGCATCAAGGGGTACGTGCGGCTATCAGTAAAAACAAGAACAATTTCCAAAATATTATTTTATTACGATCATCATCGTAAGCACGGAGCACCGAGCACTATGACCGACCGTGCGCTATCCCGCGCCTCCCGCACCTCGCGTCATTCGGCCGCCCCCGCCACCCGTCAAAGTGTAATTTGAAAATAATAAATGTTATTTTAACCGACTTATTTTTTTTATTTATCACTAGCTGTGCCCCGCGGTGTTACCCGCGGTAGCCTATCTGTTAATCCAGGGTGTCAACTACCTGTACACCAAATTTCATCAAAATTGGTCCAGGCGTTTGAGCGTGAAGAAGTAACAGACATACACACATTCACAAACTTTCGCATTTATAATATTAGTGTGATTGCTACAATAAGGGGTACGCAGGTTTGAGGTCTTTTTTGAAGTGGTACGCAGCAAAAACTAATTGGGAACCACTGGTTTAAACGATCGGTACTCGTTTATAATTAGTCAAGATTAGCAACGTAACATGACTACGCCGCTTAGGCTTTAGCTACTTGAGTTTCAGACTATAGGATATTAATCGTAGCAGATTCATTATAGAGATTATTGTAATTGTATTACTGCAACTTGATATTTCTACTAGCACTGGGCCGGGTCTCAACCCTATAATGTTACACATTACAGCTACAAAGGTCACGCTTTGTTTCCAGAAATAAATTGAAGGCATCTTCGGCATTACATATTTAAAATAACCGCCAAAATACCCGAGATAGGAAGTGCTCTCAAACATTTTCCGTTGCGAAAACAACTTGCCGTATCAGGAGTTCCCATTACCCGGTTTTATTGTAACACCGTCCCACCTTCGTGTAAACAGGGTGTTATCTCATTTACGTGTTCAATTTGTATGCAAGGTGTAGAGCTCCCCTGGCCGCCTCTCGCTCGTATCATTTGTAGCGTCCCGAGTCGCGGCCAAATTGAAAAATGCTGCAGCAAAGCTCAGCCGCTACGAAATCAAATGTAATTGAATTGTTCGCTTACTTTCAATAGGAGCCAGTAACTCGCCGGTCAGCACTCGGCTCAATGGCCACTTGTTCGTGACGCAAGTCCTATTTGCATAGACTTAATTCTCCATCCCTTTGTTCGAGGAGATTATTTTCAAATTTTCTCTCTGTCCGGTCCGTGTGCACTCACTGTGTGTAGTGCACACACTCACACAGGAACAGGATTCTTCTTTACTTTTTGTTTTGTTTCGCGATGTTAAGATTTTCTCTTTTTACGCCGTAGGAAACTTGTTCGCTCTCAGTTTCTTGATTAAACATCGAGTGGTTGTAATAAATGGCGTCAACTCGAGAACACTGAGCGATCAGCGCCATTGTTTTGTAGCATCTAGCCTCCGTGCTTTTTACAGCACACTAACTTTTGCTTTAACTACAGTAGCACTAAAAAGAAATTTATCAATTTGATGTGTTTCATTTTATGGATCATATTTTCGTGACTTGTTCGCGCTGGTTTGATGGTTTATTTAAGAGCGAAATACTGTTAAGACTACCATTATACTCGGAAGTTTAATGATCTGTATTTCACGGGCGTTCACATAAAAATTCAATTTTCTATTTGTGTCATCTGGTTTATTGTAGGTTTACCAACTCAACACTACAAAAAATACTGCTACTATAAAATATGTTTCAATTTTACGAAAATATTTTTGACTTCTGAAATTGTATTAACTACTTCCAGACCATATTAAAGTACCTACCGGTACCATCTCTGCATAAGTATTAAAAGACTTCCCTTACATTTTGCTCCAACTTGAGAAAGGATATCCTTCAGTGGTACCGTGATATTTCTCGCTCCGGAGTCATTTGTCTACGTACTTGAATACTTTATTCACTAACTTTAGTACAGTCAACCTTTTTGCATTTTCTCTCCGGTTTTTAGATGGGGTGTTTTAGTAAACATTAAAAGAACTCAAAAGGTCAAAATCCCATGACATTTTGTATACTAAAATGTCGATTGTATAATTATTAATTACGTTATAAGTAACCAATAATTTTATTTGAATTTTTATTAAATTAACTTCTACGTGGCATTTTAGAATTTAAATAACTCATATTTCCTTTTATCTGACATTAAGTTAATACCCATTAATTTGTATTACAACTTTGATTACAGTTATAATTGGCCAATCACAAATTAGTAGATGACCCAAATTTAGAGGCCCAAACCACACTTTTCCCCAAGGCTTTTGATTCGTATTGCTCTCAGAATGGTATCGCCTCTTCTACGAATCTGTATTAGGAATAATATTAATTGAGTACGAACCTAATTTGAACTAAGCCAGGACCTCAAGTTTTTCCATGCTTTGGTATTTTACTTTTTTGCCAATCCTGAAGTTCATGGACCTAGACAAGCATTAGCGATGTTTTCTCCCGAACCATCCTCCCGATCCTCCTAGCTGGGTTAAAAAATATGAACCCTGTACGGTCACAACCTTACAGGGTCCATATTTTTGAACCTAGCTTTAAGCTCTTTGTAACATATTTTTTACAATATAGAATGCAATAAATTAAAATAAAATATCAAAGTTCCGAAACGGAAAACAAATGCAAATAACAAAAGAATAATGATCAGACCCAAATCTATTTCCGTTGACGTGTAATGACCAAATAAAACTCCTATCCATTTCCCCAAATTAACGCAATTATCAAAGAAACATTCACATTGTTTTATCATGAGTCTAACGGGTTCAGTAGACAATTAAACTCTAATATTTGGAACAAAATAAGTTCATTATGAGTTCGTCTGATATAAAGGGATCACACCCTCGTCAAAGGGGGAGTAGGTAGGTACTCAGAATTTCGCTCACATTCTCGATATAAATTTTATCCAATTCACACAGGGCTGTGCCATAAAGTTTGGCCGATAACGATTTCACTCCAGATCCAGCCGTTAAAGTATAATTACCGTGTGTAGAAGATAGTTTATGGCTCTCGATTTAATACATTTGTCGCCATTATGGCCTGACAGACTGGCGCATTTTAATCTAAATTTGGAACATGTATTCTGTATATTTAATGGCGTCTGCCATTATGTCATTAGTTCACTAAGAACTAACATCAATATACAGGCAGCTTTCTTTTTTCTAGCCCGCAGACGGCACTAAACTTTCAGGGGCTGATGATGACAAGCTGGAATTTAGTTACTAAAGGGGGAAGCGCCAGCCCGAAAGTTCATATAACCTTATTGATTGATATTGTCATTCAATATTAATACATTGACTTAGACGGTTTTATTAATGATTTAAATGATTATAATTCTGTAAATACATACTTGTTACGGTGGCGAATCATATTTTGTTCAACATTCAACCTAACAGTGACCTGCAAATTGCAAAAAAACGTAAAAACATTGAACTTCGCGGGTTACCCTGTCGCTTAAGACAAAATATTCAAAACAACAATAAAATCACAATAACACCCTTGAGCTTATTTAACCCCAATTCAACTAACTCTAGCAAGAACATAACTCCGCATAATAGCACACACAAGGACAGCATTTCCAGCAACTTCATAGCTATTCGGGCCATTCCATTACTTACGAACACTATTTCCTTCCAATTTCCATTTCCCTACTTCCCCCACAATATGCGCGGTCGACATGCAACTGCCACATGTTTTTCATTGGCAAATTAATGTAAAAACGAACTCTTTATCTTACTTTCCTGGCTGTGTTTTCCTACCTTCGTTCTATTCTTTCAGTAAGGTACTAAATGAACTAAATTGTGGGTTGTTTTTTCAGGACTTATGGACGTTTAATTTGTTACAAATGTGGGTGTAATTTTAGGTGCACTACTGCCTTACCCTTCGGGTATTATGTCATGCTACTTCCTACTATAATAATATTATAAATGCGAAAGTTTGTGAAGATGGATGGATGTTTGTTACTCTTTCACGCAAAAACTACTGAACGGATTTTGATAAAACTTTACAGTAATATAGTTTAATCATCAGAATAACACATTAGATACTTTTTATCCTGATATTCCCATGAAATCGATGCTTATACGGGTGAAACCGCTGGGCGCAGCTAGTAACTCATAAATGCATATCGTTCTATTGATGTTCTACTTTACACTTCTGTCCCCCCCCCCTGCCGATTCCCTCCTTCAGGAAGTACGTGCGTGACGTTTTGATAGGTTGCATATTAATATCCGGTTTCTATGGACAAACATAGCTAACTACTCCTTTGAAATGCGAATCCAGTTTGTGTGTACTCTCGTATATTGTATGTTCGCCAATTTCGAAAGCTTTGTCTTGACCTAAGCAATTTGGCGAAAATACTAGAGTGCTAGTTTAATAAAATTTTTACCTTAGGCTGCTACCTATATATTTTTAGATACCACAGGTATTATCTGTTAGACAGAAGACTGTAATAAAGCGCGCTGCGGAACTGTGAGATAAAAATGCAAATAAGTGTGGAACGAAATTCACCGCTATTAAATAAAGTAATACCCTATTTTAAAAATGTGGAGGATTTTAATACTCGCTGCATACCAGTATTAATACTCGTACATGCTACTTTTGTACTCACAGAGTCTTTACTAGCATCAGTAGGAATATTAGCCCGTCAAAATTCTACAAGAATCTGAAATTATATTCCACTGACAACACTATAATAAAAGGTTCTGAAGATGAAATCCTGCTCCAGCCCGTATGAATTTTGAGCCATATTTTAATAAGTACGATGTTCACGAATGTATTTTAAAGAAAGAAAAAGCTCTGGTATATCGTGAATTAAACAACTTCTTCTTTTTACTTTCTCTACCTACATGTGGTTTAAAAAAAGTAGCATAAATAATAGAATTAACTGGGTATTGTGAGCACGTTGAATACACTGGCTACATATCACCAAGCCCACAACAATGGCGTTTCCTCAACAGGTCAAACCTATTTGCTTGCCGCTCTAGAGCATATTGAATTTTTAATTGGGTTTCCATACAAAAGTAAAACAAACGCAGTGTGACGTGCGTTCTTGTACAAGAATGAAAGAATAATAGTGTCAGCTGGTTGTATGCTGCTTTTCAAACAGCTGTTCAAGGCCTTAAGGGAAATGAACAAGCTTCCATACTCACTTATACGAAGAAAGCGTCTTCGAATATAAAGGGAGAGAAGTGTCAGCGTGCTAATTTGTTATTTTTGCATGGAAGTTACTGCTTAAGCTTTGCATGTTTTTAAAGAAAAATAATTTCTGAGCTTCTTTGACCTAAACAATCGGTAAATAATCATACCCCTGCTCTTATTCCAATTTATATAGGGTATGCAATTACCCTATATAAATTGGAATAAGAGCAGGGGTAGGGGTAGGCATAAGAGAGGATAAACAATTAGGCAATGTAAAAGACAAATGTACCCAAGAGGGAAATTAATTAATTAACAATACAGTCAATCTATTAAAGTCCCTTTAGTACCTACCTTCTAATTAAACAATACCGAGTCGGAAACACAATAACATCATGAAGGGAGATACTTCCGTGTCAAGTCTATTCCCATCAACTCAGTTAAGCCAAGAACGATAGGAATACCGACCTCATCAAGACAGAAACGAGCGAAATTAAATAGGATCCTCCCGCCACTTCATAAACTTTAATTATCCTGAGCATGTATACAGGTATAGTCTGGTACAGGTAGGTGGTAATAAAGGCCATCGTGTTCGAAATACTGGTGCTTATGTTGTTAATTTAAGTAGACTGTGTAGACGTGGAGAGCTTTGGAGTTCTAACGTCAATCTCGCTTAAAAGTAACCATACAGCTGATTTATAAAGCCCTGGTAACGGAAATGTGGCTGGGATATCTATGAGAATTACCACCAGTGGGATTGAGTTAGAGAAAGCAATGTGTTCTGAGCAAAAGGACAGATCTGCGGTCACCAACTTTGTTCTGCAAAAACTCCCTCGAGACTGGCGAACCGAGAACTGAACGATATTACCTACATAAACACGTTCTACTTTCCAATTCGATCCTAAAAATTGGACAAAATTGTATAAAGTTTTGGCCGGTCGAAAAGATCTATCCTGTATTGCCATAATTCTTGATGGCAGTAACAAAAATCGGAAATTGTTGGCATTTTTTACGTTGATGGTTATTTTCCATCATACCGTACCTTATTGCTTCTGATCCCATCGCCTCCAACTCTTATATAATAAATATCTACATGTGCGTCGAATCGAACTGAACTAAATTGAAATTGTTGATTGAAAAGGTACGCAGCACGTTGGTATAAAAGCGAAATTCAGTCAGTCGTGAATATTTATGTGCATTCTCGCTGGCTACGTTAGATGAACTTGCTTGTATAGTTTTTGGGACTGGGAAAATGGACCTGGAGCTCGCTTATAGGCAATATTCGTTGTTGTTTGATACAAGTACTCAAGGGAAAAACTGAAAACATTTTATACGGAGCTAAAAACATTTGCAGAACTGAAATGTTCCACCATGAAACGAACAAAACCATCAACCATCCATAGCCAATAAAAGTCCGCAATTGGCTCAGGAATTCCCTTGAAGCGAAGTAATCTAATGAAAATCCTTCCACGCCTACATTTCGTACACGTTACCCGAGCTTTAACACGCCACTCCATTTTATTCATGGGCAGCGATGACGTCACGTACAAATTCCATGCGTCACTCGTAGACTCGTAGCGGAGTTATTAGGCCATCTCGGCTTGCGAAATGTGCTGGCGCTTAAAACTTAGTGACATCGACGTGGTCAGCGGATTAACATGAGCAGTGGACGAGAATGATTACTCAATATGAGCTTAAAGCTTTACGAGAATTATTAGTGGTCTATTGAGGTTCGAAGCTGAGTACATCTTTTAGTAGCTTTGCATGTGATGTGTACCCAAAAAAGAACAGAGCCGTCGACCGATCTTATTCAGAAATCCAGCTTTGAATCGAGATTCTATAATACGGTTCTCAGTCCTGAAAAATTCAAATTGTGTTAAAGAGATTCCGAATCATTTAATTTTGTTCTTAATGCACCCAAATTAAAAACTCACTCGAGAAGATAAGCAACTAATAACTTTCCCACTGTTTCCTCCCATCTGCATATAAAACAAACTTAATTTTCCACTTTCGGGAATCCTAACGAAGTTCTGTCGTACTAATTACTTAGTCACATTACTCTACAAAGAGGTTGAAGTCTAGAACAGTTCCGATTCAACCGCGGCGCGGCGCGGTAATCGCTTTGCATTCCGAATACCACTTCCAGTCGTGTTTTATTGTCTCAACGTGATAGAAAGGGAAAACGAATCCGATGCTGCGGCGTCGGATTTGAAAGCACGTAAAGTAAAGGTAAAACCTTTGTTTGAAAAACGCTTTTGTGCTCCGCAAAGGTCACTTCGAAACGACCAAACTCATGAATAGTAATTAAAATGGATGGTTAACGTTCTAATTACTAATCGTAATTTTGATAACTATATTCCTAAACTAAACATGCAAAACAACTGATCGAATTACATTATTAATATCTTTGATCGTGCATAATTAAATTATACAATTACCCGTTCCCAGAATACCGTATGATTTAATTCAAGGATGGCGTTGTCGTGATATTTCGTTTTTGTAGAACCCTAGGTAGGTGTGGCATGCATCGCAGGGCAGGTCACCGCGGCCGGTGATCCAGAACACGCCATAAGTGAACGAGCACCGCAGCTATGCGAATCAAGTAAAACACAAAGCCAACTCGCCTACCAGGAAAACATACCCGTAAAGCTGTTATCAACACTCGTTCCACAGAAAACTTCCCTGCAATTACTTTCTAGAATTTTCACGTAGTTACGAAGCCTCCATTGCAATATCAAATGGAATGTTGGGGTATTTGGAGCACGTAGAAGAAATCAAATAAAATGTGTTGTAAACGTAGGAGCTCTCATTTCAAACGGAAACTTTGGGAATCAATTCAAGAAGTTACGCTAGGCAAATGCTGACCGCGCCGGTTTCCCGTGAACTTACGGACTGTAAGACACAAAATAAACATCCTTCGATTTCCTACCTGCCTGGTACAGTTCCGTGTTATTTTACCCTACCTTAGAGAAGCACAGTTATGCACCAAATGGTATAGACGAGGAATATTCAATTCAAATGGCGGACAATAAAGCATGTTCTATTCTTTAATCTTTTACGGCTTCCTTTTCAATTTACGACCCACAGTGAATCAGAATTGTTCGTTCAGTTTAGTTAGGTATTCATGAAATAAATTTAGCGTAAGAGTTTTAATAAATTCCAGGTTATATATAATATCGTAAGGTTAGCTGAAGTTAGTAGGTAATAAAGTTTTTAAAGTAGGTATAACACTTGTTACTTATCTATTTCAACTTTCACACAACACACTTCTTAGGTATATTCGACCTATATTGAATTTGAAAGAAATAAAGAAATATTACCTGTAAATGTAAACCAAAAATATCAGCAATAGTGACCCAAACGTGTTAGGAAATAACCAGCCGTTTATTTATCCGTTCGTAACATTTGTAGCGGACAAGTAGATAATAAACGACAGTGTCGAGTCAGATCTACGAGTCGTGACTCGTACGTGCCCCAATATCGCCTTCGTCTGTTCAGACCCGGATCTGCGCAGATTATTTCAGATTATAATTATTGCTAGAGTCATTGCTTTGCTGGACGACGGATGACAGGCGGTAATTAAGACGACGGGTAATATTGACCGAGGTTGGGAATCTGTTATTGTATAGGCATTTTGGGTGTCACGAACGATCACGACCATAGAAATGTAGAAAACAGCGCGACTTACGACTTGTAAGGTCGGGTCGGGTTATATCGAACCATGACAGGCGCTTGACTTTGTGTAAACTTTAATTATTATTTCGTCACCGCTACTCTCAAAACGGTAAGGGAAAACAACGTGAGGAAACTAGCATATTCTAGAACAAAAAAATCTAAGACATGTGACATCTACCAACCCGCACTGAGCCCGCGTGGTGGCTTACGGCCCACTCCTTCTCACAGTGAGGTATGTGTCCCAGCAGTGAGATCATTATAGACTGATTATGCTAATCGTGATGACTAAGTATTCAATTAAAACGCCGTTTCCTTAAACTGAACGCAATATTCTATAGATTTTCCCAACACCTAAAACTTTCCCTGTTCTAAAAATTAATTCTCTACAACAACATGCGTATTCCTACTATTCCTCCATTGTTTCCAACTAGACGAGAATTATGTCAAAACAACTTTGTTCTTGTAGATCTATATTACATCATTAGTATATTTCAACTAAGTTTCTAAAGTACATAACTTTCGTAATGTTATTTATGTAGGTAAACAAGGTACCCTCGGGTTCTGATAAAATACGCAGCTACCCGCAAAATACAAGTGAATGTATATGTAAAAGAGAACTACCCTAATCAGCTTTACGTTTCACTTAACTTGAAAGTAAACGGTAAAGTAATGGCTGGTAATTAAAGGTAATTAAATAATAATTTTATAACTTACCTTTTATTTAATCAAAGGGAGGATCATAATTTATTTGATCTTACAAACCTTCCAAACCAGAATTGAGCCTTTAAATAGTTTGAAAGACAAACAAAATTGTAGAACCAGTTTCTATTTCTCAGAACACTTGAGACTTCTTCGACTTCAGAAAAAACTTTTGGAAAATAAAATGCTCATTTCGTAATAAAATAAAATGTATATAATTATCTGGGTCAAATTAAATTAGTTAGCGAAACTCGACAGAAGTGATGGGTAACAATACTGACAGCAGTCGTTGACCTCCCAAAATAAAAACATCAAATCTTTTATTTTTTTTATTTTATCGTGTATAATATATCGACACCCATCGCGTCTGCGGAGTTTAGCTAACCAATTTAAAATAACCCTGTATAGGGCCGAGCTTGGACAATTGGAAATTCAAATGGACTGTAATTCCCTAAAACTGTTTATAGTTTTTCAAAGTCCAAACATATTGTAATGTATATATGCCACATGTAACAAACAATTAGATACACTGCAACTACACAATACACAACACAGTAACAGGTTGCCAGCCTATCATTAAGGTAAATAACATAGCCTGGCTGTGAGCCTTAGTTTGTCTAAACATATGAGACTGCTCGCCTGTCGAGCAAGCATGAGCAATTGTTATATGCTCACTTCCACGAGCATGTAGGGGACACTCTTGCACATTTTAGGTCCAGACGTTTATCCGGGTTTGTGCTAAATATTTGTCCAGGAAACCTGACAAGACTGATTCTAAATGTGGGACAGCGTTAACATATATGGAATCTGGATATGACAGCCTCCTAAATAAATGTAAAAAGTTGTCTTAGACTTTGGCAGACCGCTCAGGAAATCCATGTATGATACAAATACACCAGTTGTTCAAATTTTAATTTTCAATCATTCAGCCTGTAATATACAACAACAAAAAGCCCCTATTGTAAGGAAAACTTTTGTCCACATTGACCACATTATAATTCCATCCAATATATCTCCGACTTCATGATACGGAATTCCGGACTATGCATTAAGCGTAAAATAAATGTTGACCACGCCTAATTTCCTTTGTCCAGATAAAAGTACGTAATAAATAAGAAAAAAAAAAAGAAAAAAATTAATGTTCTTCTCTAAACAAACATCATTAAGTACGTCCTCAAGTTTTAATAAATGTCGAAAGCTTCCGCCCTCAGTCTGTCACTGGAGATTTGAAGTGTTTCACTCTGCCCCTCCCTCTATAAAGTTTCAGTTCAACCCAGAGATATTGCGAACTGTATTTTTATTTTTAAAACTATGTTGTTGTTAACAAGTACAAGAAGTGTTTCGCAAAAAAAATAACCCTGTATACATGTTTTCTGAGGTAAATTATGTTCCTGAAAAATGAGGCTGCATTTTCATACACATTTTATTATAATTTTACTGCAGGAAAATAATATTGCTGGTATTGTGCGGGAAAATTATCTACTTACATTATTGTAAAAACTTAGTAATAATACATGCTATTACAGTAAACTTGGGTAGTTATTCTATGGTATTAACATAAAATATTACTACCTCCTTGACTATGCAGCACATAAAGCCCTGAATAATAATTATTCAAATGCATCTGAGCTGTAAGTATAATTAACTAAGAAGAGCTCAGAATTTCCAAGATGTAGAGCCGACTACGGGCAATATACTCCTCAGACATTTGTCAGCCAAAAATACACCATAAAGTTAACCTATCTAGGTTGAAATTAGAGCGATAATATTGAGCTAACAAGGTTAATCAAGTGCTACGTAGAACTAAGCATGGATTAAATAGTTAAGTAATTAGTCGGTCGGCAAGCACGTGCTTGAATCAACGAGGGAACGGATATTGTTGATGTTAGATAGGAACTATCGGTAATATAGCTAATGAATGGTCTATGTTTAATTGGATACCACTCTATCTAATACATAGGCCTGCAAATAATTATAAATCAATCGAAACAAAACTTGAAAGTTCCTGAACCGTCTCCGGACACAAGTGGGAAGATGTAACTCCATCTTGGTAAAGTAGAGCTACCTCGACGGAACGGAATCGGTGTGGTTGTGGAGCAATGTCGCAAATCATGCTCCTCCTCCATTCCTGCCCTCTGTGTCCCTAAACATGCAGTCAAAGTGACCTGGCTGCCACCGACGATGCCGTGGAAATAGCGATGTTTTAGGCCAACAAAATCTAAAATACAATCGAGCGAGCGATACTAGAAGAAAAACTGAAATATTATAAGAATACTCACTCACTCACTCACTCACTTTTTTCTCAGTAGCATCCTGGAGTTTGGATTTGTGCCCGGTTGATGGCAATAGGCTCGCCCCCTATTAGGTACATGGGACTTAAACCTAACTGGCGAAATGTGGGTGGACCACAGGTACACCTCTGCCTAACCCATCGGGAAAACAAGGCGTAATATAATGTTATTTGTGTGAATAATACTTTGTTACATCGCTGTAAAACAACATACATACTCGTACACCTAAAAGCATTATGTATGTATCATTAGATTTATGAACGCAATCTATCAAAACCACATTCAAGATCGACTTAAACTAAAGCAATTTAATGCAACTTGAGGCTACCGTTCAATCCGATCTCCGATTAATCCGCCCTTGAATAGCTCGAGTAAAGTGGCTTAGAATGTCATATCCACTTCGCCCGAACATCAACCACCCCGGGAAAATGCCGTAGTCTTCCTACATTCGACCTCATACTGCAAGTAAATGCTATGGTAAATTAAAGAAATTGGCACTGGCTGTTTACGGTCCGTTTTAAATTATGATAAACGTAAGATTACGCCTGTACTTTCTAAAAAAGCGGCCAAGTGCGAGTCGGACTCGCACACGAAGGGTTCCGTACCATCGTACAATATTCAACGCTACATTTATTTTTTAAATAATATAGTTTAAATAAAGTAATAATGATCTGTATAAACATCGGCGCCACCGACGGACCACATTTTTTATAATATGTTTAAATATTTTTAAGAAATATAAATGTATTTTACATGGAAAAAATTTGAATAAACGAAATCTATCTAAAAATGAAATACTGTTCGTCAGTAAAAAAAGTAGGCAGGGAAGACCCTGAGTTCCATTTAATATCTCTATTACATGGCTACTATTACAAGACTCAGCCTTTACATAAAAAGTAAAGTAAAAATTCCTAGAGATTAAAAAACAAATCCGTGTCTCTTACGCCAGTAACAATTGCGTTACAGAACTTCTATTTTGACTTAGCCAATCCAAAGCAATAGTTCGACAATACCATTAGGTACTAGAGCCCATTACTAGTATCGTTAAATACAGGCCATCGCACAAGTTCGTGACCGTCCAACTTTGCCAATATCGAAACTATGGACAACTAGTGCACTCAGCTGTTGTCCTTTCAAACTGATACTGAAGCTATTTTGGGACGGTCCACTTTGTATAAGAAACTATAGGGCTTTTGGTGGGTTGACTGTGTTTATATTGTAAGTGGGTCTTGTTGTCAAGGGGGAAGCGACAGGCGGAATTGCAAAAAACGTAAGAAGGGGCTGTGAAGGTCCGTGTCCGTCCCTACCTGTACGCCATTTTGTTTTTCAATGCAAATTGATGTACAGCTATCGATATACAAGGTGTTTTTTTTATATCCCATAACTCTAGGGTATGAATGAGACCATATTAATGAATTAACTGGCATATGAATTATTTTTCATTATATTTCTTTTTGTTTTAATTTTTCATACAAAATAATTCGTCAAAGTCACTATTATTAATGTGAAACACCTTTACGTTAAATATGACAACGTCGCATTTTCTAAGCCTTAAATTTATGAATAATTGGTTTGAATGAAAATTAATTACTCGTATTTATCAATGAAACTTAGATACGTGATATCCTCGAAACTATGGATTTTGGACCACATATTCTGGGACTTTTTTTATTATTTTTACTTATAGAGTTTAACCCTAGAGTAATGGGATATAAAAAAACGCGTTGCTTAAGTTTCCTGTGTGACCGCTATTATGAAGAAAAACTAAAATAGCGAACAGGTAGGTACGAGTATGCCAGGCTTGCCAGCTTCTATTTAAAAATCTTCAATCCCTTTGAATTTCGCGGGCTGCCATCGTAGTAGGACATTGGTCGAGGTTACACGTGCTACGATCAGTCAGTGGATAGGTCACCGTTCAAAACACATCGCGAGACACTTGTGTAACATAAACAGCACGTTACACTTTCGAACTAAACTGTAATATGCCAATGATAATCGTTTCTAGTAGTCGGAAGCCTGAAAGTTTATTTATTTATATAGGATCCCAAACAAAAATATTGACACGTAAATAATGGGCAACATAGGAATAAAAAATTGTTTATTCTATACAAACAAAACGCACTTACAAATAATTAAAAAAGAAATAAAATATACACATACAACGTATTCAAAAGCCTCGTACTCAAACATATAAAATGTTGACAATTTTGCCCATTGCTCATCAACAACATGTATAAAGTAGGTGTACTCCTTCAGTTATTAGAAAAACCCAATAACACTTTGCTCGACCTGGGAATCCAACCCAGGACCTTATTCTCAGCAAGATTGGAAACCGACCAAAACAACGCCGAGAAAAGTTTGATCGCTGATCATGACTGTGAATTCCTGTCGCAATCTTGATTGGTTACTTGTACTAGCTATACAGTTTCATGTAACTCAGTAGTAAGACCGGCTCTAGGGACTGGAATGCAACGTTATTGATTTTGATTACCGTGTCAGTCGTAAATGACGTCATCGGGGTTTTGTGCTACAAGGCACTGACTATCAGGTCAGTCGTGACGCATTTTCGGCGAATATGGGGAATTATCGGTTCTAACAATTCTAGTACGCTTCTGGGAATAGATCGAGTAAACGATCCTCGTGGTAGTTGACCCCTGCTAATTTTGTACTGGGGATGTAAGGGGGCACACCTACCATCTCAGTGCCCCAAGTCAACCTCACCTGCTCGTGGTGCATCCTGCTGAACAACAAACGAGGCTCTGACAACCGGCAAATGGCGGTATAACCATGTAATTTCGCAGCTAAATGGCACAGATTAGTGACGGGCAGCAGCGTCACTAGTATGAGAAGCTGCGACCTGCGATCGCCAACCCGCATGCCCAGCGTGGCGATTATGGGCAAACCCTCCAATGGCAAGCCACAATCAACCACGGCCCCCAGTTCCCGGCCGCCTTGCTATTCCTGATTTTGGCGGCGGTCACGGTAACGGCAAGGTAGGGGGTGCGAAGAATCCCCGGGTTACGAATGGCCGCCAAACACAACTGACCTTGGCGACGTATAACGGACGTACGTTACGGCTCGACGAACATCTAGTGCAGCTCGAAGAAGAACTCGGGAAAATAAGGTGGCACATTCTTGGGTTGAGTGAAGTCCGAAGAGAGGGGGAGGACACAATAACCCTTGAATCAGGTCACCTTATGTATTTCCGAGAGGGAGACCAGCTATCCCAAGGCGGAGTCGGGTTCCTGGTAAATAAATCCCTTAGTGACAACGTTGTGGAAGTCTCCAGTGTGTCGAACAGAGTAGCGTACCTCGTAGTGAAGTTAACCGAGAGGTATAGCCTCAAGGTTGTTCAGGTTTACGCACCGACCTCGGCACACTCTGATGACGAAGTGGAGGAAATGTTCGAGGACATCTCCAAGGCCTTGCATTCCACCACTAAGGCCCACTACAACGTTCTCATGGGAGATTTTAACGCTAAAGTGGGAGTACAGAATTGCAGCGAATCGGTAGTAGGATCCTACGGGTTTGGCAACAGAAATCATAGGGGGCAAATGCTAGTTAACTTCCTTGAGAAGGAGGGCCTTTTCTTGATGAATTCCTTCTTTAAGAAACAGCCTCAAAGGAAGTGGACGTGGCGAAGCCCCGACACTATGACAAAAAACGAGATAGACTTTATCATAACGGATAAAAAGCATATATTCAGGGACGTCTCGGTGATCAACAGGTTTAATACCGGCAGTGATCACAGACTTGTTCGAGGCTCTCTGAATATCAACTTTAAGCTCGAGCGAACTCGTTTGATGAAGTCTAAGCTCCGTCCAAATATGTTCCAAACTATGCTAGGGTCTGAAGCGTTCCAGTCAGACCTGGAGAACCGATTCGCTGCCGTGGAAACCACAAATGACGTTGACCAGGAGCTCGACCAATTTGTGGACATCCTCAGGGAGGAAGGTACGAGATTTTGCAAAATGCGGCGTACGGGCAAGAAGTCCAAACTTTCGGAAGAGACTCTGGAGCTTATGACTGAACGACGTGAAAACCCACCTGTCACTTCGTCAGAACAACGGGCACTCAACAAAAAGATTAGAGCATTGGTACGACGCGACCTCCGACGCTCCAATACACGCTCTATAGAGAAAGCGATTGAGGAACATCGGGGGTCGAAAGTGTTCGTCCAATCGCTTGGGAGGAGCCACCTGACGAAGTTGACCAAATCTAGTGGGGATATCGTCGTTTCGAAGCCGGAGATCCTTTCGGAAGTCGAAAACTTCTATGGCCAATTGTACGCATCGCATGCATCTCGGCCTAATCCCGAAAATGAGGATTCAAGAGCCACCCTAACCCGCCACTTCACTGAAGACCTGCCGGAAGTCAGCCAAGACGAAATCGAGGCGGCTCTTAAACAGCTTAAAAATGGAAAAGCCCCTGGTGAGGACGGGATTACGAGCGAGCTCCTGAAAGCGGGAGGAAGCCCTGTGCTGAAAGAACTTCAGGAGCTCTTTAACTCTGTCCTGTTCTCTGGGAGAACTCCAGAAGCGTGGCGAAGGAGCGTGGTCGTTCTTTTCTTTAAGAAGGGTGATAAGACCCTTCTAAAGAACTACAGACCCATTTCGCTCCTTAGCCACGTATATAAGTTGTTTTCAAGAGTCGTCACGAATCGTCTAGCGCGAAGACTCGACGAGTTTCAGCCACCGGAGCAGGCCGGGTTTCGAGGAGGATTTAGCACCATAGACCACATCCACACTGTGCGACAAATTATACAGAAGTCCGAAGAGTATAATCGACCCCTATGTCTTGCCTTTGTGGACTATGAGAAAGCTTTTGACTCTATCGAGACCTGGTCTGTTTTGGAGTCTCTGCAGCGATGCCAAGTCGACTGGCGATACATCCAAGTGCTGAGATGTCTTTATGAAAACGCGACAATGACCGTCCAAACTCAGGACCAGCGAACTGAACATATCCCCCTGCGTCGAGGGGTAAGACAAGGGGACGTAATATCCCCGAAATTGTTCTCTAACGCATTGGAGGATATGTTTAGGACGCTGGACTGGGATGGGCGCGGCATTAACATCAACGGCGAGTACATCTCACACTTGAGATTTGCGGATGACATCGTTATACTGGCTGAATCGGTGCAGGACCTGCAGCAGATGCTGGACGGCCTAGTTGATTCTTCTGCACGCATTGGTCTCCGGATGAACTTGGACAAAACCCAGGTTATGTTCAACGAACACGTAACCCCGGGACCGATTGCTGTCAATGGCGGTGCTCTCAAGGTTGTTCAAGAATACATTTACCTCGGGCAAACTCTGAAGTTTGGTAAAAACAACTTTGAGAGGGAGGCTAGCAGAAGGATTCAGCTGGGCTGGGCAGCGTTTGGGAAGCTTCGTCGAGTCTTCTCGTCGCGTATTCCACAGAGCCTAAAGACTAAGGTCTTCAATCAGTGCGTCCTGCCAGTTATGACTTACGGAGCCGAAACGTGGACACTCACGGTACGGCTGGTCCATAAATTCAAGGTCGCTCAGCGAGCTATGGAACGGGCTATGCTTGGGGTCTCTCTGAGGGATCGAATCCGCAACGAGGTGATCCGGCAGAGAACCAAAGCTGTCGACATAGCTCACAGAATAAGCAAGCTGAAGTGGCAATGGGCCGGCCATATTAGCCGTAGAACCGATGACCGCTGGGGTAGACGTGTTCTTGAGTGGAGACCGCGAATCGGTAAACGTAGCGTGGGACGCCCTCAGGCTAGGTGGAGCGACGATCTTCGCAGGCTGGCTGGTAGCAGCTGGATGAGAGTTGCCGAAAATCGAGTTGAATGGCGTGCAATAGGAGAGGCCTATGTCCAGCAGTGGACTGCTATAGGCTGATGATGATGATGAATTTTGTACTCATAGTATTTCCTTGGAGACTTGGTATTCGATTCTCAATAATTTTGTAAGTAATTTCTAAATTAAATGAACGGTCGTTAAAAGATGCCCATCCATAGATATAATTACCCATCTCTCCACTAGTCCAATGCTTGCTCTAGGATGCATATCCGGTAGGCTCTTAAATCCTTACCTATCCTTCGGGCACGTCTACCCTACCATTACCGCGCCCCCCGGTCTATTCCTTGATATGCAATGGTAGCTGTAGCACCATGAACATGAGGCTACAGGAGCTAGTGCGAATCTTGGGGTTCATTCGATTAATCGAGTCTGGTTTAACCAAGCTGGGATCGGTGCAATTCATTAATTCATAAGTGAACGGGAATACAACGGTAACGGCAAATGTACCATATTACGGCTAGTCAGAAGCCCAAAAGTCTGACAACCAGTCTTAGATACCAAAAAGTCTGACAACCAGTCTTACCAAGGGGTATCTTATCAGTAACTGGGTTGCGGAGGTCAGATAGGCAGTCGCACCATGTAAAATACTGGTATATAGCTGCATCCAGTCAGACTGGAAGCCGACCCCAACATAGTTGGGAAAAGGCTAGGCAGATGATGATGATGACGATATTAATGTACCCAGGATTTTGTAATGTCTTGATTCCAAAGAATGTCCTTGGAGTTTCTTTCTAGTTCTTCTCCATATAGCGATCTACGCTTTGTAATGGGTAACTAGCTTTAACTTTCTGAGTAACTGACCGACTCTTTGACAATTCAAAAGTGTCTGCAAATGTTTTAATTTACCAATTTAGTGTTAGTTCGTCAGCCGACAATATCTTTAAGTCAAGAACTTGCTTGATTATGTCAAAATGAGCTATATCAATGGAAAAATGAAAGACTTACAAAAACAAAAGACAGTAATGTCTGTTAAACGAATTATGAAATTAAATTAAGATGTTTATTTTTGTAAGTATAGATCTTTAAGACCATACAAGATAATTTTAGGGTATTGACCCTAAAATTATCTTGTCGCCTTGTTGTGTTGTTGTAAAAATGCCGGCGCCATCTAGTTTTTAATATTGATTAAAAACTAGATGGCGCCGGCATTTTTAACTGGGAAGAAATGCCGAAGCAAACTCAGGGCCTCTGTACGCGGCACGGTTTCTTTACGGTACGGCGGCGTATAAAACGCGTCGTAGAAGAAACGTGTCCGTCAACAAGCTTCCATAGTGATCCATACAACACTGACGACCGTGCCTACACACGGCGAATAAACGGTTTTTCACGGCAAGAAAAACGTGTGTGTACAAAGAGCCTCATCAGAGGTCATGGTCTCTTTTAAAGTCCTTGTCTATTAGCCTAGCCAAAGCAACAGTTACAAGCAAATAGTTATGCACGACTAGCAGCGCCCCGCGGTTTCACCCACACAAGTGTCGATCCCGTGGGAATATCGGGATAAACACTATCCTATATCCTTTCCCGGGACTCAAACTATCTCTATACCAAATTTCATCTAAATCGGTTCAGCGGTTTAAGCGTGAAAAGGTTGTTACCTCTGCATGTATGTCTGTTGGCAGACAGACAGACAGACACACTTTCGCATTTATAATATTAGTATGGATAAACACTTAATACAGACCACCCTATTTATAGCAAGCAGTACCATAACGTTAGCGAAATAAACCTATGGCATGCAGCCCAACACATATTAGATGTCCGCACATTAATAATATTGGAATGTTAAACAAATCACGTCAAATGGACACCTAGCAGGTGCTAACTGCTCATTCTGAACGAGCTTCAAACAGACAAACGGTTATAATTACGTCAAAACCTTTGATTTTGTGTTTGAAAGACAAATCTTATCGCGACTTTCCCTTGTTGGTTGTTTATTGATGTTTACGATTTGAGGCGGACGAGGATTTTTTATTAAAAGCTTTCTCGTTTTACCCTTATTCTTCCTAACTAGGGACTAAAGAAAACATTTTCTAAGACACACTTGTTTGTGTGGCCAAAAGTAAAAACACTATAATACCTACGCCATTTTTATACGAGTAGTTTCGCAATAATATTTAATCCAAATAAGTGTTTTCTGTTCCGACGCCCTACAATGAAACAGCATCAGTTTATCATAAAATAGAATAAATGAAATCATTCCGAATTGTTGCTATGGACTCTCTTAATGCATAATTCATGTCGGACACCTCTAACGTCCATTTTGGACCTAAAAGGGACTTAAATTGACCGTGGATCGTCACTTGTCTACCTTTCATTTGCAATATTGAGGCTTCTATATCAATTATTGGGTTCCAGTTTATTTCAGACGGTGATACATAATGTATGCTCCAAATATAGGCTTAATCTGGACTTAAACACGTCGAAAAGTAGGTACTGAATAAACAATGTTTGTGCCCAAACAAGCCGTACTTACTCTCGTTTGCTCTGTTCTGTGTATAATGAAAACACCTGAGCTCTTGTGAGTCCGCCTGAAGCGGGCTTTACAATATGGGCACTTATTTCACCCTAAACAAATATTAATTTTATATACTTAAATCCCTGTAGGTAAGTACAAGCCATGTACTAAATAAACGATGTTTCTTTTTTCAATTAATCGACTGTAGTCCTTAAGAACGACATTAGCGTTTTTACTACAGACAAGTCTTGATTGAATTCGAATGCCTCTCTTAACGATTAGACGCTTAAAAAGTTTTCAACCGTTCGAACTTCAAACGACCATTAATGTGGGAAGTAAACCACTTCCCGTCTTCATTATTCTGGAGGCTTTACTTTAGATTCTCGTAATCCCCCTACTATAAACGTGTAACACTATTCTCCCATATCTCGGATGCAGCGTCGGCTCCTAAGTGCAAATAAGCTGTAAAACGGGCTCGTAACGGAATTCGGATCTCAAGTTTACTGCTGTTTAGTGATGGAAGCGAGCACGTCTCGACATCCAGCACCCTACATAAATAGAATCTTTGACAACCCACCACTTTCTTTCATGAATAGATAGAGAGATGTCTTTTAGTCATAGCACCGATAAATCAACGATAAAGTGAATGTACTTCTATCGTTTTCCGTATTGAAACTTATTGCTACTAAAATTCTAAAGCTGAAAGTGGTAAAAGACTGATATTCTGAATTTGAACTGCTTTCGAGCACATTTCCCTAAGCAAATATTTTTAAATCAACTGAAATTAACCCTATCCCTTTTTTTGTCCATCAGAAAACTCCTTCACGGTAGTAGTAGAAAAAGATGGCCGTGGTCTTGGCATGTCAGTGTGTGGCGGTGGCGGCCTGGTGAGGATCCGAAGACTGTACCCCCCTCAACCTGCCTGGAGAACCGGACGTCTTGCCCCCAAGGACCTGCTCCTCTCTGCCAACGGAGTACCCCTCGCCGGACTTAGCACCTACGTAAGTAAAACAAAAGAACCTTCGACTTACACAGACTAACAAAAAGTTTAATAAGTTTAAGCGCCCTCATTATTCAACTGCATTCGACCCCAAAAGTTTGTCTTAAAATATTTTTCTTCTTTATCTTTGGCAGGTAAAGTGTGAGCGCCAATTTTCCCGAAATAATGTTAGCATATTGCGCATTTTTTCTTGTCTTTATCACTGCTACCGTTACCAATCTTATTTTGGGAGTGCACGACCAACATTTTATATTCATTACAACAGAGCCTGTGAAATTTAAGTGAGCCTCTCTGCCCTTTACAAAGCTCTGCTTGCATAGCTGTTATGAAGGTAGAAACATAAAACACGGTCTCGTGCTTACAAAAATAAACAGTAAGTCATGTTAAAAATGCCATTTGTTGTCGCAGCACTTCCCTCGCCCCCTCTCGCCCGGAGCCGGCGCCCGGAGCCGGCGCTCGGAGGCTGGTTATAAACGTAAAAACTTTTATGAAAACTCCAACACGGTCCGCGCCGAGGCCTCGGGTTCAAATGTAATAAACTGTAAAATGTCTGCCACAAAGTTATACCAAATTATATTAGACTGCTGCTACACTACGTGATGAAAAATAATCTCATTTGTTCAGCATTTGTCGTTTTGGAAGAAATAGGAATAATCCCAGAAAATTACGATGTCGCTAAATCACGCGCGTATCAAAACGATTCCGTGAGCAAACTAAATTCAATGCGCACAATAAATAAATGGGCCATTAATTCAGTTTCGTTTGGGAAATTCTATTAATTCCCTCCGAGTTCCCTTTATCGGTCACAGCGGGGTGCGCCGTTACCGAGTTATTCTGGTCGGTATTGCTCCGCAACTTGCGGTTACTTTCTTACTCGCTAAGGCTCATTGAGCATAACAAAACCACAGACTGAAAACCTGACTAAACATTTGTTTAACTAAATGAACTGTTCACAGTTCTGTTATGAACGTACTATCGTACTTACGGTTAAAGTCACTAAAAGCTACTTACTGCTTTTGTCTATAACAAATTACTATGTACTTCTTATAAATAATAGAAGACGGCAAACATTACCATTGGAACAAAAGCAGCGCATTTTATTTAGTGCCTGGCGAAAACAGTCATGAAACACGTAAATTCTCCGGCACTAATCGCTAATTTGTATTATTCGTGTACACTACGTAACTGTAAATACCTAGTGTAGGTACAATGAGTCCTCATTCCGTAACAGACCTTAACTTTTTAACTCAACGAACCGTTACATCTAAGCATGAAACCGTTTTGGTAACAAATATTTTGGTACCGAAAATAATTAACAGGATATTTTGTAGAATTTCTTCCGGTTTGGTTGTCTTTCAAAGTTTCGAAATCTTCTTGATACTTCGTCGATTTCGTTAAGGTAAGACACGAATTTGGAATTCAAAATTTATCAAGTATCTTAAATACAACCAAAGTATTTGCTTAAGCGTTATAATTTTAAATTGAAACTGAAGAAAGTTTTGCTAACAATTCAGATTGAAACATTTAAAAGCTTTCGCTTTTATCACTTTGCGAATCCGACACAACACGTTGAATAATTCGAAGTGGAGCAGCAACAATTATGTCATCTGAATAAATTGAGATTGGAAAGGATGTCGAATTGAGGAGTTTTAATAGGTGACGCGCTTGTCTGGGTCTGGAATGAGGTGTCTATTGACCGGTAATCTGGCTACAATTAATCCGTCTGTTTGATGGTAGGAAGCCCTCGAGGTGCTCCGCACGGCGGCGGCGCGGGTGGAGCTGCGCGTGTGCCGGCCGCCGGCTGACGTGCTCGACAGCGTCACGCCGCCGGAGCCGCCGACGCCGCCGGCGCGCACTCCCCACCCGCCCCACCTCCCGCCGCTAGACCCCCTCAACTGTCACCCTATGCATGCCAGGTAAACACTCATCACACTGGGCAACCATAACACGTCACGCTCGCGTAATTTGTGACCCTCGATCATCCCACGCTCTAAGGTCACTCATGTCGTGCATGATAAATAAACCAAACACAGTACCAAGACTACCATGGTACCAAGGTACACAGATTTCTGTGTAGCATGAATGTTATCGTACAATACCTCGTGTCATTAAGGACAGACAAACATACCTCGGTACACGTACCTGGAGATTAGACACAAAGTGTATAGTAGACGAGGAGACACGAACGTCAGAAACTACAGCAATGTTTACTTATCGAAGTTCCCATTTCATTGTATTGCAAAATCGGACGCTAACTGACGAACCCGGTTGGAACGTGTGGTGTATCGCTTTGATTGATCAGCGGCATCTGTGGCTGATGTAGATAGTCTTAAAATGTAATGACCTTTGGCATTTGTGTGCAGACTGTCTGCGACGACGAGTAGCGCGACGACGTCGTCGTCGGAGGGGCGCGGGCGGCGCGAGGCCAGCCCGGAATCGGACCGGCGCGACCTGCGCCTGCCGGAGCCGGACCGTCGCGACCTGCGCTTGCCGGAGCCGGACCGGCGCGACCTGCGCCTGCCGGACCTCGACCGGCCGCTGCCCGTGTACGACGTGCAGTACGGGGTGAGCAGAACGACTTTCAGGAAGACTTGCAACACTCCTTGTGTACTACTTTAATTTCAATTGGTAGTCCAGCCGTTCCGTAGCGTCTCGTGTAGTTTTTTCCTGAGTAGGAGTAGCTAAACAAAGCCGATTCGAGAGAGACATGTTAACATTATGCCCTTATCTAGCGCTGTTGTAACATCGCAGCAATATCCCAAAAGCATCTAAATTGTACCGCATTAGGTATGCGTTGCAACGAAACAAATATTTACTCAGGTGGAACCGGACTTATCGGTGAAATTGAAAAATTATAACCACTTTTTCTCGTCCATTTTGTACCGATAAAACAATTTATTTCCGGACTCATCGCTAAGACTGTAATTTACTGTATCTGACAGTAATTCGTTTCATTGGATTTCAAAGTAAAAACGAGCACGCTATAAGAACATAAATATCGGTAGTTTTTCAAAGGATTATAATTACAGCAAGTTTTCATTAGAGTTAGGAGTGCTAAGTTACCGACAGATTAAAGTGGTAGAAAGCAGCCATCGATATCCGTGAAAACAGCAGATACCTACTTTACTTTTTACTCTTCTATGTGTACGAACTAAATTACACATTAATTTGTTTCGTTTATCTCCGGTTCTATCCACAATGATCTATAGTCGCGGAGCTAACTTTTTTAATTGCATTTATGATTTATGTTTTAATCTTCATCTAGTTGAGTTTCCTTGTTCTTTACCCATTAACATGGCTACAAAAAGGTTAATATTTTTCTTAACGTAATCACAACTACTTTATATGATGGATTAGCCATATTATTCTTCCTTACCTAATTATAGCTCAGTTTTAAACTTACTACAGTAATTTTGGAATCAAATATCCGAACCTTATAATCGTGAGAGCCCCATTTTGTAAGGCGAGTAATTTGTTAAGAGGCGTTATGTTTAATGACGTTTAATTTCACCGGTGTGCGAGATGTACGAAGTCTGTAATATAATCTGTGCGAGTTATTAATAAAGCTCTTTGTTCACGCCTGCAGGATGACGGATCAGTGGTGAGTTCGTTTTAACTAATGTTGTACTATGGAGATTTAATGTAGAGCGACTGGAGTTGCTGTAAGCCTGTATTCAGAGTACTAAGAACTGAAATCCCTAAATAATATGGGTTTATTTTAAGAACCTATGATATAATAAAGACTAGACATTTTCATTGTACAGAAGTGTAAGCTTAAGACTGTTAGACAGAGCGGTGTATATTTAAACCCACATGAATATTTTGGAATCTGTTTGATAGAACCACAGACCATAATTATTATCTGACATATAGTTCCCATCCCAACCATTAATAGTTTTCGAACAGGGAAACGTCAAATTCTATCGCTATTCGGAATCGAAACTAAGACTGATTGGCAGCGTTAGGAGGAAAACATCATAAATATCTGTTCAAAATAAATTCAGTATCGGAATACCATGAAAACAATGATAGTATGTTTAGTGCCCCTTGTCACGTTTCGCATGGACCACTGACGCAAGTCGCATGCATCGAGTGCCAAGCGTTTGGCACGCTGACTGACAGACGATTATACCTAGATGCCATACTAGTTCCGCTTGATATATTTCCGGACATAGCGCAAAGAGAAATGCAATTTTGGCAATGGTTTAGTCTCGCAACAATACAGTTCTAGTTGATTTTATAAGAAAACATAGGAAAGCTTTGTAGTTTAAAACGGATCTACTCGTAAGTCGGATTAGTTCAATACGCAACCTTCGATTTTATCGAGAAGTATTACCTCGGTGTTATTGCTAAAAAGCTGCTTTAGAATACATAAAATTACGGGCATTAGACTTTGAACACAACAAATAACATTGTGTACTGTCAAAATTATAATTTCACAAAATAATTGTAACGTCAAACATGATGATAAAAATAAGTTGACTGTCGCCCTGCCTAACCGAATTTTGACCCCCAACATTTATTTTCCAGGAGTTCGACATCGTAATGACCAAGGTGAACGGTTCCCTCGGCTTCACGCTGCGAAAGGAAGACCACAGCGCCTTGGGGCATTACGTCAGAGCCCTGGTGAGGGAACCAGCCCTCAGCGATGGCAGGATACAGCCTGGTGACAGGATTGTTGCTGTAAGTATGCTTACGACACTCACTAATATTATAGATTTGAATATTTGTAACGATGTTGATGATGAAAGGCATTCAGATAGACTGGCGGGGTAATTGCGTAAGAAACACTTATATTATAATGGTAATGCCTTTCATTTTAACAATTCAACAACATTTTTGCGTCAATAACATTGTCGATCAGACGAATTTTTAAAACAAGAAGCAAGCGAGAAAGAAGGGTGAAGAAGAAGCAATGGATTATTAGTTTCCTTCAAAATCCGAATGCAGTTCTTAGATTAGGATTCATATTATTATTCGAGTATGTGAAGCAAATTCCTAGGATACTAAAACAAGATCCGAAAGCAACAGATAGTATCACGCAAAGGACAAAACGACATAGGACTTTATTGTCAAAGGTTTGGAACGGTACTCACCATCGGACGGTAAAATACAAACCAATAGTTAAATTAACGATGCCACGTCTGAAACAAATGACTACAGGCTTCGGTTCAAACAGACCCTGTAAAATAAATGCTACAGTTAATTTCGAAGTGAGGACGCAAACGGCAGTGACAAAGAATTGGGGCACGAACCAGTAGTATACATTAGTAACGATACTTAAATATTATGACAAAGAACTTGTAATAAAGAAACAAGTACGTACAATACAAGTCATTCTTGACTTATGACTCATTAAAATTAAACGAGCAGAAAGTAGAGTAAGCGATCGTGAATGTTCTCCGAAGACACACTTGAATCAATATTGTTGTATTCCTAATATAGAAACGGTTTTTCACAAATATCATGTGCTTGGTATGTTATTTACTGCCGAACAATGATATCGTTGTTAAAATGGGACAATCAGTTGTTTAACATGTGATGATAGTAATGTTCTTCAGGATTATTAGAGGTCAATTACCCAGATCAGCTTGGTAATTGCGTCATCATCATTTCAACCGAAAGACGTCCACTGCAGGACATAGACCTCCCCCAAGCACCGCCACTTCAACCGGTTCTGTGCTGCCCACATCCAGCGGATTCGTAATTGCGGAACGCACTTCAAAATAGCAATGCCTTTGATTTTGACAGTATATGCCATTGTTGCCAAGCAGACGAATTTTTCTAACATATCAAGCAAAGGATTAGGAAGTCCCTCAAAATCCTTCGGATTGTGATAGAAAGTCTCTTACGCAATAGGGGTGCAGCATAGCTCCGCGTAATTTGCGTTGCTCCAAATGAGCTGACGAAATTGCATTCGATTCATACATTCATTATTAGGGTTTGGTGCTAAGCCCGATATTGTAGAATATTGTCTCTCTACGCTAAATGGGACTCATTTAGCGTACCTAGAATGACAATATTCTACAATATCGAGCTTGATGAAAGAGAATGGTCCGACGACCATTCTCTTTGGTAGAATGTAAATTCGAGAATACCATGAGTTATTACTTGTTTGTATGCTTAACTACCTTTCAATTTTAATGAATTTATACATATTCATTGACGTGTAATCTAATCTAATTCTGTATTCAATATAATCTTGTTTTTTTTTTGAAAGTGGCAAAACACTCCAAAACCAAAACGCTTTAATTTTGGCAATAAATATTTTTATTTATTGCACCGGATGCGGATGCTTGTCAAATCTGTACTGCTGATAACTAAATCAACGCAGTGCAATGAATATTTATTAACTGTCAAAATGAAAGCGAGCGTGTTATGCAGACCGGAATAAATCGCAATCATGCAGTGAGTCTGTTACGTTTCGTTTTAGGTCCTGTTTAGGGTGTTTATTTGTAGCCTAACTATATGTGACCTAGTTTTATTGTGTTTCAAACAATTATTTTCTACATTTGAACTAAATGTAAACGACAAAAATAATGTTCAAGAAATTATTATCCTTTAAGGTTAATGGTAATCTCTGGCCGGGCGTAACAGGTCTTGAAGTTTATATTGAAGTCTCGTACATCAGCTAATTACAAGGCAAACATACACTTCATAATATTTGTTGATCTTAAGATCTCTGTAATACCCCCACGATACGAAATGCTCCACATACCAAAAGCATTATTCACATTTCGCATTTATCATCTGATGGTCATTAACCCCCTGTGTGTACAGGTGAACGACACAGCGATGTCTAACATGTCTCACGCGGAAGCGGTGGCGTTCCTTCGCGCATGCGGCTCCGAGGTGCGCCTGCGCCTGTACCGGGATCATGCTGCTACGCCGCTGTCACCAATGTCGCCGAGGGAAGAACCTACGGATTCTGACGCGCCAATGAATAGGCCTAAACCTCCGCTGAGGTTTGTATGTTCGAATTCCATCTTCATATTCAGACAAAACTGGTGCACCATCGTAGCATGATTTCTAATTCGGTAGTCAAGAAATCCTTAATCTACAGAATTTTTTGTCAGAGACGTACTTTCAGAGAATTTCGAGGTGATGCAACTTAAAACATCTAATCAGAAGGACTTTTTGACGAAGCGCAACCAAAGAAAAGGTCTACTAAGATTCTTTAGTAGGTAACCCATAGTTTCAAAATGAGATATGAGATTTTTTACAAAATATGCATGAAAATATTATTTATTTATTATATTTTATTTTATTCGGGAAACTTACTGCTTGCTGATAAACATAAAGTAAAAACGGAAAGGAAGCTAGCAAGCACCCAAGCATTTTTAGCAATACTAACTTTAAACTTCAGCAAAACCCATCTCCGCCATCAAAATCTCAACAAAGGAACCCGTCTAAACCAAATCTTCTACAATCAGGCCTGAAGCAGTATCAATGTTATGCGACCTGGCTGCCCGGCGCCTCACCCCTGACGCGGCAGACGGCTCCCGCTCCCCCTGCCTCTCCCCCCGCAAGTACCGCAAGCTCACCAAGGAAAACAACCACTACGAACAACCCAATGGTATGTACGCTACTGGTTGAATGACGTCATTGATACTTTGGAAACTCATAATAGGCAGTATAGGAATTTCCCGGAAGGCAGCTTGCGAAAATTTTAGCCCAGAAAATATGCTGCGGGGTTATTGCGCAACACAGTAACAATCTTTCATTTTGACAGTTCAACAACATTCTTTGCGTTATTTACGTTGTTGAGCAGACAACTTTTTCGAATATATGAAGCAATGGATTTACAATATCCTTCAAAATGATGCAGATTGTGATTGATAGTGTGTTACGCAATTAGAGTGCAGGAAATATACTTCTTAATTTTGTCAAACTTTCAACTTCAGCCAAAAGAGGTCCAGGTCTGCCGCAGTGGATCTCTTTCTTCTGAATGATGATGATAATGAAGGACCATCTAAATATTATTATATCTGAAGCATTTTAAAAAGACAGTCTTTAAATTCAATAATAATGTATAGGTAACATAATTTTATAGGAAAAACCTCCGGATTTGACGAAATCTCATCATTCCTAAACTCGGCTTAAACCTTTGCGTTCGAATCAACAAGCCACTTAAAAACTGTGCCATTTGTAATACGGACCGCAATATAAAAATACTTTTAGCTGAAATAGTTTCAGCTTGTGACAAATCCCATTTGTTTCGAACTGTCATTGTCACCCGCTCTAGCCCCAAACTGAAAGGTTAAACTTGTTAAGTGATTAACTGATCGAAAGTGGTGTAAATGGATTAAAGGTGAACCCAACCTTTCACTCAATAGGTTCAAGCGTTGACACTTTACTGTCCATAATGCGTCAATTTCCGCAGCCTTAATGGTTTTTCCTAATCACACCTCCAGGTCTATTTTAAGGTACCTTTCTATTTAAGGTATAATATGGGACACACTACCAATTCAAGGTTCTACTTTAGATTATATCTATCTATTTTAGATTACTACATAACAAGTTTAAGTAATTTGTGCTAACGCTTTTACGCGTATTTATATTTACAGTATAGTATTATGCAAATGTTACTAATGTACCTTACGCCTAATATAACCAAATCCGTTGATTTAATTTCTATATTGATTGCCTGTAGTATGTACACGGAGGAATCATATTACGTGATACAGGCCCATGATATATTCAAAGTACAAATGAACGTAATTATCTCCGGCTTTGTTCATCAACTAATCCGCATTACCATTGCATACAGCGCGATGGATGTATATTTATCACCCGGGTGGATCCGGCTAGCTTAATTAAATAAAGCCTGCACAAAGCTAGTGAGCTTTGAAACTTTGCTAACCACATTTAACACTTTGTCACATACAATATACACGCACACACTAAGCGATGTAGGTTTTCCACGCAGATGTTCCAAGTTCCAACAAAGTAGAACACGGTTCGGAACATACAGAAGTGGTGGTGGACTCGAGGCGGCCGGGGCGGGCTGTGTCCCTGGCCAGTCCCACCGCGCCACCCAATTGTAGAAAACAAAAGTTGAGCCTGACAGGTGAGACGCTGTCGGCCGCACACTGTCCTTTCATAACCCATCGCTTCACACCTTCAATCCAAAGCAGCGTATAAACTGACTGTCGGATTCTGAACCATACCAGGACTATGTTTACACACCATTGTAGCGTACAGCACTTCATAGATGTTCTTCGGCCATTTGACATTACCCCGAAGATTGTTGTGTCTAGCCTTATGTGCGTGATCTTCTTCTCTGTTGTCATTTGCACTCATAAATGTCAAAACTTAGAACACTGTTAACAAATGACGGTTGATTCTCTGAAAATCACTACATTCAGAGTCAACTTTCTGTGAACGAATAATTGAAGACTTGTCAATTTGTTAGCAGTGTTCGTAATTTAAAAATAGCAATTATATGATTACTTTGTGCAATTCCAGTGCCTCCTCATGGTTACGAGTTAAACAACTTAGACAATGACACTCTGGATGCTCCAAACGTGTACCAGGAGGACATGTCTCGCCAGAGGTACCAGGAGCCTGTGTTCCCTGTTGACTCTGACGAGCCGGTGTCGATGCCAGTCGAGATGTTGAGTGATGAAGCGAGGTTCAAACATACGAACCCTACATACCAGAGCGCTGTGCTCCATACAACTACAAGTGATGGACATACTACTAGTTCAGAAGGATATAAGGATGATGGTATGTTTTGGTTTCAGATATTTAAATAAATAAGAACACACGCAAAAAATGTAGCTTCTGTGAACAATGCTACATTTAACATTCGGGGTAAGAAATCAGGATATGTTTTTAACGAAGTAGGTATCGTAACAGTTGCGAGGGCAAACTCGAAAGCTTAAATGTTCGTAACATTTAAGTTTAGAGTCTGCCTTGCATATGGGCTTTACGAACCTTTTTGGACCACCAGAATCTATAGCAATGAGCTGTTGAATTTCAGGCAAATCAACATACAACCCAGAACAAATAAAAATATATTATACTGTTTCTCTTTTCAGGTAACGGTTTGAAGAAATGGAAAGGTGTCGCGTTGTCTCCTGACAACGAGCGCAAGGTGAAAACGGATCCTCCTCCACAGCCCAAACCCAAAGAAATCGAGCCCGTCCAAAAAGAAAACATCAAACCTGAACCGCCGAAAGACAACACTTGCAATGAACCTACGGTAAATTATAAATCTGATGATGATAAAGTCCTTATACTTAAGGATGTGCTAGGTAGCTCGAGAAATTCAAATTTTGTTACGTTTTTTGCAATTTACAGGTCAGTGTCAGGTTGTTTGTTGAACTAAATATGTATTCATGAAATAATTATTATTCAATAGCATTATTTATGAACTTAGAGGGACCTTGTATTGATGATTTTAATGATTATAATTATATAAAGTCATATTTGTTGACACTGACCTGCAAATTGCAAAAAACGTAATATGTTTTTTATTTCGCGTGCTACCCTGGCGCATCTCCTTTAAATGAAGTTCTTTACTTCGGACTAAACCTACGGCTAATTGAGGAATATTGTAAGCTAAGGTTAGACATTATTCGAAAGCTTTACAAATGAGGAGGCTCACCTGTTTGTAGGTATACTATTATGATTCTAACGCTTCTGTCCTATCTTAGGTGGGTTGAAGTTTGATATAAAACAGAAGTGTAATGGGCATGAAGTAAATTTCAATACTCTTTTTATGAAGATCTACATTAAAGAACTTGTATTCCTACTTTCAGTATAGCTGTCAGTCATCGCATGCTATGGTCTCCTATAAGTGAAGGAGTGCACCTATTGAATACCACATATTGCCCTTTATTGTATGTGGCATATATTGTGTACATCTTTTGTTGGAGATTCTAAAAAATAAACCACTTAACTGAAACTATATCTAATTTCAGATAGTAACAGTGGAACTAAACCGTGGCTGGAACAGTCGGCTCGGCTTCAGCGTTCAGAGCCATCCTGAGTCTGGGCAGAGCTACATCTCTGCTGTCTACAACGACAGTGTAGCCGCGCGTGATGGACGGCTAAGACGTGGTGATGTTATATTGCAGGTAAGTCAGCTATTAAAATAACAACAAGAAACAATGCAGATAGCTTCAAGAATAATCCAACAACTGTATCCATTAGGTTGCATTACATGACATCATTGCCCAAAGAGGCAAACATAATTATAAATCAAAATGTCGGTAGCTCCAGTGACGACATAAGCTCCTTAATTTTGCCTGCTTCAGCCTTTATTGAGGCGGAGAAAATGCCCTGGCCACACCATCCAGTTGGTAACGTGGAGTACTCACTAAAAACTCCGCCGTTTTTTCCGCCATTTTCGTGGCCCCTCCATAAAAACAGATGTAGGCCTACTAACGTCTACTTTTATAAAGAGGCCTCGAAAACTGTTCACTAGGACTGCAGCGAACCTTAAGCAGAGGAAAAATCAGACCGTGAAATGCCCCGAGCTTATAAATTTAATTGAAATCGTACACTTTTTCTTCTAGGTCAACGACGAGAACGTAACATCAATGAAGACACCAGAAGTGATCGACCTGCTGCGAATACTAAGAGGCTCTATTTGTATCACTGTACTGCGGCCGCCGAACCCACAGTGAACATAAATACCAGCAGATATTAAAATGGAAGAAGCACACCCCTAGGCCTGCAAGGAACGGGCCTGGCAGGAGAAACGGATTCCCGTCGGTGATGCCGAGATAAGGATGTTGCCCACGATGGGAAACAACACGCACTTAGAAGAAAAAAAATAAAAATCTCTACCCAACACTGCAGTGATGATTTTGTTAATCATTGCATATTGATTGTACCTTCATGACATTTATTAATTCTATCAAGGTTCAATTTTATCATTGAAATACAATTAATATCATAATAACTACGCGAAGACATACCTACATATTTTCATCTACATGAGTCTTCGCGATATATTGGTTACTTCGTTGATTCGTTAAGTCGAGTATTTAATATTCTATTGCGTATACGCAGATGAAGATTTAAATCGTTAGATTTACTCTTAGTCACGCGAAAAAGTGTCCACACTGAGAAGAGTGAGCTCACACATTATTAAATAACGTTTCCATGACAATCAAGTGGAGTCACTGCGTCATTATGTTTCAGAGGTGTAAACACGATACAGAAACGCGACTATCTTTTGACGCGGTAGGGAAATCTAACGATTTAAATGTTTGATTTAAACAATTTTAATAGACAAAACATTCGTTTATATCATGTATTTTTTTAAATATATTTTGGACATTATAAAGCGTAGCATCATTATTGAATCTTATATTGTATGTAAATAAGCCACACAATCTAATAAGTACATGCTGTTTTGTTAAAGTTCCTAATAGTGGATCGTGCGAAACTTTTGCCGTCGTAAATTATATTTCTTATACTTGATAAGTTACCTAATAAAATAATTTATTTTCGGAAAAGATCTCTGTAGCTATCTCATAGACAAATTATTAGGAAAATAAATAAATGTATGGAAATATACATCATTATATTTATTTATATATCTATCTTACCCGACCAATGTAGATACTCAAAGATAGTCTAATAAATAATAAAAAAAAGTATTTTATTTTATATTGAACACAATGATTGAAAGGCAATAAGCAGCGTTTATTTTAGAATTAATATATTATGACTATTAAAATTATGGAACTTTAAAATTATTATATATTCTTACTAGAAGATGACTTACAGAGTAGAATTTTTAAATATTAAGCAACAAGTTAGGGCATCTGGCGGCCTATATTTGTGCAAATATAATAAAATCCCTTGACTAATAAAAAGTAGACTATGTTATTGTAGAAAATATTAAAATGTCATGAAGTATAGCATTCCAAGAGGTTAGCCTTTGTAAATAATGTAAAGTTAAAAGACAGTTTATGTAGTCGTTGTGAAGTTGCGTTATGTGCAATTGTCAAATGAAAATAAACTGCAAAATGTCGCATAAGTTTTTAGTTTTTATTGTTCATTTAATGTTTTGCTCAAATATATAATTGTTGAACACAATACTAACTTTGATGATTGCTCGTAACGTATTATAGCCTCGTTTTATTAACATATTTGTAGCGTCACAAGATAATTATTACGCGTAAGTACAAAATATACGTGTCAAGTGACGAATTGCATGCGACCAGATCCAGATATCTGGTCAATAATAATAATAAATAATTAAAGTACACAAGTTTGTCAAACTGCGCTGGTCTGACAAACATTATTAAAACGTTGAGTTACATCGCTAATAAAATTTAAAATTAATGCATTATACGCTATACTTCCTATAGGCACTGATTATAAATTCTAGTCAAATCTAAATTTTAATTGAAATTATTACACAGTTAGCCTTTGAGAAATATAATATTGACGTAAAACAGTAGTTAAATTATATTCTTACATAAATAAATAAATAATATACAATATTCACTCTTTGATTTCTCATATGGTGTCTATTTGTTATGAACTTGAAAGATTTTATCAACAAATCTATTTTAATATTAACGATACTAGCCTTAAGTTGATAGAATAATTGTTTAGAGAAGAAGTATAATGAATCATTTACCCATAAAAAAAAATCAAGCTGAACGAATCAATCAACTGATATTCTAAAGTAATTGTGATGGAATTGTGTTAGATTAACCGTACAACGTACGTTCTAGAGTTAATAATATGCCACTACAGTAGGTGCAGAAAGGCCCAGTGTAATAGCTCCTTTGTACTGCGATGATATAATCACTCATTAATAAGCTTTCCCGGGGTCTACCAACAATATTTTAAGCTCCATTTATATTTTTCAAGCACCTAATATTATGCCTACTAATATTTTTGCTGAAATTCTAACATTGTACAAATTAGCAGCGCTAAAAGCGACTTGTTATAAGATAGAGTTAGTAGTAAGCCCCGGAACCAAAATTGCAACACTGAAAACACACCTGTACATTAATTTTTCCCAAGGGAAAATGGCGTTTACGCGTCCATTGCGAGTATGATTCAAATAAAATCACTAGAGGCTATTTTATTGCGTAAATGGTAAAACGATTTGAAGACTATCAGAATACTATCGTGCCACGAAGTAAATATACAAGTGAGTTTGCCTTTGTCAGTTTACAAACCACGACAGGCAACAGGCACGCCTCATGTGACAAGAAAGTACAACACACATCACGACTGTTCGTGACACAAGCTTTGTCACTTAATGCGTGACAAGTCTGCTGCACACTGCATAAGTTAAATAATCCAAAAAAATATCGCGTATATTCTGATAGTTCCACAATACTTCCATCCATATCCTCAAACCCTCAACTTCAGGTATATTTCTTGGTGCTCCTTCATGATTGCACATCGCTTGCTAGTCTCTCATGCCTTAAAAAAGTCTGGGCCGTAGTCGTTATGTGACGTTGATATTATTTCACCAAGTATCGTGTCAGTCATAGAAATATTAATGGAATGTACGATAAACTTAATTACCTTACTATGATACGAATAAAAATATGAAATATATTATTTTGTTGTATTATTTCACTGATCCCCAATTTACTACGCTATACTTTCGAGATCCGTCTTGTAGACGCTGTAGCCAGCAATCAGGAAATACCTAACAAAACCTTCTTTATCCATATTTGTTACCCATTCTAATGTTGAAACAATTCAAGATTACAATTTACAAGCTAACACTAAAATATAATATATCCATACTAATATTATAAATGCGAAAGTGTCTATCTATGCGGGTGAAACAGCGGGGCGCAACTGGTATACTATACACAAGTATATAATTATTACTATTAATTCACAAAGACACAAAAATTACAATTTACAAGCTAACTATAATAACAAACTTACCTCCCCGAGGCACCGCCACTTTACCGGTTTTGTGTTCCTCACATCCAGCAGGTTCCCGAGGCCTACATACGAGTATTATTACATGTTCAGTCATCTTTAGCCAGTAGAAGTGGGCTTTCACTGATACTGTTTTGGTCTACCTTCTTATTGCTTTCCGTGTTTCTGCCTTACCTAGGTACTCCACCCAGCTATATGCCCCACCCATCTCCATTACAAAGCTGTAAATCTCGGTGCCTTCGTCTTGTAAGGTGTCGAACCTCTAGGTTACGAACACGACCTTGTAATTCAACACCGAACATCGGGCCACTTTGAACAGCGCGAAAGTATCATGGTGTTTTTAAAAAGGCTACGAAAATTCTACAAGAATAAATTTAAAAGCAACACTACAAGTACACATACAAGCAACAGAAGTCTACTTAAAATTATAAAAATAGTGATTACTATAATATTGCTCTCATATTATTCAAGCTTGTTTACAGTAGCCTGGTATTTGCAGGGAGCCGGACGCAGCGATACATAATCTTGAAATAAATTAAATATGCAAATAATAAATTACGACGTAAGACAGTTTCGCTAGACGGTGAAAGTGCTCGCCAAAATGTACTAATAAAATCGATATTTAATAATAAAATATTTAAATTATTATGTAAAGTGTTGTTTCGTGCTCTTTCACCCGTCTCCTATCACCTATTACGAATGCTACGATCCACCGTGCGGAACAATCGAACGGTGCTCCTAGCAGCATCGATCCATGGAGATGCGCTTACACGGGCAACTTAAATTGTTCAACTCTGGGCAACATTGGTCAAAAAAATATGACACGATAACGTCAAGCAGTTTTCTGCGATGCTAATGCCAATACCAAACTATTCAGTAATCTGTGCCAATACGTCGCAACTATTGCTCGAGATACCACCACATACTATTTATTAAAAGCATTCTGAAGCAATTTACAACACATTCATTAGCAATACAGAATTTATATACAGGAACAACTGAAGATAATATTGCCGATACATTAAGTTTTTCAATTTCCACCTCCGGCAACAGTTGCCGGGCAATAATTGCTGGAAAAGTTGCCGGTGTAACCGTGACTTTAACACTTGGAAGCACGCTATTAGCGCCGGCCACTTTTTGTGGCGTCGCGTGCAAGGGAAATGCAAATCGATGTGTTCGTACGAAGTGATCGCTTCTGATAGGGATGAGCTTGCGTGTTATGTCATAGAGTTTTTAAAACGATCATGATGTTTAATATGGGAGTTCCGCAAGCTTTTTTCAGGGTTCCTTAGTTTAGTTTTGTGCATAGCAGAGCTACAAGCTAGAACGCAGATGAGCACCAAAAAATGTTGTTATACCTAAATGCAGACAGTAACAACATTCGTGAGTTCAATAAGAGTAAACACTTGAGCTTAATTTTCCAAACAAATCAGCATTATTTCTAGCACAGGGGAAAATTGGAAATCATCACATTTTCGTGGAAAGACAATTTCGTCTAGTCCAGGTGTATATTTTGATGCTCAATGTAGAGTTCCGTTATGGCTTAAACGGGCAGCAATTGTGGGCGAAAGACCATTTTCAGACCTGTCACTTACTATGCAGTCCAGCGATCTTTGACCCGACACTTTCAGCGAAGTTGCTTGGTCAATGTCATTACCATTTGTATTGGTACGCGAGTACCTCTTGAATGAGTGAATTGAACTATTCTCCCGTTAGGGAAAATGAGCGTGAAACTTTTACAAATTCTTCAATTGTATCCAATGGAATTGGATTTTACTTTTTTATCCAAAAACTTTTTGACAGATTTAGTTTAAAAACATGTAGGTACCTACTAAAGGTACTCAAAAATTTATATGTGAGTAGTAATTTGCATCCCGTTTTAAGCTACAGTTAAACTTCTTCGCAGTTAGTAAGTATGGTAAGTGGCATATGGTTAGCGTCACGGTCACCGCTCGTCCACCGACCAGCGCCGTCCGAGGGAGCCGCCTCTCTACGCTTCACTGACAAACGAATGTACCAAAAAAATGTCCACTTAAGTAACTATTATGACCAACCAAACTGTCATAATAAAATCAGGTCATCTTTTGTAGGTCTCAACAAAATTCTAAATTAAATCCAAGAAAAATAAAAGATTATGTCGCACTAAAAAGTTAATTTGAAAAGAGATTTCTTGCCTAATTGGATTTTTCTTGTCCAGTAGGTCGGTAGAAGCAATCGACTAGGGCCACCCAAGAAATGCCAAGAAACGTTTTAAAATCCACCGAGAAATTAATATTGCAGTTGAAAGTATTCCGCCTTTAACAAACAAAGAAAGCTGTACTTACAAATTAAACTGTAACGGGACTGGACCAGCAACGTAGTAGATTAAAACGTATTTGCCACGTATTAAACAAAGCAATAAAAGAAAGAATTTAATGTTACATAATACTTGACAATAGGTAATATGCAAGCATTGATTTATTTGTGTAAGCTACGGGTTTGGATAAATTGAGAATCAGTGCAATAAAAGACCCATACAATGTTAGACCAAATATGGTCACCCATCAATCTAAAACCATATAAGTAGAACCTTATTATTCACCGGTGCTAGGAAAATTGTTGTCCACTATGGTTCATAAAACTTTTCCACCGATCAAAATTGCAAGCGCTCGCTTCGGCAATAAAGAAAATTGAAAAGATGTCAAGTTGAGCAAACATCGTTTCGTATTTTCCATCTAAAGTCCATGGAATTTTTACTCAGTTCGTTTTGAAACGGAAGAAAAACTCAAGCATTTGATCTTAGAGTTCCCAATTTTCCTTAAATGCGCGATCATTTTCACCTGAGAATACCCAAAAGATATACCTAAAACTTCTTATAAACAAGTAAGTAATTTTAACATAAAGATTACACAATACACATCCAATTAGAACTTTAATCCCCCAATGCTCATCGAACTTGACTGTCATCACAATACTAGGGGATGTGGAAAAGCGTCCGCAGTTCGGCGATGTTCGGGCAGTCGCAAGCGGCCCGCGGTCTGACACACCTGTCGATAGTAGTTGCGTGCGCGCCACAGGAAGTGCAGTGAATTACCGGACCAAACAACTGTTCACACTACTCATTCAAAATCCGAAAGCGAGCACAATTTTTTTTAATGCTCGTTGAGAGCCAAGGACTTTAAATCTGTGAGTTAAATCTGTGCTTTTTTTTTTATTTATCTTTTTTGGCAAGGGGTTTTGTTTGGACATTTTGTTTTGTTTTTGTGTTTTTTCGTATTTTATAAATGAACTTTAAATTATGTAATTAAAGTCTGATTGCGTAATTTAAAATACATTTAATAGATACGATGACAAACATAATTGTACCTAGAGGATGACCATAATTACCTAAGTTCCTACTTAGTATTGGTACTTATTTACTAGATAATGAGATCTATAACCTTTGCTACCCAGGTGAAAAGTGTGCTAATGCCGCTAGGGCCCAGCATAGAAATAATGCGGATGTATCGGGTTTATATGTTGCAAACGACATCAATGTGACAGGTCATTAGTCTGCAACTGGGTATGTGGTATCTAGACTATTAAACCTTGACTGGAAACAAAGTTTTTGTTAAAAATATTGTAACAGAAAGATACTTTCCCAAAGTAATTAAGGAAAGACCGTAAAATCATCTACATTATAACAATAACAACATTCATTATCAAAACTAATTTTCGTCGTTTAAGTAAAAGTTGATCTTTAATTAAGTAAAGGGCCGAGATGAATTGTTCTTAAGTTAAAATTCACGCTACTTGTCACTTGTAGCGTGAAACATTTTCTGTTTGTGCGTCAGACCCGCAGACCCGCATAAACAAATTATCGCGTTAAGTAGATCGTGACAGATCAAATCGCGATTTATGGGTCAGCTAATATTGCCTTTTACATTCAAACTGTGGCTCGGACAAGAAAGTGCAACCATACAAATCGACATACGTATTCATGATAAGATTATAAGGCTGCAGGAACGTTTGCATTCGTTTTGCAGTTGAAGTAACTCATGCCTACAGACTGAGCCTAAAGACTAAGGTCTTCAATCAGTACGTCCTGCCAATTATGACTTACGGAGCCGAAACGTGGACACCCACGGTATGGCTGGTCCATAAATTCAAGGTCGCTCAGCGAGCTATGGAACGGGCTACGCTTGAAGGCTCTCTGAAGGATCGAATCCGCAACGAGGTGATCCGGCAGAGAACCAAAGTTGCCGACATAGCTCACAGAATAAGCAAGCTGAAGTGACAATGGGCCGGTCATATTAGCCGTAGAACCGATGACCGTTGTGGTAGACGTGTTCTTGAGTGGAGGCCGCGAATCGGTAAACGTAAGGTGGGACGCCCTCAGGCTAGGTGGAGCGACGATCTTCGCAGTTGCAGGATGGCTAGTAGCAGCTAGATGAGACTTACCGAAGAGTTGAATGGAAAACTCTTCCCAAAAATACATATATGTATACCTACTTTATAATCAAAACATAGACACGATGTTATAAATAAATTTAATTGAAACAATTCTGGGAAGCTATAGCCCACTATAGCTTCCCAGAATTGCTTCACAGAAATACGAGTATTGCTTCCCAAAGCAATACTCGTATTTCTGTAACTAAATGAGAACATTCATATCATTGTGGCCACAGCGATTCATACAAAGTTGCTCTAATGTGAAAATAAGTGCAGCAACTTAATCACAATAAATACTTTCATTTCTGTGAATTAATTATGCAAACAAAATTATTGCCCGACCGCGTAACAATAATTGTTGTCTTCTAAAGTTCCCACCATTAATGTAAGGTTACTCAAAAATAACCTTATCTATATCATCTTAATTTAATTCTCTACGAGTATTCGTCATCAGTAGCTGACTAGAACCGTTTAAGAATTTCACCGGCGCGGGCGCAACTAAAAACTTAATGGGTTCCTGTGATTGTTGGAAAATCGATAGCATTGTCAAGTTCAGTTCTTGCTCAGTTCGAAATCGTGGGAAATCACGACACATGTAAACAATGACATGCTATGAGATGAGTCGATCAGTATCGCACTAGAAATTATGTTATTATTGCCATACAAGACACACGCGATCTTTATCTATTACTTAGATATTTTAAAATTGATGGAAAGGTGGGAAACAGAGTCGATTGCTCTCATCAGAAACGGAGAAAACTAACAACATTGCAACTTGATACTAATAGCAGTGACAATCAGTCACACCTATCATTAAACTAAATAGGTATATTGAAATGGAAAACTTATCAGTTTGTCAGTTTCTTTGAACTGCAATTTTCATCGCTAATAGCACCTTGTGACTCCTGTCACTCTCGTTACTTTCATAATCCTACTTGCTACTAGTTTCGTAACCAAGCTGTATTTGATAACTGGCTTAGTGGTGGAAAAATTTGCATAGATAACGTGCATTTATAATAACTTCCTTGCTTAGAATAACTTAGGTACTCTAGAAGTAGAACCAACCCTTCCGCATCGACGGGATGTCGCTAACGACTGATGTAGATAAGAAATCGGTATAGGTACAGCGAATTAATAATTTTCTTCACTATAATTTTCATAGCGAAGATGTCTCTTCTAACGTTCATTTACAATGTGATGTATACAACCGGTATTTTGCTATGTACTCGACTTGTAAACAAGTAGGTATATAAACCAGGTAACTAACTTTCACATTTCCTTAATATAAATTAAAATATAGTTTCCTGTCAACGTAATCTCATTGTTCCGCAAAAAATCGATATTATTTTAAAAACATCAAACGGAGTGGAAAATTCGAAATAAATACAAAAACACAACTCTACGAGCAATGGCCGCATTGATGAAAAACAACATTAACAGTCAAAAAAAAAAGAGACTAGAACTTTGAATAACAGTTGAACGTTTTTGTATTGCATAATGTTACTAAAAATCGAAAGTATGGGATTTAGACAAAAATAACGACATAGACACGAAATCCGCATAATGCCTGGTGATTAACCTCTTCACTGAAGTATTTTAACTTGTATGGGCATGTTTTAGTTGTTATTCTGTACACGATCGGTCGTGATCGGTATCCGTATCGAAATGTTATTGATCTGTTAGCTTTTTGAGGGTTAATACTTTTGAATCAATTTTAAACGGGTTTTAGTTGATTCATCGAAATGGTATAGTTAAACAAGTAGCTGCGTCTACTGTCTGTCAAATAAAGGTAAAACAACCTGCTAGATTAGATAAGGTGAATAGCGGGATGAGCTGGACTCCTTTAATAAAGATTGGTCCTTGGCAGCTCTGGACAGAGGGAGGTGGAAAGAAAGTAGGGAGGCCTTTGCCCAGGAGTGGGACATTAATAAAAAAATAAATAGCACATCATCATCATCATCATCATCATTTCAGCCGAAAGACGACTTTCGGCTGAATAGCACATAGCTTCTCGTAAATACGGAAATGGTCTGCAGCATTATCTAGCTACCAAAAAACTCTGGGAAAAGCAACAAAGCAAAGGACGATGACATTACACATTTAATCCATACTAAAATAGGTAATTGTTTTTATTTTTATATCGCAAAAACTATCAGTGAGTAACAGACTATACCGGATGCGGTGGTGCGATGGGTTCGGTTCCCGGGGAGGCACGCTCGGACGCGCCGACACGCTTCATGCGCCTGCGCCGCTCACCTGCACCACCCACCGGGTAAATGTAGGAATTAATAGGAATGGGTAAAAAAAAACACGGCGATCATGGTGATTCATACTTAGAAAAAAAAAGCATAGCGTGATACAGACCTATAAAGAAAAAATCTTGAATATTATTTGGCAAGTCAGAAGAAATGAAAAAGACATTAGCTTTTCTCAAAAAAATCTGTTTTCATGTTAAGTTCATACCGTGAAATTACAGTTCACAGTACAAAGTGTAAAGGCACAAAATATAATAGGTCCACCTATGATATCCAACAATGGTTTATTAGCAAGCGAAACCACGCGACCGAGAAATATTTCTAGGCTGTAATAAGATTCACTACACACTATGACGATTATGTCACATCAACCAGAGCCGCCTGCCCATTATATTATACACTAACCTTAATGATACTGTCTGTTGTTCGCCGAATAAATGCTCACATTTATTGCGTTTTGCTTTTGTCTGAATATCTGCTCCTAGCTTTATTATCGAAACGTTCTTGTATGGTTGCTTTTGCCTCTGGTGTTGATAGACATCGCATAGACCGATGATATTGTTTACAAAATGTATCATGAGGAGCAAGCGGCACGTTTGCGTTGCATATGCGTTCGACGAACACCCAAGTTAGATGTGATGGGTGCCTATAAAAGGCTACGAATTTCTCTTCATCATCAAGTATAATAAAATTCTTAATGCAAATAGGTACATACTCTATTCAAAACCACATCTACTTTAACACAAAAAAGTGTTTGCATGACTGACATCTTTAACTACATAATTCAGCAATGATTTACATTGTATATAACGGAGATCTTAGACCATAAAATGTACGTAAGTGTTCGCAATCTGAATAAGGAAGGAGTTGCCCTATAATTAACGACCGACGCAGGTCCACATACTTTCATATCATAGAAAAAGCGGCTCACCTGCTTTTATCTACAACGGATCTTCTGTTTACTGTGTTTCCATTGTTGGTACGATATTTTTTAAACAGCATCTCTGCAGCCCTTCAAAATAAAAAAGCAATTTATGCGGATCCAAATTGCCAACACCGATACGGCTGGATATATTTAAAGAAAACGTCATTTTTGTCTTCAACTATGATTTAAAATAATTTTAATGAAAATTCAGGGCTTAGATTGGTTTACAGACCTGCAACTATTTGCATTACCCCAGTTTTGCAAGAATGGACTAGGTATTATAATATTATTAAGAAAACAAAGTAAAATTATCCAAAATCCCCTAAATTAATACCCACGAGTCGAAAGACATACAAAAATATGGCACGTATTTAATCGTAGATACCTCAAATAAATCCCATTTTGCTTTGCTAAAAATATTATTGAACACTCTAATATAATGAATGCGCCTCTTTTTGTGAACGTTAAATAATTCCTAATTAAGGGTCCTAAAAAAATTAAATAGCCAAGTAACTGCAACCAACTTGGGATACATCCCACTCGCATGACTGACGTATTCAAATAAAGATAATGGACACACTCCAAAGGTTTTCTAATGTAACAAATAGAGTAAAAAATCGTGTTGATGACGACTAGTCATGTATGTAATAAGTGTAACATTCGTAATCGCACTTAAACACGGAATGGTCAAAAGCGAGCAAGCGAGAGATTTTAATGTGCGGCAGTTTAGTTTATTATAGGCCTCTCGTGTTCATATAATAACAGAGCCTCTCGAAATTGGCACAGAATAAGTAGTTCTGACTATCCCATTAAAATCTTTAAGAACCTTATCACCTTATTTGTTCACATTTTTTCATTATCACGGATGACATATCGTCCATAGGGTCTTAATCTAAAGCAATGGTCGAGTAACAGAGCACACCCTTTTTAGGAGCGAATGCTTAGATAAACCTTCACTTATACCTGGCAGAAAACAATAAAAAGATAAACAATAAAAAGATGGAAGTACGAAACTAACAGCTAAAGTTACATAAAACTTTATTACTGAAAACAACTCCATGAATTCGACAAGGGCTTTAACGAATTTTATTTCATATTTTATTGGCAATAAGAGCCATGATTGCGATTATTTACCCGAGTCGTCTTGAACGAGCAAGCTGAGCCTATGTCGGTGTATTTCATAACAATCACTTTGTTTGTGCAAGCGTGAGAATTAAGGAATATCTTGATAGCTGAAGTTATAAGTCCGTAACAACCCAATTGCTAAATATTAACCATTTATTTTAATTGTAATGGATTAGAATATTTACGAAATCTGTTTTGATATGTTAGGATAGTGAATCGCGGATTCCATACCTATTATTTTTTTATTATTTCTCCTTTCCATTCCCTTCTGTCTTGAGCTAATGTAGACCAATCCTGTCTGTAGACATCAGGCTCGTCCCGCCATCTTCTTCTGCGTCTCCCTCGATGTCCCCGGGCGTGTTCTAGGACCCTGAATTTGGCCCATGGCTCGTTCGACATACGGCCAACGATTGCGGCCCAGTTCCACTTAAGCTTGGCTGCTTTTTGGGTGACGTCGGCGATTTGTGTTTTGGAGCACAGCACTGTGTTTCTAACATGGTCGGTTAATCTGACTCCATTAATCGCTGGCAAACCTCAAGCTTGAACTTCTGCTGATATATCAAAGACTGGTTTTAGCGCCGTAGCGAAGATACCTAGTTAATGGAATATTTTTTTCTTAATTATGTAAAAAATTTCGTAGCTATCTAACCAATTTAGTTCTATTTTTTAAATTCAGTCCCTCCCTAGAGAGGGAAGCAATTACTATGAGTCTTTCCCGCCCTAAGGTGGGAAGCAGCGTTTTCCACCCGCTATTCGGATCAAACAAACACTACTTTCCGAGTATGAGAAATTAAAAAAAATATTCCATCTAGTTCTATAGTTGTACGACATTTTAAGCACTACCTACCTATACAATAATGTTAAAGTATTAACTCCTAGCATGTCTTCTTTTTCTTCTTCTTCTTCAGCCTTTCGCCACCCAATGCCGAGTGTAGGCCTCCTCCAATGCACGCCACTCTTCTCTGACTCTAGCCTTCCTAAGCCAGAGTCGTTGCTTGTGTATTGCATCAAATGTTCTTCACGTATTATAGTGAAAACAGTTCATGTATAAGGTACCTACAAGGTGTCCTACACAACGAATGCTAGTGTATTGTTGAGGGATTATCTTTAAATCCAATTTGAGGCCCTGGCAACATCGATGTAGTTTATGACAACACAATAACAGGGACACTAAAATGGGTCATGGAAAGATAACATACGAATCACACAGTCGTAGAGTATTTGAAGTTAAGAAAAGAAAAATTTGAAGTTGCTTACTGCCTTTGGTTGGGATCAAGTGCTTAATTTATAACAGACTTTTAAGCCCAAAGATTTGTGGAGAAACTTGTCCGTTTTTCCGGGAAAATTCTTAATTATCCATCATGTTTGTCATGTTTTTTTTTTCACTAATAGAATATTTTTCTGGTTTTGGGCACTCTAATTTATACTGTTAGCCTAAGATGCATCCCATTTTTGGCTTTCGGGACACCGTAGCTTAATCGTCGTCAAGCACTCTGTAAGCGTTTGTAGCTATATTAGTTAATCTCACACACACCTCATCATCATCTCACACACCTATATGTAATGTATGTAGTGTGTTTTCACCTTATTCATTTATAAGGATTACAACACTATTTGTTCTCCGGAACTGTTTTCGAAACGATGTAACATGTCAATCTCTCATTCCGATTTCACTCTCCGTTGAACGAAACTGTGTTTCATTCCAAAGTATCCCGGGCTCACACAACGAGGTTCCAATATACTTCACTATACTTATGACGAAGATTATTGGAGCACGTTCACTAAACTTTATTATAAGTCTATGTTTTTAAATGTTCATAATCATTTTAATTACACACTAAGATAAACATCAAAAACATGCGTTTCTCTACAAAACTTTAAAATGCTGAGTAATTTATTATAACCATAGTTAAGTAGGTAGGTACCTATGCACCTATATTAATTTAACCGAATAAAATAACGGTAAAGCCAGTTAACACTCCTCACCAAGAAATTAGTTGTTGTAAACATAGGCTACTATAAATGCAGTCATAAAATATCTTACATTGGAGAAACAAACAATCACGTCTTCTTGCTGAATGATCCGCGAATCTATTCTTTAAAATTCTTACCATGAAAACTTCGGAGAAGTGAGCTGTCAATAGTGTCAATCCATCAAGCATCAGCTGGTCTATTCTGTAAAAATCTCATCGTGAACTCGGTGAAGTGAGTTGTCATTCTACCTGATGCTAGAAATTGACACTATTCACAGCTACCTTCATCTATGTTTTCACGGTGAGAGTTTTACAGAATAGATCGATAGGTAGAAGGTAGAATGACAGCTCACTTCATCTATGCTTTTTTTTTGCGATTTATACGAACGTACGTACAATACGAATAATAGACATGACATCTCTATCACTGAACGTTGTTTTATAATAGAGCGTCCTGTCCTAACCCTCTTTGTTGAGACAATTGGCAAAAGGTTTTATAAACAAATAAAAAATGGTCAAGTGCGAGTCAGACTCGCGCACCGAGGGCTCCGTACAAATTTGTAGGTATGTAAATAGTTTTAAAATTATTTTTTTGTAATGACGGTTATCGGATTTTTTCTTTACTTGTGCTACATGACATTGCTTCTTGCCAAATTCCACGATTCTAGGTCAACAGGAAGTACCCTATAGGTTTTGATTTCGGAACATAAACGCCCGTATCTTTTGATTGCGTTGACATAGAAGTTTGGTTTTTGCACTGCTTCAAGGGATTGAAGTCCTGAGTGAGTCAATCAACTTAGCCTATTGCAGTCCACTGCTAGACATAGGCCTCTCCCAGGCTGCGCCACAACACCCTATCCTCCGCCTTCCGCATCCAGTCCGTCCCAGCTACTTTCTTTAGGTCGTCCGTCCATCTAGCTGGGGGCCGTCCCACACTACGCTTGCCGTTACGCGGTCTCCACTCAAGGACTCGTCCGCTCCACTGGCCATCGGTCCTGAGTATTTCATATTAATTTTAACTTGATAACTCCACGCGTTACTGAGAAAAAGATTCTTGACTGGTGGACAGACAGACGGACAACGAAGTGATCCTATAAGGCCTCCGTTTTTCCTTTTGTGGTACGGAATCCTAAAAAACGTAAAAATAATCTTCATCAATTCAATATACCTAGGTTAGTTTATAAACTACAGCAGATGAAGGATACTCTATTTTTCGCTAGGTTTTGCCAACAGATGAGTTGGTTATCTAGAATGACGTTCTCTTCTGCTCATTGCGCTGTGTACAATACATTATTTTAGGGTATTTTAATACTACCAAAACCAGGAGCAATGGTGGCCTAGTGGTGTCGGCCCCGACTCACGAGTCATTTCATCACCACTGCTCTCAAAACGGCGATTGAAAACGTCGTGAGGAAACCAGCATGTCCTAGAACCAAAAATTCGAAGACATGTGACATCCAATAACCCGCACTGGGCCCGCGTGGTGGATTATGGCCCGCTTCCACTCACAGAGAGGAGGCCTGTGTCCCAGTTGTGGGAACATTATAGGTCTATTATGTTAATTCTTCTTCAAGAACTGGTCCTTAGCAGCTTTGAACAGAGAGAAGTGGAAAGAGAGTAGGGAGGCCTTTGCCCTGCAGTGGGACATTACAGGCTAATAATAATAATAAATGTTAATTCTACCACAAACGGAACAAAAGGAAAGATGAAGGGACAAGCTTGATTCCTACAAGAAATACTTAGTGACTCACAGCAGAGGACAGTGAGAGGAAAAGGAAGAGAGAGGCTCAGTTTTGCCCTGCAGTAGGACGATACAGGCAAGACAGGTAGAAAATAACACATAACATAACAGCACCCCTGTATTCCTCGAAGGACTGAGCAGAAGTGTATATGGCCGATGGCCCACCCTTATTTCGCCAGTTATCTAAATATATAAAATTCAATGTCCTGACTGACAGATATATCAACGCACAGCCTAAACCGCTGGTCCTAGAGACATGAAATTTGGAGGGTGTGTTCTATGTGAAGAGTAGGTATCCACTAAGAAAGGGTTTTTTGAAATTCCACCCTAAGAGGGTGAATGGGGGGAGGACGATACCTATTTTCCTAAGTCGCGGGCAGAAGCTAGTATATTTTAAGTCCTATATATTAGGCGGCGAGCCTATTTCCAGAAAGAAAATGAAGTTCTGGCTGGGTATAATTATTGTTCAATAGTGCAAATAAAGCATACGTAGGTATCTATTAGTCGCTTACATCATAACAACCACAAGAACAAATATCGCAACCTGGAAACAGGTAGGTATCAAAGTAATCAATATTATAATACTTATGATTATGACGATAAAGTTATAGCAACAATAAAATAAGATCCTCGAGATGCAGCCGCAGAGACCGCAACCGATGCACTTGGTATAACAAACAAGTAGACAAAGAATTTATTAAGGTTATAGTACCCATAACATTAACAATGTTATTGAAACTTGAACACTTTAAACAACTTTGTCCCTACTTGATGGGCGACTTTTATACCTAGGTATAAGAGTGACAAAGTGATCAGTGATAGACAAAGAACGACCATCCAACATGAGGTACCTACTCCTAATTTCATCTATACTAGAGATAGAGAATAATATCAGATCAGAACTATGGAAAAAATTTCAAACCATTACGTACGACAAAAAAGTCAAAGTGGAATAGCTACAACTTTTTAAAGTTTGAAGAGTAAAAGTATTTAAATCTTATGGAACCAGTTTAATCAAATATAGTTTCCGGTCGCCCACCTGCCGTCATAGTTACGTAATAATGAATAAAATTACAAACATCCTCAAAATAAAACCAATATTCAATAAAAAAACACTTTCCATGGCGATGGCGTTAATTTTTATAACAACCACATGTGTAACGGAGTATGGAGGCTTTCTCTCGTTCGTCGGTCATGCACTCCTTTTGGTCGTACTTACTTAAACTCCGTCACGCTCCGCGTACAGGAATCATGAATGAACAAATTGAATCCACGTCGATTTGTACAACCAACTTTCTTAATGACTATGAATATTTATTGTCCAGTCAAAGAAAGTCGTTTACTTAACTACATTTGCCTCTGAAAGTTATTTTTTAAATAAATTTACATGCTGAATTAAATGAGGTTTCTACATCTATGTCTCCCATTTTGATTGCTGATGCATACAGAAGGCAGGGTTTAAAATCTGAATCTATAAAGCTACTCATCTCGCAGCCAACAATGAAGCTTTCAATTAAACTGATCACCAAAATTGCACTAAAAGTTCATCAATCGCGATGATGTATCTGCAAAGGTCAGTCGCCGATAGTAGTGTAGCATCGCTACGTACAATAGTCATTGGCCTTCGCACCCGTCTCGCTGACTGCCCCTTTTGTTTCAGGGCCCGCGAGCCTCACGGGAGCTGGTTTTGCCGCCAAAATACCTACGTCAACGACACCTAATTCATACGTTACCATCCGGCACGGGTCGCGAGGTCACGTTTTAATTGTTTTTACATAATTGTTTCGCAAACCCGATGTGTGTGAATAACCCTTGTGTATCACCCATTCAATTTGAATTAATAATGCGAGCTGTCGTAACATCTTCAGCGTTAATCACACATTATTTAGTTGATGGTTAATAACTCTGTCTAAACAATAGATGTTACATTGCAATGAGAGCAATATAACCTTGTTGTTTAACTTTTACAAATTATTGTTGGGTGTTACATAATTTTTGCATTTCCATTGAAATGAAAGTATGTGAAGCACGCATTGAATTGCCTAAATCCTAGCCCATAGGTAAATCAACAATGCAAAAGCAATTTATTTCCTAACGATACGACTTTATTCGGGCTTTATCAAAATAAAAAGCTTTGGGTGTCATCAGCATCTAAATTCAAAAAGATTGCTTCGAAAGTACACGTACTCCGTACTCGTATCTCTTCGTTAGGCAAGATTATGTGCTAACGGCAGCAATACTTAGGGAGTATAAGACAATGAGATACGGCAAGTTAGCAAATGCTCACTTCGGCTTCGTCGCCACGCGCTAGTTCCCTTACCACGATAATGAGCCAAGATAACCCACTGACACAGGGGAGCTTTGGTGTGAAAGAAAAAGTTGTGTTGTGATCGGGTTGAGCATCTATGTTTAACTCTCTGTTGTCTGATTGCCGATGACTTACTGATTGTTTTTAATTGAAACTATCAGATACAGTTTGTGGCATAGTTTCTCTAGATAGAAGAGCAGGTATATCCTTTTTAACAGTTTTGACCGGTAGAATTGCCCCATAGAAACTATTATTATGAATCAATGTTATCTATACTAATATTATAGAGGTAAAATCTGTTTGTTTGTAAGTTTGTATATAGGGGGTATCTCCGAAACTAACAGCCGGAATTGAATTTTTTTTATTGCAATTGATACCCCAATTCTTGAGGAAGGATATAGCCTATTTACCATCACGCCAGGACGCTTAGGAGCCGAGAAAACCAAAAAAATACAGAAAGAACGCTAAGCGAATACGTAGTAATAGCGCGGGCAGGCGATGCGATGCGACGGGACGGATAGAGAACAAGAAAATTCACGCGGACGAAGTTGCGGACAGAAACTAGTCATTAAAAAAAGCTACAGAAACCTGTGACAGTTCATACATTTTCGAGAGGGCAAAGAAAAATCACTTTCCCAGATTGCTTATAAGTAAACTACGCTAACTCTCTATGTAGAGACATCAACGAAATGATAATTTTCACAAATTTCCAACTAAAGTGCGAACTGTATCACCTTTCAAAGATAACAATGAATTATCAAAGTACCTAACACTTTGTTCGTTTTACAGGTGTCCGTGAAGTCACGTCGAGGGGTTCAAATCAAGTCAGTGAGGTGACACTTTCACCGATACCGCACGAGTCTTCTCACGGTGAAACCGTGCGAAGTGAGAAAATGGTCTCACCACCAACCAGCAACAAGGCCAGATGTGACAGATGACTGACTACAATGCATGCGAGGGTTACATCTCACCCGACGCGAGTCCGGTTAAAACCGGTTCAGTACAAATGCATCACAGGGTTCTGGTTGCTCCTGACGATTCTAGAAGTGGTGGTCGCCAACAGACCGCCCAGGTTTCTCATAGATGGTCAGTCAGAAATTGTTGTCAGGCTGAAAGAAGGACTTGACACGCCAGTGGGTAAGTGCACAAACTTTATGCTATTGAAAATGTCTCTGCTGTGGGGCATGAATAGAGATATTGAGACTATAACCTGTCAAGGTCAACAGTAGCCATCAGTGGGCATTAGACCAAAGCAGTTTCGGGTTCATAAAGAATAGGTGTGCAAATGATACCTACATGTATTAGCTACTAATTATTCTAAATACAGACATAGAATTTGATATTTCTCAAAAGTATCAGTTGACGAAACCACAATCATAAGACACGGATACACCGACATTGAACATGATACTTAGTTACTAATATTATAACCTAACACTTGCTGTATCGCCTCCCCAAAAACTATTTCAAAGTTGGACAACCCAACGTTTACCGTAAAGTACTGACAACCGGAAATTATTCATACTGGGGGAACGGGTAGAATGGTGTTGCCACGACAACTTGTGCAAACATAGGGAAGCCTTACAGCTGTTGGAAGGATCCCTTGCTCACCCTGCAGTTTACTAATGGTCGATGTGACGTAACAATGAATAACGATTAGTCAACTTCAATGTGGCAAAACGTAAAATCTCGTAAAATACATGATGGGATTGGAATTTCGACTATTTGTTAGTATTACAAAAGAAATTAAATGTCAGCGTGCCCAGAATAATGACTTAATGGGTATGAGTCACATGAAGTGGAATAACCGAATTTATGAATCATGATTGTTTGGAGCTATGAAAAGTTATACCTACATAATGTATCCTGATAATCTTAGTGAGGAGAGAGTTACTTTATGAATTATTTAGATTCTTGCTTCCACATTGACTGATATACCTAACCTTCATTCAGGTGATGGTCATGGGTTAGCCAAGGCTTTCCGTCAGGCAGCAGAACAATAATGAGATGATATCTAAAATATTATTTCAGTTGCAAGTTGATATGATTCGACAAGGCATGATGCTATGTTAGAACATCTTGATTTGATAGAGGTATTAAACTTGACCGCGGCCTGACGGAAAACTCGAGGATAAGATAATTTTATGAATCTGTCCTTCCAGACTTGCAGCTTTACGTGGCATTCGTTCAGTTTAGGAACCTTCTACACACTTATCTACATATGATATACCTAATTACTTTTATTTTCTTTTAACTACTCTTCAAATACAAACGGTAAATGCCGTAAATAGTGTGTTCAAGTAGGTAGGTGTGTGTTTAATTAAGAGAATTTACCGTTATTTTAATTTCAGGTAGTCTAATATACCGGCTGAGGGGCGTTGACCCCGATGGAGATTCGTTACAATTTGGAATTAGAGACCAAATCGGTAGTGATATTTTAAGATTAGAAGCCATTTCATCCAACGAAGCTAATATTTATTTAGTTAAGGAATTAGATAGAGAGGTGAGTTTTTTTCACACTAGCTATACGATGTTTGATGTTTGTTTTGCACGACTAGACGACTAACTGACGACCGACTGTAAGAGCGGTTTCGCACTACATCGGATCCGGATCTGAATTAAAGATCTGACTTCAATCCGAATAGGGAACGTTCTAAATGAGTTCGGATCTAGTGCGCAACCCCTCGTACAAATAGGACTACGGTCACTTAGGAGTTAGGACCGACATTTTCTCGGGTTCGCATCGGATGTAGTGCGAAATCGCTCTGATTACAGTACCTAGGTAGGTCCAGTATGTAAAGTTATAGTTAGTCGATACTTATCTAAATCTTGAGGACGCAGCAAAGAAGTGTAAATTCTTATGATTTCCGTTTGTCATTTTGTTAAATATGTAACAAACATACCCATCGCTGTTTTACTTTTTACTTGTAATATCAATGAATAAATGCCGTGCCATAAACATTTTTTATACTTAACTACTTTTTTTCTTGGCTTGTTGATCTATAGTTTTAGTTCGATTAGTGTACTAAAAAAAAAGTTTAGGTCATAAGTACAAGCTAGGCTTTAATTAAAGTTTGAAAAAAATAGATAAGTACAATTTGAATTTCGTTTATTTATCTATATAATATTAAATTACATTTTTAAATATTTCTTAAAGTATAAAAAATAAGTATAAAAAACATTTAAAAATATAAAAAAATATTAGTCCGCCGGTGTCGGGAACAGGGTCCAAGCTACCGGTGGTTAGGGCTCCAGAGACAGGAACCTCCTCACAATGCGAGCCGTATCGAGGAGTACTGCCTTCTGAATCAGGCTCTTGATCCATTTATTTGAATTATTGTTTTTATCATTTAAAATAGCGGTCCTATTATTATGTGACCGTTATTTAATTTTAACATTTCTGCTGGCATTTTATATAAGTAGGTAGGCACTGGCTGTTTTTGCAGAAAAAATGTTACAAAGCCATATAATTTTGTTGTCATTAAAAATAAATCATTGTTATTTTTATTCGGTAAATGGCTATTAGAAGACATTTTCGACCAACTAAGCCAGTATTTAACCAGAACATTAAAAAGTTTAACAAAATGAGTTTTACCATCGACTTCTAAAATATTTTTTCCTGTTTCAGGTCCGTGATGAATATTCTTTTGTATTAACATTGACTGATGGGCATTTAGGAGATGGAAACTTCATTACGCAAAGCTTCTTGTTGTTAGTCGAAGATGTAAACGACAACGAACCAATTTTCAAACCATATCCTTCCGCAATCACAGTAAAAGAAGATGCGTCTCCTGCCATTTTAACTACTGTAGAAGCAACGGACCTTGATGAAGGAGCTTACGGACAAGTAAACTATAGTATTATTTCATATTTTATTGCAATAAAATAAAAAAAGAAACACTACTTATACGGTGTACAACTAATCCGAGCATCAAAGGATTGCTTTAGAAAACGAGTATCTACATCATAAAATTAAAAAAGGTCGTACTTTAAAAAAAATATCGCTCAACCACTAATTTATTTAATCAAATAAAAGCCTGGCGAGTGCCATGATAAAATAATCGAAAAATTAGGTGAATAGAAATGCGGGGGTGAATAGGGACAATTAGCAACTGCAAGCTTCATAAACGCCTCACTTTTCGACTGTCAGCATTGGCTGTAGCTGTCAGTGTCAGTCGGCTCACGACAGTCACATGTCAATGTCTTTGTAATGTTTGTGTGATGAAAAGTTTGAAAAGCTTTGTTTTTGTTTATAAAATCTTTATTTTAGGTGCTATACCACTTACAAGAGCTAGATGGAGATGTACAAAACTTCGCTGTGCAAACCATCAACGGGAAAGGAGTGATCCGATTGACAAATCGGTTGGATTATGAACGAAAGTCGTTGTACCAACTTCGAGTGCTGGCTGTGGACCGTGCTAACCAAGGCAGGGTTAATACTGGCACTGCTGCTATCCTTATTAAGGTGCAGGATGTAGAGGACCAGCCTCCAGAGTTCGTTGTTGCCAGTCCTGTGACTAGGATCAGTGAAGATGCACCTATAGGGACCTCTGTTTTGCAAGGTAGGTTAAGCATTTTCCTTACAATGTAGATTGCCTATTAATCAGACCGTAGCCTCTAACGTGCTAGGTTGCTCATACGCCCTGAGAATTGAGTGTCAGATAATAACTTTTTATTCAAAAGTTTCTATAAAAAGTTTGACTTACTACAATACATCTTAGATGGATTTTGATTAGGTACAGTCACCAAAAGAGATAAGTAACCAGGGTTTTCGGATATAGTTGAAGTTTAGTAAGAAACCGATGGATGTTTTTGACTTGACTGTTCATTATTTAAGATAAAATAATACACTTTGAAATCAAAAATGATTAAGTAAAGCAGTATAATAATAAAATCATACTTTCATTTCTAGTGCGAGCTATTGATGGTGACCGTGGGATCAACAATCGCATATCATACAGCATCATAGCAGGTGGAGAGGAACATTTTGACATTGACAGCAGTTCGGGAGTTGTGTACACTGTCAACCAGCTTGATAGGGAGGACCCTAATAACAGCAATGGGGCTTACATATTGGAAATATTGGTTAGTGTATTTAATTAGTTTGGGATGTTTAAAAAAAGTCAAATTATTTACTTACTGTATTGCAATTTGGTTTAATTGTTAATTGGCTTTATGTCTCATATAATATTGTTATGCTTCTGTTATAGCTGTTGGTTCTCCTATAAATAAATAAATGTATGCTTGTATCATGAAGCAGCAAAATGTATAAGCTCTGAGTTTATTTGTGTTTCTCTAGCATTTTCAAACAGTACTGTTGTATCCACCTCAATATTGCTATACTGATATTGCTTTTGATTCAATTAAAAAGTGAGTCGTAGCAAAGCGCAGTGGTGGCAGAGCTGCAGCCGTCTCTACGAGTTACATGTTGTAGGAGCAGGGGTCGGTCCCAGCAGTGAGAACTTTATAGAATGCTTAAAAAATATGTTTATATACTATTTAGCCATGCAAGTATGCCTATTAAATTTCTCTCTACTACACAATTACAGGCCACAGAAGAATCCCGCACCATATCACCAATGCCCAGTGCCACCACCGAGGTGACAGTCATTGTCACCGATGTAAACGATGAAACACCAAGGTTTAGGAATGACAGATATGTTTGTGAAGTACTGGAGAATGCACAACAGAATACTCCTCTCACATTCCTACAGGATGCTACTCCTGAGGTCTTTGATTATGATCAGGTATGAATATTTTCAACGTGTATTGTCCCATTGCAGAGTAAAGGTGCAAAAAACAGGTTGATTTAAAGTTTTTTTTTTTTATTTAGCCTTCTCAATAATCTGTGAATCTGTCCACAAACTCTTATACTTACTCTATTTATTATAGCATTAGACAAATAACGACAGTTACCGTGTCATATTGTTGAAATTACTGCAGTTTAGAGTTTTTTTTTTTCATGTAAATGGTAAATAGATTACATGCTCTGTGAGTTTTCGAGTCTATAATATCATCATCATCAGCCTATAGCAGTCCACTGCTGGACATAGGCCTCTCCTATTGCACGCTATTAGTCTATAATATGTTTATATCGAAATAACGAAAGGGTGATGACTGTTATTTGTCTAATGTCATAATAAATGATCTTTTGTAACCTACCGTGCATACGCGATTTATTTGCCAAAAATGTAAACAAATATGAATTAATGGAAAAATAACTTTAATTCCTACACAATAATGTTCAGTTTACGCTACAACTTCAAACATTTTTATAACATTGTCAATAGTGCTAGTCACTCTGAAATCAGCTTAATTATCATCGAAATAAAGTTGATATTTAACTTGAAATAGGATGGGGGTGTGCAGCACTCCTCTATATTATTATACTCTTTGTGTGCAGCACTGCGCACTTTTACTTTAGATTGACACGTTGTCATGTCTGCTGTCTATACTAAGTTAGTGAGTTTGTATGTAGAGGGTAATCTTCGGAACTACTGATCCGATTCCGAAAATTCTTACGCTGAAAGAAAGCTAGAATATTGCTGAGTGCCATAGGATAGTATATGTTTTATGCCAAAACAAAAAACTTCATGCGGACGAAGTCGCGGGCAGAAGCTAGTTTTATAATAATATATCCCATACCGATTTCAACCACGGTGACTATTTCTATTTCTGACGTCGCTATTTTTATATTTCCAGGGTAAAAACGGAACATTCGAGCTATACCTAACTGGAGATCATGGCGTGTTCGACGTGACGCCGTTCAAAGGTATCAACGAGGCGTCGTTCCTCATCAGAGTCAATGACGCATCCTTCTTGGACTATGAGAAGGTCACTGTTATGAATTTCAGTCTAGTCGCCAAAGAAATTGTTACCAAAGATCCTAAAATGAGGTATGTATGAGAAGTTCTGATGATGAAACATTTGTTTTATTTATTCAGTCCTTTTTCTCTTTTCGTTGTGTTAACTTGGCAAGAGTTTGACAAGTTTTTGAAAGCACGATTATAATTAAAAATCTTAAGGACGCTATCACATTTTTCCACGAATAACAGTGCTTTTCAGGTACCATTTTAATGAACTTGGAGTCGCAACTGCAAGGATATCTTGGTTTCAAATTAAAGATAATATATTCATCTCCAGAATGGCTCCATAACAATTAAATAGCCCTATACAAAATTTTCACACAAATACGTTTTTACCATCACAGTAATCGCAAAAAATTTAATAAAAAGGGGTTTGAATAAGTACCTATATAGCTAAATCCACTGCATATTTTAATGTAAAAATAAGAAGATATTGTTGCTTATATAGTCCTGATACGACAAGCTAAATATTTTGTAGATAAATAAATAACTTTTTCATTTATGAGACAAATAAGAAACGCTCTCAAATTTCTCCATACATTTTCTACCCGCGGACACTTGCGGTTCGTCATTCCGCGCTCAGAGGCGCTCGTGGAAGCACGTCTGTGTCGCTTTCTCGCAAAAAATAATTACGTAAAAAAGTGAGTTCCGAGTTGTGTACTGAGGTCGGACGAAGTTGATACTTTTTCGGACCGAAATAAAATTAAGTACGATTATTGGTATTTTTTTCAGAAACAAATACTTAGTTGTAATTTTTACAAGCTTTTATTTAACTTGCAATGTATGTATGTACGAGTATGTATGTATGTAACTATGTTTGTTCGGGTGGACTCTTGCAACTAAATTTTGAACCAGATATCTTCAACCGATTGAGCTGAAATTTTGTATGCACTTTTAGTTTGGATGACAATGCATGGTTAGCTGTGTGACGTTATTCTAAATCCAAAATGGCGGAACGCCCAAGATGGCGGACTACTTATTTTTAAGGCACTCCTACAATATGGATATCAAATGAAAGCGATTGTTGAGAATAACTCGAAAAATAAAATGACGTCACTCTAAATCCAATATGGCGGACTTCTAAAGATGGTGGACTAGTTATTTTTAATGCACTCCTACAATATGGGTATCAAATGAAAGGGATTGCTGAGAATAACTCGAAAAATAAAGTGACGTCACTATAAATCTAATATGGCGGTCATCTAAAGATGGTGGACTAGTTATTTTTAATGCACTGCAACAATATGGGTATCAAATTAAATTACTTGCTGAGGATGACTTGAAAAATAAAGTGACGGCATTCTAAATCCAATATGGCGGAACACCAAAAATGGCGGACTAGTTATTTTTAATGCACTTCTACAATATGGGTATCAAATGAAAGGGCTTGCTGAGAATAACTCAAAAAACAATGTGACGTTACTCTAAATGCAATATGGCGGACTTCTAAAGATAGCGGACTAAGCTTTTTATGCTTTCCTACAACATGGGTATCAAATGAAAGGTCTTGCTCAGAATACGTATGCGAGTTAAACTCCACAAAAAAACCTGCCCAGCAATAACTAAAAAGTAAAAAACAAATTAAAAGTAATTTTTTTTTTAAAAACAAGCTTTTACTTAAATGCGCTAAAAATAATAAAATAAAATTGTCCTTTAAAACTTTTACTATCAACTTATAACGTCATTAAGTACACAAGTTATATATGATATAAAAGCTTGTTGCGAGATTTACCTGTGTAGATAAACAAGTAAATAACATGATCTGATTGATTTTCATTTTTTTAATTTTCAAACTAAGTAAATACGAGTACTTAAATCTGAAAAAAACTTTTTTACTTTTAATTTATTTATTTAGTGGATGTAGATGACGGATAAAGATTGTACCTATAAATATTTATTTTATTATTTTATAATCAAATTAAAATGATGGAAATGTTTTTTTTTGACATTCGATATTAATAGTCGATTTTGGGGTTTTTCGGGGTGATGATTACGAATATAACATCCATTTTTTATTCAAGGTGGCGGATTTTTGTTTGTGACAAATCGACTTACGGCCAATTTCTTCATAATACCAGTATATCCAGTTGTCATGCTACGTCACAGTTTTACTCTTCAATTCAGTAATTTTTTTTAGTGAATTATAATGTTGCTATATTGAAGAATACAATTGTGACGTAGCATGACAACTGAATAGACTGGTATTACGTTTAGTCGGTTAACAAAGTCGCGTGGTTTTTTTGTTTACCTTTATTTAGCTACCTAAACCTATGGAGTATAGTAGTAGTACAATGAAATATTATCTATGTGAAAAGACAGCTGTGCTGCTGGGGAGTTTGTTGCGCCACTTCTTCCCAGCCAAAGCACTAAGAAGTGAAGGGCGGGCGTTTTGGGGACTGTCTTTTGTAATTTTGACATTCGAAAAGTGCTGATTCTCAGCCTAATTTGAATAAATTACTTTTGATTTACTTTTTTTTAATTTTTAAGTAAATAAAATACTTACTGTTTTCATAAGGGAATGATTATTATTAAATATCACAACGAAACTCTACGATAAACTCCCAGGCTAGTATTTGATTATGTAATACTCCAACAATTGACATCAAAAATAATATTTAAAAGTACTTAGGTACATCTTTTCAAACTAACAGCAGACTGTGGTATAAATGTGGATGTTCCTTGTAATACTAAAATGTTAAGGTCGTTTTTGGGTACCTAGTAATGAACATATTGACTGATGAACTTCAACAATACTAAAAACATGATTATCACGCAGATAGTAAGTACTAATAACACTTACCAAATTCGATTGCGAACTTACAACTAACTTTACTCAATAAATACCAGCAAAATTAAAAAAAAAATCTTCAAGTAAGTACCAAGATTAGTTAAGTTACGTATAAAAATCGAGCGAACAATGGTTTCAATGTGTGCGTGCGCGTAATGTTGCTGTGTTGCGATTCAGATACCTAAACTTGAGCGAGTTCAAAATGTGATAGCGTCCTTAAGTCCAATGTAGCCTAGGCACACAAACTATATTCTATTTTCTCTACATTCCAGCATAGTGCCAATAGTAGTCCATATAAAGGACGAGAATGACAACTTTCCGGAATTCACAGAGTCATTGTACACGGTATCGATACCAGAGAACTGTGGCGTTGGCACCACTGTCGCGTGGGTGCAGGCGCTCGATCAGGACTCCGATAATTATGGAACGAGGGGGATTAGATATACCAGTCTTGGGGGGAGTATTGCTAATCTGTAAGTAAAACCTATTGTTATTGGTTTAGTGTGACTTTCCATGGTAAACAACAGCCACATTAAAATTGATTTATTTTATTTATATATACTTTACTAGCTTCTTCCCGCGACTTCGTCCGCGTGATTTTTCCCCCCCTTAGGGGATGAATTTTGAAAAATCCTTTCTTAGTGCACCCCTAGACCTCATAAGGAACGTACGTGCCAAATTTGGAATCTCTAGACCCAGCGGTTTGGGCTGTGCGTTGAAAATACATAACGAAAAAATTCGATTATTAATACAAAACATACAATGGGCGGCCTTATCGCTTTCTGCGATCTCTTCCAGGCAACCTTGGTATGGACAGTGATTGCGTGGATATAAAAAATGGGGTTGTCAGTTGTGTAAAATTCACCCTGTTTAGCACGTCTTTTATTATGCAGAGTGAGTTATACTGACTAAAGATTTACCTATTACAAGAAACCCATTTGGTTTTTTTTTTGCATTCAACAAAACAGATTTTTTGTTTGACTGAAATCGCATTGATTGACCATGCTGGTATTAATGAATCAAAAGCTGTAAATACTACGTATGTTATCTACCTTTTCTTTCATTATAATCATTAATAACCATTAAAAAACCTTCCAGACTGAACCTCAATCCAATATCTGGAGTAATAACAGTAAAACAAGCGGGCGGCGACAGTTTCGACCGAGAGTTAATTTCGCGCCATTACCTAACTGTTGAGGCTCGTGACGACTTGGGCAAAGGAAACAGGAATACAGCCCAGTTGATTATTAACATAGAGGATGTAAACGATAACGCACCGATGTTCCTCGCCAATAAGTATGAAGCCAGGTTGTTGGAAAATGAAAAGGAGTTTGAAAATCCACTCGTTCTTGAAGCTAGGGATTTGGATTTAAATGGTATGTCATTATAATAATTTTAAGTTTAAGTAAGTATATGAAAAGCTATCGATTTGCGAAAATGTTAGACTTATTTATTTATTAATTGATGGAGTAGGTATGTCTTCCTTAAAAGGTGCCTGATTAATAAACTATGGCTTTGTAGATAGATATTAGATAAAAAGAACAAATTATAATATAATAAAACTTTTGAGAATTACACACAGGGCAATGGCTTTTATGGCTAAAAGTTATCTTTTACAGGCAACCTTACAGATTTTTTTTAAACAATATTATACGATATAATATATACAGCCAGTTTGTTCTATTCCTTCTAGGAACAAAGAACAGCCACATAGAATACTCCATAGTCAGCGGCGATTACAAGAACAACTTCTCAATAGACCCAAACTTAGGTATCATTACCCCGGTGGGAGGACTGGACTTCGAACAGATACCGGGAGATAACAGCAACTTACGACCGATACATCTTACTGTGAGTATAATATTACTGAACCTGATTAAAGCCTACTTGCACCACAAATGACTAAATGCATTTAACACTGCTTTAAAACATCGTTCTGTTTCTGTTAATCGTTTGAAAATGACAAACACAGAATGATGTTTTAAATACGTTTAGCGCTAAACGCATTTAGTGGTTTGGGGTGCAAACGGGCTTTCATGATAAACTATTACTACTACTATTTGTTTGGAACTCACAAGGGTGCTTGTGACATACGACGCTACAGATACGAGTTACCATAAAAAAAGTCGAAATTGATGCAGTCAGCGATATTTGTTATGTCGAATAAAACGCAGACAGCGTTGAAAACCACTCGCCTTGAACAATTTTACCAAACTGAACTAAGGTAGTTTGGTAAGCCGGGTTTTGCGTACTATTTTGCGCCCTACTGCACTGCGGACTTAAATCGACGTACCTTTACATGTTCCTATGGGCAACTATCATGTAAATCATTTCAGTAAACTCAACGTTTAAAACCCTAACATGCATTATCCTCAGGTTCAGGCTCGCGACTTCGGCGAACCGTCCTTATCATCGACAGTGCCAGTGACTATTTACGTTCAAGACGTGAACGACCACGCGCCGCTGTTCCAACAGATGATGTACAAGAGATCTATTCCAGAGGACATGCCAGGAGGAACTAGTGTGCTTGAGGTAGGTAACTAATGTTTAAATGGTGGCAATAAACATGAAGTTTATTACTTACTCGTTTCTATTTTATGAAGATATTGGTTGTTTTGAAAAAGTAATCTTTGAAAAAACTGATCCGATTAAAAAAAATATTTCGCTGATAGAAAGCTACACTATTTCCGAATGACATAGCATGCTCTCATGCCAGAAAATTGCGAGCGTTTTGTGTGCACATAAATAAATATTGCCATAAAAACCACGGGGCAATCCATATTAATATTATTAATGCGATAGAGAAATTTCAGTGAAATTTGACACCCATGTAGACTATGACCTGGGTTGAGATTAGGACATAATATGATATTTTTTATTCCGGTAATACCTACATTCCCGTGGCATAATTTGCGACCATCACGCAAGAGAAGCTGCGGGCAAACCGAATCAAATACAAAGGTACTCCGGTACATCTGAACTGCTAAACAAATCCTAATTAGAACTGTATTCTCTCCTCAGGTAAAAGCACGTGACGCAGACGGCTCATCACCCAACAACCGCGTAGTATACCGCATACAGCGCGGCGCCAGTGACAAGTTCGTCATAGAGTCCCGTACAGGAGTAGTATCCGTTGCTAATGGATCTACACTGGATCCCGATAAGACAACGCCGAAGAGCAACAGATATACGCTTACTGTGGTACTTATTTTATTTATCTATTTAATTAACATAAATCTCCCAAGCTTAGTCTGAAAAGGTCGAAAGAGACTTCTTTAGACCTTTTTTTTTTTTTTGGATGGGTAATCATTTAATGACTCCTCCCGCTCTGGGTGGAGCGGAAGGGAGTGTCAGACTCTTACTGACTAAAACCCACCCGTGTTCCTTCCTTAGCCCTTTATGTTCCGGGGCAGCGGTAACCCTTTCGGACGATCCCGCTACCCCGGAGAGTTAATAATATACATTAATTTGTATATTTTAGATTTTTAGTATTGAACCATTGTCTTCTTGAGCATGCTTCGAGAAATATTATGTCCCTATTCAAAGCATGGCGATATAGTCCTCCTTGCAGTTTTTGGGCTGAATTACACTATACTTGTTCTGAAATCTGCTGTTTACCAAAACCTCTTTGTTAACCAGAATACTAGACGCTTTAAGTGTCCCGAAACTGACTCATCATCTGCCTAGCCTTTTCCCAACTATGTTGGGGTCGGCTTCCAGTCTAACCGGATGCAGCTGAATACCAGTATTTTACATGGAGCGACTGCCTATCTGACCTCCACAACCCAGTTACTGGGTAATACGATACCCCTTGGTAAGACTGATTGTCAGACTTTCGGGCTTCTGACTACCCGTAACGACTGTCAAAGATCCACGAATGACAGCCGGAACCAATAGCTTAACGTGCTTTCCGAGGCACGGTCCCGAAACTGACTGTCACCTCAAAAACAAATAGCAATGCTGTTATATTTAAACATAGTGGTATTATATACTATAGGTGGCCTTAGACGGCGGTATCGGTGACCAGCAACTAAGCGCTGCAGTTCTGGTGAACATCACCATAGTGGACGTGAACAACAAGCCGCCGGTGCTCGTGGAACCTGGCACTATCACCGTCAGGGAGAATACGCAGGTGATTAGTACACGCCTTATGCAACACACAAGCGATGTAAAGACGCCAGCACATCAAGCTACTACAATCTGTCAAATTTATTTTTTAATAGATTTTCAACTTTATCGCTATAGCATTAGGTTCAAGGTTGATTGGAATTATTGGGAAAAGTTGACAGTTTCGGGTAACTTGATGTGCTGGCGTTTGTACAAATTTGAAAATAGTCCTTAGGATGCATTGAAAGTGTGAAAGAGCCTTTCAAGTGTCAATCATTTAGCCAACCTTGCCGACTAGTTATTTTTGTATAGGTAACGCATCCTTACACAGAAAAATAAATAGAATAAAATTACGCTTGACCAGAAGGTTACGACACCTGTTAAGTCATCAGTGATTATTGCATAGAACCGATAAAATATGTATCATGGTCTGTCCAGAGTTCGAGCAGTAGCAATAATAATTTGGAACACTATGAAATGTTCTCGAGTCCCTGAATAAAGTATCCATACAATTTCAAGCAAGTTTATCTCCTCAGGTAGGAACCCAAATATATCGCGCGGCTGCCCACGATCCCGATGACCAGCCAGTGTTACGCTATGCCATAGACAAGACCGGCAGTGTTGCCAGAAATGAAGACGGTATACCTATATCTATGGCGGAGTATGATTTTCTGTCTTTATGGGATCTAAATGCTGTGGATGGAACGCTGAAGGTGGTCAGGTAAATAAACATGTTGTTTATTCTTATATATGTAGGTATTTTAGGTTTGTATATGAACTTACTACGGTCAATTATATGTGGTCCTTAGCAAAGGATATGTCATCTTACCATTCCATGTAGAGTTAAACGGTGACGAAGTTTCTAATAGGTATAAAATTAATGGGAATGCTGCTTTGTACACCCCGAACAGCAAACCGCGATGACTAGTTTAATATATTTGCTGACAAACAAAAAGCTATCGAATAAATATATTTGGCCACATTCGAGTTTTCAAGCAAGGCCAGAATATAGCAATACACAAAAAAAAATCCTTACAACTTACACCCTAATAAATAACTTTTTTTTCCCCTACCAGACTTTTAGACCGAGAAAAACTCGAAGTAGTGAAACTAGTGATAACAGTTGAAGACATGGCAGCCATCGACGGTGGTCCTCGACAAACTGCATCAGCGACCCTCACGATAATAATCGACGATGAGAATGATAATAACCCGGTGTTCAGGAAACCGCTCTATAAGACCTCTATCACTGAGAACTCGAAAAATGGAGTTAATATTGCTACTGTGATTGCTGATGATGCTGATAAGAATAAGAGTATGAATTATTTTGTTGAAGGCAAGTATATTTATTTATTTTTAAGCCATTTAGCCTATTTATAGTTCAGTAGTTTTAAAGTCTATTCCAAGAACTTCAACCAAATGAGCTGATTGAATGACTTAAGACAATACAGAATTGAACAATAGACAATACAGAACATTTTCGGAAAGGATGCATTCAGCGAGGTGTTGTCCGGTTTTTGGAACAATTTTATTTGTTTGTGAATATCATACATTAATTGATTATTGTTACTTTGACTAGTCTTAATCCAAATAGCAGTAGTAAGATTTAACTGCAGCATTCTAATTAGACTTGATCGAGATTTTAGTAACCGGGGTCTATGAAACACCTAGACAATTTTCGAAAAAAATACTTTTTTATCAACAGGTCGCGAAGAGCTTCTAAACCTTGTTCACATGGACAGCAAAACCGGCGAGGTCGTAGTAGCGAGCAAGATAGACCACGAACTGTATCCGTGGATCAACCTCACTGTCAAAGGAGTCGACAGCGGTATACCTCCACGTTATTCAGTCGTCGACTTGTTCATTCAGGTAAATGAAAGAAAGAAAGAAAATACATTTATTTTCACAAAATGTGACACATAAAAAACGCAAACAAACAAAAAACAAGTTAGGGAAAATATATGCGTCACGTCCAAGCAACAAGACCATAGTTCATCACAATGCAGTGAGAGTGACACTGCGAGACAGCGATAGTTCAGCAACAGCGCTGGTGTTACCCAAAGGTTTAGGGCAAGGGTGTTTTAGTACAGACGCCAGCACATCAAGCTACCCGAAACTGTCAAATTTTCCCAATAAAATTTGAACCTTATATTTTAGCGATAAAGTTGAAAATGTATTAAAGAAATTTGACAGATTGTAGTAGCTTGATGTGCTAGCGTCTGTACATCCACATTTTGACATTTATTTAAACTCATTGTAAAAAGGGGGCGATCTGATTGAACGGCTTATATAATCGGGTCAATATTAGCTCAGCCATGAGGTTAACAGAAGTACCTAAATTACCTTATTTGTAGTTTTACTGTATTAAAGCATGCCAAATGACACAGTCATACCTATTTTAGAATCCTATTAGATGCTGTTTTATGAGGAAAAATAACAGAATTACAAAGTATAAATAGAAAATATACAATTATATATTTAAACGGCTTATGTACTTAAGCGGTATCGTGACAAAAAACCCTATTGGTTGCTGGTTTACGCAACATACAAAAAAATCGCATCATACCATTCACCCCTATAGTTGTACTTAGCAGTTTAATTTATATTTAAATTACTTATTAGCCAATAGGCTAGATTATGTGAACCTTAGAAAATAAAACCATTTACCCTCAAGATAATTTCTAGGTGTTAGACGAAAACGACAACAACCCGATATTCGAGTCTTCAGCATTCGAGTACCGAGTTCTGGAGGACGTAGAACCTGGGACCACCATCGCTAACATTCTGGCACGAGACGCCGATTCGGGCGAGTTCGGAAAAATCACGTACTTACTCGATCGGATGTCCACGCAGGTAAGATTAATAGGGGAAAACTAGCTATAAAAAATCTATTCTATTCCTTAATTGACAGACAACGCACAGCCCAAACCGCAGGGTCTAGAAGCATGAAATTGTAAAAAAAAAGCAAAAAAAAATCATTTTATTACGAAGATAATGCTAACGAATGAATTTTGAAAATTCACCCCCTATACGAGTTAAATAGAGGATGAAATGTTGTATGGAAGTGCGACGTTTTTGCACATGGGACATCCCGTCGGTTGTTGGTTAGAAATTAGTAAAGAGAGGTGATGATTTTCAGTAATTTTAGTGCAATCTTTTGTTCACTGCGGCGTAAAACGCTCCGACATCAAATATTCCCTCTAACTTCTTACTTAGGTACCTTTTCTCCACAATAATTAAACTTGAAATTATTCTAATTTGCTAAGAAGTCATTACACTGTTCACATTCCGTGAACGATACAGTAAAACGTACCTGCCTAGAAATGAAACAATGATCATTTATTTTATAACGATGATATGCACTTATTTTAACCGTTTCGTGTACCTACTATACGGATATCTAAATCTAATTAGGCGGAAAACAACTAAAATTAACTATTTTCAGATTTTTTACTAAATATTTTTTCTTTTCTTTTCAAAGTGGCCTTTCAGCATTCATCAATAACGCTTTGTTCGCAGGGCAAGTTTCTGATAAACGCAGACACGGGTGCTTTAACAGTCTCTGATTGGCTGGACCGAGAGACTCAAGCCACATACAACCTTGTCATAGAAGCCTGGGACAACTATCAGTTTGGATACCTTAGTGGAGAGAGTCGTAATGCTTTCAAACAAATTGTGTGAGTAATTAACTTTCTTCTTTGCAAGATTCATCATTAATTATGTATTTTTTGAGCTAATGAACGCTCGGAAAAGAAAGATATCATGTGATGTCAAATCCGCCAAAAATAATGTTAATAGCTGGGAGCACTATTTACTTTTCGCTCGCGGAGAAAAGATGTGAAAGAAAAACAAATATTAATAATAATTATTCACTCTGTGAGTCTAACTTAATAATTTTATACAGATGTCTCTAAACAAAACTTTTTTTTTTTTCATTTGGGATGCGAAGAAAGTTTTTGCTACAAAATAATCGATATTTTTCTCCATTTCTTACCATTTTTTTATTCCTCAGCGTCCACATAGAAGACGTGAACGACAACCTTCCAATACTGCACGTTCCCTCAGACTGTACCACTATAACGGAATTCCACAACTATCGGGAACCTATCGTATCTGTGTCGGCTACTGATGCAGATGATAACTCCGCGCCCAACGGACGAGTGCAGTTCCATTTAGTTGGCGGGAAGGGGCACGGTATGCTATCCTTATTTACTATTCTGCATGGACCACGGCAATGTAAACTTCATGCATTTTCCCTAACAGTTGCTTGGTTTTAAAGTGAGTCAGTCCTCACGCACCGTCGTCGATACCTTAATCTATAGGTCTAGAAAACATTGTTGGTCGACGAAGGTCGAAGCATAGGTAAGCACGTGGAGAAACTTTATGAAGAGTGACAGCCAAGTTATGGATTAACCACACTTGACACTTCTATGGTAAATTATTAAATTGTGTCGACACAACAATATTTCTTACTGAAGATTTCAAACGAATTAGTTCGATCGCTCTTTTTCGCCTCCTCTTTTCAAGACACTTATCCTATTGATACTAAAAGCTTGTCTAAAATTTCGTCTATCGACATTTGCCCACAATCCTTTACTAAAAAATACCATTTCCAACAGATTTATTTCGCTTCGAGCAAGTGGGTGGCGATGCAAACACGGGGCGTTTGTTTGCACGACAATCGCTCAAGGATCGCTTCGGCAACTACACACTCGTAGTAGAAGCTAGAGACTTGGGCATTCCACCCAATATGGCTAGAGGGGAGCTGAGGTTGTGTGTGACTGACTATAATGACCATGCACCCGTGTTCGTGCATCCACCTCAGAATGTCACTATCAAAGTACCTGAAGTAAGTTTGTGTTTCTTTGAAAAAAATTATAAGTAATAAAATTCACGTCGGACTTAAATTTAAATTACAGTCAATGAAACATAGCTGTAGCTGTTGCTAGCTGACCATTCGATGAAAATTACTCAAGCAGTTAAAATTACACCCCGTTTTGAAAACCAAAAGACTGCAGAATCAATGAAACCCTCTATAAAATCTACTTTATTTTGTACCGACCAGTCGCTTCTTCATTTTTTTTTTACTTTAGAATGGCATTCCAGAATTTATTCATTGAAAAAATATGTCTTTATGCCCCTTGTCAACTAAATAATCATAAACTTGTTCCTAGAACGCAACAATAGGCACAACAGTCGTAGAAGTCCGAGCAATAGACGCAGACATTGGTCCAAATGGTGCCGTACGTTACCGCATACGACAAGACGCGTCTGGAGCGTGGCGCGCCTTCACCGTGCACGCGACCAGCGGCGCGCTCAGAACTACGCAGCCGCTAGACAGAGACAAACAAACCACGTATCAGGTATGTTAGACAAAGACAACAGTAATAGAGCTACGTGCGACAAGACGCAGCCGGAGCGTGGCGCGCCTTCACCGTGCACGCGACCAGCGGCGCGCTCAGAACTACCCAGCCGCTAGACAGAGACAAACAGACCACGTATCAGGTTTGTTATACAAAGACAACAGTACTAGAGCTACGTGGACAAGACGCGGCCGAAACGTGGCGCGCCTTTACGGTGCACGTGACCATCGGCGCGCTCAGATCTACGCCGCCGCTAGTTAGAGACAAACAGATCACCGACCTGCACCCTAATTGCGTAACAGACTATCAATCGGAATCTGAATCATTTTGAAGCAAATTGCTAATCCATTGCTTCATAAGTTCGATTTGTTTTTTCTGCTCAACACGTAAATAACGCAATGAATGTTGTTGAACTGTCAAAATGAAAACGATTCCGATTGACAATGTGATACGCAATTGTCCCACAGGTATGTTAGTCAAAGATAAACAGTCTACGTATCAGAGAAGTCGGGAAAGAATCGCAGCTGCTGAAAGGTTCATGAGCTCCGGGATCTGATTAGTCTTATACAGGGTTTAAAGGTCATCGACGCGCAAACTGATACCACATACGGAGAGCAGATACTGACACCAGATATACACGATTTCAACTAGACCCACTCGCGTTGATATCCGTGTCCGTCATGATTTTAGAGAGAAATAACAATAATCTCATGAGGTTTGGTATGGCTCATTTTATATCAATACAGGAAATACCTACGCCTACCCTAAAGATTACTATTTTTAAAGAAGACAAGTAGTAGTTGGCAGTGGCCAATGTGAAACTTGTCTTGTTTTCACACAAAGCAAAAATAAAGCAAGTGAGCCTGCTAACCTTTAAACAACACTGAAAGAAGTTGTAGTTCCTAGAAGGCGCGTCAGGGTCAGGGGAACATTATTACCTGACCCTGAAGCGCCCTTACCGTATAAATAAAATAACATTTTATTATGAACTAGCTTCTTCCCGCGACTTCGTCCGCGTGAAATTTCACCCCCCCCATTCACCCCCTTAGGGGATGAATTTTGAAAAATCCTTTCTTAGTGCACCCCTAGACCTCATAAGGAACGTACGTGCCAAATTTGGAATCTCTAGACCCAGCGGTTTGGGCTGTGCGTTGATATGTCAGTCAGTCAGTTCTCCTTTTATATATATAGATAAAAACTATTAATAAAATTAACCATTCATCATTCTACCTGTGTGCTACATTGCCAAAACGCGGTCGCCAGTTGTTACTGGACGTCTGTGATTTATTTCTGGTTTTACGTCTTATTTTATTATGTTGATCGCAGTTGATGACGTCATCACGTGACGTAGTATACAATTAACGGACGTGTAGCGATAACCTAACATTTTTTTCCGGATGGTTTTAATTATTCCGGAATGCTTAACTAACATTGATTTACTCGATTTATCATGCACACAAGCTTGGCAATTAATTATTTAACCTAGCTTGCTGTTGACAACGCCTAATTAGATTACAAAGAAAATACATATCTACTATACTTGTCTTGCTCTATTGCAATGATGTTAGTGGGAGGACTGGGACGTCACGAGACTAATGGGAGTCATCACTCTCTTGACACGATCCATTTGTAACAGGGGGACGTGACTATGATTGGTTTATACCAGCCCAAACATCCAATACAAAATATAAGTAGGTCCCATTCCCCCATCGATTGCTAGAATGCCGGTTGTCACGCGTCCTTTTATAATAAATCATATTTTGTGTGTTCATATTTTTGCCTGACTTAAGTCAGTCAAAGGCAAAAATATGAACCTACTCAGTTAGCTAATTTCAAATGCCCTATTCAGCAAATTTTTAAATTGTGTGATATGAAACGTGCTTAATCAGCCAACAATTTGGTACTTTTATGATGAGTACTTAACTATATATTTTAGACAACTTTTGGTAAGGAAATGTCTTTGAAATTAGCTGATTTCGACCTTGACTGTCACCAGACCACATCGCATACAATTTTACTTTACCTCTATGTCCTCAATTATATGTATTGATTATTCCACAGCTCAGAATAGAAGCCTACGACCTCGGGTTACCAACGCCTCTTAGCTCAGACCTGGACCTCACAATATACGTCCAAAACGTGGACAGCTATCGGCCACGGTTCCCTAGCAAGCACATACATATAAACTTCACAGAGAATGCGCCAAACAATGGGTTATACTTGCCCAGTGTTATAGAGAGAGATGAAATAGATCGCGGAGATGAGCCTATGTTACCGGTGTGCTATTTTATCGTGGCTGGTGATGAGGATGCTGTGTTTGAGCTGCAAAGGAGTACGCATAGGTAGGAAATTGTTTTTATTTTTAGTACCAACGTGACCTATTTCTGAGGGTGCTAATAATAAAAGATTTGAACATGTTTTCCCCTCACTATATTAGCATCCTTGTGTTTTCTTATTTCTTGTGTTACCTAGTCTGTTTACAGAATTTTTATGCTTACACTTATTACACTTGCCTAGTATTAAAATTGCTCCACTATAGTTAATCATTATAAACCAGTTGTCAGAAGTCTTCAACTTATGGATTTATCAATTCAGCAAAGCAGTCGAGCGTTCGGAAACCCGAATGGTAAAATATGCATAATTTTCAGACTATCAACCCAAAAACCTCTAGACCGCGAACAGAAATCAGAGTACACCCTCACCATACTAGCATCGGAAGACTGTTTAACTATACCAAATTATAAAGAAGAGGTAGACGGAATCAGTACACTGAAAGTTCACGTCATTGTCAATGATGTGAACGATAATGCGCCAAAGTTCACCAGTAACATATTCACTGGGGGAATTACTACTGAAGCCGACTTTGGAATTGAATTTATGCATGTAAAGGTAATTTTGTCATCTCATAGTTATTTTATGTCTTTTGCTAATCTTCTTTCACTCACAGCTTTCTTCAATGATGCACCAAGTTGCGAAAACTCGAGGGGTAAAAGAGTTAAAGGTTGACCTCTCTTCTCGTTATTTTAGTTAACATTCCTACGAGCTACGTTACGATCCTAACACAACACTCCGCTGTATAATTTTCCTATTTACAGAAGCCATAAAACGTACGATCTTTCATAAATTGTACTGCAGTCTGCAAGTCTATATTCTTCGATACCAACGAGGCGTGGCATTGCGGTTCATGTCAAAACTATTTTGTTTTTTAAGTATGTCTTGATGTAAGAGATGATTCTTTTATTTTCGTCATAATTTTTATTTCCAGGCTATAGATCTAGATGAAGATGAAAACGCCAAAATAAGTTATTATCTTATTGGGGATGTAAAAGAAACCTTGACGGAAGGCCTAGAGAACTTAGCCGTGTCGCCGTTTCTAGTCAATGTCGAAACTGGCGCAGTTTCCTTGAACTTCGACCCACAGAAGGGGATGAAAGGATACTTTGATTTTAAGGTAAAATTTCTATTTTTATATTGTTTGTTTATTTTCCACACCCATTTCCAGTCGCTTGGCCATAAAGCGCCTGTCAAAATAAAGATAGGAACGGCCGCGCCGCGCATGCGTGCTGCTGACAATTCTATTTATTACCGCGTGGCTACGTTGCGAATCAATAGTACTGAATGATAAATAGCTGGAAGTTCATGCTGTATCCAATTATTGTATTGACGTTTCATTTTCCTTATCACTTTATCTTTCAAGTCGTAAATGACAAAGTTGTGTATAGGTAGGTAAGAATCGTCCTCAATGCCTTTTATAACGAATGCAGTCCATAGATATCTGCGAATGAAATCATAAGTGGATTGCTTTCTAAAAACGTGACATACGCACTGAAAATCCGCAATAGAGGTTCTATACTGCCTATTTGATCAACACGTGATCTTCGAAATCGCGCATTGTGACCAGACAAACATTATAAATTCCAAACTAACAACCCTAGCTTAGCAACAGTCTAGATTTGGAAACATGCCCAATAAATGGCCAATGCCCTTTACCCCTGAATTAACTCTATCAAACCTTTTGGATCAAGGCGTTATACAGGGATGATTGGAAGATGGGTGCAAAACTTTAAGGCGAAGATAGTACAGACAATTTAGAACCATTGAAGCCATGGTTGTCTGATTGTAAGAGGCCTAAAACTTGTTTTGCTAGATTACACACTACTTTAATAAAATAAAATAAAAATGAATTTATTTATCATTCAATTTGGCCATTAACCCTTCGTATAAATTCGAACGTAGATCCACGTGAGACACAATGGTTTTTTAATTGTTTCGGTAATTACGGCATTCAACCGCTTAATAAGCAGTTTAGGTACTCAGGTAAGTACTTACTTAAAATTTGGGAATTATCGAAAAAAAGACTAGGTAAAAAAAAAATTACAACCCTTCGTCTAAGACGACCATGGCTTAAATGGTTCTAAATTGTCTGTACTATCTTCGCCTTAGAGCTTTGCACCCATCTTCAAATCACCTGTATTCATACTCACGCACATTATTTTATTACTTCCAGGTTTTAGCAAACGACACAGGCGGCTTACAAGACGAAGCTCACGTATTTATCTACCTACTCCGCGAAGACCAACGTGTTCGCTTCGTCCTTCGGTCCCATCCGTCCGAAATACGTGACAAGATACACGTATTCCGCGAGCGTTTAGCAAGAGTAACTGACTCCGTCGTAAACGTAGATGATCTAAGAGTACACGAAAATAAAGACGGCTCAGTGGATAATACGAAGACTGATTTGTACTTACACCTTGTGAATGGTCAAGATCATTCGGTATTAGAAGTTGAACAAGTTCTTAAATTAGTGGATAAGAATATTGAGCAGTTGGATGATCTTTTCAAGGTAATGTAATTTTTTTTATGGGTTTTTCTTGGTTGTTTTACTGGCAATCTTTGTACTTTGAAGTAGGTATTACTATTACGCATACTACGTATGACTTGGCGTTATCAGGTTGACAGTCAACAGAGCTCAGTAGGTAAAGAAAAAAAATTACGAGCCATGATTCGACATTTCACTTAAAATTGTGCGCTTGAACATCCGGTCCAGGGTTCATCTATATTAGAAACAGCGACAGTGTTGCCCCTACGTCAAACCTATTATCTGCGTTATCTGCGATGTATTCGAATTATCTTCGATCGCACCTATGCCTACCCCCTATGACGTTACTATTTTTAGTTGAAGTATACAGTGCGTAACACGAAAGATGAGACTTGACCCACGTGGTTTGACTTGCGCAGTACACGATTTTAGGTCTCTAGCGGTATGAGGTCTGAGCGCGGGACGGGACCGGACGTTACAGGGGCGGCGGAAACAACGCGGGAGGCGGGGTCAAGTCTCATCTTTCGTGGCGCTAACTATACCTACCAATCTTTTTTTTCCATTTTGTAGGAGTTCAATGTCCTCGACACTCAGCCTGCCGAGTACCAGCCCCTCACTGCAGAGACGCTCTCCTCCAATCAAACCGTATTCTGGCTAGTGTGGACCACGCTGTTCCTCTCCGTATTACTCGTACTGACAGTCATGATGTGCCTCTCGCAGCGGGCCGACTATGTGAGGCGACTGAAGGCAGCTACAGCGACGGCTTATTGTAAGTATTTCGTTGTACTACCTCACCAAGAAAACTAGAAAACTGACAGTAAATTTTTTTCGTTGTCTATTTTTCTTGATTGAGAAGTAGTTTTTGTTAGTGATTTAGGTATGTTGTGTGATATAAATAAAGTTGATGAATTAGTGTAATGATATGGCCATGCCTGTAAAACAGCCAGTGTTAGCTGTATATATAATGTCCTAAAAGAAACTAAAGAATTAGTCTACCACTTCATTGTTGCGAGCTAACATAGGTACTCCAAATCACCATCTCCGGAAAGTGACAGGTCGCCGGTCGACTTTTGCGGTCTTTAAGCACAATGTTTTTTACTATTATTTCATAAAACACAAGTTACGAAGGATTCAATCATTTATTTTATAATAGTTAAAAGTGTTTAACAATATTTGGGTAGTGACATAAATATGCAAATAATTATTTTTCTGTGCAGCTTCCCCGACCCCCGGCGAGTCAGACATGACCATCCGCAGCTCCGGCGGCCGGGTGCCCAACACAAACAAACACAGTACAAAAGGATCCAATCCAATATGGCTTCACGCTTATGAAAATGACTGGTATAAGTCAGAAGACCAACTCAGTCGCTCCGAACGCGACTCGCTAGACGAAAACGCCGTCGACCAAGACTTATCGAATGAAAAACCCTACTTCATAACCACAGGCGCTTTCCCCTCAATAGAATCCAACGAGACCGAAGCCCAAACAAATCAAGCGAAATACGACTTCTATCAACAATTGGAACAAATGAAAAACGCTAAAAATATGGAAACGACTGAATTATAATCCTTAGTGTTAAGTGTAATTAATTATACATTATTGATAATTATGTGCCTTTGTAAATTATGTACCTCCATTATTTTCTGAATACATTTTGTAAGTAATAAACTGTATGACGTAAGGACAATTTTTTTACTGCAAGCTCGTAATTTTATTTTCCTGTACCCGTAAGTAAGAAAGAAGTTTACGCTCAGGATGACCTATCCTGACGGTGGTCTACCACGTGCGATTATTAGGAAGTAAGCACTCGAGCAAGCGCGAACTCATTCGTTCCTGGCATATTTTTTTGGAATTCCACATATTATTATTGAACTATTACAAAAATCCTTATGCAGTGTCATCTCGGTTCCAAATAACATTCAGCAATCTTTCTTTACACAAGGACTAATTTATTTAATTAATAATAATCACAATATAATAGATAGAGCGTTCCTATTGTAAACTATGCGAACAGATATTTTAAAGATTCTGAATTGATAAGATAAACAATCAATAATCACGCTCATAAAGCATTAAGTATTCGAAGGCGTCATAAATAGTAACTATAATATATTTAGCTTTTTTGTATTCCTGGAAATATTAATAATGTATCCACGATCTCTAATGTGAAAGTAAGTGAATTTGGATGTTTTTTTACGGCGTAACAGATTTGGAAGCAATTTGGCGCAGTATCGAGACCTGGATTAGACATAGGATAGGTACTTTTTACACCGGTAGTACATTCCCGTGGAATATTTTTATGATGCAATTTCTCTATTCTAGATTACAAAGGATATCACCCCAATTGGTATCAATGAACAATGGCTTTTACAACAAACCAAAAAATGAGATCCTCTTATCAGTGTTATTTCACAATACAAATGCCCTTATCTTCAAAACATACCTACACTACAGAAGTACTAATATCGGCAAGTCATCTGTGATTCAAGCCATAGGAAGTCATTGTAACCTGTCGTCACCAAGATAACAAAACAATGTTCTAGGTATGTAATTTCCTCCCAAATGTTTTGGGGATAAGTTATTTACTGAGTCCAGGCACAGGGGACTGCAATGGAGTATCCGGGATTCGCTTTCAAGAGAATTTAGTTGTGTGTGGCTTATTGGAGTGTACGTATGTTAGTGAATGCTATTTGTTTATGTATCAGCAAACATGGAATCTGTTGGTAACTGGAAATCAAGACCTATGAATGTGTAGCGTTTTAAATTGCAGTCTTTAATTAATGCAGGTCAGCTACATGCTTGATAGAATGATTTCATTTTCGAGCTGCACAATGGAACATATCAATTATGTTATCATAATACAATATACGGTAAAAGATATTGTTGTAAATAGCGACTTCAGGCGCAAACGTCTTGCACTCTAGTGTGAAATCAAGATTTTATCTTTTATATTATTGCGCTTATTTTGGCAGATTCTCAGTCAGTGACCCAGTAACCACTAAGTATGTCAGCTAATTAAACTCGAAGTGAATATTTACAGCTGCTTACGTTTACCAGGAAATTGCCTAAATAAAGCTCAAGGTGTTATTTACATACACAATAATTTATTGTTTCTTACAATTTAGTGAAGCTAAAATACAAGTTGTTGGTTGATTACAATTTGAAAAGCTTTAAATTTGAATCTCCCAGTGATAGATCAAGTGAACAAAGCTTCCTCTTGCCTGCAGCTGTAACGTTAACACACCCATGCTAGCCACTTGTGCCGTGACGTTGTTCACTTCAATTAGTTTTGTTCAATTACTCAGAGGAAACGAGGATGGTTCATTGGATAGGATATTCGTGGAAATCACAACGCAAGTATCCTTACAACCACAATATATATTAGATAAAATTATAATATAAATCGCCATATTGAAAAAAATCTAGATTAATCGTAACTTATCATCTTATGAGATACACTGTAATTTATACTGAATGTTGTAACTATTGGAGCGTTTTCCATATAAAATATTGTGGATGAAAGAAAACTGACCACTTCAATCAACGTCAGTCTGGTCTGTAGCACGCTACATTTACTAACTTAAAAAAAAAAGTTGTTTTCTAGTAAAAAAAATTAACACTCACTCTGTCAACGAGCTCATTTTGTGATACCACTTACTTACATTACCCAAAAATGTTCTTAACACTTATGAGCTTTCCTTACATTTCATTGACAAAATTCCTAAGTGAACCAGACAATTAGTAAGTTGTAAGCAAGGAACGCTCCATTTCCTAACATATGGCTATTGTACAGTTTTAATGCAATTTAGATCTAGTTAAAGTACAAATAGTTTAGGAATTACATAAATTCAATTGATGTAAATTTAACTAATCTTTAAACTTCAACTAAAGGAGTGTAAAGATATCTACTGACACATCAATGTAAAACAAAAAATAATTTTGCTCTTATAGAAATGTTTCTTATTAAATAAAAACAGAAACTATATTTGCACATGAGAACCGTGTTACTTAGATGCAATAAATTCGCATATTAATATTACCAGATACGACAGAAATTAGGCTGATCCTAGAATGACCATGAACATTTTTACAATCTCCAGTAAATTTACGTTTGATGGGGAAAACAGAGGATTAGGGGGTGGAGCGGGAACAAGGGAAAGGGAAGGGGAGTAGAGCCCGGGCTGTGGCGATGTGTGTGTGTATGTTTGCTGACGTCACAATTGACTCATCACATGGCATATTTCCTCGTCCACTCACGGGCTAGTTCATTGTACTTTTCTCTGTCCGTTTTGTAGATCCTAGCAATTTCTGGCACCAACGGGTCATCTGGGTTTGGATCGCATAGGAGTGAGCAGATTGAAAGCAACACTGGAATTTAAAATATTATTCATCAATTTACAGTCGCCTAAAATGAGGGCCAACAACAAATATTTTAGAGAACAAGAAGAAAAACTGAATTATTATATTATGTCTGAATATTACCTTTGGATATGGTGAGTGCTGGAGACCACTGTGCACGCAGAATGTCAAGACAAATGGAACCATTACTGTTTATGTTGGGATGGTAAATACGTGTTGTGAATGCAACTTTTGGTGGTTTGAATGGGTAGTCTGTTGGGAAATGTATGGTCAGAAAGAATACTCCTCCTTGATAAGGACTGTCAACCTGTAAGGAAAAGAGTAAAATATTTAATTGTGGTACTGAATTATAAAACCATTAAATTAACGATTCAATTAGTAACAATAGAAAGTATAAAAACTACTTACTGGACCCATAATTGTGGCTTGCCAATGGAAAACTGAAAACAGAGAAATAAGATTAAGACCAGGGTTACAAAAGCTGAAAAAAAAACAAAAGGAGAAACAATTTCTAGTAGATCAGAAGGTCAAAACAAAAAATAAGTTAAATCATTGGTGTATAAACAAGGTCATTGACATGAAATGTCATTGTAGTAAACAGTTATGTCCAACACAAAGAAAAATTTAGAAAATTATTTCAATTATTTGTAGTAATTAGTATCTACAGTAGCAAGTTTTTTATATTTTTTTTTGTTTGCTAGGTGTAGTTGATGCAGTTTCAACACATTGAAAACTCAGGGTTCATTATCCTTTGTACACAGTAGCCTTTTACCATAGAAACTGTCTACATTGAAATGAGTCATTCTACAAAGGGTAAAAATATGACTTGAGTCAGGAAATACTGAGCTCAGTAACTTAACACTATTTATTAAATATGAGGTTTGAATCAGCATCCCATTATTAGACCATCAAATAGTGATACCAGCCTTACTATTGTAAAAATCTGTCATTACAAATAGCAATAATGGAACCCAGGATGATGTTTTGAAAGATTAGCATGTTTATCAAGATACTACTATTATATTTTGATGACTTGTGAGATCATGAAGCCATAACAATTAATATTTCCCTTTCAGCACCTACATACAACTTGATTTCATTATGATTTCTGCTACATCTTGCAGGGATCACACTGGTCATTGACATTAAAAAAAATCAATACTGATATCTTTTTTCAAAATCAACTCATCAGCTTCCATGCCACTGTTTCACAGTACCTATTATTATTATACAACACAATGAGTCACAAAAATAAGTAGGCTGTAAATCAATAGGTACTTACGATCTTCACCGTGTGGACCTGCAGAACATTGTGCTGGTGGATCTCTGCCCAGATCTTGTAATTCCTGAACAATAAAACAATATCATGTGTACACAACAACAAGGGAGCACATAACCATGACGAGAACATGTCACATCATCACGTCGGAAAATAAATGGGGGTTGAACATATTGTTCGGAACGGTTACTATGATTCGTGATCGATGTTGTTTCTATCACTAATCGTCGCTATACACCGAAATAATTCACATTTTCACGGCACAGATGCGTTTCATGACAAGAAAACCTCAAAATTGGCACATAATTCCGACATTTTATGTACGCCGTGTGCACAAAATTGTCACCTACATATACCAGTAAAACACCGTTATCTCGTAGAAGTAACACTTGGAACCAAGTAGATTAACCACCCAATGATTTCAATGAAATCATCACGCACACGGAATTATCCAGAAGAAATTTCGATAATAGGTATTCACAATGACGAAACATTCACTACGAAGTCTGATACCATTTTTACAACACTTCATTTGATACTGCATTAAATTATTAAAATATAGGACACAAATGCCAATACGTACCCTATTAATTCGTTTTAACGCCATTTGATTATTTTATGATGGAATAAACTGACTTTCAACTAGACAACGAAACTGTGAGCCAAGGACCTTTGATTAGAGATTGCAAGATGGCTCCCGTCTAAACGCAAAAGTACCACCTAAGTCGTTTTATGTAGTAATAATGAATTTCTACTATCGAGGATCAAACTTTAAACGCTTAAATAAAAAATAATAATAACTTATAATAAGAAAAAATAAGAACTAGAACAGAGCACGGATTGTAACAAAATTATACACTCTCAGCAAATGGAGAACAGCAAACAGGAAAATCGACCATTTACAAAGACCGTTCTGAATAGCACAGTTTTTTAACGTGTATAGTACCGTTTATGGTTGTACGATTTTTTTAAATTAGTTATCTTTTCTTTGATTATGATACAGGTTTAATAAATAGAGCAAATTTTAATCAGTAAAGGGATATTTTAATCAGTATCTTAGCCAAATTGTTAATAATAATTCATTATAGTTTTTTGTTTACAAAAGTTATAATGATTATTGATTTTCCCAAACTATATTACGCTATGGTAACACTGAAAATAATAGGATGTGACGTCACACTCTGCAAAGAATTCTCCGGGGCGCTATTTTTGGATTATTTGTAGATATTCATTACTGAAGTAGGCACGCTAGCTATTTTAAAAGCACATTTTTGCAATTTGAAACTTTCCCAGGTAAAATAGCTTGAGAAAGGTACGAATAAAATGCAGAACATTAAAAATACGTACATAATAAAATATAACATTCCTTTGTGCATTTTTACGTCAATAGTTGCATTAGCCCACATGGAATTGGTACAAAAAACTTGTGGGCAACCCCTCAATAGCAAATACTAGTCATACTCCAAAAATACCACGTGCGCGGTGTGGTTTCCTACAATTTGGTTTTTATAATAATAATAACCGTATCTCTACGTTGACGTCGTGGTGGGGCTTGCGCGCTCCGAACTCTAGGCCTATGCCGGAAAAGTTTAATTTGCCGGAACAGGGTCTAAGGTGAGCAGCCAGACCAAGAGAGATACAGAAACCCGCAGGGCAACATGTGGCGAGCTGTTGGGCAGTAGCGACTCCACGAACCCTATCTGCCGGGAGAAATCTTGTTCCTCACCTCTGGCTTGCCATTATTGGCCGGCTGGAGTGAAAAATGACGAGGAACAGAGCTCCCAACTCATTCTTGCCTTTATTGTCCGGATTGAGTGGAGATTCGCAAGAGCAAACGCGAGGAAGTATTCCAGTAAGTTGCTGGTAGGGACTGCTGGGGTTGCTGGTTGCTGGTGGCTGGGGGGTCTTGACCGTACTTCCGGGGTTGTCCTGATAGCCGTGGAATACCTCTCCACTCCTCATAAGCACCTCAGGACATGTTGCCCCCTTGTTGCTACGTCACTTTGTGCTAGCGACTGTGTCCGGGGGCCCATTATTGAGTGTGCAAGTCACCCCCTGTCATTTTATCCGTGTATATATAAAACATTGATCAGGCAGGGGCCATAGTTCTTCTATAGTTCTTGGTAACCAGTCCACTTCAGCCACCCAAACCCTTAGTCCAACTTTATATTTTTCCATATCCTACAATAGTCCTTCACCAACCGGGGGTTATCCTTGGGTGCACTTTCATAGTGCATACAGGGATAATCGTCGGTTGGCGCCGCATTTCATTAAAATTCCCTAAAGGGCCTCTGCGAGTTGGCTTCGGCCCCTCGTACGCCTTCCAAGGACCGGGACCCCATAGTCCCGAGATACTTATATAAAATAATAATAATAATTTTATTTCGAGCAACAAGACTCATAGTGTTAGTATTGTAACAATATACTTACAAACTATGATAGTAATACACTTACAAAGACAAAAACAAAACCAAAAACAGAAAAGAGATTGTGACATCACTGCTGCAAGGTGACAGGCCCAGCCGAAACCTTGCAGCAGTGGTTCACAAACGCACAATCAAGCCTGGCTCGCTATTATAGAAAGGATGCTGTTGGCGCTACCCCGCTCCCTACGGACCAAGGATGCGCACCGCTTCCGCATCACCGTGTAGAAATAGTCTACGTGAGCTTCAGCGAACATCCCTGATGCGCTGCAGTATCGGGGCAACCCCATCAACACCCTGTAGGCATTGTTGAATTGGACTCATAGGGCACTGTATTGTTTTTGAGTATAGTTAGCCCACAGGGCGCTCGAATAAAAACAGGTGCAATATGCTCTGAAAAGAATGTTTTTTACTTCCTTCGGGCATCGTGCAAACCTGCGAGCTATCATGTTCGCTCTAACAGACAACGCCCTACGTTCCCGCTCTATGTCTGAATCGTCTTTCAGGTCAGACTGTCACAGGTCACCAGATGCCCAAGGTATTTGAAGGTGTCAACCCTGTTTAGCGGTACATTATTTAACTTGATGCCAGGGATACTATCTGGACATTTACCCCTGGCCCGAAAAATCATACATTCACTTTTCTTGGTGTTATAGAGCAGACTATGACTGAGCGCATATTCCTCACAAATGCCGAACAGCTAAGACAGGCCACAGACCGAGGCGCTCAGCAGCACCATGTGGTCCGCATAGCTAATGTTGTTTACACAAAGTCCACCAACATGACATCCGATTTTATGCTGGATGCGAGAAGCACAAGACCGGTCGATGTGGCGTGGCGACGCTTGGTTGATGTGGAGAGCCTATGTCCAGCAGTGGACGTCTTTCGGCGGAAAATGATGATGATAAATTAAAATCATTAGTAAATGGAATCCGTTGATGAGCCCTAATACTATTGTATTACCTTGATTGTGGTATTGGTGTTCGTACATACATCGATATCAGATAAAAGCAAAGGATCAGGAGGTTTACTTTGTGTGTGGACCTTTATTATGTTAAGCTAGAGCGGTTACTGTACTCTGTGGCGGCTATTTCATTTATATTTTATTGTCTTATTATTATATCCTGATCCAAGCGGGCACTTGCACCCTGTTTTTGATCATAGTATAGACTAGGTACCGACTGGTAGTTTCCAAATTAGTAGTAGGTAGTAAGTAAGTAGGTAGTAAAGTTTAGTAATTATAGATGAAATGTTGATGTTTTTATTCATTGTAATGCCATTCTCCTAATAGTTAAAGAAACTATCTGAAAACATCAGGCTTAATAAATACAAATTGAAAGTAGGTAACTGCTGCACCAAATCAAATAATGTATTTCGCGTGGGATGGATATAGGAGTCAATGCTACAGACTTCTTCGGTGGTTATTAAAGACAATTTAAAACAATTTAATCTTCAATTTTTTTTTGACAAAAAGTAAATACAGCTAGGCAAACAAGTCAATAAACAAAATTAATTACCTACTTATTATGAAACGGCCACATACAAAAAATACGTGTGGCACTCGGGGACTGCCGCGGTAAAGCTATTGCATAGCAACGCACACAAACACCGTGCCGAAGTCTGCCGAACTGATACGACGTTAGACGATGCTTAGGATTATTTTCGTTACGGAATTTCTTCATTCGGTCGCCGCGCTCAAAGCCCAAGATAAAAGCTATGCAATAGCTTAATAATAATACCTAAGTACCCTATATTTGTTTTTTTGCTAAACATTGTGGTCACCACACTCACCACTCACTGGAGATGAGAATGATGTTTTACAAAAAAAAAGGTTTTAGTCGATCTCAAAATTTTATTCTTCTGACCCCTATGTCACAGTACATTAAAAAAAGGCAGTATTACGTCTTGGCAGTGTCCTTGAAATAATTACCTACTGCCGCTCGGTAGATAAACACGCCCTGGGTTGCTCACTGTTTCTCCTTGGTTGTAACTGTACTTTATAAGTCCGACAATGATTATTTTTTAAACCCTTGCGATTTGTTGAAGGTAATATGTAGGTCCTTTACATTTTTTTAAATCGTTCCTTCATTGGGTTCGGGCATAGATAAAGAGGTATAGTCACCTACAACCCGCAAGAGTTAACTTGAGACTTTGCTCAGACAGATGACGTATGCGCACAGTAATGAGATAACGATGGCAGTCGGTACCAGTGCGGGTCTCAGGGCGTTGTACTAAGTACCTGTCAAAGAAGTTATACTCGCTACATTTCAATAAAAAGTAATACCTACATAATGTACCTATGCTATATACCTATACTTATGCTGCTCACCTTGCCGACTGAGTTGGTATAAAGAAAATTTTATTACTGGTTTCGATATTTTGTTTTGTAATAATTCATGATTTTAATGAATAATTTGTATTCTAGTAAATTCTATATGGGTGTAGTATATCTTAGATAACACATTTCAAGCAGTAACCCGTTAAGTGTTTTTTTAATTCTGTGAAGAAGTAAGAGTTCTGTGAAGAAGTAATACTGCTTACTCTATTACACTGTGGCTCAGTGTTGTTGTGGGCCCATTCGCGGATTACACCAGCGCGAGGCCTGTAGCAAATTATAGCACCTACTAGAGAGTCTCATGTGAGAACTTGATTTGTTTTTTAGGTTCTAAAGTACCTACTGTTGCTTTATTGTGATCAAAACAGTAGGTACTTTTACAAAATAGATTTTCTCGATGTAACATTAGCCTAGCCAATTCTATGTTTTTAATTTAAACAAAGTCAATATTGGAGCCAAATTACTTTCTAGTAATCTAATCCAAACAATCCAATTCCAAAATATTTTATTTTAGCATGCCGCGGTGTGATTTAATGGTGATTTCTCTCTGGGAACCTTGGATGTTGGAGCCGGACAGAGTAGAGAACTGACGCGGCGGTATATAGTACTTATTAATTCCATAAGCCCGTGGCCCCGTTTGTTCATAGATAGAAACACTGCACATGGAATGCCATGCCCGTGGCTTCTTGTAAGTTTTATTAGTCATTGGCTTCTTGCATTGAGGTACATAAAACATGGAGATGCCGCGTTATTCTATACATACATTTGCTTATACAAATATGAGTGAAATATGATTCAGAATGTGAAATATCATTATGTCTCATTCTTTCTAATGAGATAATTTTATTTGATAAAAGAGACAACAATATTTAAGTTGTTGCTCATTATGGCAATATTTTATCGTGACGTAGTGACAGTTGTAGGTAAGTGCCATAGCAGCCATCTTATGCTATGAGTTTCGTGGTAGTTTTGCTGTCAAATGGTTGTTTATTTTTTGTATTATTGAGGATTGCGAGAAAATTACGAGGATTTTACCTGTTAAAACTGCACGTAAATGTTGGAAAACAGAAATTCAACATGCCTGTGTGTTGTATTGTGAAGTGTGGTGCAAGAAAGAATGAAAATCAACCTCAATTGTCTTTGCACAGGTTAGTAGCCGGTTTTCATGCATTAATACATACAATAATACACATTCGATGATGCAATTGTAACGTGATCATGAATTTATGGCTAAAGTATTGATATTTGGGTTCATTTCCGTATAACAGGCCTTTCTATTATATTTTGTTAATTCGTTCGTTTGTTTACAATAATATGTCATAATGGAATAGTGTTGTACCGTTGCCGACTTGGCGTAATAGTTTCCGAAACTAGTTCCTCCGCTGAAACGATACCGGTATATTCTGCGATGTTAACATAAATAATCCTGCGTCTTATTCAGTCCGAGTGACCTTGCTAGGTCCGGCCTGTGGTTCACACTTCACAGCACCAAAATCAAAATATTCCTACACCTACAAACCTACATGGACACTTTTATGAAACGTCAGAAGCTAGGTGCACGGTTCCAATTGGTTGTTTCCTATGGAGAAGAAACGGTAAGAAACTCCACGTTTGCTCTTTTAAAAATAATTGGCTTTTGCGAAAGCACATTTTCTGCAAGCATGTTTTTTTTTTCATGACATGGATTTTATTCTCAGACTAGCTATGCCCCGCGACTTCGCATAGAAGTCGTAAGATACACAGTATACTAAAATAACAGCCACACTAATAAAACTCATTCGTCCCCCGACCGGCCGCATTGCATCGCCCGCCCGCGCTATTATTTCGTTTTCGCTTAGCGTTCGTTTTTCTCGGCTCCTAAGGGTCGTAACGTGATGTTAAATAGCCTATAACCATCCTGGCTACCAAACGCAAAAATAATTTATGCATGGCATTTTTTTTGCGCGGAACCCTAATTATTTTTCTAAAATAAAGGTAGCCTAAGTTACTCCTTGTAACATATCTGTCAGTGAAAGTCCCGTCAAAATTGGTCCAGCCGTTTCAGATTAGCCGGAACAAACAGACAGACAGACAGACAAAAATAAAAATACGTGTGGCACTCGGGGACTGCCGCGGTAAAGCTATTGCATAGCAACGCACACAAACACCGTGCCGAAGTCTGCCGAACTGATACGACGTTAGACGATGCTTAGGTTTATTTTCGTTACGGAATTTCTTCATTCGGTCGCCGCGCTCAAAGCCCAAGATAAAAGCTATGCAATAGTTTAAAAATGCCATTTTGTTAATAGTACTGTTTACACTTTTATAAGCATTTAGTAAAAAGCTGTTATTTTGACAGTACCAACAGACACTTCAATTTTATTTATTTTTATAGATAACGGAAAGTAAGATAACCTACTCATCTTTTTCTGTTACAATTACAACGGAATTTGTATAGGTACATAATATTAGGTATGATCTAAACGTGATAACTAGTAAGACTCGTATTTAGTATCGATACTAGTTATAGTAACACCTATGTTCCTTGATAGACGCAACACTAGCAATGGCAGCCATTTTATGCGACAATACCAGTTGTAGGTATGCACCCTTTTTTCGTAGGTATTTCCAGTCCATACTTTTGTATGTCAATGGCTTCTTGCCGTACTGTTATGTATTATCTATGGCCCGTACCGTAGCACAGATTACTTAAAAATTTTCCTCTTGGCAGACCACAGTGGCAGACTACATAGAGATACTACGTATCAAAGAGTAAAGTAACTATTGCTACGTATATAAAATTAGACACTTTGTATAAAGTATGTTTATTTTGTTGAGACATTATAAAATGAGACAGATTATAAAACGAGACAACGATGATTTAAATATTATTGAACTGCAAAACGAATTAAGAACGAAATATTTCCGCGATGCGTGATGTCAATATTGACGTATTCTGAGAGTGACGTTCATCAATTAAAAAAAAAATGTAGTTTGGAAATTATCACTTCGGGAGGTGGTTGTGCCGAATTATATTTGTGTTTAAATAATATTCGGTTTGTCGTAATTTTTAAATACAGTTTACGGCCTTGAATCACATTAGCATACAATGTATACCACTTATTATAATTTAGTTGATATTTAACATGCTGTCCGGCTTTATTTAGTTTGAGACCAAGCTTGTTGTGATTTTCTTAATACAACATTCCAAAATGACTCTTACTATGACAAAAAAACTTAGTGAATGCCAAGCAGAAACAGTGCAATTTATGCCAATAGAAAAAGTAAGTGTATTTATTTATTTTAAGCAATAGTTTTGTGCATATTGTTACAAGTTATAAATATAGTCAACAAAAGAGATAAGTATGCAGGATCGTCGGATATAGTTGAAGTTTAGCATGAAACCGATGAACATTGTCGACTGAAATTTAATTTGACAAATGAGCTGTTTTTCTATTAATACAATTAAAATTTATTCGAGAACATCCATCTCATTGAAGCCTATAAGGCCAAACAAAAGTATACACTAATAATAAGTGCCATAATTTATTTTCTAAATTTTATCTAAAAAAAATAGCTAATCATTGGTTGCACATGAACTTAATTTGAATATTAACTAATCTTCAGATAAAGTAATATTTGTTATTTTATAATATTATCTACTTGTACTAAATTTTGACTATTTTTATGTTAATTTTATAAAGTGAGTCAAACAATTTTTCTTTTAATTTTTTTTTTTCAACGAAATAACATTTTCTTCTATAATCTAGATGGTTTATGCATAAAGTTTTAAGACTATTAAACACCTTGTCTTAAAAAAAATCTTGAATTTTTAAACTGCAAATGTTTTGGTAACAGCAGGCACACCACTACTTCTATAAAATTAGAATATTTACTCAATTTCATTATTTAAATGGACCCCTCCATTTAAAAAATAATATATTTAGTGCAAAATACCTATTTCAATCCACACATTTTGTTGCATTGCTAACTCTGCTCAACATTCATTCTGACAAGTTATTCAAATCATTGCACTAACTAAACAGACAGCTGTGCTGATGGGGAGTTATGCCACTTCTTCCCAGCTAAAGCACTAGGAGACGGTGAAGGGTGGGCATTTTAGGGACTGTCTTAAGTCATTTTGACAATCAAAAAGTGATGATTCCTAGTTTGAATAAATGACTTGATTTTCACTAGCATATTCTGAGTTTGCCATCATCACTCGCCAAACAATAACTGAACAAAACATGACCCCACATCTGCTTCATATTTTTGATGTTGAAAGTAATAATGAATAAACTAAATAAGGGAATCATAAACTAGAAACATAGATTGGTAGAATTATATATATTCTATTGTCAACCAAAATAAGAATTCTTGCCTGTAATATTGTAAATCCCTACTTGTTTCAGGTAGAAGATGAATGTAGAACAGAGAGCTTCTGCCAAACCAATGGTCTGCTGCGAAGAGGGAAGAAACTGGAAGACAACAATAACTTGACCAAAGAAGAGGAGGAGTACATCAACTATCGGCAACTCCTCAAATATGAACAGGCACCAGAATATATTAAACATAACCAGTTTATTAGAGATGGCTACAGAAAATTATTGCCCACCAAACTTTGTTGGGAAAGGTAAATTTATTCTCATTATTATTATATTTTAGACTTGTATTTTTTAAATAGTTTATTACTAGCCATTAATGTCCCACTGCTGGGCAGAGGCCTCCCTACCCCCTTTCCACCTCTCTCTTTTAGACTTCCATTAAACCAAGTTAATAATACATTGATCATCTGGAATCCTGCTGGTTATATTGACCTCTGCTGTCAATATAAATAATATTTCGGTTCTTGGATTTTTTCATTGATGGGAGCTACTGAAAGGGTTAGCGCACAATGGTGACGCAAAACAATACTTTGACTGCTAAAAAGGTATCAACATAGTCAAAAATAATTAACTAAGTAAACCAAGCTTGCTGTGGTTGCTTACTGGCTTGCATTGTGCACAAAATAAAATTAGGTATTAGATCTTGTAGAAATTCAGGATCTGCTCCTATCGACCAATTTTCATGCTCACAGGCCGCAGTCTCCCAGATGTCTGTGCATAGGTATTGTTCGTTCAAAATGATCAACATTTTTAGTTCAGGCTTCCTCCAGATTCTTTCATTCCTTTCGGGTTTGAGCCTTTCAATAAATACCCGAATGGTTCTAGATTAAAACTAGATCAGTTTACGTTATTATCATCATACGTCACTTGAGTACTATATTGCAGATAACTTAAACATCATTCACCGTGCAGTGCGGTACTTAGTCGCAGATACGAGTAGTACTTGTAAAAATGTAAAGGTTAGGAGTTACCGCCACTATTGCATTAGTGTTTCTGCAATCCAATCTATCGAGAAAGGTGAGATCAGCAAACACAATTTACAATTAGACACCGGGGATATCATAAAGCCCATTTGCGCTTAAATGCGCCGCTCCACAACAGCCCAAAACTAAGCTACGCACGTGTAGGTACCTACCTACTTAGCTTCGCTTTGAATGAAAATGTAGGCGGGATCGTCTACTGCGACTCACGACCATACTGCATTCCAATGTGTGGCTGGCAAACAAATGAACCGCGCAACTAACGTGGTTTTCCTCTCCGTGCACATCCTGCGCAGCAGTGGATGGTCGAAGACGCAGTCGAACACGATTTCTATTGTTTTCAAATGCATTTTTAAGTCCAAGGTCTGAACTATCGCCTTATATCTGAGCAGAACGATGCAGCGCAAGGTTTAAAATCTCGTACTCCGTGGAAAACCATTCTTCAGGAATATCAGTTTGAGGTTTATGTAGCCAGAGTTCTTGTACGTCTGACGGTCTGACCCTATGTCTGTAGGCCGCATAAACGCAGTTTCACATTACATTTCTAACTACAATGTGTCTGTAAATGGAGATGGCATAATGATACACAGTCATTACTATTTTCTCCGTATTATGTCATGTATTATTTATCATTACCATTAGCTGAGAGCTCATAACGAAAGTTGAGACGATGTAGAGTTTCATGTTATATATAGGTACTGTTGCATCACATAAAGGCACCTCAGTACCTAATGATGCTAGCTTGTTAAGAAATAGTGCGATATATTTTTCATAACTGTTGTAGACCTCATTACTGACCCGTTGAGCCGTGGCTTCCACGCATTGTGCGTACTTTCGAAGATTTAAGTACCTACCTACTTACTAAAATTGTCACCTAAAGTGGCACAAACTTACATTGTTTAAATGAGACATAGCCTAGCATATGTACCAAATCTGCGTTCGCAATTTAGTTGCCAAAAATGTAAACAAATATGAGTTTATGGAAAAATAACTTTAATTCCTACACAATAATGTTCAGTTTACGCTCCAACTTCAAACATTTTTATAACATTTGCATTAGTGCTAGTCACTCTGAAATCAACTTATTATCATTAAAATAAAGTTGATATTTGTTTAACTTGAAATAACATCAATTGGAAACATAAATTTGAATAGACCTTATGTTACCCCATTGCAGGGTAAAAGCCTCTCCCTTTCCTCTTTCCACTTCGATCTGTTATATTGTAGTACTAGGTTTCATGCCTTTAAAAAGTTTAGCATATCTGATGGCCACCCTTTACAGTTTCCATTTTCTGCTATTGGGATCCGCCGTGTGGTTGCTTTGGTCCATTGGTTCTTCAAAACTCTGACGTGTGACAGATGTGATCAGCCCACTAGCCCAGTTCATTTGGATTTAACAGTTATGCAGCTGGTTACATTTAGCTATATATTTTTGACCATTACTAATCTAGATGCTAAAGGCATTTATAGCAAAACTCCCTTGGGATTAAGGGGACACTTTACGTTCCGGGAAATCAACACAACTGCTGTTCCAGAGTAATTTAACGTACCTATTAACTATTTAATTATCATACTTTGCTTGATTTTCATTTCAATGAAGAATTAATGAACCTCTTTTAAATTATCATTGCATTCAAATGTTCCAATTAAATAATTTATTGTGACATTGGATCATTATTTATTTGGAACTCTATCAGACTGATTAGTTGATAATAAAGAGAAACAAATGAATAACGATTAGGTCCGCTAAATACCGCAACAAGGATATAGGTACAATGGACAGAAGGAAACTATAAACAGAGGGAAGACACTGGTATAATGAATGTTGAAATAAAAATAAATGGAAACTTATTAGTTTATGTTTTGCATTATGACCGTTTTCAAGGTAATGCACCAAAGATTGTTGTTTAATAATGAACCCTTATTTCTGAGACACGAAACTATTGAACTTGCATGCATATACTTATTTGCTTAGCGTGCCTGTTGGTAAAGGCTCTCCACTAAGGTCTATGTAACGCTGATCATCTCCAGCAAGTTCCTGTGGTCAATCACTTCCGACCTCCTCCTTCATAATATCATTCTTGTCCTGCCCAAATCCCAATTTCTTTGTGATTGGCGCAGTGCGTCTTTTTCTTCCATACATAAATATTTATTAGTCGTCATATTTGAGTTCACTTCCTTCCTAGCCATGTTGTCTGTGTTAGACATAATAAATCCATCTTTTCTATCGTCTGCCTGTTTTCTTTTAGCCATTCTCAGTCATTCTTAACAGATTTCTAGTCAGATGTTCCAAATAATGTTGTTTTTTGTGTTGTTCCGACTCGTTCCCAGATAATCATAGATTTTGCAAACTTTCTCTATTTTGTAAACATCGTAAACATATAATGCAGTACCTACATGGGTGATATCTAAGTACCTACACTCGTGGAAATCAGAGTGTAACTGTATAATGAAGTTTCATGTAATTATTACAGTGCAATGCAGACTATGTTGCCAACAATTGTTCCTATTTGTAGTACTTAAGTAAGAGTGGTAAAGGTAGTTTACAAGTGCTTTCTAAACTATATACGTAGTTGTATGAATTTCCCTAACCATTACAGACAGAGTGAAGAATAATTTCTGGTCCTTGATTCTCTGTTATGATCTATTTACTGTATCTATAGCTAGCCTACACAGGCTAGCTTTTGTAGGTGCAAATGCAATATCTCTCAATATTGAAACGTACAGAATCGATGATTTGGGCCCTAAGTTTATCTGGTGATTTTCCCATATTCAAAGCGGGTGAAATAGACTGTCCTTTGTCGAAACGGTACCATGAAGACGATTAAATGAACGTTAAACTCCGCTCTGTGTATAGTATTAGTCCCCTACTAACCATAGAGGTCTCGGCCTCGTCCAAGTTGCGCCACCAGCCCACTGCAACCGGACCTTTACGTTTTACTCCCAACTATTTCACGTTCTTGACATACAGAGTGTATATCTTACGAGAATTTCCTCATTTCCCTTATATAAAGAGTGGAACACTACTCTTCAGATACAATTTTATGCGCTTACCGGTTGTAACCACATGCATTACTAACCGGTCGAGTGTGGTTTACCGGTTGTTACCTTATAGCATGTATGAACTTATATAATTAACACGTAAGATGAGCATGAGGTCAACTAATACACTATGGCTTCCAATCTTGACTGATTTCTAAACGGAACGATAACATACTCGTACGTTCTACGTAGAAAAACAAAAGCATATTGACTTAAAGTCGATAAACAAATTATTTATACACATAATGAATGTTTGACCTCTTAACCGGCCAAAAATGTGCTAATATGCCATACAAATTTTACTACGTTTTAACGTTTCTGAGACTGAATTTGAATTTTGTTTTAGCATATTCTGGTGGACGAATGAGACTATGAACATATGGACGCACATATTCGGCTTCTTCTTGCTATTGTTTCTGACGATCAACGACCTGGTCATCATAAACATTCACGCTACAGTCACAGACAAGATCGTCGCTGGGTTATTGTTCTCCTGCTTTCTGGTAAGTTTACTAATTAGATACGTGTTACGTCACTCGGTTTAAGGTGCGTACATTTGCGCGCCATGTGCATTCGGCTACGAACATTTACAGTGGGTACGTTGAACCGAGCAATACCAAGCTCGCACTCGATCATAAAGTTGTTTTTGCGAGGAAACTACAACGACAGTACCTTTCGAATCACTCAAATTACTGATTGACTCGGAATGGAATTAGGTAAAAAACACAAACGCTTGCTTTCGAAGCTCGTTAGATTCTCTAACAACTGCTAGCAGTGTGGACGCAGCTTTATATTAATGACGTTAATTGACTTTTTTATCAAGATCATAATGTGCTGCTGTTGCTGTCAGAACAAGTCCAATAAAAGTTATCTAAATCATTGTTATGTCCAAGATTGATGAATCTTACAGTAGCTACACATTGTGTGTTTATTTTTATTGCTTTTTTAATGGTTATTTAACTACTAGCACTAGGTACACTCAAGAGAATTTATGATTTTGTATTTCATTAAAATCTGACCTAAAAAACCAGCTGCTCGAGTGAGGTATGCAAATATCAGTCTTTAGTTTGTGCGTCACTAAAAGAGCAAAAAATCATGTTTGCACTATCAATGCAAGGTGTGTTGCCCCCGCCACCAGTTTAGTATGATTTTAGCACTTACAAATGGACATGAGAGCGGCGTAATACAATATTTCCATGTCTGTCGTGACGTGGCTATTACGAAATGAGCTCTACACCATTGGACGGTGGCCGACGTCTTGAAAGTTTGCGGCTCAGATGTTCGACCCGCTTTTCTCTCGTTAGTGAAAGTAAGAAATTATAAAAAAGAACGTTAATGACTAGCAGTACAGGCTGTATAGGTACTGTTGCATAAATATTGCTTTTGTTTAAATGGACATTGTTTTGAAACCTAAGGTGACCTGGGTACGGTAAGTAGTTGTTTAATTGCATTATAATTGGAATTCATTATGAAGACTTCTATTTTTTGCCCTTTGGTAACAATGAGTCCTAGATTGATAGATTAAAACATATATATTCGGTATATGTACCAACTGACTTACTGAGTGTCCTAATTACTGAAACCCCAGAAACAAACAAAGTATATTATAATATTACCTATACCTTTATAAAAACCCGAATATACTTATATATATAAAAAAAAAAAACAAAAGGCAGAAACAAATTAATATTCGTCTTCTGTAGCTATTTGTGTGCAAAAATCTTGCCTTGAAATAAATATTGTATAAAATTAATTTAGCGTTGTAAAGAACGTTCCAACCCAACTAGGTACCACTGATATATGCGGGAGATTGTCAGTAATCTGACTACTTATGAAAAACTTTCACTGTCAACATTACATGCCTAGATATAAGTAGATAGGTAAGTATGCTATGTTAGTATGTTCATAATGCGACTCTAACTTGTCTTGATTTATTTAATCACAGTATCGAAGTTAATTACATGCACGCAGGTTACAATCTATTAAATTGGAAATGGTCGTAAATCAAAATGTTATTAGAACAATACTTTTTGTTTTGCAACGTTTCTTATTAAATAAATCATTTCAGATATACTATAAAGTATTTTATATCCATACTAATATTATAAATTCGAAAGTAACTCTGTCTGTCTGTATGTTAAATTTTAACGCCGCTAAACGGATTTCAATGAAATTTGGCAAGGAGACGGATGGCATTCTGAGGAAGGACATAGACTACTTTTTGTCTCAAAAATAATCCTAAAGGGGTGAAGGTCTGAAAGTATGTAAGTATGGGAAACCCAACATTTAGTAGCTAGTAAATTCCCGTGGGATAATTTCCGACAATCACGCGGGCGAAGGCGCGGGCAAAATCTAGTTGGTAAGTACTTATATGAAAGCAGAAGTTCACGAATCTCACACCTGGGTTGTACTTAACAAAACGAACCATCTTTCACTGTTTACTACGCGTTATTTATGCCACCACAATCAAAGTTTAATAATTAGCAAGAGATTAACAAGCATCTGACAAGTTCTTGTCGAAGAAAGCAGGGTTATCGATACAAATGGAAATGGACAATTGAGTTGAAAGTAAAAACGAGTAAACATCAAACAAACGTTGGGTTGTAAAGAAACAACAACAACTACACAAGTGAATGCTGGCCACAAGACTTTTATTTTTCATTCATGTGTCAAGTTGTCTAAGTGTTGATGTTTTTTGTAGCCATATATGTAGAAACCTGCTGTACTGTCTATGGTTGGTCGTGTTCTCTCGATTTTGCAACGAAGCGAAGGCTGTAAATGCTTGTAGTGGGGCGACGAAGAGGGACTGTGTGATAGTTTTTAAAGCAAAAAAACTGGTTGGGTTTGCTATAGAGATGTCGACAGCTTTGTATGGTAATTTTCATTTATTTTAGGCACAAAGTACTGTCTTTACCAACTAAGTTTTTCCGAAAATGTTATTGTCACCTCAACCTAAGGGTGCGTTTCCACTGAAGCGGTGCTGGGCGGAGCGGAGCGGAGACGTGCAGGAATCGACCAATCACAATTGTTGAAATCCTCATCGCGTCACTCGTCTCGTCTGTGATTGGACGATTCCTTCCGCTCCGCTCTACACAGCTCCGCTTCAGTGGAAACGCACCCTAATGTAGATGTGTTAAAATAAAAGTTGATTTCAATACATACATATTATAAGATAATATTCAAGCTGAAACTTTCCAAGCCGCATCGAAAGTTTACAGCGCATTACAACAAGACCATTGATTTTCACCTAGGTAGGTACAAGAAAGTGCATATTTTTAATGACATTAAGCGAAGCCTATTTTTAAGTAGGTAGGTACATCGATTTTCTTTCTAAGTATTCGTAGCGTATAATTATTATAATAGATGGTACGTCGACCTTTCAAAGACACTACTCACTGCCTTATTAAGTGGCTTGGTACGATGCTGTTATGGTGAATGATTTCGTAAACTTGTTCTCAGAACATAACGAATAAATAATTTTTGAAAAGTGTGCTATATTTTTTACGTTTAGCTATTGTGGGTGTTACAAGGTTAGTCCTAATGTTAACTTTGTACGCTTCCGCGTAAATTCTAAATTAGGTAGCTCGCTTATGTGATGGAACTTGGAAGTTAGCAATGAATTTGATGAGGTCAATATTAAGGCCTTCTCCAAAATTTAAGCAAATAATAATAATAATAATATCCAATTTGTGACGGAGCTACTCGACCAAAACCAGCTGTACCAGCCTGGCAGCACAGGATCGAGCGTCGTATCGATGGGACCAGGGTACTCATCGGCAAACTATACTGCTTCAGGGAGGGAAATACACGACCACGAGTGATGCGCTTTGTGAAACGGGCGTTCTCGGGGACTGGAATCAGTCCTCGAGAATACATATCCCATGTCACAGAGCGCATCGACTTCCTCAAGCAGAAAGTTTGTGCATGGGCGAGCCGTATTCGGCGGTATAAGCGGCGGATTGATCGATACACGCAGAATCGCATGTTCCAGAGCGATGAAAGGTGGGTCTATAGAGCATGGGAGCGACCTGAACAAAATAAGACAGATGTATGCCGCCCGGATGATGCCGCCACGAGTGCATTCTGGCGCAGCATCTGGTCGGTGCCCGTCTGTCACACTGAGGCTGGCTGGATACAGGATGTTGAGCGAGTGTGTGAGACTGTACCAGAAATGGAAACAGTACTAATTACGCCATTAGACGTTGCCAGAGCGGTGCGTCCGTTACCGAATTGGAAATCACCGGGACCGGACGGACTGCACAACTTTTGGTTGAAATGGCTAAATAGTTCACACACTTGCCTAGCATCTCAGTTCCAGTCATCCTTAGAGTCTGGGTCGCTACCGCAGTTTCTAACAACAGGCGTTACCCACCTGCTCCATAAATCATGTAGTCCTGCGGAACCCAAGAATTATAGACCGATCACTTGTTTGTCGACGGTTTATAAGCTTCTTACATCCATTTTGAGAGCGAAAATTAATACGCACATTGAGAATAACTCGATTATGTCTGCCTCTCAAAATGGATGTAGGAATGGGTCCCGCGGTACTAAGGAGCTACTCCTCATAGACATGGCCATTAGCCAACAGGTTCGTAGATCCCGCAAGGATCTGTCGACATGTTGGATAGATTATAAGAAGGCCTACGACTCGGTACCACATACATGGCTCATGAGGGTGCTGGAGTTGTACAAGATAGATGCAACTCTACGCACCTTCCTTGAGTCGTGTATGGGGCAATGGAAGACGGTCCTCCGCTATCCAGGATGTCGGCAGATCCAGGGGAATGATGAGCCTGTATGGATTAAACGGGGAATATTTCAGGGCGACAGTTTGAGTCCACTTTGGTTCTGCTTAGCCCTGAATCCTCTAAGTACACTACTGGAGGATTCAGGTCTAGGCTATCGGCTAAGGAGAGGTGGTCAGGTCATATCTCACCTCCTCTACATGGATGATTTGAAACTCTTTGCCCCCACCAGATTGCATCTGATGGAACTACTGAAGGTAACTGAAACTTTCAGTAGCGCCATCAGGATGGAATTTGGCGTAGACAAATGTGCAGTCATGCATGTAAAGCGAGGGGAGATTATGGAATCCGAGGGAATTCAATTTTCGGATTCCATAAACCTTAGATCCCTCTCCTCATCCGAAAGCTACAAGTATTTAGGTATGTCGGAAGCGTTAGGCATCAACGTTACTGAAATGAAGCAATCGTTGAAGGAACGCTTCTTTTGTCGCCTGAGGAAGGTATTAATTAGTCTTCTTTCGGGCGGAAATAAGGTGCGCGCCTTCAATGGTTGGGTCATGCCGGTTTTGATGTACTCTTTCGGCATACTTAAATGGACTCAAACCGAACTCGACGCCCTGGATAGAAGGGTCCGTACACTGCTGACCGCAAATCGGATGCATCACCCACGATCATCGGTGATGAGACTGTATATCCCGCGGAAGTGCGGGGGTCGAGGCTTTTTAAATGCGAAGACCCTCCACAACCGCGAGGTGTGCAGTCTCAGGGAATATTTTTTAAAAGCTGAAGTGGGTATGCACCGTGATGTAGTTGCAGTGGACAAGGGGCTCACCCCGCTCTCCATGGCTAAAGAGAACTGGCGCAAACCTGTAGTACTTACTACCGATGACCGCAAGAAGGTATGGCAAAGCAAAGAGCTTCATGGGCGCTTCTATCGGGCTCTTCATGAGCCCGGTGTAGATTTCTTAGCGTCCGTATCCTGGCTACGTTTTGGTGACCTCTTCGGGGAAACCGAAGGTTTTGTCTGTGCAATTATGGACGAAGTTATCTTGACGAATAACTACCGGAGACATATTATGAAGGACGGGACGGTTGACGTGTGTCGGGCATGCCACCGTCCAGGTGAGTCTATCAGACATATTATCTCTGGTTGTTCTCGTCTGGCTAACGGCGAGTACTTGCACAGGCATAACCAAGTAGCCAGGATTATTCACCAGCAACTTGCTTTGAAATATAAACTTGTGGATTCTGAGGTACCGTATTACAAGTATGTGCCCGACCCAGTTCTTGAAAATGACCATGTCACGTTGTACTGGGATCGGTCTATCATTACTGACAGGACTATTGTCGCCAATAAGCCTGATATAGTGGTGATAGATCGATTAGCGCGCCGCACAATGATTGTCGATGTTACCATTCCACATGACGGGAATCTCGTGAAAGCTGAGAAAGAGAAACAAATGAAATATCTTGACTTAGCACACGAGGTTGTTGACATGTGGAATGTGAGCTCGGCTGTCATTGTGCCGATTGTCGTATCGGCCAATGGCCTTATGGCCGAAGGCCTCGATGAACATCTATCGAGGCTTTCGTTAGGCGGTTGGATCAAGAGCCTGATTCAGAAGGCAGTACTCCTCGATACGGCTCGCATTGTGAGGAGGTTCCTGTCTCTGGAGCCCTAACCACCGGTAGCTTGGACCCTGTTCCCGACACCGGCGGACTACTATTTTTTTATATTTTTAAATGTTTTTTTTTTTTTACTTATTTTTTATACTTTAAGAAATATTTAAAAATATAAACGAATATCTATGTAAATAGATAAATAAACGAAATAATAATATAATAATTTAATTATAATATATAATTATAATATATTTTATTATAATTTTTATATTTTTAAATGTTTTTATATATTCTTTTTTATATTCTAATATTTAAAAATATAATTTATATGTAAATAATGAAATAAAGGAAATAATAATATCAATTATATTATTCAATTATCGGATTCCATAAACCTTAGATCCCTCTCCTCATCCGAAAGCTACAAGAATTTAGGTATGTCGGAAGCGTTAGGCATCAACGTTACTGACATGAAGCAATCGTTGAAGGAACGCTTCTTTTGTCGCCTGAGGAAGGTATTAATTAGTCTTCTTTCGGGCGGAAATAAGGTGCGCGCCTTCAATGGTTGGGTCATGCCGGTTTTGATGTACTCTTTCGGCATACTTAAATGGACTCAAACCGAACTCGACGCCCTGGATAGAAGGGTCCGTACACTGCTGACCGCAAATCGGATGCATCACCCACGATCATCGGTGATGAGACTGTATATCCCTCGGAAGTGCGGGGGTCGAGGCTTTTTAAATGCGAAGACCCTCCACAACCGCGAGGTGTGCAGTCTCAGGGAATATTTTTTAAAAGCTGAAGTGGGTATGCACCGTGATGTAGTTGCAGTGGACAAGGGGCTCACCCCGCTCTCCATGGCTAAAGAGAACTGGCGCAAACCTGTAGTACTTACTACCGATGACCGCAAGAAGGTATGGCAAAGCAAAGAGCTTCACGGGCGCTTCTATCGGGCTATTCATGAGCCCGGTGTAGATTTCTTAGCGTCCGTATCCTGGCTACGTTTTGGTGACCTCTTCGGGGAAACCGAAGGTTTTGTCTGTGCAATTATGGACGAAGTTATCCTGACGAATAACTACCTGAGACATATTATGAAGGACGGGACGGTTGACGTGTGTCGGGCATGCCACCGTCCAGGTGAGTCTATCAGACATATTATCTCTGGTTGTTCTCGTCTGGCTAACGGCGAGTACTTGCACAGGCATAACCAAGTAGCCAGGATTATTCACCAGCAACTTGCTTTGAAATATAAACTTGTGGATTCTGAGGTACCGTATTACAAGTATGTGCCCGACCCAGTTCTTGAAAATGACCATGTCACGTTGTACTGGGATCGGTCTATCATTACTGACAGGACTATTGTCGCCAATAAGCCTGATATAGTGGTGATAGATCGATTAGCGCGCCGCACAATGATTGTCGATGTTACCATTCCACATGACGGGAATCTCGTGAAAGCTGAGAAAGAGAAACAAATGAAATATCTTGACTTAGCGCACGAGGTTGTTGACATGTGGAATGTGAGCTCGGCTGTCATTGTGCCGATTGTCGTATCGGCCAATGGCCTTATGGCCGAAGGCCTCGATGAACATCTATCGAGGCTTTCGTTAGGCGGTTGGATCAAGAGCCTGATTCAGAAGGCAGTACTCCTCGATACGGCTCGCATTGTGAGGAGGTTCCTGTCTCTGGAGCCCTAACCACCGGTAGCTTGGACCCTGTTCCCGACACCGGCGGACTACTATTTTTTTATATTTTTAAATGTTTTTTTTTTTTTACTTATTTTTTATACTTTAAGAAATATTTAAAAATATAAACGAATATCTATGTAAATAGATAAATAAACGAAATAATAATATAATAATTTAATTATAATATATAATTATAATATATTTTATTATAATTTTTATATTTTTAAATGTTTTTATATATTCTTTTTTATATTCTAATATTTAAAAATATAATTTATATGTAAATAATGAAATAAAGGAAATAATAATATCAATTATATTATTCAATTATCGGATTCCATAAACCTTAGATCCCTCTCCTCATCCGAAAGCTACAAGAATTTAGGTATGTCGGAAGCGTTAGGCATCAACGTTACTGACATGAAGCAATCGTTGAAGGAACGCTTCTTTTGTCGCCTGAGGAAGGTATTAATTAGTCTTCTTTCGGGCGGAAATAAGGTGCGCGCCTTCAATGGTTGGGTCATGCCGGTTTTGATGTACTCTTTCGGCATACTTAAATGGACTCAAACCGAACTCGACGCCCTGGATAGAAGGGTCCGTACACTGCTGACCGCAAATCGGATGCATCACCCACGATCATCGGTGATGAGACTGTATATCCCTCGGAAGTGCGGGGGTCGAGGCTTTTTAAATGCGAAGACCCTCCACAACCGCGAGGTGTGCAGTCTCAGGGAATATTTTTTAAAAGCTGAAGTGGGTATGCACCGTGATGTAGTTGCAGTGGACAAGGGGCTCACCCCGCTCTCCATGGCTAAAGAGAACTGGCGCAAACCTGTAGTACTTACTACCGATGACCGCAAGAAGGTATGGCAAAGCAAAGAGCTTCACGGGCGCTTCTATCGGGCTATTCATGAGCCCGGTGTAGATTTCTTAGCGTCCGTATCCTGGCTACGTTTTGGTGACCTCTTCGGGGAAACCGAAGGTTTTGTCTGTGCAATTATGGACGAAGTTATCCTGACGAATAACTACCTGAGACATATTATGAAGGACGGGACGGTTGACGTGTGTCGGGCATGCCACCGTCCAGGTGAGTCTATCAGACATATTATCTCTGGTTGTTCTCGTCTGGCTAACGGCGAGTACTTGCACAGGCATAACCAAGTAGCCAGGATTATTCACCAGCAACTTGCTTTGAAATATAAACTTGTGGATTCTGAGGTACCGTATTACAAGTATGTGCCCGACCCAGTTCTTGAAAATGACCATGTCACGTTGTACTGGGATCGGTCTATCATTACTGACAGGACTATTGTCGCCAATAAGCCTGATATAGTGGTGATAGATCGATTAGCGCGCCGCACAATGATTGTCGATGTTACCATTCCACATGACGGGAATCTCGTGAAAGCTGAGAAAGAGAAACAAATGAAATATCTTGACTTAGCGCACGAGGTTGTTGACATGTGGAATGTGAGCTCGGCTGTCATTGTGCCGATTGTCGTATCGGCCAATGGCCTTATGGCCGAAGGCCTCGATGAACATCTATCGAGGCTTTCGTTAGGCGGTTGGATCAAGAGCCTGATTCAGAAGGCAGTACTCCTCGATACGGCTCGCATTGTGAGGAGTTTCCTGTCTCTGGAGCCCTAACCACCGGTAGCTTGGACCCTGTTCCCGATACCGGTGGGCTACTATTTTTTATATTTTTAAATGTTTTTCTATATTTTATATGCTAATATTTAAAAATATAATTTATATGTAAATAATGAAATAAAGGATAATAATAATAAATTTATTTCAGACCATAAACAACACACACATTACAATTTTATACACAAAACATACATACATACATGAAAACACATAACTACACAAAAAATACAATAAAACAACTTATTTTAAATAATGGAATGACGCACGATGAGTGGTCATCCATTGCAAAGATAGCAAACATAGAATTGGTTAAGGAAATATGAAGTTAAAAATAAAATTGTTATGATAGGTAGGTACTGGCGTCCTAGTTAAACCAATCCCGAAATTACCAAAGTTTTGTGCCAGTTCTAGGCAAAGTTTGGACCACAACCCCATATATTGGGTAGCTGTCAAAACCATTTTCCGAGTCAATGTACTACGGAATGTTCGTTTTGTTCAAATAGAGCAATTAATGCCATGCTTGGCTTTTGGCCATATTGAAATGAAACATTCATGAACTTCTGTTGTTGACATAGAATAGCATTACAGTTATTATAAGAAAAGAGGTTGACTTGAAGGAAATATGGACGGAATATGTAGAAGATTATAATGGAAAGGGAAAAAAGACAAGAACTGAGAAAACTGCCCCCAAATATAATGGAATGAAAGCAGTGATGATAAAAACTTAATACATTGCTAGGTGGGTACTTAGGTACTTCTTAACTGCAACCTTCGAAAACAAAATGAACATAAAAAGCCCTATTGTTGGTTCTCTTATAAATTCTCTCCCAGTGTAATCATTCGTAAACCAGTACCAAGCTAGTTAATGCTAAAGCAAAAAGGATTGAACAAATTATCTCTTACTGATAAATGTTAAGGAACAAAAGTTGAAATAAAATGTGGCAATATTTTTTCGGTTGGACAAATAGATGGACAAATTTTAACACAGCGCTCAGTACGTCTAACCAAAGATATCCAAGCAAAAAAAAACATTAATTAAAGTGATCTTATTTTGACCTAAAATAATAAATTGCCACATTAGTGTATTTTCGTTAGCTGATTGTTATTCTTGTAAGTATCTAATGCGTTTTTATAATTATATTTTTTTACCATCGTCATTTGGTGGTCTGAATGATTTCTAAAAGTTTGTCCACCTATTTTAATGAGACCTTATATAATTTTATCTTATAATTTTACATAATTATATACATTATCTCACTCCTTCCCATTGGGATAGGCAGAAACTACAGAGCGCCATCCTGCTACGATCCTCGGGTCATACTATCATACACGCACGCGCGGTAATAATTTATATAATTTTATTTTTTTTCGCTGTTTCCAGGTGTGCATGTTACTATCAGCTCTGTACCACACGTTCTCTTGCCGCTCCGAGCACGACTACCACACGTTCCTCATGTACGATCTCTTCGGCATCGCGCTCTCCTTGCTGGCCATCTACACTTCCGGGGTTTATTACGCCTTTTGGTGTCATTCTGTAAGTTTTTACAACATTAATAACCAGTTTAACCACCTTCGCTTCACCTGTTAGATCACTATGTTGCGTTTTCATTGAACCGGAGACGAGCGGAGAGAAGCGAAGACATCCAGGAATCGACTAATCACACCATTGGTGGAGGTTCAAATCGTGTCGTCTCCGATTCAGTGGAAAGTACAAAAATCTAAACCAAAAGTCATTTATTCAAATTAGGTTGAGAATCAGCACTTTTCGAACGTCAAAATAACATAAGACAGTCCCCAAACGCCCGTCCTTCACGCAACCATACATACAATTCTGCTCCATTTTTAATTTACCTGGTTGGTAGAGATATTAGTGCTTATCCGGACATTGTGAAACAAGAACTTAATGTCATATTGTGTGCTGCATTCCACGTGAACATTTGTGACATTGTGATTTATGATGTCGCGTGTTCGCGTGCCATGTTATTGAGAAACTTGCGGCAGGAAGTATTCTTCACTTAGAAATCAATTATTTAATAATTGATTATGGATGCTGGAGAATAGAAATATTTAGTTTAGTTAGCCTCCGTTTTATACTGGTTGGCAAATGGATTGATGATCGCTGTTTGAGCTGTTTTGAAGGTTGACACTGCTTTAAGACCTATTATCGAAGCTGTTAGCCCATTTATCGAAGTAGCAGACGATGTTAACGATGCTGCATCTACACGGGCGAGAGTATCGAGGTGATAGTCACGCCATGGCATCGAATTCAATAGAAACTATGAAATAATCTCCATTGGACACGGCGATATCATCGCGGCGAGATTTTGATGGCACGGCGAGACTATCGCCGCGATTTTGCCGCCCGTAGAGATAGCGCCTCAAAACAGGCTATATTATGAATCATAATGTAACCTCTTTGTCCCATAAGCCATCAAACACATTCCTTAATTTATGAGGCTGTAAATAATCGACACTATACTAAGGTTTAGGTATAAATTTCATGCAATGTTGCATTTCCGATTCCAAAGAATCAATAAAGTATCGTCTATGCAAAATTCTTCACACTCTGATTTACATCAATGACAAAACAAAATCGATAAGAATTCCTAACCGCCAGCAGTGGTTCCGGATGATTCGACGAGTTATTCGATTTGTGAACAATGCATTAAAAGACATGAAATCGCATTCGCTTTCTAAGACTTTCGTTGTGCTGCAAACAATATGTCTAGAACTCTAGCCTTTAATCAATGACACTAGATGTCCATGTACGGTTCCTATATTTGACTTACAGCAAAAGAGAAAGCCCCAACGCTTTGAACGGTTCATACAAAAATGTCACAAAAACTTGTGCGTATCTGAACTTGGTATACTTTCACTATTACAACTTCTCATTTGCTATAATTTTGTTATACTTATAGGCCTAACTTAACCTACTTTTTCCACTCCTATTTTGCAATTGAGTGCATTTTAAATTATGTTTACTTAGTAGATTTCAATTACTGTTTGATGCATGGTCTTGCCACAATTATTTATCATACGCGGTACCGGTTAATCTCTTGTCAGAAAAAATGAAAGTAGGCAGGTAGGTGTCTCTCAGTGATGCGTTGCTATTTTTAGTCAGAATCAATTTGAGTTGTTGTAGCTGGCTTTTTTCGCTCTCACCATGTTCTTTGTTCCTCTAATGACAGTTGACCTGAAACTATAGGAAATTATATGTCAACCTCAAACGATCATTTAAATCTTAACACAAAGCCACACATTAGCCATAATGCTGACATACACGTGATAATTTTCTTGTTTGCAAGAAAACGTGCCTTAAATTACCAGTTACCTACATATGTATTATAATCTCAGCATCTCTCCGTTTCCTAATTGAAAGTCATACTGTTTAATTTTTTAATTGACTATGTCGTTATGTAACGTTTAATAAAACAAAAGGTGTAGATGTATGTATCACGCTATTGTAGGCCTTCCTAGATTACCTACTAGGTATAATTGCTTGTGCAATTACTGTTGTATTATGAATTCTTAACTAGCACCTTCGACTTTTTGTCTCTAAGAAGTGATTATAGAAAATGCTATTTTACATGTCCCCGTGTTGTTGTTTTCTAGTTTAAAACAAGTTTACAGAAAAGCATTTTGTCTTGAGTCAGTTCGAAAGTTCAAAATTATCATCTATGTAAATTGTAAAGTATGAAAGCAATAGTAGAGTTTCATACGTCAACAGAGCAGTGGTAGCCAAGTGGTAACAGCCGCGACTTATGAGTCGTAGGTTCGAATCCAGACAGGCGCTTTACTTTGTGTAAATTATTTCATCACTACTGCTCTCAAAACGGTGAAGGAAAACTTTGTGAGGAAACCGGCATGTCCTAGAACCAAAAATTCGAAGACGTGTGTGACATCTGCCAACCCGCACTGGGCCCGCGAGGTGGATTACGGCCCACTCCTTCTCACTGAGAGGAGGCCTGTGTCCCAGCAGTGGGAACATTATAGGCTGATTATGTTATACGTCACCTAAAATGTCTGATTAGCACATCTTTAACTATAGAAAGTGTCCACTTTCTGTCTCTTCTGATCAAAGTTGTTTTAACAAACAGTCTATGCCTACTTAATCTTTTAATTTGTTAACTGTCATTTATAATTGTAATATCCTATTGTCTTCAGAATTGTTAGTTATTATTACACTAATTATTTAAACTCCCACGTGGACTTTCGTCGTGGATACGTGATCAAAATGATTTATGAATAAAAACCGTCAATATGTGCACATAATTAATTTCTTTGTTTCGTAAATATTTTAAGGTCAAGAGCTCGGGCAGTAGGCTCTGTACACACTATGCGACTTGCAATGAGACCTTTTTGTATGCACATAGGGTCCACTTTTTGTAACTTGTGTTGCAAAACAAAGCGCCAATGACCTTCTCATACCATCCTAGTCGGTTTACTCGAATTTAAATTGTTATTCAATGTTTATTGAAGTATAATCATTTTAATTACGATAGATGAGGTAATTGAACGGACCACACATGTAGGAAATGCGCGGTTTGAATATTGAATTAGCTGTATGAGGTGTTTCTGTATCTCTTACTTGTCTTGTCAGTAGTTGTGACCTTAAAATTTCCTTTGTTAAACTTGCATAAGCCGTTAAAGAACTGGCACTTAAAAACTATGAATAGAAAATAATCAAAGAGTTCAAGACCTACTTTTCAGGCTAGGAATGATACTAATATTCCCGACCAGAGACACCTTGGAACTTTTTTCCCGTTCGTAAATATTTAAATAAAAAGTTCCGTTCGTCAAAACTGATCGGGAATAATCGAAGAAAAAAAGCAAAAAATGCCCCGTTGGTCCACGCTGAACGAATAAAACATTTTTTTCCCGATCGTCAACAGTGTTGACGACAAGGTGTTACTGATCGGGAATATTCGGAATGATAGCAGCAATACTTAATTTTATAGTTAGACTGGCAAAGCCCCGCGGTTTCACCCGCATAAGTTTCGATCCGGTGGGAATATCGGGATAAAAAGTATCCTCCTGGTTATAAACTATCTGTGTGCCCATCCAAATCCGTTCAGCCGTTTGTGCGTGAAGAAATAACAAACATAGAAACACACACACAAACTTTCGCCTTTATAATATTATTATAGTTAGATATAGCAAGGTACATATCTATGTAGGGGGAGGGATAACGATCTCTTTGTAGCATGTTTTTAATAAACTGTTCTAAAGGAAGTACGGTACAGTAGTTTGCACATCTAAATTGCTGCAATTTATCGACACGTGTATTGCAGGCATTATTATGCGCCTCTCAATTGATGTAGACTAGTAGGGGGAGTAAAAAAAACAGACTTTCGAGTAGGTATAAGTATACTTAAGAGCACACTTTTCGAAATTTCTCCATACAAACTTCGGGAGAATATTACTCCATTGTTTGACATTGTACATCCAAAGTTAAACATTGTATCGTTTTGTCTTATTATTAATTGTGTCTGTACGGAAACAGAATAGTAAAATAATAAGCCATTAAAAAGTTATGAGCCAACAAAGTTTCGTTTTTCTTGCTAATTTTAACGTAACTTTGGATGTAAATAAGTAATAAAATATGGACAAAATCTTCAAAACAAAAACCGTACCGACAAAGTTCAATTATCGAAGAGTTCAATAAGCTTTATTTGTAATTGACTTATGCAGTGGTTTTTTCATAAAACTCGATTTTCCAAAGGACGTTTCGTAATTTTTACGCGCACGTTTTACTATGGAATGATCGTGCCTTTCACTCAATAATGTTCCCCCCGGCGCGGTGCGGGGGTAGACGCTCACGCACACATGCACAATATCTCACGCGCGTTACGAACTATTTCGATTCGACTCAGTCTGCTGCTGCGGCCTACGTCGTTCGTACGTATGTAGACTAAACTCCCGTGCACTATAAATTATTATTATCATTCGCACGTAAACACTACATTGACCCCTGGCTTGAACTTTGGATTTCGATACTACCTACATTATCTGTTTGACTTCGCACTACAATTTGGACTCCGTATTTTCATTTGAAATCGGAATTGTTGGTTTGAGTGGACGCTGTGTCAGTGAAGTTGTGTTGGTTGATTGAAGGACTACAAATAAACAAAGGGTAAGTCGTACAATTTCTTAGAACTAACCTATTTCGGTAGGGACCTCCTCGAGCATATTTTTTGTTATAATATAACTAGCTTCTGCCCGCGACTTCGTCCGTGTGAAATTTTTTGTTAACCCCCAACCACCGCGTCGCATCGCATCGCCTGTCTGCGCTATTACTACTCAACTCCTAAGGGTCCTAGTAGCCTATAGCTAGCTAAGACTTGGTGCTCGGGGTTTGGTGACAGCGGGCGCGGCGCGCGGCCGGCGGCAATGAGAATGTAAACACAAGCGTGCGGCGCGGCGCGGCGCGGTGTTTTGTGTAGGTAGGTAGGTACCTACACAAGAAGGTACCCTATCATAGGCACAAATTATTATGTGACTGTTTATAGTTTAGTAATTCTTTATTAATAATTATTATAAAGACGAAAAAAACTTTTTGTGCTATCCTAAACCCACTGAATCGCAGGCAAAAGCTAGTACAAAAAAAGGTATATGTAATTATGTATAAATACATTACTTTTATAAAATAAATAAATAATAGTGTGTAGGTATATTACTTTATTATTACAGGGTCAAATTAAATTAGCCACCGAAACTCTGCCGACGTGATGGGTATCGTTATCTAAACATGATAAAATAAAAATCAAAAATATTTGATGTATTTTTTGGGGGTCAACGACCGCTTCTAGAGTTGTTACTTGAAGTATAAGATAGAAAATCTGTTTTCTTTTGTTTTATCGTATTGAGTAATCGATACCAATCACGTGTGTGAAGTTTACATAAAAAAAACTGTATATTTAAACTTATATTTACAAGTGCCTCCTACACTGTGCGGTAGTGCGGTCGTTGACTCCACTAAAAAGTCGTCAAATATTTTTTTTTTGTTTTATCATGGTTAGATATCGATACCCATCAAGTCTGCGAAGTTTCGCTTGCTAATTTAATTTGACACTGTATATGTATAATTTTGGTTTTTTTGGAACAGATCCAAAAGAGAATTGACGAATGGGAAGAAAAGGGTGCCTAAAACTAAGTGCCCATCGCAAGAAGAAGTTCAAAAGAACATTGAGGGGATGTTTCTTGAATACAGAAAACATTCCTCCTGGACTGGATACGTCCCAACCGTAAGTATTATTTTGAGTGTATAATTGACATATTAGGTAACGACCTAATATGTCAATTATACACTGATAACGACCATTCCCTCAAATTCACGTAGACCAAAATTAAACATTTTTGAAGTGGTTTTTTAACTGGGTCAGTTTATTGTGAGGATGGGTCTGGGATGGTGTGTGGTTGGATTGGTCTTGTAATTGTCTTCACTTAATTAATCTATATTTTTTTCAGATCGACACTAGAGTCATTCGAGCAGAATATCTGTCAAGCAGAAGTACAGACGCCAGCACATCAACCTACTACAATCTGTCAAATTTCTTTAATCAAATTTCAACTTTATTGCTAAAGCATAAGGTTCAATATTGATTGGGAAAATTTTACAGTTTCGGGTAGGTTGATGTGCTGGCGTCTGTACATAAAGCAATCTCTGCACAATTCAAAATGTTCCTGGAGTAAATGAACAGATTAGTTCCGGTATTCCTCATGTACTGACCACACCCTAATCGTAAGTATTTTCATAGGTATATCTACTACCATAGTTATGCTATCACTTAGGTTAATTCCCTTTTTGTTATGTTTAATATAATTTCCGTTAATGTTACCCATGTTGTTTTTAGATCACCTCGAGAGTCATTTAAACAAATCGTCGCTCAAGCACAAGTACAATGAAACAACCAGTTCACGGTGGAAAAATGTACTTGTAGAAAATGATTCTTGCGTACAGACTGGCTCCGGAGTCATTCCAACTCAATTTTTTTGTGTCCGGTGCCCTATTATACAACCCACTCCAGAAAGTGAGTTAAAATTTGGTCCGTAGCTACGTTTAGTCCATGAACGTCTGTCACCACGACGGTCATACATGGTACACCTTGACTAAAATTTTTATTTTCCAAAGCAGGTCGCCTTTCTTCTGCACCTGCTTCCAACATAAGCTGTAACGCTATGTCTTTTTGGAAATGGCTAATCTTTGATTATTTTTTACATAATAAATTTTGCTCATATTAGGCATATTTAAACTAGCACAAACCTTATCAAGCTGGCTCCTTCCATTGCCAGTTAGTGAAATACCCTCTACCCTCACATTTAATTAATAGGGATCTCTTTAGATTCTTTATTAGACTCCCTGAGATTCGATCTTTTCTATTTTGTTGCACAAATTATTGCTTTTGAAAATAAAATTGTAAATCCTAATTCTTTTTTCTTTCATAAATTCTAAATGCTGAAAATTACATTCAAATGGATCATGTCTAATATTTTTCAATTGTTGAAATAGATAAGCAATACTCACTATCCTATTTCTTTCTAAAGTTGCACAATCACAATAAATTGTCGGTTCTAAAAGAGAAAAAGAATAATTTTCTACAAGTACCGTGCGTACACGAGCTAATATAATTTGACGTGCCTGTATACCGCCTTACTGCATACCTACCGCGAAGACCGACGCGAGGACGACGATCGGATATCACCGCCCGCGCCGGCGCCGGCGCGTCCCCTGCGCACGGATTGCGCCCCTCGGACGCCCTCGCCAGTCCGCTACAAACCTCAACGCCAAATGCATGCCTTTCACGCCGCGCATTTTAGTTATTAGTGTTTTAAATCTATTGTTATTATTAGTGATAATAAACATTTATATTTTATTTTATAGTAGTGTTTCATTAATAGATATACCTACCTAAACCTACCCTAACACACTACAAAATCACCCTTATACTCGTAATAATGGAGTAAGCAACTGACAACCCTTGTAGCAATCTACCGCTACTCACTCAACGTTACGAGTTTGATACCTACTACCTACATACTACATACCTATGATGTGCGCTCGCGACACCGTAGGTACACTAATCATACGCTCAGGGTTTATCATTAATTTATACCTACCAGGTGATTTGACAGTAGTCATGAATACGAACAACTTTCATTATGGGACCAACCCTGAAATATGAAAAAAAGTCAGCTGGCAGGCAAGGTTGGCCTCATAGTAAAAGTTGTTTATATTGATGCATACTTTCATCACGTAATCGTAAAGCATAAAACGGCGGCAGTGGGTGTTTTGTGCGTAAAGTATGTCCCATCATCCGACGACATTATTTTCAAAAAAAAAATCCTGCTGTATATTACCTACTTGGTTCATTGATTCATTCTATTTACTTGCGAAATAATTTCATTCAATTTTCTGTAGGTAGGCAAACAGACGCCAGCACATCAACCTACCCGAAACTGTCAGATTTCCCCAATCAATTTTGAACCTTAGCCTTCAGCAATAAAGTTGAAAATTTATTAAAGAAATTTGACAGATTGTAGTAGGTTGATGTGCTGGCGTCTGTACAATAGGTAGATGTCCCCAGATAACAAAAAAGACGTATGTTCCTACATGATGTACGGAGTCGGCGACTTGCCACGGATGTAATAGGTTCACGTAGGTTCTAGGTTAGATACCTAGGCTGTTCATTTATTACGTAATACAATTTTACCACTTTCTGTCCCCCTCCCCTACGTAACAAAAAAAAGACTTGGATGAACCCCCTCCCCCCTTTTTAATCTTACGTAAGATCAGTATCTACCAAAATTGCATAGAAAAGTACCTAGCAAAAAATGAAAAACTTATAATTTTTGTTTACTTTTGTGATCTACTAAGAACAGTCTAGACCCCTCTCACCCACACGTAAGAAAAAATAAGACTTGTTATAACCCCCCCTCCCCCCTCAAATCGTCTTACGTAATAAATGAACATAACATCATGTGGGATTATCATAGTTTACCCAATAGAATATTATTATACTTATCTGCATACCTAGTAGGTACATAATACATACATAATCAGCCTATAATGTTCCCACTGCTGGGACACAAGGCCTCCTCTCTGTGAGAGGGAGTGGGCCGTAATCCACCACGCGGGCCCAGTGCGGGTTGGTAGATGTCACATGTCTTCTAATTTTTGGTTCTAGGACATGCCGGTTTCCTCACGATGTTTTCCTTCACCATTTTTGAGAGCAGTGGTGGTGAAATAATTTACACAAAGTAAAGCGCCTGTCTGGGTTCGAACCTACGACCTACAACTCGTAAGTCGCGGCCGATACCACTTGGCCACCACTGGTCTCTCTAGTAGGTACCTACTGTTATAATTACTTACCCCACCAAAAATAACACAAACCGTCTCGTGTCGTGGGCTCGTGGACGCTAAAATGTAGGTAAGTACCTACCTACCTTAGCCTACGTCTGCGAGTATCCTATGTAGGTACTACGTTGTCCGTGTTACTTGTCTTGAAATTCATAAAACTCTAGAACTTACTCAAATTATTATTAATTCGTTTGTAAAAAACACTAGATTTTTTAACAGTTTATTTAGATAAAAATAATTATGTGTCAAGAATCAAGATTGTTTACCTAATATTTTGGGTATTGATAAAAAAAATAAGACAAGTAAGTAAATAATTTTGAAAACAATATAGGTAGTCAACTATAATGGTAATAATTACAATTTTATTATTATCTAATAGGTACGGCATAAACAGTAGGTAATAATATCACTCGCCCGACCGACTGCGCGTCGGGCGAGCGATAACTGTTGAATGGCGGTGGGTGCATGTCAAAGAGAATGTAAACACTAGTGTTATTGTGCATGTGTGCATCGTCTAACGTGTCGTTTCAGTTCGGAACGGTGTTTGTGAGTGTGAACTAGAAGTTGTGTGTGTAGACTATCGTCTAACTGCTCATCACTGATACTATCTCTGTCAGACACGATGCCGGGTGAGACAGCGTGCTTTTTGGCCACGCCCACCATCGAGTTCGAGCTCGCGAAGTGTTCAGCCTTAAGTCTGCTTCTTCACAAGAAAAGGTTCAGGGTTCGCCGGACAATCCATGACTTTTCCATATTTTAATACTGCTAAAATACTTACCCAAACAAACTAAAATGTTACTAATATTCTTTCATTACCTATATAGAATCTTTAGGGTAAACCCAGGTGAATGACCCGGTTCATTAACCTTAGCTTACAAAATGAAATGCCTACTTAAACAGGTTAATACCTCGAATGTTAACGGGTATTATGTTCTATATACAAGGTGTAACAGAATAAACGCAAGTCCAGAAAGTAGATTGTTCATAATTGACTACTGAATCGATTTCAGTAACTTTTAATATAGGTATTTATTTAAATAATTATGTATTTTGGCACACAGACTGCTGAATGAGCCAAAAACATTTAATCTAATTTCAACGCAATAAGTTTCAATTTTAAATTGAGTAAGTAATGCTAAGGTAAACACGATTTTCTAATAATAAAAGTTAGCTTTAAAAAAACAAGTTTTGGTCATTGTATTATGCTTTTAACTCAGTACTCTAATTGGGGTGTATGAGGTTGCGTTAGTTATGTTACATATTGTATAGACTTTTTAACTGTAGGTACCACCGACCTACATCGATGCTAAGTCATTCTGAACAAAAGAAAATAGTTTGTCTGGACCTTACGCATTGTTCTTTGACCGACATACTTATTCTTTTTGCTTTGTCTATCCTCGTGCACATCTTTTGTAAACAATCACGCTGGACGCGAGCAGCAAGCATCGCAACCTTTTATTGCTTACTTTTTGCTTTACCAATAAGATCTGCGTTTGTCCTTCTAAGATGTCCTCTCTTGCGTTCCCATGAATAAATAAAGATAAATAAAAAACTTAAAAAATAAGCAATAAACTTAATACAGAGTGCCAGAGACGCACAATCTGTTGTCATGGATTCAGTACATGATTCTGGACCCCTTTATATACCGGGACCCCTCCGTGCCTCGGAAAGCATGTCAAGCCGTTGGTCCCGGCTGTCATTTGTGGATCTTTGACAGTCGTTACGGGTAGTCAGAAGCCCGAAAGTCTGACAACCAGTCTTACCAAGGGGTATCGTATTACCCAGTAACTGGGTTGTGGAGGTCAGATAGGCGGTCGCTCCATGTAAAATACTAGTATTCAGCTGCATCCGGTTAGACTGGAAGCCGACCCCAACTTGGTTAGAAAAAGGCTAGGCAGATGATGATTCTAGACCCCTTTGCGTTGAAATTTTTCGTAGGTTATTAAAAAAAAAATGGCCGTTTCCTACAAAAGTGAAATACCTACGCGGTCAAAATCCATGGTAACAGGTTGCGTGTCGATCCCTGCCACCCTGTATACTTACTGTTCATCAATGGCTTTCAAACATAAGCTACCACATCGTGACAGGTCTAAAAGTAGATGGCCAGATAAAGTGGACTTCAAATCCAGACTGTGTAGTAATAATATTGGAAAGAGACGACAATAGGAATGTAGTTCTTGTTCTAAAAACTTCTTTTAACGTTCCAGGAGCTAAAATCATTCTACATGACATCAGTAACAGTGATCTTCGTGGTGGCGATGGTACTGCAGATCCCACGACTGGGGGTACCGTACCCGGTGAAGATGTGCGTGTTCATCGGGTGGGCAGCCTATGGAGTGTTGCCCACGCTGCACTGGACATACACGATGGGAGGGTTCGATAACCCCATGGTACAGGTCAGTAAATACAAAGAACCTCCTTCTTTGAAGTCGATTAAAAAATAAGGTCGACGTTGCCGGGCCATGGGCTCAAAAATGTCGGTGCGTATCCCTATATTTTTATGGGCAGTCATTCACACACTGTGACAGTGCTGGCTCATTCGAAGACATTACATCTAGCAACCCGCACTGGGCCTGTGTGGTAGATAACAGCACACTCCCTCTCACAGAGAGGAGGCTTTGTCCCAGCCGTGGGAACATGCTAGGCTGATTATGTCATGTTTGTTTGTAAATGGTATCAACATCTCACTTCAAGGGATTTTTTCATTAATTATTTATTAATTTAGCGATCGTTAGAATACTTTTAGATAATACGGCGATTAGTTAGATATCAAAATACTTTTACTTGACCTAATGGCCGTAATTTAAAAAATGCGCAGCTAAAAATTTGCAATTTTTTTTATCTTATCATTACGTACTTATTCCTTTGTATAATAAATAATAGAAATTTAACCGTAATAATTGTATTTGTGTTGTTTCAGATGTTCTTCCCTAGAGTCATAGGGATGTACGTCATCAGTGGGACTGCCTTCGTGATATACGCCTTCAAGGTACGTTGTTCATCATTATTACCTGTAATCATTATTATTAGATCCAGAAAGAGCTGACGTGGCGACTTGGCTGCGTTCATGAGAGATTCGCCAAAAAAAGGCTATAGAGCGAGATATACTGTAGGAATCTATGGGAGTCTGGGAGACACCTATACCCAACAGGGGTACAGTAAAATTTGATATTGTTATAGTATTTTTTCGGAGGTTCCTCACTAGAAATACTAACAGTGGGCGTTGGGGAATACGGGAAAATTAAGATGGATGCCAGACAGACTGGTGGTCCCAGTAGTTTGACCCCAAAATACAGCACATTTTAGCCACTTTTAACACCTAAAAGAAAGAATGCGACTTATTAGTCGGGCACGACATGAAAACATGCTAAAGGGTCAACACTGTAGTAATTGTATGCTAACATCACAGCTAACACCGAAACACGGGGTTATATGCTAATTTTAATGCTTGTTAATTGATACTATGCCGCTATTAGTGTATTTTGTAGACTTCATTTCTATTCATGGAAGTCTGTTTTTGTTGTAAATATACGTAATTGTTGATGTATGGCTATTAGTATTGTTTTCTATTTTTTGATCTTGCCGTGTTCATCATCAGCCTACAGCAGTCCACTGCTGGACATGGGCCTCTCCTATTGTTCAACTCGATTTTCGGCAACACATCCAGCTGCTACTAGCCATCCTGCGAAGATCGTCGCTCCACCTAGCCTGCGGGCGACCTACCTTTCGTTTACCGATTCGCGGTCTCCACTCATGAACACGTCTACCCCAACGGTCATTGGTTCTACGGCTAATATGGCCGGCCCATACGTATGTTTTGCCATCTTGCACGTCGCAAAAAAACCGATAGGTCAGTACTTTACATTTCGACTATTTTCAGCAGTATCTCCACTAGAAGAATATTAGGCTGGTCTTATTATTTATACAAACCTAAAAACTATATTGCGATAAGGTCCTTTCATCATCCATACTAATATTATAAATTCGAAATTAAATGTCTGTCTGTCTGTATGTTACCTTTTCACGCCTAAACCATTGAACCGATTTAGATGAAATTTGGTATAGAGATAGCTTGAGTCCCGGGAAAGGACATAGGATAGTTTTTATCCCGATATTCCCACGGGATCGAAACTTATGCAGGCGAAACCGCAGGGCGCTGCTAGTGTAATATAAATTCGAAAGTAACTCTGTATGTTACATTTTCACGCCTAAACCACTGAACGGATTTCAATCAAATTTGGCAAGGAGATAGATGGCATACTGGGGAAGGATATAGACTACTTTTTGTCCCGATAGCACGTACCCGTGGGATAATTTCCGGCAGCCACGCGGGCGAAGCCGCGGGCAGAAGCTATTTTAACATACAAGTGGTACAATATAGTTTCTTATAAGTCTCAATTACATTCCAGGTGCCAGAACGCTGGTTCCCCGGCAAGGTGGACTACATCGGCCACTCGCACCAGTGGTGGCACGTGCTGGTATTAGGCGCGCTCTACTACTGGCACAACTCCGGCATGATGTACGTACAGTACCGCATGAACCATGGCTGTGCCAACACCATGCGGATCTTTTAAACTTAGAACACACGTCATGAGGACTTCTACCTCATCGAATGAAGACCAACGTGTGACCTTTTAAAAATAAAATGCTACAAGGATATTTTGGCGCCTGAATCACATTGGTTAATATTTGTGAAACTGTTACAGAAAATGTATTGAAAGAAATAGAAAGAAAGAAAATACGTTTATTTGCGGCAAACATGACGCAGAAAAAAAACACAACACAAAAAAGAACAAGTTGGGGGAAAGTATGCGTCACATTCACGCAAAAAAATGGCAAAACAAAATGGCGGCGCTTGTTCCGATTTTAGCCACGCGCGGCGCGCTTTAATAACCTTGTAGCGTTATAGATGCGAATTTTACCTGAAGCCAGGTTAAGTGGAAAGCAAAGTATGCCTTATTTTAAAGGTGCTTAAGGCCTTATTAAAATATAAATTGTTTTAAGTATTTTTGATTGTTAAGAGGCTGTTTTAAAGCATTTTAAATCTACCACTGCCTACTAAACTGTGGAGCAGTCAAGGTTATAGAAATTGTTCTAGCGAGAACTATTTCTTAAATTCCTTTCTATTTAATCATGAAAAAATATACTCTATCTCTAGGCAAACATGGTTTTAAGCCCTTATTACTATCTCGGCAACTTTAAAAAGTGGCATGTTTAAAAAAATGTGATACTCTACTGCTCAATGTAACATTTCTAGAAACTAAAAACTAGTAAATTTCGAAAAGGTTGTATTATCTCAATTTAGGAATATTATGAATTTATACTTTAATTTTATTGTTTGAATTTGAATCTATCATTAAAATCATTGATTTTTAATAACCACGTCTAAAAGAAACAGTTTCTCATTCTTAATAACATTATTATGCTTGAAATAAGAGGAAATACTCATAAACGAGATAGATGCTGCATTCCGATTTAACAAAGTAAGACTGATATGGGTCCATTTTATTTACATAACATAATTCGACTCAACTGAAAGGTTCCATTGGTATGCCTGTGGGTGTACCTAATCAAACGACCAACAAAAGCCAACGCTTATTTTTGCTCTACACAGAAGTTATACGTTCCTGACCCCTGAGATATAAAGCGTTTGACCCTTTTAATTTGTTTGCCTAAGTTGGTGCACTAAAGTCCGCGCGGAACTAGTTGGCCGCGCCCTAGGTATGTGAGCGGTGGGACGGAGGGGCGGGGGCGCATTACCCCTGTCGCATTACCTCAGCGGCCAACTAGTTCAGCGCGGACTTTAGTTAAAATGACTTGTGTTCGGCACATTCTGCCGATGGAACCTTTAAATTGTGTAGCTTTTCATTACTCTAACAGACGCATTTGTTTTTCTTAAATAGAATAATGGTACAATCATGCTCAGTTTCATGACATATTATAGATCTGATTTTAAATGATATAAGACTGACATGGGTATATTTCAATATTCTATGTAATTAAATTTGCTAGATATGGTACGACACAACCACAACTCTAAACAACCAACTAAAGAAATCGCTTACTTTTGCTCAACACATAAGCCATAGCCCATAACGTTACAGCCCTTTTGATTCCTGCCTGAGTTGGTTCGACCTCAAAAATTACAAAAATTCTGCTTACGTAATACTTGAATGGCCTATGTTGTGTAGCTTACTTCTCATCATTCTTGCAGACTTATGTGTAACCCTATTAAAAAAAAAATGCTACAAAATAGAATAATCGTACAATCATGCGCAGTTTCATGACATGTTATAGATTTTTAAATGATGTACTATCATAGAATAAATATGAGACTAATTCGTTTTTATTGCGTTTAAAACACGCGTAGGTAGTTTTATTATACATATTATGGTCTTAAAGGCCTAATTATATTTTTATCAAATATCACGAATGAAACGTTTGAACATTTGTTTGTTTACATCTTAGATTTTTTGTCATCTGTGATTCGATTGCAATTGTGTTAAAGTTTTTAAATGTTATGTATATATATGTTATCTTTATTATTTAAATTATATTAATCAAGCGATTGTTATAGTTAGTTTTATATTTCTATGGTTTGGGAGTTGGGTTTTGTATGATGAAACATAAATTATTTAAAGTTTTGAGTGGTCTTTATTTTTTTTAATTCTTATCACCTTCCCGACGCGTTGTATGTGTAACGCATTATTATTTTCAAATAATTGTGCTACGGATCCCGTACCTTTAATAATAATCAATGCATCGCGAGTTATCCATGCGGGAGCAGTCTGTAAAAGTATTGTTTATTATCCTGTCATCTGGGAACCACCCACTGATGATTTTATAGAATAGGTAGTTGCAAGGCCATAGAAAGATGGCAGGGTGGTTATTGCTGGCTGTCAAATGAAATCAAATCAAAATATTTTATTTCACGCAAACCTACATGGGCACTTATGAAATGTCAGAAGCTAGGTGCACGGTCCCAATTGGTCGTTTCCTTTGGAGAAGAACCGGCAAGAAACTCCACGGTTACATAATTGGATTTTACAATGTTTTCAAATTACAGTAGGTATGGGAGGACAGCGTAGGCCTGTCAACAAGTACCAGATACTTGATAAAATATAAAATGGTCTACAGATCTAAAGTCTACAAGGCCTACAAAGTCCTCACATTTACAAAATAAGAATCTATCAAAAGGATAAATAAAATATAAAAATCTACTAAAACCAATTGATATGATTGCCATTACAACCACCAATAAAGAGGTGAAAATTTATAAATAATTGTCTGTATATAATGTCAAATAATAAAAAGATTATGTAAAAAGAAAATAAATATAAAAAAATCGTAATTCGAGAGCAGTTAATAGACATTTACGTAGTTATGCCGTTAATGAGGTGCCAGGGAAGCCATATGTGCAGAAGGAATTATTGCCAAACTACTTGGTCTTTAACATAGTCTTTAACCGGTTGAATGTCGTAATTACAGACACAATTAAAAGCCATTGTGTCTCGCGTGGATCTACGTTCCGACATACGAACGGTTAATCTTATAATATGCTTTTTTGATAAGGACTCGTTTGATGGGGTTTTGAACTTTCCATCGCTAAGTTCTGTAACCAGTTTTATTAGCAATTTATTTTACATTTTCTGTTATTGTATCATTAGTTAAATTAGTACTTTATGTAGATTATTAAAAACACTATTTAAGTAAAATTAAATATAACGCCATCTAGTATGCAGTAGCTAAAATGGCTTCAACGTCGAATGACTTTTTGCGTGCTCTTGCAATTGCACGCTAGATGGGGTTAGCAGTATAATAAATGACTAATCCAAGTTCAAAATAATAAATGTCGAATTAAAACTGTTTTTTTTTTTACAAAAGTTACTTATTAAGATATAGAAAAAGCAGAATTTTGAATTTGCATTATATGCCATCGTTGTGCGAAACATATCCATCCTCTCAAACATCCTCGTAGGGTCTAGTGGTTGCGCGGCTGCCTAGCGCGCGAATTGAGATCCTGAGTTCGATCTCTGGGGCAGGCAAAGTTAATAACATTTAATCTGATTCTATTTTTTTTATGTGTTTTAGAATAGAGTAGATAATATTATTATATGAAGTCTTATCTACCAATTTTATATTGAACCGATATTAATACAATTTTGGTATAATTGTGGGTTTTCAACAAGTTCTAAAGTTTTGTTGGTTGTGTTTTAGGTATAGGTTTTATACGTTTATTGTGATGTGGTAGCCGCAATAAATTGCTAATCGTATTTCTAGGAAGGTCACGATTGAGTATTAGAAATATAGCAGATAAGAGGGTTTATAATAGGTAGAGGCACCTACTATGTAGGTATCTACGTACTTCTTTACTTATCACCGATAGAATCCAGTAGGTAACCTACTAATGTACATAATAATTCAATCCACATTCAAAATTACAAACAGCATAAATACAAAAACTCATTTCAAAGATCTACAAATAAACAATCCAATCCATATCATAGCTCAATACTCAATACTCAAAAATAAAATTGAAAAGCTCAGCTCCATCAAACAAAATAGTGATTTCACATATCAGCGAGTACGTATCCTTTTAGTTGTTGCATAAATGAATACTGTCAGCGGACATATTCGCGCTCACACACCGAGTAAACCGAAAGGTTTGGGAATGGAAAAACAAAAAGATAAACGATCCAATATTTTCATTGCGCCGATGAATGGCTCGAGTGTTGATTCAGCGTACTGGAAAAATGATGCCTACAATGGATACGTTTTTTGTCGCATCGCACGTAATCCCGTCTGCAGGAGCGATGTTTCAAAGATTCGACGATAAAATATAATTGTTCTGTTGTTGACTTTACGTACTTACCTACTTTGCTAGATTGACTATGTCTCTTGACTTGAATTAAATATTTATGGTGGTCAACTTGTTTGTACCTAATCTGCTGGTAAAAGTAGGTACTTATTACAGTTAGTTTATGCATGTATCTTCTATTATTCTATCTACGTAAGTATTTTCTTAAGAAAAATAATGTAACCTTAATAATAATAATGTTACAACCTGCCCAGATTTTTGACGTTGACATCCTGACAATAATTGATCTTCTGAACTGATGCTTTGGCCCTGAAACCTCGCGGATTTTTATTCACTCAATTTTGCCAAACTTTTTCCACATAGATACCTGTCATGTAAGAAATCCAAAAGAAAACAATGGTTAGGTACAGTTGTACCTAACCATTGTTTTCTTTTCCGATTTTAGTTTTTCTTTAAGTAGGTAAAACAGTTGTTTTACCTACTTAAAGAAAAACTAAAATCGGAAAATTGACATTAGTCTTTTTCATGTTGAGCTTAGGCAACATCGTCGATTGCAAAACTTAGATCAGATGAGAGGATATTTGATTGGCAGTTGCAACAAGCTGCATGTGCGGTGTCACAAATTAGCTGGGTCAGTGCGCGATACTAATCGAGCCCCACGTCACATCGCTCGAGTCCCGCGGGACGCGCGCGCTGACGGATTGCCGCGCGATTGACGCCGACGTCGCCGCCGCGTCGACGTCACGTGTCGGTCTCGTTCAGTGTTACATTACTGATAACATGTTTGATCTTGTATCTTTGCTGCTAAGTAATGCAATTCGCAGTCCTTCCGTCCTTCCGTCGATTGCAATCTTCGAGTAGGTACTTGCATAAAGTAGCGGGGTACAAGTCGCTGCAGGTTGATCTACGAAAAGAAACGGTTACAATCTTTACCTATTTCGGTACCGACTTTTCTATACGGGAACCCGCGTATTGCTTTTTACAACGTTCGATTTCGTGACTATTTTCCAAGTCACGACCTTTTGATGTTTGAATGTTCATTCCCAATCTTAAATAGGTACTTAGTGCATTTATCAGTCGTAGCTCTTTTGTTTGTGTAGAGAAGTACACCCAAGCCTTTGGACAAAGCTGAAGGTGTATATTCACACTTATCACTAATAAATAAATCCCGTAACTCTTCATAGGTCGTAACCGTAAGGCCCTTTGTACACGGCACGGTTTCTTTACGGTACGGCGTATAAACTGCGCCGTAGAAAAAACGTGTCCGTGAACAAGCTTCTGTATAGTGATCCACACAACATTGACGATCGTGCCTGCACAAGGCGATTAAACTGTAATTATTCACGGCTAGAAAAACGTGTGTGTGGCCTTTACAAGGTCGTGCATTACATCTCAGATTAGTTTCATAAGAATGTCATTGTCATAAGCATTTATATACCTAATAGGTATTAAGTTGTTCTTAGATAATGGACTCTTCAGTATCGGCAAGTGAAAAACCACATAGCTTCCTCGCATACCTACCTACCTACATATTTATAGTAAAAAGTAGGTAGGTACAGCACTGCACTATCTCGTCAGTGACATTACGAGTTATCTCTTCGCCATTTGTTGCCATCTATCTATAAATTATAACTGTGTACGCTGCGTCATTGACTCTTGTAATAACATTCGCTAATCGCGGTTAAAGCGTCATTATTAGCATAAAACCGACATGCATCGCGTTTACGTCCGCCCACAGGCAGATGCACGATCAACCATTACACTTTATTGCTTCTCTATGCTAATTTACCTTTTTTAATTCATCAAAGACTTTTCACTGAGGCTGTAAACTATTTTTTGTTAACATAAAAAAAAATTAGGGCACGCGACAACATCTCTGGGTGAGGAAGGCATAAATCACCCGCCTTTTTTGTAATCAATTATTATAATTGATGAATCTAATTCTGCGGGATTTAAATGCAATTTAAAGGCCTTTTAGTTTGTTTTAATTAATGGAATAATGAAATAATATTTATCCGTCAAATGATTTCTAAAGACTTTGGATGTAGGCAGGTATTGCTACGGAAATCTCTCGTAGCAACTGCTACGAAAACATGTAGATAGATGAACATTTAATTTGAAATAATGTGTGCACGTATTATCATAAAAGTTGAAAAATTGAAAGAATATCCCTACACCATCTTAATTTATTGCGAAAAAAAGGAACATAAAATTCAGGAAGTAAGTAGGCATTTCGCCGACAAATTACCACTAACGCTCGTAACTAATTTACTCGGCGTGTTTTAGCCAATAACTCACAATTTGAACATCGCAGTGGGTGTTTGTATAATAAACAAAGTATATAGGTACCTATGTACCTAGTGTAGGTGTGTGAAGGGAGGTAGGTTCGCCATGATTAATCACGCCACATGAATATGCATGGGAGTTAGGGCTGTCAGCCGCCGCACCGTCTTTAAACAATATCAAATTAAACATGTAGGAGGTACGTGTACCTACTCGCTACCTGAACGTGAATCTACATAAAACATTCAAGTTTTGTGCCTGATTTTGTTAAAGACTTAGGCCTTTTCAGTGTTATAAGAATATTAAACAGACTTTGTGAAGAAAAGCGGCTTTTCTAGTCTAATATCGTACACGTGTTATATTTTCTTTTGACTTTGAAGCTTTTAATGTTTTTTAATTGAAGCTAGTAATAATTATTACATATTTAGTGAATTTGTTCTTAATAAAGTTTTGTTTTACCTAAATGCCTAACTATTTTACTGGACATTTTTACTGCCACGTTGCTTAGAGACAAAATCTTATAATTACCTTTCCATCACAACTCGTGTCCTCAAAACTAAAAACAAAATAAATTGGCAACACAAACAACCAGAGACAAGCACGCGCCCGCACACGGCACACCGCACAGTAAACACAACGCACGATCACAAACGCCTCCCATTATTATTTCTACGAGCATTATCATCTAAATCGCATCGCGCCACCATTTACGGTGTTTAGGTATTTGCACACTATTGTTAGTGGCGTTGTGTATAAAATAAACATTTGTTACGGCAGAAGGGACCGGCCAACAATATCGGGCGCGCGTATATCCCGAATTACCATTAGAATGGAGCCGCCTGATGTATGGCCGTTGCTTTACTTTGCACCAGGTTCGCGCTCTTTCATCATGAGAATCGGTTTTGGGTTATTACTGTGGAACAACTTAAATATGCACTTTGTACTGGTTTGCGGTACCTAGGTATTATAAATAATGGGTTCTCTCTAAAAATGTATGTGAGGTAGGTTAGGTACACACTGTTGTACATCTCTTTTGAATCATTATATGATAAAGATTGTAAGTACAATCATCTTCATCGTCAGTTTTCATTAGTTATCTCATAACATGATCGTCATAGTTTGTCGAGTTTGAAAACCAGACAAAGAAATTATAGCGTTCAAAAACGCGACATGAAAATTCAATTTCCTTTAAAAGAGAATTGAACAATATTTGATGCATAATGGATCAAACAAGACTGCTCTCTTTGAGCATCACTCGAAACAATTAAATAATAATGCAATCTGGGAACGATATTTGCTTTGTAAATGTCCTAACGAGGGGTGCTTGATGAAATCTAAACTGAATTTACACGGGGCGTTGCGTCTGTCGCTGATGACACGAGCCTTAAATGAGAGGATAGTTGTAGAATAAATAGAAGAGGGATTGGTTACTTGGTGGCCGGCACGTGAGCGCCGCGTGGCCGCCGCGTGGCGTGGGATCGCCTCGCGCCTCGCATTGTGCCCCTCGTGTCGCCTGCGGACATTGGCGGGAAAATGAGGGCATTTATAATTCGAACAGGAAATATTACACGCTAATTTTGTCACATTCGGGGAATAGATTGATTTTCTGCGGCATGTTAGGATTAAGTTATTTATGGATTCCCTACTACAATGACATGTGATTTTGTTTGGTTATATTAAAATTTTCTGCAATTTAAGATGTGATTGTAGTTTCTATAAACTAAGTATCTTTTTTAAAGTGTTTATTTTAAAATCTGGTTTTGCGAAAGAAAAGGATTTTTTTTAATACTAGTTCTACCAAAATTAAACATTCTAATTGATAATCCTTTAAAAGGGAAGGTCATAAATCTTTACAGTCTTCTCGTGAAAAACCTGTAGATATTAAGTAGCGTCACGGATGATATACCATTCCTTAAACCAATGCACACCATCCTCAACCACAAAACAAAGCAACATCAAAACACCATCAAACTCAAACACTAGTTAAAGACAACTACAATATACGCCATAAATTCAATCGTAATTATATGTAGTGGAAGTAACTACCCCGGGAACTACAGTTATGGCCTTAGGAGTAGTTACGGGCCATGTGATTGAGTCCCACCAAGAATTTCATTAGACAGACCTTCCCCTTGCTCTGTACTCCGGGCAATTAAACTTTAGTCACTGTCTGCGAATTAAATATGTAATTAATTGGTTTAAAGACGTTGTAAATAGAATTTGTGCAGTTTCGCCACTCTGTATCTACGGAGTAAAGGGGTAAGTTTTGATTGTCACAGTGCTTGATGGATTTATGACTTGAGATTTGAGTTTAGTGGTTCAACTAAATGTTTAGTTTGGCTAATTGTTTAGGAGAGGTTTGTGAAAATTGATTGATTCTGTCTATTTGAATTCTAGATGGAAGGAACCCACAGAAAAATTTTGTTACCATTGTCTGGTCGAACTTATTTTTAGAGTGAAAAGTCATCTATCCTAAAACTCTACAGTGTTCTCTCTCATAGGATTCAAATTGTTTCTGTAAACTTCTTTTTCTTTGCTTTCATTCAATGTTATTAATTAATTTGAAGAAAAACTCTACTTCTAATTATTATGTAGGCATTTCTTTTTGTCGTACTTTTGTAGATATAGATATCTACGTAGATACGGTAAGTACCTACTAGATGACCTTAGATTCACGCATTGATTTCTTTCCCGATTACACAGCAAAGGGTTCGGATTGGTAATGAAAGGCGATTCTGTAAATAAATCAACAACTGTCCGGAGGCGACCGCATTAAAAGATAACATCTCAATTTGCGAAGTTAGCGGAGGCTGGAGAGCCTCGGGACTAATTAATTTAGGTTCTAAGAGTGCGCTGTTCTTACTTTTTAATCGATTAGGTAGCAGGGATGAAGGGAGCGAAATTTCACTGAATTACTTATTTACACAGGTCCAATTACTTTTCACACCTCCTGCTGGCTAACGTCAAATTATATGTTATGCAAACCTAACCTAAAGCAAGTCATTTAATTAAGCCAAAGAAAAAAAAAGAAAGCAAAGAAAGAAAGCGATAAGGCCGCCCATTGTATGTTTTATGTGAACCATCGTTTTATTGTAATGTTTTTTCTGGTGTACAATAAAGTATATATAAATAAATAAATAAATAAATAAGCCCTAGGCCGGGCCTAGGCTCTAGCCGGGCATTAATATTGTACTAAATTTCATTATGACCCGCTGGTCTGGATTTTTAATCCTTTTAGTGTGTTATATTTTTGGAATCGTCTCCTTAAGCCCTTTATACCCCACATAGTAATGGTACCTACTATTTTTTTTTCAAGACCTTGCTTCTTGTCGTCTAAGGTTCGCCATTTTGATTTTATAAAAACAAAACCTAGCCTTTAAGAGACGCTACCTAGGCGAGTCAATAGACACCTCATGTATTAAAATCCATCCGGCCGTTAGGATGCTTCGAGGGTATAAAGAATTCCACATACAAATATACATAGATACGTAGTATATTTTAAGCATAAATACAAAGCCCTATCTTTGTGGTCCCGTAGTCGGGTAAATAGTGTAAGACACTGCACATAACTAGGTATACCCGGTTATTTAACAGTTTCATAAACTACTAATTCGATAATCGAATTGTTTTTTATTGCCTCGCAGTTCGCAGTAGGTGCGAAATTAGAGTCTTCGTCTTGGGCGATCTTGAATCCCTCGCTGCACTCAGGATTCTAGTCTTAACTCCCTCACTTCGCTCAGGTGTTAACTCAGAGCTCCCATCGCTACGCTCCGGAGTCCTACAATCCTTCGTTGCGTTCAGGATTCAAAATAGCGCCCACGACATTAAGACACTGCTTTATGCCCTTAGGGAATAATCTACTGTTCTTGGTCTTTAGGTTCCCTAAGCGTAAATGCCTTTCATGGCTATAATATTATTCCACCAACTGACTGCCTCGTTGGCCTAGTGGTAGCAAGCGCTACTGCTGAGCATGAGGTCCTAAACTGAAGATTTAAACATATCTGCAGGCGAAATGTAGGTGTGCTATAAGGACACCCTGCCTACCCCTTTGGGAGAATACATGCGTTGTTATGATGTTATATTCCACCTAATGTCTATCAAATAATTGATAATGATTATATTAGCAACTTGTACCTACCGTGGCCCAAACGGGGTTTGAGGAAACATTTTTATTGTGAAAATTTAAAATTTTGCTAACCTAATCTAAAAGAAAAAGATGCTTGAATGTGTGTCTTGTTCTCATAGGTTAGGTACAAACAGTTTGTTAAATATTACTGAGCTTTTTACAACTTTGTCAAACATGATTCTAACACTAAAGTAATTATTTATTCGCCACTGCTCGCTGACGTCATCACTATCTAGATTTGCGAACACAAACGTTCCTAATTCGCACGATATCGCCAATGTTGGCCACACCCATACACGTGATGACCGCACTGATAGTATCTACATATGCACATATACCTAGGTAATATATTGTAATCAGAGAATGAAAGTAAGTATTGAACTTGTGAACTAAACTGCGCCTGATCGTCGTGAACTGAAGTCATTTTGGAAACTTAGGGAAACTATGCCGATGCCGTAGCCTTCTATTAGGTATTCGCGTCTCTTGTTTTTGTAGGAGGTACCTACCTATTGATATTATAGCATAATCAGCCCCTAATGTTCCCACTGTTGCGACACAGGCCTTCTTTCTTCGAGAGGTAATGAGCTGTCATCTACCACGCGGGCCCAGTGTGGAATGGTAGATGACACATATCTTCGAATTTTTGATTCTAGGACATGCCGGTTTCCTCACGATGTTTTCTTTACCGGTTTGAGAGCAGTGGTGATGAAATTATTTACATAAAGTAAAGCTCCTGCCTGAATTCGGACCTACAAATTCGTAAGTCGTGGCCGTTACCATTGGGCCACCACTGGTCTCTCTGCTATAATAGCGCTTTCCTCTAATTTCAACATACTGCGATTAACAACCACTGACATATGGCAAATAATAACATAACATAATCAGCCTATAATGTTCCTACTGCTGGGACACAGGCAAATCATTTAATTTAATGTTCTGTGTCTTGTAATGTTAATTACTTTACATAACTTAGTAATTGTATACAATCAAGTATTTTCTAACTGAACAGACAGCTGTGCTGCTGGGGAGTTTGTTACGCCACTTCTTCTTCCCAGCGAAAGCACTAGGAAGTGGTGACGTGCGGGCGTTTTGGGGGACTGTCTTTTGTAATTTTGACGTTCGAAAAGTGCTGATTTTCAGCCTAATATGAATAAATGACTTTTGATTTTGATTTTGAACCACTTTGTCAACACTAATGAGCCAGAAGTATTCCTCAACCAATAATTAAAGCGTTCTTTGAAGAAACTTGATTCATACAGAGTTACAAACTCAATCTTTAACAATTGGCAAAAGTAAAAGGTCTTGACTTTTTTTTTTAATTTTCTTTGTTTCGCGTTTTATTTTCTAACGAAACAAAGTTCATCGCCATATATCTACTTACCATATATAAACATGTATTAAAAAGGTTCGTTCATTATGTTGTTTATCTCAATAAAATAAAGAGGGCGTTTTGTGCGAATGAGAGCACGTAGGCACGTCGTGGAAGCCTTCATCTCTGAGGAGCCGCCAAAGATCGCTCCCATTGTGATACCGAGTTGGAATCTGCATAATTTCCATTCATTAAAGGAACAAAATGATTAATAATAGGGATCTCTGGGTCTTGGTACTGCGGGCTAACCATGTAGGTCGGAAGAGGCAGGACAAGAGTTGAACTGTGAATTTTAAATGCTCTTCGCCTGCAATGATAATTATGCGCACCTGTGTTGCTGTGCTTACTTTAAATCTTACTCAGCATAACGTAAAAAAATGAGCTTTAGTAACTCGAATCTAAGTTACGTGACGCTACAGCTTTATCCTAAAGATTTTTACAAGTCATTTACAGTGCCAATGTTTGTAGGAAACCACTAGGGGGGTACCTAGTGGTTTCCAAGGCTCAAAAATGTACCTGCACCTAACTATAACTACTTATACATTTTAATCAGGAGGAAACCACGTCCTATTTGTAGACTTTAGGTATAGCAAATTGAGTAAATTTTCATAGAATTAAACCAGTCTTGCCAAAGAATCGTGGTCACCACACTCCGAGACGTTACAATCGGCTGAGATTTTAGGCAAAATATTATCTTGCGAGTTCCTATTCCTATATTAGAAAATTAAACGAGTATTGAGGAGCTAAGGGTTTGAATATTCAAAGGGAATAAATTAAGGGTAATGTAGGCGCAGCTTCGTCAAACAAAAGAGGGAAAACAAATTGTTTTGCGTACGTCATGGTGGCGTTACTTTGTAGCAAGGAGCGGAAAGTGACATTATAATATACAGTCTGTGCTTATAATTTTCGCCGAATTTTGAATGTTCTTGCCTTTGGGTGTTCCTGTGAATAATACGGTTTGTAATGTCTTTAGATGGTAGGTAATTGAAACATGTTAGTGTTTCTGCTAGGAAGTTTGATGACTATAAATATATAAATTGCCTAAGCATCAGTCAACCAGTTAATTAAATGTTATATTAGACGCGTTGGCTGAATATCATTCAGGCCGGTAGTTGAACGGCGACGTTTAATTAAAAGGCTAGCCAGTTAACTGAAAGACTGATTAAGCCAGTTGGCGGCGACATATGTAACAAACATAATACAACAGATAACAGCCACAAACAAAAACAACAGACATAAAATAATAATATGTAGGTACAGTCACCAAAGGAGATAAGTAACCAGTGTTATCGGATAGAGTTGAAGTTGAGTAAGAAACCGATGGTAGTTTTTGAATGAAATTTAATTTGTGAAAAGAACTGTTTGTTTTCTATTCATTAAATAAAATTTTATCCGGAAACATCCATCGGATTCTTATTAAACTTCAACTATATCCGATGACCCTGGTTACTTATCTCCTTTGGTGACCGTACATGTAAATAAAAAAAAAACAAGGGTAAACGAATCATAGGGCATTCAAAAATTCGTCAGTATCGCTGTCAGCGGGAAAAGTGCCAGAAAGGCTGGCAGCATTGAGCATTGCTACGTTGTATGGTGATGCTGATTCTTTGGCCAAAGACTAACCAGGTACAAAAACAAAAATAATCTATATACCTACTCGTACACCGTGTTCCGAACGATATACATAAACATCGATCAGATGTTCAGACCATGGAAATAAGCATTTTTCATTATGGACACATTAATTAATTTATATTTTTTGTTAATTTTCATACAAACTAAATACTTTGATATAAATCACCCGATATGCATGCCTCTTTATCCGAATTGTCAACGTCGTATTTTCATTCATAAGATTTGGCGGGCTGAAAATTGTCAAAAATCGTACTGCATAGCTCAATTAAATTTCATTAAATGAAATTAAAAATATCTTTGTAACGAAGCCTTTTTAAGTACTACTTCCTGTGTTAGATTTGATTTGTAAAAGCTATAGAAGCGTTTGCCAAAGTTTGTGGATAACGTGAAGAACACGGTGTATATAAAATTCAAAGTCCTGACTGACTGATATATCAAGGCACAGCCTAAACCGCTGGTCCTAGAGATATGTTGGAGGGTGTGTTGTTTTGTTTGTGAAGAGTAGGTATCCACTAAGAAAGGGTTTTTCGAAATTCCATCCCTAAGAGGGTGAATGGGGGGAGGGTGAAATTTCACGAGGACGAAGTCGCGGACAGAAGCTAGTAGAAAATATAAAAGTTCGGTAACATTGTTGTCCACCTACAAGAAAAGTCGCGTCTATTACCTACATGTGAATAAAATAATGTAATTAACGTGACTCTGAAACTTCGTTTGCTTAAGTACGTCATCAGATATACGAAGCTCTACAAAGTACTCGTGATGTCGAGTATAGAGTGGAGTTTAATGAAGTAATAAATTCCCTTCAAGAGACCTAGAGGCCTTACTGAAACGTTACATTCGTTTGTTAGAAACGGATTACATTTTCATTACTTACATACCAGATTATTAATTATTTATTTATTTATTAAATTAATAAAAAATATATATAATATGTATTCAAATGAGTGTGAATAGAGGACTTTCTTTTGTAGCGATTGATACCCAGTCATAAAAATACCGTAGTATTTCAAGCCAGAAGCGAGTCGTTTATTTTAACCAATAGTAAAGTATGACAATGTATAACTGCACCTTTTTAAACAGGCTCTAAAGGCCGCTGAAGGCTGAAGCTTTATTACCTGTAGGTATACGATTCCAAAGAGTTTACTTGCTCCTGTCGTTAACTATTGGGGAAGAGTATGTTTTTAAAAGTGGAGTTGGGTAGGACACCTGCCAAAGCGCAGAGATGACAGGTGGAGTAAGGCAGTGACCGAGTGGCGTCCACGAGCTGGAAGATGAAATGTCGATTTATTCCGGTCTGATGCCCTGCTAGTTCGTCTTCTGTTTTAAACTCTGACTTATCCACTTTATGCTAGGTTACTCTTTTTGACAGGTAAGTACAGTCAAGAGAAAATACACGTTTCATGTTTTACAATTTTTTTTTTTTTTATGTCCGGGTACCATGCGTTCTCGATGGGATTGTGGACACGGCAATACCCGAATGTTTTCCTTTGCCAAGTAATCTCTGGTGCTGCGAGCTGTGTGCGAACGCGCATGGTTCATCATGGGTGTCGATTTCGTGGTTTCCGGCGGCGAGATGGGCGGACGACGTCATTACCATCGCGGGTAGAACCTGGATGGATTGGCACATGAAAAGAGAAGCCTTTGCTTAGCTGTGGTCGAACTCGGGCTGTAGATGATGATGATTTTTTAATTTACTTTAAAGATACCAACCTCTCTAGAGCGTTACTTTTCACCTATATTTAACGATAACTCATCTGTCACACTACAATCCTCAACTTTTATTACCCAGCTTTGTTTTTAATTATATTGTGAAAAATTGGTGAATAGTATATGTAAGTACCTGTACTGCTATTCTGTAAAAATCTCACCGTGAAAACTTAGGTGAAGTGAGATCAAAGTGAGCTGTCAATAGTGTCAATCGCTAGCATCAGGTGGAATGACAGCTCACTTGTAGCTCACTTCACCTAAGTTATCACGGTGATATTTTTACAGAATAGCACCGCTGGATACAAAATCATTCGCATGCATATTTAACCACAAACGTTGTCTATTCTGGCGCCAATAACTTAACATAAACCTTCTAAAAATCTGTTACACATATAGTCTGTTCCCAAAAGTGATGAAAGTTTAGATGTTTCAAAAGTAAACAAACCCTGTTCTGGTTTGATTCTTACATTATAGTAAATACAGATACATGTGTTACTAATTCCCTTTAACGAGTGATTATTATGAATTAGTAATACATTCATATGTATGTATTTAAAAGGTTTCAACTTCATATCTCACCACTTTTTCCAAGAATTATTGATAAACTCAATTTTCGTCGAAGATTTATCAAAAACAATAAAAAGAAAATGAGATTATTAAATGAATCTCAAGTGTCAAATTAAAAACATTATTAAGTTGATTTAAAATTAGAATTTACTACAAATATAAGGCACTACAAATTGGCATCCACAGTTACGTTTTCTGACTTGTTTACAGTTTAATCTGATACTTTTGGAACAGACTATACCTAGTTCTGTCTCTTATTTCCTTATTCATATTTTTCAGCAGTTTCACAAGGCATACGTAAAAATATTTGTACAATAAGGTAGCTCGTAATGACATTAGTATCAAGGTATTAGTGCCCAAACTCAGTGGCAGAGATAACCGTTTAGATTTATTGTTCATTTATTGCCCTGATAACAGTGCAACCCGCGCTAATCCGAACCATATGAACGTGTTATTGTTACGTAATTATGATAACTTGGGTTTTATTTTTCTTGGTACGTAATACGAGGGATCTGCTCAAGACGATTTACTGGAAAATTCATCTGTATCTGATACAAGAGGCGATGCTCTGCGATCAGCAATGCTACATTTTTGGCTCATTCACCATAGTTAGTAGGTATCCCTGTGTTGTTTCTTTGTCTGATAGTAGTCGTTAAAATGATTGACAATACGATGTTGTGGTTTTAATAATCGATCACGGCGACTTATCATTTGCATGTTTTTAGCGGTTGTAATATTTGCCTGTTTTTATACAAGTAGCGTTGTTCTGCGATCAGAAATGCTGCATCTGTTGATCATTCATCAACATAGTTGGTATTCCTTGTTTTACAGGTGCTCTTTATGAATCAGGCGAAGCGACTTTTTGTAGCGAGAATAAAATTTAATAAGGAAGTTCATATTCAGCAGTAACGTCTATACGTTACTGCCGCAATTCAAAGGTTTGAATTCTCGTAGCATATTTTTAGGTTTAATGTCATTATTTTACCTACTTATAACTAAGTTGGTTTCTGTTATTTCATATAGTATACCTTCTTTTTAAGTTCAGTTTCAAAATGAATCGACCAATTAAATGTGAAAGGTACTTAAAATCATAATTTTATGTCGGTTTGAACAATTTGTTACGTCGCGTTGTTGCTTAGTTGGCTACGCCGTAGCACCATTTTGTAGCCGACTCATATTTATTTTAGCTAACATTTTTTAACAGTTCTAGGTTTTTGCACTAAGTTTTCCTTCGTCATTGTGAAAACTCACATGAAAAAAAGTTATATTGAAAAAACTAAGATTAAAAGAGAAACTAGGTTCTTGAGAATATCCATGGACTTTCTTCCGTTCTTCTCCCTAAAGCTTACTACGCTTTAGAATTCGCAAATTGGCTGCATCTCTCTGAGTGACCGACTCCTTGAGAATTCAAAATTGCCTGCATAAGTATAATCAGCCTATAATATTCCCACTGCTGGGAAACAGCCCATCATGAGACGGAGTGGGATCCACCACGCGGGCCCGGTGCAGGTTGGTAGATGTCACAAGTCTTCGAATGGTTTGGTTGTAGGATATGCAGGTTTTCCTGTAATTGGTTTTAAAATATATGCTTTGAGTTTGACTTACCAAATATTAATGTTGTGTTTAAAGAAATTGAAGATATTTCCTAAGTGCTAAGTTATGTGTTGTTTAGGTAACATCCTTAATCGTTTGTAATTAAACGTGATAAGCGATCAAGGATTAATCAACCAACGTGGAATGTCATTACAAATCCATTTAATCCGAAATACCTGCACGTAATCATTAATCAATGTCGATAATGGTTGAAAGTGCAATTGTCAGCAATGTTTTATCAATTCAATACCGAAGCAGTTTCTTGTTATTTCTGTAGTTCTATGTATAGTTCGTGGATTCCCCGGGTCGAGCAAAGTGTTGTAATGCGTTTTAAACTAGGAAATTCTCTGCAGTAGCCCTGAGTATGCATGTGTGCCTGATTCACAATAGGCTTGCCCACCGTTTCATCGACAAAACACAACTGGCGAAACATCATGGGTTCCTCTGCATACCTCAAACATAAACGCAAAATTTTATTATACTCACGTGGTAAGTAGATGTTAAATCAAGGAGTCTAGCATCTAATTTAAACCTTGTAAGAGAACTGCTATTTACAAGGTATTAAAATTACCATATAAAACATTTAGTTTAAGACTAATATAGACGTAGTACATACCTGTCCGGGTATGTAGTGCAGGTGTGATGGTGTGACATAATATGTATAGCATAATCATCCTATAATGTTCTGGGACAAAGTCCTCCTCTTTTCGAGAGGGAGTCGGTTATAATCTACTACTTACACGAGCCCAGTACGGGTTGGTAGATGTCACATATCTTCGAATTTCTGGTTTTTGGACATGCCGGTTTCCTCACGATGTTTTCTTTCACCATTTTGAGAGCAGTGGTGATGAATTATTTACAAAAAGTATGCCAGGGTTCGAACCCACGGCCTACAACTAAGTCGAGGCCGAAACCACTTGAGCCATCGCTGCTCTGTTTATGTGTATCTGTGTATAAATTAGAAATAATATGGGAGTTTGATTTAGCTTTTAATTCTAACTTGATAAAAGTTTATCCTAATCCTAATCCTAACTAATATTATAAATGCGAAAGTAACTCTGTCTGTCTGTCTTTCTGTCTGTCTGTCTGTCTGTCTGTCTTTGCTTCACGCCTAAACTACTGAACCGATTTGTGTGAAATTTGGTACAGACATAGTTTGGAACTTGAGAAAGGACATAGGATAGTTTTTATTACAAAAAATAAAATAAAAAATAAAATTTATTCCGGACATATAGCGCCATCTATTGGTCAAGAGTCGGCATCAATTCAGTACTGAAAATTCATCGGAAAAATGTAAATAAATAGTAAAAAGGTATGAAAATATAATAATTATAATACAACTTTTAGTACAAAGAAAATGCTCTAACGGAGTATAGATAATTCTATTAGTACTATAATGTCGAGTTGGTGATCGCGCAATGGTGTCGATCGTTACACGAGTTCGGTTCATGTTATTGTTTTAATTCATCGGAAAAAAGTAAATAAATAGTAAAAAGGTATGAAAAAAATAATATCAATATAATAAAACTTTTAGTACAAAGAAAATGCCCGAACGGAGTAGGTATAGATAAATAATCCGAGTTGTCACTATGCTCGATAGATGGCGTTGGGATCGAAATAGATCGCGCTATGGTTTCGTTACACGCATTTGGTTGGGTTCCACATTTCATTTTTGAAGAGATCCCGCGAGATCGGGAACTATGTGGGTAAAACCATAAATCTGCCGGAAGTCACTATTCCACGCGAACGAAGTCGCGGGCAAAAGCTAGTATTTAATAATTTTCAGTTCAGATACAAACCTTTACTTTTTCATATCCAAAAATTCGCATTAAAATGACTACAACAATCATAACACTTGCTCTCATCTACGTATACCTAAGTATATAAGCAGTAGCAACATGTGCATGTCTCGGTCAAGTTCAGCCGGTGATGGCAGGCGCAGGATTATGGTCTTACGTCTAATCTGGAGGTAATCTTCACCCGCTGCAGCCGTAGGTAGGTACTTATGTGGCTCATACTTACGTCATTCGATGGAGTTGATGTGTGTTCAAATGTTTTATGGTGCTCGAATGACGTTGACGGGAAGGCGCTGTAGGTAAAAAATGGTGAAATGTATTGAAAGTCAGACTCGCACACGAAAGCGAAAAACGCCGAAAAAAAAACATTTCTTGTATGGAGTTCCCCCCTTTAATTTATAACTATATTTTATTTTTATTATTTTTTGTTATAGCAGCAATAGAAATACACACTCTGTGAAAATTTCAACTGTCTACTTATTACGGTTCATGATAAGTATAATATAGCCCGCTGACGGATGGACGGACGGACGGACAGCAGTGGCTTAGTATTTGCAATGGTACCATTTGGGTAGTTGGGTACGGAACCCTAAAAAACATGATGGCGGTGTTAGTTCCGATTTTGATCACGCACCCAAGGTCCTTGTACAGTTTTAGTGACATTGAAGGTCTAAAAGGGTCACCTAAGTAAATTGTCTATGATTGTAATTGTGTAGTAATACCTAATAGCTTAGGATATAAGCCTTAAGCCATAATTAGGCTAAAACAGTAGTTAATTTTCAATTATGATTAAATCTAAAACGATAATTGAAAATAAAATAATATTTTACGCGTGTACTTACGTACACTAAATGTAACTGAATTATTTTAAATTTTTAAATTTTAATGAATGCAGTTTCTTATAATAACGTTTAGAAAATTAAGAGTAATTATTAGGTCTCAGACGTGACTTGTTTTTATTATTTGTGAGTATTCGCAGCGAGAAAGACATTCTAATGTCCTCCTCGCTCCGATTTATAGAAGAGGGATGAGTTCGGGAGCTCAAAATATTGTACCTACCTATGTGTTTCGACTTCAATAGTTTAGTTTAAACCTCGTTTTTTAAAGGCCCCAATCAGGTTGTTTTTAAGTACCCGATTCCGGCTTTTAAACAACGAGGTATTAGTAAAAGTTATAGGTTACTTTTATTACAAACCAAGCTTAAACCTTTCCGCAAGTTTTTGTATTTCGAACCTTATTCCTACGGACATAAAGTTCTTAATTCCAAATGGACAACTTCGACTCTAGGTTCAAATCAGTTTTTGTATTCATAACTTTATCGTTGTCAGAATAAATCTCGGAATACAAAAATGGCTCGATGATTTAAATCTGTGTTTAAAGATAAATCTCGTTTTGCAATAAGTCCGTTTAGGTTTTAACGATTCCTTTTGGATAATAATAGTAGTAAAACGGGCGTAGAGTTCATAAAAATAAAACGCAATGGTTTCATAGAACAGTAGGTATAAACTTTATTGTTAAAAGGTCTCGGTCTATTTCGGTTTCAATTTTATGAATCTTTTGTGATTTCTCTTTTTGATCTTCAAGTATAAGGTACTTATAATCGAAGAGAATGGCCACTAGGTACCTACTTACATACTGACCTTTACAAAAAAAATGAACAGTAACTACCTAATTTGTGTTTGAATTGGCAATATTATTTCTTCAATTCATCTGCCAAACCTTTTTCCGAATTATGTTGGGGTCGGTTTCCAGTCTAACCGGATGCAGCTGAACATCAGTATTTTACATGGAGCAACTGCCTATCTGACCTTCACTACACAGTTACTGGGTAGTATGATATCCCTTGAGACGGGTGGTTTCAATTATAGCCAATAAAATCTGTAGAAAACGTTCGAAAGTCATAATAGTATTCTATCCTTGATAAATCCGTGGAATATTGTCGTGAGTTTAGAACATAAATTCAAGTTAAATGCTAATGGGTTATTGGCAATAAAAGGGGATGTAAACACTATCAATTATATTTGTCAGGGGGAATGCAGACGGTATTATATTTTCGATCATATTCGCTATGTTGTTACAGATGCAAAGCTTATGCATAGCATATGTTTATAAAGAAGGTATACCGTGATTTCCAACTTGTGCATCCTAGAAGAAAAATAACGACGAACTGTTTTCTTAGTAAGTGCTCGTCGTCATTTCGCCCAGTAATCATACTTACCTACTGCTGAAAATAACGTGGTTTATGTACTTACATACATAAATTCTATTCAGATTTATGTTTGAAATTGATGTTATTTCAAGTTAAACAAATATCAACTTTATTTTAATGGTAAGTATCCACCTATATGCATTAGCGGAAAAAAATATACATAACTATTAGTACCTATATAAAAAATACATAAATGCAAAAGAGCAGTGGTGGCCCAGTGGTAACGGCCGCGACTTATGAGTTGTAGGTCGTAGGTTCGGACCCAGTCAGGCGCTTTACTTTGTGTAAATTATATCATCACCACTGCTCCCAAAACGGTGAAGGAAAACATCGTGAGGAAACCGGCACATCCTAGAACCAAAAATTCGAAGACATGTGACATTTACCAACCCGCACTGGGCCCGCGTGGTGGATTACGGCCCACTCCCTCTCATTGAGAGGAGGCCTGTGTCGCAGCAGGGGGAACGTTATAGGCTAATTATGTACTTATGAATATAAAAAGTGTAAAAGAATCTATGATTTCATTAATTCACTGACAGACAACGCACAGCCTAAACTGTTGGCTCTAAAAGCATGACTTTTTCACAAGAGTTCCTATCAAATAACAAAAAGGAGCATAAAAGGAAATTAAAAAAATAATTTGTTAAATAGGGAGCAGCTGCATACGTTCCGTCAAAACTGGAAGGAGTAGGTACAGCGTAGGCTAGAAAAAAGAATGAAAATGAAAGATTGTCTGGAAGTTCGTCATTTTTACCAATAGGAATCCTATCGGGCACACGGCTTGTGTTAAAATAAACCATTATCGAAACATATACATTTTCACTGATTGAATTTTTGCCAGTAATAGTTGTCAATATTAAAAGGGTGCCTTGTACCTAGCTTAGTTAAATACATATTTATGTAAAGTCACAACTCTACTGCAGTTACTCATTCTAAGTCATCCTGTGTACCTATAAATGTTATTATTTAAGCTATGTTTTAGATTACCGCGCGTTTTATCGTTGTTATAAATAAGAGTTTATTTTTAGCGACACATCTGTGGCTCTCGATTAAGGACGCGCACAGACGATCGACATTACTGTCTGATGTAGGGTTAACATTTCGAAATTTGAAATGTCCTGTTTTTAATGTTTCTTTTTTCAGTAGACCTGTAGGTACTCATTTACATTTTTCTATTTAAAAAAAAAACACCCACTCAGTAGAAACCGCCGGACGGAGAGCCAAAAAGCCGGACGTGTACGGACGCATCCGGATGGATGGTAGATAACCCTAGTCTAAAGTGAGTGGGGGTATACCTACTTACCATTCTAGAAAACCCTGAACTACAACATTAAGAGAGTAAGTACTTATATACGGGCTGCATTCCAATGGTATTATTTTTCATTAAAAGTAGAAAGTTCTTATATTATAAATTACATACTTAAGGGGCTACCTACATGACCTAAAGCGCGGTCACTATCGGACTGCATAGAAAAGAAAGAGAAGCGCGATGACACAACGCTGGTAATTTATTGCAAAATATAAAGCAATTATCCATTTACAAAAAATCTATAGTTTGGACTAAAAATGAAAACACTAGTACTTTAGTATGTTGCTTGTAGAATAATCTGGCAAAAAATCTGAATAATTGTATGTGTGGTTTTTATTGTGAAAAGAAAGTTTTTAGAGGTATCTTCATGATTTTTTTCTATCGTATCAAATTACTTGTAATATGTTTTCAACACTAACTAACTAGCATATATCCTGAAGTATATTAATATATTTTTCTGATTTTGTTTACTGTAGTCGATCATATACTTTTAGTCCCCTTAATTAAACAGAACAAGTTAAAACGAAAGTCACCTACACTTTACTTACCTATCAATATTCATTGAACAATAGGTACCTACAGTATCTACTTCTGTTCAACAAATCAGTTTTAAAGTATCTCCACTTAAGTATTGTTACTATTTGCGCATTTAAATCATCAAAATACTAAGATAAGAGTTTCAAAATATACCAATACAATGTTAAACTAAGGTTTTGCTATTTCTATGCATCGAATGGTAGGTAGGTATTTCTAGTATATCTAGTATATGGGTATCTAGTACCCATAGCAAGAATACCTATCCTTTCATTTGATATGGTTATACCTATGTTATACTATGAAAAGAAAGAATACCTACTTATCATTAATGAAATTAAATCAAGATGGAATGGTGTGTATTTCTGAAAGTAGATTAAGAGTAATTTTTTTGGTCAATATTTTGAAACTAGATGGCGCCGGCATTTCCTAGGTGACTGATCCTTGAGAAGAAATGCTGAAACAAACACAGAGGTCATGTATGGTCTCTTTTAAAGTCCAAATATTACTTAGATACTATCCTTCAAGCGAAAGACTTTTTTTTTATTGTAGAGTAGGTATCTACCTACCTACAAAGCATTTATTTGACCTGCATCAAACCTGATGTTTAATAATCATTTGTGGCCTGTCGATAGTCAGTTCTAAAAGCAGATGTGCAATAATTGTCTTTAATTAATAGGTACATTTAATTCGATAGCCTATCACTTTAATGAATTTATAATTAATAAAAAATAGATACCTACCTATGATTTGAAAAAAAATATAGGTAAGTAACTATATGCATCCAGTGTTTATACGAGTATATAGAAATACGTGCGTTTTTATATGTAAATACATAAAGTGTAGATTTTTTTTAAAAGGCTACACCGTCAAATGAAGAATTGAGAGATTAGAAAATGATGCTTCAGTAACTTTGTCTAGCTTAAACGATACTAGAATACATATAGGTATTATATTATTATATATTTTAAAATTAATTACTATGAAGGAATTAAACGCCGTAGCAAGGTTTTATACCAAGAAATTGAAGAGATTTTGGTGTTGTCCTAATTATTTTTCACTTAGGTAATCCTCGATACTTATGTTATTTAAAGGATGTGTATGTAGCCATAGTTTATTTTTAAGGAACATTCATTCTTCCGACGGTCGTTTGCCGTCGGCGAAATTGCGTCGGCCGGCTCGGTAGCCGTAGCGCCGCTCGTAGCGCGTAGCCGCCGCGTAGAGGCTGCGTAGCAGCTACACCCGTACCGCTGCCTGCTACAGTCGCACTCATTAACAATGCCAAACTAATTAACCACTCGAAAACACGTGAAAGTCGACGCGTGAAAACAGACTGAAACAGCATGCACCGGCGGCGTGCGGCGAGCGTACAGGAGCGAGCGCTACGGGAAGGTTGCCGCCATATTGGCGGAAGCTCCGCCCCCCACGCTCTCGCAACCATCCATTGGCCCAGTGCTGTATTATAGGCGGAGCCATCACTGGCTAAATGTTGCCAGCTTTTTGAATAAATAATTTCAGTAATTTAAGTAATGAAGGCAATTATGGCGTTGTTTAGCTAAGTTTGCGCGGCGGCGAGTGGGAACTTTATATTTATACCGCTCTCTTTATGTACGCCGACGCGCGGTTAATGCGCCCGATCTGTTTACGTTGCGAACCGGGAGCGAGCAGCGATTTATTGCGCCCGACTTCGGTGCACGCCACGCGATTTAAACTGCAATTATTTTACGCTATAAGGAAAACATATTGCACCCATTTAAATGAGTTTTTACAACACAATTTATTAAAGCAGATGATGTAGTCTTATTTACCTACTTACCCCTCGTACGGGAAAGGCAAATTTTGTAATTATTTATGTCAATTAATCATATTAAGGAGGCATAGATAGGTATGAACATAGATGTTCAAACAACCAGCCTATCTTATCAAGTAAAAATCTCACTCAGAATAATGGAAGATTTTTCAAACTCTATAAATCTGAATGCGGTTGCGTCACAGTAGTCCGTCAAAGATCCAGTGTCCACACTTCACGGGCAGAAGTAAACAGTGACGTCACGAAGCGTCATCGAGGCGATAAAAAGTCGATTTTATTCGCACAAGTTCGGCCAGCTGACTGCGTCCCCCCGCCCCGCTGCCCGTGGCAGCACGCACTGAATTTTCAGTGTGGCGAGATTTCAGGGCGACAGAGAGAGGTATTGGGGGAAGCGGTGTGAGTGAAAGAGACGACGGTATGAGCGCGCGCGGTTGTTGGACCGGCGCGGTGGGCGGGCGTCCTCCGGATGATGTATAGAGTGGTGGAGTTAGGTTCAAATTGGTCCGGGAAGTGGCCGAGATTAGAGCCAGCGCGGGCCGCAACGCGCCGCGTACGTAAGCCCACTTAAGACTGTTTTTAATACTAGTATTTTTTACGCGATCCCGACAGGATTTAGCGGATAAGCGACGTCGCCGCGATCGTGCGCTTTGATTTATCGGTATCGGATTCGTATTTGGTTTGTTCTCTGGTGTTTACGTTAGTGGGTGACGGCCGGGCGCGTGGACGCGTAATCCCGCGGCTTGTACCAGATTATGACGGATATCATCGGATTTCGTGTACACAAACTGTGAAAACCAGCGTTCCGAGGAATCATCGAACTCACCATCACCTGTCCGCAGCTTCTCTGACATTTTAACTGTAAGTATGTCCACTGTCACATGTTCCACTTGTTTGGATTTATTTATGACAGGTGGGTTGTAAAGTTCCTGTCTGAAAATATATTGCCGAGGCCAGCACTGTTGCTAAATCCACACTGAATACGCCTTGAATTTATGAACAATTTATGAATTAAAAACCGAACCCCTGCGCTGTGTAACTCCGCGGCGAGTTGGGCTGAGTGCGGCGTGTTACTAAGATTCTTATAAGACAGCTGCATATATTTAAGTGACCATGTAATCCCACTTAATTAGGTATTATTATGTGTGTAGTAGAAAGTATATCTTCAGCAAACAGGTTACCTAGCTGCTTGCTTAGTAAAGCTGTTGCTTACTATTGTTTAACCTGGCAGAGGTGCCAATATTTGCACTGGGAATATTATATTACCTATTAAGTTACTGTATATTGTTTTGAGCCAAGTATATCCAGGTAAGTCTTGAACTGGCTCCAGAATGACTGGCAAATAACGTCTTACTTAAAATTGCTACTAATTATTTTATTTTTTCCCTATCCACATTATTCCTTGCATAATAGTGCTGTAAACTTTAACATCACATTGAACTACAAGTTTGATTTTAATCAGTACCTATCTACTATATACATTCTTTGTTTTAGGTTTCCTAGGTATTTTATAAATAATAATATTGTAATTTAAAACAATACAACCTACAACTGATTACAACAGTATCTTAACAATTTGAATCACTTCTACCTATGTAGCTAGAAGTGACAACAAAGTAGGTATGTACCTACGTTTTTAGTTAATAAATAATACCTACCTAAATAATAGTTAGGTACCTACAAAACACAAACGCCACATTCGTTACTCTGTCTTTCTAGACAAAATCAAACTGGATGCTAATTTAATTGTAAAATTTATAATTATTAAGACATTGATTTTCATTCTGTACTTAATTAATTTAACTCACACACTGACTTATCACTTACTTGTTAATTTTTTAATGAAAATCGTGTACTTTTAAGATGCTTGTAAATATGTGAGCACCAAGTATCTATCACATAGGTAATTAATTTATCTATAATGGCTTTATTTTTAATTCTTTTACATATTTTCGTATAGTAATTTTATTCTCGGTACATCATCTTCACATATAATTAATGTAGGTATACAAAATATTGTAAAACATTTTAAAAGGGTAACGGTGGAGTTTCTTGCCCATTCTTCTCCATACGAAAACTATCTTTTGGAAGGGGCGACTAGAATAAATTCTATTTTATTGTAAATTTTAACGTTTAAAAGTGCCTTTTATAAATGTCAAAAAATGTGTGTGTGTGTGTGTGTAAATGTGTGTTGTTGTGAATGTGTGTTTTTTTCTATTTGTTATAAATGCTTTGACTGACCCAGGTTCTAATATTTATAAATCATAATGTGCCTCAAATTCTGTAGGTATTTACAAAACATTGGGAAAAATATTATTTTTAAATCCTAAACGTCGAATGATTTGCGCATTTTAAAGGAAATATTGTACCTAACACAGTATGAGTTCTAGGTACCACGAGTAGGTACCTAATGTCGAATATTTATGCTAGTAAATGAAAACTCAAAGATGAGTCACAGTGATAAACTTTTCTGGATAGTCCTAAAATTTTTGTAGTATCTAGTACTTACTTAGATCTGTTCAAATCGGCACTAAAAATGATCAAATCTGTAAAACTTGATTTGTAAAGTCAATTGTTACACTAATATATTTGAGGCCTTCTGTTTTCCTATAAACTCCCACATCAACATTTTTATTTTCATTAGAAATAGTATTTAATTTGTCACTGTGTTCCCATGAAAATACAATACAAATTTATTCTTAATCTATAATAGAATAGAGATAAAACTAAAGACCGATGAAGGCAGATACTTAGAGATTTAACAAACAATGAGAGAAGAGTTCATTCCGATCGGCCCAGAAGCAGTCAATTGGATTTAAAAGGAGGTCCTTAACGGTTGCTTCTAAATTTCTTTAAGTAAGTAGGTACACCGAAAATATTTTAGTAAGAGAATATTCCAACCTTAATAAGTAATAAAAAAAAACTCATAATTAATAAATTATTATTGTAACGTATAAAGTTAAAATCGCAAAATCGCGTCGTTAACCTATGCTTAATGTTTGCATGAAGTTTTTTAGTTTGTGTATTATGTGGTTCGCTTGCTGCACGCTTTGGTGTAAACTTATACCTAATGTAAATTCAGCAAGCAATTTTTATATCCTTCCTGCTAATATTATAAACGCGAATGTTTGTGTGGATTGATGTTTGTTAGTCTTTCACGCAAAAACTGCAGAACGGATTTGGATGAAATTTAGCACACATATTGTTTGCAACCAGGATTAATACATAGAATAATTTTTATCCCGATATTCCTACGGGATCGAAACTTGAGCGGGTGAAACCGCGGGGCGCAGCTAGTACTTAAATAAATAAATGCATGAATAAATAGAATAACATAAGTGCATATAGAAGCCTTATAGGCATATAGGACTATGAAAATCTGTACTTACATGTGTAAGTAAGTAGATAGTAACTTCAGAAGTGCTTGCTCGCTTCTAACTTATTCCGTCGTTTTGCCAACAAACGCTCATAACCTAGCTTCGTTCTCACATTACGATACTCGTAGATTTTTTGTTTCTTTCTTTTTTTCATACCAACGTCTTCAGTAATCGGTATCGTTTACAAAATAACTATCGTATTTTTGTAGCAAAATAAATAATTATTGTTTTTCCATTTCAAATCTGACATTGGCAGAATAATTGTCTTCATCAATGTATACTACTTCCAATAAAATATAATTATTGTTTTTATTTAAAATTAGCTGTGCCCGCGACTTCGTTCGCTCGGATGTCGGAAACCAATATTGTGTCTCTGTACTAATTATTTTTCTAAAATAAAAGTAAGTTAAGCCTAAGTTGTTCCTTATACCTAACATCAGATCTGCCAGTGAAAGTCCCGTCAAAATCAGTCCAGTCGTTTCGGAGATTAGCCAAAACAGACAAACAGACAGAAATCAAATAAAAAAATGTTATATGTACCGTATATTATAGTATCTATATTTTCATATGCATTTAGGACATTTCAATTTTAAGTATTTATTTGTATAAATATTGATTGGCAACTCTGTTCTTCCTATCCAAAACTTCACTTTGTGTAAACCTATACGCTCGTCCCGATTTAAGATTGCAAAATGAAATAAAAACTGTGATTATTTTGACCAAGAAAATGTTTTGTTTGAAATAGGTATAGTGGTGGCCAAGTGGTAACGGTAGGTCGTAGGTTCGAATCCAGACAGGCGCTTTACTTTGTGTAAATTATTACATCACCACTGCTCATAAAACGGTGAAGGAAAACATCGTGAGGAAACCGGCATGCTAGAACCAAAAATTCGAAGACATGTGACATCTTGCCAACCCGCACTGGGCCCGCGTGGTGGATTACGGCCCACTCCCTCTCACTGAGAGGAGTCCTGTGTCCCAGCAGTGGGAACATTATAGGCTGATTATGATTATGATAGGTACGTAAAACAAATTAGTCTATTTATATAAAATAAAGTCGGGTTAGTTACATCATTTATATTTCAAGATCGGCTAGACCGATTATTATAATCTTTGATTTGTTGGATTTATCTCCGCCCCGAAGAACAGAATAACTATTAAACAATGGGAAAATTTCACGAAAAAATAATAATGAAGATAATTCATTCTCTCATACATTTTTTCTTATTGATTCTGAGGCGCTACGAAGTTCGCTGGGTCAGCTAGTAACTTAATAAAATACATTAAAAAAGATTTTTATTAAATGTAGGTACGGAAGTCTTTGTAAACTGACAGTGTCTAATTATAGGCCTGGATTAAAATGAAATTTTTTGGAAATGTTGGTAATTCCGCTGATAGTAATAATCTTACTTATTCAGCTTAATGAAAATACATGAAAGGAAATGTAAATAATTATATACAAGGTTATTGGAAAAACATCAACACCTTCTTAAGAGGTCATTGTACTCATCATTATGAACAACTTTTACTATGGGACCAAACCTGAAATCGCAAAAAAAAATCAGCTGTTCCGTACATTTATGTTCGTATAACTCGTCAAAATGTAGAGAACAGCTGATTTTTTTTACTATATAAAATTACTATACCAAAATAGGTAAAAAGAATTAAAACTAAAGCAAAGACAGGAGAATGAATTATGTGATAGATAGTACTCACATATTTACAAATATTGTAAAAGTAGATGATTTTCCTAAAATTTTAACAGGTTTTAATTTAGTGTGTGAGTTAAAGTAATCACAGAATGTAAAATCAATGTCATAAAAATTATGCAATTAAATTAGCAACCTGTTTGATTTTGTCTAGACTCTAGATTGTCTTATGGAGCAGGACCAGCATGTTTCAAAGCATTCTTATCTGGGATATAATCCTCTAATTTGTAATTTGCTTGTTTACAAATTATACTTTTAATATGAGTTTTAAATTTTCTTCATTTAATTGCAATATACCACAAGATCGATACCACTTGGTAGGACTGGTTGTCAGACTTTTGGGCTACCCGTAACGTTTGTCAAAAATCCACGTAAGAAAGACTCATTCAGAGAAAAAAAACATGCATTCAAAAACATGTAACCACTGAGTACCAGAAACAGCCGTAACATTACAATTTGAGGTGTCGCGCCACGCTCCCATATCAGCCGAATGATAATTTTATCTGTGTGTTAAATTGATAACACGTAGATAGACATGACGATTCATACCTTTACTTCTGTATTCATGGAAACGCCCAAAATACTGAACAGTGAAAATAGACTGTAGATACTGTAATTAATTGAGAAAACTTAGCTAATTTGTTCAGTTTGATCTTCTGTAACACGATCTTCAATATGATGATGAATTTCTGATAGACGCTGTCTTGAATCATGTGAAATTCAATTAACTTTTGTAAGGAAGTTTTCTGTAATAAAATTACCCAAAAAAGCATCCATTGACAACAAATAAGAAATAGGTAGGTATGTACGTAATTACTTTACAAACAAACTACTGTGACAATATATTTTACCACAATTTTAAGGAATCATAAAACTAACTCTTAATTATAGTCAATTAAATAGAGACAAAACTGCTTTAAAAATATTTGCGTATGCTAGAAAGAGAGGCAACATAGAAATATCTTATTTATCAATGAAATACAAATGCACACACAGACATTTACATTTACTCGGTATTAAAAGTGAAATTCTATTGATTGCAGTGAATATCCTTTGTGTACAAAAATGTCAAATAAGTATGATAATTGATTACAAAACAAAAATTATAAGTTTCATGTAAAATTACCTTGAAACCTTATTAAAAGGATTTTTGGGTATGTAAAAAGGTGTGCATTTAATTTTTTATTTTTTTTTTTGTTTTCTGGGGGAAATCTACATTCCTACTTAACTATAGGTAAGTAATCGTTCAATTTACTTCTGTGTTCTTGACTGTAAAACTTATTTCCTACAAAGTATAGAATCATACTACCTAATTATAGTTTCTAATGTTACTTAATTGTAGTTTTAATCTGTGATTTAGTATTTTAGTTTAATAAGTACTTATAGGTTAAGAATATAAATCTGATCTCTTCTCAATGACGCAATAAACATCTGCAATTTTAGGCAGTTTTTTTGTGAAATAGTAGTTAATTAAGGACATAACCAATAAAGGACCTATTATTGCAATGAAAGTCAGACTGCTGAAGCTCATCCAATAACCAAAACATTTTTGCATACCAAGAAAATAACTTAACCTTTAATTTAGCTTGTTGACTTCAAACTAAATTCCCATGAATAATATGTCACAAACAATTTTGCCTACTGTAAAACACATCGGACATTACAGTTTTTAAGGATCTAATAGGTGAAAGCTCGCACTTGTCATCATCTGCCTAGCTTTAACTATGCTGCCTAGATTTGTCCCAACTATGTTGGGGTCGGCTTCAAGTCTAACTAGATGCAGCTGAATACCAGTATTTTACATGGAGCGGCGGTCTATCTGACCTCCACAACCCAGTTACTAGGTAGTAAAAGTTTTCACATGTATTTAAGCAAAATAAAACATGAAAAAATATCAGAATTGAGAACCTCCTCCTTTATTGAAGTCGGTTAAAAATACTCTCACGTATACAAATAGACGTTATCTACAAATCGAACGGTTCCTTGCGTCGAGATGATATCAGCCCATTGACAATGCCATAACATCATGTTATCCTATGTTATCACACAAATACATTCAAATATTTACCTGAGTGCTATCACCCGTGTTACATGTGTTTTACATGCATTATTATTAGGGTTGGCTGAGGTGAGATGTATTTTAGTATCAACTGATATGATGTAGGTAAGTAGCCCTGGTTTAACTGAAAATTATTTAATAGTATAGAATATTTTTTCTCATCACATATTGATTCTAATCAGCAGAAGTTCCTCTGCACATGCAGTTTTTTAAAAAAGGCTATTTAAAAAAAAAGAGAAAAAGCAACAGAGGATTTACTATGGAAATCCTATGGTACTAAGCATTTACTCTGGTACTAAGTAGGAACCGACGAAGCCGACCTCATCTAGTTTAAAAAAATATGATTGACGTGTAAAAGTGTTTGTTCAAACCTACTTACAGAAATTAAATCATTAATCAGTTATCAGTATCTATACCTATTGAAATAATTTCTCATTTTAATTAAATGAGTGTTGGTAACATTTAAATGCAACCTCTTTTCAGTAACATTGACAAAAAAAATACCGGCAATTTGTTGTCAAAAACTCAGTGATGCCATTAGAGTTTTTTCTTAATTATTTTTCTTTTTATGATTAAATGGCTTTTACTAATAGTTTTCAATGAGAACAGGTCAGTATTTTATAGAATTAATTGAGTACCTAAAAGATTTTACTCATAATTTAAAATGTTTTAAATATATCCATCTGTCCAAATGACAAAAAGTAAGCATGAGAATTAATTCATTATTTTGGAACAGATTAAATTGTCAGGATCTTTCTAATTAAAACTTAATTGGTTATAGGTCTGAGCAAATCTCACAAGTTTGAATAGTTTAATAAAATGTGTACCTACAGTACGTGGTATAGTATTTAATCATTAAATGCAACCTCTTTACAGTACCTAACATTGATAAAACACCGGCCATTAATAGTCAACAACTCAAAAATGCCATAAAAGTTTTTTTTCTTTGTTTTTCTTTTTGCAATAAAACGGCTTTTATTAACACAGGCCAGTATTTTTGAGTACCAACTTTTTCTCATAATTGACAATATTTAAAAAATATATTTCAATCAAATAAGCAAGAATGTATGTGAATTTTAGGGCATTGTTCTAGGGTTACTACTTATTTGATTAAGGGTTGACATGGTTGCGCTTTCAGGAATAATTTAGTTGCGCTTAAAAATAGTTGCGCTTTGAGGAATACCCCATTTTTTCATGCAAAATCTGTCAGACGACAATTTAATTCCACGAATAAGAATTATCTGTCTATTGAAAAATCAGCCCTAAATCGTTAACGTGTGTATCGAATTAAGATTATTTGATCAGTGCTTCAATAAAAATACAATTTTTGCAATACATTTTAAAATAATTAAGTGTCCGATAACTAGTGGGTACAAAAAAGATGTCAAGATTAGCCCTATCAATGATGAGTAAAAACAGTCAAGATAAGTCTTGTAACAGCCGATATTGAAGTCAAACTATCTGTTCACATCTGTATCAACTTGTAATTCTGATGTGATTTGATTTTCTTCATGACGCGTGTTAGCGGCATGTTTCAAAGTTTTGCTGATTGATAAGACTGTCAATGATTGTTTTAAGTGGTCTGACGTTGAAGTTCTTAGCCTCAAAATAGAAACATGTGTATAAAATTGCAAACAACTTGATGTATTGAATGTAAAAGGCTTAATACTTTTTAAGGTAGTTAATAATTTGTTGGGTCTTTAAGACACTTCATGTAATTGAAGAAGAAATAACATACGAAGTGACTATGATTCTTACTTGAACTAACATACTGGTGAAACTTAATCACAACTAAGTTTTCCCCACAGCCCTTTCTTGTATGTAACTGATTTTCAGAATTACTGATTCACACTCTAAACATGAACTTCAAATTCCTCATAGCGGCAATCAAGCACTCGATATTTTAACATCTCACCAGTTACGACTGTCACAAAGTACAGGCACCGACAGAAAAGTTCACGAACATCCGACCTTTTTACACTGAGCACATCAAACCGTACCGACTTCCAAGTAAAATTCGAACCAAATGGCGTTTTAATAGAGCGAAGCACTTTCACCAACTTAAATCTTTGGGCTTAAAAAAGGCTTTACATCGGTTTAAAGGGATGAGAGTGGCTCAAGCGGCTCGATTGCTGCCTTTAGCTTTGGCCAATTACTCACCGCCTAGTCAAGATTACAATCGCGTTATGTGAGCGACGATTACTCGCCCTGTCATATTTACTTTGGTTTGTTTTCAAGATATTTTTAGAAAATTGTACAGAAATCAACTAACTTTGTGGAAACTTCGATGCATTTTTTTTTTCGTTTTATTGTTTAACATTCTTCTCGATTTACAACAACAATGAATGCAAAATGTAACTACAGTTCTAAAAATGCAGATCAGAAAATAATATCTCATCCTCCTTGAATTACAAAAAAAAAACAATTGTTTTCTTAATTAAAATAGAAAAAAACAAATAAGATTTTAACCTCATTTGATTTAAACATCAAACCGGCTGGTAAATAAAAAAAAGAACAATATCGGTTCAATTGACTTCAGTCATTTGTTTTATTTAGCAAACGCGTAAAATTTTGTCAAAAAGTCATGTTTTCAATTTGTTAACTTTTTGCTTATTAATATTAAGCTTAAGCAGTGAGTGTGTATTATAGTTAGACACAAAAAAATTAAAAAGATAAAAATTCAAATTATTAAAAAGCCACAGCAGACATTACAGTCAGGCGGGAAAATTGCAAAAAAACCGTTCGCATTGGCGCTTCGACACAACTCTTTGCTTTATTTCTGAATATTGAATTCCCGTCGGCCGCAGATAGGCAGTGCCGCGTAAAAAAGGCAATTAAAGCTATAAATCATTTGTGTATGCCCTTTTTTTCTACTTTTACCTTTCCTAGCCATAACGGCTGGTTTTATGTGCTCACTGAAACACCAATGCCCGGCCACTGACAACGCTATTTGAAATATGAAAGTTGTAAAGTGATATATCTCCATCAAGCCATTTTTATGGTGCTTATTTTTTTTACTGTTCAAACAACGTCGTGTGCCGCTCTAAATCAAGCTGATATTTTTACTAAAAATGATTTATTCCTGTTTTAAGAACTTTTGTACGACCAGGAAGTTTCTAGTTGTTGTAAGCTTGTTCGTGTAGTAGTAACTTTACACAAATAAATGGCTCTAATAAATTGATGGGTGTTTGGTAACTTTGTTGTAGTTATCGTGCGGTTTTGGTTTAGTGTTTTTGACGTCATACTTATGCGTTTGTTTTCGTAGGTTCTGAATAAAATTGATCTACAAATTGTCAAAGTCACTGATAGGTACCTAGATACCGACTGAATCCATTACATTCCACATAATAGGGATGACGACTAACTTTTTTTCTTCGTCTATCAGGTAGATTATTAAAAAATATTAGGCACGTATTTTTTCTTTTTTCACATAATCAAAACATTACAGAGATATATTGATTTGAAATGTCGCATGACGTCACGTGTTGGTACAATTTTTACCTACAAGTGACGTCACGAGCCCCCCACTCCCAAACTTTGACACACTTTATCTTTGTAATTTTTTGGTTGATGACAAGAAAAAATATGTGTCCATTATTTTTTGATAATCTAACTGACGGACTAAATAGAATTTCGTTTACTTTACCCCGTCGTCATCCCTATTGTCTACACTTGTCATCTTATCTTAATTTTACTACCTAATTGTAGCCATAAACAATCATAATAATATTACAATTTTATTGCTCTGATGTAGTTATTTTATCCCTATCGAAGAACGCGGCATTCAGTAATGTAATACTAATATGTTTTGTTTGACTAAACACTTCAGTTTATCCTATTGGGGAATACCCACAGGATATTATATTGTGTTCAAGACACCTTATTAACCAGTATAATCTTGTTTCAGTGGACACAACAATGTGGACCCGCGTGTGATCGCTCACGGTCACCAGTGCGCGCTATTTTCCACCACCGTCAGAACAAGCATCATCATTCACCTCCGGGTGTACAAAGAGGCGCTAGCGGCCGGGATGGAGCCGCTAAGCGAGAACGGGCTCTGTCTATCCGAGCTGGAGCTCCACGGAGGCGGCCACTTGCACGAGTCTGTGGCCGCTTCCGTGGGCTCGGCTATCAGTAGCCTCATGGCCCCACTGCATCATGAGCCCCAGCATACGCCCTTACATCATGCGCCGCCACTTCACCATGAACCACTGGAGAAGCTCAAACGTGAGTAGTGTTTTGTTTTTTGCATTTTTTTTAAATGTGCTGGAATAATAAATAGGTATTGACAGGTAAATCCACCGCTGTGGTTTATTGTTAGGTGTTCATAATAATGATACAAGGAATGACGTCGTCTTTTGTCCAAGTTGTAAGAAAAGGAAATCATAGCTCTTTTTCTAACGATATTTAATGCATACTCCACTCGTTTTAAAACGCTACGCCAAAATGCTACGGCGTAGCACTATTCAGCAAAACAATAAGATACTTATTTGGATTTATTCCGGTCTGGAGCCCCCCTGCACCCCCCCATCCTCGATCCCCTGCTAGTTCGTCTTCTGTTTTAAACTCTGGCTTATTCACTTTATGCTGGGTTACTCTTTTTGACAGGTAAGTACAGTCAAGACAAAATAAACGTTGCATGTTTTACAAAATTAAATAAAGTTTTTTTTAATGTCCGGGTACCATGCGTGCTCGATGGGATTGAGGCCACGGCAGTACTCGAATGTTTTCCTTTGCCAAGTACTCTCTAAATTGGTATCTTCCAATCACATTGATATGTTTACGTAGGTATAGAAGAGAACCAACGAGGATCTCTTATATTGGCGAATAAATCCCGTTTTAAACTCCATCCGGCCAGTAAATAAAATAAAGGGGAGTTTTCGCGTTTCATTTCGCGACGCACGACGCGCGCTCTCATACGATCGAGTCATTCGCCGCGTTTTATTTTTATGAAGATATGTAGCTTCTCCTGTCCTCAGATACGATCCTACAAAGGATTTGGCGAGGTAAATAAATGCACTCTTTTCGTCTTTTATTCCCGATTTAGGCGCTCTAGAATTTCATTGAAATTTTGCTACATCTAAAGTTCGAGAATAACGTTTTTTGCATAGTAAATTGGGGTCTAGAAAATTTTCTTTTATGATAGAGTCGGTAATTGAATTTAAATGTATTCTCCATATATCTAACTTTGTGAAATAGCTTATTACTGTGCCTATGTAAGTGTATCAGATAAAGACTACCACTGTCCTAGTTGGACTTGGTTTCCTTATAGACTTTCCAATAGCGTTTTCGCATCGAACGATATTATGTGTTGCAAAAACTAATAACGTAACAAAACGCTTCAATTTCACTTGTCTACATCGTAATTGTATTTATACAACAACGCAATAAAAATTATACGAGTTTTGTCATCAATACTCGACAAAAGACTTCAGCGCACGTGGTACAGTCGCCGATGACTTTATTTATGGAGTGACGGCGAATAAAAAGCGGTGATCGTCACAGGCGATCGGGCAGGAGGACCGTGACGCGATGTGGGCACACTTTGTATACAAAATTAGGGATTATTCACCTCCCGCCCGCGTGACATGCAATTCGCCTCTTTTGTCTACGTCAGTACCTACATGTCACGCTACACATCCCGATGCGCGTTTTTCGTAATTTCGTTGCTTTTTCTGTTTGTTTAAATAAAGTGAGTATCTTTTATCCTTAATATTATAAAAGTATTCAGAAACATTCTGAAAATATTAAGAACAGTACTTAACTGTGTTAAAACAATGGAAGGATTTGCTATGTGAATGTGCAATAAGTACCTACACATACAGAAACTCACGCCATTTGCCATGGGGCTAAGCAGAAACTACAGAACGCCTCCTGAATGCCCTGATGCGATCCTTACATACCTACTCCTTTTGTAGCGTTTATAAGTAAGTATGATCAAAGGTGTCTTCTACTTTTTTATACATAATTATTAAAGACCTATGTTAGCTACCTGAATGTAACTGAAGTTCAGTTTCAGTTACGTACAGTTAATTAGCATATTTCTTTACATTTTGCGCCCGAAAAATTCTGTAAATCAATCTTATCAAAATTAAGTTGTATCTTTTACAACTTAACATACTCAATCCGATTAAGACCACTACCTGTTTTATAAATGAAGACATTACAATCGCTTTCACAAGGAAACAATTTGTACAATATAATCACAAGCAAATCAACACGAGCTGGGGTGCCGGGGCTAATCGGATAGTTTTTACAAACACATCAGTATCGGATTACGCGCCCCCTATAAGTTTAGTTACGCGATTAGTCAAGCCCCTAGGGACCCGAACTTTAAAACTGCGAGGAAGATGTTTTATTATAATTTTTATTTTGAATGTGGACAGGACCGTAGGAACTCGTGGCTATAAACCATTCTGTACCGGTTTCAGCCTAAGAACGATTAGGTATATTTAATGACATTTCGCTGTAACCGCCGTGCTTTTTTAAAGTCAACGTTTCCTTGGGCACAAGAGAATACAACAACAGCTCAGCTTTGCTTTAATAAACGAGATCTAGTAAGAATCAAGTAGTTATAACGTCAGGTACGATTCGAGTCTGACAAAATTCCTAATAAAATGTATTCTAAAATTAAGTCTTTAGCGCAAGACCGAGGTTTGGAAGAAAAAAGGGGAGGCCTTTGGCTAGTAGTGACACACAATATAGGCTATTAAAAAAAAGTATTTCTCACTACCTACATCATGATAACTTATCAAGAAGTCGCTGACTTTTTATAAATATTTATTTTCTGTATAAAGATAGTTACATTTCTGCATTTTGCACGTGAGGCTGACGTAAACGCAACGATTTGTAATCCATCACCGTCGGACAAAAAGAGCAGCAGAGGCAATCATTTAAAGTCAATTTGAATGAATCGGGCATCATCCCTCTCTTTCACGACACAACGTTTTTAATCAAACAAAACGTTTTGTCTCACTTGCTCACGAAAAAAACAACCCTCCGAAGTCGGTGGAGCATTATATTGCGATGATTAGGCTTGCACTTGCCGCTTTTGCCATTGAATTTAAATGGGGGATTAAAATGCTACTGTGTGCATTATATTATTAAAGCTCTATTGTGCGTTTCATTACGCGATTGCTGTCGTCATTGTCTTTATTGTTTTATCAATTCTTACATAATTCAATTTCGTTGAGTTGTAATATTAAGTGTCCTAAGCTTGGATCTTGGGCATGTGCAAACACCTGTCTGATTCCAACCTTTCTTGATTGGATCGTAAAAAGTCTTTGCAAAAATTGTGTCTCGAATTTTTTGCATAGATACCTATGCGGTTAAAAAATCTCATCTGTTCTGCGTATGATATTGCTTCTCCAAGCTTATCCGTCGAAGATTGTTCCCATATCCCGAGATTTTTATAAAATAGGCGAAAAACACGTTTCGTGGCTTTAATTTTAAATTGATCTGGTTTTGCGAAATCTTATTAAAGCCTCCTCGTTCGTTGATTCTGTCGATGCCTTTTTTTCACCTCATCCGGCGCTAAACCGGGGGCGGATCTCATTATTTCCTTGGAACAAAATATGGAAAATTAATTACGCGGGATTTGAGCGCATTACTTTTTTCATGTACCTATACGTGAGAATGACTAGCATTTTTTCTGGTTTACTGAAGAGTTTTGTAACGTTTCACGAATGTTTTGGTTTTGGAAATTAAATAAAGCTAATCCTAGGTCTAATATTGCGTCCGTTTCAGAATTCAATTTCTCACTCATCTAAACAAGATTAGCTCAATTAATTTAAAGGCTATAGGATATTAAGATAATCCATAGTCATTAAATAAGCAAAACAATCGCTTAAGCAGTCGATTAAACATATTTAATAAGAAAAACAAACCTTCTTTTCATCGATTAAGCAACTTTGTGTTGGGAAGTTTGCCAAACAAAGAATTGGGAAGCACCGCGCGCACGTAATCAACCATTTTGTGATGTGAAGGATTACAAGTTGCCGCCGAGTAAGATGTTTCGCTCATTTTGGACTAATATTCCAAGTAGGTGGATTAATTTACGATACTTTCCATTTGCGTTTCACTTTCATCAAGGATATATTGCGTAGTTCAAAGAACGTTAAATGTGTTTTGATGTAGGTTTATAATTTTTTTTAGTATACAGAAACTAATGAGTTTTTGGAAATATTGTGCTTTGCTTATTCAAATATATCTACCCATCTAATATATTATTTCAGTTCTATTAAAAAACTAATAAAAGAGATATAGTTTTATCGGTGTTCCAGTATGTAAATTGTGCATATTTCATCAAGTAGGTTGGTGTGTGCCCATGAGGTGTGAGGCCACGGGCCCAAACAAATATTTGTGGTGTTAGTTCACGTCTCGGGTCGAGATTACTGACTTTATCTAAATGTACCCAAATCTGACCGACGCACGCGCAGCGTAACGAACACGCTTAGATTACATTAGAATGCTTCACTTGACGGAATTTATTAGTCATGTGGGTTAAATTAGCTGTTCTTTCTTTAGATAGGTGATTTAAAAAGCAAAAAAACATTACAGGTTAAGGTTGTGATTTGAAGTCACACTTACTAATGATTTTGAATGTTAAGCTCAATAACTAGGTACTTGGTACTAGGTAACGGTGAAGGAAAACATCGTGAGGAAACCGGCATGTCCTAGAACCAAAAATTCGAAGACATATGACATCTACCAACCCGCACTGGGCCCGGGCGGTGGATTACGGCCCACTCCCTTTCACAGAGGGGAGGCCTGTGTGGCTGTGTCCCAGCAGTAGGAACATAGGCTACATATTGGCTGATTATGCTTATTATGCTACCTAGTTAAGATTATCGATGTAATGGTAATATACCTATGTATTTCATGTGTATTTCTGTTCTCTGACAGCAAACCCATTAAAAAAAAAACTAAGTATTCTAAACAGTAAATTGAATAAATCATATTCAAATGAGTTAAAAAAAACGTGAGTCGCTTTCAGACGTCGTGAAGCCGTAGGAACCGTTCGATCAATACTTTTTCTGTCCGAGCGGTTTTGTTTTACAAGTTATAAAATCACAGACATACCTACATTATTTATCTGTCTAGTAGCAAAAAAATCCGCAAAAAACCGGTGCCACAGTGTCTGCCTCTGTCTCTGCCGTACAACCCTGCCGCGTTACTATAAAGTATTTTTTCTATAGAAGAAAAAAATTGCATCCCCTTGACACATGAGCCGAACACCGGGTCCCGTTGTCGCCTGCTTTGATCGCCGTCCCTGGCGATAAATTAATGTGTTTTTTTATTATAATTGATGTTTAGAAAAATATACTGACAAATTTTGTGATGCAAAAACGTAAAAGTTGTGGTGTGTGTAGCTGTTTCTATACATAGAAATATGCGGTAGTACTCTCGTAGTAGCAAGTTTGGTTCAGTAATAATGAAAATATTGCTGGAATAAGAATGGAAAGTTGGTATAAGAAGTAGGTATCTACCTGTTTTCAGTGTCATTCATACAATAATTGGTTGAAATGATTACAGCTAATACGTCTTAATTGCATTGTTTACTGGGGATTTGTGCTTTAGTACATCGCGCATAATTGGGATAGTATTAGGTCACCACTTACATCATTCTATTTTCAGTGTCTACTAATAATCTGGCCATTTTGATTTCATACTTCACATTCCATAAATATATCGAGCTTACTTATCCATTTATACTTTATTAGTCTTTAGTGTAAATCTAGTTAAAACTCATAATTACCTTACAAATTCATAAACATCTATTAGCATGTGCTCGAGCTATTAAACTTTGTCATCGACAATTAGTGAAGGCGTAACTAAATAAATAAAAAGCCTGGCATACCTCGGTAGACATGTGACACCCATTCTGAACGCCTGTTAACAAATTAAACCGATTTGTTCTGTTATTCTAATAGGGCGACTATGGGAAGTGTTTGTGTCAAGCATATTTTGACAAAATTTATTGCTACCACGCCTCCTCGACGGGCTTTTTTTCTGGTTCCTCAAAGAGGGCGGATGCCGTGACATCTGTCGCGCAGAAAACGAAGTCACGCCCTCCCAGAGTAAAACTCATGAATTTAAAAAATATTGACATACACTATTTTATTGTGTCATCCCGTAATGTTGACTAATTACCAGCTAAAATCGAACAATTTGCAGGCCTAACCAACCAAAACATAGTCTTTGACCTAATTCGAATTAACAGAAAGTTATAAAATGAGAAAACTTATGTCAAAAGCGAAATTTATAAATCTTTGATCGAAATTTGCATATCCGTCGAAAGACTAAATCATTCAATTATAAAAAAAAGTTGATAACAATTTCACGCCTATCTATTTTAAATGATCCATCAATATTATGAGGAAATGATTGAAATTAATTAAATCCCTTCCGTGGCTACATTAGTTATTGACAAAAGTCAAGTAACGACACCTCTCAGCGTGAATTCCATTGATGTATCGGCAAACAATAAGTCAACGGTACAAACACACAATATTTACAATGTGTGTGATTGATAGTGGATGACAGATGTCGGGTCAACCCTTGCGCTGCTACCGGCCCATCTGTCGCTGAGCCCTGCTATAATGGTCAGGGAGATATTAAACTGAACTATCTTTTCCACACTTTCTCCCTCAAAATCAGTTTCTAAGCCATTTTTGTCAAATGACTCTCGTTTACGTACTCAATTTGCAAACATCAAATAACCGAATCTGATCACAATAAAATAAAGATCATTTGCAATCGACATTCCCCTTTTATATCACCAATTCGAAAATGTATTTATTTCTTATCTTGAATAATGACGCCATAAAGATACGTTTTTATAACACGCGGGCAGGTAATATGTATCTGAAATAATGCTCTCATCTTTTGTATAATACTACTTTCCGTTTATACTCATTTTATTTGTTGCTATAAAAGGGAAGAATAACGGTTGTTAAAACAGTATCTGTACACATTGTACAAACAGGAGACTTGGCAATAAATCTTTTTATTTTATGACAAATTGTTGTCTGAACGGTGGCTCAGTCACCCTCGCGGCAACAAAAGATCTAGAACAAACAGTAACATAATGCTATGATGGTCAAACACCACACCACGACGTGAACTATTTGTAAACATATAAATACAATGATACCGCCCTGCTGCAATAACTGTATGAAAGTACACAAAATACTGCATTGTATCATTCTGATTTATAGTTTTTAGGGCAGTTAGTACGTTGGAACTTTATATAAATTGTAAGAGAAAGACAAAGAAAGTGTTTAATTGCAAGATTGTTGTTCAGGCCTTGGATACAAAAGTGATATAAATACTCCCTAATAAAATATAATAAACATTGTTAATTTGGAACGAGTTGCAGCTATACGTGTGCATTTCATGTGGTATTAGTATAAAACACGGTGACACTAACGTGAAATATGATACGAACATCTAACAAAAGCGAATGACGTCGCTTTATGAACTGCGACGGTCCCCAGGACCCTGCCTCATAATTATAATATTATGACTTCACATTATTCCACAAATATGGTTGTATGGCTCAAACCCTTGGAGGTGGGAGAGATAACCTATTGTATTGGCACATTTACAACATAAAAGCTTATTAATACCCGCACCCCTTGATAAAAATTGTACATTTTATGCGTTCAATATATTTTTCTGCGCGAGAATAGCAAAGAAAATGATGTTGCCATGGTAACCATCTACCACAGTTATAAGGGATAAATATAACGCTATAACTACGACCCCTAAACAGATCGTGGCTATAATTTTGTAATCACCATAAAATCTGTATCACCGCACTAATATATTTATGACATTACAGCTCCCACTAATATTTATGCAAATTGAAAACGTGCAGAATGGCATCGTTTACGCGACCCTAATCCCTGTATAACGGAGACCAACATCGACATATGTCGCTTTTGACTGTTAAATTTTATTCTACTAGTTGTATTAGATATTTTGTGAGGGTTTCTATGGACTTGTAGTAGTTCTGAAATGGCGCACGTACAAATAAGAAGCTAACAAGAGAGTTACATCTGTTTAGATTCACTGCCATAACATAGAAATAAATGAAATAATCATTTCTTTCTGCATTTTCATTAGCAGGCACTATAGTCGTAGAATACTAAATTCAGGAGTAGGTACTATAAGCTGATATGGTACTTTTTAAGGGTGCCTAAAGGTTTTTGAAATAATTTTACTGAATCGAATGAAGAGTTATTTCAAAAATCTTTAAACTTCACCCCGATCCATGATTCATTTGTAAACAGAATGCGGCTAACCACAACACCCTATTCCACTTGTCATCATAGTAGATTTGTGCACCAAATAGGAAAAGTAATTTGTGTCCATATGGGACCAGTGATTGCCTTCTGAACACTCTCACCCTCGACCGGGTCGCCGAATAGTCTTTTGGTGGCCAATTTCGACGACCCCCAACTCATTTCCTTAGATCTCTTTTAATATCGCAGAACACGCTCCGATGTTCTTACATTGTGCTCGGTTTTGTTAGGGTTAGGTATCATTTGGGTTATATCATAAATGGAGTCAATTTATTAGATATACGAGTATGTATGTGTAGGTTTAGTATTGGGTATCGATTTATGCTACGACCTTTGTAGATTAAGCGCATGCTGTTTTTTTTTTGTAACAACTGGTTAAAGCATGTTTACCGCCGTTTATTACGGTCCAATCTTTATCCTATGACGAAACAATATATCACACTAATTCAATTTCCTCGTTTTCTTTCCCCTAAGTTAAAAGGTTAATAGGAGCGAGGTAGCAGCTTGCGGTTAGTAAATAGTAATCATTTCGTGAGGCATTTTTACAAGTCTCAGGTGGTCGGTAATTTGCTTGTGGCTGAGGAAGGGTTACACTTGATTTATCTCGGTCGTAATGCGCGCCTGGGGACGCACTATTTCGCCCTGCGCTCTTCCCACAAACCATAAACACTAATTTATCTAGCACCGCAAATTAGTTGCTTTGTATGATATTCACTCGTGATTTAACGAGCTTGTTTTCTTTATGATGTTCATAACTAACCAAAATAACTCCCACTCACACGAAATACGGCTCGCATAATTTTAAATAACGTGAGTGAATTGCATGAAAAGTGACTTGTTAATAGAGCTAATGCGCCTTACCACACGCTGTAAAATGTGGAAACGTCTGCGTGCGACCTTGAGACCGATAGACACGTGGCCAATAAACAAAGGGCGAGGAATCCTCGAAGCGTACGTGTCATGTATCTTCGCAACAATAACGAAACATGAAAAATTTCCAGACGCCCACATCAGACTGATAAATGGCTTCCGAAAATCCAAAAGGAAGTTACAGCTTACTTGGGATTTGGTCTAGAACCTCTCACGTCCCATAACTGCTGCACTCCGCTTTATTACAATTACCATAAGCCTCAAAGTCCCGCACTCCACGGTCGGCGGGTGTGACTTCATCATTTTGAACCTACTTACAAGTGCGGTAAGACGGTTATTGCTTGGGTGAAATAGAAACCGCGACCGAGACGTACACTCTGTACAGTCGCAGACAACTTTAGCACTTACCCCTGTTCTTTTAAGATCGGAGTTGCAAGTGTACGAATGATCCGCGCGAAAGTTATGCGTTGTTCGTGCCGCCGAGCGGTCCACTCTTTACATTTTATGTACGTGTACGATATGTTGGCGGCTATTTGGAATACTAATTGAGCATGCCTACGGATTCTGAATCTTGTCTATTTACTTTTTCTGGGACAAAAAATAAGTTATCGTAACACTCTTGTTGAGATTCTTTTTATTGGCGTTATTATCTTCTTTAAACATATCTCTCAATTTTAGTTTCTTCTCCATTTACTTCATACCACTATTAAACAAACAATTTGATCTTCCTTGTTTAAGTAAACTGATTAAACACAGGTAGTTCTAATTTATATTTCAAACACCGTTTTCCTCGACAGCACCCAATCTACAATTTGAATGGAAAACCAGTAAACCGCGAAATGATGATGAATCGCGCCAGAGAAAAGGCCTGGCAGAGCGAGATAGAGTATAAACCCACCAGTAGGCGAGAGAAGGACGCAAGGTGGGGAAATTAGCTGATGCTTCCGTGAATTTGTGTACGTTTTCAATGAAGCTTCTTTATGGTAGGTAAAATAGGAATAAAACGGATGGGCCCTAATCCGCCGGCCATTTATAACTTACACGCCATTAATTTGAGTGATAATTCATGAATAGCGACGCGATTGGTCGTAGATATTGGATTCGGTAAAGTACACAGTAGCCGTGCCTACCGAAACTCGCGTATTACACTTCCTTATCGCTCCGGTAGGTGGGTAATCTAATCAAATTTTACAGTGAATACTTTATGCATTTTGTAATCATTTATATTCGTCCTATATACCGAAAATGTAGCATATAGGTTTGTTTTCCAAGCTTTGTTTTACTAATGACAATATACTTAAGATAATGAGTAGAGTTCACGTACCTATTACATAGCTATACTGTTACATAAGTGATGGTGTTTAGCGTGAAAACGGTCCTTGTACTGCGACCGCCTGTGTGCTGTGGTTAATCGGGGCACTCCTAGTTGAGTCACTGAGGCACGGACATCTCTCATTATTGTAATTACTCACCCATTACCGGATGTCACTGTGGGCTTATACGCTGTGATACTAAAGGTGTCTCAACATCTTAGCTCACATCAGCAACCTCACTTAAACAACACTTACCTACTGGGTATGACTTAAAGTTAACATACACAGAGCTACTTGTTGTCATCAATTCTTGAAATGTCATTAATTTTTCCATTCGTTTTCATTGAATACTATATTCTTCTCCTTTATATTCCACTAGATTCAACCCGCAACTTCATCCGCTTGAAATTTCTAGTTTCTTAGACCCACCCTGTCGCATCGTATCGCCTGCCCGCCCTATTACCTACTTCGTTTTCGCTCGGAGTTCTTTCTTACTTTTTTCTTTGTGCTCGTGCTTCTAAGAGTCCTAGCGTGATGTTAAATAGCCTTTAGTCTTTCTCAAGAATAAGGCTATCAAATGCGAAAAGATTTTTTCAAATCCGACTGGTCATTCCAAAGATTAGCGCGTTCAAACAAACAAGCAAATAAACCCGTCATATTTCAGCTTTATTATTATTATAGATATCCTCCAATAGATTTCATAGGATTACGTAGAACAGTTTAATAGGTAAACCTATGAAAACTTCGCAACGAATGGCGAATTTAATTTTGTGTGACCTAAACAGTTCATATCTCTATGCTATAGGTAAAGTCAGGGAAATCGCAAATAGGCTATTGTCCGTAATGCAAATCACATCTGTCAATCTTGACAGTTCTATGAAATGGCTAAGTACTTATAACACGGCAAAGTGACGTAGGGTGTCCAATTGCTTAACAATTAATTTTCCTGATTGTACCAGCACCCTAATTACGTAACACAATATTACTCTCGATTTGAATCATTTTGAAGTATATTGCTAATCCATTGCTCCATATGTTCGAAAAATGTGTCTGCTCAACAACATAAATAACGCAATGAATGTTGTTGAACTGTCAGTAGATAGTGTTATGCAATTACCCCGCAGGATGGGGTTTTAACTACAAACTTAAGTAATATTCACTTCTCTACTATACTGAACTGCTAAGTCAAGTAGCATGATTGACGTCACTAAAAACATCACGTAGTCTGACAACATCACCAAACATATCATCCACATCCGTGGACCACCTCCAGTGACCTCAAGTCACTACAGTGTACACACACGGTATAGCCTATGTGTAGCCGGAAGTGGGTGCTTGTAGACGGCCGTCAGTGCTTCCGTCTCGGCGATTGGGATTATGTTATTAAGCAGACGCCATCGTCCACCGCGGTGGTCGCTGATAATGGCCGCTTAACATTTACTAACAATCCCATTGAGTGCTACGAACGATTAACTAGAGTTAATTGGACTAAATATGGGATTGAGTGTATTGTTGAGTTTTGGCTGCTGTAAGTAGATGAAAACATATGAAACTTTGATTAAAATTGTACCTATTTGATGAATATATTTGAAAAAAAAAACATGAAATTTGGATAGGACCAATCGGAAATTGGAAGCATTGGAAATTAAATTTAGCAATATCCCGTTATAATCTATACAAATAAATACAATTGAAGTGTCTGTTTGTAATGTCTAGCATCATTTTACTACATGCTTACATAACATAATACGAGTACATAAACATAAATCAGCCTATAATGTTCCCACTGCTGGGACACAGGCCTCCTCTTTGTGAGAGGGAGTGGGCCGTAATCCACCACGCGGGCCCAGTGAGGGATGGTAGATGTCACACGTCTTCGAATTTTTGGGTCTAGAACATGTCGGTTTCCTCACGATGTTTTCCTTCACCGTTTTGAGAGCAGTGGTGGTGATGAAATAATTTACACAAAGTAAAGCGCCTGTCAGGGTTCGAACCTATATCTCGTAAGTCGCGGTCGTTACCACTGGGCCACCACTGCTCTCTCTAATAAATGCTTATGAAAGTATAATTATACGGTACTTATAACAAAAAAAAAACAATTTTTAAAACGTTTCTCTGTTTGTTAATAATAATATCCGAAACGGCTAGACCGATTTTGACTCGTCTATCACTGTACGATAGCTTTTATAAAGAGTAACATAGGCTACTTATTTTAGAAAAAGAATTAGGGTTCCGCGCAAAAAAAAAACACATTAAATCCAATTTATTTTCGGACATGCTTGCGAACGAAGTTGCGGGCACAGCTAGTATGTAAATAAACACACTTGAAAAACGTAGCTTTATACTGAAATCTACAAAAATACAACTTCTGTACGATTTCCGCACTTTACGAAGCTCATTGAGAGGCGATTAAATAGCTATCATTCCAAGGAGTTCATTGGTGTGGTCAATACAGTTAACAATAGTAAATGTTTATTAATACGTTACATTTATTTTCGTAGCCATGTTTTTTACTCATGTCTTTAAAACCGTCACAATGGATTAGTTCTGATTTCGAGTGGTCTACAGTTACTCGTAATACGAGAATTAATATCAGTTATTTATTTATGTCGCTAAGACAATCAATATTTATTAGTACATATTTATTGCCGATCGTGACTTTTATTAATAGGCTTGTTTCAAGAAGTCATCCATTCTCCTTTGTTGTTTAAATATTACCTATCATTAATTTAGTTTTTTATGGAAAATACTATTGCACAAGTCATTTAAAAAAATAAAGTGCAAGTGGGAATTTCTTTGAAAGAATTTAACTTGACAGAATACATCTGATAAGTAGGTAATGGATCAACTTCAGTATACTCAAATCGCACTTGGACAAAACGTAATTACATAAAACGTTTGCCATTTGTCCATAATTAAAAACTTACATTAGCCTTCTGAACTAACCCATGTTAACTTCTACGTCTGACTCTCTTAAAAGAAAAAGAAGGATCGGAGGTATGAGCGAGCAGGGCAGCGCTCGTAAATTACCAGCACTTATCTATATTTACCTCGCGCGACTATCTGTCTTTAATGTAAATACAAAATTCTCTGTTTATATTCTTACACGTTTTTTCTACAGCCTCTAAAATTTATAACTTTACGACTTCGGGACGTATCTCCTAGCTGCAAAGTTTGATGTTCGTGCTAAATTAAAAATAATGGAATAATATTTTTTTATGGGATGGAGGAAAGAATTTCAATTTATTAATCTTGCTAGATTAAGCTTTTCCGGGAGAAGCGTCTTTAATCCATATTTAAATCACTGCTTTAAAAATTGTATAAGACTTGAATGAAACCAGAAAAGTTTTATCCTTAAGTATTAGAAATTGAGTTGTCTTATAGGCAATGGGTGAACTATGTGATAGTTATTGCTATAGGCAGAAAATAACTAACGACAAACTTATCAATGTTGTCTGATATAACTTCATTGTTTGACACAGTTCTGTGTCTAATCTAGTTTGAGTAAATAGAAAGCTAACTATCACGTGTTATCCTGAAGGCGTGAATTACCTCGTGTTTGTAGTAAAAATAGCACCTTGTAATGTTCCGCTATAAACTGCGATATGAGTTTTGTATGACGATACTCTTGGCAAATTGTCTATTGCTATGACTAGTGGGAAGTACAGGTGATTACGTGTATGATAAACATTGCGGTAACATTACATCACTACATGAATTATGTCTGCTGCATACCTACAATATTAGGAAAATCGAAGATCTAAGGATTTTTTAAAAGAAGTAGGTATAGATGGCGTATGCAACCGTTGCCATAGAGTTATTTTTTATTTCATTTATGCATACAGTCTTAATACAGGTTTATGTTTGTTTTGTACCATTAAACTTGAAATGGTTTGTATTGGTACTCAAATTCGCTATAAGAACTACTCCCTAATGAATGGTTCCGTGATATAATAGCGTGTTTTATATTATTATAATTTAACACATTGAAGGATACTGAACGAGACACAATAAACGTTTTATTGTTATTACGCGCAAAGTGTTAATATCAAACACAATATCAAAAAGTGTCATCTCTAATTAAATAAATATTAAAAACTTTGTTCCGGACCTACATGTGGCAATACACGTCGACAAAGTGTTGTTTATTCAATGAATTTCGATGCTGTTGACTAATTTTATACTTATTTGCAAAAAGAATAACGTCTCCATCTAAAGAAACAATCATGATTTAGGTAAATATGTTCATCATCATTTGTATGCTATCTTGTTTTACTATTTGTTCCTGTCTTTCTTTTCATAGCATTCGGGCATGAAACTGGTTTTAATTAACTATTTTACACATTCTAACAACCACGTTATCGTGGCCGTTTAGACGCGTTTCATTACTTTTCCAAAATTCAGTATACCCAGTTAAACTGTTTCAACTACCAACGTAACTTATAACAACTACAAACTAAAGGTAAACCTAATACAACATTTAATATTGTCCTAGAGCACTACAAGACAAATACAATTAAACAAATATGATACACCACAGCCGCTTGATGTCGTGTGTGGAATATAAAACACTTTTATGTGCGATTGCGTCCACAGTTGATCACATTTAACGAGAGTGTAGAGAAGACGGTTTAGAGCCCCCAATAAAACAATAAACGCGCTCTTATCACGCGTTATCAAACGCAGCAAACATTAAATTTATTTGTACGCGTTCCTTGTTAATGTACTCGTAAATACGTTTGTACGGACCGACGTTTGTTCTACACTGACATGATAACGTACACTAATTATATTCCTTTTAAAATTACAACAAGTATGAAGGTGGTTATGCTAAATGAGTAGCAAATCCTACTTAACAGTTTCTTTGCTAAAGGCAACGATATGTTTAGATTATGTTATGTTTATTTATCGTTTCGTTTTTTTAAGTTCGTATAATCCTATTGATTTATATTTCGTGAAATACTCATTCAATAGGATTATATGAACTTAGAGGATTGTATTGATGATTTTAATGATTATAATTCTGTAAAGTCACATTTGTTACGGTCGCGAATCATATATTATTTTAATCAACATACAACGTGACACTGGCCTGCAAATTGCAAAAAAACGTAAGAAAACTTGATTTTCGCGGGCTATGTCCTTATATGGCTTCCCGAACTTGTACCGTTGTATCTAGTACAAGGTGTCTCAATTTTTGTATATCATTTACATTTTAGAACTAAAATTTGAAGACATGTGACATCTACCAACCCGCACTGGGCCCGCGTGATAGATTGCAGCCCACTCCCTCATGAATAGAGGAGGCCTGTGTCCCAGCAGTGGAAAGATTATAGACTGACTATGCAACAATATTTTACAGAATAGTACCTGAGTTATTGTTGTTGTAGTAGATATGTGGGAGAGTTAGTAATTGAAACAAACTATTACCAGTTTTAAAATAAATGAGCGTTTCTCAATTTTCATTCTGCGTGTAGATAACATAAAATAACACTGTCTGAACCTTGCAATTATTAAAAAAAAAATATTCAATTACATCAATCAGCCTGTCAATGGAAATGTCTAAATGTTTTCAGTACAGCATTTATTCTTTAAATTAAAAATAAACATTACATTAAAATAAAGAAAGAATTTCAATGTGGTCACATTTTTAATTGTAATTACTGACAGCATTCCCAGCTATCAATTGTACGGTTCGTGACTTTTCCCAAAACAATGGGATCAGAGCACGTTACAGCGAAGACAACGACTTTAAATAAACATCGATAAAAAATCAGTTACAATGGAAAATAACGTGCATTTCACCACGTTGTTGTAATGAAAATAAAGTTACTCTGAAGAGAATCTTCACAATATGTAGAGCATATAAATATGTAGAACACAAAATATACTGAGGTAGTTGTTCACATGACAGTTTATTTGTTGAACTTTTAAAATGGATCAGGATATTCTTCAATCCGATTAAAATATTATTTAAGTACACAACGATTTATTAATATCAGATTAGACAGTGAAGTTTATTTTTTCAGTAGTTAAATTGTTACAAGCAATAACCACAACAACCGGTCAAAAATACAAGCATTCTAAATTATTATAATCGTTCGATATAACATTTTTATTATGTTTTTACACATTCACAAAATTTATTGAAAAGCATGCATGTGTTGGTCTCATATGGCGGGCGCTATAAATAAGGGCGCGCTCACACGGCCGCGTCTCTAGTGACTAATTTGTTAACAAGTGTTCGGGGACACTTAATTACGCTGCAAGCAGCGGGGCGTCATCGTCGTTCAACGAATACATTACTTTGTCAAGATATCCTTGTTAAATAATGCGGCTATTAGTAACCTTAATTGAATTTATGAAAGCATGCACGTTTCATGTTTTGCTTCCGTGATAACTTGATGAGCTTTCTCTTGTGGAATTGGAAAGCGTAATAATTATGATTATGATAGATTGCCCAAGCTTCAAATGAAATAACTTACATTGGAATTTACAGGCAAAATATTTAATAAAGGTATACCTAGGTATCGAACTTGCAAATCTAATAATAAGAAATGTTTATGTTATAAAGTTTATACAAGAACCGTTTAAATGTTACTTCATTCATACGATCAGATACTATCACCTAGTTCAAATAGTTTATTTTAAGACAATTTACATTGAATGTCACACAAGTCTGTCATGTGAACTTGTTATCTAATATATTATTTCTCAAGGAAACGCAATTAATCACTATGACTGTTGATGTTGATGTTTTCGTTAGTTCATTAAAGAAAATATCTATTTTACTTTTACACTGTGATTGGCGGGGTAATTGCGTGACACACTATCAGTAGCAATGGGTTTCATTTTGACAGTTCAACAAAATTCATTGCGTTATTTACGTTGTTCAGCAGACACATTTGTCGAACATATGAAGCAATGGATTAGCAATAACCTTCAAAATGATTCAGATTGAAATTGATAGTGTGTTACGCAATTAGGGTGCGGGTTATAAACATTCAAATGTTTGTTTTATCCAGGGATCGAAAGCGTAACCCGTAAAATGTAACCCCAGAAAGTCATCACAACCATTATTAACACAGCTACTGTATAATAAATTGTTAGAGCGCCTCCTCAGCATTATTGACGGATGGTTCGTCAGCCGTCGACCTCCGTCAGCGTCAGTCGCTCAAGTTTACTGTCACCAAAATGCAGCTGACGGCTGACGTTGATGACGATCGACGTTTGCACTTATATATTATGTCATCTGTCTGTGAGGCTCATTACAGATTACTGTTACTGTCAGCCTGGTTATTCTGACCCACAGCGTATTGTGCATACGCAATCGTTGCCAGTCTAGTCCCGTTTTTATATTGGCGTCAGTGATTTCTTTTTTATGTGGATAACAGACACTTTGCTTCTTCCTATTATGATGATGATTGTACTAACAAGTCATTTTTTGTCTAGTATGGGCCGAGACCGGTGAGTTCCGAGATAGTGGCCACTCATCACTAGCGTCAGTCGGCTCCGGAGTGGATCAGTCATCTCTGTACGCGCCACCACGACCAAGACGCGACAGGAAACCCACTGACGACAGTGAGTATTTTTGTAAGTTATCTCTCCATCTAAGTAATTCTGAATTTATTATAAAACACTACACTTTTTAGATTCAAGGAAAACTTTTGATGACGTTCATTATTGTATTAGCTTTTTTTCACGAATTTCTGAAATTAGATAAAATACATAATATATATTGTTGTTTTAAAGTTCCAATTGGAGAGTTTTCTTTTAATTTAAAAACCACGTCGTTTACAAGTAATTTTAATGATTTCTTTCCCAAAGCTTCTTACTGGTTCATCATAATTATAAGATAGCAGTTATGGGTAACTTTATACGTAAAACAGATATTGATAGGCTAACAAAGTTTTTGTGTACTTTTTTTGAAAGGTTTCTATAAAGATACACGAATGTGTGAATGCTATCATGTTGCAGAGATAAATTCCTTTGACGTCAATCCAGCACGTTTGTTTAAATATACTATTTTCGCGTCGTTATCACTAAAAGAAAAAACACTACGTTTTACAGAATGAAAACAAAGCAATTAAACTACTGGACCACACAAAGTGACAAGCTTAAAACTGAAAGTAAACCCAGTAAAGCGTAGTGAAATCTATGGCAAATACGGCCGCGCGTTATTCTAATGCTTTCACAAATAGCCGCGCGAGCACGGTGCGCGGTTACCTAACGGTGCGGTGTGGCGCGGCCCTAACTTTGTGCACTACGTACTTACGTCCACGTCGCTCTAATTGCTCTTTTATTTATATTGGCTGATTTCATTAGCATTCTTTGTAGAAAAAGGAATGTTAATCATATTCTACGTTTGGCGCCGTGAGCGAAATAGTTCGATTTTGTCATTTCCTTTGTTCACTTTACGTTGGTTAAGTTATGGTTAGATCACATACTTAATTCAATCATTCATTCAACAACTGGGTCACACTACCCACAATAACAATAAGCGAATGCGACCTATTGCTGTATTGTGTGTAATTAATTAATATAATGTGTGTAATGTTCTAATATGACAATTATCACCAAATTAATATTAGGTACGTGATTGAGACGATGTCCACACGTTTGCTCAATTACCGGATTGTCTTAACTGTCTGCATCATGATTATGATGCTATAGTATTAAGCAATTAACTGTATGTAGGTACAGATGATGTATAGAGGTGGGTATTTAATACCAACTTGTGCATGACTAAACAAATATACAGGGTCCCATTAAAATTGATGGACAAATTTTAATACAGCGCTCAGTACGTCTAACCAAATATATCCAAGCAAAAAAAAAAAACGCTTATTAAAGTAATTTATTTTAACCTAAAATTATAAATTGCCGGCACACTAGTGTATTTTCGTTACCTGATTATTTTTCTTGTATGTATCTATTATATTTTTACCATCGTCCTTATTTTGGTGGTCTGTATGATTTCTAAAAATTTGTACGTTTATTTTAATGAGACCTTATATATTCCATAAATCTTTTGATAGGCTGCTTATGTTGTTATTATAATATTTGAGTTTTTTTGCATCATAATGTACGATTAATCGAACTACTGTCAAAATAAATGGAATGATAAAGTAAAGCCATTTAAATCTATGTAAGTATGTAGTATATAATAATCGTAGCTACCTTATTCGTAGTTATCATAAAAATCGTAGCGGCTGTGTACAAATACTACACGCATCCTACATTCTGAAGCCCTTTGATAACAATCATTATAGTAAGAATGTACACTCGTTGTAAACTATTTGAAAGTAAACACATTAAAGGAAACGTTGCGATGTTTTATCAAAATCGAGTGTCGGCTTTGAAGTGGCAACATGTTCTGATATCGGTAACACATGTAACTACGCTGTTTACCAACCCGCTCTTGTCATGTCGGCCAAACGCAAAGGCATAGATTAAATATGTTACCAACTAACGCAAAGGTTAGTTCGAAATGATGGATGGGTCGGCGAACGCTCAAAGCGTATCGCTGATAAACGCTATCGACGCGTTATCGACGCGTATCGGACTTATCTAGGGTTGTCACAACCTCAAGCGAGCGACAGACGATTCAAATTTATATGGTCCGTGGCCTTGTGTACTTTCTGATGTTTCAGAATAAGTGGGTCCCGTTTGTCAGTAGTCGTACTTTACGGGCTTAAATTGTTGAGTGAAAATTAATTTGTGTAATGATTTACCTACCCATAAAGTTTACCTCTACATTCCACCCGCCTTTCAGATATGGCATTTTTCTGATTTTGTTGGCAGCCCTAGTATATAGTATCGGCGGATAATGATCGTGGTTGAGAATGGCATCGGTAGCCGGGTGCGTAACCTCTGAGACCATAATCCCCGCCTTGTTCATTATACACCAATAAGATTGACGAGTCCCACAGATTTGCGCTTTTCACTTTTCATACACTTGGACTTTATCGCAGTGTCTACATAAGACTTATTTATGTACGAGTATATTCTGTTTCCATTTTATGGGATTCTCAAGTTGTAATTTCTGTTTGTGCTTGTAAAGATTTTTGGTCTTATGAAGGTTTTTATTTCAAATAGCTTATTTGTTTTAAAATAAAAAATAAATATAACAGAATGTAGTACCTACTTATAGACAATAAATCTAACGACGAATCAATATAGATAGAGACGCAATAAGTTACTAGTGTATTGAAACAGACCTGTTTTCAGTCATTTCACCTCAATAATTCAATAACGTGTGCGCTTTTCGAATAATTTTGAGCTTTATTTACACTTTTGTACTAAGAGAGTACAAAATAAACCCATGATCGATTCATTAATATTTTTGTTAAGCGTAGCTTTATATATATTTTAATTTTCAAGTACTAGCAATTTTAATAGCTTGATGTAGATATAATATCGAACAGTAATGATTATTTAACAATGTTCAATCAAGATAAGCGCCCGCAATAAAAGTATAAACGTTAATCCGATATGTAATAAACGAAATTACAAGTTAAAACAATTTATTATCAATGTAAAACACGCAATTTTATTCATAACGCTACTGTTCGTGTCGAAACTTTTGGATATTTATATAATGAAATAAAATACGAGTATTAATTACGCACAGAGATATACCAGGAATCTTTTTGTTTTGTTAATCTTTACATACCTAATTTGGTATGATTGATATTTGATTGATTAAGTAGACAGATTGAAAGACAGATTGGTATCTTTTGCTAATCGCCAGGAAAAACCAGACATAATTACTTACCTACAACATGCAGTTGTTTATTTTGCCAATTAATCTTTTATCATTTTCTTAAAGATAACAGTTGCAAACACTCGTAATGATAACCTACAAATTATTTAAAATAAATTTAATTTAACGTTGAAGCCTTTCATTTTGCATTGCTGCTACATCAAGACACATTTATCGATAGAGCCTAAATAGTTTCATATACATAGTGTAACCGCGCTGCTTTTTGACACCAATGTTCATTCAGTAGTGACCTCTTTTGCAGCTAGAGACAATAGGTACATTGACACAGGGATTTCGAGCAAAGCCAATATACGCGGCTTGATTGCGATCGACGCGTTATCAGTAACGAATTGATGTAATAACAACACCGTATCACTTGTCCCCTCGCACCGATACCGTTTTCGAGGGAATTTTAACGTCGTACAATCACACCGGTATGTAGGACTTGCAGTAGTTGGGTATAGCTGGTGGAAATCGGGTTTTATCTCTGGTGTTTTAGAGTCTTTTATTTGGAAGAACGTTACGTTGTGGCCTTTGGCTCATGAGGGAAGAATGAGTACATGACTCTCATCCTCTAGGGTAGTAAAGGTTACATAATTATGAATGTCATCTCATATTTTACAGCCATGGTTATATTCTGTACTGCATATAGTAGCTATTTGCTTAACACTTAAGTCGACAGACGTTCTTCAAAATAAATTATGCCACTACCCTCAGGTGATATGTCTGGGGATCCAGCTTTAAATAACCTAACCGCATTGTTAATAGCACATCTGTCGTAAGCTCTACAATAACCCTATTTAAATATAGTTAAAATGAAAAAGTTATTTTATTACGGTCGTTAAAATGTTCCTGAATACCTCGACATTATTACATTTTCTTTTTCTTTCAATAAAATTCTTTATTTCCCCATTCTGATTATACGCTGATATAATCGCCCGTTAAAAATATGAACCGAAAATAGACTTTATTGCATGTAAGTGATATAAATTACGTGAAGTGTGACGTCGCTCATCGAGATCAACGAATTTACGGCACTGTCGTAAAAGTATTAGGTGCGCTTGCGCCTAATCCTCCGCCGCATTATGGGCTTGCTACCGGTACTTGCCGACCGTGGCCCTGATTCTATATTTTTATCGAAATAATATTGAATGGGAAAACTTTTTATGTAATGTTGTTATGATTGTTTTTTATAGTTTTGAGACTAATGTTATGTCGCATAAACACCGTGTAATTACAACAAAACGTAAAAGTTGTTGAATAAAGTAGTTTGAAAGCTCAATTTGTTTGGTTTCAATGTGCTTGAAAGATATATCTCGCTAAAAAGGGTGTAATTTATAGACAGAGGTTATATTTTAGACAACAACCTACAGCACACATCCTTGATCTATGTATTTGGATAACTATTTTTCAACTGAATCAATCAAAATTAAATTCAAATCAAGTAAACATAAAACAAAACCACCAAACTTGAAACAGCAACTTGTACTATACACACACGCAAAACTTCATCCCTAAACTACGTAACTTGGAACTAACTTCCACTATCTGTTCAGGCAATCGTCCGCTAACGTCTGAGCCGACGATAAAGACGGAGTCAACGACTCCGGGCGTCGGGCCCGACGAGCCCTCCATGGATGACAAGGGCGACAAGAAGAACAAGAGACAGCGACGTCAGAGGACGCACTTCACCAGCCAACAGCTGCAGGAACTTGAAGCCACCTTTGCGAGGAATCGTTATCCAGATATGTCCACGCGTGAAGAGATAGCCATGTGGACCAATCTTACAGAAGCGAGAGTGAGGGTAAGAATCCTAATATATCTATGTTTAGTTAGTGTCTATTTGTTTTGTAGCAATTCATAAATCAGAACAGTAGGATAATATATACCTAGGTATTGCGTTTATAATTATATTGGACAACGTTCCTTATACCGCTATTGTATTTGTATTCATCAAAATGTAAATTTGGTGTCACCTATTGGGTATTTTCAGCCACAAAATAGTTAATGGCAATCCGCTTTTTATGTCCTTGCAGCAACGTGACAGGAGCGCGAGTGCATTACAATATTAACGAGCTAGATGTTTAGGCTAATCGTCGCATCCGGCGCGTCTTCGGTATTTTTGTGCCGTGCCGGCCGACGGAACACGGAATCCCTTAATCCTCGAGGATTTGATGCGTCTATTTCGGTCTCTTCATAATCCCCGGCTTAAGTCTGATCGCATCCACACTCACTGTCAATAGTTTTGGAAGGCCCCTGTTAGAGATTCTGCGGTTGCAGCCGAGTTTGTAGTGTTTAGCTTGTACTGAATTCATAAAATAGTTTACGGTTTCTTTGGCATGTGAAGTGGTTAGTTTGGATAATCTCTTGAACACGTGTATCGAGGAAATTCTTAGAATTTATTCATATGCATTTTTAAAACCAACGTACTTGAATGTTAGATTTTTTATTCGTTCTCAGTTTCATAAATACGGAAGAATTTTGAATTGTTTATTCTCGAGTATTTCATCGTGACATGATAAATTGAGTTTTAAATGAAACAACTCAGATAAATCACTGTAAGTATCTTTTTTCATTTCCATCAGAGAAAATCTCCAAGAATTTGGCAAGTGTCGTTTGTCATCAATTATTTACGGGTACTGACTCCAGCAACGTAGTAGTGGAAATATTAGTTTTAATTATATATTTGTCATACTATAATTGCAGTTTAGTTAATAAAAAATATGTTGCGGGTAACCTTAAGTTTCTTTTGAATAGGTAGACAAATGTTTGGAAGTATACAACGAACGTGTCCTTCATGAAGAGTTTACAGTTAAAACACCGCTACACAGTCAAATTCAATGAATATGACTGAAAATTCCAGCGGTACAATAATTTCAAGCTAACCGTAACATTGCGAAGAGTGATCCCGCCACAAATACACTGTGGGCAATTAATTACTCGGTTATCACATGCAGATACGTGTAAATCGATACTTTATGAGTCGAGCGCGTTGCTTCAAGTGTTAGGTATTCGTTTCAGTGTACTCGACTGCACTGGATCATACGCGTGTGTTCTTCAAAACATTCCCATTTGTATGCGCTAGGGCTGTGCGCCGTGCGGTGCGTCTTAAGTTTTATCGTAATTGAAGTTGAAGTAGTTTTCTCGAGTGCCAGTTATCATTTCCGTTTGGTTTTTCATGTACCTAGAGCCTAGAACTGATAGAGATATAGGTTTTTACAGCTTTTCGGTAATATGAAGGTAACTTATTTTTGCTAGATAATTATTGTTTTTTTTTTCATGTGTACCTTACTGAAAACAAAATCTCAATGACACAACAACGAAATAGTGTGGTCGCATCTTTAATCAAGATCATTGAAAATAATAATAATTGTTCGTATCATTTCCACACAAAAAAATTCATAGAACGAATCACATTCAATGGAATTAGCACATTTGTACCTTTTCAAAAGTTTTTGACTTGCTACATCCCCAATTTAGTTCGAATCGCCTTAAGACCATACATTTTTGTGCTCGCACCAGCAATTGTCAGGAATCTTCTAGTAATGGATAGGATTCAGATATAGAGCCAGCTTGTCAAAAATAATTAATGTATTTTAGACATACGATGATAAATAAGAAAAAAATTATAATGATAATTATGCAATATTCTAATTCAGCCAGCCCTAAACAGGGGATTATGGTTCGTTCGTCCGCGCAGCGCCGCCGCGCCGCGCGCCGTCTAATAAATCTGTGCGCGCGCGCACCGATAAATCGTTGAACATTATTTTTGTTACCAACTCATTAGGGTCATTGCCTGCTTATTGACTCAATTAGCGTTCGTAAAATATGATACGTTTTGCTTTGTGTTTTCTTAAACACGTATTTCCGTGCAAATTATATTTGTCAAATCAAACCACATTTTGTGTGTGTGTGTTGTTACTTTAAATGTTTTATTATTTTGCGACATTCTTGTTGTTTTACAACTTCTTTTCATATAATGAGTTCAGTGACAGGTAATCACCATTGCTCGAAGCGAGTGAGTGAGTGCAAGACAGAAAATTAGCAAAGGTTACTATTATGCAATAATCAAATATATGTTCTACAAAAATCTGCTTTTTATCCGGTATCATAATCACAAGAGAGTTATTACAAACATCACTAATTTGGGATCAGTTTTTGCTCCACAGCAATTTGTAAACGTAAAACCGCCCTCTGGCAGTTTTCCTTTCTGAGAAACGAAGCGACACGAGCCGCATCGTCGCGCGTCGTCGCCAATCGTCCGTGAAACAGCTCTTGACACATTTCATTTGACGCGATTGAGACCGCCCCGTCTGTTGCGTGACGTCAAATTAGAACATCCATCTTACATACAAATAGATTATTTCACTATTGACGTATTAGACAGACGTTGCTCAAATATTATTGTAAATTGAACTACTTGTTTTGATGTCTAGTGAAAACACATAATATTATTTCGTGAAATCTTAGGTGGTCTAGAATAGATGTCGATAATCCATAGAAGTAGTCGTTGCGTCAGAGGAAAGCAAGTATCAATACTTTGGGAGCTAAGCTTCCTCCACTGTCATTCTCTTTAATTGTCTTTATATTTCTATTTAACAAAATATTAATTCTTTGTTGATGATACAAACGTAAGAAGTCATGCCGATTGTTAGTAGACTTTTAAAGGAATACTATGAGATACCGATACCAATATCTGGGTTATGGAGGTTAGATAGGCAGTCGTTCCATGTAAAATACTGGTATTCAGCTGCATCTGGTTAGACTGAAAGCCGACCCTACCATAGATGAGAGAAGACTAGGCAGATGATGACTACAAGATACTGAAAAATCCAGGTAATTACATATATACTGAGGAAGTTTTTTTCAAAAGTTACAAAAATACATCTTAATGAAACAGAAAAACATACACATATCAAAGCAATAGTTGTAAGATGTGAAAACATTTTAGTGTGTGGATGTGTAAAAAAGGCGTGTATCAAACGCGTCCGGTGACAGGGCAAGCGGCACGAAACATTATTTATTTTACGTGAAAACGGCTCGCCCCAGCGGCTCTCGGTCTGTTTTTGCGATGCTTTTAGTGCACGTCCCTGTCGCCTGTCTCGTTGCATGCAAACAGTTTAGCGAGATTTACCTTGTTTTTACACACTGGCCACGCGTGCAAGAACTAACTCTGTGCTCGGATATAGCCGTGTTAGCAGCGCACCGTTACTATCCACCATTAGTTTGTGTGCACTGAACCAAATAAATCGTTCTACTGACTTCGATTCACTACATCTACATAAATGCATGAGTACTAGACACTCTTCATTATAATATATTTTTATGAATTGATTTCTATCTAATCATAATGTTGCAACTTTATGTAGCCTCCTCCTAATCTACATAATACATTGTTTATACACAGACAATCAGACACTTTTCATTTGAAATACGAGCAAAATAATTTAGTCTAACTAAAATGAGTCACCTAACTAATCATGAAATAAACCTCCTTGACATCGCTAACTCCGCTAAGGCATCCCATCAGTATTGACATTTACAATATAAACAAATGTTGCTATAATTAAATTATTAAATAACATTGTCATGTTCTAACCACGGCTGGCCCGATCCCAACCGGTAGTCTCCGTAATAATCTTACACGAAGAATTTGTTTCAGTAAACAAGAGATACGGTATTAACGCATTTCAATTACAAAATTTATTTCACTCTGAGTATTCCTGCCAAGTATTCGTATTCCCGGAGAGTTTGCTTTGTACGCAAAGTTTTAGAGTTTATTATTGCAAGTCGTACGTTAAGTCGAGGTTGAGTGGCTGGCATACTAGATGTCCAATGAGTTATCCCGATTATGTTTTGATAGGCTTACGGTATAGTGTTGTGATCCCGCGGACTTTGCTCGGCGTTAGAATGGAATTTATATCAATGAATGGGAGCTAAGCACCTCACTGTCAGATACTGCGGTGGTATAACTGTCGATTTTGCGCCAAATCAATTTCAGTAATCTCTGTTTTCGTTTTCTAAACACAGAAGAATTTTTCACAATGATTGTCAGATTTCGCAATAATTTGTGGTTTTGTAAATGCATGTACAAGTGCCCTAGCTACATACTTCGTTCCGCATATTTTTTGTTTCAAAATCTTTTGTTCAATCAATTATTTCAGCGTTATGTTACAATTAGAACACGGTTTCGTTGAAACATTTTTAAGACGGTCTGTGGTTACTGTTACTAGAGTATTGTCCATAATATGGAAGTTACTGCAGCTTGACTCGGCAGGGTGCATTTAATAATCTACTCAACGCTAGGGGCGTCAGCGACTGGTCACGACAGATTAACAGCGGCTAGCTCACAGCTCTAACATTGCTGTTTGTTCGAATTAACTATGTAGCAAGGATATGCACTTTAATGGGCTAGGCTACAACGCGTCTAATAATCCAGTAATATTTTTCTTGAACTGTGATTAAAATATTTAAGAATTTAGAGATAAAAATATTTTTTATATATTCGTGGCATCAGCCACGTAAAAATAATTTATTTCTAGTAGTGTTTAGTAGTAGTGTAGTTTTCCCAATAACAGTAAAGTTCAGTAAAAAATAATTACCTGAAACTAGAAATATCTTCCGTTCCTATGAAGATAAGTTACTTTTTATTATTATTTCGGCACTACGGCAACCCTGACTCAACACGAGTCAATCCCGAGTTTATTATGCTATATCCATTTATGCGAGCGCGTGTTTATTTGACTTTGGAATAGTCTCGGACCAAATCGCACCAGCAATAATAGTTCCACTTGCTTACGACATAAGAACTATAATCCAATGTCCGTAAACTATGGCCATCCTGTCGGATAAACCGTAGTTTGATTGATGACACTAATAAAACTGTGATTCCAGTTTAATTTAAATTTAAGGCAATTTAGCGACCCTGTGGTTCTGCTGACCGTAAAATAACTTCATTACTGGTGCTGGGGTGTGCCATCATTCATCACTAGTAACCTAATGAATTCAGAAAGTCCACAATTTATCCGGCACGTGTTAATATCTAATATTGAGCTGGATAGAGTTTCATTACCTAAAGATTCTGGTTTTCAAATTTCGGAAAAGGTATTACCAAGAACTTCTTGGCACATATTTTTGCCGTTAAACGACAATATAGATTAGGTATGTAGTAGTTTATATAATTACACGGCACATAATCTGCAAGTAGTATAAATAACCGATTTTTTGGTTCCATTCAATGCTTACAGCAAGAGCTTTTTCATTGCTATACGCAGTAAGGAATAGGAGCACAATTTCAAATCATGTAGGTTCAATTATTTTAAACTTAGTTTTTCAAGATTTTATTCGCTACTAAAATGCCCAAATTAATTACCTCGTAGCTAGTTCGTAACTTTGAAATTTCAAGTTCTACGAATTTTCGTAGCACTCGTAGCAAATTCTAAGAATACATGATTTCGGTGTTATGATTCCCATGCAGATACTTACTACGTATATGCTATGCTCGTTCGCTGAAGGCATGTAGTAGAAAATATTCGGAAAAACAGCTCAGACACATATTGAACTTATTCCAAAGTGAACTTCCGAAAAGAGTGTATTATCAACTCTGCCTACCCCTTCAGACAAATTTAGGCGTGAATTTATGTTTTTATATCCTTCATGACTATGATAGAGCCGGACTTATGTTAATGTAAATGATTTTCCTAAACAATTGGCTTCCATATTAAAATTCCAGGGTCTACGATGCTTCGTAGCAACCGTAGCACTTGCTACGAATAATTGATAGTGCTAATATAATTTCCAGAGCACATACTTTACTATGCTCGTTGCAGGCATGTATCAGTAGGTATTCGGGCAAGCAGCTCAGGCACTTATGAAACTTATACGATACATGACTGCCGAGAAGAAAGTGTATTTTCCTACTATCTGGCTACCCCTTCGAAGGATTTAGCCTAGAAGTTATGTTATGTTCTTCATTGCTTTATGATTAGGCTGCACTAAGGTTAATATAAATGTTTTGCCCAAATAATTAAAAAAACCTAATAATTCTAAGGTCTACGAACCTTCGTAGCATCCGTAGCAAGTGCTACGAATAATTGATAGTGGCATTATAATTTCCCGAGCAGATAATATGCTACGTTCGTTGAAGGCATGTGTCAGTAGGTATTCGGGCGTGCTCGCAGGCTCACATTAATCTTGCGTTACATGCGCTGCCTGCCGCATGATAACTTGATAACCCAGACATCTACCGTCAGGCTGCCCAGCGACGCGTCACGTCGGACGACTGACGCCTTTTCATCATTGAACTCTTGTTTCGATATCGTGTCAAGTACACGGCAACTGCTAATAATAACATAATTTTTATTACTGTGCATTTGTGGTTTTCATCCCACATACTCGTAATTTTAATAGCGCAGCCGTTAGAGACACTTTTCATGACCGTTTTTGAAGGCCATTGAAAGCTTTTAGATTCCTACCATTTGTGTTTTTATTAGTACTGGCTTTTGCCCGCCGCCACGGCGCTTCGGCCGCGTGGATGTCTGTTTACCGGTATAAAAAGTATTATATGTGTTAATCCAGGTTATTATAGAATATCTGTGTGCCCAATTCCATCCAAATCTGTTCAGCCGTTTTTGCGTGATTATCGTACAAATTTTCACATTTATAATATTACTAGCTGCGCCCCGCGGTTTCACCCACATATCGAGATAAAAAGCCAAATTTCATCCAAATCCATTCAGCCATTTGTGCGTGAAGAAGTAACAAACATATAAACACCCAAGATTTCGCCTTTATAAAACTAGTGTGATATTAGTAGGATTTCCATTGACAGAATTGAGAAATCAATACAAATTATTCTAAATTGCTCATAAGCCAGTAACTTATGTAGTTGCACAATAAAATAAATTCTACTTTGGTTTGTAAGAATCACATTATCGTATTTGTATCGAATCCGACCTAGCCATAAAGGCTGTAATAAGGACTTGGGTAATGCACACATTTGTATTCGGCTTCACGACTATATAATGCGAATTTACTTATCGTTTCGAGGAAAGTGGGCAATTAATTGCAATTTTGCGATTGTACAAGTATTGCTGATAGAACACACACACACACATAACACATAATCAGCCTATAATGTTCCCACTGCTGGGACACAGGCCTTCTCTTTGTGAGAGGGAGTGGGCCGTAATCCACCACGCGGGCCCAGTGCGGGTTGGTAGATGTCACATGTCTTCGAATTTTTGGTTCTAGGACATATTTACCGGCTTCCGCACGATGTTTTCCTTCACCGTTTTGAGATGATAGAACATTGCTTTTAAATTATATTCAGGACTAATCCAAGGGTTAAAAAATGACCAGGCAACAAACATCAAAAGAAATATCAACAATATAAGCGATAGCTGTTTGTTTGTACCTACGTAGGCTTATGTTACGCGTATAGTCGGTATCGAAAGGGTGTCTCTTGGGTAATATCATTTGAAATCACGTGTGAAACCACTAATAGAATTTGTCACAATCTTGCGTAGGTGTTAACCCTTCAAATGCGACAAACAACCGGCTCATGGAATAAATTAAAGCGAACACGCATTAGTATCGATTTCAGAAGCATTAAAAAGTGTCGGGGAGTCTCCTTGCCGGGTGACGGAGGGCGCGGGTCGGTCACCATCCTGCAATAATATATTTAAAGGATTAGCCCCGCGTCGCGCGGCGCAATATCGCGACCCTCCTCGGGTCCCAGCGCCCCGCCGCGCGCTCGCTGTCCGCCGCTATTCAAATAATGGAAATTATTTCCACATATGTGCACCTAAATAAATATCATTCCGACGTCATTATTGAACACCCCCGATGTTTCTGTGGAGTTATTTTCACCCGTTTGTTCGCGGTCTGAATGGGAAATAGCGGATGTGTGAAGCTTTTCGTTTTGGTAATGGAAGTGCCCACATATTGGATGGTTTCAATGCCATTAATATAATCTGTATTTGATTTGAAATTGATAAAAATGTCGAGTTCAAAATCTTTTCATCCCCACGTGTGTATTTAGATAGTAAAGCGCGGTTTACCTGTGTCACCCTGTGTACGAAACATGCGCTCATGCGAATTTGTGAAATTTATGTTTCGAAAAATAAACGATTGTATATGGGGTGGAAACGACCGTTTATGTTCACTTAACCGAGGAAAGAGGGTATTATTTACCGTTTCGGCTGGGTGAACCCGCCACAGTGAGTGAGACAAATACCGCCGGCGGCACAATATTTATTGCAGTCGCTACGTGGATTGCGCAATTTATCGCGGAGGTGTCGTCGGAGCGATCGATCGCCGGGTGACGGACGCGCGCCATACATCAGCGCGCGCGTTATCTGCGCTCACGGCGACTTATCACCGCTCGCACTCCGCCTCCACACTGCAACACAGAGCGGTTCCTCGGCGTGCTGCCCCCAGTAGCCGCTCATTTATTGCGGCTCGATCAAGTCGCGGCGAGTGGCGGCACCCGTCCCGCCCAATCGCGACGCTCGTTTATCTTCATTTCGCGGCCGCAATTAGACGGGTCGTTGGCTGCGGCGTGCGGCGGGGCGGGGGCTCGGCCTCTACGTGGCTCGAATACGCGCGCCACCGCCATCGCCACCGCCACGACGCTCTGTCAACTTTGTAATGAGTAAAGTTGATAACTACGCAACGCAAGTCGCGTCCACATTCTGAATCTCGTTAAAACTTATAGAATCGCCATGAAATCATCGGACACCCAATTTACCTGTCTCCAATAATTTACCTCTTACCCCAAAAAAGGTTGCATTGGCTAAAACTTTTAGGTAAAAATATTTTATAAGACAAGATAAAAAAACAACGGGAGGGGTCCGTGGCTAAATAATAACAGCCGCACAGGTCGATCGATCAGGTTAAGCTACGCTTGCCGCGGTTGGTCTGTGGATGGGTGACCATCTTTACATACCGAGACCCCTCCGTGCCTCGGAAAGCATGTTAAGCCGTTGGTCCCGGCTGTCATTCGTGGAACTTTGACAGTCGTTACACGTAGTCAGAAGCCCGAAAGTCTGACAACCAGCCTTATGAAAAGGGGTATCGTAGTCGTTCTATGTAAAATACATGTATTCAGCTGCATCTGGTTAACATAGTTGGGAAAAGGCTAAGCAGATGATGGAAGATAGAAATAACAAACGTAGCTAATTTAAGATATCACCCATACTAACAATATTTCTTTATTGCAGGTTTGGTTTAAAAATCGAAGAGCGAAATGGCGGAAACGGGAAAGAAATGCTATGAACGCTGCAGCAGCCGCCGCTGCAGACTTCAAGAATGGCTTCAGCACTCAGTTCAACGGCCTCATGCAGCCCTTCCCTGACACGGACGCGCTGTACTCGTCCTACCCGTACAACAACTGGGCCGCCAAAGTGCCCAGCCCGCTCGGCACCAAGAGTTTCCCGTGGCCCGTCAACCCGCTGGGTGGCGTCGTGCCAGCCAGCCATCACCAGGGCTCCGTGAACTGCTTCAACACGCCTACTTCCATGGGCGGCGTAGGCGGTGGTGGTATGGGCGGCGTGGCGGGCTCGGGCGGCGTGGGCGGCGGCGTGGCGCCGTGCCCCTACACGCCGCCCAACCCGTACAGCATGTACCGCGCCGAGCCGTGCGTGGCCATGTCGTCGTCCATCGCGTCGCTGCGGCTGAAGGCCAAGCAGCACTCGTCGGGCTTCGGCGGCGGCTACGGCGGCGTGTCGCCCGTGGCGCGCGCGGGCTCGGCGCCGCTGTCGGCGTGCCAGTACGCCGGCGTAGCCGAGCGGCTCTGAGACGAGGCGCGCGGCCGCGACGAGCGCGCGGCCTCCTAGTCGCCGCCGCTGCCCGCGCCGCAGCACGCGCCGCGCCCGCACCCGCTCTACACGCACCTGTGGGACTGGTTCGACTAGCGCGCGCGCAGCGGTCTTGTGCAGCAGACTATACACGTTCCATACGAAACCCGGGCAATAAAAACCTATCGATGACGTTCTAAAGTTACTGTAAATATGTAGTTATGTATGTACGTATACCAAAGCGATGTGTGCAATTTTTACAAGCTTACAATGTACTTAGATTATGTAATGTAAGTGTTTAGTTTAATATCGAACATTGTACATAAATAAACTTGATAATTTATTTGAAGAAGAAATAACGAGCATTTGAAATCGTAATAGTAATTAATATAGCAATCATAAGTTAATGTTGTTGTTCCAAATGTTTCTTTTGTTGTGTTTTATTGAGAGGAGCTGAACTGACCGTACGCTCAGCCTCTCCACTTAACATTTCGTGCTACGCATTTAATACATGCATATCAAACATGAATCGAAGTGCTCCCAATGTGAATATGTATACGCGAGCACTATTGAAGTTGTGTTACAACACAACATTTCCTACCTACATGTTATTATAATAGGATTATCCTGAATGAGAATTCAAAAATACATTCACAGATTGTTGCTCTTTACGTATAAATTCAAAAAAATATAACGTTTAATTGACGTGTTACAACAGTTTGATTTCAAATATACCTTAATAATGTAAATATAGGGTATTATGATAATAAGATTGTAATTGAGTACATTTTAAACGGATGATTTTAATTAAACCTTACCTTTAACCAAAATGAATGGTAATCAAATAAAGTCAATGCAAATATGACGCAATATAAAATTCCTATTAGGCAATCTTGGTAACAATATAAGACGATGTTTCCCGCAAAATTTTATGATGTACAAGAATAAGGCAGCTTCACTTTCTCATAAAAGTATTATTATGAACAGTTTGCTGCTAAACGATTCGCTGAACCTTTCTCAAAATCTCTCTATACAAACCTATTACTATGCCATGTCTGTACCAGATTCTATAATACACTAGAACATCCCTACTTTTCTTTTTAGAAAGAGCTCATTTGAACTAATCTTACCAGAGATGATATCTCATTACGAATTAATTTTCTCGTTCCATCAGCATTAGACTGAATTTGAATTGCCAATTTATGAAAACCAGAGCAATTTAGTTTAATTGTGTCTTAGACATTTTTATTACTTCCAGTGTGAAATGAAGTTGAGATTCAATTACTTACCTATTATAAAGTGCGGTTGGTAGCCAAAGAATTTACTTATTTGATAGTGTTGAGGACTTTGATATGTAAATATTTCTCTACACTTGCGCCTACGCGCTACGGCGACTACGAAAAATGCTACGCGGCGCTACGGTGATGCTACGAAAAGTTTTTTATTCATCCTGATTTATGCCACTATTGTTTTGAGAAAATGGGTGTTTTTATTAATAGGTACGAGTTCGAAACTAAACCTTGTGTTATAAATATTTAAATATGGAAGTTTTGTTCGCCACTTATTTGTGAAACTACCGTTTTTCGTCGTAGCCAACGCGCAACGTGACTAAATCCTATTAACGACCAGCATTATGTTTAATAAGATTTCGCAGAACATCCATTGCTAGAAATAGCTGCTTACCTACACAATGAGATTAACGTAACCAGGATCTCAATATTTATTAAAATATTTATAACTTAACACCGTTTATGGATGTAATAATTGTAAAATATTGTAACTATTTAGATGTAAACATTCACTAGTTTTAACATTTAGTTTAATACACGAATTAGTATATCCTACTTCCGTGTGCCTACCTAACAATGAAGAAAACACTAAATTATGAAAATAAACTATGTAAATATATAGATTTGACTTTAAATAATAATTGATGTGAAATTCGAGGTTTTCATTTTATACATATCAGAACAAAATATCTGCGAAACGAATAGTTTGTTGAAGTTATTTTGTGAGTAACAATTAAGAGGATACTGATTGTTTTGTAACTTAAAAAAACCTCTAGTCATAATAAAAGATATCACAGAGTATTTTTGGTTTTAACTATTCATTCTACGTTCCCAACTCCTTTTGAACAGAAAAATTTTTTTTTTTTTTTTTTTTTTTGTTAGCCTATAGTGTCCCACTGCTGGGCAAAGGCCTCCCCCAAATCCTTCCAGGAACTCTTTTCCCGCGCCACCTCGAACCAGCCCTCGTTGTACGCGTCCAGGTCATCTCGCCATCTCTTTCTAGGCCGGCCTCGGCGGCGCCGTCCATCTTCAGGCACCCATTGTGTGAAGATTTTTGCCCAGCGGTCCTCGTGCATACGGCTGATGTGACCCGCCCAATCCCATTTGAGCCTGGCAGCCTTCTTTCCTACATCCAGTATGCCCGTTTTGGAACGCAGCGTGGTGTTCCGAATTCTGTCCTGTCTTTTAACACCCAGAATGCTGCGTTCCATCGCTCTTTGGCAAACTCCAAGGCGGAACTTTTGCGACTCGGTGAGCGACCAGGTCTGAGCACCGTAGGTTAGGACGGGCAGAATACACATATCGATGAGTTTGCGCTTCAGGGAGAGAAAAAAATACGTGCAGAAAATCCAAGCGTTGTACCTGTCTGTGTTTAGCTATTCATAGAATTCAGAGGGGCAGTTCTCGTAATTTTGAGAACGTTTACATCTCAGTCTCAATCTGTCAAAAATACCTCTAATTTCCCTACATTTTGACAAGTTTTTGACATTTTTTTATAGCCGAGATGAGACTGCGACTAGATTTTGAACGTTTTAAATTACGAGAATTGGCCTTCAAGACATGTAATTCTTTACCATAAAAATGAAAGCCTATTTCACCCACTACTAGAAAACATCTCATCACAGAACACATCCATAATGACGGGGGTCGCAAGGATATTACTGATATGAACACACGACACGCGGATTGGTTTCCGTAAGATGTTATTAGGCACCCAGATGGCTAGCCCTTTATCCGTCATACCGGAAAATGATAGGCTTACTATCCGTGAAAATACATACTACAGATGAGATGTTCCTCTATGTCTGATGATATGACGCCGAGGTGCCGATAACGAAGGTGTAGATCCAACGAGTAAGTATAAAATCAGATAAGATACCTTTTCACACATCCTGCGGTATGTAGAAACAAATCGGGCAAATATGGTTCATTATGGACAGTGTCATAATAATTATTAGAGTCGGAAATGGAAAATTCGCAGGTAGCTCACAAACTGCAATTTTCTTGTGAATTTATCTCACTGCGTGGTTTTTCCGCTAAGCCTCAAAAGACTGAAACATCTTGATTATAATAAATGAAGTGAACCTAGATTTATTATCCTGGCTATGTTGAGAACGTTTTTCTGCCTGAACAGACGCTGAAAAGTAGGTAATTCATCTGGATTAATTTTCACTTTAACATGGATTGATTCATAAAAGGCAGTCTCTGAAATCAACAACGCAAAATATTTTATTATTTTCAGTAATTGTAGTAGAGTAGGTACTAATATCAAAGTAACTGCCGTAAATATTTAGTAGTTTACATCGTAAATGATTGATAAAGTGTGTTATTCCAAGTGGCGAAAAATACCTAATGAAATCAATTGTATAACACAATTATCACACAAGTTATATAAATTATCTTTCTATAATATAATATCCTACAATAAGTAAAGGCTTATAAATGGATGTGGAGCTAATACTCGGAGGGCCAATAACCATTCATACAATCTGATGGATGCAATCATTAGATGGCATAGTTGATATTATTTCTAAAAAAATACAAAAGATAGGTATTTAAGACAATCTACAGAAAACCTGCGATGTTTGCAAATTATCGGATTGCATTAATCACCATGTCTGGCTCAAAGGTGTTCGCAGATTGTTCTTCAAATGAAATCAAAATCGTTTATTTGCATAAAATGTGGTGGTACGAAAGATGCGACATATAAAATTCAGTGCAATGACATCTGTATCTCCGTGTTAGAGATTCCTGCAATTACATCTACATACTTCAGGACTTGCAACCAATGCCGCGATGCTGCCAAAGAATCTGACGACTCACTGTCTGACAACTAAACATACCTCGTAGTGTTACTAGTCGTTCGATAATTATTCCGCTACCTAGGTAATAGGTAATAGGTAATACGGGCTGGTATCCGCAACTCCACGTCAATGCGCGTATTTTGCGTACGGGTAATAAATAGCGAACGACCAATAAAAATTAAGTATCAATCGATCTCTAGGTCTAAGGGCAACAAGAGGGGCCACTGACGTACAATTTTGAATAAGTCTTTATAATCTGCACAAATGCACGTGCTCAAAGAAACCAAGCAGAACCTGCCAGATTCCATAAATCCCACCTGCAAATTATTCAAAGTGAATTTTAAAGCAATATAGGTAGGTAATACAGAGTAAAATAAAATGTTCGAACCAAACTAGGTCTCTCGAATGCGACACGATAAAGTCGCGTCTAGAATGTTGCAGCGAAAGATGTGCATTATAGTGAAATGGAAATAAATTTCACGTTACTGTAAGCTATTTTATAGCGCGGCCAACGACGACGGCTGCCAGCGCGGGAGATAGATTGCGTTGTCATGGCAACGCAGCCCTAGCCGCCTTCTAGCCGCGTAGACTTGGAAAAAAATTAAATGAGGTTAATATACCTACAGAATTGTAGGTGCATAGGCAGCCGAAGCTGCAATCTCAGGTCTGCTACGAAACCTGTTACGGTGTGTGGTTCCACAGGAATTATTGTTTATCTTTTCACGGCTTTGCTAATATTCTTTAGCGAAATTGCTTTTTAAAAACGTGAGTGTAAAGCATTATGTAGGTAAAGCGCTTAGTAATTAGAAAAATCCCAACAAAATTCAAAAATTAAAGCTGGTCTTAAGCTCCGTATATCCAATAAATTGCCAACAATTGATTCATGAAAATCTGTGACATTAGCCGGAAAGTATACAATAATCCTGCGAATGATTATCGGCGCGGCGGCGGCGCGGGCGCGGTCTCGGCGCGGACTCGGCGCGGCGCAAACACACAGTTTCCAGGTGCTCGAATCCGAGCGCTTTAAGGATTTAGCCGAGGATTTGCTTTCAATATTAGCCGCCGGCCGCCGGGGCAGGCCCATTCCGTTCCGCCCGTACCTTTTTTATTATTTTGTCGCATCGTTTTGGCTCTAAATGGAATCATTCCGCCATCTACATTTTTATTTTTCAATTGCTCCCCGATTAGTGGGATTAGCCGTATCGCTTTCCGATTCTTTGCTCCTTTTGGTGGGAGCTTTCGCGGACTAACGCGGCCGCGCTGTCGCCCGTTCTAATCGCTTTCGGTTTGGGACGCGATCAAGCCATATTCGGGTGGCGCGTTGATTGTGCCGAACGGGTTTGACGTCAAAGGTCGGTTTCGGCCGGTGTGTACAGCATCGTGTTTGTCGACGCTGTCATTATCAGAGAGTCAATGTCGAGTTTTTATTATTTGATGTTTAATTAGGGTACATAGTATTTGTTCACGGTTCAGTGTGTGCGCAAGCACGAGTGTGCGGTGGCCGCGACTGGGGCCCGCGCGTCGCGGCGCTTATCTTTATGGTGACAAACATTAGCGTGGCTTTTTATTTTATCAAGGATCGCCTTAGTCACCGAGGTCCGGAGTCTACGTGCGCATGTGAGCACCTTATCACATCAACCCTATATTATATTTACCTGACGCCAACATAAGATGTAATATTGTACGTAATGCACGCACACAAAGACAGTCGATGCGTCGCTAGTTAGCATACCTATGTGTAATGGAAGTTAGTAGACTTGATGACAGTACCATACTTACGTAGTGTACCTCTGTGTACCAACTGTCTAAGTTATCTAATAAGTATTATTGTTAGATTCCAATCAGAGAGCATTGTCACTGTCTGTGATCATATCACAATAATTATGTGAATCAGCATCGTATTCTTGGATTTTAAAATATTAAAACGATCTATTATGTGTATTTCTGCCATGCAGATGTTAAAACAATATCTTTGTCGCCGGCGCTATAAGTATTTAGCTAAAGAATGAGCAATGAGAATGTTTTTTTGTTAAAGTTAACTTGATGATATGTCTAATTTGATATAGTTTATTCTAGTTGTTTAATTACATTTTTAGGAGTAAGAGTTTATAATTAAGCTTCAAAATTAGTAGTGGGAACATTAAAATATATATATTTTATAATCTTCTCAATATGGATAAGAATTTGTATTTAGAAGAATAATTGTCCAAAACGAAGTTCTACAGTCTACCTCTATACACTAAAATGGTTTCCCTCGACAACCCCTTAAAATGCAATTACGTTTTTCCATGTCGATATGATTACGTCACACAAACATAAAGGTAGGCACGCATGTCAATAGTTAGAGAACGTAGAGGGTTAGGTTTTGGGTGGAAAGGATCAAAACGGGATTAGAGGAACGACAACCAATCAAGGGTAACTGGACTGTTATACCTACGCGAAATAAATGCGGCACATAAAACTTATTCACTGACAAACTATTTTGAACTCTACGTTGGTAACATAGGCTTCAAAATCGGTTGTTTCATGGAGTTTATTGATGTTTTGTTTGGAAGGGAGGGTAGATGGATGAGGAGGGCGAGGGTAGCGAGTGCAACCTCCGCAGACAATCTTACAAGTTAATTGTGTTCCGTGCCTGAAGCTGCCTGACTACGGAATAATATCGCACTCACTACGTTGTGCGCCTATATAACTGCGAACGGAAAATGTACCTACTACCTACTTACAGCGGAATTGAAAACTTGTTTGAAATAAGTTTCGTAGTCTCGATACATTTACTAAGTAATGAGACTTCAGTATATTTCATTCGTTGGTATTTGTACATTGGCATGGTTTATAGCTTTTTTTTCATTATGGAAAACAATTTACTTAAATAGGTACACTTAGGGCTTACATATCATAAAACTTGTGATTTTAAAAGATTTTAAAAACAAAACCTATTATTTTAAATAAGAGAGAGCACCTTTTTGTTGAGGCTTAGCATTCTCGCTAACAAGTTACTGTACAAGCCTCACGTCACTTAATACCTTTTAACTTATCAACATAAAACATACTTTCTCATGAATAAACAAGCACCTAGTTTACATCATATGACATACAGGGAGTTTAATAAACTTTCTAGACATATTACATCGTGCATCGCGTAGGGCGGGCGACTTGGGCGGGTGGGTGCTACGCCCGGGGGTAGGGCGGGGGGTAGCAGTAAATAAATACACTGCGACACGGATTTATTGCAAACACTACTCAACTCATGCAGATATGTTTACTTCATAAAGAAGTTGCCAGTTGAAGGCTTTTGTATCCCTAACTTACAAAGCAATACTTGGAAAATTTTGCAGTTATTTTTCCATTTTCCTTCAGCTTATGTACTCTGAATTATATATTTGAAAGTTTCATGAACAAAAGTGTTCAGTGCAGTGCGATCTCTGGGCTTTGTAATAGTCTATTCAATATGCTACGTTGCTACGAAAGTTCGTAGCTTTAGTTCCAAATTCATTCAATCGTTAGTAGTCGAATACAGACTTGGATACTGTGTTTACTCGGGTTCTTTTGAAAAGTTCTTTATTTTAATTTTATAGAAATAAAAGCAAACTTCAATGGGGATAACGGGAACAGACCATAAAAACTACCGATTTTAAGACAAAAAATCGTTTTTTTGTTTGAATCCTCCTAAAACGCCGGATTGAAACATCCAATCTGATTGTTGATACGATAATACTTAATACCTTCATATCAAATTCTATAGTAAATATTATCGCACATAAACATATTACATAAACCAAAAAAGGTGCATCGTGCCCTTGAGTATAGTTTATCAAAGCAGGTGAATAGAGATAAGAGATGTGAATTTTGCAATGCGATTTGTACGTGGTATTTTCATATGTCAAAAAGATAATTTTTGAAAAGAAATCAATTTGAGCGGCAGGTAAAGGGCGAATATTTATCAAATCATAGGTATCGACCGATAAATGCGCGCGGTAAAATAATAACAGACGACCCATAAACAGATAGTAAAATAAACTAAAATGAAAGAGCCTTTACTTTAAAATTTAAAGGCCTTCTTACATCATAATCACAAGCTTATTAGCATATTCCACATATTACGTATTCTGAAGTGTCTCCGAAAATACTTGAGGCTCCATAAACCTTGCATTTAAATACTCATCACGTCAACACTAACGTATTATGATATGTTACGAGTATATCCAAGGTTCGAGTGGTTGGAAGCCGAAATCAAGAGCTGGGGGATGCCTCGCGGCGCGGGGGGTGGGGAATGAAGATTTACGATCGAGGCATAACGAGCGCTAGATGAGGCGTAAAGAAGCCCAATTCCGGTTATTATACTTACAGCCCCGCTATAGACTGTGTTTATACAGTTTTATACCTTATGGAACTTATATTGGTCGTCTTTGGATTGTAAAACTAAATGGGAGTTTGAAAAACGTTTTATGCGTTTATTGAATTTTAGCGTTGCTTAATTTTAAAGAAAGGACTACGAGATTATTAATACTACATTATCGAGGTCTTCGAAGTTCGGAATCTAATTTATCTATATCTTTAAAAACTTCCAGACCTCTACGGTTACGTATCTATAGAAATTGAATATCTACACAGGAACGTTACTATTATTTTCAATGACTGCAGTATAAGTATAATGATCTCATCTTCATTTCATCACTTATTACCATCTTTTTATTTAAAGGCACACCAAACTGAGGCCAACTGTAAGGTAGTGAAACTTGAAAATTGCATTTATTCAAAAAAACATTCTGGATTTTTCTGTACCTAAGGTTCACTAGAAGAGGGCACTAAAAAAAGGTATTGTCCAAACATACTGAAGGACCAAGCTTTCTTGGAATTGTGCCACTACATAATATAACCATAACCAATTACTTCACCTAAACCTACAAAATAATACATGAACCTACCTTGTACCTATTGTGTGTTCCACGAATATGTAATACTCGTAGGTACCTACGCTGCGGTAGAAATACCTGCAGACGGAATATGAAACTCGGATGCAGCGGTATTTAGCCAGGCCAGGCCCCAGGGCGCCAGAGTACGTCGAGGGGTACGGGAGGAGGCGTACGTAACTAATTTCTGGATTAAGCACATTTGCAAATGTAATTTGTATTCATTAAAACATCGCAACATCGTACGTGTAATGTTTTTAAACGGAAAAACCGGTGCGACATTTCATTACGGACCGGTTTTGTACTTTGTAGTCGAAATAACCGAAATTGTGTGTTTTGTTATTTGTTGGTACTCGTATTGCATTAATAATGAAACTTATGAAAGGAATTTCTGTTTGAAGTTTTCATGTTTTCAGCTGAAAACTTTCAGCATGGTTAGGTTCATAGAACAGATAGAGCTGTGGATTATGCTCATAAAAATATTATGAGTTAAATAACAAATTAACACGAAACCCCTGAAAACTGATGTAATTAAATAAATATTCATTTCCAGACCAGACTTTGTAGACCATATAGACCTGATAATAAAATATCTTTATATCATTAATTTTGTTCAATTGCATTCAATAATATATAGCGTATCAATTAAGGTTCCACTCTAATTCAAAATTCATTCCACATTCACACTAAAGCAACATCCCAAAACAATATGAATCACTCGCATACATTGTCGGTACTGAACAAACATCGCATAAACCGTGTTCAATATAAAATTTATAAACAAAACAGTGGCGGAAATCAAATGAGCGTATATCAGAGGAGGGCACGGAGCGACGGAGCGGAGCGAGCAAAGCGGCTCGTCGCCACTCAAACGACTTTATTGTGCTGTCGTTCAAACGCGACAGAACCTAATAGAATTAAATTGGGAGACGCTGCTCCGTTATGTGGAAAATAATAACACCGAGTGGCTGCTATCTCCGTAGGTTTCACGCGCCGGTGGCAGGGGCCAAACTAATGGAAATCCAGCCAATGATAATCTGTTTTCTACACCATTAATCCTGAACTAAGTCTGAGTACAATCTGTGGCGTCTCCGGGAGAGCGACTCGAGTTTTATGCCCTCGTTAAGGTCCGCAATTTGTGGAGTCGGGCTGTTAAGACGGTTTGCCCTCATTCGCTCCCAAATCCTAATTCCGACCGTGGACTTTCTTAATCTTACGATATTGAGCTGGAGGTAATTGTTTCAAAATTGTAGCTGGGATAGTTGTTTCTCGACGGTTTAGTGGTGCCCGCTAATGTATGGTGTTGTTACCTTGAGTTACGTCGGGTGATTGCTGATTTATAACAATATATTCTACCAGGCATGGCTAATTGGATATCCTCAGCAATACCGTTTTAAAACAGGAATTCTGTGGAATTGTAGCAATTCAGCTGCAACATTACGTAGGTAGTTCAATAGCCCGGAGTTATACATGTATCGAATTTTGCGTAAGTGAATGTTCTGAAAGTGAATTACCAATAATACGTTTTTATATCCCAGCTGCAAGAGCGTTATTTAATTCGAGCTAGGTACATGTTTATTTAGTGTGCTCGGCTTATCCAAATAACCGATACTTTAAGGGAATAGAGCCGTGGAGGAGCACAATAAAAACGAAAGTAATCATGCAAATTGGTGAAGGAGGAAAGTTGAATTAAAAAGCGGGTCTGTGCGGGCGGCGGCGGGGGGCGGCGCGGTGCGGGGCGGGGTAATGTGTCTTAATGACCGCAATGGATGAGCACCGTAATCCGCCCTCCAGCGGCGGCGCCCGCAACCTTTTGCTCCTGCTCGTTAGCTATCTACTCGCTGCTACAACCCTGCCCTCCTACTCAATTGTTTTAGATATACGCGCCGCGCCGAGATATACTGTTATATTTATTCCTCCGTCGCGCTGAATAAACAAACACTAAAGCAGATTTCATCGAGCTCCGGCGGAGCTACAAATCTTAGACGAGCGGGTGGCAATAAAAGTGCAAGTAATCAAAAGCCGCTCGTACGCCGGGACGCTGACGTCGCGACATCATGTCATGAACGATAAAATTCAGGTCAGCAATAAGCAGTGCGGGCGGTGTGCGACGCGGCACGACGCGACAGGACGCGGCGCAACATCGTGTCGCACGCACGACGCGCACAGACACCACATCATCAAATCAACATTTGCAGATTCGCGAAGCTTTGCCTGGGAGATTTAGAGGTGGAAGGAAAATAAAAAAGTTCGTAGAGGAATCCGGCTTGATCCCTGTTGCCTTTATGGTAATGCCGGGATGCGTGTATTCGACTATTCAATTTATATTTTTTTCCCTTTCGCCTTATTTCTTTCTCTCCGAAATTATCTATCCTTCGAATTTCGTTTCGCACTGTATTGTATACGGGATTCGATGTTTGCGAATAAGGTACGACTTTGCCTGAAAATATCACGAATAACCGCGGCGGATTGGCTTTGTTCACGACTTCAAACAAGTTTTCTTTTCGTATAAATATTATGTGTATAAAGCAGGCTGCTCGCTGAGTGCCGTGGGGCGGGCACACACACAGCCGCACAAACTTCCCTCCTTGTATATTGCACTCGCTACCAGCTTTAGAATTTTGTAAGCACTGACAAAATGGGTACATTTACAACGGATTCTACTGCTTTTTGCACTTTCAAACATATACCATTTGGAAATGCTGTTGGTTCTTTGTCCAACCCAGCTTTATACTGGAAAATAATTATATTCTCACCCATTCTTATGTTAAAGTAAGTACCTATAATTCATTTGAAACAACATCATAACTTAAAATCACAATATTACCGTTGTTGCTATGCGCTTACCTCGAACAAATGCCACACAACTTATTTTCCTCAATTTTCTTTGAGCCTTATGTTACACAGTTTGTCTTTATAATAAGGAGGCAATTAATCGTCAATATTAATGAAGTCATTGCATGTGTATATTAATTATATTTATCAATAAATCTTTATGAAAAACAAATTACTTAATAAACCGCTTGACATTTTCTCCTAAAATGCGCCCGTACAAGTAGGCATGTTCAAATTTAACATTGTTCTTCCTTCATGAATAAATCATAAGAAGTAAGCGAGGGCTCTACGCCTTTATAATTCTACATAATACATTAAAACGTTGTACAGATTGCCTTCTACTTTAATAATATCAACTTAATGGGTATTAGTACCTATGTGTAACGGAAAATGCTTGCCGACTATATTTTTGTTTTGTATTTACCGTACATAATATAAAATCTACAAAGTTCGGTATTATTTTACCCTTAAAACATTTGTTTATTTAAAGAAATTATTTTACAAAATGCGGATCGTTTATCGTGCATGTTTTTAGCGAATCGTGTGATATGATTTAGTGCACTCCGCGACATTAGGTGGACTAGAGTCGGGTGGCTCCTAATCTTGAGTAATGTCCTCCATTTGTCTTCGCGATCGTTCACGTGTAATTGGACGGTCACCGTTCAGAATCACTGCTTCAATATTCATCGTGGGAAAAATTACTGTGCATTGTCCCAAATCATGTACTTACCTAGATAACTGACGTTTTCTGACTATCAGAAACAAATGGAAAACAAAATCAAATTGTAATCGGTGTGCACTACATACTTATTTTTAAAGATGATCAAAAACAATTACTCCTTAAAATTAAAACTTTGGTACATAAATATTGTCTTTACAAACAAGCTATAATCTCACTGGAAAATAAAGCACTGTTTAGCAATAATTGCCTGTAATACTTAAAACAAAAATTAATATTTGTTACATTGCCTACTGTTTTTTCATTATCTTGAGCTTTTCTTCTTTAGCCGTTCAATAGAAAATTAATAGGCAACCATGAATTTATGGAACTTGAAACATTTTCTTTCAGTTTACCTTGGACATTACTGACATCAGTAAAGGAATAACACCGTAACATATACATAAGTCTAAAATCGCCAACCCGTGGTGATCAATTCTCGTGCCTTCTTTGTACGAGAAGAAGTCTTTGCCCTGCAGTGGGAGAATAATAGGCTGGTATTATAATAATTTTTTGATTTGTTAACTGTACTAACTTAACATACGTCAAATACTATTCAGGTTTTTGCTCGAAGGTTTGATACGACGTTGGTTTTCTACAGATTTTAAAAGAAAATAATTATGTAGAAAACCAAAACACAACATCATCATCAACATCTAAAACTAACGAAGCAAGTACAGTCAACAAAAGAGATAAGTATGCAGGATCGTGAGATATAGTTGAAGTTTAGTGAGAAACCGATGGATGTTCTCGAATAAAATTTATTTATTTATTTATAACAATCTTACCTACACTATCATTACAGATCTATGATCCAATGCGACAGAGTGGCCTTACTAACTAAATCCTAAATCTACACCTTATACCTAGTTAAAAAATATCTTAATCTAAATTACTTATTATATATAGTGTAACTTTTGCGAATTTCCTCTAGTTGCTCCACAATACATCAACCCTCCCGTGAACCTCATTCACCACGCGTATGGCTCTAGTGAGAGGAGTTCTCGCCAGTAGGTTGGTCCTGGCTGCAGGCACAGCGAGCAGGGGCAGGCGTTGCCGCCTCCACAAGTAACCGGTCGGGCACGTACAGCTGTAGGTGTCGCAGCACTCCCGGGTTATGTTATGTTATGCGCCACGCCACATAGTAGTTTCACTACATACGCTACGAGCGAAAACTCCCGTCGTACTCTCAGAGTGTTATACCCTACCATACCCAGAACAAATAGTGTAGGGTACATCAATGGGTATAATGGATATACCCCATACAGCTTGTAATACAAGTGTTTCGTGAACTTATTTTGGATACGTTCCAACATACTCGTAACACTATATTTCGCCTCATGAGGAGCCCAAATGAATGCGCTATGTTCGAGGTGACTTCTGACTAATGCGTCATATAGTACCCTTAGTGTCGTGATGTTGGTGAATCCTAATCCTAATTTTATTAATAGAAAACAAACAGCTCGTTTATTAAACTAAATTTCATCCATCGGTTTTTTACAAAACTTCAACTATATCCGACGATCCTGCATACTTATCTCTTTTGCTGGCTGTACCTAAAGTCTAGCATAGGTAGGCACTTATGCTAGACTTTAGGTACTTCGTTAGTCTCCCATAGATATAAGCTTCTTCATAAGCTTGACATCGTCTGGGTTCGCGGCATCGTGAATATAGCTTGTAATATATTGGTGAAGACAAGATAAGAAGAAAACTCAAATTATAGCTTCTTGATTTGGTTTCTTTGGTTTGTGAGTATTTTACATTCCAATAAACTGTAGTTTAAGTAGGAATTGTATTATATTAATAGGTAATTATGCAAATAAAGATTCCAGACACAACATCACCTACTAGAACTTACCATAAAGTTTACTTACTTGACTAACGTTTATTTTATTTTCCACAAAAGCAGAGCTAGTTTTCTCAGATCCAGTGAAAACTGAAAGGCCATTAAAATGCACTCTCGTCTTTATATGCCCATTTAGTAAATAGTTACCGACGTGGACTGCAATCATATTTTTTGATCCACAATAAATTGACAATTTTATCTTACGCCAGTGATTCAGGGGGACTGGAGAGCCTTTTAAATATATCGAGTATTTCAGTGCAACGATACAGCGAGTTGTTTACAGTGGGGGGTTGTGGTGGGTACACGTGGGGGTCGCGGGGGGGTGCGGCCCGGAGGGGAGGGTTCAAGATGGCGGCGTCGCCAAGGCAACGGTGCAGTAGCTTCCTTAATCGACCGTCGCAGGCCCGCGCCGTCTCCGGCCCACTCTCATTTATGTATTGTATTGCACTTGAGGACTGACTTGTGTTTTATGATGTTCACGCTGCCTATGTACTATTCTAAATGGGTTTTTGTAGACAGATAATTGGATTTCAGTTGGGAAACTGAGATACATTTATGCGGGAATAGAGTCTACGCTGATACAACAATTAAAACTAATGAAACATTCAAGTAGAGGTTAAAGAATAAAAGTTTTCCTATCCACATTTTCCACAGATATTCCACCATTTCCCCAATAACCCAACTACATCGGTCACTGTCCCACCTTACTCCACTAGCTCACAAACAAGCATCTTGCGGTCCCGATTTGTAAATAACGTACGTTCAAGAGTCGTTAGTTCTCCGATCAGTTAGGTCAGTCCATAATCCAGTGGCCGCCGCCGCTGCAACCGCCGCGGAGCCAATAAAAAAGAGTTATAGTTGAGAAGAAAAGGAAAGTCTCGCGTCTCAGGCCGTTAGTTAGGGATCAAGGGCTCAGCTCGCGCCGGGCGATAATCATAATTTTTACTTACAAGAGCAAGAGTATAAGGCATTAGTTGGCGGGCTCGCGACAAATCTTTCCTAACTGCGGCCAAGTTTGCGACTCCACTCGGTGTTAGCTCTCGACACTATATTTTGTAGACTACAGGTGCTTCGGACGCGATGGACTAAGCGAATGCGGTGCGCTAGTGCTGGATCTGGGCTGCAGCTTTTCTTTGTTATTTTCTTGGACATTTTACTTCATGGATTTATTTGTTTAGAATGAAGGAATAGAATTCACATTGTCTTTCCAGTTACAGATTCGTGGCATCATATAACGAGATCCATCTCCAATCCATCTATTTCTCAGGAGAAAACATGGGCAGCTAAGTACTACGATTCCCATACAATTATAAGGTCAAATCCTACGAAAGGTCAACTTACAACAAAAATATTCATAACTGCTTACACAGTACAGATATTGAGGTCCAAAATTACTTTGTATGGATTAGATAGTTCTCATATTCTCTTGTAAAGGTAAGGTACTAAGGAAATGGTCTCCATATAAACATAAAGGATACAAAAAGGACGCCCTAAAACAGCACATAACCACGTCCCCGCCATTTACAAAGTCACCGTTGTTGTCCGATTTGATACACAAACAAAGTGTCGTGCGAATGTAGTCTCGTCACGTGGGCTAGTGGGCGAGTGGGCGAGTGGCCAGTGCGTTAGGACGCGCTATTGAAGTGGTATTCTGAATATTGTGAACATCGCGCACGTGCACAAACCTGTGGAGAGGCTGCTGAGGTGAAAAAATATCGTGCCGTTTGATACCGGTGCACTGTATCCACTAACTAGTTTGATGGAGTCACCTGTTTTGTGGTAGAAAATGGAAAAACTGGCAGCCGACTCACTGTGATTGTTTTCAGTTTTAATGAAAAGAAAATCATGCAAAAGGATTTATGCCCTGTAACAGTCTAAGTAAGTCGTATAAGTTTCCAAATGGATCGGTAACCTGAATGTGACCTGTTTGGATGCGGAAGGTGGAGAGACGGTCCTTGTGTTGTAACTTCGGGGAGGCCTTTGTTCAGCAGTGGACTGGTAATAGGAACGTTCTTCTCATGTGTCTTTTCAGATTCAGAAGCAGGGTTGAGGGGCTGTGGAATGTGTATCTTAGGGTGATTTTATAAAGCTGGTATTCGGCAGCTGTTGACATACTTAAGTACGGTCACCAAAGGAGAAAAGTAACCAGGGTCGTCGGATATAGTTGAAGTTTAAGAAGAAACTGATTTATGTTGTCGACTAAAATTTAATTTGATAAATGAGCTGTTTGTTTTCTATTAATAAAATTAAATTTTATTCGAAAACATCCATCGGTTTCTTACTAAACTTCAATCTATATCCGACAACCCTGATTACTTATCTCTTTTGGTGACTGTACATAGCTCAGTCTCAGTTGTTCCAGCATTGTCTCTTTTCCCTTTTCCTTGTTCCTAATAAAAACAAAATGAAAAGTCAATTATTCAAATTAGGCTGAGAATCAGCACTTTTTAAACAACAAAATTGTTCAAGATAGTTCCCTAAAACGCCCACCTTTAACCACCTCCTAGAGCTTAGCTGGGAAGAAGTGGCGTAACTAATTCCCCAGTACTTTACATCAATATTTTTTGAAGATCAAAAAATATGCATTTAATCTAACTCTAAAACGTACCTGCATCTACTTACAACAAAAATAAAGAAGAAAGAAGTCTCCACAGATGTGTGTGTGCTAGTCCTCGCGGGCCGGCTCGGGTCGGATTTGTTTTATGCCGCCCGAAGACATCGACTTACCGCGACCGGCCGGCGTCTCCTTAATTTTATTACAGACCCCAACTCCAACAAAATGTCCTAATTGTGTCTCGAAAAACCAACCTGGAGAATGGAATTACCAATTTTGTTTCGTCCTTTTCTATGGGAGTTCGACGTCTTATTGGGTCGAGGTTCCTTGTCTTGGATTTTGTGGACGGTTTCTTTATATACTTAGTTAGTTATTTACTTGTTTCTGTTATCGAGCTGGGGTGGTTTATTTTGCGTTTGCTTAAAATTTTAAGTAGGTATTTCAGTATACTTACAATTGAAAATTAATGAATACTTAATTAATTCAGTATAACTTGAATGTAGGTATTAAGTAGTTATCGACAGGTTACATAAAGTATGATTCTTACGACAGACTAACATATTCCAATACCGTCCCAGCTAAAGCTTCTAGATATACGAAAAGAATTAGAAAAAGGATTGCCTTTTTCTAATATTCTTTTCGTATATCTAGACGGTACCTAGTTTATAGTTACACTAGCAGCGCCCCGCGGTTTCACCCGCATAAGTTTCCCGTGAGAATATTGGGATAAAAACTATCCTATGTCCTTTCCTGGGACTCAAACTATATACCAAATTTCATCTAAATCGGTTCAGCGGTTTAAGCGTGAAGAGGTAACAGACAGACAGACACACTTTCGCATTTATAATATTAAGTACTTATATTATATTATAGTATGGATGAACTCCGACATTGACGGCGTATGAACAATGGGGGACTCCAGCACGAGAGACGTGGTCTGGTCAGCCTCAGCAACACTGCACTCATACTGGGTGTTGGATGTTTCAATTCTAACTTATTAATCCATCCAACACCTCTCCAGTCTCCTTCCTTGCTTCTTGTGAGTAAGTGGTTGCTGCGCTCTTCAATAGGTCGTAATCAAAATCTAAGAACAGGAATTCATCGGTTATTGACTGTTCTTTAGGTACACATACTACCGAAATCGTATTCTTATGATCTGGACAAAAATCGAAGTCAGGAATAGCATGCGTTTCTGAAAACTCGCATAAAATTTCGTCCCATCATATAATTAAGTATGTCCTTTAGTCAAATCTCCAACTATTTTTATTGCAGCTATAGTTGGCGGACAGGTCATTTTGTTTTGTTGGATTAGTTGCTTAGAGAATATACAGCCGCATCATGGTAAGACGAAAATTTACCTTTCGCAGTGTTATCTGAGTAGGTAGGTAAGTGTAGGTACCTACCTACTGTGAAATTCAGTTCCATTCACCAATCCATAAAGAAACAACTTGTTCATTACAGGACCTATTCCAATTAGCATATTCAGCCTATAATGTTCCCACTGCTGGACACACAGGCCTCCTCTCAACGAGAGGGAGTGGGCCGTAATTTACCACGCGGGCACAGTGCGGGTTGGAAGATGTCACATGTCTTCGAATGTTTGGTTCTAGGCCATGCCGGTTTCCTCACGATGTTTTCTTTCAGCGTGCTGAGAGTAGTGGTGATGAAATCATTTACACAAAAGTAAAGCGCCTGTCTGGGTTCGAGCCTGCGACCTGCAACTCGTAAGTCGTTGCCACTGGGCCACCACTGCTCTCTTGCATTTTATGAATTTTTTGTATCACTCGTAGGGCTGATTTTACCATTGTCTATCTTTTAAGTTTATCTTTTATTCGTGGAATTAAATTGACGTCTGACAGTTCGAGTATTGTGAATCTATCAAAAATTCAAAATTTATTCTCAGGATAAGACTTATTCTAGGTATAAAAGTTTGGTGGAATGCGCCCATAAAAGTGAAACTTTTTATCTACTACTTACATTTTATTTAAACTTGCTGCCGAGCTTCGCATTTCGCCCCCATAGCCATTTCTTTTTTTGAAAACGGTCATTACTTGATAGTAAAGAATTTTGTAGAAGCACTTTGCATTCATTCTGAAAATAAGAAATTTTCAAGCAGAACACTTTAAATATTTAGTACTGGCCGGATAATGCCATCTGTTATTGAATAGCGGCAGCTATTTTCACAAACTTTTTTTGAACTTGTTATATTTACAACAGCGCTATCTTGTGCCAAGTAGCTTTAGCACTTACAAAATGTTGTAACATTTTAGTACTTAAAACATTGCTAGATGGCGCAGACGTAAATAAAGTACGTAGTGTTGTCCCATTAGTTCTCTGAATAACGTGTTGGCGTAGAGTAACAGGTTTATAATTAAAAGTTTAGAATTTCTCCAATACCCTTTACGCGGATCGTAAATAAAAAAAAAACAGCGCAGTCTTCTTGTAATCGGTAAACGTTTTTATTAGTTACATAATTTAACTTATATAAAAAATATATAGCTTTATTATGTTGTGGTTAGAGCGATTAACACGCTCGTTGATGGTAGTTATAACAGAGAAAATCAATCAATCTGCCTAGCCTTTTGCCAACTATGTTGATCGGTTTCTAGATTAACCGGATACAGCTAAATACCAAAATTTTATTTATATTATGACCACTACAACCCACTTACTGGGTAACATGAGACCTCTTGGTAATACTTTTTGTCAGACTTTTGAGCTTCCGACTACCTGAGCCGACTGTCAAACATCGAAGAATGACAGCCTGTACCAACCGCTTAACGTGCTTTCCCGGAAAAGGGAGGTCTCGATAGGTAATGGATGGTAACCCATCCATGAACCAACCTTGGCAAGCGTAGCTTAACCTTCGATCGACCATTGCGGCCGTTATCATTTTTGATAATAAATAACAAACGCGTTACGGTAAACAATGTTTTCATAGTCAATTTCGAATTCTATGAAATTACTCCTTTTTAATCATCAACAAACAGCAACCTATTATTTTATTTCGCTGGAACATAAGTGTACAAATAGGAAAGAATCAAATTAATTGTTGTTACAGCCGTTACAGATACAGAATTACAAAATTAAAATTGACAAAATTATCTCTGTAACGGTTACCCGTAACGATGTTATCGTTATTGCAGCGCCCAACACTACAAGTTTGACAGCAGCAGCGTTGCAGACAGACGTCGGTCGGCTGAGTGACTTGACAATTGTTTATCAATCGATACCATAGAGTAAAGTAATATATCGGGTATCGGGTACGCAATAACTTCCAAACAAAGTGAAATTATACAGTATTTGTTTAGTATTTTGTACGAAGAGAACGAAACTGGACAGGACGAGATAAAACGAAAACTTTAAAAATGACAAACACCTTCGTGGTTTGTCTAATAGCACTCTTTTGTTGTACAAGTGAGTAAACTACTTATTACTTTATGCTGAATCGTATTAATTGCAATTATTTTCGTCCTTGTAATATTTGTAAACCTTAGGTAAATAACTTAAGAATAACGCTGCTTGTGCTTGATCTTTTTATGCAGTTCTCACAGGCTGCATGCAAAGTACCCTCTGCCTATTGTTTCAAATCGTAATAATATTTTCGCGTTACATAGTGATTTCATCGCGGTATTACGAATGCAGGCTGATTAATTATTGTTGGATCAGTGCTGGAATTCTTGCCAATTAAATATATACTTCTACTCATCAAATTCCTGTTGTTCATTGTTCTAAAACTATTGTTAATAAGTCCTGGTGTTCTAATGACCTTAGATTATTCTCGAAAAACAACTAGCATTGTACAACTAGACAGATGTAGATTTATCTATTGTTGACATAACTGAAGGTACCTAGAAATAATTTAATTACCACATGAGCCCCGCTAATGAGACACAATTGATTTTCTATTGTATCATACTACATAGGTTATACGCGTTGCTTGACCAGTTACACTTGAAATAGTCATATTTGAACTCCTATATTGTACAATGTAATATAATCCAAACCTGTAGTAGTCAGTGAATGATATCAGTAACTTTGTTGTGTAGCTGTGTGTTAGGGATCATATTTCCTGCTTTTAATAATTTCAGTAGCAGCCATATTATGTTATATACATTTATTATTTCGCTATAATTAAGTGCTAAACCAGGATATTTAGTACCTATTGTAATTCAGTCACAACAGGCAAATATAGATGAAATACATGCTCACCTCTATATATAACTAACTATACAATGTGACTGGTTAACCACAAAACTACTATTCTAAGTAGAATAGCCATAATGTTAAAAGTTGTGGCATAATTCCTATTTTGCATGTTACAAATTGTGTACAACTATCCAATAATGTTTCCAACAAATGATCTAGCAATCTGTTTTATTTAAGACGGGAGGTAGTTGCACAATATGGTTTAATGGAATATTTGAATCTATTTGTTTTAGATAAGTTCAGTAATAGTTCCACAGTAGCCCCAAATAAAAATGTAAACAATTGGCTATCTATCAGTAGCTCAACTGTGAGTCTGTGACTAATGAGACACAATTACTTTTTGTATTGTTACTGATCTTTAGGAGATTTTGCAACATTGGAGCGGCTATGTAATGAAATGGTGTTTGAAACTTGCGTTAAATATGGACTGATTATACTTCAACTATATCCGAAGCACCCTGCGCAGTTCCGCTACTTCCTGCTGAGGCACTCTCTTATAATTTTTTTTCTATAAAACTAATTTAGCCCATGCCATTCCAATTCTCATGTAAACTGTCCTGATAGAAAAGAAATCTAAGAACAAAATGTTTCTATTGCTATCCCATTCCCAGGAACAGTGAACTAGTATGTTCTACATATCCGCTTTGTTCTCTTATCAGTTTCAGTGTTCACTTTAATAATTGTGTAGAAGTTTACAGTGATAAACAGCAGCTGACCCCGCCCGACTTGTTTTGCTGGCGTTATTTTTATTATTTGTCATTAAACGGAGATAAGCTGACTTATATTATTATTACAGTTGTGACGTTTTGTTCCCAGATTTGTCGTTTGCACGACAAGTACCGAAGGAGTGTGCTAAGGGCCCATCAGTATGGTGTCAGAGCCTCAAGTAAGTTTAATTGCACAGTACATACATTTAAGAAACATTCAGAGTGGCAATTCTCGTTATTTTATGATCATTCACAATCTGATCTCAGTCTCAAATTCTCAATCTGTTAAAATACCTCTGATTTCCCTACATTTTTGACAAGTTTTGACATTTTTTTGTCTCCGAAATAAGACTGCGACCTACCAAGACTGCAACTAGATTTTGAATGTTATAAGACTTGGCCTTCAGGTGCATAGTACTCGCAACCGGCGTGCGTTTATGACCAGATCAATGAACGTAAATGAGGCAAAAGGAGTATGTAAGGATCGTAGCATGTGGCGTTCTGTAGTTTCTGCCTATCCCCATGGGAAGAAGGCGTGAGTTTATGTATGTATGTACATACATGTCAAACTTAAAACTAAACTGATAAAGTCAAGGACACAAAGATAAAAAGATATAAAGGTAGCATGATTGGGTAGGTATTTGTAGGTACATGTGGTTGTCACAAATAAATTCGCTCAAAGAAAATATGTTCTTGTATATTTAATTTACTATTACATATTATTTATTCATTTATATTGTAAGTAACATTAATTATTAATATTACCTACAAATTGTCACAAAATGAATAACGCAGTTCTGATAGAACCTACAATCTACATAAACAATTACTTGCATGTTAGTCATTAACGTACCATAAAAATACGTAATTATTTCGATATTACCAGTATATTTGTTTATATCTGATTTAACTAATATTTATTTAACTACCTATTAATAGATATTTCAATTGATTATCCTTAGGCCCTGATTAAATTGCTCTAATCATACATTGCTTTGTTTTCGTAAATAACTCTAGAGCGATTTTGCAAATACATGTTTGTGTCAAACTTATGCGTAAAATCCCTCTCACAGAGGAGGCCTGTGTCCCAGCATTGGGAATGATATAGGCTGTTTATGCTATATATACAGTTGTGGACATATGTATAATTAGGAACGGCGGATACCAAAATCACTTTTCGATAAACAAGTTGCGGTTATTTTTATATCAGTTTACTGATAATAACTTTTAACAACATGGTTAAATTCAACTTTATCTAAATCTAAACTACTTAATAATATAAAGAGAAAATATATGATTGTTTGTTTGTTACGCTTTCAAGCTGAACGGCTAAACGGATTTGGATGAGATTTGGCACATGGGTAGACCATGACCAGGATACTTTAACATATGATATAATAATATATACTTTTTATTCCGCTTTTTCCAAGGGAGGTGAAACCGCGGGACGCACCTAGTGCATAATATTATTATATTATCAACACAAAGTCATACCAATTGAATGATTATTGACAATCTGTTACCTACGTCCGCGTCCGTTTAAGTCACACCGCAAGGGGGAGATGTAATACTTATGCATATTGGATGATTGGACTATGTGTCATACTTTATGTGAAACAAATAAATAAAACAGTCAAACTCAATTGCATTGAGCAAAAATGGGCATCGACAAAAGGTAAAAGCTAATAAGTATAGTATTTAATAAAATACTATACTTATTAGCTTTTGCCCGCAGCATCGCCTGGAAACTATCCCGCGGAACGTACTACCGGGATAAAAAGTATCCTATGTCCTAGCACTCCTAACCCAGGCCATGGTCTATCCGTGTGCCAAATTTCATCCAAGTCCTTTCAGTCGTTCAGGCGTGAAAGCGTAACAGACAGATACAGACACAGTTGGGTTGCCAATGATGATGATGAACAAAATTTCAACTCGCAAACTTATTAACACATAGAACTAGCAATATACATAGTAAAGAAAGAAAGAAAAAGTATTTATTGCGACTCGTACAGGAAGATCACAAACTAAACTAAACACAGTAAAAAATAAAAAATCAAGTTATACAATAAAAAAAAAATGTAACAAAAAGAAAAATGAAATAGAAAATCCTATACGAGGCCAAAAGGCTCCTAGTACGTACATTTCTACTATTCGTTGATAGCCCCTCTAACTAAACTAAAAGTATTTGATTAGCGCTACCTCCAGGAAATGTCATAAAACCTTTGGCCAGTCCAACGCCTTAAACGTTGTGGTATTTCCTCTTTGTGCTGATTAATTAACAGTTAGGTAAGCAAAATCACTGAATCATCGCCTTTACGCTAACAAAAAAAAAAACAACAACAACATCGTGCATCATAAGATACCTTTATACTTACCTACTCGACTACACACTTCCTTACTCACTTCTGAGTCACGCAAAGGGGCCATCCAGAAAGTGCGTCACTCATTAAAGGCGAGGGAGGGGGTCTAAAAAGTGTGACATCGTGTTATTGGAAGAGTCTTAACAAATCTAAACTATTCAAACTCTAAACTTCAAATCTAACTATAAACTTTAAAAAATAATCAACACTCAATATTATAATAAGGTTTAATTTAAAATGGCAAAATATGTGACATCACACCATGGTAGACCTAGACACATAAATGTATGACCACCTGGTACAAGGAACGGGGCTCTAACATCATGAAATTCGTTTAACATGATTTACATATCCCCTAATTACGTTTGTGTGCGCAGGCGCGGCGCTGATTGCGGGGCCGTAGGTCACTGCACATCGACCGTGTGGGAGAAACAGGCTGAGCCAGTGACGGCCAACGATGTGTCCAACAAGTTCATCAGGCTCTTCAGACAACTGAAGGATGTCAGGGAACTCATTAATGAGGTTGGTATTGGTTCAAATGTTGGTCTATTGTGGTTTATAGGGGTTGAATGTTGGTTTAATTGACACATTGAATTATATCTCGGGGCTCAATGGGCGCAATAGGCGTTGACGTTAATGTCGTATACGCTTTTTGAGACTACATGCGGGTTTGGGGATTTGTATGAAAGATTGAGATAGAATTGGAGCTAATTAAATAAACTATAATTATTGGGAGTGTGGGAGAATAATGCTACATTTGTTTACTTCGTTTTCAACCTTATCTAACCATTTATTTCACTACATTGTGTCGGTGGCTACTACCAAATGTGTTCATGGTAAGACCTTGTTAGACTTGTTACCTACTTTGCTTCACATAAGAACTTAATGAAATCTCACTCTTAAATGTCAGGGTACCTATCCATGTTAGGGGTACCCCACACATTCCAGTCTGTTTGACTTAATTCTCTTATCAACCTTATCTAATTCATGATGTACAAATATGTCCCAACATCCGACAACTTCCCTATTATATTTCCTTACTTACTCACATTCTTAGGACACGATCCTTATCAGTGTAGTATGCTTGGACCTGGTTTTGACTTTTAGATTGCATAATTTGTAAATAGGATTAAAAAAAAAATTGCCTTCGCTTTAACTCAGAGTTGTGCCAGTCACATTATTACATGGGTTATAATAACATCGTTAGAGAGGGAAAAAAAGGTGTTTATTCAGCCAAGACGTGACGCACAAGAATGTCAAAATAGCAAAACTATTAGAAAAATGAGCGAATAAATCTGAACCGTACTGCGCTGGGCTAATCTTACAGGTATATGATGTCATATTACAATACAAATCCCTTCTAACCATAGGACTACTTGGCATCCCGAGTATCATCAGAATGCCAAGACGTGCAGTACCCAGCCATCGCCAGGATCTGCAAGGAGAACACGGCGCAGCTGCAGCAGTACATCAACCATGTGCTGCAGTCGGACACCTCGGCCGAAACCATGTGCAAACTCATCGGCATGTGCAACAATAACAAGATTGATAATATCTTGTCTATGAATGTAAGTGATAAGCTAAGCGCACATTACAACCGTGTCGGGCCGCAGCGCATTGACATTTAATACAAAAAACCGGCCAAGTGCGAGTCGGACGGACATGGTGCCGTACCACAAGGCAAAAAACGCTGAAAAAAACGCGTTTCTTTTATGAAGACTCCCTTTAATTTTTATCTTTATTTTATTTGTGTTATTTGTTGTTATAGCAGCAATAGAATTATACACTGAAAATTTCAATTGTCTACCTATGACGGATGGACGGACAGCGGAGGCTTAGTAATAGGGTTCCGTTACCACCCTTTGGGTATGGAACCCTAAGAAGCACGGTGCGGTCCGCCTGGAGTGATATAGGAGGATGATTCACATGCTGTTGGGCCCGCCCAAATCTGCGTCAGCCTTTACATTATTTTTTATCTCTTTCCGTGACTCACATGTAGGACAGGATTCTTAATAGCACTACTATACATTATCTCCATTTCCTCCCACACGGATCCATTATGATCAAAGGTACTTGTAGGATGTGTACCGAAAAGAACGACAGTAGCTGTCCTCAGCACTTTTGGGATGTCACCATCTCCAGTGGAACGAAAACAAAATGGCGTTCTTGTGCCAGTCTGAAACTTTTCTCTTTAACTTCTGTGTTTCTGAGATGACATTCCAGTTTAACCAGCACCCGAATTGCGTAACACACTATCAATCACAATTTGAATAATTTTGAAAGATATTGCTAATCCATTGCTTCATAATGTTCGAAAATAGTGCCCGGTCAACAACGGAAAAAACGCAATGAAAGTTGTTGAACTGTCATAATGAAAGCCATTGTTACTGTTACCTAGTGTGTTATGAAATTACCTCGCCGCTTATCCAAATCATTAATAACATTTTACATAGCACCCTAAACACACACAACTCATCCTTGTACAATCCGATATTCTGAGGTAGACCCAGTGATTTGGACTTCAGCCTTTCTATAATGACTGTCATAGATAGACGTTCGTCATCTTTGAAAAATGCAACCTCATAGGTTGTATTTTTTTGTTATGCACTGCTATGTTTATCAAATGTACCTATAATATCTATGATATGATATAATATGTGTTATGGGGAACGTAGTAATGAAATGTACAACATTATGTGCGTGACAACTTCAATGAATGATGTTTGTAGTAATCGTGTATCATGTTATTACTGCGGGCGAATGGCGTGAGACCGGCTTGTCTGAAGCCATTTACGGCCAATTGAAAAGTCACAAGCCTTCTTAGTCAATAAGTTGAAACATATGTTTGATAGTATCTATGCACGTATTAATTCAATTTTTTTTTTTCGCAGAAGAAGAAACCAGCAGTGCCAAAACATAACAAACACAAGGGTAAGTTTTCGACACCTCAAAACAGGTCAAAACGGATTCTAGGACATAGCCTAGACCAAATCCTAGACCAAAAATCCGAAATAAAAAAAACAACATATTTTATTTCACATAAACCGAGTCATTTTTTTTTCACATGTAGGTAAAAGCTATAATATATAATAAAGCTATAATCAAAGCTATAATCCACGGTGGGTAGTCTTTCCGGTTGAACAGCTAAACTAAACTACGTTGCTTTAGTCAGCGTTTCCAGAAAATTTAAATCAATAAGCGCAGGCGCAGCCAGACTTTTTCATAATAAATCACTAGCCCTATAATATAGCTTCGTGTATTAGAAATCCGCCTTTTGGACTCCACCAAAGTCAGGTACTTAAATTATTTTTCCGACTGCGGTGGAGCCCAAAAGGAGGTTACCTGATGTTTTTTATACACGTGAATGCTGTCTCTTGAAATATTATCGACTCGGTACTTGTTTCTCTCATTGATACAGAAAAATGGCATTGTTCAGTTCAGCGAAAAATTAAATTGTCGTTGTAAGATAGCAGTAATTTTACCGAAAACACTTTTTATCAGTTAGTTTATTCATGCAATATGTAATTATTGGCCTGTTCTTTGGTGCAACATTTTTTTAGTAACACTTTGGAAATAGAGACACCTACAATCAGACATTTTTATCTCTTTGCTTACAATAGACTCCAGAGAATTGAACTGAACAAAGTAATCTTTGATCATCAACGTAAACTTGATTTATAAAAACATATTCAGCGGTCATGTGCCTATAGTTTTTGATTCAAGTGTAGACTCAAGGTTTTTACAGTTCATATAATGAAAAATGGTGGTGTGGTGGCCAAGTGGTAACGGCCGCGAATTACGAGTTGTAGGTCGTACGTTCGAACCCAGACAGGCGGTTTACTTTGTGTAAATATTTAATCACCACTGCTCTCAAAACGGTGAAGGAAAACATCGTGAGGAATCCGGCATGTCCTAGAACCAAAAATTCGAGGACATGTGACATCTGCCAACCCGCACTGGGGCCGCGTGGTGGATTACGGCCCACTCCCTCTCACCGAGAGGAGGCCTGTGACCCAGCAGTGGGAACATTACAGACTGATTATGTAATAATGAAAAATAATTTCCAGAACATAACATTGGAAAATCAAACTTAGGTGTTGTAAAATTGTAGCAAAACAAGCCTTATGTGATTTTTAAATTTTTTGCAATAGTAAAGCTTAAAAGTGCTATGAAATCAATTACCGCTTAATCACTAATTACCTTTTCACTACTTGAATTAACGGAATAGGTGCTTAATTAATTGTACCTACTTTTTACAACATTTTTCAGCATGTTTCCATAATTAGCTATTCACGTTTCAGTACATGTGCCAAGACATGACTTTCATAATTTTTCAGGGGCACTTAAATCTTCCCATATTGCATGTTTATAACTGTTGCTGAATATATATTTAGTATGGCTGATCTTTAAATAAATGCTCTTCTTAGAATAGAATACACACTAATAAACGCTGTTTTGCAAAAAAACAAATAGCCTACGACCTATTCTTAGACTTACCAAATTATACAAAAAAAATCATAAATATCGGTCAAGCCGTTTCGGAGGAATTCGATAAAAAATACTGTGACACGAGATTTTTATATATTAGATTATTTCTTTATTGTTAATTATTATTATTTTGCCAGAGCACATGTAGAAGAATCGGTCTGTTCCACTTCGCTGGACACGCATAGTTGTATAAGCGTGACCTACGACAATAAAATTATCATCATAATCAGCGTATAATGTTCCCACTGCTGGGACACAGGCCTCCTCTCAATGAGAGGGAGTGGCCCGTAATCCACCACGCGGGCCCAGTGTGGGTTGCTGGATGTCACATGTCTTCGAATTTTTTTTGGTTCTAGGACATGCCGCCCGCTCGATGTTTTCCTTCATCGTTTTGAGAGCTATGGTGGTGAAATTTTACACAAAGTGCCTGTCTGGGTTCGAACGTACGACCTACAACTCGTAAGTCGTGTCCGTTACCACTGGGCCACCACTGCTCACATAAAATTATATTCACACGATATTTTCCCAAAGATGCTAAGGTTAGCTGCCAATACAAAAAGATTTCATTTGACACGTGAGCTAATTAAAATTTAATTAATTCTGTAAACTTGTCCATCTAAGCCTATTCTTGTGGTAGAGGAGTAGATTTATGGAAATAATGGTTAGGTGGTGTGGTGGGATTATAATTTACGACATCTTGCTCGCCAATAGTCGCCAATGCGATGTCCTAGACGTTGGTCTATTCCTACTAAACAGGGTGTAATGTTTATCTTGGGAATCACTGATATCGGTGAAGGAAAACAATATAAGAAAACTAGGACTTATAATTAATACTAGCTGCGCCCCGCGGTTTCACCTGCATAAGTGTCGATCCCGTGGGAATATCGGGATAAAAAGTATCCTATGTGTTAATTCTGGTTATAAACTATATATTTGCGAAATTTCATCCAAATCCGTTCAGCCGTTTGTGCGTGAAGAAGTGAAAAACATATAAACACACTCACAAACTTTCGCCTTTATTATATTAGTGTGATAGGTAGGACTGAAATCGCCAATCTGCCAATCCGCTTTGAGCAAGCGTGGTGGTCAATGCTCATGCTTTCTCTGTATGAAAAGAGGCTTTTGCCCTGCAGTGGGACAATAATAGGCTGGTATTATTATTTATAAGTATATTAATTTTTTTAGGTTGTAATAGGGGGGAGGGGGGAGGCTTACAGTGGGCTATACACGTTGTGGATGATGATCATGGCGAAAGTATCTACTAAACATGCTCTTTTATTACAGGCAACCTGATAGGCAGCTCCCAATGCACTTGGGGACCGTCTTACTGGTGCAGTAATTTCAGGTAAATATACAATAAATATTTACTGAAACACATACTACATTATTTAAATGACATAAACATGTTTTTCCTGCAGTGCTGTAACCGTTTTTATATACACAAAGTAAAAATAAAATGTATTTACAGGTATTATAGGTTTTATTTAGCGGGATTTATTAGCTCGGTCGCGGTCATTAGTGGTCAATTTATCATTGTGTGTTTCTTACATCAACTGTAGCTAGCATTCAACGTTGCAATAACAACAAATAAGGATGAATTTGAATTAGTTTGCACGAATAGAAAATCGCCACCTAATTAATAAGTTAATGTAATATACAGTGTGTGTTAAACGAGGGACATACTTTAAGGGAGTGTAGTAGCCATGAAAATGAACAACTTTTACTAAGAGACCAACACTGAAATCGAGAAAATAAAACCAGCCGCTATATACATTTATGTTCGCATAACTGGACAAAATGTAGGGAACAGCTGTTTTTTTTTTCATATTTTTGAGTCCGCCCCATATTAAAAGTTGTTCATTTTCATGAGTGCTACACTCCCTTAAAGTATGTCCCTCGTTTAACCTGACACACTGTATATTAAGTAATAATTAAATATTTCCCTCAGTCATATTTAATTAAATTCGCAACAACATAGAAAAATATTCCTACTATATTATATTTAAAATAATGCATAACCTAAAGTATAATTTTATTATGAACCAAAACACAGTAGCTTAGCAATAAATACATAATTATAAGCTCAAGAGTTTGTTTGAACCCGCTGATCTCTGGAACTACCAGTCAAATTAAAAAAAAAAAACCTTTTTGCATTTTATAGCCCAATTCTCGAGGAAGGCTATTTAACATCACGGCTCGCATCAAGACCCTTAGGAGCTAAGCAAAAAGAAAAAAGTCAGAAAGTACGCTAAACGAAAACGAATTAATAGCGCAGGCGATGCGATGCGACGGGGTTGGTCGGGGGAACAACAAATTTTACGCGGATGAAGTCGCAGGCAGAAGCTAGTGTACTGTATTTAAATATTTCATATATTATCAAATACCGTTAATTTAAAAAAATGTTTTACTTCTAAATGAACATAAACATTAAGGCATTGTCTGCCAACGCGGTCAAGGGTGACCGCGAACAATAGATTTTCTATTGTGTCTGTTGTCTGGCAGTCAACGTAAACAAGAAATAATCGTAACCTGCAAATAGGTTTTATTAGCATCTTAAAGCACTAAGGCCGCGGCCGCACTACTATGGTGACTGCGACGCGACGGTTGATTTCGTGAAAACAAACTCATATAAACATTACGTCGGTGGCCGCACTACAGAAACGACAAGCGATTTTTTTTTTTGTTCATATCGTCGCCGCCGCGTCGCTGTCGCCGTCCAATGCGGCCCCGGCCTAATAGTATCCGTTGACTGACCATTGTTTCTATATAAACAGTACAATCCGTTAGATCAATAATCAATTATATTGCATAACATCTATTGCCATAGCAAATCGCCTTAGTAATATTTTTGCAAGCAAAATTGCATTGTGGTATCCGCGAAATTAATTGGCCCCTCTCTTCGCAGGTATTGTAAAAGGCGTCTAGGGATTTTTAAAATAAAATTTAGCAGCATTGCAAGGATTGTCATCATCATCAACATCTTCCTGCCCTTGTCCGATGTTACTTGGGCACCCTAATTGCGTAACACACTATCAATCGGAATCTGAATCATTTTGAAGCAAATTGCTAATCCATTTCTTCATAAGTTCGAAAAATTGGTCTGCTTAACACGTAAATAACGCAATGAATGTTGTTGAACTGTCAAAATTAAACCGATTCCGATTGATATTGTGTTACGCAATTGCCCCGCAGGTCGCTTCGCCAGTCTCTTTGGCAAGCGATGGCGTTGGTGATCAGGTGTATATTTGGGAGGTCCGTAGCTACTACGTAAGCCGGTGCTGACAAGGAACCGGTCTAACTCCTTGTCATCAGATATGTTGAAGCGTATAAGCAATCATATAATGGTAAAATATAATGTCAAATATGTCAAATAATATACATACAATCATTCTGATTTTTTGTCAGATTATTCTACAAGCAACATACTTTAATTTTTTAGTCTAAACAATAGATTTTTTGTAAATAGATAATTGCTTCATATTTGTGTCATCGCGCTTCTCTATCTTTTCTATGCAGTCCGACAATGACCGCGCTTTAGGTCATGTAGTCCCCTTAATAATTTTTGCCGGTCGGAATTCTTATCAGACACGGTTGTAGAGAAGAAGCAGCGTGGGAAGCTGCGTGCTCACGGTGCTCAGCTAGTTATTGATATTTTCATAACAATAGTTCAATTAGATTGCACAATAACTAAAGCCGTAGTAAACTGTACTACGTTTATGCAGACCGCTAATTGGCAATACAACAAGCGGTTTGCAATTCGTATCGATTCTCGTATTCGGGTGCAATCGATTGTAAAACTGTTTACATAACTCCGTTGTATAACCCGTTCGCTGTCTAGTTACATTGGTAACTAATAATCGAATAATACGCGTCGAATTCATTTCAACAAGTTTTCATTGAATTTGATCGCTGTTTCTGGTTGTTGTACGGTTCATGAAAATGTTATGCTTTAGATTAAAATCTTAATTTAATTTTAAACAACAATAATATTATGAAACATTATGGTTAGATAACAATTATGAAGATTGTAATAATATTTTATGTAAAATCACCGACCCAAAAATAGATTGATTGTCGCTGAGATGAGATTGCGACTAGATTTTGAACGTTTTTAATTACGGGAATTGGCCTGCAGAACTAAGGAAGGATTTTTGAAAATTCATTCTCTGGGTATTTAAAATAGGGGATGGGATGAAAGTTTGTATGGAAGTTCGACATTTTTGCAAATGGGATATATCCCATCGGAAACACGGCTTGTTACAATTAAGTCTTGTATCCTAACATCACACCTTTCTTCTACAGCACCGGTCGTGAATGCCGTGCGACACACCACTGTGTGACCAAAGTATGGCCCAAGATGGCGGTGGCGGAAGACAACGACAGCATCTGCAAGATCTGTACCGACATGGTGCAACAGGCGAGAGACCAGCTGCAGAGCAACGAGACACAGGTAAATATCTTCTTTCAATCATTTTGTAGGAGTACTTAGGTTTAGGTACAGGCACATGAGCCATTTCAGCTTGGTCCCTGGAATAGCGCATCTGCCGTGCCTCTGGTATTGCAGATGTCTATAGGCAATATGACCACTTACCATTAAGTCAGCTTGTACGCATCCCATAATTTCCCATACATAAATAATGTCTTATGAAAACATTAATGAAATGCGGCTTTTTTTGTGTTGTTTCGAATTCAACCCAATAACTATTGGGTAACTGGGAATCGGCGGAATTCTATTGGAGCACGCTAGTGAAGCATGATACGAGGTCCACACTATGCAGTTTTTATTAGTTTAGGAAATTGATAATTATTTTCTTTGAGTTCGTCTACCTTTCATTGTGTTCGTTTGAGACCATAACCTACCCAAACTTATTCATGCTTGCGAAAACGTTAGAAACGAAAAGTATAAAAAGTTGTAATACCTAAAAGAAAAGACTTATAAAAAAAAGTAAGACTTATTATGATTTTATGCATAGTCGTCACTCCAGATGATAATCACTCATAACCATATAAAAAAATAACTAGTAGTAGAAAAAATCGCAATTTTATTACAAAACATTTTGCCATATCTAGGACAGTAATTTTTTGTCAACGCTCGCGAGTCTCATTATCTTAGAGCAAACAAAGGTTGAACTTACACTTTGTTGTGTGTAAGTCATTGTCCGATAGTAACACGACGCCCACGTAACATTGTTTTATAAATACTGAACAATTATCAGAACGAGGCATGATCGGGAGATCTAAGAATGACCGAGTAGGCTACCTTTTATTACTTAGTTTAATTTAATCAGCCTTAAACGTTCCCACTGCTGGGACACTGGTCTCCTCTCTGTGAGAGGGAGTTTTAGACTTATCCAGGGAGTTTTAGACTTATCTATCTAAATTATTTAAGTACATATATGTTTTTAGGTCCAGTCTAGATAAGCTTATGCCCATCTAAACGAATTTGGCTTACCACCAAAAGGGTTAACTTCGTAAAAAAAAATTTGACACAAATCCTAAAATTTTAATATGGAATAAGGAAGCTAGTTTCTGAATAAAACATTGTCTTATTATTTATGCAAATAATTCACCCGTAAACGTCTTTCCTTTGTTTTTGCTACTGTGATAAGAATGACCTGAATCCAACCATTTGTGTCGAACTGGATACATTCATAATAAAAAGTATCACAAAGTCAACGCAGTTGATGCGTACGATTTCATTGTTTCAAAACATTGATTCGTCAGCTGGCCATACCAACAAAAGTAATTCCTTATGTGATTGGCTTTGGTAAAGTAAAATTCCAAAAAAGTCTGCCAGCAATATCATTATAAAAAAAAAAACAAATAAAATATTCTCACATTTCTATTTTAAAAACTCAAACGTTATCTTTTATTTTAGTCTTATGTACTTATTGCATTTAACCAGCACATCGATATTTTGACCAATGAGAGACTTTGTTGACCTCTTACTTGATACATAGAAACAAAGAAAGAATCCTATTATATTAATGCACATGTTTTCAGATTCTGCTCTTGGCGTTAAATTTAATAGTAAGTCTATATATTATGCTAATGTTAGTAATTAGCGTGATGTTATTTATGTAGGTTTATGTATACAAGATTATCGTTCTTTTAGATACATACTTTGTAGGTAATCATTATGAAAGTGTAGCCATGTAGCATCTTTGTTCATAGAACTGTTGTGTTTTTTTTTTAAATTATCATTAGATATTATTTTATTAGACTTAGGTCAATTAACTAGCCTGCAGTCCACTGCTGGACATAGGCCTCCACCAGGCTGCGCCACAACACCCTGTCCTCCGCCTTCCGCTTCGTCTGTCCCAGCCACCTTCTTTAGGTCGTCCGTTCATCTAGCTGGGGGACGTCCCACACTACGCTATACTTAGGTTTTTTAGACTTAGGTACTACAGCCAAATTAGATATAACATTAAAATGCGAAATTCGGGTCTCAAAAGTATGTCATGTGATTAGAACCTGTAGGTAAAACTAAACTAACTACCAATAAGTTGCTTTTTTATTTCAAGTAGTCCTAATGCATAACGTCGTGTCGTGATCTCCGGTGAAGTAATGGTAAAATGCAATAAAATATTGGTAAAACAGCAATGCGTTACTAATTATTTTGTTCCATATTTGACCCGTAACAAGAAGCGAGCGTGACTATAAAATATGATTTATTATTCGCTGCATCATCGTTATGGTGGCTAATATAGTTATTGTTAAAGGAGATGGATAACGCTCCCATACAAGTCTGGTCCAGCATGGACATAAACGAAACAATATATATCATGAAGGAATATTTGTATTTAATAGTCCTGTTTATATTTTATTACTCCAGAAGTCGGGTGGTGACGAGATATAAGACATTTTAGGTGAAAATTCTGGTATGATATTTTGACGTTTAAATACAGTAGGCATGTACATCATTGTCGTGTTGGTCCAGTGGTTAATGCTTCGCTTCTCATGCACGAGGTTGTGGGTTCAATTCCGGGAGTACCAGTGTGACTTTTTTCAATTCATATGTAGTTTCTGAGATTATCTTGGACATTACTGACATCGGTGAAGAAAAAACATCGTGAGGAAACCTGGACTTCTAGTTAAAATAATTCTGACATCGCCAACCCTGTCGTGAGCAAACGTGCAATGCTCGTGTCTCTTTTGTACGAGATGAGACAATAATAGGCTGGTATTATTATTATTTACTTTGAAGCATATTTAACTACGTGTGTGACTTCTACCAGGTCATATATGTTCAGCATCTGAGGCTTAGGTACCTATGAGTAGCAGTGGAATTCTTTAGATGAATGATGATGATGACTATTATTTTAAAGAAAACTCTTTCGTTTGTTAGAATGTTATATATGAATAATCGTGGTGATCAATGCTCGTTCTTTCTCTGTATGAGAAAATCAAATCAAAAGTCATTTACTTATTCAAATTAGGCTGAGAATCAGCACTTTACGAAATATTTCAACACGTGGAACTTCAGGGACTGGTGGAACTTCAGGGAACGGTAGAACCTCGGGGACTGGTGGAACATTTATATTTTCTTGTTGCTGAATGTGTCTATTGCTTTCAGAGTTACGTGTCAGTGTGTGAAAACGAACACGTATCAGGGATCTTTCACAGTTTACACACACATTACGATGGCCAACACTAGGGTTTGGTATTCCACTTGTATCAGACTGTGATAATGTTTGCCTAGCCAGTAACCAGCAAGAATGGCACACATTATCAGACGCAGTGACCTAAAAAGACAACCTACATAAGTATAAACAAATAGCTACACCCTTAAAAGACGTGCTGAAGACGTTACTGAAAACTCACCAATCGCGGAGTAATCCACTGTCTTATAATAGATTGAATTTCATCGGAATCCCAAAAATGCCTCGTTATGCGAAAACATTGCTATACCACAGTTAGTGCAGCGCTGGTTCTCCATCAAAAATAGGGCAAATTCAGTTGTCTGTGTCTGTGAAAGCCATGGTTGGTCGAAAGAGCAGTAACAGAAACAAAGCCAAAGCTCGTCGTAAAACACCACAAGAAAATATTCAATATGCGAGCCACAAGAACCTACACATACGTATTAGTAATCTGTGACAGGAATGACTTAAATTGTCAAATCATTAATGAAAGACAAATATCTTGACTTTGTCATGACAATCGACATAAAACCCTTAACACACGTACCTAGCTATAATATGTATACAAACATACATAAACTGCTGCACTGCTTTTGCCATGCGGGAAGGCAGAAACTATAAAACGCCTTCTACTATTACGACCCTTACCTACTTACTTCTTTTGCTGTGTCCACGTTCATACATCTAGTCATTTAGGCGCGTCACTATAATAGAACGGATATATTGTGTTGTATACATAAGGTGCAGTCATAGGTATAGCTGTGTATGTGTTTATAATAACAGAAAGTATAATATCGTAAACGTCACAAAAATATGTCAAAATATATTTTAAATCACCTTACTATAATAATACAATAACAATCTCCTGCAATAAATATCTGTTAGAAACGATCTGTTACTTACTTATGTTATGTTGTATTGAATTTCTCAGTACCTAGCAGCCCGGAGTCTGGATTTTTGCCCGGTTGATGGCAATAGGCTCGCCCTCTGTTTCATGGGACTTGAACATAACTGGTGAAATGGCGGTGTACTATAAGTATACCTCTACCTGCCTAACCCTTCGAGGATTACAGGCGTGATGTTATGTGAATATTGGTTCAAACACTATATCGATTAAGATTTAGTTTGAAAACATATTTTATTGCTTCGTCTGTAACTGCCTTAACAGAAGAAGATAGTGTTTCCATTACTTTGAAGAACCAAATAATCTATTGATTTTTAATTAAAGAGATAAAATAAAATGTTTCTTTTTTACTTTTAGTTCCGTTATCACTAAACGCGCATAAAAATATATATTTTTCTTACTCTATTATCAAAAATAAAGGTAAATACATGTCGTTTCGATCGATGAACATGTACTAATTACCATTTTATTTCAAATAATTGCAACATTTGAAACTCACGGATGCTAATCAAAATAAAACAAACAAATTATTACTCTTTTAAATTGATATTTTCCCACACACCTCTGCGGAGAAATGAAAGTCATGATAGAAATTCAAGTATTATAAGTTTTTTTTTTAACATTCTTAAGTCTTTGTCCGTGCAGGGCCACAAAATATCCATGTCCTTTATTACATTACGAATCGGGAAAACCTACGTTTATAGTTATATTTTATTAAATTTATTTATATTGTAATTAGTTTTAGTTCATCAGTAAATAAAGGCTTTATTATTATATACTTATGTAGAACACCAACAACTGGAGTAGTTACTATCAACAATGTATACAGCCAACCGAAAATCAGTAGTAACACTTGAATTACAATATCCAGGAAAATACGATAACGGCAATATTTTCAAAACTCAACTCTACTGTTACCATTGGCGTGTGGTTGATTGTACCAATTTTAATTTGACATCCATAGTGAAAATCTACAGTATGTTTTCATAAGAATTATAGCCCATCAGTCCTGTATTGCTGACTATTTCCTAGATATTATTATGCATTTTATAATCCATAAAAGATGATTCTAAAACTAATCCAATTCTCATGATCTGTTTAGACTTTTCCCAACTATGTTGAGTTCGGCTTCCAGCCTAACCGGATGCTGGTGAATAACAGTATTTTATATGGAATGACTGCCTATCTGACCTCCACAACCCAGTTACTGGGTAACACAATACCCCTTGGTGATTGTCTGACTTTCTGACTTCTGACTACCTGTAACGACTGTCAAAAATCTACAAATGACAGCCTGGACCATCCAAGGCACGGAAAATGACTCAATCCTTTTCCAAATACACAACAAACTTATTCATAATTTCATAAATAATTACAGGAGGAACTAAAAGAAGTGTTCGAAGGTTCCTGCAAGCTGATTCCCCTGAATATAGTCGCGAAGGAATGCATGAGGTTGGCTGATGACTTCGTGCCCGAACTGGTTGAGACCCTGGCTTCCGAGATGAACCCCCAGCAAGTCTGCTCAGTCGCCGGCCTCTGTAACAGTGCCAGAATTGATGACATGCTTGAAGAATTTGTAAGTAGAGCTTATTATATAATATGTTTACCTACTTTTTAGGGACCGATGAAATTTTTTACTTTTTTAGTTTGTTGTTGGGTGGAAGCCTCGTGGAATGAAACAGCATGTCGATTCTGTAAAAATCTCACCGTGAAAACTTGCGTGGAGTGAGCTGTCAGTGTCATCCCACTGATGCTAGGGATTGACCAAGCAAACATTTATAATCATAATCGAGATTTTAATAATATTTTTTATGTTAAGTAATTCTATTGAAAATTTTATATAATTTCAAAGCTAGTATTTTAGTTGTCAAAACATTATTATTTCATGGGGGTTTTAAATAAAATAGCAGCACAGAAACTTAATGTTTTTTTTTTATTTTTTTCCTAGACTGACTAGTCAATATAGCCTGAGGCGTGAGCGCGTCACGCACTAACAGTAAATAAAATCTGTGGTGTCTGGGAGAAACCTGTTAAGTCCAAAAACGTATTTTTTCAGTATTAGACTTTTAAGGTTCAAGTTTAATTTATAAATCAGTTTGGTAAAGTAGAAAAAGCCAACCACCGCTACGATTCTCCCACTCCTATGATAGTTACACTTGTCAGCAATAGACAAAAATAAAATATGATTTTTTTTAATAACAACATAGTACCAAACTAAAAAATTACGAAAATGGATTCACGTTTAAGACAGCTAGACTAATGAAAATACGCATCGACATTGTTTGTTAGTTTGAGCGATGGTAGATCGAGTCTAGTAAAGACTAACAACGCTAATCTATTCAATTAGAAGAGATAGCCTAGTGTGTCAAGTCACCGAGTGCTAACGGTGTGCCTTGCTGACGCGTGACGGACCATGGTTAGACTTTAACCCCACGTAGTTTGTGTGGCGTGATCACTTCACTAGAACTAGTTACTAGTTAGACTGGAAGCCGACCCCAACATTGTTGGGACGCCTTACAAGTCAAATAAGTAAGAACAAAATCTCCAATGTGATAATGACAGTGACTAACGCGCAAGCGCGGCGTGATCATCACTTCACCCGATTCACGACATTAAATGTCATGGGTCGCGTGAAGTGATCACTTCACGCGACCCATGACAATTAATGGCGTGAATAAGGTGAAGTGACCACTTCACGCGACCCATGACATTTAATGGCGTTAATCGGGTGAAGTGATAAGATCACGCCGCGCTTGCGCGTTAGTCACTGTCATTATCACATTGGAGATTTGTTCTTATTTAACTTGTAAGGCGTCCCAACAATGTTGGGGTCGGCTTCCAGTCTAACCGGATGCAGCTGAATACCAGTATTTTACATGGAGCGACTGCCTATCTGACCTCCACAACCCAGTTACTGGGTAATACGATACCCCTTGGTAAGACTGGTTGTCAGACTTTCGGGCTTCTGACTACCCGTAACGACTGTCAAAGATCCACGAATGACAGCCGGGACCAACGGCTTAAGGTGCTTTCCGAGGCACGGAGGGGTCTCAGTATGTAAAGATGGTCACCCATCCTCAGACCAACCGCGGCAAGCGTAGCTCAACCTGATTGATCGATCTGTGCGGCTGTTATTATTTAGCCACAGACCCCTCTACGCGTGCAAATATATTATTGTAAATAGATACCTACTTAGGTAACTCGCCGATGCCACTATTAAAAGAACATTAATCAAATAATATTACAAAATTCAACGGTTCAATCGACACTCGCTCAGCTCGCAATCAGAGTGTCTCCCGTAAAAATAACTAAGACCCGTATTTTTTATGCTAGTAACCCTTAAATGAAGAAGTGGTTGGTGGCAACCCTACGCCGAAGTGATGTTGCTATGGCTACGAGATTCTTGGAAGTGAATTCGTAATTCACTTCCAAGAATCTCGTAACTACATTCCGAATTGCACTGTAATCGTTTACAGCTTGCTTACACTTTGACCCCAATTATTCTGTACGGTATAAATTACCTATTATTCCCCGCATAATCTTACCACGCCGTACGGTTGTCAAGCGTGGTATTTTGACAGTTCAAACCGGTTTCGTTCATTAAATTGTGTCATAGAGAATACGTAAATAGCAGATATGTATTGATTATATAGGTAAGGAATTGATGTGGTTTCGAAGTAAAGAATCATTAAGTCGGTCATATTGAATTAGGGCCCTTTTTCCGAATTAGCGTGAGCGCGATAACCATGTCCCGTAAGTCGACATAGATGACGTCATGGCATGCGCCATCTTCCGATAACGGCGACCATGCCCTAAATTAATAATTATCACCGCGGGCGCTGTCACAAATGAATGACAGCCTGTTGTGCTGTTTTGTTTTGAGTCGCATCATAATATATTGCCTTTAAACTAACGTGGCATTTTTTAAATCGTGCTTCCGCCAGTACAGTCGCCACCTTAACAAAGATGAAGAAATTCGTGGTGTATACACAAATAAATACTATAATCCAACCATCCAACCATTAGTACCTATTCAAGTGAATATAGTTTAGCTGCCATAATAGTGATTTATCTAAATCGGAACGCTAATTACTTATGTGAGCGCTGTGCCGAGCCATAACTCCCGCCGCGCATGCGCGTTAGGTATCAAACAAATTTTTTTTAATATCCAAGTGAGCGCTGTGGGTGATGATGGCTTAATTCGGAACGAGCCAGAATTCACGCGCATGCGCGGCGTGAGACTCACGCCGTGAGTCACGCCGCGCATGCGCGTTAGACGCAAATCATCTAACAGGTCGAGGCTAAAAAACATAAAATTTGGGGACTTCGAACATTCAAACTCCACCACATGGGCAGTGAATAATACATCATTTAATTATTTGACGAATTCATCCATTGTCCAAGTTAAATAAGTAGTGGTAATGAATTTTTTTGATATCTGATCTAATGTCGAAGTTTCGCGCCAATCGTGCGTGTTTACATTTTTACTTTTCACAAATTTCACACACACACATGTAGATAAGATTTAAAATGAGACAAATATTATTGAAAATATTATGAACGACACGAAAATGCCCAAATCTTAACGTAATATTAAAACACAGGTCCAATAACACTTATTGTTCATTACCACTACTCAATTTGTGTTCAAAATCGCCGTCCATTATTGTTTTTTTTTTTATCGTAATGATGTGCGAAAGCGATAATCCTAAACAATTTTTTTTTATTTCGATTGACTCGTGTAATTAATATGTCGAATATCGGAAATCGATACTCGGAAATTGAAATAAAATTATTTTAAACATTAAAAACAATAAGCATTGTTAATAATAATGACTTATGCTTTTTAATGTAATTTTAATAGTTTTTTGGACATTATATTGAAACTGAGTCAATACCTGAGGACCTTTGACCATAATAGTCATTTATTGAACTTCGCGCCGAATTGTTTCTATATTTGAATATTTATCTTCGGAATGCGCTCGCCGCTTAATTTTTTTTTATTTATTGTACAATTATTTATTTTTGATACTTTCTAATAGTTTGCTACAGAATGCCCAGTATACATTTTTTTAGGTAGGCTTAGCAAAAGATAGGGAATGATGATTATTAATTGTATAAATTGGGTATTCCGCAATCACTTTACATTTCAATATGTTTTGTTAGTTGTATGAGCTTGTTAGTTTTTGTTTCTATTAGTTTACTTGAGTACCTAATAAATTGTTTCTTTTTTGTGGTAGGTTACCAAAGAAATTTAAAAAACTGACCATGTTTATATCGGACCACGCACAGTCGGCACATTGAAAGGTTCCGTAGTTGGGTTGAATATTTACGCATGCAAAATGCACATAATTAATTTGATCAACTGCAAATATGTTTGTCCTAACTAATATTATAAATGCGAAAGTAACTCTGTCTGTCTGTCTTTCTGTCTGTCTGTCTGTCTGTCTTTGCTTCACGCCTAAACTACTGAACCGATTTGCGTGAAATTTGGTACAGACATAGTTTGGAACTTGAGAAAGGACATAGGATAGTTTTTATTACAAAAATTACAAAAAATAAAATAAAAAATAAAATTTATTCCGGACATACAGCGCCATCTATTGGTCAAGAGTCGGCATCAATTCAGTACTGAAAATTCATCGGAAAAATGTAAATAAATAGTAAAAAGGTATGAAAATATAATATAATACAACTTTTAGTACAAAGAAAATGCTCTAACGGAGTATAGATAATTCTATTAGTACTATATGTCGAGTTGGTGATCGCGCAATGGTGTCGATCGTTACATGAGTTCGGTTCATGTTATTGTTTTAATTCATCGGAAAAAAGTAAATAAATAGTAAAAAGGTATGAAAAAAATAATATCAATATAATAAAACTTTTAGTACAAAGAAAATGCCCGAACGGAGTATAGATAAATAATCCGAGTTGTCACTATGCTCGATAGATGGCGTTGGGATCGAAATAGATCGCGCTATGGTTTCGCTACACGCATTTGGTTGGGTTCCACATTTCATTTTTGAAGAGATCCCGCGAGATCGGGAACTATGTGGGTAAAACCAAAAATCTGCCGGAAGTCACTATTCCACGCGAACGAAGTCGCGGGCAAAAGCTAGTATTTCATAAACTCATCATTCATAAGTTCATAACGTACCCATAAATTAAAGTGCCGACCAGAAAAGAAAAGTACTGTTTTCTTATGGGGAATAACATCTTGAGCATTTCTTAGATATTATTACAGCAAAAGTCTGCAATTAACCCCTTGGCTGCTATTTGAGACTGAAAATGCCAAAAATCTTATTTTTATAACAACTGTTTTAAGCATAACTTTTAAAAAATACCAACTTTAAATTGAATATAACATCCCGAACATGTTTTGGCTACCTATGACCAAATGTAAGTAGGTATGTACGCAGTATCAATATACTGCGTACCAGTGGCGAAGGTACCATACAACTCGATTCCCGCCGGCTTCCCTTCGAAAATTCAGAACATAACCACTCTATAGTCAATTCATCATTGTAATTTTCTTTTGGTATTTTTTTTTTTTGCTCCAGCCTACCTCTGTCATAAATTCACCCTTCGCCACTGCTGCGTAGGTACATACTTACATTTGGTCATAAAAAAGTTAAGCAAATCTCTCAATAGAGATTTGCTTAACTTTTTTTTGTTATTATAAAAATATATTTATGACCCTCACGACAAGCCTTTTCATTTGATATATCACACGGTACCTACAGTAAGCAAAGCTTTTTTAAATTTTCTATGTGACCCCAAAAAGTAAACCCATAACCCGACATTTTAATGTCGTGAATCGGGTGAAGTGATTACGCTACACAAACTACGTGGGGTTAAATTCTAACCATGGTCTGTCACGCGTCAGCAAGGCACACCGTTAGCACTCGGTGACTTGAAACACTAGGTTATCTCTTCTAATTGATTATATTAGCGTTGTTAGTCTTTAATAGACTCACGACATTAAATGTTGTGAATCGGGTGAAGTGATCGCGCCACTCAAACTATGTGGGATTAAATTCTATGGTCCGTCAGCCAGGCACGCCGTTAGCACTCGATAACTTAACACAATTATCTCTTCTAATTGAATAGATTGGGTTACCAACGCTGAACATCGTCGCAGTCTTTTCTAGACTTGATCTACAATCGCTCATAATAACAAACAAATAATGTCGATGCGTATTTTCATCAGTCTAGCTGTCTTAAACGTGAATGTTTTATTTTATTTACTGTTCGTGCGTGACTCGCTCGCGCCTCAGGCCATAATTAGAAGGACTAGTCTAGGGAAAAAAATATATAAAAAAACAACATTGAGTTTCTGACTAAGATTCTGTTTTGCTGTTTTATTTTAAAACCCCACAAAATATTAATGTTTTGATCACTAAAATACTAGCTTTGAAATTTTATAAAATTTTCAATAGAATTAACATAAAAAATATTATTAAAATCTCGATTATGATTGTAAATGTATGCTTGGTCAATCCCTAGTATCAGGTGGAATGACACTGACAGCTCACTCCACGCTCACTTCGCCTAAGTTTTCACGGCGAGATGGTTACAGAATCGCAGTGCAGCTTACTTCAAGCTCACTTCACCTACGTTTTCACGCTGAAATTTTACAGAACAGACCGGCTGCTCACTTGCTTACTTTCTCTTTCGATTAATGAAACCGATAGCATGTCACGCTGTTTAGGTATTTTAACACATGGGAGCAGATTCGGTAGGGGGTGATTTTGCAACGTCATACGGTTCTGTACACTTTCTTGTTAGTCTTTCTATAGGTACTTGTTTTTTTTTTTTTGTGGTTGGGAAATCATAACCCCTCCCGCTCTTCACCGTTCGATCAGGACCAGGCCCGTGCCGGACGGCGCGTATATAGGAACTTGGCTCGGTTATACTTTGTTAGTAATTGTTATTAGCTTAAATACACATTATTTCGTAATCATAATTGATAGTAAATACACTAATAGCAGCAACATTAGCAGTAGTAAACTCGTCTTTGTCTGATTCTTTGTCAAATCAGCTACCTTTTGTCACAAAGTACATGCGCACTTTGTACTGACCCAGTTGTGTGACAACGATGAACTGAATGCGTCATTGAGATTATCTTCAATTTGTAAGTATATCGTTAACAAATCTATAACGATGTTATAATATTACCCCCTTACTAATAAACGTTATCAGATGAATAGTTACACACCGATTTCTCTCTTTTAGTCGTTAGTAATTTGACTTTCGAAAGAAGACAAAGCGTTGTGTAACTATATAGACGCTATACAACGTTTATTAGTAAGGGGGTTAGAAATTAACACCACGTGTCAAATTCTGTTTTAATTATAACTTTCATAATTTATAATGCTCTGTCATCTGTGCTAACTATTTATTTAGCCCGTAATGCCCGCTGGGCAAATAATAAAGTTTATTGTTTTTCAAATATCATGTTTTAAATGGGATCTACAAAAACTTTCCGTTTAATTCAGTAAAATCTTTACTTTGAAGCATTATGTGGAGACCACATAATGCTTTTCAAATAAAGATTTTGACTCATAAAATTCGTTGAAATACAATTTTTTTTTTATTTCTTCAGAATAACAAACAATTGCGCAATGCTTAATATTTAGGTACAGATATTTTATAATAAATACTCTTAAGTAATCACGCAACCAGCATCGTTATCCACAAGTTAATCCAACTGTAAAAATAGTTTTGAGCAAGATCCAAGCAAACTCAGCAAACAATTATTGTCTATCATAGATTAAGTAGGTTTATTGAAATAACATGTGACAAACTAGATGTGTGAATTAAGAACAAAAACTATGCGGTACCTATTTGAAAGGATTTTTTATACTTAAATACTATTTTTAAACTGTGCGAGTGACAATGTAAGTGTACGTTAATGAGAAGCCTGCCGGGGTAGCGGGATCGTCCGAAAGGGCTAAGGAAGGAACGGGTGGGTTTTAGTCAGTAAGAGTCTGACACTCCCTTCCGCTCCACCCAGAGCGGGAGGAGTCATTAGATGATTTCCCATCCAAAAAAAAAAAAAAGTGTACGTTAATGTATTACTTATTCAAGTACTGATTGATTTCAATAAACAGCGAAACAGTACTTTCAATATCAGCAAAATTATCGTTGTAACTTATCATTAGTCGACGCAAAGGAGCTCGTTCTCCTGCGTTAGCTCTGCACTCACATAATGATTGATGTCATCAATTTATACCTATATATGCTTATTTTAAATTTACATTGCTTTTCTTCGTAAAATTAGTCACCAACACGCGATAATGATGTTCTTTCAATTTTTGTAACGAGATTAGAAAAATAACCGACAACAAAAACATATATTATTATTATTAATGTTAGACCAGATAAGTAGTGCGCTCGACTCGGTAAAATATCAACAGAGGAAATGCGAATAACGTAGGATGCATCAATAAGATATAGACTTTAAATATGACGTGATTTATATATTTTTTGTTAAACTGGAACTAAATCCGTTGGAAAAACTGCAGACAACCAAAAAATATAAACAACATGTCCCGGAATGAATTAACGAACATACAAACACCCTAATTAGACTATTATGTTATAATCATAATAGTGTTTACTTTGATGTATAAAAAATTCATTATTTATTAAAATAGTTATATTATACTGATTGTGGGCGAAAATTGTGGTCACATTCAAATCAAATCAAATCAAAATATTTTTATTTCACATAAACCAACATGGGCACTTATAAAACGTCAGATGCTAGGTGCACGGTTCCAATTGGTCGTTTCCTATGGAGAAGAACCGGCAAGAAACTCCATGGTTACTCTTTTAAAAAATAATTGGCTTTTACAATGTTTTCAAGTTACAGTAGGTATGGGAGGACAACGTAGGCCTGTCAACAAGTACAGGTAAGTACTTGATACAATAAAAAATGGTCTACAGATCTAAAGTCTAGGTACAAGGCTTACAAAGTCCTCACATTTACAAAATAAGAATGTATCAAAAGGATAAATAAAATATAAAAAACTACTAAAACCAAGAGATATGATTGCCAACCAAGAGATATGATTGCCAAACCAAGAGATATGATTGCCAACCAAGAGATATGATTGCCAACCAAGAGATATGATTGCCATTACAAATCTATGCAAGCACTCAGTTGCACACGTATAAGGGTCTAGCGTAGTAGGTACTTGGTTAATTTTGGTTTGTTTCGACTTTACAGTAGAATTGTGCAGTCAAAAGTGTACATTAATGTATTACTTATTTAAGTACTGATTGATTTCAATAAACAGCGAAATAGTACTTTCGTACACATGAGTCACAAAGTAAATCATAACGACATTATTATCAGGTTATCGCGATAACATTAGACGGAATGACCTTCCATCACGCCACGTTTGTAAATATTGCAAATAAATGTTTTATTTTGCCGATAAATATCTATAACATTCGCATTTTGTAAATAATTTCATGTACAATAATTTCATATAATATTGACATCATTAGTATTGTATTTTTGACATCTGTATTGTATATTGACATTAGTATTGTATATTGACATAATTATTATTAGTTTTCATTTTATTTTGTTTTGTTTTTTGTTTTTTTTCTGTTTTTTGACATTGGTTTCTATTGCTATTTATTATTAACTAGCTTTTGCCTGCGACTTCGTCCGCGTGGAATAATGAATTCCGGAAAAAAAACAATTTATCCCCCTTTTCTCCCCGTTGGGAGGGAATTTCCAAAAATCCTCTCTTAATGGTAGCCTAATCCTCCCAACAAACACACATGCCAAATTTCAGCTCTCTACTGCCAGTAGTTTCGGCTGTGCGTTGTCTGTCAGTCACTCAGTAACGGAAGAGTTTTATATACATATATAGGTATAGATCAGTGGCGAAGGCACCATACAACTCGATTCCCGCCGGCTTCCCTTCGAAAATTCAGAACATAACCACTCTATAGTCAATTCATCATTGTAATTTTCTTTTGGTATTTTTTTTTTTGCTCCGGCCTACCTCTGTCATAAATTCACCCTTCGCCACTGATATAGATAGCTGTGCCCGCAACTCCGTCAGTGTGTAATTCCTTGTGTCGTGTTATTAAGTTAATGTATTGGTAATATTGTTTAGATCACGTTCACATGAGGCTTAAGTACCTATACAACGAAATTACTACTTCACCTAAAAAGAAATAAAATGTAAACTATTAATAATTTGTAATTTGAACGAATATAATACACTACCAAAATAACTAATACCTATTTTATAAAATAACAACAAAAGAAAACTAAATTAATTTAAAGACTAAAGGTCGCGCTGATAAACAATATTGTCTGTCAATAAGGTCGAATGCTCGGAACGTCTACTCGCATCAACAGCCAAATATTGTATGAAGTTCGCGTTTTTTTTTTTTTTGGGTATGGCATCTCGCAGTTCAACCTATGAGGTTGTCGTCTGCTTAACCGGGCTTGCCTGTGGATGCCTCAAAATTAAGGCCTCCAGCCAGGGCTTAAAAAAACTTAAAAACTAAGCGACTACACGCTAAGGGCACCCCCTGTGGGGTACGGACCTCGGCTTAGGGCGTCGCTGGGGGGGGCAGCAAGGGACAGGCTGGATCGGAATTATTTAGGGGCGAATTTAATACTATACAGGCTCAGCGGTGCGGGCTGGCTCGAGCAAGGGTCGGGGAGGAGAATTTACGGGGCGTCGCGACGGGCGTCCTCGACGGCGAGGACGGAAGGACGGTTGTCGGGTCGTGTTTTGTGTCTCTTAATGGTGCTGGTGGCTTTCCTGCTCTCCTGTAAGAGGGTAGTGGCGTCGTCGGGGATGGTGAGGGTATGCCTTGGTCGGCGAATCCTACTTATGCGGGAGGGAGTATATCGGGAGGCCGCCGCAATCAGGGCAATTGGGGTGCTTTATAGCAGAGTCGAAGAAACGCTTGGCGAGGCGGTTCATGAACTGCTGGACGGTGTGAAGTTCGCGTTTGGATCCCCCGCCCTTTTATACCTCCCGCCGCGAGCCGCGTCGAGCGCGGCGACCGTTACACAAAAATAATCCTTATAGCATGATTCAGTATTCACGCGCGATGGCTTATTAGCGTATTTCATGTATAACTTTGGTGTTTCTGTACCGATTTCTATGATTATTTTTTTATTAAATAGGTAATAATGTTAACATTTTTTAATTAGGGATGAGTGAGAGTGTTATAAACGTAAGAGTAGACAAATATAATCAGAAAGCTCCGAACTGCTAAGCTATCGGGAGTTACACGTATTATTGTGAGTCAACCATAAAAGATAGACATTTGCTGTCGTGGAATATTTTTTATATAATTTTAAGGAGAACATTTCCGTCATACATGATTTCTGTGTAGCTTTAACCATTAAGGCTGCACACGCGACGGAAGCTTCAAAAATGGAGTAAGTTCTCCTGTTTTCCCAACATTTCCCTTCACTGCTCTGCTCCTATTGATCGTAGCGTGATGAAAAGTATACTATAACCTGCCCAGGAGTATAAAGAACAATTGTACCAAGTTTCGTTGAAATCCGTCGAGTGGTTTTTGTTTCTATAAAGAACATACAGACAGACAGACAGACAGACAGACAAAAATTTTACTGATTGCATTTTTGGCGTCAGTATCGATCACTAATCACCCGCTGATAGTTATTTTGGAAATATATTTCATGTACAGAATTGACCTCTCTACAGATTTATTATAAGTATAGATTAATTTTTCAAAATGTGTCATTCCTTAATTTATTTTTTATTTTTATTGTCCATGCTTATTTTTAATTTTAACCACAAACATTTGTACGCCCGCTGGCTTAACATTGCGCACTATTCTATCTTTATAATAACATCATTATTGTAACCTATGTTCAACAAATTAATAAATGACTTATGACTTACAGTTAACAAAAGAGATAAGTTTGCAGGATCGTCGGATATAGTTACGGTTAAGTAAGAAACCGATGGATATTGTAGACTGAAATTTAATTTGACAAATGAGCTGTTTGTTTTCTATGAATAAAATTAAATTTTATTCGAGAACATCCATCGGTTTCTTAGTAAACTTTAACTATACTCGACGACTCTGCATACTTGTCTCCTTTGTTGACTGTACCTACGTTTGTTTCCTTTGTTATACTTACTCTCATTTCACAAACGATGATATTACAACCCCATGCAAAACGTTTTCTTATTATTCAGTTTTTAGGAATGTATAGTTCAAGATCTGCAGATACGACTAACCAGAAATCGGACCGAGAACTTTCTCGGTAAACGCGATGACAAAAGCTTGAGCATTTTGTAAATAAACCAAAACACAAATGCTAATAAAAATGTCTTAAATCTATTGTAGATGTAATGGAAAGTAAATCGTGTGTCTTAGAAATAAGATTCTAAATCCAACAAGTATTAAAAGCGTCATGTTCACATTGTTACAGTACACCCAAATGAGCCTGCGTGTGGAATGCAACAACTGTCAGCGGACCGTCGGCGTGTTGAGGAAGAAGTTCGACGCCACCAGCTATGAAGACTTCCTTCTTGGATTATTGCAGGTATAATTATTAATAGCGATACTTGTTGGTTATTATTTTCAGCTTTTATTTCTGTTCGAGCCGACTGGCAATCCCTCGGTTTAAAATCTTTACATAATATAAAACAAAGTCGCTCCCGCTATCTATAAGTTTAGATCTTTTAAACTTCGCAACGGATATTAATGCAGTTCAGCAATAGATAGAGTGATTCAAGAGGAAGGTATATATGTATAATACGTGCATATTATAGCAGAGAAAAGCCGAGAAATTCAAAGATTTGTAATGTGATGTCGTAACAAACATATTTTTGTGCGCTTACATTGCAAACGCAGGCTAAACCTTGCGAGATAGATCAAATTAATGTACTACGGAATTGTATAACTTAAAAAGATTGATAAAAAAAGTCCGCGGTGGTATATGTTTATTATCTCCTACGGATAACTCACAGTAACCATTTTTATCTATAACATATTACAAAAAAAATATGGGTTATTTACCAAGCTATTTTAAACAATACAGTATTATTCCTTATACAATTAAATACATTAGACGCGTTGTGCATTTCATGTAGATCAAAATTGCCCTGTACAGCATATCATTAAAATGAATATCTTAGAAGATATCGAGATTTAAAAACCAGGCGCAGAGCGGCTGGCGGTGCGATACGAAGTTCGCCGGGTCAGCTAGTACCTTTATAATTGTAAGATAACCATTAAGCTCTAACAATTAATTGTGGAGACGTTGTGTGGTGCATTACATCCACTCCCCTCTCACAGAAAGAAGGTAAGGTCAACATGTTCGACCCTGCTTGTGTGCCTTCTTCCTTTCCTTTCTTTACAATGTATGGTCATTCTGATCAGTGGCAACACTACCACTTTCACTTCAAACAAGAGGGCCCGTCTAACACGAAGGTATCGTGTGAATTGTGTCGAATGATTTCTAAATCACTACGATATTCAACAATAATCTTAAAAATACTTGTAACATTAGTTTAAACTTTTTCAATTAAACTTCCACAGATGTGCCGCAAGATGGACTCCCTATCTGACTCCTGCGCGATGCTGGTCTTCAAGTACTACGAGAACATAGTGCAGGCGGTGAAGCAGGACTTCACTCCTCAGAGCATGTGCCACGTCAGCGGACAATGCGCCTACAAGTTCCATCAACACGACGAGTTCACCTTCCCTGCACAGTTTACCGACTTTAGGCCTACTGAGTGAGTCACCTTCATAAATAACTAGAAAACTAAAGTTGTTGACTGCCCCGTTGGTCTGGCCGCAAGTGCTACTGCTGAACATGAGATCCTGGATTCGATTCCCAGGCCATTCAAAGTGTTATTAAGTTTTCTCTGTCTGGATTTGTGCCTGATTCAAGGCAATAGGTTCGCCCCTGTTATATTGGACTTAAAAATAACTGGCGGAATATGAGTGTACTATGGGTACACCTCTGCCTAACCGTGCGGGGACTACAGGCGTGATGTTATGTAAAACTTTAGATACCGCTGTGTATCAAGACAGTATTTTCGCCCCATAGTAGCGTGTTGAAGAAGGAAGGGGTCCGTGGCTAAATAATAACAGCCGCACAGGTCGATCGATCAGGTTAAGCTACGCTTGCCGCGGTTGGTCTGTGGATGGGTGACCATCTTTACATACTGAGACCCCTCCGTGCCTCGGAAAGCACGTTAAGCCGTTGGTCCCGGCTGTCATTCGTGGATCTTTGACAGTCGTTACGGGTAGTCAGAAGCCCGAAAGTCTGACAACCAGTCTTACCAAGGGGTATCGTATTACCCAGTAACTGGGTTGTGGAGGTCAGATAGGCAGTCGCTCCATGTAAAATACTGGTATTCAGCTGCATCCGGTTAGACTGGAAGCCGACCCCAACTAGTTGGGAAAAGGCTAGGCAGATGATGAGTAGCGTGTTGAAGAATTCCGGCTACATACCCAAAATGTTTACCGTTTATCGCGGCAGTTAAAGCTGCTATACTTCTTCTCGAGAAGCCCATCCCCGGGATCCCATATTATTATTGCTTCAAAGCAGCTGACCTAAACCAGAGTCCGAAACTATAGTTTCGGCATTTCTAGATATGCAGAACATATTCTTACTTAAATTACTATCATCTTTATAAAATTATAAGCATGATTTAAGTATTTTCTTGTTCTAATTTGATTGTATGTTTGTTTGTCAGTGACGTGCCTTGCGAACTGTGTGAACAGCTGGTCAAGCATCTGCGTGACGTCATGGTCGCCAACACCACTGAGCTCGAGTTCTACAGGGTGCTGAAAGGTAACGGATTCAAATTATCAACAAAAGAAATTCAAAGTAAACGCTAAGTTATTTCTAGTTCATTTAAAAAGGTTTTAAAAATTCACGAAATAAACAAATTGCACAACAGTATTGATTTTATCATAATCTTAAATTCATCATCATTTAATACTAAGTAGCTCTAGCTAAAAAATATCAGCCACACGGGTCGATCGATTAGGATAAGCTACGCCTGCCTAGGTCGGTCGGTCGAAAACACGTTTAGTCGTTGGTTCCGGCTGTCATTCGTGGATCTTTGACAGTCGTTACGGGTAGTCAGTCTGACAACCAGTCTTACCGAGGGGGGGAGGGGGTTCGTGTTACTCAGTAACTGGGTTGTAGAGGTCAGATAGGCACCATGTAAAATACTGGTGTTCAGCATCTGGTTAGATTGGAAGCCGACCCCAACAAGGTTGAGAAAAGGCTAGGCAGACATCATAATTAATACTACAATATTTCTTTCCTGCAGGCCTCTGCAAACAGACAGGCAACTTCAAAAACGAATGCCTGCATTTGGCCGAACAGTACTACCCCCTCATCTACAAGTACTTAGTCGAAGAATTAAAAGCCAACGCTCTATGCGCTATGATTGGCGTGTGTGGCAACAAGACGGATGAACCTATCGCTCCATTGATGTCGGGAGAGCTGGCTGTTAAGGCTGTTTCCAAGAAGCTTATTGGTGACGATAAGAAAGATGCTGCCTCTGATAAGGTGAGAAATTGCATTGGATTGATAGTTAAACTAACTTTTTTTTTTTCGGCGATACGTAACGTCATTGATTAGAAGTTGCAGGTCAAAGTAAAGCTATGTATTTAGCTTGTTAGAATTAGTGCCTACCACATGTTAGGCTCTACAATGATATGTTATATGCTCATAGTAACAAAAAGCAGTCCCAAACCAATTGTTATCACTGAATCATCGTAATCTGTCAAGCTGTTGCTGAAGAAACGTGTAAACAAAACTCATGTTAATTTTGTTCCTGTCAATATAAAAAATAAACTTTAAATTATTATTTATTTAGTGTAGATTTGACATCATTATGTCTAATTCAAAACAAATGCTATCGTGTCGACGTACAGGTTCGCTAAATCTAGCCTTAATCTACCTTTAAACTTCTACATTGCTAATTACTCATCTCGTCTCCACAGTTGGCCCGCATCCCTATCGCCAAACAAAACAACGTGCGCGTCCTACCAGCGGATATAGCTCCTCTGCCAATTGAGCGTATGTTCGTGTCAGTGCCACAGCCACAAGGCAAGGCGGCCTGCTCCTTCTGCCAGTACTTCTTACACTACCTGCAAGTTGAAATCAGCGACACTAGGACCGAGGTACGTACACAGTAGCTACCTAGCCTTAGTTGCAGTTGTTATTAATAATACGAAACGTCTGCTCTGCCAGTTGAGCGTATGTTCGTGTTAGTACCACAGTCACGAGGCAAGGTGACCTGTTCCTTCTGCCATACTTCAAATTTTGAGTTGAGCTACACGGTTACTTGCACAAATGCTTGCACTGACTGGACAGGTCCACTCAAATCTGTGTAATTCTTTCCTCAAAAGACCATTGAAGGCACTACTCTACATTGTCTTCAGATGATCTGACCAAGATTATGTCTGGACTTTAAAAGAGACTTTGACCCTTGACTTTGTTTCGCCACTTCTTCTCAGGGGTAGTCAGATAGGAAAATTCGCCTCCATCTAGCTATTTTTAGGGTTCCGTACCCTAAAAGGAAAAACGGAACCCTTATAAGATCTCTTCGTTGTCCGTCTGTCAAGACCCTTTTTCTCAGGAACGCGTGTAGTTATCAAGTTGACATTAATATAAATACTCGCACTTGACCGGTTTTTTTTAAATAATATAGACGTGTAAAAGCGATTCCAATATCCTATTTACAGAATAAACAATTTAATTTATACCATCGATCGAATCGAGCTAATATTTAAATATTTCATTTCACAGGACGAGATCTTCGAAGCAGTAGACAAGGCGTGCGACAGACTGCCGCAGTCGGTCAACGGAGAATGCAAACAATTCGTGACGCAATACGGACCAGCCATCGTCGCATTGTTGGTACAGAGGATCGACCCAGCTACCGTGAGTATACATCATCCAAAGTATGACTACCCGGAGGTATTCAAGGCAGAATATCCAAGATGTCCAAGTAGCAGAGTGGCAACAAAACCGCCTTTATTTATTTATTGCTGAATAGGCCTGCTCTTGACCTCGATCACTCCTGATGGAAAGCGATGGATGAGGCCTAGATGTAACAAGCGTGCGCAGAAGATGCCAGCTAAAGTGAACAGGCATCTTCTGGGCGGGTTAAAGGTGGAAGGGAACACAGACACTGGCAGTGATTTCCACACTTTGGCTGCGCGTATAATAAAAGCGGAGGAGAAGCGCTGAGTACCACTGGTCGGGATATCAACCAAGTGTGGATGGTACGCTGCAGTACGTCTGGTATTCCGGTAGGAAAAATGCGATGATGGGATCAGGTCTTTGAGCTCCTGCGCACACTCCGAAGTACAGTCTGCAGAAGACCGACAGGCTTGCAGCCACGACATCACAGCTCAGTGCTGGCCCTAGTAGCAATACTTACTAGGTTATCAATGGGGTCCAAAGAAGGAATTTATTATTTAGAATAATTCGTTCCTTCTTTATACCCGGTTAGAATCGAAACTCGCATTTTCCATACAGTTTCGGGGCGTTCGGTACGCCCCAGGTTCGCTTAGTTTATCTTAGCTTTCTATACTACAATAAGTATTATTTCTTTTTATTGTGAGTAGAAGGGGTGTTATCTCTTCGTTAATGATGCGAATCCCAGTATAAAAAAAAAAACTTCAATTTTACTTAGCTTCAAAACTTACAAAGTATGTTTGTGGTGCAGGTGTGTCCCGCGCTCGGCGTGTGCCCGCAGGTGGGCGAGGTGCGGCGCGTGGACATCAACTCGGACAAGTCCAACTGTCCGCTGTGCTTGTTCGCTGTTGAGCAACTCGAGACCATGCTCAAAAATAACCGCACTGAGGTATGTTGTGTTTGAATAAGAAATATTGTTTACTGACATTTTGTGTTTTATAATTATCATATCGTTGCATTAAAATTTTTCTTAGGTTATGAAAAAAAAAATTTGCTGTTCCATACATTTTTACCGCGTAGGTTGCACTTTTCTATGAAATAGCAGTTTTTTTTTTTTTATTACCGATAAAAATAATTCTATGCTGGGGGGGGGGGGTCTATAATCATCTGCTAAGGTTATGGTTTGTTCGTCGATGTCCCTACCACCCTATTTATTCGTTTATTACAGTTCAGTAGAATGTATCAATTCTTATCCTTTTGTTTCTAACTGGCTTGCTGGGAATATTACAGTTATTTTCTCCCATTCATAGAACGTAAACATGAGACAAGTATTTACAATATCAAGTACCTTCAATATCTTAGCAAGAAAATCACAGGAACATTGTGTAATAATATTTGTGTTCACGTTTTGTCTATGGCAGTCAGTACTGGCACATATCATATCCTACATAAAAAGTCTACTATATTGTATTCAGCATATTTATGGCTGATCCAGATTAAAAAGAAAATATATAACTGTCGTGCGTGTATGACCGCAAAACAAAGCAAAATAAGTATGCAGGTGACGTTCTGTAGTTTCTGCCTGCCCCCATGGGAAGAAGGCGTGAGTTTATGTATGTAATTTTTCACGATTTATTTGCCAAAAATGTAAACAAATATGAGTTTATGGAAAAATAAGTTTAAATCCTACATAATAAAGTTCAGTTTACGCTACAACTTCAAACATTTTTACAACTTTTTCTATAGTTCTAGTCACTCTGAAATCAACTTAATTTCCATTAAAATAAAGTTTATATTTGTTTAACTTGAAATAATATTAATTTTAAACATAGACGATATATTAATTTATTTACGTAGTATTATATTTTGAAACCTAACACAATCATCATTCCACAGGAAAGCATCCGCCATGCCCTCGACAATCTTTGCATACATCTCTCAACAAAACTCCGTACGGAATGCGTAGACTTCGTGGACACATACGCGCCACAGTTGGTCGAGATGTTGGTCGCCGAAATGAATGCACAGGAAATATGCGTCTACCTCAAATTGTGCAAGGATGAGGTCAAGGTAAGGAATTCTTCTTCTTTTCGTTTCGGCTATAATGTTTTCTACTAAAATGTTCTTATGTACCTACAGTTAAGCCATAATAGTTATTTATGCAACTTTTGTATACTAAGGGGTATTAAAACACGAATGGGTTTATCACACTCGGCTATGAGTGTTTTAATACCTAATTATGTACAGTTGCATACAAGACTTTACCCATGATATGAATCCTCTATAAAGGTTCTGAAACAGTTTTTTTGCAATACTAATATCGAACAAAAATGGCGGCCAGCGGGATACGACGTGAATTGGAATAACCTATAAGTTCTTTTTTTAAATTACGGCGCTGTGGTAGTGAAACGCACGTGTATGACAATGTTCTTTTTTTGAAAACGAGTTGCATTTGCACTCGTTTGGATGATTATTATGGTTACTATGACACTGGTTGTTTTACTGTTGGCAATAAGCTAACTGTTTCAGAAACCTTTATAGAGGATTTATAGCATGGGTGTAGATAAATACATATTTTATTCTCAGGATCCGTTGAAGATCACCAGCCACAGTGCCATCGACAAGTTCCATCAGAAGCCGCAGCGGATGGCCGACAGGAACAACTTCAGAGGAAAGTCGCTGCTGCCTACCAACATGTTGGTGGCTGCGAACAAGGATCATGATATCGGTACGTTGGTTTTCTGTGATTTTTCTATAAGTTACTGTTGTTTTAATGACATTCATTTGGGTCATAGGAGTGTTTTATTTATTCTTAATTAATTATGAATGACTAATAGATATGGAACAGTAACCAAGACTTACGAGTTTGTAGGTCGTGGGTTCGAACCCAAGCAGGCACTTTATTTTGTGTAAACTATTCATCACTACCACTGTGGTGAAGGACAACATTGTGAACAAAACGGCATGTCCAAGAACCAAAAATTCAAAGACATGGGACATCCACAAATCCACGCTGGGCTCGCGTCGTGAATTATGGGTATGGCCCACTCCCTCTCACAGAGAGGAGGCCTGTGTCCCAGCAGTGGGAACATTATAGGCTGCTTATGCTATATGTAGTTTCTTGCTCGTAAACATTAATTTCAAAGCAATATTAGCCTTCACAAAGATACATAATGACCCTGCTTCTTCTCCTTCGTGTCTCTGGCACAACAGTCTCTCAGATCTTGTAGTCCCGAAACTTCTAAAAAGTTTTTGGCCAACAGTATAAATGTTCTTCTGAAAAGAAAGGAAGTGTCAAGGAAGCGGCTTCTGGTTTCAAACGTCCGGCCTGACTTTCGTGTCATATTTAGTGTGTCGTAGAATTAGAACCATTAATTTTTTGAGCAGTTCGATCTTTTTGATGGTTTCCTTTAAAATACAATGTGTGACATTTCCAGAAACGAACGAGATCTACGACAACACTGTGAACGGCCGCGCTATAAGCCGTCCAGTGTCGCAGAAGTCTGTCTGTGTTATTTGCCAGTTTGTGCTCAGAGAGATCCAAGATGAGATCAAGGACAAGCATAATGAGGTGTGTACTTCTATTCAACTAGCTGTTGTTGTTGTTTTTAGCTTTAGACTCACGATTTTTCCAGCTGCGTTTTATCTATTTGTTTGCTGGATGTTACAAGAGACACAATAGGACGATTCTAAAATATAATGGTACTCCAAGACATATTACAAGGCGGTCAAAAGATGATGTGATTTCTCATGATTTTCACTTCTTAGCGTATTGTATAGTGTGTTCCTTTACTCTTAGCTTACATTATCAATACTGACCAAAAGTTATTCGACAATTTTGGCAGTACCTAACATTCTAACATCATACATTTTCCATCCAGGATGAAGTCAAAAACATAGTTCTCAGCGTATGCAAGCGCTTGCCGAAGTCCGTCCGTTCTGAATGCGACCAGTTCGTGGAGAAGTACGCCGACTTGGTGATCAGTCTGTTAGAGCAGGAGCTGGAGCCGGACCAGGTGTGCCAGGAACTCAAGCTCTGTGATAGCGTCAGCGTGGCTACTGCTAAAGGTATGGGTATTGAATTGTTGGTAGTTTCATGTATTTTTCAGTAACAAACTCATAGCTGTGCAATATCTCAAACTCATCAACATACAGAAGCACTTGATGATGAAGGGGACATTCTATTTTGAGGTTGGTATTTATCGTCCCAATGAGCTTAACTATTCATAAATTAATATCATGTCTATGTCATTATAATGCCAAAAAAGACATGCTGCAATGGACTTCAACGCCGTTTTGGTAACATATTTTTTGCAATTTACGACGTTAACCCATTCAATGCGGCAACAAAAATAATTGAATATGAATATGAATAATAAATTTTGCTCTCACTAGCCAGATGCGGTTCGTTTTTAACGTAAACGCTGATAGGCGTGAGCTGCTCTTGATGAATCACACTAATAAAGGTGAATGTTTGTGAGTATGTTTGTTACTTCTTCACGCACAAACGGCTGGACCAATTTTGATAAAAATTTGGTATGGAGGTAGCAGACACCCTGGATTAACACATAGGGCAATTTTTATCCCGATATTCCCACGGGATCGAAACGTATGCGGGTGAAACCGCGGGGCGCTGCTAGTAAAAAATAACACGCCAATCGGCGTTTTCAGCACTTCGCAATTCGAATTTATTCATTTCGAATCCATGAGAAATTTCCAGTAGTGCGCCATACTTGTTGCATAAAAGGGAGCAATAATAATAATATACAGGGTCAAATTAAATTAGCTAAAGAAACTTCGCAGACGTGATGGGTATCAATATGTAATGACGATTTTGTTTTAATCGTCATTAGATGCCGATACACATCACATCTGCGGAGTTTGGCTAAATAATTTAATTTGACCCTCTATATTAATAACGGGATTCCTTGGTCGCCTTTCACGACAAACGTCACTCAGATATGAAATGAGTTATTCTCAGAGACTACACATATTTGCGGCAAAGTTTGTTCTAATTCCTTTATAAACCGCGCTGTAGAAAAAACGTGTCTGTCAACAAGCTTTCATAGTCCTCCAAACAACACTGACCACCGTGCCTACACACGGCGAATAAACCGTAGTTTTTTACGGCTAGCAAAACGCGTGTGTACAATGTGCCTTACAATTACTCACTTACACCAAAAATATTTCTACAGTGGAGATCCTAGACTGCGCAGTATGCGAGGCAGTGGTGTTGGCGGTACACAAAGTGCTCAGCAACGACAGGGTCGACCGCAACATCGTGCACATCATCGAGAAGTCTTGCGCTCTCCTACCAGCCAAGTATAACGACAGGGTGAGTATCAAATAAGCTATTTTAAAAGAAAGAGAGTACGGTCATTTTGTACTGCATTATAAACAAACCTAGTCAGATTTGTTTTATTACGTCATCGTTTAAGTAAATACAGATATAATCCTCGGTCTGTTATCGACTAAACAAATGTAGACTGTCTAATGGCATTATCACCCAAGTGTCGCGTCGGTCACAAAAATCGTATGTAATTAATAAATATTTAAAAAATGGTACTCATTTCAATGTTGTTATCGGAAAAAGAACACGATGTATAAGAATGATTTAGATAGGTTGTGACACTGCATGAATTGTTGATTCCACCTTACTATAGGCCGACCGCTTAACTGAGACGTTGCCTGAGGTAGCTGCGCGGTGCGGGAGGGGTGATAGTTGTCATAAGTTGACGTATCATTGAGCTCTCGCATCACGTCACCACACCCCTCCCGCACCGCGCTGCTACCTCAGGCAACGTCTCAGTTAAGCGGTGGGCCTATAGTAAACTAGATAGATGACCTGACAGACTAGATTGTAGATACGGATAAGTGGAACGCGGAAAATGTAGCTTGTCTTGCAGTGAGACACATAGCATATTCAGTCTATAATGTTCCCACTGCTAGGACAAGCCTCATCTCTTCGAGTGTGCTATAATCTATCACGCAGGCCTAGTGCGGGTTGGTTGATATCGCATGTCTTCAAATTTGCCGTTCTAGGACATGCCGTATGCCGTGCATGTTTTCCTTTACCGTTTTGAGAGCAGTGGTTAAGAAATAATTTACACAAAGTAAAGCGCCTTACTGGGTTCGAAACTTCGAACCCACGACCTACAGGTCGTAAGTCGGGACCGTTACTGCTTCATACCACCACTGCTTCATACACACACACTTAAAGGCTATAAAAAACAACAACCAATCTATTTTTTTTTTGAATCGGCAACTTATTTTAAATGATATTGACTTTCACCCCTCAAACGTCACGACTGACCTAGATAAACATTTGATATATTGCCTAATGTGAATTACATGTGTGACCTACATTACACCCCTTTTTATAGATCAATGAATAAAATGTGAACCTGATATTGGAACCTCAATCGGGTTCCAATTATTGTTATGAAAGGGTAGATAATGCTCCCGGAAATATAAAGAGTGAAAATATGTATTGTATAATTCCGAGTATATTATAAAAGAGATACACAATAATACAGGTTTTAGTGAAAGATGAAAGTGGCCTACACACAATGATCCCCGAACAAATGATTTTATATCAGTTTTAGCTTAAAATTTTAGCTTGCAATACTATAAACCCCGACTGTAAAACAATAAACTTTTGAAATCTCTGCTTAAACATACAAACAATCACTCTCTTTTTTAAATAAAAATATGATTTCATGTGCAAACGTCAGATCCGCGACTGTAAAACCTTTTTCACTCCTCTTGCTCAAAAATACCGTCATTGTAGCGTACCAGAGCGAGGAAAATGTAGCATATTTACCTCTAGGGGAAAAAGTTTTCTTTTTTGTCTCTTACCAACGAGCCTACAAAAACGAAAAAGTATTTATTCATTAAGTAGAATAATCATGAATCGAGAACTAGACTTATTACTGTTTCATAAAAAAAGAAGAATATTTTATTTTTGAAAATGGAACTAAAAGCGGAGATCTCTTCGGTAGAATGCGTGCATTGCGTCGCGGCTACAAAAGAAATAAAAAAAGACATTGGCGCGAAATCTTTCTCTAATTGCAAATTGAATTGACGACCGTAATTTATTTTTAATATTATATTGGATTATTTTTTTTCTCGTAATCGTAGTGAAAAGTAGAGTGTAACACACGGCGCTAAAAACCCATTATAACTCGGTTTCTATTTACTCCCTCGTATATAATGGGTCATTTTAGCCCCTTGTATAACAATCTACTATGTTACACGGCACGATTTCTTTTCGGTACGGCGAATAAACCTCGCCGTAGAAAAACGTGTCTGTCAACAAGCTTCCAAAGACTACTGACGACTACACACGGCGAATAAACCGTAGTTTTTCACGGCAAGAAAGACGTGTGTGTACAAAGGCCTTACTATGTATTATCTGTACTACCGATCATAAAATGGTTTTAGCATTTACTTTATCTAAATAACAGGAGTTTATTTAAATTATAGCTTTGTAAATGTGATTAGATTTATTTAAAATAATGTTTCATTTACTTTATCTATCTAAATAACAGGAGTTTATTTAAATTATAGCTTTGTAAATGTGATTAGATACCGTTATTTTTCAGTGTTTATTAGAGGATACTTTGGATTACGATAAGTGTATATAAATGATAAGGACGTCATAGATGTCATTCTAACTATTACAAAATATGATGTCCGTAATAAATACCAGTCACTAGGGTCAAAAATGCATGAATATATGCAGGAAAATCAAGAAGTGGTGAAGGGCGGGCGTTTGGGGACTGTCTTATGTAATTTTGACGTTCGAAAAGTGCTGATTCTCAACCTAATTTGAATAAATGACTTGATTTCACGTTTTTTTTCATATGGTTTTGCAATCATCAATGATATAACGATATATATCGCTATGACATATATATCATAACGATATACATCTTGCACTAATGACTGAAACGCACTACAAGTTTGAGGACATATACGAAACTTGTAAAGGCCAGCAATTGATCATATCCTAGAGGCGACCGTTTTCCTTCAAATTATCTTTAAGTAGGTGCAAAGAGACTAACTGCCGGTTTCTGATTTGAGAATTTGAAGTTGAGAACGTCTTAATCTGTACTTAAGTATAACTTAAACATTTTTTCGTTTCTGAATTAAGTTTTTTTAAACTCTAATCAAGATTTGAGTAATTTAAACATAATTTACTCAAATTTGACAGACAGTATGCTTAACTCATACTTAAGGTCTTCTGTTGCGTTTCTGAATTAAGAAAAACGTGTTTGACAATACTCAAAGCATAATCAACGTCAAGATAAGCTGTTGAAAGTTGACACACCAATTTCGGCTACTCAAACTGTAATCAGCAATAGTAACTAGTCATTTTGTAAGTAGTTTTTCTTCAATTCTTCATAATGAGTGGATGTTTGGGGACCTATTCGAAATTTTAAGCTGGATACTTACATAATATAACTTTACACAAAAGCAATCAAATAAATAATCTACCACCAAGACCTACACAAACTTATTATTACCTACATAATACATTCCATTTAGTTATTTTCGAAATCACAAAAATAATTGAATCTACTTACTAATAAGCAACAAAATAAGCTAGAGTATTATTATGATTAGACGGCCCGGGGGCAAACGCATCGGCAATCGGCCGTACAGGCCACGGCAGGGGTTGCGCAGGCTTTGCACAAATCTGAGACCCTCTGTTTCCATGGGCCGAGGCCCGTGTCCGAGGCCGAATATATTAATATTCCTCGGAACAAGCCACCACGCGATTTACACATAGTGGTAGGAGGGGTCCGCATCGGTGTCGAGTCGACGACGAAGTATAGGTCGTCGACTCGACTTCTTCATCGACAAGTCCTAGGGGACTTGTCTTCGACAGCCGGTTGGACTTCGGGCCGCACATTTGGTGACTGGTCCCCAGGTTGATCAGCGTTGCAGCTGCTGTTGCGCGACTGCTACCCAATTTGGAGGGGCCCAACGCCTCCTGCCGGAGACTGTACGTGGGGATTGTGCGGTCCATGGCCCTGTATGGGGCGCCCGTGTGGGCGGATACTCTGACTGCCCGCAACGTTGCAATATTGCGAAGGCCGTAAAGAGCGATGGCTGTTAGGGTGATAAGAGGATACCGTACGATCTCCTACGAGGCAGCAATTCTCCTGAATCAACCGGATCAACGCCCTGGAATCTGGACGCGAAAATCCATGCGATTCTATAACGCTGGCGGTAGGTGGAGCTTGCGCGTGGTCCGGTTCCTCGGGAATTCGAGCCACGAAGGACCGAGCTCCGTCAGATCCTAGTGGCTGAATGGAGGGAGCTTACGATGCTAAATATTATTATAAAATTTTTTTAGCATTGTTTCATCCCTAGGCCCAGTCGTGCATAAGCTATTGTACCCTTTAGTAATGGACTTCCAGGCTTCCTGTTTCTTTTGAATATAGTAAGCCCCTGCTGTCCTTTTGCACTCTATTATACTTTGGTATCTGAAGCAATAATAACCACAAACATCTAAATAACAAATTTGGTGAAACGTAAAACTATAGTCTAATTATTAATTCACTGGAGTAATCTGACGTTTACGGTATTACCACTTTTTGATGAAAAGAAAATAGTGTTGTGACAAGAAGATTGACATCAATCACTCGCTCATTCATTCTTTACGTTCTAAATCAAATCACATTATTTTATTAAAAAATCTCCCAGCTTAGTTTTGTTTATATAAAAATATTAGTAGTTAATACCTTTATAGGCCGATTCTTTCAAAAAGCGAATGTTAAATGAAACAAAAATACATTGGATATATTTCTATTCGTCGTAGTCAGACATAATATCAGCACTATCACTGTCGCTATCAGTAACACTTATTATAAAACGGTCCATAACATTTTATATTATACGGTCGAGATTGCACATTTTATATAAACAACAATACCAACAAACACAACGTAAAACAACTTAACAATGAACAGCGCGTGGGCAAAAGAAACATTCGTGCACTCAGACCAGAAGAGTTTAGAAGCCGAATGAAAGACAAGCAAAACAAGATCGGCGCGCGGGTGGTGGCGTCCCGCGTCCGTCACGTAGGGAGGCAATAATGCCCGACCCAATAATGTCCAGCCCAATAATTCGTGTACATCGTCTCTGATAGAATTTATGATTATAATTATTTAGGTACACACGCCAGCACATCAACCTACACCTAACTGTCAAATTTTCCCAATCAACATTGAACCTTATGCTTTAGCGATAAAGTTGAAAATCTATTACAGAAATCTGACAGATTGTAGTAGGTTAATGTGCTGGCGTCTGTACTTTCTATAATAAATATTCCTATTGACTGTGTGAATGAGCTGAATCACAACGAACGGAACGCATCACTATTACAATAAATATGGCAACATTATTTTACAAAGTGACATTAGCATCTGTCAGTTTACTCCAGTGAATTAATAATTATACTTTATATTATTTATTTATCCATTTATTTCATATAAAACACATACAATACAATATTAATATAACTTAAAAATACTATAAATACATACAACATTATAATTACACTAAAAACTAACTGAACACGAAGTGACTGCGTCGTGTTTCGCTGACTGGTGTCATGTAGCCGGCCACGAAACCGGCGCGGCGGCGGTACAGAACACCCTTCGGCCAGAACTCTTCCTTGAGGAACTTCTCGAGATGATGTGTCGGAACACGCACCACAAACGACTTGAAGTTCGTGTTGTGACGCGACTCCAACTTCTCGGCCCTCAAAGTCCAGTTGGTCTTCAACACGCATGTACTCCACGATCTCTTCAACCTTCGTGGAGTGGTGCAGTCTGGGCACGTACAGCTGCGTCGTCAGGATTGCTGGACGCAGCAGCATTGTAAACATTATAGGTTTGTTATTATTGAAAGAAGATGTACTTTCTCCTCTAGAGTATAGTTAGGCGATCTCTTTTTCTTATCTTTATCCATTTTAATTGGTGCAATAATTTGGTATTTATGTAAAAATACAGAATTCCAATAAAACTTGTGATTATTTATTTGCAGTTTGATTGACATTCACGTTTGATTGACATTCACGTCACGATTCGGTTCATACAAAGATGTCAAATATTAAATTGCTAAAATATGCTTTAGAAACTCTAATAACGTAAATTTGTTGAAATTAATACCGTTATTTAAAATTAACTTACTTTTTAAGTCTGTTTTAAATTTACATAAGAATAAAATTATTTAATATTATGAGTTTTTGAAAAGTAACGGTTTTTTAATGTAAATTGGAACGTGTTAGCTTTGATCAGGAATACTTAAGTAAATGATCAGTAGATTATGGTTTAACGAAATTCTATTTTAACTTGTGAAACGCAAAAAACTTAAGCGCATACTTATGTATTTGAGAATAATCAGATGAGATTTGCTACTTTTCTCAAATCAGAAACCGGCGGTAAAGCTTCATACTCTACGGATACGAAAGTTTCACAACAATTTTTGTGTTGCGGGAAACATATTTTTGTGTTGCGGGAAACATATTTTAGACAACATGGAAAATGTTTCAGTATCGCTGGCATGTAAAAGTAAAACATTCTTGCTAAACAAATAGCGAAACTGATTCTCAACTTTATTTCCAATTTATACGGTTTTTAAGCTATTGCATAGCTTTTATCTTGGGCTTTGAGCGCGGCGACCGAATGAAGAAATTCCGTAACGAAAATAAACCTAACACCCCCCACTCCGACCGGCACAGCAGTGCAGCGTTGAAAGCCGTGCATCGTCTAACGTCGTATCAGTTCGGCAGACTTCGGCATGGTGTTTGTGTGCGTGCAACTAGACGTATGCGTGTTTTGTTTTCTTATCGGTCACCACGCTAAAAAAGTGTAACTTGAATTAATATCAAAGAAAAAAAAATATTGCATAAATATTATAATTGCATAAGTTGATAAAAATGCTATGCAATAGCTTTACCGCGGCAGTCCCCGAGTGCCACACGTATTTTTTTTTTTATTGATTCCTTCTCTATCCCCTATTGACATCCAGTCTGTATTATACTTATTCCAATGTTATGTTTTCCTTGATCAGTGCCACTCAATGATGGAGATCTACGGCGACAGCATCATCCATCTGATCGAACAGATCGGCACGAAAGGCGTGTGCAAGAAGATCGGCATGTGCTCGACCTCCGACGCCGCCTACGTGCATATGTACCGGGAGAAGAGGAACTAACTGTGTGAGTATACTTGTATATTATTAGCAAACGCGTTACGCCGCGTTTACACGGGTATAAAACATGTACCCCCTTACTAGCAAACGTATTATATCAGATGAATAACACACCGATTTCTCTCTTTCAGTCGTCAGTAATTTGACTTTCGAAAGAAGAAGACAAAGCATTGTGTAACTATACAGACGCTATACAACGTTTATTAGTAAGGGGGCAAGTCTACATAATGTGTATACTGTTTTCGTTTGTCGTTCAAAACAGTATACAAAACTTGTAGAATACAGCAAAAATGTAAAAAAAAAGTGAACAAGACTTTTTTGACAAAAAAAAAACACTACAAAGTGAAAAATAACTTTAATTTCGGAAGTTCGTGTCGTTGGTTCCACATTTTCGTTTTTTTGACACCGACTTCCGAAATTAAAGTTATTTTTCACTTTGTAATGTTTTTTTTGGAAGTCGGTTGTTTCTTTTTTTGTAAAAATAGTTTTTATTTTTCGCTTTTTAGTTGTACCTACCCCATACAAATTCATATAACACTACTTGCTATGTGAATATTAGTGACAGGAAGATAAACATCATCAATATAAACTAAGTGGAAAACAATCGTATTGTTGAAGCTAATTCCAAAACTACCCAAGCAAAGTTCATAAAATTTATTATGGGACCACCTCTGAAGCATACCTTATTCATTAAAAAAAATTAGAGAATTTTTAGATTAGAGGTACCCCAATAACAACTTTGACAGAAATGAGGGTGTACTGTGTTATACTGAACACATCTGCGTACCCTTTTAGAGGATACAGGCGTGATGTTATGTTGTGTGATTGCTTAAACAATGCAGACATAAGCGATAGCAGCAATCGCGGTCGATTTGCTGGCATTTATTGAAGAGTTCCGTTGTCTGTCTCCGAAACTCATCATCAGATCTATTTCATTTACGAAATTTAAATGGGACCATTTCGGAATAAACTTCTTTCGAACAAAAAAACAATTTTGCAAATCCGTCTATATACGACGGAGTTATGTCCGAACATACATAAAAAATTAAAAAAAAATAAAAATATATAAACATCCGAATTGAGAACCTCCTCCTTTTTAGAAGTCGGTTAAAAATAGTTAGCAATACATTAAACATGATGGAGAATTGTTATAATCTCGTAGTTATTTCCGGTTGTTTATATCGTATTACTAGCTTCTGCCCGCGACTACGTCCGCGTGATATTTCGGCCCGCGACCCACCGCGTCGCATCACATCGCCCGCTCGCGCTATGACTTCGTTTTCGCTTAGCGTTCTTTCTGACTTTATGCTCGGCTCTTAAGGATTGTAGCGTGATGTTAAGATAGCCTATAACCTTCCTCACGAATTGGGCTATCAAATGCAAAAATAATTATTCAAATCCGACTGAAGCGCGTTCAAATGAAGAAACTTATCAGCTTTATTAGTATAGAAGTATAGATTATTCTAATAATGTGTTTTTCTATTTCAGATGGGGCACTTCGGTGTTTAGCAGATATTCGTAATCTCCTATAATATTAATTTTACTTAAGTCATGATTTTTTTCTACCAAATCCGTGTAATGATAAGTTTGATTCATTTAAACAAAAAATGTTGTGACTATTTTTACGATAGGTAATTTTAGTAAGTGTGAAAAGACTAAAAATAAATTATGTGAATTCTTAAAATGTAATGAAATAATTATTGGAAAAATAGGAAAGTATTTTTGTAGTAAAAATATGACGCGGAGAAGTGTACTTATATGCGAAATAAATAGTCACAATCACGTTTTGTTTCTTGTAGCTGTTGCTTCTTGATGTTGTTTAGATATCTCACGTAAAAATATTTATTAATTGTGAACCCGCAGAATATTATATTAGAAAAACATCAAGTGAGAATTATCTAAACGGCATTCCGAAGTAAACATGATTTTAAGTGTATTTTGATTTTATTTTTTTATTTTTTATTAAGTTAATCGTAATTCTTGACAATTTGTAACCGTCATGAGTAACCAGTAACAATCGCTATTAACTTCATAATTTTATTATATTTGCAACGACATTGTAGTTACACGCCTGTGATAGCTCATTTGTAAACTGTTTCTATAAATAAAGTTGGGAAAAGTAAATTGTATGTTTTTATTGTGATGTTGTGAACCCGCACTGGGCCCGCGTGGTGGATTATGGCCCCCTCCCTCTCATAGAGTGGAGGCCTGTGTCGCAGCAGTGGGAACATTATAGGCTGATCAGCATAACCAGCGCTATGTTCACTATAAAAGGTTTCTGACGCCTAGAAATGAAAATGTCGTAGGTACATTAGGCGATTGACGCTGACTGTACTTTGAACATGTTGAACATTTTAAAGGTGCAACTAGATTGCGATTGATCGACGTCGACCAGCACACGTCTAACTCATAGTGACTTGTACTATATGCGTCCTCGACTATGAGTTTAATCTTGTTGGGCCCACGTGCACATTCAAGCAACAAACACCTGCCACTTTGTAAGATAAAGTCCATTTTTACAGAAAACAAAAATACCAATAACATGCCAAATTATTAATCAAAATAAAGCTATTGCTACTAAAAACAAAATCACGAAATTCAAGAATCTATATTTTGACAAGTGATTCTTCGGAGGGTTTAGGTGTATGACATCGTTTGTCATCCCTTTGCTCCGGCTGCTGAGGCGCGAGCTCGGGTTCGTTCGGGTTATGCCTTCGGAGATAGTCGGCCAGCCATAGTATGGGCTCCGCTGGTCGCTCGTGGGCCAACGCCGTCAAAGCTGGCAGTAAGGTCGGTGTCAAGTGCTTCAGTATATAGTCGTTTACTTGCCAGTGACGAACGAGCGGCCCTACTATCACTGTGGGAGGAAGATAAGTTTTAATTGTTGGTATAACAATTGATTTACTCTTGTAGGTACAGGTAAACCAGAAAAATTATGCGCTTCGGTAGTCTTCGTGTTTCCGAATTAGCACGATCGGCACGCCACAGAGTAACCCCCCACAAAGGCAATATTTCTATGTTTTGTACTGCCGCCCTTTGTATCGTCGCTGACTGACATATTATTGTCATTCAAAAAGTTTTTTTTTTTTGTGACTATAGAGTTGTTATACTAGGTATAGTTTTGTAGTCATGGTAATCAGTCAGTCGGCGTACGCGCTAGCGAGCGGGTCGAATATAGGTCCCCCCACCTATGTCCGCGACAATGTCTGTTAATGTGCTATGTGAATTGCAATATTGTAATTTGTGAGCTATTACCCTTTATTCAAAATAAAATAGACGTGATGGACAATTAAAGCCTAATAAGGATTTGTGACACAGCCTTCAGTGTGGATGAAGTTGACAGTGCTAAGGAATTGCTGTTTAGTTGAATAAAAACGAGCAAGAAGAAAGTGAGTAGGCGCAAAGAAGGAAAAAAACTGAGAGACTTAGAGAATATTCTATGTGTCTTCAAAGTGACTGAACCAGATCTTATGTTGATCTTCGTGGCGCGTGACTTGCAAAAATGACCGCCCGTTACATTTGATCACTTTGATGTGACCAAATTGTTAAAAGATCTGTTGATTGTACGTGCTGAAATCAATTAGATACATTAAAAGAAAATATGCAACAGTCACTCAACTGGACGAGTTGAAGCAAGAACTGGGATCAAACAGGCCCCCATTATCATTATTAACGTGCAATATTAACACGAAGAAAAGAAGAGGTTATTAGGTCACCAGTGTAAAATGACGGTAACTCGATGTTGATTTTTAAGGTGTGTGAGTGCAGAGCGCACTGAGTCACCAAAATATCGCTCTCTCGCTTGCACTCATACAGAAGCGATCATGACTGGTGTGCACTCACCGATTAACTCAACCCTATTAGAATGTGCATAGATAAAGATTACCGAGTCAGATGTTTGGCTTACAAGAAACAATGAAATACAAAGACCTACTAAATCAAATCTCATCATCACGCGTTCATATTTCCGAAGAAAGACAGTGATTCCTGAAGCGCATATTATCCTTGGAGATCTGTAGGTATCTACGCACGGTCGAAGACTTGGAGCGAACAGTGGAACAATATTTTTTGAACAGCAATTACGAGTAGGTCAAAGTAACGTAAAGATAAGAACTTACTGTCAGGAAAGAAGAAATGAATCTCCCGGAGTGCTTCAGCGTGGTTCTCACTGCCATGAAGGCCATTGAAATAGTCTCCATACTTAGTGCGACGGCCGTAGCACGCTCGCAAGCTATCTGGCCAGTACGCTTGAGCCTCCAGTACCCTACAAATAGAAATATATAAAAAAACCTTCACAGGAAAAGATGACAATAAAACCAGTGAAGCCATAGCCTTTGTAAGTAAGTTTGAAATGGTTGAACTGGTTTCATTTGTTAGTGCATACTGAAGCGTTATTTGGGCCCTTTGATTTAGAAAGCTCAAAATCTAGCGACTTCAGACGATAAAATTTTACTTACTTCCTTACGATGTTTTCCTCTTATCGTTATCACCAAGAAGTCCACAGCTGGACATAGACTTTCCGAGTCGCGATCCATTTAACACTGGGCTACTCTCATCGAGCTGCTATCAGCCATCCTGCGAAAATCGTCGTTTCACCTAGCTTGAAGGCGACCTTACATAACGATTGCAGCTTTGCGGTCTCCACTCAACAACACCTTTACTCCAACGGTCATCACTTCTACGATTGATATGGCCGGACCATTTGGTCTTCAGCTTGTTTATTCTGTGGGTTAAGTTGACTACCCTGGTTTTCTGTCGGCTCATTCTCGATAAGATACCTTAACAATAAAGCTTTGGTTTCTTAGGAAAGCGGTTCCGTCACATTAAAACGGCCGTCATAAAAAATCTGTCATTTACACCAGTATTTGACATTATATCAAACCCCGATGCCTTAAGATTTAAATCGCTCGATTTGTTCTCACCGTACTTACCTAGTCACGCGAAAGTGTCCATACTGTTCTCAGTACCTATGGACAGTTTTTCGCACACTCTTCTGAGTGAGCTCACACATTATTAAATCTCGTTTCTATGACTATCAAGTCACTGCGTCGGAGGTGTAAAAACAAAACAGAAACGCGATTATCTTTTGAATGTGACTCAGGCTGGCTGGACAAATCTTCAAAATTGCTCGCATTTAACTAGGTCAATAGGACACTTTATGTGACGGCTAAACACCCTTATTTCAGAATTTGTAACGCTACAGAATCTTAGATAATCGATCGAAAACATGTCCAGCCAGCTTGAAAAACCACTTTTCGCTGGTCTCTCAATCTTGGTAACGGAAGTGATTTTGACGACTTTTTGCATATCAACGGGCGTTACATAAAATTGTAACAGGCATCGAGCTAAAAGTTTTGTGGTACGTACAGCGGTTTAGTAGAAAAATGCAAAAATCTGTGTCCAGCCAGCTTGAATTTACGTATAAAACTTTTGGCTGGCACTTCCGAATCTCAATAACGGGAGCGTTTTCGAATATGGTTACTTTACTAACATTTAGTAACGCAATGTGTAACAGTAATAACGTTTGATTTATGGCGTCACATGTAAGGGTTTACGAGAAATCAATAAAAACTTAATGTCCAGCCAGCCTGAAATCAAGCTGGCTGGACACATGTATCTCCGCTGCCTGATGATCTACGACCTTCGAAATGTGTTCAAAATTTTGTACCGGGGACGATAATGATAACCTGAATTTGTAACGGAGAAACTTTGCGTAGTTTCAAAGATATTGATCATTTAAATTTTCCCATACAAACTGCCATTAATATTGTGAGGTGACCATAATTTTTACATAAATAAAGGATTTCTTTTTAATCGACGAATCGGCCGGTAGCAGCCACGCCTGCTTTGTATTTGATTTTCCCGTGGGAATAAAAGGTTTTCCTGCAGTAAAAAGCGTAAGTATGTGTTAATTCAAAATAATAATTGACTACCAGCGCTGCAAAAGAGAGCCCACTTGTATTTCGCGTTTAGTTCATTATCTTAGGTAACTGAAAATGAGAACTAAACTCTACAGTCGGCATTGTATGTACTTTTCGAAGTGTCATCACTAATCAGAGTAAGACAACTATTAATTAATCTGCGGTAGACAACATAAATAAGAGTTAAGATTCCACCAGTTGTCCTAGTAGTACCAACTTTAAGCAATAGATAGAGACACCATCATCAGCTATCATGGAAGTAAGTATTACATTCCGTTCACAGTTATTTTGTCCCCCGACGTTTGTTTAACTACATTTTTTACGCAATTTATTGATTTCAAATTTTGAAATCGATATTGTTTATTTAATTATTATTCTGATAATTAAATAAACAATACCCAGCTGCAACTTCATAACATTCAATCACTACTAACCCATTTCTATGAATTACCAGCAAGAGCGATTTTAGCGCTCATGAGTGCGATTCGGAACGCGGCCATGATGAGACTTGCTTTGTGTGTAATCTGTGTGTGTGACTTGTGTGTAACTGACCGTTATAAACTTTCAGATAAGTGCTGTCTTTTTATACAACTGTTGTTTTAAAAAGTAATGTGTCCTTGGTAACTAACGTGAATTACAATGTTTTTTTGCGAAAGTTGTTAGTTTTTACGATTTGTGTCGTCAGTTGGATGTATGCGCCCTGTTTTATTTATTTAAGTATTAGGTACACCGGCAGAACACGTTATTACGAACGTTGATCAAAACCTTATCCTAAAGAGTAAAGACATGTGGTCTATTTGGGGTGACACAATACCTGAAGGCCAATTCTCGTAATTTAAAACGTTCAAAATCTAGTCACAGTCTCATCTCGGCGACAAACAAATGTCAAAAACTTGTCAAAATGAAGGGAAACTAGAGGTATTTTTGACGGATGGACACTGAGATCAGACTGTGAACTACAGTTGTTCGTATTAGTATCACCAATACACGGATTTTCGTCCATTAAAGAAAACACCTAGTCCTACATAAAACCTACAAGATTGGTAACCCTACTGCAGTGTTTATATGAAAACATTTTAATGATCAATATCTTTGAAACTACGCAAAGTTTCTCCGTTACAAATTCAGGTTATCATTATCGTCCCCGGTACAAAATTTTGAACACATTTCGAAGGTCGTAGAACATCAGGCAGCGGAGATACATGTGTCCAGCCAGCTTGATTTCAGGCTGGCTGGACATTAAGTTTTTATTGATTTCTCGTAAACCCTTACATGTGACGCCATAAATCAAACGTTATTACTGTTACACATTGCGTTACTAAATGTTAGTAAAGTAACCATATTCGAAAACGCTCCCGTTATTGAGATTCGGAAGTGCCAGCCAAAAGTTTTATACGTAAATTCAAGCTGGCTGGACACAGATTTTTGCATTTTTCTACTAAACCGCTGTACGTACCACAAAACTTTTAGCTCGATGCCTGTTACAATTTTATGTAACGCCCGTTGATATGCAAAAAGTCGTCAAAATCACTTCCGTTACCAAGATTGAGAGACCAGCGAAAAGTGGTTTTTCAAGCTGGCTGGACATGTTTTCGATCGATTATCTAAGATTCTGTAGCGTTACAAATTCTGAAATAAGGGTGTTTAGCCGTCACATAAAGTGCCCTATTGACCTAGTTAATTGCGAGCAATTTTGAAGATTTGTCCAGCCAGCCTGAGTCACATTCTTTTGACGCGGTAGAGCGAATCTAAAGATTTCAATCTTTGTCGCTGTCATCCATATTCATAACAACCGTCACTGCGGCCGTTAAGTGCGGTCACCGCTCTTTTTAGGAAACCGTAGCTTTAACCTAAAAACCTAGACAAAAAACTACCACAAACTAAAAGACCAGAAAAAACCTACATAGCAGGTCCCATAAGAGTCCTCCACTTGGTGATGCAGTTCTTAGTGGCGAGGACAAGAGCTATGATTGGTCCGCTCGAGATGTGCGCCACAAGGTGGGGGAAGTGATGGCTGCCGTAGTGGCCCCTGTACAGCTCGGCTGCCTGCTCAGGCGTCAGGCGAACTTGGCGCTTCTGTGGGAGATATTATAGAACTTTCTGAGTTAAACTCACAAGGCGATAGTCAAAGTGAAATCTTATATTACAATTAGACCATTTAAAGGCTTTTGAAATACAAATAATGAAACTAAAATTGTCAAGTATAAACCGTTCTGAAAAATAACATAATATCACAAACGTGTGCACTATTTACTGCGAGCGTACCTTAGGATAATAATGAAATAGTACGAAATGGAGACAAAGTTAATTAAAATTATAATTGTCTTAGACACTATTTCACACAACTTCATTACCAACTTACAAACTTTAAAGTTTTATTGCACGTCGAGATCGTAGCGCGTAGCAGCCTACGAGTCTACGACGTAGCGGCTCATATTCTTTCAAATCGCTACACAGTTGCTACGCCGGTAATCTTTAAGCTAGGGGAGCGTCACATATTGTTTGGGGGAGATTAATTAAATGAGACAGATCTAAAGAATACACAGAATTACAAATGCAAGCAGTCTTTGAAATAATAATAATAATAACCTTGTTCCCGAATCCCGGTACCTAACGGTGTGAGTTACAATTTTTTTATATTAAAATATTTAAAAATGCAATTATAATTAATGAATAAAGGAGATAGGTAATAATTTTTAACGATAAAGTAAAAAAGTGTAATTTGTTTTTGTTAAATAACATTTACACTTTTTTTAAAGTGCCGCTTATCAAATCGTACATCTGGATGCTATTGATTCGGATTCGATTAAAGCCAGTCGTAATCAGTAACAAAATACTGTTACTAAAGTGCGTGGCCTACGAGAGAATGCGTTCTTGACACTTGTCAATTTCATACAAACTTATAAATGTTTTGCGAATTTGATCTTTATTAGCTACCAGAATTGTCACATTGCAGGTGTTAGAAACGCATTCTATTCTATCAACGGCTGGACTGTAATAAGACGGCTGTATCTGACATGAAGAAAATTTGTCTAGAAAACATGAATAAGTTTCAATTTTTTTTACACTTTTTTACTGGATAAAATAAAACGAAGCGAATGCAAATAGCAATTATTATCATATGCGATAGAAAACATGTCCCCTTCAAGCGTCAATGGGGAGTCGTAATTAGTTTTTTTTCTATGGTTTCCATAGATAACAGCGGTGACCGGTATGAGAGCTGGGGCTCAAAGATCTCTGTTGACGTAGGGTTGTCGAACACACGATTATTATTACTAAGGTCCCCGTCACGAGAAGCTATAAATTTAGTAAATGCCATCTAGTTTTAAAAATATTATTGACGTGTAAAAGTGTTTGTATAACCTACTTACAGAATCTGAATAAATATAGAAAATTATATCATTTATCATGGGAATACATTACAAAAAAAAAAAAACTATTTGAAATATCTATAAGTACCTACGTTGGAATATGTCCTACTTATCAAGCCGCACAATTGCAGTTTTAGGCAATAATATTACAATAGTTATCATTTTCGTTTATTAATAAGGTTCACTTGAATATAAAACAACATTTAAGTACCTATAGCAGTAGTAGTTCTAAAAATAACATTTAAGTTGTATTTAACCCACACACGTTCTCTATACGAAAGTTAACCACCACAAAATCTCACCACCCGAATAATAATTCTCAACAATGAAAGCGTGTCATCCCTATTTCTAAAGAGGGTTGCATGTGACGCGGAATAATGAAGGCGCCCCTCTTCAACTCTGCTAATGTCGATATGAGTTTTGCATATCACGAACAGCCCTTGCAATGCCCGCGGCACGCGGCTAGTTCTATTCGGACATGAGGGGATGGCCGGACGACGAAAGAATGCGAAATGCGAAGGAGAGTATTTGCGATGTGTAGCTATGGAATTGGTTTTTTCTAAGTACCTATTTATATATTAGAAAAACACTCTACCTATTCAAAATCAGCGTCTCAAATGAAGGATTTGAGGTTGAAAATGAGGAAACTTAACTCGAACTTTACCTGCTAATCAACGTAGGTAAGCCTCCTCCAAGTTGCGATACAGCTACCGAGTATTGGACAAGGAAAAAGCTTAGAATAGGGTACTTATACTTACTTAAATATATTATACATACAAGCCATGTGCCCGATAAGATTTCCCATCAGTAAAAATTACGAACTTCCATACAAACTTTCGTCCCCTATATAAGTGTGTAAACTCTTTAGGGGATGAATTTTCAAACATTTTTAGTGCTCACCTTCGTTACGAAAAAAAACTCATGAAAATTTTCAAAAAATTTCGGAAGTCGGTTTCAAAAAACGAAAATGCGGAACCAACGATACCGACTTCCGAAATTAAAATTATTTATCACTGTAGTTTTTTTTTAAGTCGGTTGCTTTTTTTGTAAAAAAATTTTTTTATTGATAAGTCCACTACATTCTTGCTAAATGTCGATATGAGTTTGCATATCACACACGACCCTTTTGATGTCCGCGGCACGTGGCTAGTGGAGTTTGGACTTGAGGGGATGGTCACTCTCCTTTTATTGTAATTGACGTGCTCTCATGTTCTGTTTTTTGTCCTCTTTCAAATAGATTTTAGGGTAGGTACAACAAAAACACTGGTGTCTTTGATAAATTTCCAAAAAAATTCAGATACTTAGGATTTGAAAAATCATGCATACATAGACATACATTACAAACTCATACCTTCTTCCCATGGACTCCTAGGCAGAAACTACATACGTAAGGATCGTTGCTGCGATGTGGCGTTCTGTAGTTTCCTTTTGCCTCGTTTACGTTCATACATCTGGTCATAGACGCACGCCAGTTGCGAATACTATGCACGTGACCTTCCTGAAGAACATCACCTTATTAATAGGATTTGATAAATCATCGATCAAAATCGCTTTAGGCGTATTGATTTTGGATTTCCAAGGTTCAGAAATTGTTACAAGGAACTTTTTTACTTTTATTATACTGACCTTTACTTACTAAACCTTCAGTTCATGGGTAGGCATTTTCTAAACTTGAAGGTGAACATCGCCGCGTCGATATCTTTTTTGCATATTACAACCCCTGTGAAGTTTAGTCAAGAGGGGATAATCTTCGTCAGTTGCAATGCAGGAGATTATTTACAAGATTTTTAGAGGATTTTATAAGGAATACCGTCTATTTTAACTTGGGCCCATTTTTTAAACGTAGGCAATTACTGTACAGACCTGCAGATGCATGCATAATTTTAATCAACAAAAATCTTTTTCATTAAGTAATTTGTGATGTTTAAATCGGTCCTAAATAAACATTTATAAGTTGCGTTCTTACGTGACGAAAAAAAAAACGGTTGAAAAGGAAAAAGAGCACCGTAAATACAAAACCCCCACCGCCACCGGCGGGTGTCGTTTGAAGCGACTGCGGGGATGGGCAGGAACCCTCCTGTCTATTAATAAAGTTACAACGATCACCCATCCGTCTGCTTAGTGGCCTAGAAAGGCCGATGTGCTATGATAGAAGCTGAAAGGTAGCTTGTTGTGGATACTAGAACAATGTTGTGCATCTATATAAATAAAAATGAAATGCATTTCATTGGTACGGCTGGACCATTTGTTTTTTTTTTTAATGTTAGTAAGTTCCCGTGTTGGGTTTTTAGGCAATTGTAAAATTCGGGGAAAACAAAGTGCTTTTTTCGATGGGATTTTTAAGTTCTGGAAATAAAAAATTACGGACTAAATTGTAGTATAATACAAAGTCTGTGGTTTTTATTTATTTATAGTCTATTATTGTCCCACTGCAGGTCAAAGGCCTCCTTTTCTACTAAGTCTAAACTCTATGGTTGACAGCATTTTTTTAACCTTTTTTACGTAGAAAAAGGCGGGAAACCCCATTTTATGCCGTTTATGTACGAACACATCCTATAGAATAGATATAAGATGTGTAAGAGCCATGCCTTTAGAAAAACTGTGTATACTGTAATAGCATGTGAACTTAATTTAAACAGTATAATATACTTAAATAATTGTGCCCAACATAAACTTAGTTAATATGTCGTTAATAAAACACTGTAGCACTTGCGTGCGTCGCGACATTTGTATTTAATAGTTCAGTAATAATGGAACGACAAGATTGATGGCAAGATAAAGCTACCATTATATTATCTACAGTATTGTTTTGTTTGTATACCTTTGAATTGATACCACGTTCAACCTATTTTAAGACTCTTTGGGCGTTCTAGTGATCGTAAATGCTGAATTCCCAGATTAAGCAAAAGTGTTTATTTAAACATATGTAGGTACACTCATATAAACAGAAAAGATGAAAGGAACAGAAAAATACGTACAAAGGTGATGCTTATTCCTAAAGACATCTCTTCTAGCATACCTGCGATAGGAGAAAAGATTAAAAGAGATGTAGACAACGTGTATAAGAGTAGAAGGGAAAACAAAACACATAAAATCAAAAACAATTCTCTAATTTAATAATTAACATACAATATGAGAATATACTTACGTGGTTTTGGGTTTTCTGTTGGGATAACTCAGTAGAAAGTTTTCAATTTCGTTTGGTTGTTGACAATGGAGGCCCACCTATCCCAACGCAAACGAGAAAGCAACTAGCTATAGACTATTCTCTTGCTCAAGAAACGTACAATAGAGCGAGTTCTCGCTGGCAGTGTGGACAGTCAGCGATCAACTATTAACCTTTTAACCGCTTACGTCGGATTAATCCGACAAATATTTTCGTGTCCATTCCGCCAGGGTCGTATATATACGACAAAATAACACAGCTCGTTTAATCTGAATTATTATTACATCATCACAGCTCGTTTCATCGGCGTTTATTTTTCGTTTTTTTTTTTTTTTTTGTTCGGGCGCTGGGGGCACGCCAACTCATATAAAGTCGGGCGGTTAAAAGGTTAATATAGCTATGTAATGTACCTATCTCTTTTACAGACACGGGAACTACATACATCTATTGTACGTTTCTTGAACGAGAAAAAATATTTGATAGCTAGTCGTCTATTAGTCTAGCCGGCGGTGCCATTGGTGCCTGTTAATACTAGCTATGGTTCTACGACTTCGTGTGCGTTGGGGCTAACATAAGCTGCATAGGCAAGGTGAAGTACTTCTCCTCGTAGCGTGATCGTAGGCGTCAATGAGAGACATTTTGTCTAAAAACACTTACAGGACGCGTGCTGGTTATAGCGTAGTGCAAAAATTGTGTTAAAGCTATTTTAAAGGGATATTTATTTATAGTTACTAGTATACATAACGCCATATTAAACTATACAATTCCAGTTTTAGTTGACCTCGCATTGTATAGGCTTTTCGTACAATGAGAAGTCAGGTTCTACTGGAAATGTATAGCTTGATATGTCGTCGTGCGTACTAAGGGCATAAACAAACTCATACACATGATAGGACGTCGCATTGTGGCACGTTCGGACCGCGACATTGTTACATTAATACATGTTTAGATAACTATTTTGTATTAATAACTAGTCTTTACAACTTTTTTTATGTGTAAACGGTAAACGAAAATAGTAGAAAGTTATTTAAAAAAATAGTAAATAATCTAAACATGTCTGTAACAACGTCTGTCGCAACGTGACACGATGCGACGTCGTATTGTGTATATGTGCTAAGTTATTAGGTTGTTTCAATAATTACTGTAGAACAAAGTTCAATGATTCATAAAAGTTTGTCAGTCATCAATCACTTATTTGTTTGCAATTATAATTGAGAATAACTGAATACGGCTATCCGTGAGCTCAAAGCTCCGTAAGGCCAAATGCTCAGTTCCTATAAACAAAAACGAATCGTTTTGCTTACCAATGCTAGCATTTTTATTGCCAAACTGGGCATATAAATAGATTCGTAAGCTAATTTTACCTGTGACTGCCTTTGATAGCTACTTCTAAGTGGGAGGGTCTAATTAAAAAAAATAATGAGGTCTTAGCTTCATTATTGGTAAAGATACAAGAGTCTTGTTTTTAACCAATAATAGTCGGTTAATTACAGGAATCGGCCATAAGCCGCAAGCTCAAGTAAGTACCAATCTAATATACGCAGATTTTTTTTATTTCAAATGGGTTTTCTCTTGACTCTAGTCGATAACATCATTAACGTTAATACTTGCAGCTAAAGCTTGCATTATTTCCCTAAACTTCTTACGATAATTTTTTTTTAATATTGACAGACAAAAATTCTGGATACAGCGTAGAACCGATCGTTGTATCGGTTACTTGTAGCAGCTGTAGTGAACGTTTATGGGCTCAGAAAATTATTATAAATTACTAACCGCAAGAATATTAAAACCATGTTCTAGGATGGTGTTCTCAATCGCCTCAGCATCTTCAAAAGCCTCCGGCTTGATGATAGCCAGGGTACGCTCCGAATAAGCTTGATAATCCGCATCACTTTCCGAGGAAGCAGACATGATTATAAAATTATATTTCTGTGTTGTTTTTGTATAAAATTATGATGAATAATGACAGAACTCTTGACGTTTGTAGGTCGTGAAAAGAGGTCGGATGTCCACAATGACCAATATGTCTTGACACTTTGGCGTAGCACTGCTTGTCAAGACAAATGTCAAATGTATGTCGAATTTAACTCACAAATGTAGTTCGGTATGTAGCCGCGGACCAAGTTATTCTGGTTAAAGTAGGCCTTAATATAATGTTAATGGATCGTGAATATGTTAATAAGGTCGTGTACAAGCTTTTACTGTTTGCTGCTGAAAATGTTTTTTTGAGAAACTTGGAAGACGATTTGTAATTTATGAAGTATGGAAATGTTTTTTACTGGGTAGATTATGTGCACCTTACACTGCTTCTTTAATTAGGCAAATTTTTGAGAAGAGGTTTGTGAAAAATCGTAAATAGTAAAATATTTATGTAATCGAAAATATATTTGGCAATATTTGTTGTGCTTGTGTTTGATTTACTATAGATTCTTATTCTTACTATAAATATGAACTACATTAAACAACCTATACACAGTATCCTCATTCCCATAGCCAACTCAACTTCAAAGACAGACAATTCCTACACAAACAAACAATTCCTACACAAACAAACAATAAAATCAATTGCATATCGATAAAGAGACATTCTGAGACACTAAATGGGAAAACTGGCGTTTTCCGCGGACGCCACCCCGAGTGCGGAGGGGGCGCGGGGCTGCGTGCGGCGCGGGGGCGCGAGGGGGCGAGGGGGCGAGGGCCCGGGGGCGTAGGGGCCGCGCGCGGGCCCCAGTGCCCCCCGGACGCAGCGGCGGAGCGACGCCTCCCCGAGCCTGCACCCGCGACATGCGACGCTGACCCTGTCTCCCGCCACCCGAGAACCACCGCCGTATACATGGACAACTCCTGCCTCCTTGACCTCCTCATCAGGTGCTTCGCGATGACCGAGCCCGAGGACCTCAACTTCACAGCGTTCACCGACCTGTGTCGGCTGTGCTCCCTGAAGAGCGGTCCCAGACTCCATATCTTCGATAAGGAGTCGGAGCAGCGTCAGATCTTGTTTAAACTCAGGACCTGCCTGCCGACTATGGTGAGTAAGCCCTTTGTACTGTTCGGACTTATTTCCTTGACATCCCAGTGACTTGCAATATCTTAAGAAAATAATAAATTAAAATCAGTTCATTCGTTGACGTAATAAATGGTTTTGTGGTGAAGTGTAACGTAAACAGTGGCTTTGTGGATCGGAGAAGTGCAATAATGGTGCTACGTAGCGGCCGGACGTAGCTTCGTAGACGCCTGCGCGCTACGATGCGCTACGAGCCGAGCACAACAAGGAATACCGAAATCTCACAATACCTGTTGAGTTTTTTTATACATAAATTATCGTTTTTGGGACAGCTGGTTCATCTAATCTTAAATATGAATTAATTAAATCAATATTCACAATTTAAATGGCTACATTTTCCTGATGATATTGCAGACAATTTGTGAAATAAAATTCGTTCGTCGTACTAAATAAATACTGAGATAGTTTCATAAATATTAATTTAATCTAGTTTACTGTTTAATTGCAAATCTTTTGTTATTAATTAAGCGATTCCTCTAAATAAAAGTTTACGTATAGGTAGAATATGAATTACCAACTAATAATCCAGTTTCGAAATAAATTGATTGAGTTCAGTTTAAATTACTTTAATATTTAAGGCTTGTTTATTTTTACCTATATAAAGAAACTCGCCAATACATCCTTAGCCTACATTCAAACAGTAAAGACTATTAATTATACAGAGTACCGATATACGAATGAGTAGGTATCACAAAAAATACAGACAAAACAAAATTATAAAGAACTAAGCTTATCATAAATTCATAACTCACGAACTTGGCAAGTCATATTTAAAATCAAAGAAGCTATCGATTCTTTCTTTAATAATACATTCGTAAGGCCGAGCTCAGATCAACGACCTCGCAAAGTCACAGCTCACCGGCCCACGTACCCAGCGGCTGAAGTAGGTCAGGCCACCGGCTTATTGCGAATCCTTTAGGGTCTTATATTAGCGGACATGCTGCTTTTAGCTTTGACGAACAGCAATTTAATCGCTTTTCAGTATTTGCTTGACACAGCGGCTTACTGACTGACTTCTCCATACTAAACTACCTTTTGGAAGGAGCAACTAGAATCAACTCTATTTTCTGGTAAACTTTGACATTCAAAAGTTCCTTGTAATACCCTACTCGAAATGGTTGACTTTGACAAAAAACGGAAGGCCAATTCTCGTAATTAAAAACGTTCAAAATCTAGTCGCAGTCTCATCTCAGCGACAATCAATGTCAAAAATATAGGGAAATTAGAGTTATTTTTGACAGATTGAGACTGAGATCAGACTGTGAACATTCTTAAAATTACGAGAATTGCCCCTCTGATTCAAACACGAGTCGCCAAAACACAATGCAGCATCGAAACAATCGCTAAATGCTTAACTTTACTATGGCGACCATTGCAGACCCGCCAAATCGCGATATAACATTTTATGAAGTTGCGAAATTGTCAATTGCCGATCCTTAAAGCCCTTCGGGAACCAAGGATTATCAGACATGGTCATAAGGACCGCCACGTGTCATTTAATTCCTTTTTCTAGTTATGTGACTTTTATTGTGTGGGACTTAAATGTCAAAGTTGAATGAACCGGCTCCTTGATAAATAGTGGTCGTCGATCACGGATTATTCAGTGAACGATATTGTACGGTTGTTATTGTGGGGTAATGAGATATAAATGTATTTTGTTATTGCAAATATTGATGTTATGGCTTGCTAGGGTGTGGATTAATATAATGCAAATATTTGCAAAAACATAATTATATTCACTCAGGCATGTTTTTTTTATTAAGGAAAAACTTATTTTTTAATCTGAGGGGCAATTCTCGTAATTTTAAGAACGTTCACAGTCTGATCTCAGTCTCAATCTGTCAAAAATACCACTAATTTCCCTACATTTTGACAAGTTTTTGACATGTGTTTGCCGCCGAGATTTAGACTGCGACTCACTGACCTCTATCATACAACTACGCCTTGGATGATAGAGGTCAGTGCTGCGACTAGATTTTGAACGTTTTAAATTACGAGCATAAGCCTTCTGGTTTTCACGTTTCCAAAACGTATGCACATAGCACACTTCGAATCAGATAGTTCCACTTTAAATCAACTAGTATGTCTCATTTTCATAACTTCATATTATTAGGTACAGTCAACAAAAGAGATAAGTATGCAGGATCATTGGATATAGTTGAAGTTTAGTAAGAAACCGATTAATGTTCTCGAATAAAATTTTATTTTATTAATAGAAAACAAACAGCTTATTTATCAAATTAAATTTCAGTCGACAACATCCATCGGTTTCTTACTAAACTTCAATTATACCCAACGATCCTGCATACTTATCTCTTTTGTTGACTGTACACCGTGCAAGGCATCTGTGATTCCAGTCCCCTTTTTACCAGACTGCCGTGAAGCCCAAAAGAAGGGTAATTTTTTTTAATGACACAGTTTGGTAAACACGCCATACAAGTAACAATAACCTCCAACAACTACAGACAATGTGGTTTGCCAAAGTATTGCCTATCTTTGAGACACAACAGAATCACGTCAATAATGTGTACTCCCACGACGAGTTCTTTTAACAAGAACTGTCTTCTATTCCCTCTCTCCATTTTATATCCTAGAATGTCTGTCTAACAACTTTCCCCGTAAATCCAGCAGATATCGAAGGACGACTTCCTGCCGAAGAAGATCTGCGAGCGCTGCGTGACTCGACTGGAGCAGCTGTACGAGTGGCGGCAGAGCTGCCTTAGTACGGACTCCGTGCTGAGGAACTACGCCGAGTCCATGAAGATCGTCACCTCCACTATCAACTTTCAGGTCAGTGGATGTAGCATACATAGACATAATCAGCACATAACGTTCCCACTGCTGGGACACAGGCCTCCACTTTGTAAGAGGGAGTAGGCCATCCACGACACGGGCCCAGTGCGGGTAAGCGGATGTCTCATGTCTTCGATTTTTTTGGTTTTAGGACACGACGGTTTCCTCACGATGTTTTTCTTCACCGTTTTGAGAGCAGTGGTGATGAAATTAAATACTGAAAGTAATGTGCCTGCTTGGGTTCGAACTCTTAACTTACAACTCGGAAGTTGGGGTTGATCTCACTTGGCCACCACTGCTCATGAATTTAGCAGACCAGTATGATATTGTAGGCCAGTAGGTACTCTACAGATTTCCCAAGAAAAGTATGCACTTCGGGGATCATCGCCTATCTTCGGAAAGAAGAATGAGAGCTGACACAACCATGGAAGTACTACTACGCATTACTACAGTAAAAAAAATATAGATTAACGACTCTATGCAGTTCCAAAAAACTTTTCAAAACTTTAGAGTGGCAAATGACGATTTGCGACCGGATTAGGTAACCCGACAGAGAGAAAACTTCATACAAACACGTAATGGTAGGTACACTACGTACGACAAAGGTCGGCAGTACAAAACCTAGATCTAAGCTTTGCTTCTGCTACGCAGTTAGTCTGTAGCTCGTTTCGTGCTAATTCGGAAACACGAAGATTCCCGAAGTGCATACGTAGATAGTGTTATAACGTCGACTGGTGAACTTGGGCCTCCTCATTAACCAACCAATTCAATCTATCACAATCCTCCGCTGGACATAAAGCCTGCCCAATCTTCCTACATGCTTCATGCAGTCTGGGTCAGTCGCCGTCTTCAGATCGCCTCAGCTAGGTGTGACTAAAGTAGTAGGTAGTCACTAACCAGAACATACTGTTTCTGGCTAGATAAAAGCGTTACGGAAGACGTAGCGTTGGAAGGCCTCCCACAAGGTGGACCGACGACCTTGTGAAGGCCGCAGGAACTCGTTGGATGCGAGAAGCACAAAACCGGTCGAAGTGGAAAGTGAATGTGCTTGGGGGAAGCCTATGTCCAGCAGTGGACGTCTGTCGGCTGAAACGATGATGATGATAGTGAAAAGCGTTACTATTAGGATTCCGTACTTCAAAAAGAAAAACAAAACCCCTATAGGATATCTTCGTTGTTCGGCTGTCTATCTGTCAAGAGTCTTTTTCTAAGGAACGCGTGGATGTTTCAAGTTCACATTATTTATTATTAAATACGTAGGTCTACGGTCCCTTGGAACTCTAAAAAATCAAGCTTCTAAGTCAACGCGATAAAAAATACGGCCATTTATGCGACATATTTTGAACAAAAAAAGGAACAACTACGAAAATCCTTAATTTGTAGCTATATGTCACATAAAAATTATAATTATGATTACAAGCTTACATTTGCAGTTGTAGAATTGACCGTGATTTATATCGATCTTTGAGAGAACATTTTTTTAATTACAAAGTTAAGTTTGTCCTTCAATCCGGAATAGGAAATTTGGGCACTCGCGCACAGCTTTGAGACGGAACCCTCAGGGTGCGAGTCCTCGTACTTGTTTTCTTTAAGAACACTATTCAACTGGTTAAAAAGGTTTTATTTATGCTATAGAATGGCTATCAAGTAGGCGGGCCTAGAAAAGGTCAGCATCACCTATGGACATCAACAATACTCGCTACTAAATATCTTATATCAAGAAAAATCTACACAATATGTTCCGCTGTTTCGGATTTTACTTAGAACAGCTACAATCTATTCTAGGAACAGTTGTAGATGACGATGAACTATCACAAGTTCAATATCCTGCTATATAAAGCATTCTCACGCGGACAGACCTTTAGAAAATCCTAAGATTATCATTATTTATTTATTAGTTTCTACCCGCGACTTCGTCCGCGTGAAATTTCTTGTTCCCCCGACCCACCCCGACGCATCGCATCGCCTGCCCGTGCTATAACTTCGTTTTCACTTAGCGGTCTTTCTAAGAAGTTTTTCTTTATTGCTCGGCTCCTAAGGCTTCTAGCGTGATGTTAAATAGCTTATAGCCTTGCTCAAGAATGGGGCTATCAAATGCAAAAAGAATTTTGCAAATCTGACTGGCAGTTCCAGGGATTAGCGCGTTCAAACGAACAAACAAAAACTTCAGCTACCACAGACCACAGACTAGCACCCTAATTGCGTAACACACTATCAATCGGAACCTGAATAATTTTGAAGCAAATTGCTAATCCATTGCTTCATAAGTTCGAAAAATTTGTTTGATCAACACGTAAATAACGCAATGAATGTTGTTGAACTGTCAAAATGAAACCAATTCCGATTGATAATGTTACGCAATTGCCCCGCTGGTCTGTGGTATTTTTAAATCACACACCAGTCTAAAGATAGATGGTAGTATAGACGCCATTTCCCGCTCCGAGCAGGGAGATGCAGCGTGGGTCGCGCCCCCACTGCGAGACAACCTGATGAAGGCCGTGGGGAGCGCTGGATGCAGCGCCCTTGAACCCACATCATAACACAGAACCTCTTCCTCTTTCCATAGGAAATTCTGTGGGAGAAATAAGTGCCTAAGTATATGAACTTATGTGCTACCGAACACGTGCGGCGCAATTTGGGAATCATATTAAATCACATTTCAACGTAGGGAGACTCGTGGAACGAAAAGGTTTACCAGTTTTCAAATATGTCCCTTTTACGGATCGTGAGGACATGTCGCCTTTCCAATAAAAGTAATCACGTATAATTTTATTCGTGATGTTAACATAAAAAATATCTAAATAATTGTTGGAGCGAACGAATCTTTTATTGTGTTTGTGTTCTTTGCGTCATGTTTACCGCAAATAAAACTATTTTAAACCCCCATTTTTTACGTTTTTCTCTTTCTCTCTAACATAATATACCAACGTAATTGGAAAGTATGTCGTTTCTTGCACTATACTTGCATAAGGTACTTCTAATTTTGTATTGCTAACATGGTTAATTATCAACATCATAAGAAAAATTTAGGTACATAAATGCAACCATTTTCGTACAGAAGAAACACGTCCTGTTGGCGTAACTATTTGGAAGCCAGCCAGACCGATCCCGAGTTTAATTGTCACCTTTTGTCCGTTTGAATAACCTTCCAACGTTCAGAAAGACATAAACGGTTATATTATAGGCAATAGGAATACAATCTGTAAAGCGCTAAGTACGGTTACCAACTGTAGCAGAAAAGTGTTGTTGTTTTTGGTATTGTGTTGCATAGCAAGCCGACGTGAGGTAGTTAAATTTTTACAAGTGCTAGTTTAGCATTTTTGTAAATAATCTACATAGAATAACTTATTATTCTGTTACATGTTTTTACATTGCATAGGTACGCACTTACAAGTTACGATAATGTCTGATAATGTCGAATAGGTAATATCGGTTTAGCACTTCTGTAAAAAAATCTAGATTAACTTATTATTCTATTACATTATTTTGAATGTTGGATCATTAGGTAGGTAATATTTCCAAACCAACCAAAGAACTACTCAAAAATAATTATAGGTGGAATCCGGGACCGCGGTCCCGGTCCTGAAAGCCACGACCCAACTATTCGTAATGGTTCGTAATCAAACAAATGAATCAGAAACAAAAAACCGATCCATTTAAATTAGTCACGCTCACGGTCACATTCCCAATTTTGATCATCACTCTCTCTCTCTCAAAATGGCCGCTGTATTAATAACTAACGAAGAGCCTCTATATGAACATCAAGGTCTATTTTGGCTCGTAAAGGTCAGGCTATATTTGGGCTTCCAAGGGCGGTTCAGCGAATACCTGTCAACTGGAATGTGAGAATGAATAATGCTTATGTGTCTGCTTATATGCTTGTGTGTGTGTTTAGTGTACTTTTTATTAGGAATACCTTTCATCTTTTGATAGTTTCTTAGTGGGATACGTATTAATAGTCATGTCCTGACTTTGGTTTCTTCTCGAGTTCATCAAAAGCTTTTTACCTCACCCTTATACAAATTTTAAGATATTTGATATTTCGTTGAGTTCCGTGCATAAATTGGACAAACAAAGAAACACATATGCAATCTGTGAGGGGTCTGTCAGTCACTTGTGACATAATATAGGGAAGCATCGAGGTCTCTTTCTGATTTTGAGAATCAAGAAAAATTTATAACAGCTACAGTCGGACTGGCGAGAGGTCGTTAATTTGATTACACTCTAGGAGAGTGAAAGAGTAGGTAATTTTAGCATTAATCCAAGTAAGTAAAAATGGGCTATCAGGAACACTTTTAAGCAATAAGCAACCCACAACCACAAAAATAAATGTGAATTGCATTCGATCGATATTTCTTGTAAACAAAATCGATATCAATACTCAATTCTTTATTGCATTCCTCAATGTAGGCTTAGGTGGTAAATATTTGCCAAAAAAACCAATCATGGACCCTGTCGGGCACAGCAAAAGAAAGATATGTGGAGAAGAGGACTTGTCAATGTAATACACATAATAAACTATCTTCTACATATTGGTTTAAGAAAACACCCATATTCATAAAAGAACACCCGTTCTTATTCAGCTAGTAAATATCTCAGCGGCATTGTTAAAGGGGTAGGCTATCTAGTATTTGTTGTGCTCAACCCTCGGTCTGCGAGCAAAACGAAGAGAAAACTAGCAAGTCAATACGTATACGAATAAAGAGAAGTGATAGAACTAAGTTAACTCTGGTTTTTCATTTGCTAGACCAAAACGGCAGCTAATCTTATATATAAAATTCTCGTGTCACAATGTTAGTTACCATACTCCTCCGAAACGGCTGCACCGATTTGTATGAAATTTTGTGTGCATATTGGGTAGGTCTGAGAATCGGCTACTATAAATTTTTTTTGTAAAACGACGTTTGCGGGGTCAGCTAGTAATATATATAAATGTCATGTTGACAAAAAAAGGTCGATCGCAGCTGTCATTTTAGTCTAACAAATTAAAAATGAGAGCTTAGTTGTAGAATACTATATTTCCGAATTTTAAAAAGTAAAATACTCTACTGCATAAATACCTATTTAGATAAACAGAATGATCACTTAATCAATCATTTGTCCGAAAAGGATAAGGACACAAAATGTGTTTATTTTCCCACGCAGATTACAAGAGTCAAATGGGGCCTGAGGGGACCGGTCATTTTATTTTTACCCAAAAGATTATCTACCTGCTTTCCGCTGCGTAATAACAACATTATCGTAACTCGTAAGTGCGTATACAATGTAAAAACATGTCCTGATCCTGATAAAACAACACATGTCCTGATCCTGATAAAACAACCCAATGTTGTTATTGCCCGGGTCTTCGCTCGCTCGCACAGCTTTCAAGTAGGTATAGATCTTGATAGATCTGAAAAAATCCTTGCTTAATGCACCTCTACAACCTTATAAAAAAACTAGCTCCTACCCGCGGGTTCGCCCGCGTGGATGTCGGAATTTATCCCACAGGAACGTGCTACCGGTATAAACAAAATTGTTATATGTATAATACCTATAATTTCATACACATTTAGTAAAAAGCTGTTATTTTGACATTACAAACAGACACTTCAATTTTGTTTATTTGTATAGATTGATTAGTCTGAAATCGCCAAACCAACTTGAGCAAGCGTGATGATCATTTGTTTATAAGAAGAAGCCTTTCAGACAAGTTCAATCTTTCAAAAAACTGTCTGCTGGACTTCAGTTAACAGAGACTCCATAGGGAGAGTCAAGGAATTGCTTTATAATTAATTCTTGCAACCAAATGGCATTGTTCCTATCGTAAGTACAGAAAATGCACAAACATGTCCCAACAAATGTCATTCCGAATTCTGCTTGACCCCATCGCTCGGAGAAAACAAAATGACGGTTGCATGCATATTTTAACATCATGATATTCAACCAACCGTAATATAGATATACATTGATATTATGGGTGTATCTACTTATAATACATTGTATATCTATCATACTTTGCGTTAGTCATCGATCGATTCCACGCTGGATTAGATAAAGAAATATCGATCCGCGTAACCTACATGATAATATGTTCTATTCAAACATAACCCATTTTTCCATCATTGATAAGTTTAGTGACTTATAAGCAGGTTGATGCACTTGTTCCCTCGATATTCTCAGATACCGTTTTCTCAGAAGCCACTGAAAATAGCTCCGGAGAAAACGGATGCGCCAATGTACTAAGTGTCCTTGATGCAGCGATGAGATTTAGGTAGATGACTGAATATAAACATATTCAAATGCTTCTTCCTCTCGGCTCGTCAGCTATGTTAGCTCAGATTTCACAAGATGTTCCCCCATTATCTGTTGACAAAGTAAGGCACTTAGATATGAAATGTATTGTTGTCGAGTGTGTAGGCACGCGGCGGGCGATGCACGGTCCGTCGCCGGGTAGCGCCCCTCTCCACGATCGATCGGCGCGCCCGACGCCCGGCTCGTATCGACCCACTTCCACCCACCACCCAAGCAAGCTCCTCACGCAAATCTCAACCGTATCCCCTTAAGCTAACGCCAAAAGTTCCGTCTCAGAATTCCCAAAAGGAAACACAGTACGTTCACCAAATTTGAACCTTAATAAAGACGTTCTGTGAACTATTACTGAACGCATATATTCCATTTCCACGTAGCGGGTTAAGTTAATGAATTATCTGCTCTAAAGCGATAGTTATAAGGTTGCTCGCGATGTTGGCTGCGCAATAAGACTGTTGGCAACGCGAGAATTGGCTACGCATGTCCATGGACGTTTTGTTTTTATGACGCTCCCTGTAATTTACTTACATGAAAGTCTGCTTGTGGCAGATTATAGATTGGACTCTTGTGATCGAGGAACTTTTGAACATACTTTTAAAGTTACTATTCATGGCGCTCCTCATGTAAATGAATTGAGGGACGATAAAGTTCTATGAGTCATTATTCTTGGTGATTCGACAACTATCATCCTTTATATCAACAAGCTTTGAGACATGTTTATCTTCTACCTTACGGGTGCGGTTAGCAGTGTACATTAGTGTGTATGTAGGTACAAAATGCATTACCGCACGCATCCCATCCAAGGTCGAAGGTGGCTCCGTCACCCGAGCTCGGGGGTACCGTTAACCCTGACCTAGCGCGGGAGGTGAAGGATATTCCTACTACGGCCTCCCTCCGCCTCGCGGGGGACCGCACGACCTACCCTGAACACCACTTGCACTGAAACGGTTGAAGCCTTCCCCTCGTCACATCACATGGCTTTCATACAACTGATACAGATTATCTAAATACGCAACTTTATTACGTCAGTGAAGTTTAAACTTAGCGGTAGCACGAAACTATAAACTTTGGAAGGAATAAATTGGTCCTTTGAAACGCAATGTTACAATCGCGACTAACTTATCGCGTTCAAACGATCTTAGTCAAGGGAAACGTTTAAAAAGAGGGCTTTAAACGAGCATTATTTTCCAAAGTTCAGTGGATAATGTTTCCTATTAATTTCCGGTTACATCTACATTACTTCCACACGCCATCATTTCTGACGAAAGACGAATTATTTTTTAGTCTTTTGAGTGAACTTCTTAGAGCAATCACTTTACTGTAATGAACCTGCGTTGCCCTCTGCAGGAAAACACTGGAGGGATTTTCGTAGTTTCAGCAATATTTTTGTCACTGTAACTTGAAAGTCTTGTTTCGAACTTAAATAAAGTTTGAATTCCATTAACGATCGCTACAGATTACGATTTTTCATTTTTATGATTATATTGCTCACATGTGTACGCTCTATGTTAGATACATGTATTTCTAATGAATATATATATTTTTTTAATCTATTATCTTCTTTTGAGCGCAAGTATAGGGAACCTCTTTCATAACGAAACTTATTCCTAATCATTAACTTGTTATATTGTATCCTAGGCATTACAAACTCGTTTATCATCATCGTGTGTTAACCCAAAAAGAGTCATCCTCATGTTGATAAGATAAATAGATATCGGCTAAATTGATTCGCGTACGTTTGCCAAATTATATTATCTTATTCAATGCTTTCAATAAATGTCTTAGGAAGGACGACATTTTTTCTTCTATTAACTTGTATCTTATCAAAGTATATAAATGATAAATAAAGATATCGTATGGAAGTAACAGTTGCTTTCTTAATTATCGTAAAAATACTACCACTAATCTGTATTTTCCGTGGAGGTCAGGGATTCAAAGCAATAATACAAAAAAAAAAAAAATATTTGAATATATTTTCACTTAAAAAGCAGTTTCTCTATACTCGTGTCTAAATAAAAGAGATCAAATACCTACATTTAAGTCTGATTAACGCGAGGAGAGTGACCCTGCCGTCGAGAAGTTAGATTGTCCGTGCGGACTCGTATGTGAGAATCGCCAAACACTCTGTGTTTACACTCAATGCTTTAGTATCAAAGGTTAAGCTACGCTTGCCGCGGTTGGTCTGTGGATGGGCGACCATCTTTACATACCGAGACCCTTCCGTGCCTCGGAAAGCACGTTAAGCCGTTGGTCCCGGCTGTCATTCGTGGATCTTTGACAGTCGTTACGGGTAGTCAGAAGCCTGAAAGTCTGACAACCAGTCTTACCAAGGGGTATCGTATTACCCAGTAACTGGGTTGTGGAGGTCAGATAGGCAGTCGCTCTATGTAAATACTGGTTCTCAGCTGCATCCGGTTAGACTGGAAGCCGACCCCAACATAGTTGGGAAAAGGCTAGGCAGATTATGATGATGGTTTAGTAGGTATCAAAATATTTCACCATCTCGAACTTAAACATTTTATTATCATCAATTTTTATGAGTAAAATGGAAACTCGTAACTTACAAGTTTGGCATCATCTCTCACAATCGCGTATAATTTAGGTCCGGCGTAGACTATACGCAGTTGTGGTCTACGGAGTAGACCTAAAAGCGGACCGAATAAATACAGGCGCTATCATCTCTCTTCTCCATAATGCACCACAAAACACGCAATTTCACTATGAAAACACCGATAAAATAGAAATTTCAGGTTTACAACGTAAAATATAAAAAGTTACGACCCTGAAGTGAGCCATAAAGTCGGATAAGTTATTCAATACAATGAGTGTTTTGAATTAAACAAACAAGTTACTTTCTTTGTTTCGTTTTCTGCTCTAAACAAAGAGCGTATTGTATAGCTGTAAATAATGAAGATGTCATAACGTTTGGTATCATATTTAACCTTAGGGTAATCATTTGACGTTTATAAATTTATTATTGCCTGTTATGTTTTCTTTTAATAGATGTTTTTGCATTTTCTTCCTCTTCTGATAACAAACAAGCAATAACGACAATTTTTTTTTCTTTGCTTTCCTCCATTCTCACAAACACACGTACGATCACGAAAATCCGAATGAAAACTGGCATCGGCAATCCGATTGCTGGTACTCGCGTCGGCAATCCGATCGCTGCCGATGCAGTGGACGCAGTATGAAAAAATAATCCGTTTGATGCGATGCGTCCGATGCGTACGATACCGACCTGTGGACGCTTAGCTTAAAAGAGATCTCGACCACTTCGGCATTCCTTCTCAGAGGAAGATAGAACATCTACTTTTACAATATTTGTAAATATGTGAGCGCCATGTATCTATCACATAATTGATTTACCTGTCATTGCTTTATTTTTAATTATTTTTACCTTTTGTTGGTAGACTAATTTTTATTCTAGATGCATCGTCTTCACATATAATTATATAATGAATGTACTTATACAAAACCTTGTAAAACATTTTAAAAGAGTAACGGTGGAGTTTCTTGCCCATTCTTGTCCATACAAAAACTACCTTTTGGAAGGGGCGACTAGAATCAATTTCGTTTTATTATCATTTTTGACGTTCAAAAGTGGCTTTAGTGTGCCTATTTGAAATAAATGATATGACTTTGACTTTGAAATAATTTGAACATGTTTACCATGTAACCAAATAGTCATAAAAGGCCAAATTGAATCCGAACCAAAACCGGTCCTAAGTGGCGAAGTAGGTACCTACGCAGTTTGTCTGGCTATACCAAAATATTTTTGTCCGTGTCAATTATTCTGCTTGTATACAACACGTCCCGGAATTAACGCACACTACCAAACGCCCCAATTAGAATATTATGTAATAATCATAATATGTATTATTACACTGAATTTTTACTATTATTATTTATTACATTGTTTAATTATTAATTTACCTACACTGATTGTGGGAGAAAATTATGGTCGCATTACAAATCCACCTATACACACAGTCGCACACGAAAAAGGTTCTAGCGTAACTTCGTCCATTTTGGTTTGTTTTGACTGTAATTTACGTAGTTTTAATTAGTTTTGGTATAAAAAACTACCTACATTAAAGATGACAGAAATCGATTCAGTAAACAATTCTGAACAAGCTACTTTCATAATGTGCATTAATTCAGTTACAAATTGTAAAGTTAATTCTTGGCAAGAAGACAAAACTATATTTAACGTATTTTGATCATGTATTGCACTATCTCAAAATATACTCAAACCTGGTTATATACTGTAGCTTATAACAAAGAAATGAAAACGGAGAATTTTTCTAAAACAACGCAAAACAATTCCCCAGTTCGAATCTTTTCATTACACTTAGTGGCCCAGACGGTATCCTTGTTCCTTACCCAGGTGCGTCGCAAAAGAAAGTGTATGCGATCGATGAGACTTGCAGGCTCGCCAGCGGTTAACTTGCACTTACCACTTAGTGCATAGTGACGACGGAGGGCGCCCGCCTCGAGACCGCCCTACCGCGCTCCGCCGCCCTTGGGTTTTCACGACCTCTTCTTAAAGTATGCGCGCCTAGTACTTTTGTTTCGTACAAAAACATGTTTTTCGGGATTCGATGGATATTTTTGGAAATTGTGGTGCCTTTCATGACTGTTTATTAGTGGTATAGAATGCGCCTGAGTTCTTACTACAGTCAACTATGGGATCTTGGAGTAAGATTTTTAATTTACTTTTATATTATTAATTAGTTCTGTACCGTTTGCGAAGAGTTTTTCTGTGAATTTCATCAATTTACATTTTTATTAAATTCACGCTAAAACCTTAGTAGTCTCATTCTCATTGTTCATTTGTGGAGAATCGAACGCGGACAGCTTGCGGTGCGCTATTGCTACCGCTCGCTAGTGACTTGGCAATGTATCAATGAAACTAAAAATTCTTGATATTTAATGATTATTATATGATTGCATTTATATTTATGATTCAAAATTCATCAACATTTAGTCTTATTTATTCGTACGTTGATATGAAGTTTACAATGACACCCAGTTTGGAGTTTAGACTTAATCGATATTTCGTCACGCTGTGCAAAATGTTCAACTGTATTCATTACAGAAACCCTGTCGTATATGAGATAAAAGGGTTTCTCAACAGCTCGTCAGTTCATATCAGTTTCCCTTCCGAACATTTTTCACCCTATCTCAGTACCCCATATGCAAACCCTCCGTTTAGGTAAGTTTGTTTTTAATCAGTGCATGAGTGATAAGGCCCCCCGAGGCTTCAGCCCCTATCGCAGTTTCCTCCCTTACCTTGAGGGGACGTCATACCATGAACATTCAAACAAAGCAAATGTTGAATAGCTATGCATTTTATAGAAAGCAGAAAATCTTATATCGGAAAACAGCGTCATCTGCTTCCTGTCGCCAAACGATATTAATCACTGGTATTCCAGCTCCTCATTTAACATAACAGGATATTATCTTCTTATATAACTTGTATTATTTTATTTTATGGGGTTATTCCTACCATAATTGGAATTACTTACGGAAGTAAACCAGTTATATTTCACTATATTGACTGAAATTTACCTTACTTTTGTATGCTTGCCAATTAAGCTAAAAGATTTGTAAATACTCAAAAATTTATCTGTTGCCATGTCAGTCAATAAATGTTCGAGCCTGTTACCACACAGTCTTAACCAACTCTATCTTCTTCGGTCTTGCGGTTCGAAGGTGATCGAGATATGTAAATCAACATAAAACAATGCCTTTGCCTTCTACAAATGCTAGACACGCGTAGGTCAGTTCTAGGGTAGTTCCTTCGGGTTCTACACGGTACGAATACGAAACTAATCTCTCACTTCAGAGATTAGGAGCAACTGTTAGGTAATTATACTTATCAGCCTTATAATTAGGACAATGATTATCGTGTTTATTATGATCATTTGCATACCGTACTAAACTGATAATGAATCAACGACTAGTTCCTATGACTTCATAGTTTAGTAGTAGTGATTGTCTGGCACGGAAACAAAATGTATGATGATTTGGTACCAAGCAAAGTCAGTTAATAAAAAGTGTAAAGGTTACGACCGGCTCTTTTGTAATTTACAATTCCAATTTAATAATCCAGTGTTTTCAAAATTCAAGCTCATTGAGTAGCAGAGTAACTTTAGGCTACCTTAACGAAAGTTCGTGGTTTATAGCCCTGAAACTTCGAAGGAGCACGCAATTTTTTCATCCAATACTGATGCTGATAAATGCCTTTAAAAGTTTCTTGAACCCAGCAAATCTGATACGTCACGACTCCGTTTCCCATCTTGATCACATCCGAGGTCGTTGAACTGCACGCGTGCCGAATTTGGGCAATTAACCATAGGGTGTTCTAACATCGTGTTACGGAATGAAAGTCGGGGTACTTTAGGGGGCCGTTCTCACTTTCTGCGGGGTGAATGCACTGTCGGGGGAGCCCACCCTAACGCGACCCTCCCCGGCCCTCTAGCCGCATCAAAGACACTCAATGAAGGCAGTGTAATTCCGACTAGATGCCTGGAATTGATTAATTTTTTGCTGTCTCGGAGGCTTGCGATCTTGTCTCAGTTGCATCTTGCATAATGCATTCATTTGGGATGAGGTGGAATGAAGAACACCAACAACAACTCTGGTAGTTTTTTCATTGGAAATATTAATGTAATCATGGCGTACAAAAATTTACGTTTTTATTTTTGTTAAAAGACATTTCTTTGTTCATAGGATGGCACGGTTAACATGGACAAAATGACGGAATCTCAAAAAACTGCATACTTAGAAGCACATGTAGCTGTCCAACAACATATGGCACAAGCGGCAGCCGCTGCACGGCGTGAGCAACAGCAACAACAACAACAGCAGCAACAACAGCAGCAGCAGCAACAACAGCAGCAGCAACAACAACAACAGCAGCAACAACAACAACAACAACAGCAGCAACAACAACAGCAGCAGCAACAGCAGCAGCAACAACAACAGCAGCAGCAACAACAGCAGCAGCAGCAGCAACAACAACAACAGCAGCAACAGCAACAACAACAACAGCAACAACAACAGCAGCAACAGCAACAACATCAACAACAACAACAGCAGCAGCAACAAAATAATAACAATAACGCAAGACATCATCAAGAAATGCAGGTATATTTATTTTCAAATCCTAAACGTAAGTTTTAATTTCCAGTGTCTCAAAAGTTCTATGGTAATAAAATTATTGCTTTTTTCCAGAAATCGCAAATAATATTCCCTCAGCAAACTCAGAACGGCAATGCTCATCAAGGTCATCCTTCGCCCCCCACAGTTAGTTCGACACAGCACCACTATGCTACGATCAATTCTCCTATAAAAGTTCCACAAGTTAGCTCTAGTACCGGAGGACCAGATAGCACGTTTACAGTACCTGATGACGTAGGCATGGGATTCGAGGGAGGAGTCCGAGTCTTACAAAGTCTCGGCAATTGGTGAGTTTTTCTGTATATTAATTGCTAAAGTCAAAAATTTCTATATACTTATTTCCATGTTCATTCGTTAATTTCATAGCTTTTTCTGGTAAAATTTAAAATTTCTTCTGATTTTTGCTTGCTTTTCGGTGTTTGTATTGTTTCAAATATTCTCTTTTTTTCTGAACTCTCAAAAATATAATATCCCTACTATTCTTTCTGCCCGAGGCAGTTGAGAAGAAAGGGTTATTATGTTTTTTTTATAAAACAGTTCGTTTGATTTCGCCAGGTCACCAGAAGTAACGCACAATATACCGAGGCCAAACTTGATTCCTTTCACGGAACCGTATGCAGAAGGTGGGTCGATGCACCCTGGGACACGATTAAAAGCGTTACAGACTACTACTGTGAGAAAACATCCGGCAATAAAACCTACTAGCTCTACAAGTGACGGTAAATTAACTTCGGAAAATAATATTTTTTACACCTAGATAATTATATTTATTATTTTAGTTATGTGCATCGTCATTTAAATAATCCAAAACAATGTTCATGTAAACCATTGGTCAAGTAATCTAAACAGTAGCAACGGAATCGAACTTAAAGCAGTAAATAGATTATACTTACCTTTTACATGATTCGTTACATTTTTCAGGAAGCAAAGCGTTCGAGTGCACAGTCTGTGGAAAAGGCTTAGCTCGTAAAGATAAGTTAACGATACACATGCGAATACATACAGGTGGGTTGGTATCAGTAGACATTTCCTATGAAACCTTTCTAAACGTTAAACTCGTTGAAATTAGTCTTTTGATACATAATCGTAATGAGATTGCTTTCTTTTTTCGATGTAATTGTAGTTTCTCTATATACATATATATATCGACATTTTAATGATTTACAACGAATACTTTCAAACCCAAATGGTATGATGGTATGGTGGATATGATTTCTAAATCTATACTTTATCTTTCTATAGGAGAAAAGCCGTACGTTTGCGAAGTATGTAACAAAGCATTCGCGCGAAGAGATAAACTAGTGCTACATATGAACAAACTGAAACACATAACCCCATCCAACATAGCACCTTTAGGTAAAAGAACCATCACAATACCACGTGAGTATGCTTCGTAATGGTGATGATAGATGCCTTAAGACATATCTTATCACTACCGTTGTGAGGTCTCTAACGGTAGTGAAGCATTTTATGTGTAGAGCTATACAAAAATGTTGAGCTAGTTTGAGAATGAGATCTTTTTTTTTATTTATTTACAGCCATTCATTTGTGCTTCTGATTGCTTATTTTATCGCATTCATCGCAAAAAACGCGATCCTGTATCCTTAAGTAGACATTTTTAAATTTCCTGAAATTAATCATCATTCTAACGTTTATCATTAACAATTCCGTTTTGCTAGATTATATTAAGTATATGTAGCTTCACTAGGTGTAGTTTAGATTGTTTATTCGAACAACAATGTGACCCATTTGGGTTACTTCCCTAAAGATCCTTTAATTTCTGCAGCTTTGAAGCTAGACGACGTGAAGCCGCAGCTAACAAAACAAGAGGACACGAAGCCAAGCCAGGCAGAAATAGCAGCAGCGGCCGCAGCTGCACAACAGCAACAACAACAGCAACAACAACAGCAGCAACAACAACAGCAGCAGCAACAGCAACAACACTCGCACCAACAGCCAATCCAGGTGTGCCAGGTACCTGGACACAACTTTACGGTAAATCTACTGAGAATTCAAGGCATGGTTTGTAGGTGTTCTCGATGTGTCAGCATGAATTAAAATCTTCATTTAAACATTTGTTTCATAATTAATATGTGTGGTTTCACAGTGTAGATCTATTCTTTAACTGAAATATATGGAAACACACTGAGTTACCGTTTCTTTTTCTGCATTTTCTATTTCTTCATCTGGTATGTAGATCATAGACCTTTGTGGATTCTTTTTATTGCCTTTATTTTTTCATTTTTAGTAAGTATGAAGTTTTCATCATGTATTAATTTTTACTCAATCTTTGTAGTAAACTATATGAATATAATTAGAATGGCTTTAGTCAAATCTTAAAATAAAATATGCATCGTAGGCACATCACACCAGGCTTCAATTCTCGACACAAAAAAGAATTATCATAAAACAAAGTAAACATGCACGTAGAAAGCTCAAACAATAATAGGTACATTTTAAAATTCCAGAACACAAACCTGGTTCACACCAGTGCAGCAAGTGCAGCAGTGGCAGCAGCGACTGCAGGCATGGTCGTATCCTGGTCCTGTGAGCTGTGTGGCAGACTGTTCGCCACCAGGGATGAGTGGAGCGCCCATGCCAAGTCACACTTACCCGATACCAAGCTGCTACAAGACAAGATGCAGCAGGCCACACAACATCAGGTAGGATCCTTATTTAATTCTTAATAAAACTGTAAATAAAATTAACGATCCGGATTGAAGGACCAATTTTAGAAGTATGAAAAATTAATATTTTTCTTTTCTCTTTCCAGCAACAAGAAAAGGTGCACTTATCAAATCAGGAGAAATTACAACTGCTCCATCACCACAATCAGAATCAACAGATTCTGAACGGCCACGGTATCGCGACAGCATCTGTGTCTACAGCGACAGTCGTCAACGAAGGGGGAGGTGGAGGCGGAGGAGGGGCGTACTTCACTCATGGTCACACACACTACGCCCCGGAGAGACAACACACACATGCTCACCACTTGTGTCTTATGTGCAGACAAGAGTTTGCAGGGAAAGCGGAGTTTATGTTCCATGTGAGAGGGCACTTCGAAGGGAAAGTGAGCGATATTGCGGCGGCTGATGTGTTAGCGCGTTCTTTAGTAGACAATTCTGGGCTGTGTACCTGAGCCCCGCCAACGCCCCTCAGCGCATTTCACTCGGATGCATGTAATAAGGGCGTCTTCCAGGACGATACTATCATGTTGAAGTTTTGAGTCGCTAGTTGCGAGACATTTGAGGTTTCCAAGTGGGGTACAACGTTAAGACAATTAAGGCCAATATTGATAAGGTTCGTAAAAAGTGGTTTTATCGTTATTTATTATTTGGCAGCAGTCTACCAAGGTTGGTTTTAAGCTATTTCGAAATTAACGAGAATTGTTAAGCGGTAAAATAAAAAACCAAAAATTTTAATAATATTAGTTTTGCAATAAAAAAGAAACATAACAGCAGATGGCCGTTTAAACATGGCAGTGGAGTGTCCTAAATCATAAATTAGCTACGCCTTAATAATTTTATGGAAAGCAATACAATAAATATTTATATCATATACTAGATACCTACATGGTTATGTCTATACAACGAATGTATTTTTGCCTTTTCAGCAGTCGTACACAATTTCTGGTTATCGGTAATATCTGTACCAAAACTTAACTTTGTTAAACCTTTTATATTTTTTCTTCAAATGTAAAGTTGTTTAAAAGTAAATTCGTATGGTTAGTGTAAGCCGACTTTGGAACGGACAAAAATATCGCGGCGAGATTTTATCGCGCACTGGATTTTCAACATTTGATTTCATTGACACTCCAATAAAGCGCATTCCAGCGCGTTAAAACACCACTCTGATGGATTTTCAACTCTCGGCGCCCAGCAGTGCAGATGAAAATCCAGGAGGCCTACCACAAGCTCTTAACGCGATCCACTTTAGGAAGAGGAAAAGGGACAGCGTTATGCAGGACGCGAAAAAAAATCGCCGCGGGAAACACACGCCCGTCCGAACCTGGGCTAATTGTTCCAAGTCAGTAATCTTCCTATTGTTTATAATGTTAAGCAGACAAGGTCAATGTTTTAACAGATACTACTGCTCTATCAAACTTTGAATTCAGTTTTCAATGGATTCGTTACAGTTTCGTGCGTGCTCTAATCACATTAGTTAGTTAGCTTTTATATAAAATTATGTATTAGTTCTGCTAGATGGTCATATATTATTGGAAAATCGTGTAAATAGGTGATAATTATTTTTAAGATATAATGTTAAATAGAATCCGATAACGTCGCTTTATTTATTTTTAATTTAGAAATTAAGTAAAAATACCTATCGGGGGATGAGTGATTCTAGTCATTTGAATCTAGTCTGTGGAACCTAGTCTTTGGATCCTAGTCATAGAGTAAGTTTGTGTATAAAATTATTTTTATATCGACCAGCTGTGGTCAAATCTTATAGTACTGACTCTAGTACCCTAGCACGGAGTGTGTACCTAATTAGAAATGTAGAAGCATTATACCTACCAATATTTAATATTCGGATATTGTCTAGATGGTAAACTTAATGTAATTAGGAATAAAAATTCAATGAATGGGCCATTTTCAACAGAATTTTATCAGATAGCAAATGCCTATTTTCACACAAGATCAGAAAACCCGCAGTTCTCAATGACAAATGAAATAAAATTCGTAGGTATAATCATCAACCCGCGGGGTGATTACGTAACACAGTAACAGTAGCAATGGCTTTAACTTTGACAGTTCAACAACATTCATTGCGTTATTTACGTGGTTGAGCAGACAATTTGTTCCAACATATGAAGCAATGGATTAGCAATATCCTTCAAAATGATTCAGATTGTGATTGATAGTATGTTAGTTGCATCAACCAATTCGCATTCAATAAAGTTCTGTTGAAAGAATCGCATTCAAATTATAATTAATGAAGAAGTAGGTACGTAGGTATACCTAAATTAACATAAATACTTTGATACAAATCGGAATCCTAAATTATGCGTAAAGGAATCGAAAATTAAAATTTCAATGTAGCTGTAATCTAACTAAAGTCTCCATTTCTTTTATAAAATGCCTCTGAAAAACTGCTACAATTTAATTGCATTTTCACATGAAATCGAAATAAATCACTTTTGAGTAAAAAATAAAACTCATAGACCGTACCTTATTGATAGTCAAGATAAATTCTTATCAATGTCCGTAAGTATTTAAAGTAAAATTATTCAAGAATACATTGTATTAAGACCAAAAATAAGGCATCATATTTTCACAATAGTTTTAGTTAGGTTAGTAAGAGAGCGCCAAAGAAATGGAGGCTTCATATTCAACACATAATCCTGATATAATTCAGACTATAGTGCCGATGTTGTTTTGCTATAGATTTCTATGTTGCCGCTTTGATTCACCACATTGTACATTAAGGAAGCAAAAATAAATGCAGGATTTGCATAGAGGCTGATGAAACCGTTGCGCATAATATGCTCTTTGAGTGCACAGGCGTCACCCAGATTAGGTCAGTAATCCTCGGGACATCCAGATCTTACACAGATGTTCTCAACAGACCAGGAGACTTAATAGGCTTCTGGAGGGAGGTGGGCTGGTTGGATTAACCACCGACGAGCGCCATGGCCCACGCACAATGGTCCACTTGAAAGACTAAGTGCGGAAACCAAACCCATAACATCGAACATTGTACATGAATACATGTGAAACTAGCGACCCACAAGTGCTCCGCAGTGTTTTTACGACTTATTAAAATAACGAGATTTCTTTATTATGTAAGTTTAATATAGTAATTTTAATGTATAATACACATAAACCTTCCGGAATAAATTCACTAAATAATGGTGAAAACCGCTTCAAAATCCGTTACGTGAATACGGTCACAGAGACTGACACGAAAAATGACTGTGTTTTTATAGATAGATAGATATAGATGTGCCTACATTATACAGAGCAAGGCAGGTCTACTCCAAACGGGGTCGAATAAAAGAAAGTTACACAGGATGATATCAAAAGGGTAGCATAAATGAATATTGTAGGTAAATTGTGTTTCATAATCAAAGCGGAGCAGAATGACTGGGCACTAAATTATGAATTGACTGTACTTTTGATGATAGTCTAAAATATTTAATCGATTCCATTATAATACTTCCCTTAAGGCGAAAGCGTCTAGGGTAATCCGCGAAATACAAATTCTGTAAAGCCATATTTGTTAGGGTTGATAATCATATTTTTCTCAAACGTGCTTGGAAATTTGAGCATTATTTTAACAACCTTCTTTGAGATAAATCGAAATTGCTGTACTGGCCAAATACATGCGAGCAGCGGCCGGCAAAAGTTGTATGAAAATCCATATCTGTCGTGGTTTAGCGGCCAAATAAATTACATAGTAAACTCATATATGTCGTGTAATTAAAAAATGGAACGGTCTTTTACTCCGAGACAGGGCAACCAAGGAGGTAACTTATCAAAGGTTTTATTTAAATATCAAACTGGCTTGCAAGTAGAAAGCTGTTTATTAAAAAAAAACAAATGAACACTTTAACGCGGGTTGTACATTCCACAACTGTATTTTCAAATAATAAAAAGTTCTGCCTAATTACTACTTAGTTTTAATTTCCGCGCATTATTTGAGAAAAGTAGATACTATACAAGCCTTGACTACAACTAGGCATTGATGGACTTACGTAATGTGGGCCGAGGCGAAATCAATGCCTCTTTTGCTGGCCGCTGACTTAATGTACTATTAATCAACACACAACCTGACACTGACCTGCAAATTGCAAAAAAAGTAAGTTTTGAATTTCGTGGGCTACCTAAGCGCATCCCCCTTATCAAGATAATGTAGTACCTTATATTCTCGATTTATTATTTGGTTGGTCGGCTAGTGTGTGGTAAAGAATGAGGCGTGATGACAAGGTTGGATGTTATCGCGATGTTGCTTCTCATACCTAACGTTTTTTAGCATTGTAGTCAAGTAGATCTGAATTCTAATTATTGTAACACTGATGCACATTTTGTTTCAATAGACGTTTTAAGGTAAAAAGGAATACAGAACAAGCCAATAATTTCGCACGTAGGTACATAGGTATTGTCAAAATTCAAATAAATATTCATATTAATAAACTGACTTAATTCTAAAGGATCGGAGAGAAGTTGAGTGGAAAAAAGAAAGAGAGGTCTTTTCCCTGCAGTGGGACAATAGGGGCTGAGTAATTATTATTATTATATTATATTATATATTAATTCTACCAGCAAGTTCTTTTAAGTTTTTCTGGCAGGATAATCGTTAATAATCCAAATTAATGATCTTAAAAAACCATGTGGTTTCTGTATTCCTTTTAAATTCGAATGTTTAATATCTTCTGTACCGAAGGACCAATGTTGGACAAAATGTTCTATAACAACATAAGGTTACAATAAACCTTTTTAAATGTTTTTCATCTTTTCAGCAGCATAGTGACATTTAAACAACATTCGTCTTTGTGTACGTACAGGAGATTTAAAATAAGATTTACCCGCGTGTAGATCACGCAATTTTGAAAATGTTTCTGAGTCCTGTAAATAAGTTTTAGACGTGTTGTGCTAGAAGTACCCCATAGTTTTGTGATGGTATCTGTTTCACGACAATGCTGCGAACGTTACTCGTGAATTGTGGCATCGAATAAACATTTTGGTGTTTAGTTGTAAGGCCTAGTGTTTGTTCCACATCGAGTTAGTAGCGTCATCTTTCTTAGATGTTAAATTGAATGGCACCTCTGTTGCAGTTCTTGCTGCAATTCTGCTTGTGTTTCAATAAACACCAAAGTAAGACAATTAAGTAAGTAGTAAGTATTCTTTAAGTGGCATAAAATGAATTAAATATAAATATAATTCATTTTACATCACTTCATAAAAACTTCTTTATAAATCTTTACATCTTCTCTTACACTCGTGCGAAAACCGAGGATAGGATTTTTTTTATAATACTTAGTAATTATTATAGGTATAATTATGTATGTCATATATATTTTTTTGTTTGTACTTTATTTAACAAACGTTTTCCCCCAAATAATATACGGTTAATAAAAATTTAATTAAATTCTGCCAATCAGAACAAATCATAATTTGAAAATATAATATTTAACTGGATGTGGAACAAACACAGAATGAATTTACCCCAAAAAGGGGTAAGTCAGAGCACGATGGAAGTTACAAATTTGAATAGGGATAGGCTTGTATGTTAAATTGTTCACGAAAGTGTCAATATAGGTGGGACGTTTATGCAATATTAATAGTTTTATATGGTTTTTAGCATAATGTCATATATATATGTACTACTCGCAGAAATCTCCCCTCAATCAGTTTATTAATGTAAGTAATCATAGATAATTAAATATAGTAAGAATGAAATAGTATTTAACAAGGATTTTCAATAATTAAATAGGTTTTGGTCCAAACAAGTATGTCAGTCTGTTCCGAAATTGACAACTTTGTACTTAAACATTGCCATTCCATCGTAATATTAATAAATAAAATCATTGTTCTGTAATTTAAGTATAAAATAGATCGTATTGAACGAAATTGGCTTTCAGAATGATCTCAAAAATCTAGTCCTTAGCATAAAGTAAATAAACTTATAAATATAGAGTGTAATACAATACGCTTATTTTACTTAGATTTAGTACCATTCTACGTATTTTATCTTTATGTGCTTTCCATTTCTTGATTAACTTTTATTCAACATATGCAGAGGTGTATCAGTAGACACACATTTCGCCAGTTATGTTCGTTAGTAACTAATTTTCAAGTCTTTATAATAATATATACATATTTTATATATAAAAAGTCAGACTACACTATTCTATCGTTGGTTTATGGTCTAAAACATAAATTCTGAGAATATTTTCGTAGGAAATTCACAATTTCATAGACAGAAATTCTGAAAAGCATTTCTTTATAAATGTATGTTAATAAATCTTATTAGATGCAATCGTTGTCTTAGCATCGCTAGGTATTGTAATATCTGCAATTTCTTATGTTTTGTAATAAACAACTTTATAATTATCAGCATTTAGTTTATATCCGTTCTTGCTGATTATTCTCTGAAGTAACATATTTTTTATTATCGAGGTCAAGCCTTTTCAGCCATTTCATTTCAGGACTTTCAGTTGTAGTTACAACAAAATTTTTTGTATCTATAATGTTTCGGTAGGGGTCTTTTCGGCAGCTACGAGAAAATTCATTATTAATTATAAGTAAAAACTTAGGTGAAGTGAGCTGTCAATAGTGTAAATCCTAAACATTCGGGTGGAATGACAACTCACTTCAAGCTCACTTTACCTAAAGTTTCACGGTGAGATTTTTACAGAATAGACCAGTAGGTCTCACATAATTTCTAAATCAAATAACATACACACCATATTACATAATAATGATGAAATGATTTCAATATTCGGACAATTAAAATTTCCATATTACGTGTAAGCACTAATATGGTCCGTTTGTAAGGACTTATTTTTAATTTAGTTTTATATTTTGTCACTTAGCAGACCTTAATGCAGGGTTATTTGGGTCTTACCAATAATTATAATTTATAGTAATAAGCCTGTAATATTTATTGTAATTTGAAGTTAGAATATTACCTAGGTATTAAGAGACCACGTCCGAGACTGTGGCGAACACATTATAAGCTATCATAGTTTTAAAAATAAATAATTGTATACTACTGATGTAAAGGAAACTGCCCATGAATTGGTACATAACTAATTAAATTTAGCAAAAGGAATTATTGTACAAACAAAAAATCAGTAACTACTTAAATGTTTAGGAATGCCTCCGTTTGTATATTTTTGATGAAAAACAAAACTGTGATCGTGATTTGTTTTCTTTTATACATTTTACAAAAAGCTTATTTTCCTTTGTACATTCTCTTCTTACCTAAATTATTCGAGTGCTTAGTGATAATTCAGGAATTTAGTAATAAATATTAGGAGCAATAACTTATGGTCGCATATCGTAAAATTAAAATTTGTATAAATTATATTTAAAAGAATTGATGGTGATGTAAGTATTGCGAAGTAGCGAGAGTTTTGGAAATTAAAAAGAGAATAAATCATGTCGTTTTATTTGATTTATACAACACAATCAATCTGCCTTGCCGTTTCTCAACTATGTTGGATTCGGCTTCCAGTCTAGTTAGCCGCATCCAGTTGGATGCGGCTGAGTACCAGTATTTTACATGGAGCGACTGCCTATCTGACATCTAAAACCCAGTTACTGAGTAACACTATACTCCGTGATAAGACTGGTTGTCCGACTTTCTAGGCTTCTGACTACCCATGATGAGTGTCCCAGACTTACGAGGCTTAACGTACAGACGCCAGCACATCAAGCTACCCGAAACTGTAAAATTTTCCCAATTAACTTTAAACCTTATACTTTAGCGATAAAGTTGAAAATCTATTAAAGAAATTTGACAGATTGTAGTAGCTTGATGTGCTGGCGTCTGTACTTTCCGAGGCACGGAGGGGTCTCGGTACGTAATGGATGGTCACCCATCCACGAATCGACTCTGGCAAGCGTAGCCTAGCCTTCGATGGACCCGTGCGGCTGTTATTATTTAACCACGAGCCCCTCTCTTGTTCATAATAGAATTGAAATCGATACTAATATTATAAATTCGAAAGTAACTGTCTGTCTGTATGTCTTGTCTGTATGCAACCACGACCCCTCATTGATTTATCCACCGCAGCGTTCACTAATGTAATAGTAACTCACACTCTACGGAAAACTAGATAGAGATCTATTTAAACACATCATAAAATTTCACCTGCATTGTAGTACTTAGTACCTAGGTAAACTTCGCCATTGACATTTTGCCTCTTATTTTTAATTCTCAAGTAATCCATTGGCCAACTATTACAGAGTTCAGGCTGCTAATGAACGAGCGAGAAATGACCCTGAAATCTTAGGCGATTAACTTTGTGTAAATTATTTCATCACCCACTGCTCTCAAAACGGTGAAGGAATACATCGTGAGGAAACCGGCATGTCCTAGAACCGAAAAATTCGAAGACATGTGACTTATACCAACCCGCACTGGACCCTCATAGTGGATTATGGCCCCCTCCCTCTCGCTGAGAGGAGGCCTTTGTCCCAGCAGTGGGAACATTATAGACTGATTATGGTACGACCTAAGTTAGGTGCCGAGCGAGGTGGGTGAAACCGCACGGCACAGGCAAGCATTAATAAATACTTAGGTAGGTACGTACACTACCACATTGCCTGATAAATAGCAAAGATTAACATAGTAAAATAATTAAATATAATCATTATCTTTACTACCTGTTTGGTCAACACAGTGACGAGCAGTTTCTGAAGATTTATAATAGTTATAATCAGCTATCTGCAATGTTAGCAAGCATGTAGGCAGATTAATTAATCTATAGGCAATACTAGGAAACGCAATCTCGCAAGATCTCGACTCATTTATTATACGAGATTCAATCTCGTGGGGAGACAATCTCGAGCGAGATTCCGATACTAAGGAATTGACGTGGTTTCGGTAAAGAATCATTGAGTGATTGACAGTTTCGGGTATATTTGATGTGCTGGCGTCTGTACCTACTGATTAGGTACTCTACGCAGCCTGTGTAAAACCAGCCTAATGATGATGCATAAAAGGAAAATGTAGTCAAGGCATAGATATCCGTGAGTCAAGGTCAGATAAACGTGATTTCTTTGTTTACCTCTCATATCAATTTACCGTAATTATATGCAATAGGTATTTACATACCATAATCTGCTGCAGATTATACTTAATAATAAAGCTGCGCCTGCAACTAAGTACTCGGTACATTGAAACTGATAAACAACAAATGCATAGAGTCATCTACCTACAATATATGCATCAAATGTAAGTATCTGAAATTCTGGATCAGCCTTGCTAGACATTGCATAATCAGCCTATAATGTTCCCACTGCTGGGACACAGGCCTCCTCTCTGAGAGAGCGAGTGAGTAGTAATCCACCACGTGGGCCCAAAAATAAAATAAAATGTAAGTACATAATTTCTTATTATTTTCATAAAAATTTCTGTATGATCAAAAAAAAAGTGGACGTAGGATGCTTTCCCTTATTGCAATTACCTAGGAATAATATTATCATAATTATAAATATGAGAATACAATGGGTTTCATGAATTATAAAACTAGGTAACGTTCAATTAACCCAAAGAATAGTAACGAGAGCAATGTTCCTTACTATATACAGCAAAATACCGATACGATTCAGTAAAATACCAAAATAAAAATTAAATTCAATCGAATAACCTTAATTGTTATTTTCTTCGTTGCAGCTATCATACCAGCGGGGCAATGGCGTAACACATTATCAATCGGAATCGGTTTCATTTTGACAGTTCAACAACATTCATTGCGTTATTTACGTGTTAAGCAGACAAATTTTTCGAACTTATGAAGCAATGGATTAGCAATTTGCTTCAAAATGATTCCGATACCGATTGATAGAGTGTTACGCAATTAGGGTGCTGATCAAGTTTTGGCATTACAACTGGTTATCAAAAAGTACTCTATGTAACTGGCGGCGCATGTCAACCCGGTGTAGGAGAAGACTGCGGCCGACTTATTCTGTGAAAATCTCACCGTGTAAACTTAAGTGAAGCGAGCTGTCATTCTACCAGCCGGTCTATTCTGTAAAAATTTCACCGTAAAAGCTTAGGTGAAGTGAGCTGTCAGTTGTGTAAATTTTTAGTATCTTCAACTCTATTCTGTAAAAATCTCACCGTGAAAACTTGGGTGAAGTGAGCTGTCAGTAGTGTCAATCCCTATAGCATTAGGTGGAATGACTGCTCACTTACCTACGTTTTTACGGTGAGATTTGTACAGAATAGACCGGCTGGTCCCAGGTGGGACTTCAGGCTCACTTCACCTAAATTCTCGGTGAGATTTTTTCAGAATAGACCGGCTGTTCCATTTAATGTCACAGTGACTCTGGTGAGGTCGGATCTGTATTCAAAGTCTTCCAGAAGGACAATGGATCTACCTTTACAAAATAATATAAATACTATTATTTTTTTGTTTCGTATTTGTCCTCTCTGAATACAGATAAGTACACTTATCAAAATAAATTTAGAAACTCTTTAATAATTAGAATAAAAACCGCAGCAGTACGAAAACCGTATAAATTGACCCGCTCTGTTGCTCACTTCTTGCTTACTCCACCTACGTTTTCAAAATGAGATTTTTACTGCATTGATCGGCTGAAGTAGGCAAGTATCATTATCATCCTATTTCTATCAAAACTAACAATAATTTCTATCTTCACGTAATAGAGTCGTCGATGAATCAAATGAATGTTCTAAATTGACAATTAATACAACGAAACAGCGTTTTATTCTGGCTTTCTTTTACTAGGTGATCAGAATTCTAACTAATACTATAAATGCGAAAGTAAGTTTGTTTGTTACCAATCATCATGAAATTTGCATAATTATACGCTATGTTGTCAGGGCTATAAAAAAGGACATAGGGTACCTTTCATCCACAAAAAAATACTGGTCCCGAGGATAAGAACAATAACTTCCGACTGTCACAATTGCTTTAGGACGCTAAACGGGGCTACATGTCGTTCGAATCATGATTGAAATATGACCCGACTTTCTGAGCAGTATTCTAACCCGGACGTGGTGCGACATCGTCACAAAAGTACTACTGGTCTATTCTGTAAAAATCTCACCGTGAAAACTTAGGTGAAGTGAGCTTAAAGTGAGCTGTCAATAGTGTCAATCCCTAGCATCAGATGGAATGACAGCTCACTTTAAGCTCCCTTCACCTAAGTTATCACGGTGATCTTTTTACAGAATAGCACCGCTAGGCTTGCATGAATTCACGATAGTAAGTATATCAATCATTAGAATTATGCTTATAATAGGATGGCACACAGATAGTTTAAATAACCTCGATCAACACATAGGATACTTTTAACCCTGTATACGCTTCCGTGGGATAATTTCCGACCTCCACGCGGGCGAAGCCGCGGGCAAAACTAGTTAATAATAAATAATCTGTCTGCTTCAGTCCTCACAACAATAAATGATACGAATCAGCAAATTATTGTTTTTCCTACGCTAAGAAACATAATTTATATTATTGGATGACTATCTTCTATAGTCATTTTAAGATTCGGTACTCGTAAATAGCAATGCAGTAAATTACTCCATTGCACATTATGATCTTTTTTATGATTTTTTATTATGATATACAACCTACTTCGTGACCCTCAAAATTATGACATTAAAACACGAAAAAAAATCATAAAATTATAGGTTATTTTAGTAATTTGTTTCGTAGGTAAATTTATCAAATGCCGTCTAAATTTTAGTTTTACAATATTTTTTTATTGACGATTTAAATTATGTGGTTAAAATAAAAATACTAACAATATAACTTTAAGGATATTTTCTCTGGTAAGTTGTTTAAGTATAATCTTCTGGTGCAAAATTAAAATATAAAATATTTGTAAGTACCTACTCAAAGCTACAGACCAAACCAGAAGGGTCCTACTTACTATAATAATTTCATGCCGCGCGCTGTGTCAAAAACAAGACATCCAATCCACCTGCCTCTCCAAGCGATTTAGCTCCGTGGAATATTATATCGTTTTTGGGGAAAACAGCATTTCATGCAGCAACAACATCAATGTGGACACGGACGGGGTTTTAGACAGAATCTGTGACACGAGTGTACTAAGCTAGTACAGTCACGAGCACTAATATGTCAACACTTGGCAACTTTTAACTGCGATTTTTTCGTGAAATAACGAATGCAACGTTGAAATACGACACTTTACATAAGCCTATGGGTTCGAAAATACTATGTTCGCAATAACATAAAATTTCATTCAAAAATAAAGGAGAAAATCGCCTTTGAATAAAGCCAAGTGTATACATACTTATGCTCGTGACTGTACATAGGTACTAATTTCACGTATGTGGGTGACGTAGACGACGCTCTACATCTGAACAATTTCTTCACTTCAATACTTGCAAAATAATGATGAATTATAAAAATATTCAGATTATAGATTAATCTAAACTTTTGTACTAAATTAATATCAATCAATGCGTTATTTAATAGGCGCAAAGAAAGACAATACAGTAACAGTCTCCAACTCTTTATTTTTTTCATTTTTACTTTTCAGATTTTTGTTTTCTTATTTAGTTGAACATGGAAACTGCAGGTCTAAGAATTAAATTTAAAACCCTCATCCATAAAAAAACTATGGATAATTCTATGTGTTTCTTGGAAATTGTGCCTGAAGTATCAAGTATACGAAACCTAGACAAATTCATTTGGAGACAAAAAAGCAATTTCAAAATATATATGATACCCATGACGCACAAAGTCGTCGTGCAGAAACGGGAAGCTATACGAGATTTTAGTGATGCCACCGTCAAAACGTACCACTCCTGCGTCGACTTACTAAAATCTTCAAATCCAATGCTTGGTTGCCTTGGTTCCGGCGACGTCACAAAAATAATAAGCGATACGTTAATACTTAAAAAATGTCTGGATAACTGTACGAGCGAGGAGCATGCTATTCATGGTTCACCGGATAGACAGAAGCATTCTGATAACGATTTGATCCTACCTATTTCCCAAGATACGACACACACTTTATTGCAGCTAGAAGATTTAAAAAAGATACCGACTCAAACAAAAAATATGGACGACAAAGGTAGATGCGCTGATACGGGCACCTTAAAACTGCGCAATGCTCGGCAATTGTGGTTCACTATGACGCGTGACGTCTCAGTAACGACAAGCAATTTAAGGCAATGTTATACCACTATTGTTAATAAATTGACAAGAATTGCGCAATTTTAGTTTCCGGCTATAATACATTGTGATCACTTGAGATTTTTTTTAAATATTTGCTAATTTTTTTTTCAGTACAAGTTAACACAACAAAACGAAAGGGATTTCTAAACGTAGAGTCGTCTGGCGATTTGTTAGACAAAATAACAAATACAGAAAATGTGTATTCCAAGTTTGGCGATACCGTACAAAATGAAAACGTTGTAATAAAAACAGTAACAGCAACGAGTTTCATAAAGCGTGAATCGACACGATGGCTAAGTTTATCTCCGATATGTTCAGTTAATACTTATGAAACTCCGTTCATTAATAGAATTGTGTCGTCCAAATCTGTGACCTGTAAAATAAATGAATCTCTAAGAGATTTAGTACTGCCGGGGAGTGTTAGTTCACCGACTGATTTTTCCCGCGATAATCAAGCACTTTCTACAATAATTGACGTCACCAGACAAAAATCACCAAAAATATTAAGGTTACCGTGTAGAACTTCACCGGAAATGAGAGTAGTAGAATATGTACGATATGTCGAAAATGAAATGTTACCGCTGAAAATGTGGTTCGATGATATAAAACGTAAATGCACTGCGCTCGGTTTAGAATTTAGCAAACAACCTTCAAAAGAATGCACGATGATTAATTCTGTGTCCATAAGCAGTGGTCCAGAAATGTCGATTACTATAGATACTATAAAATCAAATCGTGCTGTTTATAAGATTGTGTTTGATGGATAAATTGAAAATGTATTAAATGTTATTTTACTGCATGTTGTGTATCCTTTTACTCTAGGTTCGTTATGCCGTTTACGTAAAGGAACTACATTAAGAGCTCTTACACACGAGCGGCATGTTCCCGACGGCAGAGGTAACTGCAGCCGTCGACGCGCGTCGGCGGCAACCGTCGACATTTCAACTTCGAAGTACAAGTGTCGCTATAGGTCGACGGCTGCCGTCGACGTGTCGACGGTTGCCGCCGACGCGCGTCGACGGCTGCAGTTACCTCTGCCGTTGGGAACATGCCGCTCGTGTGTAAAAGCTCTTAGAATAACGTGACGCCGGCGGGGAAGCGCTGTTGTAAGTCCCTTGTTATAGGAGATGAGCCTATTGCCATGAACCGGGCACAAATCCTTAATTGGGGCTGTTGCTACTTCCAAATGAAAATCCTAAAACAACATGGTAAACTTGAAATAAGAACCCCGAAGAAGCAGTCGATCTACATTTCTAGAGTTAATTGGCTTTTTTCTAGTTTTCGTCAATATGACTAACCAGCAAGCAGTAGTGGATCAAATCGTACAAAATTTAGCATTTGAGCTAGAAGCTGTTCCTAAAAACAAATCAATCCAAGACACTAGTATTTCACAAAGTACACCACTTAATGTGAAAATAAAAGTTAGGAAAAAAGATGAAATACTTAAGCAACATGATGCCTCATCGATCGCTGACGATACTCGGAGAGCTGTACAAAAGATTCGACTAGTGAACAGTGATCGAACTATCATGACTTTCGATGTGTTCATGGAAGCAGAATTTGAAAAGAAACCATCAAGGAACCGTCGAAAACATATTTTTGACATGCTAAGACCAGGTCATTACGTCTTTATATACCGTCTATTAGTAAATTTACCCACAAGAATAATACCGTGATAGTGGGCCTTTCACACCACTAGAAGTTTGAAGAGAAGTCTTAAATTACGGAACTATCTTAATCGCATTTGCTAAGTGTATGCTAGTTCCTGCACTTATCGTTATTTATTTACTGATAATAAACACACTAACAGAAGTCACGATTGGAAAATATTTTCAATATTACTTTATTACAGGAATATGTTTGGGAGCTGTGGATGATGACGAGTATCCTTACATGCCTAGTTCGTCATACAGCGCTAATATAACTGAACCTAGCGTGGCAAATAAATCAGATGGTACATTATTGAAACAAACATTTACACTTTCCAAAAACGTTTATCAAACTTACACTGCCTCAACTCAACCGGGAAGTCAAAAGTGGTTGTTTGGAAAATGTAAACCAGGTTAGATAAAAGTGTACATTTTGATTTTAAATTTATATCTTATTGAATTATTTTCGGAATTAAGTATTTGTTTTTTTATCATGATCAAAGTAACACAATACTTCTAGCAGAACACCCAAATATTATTATTATACTTAACATTTAACTGAAATTTCAATTTGCGATTACAGGGGGATGTTTGGATCCACCTTTTAGTGAAGACAAATATTCTTACAAGCCCAGTATAAGGGCTGGATCTGAACGAGAAGGAGAAGAACTACCTGAGGAAGAAGATGTTGGATCAGACATTTATAGTAAACAAATACCCATCACGCTACATGATGAGGAAGTACAAAATAATGGAAGACATAGTTCAATTTTCGATAGTGGGTTATTCAAAAAGAAACGAAAATCTAGTGACAAATCAACTAACACAAAGTTACCAGATAAAACTGATTCTATTGTAGATATTTATCAAGGGAAGTCGGCGACAAATTCTGTGAGCACACATTCCAATTCAATTATAACTTATCCTCCTAAAGTAAGAAGTGATCCAAGAATCAGTGATGATAAAACGGTTAGGAGTAGAGGTCCTAGTGAAGACAAATCGAAAAAGTCATTCAACGACCATTCAGAACCCTACTTTATTCCTCCAAAAGGAGTTAATCGTATAAAAGAAAAAGAAACATTAGATCCAAGTGATTATCCAAAACACCTATCATCTGATGCTACGGATTTAAGAAACTCAATTAAGGAATCTTTCAAAATGCCTATTCCACTACCCATTCCCATTCCTATTCCTATAATGCCCAATAAGCGAAAATCCGAAGTTATTGCTACAAATGATAATATATTGAAAACGCAAAGTGATAGTGCTAATGTAACTGAAACAGATGCAATACCAGACCAAAAACCACAAGACCAGGAGTCACAGGATGCGATAAACTTAAAAGACACTGATATGCCCTCACAAATTCTTCGTGGCACATCGGCTACTGGAGATACTGATGACAAACTCGTGGAGTCATCAAAAATAGGAACTTTAATCCCTTCTAATGTTGAACAACCCATCACACCGGATGAAATAGATGACCAAAACTTGCATGAAATAAAATTACAACCACTTAAAGAAATAGGCAGTGAAAACAATATAGAAGTCACTGCACAACCTAGCAAAAAAATCAAAACAGAGGCTTTAAAGGTGCCAGTACCAGTTCTAGTCCCTATTTTTAGTGAGGTTAATCATGCTGCTGCTCTGGGCCCAAAAATGATAAATGATAATTTACAAAGAAGCGATATGAAGTTAACTGAATCAAAGCAATCATTTGAAACAAAAACAACACCACCAACAACCAAAGATACACCTTTTGAACACTCTAAAGAAATGCAGCAAAATATAGATCCTGGGAATAATAGATCACGAAAAAGTGCATCAACTGCAACTGCAACACCTAAATCGCAATTTAGTGATATAGAAGCATACGCAATTCCAGAGAACTATCTTCGTACTAGAGGTGGTTTTTCAGATCAAGAAAGTGACACTGAAAATTCTGTAACTATAGCACCAACAATAGAACAGGTTACAAAACGAGATTCTAAGGGAGACAAGATTACAGAAGAACCGACAAAACAAAATGAAATTAAAAATAAGGATTCAAGTGCTACCGCAGTCGCCACCATCGCCGCTGCCACTGCTGCTGCCGCTGCTGCTGCTGCCGCTGCTGCTGCTACCACTGCTGCTGCTGCGATAGCAGAGAGTTCAGAGATATATGACATGCCAGATACGGATACGCAACAAATCAAAGGTTCTCAACAAATGTCGTTGTCTAAGCTTCCTATTTTAAAAAGAAGTATGTCTATACTAAGTGGAATCAAGACATCAGCAGCATCAGTTAAAGATAAAACAAAGAGGAGTGAGCATCCAGACAAAAATTTGGATAATGTCGGACATAGAGACACTGACAAAAGTATATCTATACTAAGTCAAGGCAAGACATCAGCGGCATCAGTTATAGATAAAACCAAGAGGAGTGATAGTCCAGACAAACATTTGGGTAATGTCGGATACAGAGACACTGACAAAAGTATATCTATACTAAGTCGAGGCAAGACATCACCAACATCAGTTGCCGATAATACAAAGAGGAGTGATAGTCCAGACAAAGATTTAGATAATGTTAGACACAGAGACACTGACAAAAGTATATCTATACTAGCTCGAGTTAAGACATCAGCAGCATCAATTACAGATAAAAAAACGAGGAGTAATAGTCCAGACAAAGATTTGGATAATGTCGGACATAGAGACACTGACTTCGGTGTCCATATAAATGAAAAACGAACAACTTTATCTAGCGGGCTGACATCAGCAGAATCTGTTAAATATAAAACAAAGAGGAGTGATAGTCCAGACAAACATTTGGATAATTTCGGACACAGAGACACTGACCTCGGTAGCCATAAAGACGAAAAACGATCATCTTTATCCAGTGAGCCGACATCAGCAGAATCAGTTAAAAATAAAACAAAAAGGCATGATAGTCCAGAAAAACATTTGGATAATGCCGGACACAGAGACACTGGATTTGATGTCCATAAAGACGAAAAACGAACATCCTTAGCCAGTGGGCCAAAGTACGAAACAAATACCCTGGATGCTAAAATATCGGAACCACCTAGTGACAAAGAATATCTCAGTGAAACTGAGAAACCAAATAATGACGATAACATTAATTCTTATACTGAAAGTCAAGCTAGATATACAGGCGAGGAAAATCTTAATTTTAAAATAACTCCCATAATTATTGGTAATATCGATGCTCCAACTCCAAATTTTAAACCACTTCAAGAAATTTATAGTGAAAAAAATTTCTTTGGTGAACCAATGAATACAGGGCATGATTTTAACCCCAGTGATGTTCCATTCACAACACAAATAGCTTCAAGATTGAGGAAGCTTGATGAAGATAACGGTACACATTCAACAGTAAGTCGTGAGTTAATCGGAGCTAAATCCGTTATTTACGATACGGACGAGTATCCTACCACGTCTGAACAAAAAAATGCTGAAAGAATTCCTTCATATGACAAACGTGATAATCTACCTGTAGATATAGTAATACCATCTATTCAATCTACGAGTACTTTAAAAAGTGCTATGAAAAAAGATACAATGTCTGTAGAATTGGGATTCCACAGTTACCTAAATGATAAAAATGAAAGGATACTTCGAACTTTCGATACAGCAAATGCACCAAAACGATTGCAAAATGATTCGGTTACAGTACTAAAATCTCAAATTAGAATTTCTTCAAATGAAATAAGGATTCCCGTAGATTCGGAGCATGATATGTCCATACAAATCAAGAAATCAAATGCAAATCAACGTGTTTCTATAAGTGAGTCTGGATTTGTGAATGCTATTGACAACGGTAGAGTCAAAAAACAAAGATCTTCTATGCAATATAGTGGTAAGTATAAAAAGTTTGAAATACAAGGGACAGGTATTATGATTTTCCCCATGACCCTGACAGGCAATGACATGTGTTCAATTTCCTGGAAACCAAAAAGCGTTTAAAAAAATTCTCAACCACGTTGATTATCATTTAGCGATAACTTTTGATACTCTGTATCCTTTCCTTCGACCGCAATCAGCAGTCGAAAATCATGTTGCTATATTATGCAATTAATATAAAAACCAGCTCTAAGCTATTAACTTTTCTTCAGATGCTGAAATGACACGTTCAGAAGCGAAAGCGGAAGTAAGAAAGGATAATTTACTCAAGAGTGATGCAAGGGATGACCACTTTATTGATTATTATGAGCAAGAATTAGTTCCATTGCAATTAATCATAAAGAACCTAAGAGATGAGATTGACGTTCTAGCAGCACAACAATTAATATTCAAAGATAAATTATTTTGTGCAAATAAATCAACGATACCGCGATTGGTTCACTCGAATAAAAAATGTTTTGGATGTCTAAGGAAATAGAAAACAGAAATATAAGAAGAAATAAACCCTTTATGTAAACTGACACAAGGTTTTTAGATAATGGTCAAAATTATTAAAAAAGGTATTTTAATCATTTATCAACAGACTGCGGCGTTTTAGCTGCGAGGTAAGCTAGTTTTTCTTTTCATACCAAAACCCTCGCGGGCTCAACCAGATTACAGTAAAGCATTTACGAAAGAGTTCTGCAGATGTAATAAACGTATCAGTACAGCAATTGATGTAAATTGCCTCGATTGATTCTCTCCAATAATGACCATACATAAAAATAAAAAAAAATATACGCTTCGAATTGATAACCTCCTCCGTTTTTTCGTCGGTTAAAAATTGTATTGAAAATACTTTAGTAATAATAAAATTCAAAGACAGATTCACTCGAATTTAAAGTGTTTTAGAAAACTTCACATTGGTTGATATTATCAATATTCTTAGCTATTATTCCTACGAGTATACCTACAGGGTGACTTAAAATTTGACGTATTCCTTCCAGGACGTGATAGTGTGACCCATTTCCAACAATTAAGCACCCCATAAAGCCTAGGTAAAAATTAATGGGTTTTGAAAAAAAAAAATTATGTATTTTTGAAAATTGGAAGCCGACCCCAACCAAGTTGGGAAAAGGCTAGGCAGATGATGATGATGTATTTTTGAAAATTTCCCAGAATTGACACCACTTTTCTCTTAAACTCTCAAATTTAATGGCCTTTATTTTCATTCCATTGGGTACCTACTACTTTAATAAACCTTTCGATGTATGTAACCAAATACCTAGTCTATAAATCATCAAACAATTAAAAGTTAAAGGAAGTAGTTTGTTAACCATTTTCTAACGTAGTCTACCTGTCCAGTTATCTCAAAATTTGACTTTGGAATTAACACACACATGGATATCTTCTTTTAATCAGCGATCTAACGAGGTGCCAAATAAAAAAAAAACATTTAGAGGTGCCGACTTGCCGAGGAAACAAACACAACATACTCGTACGTCCTGGAAGGAATACGTTAAATTACAAGTCAATCTGTAAGTATATCAACCTCCAATAAAAAACGAATGAGCTACTGCTTAGTGCTACCTAATTCTTTGAAAGTCTTCTCACTTTCTTAGACCATACTTACAGTGCTATCGAAAATCCGTGGTGGTAGCCATTTTTCTTTGACCGTCGGAGGTCAGGTATTTTATGCAGTCCAAGTCAACGTTACGGAGCACCAAAATAGAGCGCGTGCCAAACAGTAATCAAGAATTGATTCCAGATAAACGCACTACTTTATAACTCGCGCTTCTACGCTAATTATCGCTTTGTATAATATCACTCGTGTAAATAGGACGGGTTTCAGCACTAACTAATCAGTTATCATCGCTTGTTTATTGTTCCTAATAAATTTTTATCTGCAATCGCGGTATGTCGACCAAAAACAATGTATGTTGATGTACAGGGAGTCAACAGTGTTTTTTAATTAATTTTTAAGTTTTATGTGTAAGAAAATGGAAAATAAAATAAATACAGTTGCTGAGTGTGTGGACAGTAAGGAGAAGTATTCGGCAGATCTGGAACAAGCCCTGGCTGTGGCAGGTAAGTAAGAGCTACACTTTAAATGTTTTTACAATAATTTGAAAACGTGTTCGTGTCCCTCGTGATCAAATTACTTCAGCCTAGACATTGATATCTCAGTAAACTAATATATAGGTACAGGTAGTAGGACAATCATAATCACGTTCGCACACAATGCAGTTTAGGTATTGAACTTGATTTTGACGTAAACGACTTTTTGCTCGTTGTAATGGTATTTGAAACGTGCTCAACATTCGTATGTCACAAAGTTACCGCCACATTTTTATAGCATTTAACTACGAGTAGGTATCTTTTAGGAGAGCAGTGGTGGCCCAGTGGTAACGGCCGCGACTTACGAGTTGCAGGTCACAGGTTCGAACCCTGACAGGCGCTTTACTTTGGATAAATTATTTAATCACCACTGCTCTCAAGACGGTGAAGAAAAACATCGTGAGGAAACCGGCATGACTTAGATCCAAAAACTCGAAGACATGTGACATCTACCAACCCGCACTGGGCCCGCGTTGTCGCTTATGGCCGACTCCCTCTCACAGAGTCCCGTGGCCTGTGCCGGTGGAAGCGGCGTGGCCTGTGTCCCAGCAGTGGGAACATTATAGGCTGATTATGCTTACTATGCTTTTAATGCTATAGCAATGTTCGAGATTGAAACAGAAAGCTTAAACGCTGTTTTTGAAACACTTAATACTTACATACGATCGGTTTCCCATACTCTAACATACAGAGCTTGATAGTAACGTATTTCTTCCTATCCATTTCCATACAATTGTATAATCAAACATGAGCCAGAGCCCGCGACTGTGGAGCCACATCAAAAACGATGTATCAGTTCTTGTCGTGCTCTGTGCACTATGGAAGACGTTTGCGAAGTCAAAGCTAACGCTGTCGACGTGACCGAATGCTGGTCCAAGCTTATTTAGAATCCCAGTAGGTGTAAATACAATCATCGAGACGACTAGAAGAAGAATCAAACAAAAGTTTATTAGTTCCTACCTAACTTTAAAATTATTGAGCTCTGACACTGGTTGCATATACAGTTACTATACTCTTAATTTTCCTACTAGGGTCATATAGAATTTCAAAGTCACATTATACCCAGCAGTTTTAATTCTTTCAACTTTCGTTTCAGGCCTCGGATGGTACAACATAAAGTATTGCTTGGCTTTAGCCGTGTTCCTGATAGCAGCTATCGTGGAGCCGGTTGGCTACTCCTTCGTGTTACCAGCTGCGATGTGCGATCTGGACATGACTGATAGCCAGCGAGGATTCATTGCTTCAATACCTTATATAGGTAAGACACTGAACTAATATGTCTTCTTCGTCGTTCTATCGCTACAGAAGATTGTGACCATGATAATCATGTATTATAATCATGACGCTTCTTCAAGCTCTTCCAAAATGCGACCGCCCGCACCTCTGTCTCAACCCCCCTTGAAACAGCGCGTTCACTTTAAATGAAGCCTTACATAAGGATAAAAGAATAATTATCTCTAGGTATCGTCGCCACTTCGTTTCCATGGGGCTACCTCGTGGACACTCGGGGTCGCAAGATTGTGGTTATATACGCGGCCCTGCTTGCTGGGGTATTTGGCATCACAGCTGGATTCATGCCGGAACTCATAAGCTTTGCGGCTTTCAAGTTTCTCACATCACTTTGGTAAGAAGAGTTGGACTTCAGACCAATATTAATAACTTTAGTTACTTGAGTACCTATGTAGAATATATGTACAATTTCCACCCTAACATGTCTCATGTCATTATTGTTATTCAGCATAGCTTGTCCGGCAGCAGTACCCTACACTTTCATCGGGGAAATCCTGCCTGCCAAGTCTAGAGACATTGTCCTGTCCATTATCAACGCTCTACAGATAAGCGGCACAGCTCTGACGTCTCGTAAGTATTTGTAAATATATTATTAACCTGTAATATAATCTTACTGTTGTGTAAATTATCAGAAAAGGACCGAGCATTGATTGCTACATGTTTCGCTGCGATTTGTCGTAATTCAAAGACGAATCCCCAGGTTCGGTAGGGAAGTGCATTACTTGTTCGGTTGCAAAAAAAAGGGATGTCACTAGGACGTCTCTATCTCCTTGCTGCTAATGTAGGGTTTCCTGTGGAATGTTTGGATAATAGGAATAAAAATTGAATTTAGAAAAAAGACAATAGGTTTGAGAACAAATAAAAAGGTCGCTAGCATAATCAGCCTATAATGTTCCCACTGCTGGGACATGGGCCAGGAAGTATGCTCTAATCTACCAAGCGGACCCAGTGCGGGTTGGTAGATGTCACATGTTTTCGAACTTTTGATTCTAGGACATGCCGGTTTCCTCACGATGTTTTCCTTCACCGTTTTGAGAGCAGTGGTGATTATTTTCACAAAGTAAAGCGCCAGGCTGGGTTCAAACCCACGACCTACAACTCGTAAGTCACGGCCATTACCACTTGGCGACAGCTGCTCTACAAACAACACAATCATAAAATTAACTAAGCTCATTCGTACTAAGCAATATGTTATCAAAGTCATACGTAATTTTGAAGCATCATTCGTGTATTAAGATAACAAATATTCCAGTGTGGTTATACAATAGTAAATGACTGCAAAAAAATAAATCATGATGATGTCCTTTGTACGGAACCCACGGTGCGCAAGTCCGACTCGCACTTGACCGGTTTTATTTATCTAGAATCATGTGCTGAATTCGTGGTTACAGTTTACGCGTCGATGTCCCTGCCTACCTGTATATTTTTACTAGGATACAACAATTTAATATTTCATATACAATAAAGCCGATAAGGCCGCCCATTGTATATTTTTAGTTATCGATAATTCTTTTTGTTGTGTATTTTTGTGGTGTACAATAAAGTATATATAAATAAATAATAAATAAAGCCATTTTCTTTTTTTTTTTCAGTACTGGCTTGGGGAATACTGCCCCTTGACTTCCGAATAGACTTCGGATTATACATTTTCAGATCCTGGAGACTCTTGACAATCATAAACGCATCCGTATTCTTGATAGCAGCGGCTCTACTGTCTTGCGGTCCTGAAAGTCCAAAGTACTTAGTTTCTCAAGGCAAAATGGATGAAGCACTCAAAGTTCTGCAAGGAATATACGCTGGAAATAAGAAAAAGGCACCGGAAGATTTTCCGGCAAGTAAATTACTATTACATATATTAACTTTAAACAGCTGCAAACTTTTGGTTCTACGACCCTAGAACTAAGAGTTTGAAGACATTGTGACATCAACCAACCCGCACTAGGCCCGCGTGGAGAAGGCCTGGGTCCCAGCAGTGGGAACATTAAAAACTGATTATGTATGTTATGTAATCAGCTTTAACGTAGCTTCCCAATAATGTTAAGTATGGTTTCCAAACTAATCAAGTCATCCAAGTCGTCAACATCCAAATATCAATATTTTACGTAGAAAGATTGCCATCTCATAGAGAATGGATTTGATACCAGTATTCGGTATTATCTAAAAACCGGGCTACTGGTATTTTTTTACTGTTTTTAATGCCTGGATTGATATCTGTTAAACAGGTATTTCGGCATTTTGACTTGTAACTCAAAAGGAAAAAACGGAACCCTTATATCCTATACCTTGGATCACTTCGTTGTAAGTCCGTCCGTCTGTCTGTCTGTCAGTCTGTCAGTACCCTTTTTCTCAGGAACGTCTGGGTAATTATTTTGACTTGTACCTCAAAAGGAAAAACGGAACCCTTACAGTATCACTTCGTTGGTGATGGACGTACGCGGTCAAAATCTATGGAACAGGTAATTTTTGGTTTAATAACCGACGAAAAATTTCAACGCTAGTAGGTTGAGAATTTTGTACTGAAATGTTATATGCGTCGATGTCCCTACCACCCTGTGTGTCTCCACATGGAATGTAATCTAGAGGAAATGTTGTGATGCTACACTTAGCAAAAAGATTTCTGACCTCAAACTATTTGGAAAAGTATGAACAGTCTATACTTTTCCTTTAAATTATTCCTATTATATTTGCCTTTTTGGTCCTGCACCAAAACCTGAGGTGACCTCGATACTTTTAATCAGACCACTCACACCTCAGCCTTTCATCTCGTCCAAACGTCTTTAACTCCATTTTAACAAATGTTTCAGATTAAACGCCTGGATGCACCTCCTCACGACGACACCAAAATAGGTTTCCTGAAATCACTAAAAGCACAGAGCTTACCGTTATTCAAGCCACCATATGTAAAATGGTTTGCTCTGAACGGTTTCCTTCTGTTTGGCTTATTCTCAGTGTAAGTTTAATATAAATTTTCTTCTCTCGTATCGGCTGATTGACACAGCCGTACTTGAAAAACATCACTCGTGGAGTTTTAAATGAAAGTAATTGTTTAATCTGTGAGTGTGTAGTTCTTTGACGAATGTTCCAAAATATATTTTAAAATAAATACTAGAGAGTTTTTTATAGATGAGGTGTGGGACAACATTTCTTACATTCAAAGGGTAACGATACTTGTTTTTCAGATTAAACGGTTTATACTTGTGGGTACCAGATGTACTGAACAGGGTGTTGACCGGTGACGGGGAAGGTAAGACGGCCTGTGACGTCATCTTTGGCAGATTTAATCAGGTTAGTATTGAGATTACAATGAACTTAGATCAATAATATTGATCGAAGATTATGAATGCAGAGATGCGAAAGGAAGGACTGGGTATCTGTCGCTATCTGAGAGAGGCCTCAATGCCATACTCTAGAGTGAATTCACCACGTCTAGCTGGTGATATTGTGCTTCGTCCACAAATGCATAGTAGGTGTACATACAAACCGTGCGATCGCTCGATGGGTTTTCCCATCGGCATCGGCATAATTAACAAGGTTCCATATAAACATTCATCACCTATTTAACCCCTTTAAGAGATAAATTTAAAAAAATATTTTCTTAGTGCTCACTTTCATTATTTAAGGAACTCTTAAGATAAACTTTATACTTCTAGATCCAGCGGTTTAGGCTGTACGTTGCCTGTCAGTGAATTTAAGAATGTTATTAAATAGACGATTCTATGTGTAACGAGCAATGTTCTTTTGTTTCAGACAGTAGAAGAAGACGCTAAATGCGTAGATTCTATAGAATCACAAACATTTGTAATCAATTCAGTGGCGAATATAAGCTGTGCCGTGATAGCCGTGGCAGTCGGTAGCACAGTCAAGTTTATCGGCAAGAAGACGCTTATAATCATAGTGTTCTTCGTAATAGGAACGTTCTGTATTCTCATCAACTTTATAACGCAAGATATGGTCTTCGCTGTGCTCATGTCTTCGTTCCCAGTCCTGGCTCTCGCGATTGGACCCGTGAATGCATATACTGCGGAATTTTTCCCTACGCATTTGAGGTAAGATATACCGCTGAATAAGGCGACTAGACTAGCCTTCTGCCCGCGACTTCGTCCGCGTGAAATTTCATCCTCCCCCATTCACCCTCTTGGGAGTGGAATTTCGAAAAACCCTTTTTTAGTGGATACCTACTCTTCACAAAGAACACACCGTCCAAAATTCATGTCTTAGGACCAGCGGTTTATAGCGGATATATCAGTCAGTCAGGACTTTCAATTTTATATACAGGATGTTTGGCGCATGGACCGATACAATTTTTGGGGGGTTTGTGAAGGTCATTTGCGAGGTTTCACCCATAGACCCCATGTCCTAAGTGACACGGTTATTGAGATATGATTTTTTTAGATATGTTCCCTAAATTACCCGAAATCTCGCCTTTAAATCGTCATTACTTTTTGTTTATGGTTGTAATTGCACGAAATAACTTTTATTGTATTCTGCAATGTATTTTTAATCTAAATAAATCATTATTTGATGCAATTGGTCTGTAAAAAATACTTATATTATATACTTAACTAGTATTTTGAGAGCAGGGTGGCCCAGTGGTAACGGCCGTGACTTAAGAGTTGTAGGTCGTAGGTTCGAACCCAGACAGGGCGCTTTATACTTTGTGTAAATTATTCCATCACCACTGCTCTCAAAACGGTGAAAGAAAACATCGTGAGGAAACCGGCATGCCCTAGAACCAAAAATTCGAAGACATGTGACATCTACCAACCCGCACTAGGCTTCATTCGTAAAAAAAATACTCTGGAAGCACATAAGTATTTTTTTCAGACCAATTGCATCAAATAATGATTTATTTAGAATAAAAATACATTGCAGAATACAATAAAAGTTATTTTGTGCAATTACAACCAAAATAATGACGACTTAAAGGCGAGATTTCGGGTAATTTAGGGAAAAAAACTAAAAATATCATATATCAATAACCGTGACACTTAATGGGGTCTTTGGGTGAAACCTCGCAAATGACCCTCCCAACCCCCCAAAAAATTGCGTCGGTCCACGCGCCAAACACCCTGTATATAGATAGATAGCGTTGATGTTTTACCATCTTAATATTTCACGACGATTAAAATGTTATCTTGTAATGATTTTAGGGGCATGGCTATAGGTCTAACCATGATGATGGGTCGATCAGGCTCAATAGTTGGCACCAACGTCGCAGGCGTTCTTCTGAATGTATTCTGTGAAATGACTTTCTACCTGTTTGGAGGTTTATTAATTTGTAAGTAGAATTATGTATAAGATATTACTTTGTACCTAAGATGCGATGAAGAGCTAAAAAGAGTTGAAGAGCGGCCTGAGTCCAGGAGTGAGATAGAAAAGACTAACAAATAAAGAATAAAAAGAACAAAAACTAGTGCTCACTCATTTAATGGGAAGTAGATAGTTCGTTGTTCTTGTGAAGGCCTCAGGAATCCGCTGGATACGGGAAGCACATAACCGGTTTAAGTGGCGGTACTTGGGGGGAGGCCTATGTCCAGCAGTGGACGTCTTTCGGTTGAAACGATGATGATGAGATAGTTTGTAAAGTTAACTGGCGCATATAGCCTCCCAAACTTAACGAGGAATACCGAACTCCCAAAGAAGATCGCATAATTATGTAAGCAAGTTATACCTATATTATATAACATCACGCATGTATTAACCGTTTGGTTAAACAGAGGTGTTTACACTACTGTAAACACCTCTATTTACCTCTCTACTACTAGCACACCCATATTTCGCCAGTTATGTTTATGTCTCGTGTAATATAAATAAAGTCCCCTAATATTATAAGAAATACATTTTATATAAAATAGTCTGGATAAAATTATATTTTGCACAGACGACAGCACATCAAGCTACCCGAAACTGTAAAATTTTCCCAATCAACTTTGAACCTCATGCTTTAGGGATAAACTTGAAAATCTATTAAAGAAATTTGACAGATTGTGGTAGCTTGATGTGCTGGCGTCTGTACTTAATTATTTTTTGCTTTTCCAGTTTGCGGCGTACTCTCATTTTTATTACCAAGCTCTCAAGGACCGCCTACTAATAAGAAGCCGCAACAAATTGAAGATTCATCAGAATCATAAATATGTTTATATGATTAGGCACTATTTAGTTTTAATTTGTTTATTTATTAAATTATTCGTTACTTAAATATAAATTGTTTTCTTTAGAGGCTGGGTTTTTAAATGTACACAATGTATGATATGAAGATGGTGATGAAAGTAGATACTGTAGCACAATATTTCACAAGAGCTATTGCAGTAATAGACTATCCACTGGCCAGTTTCTTAGAAAAGTAATAAATTATAATTAAGGTTATAACGAAAATATTAATAGTCTATATTATGAGTGAACACACTTTGTTGTTTTTGTCATTCTATCGCCTTATAAGGAAAACGTCGAATTACTGTTCACCTCTTAGATCTATTGACCCTGTAAAGACCTTAAAACAATGATCACCTTGTATGAAAAAAACAAACAATAAGATCTTACACTGTTTACACAGACTTTCGAAAGCTTTTGACAAGGTAGATCACACACACTGCTTATAGAAAAAATGCCTTCACTACAATACATGCATGGTAAGTTGTATAGCTATTTCTTACATACACTTTATTTTAATAGGACTCAAAAACTTAATGATTACGAACTCTTGCTGATCCGATCCTAAGCTTGTTAAGTCTGGGGATTCCATAGGGATTCATTTTAGGCCCATTTCTTTTTATTTACAATAACTATTTCTAAGTGCGCAGCGCGCGTGTACTTACATAAAACTTTAGAGATACTAGACGATCGAAAATATACTGCAACAAAAACAAACTTACGTACTCAGGATACTCATAATGTCTCCCATGGCTCCCATATATTCCATAAGGTAAGATGGGGAGAGCCATCTAAATAAGAAAAAGAAAACGTTCAAAACATTAAAATTAAAATAAACTGTAGAACTTAGCTACATGCAAAAAAATCTCTCATGTTCCGTGCTTTGCTAGGAAATGATCTGCTAAGTTCACGTACACACTTCTTTTTCCGAATTATGTCCGACCAGTATACAGCCACCCCTGCTCTATAATTGGCTTCGTTTAAATACTGCATGTTTCCTGTGAAGGGGCTCCGCACTGGCACTGTGTTTCAACTAGGTCAATGATACCCCATTTGACCACATTATTTCAAGCACGTACATATACACTGTAATGCCCGCCTTCACTAACAGTAGGATTATTGCATTGTTGGATAACTCTTGGCGCTGAGTCGAGCTTTGATTATCTAATAGCGCGCTTTTATTTTGGCGCTAGCTTCTGTCTGCGACTCCGCATGTATTTTTTTTTAACATAAAATATATCATATGACACGGCGATACTGTAGCTTTCCATTAGTGAAAGAATTTTCGGAATCGGCTCAGTAGTTCTGAAGATCCTCCTACATACAATCTCACCTTTTTATAATATTATTAGCATAAATTAAATTCTAAGTGCCCCCTAGTGTTAGTGGCGCTGGATGCGAGAAGCACAAAACCGGTCGAAGTGGCGATGCTTGGAGGAGGCCTATGTCCAGGAGTAGACGTCTTTCGTCTGAAATGATGATGAGTCTTAGTGAAAACAGGTGTGAGTCTATTGTGTATTCCTCCCAAAACCTGTCCATCTCCTCTAAACAGCGGCTAAATTAAGCATATATACTAACGGCCACTTGTGAATTTAGTATTGCCTTTTCAATTAATTATAAGAGCTCTACGGATGAAATTAAACGCAGCAAAACAAGAATTGGTACTCAGGGTCGTAGAGATAAATTGTCTCGATTGATTCTCTCTAATTTAAAATGGCCAGAAACAATTCAAACAATTGATTCACTCGACGTAAAATGTATTATGAAGTGGAAACACCTCTCTTCGATTTATCTACTAACCAGACCAAAAATATTTATAAAGTATGCCCTACCAGCACCCGAATTGCGTAACATACTTTCAATCCCAATCTGAATCATTTTGAAGGATAATATTGATAATCCATTGCTTCATATGTTCGAAAAATTTATCTGCTCAACAACGTAAATAACGCAATGAATGTTGTTGAACTGTCAAAATGAAAGCCACTGCTACTGTTAGTGTGTTACGCAATTACCCTCGCTGCTCTGCGCTGGCCATACCGACAGCATCCTCCTGACTTCAGAAATCTGTGGTGAACTGGTGATGGTCATGAGATAAAAAACGTTCATTTCCTGGGTAGGCTGTGTAATGTCTTAAAATTATTAGAATGATAATAAAATTACATAGGGAAATCATGTAGCTTGATATCTATATGTATAATTTATTTACGTACAGATAGATCTCTGCATTATTTTAAAAAATGATTGAGGAAAACAACTTCCATAAACTATGTAGTGGATTAAATAAATTGCAAGTAATATAATTTGAAGTTGAACCAACTTGATATGGACATTCCATAATATAATATCTCAGCCAATCACTGATGATTATGCGAAGAGTCTGTTCAGGTTCATGGCCCAAATGTGATCCGTAGCAGTATGTATTTAGGGTACGATGGGACTGTCAGACGCATTGATATGTTTTTTACATTTCCATGGTCATGCGCATGCGATCATAAAAGTCCCTAATTAAATAAATAATAAAAAAATGCATAAACATGATTTTGCCAAAAAGTAATGTAGGTACAAGGTATAGGGTCAAATTAAATTAGCTAGCGAAACTCCGCAGACGTGATGGGTATCGATATCTAAACATGATAAATCAGTGTGTAGTCACTTAAAATATCTATTTAAAAATCAGTTCTTTTTGTGTAAACTTCACAGATGTGATGGATGAGTATCGATATGTTATCACGATGAAACAGATTTTATCAAGTCACACTTCAAGTAACTGCGAACACCCAAATATTCCGAAATATTTTATTCCGAATTTCGATGTTCCGATTTTCAAAAATCCGAATTTCATAATACTTAAGAATTAAAATGGCTATTATTAAAAATTACGTCATAAATGCGATTTGTTTGTTTCCGATGTTCATATGTTCGAAAAATCAAATGCTCGATGGGTTCTCAGTCCGAAAAACGACATTCCGATTTTCAATACTCCGAATTATTTCCGAATTATCTTTTCTTCTTTCGCTATATACTCACGTTGCCATTGCCGCACCCGAACTCAACTAACGCAATAGACGACATAGGATGCAAGAGCGAGCGAAGGGCACCCCGAGGTTAGGTTTGGTTAGGTTACTTTAAACCCTTTACACAGAAATAGGGGCCCCGCGAAGCAGGGCTCCGTCGACATTAATGCAAGAGCGAGCGAAGGGCACCCCGAGATTATGTTTGGTTAGGTTACTTTTCTTCTGCGAAACAGTCGTCTCGCAGAATGAGGCTGTAGAAAGGGAGAGGGAAATCTCGTCCACTCACCCGGCTCGCAGCAGGCACACCGGTCGACGGCGGAGGACGGACAACGCTGTCTTCCAGCCCCCCTAAATGGGTCCCGGGCGACGGACTCGGGGACATCCGTCATCCCCCATACACTAGGACCCGAGGTGGAGGCGCGTAGTGTTCCACGCGCGCCCCTCTTAGACGTCGCGGGGGGAGTCAAACACCTCACTCCCCCCCCCCCAGACCTGAGGAGGCTCGCACTGGCGGGCCGGCACCAATCGGGGGTTGCGGGAGGATCGTACGTTCCCGCGACCCCCGGCGTAGATGTGAGATGGAACACCGGGGTGGTTTTTAGTCAGTAAGAGTCTGACAGACCCCGCCGCCCGCCCCAGAGCGGCGGACATCCATGAGGATTTTCCACGCCGGTAACAAAAAAAATGGTTAGGTTACTTTAAACCCTTTACACAGAAATAGGGGCCCCGCGAAGCGGGGCGCCGTCGACATAGGATGCAAGAGCGAGCTAATGACAAATACTTTTACCGTGCATCGAAGTCAAGTAGTATCACAGTGAAAATATTTCGCGATAACGTGCATCGAAGACAAGTAGTATCGCAGTGAAGATCTATCGCGGTAACGTGCATCGAAGTGCAGTGGCGTCGCAGAGACGGTCTTTCGCAGTAACGTGCATCGCAATTTTGTAGCATCGTATTAGCATTTATTGATATTTTGTGCGTCGAAATTCCGTATTCTGCTCGTATATTTGTCTTGCTATTCAGTTTTACAAGGCGTTTTTATTTCGGAATTCTAATTAATCGGAATTCGTATTTTTGATGTTTCGAATTATCTTTAATTCGGAATTTTTGTTATGCGATCTATTGAAACTCGGTATTTTGATAATAGTAATTATAAACGTTAGGAATATTGAAATTTCGGATTTATAACAATATAGGATGAATGATAAATCAGAGTTGTTATATTAGGAATTTTGAACCATTCGGAATTATGAAAATCGATATACTTATTGAAATTCGTATTTGTGACTGTCGGAATAAAGTTTTTCGTATTTATGTAGTGTACCCCAAGTAACTACAGTACCAACGGGCATTTAAAAAAAACATCAAATCTTTTTAATTTAATTTGTCCCTGTACAGATGCGATAGTACCTATCTACAACCACAGATGGTACCTACCTACTTTCTTTACGGTATCGGTACTCACTGCGCGGTCGACATTAAAAACGACTCTAAAACCTAGACAAACCATTTTGACGATAAAACTGCATGCTTGTTAAAAGTAGCATCAATCTACTTACATCATATTATGGTAGATACCTATTCTAAAATCTTTCTACCCTGTCCATTCTATTCATAAATATAAGGTCATAGTTTTCAAGAACATAGTTAAATACCATGTTAAATACTTATTCCACAAGACATGGCAGATGTCTTCGGAATTTATTTTATTGATAAAACAAACCGTCCTTGACAACCGTTTTTGTTTGACCCCATCCTATCGGACATTTAAATTAATTTTTGTCGTGTAAACACTAAAAGAAAATATAATAAAAGTGTGTCACAATTTGTTTGTGACTCTCTGAATATTTATGACCGAATTTATCGACGAAGGTTAATAACATTGAATCGCACTCACAAAAGAATACATTTTCGTATCAGTCTTTAGCCGGGTGAAAGCTACAATGTCATCAACGAACAAAATCGTGTAGTTTGGGAAGGAGAACAGACTTGGGACGTAGGTTGGGACCATGTGCCGGACAATCTCACAAATTAATTCCCGATAAACGCACAAGTTTATAATTCGCTCTCTTGCACTAATTACTGGCTTTACATCGTATCGCTCGAGTAAATCGGACGGGTTTCAGCACTATAATCAGTTAATTAATTGGAATAATTATCGCGTGTTTTCGTTCATCAATACATTTTTATCTGCAGTCGAGCCATAGCGACTAAAAGCAATGCTTGTTGATACCGGTGATGAACTGTTTTTAAATTAATTTTTAGTTTAAGTTTTATGTGTTTATAAAATGGTAAATAAAATAAATACAATTGCTGAGGATGTGGAAAATAAGGACAAATATGCGGCGGATTTGGACCAGGCCCTGGCCGTGGCAGGTAAGCAAGAAAGTTACATTTCATTATTTTTGCCCCAGGAAAAAAGTAAGTTTAGCCTAGACATTGATGACCGCATTAAACTAACATTGTAGACGACACATCTCGAATCCTACGATACGTAAATAAACACGCGAAACTTTAATTAATAGCATTAATTAAAATACAGTTTATTAGACTATGGTTAGGTACAGTTGATATTTTGTTGTTTTTACTACAAATAGATAAAATGAACGAAAAATGGGCGTAAAGTACCTAAACAATTTCAACGTTGAACTCTGAAAAGTTACTCAACATTGGTCAACATTTATTTGATTAAAGACATTTAGTTAATCTACGTATTATAAATTTATTTTTATCTATTTTTTTGTGTCATAGATATCTATCACCACATAGTATAAAACAAAGTCGCTTCCCGCCACGGATATCGCTTCCCGCTGTCTGCCTGTCCTTATGTATGCATAGATCTTTAAAACTACGCAACGGATTTTGATGCGGTTTTTTTATACATAGAGTGATTCAAGAGGAAGGTTTATATTTATAATACATACATAATATAGTAGAGAAACATTGATAATTTTAGAGGTTTCTAATATGATTTAAATAAACACATTTTTTTGCGCTTACATTGCAAACGCTGGCTGAACCCTACGAGATAGATCAAAATAATGTACCTACTACAGTATTGTACACCTTAAAAAGGTCTACAAAAAAGTCCGCGATGGTATATAATAATAACAATTTATTTATTTCAGACCATAAGTCCATAAACAACACACTTTACAGTTTTATATACAAAACATACATACATACATGAAAACACATACATACCTACACAAAAAATACACTAAAACAACTTATTTTAAATATTGGAATGACGCACGATGAGCGGTCATCCATTGCCACGTCATTGGACTGTCTATCCCGTCGGCTGCTATAGCCACCAAGCTGTTAGAGCTGTCGCGCACTCGCCGCATCAGGGATGCTATCCGTGTCCGCATCAGTGCGTAAAAATCTGGCACTTACATGCTGTAAAGACAGCATGTAATTGAAGTGAATATTTTAGAAGATATTACAGATTTAAAATGCAGGGACATAGCGGATGCGGCGGTAACGGCCCGTGCCTATAAATAGCGCGTCGAAGGCCGCGCTTCGTCCGCGGCCGTAAAATGTTACATGCTCTGTGACTGTGCCCTATAGGAGTAATAGTGTTCTTCTGTGCCTATAGCACTTTATCATTAGCAGCGATCGCACGCATTTATCGGAGCTGTGTAGCGAGGAAAATAACAATCGTGCTTTTCAGCGCGACAACGTAATTCGTACTTATAAGTATAAGTACGTTACGATAAATTTAAAAAAAATATATTCGGAATTGTATGATAGTATATGATATGATATGATAGTATATGATATGATAGAATATGATATGATAGTATATGATAGATAGTATATGACAGTATACTAAAGTGAATTCTTTTTTAAGACAAAACGTGCTTTTCATCGCGACAATTTTTTCGAAATTGTATGTTCTTATCCATACTTTAATATACAGGATGTAATTTTAATCACCGTTTTCCTCTTAAGGGGTCATTGTACTCATCATTATGAACAACTTTTACCTGTGACTTTTACTATGGGACAAAATCTGAAATCATAAAAAAAAAACTGCTGTTCCCTACATTTTGACGAGTTATGCGAACATAAATGTAGGGAACAGCTGATTTATTTTTTACAAAAATGTTTTAACAAAAGATATTCCAGTTTTATTAAAATTACTTTGCATATTGTTATGGGACATAGGATACTTTTTATCCCGATAGTACGTTCCCGTGGGATAATATCCGACCTCCACGCAGGCGAAGCAGCGGGCAAAAGCTAGTAAATACACAAAACAAAGACGGATTAGTTTAGTTACACCATTTATAACTCAAGAACGCCTGGACCGATTTTTATGATCTTTGATTTGTTGGATTTGTCTCCGTCCCGGATAGCAGAATAACTATTAAAACATAGGAAAAATTCACGGATAAAGAAATAATGAAGATAATTCCTTTTTGATTCTGAGGCGGTACGAAGTTCGCCGGGTCAGCTAGTATCAAATAAATAATAAATAAATAATTTATTATTTTGATTACGTGATAATTATTAACATTCTAGTGACATATATTTTAGAAGTATGTACTTATGTTTATTTGTATGTATGCAAGTATATTCTCATATTATTTTGTTTAGTTATATTAAGTGAATTGTTTTTAGATTTTGTTTTTTTTTTTGTCTCCTTTACTCTTTCACACGCTGTCTACGTCTCTCTATTTATTGTCCTATCGCAGGTATGCTGAAAGAGATTTCTTATGAAATAAGCATCACCATTGTACCTACTTTTCTGTTCTGTTTTTCTTGTCTGTTTATACATGTGTGTACATAAATGGTAAAATAAAATAAATAAATAATGTTTTCGCCCGCAAAGATTCCTTTAAAATGAAGAACACCATTTGTTTTGGTCAGCTGGTCTATTCCCGTTCCTTCTCGGTATAAGAAGAAACCTTTTCCAAGCTTTGGAGCAGTAATACTTATTATTCGTTAGTGTCCTAAAACAGGATGGACACTAATGAATAGTCGTCCTAAACCGGATTCGTAAGCTAGCTAGGCCCTTTGACTGAGAACAAGTTTAAAACGGGATTGGTTTGGTTTTTAGAATAATTTAGATACCATTAGGTAAGCAGTTTCACAATTTTTGTCAAGGACTACATGAATTTAAGATTATATCTAGTGCCTAATTACTTCGCGTCATTTTCCTATTGAACGAAAATTATATAATTAATTGTGTCTCATTAGCGAGGATTAAAGCGATTAAGGCTTCATTTGTTTTCCTTTCTAAACACTACACGTATGACTTACATTGCGAATCAACTTTGTTTATGGTTTCCGTTGATTCGGTCTTCAAAGTTGACGATGCGTTATAATCGTAATTTATTCCTATTGTGTAGGTACCTATCTATATTGCAGTCAGCGCTGCACGTAAGTAGCTGTATTTGCCCGCCAGCAGTACCTACGTCTTCACTACAATCACTACCGGTCATGCATGCGTCATCTCAACGCTATCAAGCTGTCTTTGCTTCGTTCCTACAGTTAGTTCACCTAATCTCTGATTTTTCATCTCATCACTGTCCAAAACACAGCCATCTTTATACTCCTTGTAATAAGGTTGCTGTTAGGTTGCTGCCACTGAAAAGTCTATAAAAATCACAGCTGTTGTTGGGCTGCCGCAAGCCGGCTACTGCTATCAGATGTAAAAAAAAAACTGTGAAAAGACTGTAGCCATTATCTTTCACACAATGCATCCACTTCCTCTTTGGTCAGTCTCAATCCTTATAAGCCTACTACCTACATTTCTACTGAACACTTTCTTTGTGATTCGTCCTCATTCCCCCGCAACACCTGTCCGATCCTATCCCCTAAACCAGCCGGTTTATTCTGTAACAATCTCACTGTGCTTATGTGCAGTGAGCTTGAAGTGTCAACAGTGTTAATCCCTAGTATGAGGTGGAATGGCAGCTCACTCTACCGAACTAGATCGACTGATCCACTGGTGGATCATTAGCGGGTGGATCTAATTGGGAATCAGACTGGAACACTGGTTTTCTTGTCACCACACGGAACGAGCTACTATCGAGAAACAATAGCAGTTAAACGTGATTCAGTGTAATCATAATTATCCTGTACAGCCTATTATTGCTACCAATAAATAGTGATAACGTACAAGGAGATAATAAAGATTTATGAAACACAATAGCTGCGATTAATGCCGTCAATAAATCGTGCTTGCACTTTATGCTAATATTTGATTTTATTCTTTTACATACAATCGCACTATAAACAATTTGTCCGATAAGCCTTTCTATACAGTATAGCAATAATAATATCTAATCTAATTCTTCCTCGTTGCCAGCCACCAATTAGAGCTTATCAGCGAGGAACATTGATACATGAAAATATGAAGTATTCCACTCAGAGCACTGATTTGAACCGCACTTGGACGAACAGCACCTGAGCACTTCCACTAACCGCACTTAAACAAAATTGAAGGAAGACGTAATTTTTTTCCGATCCGGTCTTAAACAAAAGCAACATAAACTAAATATCTCGCTTATTCCTACCTACATCTGCATGACCACCAAGCTTCTAGGTACCTACCTACTTCCTTTTCGCTCTGTTTTTCTCTTTGGCTCTATTTTCCCTTCTAATTGGGACCTATATTTTTCCTCTCATATTCTAAAATTTTGTACTCTTGATCATGCCCATGATCTCTTTTACCCTCCTCAATATTGCCTCATTTTGGTCTGTTTTTCTGTCCAAGATACTTTCTCCATTCGATACCAACACCACATTGCAAATTGTTTTAATCTTTCTCGGCCTATATTCTACGTAAGGGTTCATATTTCCTGCCGGGGTAGCGGGATTGTCCGAAAGGGTTACCGCTGCCCCGGAACATAAAGGGCTAAGGAAGGAACACGGGTGGGTTTTAGTCAGTAAGAGTCTGACACTCCCTTCCGCTCCACCCAGAGCGGGAGGAGTCATTAAATGATTTCCCATCCATAAAAAAAAAATTTAAAAAAAAAAAACAAAAAAAAAGGGTTCGTATTTCGACAGCGGCAGCGTATAGGACTTACCTAAATATATGCGCCAATGTTACGTTTCCGAAACATGCACTCTCCACAGTACTCGTAATTTTAGTACATCAAGTGATCCATTATGTAGATACATGTATATTAATTTAACTAACACGTGTGAACCATTAGATTAAATATGATTATAAAACGCAGCTTCAATTATTTCCTATGGCACTAGTCAAACACACTGTAACAAACAATAGACGCAATTTAAAGTAAACATTCTGTTTTATTAATTGTTTGTCTTCATTTATACATAGCAATAGGTACTTTATCTTCCAAATTGCAAATATAAATAAATCGGTAAAGAGCTAGTCGGACTCGCGCACCGAGGGTTCCGTACCATCACAATAATATGTTTTTAAATTTTCATCGGCGAGGCCTATATTCATCAGAGAATTTTAACACTGCACGCTGCGGTCTAGAATATTGCAGTTTTAGGTCAGCGCCATCTCTTGACCGATAGTGGAACTAATGTAACTTTTGTTGATGATTTCTGAAAAACTGTACTATTTAGAGACATCGTTTTATTTTTCTGTAATCTTTACATAAACTTCTATCACATAGAATAATTTTAGATTTTTCTCTATGCAAACTTCGGAGATAAGGTACAGTATTTTTTTTTTTTTTCATCAAAAGTCGAAAACTATGTGGCCTAAAACAAAGAAAAAACATTTGAGAATTTGCAAACTGCGCTCTTCCATATGATACCCCACATGCCCAAGTAGCCCCACTTCGAATTTTTCAGACACCCATCCATAACCTGTTGGGTAAAAAAAAAAAATCTTTCTTATTTGCAAAATAGTTGAGCAAACGTCATCTAAAACTATTCCAAATTTCAAGTTGATAGCATTAGTAGTTCTTGAGATATCCCGCTGTGACAGACAGACAGACAGAGTTCCTTTTTACCATTTTGGTACGGTACCCTAAAAAGGACATTAGGTATACCTACAGGGCACATAGCAATTTTGAGACAAGTTCGAGGACTGGACGCCGTCTCCCTTTAATCATTATGTATGAATCGGCCTTGACCAAAGATTAAATTATTCCATCGGGTCATTCAAAGCAATCACCTACTTACTGACTTGAAGAATCGCTACAAGAATGTCTTTGATATAAATTCATGAATTCGCTGAACGGCTAGATAATTAACACACTTAACAAAGCTAAACAGAAACACTAAAAACAACAATTTGTTGGTACCTAAGTGATAAAAGATAAAAGTAACCTTTACAACAGACGTTCACTCGTTCAGCGCTTCAATTTAAGGTGAATGCGCAGTGGTAGACCGCGAAATTCAAATTTTCTTACGTTTTTTGCAATTTGCAGGCCAGTGTCAGGTTGTATCTTGATCAAAATTTGATTCGCGACAATAACAGGTACGTATTTATAGAATTATAATCATTAGAATCATTAATACATCTTTCTAAGTTAGATTTGTACCACTAAGCAGTTTTCCATAAGAGATTTGTTGTCGTGGTACAAATCTAACTTAGAAAGATGTATTAATGATTCGAATGATTATAATTCAGTAAATACGTACCCGTTATAGTCGCGAATCAACTTTTGATCAAAATACAACCTGACACTGATCTGAAAATTGCGAAAAACGTAAGAAAATTTGAATTTCGCGGGTTACCCTGGCACTTCCCCCTTAAAAACAGTTCCGGACACTTATAATATTGATATTCTTATAATATTGTACCTACCTACATCTGAGAATGTTATGTTATTAATGTTAATTAATGTTTCATGCTGGATTATATTCGAACGCAATGTGAATTGTTACTGAATAAATTGAATACACTTCTATAAACACCTAAGTATTTTTCCTACTTTTAGGCCTATGATGAGAACACCAGTATGCTGCATCCATTATGGCGCTGCACGCAAGTTCACTGCACATTTGGTTTTATTAATACGAGTACTTTCAACTTTCGTTCCAGGGCTCGGATGGTACAACATAAAGTATTGCTTGGTATTAGCCCTGTTCCTGATAGCAGCTATCGTGGAACCGGTTGGCTACTCCTTCGTATTACCAGCTGCGATGTGCGATCTGGACATGACTGATGGCCAGCGAGGATTCATTGCTTCAATACCTTATATTGGTAAGATACTGAACTGATAAGCACACCCTAGGCTGTCAGCTCCGCTACCTCGTTGTCTAGCTAATATTTAACTAAATCATAAGCTGTTATACAGGGTCAAATCTATTTATCTAGCGAAACTCCGCAGACGTAATGGGTATCAATATTATATCTTAATATGATGACTGAAAAAAAAAATATGATTTTTTTGGGGTCAACGACCGTACCTACCTAGTTTAGTTACTTGATATATCAGTTTTTTTTTTTTGTAAACTTCACATACATGAAGGGTATCGTAATTTAAATAAAAGAAAACTAATTTTCTCAAATTATTCTTCAAATACCACACAATACACAAACCATAGCAACAAGTGACAGTAATGAAAAGAGCTTTTCAACGACATGGGTCCGGTTGTTATTGGTCAGCATAGTTATTCACAACCATTCGACAGGCTATCGTATCGAAAATGACACATTTCGATATCTTGATTTGCCTTGCCAAACAGCTGTCGGAAGAATTCCGGTCGTATCTTTCATTTAAACTGACAAATTTCTTGGATTTTGGACTTGTGAACAGCGATTAGGGGACTCCTACGATAACATTGATTGATGTTCGATACGGTACGGAAGCGTATCGAGTGGTTGTGAATAGCTATGCAGGTCAGTACATCCTGTCGAATCATCCTTTGAAAATGTTCGCCACCGCCTTCTTGGGATTTCATTTTGACTTCACTATCGGCTTTAGCATAGCACCTTCGAAAACCATGAAAACTATCTTTCACACCCACCTTGAGAAAGTCCGCCCGTTTTAAACAGTTACCCGCTGAAGGCGTCATACATCTGATACATCGTTAAATAATTGTCAGCTATGTAAAAATATTGTGTATGTAAAAAGTTTTCAGAGTGCAAGTCATTTCATTACGGTACTGACCGTTATTGGTAAAACAAATCGACAATCTTGTATCTTTGCCAATCCTTCCTAATTCCTTCCTAATATCTACGACCTAGGAAGGTATAGGTAGATATTTTTCACATATTTGCTCCATAATCTGAAACATAGAATATGCCAGGCATAGGGCAAGAAAATATCTATACTTAGTAAAATAATTCAAAGAGAAAAATAAAAAGCGATTAAGGTCAAACCAGCTGTGATTGTCAGAGAAATTGATCAATTAAAACCAGTACTTAATGCATTTACCTTAACTAAGTGTACCTATAGAATAAAATAGATACTTGGCGGTAATTGTTGCGCTAGTTAATCGTACCTACTATGATTATCGTATTTATTATCTTGGGAATTAATTACCCCGATAGCGTAGTTGGAGTGAAGTCATGGTTGTTATTGGGAAAATGCCACACTTTCTTTATAATCTTCCATTATAAAAGCTGAATTAGAAAAACTAGAAAGGCCACCAATGCTCTCAAGAGTCGTTTTGAGAGCAGTAGTGGTCTAGTGGCACCGGCCGCGGCTTATAATAGGTTCGAACCCAGACAGGTGCTTTACTTTGTATAAATTATTTCATCACCATACTCAAAAGGGTGAAGGAAAACATCGTGAGGAAACCGGCATGTCCTAGAACCAAATATTGTATATAGGGTGACTGGTAATTAGTGACCGATACCTAAACACGTGATTGTACTCATGATAACAAACAACTTTTACTATGGGACCAAACCTGAAATTCCGAAAAAAAAATCTGCTGTTTAGTCGTTTATGTTCGCCTAACTGGTCAAAATGTACTGAACAGCAGATTTTTTTTTTCGGAATTTCAGGTTTGGTCCCATAGTAAAAGTTGTTTGTTATCATGAGTACAATCACGTGTTTAGGTATCGGTCACTAATTACCAGTCACCCTATATATGTTAGTTGCGCAGTAAACTCTGCTTGCACGTTGCAGGACTTTTCGTGACGTCAGCATGTGGCATTGTGAATGCCGCCACAGGCTCATAAACTACAACTTGTACACTATCATAACCTTGGATTTAATATTTTAGGTATCGTCATCACTTCGTTTCCATGGGGCTACCTCGTGGACACTCGGGGCCGCAAGATGGTGGTTATATACGCATCCCTGCTGGCTGGAGCATTTGGTATTACATCTGGGTTCATGCCGAACCTGATCAGCTTTGCGGCTTGCAAGTTTCTCACGTCACTTTGGTAAGATTCGGAATTTTAATACTTACTTATATATTTTTTTAAATTCCTATATTAATTGGTTCATGGTGCTAGCCGATCTCCTAAGAAACGCGGAGTAAACCTAATGGCTAAAAGGCTTAATAAATTGCATAAGGCGGATTTATCAATCGCAAAAAATGTGCAGAAGCACACATTTTTACGATATCATTCGATAAGTATAAAAATCTGCAAGATTAATAACGATGAAATCGGGTCATGTGAAGCACCTCGTGATTGCAGCAGGGTAATTGCGTAACACACTATCAGTAGATTCAGTAGAAATGGGTTTCTTTTTAACAGTTCAACAACATTCATTGTTGTTGAGCAGACACATTTTTCGAACATATGAAGCAATGGATTAGCAATATCCTTCAAAAATTAATCAGATTGAGATTGATAGTGTATTACGCAATTTGGGTGTGGGTCATAGGAATCCGATGGTTGTAAGGAGCGCAGAACCGGTCGTTGTGGCGATGAGTGGGGTTTTATATTATATCCAGCAGTCTATGGGTTATAATAATATTAATACGATGATGAAAAATAAACGAATCGCCGCGTACCCTAATTGCGTAATAGTAGATTGTTATACGAGGTTCGAAAGGAATCTATTCCCATACGAGGTATTTAGACGCCCGAGCGCAGCGAGGGCGGCTATAGTCCGAGTAGGAATTGATGACTTTCACCCGTGTTAAACACTCTACTTTTCATTTCGAATATAAGGAAAGTAAAAAATAGTGGTTTTTCTAAAATATTTACTGATAATAATAACATGAATAGTAGGTACCTATGTAAAATTAATTGAGATGTTAGAACAATTTGTGTACTATTTTAAATATGGAACACGCGGTGTGTCACCGCCGCGGTCCGTCCCGCTTGATAGGTTTTTCTTTTTATTCACACTGGCTGTTTATACACTCGCAAGACTGCAGCATTTTTCTATTTTTCTTAATGTATGTAAAACATTTCGTAGCTGACTACAGTTCTATTTTTAAAATTCATTCCCACCCTAAAGAGGGAAGTAATTACTATGAGTCTTTCCCGCCCTGTGGTGGGAAGCAGCGTCTTCCACCCGCTGTTCGGATCAAACAAACACTACTTTCCGAGTATGAGAAATGAAAAACATTTACAATCACAATCTGAATCATTTTGAAGGATATTACTAATCCATTGCTTTCTATGTTCGAAAAATTTGTCTGTTCAACAACGTCCCTAAATAACGCAATGAACGTTGTTGATATGTCAAAATGAAAGCCATTGCTATTGTTAGTGTGTTCCGCAATTAACCCGCCGATTCCTTTTTAAAACATTTTTCTGAACTACGTGTTGACTTGACTATTTTATTCTACTATTCTTTCGGCCATAACATGTCAATTACTGTTGGTCAGCATAGCCTGCCCGGCAGCAGTGCCCTACACGTTCATCGGTGAGATCCTACCAGGAAAGTATAGAGATGTGGTCCTGTCCATCACCAACGCTCTACAGATCAGCGGCTCTGCGTTAGTGCCTCGTGAGTATTCTTGTCGATGTAAACTATTTGCCTCTTCTCATTCAGAAAAGGAATTTAACTAGCATTAGACCCAAGTCGTATTCGCTAAATATGTAATGGCATTTCCAAGTCAATCATGACAGTCTGATCTTTAATAAAAGTCCTGATTTCCTCATCAATATTTTTGATCAATCAGTAAATCACCCACGTCCAAGTTTAAAAAAAAATGGAATTGAGACTGAAACCCTGCATATTTCGCTAACTATAAAAACATTCTTATTTTCCAGTTATAGCATGGGGAATACTGCCCTTGGATTTCCGGATAGACTTTGGAGCATACTTATTCAGGCCGTGGAGACTGTTGTCGATGATCTACGCAACCATCTTTATCATAGCTGCTTGTCTGCTGGCTTTTGGTCCCGAAAGTCCAAAATACTTGGTCTCTCAGGGCAAACTGGATGAAGCACTCAAAGTTCTACAAGTAATATACGCTGGAAATAAGAAAAAATCACCCGAAGATTTTCCGGTAAATCCATTATTATTAATATTATAAATGGGAAAGTGTGTCTGTCTGTCTGTCTGTTACCTCTTCACGCTTAAACCGCTGAACCGATTTAGATGAAATTAATGCTTCAACGTAGCATTTTCCCGATTTATGGCACCTTCGGCCTTTGATATCATTCTAACTTCTTTTGTTCCAATAAATATACAAATCAATTTCGATGGTTTCAGATTAAGCGCCTGAATGCACTTCCTCATGACGACACAAAAAAAAGTTTCTTGGAATCATTAAAAGTACAGAGCTTACCGTTACTCAAGCCTCCGTACTTAAAATGGTTTGCTCTGAACGGATTTCTCATGTTTGGCATATTTTCAGTGTAAGTTTAATTTACTTTTCTTTTCTAGTCTAACTTTCTACCATCCTAGACTGGTATAAAAAATCTGTTCTGGTACGAAGTTGACCCCAAAATAAATGAGAAATGGCTTTGATAAAGCAAGTGGGGAATAAAGACTCTCCCCCACAGTCGCGTTTTATCGGTCGATAATATCGGATGCGCTATTGCGGTAATTCGTCCCGATTCCTTGCCAGACAACTGCGTTTTTATCGTCCGACAATTCCACCGTGTGCGTGTAACCTACAGTACGGTCGGGTTTTGGGGGGCTCCCCAAAACCCGACCGCACTACGGGTAATCGCGTAGTGCGGTCGGGTTTGGGGGGCTGTACTGTAGGTTACGACCTTACACGTAATAACGTGTAAGATCTTATGCGTCCTAATACAAAATGTTCTAAGAACTCATATCGGAATATCGCAGGATAGAGGAACGCAAGCGTCCTTCTTCATTTGCGTCGTTATTATCGCAGCAATGTGTAACTTCGTGGCCGTCCTAATACAAAATGTACCGAACACAGATATCGCAATAACGCATCCGATATTATCGACCGGTAATAACGCGCCTGTGGGTAGAGCCTTAATACTAACGGCACAAACTTTTTTATAGTTGAATGAATTGTATTTTATTCAAAATACAGTGAACATTGGTACAGCAGCTGATAAGTAACTAACCACAAAAAGCCACACAGGTTTTTAAATATACCAACAACAGAATGTCGAAAACTACCTACAAGTATTACGTGTTCCAAAAGCATAATATTATGACATCGTTATTGTATTTCAGATTAAACGGTTTATACATGTGGGTACCAGATGTGCTGAACAGGGTGTTGACCGGCGACGGGGGGGAAGGCATGACAGCCTGTGACGTCATCTTTGACAGACTTAATCAGGTTAGTAGGTATAAGAGTACCTAATGTAAATTCCGTAATCTATATTCCACAAAAGCCTTCAAGCCCATGCCTTCAAGCCAACTTTAGGGCCGAGAGGAGGTAGGTACCTGATGTCACCAATCGCGTAATAACTGTAACAAGTAATCTTCTATTGTTTCAGACGGTAGCAGAAGACGCTGAATGCGTAGACACTATAGACTCAATAACATATTTAATCAATTCGGTGGCAAATATAAGCTGCGCCGTAATAGCCGTGGCAGTCAGTAGCACAGTGAAGTTTATCGGCAAGAAGAGGCTTCTAATCGTAGTGTTCTTTGTAATAGGAACATTCTGTGTTCTCATCAACTTTATAACGCAAGACATGATCTTTGCTGTTCTCCTGTCTTCGTTCCCGATTATGGGCCTCGCTATTGGACCCGTGAACGCATATTCCGTGGAATTTTTCCCTACAAATTTGAGGTAAGTAAAGAAAGAGCAGGATAAAAAAGCCTACAGTTTGGTAGGTTTTCCTACGTTTTTAGGTCCCTACCATAGAAATGAACACAAACCCTAAACTGTTCCTTTTAAATCTTTCAGGGGCATGGCTGTAAGTTTAACCATGATGTTGGGTCGAACGGGTTCAATTATTGGCACCAACATCGCAGGCATTCTTCTGAACGCATTCTGCGTATTGACTTTCTATCTGTTTGGTGGTTTATTAATTCGTAAGTATAATATAAGTAGTTATAGCCTTAATAGCAGGTAGGTACCTTAGAAGAGATGGGGGATCTTTGCACAGCAGTGGAATAAACTTCAAAAAAAATATATAAGTAGCATACTCACCTATGAAAATGATTAAAATTACAGACTACCTTCCAATCTGCTAAGATAGTTCGCAGTAGTTAGTATAGGTCACCAAAGGAGATAAGTAACCGGGGTTTTCAGAAGTTTAGTAAGAAATTGATGGATGTTTAGAATTTAATTGAATTAATAGAAAACAAACAGTATTTTTCAAATAAAATTTCATTCGAAACTATCCATCGGTTTCTAAATAAACTTCAACTACTTAGGTACATAATATCCGACGACCCTGATTACTTATCTCTTTTGATGACTATACCTAGGTACCTAAAGACGCATATAAAATCTTCCTTCATCAAAATAACAAGAAGTACTCCATAAATAATAATCCTGACGATGATCGCATATATACAGCGTCTAGGTAATTTAATTAAAACTTCATTTTTCCTCTTACAGTTTGCGGCGTACTCGCATTCTTATTACCAAGTACACAAGGACCGCCTACTAATAGGAAACCGCCACACATAGAAGATACCAGACTGTAATAAGAACAACGTACCTAATTTTAAGACTTAAATGTAATAGGTTTCTATTATTATGAATTAAATTATTATTAATTACGTACTAAGTGATTTTAATGAAAAGCTACGTTTTGTGTTGTTATCAAAATATGACTTCCTTTAAAAACCCCCCTTTCCCTTAAAAACATGAGACTACACAAGACCTATAAAACGTGGCATGTCATCACAGGTCATCACTCTGCCAGTTTCTTCAAGCTGGGTTTTTTATACGAATACCTACTACTAGTTGCCAGCGACTCGCTTTTACCAAGCTTTTCACTAGCGATACTCAGTACTTAAATGTTGACCTTATGTGTATACTAGGGTTGAAGGTCTGAATAAAACAACCGAACTGTATACTGTTCTACATAATATAATTACTAGTTCTCTAGCTAGTAAAATATTTGCTAAAATTAACAAGACACAACGCTTGCGAGATCTAATTCGACGCCAACGCCATCTAATTACGTCTTGCACAAACTTTTGTCAAATACAATGTATTTTGTTGAACTGATGAGCGACTTTTGATTATATGCATGATCATTAACAAATTCACTAGCTGCCTGGTACTTATTAATAATACCGTGAACTTACATTAGACCTACAACCCATTTATTAAACCCCACGTCACACTATACCTATAAGGTGCTAAGCTAAGGTGTGGCTTAAAAGACATGTTCTCAAACTTTTTTTTTTGTTCAAATCTATTTTTTTTAGTCTGGTCAGGTGGAATCTCAGAATGGTGAATGCGCAGTGGTAGACCGCGAAATTCAAATTTTCTTACGTTTTTTTGCAATTTACAGGCCAGTGTCAGGTTGTATCTTGATCAAAATTTGATTCGCGACAATAACAGGTACGTATTTATAGAATTATAATCATTAGAATCATTAATACATCTTTCTAAGTTAGATTTGTACCACTAAGCAGTTTTCCATAAGAGATTTGTTGTCGTGGTACAAATCTAACTTAGAAAGATGTATTAATGATTCTAATGATTATAATTCTGTAAATACGTACCTGTTATAGTCGCGAATCAACTTTTGATCAAAATATAACCTGACACTGATCTGAAAATTGCGAAAAACGTAAGTAAATTTGAATTTTGCGGGCTACCCTGGCACTTCCCCCTTTATTATTCTGAGGGTGGAATGGTTTCTCATCACGGGAAAATATTAATGTCAATGTTTTGTCAAAACAAGTGTCAATGTCAAAGTTGTCAAACGCATTTTATTTTCATTTAAATTTCCGAGTAGCAAAACATTGAAGTGAACCAGTCGTCTTCCGAATTTAAGATAATTATTAACTATTATGCATAACATAGACTCTGACAGTGAGGACGAGTTGCCGTCAGGATGGGAGCAGAAGTCAACAGAGGATGGAAACGTCTACTTTATAAAGTAAGTTACTATCAACCTCGTCTTATCTTGTGGTCGTGTTTTATCGTACGTAACTATTAAATAGAGGTATTTTGATCTTTGCTCTTCAGCACCTGTACGAATAAGACGCAATGGACACACCCAAGAACAGGGCGAAAGAAGGAAATACCAAAAGAGCTACCATTCGGCTGGTCGAAAACGGTGGATGATGAAGACAAGCCTGTCTATGTTCAGAAGGAAACTGGCAATAAAACCTACGTGGATCCCAGGTTAGCATTCGCTACAGATGCGAAGGAACATGTGCATGACTTTCGACAGAGATTTGATGCTTCTTCCACAGCTTTTCAGGTCAGTTTCGTGGCAGTATTATTAAATTGTAATTTTTAGCTTTAGATGCTTGAATTTTTTGACTAAACAAGGCTGAACTTAAAAGCTTTGTATACTTTTAATTAATCTCTCAAATTCTAACTGTCCCAAAATAATCAGATATTACAAGTCATCATCTGCCTAGCCTTATCTCAACTATGTTGGGGTTGGGTTCCAGTCTAACCGGTTGCAGACGAGTACTAGTATTTTACATGGAGCGACTGCCTATCTGACCTCAATAACGTAGTTGCTAGGTAATACGATACTCCTTGGTAAAACTGGTTGTCAGACTTTCGGGCTTCTGATGACCTGTGATGACAGCCAAAGATTCACTAATGACAATTGTAAATACATACAGTGGAATCCGTTTATAATGACATGAAGGGAAAAAACAAACATTACAATACAAAGCATTATGTAGAAAATAAACCATCTCCTGTTTTTGTTAGTATGTATTTATTTTAATAGACAGAAACAAAATAGAGATAAATCAAAATAAAAATTGTACAAAATAAGTACATTTATGTATGATTTTTTAATTTTTTACATAAGAAATCAGTAATGCTTGTTTGCTTTTCATTTTATTCACAAATCACTAACAAACAAAAAAAAAGCCATGCATGCGCCGAACGTCGTCGGGTATCACGAGACTCTCCTGAACACTGCCGAAGGTGTTAGGAATCATATCAGTTACTATAGCCGAACACAATTTATTAAAAATGGATCACAATAAGCGACAATGTCACTATAAGCGATGTCATTATATCCGAATTTGTTATAAAGAATTTTATATTGTAATTACTTCATAATAAGCGGTTGGTCAATATAGGCGGAGTCATAATAAACAGATTCTACTGTATATGTTTTTTTTATGTTCATCTCATCATAAAATGATTGATCTCTGACACTACAGATTACTGAGAAAAAATATGAGCTATGTTTAAGCTAACTATCATAACTAATTATGATTGAGTAAAAAATATTACATAATGTACTCTAAACATGTACTTCTAGATTACTCAACTATTCAAATTTTAATATTACTCACCCAATCAAACAAGTGTAAGAAGTCAAAGTTAATAATTATCACTATTTATAGTAACAAGTTAATTTACTAGCAAGAATCAGCAAAAATAATAAAAGCTTTTAAAAGAAATATCATATTTTTCAATTATAAGTTTTCTCACTGTTTGTTAACTTTGCAAGCTTTGCATATAACACCCATAAATAATGTATATATTGATATAAATAAAACAAAGTCGGGTTAGTTACACCATTTATAACTCAAGAACGGCTGGACTGACTTTTATAATCTATATTTGTTGAATTTGTCTTCACCCCGAATAGCAGAATAATAACTATTAGGTAAAACGTGGGAAAACACCATGAAAAAAAATTTACAAAATTCATATTCTCATACATTTTTTATAGACCAATTTTATTATTGGCGGTATGAAGTTCGCAGAGTCAGCTAGTGAATAATACAACTTATTGTTTTTTCATTTAAATGATAGAATACTTTCTTTTACTAGGTGTTACATGGAGTTGACTTATCAGGAAAATATGCACTTGTAACGGGTTCCAACGCAGGCATTGGATATGAGACTGCAAAGTCACTTGCAAGGCATGGCTGTAATGTTTTATTCGCAAACCGCAATATGGACTCCACTCAGCAAGCCATACAGACCATAGTGCAGGAAACAAAAGCATCAGAAGATGATTTAAAATCCATACATTTGGATTTAACTTCCCTACAAAGTGTAAAGAAATGTGCTGCTACAATAAAAACTGTGTTTTCAGAGTAGGTATCTATTGCTTCCTTGTTTGTCATCTTATTCAAGGAAATTTCTCTTTTATTATTTTTGAAATACATAATGAACAGTAACCATTTTCCTCATAACACATCATACAATGTTTATTTACTACTATGTTAGATGTAATAGTCTAGAAGTTGTGAATGAGTTTTATTGCAAATGGCTTTCACAACTGCTTGTTTAGTAGGTACTAAAATCGCAATCATTACTGCCATATTTATGGCTGGACCTTACAAGTTCTATTCAAATTGTTACTTACATATTATTATAAGGCATTGGTTCATTCTAGCAGTATTAAAAGTAAAACATCTGCTGAAACATGTCATAAAACATCTCTCAACCTTTTCAAACTACGAATATTATCCGAGGTTGCCTGAACGAGATCACGGAAAGTAATAAGGCCGCTCATTATATGGGTTGATTTATTGTTTGTTATGTATTTTTGTGGTGTGCAATAAAGTAGGTATACATAAATAAATTAAGGACCAGTGGTGGCCAAGTGGTAACGGCCGCGACTTACGAGATGTAGATTCGAACCCAGACAGGCCCTTAACTTTCTGTAAATTATTTCATCACCTGCTCTCACAACGGTGAGGGAAAACATCGTGAGAAAACCGGCATGTCCTAGAACCAAACAATTCGAAAACTTGTGACATCGACCAACCCGCACTGGGCCCGCGTTGTGTATTACGGTCCAGTCCCTCTCACTGAGAGGAGGCCTGTGTCCCAGCAGTGGGAACATTGTAATAGGTTGATTATGCTAAATAAAATAAATGTTATAGTCCCTATATAAACAAAATCGTAGACCATCATCATTATAATATTGTTTTTTCCAGCCACCTCGACATTGTAATTCTGAATGCAGGAGTATTTGGTTTGCCATACACTGAGACGGAAGATAACATTGAGACAACTTGCCAAGTGAACCATGTCAGTCACACATACTTAGCTTTATTGTTGGAGCCACTGTTGAAGAAAGGCTCTCGAGTTATATTTGTTTCATCAGAATCACACAGGTAAATAAGATACTTATCTCTTATTCATAAGAGAATTGAAACTATATATTAATAATAGCAGCGCCCCGCGGTTTCACCCGCACAAGAGTAGATCCCGTGGGAATATCGGGATCAAAATTATCATAATATGATAATTTTGATCATATAAGGAAAAGGACATATTATGTCCTTTCCCGGACAAACTTAATGGACTTTTATCTTCAGAAAAGTTTAAGGTCTAATGTGATAAATGAAGCATAAAGGTGTCTCTTTGTATAAAAAGGGTACCTAACCCATCCATGACTTAACGCGGGAAAAGTAGGCTTGCGTGTGTCATATATTTATTTATGTGCCTGATATTATATAAAATATCCCTTAAATATTCTTTCATTTTCAGGTTTGCTGACCTCAAGAATGTATTTACACTACAAAATATTGCAATGCCGAAAGACGCTTACAGCTCCATGATGGCCTACAATAATTCCAAATTGTATAATGTCATAACTGCTAAGGTAACTATTGAATGTCTTTTATTTATTTTCTTCCTTATCTTGTAATTTTTATAAATATTTCTTAAAATAAATAGATATAAAAAACATTTTAAATATAAAACATAGTGGTCCGCCGGTGTCGGGTGCAGGGTCCAAGGTAGAAATGGTTAAGGCTCCAGAAACAAAACCTACTCACGATACGAGCCGTATCGATAAGTACTGCCTTCTGAATCAGGCCCTTGATCCAAACGCATAACGAGAGCCTTGAGAGATGTTGATCAAGGCTTTCGCCCATCAGGCCATTGGCAGTTACGACTATCCGCACAATGATAGCCGAGCTCACACTCCATATGACAACATCCAAGTCGAGATATTTTATTTGTTTCTCTTTCTCAGCTTTCACGAGGTTCTCGTCATGTGGAATCCTAACATCGACAATCATTGCACGGCGCGCTAATCGATCTATCACCACTATATCAGGCTTATTGGAGATAATAGTCCTATCAGTAATGTCAGTTCTACATTGGTACATTGTCATTTTCGAGAACTGGAATTTTATCATATAAAATATAATTTTTCTGTACGTGTGTATGTCACTGAACTCCTCCTAAACGATTGGGCCGATTTTGATAAACTTTACATTAATCCCGGTAACATTGAATCCGATCTTTAGTAGCAAGAGACGAAATTGTAACAAACAACAAAATCAGATTTTCCATTTAACATTTCAGGTGTTAAGCGAAGAATGGAGGAGTAAGGATATATATGTGAACTCCCTTCATCCTGGAAACATGGTGTACACAAATCTAAGCAAGTCATGGTGGCTCTTCAGATTTGCATTCTTCCTAGTCAGACCTTTCACGAAATCTATGGTAAGTTACAATAATATCATGGAAATTATTTTTACAGGGTGGCAGGGACATCGACACGCAAACTTCAGTGCATGATTCTGAATTCTCCCTACGCTGAAATTTTTCGTCAGTTATGAAAAAAAAAATAGTCTGTATTAATCGACTTTTTTGTCTTATTACAACGCGAACCTGTAAATCTTAATTTGGAAAATATAAGGTACGTTAGTAAATAAGTAAGGGCCAAAACACGTACAGACCTACATACGATATGAGGTCGTTTGGTGGCACGTTGCGACGTCGTGTCACGATGCGATCTCTTGTCGTGGAAATCTATGACGTACGTCGTAAAAATTACAACACGACGTCGCATCGTCCCACGATACGACGTCGTATCGTGTGTATGTGTTTCACTCAATGCAGCTGAAAACTACATTGACAATAATGGCGGGGCATTATTATGCAATGTAATATGTACTTATACACGATGATAAATTAGGTATACCATAAATAATAAATCAAAAACATTATTATGTATTTATTTATGTTATCTAAATACAAAAAACTCTGTTACAGCAACAAGCAGCATCTACAACAGTATACGCAGCGACCGCAGCCGAGCTAGAGGGCGTCACCGGTCTGTACTTCAACAACTGTTTCTACTGCGAAGAATCCGCAATGGCCCGCGACAAAAACATAGCCCACGAACTGTTCGCCATGACGCTCAAAATGATAGCCGCTCGTGTTGGCCCAGACGGTCTGCAGAAATACTTGGACAAATACACGACCACAAAACCTCTTAGTAAAGAAGAAACATCCGATGGAACGGAAAAGTCGGGAACTACTGACTAATGGAATGGAATTTAGAACTTGTAAGAGTCAAGTGGTGTTCAGGTTAGTTTGTATCACACAAAGTTCAGTCTAAATATATTTGTATTAATCATTCCAGTGTTCTGATGATTGTTAATAATTTATACTTGTCGGTTATAGAGAATCGCCCCTTAAATTATAATGAATATTTAAAACGACAGTTCTTCGCTAGTGAATTATATGCAACTAAAGTTGATAAGTCCGAATATTGCTCGTACTTTAGTGCCCACTATGGGTCTCAATATCAGATGAAATAGTATTCTTTTTAATCTGAAAGTGAGGGTCCAAACTGTGCATGTCTTTGTATCCCCAAAAATATCCTTAATAATCTCACTGGGTGCATACATAATAGTTGTTTGTCGTGTCGGGAATCTTTTAGAAAAACAATAATTATGACGCATATTGTGCTAAATTAATACAATAATTGAAAGCCTACTTGTATAATCAAAACATAACGTACAGCTTTTGTTTTTTTATACTTAATATGTTATCTTAATTAATAAGAAAAACTACCTAATAAATAAGAATGATGAATATTTTACGTATCAAACACCAACACGTTATTCGGTCTTGCAGTCCTCCTTTTGGGATATACCTATTATATTTTACTGTGGATGTTATCTTTATTCTTATTGTTTACCTGTAAACAATATAAGTGGTTTACTTACAATTAGTATATATTTTTTTAACAGAAATAAACAACTAAAAGCTCATTATGGTATTTTATTTTATAAAATCTCTACAAATCAAGAACCACTGGCGAAATGTGGGTGTACTTAGGGTACCTCTGCCTAACCCTTCGCAGAATCAAGCGTGATGTTGTGTGTTAAATCAAGAATAATATTGGCCTTAGTTTGCCAAAACGAATAAAATCACAAAATTTCAGTAATGGTTTTTAGATACCTATAGTCCCCTGAGAGCTATTCTATAACCCTGATTTTAAATTTGGTATACTGGTGTGGATGGGTCAATTGGACTGTTTCTGCTGGACAGAAATTGGAATATTGGATCGTATTGATTGAGAGATAGTGGTTTGGATCGTTTTGGCAGAACTAAGTCCTAAGAGATATCGGAGAGAACAAAGCATTTAAGGCCTTTCTTATATTTAATTCACCACGTTCATTAAGATCCATGTAGCATTGTATGTTCCGTGTTTTCAGATATTTTGTTTGGCGTGGCTCGAACTCAAGCCGAACATTTGTTATACTTATACCAGTTATACCCGACGTCAAGGCTCATGTTATCGAGAATGCAAGTCTAACTTATTTGTGTGCATAACCAAATGTTTTTAATATTATCTGTGGAGAAAACATGGCGACTTTGACATTTTTTATGTGTCAAGGTAAATTGTCAAGAAGTATGAAGTAGTAAAATAAAATTGTTAATTTATTCGTGTTACCTAGGCAAATATTTAAATAATCCGTGTTTTTTATTTTATTATCATTCCATTGTACAAAGTAAATGCGTGAAAGTCAAAAAATAAAATAAATCCCGATAATAGTAGATGAAATTAATGATGCTGGTTCGGACGCTCCTAACGGTCATTGAATTTCCTTTAAATAATAAAAAATGTTCTAAGCAATTTAAAAGTAAATAATGTTGTTGTTTATTATGGTTGTGTGTGTACCTAAAACTTTAAAAAGTTAGTGATTGCCTTCGCCAAGATGGGGGACAAAATGAACAGAGAATACTTCGAGCCTGGGGCCACAGCCTTCAACTACAATAATGTGGTAAGTAATTATTATTGCCTCACTTTTACCTATAAACACGATGAAATTTATCGTACCTAAGTTATTATAAACAATGAATCTAATTTACCAAATCAAGTTTATGCCATAGAGTCGACATTCTAAGCAAACTATGGACGAAATAATGTTCTTTCTATTAAATTGTACTTAGTACTAGTATGAATTAACCTTGGAACATGTCTAACTTACTGAAACAAAGATATTTGCAACAGTGGGTACTTAGCATAATGCTAAAGGTCAACTGCAACTTTCTGAAAGCCAGATACCCCCCAGAGAGTTTAAGATTGGGCTTACATACCAGGTATAGGGCATATAGTTTATTATTGCGCAAAATGCATTTGAGATTTGTGTTATTTCTCCACATTGATTCAGTCATAGACAGTAGCTAAAATGTCTAGAATCATTTTTTTTTTATCATTGCTATTATATTAATCAAGATAATTTACAAGGTGCACAAACAAGATATATTGCTAGTTGCTGCAAACACATTGAAACTTGAACCTTCTAGTCTTTTGTTTACCAGGAAATTGTAATGAAATTGCATATCTATATTAATGTGTCCTTTGCTGTATAAATATGAAATATTTACTTGTTGCATTGTTACCCTGTGTTAGGCTTAGCTTATTTTTATCTTAGCATACAAATTACCGGTGGACCCTGGGACTTCATTCCAGTGTATATACAGGTTGGCAGAGACATCGACACACAACCAGTTACCTTGGATTCAATACCTACACGATTCTAGTACACCCCTGTGTTGAAATCCTATCTAATATTATAAATGCGAAAGTAAGTTTGTTTGTTACGCTTTCACTCTAAAACAGCTGAACGGATTTGTATGAAATTTTGTACACGGATAGACCTTGACCTGGGTAAGGACATAGGCTACTGTTCATTCTGGATCACAGATAAAGTCGCGGGCAACAGCTAGTTTTACATAGTATTTAAAAAATAATGCTGTTTCTTACATTTTGACCGCAAAAGTATTGCACTTTTCTATGAAACAGCTGTTTTTTTTTATAACCAACAAAAAGTTCTAAGCTAGGGGGTCTAGAATCATGTGCTGAGTTCATTATAGTTTGTGCATCAAAGTCCCTGCCACCCTGTATTATCACCCTGTGGTTAGCCCACTGCAAGGCTAAGTTTGGTCAGAGGGTCATTTGACGGGTAGAGTCTTCTAAACTTCCACACTTTTCTCGTTGTACAATGGAGATAGGATCTTGCTGCCTGTAAATATTCTTGATATATTATGCTGACATGTATGTGTATTCTAAGAAAACAGCAACTTTTTGTGACCCTGATTGTTAGTTATTAACTAACTTTTTAATTCAGTGATGCCAGGCTTGGGTTATTTAATCCAAATATGCACATAATAATGATAAATGTATCCTTCATGTGGGTGTACCTATAGGTACACCTCTACCCATGACCAAGGAGACAAGGCGTGATGTTGTGTGCATGTACACCATAACCTTGAATAATTGGGAACACCTGAAACACAACAGAATTTGCCAGAAGAATGGGGGTTCCTTTCGCCCAGCAGTAGGAGCAAGTGCTCTCCCGTGGGTTCGCCCGCTTGTATATCTGACAAAACCCTTTAAAAACCATTGCCATGCAAAAATACATAATGTGACAACTTTCATGCTGATTGGTCAAACAGTGTTGGAGTTTATCAATCTCATGTGTATACCTTTTTATAAATATACAGGCTGGCAGGAACATCAACTTACAAACTGAAACCATGAATTCAGCACATGATTCCCCTTACAAGACTTAGCATAGATATTTTTAGTTGGTTATCAAAAATTCAGCTGTTTCATAGAAAAATGCAATCAGAGCAAGTAAAATGTATGGAATCGCTAATTTTATTACAATAAAAGGAAAAAAAAACTACGTAATCTGCATTTGTGACTTATTTGCCAAAAATGTAAACAAATATGAGTTTCCTACACAATAAAGTGCAGTTTATGCTACAACTTCAAACATTTTTCCATAACTTTTTCAATAGTGCTAGTCACTCTGAAATCAACTTAATTACCATTACTATAAAGCTGATATTTGTTTAACTTGAAATAACGTCAATTTGAAACATTTTGAATAGACTTTAGGGGGGTTCAGAATCATGTACTGAATCCATGGTAACAGGTTGCACATAGATGTCCTTGTCACCCTGTAGATTACATAAAACTACAAATACATATCCTTGAAATGATTTTTGAGTTACAACACATAAGATAAGATAATTCAAAGTATCAACCAACCTATGCCAAGAATCACAGCATATCTTGAGCTGCACTTTGGTTAGTTTACATAACATCAACTTAAGTTTCATTTGCAAGTGCTTGGTAGCTTGCACTCTGTACCTTCCAAGTATTTATTTGCTTACTTAAGTGTATCTTATCTAGCTGCTGTTTAAAGCCAGTGTTAATTCTAGAAATATTTTTGTTATTATTTCTTATCTAAGTTACTTTTAGCATTGTTATTTTTTACATTTTTATGATCTATTTATAAAATGTGTTTATAGCTATTTTTATCTTTATTACATACCAGTATGTTATTGTTTTCCTGATAAATTTAGTTATTCTGTGCACAAAATTAACTGAATGTATTAGGTGAACTGGTAACACTGATAATAAAGTTGAGCCTATATTTTTTTAAGTATAGAGAGTAAAAGACAATAGTTAATTAATTAACTAGAAAACTATTAAAATGTTTTCCCACTCTACATGTATTATGATTGAAGTGTTTGTATTTTTTCACATTCATTATTACATTTTCTATAATGGTGTAATTAGAAAACAAAGTGATTTCTGCTTTGAAATGTTTGTGAGTAAATTACAGCTGGCATCACCGAAACACAAGTTCAGCCGAAAAAAGTATTACAAATTTTAAACATAATTTGCGGTATCTAATGTGTTACATCATATTAATATGAACATATGGAGCTACTCGCAACATTAAGCACGTCAAAGTAATATGTGGCAATTTACCAACATGTGCTTACAAAATATGCAAGAATATTTGAAGTAAATGCCTGCCTACTACGTGAAACTCGTTGCGACGAAACATAGTACGTCTCCACCTTAACTGCCAGATTCCGAAAGATTTCGCCATGATACGACCAGCAACCTATGTATTTATGTAAAATTATTGTTGATATGCAATGTCTATATGTTGAGATAAGTACGAAATATGAACTTATCTTTATTGCAATCGACGAACGTTAGGTTCCTCAGTTTCGCGACACCTGCCTCCGTGATACTTTATCATCATCTTTTATATGCATACTAAGATGCAACGCCATATGCGGCGAAGAAAGCAATGTGAAACTTTAGATTTGCTATTGTTTACATGCGCTGAACTCGACAACGTTTTGTAAACATTTTAATTGGGAATTACGACTGTTGATTATGAACCGATGTTTGCCTCGTGAAAGTATGTATAAATTTTACAGTCAGACTAGAAATGCTCGTGATATTAAAGTCGCATGCTCTTACGTATAGGCGTTATTCTTCGCCGGGTTCCGAGTGCTTCGGCGCGGGAAGTTAAAAAATAACACGCCATTGTTCACAATTTTCTATTTTGCCAACAGTTTGCCGATGAACAATAATAGTATCTTGTCCCACGACGAGACAATGCGATGTGGGCCAAGCAGCTGACACAATTTAATTTGCACGAAACGCCACGACACCAGCGCTGTATTAATTGTGCAGTAAAGTAATATCTACTTTTTACTCCCACGCTTCCACCTGTGCGATTCGATCGTTTATGCATCCATGTACGTAGAGTAGCTTGTTCTGTGTAAATAACTCATTTACATAAGGATGTATGAGCCTTGCCACATAAAGAATTCGCGCAGCATCTGCCACCGCGCAGCTGTCGTGTTTGCTGTAAGAAGACACTTATTTTGGAGCCTGTATTAAGAAACTTGTCTTAAATAATCGACAATATGATTTATAATCCATGTTTAAATGGAAGAAAGAATAGGCTATCGTATTAATTGTGTCCATGTTTGTATTACTCAGGCTCATGCATATAATTATTTTATTTTATTATGAGTTGATTACGGCTTCAATACCTACCAAAGGTTTGCCAACGCGATGACGTGTAGCATAATCAGCCTATAATGTTCCCACTGCTGGGACACAGGCCTCTCTTCGCGATAGAGTGAGCTGTAATCTACCACACGGGCCCAATTCGGGTTGGTAGATGTCACATGTCTTCGAATTTTTGGTTCTAAGACATGTTTCCTCACGATGTTTTCCTTCACAGTTTTAAGATGAAATTATTTACACAAAGTAAAGCGTCTGGCTGGGTTCGAATCCACGACCAACCCCTTGTAAGTCGGTGCCGTTACCACTGGGCCAACACTGCTCTCAGATTGATACACCGCGTCTATAAGAGATACAAGATTGATTATATAGTCAATCTGAAAAGCAAAATTTAACCTCAATTTACACCTTTACCTGTCAAAAAGACTGAGTAATGTTGCCTTCTCATTTCAAACGCAAACACCCTAAATAAAAATGCAAAACTTACTTTGCAGAGTAATTTTGTTTTTGTAACTATAATAAAGAAAGATAAAACGATTTTTTATAGCGTCTAAGGTCGCATGTTCAGAGTAGCTGCTGTCGGTGCCAGGGTACCAGGGACGACGCTCGCGTGAACCTTCCCCTCACTACGATACCTAGTTACATTTTGTATGGGACTCGACAGCACACCGAATTGCATTCGTTAGCTACGAATTGTATTACAATTTTGTAATTAATTATAATATTTTGCGTAGACTGCGTAGTACCTATATAATTATTGATGACCTAGCAATTTTTTTTTACATTATGTCATTAAGTTATCTACCTACAGTAGAAATTGAGTCCCAAATTTTTGGATTTAATATTTCAATGCCATCCATTACAAACTTATCTAGAGGCTTTTGCTATGAAATCCTTTTCCTAATCCAAATCATAGATTTAATTTTTAAAGAAAGACTTAGCAAAACCTAATATTTTTAATCAATAATCTCTAGAGATTACTAAATCAATTATGGATTATTTTGATATTATTCATAGCTATCGACAGCGCAATCATCATAGTTTCAGTTGTTTCGTGTACACTCGATATTAAAACTGTATAAGGTACGTAACTACCGATCGCGTGCTTGTGGCAAAACCTATCTACCTAGTTGGCAATGCTCAATGTTCGGCTCTGTCAGCCAGTCAGTTTCAGAGAGTTGCGAAATATTTTGCAGCCCGCAAGTCGCGACCTCCACGTTTACCATTGTTACTTTTATGTACAGCTAATCTATAAACATGTGCCATAGTGTCTCGTGAAAGGAAAACGATGAAAAAAATCTTGTTTCCAAAAAAGAAAGTGAGGAAAACGGTGCGTGTTATAATGTAATGTTATAGATAACGTGTAGTGGTGCACTTAGCGAGAACATTGCACGGGTAAGCTAATCAGATACATTATCTCATATACTCTTGTACTTGAGCCGAATAGAAAGTCATTTCTTTTTTGTAAGAAAACTGTTATCTTGCGCGTCCCTTCTGCATATACCGATTTGGGCTCAGTATTGCGCCTTGCGTATTAAACGGTAGCAAAATCGTAATTCGTAAATATTCGACAAGTTTACTCAATTTGTAATGCAGGAAAAACTTGGAGCAGGAAAACAGTTTCAAAATATGCATTTTTCTACCATATTTGCCTCAGACCTCCGTAAAGTACTGCTGTCTGTGACATACCGTCATCCATTGGCTTGCGTCATTCGCTCGTTCTAGTCCAATCGCTTTTTTACCTTATTTCGATTACATCAACTAATTTCGCGTTACATCGATACCAGAAGTTCTGTGAAGATGGAAGAATTTCCATTAAAGCGTAATGTTCATTTTGCGCAACGTTATAATAGCCTATTGACGGGTTAGGAAGTCTTCCATCTAATCAGATGCTTATCTTTGACTTCTGATATCGCAACGGACAGTTCCATCTTAATACAACACGATGTTACAATAAACACTTTATTATATTAATGATTCTGTTGTAAAATTCTATCAATTGCCTTTTTAAGTCGACAAAGGAGACATGTAGCAATGATTGTTTGTCTTGTCAGTCATTCTATATGTAATATTTCTCAACTTTTTAGGAACGCAAATTCAGAAACGTAACCTCTATTTATCTATACTTAAATCAACTTTTTATATCCTCATAACATTGTTTAATTTCGAGGTCTACCAATCACGTCATTAAGATGCGAAACGAGTTGCAGCCAAGTTGGGGCCGATTACAAATCTTAAACACTTAATCACTGTCATTACGAATGCAACAATGTAAAAGTCTATAATATTCTTTCCTCTGAAGTTGAGATTTCTAACCGCTAAATCGCAGACTGTTACGTTTTATATCGACTCGAATTTACATCGATTTGGATTGGTGTGTAATCGATTGCTCATTTCTAGTGTGGTATACACTCATTAGAGTCCGTGTCCAATGCAAAGATGAAAGCTTTGCCACTCATATTTTGTTGCATGTCCGGGTGTATGACTACATTATTCGCTTTTCAACGGTAATTAGTTACTTTCTCCAGTTACATTTCCGAACTGCTAATAGATTGTACTGACAGTTAATAAGTATTTTCGTAGTTTTAACCTTCACCTTTGACTTCATATAAAAATGAATGAATAAATCTGCCCGAGAATTAATGTACAGGTAGATAGGTACTTAACAAACATATGCGATAAGTGAATAGTTTAACCAACGTTGGTACCTGTCTATTTGCATTTGCAGTGCATACTTGTATACACTATGCAAAGCTAATGGAGACACCCTGTATCTCCTGTGAAGTTTTTAATCGGATAAAATGGGAGGTACTTAGTCGCAAAGCAGCTGGAAAGTACACTACAAGGCAGACAGGATATTAGTCATCGTTTTGTTTTTTAAAGTCTTATCGTATGGTTGCTTTGTTGTTTCTAGCCCTTAATGTCCCACTGCTGGGCAAAGGCCTCCCTACTATCTTTCCACCTCACTCTGTCCAGAGCTGCTTTTGTGTGTGAATACAAAATTGTTAGAAGCTGCCATTGGTAAATATTGGTCCTAATGCCATAATAAATCATTTTTTCAGAACTAAAAAAATTCTAAGTGTCCTGCACTTTTCATTTTCCTTAAAAGTGATTAGAGAAATTTTCTCCTTCCGACGTCACCAGGTTTAAAAATAAATCATAGCATATTATTCTATACTTCGATAGCTACCTAATTAATTAACCTACTCAGAATCTACCTACTTGTAGTTTAAATTAACGCAGAATTCCTACCAACTCACTTGTTGGGCTTGCACGTTTGGAAACCCTACATTCGTTTGCAAGGGCAGCCGTCTACAGTCCGTCAAATCTAAGAAGTACCGTTTGACGTTTCATATTTTTCAAACCGAAACAACTTTGTTCATACGTACATTATTCAGTTTCGATAACCTTTTTCATAAAACCATGAATTTAGAAAGATTTCATTATTGTATCTAAAAATGTACAATTCTTAATATCTAAATGTAATTGAAAACTTTCAAACAAAGCAAAATAACACATATTTACACAGTAAATAATTTCTAATAGTTATATTCTTGACCTCATTACAAAGTTACGTAGTTAGGTCACTGCACGTAGTGTTGCGACTCTTCGGATACACTTGTATGCAAAAAAATCGTTTACATATACGAAAAATCGAATGTATTATTTACAAATTACACTTGACAACCAAACAAATATTTTTTCATGTGAATGGGATTTATCTCACATATTACGATTACATAACTAAATAGTTATGTAATCGTAAAATATGAGATAAAACCCATTCACCAAAAATACGTATTTATAAATCAAATATATTTGCTTCTTTAAAAAGTTGTCGAAAGCGATTTGTCGATTTTTGATTTTCGCGCCCAAATAAGTCGGGGTTTCTCGCGCTAACGCTGTCGAAATAGTAAATGGAGTCAGGGATAGTGTTTTTTACATTTATTTTTGTGTATGATAGTATGGGTTTGCATATTACAGAGAAATAAACAAATTTTTAACAAGCACAACCATTGATTTTACAATTACAATTTTTTCTTCTAAGTCTTATTTCTACGTCTAAAACTAATAAAAATAAGGTATGTAGAACCCATTCACAAAAATGTTGTTGCCTGATGTTATAAATTAACGACGTTACTGCGCGACCGCATAATGCACTGAATACACAGATACCCTAAAATAAATTAATTTAATTATTTTTAGGTCAATAGGCAAAATCGCAGGTGTCCAAGTCTCTACAATTTTTTTTTCTGGCAACACTGCCAACTACAAGCGCACGCGGTCCGCTCGGTCGGTTCGGCGTCAGCAGTCTCTCGCCATCTTGGAAGCTGACTGTGCGCGTACTTGCTTTCTCGTTTGTGTTTTACAATTTGTGACTTGGCTATTACTTTTCTGGACTGATCATTCTTTATCCGTTTACCTTGGCAATATTTATACTGGACTCCGAACTAAGCAAGTGTTTATTAATAATGTCGAAAAGAGGACGTACTTTGAACAGCCAGGCTCGTGAATTGGTGGTGAAATTACACGAGTATTTTGAGCGTGAATCTCAAAATGGTGGACTTCTACTGCCAGTTACACAAGTTCGGGATCGCGTCGGTGAAGCTCTCGGTATTGGTAGCCGCACCGTTGGCAAAATATTAAGTGAAAAATATGGGCCTTCGGGGAGTGACAGTAACGTACTTCACACACCGAAAAAACGAAAAAGAAATAAACCTGTGACAGGCATCGATGAATTCGATAGTCATGCTATTAGAAACCATATATACGGGTATTTTACAAGAGGCGAATTTCCAACATTGGCAAAGTTATGTGCAACTTTAAAAGATGCCGGGCTGTATAAGGGAAGCATAGAGTCGTTGAGAACGGTATTAACAGGAATTGGCTTCAGATACAAAAAAGTTGACAAACGAAAAATTGTTATGGAGCGACATGACATAATTATGCAGCGACTAACATTCCTGCGCGAAGTTAAACAAATTATAAACTGGGATAATGTAATATTTTTGGACGAAACCTGGCTAAATTCCAACCATTCTGTGCCGAAAACATGGACTGATGATTCTGAAGCTTCGTGCTCGAAGGTGCCGATAGGAAAAGGTGGACGCCTCATAATATGCCATGCTGGGTCAGCGTCTACAGGCTTCGTGGAAAACTCTTTATTAGCTTTCCAATCCAAAAGCACTAAAGAGTATCATGAAGAAATGGACGCAGTAAGGTTCCGAGAGTGGTTCTTAAATTTATTACAGAATATCCCTCCTAACAGCACAATTATAATGGATAATGCCCCATACCACTCTGTGCAAATTGATAAAGCACCTACGTCAGCCAATAAGAAAGCAGATTTGGTGGCATGGCTGCAAAGAAAAGGAGTGGATGCCGACATGTCACTATTAAAAGCTGAATTATTACAGTTAGTGAAATTGCATAAACCACCAAAACCGACATATGTAATTGACCAATTGGCCGAAGAGCACGGGCACAAAGTCATACGACTTCCTCCGTACCATTGCCAATATAATGCCATTGAACTGATTTGGGCCCAAGTTAAAGGTAATATTTTATAATATTATAATAATAACACGAGTACTTCTAACATTTATAATTTAAACAATGGTTTTCGTCTGCTATCAAATAGTTACATTATTGTTTTACAGGTTATGCAGCAAGACACAACACAAAACCACCCTTCAGTGTCAAGAAAATGGAAGGTTTATTAAAGGAAGCATGTGCCCAAGTTACACAGGAAGATTGGAGTAAAGTAGTACAAAAAACAAAGAAAATAAGGGTTATTGTAAACTCGCCACAACGAAAATTCGCCACATTTAAAAATATTGGTTAACTTGCCACAGTGACAAAATAATTCACAATAGGTATAGTAAACTCGTCACAGGTACGTCAAACTTGTTTTGAATGTACCGACAGCAACTACATTAGTGTTTAGTAAAAGTAATGTAGTTTCAGAATAAAGAAAAAGAAGAAAACGATTTTATGTAACAATCAGTTTAATTGAAACTAAAAGGCGTGATTATATACACACATCAAAAGTGTCTAGGGATCAACATATATTTTTGCAATAACTTTTCTCCTGATTGATATTAATTAAAATTTTCTTTAAGGATTCATCAAATAAAGTGTTTTTGTTTGTCACAGTAACGATAAACCAAGTCACCTTTGCATTAATAAAGAAATTTGCCATTTTCCTAATAAAGGGATTTTTGACATTTGAACCACTAACACAAAAGTTCGAAAAAAAGACTGAAATAACAGTTTTCTTTAAAATTTTATTGGGTAACTTAAACAATTAATAATCCGTGTTTCTACCGCGAACACTAACAACACAAGAACATCGGTTTGGCATACTCAAAATGAGTTCATCCAAATCACGCTGTGGAATGGCAGCCCATGTTCGTTGCAACAACAAAAAAAGGTCTTCTTGCGACTGGATACCCTCCATATTCGGCAGAGCTCTTCTCTGTAGCATATCCCATGCATGCTCAATCGGGTTCAAGTCTGGCGACTGAGCAGGCCAGGGCAGGACATTGATGTTAGCTGCGGCGAGAGTCTGTCTTACAACTCTTGCGGTGTGCGGTCGTGCATTATCATGCATTAACTGAAATAAGGGACCGATTTGCACTTGTAGAGGAACGATGACGTCTGATACAATCGTCTCAGCATAAATTTGAGCGTTGAGGTTGCCTCTGATCCAAATCAACTCAGTTCTTCCGCCGATCCAAATACCCGCCCATACCATGATGGTTCCACCACTATAAGGATGGACTTCCTGGCAGGATTTTAATCGCTGTTGGCGTCCAGGGGTTCTCCAGTGTCGTATACGTCTTGTATCCGGTCTCATACCAAAACGAGACTCATCAGAAAAGCACACGAAACGCCATTGTTCTTCTGCCCAATTTCTGTGTTCAAGAGCCCATTGATATCGAATCCTACGATTGTGCATTGCTATAGGTGGTACCCGTAGCGGTCTTCGCGAGTGAAGGTTCACTTCATGCAAGCGGTTTCTGACTGTTTGGTCGCTAATTAAGTTCCCTGAAGAGTGATGAAGCCTCACGGCTAACATCATGGCGGTTATTGTTGGAGCTCTTCGAGTTAAGATTTGAATGTATCGGTCTTGTCTCCGTGTGGTGCAGCGATACCGTCCTCCATGGCGCTCAGCCACGGTACCAGTGCTTCGGTAACGTGTCCAAAGTCGACTGATAACACTCTGACTTGTATTCAGAGCTAAAGCCACAGTACGTTGCCGGGAACCAGCTTCTATCATTCCCACGGCTCTGAGCATTTCTTCCCTGCTTAAATGACGTCGCCGCTCCATAATAACGTTGGTTTTAATCAGTAGTAGGGAAACAGTAGCACTAATAATGTCTTCAATGCGTTGTATGTTTTTATAGGGAAAATATTGACAGCTGATTTTCATCTTTTACTCGAATTTGATTCACAGTTCCTGATTCAAATTATGAAATGCACCAAAAAGGATCCATATAAATTTATAAAATCATAAATTTATTACAAAGCCACATCTCAATCTCAAGAAATCCGCATAAAAATGCTTGATCCCTAGACACTTTTGATGTGTGTAGATAGATCAGTTTAATTGGATAAATCATAGATTTAAAAAGGTTTAACTATGTTTTAAAATAGGAATTAGTAACGAAAATAACTAACTTTTGACTTAATTACAAATCACAGCATTTTGTATTACACAATCAAACTTACAACTACATTGGTACATATCTTTAACTCACATTTCTCACATTTATCTTTAAACACAGTTAAAAAATCATTATATATATTAAAAAAAAAATCACAGTATTATTTAACAGGTCCGACATATAAGTTTAAAATATTTAACTTTGGCTTAATTAAAAATCACAGTCAAACTTACTATTACAATAAGAAGAAAACACACTATTTAGTTTAAGATCACAGTATTGATAAAATTGTACATCAGTATTATGTAATCAATTGGCATATTATTACAATTGTTGCAATGCAGCTATTTTTGCTATTACTTCTGCTAGAGGCATATTATCATAATTGTCAGCGATGGCTTTTAATTTTTTATCGTATGCAATTGACCGACACGTTCTCATATTAAGCGGTATTTTAAAACTTATTCTTTTTAATTTCCAATCCATAATATACTCGGCTTCTTTTTTTAGGACGTCAAGAAAATTAAGTAAATTAGGTTTCTTTTTTCCCCATGTTATTATTAAGGCGTTTATGCCATGCTTCTGCAGAATTCAGCTGTTCCCTACATTTATGTTCGTATAACTCGTCAAAATGTAGGGAACAGCTGATTTTTTTTTGGCAATTTCAGGTTTGGTCCCATAGTAAAAGTTGTTTGTTATCATGAGTACAATCACGTGTTTAAGTATCGGTCACTAATTACCAGTCACCCTATATAAACGCTATTACTTACTACACTAGTATGTATTATTAAACACTACTACTTCGTTTGCTATCGGTACTTTTAAAGCTGTGGCAAGTTTTCGTGAGACAGATAAGACTGTGGCGAATTTACTATAATTTTTACTTGTGGCAAATTTTCATTATGGCGAGTTTACAACAACCCGAAAATAATAATGGACGACTTCGAAAGAGACTTACACTTTGATAATGTAATGGACAATCAACTGGTCATTAATTTAAATGACGATGATGACGAAGACGACGATACTAGTACTAGTAGTGAATAAAAAAATATCCTAAACATTTCTTTTATTTAATTATAACAATTGATTTCTTAAAATTCGGATATTATAGTAATCGATCTCTTAAAGTTCGGATATTATAGTAATCGATTTTTTCATCCCATCCCTATCATTCAATTGTCAGAACTGTCAAACGGTACTTCTTAGATTTGACGGACTGTAGTCGGAAAAGGAAATTGTAATTGACTTTTAATGATATTGTATTGACATTAATATTTTATTAATGTTTAAATCAAATTAGCTTATGAATGGCGTTACTTAGCTTTTTCACGTAATGTTTTTCAGCCAAGGGCTTAAGGACGCTATCACATTTTTCCACGAATAACAGTACTTTTCAGGTACCATTTTAGTGAACTTGGAGTCGCAACTGCAAGGATATCTTGGTTTCAAATTAAAGATAATATATTCATCTCCAGAATGGCTCCATAATAATTAAATAGCCCCATACAAAATTTTCACACAAATACGTTTTTACCATCACAGTAATCGCAAGAAATTTAATAAAAAGGGGTTTGAATAAGGACCTATATAGCTAAATCCACTGCATATTTTAACTTAAAAATAAGAAGATATTGTTGCTTATATAGTCCTCTATACGACAAGCTAAATATTTTGTAGATAAATAAATAACTTTTTCATTTATGAGACAAATAAGAAACGCTCTCAAATTTCTCCATACATTTTCTACCCGCGGACACTTGCGGTTCGTCATTCCGCGCTCAGAAGCGCTCGTGGAAGCACGTCTGTGTCGCTTTCTCGCAAAAAATAATTACGTAAAAAAGTGAGTTCCGAGTTGTGTACTGAGGTCGGACGAAGTTGATACTTTTTCGGACCGAAATAAAATTAAGTACGATTATTGGTATTTGTTTCAGAAACAAATACTTAGTTGTAATTTTTACAAGCTTTTATTTAACTTGCAATGTATGTATGTATGTATGTAACTATGTTTGTTCGGGTGGACTCTTGCAACTAAATTTTGAAGCAGATATCTTCAACCGATTGAGCTGAAATTTTGTATGCACGTTTAGTTTGGATGACAATGCATGGTTAGCTGTGTGACGTTATTCTAAATCCAAAATGGCGGAACGCCCAAGATGGCGGACTACTTATTTTTAAGGCACTCCTACAATATGGATATCAAATGAAAGGGATTGCTGAGAATAACTCGAAAAATAAAATGACGTCACTCTAAATCCAATATGGCGGACTTCTAAAGATGGTGGACTAGTTATTTTTAATGCACTCCTACAATATGGGTATCAAATGAAAGGGATTGCTGAGAATAACTCGAAAAATAAAGTGACGTCACTATAAATCTAATATGGCGGTCATCTAAAGATGGTGGACTAGTTACTTTTAATGCACTGCAACAATATGGGTATCAAATGAAAGGGCTTGCTGAGAATAACTCAAAAAACAATGTGACGTTACTCTAAATGCAATATGGCGGACTTCTAAACATAGCGGACTAAGTTTTTTATGCTTTCCTACAACATGGGTATCAAATGAAAGGTCTTGCTCAGAATACGTATGCGAGTTAAACTCCACAAAAAAACCTGTCAAGCGATAACTAAAAAGTAAAAACAAATTAAAAGTAAAAACTTTTTTTTAAAACAAGCTTTTAGTTAAATGCGCTAAAAAGAATAAAATAAAATTTTCCTTTAAAACTTTTACTATCAACTTATAACGTCAATAAGTACACAAGTTATATGATATAAAAGCTTGTTGCGAGATTTACCTGTGTAGATAAACAAGTAAATAAGATGATCTGATTGATTTTAATTTTTTCAATTTTCAAACTAAGTAAATATGAGTTCTTAAATCTGAAAAAAACTTTTTTACTTTTAATTTATTTATTTAGTGGATATAGATGACGGATAAAGATTGTATAAATATTTATTTTATAATCAAATTAAAATGATGGAAATATTTTTTTTAGACATTCGATATTAATAGTCGATTTTGGGGTTTTTCGGGGTGATGATTACGAATATAACATCCATTTTTTATTCAAGGTGGCGGATTTTTGTTTGTGACAAATCGACTTACGGCCAATTTCTTCATAATACCAGTATATCCAGTTGTCATGCTACGTCACAGTTTTACTCTTCAATTCAGTAATTTTTTTAGTGAATAATAATGTTGCTATATTGAAGAATACAATTGTGACGTAGCATGACAACTGAATAGACTGGTATTACGTTTAGTCGGTTAAGAAAGTCGCGTGGTTTTTTTGTTTACCTTTATTTAGCTACCTAAACCTATGGAGTATAGTAGTAGTACAGACGCCAGCACATCAACCTACACCTAACTGTCAAATTTTCCCAATGAACATTGAACCTTATGCTTTAGTAATAAAGTTGAAAATCTATTACAGAAATCTGACAGATTGTAATAGGTTGATGTGCTGGCGTCTGTACAATGAAATATTTTCTATGTGAAAAGACAGCTGTGCTGCTGGGGAGTTTGTTCCGCCACTTCTTCCCAGCGAAAGCACTAAGAAGTGAAGGGCGGGCGTTTTGGGGGACTGTCTTTTGTAATTTTGACATTCGAAAAGTGCTGATTCTCAGCCTAATTTGAATAAATTACTTTTGATTTACTTTGTTTTAATTTTTAAGTAAATAAAATACTTACTGTTTTCATAAGGGAATTATTATTTTTAAATATCACAACGAAACTCTACGATAAACTCCCAGGCTAGTATTTGATTATGAAATACTCCAACAATTGACATCAAAAATAATATTTAAAAGTACTTAGGTACATATTTTCAAACTAACAGCAGACTGTGGTATAAATGTGGATGTTCCGTGTAATACTAAAATGTTAAGGTCGTTTTTGGGTACCTAGTAATGAACGTATTGACTGATGAACTTCAACAATACTAAAAACATGATTATCACGCAGATAGTAAGTACTAATAACACTTACCAAATTCGATTGCGAACTTACAACTAACTTTACTAAATAAATACCAGCAAAATTAAAAAAAAATATCTTCAAGTACCAAGATTAGTTAAGTTACGTATAAAAATCGAGCGAACAATGGTTTCAATGTGTGCGTGCGCGTAATGTTGCTGTGTTGCGATTCAGATACCTAAACTTGAGCGAGTTCAAAATGTGATAGCGTCCTTAAAAGGGTTCGTTTTTTTTAAGTAATTAAATCCAAATAAAAAAAAAAACTTTCTATTGGTTCTTTCGTTGGCCTCAAAACTTTTACCAGGGTACATCTACATGCATCAGCTAAATCTCCTCACAACATAGTATGATCAAAATATAGCAATAATAATTATGCACATATGCGTACCAAATAACGAAACTGCTTTCTAAACGAAGCCCGCATTTCCGTGTCGTCACGCTTGTTGCACACTGTTGTCACCGCAGAGTGGTAACCACTAACATGCAACTTCATGCAAGTACCCTCCTATGTAGCTAATTAACATGAGAATTGACCAGCAGAATTTGCGGTATTAATGCTCGGTTCAACCAAAAGGCGCAAAGATGAAGGGTATGGCAAAGCCAACATTGAGTGATCAACAATTAGGTGCGTCCTCCTTTAATGACAAAAATGAACCATGGTTTGCCATTAGTTAAAATATTGCCTTCACGTTCAAGAGTGGCGATACTTTAATGTAGGTACGTATAGCACACCCTGCACTCTAATTGCGGAACACACGATCAATCACAATCTGAATGATTTTGAAGGATATTGCTAATCCATAGCTGCATATGTTCAGAAAATTTGTCGCCTAAAGAACATAATAACGCAATGAATGTTGTTGAACTGTCAACATGAAAGCCATTGCTACTCTTAGTTTGTTACGCAATTACCCCGATGTACAGTTAGCCCTACTACCACCTTCCTCGTTGATTGACTTATATTTTATCAGGGCATGAGCTTTCGAAACATTTGTGATATAAGACAAGAAGACTATTCATTGCAACATGTGTAGGTATTGGAAGTATGTTGGCTTTACTCACGTGCTTATTATTCGGAGAATTTCTGCTTATTTCGGACATTAACCTGAGCCCCTACATGAGCTGCTGATCGCACGCGTGTCGTGGCTTTGGGCATCCCCGTGTTCACGCGGGTAAAGGCACATTGTTGATTGGCTTATACGTTATCAGGGCATGAGCCTTTGAAACATTTGTGCTGATAATTATATGAGACAAGAAGACTACTAATTGCAACATGTGCAGTGGAAGTTTGTTGGTTTTACTCACGTGCTTGTTCGGAGAATTTCTGCTAATTTCGGACATAAATCGGAGCCCCTACATGAGCTGCCGATCGCAAGCGTGAGTGCGTGACCACGCGGTTTTGGGCATCCCCGTGTTCACGTGGGAAAGCCCACGTTCGTGTATGTAGGTACCTACTTGTTTAAGAGTCGTAAATATGAGCGTTCATATTGTTATAAATAAATACAAATACGTCAGTTTTACAATCTAATATAATATCGCTCATTTGGAGAAACATCGACGTCAGGTTTGCTTTTGTTTTTAATTTTCCAGAATGCATGGTAGAATCACACTAATATTATAAAGGCGAAAGTTTGTGAGTGTGTGTGTGTGTGTGTTTAGTTATATGTTTGTTACTTCTTCACGCTCTAACGGCTGGACTAATTTTGATAAAATTTTGTATGGAAGTAGCTGACACTCTGGATTAATATATATATATGCTACTTTTTATCCCGATATTCCCACGCGATCGACATTTACGCAGGTGAAACCGCGGGGCGCAGCTAGTTGAAATATAAAATTTTATGCCCAAGCTTTTCCCTTTTCTGTTTAGTTCGGAAACAAAAGGGTTTGAAAGGGTAAGGACGCTGTTAAAAATACTAAGCGCGATTGTTTGATAATATTTAAGGGTAACGAGGCTTACATTTTCATGTGGATTTTATTTAGAGCCTAAAACAATGAAATAAGTATGACCTTTTTGACCCTACCTCCTCCCTCACGAATTAGTCAGTTTAAAATAAAGTCATTTGACGGAAACGACGAAACTCGTGTTTTTATTTATCATTCGGTTTCGCAAGTCACATCTGAGTTGCTAATATTGTAAAGGGGTAAAATTTGTTTGTTTGTCAATCTCTGGAATTACCCGTTGGATTTCAAAAATGATTTTTGTATTGAATACCCCAATTATTGAGGAAAGCTATAGGCTACTTAATATAACGCTAGGGCCCTTAGGAGCCGAGCGAAAACGAAGTAATAGCGCGGCAAGGCGATACGATGCGCGATCGGGTGAAGAAATGTCACTCAGACAGACGTAGTCGCGGGAAGAAGCTAGCTTAAAATAAAGTCATTTGCAGGAAACGACAAAACTCGTATATTTATTTATCCTTCATTCTTGCAAGTCACATCTGAATTGACTCATTTGATAAAATGATAACCTTTACATTTGGCAATGTTGTGTGCCGAAAGTCATACTTACGTATCATTTATTTTTACGACCTCGAGACATAAAGCCTAGCTTATTTAGTTTTAGTTATTTGATTCCACCCACGCACGTGTCGTTTTTAATAAAGAATTTGAGAAGGCCACGTCTGCTAGACATTCAACCAGCTTACATGTTTCCTTCTAAGGTATTTCATATTGTAAATCATGTTATGATATTAACAGCAAGGTATTGTCTCAAAGAATAACAATTCGAGATGTAGTAGCTAGCCTACCTGATAGTTATTTCTGATGAAGTCATTAATCCTGCCATCATAAAGGTATCATAACAAACCAGTTGGTCAGATTTTTACTGAGAATAAGGATTTAAATACTAGCTATAGAATTTTATTGATCTAATTGCATCCGTGATAGTTCTGTGGGAATATCTGAGTAGATAACATCTTTATTTTAATCTGTGTTGTTGCCTTTTGAGGATATGCCTTTCCCATGAAAGATAGTATCTACGTATGCAAACTCAATATTTTTGAGAGATCTAAAGAGATATTTATCAATGATTAATGTAAACATATGAAGAATTGTAATGATTTTAAAACAAGTTGAATGGTTCAGGCACCTATGAACGAACGTTTTGTAAACTAAGTGCTCATACACGAGCGGCATGCGTCATCAGCAGAGGCAACTGCAGCGTCTGCAGCCGTCGACGCGTATTTGAGTAGGTAAGGTACAGACGCCAGCACATCAACCTACAACTAACTGTCAAATTTTCCCAATCAACATTGAACCTTATGCTTTAGCGATAAAGTTGAAAATCTATTACAGAAATCTGACAGATTGTAGTAGGTTGATGTGCTGGCGTCTGTACTCAAATACACGAGCGGCACGTTGCGTTGTCGACGGCAGCTGCCGTAGACGCGTGTCTGCGGATGCAGTGGCCTCTGTCGTTGACGCGGGCCGCTCGTATAGATATATGAACACTTATACTTAACCATGTATACCTTTAAACAACAAATGATATTTTGGTACACATAATTGGGTTTGAGGTTTCTTTTGTAATTTCGCAGTAACATGTATTAAGAAATTCATAAACCTTACCTTGAATTATTCTTATCGGGTTTTCCGAATTTCATTTGAGTAACATCACGTATTACTTAATGATGTCAGTATTACAGAAGTTATTCCTGAAATCCATGATACATACACATATAAACTCATGCTCCTTCCTGTGGGGATAGGCAGAAACTACAGAATGCCACCTGCTACGGTCCTTACCATATAAATGTAAAAAATATATCATATATCTATGGTCCTTACATACTCATCTGCTTCGTTTACGTTCATACACCTGAAAGGACAAAGAACCATGATCTGCTCATGAAAATGAATGTTGTTTAAGATGATCATCGAAGGTGTTATTTATTGTCTAGCCTGTCTAAAAACATACCGATATAGAAAACATATTTCTACTTGAATATAAAAAAAAACATAGATACCTTAAAGTTTGTTTATACACTCCCAAGCAAATTGATAAGCACGATAAGTAATGACATAAGATAACTTACGAAGAGATAACCCATAGATATCAATGACATTCATAATGGCGTTTGTCATAATGAATAAGCTATACCGGTATATCCAACAATGGTTGAATAATAACCCATTAATATTATGCAATCTACTTACAAAATGATTTTATCTCGATCATCAGCATTACCGATGATTTTTAATGGACACTGCTTCTGCTACCAAAACTATCATCATACCGATCCAATCTTAATATTGATTTAATCGGTTCTAGCATTTCGTGATTCGAAAGACATCACTCTTATTGATGGGCTGTTAATAGTGGTCAATTTAATTTCGTTTGCATGGATGATTTAATTTGTTAAAGTTTCTTCGATAACTTTTCATTCATCTTATCTTTACTTCTAATTATGTCTTTCTTTCCAATATATTCGCATTTAATCAAATTATTCATTTTCATTTCATCTCGTATTTAGTTTTCGCTGGAACATATTTAACATAACTTGGATCCAGAAGAAATTCTTAGTAGGAAAATATGTATGTCCCGGCTCCGCAAAGCAAATTAATTTACGACAAAGATAGTAGAATAAATTCTCATTTGGTTGACTCCATTAATTTTGCTCTACGCTAAGTACTGCTAATGCTTTTTTCCCTCGCAAGAATAAACTGGGTCTTGAAAACTTATCATCGAGATATCAACTAGAAACCTAGGCTTTAGAGACTTAAATAGAAAATCACAGTAGGTAGGTCCTACTTTAATTAGTCTTTCATGTATAACTGGTGCTGTTCCGATTACTTCCAGTTGACTCATCCAATACCTATGAGAATGAAAACATTTGATCGATTACTCGTGCAGATTAGAAACTGTTTCATCCTATAAATAAACTAATTGCAGTTTTCCTATCAACAATTCAACATCTTACCTAATGACGCTGCCACGCCAGTTTAAGTAGAAACCTTAGCTGATCTAGATCGCTCTATTTTTATTCGAGTTGATCTTGACTCGAACAAATTAGCCGCCATGGTTGTGAACTCGACTGGTGTAACCAATATGCATCGAGGTGTGTACCTAAACCTACCCAACGGTTTTCTAATGTGATATCGACGATCGCGTCCGGTCGGGGTTTCATTTCGCCGAGCCGACTCCAATGCTACAGTATGTTGTGACCAGTTTTTATATAGGACACTTGCCACTATTGTGATTATACCACGATAAAGCAATGAATACTTCTTGAGCATATAACAGGTCGTTTTCTGATTTCACAGTAATGTGTCTTTGAATGTTGTCAGAAAGTTGTCGAGTTGTTACAGACATTATCTTGAAAACATAAACACTTGACATCAGTTTGGATTGATTTACAATCGACTAATTTGCGGTTTGTATTGTTGATAACTATTGATTGTAACCATATTGAAATTGTAGAACTTTCGAAAAACAAGTTGACATTGCTGATCGGGTTTCTTGGAATTAGTGCTCGAACCATTGGCTCGAACGATCAAACGGAGAGAAATCCACTAAGTGCCACTAGAGGTCTAGTTTGCTATACTTCTCTGTCAAACAAACTTGCGACCTGGCTTGATAAATTTACTGCCTTGAACATTTAGTTGTACTGTACCTTATCGAAATATTTTGACTGGGGCATATAATTCACAGTAACTGGTCACACTACACCACTCAATGTTATACTAACACTGTTATTAATATTAATAGCGGTGGACACCAGTAATATTATGTTGTGACTTGACTTATATCCTGCCACACCGAACTGTATATTAAGTGCTTCAGATAATACAAATGATTTTGAACCTTCTTCGCTGTAGAACTCTAGCGAACAGTCACTAATAACGAAAGATAAATGAAAGCGAAATGTGAAATGAACTTCTAAATGTGCAAATATTTAGAACAACAGCCCATTATATGAAACTAGTTCACCTCCTAATTCAGCTCAACGATGCTCGTAAATAGTGACAATTATTTTCGTAGTTCGTGACAGAGGTGATTACATATTTTGTTATGGAATAGGCGACATGACACGTCGTTAACCTATTTATGGGAAAGACAGTGGGTCGCGTTTTCATGAAGCCCCACCTCGCGGATCCCTGAACATGACCAACCCTTTTGTAGCACGCGAAACAGGGGCGGAGAACAATTCGAAAACTAGTATACTGCATCACCTTGTTCTTTTTCTGCAGTAATCTGTTAAATTGATTTGATCATGCAGCAATTTATTTGGTAATATTTGTAGTGAAGTTAGTAGCGATTACGGCAGATTATTGGTTAGTGGTAATGGCAACTACTAAGACAGTCGTCGCATTGCCTCTTATCCTTTAAACTTGGCTTCCTAAAACAAAGTTAGTTGTTTTTATTATCAATACTTCGCTCTGCGGTTTGGAACTATTTACCTCAAATATTTAAAAGTTTATAGTGCAGAACTGTAATCATGCAAGTTTTACTTGCATTTATTTATTGTTTATCGACAAGATGTGAAAAGTGTACAATGTGCGTTAGACTTTCCATTCAACAGCTAATTAATGGAAAGTGTTTTCTGCACAGAAAGTCATAGTAAACTTAGAAAAAGTTGAAAAAACACACAAAATAAAACTGCACATCGCTTGATTGACAGCCGCTGCAATAGACACTTTTTATTCAACGCGACGCGCTCTACTTACCCACTCAACGTAGTACGCTAATTTTAAGACAAATTCGTGACAATTAACCGTAACGGTGGTAGCAATTTAAAAATGGTGGCAGTCATTTATGGTCGATTTGTAGCCATGTCTTATTAGCTCGATACTAGCAAGGTAAACGTGGGTAGTGTCAGTTTTTTGAATCGATGTTCAAAATTTCAAATATCAAGAGCTTTCACGGTGTTACATAACTTTCTCTATAACAAACGTAACATAATTATGTGCACACGAGCGTACATGAATGTTCACGACTTGATCGCTAATGCCAATTTAGTTGATAATATCGGCTTACGGTGCATATTATGTGTGTATTACCAAATCGCTTTGTCTTTCATTTTTATAATTGATAATCGTGTATTTATCGCTTTCGATACGACGCGATTAATGTAACAAAGCTATCTTTAACGTCGCTTTTAAACATTTATTTCTTTACTATTATTCATAAAAAGAGACTAACTCTTTGTTTTTTGTAAAGTCCACCAAGAACCACCTGTGGAGCTGCCCGTGGTTTTCTCTGAACTGAGCTATATTTGCTGAAAAAGTGTTAAACCGTTTCAATTTGTTCCCCTGAAGAATGGAAGATGCAAGATTTACAGCAGTTTCTATTATACAGAAATACAGCGCGCAAATTACTTCCAGTGCACCTAAGGATCCCTATTTCTGCAGAACATGATACAATCACATTATACGGACGATAATATAAAATTAAAAACCAATGCGGTTTCTCCACACCGCAGACTCGGAAGTACTTACCAGAAGTGCAGTATCAATAAAATTATTCTTTTATAGCCAATATATGGACTGCGGAGTAAGACATAAGCTTTCAAAATTGCCTTAAACCACATCGCTAGGTATCGATTTCTTTTCGATGTTCCGGTCCAATTTCACTCCGGTATCGATTTAAGTTTATAATCTGTATAGCTTTTGTACATACGTCCATACGTTGCCCCCGGCAGCAATTTGCTTGTTAATTTTGATATATCGGTTGGTATATTATAATCGATATTAAAGGAGAAAGCGATGGCACCGGAAAGTAATCCTTTGCCATATTTCACGGCTTTCATCAATCTGACGCCATAGACAGGATTGCCTACATTGAGAACCCGTTTCTTTCCGACGAAGTAGACATGTTTGTTTAGTTTAAAACGAGTCGTATTTTATTAATAAATATTTAAATTGCTTCTGAATTTGCTGTCTCAATTATGAAGGGGTCACAATTGGCAAGGCACGCCTCAGAATTTGAAAGTGATAGTATTTGTACGTGTGAAGTTATTTACTTTTTGCTGAATTTTTGTACAACAAAAGAAAACGCCCTAATTTTTTATGCTTCGGATATCCAAGCTTCATGGAAAATTTCAATTACCTAAGCTACGCTCTTAAATCGTATAGGTACACGCGAATACATCGTGAGGGCATCACGAAACATCATTAGGTATCAAATAAATTATTCGTATGAATCGTGACGTACTTTCGTAATAGGTACGCGTTAAACGTCTGTCACGTACAATATCTCGGACGGCGTCGGATTTTAATCGGCGAAAGTAGTTGTGTTGCGTGTTGCGCGTGCGCAGAAGTTTGATCGTTGCCGCGGAATTGCCGCTATATTAGAAAGAACAGAAGGCAGACTTTTAGCAAGACTTGGATTCTTGTGTTAAGAACATAACACGGTAAATAAGCCCCAATGCCCCAACGGTCTTGGCAAAATGGATCAATTTCGAATTATCACTGCCACTACAGGAGCAGATTCCAATTTCCAAGCGATATTCAGCAAAAGATTTTGCCCGGGCTTTTGTTTTAAAAGTGGTCCTTCGGTACTTGCACTTTTGGTTGCTCACTATTCGTTTGGTTAAAAGCGTCATTTTGAAGTAACCGACGCAATAAATGTCAGCAATTTATCTTTCCTCGTGTTAAGCAACTGTTTCCCTTTTAAGTTAACATAAAGGAATTGAATGTTAATGTATGTAGATTAAATGGAGAAGCAGTCAAAGACTTAGTCGTTACGTTAAATCTTAGATTATTCATGCAGTAATTTTGAGATTGAACAAACATATGGATAGTACGTACTAAAATTGAGGTTATAGCTTTGAAGAAGGAATAAAATTGAGGTTTTTAAAGTTCCCCATAACATATTTCAATATTTACGTAAAAGAAACGAGTAGTTAGTACAAAATGTCAAACAACAGACGTAAGAAAACTGGTCCTTTTTGCTGAAAATGGCTCTTTTTACACGCGGCCACAAGATTGGGTCATTTTGAATTAATCATTTACTCCGCAATGAGCCGTAATTGAAAATATCGAAACAATTCTATTAGATACTATTTACTGACTATTTCGGGGCGAAATTAATAATTGTCCTGATTGAGTCGATGCTGTAAGTCATTACGCGATCAAACCACGGCTATCTGTTCAGCGGGCTGAAATCGCTAACGCGCTTTCATTACCACATTTACACAATTGAACATTGTCAGTACGAATTACGAAATTAGATCGTTGTTAAATTGCTTTTCATCATATGATTTAGTAAATTACCGTCAAAACTGACAGGTGCGTTATACAGATACGTATAACATAAATTTTGATTCCATGTTACGTCTACTCCCAACTCGCATTGACAGTAATTGTGTTATTATGTTCCTACTAATAACAATTTGTGTACTTACTTACATTTTTTTTTTGCCATAGCCGGTCTTGTATGGCGTGACTGCTGGACATTCATTAAATTAATGAAATAGCAATTTCGACGATGCCTCACCTAATTTTGTCAAACGTTCTAATTTATGGAGAGCGATCTAAATGTACGTTGCTTAATTACCACAGGAGACTATAAATTGGCAAGTTCCTGTGTTTTAAGGCTTGAGGTCAACAACCACGCCTGTTGTGATCCCAGACGTCATCCGATTACTCTCGCTTCTTTCCACTCCGACTCAAGCGTGTTACTGTGTCACTTTCTTCGTCTTCCGCCACTGATTGTATCAATACTTATATGTTTATACATTATGCAAAATATATTTAAATTAGTAACGTCACATGACACGCTAACAAACTAGGCCTTTCCGGAGGGAAATGACACGAAAATGTCAATTGTAAATCAGGATCATTAGTTTGACCTAATGAAATTAATAAAATTACATTGGAAAAAGCACAATCGGATTGTTTTTTTTTTTGCATAACAGCACTCATGAAATGAGCAAGGTAAGCACGATCAAGAACGCGGTCTATACAGGCTAAACACAAAAATACCAACATCCCGCTCTCAAAGATATCGGATGCGTGCGTCTCGCTAAATATATCAGCTCACCAACTGTTTCATTGGTTAATTAGCGAGGCAAACACGTTTCGTTTGTTTTAATCACGTTCTGATGACTTATAAAACTTTCTTTATAAGTGCATTGTCAAATTTCTCTTTGCAAGAACGCGTGCCCGTCTCTTGGTAGTTGGCACAATGGACAAATTAGTGTGTTTCCATCTGCTATTGTTAACACCCAACTCGAGAACTTCCATAAAATTACAGCCTCTTTGCTCTGAACTGTACGTGAAACTTTAAAAAACAGCTGCGTATTAACGAGCCAGTTTTAATAAAGTAACAGTTTTTTGGTAGCATCTGGACCTATACCTACGGGGTTAAATCAATATGACTGCATTGCAATTAAATGAATGCAGTCTAAGTGGCCTTTGGTGTTGATATAGAGAAGTGTATATGTATAATGTCAACAGATTATTAGAACCGCACGTGCAAAACTGTAACGTGCTGACTTTGTAAATTAGAAAACTGTCTAAGTGGTGACAGGGTAATAGCTTCTTTGCCAAGTTCCTGCAACCTTACTTGCTCGCTCTATGAGCACAAACATCGCCAGTCTGTGGATACCTATATTTTTATACAATTTTTCAGTCTGACAGAGGCACTAGTCTAGTCCAATAGGCACGAACATACAAAGGTTCCTCACACTTGCGACCACAAGGTAAATAAGATCAATGTTTGACCACATATCTAATTAACATAAACGTTGGATATCGATGGTAGAAGCGGTACCTAAGCTTGTCCTTTACCACCAAGCTTTTAAACCTCCAACGGCCAACCTTGCGTGGATGCCGAGCAAACTTGACCTAAGCTGAACTGTTAATGATTGGCGTTGGATAGAAGCTAAATGTTTTTATAATAGTTTTTATCCATAAAGTCGTCAATCATTTTATAATTACCACTGACATCTCTATGCATAATTCAAATGGCTGTAGGTGTCTCATTGGAATGAATTTTCATACTAATATGATGAAAAGAAAATGATTATCTTCTCAAGATTTTGTTTATTTCTAAGAAAATAGGCAGTTATTACCGGCTTGTCAGTTATTGAATTTAATTAATATTAATTACCCAAGCCCGCATGACTTGTGTCAAAATATCGTAAAGCTGCTACGCTTGAAGTTCTACTTATTTTTGAAGGTAAAAAGCGTGACGGACATGTGTGTACAATTATATTCTGTGATAGAAAACAAACATAAATCTTTTTATTATTAAATTGGTTAATTGCTTCATCTTGAGTTTACTCGGCCTACTGCGAGTGTCCGCTTGGTATAACCGGTCTACTAACTACTTCCTTTACCTGCAATCTTTGATAAAGTAAGACAAAAGTTTGAGTTTTTGCTTGATAATGTTATCAGTGTTCAGATGGTTAGCTTTTCTAACGACTCCCACGGGCGACAAAATGATAAGCGAAGATCATTCTGCGGTACTGCTTCAAAAGCTAAATCCGTTCCTCTATTATGTTACAATATTGTTTTAAGTTCCGCTTTACCCACGAATTAACCTTAGCTGTCGCAATATCCACATGCTCATTATAATTATTCTTCGAGTCGAATTGCCGAGAATGTCGTTGCAATTGCAAAGCATTATGTGTGTCAATGCTAATAACAACTGGCCAACACCCACTCTACACTTAAGGTCGAAGTTTAGGTGTCTGTATATTTTGAAAGCATTGATTTTGATGAACTCATCTTGTATAGAACCTTCATGATACATATTTTCAAAGCTGTGTCGGTTACATACAGATAGGCAGACCCCTATCAGTATGTCTGGAGGATTGGCAGTCGCACCCACCTGTTTGCTAATGGCGTCATACTCGTATCCCGATTACCATTGCGATAGCCGGGCTTGCTCATGGAAACTGGGAGAGGCCCGAGTTCGGTAACACGCTACATGCATACTTATTGGTTAGTATACAATTTCTATATTTACATAAAAGTAATAATTTACCCTCTTTCTTAGTCTTCCAAGTCTTTTACGAAGTACCTACTTGTCTGTAAGCTTTGCATAAAAACTTTCTCGTTTCAACGAAGCACTCGTAAATAAATACTTCAATGCATTGGTTTGTACGTGTCACATTTATTTTACTCCTTTTATAGAAAGAAAGACAAACATTTGTTATTTGCCTTTCCTTAATGGAAGTGAGCCGTTTCCAAACAAGTTACAGGCTTCTGTTACGATTTCATTGTTCGAATAGGTTGACATAACCAACATTTTTGGAAACTCTTTGCATACTAAAATGTGACATGTTTCTCTATAGCTTTCACATTATTGTTATATCATTGGCGCCCCCATGATTCCCATAAAAACAGGGAAAGTATGCAATCTACGTGCCGCTGGAGGCGGCCGGTCGTCACGCCCATCCTTCGCCGACTGTGGTCCGAAAGAAAGTGAAATTATGTTTTAGTGGACATCTTTTTCTTGCGTAATGTTGCGAGGGTCCAACACTTTGAAATATTTATCTTTTATGTGAGATTATACTTTTACGCTTCTCGGGGTCATAAAGACAAACACAAGTCTTAGTGTTGAAGCTGCTTGTCAGCCCTCGCAAGATATAAAAGTCAAAATAGCTGAAGCGCGTATATGACGGACTTCCAAAATACTTTTGAAGTGTACAAACTTGGTGCAAGCTCTGAACTGCTTAAAACATCATTCTCTCAAACTGATTACTAGTAAAGTTATTATTTATTCTGTGGTAAAGTTTGGTTATTCTGTTGGACATGATGTAATTTTGCCTAAGTAAACGTTCTAAAAAAATTTGTTGGTGGAAGGGCACAAATTAATCGTTCACGGTTGCTGGACAGCAGCGCCCTCGCGTTCGAGGTTAGAGCGATTCGCACGTGCACCATTAGAAAAAGTCAACAAAAAGCTATCACGATACCTGCTTGTTATTACCTACAAGGAAGTAATTACCATGCCGCTGGCAAGTTGTTTGACCCCTACTTTGAGAATTAGTTGCTATTGAGAATGATCGGAGCTCCAAGGTGACTCGGGCAGTTATGCTCAATTTGGTGTTGAGTTTTCCAAGCATGTGATATTGAATATTATTATTGTGTGATGAATGTGCTGAATATTTCTAAAAACATCATCGCTAGCTTGTGGTCCAGCATACACAAGTTATGTAATTTTCAAATAAATATCTTCTAACTTTAAGCCACGTAAGGTCTGAAAAGCACCGTATAACTCATATTATAAGATCCAACTGAATATCGACGTTATTTCAGTCGTAAATAGTTCTACTATTTACATAAACCTGACCTGACCCTGGTGGCTGGTACTAAGGCCACGATAACCATAAAGCAGAAGATTACTGTAAAATCAGTATTATAACTTTATATACTTTCAATGTGCAATACTATCTCTGAACATTCTACGTAGGTTTACACGAAATTATTGTAATATTCGTAGGCGGTGACGTTGGTGGCTGGTACCGATGCGCCATAATTTACAATGCCATCAGATAAACTCACGACGCTGACTGTTTTCGTCAAATATTGATTGTCTCGTGAACTCCCAGCTATACCAACCACACGGAACGATAAACACGACCAACGCAACCGATGAGCATCGACACTTGATAACTAGAACCAGCGTGGGATTGAGGAAGATAGACAGCCAATCGTGGACTGCTAATGTGCTAATTACCATTCCATATTGTATTCTGAAATCTATTGTGGGTCTTCATTATTCAGCTGACGTAGCTGCTGTGTAATTTTTCTTCATGTAGGTTCGTTGTTAGATTTTCTTTACAAAAATTTCTGCTTCATTAGTCTTTGCTCGGGTTGACGAAGTGAAATAGCCATCATATTTCTACTATGCATAATTAAACTTTCTTCTGGGACTCTCAATACGTATTTTAAGTTGATAAAAAGCACGGATGAGGTTGCTAGGTTGCTACATAAGATCGTCTTTCTGAGCTAAGTGGAACATCGACGTCCTAATTACACAGGTAATAAATAATTAGTCACGCGATGTCGCGAGATCACGAGAATAAACATACGGAAATATTTTTTCTATTCTTCATAATAATAATGGTGCTAAAAATAGAAAGAATAAATTGATATTTCAAATATCTTTTCGGGACTGGAAAAATTTCAGTCCGTATTTAAATAAAGTTGAATTTTCCGTCTCTCATTTTAATCCAGTTTCCTTTTCTTTAAGTAAAATTCAAAAAGCGTACCTACTCGCCAGAGTAATTCCGGCTAAATACCAAGATCTAATCTTCGTCTGAGTCTGGTCTTCGCTCCATCTTAAATCAAACTTGAAAACTTTTTTACAAAAATATAACCGACTTCCAAAAAAAACACTACAAAGTGAAAAATAACTTTAATTTTGGAAGTCGGTGTCGTTGGTTCCACATTTTCGTTTTTTTGACACCGACTTCCGAAATTAAAGTTATTTTTCACTTTGTAGTGTTTTTTTTTGGAAGTCGGTTGTATTTTTTTGTAAAAAAGTTTTTATTTTTCGCTTTTTAGTTGTACCTACCCCATACAAATTAATATAACACTACTTGCTAGTGACAGGAAGATAAACATCATCAATATAAACTAAGTGGAAAACAATCGTATATTATTGAAGCTAATTCTAAAACTACCCAAGCAAAGTTCATAAAATGTATATGGGACCACCTCTGAAGCATACCTTATTCATTAAAAAAGTATTTCACTTTAAGAAATATTTATTATTTTTTAGACTAGATGCTGATAATCCTGGCTGCAGCATCAGGCCAGACTTATGTCAACATTGCATTGAACTTAAAATTTAGTCCTGTTTAAAATGAGCCCAAACACGACTACGGTGCTGTAATTTCAAGGTTTGTACTTTTTCTGATGCTCCTGGCTTCAGCATCACGTCTCTATGTACTTCGGTGTTCCTCATTAACAGTACGTTTATCCACACATCGAGCTCTTTTCAATGAGCCTAAACACGATATATCTGCTGTTAGTTGTCGAGGAGTTAGGTACTCTGCAGGCTATCCTGACTGCAGCATCAGGTCATGACTTGATGATCATGAGACCAAATGTGGCAAATGCCCTATCAAACATCAAAACAATTTACTAAAACAGTCCTTGCCTGTTCGATTAACTTCTTACTGTTAAGGAGTTGTACCTTCCATCATCAGTCCAGCTACCTGAGATGGTGATAGCCATACGCAAATACACAAGATACTTCATAAAATATGCGAAAAACAATAAGTTAGCCTATGAAATTTGAGGGTTGCCCTCGATTTCTCTAAGATCCCATCATCAGATCCTAACTTGGTGACAGTGGGACCACCTCAGAACTATCTACTTTCGAACAAAAAAAGAATTTTGAAAATCCGTTGACAATTGGCGGAGTATTCGATGAACAAACATACAAAAAAAAAAAACATACAAACAGCCGAACATAGTAGGTACCTCCTCCTTTTTGTAAAGTCGGTAAAAATGGTTGAAGTAGCTTATAAACTACAAAAAATGTATCATTCGCATACTTAGTTAGTTTTAAATGTAATTCATACATAACCATAACTCAGGTGTCAACTACCACATCTAACTCGTAATCTCATACAACAATACGTGTTTAAGAAATATAATTGCTTCCTACATCTTCCTTTCCAAGCAACTGGGTCCGTCCGGTAACTCCGGTAGCAATGAATTCGTGTGGCAACTCTTATAATGAGACAAGCTCCGAAAGTTAATGCTTGCACACACAACTAATAGCCGGCAGATTTTCACGCATTATTTATGTTACATGTTGGCTAATAGTGGTCAACTGGATTGAATGGAAAGCCTAGCTTAGGCACCAGTCTCTCACAGTAAACTATACCAAATAATAAATCAAGTGTACCAATGTCTGTAATGTTTATTGTGGTGAGGAAATAAATACTTATTATTATTATTAACTATGTTGGCTTCTTGCTTGATTTCGCATAACAAGTGCAAATGCAATTATCTGAAATTGGAGCATAACTGCTTTGCAAATGTCCGCTGATGGATTGAATACCGTTGCTTCAGCGACGACGGGTAAGTAAAGTACGCATAGACTCATTTATGAGACACAAGGAGATTTGTTGACCAACTGACCCGTATGGTTATATTGCATTTCCTTAACATTCAAATCAATTATTCCCAAATCTACCAACAAAGCAAGTTTACAAATAAAGAAATGTGTTTTTAATTTTACAAGTGATTAAAACTCTCGTAGTCTACGACTGTTATAGCTCGTCAACAATGATTGTTTCCAGCAAATTCGTTTCAGCATACAATGCTCTGACAGTTGAGACATTTGAAACACTAGTATATTTCATTGTGTTATTTAACGCCGCCACGCCATGTTTAAATATCATCAAGTTGCCCCATCCAGTATCCAGATACAGATTACAAATCGTACAGCTGCAGAGTTTTTGGTCTCCACTCTAACGGCAACATCATTAAACTTTTTTAAACACTGATTGTTTCATATTTTGCAAGTTTTCTATTTGATTGTGCTCTACCTTTGAGTCGGTATTGACTATTGAGTGACGCATGAAAGACTCGCTTCGCTTACAATCTGGATAACTGATAAACTAACTGTTCTTTTCTACGATTTTCACATGCAGTGCAAAAACATGTGTGCAGCTTTACGTGATGCTTGAACATTATATAAAATGAGAAGTATAACAATGATTCTATCTAATCTAACAAAAGACGAGGTACATAAGTTTGGCGGCGGTGTTCATACTGACTATTACACAATCTAATTGCTGATGATGTAAGTTTTTGTTTGACGAAATAATTGTATGTTCTGGATATCAAAAAAAAAATTGGGAATAATGTTGATTAACTAACGCCCCCGCCCATAATATCATCGATTCCATTCATCACCTAATCATTCTGTTGAGTAGTTATCTCCGGGGCTTGCAGAACTTTACAAATAAAGTGTTATGTCGACACCAGCCCGTCACTCATCGAAGATGATGAAATGGATATGGATGGATCTCAGTATTCTGCCCTGTCATTCAGCGTTTTAAAGAATGTGTTACACTATCGTGTAATTACTTCCTACAATGCAGTGGCCCCGTTTTTTTATTAATCAAGTGAACTTCCAATATTGAAGATGTTACTGATACTTATTACCAAATATTTTATTTTAGCTCGAATTTAATACCAGTTGAAATAATTGTTAGTCACTGATATTTTGATTCGTCATCGTGGGAAGACTATTTCGTCGAAGGGTTAACAACTCCTGCTCATTTTATTAACCTGTTCCCTATACATGTTCAAAGTCTGTTTCTCATTAATAAACAATGTCGTGCATCAAAGGAGCAATTCCAAGGATCGTTACATTTTAAACTTACACATGTTATCTGTAATGAAATATGTAATGTTATGAGAACTCACAGGAACTCCGCTGTAATTTGTTACCGTAGCAAAAAGTCGAGCATTGAGTCATCGTGACCTTATATGAATTTTTTACTTCCTAGCATAGCTAGACCAATATAAAAGAATAAAAAAAACTCCTTAAATTACAGCCAGGAGTCGTACGTATGACGTCATTGATAAATATGGTAAAATGTTTATTGTGATATGAAATTAAGTTAAATGTATTGTGATGGGTGCCGTATGCGCAGTCGTCGTGACGATAGGATGTTTGCAGTTTTGCATTACAAATAAAGAGTGTTCGTGCGCAGTGCACATCGTTAGCCGTCAGGTCACTGGCTGCCTGTCAATTGTGTTCAACATTGTCAATTCAACTCATTGCCTCCATCGCTGTGGTAATAGTGCTGTGTGCACTTTAAACATCGTAACAAACGTCCGTCTCGTGATACGATGCGGTTTGATTGGATTTCAATTGAGTCGAGGCCGCTCAAGTGTTTTGTTATTTGTTAAATGATTTTACAAAAATGTGCTTTGCGAACGTGCACACAGTCATGCATTATAACCACCTTTCTATACATAATTATGGTAGATCTTATTGTACGATAAACATGCTCAAAACAAACCTATTCGCAAATCAGCTAGCATATTTAAGATCGGTGTTTATGTGAGAGTGTTTATTTAAAAAAAATCGTTTGTTCTGCGCATTAGAGATATGAATTTCAAATCTTAGTCTCCATTAGCAAGTCGTCATCATTAATATTCATTTTAACTATTCGACTGAATCCAAGCGAAAGAGGGTATTGTGTTAATCAGACTTGTGTAAATGAGCTTGTTGTATGTTTCAAGTAGTCGTTTCTACTTGTAAGTTCAACACTTGGAATTAAAATGGCTTCTTTGATACTTACAAGGCGATTCTGCTAACCGATACAAGGGAACGCCGCGTGTTATTAAGTTAAATAATAGAAGTCATTCTGAAGATCATCGTATTATAGATGCAGTTATTCACCCGCTAATAACGTTCGTTAATAAATTCCTTGCACAATGGACGATCAAAAGGTCATTATAGAAGCTTTAATAGGCGAGTCGTGCATACTACAAGGATCGCTAAAGTTAATTCGCAGCTTTCAAAATAACACCAGAGGCAGTTGTCGATTAAAAAAATTCATTGTAACCGGTCGGACGGCATTCAATGACATTTACATTAATGTTAACAAACTGGACGAGTCACCTCTGCCTCGGGATGTAAAAAGAAAGTAGTTAATCTCGCACTCCTACAAGCTGATATCAACTTATACGCTCAGTTCATGCGTTAGAGTTGCATCGTCGTTGCGCTCTTGAAACGTTCTAACTCCGATAGAAAATGTTGGAATTCAACTTGTTATCGGAAAGTCAGAACTGCAATAAGGAATATTTATTACTCTTATTATCTTATTGCGTGATGCGGTTATTTTCTTTCAAAAGTGGCAGTATACCTATTATGTGGCATGAATTTATGTTTCTTAATTTCAGATCAAACTCCCGAAGTCATTTGCATAGCAATAAAAAAATTGCGTAAATAGATCCCGCCGTAAAAAGTTTCTTTTCTTACAGTAATATTAAAGTTCGTTATAAGTGGGTGGAAAATTGGTACAGTCAGACATATTAAATTCTCCGCAAACGGTTGATTACGTGACTGCCAATTTCGGTTAATTAGTCATCAATAAAAGACTAAAACGAAAAGATTTTTAAATACCCTCATAGATTTAATGTCGTCAGACCGTATCGGGATTAAGGCAACTGTCCATTTTAGGAATAGACGAGAAAGACCTCTCGGGTCAAGAACCTTCATTTAAACGCTAGAAAATGTAACTGGTTTAGGCTTGGAATAGAATACTTGCCATGAATTCTTACCCTCCAGTTTCGCAACTTGAGTAAAAATACACACATCTAGAAAGTGGGTCGTTTATCTGCCGCCCACGTAAGTACCTGTCTTGTATTGATTGCCACCAAACGTTCATTTAATGGAAATTATTGTAAAATAAACCTCTATCTTTATATGCAAGCAAGGTGTAAATGCTGACGTCATTTGAAACCACGAAAGCTGGCAAATCCTGTTCAGGAACCTCTGTCACATTGGCCTGTTTTATTTCATTTTGCATAACATTAACGATAAAATCTTAACAAATCCAGTAGCAATTTATTTCAAAAAGTGGTTTTGTTGCTTTTTTTATTTGAAGAGGTATAAAGCTGTCACGATATTTTCAGTTACCTATCTTTCGAGATTGAGGACAAGGTAAACTCAAATAGTCGCATGCTTATCTTAAGTAAATATTTGTTCCAACCGGAACTCCGGAACTGACTGCAAAGTTAGCCGAGTTACGAACTAAGTTTAATTTACCTTGTACGTTTAAATAGTTTTTAGTGCTTTACTAACTTATTATTTAAATGGCAAGAAAATTATTCTAGGGCAGGTATAGTACGGTATAGGTCAGGCACTGTATATTCAGAGAATATAAAGCTTGAAATGCTTGCTATGAACCCTTCTGCAGTGTCATCTCATCATAGATTTTCGGTTACCGTCTATTTTTTACATTTTCATAGTCTACCTTATCAACCTCGTCTTTATCATCCAAAGTTTAGGCTTCCTTCATTGCATCAATAACTAAAAGTCTCATATCAACGTATCTACTTATATCAATTATTTTTCTATATCGCGAGTCTTCTTCGGACTTTCTTTTAACTTGCTCATTACTTTCTTCAACAGTCTTAAGTAAATTACTTAGAATCAGTTACACACACGAGCCTCTTGTTTAATCATCGAGTAATCCATAAACGGATAGCATTAAAGAGAAATGTGGCGTTTAGATCAAATTCACAACATTGTTACTATTGTAGATTATTCGCATATCTGTCTCTCCACGCTCCAGCGCAAACGGATGTCGGTGGAGAAAACTTTGATGTTTTATGTGTTTTCGTACGTATCCGCGTCCATTCATGTCGCGACGCAAGTTGACGCAACACTTATATTTACGACGAATTTATGTTTATTAAAATATGATACGATTGGGTTTAGTGCTCAGACGTTGGGTAATTGGTTTGCTTGTCAGCAGGATATGATCAAATCTTGAAATTAATTCCAAAACATTTGCATAAACACCCTTTGAAAACTGTTATTCAATTCAGCATTTGGCAAACATTTTCCAAATATGTTTGGGCTCCTAAATAGAAAAGGACCTGAAAAAACAACGACGCTACGTGTTATTTTGTTGTCCACTTGAAACTTCAATACATCATACTCTGATTGAACGTTCATCTATATATAATATTATAAAGAGGTAAAGTTTGTGAGGTTGTAGGGGGTAATCTTCGGTACTACCTACTGATCCGATTCCGAAAATTCCTTCACTAATGGGAAGCTACAGTTATAGCGGTATCTACAACGCCACATGCGAACAACGCGTCATGCTGACGTCATGCAAAATCCTGCATCTCGCAACCAAAGTTTAACGCGTAACTAGCATAGATACAATACAACGGCCTGACATGAATCATCGGGCAGTTGCCCGCCAGACACAACACCCGTCTGGTCGGAGGATCCTCCCTTTTCTATAGAGTATGAGTGAACTTTATACCCTGTTCCTCATACCTCTATACAGTATTGCCGAGTGGCATAGGATATTTTATAATAAAACAAGACATTTCACGCGGACGAAGTCGCGGGCAGAAGCTAGTTGTAAATAACATAACAATAATATCTTACATTGTGCCTGTTTACACTTCATTGACGTCAATTTGTTTCTATGAGACATTATTATGAATATTGTCAGCTGTTCAGATACGAACTGCTGTTGACTAAGTAGGTACTTACTTAACGAATTCGCATGAATTATTATCTTATCAAAATTAATCACAACGTAAATAATAAATTATCTGTCAATGGTATGCGTTATCATTATCACCAAGAAACAATAACATTGAGTGCTAATGAGCGATAATAACACTTTATTGTTAAGCTACACGTAAACTCATTACGACTTACGTACTTACTTAATGAGATAAAGAATCACGATATATTTTGGACTTCTTAGAGTAAGTTTTCAAACAGCCAAACAAAGTGCAATAAACTACAATCGTGCACATACCTATTGTATACAGGAGGCACGTCTAGTCTCGCGAAACGTGACGTGAGTCGGCCTTGGCGGTCGGACTCCAATCGGCTAACGTCGTTAGCATTCGATATTTGCTTTTATCTCTTTTACACTCAATGACTGTGCTGCTCAATCCGTCTCGAATTTCCACACGCAACATTCGAGGAAACTGACACAGCTGGTACCAACGCTATCGAGAATTTGCACCTTATACCGAACCCAGCAAGGTGCATAACCGCAGACACAACATGGCCGGTTATGGACTTGTGATTCTGGTACGTCATAATCGTTCTTTCTCTTTTTTCCGAGCTCGCACTACTGCCTTCTAGCCAGTACGGTAAAAGCTTTGAAGAGACACGGACTGTCACGTAGTGACGTTCAGCTGAACCCGTAACCGAACCCGAGTAAACCGAATATTGACGACGTGATCTGTTACGATTGCAATAATAACTGTCCATTCCAATCATCTTGCAGTGCCTTTAGTGATATGTATAATAATCGATAAAAAAAGTTAAATAAATCGAATAAAGTTTGTCAAATTGGAAACTTCACATTTCGATTCGTAGGAAACGGACGGCCACTATTGTTTTCAAAACATACGATTGGCTGACATGTCACCGAAAGTGTAGTGACTGAAAGCAGGGAGCGGTAACAATTATATTGTGAGTGCGTGTGTTGGATACGGCCCAGTGAATCGCCGGGCCCCTCTCGTGTGTCTCCAGTGTTGAATTACGACTCGTGGTATCAAGTCTATTGAGGAGCAAGTGACTGATGGAGAATTGTGCTAACTTTGGGAAGGAGGCTGCTGAGAGCGGGCGTCATGCTGGCCCGCGTGCTTGTGTCTAGTGTACGCAGACTCCGGCAAAACGGCGGCTACAGAGACAGCCCCGGTACTCGCACCACAGGTTCGCTTTCTTTATGTACAAACGTTTACTTAATACTTGTTTACTGGTAAACGCTGATTTTCTAACTTTTGAATAATTGCTTGTCAAATACTGCACTGTTCGGTCGTGCATATTCAACAATTTATGGACAAGTTTCCAAGGTAAATTGTGAAGGGTTTAACAGATAAGTTATTGGATTGATAATGCAAAAAATAGAACAGAATCGACAAGTAGAGCGATTATCTTGTTTATAAAACTGGTAAGCGTTAAGTAAACTGAACTATATTTAGACCAAATGTTATCGTAGAAGACGATAAGCAAGCTAGAGAGAATGTCTCAGAAGTCACTACTTAATGATAAATGTTTGTTTTCACTTCATTCCGTTTAAAAAAGTAAAAAAAAAAACAAGTCTAGAGATAAAATATTTGAATACATATTTTACACAAAAAGTTGTAACAAGGCGTTATTTAGTCATTGGCAAAGTTAGCATGACTCACACTAGAAAGTAGTTTCCGTGATTATTGTCTGCTATACGTACACGTTACAAGTTGTTTTTTAACGAAATAGCTACCATAGTATTGAACAAACTACGTGAAAATAACAAAGATTTGAAATTCTCCAGTAATTGATGCGAATGATGTGATTCATCTGGGTGCTGTGCAATTAACAGAAAGTTGTTCCATTCCAATACTTTTGTCCAAGTTGATACGGGTGTTTGGGTGACAGATGACCTATTCAAAGTGAATAAATATTACATTGATAAGCGTACAAAAAAGAAACCATAAATCTTTCCAGGGCTAATAAAAAAAAAAGATTTCTTCAATTTGCTTCTAGACAGTTCACATCTTAGCAAGAGTCGGAAACCCCCATTATTTTTTGGCACCCTGTACATTAATGTTAGTATCTAAGGTGGTATTCCTAAAGTCCGACCGCGGCAGATTTGCCAAAGGTGTAAACAACAATGGCCGCTCGAAATTGAATAAAATCGATGAATAAGAGTAGGTATTTATTTTAAGTAATGTTAGTTTTCGTCTAAATATCCGAGCTAACTAGACGAAAACAATACTCTTGTTTATCGATTTTATTCAATTTCGAGCGGCCATTGTTGTTTACATATTTGGCAAATCTGCCGCGGTCGGACCTTATATTAAAACGTAGGAGCTAATCTGCAAATGAAAGATAATCATAATTTAAAAGCAGATTAATGTAAAAGACGTGTTTTAATTTTGTCTATGTCCGCATTACTAATTGCCTGATCTCGTGCATGAACTTTGTCTACACATTTTATCCTTGACATGTCGGCACACATAGCCATATATTTCGAAAGGTTAACCACCTGCATTCCGACTGCTTTTAAAACGATTCAATCAGTAGTAGATCACGTCATATCAAGAATTGTGTTTTAGGCTTGCCAATGAGCTCAAGACTATCTGCTTATTGAGCCCAACAACCATAACCATACATGATGAAAAAACGAAAAGGAATGAATTGTATGTATATCAGCTGTACTGCGATCAGAGCTAATGAAAAGATCCACGGACGCTGAATACATTAACGTTTCGTTTATCCTAAAAGTATTCAGATAGATTTCTTTCACATCTGTAGTAATAAAAAGGTTTAAATTACCCAACTCCTATGATTAAATCTTAATAAACCGGTACCGTGACCGGCCCAGCACCCTAATTCCGTAACACACTATCAATCAGAACCTTAATCATTTTGAAGGATATTGCTAATCCATTGCTTCATATGTTCGAAAAATTTGTCTGCTCAGCAACGTAAATAACGCAATGAATGTTGTTGAACTGTCAAAATGAAAGCCATTAGTACTGTTAGTGTTTTACGCAATTACCCCGCTGATGCCTATTGTCAATATTACTAATTTGCATGGCATTGTATTAATCACTTGTCCAACATTGCACCTTTTTCGCCTCCGAACGTTTCAACCCACGTGCTAATTCTTCTTTGCTTAGAATATCATCAAAGCACTGTTTAATAATTTTTGTGTCCTTCCACTTCTCTTTGGAAATATTAACTGGCTACTTACTGCCCGCGACTTCGTCCGCATGAAATTATCGCCCGCCCGCGCTATTACTCCGTTTTCGCTTAGCGTTCTTTCTGACCTTTTCTTTGCTCGGCTACTAAGGGTCGTAGCGTGATGTTAAAAAGCCTATACCTTCCTCAAGAATTGGGCTATCAAATGCAAAAAGAATTTTTCAAATCCGATTAGAAGTTCAAGAGATCGGCGTATTCAAACAAGAAAATAAAATCTTCAGCTTCATTATATTAGTTACACTCTCAGAATACAGTCTGTATTCTGAGGTTACACTATACAGATAGATATGCATGGCATTGTATTGATCACTTTTGTCCAGCAATGCACCTTTTCCGGCTCCGAACTTTTTAACCCACGTGCTAATTCATCAATGCTTTAGAATATCGTCGAAGCATTGTGCAAAAGTTTTTACGTCCGTGCACTTCTTTTTGGCAATAGGCCGGAAAGACGTAACACCATAGAAGTCATTTCCCAGTCGGTTTGCCTTTAAGTCATTACCTTACTTTTTCAAAATGCCGTATTGTGTTTGGTTACATAAGTCACTTATTATTGTCAGAATGTAGGTTAAGGGACAGTAGCGTTTTCCAAAACTGTATTTAGGACTGCGAAATGGCGGACATTAATGGTGTGATGGATTAAACTTACTTAACAGCGCGCATTATGTTTCAAGGTAGGCAATGGAATTAAGGGAAATTATGGTACGTTTTGTTTTTTTTTGTGCCTGTTTACTGCTGAAGGTTGATTTCGTTATCTGGTCTCTGTCTTTTATTAAGCGAATCAGTTCTTCAAGTGGATTTATGAGTAGAGATTCTTTAGACTATGTAGTCTGTATTACAATTTAATTTCACGCGTAAACTAGTCATAACTTATTCAACTTGCCACTTGATCTCAATTTAAAACCGAATTTGCCAAAATAGCAATCAAAATACGAGCTCTGCAGCAATAAAATCTACTGACATAAAGATATAAAAAATATTGGTGCTGTAGCTAGCGGCAGGAACCTCGCAATCGTACGATTAATAAAGCAAAAAAAGCCTTAAAACATTTTAATTAGTGGCGGAATAGTACTGAAGGTCTACCCAGTGGTTTTCGAAATGAGGTCGTCCAAATGGACATCCGTCTGTTGCTTCGAAACTTCGTTTTGGCAACACTACCCTTCGCCGCAGCCCGCAGGGCACTTAATTGGGATACAAATTTAATTCGACCTCCTAATGTATATGTAGAGTAATTTATTGTCCTAATTTACCTGCAAACGTTTCCACTTGAAGGGTCTCTATCAAATTGGATTTAGTTGTTGTGATGTTACTTCATCCGATTAACACATTATTTGCCTTTGCGCAGTAAGAAGAATTGCATTTTCATTGTGATACATCGTCGTGAGTTGCCACTTGATGTATCCGACTGCATCAGTAGTTCGTGCTAGACGTGTCAGGTGCAATTTATTACTCCTAGAATACTACACGTTTTTAACTTTTTCAACCTACCTCCCTCCACAATGTTTTCGTTCGAAGAAATAGAAAGAGGAAGTGGTATCTTCTCTTGATGTTATGTGTTGGTTACAAATTAGGTCTACATGTAGATCCTTTCGCAAAAGATTAAAAAAAAATTAAATAAATATCTATATTAGAACTTACAAAGTAGGTAGGTCCAATTTTTTGCGTAACTTTTGGCAACATTTCCAAAAGTTTTCGTTGCATGATCAGGAGAAAAAATTCAGAAGTTAATTGGAGTCGAACATTGGCCAATCCAATTATTATCGGTTACTTTTAAGTAGCCCCTACTTAACGCCCACCGGTCTCTAAACCCGGCACATAATGTAACAAGAAGTCCATCAAAGTAGTTACTAGTTAGGGATGAACTTAATTTGTTTGCGTATATTTTTAACGAATATAAAGCGAGACATTTTGGGACCGAAATATTTCATGTCTGTTACTATTTCTTTATCCTAATCTTTCGTTAACTGCTTATCTCTTTTCTGACTTCTTACATATCCGAACTTCTGCAATTTCGTATCCTTATCATTTCAAATAAAGCGATATTTTCTTCCCAATTCTAAAGATATTTTGTCGAGTGACGAATTCATTAAAGATAAGACATTGATGTGTGACAGTGTGATGTTTTAAAAACAAACACCAACTGTTAAATGATTCACGCGTTTTATAATTTGTAACGAATATTGGTTTCCATAGTTCCTCGTCTAAAACCTGTGATGTTAATGTTAGTAAACTCACGTTTACTTTTAAGCATGTTATTGAGTAATTCGAGATGCAGGCCACGTGCTGCAATAACATTTTGAATTGCGAAAAGGTTGCCATAAACTAAAGTGCACAAATAGTTGCCAACGACAAGTTGTTCACTATGATTTAAATTGAAAATCAGGAATTTGAACTCACCTGGCTGTGTGGATATCGCGTAGCAAACATCCCAGCAAGTTTCGTTAACTGCAGTCAGCAAAAAATAAAATGAATGATTAAACCTCAATTTATCATCTGCCGCAACGTCATCGACTTCTTTTGTAGTTCCTTTTGTGTGGCAGGTGGGCGCCATGACAAAATAAATAATTTCCGGTGAACGAGTTTAAAATACATTAAGAGCGGCTCAAACTACAGCAGCAGGCTGCACGAGATAAAACCCGGCCAGAAGCAAATGCTTCAAACTTTTACTTTAATACGTCGTTTAACATACAGAGCCGTGCAAATCTGAAGTCAATTTTGTATTCATGTCTGAATCGTTTTGGAACGCAGTTAGTCATGGCATTGTACTCACCACGATATCAGCGTCCTTGGATGCCCAGATGGTTTTTTGTGTGCTCAATTAACCCATGTTTTGTGAACCAGTGCGGTTCTTTCCGTCGTGACGTTGTAATCGAGAGCACAGCACAAACAGCGAGTTTCACTCGCAAAGTTTTTTTCTACGCAAATCCAATTTTATACTGCCAATCGCTTTGGCCGTGATCGCTTATTAATTTTATGGTCTACAAAATTAATATAATCTGCAATGAATGCTGCTCTTAATGGCAAAGAAAGTATCAAGGAAGGGTTAACTAACCTATGAAGTTTTAACCAAGAGAAAGTGTTACTAAATCGATTAGAAGCATTTCATAAATTATTACTATGCACTTAACGACTTGTAACACGTTTATGCAATACCGGTGGTACTAACTGGCACGTGGAAGCTAGGCTCTGTCGTTCAAATCGCGATAAGCCATTGCCGTACGTGATGGATTATTCACAGCCACCATATCCAATATGTCAAGTTATTTCATATTTATTACGTTCGTTAAAGGTTGTTGTCCGTTTCAAACTCGACTAAAACATCCTGCATATAAAACGTGTTCGTAGAAACACGATTGCATAAAAAGCCCGTCCCTTATAAAGTGAGCAACGCTTCGATAGCCACCCTACTGGTAAATACAGATGCGGTTATAGGCGACGATGGCCAGGTATTAACGGTTCGCCGTTCATCCAGTTCTGCCATATCAATTTAATCTACCGATGCCATCGTTAACGTTAAAACTTTATTCGTATCCATTACCTACCTAGTCTGAAGCATAAGTATATCGATCGGATATCAGTTCAAACGTTACGCCGCGCGCCGACGCAAATGCTAGTCCTAAATCCTACTTAAAAACGAATTACAGAACAATAGATTAGATGTTCCCATGGGTAGTTTCGAGCCAAATAAGTACAGATGAATAGTTGTGAAGCGATCAGATCGCAGATTTGCTGGCTTTGTTGGGTCTGAACGTTTTGCAGAGGCGTTTATCGTGAGAGGCGACCTTGTGCCGTCTGACATTGGGCGCGTCGATTTCGAATCGAGTTTTGTTGCTCACAACACCTCTGCGCCCGCGCACCAACCAAAATCATTTTATAGCATGAGCAACGCAACTATCTTGTGTTTTATCTTAGTTATGACTGATGCTGCTCTTTAACTTCAAAGAAGACATTAGCAACAATTTTATCAAAAAAGTCATCATCACATTTATGCTATGCATGAGGTTTTTGAATCCAAGGTGGTACTGTTTAACTTACCAAGCATTGCACAAGCGACGGGTAACGGCTCGCACCTTATTTACTGTGCGGTGGTGAGTTCCGTTTTGAATTTGCTCAGCGCGCGTAACGCGGTTGGTGTTGTTCCAACGGCTTTCTATCTGTTATCTCGAGATCACCACCAATTTAGTCCCAGTAGCCGATGCCGGGTACGATTAGGGACTTGTTGATTAAATGTTGTAAAGCTAATAATACGATTAAACGGCTTGTTGATCACTTACTCTGCCCCTTTCTGGGTCACCAGAGCTGTTGTCGACGTTATCTTTGTTAGATTTATCCGATCGGTGCGCTAGAGTTGTGACTCCTGATATTAGTAGAAAGTATAGGCTCAAGTTTACCACTTAGTATTTTATGTGGGTATCGATGAAGTCACGTTATATGGCATCCATTTTCATGTTCCAGGCTAATGCCACCAACCGCATGCGAAGTGCTGCGGTTGTTTGCCATCTACGGTGCATTCGTCTCGAACGAACGACGACCTAAGATTTTCTATGATTTATGAAATCAGTTGGATCTGATAGTGATACTGATCAAACAGCAATTTTATTGTATAAAATTTTAAATGAAATTCGTCGTTGTCGTCGTTGTAAGTTGGTCCTAATCTACTGGGTTTACTTACTGCATATCTGGTAGATGATGGATTAATAACTGCAAAGGCATTAAGTAACCCAGGGCTCGTTTTAAATAATTCATCTAGTTACAGGAAGCAGCTATGGTACCCAAAGGATTTAAAATTATGTCATTCAATATGGCAACAGTCATGCGAGCTTACGCTACAACATAAATAGAAAGTGTCAAATGCTTCGCATACGTTCGCTGTACTGAATAACTAACACTCCTGCTGTTCATTGTACTTCCCTAATTATTTCTTGCTACATTTCAAAGGTAGTTTGCTTCTACATAGTTGCAATTGCTTCTGTAATTCTTAAAACTCGTTGTGCAAAACGCATCATCCATAATAAAGTCACCTTTTTTTATGATTTTCAAGGAAATCAAGATTTTTGACTGGCTGTAACGGAATTTGGGGTAAGGTCAGACGCTCTGTAACCGCCGCGGAGATGTGAAATGCGATTGTCTTTGTAAATTTCTGATATCAGTCTGTCTGCAATGAAGTTGTAAATGGATTATAAAAACAAGGCGAAGTCGAGACAGGTTTTTATTTTATCCGGTCTCACATAAAGCAATTCAAGCGGTGTCATATAGGACGTGGAGCTAAATAAAATTATTTCCGTCGTGAAGGGTGATTCGATTGGACATTGGTGGCTTGTTGGACGGTTCACGTTTGATTGCACGAGACGAGGATACCGCTCATGCAGAACCGACTTCCACTCCACACTCAATGTAATCTTTAGATACAGTAATATAACCTAACAATTTTCTGTGTACGTTCTAAAACATTGATTTCAATGACAACGAAACCGCATACAGTAATTTCGTGTATTGACGCAATTTTCGTTGCAAGAAGCACAATATTTACAAATGTAGCCTGTATTTGTTTTTGTGGTATTGGCTCAGCTATCCTATAACGTTTTCATAGTGTGTGTGAAATATTACAAAGGAAAAATGTTTACGCTCGCGTTGCCTGCAAACCAAACTGACCATAAAATGAAACTTTCAAGCAAACAAGTGTGAATACTCGTAGATGTTGATTTTAGCAGTTGGCTTTGAACAGGCATTTCTGCGACTACCAGTATGAAAACTGGTTACTGAACCTAACATAGTGCATTTAACTACAAAACATGCTTATGTCAAAAACCGAGAACAAAACCGGCCAAGTGTGTGTCGGTCGGACCATGCATCAATGAAGGGTTCCGTAGTAGGGGTGAACTTATCCCAAGACAAATTTGACATTGTAGTTGAAAAACATGTACTCCCAATACACCCAGGTAATTCGATGTATGGGTTCGTAATCGCTAAAAAACTTTTTTTTTTTTTTTGTGGTAAAATTACAGATTAACGATGTTCGGACTTTTCCTTTACCTTGCTTCTTGCCAAATTTCAAGATTCTAGGTCAACGAGAAGTACCCTCAGGTTTTCATTTATTTGCGAGTATCAAAATATATCGCATAAATAGCCGTATTTTCTTATTGCGTCGACTTATAAGCTTGATTTTTTTGGAGCTTCAAGGGACCGTAGACCTACGTATTTGATATTAATCTCAACTTGATACCTCCACGTATTGCTGAAAAAAAGGGTCTTGACAGACTGATAGCCAGACGGACAACGAAGTGATCCTATAAGGGGTTCGTTGTTTACCTTTTGAGGTACGTAACCCTAAAAATTAATTAACATTTTCTAATATAAGTCTAGAACAATATGCACCTATTTATTAGTTGTCTGGCCTAATAATACACTTGGAATCACGTAGCCAACGATTGTTACACTCATGTACGGTTATTGTTTGCTTTGAGCGCATATCGGTCGTTGTTTACACAAGCGAACCAACAATACGGTTCATGGAACAAATTGACATGGCGACTTCTGCGAACCGGTGTGTGCCGCTGTCATGTAAACTGCACCCTAACTATGCATATCGAGTTTGATACCACATTAAAATTCTATGCTAATCATCATTTCTTGTTTAGCTTGTCGTTGAAAATTATGCTTGTTATTGCTGTCTTTAGCAGTTCTAGAAGTATTAGATCTATTACTGTTTTATGCATCGCCTTCATGGAAACGTAGGCTGACTATACCGATACTTTCTTACGCAAAATCATACCTCAGTGCACAATATTCTGAGATGACACATTTTCGCGTAAAACTGCAGATGTTTTAACTTTTGACCTTTAACGTGGTAAGATATCTAAGTATGTTCTTTCAACATCTCTACCGAATTCTGTACCGATCACAGAACCTTTTGTTTTCATTTCTTCGCTCGTATCTAGAATGTTTTAGTCTGCGTCACTGTTGTGCTAAACAGATTGTTCAATATTGACTGATTCACGTATTGTATTGATAGTGATTGACGGCGTTATATCAAGAAGTGCAATGCAACAATGATGTAAAAGTTTTGCAACTACGACAATATTGACATCACGTAATTCAAAAATCGTAAAACGCGAATGAGTTACTGCTATAAATTTCGATCCATTGCATCACAACGACAATAATATATTTTGATGGTATTATTAAAATAATAACCGTAAATGTAACATTGTACCTACCGTTACATAAAGTGAAGTATTAAGTATAATAGAATCGCGGTGATGTAAGCATTTCCCATATTTTGCAACCTTAAATGAAACTATGTCATATTAATTACTGGTCATAAGCGTTTTATCTGCTCACTGTTTTGGTATTTTGTTTTTGAGATATTCTGCTGTGGTAATGTTCATAAGTTTTGTAGATTATGTTAGATAAGTTGGCTAGATGGTAGTGATATGGCAATTTCTTAATTACTTAAGTGTTGAACTGGTTCATTACCTGTTCAATTACTCGTGTAATCATTTACACATTACTTTCATTAATGTCAACAAGTGAAACTTCAATGTGGAAATCCTTTGCTTGGAAAGTATAGGTTTACTACCTTGAAAGTTTCTTGATGAAGTCGTAAACTGCTAAGGAGAAGCAGGGAAGTTTACCCTATTATTAACAGTTAAACGAGAAAGCTTAATGAGCTTGAATGCCTTATGACCAAGTGAAAATACACAACTTCTACCATGAAGATTTTATTGGTTCTTAAAATCTAATAGAAAATGTCGCATTCTGCGGTTTAATTACAGACCACAAGGTTTGCTTACCTCTCATCAATTCCACTAAACAAAAGTACCATAGCAACAATAACGCCAACTTATATGGAAACATAAAAGGACGTATGCAGGTCGCGTAGCGATGCGTTGCGCAGATATACACGAGCTGCTGCTTAAAGTTCCACTTGTTAAGCCTTCTGTATTAAAACATAACACAAAAGTTTGTGACATTTCTCAAACAAACAGAACAATAAGCCCTATAGAGTTCGAACCATTAATTGGAATTGACATTAGCACTTGTGACTCCCACGGCTCTACCCGCGTGCAAATTGTTGACTCAGCGATATGGCGACACTACCTACCTAAATTAACTTATACGACAGAATGGAAGGACGCAGGCGAATCGCGTAGCGATGAGTTGCACAACATGGTTCTGCAGTTAAAACTTCGATATGTTGAACGTACTAAAATAAAACATAACAGGTTATGATGAACTGGACTCGTTTCCTTAAATGTTCGATGTCTATTCTTACCAATTGTAGGGTTGGCAATGCCTTGCCTTGCTTTTGAAAATGCTCTGAATGCAAGTTTACTCCTAACACGTGTTTCATAAGATAAAAGGGCTTGGGAGGCTTTCGAGAAAATCGCAGCTTCGCCATTTCCAAAGAGAGAGCCTTTGATTTAGCCAATGTGGCATGCCAACACAAGACCTATGACGTGTTAAAGCGCCCTAATAAGCAAACTGACTAAGAATCGAGTATCGAACATTATTTACACCAGTGATCTTCTTGTCATCCTTGGCCCTAGCAGCTTTATTTAAGCCTAGGTGGATACGGTTGATACGGTGTAATTAATAAGTTGTTAACATGAAATAATAATAGATTACTTAGGTAGGTTTATGCTTCCAGCTATTTGGCTTAATTACTGGCTGGTAAGCCACTAACAAAGTGACCATTAAACCTGTATTATTCTATTTTACTCTCACAATTGCTAGTGTAGGAAAATAGCTGATCCGTGTTTCAATTTGTTTTTCTCTGACCACTATGGAAATACTTCGATATTGTGGCTTGTATTCGTGGACCCCTGGGGTCTTTATTTTCAATTCCCAGGACTGTTGTACACCATATGGCACTTGGAATTACAGAATTCTAATGAATAAATTACAGAATGCCTTCAAAGACAATTTACATTGAATTCTTGGAGTTTTCTGCGCAGCTTTCGTATTTTGCGAAGTGCAGTTTTGTTATGAACCATCAACTTTACAAAACTTCGAAAATCCTGAGGCGGGTTACGGTTATTATTTTTTGGGGCGTTTTAATTTAAATCTTTTATTAAATATATATGTTGCAGCCAAAAGTCTTAATCGGTCAAAAGTACTTATAACTGAAAAAATCAGGCAAAAGTAATTTTAACTGAACATGTTGGTCAAAATTAGCTTTGTCTGGAAATCGGTAGTTAATAGTGATTTTAACTGACAATAAGTGGTTAAAGTGGAGAGCAGTGGTGGCCCAGTGGTAACGACCGCGACTTACGAGATATAGGTCGTAGGTTCGAACCCTGACAGGCGCTTTACTTTGTTAAATTATTTCATCACCACTGCTCTCAAAACGGTGAAGAAAAACATCGTGAGGAAACCGGCATGTCCTAGAACCAAAAATTCGAAGACACATGACATCTACCAACCCGCACTGGGCCCGCGTGGTGGATAACGGCCCACTCCCTCTTACAGAGAGGAGGCATGTGTCCCAGCAGTGGGAACATTATAGGCTGATTATGTAAGTGGTTAAATGTGATTTTGGCTAAAGCTCTTAGTCAAAACTACTTTTAACCACTAGAGCATCAGTCAAAATCACTTTTAACCAGTTAGTAGATCTATGGATGTAATAATAGTAGATTTTTTGCCAACGGAGCAAATAACTATTTTGAAGGCGAGAGTGTTTCTTTGAATCCAAAGCGGAGCCTTCGTACCTAGAATAGAATCCCGAGCGCAGCGAGGGATTCAAAGTACGTCACTCGAGCTTAAAATAGTGTTGCTCCCGAGGTGGCCACACTATACTTTTTATCACCCTCTATGAAAAAATAAGTAAGTACAACTTATGAATAAGAATAGTACATTTATTTCCTTATTTACATACAATTAGGAGCAATACATAGAAATAATTAGAGGCTAATGTTTATATTTGACAATAATTTATGGAAGTCCATCGTAACAATTTATTACAACTATCCGTTAAAGTTAGCGCCACGAAAGATGAGACTTGACCCCGCCTCCCGCGCTCTTTCTACCGCCCCTATGACGTCAGGTCCCATCCCGCGCTCAGACCTCATACCGCTAAAGAGACCTAAAATCGTGTACTGCGCAAGTCAAACCACGTGGTGTGTCAAGTCTCATCTTTCGTGGCACGCATTATACAGTTGTAGATTTATTTACAGCTTGAGAATTAGAAGTAGTCTTAGAAAACGGTGTCTCAAGATGTAGGTATTTTTTGAGAAACTTGATTATTTTCTAGCATGGGTAACGTGACCAGACGTCCCGTTTTGAACGGAACTGTCCCTTTTTATAGTTACGTGTCCCGGTGTCCCCGAAATGATCTCTGGGACGCCAAATTGTCCCGTTTTCTGAAACCGCGCGAAAATTTTAGTAGTCGAGCCGGCTGGATCTCAGTTCTAAAGGCGATGTTGATAATTAAGATGAATATAAAAAAAAAAAATGCCAAGAGTTTATTCTTACATAAAATCGTCACCAGCTATATTAAAGCAAATTTGTTCCTCTGATAAATATAAATATAACTAAACGTTTCGGGTATATATATTTTTTAATTTGTAACTTTTAAGTTAACTGACTTTTTCTGAATAAATAACTTTAAAAAAGTGTTTTTTTCATTGACTACCTATTAATTAACCTAAATAAACCAATGTCCCGTTTTGAGTCAAAAAATAAATGGTCACGTTAAGCATGGGTGATGGTTCACGATGTTCTTTAGACGTAGATGGGCGCGAACCAGTCAAAACTACTTTTAACGAAATTAGTCAGTCAAAACTACCTTTAACCAGCTCCATTGGGCAAAACTAGTTTTGACTATAATTTCAGTCAAAAGTACTATTGTCGAGAGCTTCTAGTCAAAAGTACTATTGTCGAGAGCAAATCAGTCAAAAGTACTTTTGACTGATTTTGCTGGTTATGAGTTTTGAATGCAACATATAGGTAGATAACTTTAATATTTTTTAATTTGTTATATCAAATTATGTTAGCCAATAATAATAAAATTGTTATTCTTCTTTTCAGGTAAGCATGTCCAAATGCTGTATTGAAAAGCGTTTGTAAGTAAGAAAAATAATCTTATAATTTATTTTATCACGTAAACAAAACAATTAACCTTTGTGCCGACAATTATTTGCATCGGTTTATTTTTCTTTGAAACGTTTAGCTGCACGTGGACTAAAAATAGTCGTATCTTTATTATAATTTTACGAGCGAGATATGTAATCCTAACGACTGGGCTTAATAATCACGTCCTGCTTGTTTAATGGGACTTTCACTTAAGTTTTAGGGCTCCGGCTATAAACATGGCTTAGACGTGGATTGAACTTATATCACTTAACCGAAATATATATTATTTCATCCACCAGCATGACCAAACATCCATTTTGTCCAATATATTCACTCTTCCCGTATTGGTACTAAAGTTTTTTCTTTTATCTGGCCTCTAGGCTCTATCATCTACGTAGTTTACCCAAAACACTGCTGTTTGGTCATTTGAAGGTTCCTGCTTTACACCAATGCATTTCTTGATCATACAGTAGAATTTTACGATCAACCAGTCCAACCCAGCATAAGAGTAATAAAACACACCGATCATAGAGCTGCCCTCACAATGAACTCACAAGAGTACGATTGAACGTTCAGTCGCGTCAGAGACGAGTGTAATTCAATTACCGGCACCTCATAAATGGGTTAGTGGCCCGGCTTCCCCGCTACACACCAGTAACAGACGTCATGCCATTATCACATTACCAGTTATGTTGTTTTCTCTTGCGACCTCTGGAACTGTTTCCTGAATAAACTGGAAAATGTCCAGGGACCGATAACGCTGGGTATAGGCTTGTTTTACCTACGTTACCATCGTTTGAAGCTGTTAGGGACTAACCACGCTTATTCAGCTCTGTTCAGCTTTTGTCCACAGAAAACAACGATTTTGTATGAGATGCGCACGCATCCGTTCAGCCGCGGAAAGCTGAACGGAATCCATAGTCCATACAAAATCGTTGTTTTCTATGGCCAACAGCTGAACAGAGCTGAATAAGTGTAGTTAGTCCCTTAGTCTCAATATTTTGGGCCATCCTGCTATTCGTTGTTTTTGGCTAGTAGTCTCAATGTCTCGTACGTTTCCCAAAGGATTCTTCCATGGCATGAACAAAACGTAAAGGCTTCAATTTTTTAATCAAAATACAGGAGGTAACATTACGTGTGTCACTGTGTACACTAGTGTTGGTTCAATCACACAGGCGCACCTTAATTTTTTCCGTGAGCCATTAATTTATTGACCAGAATAAGAATGAGGCCAGTGCGTTTTACTTTAGTTTTACGCAAACAGGATATACACACAGGTACACAACGCATTCATAAGTCGCCAATCTTTTCCAAGGTTTACACGGTCAGCACCGTGTGAAAATATTGCTATAAATAGGTAGAGATTTTATCGCAACGCTGCTAACTTTAAATTGTAAACAATATTAGCCTTTTATGTTCTTAACTTAATACCAGTCATATCAGCTAGTTGGAATGTAGAAATATGTAGGTGTTTTCACAAACCTAATTAATTACATCCGACTCAAATGAGTTTTTTGCAGTAGGAGTTCCTCAAGGAGCCACACTCTTGCGCACTGCCTCCGATTGGAATCCGAGAAATGGCGGTCCGAAGTGCCCGTGTAGTACCATTTGTATCAAGTGTTGCGGTCTAGATCCGAATGTCATCCGTCCGAATTTAAAACATTTCCAATTCTGATAAAACTGGGTTCTGTATTTCGGATTCGGATAGGATGTAGTGCGCAAACGCTCTTACTGTAGTGATATTCCGTAAAAATCTCACTATGAAAACTTAGGTGAAGTGAGTTTGAAGTCAATTGAGTCAATCCCTAGCATCAGACGGAATGACAGCCCAGTACAAGCTCACTTCACCTAAGTTTTCACGGTATGATTTTAACAGAATAGACCGGCTGTTCCGAGTACGGATCTTGCAATTTAGAAAAGGGGACTTTCTAGGTGACTACGTCCAAGTCAAATAAGTTTTTTTTACATTAGAAGTTACTCAAGGGCTGTCAAGTAGCATCCTAAAAATTGTCGGCCACATGATCGATCGGGACTGAAATTGTGTTGGAAAAGCTCCCTTTGTTTATCTCCATTACTGCTGAATTTGTTACAACAGTTGATTTGTAAGAATTTCGTTTGCCAAATCCTTGTTAGATCTCCGTAACCTTTGCGAACCACCATGTTTTTGGAAAACAAAGAATCACTGTGAACTAACTTCAAGTTCTTGGTATTTAATAAAAGTCCTATGGTAATGAAGTTGAAAGCCCCCAATATTCTTAGAATATACTTTTAAATAGTATCGGATATTACTCAACATCGAACAAATCGAACAACACAAATACGCAACGGAAGGGAGCAATGTCAACCAATTCGTTCGGCCATTCATCATATTAAGTGATATTTATTGTCAGCTTAAGGGTATAAATCAACAGGGGAGCTGTTATGTTCCCCCACTGGTGATTTAATTTTATCCGAAACAAGTTTGAATCTCCTGTTACAAAAAGAAATTTTCATATTACACGTTTGTTAATAGCCAAGTGGTTAGGGGTTTATTTTGTGCGTCTCTCTGTTCATTACCTACATTACAGAAAACTATGATTGAATCTGGCTGGGCATAGAAAATGTCTTCACTCCAATCGGCAATTTCGATTTTCTTTAATTGCCGGGCCATAATTCTGTAAGTTATTATTGTACTTAGCTAACTTATAGGAGTGGGCTTATGAGCCTGATTAACAGCCTTTTCCTGCCACAATCGAAAGTGGAAATCAAAGACATCACGACTGACGTCTAATTTATATTTTAGTGTAGGTACACTATTACGTGTACAGATGGCATTTGATCAGCATGCCGTTTGAAATAACAGCTCGCGTGGAGCGACACATTCAGGAGGAGATATGGAACGCAGCGATTTGAATTCGATATAACGTGCGTTGGATGCTGGTCTCGAGCGAATAACTTTCTACTTTTTTTCTCCTTAGAAATCGCGAGAAAGCATCTGTTAGTGCATAATTAGCTGATTAAAAATATTCAATTTATAGGTAGGTGTTTTGGTAATTTGGAAGGTCATCGGTTTTCTTATACATTGTTTGTTGTCTTTGTATGTTAAATCGATATCTGCAAAGGGTATTGCTAGTTTTTCATATGAAAAAATATCTGTATTTAAAGTCAGTTCATATGTGTCATTTTATGCAGGCAATGCTATTTATTCTGATCACGCGATCTCTCACTATGCGGGCTGTGCAAGCGGGTTTATTGTTTTAGGTAGATACTTGTTGAGGAAAAAACTATGTGAAACTCGTTGATGGACGATGTTTACTTTGGGCGATGTCGAGATGATACTAGAATCCAAATTTAAGTTTACTTGTGAGTTGCGAAATCTGTTGACTTTATAATAGCTGGAAATCCGATGTAACATTGAAAATTACGACACTTTTCTTGCAATGATGAAATTTTTTGGTAGGTAAGTATATTGACGGATTTTAGTAGATTATCTTACTTTCATACTTTGATCCATAAAGCCTTTCAATGAGTCATCATTCTATTATCATTTTCACCCAGAAATTGTTTCGATTCTCGGTCTGAATGATGTCTTTGCCTAACTAGGTATAGCAAAGAATATTTACGCTATACATAGTAAAAAAGAAAACAGAAACGCTAAAGGACAAAAGTCATTGTAACACCCTTTCCTTCGGTTTTATTTATCGGTTAAAACGTTTGCCTAACGTCACGTCACGCCCCAACTATCAATCGTCCAGATTTCCAGTACGTTCGTCAAAACAAGTTTTTGTCGTTGTTATATTTTTTTTAATGACATAAAACAACGGATGACATCGGCGGACGTTACGGGACATAATTTCCGATGCAAAAAATTTAAATGTCTGTCGCAAGTTTTTTATAGTTCACCTTATTGACTTAATTCGATACGTTTCGGCAGATTTCAAAATATAATATTTATATCTGACGCATCTCAAATATTTTATCTAACAACTTTATATTTATACAATACTTAGCAGCATTTTTTTATCTCGCTAGTATCAAAAGTGTAATCGCCTTGAAATGTCACATGATACTGTTGTCATTTGATAAAGGAGAACTAAAAGTATCATGTATCGGATTTCAATTTAACTGGATATTTCAGCTTTATATTAAAACGGATTGTTATTTTATTCAGCCTTCTTTGTTCCAATTTTGGGCTAAGGTTTCGGCGTGTTTCCGTTGTCTTTATTGTTGCCATTGTCGCTGTTCCAAATTGAAGGCGTTGTTCTCCAAGCAGTTTTCGTGGTACTTAGACTTGTGAAGCTGGAAGAATGAAGAGCTCAGATCTTCCAACAATGTGCACCGTTACCCTTTTGTCATCTTCTCTCTCACAGTGGTGACCTTTACATATGTTTGCTATAGTAAACTGACCTTCCATACTTCCAATTACATTTGGTGGTCATTGGACCGGTTCAGTTAGATTTACGTGCTGTAGTTTTTATCTTATTCGTTGGGTTAAAAACAAGTATGCTACTATCCATAGCCCACTGTCATGTCATACCTTTCGGACATTTGTATTATAAAATGAATAATGTTGTTAATCAAATAAAACCTGTTTGGAATCTATTGTAACATCCAGCTGGGTCCCCGTCGATGACGTCACTTCATAGTGTGCGCGCGCGACGTGGACCGTGACGCCGCTTCCGCCGCTGTTTCCGCCTTCTACCACAGAATTATGTGAACTGTTCAATCGGATTTAATTTCGTAATAAACTTTAAAACGGGTAATGTCTTCAATGACTAGCCGCTAGAACGACCGTTCTGTCTTATCGGCTCCTAGTCCTACATTATGAAGAAGGTCAAGAATACTTCAGCTTTGTTTGCTTCATAAGTTCATATCATTGGCTAGTGCAAAAAACTCTTCATTATGCATTTGGAACACGAACGTGATCTGTGTCAAATATAGTTTTTATTAAACGATGGTTTCTATTGCTCAGGCGCTCAGCGTTCGAAGCGAATCATTAAGCTGGCCGTTAGATTAATTAAAACATGAATCATAGCTCGGGGAAGTCAACAGAAAGTCGATACTGGTATTACTTTATAAAACAAAACATTATTGAACCACAAGAAACCAGAGCTGGTCGAGTCGGACGGCCGCGCCTCGCCTGATGTCGTTTCGAGTGACATATTGCCACATGATACCGCATTATCGGATTTCGTCGTGCACTTTAATTAGCGCGTAGAGAAATGCTTGCTTAGGTCGTGATATCACTCCATCTAAGCCATTTTTCTGGTCTAAATATGAATGCGAATAGCTGTGAGGCCTCGTTTTGAGTTCAACGGGTGTTGGAACGCGCCATTGTGCAGTCTCATGTGCGCATACCTAATTATTTAAGGGAAGCTGGCTGCAGTTATGAATATGATATTGGTTATACGTTTGCAGTATATTTTGCTGCGAGACTGTTCCTGATGAAAAGTAAACGTCTAGGTCGGGCCAAATGAGCAGAATTGAATACGCGAATCTATGATTCACAAAGCAGAATAAACGCTAATAAGATTAGATAATACCTTCACGTATATGTATATTCTTCCTTCCGCCTTAACAAGCCTGGTATAATGGTAAACATGCACGTTGATGACTCATTCAAAAGCCGGTACTGTATAGTTTTACCATACAAGTTTACTGACCCTTTAAGCGATTAGCTGGACGGTATACAAAATCGATATAAAAGGCTTATATCAAACTAAATTTAAATAGAGTTAAATCTAAAAATTTAGCTTTAGTAGCTTAACTCAATACCCTTCCACAAACTGCCTGAATATAGTGAGTTTCATGAGATTAGGCTAGACGGGATCCATTAAATACACCATTCATAAAATGCCCACCATTCAGTACTTCAGCCGCGCACTGAGATGAAAAATCTGCTCATCTCATTCTGCAATTGAAAATTCTTCTTAACCAGAATAGAATATATGGGACTATAAAAGTATTTTATTTCCAAGTCCTATTACTTATAAACTTGACAGCTTGTCTTTTAGACTTAGTTTTATTTTACCTAAGTCTTCGTTGGCATAATATATACCCAAGAAACCTTTTTATTTTTATAATCTGAAGAACCAAAGCGGTTTTGGCAACGTCGTAATATGGAGCGATTTAAAACAGACGAATTATTATAACAAGAACAAAACCGAAGGTAGTATCACTTAGGGGTCGTCGATTTCCTGATTATATAATCTTTTATTTTAGAGTTCACGGTTAATTACATCAATGTTGCATCAGTCCATTAGCTCTACTTATCAACACCGATAGTCCGATAAATTGACATTTTATGAGTCATGGATTAAACCCATTAAACACGTGAGCGATAGAAAGTGTTGACTGACGATGTTATAGAGTTTCGTGTAACCTTTTACGAAACGTGTCGTGCATGTGAATTATTTATTGTGCAGCTCGATTTTAATCCGCTCTGCCGATAACGAAATGAATTACATAGGATTTTGAATTAAGAGGCGTGAGCCAGGGCTGAGGTGAAAGTGTCCCACTCTCAGAACAATCGATTGTCGTTCTTTGAAGTGTCACTAAGATATATGATAGATATCTCAGACTTCCTAGAAGCTTATGTTGCAATATATGAACACTTTCAACACATCAGTGTACCTAGATCACGTAGATCACAGTCTGACTATACAATTTACATTCAGTAGAAAAGAAAACAGATGTAATTACGTTGAATTTTACTGCATCTGATTAAATTTGAGCTGGAGTAAATAAACGTACGGCGATTGTGGGAGGTGAAAGAATTATGGTAAAAAGTTTAAAGTCGACCCAGATTACCGACCATGGCGCCGGTCGCGGACGTTTTCTTGTTTATACGATAATGCCGTTCCACAAACACTCGTTATGTTTATGGCCAGACAAATAAGAACTGTTAGATTTAATTGGAAAACGACCCCCTCGACGAATGATGAATAATCATGTCCGTGTCATTATAATAATATGTATTGCTTCTTTTACAACAAAAACAGACCTGTTTAAAGATAATACGCCAAGGAATTCTTTATAAGATACTTTGTAGCTTCAGACAACATGAGAAGTCATTATCTTCTTCTTACGTGCACATGGACGCGTCAGGTCGCAAGCTCATTAAAGTTTAACAGTCACTCCTCCGCGAGTTATTTTTAAGTTACAACCAAACACGGTGTTCCAAGTTTGTATACTTGGCTTCACCTGAAACATCTAGCGTGTTGAAATAGTTAAAGCGATGCAACAACGTCTATTTCTGTTTCGGGAGCACCGACCCATTGTCGAATACTCTTCATTCACAGCTGTGATGATTCACTGCATTGTTCACGCCTACACTTAAACTCTCTAGACTCCCGACCATGTGTTACCACAGTTCTTACTTAGACAGTGCCGTCACAAACCGACCCACTTGAATGTGCCGAAAGCGATATCGTTTCGTTTCGTATCTTTTGTATTGCAAGAGAAACCTTGGTCGTAAGCTTTTTTGTCCGATACTTACTTATCTGCTGGTTTTTGTGAAGTAAAAATTGCTGCAGGGTGTGAAAAAGGCTCCGTTAAGCCACTTGAAGATACATCTAGTACAGGATCAGAATGACACAAATAGTTGACGGAAAAGGCAGTGGCCTGTGTGACTGAGGGGCCCCGGCCGGTCTCATTAGTTCCGTTAAGGAGACTTAAGCGTGCCACTGCAACTGTACAGCTGACGCTAATGCACTAAATGTAGCAATTATACATTAAAATACAAGTTCCATTGACTCATTGGCCGAGCAAATGAAGAGTACAGTTAATTCTTGACGCACGATTTGTCTCTATAGAAAAGCAAATACATCAATGTGTTGTTAAACAAAATGGGCCATTTCATGTGCTCCCGATATCAATGTAAAGCTTTTTAATTAATACAAAAGCTGTAAATAAGGTTATCAATCATGTTAAATGGCTTTATCTTCATTTGAATAGGTGCTAAGACCGTGGCTGGACAGACAGCCGAGCCATTAGAGGCATCTCTTTAAGTAGTACATTTAATGACTCATACATATACAGTTGGGTGTGTATATTGATGGCACTTATGAGTCGTTCACCGACTTCTAACATCAATTACACCAATTGGTGTTATCTCGGCTGAGTGCATCTGTGAGCGCTTTTCGTTCTTGCAATAAACCAATGTTTCACACTACACACAATACTGTACTGTGAGTGTGAACGATCAGTATCTAGACGTTAAGTAACATAAGCTTACGTCTTAGTTTCCTCAATGCTGACTTTTATTTGTTTGTTACAAATAAAAGTAAATTCCCACGGGATCGAGAAAACCTCGCATAAGTCTCGATCCCGTGGGAATTTCGGGATAAAGGTCATAATGTCCTAATTGCGTAACACCCTGTCAATTACAATCTAAATCATTTTGAGGGATATTGCTAATCCATTGCTTCATATGTTCGAAAAATGTGTCTGTTTAACAACGTAAATAACTCAATGAATGTTGTTGAACTGTCAAAATAAAAGCCATTGCTACTGTTAGTGTGTTATGCAATTACCCCGTTGGTGGTCTGCCCATGTGCCAAATTTAATCCAAATCCCTTCAGTGGTTTAGGCGTGAAAAGGTAACATACAGACAGAGTTACTTTAGAATTTATATTACTAGCAGCGCCCCGCGGTTTCACCCGCATTAGTTTCGATCCCGTGGGAATATCGGGATAAAAACTATCCTATATCATTTCCCGGGACTCATACTATCTCTATACTAAATTTCATCTAAATCGGTTCGGCGGTTTAAGCGTGAAGAGGTAACAGACAGACACACTTTCGCAATTATAATTTTAGTATGGATGGATTAGTATGAATATATTTTTGGTAAGTAAAAAAATTCTTATTGATCCAACTTGGTCGGGTTTAGGTCAATATCCGTAATATTGCCCTGTTGGCCTTGCACCGGTTAGAATGTGTAAATGCGTTTTAGCTTTAAACTGGAAATATTTCATTTTATCACCTACCATTCAATCTCTACTGTTATTGTTCCGTAAAGTGCATTTCAATGGTATGACCAAAGTTATTTATTCTGCGATGATTGACTAGGAAACATCAGATTATAGACTGATCGATTATCGGATGAAAGTGACAATATTTCCTCAATATTCAGTATGTTTTTTCTTTCCGCAATTTACTGGTTCGATTATGTTTTTATATGATAGATATTGCTGAGAAACGAAAGTTGCGTTTCGTTAGTTTTCTTCATTCTATTCTAATATGCCACTATTTGTATATTGTGCTAGTTGCTGCCCGCGACTTCGTTCGCGTGGCATTAATACCTTTTGATTTTCTTTTTTTTTTCTAAAATAAAAGTAGCCTATTTTACTCCTTATAACATCAGCTATCTGCCAGTGAAAGGGCCGTCAAAATCGGTCCAGCCGTTTCGGGGATTAGGTTGAACAAACAGACAAAATGTTTCAAAATTATTTTTTTTGTTATAATTACCGTATACACTTTCATATGCATTTAGTAAAATGCAAAATTACAAACAGACACTTAAATTTTATTTATTTGTATAGATGTATAGATTCATGCCCATCACTCTCGCAGCTGTTGATCTTCAAGAAGTTATGAATGATCGAATCCTTTCTATCTGTTATCTTATCAGTAGATTTTAAATCAACTCTTCTATTGGAGCGATAATATTCATACCAAACGCTTTTATCAGTATATCGTGGCAGTAGAGATATTTACTAAAGTCAATATTACTGCGAAGTAGTGAAATCTGTTGGGACTTTTGGCGATATAAAGGTACGTACTTATAAGAAAATCTATGGAAACAAGGAAGTTCCTGCTGTAAAGCTTAACTTGACATGGGTCGACTTATATAATCTTACTTACGTCAAACATTTCATGTTAGCCAAAACTTTGGCACGCTTACCCATCGTCTTCAAACAATAGAAGCGCTGCTGGTGCGAGTATCATAGCAGCAAATAGCTGTTTTACAACATTTTCAGATAAATTGTTTGGGACTTAAGTGAAAACGTTAATGTTTTTTTAATCTTCTGTGACTACGCGCGCTATTTCAATTACTTTCTCTTTAGATTTTCAGATAATATGCCTAAAAAAAGATTTCGCTTTTGTTTCTTAAATTCGTTTTTGTTTGGAGTTGTATGAAAATAAATTGCTACGTTCGTTGAAATTGTAACAAAACAATTAGCAATTTGTATCAATCAAAGTGGAGTCCATAAAAAAAACATAAGTATTCCACATTTTTCAAACATGTAAAAAAATGCGAACGCTTACTCTAATACTGACACATATAGCACATACAAATTCCATCCGTTGAATTTAAACAATGCAACAAAATTAAGAATTTACGCAACATGAGAAATATACGCTACATGAAGATTTATAATTAAATAACACTACAAGTAATTAATTAGCTTGTATTACAAAGGTGAATCACTGCAAGTGTATTCAATGGTATATTATGTCCCGTTAAGTTAGCAGTAATATATGCAATTGTCATTATGAATAAATGGATATGAATAATACAATGGCACAATTTGAATAATTTGTTATTTTTTTTGATAAACGACTCAATTTACATGCTTTGATTATATAGACAGCTATTATAATGTATACATACCTAATCAGCCTATATTGTTCCCACTGCTGGGACACAGGCCTCCTTTCTGTGAGAGGCAGTGGGCTGTATTCCACCACGCGGGTCTAGTGCGGGTTGGTGGATGTCACGTCTTCGAATTTTTGGTTCTAGGACATGCTGGTTTCCACACGATGTTTTTTTTTTTATTTGAAATGGTTTTGCTCTTGACTAGTTTTCTCTTGGTCAGAGGTGACAGAGACAAAGTCGAGAGTTTCCTTCACCGTTTTGAGAGCAGTGGTGATGAAATAATTTACACAAAGTAAAGGTTCAGGGTTCGAATCTACGATCTACAACTCGTAAGTCGCGTCCGTTTCGACAGGGCCACCACTGCTCACCACTGCTATTATTTATAATGGTATTTCATCAATATTCCAACTCGTTATGGTTATGACGTACATAAAAAAAATTGCTACCCGTTAAGTTTTGAAACATGTTTGATAACATTTATTGAATAACTCACGGACAGTAACCCTTTCATTTGCATTCTTAGTTGCACGGAACACCAGTATGTAATCAATTGTGAACATCGTAATAATAAGTAACCACAAGTATACCACCTATATTATTTCGTGTAATTTTAGTAATTGATACGTTTCGTTTCGGGCCATTGTGAAAGATAATCAACGTGGTGAAACGTTCCAGCAATTATTATCCATCGTGTTTATTGGAATCTAGTTACAAAATTTCTAATGATCTCTTGTTTTGATGTGCTGCTCCTGTCATGTGGATCGGTATGGCATTAGTGGTTTTATTACGCACAGTATAATATGCCTAATGAATGACGCACTAGGCCGGGTTGCGGCAGACACTCGGCCGTAACTTGGGCACGCCCTATTCATTGGTTAGCGCACCTGGCTGCTTATGCGTTATCTGCTCGTGATTATACTTTGGCTCGTGCTAACAATTTATATCTTGATTATATTGTTCGAATTGCTTTCGTATCCTTCATGAATTTCTTATTCTATCTTGTCCAGAATCTGAAAGTATTTCAATAATTTCGTTTCACATAATTTAACATTTCAGCAACTTACCGAATCGTGACTGCAATTAAAAAAAATTATCCAATATTTACTTGATAGAAACGCATCCGTTACACCGAACGAGATTAATTATTAATTGGGATAAATACGTTTCGCACGTTGCAATTCATCAGCCATTCGGAATAGATGGTGGGTGCAACAATCATGCGCCCACGCTCGCTCTGAAACAATGAGTCGTGAATGAGCCGCTAAACACAGCCATATATGGCACAACATCCTACGAGTCAATTCTACTAATTTATTGCTGGTATATAAACAGAAACTATGTTCTTTTGTACAACATTGTGAAATGGAAAGTTTGAAATTGCAATTTTAGTCAAGTCAACATTGTATTATTCAGCAACAACACAACAGTCGAAGATTTGTGGTGTAACTTTTGTAGATAGAGCCTTAGAACTGTTTATGTATGTATTGTATTCAGATTTTCAAAAACTTTCTCCTCAAATAATATTACAAAATTCGAGGTTTCGGCAAATTAATCATAAGCAGCGATAGTCTCTTTTGTCATCACCCCATCCCATCATCAAAGAATTATGAGCAGACACCGTTATCAGACTCTTTCTCCGATCACAGGTGCGACAGCTACTTAAATTGTTCTTGCAATTTATGGGGCAGCTGCCACAACCCGACCGACCGAATGTCAATAAGGATGACATGTCTGGACTTCTGGAGTGAAGATTATCAAGATTAAGCCTAATTAGATTGCACATAGTCTGTGGAGGCCTTATGTGTACGTGCACGTGCGTCGATATTTTGCGTACGTGAGGGGTCGAGCGTTCAATGAGAGGCGATAAGTTCGGAAATAACATCGGTGCTATTAGGAATACTTTAGTGCTTTGCTGCGGATGGTAGTAATATTTGAAATAGAGAGGAAGGATGCCCCACAGATTCATAAATGACGACGTTATGGAATAATTATGTCAATGATCCAACTCTATTGGAGATAGTCACAATGATTCTCGGCAATTTGACCCTTCCAAGAAGCGCTGGTTGCGCTGCGGAGCTGTCTTCAAAGAAGCCTCATATAAAGCAAATATATGTTATTACTAGCTGCGCCCCGCGGTTTCGCCTGCGTAAATGTCGGTCCCGTTGGAATATCGGGATAAAAAGTAGCATATATGTTAATGCAGGGCATTGCAGGGTGTCTGCTACCTCCATACAAAATTTTATCAAAATTGGTCTAGCCGTTTGAGCGTGAAAAAGTAACAAACATATAAACACACACTCACAAACTTTCGCCTTTATAATATTAGTGTGATAAGAATAGCATTATAGCTGCCCTGAGAATTCACATAGACAAAAATGTCTACGAGGACTATTAGTTATTGTTAGAGTTCACAAAGGGTTGTTTTATAATTAATTCAATGATTGTACGCGATGTTTGCGTCATTATGAGAACTGAATTGTGTATTTTGCAAACTTGAAGTAGGTACGAAATGGTTGTATGTGCTAATTGCATTGTTCGATTTATTATTGTCAATGGGATTATTTTGTAAAAACGTACCCAGCGTTTGTCTTGTCAATATTACTTGATTTTCTTCTCTGTTTCGAGTGTCGCTATTGTGTAGTCATTATCAATAGTCTTAGTTTAATTGGATTCGAGAAAAACTCACGAAGAACGATTTCGATATTGGTAATATTGATGTGTCAGCTATGGGAATGGACTCTCTTTTATATGAAACTATGCATTCTACTTTATTTGCAGTTGCTTTGTAATTAAGTAGAGTTACAGCCGTTTTTCGATCGATACAATTATTGCCGCGCAATGATTTGATTAGATCCGTGAAGGAAATACGTTAAAATTGGTCCCTTAACATGCAATTGTGTTTTTTTTTTCAATGGCCGCATGCACCGGTTTGGTTTCACGCTTTGTGGGCGATTGGGCGGCGCTCGACCACGCTTGGCTGTTCACCGGCATGCGGGTCTTTTCCGTATGCGTGCACTAGTTTCCAGCTAAAATACATACATGTATAATTTAATACTATGAATTCGCTTTATGGCATTGTTACAAGCTTTTTGTATTATAGTTTATGGTTCTATATTTTGATGATACACCCTTTTGTTATTATATGGGTTTGATAGCCTTTGAAATATGCTAAATTGTTGGGAAACTTAGAGCAATTTCAGATAGTACTCATAAAACGAGATCACATCCGAAAACGTGTCACCGAGTGATGGAAAGCAACATAAATCGAAGTTCCATGTTCATTCAATTTCAATCCCAGACAATTTGCGTAATTAATTTCTATTGTTAGTCATTTTAATTAATGCCTATCAACACATGAACACATAATGCTTATGCACTTTAGAAATAATGAAGTAGGTATGTTGGTGATTATTTTTTTAAAACCTTTTGTTACGAATATATAAAAATGTTATTATTTTGTCTGCTGCGTGAGATCGTTTATTGCACTTATTTGACCAATTATCATCGCATACTGCATGAACAGTTACAAAACTGACTATAATTAAAAATTGCTGTTCGAAAGCTTGCATTCAAAGTCAAAGGTGTAACTAATGTGTTTATTATGCAAAATATGAACTTGAAGTATGTTTCGTCCTATTGAATTAAACCAACTATCTTACTATGTATTAATTCTCAGGGATTAATGTTAAATGTTTCTTTATTTCTTCATTCATTTGATAAATCGCCTCATTTTCTTTTACACAACGTTTCCTCATTAACGTTAAAACAATTAAGATACATCTCACTCTATATTCACTCTTCATCTATTAACACTGTTACTCCGCCATGAAGAAAATCTGTTTCAAATTACCACAGCACAAAAATCTTCTTACATTTTTTGTTGCTCCACAATGATCTGAACAAACTTTTTATCTGCCTCATTAGCTGTCTGTCGCAACAAAAAGTTAACGAGGATCATGAGTACGAGTAGATATCGATAGTGAAATTAATTGCAACGGATCTCGAGGTCTCATAATATCGAAAATTAACCCTAAAATGGATCGAGCAAGCCAGAGAGTGAAAGCACGCAACGCTTGATTGGATCACGTTGCTCCTCGCTTGTTTTGTTTTATTGGCAAGTGTCAACAGTTTGCCAACATCCAATTCGGACACGGTTGGTATCGTCAATTCTTCTTGGGTATTTACCAAGTTATAAATTGTCAATAATTTTGCCACAGCTTAGGACCAAGTGTAAAAGTATACTATAGCAGCGTAGAATTTGGAAACGTTGATAGTACTTGTTCAACTTGTTGAAGCATTTTCCTTTTACGGAACGAATTTCTGATTATGACTACAGAGTTCAGGGTTTTTCAATGCAATAAAACCATCATCCCATATATTACCAGACATAAAATAATACAAAGTAATTAATAACACAGTAATTGCTTTAATCAACTGATGTTGCTAAAGGTATAAAATCTACTGACTTTTCACAACAATTTATTTGTTTGTTTTCGCCTCAGCATTTTTTGTTCATTAATCAGCATATTTTTTTCTGCAACCTGGAATCTAGTCTGCTTACCTAGTTCTTTTCTACTTGATAATAATAGTTGTTCTTTCTTGTCAAGTTTCATTGCCTGTCTTACGAGGGTGCTTTACCATGCCTAAATATGGTTGTCACCATTCCTGAGTTCCTTACGGAAAAACTCTGTGGATGCGTAAACTAGAGATTCGATTAGACTTAACCAAATCAATAACATTTTTAGTTAAACCTTTGTCCCAAATAATTGTCTTGTTTTGTCCTGTTTAAAATATTTCTTACATTATAATCAATATCCAGAATAATGCTGATTCAACAAGTAGGCATCGGTAATTGTGTCACCAAAATGTAGTCAATGTTTTGACGACAGAATAATGTAGAATGTGTCGAATTCGGTATAGTGATGAAAAACTGAAATGATGTAGTAGAGTAGATGGCTATAGGTAGATATCTAATACACCTACGTATAGCCGTATATGTTGGAGCAATCAGAGCATTACTTCCCTATGTATTAGTTATGGAATATTTTTCGCCTTTTGCAGTTTGCCCTCTAAGCATAGCGTGTTAGGTAACATTAAAAATAATGTTTTTTCTCAGGTCTCCATCACTTTTTGTATCTTTGCCCGTACATTTGATTATCATACGAGTGTCCTATTTTTTGTACTTGCCATTTGACGACGTATCGCGTGTTCTAACATAATTGATGTACATACTGCACGCAAAATATGGCGTTGTAAATGATATGTTCGTTCCTTCATAACTAGTGTTTTTCATAAAATGACTCAGCCTTGTTTCTCCTATTAGGAGGAGACCTTGATCTTTCTAATTTAAATCATCTTATATTTTGTATTGTTATAACACTTATAAATCCAATTTGCAAAGTTGAAGCCAACTTCGTTTATTTAAACCTCTTTGTATACAATGAAAGACTTTTGGGGCTTCACTTTTGCAAACTACCATTAGGTACATTGCTTACAATAGAGTTTATTTGTTTTATAACATGTATTTGCGACTTATTGAAAATAAGAAAATGTTTAAAAATATTTCTTACTGCAGTTTTCAACGACGCATAACTACGTTTGTTAAAATTTCGTTTCGTTACTGAACGTGAACACAGAATTTAGGTGTAGCGCAGCCATTTGCAAATGTATGTACGCGTGCGCAAATGCGGTTTACATTTACCTCTCGAAATAGGACAATGAATACGATAGTATGCACGATTTCATTTTTTGCGAAGAGCGAATTTTAATAATTTACCGGCTGGTCGACCAAATCGGCCAGTGGATGCGTCTGACTGACGTGATTCTGACTGATGTGACATCAATCAAAGTCAAAGCAAATATTAAGTACGAAAGGATCTACATCATTTTGTAAATATTATGTCACAGTGCACATTATTGCCCCTTCTATTTGCAGTGTCACTTGCAATAAAGGTTGCCAATTTCTACTGTATTGTACAAGTTTCGCAAACTATCTATTGGTTCTGCTTCAACGTTGCAATGTTTTCGCAGGTGCAAAATGCTTGTCACCACTCCGCTTCGGGCAAACTTTTTCTGTTTCATGTATAAAGAGTTTGTTTTGTATTATCATGCAAATAGTGTCTCCTTTCTGTGTCGCGACTCGCGTTATTACGGCTTCCATAAAAGGCTTTCTATATTATAATAGTTGGCAACAACTTGAATAGATTTCTTTTAATGCGACCTAAATACTATCATCATTGTTTTAGAGCCATTGGAATGCTCTGAATACAGATGGCTGATGTTAAGTTATAATTGTGTTGATATAATAATAATATGTTATTAAATTCATGAGCACACGATCTAACAATACCTTTTGTATTGATTATCGCTTTCTCCTGTAGCGTGTTGTATTGTGGTGTCAACTTGATACGTTATGAATTCCAAGAAAACACGTCAGTTATGGAATCTTCTTTATAACAATCCGTGATTATATGATTTTTCCCTGTTTATTATTCTCATAACATACTCGTTGGTCAAGTGGTCGCATGCGCTAATGCTGAGCATGAGGCCCTAGATTCGATAATTCGATTTAAAGGTCGGGCAAATTGTGATTCGATTTTTCTATCTTGAATTTTTCAAAAGCATCCCGTAGCCTGGATTTGGGATTAGTTGTTGGCAATAGGCTCGCCCCCATAACTGGCGAAATGTAGATGTACTATAGGTACACCTCAGCCCAACCCAAAGGGAAACGAGGCATGATGTTATGGATACCATTGTTGACAAACGTTAGTGGTCGTCACTTGCCATAAAGCGGTCTAAGTACAGGTTAATAAAGCGGTTAGCACAGCTCTTCGTTAATAGTTGCAGTAAACACCACAAGAGTTGTATAAATTGTTTACTTGCGTAAATGTTTCTCAGTCATATTGAAACAGAAAACTTGCCTATCCGACCTCAAAATAACGAAAATAGCTTCGCTAAATTCGCTAGCATTTCAGCTGACGCTGAAAACCTTTGCACCCTTTCATAAGCAAATTATTTGTGCTTATTATTTCGCATACAAACACAGAATATCATCATCTTCATCATTTCAGCCCGGAATCAGCAACTGCTGGGTACCTACAGGCCTCCCCTTTCTTCTGCCATACTTCCCGGTTCTGTACGTCCCTCATCCACGTGTTTCCCGCGCCTTTAACAATATCGTCACCCCAGCGCGCTTTTGGACACAAAATATCACACTAATATTATAAAGGCGAATGTTTGTGAGTGTGTGTGTGAGGGTGTGTTATGTTTGTTACTTCTTCACGCTCAAACGGCTGGACCAATTTTGATAAAATTTTGTATGAAGGTAGCTGACACTCAGGATTAACATATAGGCTACTTTTTATCCCGATATTCCCACGGGATCGACATTTACGCGGGTGAAACCGCGGGGCGCATATAGTACGAAATAGTAACTTAATTTTTTGACCACTTTGCTTCTATACAGTTTTAAAAGAACAGAGCGTTTCTCAGTTTGCCGTAAATCGTCAACAAAATACGTAACATAGTGGTTATGTATTTGACAATTACGTGAAGAACTCTGTAGATTGTGTAAAAACGTGGGACCACGAATTTTCCTAATATCTCGTGAGTATGACAAATGTTCTAGATACACTATATATGTGTTTTTATATACATTATGTATAGGGAATGGTTGATGTGGCTTCGAAGTCGTGAGCATTCGTAATCGATGTGAAGTGATACCTGAGGCACGTATTAAATACAAAAGGTTTCTACATGAAGAGAAACATAATTATTATTCATACTACCTTACAGACTCCGATCTCAAAGTACGATCGTGCCTTCTAAAAATAAATAAATATGTATTCAGAATTAAAACTGGTAATATATTATTATCATTAAAATTTTAGAATTAATTTACAAACGTGTTATATTGCTAGACGCCTTTTATACAGTTAACAAAAGAGATAAGTATGCAGGATCGTCGGATATAGTTGAAGTTTAGTAAGAAACCGATGGATGTTCTCGAATAAAATTTTATTTTTTAACAGAAAACAAACAGCTCATTTACCAAATTAAATTTGAGTCGACAACATCCATCTGTTTCTTACTAAACTTCAACTATATCCGACGATCCTGCATACTTATCTCTTTTGCTGACTGTACAAGGAAAAACCTGTAGATACCATATGCAGCAGGAGAAAAAAAAAGAACTTGAGACTAACTGACGCAAAGATCTTTAAAATGGATGAGTGAAATAAAATCTCGAAAAAAAAACAGTTATAAACCCCTCGCGCAACTAACCTTTCAGAGCCACTCAACAACGTAACTGCGAAGACTCAAGTAAAGACGACCGAAAATTCGCACACCGGCTGCCAGCTGTTCCTTGGGGACACTGAGTTTTCGCAGTTTGATCAGATTACAAGTAAAAACTGCTTTCGTTCCAGCTGATAAATATTATCTTTTAAGACCTGTTACAACACTCACAGAAGCCAGGAAGATAACTATGAGATGACATTATTCTAAAGCAAAGACCACACACAGCGCTAAGAATGCAACATACTCATCCAGCATCAAATGTTTTAGAACGCACGAAACTCTCCGACACTGACGAGTGTTAACTGTTTACCTCCCATCAGTTTAGTATCGTACAGAAATAAACGATACACTGTCTTCAAAACAAACAGGGCGTGCGTTAATAAAATTAGAACTTAAAATTCCACAATGGCCCGTAGATTGCCCAAAAGTACCGTTGCTGTTAATCTTTCTAATTAAGCACCTCAACATTGCTTTGCCGTGGGCACAGTAAACGCACAGTGAATGTGAACAGCACTCGCTACGTGTAATCTCTTTTTCATACACAATTACACAGCTATAACTTCTACAAGTTCGTATTTAGCTTGCTTATAGCTTAGGTTTCACGGGCTTTCTCACTTGCGGTAAGTACAGATTTGATTGAAAACCTTTATGGTTGATTGATTAGTCATTTTAATACCCGCGGTTTTCGCTTGAACGATGTAAAGTGAAAATTAGGGCACGTGGAGAGTTTTTGCGGCAATGATGGAAAGGTAAACATCGATCATGTAGATATAATCGATTGGATATTTGATCATTCATCCTTCATCAATTCGCTTCCCGTTTACATCACACTTACAAACAGTCAGTGAAATATTCTGTATTGCTACAATCGTGCTGTAGCATCTAAATAAAAGTGATTTAGCACGATTGAAGCTTTTAGTAATTTTGCCTCTCATTATTGAAGGTCGGTTACTCATCCTATGCAAATTCTATTACACACTTACCTAATCTTCAGTTCTCACAATTAAGAACGTTCTACGCTTTAATACGAATAACATTAAAACCACCTTCGAAACCGTTCTCAATGATTTTCTATGACATAAAAACGCAGGAAATGCCTCTCTCATTAACCGATTACCTAATGAACCGACCGGATCTCTTATAATAATTTTCCGCCTCATTGTTCAGAACGCCATCCTTGTCCCTATTCACAGACGAAAATAATATTATGTAGGTACTCGTAATAGTAACATTTATTTTAATCGATGCAGATTACTCGTCACGTTCGCCCGAGTACACAGATGTTATAAGTGGTTATAGAAATTATTATAAAAAATAAGTACTCGAGAATGTGGCTAACGCTAACGGTAAGATAATAATGCTGGTTGTTATTCATCGCGGCGCATGTAGAGCGGCCATCGAAACGAATTCGTCTCGTAAAACGTAAGTATACGTGGCGTATGACGGTATGAGGTGTATCACGTTCAGTGATTGGGCCATCAAGTGATAATGGAACACCTGATTGTTTTGCCAATATCCGTTGTCACGAACATTGAAAGCTATTAACAGAAGCAAAAAGCAGATACTCACAGGCCAAAATTGAGTTGAAAAATACTTAAATAAAAATATATTATGAACTTTTCAGCATTCTTCATTGCCAAAGTTTAATTTATAGCTAAGAATGGATATTGAATTTATTCAAACCAATAAACATTCGATGTGAGTCAGAGCATTTACACAAAAAATTGGTTCAAACTTTATCACAATAACATTTGTGTTAGATGGGAAATCTTCTATTGTATTATTTTTTATATCCGAATAATATCAGCCGTAGCCATTGGCCATAATGACCATAGTCAACTCGCCTACTGCGTACTTCACAGGCGTTTGTCCTTGTACAGCACCTAGATTGCAAAATTAATCATTATCTAGTAACTTACCTACAGCAACATTGTTTAAACCAGTGACAATACAATTTTAGAATATCTTGTCACGACACTTTGTAACGATTGTTGGTAAACCTACTAGAACTTTACACTTGCGTTATTGTTTCCCACCGTTCTCACACTAAAATTCGATATGTTTGACAACTGGGTGGGTACCCCTTTTTCAGGGCTTAGGATATTGTAATTCCTCAAGTTCGAAATTGAATTGTGGAGGCCAAATGGCACTCGGCCGTGTAAAACTGATTTCATCGGTATTTGGTTAGACTGGAAGCCTACATAAACATAATTATAATGGAAGAGTCTAGACAGATGATTATATTATTTACTGAGCTGTATTCTTAAACTATGTAGGTACTAAAAAACGGACAACTACCTATAGAACGTTTTTTGACTCGTTGTCCTCGCTCTCACTCGGATCTACGTGATTTATCAATCTTCGTTTAAGTACTTTTCAATTTGACAGTGACGCATTCGCACATTCGTTTGATTTGTTTCAAGTAGGTACCTACATGTTATTGAAGATTTGAAGATACTTGTTTTATCTTATGTATTGAAGATGGTGAAATCTTCCGCTACATCGATCGGGTGCCGTCGTGATTGTATAAACATTTAGACATCCAACACCGAGTGCAATCTAAATACTCATCATTACTCGCATTTATGAAAGTGTCATTATGTTATGTACATGTGCACGCGTCCACAATTTGCATATTGTTACGTCTCGCCGGGTGAAAATAAACAATCGACAGATCCGGCACTAACATCTAATCACGACGGGCAGCTTAATGTCATAACACATTAGTGAATTGCTATTATAATATCACGCAGCTGGTGTGGATGTAGACACGGCCTTGCTCTGACGCAATTGTGAAGAAAGTGAAACTAAGAAACCTCCAAAACGTAGTGTCATTGAATGAAAAGTCCGTCGATTGTTGCGGTCGTTTGTCAACAGTCTATAGGCCAGCCATTACCGCCAGAACGCGCTTTCTCGACACCGTGCCGTACTGCTATTGTAGATAACATAACTAGTTTTCGTTAATTGACTTGGAATTATTCAAAACCGTAAACCAATACGTCTAGCGGAAACGATTTTATACAATCCTGCAAACTTTCCTTTTCTAGAGTCTTAGACTCTAAGAGTCTAGCAAGTAACGCAATTCATTGCGAATGCAAAGAGAACGGGTTGCTATTTTCCAAATTTGGTGTCAGACACTTTAGTATTGTTATTAAGCGTAGTAAGGCTAAGTTATTGTTCCAACCCAAATGACACCGTTGAGATAGTTCATTCACCTTTCAACTTTATTCTCTATAGACACCAAAGTTAGTTACTTAGTTTCACACAGAGCTGACTCAAAGATTGATAACTTCATAATGTGAATCATCTATCTTCCGAACTGTTCCATTCTGTTTTCAGACGGAGACATGTGCGTCATTCAGTTATCTAAAATGACTAAACTTGAAGACTAATAGCTTTCAGTACTGAATGTGATCTCATTATGTGACATAAACGTTTAATAAAGGGTTATCTGTATCATGCTATGTTAGAGCCAGCGAAGTTATAACAAAGCTCCAGTCCAATATATCCGTCAATGTATCCGTTTCTGTATGTTACCAGATGATGTCCTTTTAGCAACTGACACAAAAGCAAAACGAGGAAAGCAGTGGTTCGGACAGGCTGTCAATTATATTAACGACTGAATGTGGAACTCCGTATTGTTTACAGTAACAATAGCAATCGTGTCACACATACATTATACGAATTCGATTCAATATAACATTATTTATATTATTCGCAGAAAAACTCCAGTCTGCCTACTGAATCTACAGTTGCACGTTTATTTTATCTCAAGAGACGTTTATTTTATCTCAAGAGAACTACAAATCTTTTCGTACCTCGATAAGAATAGTATGTTGCAAACTCACAATGTAATGTTGAAATTCGACCCTGCTGCATTATCAGCACTTTGAAAACGACATCGACATTCTCTGTGGTATGTAGCATAAGCACTCTTATCACACTGATAAAGGTTTAGTAAGTTATTGACAAAACTGTGTCAAAATTGTTCAGTGAAAAATTGACTTACATGGAATACTGCTTATGTAATAGATTCCTTTGATCATGATGATACACAATTGTTGTAGTTTCGCTAAGCTTCGTAACACTAATTACGAATCATGTTTCAATTTGTGGTTAATTAAAACTGGATTAATTTGCACTTAACAGGCCAGTAGACCAGTTCATTCGTTCACCTATTTTATAATGCTCCTGATTTATCTTAGCGAAAATTGGACGTCGTAAACAAGAAAATCGAAAAGGTATTTTTAATGACTACTAATACAATTTTAATTACTAAGAAAACAGTTAACTGTACTGATAGCCTAATATAGCCAAGTTTCCAATTTACGTTTGAAATGTCAATTGCAGGCATTAACTGTTAGCATTAGCGAGGTCTGAGAAGCATCGCAGAGCATCTAAGTACCAAGTTTACGAAACATCTGATTACTATAAACTAGGTCTTGTGGCAGAAACTGATGGAAAATACAGATTGCGTTAATTTATTCACCTCATTACCTTAATTATTTGTCCAAATTCCGAACAGTACCCGCGTGGAAACCTGTTAGTTTAAACACTCAACTACTTACCTACTAACTACATATGCATTTTTTTTTAATTTTCTACAGAAGTGTTAAAATAAAAACTTAAAAGTCGGTGTTTTAATCAGGCTTTTTAATTCTACCGACCAAGAAAACATGGTGATGATTTCATGCCCTAAAAAAACAGGATTAACTGGCTAAAATAATGCCGATTTATTTAATCCGGTTTGAACTGAGACATTATGGTCCTACCTTGATAACATTTGGTTGGACGTAAGACCAACCAATTCAAAGAGATTTAGCAATAGAGTTTTTATAATGAAACAGCACACAATGGTCGCGAAGGAAGAGAGTCGTGAATTGTGGACGCCGTGTCCGGGACGCACTCGACCATAACGCAATTTTACGCTGGGGCGCACGGCGACATTACTTGTGTTCCTTTAAAAATAAAACCCTGCCTGCTAATGACTGTGTGATTTACTAAATTGCTACAACAAGCGTCGCACACAAGTGCGACGCTTGTTTTAGCTGGCTAAAGGTAAAATACTTGCCTCAGATTTGATCGCCTTACCCTATGTGATCTTGCGAAAACCTGCCATGTACTTGCTAATATTATAGTGTCCTGATAATTCGTCACCCTGAAAGAGTCGAATGCGAGCAATTTAAATAACTTTATTGTGGTTGTTTCCAGACGGGCGGTGCAGACAGCGCCAGCGGCGGGTCAGGTGGTTCGGGCATGGAGTGTCTGCAACTGCGCTCGCCACCCGGACCATTTCACTACCTCATCTCGGAGCAGGCTAAGTCCCTCGTCGCTCTACAGGTCAGTCATACAACGACTAGGTTCCTTAATCAACTACCGATTCTGTAAGCATCCAGTGCAAAGCAGAGTTAAGTGGGTGATGGCTCGCATTCAGGCAAAAGCATTCTCCATTTTGACCACAACTAGCTTTCAAACAATGAGTTTTACTACCACTGTGAGCCGTATTATCCTACGATCTCATTACATAAACTGTTGATTGGTGAATGTGTTTTCTGATTAGTATTATTTATGAATTTTTCCTATTAATTAGGAACTCCAGAATGAAGTCGGAGCTTTACTTGAGTTTCGCGACCTCGTCATCGAGACATTCCCGAACCTGCGCTCCAAGATGGCGCCGTCGACGCCCGCGAGCGGTACACGTCGTGACTGGGAACCCGGCGTGCGCGTGCGCCGAAAGTTGGCGGCCGGAGCCGGAGACGCCGCGCGAGCCAAGCCGCAGCCCTCCGTGCAGGACTCCGGCTTCAGCACTGAGACCTCCTGCGGTAAAGACGCGCACTCCTCCTCAGCGTCGGCCTCTGCGTCCGCCACGCGCTCGCGCCCTCTCGAAGACGAGCTGTGGGCGCTGCTCGATGTCATCCAGAGAAAGGGAGTGCGGCTACGTGACGAAGCAGAACAGCTACGTGGTGAGCTCGATGATCGGCACCCCGTTGACACCGTGGAGGAGTCGTTCGCGCGCGCGCTCACCGACGGGGCGTGCAGCTCATGCGCCGACACCGCGCGGCTTCGCGCCGAACGGGACGCGCTGCTGCTGCGTGCGGCGCAGCTGGAGGCGGCGGCGGCGGCGGCCAGTCCGCCCGCGCCGCGCTCGCCGCTGGGCCGGCTGGACGTGGCTCTCGACACTCCCTCGCGCCCGCCGCGCGTGGCCACGCCTGACTCCAAGAAGTTCGCGGCGATTCTCCTCGAGAGCAATCCTGTCGAACTTCAGAGGCAGCTGCTCACCTCCACCGTTCGGAATCAGGTATGCTTTCATTTATTGACCGACGTTCGATAATTTGGAATAAGTGAACAGATATGTGAATGAGAATTTACAAGAGGTCTTCTTGTAAATTCTCATTCACATATCTGTGCCAAGTTCAAAAGGATGAGTCCTATTAAAATGTTTCCTACTTGATTCAGTCCGCCTATGACTTTGTTGTATTTAATCATCAACCGTATTGTTTAGTGTGCCGATTTGATCTTCTCAGACGTGTATGGAACTTGCGGTAAGGTGTCAATTTTAGGAAATTTCTTGCCTTTTGGATCGTTAGCAATCTGTGTTGCATTAACAAAAAGACAGAAACGGTTAAAGTTGTTAATTGCAGAACGAGTGAGGTAACGAAGTACGTGCCATTCGTTCTTCAAAACTGTCGTTGCACTAACGAGCTGCCTGATGCTGTGACGTAATCTCAGAGATTTCGGCAGAATTACGCAGATCTGTGGAGCTAATGGAGTGTGTCCGCGACCGCGCAGACACCGCCATCTGTGCCGCCATTAAACTCCGAATCCCTGCTTAGATTAAGTTTCTTTGTGCCGTGGAAATCTATATGTTTAGATATCATTATCGTCACAATGTTCGTCCTCGCCATAACATTGCTTTTTTGTTTGCATCACGTTCACGTGCAAAGCCTATCGCAAAACACTTCAAAACAATACCATACATGCGCTATAGCAGCGCATGCGTCACAATCCTTTGCCTATTCTAAATTATTGATAGCCATTGAACGAGTGACTAGTGCGTTTCCTTTTAATGATTTGCTATTTCTTTATGTCCAATATTATTTATTTAAATATCACCTCCATCAGAAGGAAAGTGACTTATTCTAGGTTATATAACTACGTTCATGTACCTAAATAAATCATCCGAGTATGTAAATGCTGCATGCTGAAGGCTAATTTTATTTTATTGCTTGATATGCGTATCTACTTGTACTGTATGTTAAAAGAATCATCTTATTTTAATAATTAAAGTGTACAATTAATGAGAAACGATTCTGCGTTGCTCCCTAACATTAATTATGTAAGTTTGCAAAAAAACTGATGTCCTTTAGCGCTACAGTAACTAGAAGGAAATTTGTTTTTCTTATTATATAAAAAGAAGTAGGAACTTGTGCACTACCGCAAATTAAAAGCGACTTTGTTTAATTTGTTAACAAATTGTTTAACTCAATTTGGAAACAATGTGCAGTTTGAATAGGTTTATCATTTTGGCACCTACCTACCGTGCAAGTTTTAATTAATGCATTTTACTTTAAACATTTGGGGACGGAAATTAAAAACTTGTATAATAATTTGTACAATAACGTTTTATTCTTGTGAACTTGTGATAACTCTTTATTAAACCATAACAGAACTTTTACATTATTGTTATCTTTCGTGGAATAGGTATCTATGTAATATAAAGGATAATAATTATTAATTCACAGGGTAAAAGACTCATCATGAATATTCAGTTTTACCTTGATAATGGTTAGCGTCATCGAACGCTATTAAGTAGATCAGATAAAACGAGCTAGATTAATGCTTGGTTTTCCCTTACCTGTAAAAGTGCGATTTTTTTTTAAATTACAATGTAATGGGGAAAACGATGTGATTTATATGATCGACGACTTGACGACGGAAGAATATTTAACTAAGATGTTCCATTATAAACACGTATTATACATTACTTATTAGTATAATGTGCATTACAGGTATTGAGCGAACGCCTGAGACGCGCGGCCGCGCAGCGCACGTTACTGATAGAAAGACTGGAGCACGCGCGAGACTTCAACGAAGACCTCAAATTCAGAGTGAGTTTTAATTGATTTCTCGACAACTAGAATTATAGGTCTACAATATGTTTTTGAAACTTTGGGAGGCCGAAGATATGCTTTGCTTGCGTTGCACCGATTACAAGTACAAAATGTAGAACACATACTTCTTTTTGAGGATAAAACGTAGGTTATTAAGTTGAAACGAGTGTATAAAATATTGCTTGCTCGTGTGCTAAGTTATGCAACGTTTCCTTATCATTAACTTCAGGGCTAACGGAATTGTCAAGTTTATCAGGCCCTGCCTCCTATATGATACGTAGTCGTAAAGTTTTATTACTTACTAATGAAACGGAAATCTACAGGTATTTGCCTCGACTAAGGATAACAAATTACAATAAATAATGTGTAGTTGACTCATGAAGTCGTGACAGGCTTCTTCTATACAGTTCTCTCAATTACATTTGCGTCTTTTTATCATACCAAACCAATTACACCTTAATTCATTATAAAAATTAGTCGGATGTTGTTTGTCAAGTTCGTTCACCATTATTCCGGATTTCCCATTAAATAAGTAGCTTTTAATGGGAAATGGCGTTGGATGCGAGATGCACAGAACCGGTCGAAGTGGAGGTGCTTGGGGGAGGCCTATGTCCAGCAGTGGACGTCTTTCGGCTGAAATGATGATGATGAAGTAGCTTTTCTGCTTCTTTTTAATATAAGTTTTTGCTCTGCCTGGAGGCCTTAATTTATTTCCACAGGACAGCCCGGTTAAGCAGCCGAAAACTTCCTAGGATGCTCTGTGAGATAACATTTTGAAAAAAAAAAAACTAATTTTTAATTCATGGCTAATTTGGGACGCATTCTGTTCACAGCTGGAGGAAAAAAGCATAGAGCTAGAAGGAGCGCGCGCTCGCGTGCGACAGCTGGAGGGCAAGCGGCGCAGCCCCGCGCGCTCCGCCTCGCCCGCGCGCGACGCGCACTCCAGCATGCGCGACATGGAGCCGCTGCACATGCCGGACGAGCACGACGACGACGAGGCGCGCATCCAGGACACGCCGCGCCGGCGGCCCTCGCGCATCCCGCTGCACACGGCGCGGCCGGCGCCGGCGGCCGGCCCGCGCGCGCCGCCGGCCCGGCCGCCGTCGGCGCACTCGGTGCGCTCGGCGCGCTCGGCGGCGTCGGGCCGGTCCGGCTCGGCTCCGGCCCGCAAGGAGCGCGAGCCCAAGTCCAGCGTGCCGGTGCGGCGCTCGCCGGCCGCGCCCGACCCCAAGGTGCGCGCCCGCTCGTTTTGGAACGCGTGGTTCTTTCCAAAAGATTCCGGCTCATAGCCGTGTGAGTGCCCGCGCGCGCCGGACCTGACGTTCTCGTAGTTTCTCGTGTCGGGCCGCGTCTCGCATGCCATTATGTCGATCGTAAGTTTTGTTTCCCCGTCGTTTCTTTTCGCTTCGGTTACTTTACCGCCGGGGCCCGCCCCGATTCTAGTTTTATTTAGTTTACGTAGAGCGAGTCGGTCCGTAGTGTAGGCGAGCATGTGCTAACGATTGTGTGTCCTCGTCACTAACTATAGCGACGGTTCGGGTGGCATGAACATCTTTCTTAAAGTACTGAAATATATACTTATTGCATCAAAATTTTAAACCTAGCTCAATCATTATTTTGAAAATACATTGCAGAAAGGCAGTATTTGGATCGATTTTCATATCACCAGCCCACATATTCATGTTAATATCAATTGACACATTTTGTTTGTAAAAGTTGTCGTACTCCGAACCTGTGAGCCGTGTTACTTTCATAGATATTTTATATCTATACCTATCTCACAATTCCTTCGTGCGACATCTTTCAATGGCGTGGGATTTTACATACCAACAAAATCAAACTATAAACCTTAACTTATAAAAAACCATTATTAAACTTAAACATTTTCGAGTGTTATTTATTCCGTGCACATTTTAACATTTTTTGTGACTTCTGGACATTACTGAAGACTGTGGTTTGGTAAGTGCAAGATAAAAATACATTTTTATAAATTGTATAATTATTTTCGCCACTACTCACTATACGACACATTATATGTTAGTTTTGAGTGTGTTAATTTTATTGTTTATGATTTTTGTATTTTTTTTATTTGTATGTTTGTATTGACATAGTGGCATAATGGCACAGAATAAATTGGCTAATAACAAAGCAAATATCGATGCTCTCACATGGCCTATACACTGTTGGTAATTGGTTTGGTAACTAATAGAGTAATACTAAGTTATGCACAGATGTTGTACTCATAAAATAATACCCGGTAGTTCATGTTTATTGACACGGTGGAGTTGTAGCAGTAGATATCACGAAAAATTGCATTACTTTTGTACCTTTTATTCAAATCATGAAGTCGTCAGTAGTCATCCTCACTAGTAATGTTTAGTTCTCACTGGAAATAACTAAGATAGCATTATTATATTTCCTTAATTATGATTAAAGCCGACCTATAGAGTTCGGCCTGCACTCGCATTCGTGCAGGATGACTAGCGGCGACTCGCGGGCACTTCGCGGACTCGGACACTCATTAAAGGTCAGCGAACACCAGCTCGCCCGCACAGGCCGCAGGGAAGCACCGCGACGTTTAACGAGCGTCCGGTGTACGTAACAACGGTTGGGCCTTTCGACAGAGAACCGAAGATGAGGAACGTTGGCGCGAGGCGGCGCTGGCGGCCGAGTACGTCGCGCGCGCAGACCGCCTGGCGCCGCTGTTCCCGCGCGCGCGCCCGCTGCCGGCCCGCCTGGCCGCCTACCCGCCCCACCCGCTCGAGCCGCCCTACCCGCCCTACCCGCTCGCCTACACGCCGCCGCACAACCTGGCGCTGGAGCTGTCGCGCTCCATCCTGTACGAGCGCGCCGACTCTGTGGACGCCAAGCTGCGCTCGCTCACGTCGCAGTCGCCGCACGTGTCGCCCACGTCGCGCGACCACGACTCGCTGTGGAATGGTAAGCCACAGCAATACTTTGAGAGCATGAACTACGGCGAGCGCGCGGCCTCCGACGATGAGGCCCCCAAGGAGTACGACAGCGACTCGCTAGCGCCCTGAGCCGCTCTGCTTATACTATACTGCGTACTTCTAAATTCTCTATTGAGTATCATTCCACTTTTCAAAGGCTCTATAAAATGTCTCGAGTGATCTGTGATATGTTACCGTTTTAAATGTTAACTACCATTTTTGGAATCCTTTGTTCGCATTACACGGCCTCTAGTTGGGTGAATGAGATTTTTTTTTCATTTTATAAAAAAAAAACCTGTTTTTAATCTAATATCTAAGTGTTACGCATGATATGAAATTAGAGTTAATTTTCTGTACTATTAATATATAATTTATATCCATGGCCTTTGGCTTTAATGTTGTGGAGTCGAAAGGTAAATGTTTTTGGATTCATGAAATGATAAATTTAAATATTTACTCACTATAAATTATTTGGGGTTGATTTTATAAGAATTTATCAATAATTCGTTCCATTTGTCTTGAAAGTATTACATGAAATGATAAATCTGCAAATGATGGTAGCTACTCTTAACCTAAGTATTGTCATTCCTAAACCTATAAGGACAGACTGTAATTATTTAATATAAATTGAGTGAGAGCTTGGAACGACTGTTAGCAAGGCTGTGAAACACTGAAGTGTGCTTGAAGTTGTTTCTGATGTAATCAATGAATCAGAAGTAATAAAATATAGTGCTTAGTTAACGTGTGTTGCGGTTCAAGACATACTATTGTTGTTTAACATATTCCAATCGTCCAGTGGTGTACGTCCTATGAGACAACGCGTGACTGCCTTGAGTTATAAGATTACTATGTTAATTCCTTTTACTAGTGTACATTTCATACTGCGGACTTAACAAATAGTAGGAGACTGATTTTGTATAAATAAAAATTAGAAATGCTTTACCAATGTAGGGAACCTCCATATAAATGACCGTAATTTAGTATTTCCTCCTCTGTTTTAAGAATAATGTGTAAAATTGTACTACCAATTAAGCTCTTAAAAATTTAATACTAACAATAATATACCAATTCTATAATGTAAATGGCTGTATTTTATGTAATTAAGAATAAATGTCTAGATTAGTTATTTACGTCGACTGTTTATTGTACAGCATTCGATTATACTATTAGAATTTGTAAATTATTAAGCCATTACCTACCTATTATTAAGATACTCATAAATCTATCTAGTTAGCTTGAATCTAGTTGATGACTTATTATGTAAAGTGTACAGAAATCATATCATTATATACAGATCGTAAATAAAATTGTTCATATCAATGCTATCTTTCATTTAAAAACAAACTTCAAAGTTTACGGTTATGTTTTTATTACCTGAACTTACCATATGAAATATGGCAAAAAATATAATGAGCACCAAAATAAACTGAGATCCCAACACTAGCATCTCAAATAATAGTAAACACCAAAAAAACAAAACATCCACCAAATAATGAAAGCTTATGAAAACTATTAAGTATGTAAAATTTTACTATAAACAAAATTTTCTTTCATTTAATAAATTCACAATTACAAAACCAAAATTAACCATTTAAATCTCAAAATAGAACACTACGATTGCAATAAAACGTAGTGTTTTACTCATTTAGGATCCTTATGTTTTTTTAACCTTGCAGACAGCAATAGTAGAATACAAGATGACTGCTAAGGATAAGCATGACTGCTAATAAACAATATTTTTTTTATGACACTCATGGTGGTTTAGATGATCATCTACTATTATTTGGATGAACAATGGTTTATTTAGTGTCATTTACATACTACATTGGATAAACAAGATACTTTATTATTTGAGTAACATTTAACATTAAAGTAGGATTTAGAACATTGGTCTTAATTTACTATTTCTGACGAGAAAACGTATTTTATGCACGTTACGTTTTACAATATCGGATGGTCAGTTAACTACCACAGCGCCGTAATTTAAAAAAAGAACTTATAGGTTATTCGAATTCACGTCGAAGCCGCCATTTTTGTTCGATACGGTATTAGTATTGCAAAAAACTGTTTCAGAACCTTTTATTCAGGATTCATATCATGAGTGTAGATAAAGTCTTAGTGCAACTGTACATAATTAGGTATTAAAACACTCATGTGATACTATTATCACACGAGGCGATTATTATTATACAACAGTTGCATAAATAACTATAAAAATATAATAACAAGGAGTTAAATTAATACAAAAACAACTATTATATAACTAATCATTAACTGAATTTCTGAAATCTACAAATCATTCAAGCTAGTCAACTTTGGCCCCAAAGTTACATCTGCTATTTCCAGTGTATTAGGGTTTTTCTGTACATTGATGAAGCCGTGTTGCTTTAACTCTGAAAAGAGTACATAATGTTTTACAGATCAATAAAAGAAAAGATAAGAATGAAATTTGAACTTTGTATGTCATTTAGTTCAAGTTTAGAAGAATATAAAGTAAAATGCACTTACTGAGTATTGACGTAAAACACCGCGCAGCTATGATGCGTCTGTACCCGGATATGACGGGACCATTATCAAGGAGGCTTCTCACAGTCACTGGCTGAAGACCAGCTTTGATGTGTTTCAGGATTTTGATCATTGTTCCTTCGGTTCCCCACTGATCACTGTAACAAACATTATAAATCGTTAGAACCACAAAGGAGATCCGATCCATTGTATAAAAATGTATATGCTACTAGCACTGGTAAAAAAAAAAACAAAAAGGAATGTACGTAAATCAGAGAAGTGTTGTTAAATTTATAAGCGCAATAAACGAATACATAGTAAGAAATTGTGTTTTATAGCATCGTCCTGGCCTTTTTTTTTTGGGTGGGAAATTATCGAATAATTTCTCCAGCTCTGGGCGAAGCGGGGAGGGCATCAAATGACTGATACATACCGTATAAACCTCTTCGAGTCGGTAGTCTGTTCAGAATCACCAAGCGACACCTTCGTTCTATCCAGGCTGCCTAAAGGAGTTTCAGATCGATCACTCCCAGTCTTTCTAGTCGCGGTCAGAGGTCGCTGTGTTTGTGAGTGTGCTTCTACCTCCGGAACCAAAGGCTGTATAATATCTGCTAGACCAGCCTCTTGCAGTTTCGATGAGAGTATCAACTCCGCATCTTGGGGTTGTTGTAGATTGGCCGGTACGTTTTCTTTGTCTGCCTCTAAATCTGAAAAAGTAGTATTATTTTTATAACTGAGATGAATGAGTGACTCGTTGAACTACCTACTGGTCGAAAGCGCAACTGAGTTGAAATTCATTCATGTTATGCTTGCGAGTCTGATAGATGGACCAGGTGTTCTCCTTACTCCGCACATGTGTGTGCCGCCAAATTCTTAATGTTACGCATAATTTGTTGAGGTGTGGTCTCCAAATCACGCTTCGATCCCTGGGATAGGTTAATAATTAGAAGTTTCCATCAGAAAATATTTTCAATAACAGTCAGGAGTCTGGATGTGTGCTTGGTTAGTGTTCATACACACGAGAGGCACGCGTCAACGATACAGGCAAAGCTGCCGTCGACGCGTGTTGACGGCTGCAGTTGCCTATGTCGTTGACGCGTGCCGCACGTATGTAGGCATGCTCAGTGGCAATAGGCTCGTCCCTCGGTGTAGGTGTAACTTTACTTACAGGCAGGAAAAAAGGTCATGTGCGTTTTAATTTTAATTGGAAATGATCTTTACCTGTGATAAATTCGAGACAAGGTGCGGGTGGTACATGAAGTGACTGCTCTTTAGCTAGCTGACTCTCACGGAACGACACGTAGCCGACAGAGCGTTGTCTTTTCGGCTGCAAACGTAAATAAAAAGTATTATAATATGCATGTTAGAAACTTAGAATTACCGAAATCGTTCTTAATTGACCAATAGTTTCAATCACAATCTGAATAATTTTGAAGGATATCGATCCATTGGTTCATATGTTCGAAAAATTTGTCTGCTCAACAACGTAAATAACGCAATTAATTATGTTGAACTGTCAAAATGAAAGCAATTGCTACTGTTAGTGTGTTACGCAATTTCCCGCAGGTAATTGGCATTTAATTTAAGACAGCATGTAACGATTAACCTGTAATTGATTAATTTGTATTTAGTTCAAACGTCTAATCCCACCTATTCTTTTACCCTTGGACCTTAAAAATAGCATCAGTAACTTACGCTTTCAACTACAATATCGGGTGCCGCCGTCCGCCTGCGAGCTTGCGACAGCGTCTCCACCTTCTGAGTGAGCATATCCGCGATATCTACATCCATCTGGACACTGATGCGTTGAGGTTCAGATACGTTCAGCATTTCATTCACGGTCACGTTCACTTCGGGAATAGGTGGTTCAATTTGAAACTCGAGCCTGTCTTGAACAATAGGTGCCTCTTGCTCCTCTTCTATATTCTCGAGCATTGATCTCGGGAAAGGACCTGGGGACTTTTGTCGTATGGCCTCCGCGGTTCGCTGGAAACACGTTAATAACGCTGAGGAAATGAGGAATCATCGTCATCAAATCAAATCACTTTTATTTGTTAACACAGGTAAAGAAATACAGATCTTGAGTTTGGTGAACAGAACGCTATGTTATGCCAGGTGGCGTACAAATATGGTGTGCATCTAGCTCAATATTAGGAATTTAAATTAAAAAAAAGATGTATGAAAATCATGCATAATTAAAATTTCAAAATAAATTACAACAATTATATAATATTATTTAAAAATCGAATGATGTCAGATTTAAATGAGGAATTATTTAATTAAAAATGTCAAAAAAAAAAAAAAAAATCTGCCTAAGCCTTTTCCCAACTATGTTGGGGTCGGCTTCCAGTCTAACCGGATGCAGCTGAATACCAGTATTTTACATGGAGCGACTGCCTATCTGACCTCCACAACCCAGTAATGTCGGAATTATTCGAGTTAGCAGGTTATGATAATCATTTGAGGGACCTTTTTTACGTGCAGAAATATCGTAAAAATCATTGCACATAAAACAAGGATGTTAATAGTACGAGAGACAGAACATAGATATTCTAGGACGAAGCTTACTGCTTGGTCAAGATAAATCTCGATTTAAAAATTTATCAATATTGAGATAATTTTAGTAAGCTGACCTGTTAATTTTCTATACTTACCTACTTAGTAAGTAATACCCAAACTATTTACCTTCACTTCTCTATCCGCTAGGGGCTGTGCTGAGACGACTCCAAGATTTCGGAAGAAAAGGCGCGAAATAGGGAATCCAAAATTTGACACAATCTTTTCACCGCCGTGACACGGTCGCCGAAAATATGTCTCCGCAGGCACGCGTATGAAGATGATGTCGTCTGAACTATCCTTTGTAAAGAAAATGAAGGTAGTTTTAGGAAAATGAAATTGTTCGTTCCTCTAGTTGAACCATATAGACGCATACAGATAACTTACCAAATTCGAACTACACCTTTTAAATTAAAGTATTCTAAAAATGTCAAGGTCCTAATTATTTTGTTTTTCTTATTTACCTCGCATCGTAATTCCACCAAAGGATTTTCAATCCTAGCTCGAAAGTAATTTGGGCCAATCTTCGTCTTCTTATCGACAATCAATTTATTTCCGAACTTGCGCCGTTTCGGTTGTGGTACACCTTCCAATTCCTAAAGCAACCAAATGCCAAAATGTTATGGAGAGAAGGAGGACAAGATAACGTTTATGATTATGAAGGTCTAGCTCTATTACGAACCACCAGGAGGTCGTGAGAACTCGTTGGTGTAATGTTTGAAAAGACTGAAGCGTCTATACGACCACTACACCAAACAATTCTTATAAGGTCAAGTTACAATGAGGGTAACAGTGTCTAATGCATTAGAGGTGTTGCGACTCCCAACCAATTCCCGTTATCATTTGTCCAACAGACGAGCCCTTAAACCAACATAGCGTTTACAAAACGGGACACAAGTTGTCCTACATTGAGATAATTTAATTTCGGACTATAGGTACCTCCTAATACCGTAAAGTGGTCTCTTACAGCACACTGTCAGGCCAAGAGACCAACCTTTAACAGTGCAATAGTGTCCCTACCAATGTAGGGCCACTAGTGCTGGTACTAGATGAGGTTTTTCTAGTGGGGAAATCCTCATGGATACCTTCCGTCTGGGCAGAACGGAGGGTTAAGTCGAACTCCTACCGACATACCTACCTCCTATCTCAGACACCTTTCTTCTATTTAGGATTGTGCATTCAATTAACCAGCGCCTTTAGTATGAAGTTGAGATAAAGATTTATTAGATTTATTTACCTCTAGTTCAATTTCCACGAGTTCCTGTATTTTTGGTGTCTCAGTTTTGACAACATGGCTAGGAGCTTCTGCCATTGGCTCTTCTCGCGGCCTAGATAGAGTAAAACTTAATAAGCATGATATATGCAAATAAATTGCCTCTGGTTTGGCTGTTTGTAAACACAGCAGTGAAGTCCTGGATTCAATACCCTGATGGATAGCCAGATGTGTATTCTGGTTATTGAACCTGGGACCTTACTTTTGTCTCGCGTCGCCATGCAATTATCTACTACAAAGTTACAAACCCACTCTCCGGGAATAGGTAACTCGCGGAGAGTAATTGATTTTAAACAGTTTTAATTAAATAAATGAGATTTGTAGTAACTGCCTATACCCCTTTGACGAATACAGACGTGATATTATATTACCTATGTCAGACTCAATTTTTTGTTATGTAAGGATTCTACACTCGATTTCTGTATAAAAATAGAATACTAACTTATCTGGTTCAGGAACAGGCAATTCGGGAGGCGGGATTTCAGGTATTTCGGGAATGTCTGTAGGAATGCTAACGTTGTAATATCAAGGAAATCAAAAGATTAAAGGATGGGGTATGAAATTTATGAATGATTTTAAGGGTGTGGATTGGATGTATTCCTAATTCTAAGAAATTATACTACCATCTCTACCTTGGACAGAAGTTTGGAAAGTAGGTAATATTACCTTTCTCAAATTCAGGCATCAGTTCTTCTCCAGTAGCTAAAACAAAAAGCTTGTACTCAGTTCAAAATTCATTCACAGGTAAATAACTACACATTTCTATTATTATTATTAAGGTATATTTATTTAAACATAAGAAACCAATACATTTTCTAAACAGCGTGACGTCATGTTCAGAAATCCTCTCCATTTGTGCGGGCTCGTGTAACAATCGCGATTTGTCGTGCGACTTGTCGGTGACATCGAGCGCGACTTCCAGACCGCTATGCGCCGTGGACACATCTGGCTGTACCAACATCTGTTCAAGAGTGCGGTCTTGAAGAAACTGGAGAGCTTGGTCCGGATTCTCTTCGCCGAACCCGTCCTGAGTTACAGAAGAAAAGAAAGAATAACATTCATTTAGCAACAGTTCGTGAAACACAAAATTCAAATGAAAAAAAAAATTGTGTAAATAATGTTTTAACAACAACATTGCGTGCCTCACGGCTGCGCCAAAACCTCCATTTCAGCATTAATACCAAACAGATGCAATCTGGCGCTAGTTTTCAAATGAAAATAGAGAATGATAGAGTAGGTACTGTGATTCAGCCTTTGCGAGAGAGAGTGCCGAGTGGGCCTGGAAACACGTGGAACCAATGCGGGATGGTATCCTCAGATATACTTATAATAATAATAAATAAACTTATTTATGACCGTTTTCACTAACACAAGGCGACGCCTAAATGAATGCGCGCACGCTGTTGGATTTTCTATCGACGCTATATAGCCGAGCGTTGAAAATTCAGCAGTAGGCATTGATTTTAGGTGTGTGCCTAATGTTAGTGCTACCTATAAGTCAATGATTATTATATTAATATCATTGCTATAAGTAGTATTTTATGAGACGAACGGTGATATGGCGAAATTCGTGAGTTCTTGTTCTTGGTGACGTGAACTCATTACCTATAAAATATATAGCTTAGTAGAAGTCTAGAAGGTAACAATATAATCAAACAAGACGAGGGCACACCATCTCGCGTTGCTTTGCTCCAAAATACCAGGGATTAGAGCAGAAAAGAAACGAAGGCGAAAAATTATAAAAACGACATTTATTTCACCTCACTGCTTCAATTCAAAGTAAAGACTAGCATCATTAAAAGTAAGTACCTAGCTTCCCATTCTATGGTTTGTTAGTACCTACATATCTGATTACCCCAATAAGAGTACAGCTTGATGTGTGTGTCATGTTCCTTTTTTGAATTACAGCATGCCCTGTTTGCCTTTCTGATGGATATGATTGGAGATAGAACATAATTACTATGAAATGAAGAATAATATAAGACAGTACTTACATTTGGTGGCAGTAACACTTCAGCTATGGTTGCTTCTTTGAGAGTTATATCAGCAATGTTTGAGACCACATTACCACTTTGCTGTAAGCAAGCATATTATTTAGTAGAATTAATAGAAGATTAGCTGTCTATGTCTAGCTATAAAAGTTGTAGGTACCTAAAACTGTTATTAATAAATTGAGTTAAACTTTAATTCATGGGAAAGTAATGTTTAGTTTTCTGTTGCATATTTCATAAATAAGTAATAAGGCATTGATATAATTATGTGTACTGTAATAAGGTATTTATTTTATGGGTCTATGTTGCCTGTTGTTTTTTAAAATACAGCACTAACTACTATTCAGTTAATAGTTCATTTAAATGCTGTACTAGCACTAGCTGGTTTACTACTCCAAAACTTACTACTAACTGATACTGCGGTATACCTAGACAATTTATATCTCTGCAGAGTAAGGTTTCCCTTATAATAACTAGAATAAACCTGTATCATTTCCTCAATCCTCTGTTCATTTTCAGGTGGTTCTTCAACTATCTCTTGAATCTCCAGCTGCTGGAGCTGTGGGCGCCTCACTTCTTCATCTTCCGTTGTATCATGGATATTCCATCTAAGAAAATAATGCCATTTGTTAATGTGACCACTAGGATTAAGAACCAACTACTTCAATCATTTGTGATAATAGGATAATAGTTAATTTAAAATTCCAAATATGTAATTGTTAAGTTTAAATTTTGCTGATCAGCTATTTATATTACTTATACCTTAACATTAAGTAAAGAATTTGCAGTACCTACCTATGTATCTAATAAACAATAATTTCTACTTACTTCTTGTTGGAATGTTTCATTACATGTGCATTGATCATACATAGTTCACCTGAAACAGAATATTATAAACCCATAAGTAAGTAGAAGTCAATAGGTACCTACCGAAGTATTATAGGTACCTATACACTACAGAAAATAATACCTCTTTATATTCTACAATAGCTTACCTAAGAAAATGGTAGCCTTTCTCTGGTATAGTCTGGCTAATCCTCGAAGAAGTTGAGAGCTTAGGCGAAGAGAAAATCTGTTGGTGGGACGACCGGACTCGTTTGTCATAACTTCTAATAAATCTTCACTAAAAGTTAAGACATACAGTTAAGTTAACAAGGGCGAATAATTAATAGCAATAAATTGACAATAGTGCAAGTTATTTTACTTACCATATTCTTCGAATATCTTGAGACCAAAGCTGTCTGTGAGTAATGGTAGCAAAACGTAATGGCCATGAATCTGCGACCCAACACAAATAAAATCGGCCGCCTCTTTTCAAAGAATCTACTGGATAAAACATTTTTTCCAGGAAAATCAGGAAATCTTATCGTGAGCAGGTAAATATCAAAAGAGCGCGAAAAGAAAGATTTTTTCGCTCGGCGCGGCGGCTTGCTTGAAGTGACGCATTTTTGCCGCCAAAATTTTTGCTCGTACCGACTCGTTCAGAAATTAGATTGTATTATACAGTATACTGCCTATAGACAGATAATGTAACAATCAAAACTATTAGGCGTAGTTTAGAAAAACAATATTATTTTACAAAATTTAGGAATTAAACTGATAAACACTTAAAAGTTGTGAATAATAACATTTTACCATTTTACCAATGAGTATTATGCTAGATACACACGCAGCGACTAGGGTCAACTAGGGTGGCAGATTTGGCGCCTTTTTTTTTGCCGTCTTTTTGTGACGTCTTGCAGAAAGAAGTCTACAAGACATCTTCCCGATGACATTTCCTTCTTCACTTTCATTGTATACATTCAACGGTACCGCAAATAAAACATCCAGGGGGCTTACCATGACCTTTTACAGAAACGTTCAATTTCCAGTCAGTTCAAATGTAGGCCTACTTCTGCCCTGCTAATAATCGTACTATGAGAGTAATAAAAGTTAACGACTATTGAACGAAGTTCACCAAAGTTGAATGGTAATGCTTGTCTGTGGCCTGCTTTAATGCCATTGTCTTTTTAATAGGCATCGTTCAAAAACTTAAATCTAAGTCTATTTTCATATTACCGGTTTTTTTTTAATAATAGAAACTTGATTTTCTTGGGTATATACATATTTTAACTATGATTATGTATAACAAGTTACCTTGATACATTATCTAAAAGCACTATAAAGCTCAATTTCACGGTCAAAACAACTTTGTATCTTTGAAAGACTCAACGTGATTTTGAACGTGTGTGGATAATTCATGCAACAATTAAAAAAAAAATTTGGCGCGCCAAATAAATTATATTATACCTAAAAAAAAATAACCGTATTATCATTTAAAATGATCGATTTTTTTAATAAAGTTTAACCGGGATCACGAAATCGTAATAAAAAGAAAATGTTTTGATAATGCACTCAATTGATTCAATATTCCAGATGTCGTCAGCGTAATAAATACGTGTATTGAAACGTATTTAACGACTTAATATATAAAAAAATAATATATACCTAATTACAGTTCGAGGTGGAAACCAAAACTAAGTAGAAAAATTTACCATTGACGCTGCAGTAGGTCCTCCTATGTTTAATCCCATTTTTATATTTGCTTACTCTCGCGTAAAGTAGTTTAAAAATCAACGTGAAACGGATTGCAGTTTTTGGTTTCTTGTCAGTTTGACTAGTGTTGTTACTCAGTCATTTGCTACATACTAGTGTAGTATTGTACTAGTACTTCTGTGATTAACGGTCAGGCACTCGATTGACCCGAACACAGAACATAATTATACAGGGTTATTTTTCAAAGACCAGCCAAATTTAAGGGTGCAGTACAGACCATCACAACTGAACAACTTTCTCCATGGGACCAATATCGTAATCGCGAATAAAAATTCAGCCGTCCCATACGTTTAAGTCGAGTACCTATTGAAGTTTTCTATGGGACAGTTGATAAATTTTTCGCGATTTCGATATTGGTCCCATAGAGAAAGTTCTTCAGTTTTATAGTCTGTACCACACCCTTAAATTTGGCTGGTCTTTGAAAAATAACCCTGTATACTCGTCCCGATTATGTAGTTCGAAAAGTTGAATATAAGATATCATCTATATCTATACTAATATTATAAAGAGGTAAAATTGTTTGTAAGTTTGCAAGTTTGTAAGTTTGTAAGTTTGTATGTAGGGGGTAATCTCCGGAAGTAATGAACCAATTTTAAAAATTGTTTCACTGGTAGAAAGCTACATTATTCGGTAGTGCTATAGGCTATAAATTATAAAGATATCATGCATATTAGCCGAACTATCTCAATTTTTGTCTAGCCAGGCGGAAAAAAATAGCTCTAACAACAGAGTTATTTGCATGCGCTGCCTTAACAGTTGTATATAATTGAAAACAATGTATGGCAACCTGGTCCGCTTTGAATAGTTCTACAAAAAAGTCCGCGACACCATATTTCTATCTTTTATATTTTAGCAGATATAGTAGCTTTTATGTGTTAAAAAAAGTATTTTTCGACGTACTTACCTTTGGACGATTTTTTAAACAACAAAATATTAAACCTTATCGAAAAAAATATCATTATGATCACAAGAACATCGTAGAGATACGATTTGCCCAAAACAGTGTGTCAATTGGTTAAATAGTTTCCAAGATAATATAAAATTACTAAATCGGAAAATGCCGCCGTCCATTCACGAACCGCATTAGAACATGCTTTGTACGGACGTTTTATCCATTTACCCATAGATGGCGTTGTGCATAATGACCCTCTCCAGTTATTATTTAACTTTCGTCGTTAGGTAGGTGAGTTGTACGTACTAAGTAGTTGGTTGGATGTTGTTGGTCTTTAAAATTGTTTTGGTTGCTCGGTTTCTTAAAACACAAATACTACTTCGTTCTCATTCTTCGAGTTCGTAGCTGTCGTATTTCTGTTTTTGGGATATCGGACAGTTTCAGCGATTGTTTATCATGCCTAAAAGGAAATCACAACTTTCCCGTCAGACATCCCAGACAAGAGCAGCTCGAGTACGCCGTACGGAAGAGTCTGCTCTTGAAAAACATCAGCGCCTCTCGAGGAATAGAGAAAATATTTCGCAAGCACGCGCTGGGGAATCTAGCGTCTCAGTGATTTAAGGCAGCATGTCTCTGTAACAAGGGATAGGGAGTCTAGCGCTGAGCACTCGCAGCGGCTCGCTAGGCAAACTGTGAGAACATCGCAGGCCCGTGCACGAGAATCTAGCGCTGAACGTGCGCAGCGTCTCAGTTATTTAAGGCAGTATGTCTCTGCAACAAGGGATACGGAGTCTAGCGCTGAGCGCTCGCAGCGGCTCGCTAGCCAAACTGTGAGAACATCGCAGGCCCGTGCTCGGGAATCTAGCGCTGAACTTGCGCAGCGTCTCAGTGATTTAAGGCAGCATGTCTCTGCAACAACGGATAGGGAGTCTAGCGCTGAACGCTCGCAGAGGCTCGCTAGCCAAAGCGCGAGAACATCGCAGGACCGAACCACACTCATTAAAATGTTTACCGCCCAACGAAGTGGGCACGGGTCAGCTAGTATCTTATATCTTAGATATGTACTACCTCCCTCCAGTACCTACCTCAAATTCATACCTAGCAGCTTCGTATATTTGAAACGCACACAAAAAAAAAACGAAAGATCAAATCGAGAGAAAATTAACTCCAGACTTTATTTTATTTAGAGTAACGAGTTACATATAATCAAGCCGCAGCACTATCTGACACTGTCAGAAAGACAAGTGTCAAGACTGTCAAGTGACAACAACATTTCAATTTCATAAATTTATTTATTCCGTTTATTTCAAATTGCATGAAATTGATATTTCTGTTTTCCCGTGTGTAATTGAAGGATTTTAATGAACATGGAATCTTCAAGACGGTACAGCATTTACTCCAGGCAATGTTTGAGGACATTGTTCGCGTTTGGCTGTTGTGCACATGTAGAGATCTTGGACATGGTATCAAGATGAGAAGTGGAGCGACCTGCATAATTTTAGATGAAATACTACGCCCTTAAGACGACCCACTGTCTCTATTTACTTTTATGTCGTCTGACGTTGAAATTGATATCCTACATGAAGTAATAAAAATATTTTGAAAATTATGTGATTTTTGATTTCATAAACCGTTAACCGTACACTACCTAATTCCAACTATTTATTACTGAACAGTGCACTATTTTACTAAATTATAAAACCGAGACCGAACTACTCACTAAACGATAGCTCTTTTAGTTTGTTTTAGGGTGTGATCCAAAGAGTTTAATAATAGGTAATACGGGAGGTATGATCGTATTTCTCAGTAGGTATTCCCGTTAGACGAAGTTTAACTATTATTAGCTATAATCACATCTAGGGAACATAAACATGCGGCTTTTAAGCCACTGTGACTGAATTAAAATTGTGCATTGAGTGAGTGGCGTGGGTAGCGTGTAGCTTCGCCCTTTCGATGCGGCTGGCTATAGTCCTGCGACATTCTGGAAGCGCGATGCCAGTCAGTGGATACAGCAATCGCAACGGGGTCGGTTTTAAGCAACCAGTAATAATCATTAATGTCTCATTTAGAGCTGTATCAACTAACTTAGCGTGGGCTGATTGGTCCCATACTGGACAGGCCTGCGGAAACACAAAGCGCCATTCCAGTTGTTCGCTGGACTTGAGCAGATGCGCCCCATCTGGTGGATGTTAGGCGACGGAGTAAGTGATTTCTGGTAGGTATGCACTTTCTGTTTTTCGCAGTTTCTCCGGGAGTTAGGGGACCTATCCAAAGTGATGCCAAGATACTTTGGGTGAGTAGGTACTGTGGATGATTGGAACCCCTTGCCATGAGATATTCAGTGTTCGACCCGCTTTTCTGTTACGAAGGTGCAATGCGCAAGACTGCGTTTTAGAGGGATTTGGTTTCATGGCGTTCTCAGCATAATAATGGCCAAGATCTGAGAGGGCGCTAGAAAGGTTGTTTTCAATCTCCTCAAAGTCATTGGCTTGGCAAGTTAATGCCAGGTCGTCTGCGTACAGAAAGCGGATTGTGTTTAGGCTCACCGGTTGACCATTAGTGTAGGTAGATGTTAAACAGCATAGGGGCCAGTACACTGATTGCATTCGCTGTTACTTAATTACTATGTGTGATCACTATTATTTTATTTTTAGTACTAGGTCAAATAAGAAAAACATTAATTCATAAATTCCCTTTATTTATTTCAAAAGGGTTATTTATTTCCTTCTTTATTCTCTTCTTCTTTTCGATATTCACTCTTCAAATATTTCGTGCTCGTCACACATCTACAAAATGAGAGCTTATAATAAAAATCAGTGTTGTATATTGGGCACTGAATTACAAAACAATGTCGAATAAGTTGCTCTAGTAGTAACTTATTCAAGACGGGTTATTTTGACATTACAGGCGTTCAATTAGTCGTTTTGCTGCTGTCAATTAGCACGTCATGGTATGAAATTCTATACAAAAAACAAGGTGAACAGCAGTGAACAGTATTTGTAAACGTCAACGTAGCAGGCCTACTGCAGGCCTGCTAATATGACGTCATAGTACAAAAAAGCAATGCAGTTCAACTTCTGCCCTGCTATAAGAGCTGGTGGTAAGCCCCCAGTTCACGGCCCTTAACAGTAAAAAAAATATATTTTCACTTCTCATGCTCTAAAGTTCATGTTTATGTTGTGCGTAGCAGGTGACATAAAATCGCTTTTTATGTTCTAAAGTGCATAAAGTAATTTTTTTTCTAAGACTAAAAATCAGGCCCAACAGCCTTATCACTTCCGAGTTTTCTATCGTTAATTTAATAAAACCAGATAAAATAGTTGTCATTTATTAAACGCAAAGAAACATTTTTATGACTTGGCAGTATGAAGTAGGTACCCAAGTCTAATGACACAATCATGTTGAAAATAAAAAAAAAACTTAAGTTTTGTGGCGGGAATTAGCTATTCTCTTCGTCAATAATTTTGCAACATTTTTGAACAGTGAAATTACTGTTATATACTTTATGCCTGTTTCATTTTCTCGCAATCGAAGTGAAAAGCAGAGTGTATAACTCGGGCATAAACGAGCCAATTTAACCCTCGACTTAACTATCCACCCTCGCCTGCGGCACGGGTGGATATAAACGTCTCGGGGTAAAATCAAAATGCCTTCTTTCATGCACTAGTTGTACAGACGCCAGCACATCAAGCTACTACAATCTGTTAACTTTCTTGAATAGATTTTCAACTTTATCGCTAAAGCGAAAGGTTCAAAGTTGATTGGGAAAATTTGACAGTTTCGGGTAGCTTGATGTGCTGGTGTCTGTACAATCTACTATACTATTTATACAGTTTACATGCGGAAAATATACAAGGTGGAAGCTTTAGGGTGGAAGTGACATCGACGCGCAAACTGTTACCATGATTTGATCCCCCAGAGCAGAATTTTTTCATACGTAATTTAAAAAAAAGTTGCTACTGTATACAAAATGGAATGATCAAAATGTATGAAACAGCAGATTTTTATTTTATCCTATTAAAAATGTATACTCTCGGGATCTAGAATCATCAAGAAGCTTTTATCTATAAGCTTCTTGAGAATCATGTACTGAATTCGGTAACGGTTTTCGCGTCGACGTTTTTCCACCCTGTATTTCACACTTCTGTCACTACACTACCCCTTCGCACATTACCCAATTTAGTTTAGTATTTCAGTTGCGAGGCCCCTTACAATATGCAAAATTTAAATGCAGTGTGCTGAAATTTTCAAGCTCGCTATGGCATCCTACATTCTCATGGTTTCTTTATAAGTAACGTAAGTTCCTACTAAAATACAGTATGAATGTTCTTTCCGAGGTGGGGTCAACAAAGCTACTCCTATTTCTGTATGAATGTTCAAAAGAAACCTAACTGGGAATTACGAGACAGGTTGTTAAAAATTTAGAGCTATTTAAACATTTTACAGCCTGTACTTAAGAGTGTAAATCCGCCACTGGAACTAACCCTCATCTGACAGGGTCCGAAGTAGATGTTACATAAATTACTTTACATAATCCTGTAACTCTTTTAGATTGGCCACATCGAGCAGTAGATAGGAATAACTGGAAGGAGGGAAGGTAGGACTTTGCCCTGTAGTGGGACAAAAACGGCTCTTAATAATAATAATCCCCTAACTCGGAGCGATAAGAAAGTTTTGCCCGTATCATTCTCTATCCAACTGCTTTACAGCGTTTGTCCACCGCTGCCGTCATGGTTACCATTTTATAATTTACGGACGTAGCCAGTCACTTGGCGGATAATAACCCATCATACAAATGAATTTCGCTTGTATAAAAATGAAACTTAAACAGTATAACTAATAATTTATTAATAACTAAAATTAACTACTACAGATGCAATTCAATTCTCAGTTCACATCCATAATTTTAATGTCCATAGTTAGTGAATAGTCATCTACATTCTTTACAATATGGCGACAATAAACAAGACATCTTAAAACATAATTCTGATATCTTAGTAGTAGTAAAACATACTTTCGAAACTAAATAGCAACATTATAATAACATGTATCAACAAAGTAGTGGATAGTGTACAATAATCTACAAATACAATACTTTAACCAAAAAAAGAACGCTGATATTGAAATGCGAAGCAACGGGACTTAGTAAGTACTATTTAGAATTAGATAGTGTACATGAACACTCTTCCAGATTCTTCTACTGCTGACTTCAGTCTTGTTAGCGTGGTTTTGTTCAAGTGTTCAGACTTCAGGCCCGATGCTAGCGCCGCGGACAGAGCCTTTTCAGCGTCTTGCAATGTATTTTCAACCAAATAATAATTGATGAGGCGCGAGTATGCATTTCCCAAAGACGCCAATGATAGTTCTTTGTTTGATTTCAATAATGTGATAAGTTTTTTGATGGTTTCTGGCTCTTTTCTAGTATGACTCTCTTGCAATAATCTTCTGAATACGACGACAGGTGCCTTGCACAGCCATTTTGACCAAATCCTTTCGGCTTCATTGTCCTGTCCAGCTAATACAAGTTCCATCCATAGCAAATTGGCTGGCAGGAATTTTCCTTTCTGTGCGGCAATATCGGATATTTCAGTACCTATAAAATGAAATAAATTAATTTTAAAGTTTAGAATTGTATAGTAGTAAGATATTTTGGGTGTTCAGTTTTCATGGGTTGAAAGAGGTTTATGTGAATGAACTCAATATTTAATAGGTACGGTAAAGGTATGATTCCGATCTCGGCAGCACGCAGCAGTGCTGCTACTGGTCCCCATATATTCTCTATAGGTTTACATGAGATTACATTCCGGAATTGTAAGGGTGAAATGCCAAGGTAGTCCGCGAAATTAAATTTTTCTTACGTTTTTTGCAATTTGTAGGTCAGTGTCAGGTTGTTTGTCGAACTAAATATGGTTCGCGACCGTAACAAGTATGTATTTACAGAATTATAATCATTAAAATCATCAATCTCTATATATCTATTGATTGATATTTCATGAAATAGTACAGTAATTAGCACTGGAGCGAGAGGATTGGCACATGAAAGTGAGGCCTAGCTCAGCAATGGGTGAAGTCGGGCTATGCTTGATGATGATGGTGACGGTAATTACGCAAATCATATTCAACCACAATACTTACATTTAGTAATAAGTTCGTTATCTTGAATAGCAGATGCTAGCGCGCTACTCCTCGGGAACTTTCTCAGCGCATTTTCTAATTCCTCATCTGTTTTAGCTGATTTGACTAACTCCAATACATTGTCTATATGTTGTGCGCCAGCGCCTCTCGTGAATGTAGCCATAGTCAACTTATCATCGTACGAAATACGGCGTTTCAGTGAATCGTTTACGTATTTGCCCATTTGTTGTATTTTTTCCACATTTCCAGCTTCAGCCAAAGATTTTAGTAAGAATTTGAGGACACTTATTTTAGGTATTACTCCATGTTCAATTGATTTCATAGCGACGTCCATTGCTTGTGACAGCTGTCCGTCCTTAGTCATGGTCTCAATATGTGTGGATACATCGTTTTTCGTCGGTTTCGATGGTTCCCTTCGCGTCACGATTTTTTCTACCAGGTCGCCTTGTTTCTTAACCGCATTGCTGGTTTTGTCTACTGGTATAATAAATGGTACTTCCCTTTGTTGTGATTTCAAATGCTGCCCGAGATATGAAAGGAATTGGTCGCTGGGGACTTCGCCCTCTTCTTGCAGGAGCGTCCAAAGTCCGAGAGCCTTGTCAGTTTCATTAGCTTTGCAGTAAGTGATGAGCAGGTGGTAGAAGATGTTAGAGCGATCAATGTGTGACAGCTCCTTTGTAGCTTCGAGTAAACCTTCTAGATATTCTGATTTTCCTTCCTGTAATAAAATAAAAGCGATTTTATTTTCGTAATATGAAACTTAAGTATGATAGCTTTAAACTAAAGATTACATTCGGAGCACAGCAGCAATGTGACGCAGAAATGAGAACTGACTGACTGACATATCAACGCACAGCCCAAACCGCTGGGTCTAGAGATTCCAAATTTGGCACGTACGTTCCTTATGAGGTCTAGGGGTGCACTAAGAAAGGATTTTTCAAAATTCATCCCCTAAGGGGGTGAAATTTCACGCGGACGAAGTCGCGGGAAGAAGCTAGTCTCATATAAACCTATAGAGAATATATGGGGACCAGCGGGGTAATTGCCTAACAAACTATCAGTAGTAATTGTTTCATTTTGATAATTCAACAATATTCATTGCATTATTTACGTTATTGGGCAGGCACATTTTTCGAACCTAAGAAGCAATGGATTAGCAATATCCTTCGAAATGATTCAGATTGAGATTAATACTGCGTTACGCAATTAGGATGCAGTAGTGCTGCGGCAGCACTGCTGCGTGCTGCCGAGATCGGAATCATACCTTTAGGGAATAACCAAAGAAACAAACAATGGATGGACTGGGTGACTAATGATAAGGCTAGAGAAATGAGAGCACTTGTACTTGTACGGACCTCAAAAAAAATTAGGATAAATAAAGGCAGAGGATGATGACATGGTTAAATAAGATTAGATAACAAAGTAAGGTTCAAAATAAAAATATTACCTCAACATATCTCTGGCAGGCGTCATCCAAGCGTCGGTGGCGGGTTTGCAAGCCGGGAGTCTCGAGGATACGACGCGCCTGTCGCAAGCGGCCGCACTCAACGAACGCGAGAACCAAGTCGTGAAGAATGTTCACTTCGCCGTGCACCTGGCATAACATAAACAATATAGATAAAGCATGAGCTTTATGGAATATCTAAAAGAATTTGTAATTAGACAAAATGGACCTAGGTAACTTTAAGACCAAACATTTTTGTACATAAAATCTGTACCACTGCTTGGCAAAGTACAGATTACACTCTGAAATTGCGGTGTTTGTATATTTATTGGTTTTCAAGAGCGCGAGAAAATAAATTTAATTTTAATCAGAAGGCCAATTCCAGTAATTAAAAACGTTCAAAATCTAGTCGCAATCTCATCTTAGCGACAATAAATGCCAAAAACTTGTCAAAAATTTAGGGAAATTAGAGGTATTTTTGACAGATTGAGACTGAGAATCAGACTGTGAAGATTCTTAAAATTACGAGAACTGCCCCTCTCATATTAATGCTCATAAAAGTCACAAGACGCACGCTGGCGGTTTACAGCAACTACTCACTCTACTCTAGTACACAACAAAAGTTTTCACTTCTTCTTTTCGTGTCAATCTATATATATAAAAGGAGAACTGACTGACTGACATATCAACGCATAGCCCAAACTGCTGGGTCTAGAGATTCCAAACTTGGCATGTAGGTTCCTTATGAGGTCTAGGGGTGCACTAAGAAAGGGTTTTTCGAAATTCCACCCCTAAGAGGGTGAATGGGGGGGAGGGTGAAATTTCACGCGGACGAAGTCGCGGGCAAAAGCTAGTGACTTATATTTTGTGCGACTAGTACCTGAACAGCACTGTAGTTTGCCTCATTGAAGCCCTGGAAGGTGCAGAGTATACCCGAACGCAAGTTTTCACTACTCAAGGAAGACCACGACCACAAGTACAGCCCGATTCAAACTTTATGGAGGCTCGGAACGTGAGGCGAGTCGCTGCGCAGTAACAAATTCAGATGTCGGCGGGGCTGAGGGGTGAGGCACTGGCAGTGACGTGCATTGCATATACGCATATAAGCAGTGCTTACCTCGATATATCAACATATGCCTGTCATTACATTTTAGTGTGCGCCCCACAATTAAGAAACTCACAAAATTATCATACTTAACAAAAAAAAAAAATCTTCACGCAGTGCTGCACTGCGTAGCCAGTAACGAACTTCAGAGCCGCCAAAAAGTTTGAATCGGGCTGTAAACAACATCTTACCTGTGTACTAAGATCCGCTAACCACTGCAGTTTGGTAGCATCCTCCTTCATGATAAGCGCCTTCATCAGTTCTCCCTTCCACGGAGTACATCTGTATTGTTTACAGCTGTTCTCGAACTCTTTGAGGGCACCATCTATATCATCTTTCAGCAAGTGCACCTTGATGGAAGGTCCCAGTATTACATTTGAAGGCTCAATGTAATTGTTATCTATGAGAATGTTTGTCATTTCTTTTACCTGAAATAAAAAAAAAGGTTATTTTCACTATGTTGAATATTTTTTCAATTACTATGTTTTACTAAAGCTTGTTTAAACTCGTCTTCTTCGATTAGGACCAGAGCAAAAACTTAATAGGCATAAAATTCATATTTGTGTACAAAGTTACTAAAAGGGTTACGAAAATCGTTACTTGATTGTTAAAGTCGTAAATTCTTCTTGTGACTTACTTGAGCATCATTTTTCTGCTCTGCTAATGTGTTCAAGATCTGCCAGGACTTTGAAGTTAACATGAAGCCTGTGCCCTCCACATCCACCTGTTTGTTATTCTTCAAGTAATCTACAGCTTCGTCAAACCTGTTTGCTCTAATTAGAGCGTACGCCATCAGCACTAGTTTATACCTGTTCAAATGAAAATCTGGCTCTTTTGTGGCGATCTGTGCTTTACACGCTTCAGCCCTTTCAATCTCATCATTTTCACAGTAAAACTCAAATAACTGCGCCAGAGTCGCCGTTGTTAGTTCAAAGTCCGATGCTTTTAACTCCTCAATGAAGTTGTTCACTTTGCTAACATTATTATCTTTTATATAAGCTACAAGTAATTGCTTCTGTAAGCGAGTCAGGTTGGTGAGACCCTTAGCCTTCAGCTGCGCTAGCTGATTCTCCATCTGAGCGGTGGTGCGCACGCCCCCTGACCGGCGTTGGTTCTCAATGGGAACTGGCTCCATATCAGACGTCGAAAGCTTGGTTAATAACTGCGACAAACTCGTAGTCATGCTTTCTCCAAGAAATTCTTCTATCGATTCTGCTGTGTCAGTGGTTATCCTTAATCCTTTAGCATAAATAGCTCGCAAAAGCTTTTCGGCCAAGTCTGGTTTAATCAAACTTTTGATTGATGATCTAACAATGCGGCTAACTTCGTGGACGTCATTGTTTTCTTCGCCTTGCCCTTCCTCTTGGACGGAGTCTTCTTCAGTCTGCGTTACTGGTCTGCTACTGATGACATGAAGCACTGTTGCAAAAGAATCAATATCTTTCGTTTTCGTCACTGCATGGATGAGGGGCCTAGCAATGAGCGCATAGTTGCCCCATGGACGATACAACACTGCAATTTCTGCTGCCTGTTTAAGGTCTCCATTATCTAATAGCTCCACAATCAAGTTTCTTGCTCCATGTATTGCTGGTACATTCGCGATTTGTAGTTTGGTTAAGACATTCTGTGGGGTATCTTTTTTGATCAAGAAAGGAATAACGTAATCTCTCAGAGCTTCTCCAGTAACAGTTATGCCATCATTGGACATCTCTTTTATAATATAGAGAAGTCCCTCTTCATCATTTTCCTTTCCTTTTTGCACTAACAATGGCCAGTAATAGTGCTGCCTAATTTCTAGTCCTTCTTTCTTAAGTTCTTTGAACAGTTTCTGTGCTAACTCTGCTTGGCCGTGTTGAAGAGCTCCTTCAGTTGCAATGAAGAAGGCATTGGGTACGAGACCTTCGCTCTGCAATTCTCGGCAGGTTTCAATAACTTCATCAGCAGGTTTGTTAAGTCTAAGTAGTTGCTTTACAAAGAATGCGCCCTTGAATGGGGTATCCTCAATGGTTGTTGATTTCGGCATTGTTTTCATGATTTTTTTGGCAGTTTCTTCTTGTCCTTTGTTGAGTAGTCTCAGTATGACATTGCATACATCTTGGTTATATCCAATACCTCGTTGCAAGTGGGGGATCAGTTCCTCCACTTTGTCTCCATGTCCGCTGATGGCTAGATGTTCAATGATTTCTAAAACATCCTAGAATAGAAAAATGTTAAAAGTTAATTTACAAACATAATGAGCAAGACGGGCAAAACATAATTTTAAAAGCAGACATTTAGTTTGACTCTTACCGCCCGGCCACGACTTTTGGCTTAGCGGCAAGCTGCGCGGCAAGCGGCGCGGTGTCTTACTGCTAGCGTTGACGCTGCGAGCGGTTCGTCGTGGCATAGTTCATATATTTGTATATTTGTTTTTACCGCTCACCGCCCCGCGCTGAACTGCCGCTGATAGCGGCAAGGCCGTGGCCAGGCCGTTAAGGGCCGATTTTTCAATGTTGGTTAGATAACTTTTATCTGAAGTATAAATATGTCGGTTTGAAATGTTTTCTACAGACCTTTCAAAGTTATTTTACCTCTGATCTTGTATTATTGTCAAAATGATAGTGATCTTTATTCTCGTAGTAATAAGGTTGCTACTGGGTTGCTATCACAGACTTGTCTGTCAAAATCACTACGATCCTTATTCTTGTTACAATAAGGTTGTTATTGGGTTGTTGCTACCAGAGGGAAAATAACTGAACGGACTGTAAATAAAAGCTGTCAAACGGCCGTATTTCTTTCTCAGATAAAACTTATAATCATGACGATTGAAAAATCGGCCCATCTATATATAGCCGCCAAGTACAAAAAAAAGACTAGGAAGTTAACTAAAACGCTAATTAAGCTAGTTGGCAACATATACATAATAAAAAATAAAGTCGCTTTTCATGTCTGTATGTTTGACCGCGTTGCTCTTCTAAACTACGCAACCAATTTTGATTAGGTTTTCACCATCAATTAGATAATTTATTCCGGTTGGTCTATGTTTATAATAAATTAAAATTGAACTTTATATAATAAAGACATCTCTTATCTCTATTCTGTTTTGTCAAGTCGGTTTTTATGACTGCTAGTAAAAAATAAAATCAAACTTACCCTGTCTGTCAATAAAGCTTCTTTTTCATTTGCAGTTTTGATTGTTGCATGAATACCTTCAATATCACCCTTCTTGCCATATCCACAAGCCAGCAATGTGTATGTACGATTTGAAGGTTCTAGACCAGCTCCAGCCATTGTCTGAAGAACAGCTTTAGCCCCATCAGTGTCACCATGGAAAGCATGGCCCATTACTAGGGCATTTAGCACAGGTTCTGAGACAGGCATGCTGAGTTCACGCATCTTTTCCAATACTTTTGTAGCGCCTTCTACGTCACCCTCCTGGCAGTAACGCCACATTAGTCTTTGGTATGTTACCCTGAATTGAAATAAATTTAGTTAGGCTTATTAATTGAAAATAATATTTTCTAAACCAGGCACCATACCCCGCGTTCTAACCAAAATGATCGATCGCGCGAATAATCGTCGCGCCGCGTTTTTGTTCTGAAAACCCACGCGTTCCGGCTCACCGAACCAAAAATTGTCATTATGATCGCGTATTCGCACGACGATTGCTTTTGGTTAGGCCGCGGCCATAGATGCAAATAATAAAAAGTCACGATGTGTGGCATACGTGTGTGCAAAGTTCGACAAGACATCATTTTAGTCTTTGCACTCCACCAAAGTCCAGTAACCAAGTGATGTTAATAATTTTTATCAAGCGCTTACTATCTAGCGATGTAAAATGTGTTAATTAATTAATAATCTCGGGTTTAACATAATACCTTTTTATGAGGACACAGTCATACACAAATAAAACATGCAATAATAAGTAAATATACCTGTTAGGCTGCAATCCTTTCCTCTCCAACTCTTCGAGGAACTTGGCAGGAGAGAATTGGTGCTCATTTTCAATGTATACTCTTAACAGAGCATTGTAGTGTGAGATGTCCATAGGAATCCCTCTTTCTGTGAGCACACTCCATATCTTTTGTACCAGAAGTGTTCTCTGTTCTGGTAACTCCTCTGGTACCAGCTCACCTGTTTGTGAAAAGAAACATATAATCCATATATTGATACTATAAATTCGAAAGTAACTCTATCTATCTGTTACCTTTTCATACTTTAACAGCTCAATGGATATAGATATAATTTAGCACACCAATAGACAATGGTATACTTTTTATCCCTATATTATGTTCCCGTGGGGTAATATCCGACATCGACACAGGCGAAACCACGGGCAAAAATGAGTATAAATATTTATAAAAAATAAAAAGGATTTTTGTCACAGATGAAGGAAGGAAGATTGAGGTAACATACATTTCTAAGTTCAACTTAATTACCATTAAAATAAAGTTGATATTTGTTTAACTTGAAATATATGTTTGAATTGACTTTAACCACGAACATGTTTTTTAAAATGGTAAAATTTCTACCTTTGTCTTGTTTTGTAGGTGCTGTGAAAGATTTTTAATTTAAAATCTTTTAAATCACCTACAAACAATTCAGATATTAATATGAGAAGGCAACCAGCAGCACTTTATATTAAAAAAAAAGGGTTCTTTACATTCAAAGAGATTCTATTCATCAATCAGTTTAGTTTGTTAAGTACATAGTATGCTCTTAATAATCTGATTGAAGTGGTCTTGTAAGCTGCCATTTTCAACAATGTAGGAACTGATAAGGATTGTGTGATAAGGACTAATGTAACTTCTAGCTCATTCTTGCGTAAAAAAAGCTTCAGTCTGCGATTTCCAGACTACTGAAGAAGACACACACACACAGATACAGAAGTTTACTGTCTGGTAAACTATTTCTCATAATGTTATTTACTATTAACTAAAAAAGTCACCGCCAAGGCAGGCCTAAAAAAGGTGGTGATATGACCTGGACGCTCACTGTGAGGCTTTCAAGGTAGCACAGGAAAAGAGTTCCTGGAAGGATTTGGTGGAGGCTTTTGCCCAGCAATGGGACAGTATAGGTTGAACAAAAAATAAAGTATATGTTTAGTTTTCTTACCACAACATCTAATGACCAGAAGTGACTGTGAGCTTGTGATGTCATTTTTAGATTTGATTTCATCAAGAACTTCATCAATGTCCTTTTTCGTGATTCTTCCAAATCTCCGCACTTCAGCATCTAGTTTTTGTAACAGTGGTTCTAAGTTTTCCTTTTTCTTTGTTGCATAGTCTCTCATTAAAACACTGGAAATTAAAATTAATAATGTTTAATCAAAGGGGATGCATTGTCTATCAGAAGTAAATCACTATTAAACTGCATTTTTGGACATGATTAGCTATGTTCTACTTCTTTGTGTCGCTGGCACAACAGTATTTCAAATCATGTTTGATCAAAATTTCGCCACTTCCACAGCGTCATCGGTGGCAGCACAGAGGTCACTTTGAATGATTTTCTATTGCATCCACTTTATTAAGCTTTGGTGAATCAATGTTGTAATAAGCAAAATGCTGTTATCAAAATAATAATGTTACAATATAGACTATATTGTATCTATTTCTTCCTGCTGGGGTTCTATATTATCTTATTATTCTCTTGTATCAGCCCAGCTACTGTGGATAGTTAGAAAGTTGGTAGCTGGGTGACACCCCAGTTTGCATTAGACAAACATAAAAAATTTAAGATATCATACCACTGGTGGGGGCTATCTTAATTCGCTTCATAGGAGTCAAGTTTTAAAATAATTATTCTAATGACTTACATGTTTTTATTTTTGATCCACAAATAGTAACCTTATTTTCCAATAAAAATGTACACAAAAATAAAATTTTTGGTTTAACAAATTAAAAAACAGAAAAGGCTAATTCGGTCAGTGGGTCATCTTAGTGGAGGATTTGCTAATTCTATAGCTGGTTTATTATTCGACACAAAAAACACAAAATTGCACCTGACTTTTATGTTGGATTGCTTCTAGGATACTTTATTAACATAATTATTACGTTAAGTTACAACATTTAATTTTAACCATTGCATTATACTCACTTATTGGCGGCACATAAAGCTATAGGATTGATTAAAGAATTGGCTTCAGCGGTCTTAGCTGTGTTCAGGATAAGCGTTCGGGCCGCACCAGTGAAGTACCGCATAAACTTCGTAGACCTTAAAAGCGACGACATTTTGTTGCTGCGGGTCTATAAAACATTAAAAATTTAAGCGATTCTGCTTCAATTTTGGGAGGAATCACTGACTTTTATCAAAAACCTATCAGGGCAGCTAGAATTAGCTAAAAAAGAACTTTGAGGTTATTAGTTATGTCACTTGGCATTTCCAGTCGGTGTTGCTAGATAATTATAACCAGAAAATACAACATTCATTATTAAATTATTTTATCTCCACGATACATATGTGAGTGGTTGACCAAAATGGGACCTCAAGGGAAAATAATTGATTTCGAGTAAATCGCGTTTGAAATTTCGTGTAGAAACAAATTGCGGCATGTTTTATGTCAGTATGCGACTTCGTTAGTGAGTGTCAACACGTGTTTGCGGTTACTACGTTATTGGCGACTTATTTAGTGTCAGTTTCTTGTCTTTATGTGCGTCTGACATCACAAAAACTAATTTTTCCAAAACTGCCTCGGCTCACAAAAAAAATCATAAAAAAAACACTACGGCACCTAAAAATATTCTGGTTAGACCAAAACAAAGCTAAAAGACCACAGAATAAAAAAATAAAAAAAAATAAATAACGGTTTCCAATCCACCCAGGTCCCTTTTTGGTCAACCACTCACATATAGATTTTAGTGTGTTTTTTCTCAATACTATTTTAAAATTGCATTACCAATATAGACAAAGATGCAAAAAGTTGGTACTATAATATAAGGTGCAGGCAACATTATTTATTCGTTCGGAAAATAATAAAAATAGATCACTGATTGGAAACATAGCATTTTAGGACACTGGCTTTAGATTTAGACCATTTTAAACCAATGGTATAAGCTAGAATAAAACTAAATAAATAGAAACATGGTGGACTCTGTGCACTGTGCTGTGTTATTGGTTGACCGTCAGAGCCACAGAGTACTTTTTAGAGTTAAAAGCTTTCAACGGCAAAAAGTATATAATAATTGGCATCTCTGCGGTGCTATTCTGTAAAAATCTCACGGTGAAAACTTAGGTGAAGTGAGCTTAAAGTGAGCTGTCAATAGTGTCAATCCCTAGCATCAGGTGGGATGACAGCTCACTTTAAGCTCACTTCACCTAAGTTATCACGGTGATCTTTTTACAGAATAGCATTACTGCGCCGTAGCGTATTTTAAAATTTGCCTTCGCGTAATTTAACAAAAAAAAAAAGGAAATATGCTCCGCGGCAGTCGGCGGCAGTGGTGCTAAAATTTTAATTTGAAATGGTAAAAAATATAAGTTCACTTCATTCATTTTATTTGTGCCGCGGTACCAATAAAATGAGTGAAGTGAGCTCAACATTTCGCATAGATTTGCAGCGAGCTCGAAAAACAACCTTCCTCGGATATGTTACATTTTCTTTTATTATTCCTAAAGATGTTACTGAAGTTACTTTGTCGACTTATGTCAAGAATAATTTATTAGAAGAATATGATTGAAGAACGCGCGAATCGAGCTGGAAAATGTAAGCACCTATGAGACTGTACTATCGCTGTATTGACCGTACTCATCTGCCTATCCTTACCCCAACTACACTACTCAACAAAGTCTAGGGAACAAGGGTATCTAAGGAACGTTACTTACTCTATGAAGGGTATTCACAGTAATTATTATAATTTGAACTCTAATATGTAATTCCAACAACAAACAGTTTTTTTTTTTTTAATTAAGTACTTATTTGCAATGATATAGGTACTCGTATGAACTGCTTTAATTTTGAAAATATATTTTTTGTACCATTTTTCGAAAATAATTATGTTTTAAAATGATTAATATTTAATTATAAGTATTTGTAACACAATAATTTTATCTAATATTATTAATAAAAATACCTTTTACTTATTTTTTTTTCATTTTACTGAACCTCATAACATACGTAGCTAAGTAGTCTGTGCTCATAACTCTTGAACGGTCAACTATGGGTGCGCGCTGATAGCGTATAAATCATAGAGTATAGTAACTAAAATGGTATAAATAAAGCCAACAAGCCAAAAAATAAGAATAAAGAATAATCCCTTGTCACCGCCGGCGTACCAGCGGTATTAGAACCAAACGGCTTGGTACGTGACGATGGGAAGAGACCAGACGGCATGACGTTGTTGCCTTGGAAGGTGGGTAGGCCTCTGGTGTGGGACGCAACATGTGTCGATACCCTTGCGCCATCTCATGTTCCGAGCACGGCGGGCTGTGCTGGCGCCGCTGCTGCGGCTGCTGAGACCCTCAAGCGGCGCAAATACTGTAACCTTGTGGGCAACTACAGCTTTGAGCCGTTTGGGGTCGAAACGCTCGGGTCATGGGGCCCGAGCGCGCGTCTCCGTTTTAAGGAAATTTCTCGCCGGCTGGTCGATACTTCACGTGACCAGAGGGCTGGGTCGTTCTTTGGTCAAAGAATTAGCATTGCCATTCAACGTGGCAATGCTACCAGTCTTCTGGGCACGTTTCCGGATGACAGCGATGCGGATGAGTACTTCGACGCCTAAGTGTCCTTTGGTTTTTTTATTTATTGTATAGTAAGTAGGTTAGTTAGTCTTTTATTTTAGTATCTAGTGTATATAGTTATGTTGTAATTATGTGTGTACAGGAATTAATAAAGTCGAATAAAGAATAAAGTAGTTTTAAAGCAAGATCTGTCAAGACTTGGCCAAATTTTAGCAGTTTCCGTTTCATTCCATACATCATAAATTGAAAATGTTTTTTTCCGGGCAAACTATCAGTTTTAGAGAAAAACGTTTCATAACAAATATTCATCAGAATGTCAGGTCTTGCGATAGGTATTTTTTATGAATTTGTAAAAAAAAATCCCTATATCCCTCATATAGCAGTTTCGACCCACTGTGTGGCGGTTTGGTCACTGATAACCACTTGACGCTGAGACTGGAGTCTTCCTACAAGCTGGCGAGCCGTTATTTGAGGCTGCCTCCTCGCAGTATTTAGCAGAAAGCGGTCTTGTCTCTGGGTAGTGACTAGTGACCCTGTATCTTCCTCGGTGTCGTTCACTAAAATCTCCTGTAACTCTGTAACGCGCCCATAATCGGCAAATTACGCTTGGCTGCGAGTTGTTAGCGTCGGCAGGTTCACGTTGATTGCGCCCTGCTTCCAGCATACTCACAGCCCTCAGAATCTCTTCCCGCGTTAAATGACGACGTGACATACCGCTCCAGACTCGCAAAAGTTCCAAGAAAGGAGCGAAAATGATTTTCACAAGAAAAAAAAATGATTACGGACAGTAATCTCGAAAATGATTACGTTTCAAAACACCGTACGCTGCGATCAAGTGCAGTTTTCCCTCCCTAATTAAAAATTCTTTTGCTTTTATGTTTTACTAGCTGTGCCCGTGACTTCGTTCGCGTGAATGCCTAAAAACGTTTAAATTTTTTTGCGCGGAACCCTCATTCTTTTTCTAAAATAAAAAGTAGCCTAAGTTACTCCTTATTACATCAGTCCCGTCAAAATCGGTCAGCTGTTTCAGAGATTAGCCGGAACAAACAAACAGACAGACAGAAAAAATTGTAAAAAAAATATTTTGGTATATGTACCGTGTAGACATCCTTATGCGTTTAGTAAAATGCGGTTATTTTAATATTACAAACAGACACTCCAATTTGTTTATTTGTACAGTTTTTTTTTAATTCGAACAATTATTTAATATCTAGGTACAGGTTCAAATAACATTTACAATTTTTTGTGGTCAGCACAGCACTTCTTTTAGGGACTTATAGAACAGCTTGTTCCCTAGACTTTGTTGAGTATTGTATGTTGGGGTCGGCTTCCAGTCTAACCGGATGCAGCTGAGTACCAGTATTTTACATGGAGCGACTGCATAACTGACCTCTATAACCCAGTTATTGGGTAATACGAAAGCCCTTGGTAAGACAGGTTGTCAGACTTTCTGGCTTCTGACGAACCGCAATGACTGTCGTGCTTTCGGCTTAACGTGCTTTCCGAAGCACGGACCGAACCTACTATTTATTAGGTAATGAAACATGTAATGATAGATAAATGGGCACATGGGAGATGGGAGATTACTACGAGATAAATAAAGGCCTTTTCTGTTAGCCATGGTCATAATAAAAATAATCTATGGCTAGGTGATTATGAGATAATTACAATCAACTGATAAATTATTATTTTACTGATGGCTATCATTATCGTTCGTCACGAATAATGTGTAAGATTGCACCAGTCAGCGTATCAGTGTTGTACAGGAGTGAAGGCGTTAATTAATTCACTAGAAACGATAAACTTCTCAAGCAATGGGAAATTGCTGTACAAAACATGATCATTTTAGAGCAGAAGACAATAAGGACGAAGAATCTTTACAGGTCAGAGTATAAAAAACAATGAAAAAGTCGAAAACAATTACTGCCGCGTACCTTTGACAGTTTGCTTTGTTTTGATGGTTTATAATAAGTATGTGGTGTCTAGGAGGCGCTATCTGCGCTGTCCCAGCTTTGCATAATGTTCCCGATTGACATTGGTCGAATTTCTGGGCAGTGTATTTAACATTTTGGGTCAAAAAGTGGCATTATTCTTTATGAATATGGCTCCATCGATAAATTATCCAATATTATAGTACCTACCTATTGGTTGGTTATAATGATGATGGTATTATCGATAGTTTTATTTTGCATTCAGTTTTTAGTTGGTTTCTTCTTTTTGCACTCGTGCAGCACTACAATTAGCGCACGAACCACGTGACGTCATTCCCAATCACAGAACATTAATACTCCAATTCCCAATCAAACACCCCCCAACAACACCAAACAGGCCAGTAAAACTTGACATACGGCGAGTTTGGGAACTTTATATATTTACGATTTGACGCAATGTTAACATTATCCGATGCAAGCAGCGCCTCCATATGGCCTCCATATAATCTCAAAATAAACTGGACATGTCATGGCTGGGCCGCTCTCCGAATTAGCTGTAATCGCTCACAGCGCTCACATCATCTAACATGTGCTCCGTTTTAGATAAGTAATACGATTATGACAGCTGAGGGCTGTCAACAATTCGGAACGCTCGTGAACGCGTTCACAGTGCTTACTCAATGTCAAAACGATATTACAGCAGTATTTCTTTGTATAAACACCATATTTCTTCTTTTTCTTTGTTTAGGTGGCGACTGTCAGCCAGAAGCATAATTTCGAAAATGATACGTTAGTTTAAAGATATGATGCATCTCAAAACAAAACACACACTGACACACACAGTACACACACTCGCATTTTTGACAGCGCTCACATTGATATTATTAGAAGGCATGGTTGGCGTTATCACAAAATGGCGCATGTCTTGACGTCATCTATGATGATTCACGGGACATCGTTATCGCGCTCACGCTAATTCGGTACGGGTTTATAAGAACGCTCAAATCGATTATATCGATTACATTCCTAACTCGGAACGCACCCCCTTATCGGCGACGGCTGTCAACTAGTGACAGCTGTCAGTTGTTTTGTCAATTCCGGTCACCGGGCTTGTAGAAGCACACGACACACGACACAATTTTACCTGGCGCGGGATTTGGCAGAGTAGTTTTCGAACAGAAGGTTCAGCCGGTTGATATTAAAACCACTAAAAATCTCCTAGAGTTAAAGAAATAAACAATCTACAACCAAAACATAAAAATGGTGAGTTTTAAAATTGTTAACTTCCTTTGACTTTGGTTTGACCTTTCGAGTTGTTGCGGGTATTCTTTATCAATATTGGCGGTAGATTGTTACGTCTAGTCATGTAATGATATGTAATTATAAAATAAAGAGTATGACTGGATAGGTACAAATTCCTTAATCATTTCGCAGGCTGCCTTTAGGTTAACATAGCCTACAATATTATTTATAACAGGTTTTGTCGAAAAAACAGAACATCCATCGCTAAAGCTACTCTAATGTTAATTTATTGAATTTGGCATAACCAATCTCTTAAAAGTTAATTTTAATTAAAAGTTGTCATCACATTCTTAACTTTTTGAAAGTTTTTAATTTGATTATCCTTTGTAACCATGGTAACGTTAGCCGGTCAGCTCTTTGGTAGTGATCTTGTTTTGTACCTATTACATAATAATAACATTGGCACAAACATGAACACTGATGGAGTTAGTATTATATTTGTGTTGGAAAGAGCTCAAGTTTCTAAATGTAGAAAACTTTTTCTATTTATTTTGGAAATATGTGGGTAGTTGGTGCAACAAACAATTTCTATGATCTACAAGTAGGAATTTTTAATAGACAGCCCACAAGGGGAAATTATTATTTATTTACCAGGCAGCTATTCAATTCATACTAATGTTATCAATTTCAACTCAAAATATTGATGCTTCAACATTCTTGAATAAATGGTTAGTAAGGATGTAGTAGGTAGTCATGCTACAATAAACTAGAAACTTGAAGCTACATTGTATTCTTTGCTCAATTTCAGGCCGAACCTGTTAAAGTTGTTGTCACCGGTGCTGCAGGCCAGATCGCCTACTCCCTGATCTACCAGATTGCATCTGGTGCCGTGTTCGGCCCCAGCCAGCCTGTATACTTGCACCTTCTAGATATCGCCCCCATGATGGGAGTCCTTGAGGGTGTGGTAATGGAGCTGGCTGACTGTGCTCTGCCCCTGCTGGCTGGAGTGTTGCCAACTTTCAAGCCTGAGGAAGCATTTAAAGATGTTGTTGCTGCATTCCTAGTTGGTGCCATGCCCAGAAAAGAGGGCATGGAAAGGAAAGATCTTCTTGCCGCCAATGTTCGCATTTTCAAGGAGCAAGGTCAAGCTATGGACAAAGTTGCCCGCAAGGATGTGAAAGTCCTTGTTGTTGGCAACCCAGCCAACACAAATGCTCTCATTTGTTCTAAGTATGCTCCTTCCATTCCTAAAGAGAACTTCACAGCAATGACTCGTCTCGACCAGAACCGTGCCCAGTCTCAGTTGGCAGCTAAAATTGGTGTCCCTGTGCAGAATGTTAAGAATGTTATTATTTGGGGTAACCACTCATCCACTCAGTTCCCAGACGCGTCTAATGCTGTTGTGACTGTTGATGGTGCACAGAAGCCCGTGCCGGCTGCTATTAATGATGATGCCTACTTGAAGTCTACCTTTGTCACAACAGTGCAGAAGCGTGGTGCTGCCGTCATTGCCGCAAGAAAGATGTCCTCAGCTCTCTCTGCAGCGAAAGCCGCCTCTGATCACATGAGGGACTGGTTCTTGGGTACCGGAGACCGCTGGGTGAGCATGGGTGTTGTCTCTGATGGCTCATATGGTACACCCCGTGACGTCGTGTTCTCATTCCCGGTCACAACCGCCAATGGCAAGTGGACGATTGTTCAGGGTCTGACCATCTCTGACTTCGCTCGCCAAATGCTTGATGCTACAGGCAAGGAGCTCTCTGAAGAAAAGCAGGAGGCCTTGGATGTTTGCAAGGATTGACCTAGCATATTAATGGAACTATAAGCAATATAATAGCATTAGGTTATACATATTTACGATCTGTAGCCACTACAATATTATTTTATTATCACAGAAAACGGCTTATATAATTGTGTTCACACACTTCAAGGTCAGAATAATGAATCTGTCCAATTTGTCATATCATCAGACTCACAAAAACTGCTTTATTGATTAGGCATTTCTTTATTATAGTTTTGAAGTCTTTTTTATTTTCATATTTAAAAGCATTTATATTATATAAAAATTACGTCATATTTTTGAGACTTTTATTTTACTTTTTTTATTATTGTATGTTACGTCCTAATAAAATATTGTCTATTCTGTTATCATGTTTTCTGTTAGTTATAAATAGATAACACTCAATGCTTGATGAAGGTCACTGTAAATAAAGATTATTGTTACTATACCATGTATACATGATTTCTGTATCATACGTGCAACTCTGCATTATACTAATGAATCCATTACTTAACTCGCAAGTTATGCAACCGACGAGCTTCTGATTACCGACATATAATAATTTTTCTCGATGTTGTGGCTATTTATGGTCCACCCCACATGCCCAGCATGGCAATGATCCCTGAGAGTGATCTAACATCAAACTATGTCCAAAAGTGGGTTGGGATATGATTGAAAATGATTTTATACTTTATTCAGAGAGGTAAAAGAGAATACCTATTTAATTTAAAGGACCTTGGGAACCTCTACGTTACATGTAATGTTAATGAACAACTCATACTCGTACAATAGGTGGGTACCTATTATTAGAAAAATTATAATTTATACAAAACCCTCTATTGTAATGTACAAACGTCGAGTTTCATCGACCTGCGTCTACGGCTGTTAAATTGAATAGGTACCTATCGTTAATTATATTATTCTCGTAGTTTCTGTGATCTAGATTCACTATTTCTTAGGTGTTACATAACTATATCTTGTTGATTGTATTTGATAAATTAGCGTAAAGATAAGTAGGTACGTAGGTAGGTAATGAGTTTTTGTCTTATATAGTATCGTGTGGTTTTAATGGAATTTTGAAAGCGAATCTTGGTAGAGATAACACGGATAACACCATAGTTTCCAAATGCAAACAGAATGGATTCTCTTGTGAGATAAGAAAACCAAACTGCATTCACCAATCTATTTTCAAAGCATAGTGAATTGATTATGAAAATATTTCCGCATGGCCAGTCATTAGAACGATAGTCCGACCAATCGTGTTGAACGACATTGGTCAAAATATTAGGTGAAGGTAGCAGCTGTAATAGTTTCATCAGGTGGAATGACAGCTCACTTCACCAGTCACCTACTAAGTTTTCATGGTGAAATTTATTGCCGTAAAACGGGGTGAATAGGGATGCAGGGGTAAATCGGGACGAAACTTTAAAATGGATTTTAACATTGAAATAATTGTTTTTTTTTTTTTGCCAAAAAGGACTAATGTGTTTATTATATTATAATTAACGATTAAGTGTCCTTGTTGGCAATAAGCTTTATTACATCAACGTTAAAATCCATTTTAAAGTTTCGTCCCGATTCACCCCTGCATCCCTATTCACCCCGTTTTACCGGTACCTATTTATTTTTAACCGACTTCTAAAAAAGGAGGAGGTTCTCAATTCGAATGTTTGTATTTTTTTTTTTATTTTTTTTTTTTTTTAGGTTTGTTCGCGCATAACTCCGTCGCTTGCCAACCGATTTGAAAATTTCTTTTTTTGTTGGAAAGGGTATACTTCCCAAATGGTCCCATAGTCAACAAGTCGGGATCTGATGATGGGATCTTAGAGAAATCGAGGGCAACCCTCAAATTTTATAGGCTCACTTATTGTTTTTCGCATATTTTATTAAGTATCTTGTGTATTTGCGTATGGTTGTCACCATTTCAGGTAGCTGAGCTGATGATGGAAGGTACAACTTCTTAACAGTAAGAAGTTACTCGAACAGGCAAGGGTCCCGTTTTAGTAAATTATTTTGATGTTTGGTATGGATAGGGCATTTGCCACATTTGGTCTCATGATCATCATGTCATGACCTGATGCTGCATCAGGATAGTCTGCAGAGTGCCTAACTCCTCGACAACTAACAGCAGATATATCGTGTTTAGGCTCATTGAAAAGGGCTCGATGTGTGGATAAATGTACTGTTAATGAGGAACACGAGAGAGACCTGATGCTGAAGCCAGGAGCATCAGAAAAAGTACAAACCTTGAAATTACAGCACCATAGTCGTGTTTGGGCTCATTTTAAACAGGACTAAATTATAAGTTCAATGCAATACTGACATAAGTCTGGCCTGATGCTGCAGCCAGGATTATCAGCATCTAGTCTAATTAATGAATAAGGTATGCTTCAGAGGTGGTCCCATATAAATTTTATGAACTTTGCTTGGGTAGTTTTGGAATTAGATTCAACAATACGTTTGTTTTCCACTTAGTTTATATTGATGATGTTTATCTTCCTGTCACTAATATTCACATAGCAATTAGTGTTATATGAATTTGTATTATGGGGTAGGTACAACTAAAAAGCGAAAAATAAAAACTTTTTTACAAAAAAAAAACAACCGACTTCCAAAAAAAACACTACAAAGTGATAAATAACTTTAATTTCGGAAGTCGGTGTCAAAAAAACGAAAATGTGGAACCAACGACACCGACTTCCAAAATTAAAGTTATTTATCACTTTGTAGTGTTTTTTTTGGAAGTCGGTTGTTACAGAATAGTTTGACAGCATAAATAGTAGAAATAAAATTGAAAGACCGACCACATTATGAAGGTTGCCACAGCCTTTGACTCCTAGTGATTGGTGAGGCCCACAGTGTACCGACGCCAGCACATCAACCTACACCTAACTGTCAAATTTTCCCAATCAACATTGAACCTTATGCTTTAGCGATAAAGTTGAAAATATATTACAGAAATCAGACAGATTGTAGTAGGTTGATGTGCTGGCGTCTGTACCTACAGTAATGGGAGGTCTAAGCCTAGTTTTGGACAGCTATAGTACCATAATAGGAACCTATTCAGATGGGAGCTTTTATTTAATGAAACTTACCTATATTATGAGATTTCATCAGATATTATTCTGTTACTTTTCAATAAATTTTACTTAAAACTAGGGGATATCTGACACTCAAACCTACACGCTTGAACGTTCGAACAGCAGGTGCCGTCAATTAATAATAATTAAGGATTCATAGGCAGTCTCTACAGTACCTACGTTGTTAGGAAAACGTCAGGACCGCGGGCATTTCAATGTTTTTGCATGCGTAGGGTCAATCCCCACTGAAAGAGCAGCGGCCATTATCCATAGTCATTTGAAGGCAAACGAGGGGGCAGCACGGTGTGGCCGAGTGGCTGCACGAGCCTTCTAAAAAGAGGAAAGTCACTTGCTCTGGGGCCTAGGTAACCTTTTCATTACCTCTCCAACAAAAATGCATGAAGCTTATAGATAAAAATGGAGGCAACACTGAATACCTAAGTGAAGACGTCTGTGGTCGGACACTCTTTCTAAATACACACATAAGAACGAGACAGTGATGTGTGTTTTCTTTGTCATATGTATGTGCTTATTTAGAAAGAGAGCGTCCGACCACAGTCGGTATTTAGAGTGTTGTCTCCATTTTTACCTATAAGCTTTGTGATTAAATGTTACCTTAAGTACCTAACTTACTACTAGAATCCGGCCGTCGCACTCTGGTTCGTGTAGAACAAACTAGCTGGACAAAAACAACTCTTCAATTCCTAGTAGTTAATTACTAATATGAACTCATTAGCCCTATACATTAAGGAATATACCTATTAATTTTCGTAACTACCCTCATTAAGACCGTCAATAAGGAAAGTACTTATTTAAAGAATTGATAATTCTAAATTTTTACACCATCATTGATAACATTATTTAAGTACTTAACTAAAAGAAATTTGTGATAGTGTTTTGTGATGGATTGTGTACATAAGGGTAAGTAGCTTTGTTTTAATTAATTTTTATCACAGGAACTACATTCTATAATTTTATTAAATTAATTGTTTAGATAAAAGTGGACTTTTTCACCCATATTTTTTAATTCAATGGTCAAAAAATTACATGTCCACTCATGTCCACTTTGTAGAATCTATTTTATATGATTCTCACAAGTATCTAGTAGTAATTGGTAAAAAAAAATATTCCGAATTATTTGCAAAACTATTTTTTTTTCATTAAACAGTTTTCAACGTCTCAAAAATGGATTTTTTCGAAGAATTGCTAAAACACCCAAAGGAAACACGGAATGAGGAGCTGTTTCGCCATGCCGTAGTCCTAGATTTAATAGTTCAACCTAGCTGTAACGAACAAAATGTTAATATAAGTAGTTTCTAGTTTTCATAGTTCTGCCACTCATGATCATGACTATTCAATGCATGATTCATCTGATGAAAGTGATGATAATGAGTGATAGATTTAGTTATTAAGTATTTTTATGTATCTGTTATAGTTTTTATAGTTACATTTATAGATAAATTATTAAAAAAAAAATATTATGTTTTTATTTGACTATACCTGCTCAAACGGCCAATGGTCCTCAAAATAACCTCATTTATGAATAAAAATCGAAACATATCATTTTGTCCAGCTAGCTTGTTCTACGCGAACCATAGTGCGTCGAGAGAATGCTTTCCTGACACCTATTAGTGCGACTATTCTAGTAGAGATCGAGCGAGTAAAGATCAAATTCGCAAAACACGTAGGTATTCGTTTGTATGAAACTACTATGTTTCAAGAACGCATTAATTCTCTCGACGGCCGCACTGTAGGTGAACTTTGAACGAGGATGCGAGTACTTACCTATATTTAACATTATCGAATACAAACATAACTAGAAAATAGGTAACTAAGGTACCTAATGTCGCGGGTTAGACCTTAGTCTGTTGTGAGTTATCGTGCTGACTGTGTACTTAACTTTTGATCTTATTTATCATTAAAGACGTGTGAATAAATGGCAAAGAAAAACCAAGTGTTTAGGTAGAACTAGATCCAGACCTATTATTCCCGTTGGCACTAATCCCAATAGATAAGAGTTTACTTCAAATTTCTGCAACTTTCTTTAGGAACAGCATATTTCGTGTACCTATATAAAGTAAACTGGTGACATCATCAGCCTAGCCTTTTCCCAACTATGTTGGGGTCGGCTTTATCCAAATACTACTCGGACTTGGTTCGACACCAGTCTAATCTGATACAGTATTTTAGATGAAGGGGCAGCCTATTTGACCTCCCCACATCGCTGATGCTGGGTAATAAAATCCCGAAAGTCTAACTAATATGGGAGATATCCCATATTACTAAGACTTTCATGCTTTTGTTGACTACCCGTAACGACTGTCAAAGATCCACGAATGACAGCCGGGACCAACGGCTTAAAGTGCTTTCCGAGGCACGGAGGGATCCCAGTATGTAAAGATGGTCACCCATCTACAGAACAATCGCGGCAAGCGTAGCTTAACCTGATCGATCGACCTGTGCGGTTGTTTTTTAAATAGTAAGGTATATCGGCTTGCTTATTTTATTATCAGACGATCGAGCAGCACTTTGCCTCTGCCCTACATCAGGCGCTTATTTAAAAGAAAGTAGACAAAGGTGCCGATTCTGTTGTTTACACACTATACTAAATTTAAGTTCAGTGCATCTTTTTATTTCTATTTCATTAAGAAAAGGACAGAAGATAAATGTTAGTTTCGTCCTGTCAAATTAATCAGCGCCTGACGTAAAATGACGTAATTTTAGTAGGCAAGTTTTTAATCATAATTATCTAATAACTTGTAGGTATGGAGTAGTGTCAGGCGCTGAGTAATTGATCAAGGACTGCTAATTTCACTTTTTTTTCAAGATTTACCTTCGGAAATCAACATAATTGCAACAAAAGCTTTTAAAACAATTATTATCTGTATATTCATCCGTACTAATATTATACTAATGAGCAGTGGGAACATTATAGGCTGATTATGATAATATGATGATACTTTATACTAATATTAAGGACATAGGATAGTTTTTGTCCCGATATTCCCACGGGATCGACACTTATTCGGGTGAAACCGCGGGGCGCAGCTAGTATTTTATAAGTAAGTATAATTGAACTAAATTCTAAACCAGTAGGGTAGTTCCGTACACTGGCAATGTCAATTTTTTTAGTACAACAGCATTCATTGCGTTATTTACGTTGTTGAGCAGATGAATTTTTGAAACCTATATGAAGCATTAAATTAATTATTTCCTTCGCAATTAGGGCAGAAAATTGTGCTGATAAATATCAAGAGATTTGACATTGAACGTTTTGGTGATAAGATTTGTATCAATCGGATTATGTCGGAGTTGAATGGACTTTAATCAATTGACATTGATTTGGTTAAAATTTGTAATCAAGGGGCCCATGGTGAGGGTTACCGCTGCCCCGGAACATAAAGGGCTAAGAAAGGAACACGGGTGGGTTTTAGTCAGTAAGAGTCTGACACTCCCTTCTGCTCCACCCAGAGCGGGAAGAGTCATGAGATGATTTCCCATCCAAAAAAAAAAAAAAAAAAGGGGCCCATGGTAGGCAATTTATGTCGAACATAATTATGTAAGTACTTAAATAGTGAATTTTTAAGTGTCACCCTTAAGAATTAACATGTGCAGAAAGGAACTGCAGCCTTCCTGCACATAATTTTTTATAATAAAAAACGAATAAATGGAAGGTTTCAAAGTACGGATCCAATTTACACCTATTGTTAAAACTACCCCTGAAAATGTGGTTCGTAATTGCATCTAGTTTAAGTAGTTAGGTAATTAAGTGTAATTAAAATGTATTGTATTTTAATTAGATATGCTCTTGTTATGGATATCAGCGTGGCGTGAAGTGTAGAAATTTCACACGGGATTTCCATCTTCTGTCTTATCTCGTGTCGGTACGAGCAATACGTACCACAATAGCTTGTGTCATGGTAAAATGAATAGCCAGTCAACCAGGATTGTAGCGGGACTTCCCTTCCAATGGTGTGTTGGACCACAGGTGTATGTCGCACTCGCACGTCAGTGAGAACTTAGGCGGCTGGGACCGCTCTCAAACTGCGACAGCGGTCCTAGTCGCCTGAGTACTCCATCAATGGTAATATCTTTAAACTTGAGCCGCTGGTCTAGCGTAGCACGGAGTTTAAATACAATAGGTATGAGGTTTTTTTTTTTTTTGTGGATGGGAAATCATCAAATGACTCCTCCCGCTCTGGGTGGAGCGGAAGGGAGTGTCAGACTAGTAGTAGGCTAGTATATAGAACCTAGTCTGTAAGTCCCACCCACTGAGCCACCACTGCTCTCCGCAGCATTTTCATTTCCTATCATAATCCACAATATTATCATTATATCGTATTATATTTTATTGACGACTAGTTTACGATAAGAATTCACATGATTAAACCAAGTCTATTTTCAGCATCGGCCAACAACCCCTGATTAAGTACCTAATCAATGTTTCGCCTTGATATCTTCACTAATATTTTGACGCAATCATTTGATAAGATAAGTTGACATAATTTTATTATAAAATTAATTCTCCCACTATTTTCTTGTTACATCCGATTTTGATTGTGGTGGTTAATCATTGCAAAATTTCTTACGACAAAATCTGTGGTTTTATAAAAAAAATAATATATATAAGTGAAATTAAAATGTTTTTTAAAGTATTTTTAAGTATAGTTTTATTAAGTTTAGTGTCATTTGGTTTAGTTAGAGGGCACATTCAACAGCCGATACCAAATGAAGCGTTAGATCAGAATCTTTACGAAGATGTGTTGAATCCAGAACAATGTCTTGAACAAATTAGAATTATAAGAAATAACACGTTACTCACCATGTTTTGTAAGTACTATTTTCATTTATAAAAACCTTGTTAGCTGGACCCGAGAAATAAGCCGGGGAAGCGGCCGCAACAAGTACGATCGCGAATCATATTTTGTTCAAACAACAAATTGTGTGTTTTTGTTTCTGACAACTTGACACTGCCCTGCAAATTACAAAAATCGTGACAAAATTTTAATTTCGCGGGGTACCCTAGCGCTTCCTCCATAAGTAGATTGGATGGAGAGGGTTGTTGCTAGGGGTGGGGGTTGGCTGTGCAGTCTTGAATAGATCCTTTAGATAAAAGTCACATCATTTTCAGACCTTCTTGAGATTTGTCTTGTCAGTTTTTTGTTTTTGATTACTCATGTCTAGACACATTTATTGGATGCAGGTAGCTTAATATCTTTATTAAGAAAATATTGAATTGTCATTAATCCTTATGGTTATTTCAACTGGTGTATTATTTATTAATGTTGATGGAACTAATAAATATATTTACAGAGAGTTAGTTTAAATGAGGGACATAATTTTCAACACACTTGCTCGTAAAGTGGCTCTCAATGAACCGCTTTTAGGTCCATAATGCAGTGTATTAAAAACGCGTGCTTTTTACCGTCGCGGTGTTTTTAGCGGCGCTATTTTGATTGAGAAATACCTCTTCATTAGTTACTTTTGAGTTACACATGATTGAAAGTCACTTTTAATGTATCTCTCACTTAAACAGTTGCCGCGTAGAGCAAAGCCTATACTAATCACGCACATGATTCAAGCCCTGTTTAGTGGCTGGGTCGCCATGTAAGGCTGGGTGTCAGATAGAATGAAACACCACAAGATACGATGCAAGACTGCTGTTTATTATGTTAATACAAGTTATATATATTTGGTTACACACATTAAAATAGGTACATACATACTACATCACAACGGCACTAGTGCTACTCGTATAACGCCACAGATAACTATTTAATTTACTAGTCGGAGATGTGCGTTTTTTTTTAAATCCCTTCAAAGAGACTTCATGCCAAAAGGAATCCGTGAGCATATTTCACTTTTTTTTTTAAATAGTCTGGATTGTCCTTGGTCCCAAAATGAAGGTGAATGCGAAATTTAATTTTTCTTACGTTTTTTGCAATTTTCAGGTCAGTGTAACTTGATCAAAATATGATTCGCGACTATGACAGGTACATATTTACAGAATTATAATCATTATAATCATTTACATCTTTCTAAGTTAGATTTGTTCCATAAGAACAAATCTTTCATCAAATTTAAATTAAAGATGTATATTAATGATTTTAATGACTATAATCCTGTAAATACATATCTATTATAGTCGGGAATCATATTTTGATCAAGATACAACCTGATACTGACCTGCAAATTGCAAAAAACATAAGAAAATTAGACGGTCTACCACTTGCGCATTCACCCGATTATTGCCGATTCTCACTGAGCTAATGAATTATTATTTATAGTAATGAATAATACGGTCTCGGGTATAATGGTCAACATAGCACACATGTATCATAATGTACTATTAAAGGAGTGAAATACTCTTGAAAATTAATAACTTTTGAAGATTAACAAATATTGATCGCTGAAGGAAAACATCGTGAGGAAACCGGCATGTTCTAGTACAAAAAATTTGAAGACATGTAATATACCAACCCGCCTAGTGGCTTACAGTCCACTCCATCTCAAAGTCAAAGTCAAAGCATTTATTTGAAATAGGCACATAAAAGGCACATTTGAACGTCAAAGTTCTCTCTCTCACAGAGAGGAGGCCTGTGTCCCAGCAGCGGGAACATCATAGGCTGATTATGCTGTATTGTATACTTATTGCAAACCTTATCAAGTATAAGTTAATTTTTCTGACAGTCGCTGATGCTGGCATCAGGATTCCAAGGGGTATTTTGGAAGGCAACACCCTCGACATGGGCAATTATCACCAATGCATCGGTTTCAACGAACCAATCACACCAAACACTGAACTTCAAGGGAAATACTGCATGATACAAGTTCCGTTGAACCAAAGTTTTTATTTTCCTGCGGAGATGGATTTCAAAACTTCAAATTTCAACCCAAATCTTTTACATTTGGATGGTGAGACGTTGAAGGCTTTAGAAGAATTTAAGGCTGTGAGAACGGGGATGCATGCGATGGCAGGAGTTGTTGATGATAGGTAATTTTCTAGTTAGTTCTGAAGTTGCTTCCATTGCGTAGGTTTATAGCGCAGCAAGCTTACCTGGCCCGGTGGCTTATGTTTGGAACTAACGAAATCGCTTAGAAAAGTGATCAGAGGGCCAACACCGTAATTGCGTAACACACTATCAATCAGAATCTGAATAATTTTGAAGCAAATTGCTAATCCATTGCTTCATAAGTTCGAAAAATTTGTCTGTTCAACACGTAAATAACGCAATGAATGTTGTTGAACTGTCAAAATGAAACCGATTCCGATTGATAATGTGTTACGCAATTGCCCTGCAGACCGGCTTGCTGCACTAAAGGCATGTACTCACGACGAGATTTCAAGGTATCATACATTTCTAGTACAAACCGGCATCTTATTGTACGGAGAGTCTGTATAATGCGGGGGTAGTTTATAGGTACTGCAAATTCCAGCGTACTGACACTGTTCTGAGCTTATCGACTACCATTGTCACTGTGAATTTTGACGTTAATAATTTATTTTCTTTTTCTAGGAATATTATAGAAGACAATCCTCTCGCCGCTGTTACTTTCAGACTAGCCGTCTGCATTCCAAAGCCTTGTACCACTGAACAAGCTTTAAATTCTTTCCTATTCAACATTTCTTCAGTAGGATTTCAATACACTGATGAGTTCTGTCGTCTGGCTGATGATAAGCCTTGGGTACCTGGAGATACTGTCGCTGTGTAAGTGAAACTATTTAAACAGGGTTATTTTAAATTGGTTAGCTAAACTCCGCAGACGCGATAGGTATCAATATCTACACAATAAAATAAAAATAATAAGATTTGAGGTTTTTCATGGGTGGTCAATGACAATAGTGATGTTACTTGAATTCGTCATAATCAGCCTATAATGTTCCCACTGCTGGGACACAGGCTTCCTCTCGGTGAGAGGGAGTGGGCCATAATCCACCACGCGGGCCCAGTGCGGGTTGGCAGATGTCACCTGTCTTGGAATTTTTGGTTCTAGGACATGCCGGTTTCCTCACGATGTTTTCCTTCACCGTTTTGAGAGCAGTGGTGATGAAATAATTTACACAAAGTAAAACGCCTGTTTGGGTTCGAACCTACTACCTACAACTCGTAAGTCGCGGCCGTTACCACTTGGCCTCCACTGCTCTCTTTACTTGAAGTATCAGTTGAGAAAAACTGTTGATGATTTATCGTGTTCAGATATCGATACCTATCGCGTCTGCGGAGTTTAGCTAGCCAAATTAAAGTAACCCTGTATATGTTGATATACGTACATATATTCTGAATTAACTCCGAAGTTAATATTTTTTTGATATTTTCAGAGTCGTTTTCTCTCTAATAGGATTGATAACTGTAGTGAGTACAACGTTTGATGTTTGGCAAACAATCATTATGAAAAAAGGTATGTTTTCATTTCATTTATTACAGTCATAATTACTGCATGTTTTGTTATGTGATATTTTTCGATTGTATTTTAGTTTTCTATTTTTAACTGTTTTATTTTCATCTATCATCATCAAATGCGGCTTTATTCTGTAATTCAATTTATATTCCAGATCCCAAAACAGTAAGCGTCATCGGCAGATCGTTCTCAGTATACACAAATGGCCGTCGTGTCATGAGTTTCCAGTCGGGTCCTAACAGCATTGAGTGCTTAGATGGCATCAGATCTTTAGCCATGATGTGGGTAGTTCTCGGTCATTCGTTTTCAACAGAACCAAATTGGACAAATCCTATCGATGGCTTTTTGGTAAGTGCTACACGCCTTCAAATTAATTTCTTGACTTCTGTCAATTACTTATACAGGGTCAAATTAATTAGCTAGCCAAACTCCGCGGACGCGATAACTATCGATTTTTAAACATGACACATACACCAAAAAATAAATGAATTTGATGACTTTTTTTCTAGAGGCTAAGTATAAAAAAAAATTGTTTATTTCTTAACAAAATCAAGACAACAAGTTGATGATTGGAGCCTCCTTTTAAGCAAAAGGAGACTCCGCTCTTCCATAGCAAGATCATGGTAATTGTTATTTGCATTGTATTGTCATACAACGTTGTAATGCCGCCAGTCTCTTGGGTACATTACTAGTCTAAATGAGACATTATTAGTGGTTGCTTAAAACCAACCTCGTTGCGAATGTTGTATCCACTGACTGGCATCGCGCCTCCAGAAATTCGAAGGACAATAGCCAGCCGCTTCGAGAGGGCGAACAGGATGACCCACGCCACTCAATGTACAATTTTAATTCAGTGCCACAGAGGCTTAAAAGCCGCAAAAAATTCTTGGGTGCGTGAATCCAGCTAAAGGCAACCCCTCCACGGAAAGATGTGATCTCTGAAAGAACTACTTAAACCTCCTGAACTCTTTATTCAACCATCAGAGAGTCTCCCATCCGGGCATAAGTTACCGTGGCCTACTTGGAAAACCTTAAATAGACTTCGTACCCAAGTAGGCCGCAGCAAGGACAACCTTCACAAGTGGGGGTTCATGGAGGGCTCAGACCTCCGGTGTGTATTGTGGTGTCTCTCCACAGACAATGGCTCACCTCCCATCTTGCACAGCATGCCCTGGCACATGCACACGCGAGGACCTAATGGCTGCGTCAGCGAATGCTATCTGCGTTACAGAATTTTGGGCCATACAAATAAAAAAATAAAAAAAAACTATATTTTTGCCAACGACACGTTAAGAAGAAGATTGGCTATCTCTAAGCGATTTATTTCCTTGTCTCAGTGGATGACCTCCTGGCAATCTCTGTGGGTGATATCAGGGACTGTAACTGTGGATACATTTTTCATGGTGAGCGGTTTTCTCGTAGTATATACTACCGTTGGAAAATTTAATTCAAGTAAGTACCGAGTCTTGAATGGAATTCATTTGGCGCCAACAAAATGAGCCGATTGACTGATTTATTATTTTGATAAATATTCATTGTAAATATTACTGGTGAGAGTTTAAGAAAGCTATTACTGTAGAATAAAGTAAACAATTCGGCAGTATTTTAGCGAAGCTTACTGCCTAGGGCAGTCTTAAGATAGATGCTAAATTGGCATCACGTTCCTTGGAAAGCTAAATGGTATAAATCTTCACTGCGGAGAATAAGAAAAAAAATTAAATACACTTTTCTCCGCTTAGGGCGAATTTCACCAAACTTGTACCTATACCTAGAATAAATTTAAAAGTAAATCTGTAAAGTAATAAATTTTGAATTTTTCACTATTTTCTATACTAGAACTGTCAGATGGCAATTTTATTCCACGGATAAAGTATATCTGACTTTGGTAAAATCAGCCCTTAAAACGATAAAAATATTTTTAACCCTTAATCGTGTGACATTTTTATAGTATTGGTACAATGAAAAAATCTCTTGCTTACGCCACAGACGCCAGCACATCAAGCTACTACAATCTGACAAATTTCTGTCAATACATTTTCAATCTTATCACTAAAACATTAGGTTCAAAGTTGACTGGGAAAATTTGACAGTATTGGGTAGCTTGACGTGCTGGCGTCTGTACATTAATTATTTAATAATTTACCACCTGCGTGTTTTATTTATTTAATACTTCAAGCACATAAATGTACAGAGGCGGACTTAACGCCATAGGCATTTTCTACCAGTCAACCTTTTTAGCGTCATCATTATTACATCGATCGTCAATCATTCTGTATATCAGATTTATTATTTCATTAATAATTGTATGTAATCCATGTAGGGCGCGGGCATTACCTAGAAATGTCAATTTATTGTTTTTAAAATACTGATAGTGACAGATTTGTACTAAACTAACTTTCTTTTTTTAAACAGTTTTGGCCCAGGTTTTTGTTACTAATCTGCGGGGTACTTGCGTAACACACTATCAGTAACAAAGTTTTTCATTTTGAGAGTTCAACAACATTCATTGCGTTATTTACGTTGTTGAGCAGACAATTTTTTTCGAAAATATGAAGCAATAGATTAGTAATATCCTTTAAAATGATTCAAATTGCGATTGATAGTGTGTTACGCAATTAGGGGTCGGACAAAATTAAGAACAGTGTTCACAAAAAAATATGAAAATATTCTACTATTTTTAAAGCCAAGTTAATATATTTTTTAATTATTCCAGAACAACTGCTCAAGAACATCCACTTGTTTTGGCTGAATCGAATCCTGCGCATGTTCCCCTTACTGGCCGTAGCTGCTCTGCTTGAAGCTACCTATCTCAATCGTGCGACGGATGGGCCCATATGGGGTACTGTGGAGGGCCATGTTCATAGATGCAGGACCTCATGGTGGTCTACTTTACTGCATATACAGAACTATATGAACCCTACGAATACGGTTAGTTAAGACAGAATTTTCATAAATATTTTTGATGTGACATGCAATTATGACATTCACTTCTTCAATTTACTGTCAGAATTTATATGATTTTATGAAATGGCGGTAAAAACTGGTGTAAAAACTTAGTACAGCGTTGCTTGCCACGAAGAATTTTGACGTATCAAAATGTTTGCTAAACTTTTGCAGTAGGCAGCGACTTAATGCCTACGGCGGCGTAGCGAATGCTAATGCAGGATATCTCTCGTTTTTGTCAATGAAAGACTGCATTATTATAAGTAAGAGGTTAGGTTAGGGTATACGCGCTCCGCAAGTGGCACATAATAATAACTTGGTTTGTTGGCAAACCTGAGGGTCAATTATTGTAATTTTAAGAACGTTCACAGTCTGATCTCAGTCTCAATTTGTCAAAAATACCTTTATTTTCGCAACATTTTTTAAATTACGAGATATGGCCTTCTAAACTCATTGTCGCGCGTCATGTCGCTTTTTCGCTCCCGATAATTACGCCCCACTAGCCACGTCCACACCACGTTACACGTTCCACGTTATTTATGTGCGTTTGTGTGCTGTTTTTGAAGATCGAATGTTGCGTAGGTAACTTGTAACTTATCTCATTGGTTAAGTATATAACTAAAAGATCAACAACCATATTTTTAGTCCCTTCGTAAATGTCAGATAAAAGCAAAATGGTCTTATTATCTTTAATTTTCAGTGTATTGGCCAGACTTGGTACTTAGCCATAGATGTCCAACTTCATGTTCTGTCACCACTGATTCTCTACTGGGTTCTCCTGGGAAATAAGAGGATAGCATGGACAGCTTTACTAACTGGTTTGGTCGGTATCCTGACAGCTTCCACCACCTACAACTTCATCATGGAATTTCCGTCTACTATGTCGAGGTACGTATATTTTTCTTATTTTTGGACAACATCTATCTATCTATATAAATAAAACTGAATCGCCGAAATGTATGTACGCGCATAACTTCCGAACGATTGCACTAAATTGGATAATTCTTTTTTTTTTGTGTTCGTTGTTGTCAGGACAAGGTTTGTATGAATGAAAATTTCGGAAAAAAAATGCACCCGTGGGAAGCTGGGGCGGGCCGCAGCTAGTTATCAATAATTATATTACAGCCAAATATTTTCTTTCATACAATAAATACCCAAACCAAAGATGTACCAACAAGTTTTAGTTTCAATTCACAAGATCAACTGATGTTGTAGAGGAAATTATGAATATACTATGAATTTATGTTCCCATTATAATGTCAATAGAATATACAGTCACGAGCGAAGCTGCAATTTTTTAGCCGTATTTTTGGGATGCATGAAGAAGCTTCCTCGTGTAGCGCAGTTTGTTCCGCCAGTTACTCAACTGAACCGAGCGTTCGGCGCATCCTGGACAGTACCAATACCTTATTTGTCTGGCCAATTCTTCCCTTGCGGTGGCAGGGCTAACGTTCGCCTGGTTTGCGACCAGAGTCCGGCGTCAAACAGGCTCTCACGTTTTCCCAAACCATTTCAAAATTAATTTGTCCGAGCAACGTTTGCCTGAATGATGGTTTGACCGATGACCTGTTGGTCGAAAGAACCTGAAGAAAGTTTGCTCGAAAGACCGTCTGGCCGAAAAATAGGCTTGCTAATATTATTATATTAGCAAGCCTATTTTTCGGCCATATTATTATATTAGCCATATTATGTTCTTGTTTCCAGCCGTCCTGAGCAGGTGCTGCACTACTCGGTCAATTATTATATGAACACTTTAACTCGAGCCTCTCCTTTCTTCGTTGGTATGCTCTTTGGATACATCGTTTCAACGAAGAAGCTGGTTATGTCAAAGGTACGTTAAAATCTTAGCTTTTTATCGGTAGCTAATCCTAGAGAAAAACCTTTAGTCTCGAAACTAGTCTGCAAACCCTGATAAGACAACACACGAGCAATATTTTTTTTTATAACTTGGTGATAACGGTAGCTATACAAAGTGGGGACGTTAATACTACAATAAATTAAATTATTTAAGTATACGATAAAAAATTCAATGAAACACATACACAATATCCAATCTGTCACAAAGGCTAGTCGGCTGATTGGCAAAACCGATAGTCCGCTCGTTGCTATTATTTAGATTGTGTTTGGATATAGGTATTACGATGGTTTAGAAATACTCCAATGCACTAGTATAGCCAGTGCTTTCATATACAGGGTTCATTTAATTTAGCTAGCGAAACTTGACTAACAAAAAATCATCAAATCTAGGTAAGATTTGATGATTTTTTTTTTTGGGCTAAGCGACCGCTGGTTTTGTCGTTAAGGTACTCGAAGTTTGAGTAGACAACAAAAAAAAAGTTGTTTTAACGTGTATACAGAGTACCGATAACTAACTCCACAAGGATGTATACGGAGCGAAAGAACAACCTCTAAAAGAGCTCGTACAAGGTGGGGCAAAAGTAATCACCCTGTTGGAATGCGCGTAGACAGTTCCTCTGTCTACGGAATGCATTATAACTTTTGCAAATGGCGGCAAATGTCAATTCTGTTTTGAGTGAAGTAAACTGATGCAGAATACACGTCAATAAGTCATGGAACACTATACTCCTCAAGAACGCGGAATAATGGCCCGCGTCGTCTAATCTCTCGCTTTGGCGATTTGCACTGGCCGACCAGAGGGGCAATTCTCGTAATTTTAAGAACGTTCACAGTCTGATCTCAGGCTCAATCTGTCAAAAATACCTCTAATTTCCCTACATTTTGACAATTTTTTGTCATTTGTTTGTCGCTGAGATGAGACTGCGACTAGATTTTGAACGTTTTAAATTGCGAGAATTGGCCTTCAGATCACCCGATTTGACCGCTCCAGACTTTTTTTTATGGGGTTACTTGAAGTCCCGGGTTTATGTAAACAAGCCTCAGACTCTTGAAGCCCTTAAAGAGAATATCCGACAGGAATGCGAGAACCTATCGCCGGCAGTTCTGACACTTGATGGAAAATGCCATGAAACGAACCCGTATGGTCATCAATTTTGACGGCGGCCACTTGACCGATATCATTTTCCCAACTTGATGGAAGTAATTCTAATTCATTAAATAAACATAATCCACAAGTAGGCAGAATTAAAATTTTTCATTGTTAAAAAAAATTACAGTAAAACAACATCGGGTGATTACTATAGCCCCACCTTGCTTAATTAAAGGATCTGAATGACTTACAAATTGGAAGTAATTTAAGAGGACCTAAATATCGTGAAACTCTTTTTTCAGCTAACAACAGCACTTTACTGGTGCGCAGCCTTTTCTCTATCAACCTTCATCGTGTACACCAACTATCCTATCGGACAACCGGATTGGGACAACCAACTGGTTGACAGTCTGTTCAACTCTTTCATAAGACCTCTGTGGGCATTATTCATTGGATGTATTGTGTTCGCTTGTGTGAATGGTTACGGTGGTAAGTGGAAATTACATAATTATATGTATACCTACTCTAGAAAGAAAGAATGGCAATGCGTTTATTTACATCTCTAGATTTTTCCTAAATTTTCACCTTATATAAAACATCCAAATTAACGTCATTAAGCCAGAGGTTTCAGAAAACGGTCAAATAGTTGGTTTTTCAAAGCAGTGTAGGTATCTCTTAAACCGTAAATAATGTTGACCAAAAAAGAAATTATATATTCAAGTCTTATTTTAATACAGTGATGGAACTCAAATCATAATTAATAAATTAATTAATGCATCAAAAAAATGTTCAAATACACCTCTTAATTGTATTTAAAATTTTAATTAAAATAAAAAATATACCATTTTTGTAATGCCAACCTGCATTCAGTAATGGATTATATTATTTATTATTAAATAGTTTTTGTAAATAGATAATTGCTTCATATTTGCAATAAATTACCACCGTTGTGTCATCGCGCTTCTCTTTCTTTTCTATGCAGTCCGACAGTGACCGCGCATTAGGTCATGTCATAGAAATGTAAGAATATGAGGTCACGTAGTCGCCTTAATGGAAGGGAAAAGATTTCTCACTCCTTACCTGGACGATGCCTCACATAGCCTTTGCCTCATAGTAATTGCTTCTCTTTCAGGTCCCATTAACTGGTTCCTATCGCTGGATGTATGGAAGCTACAGTGTCGGATGTCATACGGGATATATTTATTTCACTATGGACTGATGGCTGCAGTCAATACGAGTGCGATCGCGCCTGCATTCTTCACTGTAAAATCAGTTGTAAGTACCTACAATAAAATATAATCAAATGGAAGAGACATTAGACAGTAACTGCAAAGAAATGTTTTGTTAGATAGCATAACAAAGTGGAGTGCAGTGGTGGCCCAGTAGTAACGGTTGCGACTTACGACTTGTAGGTCGCTGGTTCGAACCCAGACAGGTGCTTTATTCTGTGTAAATTGGGATCCCTTCTTTTCGCATAATGTTATTTTTCATAATATACTTTGGCATAACTATTTTGGCATAATATTACTTTGCCATATTATTTTTGGCATACAGTTTATGTTGGCATAAGTAATTATCTTTAAGGCTAATTTGTTTTGGCATAAATTTAATTCGCATAATACTAAACGACGTCAGGGGCACTCCTAGGTTCGGTTTGGTTAGGTTCCTTTACACCCTGCAGACAGAAATTGTAACCCCGCTGCGCGGGGCTACGTCGACCTGACGTCGTTAGAAATAAAACGAGTATGCTAAATTTATGCTTTAGAATGTAATGCTTAATCATTATTATGATTAGAGAAATTATGCTTAAAAACATATGCGTAAGCTGTTATGCGTAAATAATGTTATGCGAAAATATGATTAGGAGAAACAAAAGTATGCCAAGTTATATTAGATCTTAAAATTGTATGCAAATGGATAGGGAACCGTGTAAATTATTTCATCACCACTGCTCTCAAAACAGTGAAGGCTCCTCTCACCGAACTCCTCTCAGCCTTTAAATAACACTCATGTATTAATCGTCGCCATCAATTTTCAGTTATTCAAGTTCCTGGCACACTACACACTGGCGTTTATCGTGACATTCATTATGGTGGTAGTGATCGATGCTCCTTGCTCTACGTTCTTCAAGCTTCTATTAGGAGGTAAGTAAATACGTACTTTAATTCGGTTAGGTAGGTGGCCCTAGAATGAAGAAAGAAGTAATAAAAAAGTTTACGTTTATTCGACACATACTTAAGGCACATAATTTTTTTTCTCTGTGTCCTGCTCCGCGGCAATCTGTTGGGCACAACGATAAGCCACACTGCTTTGTCTGATACGAGTGTATCTGTTTAGGCTTTTTAGCGTGGTGAGACACTTGTCTTCTCGAGTGAGTGTCTCATTCCTTTCTGACGAAGGCACATAATAACAATAAAAAGCTTTAATAATAATTTAGGAATAAATATGTCAGCTTGACAGTAGAAAATATGTCAAACCACCACATTTATGCCGCAGATTAAAGTTGAACTTATGAAAATTGGCCCTTAATCTAAAAAAAAACAGTCTGACTCACGGTTGCGTTGGCCATGTTCAGCAAAAATGCTACACCAGCTAGTACCTGATGCTGGTTTTCAACTAGACCGGATTTTCCATTATGTTCCTCATATTTTCTAAAATATATATTTATTTTTCTCAGGCCCAAAGAAGCCAATAAAAAAGGAAGAAGACAACGAACCGAAGAAAGACGTTGAAAAGACAGTGTAATATTAATTAATTTATAATTTCTAGCTACATATACTGGTACCTAAATAATTAATAAATAAATTATTCGTCTATTAAGGTTTTTTTTTACAATACTGCTACAACTTGCAAGTTTAAGAGCTATAAGGGTAAAAAAAGTTAAGCTCCTTATTTTAGTAATTTAATTTAGATTTATTCGTCTAAATCACGGAATAGATAGCCTAAACGTTATACTTTAAAATACGTAGGTATGTGGGAAATAAAAGTCCTGGATGGGTAACAACTTCTTCTATGTATATCTTATACTTCTTTTCTTCTTATATACAAAAATCAATTGCTGTTCGTTAGTCTTGCAAAAACTCGAAAATGGCTTGACCGATTGTGATGAAACTTTGGTAAGTTGTTGTGTGCACGCCGGAAAAGTTACTAGAAAAAAAAAAAACAATAATCGGCATTGCAATGCATTAGTACTTAATAATTAATTTTAAATACTTACACATCAACATTTTTGTATGTGTCATTCTAGTAATATTTCCTTTGACAAGTTAATAAATAAAAAACGCTTCTACGTCCGAATCATTTTATCATAGGTAGCCAGTTACCCACTGCTAAAAACCCGCGAGTATACCTATCGGTCAGTGGCCAATTCTAAATCATAACTACACTTTATTTTAGTCACGATCATAACCTCAAATTCCCCACACGTAACATTTAAACTGTGTTAGCAAAATATTTAAACACATAGCAACATTTTCAAAAGCTAAATTAAAACTATAAATGTTAAGCAATATTTTAGAATTAGGTAAAACTATTTTAGTAGAACGTGGTACATTCTAATTTCAAATGGAAGTAATTCAATTAAGATATTAAAATCATTATGCATGCAGTGTGCAGGCCAGTTATCTCCCTGTGGCGTAACTTTCAGATTATGTAATGGAGGTATATGATATGAAGCCTTAATATGCTCAAAATATTCTGTGCCCAATGCATTTTGTTAGATTATGTTTAAATTAGAACACGTTTTGTTCGTTGTTGCCATAGTTTCTTTTACCTTTTTACGTGTGGTATGTTTTAAGTATGAATGTCGATGGCTATAAGAGTAGGGGAAGACCAAAGAAACGATGTATGGACTGTGTGAATGACGATATATGATTAGAAAGGGGGTGACTACCGAGATGACGACTAATACAGAAGTATTTAAGAAAAATACGTGTTGCGCCGACCCCAAATAAAAAGGACAGGAGAATGATGATGATTACTTCGCGTTGTTACAAAGAAACTTACTAAACGAATATTCTAATGATTTCACAAAAGAGTTAGCAGCTGTAAACACTAAGGCACATGAGTGTTTGATTGATGAATTTTAATTTTATACTGTGCGAGACGGGCGTTATCCACGGACGTAAGGGGTGAGGGGAAGTTGTAAGTTTCCCCGTCGCGTGGCGCTGACGTCCTGCACCTATAGGTTGGATTGGCTTTCGGGAATCTTCTGTAGACGAGAGTCTTGCGGATATGTACTGAAGGGTTGTTTGATTCGCGGCTATCTTCTAGAATTCATACGTGAAGGGATTCTTGAAATAAAACGCACTGTTGAGTCTTCATAAGTGTTCAGGAAGCTGCTTCGGGTTTCTTCAGGTTTCTTCAGGAATAATCTTGCCGACGACTACGAAGTTACTATGATTTAAGGATTGCTTAAGTGGCTCGAAACTATACCTTGAAGAGAACCCGAAATTTCTTCCTGATTTTTAACTTTAATTAGCTTACAAACGTCCTTTGTTTTAAACTATTTTAGGCCTGTATGCCTATATTCTTAAATGTCACCTTAACGTGTCGCATATCGTTAGATTCCTTTTGAATCCATTTATCTTTTTGGATATTTATGTTGCCTATATCTATAATTACTAAAAAGTTATTTCAGGACAAAGGTGAAAAAAGGTACTAATTAAGGGCAAAACTATTTTTCAGGCTAATCTATCTGAAAACTGTCTATCCGATCTTCACCCTGTCTTCGGCAACATTAATCTATTCTATTAGTTCTAACGAAATGCAACAGTTCAATTACTATATATTTGCTTTTCAGGACGTGAAGCGCCTCTGAAGGTCTTATTGGAAGACCACACTATTTCTCAAAAATCCAATAACAGTTTTACCACATATGAACTTATCAAGTAGGCGTATCCCGTGAATTGTAAGCTATATAAGTTACATCCAGGGCTAGGTCTCGGTCTAGGGTACCTGGATGTACTAAAAACTATATACAACCTACTTGACAGAGGTTCATAGGTAGTACAACCATTGTTGGTCAATAAAAGACGTGTCGTAAAAACTTTTATTACACACTTACTTATTTCTATGACTCTAAGTGGTAATACAAAAAAACTAATCTTATTTATGAGGCTTCGTCATGAAGAGGCTCTAAGTTATAACAAAAGACCCTAATTAGTTGGTACCGCGTTAATCGCGACCACAAAAGACTCTAAATTAATAAAAGGTAATCTATTTCTTCTGACGAGCCTTCCTATTGAAAATAATAGTACAATAGTTCTTATTCTAACTTAAAATACGTGATTCTAATGACTCTAAGTTATTATCAAGCCCTACCTGGTTGCGCGTTATTCGCGGCCACAAATGATTCTAAGTTATTAAAAAAAGCTAAAATAAAATAGATGACGCTTCGTCGCGAACATCTCTCCCGCCGTGCAGTGTAGTGACGACTCGTAGCGACGTCGGTGCGGTACTGCATTATTTCGGTGAGTGACGATCTAAGTTACTTCGGTAGTGGGACGAGTTTCTTTACTGGACGCTTCAGGATGCCTCCGGCGGTGCGCACCTCGACGGTTCGAACTTCTCCATCGGGTCCGGGGTACACGGCGACTATACGGCCTCGTGGCCATGTGTTGCGAGGTAATTGACCGTCGGTGATGAGAACGGGATCGCCGACCTGTAGACTGAGTCCGCGGCTATGCGGCTCCCGCCGGTTTTGAAGCTCAGGCAGGTACTCTCTGACCCAGCGGCGCCAGAACATATCGGCGAGTATTTGTGATCGTCGCCATTGTTTCTTGTTATCAATATCCTGCTCGGTGAATACGCCAGGTGTTGGCAGTCTAGCCGACCCACCCAGTAGGAAATGATTCGGTGTAATTGACTCGTCGTCTTCGCTGTCTATGGACACATGTGTTAGTGGTCGGCTGTTGACTGTGTACTCTACCTCACATAACAGTGTGGATAATACCTCTTCGCGTGGGTGTCTTTCTAGGAGTACAGTGTATAGTGCATTCTTCACGCAGCGAACTAGACGCTCCCAGGCACCTCCCATAAATGGTGCTGATGGTGTAATAAAGCGCCACACTATACCTCGGCTACTGGCTTCTTCACGAAAGGCGTCTCGGAGCTCCTTGTCAGCACCGTGCATGTTGGTACCGTTATCAGAATATATTTCTGTGGGGCAGCCTCGGCGCGCAGCGAATCGACGGAGCGCTAGTATAGCGGAGTCGGCGCTGAGGCTAGCGGCGATCTCGAGGTGAACGGCTCTGGTTGTGAGACACGTAAACAGAGCTACGTACCTCTTTTGATGCTGGCGACCGACGGTGACGGATAGCGGACCAAAATAGTCTAGCCCGGTGTATGTAAATGGCCTCTGGTGATGCGCGAGGCGTGTTTTCGGATGGTCGCCGGTTGCTGGTACAGGAGGTTGTGTCTTGCGAATGCGACACTGCAGACATCGCGCCAGCACTTTTTTCGTTGTTGGTCGTAGTTTGATGACCCAGTAGTGTTGTCGTACCTCGTTGATGGTTAGTTCTGTGCCGCTGTGTTGTAAACTGCGATGTGTCCAATCTATATAGAGTTGAGTGATGTGATGATCGCCGTGCAGTATGGACGGATGTTTTACATCATCGGTTATCTCGTTAGTCGCAGCTATTCGGCTCCTAAGACGTATGACGTTATCTATTAGTTCAATCTGTAGCGGTCGCAGCCGACTATCCTTGTCTAACGTCTTGTGTTCTCGCAGTCTCACTATTTCTAGAGCGAAAGACTGCTGCTGTGCGACTTGTACGAGTATTTTCTCTGCCTCTTGAAGAAACTTTGCTTCTATTGTTTGTTTAACTCGAGTGTTCGCTATCTTTGTTGTTATTTTCGGGGTAACAGGTGTCGCCTTCTTTTGTATTCGCCAATCAGGATCCTTTTCGATGTTTTTCTTAGTTCGTTTGTAGAACGTTTTCTCTTTACGTTCTTTACAGAGGGATATGAAGCGTAGTACGCTTGCTGTGGAGCGAAGCAATCGTTCCCATCTTGAAAATCTTATTGGATCCGGTATGACTTCTGTAAGTTTTCGAGTGTTAGCTTCTTCGAAGGTAGCGAGAGTCCTTTCTTCCCCTGTTTCCTCTGTGACTGGAGGTTTCTCGGTTGGCCAAGTTGATGGTTCTTCATGTAGGAATTCCGGGCCACAGAACCACTCGTGTTGTGAGTCAAACTTTCGTGGTACATCTCGGGTAGCTATATCAGCGATGTTGATCTTCGTTGGAATCCATCGCCAGTCTTCAACCTTGCTATTATCTTCTATGGCGGCTATGCGATGAGCGACAAAAGGTTTGTACACTCGCGCCCCTCTTCTAATCCATGTTAGCACGGTCTTGCTATCTGTCCAGTATGTCACCGATGCGGGCTTGATGTCGTGTTCACGTATAATAGCTGCAGCCACACGGGTTCCCATTACCGCGGCCTGTAGTTCGAGGCGTGGTATCGATTGCAGCTTCAACGGTGCAACCTTCGCTTTTGCCATGACGAGGCTGACTTGCTGCTTGCCTTCTATTGTTGTGGCTCGCCAGTACACTGCTGTTGCGTATGCTAACTCACTCGCGTCGGTGAATACGTGAAGTTGTATTTCTGTTGCTTGGCTGTATCCCGGGTAGCATCTTGGTATGTTGATGTCTTTGAGATTCTTTAAATGTTGTATCCAGCTTTGCCATTGTAGTGCTAAATCTTTATCCAGTGGCTGGTCCCAGTCGACTCCTCGCCTCCAGGCCTCTTGCAATATTTGCTTGGCTCTAATTGTCACTGGGGAGGCGAGTCCGAGCGGGTCGTACAATGACATGACTATCTTTAAGGCTTCTCTCTTGGTCGGAGTTTCCTTTTCTAATACGCCCTGTGGTAGGCGCGCGAGTGTCAAGTTGAATCCCAATGTATCTTGAGTCGGTCTCCATATAAGGCCGAGTATCTTCTCAGTGTTCTCTTTGTTCCCAATGTTCACGACTTCAGTCTGGATCTGCGACGGATCTATATTTTCGATAACTTCATGGCTATTGGATACCCATTTTCTGAGTATAAATTTCGCTTTCAAATGTATATTCTTCACTGTTGTTGCGATGCGCGTTGCTTCTTCTATTGTTTTATAGCTATCGAGATAATCATCCATATAATGATTATGAATGATGGCTTTCACTGCTTCTGGATATTGGTCTATATATTTCTTTGCGTTCCAGTCTTTTGCAAATATAGCTGTACATGGTGAACTTGCTGCGCCGAATATAATTGAAGTCATCCGGTATTCTTCAGGCGCGCCTTCTCGTCTGTCGCCTCTCCAAAGGTATCGGAGTGCGTCTCTATCTTTGAGTCGCACCTTCACCTGCATAAACATCTCTGCTATGTCACCAGAGATGGCAATGCAGTGTCGGCGGAATCTCATCATGACGCCGGGCAGCGACTGTAGCAGATCTGGTCCAGTAAGGAGGAAGTCGTTAAGCGATAATCCTCTTGACTTCGCGGCAGCGTCGTGGACTATGCGGAATTTTTCAGGTTTCATTGGGTTGAACACGTCGAAGTGTGGTAGGTACCATGTTCTACCCGGTGTGGCTGTTTTAGGCGCTTTCTCTGCGTATCCTTTTTGTACGAGAGAGTCCATCTGTTCTATATATTTTTCTCGAAGAACGGGATTTCTGTCGAGCTTTTTTTCTGTAGAGACGAGCCTGTTGAGTGCTGTCCCATAACTATCTGGCATTTCTATAGTTTCGTTCTTCCACAGCATCGCGGTTTCTATATGACCATCTTCTAATTGCCGAGTGTGTTCAATCAGAATGTTCTCTGCTTTCTTCTCAGGATCGGAGTCTGGACGTCGCGGATTTATTATTAATGATTCTAGAGCGAAGAATTTTCGGAGTTGTTCATTAAGATCTTCTTCGCTTGCTGTTAGTCTGTTTACATAATGCACCTGTTGACCCAGAATTCTAGTATGCGCGCCGTGTAGAGTCCAACCCAAAGTAGTAAGTGATGCAATGGGTTGATCTTTCGGTCCTCTTCGAATCTCACTGGCTAATAAAAGATTCCAATTGTCTTGTCCAATAAGAATCTTTGGCGCGTCGGAGTCGTAAATCAGCTGTTGCTTGAGGTCATTCAGGTGTTTGCAGTTCGCGATGTCCTGTTCGCTGACTTTCTGTGGTGTGAGATTGAGCTTCGGAATGGTGCGTGCTTTGAACGGCACCTCGTTGTTTAGTTGGCTTGCGAGAGTCACAGTTATTCTTCGCGAACAAGGAGTGTTGATTGTTGTGTCACCGATCGCACCTATCTTCAGAGGGTCGATATGACCTTTAGCACCGACTTGATTTGCTAAGTCTTCGTCGATCAAGGAGACGGTTGATCCATCATCGAGAAGGGCGAGAGTAGATGTTTCTCCCGCCGGTCCGATGACTCGCACTGGTATTATTTTGAGATAGGCGTGACTTGATGTTGATCGTGAACTCGCTACTGTTTCTTTAGACTCCTTTTCTTGAGTATCTATTATCTTGATAGACTCGGCAGCGGGCTTCTTATCATGGTGAAGAAGCGAATGATGTGTGGCTATGCATCCTTTGATATTACACTTTTTCGGTTTGCACTTATGTCCGAAACGACGAACTCGTAGGCAACGAAAACACAAACTAAGTTTCTTTGCGAGTTCCCACTTTTTATCACTGGATGCTTCTTGAAACTTTTTACAGTCGGACGAGTAATGTCCTTCCTTTTCACAGACGCGGCATTTTGAGGTCGGCCTGTCTGTAGCTGTATGTGTCCTTTGTGTGACACGTTTGTTCACTATACCTTCAATGGGGTTGATGTTCTCAGGCGGGGCGAAGGCACTGCAGAAGTGGGCTTGTTCGGTGAGAAAGTTACTAAAATGTGTGAGATCTGGTATCGATTGGTACTTTTCTGTATATATTCTGTACCACTGCACACGTATGGAGTTTGGTAGCTTCTCTGTTAATGCACGCGTGAGCTCAGCGTTGATAAGGTAATGATCCCTTTTTAAAGCGTGTAAAGTGACTACAGCGCTTCTGACTCGACTCGCGAACATGCAGATGTCTTTAGGTGCTTCGCTGCAGCGTGGCAGTCCACGTAGCTTTTCTGTTTCGGCTTGAGCGATGGAATCTGGACGGCCGAACTGCAGCTCGAGTTCTTTCATTATATCATCCGGTCTTGCATGTCCGATGAGTTCTGAGCTCACTGTTTCTAATGCCCGCCCACGCAGGCTTCTTCTGAGTCTTGCTGTATTCTCGACATCGTTAAAATATGTTCGAGTAGTTTCATAAATGGCACGAAATGATAGCCATTCTGTATGCGCCCCATTGAAGTTTGGTAGCGTCATAATAACCTTTGACGCTATGGGGTTATTCGATGTCCGCTGTTCTGTTTTCCTGTCGGCTAGCGACGCTATAGCGGACGTGAGCTCCGTAATGAAAGGACGGAGTGTGTCTGTTCCCCTGCTATCTTCTATTTGCTTTGACGGCACTACACTATTTTTCACTTCGTTTACTATAGGATGTTGTTGTTGAACAGGTACTTGCGTTTGGAGGTCCACTATATTATCGAAGTCCACAGGAGAGGGCGGTTGCTTGGAGCATCTATTTCTATTGTCCCCTTCGGCGGCATTGACCTCGCTCACTGGTATAGGCTCTGGTGCCTCTTCAAGCCAGGAACGCACGTACTCATCGTTCGATTCTCTATCATCCATATATTCGCCGATGGAATCTTCTTCCTCGGCTCTCTGAAGTGCTATTTGGGCAAGCTCTATTTTCATTTTTAATAGTTCTTCGCGTGCCCTCGAAATTTTCTTAAGTGACCGTGTCGATCTATGAGTAGTCGACGGCGGTTTAGTATGCTCGATACGGGCGTCACCCCGGGTAGTCGTCGGTACGGATCGGCTGGAAATTCTATCTGAAGGTTTCAATGTTCTATCTGAAGTCCCTTCTAGACTAGTTCCCTTGTCGGAAGTAGTCGATTGTTCTGATTCGATTTCTTTTGACTGAGTCGGCACAGGTAAGTCCTGACCCCTCGGTGGAGCAAGGGGGTGCTGCGCCTGCGATTGTTGTTCGGTCCCTTCTGTGGTGGACGGTGAACGTGGCGGCAGCTGGTGACGGATGGCTGAAGCACTAGGGTTTCTGCTCACTTCCACTGACTGTACCTGTACTGCAGGTGCCTTGCCTTTTGATCTTGTAACCGGCATGTTGGCTTCAGTTCACGAATAAACTCAGTTCACGAATATATGTTCAAACACAAAACACTTATGTTCACTTTTCAACACTTATGTTCACTTTTAAACACTTATGTTCAATTGTCGAACTTTAAAACTTTAACACTTAACTTCACGCACAAAAAAGGTTCTATCTTCAAATCTTCAAACGAAAATGTTCTATCTTCAAAACTTCACGCACAAATTTCTATCTTCAAATGTTGAAAAAACTAATACGAATCTTCTATTGTTGCAACAGATGTGTCGAATTATAATGCTTCAGTTTGATTCTTGAAATGTTCAGGAGGGATTCCCAAAAAATCCGGCTCGACAGGACCAGCAGATGTGCGAGACGGGCGTTATCCACGGACGTAAGGGGTGAGGGGAAGTTGTAAGTTTCCCCGTCGCGTGGCGCTGACGTCCTGCACCTATAGGTTGGATTGGCTTTCGGGAATCTTCTGTAGACGAGAGTCTTGCGGATATGTACTGAAGGGTTGTTTGATTCGCGGCTATCTTCTAGAATTCATACGTGAAGGGATTCTTGAAATAAAACGCACTGTTGAGTCTTCATAAGTGTTCAGGAAGCTGCTTCGGGTTTCTTCAGGTTTCTTCAGGAATAATCTTGCCGACGACTACGAAGTTACTATGATTTAAGGATTGCTTAAGTGGCTCGAAACTATACCTTGAAGAGAACCCGAAATTTCTTCCTGATTTTTAACTTTAATTAGCTTACAAACGTCCTTTGTTTTAAACTATTTTAGGCCTGTATGCCTATATTCTTAAATGTCACCTTAACGTGTCGCATATCGTTAGATTCCTTTTGAATCCATTTATCTTTTTGGATATTTATGTTGCCTATATCTATAATTACTAAAAAGTTATTTCAGGACAAAGGTGAAAAAAGGTACTAATTAAGGGCAAAACTATTTTTCAGGCTAATCTATCTGAAAACTGTCTATCCGATCTTCACCCTGTCTTCGGCAACATTAATCTATTCTATTAGTTCTAACGAAATGCAACAGTTCAATTACTATATATTTGCTTTTCAGGACGTGAAGCGCCTCTGAAGGTCTTATTGGAAGACCACACTATTTCTCAAAAATCCAATAACAGTTTTACCACATATGAACTTATCAAGTAGGCGTATCCCGTGAATTGTAAGCTATATAAGTTACATCCAGGGCTAGGTCTCGGTCTAGGGTACCTGGATGTACTAAAAACTATATACAACCTACTTGACAGAGGTTCATAGGTAGTACAACCATTGTTGGTCAATAAAAGACGTGTCGTAAAAACTTTTATTACACACTTACTTATTTCTATGACTCTAAGTGGTAATACAAAAAAACTAATCTTATTTATGAGGCTTCGTCATGAAGAGGCTCTAAGTTATAACAAAAGACCCTAATTAGTTGGTACCGCGTTAATCGCGACCACAAAAGACTCTAAATTAATAAAAGGTAATCTATTTCTTCTGACGAGCCTTCCTATTGAAAATAATAGTACAATAGTTCTTATTCTAACTTAAAATACGTGATTCTAATGACTCTAAGTTATTATCAAGCCCTACCTGGTTGCGCGTTATTCGCGGCCACAAATGATTCTAAGTTATTAAAAAAAGCTAAAATAAAATAGATGACGCTTCGTCGCGAACATATACCGTAAGCATTAAAAACATTTTTTGCCTGTTCATTTCTATTTGCATAATTTTCATAATTAACTAGCTTTACCTACCTATATTATATTATTACTAACTTCTGCCCGCAACTTCATCTGCGTGAAATTTGTTGTTCCCCGATCCACCTCGTCACATCGCATGGCCTGCCCGCGCTGGTACAGACGCCAGCACATCAAGCTACTACAATCTGTCTTTCTTTAATAGATTTTCAACTTTATCGTTAAAGCATAAGGTTCAAAGATTGGGAAAATTTGACAGTTTCGGGTAGCTTGATGTGCTGGCGTCTGTACTTCGTTTTCACTTAGCGTCCTTTCTGACTTTTTTCTTTTTGCTCGGCTCCATAGGGTCCTAGCGTGCTGTTATAGGTATAGCCTTCCTCAAGAATTGGGCTATCAAATCCAAAATGAATTATTCTAAGCCGATGGTAATTCCGGAGATAAGCGCTTTCAAACAAACTCAACTTTAGCTTTATTATTGATAAATGATTTTTCATCCCCCCATCTCGGAAAGAGTATTTTTGCTCTTCGATAACTGAGTGCAAAAGCCGTTTTTATCCGCTAGAGGATAAAGTAAAATTGAATTTAGAACATCGTGTGCAACAAGTTTGTGAAATCAAAACATCATTAAACCTATTTATTTCTACCTCTATGGTACCGAATTTATCATACAACCTTTTTTTTTAAAAAAACTCAGACTCGGCGGAACCTTCTTGGTGTACTTACTTACTTTTTTTTAATTTGCGCGCGCCTTTTTCTTTTCATGTCATATTGTTAAAACCTTAGGTTAAAAACAAGAAACTTTAAAAGAAGTGAAAAACCTAAAATGAGTGATTCTAGCGACGAGGAAGTTTATTTGACGCCAACAGAATTGACTGAAACTGTTAAAAGTGCGCAAACGAGCTTTCTCCCTCAACAATCACGCGAGAAGTATTTGAAACAGTACGATATGTTTAACACGTGGCGACTAGCTAAAGGAGCCAAATCTTTCTCAGAAAATGTTTTGCTGGCATATTTTATTGAATTATCCAAGTCCAAGAAATCAAGCACTCTATGGAGTACGTATTCAATGCTAAAAGCAACAATAAAAATGAAAAAAGACATACATATCGGCCCCTATTCTAAATTACTTAGTGGCATTTTTAAAAAAAGCCTCATCGGGTCATCAACCAAAAAAGTCGAAGGTCTTCACAGCATCGGAAATTGAAAAATTTCTTAACGAAGCACCTGATTCCGTATATTTGGCGGCAAAAGTAAGTCAGTTGCACATTCAGCATCTACTTAGGTATATTAATCAACTACCTAACATAATCTAGTACTTAATAGATGTTGATAGGCATAATTATGCATGCATATCAATTTTATTAATTTATTTACAACAATACTCTTTATGTTCCAGGTTGTTCTTATTATTGGTATAAACGGAGCATGTCGAACTAATGAAATAACACAACTTGATGTCAAAAACATTGAGAAACATTCAGATGACTTACTATTAATTAATTTACCTAATACAAAGACAAAAAGAGACCGCAACTTCGTCATTCGCAAGGAATACGTAACAATTGTTGAGAAATATCAAGCCTTGCGCCCGCCGAACACTCCAATCAATCTATTTTTTCTACAATATCGCAACGGAAAGTGTGTTAGACAGCCTATGGGTGCTAATAAAATTGGCAGTATCCCTCGAGAAATAGCAACATTTCTTGAACTTCCAGAACCCCTGTTGTACACGGGTCATTGTTTCCGACGAACTTCTGCCACACTTTTGGCAGATTCAGGAGCTGATCTCCTGTCCCTTAAGCGCCATGGAGGTTGGAAGTCCAATGCGGTTGTAGAGGGATACATAGAAGATTCCATCCAAAATAAGTCTAAAATATGTAAAGGCATCGTAGGAAACATTACACTGAAAGAGCCTCAGCCAGATTCTTGGACTGGCCCTTCTACATCAAAAATAAGCCGTTACGAAACACCTAACCATTGCCCTGTCTCGCCAACATTTACGCCAAGGGAATCCGATGAATCGGTACTATTAAGTATGACAGATAGTTTACCGAAAAACAGTACAAGTCACTAACACCAACATTACAGTACCTAACAAAAATATTACACTCAACTTAAGTAACTGCAACAACTTTACTTTAAATTTTTCTTAATTATACCTAAGTATTATTTGATAAAGTTTAAAGATTATTAAATTCTGTAATACTTACCTACCATAATGTAGTAGTTAATACCTAAACTGAAATAAAAGTATCTTGAGATTGTAAATGTTTATTTTTTTTGCATTTAATCATTTCCTCGCTGAGGTGGGATGAAAAGTTACGTGTTGCACTCGAGTGCAAAGATTTTTCACCTCGTGCTCTTTTGATTCCCTCGCTACCGCTCAGGATTCTAATTTCTGAATCACTCGCCGCGCTCGTGATTCAATTTTAGAATCCTTCGCTTGCTCGGTCATCAAAATTGAGCACGCGGTTAAAAAACAACTTTGCACTCTTGTATAACAAATAACTATTATTTCTGTAAGTAAGGTTTGCACAAACACTTTTACACGTCAATTATATTTTTCAAACTAGATGAGGTCGGCGTTTCCTATCTGACTACTCTGAGAAGAAAGACCGAAACAAACTCAGAGGTCACAGTCTCTTTTAAAGTCTTTTTTCTCTTTATTAGTAGTATAGATTATTGCTAGAGCTTCTGGCTGCGTACATTAATGTAATGTCCTATCCATCTTTATTCTATAATCCGTGCTCGTAATATTTGGTCCCCGCTGGCCTCTCCCATGGCATATTAAGCAGGAATTGGTTTAACTTCGTTTATGGTGATAGCGGGTGAATATTCATCGTTGGCGATGCGTAGCTGCAGTTCTAATGTAGCGTAATCTGACGTTAAAAGGGATTGAGTGTATTCTAATCTATGTACGGTCACCAAAGGAGATAAGTAACCAGGGTCGTCGGTATAGTTGAAGTTTAGTAAGAAAGCGATACCTAGATGTTTTCGAATAAAATTTAATTTATTTAATAGAAAACAAATAGTTCATTTATCAAATTAAATTTAATTCGATAATATCCATCGGTTTCTTACTAAACTTCAACTATTTCCGACGACCCTGGTTACTTATCTCTTCTGGTGACTGTACCTACGTAAAATAATATTGAGCTGATGAAATAAATGTATTTAACGTGTTTGTGCAAAACAAGCTATGTTTGGATCAGCTGCATATTTTTTTTTGGTTTTACAAAAAAGTAAAAACATTTAAAACTATTTAAAAATAATTCATTGTAAAGTACACACATCAAAAGTGTCTAGGGATCAACATATATTTTTGCAATAACTTTTCTCCTGATTGATATTAATTAAAATTTTCTTTAAGGATTCATCAAATAAAGTGTTTTCGTTTGTCACAGTAACGATAAACCAAGTCACCTTTGCATTAATAAAGAAATTTGCCATTTTCCTAATAAAGGGATTTTTGACATTTGAACCACTAACACAAAAGTTCGAAAAAAAGACTGAAATAACAGTTTTCTTTAAAATTTTATTGGGTAACTTAAACAATTAATAATCCGTGTTTCTACCGCGAACACTAACAACACAAGAACATCGGTTTGGCATACTCAAAATGAGTTCATCCAAATCACGCTGTGGAATGGCAGCCCATGTTCGTTGCAACAACAAAAAAAGGTCTTCTTGCGACTGGATACCCTCCATATTCGGCAGAGCTCTTCTCTGTAGCATATCCCATGCATGCTCAATCGGGTTCAAGTCTGGCGACTGAGCAGGCCAGGGCAGGACATTGATGTTAGCTGCGGCGAGAGTCTGTCTTACAACTCTTGCGGTGTGCGGTCGTGCATTATCATGCATTAACTGAAATAAGGGACCGATTTGCACTTGTAGAGGAACGATGACGTCTGATACAATCGTCTCAGCATAAATTTGAGCGTTGAGGTTGCCTCTGATCCAAATCAACTCAGTTCTTCCGCCGATCCAAATACCCGCCCATACCATGATGGTTCCACCACTATAAGGATGGACTTCCTGGCAGGATTTTAATCGCTGTTGGCGTCCAGGGGTTCTCCAGTGTCGTATACGTCTTGTATCCGGTCTCATACCAAAACGAGACTCATCAGAAAAGCACACGAAACGCCATTGTTCTTCTGCCCAATTTCTGTGTTCAAGAGCCCATTGATATCGAATCCTACGATTGTGCATTGCTATAGGTGGTACCCGTAGCGGTCTTCGGGAATGAAGGTTCACTTCATGCAAGCGGTTTCTGACTGTTTGGTCGCTAATTAAGTTCCCTGAAGAGTGATGAAGCCTCACGGCTAACATCATGGCGGTTATTGTTGGAGCTCTTCGAGTTAAGATTTGAATGTATCGGTCTTGTCTCCGTGTGGTGCAGCGATACCGTCCTCCATGGCGCTCAGCCACGGTACCAGTGCTTCGGTAACGTGTCCAAAGTCGACTGATAACACTCTGACTTGTATTCAGAGCTAAAGCCACAGTACGTTGCCGGGAACCAGCTTCTATCATTCCCACGGCTCTGAGCATTTCTTCCCTGCTTAAATGACGTCGCCGCTCCATAATAACGTTGGTTTTAATCAGTAGTAGGGAAACAGTAGCACTAATAATGTCTTCAATGCGTTGTATGTTTTTATAGGGAAAATATTGACAGCTGATTTTCATCTTTTACTCGAATTTGATTCACAGTTCCTGATTCAAATTATGAAATGCACCAAAAAGGATCCATATAAATTTATAAAATCATAAATTTATTACAAAGCCACATCTCAATCTCAAGAAATCCGCATAAAAATGCTTGATCCCTAGACACTTTTGATGTGTGTATATAGCTTGCTTGCTAGCTTGTTTTGTAATGTTTATTCCCACTTTATCAATAAAAACAAAGCAGTATAGAATTATTTGAAAATCGCAAACAAACTTTTTTTTTTCTAAAGCCGTTGCAGCATAGTTTTCCGTCAAAAACTTTTGCCAGCGCTTTCAAATGTATGTCATCGAAAACCACCCATAATAAACAAACTGGTTTATTTGTAAACTGCACCAAAAAGGCGATTCAATCTATATTAAATCAACGTTCTCCTAAATACACAGCAGTCGTCGAAACTCGTCTGACTTCAGACAAACTCTGTTCGCATTTAAGCGAACTATTACACAAAGATCGGTCCTTCACCCGAGCCACAAAACAGAATGTACAGTCCGAAGCTCTGACCAACGTCTAAGTCAGACGGAACTATAGTACATAGATGGGCTGCAGAAGGTCCACACATGTGAGAAGTACATCTTCAATACGCAATTTTAAGTGGGTAAGAATAAAAAAAGAATTGGGGAGCAGTGGTGGCCCAGTGGTATCGGCCCGTCTTACGAGTTTTAGGTCGTGGGTTTAAACCCAAGCAGGCACTTTACGTTGTGTAATTAATTACATCACCACTCTCAAAACGGTGAAGGAAAACATCATGAGGAAATCAGCATGTCCTAAAACCAAAAATTCGGAGACATGTGACATCTACCAATCAGCATTAGGCCCGCGTGGTAGATTATGGCCCATGCAATCCCTCTCACGGAGAGGAGGCCTATGTCCCAGCAATGGGTACGGCTGATTATGATGATGCTAAGGTTACTTTAAAGTGGAAGTTCTGTTCCTTCTTTTTCACGTCGCGTCGTCAAAGTGCAACAGTATTTGTTTAAGCTATCTATGTCGGGTACGGATGCCAACACAAGTTACATCTGTCTAAACTCCATTACAAACGCTACATTTGCACTAGGGAGTGGAGGGAGAGGAGTTTAGGGAGCTGCAATTTGCCTAGCATCTATTGTTTAGTTTTCTTGTTTTAACACAAATATTGGATTGCGAAGGTACGTATTTGAGGAAGTACATATTAGGTAGCCTGTAGCGGTAACGCCACATGCGAACAACGCGTCATACTGACGTCACGCAAAATCCTGCATCTCGCAAGCAGAGTTTACCGCGCAACTAGCATATATACAACGGCCCGACATGAATCATCGGGCAGTTGCCCACCGGACACAACACCCATCTTGGTTGGAGGATCCTCCCTTTTCTATGGAGTATGAGTGAACTTTACACCCTGTTCTTCATACCTTTATAAGCCAAGCAAATTTACAATTATATTCGAGGTGTTGAAATGCGGAACTGTACTAGCAGCGCCCCGCGGTTTCACCCGCATAAGTTTTGATCCCGTGGGATCACCAAGTCTGTGTGGTGCCGGACTTAAAGAATAGCACCACTCCATACTTCCCGTGGGTGTCGTAAAAGGTGACTAAGGCCACCATACTGCGATCGCCAACCCGCCTGCCAAGCGTGGCGATTATGGCAATTTGGGGGAGGCCTATGTCCAGCAGTGGACATCTTCCGGCTGAAATGATGAATGATGATGACTCATAAACTCATTGTAAATAAACGAATAAACGTGACTGTGATTTGTGCTTTAACCTACGTTTTACTGGTTTGCCCGAGTACCCACCTTCCTCATGGAACCCGTACCAAGAAATGATGATGATGGCCCTGTTATCGCTAAATTTTACATGACGGCGCGAGCGTGGGCGTAAAATTTACATGGTAAATGTTACGCTCACGCACAATTTACATTGTAAATTATTTCATTACCATTGCTCTCAAAACGGTGAAGGAAAACATCGTGAGTAAACCGGCATGTCCCAGAACCAAAAATTCAAAGATATGTGACATCTGCCAACCCGCACTGGGCCCGCGTGGTGGATTACGGACCACTCCCTCTCATCGAGAGGAGGCCTGTGTCCCAGCAGTGGGAACATTATAGGCTGATTATGTAACACGTGTTTCTCGTCCACGTGGGATCCCGTGTTTACATAAACTCATTCCGAAAATTCGCATACCGAAATTACGTTTTAAACTAAAATAGGGTTACTCAATGCGGTTATAATAATATTAGTTTATTTCCTTCAGAAACAGCTGCCGGAATAATTTCTAGTTATTACAGTGGAAAATTAGGAGAATAAGACGAGCCGAGCGTAAAACGGATCGTGTATACTCGGTCCTTTTCAAACAACACTTTACAACGTTCCGTTGCACGGAGAAAAGTCGAAAAAATAAAGTCGGAAAAATAAAAGTCGCAAAAATAAAGTCGCATGCGGTATCGGAAATTGTTACTGGGCCAAGTTTCAGGCAAGTGTATTTGGTACACAGTTGCAGAGTTTGGTACTAAAATAAACTGCTTACCTGTTCATATGGAGTTTCTGAACGATTTTTAGATGTTTGGAAATTTGTGTCGTATGTCTTGTTTTAGTGGCTCCGTCACTTGGAGCAATTTCCCTTGTGAGGAGACTTGCGTTTTACGAGTGTCGTTTTCTTGCATATTATATTGGTTTGGCGCGGTTTTTCAATATGTTGCGGTGCTCGTGCATAAAAGGTTATGATTATTATTAAAAAAAAACAAGAATGTACAAGAGTTCTTGTGTTTTTTAGTGAGTTCAGCCTCTTTATCGGCTCCGCGGTCCTAAACAAACCGGTCATGCAGTATTTTCTTTTAAGTCACAAAAACGTTCATTTTTAGGAACCACTAATAGTCGAACTTTCAGTAAAAGAAACTAAAAAAAGAAGAATAATATTATAAGTACTAATATTATAAATGCGAAAGTATGTCTGTCTGTTACCTCTTCACGTTTAAACCGCTGAACCGATTTAAATGAGTCCCGGGAAAGGACATAGGATAGTTTTTATCCCGATATTCCCACGGGAATCTTATGCGGGTGAAACCGCGAGGCGCTGCTAGTAGGAAATATTTATGCCCTCCAAAATGGGACACGGTTATTATTTTTTAATAATAAAAATATTTTGAAGGTGAGTTGGTGATAACAAAGTCAAGTTTGTGTTTCTCCAGCGAACCGTACATCCTAAAATTATATAAGCAAAGAAACATAACAATATACAAACAAAGTGCGTATAAAGTTGTAAACATTAAAGACAAGACGCTGAGGGTACTCTCAATATCAGTGAAGAAACTTTGGGAGATAATCCCTGGAGCCACTCAACCGATGTGGATTATTCTTTAACTTGGAAAGTTGCTTCGTAATCGTATGTTAGCGCTTATTGGATATGTCAATCATTTGTTAGTGAGTTTAGTTCAACTTATATACTTACCTATACTTTTTTATTTATTTTTCTGCTAAATGGGCCTGCTCATGACTTCGATCACGCCTGATGGAAAGCGATGCATGAGGACTACGATGGAACGAGCGTTTCCAGAAGATGCGTGTTCACTCTTTATACTTATTTTATACTACCTTCTTCTCCTTGCCTTTGTCGATGATAAAACATAAGTGTTGTTATCTATTTTACCTTGACGTTGCATTTGCAGAGGTACAACTATAAGTCATCATCTGTGTAGCCAACTATGTTGGGGTCGGCTTCCAGTCTAAACGGATGCAGCGGAATACCAGTATTTTACATGGAGCGACTGCCTATCTGGCCTCCACAACCCAGTTACTGGGTAACACGATACCCCTTGATAAGTATGGTTGCCAGACTTTCAGGCTTCTGACGATAATGAATGTCAAAGTACCACGAATGACAGCTGGGGCCAACTGCTTAAAGTGCTTTCCAAGGCACAGAGGGGTTTTGATGTTTAAAGATGGTCATCCATCCACGGATTACCCGTGGCAAGCGTAGAATAACTTGGTCGATCGACCCGTGAGGCTGTAATAATTTTGCCAAAGTACAGCTATAAGTATTATTTATGTATAGTATTGCAGTTGAATGTATGTAGCTACTTTTGCTTTGCGTTTAAACTTTCACGAAGAGTTGCGTAGCTGCTACGTCGTAGCTGCTACGCCGTAGCTAACCGCAACGCGGTCGTAGCGAATAACAAATCCATCAAGCATCCTGTTACTTTTCTGGAACTTTATGATTCATTATTCGGAAATATTGTCGAACCCATTTTATAATGGCTAAACTTCTAGTAAACCACAAAAATACTAAGTAATAAAGAAATAAAGGCAGGGAGCAGTGGTGGCCTAGTGGTAATGGCCCCGACTTACTTACATGCATGAAATGAGGAAGACAAAATTATAATTCTTGTTCTTCTATTAAACGAAGTTAAAGACGAGTCGTTCGATATAAGTCGAATAACGTTGTTAGTCTTGTTTACCTTGTTCTGAAGCTACATTGTTTTCGTCTTAGGGTGTATAGAAGTGTTGAGAAAAAACAAATTGTTTTGGTAAAATAAATTGTTTACCTACTATGTTTTTGTACCTGTACATTGGATACAATTTTATGGAACAAAGGTTGTAGATAATAAAATGTTTCCTTGTCCTTGTATACATCTTTTTGGGCTGACTGTTAGTACGAGTGTAAATTACCAATAACGTTCAGAAAAATATGCTATATGAGAATTGTATTAACCATACATTTTAATACCTCAAAATCAAACAGACTCCTTACTCATTTAAATACGCAGACAAGTAATTTAGATTTATCTGCGTTGGCCAATTAAAAACCCCTAACTACCCGTAAACTTCTACCCTTTATTTGAAAATATGAACGTTTCCTACGGCAATCAACATTGCCTTGGTAAAACTTCCGACTCGACACAAAAGAGGTGTTTCTCATAAGCAAAACAAACAAGATAGGTTCCATAACGCTTGAGGTGATGATATAACAAGCTACGCAACACAACACAGTTGTTACTACGGTTGCATTGTGAACATGTTTTTGTTACTCGTAACAATGTGATGTTCCTTTCTAAATTGTTGCTAAGTATATAAACCTTAATTACCTAGTAAATTGGTCCGTCGATATGGTACTTTTTTTTTTTTTTTTGTTTCCGGGGTGGAAAATCCTCATGGATGTCCGCCGCCCGGGCGGGCGACGGGGTCTGTCAGACTCTTACTGACTAAAAACCACCCCGGTGTTCCATCTCACACCTACGCCGGGGGTCGCGGGAACGTACGATCCTTCCGCAACCCCCGGCTGGTCGATATGGTACCTGGGTTATGCTACCCCCGAAGTATCAATGTCTCGTTGAGAGCTCGCTTGACCGCGGTCTGATACTTCCAATCGGGTCGTTGTGTCTTACTGGTTCCTACAGCTGGACTGGGCGCTGGTCGGCTTGACCGAACTAGCGGCATTGGCCTGTTTATTACGGGAGCCGTTACCTGACCTCCTGCGTGTTTGGCGGCGCTCCTTCCTCGTCACTCTGTCCCTTTCGATATTCAAATGTTATCAAAATATAGACGCAGCGACAAAATAACACATTAAATCTCACAAAATTGCAAGGCATTCACTATTCATATTCAAATATATGTATTATTATACCATCATACACCCTTGGTATTGTAAATTATAATGATTGTTATCATAAACGATAGACATGGCTATGTTCTGCACACGGATCGACGATCATAGTAAGATGTTATTACTAGCAGCGTTGTTTTCCATGAGTTCTACGTAAGTATTTCCTGTTCTGAAAGTGTTATTGAGTTTTTATTGGAAAATTTTCAAGAGTCCCCCGGAAATTGAAGATTTGGCCGATATTTGGACTTAAATCGGTCTCTTCGTCGATTAGAAGTAATAATAGTCTTCCAGACCGAATTTCGGCATGGCAGCCAATCTCTACGTGGGAGCAGATACAGGTGCACTCTCTCTTCCCTCACTTTCACGGTGTGTGCTACTCCGGGCTGTTACTGAGAAATTCCTAATGATAATAACACTTTGACCGAACTGGGAATCGAACCCAGGACCCCACGCTCAGCAATCGCGCTTGTGATCACGAGACCAATGGGCAGTTACGGGGTGGGGATAAAAAGTATCAATATTTTGAGATCTAAAATCTATCTTAACTTGTGCGGTAGGCAAATAGTATGTTATGCATGTGTGTTATGTTACGTATTTTATACTAATAATTTAACATTAACGTTATACTAATAATTTAACATTAACGTTATACTAATAATTTAACACTGCGCCACAAAACTCAAAATACTTTGACAGAAAATACGGCCAACTCAAACTTAAAGGATTTAGGGCCGTTTTTCAATCTTCAGATAACTTGTATCTGAGGAATAAAAAATATTATTTGACAGCTTTTGTATAGAAAATATATCAAACCGCCTTATTTATTCTTCAGATATATGTTATCTGATGATTGAAAATTTAGCCCTTATTTATATTAGGGCCGGTTTTTCAATAGCCAGTTAACTTTTATCGGACGAATAAGTTTGTCATTTTGACAGTTTTCCCACGGTGAATCTGTCAAAACGTCACATTTATTCTTCAGGTAAACAATATCTAATTATTGAAAAATCGGCCCTTAGACCAATTACAGTCACTTTTAATTGTCAAAAGTGACGTGGCATATGACACGTGTAATGTATTTTTAACATCACGCGTGCCATGTTAAATTATATCCCTTTGCGTTAGGGCCAAAACACACACGCTACTTTTAGCATCGGCGATCGGCGATTTAGCCGCTTTTTAGAAGCTAAATGCAGCGACCAAGCATTCCACACCGCACACTTAAAACGCCAATCGCGCCGATTCAGTCGCTTTTCGGAAGCTCGACGCAGCGGCTGAACGCTACACTCCGCACACATTCGGATGCCGGTCGCAGCGATTTGGCATCTGCACCAGCATCGGAGCAGTCGCTAAAACGCGCGATTCCGATACCGCGTCCGAACGCAGGAAGTCGCGAAATCGCGATGCAGCATCGATTAAGCATCAGAGCAGTCGCTAAAACGCGCGATTCCGATACCGCGTCCGAACGCAGAGAGTCGGCAAATCGCGATGCAGCATCGATACAGTCGCAAAATCGCCGATCTCCGATGTTAAAGTAGCGTGTGTGCTTTGGCCCTTATTATCAAAAACATAATGACAGAAACAAAGGACTTCAAAGTGAAACGCCTGGGTTAGAACAATGTGGGTTTGAGATTTTGTCTGTTAATTGGAGCTTCATGTAGTATGTAGGTACGTAGGAGAAAGGGGCTTGTGACTAAGTAATAACTGCCGCACGGGTCTATCGATCAGGTTAAGTTACGCTTGCCGCGATTGGTCCGTGGATGGGTGACCATCTTTACGTAAATCAAGACCCCTCCGTGCCCAGAAAGCACGTTAAGCCGTTGGTCCCGGCTGACACGGTCATTCGTAGATCTTTGGCAGTCGTTATGGGTCGTCAGAAGCCCGAAAGTCTGACAACCAGTCTTACCAAGGGGTATCGCATTACCCAGTAACTGGGTTGTGGAGGTCAGATAGGCAGTCGCTTCATGTAAAATACTGGTCGCATCCGGTTAGACTGGAAGCCGACCCCAACATAGTTGGAAAAAGGCTAGGCATATGTGCTACTCAAATAAAAATCACACAGATATTCTTAATATTTAATCGTTCTCAGAAACCGGGCATAATAAGATCAGGAGACCGGGAAAAATGAAACGTCACGAGGGTTTTTATGTTTTCTGGGTCAAATATATTATTTACATGATGCCAGTCATAGGTGGAATTTCTCCGAATCATGCCAGTTGCTCGTTCTCACAGGCAAAAAGTGCTTCTCGTATTTTTGAGACACATTACTTACAACGTCGTCTGGAAATCTAATATTTATGTGTGAATTTTCCACACGTTGTTTTTCCGTTGTTTACCTTCGTCGGTACAGCTGACAGAATATAAGAAGGCCTGTTTGTTTGACGTAGGTATACAACATGTCTAAGAATTAACGTACACCACAAAAAACCCAAGTAGAATATTGTGTTATAATTATAATACACACACTGAATATTTACTATTACGTATAAGCCATTGTTTATTTATTAAATTAGCTATACTGATTGTGGGAGAAAATTGTGGCCACATTACAAATCTACGCACGCACGTTCGCACACGTATAAGGGTCTAGCATAGTAGGTACATTCAACAAAAGAGATAAGTATGCAGGATCGTCGGATATAGCTGAAGTTTTGTAAGAAACCGATGGATGTTCTGGAATAAAATGTAATTTTTATAATAGGAAACAAACAGCTCTTTTATCAATTAAATTTCAGTCGACAACATCTATCGGTTTCTTACTAAACTTCAACTATACCCGACGATCCTGCATACTTATCTCTTTTGTTGACTTTACGGTTTGTTTTGACTATACAGCAGAAGCCTGACTGTAATTTATGTAGTTTTAATTATTTTTGGGATAAAATATTACCGATACTAAAAATTACAGACATTGATTCAGTAAACCGAACAACCTAATTTGACAAGTAACACATTATTATCATGTATGATAGTGTGTCTATACCTAATAATATTTCTTTATTTCGGATTTTCAAATACATCCATATAGTTGTTGGTAATACGGAAATGATTATAAGAAACTAATATTAGTGATGATATTTCCATATCTATTGATTGAAAAAAAAAATACAACATGTTTATGCATTTCATTATACATCTAAATATAACCACACTTAATTATTTTAATCTCGAGTGGGTAAGAGTTAAGCGAGAATATATTTAGCTAATGCCGGGGTAATTGGATTAGCCAGTCAGAAGGATAGCATTGTTGACTGTCCAGGATGATGCTAGGACGCTTAGTACCGAAGCTCTAGGAGGCTATATTGCAGCTTCATATAAATGAGCACGTAAAACAGTGACAAACTTCCCTCTATAAATAACCGGAAAACTGTAAAAGAAACGTTATTAAAAAAACCCGCCATCTCCCTTTTAAACCGTCGCGCGTCGTTTCAACCTCAAGCTCAACATTACTTTAAAACGTTAAGTCTAAAAGAGGCTCGGATGTTCCCATTAAATGTACGGAAATGCATTTAGGATAACAAGTTACCCGCAGCTGATGTGAGGTTAGTATTAAAGCAGAGCTTAAAGCAAGCCGTGCCTTTTCTCTGTCGCGGTCTGACGGACGGACGGACGTTTGTACGCGAAATAGGACGTAGATCGGCTTGTTAAGGGGATAGTCTGCGAAGCGGTTTTCAGGACACTTCTCGTTGCTCAAGTTTCGAGATTTATACGACTGTGTTTTGTTTTCGAAACAAAAGAAGCGAGGTAATGTGCAGACGGAGGATTTGGTTAAAAGTTTGGCTAACGATGGATTAATTTAATGTTGTGTTTAAACTGCATGCTTATTTTGCAACAGAAATGTTAAAGTACTTAATGCACGTATTTTTACATTACGAGTATCTACGATTCGTATCAATGTTACTCTTAATTTGATTTCTGTCTTAAGAACAATCTTATTTCAGAGGCAAATTGTTTTTAAGAAAAGTCACCATTCGTGAATTTTAAAGGCTTTTAAAATGAGAAAGAGAAGAAAAATGCAAATCTATTCAGTCTTAATGAGTTCCGACTTTTCGTGGTTTTGCATTTTTTATTAAGGAAAAATTCTTCGTGTTGAAACGTCTTAACTAAGAAGAATTTATAGGTGCCTTATTTTGTGAATTTTTTCGCAGCATTTTTACCCAGCCATTTTTTTATTAACTAGGTATGGTCCAGCAGATTAATGAGTCACAATGAACCGTACTGGATAGGTACATAAAATAATTTGATAACTATAAGCAATCCAAACACTAAAGCAGTATTAATGTCTAAGAAGGTCTAAGAAGTATTAATTTAACGTAGCCAAATATTGAACCATTTAAATTAATAATTGATTATGAATAAAATTGTAAACCAATCCCAATAGAGAAAATAATTGATATCAAACCTCAAATACACCAAAAACTATTTCATTCATCGACGAAATCTGTTCGTTCTTAATTTAAATTCTCGTCTCATTTCGCACAGTAATTAAAGCCAACCGGGGTCAGTTGCACCTACATTTGTGTACGCTTAACCGTTCGTTTGCCCCCGACTACACACAACACGTACTTCAAAGGCTTGTTTCACCAATCGATTGGTGAAACTCTAATCAACGGCATTATTACTTCATCATCTGCCTAGCCTTTTCCCAGCTATGTTGGGGTCGGCTTCTAGTCTAACCGAATGCAACTGAATACCAGTATTTTACATGGAGCGACTGCCTATCAACGGCATTATCACTTTACTGGAGTTAATTTTCACTTCGTAGATTGTTTTTCACTTCGTAGATAGTTGATTAGTAGATAATTGTACTTTCCTGGTTGAACGGTATGTAGTCTGTGAATGAGTTTTCTGTAAATGTTCACGTCAAGATTTTTAGGAAGTAGCTCTTATGATTTTTAGCCTAGACGAGGCTGCAGTGTTTTCATAGAATGACATTGATATCGGCCATAATGAATTCAAAATATGATTCTAAGTCGATTATAAAAAAAAAATTGCTGTTTCATAATTCAGAAAAGTGCAATAATACCTACGCGGTCAAAATGTACTGAATAGCTAATTGATTTTTTAATAACCGTCGAAAAATTTCAACGCAGTCTTTTCAGAATTATGTACCTACTGAGTCCATGGTAAAAGGTTGTGTATCGATGTAAGGACAGGAGTACCTGCCACCCTGTATTTTGTAAATTACGTTAAGCTCCTATTATTCAACATCCAATAAACAAGCGTGGAACTTAGAACATATCCACATATTTACAGAACACCCTAACAAATGATGTTCCACCCGCTTTTTCCTCAGCGTTTACGACTCGAACAGCTGCTCGCTAATTCAACATTTTGTCTATTTGTGTATAAGGATACGTAGGGTTGTTATAACAATATGTTACTGCAGTAAAATCGGAAGCATTTACGATCTATTAGGGATGAACGATGTCACAAAGGCGGGCGAATGAATGGATAAGGCGTGAGAGTGAGGTTTGAGATTGAGAAAATGCTTCTGACCAGGATGTTTTGAGATTAAACAGAACTTCACTGAATTTTGTAATCAGTCAATCATGTAAACCTATTATAGTTTCATTTAAGGAATCCGCAGGAAATCTGTTTTTAGAAGATTAAATACTTATTAATATTTTCATACAATGCGCAGTTTATTTTTTAAAATTAGGTACTATTATAAAACTGGTAAGGGTTGCATGTACCTACTCAATATAGGTAATACACCTTAATATTGACGTTCCCTCTTTGTTAGGAAAAATAGCTTAGCGCCATGTTTTTTGTTACAAAGTCAAAACTTTGCATGAGGATTTTTAGTACTTACAAAGTTTATTTTACAACTACTGTGACTTAAAAAGAGCTGAGCTATCAAATTCTATAATCGCTAGCATTGTATATCTCCTATCCGTCTGATCTTTAAATAAGGGCAAAACCCACCAACGAAATCGAACCCGATCAGCACATCTAAACCTTATTCAAGGGCTGTCAGTGTCAATATTGTTGTGGTACTTACTCGTATATTATAACTGACAGCTCTTGAACGCGGTTTAGATATTGTGATGATCGGGTTCAATTTTATTGGTGAAATTCGCCCCTTAGGGCGCCTCGTCCCTTTTTCTTTAGAAAGAGATCCGGAAAATACGTCATGAGTAGAATAATCACTGAATAAGGAAAACATCGAATTTTCGATAAAATCATTATAAATGCACAATTTTTAAGTCGTTTAATCCAAATATTGTGTCGTGCCTTACCGGCGCGGCGTTATGTAAATTCAAGTACGTTATTTAAATATAAGTTATTGAAACCCATCTATTTACCTACAAGCTTTAATTTATGAACAATTCAACAACAACAACAACTGCATAATCAGCCTATAATGTCCCACTGCTGGAACACAGGCCTCCTCTCGGTGAGAAGGAGTGGGCCGTAATCCAACACGCGGGCCCTGCGCGGGTTGGTAGATGTCTGATGTCTTCGAATGTTTGCATCTGGGACATAACACACCAACAGAACTGACTCAACAAATTACTCCTAAAAATGTTTCCAAAAAAAGACAAACTTTTTTGTTTTGACTAAAACGTGCAAATGGTGCCTTAGGTTCAATTTAAGCGAAGCCCTACGCTACTAAAAAATAAAACGACATTAATTTATTTTCCCTTGTAACTTGTATACCTACTTAAACCTCGTAGCTGATGAATTTATTTCTCTCCAACTCCGAAATTAGCATGGAAATGAGTCCAAGATTTGTTTTTTGACCCGAAATCTAAAGAGCGAAATGGTAAAAAATTCTACCAATTAGTCATTCAAGGCCTAGATCAAAGGCGACATTCCTACAACCACTTTTTGGAAGACCACGCCGTGTAGTATAAATTAGGCAACCCACAAATAAATGCCAACGATATTTATGTAGGCTGATTTAGAGTAAGAACTTTTCGTTGCAAAGGAAAATTAGGTATGAAATAAAACTTTTGTACATTAATAATAATTAATGTACAAAAGTTTTATTTCATACCTAATTTACCTAATTTTTTTTATTATTTTTATTACATAATATTTTGTTTAAATGAGGTGCAAAGCACTAGAAAGGGGTAATTAAACCATTTTGTTTACACACCTTACTGAGAATGTATGTACAATAGCATACTTTAATTTGCATGCAAACAACAACACGTCGACAAAGATTTGGTGATTGCCTCCTACGATGATACTTGTAACGTTATTTTGAAGGTCTATGTTTACAGTAGAAAATCTGTCCAGCTGGTCTATTCTGAAAAAATCTCAGTTTGAAAACTTAGATGAAGTGAGCTTGAAGTAAGCTGTCAATAGTGTCAATCCCTAGCATCAGGTGGAATGACAGCTCACTTCCAACTCACTTAACCTAAGTTTTCACGATAAGATTTTTGAATGACGATCATGAAAATGATAATTGGACTGTGTGAAAGACATTATGTCTAGAAAGGGGGTGAGTACCGAGATGACGACTATTAGAGAATTGTGGAAGAAAAATTCATGTTGCTCCGCTCCGACCCCAAATAAATTGGGATTAGGGCAGGAAAATGATGATTATCATGAAAATGATGAATTTGGCCCAAGATAGCTTGTATTATTGATACTCAAAAGTCAGTCCTAATGTCCTGAAGAAAAAGTTATCTCAGCTTAATTTTGAAGTAAAACACAAAAGAAGCTTAATCAAAATAAATTAACGTCTCAAGCGGTGCCCGGAATTAATTTCAGAAAATCAAAGGGTCGGTTAATTTCTAAGGTTGGTTATCATTAAAGATTTTTTGAGTAAAAACTTTAAATGGTTTTTCTTAATTATAATGGATTTGATTCGTTTGGCTTTGACTGAAAGACTTACCTACTTGACGTCAAAGAAAATTTCGATTAATTTTGATTTGAATAATAATAAGTGTTTCGATAAAAATTGCGATTACTGTTGAAATAAAAAATAATAAGTAGCTACTGTAGCCAGTTAAAGTGAAATTATATCTAAAACGTTCATGTTATAATCATGCCAAATATCACGAAAACAAATAAAAACTAAATAAGTAAATACAAAAAAAAAACTAATACTACTTATAAAAAAATCATCAATAAATTAAATAGCATTCATATTTTAGCCACGCCCACCAACAAGTTCCAGCCGTCGACTAGTGCAACCTTAAGGGCCCGACTACACGTATAACACGTACCACAACTACACCACAACCACACCACAACTACACCACGTGGACGATCGCTAATTTGTATGAAAATGAATAGTCTATTCACACGGACCTGTTTGGCCGTCATAATCAACCGTGTGGGCGATATCGACCATACCACATCAATCAAGGCGACGTCGCAGTCACAACTCGATGACACTGTCACAGTCTTAGTCGATATGTCTATAAACAGGCGACGTCGCAGTCCCAACGCGATGACACTGTCACACTCGATATGTCTATTAACATTAGCCACAATGTGACCACATCTCAACTATTAGCGATAACGCAACCACAACGCAACTGCTAAAAGTTGCAGCGACATCATTCACATGGTTACCACTGTTTGGCCACATTTTGTAGCTGCAATGTGGCGTGGTTTTAGGGCGTGTGAAGGGGCTCTAAGTAGAGCGAAGTCTGTCATTTTATGACATTTGATCTAAATATTTTGACACTACTATAAAAACTGTTTTTAGCATCAGCTGAAAACAAAAATAGTACATCTGGTTGTGTAAACCAACTATGTAGGTACCAGTGACGAAGGCACCATACAACTCGATTCCCACCGGCTTCCCTTCGAAAATTCAGAACATAACCACTCTATAGTCAATTTGGCATTTTTTTTTGCTCCGGCCTACCTCTGTCATAAATTCACCCTTCGCCAATGGTACTTAATTTAACATATTGTAGTTTTCTTCATTACGTACGAACTCAACACATCTGCTAATGACAACATGCTGCAGCTAACAACATCTGCTCATAACAAGCTATAACGATTACTTTTCAATGTCATACTTCAACAATTCTAATATTAGTGCTAAAAAAATGGTTAAATACAAAATAAAACTCCAACAAGCATATTCTGCTAATAAAACATGATACAGTCCAGTCAGCCAGTAAAAATCCTGCAAAAAGTAATTTTAAAGCCATTTTTTGTGACATTATTTAAAAAGCGAACGATATGAAACAGAGAAATTAAAAAATATGAATACAACGAACGAAAAATAAATTCGCAATGTAACAGCACAATGTGAAAAATATATAGAAATATGGTTTTTAATTTAAAAACAAGTCCATGCTAATATTGCTTGCTATTTGGATACATATATTTAAAATCCTCGTCGTCCAATTTTGTGTTTACTTATAAAAATATCGAATAAAAATCGCAATCTCCTCGGCGCGGCGTCACCAGACTGAAGATAATGATATTACACGCCTTTCCAATATTCAAGTAAATAACAATACATAATCAGCCTAAAATGTTCCCAATGCTGGGACACAGGCCTCCTCTCAGTGAGAGGGAGTGGGTCGTAATTCACCACGCGGGCCCAGTGCGGGTTGGCAGATGTCACATGTCTTAGAATTTTTGTTTCTAGGACATGCCGGTTTCCTCACGATGTTTTCCTTCACCGTTTTAAGAGTGGTGATGAAATAATTTACACAAAGTAAAGCGCCTGTCTGGATTCGAACCTACGACCTACAACTCGTAAGTCGCGGCCGTTACCACTCGGCCACCACTGCTCTAAAACAATCTAAGTAAATAACAATATTTAATACTAAGTAGCTTCACGGCAGTAGGTATCTACAGGGTCAAATGAAATTAGCTAGCGAAACTCTGCAAACCTGATGGGGATCGATATTTAAACAAGATACCTACCGAATTTTGACAATATGTCGATGTTCGCCTTTGCATACAACGGAGCGGTGCTATAAAAAATATTTTAATAAGCTAGTCAGCTTACAGGTCAATCGTATGATGGGCCGCGCCTTCATTTTCCACAAAATAAACAAATATATTTTATGAATACTTTGCGACATTGTTTATGGCCCATTACATTGGAGTGAGGGGCTATAAATTCTTTGTAACGTATTATGGGCAATAATTTGCATTGTTACTTACAATTTGAGCTTAAATTACCGGGCTATTACGCGCTTTGCGTTGAGCTGTGAAACTATAAAACAATGTCTTGGTCGGTAAGGCTACTCATAGACACTCCGCCCTGGAATGTAAAGGAGGTGCTATTCCATAAGCGATGAAACACTTAATATCATATACTACGCGTCTTCTCGTCTGTCCTTCATAAGAATTGATAAACGCTACTGAAGGCGCCAAACATGTAGCCGATTTCTGGGCCAAATCCATTTAGATTGCCATCGTCACGCCATGAAGAAGAGTTTAGCCTCTTCTTCATAGCGTGTCGTAACGAAAAAGGTTAGTTAAAGGAACCAAAAGTGTTTGCATTAACCCCAATAAAATTTAGGAACAAATTCTACCGCAATACTAATATTTATACAATAACAGAAGAATAATATTCAAACTATTCTGCTACAAAAAAATACCGCAGCAAACGTAACAAAAACAAAGCAATGTTAGTACTATAAAAATAAAATAGTTATGTAAATAGAGCAGTTTCCATAAAATATCTGTCATTCAGTTATATCACTGTACATTTAAAACGTTAGTGGAGAACTTTATCCTGTCTATAAATTTGACATAAAAAGGAGATACTTATAAAGCTAAGCGCACATTATAGCCGCGGCGGACAGGCCTATAATCAGCCTATAATGTTCCCACTACTGGGACAAAGGCTTCCTCTCGGTGGACCGTAATCCACCACATAGGTCCAGTGCGGGTTGGTAGATGTCACATGTCTTCGAATTTTTGATTCTAGGACATGCCGGTTTCCTCACGGTGTGTGGTGCTGTTTTGCCATTGTGATGCGGTGCGGCCCGCCCAAATGTGCGCGAGCCTTATATGTTTATATTTAGCTTATTATTATACGAATTTCAAGCGCCATTTTGTTGTTTGAGTTGTGGTTGCAAACGTTTTCGTTAAAGTTTATATTGTGTGTCAGGATTTTTATACATAAAAGGTATTTTTCTTTCTCAAGGAGAGCAAAATCAGAAGATAATAATTAAGTCTGTGCAGAGTAATAAAATTTACGATTCTGTCCTTTTACAGTGACGTAAAATGAGTAGCTTTTAAATATTATTAGGTACTCAAAGCATTTGTTTTAAGGCACTTTTGATTGACAAGGGCCGGTCAGTCAGAAAGATGAAGCAAGTTGTCTGTTCAAAAGTGTTGTAGGTTCTTAAGGAGACTCTTTTAACGGGTATGAAACTCCATGGACACGTTTCCTCTCAAGCTCCGCTAATGAGACACAATTGATTTTCTATTGTATCGTACTTACTACATAGGGTACGTGCGGAGCTTGATCGGTTAATCAAAATATTGTTGCAAATAAAATTCACGATGGGAAATAAAATGGAAAAGTAATACTTCTATGAAAACAAATAGTAACAAATACCAGCATATCAACTTCAGTGTTGAGTTGTTTTATTTCCAACATACAATTCTACAAAAGCATTTTTTGCGGATCAAAAACTGTTGAATTCGCAAATAAAAATGCTCACAGAAAGCTGAAATCAAGGTTTGGAAGTTTGGGGTTAAAGGCTTAGGTAAGGGGGTGATAGTTGAAACCGTTTGCAGAATTTTGAGCCAAACATGTGACGAAGTACGTTATAATTTTTTTTTTCATTTTGTAATTCAAGTTCTGACTGTTTATTGTAAACAGTGCCCCAGTTAAAGTTGAAAAAAAAACTAGACACTTTTGAAGTCATAAAAAAACACTTAAAATTTCAAAACTCTGCGTAGTTTAAAGTCAATTAAAAAAATAATAAAATAGTCTCAATCGTTCAAAACTTTTTGAAAACATGCTCAAAGTACTCCAAATGGTGTCAACTATCACCCCCCCCCCCCCCCATAAGCATTAGTATTGCACCCAGCTTCCAAACACTCTATAATATATTAAGAAAAGAAAGTCTAAAAAATACAAGATATCTTTTCAAATAAATATATTTGTAGCGACGCGATGTGTCAGCTATTTGAACATTCGATATTTATTGGTAGAACCAACTTGCTGAGTTTCGCGAGGCGTGGAAGGGTTTAATATAAATAAATAGATTCATGACTAACCTTTGAGCCTTTATTTAGTTTTCACATCGAGTTTTTGTTCTTCAGTCGACTTTAAAGAAAGGAGATTTGCTAACGTGATGAGAATGAAGATGTTAGAGATTGGGGTACTTACTTAATAGTCTTTTACAAATGTCTAAATTGTAACCAATAATAATAATAATTATTATTATTAAGACCAATTATTGGTCTTCGAACCAAAAATTCGAAGACATGTGACATCTACCAACCCGCACTGGGCCCGCGTGGTGGATTACGGCCCACTCCCTCTAACAGCAAGGAGAGGCCTGTGTTCCAGCAGTGGGAACATTATAGGCTGATTATTTATGTCATGTTATGTAAATTGTAAGCAGGTACAATAGTCTTATTGGGTGTTATATGTTCTAGCCAAATTTCTAGCCGTTTGGGGTTGAAACACTGGAGCCGGTGGTGTCCGAGTGCCTTCTTAGTTTTCCGAGACATCGCCAAGCGGTTGGTTGATTTTCGTTTCAAAAAATCATCAAGCATTGCCATACAATGTGGCAAAGCTGCCAGCCTTTTTGGGCACTGTTCCTGTTGACAGTGAGGCGAACGAATTTTTTCATGCCCTATGATTCTTCCCTCTCCTTTTTTATATACATATACCTACTACATTTTAACATTTTAAGACTATTATACATATATTATTTCAATAAAAGGTATTTTTTTTTACAAGAGAGAACATTTAGAGAGTGAAAATAGCGACAAGCATAGTGCGTAATAGTAGAATATTTCTTGCTACGGCGACCCTCACATATGCAAAAATTGCACAACATTAAGAATATGTCGATCAGAATATGAAGTGTCGTTTTTGTGCAAATATATTGTAAACTGTGAGGAGAAATATTGCGCAAAAAAGAGGTATTCAATATTTTGTGGGACGTTCAAAAGTTTTTTACAACGTGAGGCGCTGTCCGTTCCTGAAATTTTGTGCAATATTTTTGTGTAGTGTGAGTGGTCCCACAACCATTCAATATTTTGCACAACATTTTGAGCGATATTTTTTCAGTGTGATGGGACGCTTTAGGATTACAAACTACATAGACATCGCTAAGATAATATTTCAGATCTTCATTTCGCCTTTTCGGCTAACAAGTAATATATCCCAATCTTCTAGTATTACTCGGCCTATGTCTAAGAGATTAATTTCATATTGACTCTAGGAATAATAAATCATTGGCTATTATTATAAGTACTTATTGTTTCGGGCTAGTAAATAAAACTCAATAGAGAAAAATGGATTATTCTGGTGTTGGCTATATGTTACTATTATTTCGGAGTTATTGCTTAATGTAGCAGACTTGATCACGTTACCAGATGTGAGGTCAATGAAATGGAATGACATGAAGAATATCAATCAATTTCCCTTGCTTTGTTATAACATCCGCTATGTATTTTATTTATATAAATACAAAAATAAAGGACACTTAAGCGTCGAAGTACTCGTCCGCATCGCTGTCATCCGGAAACGTGCCCAGACGGCTGGCAGCATTGCCACGTTGAATGGCAATGCTAATTCTTTGGCCAAAGAACGACCCAGCTCTCTGGCCACGTGAAGTATCGACCAGCCGGCGAGAAATTTCCTTAAAAAGGAGACGCGCGCTCGGGCTCGGTAAACAGTTAGTTACAATTTATCAAGTTATAAAATATCAAATTTTTATAAAGGCTTACTAACAAAACACATAAACAGCATTAACCCAAAGTTTTTGTCATAATATAGATTTAGCATATATCTAAATTATAGGAAAGCACGGCACATCAATAGCGTACTACAACATAATACAAAAAAAAATATAAACATCAAATATTATTAAAAGATAAGTATAGGTAAGTATAGCCATACTACGTGGTAATGCCGCCAGTCTCTTGGGGACATTACCAGTCGCCAGTCGACAGCAATGCGGAGGAATATTTCGACGCCATATTTTTGTTTGTTAATAGTTTTAGTTAATATATTTTTATTTGTATTGTTAGTTTATTTAGAACTAGCTGTGCCCCGCGGTTTCACCCGCGTAAATGTCAATCCCGTGGAAATATCAGGATAAAAAGTAGCCTATATGTTAATCCAGGGTGTCAGCTACCTCCATACAAAATTTTCATAATTGGTCCAGCCGTTTGAGTATGAACAAGTAACAAACAATTGCATATCTACGCACAATTTAAAAAAAAAACAATGTGCGTAATACATCATAGTGGCGCGAGCCTTTACTAGGCTTTCTGGAAGCCAAATGGGCCTCATAGATATTATATTCAAATAGAATGACTCCTGTATTATCAAAATAAATAACATCAAAATATGTTACGTCGATTTCCATTAAGTGAGACCGAGCTCAAGAACGGTGCTAAAGAAAAAGAAAAAATTGTGAGAGCGTCTTACAAATTACACGTCAAAGACACGGTCAGTTACCCAATAAAACCAATCTCAAATCTACTCTCAATATAAAAAAAAAAACAACGTCCGTAATACATCATAGTAGCGCGAGCCTTGACTAGCAATAAATCCGGCTCACAAACACAAAAAACTCGTATCCACTAACGAGATAGTTCCCCAGACAAATTATTCTAGTTCCGTTTTTCATTTCCCGTTGCCCGTTATAATAGGATTACTTTGAAGGTACTTATATCAGTCAGCTGGCTAGTTAGAACCTTGAGCCCAATCAAGGACCCACCAGTAAGCTCTAAAGAAATAAACACGAAACTTTATTTGCTAACCATTGCTCCCTTTCTTGGATAGAATTAATATAAAGTCGTATTAAACCTGGCAATGGAATAATTGCGTGTCCAAAAATCCGAAGGTATTAACTCGCGTGGTGTTCGGAACACATCGACCCTTTCTCGGGTGGGCAAGCCCTGATTATCTTCAATCAACATATTCCATGGAGACTGGACCGCATTTTCGTCCTAAATTGATATTAATTTATGTGGCTAAGCCTCTATGAGTGCTGACCGCATTTTATTACAATTTTCCGCGTAATTTGTTTGGATCTTAAACAAAGGCTTGGGTTAGGACGGAAGGACTGCGAGGGTATGGCCATGCGGATTATGATTCAATCTGCCTAGCCTTTTCCCAACTATGTTGGGGTTGGCTTCCGGTCTAACCGGATGCAGCTGAATACCTGTATTTTACATGGAGCGACTGCCTATCTGACCTCCACAACCAAGTTACTGGATAATACGATACCCCTTGGTGAGACTGGTTGTCAGACTATCGGGCTTCTGACGACCCGTAACGACTGTCAAAGATCTACGAATGACAGCCGGGACCACGTGCTTTCCGAGGCACGGAGGGTCTCGGTATGTAAAGATGGTCACCCATCTACGGATCGACCGCGGCAAGCGTAGCTTAACCTGATCCATGGACCCGTGCGGCTATTATTACTTAGCCAAAAGCCCCTCATGCGGATTATGATTATGGAAAGAAATATGCACTTGTGTAATACTTGTGTCCGGCCTTAATTTCTTCCGATTTTGGTTCTAGGACGTGCCGGCTTCCTCGCCATGTTTTTCATCACCGTTTTGAGAGCAGTGGTGATGAAATAATTTACAGAAAGTAAAGCGCCTGTCGGGATTCGAACCTACGACCTACAACTCGTAACCACTGGGCCACCACTGCTCTCAAATATTCAGGTATATTTGAAAGTAGGCAAACCAAATATACAATTTGGAGACAATACCACAATAAATGAAAACACTAGCAATTCTAATGCTTAAGAGTATTATGGATATCAAATAAATCCTAACATCGAAATTAAAAAAGTGATTTTTCAAACAAACTAATTAGTAGTAATAGACCGACTATGGGTTCTACCAATCTTTAACCAGCTAGAGTGACTAAACTGTGGGATATATTTGGTTGAATTTTTGTATGCAGACTGTTTATACACCGTGTTCCGGACGATATACATAAACTTCGACGAGATGTTCAGACCATGGAAATAAGCATTTTTCATTATGGACACATTAATGGATTCTTATTTTTTGTAAATTTTCATACAAACTACCTTGACGTAAATCACCCGATATGTATGCCTCTTTATCCGAATTGGCAACGATGTATTTTAATTCATACGATTTGGCGGGCTGAAACTTGTCAAAACTAAGTTAAGACCCTTTCTTACTGCATAGCTCAATTAAATTTCATTAAATGAAATTACAAATATCTTTGTAACGAAGCCTTTTTAAGTACTACTTCCTGTGTTAGATTTAATTTGTAAAAGCTATAGAAGCGTTTAACAAAGTTTATGGATAACGTGAAGAACACGGTGTATTAAGTTTACGAAGTTTAGTTTATTGTCATACTAGCTTCCACCCGTGGCTTCGCCTGCGTGGTTTGTCAATAAAATTAGGATATGTTATATTCTTTCCTAGGGTTCAAAGTATCGCCATAAAAAAATTCATCAAAACTGGCTCAGCCGTTTAGCCGTGAAAGCCAACAAACAAACCAAATTAACATTCGCATTTATAATAATGTATTAGTTAGGAAGTTAGGATTATGATTGCTCCATCCTGTAGAAATAAAGCAATAGCTTAATCAGCCTATAATAGGTATTCCCACTGCTGGGACAATCAGGCCTCCTCTCGGTGAGAAGGAGTGGGCCGTAATCCACCACGCGGGCCCAGTGCGGGTTAGTAGATGTCACATGTCTTTGAATACTTGTCTTTCTTTTATTACCTTGTAGAAAAAAAAAATAGTAGAGGTATATAAGCATCAAGTTACGTATATATGTGGTAAGTAGAAGGCACCAGTTAATATGATCCTAAGAACGTTAGATTAAGACGTCTTCAGGACTCATCAGTTTTCACCCTCGTCTGTATTCCGATCCTTCACTGGCGGGATAAATGTTTTCCTATTTAGGTTTTGCTTCTAGATACGACAAAATCTAGGGACGAAAAAATTCTTGGATCGGATTTTGTGAAGTAAGTAGGTCTTACATCTGTCCGAGGTGTTATTGGAAAACCAGCGCTGGGGCTTTGTCTTTCAAAGGTCGTAGCATTATGCTGAGCGATGGCCGTTTTGTGTGAGCGTGACGCATATTTTCCCAAAATTTGTTATTTTTTGTGTTTGTGTTCTTTCTCTGCGTCATGTTTACAGCAATTAAACATATTTTCTTTAGGACAGCATAACATAACATCACAACAGGGCCCTAATCATTATGACCACTCAATGATTCCTTACTTCGAAACCACGTCACTTCCTTAGCTAATCACGCCAACCTCGCGTTAATTTCGCGCGGTTTCGTTCATTTATAGAGAGAGTTCGTGCATAGAGAATACGGCCCCAGTAGTGCTATTCCGTAAAAATCCTACCTTGAAAACTTAGTTAAGGTGATCCATTCCATCTGATGCTAGGGATCGACACTTTTGACAGCTCACTTCAACTAAGTTTCTACGGTGAGATTTTTACAGAATAGGCCGGCTGCTCTCGCCAATGTTGGACAGTGGTATTAAGTACATCCATATTTATGTTTCAGATAACAACGACCGCATAGAATCTCTGCACTTGTAACCGATATCGTCATCAATTAAGGACTAAAACATGACGTGGAACAGCCGTGATGACACGTCAATCAATCATAGTAATCCGTCAGGATCGACGTACCCTCTCTGACCGGCACTTCGGGGTCATTATCCCTATCAGCTAAAGGCCATTTCATATCACAGTTTGTTTTCAATTCCTAATCGTTTTCCATGTAGGTAGAGCTATTATTTAAAAAGTAATTATTGTATAGTTGATCTAAATTAAAGAAAAAAAGAAAAATAAACTATTTTGAGACATGCACAGAACAAAAAAATAAATTAAAACCTTTTTGGTTTGAACAGTTTTCGTTTTTAAAAATGCTGCGATATTTAAAAAATGAACACCGTAAACCATGCAATCTACAGATTGTCATAATTATGTATCGTAATTTATGTAAGTCTAAGCTTAAGGCTTTTAATGGCCCTCTTCAATGCAATTTAAACACCCACGAAGAAATATAGTCACTTACCTGCAAAGTAGGACATGATCATAACTCCACTCCCGAGGCGACCGCCATTATTAGAATCCCGGGCTTATATCACTAACATTTCTCAACTAGGTTTCTATATCTATCTCACAAAGCTACGTTTCCTCCATTTTCTGCCTAAAGACCAAAGGTCAAGCCATTTATTATGCCATTTAGATCGAAAACAATTCAGCATTGGGTTGCGCTTTCCAAAACTTGAAGTTAGCGACTTGATTTAGCGCTCGGAGCCAAAGTGCAAAATTAAATCGTACCAAGAAATGTTGCGAAAACAAAAACAAAATAATTTATTAAGGTTTCATTACGATTCTGGTCGCGTTCGCTGTTCAGTTGAAGCAAAAAATATAAAGTTGAGTAGTTGTTTACGAAAGGCTGCGTATAGCCAGTGCTTATTAATTTATTTGCGAGCACGCACGCTACCGCGGGATGTGTTGATTTAATACTACCTAGGTTGGTATTTTTTTTTTGTCTGATCTTTTTCTCGCTTCAGGATAGAAAGATACCTGAAGTGCAGCACTCAGCAACTGTATGAATGCCTGTGACTACCTATGATATACCAACTAAACTAAAAGATCGGTTATTGATTAATACCTAGTTAGTTTTGAGTTATATCTTAGAATTATTTTTGCTTGGAAACTTTAAAATTTAGTTTTATTACCTAAATCTCTATCTTTTAAATCAATAGCTAGGTACTGCATTAAAACACTTCATATTTACATTATTGAATGGATTTTTCATTGAATAGCTTAAACAATAATAATGATTTAAACATTCAATATTGACCGAAACACAAAGATAACCGCAACGCTGCGTAAACAAAATATAAAATGTTGGTTCACAAACTCAATTTTGTATCCAATTCAACTATTTATCCAAATAAGCGACAAGTAGTAACAGTATTAAAACAGTTACACGAAAAACAACCACCCGACTCCAATTTATTTACTCACGTCGCTTAAAAACGTTATCCACATTTATCCATTACATTTTATTCGAAACGTCAACCATTGAAAACGTTTTTAAATCCATTCATTGACGTTTAAAAACCTTTTCACAAACAACCAGCTAATCGGACAAATAAAAAATAATGACTACAGTTCGACCCTTTTATTACGATAATCATGTAGGTCACGTTACAGAGATATGAGCATTTTTTTTCGCAAATGTAACCCCAAAACGGGACACCTCTACATTAGCCGTTATCAGAACACTTTAATGGGAACATAAAGTTCACATAACATTCCAAAATTGCGTTCACAAACGTATTTGAGTCGTATGTTACGATTTAAGTCCTCACTTAACTAAAGGAGCGTTTAGGCCAGAAGGGTTGTTGAGGATGCTACCTAGGTTAATAATGTAGACAGTTTTCATTAGGGCCTCTCATATTTTATTTGGACTTGCCGACGGATCGCAAATTACTCGCATAAGGACCTAAAACCTCGTTCGTCTTGTACGAGATAATTTAAGAGGGAATAATTTTGCAAGATAGACTAATTAAACCCGAATAGACTAGGTAAATATAAACGGGTATTAAGAATAGAGTGATGTGTTTAATGGAAATTCTTGATGGAAAGAAAGATACCTACCTAGCTTCTGTTTTGTTAAACTGACAGGCTGAGCAATCCTCGAGCTCGTTATTAAGAATTAGATGAAGGAGGTCGATTGAAATCGAATTGTATCGTAAAAATACAATATGATCTTCCTGTTTCCGAGTGTTCTTTAAAGATGAAGAAATCTTGTTGTTTACTTTCTTTTATATCCCCATTTCCTTACTGTATATGTTGTATGTTTACTTATCATTTGTAAAATATAAAAAGTAATCTAAGTCAAACTCGATTTGATTTTTCGTTTTGATTTTAAGGTGGATTTGAAAAGAATTTATTACAAAATCTGTCAGGTTTATGTCGAGTCATGCTCGAATATCGTTCTAGTATGCATCCCTTCTGGTAGATAAATCGCCCAACGTCACGTAAAGAAAAAGAATTGTAATGACCGTTAGCCCCAATTTCCTATTTTTCTTGTATTGATTCGTTTTGATTGTAAAAGATCTACGTCGGTTGATCTGTGTGATAGCCATTAAGTAACCTGAACGACCTCACTCACCTTCAATGCATGAGTATATACAGGATGTCCGGTAGTTAACCATTAACTGATGACTGAATGAATGACCCCTGAAGAGGTTCTCCATTATGGGGTCATTGCACTTATTATTATGAACTACTTTTACTACGAGGCCAAACATGAAATCGCGTAAAAAATCAGCTGTTCCCTACATTTATGTTCGTATAAATCGCCAAAATGTAGGAAACTGCTGATTCTTTTTTCGCGATTTAAGGTTTGGTCCCATAGTAATAGTTGTTCATAATGATGAGTACAATGACCCCTGAAAAGGTTATTCATTAATTACCGGACACCCTGTATATAGAACCTGATACTTTTATCAGCAGACACATTATTTTCATGATAATAGCATCACCCTTTGAACAAAGTAACAGGCATTCTAGGCTGCCTTTTGCAAACCTAGTCGAAGAATTTCCTTTGTCTCGATTTAACTAGATGCCTACTTAAAAGGAAAATGCTTTGTTTATCCGAAAACTAACAAAGACTTTGAAAATGTTGATTCAGTTTATTTTCGCTTAGGGAACAAAGGCATCTTAAGATCATCCACCTTAAGATAAATAACAAGTTTTGGAATAAAAGGGGAAAAAAATCCGTAATGGATTTTTGTAGTTTTCGTTGCAAATAAAATTGGTTTATGATTTGTTATTTCATATTATGTAAGTACGTTATATTATGTGATTTTTGTATGAGTTACCTACACAAATCTGTCGGTATTACTCACCCAATTCATCATGTGATGTTTTGGTATTCAGCTGCATCCGATTAGATTGAAGTCGACTCCAACATAGTTGGGAAAAGGCTAGGCAGATGATGATTATGATGAGGAATTCACATTGTGATGGAATCATATGACAAGCATAAAGCAGCATGGATAAAGCCCGCAGCATTGGAAGGCCTCCCACAAGGTGGGCCGACGACCTTGTGAAGGTCGCAGGAACCCGTTGGATGCGAGAAACACAGAACCGGTCGAAGTGGAGGTCCTTGGGGGAGGGGTGTCCAGCAGTGGACGTCTTTCGGCTGAAATTATGATGATGATGAATCCTTGCTAAAACCTCCACGGTGGCTTTCAATATACCTATTACTAGCTGCGCTCCGCGGTTTCACCCGAATATTTCTCGATCCTGTGGGAATACCTGAATAAAAAATATTCCATGTCCTAACTCAGGTCATGGTCTACCCAATTGCCAAATTTCATCCAAATCCGTTCAGATGTTTTAGCGTGAAACCGTAACAAAGAAACATACAAATAATCAAAACTTTTCTCTTTATAATATTATTAAGTTTAGATAAAACGATAATTTATCGTTGTTAAAATTATATCTAGGCTTTTAGTAACTGTTCTTCAATAAAATAAACGTTGTATGAGAAATTTATATTTGCGAAAAATTGCAACTCATGACAAATGAGATATTTCATTATAATGATGACGCGAACGAACGTTCATGTCTCGCTGAAGCTTTAAATTGAAAAATATTTTCTTGCTTTTAATACACATTTAAATTAATTTCAAATGTTAAAGACTAGTAAGGTTTAGTTTAAAAAACGTGATTTACCACGTTTCCGGTTTTATCCGGATAGCGAAAAATATGAAAATTCAAATGTTCAGCACAAAATAAAACGAAAATATTTTTCAGTTTTGATTCAAAGTGGAAAGCTCATCATTTTGTTCATTCTTTCCTTTGTCTGAGTCTAGACGAATCTCTGCAGATTGTTTGAAAAATAAACCCTACGATAACACTGGCTATCCACAATCGTCGTATCTATATATAGAGAGGATTTACCGATATCAGTTCACTGTTCCCGACGATGGTAATGTCCTTGAATCGGTTTCGATTTGTCTTAATATACTTTCGCCCTCGAGGTATAAATTAGTGGAGGTTGTACTCGTATACAGTGTTTTTTGTTGTGGCTAATTAATGAAGATTTAGGGAAAGCCCAGAATTTCTTCATCAGGTTTCCTGGTTTGCCTATTTAAGTCATTATGAGTTAGTCTGCACACGATCATGCCAAAATCAACGGCTCTGAAGACTTTTTCCTTTTTTTGAAATCTGAAACTGGACTCCTGGCCACGTTGCTCCTATCTGAAACTTTTCTAATAATAAGATTTAAAACATCTGTGGATGATTTCGTGCAGTCTTTGCACATGCACATTGATCAAATCAATTTTTCAGCTTGTGACTCTGATCAAAATAACAGACTCCTTTCGTTGGTCTGCTGGCAGAAACGAGCTGCAATAACAAGCAACAACATTGTACCTACTCACAAATTATATTGTTCATCACAATTTTGTAACCCTTTTTATGTCAATAAATATTTAGTTTCCGGAAGATTGGCTGGAGAAAGAAACACACAAGGATCAGTGCAATGCTATGGCGGAGTCCTATGCCCGGCAGTGGGACAATACAGGTCGAAAAATATTCATTATTATTATAAGGTTTTTGTTGTAGGTATAAATTAATTGTCTATTTATATAAATAAAACAAAGTCGGGTTAGTTACACCATTTATAATTCAACTCCGACTTCTATGATCTTTGATTTGTCTCCGCCCCGAATAGCAGAATAACTATACTGAAACATGTAAAAATTCACGAAACAAAAATTATGATAATAATTCATTTTCTCATTAATTCGTTCTTCTTGATTCTGAGGCCCTGTGAAGTTCGCCGGGTAAGCTTGTATCTTGTATCTTCTATGTAAATAAAACAAAGTTAGGTTAGTTACACAATTTATAACTCAAGAACGGCTGGACCGATTTTTATGATCTTTGATTTGTTGGATTTATCTTCACCCCAAATAGCAGAATAACTATTAAAACATGGGAAAAGTTCACGAAGAAAAACATCATGAAAATAATTCATTTTCTCATACATTGATTATGAGGCGGTATGAAGTTCGCCGGGTCAGCTAGTAAATTGTAAAATTAATTAAGAAAATGAAAGGACAATTATTATTTTTAATTAATGTTCTGTGGGCGAAGCAAAGCTACGCTCCCGATAGCTTGCTTCATATATATCTTATATATAAAATTCTCGTGTCACAATGTTAGTTACCATACTCCTCCGAAACGGCTGGACCGATTTGTATGAAATTTTGTGTGCATATCGGGTAGGTCTGAGAATCGGCTACTATCTATTTTTTTTTTGCAAAACGACGTTTGCGGGGTCAGCTAGTACCTATATGTATTGATTTTTCATACATTTATTGATCTGACTTGTGTATAATAATTTGTATTTTTTTGATTTGACATTCTATTTTTTAATGTAACTCAATTTAAAATTTATTCTGTTGCTATTAGTACCTAACATTAATTTGCACACCTCAGCAGGTTATAATACAATGTACCTTTTATACTTGTAACACTTTTTTAACATGTAATAAGTATGCAAATAAATGATTTGATTGATTATACTTATTTCGTCTATTCAGTACAATATTTATCTAAGAAAATAATAACGTTCTAGTTCTGTCTGAATAATGAACTAATATTTACTACTTCAGCAACGGTATGAGAAAAAGTATTCAGTGTGACTAGGCATTTTGTTTGAGTGTTAGCTTAACTAATGCTTGTGGCAAATTATCATTGAAAAATCGTGCTATATACAGGGTTATTTTAAAGTGGTTAGCTAAACTCCGCAGACGAAATGGGTATCGAAATCAAAAGATAAATTTGATTTTTGAAAAGAAAACTTCTTTAGGCGCGTTGGGCTTTTTTTGAGATGGGAAAAAACTATTGAACTCGCGCCACTGTTACCGTAATCGACACCGCTTCGGATGTGTTCGGCTGTCCTCGGGATGTACTCGGTTTTAATGTATATCCGATATGTCAGTGAGTGATGGCAAAGTATTCTGTTTGTGTTTTGTTTTTTTGGGTTATCTACCGCAGTTATTGTTATCACGTGTGATCAGTTTAGAAAATCTGTTTTGTGTTTGTGTAAACTTCACAAACGTGATCAGTATCGATATCCATATTCGATAAAACAGGTTTTCTCAACTCATAGGTACATCAAGTAACAACACTAACAACGTTCAACTCTTTTTATTTTATCGTGTGTAGATATCGATACCTATCGCGTCTGCGGGGTTTAGCTAGCTAATTTAAAATGACCCTGAACTTTGTGTAAGAATGTTTGTTAATCTCTAACTTCTGCCTTTTTTGTCTGACGCAAGACGAACAGCCAGCAGACGGCGCAGCGGCGGTGCTGTCCAAACAGCAGTTTTTTGGGGGAAACTCCTTTCCTTTGGAAAATTGCCTGAAAAAAATCCCGTGAAAATTAATTAAACAAGTCCTTAGTCACTATTGGGACCTCAATTAATAAACAAATTTGATAATACTTACGACTATAATTTAGTGTGAGATATTAGGTAAACACCTGAAAATGATGAACAAATAAAGAAGCACTAAGCAGTTTTCCATAAGAGATTTGTTGTCGTGGTACAAATCTAACTTAGAAAAATGTAATAATGATTCTAATGATTATAATTCTGTAAATACGTACCTGTTATAGTCGCGAATCAAATTTTGATCAAAATACAACCTGACACTGATCTGAAAATTGCGAAAAACGTAAGTAAATTTGAATTTCGCGGTCTACCACTGCGCATTCACCTTAAGCCTCTTCCATTGACCCAATTACTCGATAAGCCATTCTCCCAAAACTTTCTCCAATTGAACAATTACAAGGATAGCCTCCCACGACTTTATTTAAATAAAATAATATCATAAACGTTTTAATTATCGTAAGGCTGTCGGAAATGCCGTGATTCGCCATTCGTTTGCCCGTCACGTCTGTCACGGCTTCACTATTTTTTAGGGTTCCGTACACAAAGGGTGTCAACGGGACTATTTCTGTATTACTAAGTCTGCTCGAACTGAATACATGTCTGTCACAGAGATGTATCTTTAGAACCGTAATAGTTACAGCTAGTTGACATTTTCATAAAATACGTGTTATTGTGTTGGTGAAGTTCTTCAGGTAAGGGAAAATCAGGTGCGTAGTACTCGCAACCGGCGTGCGTGTATGAACGTAAACGAAGCAAAAGGAGTATGTAAGATCGTAGCAGGTGGCGTTCTAGTTTCTGCCTACCCTTATGGGAAGAAGGCATGAGTATATGTATGTCGGTACGTGTTACTATGGCGAATAATTAAAAGTATAGTCATTTTGGTACGGAACGGAACCCTTAGTCCACGTCTCTGAGTCAAACTTAACCGGTTTTTGTCATGTCAACTCAAACTTCTCTCTCTACGGCGTCTGACTGTTAGTTTGTCACAGAGCTGTATCTTTAGAACCGTAATAACTACAGCTAGTTAACATTTTCACCGAACAGTCTGTAAAGGCAAGCTACTCGTATAACAGCTTTGTTGGCGCGGAACCTTTGATCCGCGGTCTGACTCGCACTTGGCCGAGTTTTGTCATGTCAACTTAAACTAATTCATGCAAATGAGACTTGGTGTCGTCTAAAATGGGTCTAATCTTATCGCCTGTATAATTGCATGGGCCAACGCAAATAGGGGCTTAATTTTTTTATCAACATTTATTTTGGCCAGTCGCCAATTCAGGCTCCCCCCTTTTTAGCGAAGTTTTTAATGGGTTTGTGCCCCGACACCCTGAGATGGGAGCATTTCATTTTTGTCGCCTGTTGTTTTGCAAAAATGTTGAATGGTTTTTGCTGTTCCGATTTAGGATCTTTATAAATTGTATTGGAGGAAGAAAAAGCTTCGTCTCTGTTTTTGCTGTTACATATTTTTTTTTAAACCTTTATTATTTTTATTGTGGTAACTTACGAGTTGTAGTTCCTGGGTTCGAGCCCAAGCAAGCACTTTACTTACTTACTTTTACTTACTTTACGCGTGGTGGATTATGGCCCAGACAATCTCACAGAGAGGTGGCCTGTGTCCCCAGTGGGAACGTTATAGGCTGATTATGCTTACGCTAATTTAAACTATCCTAGATTCATACAAGGATTCAATAAACATGGTTCAATTTCTGTGTACCTTACGGCATTGAAGGCATTGCATTTTTCAGTATCAAAACATCAGCGAAAGTTTTTTCTCAACTTCTGAATTCTCCTTAGGCCCCTCGCCCACGGCGACTTTTTGTAGCGATGCTGTCACGCGTTTCGTAAACGTGCGACAGTATCGCTACTAACGCGCGTTAGTCGCATTTGCAACGCGCTACAGAAGCGATGCCCACGCACTACTAACGCGCTACAGCATCGCGACTGTATCGATGCAAACGCGCGACCGTGTCGGACGACATCAGGGAGAGAACGGAGAGAGGGTGGCACATGCGCGGAGAACCGAGCATCAGTGCAACACAATCGCGTTTGCATCGCGACAGAAGCGCGACAGTATCGCGTTTGCATCGCGACTGAGAATCGTGGTGTGGGCGAGGGCAAACAGCTAGAGACCGCATTGCGACTGTATAGGTGCGAACGCGCGACTGCATCGCTACAAAAAGTCGCCGTGGGCGAGAGGCCTTAACCATTTTCCTCATTCTAGTTACTCAAGAGGGTCGGTAAATAAAGAGAGTAAATCTGTACCTAAACTTGTGTATTTATCGCTAAAGGAAAAGATTTACAGGTCTCGTTACCGGTGTTCCTCTGGTACACGAAGAGTACACGTTCACGGGTAACGAGTTAGATAAATGATCTGTCTCGGTACTGTGCCTCGTGGCTTAGAGCTCTGCTGACCTACTTAATGGTAAACTTGATGGACGAGTGTGAATAGGGAAGTTGTATTGTTGTATAACCAACGTTTTAATATTTTGGTCATTTTATATTATGTGTGATGGTATCCATAGGTTAATTTTTAAATTAGTGACAGTTCAAGTTTATCAGATGATTGACTTATTTAATATATATAAATAAAAATTAATGTTTGTATGTTTGTCCTCTATGCGTTCCGAAAACATTGTTCAGATTGTGATGAAACTTTAGTAGGGTGTTCTGGGGACGCCTGTGAGGGTTCCTAATTATTCAAACATGGGAAAAATAAATATGAGGCGGTACGAAGTTCGTCGGGTCAGCTAGATAAGCAAAACTTAAAATAAAAAACAATTTGTTATTAACACTACTTGTCAGAGACATTGCGGTGCTGCCATCGTTCAGTCGCAGAATGTACCTTTCGCAAAATGCACCCCATATGCAAAACGTACCATTCTCAAAATGCACCTTTCTCATAATGCACCTATGTGTACAAAAGCTTCCCACGATTTTTTGGGGTTAATCTGATGTTTGTGCTAAGGTAACTCATTGGCTTTAGCTTTTAGGTACTCTTTATTTTGAAAAACCTTAAATACAATACTTATATAACTATACAAGCTAACACTAAAATATAGGTATATAGGAGGCCTGTGTCCCAGCAGTGGGAACATTATAAGCTGATTATGATGAATAATGAAATAATGTAATACAGGGTGAAATTTTAATCACCGTTTTCCCCTTAAGGGGTCATTGTACTCATCCTTATGAAAGCGATAAGGCTTGGGCTGATGGACGCCAAACAAGTATGAATGAAACCAAAACTTGCGACTCAGTTTGGGACAATCGCTGTCAGCAGTATGGCACCGTCTAAACTGAATTGTTAAACTGACGTCATGGTACGAATTAGAAGAACAGTTCAGTTTAGGTCCTAAAATGGATCGCGTTAAGAGCTTTTGGTAGGCCTCCTGAACAGACAGCTGTGCTGCTGGCGAGTTTGTTGCGCCACTTCTTCCTCGCGAAAGCACTAGGAAGTGGTGAAGTGGTAATTTTGACGTTCGAAGAATGCTGATTCTCAGCTCTATTATTATCAACGATATCTGTGATTATCAAGCATCATTTTAATTTGTTCATGAAACTGAAAAAGTAAAAATTAAAACAAATTGAAATGAAGGACAGCGAAAAACTTTGCATTATTATTTTCGCTAACGACACACGCTTCGTTAATTCTAAACATTAATTTTGTAATAAACTCTGTGTAATTACACTGGACTAACCTTTCATTCATAATGAGTCGTATGATATATACATTCTCTAAAATGACTCAGTTTGAATTAATAATATTCAATGAACGAGATATTTTACTTCAAATTATTCAATCTATCTGAAACGAAAACTTCTTTAAAACAAAATGGAGAAAACCAATAGATTTATCTCATCTAGAGCTAGTTAAATATTTTATTAGTAAGATTAATTAAGGGTTAAAATTATAATCTTATGCTGAAATATAAATGTTTTTTCTGCTGGGGAGTTTGTTCCGCCATTTCTTCTCCCCAGCGAAAGCACTAGGAAGCGACGAAGGGCGGGCGTTTTGGGGGACTGTCTTTTGTAATTTTGACGTTCGAAAAGTGCCGATTCTCAGCCTAGTTTGAATAAATGACTTTTGATTTTGATTTGATCTTTCAGAAAGGCAGATTAAGCCTTCGTATGCTTAAACGTGGATCCACGCGAGACACAATGGCTTTTTAATTGTGTCTGTAATTACGGAATTTAACCGGTCAAACTAGAGCAGATAGACAGTTGATACTTTTATCGCGATTACGATGTCCCATGGAGCAAGTTATTCATTTTGATGGTATGTGCCACACCTTTTAATATGACCGGACCTTTCAGATGCAGCTGTATAAAAAAAAAACAAAGCTAAAAAGAACACAAACTAAACTAATAATTACAGAAATGGCCGTAACTAATAAAGCAAATAAAAAACGCGGGAAACGTGGCACAGTACTCGTACATAGAAGTTTTCCTTTTTTAATCCATGAAGGATACGGTAAATGAATATAGATAATGAATATGAACTAACAAAAGCATTATCTGCACAGGCTTGCAAAACATTAAAGAAAAAAAAAACAGAAAAAGGAGAAAGAAAATGCGTTTGTACAGTCAACAAAAGAGATAAGTATGCAGGACCCTCGGATATAGTTGAAGTTTAGTAAGAAACCAATGGATGTTGTCGACTGAAATTTAATTTGATAAATGAGCTGTTTGTTTTCTATTTATAAAATTAAATTTCGTTCGAGAACATCCACCGGTTTCTTACTAAACTTCAACTATATCCGACGATCCTGCATACTTATCTCTTTTGTTGACTGTACGTATTCGTTAGTAAACTAATTAGAAATCTGCAACGTTCATAAGAAATAACAGTTGTTTACTGAAATAAATTCTGCTTAACTTGGTAGGGCGAGTAAAGTTAGTGCAGTTTGTCGTATCTACGCATATATCGTCACCCACACTCATACAGAAACGTACCGTGAACTTTATAACTAGATTACGTAAATTGCTTTACTACAAGTTCGTTCCTCTACTATAACATTCTTGTACTTAGGTGATAGATTACGATGAAGTTTCGAACAGTGCAATAACCTCTCGATTGGCAATTGAAAAATGTCCAAAATGTCAGAAGGCTTTAAGTCCACAAACAAATAAATTGTCCTCTATTACCCAATTAACCATTCATTTTCCTAAAGTTCCCTTTAAATATTAAAATAACTATTTTAAAGGTTGCTTAAAACATCCTTGCTATGCTATGCACGATATTCCATGCATGCTACGCTATGCATGCTAAAGTCCGGTCGTGGAGCAGGAAGAATTTTGTACAATGACCTCTTTGCCTACTGACAGTGGTCACAAACGCTTATGAAATATTTGAATGAGAAAAAAAAGTACTAGCTTATTAAATAAATAAATTATTATTAATTATTTATTTTGATTTTAGTATGAAAACAGTTATAATAAAAATCAAGCTTTAACTACTTATTTGGTAGAAATAAAAAAATGAAAATTCAAAAATCAGAATCCGATTTCTCTGTATCGGAGTTACTGCTTTCCAAGCAACGACGTCTCGCCTGTCACATTTACCACAAAAGAATCAACAGTTTTGTCTACATTATCATCTAGTCTACCTAATTTCAATTCCTCTTTTTTTACGTGACTGATGCAATTTTGCCATTTTCATTTTGCAAACAAGAACAAACCTTACGGTCGCAGGTAAAAGGTTTACAATCCCTGAGAACGGCGGCAGTCATTGCATCTGTGCGAGCGTGACGCATTATATTTACGCGGGAGTGACAGACAGGTAATAACAGGTTTAATGTACGAAATTTTTCCTGCTCCGCGACCGGACTTTACACTATGCATGCAAGGCTATGCATACTATGCTATGCATGCTACGCTATGAATGCTAAGCTATGTATGCTAAGCTATGCATGCTACGCTGTGCCATGCATGCTATGCCAAGCATGCGATGCCATGCATGAGATTTCGATTTAAAACATTATTTATTTTGACGTGTTTTAACACAATTTCAGTTTTTGAAAACTTTAAAGGCTTGCTAAAATATTTAAGTCGAAGACAGGAGCAAGACTCGAAATTATGTAGCTACAGTACCTAGTCTAGAACTAGGTACATATGCTGTACAAAACTTAGCACTTAGTCCAACTAAAACTTAGCAACTCCGTTGAAACCAACGTTTTTAATCAAAACTCTTGCAGAACGAAATGATAAAACAACTCGTTGGGAAATATCCAATTAATAAAGTCAACTTTTACGTGTATCGATGTAAAGTGAATTTACTTTTCTTGTCTTATTTTGTAAACTAATGCAGAAAAAGGTTTATTTGAGGCAGTGTGCAGTGTTTTAATACCTATGTGTTTCCTACTCCGCGTTTACACCCATATACAAATTGTGATATTTGTTTTCGATAAGTCTTGGAACAGGCCTGTTAAAACATGTCAGTAAAGTAAGCACAGCAACGGCCCCCCTCCCCCTTTGGTGCTTACGTAATACTTAAATGGCCCCCTATACAAATTAGGTACATAACATTCACGACATCTACTTGTATCAACAACTAGTAGTTCTACGCTTGTTGAACATTACTTCTGGTATCATATCCTCTCAAATACCGCGGAAACTAAAGAGGATCAAACGTCACGGCTGAACGGTAACCACCGGATATTATGATTATAAACTCTATGTATAGATATAAGGTGTAACAGAATAAACGCAAGTCCTAAAAGTAGTTTGCTCATAATTCACTACTGAATCGATTTCAGTAAGTTTTAATATAGGTATGTTTTTCAGAAATTATGTATTTTGCCATACTGACTACCGAATGAGCCAAAGAAAATAACATCTTATTTCAAGGCAAGAAAAATTAGTATTAAATGCCACAATTTTCTTAATAATAATAGTTACTTAAGCTTGGACCCTGTTCCCGACACCGGCGGACTACAATTTTTTTTATATTTTTAAATGTTTTTTATACTTATTTTTTATATTTTACAGTTACTCTTGTCTGTTATTTTTTTACGTCTTAAGGCTTAAGACAGGTTCCATGAAGTTTTCATAGAAATTGATCTACTACAGTCCGGTCGCGCCGTCGCCGTCGCGTCGCGGCTGTCTGCGGGAGCATTACGACGTGAAAAGGCAACAGACAGACATACAGAGCAACTTTAGTATTTATACTATTAGTAGGTATGGCTATATGTACTTGTCCATATAATATTATATTTAATTTTGTCCCTGCATGGAAAATTTGTGCCAGTTTTATAACTAAAATTAAACCATATTGTTGTATAAGTCCATGATCCCTAGGTTCACCATGGCCCTCAGTTTTCTACCTCCGACAAGATCGAACACCGCAATGTTTTGCAACATAAAATACCTACGACCTGCCGCCATGACCGCGGCGTCCCCATAGATTTCCATAACAAACGATGCCCGTCAACTGTAAACAACGGCCCTTTACCAAGTCGTCTGTCCACCTAATGTAAAGCCATCCACACTCCCATCCTTCTGACATTCCTCACTCCGCCTGGACATTAGTAACACCTCCTAACAAATAGACAACCGTAAATATGGCACGCCACGTCTATACATATGGTAGGTAAGTAAATAAGTAATACGGGCTGGTGTCCGCAACTCCACGTCAATGCACGTATTTTGCGTACGGGTGGGAAAAACGATTACCTATTCGATCCACCCCAGCTCCTCAAGGAAGGCCAGCAACGCCTTGATGTTGACACTGTCCCTTCTTCTACCATATAGGGTGATTGTAATCCCGGTAGTTGTTTCTTAAGGGATATTTACCGACATCCATGCAAAAGATAGTTTTAGAATAAGTTCGTCTTTATAGAGCGTCATATCTGTCACTCATGCCTGTGTCCCTTTCTAAGGCTGGATTGATGCTCGACCGACGAGACATCGGTCAAATGTAGCTTTATCAATGAAAACTTATAAACAATTACCTCCTTACTAATAAACGTATTATATCAGATGAATAGTTACACACCGATTTCTCTCTTTCAGTCGTCAGCAATTTGACTTTCGAAAGAAGACAAAGCGTTGTGTAACTATACAAGTTTCTTAGTAAGGGGGATGCCGCGCTGATGAATCGCTACGCGTCTATGTCACGGTGACGAGGACCGACGGTCGAGCTCGTCTGTCGGGCGTACGTCGGTCGACTGACGCACTATACGTATACGGGCATTTAAAGTTCGTTTTTCAATCCCAGATAGTAATCTGACATTTAAGTCTTTTGTGTTTGCGTTTTTTTTTTTGTATAGAAGTTTGACATTACACCTGTCAAATTAAAAAACGAACTTTAGTGCGACGCTGCCCGAGCGACCGACCGTACGCGCGCGCAATATCTCTCGCGACCTCTCTTGTGAGTAGTCAGTTTGCCGTCAGCTAAGCACTAAACGCTCGTTCACAACCGATCATCAGCGTCACCGTCGGTCGGCCACAAAATCCTGCCTTAAGCTCGAACTCATCATTTCATACCCGCGTACGGCACCCATTAAATAAAGACCCCAGCAAATCCTTCCTATTGTTTAACAGAAAGTTTTGATTACGTCACATTTCGTTGTCTAAATAATCTTTTGAACATAACAAAGCGGGAACTCCAGTCCAAATATAAAGTTAGCCCATTAAACGTGTGATTGGATACCCAATGATATTTCTCCAAGTTAACCAATTGTTACGAATTGAGTGTTAGTTTTGTGCCTTTATCGAGATTGTTTGGGTAACTATGGATGCTTTATTTAGCACGCAGTTCGCACATCCTTTTTCATCGCAGTTCGCACTTATGATGAAAGTTGTAACTGTGCTTTATCATTTAGTTAGCTGGAAGTTTCCTTCTTCTGGTTTATGCATTTTCGTATTATACTAGATATTGTTTATTTATTTTACTTTTTATTTCTTTTTTATATCTCATCGTATACTGCACCGGTTGACGTCATCATGTCAACGCCGGCTGTCGCTGGAAACCAGTACTGAGAGTCTTACTCGTTTTGCGTGGATGTACCTAACGCATATTTTCCCCCAAATTCTTCTTTTGTGTTTGTGTTCTTTCTTTGCGTGATATTTACCGCAAATAAAGGAAACGTAGGGCCAATTCTCCTACACGCGTTTTGTATGGCGATGAGAAATTGGTTTGTGCAACGCGTAAAATCTCAGAATCAGAGGATAGCCATTTTGATTCTCGTAGCGTAGATGCAGCGTTATCTTCAACGCCGTGTAGCAACCCCTGATAACTTTGATAGGATGATTTTGTTAAAGTCTCTCCATCTCCCTTTAATCCATCCAAAGGTTGTCTTTAAAACATTGCTGTTAGCGATAAGACCGCCCATTGTGTCACCCTTTGTAAAATTTCTAAATGTATACCTCGAACCTATCTTATTATGTTTTACAAAATAAATGGTTATACTTCTAATCCCCATTGACAATTTCCATCAATCATGATGGGTATTTGTGAGCTTTTCTTCCAAAAATCCCCATTGAAATCTTAAAGAGCTCATAATGGGGATTTATGGAAAAAAGTTCACAAATCCGCATCAGTTTCAAAATAAACTAGGTACAGACGCCAGCACATCAAGTTACTACAATCTGTCAAATTTCTTTAATAGATTTTCAACTTTGTCGCTAAAGTTTAAGGTTCAAAGTTGGTTGGGAAAATTTGACAGTTTCGGGTAGGTTGATGTGCTGGCGTCTGTACAAACAGTATAAGTGTTTAAAATATAAGATTCACGAAGTCTTTATTTCATATGGAGGTAAGGACTTTATTATTCAAACAAATTAAAGTAATAGCCTTATGTAATAATAATATTTTAGCTAAAAGAAGGAAATCACAGTGTAATCTTTACTACAAATAATATTTTAGATATAAACTTGTCGGAGCCAGCGCCGCCTGGCGGCTCTAGACAGAGTCTAGCCTGAGTTTGTGGGGAGTCGAGGAGAGTGAGCAGTGAGATGGAGCGGCTCTCTTGGATACCGGACGGATAACGGACAACATGTGCTCAGAAACTGTAGTTGTGTCGTGTACCCACAGTGTGTGATTCGTTAGTGTGATTAATTTGATCGTAAATTATTATGTGATTTGAACTGCAAACATTTTTTCTATTGCGCAATAACCAACACTACCCATAGTACACCCACAGTACCTAATTAAAATAAGGCTGATAATTCAATTTCGAGCGGTAATTGTTGTTTACATCTTTGGCAAATTTAGAAACGCTGGACCTTACCTAAGTTTAGTAGCGCCACTTTCATTAAAATATCATATCCCCATTGATGGGGATCTATTAATATAATTATGTAATACGTCGGAGCCATATCCAGCCAAAAAACCACCAACTTACATCGCTGTACCCGCTCCACGCTTGCAGATACAATCTGTCACAAAGTTAGTTCTCGGAAAATTCTGTGCAAATGTAAATCAAAGACGATGTCACTTCCTTTACTAATTCAGTTAGGAGCGCTTCGCATAATTATTAACAAAGTGAAGAAGACTGAATTATCAAATACAAAGTCTGTGAAGTAACCGCTTGTAAGCTGCTGGATGGTATGAGAAAATTAACAAGTGTAGCACGACTCTAAAGTTTCAGTGCAAAATGGATTTTTAAGACTTTGAAAAGTATGCGTCGCATAGCACCCGAGTCGCTAAGCGAGTTTTTGACAGGCGTGATGTTCGCTCTCTCTCTTGCTACAAGTGGTCTTAAAGCGTTTTCTTGCTCTGTCTTCAAGAAGACATTGTTTTGAAGTGTCGTTGCTAAAGATTTAACTGTATTTTAGTTCGACTTTTAAGCGGAAAGTTCTTCGTTTTATGCAAATATAAGAACTATATTTTACGAAATTGTCACTGAACTTTTAACAATCTTTTATAAGCCATGCACTCAACGCCTATGACGGCTACGTAGCGTCTGTATTGAGACGGCTTACTTCTATGGGGTAACTCATCACACGTACAAAAAGCTTTCATAGCGCAAAAAAATGCTTGTGAGCAATAACTGGGGCGCCTCCTTACGAGAGCTGTAGACCAATTTTTAAAAGCTAAATATTCTAACTCTATCTTCTACTTATATTTTTTAAATAGCCATATTTGTCAAGAAAAACTCTCACTTCTTCTCCACAGTAGCCGAAAACAATAGATTTGCAAAAAGGGACCCTACCAAGTTAAAAAACCAATTTTGAAATAGCACTCTACTACAGAAACAGCTACCTTATGTCCATTAAAATATATAACCATAGTCCAAAAGTGATAAGAGAGCTACCATAATTAATTTTTACAAAAAAAAAAAATAATCTGAAGAATAGGCTTCTCCAAAATATTTTTTACACTTTTTTTGATTATAAGGGTAAATAAGTAAATAATATATATTTTTTAATAATGACGAAGATTTATTTAGTTGTTTAATAGAAATGTTTTTATTATTGTGTTTTTATTTGATATTGTATATTAGAGTATAAAATGTCCATAGTATAAGTGTTTTGTATTGTTTATTAGAGTTTAAGTAGTATACAAGTTAGGTTTTATACTTACCCAAATACCCACGTGTACATTAAGTTCACATTCTAAATATTCGTATTCAGCTATTAGGACTTAGGTGACCACTCATCCGCAAAATATTTCATCCGCGGATGAAACGTTACCCTTTTAAAAGACTAGCGGCGGATGTGTTGAATTTATCCATTTATACCAACAAACTTTGTACCATATCCGACGAATAAATGTCTTTGTCTTTGTCAAAACCACGTCTACTTCACACCGCTACGTCTTCTATTAAAGCCATTTTAACCAATTATTGAAAGCGCCAACCTCTTATTTAATACATCAAAGTATTACCCCTAAACGTGTGAAGTTTACGTCATATAAAACTTAATTAATAGCATGTAATCAAATAGCGAAGAAACATTACGTGTTTGATGTACTAAGCAACCGTTATAACTTGACACGCGGCGGAAATCGGAACTAAATTGGATAATTTACTGAGTTTGACGTAATTTTGACGTTTGCCTTGACAACTAGCGCCACCCCGAAGTGTCAAGTTATACTGGTCGGCTTGTAAAATCTTGAGCATTTAATTAGAATCAAATATCACAGCACAGTTGCTTCGTTATATAATAAGGTTTCCGGTAGTTCAAAGAAGAAGGCAAAGCGTTGTGTAACTATACAGAAGCTACACAACGTTTATAAGTAAGGGTTAAACTTTATTGTACACCAGATTATATATAATTATCAGAAAATATCTTTAGATTATTCAATAACACATACAATTTATAAATCAACACACAAATTAGAGAAATCAAATACAAATTCAATCATAATAATTAACTCATATTCACTACAGTAGTCTTACGAGGGATGTCTATACAAATTGTACCTCAAAATAAAAAGTCACTTATTCAAACTAGGCTGAGAATCAGAACTTTTTAAACGTCAAAATTGTCAAAGTTGTCCTTCTCATCGCTCTGGTTTTATAAAGTCTTCTTTCTTTGTCCAGGCGGTTTTCCTTTGGAATGCGCTCCCTCAGAATATCAGGACGGTAACCAATCGGTTCACATTTAAAGTGAAAGCTCGAGAACACTTACACAAGAAGTTGGCAGATTCGTCTCAGAATTGAGTTGTCGTAGGGTTTCTTGTTTATGTCTCATAACTTTTTATTTTTTTATTTTTTATATATATATATATATTTTGTTGTATGTATGTATATATGTATTTATTCTTATATCTTTTATAAATATTTTCAAATTTTTTTTTTTTCACTGTTATTGCACCTGCTGTGAATTGTCTCTGCATCACCCTAAGGTAGACTGGTAGAAAATGCCCAAGGCATTAAGTCCGCCTTTGTACAGTTTTTACTTGTGCATAAAGTTTTAATAAATAAAAATAAATAAATAAATAAAATTACATATGACAGTCCCACGGGCCCTTCACCACTTCCTAGTGCTTTATCTGGGAAGAACAGGTGGTGCAACAAACTCTCCTGCAGCACAGCTTTCTGCACAAATAACTAGATCTAGCTGTCTGTAGAACTTGATTCTATACAATAGTAAGTTATTAATATTACGAAACACAAAACATTGCATTAAATTATTTGCCGTATGTCAGATATAGTCCGCGCGGAACTAGTTGGCCGCGCCTTAGGTATGTGAGCGGTGGGACGGAGGGGCGGGAGCGCATTACTCAGTACGTGCATTGCGAACCGCCGCCTCAACCCTGTCCCCACCTCAGCGGCCAACTAGTTCCGCGCGGACTATACACACGCCAATATACCAACAAACCTAGTTTTAGATGTAAACGATACTCTGATAAGTACGATGCTTTCACGCTTTCAGGCGCATGACGCGAGGTAAGCTGTTTTGAAATTCAGTAGTGTTTTTAATATTGTTTACAGTATATAGGCAATAGGAACGCGTCTATTTTATTTGACGGAATACTTAAGTAATTTTGTAATATGAGTATTACACGAGATGCTCAAACTTGCGATTGTTTTAGGATATGATTTAATTCAGAAGATCGCGGTGACGACCCGGATGAGACTTACACTGACTAACGGGATAATTGCGTAACGAACTATCAGTAGCAATGGCTTTCATTTTCACACTTCAATGACATTCATTTGCGTTATTTACGTTGAGCAAACAAATTTTTCGAACATATGAAGCAACTAGCAGCGCCCCGCGGTTTCACCCGCATAAGTGTCTATCCCGTGGGAATATCGGGATAAAAACTATCCTATGTCCTTTCCCTGGACTTAAACTATCTCTATACCAAATTTCATCTAAATCGGTTCAGCGGTTTAAGCGTGAAGAGGTAACAGACAGACAGACACATTTTCGCATTTATGATATTAGTATGTATGGATCAGCAATATTCTTCAAAATGATTCAGATTGTGATTGATAGTGTGTTACGTAATTAGGGTGCTGGGTAGCATGACATAAAAGATAGGACGCCTATACTCACCAGACGGGTGTTGTGTCTGACGGGCAATTGCCCTGTGATTCATGTCGGGCCGTTGTATATATGCTAGTTGCGCGGTAAACTCTGCTTGCGAGATGCAGGATTTTGCGTGACGTCAGTATGACGCGTAGTCCGCATGTGGCGTTGTAGATACCTCTACAACCCTGTCGAATAGCTCAAATTGATATAATTCAATATCCACCGCAGCAGTCACCGGGACGACACCAAGAAGCGATACATACATTTGCTTTGGCCCCGTGCACTACACAGGCCAGTAAACGCCAGTAAAGTCTCAAGTATATTTCAGACACGATTAAATGTAAAATAGCTTAATGAACTAATTAGGTACTCTCTCAGCCGAACCGAACTGACCCGTAGTCGGTGGAGACGGTTCATTCACTTAAACCTTAGTGGAAACATAATAAAAACTTCAAAAAATAAAGCTTTACAAAATATGACGACAGACATATCTAACTTTAAAAGACAAATCAGACATGACCGCTAATAAAGTCTAGAGGTCACGATTCCACCAAACGCCTAACAAGCCACAGGCCATCTACAAAGAAGGCGGGAACAAGTAGTCTGCACAGAATTACTTCCTTCCTTCGCGAAGTGTGCCAACGTGACTACAGACACTCCCGTTTAGATGTGACTCAGCCTTAATAGAACGCTTTGTAAGCCACTTGAAAGTCATTCAGGACATAATACTGGTTTATAAAACGTTTATTTCGTATAAATATTCAGGTTTATTGTTGTGGGGTTTTGAGGATTGCATGTTAGGACCAGAAGTGGGTTGTACTTAACTGGGGTCAAATCACTTCATAGTTCGTCAGACTCAAGGAACTATGAAGTGATTTGACCCCAGTTAAGTACGATAAAGAAAGAATGATCTGATGCTATATTCACGAATCTATATCTCGTACTATAAATATATGATGATGATGCGATCCGACCGATTTCGGCCAGAGCGATTGCTTTAACTCCGCAGTAGTTGTCGTTCATGAGCTCGCATGTGGCTTATGTAGCTAATCTTTTTTGAGAAAATCCTCGCGCATTGCGGGCACGTGAATATATACTGACGTTCGTAACCAGTTCTATTCTTTGCTAAAGCATAACATAGCGTAATCAGCCTAAAACGTCTCCACTGTTGGGACATAGGCTTATCATTCTGTGAAAGGGTCATAATTCACCACGCGGGCCTAGTCCGGGTTGGTGCATGCCACAAGTCTTCAAATGTTGGAATTTTGGTTCTAGGAAATGCTGGTTTTCACACGATTTTTTATGTTTCATTTTGTGTATTTAATTACTTTCTATTCGCAAATGTTTATACTGTCAACGACTAATTCAGTGGTATTTAATTTAAAGCAAAAGAAATATTTCACCTGTACGAACTAAAGGGAATAGGTACCTATACCAACTTAGAAAAGTTTACAATCAGCCTGTATTGTTCCCACTGCTGGGACACAGGCCTCCTCTCTTTGAAAGGGAGCGGGATGAAATCCACCACGCCAGCCCAGTGCGGATTGGTAGATGTCACATGTCTTCGAATTTTTGGTTCTAAGATATGCCGGTTTCCTTACGACGTTTTCCTTCACCGTTTTGAGAGCAGAAGATAATAATATACAACATGTCCCGGACTTAACGCACACCAAAAAACACCCCAATAAGATTATTATGTTATAAACATAATACTTAGACTGCAAAACTTTGTTTTTTTTTTATTAAATTAGTTATACTGATTGTGAGAGTTGAGTGTTCGCTTAGTTCGCTTATTCATCTCATATATATTAAAATCATTATAAAAAATATACAGGGTCAAATCAAATTAGCTAGCGAAACTCTGCAGGCTTGATGGGCATTGATATCTAAACACAATAAAATAAAAGATTCAGTGTTTTTTTTTTTGGGATCAACAACCTCTGGTGGTGTAGTTACTTGCAATGAGTCAAGAAATTTTGTTTTCTTTTATTTTATCGTGATTAGATACCACACCAGACCTATCTGTAAAGTTTACACAAATAAAAAAAAACAGTTTTATAAACTGACATTTTAAGTAAGTAACTAACTACACAAACTGACTCCAAAAACATCACCAAATTCATTTCTTTTTTGTTTTATAATGTTTACATATCGATGCCTTTCACGTCTGCGGAGTTTCGCTAGTTAATTTAATTTGACCCTGTATAACGCAACTAACTATTTACACTAGGTACTAAATTGAATACCATACCTATACAACAATAATATAAATAAAAGTGCAAAGTCGAGAATAACCAGTGTTGGTTTACAAAAAATTCACGGCAAAAATAAATTCGCATTCAAAGTACTAGCTTATTCAAATCTTACTGAAAATAAACGTAGCAAATATTCAGCAAATGAAGAAGAAGCAACACTTGCTACTAATGCGGCACTCATTCAAACTGAGCACCACTAAATCAAATTAAATTCACAATAAAGAGCCAAGCGCCATTTCTAACAGCTTCAAATAAAGTTATCCAACTGTAATCTTCATAATTTTGTTTTAAAACACGATAGAATTGATAGGATTGGTTTAAAAGAACATATTAATTTGTCTGAGAGAACGCATCGTCGAAGAAAATGATGGGCTAGTTCGAAGCTTCGACTTTCATTAGCATTACTATTTTTCTCCAGTTCGCTGAAAGAAATACGTAGTAAATATAAATGAAAAAACATTGATCTGAACTCCTTTAAACAGTTCTACATGTATGAGCCGTTCAATACAGTATTTTTACTGAACCGAAAACAGTTTTGAGGCAAAATGTTACCGTCATGACCATAAATAAAAAAAAAAAAATTAGAAATTACATATATCTATTTAAATAATAACAGCCGCACAGGTCGATCGATCAGGTTAAGCTACGCTTGCCGCGGTTGGTCTGTGGATGGGTGACCATCTTTACATACTGAGACCCCTCCGTGCCTCGGAAAGCACGTTAAGCCGTTGGTCCCGGCTGTCATTCGTGGATCTTTGAAAGTCGTTACGGGTAGTCAGAAGCCCGAAAGCCTGACAACCAGTCTTACCAAGGGGTATCGTATTACCCAGTAACTGGGTTGTGGAGGTCAGATAGGCAGTCGCTCCATGTAAAATACTGGTATTCAGCTGCATCCGGTTAGACTGGAAGCCGACCCCAACATAGTTGGGAAAAGGCTAGGCAGATGATGATATATCTATTTACAGTCATGACAGTAAACTTTAACGTTTTAAGTAGCTAAAAGGTCACAAAATTAACTATTTTATTCATTTGGTGATATCGTCCAAACTACTTACATTACAGTAATGGTGGTTTTCATTTTTTTTCGTTGTTGTTTTCAGTAAATAGTATGTTCAATCATTAAAAGTTACTGTTTTGTCTTTTACGGTTTTACAAACATTTCTTCTTACTGAAGTCAGTACGTCTTAATGAAATCGCTTTAATGTGATGTAGTACGAAATTATTTTTTTCAGTGTTCCCCTTCTCAGTCAGCAGCAGAATAATCAGACTATAATATCATCAGCATAACTGCTGGGACACTGGCCTCCTCTCGTCGAGAGGGAATGAGGTATAATCTACCACGTAGGCCTGTTTTCGTGGTTTAGTAGATGTCACCTGTCTTCGAATTTTTGGTTCTAGGACATGCCGGTTTCCTCACGACGTTTTCCTTCACCGTTTTGAGAGCAGTGGTGATGAAATATTTTACACAAAGTAAAGCGCCTGCCTGGGTTCGAAGTTTCGAACCCACGACCTACAATTCGTAAGTCGGGACTGTTACCACTCAGCCACCATTTCTTAGTAGCTGCCCGGAATCTGGATTTGTGTGTGACTGGTTGATGTCAATAGGCTCGCCCCCTATTACAAACATAGATAAAAAAGGTAAAACACAGAATTAAAAAAAAAAACACATAAATGCAAAATTAAATGATAAACAAATAACTGGCGAAATGGTATCACACCTCTGCCTAACCCTTCGAGGAACTACAAGCGTGATGTTAGGTTATGTTTTCTCCAGTTTCAACCGGCATGGGTACATAATTAATATAATTCTTCTCTCATATTTTGTGCCAATAACATATTTCTAGACAGCATTGATTGCATATAGTCCTGCGATCGCTTTTCTGTGGCATGCATCCAATCTACTTCGGTATTGTTTTAGATTTATGCTAGAACCTTGGTAGCACTCTGTTTCAGTATTTTTTACAACAATATGTCAGAAGAAGCCTGCTTCCCCGGAAGGGTTAGAGTGCTTCTTTTCTAAGCAATTGAGTCCCAAACAATTGAAGTCCCACGAAATTGCAAATCCATTGCTTGATACGTTTGAAAAATTCGTCTGCTCAATTAAGCGTAAGTAACACAATGAATGTTGCTGAATGCTGTCAAAATGGAAGGCATTGCCATTCTTAGTGTGTTACGCAATTATCCCGCAGTAGTACTAGCCTAACCCTGATCGAGAAACCAATGTGAACAAACAAAACTAAAAGAGCGAACTACTCCAAATGGCGAACTAAATTCAACATTCCTTGGAAACTAAAATGTTCAATACTAACCTAAAATTTCCGATATTCGATATTCCGACGGCCACCGATAGTATTTGTAATATTCATGAGAATTTCTCGTAATCGTCTGTTCGGAAGCAATCATAAAATTCTTTTTATTTTACACGAGTAAGTGGGAACCTGGTAAGCACTGTAATGGTATTATTTCTGTGCCTCTGTGCTGATACAGGTTGAAATAAAAAGTGTAAGGTGCATCATTCTCTAGTGCACTTATTGCAAATAAAGTATTCCTTTTACTTATTTATTTAGTTTATTATTTATGTACACACAGTAAAATACATAGGGATACGACATACTCGTAGTTATAATTTGACTGCAAAGTTACTGCTTGACCTGCGAAAGGAGAAGTTAAAAAGAAATGTAGACAATAGTGTGTGAGAACAAGAAGAGAAAACTATGAATATGTGAAGTCTAAAATTAAAACATTTAATATAGGTACCTAAACAAATAATGCAAAAAAATACATAATTATATACCTATATATTTACTCACAGTAAACAGGAATGGTAATGAATGCTCTTTTAATCGACATTTGAATAGATTTTCATTTTAGTCAGTATTTTTCTATAAAATCAACAAATAGTTTTAATTTTGCTGTAGCATTTTTTAGGGTCTGATCCTTCTCCATGTCCTTGGCTACCTTATCTTCTGTCTTTCAATCTTTCATAGCGACCGGTTCAGTGGTTAAGGCGTGAGAAGGTAACAACATACAGACGGACAGACAGAGTTGTTTTCGCATGTATAATGTTAAGTTTGTATACAAATTTTACAGTAGATAGGTACAACATAGCTCTTTTATTCTTTATTTGGTCAACAAATCGCAGCGACACAAAGGCGCGTCCGCTCCACATTAAAATGCCATTTTATAACACTTGCAGCGCTGCAATTTGTCCCCAAAATGAAAACACACATAGTTTATTGCTCTTACACTCATGACCTGCACAGCTATTCACAACCATCCGACAGGCTGTCGTATCGAAAATGACATATTTCGATAACCTGATTTGCCTTGCCCCGACAGCAAACAGCTATCGGAAGAATAGCGGTCGTCTATTTGATTTGAACTGACAAAATTCTCGGGTTTTGGACTTGTGAACAGCGCTTAGAGGACTCATACGATAAATTGATTGATGTTCGATACGGTACGGAAGCGTATCGAGTGGTTGTGAATAGCTATGCTGGTGTAATCTTTTAGAGGAAAAGAGAACTAAATAATATTCAAGCGACTATAAATATGTAAACGTTTGCTTTGGCAATTTCCCGTTATGTCTGAGCCTGGTGCTGGTCTGGTGCTTTTCGATTGGTTTGTATAGCCATAAAAAGAACTGTCTCGCACATACATATTGCAATTAAAGTAAATTAGTATGAAATGGATTCAAAGGTCATTTTGATAACTTAATAGCCATTGGGTAAAGAGAAAGGTTTTCTGTATGATACAGATTTTTATTCAACATTCAGACTTTCCATATCGCTTTTTAGAATTAAATACCAACTGGATCTACATAAGTACGCCTCCCTAGTTATGGCACAAAATGGTTTTCCGTCTGACCTGTTTTTCTTTTACACGATAAATAAATCGGATTATTGTGCGCGTGACCTTTTGGCGAGGGAATCAATGGCGGATAAGAACTAATCCGTTATCTCAGTAATCAGAAATACGATACTAATATTTGTATAGCCATTGTAATTGCTAGCTTATGTACCTAATACAACGACTACGTTGTAGTAGGTATAAGCGAGCAATTTCTCTGTTAAAGACTTTTTTGCTTGTTACCTAGTTTATAGTCGTAGAACTTATATATAAGGTCCCATTAAAATAGATGGAAAAACTTTTAGAAATCATTCAGACCACCAAATAAGGACGTCGGTAAAAAAATATATAAGAAAATTACGCATTACATACTAACAAGAAAAATAATCAGCTAACAAAAATACACTAATGTGTCAGCAATTTATTATTTTTGGTGAAAATAAAATCACTTTAATCAGTGTTTTTTTGCTTGGATATCTTTGGTTAGACGTACTGAGCGCTGTGTTAAAATTTGTCCATCTATTTTAATGGGACCCTGTATACAGAATAAATGTTTATTACGTCGTATAAATGATAATGATAAATGATTTTATTTCTGTAAGTAGGTTTGCACAAACACTTTTACACGTCAATCATATGTATTTTAAAAACTAGATGAGGTCGGCGTTTCCTATCTGACTACTCTGAGAAGAAAGGCCGAAACAAACTCAGAGGTCACAGTCTCTTTTAAAGTCCAGACATAATCTTGGTCAGGTTATATGAAGACCATGTAGATCGAAGTCCGAGATGGTCTTTTGAAGAAAGAACCACACAGATTGAGTGGACCTGTCCAGTCAGTGCACGCATTTGTCAGAATTCGTGCAGCTCAACTCAAAACTTAAGGAGCTCAACGATGTATCCACCTAGTAGAGGTATATACCTCTGTATATAGGATGGTAAGGACATCAACGTGCGACCTGTTACCACAGGTTCAGTACCTGATTAGAACACAGGGGCGTTGAAAACAAAATTAGCTCTACCATACATTTTGACCGCGTAGGTATATTGCACTTTTTTAATGTAACAGCAGATTTTTTTTTTTGGTAACCGATGAACAATTTCTACGCTAGGGGGACTAGAATCGTGTGCTGAATTTATGGTTTCAGTTTGCGCGTCGATGTCGATGCAACCCTGTATATTTTTTTCTGTTTGAACGTTATCCTTTGAAAGTTTGCAATTTCGACCACTCACATCTATCAATCTTTTTCAGGCACTATGTACTCCTTTACTGTCACCCAAAACGTGTCCCATTTACTATTAAATCCATCATTCACATTTATTTCCCTTTAAAAGATCGAACAAAAAAACCACCCCATAAATCGAAATCCCATTGAGGAAACCCTATTATATCCATAGGTGAATTTTCGAATACCTTTGCGTACGACATTACGAGTTTGGTCAAATTCTTTAATGGCACCCTTTACAATCCCATCAGTAAAGTCGATCCCAGCGTAAGGACCATTGACCCACATTTAAATATATTTATTTATTTATATATATTTTAATATAGTTTGGTACTAAGCTCGAAAAGGCTTGACAGAAAACCATTAAAATCTAATTGCTCATTAAAATACTTTTAAGATGTCGTAATAGTCCTAGAAGATATTCATGAGCAGTGCTAAGATATTTTTAATAGCTAAGCACTGGGATTTTCATTCAAAGAGATACTTTAAAAGGAAATAATGAAGAAGATTATATTTTGATCCTGAAATCACTTTATTCACTTCTTTCAAAGCATTTCAGCAAAATGCGGACACTTATTTATGAAAGTAAGAACTTTTCCGACAGTCACAATTACCATAACATCTGGAAAATGCAGTAAAAACCAAAGCTTTGAAGAGAAAAGACGATAAAGTATATGGAACATTAACTAGCGTTGAATAGTTGTCTAAAAGCTGCAGGTACAGTGTCACTAAAAGCTCTTTAGGAAATCATATCAACTTACTTTCATAAATAATAATAATAGCCTCCCGACCGATTTCGGTCACGGTGGCCAATCTCAGCAGAGATTAGCCAGGTACGCAGGAGATATTATAGTGCACAAGTGTGTGCGTAAACACAGGTGCACTCTCTGTTCCTTTACTCTCATAGTCCGATAGGACGGCAATCGGACACGACCGGGGAGAGATCAGGCGCAGGACCAACGGCTTTACGTGCTTTCCGAGACACGGGGCTATTAAACCGTCAACTTCCAAACTCCGGACTGTTACTAAGAAATTCCTAATGGAAAACCCAATAACACTTTGTCCGACCCGGGAATCGAACCCAGGACCCCACGCTCAGTAGTCGCGCTTGCAACCACGAGACCAACGGGGCAGTGAAATAACGCTACAGTAACGTCATTGGCTGGTAAATTGCAGATGTTATATGACGGCCACCGCTCTTCTAGGAATCGCGGTTCACATAACGTATCTGCATATGGGCTGGGTGCACCGCATCGCAAAAATTCGCCTACATCACTTTCGTACATTTTGTATGACACGTCGGACCATACCTACAGGTGAACCGCACCGCGATTTTTTGTATTGAAATTCGATAAGCTGCGACCCGACGCGGCTGTATGTGCACTTAGCTTTAGGTTACACTAGGTTTTGCCCGCGGTGTACGTTAGAAGTTATTTCACGGGGATGTACACACGCCAGCACATCAAGCTACCCGAAACTGTCCAATCAACTTTGAACCTTATGCTTTAGCGATAAAGTTGAAAAACTATTAAAGAAATTTGACAGATTGTAGTAGCTTGATGTGCTGGCGTCTGTACTACCGGGATAAAAAGTATTCTATGTCGTAACCCAGATCATGCTCTACCTGTGCGCCAAATTTTATCGAAATCCGTTCCGGTAATATAAACGGACAATTGGTTTGGCCGACTCTTCACTCGTCACCAGAGGGCTGGCCTATTTTTTGGCCAAATAATCAGCATTGCCATACAACGTGGCAATGCTGCCAGCCTTTTGGGCACGTTTCCTTTTGACAGCGATGCGGACGAATTTTTTGATGCCCTTTGATTATTTCCCCTCCTTTTTATGTACTTGTACGTATTATTATTATTTTAAAACTGTTAGCTTTTTAAATTATGTAAATATAATGTAGTTTAACAGACATGCAGGCAGACAGAGTTATTTCCGCATTTATAATATTAGCATGGATTGTGTCCTACGAAGATATAGATAAGTATGTAAGCAAGTACATCACGTGTACCTACCATTACCGCCCTCATGGATACCTACATCAACCGGCAGGCATTAGAGGGCACATTAACTCAAGGCTACCCCCATTAATTACCCTACACACCCCGTTACGGAAGCAACCGTGATGATATCTGTGTCAAAGACTTCTGGTTCACATAAATTCAGGTTACATTATCTGAATTAAAATCACCGTTTTAATTTAATACAAAATTCTGAAAACGTGGAATCTCCATTTTGAAAGTTATTTACAGGTAATAAATATTATAAAATATTAAATACAAATTCCTTTTTAATATATATATTTTTTAATTTAAGGTAGCCAATTTGCGTTTTCTCAGAAACAGAGATAGTGAACATTTTAATAAACACAATTTGAACTGAAAATGTCACATTAAAAAATATACGGAATCCTTCATGGGAGTAATTGAAATATTGCTCTCCATTCTTAAAATTAAATTCTTGATGTTCAATACGAAGCAATTGCGAACTGTAAAAAAAATCTGGCTGATTATTTTTATAACGGAATTATTTGATTCGTCCTCTAAAAACTTATTAACCTTCTAATTCATCATCATCTGCCTAGGCTTTTCCCATGTATCTTAGGGTCGGCTTCCAGTCTAATCGGATGCAGCAGAATAAAAGTATTTTAGATGGAGTGACTGCCTATCTGACCTCCACAACCCAGTTACTGGGTAATACGATACCTCTAGGTAACCTTCCAACCTAACCAACCATCCAATCTTAACCATTCACCTCCATCCACCTTCCTTCCCTTGTTTCTTCCTTTCCTTTTTTTTTGTTCCATTAATCTTCTAATTATTATAAACAATTTTTTTAATTACCTGATCAACCTCCTAAAATTTTTCGGGCATCTAATAATGCAGATATTATTTAGTAAATGAGACTCTTTTTAAATGTCTAGCCTTTTCGCACAGTTTGTCGCAATTACTATTTAGTATTTTTCATCATCATCCACAGCCCGACTTCACCCACTGAACTGCCTTTTTTTGTGCCAATCCCTCCCCCCCCCTCTTGTGCTAGTCTCATCCAGGTTCTACCCACGATGGTAACAATGTCGTCCGCCCATCTCGCCGCCGGACGACCGACACTTCGTCTCCCAGTCCTTGAACGCCACTCGGTCACTGCCTTACTCCACCTGTCATTGCAGCGCCTTGCCAGATGCCCTTAGTATTATTAGGACCTCAAAATAAGAATTACTTGAGGTTCACAAAAAGATGCGCAATCATTATATCAGAGTGTTCAATAATACATGCCTTGCTCTAATCACACTTCCCCACATGCTGTCATAATATCGACTGCCTGACTGCCTATGGAAATGAGATTTTATGTAGCTCGCAAACTATTTTGACATTATCTACCTCTCCATAGCTATTTTAATATCTCGGTCCCCGTTTCTCGTCTGTTACTCTCAATGAAGATATTGCCCCGACCGTAATAATTTATCTGACGTTCAGAAGTGTCGTGATAGCGTCCAGAAATGAATAAATGATTTCAAATATTCTCGGAAGCACGTAGGTGCAAACCCGGGTATGAGGAATTTAAGTAAATTTCTCTGTTATTGCATAACTGTTACGTATACGATGTATGTAATGTACTGTAACGTTTGTTTTGTAAGTTTTCTATTCATTTAGATTTCCAAAACATTTAGGCTCGTCGAAGACATAATGAGAGGTGCAGAGAGAGAGAGCTGCAGATAGAGAGCTGCAGAGATTGAGATGCAGAGACAAAACATGGTAAGTACTGTACGTGTATCATGTTTTGTCTTTGCATCTCTTTAAGTTCTAAGGTTTTTTTTTGGTTGTTAGGTATTTAGTATGTTTTTGTGCAGTTTTATACTCGTGTATCAAGCAAATCAATAAAACGTTCAGGCAACACAAAATCCTTTTACTATAACCTGAAATTTTAAAGGTGAATTACTAAAGTTCGGTCGCGGAGCAGGAAGAATTTCGTATATTAACCTGTTACCTGTCTCTGTCACTGCCGCGTAAATATTATAAATATATTGTAGATTGTAAACCTTTTATCTGCGACCGTGAGGTTTGTTCTTGTTTGCTTGACCTTGAGTTGTGGTTTTGGTTGTGGTTTTTGGATGGCCTTGAGTCACGACAAAAAAACTTACGGCTTGTTTGACATAATTCAATCAACTCAGCCTATCGCAGTCCACTGCTGGACATAGGCCTCTCCCAGACTTAATTTTAAAATCAGAGTTTGACATAATTAATCATTTTTAAATAGCGAACGAACGACATTCCATCTTGGGATGCGTTACCAAATAAGTAATTATAACTCGATTTGTATAACTGTTTTCATACTAAAATCAAAATAAATACTTTATATAAGAACAATAATTTATTTAATAAGCTAGAAAATATTTTTTTTCTCCTTCAAATATTTCAAATAAACCGCACTTAATTCAAAAATGTTTGTGACCACTGTCAGTAGGCAAAGAGGTTACTGTACGAAATTCTTGCTGTTTCGCGACCGGACTTTACCCGCTTCTCTGCTAAAGAATGGCCTACCAACAAACACATATCCACAACACGAGCCTACTTTAAACCCATTAAAACTCTGACCTCACTTTAAAAAGGGATTTTAAAACGTTTTAATGGTACTTTGGAGTTCAAGAGTAACTCAATTGTAGCAGCAAAAGGTCGGCACCATGTGTGTTGATCGCGTTATAAACTGTGTGAGGCGATAACTAGACTCGTTACGAGTTGCCTCCTGTTTTGAATAAATTGTGAATTATTCAGTTACTTTGGGAGATGCTCTTTGAGGAAAGCGGACTGTGGTAACAAGAAACTCTTAGTACGCATAATAATATGTACCTTTTACGTTAACGTTTCACTTGTGATCACAAATTATTCAAATGATTTATCGGTGGTGCCAAGACGCGTCTGATTTCTTAAATAGAACCCTACTCTGAATTTAACAGTATCTTTTTACTTTGCGTCGATAAAGTATAGTCATTGCGCAGTTTCCTGATGATATTATTATTTCATTGACTATAATGGGAGCGACCTTGTCTTCGTGATATCACCCGGAAAACACTGACAAACGGAAGCCTTCTCCATAGTGTATCTGCTTGTTTTGTCTTTGTGAAGTGGGTTCTCGGTAAAGACAAGTCGGCACCGGTCGGTGCGGATGAAATAGTCTTCCGAAGATCATTCTGCAGCGATCTGTAGCGATAGTCGGGCCTAAAAACCCGCTTCTTTATGCAAGCACCCTTTCCACATTATGTACACTATGGAGAAGGCTTCTGTTTATTAGTGCCTATCGGATACGCAATGAGCACAAATGTTACGAACCCCGCACCAATTTTAACTCGTTTGAAACGTTAATGTGTGTGTTACAATTTTCGTGTTAATAAAAAAGTTTATTTTTATGTTTTCGGTAACCACGCGGACGAACCTTTCTTCATTATAGAAGACAATGATAAGCAGAAGACCTCTCCATAGTGTATAGAAAATGAGCACAAATGCTACGAACCCCGTACTAATTTTGACTTGTCTGTGCGTTATAATGTTTGTTTGTAAAGAAAAAGTTTACTTTTATCTTTTTCAGTAACCACGCGGACAAGTCGTTATTTATTATGTCAACCATAAGACACTGATAAACAGAAGCCCTGTCCATAGTGGTTAGGAAATGAGCCCAATGTGACGAACTCCGTACTAATTTTGACCTGTCTAAAACGTTAGTGTATGTGTTCGTTTGTAAAGAAAAGGTTGACTTTTATCTTTTTCAGTAACGCGGACGTTGTTACGTAACATTTCCATCCTAATTTAGAAGAGTCGCGTGGGTGTAGTGACTTTCTGGATTTTCATACATATTTGCCTTTGTTTCGTTTAACATATTTTTATGTTCATGCATACGGAATGACGCATGTCCCAGAGATGTCGTAAACCTTGGTTTGGACCTAACGAATATGTTTTTTCCTGATCAGTCGACCTATTCTGTAAGAATCTCACCGTGTAAATTGGGTGAAGTGAGCTGTCATTTTACCTGATGCTGGGGATTGACACTATTGACGGCTCACTTTAATCTCATTTCACCTAAGTTGTCACGGTGAGATTTTTACAGAATAGGTCGGCTGAAACCCGTGACCCAAAAACATAATTTTATTGCGTGCTTGATTATAAATGATAACACATCATCATCATCTGCCTAGCCTGTTCCCAACTATGTTGGGGTCAGCCTCCAGTCTAACCGAAGGCAGCTGAGTACCAGTATTTTACACGGAGCGACTGTCTATCTGACCTGCACAACCCAGTAACTGGGTAATACGAAATCCCTTGGTAAGACTGGTTGTCAGACATTTGGGCTTCTGACGACCCGTAACGACTGTCAAAGAACCACGAATGACAGCTGGGACCAACGGCTTAACGTGCTTTACGAGGCACGGAGGGGTCTTGGTATGTAAAGATGGTCACCCATCCACGGACCAACCGCGGCAAGTGCAGCTTAACCTGATCGATCAACCCGTGCGGCTGTTATTACATAGAGCACGCAATAAAATAAATATCGGCTTTTTTCTTACGATGATAAAATATGAGATTCAGAAATACGTTCGGGTTAACTGTGAGTGTTCTGTAAAATCTAAAATCAAAGACTGCCTGACGCCTCGTTTGTCTAGTGGTTGCACGTGCTACTACTGTGCATGAGGCCCTGGGTTCGATAACCAGGCAAAGCGTTATTGGGTTTCTTCATCAGGAATTGCTCAGTAGCAGCCCGGAGTCTGCTCGGTTGATGGCAAAAGCGGGCCTAATGCCATGCCCCATATAACATGGGACTTAAGCATAGCTGTAAGGTGTACTATAGGTATTCATGTGCCTAAGCCTTCGGGAATTAGGGTGCCTTAGGCATCTTCTGGGCACGCTCGTTCCATCATAAACCTCATCCATCGGTTTCCATCAGTTGTGATCGAGGTCAAGAGCGTGCCCATTCAGCAATAAAAATAAAATAAAATTACACGCGTGATGTTATGTTAGAAGCATAGGACCATTAGTGTTCAGCTCATAGATCAATCTAAGTTTTTTTTTTTCTCTTTTTTATCGGTACAAACTGAATAAAAATAATCTATGCCATAGTACTAAAGACAGCCAGAAGCAAGATGGAAGCGGCGCTGACTGCCATCGGCATGACACTGAAAGGAGTCATTCGAGTGGAAACTAAAGTCAAGGGTATAAAGACCCTTGGTTGTTGTTGAAAGGGTTGAAAGCAAATGTGGTGATTGATATAAGCCAAATTTTTCGTTTGCGATAGTTCCATGGTCCTGGTGGTCGAAAAGGGACGCGGGTAAAAACAAATGACGAGCACCCGACCGCAAACGGTATTGCGTTGTCAAAGATGAGTCTCCAGATTTCTCTTTGAAGTATTTCGTGATTTATTTCCGCTGAACGTAGGCATAAAATTATTTATATAAGTAGTACGAGTACATTTAATAGCATTAACATTTTACTTTATTTCATTATACAATACTTATATAACGCAACTAACTATTAACAACAGGTCCTAAATTAAATGACTAAGTAACTAAATATACAAATAAATACAAATAATCCTTTTGGTTTTTGGTCACTTAGGCTTCGAAGTATGAAACAGGCCCAGACGACTTGCAGCATTGCCACGTTGAATGGCAAAGCTAATTATTTGGCCCAAGAATGAGTCGGCCCTTTGGCCCTTTGGAGAAATTTAGCATTAAGCCATTGCAGGCTTATCTTCAAACACTCAATCTTCTTATCAACAATTATGGCTGTTACTTCCACACTTACACAACCAGAAAATTTAACTACCTACCCTAAAACTGTAGCATATACTTAACACTGAAACATTACACCCTCACTATATGTTTTCACTTAGCAAATTGTCTCGGAACTTATACAGTATATGTGCTACCAAGTTTCTTAATTGCTGCACATAAATACTGGTGTATGTAAACATGAGAGAAAGACGATGGCAGTTTGTTGCGATTACTTAACTGAAATATGACCATGACAACCTTTCATCTTCAATTTAATTACCATCTGGTATTCGTGGGGTTTGGAACTGTGGAATTTATTTATTGTATGTAATTAAATGACTAACTATACAAATAAACACAAAAACAAAAGGATACTTAGACTTTCGAAGTACTCGTCCACATCGCTGTCATCCGGAAATGTGCCTAGAAGACTGTGGAATTATGTTTTCATGAAGTTACATAACATACCGATGGCAGATGAAAAAATGCGTTTATTAGCATAAGAACTGTACCAAAACAAAAACAAACCTAAATTACAGTCGGGACCAATGGCAGATGAAAAAAATGCGTTCATTGGCATAAAGACTTTACCAAAGCAAAAAAAAAAAATTAAAGCCGGGACTAACGGCAGATGAAAAATCTTGCATATAATAAAAGCTGTCTAATTGTCTTTCATCTTCTTTCTTTTTCATGTGGATTGTTAGCCACGAAGCACTACAGTAACACAAATGCATTGTTACATATTTACACAAAGCTTCTCTAATAGCATCTAAAGCCGATTCACACGACCAATAGTACTGGCCGCACATTAGCACAGTGGGGATGTGGTTTAGAACGAACTGAGTATTCGACAAATCATTACAAGTACGTCACACACACACAGGTGCCTGTGTCTGTGCACACACTTGTGCGCTATAATATCTCCCGTGCCGAAGGCTAGTCTCCATTGAGATTGGCCGCCAGGCGTTAGGTACTACTAGTTATTCTGTGCGCCAGGGCCGAAATGCGGTCTGGAGGACTTTTTATTACAAGTACGCAGTACAACCAGCTTCAAAAAGATGTCGACAAGTATATAATACCAGTATTTTACATGGAGGGGCTGCCTATCTGACCTCCACAACCCAGTTACTTGGTAATACCATACCCCTTGGCAAGACTGGTTGTCAGACTTTCGGTCTTCTGACGACCCGTAACGACTGTCAAAGATCCACGAGTGACCAACGGCGGGACCAACGGCTTAACGTGGTTTCCGAGGCACGGAGGTATCTCGGTATGTAAAGATGGTCACCCATCCACAGACCGACCGCGGCAAGCGTAGCTTAATCTTATCGATCGACCTGTGCGGCTGTTATCATTTAGCCACGGGCCCCTCAGTACAACAAAAGATAGCTAACTCAAAACAAAGAACCTCCACATCAGTAAATCCTCTGTATCGTCCATTGTCTAATACTCGTATAGACATTAGAAATAGAACAGTGCAACTGCAATCCATTTTATTGCTAGCCCACATACCCGAGATCGTTTCGGAAATCCCACTATGCATTCTCCCAGATGCTACCGAATCGTAATAAAGGATAATTTAAGGTTGACTCGGAAAATCAGAAAATATTTTATGTGCCTCCTATCCAATACAAAGCACGTCTGCTATAGAAAATTTACGATACGATAGTCAGGTTTTACAATACATTAGGTAATTGTGAGCTTCTGTACGATTTGCTCAACATTCGGAATAATCCAATATTTTAAATACTCGAAGTTTTCTCGTTTGGTAACGTTGGTTGTGACTTTTAAACGGTATTCGAAGTTGGACGGTATTTCGAATTATCGGCCGGGTTACCGACGTGACTGGAAACTGGAAAGTAGGTTTCATTCAGTTGGACGAAGGAGTGTAAGGACTATTCAAATTTGTATTTATGTTTTTTTCAAGTTAAACAAATTTGAACTTTATTTTAGTGGTAATTACATTGATTTCATAGTGACTAGCATCATTGAAAAAAATATAAAAATGTTTGAAGTTGTAGCGTAAACTGAACTTTATTGTGTAGTAATTAAAGTTATTTTTCCATAAACTCATATTTGTTTATATGTTTGGCAAATAAATCGCGAACGTATTATACACTCAAATACATACATAAACTCACGCCTTCTTCCCATGAGGATAGGCAGAAACTACAGAACGCCACATGCTACGATCCTTACATACTCCTTACGCTTCGTTTACGTTCATACATCAACAATTCAACACCCTAATTGCGTAAAACACTATCAATAACAATTTGAATCATTTTGATGGATGTTGCTAATCCTTGCTTCACTTGTTATAAAAATGTGTCTGCTCAATAACGTAAATAACGCAAAGAATGTTGTTGAACTGTCAAAATGAAAGCCATTGCTACTGTTAGTGTGTCACGCAATTATCCCGCACCTGACTTTTCTGACGAACATCAGCAATAAGTTGTATGAACTGTACTATATTATGTCCTTCTAGGGCGTCCCCTCCCGCCGTTTTGTATTATTCCATTAAAGAGAACAAGAGCAGATAAGTTCGTCTGTTAGTAAAGGCCTCCAGACCGTATTTCGGCCACGGCGGCCAATCTCAACGGAGACCAGCCTTTGGCGCGGGAGATATTATAGTGCACAAGTGTGCGCGCAGACACAGATGCACTCCTTCTTCCCTCACTCTTATAGTACGATGGGACGGCAATCCGACACGACCAGAGAAAGATCAGGCGCAGGACCAACGGCTTAACGTGCTTTCTGAAGCACGGGGATATCACACCGCCAACTTTCAAACTCCGCGCTGTTACTAAGAATGAAAAACTCTATAAAACTTTGCCCGACCCGGAAATCGAACCCAGGACCCCACACTCAGCAGTTGCACTTGCGACCACAAGACCAATGATGGGGCAGTTAACAACAGTACGCACTTTATGAACCTCATAAAAAAACTTTTTCATTTGGGAGGTTTTAATTACGTTAATCGAGATGATTCAGTCATTATCGGCGAACCATAAAAATACAATAATGTAAATGCGAGTATTTAACTTTTTAATTAACGAAATAATTATTCAGGTTATGCCGAAAGGTTATCTAATTTGATGTAACATAATTATGGCCCAGAAATTATTATTCGTCCCGGACGGAACTCATAATTGTATGAACATTCATTTATTGGCGTGTTATGAAAAGGTCTTCTTCAAAATTTATTTCAGATATACGGGTAAAGTATTTTAATATTAGTTGTTGGTATTAGAACGGAATAAATCTTCTGAACAAACTGTGATATGTAAGTTTTAATAAAAGTTTAGCGTTTTCTAGGAACAGGTCGAGTCTGTTAGGTTTAATAAATGGATGACCTTTTAAGTCATCTTATTTGAAAACTTTGGATAAGTTGGTTTTGTACGGCATTCATATTACTTGTAAATTCTGTATGAGATAATTTAATAAATCAGAAAAGGGGCGCTGTCTATAGACGTAGAGGGTGTGCCTTCCGCGGAAAATTGATCATCGGAATCTGTGCGATGACAGGCCTCAGTACCCATCGATTTAACCCTCATGTTTGTAAGAAACATCGTGAAGAAACCTACAATTATTGTTGATTACAAGCAATCAACAATCAAGTGCCGTTCCTTTTCAAACAAACTATTATTTCATTATATAATACACACTGATTACACAAAGCTCCAAACACTACATCATAATTTACACCACCACCCCCTAATTCCCTCATCTACCTATATCTATACATAATTATAAATTAAACTCGCTTTCCGTGTCTGTCTGTGTGACCGCATTGTTTTTCTATATTTCGCAACGGATTTTGATGCGGCTTTCGCCATCATTTAAAATTAATATTAAACTTACATTCAGGATTTTTTTTAAACCAGTGTGCAAACTGTATCAATGAATTCAGTTCATGATTCTGAACGCAGGGGGTTGAAAATTTCCGCATAGGTCACAGGTATAGGTTATTTAAAACAAAACTGGCTGTGCCACACAATTTGACCGCATAGGTATAGCACTTTTCTATGAAACAGCTTTTTTTTTTATAACCGATGATGTCTGATGTCACTTGGAAAGCTGCCACGCTAAAATGGAACTGGGCTGGACACATCTGCCGCATGTCAGACGAACAATGGGCCAAACTAATGACCCAATGGGTCCCTCTTAATGGCAAACGACATCGTGGCAGGCCCAGACGGAGATGGCGGGATGAGCTGGACTCCTTCAACAAGAACTGGTCCTTAGCAGCTTTGAACAGAGAGGAGAGGAAAGAGAGTAGGGAGGCCTTTGCCCTGCAGTGGGACATCACAGGCTAATAATATAATATAACCGACGAAAACTTTCTACGCTAGGGGGTGTTGAATCATGTGTTGAAAGGTTTTCAAGGTTATAGTTTGCGCATTGGTTAATTTTTTTCCTGTATAACAAAGAAATCTTGATGTTCTGCCAAGTCGTAAAAGCCGTGCGAAGCAGGGGCGTGTCGCTAGTCCATATCCATACTAATATTATAGGTAAATGCGAAAGTGTCAAACCTCTGAACCGATTTAGATGAAATTGGATATAGAGATAGTTTGAGTCCCGGGAAAGGACATAGGATAGTTTTTATCCCGATATTCCCACGGGAACGAAACTTATGCGGGTGAAACCGAGGGGCGTTGCTAGTCAAGTATAATCCACTCACACACAAGTACCTACTTTGTCAGAAACAAAAAACTTCGAACATGATTTACGTTCCTAATTCCCGACACGATTACGGCCGAACTGCCGAACCCAACTCGCGAACTTACCGATATAAATATCAAGAACAACATTTACATGGCTCTTTAGTATTCTCCGCGTGTCGTCAACTTTAGTAACATTTCACCCGGTAAGACACTTTTGCCGTGACTAAATCATACGCGGGTGCGTGATCGAGAATTTTTTCTGTTAGTGTAGTGGAAGCTAAGAGAGAAAAGCGAAAAAGTATAGCTTGTGCCATACTATAAGTTATTCTGTGCTTATGCGTAGGAGCAAACTGTCTCTGGACTAAAGAGCTACTTGGAGATAGATCGTGCCGTCGTAAAAATATTAGTTAGTAACGTATAACACCTTTAAAAAGAGCCAACTTTGAAATCAACATAAACTCAACTCAAACCATTAATTTCATTGAAACCATTTACAGGCACTTTTAAATTGTCAAAGAGTCGGAATGACATCAATTTGAAACATAAAGGAGAGGTCAAAAGTGGGCCAATATTCCGAATATTTTTAAACGCTAATGTGATGTACCTTATTAGAAAGCTTAGTTATTAAGCTACTCGATTAAAGTTAAATATGATTTTTTCAGGCGCCTGTTTTCGTAAAAATGTGAAAAATGTTTCACTACAAACAAAACGCACATAGCCTTTATTTATTCATTTCTGTGCGATATAGTTATTTCAAATGTGGCTAAAGTTTCCGTGTCTATTAAATACTTTGAGATTTTATTATAATTTTAGCTGCAGCTCCATGAAATTGAGACAAAAAATATTGATTATCATTACAATGCAATATCAAAACGTGTCGAAAAAAGGTCAAATCTGTAAATGTCAGAATGACGTTGAAATAAAAAAAACACCATAACCTCTGGTAAAAGTCCGCGAAGCGGAGTGGTTTTATATTTAGAAAAATACGGCAACAAATGTATTATGTACTTAATAATAAAGTACAAGTATGTAAATAACCACTTATTTCTATGATAATTGACAATGAGAAATGACAATGACAATGTCAGTCAGCAGCCACTGCTGACATTGTCATTATCACGTCATTTGCCACGGGGCTGCCAACCCTAAAATATATACAATGTTTGTAGTTAGTGATGCAAGCATTTTATTTTTCATCACTTGTTTAAAAAAAAACGGGCGGCTGTAAAAAAAAAATTAAATGCCCAAAGACATCAAAATAATTACCCTCTTTCAGCCTATATAGCTCTGAAGGCTGTTTAAATTTTCAATATTTTAGTACCAAGCCCCATACATTTATTGAACGTCTCCTTTGAATAGATTTTAGGTGAAGTGAGCTGTCATTCCACCTGCAGCTAGGGATTGACAAAATTGACAGTTCACTTTAAGTTCACCTAAGTTTTCACAGTGAGATTTGACAGAATAGCACTACTGAACCATCATGTTCTAATTACTTGCTTTGCTTTTTATAGGACGCATACCAAGCAAGACATCTAACAAGTCATAAAAATGACTAAATTTCCTAATACATAGTGACAGATTGTATGAAAAAGGAGACAACAAAAGAAAAAAAATGGTGTAATTTAAATAATTTTATCCTTAAAACATGAGGCTACAGAACTATATTTTTATTATTTTACAGCTACGAAAAACTAGTTCGCCGAAGCTTTTCTTATTGTTAAAAGCGCACCTCAGACGTAAGTCAAGCGGGAAAGCTAATTGCGTTAAAACTTTAGTCTTCGCAGAAATCCACGAAGAGTTGCAGGTCATTCTTTTAAACTGAACTGTACAACTCTCTGAGGGTGTTTGATTACGAAGACGGAACAGCATCCGGACTTAGAAATAAAGAGGTTAATGTTGAAAACTCGTTTCTTCGCGGTTTTTGTCTTCAAAATAACCTATACTAGTAACATAATAAAGCTGAAGAGTTTGTTTTTTTACCTAGTAACATACATGAAAATTCTTCAGATAGAAAAACCCAATAAACCTTTCCCCGACCTGAGAATCGAACCCAATGCTGAGCAGCAGTGCTTGCGACCTCTAGACCAACGAGCCATATACATAAGTAGATTCGAATTTTCAAAAAAGTTGTTAGTTACGAAACAAAAGTGTTACAAATACAAAGTGCTCGGCGAAATCGCGAAAGCTTATTTATTTCGCCAACACACCAAAACTTTTACTGAAACAAAAATATTTATATTTACTGCTCTTTGAAATTCAAAACCCAAGAGAAATAAAGCTACTAATAAATATTCGCTGATCTTTCAGTGTACCGTGGCCACAATACCTGAGTGCTGACCATAGCTCGCCACGCACCCTGAGGCACATACACTATGAATAAGTCATGCCCACCGAATACGTAATGTATACGGTCCAACTAAGGATTTACTGAGGTTGAATTTTTGAATTCTGTTTCGCACTTCGTTGGATATGGTGTGAAAATTCAAACTAGATATTATCATAACAAGGGGTTAACCTGAATATATTTTCAGTTAGTAAAAATTTATTTTCTTAAATGACATGTTAAAAATGAATTATGTCGTGATTTAAGGTACTTTTTTTACATTTGGTTGTTTAATTTGTTTTTCATAATTTCCTCATGAAATCGTTATAGTAAAATATTTTTTGTTTTCTGTTTCTGTGCCTCTATGCCGCTGCACATGGTGTATCATTATGATATAAAAACGGCTTAAAAAATAATTCTAAACGCTACCAATTAGCACAAAATGAACTAAAAACTGATCTTTAAAATTCTGTGCACAATAACAAATACAAATGACATTACAAAAATAACAATGCTTATAATGCTAGTTCTAGGTACATATAAAAAATCTCAATTTATAGAATTTTAAATTTCAAAGAAAATAAATTTCTCGAGATAATGAGAAGTTAGGAAGCGCACGTACAAAAATAGGAATAAACTTGTAAGTTGCTTCGGAAAGCCCGTTAAGCCGTTGGTCCCGGCTGTCATTCGTAGATCTTTGGCAGTCGTTACGGGTCGTCAGAAGTCTGACAACCAGTATTCCCAAGGGGTATCGTATTACCCGGTAACCGGGTGTTGGAGGTCAGGTGGGCATTCGCTTCATGTAAAATACTGATATTCAGCTGCATCCGGTTAGACTGGAAGCCGACCCCAAAATAGTTGGGAAAAGGCTAGGCAGATGATGATGAGAAATATATGCTACGATTACATAGAAAATAAGCCCAGAGGTTTATTCAAATAGGCTATCATGTAAGTAATTTTTCAGTTGTATGTTTTTTTTTTAATTTTGTACCTTTTTAGACATAACTCACTTTTTTTTTTGGTGTGCGGTGGAAATTCTCATGGACTTCCTCCATCGTGGGTGACAGAGGGGCATGCCGGACTCTTACCGGCTAAAACGACCGCGGTGTTCCACCTCTACCTATGGCCGGGGGTGCGGGATTTGCATAAACATTCGACGCTCCCAGACATAACTCACTTACGGTATCATCTCTTGAAGAGAACACACATACAGGTTGCTTGGTAGAAGGACCAACATAATTTTCTATGGGATAGGAAGTGTTAATTTTATTTGGGATGCATGAAGAAGCCTCCTCGTGTAGCGCAGTTTGTTCCAGTTACTCAGCTGAACCGAGCGCTCGGCGCATCCTGGACAGTCACACCCAAAACTTTATTTGACTGGCCAATTCTTCCCTTGCGGTGGTAAGGCTAACGCCCGCCTGGTTGCGGCCACCCTCCCACCGGAGTCCGGCGTCAAGCAGTCTGCTGTGTTTCGTCGATGCGTGGGAGTTCCAGTGCCTTAGGCATCTTCAGGGCACGCTCGTTCCATCATAGACCTCATCCATCGCTTTCCATCAAGCGTGATCGAGGTCAAAGGCGGCCTATTCAGCAATAAAAAAAAAATTAAGTATCATAGTTTTCAGCCATAACACCTGCCTTAAGTGTCACGGTAGGTAATTGAGATAATAATATATTTCTTTTTAATCACCCGAAATATCGTCACAACTCTTTGGTTGTGGTTGTAATAGAGAGCAATAGTTGCTGGTGTTATCTGCAATGTATATTTATGTACAATTGGTTCTAGAAAATGACTTGGGTTCTTCCAAAAGTCATAAAATTGTAAAAAACGAATAAAAATATAATAAAAATAAAAAATAAAACAATTTTGTGCTAGCAAATGACATCCCCAAGTACTCAAAATATTGTGTCGGTCCATCTACCAAACACCCACTATATCTTTAATTTGGTCAACTTTTTTTGAAGCTGATCTTGTAATTTTAATACTTACGTATTATATTCTTAAAACGTTCGTTCAAAGGATAAGTTAAACACACTCCAGCTTTAATAACACTCCCCGCACTATAGGCATAAAAGCCCATTAACATAACATAAAATTAACATACATATTACGTAACAAAGTTCCTACAATAGGCTCCTACGCTTTCACGCCAGAGTTAGCCGTCCTAGGTAAAGTTAGGGCAATAGAATCCTCTCTGAAACTCCGCAAGCACTATATGTTAAAATATTTAGTCCCATTCATGGCTCCATGCGATTTGAAATTGTTTGCATACATATTGCTTTGTTGCTCGCGGACTAATTCCGCAAGAATTGGAATTCACATCCGTTGCATATTAAAATGTTGAAGCTACTCGTAACTTTGTTGACAGAAAAATGGCTTTGGGTTATGAGAACGAAATGTGCATTTATTACTCTTTAGGGAAGATCTGAAAATGTAACCAGATATTGCCTGTCATGTAAGTAATGTTTGTTAAATAATTGTCATTTCTTTGCGAAAAGATAATTTTAGGCCAAAATATCGCGTGGTGACGAAGAGATTATACCGCAGTATTTTTTAGATATTTATCTAGAATAGGGCAGCGAAATCATGAGCTCTTAAAATACATTGATTACATAATATTTGCTTTGATATGGTAACCACTCACGTGGTGAGCACAAAAATTACATACCAGTCAAGTCTGGTAACCGCCTTGACGAGACTCCCCTTCGGACCACTTGCGTTTTTAAACCACGATTTCACGCTATTTTACTATAAATAATAATAGATCTCTCTTCACAATATTTTCTTTTCGTTCTTAAGACTTTTATGTAATTTGGTTTATAATAAAACGAGAATATTTCAAACTAAAAACAAGTCGGTTCCTTGGAGACTGTCATTTAGTGGTTTTTGAGGAACCTATGAACTCATTTCATCACTTTACAGGCTGATGATGACGTATTTTTATGAAACAACCATGCAAAATACATTGTTATACTAATTCATGTTTATTCTGCACTAGTCTGGATTTATAATTAACTAGTAGCGCCCCGTGGCTTCACCCGCGTAAGTTTCGATCCCGTGGGAATATCGGGATAAAAAGTAGCCTATATATTAATCCAGTTTTTTTTTCAAAATTGGTTCACCCGTTTGAGCGTGAAGAAGTAACAAACATATAAACACACACAAACTTTCGCCTTTATAATATTAGTGTGATATCCGTTTGAAATCGCCAACCCGCCTTGAGCAAGCCATGCTCATGGCTTCGCTGTATGAAAAGAGGCATTTACCCTGCACTGGGACAGTGTAATAGACTGGTAAAAAAACTAGTTTGAAAAGCTAAGCTAACTAGGCCAAAAGATTACTGTTGCTACACAAGTAAATACCTAGGCAATGGTCTGGCACGCTGCCAATACAGAGTGCAGTTATATCAACTATTATGCCAAATGCGGTTTTAAATAGCGGCTCGGTCCTGATCTTGGTCTTATAGATGTGAAATATGGCTGGATTCCCGAGGGGTGTTTTTTCTGCGATGAAAAGTATAACTTTACGTTGCAGGTAAAGCATTATGGTGTTTTTTCAGGGCATACATCATCATCATCTGCCTAGCCTTTTCCCAACTTTGTTGGGGTCGGCTTCCAGTCTAATCGGATGCAGCTGAATTCCAGTATTTTATATGGAGCGACTGCCTATCTGACCTCCACAACCCTGTTACTGGGTAATACTATACGCCTTGGTAAGACTGGTTGTCAGACTTTCGAGCTTCTGACGACCCGTAACAACTGTCAAAGATCCACGAGTGACAGCCGGGACTAACGGCTTAACGTGCTTTCCGAGACACGGAGGGGTCTTGGTATGTAAAGATGGTCACCCATCCACGGACCAACCGCGGCAAGCGTAGCTTAACCTGATCGATCGACCCGTGCGGCTGTTATTACACACAAGCCACTCAGGGCATACATCTGTACCAATTTTCATCCAAATCCGACCAGCCGATATAAACAAACACACCGCCACCGCCGGTACATTTCTTATTATGTTATTTAAGTATATCTCTTCGTATACTGCACCGGTTGACGTAATCACGTCAACGCCGGCTGTCGCTGAAAACTAGCGCTGGGGCTCTGTCTCACATAGGGTTGCAGCATTTTTCTGAGCAATGGCCATTTTGCGTGGACGTGACGCATATTGTCCCCCTACTTGTTTTTTTTTGTGTTTGTGTTCTTTCTTTGCGTCGTGTTTACCGCAAATAAACGTATTTTCTTTCTTTCTTTATATACCTACCTAACTAACGTCCAAACAAATAAACAGCTAAACATTCGCATTTATAATTTATATTAACTACCATAACATCACGCTTGAATTCCCCAAAGGGATGAGGCGTATTATTCAGTAGGTACACCCACATTTCGCCAGTTATGCTAAAGTTCCATGTAATAGGGACCGAGAATATTTATTAGTTTGTACTTATAAAACCGACGAGGGGCTTGTGGCTAAGTAATAACAGCCACACGGTTCGACCGATCAGGTTAAGCTACGCTTGCCGCGGTTGGCCCGTGGATGGGTGACCATCTTTACATACCAAGACCCCTCCGTGCCTCGGAAAGCACGTTAAGCCGTTAGTCCCGGCTGTCATTCGTGGATCTTTGACAGTCGTTACGGGTCGTCAGAAGCCCGAAAATCTGACAACCAGTCTTAACCAAGGGGTACCTATCGTGTTACCCAGTAACTGGGTTGTGGAGGTCAGATAGGCAGTCGTTCCATGTAAAATACTGGTATTCAGCTGCATCCGATTAGACTGGAAGCCAACCTCAACATAGTTGGGAAAAGGCTAGGCAGATGATGATGACTTGTAAAACCGAAGTAAACTAAAATTGACTATGACGTCGTAGAAGGCCGCTTCTATCAAAGTAGGTTAAAAATTCATGTTCCATTAGTAGCTGTGAACAATATTTCAAAAAACCCGGTTTCCAGTTCATGCTTTGAAGAGGGAAATTGGGGGAATGTTTGAAAGACGCGAGGCAAGCGCATTGTTTCCCAAAGATTCTCATTTTGCAGCGGTAAAAAAACGAGTAAGTAGATATTTTACAGATATTTAACTTGTAGATGGCACTGGACACTTCTGGAGTGGTCCGACGCTTCTTAACTGTTCTTCGGAATTAATTTTATTGTTTCTTACTTGTAACTTTTATAGTGAGAATAAACATTATTTTGCTTCTAAATGCGACAAAAAAGTATTTTTTTTTTGACTTTGTATTAACTTTCGCTTGTCGGTATGTAAGTAAGTTTCGTGCAAGTAATTGTGAACAACTTGGCTTAGTGCAACTTTGTTCTCCTACTCGTTTGAGTCTGATCTGAAAATAGTTTTTTTTACCTCGCGTTTACACATCAAGGTATAAAACGCTATATTTTAGTATAGTTTTAGTCTAGTTAGGATTTAATTTTTATTAATTAATTAGGTATTAGTTTGGATATTTCAATAAACGCCTCTCTATTCGGTATACAACATACATACACATACATAAAATCACGCCTTCTTTCCATGGGGATAGGCAGAAGCTACAGAAGGCCTCCTGTTACGATTCTTACAAACTCCTAAAAAAAAGCAAACAAAACAAAAACGTTTCGTTTATCGTTTACATCTAAAGAATTTGTATAAAGTAAATACTTACAAAACTTGAAGAAAACTTATCAAAACAATATATTACCCAACATAAACACTAGAATACTCCAAATACTGAAAGCATGAATAAACCAGACGACGATAAAAACAAATAAGTAAGTTTTCGAACAAGTTTTTGATAAGGAGCTCCCTAGAGTCCGACCCTCGGACATTCCGCCAGTTATGACGGAACGATAATTCACTAGATTCGCTCCATTTTTCCTCAAAATTCACATATGTATGTACAGTCACGCCTATTTCACTTCGAATGGTGGCACATAAAAGTTGGGTCCACAGTATCTTTCGATAGTTATATTATGTGATACGGCAGTAATGTTCCCGATTTTGTGATAGTGATTGTAAATAATGCGAGAGGTGAAGTTATGAGCAGTTTGTATGCTAAACAGTTTTTGCACTATAGGAGGTCAAGGGGGTTCTGGGACGAGAACTTTACAGTACGTAATAAATGGTCTTCGATGTCGGAAAGCGTATTATGGAACTCGAATAGAGTTGGGCAGGACACCTGGCAAGGCGCAGTGATGGCAGGTGGAGTAAGGCTGTGGCAGAGTGGCGTCCAAGGACTGAAAGACGAGACGATATATTTTTATCTCTTTCTTATTTGCAAAATAGTTGGGCAAACGTCATCTAAAGCTATTCCAAATTTCAAGTTGATAGCATTAGTAGTTCTTGAGATATCCAGCTGTGACAGACGGACAGACAGACAGACTGATTCGCACCATAATCCTTTTTACCATTTTGGTACGGAACCCTAAAAACTAACTTTTATGCAAAATTAATGCTTCTAGACCCAGTGGGTAAAGGCTGTGCGTTGTCCGAAAGTGAATGAACGCATTTAATAAGTAGATTTGGGAACATTCCGTATAGGGGCACACGACATAATGTAAAAGCAACCTTTTGTGCTACATCACACCGGAGGGCAAAAACCCAGTTGAGTTCGAAGTGTAAAGTATCCATAGCCCATAAAATATAGTATGTTTTCCTCCCTTGCCTCTCAAAGTACCGGAACGGTTCGCAGTCCCCAATATACTACGTCTAGCTACCTTGTTTGATATGTAGGTATCTCTGTCCTTTGGAGTATGAATAAGCTATAGATTGTGGGTAGCGGGATTTTCCGAAAGGGTTACCGCTGCCCCGGAACATAAAGGGCTAAGGAAGGAAAACGGGTGGGTTTTAGTCGGTAAGAGTCTGACACTCCCTTCCGCTCCACACAGAGCGGGAGGAGTCATTAGATGATTTTCCGTCCATAAAAAAAAAGCTATAGATTGTCCTGAAACTTCGAAACTAGATATCTGCTACTGCTCGACTACAAAGATTGCAAAACAGCATTGGTAAAGTGAAAAAACAAAACGTTATGCAGTAAGGCCAATTTTTAACCGACTTCATAAGGTAGTAAAAATCACTTGGATGCCAGAATATGTCACGGTAGGTACTCGTTTCTTGAACTTCTCCTTCATAATTTTTCCTTCTTCTTTTCGTATCTAAGGTACAGTCAATAAAAGAGATAAGTATGCAGGATCGTCGGATATAGTTGAAGTTTAGTAAGAAACCGATGGATGTTCTCGAATGAAATTTAATTTTATTAATAGAAAATAAACAGCTTATTTATCAAATTAAATTTCAGTCGACAACATACATTGGTTTCTTACTAAACTTCAACTAAATCCGACGGTCCTGCATACTTATCTCTTTTGTTGACTGTACATCTATATTACAATTGTAGGCTTAGTAGGTGACTACGTTTATTGCGGCGTCAGACGCGTTGTCACAATCAATAAACCGTATTAATTTTTTTTAAGCAATACAAGCAATATTCTGGTATTGAACGGTAGCTACCGTTCAATACCAGAATATTAATATAGATTTTTAGATCGATGTACTGTCAATGGCTATTATAGCTGTAATACCCATTGACAGTCCATCGATCTAAAAATCAAAATCTCTAGACTTGTCTTATTCGTACTCAATGCCCAATCCTCACGTTTTGATCAGTCACTTTCCGGGACTTACAATTCACTGTCTTTATGTACCTATACCCTAAATCCCAGTGTCCATAAGTACGCCTACCTCAGTTCCCGACGTCCTTAAGTACTTATACGTCAATCTAAAGGGGTCAGTAGTGCTCTAACAAACGCCGAGCGCCGCCCCGGTCCGGACCACTCCGGTCCAGTGTTCCGGCTTGTTTCCGGCACGGCACAACTTTGCTCTAATTTGAACTTATTTTTTTGCGAAAAGAGATATAGGTCGGTTTTGTTTAGACTAGAGTGACACTTATATTGTTTAGACGTGTGAAAAAAAATCAGCTGTTCCCTACATTTATGTTCGCATAACTCGTCAAAATGTAGGGTACAGCTGATTTTTTTTTAAGATTTCAGGTTTTGTCCCATAGTAAAAGTTGTTCATAATGATGAGTACAATGACCCCTTAAGAGGAAAAAGGTGATTAAAATTACACCCTGTATATGGAATTTGTGATTGAAATTACTTTCCACCTGAAGGTCACTTAAAGGTATGATAGGTACAGTAATGCTATTTTGCAAAAATCTCACCGTGAAAACTTAGGTGAAGTGAGCTGTCAATAGTGTCCCTAGCATCAGGTGGAATGACAGCTCACTTTAAGCTCACTCCACCTAAGTTATCACGGTGATCTTATTACAGAATAGCACCGCTGATCATTGATTACCTAATATGGTCTCGAATTTTAATATTCATTGACTTATAATAGTCATAATTCTCCTGCCCATAACCCACTTTATTTGGGATAAAATCTTAGAAGTCAATTCTATCCTACTTCTAATTGTTGTATAAAAATGAAACTTTGTATGCATATATTTATGTACTTTGGATGACAAAACTATAATTTGGTATCTTGGAGCTGATCTGATGATGGAGCCAGTAGGGGATAGTGGAACTCTTTAGAGGCCGCCAGTAAACCTCTCGAGTTTGGGGTTATATGATTCATTTTGATGAGTTCAATATATTGCACTTGGGTGTCGATGGTCTGATGATGGAGCCAGGAAGTGGATACTGGAACTCTTAAGGCTACTTGTAAGAGTTGAGTTTACTAGTAGCCCCTAATCGTCATAACTTTGTTGACTTTGTACTTATTATATATACTAGACGCAAAAGTTAAAAATAAAAATATGTAGTTTATAAAACACAAGCTTTTATTAAAAAAATAATTAAATTACCTTAAATTGAATTCAAAAAGCGTTGAGCGCTTTTTGAATCCATACTAATATTATAAATGCGAAAGTGTGTCTGTCTGTTACCTCTTCACGCTTAAACCGCTGAACCGATTTTGATGAAATTTGGTATAGAGATAGTTTGAGTCCCGGGAAAGGACATAGGATACTTTTTATCCCGATATTCCCACGGGATCGAAACTTATGCGGGTGAAACCGCGGGGCACAGCTAGTCTATTTATAAACCTGTGGCTGCATCTAAATCGCCACATTCGAACTACGCAACATACTGACGTTACACAAAATCTTGCGTCGCGCGAGTAGAGTTTACCGCGTGACTAGCATAATTATATAGGGTGACTGGTAATTAGCGACCGATACCTAAACAAGTGATTGTACTCATGATAACAAACAACTTTTACTATGGGACCAAACCTGAAACCGCGAAAAAAAAATCTGCTGTTCAGTACATTTTGACCAGTTAGGCGAACATAAACGACTAAACAGCAGATTTTTTTTCGCAATTTCAGGTTTGGTCCCATAGTAAAAGTTGTTTGTTATCATGAGTACAATCACGTGTTTAAGTATCGGTCACTAATTACCAGTAGTCACCCTATATATACAACGTCCTGACATCAATCGTTGGGCAGTAGTAGCCTACCAGATCCAACACCCGTCTGGTCGGAGGATACTCCCGTTTATACTGGTGACCCGTGGTGATAACGTAACACTTCAAACCAATCAAAACAATTGAACGACAGAAAGTTATAGTAGGGAAAAGTTTTAACACACATTTTCTATTAAATTTATGTCACTTCATAGAAACTCGTGGTAGTTACGGAGTCTCACATTAGATCTTAAAAGTTTTCAAGTTAGGTGGAAGATGCAGTGTTATAATCTACACTTAATTTTAAAGAACAATCATGTTTCTCATCTACCAAGCCAAGCTTGTAGAAAAATTAAGATCTTAGATAATTTTCTCTTTTCGTTGACAAAACAAATTGTTCCTAGATAGGAACGCCAGTTTGGAAGTATTATAAACATTTAGATCCCGTACCACAAAAGGAATAAAACGAAACCCTCGTAGGATCACTTCGTTGTCCGTCCATCTATCAGTCTGTCAAGACCCTTTTTCTCAGGAACGCGTGGAGGTATCAAGTTTTTTTTTTTTTTTTTTTTTTTTATTCTTCATTTAATTAGGGACTTTTATGACCGCAATGCGTATGACAGTCCCATCGTACCCTAAGGAGGTATCAAGTTGAAATTAATATCAAATATGTAGGTAAATTAAGCTTCTAAGTCAAAGCAATAGAAAAAAAAAATACAGCCATTAATGCGACATATTTTAATACTCGCAAATAAAATAAAAACCTTATAAGGGTACTTCCCGTTGACCTACTCGTAGATTAATTAAATTAGGCAAGAAGCAAGGTCTTACAGCATAAAAAAGAAAAAAGTCCGAAAATCGTTAATTTGTAGTTTTGTCACATAAAAAATATATTTTTGCGATTACAAACTTACATTTGCAGTTAGAGAATTAACCGTAACGTATATCGATGTATGAGAAAACATTTTTTCAACTACAAAGTTAGGTTTGTCTTCGGATAAATTATTCATCCCTAGAAGCTGGCTAGTTTGACTTTGTCATGGAATAAAAAATCAACAAAGTGCGGTGAGCGAATCGAGCGTTTAATTAAAGCCATCATCATAGCTTTGAATCGGGGACAGGTAGGTATCGTCAACACAAATAACATCAAACAAGACGACACCACACAACATTTTAGTAACCCCAAGAGATTGGGGTATCTAAAATGCCGTATGCTGCTATCTACGCCTTCCCTACAGTCGTTACAGACTTATCAGAAACTCTAATCTTAACTGACTTGTAACATCCTGAATATTATCAACCGTATTATTTTGCAAAGACATTCGGTTATTGCCCTTGGTTATAACGGTTATTGCTCAACCCTGGATGAAAAGGCACTTATTTTTTGTAATTAACTAGTAATTGAGCTCGACTTCGGTAACAAGTGTGATTGAGACTAGGTGATGTCCTAATTAGGGTTACATTGGGTTATTCAAATAGTATAATGAATTGTTATAGGGTATTGTTACATTGCTGAAGAATATAGTTATGCGTTTCAATAGGCAGTCCCAATGGTATTTTACAGGATTGCATTATATTATATAGATAGTGCAATCCACGAAGACGCGCCCCACTCTTCTTCCTAATCTCTTACACTACAAGTGTGCAACATTCCGTTAGTGTTTTAGTTTTTTCAATACACACTAATTACTTATTACTTAGTGGGTAATTAGCGTGTATCGAAAAAACAAAACAATAGCGGAATTAACTGGCGATATTACGATTAGGAAAAAGAGTGGGGCGCGTCTTCGTGGATTGCACTATCTGTACAAGGTGGCACAAAAGTTGTCAACCGATGTTCTTTGGCTGTAATTTTTTATGAATGAAAAACTTTGGTTTTGCTTTTGGATTTTGGTTATTTGATGACTTAATTTTTTCCATTGAGTCGAGAAAATGATATCGGCTAGCCATCGTCGCAGAATTAATGATCACTCGGGCCCGATTTTTAGCATTTTCCATCACTTTTGCCAGAACTTTCGGCAATAGGTCCCCGCATTCTTGACGGATACATTCTTTGAGGGCTCCAAGAGTCTGAGGCTTGTTGGCATATACTCGTGAAATCAAAACACCCCACAAAAAGAGGTCTGGAACGGTTAAATCAGGCGATTTTGCCGGCTAGTGTAAATCGCCACAACGAGAGATTGGGCGACCCAAAACAAGTATTCTGCGTTCTTTAAGAGAATAATAGAGGATGAAAAAAACAACGGTACTCTTTCATATGCTATATTATTTTCATTAAGAATGTACGGTCACCGAGAAAAGTCGATTAACACTGCTACTTTTACACATAAAATCTAGATTGAGACAAAATTAAACGAATCATTATATTTCTGCATCATTCATAAAACTCTGTTTCGTTTTTAATTCAAACTATTTAGCCCATTTTTTTAATACTGATATTTTATTACATTTGTCGCTGACCTACCTACGCTCGAAAATCTTGGAGCTTTACACAATATGCGAAGAAAACTATTCCAAAGATAGCAACACAAATGTATTGTTTACGCCTAAAATTACCTACACAGGCGAGTTAGCTGACATTTCGCTAAACTTGGCTCGTAGGTATGCATCTTGATCGGCAATTGTTTGGCTCACTATCTACTGTTCGGCTGCCATCTTGATTATCGTTTGTCACTCATTGTTAGCTATAAAGTCACGGAAACTGTGCAGTTAGAAAAGAATTTATAGTTGCAGGAAAATTAAAAGCATTAAGTTGCTAGCTTGAAAAATAAAAATAAAGTATTATGTAAGGGACTCCTGTGTATTATTGCGAGCTGTGTTATTTTTTATAAAAAATATTCTTGCTACACAAAAATGTTATTTAAAGGTGTTTAATTAAGGCACGGGTTTTTAACGTCGTTGGTGCAACACAGCATTAATTAATTTTTAGATGTCAAACTAGGTAATACCGACCTCGGAATCCCCTAGTATGATAAATTTTCACTACTTTACTTTTAAACAATTAAAAGCATAATAATATCGTTTTATATGTATTAATTTCTTCATACATATATGTACAGGTTCCAGCACATCAATCTACCCGAAACTGTCAAATTATCCCAATCAACCTTGAACCTTATGCTGTAGCGATAAAAAGTAGAAAATCTATTAGAGAAATTTGACAGATCGTAGTAGCTTAGTGTGCTGGCGTCTGTACGTTCGAAGTCAGGATGGAAAGCTTATTACAGTCAAAATTTATATTTAATTTAAAACTACGAACCATTTATCATCTTTTCTTGATAAAACGTTGAACAAAATATCTCCTACCAAAAGATAATTATCATTTATTTCTTCAATTAATTTTTATCTGTACACACATAATTACAATATAACTATATACACTAGATACTAAAATAAAAGCCTAACTAACCTACTATACAAATAAATAAAAAATAAAAAAAAAAAGCCCAAAGGACACTTAGGCGTCTAAGTACTCATCCGCATCGCTGTCATCCGGAAACGTGCCCAGAAGACTGGCAGCATTGCCACGTTGAATGGCAATGCTAATTCTTTGACCAAAGAACGACCCAGCCCTCTGGTCACGTGAAGTATCCTACCAAAATAATTTACACACATCAAAAGTGTCTAGGGATCAAGCATTTTTATGCGGATTTCTTGAGATTGAGATGTGGCTTTGTAATAAATTTATGATTTTATAAATTTATATGGATCCTTTTTGGTGCATTTCATAATTTGAATCAGGAACTGTGAATCAAATTCGAGTAAAAGATGAAAATCAGCTGTCAATATTTTCCCTATAAAAACATACAACGCATTGAAGACATTATTAGTGCTACTGTTTCCCTACTACTGATTAAAACCAACGTTATTATGGAGCGGCGACGTCATTTAAGCAGGGAAGAAATGCTCAGAGCCGTGGGAATGATAGAAGCTGGTTCCCGGCAACGTACTGTGGCTTTAGCTCTGAATACAAGTCAGAGTGTTATCAGTCGACTTTGGACACGTTACCGAAGCACTGGTACCGTGGCTGAGCGCCATGGAGGACGGTATCGCTGCACCACACGGAGACAAGACCGATACATTCAAATCTTAACTCGAAGAGCTCCAACAATAACCGCCATGGTGTTAGCCGTGAGGCTTCATCACTCTTCAGGGAACTTAATTAGCGACCAAACAGTCAGAAACCGCTTGCATGAAGTGAACCTTCATTCCCGAAGACCGCTACGGGTACCACCTATAGCAATGCACAATCGTAGGATTCGATATCAATGGGCTCTTGAACACAGAAATTGGGCAGAAGAACAATGGCGTTTCGTGTGCTTTTCTGATGAGTCTCGTTTTGGTATGAGACCGGATACAAGACGTATACGACACTGGAGAACCCCTGGACGCCAACAGCGATTAAAATCCTGCCAGGAAGTCCATCCTTATAGTGGTGGAACCATCATGGTATGGGCGGGTATTTGGATCGGCGGAAGACTGAGTTGATTTGGATCAGAGGCAACCTCAACGCTCAAATTTATGCTGAGACGATTGTATCAGACGTCATCGTTCCTCTACAAGTGCAAATCGGTCCCTTATTTCAGTTAATGCATGATAATGCACGACCGCACACCGCAAGAGTTGTAAGACAGACTCTCGCCGCAGCTAACATCAATGTCCTGCCCTGGCCTGCTCAGTCGCCAGACTTGAACCCGATTGAGCATGCATGGGATATGCTACAGAGAAGAGCTCTGCCGAATATGGAGGGTATCCAGTCGCAAGAAGACCTTTTTTTGTTGTTGCAACGAACATGGGCTGCCATTCCACAGCGTGATTTGGATGAACTCATTTTGAGTATGCCAAACCAATGTTCTTGTGTTGTTAGTGTTCGCGGTAGAAACACGGATTATTAATTGTTTAAGTTACCCAATAAAATTTTAAAGAAAACTGTTATTTCAGTCTTTTTTTCGAACTTTTGTGTTAGTGGTTCAAATGTCAAAAATCCCTTTATTAGGAAAATGGCAAATTTCTTTATTAATGCAAAGGTGACTTGGTTTATCGTTACTGTGACAAACGAAAACACTTTATTTGATGAATCCTTAAAGAAAATTTTAATTAATATCAATCAGGAGAAAAGTTATTGCAAAAATATATGTTGATCCCTAGACACTTTTGATGTGTGTATTTATTTATATTTTTAATTACAAGTAACAAAGGACTCAAAATGTTAGTAACATAGTGGTTTTAAAACTGTCAACCTATGACGTCACACTACCAAATTACTGGCTAGATAACAATCAACAAGATGACTCAAATAAAGGGGTACAAGTTTAGCTAATTTTGATAATCATAAAGACAGATATAGCGTACTTCGTTGGTATATTGTTGGACATAAGTAAAGGAAGCCAGCTATGGATAAACGTAGGTTGTAATTTGAGAGAGCAGCCATGTTTTACATGTTTACACTATCAATCAATACCAAACACAAAGTATTTATTTCAATTAAGCCAATTACAGGTACTTTTGAATTGTCAAGGGGTCGGTCAGTCAGAAATATGAAGCCGGTTGCCCATTCCAAAGCGTAGTAGGTTCCTACGGAGAGGAACAGTCAAGAAACTACACGCTCTCTCATTAAAATCAAAATACCTACTATCAAATTGCTACATACATGATAATGTCAAAAGCCAAGGTTAGATATTATTAGTTGTGTAGATTCCAAGTATCGAGCTTTTGATCCAAATTACTTTTATATGCGAAGAAAAATCAAGAAAAATTCTTCAGTACCTAATCTTTTTCATCCTCAAACAGCTATATGATGTATTGCTGAACTACGAACTTAGCAAATCTTCCAAGTAATACATATGTCACCTGTCCCACCGCTTCAACGTGCTGACGTGAAAGTGATTAGCTATCGACTATTTTCTCGCTCAAGAAACGCACAATAAAGAGAATTCTCGCTGATCAATCAGCGAGCCTACATCTATTTGTACGTTTTTTGAGTGTGAAAATAGTCGATAGCTAGTCGCTTCCACGTCGTCAGCGTTGGGCCAGAGGTCTATATCTACCTAAAAGATTTGCCAAAGTATTCTACATAATGTGCAGTAGATCAGCAACACACTGCCATCTTTAGGCGACTTCGGGATATTTATTTTGTTTAAAGCATTTATAGGGATGACCGTGGAAATTACGTTGAAATTTCTTGTCTTGTTCTCAAGGGTTGGCAACTGACAACTGTAATTCTCTTGCAGCCGTTTACCGCAGGCCGGTGCAATTTTTTTAAATATACGTGTATATATTATACCTATATTAATTTATTTAATGATGCTCAAGATAGTACTAAGTTAGGGACCAACGCTATCTCAATTGTAATTTTATTATGTTGAAATAAAGGATTTTTCAGAGCAGTGGTGGCCCAGTCGTAACGGCCGCGACTTACGAGTTGTAGGTCGTAGGTTCAAACCCAGACAGGTGCTTTACTTTATGTAAATTATTTATTTAATCACCACTGCTCTCACAACGCTAAAGGAAAACATATGAGGAAACTGGCAAGTCCTAGTATCAAAAATTCGAAGACATGTGACATCTACCAACCCGCACTTGGTCAGCGTGGTGGATTACGGCCCATTTCCTCTCACCGAGAGGAGGCCTGTGTCCCAGCAGTAGGAACATTATAGGCTGATTATGTAAACGATTTTTACTTTACATCAAACCACTGCATCTCTAAAATATACCACAGCCAAAATGCTTATTATCGATGCCTACCTACTTATAAACCTGTGTTACAAGCCGATACAGATATTACCAGTTTTGGCAATATTTATCAATTGGTTTGAGTAAAGCCAATAACAAGATAACACCAAACGATATCGTTGAACCCATAAAATATCAGTTTCTGAATGGAATCGACCTTTAAAGCCCTTTGTAAAAACACATCGGATATTCTGAGATTTAACGTTCCGTTCAGAAACGCTCGCGAATAAAAATGGATTTTGTTTTTTTTTACGTTCGTTCTGATCGTTGACAAAATAAATATTGGTTGATAACGCTGTTAGGTTTTATTATGAAGAGATTTGTACTTGATATCAGGATAGTCATTTCATTGCTTCTGTCTTGACGGGGCTAGTATTGCACACAACTGGTGAAAACATAAGGTGGATCTCACACTACCACGAGCCACGCTCCGGTGCGCGGCACACGCGAAATTGAATTTTTATGGGCCCGTGATTTCTATATACAAAGTCAATAAAAACGCGTTTCCGCGCGGGGTATTTGGGCCCGTTACCCGCGCCCCGTCACGTGGTGCGTTGTAGTGGAGATCCACCCATCTGGCGAAATGTGGGTGTACTATGGTCCTCGTCTGCCTTAAGGTCTATTCAAACCTAAGCGGTATTCGCTGCGGCTGTGGGTAGAGGTACAGACGCCAGCACATCAACCTACTACAATCTGTCAAATTTCTTTAAGAGATTTTCAACTTTATCGCTAGAGTATAAGGTTCAAAGTGGATTGGGAAAATTTGACAGTTTCGGGTAGGTTGATGTGCTGGCGTCTGTACATACCACGCGGGTTTCGCTCAGGTATTTAGTATCATGTTCCGCGGCTAGAGCGACCTGAGCGGTAGTCGCTGCCGCTGTGGGTAGAAGTGCATATACCGCGCGGGTTTCGCTCAGGTATTTAGTATCAAGTTCCGCGGCTAGAGCGTGAAATCCGCTTTGGTGTGAACAGTAATATTACCGCATACCAACTCGGTTTTCTCTACCGCAGACGGTAGCGAATACCGCTTAGGTTTCAGGCTGGTTTTGGGACTAGAATTTAAAGATACTAATAAGTCCACACTGAATATGATTTGCTAGCTGGCGAACTTAGAAATGTTATCTGGAAAACGCAGGTTCCACTGTTCGACTTCGAAAACTTATGCCGAGTTATGCCCGTTTTCACTAATACTCTCTCGGGGCTGAGCCAACCGTTGAACATCCAACAAGGCGCTTTCATTTAGGCGTCATCATCATCATCTGCTAGCCTTTTACCCACAGATGTTGGGGTTGGCTTCCAGTCTACCCAGATGCAGCTGGATATTAGTATTTTACATGGAGCGACTGCCGATCATACCTCCACAACCCAGTTTCTGAGTAATATGATACCCCTTGGTAAGGACTATTAGTCCGACTTTCGGACTTCTGGCTGCACGTAACGACTCGTAAGATCTACCAATTTAGGCGAACCTCAATACAGGTTACCAGCTAAGACGCTAAAATAAGTTCTGTTGTAATTCTCTTTATGATTTTTCCCTAAATTGTAAAATTATGTTTATTAACCACACTTTAAAAAAAAAACTCCAAATGACAGCCGGGACATGGCGCTTTAATTTAGGCAGTATTGGCTGAATAGTCGACATCGGCATTTAAATTTGCTATAAAAAAAAATAGAATAGAATTATTATTTTGGTGTCGCCTGGTGTAAGTAAAAATAAATAGGATACATTATTCTAAACTATATCTCCGTTGCTTCAGCTCCTGTTTCCGCAAATTTTCGTGTTAAATTCGTAATTCCGACACCGTATCGTTCCGGCCTGCAGCCATGATCTAGCGAGCTCGGCGCGTGAAGCCTGCGTGGCGGTGTTGAATAGAAAATGAGCGAGCAGCTACACATCCCATACAAATGCTTATACGCTTGCTGAATGCGGTCGTGTGGATGCGAACTAAAATGTATTTATTGGTGAAAATGTAAAATTAAACGCACGGAAAGACTTTTAAATACACTGAGGTATGCAAAGAGTAGTTTCAAATACAACTCTTAAGAATCGAATCGACAACGTGCTTGTCTAAAGACTAAAATATGAGTATGTGGCGGCATTTATCTGCAATGCCACATGCGACCTGTCTTTGATGTGCAGGTCGCATGACGTACAGCCTGATTAAAACTTTATGGCGGCTCGGAATATGAGGTGAGTCGCTGCGCAGTAGCAAATTTACGTGTCAACGGGGGTGAGGGCTGCGGTACTGCGCAGTGAATAGCGCACTTCAGAGCCGCTATAAAGTTTGAGTCGGGCTGTACCTGACGCACTGACGTCACACAAATCCTAGCAAGCAAAGTTAAAAAATCTGTAGGTTGACTTGCAAACACGAATAAAATACACAACTCTTATAAAAAAAAAAAAAACAAAAGATATTAAGACAACTCTTTCTGATACTGGCAACAAAGTTTAAAACTCGCTTTAAAGTTGTAAGCACTTCTTCGTTTCTCATGTCTGCACGCCATAATAGAATAGCTTATGCCGTGTTGAAAAGATTAGGTAACCAGTTAACAAAACGGTGGCAGTGTTTCAAGGTGATTATTTCCACGTAACTTGCGAAATTCTAAATTTCTTAAATTTTTTGGAAAGAAATATTGAATCATCTTTCATCGTTCATTTTGAAAGTAGTGGTGGCCCAGTGGTAACGACCACGACTGGCGGTCGCGGCCGTTGTTGTAAGTCGTAGGTTCGAACTCAGACAGGCGCTTTAGTTTGTGCACATGTCACCACCGCTGCTCTCAAAACGGTGAAGGAAAATATCGTGAAGAAACCGGCATGTGCTTGAACCAAACATTCGAAGACATATGGCATCCAACCCGCACTGGGCCCGCGTGGTGGATTACGGCCCACTCCCTCTCGAAGAGAGGAGGCCTGTATTGCAACAGTGGGAACATTATAGGCTGTATGATGATTATGAAACTGTTCCTCAATACGGAAATCGGGTGTAACTGTCCAGTTTGTGCCGTAGTATAGTCTCGTATATATAGACTCTTTTAAGGCGACTACATGATCTAAAGCGCGGTCTTTGTCGGACTGCATAGAAAAGAAAGAGAAGCGCGATGGCACAACGCTGGTAATTTAATGCAAAATATGAAGCAATTATCTATTTACAAAAATGTATTGTTTGGACTAAAAAATTAAAACACTAGTTGTTTCTTTCTTTGCTTGCAGAATAATCTGACAAAAAATCATAATGGTTGTAGTATATTAGTATGGTTTTTATTGTAAAAAGAAAGTTTTTAGAGGTATCTTCATGATTTTTTTTTATCGTATCAAATTAGTTGTATTATGTTTTCAACACACTATTTATCTAGCATATATCCTGAAAAATATCATATATTTTTCTGATTTTGTTTACTGTAGTCGATGATATAATTTTATTGTTTCTAAAACTTTAGTTTTTTGCGTTTAGGTCCTGTAAGCCCCTTAACGCATTCATCTAGGGTTTCGTATGTCAGCATTATAATGTAACATACATTCGTGAAAGACTGTATTCCTTCTAGCCTCTTATACTGAAATTGACTGCCAAAACCTTTATAGTTTAAACAGAAACGCGAAACTAATTCCGGCCGCGCTGTGAAACTCTAAACTGTGTACCCACCGCAAGATATAAGCGATTAGCGTAAATAGTATTTAGTAGTATTTAGATTCGCCGCAAAAATTATTTAGTTTTCTGTTAAAATTAGAAATAGCTATCTCAATTTTGTTCAATAATATTGCAAAAAAGATGTAGCTTCCGCCTATGAAACCGTTTCTAAAGATTAGTAGTGCACTTTTTCACCATAAATAATATATTAGCTTAAAGGTACATAATTGAATTTATAACTTCCGTAGTTTGGACTTTGCGTTATCAATCATTCAATGATAAAGATGGCACAGTGCTTAGTTTTTTTTTTCTTAAAACGCATTTCGCAGGTCATCCTTGGAGCTTCTCGGCTGATTAATAGGGCTATCCTAAATAAAGCCAGGGCATAAAAATTAAGAGCCTGTCCAGATGAGGCGATTGACTCGCGCGTAGACATTCGCGCGTTCCGATCACAACCGCTTTATAAGAGTCCATGTTTATAACTGGCAGGGAATCCGTCCTAGCGTAGAAACGCGGTATTTGGACGCAATATAAATTTAAGCGCGCGAGTCCACTCGCGCGCAGAACGCCTCATCTGGACAGGACAATACGCTGACACCCCCTGTGGGTACGGACCTTAGGGGAGGGTAGCAAGGAACAGGCTGGATCAGATCTAAATATGGCTATTTCAGCCTGATACGAGAGATCTCTCAAACGTCCATCACGTTTATATCGGTCTACAGGACCTTATCAAATACACAATATAATGTCATCAATACCACGATTAACCCATTGGGTCTTTTGCTTCTAATAGTTTTAGTACATCTAGTTCACACAATAGGTTTAATACACATTAATTCATCAGCTTATACCTTGTTCCGATTGTAAGACATAACGAAACCCAACTAACTTAGAGAACACAGTTCCGAATCAGTTTATCTTGCAGTCTTCGGAAGTCCAATAACAACTGCAAGACTCAATTTGACGACTATTACTTACTATTATTTTTACAGACTGCTGTGTAAAAACTAAGATTGTGGGGTAAATATAACCTATTACTGCTAAAGAAGAAATCTCATCTCCGAAACTTTTTCGCGCACCTGTCTTTTCACGCAAGTGGGCTCGCGCAAATGTCTTTCGCGGAAACGTCTTTCGCGCAAGTTGATTCGAGCAAGTGTCTTTCGCGCAAATGTCCATTCGCGTAAATGTCCATTTGCACGAAATTACTTTTCGAGCAAGTGACCTGCTACCGGTCAAAATGTATAGTACAAGTATTTTTTTTAATAAACGACGATTCTGAATCATTTACTATCTATGGTAACACTTTGCACTTTGATGAAAAATTAAGCAGTACCTTTGTACTCAAATCTTAATTATGTCATATCTTTATGTATTTTACTGTGTGTATATAAATAATAAAATAAATAAAATTACATCGATCGTCACCGGTTTCTAATTAAGAATATCTGTACGCACCTTTATTATTATCACTAGGGCCAATTTGCATAAAATTTTTGGCGATTGTTTGTCTAATTTTTGTTTACCCTCGGACTTTTATAAATAATTATGAGTTCACAATACACAATCGTGTATTGTGAACTCATAATTTTTTGTTTGTGTTTCGTGTTCGTGTTTGATTAAACACGAACACGAAACACAAACGAACGAAGAACGAACACGTACGAACGAACAAACGACACACGAATTAATAATAATTTCCGAATCGATAAAGCGCCTTCATACATTAGTTTTATAGAAATGGACCTTTCATTTTGAGCTTTGATTCTGCTTAAAGTAAGTCAGTGTTCGATTAACCATTAATTGAAAATCACAGTGTGATAGAAATCGAACACAATCATAACTAAACAGTCAAAAGCTGTTTATTAAAAAAAAAAACAACTACGATGGTTGGTCCAGCTTCCAAAGATTTAAATCGTTATCAATTTGCCCTCAACGCGCGTAGGTACTAAGTCGTGCAAAAAAGTGTCCATACAATAATTTAATGTCTTTGGTCCATACTGAGAAGAATGAACTCACATAATAATACGTTACCATGGTAACGCCATTATTAAACAATGTTGCAGAGACTTGCTTGGTTGTCATAACAATCAAGTCAAGTCTCTGCAACATTGTGTCAGAGGAGTCAAAATAAAATAGAAACGAGCTTTTGACGCGAAAGGGCAAATCTACGAGTTAATTCTTTGCCTGGGCAATAAAAGGAAAATTTCATTGCTTACAATGTTTATTTATCAGCCTTATCGCAACTATGTTCTGGTCAGCTTCCAGTCTGACCAGAAGTAGCTGCATAACAGTATTTTACATGGAGCGACTGCCTATCTGACCTCCACAACCCAGTCACTCTTAATGGTTGACACGATACCCCTTGGTAAGATTGGTTATGAGACTTTTGGGCTTCTGAATACCCGTAATGACTGTCTCAGATCTACAAATGACAGCCAGGACCAACGGTTTAGCGTGCTTTCCGAGACACGAAGGGCTCTCAATATGTATTCGATGGTCACCCATCCACAAACCAGCCTCGGCAAGCGTAGCTTAACCTTTGGTTGACCCGTGCGGCTGTTATTATTTCGCCACGAACCCCTCCCCATAAAAATGAAATTTTATTCGTAGCACGGATATTGGATGAAATCTATAAACCAGTCGTTTGCAGGAATGAGCCCGCGATTATTGAGTTTTAAATTACGTTTTCCTTCAAATGGTGAGCTTAAACGAAATAATAATTAAAAAACTCGGTATTAAAGATAGATTGCTATCTGAGAATCTTCTTAATCTAGATAGAAAGTAGATGTGATTGCAAGCGCTACTGCTGATCATGAGGTCCTGGGTTTAATACCCGGGTAGGGCAAAGTGCTATTAGATTTTTCCATCAGGAATTCCCAGTAACAGTCCGGAGTCTGAAATAATAGGCAATAGGCTCGCCCTATGTTACATGGGACTTAAACATAACTGGCGAAATGTGGGTGTACTATAGGTACACCTCTGCTTAACCCTTCAAGGATTACAAGCGTGCTGTTATGTTAATATAAACTTGATTTGGCTTCTACACCAAGACTTGGTGACGCCAAAGGCTGACGCTAAACAGAACTTAATCTAAACTTTGCAGTTCTCATCAAAAATGGTTCCGTAGGTAACTATTCGCTGAATATTTAATTTTAACAAGATTGAAATGTTATGGGCAGGTAGCAGAAGTCCTTCGGGCTGAGTACTGAGTTGTAATCGAATTCGTAAACTAGAAACGAGTAAGCTTAACTTTCGACGTATTCAAATTTGATAATGCAAAAAAAAAGTGCTCACCTCATAATGCTTTTTTGATCGTAGAAAAAACCATAGATATAGATATTACATTAGTTAGTTTCTTATTAATTATAATTAAACTACTTTAAGAAGAGCGATTTTCAATAGGGTTCATCCAATGGGTGAAACGAATCTATTGAAAAAAAATTACTCAATTAATTGATTTTTTCGCAAGCAACAATGTTTTCAGGTTTCACACTTGACTGACGGGAAATTTTTTAGAGATATTTTGATGGTCTTTTTCGTTTCTATTGCATTAAATCAATTTTTGAAAATAATCAATTTATGAATTAATCTCTATTAAATTATCTATACAATGGTATATAAATTAAGTAGGTTCTGTGTATAGCAGGAGTATAGCAATAGAAACAGTTGCAGAAAGGAGGCAACATAGTAGATTGTATGCCAAGGGAGCAAACAAGTATTTTGAAGGCGAGAGTGTTTCTTTGAATCCAGAGCGCAGCGAGGGATTCAAAGTACGTCACTCGAGCATAAAATAGCGTTGCTCCCGAGGTGGACACTCTACTTTTTATCACCCTCTATGAAACAATAAGTAAGTGCAACTTATGAATAAGAATAGTACGTTTATTTATTTACGTACAATTTTGAGTAAACAATTGCGAACGAAGGCAGAATGCTTTTCGCGCATTCTTTTTTTTTTATTTGGCTCGCTCGCGTTTTACTTTATCATATAGCTTGTTATTTCTTCATTGTTCGTGATTGATGTCTTTGGTGATTGGAAATTTTACTAACAATATCCACATTCCAAATTCAAATCACTTTTAGTCCCTAGGGATTAAAGAGCTATTTTAGTACCTGTTTGCGAAGATTACACTAGCTCTTTTTGAATAGATGTGACAAAAAAAATTTCGATCGTAAAGCACTCTAATGCTTCGCATTATGAGTCGTGCAATATTCAACACTCTGAAACAATTCATGTTAGACAAATGGATGTGGAAATTGAGTTTCATAACCATTAAAACCACTTTACCTTATATTACCATTTAAACCAGCGGGGTAATTGCGTAAAACACTATCAGTAGCAGTAGCTTTCATTTTGACAGTTCAACAACATTCATTGCGTTCTTTATGTTGTTGAGCAGAAAATTGTTTTAACATATGAAGCAAAGGATTAGCAATATCCTTCAAAATGATTCAGACTGTGTTTGAATGTGTGTTACGCAATTAGGTATCTACGAAGACTATCACTAGTCTTTGCAACCCGACTTACATTATTTCTTCATTATTATTATCTGCCATTTCTGTCCCACTGCAGGGCAAAGGCCTCCCTTCCCTCCTTCCACTTGTCTCTATCCAGTGCTGTTACACCATAGAAATAAAAAAAATGGTCGTGGTGACCAAGACGAAGACAAAATGACGAAGTTGGACATTCTCGGGTAGTTAAATAATATTGACAAGAAGCTTCTACGAAAAATAACAATAAGATTGTTAGCATTGTTTTTTATCCATACTTAATATTATACATTTGAAAGTAACTCTGTCTGTATATTACCTTTTCACGCTTAAGCCACTGAAAGAATTTTGATAAAATTTGGCAAGGAGATAGATGGCATTCTGAGAAAGAACATAGGCTTTTCGTGCCGGTAGCACGTTCCCGTGGGATACTTTCCGACATCTATGCGGGCGATGCCGCGAGCAGAAGCTAGTCCTAAATATAATTCCAGATTTTGTATTAAAAACTAAGCCCCTAGCGACAAATTCCCGACTGGATCGTAAATCGAAAGTAATGATGTGTGGACTCTGTCACTCACTACAATAACACCTTTTGCACCCTGGCGTCCTATATAATCATTTTATTATCGGAGATTACATTATTGAATTCGTAGACTACTATCAACAGGAAGAGTCTGAATATATTTTTATCTTTAGTGTCCTTTCATGAAGTCAATCTAAATTTTAATAAGACAGTCCCTTTTTATCTTTAATCGACGTTTATACTTTCGCTGTTATCATAATCCTTCCGCGAGAAATCTGTTACACCACCACCATCATTAAAAACAACTCCAAAGAAAGATTTCGGTGTATTAATTCAACGCTCGCAAAGCCACTGGCGAGCCACTAGAACGGTATAAATTAAAACTTCAAGTATTCCAAACACTGCGCTCACAGATGAATTGCAAATTACAAGAATTGAAACAATCTCATAAAACGGCTCTGTTACTCTGTTCCAACGTTAAAACTCCTTTCATTCATTGAGGATTGATTAAAACACCCGACGATTATAACAAAAAATAGGTCAGTGGGACCACTGTTATAGAAAATTTTCAAAGAACGTTCCGTGGTTTGCAGCACAGGCTAATTTTGGCTTTGTTGCGGCGCGGTCCGTTCGACCGTGGAAAACATTTGAGAGGAAAGTTTTGCGTCGAAACGGCGAAAGCATTTCGTGGTTAGCCTATTTTAAGTTTCATAGAATTCATTCAGGTGACTATCCGGCTTGCTTTCCCGTCTCCAAATGCGTGGGGATTCTTCAAGGTGTTGGAATACAAAATGTTTTATAGAATTAATTTTTTCCTTATTCATGTGTAAGTCAGGTTGGCAAAAAGTCTCGTGCGTCCCATACCCAAATAGATTGCAATTTCGAGAGTAAGGGTCTGCTTCAGAGGTACGAGTATATAAGGGTTGCTCTGATATGATTACACATTCAGGTACTGGGTTGTTCACATAGAAATATATTGAGCCTTTCGGTCACCGTTTAGATTTTATGAAAAAGTAGCTGTGCCCACGACTTCGTTCTCGTGGATGTTGAAAAACAAAAAAGTAGTCAGTTTAAGTTACTCCTTAGTACAAGTTACAAGTTAAGTAAGATCAGCTATCTGCAACTGGAAGTCCCGTCAAAATGGGTCCAGCCGTTTCGGAGATTAGCCGGAACAAACAGACAGACAAACATTCCAAAAAAGGTTTTTTTGTTATAAGTACTGCTTGCATTTAGTAAAAAGCTGTTATTTTGACATTACAAACAGACACTTAAATTTTATTTATTTGTATGTATGTATGTATTTGTATGTATGGATTGTTCATACTATGGACAGAATCTTGAACTATTGTTATGATAAGTACTGTACTCCATTTTCTTTTTGGAATTATTTTTTTGCCAAACAAAAGAAGATCAACCTCAACCTGAGCTTCTTTTGAAACCGGTACTTTCCATTATTAGTTGTAATTTTGGAAATTGAACGAGGTCTAAAAATGGTCAGATTACTTTATAGCCAAAATCTGCTTGGAAGTATACAAAAAATAATTTTCCCACGTAAAGCCAGTTCACAACTACACAATAACTTACTGCGCAAGTTTTTCCTCCGCCACGCCAGTCTAAAAGATTTATTCGAAGGCAGGGCATGAATTCATAAGACTATATCCATATCAATTCATTCGTATCTCTCTGGTCAAAACTCATGAGGACGTGCCTTGAAAAGTTATTTGATTTATGCGCCGCCTCCGTGTCGTCTATGGGAAGTTTAAGATCTTGCCTAAAGGATTATATAATGTCGTATTGATAATCAGCTGACGCCGAAGATTACGTGCTGTAGCTGACTTTGAAGTGGTTATTTATGTATTTGGAATGTATCTTCCTCACAGATAAATGGCTCCGCTTGATGACAGAGAGGGCGCAAAAAGTAGTTCGCGTTATCGCGACAATGTAGCATTAGGAAACTGATATGAATCTATTTTTGTCGAAGTATCTTTTTACCCGACTGCGCCAGAAGGAGGGTTATGTTTTTCAAGAGTATGTATGTATGGTATGTATGTATAATTGTTTGGCACGCGCTGAACGGCTCGATGGATTTTAGCTTGAGAGGTGTCGTTAGATGCGTATTTACTGTGAGAGTGACACTGGGTATATCAAAATAAAAAAATAAAAACAAAATGGCGGATTTTTAGCGCAATATTGTCTTAAACAAATTTTTTTTTTCTCAAAAACCATACCATTTTTATTATATTTTGAAATTCAAATGGGTTCCGCTTGCTTCCAACTTTCATTTAATTTAAAATGGGCTTGTTTTTAGCTTTTCAGTTTTTTTTACTTAAGTTTTTACCGCAGTCGGGTTTTTTAATTTTTTTAATTACTTTTTTATTGTTATTATGAATATCTTCAACTAGTACATGATGGAATGAAAATAGGACTGAAAAATCCCAGGTAAGTATTATTGAGTTTTTCCCCAGTCAATTCTCAGTAGCAGCTTGAATTCTGAATTTGTGCCCGGTTGATGGCAATAGGCTTAGCAGGGCTTCTATGGGACTTAAACTATACTATTATGTAGATACACCTCTGCTTAACCTTTCGGTGTTTACAGGCGTGATGTTATGTTATCTTAATATTTTTATTTCCTTTTTTCACAGACTTTTCTGGCAGTTACAGATGCTAGCACATCAAGCTACTACAATCTGTCAAATTTCTTTAATAGATTTTCAAATTTATCGCTGAAGCATAAGGTTCAAAGTTTATTGGGAAAATTTTACAGTTTTGGTTAGCTTGATGTGCATATGTACCTTCATCCAACAACTCTACCTATAAGTTATAAATCTTTTGTAATTCGTACCTAGTTCCTACCAAACTATCAAGCACAATACGCCAACAGCTTTGAAGCGTACACTTTCTAGACGTGAAACGGACGCAGCTTTCAAGTAGTTCCACCAGTTTCAATACCGTCTTCAACTATGAACCAGGAGGCAAGCAAAAGTTAACTGGTTTTTTTCTTAACAGTTGTATTTTTTGTGAGATTTTTTTTTAAATTATGGAACACTGCTGCTGTAGAAGCTATTATTGATTCAAAAGATGGGCAAGCCGCTTGAAATACTTTAGCAGGGGGCGATTTTATTTTACAGAATGGGGATGAAAAGAAAAAAATAAAAGTCAAGAAAACGTAATTTCATACAAACTTCGTCAATTAAGAATGATTGGGTACGACCCGTTTTAATATATACCTACCTTGTTTATTTAAACTGGAGCAAGAATAAACAAACTCAAATTCGTCGAATCTGACTCGATTGGGCAGTGTTCGGGAAGCTACGTAATATCTTCTCGTCTCACATGCCGCAGTTTCTCAAGACGAAAGACTTTGAACTATGGCACTAAAACGTGAAAAGGCAATGAAGAGGGCTATGCTTTGAGTTTCCCTACGTGATCGGATCAGAAATGAACAGATCCGTAGAAGAATCAAGGTGACCGACGTAGCCCGGAAAAATTGTCAAATGAGCAGGATAATTGCTCGTAGAAGGTAGAACGCTCGTGGAACAGATGGCCGATGGGGCCGAAAAGTTTTGGCGTGGCGACCGCGTATCGGAAGACGTTGAAAAGGCCTCCCATAAGGTGGACCGATGACCTGGTGAAGGCCGTAGGAACCTTTGAAAGACATTCTGGAAGCGTAGTTAAACAAACAAATATACAACGATGACAGACTCTTGATTTAACGTGACGAAAGGCTGACGAGTTGTGTTGGAACAAGGCACAAACTGTGAGTGATTGAGTGTGTGAACTTGGAAACAAGTGAGTGTATGAGTTTGTAGCTTTGTTGAATGCGGTAAAATCAGTTAGAAATTGTTTCTTACTTTGGCTGTTGTTTTGGGGCAAGTAAATATAGGAAACTTTTTGAAGATGTCACCGTATATATCCTATCTATGTATGTATATTAATTATAACATACTTGTAGGTGTATTTCCACTGCGAGATTTCGATAATGAGTTTTCACGAAATTACGTACATAGTATTGCGATTGCGAGCCAAGTTATCGAGTAATAGTCGACCAACTTACATTTGCAGTTACTACAATGTTAAGTTTGTTCTTAGGATAAATTCATCCCAACTACGGAACCCTTAATTGTGCTTGGTCCGACAGGCACTTGGCCAGTTTCTTTTAATTTTGTCTGATCTGCTGCCGCGGGTTTTGATATTACAGAATTAACTTCTGATTTTTCATTTACAGAAACAGCACGAACATCTCCCGTTTATGCCTTGTGGCACTCGAGAAAATCGGACAAGAGCAAATAAACCGATTTTCAACATCGCACTCGAATTGAAAATCGATGTGCTAATCGTCTCGAACTCCTTTACGGCACCAATTAATGGGAACAAACTTTCTGAACTTAATTAGCGAATTCGTTAAGTAGAGCTTCTAATTTAGTCACTGGGTTTCAGAACTGAACTTTTGACTTATTTCTGTCTTCGTTCAGACTAGTTGAGCGGCAAATAAATGAAATGAGAGTAAAGTTTACCTTTTGTTGTTGTTGGGAAAGCTTTGTTTCGCTGTTGTTCTAAGTATTGACACTTTATAGGTAGTTAGTTATGGTGAAGTGTGATGGAAGCCATTAGTGTCTTAGTAAGTGTCTTATTGTTTCATCATTTTCTGTATCTTAATCCACTATGCATAGGCCTAAGAGGTATCTCTTTTGCTAATGATTTGCCCATTCGGCCTGTGGTCAACCTACCCCGGTCTTGGGTTAAGGTTGACTAAGATTTCTCGGGTCTAGTAGCAGAAAAAACTTGAATACATTTTCGGTTTTTTTGTCTGGAGTTGACCTTTGACCGAGGATTTGTTAGCAGTTCAGCTAACAGATGGGTTGAAAACAACGAACGATCAAGGAATTACAAGAAAGACCCGACCCAATATATTATTATTTTCTTTTGCTATCAAGCTTAGAGCTTCAAGCCTATAGGCAGGATCGAGTTGAGTAGAAAAAAGAAATGGATGCCTATACACTGCAGTGGGACAACACAGGCTGATTTATTTATTTTGTTATCAAAACATGCGCTTCGTAATTCATCTTCAATTATATTAACCCTTTCATTTTAAAATTACGTGGTTACATCAATTTTTGCGTTTCATTGTTCAATTTTCAATACTTAATTGACATTGACAACCGACTGAAGCCTCGGTAAATTTAATAATAAAATATTTACCAAGGGAATACTCATGTTCCATTTTCTTATGGTTAGTTATGTAACTTTATTATCAGGCTTTGAAAGCACATAGCGCGTTAATATTACAAATCTATGTCAGTACAACAATTAGGATTGTTTAATTGTTGTACTAACATAGATTTGTAATGTTAACATGCTACAATACGCAATACGCTATTATTTGACACAATACATTATTTGCCTGTGTAAATAAATTATATAATATTTCGCAACTATCATGTCAACTTGTTAAATGTTATGTAAGTTTTAAAGATAATGAACGGGTTGGGTGCCTATTTTAGGAAGATTGTCTTTTGTTTAAATAATAGCCTGTTATTTGCAAAACCTTGACATTTATATACCCTTCATCATAAATCCCTGTTGTTTTAAGAGACTATAGAGACTATAATACCATCCTAGTTTGATAAAAGTCATGGTTATAGGGTATGATAACCAATAGAATACCACACTCCATTCAATATCAGCCGATCAATTTCGTCAGCTTTTCTTTAAGCTCAAACAATCAACCAATCTCACTCGTCACACAAACACACACGCATACGCACATACAATCTTAAACACCCCACAACACAACGGTCAACAACCCCGCATAATGGGCGGAAAACTTTTTCACAGAGCATAAAAGCAAATGCAAACAAGGCACCGTTTATGCTTTCAGATGTCAACTTACAAAGGGTAATGCATTCCCCTCTTGTATAAGAATGGGGAGAAAAGGAATCGTAATGCATGCGATCTCAGTATCTGCAACAGCGAGGGTTATTCCACTTTGCCCCACCAAGTTGTACCACTAGTGGGACGAAGTTGAATGTTTTAATTGATGTCTAGTTTGTTCCGCTAATCAATTTATTAAAGTAAGTGTTGAATTTAAAAGAATTCATTAACAGCATTATTTTGTAAATTCTCTTAAATCCTAGTACATTTTTTTCTGCCAAAATGGATTAGCGGGACAAAGTGTATATACATTTTTTAAACCCACTTTGTCCCATCAGTGGGACAACTTCTTGTTGGGGCAAAGTGGAAAAATTCTACAGTGAAGGTATATTTTAAATGTATTTGGTTCAAGCACAATACGAGTAGACGGATTTTATTATAAAAGGCAAGAGTGGTTTGTTTGCAGATAAAGTATTGTGCTGAATGGGATAAGCTTGGCTTCGAATGTAACTATGTTATGATATTTTTGTTCAAGATATTACGTATGTTGATCTAGTTTTCTTTTACTAAAGTTCTAGCGGAGCGGTAGCGGGATGGAATTTAATTAGGTTGCTGAAAATATGAACATGTTGAAAAAATATTATGGTAGATTCTAGCAAAAATTGAGCTACAGTGGAATGTTCTTTTCTGAGTAAGATAAGTGATTGGGTAAAAAAGAAATACTAACTATTAATAGTTTTAGTTAGGTCAGGATATTATATTATATTTTTATAGTTTGTTACTTAGTTAAGGGCAGATTTTTCAATAGTCAGTTAACTTTTATCCGAAGAATAATTATGACAATTTGACATATTGTCTATACAAAAGCTGTCAATCCGCAATGTTTATTCCTCAGATAAAAGTTATCTGAATATTGGAAAATCAGCCGTTAGTATAAGAAGTTTATCCAGTGTATATAGGGTGACTGGTAATTATTAGTGACCGATCCGTGATTGTACTCATCATAACAAACAACTTTTACTATGGGACCAAACCAAATCGCGAAAAAAAAATCAGCTGTTCCCTACATTTTGACGAGTTATACGAACATAAATGTAAGGGAACAGCTGATTTTTTTTCTCGCGATTTCAGGTTTACGTACGAACTAGCTATGGCATGAGTTGCCCGCGCGCTCCCCGCGCCAAGCAGCCCGCGCCCGCGTTTCCACTATGGACGCTCAAATTAAGTTCTTATGTTTGAGTACGCCACTAAGCCTGCTTTTGTCTGCTAACCGAAACGTTTGTCTTCAGTTACTTCATAATTTGCGTTAACAGTCAACTGCTTGGTAAATCTAGTGGTCGCAAGCGCGACTGCTGAGCGTGGGGTCCTGGGTGCAATTCCCGGGTTGGGCAAAGTGATACCTATTAGATTTTTCCATTGGGCATTCCTTTGTTACCACTTGGAGTTTGGAAGTTGGCGGTCTGATATCCAAGTATTTATAATAAGGTTTATAATCATAATAATATATTGTACTTAGATTTAAAAGAATCTCGGTGTTTTGACATATCAGTGTGTGATATCAGGAGATCGTACCAGTACAAAACAGCGGTGGGTCATGATCATTAACATTTCAGTCGAAAGACGTCTACTGCTGAACATAGGCCTCCCTCAGGTATCGCTAGTTCAACAGGTTCTGTGTTTTGATGGGTGCACACAGTTGAGTATTAGCTATTAAGTATGTTATCCTGTTTTGTATGTTCTGGCCCGTAAGCCACTGGTTTTATTGCCGGGTATATTTTTTAGTGTGCATACACATGAGAGACACTCGTCAAAGACAGAGGCAATTACAACCGTCGTAGACGCGCGTCGCTCATGTGTATGCACACTAACCCCCTTACTAATAAACGTTGTATACCGTCTGTATAGTTATACAACGATTTGTCTTCTTCTTTCGAAAGTCAAATTACTGACGACTGAAAGAGAGAAATCGGTGTGTTCAATTCATCTGATATAATACGTTTATTAGTAAGAGGATAGACTGCTTCAAACACGGAAAGGTATCGATAATGAGTTAAAAAAAAAAAAACTACTTATTTCTAATATTATATTATATTATTTGTACATTCTTTACTTATATCGTTTATTTCATATACTTACATATAAATCTTACTCCTATAATTATCTTCTATATTACATAAATACTATCCATTATTTTTCATTATCATCTCATTAACGATAAAATAAATTATCTGATAATAATAAAATTATCAATTGTTGTTGTGTTTGTTGTTGTATTTATAAAGAATTATTCTATTCTACATGTAATAATAATCAGAACTTGCTTGTAACTATTATGTTAGTAACATTGTTAAGGTGCAACCACATTGCGTTTAATTGACATCGACTGTTCAGGGGCCTAAACCGAAATGCGACACAGGCGACAATCCGACAATTTGTCAATGTTGTAATATTTTTTTTATAGTTTTCTGCTTTATTAAATATCACCTGTCATGAAAATGTGACAGTTTTCTAATGTTTTCGACAATTATGTCGCATGGTCAGTTATATTGAAGAGGGCCCAGGCTGACGCAGTAGGTAGGTAAACATCGTTCATATTGATTTTCGATATGCAAAATCGAATATCTCTATTAAGGAGAACAATATCGAGTATTCGATGACGATCGACCGCGGTCTAGTTGCACCTTTATAATATTTGCGTGATTATCTTTATTCTCTAACTTACGTCTTTAGCGTCTTTGACGTCAAAGATAAATTAATTGTAATAAGTAATGTTTGTTTTCGTCTAGTTAGCTCGGAGATTTAGAGGAAAACTAACATTAATTAAAATAAAAACTCTTGTTTATCGATTTTATTCAATTTCGAGCGGCCATTGTTGTTTAAATCTTTGGCAAATCTACCGCGGTCGGACAATACATACATTCTTATTTACAAAATAAATGGTTTAGTTTATTTCAAAATTGACTATTACGAATGTATGCTCTAGAATTCAATTAATAACAAAATTTCAGAGATTTCTTTCCCTGCTCCAATCGTCAACTACCTATCTATTTTCAGGAACACTCTTAGAACTAATATTGACACCACTATCATTAATAACCACTACATTAACATCTTCTTTAGAGTCCTTCCCATCATCAACAATTTCATTCGAATTAGCTTTGAAATCTTGTGGTTCATTTTCACCATTACACTTGATTTTATTTTCATCGGTTGCATCCACATATTTTTTGTCTTTGTGATCAGCGATAACTTTACCACTCTTGTCAAAATCATCTTCTTTTGTTGCTTTGCTACCTTTCACTGCTGGCTTAGTTCTCTTTGCTGAAATAAACAAGTTTATTTTGTAAAAATGGGCACATAAGTCTATTTGAACCAAATATGAAAGAAAGAAAATAATTAAAGTATCTGTAGTACCTGAGTCCATCAGCTGTTTAAACAGAACTGTCACTGGTGAGTCCACAAGAAGAGTGAACACGAAAGAAAACACCAGAGCCAACACCAAATAAGACAGGAACTTAAACGTCTGTTGAAAATAAGCATTCATTATTATCTATAAGAAAATTTAAGTTCTCCTATAAAATACAAGAATCATTACTTTGTATGCACATCAATGACGATACGATAAACGATACGATTACAATTGTTTGGATTACTAGATATCAAAAGCAGTGAAATAAATTATAGTGTTGAGTAATATTTTATTTCTGTTTAGGAATTTCATTCTAAAAATCACTTTAAAAACAAAATACTTACAAAATTGCCAACTGAAAAGTATATGGGAGCTACCAATCCCGAGTTGAGAGAAAACATGAGCGGGTAGTGGAATAAGTACATCCCGTATGAAAGTCTAGCTGGTAGTCGCCATGCCTCAAGAGACAAGAACCAATTTATTGGACCTGAAAATGTGAAAAGTAATATTTTAATAACATGGGGAAAAAATTTACATGATATTCATATTTCAGTTCAGTAGTAACTGGAGAGTCAAAACTGACTGGACCGCTGTAGCTGGTGAGATCACTGACACGAACTGGGATTTAGTTACTAGTTCATCTTGTGTAAACACTGCTTTAAAGTACTTCAACAACGTTATCTCACTTGCCACTGACAAACACTCAGAAAACGTTAAAATCAGTCGTAGAATGGCTAACATCCAACCCTGGGTCACTCCTGGCTTAATTAGGTGCATGAAGCAACGCGACAAACTTCACCTTGAATGCAAAGCCAACCCTGACGATCAAACAAAACATTTAATTTACACCAGATACAGGAATTTCATGTGCACACTACTTCGGAAACTCAGAAACTTACACAACAGACAAGAAATCGAAGGGAACCAGAAAAATCCAAAAAAACTATGGACGGCTATAAAAGATATTTGTGGAACTAATACTCGCCACAATTCATCATCTCACCTACTTGCGTCCAGTATATCCGCAACATCATCACTTGACAACTGCAATCAGTATTTCGTCGCTGTCGGGGAAAAACACGCAGCCAAGATCCTAAATAAACTCTCAACCACTCACCACTCACTAATAGAATCAAACATAACTCCGAATTCTAATTCACAAACGTTCTTTCTGCATCCGACCGATGAAGAAGAAGTCTCTGACATAATACGCAACTTAAAAATAGACAGCGCACCAGGGCCAGATAAAGTAACAGTCCCATTACTCTTAAATTGCCGAGAGAGTATAATCAAGCCACTTACGCACATCTTTAATTTAAGCTTAGAATCAGGTGTCGTTCCCGACTCTTGGAAAATTGCTGCAGTGTCCCCAATTCACAAAAGTGGTTCCAAAGACATGCCAGAAAATTATAGACCTATCGCCCTGTTGAGTATAGTCTCTAAAATTTTAGAAAAAATAGTAAACAAGCGATTAGTAAATTTTGTAGAGAAGCACAACATTGTCTCAGATAGGCAGTTCGGATTTCGCCGGGGAAGATCCACTGAAGACGCGGTGTCACTTCTGACAAACCAAGTCTCTCACCACATAGAAAATGGAGAATGCTGTGTTGGTGTCTTTCTTGATTTGGCAAAAGCATTCGACACCGTGTCTCCCGGACTGCTTTTGAAGAAACTTGAAGCAATAGGTATAAGAGGTACTCCTCTAGAATGGTTTCACAGCTACTTAAGCTCGCGGTATCAATATTGTAAAATAGACAGTCACCAAAGCAAATTGCTTCCTATCACATTTGGAGTTCCGCAGGGCAGTACCCTTGGCCCGACGTTGTTTACACTGTATATCAATGACGTAGTAAATCTCCCTCTTAGAAACGCTGAAGTGATCTCCTACGCTGACGATACAGCCATCGTCTTCCACGACACGTCATGGGACCGAGTTTATCGACTGGCGGAACAAGGCCTCTCTCAGATAGCGCAATCCCTAGACTCTAACTTACTGACACTTAACGTTAGTAAAAGTAAATATGTTGCCTTCTCCAAAACTAGCTCCTCCAGTGCCTCTCAAACTATGTCCTTAAAAATACATACCTGTCCACAGAAACACATTATTTACTCACAACTGCCACACCACCCCTGCTCATGTAAAGTCCTTGAACGTACTGACACGATCAAATATCTCGGAATAACCATAGATAACAACTTAACATATAAAGCCCACATTTTTGCCCTTTCCTCCAGAGTACGAAAACTGATACACGTTTTAAAAAAACTCAGAGACTGCACCCCTATCGACATTTTGCGAATGGTCTACTTCGCACTCTGCCAGTCAATCATAAAGTACTGTATTTGCATTTGGGGACGAGCTGGCAAGAGCACATTTATAACGCTAGAAAGGGCGCAGCGGGCACTGATCAAAGTCGCACTAAAAAAGCCTTTCAGATTCCCTACAGACCTTGTCTACCATGAATTTCAAGTCCTCAGGGTAAGACAAATATTCGTACTTCAAGCAACGCTTAAATATCATGCAACAATAAAAAATCGGCCGGATTACAGGGACTTACTAAACAAGCGTGTCTTCAGAGTACCCATACCAAATGCTAAATCCGAACTAGCTAGACGCTGTACCCATTTTTCCCATCCCAACACTTACAATAAAGTTAGCAAAATCTGCAACCTAAAAGACTGCTCAACCACCACCTGTAAGAAAATCCTAACTTCAGCTCTTTTAAAATTATCATACGACGCCACCGAAGCTTTGATATAGCACCTATAAAGACATACACACACCCTCAAACACACACAAAAACACCCTCACACACACCCTAACACACACACATCATAGTACAAGCCTTAGGTTAAACGAACACTATTTTATTTTGTGATTAGAATCGCACGAATGTTTTATTTTATTTTATTTTAACTCTTATCCTTTTTGTAACTATGTAATATCCTCAAACTGTAATGTAATCATTAACATTGTAAAATTGCACTCCAGAGCCACAAGATACAAGCGATGCTTAGTTTGTGGCTCACCGAAACCGTCACATTGTATTTTTACTTTTTGATGAATAAACTATTATTATTATTATTATATTATTAGTTGAAAATGATAGAAATCTCACCAGAATAACCATGCTGGCACGCGACTATTACCCAACCTAAGGCACATGCATAACTAGGTCTCATGAAAGAATTCATCAGATTATCCATCAGCTGGTTGTCCCAGTCAAACTGCTTGATTCGGTACTTGAAGTAGAAGATTCCTCCCAACACACCAGCAGAACAGGCCCAGAAGATGATGGCAAGGATCTGAAAGAGAAATATATTTTTAGTAAAGAAGATTCTCTTTCGATACAAAATGCCATTATGAAAATAGTTCAAGTGATTAAAGAACCAACGAAGCTTATTATTGTGACGGTTATTCAAGGTATCATTTTAATATCGTTTATGTTTTCCACGTCAGTCAGTATTGTCAGTTTTTCTGTACCATCTTCCTTATCAGTTCTATCCAGTCAGTGGTCATACCACTATTGTAGCCAACTCGTTAAATAGGTACCTAGCATATTATGTTAGTTTAATAATAATATCGAATAACGCCTGCGCAGTGCGTCACTTTGGGTTCGCGCGCGTGGTTTTAATAAAAGTATCGCATAACGCCTGCGCAGTGCGCCATTTTGAGGTCGTGCGCGCGCCGCCGCCCGTTCGGTGTCCCTTGAGCCGCGACTGTGAGCAGGTGTGAGTAGAGTCGCTGGGCCGTCCCTGCCAATAGTTTAGTTTATGCTGATTCAAAGTGTATTATTGTGTTCTGACTGTTTTGTGCGAGAGGTGAATATAATTATATTGTAAAAACCGATAACTTTGTGTCTTTTTTGTGTTGAAATCCCGCCATAATGAACAACTATTCTTTTTTTTTTCATATTATGTTTTATACATATTATGTTTATGTTTTGTTTATATTATGTTGCCTGTGGCTAAATAGTAACAGCCACACAGGTCGATCAGTCAGGTTAAGCTATGCTTACTGCGGTTGGTCTGTGGATGGGTAAAGATGGGTGACCATCTTTACATACCAAGACCCCTCCGTGTCTCGGAAAGCACGTTAAGCCGTTGGCCCCGGCTGTCATTCGTGGATCTTTGACAGTCGTTACGGATAGTCAGAAGAGCCCGGAAGTCTGACAACCAGTCTTACCAAGGGGTATCATATTACCCAGTAACTGGGTTGTGGAGGTCAGATAGGCAGTTGCTCCATGTAAAATACTGGTATTCAGCTGGATCCGGTTAGACTGGAAGCCGACCCCAACATAGTTGGGAAAAGGCTAGGCAGATGAAGATGATTATGTTTTTGCACAAGTTTTAAATTAATTTGCACTCTCTGACCATATCAATATACTTACCCACGGTATCTGTATACTACTCTTGCGGTAAATGTGGAGAATATAACCAAAGAGCAGCCCGACGAAGAACGGTGAAGCTCGCGCCAGAGTATTGAAGTAATATTTGTGCATGTAATCCCACAAGTCCAAGAAACGACTGCAAAATACAAAAAGTAATTGAGTATTAACAATTACAATAAATTTCCCTCCGTTTTTATCGGAGATTCCATAATTTATGTAAGCGTTTATTATGATTATAAGCCATCTGTTCTAAAAATCTCTCTTGAAGGAAAAATAAAATGAATAAAAGAGAGGGATGCCTTTGCCCTTGTAGTGGAACGACACAAGATAGTTAGCTATTCAAAAAATTTTTCATCTTCGAAGTAGCAAAATCAGCCTATAATTTTCCCACTGCTGGGACATAGGCCCATAGGTCTCTGCGAGAGATTGTGAGCCGTAATCCACCATACGGGCCCAGTACGGGTTGGTAGATGTCACATGTCTTCGAATTTTTGCTTCTAGAATATGCGGGTTTCCTCACGATGTTTTCCTTCACCGTTTTGAGAGCAGTGGTTATGAAGTAATTTACACAAAGTAAAGCAGGTACTCGTATCAGGGTTCTAACTTAGGACCTATGACTCGTTAGTAATAGAAAGTACTCAAACGCAAAATTACTTACGAGGGCACAAGGGTTCCAGCTACCAAATTAATGTGGAAACTATATACAGTTGAAGCTATCAGAACAGCGGCGAGTCCGCCTACCAAACCCATCCAAGCGAGGTATTTCTTGCCAGTCATCACCCAAACGAGAACTATAGGTGACACCACAAACAGCTGGAAGTCTATGGCGACATACCAGGAGTGGGTGATACACTGTTGAATAAAGCAATAATAATTATTATTAAGACTGTTTTTTTATTTCCCTACTAGCTGTGCCCGCGACTTCGCTTATCGCTTTCAAATCTTGCTTGGTTGTCATAATTTTCTTCTTGCATTGGACTGTGTCGTACCATCTTGTCTACAGTTGTAAATCCATATTTTTTAAGATATATTATTCTGATACTTAACAATAACACAATTAACTTACCATATCTTCGAGGTGTACTAAATTTTGAATATGTAGCAAAGTAGACCACCAGTTTTGCCGACACCTCTCGGTATGGTTGATGACTGTCAGCCAGTAAGGTCCATCGGTGATCCGGTTGAAGTACGAAGCTTGAAGGAGTACAGTCACAGCCAGCAGTGGTGTCACTCGCATGAAACGACTCAAGTAGAACCAGTGAAGGTTCTTGAGAAACTTTACTGAAAAGGAAAATTGTCATGATTACTAACAATAATTATGATAATCATAAGATATCATTGACGTCACTGCTGAATTGGTACTAAATGCATCAAGATTGTTTATCTTAGATCTATAATTTTGGGAAATCCGGCCTGCCAGCCGGCCGGCCGGTCCTAGAACCAAACATTCGAAGACACGTGACATCTACCAACCCACAAGCGGATCCATCGCAAACCACGTGGAATATTTTAATTCTAACTTCATCATCATTTCTGCAGAACGACATGCACTGCTGGTCATAGGATTCCCCCAAGCGACCTGTCCGTCACGTTCGTCACATCGGCCGGTGCTTCTTGCATCTAACTTACTTTGATTCATTTTTGCTGCGGTCGTATAGACCAATAATACTCCTGCTATCGTGAAGAAAGTGTCTACCGTCATGGTGGCCGCAGTTATCCATAATGCGTTGGCAGAAAACATCCACTGAAAGACGTAAAATATTTTTATTAATCTCAGAGATTATCCCGTTTTTAATTCATATTGTAATTAGATTAAATTGAAATCTAATAGAACAGTTGCATTACATCAACCAACCCTATCGCAGTATACTGCCGAACATAGGATTAAATTGCTATAGTTAAAGTTGAATCAAGATAAGTTTAATCCTGAGTTTCTCTTCATTATAGTTACCACACATTTTCATAAATCCTTGTTAATCTTGGGCCATTTTGTGAGGTACGAATCTTATAAGCTAAGTACATCAAGTCTCAGACATGACAAATATCAATGTATAGTGAGAAAAATAATTGAATTGAACCTACCGAGAACGAATCAACAGGGTTTGCTATAAACATTTCCGTACTGAATGAATGTCCAACTATGACCCATATCATAGCGAGGGTCCTGATTCCATCAAGACATTGTAAGTTGCCACCACCAGAGCTGAATGTTGTGAGTCGTTGTCCGTTTGTGTAAACAGAAAACGATCGACACAGTGTACTCATTTGCTTGACATCTGTAATAATAATAAAGTTTCAGATCCTAATAGAATAGTGGAACCCGGTAATAAGAATATGTACATAATCATCTCTTAAATACAAAACCAGAAATTCTATCACTTGTTTAATATACAAATGACATACTTTTCACTCACCTTTCTTAAATAAGAATCGATAACAAAGATCGTAGCTTGTACTAACTAAAGTCACGAATCCGAGCACCGAAAATATTGCACTGAAATAAAACAGAAAATGTTAGATTATTTAATTTAATTTTAACTCCATAAAAAATAATAAAATGTTCTGAACTAAGTTTTTAAACCTTTGTATCCTGCTTATGCGTACAAAGTTTCATTAAAATCGGTTGATTCATTTCGAAAAACAAGGGCTTGAAAGTTTGTATGAAATGCCGTACGTCGTAAACGCTCTTAAAGTCTTCTCTCGGTATTTCCGTAATTGATGGGATTATATCTGATAATGTGTAGTACCAGTAATCACTATACAACCAGATACAATAACCAGATAAGACAAAAATATTCAATTCGATTAAACGACTAATTGCTACTTACACTGCGGTATAATCAGCGGGGGCCCAAGGCTTATCACCAGTAAGTCGGCAATAGTCTTCTCTGTATTGAAAGCCTACTGCAGAGACGTTGAAAAATAAAGAAGTAATTGCTTGGAGTGTAGTGCATGGCTTTGGTACGCAAACTCCCAGCCTGAACACCATGCTCGTGAGAGGATTGTTCGGTATAGACCTGGAAGGATGAATGGCTTTAGACGGTTTGCTTAAATCTTCAAATAGTCTAACTATGCTTCAACATTTGACATGCCCTTCCATACGACCGGCAGCAGCGGAAGATCTTTTTGAATCAAATGTTCGAGAAGCGGTGTTGGAAGACCTGTATAGATTTTGTCATCTAACTCTTTTGCTTTCACCGTAGTATAGCACAATAACACTCGGCTCTCTACATTTTACATGGAATTTTGTATGTTAATACTAGGCAGAAATTTCGCTAGGAGCAATTTAAAAAAAAACAGCTTACCTCGAGTTATGTTTAAATCCATCGAAGTTGCCACTTAAGGTTTGTAATTCTGCACGTGTTTGATGATATTCTGCAATCTTAGTAATGGTTTCGTTGTCTAAACGTAAGGAGCTTGGATCGAATTGCGTCCCTCGTATATCTTGAGGGCGAGGGATGGCAAACGTCTGGTTGAATGGCACTAGGATTGAGCAGTATTTGCCTTCAATGTGCATGTCTTCCAATTGATGATTGATGTCCAGACATTGGTGGTAGTTGCCAAGATCTACTGAGTTGCCCGTTAGTATACCTCTTGGTGTTCTTAAACCGGAATCCGTAACTGTAAAATATTTTGTTATACTTTGTTTAGAATAATACATCCTTAAGTACCTATTAATCTCAACGACAATTCGTCATCCGAATCTAGACAAGATTAAGATCGCTTACATTCCTCGAAGGGATTTGCAAAGGTGTATCTGTCGCAGATTGGATTATTGAATCAGCTGTTTTACATAACTGTTAGCTGTTTTACAAAACAGCTGTGTTATGTAAAACAGCTGAACAACATTCAGCTGGATTATCATAGCGTTAGGTTTAACAAAACTGCTAGCCACATTTATACGTGTAATGCAGAATAGCTTATTAGCTTTTCTGAAGACACAATAAGCGTTTGGTGCGGCTTATAAAGCCAAAATGGTCCTAGTAACTAAGCTAGGGCACCCTAACTAATTGGTTTGGGTTAGGTTAGGTTAGCCATCCCCCGGTGGGTTCCCGCATTGTCGAGGCGGGGGGGCTCAGTAGCCGTGGCTTGGTGGTTGGTGGTGGTTGGTTGGAAAAAGAAAGAAAAAGGATATCCTTTTTCTTTAGATAAAATAACAATTTTCAATTCATTGGGTAGGCCTCTGTTGAGTCGATATCCTTGCATCATCCTATGTTCCTACTGCGGCGGGCTGTGCTGTGCTTCTACAGGTGCAGAAAACCTCAAGCGGCGTAAATATAAAAACCTTATTGGAAGTTAAATGTTTGCCCTGTTTAGGGTTAAAACACTTGGTCCATGGAGTTCGAGTGCGCATTGATTTTTTTCGACCAGAGGGTAGATCTATTTTTCGGTCAAAGAACCAGCATTGACATTCAACGTGGCATTGCTGCCAGGCTTTTGGGCACTTTTCCTTTTGACAGCTATGCGGATGGATTTTTTTGATGCCCAATGAGTTATTCGCCTCTTTTTTTCTTAATAAGTACTTGTGCATAATTCTAGATTATTCTATTATTTTAAGACTTTTGCGTAAATAAAGATACTTACTTGATATAAAAAAAAACCCGAGGAATTAATTAATATTAACAACGAAAAACGTCAAAATAAAATAATGGTGACTTTTTACTTACATTGTAGCAATAGCGTTGCGTTTCTTCTAATAAATCGTATTTGACGCTCACACTCTTGCGCATCTAATGCATTATCCAATAAACTTGTGTCAACTGCTTCATGTCTTCTTCCCATTTCATTAGAACAATACACTGAACTAAATGTTCCTAAAAATATAATTAAAAACACTTTATACGCCATATTTAAATTAGAAGCTTTAGCACTTTCAGATCTTTAAATAAAATGTGAGTGCCACAGGCATCTGCTGCGCGGAGCAGACAAGTAACGAAATAAGAAGATTTCAGATTCTAATATTAATATTTGTAAATCATTATCTAATCGTATAACTTTGATTAATTACCAAGTTCGACCAAGTAACGAATATCTTGAGCATCTATCAAGATTATTCATAATACCTACTGCGGAACGAGATTGGTACGCACAGGATTAAAATGCAAGTGTTTGTTTGTTGTAATGTTCTGTCTGTAGCCAACTAGTTCACTACTGGTTTCTTCTTCTTTCTTTTCCAGACCAGATTACTGGTTTTTGCGAATGATAACTCGTAACGTAAGTCGCATACCCGGGGTGTGCCTAGTTAAAACCTCACTTATCGTCATTTGGTGAACTTTTTCCCAACTCTGTTGGGCCGGCTTTCAGCCTAACTAGATTCAGCTAAATACCAGTATTTTACAAGAGTTTTATAGGTTCTAGGTTATGCGGTTATTTTATCTCTTTTCATGAACCAATATTGCTCAAAATCGTATTTGAATTCCGGGTTTACTCTAAAATTTTAGATCTTTAGCGTTATTTCTGAAGCTTTGTGACGTACAGCATGCTTGAACCAATTGTATAATAAATTATCCTTTAAGAAATGTTAATCGGATTATAGAACTTAGTTTTCTGACTTATCAGATAAGTACTTACGTAATGCGAAGGTGGTCAACGGGTTATCAGTTGTTTACTGAACTGGATGGGTATGGACTATAGGAGGAAATCACGTCGGACTTACTAGTCTTGCAAATATTTTTTGCACGAAAATCATACTTTATCAATAAATAAATGAACTACCAAAATGATAATACCTTTACAGACGAATTCAAGGCGATGCTATAAGTTAAATATTAATATATAAAATAACCTTTAAGCATATTAATGAAATAGTTATCAACACAGGTTTTTAATAAAAATGTTGAACATTTCTGACGTTTTGCTATGCATTGCAATTGAAACTCCGTCGACGTTGACCATACTGCAACAGATCCTTATGTCATGCTCAAGGCTAATTAGAGATTTTTCTTTACCAAAACCTTTGATCCAGTAACACATAATATATTATTTTTTATTATTTTAACCTTAAAAGCGTGAGTATTTCATGATGACACACAATTTATAAATAAGGTCATTACAAAAAAGACAGTTTTTATTTTTTTTTATATATTTTTTTATTCCTGATTGGGCCCGCTCTTTACCTCGATCACGCCTGATGGAAAGCGATGGATGAGGTCTAAGATGGAACGAGCATGCCCAGAAGATGTCTAAGGTAATCAGTACTTTGTTTATTTGAATTACGACTCCTAATCTAAACAATCTATTCGGCGTGCCACAAGAATGTTTGTTGAGGCCAATTCTGCTGACTTCACGTTTGAAATCGTGATATTCCATTTACACTGATTCCTGTATTTATTATACAGGGTGTTAGGCGGAGAGTTAGCCAAACAAGGGGAGTTTGTAGGTGGACCCATTTAGGAAATACATATTTAGTTTGAAGACACTAAAGGTAAAAAAATATATCATGTTTTTTGTAGTTTTTCAAGAATTACCAAATTTTAATTCTGTGTCGCGCTTGTATCAGAAATAGGGAAGGCGCATTTGATAAAATTTTTGTAATTGTTAAATACAAAACGAATAATCATATTTTGTTTTATTTCACTCCATTTTTCCTAAATTATCTTTTTTTTACAAATGTATAGAGCTTTGTACTACGAGTACATATAGCATACCTTTATAATGACCAATAACTATAGAATATTTTAAAAACATTTTACTCCTAGATTCCTCTTATTTTATTTTTATTTAAGTTAGCTAAACAAGCCCAGCGCTTGTTGAGTTTTTTTCTGGTCTCTTCTACTTTGAGAGCTCTGAACTAATTATTCAGTTCTTATTTGCATCTACCTCTCTCTCTCTGTTTTTATTTGCGTTTGCTAGGCCAAGGATGAATCATATACCAAAACATACAAAAAAAAAAAAAACTTCAGACACATGTAAAAGAAATGTTACAGGTGAAAAAAGCAAACATTTTGGAAATTCTTGAATACTTACAAAAACATGATATAAAAAAAAAAGAACCTTTAGGGTCTTCAAACTAAATATGTATTTCTTAAATGGGTTTACCTACGAACCCTCCTTGTTTGGCTAACTCCGCCTGCAGCCTGTATAGTATAATATTTTATTGTTTCTTTATCATAATACGCAAAACATTAATTACTATCGAAACTAAAAGCCGATTACCATTGTTATCTGGTCTGTCAAGATTTATTGTAGTAATCGTGTTAGTTGTTCTTAAGTTTTACGATTAAGTTTATTTTTTCAATTGGATTCCAAACATTTATTATACTTACAGTTCATTGGTCAATTTCTTTTTTTTCCCACTGCTGGGCAAAGGCCTCCTTCATATCCTTCCACACACCCTTGTGCTGTACCTTCTCCGTCCAATCGGTTAGAAACGAGTCCAAATCGTCACGCCAGCGTTTCTTAGGCCTGCCTCGGTGACGACGCCCGTATTCAAGCACCCACTTTGTGACGACTTTGACCCATCTGTCTGGAATACTGGATGCATCCAGTGGCGTGCAGTGCCTACCTCGATAAATCACCATAAACCTGTCAATTACATTTTAGTGTGTGTGCCCCACAATTAAGAAACTCACAAAATTATCATACCTAACAAAAAACAAACTCTTCATACAAACACGAGCGGTAGGCAGTCGTCAGACGGCCTACTAGGCTCCCGTACTTTTCGCATATTGTCATTGGTCTTTACTCGTTCAAGTTAATACGACCAAATTAAAAATACGTACGTCTCACGCGTAATACCATAACGTTCGACCTTCGTAATTTATCACGCCTACTCAAATAACCAACCGAGCATGAATGTTAAAATAATACTTCGTAATTTGGCCATGCGAAGAAAGAAAGGGATAGATAATGACGTCACCAATAATAAAGTCAAAATGAAAATCCAAGATGGCGGCTGTAATTTTTTTTTAATTTTTCGTCATGTGTGCCGTTTCTCTGGTTTTCAAGTGTGCTGGAGCCGATAGGAAGATTTAAATGAAAATCCAAGATGGCAGCAGTAGTTTTATGGTTTTCGAGGGTGCTAAAGCCGATAGTGAGGTCAAAATGAAAATCCAAAAAGGTGGCTGCGAAAATTTTAATAACATTCTTCATGGGTGACGTTTTCATGGTTTTCGAGGGTACTAAAGCCGATAGTGAGGTCAAAATAAAAATCCAAGATGGCAGCTGTAATTTTTTTTTTAATTTTTCGGCATGGGTGTCGTTTTTATGGTTTTCAAGGGTGCTAAACACGATAATGAAATGAAAACCCAAGACAAGCGGCGGCTGCGAAAAAATTAAAATTTTGTCATTTTAAAAGTTACAGCCGTCATCTTGGATTTTCATTTTGAACTTCGTTCCTGCTGGGGGTCCCCCGAACACACACTTTTTTTTTCTGATTAGTGACCACGTCTGCCTAGACTAGACCCGGCCTAGTGCCTGTCTAGTTTCTACCCTTCTGAAAACCAATGCTTGCCATTGGATGCATCCTATAAGTCTGACCCGCCTAGTCCCACTTCAGCCTCGCAGACTTGCCGCCAACATCGCGGATACCGGTCTTGGAGCGTATTGTGGTGTTGCGAATTTGGTCGGTGAGTTTAATCTTTAAGATCCGCTCCATCGCTCTTTGGCAAACCTTGAGTTTGGACTTCTGAACCTCTGTCAAAAACCAAATCTGGATAAGCTTGCGCTTTAGTGAAATAGGAAGGTCGCCCTTCATTAGCGACTTCATGGACCAGTAACTCCTCCATGCATTTTCGACTCGACGGTCGATCTCATTTTCCTGTCTGTTGTGGAAAGAAACTAGCTGGCCCAAATATATATATTCGTCGACATAGTGTTTAATAAGTTGGGTTGGGTCACATACTTGCAGCCGGGGGTTGCGGAAGGATCGTACGTTCCCGCGACCCCCGGCGTAGGTGTGAGATGGAACACCGGGGTGGTTTTTAGTCAGTAAGAGTCGGACAGACCCCGCCGCCCGCCCCAGGGCGGCGGACATCCATGAGGATTTTCCACCCCGGAAACAAAAAAAAAAAAAAAAAAAAAAAGGGTGCGCACAGTTCCCCCCCGGTGGGTTCCCGCATTGTCGAGGCGTGGCTTGGACACCCATGGTGAAGCGAAGAGGAACCCGAGGAGGGGTCGCTCGTCAGGGCTTTTGCCTGTAGGTAAGCCGACGGCGTAGCGGCCAACAAGTAGGTTGCGGTGCCGCTTGGGCGACATCGCAACTGAGGCGGGCCGCGATGTCGTGTGGGAGGCGTCGCGGCTGAGGGTTGGAGGCCGCGGCGGGAGAGGAGTGCCGGTATTGCGGTGCGCCGCTCTCCCTACCTTCCGTGGCCTTGACGGGGTCGCCACCGTCTGATGGCGGAGGCGGTGGGGCCGCAGGGGAGGAGGAGTGTTGGTATGACGTTGGCCGCTCTCCCTATCCTCTGCGGCCGAAAATTGGCAGGTGGCGGGGCCAATTACCTGACCCGTCGCAGGGGGACCAAGGGTGCCCAGACACGGGGTCGTCTGGCACCCATGTGCTGGTTTGGTCCCAGGGGTGGTCACGGCGTGCTATGTGTTCTGGTGCGCCGGTAATGGGGAATACTCCCCAGAGGAGGGTCCGGTGACGGACAGCCGCGGCGGGTTCACGGATGAGTGCTAACGCGTGCCCGTATTCCCGCCGTAAGCGGCAGAGGAGGACACCGTGGAGTTTTAGTGGGTTAGAGTCCCACATAACTGCACTATCTCCCCGTGATAGTGCAGAATGCATGAGCATTTCTCCAAGTTAAACAAAAAAAAAAAAAAAAAAGGGTGCGCACAGTTGAGTATTAGGTATTATGTACATTATGATCGATTTTTGTATGTCAGCATGTTTTGTATGTTCTGGCCCGTAAGCCACTACTATTGTTGGGTATAAGCGGGTATATTTTTAGTGTACAGACGCCAGCACATCAACCTACACCTAACTGTCAAATTTTCCCAATCAATATTGAACCTTATGCTTTAGCGATAAAGTTGAAAATCTATTACAGAAATCTGACAGATTGTAGTAGGTTGATGTGCTGGCGTCTGTACATACACATGAGAGACACGCGTCGACGACAGAGACAACTACAACCGTCGTCGTAGACGCGTGTCGCTCGTTTGTATGCATACTAACCCTCTCACTAGTAAACGTTGTATAGCGTCTGTATAGTTACACAACGCTCTGTCTTCTTCTTTTGAAAGTCAAATTACTGACGACTGAAAGAGAAAAGTCGGTGTGTAACTATTTATCTGATATAATACGTTTATTAGTAATAGGGTAAGACTGCTTCAAACACGGAAAGGTATCGATAATGAGTAAAAAAAAGTAACTACTTATTTCTAATATTATTTGAACATTCTTTATATCGTTTATTTCATATACATATAAATCTTACTCCTATAATATCATTAACAACATCCCTATCTTACATAAAATAATACTATCCATTATTTTTCATTCAAGCATTCATTCACTGACTCATATTAACAAAAATAATCTTCACATTTTATCACATCATCTCACTAACGAAAAAAATACATTATCTGATAATAATAAAATTATCAATTGTTGTTGTTGTTTTGTTGTTGTGTTTGTTGTTGTGTTTTGTATAATTTAGGGTGTAAATAATAAAGAATATTCTATTCTACATGTAATAATAATCAGAAGTTGCCTATAATTATATGTTAGTAACATTGTTAAGATGCAACCACACTGCGTTTAATTAACATCGACCGTTCAGGAGCTTATTTAACAAAACCGAAAGGCGACACAGGTGACAGGCGACAATCCAACTATTTGACAATTTTGTAATACTTCTTTCATAGTTTCTGCTTTATTAAATAACGCCTGTCGTGAAAACGCGATTAATTGACATCGACCATTCAAGGGTCTATTTAATAAAACCGGTAGGCGACACAGGTGACAATCCGTTAATTTTGTAATGTTTTTTTATAGTTTTCTGTTTTATTAAATAGCACCTGTCATGAAAATGTGACAGTTTTGTAATGTTTTTGATAAATATTTTACATGGTCAGTTACATTGAATAGGGCCAAGGCTGACGCACTGGGTAACCATCGTTCATATTGATTTTCGATAAGGAAAATCGAACATTTATGTTAAGGAGAACAATATCGACCGCGGTCTAGTTGCACCTTTATAATATCTGCATGATTATCTTTATTCTCTGACTTACGTATTTTGCGTCAAAGTTAGTTAATTCGTTTCCTACTATATAAATAGACTTTTTAAATACAGCCTTCATTAATTCTCCAGTATTTACCATGTCATGATCTGCTCTTGTATTGTTCGTGCCGTTCTGATGGTAGAAGCGCGAAGTCTCCCAACAAGAGTGGTCACTTATATAAAAATCTGCAACCTTTTTGCTCTAATTTTTAATACAAAGATTGTTACTAAACAGAATATCACTAAATAAATCCAGAACAACTTGAAGTTAATTCTCTTGTAGATACTAATTAGCACTATATATTATATTCTTATTTACAAAATAAATAGTTTATTTCAAAATTGACTATTACGAAAGTATGCTCAAGAATTCAATTAATAACAACATTTCAGAGATATCTTTCCTTGCTCAAATCTTCAACTAACCTACCTATTTTCAGGAACACTCTTAGAACTAACATTGACACCACTATCATTAATAACCACTACATTAAAATCTTCATTAGGGTCCTTCCCGTCATCAACCATTTCATTCGAATCAGATTTTTCCAAGACGCCAATAGAGCTAGCATTAGCTTTGAAATCTTGTGGTTCATTTTCAACGTAAAACTTGATTTTATTTTCATCGTTTGCATCCGCATCTTTCTTGTCTTTATGATCAGCGATAACTTTGCCACTCTTATCAAAATCATCTTCTTTTGTTGCTTTGCTACCTTTCACTGCTGGTTTCGTTATCTTTGCTGAAATAAACAAGTTTATTTCGTAAAAATGGGCACATAAGTCTATTTGAACCAAATATGAAAGAAAGAAAATAATTAAAGTATCTGTAGTACCTGAGTCCATCAGCTGTTTAAACAGAACTGTCACTGGTGAGTCCACAAGAAGAGTGAACACGAAAGAAAACACCAGAGCCAACACCAAATAAGACAGGAACTTAAACGTCTGTTGAAAAGAAGCATTTATTAAATTCTCTTATAAAATACAAGAATCATTACTTTGTATGCACATCTATGACGATACGATAAACGATACGATTACAATTGTTTGGATTACTAGATATCAAATGCAGTAAAATCAATTACAGTGTTGAGTAATATTTTATTTCTGTTCAGGAATTTCATTCTAAAAAAATCATTTTAAAAACAAAATACTTACAAAATTGCCAACTGAAAAGTATATGGGAGCTACCAATCCCGAGTTGAGAGAAAACATGAGCGGGTAGTGGAATAAGTACATCCCGTATGAAAGTCTAGCTGGTAGTCGCCATGCCTCAAGAGACAAGAACCAATTTATTGGACCTGAAAATGTGAAAAGTAATATTTTAATAACATGGGGAAAAAATTAACATGATATTCATATTTCAGTTCAGTAGTTGAAAATGATAGAAATCTCACCAGAATAACCATGCTGGCACGCGACTATTACCCAACCTAAGGCACATGCATAACTAGGTCTCATGAAAGAATTCATCAGATTATCGATCAGCTGGTTGTCCCAGTCAAACTGCTTGATTCGGTACTTGAAGTAGAAGATTCCTCCCAACACACCAGCAGAACAGGCCCAGAAGATGATGGCAAGGATCTGAAAGAGAAATATATTTTTAGTAAAGAAGATTCTCTTTCGATACAAAATGCCATTATGAAAATAGTTCAAGTGATTGAGAGCCAACGAAGCTTGAGGTGACGGTTATTTCAGGTATCATTTTAATATCGTTTATGTTTTCCACGTCAGTCAGTATTGTCAGTTTTTCTGTACCATCTTCCTTATCAATTCTATCCAGTCAGTGGTCGCACTACTATTATTTTTTTTCTTTCGTATGATTTTTACACAAGTTTTAAATTAATTTTCACTCTTTGATCATATCAATATACTTACCCATGGTATCTGTATTCTACTCTTGCGGTAAATGTGGAGAATATAACCAAAGAGCAGCCCGACGAAGAACGGAGAAGCTCGCGCCAGAGTATTCATGTAATATTTGTGCACGTAATCCCAGCTTTCCAAGACACGACTGCAAAAGACAAAAAAGTAATTGAGTATTAACAATTACAATGCCTTCGTTTTCTTTGGACATTCCAGAATTTATGTAGGTAAGTACTTTATTATGATTGCAAGCATCTGTTCTAAAAATCTCTCTTGAAAGGAAAAAATAATAAATGAGAGAGAGAGGGATGCCTTTGCCCTGTAGTGGGATGACGCAAGCTAGTTAGTTAGCTATTCAAAATAATATAATATAATTCTTCGAAGTAGCATAACCGGCCTATAATATTCTCAAAATTACTTACGTGGGCACAAAGATTCCAGCTGCAACATTAATGTGGAAACTATATACAGTTGAAGCTACCAGAACAGCGGCGAGTCCGCCTACCAAACCCATCCAAGCGAGGTATTTCTTGCCAGTCATCACCCAAACGAGAACTATAGGTGACACCACAAACAGCTGAAAGTCTATGGCGACGTACCAGGAGTGGTGATGATGATGATGATGATGATGGGGCTCCCTTTTCCGCACTTAGACTCTCATTTGGTCCGTTGTACGTAGGGATTCTGGCTAAGAAAGCCAGCCTAGCTCCGCCCAAAAGCACAGAAGCTTCCTGGGAGCTTCGCAGGCTTCACGGAGCGACCTCACTGTTCCGAGGATTTCTTTACGTTGAGAAGCCACGGCCTCGCATTCCAGGATGACGTGGGCGGCTGATTCCTCGGCGTCAAGGCAGCCCCTGCAGAGGGAGCTGTCCGTGGCGCCTATGTTAAAAAGATGTTTGTTGAGGTGGTTATGGCCCGTAATTATACCTATTATTATTCTAAGGTTATTTCTACTTAAGCTTAGAAGTTTTTTTGTTAGTCGCGGATGTACCATTGGTAAAGCCAATTTCGACTGTCTACAGTCTGTTACCCGTGACCATCTGTTGTTATGGAGTTCAGTCGATCTTTGGCGAATCCACGCACGAATTTGTGAGAAAGGCAGAGGGAGAAGTGGGTACGGGCCTAGCACCTCCAAGTCAGAGCCTCTCTTCGCAAGTTCATCTGCAGCATCATTGCCCAAGGATCCACTGTGCCCTTTGATCCACTGGAGTGTGATTCGATTGCACGTCGATAGACTCTCCAAAGCTAAATGGCACTCAAAGATTAGTTTGTTGTTAGTTTGTTTGTTCTCTAAAGCTTTGAGCACAGATAAACTGTCGGATAAGAATTTAATGCCGTAATACCGGATGCCTAAGCGCTTTACTGCTATTGCGGCTTGTGTTAAGGCAACACATTCACATTGAAAGATCGAACTGTGTATGCCTAGTGGTATGTAGAAGTTAATATTAAGGTCAAGGGAGTGTACGCCAGCACCTGAACCGTTTTGTGTCTTTGAGCCGTCTGTGTAGATGCGCACTTCATTGGCTCCTGACTGATCCCTATCTTCCTGAGCTGTTTGTATAACGTAGTTTTTGTTAAACATCGGTTGGTTTGGTGTTCTATCACACGGGGCAGCGATGAGAGGCTGGTACACAATCGCCCGGTTCAGGATTTTAGCGTGTGGACTGTTAAGGTTATTGCCCCATATGCCCAGGTGCATTAGCCTGATGGCAGCTAGCGCCGCCTCCTGCTGTATGTACAGGTCAAGGGGAGTTAATTGAAGGGCTATCTCCATGGCTGCTGTTGGGGTGGTTCTCATGCAGCCAGTGGCAGCTGAACAGGCCAGTCGTTGGAAGCGTTGTAGTCTGGTAATAGTGGTCGAGAGTTCGGTCCTCGTCCACCAAACCAGAGCGCCATAAGCCAACATTGGCCTGACCAGCGCTTTGTATAACCACAGAGTGATCTTCGGAGAGAGCCCCCATGTTTTTCCTAACATTCTTTTACATTGATAGAATACAATTGTGCTTTTGTTAAGTTTGTAGTCAAGATGCTTGTTCCAGAGCAGTTTGCTATCCAGGATCACCCCCAAGTACTTGACTTCATCTTTAAGTGTTAGTTCTGTGTTGAAAAGTTTTGGAAGCCTATGGGGTCCAATGGTTCTTTTGTTGGTGAACATTATTAATTCTGTCTTCAAGGGGTTAACCGATAGTTCGTGCTTCGAGCACCAACCCTCGATTATTTTGAAGGCCCTACGCATGAGATCGCATAGGATACCCTCAAACTTCCCCGAAATCAGAATTGCTATGTCATCCGCATATCCCACCGAGTAAAGACTGCTGGCGTTGAGCTCTGCAATGAGCTCATTTACGACTAAGTTCCACAGCAGTGGTGACAGCACCCCACCCTGTGGGCAGCCCCTACTCACGATACCTCGTGTGGTGGTATTCACGGTAAATTGAATAGCACGGTGTTTTAACATGTTATTTATCCATTCTATGAGTGTTCGCGCAACACCGTGCGTGGCAAGTGCCCGTTCGATGCTGGCGAAGTTAGTTTTGTCGAAAGCACCTTCTATGTCAATGAAGGCGCCTAATGTTGGGTTTTTGGCATTAAGAGCATTTCCTATGCGTGACACTACGCTGTGGAGTGCTGATTCAGTTGATTTGCCTGCACAGTAGGCGTGTTGATTAGGGTGTAGAGGTCTTTGTACCGAAATTTGGGATCTTATCTTCCTATCTCCCAGCCTCTCCAGTGTTTTCAAGAAGAACGAGGAGAGGCTTATAGGTCTAAAAGCTTTGGGCTGGGTATAGTCGCCCCTACCAGGTTTCGGTATAAAGATTATTTTTACTTCCCGCCATTTCAAGGGAATGTAGCGGTGTGCCAGGCATGCCCGAAACACCTCAGCGAGGTAACTAGCCAGTAAGTCTCGGCTCCACCTGAGCAGAGCCGGGAAGATACCGTCTAGTCCTGCTGCCTTGAAGGGTAGGAAGGTGTTGATTGCCCACGTTATTTTGTCTTTATCGATTACCTCTGACGCCACTTCCCAATCTAGGATGCTCGTGGGCCTCTCCCTGTGCGGTTCCCAGCTTTGCTGGGTGGCAATCTGGCATCCTGGGAAGTGGGTGGTCAGGAGTAGTTCGCTTGTCTCAGCGTCGTTTGTTGTGTAGGTGTTGTCTGGTTTTTTTAGGCATCCTATTGAGTGGTCTGTCTCTTTAGCAAGACAGGTTTTGACTCTCATTGCCTGGTTGTTATTTTCAATGTTAGTACAGAAACGCCTCCAGCTATTCTTCCCTCTGAGTCGTATCAGTTTTTTATATATTTTACGAGCTGTTGTATAGCGGTCCCAGTCAACTGGCGACCTTGTGTTCCTAGCTCTGTTGAACAGTCTTCTCAGCCTGCGTCGGTGTCTTTCCAGTTCAGGACTCCACCAGGAACGGCGACCTCCCTGCCTGGGTACCGTGAGGGGACAAGACTGTTCAAAGCTAGATATCAGGATGGATGTGATCTTGTTGACATGTTCGTCTAAGTTGGTTACTGGTATTTCAGCCGGAAGGGCGGGTATTTTGGCTAGTTCAGCTTTAACGAGTTTAGTGAACTTGACTTGGTCTGTGTTGCGAGGAATCCTTCTTGGTTGTGGTTTGGTTAAGTTGAAGTTGATGGTATAGCGGATCCATCTGTGGTCTGAGCATGATATCTCGGTGGACACATGCCAGTCCTGTATGGAGTTGGATATACCTATGGTTGCTAAAGTAAGGTCTATTATTGTTTGCGATCTTGCGTTTATGAAGGTAGGTTCGGAGCCCTTGTTAAGTAGAACAAGGTTATTACTAAGAATAAAATCAAGCATTTCCTCACCTCGGTTGTTGGTTTTGACATTACCCCAGAGCGTGTGATGCGCGTTGGAGTCAGTCGCGATGATTAGTTCCAGTTTCTCCTTTTCACAGTACTCAACCAGTGAGGCGAGCTCTGGCAGAGGCACGTCCTCATCGCCCGGCAGGTAAGCCGAGGCTAGTACAATGTCCGGGAGTTCCTGTTCGGTTCTGAAAAGCCTGACTGCTGTCAGGTCCCTTGAACAGAATTCGTTAATTAAAAGGTTAGGTACAAGTTTGGGAACAAGAATGCAGGTGCGTGGGTTACTAGCGGAGGTGTCTAGTAGCAACTTACCTCCTATGTTACCAAGACCGCATATTCTGCCACCCCTAATCCACGGCTCTTGGATAAGGGCGATGGTCTTTTCTTGTTGGTTCTCCAGCACTCTGCGCAAGGTGGCCGACGCAGATTGACTGTGCTGGAGGTTGGTCTGTAGGATCCTAGTCCCGCACAGGAGAGGAGCAGAGGCTGCTGTCCTCGCCCTCACTTCTCTCCTCTGGCGGAAAGCAATCCTCGTCCGAAGTCAGACCGGACGAGGGTGGATCCCTCATTGAGCCCGTTGTTGATAGAACCTCCAGCGCTGCCATGGAGGTCGCCAACTCTACCGCCTCCCCAACAGTCTCCATCGCTAGAGGCGACGGTGAACGCTCAGGAAGCGGCAGACCAGGTTCCCTTTCTGGCGCACTCGAGGCTGCTTCTGTTGTTAGCGCAGCGGCATCCTCCTTGGTACCACCCTCCTCCAGGAAGCGGATGTATATACTGCCCATAAGGTAGTATACTCGCCGTTGTTGGTCTTTTATTATTTTGACCATGGGTTCCGGCACACGAAAGAAGAGACAAGTACCCGGGGGCTCCTGCCTAGCCCTTTCGTGTGTCAGTGTCCAGGTGTTCATTTTCAGGTTCGGGTTCTGCCTCGCCAACATCCTGAGCAGTTCTGTTGTGTCCTCGCTGTTCTCGGGGACAAACAGCATGCACACTACCTTCTTGGGTATGTCAGCTTGAGGCCGAACGGTGAGCTTGGTCCCCGGTAACGGAGACGGTATGTTATTTACGACCCCTTTGAGCCAGGCCATTGTGAAGTCGTCCTCACACCATGTCTTAAGGACGCCCTCAGCAAAGTGAGCCCGGCCTCTAAAATGGATCGCGGTACTATAGTTTGTTTCTGTTGGTTCAGGTTCAGGAGCCTTTAACAGAGCCCGGAGCTGGTCCTCTATCACCTGACGGATCCCCTCCGCTTGCTCCTGCGTCATTTCCAGAAAAGGCTCTGTCATGACGGCAACACACAGCTCGTTGCTCCTGAATGACGCAGCCGCTTCAGCGTAGCTCACCAAAGTTCCATCCACCATACGGGAGCGAGCAGGCTTGCTCTTCTTGCTGATCCCTGTTGGTGTGACGGAATCTTCGGGACGCGAACGCTTCTGCGCCCTTGCTATTGGTTCGGTGTTGGTCTTATTTGGGTTTTTCTTCCCTCTTGGTCTCTCGCTGCGTTTGCGCTTAACGCTGGTGGCAGCCTCGCCTTTTGGCATCTCAGCCGTAGCCGGTACCGCCTTGAGGGACTTCTTTTTGTTTGTGGCTGTTTGCCATCTATTGGCGTTTGATACTCCTTCCAATGGGGCTTCGTTCAGACCCGTCAGGTCCCTCTCAGAGACCGCAGCCGTTGACGCAGCCCGTGTTTTGGGCGCATCTACATTTGCAGTACTCCTCGAGTCGCCATGAGCGAGTGCTGTCCTAGGCCTTTCGGTCGGAGTTATGTTAGGTGGCGCATCCGTGGACGCAGATGAGGTTGGGATTGCTCTGGACGCAGCCTGTTGTGGCGCATCTTTTGCGGTTGCCTTCCTCATCGCATCCTTGGACGCCGCCGAACGTTTGTGTTTATTGGACACAGTCTTGGGCAGTTGCCTCTTAGGCGCATCTTGAGACGCAGCCTTTGTGTTGGATGTGGATGGCGCATCTGAAGACGCAGCCTTTGGTGGGTTGGTTTTTGTAAGCGCATCCGACGAGCGGGACGCAGCTTGTGATTTTAATTCTTTGGTCTCTTTATCCATATGTTAGGATGTTTTGATTCACCGTTGGAGCTCTCCACCCGCCACGGAGCCCTCAGTCGGGGACGTCGCCCGTTCAACGAGCGAACGCCAGAGCTACTCCTTCGGTATAGGATCAACCTAGTAGGAAATTGACGAGCCCGCACGTAACGGAAGATCAAGGAACTGTAAACGACACGAGACTATGCCGCAACTCATCCCAAGACCCCACGCCACGCCGGCTGTCCCCCCCCACTAAGCCGATCCTCGCTTGACATCCCGCTTATGGGATGCCTCAGCCGGTTGATAATGGGTAGCTACTCCATTACCTCCCGTGTAAGAGGAAATCCGGGCCAAAGTGGTGTGTTGTGTGCAACCTGCTCCACTCAACCACCAGGATTCCTTCATCCCTCCGTACGGGTCCCCGCGCACGGCACAAACACGCGGGAGGTCATTGCTGTCCATCATCTGCTCTTGTTCTATGGTGGACACCCAGGGGCATGACCTCGCCACCCCTGAGATAATCGCCCGGTGATTTCTGTTACGTCTAATTCATAAGGAATTAGACCAATAACGGGGAGCAACCTCGAGAAGGAACATCACCAGACTTGCCTTGAGGATCTACACGACCGTTGCGCTCTCTCTCAAGACCCCGCCACCTCGCCGCCTCTGAAGGAGGAGACAAGGTAGGTTTGCGTCTACAAAACCAAGCCAAGCAAGTAAGCAAGCGAAGCGTGTTGTTGGAAGCCAAAACATAAATTTGCAAACACAAACCCCCCCCTACCAGGAGTGGTTGATACACTGAAATTTTAATAAAGCCATAATAATCATGAATTATTTCCCTACTAGCCCGCGACTCCGTTCTTGTGCATGTCGGAAAACAAATTGATTTTTGAAGTGAAAACTTCTTTAGGCGCGTTGGGCAATTTTTGAGATGGGAAAAAACCATTGAATTCGCGCCACTGTTACCGTAACGACACTGCTTCGGATGTGTTCGTCTGTCCTCGGGATGTACTCTGTTTTTATGTATATCCGATATGTCAGTGAGTGATGGCAAACTATTCTGTTGGTGTTTTGTTTTCACTTCTGTCGGCAATCCCGGAGTGCCGCTGTTTTTTTTTAAATTTCATGGGTTTTTTTTGCTCGGAACCCTGTCTCTTTTCTTAAAGAAAAGCTAGTAGCTAAGTTACTCCTTATAAAATCAGCTATCTGCCAGTGACAGTCCCGTCAAAATTGGTCCTGCCTTCTCGGAGATTAACCGGAACAAATAAACAGACAGACAATTTAAAAATTGTTTATTTTTGTGATACAAGTACTTTCACAAAAAAAAAAACATTTTATTCATTCATAATTATTACGCATTTAGTAAAAAGCTGTTATTTTGACATTACAAACAGTTAGGTACTTCAATATCATTTATTTGTCTTGTTAAGGCAAAATCTTTCTCTAAACATGTTTAATTATTTATTTTGAGTGAAGAGAAGATTTATAAGTCAACACATTGAAGTTTTTTTAATTTCGAAGATTTCCTACAGTAAAAAATATCGCTTTCAAATCTTGCTTGGTTGTCATAATTTTCTTGAAGCTTTGGACTGTGTCTTTCCATCTCGCATTGTCTACGGTTGTAAATCCATATTTTTTAAGAAAGATTATTCTGATACTTAACAATAACACAATTAACTTACTATATCTTCGAGGTGTACTAAATTTTGAATATGCAGTAAAGTAGACCACCAGTTTTGCCGACACTTTTCGGTATGGTTGATGACTGTCAGCCAGTAAGGTCCATCGGTGATCCGGTTGAAGTAAGAAGCTTGAAGAAGTACAGTCACAGCCAGCAGTGGTGTCACTCGCATGAAACGACTCAAGTAGAACCAGTGAAGGTTCGTAAGAAACGTTACTGAAAAGGAAAATTGTCATCTGATTACTAACAATAATTATGATAATCATAAGATACGAGCATTGACGTCATTGCTGAATTAATACTGAATGCATCAAGATTATTTATATTCGATCTTTAATTTTGAATTCCTGGGGGTATTGTATAAATTAGATAATGCATCTGTGATCCAGTGATAATGTTACGTTTTTCATGTAGGCAATCCATTAATCCTTTGATTTATAATCTCGATAACTATATTTTAATATTTTGCAATGATGACTATATCTAATCTTAATAAAGACTATTATAGATACAGTGGTGGCCCAGTGGTAACTGTTGCGACTTATGAGTTGTGGGTCGTAGGTTTAAACCTAGACATGCGCTTTACTTTGTGTAAATTATTTCATCACCACTGTTCTCCAAACGGTGAAGGAACATCATGAGAAATCCGGCATGCCAGCCGGCCGGCCGCAGCCGGTCCTAGAACCAAAAATTCGAAGACATGTGACATTTACCAACCCACGCTGGGCCCGCGTGGCAGATTTCAGCCCACTCTCTCTCACTGAGAAGGCCTGTGTCCCAGCAATGGGAACATTATAGACAGATTATGTATGTGTGTGCAGATACGTCAATGCATTGTCCTAAATATAGGAGCGTAAGAAATCCGAAATTATGTTCAGTGATACGTTGAAACCCATTTTGGTGATTTTTTTTTTCATTCCAGTTTTGATTTTTTGTTCTTTGTGATATTGTCTGTTATCTCCATGTAGAGGAATTATGTTCTTTTTACTTCCTTTTCGCCATGACGTAGGTAGTAAAAAAAAAGTTCTAAGCCGTCAAAGGCCCAGTGAGTTCATTATCTCATCATTTTTAACATCTTACAAATAATAATGATATGACAACAACATTCTACAAACCACATCTATTTATGAAAAAAATCTTTTCATTCAACTCAAATACAGGATGGTTCGTGAAACGACGTCCAAAACGTCCATCACATCGACCGGTGCTTCTTCCATCTAACTTACTTTGATTCATTTTCGCTGCGGTCGTATAGACCAATAATACTCCTGTTATCGTGAAGAACGTGTCTACAGTCATGGTGGCCGCAGTTAACCATAATGCGTTGGCAGAAAACATCCACTGAAAGACGTAAAATAATTTTAATAATCTCAGAGATTATCCCTTTTTTAAATCATATTGTAATTTGATTATATTGAAATCTAATAGAACAGCTGCAGTAGATCAATCAACCCTATCGCAGTATACTGCCGAACATAGGATTAAATTGCTATAGTTAAAGTGGATTCAAGATGAGTTTAATCCTGAGCCTCTCTTAATAATAATTATCACACATTTTCATAAATGCTTGTTAATCTTGGGCAATTTTGTGAGATACATATCTTATAAGCTACATCAAGCCTCAGACACGACGAATATCAATAAATAGTGAGAAATATAATTGAATTGAACCTACCGAGCTCGAATCAATAGGGTTTGCTATAAACAGTTCCGTACCGAACGAATGACCAATTATAACCCATATCATACCGAGGGTCCTGATTCCATCAAGACATTGTAAGTTGCCACCACCAGAGCTGAATGTTGTGAGTCGTTGTCCGTTTGTGTAAACAGAAAACGATCGACACAGTGTACTCATTTGCTTGACATCTGTAAATAATAAAAAAGTTTCAGATCCTAATAGAATAGTGGAAACCGGTAATAAGAATATGTACATAATCATCTCTTAAATACAAAACCAGAAATTCTATCACTTGTTTAAGATACAAATGACATACTTTTCACTCACCTTTCTTAAATAAGAAACGATAACAAAGATCGTAGCTTGTACTAACTAAAGTCACAAATCCGAGCGCCGAAAATATTGCACTGAAATAAAACAGAAAATGTTACATTATTTAATTTAATTTTACTTACATATTGTAATTTTGAATGTCGAAATAAACAATTTTACTTTACTTTTAGGATGTCTTATCTTTTTGAAACATAAAGACTCGAAAGGTTAATCGAAGGAAAATTTTCAACGATACAAATTCCTGCGTTACAGCTTCTGACGACATATTTTTGGTTAAGAGTGTTTACGACGTACGGCATTTCATACAAACTTTCAAGCCCTTGTTTTTCGAAATGAATGAACCGATTTTAATGAAACTTCATACCCATAAGCAGGATACAAATGTAAAAAGTTAGCAAAGAACATTTTTGAAATGTATTATTTAAAAAAAAAAAACAGTGGCACTTCGGGAGTGCCGACAGAAGTGAAAACAAAACACAAACAGATTACTTTGCCATCACTCACTGACATATCGGATATACATTAGAACCGAGTACATCCCGAGGACAGCCGAACACATCCAAAGCGGTGTCGCTTGCGGTAACAGTGGCGCGAATTCAATGGTTTTTTCCATCTAAAAAAATGCCCAACGCGCCTAAAGAAATTTTCCCTTCAAAAATATAACTGGAAATCTCTGTTTCTATGGAAAATTTAAAATCGGTCTGATTTGGCTGTAAAGTCTTCTCTCGGTATTTCCGTAATTGATGGGATTATATCCGATAGTATGTATTACCAGTGCACGATCACTAATACGATTACAATAACCAGATAAGATAAAAATATTCTATTCGATTAAACGACTAATTGCTACTTACACTGCAGTATAATCAGCGGGGGCCCAAGGCTTATCACCAGTAAGTCGGCAATAGTCTTCTCTGTATTGAAAGCCTACTGCAGAGACGTTGAAAAATAAAGAAGTAATTGCTTGGAGTGTAGTGCATGGCTTTGGTACACAAACTCCCAGCCTGAACACCATGCTAGTGAGAGGATTGTTCGGTATAGACCTGGAAGGATGAATGGCTTTAGACGGTTTGCTTAAATTTTCAAATAGTCTAACTATGCTTCAATATTTGACATGCCCTCCATACGACCGGCAGCAGCGAAAGATCTTTTTGAATCTAATGTTCGAGAAGCGGTCTTGGAAGTCCTGTATAGATTTTGTCACCTAACTCTTTTGCTTTCACCGTAGTATGTATTGCACAATAACACTCGGCTCTCTACCTTTTACATGGTATTTTGTATTTTAATACTAGGGAGAAATTTCGCTAGGGGCAATGTTTTAAGAAACAGCTTACCTCGAGTTATGTTTAAAGCCATCGAAGTTGCCACTTAAGGTTAGTAATTCCGCACGTGTTTGTTGATATTCTGCAATCTTAGTAATGGTTTCGTTGTCTAAACGTAAGGACCTTGGGTCGAATTGCATCCCTCGTATATCTTGAGGGCGAGGGATGTCAAAAGTCTGGTTGAATGGCACAAGGATTGAGCAGTATTTGCCTTCAATGTGCATGTCTTCCAATTGATGATTGATGTCCAGACATTGGTGGTAGTTGCCCAGATCTACTGAGTTGCCCGTTAGTATACCTCTTGGTGTTCTTAAACCGGAATCCGTAACTGTAAAATATTTTGTTATAATTTGTTTAGAATAATACATACTTAAGTACGTATTAATCTGAACGACAATTCGTCGTCCGAATCTAGACTACACTAAGATCGCCTGCATTCCTTGAAGGGATTAAAGTCGCTGATGTCGCAGATGGATTGTTGAATCCGCTGTTTTACATAACTGCTAGCTGTTTTACAAAACAGTTCCGTTATGTAAAACAGCTGAACAACATTCAGCTGGATTATCATTGCGTTAGGTTTAACAAAACTGCTACCCACGTATATACATGTAATGCAGAATAGCTTATCTGAAGTCACAATAAGTGTTTGTTACGGCTTATAAAGCCAAATCGGTGGCAGTAACTAAGCTAGGGCACCCTGACTAATTGGTTTGGGTTAAATTAGGTTCGCCGTTCCCCCCGGTGGGTTCCCGCATTGTCGAGGCGGGGGGGTTCAGTAGCTGTGGCTTGGACACCCACCTTGAAGCGAAGAGTAACCCGAGGGGGGGGGCCGCCCTTCAGGGCTTTTGCCTGTAAGTCGACGACGTAGCGGCCAACAAGTAGGTTGCGATGCCCAAGCGGCACCGCAACTGAGGCGGGTCGCGATGTCGTATGGGAGGCGTCACGGCTGATGGTTGGAGGCCGCGGCGGGAGAGGAATCGGGTATTGCGGTGCGCCGCTCTCCCTACCTTCCACGGCCTTGACAGGGTCGCCACCGTCTGATGGCAGACGCGGTGGGGTCGCAGGGGAGGAGGAGTGTTGTAAATATAAAAACCTTATTGGAAGTTAAATGTTTGCCCTGTTTAGGGTTAAAACACTTGGTCCATGGAGTTCGAGTGCGCATTGATTTTTTTCGACCAGAGGGTAGATCTATTTTTCGGTTAAAGAACCAGCATTGACATTCAACGTGGTATTGCTGCCAGACTTTTGGGCACTTTTCCTTTTGACAGCTATGCGGATGGATTTTTTTGATGCCCAATGAGTTATTCGCCTCTTTTTTTCTTAATAATTACTTTTTTCTAGATTATTCTATTATTTTAAGACTTTTGCGTAAATAAAGATCTATACGTACTTGATATTTAAAAAACCCGAGGAACTAATATTTACAACGAAAAACGTCAAAATAAAATAATGGTGACTTTTTACTTACATTGTAGCAATAGCGTTGCGTTTCTTCTAATAAATCGTATTTGACGCTCACACTCTTGCTCATCTAACGCATTATCCAATAAACTTGTGTTAATTGCTTCATGTCTTCTTCCCATTTCATTAGAACAATACACTGAACTAAATGTTCCTAAAAATATAATTAAAAACACTTTATACGCCATATTTAAATTAGAAGCTTTAGCACTTTCAGATCTTTAAATAAAATGCGAGTGCCACAGCGGCATCTGTTGCGCGGAGCAGACAAGTAACAAAATAAGAAGGTTACAGATTTTAATATTAATTTTTGCAAATCATTATCTAATCGTATAACTTTAATTAATTAGCACGTTTGACCAAGTACCGAATATCCTGTGCATGATTAAGATTAAAGATTAAGATTATTGATAATACGTTTGCGGAACAAGATTGGTACCTACGCACATGATTAAAATACAGGTGTTTGTTTGTTGTCATGTTGTGTCTTTAGAAGCCTGTAGCAAATTAGTTCACTACTGGGTTCTTCTTCTTTCTTTTCCAGACCAGATTACTGGTTTTAGGGAATGATTGCTCGAAATTCGTAGACCCGTTACGTGCCTAGTCTAGTTAAAACCTCTCTTATCATCATTTGGTTAACTTTTCCCAACTATGTTGGGGCGGCTTCCAGCCTCACTACGGACTATGGGAGAAAATCACATATTCGGACTAATAAGAGGTAATAAAAATGTTGACCATTTCTGACGTTTTGCATTGCAATTGTAATGTATTGCTGCATAATACAATCCGTAAGTTGGCCTTGTGTTTTGATTGACCTAAAGACCAAATTACCGTTTTAGAGGATTTATATACCTTCATAAAGTGATAATAATCTTTAATAATTATGTAAGTACATCATAATGTTTTAATTGTTTTGACATTTACCATTTTCAACAATCCTAATCTTAGTGGGACGAATGTTTACAAGTGAACATACTGCAACAGATCCTTATGTCATGCTGAAGGCTAAATAGAGAAATTTTTAACTAAAGCCTTTGATCCAGTAACACATATTTTTTATTATTTTAACCTTGAAAGCGTGAGTATTTCATGATGACACACAATTTATAAACAAGTTCATTACAAAAAAAAAGTCAGTACTTTGTCTATTTGAATTACGAATCCTAATCTAAACAATCTATTTGGCGTGCCACAAGAATGTTTGTTGGGGCCAATTCTTCTGACTTCACGTTTCAAATCGTGATATTCCATTCACACTGATTCCTGTATTTACTCTACAGGATGTTAGGCGGAGGGTTAGCCAAACAAGGGGAGTTTGTAGTTGGACCCATTTAGGAAATACATATTTAGTTTGAAGACACTAAAATAAAAATAAAAAACTGGGCTCTCTAGAGAGACTATATAGAAATCTGACGAAGGTGTCGCGCCTGTATCAGAAATAGGGGAGGCGCATTTGTTAAAATTTTTGTAATTGTGAAATACAAAAACGAATATTAATGTTTTGTTTCATTTCACTCCATTTTTCCTAAATTATCATTTAATTACAAATGCATAGAGCTTTATATTACATGTAGCATGCCGTTATAATGACCAATAACTATAGAACATTTTAAAAGCATTTTACTCCTAGATCCCTCTTATTTTATCTTATTTAAGTTAGTTAAACAAGCTTGTTAATTTTTTTTCTCGTTTCTTTTGAGAGAATTATTCAATTCTTATTTGCATCTATCTCTCTTTCTCTCTGTTCTTATTTGCCTTTGCTAGACCAAGGATGAATCATATACCAAAAATATACAAAAAAAAACCTCAGACACATGTAAAAGAAATTTTACAGGTGAAAAAAGCTAAAATTTTGGAAATTCTTGAAAACTTACAAAAAACATGATATAAAAATAAACTGAACTGATTGAATTGATTGATTGATTGGTATTCAAACTAAATAATATGTATTTTTTAAATGGGTCTACCTACGAACCCTCCTTGTTTGGCTAACTCCGCCGAACACCCTATATAGTGTAATCTTTTATTGTTTCTTTATTATATACGCAAACATATAATTACTATCGAAACTAAAAGCTGATTACCATAATTTAATATTTTAATCTGGTCTGTCAAGATTTATTAGGTATAGTAATCGTGTTATTTGTTCTTAAGTTTTACGATAATGTTTACTTTTTTTTTCAATTGGATTCAAAAAATTTATTATACTTTCTGTTCATTGGTCAATTTTTTTTTGTTGTTTGCCTGTACTATCCCACTGCTGGGCAAAGGCCTCCCCATATTCTGCCACATTTCCTTGTGCTGTGCCTTCTCCGTCCGATCGGTGAGGAACGAGTCCAAATCGTCACGTTAGCGTTTCTTAGGCCTGCCTCGGTGACGACGCCCGTCTTCAGGCACCCACTGTGTGACGACTTTGGCCCATCTGTTTAGAATTCTGGATGCATCCTATAAGTGTGACCCGCCCAGTCCTACTTCAGCCTCGCAGACTTGCCGCCAATATCGGCGATACCTGTCTTGGAGCGTATTGAGGTGTTGCGAATTTGGTCGGTGAGTTTAATCTGTAAGATACTACGCTCTTTCGCTCTTTGGCAAACCTTGAGTTTGGACTTCTGAGCCTCTGTCAAAGACCAAGTCTGGATGCCATATGTTAGGATAGGCAGGATGCACATGTTGAAGAGCTTGCACTTTAGTGAAATAGGAAGGTCGCCCTTCATTAGCGCCTTCATGGACCAGTAGCTCCTCCAGGCATTTTCGAATCGACGGTCGATCTCATTGTCCTGTCTGTTGTGGAAGGAAACCATACCATGCCATGCCATGTGTCGGCGAATTTTTTTAATATCTCGTCTAGGGTTCTCGTAAATAGTTTAGGAGAGAGCGGATCACCTTGTTTTACCCCTTTGTCTATTTTGAATGTTGTGCCTGCGAAATCCAGTTTAACGGTCGCCGTCAAGTCATTATAAATAATCTCCAGAAGATCTATGTAGAATGCGTTCTTGACACCTGTCAGTTTCATACAAACAAACATGTGTTTTGCGAATTTGATCTGTATTAGCTATTAGTACTACACTTCTGGACACATCTATTGGCCCACCTTAGAGTTTAGGTTTCGATGGCCCCTACCGAAATATGATTGCTAGATTGAACAAAAACTGTTGATGCAGTTTTAAACCTGATACATTTTACCATCTTTTTCGATCGTATTGTTTTAAATTTGAATTCAGAACACCATACGACATGGAGCTACGCCTAACAAGTCGGATATGCGCCTTGTTAAAGGCAATTGATTTTTGAATAAAACACATGTTTTATCAAATAAAGGTTTAATTTAATAACGCGTGTTGCCTCCATGGGCATCTACCACAGCTCTCATACGATTAGGCATAGAGTTTATCAACCGCTCTATGAAATTTTGAGGGATCATCTCCCATTCCTCTTCTATGGCAGTTTTCAACTCCTGCATCGTCTGGGCAACTGGCTGACGAGCCCTAACACGTCTTTTTAGCTCGTCCCACATGTGCTCAATGGGGTTCATGTCTGGGCTTCTGGCTGGCCAGTCCATAACTGTGATGTTCACATCCCGAAGATATTCCCTGACGATGCCGGCCGCATGGGCTCTTGCATTATCATGCATAAAAAGGAAATTTGGGCCCACATAGTCCGCGTATGGTATCACGTGAGGTTCTAAGCACTCACGAATGTACCTTTCAGCATTTAATGTTGGCAGCCGTGGTCCTGTAACAACCTCAAGTTGAGTTTTGCCGCTCGCGGATATACCGCCCCAGACAGTCCATGAGCCACCGCCATAAGCAACCCTCTCTTCAAAGCAGCATTGTGCGAAACGCTCTCCCTTACGTCGGTAGACCTTCTTCCTTCCATCATTGCCATGTAACACAATTTTAGACTCATCAGAAAAGAGTACACGGCTCCAATCTTGCTGTGTCCAATTTAAATGACTGCGTGCGAAATGAAGGCGCGCTGTTCGGTGGGCTCGCGTTAGTTTGGGCCCATTAGCTGGCTTGTGTGGTACCATATCGCGTTCTTTTAACCTTCTCCGAACAGTTCGAGCGCTCACAGATACTCCGTGGAAGTCGCGAAGTTGGTTTTGTATCTCAATGGAGGTAAAGTGACGATTTCTCAAGCTGGTCGTCACGATGAATCGGTCCTGCCTTTCAGTTGTGACCCGAGATCGTGGCCTTCCTTGGCGACGAACAAAGCCGCCAGTCTCTAGGTACCTCCGATAAACATTTCGGACCGCAGATCGACTTAAATTAAGTTGAGCACTCATGTTTCTTTGGCTGTGTCCGGCCTGAATAAGTGCCACAGCTTGGGCGGCGACTTCAGGTGAAGTATCCATAGATTATTGATAGAACCTCACCTTAATGTTAAGAATAAGTAATGTTTGTTGCAAAACCAAAGATATCAATCACTTTTTCAAGAATTAAATCCAAGTAAACCAATAAAACCAAGTTTTCTTAGTATTCGATTGTTTGATATCAACAAACAGGCTCCAAATTGTCTTTTGTTTCTTTAAATTCTATGTTCGAAATTCAAAAAAAGACTATTGAATGAAATTGTGAATGTGCCAGGTTCAAAACTGCATAAAAACTTTTTGCTCGACCTAATATAAAATTTTAGCTAGGACCAAACGAAACTGAAAATACAAGGTGGGCCAATAGATGTGTCCAGAAGTATACTAATTGTCGCACTGACAGGTAGCAGGGACATATTCTCTCGAAGGCCGGATGTAGGTAAATTAATTTAGTGTTCAGAACACCGTTTTTGATAATCCATAGAATCATTTCCAAAATGCTTAATCAGAAATAAACACTTTTTTTAAGAAAAAAACAAGATACTTTTTACTCATCTTTCTTAAATAGGAATCTATAGCAAAGATCATGACTCGTACTAATTAAAGTCACAAATCCGAGCTCTGAAAATACCACACTGAAATAAAACAGAAAATATTAGAAAAAACCTGGATTAAATTAACGTAAAAAACTTGAATAAGTTAGCGTGCGTTCAGACACAGATTACATCGCGCTTCTTATTTGATATCTTCTTAAGTCTATATATAGTGTGGGACGCCCCCAGCTAAATGGACGGACGACCTAAATAAGGTGGCTGGGGTAGCCTGGATGCGGAAGGCGGAGGACAGGGTGTTGTCGCGCAGTCAGGGAGAGGCCTATGGCTAGCAGTGGACTACGATAGGCTGAGTTTATTGAATGATTGAGGCCCCGTGTTCTAACAGAAAGTGACTGTGGCGCGAATACGCGATCCCGTGATTGTTTAAGCCTGCTTTTGTCTGCGAACCGAAACGTTTGTCTTTAGTTACTTCATAATTTACGTTAACAGTGGCCTGGTGGGTTTTTCCATTAGAAATTTCTTAGTAACCGCCTGGAGTTTGGAAGTTGGCGGTCAGATATCCAAGTATTTATTCCGGAAGGTATAATCATAATAATTTAGTAATTAAACTAAACTTTATTGACATAAAAATATTACAACCGTACATGTGAAGCCCCTGACTCCGTTCTAGGCGAACCTGTGTTACAGGAATCAGTGTTCTCCGCCTTACATCAATACATATTTAAATTTTTATGTAAAAAATATAAATAATAAGTAACACTAGTAAAGGTATTGAAACAGTAAAACTAAACAATATAAAAAGAAACAAAGCGGGCGTGTGATTGCGCGTGTGGGAGGGTGTCTGTGCATGTGTGATGGCGAGTGAAACGCATTTGAGTGTACATGAGTTTGTGTGTGAGTATCTTAATGTAACAAAAATAATCTTCACATTTTATCATATCATCTCACTAACGATAAAATAAATTAACTGATAATAATAAAATTATCAATTGTTGTTGTTGTACTCGTATTGTTGTTGTGTTATGTATAATTTAGGGTGTAAATAATAAAGAATATTCTATTCTACATGTAATAATAATCAGAAGTTGCTTATAATTATATGTTAGTAACATTGTTAAGCTGCAACCACACTGCGTTTAATTAACATCGACCGTTCAGGAGCTTATTTAACAAAACCGAAAGGCCATTGATAGTAAGTATAGTGAACTATAGTGTCATCTCAATGGTGCAGATGAGACCATACTATCAATGTAGTTTTAATTAATAAGTAATTAGTCTCCTCTGCACCATTGATGGTGCAGGTCAATGGTGCATACGGTACAACGGGAAGGCGACACAGGTGACAGGCGACAATCCAACTATTTGACATTTTTTTAAATATTTCTTTCATAGTTTTCTGCTTTATGAAATAACGCCTGTCTTGAAAACGTCCTATTTAATAAAAGGTCAAGGTCCTATTCAATCAAGGTCCTATTTAATAAAACCGATAGGCGACACAGGTGACAATCCGTTAATGTTGTAATATTTTTTATAGATTTCTGCTTTATTAAATAGCACCTATCATGAAAATTTGACAGTTTTGTAATGTTTTTGACAATTATTTCACATGGTCATTTATATTGAATAGGGCCCGGGCTGGCGCACTAGGTACCCATCGTTCATATTGATTTTCGATAAGGAAAATCGAACATCTATGTTAAGGAAAACAATATCGACCGCCGTCTAGCTGCACCTTTATAATATCTGCATGATTATCTTTATTCTCTGACTTACGTCTGTAGCGTCTTTTGCGTCAAAGATAGTTAATTCATTTCCTAGTATATAAATATATCTTTTAATTAGAGCCCTCATTAATTCTCCAGTATTTACCACGTCATGATCTGCTCTTGTATTTTTCGTACCGTTCTGAGAGTAGAAGTGCGAAAAGTCTTCCAACAAGAGTGGACATTTTAAAATCCGCAACATTTGTGCTCTGATTTTTAATACAAAGATGGTAACTAAACAGAATATCACCAAATACATGCTTAACAACTTGAAGTTAATTTTCTTGTAGATACTAATAAGCACTACATACATTCTTATTTACAAAATAAATGGTTTATTTTATTTCAAAATTTACTATTACGAAAGTATGCTCTAGAATTTAATTAATAACAACAGTGCAGAGGTATCTTTCCCTCTCAAATCGTCCACTAATCTACCTATTTTTAGGAACACTCTTAGAACTAACATTGTCACCACTATCATTAATAACCACTACATTAAAATCTTCATTAGGGTCCTTCCCATCATCAACAATTTCATTCGAATCAGATTTTTCTAAGACGCTATTAGAGCTATTAGCTTTTAAATCTTGTGGTTCATTTTCACCATTACACTTGATTTTATTTTCATCGGTTGCATCCGCATCTTTCTCGTCTTTGTGATCAGCGATTACTTTACCACTCTTATCAAAATTATCTTCTTTTGTTGCTTTGCTACCTTTCTCTGCTGGTTTCGTTCTCTTTGCTGAAAAAACAAGTTTATTTTGAATAATGGGCCTTTTGAACCACTTTGACGGAATACCTTTATCATTTGAATCAGAATCAGAACTTTATTTACTATGAATGTAGGTACAGGTATAAGATGTTGTACATAAATTAAAGTGATCGGCTACAGTCTAGTCTAGTCGTTTGTTCTTATGTATTCAAACAGAGTAATTTTTTTAATAAATCTATTGTAATTAAAATTTAATTTTTAATCGTGCAGACTGCAGCATTAATGTAAAACCACAGGAGATGTGAATCCATTAAAAACTGTACAATGATATTATGAGATAATTAAATATGAAAGAAAGAAAATAATTAAAGTATCTGTAGTACCTGAGTCCATCAGCTGTTTAAACAGAACTGTCACTGGTGAGTCCACAAGAAGAGTGAACACGAAAGAAAACACCAGAGCCAACACCAAATAAGACAGGAACTTAAACGTCTGTTGAAAAGAAGCATTTATTAAATTCTCTTATAAAATACAAGAATCATTACTTTGTATGCACATCTATGACGATACGATAAACGATACGAATACAATTGTTAGCAGTAAAATCAGTTAAAGTGTTGAGTAATAATTTTTTTCTGTTTTTGAATTTAATTCTAAAAAATCACTTTTAAAAACAAAATACTTACAAAATTGCCAACTGAAAAGTATATGGGAGCTAATAATGCCGAGTTAAGAGAATACATGAGCGGGTAGTGGAATAAGTACATCCCGTATGAAAGTCTAGCTGGTAGTCGCCATGCCTCAAGAGACAAGAACCAATTTATTGGACCTGAAAATGTGAAAAGTAATATTTTAATAACATAGGGAAAAAAATAACATGATATTCATAGTTTAGTTCAGTAGTTGAAAATGATAGAGATCTCACCAGAATAACCATGCTGGCACGCGACTATTAACCAGCATATGGCACATGCATAACTAGGTCTCATGAAAGAATTCATCAGATTATCCATCAGCTGGTTGTCCCAGTCAAACTGCTTGATTCGGTAGTGGAAGTAGAAGATGCCTCCCAACACACCAGCAGAACAGGCCCAGAAGATGATGGCAAGGATCTGAAAGATAAAGATATTTTTAGTAAAGAAGATTCTCTTCCCATACAAAATGCCTTTATGAGAATAGTTCAAGTGCTTAGAGAACCAACGAAGCTTGTAAAAGCTGACGGTTATTCCAGTTATCATTTTAATATCGTTTATGTTTTCCACGCCAGTCAGTATTGTCAGTTTTTCTGTACCATCTTCCTTATCAATTCTATCCAGTCAGTGGTCGCACTACTATAATTTTTTTTCTTTCGTATGATTTTTACACAAGTTTTAAATTAATCTGCAATCCATATCAATATATTTACCCACGGTATCTGTATTCTACTCTTGCGGTAAATGTGGAGAATATAACCAAAGAGCAGCCCGACGAAGAACGGAGAAGCTCGCGCCAGAGTATTATGGTAATATTTGTTCATGTAATACCAGTCATCCAAGAAACGACTGCAAAAGACAAAAAAGTAATTGAGTATTAACAATTACAATCCCTTCGTTTTTTTCGGACATTCCATAATTTATGTAGGTAAGTACTTTATTATGATTATAAGACATCTATTCCAAAAATCTCTCTTGAAAGGAAAAATAAATGAATGAAAGAAAGAGTGATGCTTTTGCTCTGTAATGGAACGAAGCAAACTATGTAGTTAGTTAGCTATTCAAAAATATTCTTCATCTTCGAAGTAGCATAATCAGCCTATAATGTTTCCACTGCACAGGCGGAGGCCTAGAGACAGAAACAGAGGGGCAGCGAGGAGTCTCTGCGAGACATAGTGTGCCGTAACCCACCATGCGGGCCCAGTGTAAGTTGGTAGATGTCACATCGTCGAATTTTTGGTTCTAGGATATGCCGGTTTCCTCACGATGTTTTCCTCCACCGTTTTGAGAGCAGTGGTTATGAAATAATTTATACAAAGTGAAGCGCGTGTCAGGGTTCGAACTTACGACCTATGTATTCGTTAGTAATATAAATTACTCAAACTCAAAATTACTTACGTGGGCACAAGGATTGCAGCTGCAACATTAATGTGGAAACTATATACAGTTGAAGCTACCAGAACAGCGGCGAGTCCGCCCACCAAACCCATCCAAGCGAGGTATTTCCTGCCAGTCATCACCCAAACGAGAACTATAGGTGACACCACAAACAGCTGAAAGTCTATGGCGACGTACCAGGAGTGGCTGAGACACTGAAATTTAAACAAAGACATAATAATATATACTACTCTCTTTTTATTTCCCTACTAGCCCGCGACTTCGTTCGTGTGCATGTCGGAAACAAATTGTTTTTTTTTTGAAATTTCATGGGTTTTAGACTAAAAGATTTGGACTGTAAAAATAAAACACTAGTGCTTTAGTATGTTGCTTGTAGAATAATCTGACAAAAAATCATAATGATTTTATGTATATTAGTATGGTTTTTATTGTAAAAAGATAGTTTTTAGAGGAATCTTCATAATTTTTTTCTATCGTATCAAGTTAGTTGTATTATGTTTTTAACACACTATCTACATGGCATATATACTGAAGAATATCACATATTTTTTTATTTTGTTTACTGTAGTCGATCATATACTATTATTGTTTCTAAAACTTGCGTTTTTTGGTCCTGAAAGCCCCTTAAAAAAAGCTAATAGCTAAGTTACACCTTATAAAATCTACTATCTGCCAGTAACAGTCCCGTCACAATTGGTCCTGCCTTCTCGGAGATTAGTCGGAACAAACAGACAGGCAGACAATTCAAAAATGGTATTTTTTGTGATACGAGTACCTACTATCACAAAAAAAAAAACAATTTTATACTTTCATAACTTATTATTACGCATTTAGTTAAAAGCTGTTATTTTTACATTACAAAAAGGCACTTCAATTTCATTTATTGGTAAAATCTTTCTCAAATCATGTTTAATGATTTATTTTGAGTGGAGAGAAGATTTGAATATGTAACACATTGAAGTTTTTTTTAATTTCGAAGATTTCCTACAGTAAAAAATATCTTCTTGGTTGTCATAATTTTCTTCAAGCATTGGACTGTGTCTTACCAACTCGGATTGTCTACAGTCGTAAATACATATTTTTTTAGATAGATTATACTGATACTAACAATAAGACAATTAACTTACCATATCTTCGATGTGTACTAAATTTTGAATATGTAGCAAAGTAGACCACCAGTTTTGCCGACACCTCTCGGTATGGTTGATGACTGTCAGCCAATGAGGTCCATCGGTGATGCGGTTGAAGTAAGAAGCTTGAAGGAGTACAGTCACAGCCAGCAGTGGTGTCACTCGCATGAAACGACTCAAGTAGAACCAGTGAAGGTTCTTGAGAAACGTTACTGAAAAGGAAAATTGTCATTTGTGATTACTAACAATAATATGATAATCATAAGATATCATTGACGTCACTGCTGAATGAATACTGAATGCATCAAGATTGTTTATCTTCGATCTTTACTTTTGAATTCCTGGGGGTATTCCTAGACGAAATCAAACTGGTCGCTAATTAAATTTATATATATATATATTTTAATTTTTTATGACATTAGTTTTATATTTTGTGACTACAGTAACTCACACACTTGTTAAAATTATATAAAAATAATCTACTTTAACAATATTTGTAAATATGTGAGCACCATGTATCTACCACATAATTGATTTACCTGTCATTGCTTTATTTTTAATTCTTTTTACCTTTTGTTGGTAGACTTATTTTTATTCTAGATGCATCGTCTTCACATATAATTATAGGTATAATGAATGGGCGACTAGAATCAATTCGTCTTATTATAATTTTTGACGTTCAAAAGTGCCTTTAGTGTGCCTATTTGAAATAAATGATTTGACTTTGACTTTATTTGATAAAGGGAAATAATAAAGCTTCAGAAAAACAAATTAACTTCCAACGATCTGTGGTTAAATTGAATACTAACTAAGCTGTGTTAAATTGAATTACCGAAAAATTAACACAATATTATCCGAAAAAAAATGTTGTAAGTATTTAGCAAACAAACATGAGTCTATTCAAATTACAATTCTACGAAAAATAATTTGTACTTTCAAATAATAAAATAAATTTCCAAAAAAATACCAAATGTCCAAAAAAAGACTAAGTTTCCGTAAACAGTTCTGTTAAAATAAACGTTTTTTTAAGCATTACCTATAGTAACCAGCTTAATTTCTACTATTGGTTATACTGTAGAACACCTTTTTTAACTCTCAATTTTAATGAAAATAACTACCGGTCGGCCCGCGCGGGCGCTTCGTGCGTACTTCGGGTGACATCGGTTGCATGGTTGCGGTCGGTCGATAGGCGACGTAGAATGCAAGAGCGAGCGAAGGGCACCCCGAGGTTAGGTTTGGTTAGGTTACTTTAAACCCTCATCATCTGCCTAGCCTTTTCCCAACTAGTTGGGGTCGGCTTCCAGTCTAACCGGATGCAGCTGAATACCAGTATTTTACATGGAGCGACTGCCTATCTGACCTCCACAACCCAGTTACTGGGTAATACGATACCCCTTGGTAAGACTGGTTGTCAGACTTTCGGGCTTCTGACTACCCGTAACGACTGTCAAAGATCCACGAATGACAGCCGGGACCAACGGCTTAACGTGCTTTCCGAGGCACGGAGGGGTCTCAGTATGTAAAGATGGTCACCCATCCACAGACCAACCGCGGCAAGCGTAGCTTAACCTGATCGATCGACCTGTGCGGCTGTTATTATTTAGCCACGGACCCCTTCTAGGTTACTTTAAACCCTCCACGCAGAAATAGTTGACATAGGATGCAAGAACGAGCGAATGAGAATACAAATAACTTTACCTAGGTATATATTAATTGATTAGAGTGGCAGGTAAGTAGGAGTAAGTAATGAATGATATTGATTACATTCAAGCACATTTTAATATTTTTGGAAGTATCTATGGAATCACTTAGTAAAGTATTTTTATAATGCCACAATAGTTTAACAAGCGGCACAGTTTATAAAATGTGTAAGGTTAATTCTAAATTTATAATAGGTGAGTTACGAATAACTAACTGTAGTTTTCGGTAAAACGCAATTTAAGCTGGTGGAAAATTATTACGTCAGCAAATGCTGTATTGATTTTTCGCCATTTTCCGTATTTTTTTCAGTCGTTTCTTTATTTGTATTCGCATATAAGTTGTCGGAAAATTATTTCGTATTTTAAGTATGCTCAAAAAAATTTTTTTGAGCTTTCATTACTATCCTTTAATAAATTATGATAATGCATCTGTGATCCAGTGATAATGTTATGTTTTTTTAGCGACTTCTAAATAAAGAGGAGGAGGAGGTTATCAATTCGGTTGAATATATATATTTTTTAATGTGTGTTACCTCAGCACTCCGTTATTTATAAGCCGATTTGCTAAATTATTTTTTTATTTGAAAGGATATACTTTCAGATTGGTCCCATTGTCATCAGGTCAGGATCTGATGATGGGATCCTGGAGAAATCGAAGGAACTCTTCAAATATTATAGGCACACCTATAGGGATTTGGGTATTTTTTATAGTAACTTGTGCATTTGCTCTCGGAAAGCACCATTTGGTGAAGTGGAATTGATAATGAAGACCACAGATGGTCATCGGAACTACTCAATAACCCGTTGTACCGTTTGCACCATTGACCTGCACCATCAATGGTGCAGAAGAGACAATTAGTTTCGTTTGCACCATTAATGGTGCAAATGAAACTGCATTGATAGTATGGTCTCATCTGCACCATTGAGAATGGTGCAAACGAAACCGTATTGATAATATGGTCTCATCTGCACCATTCCTGAAAGTATTTCCTCTTTGCATGTTCTAATATTATTTGAGTGTTGACAAGGTAACTATTTTGTTATAATTCTGTCATTTTATTTCAATAAGTAATTGTATAATTGGAGCTTAGACTATAAATAACAAATTACAATGAGCTGAACTAATTTAACATTTGTTGCACAAAGTCGAGGAAGACTTTTGTTGTTCAAGGGTATCAACACCATTTTCACACACACTACAAAAATCTGGCAAAAACCAAAAAAAAAAAAAGTGAAAAAAACAAAAAAAAAACTGGCATCTCTTTGAGGCGCGCGTGGAACACAACGCGCCGTCGACCCGGGCCTGGTCCTTACCGGACGGCGAGCTGCCCATTGCTCGCCGTTAGCAAGCCCGCGCCTACGGTGGCCGGGAATCGGCTATTGATTCCCGACGCCCCGGGCATCTCCTGCGGCGACTAGGGGCGCGAGAGCGCAAAGATTGCCTCTCCCTCACGCGCTCCGCCTCCTCCTTCGCGAGCATTACTGCTTCGCAAAAGGAGGCAACGGCTTCCCATGCACTCTCGCTCCGTACCATGGCATGGACCAGAGCCGGACGCGAGAGATCGCCGCCGTGAGGACTCGGCGGTGCTCCGCCCAAGCTGGGCAGACCTCCACCGTATGCTCCACCGTGTCCTCCGGGCGATCCACACAATGGTGACACCCGGGCGTTTCCTCCCGCCTTATCCGGAAAAGGAACCTCCCAAGGTGAGGACCTGCGTTAGGCGGAAGATGAGGACGCCGTGTCGCCTCTTCAGCCACTCCTCAAGGAGGGGACTTATCGCCGCAATTGTGGCGTGCCCAGGTTTTTGAAGTGAAACTTCTTTACGCACGCTTGACTTGGGGAGTAAGCTGGCGAACGCGTGACGTAAAGCGTTACGAAAAGTGTGATCGGGCGAGGCGAACGGAAGTTGAGTGGGGGATATAAGCAAGAGACAGCAGTGCGCGCGCACATTTTCTTTCTCTCTTCCTCTCGTAGCCAAATACGCAATACTGAAGTTTCACTTCAGTCGTGTGGTCATAAGCACACTCGTTTTTTTTATTTTTCACAAGCTTATTTTTACCAGAATTAAGGAAGTATACATTGACATTTTATTTTTTAGGATGAATCGAAGGTTGTGAAAAAACGTGAGCATTCCAATCACTGTATGCCTGATGAAAACAAAAATGTCGTATGCCATTTAATTAGTTCGAATATAGATACCGCGACAACTTCAGAAGAAACAGTACCTGCCATTTATAAAAAGACCGTGGCCACTTTCAAAGATATGGGTCTAAACTTAACAAACATAACAAAACTACCACGGAACGAGAGTTATAAATCATATGTGTTTGTGTAGCGTCATTATTTTTATATTATTACATAAAGTAGTTGTGGAATTTATTTATAAAAAATATTATTGTTGTTGCTTTTTGGTTGTTTATTTATATTAAAAAGAGGTTCCGCACACAAACAAAATACTACGTATTATTATTTTTTATTTTATTTACCTATGACTAGTAAAGTATGGTGAAGTAGGTAGTTATATTAATATTAATGGTGCAAACAATTTGTCTCTTCTGCACCATTGATGGTGCAGGTCAATGGTGCAAACGGGAAAAGTATGGTGAAGTAGTTGTATTATTATTAATGGTGCAAACGAAACTAATTTGTCTCTCCTGCACCATTGATGGTGCAGGTCAATGGTGCAAACGGTACAACGGGCTCAATAATAAGTATTCACGGGTTTCGATTCGATTATTTTAATATGGTTGCTAAGCAATTTATGCTCGTCACAATGTGAATGGTGAAATGGAGCTGATGGTAGACCAGGAGAACTCCTCAACAGTTAACGTCCCTGCATTGGGAAAAGCAATATTTTGTAAAAGGCGATGAGCAAGTTGACACTAGGCTATTGTAACTTAGATAAATTACAAGCAGACCCACTAAAAAGCGAGAAATAAAAACTTTTTAACAAAAAAAAACCGACTTCCAAAAAAAAAACACTACAAAGTCAAAAATAACTTTAATTTCGGAAGTCGGTGGCAAAAAACTAAAATACAGATACAAAGACACCAACTTCCGTTTCACTTTGTAGTGTTTTTTTTGGATGTCGGTTTTTTTTTTAAAAAGATTTTTCATGTAGGTAATCAATCCATCATAAAAAATCCTTTGATTTATGATCTCGACTAGCTGCGCCACACGGTTTCACACGCGTAAATTTCGATCCCGTGGGAATATCGAGATAAAAAGTAGCCTATATACATATTAAGCCAGGGTGTCAGCTACCTCTATAGAAAATATTATCAAAATTGGTCCAGCCGTTTGAGCGTGAAGAAGTAACAAACATATAAACACACACACGAACTTTTGCCTTTATAATATTAGTGTGATAACCATCGGTGATAGCCATTTGATGATAACCATGTGATGATAAAACATGCGAAAGTTTGTGAGTGTGTTTGTTACTTCTTCACGCACAAACGGCTGAACGGATTTGGATGAAATTTGGCACACATATAGATTATAACCAGGATTAACACAACTTTTTATCCCGATATTCCTACGGGATCGAGACTTATGCGGGTGAAACTGCGGGGCGCTGCTAGTATTTCAATATTTTGCAATGATGACTACATCCATGAAATAAAGATTAATTATAGATACGTCGAGAGCAGTGGTGGCCCAATGGTAACTGCCGCAACTTATGAGTTGTGGATCGTGAGTTCGAACCCAGATATGCGATTTACTTTGCGTAAATTATTTCATCACCACTGTTCTCCAAACGGCGAAGGAAGACATCAAATCATCATCATTTCTGCCGAACGACATCCACTGCTGGTCATAGGCCTCCCCTAAGCGACCTGTCCGTCACGTCCGTCACATCGACCGGTGCTTCTTGCATCTAACTTACTTTGATTCATTTTCGCTGCGGTCGTATAGACCAATAATACTCCTGCTATCGTGAAGAACGTGTCTACCGTCATGGTGGACGCAGTTATCCATAATGCTTTGGCAGAAAAAATCCACTGAAAAACGTAAAATAATTTATTAATCTTAGAGATTAGGTATCCTTTTTTCATTCATATTGTAATATCCTGTATGTCCTGTCTGACTGATATATCAACGCACAGCCTAAATCACTGGCCCTAGAGACATGATATTTGGAGGGTGTGTTTTTTGTGAAGAGTAGGTATCCACTAAGAAGTGTTTTTCGAAATTCCACCCCTAAGAGCGTGAATGGTGGGAGGATGAAATTTCACGCGGACGAAGTAGCGGACAGAAGCTAGTTTGAATGCAGTAGATCATTCAACCCCATTTTATTTAGTATACAGCTGAACATAGGATTAAATTGCTATCAGTACCTAGTTAAAGTGGATTCAAGATGAGTTTAATCCTGAGCCTCTCTTAATAATAATAATCACACATTTTCATAAATGCTTGTAATCTTGGGCAATTTTGTGAGATACATTCTTACAAGCTACATCAAGTCTCAGACACGACGAATATCAATGAATAGTGACAAAAACAATTAAATTGAACCTACCGAGCCCAAATCAGAGAAGTTTGCTATAAACAGTTCGGTACTGAACGAATGTCCAACTATGACCCACATCATAGCGAGGGTCCTGATTCCATCAAGACATTGTAAGTTGCCACCACCAGAGCTGAATGTTGTGAGTCGTTGTCCGTTTGTGTAAACAGAAAACGATCGACACAATGTACTCATTTGCTTGACATCTGTAAATAATAATAAAGTTACAGATCCTAATAGAATAGTGGCACCCGGTAATAAGAATATGTACATAATCATCACTTAAATACAAAACCAGAAATTCTATCACTTGTTTAAGATATTGACGTCTTTAATAATTTAAGACTTTTCACTCACCTTTCTTAAATAGGAATCGATAACAAAGATCGTAGCTTGTACTAACTAAAGTCACGAATCCGAGCACCGAAAATATTGCACTGAAATAAAACAGAAAATGTTCGATTATTTAATTTAATTGTACCTCCATATTGTAAATTTGAATGTTGAAATAAACGATTTTACTTAAATTTTAGGATTTTTTATCTTATTAAAACATAAAGACTCGAAAGGTTGATAGAAAAAAAAAATCAACGGTACAAACTCCTGCGTTACAGCTTCTGATGACATATTTTTGGTTAAAGTCTTCTCTCTGTATTTCCGTTTATTGATTGGATTATATCCGATGATATGTATTATTAGCGCACGATCACTAATACGATTACAATAACCAGATAAGATAAAAATATTCTATTCGATTAAACGACTAATTGCTACTTACACTGCAGTATAATCAGCGGGGGCCCAAGGCTTATCACCAGTAAGTCGGCAATAGTCTTCTCTGTATTGAAAGCCTACTGCAGAGACGTTGAAAAATAAAGAAGTAATTGCTTGGAGTGTAGTGCATGGCTTTGGTACACAAACTCCCAGCCTGAACACCATGCTCGTGAGAGGATTGTTCGGTATAGACCTGGAAGGATGAATGGCTTTAGACGGTTTGCTTAAATTTTCAAATAGTCTAACTATGCTTCAATATTTGACATGCCCTCCATACGACCGGCAGCAGCTAAAGATCTTTTTGAATCTAATGTTCGAGAAGCGGTCTTGGAAGACCTGTGTAGATTTTGTCATCTAACTCTTTTGCTTTCGCCGTAGTATTGCACAATAACAGTCGGCTCTCTATCTTTTGCATGGTATTTTGTATGTTAATTACTAGAGAGAAATTTCACTAGGGGGAATGTTTTAAGAAACAGCTTACCTCGAGTTATGTTTAAATCCATCGAAGTTGCCACTTAAGGTTTGTAATTCTGCACGTGTTTGATGATATTCTGCAATCTTAGTAATGGTTTCGTTGTCTAAACGTAAGGAGCTTAGATCGAATTGCGTCCCTCGTATATCTTGAGGGCTAGGGATAACAAAAGTCTGGTTGAATGGCACAATGATTGAGCAGTATTTGCCTTCAATGTGCATGTCTTCCAATTGATGATTGATGTCCAGACATTGGTGGTAGTTGCCCAGATCTACTGAGTTGCCCGTTAGTATACCTCTTGGAGTTCTTAAACCGGAATCCGTAACTGTAAAATATTTTGTTGTGTTTTGTTTAGAATACTTAGGTACCTACCAATCTGAACGACAAGTCGTCGTCCGAATTTAGATTACATTAACATTGCATTCCTCGAAGGGATTTGCAAAGGTGTATCTGTCACAGATGGATTGTTGAATCCGCTGTTTTAGATAAACGCTAGCGTTTTACAAAACAGCTCCGTTATGTAAAACAGCTGAACAACATTCAGCTAGATTGTCATTGCGTTATGTTTAACAAAACTGCTATCCACGTTTATACATAATGCAGAATGGCTTATCTGAAGTCACAATAAGCGTTTGGTGCGGCTTCTAAAGCCAAATCGGTCGCAGAAATTAAGCTAGATCACCCTGACTAATTGGCTTGGGTTAGATTAGAACTGTGGCCAAATCCGCGCGAGCCGAGTGAGCGCTACTTCTGAGTTGGTCGCAGTTACTTGGCTTTTTAATATTTTTAGGACTGGTTTTCATAAAACTCTGGTTATTAAACTTTACATTAAAATTGTCCTTATAATCACTGCTTCCACATGAGTTAGGGTCATTTTCATTCATATTACTCGTTTTATTTTTTTCTGTTTCGGATGACAATATTGCTGTTGTAATACACAGAGTCACGAGCGACAAAATTTAGAAATAAAATCTACAATCCGACGTTTCATTTCACTCTGTTATACATAACATCTTATCCTTGACCCGTTGTATTGATAAAAGCAAAACGTTGATCCAATTGCGAGTTATGTAAGTTCAGTAATTATGGAAAATCGCTAAACTTCGTTCAGTTGTTTTGCGTAATGGAGGTGTTTTGTAAACAGCTAGCGTTTATCTAAAATAGCAGATTCGACAATCCATCTGCGATATATCTATTTAGGAATTTAAGTATTTGGCCAGTTTTGTACTAGTCCTTGTAAACCGTTTAATCATAGATCTAAATTAGTTAATTAAACGAATTGATTGGTCTTCGGATGATAAGTATCTGGTCATTCAATTTGATAAACGTTTAGGTACTTATAATACTGCCTACCTGTGTAGGTATTAATGGAACTTATCATAGAAGAACTAGTTGGATGCAGTGGACAGTAGAAAATATGAAGTTTTATAAAATTACTTAGGGGATTTCTAATAAGCATAATAACCTTTTTTTGGGGACAAGCTGAAGTTTTTGGATGACCTATTTCTTTGGATCTCCTTTTTATTTAGATAAATTAAAAACAATTTTCAATATGTTGGGTAGGCCACTGTTGGGTCGATACCCTTGCACCATCCTATCTTCCTAGCACGGCGGGCTGTGCTATGCCTCTACAGGTGCAGAAAACCTCAAGCGGCGTAAATATGAAAACCTTATTGGAAGTTAAATGTTTGCCCTATTTGGGGTTAAAACACTTGGTCCATGGATTCCGAGTGCGTAATGATTTTTTTGGACCAGAGGGTAGATCTAGTTTTCGGTCAAAGAATCGGAATTGGCATTCAACGTGGCATTGCTGCCAGACTTTTGGGCACCTTTCCTTTTGAGAGCTATGCGGATGGATTTTTTGATGCCCAATGACCTATACGCCCCCTTTTTTTTCTTAATACTTGTGCATAATTCTAGATCATTATATTATTTGAAGACTTTTGCGTAAAAACGAGAGGAATCAATACAACGAAAAACGTCAAAATAAAAATAATGGTGACTTTTTACTTACATTGTAGCAATAACATTGCGTTTCTTCTAATAAATCGTATTTGACGCTCACACTCTTGCGCATCTAACGCATTATCCAAAAAACTTGTGTCAACTGCTTCATGTCTTCTTACCATTTCATTAGAACAATACACTGAACTAAATGTCCCTAAAAATAGAAATAAAAACACTTTATACGCCATATTTAAATTAGAAGCTTTAGCACTTTCAGGTCTTTAAATAAAATGCGAGTGCCACAGGCATCTGCTGCGCGGAGCAGACAAGTAACAAAATACAAACAAAACAAGACTTCAGATTTTATATTAATTGATAAATCATTATCTAATCGTACAACTTTGTTTAATTAACACGTTCGACCAAGTAGCGATTATCCTATGCATCTATCAAGATTATTGGTGTGCATCATAATGAATGGTCACTACCCATATTTTAAAAGTTGCTACCTATTCGCTTCTAATTGCTAGTAATTGTTAGATAACTGCTACCCTCGATTTTTTTAAATAAACTACGTTTTAAGGTGACGGGCCATTCTGACATCAGGCTGGCTGGTCACCTATCCAGTGAGATCAAACTGCGCAAGTGAATCGAGTTTTTTTTAACAAATAGTTGCTAATCACTTCAAATAAGTTTGGGATTCTAACAAGTAGCGCCTGCTAAAATACTAATTATTTATTTGATTTCGGATTTGCTCATTTGATTCTACAGGCGTTTTGGCATCGAAATAGTGAATTGATAATAATTTTTTATACTTAAAAGCTTTAAGGTCCAAAACGATATTATATACATTCAGTCAAAAAAGGATCGGGAATGGATGATTTGTTTGTGGTTCCAAATTCAATTTTTTTTTCTCTTGTTAGATTGGCACAACTGTTTTCCACTTTGGCGCTGAGTTTGAGTTGCATCTGTCATTTAGATTAAATACAGTACTGTTTTTAGTTATATCATATCTAGTGTGTATTGTGAATTTCATAATGGACAAAAACATCGAAGAAAGAGTTTGTCTTAAATTTTGCATCGCCAATGGAATTTCGTGTTCGAAGTCACTGAAAATGTTACAGAAGGCTTACGGTGAATCGACTTTATCAAAAACACGTGCTTATGAGTGGTAAAAAGCGTTCAAAAGCGGTCGAGATATACTGGAAGATTTGCCTCGCCCTGATAGGCCATCGACGTCTTCAACTGAAGTTAACATCGCAAAAGTGAAGGAAATAGTGACTGAAAATCCTCATTCAGGTTTTAGTGAGATAGCCGCTGAGCTTTCTGTATCTCACGAGTCGATCCGTATCATTTTAAATAATCACTTGGGTATGAAACATGTTGCCGCTCGGCTAGTCCCAAAAGACCTGAATTTTCTCCAAAAGCTCGATCACATAAGAGTCGCTGACGACATGCTAGGACGAGTCAATTCCGATCCAACATTCATGAAACGTATTGTTACTGGTGACGAGACGTGGCTTTACGAGTTTGACATGCAAACTAGTCAACAAGCTTCGTCCGCCTTCCAATTGAACCGAAACCGAAAAAACCACGCCGAAGTCGATCAAAGTCAAAGTCATGTTGACTGTTTTCTTTGACTATCGCGGTGTTGTGCACTCGGAATTCTTACCGGAAGGTCAAACGGTAAATAAAATATATTATTTGAGCATTATGCGGCGTTTAAGAGAGCAAATTCGAGGAAAAAGGCAAGATTTGTGAAAAGAATATTGTAGGATTTTGCACCACGATAATGCGCCTTCGCGCAAGGCCATAATTGTGAACGAATTTTTTTGACCAAAAACTCAACAAATACCATCGAGCAAGCACCTTATTCACCAGATATGGCTCTAGCCGACTTTTTTCTTTTTCCTCAACTCAAAACACCACTTCGTAGCACCCGTTTTCATTCGGTAGAAGACATAAAGGAGAATTCGCGGCGAGAACTAAACTCAATTCCGGAAAAAGCGTTTAAAATTGTTTTGATGATTGGATTATTCTTTGGCGTAAGTGTATCGTTTCTGAAGGAGCAGACTTTGAAGGCGTTAAAATAAATTTGGATGAATAACTAACATTTTGTGCCTGACTCATGAGTCAGGCATAAGCCTGACTCACGAGATGAGCAAAACATTTATTAACATCGAAAGTAAAAGCCGATCATCTTGATAATTATAATAATATAAGCCTGACTCATGATATGAGTCAGGCTTATTATTACTGTATTGATTCGTGATAAGACCATTTTTTTATTTTATCAACATATTCAGTGTGTCTGGGTGCAGTTAGATAAGATCAGCAACAGAATTAGTCCACCCGAGCACATATTTACATTTATATCGATCCTTAATCCGCTCTCAAGTAGAATATGCAGTGCCGGTGTGGAGTCCCCATTATAATAAATATAGGTACTGACTTTGATCGAGTGTATATAACGTAATTTTTTTAAAACGATCCGTTATCGTTTTGGGATGCATGAAGAAGCCTCCTCGTGTAGCGCAGTTTGTTCCGCCAGTTATTCAACTGAACCGAGCGCTCGGCGCATCCTGGACAGTCACACCCAACCACCCAACACCTTATTTCACAGGCCAACTCTTCCCTTGCGGTGCATGGAAAATCGAGGTCAGTTTCAGATCAAAATTCGATAACTACTTTATTTTTTAAGAAATACGCTTGAATTTTTGCACATGCATAGAGTATAGTATAAGGCTTTTAAAGGTTAGATGCTATCATTTTATTAAAGTATAAATATTAAATAAAAAATTTATAAAAGAAAAACTTTTACAAAAAGTCTTTATTTATTTCCTTAAGGACAACACTATATTGTGAATAAAAATATATAGTTACATTAGTTTATTATAAAGCAATCGTAATATAGCTCTTTAGTATTTAAATAAGTAATTAAAATTATGATTACAAATATTTATCTCATAAAACATTTAAAGTTATGAAATTTCTAAGTAAAATTAATAATATAAAAATTATGTATCTTAATATGAGTGCAAACTATCATCAATAAATAATTAATATTTAAATAAAATATACCGCAAATTAATCAGTGAACTGTTCACATTAGAAACCGCAAAAGATAGAGGTTTTCTGTTCCCTGACTTGTATCATAATTTTCACGATAACTTCAGAAATCGCACGTATCCGCAGCAAATTTTTATAAATATTCTTTATGAATATCTACGCTACAAAACAACATCAAATGTAAAGCATCGGGAGACAACGGCAACTGTCAAAAGTCTCGATAAAGTTAAAAAACTGTATTTTTTCCCCTCACTAATTGTTAAGTTTTTTTTATAGAAATATAATCATAAAACCTACAACATTATAATTGCTTTAAAATCTACATGCAATGGGCTTTTTAGAAATGTATAATACTTTATATCTATTACCGCAAATTTTTTAAAGAAAACAATTTTAAAATATTGAAGCGAACAGACCTGAAGTAGACATTTTTTAGAATTCACACATTGACGTATTAAAAAAAAAAAACCAAACTTAAGTCAAGCAAAATTACTACATTATATTAAAGTTCGACTCTTATACTATTAAAAAAAAAAAAAGTGAGTCATGACGACCTAAGTAAAACGATTTTTGATATGCCGTTGTTCTACAATTTTCCAATGTGCGGTGGTAGGGCTAACGCCCGCCTGGTTTGCGACCACCCTCCCACCGGAGTCCGGCGTCAAGCAGCCTGCTGTGTTTCGTAGATGCGTGGGAGTTCCAGTGCCTTAGGCATCTTCTGGGCACGCTCGTACCATCATAGACCTCATCCATCGCTTTCCAACAGGCGTGATCGAGGTCAAGAGCGGGCCCATTGAGCAATAAAAATAAAAACAACCGTTGTTTTAGTAGTCGTCTTAGATACCATTAAATTTCTAATGCCAAACTGCATTCAGTGATGGATTATTTATTATTAAATATTTTTTGTAAATAGATAATTGCTTCATATTTGCAATAAATTACCACCGTTATGTCATCGCGCTTCTCTTACTTTTCTATGCAGTCCGACAGTGACTGCGCTTTAGAAAGTATGTCTTCAGAAGCGTGTGGAATTTTTACCGTCCAAAATTTTCCTTCAATTAGCCGTCGATTTCGAGTCTTTACGTTGAGGAAAGGCCGGTCGGAAGGGGCGGTCGTTTCTTCATACAAACGCTCTCGCCTGTTTTCTTTCTGGTTAATGACCATAAAGCAATGATTTTTTACAGAATAATAAATATCAACTACTTGTTTATCCCTACGTTTTCCTTTTTGATGATAAATTATTTTTATAAGCACTAGAACCCTCAAAAATGTCATAATGAAAAAGAAAAACATAGGGACACAGTATATCCTATCCTTCTTATTCAATTTATGAAATATCTTTTAAATTGGTCCAATATTGGAGGAGGAAATAGGCGAGAGCCAAACCTCGAATTACCACTTTTTACTCAGGATTTTTCAAAAGTCTCTCCGATCGCATTTCCTCTTAAGAAGATGTTTTCGGTGTTCGGCTTTGTGACTTTACTTAATTCATGTTACGATCTTTTTTATACATTCCTATTTAAGAAAGGTGAGTGAAACGTCGCGTCGTCAGTAAATATCTTAAATACTTATGTGTAAAAATTCTGGACATATGTGTTCGTAAAAAACCGGCCAAGTGCGAGTCGGACTCGCAAACGAAGGGTTCCGTACCACAAGGAAAAAAAACGTCAAAAAAAATCATGCCTGTTGTATGGGAGCCCCCCTTAAATATTTATTTTATTTTAATTTAATTATTTATTTTTAAAGTGAATATACAACTAAATATTCTGTGAATATTTCAAGCATCTACATGTTGCCGTTATTAATATCGCTCACATAACGGAAAAAAAATCACGTTTGTTGTATGGGAGCCCAGTGGTGAAGGTACCATACAACTCGATTCCCATCGGCTTCCCTTCGAAAATTCAGAACATAAACACTCTATAGTCAATTCATCATTGAATTTTCTTTTGGATTTTTTTTTGCTCCGGCTTACCTCTGTCATAAATTCACCCTTCGCTACTGTGGGAGCCCCCCTTAAATATTTATTGTATTCTGGTTTTAGTATTTGTTGTTATAGCGACAACAGAAATACATAATTTGTGAAAATTTCAATTGTCTAGCTATCGCGGTTCTTGAGATACAGCCTGGTGACAGACAGACGGACGGACAGACAGCGAAGTCTTAGTAATAAGGTCCCGTTTTTACCCTTTGGGTACGGAACCCTAAAAACTGCTCGACTAATGGCTGACCCGAATAATTTATGATAAAGCGAGGGTAGATTCCGAACGAACTTTGTCGAATGGCACTATACAATATGTGTGGTAATTGCTTCGGTTCGGCTTGATTTTTCAACAAATACTGCCGAATTGAATATAATTATGGGTAGAAAATCCATAGTAGGTAACTAGTGTTAAGAGGGTAGCAAGTGGGTATTATTACAATTACACAAACATGTTTTCGTTCTCAATTAGAACAAATGCTCCTTTCAAATTAAAGGGCGAGGTTATTTAGTGGAAAAGCAAATTGGACGTAGGTACTTGTAGGTACAACTGCTTGATAAAGTTTCAGGTTGCGTGTTTTTATTTTATTAGACTCTTCAAAATATACCCGAATGTTTTGGGCTCGGGTGGTTTCATTTTCATCTGGAAAGATTTCATAACATCGAATCATCATCAATCATTTAATTTGACGCGCGGGCTCGCGAAATATTGAAGATGTGGAGAACCTTTATTACCGTGTCTTTACCCAGGAGTGGGACACCGCAGGCTAATAAAAAAACAATAATGCATACTAATTTACGAGGTCTCGTCGCCGCAAAAAAAAATGTAATCATCGGTCGCCTGAGATTCAAGGATTTGGCGACTGGGATTCAAGTATTTGACACGAAAACTTATTAAAAAAAAAAGAAATATCAGGTAATCCCTTATCATAAGGTAGTTGAATTAGTAAATAAAAACGTTCAAACATTTGAATCTAGAATTTTAAATCATAATGTGGCATTAGGTACAGCTGAATTGGAAAAATGTCAACTAACTTTTGGAGGGCACTGTACATACCTAATATAAAATAATGAGACCCAAATTTTAAATATTTGGTACCAAGATTAGAGCATGTCATAACTATAATGATGAAAATACATCTCACAAAAGTAATTAGCAATAGTACACTCACCTACGAGGAAACTACCACTGTGTTAGCACAGATTGAATCTTGTTTAACATCGCGGCATTATTTCGTCGTAATAATTATCAATTACTTAATCAGCATGCAAATTAACACTAACTAATGGAATTCGCGTTAGGACGATCATTAGTCGTATTACCAACGATGTTCGGTTAGGTGAACCAGTACCTAATGAACCACCCTACAACTACCTAATAAAAGTTAAAATTTGGTCATTTTAACAGTCAACCAATTGTCTTTCTTTCATTCTTTAAGATATTTTCCTTCACTCACCATAAACATGCATCGTGGCAATCGATAAATGACATGATTATAAAAAAAAGTAAAGGGCTTGTCATTTAATACAGCCATCATTATCATCTGCTGAGCCTTTTCCAAACTGTGTTGGGGTCGGCTTCCATTCTAAGGATGCAGCTGAATACCAGTATCTCACATGGAGCAACTGCCTATCTGACCTCCACAATCCAGTTACTGGGTAACACGATACCCCTTGGTAAGACTAGTTTTCAGACTTTCGAACTTTTCTACCCGTAACGACTGTCAAAGGTCTACATAACGGTTGATCAGCCACAAAAACAAACCTTATGCCCATTCATTAAAGTTGTTTAAAGTTACGTTTCTCTATTATTCCATAAAGCCTCCTAATAAAATCCCTAACAAACAACATTTTCTTATTCACAAGACCAATGTAAACAAGAATTCTTAATGGCAAACAAAAGAACGTCTAAATTGAACGAAAATATTTAACAACCCTCCCCAAATTGTGATTTAAAACGAAAGACTTTCGTTCGCGAGCGTACTTGCGTGTTTTTGCGTGAGCGTGTTGAGCGTTCTTCCTGTTAATTGGAAATAGGGCAACAGTTTGTAATGGAAAATTAATTATTGCAATGGACATTTTTCTCTGTAATTTGAAATACCTACTTAGCTAAATGGAAACTCGTCAAGCTGATTTCCTTAATTCAGTTAATGGAGCTAATCAGAAAAATACAAGTTAAAATTAGGAATGTAAATGGGGTTTCAATGTTTAGGTACCTTTTTATGTTTGGAAAATACTAGACGTTACTGAGTAAAGATTTTCTCTGATTTAATAGCGCTATTTTTGGTGCATTTTGGGGGACTGTCTTATATTCGCTCAACGGTTGAAAAATCAAAATTTGATTTATAACAATAGAAATTCAATTGTGTCTCATTAGCCACAGTTTTATAACAATAGAAATTCAATTGTGTCTGGATTCGTTCCCCGGGGGTGGGACGAGACGGGTGCCGCACGCGGCGGCGTCTTTGAATCGATTTGATTTTCCCATCACTAAATAGTGCTTGTGACGTCATAAATAAAAAAATGGCACGCTTGGTTTTCATACAGATCGTGATACTTGCGTTGTCTAGGTCTGTCTATATCTGTGGGTGGGCCACCTGCAGGATTGCAACACTGTACACGTCCAGCATTAAAATTGCGTCTTTTGTTAGTACTTTACTGCCTCCTAAAAGTGAGAAGAAATATGTTAGTTTTTAACCAACTTCATAAGAAGGAGGATGTTATGCATTCGGCGAGTTTGCTTGTTGATGATGTTGTAATAATGTCCTGTAACTGTTATATACATAGCAAGTTGTGATATACCACAACTAGAAAAATTCAGCGTCTTTTGTTTTCTATTTCTTTATGAAGTCCTTTGTTTTGTTTCTGTTAACAAATATAATTATATTATCATAGTCAGTGAGTCGTAAAGATCCATCTTACATAATTAAAACAGAAATAACACATTATTTATACATTGAAATTAATCACTTCAGTTGCGTCATGTGGCGTATGTTAATTGACGTTTAATATTCATTGGATTACCGAGTAAATATCCATCAGAATTTCGTGAAAGCGAGTGCTATTACAAGTTATATGATTTGCATTGAGAAGAATTTAACGTTGTAATGATATAGACAGTAATGCCTAAGACCAGGTTTCCTAAGACTGCGGTGCCACCACATAGGCGGATCACAAACTACAACGCGCCACGCGACGAGGCGCAGATAACGATTTTTACATACAAATAAAAAAAAAAACCGGCCAAGTGCGAGTCGGACTCGCACACGATGGGTTCTGTACCACCGTACAATATTTAACACCACATATTATATAAAAAAATCACGTTTGTTGTATGGCCCCCTTAATTTATTTTATTTTAATTTTATTATTTATTTTTAAAGTGAATATATAACTAAGTACCTATTCTGTAAATATTTCAAGATTCTACCTGTTGCCGTTATTAATATCGAGCAAAAAACGGCAAAAAAATCACGTCTGTTGTATGGGAGCCCCCCTTAAATCTTTATTTTATTTTGTTTTTAGTATTTTTTGTTATAGTGGCAACAGAAATACATAATTTGTGAAAATTTCAACTGTCTAGCTATCGCGGTTCTTGAGATACAGCCTGGTGACAGACAGACGGACGGACAGACAGCGAAGTCTTAGTAATAGGGTCCCTGTTTTACCCTTTGGGTACGGAACCCTAAAAATTTGAGATTTTGGCTCCGTTTCCTGCGTCCCGTGGCGTGGCGCGTTGTAGTGTGTAATCTGTCATAGCGTCCGCAATTTGAAACGTCGTGAAAGTAATTTGGTGTGTTTCCCTAGAGAGCATTTTTGCACTGAAAAAAATAATTTCTTAATGCACCACATTAAAGCGATTTCATTAAGACTTACTGACTTTATACAGTAAGAAGAAAGTTAAAGACAAAACAGTAACTTATAATGATTAAACATACTATTTACTGAAAAAAAAAAACAACAAAACCACCATTCATTACTGTAGTGTAAGTACATTTCAATGGTTTGAACGATATCACCAAATGAATAAAACAGATACTTTTGTGGCTTTTTAGCTATTTAAAACGGTAAAGTTTACTGTCATGATGGTAACATTTTGCCTCAAGCTTTAACTGTTTTCGGATCAGTAAAAATTACTGTTTTGAACGTTAGGCTCATATGGAACTGTTTAAAGCAGTTCAGATCAATGTTTGTTTCATTTTTATTTACTGCTTAATTCTTTCAGTGTGACACTGTAAAGGTAAAGTCAAACCCCACTGCCATCATTTTCATGACGGCCGTTATGTGGCGGCCACCGCTCTTCTAGAACACCGCAGCTTAAGAAAGGGGTTGAATACGGAGATGACGGATATGGAAGAAGAATACATGCTACTTAGGGCCCATTCACACGTACCACAACCACACCACATCGCAGCGATAAAATGTGGTCAAGCTGTGCTTACGTGTGATTAGTGTCGCTGCGGCTTCTTGCGGTGGCGTTGTGGTAGGTACCTACAAAATGTTGTGTTTTTACAAAATATAAATTATAACTTTGCGTAATAATTCTGATTATTAAGCAAAATTATAAATATTATATTAATGATTTTAAGATACTCGAGACATACCAACTGTTTGAGAAACCTATAAATGTTTGAGAGCAATGGACCAGAAATATGGTTACTCAACTCTTAAAAAAAATACGTGTGGCACTCGGGGACTGCCGCGGTAAAGCTATTGCATAGCATACGTCTAGTCGCACGCACACAAACACCGTGCCGAAGTCTGCCGAACTGATACGACGTTAGACGATGCACGGCTTTCAACGCTGCACCGCTGTGCCGGTCGGAGTGGGGGGTGTTAGGTTTATTTTCGTTACGGAATTTCTTCAAACGGTCGCCGCGCTCAAAGCCCAAGATAAAAGCTATGCAATAGCTTAAAAAACATTATGAATTCCAATGTCATATTATTAAGACAGCTTTTTAAATTATGTGAATATAACAATGTGTTTGCTATGTGGCCGGCTGCTAGTTCACGGTGTCGCTGGTGATTGCGTTGTGGTTGTGACGTGGTCGCGATGTGGTCGGTATCACACACGCGGTCGATAATGACGGCAAAATGTGGTCCGTGTGAATTTAACTAAGTATTCATTTTCATACAAATTAACGCCCGCCCACGTATTGTGGTGTGGTTGTGGTACGTGTGAAACAAGCCTTACGCTGACTACAAGTAATTGGGATAAAAGCAGGAGGATGGTGATGAAGTATAAACAGATTTTTTTTTTTAATAAATAATAACTATCCATCCATAGGACCAATAATTCCTGAACCAAAGCATGAAATATTAATAATTTGGTCTTTCTATTCGTAGACAAATCACAGAGCCTTGTAGGACTGTAGGTTTATACGAGTTATTTTAACCAAATCATGTCTCCTTTCTTTCTACATTCACCCACCTTCTGGGACAGTCAGTTCATCGTGTCACAATTGATTTTTTTTTTTTTTAGAATACAAAGCAGTGTTAAGTCTGGCGTGTTTGGACCAAATAAGTAAGTACATATTGACAGTAAATTTACATAATAAATACATTAATTTATTTACATAATTAAAACGATTCTTCACGTCTTGCTGTTCTTGGTCGAAGTTCTTTACATAGACACCAGCGCAGAACCGCGTCGAACTCAATATTACAGGTATTGGAAGGTACTTGAAAGACCGTAGACCTAATTTGCGTCGTTCTCATGTGGCCTGACCAAGATTATGTCTGGACTTTAAAAGAGACTGTGACCCCTAATACTGTTTCGATTTTTTAACTAGTAAGTTTGGTTCACATGATCTCAGTAGTAATAAGTGTTTTTGTTTATAAGTTTATTCTAAGGTTTTTTGCATGCTCAAAAAGTAAGAACAATTTCAGGAGCTATTAATATTTAAGACTTTTTATGTATCATAATTTTATGCAAAATAAAGATGTTCTATTCTATTCTACTCTTCTCAAAGTATTCGGTAAGGAAACACTGAACTCATTTAGTTTTAAAACATAATTTGATTGAAAATGGGTTTTTTTGAATCAATTTACAGAAATAAATATTATCACTTGTAAGTTTTCAATATGATTTTTGTGGGCGAGAAAAAAATATACACACTTCGTGGAACAAATGATTCTCATATCTTCTCAAACGGCTCAACTCCTTTTGGATAATTTATCAAAAACGTATAAACTTTTATTTGTACATTTCCACCAGAATTTGCTTTTGAGGATTATCCACTACCCTTTTGTAACCGTATCACCAAAATTTTAGGTTAAACACTTCCAGAAAAAGAGCTTCGAATTCGCAGAAAGAAAATCCTAATCTTATTTTCCTTAAGTAAGGTTTTTCCAGGAAAATAAGGAAAGAGGCTTATGTGTTTATGGTACCGAGAATTTTGTACTGTGTAGCTAAAAGTGTGAAAGATATTTATCTAATGGAATAGGCACGATCTACAAGATGAAATAAAATATGGGACACAATGTGTATGAAATTATCTGCCGTATAAGTTAATCGATACAGATCACGCAGTTCTGGATCAGGCATCCACGCCACATAACCCACATAATTATTTATTTTTTTACGATTTTAACTTCTGGCAAAAATATGAAAAATTCTCATCGCGATTCATAATTTCAAATCCTGCAAAAATATTATCATCATTTCAATTTTAAATGCCACAAAATTATTAAGTTTTCTTTGCACAGGACGTTCCAACCCTCCTTTCGGGAGCTCTCACGCTAGCTACTCTCGTAGATCAGGGTTGCCACAAGCACGTCCCGTCGTCCTGTAGGGCTGTACAAGTAATTACCGCGGCCCGACCTGACTGATGATGATGGCACTTGGAACACTCTGCTGCCTCAGATAAACAACTGTGTGTAGTGAACTGTAGTCTTTTTGTACGAAAAAAAATGCTGAGTTTCATTTAGTTTGGCGCGGAATTTTAGGAAAGGTTTTTCCGGATTTATGGTAATTAGAATCTAACGAGTGATGACCCTGCGGCTAATAGCGTTCGGGGTGGGAAAAAATATTTATCGTAATATCCGATACTTGATATTTTACAACGTGATTTTGATAATTTAACAACCTTTCGTATATAAGTGAATTCTTTATCTAAATTTTAAATAATCCAGTGGTCGTAAAGTTGTTATTTCAGTTTACATGCGAAATAAACTTGGGATGTCACTGTGAAACATAATTATATTTAGTTATTAAAGTCTATATGAGCGAATCTTACTACCGCAGTTAATAAACCTCCGGCTTATTGTGATTTGGGTCACACACTTAAATGCAAAGCGTGTGTGGTAAGTTCACGTGGAAAATTACTGTTTTGAAGTACTAATACAGTTTTGATGTATTAAAACTTAACATAGCATAACACCACGCCTGTAATTCTTTAAGAGTTAGGCAGAGGTGTACCTATAATCATATACCCACATTTCACCAGTTATGTTTAAGTCCCATGCAATAGGGGCGAGCCTATTTCTTTTCTTGTTCGCGGTGCCGCGCGGTCGAACTAAATTGTTGGATAACGTCCCTCTGACGCGAACAATGCGCACACTAAATTTGGTTGCTGACAGAATAGATATTTTCTCATGTTCACTGAGCGAGTTCGCAAAGGTAACGTTACACGTGATATGTTTGTAATTTGTAAATCTTATGTTGTAAATTATTCCATGAACTGTTTTAAGTACACACTAGCAAATTGGGAAAGAACAGCCAAGCCGTTCATTTTGAGCAAGATGGGCCTTTTAGAGTTAGCGGCTTGGCTCTACATTCTCTCTCTTGGCCAATTCTTGTAATTTAAAACGTTCAGAATCTAGTCCCAGTCTCAGCGACAAACAAATGTCAGTTTGTCAAAAATGTAGGGAAATTAGAAATATTTTTGACAGATTGGGACTGAGATCAGACTGTGAACGTTCTTAAAATTACGAGAATTGCCCCTCTGATAACTTTTTAATAGTGAAAGCGTTATGTAAGTCTTGGCAACCTACTTTACATGAGATATTTTTGGCGGGTAACGTATTCAACGCACGGAACCCACTCCACGCGAGTTCAACTCGCACTTTACCGGTTTTTGGTATTTAATTAAATACCGAGAAGACCTTTTCATATAGCTGCTAGTAGTACAATTTTTTTTTTCTGGCTGCTGTCGACTGGATATATACCTACAGGGTATAAAAATACCCATTACATAGCCGTCAACTACGCATTCCGTACATCAAACTAGAAACATTGCATAAAATAATTGCTGGGAAACGACTGATGTTGTTGGTGTGAAAATTTGCTGTTCGCGGTAGTGCACAATGTAACACACGCAAATAATTGTGCATGGGTGCAACGGTACAGGGGTCATTGTGGTAAGTTGTGTTATACCAGTAAAAACTTGTTTTCGTTTAAAAAAAGTCAGTAAAAGTTGGGATTTTGACATGACATTACAATGACAGGGAGTACAAATGACTCTGGGCTTCGTTAAGTGTTTTTTTACTCCCGTTTTATAACTTTAACATACAAGATTGAAGTAAAATTTAAAACGGCCTCAAGATCGACTGTTTTATCAAACTAATTATGTTTTCGTTATTCAATTACCTACAATGGTAACAGCTGCAGGAATTTCAATGTTTTCCTAAATTGGTACAAATTGGAATAAATTGGTCCTTTTTATACCACTTCCTTTCTTCCTTTAATGCCACTCCAATCCAGAAAGCCAATTTAATTCAACAATTATGTTGGTAAATTGAATGTTGATTAGTTTTTTAATTTATTCTAGAAATAATGTGATATTATGCTAGATGGTAGGGATTTGTGCGCAAAAACTGTAACCATGAATTCAGCACATGATTCTAGGGCAGTAGGCAGTGGGGTAGAAATTTTTCGGTGGTAACCAAAAAAAAAAACTGCAGTTTCATAGAAAAGTGCAATACCTACGCAGTCAAAATGTATGGAACTGCATATAGAGGTATGAGGAACAGGGTGTAAAGTTCACTCATACTCCATAGGGCGGGCAACTGCCCGATGATTCAAGTCGGGCTGTTGTATATTTGTTAGTTGCGCGGTAAACTCTGCTTGCGAGATGCAGGATTTTGCGTGACGTCAGTATGACGCGTTGTTCGCAGTGGCGTTGATCTACAACTATATGATTATTAAAATTATGTCCAGCTCTTTTCATTTTTTGGCTGAAGTGTCGATAGTGATGATTACGGTAAATTATATGAACTGCATCCTAATTGCGTAACTAACAATTACAATCTGGATCATTTGAAGGATATTGCTGATCCATTGCTTCATATGGTCGAACAAAAAATCTGCTCAAAAGCGTAAATATATATAACGCAATGAATGTTGTTGAACTGTCAAAATGAAAGCCATTCCATACGCGCCATACGCATATACTAACTACTGTTAGTGTGATACGAAATTACCCCGCCTATCAGAGAACCTTATTACATGGGATTCAAACATTTCTGGCGTGAATGGGTTTATTTTTAGGTACAGCTCTGCTCTTACCCTACGGGGACTACTAACAGGCGTGATTTTATTTTATGTTAAGATTAGAGAACTGTTCAGGCCTTCAGATATGAGAGTATTCACGCGTATGAGGCTGTGGTTATTTCTATAGTCAGTGTTAAGTAATATTGTGTACGTTTTCCTTATCAAATGAGCGCCCTGCAGGGTTCCGCATACAGTCCATTGACTACTCAGCGTGGCTCAAGATCGAATTAAGAGCATTGTTTTTTTGCTGGGTCAACGAAGCACAAAGCTGTTTTCTTTTGTTTTTTCACGAGTAGGTAATCTTGTTTATGGCTATTTTTGATATGTCTGCATGTTTATACATGTCATGTGTGAGGGTGTGTTTGTGCATAAATTAGGGAAGCATGACACTAGAGGGAGGAGGCCTAATAGTCAGCAGTGGGTGGAGTAAGACTGCCAATGATGACGATGATGACGTATTTCCTATTGTAATCTACATTCGCAATTTATTTGCCAAAATGTAAACAAATATGAGTTTATGGAAAATAACTTTAAATCCTACCTACACAATAAAGTTCAGTTTATGCTACAACTTCAAACATTTTTTAACTCTTTCATAGTGCTAGTCACTCTGAAATCAATTTAATTGCCATTAAAATAAAGTTAATATTTGTTTAACTTGAAATAATAATTATCAATTTGAAACATAAGTTTGAATAGCCTTTAGTTAACTTAGCATCATTTCACTATCTATCTTCTAGATTGTGCTTATTACCTATCCGAGCACAGAAACTGGCCCTTAAAATTGATTTCTATTAAGTTTGCTTCTGGCTAAGTAATAACAGCTGCACGGTTTGATCGATCAGGTTAAGCTACGTCTCCGCGGTTGGTACGTGGATTGGTGACCAACTTTAGGTACCAATGCGCCTCTGTGCCTCGGAAAGCACGTCCCGGCAGTCATTCGTAGATCTTTGACAGTCGTTACGGGTCGTCAAAAGCCCGAAAGTCTGACAACCAGTCTTATCAAGGGGTATACCCCTTGATAAGACTGGTTGTCAGACTTTCGGGCTTTCGGGCTTTCGGGCTTCCACAATCCAGTTATTGGTATACCAATAACTGGATTGTGGAAGTCAAGTCAGATAGGCAGTCACTCCATGTAAAATACTGGTATTCAGCTGCATCGAGTTATAAATGATAAATGATTTTATTTCTGTAAGTAGGTTTGCACAAACACTTTTACACGTCAATCATATTTTTAATAAAAACTAGATGAGGTCGGCGTTTCCTATCTGACTACTCTGAGAAGAAAGGCCGAAACAAACTCAGAGGTCACAGTCACTTTTAAAGTCCAGACATAATCTTGGTCAGGTTATATGAAGACCATGTAGATCGATGTCTGAGATGGTCTTTTGAGGAAAGAACCACACAGATTGAGTGGACCTGTCCAGTCAGTGCACGCATTTGTCAGAAATCGTGCAGATCAACTCAAAACTTAAGGAGCTCAACGATTACACTGGAAACCGACCCCAACAAAGTTGGTAAAGGTAAGGCAGATGATGATTAGGATTTAATAACTAATTAGATATTTCCAATCTCCGTTACAAAAAACGAATCCATCATTGTGTTACGCAAAATGTAAAAAACATTCAATCCATTTAAAACCATCCTTACAATGAAAATAGCTTAATTCCTGAATGAGAATTAAACCTTTGAATCATTAATCGGCAAATGAAAACCGGATGAGCGGAGCGGAAAAAAAAAACGGACAAGAGTCGCGATAATGGTTCGTTCCCGGATTGCGTTAGTAATCATTAATTGAATCGTTTTATGTGGCAACACGCGTTACGGGAATGGATTTTTATAGCTTCTCTATCTGACTGGTAGTAAAGTTACGGCTATAGGTAAATAGACTATACATAATCAGCCTGTAATGTTCCCACTGCTGGGACACAGGCCTCCTCTTTGTGAGAGATAGTGGGCCGTAATCCACCACGCGGGCCCAGTGCGGGTTGGTAGATGTCACATGTCTTAGAATTTTTGGTTCTAGGACATGCCGGTTTCCTCACGATGTTTTCCTTCACCGTTTTGAGAGCAGTGGTGATGAAATAATTTACACAAAGTAAAGTGACTGTTAGGGTTCGAACCTATGACCTATATCTCGTAAGTCGCGGTCGTTACCACTGGGCCACCACTGCTCTAAACAAGAATCTCTAAATAGACTATAGAAAAGGCTATTTTTAGAGCAGGGCATGTGGCTAAGTAATAACAGCCGCACGGGTCGATCGATCAGGTTAAGTTACGCTAGCCGCGGTTGTTCCGTGGATGGGTGACCATATCAAGACCGTGCCTCGAAAAGCACGTTAAGCCGTTTGTCCCGGCTGTCTTTCGTGGATCTTTGACAGTCGTTACGGGTCGTCAGAAGCCCGAAAGTCTGACAACCAGTATTATCAAGGGGTATCTTATTACCCAGTAACTGGGTTGTGTTGTGGCAGACAGGCAGTCGCTCCATGTTTTATAGGTATCCAGCTGCATCCGGTTAGACTGAAAGCCGACCCCAACTTAGTTGGGAAAAGGCTAGGCAGTTGATGAGACTATGCTATTTTTCGTTTTTGTGCTTTAAAGGTAAAAGGTTTATTTATATATACTTTATTGTACACCAGAAAAAACATAACAATAAAAACGATTATTAACATACAATAAAACAATTTCTATGAAAACTCAATGGAATTTGTTTTACCAGAATCGCATCGCGCCTGTCTGCGAGAGTCTAAATACGGGATTGTAGGTGTCTCGAGGAGCAAGAGTTATAAGCAGAATGTTTGGGTTTTGGTTAATTTAAATGTATTCATGAGATGAATTTTTTGTACGGCATTTAATATTAATAACTAAAAACTTGATTCTTTGAGTCTAGATGGGATATAAAAATTCTATGAAACGTAAATTTATTTGCTTGAGATGAAGGTAATGTACTTAACTAAATTTTATAGGTAGGTTACCTACAGGAAAACCGCTTGAGGCTTTTTCCAAAATTAATTTAGTAAAAATAGAATTTTAATCATAACATGGTTTCAAAGAGATTTCTCGAAAAAATATCGGCTTCATTGTTTTATTTAATTCAAATTTCTAACTTCTAACCAGCCAGCGTTTGGAATGCTAATGAGTTAAATTTAGAAATTCCGCGATTCTCTCTACGATTTCACTAAGCGTCTACCGTTCTACCAGAGGGAAATTTCTCGTAATTTTAATAACATTCACAGTTTGATCTCAGTCTCAATCTGTCAAAAATACAGAGGTATTTTTGTGAATTTCCCTACATTTTTGACAAATTGTTTGTCGCCGAGATAAAACTACATTTTGAAAGTTTTAAATTAAGAGAATTAGCCGTCAGTTTTTGTGGCCAGAGACAAAATGCAACAACATATAAAACTTAGGACATTTTAATTCACTTCTATATTTCTCCACCTACACCTACACCTGGTATTCAGCTGCATCCGGTTAGACTGGAAGCCGACCCCAACATAGTTGGGAAAAGGCTAGGCAGATGATGATGATGATTTCTCCACCTACAAAGATCTGGCGCGCTAGTGAACGTGACTTATCACAATCAGGGAGCTCTCAATATGAAAGCCATAACTCCTCAGAGGTTTCAATACGTCATAAAAGCTTTCATGTTGGCAAAGGAAAATGAAACTGTTATAAGAGTTGTTGAACCCTATTCAGGTTGCCTCTGTTTTGTGAAGAAGTATTTTTCACCTTCAGTCTTTGTATAACGTTTTGATGAATGGCTGCTTATGTAGTTTAAAATGAAAAAAGTACGGCCGTATCCTAACCGAAAGCGATTGTCGTGCGAGTACAATATCGTCGTGCTCGTTTAGACGAAAATGTCGCGCGATCAATCAACTCGCATTTGCACTCGGAAAACCACCATTCATTACTGTAGTGTAAGTACATTTCAATGGTTTGAACGATATCACCAAATGAATAAAACAGATACTTTTGTGGCTTTTTAGCTATTTAAAACGGTAAAGTTTACTGTCATGATGGTAACATTTTGCCTCAAGCTTTAACTGTTTTCGGATCAGTAAAAATTACTGTTTTGAACGTTAGGCTCATATGGAACTGTTTAAAGCAGTTCAGATCAATGTTTGTTTCATTTTTATTTACTGCTTAATTCTTTCAGTGTGACACTGTAAAGGTAAAGTCAAACCCCACTGCCATCATTTTCATGACGGCCGTTATGTGGCGGCCACCGCTCTTCTAGAACACCGCAGCTTAAGAAAGGGGTTGAATACGGAGATGACGGATATGGAAGAAGAATACATGCTACTTAGGGCCCATTCACACGTACCACAACCACACCACATCGCAGCGATAAAATGTGGTCAAGCTGTGCTTACGTGTGATTAGTGTCGCTGCGGCTTCTTGCGGTGGCGTTGTGGTAGGTACCTACAAAATGTTGTGTTTTTACAAAATATAAATTATAACTTTGCGTAATAATTCTGATTATTAAGCAAAATTATAAATATTATATTAATGATTTTAAGATACTCGAGACATACCAACTGTTTGAGAAACCTATAAATGTTTGAGAGCAATGGACCAGAAATATGGTTACTCAACTCTTAAAAAAAATACGTGTGGCACTCGGGGACTGCCGCGGTAAAGCTATTGCATAGCATACGTCTAGTCGCACGCACACAAACACCGTGCCGAAGTCTGCCGAACTGATACGACGTTAGACGATGCACGGCTTTCAACGCTGCACCGCTGTGCCGGTCGGAGTGGGGGGTGTTAGGTTTATTTTCGTTACGGAATTTCTTCAAACGGTCGCCGCGCTCAAAGCCCAAGATAAAAGCTATGCAATAGCTTAAAAAACATTATGAATTCCAATGTCATATTATTAAGACAGCTTTTTAAATTATGTGAATATAACAATGTGTTTGCTATGTGGCCGGCTGCTAGTTCACGGTGTCGCTGGTGATTGCGTTGTGGTTGTGACGTGGTCGCGATGTGGTCGGTATCACACACGCGGTCGATAATGACGGCAAAATGTGGTCCGTGTGAATTTAACTAAGTATTCATTTTCATACAAATTAACGCCCGCCCACGTATTGTGGTGTGGTTGTGGTACGTGTGAAACAAGCCTTACGCTGACTACAAGTAATTGGGATAAAAGCAGGAGGATGGTGATGAAGTATAAACAGATTTTTTTTTTTAATAAATAATAACTATCCATCCATAGGACCAATAATTCCTGAACCAAAGCATGAAATATTAATAATTTGGTCTTTCTATTCGTAGACAAATCACAGAGCCTTGTAGGACTGTAGGTTTATACGAGTTATTTTAACCAAATCATGTCTCCTTTCTTTCTACATTCACCCACCTTCTGGGACAGTCAGTTCATCGTGTCACAATTGATTTTTTTTTTTTTTAGAATACAAAGCAGTGTTAAGTCTGGCGTGTTTGGACCAAATAAGTAAGTACATATTGACAGTAAATTTACATAATAAATACATTAATTTATTTACATAATTAAAACGATTCTTCACGTCTTGCTGTTCTTGGTCGAAGTTCTTTACATAGACACCAGCGCAGAACCGCGTCGAACTCAATATTACAGGTATTGGAAGGTACTTGAAAGACCGTAGACCTAATTTGCGTCGTTCTCATGTGGCCTGACCAAGATTATGTCTGGACTTTAAAAGAGACTGTGACCCCTAATACTGTTTCGATTTTTTAACTAGTAAGTTTGGTTCACATGATCTCAGTAGTAATAAGTGTTTTTGTTTATAAGTTTATTCTAAGGTTTTTTGCATGCTCAAAAAGTAAGAACAATTTCAGGAGCTATTAATATTTAAGACTTTTTATGTATCATAATTTTATGCAAAATAAAGATGTTCTATTCTATTCTACTCTTCTCAAAGTATTCGGTAAGGAAACACTGAACTCATTTAGTTTTAAAACATAATTTGATTGAAAATGGGTTTTTTTGAATCAATTTACAGAAATAAATATTATCACTTGTAAGTTTTCAATATGATTTTTGTGGGCGAGAAAAAAATATACACACTTCGTGGAACAAATGATTCTCATATCTTCTCAAACGGCTCAACTCCTTTTGGATAATTTATCAAAAACGTATAAACTTTTATTTGTACATTTCCACCAGAATTTGCTTTTGAGGATTATCCACTACCCTTTTGTAACCGTATCACCAAAATTTTAGGTTAAACACTTCCAGAAAAAGAGCTTCGAATTCGCAGAAAGAAAATCCTAATCTTATTTTCCTTAAGTAAGGTTTTTCCAGGAAAATAAGGAAAGAGGCTTATGTGTTTATGGTACCGAGAATTTTGTACTGTGTAGCTAAAAGTGTGAAAGATATTTATCTAATGGAATAGGCACGATCTACAAGATGAAATAAAATATGGGACACAATGTGTATGAAATTATCTGCCGTATAAGTTAATCGATACAGATCACGCAGTTCTGGATCAGGCATCCACGCCACATAACCCACATAATTATTTATTTTTTTACGATTTTAACTTCTGGCAAAAATATGAAAAATTCTCATCGCGATTCATAATTTCAAATCCTGCAAAAATATTATCATCATTTCAATTTTAAATGCCACAAAATTATTAAGTTTTCTTTGCACAGGACGTTCCAACCCTCCTTTCGGGAGCTCTCACGCTAGCTACTCTCGTAGATCAGGGTTGCCACAAGCACGTCCCGTCGTCCTGTAGGGCTGTACAAGTAATTACCGCGGCCCGACCTGACTGATGATGATGGCACTTGGAACACTCTGCTGCCTCAGATAAACAACTGTGTGTAGTGAACTGTAGTCTTTTTGTACGAAAAAAAATGCTGAGTTTCATTTAGTTTGGCGCGGAATTTTAGGAAAGGTTTTTCCGGATTTATGGTAATTAGAATCTAACGAGTGATGACCCTGCGGCTAATAGCGTTCGGGGTGGGAAAAAATATTTATCGTAATATCCGATACTTGATATTTTACAACGTGATTTTGATAATTTAACAACCTTTCGTATATAAGTGAATTCTTTATCTAAATTTTAAATAATCCAGTGGTCGTAAAGTTGTTATTTCAGTTTACATGCGAAATAAACTTGGGATGTCACTGTGAAACATAATTATATTTAGTTATTAAAGTCTATATGAGCGAATCTTACTACCGCAGTTAATAAACCTCCGGCTTATTGTGATTTGGGTCACACACTTAAATGCAAAGCGTGTGTGGTAAGTTCACGTGGAAAATTACTGTTTTGAAGTACTAATACAGTTTTGATGTATTAAAACTTAACATAGCATAACACCACGCCTGTAATTCTTTAAGAGTTAGGCAGAGGTGTACCTATAATCATATACCCACATTTCACCAGTTATGTTTAAGTCCCATGCAATAGGGGCGAGCCTATTTCTTTTCTTGTTCGCGGTGCCGCGCGGTCGAACTAAATTGTTGGATAACGTCCCTCTGACGCGAACAATGCGCACACTAAATTTGGTTGCTGACAGAATAGATATTTTCTCATGTTCACTGAGCGAGTTCGCAAAGGTAACGTTACACGTGATATGTTTGTAATTTGTAAATCTTATGTTGTAAATTATTCCATGAACTGTTTTAAGTACACACTAGCAAATTGGGAAAGAACAGCCAAGCCGTTCATTTTGAGCAAGATGGGCCTTTTAGAGTTAGCGGCTTGGCTCTACATTCTCTCTCTTGGCCAATTCTTGTAATTTAAAACGTTCAGAATCTAGTCCCAGTCTCAGCGACAAACAAATGTCAGTTTGTCAAAAATGTAGGGAAATTAGAAATATTTTTGACAGATTGGGACTGAGATCAGACTGTGAACGTTCTTAAAATTACGAGAATTGCCCCTCTGATAACTTTTTAATAGTGAAAGCGTTATGTAAGTCTTGGCAACCTACTTTACATGAGATATTTTTGGCGGGTAACGTATTCAACGCACGGAACCCACTCCACGCGAGTTCAACTCGCACTTTACCGGTTTTTGGTATTTAATTAAATACCGAGAAGACCTTTTCATATAGCTGCTAGTAGTACAATTTTTTTTTTCTGGCTGCTGTCGACTGGATATATACCTACAGGGTATAAAAATACCCATTACATAGCCGTCAACTACGCATTCCGTACATCAAACTAGAAACATTGCATAAAATAATTGCTGGGAAACGACTGATGTTGTTGGTGTGAAAATTTGCTGTTCGCGGTAGTGCACAATGTAACACACGCAAATAATTGTGCATGGGTGCAACGGTACAGGGGTCATTGTGGTAAGTTGTGTTATACCAGTAAAAACTTGTTTTCGTTTAAAAAAAGTCAGTAAAAGTTGGGATTTTGACATGACATTACAATGACAGGGAGTACAAATGACTCTGGGCTTCGTTAAGTGTTTTTTTACTCCCGTTTTATAACTTTAACATACAAGATTGAAGTAAAATTTAAAACGGCCTCAAGATCGACTGTTTTATCAAACTAATTATGTTTTCGTTATTCAATTACCTACAATGGTAACAGCTGCAGGAATTTCAATGTTTTCCTAAATTGGTACAAATTGGAATAAATTGGTCCTTTTTATACCACTTCCTTTCTTCCTTTAATGCCACTCCAATCCAGAAAGCCAATTTAATTCAACAATTATGTTGGTAAATTGAATGTTGATTAGTTTTTTAATTTATTCTAGAAATAATGTGATATTATGCTAGATGGTAGGGATTTGTGCGCAAAAACTGTAACCATGAATTCAGCACATGATTCTAGGGCAGTAGGCAGTGGGGTAGAAATTTTTCGGTGGTAACCAAAAAAAAAAACTGCAGTTTCATAGAAAAGTGCAATACCTACGCAGTCAAAATGTATGGAACTGCATATAGAGGTATGAGGAACAGGGTGTAAAGTTCACTCATACTCCATAGGGCGGGCAACTGCCCGATGATTCAAGTCGGGCTGTTGTATATTTGTTAGTTGCGCGGTAAACTCTGCTTGCGAGATGCAGGATTTTGCGTGACGTCAGTATGACGCGTTGTTCGCAGTGGCGTTGATCTACAACTATATGATTATTAAAATTATGTCCAGCTCTTTTCATTTTTTGGCTGAAGTGTCGATAGTGATGATTACGGTAAATTATATGAACTGCATCCTAATTGCGTAACTAACAATTACAATCTGGATCATTTGAAGGATATTGCTGATCCATTGCTTCATATGGTCGAACAAAAAATCTGCTCAAAAACGTAAATATATATAACGCAATGAATGTTGTTGAACTGTCAAAATGAAAGCCATTCCATACGCGCCATACGCATATACTAACTACTGTTAGTGTGATACGAAATTACCCCGCCTATCAGAGAACCTTATTACATGGGATTCAAACATTTCTGGCGTGAATGGGTTTATTTTTAGGTACAGCTCTGCTCTTACCCTACGGGGACTACTAACAGGCGTGATTTTATTTTATGTTAAGATTAGAGAACTGTTCAGGCCTTCAGATATGAGAGTATTCACGCGTATGAGGCTGTGGTTATTTCTATAGTCAGTGTTAAGTAATATTGTGTACGTTTTCCTTATCAAATGAGCGCCCTGCAGGGTTCCGCATACAGTCCATTGACTACTCAGCGTGGCTCAAGATCGAATTAAGAGCATTGTTTTTTTGCTGGGTCAACGAAGCACAAAGCTGTTTTCTTTTGTTTTTTCACGAGTAGGTAATCTTGTTTATGGCTATTTTTGATATGTCTGCATGTTTATACATGTCATGTGTGAGGGTGTGTTTGTGCATAAATTAGGGAAGCATGACACTAGAGGGAGGAGGCCTAATAGTCAGCAGTGGGTGGAGTAAGACTGCCAATGATGACGATGATGACGTATTTCCTATTGTAATCTACATTCGCAATTTATTTGCCAAAATGTAAACAAATATGAGTTTATGGAAAATAACTTTAAATCCTACCTACACAATAAAGTTCAGTTTATGCTACAACTTCAAACATTTTTTAACTCTTTCATAGTGCTAGTCACTCTGAAATCAATTTAATTGCCATTAAAATAAAGTTAATATTTGTTTAACTTGAAATAATAATTATCAATTTGAAACATAAGTTTGAATAGCCTTTAGTTAACTTAGCATCATTTCACTATCTATCTTCTAGATTGTGCTTATTACCTATCCGAGCACAGAAACTGGCCCTTAAAATTGATTTCTATTAAGTTTGCTTCTGGCTAAGTAATAACAGCTGCACGGTTTGATCGATCAGGTTAAGCTACGTCTCCGCGGTTGGTACGTGGATTGGTGACCAACTTTAGGTACCAATGCGCCTCTGTGCCTCGGAAAGCACGTCCCGGCAGTCATTCGTAGATCTTTGACAGTCGTTACGGGTCGTCAAAAGCCCGAAAGTCTGACAACCAGTCTTATCAAGGGGTATACCAATAACTGGATTGTGGAAGTCAAGTCAGATAGGCAGTCACTCCATGTAAAATACTGGTATTCAGCTGCATCGAGTTATAAATGATAAATGATTTTATTTCTGTAAGTAGGTTTGCACAAACACTTTTACACGTCAATCATATTTTTAATAAAAACTAGATGAGGTCGGCGTTTCCTATCTGACTACTCTGAGAAGAAAGGCCGAAACAAACTCAGAGGTCACAGTCACTTTTAAAGTCCAGACATAATCTTGGTCAGGTTATATGAAGACCATGTAGATCGATGTCTGAGATGGTCTTTTGAGGAAAGAACCACACAGATTGAGTGGACCTGTCCAGTCAGTGCACGCATTTGTCAGAAATCGTGCAGATCAACTCAAAACTTAAGGAGCTCAACGATTACACTGGAAACCGACCCCAACAAAGTTGGTAAAGGTAAGGCAGATGATGATTAGGATTTAATAACTAATTAGATATTTCCAATCTCCGTTACAAAAAACGAATCCATCATTGTGTTACGCAAAATGTAAAAAACATTCAATCCATTTAAAACCATCCTTACAATGAAAATAGCTTAATTCCTGAATGAGAATTAAACCTTTGAATCATTAATCGGCAAATGAAAACCGGATGAGCGGAGCGGAAAAAAAAAACGGACAAGAGTCGCGATAATGGTTCGTTCCCGGATTGCGTTAGTAATCATTAATTGAATCGTTTTATGTGGCAACACGCGTTACGGGAATGGATTTTTATAGCTTCTCTATCTGACTGGTAGTAAAGTTACGGCTATAGGTAAATAGACTATACATAATCAGCCTGTAATGTTCCCACTGCTGGGACACAGGCCTCCTCTTTGTGAGAGATAGTGGGCCGTAATCCACCACGCGGGCCCAGTGCGGGTTGGTAGATGTCACATGTCTTAGAATTTTTGGTTCTAGGACATGCCGGTTTCCTCACGATGTTTTCCTTCACCGTTTTGAGAGCAGTGGTGATGAAATAATTTACACAAAGTAAAGTGACTGTTAGGGTTCGAACCTATGACCTATATCTCGTAAGTCGCGGTCGTTACCACTGGGCCACCACTGCTCTAAACAAGAATCTCTAAATAGACTATAGAAAAGGCTATTTTTAGAGCAGGGCATGTGGCTAAGTAATAACAGCCGCACGGGTCGATCGATCAGGTTAAGTTACGCTAGCCGCGGTTGTTCCGTGGATGGGTGACCATATCAAGACCGTGCCTCGAAAAGCACGTTAAGCCGTTTGTCCCGGCTGTCTTTCGTGGATCTTTGACAGTCGTTACGGGTCGTCAGAAGCCCGAAAGTCTGACAACCAGTATTATCAAGGGGTATCTTATTACCCAGTAACTGGGTTGTGTTGTGGCAGACAGGCAGTCGCTCCATGTTTTATAGGTATCCAGCTGCATCCGGTTAGACTGAAAGCCGACCCCAACTTAGTTGGGAAAAGGCTAGGCAGTTGATGAGACTATGCTATTTTTCGTTTTTGTGCTTTAAAGGTAAAAGGTTTATTTATATATACTTTATTGTACACCAGAAAAAACATAACAATAAAAACGATTATTAACATACAATAAAACAATTTCTATGAAAACTCAATGGAATTTGTTTTACCAGAATCGCATCGCGCCTGTCTGCGAGAGTCTAAATACGGGATTGTAGGTGTCTCGAGGAGCAAGAGTTATAAGCAGAATGTTTGGGTTTTGGTTAATTTAAATGTATTCATGAGATGAATTTTTTGTACGGCATTTAATATTAATAACTAAAAACTTGATTCTTTGAGTCTAGATGGGATATAAAAATTCTATGAAACGTAAATTTATTTGCTTGAGATGAAGGTAATGTACTTAACTAAATTTTATAGGTAGGTTACCTACAGGAAAACCGCTTGAGGCTTTTTCCAAAATTAATTTAGTAAAAATAGAATTTTAATCATAACATGGTTTCAAAGAGATTTCTCGAAAAAATATCGGCTTCATTGTTTTATTTAATTCAAATTTCTAACTTCTAACCAGCCAGCGTTTGGAATGCTAATGAGTTAAATTTAGAAATTCCGCGATTCTCTCTACGATTTCACTAAGCGTCTACCGTTCTACCAGAGGGAAATTTCTCGTAATTTTAATAACATTCACAGTTTGATCTCAGTCTCAATCTGTCAAAAATACAGAGGTATTTTTGTGAATTTCCCTACATTTTTGACAAATTGTTTGTCGCCGAGATAAAACTACATTTTGAAAGTTTTAAATTAAGAGAATTAGCCGTCAGTTTTTGTGGCCAGAGACAAAATGCAACAACATATAAAACTTAGGACATTTTAATTCACTTCTATATTTCTCCACCTACACCTACACCTGGTATTCAGCTGCATCCGGTTAGACTGGAAGCCGACCCCAACATAGTTGGGAAAAGGCTAGGCAGATGATGATGATGATTTCTCCACCTACAAAGATCTGGCGCGCTAGTGAACGTGACTTATCACAATCAGGGAGCTCTCAATATGAAAGCCATAACTCCTCAGAGGTTTCAATACGTCATAAAAGCTTTCATGTTGGCAAAGGAAAATGAAACTGTTATAAGAGTTGTTGAACCCTATTCAGGTTGCCTCTGTTTTGTGAAGAAGTATTTTTCACCTTCAGTCTTTGTATAACGTTTTGATGAATGGCTGCTTATGTAGTTTAAAATGAAAAAAGTACGGCCGTATCCTAACCGAAAGCGATTGTCGTGCGAGTACAATATCGTCGTGCTCGTTTAGACGAAAATGTCGCGCGATCAATCAACTCGCATTTGTGACAGCCGCTTTCTCAGGACACAGGGTAAGAATTGCGAAAAATTACAATAGCTTTAATTTTGAGTCCGCTAGTAGTTGAAAAAATGATTTCTCATACGTTATGGTCAATTCTCCAACTGCAAATGTAAGTTCGTAATAAAAAAAAGATTGTGATAAATCTACAAATTAACAGTTTTCTCACTTTTTCCTTCATTTGTGCTGTGAGACCTTGGATCTTGCCAAATTACATGTTTCTAGGTCAATGGGAAACACCCTACAGGGTTTGATTTATTTGCGAGTATCAAAACGTGTTGCATAAATGGCCGTATTTTTTTTATTGCGTTGAATTAGGGTCAGTTCACACCACGACGCGACGCGATGCGCAGTTTTCAAGATAGCAATACAATTATAGACCTTATCTACTACACAAACAGGAACACAATTCAGTGAGATGCGCCGCGCGGCGCAGCGCGGCGTCGCTGGACTTAGTAGACACCACCTCACTGAATTGCGTACCTTTTCGTGTAGTAGATAAGGTCTATAATTGTATTGCTATTTTGAAAACTGCGCGTCGCGTCGCGTCGCGGTGTGAACTGACCCGTAGGAGTCTGACTTTCCCTTGCGCTCCACCCAGAGCGGGAGGAGTCATTAGATGATTTCCCATCCATAAAAAAAAAGGGTTGGGTAGAGGTGTACCTACCTAATATTACACATACTTTTCGCCTATTATGTTTCAGTCTCATGTAATAGGGGCGAGCCTATTGCCTTTAACCGGGCACAAATCCGAGCACCGGACGGATGCTAATGAGAAATTCCAGCGAAACCAAAAAACCGGTCAATAATACCCATCGAGCGAGGCAGACCAATATATTCACGTTTATAATTAATCCCAGGTTCGGAAAAAAATACATAACAAAAAAAAAAAATCACTACTATAACATTATTTCTTGTTTCTTCCCGGAAGGGTTGGGTAGACGTGTACCCATAGTCCACACACATTTTGCCAGTTTTATTTCAGTGCTATGTAATAGGGGGCGAGCTTATCGTTATTCGAGCACAAATCCGGACTTCGGGATGCAGAAATTCCAGCGAAACCAATAAACCGATCAATAAAGCCATTGAGGCAGTCCCAATTTATTTACTTTTATATTAAACTAGCTGTGCCCCGCGGTTTCACCCGCGTAAATATCGATCCCGTGGGAATATTGGGATAAAGAGTAGCCTATATGTTAATCCAGGGTGTCAGCTACCTCCATACAAAATGTTATCAAAATTGGTCCAGCCGTTTGAGCGTGAAGACGTAACAAACATATAAACACACACACACACTCACAAACTTTCGCCTTTATAATATTAGTGTGACTAGCAGCCCGCCCCAGCTTCGCACGGGTGCAATTTTTTATTCAATTTTCCAAATTTTCTTTCATACAAACCTAGTCCTGGCATTACCGAACACAACAAAAAAATAATTATCCAATTTGGTGCAGTCGTTCGGAAGTTATGCACGTACATATTTCCGCAATTCATTTTTATTTATATATAAGGTGCTGTAAAAATATCTGCCACGGCATCATTGGGAGATAGTAATTAGTATATAGATTACAGTAGTGAAGAAATTTTGTACCCCGGAATAGTTAAATCAATTTGAGAAAATAAAGTAATTAAATAAACATTTACTCTATTCTGCGTGGTTTACAAACTACGCGCGATGTGTCGCTTCGTCACATTTTGCGAAATGAAATGACGGTGCGGCAACAGCTAATTACTATGGGACGGTTTCATGCAACTAAATCAATTTATATGCAAATTTTTTTGTATGAAAAATGTTATGATTTAAGATCAATCATTTATCTTTACTATTGTAATCTATATATACAGAATACTGTCTCCCATTGAAGCCGTGGCAGATATTTTTATAGCACCTTATATAGATTCATTGTATTTACTGTTTACTTCGGGGTCCCGTTTAGCAGTACATTGATAATTTCCTTGGAGGCCGCGCTATTGGTCCTTCGGGCCCGGATAAGGAAAGGTCCTTGTGTACTACTTTGCGATTAACGATATAAACCCGTGAAATTTTATCTTTACCGTTATTGTAATCTCAGACACATTATTATTTACGGTTTTGTTAAATGATTGTTGAAATAATATAATTCGACTTTTACCGGTTACTAAGTGACAACACTATTTTGTAGTACTGCACTAGCAATGACTAATTGTTTTTATACTCTGTGGAATGTCATAAGAAAACCACGTGTTATAAAATTTATTTTTACTTTTTTAATTAAATAAAAAATAAAAATGAATTAAAAATATTAAAATTAAATTATTTTTTAATTTAATAATAAATAGTGATAAGGATTTCAATGAGACAGAATAGCAATAATTATTATTTATCTCGGAAACATAATTTAATTTAACGGCCAATTATTGAGTGTCTTTCGTCTAGCACCAGGGCTGGTAGAAAGAGGGTTTTTTTTTTAATCTCAACAGTAGCCTATAGTTTGCGACGCTTTTTATAAAATTAAAAAGTATTTACAAAGGCAATTTGAATGGAAACGCCTAGAGGGGACACCCTAGGAGGACATATATAGTGACCTCATTGGTGATGTTCTTCAGAAAGGTCAGGTGCGAGTACTCGCAACCGGCGTGCATGTATGACCAGATGTACGAACGTAAACGAGGCCAAAGGAGTATATAAGGGTCTTAGGAGGTGGCGATCTGTAGTTTCTGCCCACGCCCATGTGAAGAAGTCCTGAGTTTATGTATGAAGTATAGACCTTTTATAGAGAACATTAAATTCACATCCTTACTATCGGAGAATTTCATTGTGGTTTATAAGCTTTGTCGTAAAGACTGAGTCACTATTTAAAACAGCACCCTAATTGCGTAACACTCTATCAATCTCAAACTGAATTATCTTAAAAGATATTGCTAATCTATTGCTTCATAATATGTTCGAAAAAACTATCTGCTTAACAACGTAAATAACGCAATGAATGTTGTTGAATTGTCAAAATGAAAGTCATTGCTACTGATAGTGTGTTACGCAATAACTCCGCAGATTGTATGAAGTAGTAATATTATAGTAGGTAAAAATGAGTATTGAAAATAATTTAAGGTTGTCTAAGTCGGCAACCCTGACCGATCAACATCTAATTACGACCGGCCGTTTTTAATGAGGACGGGCAAGATAATTTAGGTATGCTAGACCTAGTCGTGGGACTTATGAGGCACCAACGGTGAGAATATTTTAAATTTATGAGTATAGTTTAGTGCTACACCATGCGGTATCCACGTCACGGACGAGCATAAATGTAGCACACGTCCACGCCTGGGCTGGTCACGGCACGGTCCAGCGTAAATCATTCTTAAGAGGACTATATGACCTAAAGCGCGGTCACTGTCGGATTGCATAGAAAAGAAAGAGAAGCGCGATGACATAACGCTGGTAATTTATTGCAAAATATGAAGCAATTATCTATTTACGAAAAATCTACTGTTAGTATGTTGCTTGTAGAATAATCTGACAAAAAATCATAGTATGGTTTTTATTGTAAAAAGAAAGTTTTTAGAGGTATCTTCATGATTTGTTTCTATCGTACCACATAAGTTGTATTATGTTTTCAACACACTATCTACCTAGTATATTACGAGATCCTGAAGAATTATCATATAGTTTTTTTATTTTGTTTACTGTAGTCGATCATATACTTTTATTGTTTCTAAAACTTGCGTTTTTTGCATTTAGGTGCTGTAAGCCCCTTAACACGACTCAAGGCAATAAGAATAGTGGCTGCATAATGTTGCTATGCTTGTCCCCTTATCCCCTGAACAATTTAGTCCTTGTCCCCATAATCCATTGGCCCTTTAATCCGCGGTTGCTGAAAGTATAGAAAATTTTCGATCACATCGCGAGACTTCGAAACTAAGTCCGATTAGTTCAATTAGTCTTTAATACACTAAGTTAAGTCTTTTAATTCGCCTCCACGCAGTAGTTATACCACTTAGCTAAACTTTAGCACGCGAAACCCACTAATTTCCTTAGAGGATGCAGCTTATTGGTCTCCGGGGCATAGATAAAGAACTATTCGTTAGGACCGCGACAAACCTCTGATACGTATGCTCGTAAAAGTTTATTTGTTTCAAGGCTATCTGTTTTATGGGTGAGAATGGCCTTATATGAGCTAGATAGATGTTGGGTCGGGATTTATTTTGTAAATTATATTATATTGAGCACTGACACAGAGATGGGGGTTAATATATATCGTCATTACAAGTGGCTATAATTATAGCCTCGCAGGCCTCTTTTTTTTTTTTTTTTTTTCAGACTCTTACTGACTAGAACCCGCCCGTGTTCCTTCCTTAGTCCTTTATGTTCCGGGGCAGCGGTAATCCTTTCGGACGATCCCGCTACCCCGGCAGGCATCGGCCCTGGCGGGCCCCTTCCTTTATGCTGACATCTCTTTGAGGCGCGCGTGGAACACATACGCGCCGTCCGGCACGGGCCTGGTCCTGATCGGACGGAGAGCTACCCATTACTCTCCGTCCGCAGGCCCGCGCCTACGGTGGCCGGGAGTCGTCACGCGGCTCCCGACGCCCGTAGCGTCTCCCGCGGCAGCTGAGACGTGAGGCTCTCTCCCTGAGCCGTCCCGCCACCTTCTTCGCTAGCATGACTGCTTCGCAGAAGGAGGTGACTGCCTCCCACTCCCTCTCGCTCCGGACCATGGCTTGAATCAGAGCCGGACGCGAGAGGTCGCCGCCGCTACCGATCGCCTCTACGAGGTCACGGCGGTGCTCCGCCCAAGCGGGGCAGACCTCCACCGTATGCTCCACTGTGTCCTCTGGGTGATCCTCGCAATGGTGACACCCGTGCGCCTCCTCCCGCCTGATGATGTGCAGGAACCTCCCGAAACATCCGTGTCTGGTGAGGACTTGGATCAGGCGGTAGGTACCCAGGCTTTACCCGGCAAGCCGTCGGGTCCCGGGGCGGTATTTTTGGCCTTGAGCTCACCTACCGCCACTATGAGATCTACCCCGGTCACTTCAGGGATGTCGTCGTCGTCGTCCGCGTGGTCCGCTTCCGGCACCGCAAGTGGCAGAGACATGGGCGTGGGAGTATGCTCCCCCCGTGAAGGGAACAGAGCGCTCACCACCTCCTCCACCAGCTGGGGGCGGAGACTCTGCGTCAGCGGGGCCCAGGTGCGGAGTTTATTCCCCACCATTTTGTAAGGGCGCCCCCATGGATCTCTGTTTAGAGTCTCCACCATCTCCTCGCGGGCCATATCCTTGGCCCGCTGGACAGCCTCTTGGAGGGCGGTCTTCGCCGCTCTATACCCCTCGTACAGCTCCACCTCCGTGGCTTCCGCATCCGGAGGGCGGATGCGGAGCCTGCGGTGCCTGGTGTACCGGTGTCGCACGTTGACGCACTCCTTGCGTAACAACTCAACCTCCTGCGACCACCAGTACACCTGACGTCGGGCGCATCCTGGCCGGGCTCTGGGCATTGCCACGTCACATGTGTCGGACATGGCCTCCCGGAACCACTCCGCCTCATCGTCAATATCAGCAGGCCTGTCCGGTGATGACAACGGTGTGGACAACGTACCTTGAAGGCGTATATCACGAAGGCAGTCCCACTGATGACGTACATCCCTATGACTCTAGGGAAAAACATCTGAAACAACACAAATACAATTATTACGTTTAAATTTCTATTATTTATTATACAAAGGAATGAGAGTACGTAATGATAAGATAAATAAAATTGCAAATTTTTAGCTACGCATTTTTTAAATTGCGGTCATTAGGTCAAGTAAAAGTGTTTTGATATCTAGGTAACTAATCGCCGTATTATCTAAAAGTATTCTAACGATCGCTAAATGAGTAAATAATTAATGAAAAAATCTCTTGAAGTGAGATGTTGATACCATTTACAAACAAACATGACATAATCAACCTAGCATGTTCCCACGACTGGGACACAGCCTCCTCTCTGTGAGAGGGAGTGTACTGTTATCTACCACACAGGCCCAGTGCGGGTTGCTAGATGTCATGTTTTCGAATGAGCCAACACCTCTCCTCTGGCCTCGAAGGCCTCACTTTAGCTTCAGTTAAATTTGCTTTGGTGTTTAAAGAAAAGTACAAAAAATCAAATCTTTGAATAAACACACTTACCTAATTGATCTTTTCTGTACTACGAATTCTCAGAAGAAATTATTTAAGTAGGTAGGAGAAATGTAATACTTGACTATAGTTGCCGCGTTTAAGCATGGCAATAGAAGTCTTTCTTTCCTTATTCCTTAATATGTAATAGTCTTAAATTATCCCTGATTCCTAATTCCTTAAGAACCCAAACAATAAACTATGTATGTTTTTTCCTTAATGAAACATGTTGAAGATCACTATAAGTATTGATTCAGGCCGTTATCGAACTTAATTTCAGTTTTTTACCGTCTTAAAAAAGGAGGTTATTAATTCGACACGTATGTATGTAATATTGTTGGAACTGCAATATATTCACATCATGAAAATCTATTAGGGCTTCCAAACAAATATACAAAATTTTATAGATGTTTTCAGTACCTAAGTGTGACGACCTGGCTTACTGATACGAGCTATGGGTGTAGTGTCAAAGGGAAAACATCTCAAAACCTTGGTCAAATTCTAGTGCAATATTTACAACAAAACTATTACCTACTTATTACAAACGAATATTCCAGTTTTTACTTAAAACTAAAAATTACGAAATAAAAAAGTGATTTAAAAAATTTAATCGACTTCAAAAAGAAATTAACAAAAAATTATGATATTTTAATTTCGGAAGTCAGTGACAAAAAGATAAAACTAAAATACAGATCCCAAGACACCGACTTCTGAAATTAAAAATATTTAATAATTTTGAGTTAATTTCTTTTTGAAGTCGATTTAATTTTTTTTAATTACTTTTTTTTGTGAAAATGGTACATAGAAAATTACCGCTATAGCCATGCTGAAACGCGACAACTTATAGTAACACGGTCACAACAAAAACGAATTCACAAAAGCACTCTAAAATACCACATTTCACAAAATATAAAAGTCTAAACGATACACGTATATCAGGGATAGCCGCCGATATTTTCTCAGAACCGTATTTGGTTGGCACTCCATTTAGGACCACGTTTTTGCGGCTGCTTCAGGCAGGAGTCTGTTTCAAATTACATAATTTATCATGTCGACCCGTTCCTTATATGCGTTGAATACCATTTTCTTTGGACTCGATGAAAAAATTGTGCAATTTCTCGAGATGAATGTTTTGGAGTGATTCAATATGAATTTATTGGGGGATGTTTATATTTGAGGGTAGCAGTAAAATGTGTGTTAAGTTTTTTTTTTATGACTCGAAAAGGATTTTTTAGCATCAATCCGCCTAGCCTTTTTTCAAGTATGTATGTCGGGGTCGGCTTCCAGTCTAACCGGATGCAGCTGAATACCAGTATTTTACATGGAGTGACTGCCTATTGGACCTCCACAACCCAGTTATTGGGTAACATGATAACCGTTGGTAAATCTGGTTGTCAGACTTTTGGGCTTTTAACTACCCGTAACGACTGTCAAAGATCTACAAATGACAGCCGGGTTCAACGGCTTAACGTGCTTTTTGAGGCACGGAGGAGTCTCGTTAGGTAATGTTTATCCATCCACGAACTGAGTTGACCCGTGCGGGTGTTATCAAGCCACGAGCCCCAAGGGATTTTGCATGCATATAAATAAATGACTTTGGTCTGTAGTGGTAGGTGTTTCTTTAAATAAAGGTGCATCCATACTTTTTGAGAAGCAACGTTTACAAGTGTTGGTGGGCGACAACGTATAACAAAATAATATCTAGTAATCTTAGTAAAAGTTATAGAAAGTTACTTAATGTAATCATGTTTCAGATTGTTGCTTTACAAAAAGTAACTTCGGCGTGGATGCACCTTAAAATTTCGCATTTCGAACGGTGTCCAGTCGATCTATTCTGTAAAAATCTCACCGTAACAACTTTGTTGAAGTGAGCTGTCATTCCATCAGTTAGTAAGGATTGACATTATTGACAGCTCACTTCACCTAAGTTTTCACGGTTAGATTTTTACAGAACAGACCGAGGTTTGAATTTGCGATGATTTAAATAATTAAATATAAGCAGCATTGCCACGATGGATGGCCATGCTGATTTTTTACCTAACATTTTTTGCCTGAATTGTTTGACTATGAAAACAATGGAAAACGGTTTTTTTGTATAAATATAGAAACGTAAGCAAAAATTATTTCTACGAATAGACGACGACATTCATAATTAGGTACCTAATGCAAAGTTTCTGCACAGTTACTATGTTTAGCTAAAGATAAAAAAAAACTATAATTATTTACTCTTAGAAAACAAACCGGTCTAGTGAGTGTGAAGCATAGATATATGAAAGAAGGTGTGAAGGGTACCGTAGTTGGAATTATCCCAAATACAAACTTAACATTGTAGTTGAAAAACATGTTCTCCCCTACATCGATATACGTCACGGTCAATATTGTGCAATTGAAAATGTAAGTTTATAACCGCAATAAAAAAAAACCTATGTTAAAATAATTTGAACTTTATACCTCCACGCGTTCCTAAGAAAAAGGGTCTTGACAGAATGACATATAGAAAGACAGACGGACAACGAAGTGATCCTATAAGGGTTTCGTATTTTCCTTTTGAGGTACGGAGTATTGGAGGTCACATATGCAAATAAGCACTGGCCTAAGAGTAATCATATTTAACACATGTCAGTAATTTGAAATAACTTGGTTACGGTTGTGTTGATGTTTTGAAATAGTCCGTATAACTTGTGTGTACGAATAAATAAAAGTGTATTCTACCAATCTCACTGCTCCTCTTATTATTTCAATAGGTTATGGGCCCAGGACCCATCCCAGGACCCATCCCAGGACTTTACTATGTCAGCTGAAGTAGGTATAAGTGCTATTAAAAAACTAAAAAATTCGTCTGACTATCCGAATTGGAAATTTTTAGTACGAAATTACCTAGAGAACAAAAACTGGTGGACAGTAATTTCAACTGATGAAGTAAATGCTAATGTAGACCGGCAAGCACGAACGACAATATGTCTGTTATTAGAACCAGAGTGCTTTACCCACGTTTACAATGCGAAGACTGCGAAAGAAGCCTGGAATAGCTTGCAGAAAGCGTATGAAGATAAAGGTTGGGGAAGACGTATACATATTCAGCGAGAGCTTTTCAACTGTAAGTTAGAGAATTTCGATTCTATGGAAAGCTACATAACCAAAATTACGTTCCTGACACAACAATTAATTGTTCGATATTGATGCTAAAATCCCTGATGATTGGATCATATCGATTTTGCTGGGTGGATTGACCATTGAGTACAGCCCTCTCATCATGGCTGTAGATAATAGTGGACAAGAAATCACGTTAGAGCAAATTAAAATGAAATTGTTACAAGAAGGAAGTAGACAGAGTAAGTTGCACACAGACTACGAAAAAGTCTTAGTTACACGTAGAGTACAGAATGATACAAGATCTAACACTAAAACTAATGATCGTAAATATAAATTCGTCTACAAGTGTTTTAAGTGCCACAAGCAAGGGCACAAGGCGTCCGAATGCAAGGAGCGGATCAAAACCGCGAATATCTGCCTGAATACGAAGGGGGCGATAAACAAAGATAAGTGGTATTTAGACAGTGGGTGCTCAAATCATATGACTAACGATAAAAACAAATTGTTGTCTTATACACATGAAAAGGGCAACATGAAGATCGCAGTAGCAAATGGCAAGAAGTTATTGGTGAAAGGACGAGGAAATGCTGAGCCACGAGTCAGCGAAAACGAAAAATTAATTTTAGAAAACGTTTTACATGTTCCTGATTTATCCATGAACCTAATTTCGGTGAGCGATTTGACCAAGAAGAATTATTGCATGAATTTTGACAATGAAGGTTGCATGATTCAGAATAAAAATCGAATTGTTGCAAGATGTAAAGAGGTCGATGGAATTTACGAGTTGACAGAAAATCAAAATAACGTCGTAAATGTGACATTGTCAAAACAAAATGAAAATATTTCGAACATTTGGCATAAAAGATTAGCTCATTTATCGCGTAATTATATGAATAAAATGAAAGTTTTAGTAAGCGGTATGGAATTTAAGAGTACCGATTTATGCGAGCCGTGTATTCCATGTATCGAAGGAAAGACATGCAAAAGTCCCTTTAAAAAGCAAGGTACGAGAGCGAAAGAGGTCTTAGAGTTGGTTTTTAGCGACGTTTGTGGACCAATGGAGGAGCCGTCGTTCGGTGGTTCGAGGTATGTTCTTCTATTTATTGACGATTATACTCGAAAGACTCATGTTTATTTTTTGAAGAACAAAAGTGAAACTTTCGATAAGTTCCGTGAATACAAAGCGGAAGTTGAGAATGAGACAAGTAAATCTATTAAATGTCTAAGATCTGACAATGGCGCAGAGTACTGTAATGGTAAATTTAAATCTTTTTTGAAGTCAGCAGGCATGAAACACCAGACGACTGTACCGTACACGCCGGAACAGAATTCTGTCGCAGAAAGAGCGAATCGCACTATAATAGAAAAGGCAAGAACATTACTATCAGAAGCGAACCTGAGCAAGAAGTATTGGGCTGAGGCTGTAAATACTGTTGTTTATCTAAAGAACAGAAGCCCCACCAAGGCATTGAATAATGCAGTACCAGAGAAGCTTTGGACTGGAAAAGATGTGGATGTAAGTCATCTGAAAATCTTTGGTTGTTTAGCGTATCGATTGATACCAAAACAAAAGAGACGCAAACTAGACATGAAGACGGAACCAATGATTTTTATTGGATATCCAGATAATCAAAAGGGTTATCGTTTGATGAATCCTAAGACAGGTGAAGTGACGACTGCGAGAGATGTCAAATTTCTGGAAAACGTCTTTCTTCAAAAGGAAAACGTTAATAAATCGGAAATAATCATAAACCTGAATGAAGATTCTGCTACTACCAGTTTATCCAATGAATCTAGAAGCAGATCTGAACCCTTGCAGGCTCACGATGCAGATGATGAGAACGTAGAGGTATCGGAGGAGATAGAACCTGAACCTGTAGTACCGGAGCGAGTACCTGATAACGTATTGACTGAAGAAGTGACAATATCTGAATCAGAAAGAAGATATCCAGTAAGACAGCGTAGACAAGTCGATCGGTACGGATGCAATGTTATGTATGCCAAGGAGAGCAATCTTGATGGTGATCCATTGACTATTAATGAAGCATTGGCGAGACCAGATGGTGACTTATGGCAAAAAGCTATAGATGATGAACTTATGTCACTAAAGGAGAACCAGACTTGGACGTTGGTGGATCTTCCAGCTGATAAGAAGCCTATCCAATGCAAATGGGTGTTTAAAATTAAGAAAGATAGCGATGGCAAGGTAACGAAATACAAGGCTAGACTTGTAGCAAAAGGTTTCACACAGGTATGTGGTGTAGATTATACCGAGACTTATTCTCCTGTAGTTAGAAGCACTACTTTAAGATTGTTGTTCTCGCTAGCTGTTGAATACGGTTGGTTTATTGATCAGTGGGATGTCACGACTGCCTTTTTGTACGGCAAAATTAAAGAGGACATTTACATGCTCCAACCAAAAGGAGCAGTAGTTAAAGGTCAAGAAACCAAGGTATGCAAACTGCAGCGTTCTTTGTATGGTTTAAAACAAGCATCTAATTCTTGGTTCAAGGAATTAGATAAAGAGATGCTAAATTCAGGCTTTATACAATCAAAAATAGAACCTTGTTTGTATCAAAAGCAACTTAAAAACAATAAGAAGTTGATTGTCGTTATTTACGTAGATGACCTTTTTATTTTTGGAAATTGTAAACAAGAAAAGGATAAATTAAAAACCGATTTGCTTGACAAGTTTAAAGTGAAGGATTTAGGGCCGGCTAGGCATGTTTTAGGCATGAGGCTGAGGAGAGACAATGACGTTATTTGTCTAGATCAGCAACAGTTCATTTCGGACATTTTGAATGACTTCAACATGATAGACGCTAAGCCAGTTTTGACCCCAATGGAAGTCGGTATAAAATTAGAAAGATCGACAAATTCCCATAGCAATCTGCCATATCAAAGCTTGATAGGGTGTCTAAATTATTTAGCCTGTAATACGCGACCAGACATAGCACATGCGGTAAGTGTACTTTCACAATTTAATTCGTGCTATGATGAAACTCACTTTAAATGTGCGAAACGGGTCTTAAGGTATTTGAAAGGTACGTCTAACCTTTGTCTCACTTTTAGGAAGTCGGGAGATTTAGACTTACGAGGCTACGTTGATGCAGATTGGGGAGGGGCACTTGATAAAAAGTCTTTCACAGGATTAATTTTCAAAATAGGTAAAAATATAGTGTCATGGGAGAGTAGGAAGCAAGCGACAGTATCCTTGTCCTCCACAGAAGCAGAGTACGTAGGACTGAGTCAAGCTTCGAAGGAAGCTCTTTATTTACGTAGTTTACTGAACAGTTTGACAGCTGTGGATAGTAAAGCGGTAGTAATCTATAATGACAATCAGTCGGCACATAAAATTGCAACTAACAAAATGATGCATAATAGAACAAAACATATAGACATCAAGTATCATTTTATTCGTGAGTGTGTACTGGCAAACAAAGTTGAAATAAGGTACATGTCAACTGATAAGATGACAGCGGACATTTTAACTAAAAGTGTTCATAGCCCGAAGCTTAGAGAATTTTTAAAGGATTTATCCCTGTCAAATTATTGTATTAAGGGGGCGATGAGTAGTTAAATGAATGTTCTTTTGATGTTTTAGGTTTTCTAGAAGTGTTTTGTGTATGTAATAGATAATTTTCTAAATACAGTTTTGTTATGCATACTTTATTTTGTTAGATTTCTTCTGTTTTTGTACTATATTTTTCAATACAGCATAGTACAGTTGAACACTGAAGTGTTAGTGATTTATTTAGTTTTATGTACCGAGTACTTACAATGACAGAAGTAATCATACGCATGTGTAATAAGATTAAGGGGGCGTATTGGAGGTCACATATGCAAATAAGCACTGGCCTAAGAGTAATCATATTTAACACATGTCAGTAATTTGAAATAACTTGGTTACGGTTGTGTTGATGTTTTGAAATAGTCCGTATAACTTGTGTGTACGAATAAATAAAAGTGTATTCTACCAATCTCACTGCTCCTCTTATTATTTCAATACGGAGCCCTAAAAATTACCATTGTTGTAGATCTCGCACTGAGAACTTATAATCTATCAAAAAAAAGCTTATTTTTAATTAATCCTAACATTACTTTGCCCGTTATCCGTTTTTTGGCGGATCTTCAGAATAAGTGCACAGGTGGTAATCAAATTATGCAAATTAACAAGAAACAATTAGAATTATAAGCAATTTGATATTTTCGGTGTAAAAATTGTTAGAAGATTAACACTGTTATAATAAATTAATTTAATTTCTATATGTGTGTCAGCTGAGAAGGTCAAAACAATAATAATTATAGGTAACTAGCACCTAATTGCGTAACATACTATCAATCTCAATCTGAATTATTTTAAAGGCATTGCTTCATATGTTCGAAAAATTTGTCTGCTCAACAATGTAAATAACGCAATGAATGTTGTTGAACTGTCAAAATGAAAGCCATTGCTTCTGATAGTGTGTTAAGTGATGGGAGTCCAGAAGGGTACCTCTGGACTCCGGACGGATTGGCCCTTAATCACAGTAGACCGGGGAAAGTGGAGAGAGGGAAGAGATGTCTTTGTCCTGCAGTGGGATAACACAGGCTAAAGATGATAATAATGTCAATGTTACGTACCTGTAATGTTCCCACTGCTGGGAACCATTAAGCACTTTTCCATAAGAGATTTGTTGCTATGGTACAAATCTAACTTAGAAAGATGTATTAATGATTCTAATGATTATAATTCTGTAAATACGTACTTGTTATAGTCGCGAATCAAATTTTGATCAAGATAAAACCTGACACTGACTTGAAAATTGCAAAAAACGTAAGAAAAATTTCGAGGGCTACCACTGCGCATTCACCTTAAACAAAAAATAATGAATAGTCCATCAGGTAGAACGTCTTTACTTCCTCTTGAAGATTAACTTGCGAAGCGCTGTTAGATTCTAAACCATATAAACATATTTGATAGCACAAAGCGTGTACGTTGAAAATAATTGGAACATATTCCACTAAATTGCTTTTATTTTATAGACTGCAGTATTAGCAATAAACATTGATAGGTTAAGGCGAAAGCGTCAGGGTAGACCGCGAAGTTCTAATTTTCTTAAATTTTTTGCAGTTCAGTATCAGGTTGAATATTGATCTAAATATGATTCGCGACCGTAACATGTATTTATTTATAGAATCACACTATAATATTAAAAAGGCGAAAGTTTGTGTGTGTGTGTGTTTATATGTTTGTTACTTCTTCACGCTCAAACGACTGGACCAATTTTGTTAAAACTTTGTATGGAGGTAGCTGAAACCCTGGTTTAACACGTAGGTTACTTTTTATCCCGATACTCCCACGGGATTGAAACTTATGCGGGTGAAACCGCGGGGTGCAGCTAGTTATAATCATAAAAATCATCAACACAATTCTTGAAGTTCATATTAGCCTATTCAGTGACTATTTCATGAAATTATGACATTTGAGGCCAATTGCTGATTCTAATGATTATAATTTTGTAAATCCATATTTAACTCCTTAAGTTTATTAGGCTTGGCGCAGAATGACTAGATGTAGACCGAACCATAAAATTGTACTAAGATAGGTTTTATTTTCTCTAACAAAGTCAGTGCACTTAATATGTAGGCGATTAACTTCTTATTGGCCTAGAATTACATAAATTAAAGATAAACTCCTAAAGGGCATAGTCAAGTACCAATAAAGGTTACTTAAAGTTTCTTAATTTTAATTTGTATAAAGTCTCAATATTGTTAACTATCAATTAAGGGAAGCAGCGAGACAACCCTAACACAAGTATTATTAATTACTTACTGGGGCTGTTTCATTCACTTTTGTAAATACAAATATATATAAATACATATGAGTGTAATCTATACTAATAATATTATAAAGAGGTAAAATTTGTTTGTAAGTTTGTATGTAGGGGGTAATCTCCGGAACTACCAGTCGGATTTCAAAAATTCTTTTTGCGTTTGATAGCCTAATTTTTGAGGAAGGCTATAGGCTATTTAACATCACGCTAGCACCCTTAGGAGCCGAGCAAAATGAAAAAAAGTCAGAACGAAAGCGGAAACGAAGTAGTAGTGCGGTCAGGCGATGCGATGCGACGGGTGGGTTGGGGGAAACAGAAATTTCACGCGGACGAAGTCGTGGGCTGAAGCTAGTTATAAATATAGGGGTGCATATCGAAATGAAACTAACTTCTTTTAATTAAAATATAAATAAAAAATACACTTCTTAGCTCGTTACTTCATCTTGCTTGTATTTCTCCTATCAGCTCTTTTCAAATTTCGAGCTCACTCCTGTTTTTATGTTTATTAAGATAGCTACAGACCATAGAGATGATAACAATAGATAAAGCTGCATTCAGACAACACGCTGCTTTATTAAAACACCCACATAACTATTTAAAATAGTCTACATTTCTATAACACCGGTCTACAACACAACTCAAAATATAACATCAACAATAGGTACATTCAAAGTTATGTCATGTAAACGACTAGATCGATTGTGTTGTATTCTGATTCAAGCGATGTTATGACACGACATACTCATACTACGTCTAGTACTATTATATATTCTGTGCTCATACGTCAAATAAAAAATGTAGGCCCCCAGTTATTCACATTTATTTAGGTTTGTAGCTAAACAATTGTTATTTATATCTGTCGTAAAAAACATGCAAAGAGCCTGTGTACGAACTTGTCTTGTGTAGGATTTTAAAAAGAATGCCGTAAAAAGAAAACTGAGCGAAAGATTATTTGTGATCGCAATAAATTCCTCAAAGCCTAACGGAGTTCGCTTGAAGCGCGTAGCTGGATCCCTTTTAAATTGCCTTTTTGCTTTTACGGACAATTAAATCAAAAGCATTTTTAAAATGGATAGAATGTTGGCGTTGCTTACATTAAAAGTGGAATATATGGGCCGTGTCGGCTATTATTGTAACAATCGTGGTTCGTTAGCGCTGGCTGTAGTCTGGATTGTGTACGCTCAAATTAGTTCGGATTAGCCCATCAACAAATGCGTTTTATTGTCTGGATACTTATTATAATAATGGCTTTTTGTATAATTCGTAACTGATATTAGCATAATTTTTGTGAACTAGTGCCTTTAGTGTCAGGTTTTAAAACCGAAACTCATGCCTGGGCTCATATTGTATAACAATACATTGAACTCTAACTCAATCAGATTCTATACAGGGTCAAATTGAATTAGTTAGGGAAACGCCTCAGACTTAATGTGTATCGATATCCGAACATGATAAATTAAAATACAAAATGATTGATGAACGACCGTATTGTAGTAACTTGAAATATGGGATTTAAAAAATCAGTTTTTTGTGTGCAAACTTCACAGATGTTATGGTATCTAAACACGATAAAACATTTAAAAAAAAAACTGTTTGTCACAACTCGTACTTCAAGTAGCGGTCGTTGACCTAAAAAAAAACAACAAATTCCGTTTTTTTGTTTATGGCGACTACATGACCTAAAGCGCGGTCTTGGTCGGACTGCATAGAAATGAAAGAGAAGCGCGAAGACACAACGCTGGTAATTTATTGCAAAATATGAAGCAATTATCTATTTACAAAAAAATCATTGTTTGGACTAAAAAATTAAAAAACTAGTGCTTTAGTATGTTGTTTGTAGAATAATCTGACAAAAAAATCATAATGATTGTATGTATATTAGTACCTATGATTTTTATTGTAAAAAGAAAGTTTTTAGAGGTAGCTAAGTTCTGGGCTGAGCCGAAAGGCTTTTTAAAAAGGAACAAGAAGAGTGTTCCGCTTGAAGAGCAGTGCAAGACTAACTTTATTTAATATTCAAACTTATCATCTAAGTATATAAAACAAAGGGTTATTATAATCTAAATGCTTCCTGTTATCGCAGTACCAGGAACTCACTCGTAATGTAATCTTATTACCTAATTATAATGAAGGTTAGAGTGTAATATCCTTGTTACGCCTATATAACTTAGGTTCATGATTTTTTTCTACCGAAACGATGATGATTATCATTATCCTGTATATTTCAACGACCTAATCCCACCATCACCATTTTACCATCGGACAACCAGACGTACTGCAGCGTGCCATCCACACTTGGTTGATATCCCGGCGAGTCGTACTTTAGCGCTTCTGAACCACGTTTATTATGCGCACAGCCAGAAACTCTCTGTCGGCATCTGTTTTGGGATCCCACATTTAACTCGTCTGCCTTCAAATCAAGAGTGAACAGGCATCTTCTGGGCACTCTCGTTCCCTCATAGACCTCATCCATCGCTATCTATCAGGCGTGATCGGGGTCAAGAGTGGGCCCATTTAGCAATAAAAAAAACTATATTTTGTGGATTTAAAAAGCAGAGAAAAAAACGTAACATTTAACAAAACAACTTAATGATTATATTGTTGGTGTTTTTACGTCCACCATTACTTGCAGTGACAGTATTTTCTTTATCAAAACCAATAAATTACGAGAATAAAAAGTTCATAACCAGCATGCCAAAAAAATGCTTGGTTTTTAATATTTATGGTCTTGATTTCATTATTCATTCATTCTTGAGAGTTATGAACTTAAATTCATAACTCAAGCAGTCGTGAATATAATATGAAGATATATAAGCGACCAAAATTACATGAAGTTATATTCAAATAATATTATTGTAGAACATCAAACTGTTGGTCTTAGTTTTCGCAAGCGCTACTGTTGGGCACGAAGTCCTGGTTTTGATTCCCGGGTCGCGCCAAAGTGTTATTGGGTTTTTACATGTGGAATTTCACAGTATTACATAGTATTTTAATTTAATTCAGACTCGACCCGGAATCTGAATTTGTGCCTGGTTGACGGCAATAGGCTCGCCACCTAGAAGTCCCACATGGGACTAAACACAACTGGCGAAATGTGTATGCACTATAGGTATTAAGTACATCTCTGCCTACCCGTCGGGGAATACAAGCGCGAAGTTACGTAATATTTGTAGAACATAAAATTCTCAAGATCAGAAGGCCAATTCTCGTAATTAAAAACGTTCAAAATCTAGTCGCAATCTCATCTCAGCGACAATCAATGTCAAAAACTTGTCAAAAATGTAGGGAAATAAGAGGATTTTTGACAGATTGAGACTGAGGTCAAACAGAACGTTCTTAAAATTACGGAAATTACCCCTCTGATTTGGCCAAGATTATGTCTAGACTATAAAAGAGACTGTGACCTTCGAGTTTGTTTCGGCCAGTCTTCAGTCAGATAGGAAACGCCGACCTAATTTCGTACAAACCTACTTACAGAAATAAAACCATTTTTCAATTCAGAAACCGGGTGTAGTATGACTCCAAGACTTGATAATGATTAGGTAGTCGAGGTCTTACGAAGATGCTCAGTCAGCGCCTAGCGAGTAACTTTGACGGGATGCTAATGCAGAAATATAGCCAGGTCATTGGGCAAATTGCCATCAACAATACGATATGTGGCGTTGGTTGGAATAAGTATCTATCGCTATTATAATAATTACTATTACGTATGTTACTTCTTTGTGGACTGTTTTATAGCCATATGGCCTTATTAATGGCTATAATTGACTTTTATGACTTGTTCGCTTTAGTAGATTGGAAGTGAAGATTGATCGATGTATAGCCATTCAAATTATTACTTCTGAAGACCATTATTTTAATTGAGTTATTGAATTCTTAATACTTGCAAGTCTAAGTAGGTCTCGACTTCCATCGATAAGTAGTGGGTTGGACTCCGTATTTACTAAACATCTTCTTCTGCCTGCCCTGGTCCTTAGGGTCCTGTTATCCTGGTTATCTCTAAACTGCCAGGGCTTATTTTTGATCTTATATTTTGAACTGTTTTTTTTTTTACATTTGGTCTCTCATATAACAAGAATAATATACCCAGGGTTTTATAATATCTTGATTTAAAGAGTGTCCTTGGAGTTTCATGCCCGTTCTTCTCCATAGAAATCTACGATTTGGAAATTGGCAACTATCTTCGACTTTCTGACTAACTGGCCGACTTTTTTTGATAGTTCATAAGTGCTTGTAAATACACACATCAAAAGTGTCTAGGGATCAACATATATTTTTGCAATAACTTTTCTCCTGATTGATATTAATTAAAATTTTCTTTAAGGATTCATCAAATAAAGTGTTTTCGTTTGTCACAGTAACGATAAACCAAGTCACCTTTGCATTAATAAAGAAATTTGCCATTTTCCTAATAAAGGGATTTTTGACATTTGAACCACTAACACAAAAGTTCGAAAAAAAGACTGAAATAACAGTTTTCTTTAAAATTTTATTGGGTAACTTAAACAATTAATAATCCGTGTTTCTACCGCGAACACTAACAACACAAGAACATCGGTTTGGCATACTCAAAATGAGTTCATCCAAATCACGCTGTGGAATGGCAGCCCATGTTCGTTGCAACAACAAAAAAAGGTCTTCTTGCGACTGGATACCCTCCATATTCGGCAGAGCTCTTCTCTGTAGCATATCCCATGCATGCTCAATCGGGTTCAAGTCTGGCGACTGAGCAGGCCAGGGCAGGACATTGATGTTAGCTGCGGCGAGAGTCTGTCTTACAACTCTTGCGGTGTGCGGTCGTGCATTATCATGCATTAACTGAAATAAGGGACTGATTTGCACTTGTAGAGGAACGATGACGTCTGATACAATCGTCTCAGCATAAATTTGAGCGTTGAGGTTGCCTCTGATCCAAATCAACTCAGTTCTTCCGCCGATCCAAATACCCGCCCATACCATGATGGTTCCACCACTATAAGGATGGACTTCCTGACAGGATTTTAATCGCTGTTGGCGTCCAGGGGTTCTCCAGTGTCGTATACGTCTTGTATCCGGTCTCATACCAAAACGAGACTCATCAGAAAAGCACACGAAACGCCATTGTTCTTCTGCCCAATTTCTGTGTTCAAGAGCCCATTGATATCGAATCCTACGATTGTGCATTGCTATAGGTGGTACCCGTAGCGGTCTTCGGGAATGAAGGTTCACTTCATGCAAGCGGTTTCTGACTGTTTGGTCGCTAATTAAGTTCCCTGAAGAGTGATGAAGCCTCACGGCTAACATCATGGCGGTTATTGTTGGAGCTCTTCGAGTTAAGATTTGAATGTATCGGTCTTGTCTCCGTGTGGTGCAGCGATACCGTCCTCCATGGCGCTCAGCCACGGTACCAGTGCTTCGGTAACGTGTCCAAAGTCGACTGATAACACTCTGACTTGTATTCAGAGCTAAAGCCACAGTACGTTGCCGGGAACCAGCTTCTATCATTCCCACGGCTCTGAGCATTTCTTCCCTGCTTAAATGACGTCGCCGCTCCATAATAACGTTGGTTTTAATCAGTAGTAGGGAAACAGTAGCACTAATAATGTCTTCAATGCGTTGTAAGTATGTTTTTATAGGGAAAATATTGACAGCTGATTTTCATCTTTTACTCGAATTTGATTCACAGTTCCTGATTCAAATTATGAAATGCACCAAAAAGGATCCATATAAATTTATAAAATCATAAATTTATTACAAAGCCACATCTCAATCTCAAGAAATCCGCATAAAAATGCTTGATCCCTAGACACTTTTGATGTGTGTAGTTTAATTGAAATAACTGCTTTGAGTTTGACTTACTTAGGGTGGGCGCAAAATGTTCTCCGCCGTTCAATTCTTACACCATCCATCCATTTTTTTTCGGTCTTCTTTCTTTTTTTTGTCATCAGCTCTTATGTTTCTTCGTTTCTCATTTTCTAATTACATCAATAGTATTATATTACCAAAAACGTTCTAGTGTTGACGGTTAAGCAGATGATGACTCTTCATCATCTGCATAACCGTTTCCCAACTATGTTGGGGTCGGCTCCTTTTTTTTTTTTTTTGTTTCCGGGGTGGAAAATCCTCATGGATGTCCGCCGCCCTGGGGCGGGCGGCGGGGTCTGTCAGACTCTTACTGACTAAAAACCACCCCGGTGTTCCATCTCACACCTACGCCGGGGGTCGCGGGAACGTACGATCCTTCCGCAACTGGGGTCGGCTCCTAGTCTAACCGAATACAGCTGAATACCAGTATTTTACATGAAGCGACTGCCTATCTGACCTTCACAACACTAGTCACTGGGACTAGGTAATACGATACCCCTTAGCACCAACTAACTTAGAGTACAGGATATAATTTAAATACTTTACTCTATTTTATAGAAATAATAACGAGTGTGAGGTCTTGGGTTAGATCTTTCGGTCAAGAAAGTATAATTGGATTTTTCCCTACGGAACTACTCAGCAGCAACCCGGGAATCTGGATTTTTGTCCGTTTGGTCGCAATAGTTTCGCCGCCTATTACGGACTTAGACATAATTGGCTAACTGTTAGTAGGTGTACTATCCCAGTACATACTCCTTTGGGAAATACAATGTTATGTTTGTTAATTATATACGCGACTAGGTACATTTCAAACAAAAACAAATGCAAACGGGAAAGTTGTATACGTAAATTAGTTGAGGAGACTCCGCAAATAGAGCCAGTGGCGCACGCAACAATGTAGCATAAATTAATTAAACGACCGAGGTTCCAAATAAAAATAACGCGAAGTTAAACTCGGGTGCGGTGACTGCGGTCCCCACAATGCCTAATGCAAAAGTACTTTACAAAAGTATTTTAATGTTCAATACAGTTCATTTTCTATTCGCAACTTTATGTGGGTCAGTGCCACAGAAAATTGAAAGAGATGTCGCTTTACCCTTTATTTTGAACTAGCGACGCGCCCCTGCTTCGTACGGTTTTTGCGACTTGATAGAACATCGAGATTACTTTATAATTTTATATGAATGTAGTTGCCGTTGAAGGGCCCGTGGCTAAATAATAACAGCCGCACAGGTCGTTCGATCAGGTTAAGCTACGCTTGCCGCGGTTGGTCTGTGGATGGGTGACCATCTTTACATACCGAGACCCCTCCGTGCCTCGGAAAGCACGTTAAGCCGTTAGTCCCGGCTGTTATTCCAGTATCTTTGACAGTCGTTATGGGTAGTCAGAAGCCCGAAAGTCTGACAACCGGTCTTACCAAGGGGTATCGTATTACCCAATAACTGGGTTGTGGAGGTCAGATAGGCAGTCGCTCCATGTAAAATACTGGTATTTAGCTGCATCTGGTTAGACTGGAAGCCGACTCCAAAATAGTTGGGAAAAGGCTAGACAGATGATGATGTATTTGCCGGACAAACTGTGGGCCAAAATAGCACAGAAGGCTCTGGTCGCCAAAGGTGGGGTCGCGGCAGACCACGTAGGAGATGGCGGGACGAGCTGGATAGGTTCCGTCTAAACTGTAAGAAGGACGCGCGGGTTTGCGAAATATGGAAGGAGTGGAGTGAGGCCTTTGCCCTGGAGAGGGAGCTGTCCCTCTCCTGGGCAAAGGCCTCCCTCCACTCCTTCCACGCCTACGCTGCTAGCCTACGCTGGTAGGCTAGTACAATTTTTATTTGATGTATTATACATGTAAACCTTTCGGAATAAATTCTCTACATGATCGTGAAAACCACATCAACATTTATCAAAACAACATGAACAACATGGTCAGACAGACAGACGCGAAAAGCGACTTAGGCTTAAAACATGTATATAGATATAAATAAGAATGGAGTAGGATTTCAGTTCACAGCTGAATTAGTAATTCACAGCATTTTATTCCATTAGTTGTCATATCACAAGCGTCCTAAATTCAAGTCCCGAACGAGGCCATTTCGACCGCAAACTTGTTTTCTTAATGGCCATCTTAAGTCACCTCTGTTCATTTTGAATGCTCTGTGGTCAGTAACGATCGAGCTAACGATTTGAATTTGGAACGTATGTTTCAAGGATAATGGTATTCTGAAAGGAACCAGTGAATCGGACATTTATTTATGAGTCAAACTGCGAGACCCGAGTTTGGAAGAATATTATATGTGCGCCTATGGGGTAGAAAGTTTCTTTTGAATATTAGGCCAATTTTTTCCTTTGTTAAAAGTTAAAGAATCAAGATGTGTAGCTGAAATGTTTTAGTAATGACCTGATAAAAAAGAGAAGTCTTTTGTGTTATGTTTTTAATGAGGCGTTGTCCGCTTCTCTCGTTCTTCTTCGTTTGCATAGCAACAGCTGAATTGACAAGAAAGGTACCAAAACACGTTAAAGACCTCCTAACATTGGATCTTCTAAATTAATTAATATCTTAAATAAACAATGAAAGTAAGGAGAAACTGTAGAACGTACAAATATGTACCCCGAATTGAACCAACCCGATCTTGGGCATAAGATAGCGAACAGTTTGTTTATCGATAAACTTTAAACTATTGACGAAGCTAATGAAAACGCAGCATAAGCTGGAAGGTACACAATCGATTCTAATCTTCTATTCGATCGTTAACAAGGTAATCATCGATTCTCGAAAAAAAACACAACCACATTCTAAAGAGAATGGCCACTTTCATTCCGAGCTCTTGGAAAATGTATTTCGAGGTAAAGTCATTGTAACTCACGTGGAAATACTCGTTTTCGTATTCAATACCGAAAATCGCATTTCCGTAGGAGCGTTGACTATGAAAGTACGGACATGACCACAGAGTAGATACCCACAGAAGACTCGTCCGTATTAAAATGTTCATAGTTGCTATGATAGTTAAAACGGTGTTGTTTTATACCTACTTACGGCGTGTGTAAATTGCTGTTTAAAAATATTTGTTTTGTGTGGTGTCTTAACTTATCCCTTCAGGAATCGACACTCCTTTAAGTTAAATCTTTAAATTGACTGTGTTTATGATTGAAAACTTTAAGAATTCTATCAAATCAACTCATTTTCGTAAATATTCATGAATCTTCTGTATCACATTTTTAGGCGGGATTACGGTCCAGCGATTAGTTTCGGCGATAAATCCGACGTTGGAGTGTTGCGAATTGTGATTCAGTTCCCTCTAACTAACTGGCGAAACGGTTGTTGTGGTCATAGATGGACACAAGTCTAATGAGTAGACTGGGGTTTTAGGTTTTGTGCCTACACTGTGGTCGCTCGCTTATTAATGATGGGTTCGTCCGATCGTCTTTTATTTTGTGGAGATGTATCGTTTGTTGTGGTTTGTGATGTGGTTTTTACTACCAACTGAAATATCGGGTTAACTTTAAAATTCAGCCTACCGGAATGTTTCTGGCAGGTTTTGTTTGGCTTGACTTGTGTGAATTGAACAACCATTAAAAAAACATTTTTTTTTTCAACAATATTAGGTAAAATCAACTTTATTTACACGACATAACGTTGATATTGTATATTGTGATATATTCCCGTCTGATCCCCTGAACCCCCCCCCCCCCGGATCCCTGCTATGTAAGGGTTGTACTGTTGTGATCAAATGTCTTGTATAAAAGCAACCCAAATAAAACTCCAAATATTTTTTAGATGAAAAATAATGTAGCAATCCACGAAATACGTAAAAATAATTTTCCCTTTTTCAGCAAGCCATCCCCAAAAAATAAATTTCTACTCCACACAATAATCATAGCTATAATCCTTCACCACATTCTATCAAGCTACCTTCCCTACAAAACGACCCTTAGGCAATTCAAGAAGAAAATATATCACCTTTGCTCCTAGCCTGACTAGTTTATTCCTCTCAACCGTTGTCCCCGAAAAGGGAAGTTCAATTTATCTCCTCGCCAGTACAAATTACCGACGGGAACAGTTATATGGAGCGGGTTGAAACAGTTTGAGAAATGTTGTCATACGGACGTTTTGTGAAGCCGCCATTTGACAAGGCGCTTATTCTTTCTTGTATGGCGACGGGTACGAACGTTTTTTTTGTTTTTGGAAAGTGTCATTGTTTGCTTTTTGTCAGGCTTTTTTATAGGACATCTATAAATAAGTAGTATAGAACAAAGTTGCTTTTTGTGTTGCTTCCTAAGCAACGGATTCGGATGTTGTTTTCGTCATCATTTAGGGAACAGCTATATGAAGCTGGTTAAAAACTTCTATGTCAACGCATTCAAAAGATACCTGACAGGCATTTATGCTCCGTTTATGCCGCATATTTTGACACTCGTAAGGGAATCAAAACCTTTAGGGTACTTCCCGTTGACCTAGAATCATGAAATTTGGTAAAAAGTAATTTCATGTAATAATAATAATAATAACGTGTATTTGGACTCAATAAAATATAGTCTAATACAGTTATGTTCCTAAGAACTAGGATACAATTATGTAAGTGATTAGACTAAAACTATAATGATGAACTCCTGAATTCCAAACTAGGTAAAAACCTGTATCTTGGAAATCAGTACTCTTCCGTGGTAGATTAGGTGTAAAAACTTACAAACCACACACATGACAATTTCAAATGTAATTGACTTAGGAGGTACTTAATTCTAAAACTTGACGGGTGAGTTATATACAAGGTGTGGCGTAAATAGTAGTCCACCGTTAAGGAGTCGATATACAATTTTAACCATTTTTACCCAAGGGTTCCGAAAATACATTTTTTTTTGTTTTTTATTTACGACATTTCTACCTTTTGTTACAAATTTGGTTGTAGTTTCAACAAAAACCATTCTTTTTTCATTTTGATTTCTGTTAATTTCTGCTGAATACTAGAGCTATCATGAAAAATTATGATTTTTTATGTAAATTTAAAGCTTTTGAAGAAAAAGTTAGTTCTTCTCTATTTTAACCCTAATTTTTAACATAATCATGCAAATTCAAGAGCGATTTTTGTAAAATTAAATGTACTACTAAAATGGTTAAAATTATAATATGTCATAGTAAATTATCTGGTTTAAGTAATCCTTAACGGTGGACCATTATTTACGCCACAACCTGTATGTCAGTGAGTGTGTGAGGTGTGCGTAGTGTGGATTTAGGGTATGAATGCGTGCGGTGAGTGTAGTGTAAAGTGTAGGGTAAAGGGTGTATGGTATAGGGGTGATGTAGCACAAGTAAAGGAAAAAATCCGAATACCGTTGTAGTTAAGTTTATACCTACAAAGTACGGAACCCTCGGTGCGCGTGCCTGACTCGCACTGGACTGATTTTTGTTCGATTTGTTTGGAACGTACCTAGTTCCTTTAGCTTTTTTACATCAAGCTACTACGATCTGTCATACTTCTTTAATAGATTTTCAACTTTCGCTAAAGCACTAGGTTCAAGATTGATCGGGAAAATTTGACAGTTTCGGGTAGCTTGATGTGCTGGCGTCTGTACACTTGGCGAAAGAGCTAGACCGTTTTTTTTTTAATTTTAGTTGCTTAACAAAAGTGTCGTGACGGGCAAAATCTCCATTTTTCCGGTGTAGTTCTCATTCACAAAGTGTTGAGAGTATGACGTGCAATATTGAACTTCGTTCCAAAAATAAAGTGGTCGCTTTAGAAGCATCCAAGCGTAAGAATTTGTAATACATACTCGTAGATATAAGTACCACTCTGTAAAACAGTTGACGCTCAGAATATTTTTACAGCTTTCTAAGCGATTGGATCGAATATATTTTGTATTGTAGGTAATGTTTTTCCCGAATTTGGAGTAGGAACTGGTGAAAAAACCCTCTCTGCACTTAATCCGCAAAGAAGATAACACGCTTTCCAATATCTCCCATCGCAAACATTCGTATTTGCAGTTACTCTGTTCACGGTATTGTCTTCCTTATTGCTATTTAAACAAAAAGGTCTATTGTTACAAAATGTCCTTCCCAGATTACATTCCAGTTGTTCTTGCCGACCTAAATGCCGCTGGAACAAAGAAGTACCTAAGAACAGATCAATATAAGCGTGCTTGAAAAGTTACTAATAGCTATTATCGTCCAAAACAGATTTAAACTTTACTTAGTGCGCAAAGTAAAGTAATACTTTATTAAACGTGACTGTACCGAAATTGCTTTGGAAGTTTCAAGTTTTAACCGTGGTGAGTGTATCGCGCGGTAGATGACCGCATTCTCTCTGCGACTGTCCTGATTGCTGATTTCCATCAAAATTACGGGCACTCGGTTTGAGCTTGGTTCTGGCCAGTACTTTAGCTACTTTGGTGTTGTGTTTGGAACGTCATTTGAAATTCACTTTGGAGAGAGAATCAAGCCTGATTTACACGAGTGCGATTGCCTGTTTTTTTAATTGCCTGTGGCATAGTTTTATTGTATGCCACAGGCAAGAAACTTGTATCAAGTAAATCACGCATCATCTAAACCAGTGCTGGGGCTCTGTCTCGCATAGGGTCGTAGCATTATGCTGAGCGATGGCCGTTTTGCGTGGATGTGGCGCATATTTTCCCTCAACTTGTGATTCTTTTTTGTTTTGTGTTATTTTTTGTTATTTCTCTGGTTCATGTTTACTGTATTTTCTTTCTTTCATTCTAAATGGGGCCTTTTAAGGGCTTAAAAGCAATATTTTGAATAGAAACTCCGTCAGTCACCTTGAATACGTACCTGTTTAATTATTCTATCCTTTGAATTTGTTTATATTAAATAGTTTTAGCTTTTACTCAAGGTCTCTTTATTTTATCTTTGATCTCAAATTAACCTTGACGCCTACTACGACTACACTAGAATACGCCCTTTATGCCTAGACGCTTTTATTTAGGTATTAAGTTCTGTTTACGTTTTTGTTTTTTATTTATGCTTGAGTATAATTTTCGATGTTTTTGTTGGTATATTGGCGTGTACTAGGTAACATATCGCTCATTTGAAGAAACATCGACGCAAATGTATTTTCCAAAAAAATTGTTAAATATGCTAAAGCACTTAGAATGCGTATTTAGGTTAGGAAAGCATAGACGTAAAAAAAATAGCAGTTACGTCGATGTTTCTCTAAATGAGCGACATGGCAAATAATTTAATTTAATGATGTATGTACACACGGTGGCACATCAAGCTATGCATTTCCAGTTTTAGCTTACCTCGCATTGTATAGGTTTTTCGTACATTCAGAAGTTAGCTTAATATACTGGTTTTGTACGCTTGATGTGTAGCAGTGTGTCAGAATCAAGTTTTTCTTAACTGAACAGACTGCTGTGCCGCTGAGGAGTTTGTTGCTCCACATCTTCTTCCCAGCTAAAGCACAAGGAAGTGCTGAAGGGTGGGCGTTTTGGGTAGGAAACTAGGATGCGAATCAGCACGTTTCGAACGTCAAAATTACATAACGAGTGCCTTAATTAATTTTGACGTTCGATAAGTGGTGATTCTCAGCCTAGTTTCAATAAATGAATTTTCATTAACAATTTGACAATTTTTTTATAGCTTTTTCTTTTTTTGTTTGACGAAATTAATTTTAAATAATAATTTCGTCAACCCCTCATTTAATTTTGTTCAGAAAAACATAATTCAAAATAAAATTGTAACATTTCAAAACAACATGTTTTTAGTAACTTGTGCGCACGACTTTCTCTACAGTCACTTACAGAATCAACGTATCTGAAAAAATTAAGCGGTCGTTGAACTTTCTCGCATGTAATTTATATTCTCTCGTGCCGATAAAAATAGCGCTATAACCCGTTCGTTGATTCGAAAATAATATCTAAGTATGTATTTCATATTACCCTTGAATTGATCGTATTACTTTACGAGTTAAGGGTATAAAGGCGATTTTTGTAGGTCTTCTTGTTCTTAGCGTATCGATGGCAAAAAATTTAAATATTTTTGGCCCAAAATTCAGCTGCGCGAACTCCGGGCGCTCATTGACGCAGTTATAAGTTCATCAAGCGCACAGGTGACAGGGCATGCAGCGCAGGATGAAAGGTTCTTATAGTAACAGAGAGCAATTCTCATAATTTTAACAACGTTCACAGTCTGATCTCAGTCTAAATCTGCCAAAAATACCTCTCGTTTTCCTACATTTTGACAAGTTTTTGACATTGATTGTCGCTGAGGTGAGACTGCGACTTGAATTTGAACGTGTTTTAAGTACGAGGATTGGCCTTCTGATGTTATTGTCCTACATACATCAAATAACTGTTACTATTGAAATTTAACTTCATAAATTAACAGTTTTTTTTATATATTAATTAAATTAAATTTTATTCGAACATATCCATCAGTTTCTTACTAAACTTCAACTATATCTGATGACCCTGGTTACTTATCTCCTTTGGTGATCCTACACTTGGTAACCACTAGTAAAGCGCGAATCGCTTCGTGAGATAAAAATACAATACAACTCTGTCTACTCCTTTCCTTTCTTAGGCGAAGTGCAGAGTTGATGCTATACTCGTAGGTAATGAATAAGGCTTTAGCGCTATATTAGGTGACCTAAAATGTTGTCTAGAGAACAGAGAAACTCGTTAGTGTGGTAGGTGTTAGATAGGTATATATTTACAAAAGGTATTGATTGACCTTAACAAATATTTAGTCTGGCATCAAAGGTTTGGTCAAGAAGAAATCTGGGTAAAGTGGAAATTTGCCAAAAATGTTTCTTCACTTCTCCTGAATTTTCGGGTTATAGTCCGGCTAGTCTTGTTTCCTGTGCATTGATTTGTTTAGCTATCTTCTCGCCCGATTCCATAATTATTAGCTACTCAGTCCATCCCTGCATTGTTAGCCACTAAAATACCTTACAAAACCGTTTAACCCTTCTCCCTCAAATAAAAATGCAAGCAGACAAGCCTGCCAAGCCCCAACGTACCTACAATTGGACATCCATAAATCCTTATTAGCTCAGTGATAGTTAGTAGATAGATTCACTCCAGCGATTTTCAGGGTCCATCGCGTAATCCTGGCGGGGGAACAGCGATTAAATCCGCCTGGCCGCTCGTGTTGCGAAGTGGCTGTAATTACCCCACTCTCCCCTTTGTATGAACGATTAGGTGGGGTGTTTAGTAAATAGTGGGCACATTGATTGAGATTTGTATAATGTTTGCAGAGTGAGCTGGGGTTTAGGTGTCGTGATAAGCCTTATTAGTTACTAGCTGCGCCCCGCGGTTTCACCCGCGTAAATGTCGATCCCGTGGAAATATCGGGATAAAAAGTAGCCTAATATATTAATCCAGGATGAGAGTTGCCGATAATCGAGTTGAATGGAGTGTGTTAGAAAATGGAGTATAATCTATAAAAGTCTATATGTATACATATACCGAAATATAAAGCTTTGATCAGGCGGGTTACTAGTTATTTAATATGTGTAAAAGTAACTATGAATATGGTATGTAGGGAAAGGATTTTATGAAATAAAGCACAGAAAGACAAGCTAGACATTTATTTCAATTTAGGCATGTCAGTAATTAACCAGAAAACTAGTTGTCCGTTCCAAATCTAGGTCATCATGGAGAAGAAGGACAAGAAACTCCATGGAAACAGTATTCTATCAACTTTCTTATATTGCCATAAATTATCATTATTTTAAAAACAATTAATTAATTATACCTCTTGGACAATGGTCCAAGAGAACTCAGAATAATAGCAACATAATAACAATATCTAGGAATATTTCATTATACACTTTACAATATTAGCATTATTGGTTATATATAATAATAATATCAATTAACTTACATGACATCTGGTCGATCTATTCCACATAATAACGTCACTAGTACTAATCAACTGACTGTAGGCCGGAGCTCCGTTCTGGTCGATGTCTCGAACATGAATGATCCCCGCCACTGGGAGCTCCCCCTTTTATAGTCGTGAACAGAACAACTTTGACGTTTCTATCTACCGTCATCCAAAATTATTTCATTAGTCATTCCATCCGGACCCGGGCTTTTATCAGTTTTTAATTTTCTTATTGATAGTTCTATCTCACTTTTGAGAAAGGGAGGGACAGGTTCATCTTTTACTGGCCAATTGGAGCTTGTTTCTTCGTCATGTAGGGATATTTTGTATAAGTCTTTGTAGAAACTCGTAGCCAGGTTCATTAGGTCATTTCTATTTGTAACTGTTGAGCCTGATTTGTTAGTTAAGTGTGTCATAAGAGTTTTTGTGTTATTTAAATTTTTATACGCGTTTTTGTAGAAACTTAACGAGACAATATTACACGTCTAAACATATATAACAGACTGACACAAACCCAACAAATAAGATACAACATTGGCCAAAGACAACTACATAAGACCATTAAAGAAAAAGTATTCCATAGGACTCGCACAGCATTATCACAAACTAAACAAATCAGCCAATCACACAATTAGCCCCAGATAAAGTACAGTGCTAGTTAGCCGATAGATCTACTCAAATGGATTTCAGGCTCTGCCGCGTAATCCTCTGGAGCCGTGCGATTATGTCCGGTCGGCTACCCCCGTACGGAAGTGACAGTCGCGGTAGATTACCCCAAACTCCCTATGTATAAACAACTGCACTGGTCGTTTTTTGTCTGGTGGAGTCATAGCGTGTGTTGAGATTTTAATTTACGACTGACGTGGAAAAGGGTCTGTTTATATCGATGTCAAAAGGCATTTTTTTACATAATCAGCATATATAATGTGGGATACAGGCCTTCAATCTGTGAGAGGGAGCGGCCACGTGAACTCAGCGTGAGGTGGTGAATGTCGTATGTGTTCGATTATTCTTATTTGGTTCTCGGACATGCCGGTTTCCTCCCGATGTTTTCCTTCACCGTTTTGAGAGCAGCGGTGATGAAATAATTTACACAAAGTAAAGCGTCTATTTGGGTTCGAACTTACGACCTACAACTCGTAAGTCGCAGCCGTCACCACTGGGCCACCACTGCTGTGCGCCTAGGTTTAGGGTTCGTGATATCAACATTTTAATATGTATTTTTCTACCCAATCAAATAAAGTTTTGTAAGTGGTTTTACTTAGTGAAGCAACGATAACTAATATCAGTTTCGAGTTCTTGACGTGTCGAGGGCTCGCCGATTGTGTCCGGTTAGCTGTTCCCAAACGGAAGTGACAATCACCGCGGATTACCCCGGATTCCCATCGTGTAAACAACACAGGTTCATCAGTGTGACACCGGCCGTTTTTTGTTTATCCTGTTAAATCATGACGGGTGTGAGCTTTTAATTAACGAGTATTGTGTTAAAGAGGACGTATTTAGATAAATGTCAACGGTCTAAATATAAATATTTATATTAAAGGTCGCGCCTTCGTTTGCATATTTAACTTCGAATGGGTAGGTCCGATATCAGATGATGGACAGTTCAGTGGATGCTGCCAAGCGAGTTAACAATATTCATCAAAGGTTTTTCTAGTGGTCTCGCTTTCAGAACTTTAGTCAAGCAAACCAACAACCTAGCGAGTTCAAACATACATAATCATAATTCGGTATGTAAAGTTTTTTTACTTATATATTTTTTTAACCTAGTATTACGTCACAGATACGTTCAAAATTACTGTCACTATGTGACCTAGTATCATTACTTTTCTAGTATGACCAGCTCTATTTTGAAAGCTTCATGTAAACTTGACGTTGACACTAACGCTTGACATGTACAAAAACACTTAATTATTTTGATACAAAAGGCACACAAAGGTGCCGATTCAGGTTTCCATATGACGTCATTTAGAGGTCAAATGAAAGTCGAGTGATATTAAGTATTTTTGTGAAAATAAACACGATCTTGAGATTTTAAGACCTAAAAATCAAAAAATACGGCTTAGACACCTAAAATCTCGAAATGGATTTGGAGTCGGCATAGGTTAATTTTTACTTTACGTACCGAATTATCAGTCACAAATAGATCGGTTATAAGTCTCGGCCTATACAAAGTGATTGTCACGTTCATTTATATAAATTTGACGCACGAACGCGATCAATCAAGTCGCGTTTCAATCAATCTGTCCAGCCTTTTCCTATGTTGGGGTCGCCTTCCAGTCAAACCGGATGCAGCTGAATACCAGTATTTTACGTGGAGCGACTTCCTAACTGACCTGCACAACCCAGAAACTGGGTAACACGATACCCCTTGGTAAGACTGGTGGTCAGACTTTTGGGCATATATGTTTTTATATTTCTATGCTTTTGGGCTTCTGATGGGCTGCTGACTACCCGTGACGACTGTCAAAAATCTACAAATTCCAGTCGGAATCAAATGCTTAAAGTGCTTTCCGAGCCAGGGAGGCACGAGTCACGATATGTAATAGATGGTAACCCATCCACGAACGATATAGACCACGACGATAAAGCGTAGCTTAACCTTCGATCGACCTATGCGGCTGTTATTATTTAGCCACGAGCCCCTTAAAGTATGAACACGCACGTACCTTTGATTTTGAAGTACGAACGCGCTCAATCAAGTCGCGTTGTACGTCAAAATCCATATCCATACTATAATATTATAAATGCGAAAGTGTGTCTGTCTGTCTGTTACCTCTTTACGCTTAAACCGCTGAACCGATTTAGATGAAATTTGGTATAGAGATAGTTTGAGTCCCGGGAAAGAACATAGGATAGTTTTTATCCCGATATTACCACGGGAAACTTATACGGGGTTTCATAATAATATAAACAATCGCAGGAAAAGGTCTACATTTTATTCCTATATAGTAATTTCTTTGTGCCATTGGGTGTTGACTTTGTTCCTGTTACAAAATTCTCTATCAGCCAGTTTGGAACTTTTCCTGCGTGCCAAACAAAGTGCACATCAAACCTACCCCCTTTTTTTTTTTTTTTTTTTTGTGTTTGGGAAATCATCTAATGACTCCTCCCGCTCTGGGTGGAGCGGAAGGGAGTGTCAGACTCTTACTGACTAAAACCCACCCGTGTTCCTTCCTTAGCCCTTTATGTTCCGGGGCAGCGGTAACCCTTTCGGACGATCCCGCTACCTCTTGGGCCTTCAGGGTCATGAATGACGTATGTAACATGACGTTTGGTCGATTCCACTTGAGTGATTTTTAATTCTAGGTCCGGGTGGGCGTTCGCGACTTGCAACCCGAATCTCCTCTGTACAAAGGATTTTCGTCCTTATGGTATTGTAGCCGCATATAAGTTTGAAAAGGGAATCATAAATCATAACTTACTTTGGTAGGCGTAACGTGTTGAATTATATAGGTATAAGTACTCGGTCGGTCGGTTGGTACAATGGCTGTGGTTGCGTCTACGTAATATACGAATTTAGAAGGTCACCAAAAGCTGCTGTTATGTTTTATGGGATGTAAAACGGCCAGTAATTGTACTTATTATTCAATGGAATCCTTAGATGGAGATGGCGGAATGAGCTGTAAAAAGAAAGTGGGGAGGCCCCAGCAAAATAATACGTCTTGATAATATTTTTTACACCACAAGCTTTCAAACTCCGGGCTGTTACTTAGAAATTTCTAATGGAATAACCCAAAATCTTACGGGACTTCATGCTCAGCAGTGCCCTTTTGTTTCGGAAACACGTTAAGCCGTTGGTCCTGCTTCTCTCCGAACGTGTCGGATTGTCGTCCCATTGGACTTTAATAGTGAAGGAAGAGAGAGTGTTGTGTCTGGGCACACTCTTTTACACCAGAATATCTCGCGCGTCGATGGTTTTTTATTTTTTTTATTTTCTCTTTTTGGCAGCCAATCTTCGCTGAGATTACCGCAAAATCTATTACAGCTTCATAATAACCTTGTTCGTAATATTTATTAAACAAACTTACAAAACTCCCGATTGTTACAATTTGTGAAAAACTTTGAAAGTGCCTGGAAGTTAACCAAGTAGAAATTAGGTCGTTTAGTGATTCCCAAATAATTCTATTGTATTGAACTTCTTTGTTCGACTGAAGGAACATTGGAGTTCGGAATTGAAAAGTTTTGGGTGATTGTAGGGCATCTTTGAAAGACGTTACCTAGCCAGCTGTGTTCACACAAAAGAGCTCGTGACTAAGTAATAACAACCGCACTGGTTAAGCTACGCTTGCCGAGGTCTTTTGGTGGATGTGTGGCCATCCATTACATACCGACGCTCCTGCATGCCTCGGAAAGCCGTTGGTTTCGGCTTTAGTACCCTCGAAAACCATGAAAACGACACCCATGACGAAAATTCTGAATTTTTTTCCAGCCGCCATCTTGGATTTTCATTTTGATCTCACTATCGGCTTCAGCACATTGCACCAGTAAAACGGAACATAAACGCCCATAATTATCTTTGGATTGCGTTGACTTAGAAGTTTGATTTTTTCACCGCTTCAATGGATTGCAGCCCTGAGTATTTGATATTAAAGTTTAGTAATGTCAACGTCATGTGTCGTAGTTGTCAAACTAATACGGACTTCACAGTTGGTTTGCTCAGCCCTTCTAACTCCACGACGAACAGAGTGCACACGTCTCCTTAGTTCTCTCGCATATTTTAGTGAAATTAAATAATTTAAATACCTAGTACTTATAAAAGTGTAAAACAGTGTTACTAGTAAATAATCAAGTGCTTATATATGCTGGTTTTCATCAAGATCCCACGCGTTCCTGAGAAAAAGGGTCTTGACAGACGGACAGACATACGGACAGATAGACGGACAACGAAGTGATTTTATAAGGGTTCTGTTTTTCCTTTTGAGGTACGGAACCCTAAAAACGAACTATGTGCATTATATTTCAGCCAATTTACACAAAACCTTAATGAATACACTTAAAATTTCCTCATAAATTACTCCGTCCATTGGTGAAAATCGCATGAAAATCCGTTCGACAGTTTTTAAGTTTATCGCGTTCATTATGGCTCACTCCCTCTCTCAGAGAGGAGGCTTGTGTCCCAGCAGTGGGATCATTATAGGCTGATTATGCTATCAGGAAGGCATTCTTTCGTTATTTTACTTGTGGTGTAATTGTAAGCAATAAAAGCACAGAGAAAATTAAAATTAAAATATAGTGAAGAAAATATACTCCATCGCAATAAAAGGAAAATGCCTGAATATAGAATTTTTCTCAAGATTTTTATCTTAACCAATAGATAATGATCTTAAAACTCAAGTTCAAAAAGAAATTCACTTAATTTTCATTTTAATAAACCTCTTACATTATTATAACTCAGAATTTACTAACTTTGTTACTTTATGAGGGGTTGCTTTCTACCCTATAAATATTATCTTCTATCTCCGTAAACTAACAAGCTTTCAAAGCGATTAATATTACCTTTGGAACTAAAATACTTGTTGAAAACACGGGTATCGAGTAGCGAAAGTTATTTCCACGATAGCTAATAAACTCTTCGTTTTATTTTCAGGAAACTGGTTCACCAAGTTCCTCAAAGCATCAGCAGTAGCTTTGAGGAAAATAAAAGTCTTTAGCTTCAAGCCTTTCATTTGGTCTTAAGATAATGTTATTACATGGAGTCTATACAGAACCCTGCCAAATTCCCTACTTGGTTACATCTAAGGATTACTATTCTATCCGCGTTTCTTTAGGTCGTGTGCCAAAAATTTAATGGTCTAGAAATAGATCGCGTCTCACAATTTGGTCTTTACAGTTATTCCAATTTTGGTAATTGAATTACGATACAACAAAAGGCATAAATGTGTGGGGGTGGCTTTCACAATATTCCAGGGTCACATTTAAAATTAATTTCCCAAAACTTTCCTCCATCTTTACATTGTTGTTAAGTTCCTAAATCGGCTTTTATTTCACTAATTACGAAACTCTAAAACGATAACAAGGCATTCCGCTTTCCCGTCGAAATTTTGACTTAACGTGACTGCAAATGTTGATAAGGTTTTAATTAAAGGGAAAATTGTTTAGGTAAGGATTCGGCTTCCTCTGACATTCAGAGATGCTTGTTATTCTGATGTGGACATGTTTGTTCATGGTATAAGATATAAAGATCAACTAATAAGCGAGGAGACGAAACTGGAATATTTAATGAAGCTGAATGAGCTTGTTACTGCTGCTATTGCAGATAAAAAAGTCGGGTATACTAAAATGAATGTAGGATACATCACTGTTTATTTTATCTTTTGCACTGAAGTAAGAATGAGGTTTATCTTTCGTTTTATAGGAGGTTAGAAACCTTTGCTTTAGCATCATTTTGAGACTTGATGGTGTATGTGAATGACCTTATGGCATAATCAGCATTGACTGAACATTAAATAATGTTCCCACTGCTGAGACACACCAATGCCTCCTCAAATCCAGAGGGAGTGGTCTGTAATCTACCATGTGGGCCCCGTGTGGGTGGGTTGGTAGATGTCATGTCACAAGTCTTAAATTTTTTTTTGTTTTTGTTTTTAGGACATGCCGGTTTTCTCACTATGTTTTCGTTCAGTGTTTTGAGAGCAGTGGTGATGCAATTATTCACGTAAAGTAAAACGCCTGCCTGGGTTCGAACCCGCGACCCGACTCGTAAGTCAGGGCAGTTAGCATTGAGCCACCACTGCTCCTCAATGAACCTCATGAATGACCTTAGTCACTACTGCTCCTCATGAATGACCTTATAACTGCTACCAAATGATTCGAGGAAGGTTCGATATTCTGAAATTTCAGGCATTCAGACAATTTCCGTGGAACGCGAAGGTAATAGAGATATCACTCATCCCTATCAATCTATTGGCAGAATGGCAGCTCATCGCGTATTGCATGGTTCAATAGATTCATTCCGCATGGAAACTCATAGGTATACTAAAGCCAATATTTTGCTGCTACAGCCGGCGAATCGGTTAACTTCCCAAGTTAACTTTTAACGAGATTTTTGAGGCCGGCGTGCGGGTACGGTGGAAGACGTGAAATTTGGCTCGTAAATTGACTCAACAAAAGTTACTTTTGCCTGTCTTCTTGTCCCAGGTTAATTCGCTTGGAGCTTCAAGACTACAAATTTACTCTTAAGATGATATTTTACAAGCATCGCCAAATGGCAAATCTAAATGACTTTAGTAGGATTACTTTTATCGTCTGGTTTTATTCAGCTTTCATCATTAAGTAGGACAAGCTATACACCTTTTGATTTAATACAGCCACTTTCAATTATGTTATTTTTTCCTAGAATATTCTGTTTTCATCATCAGAAATATTAGCTAACCACAAATTTTAATAATACCGACACAGAATTTTATTTAAAAAAACTTTCTCATTTTTATTTCTACTCAGCCGTTTGTAAACGTTTCTGGTTTGTTTATTATTCCATCAAAAATTACTTTCCTAATTTATTCCTAGGAATACCTTCGTTATTCTTAGAGCTCAAATAAATAAAAAAACTTCTATCTTTTTACCAAATCAAAATGGAGTTCGTCTGGGTTTCGATTACGTGAATTAATTTCTGCTGACCAAGAAAAAACTTGTTAGGGATTCCGAGCCGACGTGACCATGGACTTAAATGAACCTTCTCGCAGAAATGGGAAAAAATAATTATTCGTTCCCTCTTCCCTTCGTTATTGCGAATATCTTGCGCGATGTAGTGCTCTTTATTTGAACAAGTTAATTTCCACAGTAATCCCTCTGGGGTCTCTTTGTCCATATACACTTCTATACTTTTATTCTTCGTAAAAGAAAATTCGGTGCTCTCAAACAAAGGTACAATAGCGAACTTTCTATATCAAAGCTTCCATTAAATCGATAGATTTTAGCAAATTCAAGCAGAGGTGTCTTACTTTCCGGCACTCAATTTGAAGTGAATTCAATTAAGTCCAACCAATTAGCAGGCACAATCTATAATATTGCTCTGCCGAATCACAGAGAACTTTCAAAGTTCGTCTGAACTCAAAGATTCAAATATTCGAGAATAATTAAATTGTAAAGGTTCCAGGACAAATTGCAGTAGCCGGAATAGAATTGCTGATAGTATTAATTTTAGACAGGTTTTTAGTATAATTAATGTGAGGCTCTGAAGTTCTGAAAGGGTTTATTACAGGTCTGAATGAATTGGCTATCGGTCCTGCCGTTACTTTTCATTGAATTTATTTCGTCTCTTGAGATTTAATTTAATTTTATTAAGTGTTTAATGTTCATGGTGGTTGAGAAATTAATTGCGATAGAAGTAAAGCAAGCTTCTAAATATAACTGTCAGCACCCCAATTGCGTAACACATTTCCAATCACAATCAGAAGGATTTTGAAGGAAATTCAATAAGTGTTATTGAATTGTCAAAATGCCTTTGTAAGCGTCTTACACATCTGTGCCGCGACAGCTGTCGCCGACTGTCGGCGACGGTTGCCGACGCTCGATCGCGGCACTCTATCCAGCAGTTGGCAGCGCATGGACTGAGAGACAGGACGTATTTCTTTTCGCAAAAAAACGACTTGGACATCGAATTATTGATTGCTTCGATTAAAAAATATGAGTGTTTATGGAATTATAAAATTAAGGTATGTAGTATGGGAATACTACATTCATTAGGAAACCATCTGGTATCTGTGCCAGTCGCGGGCAGTCGCAGGCGGTCGCACGACGGACGGTCGGGAACCGCCGCCGACGTGAGTCGGCGACCGCTCGCGACTGCTGTCGCGGTAAGGTGTCGCAGTTCTGTAAGAGCTCTTAAGAAATTACCCCGCTGGTCTTTATGTTTGAGTTTTTTATCTGCATATAATATTACAATGAAGATCAGCGCTTAGAAGAACTTGTTAAAATAAAGATACTTGAAATATTAAAAGTCCTAGGTGTCCCCGATCTGACATAAAAAGCTTTTAGGCATTCACAGTTTATTTTTTGTTTAAACCGTAAAAAGTGGAGCACATTTATCTTGCCCTTTTTTCATTTCTTTATTTTTATTTAATATGAACCCCGAGGGGTGGTTTTAAGCCTATATAAATCATAGAGTTTAAGACTTTTTACAGATTTATGCATTGAATAAAGTGTGACATTTCGGATGTTAGACAAATTCTAAATTAAAGTACTAAGTTGGGTAATAAACCTCTATTACCAAAGCTCTGTTATGTACTAAAAGCTACCATAGCCTTAGGCATCTTCTGGGCACGCTCGTTCCATCATAGACCTCATCTATCGCTTTCCATCAGGCGTGATCGGGGTCAAGAGAGGGCCCATTCAGCAATCAAAAAAAAACGTTTTTAAGTAAATTATTATATTATCTTGTTATTTTAAGAAGTGAGGGTTGCAATCCAGGACATACCTAGTCCATCTGTGTGCTTTCATCCAAATCCGTAAAGCCAACAAACACGTTCACGTAATAGTAATAAAAATACGAGTTGGCTTCGGCCCCTCGTACGCCTTCCAAAGGACCGGGACCCCATGGTCCCGAGATATATAAATTCAAAATAAAAATACCAGCCTATTATTGTCTCACTACAGGGCAAAGAAATTTTACAGATTGTAGTAGCTTGATGTGCTGGCGTCTGTACCTACATATGAATTGAAAAGTCACATCGGTACTTTCACATACACTTAAACATTTATAACATACTAGCTGCGCCCCGCGGTTTCGCGGCGCTCGCGGCGCGGATAAAAAGTAGCTTATATGTTAATCCAGGGTGTCAGCTACCTCCATACAAAATTTTATCTAAATCTGTTCAGCCGTTTGTGCGTGAAGAAGTAACAAACATACAAAAACACTCACAAACTTTCGCCTTTATAATATTAGTGTGTTTAATTAGTGCCTAAGAATGTTTATTTTCATCTAATTCTTAGGAACCGTAAATCCTATCTCGTAGATTATAATTAAACATGCAAGTTAGTCCAGACGCGTCGAGTAATTAACAAAATAAATCAAACTTTACTAATCCAACTTGATTCGTGCCGACTTCCAAACGCTTCGTGTTTTTTATTCTACTTTTTCTCTTTCTTAGCGTTTACGTCACACTTTTGTAGGGTTCCGTGTACCTAACATATACGTGCCGTCCCGTTTTCACGCAAATGTAGATTATTCACTAAATATTTCTTAAATTTTTGGCGATCTAAAGCCAATGTAAATTTTAGCTAGTCTATGGAGAGGCGCCCGCTCACCCGCGTTGGTACGACAAGGTGTCGTGGCAAACATTTTTTTATTAGGGACTAACATTATCATTATCCATCAGTTTAAAGATGACCAATATTAGGACTACTGTCTTTGATATTGTATAAGCATAATCAGCCTATAATGTTCCCACTGCTGGGACATAGGCCTCCTCTCTGTAAGAGAGAGTGGGCCCCAATCTACCACGTGGTTGGTAGATGTCACATGTCTTCGAATTTTTTTTGACAAGTTTTCCTATCTCTCTAATCTCTCTAAGGCCAAATATTTTTCTGTTTTGTTTTTTGGACTAAACTATTTTTGTTATTTGCATGAGATAAAGATTTTCTCGTTCCAGAGAAGCAATTGAATACTGAACACGAGTACATAACACTTGTAAAGTATTTCATTACCTCTCTCTAGGGAAAACCATTACATATGCTTGAACAAATAAGGCTATTGTTATCAAGGATTATTGGAAGATTTATCTACTTGTCGCTCAGCGAGCTATGGAACGGGTATGCTATGAATCTCTCTAAGGGATAGAATCCAGAACGAGGTAATCCGACATGCAAAGTTACTGACATAGCTCACAGAATAAGCAAGCTGAAAGGACAATGGGTCAGCAATATTATCCGTAGAACCAATGACCGTTGGGATAGACGTGTTCTTGAATGGAGGTAGAATTTCGCCAAACTTAAGGTAAGACGTCCTCAGGATAAGTGGAGCGACGATCTTCGCAGTGTAGCTAGAAGCAGCTGGATGAGAGTTGCCGAGAATCATGCTGAATCTCGTGCAATTGGAGAGGCTAGTGTCAACTTGCAGAGCTTCTACTCGCGACTTCATCCGCATGAAATTTCATGTTCCTGCGACCCACCCTGTCGCATCGCATCGTTTTTTGCTTCGGGTCTGTAGGAAAACAACACTGACTATTTCTCTGGACCATTTAGAATAATAATTTTATTTGGTACTAGCACTTCGCCCGCGACTTCGTCCGCGTGGATTTCGTAATTTCCCCTAAATTTTTTAAAACTTCGTCCACCCATTTTAAAAGGTAGTTTTTGAGAATTAATCGTGTCGCCAGCCCGCACCATTACTTTGTTTTCGCTTAGCGTTCTTTCTGGCTTTTTTTTTTGTTCGGCTCCTACGGATCGGAGCGTGATGATGAACTGTTGCGCTGATAAAAAGCGCGGGAAGGTGATGCGATGCGATGGAGTGGGTCGGGGAAAGAAGAAATTTCACCTGGACGAAACCGCGGACAGAAGCTAGTTTATATATAAAAGAAAATCAGTTGTTCCTTACATTTATGTTCATAACTCGTCAAAATGTAGGGAATAGCTGATTTATTTTTCGCGATTTCAGGTTTGGTCCTATAGTAACAGTTGTTCACAATGACCTCTTCAGAGGTTGTTGATGTTTTTCCAATAACCCTGTATATACGTTCTTACCCATATGATGAATAAATATCTGACATAGATCATACATTCTGTACGTACCAAATACCTGCAGTGTGAACAACAAACTTGCACTTAAGTTACCATTTGAAGTGCGTGCACATTGGCATGTTCATCCTAAGTTATGTTGCGCATAAGTTGCTTATAGAGTTACAAGTTGTGCAACAACGTAACTTATGTTGCAACTAGCATATCTCTAACAATTGGCACGGGGTGGAATTAACTTGCTCCTGTAGTTGAGTTCTGGAATTAGGCATTTATGTTACTGTTTGTGTTCACATAGAACCTATAGCTGTTTAGTTAAATTATAATACACTAGCGACCCACGGTTTTTACGACATGACAAAACGTCACGATAATGAATTAACCACATAAGCCTTTCGGAATAAATTCTCTAAATTATATTGAAAACAAAATTCGTTGCGTAGTTTAGAGGAACACCGCAGGTGGACAAAAAAAACGAATTTAATTTATAATTAACTCGCTGCGCCCCACGGTTTCACCGATCCCTTGGGAATATCGGGATAAAAAGTATTATATGCCCTAATCCAGGTCGTGGTCTACCCATGTGCCAAAGTATGTCTAAATACGTTCCGCTGTTTTAGCGTGAAAGTGTAACAAACAAACATACAAAAAATCGTAACGTGTATGGTTACCATTAGCTGTTATAACTTTTAAAGTTTTGAGCGAGATCTTTTTACTTTTTAAGCACCCAATTTATAAAAGGCTAATCCAGACAAAAATTTGCTAGCTAACAGACTGCCAAAAAAGAGCAATTGCTGTGATTGGTTAACTGAAATAATAACGGACAATTAAAACAGTTGCATAGGATAGCATAATCAGCCTATAACGTTCCCACTGCTGGGACACAGGCCTCCTCTCTGTGAGAGGGAGTCGGCCCTAATCCACCACGCGGGACCAGTGTGGGTTGGTCAAACTGTAGAATTTAGACTTTTGACACCTTCTTGATGAGCACTTAAGATACCCGGGGTAAATATCACGAATTCTAATTAACACTACATAAACTTCTTTCGACCCAGTAACTTGTAAGTATAATGGCATGCCAAACAATTTACAGGGCTTTATATAAATGAACAAACATAATTAATTACACCCACTTTCAGTCTCCAACGTCCGTTAATGAGGCAGTGTAATTTATTTTATAAAACAATTTATTTGTATTGCATACCGTCTTTACGGAGAATACTCGTAGATGTAAATTACAGTACCTATTTAAATTATTCGGAAATTTTTGGAATAGTAGCTTCGAGAATTACGATCTGATTACAAGCAGAATAACGGTTATCGGTTTAGATTTTAATAAACATTCTGTGTAAAGGCTGTGATAATTTTACACTTTAAAACTGGATAAGGTATTAAATAAGTTGATTGTTATCTAAAAGATAGAAAATATGTATTTGAAGTAGTCCTTAATCGGCAGCGATGCGGATGAATTTTTCGACGCCATTTTTTGGTTTGTTAATAGTTGTAATTATAAGTATTGTTACTTTTGTTAATTAAGTAGATATAAGTTGTTATTTATGTGTTTACAGCTCATTTTAATTTTCAAATTGAATATATTAATATTATCACTTAAAAAAAATCTTCTGACATTTTTATCGACTACCTGTACATAAATGATGATGACAATTACAATAAACTTGGTATCTCTTAACTAATAATCACACTAATATTATAAAGGCGAAAGTTTGTGAGTGTGTTTGTATGTTTGTTAGTTTTTCACGCACAAACGGCTGAACGGATTTGGATGAAATTTGGCACACAGATAGTTTATAACCAAGACTAACACATAGGATACTTTTTATCCCAATATTCTCACGGGCTCGACACTTATGCGGGCGAAACCGTGGGGCGCTGCTAGTGTATTATAAATACATTATAATGTAATACTAACTGACTCGTTGATCTGGTGGTCGCAAGCGCTACTGCTGAGCATGAGGTCCTGGGTTGGATACCCAGTTTTTAATTAGAAATTTCTCAGTAAAAGGTAGCTATTGAGAAATTTCTGATGGAATGGAGTCTGTATTTGTGCCAGGTTGATGGCAATAGGCTCGCCCCCTATTATATAGGACTTATACATAACTGTCGATATGTGGGTAGTCTACCTCTGCCTAACACTTTGGGAAAATACAGGCGTAAAGCTATGTTTCAATATATATGTAGGTAAATGTACATAGAAATCGACCGCTTCTCTGCAGGCACTGCCTTTCCTCTTGAGGATTGCCTCAAAGGGGGTAAGAAAACTACATAAATTGACTCGTAGGCTAATCTTACATATCTACATAATGAATATTTAATGCGTTGGAGGAATAGGTATATTTATTTATAGGGCGATTATTTTATAAGAGAAACTAGACGTGAATACTCTATATAAGAATACTTCTGGTAACAAATCGTCATTGAAAGGAATCTTTTAATGTAGCATCAGCCTATAATGTTCCCACTGATGAGACATAGGCCTCTGGGTGAGAGGGAGTGGGCCGTAATACTCTACGCGGGCCCAGTGCGGGTTGGCATAACTAAGAGGAAATCCCGCCGGAGAGACTTTTGAAAAAGCCCAAGTAAAAAGTCATAATTAGAGGTTTGTCTCTCGCCTATTTTCTCCTCCATTATTGGACCAATTTAAAAGATATTTCATAAATTGAATAAGAAGGATATATACTGTGTCCCTATGTTTTTATTTTTTAATGAATAGTTGTCAAATTTGTACACTAGGCTTCTGTTGACAGCGGTAATTTTGAGTATTTTTTGAGGGTTCTAGTGCTAATAAAAATAATGTATCATCAAAAAGGAAAACATAGGGACATACAAGTACTTAATATTTATTATTCTCTAAAAAATCATTGCTTTTTGGTCATTAACCAGAAAGAAAACAGGCGAGAGCGTTTCTATGGAGAAAAGACCACCCACCCTCATTACCTATTAAGGAGGCCTGTGTCCCAGCAGTAGGATATCTAGGATGTTTTACTCCTATTTAATAAAAGCCGGTAGCTTTCCACTGCTGGGAATAGGCCTATAATATTTTACTGCGGTATGTTTTATACCAAACTCCTCTAAGGTGTTAAGGGCATATTTCACCACTGAAACTGAACACGATCAGCACATTTAAACTGCATTCAAGAACTGTCCGTGTCATTATTGTTATGGAATATTGGCAGTGACAGCTCTAGAAGGCACAGTTTCATTGGTGAAATTCATCCTATGACGGTTAGGTACTATAAAACATCTGTTTCTACATTCTTCTCAGGTTTATTCATACCAAGCTTTATGACGGTTAGGTACTATAAAACATCTGTTTCTACATTCTTCTCAGGTTTATTCATACCAAGCTTTCAAGTTTTAATTCCTCAAAGTTCCTTTTAATATTAAAAGCGAAGGCCACGTAACGAGTTCAGTCACTTTTTATATTTTTTACAAAAGTTTAACGCGGGACTAGTAAGCTGTTTTCAGCGGTAGTCTTTGTAATCTATTTCTATATTCGTGTTTTATTAAAGAAAAGTGATGGTTTCAAATTTTTATAAAAACATGTCTATTGTATCTTACCCCTTTGTTTATAAACGTTGCTTAACACCTTCAGCGCCATGAGCATCTTTTTGTCACACAGTGTCTGGAACATTGTGTATCCAAAAGTATACCTATCTTTCTACTTAGTAAATGCGCTGTGTATCCTTTAGGAACACGTTTTCTATACATTTATTACGCAAAAATTAAAGCCCTGACCTGACGCATTTTTTCGGTATAAACGGTCTGGGAATCGGTACAAAAAACAAATTAGTCAAAACTTGAAAGAACGGCCACTTAGTGTCTGGCGCTGAGGGTCATAAGTTATGAGGATCTTAAACGTTAAAAAAATACGGTTAAGCAGACGTTGATCATAACTTAACTTTAATCAACGTTAATAAATAAGTGGTGTAATGTATCTATGTAATGTACTTACAATATGTAAACACTGTCTCATTCACACAAGAGGAGGTAGCTGCTGTCAATAATGTCAGCTGTCAGTCACGAGGAATGGCGGGAAATAGACAAAATAAAGCAGGTCTGCACGATAGCGCTTGATGTTGTGGTAGTAAGCCAGTAAAGTGATCACATAATTAATTTACTAAAGTGTCTTTGCTTTATTTTTAAAGATTTTTATTCATTGTGGAATAGTAATTTTTTCTAGTTGCATTGTCTTTCACATATACCTATATAATTGACGTTGGTATACAAAATATTGAAAAACATTAAAAAAAATATAATATTTAGTAAAGGTGGAGTCGACTTTTGGAAGGGGCGACTATAAACAATAATTTTTTTTTGTAAATTTTGACGTTCAAAAGTGACTTTTATATGCCTATTTTAAATAAATGATTTGACTTTTGATATATTCCACTTAAATACGGAATCAAATCAACAGGATTTACAAGGGCGTTAGTTTTATTCTGTGTTTCAAAGCTAAACGCCTAACCTTTAAACAAAGAAAACGTTTTTTCAAGAAGGTGTTGAATGCAATTTATGTACGGATGCATTTGTGTAAATCAGTCTTATCACATTGCTGGCCGTGTCACAAAGCAAAACATTTCGACTGACCGGAAGAATTTGCCATTCTCCTTAAATTCTTGCGGCTAGAACAACACTTCTGCACAAAGCTGTGTAGATATATAGAGATATATAGTATGCAGTGGCTTGAGGTTTACAAAACTTTACTGAGAATTCCATCTGGACTCCCCCTTACTATCCATACTCCTTACACGTTGTCTAAATTTCTTTTTATGTAGTCTTCTATCCCAGATACACTGGAAGAGATTTCTTAAAAATAAGCATCACCTTTGTACGTATTTTTGTGCTTCTGTCTTCTTGTCTATTTGTACATAATTAGTAAAATAAATAAATAAGGACGGTAGAAAGAACCTGGTAGCCACAAAGGCACACATATTCAAGAGTCAAGGTCTTCATGTATAGATTTAGACTACATCAATTGCAGACTTACCTACCTACCAGCCTTAGAATAGCACCATTAATGTCAGTACTTCGGGATCTATCTCGGCATTCTTAGCATTTCGAACAGCCTGTAGGGATTACTCACACAATTTTGTTCCTTAATTTGGTGGCCAATATCAATATGGTAAAGTATTGATCTGCTTAACTACCAAGACCTAATGGAAACATAATTTGAACGTATGGCACAAAATAGATAGAGGGCGATATTTCTTCGGGTTGTCAGGCAGTTTTCTTGGTTTAAGCAATGCTGTAACTTGACCCAAAACGTGCAGTGAAATTGACCTCTGCGCTGCCACCAACGACATGTGAATGTCACGAAATTTTGGGCCAACAATATCTGAGAATACTTAGTCGATTCAGTGACACGAAGAGGATAAAGATGGAAACATAAAGGTAGGTTAGATACTAAAGTCTCAATAGGCAATAGTAAACCTATACGTCCTCTAGACAAATAACAATTCAAAGAACTAGGTTCTTCTAGTTTTTAGAATTATTATAGGTTAAATTAAATTATTTTATACGAAATGGCAGGCTTATGCTAATTACTATAATATTTAAAAACTCTACCGAAGGCTGGATACTGACATAATAGTCCTCAAGACCGGATTTCAGTCGTGGCGTCGAATCTCAACTGAGACTAGCCTTCGGCGCGGGAGATATTATAGTGCACAAGTGTGTGCGCAGACATTGCAGTGCACCGTCTCTTTCCTCGCTCTCATAGTCCGATGGGACGGCTTGCAATCTGACACGACCGGAGAGAGATTAGGCGCAGGAGCAGCGGCTTAAAGTGCTTTCCGGGGCACGAGGATATCACACCGCCACCTTCCAAACTCCGGGCTGTTATTAAGAACACACAACTAAACCTGACATATCTACTCGTAATAAATCGACCCTAAGAGTCAAATAAACAGATCTTTACAAAAGATAAGACATAAGTTCAGAAATTATGTTGTGCCTTGCAAGTCAGTTTATTCCAAAAGTTTCATAAGCAAGGAAACAAAAGACCAACATTTGCTCCAGCAAGTAAGTGTATTACTTAAATTAAAAATGTTTCAAGTCGTAACAAGTCTCTTCTATTTATTTTCAGGACCGCAACAGTTTTCTTTATTACTTACCTACTGCCATTACTTATAAGAAAATATGGCGTTTTCTTGAGAATACACACGGAACACTCGATTTCTCTAAGTGCTGGTACAGAGTGATAGGCTTAAGCGGGTGCATCTATAAACGTCACCTATCAAACATTATGAAACCGTCATAATATGCGTGCACAGTGAAGAGAGTAACGCTCATGCTATACGGGCGGTTCTCCCTTCGTAAGAACCCTGCTCGTTAGCCTATTACATAATCAGCCTATAATGTTCCCACTGCTGGGACACGGTCTTCTCTCAGTGAGAGGGAGTGGGCCGTAATCCATCACGCGGGCCCAGTTCGTGTTGGTAGATGTCACAAGTCTTCGAATTTTAGTTTTAGGACATGCCGGTTTCCTCACGATGTTTTCCTTCACCGTTTTGAGAGCAGTGGTGATTAAATAATTAACGCAAAGTAAAGCGCCTGACTGGGTTTGAACTTACGACTTGCAACTCGTAAGTCGCTGCCATTACCACTGGGCCACCACTGCTCCAGTCTTAGCCTAATATTTAGTTGCCACGGCAACAAACATACCTACTTGTTTAACCCTTTGGAAATAGAAAGACGTCTCTCCGCTACTGCTTGTGATGTCGCGTCTGCTACCGCTTCCGCTCGTATACTCTGAACCTCTGAACGAAGCCGTAAGACTGTCAAATTGCAGAAAATGAAAAAAATATGAAACTGGAAAAATGAAATGAAATGTGCTGATAATTTCAATTTTATCATCACATAACATATCATCACGCCTATATTTCTCGGAGGGTTAGGCAGAGGTGCACCTGTAGTACAATCGCATTTCGCCAGTTATGTTAAAGACAGTTATCTTATATCAGAGGATGCGCCTATTGCCATCAACCGGGCACAAATTCAGACTCTGGGGTGCTATTGAAAAATTCCAGATGGAAAAACCTAATAACACTTTTCATGACACGGGATTCGAACCCAGGATCTCATGCTCAGCAGTAGCGCTTACGACCGCTAGACCAACGAAGCAGCCCCAATTGCACGACTCATAATGCGAAGCATTAGAGAGTGCTTGACGAACGAAAAATGATTATTGCCTCCTTCCTGCAACTGTTTCTATTGTAATACTCCCTGCTAGTACACAGAACCTACTCAATTTATATATCATTACATAGATCCTTTAATTGAGATTAATTTTGTACTTTTCAAAAATTTATTTAATGCAGTAGAAACGAAAAAAGCAACAAAATGTTTCTTAAAATTTTCTCGTCTGTCAAGTGTGAAACCTGAAAACATTGTAGCTTGCGAAAAAATCAATTAAGTCAATTTTTTTTAACAGATTCGTTTCACCCATAGGAGGAACCCTATTGGAAATGGCTCTTTTATTCAAAGTAGTTTAATTATAATTAATAAAAAACTAACTATATCTATGTTTTTTTATACAATCAAATGAGCATTATGAGTCGTGCACTCTTGAATTTTCCAAATTTCCCTACATTAAGTAGGTATATCACGAATCTGAAACAGCTATTGCCAAGATTATATTTAAACGTGTATTTATATAGACTTAAGATAAGATAGGATAAATACTTTTCTCTCGGTCTTCTACTGCCCCCCTGTAAGTCTCTAACGCCCACGAGGGGGCGTTATCGCCGTCGTTGGGAACCTCTGCACTAGGTTGACGAGACAGTCGCGCCCGCTATCGCCTACGCTCGGACACTCTAATCGAAGCCTTAGTCCGTCAAGTTGTTACCAATGTGCTGAGGTAGCTTCAATTATTTTGTAGCTTATTGTTCGAAGGGTTTACGACTGGTACTGAAAGTTTTATTGCAAGTACGTTTGTGAAAGAAACAAGGATGCTATTAATTACATAAAACAAAGGAGATGTTTAATTAAAATGAGTTTATGGAGTTTAATCATTTTTGTTTATTACTAAATTCGACGTTGCGCTTCGGCTAGCGTAAAATAATTACCATAGCACATAATCCATTTAGAATTTTTATTGGGTTGGGTTATGTGTTGATCTCTATTTTTAAGAAAACTTTGGAAGATTGTAGGGGATATACTTATGGTTACGTATTGTATTTGCATATCGTCTTTAAAAAGGTAAAAGGTACTTTAAAAGGTAATACTCAGAATTAATTAAGTTACATATTTTAATAAATTCAATGAGCAAAATAATAAAAGCATAGACGAAACTGGACTTTACCTAAAGCCTATTAATCTAATAAAGCATATTATTCAAATTTAAGCTGCCAAAGCGACAAAGATTAAAGTATCTACTAAAGATATATTCATAGCCTGTTCTCTGTTTATATTGAAATCTAGGCTGAGTAAATAAACTGAACACGATGATAGAATTTTATATTAATTGCTTTCACAGAGGAGATTGTCATTTTTTCTAAAAAATATAAAAAATTCCCTTTATTTATATTAAAGAATAGGTAATTCTTAACGACGATATTATTTCTACATAAAATTACTTTTGTTTCTTTTTTGTGAAATGGCCACAGTTAATGTTAGGTATAAGATATTATAATAAGAACATGCTACCTACCTCAATCAGTCTACCAAGTTTTTTCCCAACTCTGGGGTCGGCTTGCAGTCTAACCAGATGGGTAATTGCGTAACACCCTATCAGTAGCAAAGGTTTTCAACTTTATCGCTAAAGTATAAGGTTCAAAGTTGATTGGGAAAATTTTACAGTTCCGGGTAGTTTGATGTGCTGGCGTCTGTACATGGAGATACTGCCTATCTGACCTCCAAAATCCAGTTACCTAGTTATATTAAGATACCTACAGATAGATAAAATACAGATAAGATATATATTCTTTTTTATTTCTACATAGTTTAGTATCAGTGGTTAATATGTACCTACCTACACTAACTTTTTCTTATCACTGTAAGAAAAATATATTTGTGCACCTACTACTTCCTTGTTTATTTACGAGTACCTACCGTTCTTCATAAGTTCGTGTATCAAGTATTAAGAATAACTTGCATGATAAGTGAATTGTAGTCTTTTTGAGACAAAAATGTCTTAAACAGTTATATTCCACTTTTAAATTTCACTTCTGAATCATTCACTGCTGAAATTATACCATACTTACTTAGATTGGTGAAGGAAACCTCGATTCCTTTGGTTGCCTTTTACGAAACCCACGAGACGATACTCACAAAGGTAGTCTTCTGGGGAATCACAAAATTTGTTTGTATTGATCGCTTAATTCAAAGAAAGGCCCGGATTTTTACCCCTGTTCATAGAAAAGAAACATAAAAATACTCTTTCAATAAAACACAAAACATAATTTATAACAAACTTTATTTCGTTGACGTTCATTATTCATATATTCCGTATCTATTTATTTATTAAAATTGGACAATAATTTGGGTTTAATTTTATTTACAGACAAGTTACATTAATTTATTCGCTCCCCAATTCAACGCCATCTAATTAACTGTCAAGATAATTGTGTTTAGTGACGAGGAGTAGGTACCTTGCATAAATGGCTTCGCCTGTTTCACATTTAGGACAAAATTTAGTATGTCATTAATATTCAAGTCGTTGCGAAATGGCCGACACGTTTTCTTATTTATTCGTCGTTAGAGCTTTATTTCTGATATTTTGTTTTGCTTAGGGGCAATTCTTTTGCGACGTTTACTTGATATTTTTTTTTGTACCTTTGCTATAAAGTGATCTAACAAACGCTCTCCAAAGCATTATTGCATTTTTTTATCACTTTAAAGGCAATGGTCGACACGTTTTCGTATTTATTCGTAGTTACAGCTTTATTTCTGGTATTTTGTATAGCTTGGAGGCAACTATTTTTGGACGTTTACTTGATATTATTCTTGTGCCTTCCAGTTTTGATGGCACCTATCTAGTTCGTCCTGCCATCTCCTACGTGGTCTGCCGCGTCACTGTCTCAGGGCACAATTCTCTGCTATTTGAGCCCACAGTTTGTCTGGCATGCGGCCGACATTGCAAAAATCCTCTTACATTACTTTCATACATTTTGTATAAACTTTTTTTATATTGAAATTCGCTCAGTTTAAAGCGACAGATTTTTTCGAGCAGCCTCAATAATAGAGCTGTAGTATGTTGTCATGGTTTTAATTTCATACATTTTGAGAAATCTGCTGATGCTGATGAAGCAGATTATTTAATATTATCATCAGTATCCATCCATAATCTGTTTAAGAAAGGGCTCCAACCTCATACTTAAGAAAACCGCCCCACTTTCTAGTTATTTATTTCAAAGACCACCAATTTCGACCCTATCCGTGCTGATGTCTTCCAAAAGTGTGCAATATTGTCTCAGAAAACGCTATAAGCATCTGGGACCACCATTAAAGCTGACAATGACCATGGACTATGGGGACTATCCACTTCCAAACACCCTTATGCTCCCTTATAGGCCTTATCTTTATGTAAAAATCTTATATCTTTGAAATCTTGAGTTGCGAACACATAGTACATAATTGTTACTTTCCATTTAAACTCGTCAATTAAATTCTCTAAAGCTAAACCTTAGTTACAATTAGAAGGGTTTCGCTGTCTCCCCGTAATAATTAATTATTATATAACTTTACGTAACTGTGTTGTTTAAATAATACCTTTTCGAGATACAACAGTATCACCTACCCTTCATTATGTTAACATAACGATGCGGACAGACAGCTACGGGATATAATTGTATTTATAATACATTAAAGTATGTACAAAGCTTTGATAGAAATATTTACAATACATAATCAACCGGATTTTACTCTTTTGTCGAATTAATTTGTAAAACGTACATTTTCGCTTACCAAAACATTTACCCCAATAACTGTTGTTTGAGGGTCCTATTCTCAATGTTTAACGACCGAAACAAAATCATTTTTACAAAGTAACTCGACAAAAGCAAATAACGAGATATTAAAGACTGTGAAAGCCAAACAGTTGTCTATTCACAAGACGTCGAGGCTCTTTAACAAAGTTTTTTTAGGCACCAAAACCTTCACCCCAATCAAATCACGCTTGTTTTATCCCCAAGCAATAAAAATACAATATAAATTATTTAATCGGCTTATGCTTCACTTCAGGTGACTGTAGACATTCAAGTGCCGAACTGTAAGTTGCTAAACGAAGGTTTTCTTAGTACATAGAGTGTTATCAAACAACATAGAATGGAGGCTGTTTTGTCTAGTGTTGATTTTGCACATCCTTGCTGCATCGCTGCAGGGTGCTCACCTAGGAACAGAGAATATTTAAAATAACATATACAAGATAAATAATCGTAGTAGGTACATACTTAAAATCAAGTCGTTCAAGTAAAAGTTAGTAACAACAATGATTTAGATAAAGCGTTTGACAGAGTTAACTTTGGAAATTAGGATAACTTTTGTTTAACATTGACAAAGAATGTTTAAATTATTATTTATTGATTAGAAACTTCTAATAAAATTCGAGTTTCGTTGTGGTATTTTGACGATTTCTTACCAGATAAGACGTGAACCCTAGTGGCTGCTGAGGGAGCGTTATTGGGGCCACATGTGTAAACTCCTGCATCTGAGCCTGTTGCCCGCTGTACCAACAGTCGGCTGGTACTCTTCAGGCCTTTTTCAGTGACCAGTGATATGCCACCCCGCGCAGAGTCAAAGTTGATGACCTAAAAAGTATAAATTTAGAATATTGTTGTTTTTCTTTCAAATTTCTGCCTAACCCTTCGGGAAAAGCAGGCTGATGTTAATATGTTGTTTTTTTGGTAGGAGATATTCAATTTTATATTTTCAGTGATAGTTTATGAAACTTTTGTTACCTACTAAAAACATCATATTTGAAGTTCTACAATAATATCAATTTGTGTTCCTGTATTATCCTACCATCATATAATGCCAATTTTAAATCAGCAACAAACATCAACGTTTGCTTTTAATAAGCAAGCTTTTATCATATTGGCACTATTAAATTTTCATTAAAATTTAATGCGGCGGACTAACCCTGCCGACGTAGTCTCGGAATGAATTTGTTCAACAGGCCATTCATTACGTAATCGCTTTTAAACCATGAAATCGATTGACTCAGGATTGAGTCCCGAATTCCGAATACATCGGAAATGTAATGCTTTTAATCCCAGTTGGCGGGGATTTGTCGACAAATTTTGTTATTAGCTGTATTTGTGAAGTTATTCAATGAAATTTTCCGGGTTACTGCATTTTTCTTAAAAAAATTGATTTATTTAACATAATATATTAACAAAGCTAAGACAGATTTGAATTAATTAAGCTAAGAATTTTGATTGTAACAGAAATCAATCCACAATATTATAATATAGATCGCGTTACTACAAATTTTTGGTTTGTATTATTTGTAATCCACCATGCGGGCCCAGTGCGGGTTGGTAGATGTCACATGTCTTCGAATTTTTGGTTCTAGGACATACCTACCGGTTACCTCACGATGTTTTCGTTCACCGTTTTGAGAGCAGTGGTGATGAAATAATTTACACAAAGTAAAGCGCCTGTCTGGGTTCTAAACTACAACTCGTAAGTCGCGGCTGACTTTGTATTATTTTGCTTAACAGCAGTCATTTATAGAACGTAGATTTTCCAACAGTGCAAACAAATCCAGCATTATAAACGCGGTATGTTGCAAGTATAATAGCGACAAACCACAGACAGCGTACGGAGAGAGCACTATATTGTGGTCAGCAGTGGTTAATAGGTATGTGACCATACAGTAACTGTGCATAATCAGATACCTACACGTGGCTGCTTGACCATTATTACAATACAAAATTAAACTAGGTTTCTCTCTAAATCTAAATAATATTGATTGAATAGAAGCAAAATTCATATCAATTAATTATTGGAAATGTTGATGCAGTTTGGTAGACTCATATGAAATTGCTTGATTTTATTGACAGATTGGTATTTGGGCTGTTCGATGTTCGTTTGATGTTTGTTAATATCAGACGTATTTAACGAACAACAAAGATGGTTTTTCAATTTATTTATTCTTTTAAGTAAGTAAATTTTCGATCTCGCTAACGTTTGACGTGAAGTAAAACACAGAAAAGTTTTTTTTATAACACAAAAAACTTTTCCTGAGAGATTTCTATGAATTTTGACGATCGATTACCTGTGTCAGATTTTAATTTTAACACACTTATAACGGTTTTCACCAATGGAACTGAACACAATCAGCACGTATCTAAACCGCGTTTAAGAGTTGGCACTGACATTGTTGGGGAATATTAACAATGGTAGCTCCTGAACGCAGCTTAGATGTGCTGATCGCGTTCAGTTTCTTTGGTGACATTCGTCCTCAGTCGTTAAAATCAATTAAAGGCTGATTTTTTAATAGTCAGATAACTTTTGTCTGTAGAATAAATATGGCGATTTGACATAAATATTTCCTATACAAAATCAGTCAAACCGCAATTTTATTTCCCGCATAAAAGTTATCTGAAGATTGAAAAATCGGCCCTAAGTTTAAGAAAACTACGAGGTTATTATATTATATTATTATATTATGTAAGTAATAATGAAAAAAACGTACATTTGAAATTACCTGTTCTCCATGCGTCCAGGTGATCGAACTGGGTGGCTCAGGGGTGTGCCGCACTGTGCAGGTCAGGTTGATGGTGGAGCCAGCTTGGATGAACAGCTCCGGTCCACTGGATATTACCGTTTCTGGTTCTAAAGGGGATAAATATTTTTTTTATTTTAATATGTTTATTTATACAAGGTGTAATTAGAACAACTGAAAACCTCTTAAGGGGTCCTTGTGCTCATCGAAATGAACATTTTGGCGCCGACTCTTAAAACCCGTAGAAAATATCTGCCGTTCCCTAAATTCTGCCGAGTTGCGCAAACATAATAATGTTTAGCAATTTTTTTAAGATTTCAGGCATGTTCCCACATAAAAAGTCAAAATACAATGACTCCTTAAAAGGTTTTCAGTTACGTCAATTACACCTAGTAACTTCCACAGAGATGGGGACTTAGGTGCTTAGAGGAACAGTCTCCCCAGGGATGTACCTTACAGACGTACGGGGGGGTTCCGGAATTGGTATTTTAAGATGAACCGGGACCACCCCTATGTGCTGCTGGTGATCACCGGGGTGGTTTTAGTAAGGTAAAAATCCCACACTCCCCAACCTCCCTTCCCGGAGGTCGGGTGGCTTTTGAAAAAAAAATGCTTAGAGGAAACGCGGTCACGTGGTCATTGGAAATTGTATTAATTATAGAAAAATATGATATAATATAATATAATTACGCGTAAAAACTAAACATAGGGATATGGCAGTATTCAATTACTACTATTACTCGCTCAAATTCAAATATTACCCTACATCTACATCTACATCATGCTTAAAAGGAGGCTCCAATCTACTAACTAATGTAAATTAGTTGGTACAGAAATAAACATTTTGTATTTTTTGTACTTTGTATCATGATGTCTTTCACATGTTAGAGGCAGATTCAATTCGTTCATAATGTTTAACTTCAAATACATAGAGTCATCACTTGGCATGTATTAAACAATAGAGTATTCTGTGTATCTTCGTATATTAGAGCCAGGAAGTTGAGATGTTTTCAAGTTATGTAACAACAAACTTAATGTCTATCATAACAAAGTTTAAATTCCATTGCCACCAAAAACTTATTAGGATCTTTTTGTTACAAAATAATGATCACTCCAAAATCAATTTAGATTACATTTAACTAAAGGCGATGGAATGTAACTATCTGAGATTATGAACACTGCTTTATATTCAATTCTTGTATTATGAAGGTATGTATCCATTCACCTCCTCTACTGCAATCTAGGCTGCACATACCAGTAACATGCACAATAATTGTACACAAATTTACTGAACAAAGACCGCCATCAAGTTGGGGCACAATAGTCGGTATTCCGCTTTCCACATACCGTCTAAAGCCACAGAGTATATATTTCATCTATAGTACAGTCGCCCCCGCATGTAGTGGTAGGAGTTTCAATAGAATATAAGACCAGCTTGTACTAGTTTTGTTACAACAGACTTGGGGTCGACTGTCCCAACGACTATTGTGGGTAAGTTTGTAAATTGGCCATACAGATCTTAATGCTTACAGGGGCATCTGTCTTAAATGCATAGTATTAATATGCAGTAGTATTAATAGGAAGATTTGATGATTGAAATCCACCCATTATTAGCCTATAATTCGTAGTTCCCACTGCTGGTACAGAAGCCTCCTCTCTGTGAGAGGGAGTAGGCCATTATATCCACGCGGGCCTAGTGCGGGTTGGACGATAGTGCCCGTTGGCGGATCTAGCTGAAATCGACCAATCCACAATCCATCCAGAAGCTTTCAATTGGGTTAAAATGCATATAAAGACATTAAAAATAATAAAAAAGCTCTAAGCTCTTTCTCTAGTTTTTTTTATTTGTGTTTTTTTTTTTGATGCGTCATATTTGCCGCAAATAAACGTATTTTCTTTCTTTCTTTTTCTTTCTAACAAAGTTGAAAATAGTAACATGATATTTGGCAGATATTATGTTCCCCAGAGTAGAGTGTATTAGGAAATATTATTTTAAAATCCTTTCAGCGGATTAAAAAGTACATAGTTAAACTTTGTTTGCATGCAAACTTGTGATGAACAGCATGTTTCTGCATTATAATAATTACAATTTATAATTTACACGTGCCCATGCATTAAGAGCTTGTACTGAGAATGCATTCTACCGCGGCCATGTTGGTTTAGGTAACATAGGACGAGACGGAGCAATCTCAGAGGAATCTACAAATACCTGTCTTCCAATTGTTTATGTCCCAAATGTAAACACTATTATACTTCAAGCATTTGTAATGTTCCTATTGTACTAAATGTTTGTGTAGGTAATGGATATTTGAAATAGGGATTGTTTAACTTGTTGTACAAAATGTATGTTGAAACATTATTTTCTGAAGAAAACTCATGTGAAATTGTGCCTTTTATTCTTTTTTCTACGAGATATATTTTAGAGTAGATGATGATTATTGAATTTTTTAGCCTAAAAAGCCATAGTAATGTAACCAAAAGTGCTAGCACTAACTCACTGATTATAAAGCCCTAAAAGATTTATGAAGTAGTAAGGTCGAAAATGGGGACGATGCCGTTGGAAAGAAAGTTGAGTCACGCAGAGCACCATTTTGGAGTAACGTGAGAAAAGAAGAAGAAAATAAAGAGTTTATACAGACATGTACTAACCTACAATATTAAGGAAGACAGCATGCCCTATAGGTGGCGTCGTGGATATCTGGCACTCGTACTGGCCGGAGTCGCGGCGCTGCGGGCTGCGGATGCGCAGCGCCCACTCCTCGGAGCGCGGTTTGTGCTGCGCCTCGAAGCGCTGGTCGGACGTGTACGTGTAGCGGCCCACCGTCAGCAGGTGGATGTCGCGGTGACGGACCCAGGATACCTGTGGAGAATAAGAAGTAAGACCAACTAAGTTTATCTTGGATACCGTTGACATCGGTGAAGAAAACCATTGTGAGGAAGTCGGACTTATCTATATACTTATACTAGTACTAGTAATAAAGCTGAAGAGTTTGTTTGAACGAGCCAATCTCTGGAAATAACTCAAATCAACTTAATTACAATTAAAATAAAGTTGATATTTGTTTAAATTTAAATAATATTAATTTGAAACATAAGTTTGAATAGACTTTAAGTCAATTACGACAAGCTAACGGCTTCCATTATAGCCGATCAAAAGTAAAAATGTTTAGACAGTAAAAATAGATCAGGTCACAAAATAAATAAATAAATCAGTGAAAGTTTGATTGATATAATAATATATTGTCCCGGAAACAAAGTGTCGTTAAAGTTCAAAGAAAACTCGCGTTCTTTGGAACATCAAATGTTCACAACAACGCTTTTCTAACCCTAAATCAAGCAAGAAATGATAACAAATAAATACAGCCCAAGAATTAAAGGGACATAACAAAAACCCTTTTTACTCGCTATCTTTCATATCTTTTTCATACCAACGGAAACGCTAGATGACATACATAGATATCATTCAAAGGGTTTCCCTAAATCGAACACGTAGAATCAAGTATGTATAAAACCAAGCATTTTGTTTTATTTTCAGGAATGGTGAAAATGTGAAAATGTGACAACACGTCCCGGAATTACCGCACACTACAAAATACTCCAATTAGAATATTATGTTATAATCATAATAAATACACTGAATGTTTACTATTATGTGTAAAACATTGTTTATTTATTAAATTAGTTATACTGATTATGTGAGAAAATTGTGGTCACATTACAAATCTACCCTCGCACACAGTTGCACACGTTTGTTTTGGTTTGTTTTAACTGTACAGCTGACGTGTGACTGTCATTTGTTCATTATTTTTTGGATAAAAAATTACCTAGGTATATTAAAAAAAAAAACAGAATTCAATTCAGTAAACTATGCTGAACAAACTACTTAACAATGTATATTCATTCAAATTACAATTATGTAAAAATTGTATATGGGCAAGTGTAATTTTTTATCAATGGAAAACGTGATACCAACTTTTTTCCTGGACTCATGGAGCATTTTCAGTACATACACCCAGTTCGTCACCAATAGGTTCACAATTAATTAAATAGTTGACTTTAAGGTCTGGTCTACATTGATAATACTTCTTACAATAGCTGAGAATTACTTTTCTGAGCAAAAAAAGCTACGCTCATTAGCATAGCAAACCTGCATTTGCATTCTTGAAACTTCACTAACCGTCAGCGTTTTTTGTATGCTTTATGAAAACTTCCTTCATTAACTATGAAAACGACTGTCAGCTTCATGCTAACGGCAATTCCATAGTAATCTATGGTAATCCAATAATGCTGAAAGTTACAGAAGTGACAAAAGCAGGGGAAGATGTTGAAACATAAATAAACGAACTTAAGAGGAAATGCGGGTGGTCGTTTCTCCATAGAAACGCTCTCGCCTGTTTTCTTTCTAGTTAATGACCATAAAGCAATGATTTTTTACAGAATAATAAACATTAACTACCTACTTGTATGTCCCTATGTTTTCCTTTTTGATGATACATTATTTTTATAACCACTAGAACGCTCAAAATGCCGATTTAAACCGCTGTCAATAGAGGCCTAGTGTACAAATATTAATGAAAAAAGAAAAACATAAGGACACAGTATATATCCTTCTTATTCAGTTTATGAAGTATCTTTTAAATTGGTTCAATATTGGAGGAGGATATAGGCGAGAGCTAAACTTCGAATGACGACTTTTTACTTAGGATTTTTCAAAAGTCTCTCCGACCGCATTTGCTCTTAACTTTTCAAAGGACGACCATGTCTGACGACTGTGACGACGTGCACCTGCAGATCAAAATTCCTGGAACCTGGAACTCGTAAGCGCCTCATAATATTATTATCTTGTTTGTTGTCGAAATGGTTAACAACAGCACTAAACCATGACCTGGACAATAAATATTTTCTATTTCTGACTTTATAGAAGACACTGTTTTCTCAGCCTTCAAAGACGAAATTATTAATGAAGGTATTGATTTCGGAGGTCCAAACGACAAATTGATACCAGCGGGGTAATTGCGTAACACATTATCAATCGGAATCGGTTTAATTTTAAAAGTTCAATAACATACATTGCGCTATTTAAGTGTTGAGCAGACAAATTTTTCGAACTTATGAAGCAATGGATTAGTAATTTGCCTAGCAATGATTAGCAATGATTGAATGAATGAAGGAATGATTGATTGAATGATTTCATTAGCAATGATTCTGGGTAATTTTTAGCATGATGTTTGACCTACTTTTTAATATAAATCAGTGTATTTCTCAACCAAACGTTGCTCTGTAAAGCTAACCTGTTTCAAAAGTACTGTATCCATGTTTAACTGTACAAATTAAACAAGTTTATAACAGCAAGTATTATTAGCATTATACAAAGCATTATATAAATATTATAAGTTACAAAGAATATTAAGAACTATATATTATACACTTACTAGAAAAAAATTATACTTAAGTAATACAATCATAGATATACAGAAAAGTTATAATATAATACATACATGTAGTTATAAGCACAGCATAGGATTATAAAAAAATTATAGATAAAAGCATAGATTATAAGTACCTATAGTATTTAGAAAGCACAAGTTATATAAAAAAAAATACATTACATAGGAATCATATCATTGTTATTTAGGTACTTTTTCAGTTTCTTTATAGTTTGTAAGAAATAAAGGCTTTTTTATTTTATTTATATAGTAGCAAGTAAAAGTTTGGTTGAAAACCAACACTATCTGAAACAATTTTTTCTTAAAACTATTTTAGAAGAGGATTTTCTAAGTCAGATAAGATATAAATAGCTCGAGAAACCACAAAAAACATATTTTAACTGCAAAATGGCAGTGAAATTTGGAGTACGTGCTTACACATACTCACACATTCCACTAAAGAACAGTCTAAAGTACTTAAAAGCAACACAATGTAAATATCGATCTTCGACACCACTTCGTACAACACTCATCTCAACGTGAGACAGCTTCTATTAAAAAGTTCCAAGTGTCAACCTGTCGCACTTTACAACTTGCTATAAAAATATTTTAATGTTGTTTACAAACAGCTTTTTCGTGAGTGTGACGTTGAGCCACTTAACGGCCGGGGAAGAAAGCCACGATGGGCTTCGGGCATAAAGAAAAATATATACCAGTTCAATTTAGGTACCCTTAGAATTTCTTAAAGAATTCCTTGTAATGGATCGGCCTTAAGCGTTTTACTGAATAGGAGTTATCAATGGCGATAAAGTGCCCACTTCCGAGGAAAAACGGTCGATACCTGAAGTTAAGCGTACTAAATATAAAACTGCCTCCTGTAACACTTAAGAATTTTATGATCCAGTACACGAGGGAGGATCTATTGCCACTTGTCGGGATGATGGTATTAATCTAGAAGGCGTTTGAAGCGTTTTATTTGCGGTCTTACGATTTTCTTAGGTTTAAGGATTTTTTACGTTGCCTTGGGCTGTCTGTTCGTGCACCTGTCTACATCCATCGTACGGCCTTTTAACGCCACGTCGGTTGCTTCATTACTGCCTGCTTTGGACCTTTTGTGTGTAAATCGAGCAATGGATATAATATCTCGATGGCAGCTCGCAACACTGAGTAACGTATCAACTGCATTTATTAAATATCTTGTGACACGTCAGATAATTCCAGATATTTCATTATCCATTATTATTTTTTCCATAAAATGAAAACGTTTTTATTTTTCTGTGACGGTTATGGAAGAATTTAAACATTAATTTTAAAATTGACGACAAGTGAATATGCGTTGTAGTGGTTTTACGGCGCAGCAGTAAATTTTAAGTTTAACGTGGACGAAACAGAGTATAGAACCCGTACCGTGGAATATAAAAGATTTTTTACGATGATAAATCGCGAGATGTAGAAGTAGTTTCCATTTTTTAAATTTAATATTACTTAAATATTTCATGGGTTGTGGAGGTCATATAGGCAGTCGCTTCATGTAAAATACTGGTATTCAGCTTCATCCGGTTAGACTGGAAGCCAACCCAGACATAGTTGGGAAAAGGCTAGGCAGATGGTTACCTAAATATTTCATGGTTTATGAACAGATTTTGGGTGAGAAATTCGATGAATTCGTTCAGCTTTTAAGATGTACCTAATTACCTAAATATTTCATGGTTTATAAATACATTTTGGGTGAGTAATTCTATTCAGCTTTTAACATGCACCTAAATATTTCTGTAGAACTTAATGAAGAATTTTAGATGAAACAGCTCTATGAATTTTAGATTTTTTCGTTAATTCTGGGTAGCTCCCCTAGCTACGGAGAATTATTATTCAAGATCGTGTCCGATAATTGAAAATAGATTTCTCTTCAGTAAATTGAAAACCGGGGACATCTTATTCCGAGAATCCGAACTACTGGACGGCCTATGACTTAATCGGAGGCTTTCTGAAGCGAAGACCTCTGCCTCTTCATGAAAACATCACATCCCATCTATGTTATTATGTTCACACTACGGCGTCAAAAGCCTCCTCACAGTCCTAATTATCTTTAATAATGTAACTACTATTTACCTATTTTAATTATTATTTTTGTTTGTCGTAAATACAAACGATGTATATTGCATAAAATCCAGAACCGACTGATTGGGAGAAGACACTGGCTCCTGTAACACAGGTGTTGTTACCTAGCGCAGGAGTCAGGGCTTCACTTTATTTCTACACATTTTTATGCCAATAAATTATTATTATTATTATATTATTATACAGTAAGAGAGTAGTGATCCACGCGGACCTAGCACGGATACGGTGACGTCATACGTCTTCGAGTTTTTAGTTCTAAGACATGCCCGATTCCTCATTACGTTTTCATTCAACGTTTTGAGAGCAGTGGTGATGAAGTTACTCAGAGTTAATGGAATGCTTGCTTGTGTTTGAACCATCATTCGTAAGTTGGAGTCGTTGTCACTGGGCCATTACCTGCTGCCATCATAGATAAATTAATTGAAACTACTTACCGTCCTATTTTGCAGGTTTTTGACCCTGCACAGCAGTCGAACCGGGTGACCAACTAAGCCAGTTATATTTCTTGGCGTGCCGGGGTCGAAGTAGGGGGCGTCAGGGGAACCCTGCCACTCTTGAAGGAATTCGGCTCTGAAGTGGCGCGAAGAGATGTCCATTGTTGTGTGGTCGTGAGGCGACTCGGTGCCGGAATCCGCTGGTGGAGAAAGTTACTTTTAAAACATGTCTTATTTTTGACGTGTAATAAGTATTGTTTTTTGAATCAATTTACATGAATAAATTGAAAATTACTTCATTCACTTTATTGTGGATCTGTGACTCAAATCATATATTACTACGTAAAAGTAAGTTGAACGTTGACATTTTTCATAAATTAAGCTAAATACGACGAATTTCTATCTACCCTTTACGAATCCTACTACCCTTATCACTTTCAACATTTTTTCACTCCGGACCCAACATACCCCTGGCCATACCCCTGGGGGTAGGGTGGGACTGAGCACGAGTCGAGTACAAATTCGTGTAGTGTGGACCGACTTACGAGCCTCGAACGAGCACGCCTCGCCGTGCGAATTCGTGCTCCGCTTGTGCTCCACTCGTGCTCGGCTCGCTTAGCGTAGACGCAGCTTAATATTTTATCAGCAGGCAGAAGCAGTAAGGCTGCAGTAATTGCCACGATTCTCCTTTCAGGTCTTGTTTGAGTTATGTGGAACTTCTGAGATTTAGCATTCTTCTAAATATTGCGTACCCAGTGGTAATAGCATCCCTTTAAAGTGTAATTTGGAAAGACTTTCAAAATTGCATTCATTGTGTGAGGTTTATTACTTACCTGTTATTCGCAGTAGTTCCATTCCTATAAATCAATATACGTAATGGAACTAGGGTGGCACATCTATTATGGTGGTATGGTTCAATCCCACCCTACCCTCTGGGGTATGGCCAGGGGTATGGTGGGTCCGGAGTGCATTTTTTCGAAGCGTGTTTGTTTTGCTTTAGTATAAATACACTAGCTGCACCCCGCGGTTTCACCCGCATCAGTCTCGATCCCGTGGAAACATCGGAATTAAAGGTCCTATGTCCTAATCCAGGTCATGGTCTGCCCATGTGTTAAATGTCATCAAAATCCGTCGGGCGTTTTAGCGTGAAAGCGTAACAAACAAACATACAAATAATTAAATTGTTTCTATTAATAATATTATATTTTATACGTAGTTATTATAATACATATAGAGAAAAATATGTAGAAGAAGGGTCCGTGGCTAAATAATAACAGCCGCACAGGTCGATCAATCAGGTTAAGCTACGCTTGCCGCGGTTGGTCTGTGGATGGGTGACCATCTTTATCATACTGAGACCCCTCCATGCCTCGGAAAGCACGTTAAGACGTTGGTCCCGGCTATCATTCGTGGATCTTTGACAGTCGTTACGGGTAGTCAGAAGCCCGAAAGTCTGACAACCAGTCTTACCAAGGGGTATCGTATTACCCAGTAACTGGGTTGTGGAGGTCAGATAGGCAGTCGCTCCATGTAAAATACTGGTATTCAGCTGCATCCGGTTAGACTGGAAGCCGACCCCAACATTGTTGGGAAAAGGCTTGGCAGATGATGATATAGAAAAATATGTATGGATATTTGGATATTTTGTGCAGATGCAAAAATCGACCCGTAAGAGTGTGTGTTTCTACTTCCTAAAGCTCTGTAGGTTCTCAGCCAGTGCGCCATTTGAATCTTCAACCTTTAAGAGTCCATTCACGATCACAAGTGCTGCAAAGACCTCGTAACGTTGAGAAACGTATTGAAGTTATATAAACCGTGAAATAATCTATAAACGGTGTTCCATTTCAGTTAATATGTACTGAAAAAAAATCATGTTATTTATCAAATATTGACACAACACACTGAATCATTTATCATCTTTCCATTTGATATTAATTTGCATGTATGGATGCAAACACGTTTTTCTACTAGAAATTTTTCTGAAGCTTCCTAGAGTCTATTCCTGTGCCCGGTTGATGCAAATAGGCTCGTCCCAAATTAAATGGGGTTTAAAGATTACTGGCGAAATATTTGTGTACTTTTGCCTACCCCCATGGATAATATAGATGTGATGTTATATTAATAGAAATCGCGCAACTAGCATCAACGTTAGGCAGTAGCTCACCAGACATAGCCCCGTCTGGCCAGAGGATCCTTCCTTCTTCTATAGAGGATGAGTGAACCTGTCCCCTATGCCTCAACTTCAATATTAACATAAAAGTCCTTTTCAAAGAACAGCTTATTTTTGCACAGATTTTTAAATCCTCACAGGCTTTGCCCTACGTAAGTGGCTTAGCGATGTTTGCAGATTGTTTCCAGCTAAATTTGGCTGCAACTTAAAGCTGTACTGTGAAAGCAATTTAGCCGACTATATTTCAGTACCGGGAGAACGATTAAAATAAGCAATTCGCGCTGAATTTCGGGTTAAAATGAACTAAAGTTGTTTTTCCCGCTTCTGAGTTATAGCACAGTACAATATGGTTAAGGTTCTGGAGTGGTGACCGCGTACAGGAAGTCGTAGAGTTGGAAGGCCTCCCACAAGGTGGACCGACGACCTTTTGAAGGCCGCAGGAACCCGTTCAAACTCAAACTCAAAGCATTTATTTCAATTAAACCATTTACAGGCACTTTTGAATTGTCAAGAAGTCGGTCAGTCAGAAAATATGAAGCTAGTTGCCCATTCCAAAGCGTAGGTACCTATGGAGAAGAACGGGCAAGAAACTCCATGGACACTCTTTTAAATTATATTTTTACAAAAATATTATTTACATCATTTATTTTGAATTTATAATTATATGTGAGAACGCTATTCTGCCGTCCTTTAACTAAAAAGCCGTTAACCCTCAAATGGTCAATTTTTACTTTTTAATAGAAAGTGATAGAGTTTTAAATTCTCTATCTTTCTGTCTAAGAAACATTTTTATAACATAAATAGTTCCAAAGATATGGACATCTTATAGGCCGTTAAGTAACATAATTTTTGATGATTCCATCACTTGAAAGCGTCTAACCCACACTTCTTAGCTTAATGTACTTTAAAATACCTTAACTGCCCGATGTGATGATTATTTTCTAGCCTTCTACGTAACTACAAGCACGTTATCTGATTTTTCTTGACTATAAAGACGCTAACGGACTATAACTTCTTTATAGTTAGTATTTAAAGAACAGTTTATGTGAAAAAATTTACTTATTTGCAGTTACCAGCCCTTAACGCTGTTTTAGTTAAGCATGTAATTCTGCACATTTCCCAGAATACTTAGCTAAAAAGCAGCTAAGCCTCATTACTTAGCTAAAAGGCAGTTAGCCGACTCTCGCGCCGCTTTCACTCCGGGGTTGAGTGGGGTGCGGGTGCCCTGCTCAAGCCATCCGCCGTCCCGTCGGACTAAATCTTTCCACCCGGAGGGCACTGACACTGACTCTGTCAAAGATATGAACTACGAGATCTAACTAAGATCGAAGAAGTGACGATACAGATGAAGATATTGAAACAGAAAAACCGAAAACGACAAGAAAACAAAATCAAAAGTCATTTATTCAGACTAGGCTGAGAATCAGCACTTTTCGAACTTCAAAATTACAAAAGACAGTCCCCAAAACGCCCGCCCTTCACCACTTCCTAGTGCTTACTTACGATCCAAAAAAATAAATACAATAAAATCAAAGAGCTAGCGAGTCTCTTTAATTCCGTCATCTAAGAGGGTACAACGCCCGAGGCGTGGAGCAGAGATGCGGTGGTTCTGTTCTTCAAAAAAGGTGACAAATCCTCGCTGAAGAACTATAGACCCATCTCACTGCTGAAACACTTATACAAGCTGCTCCCGAGGATCGTCACGGACCGTCTCGCGAAGAGACATGTCGAGTTCCAGCCGCCAAATCAAGCCGGTTTTCGAAAAGGCTTCAGTACCATAGACCACATCTATGTTCGGCAAATTATACAGAATACCGCGGAGTATAACCAGTCCTTGTGTATAGCATTTGTGGACTACGAGAAACGATGCGACTCCGTCAAAATATGGGCAGTTCTGGCCTTTCTGCAACGATGTCGAATTGACTGACGCTACATCGAAGAGACGAGAGAGAGAGAGAAAGACAGAGAGAGCGCGCGCGCGCGCGTGCGGTGAGATGTTTGTACGACGCTGCCACAATGACTTTTCAGATCCAGGATCAGAAAACAACCTCATCCAAAAAATGGAGGCTCCATTTAGGTTGTGCAACATCTGGTCTAGGGTAAAGGCGGGATAGATGCCCCACTTTTTGAAATATCCTCCTAATTAAAAAAATATCAATTTTATATAAATAATGTCTATGAATTTAGCTAGTTTAATCCTTTATGTTTAACTGTGATTTGTATTTTTGGCCCCACAAATTACAGATTTTGCAAATTTTTGGTTTTTGTGGAACTCCTTTTTTGGGGATAGATGCCTACCCGTATGGATAGTTGCCCCACCATGAAAATACTAAGAAGGATAGATGCCTGCGGCGCGGGATAGATACCCTTCATACTGTATAAACGAAAAACTCAACCAAACTTTTATTAGGTTTTGAGGACAATTGGTGTTTTAGCAGTAAAGCTACTCCTAAAACAGAAATTGTTTCCAAGAAACATGGGCCTAATAATGAAAAGCATTTTGCAGTTTTTATTTTTTTTTTCAATTGTCATCGTTAGCATATAATTGTACATAATTTGAGATCAAATAAAATAACCATATCTGTCGGGATATTTCGTTTATCTCCATGGTATTTCTATCCATTTCGTCGAAAGCTGACTGCAATTGTTCTGTAGTCCAAAAACATACTTGAGCTCGAACTCCTTCCTTTCTTTTGGATTTTCGTGGCATGGTTCTGCTACAATCACTAAAAAGTCTAAATAAAAATATATGTAAACACATAAAAATATAACAGAACACAAAAACATGTTCAAAATATACCCTAAAACCACATACCTATGGGCATACATGGTGTATGGAGGGATAGATGCCCCTAGGGGCACCTATACCTCGAAAAATCAGGGCAACTATCCTTTTTGATAGGGATAGATGCCTAAGTATTTTTTAAATAAATAAAAAACAAAAGAGCAACTATTTACATCTAGATGCATACTTGATGAATCAGTTTATTGACGTAATAAATAATATAACGGAATTAATGACTACTTATAAAGTTATACAACAGCAAATACTAACCTTTAAAACTTTGACGTGTTTGTAAAGTTCGCCGCGGAGATGAATGCACACACGAGCAAAACACGTCCTCACCGCACGACGGCCCGTGGCTAACTGAGGTGCGGGGTGCCCACGGCTCTTAGTTCAACTATTATTTCTTAGTCGCGAGTTTGGGAAGTTAGGTTTTTTGAAAATGAGGCAACTATCCCACTGGGGCATCTATCCCGCCTTTACCCTAACTGTTTCAGCGTCTGTTCATCTTGTTCGATTTGCCGATGACATCGCCATATTGACTAAGTCTCTCCAGCCGAAATGGAGCCTCTCGGTGGGTGGCTTCAGCTTAAATTTGGACAAGACAAAATTCATGTACAATTCGCACATCTTAACGAGTCCAACCAAAGTTTTGAAGGATTATGTCTACCTAGGGCAAGTCAACCAGCTCAGTAGACACAACTTTGAGAAAGAAGCCGACTGAAGGATCCAGTTGGGCTGGGCAGTATTTGGAAAACTTCGTCTTGTCGCCTATCCCGCAGTGTTTGAAGACTAAGGTCTTAACCAGTGCGTCCTGTCTGTCATGATATACGTTGCCGAAACGAAGACATTGACGGTCGGGCTGGTCCACAATTCAAGGCCGCTTAGCGCGCTATAGAGCGAGCTATGCTCAGTCTCTTTGAAGTATAAAATCAGGAATGAAAATATCAGGAAAAGAACCGCAGTTACCGACATAGCTTGCAGAGTAAGCAAACTGAAGTGGCAGTGGGCTGGCCATGTTTGTCGAAGGACCGATGGCCGGTGGAGCAGACGAGTCCTGGAGTGGAGACCGCGTATCGGCAAGTGTCGAGTGAGCCTCCCACCAACTAGATGGATCGACGGCCTACATAAGGTGGCTAGGACAAACAGGATGCGGAAGGTAGAGGACAGGGTGTTATGGCGCAGCTTGGGAGAGACCTTTGTCTAGCAGTGGACTGCGATAGGCTGAGTTTATTGATGACTGTGTTTAATTTAGATATTGTTAATATGTTCCTAAATACTTAAAACTACAAGCTTTTACTTATGGATCCGTCCGCGTAGAGGTTGGTAAACGATATCATTTCGAATAATTAACCCACGGTAATGAACTACTGGTATAAAAAGTATTCAATGTTTTATTCCAGGTCATGGTCTACCAGTGTGCCAAATGTATCTATCTACACTTGAAAGTGCTGCTTATGTTTTATTATTTATTTAGTGTGCAATTTTACTACATATTTTATTAGGTACTTTTATTTGTTATAATATTTAAATAATTTAGGACTGAAGTTGCCTCATGTCTGATATAATGTAGCCTTTAGTTTATTACAATAACTGGGTTAGAAGTTTTCTATTAAATCAATGGTTGAATCAATGGAATAAAAAACATGGATTAAGAATATTGTCCATGCCAAATAATGAGCTCATGACCTGTTAGATCATAATTAGTTATAAGTTGATTATTATTGCGTATTATAATTATAAGTAATTCTTTTATCTTTTAAATGTTGAATTATATTTTTGATTTTTAAAAGAACATGATGTTAGTATTTAATTAATTACTCACATATTTCCATATGAATGCTACACTATACAGAAGTTAACCACAAGCGAAATATTTTTAGCCACCTTTTAGTTAAGTAAAGTAGTTAAGAGTTTACAAAAATTCCATATAACATTGCTAACAATTAGCTAAAAAGCATCTAAAGCCCCGTAACTGCTCATTAGGAAAGTTATTGAAATTGAAATTAAAGCGAATGTCATGACTATAAAGCAGTTATGTCACTTAACAACTTTTTAGTTAAGTATTTCTAAACAAAATATAACAAACATTATGAAGCTTAACATTTTAAATAAATTACTTGACTAAAAAGCCGCTAAGGTATGGATAACGGCCTTTTAGTACAGTAATAAGATGCAATAACTAGGTTACATGCTTAACAAAATGAGAAAAATGAATTTTAAAATTAATTAATAATAGTTATTGGACAAAAAGGGTTATCTACGATAAACAGAAAGAAATATCAATTGATGTGTCCAACAATCATTATCCTAAGTATCATAGTTTTTAAGAAACAACGATTCCCACGTTTTTTGGCATTTACTCCGAAACAACTTTTTGGGCTTAACGGCCTTCTAGTTAAAGGACGGCAGTATTACCGTCCGTCTGTCCGTCTGTCCGGTGAGGGGCAGGCGTTTTGGGGAACTGTCTTATATAATTGTGACGTTCGAAAAGTGCTGATCCTCAGCCTAATTTGAATAAATGACTTTTGATTTTCATTTTGTCCACGGCATAGCTCGGAGACACCTTAAAGTCTCTACAACCAAATTGCAGATTTCGAATTCTAGAACGCTGTAATTAGCACGTGTTTGCATATTCATTACGCCGATAAAGTGGTAAAACAAAATATTGTAAGTAAAAAAAAAAATTTGTGTACCCGGTGGTACACAAATTTTTTTTACTCTAAAATATACTATTTACTTTTTTTTTTCTCGTCTATCCCATGGAGTGGGATGTCGGGTATCGATGGAAAGGACGTTCAAAAATTTGGGGTTGTGAAAACCATTTTAAAAGGAAAACTATCACACCTAAGTAGGCTTTACAAGTTAACGAGTAGGTAATAGTCGATCAACTTACATTATAGTTGGAATTTGTGGGAGAACATGTTTTTTAACTACAATGTTAAGTTTGGTCTTGGGATAAATTACGGAACCCTTCATTGTGCGTAGTCCGACACGTACTTGGCCGCTTTTTTTTTTTTGTTTGAACCCGGTAATCTCTGGAACGACGCGTTGGATTTGAAAAAATCCTTTTGCATTTGATAGCCCAATTCTCGAGGAAGCTTATAGGCTATTTACATCACGCTACTGACCCTTAGGAGCCGAGCAAAAAGAAAAAAGGTCACAGAGAACGCCAAGCGAAAACGAAGTAAAAGCACGGGCTGGCGATACGATTCATTTTCAAAAACAACCTTTTGAAATGGGTGGACGGGGTTTTCAAAAAATTAGGGAAATTACGAAATCCACGCGGACGAAATCGCGGGCGAAGTGCTAGTACCAAATAAAATTATTATTCTAAATGGTCCTGAGAAATAGTCAGTATTGTTTTCCTACAGACCCGAAGCGAAAAACTCAAGATTTGCCTTGCAAACGAACTTCAGGATCCAAGCCGCCATTTTCTGTAGCGAGTCTCTTAGAAACAAATTTAAAGAAATTGATATACTAACTCTGCCTTCTCTTTACATTTTAGAAAGTATTTTGTATGTTCGCAAAAACTTAGGACTTTTCAAAATAAGAAGCGATTTCCATAATATAAATACACGCAGTAAAAATGAAATTGTGATACCTAAATTTAGACTAACTAAAACTAGCAAGTCATTTCTTGTAAACAGCATCCGTTTTTATAACAAGTTGCCAAAGTCGGTTACAGAACTTAGCGATGGAAAGTTCAAAACCCTCATCAAACGAGTCCTTATCAAAAAAGCATATTATAAGATTAAAGACTACGTTGAAGACAAGGTAGTTTGGCAATAATTCCTTCTGCACATGTGGCTTCCCTGGCACCTCTTTGACGGCATAAGTTCTACGTAAATGTCTATTAACTGCTCTCAAATTACGATGTTTATTTTTTATTTGTACATACTTCTATGACATAATCTTTTTATTATTTGACATTATATACAGACAATTTTAATTTTTCACCTCTTTCTTAGTTGAAATGGCAATCATATCTCTTGGTTTTAGTAGATTTTTATATTTTGTTTATCCTTTTGATACATCCTTATTTTGTAAATGTGAGGACTTTGTAAGCCTTGTAGACTAGATCTGTAGACCATTTTTTATTTTTATCAAGTACCTGGTACTTGTTGACAGGCCTACGCTGTCCTCCCATACCTACTGTAACTCGAAAACATTGTAAAAGCCAATTATTTTTAAAAGAGTAACCATGGAGTTTCTTGCCGGTTCTTCTCCATAGGAAACGACCAATTGGAACCGTGCACCTAGCTTCTGACGTTTCATAAGTGCCCATGTTGGTTTATGTGAAATAAAAATATTTTGATTTTGATTTTTTGATTTTGATTACATCGTAACCTCATGAATTTATGTTTCCTTATTATAATATGAAATTATATTTATAGCGGCCATTAAACTCGGCGTGTGAAGTTTATAGTATATTTTCGTTAATTAGTTGAATAAGCAGTTATATGTAATTAAAAGCTTATTTATTATTATTGTCTTTTAATACATTTTGGTAATGAAAAATACATTTTGTAATTTTATACTGAATAATGATATATTTTGCTTTTTATATTTGCTAACCTTTTTTTAGTAATGGTTTTGTTTTAAAGAAACTACCTTTCATAAAATTATCAAGTTTTGTTCAAATATTTCGACTTGTCAAAAGTGTCTGTATGTAAATGACATATAAATAAATGATTTGAGCTTGACTAAAACCTTTTTGTTTATGTCTACCCTCTGTAACAATCATACACTTGAAAAAAGACAGACTGGCCCATCATAATTCACTTTTCAAAGTATTGGGATCACCCAAAAGCAAACTCATTTTACGCTTGATTATTTTGTTACCGAACTTCAAGCTGTATTCGTTAAAACTAAACTATTTCTAACTGGATGCCTAATTGGGTCGTCCTAACTTTTCAATTTTGATGATAAATTCCTTTTTTTTGTTTAGTCTTTCAGTTTTAACTATCTAACTTTTGTGTTTCAATTATTTTTTACTTGGAAAAGACTTTGAAATTGAGGCACAGCCAGAGACATTTAAAAGTTAACCCAATGACTATTGAAAGTTATAAAATATTGAGACATACCTAATATTCTGTCAAATATCGTCTCAAGAACTTTTAACTTTCAATGGGTCGTCATGATAACATTGTACTTGGTATTTGAATGTTACACAATAATCATTTCATCGGGTTTTCGGTTAGATTGCTAATCTATTTTAGATTAAAAGTCCCAAAACAGACTTTGCATGTTGCACCCAAAATTAAAACCGCAAGTATGTTCGGGTCGGCTCCCATTTGAATTTGATACATCTGAATACCAGTATTTTTTTTTATCTGACCTCTACAACCCAGTTACTGGGTAACAGGATACCCCTTGGTAAAGACTGGTTGTCAGAGTTTCGTCACGTACATTGTATAAAAAAAACCACTCAATGCGAGTCGGACTCGCGTACCGAGGGTTCCGTACAAATTTGTAGGTATGTAAATAGTTTATCACGGGAATTGTGTCCCGAATATTTTTCCCGTATTTTCGTTTGACAAAATACTCGTATGTATTTTTATAAAAATAAGTACGTATAATAGTGTAAGCAGTTAGGTAATGTACTGCTACATTCACCGAAATAATTAGGTAACATTACTGAAGTTCATAAACTATGAAAGCACTGAATATTGCTTTGACGGCTTTCAAGCCATAATACGCAAAAAAACGGCTTCGCTGCTGATCAGAGTGCGGAGTAGTCGCAACTATATCCTGAGAGCTGTGGCGGAGAGCTATACTCCTAATATTAGGCATTTTGTGCGGAGGTTGATTAGGTAGGAAATATATTTCCTGACTGGTCATTCTTTGTCTATTTTTATATCAATGTTACTAACACTAGAATATAAGATGTATTGTAATACTAACAAAATATGGATCACTGTTGTCCGAAATAAATGAATTTTAATTTTGTTTTTAACGAAAAGATAAACTTGATTGAGGAACTAATTAAACTTTGCCTTGAGTAAACTATTGTCCCCATATATCGACATTTATATGAGGTTAGTTTACCAACTGCAAATAAATTTGTAATCACCAAAGAAATCTTTTTTTGTAATGTAACTACAAATTTATGGTTTTCGGATTTTTTCCATTTTGTGCTACATGACATTGCTTCCTGCCAAATTTCATGATTCTAGGTCAACGGGAAGTACCCTATAGGTTTTGATTCCCTTGCTAGTGTCAAAATATGCGGCATAAACGGAACATAAACGCCAGAATCTTTATATATTTTTTCACTGCTTCAAGGGATTGCAGCCCTGACTATTTGATATTAATTTCAACTTGATGTCTCCACGCGTTTCTTAGAAAAAGGGTCTTGACAGACGGACAATGAAGTGATCTTATAAGGGTTCCGTTTTCCTTTTGAGGTATGGAACCCTAAAAAACATTTTGCTTACGTACTAGGTTGAATAAAAAATAAATTAAGTGACAAAAAACACAACACTCTTTTTGACCTCGTTCTCCCCAGATCCGCACTATCCCCAGACAAATCGCGCGCTCACAAAAAGTACCAAATTGAACTTTAGGCTCCACATTAAATAATAGGTAACACAAATCACTACAATCGAGTCTATGAACTTCTGACTACCCGTAACGGCTGTCAATGATCTACGAATGGCCTACTAGCAGATATATAGATAGTCCCTCTAACAAAGGCTTAAATTGTGTCACAACAGTGTCTGACATAAATAACAATACTTCCGTCCCCATTTATGATAATGTCATCAACCCCCAGCTATAATTTGTTTTATCAGTATTAGCTGAGTGGTGGAATTTTAAATTAGTTTCATGGGGGTGTGAAAACCACCCCTGTTGTCATATTCCCTGCAGTCACTGCCGCTATGCTTGGCATTCATAGTTGGAACCACCAGTTAGCGGATTTAATTCTGAAGTTCGTGTCCAATTTAAATTTAGTTTGGTTCAGTTTTGCTGGTCTGTTTTTATTGCTTTGAATTTTTATTTTATCGTGTGGTAGAATTGTTTATGCAATTTTTCATCGTCATTTTTTTTATGGCGCTTGGTGGAACACGTGAACTGCCTTTTATACCCCTAAAAATGTAACAATGCGCCTAGGACAGCAGTTTCTTCCAGACATTTTCGTTCTACGATGTGAAAAAAACGCAGTAACGTTGCCAATTAAAACTGCAGGTACAGAGGTGACTTTGTACTTTGTCAGTTTTTCAAAGCAGCTCGCTAGGTCACATGTCATATCCCTTTGTATCATATGTACTAATTCTCGGATTTTTTAAATATAATTCTCCAAAAATCCTTTAAAATGTCGGGTGTAACACATGGTATTGATTATGTACGAAACGATGCACTAATATGGAAGATGCAAAACGACCAAAGAAGGATCAAGCCTGCACGTGATGTTCTGTTGTTTTTGCATTGCAAAGGTTACCATATTAGAATTGTAATGTCTATTTATCATGCTGTGATGAAAAGTTGCCAATCAGCGAGAGTATGGACTACTCTGCAGTCTTTTACATAACTATTTTTGTTATGCTACTGAAATGACCTATATACAAATTGTACACCAAAACTGACAATAGAAAGCAACACAAACACGACCTCATAACATCGTTCCCATCCATACATCTTAGACAGAACTGCAAGAATATATCTCTATAACATTCAGTTTCCATTCAGAGCCAGCCAACCGAAAGGGAATAAATACAACGCGGGGCTCACAAAAGAGGCGCTCAAAAGAGGCGCTCTATGATTTACGAGCAGATATCATTCAGTGCCTTGTATCAGTGGGTATTTGGCAACGACATCGGTCTTTATTGCTCGCTGTTAATACTTAATAATCCTTGTTTTTTTTATTGTCCGTTTTTGTTATAAAGATGGGATCTGTTTGACCCGAATGTGATAGTTTTATGTACCTACTTATTTGGATCTTATTCTTCTTTTTGAATTTGGAATGGGTTGTTGTATAAAGTTTTGTGGCGCGAATGAAACGGGGTTAAGTAGATCTTGCATTTTGATACGAGCTTACAAATATTAACCACAAAACACTTTTGGTGATTTGACCTCCAAAACGGTAGGACGTAAAGGATATTATGTTCTGTATCTTTTGTTATTGTGTGTGCCAAGGAGCTTCAAAGCAACACTTTCCACGACATAAGATCACGCCTGTTTTCCTAAAGGGTTCAGCAGAGGTGTAAAGTGTTCTCAATTTTGTCAGTAATAAGGGGCGAACCTATTGCCATCAACCAGACAAAATTCCACCGGGCTGGTACTGAAACAATCCTAATTACGATACTTAATGTTGTGTTGACTATGCAATGAGTCATTGGATTCAACTTTAGGTGAATTCGCGTAGGTAAGTAATTAAAAACGTTCAAAATCTAGTCGCAATTTCATCTCAGCGATATTCAATATCAAAAACTTGTCAAAAATGTAGGGAAGTTGGGGGTATTTTTGACAGATTAGAATGTGAACGTTTCTAAAAATACGGGAATTGCCCTCTGACTTTTGGGATTTCGTTACCACAAATTGAGAGCAGTGGTGGCCAAGTGGTAACGGCCGCGACTTACGAGTTGTAGGTCGTAGGTTCGAAACCAGGCAGGCGCTTTACTTTATGTAAATTATTTCATCACTACTGCTCTCAAAACGGTGAAGGAAAAAATGTGACATCTGCCAACCCACACTGGGCCCGCGTGGTGGATAACGGCCCACTCACTGAGAGGAAGCCTGTGTCCCAGCAGTGGGAACATTATAGGCTGATTATGTTGTTACCACAAATATTTAATTGAATGGCCAATACTGGGAATGATTCCAGTAACTTCGGTATTTCATTAAACAAAACAAACCTTCCAAATCTCACATAAACACACTTCCTAAGCCATTCCTCGTAAAATTTCTGTACGTATCGCTATTTCTTACGTAATTCCAACTTTATGTACCATCAATGCAATGTACCAGCACGTTATATCCATGTTATGTCCAACGTTTCAATTCGTACCGTATTGGAACTACATTTGGTAGGTACATAAAGAGTGATCGATCACAACTGATCGTTTCCAGGGACCCAATACTTTTAGTTTTTATTTAGGTCTGGGATGAAAAGTAGGTGAGATGGGTTCATATTTTTTTGAGAACGCTTTTATAGCTACTCATTTTTAGCGTTCCATTGGCAAATGGAAAAAAGGGACCCTTATAATTTGGTCCTATCTGTCTGTCCGTACCGTTGCGCAGCCAAATGGAAACGATGGAACCCTTATAATTTCATCCTGTCCGTCTGGCCGTCCGTATGTCTCAGTCCTCGCCACGCACGTGTCGAATATTTGCCGACGAAAACTTATAAAACATTAATAAAATCAATTTAATATTGATCGATTTTGAACTGATTGTTAATTGAATGAATCGATATATTATGATGGTATTATTTTGTCACATCACTATTTAAATTTCGATAAAAAGTAGGCACACATCAGGTGTTTCTTTACTGTAGCTAATTAAAATTCCAACCAAACATATGCTTTACAGCAAAAGAACTGACGTAAAAAGAGAATCCTGGATTATTTAAAGAAGAAAAGGGTTGGAAGTTGTCTTATGTTATTTTACACACTACAGATTGGTGTTTGTAAATAATGTATCATGTCTCCAAAAATAGCAATATCCATAAAGAGGCTTATTAATGAAAATAGGAAAAGGGTCTTTAAAGCATACTGAAATCCTAAAAATAACTCCGTCAGCCCGGAAGGGCTTAAATAAAAAGGTTGGAAATAGCATCAGGTGTGAGCTCGAGGTAATCCTAATGATTAACATAATCTCACCGCGTGGTTTTGGCTACCTGCTGTTGCCATGATAACATGATTGTGGTTATAGTCAATTTGGGGATTAAATGTGAAAAGAATATGGGGTGATGCATAGTATTTTTGTGTGATATTAATATCGTAGATTTTTATTGATAACTAGCTGACCCAGCTAATTTCGTACCGCTAGAATGAATAAATGTGAGAAAATTAATTATCTTTATTTTTTTTTCCCTGAAATCTGCTCACGTTTTAATAGTTATTGTGCTATTCGGGGCGGAGGCAAATCCAATAAACCAAACATCATAAAAATCGGGCGAGCCTTTCTTGAGTTATAAATGGTGTAACTAACCCGACTTTGTTTTATTTATATAGATAAATAGATTGCTTGATGTGAGGCCAATGAAAATTTTTATTAAACAAGTCCTTCCTTTATGGCAGTTGACAGACGTGTGTGAAAAGGGACTGACATCTGCCCAACAGTGGGATATGCTAAATAGAGTCCTTCTTATTTGACTGTCCATTTAAGTAATGCAATTTGAACTTGTCCTGCTTTAGACAATTCTTTGCCATTCAGTTTTCAGTCGCTATGCGAGGTTTTATTTAGGCGGTACTCACACTACAACATGCCACGCGCCGGGGCGCGGGAAACGGAGCTAAATACCCCGCGCGGAAACACTTTTTTTATTGAATTTGTATGTAGAAATCACGCGCGGGGGCACGTTGTTGTGTGAGATCCGCCTTATGTTAACAATACTTATATGTATAGGCCCCCCCTAACTTGGTTATCCATGGTAAACAACGGCCTAAAAGCAGCACACCTAGATGTCTCAAAGATCCATTACACACACAGTTTTGTTTGGCGAAGAATGACGAAGAAAGCCGACCCCTAATACTGGGACAAGGCTAGGCAGAGAGACGTATCTAATAATAAAACTGGTGCCAAAGTTTGTTATAAAAACAATTCTAAAAGATTCATGCAACTGCTTTAGAAAGATCTACTTCTAGAATAGAAATACGGTAGCTAGAATTCTAAAACCGGAATAGGAAAACCTATTTGAAAAATTGTTAGGCGAGGTTTGAAACTGTCTGATAAAATGCCGTTAGGCTCGCTCTCTATCATAGTGGGAGCTAATACCGGCTATAAATCTGTACCTATACGGTGATGGAGGTAGCTCATGCTCGAATTGAGTGTTCTTGTGACCTAGGTTTTCACCTTTAACGTATTGATTTCAATTGATTGTTTGGTGTTAAAAGTGGAGAAAAGTGAGCTTTTTGTGAGAAGATTATTAACACTAGTAACACTAATAACGATTTCAGCTTTCAAATTGTTTTGCGAATTTTGGTTTTCGAATATATTTGTGTAGGTAATGTTATCATGCTTTGATATTCAATTGTTTTGTAACTCGTTTCTTTAACTCATTCCCTATCCCATGAACCAAATATTGTTCTGGTCGATTATTTAACTGCTGTATCTATTTTGTGGACTGTGAAAGTATTAATTTGCACAGAGAATTGCTTGATTATGAATCAAGCAATCAAGTCAGTTCAAGTTAATTCAGTCTAGAACTGAATTAACCTTTTACGTATTGAAGTCGATTGATTTTTGAGGGTAGGTAATATAATTATATAATCTAGGGTGAAATGCGGGCTGTTATGGATATATAGTTGACATTATCTTTATTTACAAAATACATATCATAAAACAAATTCACTTTTCGTGTCTGTGTGCCCACTTAGATTTTCTAAACTTTACAATTATTTTTGATGCTGTTTTCACCATCATTTAGATAATTTTATAAAGGTTTTTGTGTATGATTTAATTTAATTTCAGTATTTCATAAAGTTGTTTTTATCTTAATGTTACATTTTCTTTTGTTTTATGTCCTTAAAAAAATATTAACTATTTCCTAATTTTACCAAAATTGTTTTAATTTCTCTTTGAACATTTAAACTATTATTCGTTTATCGTGCATGCTGTGTTTTTGTATAAGTGAAGGAGTACAGCTACTTAATACGTGATTTTGAACTTTATTTGTTTGTAAAGTGTATATTTATATTTATTATTTTTTTTTTTATCTTTTGTTGGAGATCCTAAATAAATAATTAATATTAAACTTAGATGTACCTACGTAGCACAGAAATCGTGATGTATTGACAAGTCTCTATTGCACCCGAGCAAAGAAGCGGCGGATCGCTAATAGTTAAAAATAATTACGAGATTTGATTAAGTAATAACAGCCGCACGGATAGATCAATCAGGTTAAGATACGCTTGCCGCGTTCGGTCCGAGGATGGGTGACTATCTTTACATACCAAGACCCCTCCGTCTTTACTAATACGAAAGTAACTCTGTCCCGGTAATACATTCTCTGATAATTTCCGACTACCACTCGGGCGAAACCACGGGCAAAAAATAGTAAGTGAAAAAAAATGTTCTGTGGAAAAAATTCACATTTTTATTTTCCTATTGCAGTCTTGACTCTCATCAAAGCTTTTAAGTAAAGCCTTAAGTTTATTGAGGGAACACTAGCGAACATTAATTGGATCCGACTTAGTAACTTTTAGAGATAATGACTTTTCTGAACTGGCTGCAGCAAACTGCACTTCAGTAGTAAATATGTAGGTACAAACATTCTGCAAAGAATTTGTCAGGCGTTTTGATTAAAATTATTTTTATTTTTTGCGATAAATCAAGACAGAGATAGATAGACTTGGTAGACCAAGTCTATAAGATTTGATTCTATTAAATTAACCCTTTTGCGAGAATCTAATGCTTATTTCAAAATGAAAAGTCATTTATTCTAATTAGGCGGAGAATCAGCACTTTTCGAGCGTCAAAATTACATAAGACAACAAAACCCCAAAACCAACCAACCAAGTCCTCCAAAACGCCTGCCCTTCACCACATCCTAGAACTTTCGCTGGGAAGAAGAAGTGGCGCAACAAACTCCCCATTTGGTCTCGATCTCGAGTTTTTACTCTTTCACTTAAGATATATAACCCAGTCTCTGTTGTCGTGCAGTGGAGTAAATAAATGACAGCCTGGACCAACATCTTAACGTGCTTTCCGAGGCACGGAGGGGTCTTGATATGCACCTACCTACCTAATTGATGGTCACCCATCCACGGAACCACCGAGGCAAGCGTAGCTTAACCTTCGATAGACCTGTGTGGCTGTTATTATTTAGCCACGAGTTCTCCACTCTCTGCACATAATATTTACCTATAAAGTAAACAAATAACCCGCCTTTTCCCCTTTCAAATAAAACGACCACATGCCATTAGTATAACGACAGCGCCTCTTAAAAAGAGTAATATTTTCTAAAACAATCCATAAGCAACGTATAATATAACACGATATACAACAGGGGGTACTTACCGATGAGAAAGAGGAAGCCATGTAGAAGAGATAGGCATAAAGCGGATTTTACTCCGCTCGCTGTGTGCCCCATTACAACCAAGTCGCCGAGCGGGATCGCTGGAATAAACGGGAACTGTTAGTGATTATGGATCTGGTGTTCGTGACTTAATAATATCGAGAATATGGTTTTGGTTTTAATGGGATTTTATAGATTATGATAATATGCATGATACTCAGTAATAACTTTTTAGGCTATTTTTATCATCACTTAGGGCAATGTTCACCAATTAAACTGAGGGGCAATTTTTATAAATTTTATGAACGTTCACAGTCTGATATCTCAGTCTCAATCTGTCAAAAAAAGCTCTAATTTCCCTATATTTTGACAAGTTTTTGACGTTTGTTTGTCGTCGAGATGAGACTGCGAAAGGGTACTTCTTAGTCTGTGGACTGCGACTAGATATTGAACGTTTTAAATTAGGAGAATTGACCTTCTGATCGCGATAAGCACCTCTAAACCGCGGTCAAGAGCTGTCAGTGTCAATGTTGTGGTGAAATATTGATATATCTACTGACAACTCTAGAATGCGGTTTGCAACGTTAGATAGATATTGGTAGTAATTAGTTTTAAGATAAATGAATGCTTGATTATTTTCAAGGTTTTTCATGCAAATATAATAAAAATTAACTGAAAAATAATAATGAGCATAGAGGTGGTAAACACACGCATAAACTATAGATCTGACCAAGATTATGTTTGGACTTTAAAGAGACTGTGACCTCTGAGTTTGTTTCGGCCTTTCTTCACAGAGTAGTCAGTAGTCAGATAGGAAACGTCGACCTCATCTAGTTTTTAAAATATGATCAACGTGTATAAAAGTGTTTGTACAAATCTATTTACATAAATAATAAAAACATTTATCATTTAACAAAATGTCAATTGCCACGGTGACAAAAAGCCGAATACCATTACAATTTATTTTATCATTTTTATTAATATTAGTGAATTTTGATCACTAATATTTTTTTTCACATCTTTTCAGTGTTAATATTTGATTAAATGTAAAGAAAAATCATCAAAATATTTTTTACGTAGATTCTCAGATTATACAGCTTCTCAAGTATCTTTCACATAAAATGAAACTCGACACGTCAAACCCGCGACGACGCATTAATAAAGATTCCATCATATTAAACTGGCTACAAAAGACCGACATTAGGGGGAATCCCAATTTCGGAAGTTAAGACGCACTCGATTTGACTCTACGAATGTGATGACAGTTTGGATCAAACCTTTTTGTCGTATAGTTTGAAATATGAACGGTTATACTGGAATTTTGATTGTCGAATAGATCACATAAAGATAGGTAGGTCCATGTCTTTGTGTGATAATGTATGCTTTGATCTTCAACTGTTTTTTCAGACTACACTTACGTGTAGTCTGAAAAAACGTTCTAATAAAACAAACGAGAGACGATACATACGTATCGTCTCTCATTTGTTTTATTAGAACAGCGAATTGTTCATCTTTATTTACCAGTCTGGCATTGAATTTACTTTCTAACTTTTTGTTTTTTTTTGTTTTGTACTTATAACTGCCTTTGTAATTTTTTTATAAACGATTGAGGAGCTCTTACTATCACTCTGTTTTGTGATAATTCGGCATTAAGCAAGACGACCAGTTGTACGAGTATGTTAATCTTTCAATACTTATTATTAATATTATACTAGCTTCTGCCTGCGATTTCGTCCGCGTGAAATTTCTTGTTCCCCCGACCCACCCCGTCGCATCGCATCACCTGCATGACTTCGTTTTAGCTTAGCGTTATTTCTGTCCTTTTTTTCGTTTTGCTTGGCTCCTAAGGGTCATAGAGTGATATTAACAACCTATAGCCTTCCTCAAGAGCTGTTCTACCAAATGCAAAAATATTTTTTCAAATCCGACCGGTAGTTCCAGAGATCAGCGCAATGAAACAAACAAACTCTTCGGCTTTATTATTAGTTTAAATTAAATACAAGACTGGCATTGAATTTCATCATCATCATCATCATTTCAGCCGAAAGACGTCCACTGCTGGACATAGGCCTCCCCCAAGCACCTCCACTTCGACCGGTTTTGTGCTTCTCGCATCCAACGGGTTCCTGCGGCCTTCACAAGGTCGTCGGTCCACATTGAATTTACATTTAACTATTTATTTGTAGCCACATTCGTACAAATTCTATGAACATTAGAGGAGCTGTAACTATTACCCAGTTTTGTGATTACTCGGCATTAAAACAATTGACAATTTGTATGTTAATCCTTCTATATTTGTGTTAAATAATGTTCTTTCACTAATTGTTGTGTAAACTAATCGCCTGTCTATCTAAAACATCGCCTGATCAAAAGTATTCAACGAAGTTTAACATCCACGTCCTTATAACGGTTGTTATCTTCGTTTCGGTATTTGTGTGGGTGTGTGTGTGTGTGATAAAAACACATTCTTTTAGGTAGGCCGTAAACAATACAGCCGTGTAATGTTTCAGTAACATGATTCCACGAAATGAGGCTTCTGCGGACTATGAATAAAATAAAATATAAGCACAAGCTTTGCTTGGAGATATTTTTTTTTTTAATATTGAGTTTCGTTTCGTTTGCATTCAGGGTGCTGTTGGGGCTGCCTTGCTTCTGTAGCGCTTCGGGGATGTTCGGCGAAGCGCGCGTGGATTGTTTTAATACAACCATGCGCAAGCGGTGCACATCCCTGGTACGCAGGGTGCGGGTCAGCCCGAACAGTATCCTGAGCACCTTCGCCCAGCGATTCGACTGCCAGTACATGTATCACTGTGACATGGTACATGTACGGGCTAATGTGGAAATATTGTTTTGAATTGTAATTGTATGGTATTGTATTTTTGTATTGAAATTGTATTTGTATTAGTTTATTTAATGTTTTATAAAATGCCGATTTAAACCGCTGTCAACAGAGGCTTAGTGTACAAATTTGACAACTATTAATGAAAAATAAAAACATAGGGATGCAGTATATATTCTTCTTATTCAGTTTATGAAATATCTTTTAAATTGGTTCAATATTGTTGGAGGAAATAGACGAGAGCCAAATCTCGAATTACGACTTTTTACTTAGATTTTTTCAAAAGTCTCTCCGACCGCTTTTCCTCTTAAATATTAACACATACTTATTTAAGTTGTAGTTTTGACGATATTGCGTTGATACGGCTAAAATTAGTTCTTCGAATGTCCGTAATGAAAAGAGAAAGTAAATCAACACTGCGGGCTTCATTAAAGAAGAAATCATTATTAGTTTGCTCGTGAAGCCTGCTGCAGACTAGCAAAGTTTTCAGTATAAGTTCATAACACGTCATTAAGGGCTTGTCTTATCTTATCTATACTCATGCCCGTTTTCACTAACAGTATGTGACACCTAAAATAATCCTTAAATAAAAGGACGCTGTTGGATTTTCAACTCTCACCGCTGAGCCGAGCGTTAAAAATCCAACGGCGCACTTTAACAGCGCATTAGAGTCGGTTCCCAGTTGCACTCTGTGGTAACGCAAGATAGTTGTCCTGTTCTTAGCATTTGTGGGTTTTATTATTTAAATGAAGCTGTTAATGTTACGAAGCTACGATTCATTGCGATATAGTATTTATTTGAGAACAGATCGAAACGATAGTAATTTAACAATGAAAACTGGTCCTGGTACACAATGGGTACCCGATTCTAATGATCTTCGAATATGATTGAGGAGGTATAGACGTCAATTCACAATAATTATTCAAGTTGCTTTGTGTCAACCACAATGTAGTTTTCCGCTAGCGGATTCAAGTTGAAATCCTCTACTTATGAACTTTGTTTAGCTTAGTTTATGCAGTACTTACATCGAAATTCTACAAATACAAATAGCTATAACCGTAGGACCCGCATTTTCATAGACGAAAGCGAAAGTTCACGCTAAGTTTTCTCTACGAATCTCAGCCTTAGAGACTTCCTTTACCTTATGTACAAAGCCTTAAACAACTAGATAAGTGCCTCTGTTTAAGTTACCCCTTTTCTTTATACAAGTCTGTACAGACGCCAGCACGTCAATCTATTACAATCTGTCAAATTTCTTTAATAGATTTTAAACTTTATCGCTAAAGCATAAGGTTCAAAGTTGATTGGGACAATTTTACAGTTTCGGTTAAGTTGTAGTGCTGGCGTCTATGCCCTAACAATGTTTGCGTATGTCGATGAACACAGAACATAAGTTTTGTCTGTATTTGCAAACAATCTATGGTATTGTTCCCTGCTTATTGTTAATTAAATATACATAGTTCTACATTGAGTTTGTAGCGGATGGAATTGTAATGGCGTGAGTATGATGATTCTCGTTTGAATTGTGTGAGCAATGTGTGAAATGTAATTAGGTATTTTGTTTCTTTTATAGGCTTTCCCAAATATTAGGTTCCGGGAAAGGATAATTCGGTATGTGAAAGAAATAAGAAACTGACGTTTGTGTTGCCTGAGGGCGAAATTAAAGGCTTAACATATCTGAATATCCAAATTCATGCAGTTAATTTAAATATTATTATGATTTGCCGGTGGAGCAGACGACTATTAGAGTGGAGACCGCGTATCGGCAAGCGTAGAGTGAGACGCCCTCCAGCTAGATGGACGAACGACCTAAGGATGGTGGCTGGGGTTGACTGAATGCGGAAGGCGGAGTACAGGGTGTTGTGGCGCAGTCCGGGAGAGGCCTATGTCCAGCAGTGGACTGAGTTGATTGTTGACTGATTATGATTTGTACAAATAAACTAACTATACATCTTGTTATTTTTTGTGTGTAAGGATTCTGAGAACAGTTTACTTCTCACTTTATGCTGGCTCTTTAGTCAACTGAGGCCGCTCGAACTTATCCCGCGGGATGAGTTGACTAAATAATTACTTAATCTGTAGCCTCCAGTAGAATCGTAAATAGTGGATTTTCTTTTGTCTATTTTATTCAACGTAATGAAGTTTTGTGGTAGGTACCTACCTATTTACTTGTAACTTTACACCCAGCACTATAAGCAACCTAACAATTTGCTATTAGCTAAGTACCTATTCTATAAGGATAAAATTAATCTGTGTAGGTACAGACATCAAGCTACCCGAAGCAGTCAAATTTTCCCAATTAACTTTGAACCTTATGTTTTAGCGATAAAGTTGAAAATCTATTAAAGAAATTTGACAGATTGTAGTAGGTAACTTGAAGTGCTGGCGTCTGTACACGCGACATTAATATTACATCACAGGACTTACATCTCAAACACACAAGTGTCCTCTAAGCACTACGAATCTTAGTTTATGTTGTAATACAGAGACCGTAACTACTACAAGCTCAAATAAATATTTACTCACATACCTAATTGTATTCAGTCGAGAGTTTAGATGTAGGTACACCGAAGGCTTAGATACATAATTACGATAGCTTAGGTATGTCTAGGGATTGCCTGTCTGATATTCGTAACTAGATAGCTACGTGCGAAAATTTTGTTAGTGCGATTTAGGACCAGACCGATGATTGGGCATTTGAGTTCGTTTGCTTGATTATTCTACGTAGTTCAATTAGTTTTCGCTAGATGTCGTTAATATCAAAATTGTGAACTATGAATTATTATCATTATTATTGTCGCGATATGCTGGAAGAGATTTCTTATGAAATAAGCATCACCTTTGTATCTATTTTTCTGTTTTGTATTAATTCTTGTCTGTTTATAATTATATGTGTGTAAGTAAAAAAATGGTAAAATAAATAAATTATTATTGTTTGTGTTATTAATTGTTTACGTAGAACAAGTAGATAGGTGAAATTAATCAAAGGTTTATGACATGATGTTATTGCATTCAGTGTGCTTGTGTGTACAGTTTATTTGAATTGGACAATGTTAACTAGAAAGCTCATCAAACCCAAGCCACAATAACTTTCTGAATATATGTAACGTTAATCACCACGAATGCCAAATACTTAGATCGTTTCAAATAGTCATAAAGGTATCTTGTGGTTCGCGAAAGGGGCTCGTGGCCAACATGCAACATCTAGATAAACCTAATAACCTACAAGGAACCATCGAAGATCGTATCGTTTTTATATGAATGATGAACCAACTTCTAATGAAGTCTACAGTAATTCGTTACGAAGAAAATGAATTAGGGAGTGTCCTTGTTCGGGAGTATAGGTGAGAAGGGTGGGCGACTTTATTTATCGAATGGTTTCTGGGGTCTGATCCGTTGACCAATTAATCACTCGGAAGGTTCGGTCTCAATTGAACGGGAATGGTGGGGGTACCTAAAGCCGGGTCCAGACGAGTGTAACGTGTAATGTAAGATTACGTGTAATTTAGCGTCAACAGTGTGGACGGCACACGAACGCAAAGCGAATTGTGTCCAAACGAGCACTGCGAGCGCCTTTGTGTTCGCGCGAAAAACCGACAGCCGATGGATCAACCCCGAGCGCCGCGCGAGTGTTACATGTAATGCTCGTAGTGCCGTCCACACGTAGAATTCGTGTTACATTACACGGTGGATTACATAACACGTTACACTCGTCTGGACCCGGCTTAAGGTATCGTGTGGACGTGAGTTTCTTTGAATATTATTAAAGGGGACGTATTCCTACCATAAGTTTATTTATTTTAAGAGGGTCGATTAACATCCATTCATTAATAACCATTCATATGATTTAGAGTTTGAACATTATTCAGTTTCTTTATCCCACTTTTTTAAATCGATGAATAAAACTATCGTTGCAGAATTAGGGCACGCTTGCACCACTATTCACTAAATACGTTTAGTGCTAAACAAATTAAAATCATCGTTCTATTTCTGTCAATCGTTTAAAGATGACAGAGACACAATTTGTTTATAATATATATGTTTAGCGCTAAACGATTTTACTGATTTGTTGTGCAAGAGGGCCTTAGTACCTAAGCATAATAACTACACGAAATGTTATAATTTTATTATAGAACATTGAAATACTCGAAGTACCTATTTACTTACTAATAAACGTTGTACAGCGTCTGTATAGTCACACATAGTCAAATTACTAAGGACTGAAAGAGAGACATCGGTGTGTAACTATTCATCTGAAGTAATACGTTTATTAGTAAGGGGGTTTTATATTAAAACTTTATGCACATGTAAAAACATACTGTATCTGAGGCATTTTCTACCAGTCAACCTTAGTGTGACGCAGAGACAAAAGATGGCAGGTGCAATATAATCCGCTACAGACAAGATTAAGATAAAGAATAAAATAAAACTGGTCTAGGTACCCATTAAAAAGATAAAAAAAGGTTTGCTATTGTCTCATGTTGCCCAATTGTCATAAAATAAAAACATTCAAAATAAGAAGTCCTAACTTTTATTGAAGCTATTAACTTGAAATGACAGCTTAATTTTATTTAAATTATTGCTTTGTGTCCTTGGTTCCTTTCGGCGTAATAGCATGTCATATTACTATTATGTATGGAAAAGTTTTGCTTGTTAGGTATTTATAGAAAAAAATTGCATTTAGTTTGGTTAAATAATTTTCCGAGAAAAGGCCACTCCTCTCTTTCTGTTTCTATAATAGCGATTCAAGATAACTATGAGACTATCAATAGAATCCTTCAAAAGAATTCCTATTCAAAATGAAAATCAAAAGTCATTTATTCAAACTAGGCTGAGAATCAGCTCTTTTCGAACGTCGAAATTACAAAAGACGGTCCTCAAAAACGCTCGCCCATCACCACTTTCTAGTGCTTTCGCTGGGGAGAAGAAGTGGCGCAACAAACTCCCCAGCAGCACAGCTGTCTGTTCAGTTAGAAAATACTTGATTGTATACAATTAATACTGGGTATGCAAAGTAAATTAAAATTATAGGAAACAGGACATTAAATTAAATTATTTGCCATATTATGTTAGCTAGCCACGCCAATATACCAACAAATACAATAAAATCTATACGTACTCAAGCAAAAAAATAATAAATCAAAATTAAAAATGTAAACAAAAACTTACTACCTAAATAAAAGCCTCCTGGTATAAAGGGCGTGACAGCTTATATATATTATGCAATGCTGGGTTCTGTTTACATAGCTGTCACTTGTAGTCACAAAATGATAAACTATTTACTTACATAAGGTGATAACTAATGGAGGCCTCCTTGAACCCGTCAAGGAGGCCCCAATTACTCATCATGGAAACTATAAGTAATAATATAATTATCTAAATGGAAACATCAATGGTCTTTGTTGAATAAAGGATGCTCCTTTTAGGGTCTTCATCTTGAAGATACCAATGTCATGTTATAGTCTATTGTTAAGCTATTATCAATAGACATTATATTATTCCCGATATCTATTATTTCCGATGTATTATTATTTATTGTTTTCCTCTTGTTATTCTGAGAGAATCGGAGTTACCGACATAGCTTGCAAAATAAGCAAGCTGAAGTGGCAGTGGGCTGGCCATGTTTGTCGAAGATCCGATGGCCGGTGAAGCAAACGAGTCCTGGAGTGGAGACCGCGTATCGGCAAGCGTAGTATGGGACGCTCCCCAGCTACATGGACCGACGACCTCAAGAAGGTGGCTGGGAGAGATTTGATGCGAAAGGCGGAAGACAGGGTGTTGTGGCTCAGCATGGGAGAGGCGTATGTCCAGCAATGGACTGCGATAGGCTGAGTTGATTTTTTTGATTTTGAACTCTATATTTTCTGGTTACGGTCATAATGACAAAAAAAAAAACACTCCGGGAATGCCATCAGAAGTGAAAACTTGAACAATCACGTGTTTTTTTTTAATCGTCATATAAACAAAAGACAAACAGAATACTTTGCCATCACTCACTGACATATCGGAAATACATTAAAACCGAGTAGGTACATCCCGAGGAATGCCGAACACATCCGAATGTAGCGCGGTGTCGGTAACAGTGTCGCGAGTTCATTGGTTTTTTCCCGTCTCAAAAAATGCCCAACGCGCCTAAGAAGTTTTCACTTCAAAATCTAAATTTATTTTCTTTCTTTCTTTTATTATAACTTGCTTGACTTGTTCCACAACTTTATTAGCTGACTAACATATATAACTCTAAGATCCAGACTTTTATTCGGTAGTCAGTTTGTGTAACTGGATTAGTCATAATTTCCGACATACCACGTAATACCACCAAAACTGAGTACTTCACTACGTTATAACATGAAAAAAAAAACAGTGGCACTCCGGGAGTGCCGACAGAAGTGAAAACAAAACACAAACATAATACTTTGCCATCACTCACTGACATATCGGATATACATTAAAACCGAGTACATCCCGAGGACAGCCGAACACATCCGAAGCGGTGTGCGGCTTCAACAGTGTATAATTTTCCACCTTCCTACACATGAGTTAATATTAATTGTATACTAGTAATATTACTAAGTCGTATCTCAACAATAATTACGTTACAGATGCTACATGATTATTGGCAGAACTTATTTTAGAGCTAATTATTAGCGGCCAGTTAATTGGCAATTACATACGTAATGTAAATGTATGCCACACACAAGTCTCTTGCGGCCATGGCTTCTATTTGTATAGTTATAAAGTATATTATGACAACTGGAATGTTTGGCGCAGCGTGACAATTACAGAACATTCTAGATCTAGGTCGTGAGTTGGGTTGGAGCAACAGAATGCTTATAAATAATAACACATAACCTCACGGCCGTAAATAAACAGGTAAAAGGACGTATGTTACATTATACGCACAGTACTAAAATTTTTCTGTTAAAAATAGTCGTAATGCAATTGCCAAAACCCAGCATTTTTTGTGCATTATTATATGGATTGGCAATTTACGCCGAATCACACTAATATTATAAAGGCGAAAGTTTGTGAGTGTGTGTGTGTGTGTTTATATGTTTGTTACTTCTTCACGTTCAAACGGCTGGACCAATTTTGATAAAATTTTGTATGGAGGTAGCTAACACCCTGGGTTAACATATAGGCTACTTTTATCCCGATATTCCCACGGGATCGAAACTTATGCGGGTGAAACCGCGGGGCGCAGCTAGTATACAAATAAAACCAACAAAAAAATGTTACTTTGAAAACAAATGAGTTTCTGACACGAAAAAGCTTTCGGAGGCGAAGCGACAACGCAACCGTAGCACTGCTACGGCGTAGCACAACCTACGAACAAAGTCACGACGCCGCTGTAGCATCCTCTACAATTATTACTCTCCTTCTTGCAAAACTAAATTAGAGTAAGTATTACTAGAGCTGAGAACTAGTCTTTAAGACAAAATGTACCTCGTTAGCAGGCTGCGAAAATACCAGGACAAAGAAAATTTCCCTTTACCCATATTACAGTAATTTACAACTTCGCAAACTTACTTAAAATCTCAATCTAAGTGTTTCAGCGGGGAGCGTAAGCACCAGAACTTAACTTCAAGTTTAAGATGTCTCGTCTCTTAGGTATGAAATACGTACTATGTAAGTAAACATGAGATACGGCCTAAGTTTTATTATCCAACTACATAATATGTAGTTACATAACTACATATTATGTACATAGATTTGCCCTGAGGTCGTGTTCAGAACTTAGATGTTATGCCATCTCAAGGGAATTTCGTACTGCGAATTCCATTTGTTCTTCGATATTTTTTTATATAAAGTTCTTCGTATTTTGTCGCGATATTAAGTTGTCGGATCGATACCTTGAAGATGTGACGTAAAATTTTATTGAAATCTTCTAGGAAAAGCTTGGGACCTATAAAAATGTCATCAAAAAGGTGTCTTTATATAGGGAGAACAGATTTTCCGTTCTTATAAAACAATAGAAACTTGCTACTTATTTGATATTTATTTATTTAATACTTCAAGCACATAAATGTACAGAGGCGGACTTTATGCCATAGGCATTTTCTACCAGTCAAACTTTGGGTGATGCAGAGACAAACAGTGGTAGGGGCAATCATGAAAATTGAGGAATAAATATTTTAAACGATTTATTAATATTAAGTTTTTTTTTTTTATATATTGAACGTGGAAGTATAATATTTTAAGAACAAAAATCTGTATCTGTGTGGTGGTCTGTAGTTTCTGCCTACATACATAGAATTAAGACATGAGTGTATTTAGGAATTCATATTTTAAAGATAGCGCGGAGCAGTTATATCCCAGTGGTAACGGACGCGACTTACAATTTGTAGGTCGTGCACTTTACTTTGTGTCAATAAATTGTTTCATCACAACTGCTCGCTCTCAAAACGGTGAGACCGGCATATCTTAAAACTAAAAATTCGAAGACATGTGACATCCGCCAACTCGCATTGTGCCCGCGTGGTGGTTTTTGGCCCACTTCCTCTCACAGAGAGGAGGGCTGTGTCCCAGGAGAGGGAACATTATAGGCTGATTATGCTATATTTTAAACATATACAAGTTTTCTATGTAAAGAAAAACATACCTACAGACTATCTATATCCTATTACTTACCTACATTACTTATGTAACTAGAAACACATATATTTTAGAGTTTACGTTTCCCCTAGAGAACCAAACCGCTGACTGCAAAATATTATACGAAACAGTTCAAGACTACTTTGAGTCCAAACCTAATACATATAAATCTAATATATCTCGCGTATCTTTACAAAGGTAAAGAACTCCAGAGACAAAAAGCGGCCAAGTGTGAGTCGGACTCGCACATGAAGGGTTGTGTATCACCGTAAAATACTTACCTCTTCATTTTTTTTAATAGTTTGGTAAAAAAAAAAAGTTTCTTGTATGGAGTTACTTGTTTATGAGGTATGTAAGTTTATTGTAAAAATAAAATAAAAGTGTGTCCTTTTATTTGTAACTTTGTTTTATTTTTATTATTTGTTGATATTGCGGCCATAGTAGTACACACTCTGTGAAATTCAAGTGTACACCTATTACGGTTCACAAGATACAGCCCTGTGACTGCCAGACGGACAGATGAGCGGACGGATGGCCACCGGAGCCTTGATAAAATAGGTTCCGTTGGCACTGTTTGGGTACGGAACCCTAGAAATGAAAAGAAGAGAACTGTCTAGATTTCACTAGATAACTCCTCATGATTTATGATGTACTTTATTGTCCAATGTTTGTCATGACGCTGACGGATGAAAGATGGCCGCCCCAAGACTTATGATTGAATGTCTGTTAAAGTAACAGATGTCCTTTTAATTTATCTTTGGAAAACTGGACTTTTTGCTTAGGTTTTGCGATAAATACTAGGTTTTTGTAGTCTATTATTTTACAATGCTAATTAAACACTGTCAGGGAAATTCATTGTTTATCAAATTGACACACTGCGTCAATTACCTTATGTCAATTGCCATTTCATGCATAATTGGTTATACGGGCAATTCAAGTGGGTTGTCAATTTGGTAAACCATAAATTTCCCTAACTTTATTTTCTGATTTAATCTTCGAAAGCAATCGTCTAAAGGAAATCCGAACTTAGTTAATAATGGTCTGAATATATACGGTGAAGAGTATGTAAGAATCGTAGCAGGTGGCGTTCTGTAGTTTCTGCCTACCCCCTTAGGAAGAAGGCGTGAGTTTATGTAATCTGAATTCGCGATTTATTTGCCAAAAATGTAAACAAATATGAGTTTATGGAAAAATAACTTTAAATCCTACACCATAAAGTTCAGTTTATGCTACAACTTCAAACATTTTTATAACATTTACAATAGTGTTAGTCACTCCGAAATCAACTTAATTTCCATTAAAATAAAGTTGATATTTGTTTAACTTGAATTAATATTAATTTGAAATATTTAAGTTTGAATAGACATTATTATATGTATACGCAGTAAACATAATCTTGATTAGGTACCTATTTATATTTCTTTGTATGTAGAAGAAGAGCCCTTTGCTCATTAGTGGAAAAACTAATGTATCTCCTGATATTATAAAAATTAACTATGTCAGCTAAATCCGCACTTAAGTCATGCTTTTATGTGACTTAAGTAGTCCATTTTTACACAGAAAAACGTGACATACTCGTAAGTGCGGGTTTAGGTCACACGAGTTATAAAATAATATACGCTACGTGTGACTTAAGTAGTCTTTAATGGGACTACTTATGTCACTCGTATCGTAATGTACTATTTTTTGCTTATGTACAGACGCCAGCACATCAAGCTATCCCAATCCGTCAAATTTTGCCAATCAACTTTGAACCTTATGCTTCAGCGATAAAGTTGAAAATCTATTACCTACAGAAATTTGACAGATTGTAGTAACTTGATGTGCTGGCGTCTGTACACACACGCGTGTTATTTTATGTTATGTAAGGTAGGACGCGGCGCGGAATCTCAGTTAAGTGAATTTATTAAAGCCAGGTCTACGTTCAATAAACCCTTGATTTAACTAGGTTTCAGGCCAACGATAAAATAGGTACCTCTACCTGTCTATAGGTACTTGATTTACTAAAGTAACATGGTCGTTTAGTGCGATTTTCGATAGTTTCTGTGAAACGAAATACCTACAGTAATTTTTCGATATTTTTGTTTTATATTGCCGATATTCAGTCAGTAGACCGATGGGGCCGAAAGGTTTGATTGGCGACCGCATACCGGAAGATGTAGCGTTGGAAGGCCTTACACAAGGTGGACCGGTGACCTTCTGAAGGCCGCGGGAATTAGCTGGATGCAAGAAGCACAGAACCGGTCGAAGTGGCGATGCTTCGGGGAAGCCTATGTCCAGCAGTATACGTCTTTCGGCTGAAATGATGATAATGATGATGCAGTCAGTCCCTCTAAGCAAAGCTGATTTCCCAGAATACGGTGACGTTTATTGAAGTGAAAACTTCTTTAGGCGCGTTGGGCATTTTTTGAGATGGGAAAAAGTCATTGAATTCGCGCCACTGTTACCGTAACAACACCACTTCAGATATGTTTGGCTGTCCTCGGGATGTAGGTACTCGGTTTTAATGTATATCTGATATGTCAGTGAGTGTTGGGCTGATGGCAATTGTGTTTTGTTTTCACTCTGTCGGCACTCTTTTTTTAAAAACTCGAGAAGGTAGGCATTAGGTATAATTGATTTATAGTTCGTTGAATATTATTATGCTATTATCTTATTTAGCTCATTGTTTCTCTCAGTATAGGAAGAACCGAGTTACCTTTTTATAAAAAAGCATAGTAATCGCATTTATTTATATATACTTTATTTTACACCACAAAATACATAATACAAATAAAATTATCGATCACTAAAAATATACAATGGGCGGCCTTATCGCTTTCTGCGATCTCTTCCAGGCGCATTATGTGGGATCAATCTGCGTAGGACGTAAGCATCTACAATATCGGATTATTTACACGACAGGTAGGTTGTCGCGACGTGACACGTCGCTAAGCTGGGACCTAGTCTTATTTCTAGAATATTATGTTAACGACACAGATACTAAATGTGATCTTTATTACATTAGTCACTCAGTTCATACGAAACGTATATAAAAATAACGAGGACAGTAAAATTCGTAACTTTTATACGATCCGAAGTTACTATTTGACAAACCAAAGCTTCAACCAAAGCGAGTCAAACTCAAAGCATTTATTTCAAATAAACCAATTACAGGCACTTCTGAATTGACAAGGGATCAGTTAGTCAGAAAGAAAAAAAAAGTTACCTTAGAGAATCGCACCTGCGGAGGCCATTGCTCAGCAGTGGGACATTAATGGCTAGTAAAAATCCAATAAAAATATTTATAATAATTTATGTGGAATTACATAGTAACAGTCATAAACTCGAGCCTTTTGCCATGAGTGTAGACAGCAAGCCACCGGTTGTTTTGATTACTTTACAAACAAACCACCAATTTCGAGTAAAAGTTTCTAGAAACAAAAACATAGTACAGTAAATACAGGTTAATCAAGTTAATTAAGTACACGTTCTAACAATCATTCTCAGCTAATTTCAGTGGCGCATGTAGTGGGCAGGGTAGGATAGATTGCGCTTGTCATGTTGTGTGTGAATTAGCTAGCGTATCGCGTACACACAGTGGGCCATGCAACCACCGAGACTGACAGTTGATTATGTCGCTTCGTGCTTCAAAGAGGGAGCGAGACTAGGTGTTAATTTGTTCCATTTTAATTGATCTATCGTAGTTTTTCGAAGAGAGTGAGTCGTGAAAGGCCATGATTGGTCACACGCAATCATAAGACAAACAGATCTATCGATATAATTACAACGTCATGTTCTGCGTAAATTAGCTGTTGTTTCGCATATACAGGGTTATTGGAAAAACACGAACGACCTCTTAATAGGTCATTTTACTCATCATTATGAACAACTTTTACTATGGGAACAAACTAAAAAAAAAATCAGCTGTTCCCTACATAATATGTTCGTATAACTCGTCAAAATGTAGGGACCATCTGATTCTTTTTTCGCGATTTCAGGTTTAGTCCCATAGTAAAAGTTGTTCATAATGATGAATACAATGACCTCTTAAGAGGTTGTTGGTGTTTTTCCAATATCCCTGTATACAATGGGCCATGCAACCACACCGGAACTGACAGTAGATTATGTCGCTCTCTCGTGCTTCACAAAAAGGGATCAAGGCTAGGTGTTAATTTGTTCGATTTTTATTTATCTATCGTAGAGAGTCAGTTGTGTAAGGTATTTCCTATTAATACTCAATCTCAACGCAACATACATTTTGTAGACTAGCCATTTTAATTTCGTTTACGAGAAACATTTTATCCTTATGTGACCTATTTTCGGAGGAATTTATGAATATCTTTCTGAGCGGATGCCTTTGTCTTTTTAAAAAACTTGCTGAAAATGTCAACCCTGTCTATTTCGTAGCCCAGATATATCATAATGAGCGATTCTATCAGTGGTATTCGACCTTCATAGTTGTGTGTGTACCTTTCCGGAAATGTTTAGGCTCTCGTAAAGGTTATGTTCATAATAATGCAAAACAAACAGCACCTGTTTTCTCTCTTGCCTACGTGAGTTTATGTTTTATATTCAGTAGAAAAGGTTATCATAACAGCCACACGCAACAAAAATATTAATGTAAATTCGTTCAACCTGAAAGTTACAGTCATACAACTGCCACAAAATAGTTCTTTCAATCACAGCTACAAAATATGACATCAAGCGCCACAAAGCAAAAGAGCGCTGTAAAGCCATCTCCAGCGGCCGCTTTATCAATTTTACAAAACGCGGAAATTGTACAAAAACCCCTGTGGTCGGGCGAGCTCATTTTTATTCAAACAGATTTTCATGCAGCGTTTATGGGTCCAACTTTCGCAAACCCTGCCTACACCGGCTGGCAATAATTGCTTGTTGTAACTTTTTTGTTTAGTGGTCTCGTATCTTGCCCCGTTTTGGGTAACTGGTGTTCCCTTAAATTGAAATGTTATGTTTCTGTGATAAGAATTTTCGTTGGTAAGAATTTGTCTTGTTTTTGTACAAGTTTTGAGGTTATGTTTTAGAATTTATTTTTGTTGGAAAAAGTATTAATATTGTGGTGAAAATTGGAAGAAGTTCGTTTAGGCATAACACTATTCTTAGCACAGATGCTTAGTAAAGTTCAAATACTAAAACATGAAAGAAAGATTCTCAATAAATGCGTTAATTCATGTCGTATTATAGTAGCAGACAGCTCTCAGATTGTACCTAATATAATATGTTTTGTGTTCATATTGACTAAAATCTTCATACAACCTAAATACAAAAACCTTGAAATAGTATATTTACTCTTTAAGTAGAAAACGACAGAAGATTAGGCGGACCTTTAACAAACAGAGAGCTCTGTTGAGCACCAAATGCTTTAAATATATTAAAATCCTGGGTTATTCCACAAATCCCCATTGAAGTCTCATAGACTACATAATGGGGATTAGCGGACAAAAAGTTCACAAATCCCCATTGGCTTAAAATTAAAATACAAACAACATAATTATATAATAACCATGAAGTCTTTAATAACCCAAAATCCTCACCTCCCGCTTAGAGGATTGTCAACCTTTTTAATTTTTAAACCTAATCCTCAAACCATTGCTTAAAACGTGTGCCACACAGAATTCTGTGAATTATTCAGGATAACGGAGAAATATCTTCATTTAAGTAAAAGTGTTTTACCCCTTTTACTGGTAGGATGTAATTGTTAGTCTTTTAACATAATGGGGTCTGGTCAAACCAATTAAGGATGATTTAAATTCTCCACTTGTAAGTTTTCAGTTTTGTAGTAGATGTTAATATCTGTGTGTGTCTTGATGTGTGCGGGACGCAGTGGGAACTTTCTATTGAATTATTTATTTACTCGAATAGGTATAGTTTTAATAAATGTAGTAAGTACCAAAAAATATTATAATAAAAACGTATAGGAACGACGCTAACGCACGATCGTCTAAGAGGCTTTCGGGAGAAAGTGAGGTGGGCGGAAGCGGATCATTGCAGACGACATGAAGACACGCACGTCTATGATGCGGAGCGCGCGAGGTTTGAATGTGGAGCCAGAGTAGCTCGTCGTTCTGCACAGATGTCGCCAGCAGTAGCTTCTTAACATGCCGGCTGCCTTGGAAGAACCATTCCAACACGTAGAACACGATCATTATGTAGGTAGCGGGCAGATCTTTGAAAAGGTCCGCTGGATGATGCCAGAGGCTGTACGCATGTCAGCGACACGTGAAATTCCATCCTTCCCAGGGAATATTTGCGTGACTCGTCCCAGTTTCTATTTCAAGGGCGGAAGTCTTTCCATCATAATCAAAACCAACTTGTAAATAAATCTATTGGTGTAATAAAGAATAGGCCTCAATAAAGAATTGCCAAACTTAAGTGACGCAGAACAGATGGCCGATGGGGCCAAAAGGTTCTAGAGTGGCGACCGCGTACCGGAAGACGTAGCGTTGGAAGGCCTTCCACAAGGTAAACCGATGGAATTGTGAAAACCGCAGGAATCCGCTGGATGCTAGAAGCACATAACCGGTTGAAATGGCGGTGCTTGGGAGAGCTTTATGTCCAGCAGTGTATATTTTTCGGCTGAAATGATGATGAAATAGGATTCAAAGTAATCCACATTAACTGAGTGATTTGAGGTTAAAAGTTGTCAATAGTAGACGGAGTTGAAGTAGTTATAGATGAGAAAAAATCAATAGCAAAGAAAATAATGCTAAAAACACGAAACATCGGACCCGAAAATCAAATAACTATATAATCCTATGAAACCAGACAGTTTCACCCCTTGAAATATTATTACACTTTTAAAAGATTCTTATGAGTCAAAAATTCTTCTGTGATTTATAACTATCATCAATCTTGAATACAAATTAGATCGCGACCTTGCTAGTCGTACAGACGCTTGTCGATCTCAATATTTTACCAAAAAAGATGAATGTAAAGGCCTGAACTGACGTGCCACAACCACGCCACACCACAGCGACTAAAATATCGCTGGACAGTGGCTTAAGAATGACACTGCAAGTACCCCAAAATAAGTACGGTTGCGATGCAGGAATAAAATTTCGGAGAGGTACCAAGTTTGTGGTTTAAATTTGCGTTCTGCTGCAATATCGTCGATGTTGACCAAGGGTTTGAACAGTCGGTGAATACGACTGTAATGTCCTACACGACCGACGTATGGATGAAGCTACACGTTATTTTTACACCTACTTTTAAAAACAAATTACGGCAATTAAATACAGACACCATACACTTAAAATAGAAAAATATAAAATTAGAAAGCTGACCTTTATAATTTTATATTTTCTTTTTATTAAAAAATATTATCATACAATTATTATATTTTTTTTACTACATTTTTGCTACTGTGGTGCGCGGTGTGGTTTTAACTCGTCTGTATACACCCTAATTTATTTTTATTCATCCTTTTTAGAGAGGTAGAGTTGAAACCCCACTCGAGTGGGAAACTGAGTTAATTAGGTCCTTTTTCTTCACCTCATTCAAATTGAATTATGTGGGTTTTGAAGGGAAAACTATGCCAGTGTATACAACGCCTAATGGTTAGTAAAAATATTTTGATGGTGCTTCGCGTCGAGTGTTTGGCATTCAACTGGCCAAGTATTTTTAGTCTTTGTTGATTATTCCTGTTTAAAGTTTTTATAAAAGAATGAACGGTACGGTTGGTCCATAAATTCAAGGTCGCTCAGCGAGCCATAGAGCTATGCTTGGAGTCTCTCTGAGGGATCCGCAACGAGGTGAACCAGCAGAGAACCAAAGATTTTTTTTTATCTGTTTTATTTAAAGGATTTTTGTACGCTTATGCGACGATGCCTACTTCTAAAGCAGCAAACATATTGTATACTTGTTTTATTAGGTAACAAATCAGATTAAGTTATGCTTTTTATGGCTAAGATTAGTTTATTTAGTAAGTAAGTTGTTATTTGTAAAAATAGAATCAAAGTTTTTGACATAGCTCACAGAATAAGCAAGCTGAAGTGGCAATGGGCCGGCCATGTTAGCCGTAGAACCGATGACCGTTGGGGTATTTAGATTGATGCTTGTGAAGCATCAATCAAAATAACTTTCAAAGTTTTAAAACACAGGGCTGATACCTAATAATTCTTTGGGCATCTTGTTCCCGTCCTGTCTGGACTAAAGTACAAATCTTCAACTATCTCCTTAAGAGACATCAAATATGGAACACGGAATAATTGTAACGTGAGAACTAAATACTGGCCTTGATCCTTCAAACATTAACTCTTATGTTTTCTTAGTGTACTCAACCAACCTTAACTCAAAACACAAAGGAAATCAAACACAAAAGGCACAGAATGATAGAAATTTAACCTGGTAACATAGGGACCTTCAATTACATAATACTTAACCTAAAAAATACCTTTCATTTACTTACGGTATACGTACAATGGGCGGTCTAACCGTTGTTCAAGCCCGTATCGTTTCAGTGAAAGCACAATAGGTTGTACTGGGAGCTCTATACGGAAGCAACGTGTATCAATAATGTATAAGTGTAATTTACATTTAATGTACAGGTTTAAAATGTACTGGAAGTTAGTAGGTACCTTTTTATAGAATCGAACGTGCTGCGAATTAATTTATGTAGGTGGGTACTTGGATTTGTTTTGCTAGAAGAGGGTTGAAAAGATTTGCATGCAAAGTTGCTTTTGAGAAACAAATATTGTTGACTGGTCGCAATAGTTGTAGACCATCTTCTCAACCACAACATAAACATAATTACCTCAATAACACTTTTCTCCGTTAAGAGATATAAGTTAGTCATGACCGAACGTAATGGTGTGTAATATATGTATCAACTAGCTTCTGCCCGCGATTTCGTCCACCCCCCCTTCACCCTCTTAGGGGTGGAATTTCGAAAAACCCTTTCTGCTGGGGAGTTTGTTCCGCCATTTCTTCTCCCCAGCGAAAGCACTAGGAAGTGGCGAAGGGCGGGCGTTTTGGGGGACTGTCTTTTGTAATTTTGACGTTCGAAAAGTGCTGATTCACAGCCTAGTTTGAATAAATGACTTTTGATTTTGATTTCTTAGTGGGTACCTACTCTTCACAAAGAACACACCCTTCAAATTTCATGTCTCTAGGAACAGCGGTTTATGTTGTGCGTTGATATATCAGTCAGTCAGGACTTTTAATTTTATATAATACTAGCTGCTGCCCGCGACGTCGTCTGCGTGAAGGCTCTACAGCACCAAAAATACCCAAGATTGGCAGTGTCGCTATGGCATTATAAGTAAACAACTTTTAAAATAGCATTAAAAAATAAGTTTTTTTTGCAAGTGAAGCAAGTGAAGAGAGTTATATGGGAATCCTGCTGAGTTCAGTCATAAGATGTGACTGAAGGAAATAGAGAAAATAATTCAGGAATACATTCCAGGACACAAAAGAGTAAAAATACGTGCAAAGGTATCATACCTTACAACACTTTCCTATAAACTACGTTGGTAGTTATGCTGCCAGGAGCCAAAATGTAAAGAGAGTCAGGACTGGTGACGCGGGAGCAAGCGACGTACAATTGCGTGTGAGAAGCAAATCGTCCTGAGGTCGACACCCGCTGCCCTCAGTGTCTTCCCCTGCGACTTATTGATGGTCATCGCGAAGCAAACACTCACGGGGAACTGTACGCGCTTGAACTGGAACGGGAAGTTATGAGGTATGAGGGGAATGCGTGGTATAAATACTGCCTCGCCGACGCCACAACCCGTAAGAATTTCCGCCTCAATGGTGTGTCTGTGGAGCGAGATGACTTTAAGGCGGGTCCCGTTACAAAACTTCGGAGGAGATAGGTTCCGAAGAAGCATAATCGGGCCGACCTTTAGCTTGATGGTATGCGCTGGAAGTCAACTTGCTGACAGAGAGTTCAGAAATCCCACGGGATAATGTGTGGCGTCATCTTGCTCGATAACAGTGTTTATCGAGGTGTAGACCACTTCATTCCCCTCAATTTCCGAGAGAATGCATTCGTTAATTGCTGCAGCCTGATCATTTTTGGGCGTCAAAATGGCCCGCTCACACACCCAAGAATTCTGCTGGTGCGGTATACGACTGATGTACACACAGCGAATGAGTTCTTCTAAGCTGGATACCACTCTACCGAGAAACTCTGGAAGCACCACCTGTCCACCTCTCTCTTCTGGTAGAGTGCCTTCGCCAAGACTTAGAAGGACATCGGAGAATTCTTGAGCACGTGCATTGCCGCCGAGTCGAGCTCTCATATTAATGGTCAAGCGCAGCGTACGAACTCGTGACCACAACGTAGATCGTTTCAACGAAGCATTCACCTCGTCAGCCCTCGATTCCCGTGTCACCACGGGAAGCTTTTGCCGGAAATCGCCACTGAACAGAACTGTGACACCACCCATCAAATGTTCGTTCCTGCACATGTCCTGCAGGATTCTGTCCACGGCCTCAACTGCCTTCCTATTGGCCATCGTACACTCATCCCATACGATCAGAGAGCAATCCTTGAGCACGTGTCCCTTATCGCTGTTACGTGACACACCACAAACAGGCGTTTCGGCGCTCTCTAAATCGATGGGAATTTTAAACATGGCATGTGCTGTCTTGCCACTCGGATGCAGTGTGGCAGCGATTCCCGACGAAGCTACAGCAATAGCAATTTTGCCTTGCCTACTGACCTCTGCAAGTATGCCAGTGGTAACAAATGTTTTTCCTGTTCCACCAGGAGCATCCAAGAAAAACATTTTACCCTGGTTTTGGCCAACGCTTTCAAGGACGGTGTCATAAATTTGTTTTTGCTCTGAAGAGAACAAAGCGACATGGTCATTTCGTATGGTGGTCATTTCGCCCGGATCATAATTTGTCTCAGCGTTATACTCCCGATTTCCACGGTCTTGATGCGGTGATGATTGGGGAGCTGGTAACCCGTATTCGATCAGTGGATTGCCGCCGATAGAAATGACCACATCTTGAAGTGAACTGAGACGGGTGTTCAGCACGCGTTCATTAGTTACTTCGACTTCGTCTCCAGTAGCACGCCTCAAAGCTCGTAGAAAATCTTCAGACAAATGATGGCGATACTTCTCCCACAAAGCTACCGGGTTCGCGACTCCGCAAAACACCAAGATGACGGCAAACAGATGACGCATGCGGCTGGGACTCTCACTGACGCTCGCCTCCGCGAGGGTGTCATCCCAATTTTGGTCACCGTCGAGAAGGTGACGTTTTACATCACATTTAAGTTTATAATTAGGTATACGACATGAAAATATATTAAGTACCAAGCAATAATCATACAGATAAATACCGAACAAAAGTATTAACAGTCAATGTTTACTTGTACTAACAACATGAAATTGATGAAGAAATGATCATCATCAATGAACATAACTTTTTTGTAATACTTAACACCGCACTTTTTTTTATTGTCTTCCTCAACTCTGCTCAAGATTTTGAGGGTTTTGTTGGACCTTCAATTTGTCAAAACGAACTATACGATACAACTTTTATGAAGAAAATGCACATTACCATCTATGAATTTTAAGAATAACTAACTACTAACCTCGCGAACATGATCAAATTTAAATTATTAATTTCCAAAAATTGTTAACATGTAACTTGATTTGATTTTTATGAAATCTCATAGATGGCGCTGCTTCTAAATTTTCTTTGTACTACTAACATTCATTAAACTCTGTTTCTATGCCCAAGTTACTTAAATGGCGTAGTTTTTATAGTGTAAAGCTAGATAATAGCATGGCTTACTCAAAAACAACATTTAAATATGCGTCGTTAGATTACACGCTGTCACAGAATGCGTAAGGAAAATAAAGATTCACAGCTCCTCCCCCGTAGGTGATAGCATGATGATATGTAGCCTATATGTTGACCCGACCTCTTAGTAATATTCATGCAAAATTTGATGTAAATCCATGCAGCACTTTTTGAGATTAGCCCGGACATACATACAGACAATCAGACAAACAGACAAAAATTCTAAAAACTATATTTTCGGCTTCGAAATCGATTGTAGATCACGCCCCAAGTATTCTTTTAAAAAAATATTCAATGTGCAGTTTTGACTTTCCTACGATTTTATTATATGTATAGATATAGATACAGTGAAACCGCGAAAACAAAAGTTAAGCAGTTGTTACTATAATAAATACCATGGTACCGAATTACTAAACCCTGATTCAGCAATGGATAAATAAAATTGTTGCAAAATCATAATAATAATATTATACAAATATGTTACATATCAATTCAAATAATATAATCAAAACTAACCGCAGGAACGCGTTGGATGTGAGAAGCACAGAACCGGTCGAAGTGGCGGTGCTTGGGGGAGGCTTATGTCCAGCAGTGGACGTCTTTCCGTTGAAATGATGATGTTGATGAATCTAAAGTAATATTATAAAGCAAAATAATTTGCTTATTTTTAAGTGCTCATAATCACGAGCGACACGCGTCGACGTCTGAGGCAACTGCAGCCCTCGATAATTGTCGACTGCCGTCAATGCGTGTCGACGGCAGCCGTCGACAACATACTGCTCATGTAATTGAGCAACGTACTCAAATGAACGAGCGACACGTTGTCGACGGCTGTAGTTGCTTGTCGTTGACGCGTGTCTTTCATGTATATGCACACTAAGAGGCCATCATCATCTGCCTAGCCTTTTCCCAACTATGTTGGGGTCGGCTTCCAGTCTAACCAGATGCAGCTGAATACCAGTATTTTACATGGAGCGACTGCCTATCTGACCTCCAGAACCCAGTTACTGGGTAATGCTACCCTTTGATAAGACTGGTTGTCAGATTTTCGGGCTTTTGACTACCCGTAACGACTGTCAAAGATCCACGAATGACAGCCGGGGCCACGTGCTTTCCGAGGCACGGAGGGGTCTTCGAATGTAAAGATGGTCACCCATCCATGGACCAACCGCGGCAAGTGTGGCTTAACCTAATCGATCGACTCGTGCACTATTATTACTTAGCCACAAGCCCCTCACTCAATGCACACTAATCTCTGTAAATACTGAACATATTACAAAAAATATTTCACAGATAGAAAGTTAAACTATTGTGGAGTGCTATAGGCATGTTTTATGTTACAGTTGACTACCACACGGACTAGTATTATCAATATCTTTAACAACCACCATGAGTTGAAACTATAGGCCGCGCCTTAAAATCCAATCAGTGAAACCTCACTAATACCCACTCCATCCCACTCTCAAACCTGTGTAGCCGTAATATCGAAGATGCCTGATTTTGTAAGATAGACGCGGACTTCAGCAACAGCTTAGCGTATTCTCTAAGGTGCTCAGATAAATTGATTTAGCGGTAGCAATTTATTGCTCATGTGTTGTATAAGAGAAGAATTCTACTCCTAGGGAATTGAAACTACAAGCGTTATGTTCGAACTTATTAACAAGTTACAAAAATCGATTAGGAATCGTAGACAAAGTTATACTGGAAATAAATTTGGCTGTTGAGGTACTCAAATTCTAGAGGAACTACATCATTAACTTTAATAAAAAGTATCCTTTGGATAAATGCAAAATATAGTCTTGAAGAGAGCCGCTCAGTCTCTGAATATCATATTCTCACAATATCATAATCTTAAATCACCATACTCGCAAATCATGACATTATCAAAAACGTCATATTCTGAAAACATCATATTCTCAAAACACTACATTCGCAAAGTCCACTATTCTTATGATACCACGCTCAAAGTACAGTGTAGCGCAGGGGTCATCCATCACATCGCATCAATGAAATTAAAACGATTATCGTGCAAAGAATAGATGAATTGAAGTAAAGAGCGAGAGCCTTATGTCGGTGAGGGGCGCAAGCGGTAATTTTCAAATTAAGAATTATTTTATGTTCTTAATTTTTTTTTATGATTAATGGCCACTTGCGTAGGCTTAGTAAGTAATAAAGTAATTTCGCCATCGTAGCGTCACGGTGTAGAAATAAGTACACAATTTTTTAAGTAGCTGATCTTTCAAGACACTTTAATGCTGAATATTTGCCAAGATAAGTCTCCATCGTATATAATGTCGTAATAAGAAATAATGTCTCAACTGCCCCAAAATGGACAATGAGCCACTTTATTCTATTTTTCTTTTTAAACCACTAAAAGAGACACAATAATGAAAACATTTTAAACTTTAGCTGAAAGCATTATTCATTCATTGTCTACTTTTAAATAAAAATGGCAACTTAATTTTTAGAAAAGTCTGCGTTAGAAAGGTTTGTCGCATTATTTTATTTAGCTTTAAGTATATGGCAACTCCAGATAGAAACATGATTATGGTATTGTATAATTTTATTGAAATACAACCACTTTATATAATATACTCAGACCAAGACATAGCGCTGCGAACAATACAGTGAAGCATGCCAAAACTACACCTCCACCCTGTGCATACACGCTCACACGCACACATTTACAACCACATACAATCAAACTACACTTCACTAAGTGCACACATATTTACGAAACCGGCTTCACTGTACTGTTATTTATTTATTTATTTATTTAGGTTAGCCAACAATTGTTTACACAATACATTTTACCAATATTTTCTCAATAATACGTTTATAAGTGCAACAATTACTTATAGGCTAACACAACATGTACTATTTACGGTTTTACATATTAATACAAAGCCAAACAATATAAATATTACATTCTAATAATAATAAAAGAAAACAGATCAAAAGATAACATTAGCATTAAAAATAACAATTAAATTAATTTAATTCACATTCAATATTAAAGTAACATAAAATTACATTAGTAGCGAGATCATTGGTTGTGAGAATAATGCTCAATAATGACTTTATAAAATTTATCGATGCTGTCATGGTGTATATCCGTAACATCGCTGCAGACATTTTACATTTTTACACATTCGTGAGATTGGTGAGTTAGCACCCAGGACCGTTCTGCGCAACGGTGGGTGCAACGGTGTTATAGGTTTTCGCGGATATCGGGTTGGGGCACGAAATTGTAGGAGACTCAGCAGGTTCGGGCAGTCAGTTTTATTTCTAAGCAACTTATAGAGAAACAAGGCATCAATGACTTCTCTTCGAGTTGATAGCGAGTGCATTTTAAAATATTTGAGACGAGTATTATAGGAGATAAGCTTTTTCTTCTAGAAAATGCGAGGTGCCACAAAAACCGTTTTTGGATTCTTTCCAAAAGTTGTTGACAGCCTTCTGTCTTGGTTTTTTACTTGGTCTGAGATAATGTAGGGTAAACTTGCCTAATTCGTACCCCTTAAGGGAAAACCATCATATTTAGAAAATTAGGAAAGATAAATTAGTTTTAATTAAAAGTAAATTTTGTTTGCTAAATGCTTTATTGGTTCTATAATCAAATTTAACATAAACCTTATAAACTTCTCAAAAATAAACAATTTAAAAAAAAAACTAAAAAAGTACGATTTAAGACCATTCATCCCAAATCGTACTGTTATATTCTTAATTCGTACTTTGAGATCTATTCATTGGTATACAGTATTGAGAATCAGCATCATAATCAACAATATATTATTAAAACAAGTAGTAATTCTTAACAAATTCGACGGATTGTCTTCGCCAATTCTCGGCAATCATCGCAGTTATTCATAAATCGTACCAGTACGTTTTAAGAATTTAACTCAAGTACGAAATAGGAGCAAGAGCCAAACAAATTTTAAATTTACCGCCAAAAAAATTGACAACAGTTACGAGTATGATAACACGTCAAATGAAATCGCAAAGATACACATAAATACGTGTCAAATCGTAAAATAGGTTATACACGACATTATTTGAATAAAACTCTTACGAAATGTGTAAAAATATTACAACAATAGTTGAAAAAAACTTACTTTTTCAATATTTTTGTCGAGAGCTTCACAGGTGTTATCTGTCAGGTGGTGAAATGGCCGACTGTTATTTCAATTTTTTGACACTAGAGGCGCTGATAGCTGTTATCGAAGCCGAGTTTTAAGTGGAGTACCTACGAATTTGGCGTAAGTACGAATTAGGCAAGTTTACCCTACCTAAAGGTTTGAAAAATATGAACCGTACACCTAAAGATAGTGAAGACTTTTAAACTGCATTAATAGAGTTAACTGTTAATAAATTAAATAAACGTCGAAACTAAAAGAGGAGACGCCCTTGGAGAACATCTAGTGACCTTATTGGTGATGTTTTTCAGAAAGGTCAGGTACTTGCAACCGCCGTGTGTGTATCACAAGAATATGTCAGTACCTATGAACGTAAACGAGGCAAAAGAAGTATGTAAGGATCGTAGTTGATGGCGTTCTGTAGTTTCTGCCTACCCGCGTGGGAAGAAGGCGTGAGTTTTTGTATGTAAAGTGTATTCAAACTTATGTTTCAAATTATTATTATTTCAAGTCAAACTATTATAAACTTTATGGTAATGGTAATTAAGTTGATTTCAGAGTGACTAGCACTATTGAAAAAGTTATAAAAATGTTTGAAGTTGTAGCGTAAACTGAACTTTATTGTGTAGGATTTAAAGTTATTTTTCCGTAAACTCATTTTTTTACATTTTTGGCAAATAAATCGCGAATGCATATTATATAAATCAACACAAAGGGGAAATATATTAAAATACTCTGTATATTTATTCCATCACACAACACACACTTAAAAATATTAAAATACAAATATCCCTAATAGACATTGAATATTATTATAGGTAACCTAGAACTTTATAGCCAAAGTAATATTTTTATAAAGAAATCGTTGAACCCGTCTAAAATACTAAAACCAGTCTTTATGTATCTAGAAAAGTATTTGAAATGTGAACAGACGCCAGCATATCAAGCTAATACAATCTGTCAAATTTCTTTAATAGATTTTCAACTTTATCGGTTAAGAATAAGGTTCAAAGTTGATTGGGAAAATTTGACAGTTTCGGGTAGCTTGATGTGCTAGCGTCTGTACCTATACGTGTGTTTCTTCACATGCGCCCCCGTTAGGTTACGCCGTCCCTTAGGACTTAAAAGTAGACTTCAATAAAGAATGGAAATATGAAGCCATTTTCTAATAAAACTTAGCAAAATAATATTAAGACCTTTACTTTATTTTTATTAAGAAGAAAACGAGGTATTCCGAGAAGTACTCAGACCAATTTAAATAGAAGACAAAAGTAATGGAAAAGGAATGAAATGAAAAATATTTTCATAATTTTTATTGAAACCACGATATAAAGTACATCAATTACATCACAAACCTAAATGAAAGAAAAAGGCGCGGTGATAGTCATTTATTAATTACAAAACTAATTTGTAAACAAACGAAAATAGGTTACTAATTATACCTAGTAATTAATTAAAATATTTGTGCCAGCGACTAATAAACTAATGATAATGACCAAAACGAATAATTGAGTTACAGCAGTTGTTAGTGGGACTAGGTAATTAGGAGTTATAATAATTATTTTAGACAATTATGTAAACAACTTTGTTACAAAAATATAGATAATATACCAGTAGTTGACGTCAGATTTAATTGTGATCATAATTATTTTGCCCTTATGCTAATTTATTTGGCGTCGGCGCAGCACGTCTTCTAAACTGCTCTCTCTCGGTAACTAGCTTCAACTTTCTAAATAACTGACAGACTCTTTGACAATTTAAAAGTGCCTGTACATGGTTTTATGGTGCTTCTAAACGGGCAACATTTTACTGCAATATGTGACTGCAACACAGTGGCCGGCAACATTGCCAGCAATACCAGCCAGACTATGCAATATTGCACTAATGTCCCGGCCATATAGCCACACATGTTTGTTATGGCTGGGTATTGCCAATGCATTTTCGATATGTTGCCGGACGATCGATGAGCGATCGAAAACTGTTGTTTCAGCCACTCTCTATAGTTGTGACATAATGCATCTTTTTCTACCGCGAAATGAAGTTTGGCGTCGTGGCGTGAGTGACGCCGCGATTATTTACTTTATTCTATGCTGGTGGTTACGATGTTGTTTTCTAGGTATATATTATTAATATAAATAAAAAATGAGAAATAATTGGCCTAATAATGACTAATTACATATAGGTACTTCTTTTAAAACAATATGAGCCGCTGTAACAAGAGTGATTTCGTTAGCCATTGTTGCCTGATTGTCTAGCCCGTTTACGAGTGTGAATCATGAGCCATACTGTTGCAAATATATTGTAACACATGGCCCAGCCATAGGTTGCTTAGCCATAAGCTGTAATAAAATGTTTTTGTAATGGCCGACCAATAGTTGCCAATAGTACAGCTACAAATTGACGTGAAAATATAACCCGTTTAGAAGCACCTTAATTGAAATAAAAGTTCGGGTTTGTGATTCTTCCAAAAAATGAGTATCTCCCTAAAATGAAAATTTTGGGAGGAGTATGAAAGTGACAACGGTGACTGAAAAGTTGTGTGGAAATCGTTTGTCATGGTATGGGTATGTGATGCGGAGGAATGAGGAAAATGTCGTAAGGAACGTTTTGGGGATGAATGTGGATGGGTAAAGGAGTAGGGAAGAACAAAGACAGATTTAAGTGTAACAATAGATTTTAATTTATGCTATTCTGAACGTAGGGACCATAATAGCCGTGCCAACAAAAAGGAGGTTTTAGAACCAGTACAAAGTAATACGGACTCACAAAGTTTCTTCGGAAGGGTCGAAATGTACATTGAAAGGATAATCTTGTCAGCGAGGCGACCGAATCAGGCTATAGAACATATCTATCAGTAGTTTGTTTTTCGTCTCCCCTCTTTCTTAAGACGACGAACACTGCTTGTCATATAAAAACAGTTTAGGCTCTGCACACACGTTTTTCTTGCCGTGAAAAACTACGGTTTATTCGCCGTGTGTAAGTACGGTTCGTCAGTTGTGTTACATGGATCACTATGGAAGGTTATTCACAGACACGCTTTAGCTACGGCGCGGCGTGGTTTATATGCCGTATATAGGCACGATTCGTCAGTGTTGTATATCCATACAACACGGACTGAAACGTGTTCGTCAACAAGCTTCCATAGTGAACCCACTATAGAAGCTCGTTGACGGACACGTTTTATATACTGCGCGGTTTATAAGCCATACCGTAAGGAAATCATGCTGTGTACAAAGGGTCTTAGGTGTTAAGGCGACTACATGACCTAAATCGCGGTCTTTGTCGGAATGCATAGAAAAGAAAGACAAGCGCGATGACACAACGCTGGTAATTTATTGCAAAATATGAAGCAATTATCGATTTACAAAAAAATCTATTATTTGGACTAAAAAATTAAAACAATAGAGTTTTAGTATGTTGCTTGTAAAAAAATCTGACAAAAAATCATAATGATTGTATGTATATTAGTGTGAAAAAGAATGTTTTAGAGGTATCTTCATGATTTTTCTACTGTATCAAATTAGTTGTATTATGTTTTCAACACACTATCTACCTAGCATATATCCTGAAGAATATCATAATATTTTTCTGATTTTGTTTACTGTAGTCGATCATACTTATATACTTTTATTGTTTCTAAAACTTGCGTTTTTTAGGTTTAGGTCCTGTAAGCCCTTTAAAACCTCGGTTTTTATTAAATTTAGACAATACTAGTATTGGAACTCAGCAGCTTACTGAGTGTCTACATTTTGTATACAACATCATCAGCCTAGCATATCCCCAACTATATTGGGGTCGGCTTCCAGTCTAACCGGAAATAACTGACTACCAATATGTTACATGAAACGACTACCAATCTGACTTCCACAACCCAATTACTCGGTAACACGATACCCTTCGGTAAGTCTGGTTGCCAGACTTTCGGGGCGTACCTACATAACATACAAAAAAAAAAACACTTTGCTGACCTATTAAATGAAAAAATCGTGTGACAAAAAAATACAACATTCTCTTTGACCTCGCTCTCCCTTTGCCAGATAAATCTTTTATCTCAGTAAGTGCTAACGCTCACAAAAAGTACCAAATTGACCTTTAAGCTCCACATTCACCTGTGATCCAACACAAATCACCTCGTTCAAGTACAATCGAGTCTATTGTCAGTCATTTGTGGGACGATCTTGGGTTAACAAGGAATGTCCGTGTGTCCGCCTTTTATTCAATTTAGTACACGGAACGTAGGTAATGATACGGGGGACGAGGAACTGTTCTTTGTGTACCGATGAAAGGAACTGTGATATGAGTTTCGAACATCATTATTTGTGTCTTGGCAGTGGCGTGTTTTGTGCCAATTTACAAGGCTAGGGTAGGTTTGGTTTTCGAAGAAACGTTACGAGTTTTCTAGAAAACTCTGTATTTGGACAGCTGCTATTATGTGAACTGTCACTGTCACACAAGTTTTTTGACAACTTACCGGTGGTAATTTTCACCAGTATTTGACATTAAGGTGTCAACAATTCTCTCTCTCAAAGAAGTCTAAGCTAGAGCCATATCCTAAGAAACGCTCTGTTTTCTTTCTCCTCTTTGCTTTCTGATTTTCATGCCAACAGCAACCCAACAACCGTGCCTCGGAAAGCACGTTAAGCCGTTGGTCCCGGCTGTCATTCGTGGATCTTTGACAGTCGTTACGGGTAGTCAGAAGCCCGAAAGTCTGACAACCAGTCTTACCAAGGGGTATCGTATTACCCAGTAACTGGGTTGTGGAGGTCAGATAGGCAGTCGCTCCATGTAAAATACTGGTATTCAGCTGCATCCGGTTAGACTGGAAGCCGACCCCAACTAGTTGGGAAAAGGCTAGGCAGATGATGAGCAACCCAACAACAACCTTATTTGAATAGAAATAAAGATCACTGTGATTTGGACAGTGATGCAAAATCAGCGGTAAGATAACTATGAAAGAACTGTACCGTTCTAATATGACGGAACCGATTAACGAAGAAACCCAAGCTTGACTTACATAATTTGCCAAGGCTTTTTTGTAACTGTTTCGGGAGGCTTTCAGTCAGAAAAGAATGTAAATGAGAAAAAGTAAGAATGAAGCGAAATAAATACTTACGTTTATTAATGCCGTAATGCCATTTGTACCTCCGCAAACCTATTAATAGTGCTGCTACCTATTAATAGTGTAGCTATTTGATTTTTAGGGTTCCGTAGCTCAAAAGGACAAACGGCACCCTTATAAGATCACTTCGTTGTCCGTCTATCTGTCGTCGGTCAAGACCCTTTTTCTCAGGAACGCGTAGAGTTATCAAATTAATATCAAATACTCAGGGCTGCAATCCCTTGAAGCAGTAAAAATATCGAACTTCTAAGTCAACGCAATCAAACGATACGGGCGTTTATGTTCCGGAATCAAAACCTATAGGGTACTTCCCGTTGACTCAGAATTATGAAATTTGTCAAGAAGCAATGTCATGTAGCACAAGTACCTAAAGGAAAAAAATCCGAAAACTGTTTTATAGTTACATTACAAATAAAAAAAAATCCCGTGATAAACTATTTACATACCTACTTGTTTGTACGGAACCCTCGGTGCGCGAGTTCGACTCGAACTTGACCGGTTGTATTGGTATTTTGATTACTATCTTTTTAGTTGGTTGTTACCGTACCTTTCAACAGTAATTTTTCACAACCAGATTTCTCTCGGCAGCATCAGAGGTCTCCATATAAGAACGATCACCGATCCATAGACTAACCGTAGCAAGCGATGTTTAACCTCACAAATCGTTCGACCAGCTGTTATTTAGCCATAGACCACTCTATAAGTAAAACCATATATGTATGTTACGTAAGACGTCGAAATATTGAAGAAAGTATTTTTGTTTCGTCGGTCGATACCCGTTCCGAAACAAATATTGTAACCGTATGTACAGGAAGTATTATGTTAACCCTCTGTCTAGGCCCGAATTTAGATGTAAGCTTGCCTGTCAATACGGTAGGGTAGTTTAACTATAAGTCATGAAGGTTAATGCATTGAGACCATAGATAATAGAATGCATTGGGTAGACCATAGATAAGAATAGTAATTCTTGTGAGTGACGTAAAAATGTAACGAAGGCTATCTAAAATTGTGCTCCTAATTAGCACAGAATAATTAATACAATACTTAGAGTGAGAACCAATATGTACCTAAAGTAAATTATTATGATGATGACTAAACTATAATAATAATTTATTGAAGTGATAACTTCTTTAGGCGCGTTGGATATTTTTTGAGATGGAAAAAACCATTGAACACGCGACACTGTTACCGACACCGCGCTACATTCGGATGTGTTCGGCTGTCCTCGGGATGTACTCGGTTTTAATGCATTTCCGATATGTCAGTGAGCGATGGCGAAGTATTCTGTTTGTGTTTTGTTTATATGACGATTAAAAAAATACGCACAAAATTGTTCAAGTTTTCACTTCTGTTGGTACTCCCGGTGTGCCATTTTTTATTTATTTATTTATAGTTAATTAAAACGGTACAACACCAATTATTAAGTTGACAGTAATTATGTTAAATATAGTTTAATTTAGAACTAAAATGGCACAGTGGACTCCTTTGTATACTTTCTCTCAGAACACCAGACATATAATTTTACTCCATTCATCCGCAAACATATCACATTCAGGGTTGGCAGTCAGAAGGACATTTAGCACCTTTAGAGTACAACAGACTGGGTATTCGGCTCTGGCTACAGTTTTAGAAAGCCGGCAGAAAAGGCCATGGAGCTCTGGGCAGTCGATACGTCCCCGTAAGGTCTTATAGGCTACCGTGAGTTAATCAGAGCCACTTCTTACTTCCAATGAGTTAAAGCCCAACGTCCCTAAAAGATAATTGGTACGGTACCTTTGGAAGAGGCATCTTAAGAAAGTTTTCTGTACCTTTTCTAGCATCAGTGTTTGGGTCGCGTCATAGGGTTGCCAGACAGAGGCACTGGACTCGAGTTTGCTTCGAACCAGAGCGGTGTACAACAGCCTAATATTAATTAGATTGCGAAAGTCACGAGAATTTCTCAAAACAAATCCCAAGCGCCTGAAAGATTCCTTCGCAAGGGCAGAAATGTGATCTTTAAAAGTCAGACAGCGGTCGAAAGTCACTCCCAAATCCTTTGTGTTGGTGACACAAGTAATTATTTCACCACCCAAGCTATAATCATGATGAATTGGCCGCAACCCTCTATCGGGTGTCAATAAAATAATCCATACTAATATTGTAAATGCGAAAGTGTGTCTGTCTGTCTGTTACATCTTCACGCTTAAACCGCTGAACCGATTTAGATGAAATTCGGTATATAGTTTGAGTCCCGGGAAAGGACAAAGAATAGTTTTTATCCCGATATTCCCAAGGGAAACTTATGCGGGTGAAACCGCGGGGCGCTGCTTGTCACACTATCACACTAATATTATAAGGGCGTTAGTTTGTGAGTGTGTGTGTATATTTGTTACTTCTTAACGCTCAAACGGCTAGACCAATTTTGATGAAATTTTGTATGGAGGTAGCTGACCCTGGATTAACATATAGGCTACATTTTATCCCGATATTCCCACGGGATCGACACTTATGCGGGTGAAACCGCGGGGCGCAGCTAGTAATAAATAATAAAGAGAATATATTTAATTTTTGTATGTTTGTTTGTTACGCTAAAACAGCTGAACAGATTTGGATGAAATTTGGCACATAAATAGACCATATCCTGGATTAGGACATAGAATTTTTTTTTATCTTGATATTTTTAGGGAATCGAGACTAATGCAGATGAAACCTCTGGGCGCAGCTAGTACCTACATACATAAACTCCCAAATTATTTTTTCATTATTTTCATATTAGACAGAACCAACAGAACGCCACGGGCTACGATTGACATCCTGGCTTGTTTTTATTTTGCTATCACATTGGCTTAGCTTTTTAAAAAGGGCATCAACGATAAAAATCCGTAGGTATAGTTATAATTTGTCATAATCTAGGTATATCCTAAAAAAACAACTTATTGAGAAGGACATCGCATTTAAACTACAATTTCTAGACGTTCTCGTCATTTGCTTGGCTAATGAACTAGAGGGCAATAGAAAATAACACCATTTCGGTTACAACACAGATCAATAGATGAATGAACATATAATAAGTAGGTATATAATAGTTGTTGTTGAACACATAAGTATGTAATAATTTATAATAATAGCTGTTCTGTGTTATTGTTATGTATAAGATTTATATAGATTAAGATAATTAGTATGTTATAGAAGTTTCTTATTAGGTTAATTTAATAGGTATTGTAAGTATATAAATACCACACCTTCGCATTAGGTTAATCCTCTTATGATATTCGTAAAGGTAATTATAAATAAATAAAAATAAGAGCCGAGCTCAAATCAGTCTAGATTAACAGGCTTCATTAAGCTCAATAATGAACACTAGATCTATCGTAGGCCAAAATATCTTCACATTAAGGTCTCGAACGTCATTACTGAGCTGTCATTATGTACAGACGCCAGCACATCAAGCTACCCGAAACTGTCAAACTTTCCCAATCAATATTGAACTTTATGATTTAGTGATAAAGTTGAAAATCTATTAAAGAAATTTGACAGATTGGAGTAGCTTGATGTGCTGGCGTCTGTACGTACGACTTCATTGCCTTTGAGATTATAATTTATAGTCTTCCTCAGATTCTCGACACGGCTTAATGATCGGGATTCATTTGAGATTTACCCTAATTAGTGCTAGATGTGTTGATTGCAGAGATTGGGAGTCTGAGGTTTTATTTAGTGTTATTTCTTAGCTGAGGGTACATCACCATTATTATAGAGATTATCGATTTATTTTGTAGTGAAGTACTTTTTGTAATTATAGGGCTTGTGGCTAAGTAATGACAGCCGCACCCGCACGGGTCAATCGATCAGGGGCCCGATTCTGTAAAATAACTAACTTGTCAATCGTGTGTCGGTAGTGTGTCAGTAGTGTCTCAATAGAATAGTCATTGACATTTGGTATTCTACAAGCTTCAGTGGTGTCTCAGTAGTGTGTCGATTGTATGTCGATAGTGTGGCAGTACAATAGTTTTCAGTGTTGCTAACAAAAATAAACCATCTGCATAAAAATTCTCTACATTTAAAAATAATTTTGACACAACTAAAATGGAATTTTACAATCGCGACTCGTCGATACGTGGTACTTGTTTGCCCTATCCCGTGAATTTTTTTTTAGAGCCGCAGGCGCGCATGGTGTGGATTTGGAGTGTTTTTTAAGGAATTTGTCACTTTTTGTATGGAAAATATAAAAAATTATTACCTACATGTTGAGTTTTAGGGGTTTATGGGTTTCCTAAAGGGGGTCGAAATTTTTATTATTTTTGCGATAGGACACACCATTTTCGAGATATAAGCAATTGAAAAAAAAAAGATACAGTAGTTTTTGCACTTGAAATCGAGGTGTTGGTGTGAATTTCTATTCATGACGACTAAATTTTATTCCACACCTTTTTACATGCACACTTTATTTAAAATTTAAAAAAATAAACAAATTGAACCAAATCAACAATAGCGGAAAGAGGTGTCGTTGTTCGATGGCTTCATAATGGCGGTTCGATGGCCAAAATACTATTCAAACACGATAGATACAAGTGTCAAATACACTTAAAAATATTACAGACTACCAATAGTATTAATAGTCTTACTGTGGCGTTTCAATGGCACCACAGTGGCAAGTTAATGACCAATAAATAACTTGTAGAATGCCAAATGTCAATGACTATTCTATTGAGACACTACTGACACACTACCGACACACGATTGACAAGTTAGTATTTTACAGAATCGGGCCCCAGGTTAAGTTACGCTTGTCGCGGTTGGTCCGTGGATGTGTAACGTGAATCTTTACATACCAAGACCTCTTCATGTCTCGGAAAGCACGTTAAGCCATTGGTCCGGGCTGTCATTCGTGAATCTTTGACAGTCGTTACAGATCTTCAGAAGCCCAAAAGTCTGACAACAACATCAACAATAACAACAGTCTTACCAAGGGGTATAATATTACCCGATAACTGGGTTGTCGAGGTCAGATAGGCAGTCGCTCCATGTAAAATACTGGTATTAAGCTGCATCCTGTTAGACTGGAAGCCAAGCCAACATAGTTGGGAAAAGGTTAAGTAGATGATTTTTAGTAAGTGCCTATTGAGCATAATAAAAGTACAATACATAGCTTAATACTATATTAATAAGTACATTGTACGCTATGCGCTACGTTGTAGCACAGGAATGCGAGAAAACCATTAAGCTGGTGCAGTATTTTTGCTATCACATAAGGTTAGTTACCCATCCACACTGGGCCCATGTGATATAATACGGCCCAGGCCGTCTCACCGAAAGGAGGCCTGCGTCCCGGCAGAGGGAACATTATAGGTTGATTATAAGCTTAGTTGCGAGTTTTCCTTTACACCCCACACAAGTTGTGATACATGTTTTTGAAAAATCTTGTATAAAACAATGTCAATGTGTGTGTCTTGTTTATATGTATTGACGTTGTCTCAGACACGTATTTAAAAAAAAAACGCCTTTTTGTCATTTTTGACAAGTATTTTACAAGTTTTGTTTACAACAAGTCTTCATGACTTGTTTAAACGATAGACGGAAATAGATACAACAAATAGAAACAGTAGACAGTAGATACAACATGTTTATAGATACTTTGTAAAAAATCATCTGATTGTTTGACATGACTTCTTATTTGGACTAGACTATTACATCCTAAATGCCTACTAAAAAGTCTCTTTGTAAATGAAGCACCAATATTATTATAGCCTAAATAGGTTACCTTAATTACTTACGCTTTTCCGAAAACATTTCATTTTGTTAAAATGTTTTTCTAAATCAATCAACTCAAATACTCTTCAAAAAGTTTATACAAACTTATAAGGGCCTGTACACACCACGTTTATTAAACGCGCCGTCGACGCGCGTTTTAGAAACGCGCGTCGACGGCGCGCTTTTATCCTACACAGCAGTTTGTTGTCGTTTGTATCGATTCAAACGCGCGGCACCGGCGCGTCTGTATCGATACACACGCGCGTTAGCATAGCGTTTGTATCGATTCAAACGCGTATTTGAATTTATACAGATGTGCAAAGGTCTACAGGCTACGTCTGACTTGCGTGCGTATCGCGTCTGTATCGCTACAAACGCGCATCAACGGCGCGTTTAAAAACGTGGTGTGCACAGGCCCTTATATGGAGGTCCTAAAACCACAGCTAAAACTCAAAATGTGTTCAGAATTTAACTTTAATTGCTTAATAATACTTCGGATTGTTTGCCTACTAATCTGTTTGATTAATAAATTGAAGGATTGTTTGTACTGGAGTTACCTAGATAAAATTGGGACGAACGAACTTTTGCAGTACCTAAACTTTTACCTTTGATAAAGTTTAGTAACTATTTGGCACTAGACGAAGTCCTAAACAAATAAGCTTCTGCTAAATAAAAGGTTGTTAACCTCATCGACAAATACATTACCAATTATCACTTTTGTGTTGGTGTAAGGAACGATTAAGTTTTTCTGTCACATTATTGCGTTGATATCGTTACATCATGATTGCGATATCAAGAGACCCGCACCTTAAATGCGTAACACACTATTACTCGCTTTTTGAATCATTTTGAAGCATATTGCTAATTAATTGCTCCATATGTTCGAAAAGTGTGTCTGCTCAACAACGTAAATAACGCAATGAATGTTGTTGAACTGTCAAAGTGAAATCCATTGCTACTGATACTGTGTTACGCAATTACCCTGCCGTTCTATTTTACCACAGGAAGACTATTTCCTTGTGAGTCAGGCGATGAGAAGTCGCAAATCTTCATGCGGCGAATTCAGGAAGAACCTAGAGGAAGTGAGAGGTGTGCAAATTAGCCTGTGGACGGTTAGGAATTCTAATACGGATGCTTTTCGCTGCCAATTTACGCAGTCATCGCCAAGCCCATGGCATTACATACCATTATCCAATGAGCACAGAGTTGCCAGACTTTGGTGACACTGACAGCTCTTGAACGCAATTTAGATGTGCTGATCACGTTGTTTCGTTGTCCGCTCTTGATTCCATCATATTATTGCGTGAATATAGTTACGTCATAGAAAAATAAATAATCTATACATCTATCTATACAAATCTTTATACATATATACAATACATATACATACAAATAAATAAAATGAGAATGTCTGTTTGTAATATTAAAATAACCGCTTTTTACTAAATGCATATGGATGTAGGTATACACGGTACATATTCCAAAATAATTTTTTTTACTATTTTTGTCTGTCTGTTTGTTCCCGCTAATCTCTAAAACGGCTGGACCGATTTTGACGGGACTTTCACTGGCAGATAGCTGATATAATATGGAGTAACTTAGGCTACTTTGATTTTAGAAAAAAAAATAGGGTCCCACGAAAAAAAATTAAAATCGCAAACTCTGCGCACTGAACAATAACTTGTTTGTTAAATTCCACGCGGACGAAGTCGCAGGTAACAGCTAGTATTTCGTATAAAAGCGAAACTTTCGTTCCGGACGCCATCAAAATCATGCTCTTAGCACGTTCTACATTACCTTTTGGGGCTTAATACGCCTAGTTTTTCCTGTCCTTTGATTACGTTTAATGAGTTCCTTTATGTTGACATCCAATATTTATGTATTTCCCTACTCATTTATTAAAGAACACGGCGTTCGTATATATGTATGTATGTCACACCCAATATGAATAAGAATAATTTCTTGGTCACATTTGGTAATCAATACTTCCACACGAGTAAAGCTGCGAGCAAAATGAATACAGTAAATTTTAATAAGCCGCAAGGAATGAAAAATAATGATTGTGTATTTATAGTCAAGAATATTATGTAGTGTTTATCGAAGCGGAAAGATATCGACATCGAAACAGTACCTATACCACTGAAATGGGCGTAAGGATGTGCGTAGACTGAGTCAAGACTCCCATTAGACGGATTATCACTCTATGAGCCCCGCGGTTTCACCCGCATAAGACTCGATCCCGTGGGAATATTGGGATAAAAAGTAGCCTATATGTTAATCCAGGGTGTCAGCTACCTCCACACAAAATTTTATCAAAACTGTTTCAGCCGTTTGAGCGTGAAGAAATAACAAACATATAAACACACACAAACTTTCGCCTCTATAATGAAAACAACGAATGTGCGCACACTTGCAATGATACAGTCTCATAGAATAGAATACTGTTAGCACAATCAACCTATAATGTTCCTATTGCTGGGACGCAGGCCTCCTCACTGGTAGGCCTTAATTCACCACGCGGGCCCAATGCGGGTTGGTTAATGTTGCATGTCGTAATATTTGGATCTAGGACATGGCGGTTTCCTCACGATGTTTTCCTTCACCGTTTTGAGAGCAGTGGTGATGAAATAATTTACACAACGTAAAGCGCCTGTCTGGGTTCAAACCTACGACCAACAACTCGTAAGTCGCGGCCATTGGGCGACAATGCGTTTATTTCCTATAGTTATAACAGTTTGCTGTTACCATACATGGACATGTGTCTGATTATACGAGTGGACAGACCAAGTATTCTCACTACGTGAAACTTCCTTATACAAGTACATCTTAGAATCCTCATTCATAATGGGAGCATCTTGGGAATGTAATTCTCCCCACATAAGTACTTGGCTACCTCGAGTGCATACCTACATACTGGTCAAGAAATGTTCCACAATTTCCCTATGCTAAGGATATTGAGCGGGCTAAACTTGGGTCAGCTTGAAATAGATTTTGTGTGGTCAGCATGTGCTACGTTGTCTACAAAAATGTTTAGTAGCTGCTATGTGAAAGGTCGAATGCTTTAGATCTTTTTAGTAATCTTTTTATTGTGAATTTTAGGTCAGATTTATGTGTACCTAGCTGACCCAGCGAACTTTGTAGCGCCTCAGAATCAATAAGTAAAGAATATATGAGAAAACGAATTACCTTCTTTATTATTGTTTTCGCGAAATTTTCCCATGGTTTAATAGTTATTCTGCTCTTTGGGGTGGAGACAATTCCAAAAAATCAAAGATAATAATAATCGGTCCAGCCGATCTTGAGTTATAAAAATGGTGTAAATAACCCGAATTTATTTTATTTATATAAGATTTTGTTTGATAGATCCCAATTTATCAAGAACGAATCCAGTCTAACGACTAAGATTTTTGAATGACTGCTTGATTGATCAGAGAACCTTTGCCAATGTAAAAAAAAATATAACATTGCGAATATTATGTCGGTACACACGACCATATCAACCTATATAAGGTGTTAAAAAATTAACCTTACAAACTTTAAGAGGTGCTTTAGACCATCGAACTGAACAAATTTCACTATGGGACCAACTTTGAAATCACGAAAAAAAATCAGCTTAATTATGTCGTCGTACGTACTATCAAGAAGTAATAAACACACATTTTTTTTTCTTTCCATCTACATTTTTCTTCTGAGTCTGAGAAATAGATAATTTAATTCAAGAGATAGCTTTATCACATTACAAACCTACTATCAATAACATCTAAGTACTAGAAAGCTTCCTCCCACTCATACGGGAATAGAGTATTATATACCTCGTCTGATATATTTAATTATTCGCAGGCCCTTATTGTATCTTCTTTGCGAGTGACTTTTACCGGGTATAAACATAACAATATTTACTTACACAGTATTCATAGTAACGTATCTTTTCTAGGAACATAAGGATTCCACTATGATCTAGAATTGAATATCTTCTAAGAAATTTCCATTAATTTCAATCTTCACACGAAGGCAGTTTATCTCAAAACAAGATAGAAAGCTCTTTTTCGATTAAATAAAGTTGCTCTAAGGACAGGGGCGACGAGTTTATCACAATATTAGTCGAACAAACATTTGATCGAATGATTAGAAAAATCGAGTTTGAAAGGCTTTAGTCGGGAGGCGCGCTGCTTTATCGATCTTCGTTTCAGTCCCACCTCATTTATTGTAAAACAAAGATCCTAAGATTTCTCTCTATTATTTAAGGCGGGGTATAGCGCATCGCGACAGCAAAAAAAGTTCGAAACGGCGATGCGTTTGATGTTAGTTGAATCGAATGACCGCCAAAATAAAAGTAATTTTGCCGTTTTAATTAAATTAAAATAATATATTTATGCACGGCTCAGTGGAATAATTTTTAGGTATTTCTTTAGTTGATTGAATTCCCTTGATTATCGGTTCGTGTCCATAGGAAACGATCAACATTTTGAGAATTATGCGATGAAAAAATAAATTGAGCTCTGTTTTAGTATTGTTTTATCATGATATTATTTTATTTTTCTGAAATATTTTTGAATAAGTCTTTTCTAAGAACATTTTTACAGTACATTCAATTTTCTTCTGGCTTGTAATATGTAACAATACGCCTAAAGGTCATAGCACACATAAAGGATCGTCACCGTATCGCCTTTCGCCTCGCCGTCAAGCAGGCGTCAACCTAACGTAAGCACGTAACCAAAGCGGCTCAGCAGCTCCGATACGTCGACTCGGCTATGGCTAAGCGACACCGCGCTTACGGCTCGCCGACCGCTGGTTGATGGTGAGAGACGTAAGCGCGGGGACGACGAGCCGTAAGGGCGGGAACTGCAAGATGACCACGCACCGCACCGCGGTTCGTGAGCTTGTCCCGAGGCGAGGCGATTACGTTACGATTCCGATTAGTGTGCGTTGCAGTAGAGAGTTTTATACAAAGAATACTGAATGACTCGAGTTGATACGGTGACGATCAATTTTCGATTTAATATGTGTGCCTTAACTGTGCGATAAAAAGCTGGGCGTTTTACGGTGTCCAGCGCTTTAATTGCTTGTTGTTGGATTGTTAAATTATTAACAATATATACTAGTATAATCGTCTTATTATCAGCTAAACTAGACTGTCAAAATTAACCCAAATATCACCAGTTAAGAAAAACCTAGACAATGTAAGAAATATCGAGAAAACTATCAAGCTATATAAATGCCTGGTAGGGGGCCCCTATAATACATACGTAACAGTTTGAGTCCGGACGAGAGCAATTTTTCGGCCAAGTAACGTCGAATCTTTGGCCTTTTTACCGCCGAGGACGATGTTCGGATACTTTTGTTATTTTCCGACAGAGATCGTTCGCAAGAGTTATGCATTTGTTTTTTTTTTTTGCGTAGAATTCACTGGGACTTTTTTCGCTTCGATATTTCCATTCAGCCTAATTTTTGGCAGTTTCAGGAATTATTTTCTATGTTTTTGGAAGAGGGAAAGGTAATTTAGATCAGATAAAGGTTAGTTACTAAAATATCAAGATCAATATCCGCATCTGTGTTTACTTTTTGTTTGATCGGATAGCAATAATATTGATGTTTAGGTATTAGGGGTTGTTATCCTTTCCACAAGGGAACCTTTTATTGACTTTTGCTTAGAACAACTACATAAACCAACCCTTTTATTCAAATAAACGCTGTCCTCAGGCCGTTCGCGCTCCCCTAAAGAAACACGGAAGCCGAACTCGAATCCCGATTAATCGGCCTTTCTCTAGTAACAACATTATACTGTATACCTTGTTGAAATTCCCCACACTGATGCGTGTGGAACGTATGTCTTGGACGCGAATCGAATTTATTAATATAGTTGCCACGTATTTTTTATTTTAATATATATTTTTCGGTGGCAAACTTTTTGGTTGATCCCTCGGGGGTGACGGACGAAGAATATTAATACATTCATCTCCAGGGAAGTGGATCAGTAGTGATGTAACTTAACGTGTTATTCGACGACGTTTCATTTTGTTTTATTGTTTTTCTATCATTATAAGGAATCCAGTAAACGTGATAAGGAATCTAATCTGTTTTTTGCCGTAATGATTTTAGCCCTATCTTTGAGAGAGACGATGCTGAACGTATCTTATGGAACACTTTAGAAAGGTTCTGGGCTTGCATCCAAGGGTTCCGTTGACCCTCGTCAGGGCCAAAACCTCTAGGAAACTGTCACTTGTTAAGTTTTCCGTGCCGTGGTCGCTTTTCCTTTATTTCCCATTTTCGCTTACCTACATCAAAATAAAATTAGCATCTTAATCTTGTCTCTTGGGTTTGATACTTTAACATTAATAATCATGAATAACACATGAATAATATAATATTATTTATGGGAGTACGAGCGTACTTTGATATTGGAATTCAATTGGTTGTTTATTAATTACTTAATCGAGAAGCAATTTTGAGCATCAAGCCGCTAATTGCTGTGCTCTCAATAATTGTTAGGCATGTAATTACCAAATTGTTGGCGTTGGAAATTCTTCGCAAAAATTGGGTTGTTGTTAACATTCTCCTTCTTTGTTCGCTGTGTAACGTTATTAAGTCATTATAAGCTAATTTAGGGCGTCTCGTTATGTTAGTGTTATTAACGTTAGTGTGTGCGCATATTTATATTTTATTTAATGTGCTAAAAACGAGCCTTTGGAAGTGAAAGCATTCATAAAATGTCAAGCAGGAAATGGTCAAAGTAGACATTTAGGTAATTCCCTAGGTGTTACGGTTTGAGATTTTCTTTTGCGAAATAGTTGATTATGAGATATGTATAGTAGGTTCCTAAAAGTTTGTTTCAAGGAGTGCCAGGGTAGCCCGCGACAGTACTAACTAATGGGGTCCACTAGGGCCGACGCCTGCCAGGGTCGCGGGTTGTTCGAAAGAGTTACCATGGCCCCTGGCACAGGCAACTGAAGGAACACGGGTGGTTTTTAGTCAGTAAACTCTGAAATGCCCCCTCCCGCTCCGTCCAGAGCGGGAGAAGTTATTTAATTGATTTCCCACTAAAAAAAAAGGGTAGCCCGTAAAATTCAAATTTTCTTACGTTTTTTGAATGTCAGTTTCAGATTGCATGGGAATTAAAATATAACAACCGTAACAAGTATGTACAGTAGCCTCTAAAAGTGATTTCACATTTTGCCACTTCAGCTGTGATGGGACTACACGACTGAAATTGACTGGTGACTGGGCGACTCCAGGTATTCGTAAAAGCAGGGAAAAACTTTTTGAACTTTATGGCTTAAAGCAACATATGAATAATACAAACTTTCATCAGTATGTTGCAAAATATTCAAAAACTTTTAAAAGTGTGTGCCAAATAGCTAAAGCTCTTTATATTAGCAATAAAATAAAATCAGCTGATGATAAAATAAAAACTACCTGGCAAATAATAAATAATGAAACAGGTAGAAAAAAACAGCGTAATACTGAATTTAATTTAGAGACTGCACATGGCCCCATCAACTCAGATGTAGAAATAGCTCAGGAATTTGAAAACTTTTTTTGCTAATATTCCCATTAAAACTACTGAAGCTTTAAATTCATCCCCCACGCTTTCTGCTGCCTTACTTAAAAAGAATGTAAAGGCATGCCCTTTGGAGTTTAGGTTTCAGCATACAAACCCCCAGGCTGTTATAAAAGCTTTTAAAGATCTTAAAATTAAATCAACAGAAGATCTCTGGGGAATGTCTGTAAAAGTATGTAGATCTTTTATCGAAACCATTGCACCCTATTTAGCTTTCATATTTAACACCAGTGTTGACCAAGGAGTCTTTCCAGATCTTATGAAACATAGTAAAGTAGTACCACTGTTCAAATCCGGTGATAGTAAAGAACCCAACAATTATAGGCCTGTGTCAATTCTGCCAGTTCTCAGTAAGGTGTTTGAAAAGTTGATGCTCAATCAAATGTTACGTCACTTTAATAAAAATTCCATCTTTCATGAACACCAGTACGGTTTCACCAAAGGGCGTTGCACTACTGACGCCGGTGTTACCCTAATAAAGAACATTTTTAACGCCTGGGAAGAAGCACAAGATGCCATTGGAATCTTTTGCGACCTCTCTAAGGCGTTCGATTGCGTAAACCATGAGACACTTCTGATGAAACTGGAGCACTATGGGATTAGAAAAACAGCACTTGATTTGCTAAGATCATACCTGAAAGATAGAAAGGTTAAAGTTCATGTAAACGGCGTAAACTCGTTGGGGTCTGAAATGACAATGGGCGTTCCTCAAGGTTCGATATTGGGTCCATTCCTTTTTTTAGTTTACATTAATGATTTACCCCAATTACTTCAAAATCAACCGAAGATGGTGTTATTTGCTGATGACACATCGCTGATCTTTAAAATAGACCGACGGTCACAAAATCTTGACGACGTGAATAACTCTATTCTTCAGGTCCAAGATTGGTTTACGGTAAATAATTTAGTACTAAATGAAAAAAAAACCAAATGCATTAGATTTAAATTACCGAATGTTAAAAGTAATGAATGTGACGTCATATTGAATGGACAAAAACTAGAATTTATTCGTCAGGCAGTTTTCCTAGGAATCACGCTAGACGAGAAATTACAATGGGGACCTCATATAACATCTATTGCGGGGCGGCTCAGCTCGGCCGCTTATGCTGTTAGAAAGATAAGACAGTTAACAGATGTAGAAACCGCACGTTTGGTCTATTTTAGTTACTTCCACAGTATTATGTCATATGGTATTTTACTATGGGGTCGGGCTGCTGACATTGAATCCATTTTTATTTTACAAAAGAGAGCTGTCAGAGCCATTTACAATCTACGTCGCCGCGAATCTCTTAGGGAACTATTTAAAAAGGTTAATATCATGACGGTACCTTGCCAATTCATTTATGAAAATATTATGTACGTTAGAAAAAATCAACATCTTTTTAATAAAATAAGTGATAGACATAATTTTAATACTAGAAATAAAGATAAATTAGATCAACCTTTTTTCAGATTATCTAAAGTACAGGCATCTTTTATGGGGTACTGTGTTAAATGCTACAACAAAATACCTGGTGACATATTGCAATTAAATGAAAGAAAATTTAAAACTCATATTAAAAGTACACTTTGTAAACAAGGATATTACAAATTAGAAGATTACATCCAAGATAAGAATGCTTGGAAACATGCTGGTCCTGCTCCATAGGACAATCTAGAGTCTAGACAAAATCAAACTGGTCGCTAATTTAATTTATATATTTTTTTATGACATTAGTTTTACTTTTTGTGGCTACAGTAACTCACACACTTGTTAAAATTATATAAAAATAATCTACTTTAACAATAGTTGTAAATATGTGAGCACCATGTATCTATCACATAATTGATTTACCTGTCATTGCTTTATTTTTAATTCTTTTTACCTTTTGTTGGCAGACTAATTTTTATTCTAGATGCATCGTCTTCACATATAATTATATAATTAATGTACCTATACAGAACTTGTAAAACATTTTAAAAGAGTAACGGTGGAGTTTCTTGCCCATTCTTCTCCATACGAAAACTACCTTTTGGAATGGGCGACTAGAATCAATTGTTTTTACTATAATTTTTGACGTTCAAAAGTGCCTTTACTGTGCCTAATTGAAATAAATGATTTGACTTTGACTTTGACTTTGACTTTGTACAGGACCTAAACGCAAAAAACGAAAGTTTTATAATGCCTAAAAGTATATGATCGACTATAGTAAAGAAAATCAGAAAAATATATGATATTCTTCAGAATATATGCTAGTTAGATAGTGTGTTGAAAAAATAATACAACTAATTTGATACGATAGATAAAAAATAATGAAAATACCTCTAAAAATTTTATTTTTACAATCAAAACCATACTAATGTAGGTACATACAATCATTCTGATTTCTTGTCAGATTATTCTACAAGCAACGTACTAAAGCACTAATGCACTAGTGTTTTAATTGTTTAGTTGAAACAATCGATTTTTTGTAAATAGATAATTGCTTAATATTTTGCAATAAATTACCAGCGTTGTGTCATCGTGCTTTTCTTTATTTTCTATGCAGTCCGACAGTGACCGCGCTTTAGGTCATGTAGTCCCCTTAAATAAAAAAAATATGGGATAATATATTTTTTATGATAAGTCGAAGTTAGTTGAATTAGTCAATAAAAACGGTAAAGCAGTTCAAACATTTGGATCACTAGAATTTTAAATAATTATCTGGTGTGTCAAAGCTGAAATGGAAAAATGTCACTAACTTTTGGAGGTCACTGTATTTACAGAATTATAATCATTAAATTCATCAATACAAGCGTCTAAGTTCATGTAACCCTATTGAATTACTATTTCATGAAATATCAATCAATGTCTAGTAAGTTAGTTAGTCTTTTATTTTAGTATAAGTCGTATATAGTTATATTTATATAATAAATAAATATTATAATGAGCTTGATATTATCAATCAATAGGGTCATACTATACGAAGCCCTAAAAATAAACATCGATAATATCTCCAAATATAAAAGCTATCACCGCTATCCTTATCACACAAGTCCCTGCAATTACTCAGCAATTTTGCCCAGTAGGTAGTAGGTGTCTATTTCTAATAATCAGCTGACTATTGTCCGTTCACCTTGTATATCACAATCAGTCCACAATGATGGGTGATTCTCCCTTATCAACAAGATCATTACTGAGCAGTAAGGGGGTATTGTGTGATTGATAAGGATCGGCCAGTACCCTGGATATGATTTGTGGTAATGACCCGACAAAATAATAATATTATCTGTGTTGTGTTTATCAATTATTTGATGGTTTGCGCGATGCTATCGGCAATATGGTGGCGGTATGGTGTTTTGATATAGGGAGTCTTGTTTTCGTCCAATTTCATTAATGTTCCTGACAATTAAAGTAGCACTTGTACTGCGGGGGGTAATTGCGTAACAAACGAACAGTAGGAATGGCTTTCATTTTGACAGTTCAACATCATTCATTGCGTTATTAACGTTGTTGAGCAGCCAAATTTTTCAAATATATGAAGCAATGAATCAGCAATATCTTACAAAATGATTCAGATTGAGATTGATAGAGTGTTATGCAATTAGGATGCTGTATCTATTATAAGTATAATATTGCCCTAGATTCTCTTAAGTGTCGTGAACATGCACTGGCGTTCCAATAAATACTAGGACATAAGAAGCCCCCCAAAAGATTGTTGTTGTTGATTGTTGTTCCGGGTCTGGGACGTAACCTACATACCTACGTAGATTGCATCCGGCCAACCTAGGTACGTAAAACCTATGGCATAAAACGCCTACATACATACAAACATTGCCTCCATATATTATGTAGGTTGCGTATTATTATTTAAAAAAAAGATTGATGAATATATACCTAACTCCCGTTCGGCCGACGAGGGAATGCTTTTTTGACACTTGTCAGTTTCATTTAAACGAATACGTGTTTTGCGAATTTGATCTTTATTAATTACTAGAATTGTCACACTGTCAGGTATCAGGAACGCATTTGTCGACGGCTGAGAGAAAAGATTATATGTTTTATTTTGTTTTTATTTCTTACTCTTACTTCACCTACAACAAATTTCTTTATACTTTCTGTTGAAAGTACTATCATGCCATAAAAGGTATTTCCCAAAAAAACATAAGTTACTATTAAAAATATTTCACTCGGCAAGGCACGCGACTTGATTGATGTAGTCATGTACCTATAAGTTTGTTAAGAAAAAGTTGTGCAACGGTTAGTCGTACAAGATGAATCGATTATCTCAGTCGAGTGAGCGATTAGGTTAACAAGCATGTAAGAGTATTTTTGCCGCATTTGATGGACGGAAGGGCGAAAATGTCAGGCTGATATTATAGTAAATAGATAGGAAAATTGTTTGCGGTAATCCAATAGCTGAGCAATGAGAGGAACTTTACGAGTTACTGTGTTGAAAAAATATTTCACTCAGTAAGACGCGAGACTTGATTGATTTGGGTCTCTACAAGGGATATTTTAATGTAAAAATTTAACTGATGCACAATATATGCTGCACGAACTTATAGAGGTTTGTATGAAAAAAAATTGTGTACAAGACGAATCGATTATCTCAGTTGAGTAAGCGATTAGGTTAACAGGCTTGTAAGGCTATTTTCGCCGCATTTGATGGACGGAAGGGCGGAAATTTTAGGGTGATATTATAGTAAATAGATAGGAAAATTGTTTGCGGTGTAGGTAGCTGTAGCTGTTTTGTGAGAAGGGAATTTTGTCAGATCTAGTTTCCGTGTTGCTCAAGGAATGATTAAACGAATTAATTATCCTGTTGTTACTAAGGAACTTTTTATTTTTAGCGTTGCCTCATCATCATTCTTCTGCCCTTATCCCAATTAATTTGTGGCGCAACATGTCTTTTTACCCGACTGCGCCAGAAGGAGGGTTATGTTTTTCAAGAGTAAGTATGTATGTATGTATGTAGAATTGTTTGGCACGCTCTGCGGCCTGAAAGGCACGATTGATTTTAGCTTGAGAGGTGTCGTTAGATTTGTATTTAATGTGAGAGTGAGACTGGGTATATCAAAATAAAAAAAACAAAATGGCGGATTTTTGGCGCCAAATTATGTCTTCAAAAAATGTTGTTTTCTCAAAACCTATTGAGTGGTGTATCAAAATAAAGGGTTTTAAAAGGTGATTACAAAAATATACATAACTTATATGGTTAAAAGTAATTTGAAGTGACAAATCGTAAAAAACACGTAGGTACCAGGAACTAAATCTCCTGCGAAATCTTTCACATTTGTAATCTAAGAAGCTGGAAATAAAAACCTGACCGTGGTAAAAAACTTAAGTTAAAAAAAACCGAAAAGCTAAAAACAAACCCATTTTAAATTAAATAAAAGTTGGAAGCAGGCGGGATCCATACCATTTTTATTATATTTTTAAATTCAAATGAGTTCCGCCTGCTTCCAACTTTTATTTAATTTCAAAGGGACTTTTTTTTAGCTTTTCAGTTTTTTTTTAACTTAAGTTTTACACCGCAGTCGGGTTTTTTTATTACTTTTTTTTTTGAAGAAATACTTCTCTATTAGTGGTCATCTCAGTAGTCACTTTCCTTTTTAGCTGTATCAACTCTCACACAGTCCATCTATCGTTTCTTTGGTTTTCTCCTACTTGTATAGCCATCCACATCTGTTCTCAAAACTTTACTATTTCTAGCTTACATAAAAAATATATATAGGATGACTGGTAATTAGTGACCGATACTTAAACACGTGATTGTACTCATGATAAAAAACAACTTTTACTATGGAACCAAACCTCAAATCGCGAAAAAAAAAACCAGCTGTTCCCTACATTTTGACGAGTTATACAAACATAAATTTAATGTAGGGAACAGCTGATTCTTTTTCGTGATTTCAGGTTTGGTCCCATAGTAAAAGTTGTTTGTTATCTCATGATAACAAACAACTTTTTACGTACACACAATCACGTGTTTACGTATCGGTCACTAATTACCAGTCACCCTATATATTACGTCTTTATAATCACCCCGCCAACCCGCACTGGGCCCGCGTGGTGGATTACGGCCCACTCCGTCTCACTGAGAGGAGGCCTGTGTCCCAGCAGTGGGAACATTAAAGGCTGATTATGTATGTATGTAATCACCCCGCCTGTGTTTAATTTTTATTATCTTTTTCGGTGTAAAGTTTTTTTTTTTTTGCTATCCTATAATGTGCCCCACTGCTGAGTAAAGGCCTCCTCTTTTACCTTACAAATTAGAATATTACTTAAAAAAAAATACTTCTCTTTCATATGAACTAAAATCCCCGCCATCCGCTCTTTGAATAGTCTATTTTGAACCAAATTATATTGACATAACCAACCTAGTTCAGGTATGTCTATGTCTACATTGCAGCCTGCTAAGATGCATCACAAGCTCATGTTTGGCAATTCCTTTACGGAATGCTGAAGCGCGAAACACCAAACATCAATTTGGCAGCTTCAGGTTTGAGCCTAGTTGAATATCTAATAACGTAGGTACCTTTGCTCTAACAATATTTGTTGATTTATTGGAATACCCACTCAAAGAGTCCACTCGAGAGCAGTGATGGTAAAGGCCTCGACTTAAGGTCGTGGGTTCGAACCCAGGCAGGCGCTTTACTTTGTGTAAATAATTTCATCACCACTGCTCTCAAAACTGTGAAAGAAACCATCGTGGTGAAACCGGCATGTCCTAGAACCAAAAATTCGAAGACATGTGACATCTACCAACCCGCACTGGGCCCGCGTATTGGATTACGGCCCACTCCTTCTCAAAAAGAGAAGAGGCCTGTGTCCCAACAGTGGGAACACTGCAGGCTAATTATGCTACCCACTCAAAGTCAAAGCATTTATTTTAAATAGGGACATAAAAGGCACTTTTGTACGTCAACATTTACATTAAAACACTATACTGATCTATAAACCTCGAATTCTTTAAGAAAACACAACTATAAAGAGATCATATAACACGTCAAGCGTAACTAATCCTATAAAAGTATTGACACTGTAATTTGAACTGGCTATACGGGCAGAGGAAGACTTAAGAACGATGGATCGATTGGGTGAAAGATGATATATCTAGAAAAGAGGCTAATAGAGATTTGAGAATAAGAATAAGTATACATTTATTTAGTCTACATTCGAGTGGATTGAATTCCTAGACCACACACTAGGATTCCCTGCGTTGTGAGATCCAGGCTCCTTCGTTCCGTTAACAATTTTAAGTAATAAGGTACTTTTTTAAACTTAAAATAGGCATAAAAAGAATGTAAGTATGTATGGTGTGGTGGTATGATTTGTGTCAGTTTTGTAGGTGTTGTAATAGTGTCTCTATGCTTTGGGTATACGTACTACAAATACATACATAGGTAAGTGCACTCGCTTACATACGTGTAAGCGAGTGTGCACTTACCTATGTAATTATGAATTGTCAATCTGTGCGAGTTTTTACATATAAGTACTACGAAACTTTCTGTCATATCATAGTCCAGTGTAAGAATCTAATTTATTACTGTCGCTCTGCATTTTTTTTTGTGTTAGTTTTAGTATTTTGTGTAGACCATTAAGTTTTGTATATATGTGAGGTCCCATAAAACCTTAAGACTTTCTGCCGATGGTTTTACGGCATCGGATTCGGAGAATATTGTCTGCTCAACAGCGTAAATGACGCAATGAATGTTGTTGGTCCGTCAAAATGAAAGCCATTGCTACTATTAGTGTGTTACGGAATTACCCCGCAGGACCTATATGTAACACGACTGTTTTATGTAATACAGGGTTTTATTCCAAAATCTCCATGAAATTAAAAGACTAAGTAGAATTAATTACAAAGTTACTAACCTAAATACGTGCGAGCCAAAAATTTTATCAATTAAAATTAATAGGTATAGTCAAAGGGTGTGTCGTAAAAAATACGCGAAAGTATGTGAATTAAAACTAATTAACACGTAAATATGGACTTTATTAATGAAGGCCATAAGCGCTAAATTTAATTACCGTCGCACCCAAACGGCTAATATTATTTATTAAGTTAATTTAGGTAATGAAGGGTAGCTTGAAAATTCCGGCTGATCTTTGTATAAATTTGGCAAAATGTTATGTTATAGGAAAATTCTTTTGCCCTATGAATATTTAGGCCTTTCACACGGTGGACCGATGACCTTGTGAAGGCCGCAGGAGTCCGCTGGATGCGAGAAGCACAGAACCGGTCGAAGTGGCGGTGCTTGGGGGAGGCCTATGTCCAGCAGTGGGCATTTTTCGGCTGAATGAGTGAATGATGCATATTTAGGCATATACCAGCAGCATGTGGCAGCCCTTGTGTGTTGAATGTTGAAACTTTAATGATATTGGAACACGACATAAGATAACGGCTCACTAAAGTTGATCTCGAGATTGTTCTTAGAGATGAGAGCCGTCGACTGTTTCTGCTTTGTGCTCTTGATTATAGACATATTTTGTTTTTATTTTTCCTTATTTTTAGAATTAATTATCTTTTTGTATGCACGTGTTTCCGTGACAAATAAATCTGTTTTCTTTTTTTCTTTCTAGATGGTCCAGAGATTAAAAGGAAGGTCCACTAAATATAGATAGACCGATAGTTGAAAAACTGGTCAAAACCACATATCCTTATACCTGCCGGTAGCTACCAAGTGCCTACCTGTATTTAAAAGAGGCAACTTTGACATTAAGATTAATCAATGATCTGAAGACTAATTCCTGTAATTAAAAACGTTCAAAATCTTAATCTTATCTCAGCGACAATAAACGTCAAAAACTTGTCAACATTTTGGAAAGTTTTTTTTTTGAAAATCAGACTGAGGAGAGGACGTTCTTAAAATTACGAGAATTGCCCCTCTGATAGCAATTGTATTATTTCCATCGTAATACTAGTGAAATCTATTTTCGCAACGGTTCTTCGAACTTGTTCTTCGTAAAGCTGCGAACAAATTTTTCGGTGATTGTATTCGAGCACTTTTCCTAAAATAAAGAAAAAAAAATAGGATGAGTGATAGAACTAGCTCGGTATCTGAATAGATAAGTGCTGAAATATTCTCGTAAAAAAGATGGATGAATCCATTTGGGAAAAGCGGTATGCTAGATAAAGCTATACGATAATTGAAGTGAGCATTTAACTAGGAGTTTCGGGTCTTCGGGATGTCTAGTCGAATGCACCGCAGACCGCCACATCGAAGTTTGGTCATCCATTATATAAAAAAGATACCTAAGTACTGCCTACGGTTCGCGGTCGTTGGATCGATCCCCGAGTCGCGCAAAATAATATTGAGTTTTTCTTTTAGAAAGATCTCAATTTCAGCCCGTAGTCTCGATTTTTTCCCGATCATGGACAATTCACTCAATCCGTGGTCAGTCGTCTTAAACATAACTGGCGAAATGACCGAAAACCTTTGTTTACCCCTTTGGAAGTTACAGGCGTTATGTTACAGGCAAGTTTATGAAGTAAGAAATATTTTGTCAACCCGTTTCTGAACACACCTTATGCCAAATTCTCCGTACACCTCTGAGCTTTATAGCAGTGTCTTATCGAGTTTAAATATAGTATTTTAAAATTCTAAGTAAATCTCAAAAATACGTTCCAGTGCATTCCGTAGTCCTGGCTGGAAGCCAGAATCTGAGAACTGTATAGAAAAATTACGAATTTGGAACGACAAATAGTTTCTTGGTTGTCATTTCCAATTCTTAAACGCCCCTTAATATCTTTCAATTGTTTCGTGGTTTCAAGAAACGATGAGTCGTGTGATGTTTATTTTTAGCTGTGGACTGTGGTTAAGTTTCATAGAAGTACCATAGTATAGTTTTAGGTAGGTATAGCCAACCTCAAAAAGACGTATTTTTTATCTATACCTAAAATATAGATTGACAAGAATTCATTTGATTGCCTATAATTTGTGATCCATATAATATTGTATCCGAGCCATGTAGACGAGCAGTGGTGGCCCAGTGGTAATGACCACGACTTACGAGTTGTAGGTCATGGGTTTGAACCCAAGCAGGCACTTTACTTTGCGTAACTTATTTTATAACCACTGGTCTCAAAACGATGAAGGAAAACATCGTGAAGAAACCGGTATATCCTAGAACCAAAAAAATCGAAGACTTGTGACATCTACCAACCCGCTCTGGGCCCGCGTGGTGGGTTATGGCCCACTCCTTCTCAGAAAGAGGAGACCTTTGTTCCAGCAGTGGAAATATTTTAGGCTGGTCATGATAATGATTATGAATATTGAATTAATGTGTATCTACGACTAAGTCCCAATGTGTAATAATTAAGTATTTTTTGTGGCTACACATTGATAGAGTATTCTGGAACAAAGATTGCAGACAGTTAAACGAATTCTTCTCGATGTATACTTAAATCTTTGAGGGGTCCGTGGCTAAATAATAACAGCCGCACAGGTCGATCGATCAGGTGCTACGCTTGCCGCGGTTGGTCTGTGGATGGGTGACCATCTTTACGTACCGAGACCCCTTCGTCCTCGGAAAGCATGTTAAGCCGTTGGTCCCGACTGTAATTCGTGGATCTTTGGCCGTTGTTACGGGTAGTCAGAAGCCCAAAAGTCTTATAACCAGTCTTACCAAGGGGTATCGTATTACGCAGTAACTGGGTTGTGGAGGTCAGATAAACAGTCGCTCCATGTAAAATACTGTTATTCAGCTGCATCCGGTTAGACTGGAAGCCGACCCCAACATAGTTGGGAAAAGGCTAGGCAGATGAGGCAGATGATGTATACCTACATCTTTTGAGGCTGAGTGTAACAATAAGCAGGTATAAGTACCGTAAATCAGCATCCATAAGTGGCGATTCTTAAATGTCTGAAGCGCCCGAGGTAAGTCAGCCGAGCTACCTGCATAATGCTGATTGGGCAATATTTTACCACGTTTTGTGCTTTTCTTGTATGGGTTGTTTCGATACAAGAGAAGAAGTATTACTATACTGTTTCAGATTCATAACAGCTGAATGGGTAGATATCTAAAACTCAAAGCCAACAGGTACTTCATTTCATTCCGTTACTCGATTAGATTTCAGTACAGAAATCAAACCAACCAAAAAGGTAAACACCCATTTTAACTATCAAACTATCGCTTACTTAGCAAAAGGTGCTTGGATTCAAGGTTCATTTAGATTAGAAAAGTAAGAAACACGAGCGCTAAAATATCGCTTCAACCTTTTAAAAAATAAATGACGATCGAAAACTGACGATCGACGAATCTAAAATGTGTAATATATTGAATGTAGGTCCTCAATTCTTCCTCCAATGGCACACAAGAAACTAGAGCACATCAATAAAATTATTGTTATGAGACATCAAATATGAATTGAACTTCGACCCTCATCTTGTAAAGCCGCACAGAAGATCATTAAACCCATGGAGAAATTGAATACGTAGTTTAATGTAGGTTCGTATAGTGTTAAAATATTGTATAGTGTGATATAGTGTTAAATGTTTATATACTCGCTCCTATAACGTGGAGCTTATAACATAACTGACAAAAAGTGAGTTACCTACACATCTGCTTACCCTATTAAGAAATAAAACATCATAGCATAATCAGCCTATAATGTTCCCATAGCTGGGACACTAGCCTCCTCGTTCTGTGAGAGGGAGCGGGCCATAATCCACCATCTGGGCCCAGTTCGGGTTAGTGGATGTTACATGTCTTCGAAATTTTGGTTCTAGAACATGCCGGTTACCTCACGATGTTTTCCTTCACGTTTTGAGAGCAGTGGTGAGGAAATAATTTGCACAATGTGCTTGCTTGAGTTCACTTACGACCTACACTCAATAGCCGCTGCTACTCGGCCACCACTGCTCATTAGACATGAGTGACGTGGTATTCAAAACCCTCTGTTTTTTAAAGTATCGTACAGCCAGCACATCAAGCTACCCGAAACTGTAAAATTTCCCAATCAACTTTGAATCTTATGCTGTAGTTATAAAGTTGAAAATATTTTAAAGGAATTTGACAGATTGTTGTAGCTTGATGTGCTGGCGTCTGTACATTGATTACCTACCACTATTCAATTATTGAATCTATGTTTCCTTACAACAATAATGTTTTTCATCAGCGTATTTTCTTGAACACTCATACTAACTATTAAAACCGACCAAGTGCGAGTCGGACTCGCACATGAAGTGTTCCGCAAGGCAAAAATCGCCGAAAAAAACACGTTTTTTTGTATGAAATTTTAACTTTAATTTTTATTAACTTTATTTTATTCTAATTATTTGATGTTATAACAAAAAAATTCAACTGTCTACTTATTACGGTTCATGAGATACAGCCCATTGACAGACAGACGGACGGACAGCGGAGGCTTAGTAATAGGGTTCTGTTGGCACTCTTTAAGCATGGAACCCTGAAAAGTATGACCTATCATTATTTACTAAAATTAACGTTTGAATTTTAATTTGAAAAATAGTAGAAAAGGCTAAATGGTTGAACATAATATTAATATAAATAAAATTAGGTGATTTATTGAATAATGAATAAACATCTCCCCTTTCAGTGCGGCGCGAAGGAGGAAATAGGAAGTGTCTTAATGAGGCCGTTGATTGCTCAATTAGCCGATACAAAAGTTGCATAGCCAAGCGACGAGCTATAATTATATTGTTGGCCAATTTGTATTTACTTTTGTACCTAAGATTTTATTATAAAATTAAAATTAACTATTTAAGGTGAGTGGATGTTGTGTTTTTTTTGAAGAACTCAAAAAAGTTTAAATTAATAAAATTACAAATTACCAAGAATAGGGAAGAAGAAGCAATATTGTTTCATGAAGGGCTGATTTTTCCAACGCCAGATAATTTTATCGGAGGAATAATTTTGAATTTTTGACAGTTCTTCCATACAAAATCTGTCAGACGTCAATTTTATTCCAACGAATAAAAATTATCTGACGATTGAAAAATTTGCCCTAATTTAAATAAAAACGGACATTATAAAGTCAATATTCAGAATAGGCGTTAAAAAGTCAAATTAAAAAGTCGCCGGCACCCGTAGCATTTGTTATTTTATATTAAAATTCACGTTGTAACGAACGAACGAAGTCTTTCAGTCAGTTTCAGTGAACTCGCTATATTATTATGTAAAGACGAAATAACTGATTAGATATTCATTTATTCCTACAAATTGTGTTGGTGACGCGATAATAAATGATGCAGATTTTTTAAATTCACATTTTATTTGTGTCTATTTTGTGCGAGAAAATCCATTAGCTCATTTTTGTCACCATGAGTCAGCGTGATACACAAACTTAACACAAAGAGCTATATTTACCATCATTCATCCAGTGTCACTTTACCATGACATATTGCTGCTGCTCCGGCCGCACCATTAAATAAAACATGAAAAGAAAAACTTTGACGAGCTTAAATACACTTTTAAGTCATAACTTCGAGTTGTCCATGAAAAAAAAAGTTCACAGCACTGTGGATTGCGTCGCACATAAAGTTGTTGTAAGTTCGCTTACTAATGTTTGGGGGTATAAATCAATTAGTTAGTTTGACGTGCGGGGGGGGGTGCGCGGGAGCGCGGGATTTGCGAAGCGTGGAGAAGCGTACAGGCGCAGACTAATCGCGTCGCGCCGCGCCGCGGACTGCGGGGCTGCCGTGCCGCGGCCGCCGCGCCGCGTGCTGCCGCGCGCAAGCGCTCCGCGTCCTCCGCCGCAAATTTTTCTCATCGCCCGTTCCAACTAAATTGCAAAACCGCCGACCACCCGTTCAAGGTACGAGAAACGCGCCGAGGGATTCTCCCGCAATGTAATCACCCGAAGAACAACAAGGCGGGATAACGAGCCCGCCTTTTTCTTATAAGGAACGACAGTAATTCACACTCAACTTAATCTTATAATCGGCCGAAGAATTAGCATAACTTACGCCCGGCGTAATTAAATTTCGGTCCGGTTCGTGTTAATTAATGTACTTTGTATTGTTTTTTGCTTGAATGAAGCGATGAGGGTCTAATCTTAAATATGGTTGTCTTTTAAAGTATAAAAATATGAGATTGCCTTCAAAAAAGGAGGAGGTTATCAAATCGGTTGAATATATTTTTTTAAATCTTTGTTTTTTGTTTGTTAAACGGAAACATCGAAGTTTTAACAAGATTTTCTCAATATATCTGCAAAAGCTCACGTATCCAATTAATCCCTGCCTTTTCTACGTGAGCATCATAGCAACATTTGGGTTTCCAAAAATTTCGTTGTGCCTTTTATCTAAATTAAAAATTCTACAGTTGCAAGCTGGGCTAACCTTTTACCACAAAGTTTACGTAGACTATTTTAATGTTCGTCTGAATTTCGTAACGAGTTTTTTGTAGTGCGTTCACCCTTGGATGGAGCTGTAATTGAGTTATTGTGGCTTCAGCATCAAGTTAGACAGTTACTGTTTTCTTTTCTAAAGGTCCCGAGAAGCAAGAGTTATTAAAGGCCAGGGTCCACGATCTATTTTAAGACGTTGGTTAGTAGTAAAAAAAAGGTTTACGTCCCATGTTTTGTTTCTTTAACAACAGTGCAATTGACAGCACTGTTTAGCCGGTCGTCGAGGCGGTCTTTTACGATGCGCGCGGACTATGAATGAATGAATTGTGTTCGGAGCATGGCCGAGTTGTTCCGCGTTTTGTTCGCTCATTCCGTTTTGCATTGGTCACGTTTCACTTCAGTCGCTATCATTGCATGGTTTTAAATCAAATTCTTCGCGATTGGTTGTTGTTTTATGTATTTGAAACTGGAATGGAATTTGGATTCGGTTTTCATTTGTTTATTTAAAGTAGTGGAATAGATAGAAGAGGTTTATAAATACCTATATTTTACAATTAATAGAAATAAAATAAAGTTAAAAATTAAAGGCCATACAAGAAAAATATATAGTGTTAAATATTGTGCGGTGGTACGGAACGACTCGTAACTAGGCTGTGGAGGTCAGATAGGCAGTCGCTTCATGTAAAGTATTGGTATTCAGCTGCATCCGGTTAGACTGGAAGCCGACCCCAACATCGTTGAAAAAGGCTAGGCAGATGATGATGGTACGGTACGACTCGCACTTGGCTGCTTTTTCAATACGATTTTCACAAAGCAATTTTACAAATGTTTACCACCAGCGCCCCCGGTGAAAGTCATTGAAGCGCAATAAGACCTCTTCAGCACTGTATCAGGAAAAACTGTTTTAACTCTGGTGTGTGTACTGTCTTAGGAGGATCACACACTGCAACGTGACACATGACGGGGTGCGGGAAACGGAGCCAAATTCCCCGCGCGGAAGCGCGTTTTTATTGAATTTTTATGTAAAAATCACGCGCGGGGGCACGTTATCTGCGTCCCATAGCGTGGCGCGTTGTAGTGTGTGATCCGCCTTAGATTGTATGGAATACTCTTGACGTAATCTCTTCTAACTTGAACAGGAAGCAATGGTTTCGTCTATGCATAGCCTAAAGCATAATCATCAGCCAGAATACCTCCGGCTAAACATAACCGTTCGATATTAAGCTAATGTCTCGCTATTGGAATAGTTTGCTGATAGATATTGAACAATATTGTGCGCGTTATCAAATATTACCTACATCGTTCCAGGATCAAATGACGTTAGAATTCACGTCCGCACCGCAAACTAAACTTGTCACATGATAGAATATACGATTTCCGGCTTTCAATGTCGGGTCCACTCGGCTATACTCGGGATCCCGGAAAATCATTCCTATTAGATACACGGACCATTCACTATACGAAAATGGAAAAGTAAATTGACCTTGAAGATGGGAAAAAACCTGAGCAGTGTCGGCGTAATAATATTTAAATGAGAACATTCCTTGATATAACTGTTACGCCTAAAATAACTGGTGAAGATAAGTTTTTTGGCTTTTGGCCTTGATGTCAAAGGACTCTTTTGTAATAATAGTTAAATGAGATAAAATGGCCTAAAATAATAGTGATATCAAAGATAGGTCAGCTAGAAGTGGGTTGGCGTAGGTTAGCGATTGCCAAAGGCGCTTTCTGTAGGATAAGATATCTCGATGTAAATCTGACATGAAAAGTTTTTATCACTGAAGAAAAAAGTCTATACCGTTTCTTTCAAGGAATTATTCACATTACCTACGCGTTTTACCCGAAGGTCAGGTTAGGTCAGGTGATTTGCCAGTTGTTTTTTTTTATTCTCTCATATAGGTATTTTGTATTAATTTCGGCTCTCGGAGTCCGAGCTCGGAACTTGCAAAATTTTGGTGTAACTGCACCAACATTTTGCTAGTTCCGAGCTCCCCTCTACTATACCTAGGTACACCTCTGCATTACAGGACCAGAGAAGGACACGTGTGACAAGGATGGTTTCATCAACGTGGAGAAGAAGAAGAAGAAGCGTCCTTGTCGGAACCAGTGCGGCATGCGGCACCGCGCTGGCAGGACCCAACATGCTGCTGCGTCCAGCAGTCCCGACGACGCAGCTGTACGTGTCCAGACTGCACCACTCCACGAAGGTTGAGGAGATCGTGGAGTACATGCGTGTCAAGACCAACTGGACTTTGAGGGTCGAGAAGTTGGAGTCGCGTCACAACACCAACTTCAAGTCGTTTGTGGTGCGTGTTCCGACACATCATCTCGAGAAGTTCCTCAAGGAAGAGTTCTGGCCGAAGGGGGTTGTGTACCGCCGGTTTCGTGGCCGGCTACATGACACCAGTCAGCGAAACACGACGCAGACACTTCGTGTTTAGTTAGTTTTTTTTTAGTGTAATTATAATGTTGTATGTATTTATAGTATTGTTAAGTTATATTAATATTGTATTGTATGTGTTTTATATGGGCCTTGATGCCTGAAATAAATGGATAAATAAAATAAATAAATAAATAAATTACCCTTCGAACAAAATAGGCGTGATATTATGTTTCATTTGATCTCACAATAAAATTAGGATAGAAATAATTCCGGTCCTAAAAAGTCGTGAAATAATTTTGGCCGTGACTTGTAATTTCCGTTCTGAATACACCCGCTGCCTGAAACCTTTACATATCATAGCCAAAGCCTCAGAATTGGGTTCAATAAGCACCAGTGAACTTCGTGCGAGCACTAATTGAGGTCAAATAGGGTAATAACGTAATTAATGGTTTATTGTTACGTGAAATGGAGTATGAGAACTAGGTGATAATACCATTCATAACTGATCGAAACTGTTATCGAAATTCCCCCTCCGCGTGCTTTCCTCCGAGCCTCAGAATGAAACAAAGAAAAAAGTATTTATTGCGACTCGTACAGGAAGATCACAAACTAAACTAAACACAGTTAAAAAAAATAAAAAAACCAAGCTATATAAAAAAAAAAAGATGAAACAGAAAGTCCTATACGAGGCCAAAATGCTCCTATCTCAGCTTGATGCTGCGACATTTAAAAAATAACTGTCGCAGCGCTGGTAGTCTGATAAGGCCCGTTGTGATGTCACGGGCAGTTACAGTTACACGGAAAGCACGTTAAGCCGTTGGTCCCGGCGGTCATTCGTGGATCTTTGACAATCGTTACGGGTCGTCAGAAGACCGAAAATCTGACAACCAGCCTTACCAAGGGGTATCGTATTACCTAGTGACTGGGTTGTGGAGGTCAGATAGACAGTCGCTTCATGTAAAATACTGGTATTCAGCTGCATCCGGTTGGACTGGAAGTCGACCCCAACATAGCAATGACCATGAATGCCGCGACTTACGAGTTTTAGATCATGGGTTCGAACCCAGACAAACGCTTTGCTTTGTGTAAATTATTTCATCGCCACAGTTAAAGAGCAGTGGCGATGAAATAATAAACGGTGAAGGAAAACATCGTGAGGAAACCGGCATGACCTAGAACTAAAAATTCGAAGACAGTGACATCTACCAACCCGTACTGGGCCCGCGTGGTAGATTACAGCCCACTCCTTCTCGAAGAGAGAAGGCCTGAGCTCCAGCAGTGGAACAATTATAGGCTGATTATGCAATGCTATGCACAGCTGGACACGAGTTTCCCAATGAACGAAAAAGTAATTTAAAAAAATCCTCACTTGAAAAAGTTCGTTGATCTTGTGGTCACTATAGCGACTGTCAAGAAGGTATGTGTGATTCACACACTCACTCACTCGCTGACATTCATGTTCACCAGTATAGAGGTATGAGGAACAGGTAAAGCTCATACTCTATAGAAAAGGGAGGATCCTCCAACCAGACGGGTGTTCTGTCTGGCGGGCAACTGTCAGGCCGTTGATGCTAGTTGCGCGGTAAACTCTGCTTGTGAGATGCAGGATTTTGCGTGACGTCAGTATGACGCGTTGTTCGCATGTGACGTTGTAGATACCATAATAGATATATCGGGAATTCTCATTAGCAGCCTGTCTATATTCTTGCCCCGCTGAATGCAATAGACTCTCTCCTTATGCACACCTCTTTCCACCTTTTCGAGGAATATTTATGCGTTATATCAAACAACAAACAACAAAATTTTATATAACAAATAACGACTCGAAAATGATCGTCTGGTGCACCATGGGCTAGAAAAATTTGGTGCCCATAACTACCGTACATATTGACTGGATACCTAATCGTTTGAGCACACTATGAAAGATGAGGAGTATTTAAGGTTGGCCAGGCCTGAATATGCAGAGTACCCTGACGATTCTTAGTGCCTAAACACACTATGCCGAAGGTACGCGACCGAAGTTCGGCATGATTACGCCTGCAATGCTAATTGAATTACTGACGACACACTATGCCGAAATTACGTTGCGTTATAGCGTTCAGTAAAATTAGCCGCGGAACTTCGGTCACGTACCTTCGGCGTAGTGTGATTGGACACTTATTCTCTACTTTGTAGTAGAGAATACGGTACGGTACGAGATACGGCCCAAATGGCGCATGTTATATATTTAAAACTCATTAAGCCAACTGCACAAATGTTATCGATATAAATGAAAAAAAGAAAGAAAGAAAATAAATCAGACAAAAAGCAAATAAAAAAGTGTAAAGTCCGATGTACGGAATTAGCAGGAAACTGTGCCTCACGGCTGCGCCAAAAAGGCCTAGTGAGGTCAAATGAGGTCATTTATCAGTCGCAATTATAATCATTCAATGAACAATACAGTTTTGTTGTTCGATGAATACGCTAAAGGTCTTTACGTAGGACTTTACAGAATAAAGGAGAACAAACAACTTTTCAATTTTGCAGAGTGTCCATTCTATCTAATCTAAACAAATACGGAAAGAGGAAAAAGCATTTGTTTGTTTGTAATAAACGATGTCTCTGAAAGCACTGGTCCGATTAAAATAAAATTATTTCACTGATAGAAAACTCCCCCAAGCACCTCCACTTCGACCGGTTCTGTGCTTCTCGCATCCAACGGGTTCCTGTAGCCTTCACAAGGTCGCCTATTTCCAGCAGTGGACGTCTTTCGGCTGAAATGATGATGATGATAAAAAACTACACTAATACCAAGTGCCACAGGTATAGATAGTGCAATCCACGAAGACGCGCCCCACTCTTTTTCCTAATCGTAATATCGCCAGTTAATTCCGCTATTGTTTTGTTTTTTTCGATACACGCTAATTACCCACTAAGTAATAAGTAATTAGTGTGTATCGAAAAAACTAAAACACTAGCGGAATGTTGCACACTTGTAGTGTAAGAGATTAGGAAGAAGAGTGGGGCGCGTCTTCGTGGATTGCACTATCTATACCTATATTACAGTATAGGTAACTTCCATGTGAACCAAGACGTGGGCAGAAGCTATTCACCAATCAAATTAATTGTAGCATACCTTACCTTCCTTCTAGCAATATGCATGGGTTATACTTCATTTCCTTATCGCTCTACTTTCAGTAAAGAAACGAGATAATTATGTCGGTGACAACTCATCATCTGCCTAGCCTTTTCCCAACTATCTTGGGTCGGCTTCCAGTCTAACCGGATGCAGCTGAATACCAGTATTTTATATGGAGCGACTGCCTATCTGACTACAACAACCCAGTTACTGGGTAATACGATACCCCTTGGTAAGACTGGTTGTCAGATTTTCGGTCTTCTGACGACCCGTAACGACTGTCAAAGATCCACGAAAGACGGCCGGGACCAACAGCTTAACGTGCTTTCCGAGGCACGGAGGGGTCTCGGTATGTAAAGATGGTCACCTATCCACAGCCCAACCGCGGCAAGGGTAGTTTAAGGTTAAACTACCCACGCTGCGCGGCTGTTATTATTTAGCTACGGACCCCTCATGTCTTTGAAAACTATGAACCCTTATATGTTGTATATTCGTAAGCAATTCTCTGCCACTTCCAAATACTCTAGTTCCGCAATAATACAGGTAGGTATTACGTCTCACTGCCACGAAATACATCCAGCGTGCGATTTTAACGGCGCTGCTGATCGTTCTGACGGCAGTGAGCGTCCGAGCCACGATCGAAATAAGTATTATAATATTGGGACGGTCTGGCTAGCTGAATATTTTTTATAGAGAAGCTTGACTGGCTGGAATTTTAACGACTGGGGAGTTTTAAAAAAGATCGTGTAGGTGGAAGGAGGCTGTAACTTGAAAACATTGTAAAAGCCAATTATTTTTAAAAGAGTAACCATGGAGTTTCTTGGCGGTTCTTCTCCATAGGAAACGACCAATTGGAACCGTGCACCTAGCTTCTGACGTTTCATAAGTGCCCATGTTGGTTTATGTGAAATAAAAATATTTTGATTTTATTTGATTTGATTTGTTTTTTGATTGATGGGTTCCACGAAAGTAGGGAAGTCTTTACGTTTCAGTGAGAATTTTTTAAATGTTATCCCTTACCTATGGGCAAGACAGATTATAGGATAATGCTAACACATTAGAGCAGTAGTGGCCCAGTGGTAACAGCCCTGACTTACGAGTTGTAGGTCGTGGTTCGAACCCGGGCGGGCGCTTTACATGATTGTTCATAATTGCATCACCACTGCTCTCAAAACGGTGACGGAAAACATCGTGAGGAAACCGGCATGTCCTAGAAGCAACAATTTGAAGATATGTGAGATCTACCAACCCGCACCGGGCCCGCGTGGTTGATGATAGCCCACTTCCTCTCGCACACACACATACATATATCACACGCCAAATATACCAAAAATATTATATCACAAATCTTTCCTTGGTTTAATAGGAAATAATCCCCGAAAATGCTATAAACAAATATAAATACGGAAATATAACCCCCAGACGGGTAGCACCTATTTCAGAGCGTGTTTCAATTTCCCCTGTGTTTGCTTACGAGTCCGTTTTTGATTTAAATATGAGGCAGTTTGGTATTTACCTTTCTACGGAACTAGCAAAACGTCAACGGAGTGAAATGAGTTATTGTATAAGTTGTTGGTCAGTTTGTTCGTCAATGTCAGGGCAGGAATAACTTCGCTTCGTGGAATCTTCATCAGAAAACTGTCAGGTAAACTTGGTGGTTAAAAGCACTTGGTAGAATTGGTTTCGGTTCTAAGAATTTGTCATAATATTTCTCTTTGTGAGTATTAAGGCTGTCAAGTTATTGTATTGATTGTTTTGTTGAAAACGTTAGCTTTTTCATGAACATTGATTTAATTATGTTTATGATAATAAAACGATGCCCCATTTGAAAACTTCTACTTTAGTGAACATGTGTTTATTTCAGATGTAATTTATACGCCAACACCTGAAAATAATATCTACTAAGCTAATCAATATTTTTGCCTTGCAGGATTCGAACCCACAACTCCTAACACAGTAGTCAATCATTTAGCCACACTATGCCAGTCGAGCCATCATATTTATGTAAGTGAGAGTACGGATATAGATGGCCCACGTGATCCAAAGCTTCTAGCCATTACAACTGCAATAGTCGTAAGTCACGTTCGCATACTAGGACGTGCCCTACGTGTCATTGCATTCCCTCGACAAGCAAAAACAAGGAGAAAAGTATCCTGTGCCTGTAATTTCTCCAGCCGGCACTTCAATCTGGGACACAAATATGTTGCTAGGCGACGGAAATAGCCACGATAGTTGTGCTTACTGGGGCAAATTAGTTCATAAAGAAATTAAAGGAGAGGTTAAAGGCATTACTGGCTTATCACACTAATATTATAAAGGCGAAAGTTTGTGTGTGTTTATATGTTTGTTACTTCTTCACGCTCAAACAACTGGACCAATTTTGATAAAATTTGGTATTGAGGTAGCTGACACCCTGGATTAACATTTAGCCTACTTTTTATCCCGATATTCCCACGGGATCGACATTTACGCGGGAAAAACCGCGGGGCGCTGCAAGTAGGTGCATATAAGTAGCCAATGTTGCTATTTATCTAAATACTCTTTGCGTCATATAAATTGTTATTGATATTTAAAAACTAGGCTCAATATTATACCTAAGGCTAAAAGTGGGCTTACATCAACAGTGCAACAAATTGGAGTTTGTTTGACTTCACGATCCACAGCTTTTGCACTATTGTCGATTAATTATTACAATATGAGGTGATGTTTCTTCTCCCCTCATATTTACGGCCGCGACTTACTAGTTGCAGGTTGTAGGTTCGAACCCACTTAGGTGCTTTACTTTGTGTAAATTATTTCATCACCACTGCTCTCAAAGCTGTGAAACGGAAAACATCGTTAGGAAAGAGGGATGCCCGAGAACAAAAAAGTCGAAGACATGTGACATCTACCAACCCACACTGGGTCCGCGTGGTGGCCCACTCTCCCACAGAGAGGCTTCCTCTCTCTCAGTGTCCCAGCAGGGACCGTTATAGACTGACTTTGCATATTTTCACTAGATTCCTGAAACTAGAAAGTTCTATGAATTAGTTCAAAATTATAAAGATATTTATTATTTTGATTACGTTATGTTTATTTTAGAAGTAAGTATGTTTATTTGTATGTATGTAAGTATATTCTCATATTATTTGTTTAGTTTTATAAAGTGAATTGTTTTTAGATTTTATGTATTTTTTTTTATCTCCTTTTCTCTTTTACACGCTGTCTACATCTCTCTATTTCTTGTCCTATCGCAGGTATGCTGGGAGAGATTTCTTATAAAACAAGCATCACCTTTGTACCTACTTTTCTGTTCTGTTTTTTCTTGTCTTTTTATATATGTGTGTACATAAATGGTAAAATACATAGTTATTAAAAAAATAGATAATGAATCGGTGCTCTGGACACTACAAACGAGAGTATTATTTATGAAGGCCTAACTCCAATAAAATGTCCGCAATCAGTGAATACTTTGTAAACCATTTAAATGGGTAAATATTTTATGAAATGAGCGTTTTGTTTATTTTAGCCTGTGTGATTTGTAGTTATGATTGTGTATATTATATATGTAGATTTATATATTTATTTATCATATTGCAAATTATTAAAACTAGAAAAAAACATACCTAAGTATAGAGAATAATAAATAGAGGCAACGAACCGAAGACAATATGGAAATAATTAAAGGAAATAAATAATAATATATAAATAAGTGCACTAAAACCACGCCACCCTCCCATGCGTATTATCAAACGGCCATCGACTCCAGCGACACATAATAACAAAACCAACATAATATAATTGCAGAAGGAATTCGCCAAATGAGCCTTTTTACGGGAAAACTGACAGTTGGTACCCTTGTCAATTTCAGAACTCCCCTTTTGGTGTGGAATATTAACAGTGTGGAATTAAATTTTGAGGAGTCTATCAAAAAGTACTGTGTTTTGAGGTGTGAACATAATTGTTAACTCAACATAATATCGCTGGCGGCGCGGCGCCCCAGGCCGCCAGCGCGACTGCGCCGCTGTCATCGGGCGTCTATCAAAAAGTACTCTGTGCATCGGGCTTCAGTCAATTTGACAATTTTTTATGTCATTTTTGCATCATTTTTGTTATTTTTATTAAATTTTAGTTTCTAATTTATATTATATTGTGTGTGTGTGGCAAAATCATGTAAGTAGTGTTAGTTTTTTTTTTTGATGTTTAATAATGGCGACAGTAGTGACGCCGAACGAAGCGCCAGTCAACCTACCACATCGCTGGATGTCCTAGTGAGATGCCCTCATTGTCCCCAAGCACGTTTTTTTAAGGGTGAACGAGGCTTGAAGGTACATTTGGGGAAGAAACACAAACCCAACAATGTGCCTTCATCATGCCCGACAGTACCCACTTCTTTAACACCTAATTCACCCGCTCAACCTTTTTGGAAAACCCTTGCAAAATTAAAAACGTCGACTCCAGTTTTAAAGAGAGTTCCTCGTGGCGCGAGACCATCCGTGGCTTCGAATTTAACGCGTTGCATCCGCCTCGCCGCCCGAGAAAACTCTCAAAGTGCTTGGGAGCAATTACTCACCTTCCCGTTTAGAATTCTACATGTGCAAAAAAATTTGGCTAATAAAAAAACTTTAACAGCACAAATCAAGGAAAATTGTAACATTTCGGCCCGAAGTTTCGACCCTAAATTAACAGCGCACCTCCCTCAAAGAGGTTTATTGCACCATGTGGAGTCTAAACTAGGCGAGGGTGATATCAGAGGTGCAGCTAGGATCATCTTTAGCAGCGATGTGGTTGCGCCGTACTCTCCAGAGACTCTTACAGCTCTGGAGAGCAAACACCCCACCCCGGCAGATGACCTCTCCTTCCCTGACCCACCCGATCCGGAATTGAACACTCTCGAAATTACAGCTCAACATGTATGTGCGGCCGTTTGCTCCTTTCGAAGTGGCTCCGCCGGCGGCCTCGACGGCCTGACACCTCAACACCTGAAGGATTTATTGTGTTCAGGCGCCGGGGAGGCTGGTGAGTCCCTTTTGAAGGAGCTGACGGCCCTCATCAATCTCATGCTCTCCGGCAATGTGAACGAAGCCGTCATTGATATTTTGTATGGGGCAAATTTATGTGCCCTGCGCAAGAAGGATGGCGGCATTCGTCCCATTGCCGTAGGGTCCACTTACCGTCGTATCGCAGCCAAAGTTTGCTGTGCTTTTTACAGCGAAACGCTAGCCAGCAAATTCCAGCCCCTACAGCTAGGCTTTGGGTCTAAAGGGGGCTGTGAGGCTGCGGTACATGCATTATCCACCTATCTCAATAGCGATAAAGGTGAGGTCATTCTTAAGGTTGACATTAAGAATGCTTTCAATTCCGTAAACAGGGACACCTTGTTGACAGAAGTTCAAAAAGAAATACCCAAAATTTACAGTTTTCTCTATCAATGTTACAGGCACCCCTCTAAATTACTTTATAAAGACAACCTTTTGAAATCAGCAGTTGGTTGTCAACAGGGTGACCCTCTTGGGCCAGTCATTTTTAGTTTGGCAATAAATCCAATTATTCGACAACTAAATTCTAAATTCAACGTATGGTATTTGGATGACGGAACCCTAGGAGGTGACGTAGACACAGTCTTAAAAGATTTAAAGTTTATAAAAGAAAAATTCAGTTCCATTGGCCTAGACCTTAACCTTTCAAAATGCGAGATTTATCTTCCCCAAACGACTGACAGACAGACTACCATAGCAAAATTTAATACAATAGCTCCAAATATCAAAATTACGGAAAGACACGAACTTCACCTACTAGGGTCCCCAATTTTTGACGAATCCTTTCCAACGTTCATTGAGGAGAAGATACAAAATTTTAATGACGTCTCGGAAAGACTTTTCAAAATTAATATTCATTCGGCCTTCACACTCATTCGGTACTGTTGTTTTGGACCAAAATTTACTTATAGCCTTCGCTCCTCTCATTTATGGAAACATCCACAACTTTTAGAAAAAGTAGACCAAATTATTAGAAACACATTAACTTCCATCCTAAATGTGGCCCTGGACGACCGGTCGTGGCAGCAAGCCACACTACCCATTCGCTTGGGCGGTCTGGGCGTCCGCAAAATTTCAAGTATTAGTTTACCGGCCTTCCTCTCCTCGGTCCACAGTACCGATAAATTAACCAGGAACATTTTATCTTCCTCACTGGTCGATTTTGAAGTACCGTGTTTGACCGATGCGTTGAACGCTTGGAAAATGGCTTGTCCCAATACGGTTTTGCCTGATAACCCGTCTTCCCAGAGACGGTGGGACGTGCCGCTCTGCAGTATTATACGGAATACCCTTGTAAACACGTCACGTAATACTGTTGAGCGTGCCCGTCTGCTGGCTGTGGGAGAATGGGAGTCAGGCTTGTGGCTTCAGGCGCTCCCGTCATCCACCATAGGCACAATGATGGATGACTCATCGTTTCGGCTCGCTACGTGTCTCCGCTTGGGCGCACCTTGTGTTGCTCCGCATCGATGTCACTGCGGTGAAGCTGTCGACAGTCTCGGACACCATGGCCTGTCCTGCTGCAGGAGTGCAGGTCGCATAGCACGGCACGCCAGCATCAACGATATTATTCGTCGAGCCCTTGTCACCGCCGGCGTACCAGCGGTATTAGAACCAAACGGCTTGGTACGTGACGATGGGAAGAGACCAGACGGCATGACGTTGTTGCCTTGGAAGGTGGGTAGGCCTCTGGTGTGGGACGCAACATGTGTCGATACCCTTGCGCCATCTCATGTTCCGAGCACGGCGGGCTGTGCTGGCGCCGCTGCTGCGGCTGCGGAGACCCTCAAGCGGCGCAAATACTGTAACCTTGTGGGCAACTACAGCTTTGAGCCGTTTGGGGTCGAAACGCTCGGGTCATGGGGCCCGAGCGCGCGTCTCCTTTTTAAGGAAATTTCTCGCCGGCTGGTCGATACTTCACGTGACCAGAGGGCTGGGTCGTTCTTTGGTCAAAGAATTAGCATTGCCATTCAACGTGGCAATGCTGCCAGTCTTCTGGGCACGTTTCCGGATGACAGCGATGCGGATGAGTACTTCGACGCCTAAGTGTCCTTTGGTTTTTTATTTTTTATTTGTATAGTAGGTTAGTTAGTCTTTTATTTTAGTATCTAGTGTATAGTATATAGTTATATTGTAATTAAAACTAGTAGATGTAGATTTTATTTTGTTTGTTTTGAATTTGGGATCGAATAAAATTGTTTGGTCATTATTATTTGCAAAGTATTTTTATATCTTATCAAGCAAACCAGAGTATTTATGTGAATTTGTTATTCAATCACGGTATAACAGCTTTCCACCAAAGTACAGATCAGATAATCATCATCATCTGCCTAGCCCGTATACCAGTATTTTACATGGAGCGACTGCCTATTGCCTATGATCTACACAACCCATTTATCGAGTATTACGACAGATGGATAGAATATTGTTTATTATGTAGGTACACCACCCCAATACCCCTTGGTAATACTGGTTATCAGACTTTCGGGCATCTGACGACCCGTAACGACGGTCTAAAATCCACGATAGACAGCTGGGTCGGTTAACGTCCTTTCCGAGGATCGGAGTGGTCTTGGTATGTAAAGATGGTTTACCCATCCACGGACTAACAGCGGCAAGCGTAGCTTAACCTGATCGATCGAAATGTGCGGATGTTGTTACTTACCAACAAGCCCCTCCTCTCTCGTCCATACAGGCAACACTTTTGGTTCAAGCTATACCTGTTCTAGCGAAGTCTCGGACAGAACTAGTAAATAAAAGATAACCCTGCAACAGTTTCTCTCGTGTGTGGAAGTAGTTAGGGGAGTAAACTGTGAACTGAGGTACAGTGAAGTGCGGGTTCCCACTACCAAGCACATACACTGTGATTTTTAAACCAACACCAGTCCGTGTATGGAACGAGCTTTGTGCAACTGGTGTTAGTTTACCGTAGGTAGAAATTGTTTGGAGTTTTCGATTGGATTAAATTTGGCTTTTTGGCTATCGGAAAGTTTTTTAAGTAACGTCGCGCGTCGATGGATTGTGAAGATATGGAAATAATAATAAGTTGACATAATATTATAAGTAAAATATCAATGGTGTACCTATGTATTATCGATTTATTCCGGTCTCATCCTCTGAAGACCCCCTCCACCCCCCCTCCACCCCCCCTCCTCGATCCCCTGCTAGTTCTTCGCATTTAAGACACACACAGGGTCATCGACGCGCAAACTGTTACTATGGATTCAGTACATGGTGGCGGCTATGCGGGCCATGTCCCATAGGGGGGAGTGAGTTGTTAAACTCCCCCTGTTACGTATTAGAGAGGCGCGCGTGGAACACTACGTGCCGCCAACTCGGGTCCTGGAATGAGGTGTGACGTATGACCGGGCCCATCGCCCCTGGACTCATTTAGGGTGGCTTGAAAAGGGCGTTGTCCGCCCTCCGCCGACGCCCAGTGCGCCTGCTGCGAGACTGGAGAGCACTTGTGATCTCCCTTTCCCTTTTTGTAGCTTCCATTTGCGAGATAGCTGTTTCGCAGAAGTATACCACCGCGTCCCAGGACTCTGGACTACCGAACATTGAACGAATTACGGTCGTCAGTTACAGGTCGCTCCCTACTTCCAAAACGGGGTCACGGCGCGGCTCGTCCCATGTGACACATTCGGCCAGCGTATGCTGCGACGTGTCCTCCAGACAATGGACGCAGTGAACACAGGTACTTCCCGAAGCAACTATGCCACGAGAGCACTTGCGTCGCCCAAAACGGCAGGGAGCCGTGCCACTTGCCGAGCCTTCCAGGTTACTCAAAGCAACTCATGGTCGAGATGGGAGATCGTCAGCGGGTAGAACGAATGGTTTGGGTAATTGACTGAAGTGAATCCCGCAGTAGCCGTAACTTTTCGAATTGAATGTAATTTTTGGAGACACAGAAAGACTGACAAAAGTTTGATTTTCTCCCAAATTCTGTCACCGTAAACTTTCCATTAACTTGTTCATATTTAATTGAATGAAAGTAATTTCTCGGAGTTCTTTTCCGGATAAGTTTTGATTGATCACATTATTCTTCTTTTTTAAAGAAAATGATATTTAAATTGAAGTTAAAGTCTAGTTGATTATCTAAGTAAATCAACTTGATCAAAATTAGATTAACAATTTTGTAGATAAGTTGAAAAGTATCTTAATATGTACCTACTTAGGTTAGTTAAGTACATGTCAGAATGGCCCAGTGGTTATAGCCTCGCTTCTCATGCAAGAGGTTATGGGTTCAAATCCGGGCAAGTTTCAATGTGACTTTTTCAATTCATATGTACTTTTTGAGTTTATCTTGGACATTACTGACTTCGGTACATCGTGAGGAAACCTGGACTATTAGTTAATATAAGTCTGTAATCATCAACCCGTCTTGAGCAAGCGTGGTGATCAATGCTCGTGCCTTCTCTGTATGAGAACAGCTTTGCTATTCTGTAAAATCTCACCGTGATAACTTAGGGGAAGTGAGTTTAAAATGAGCTATCATCTCACCTCAAGCTAGGGATTGACACTATTGACAGCTCACTTCACTTATGTTTTCACGGTGAGATAAATTACAGAATAGCACTACTGGCCTTTGCCCTGTAGTGGGACAATAATAGGCTGGTATTATTACTTAAGGGGATTTTTATTTTTTTATTTTATTTGATAGGAATAACAAACAGCAGTATATTACATAGTAGGCACACAATATAAAAACTTATAATAAAAGTAACAAATACACTACTCATGACGTTATCCACAGATTACTATACAGAATAGCTAGCTGTTAGTAGAATAAATTAAAAAGCACTTATTAACTAATTACCAGGGTTATAATCTCTTAAAATGGTCTTAATTTCACTCTTAAATATAGCTTTGCTGAGAAACATAATATCAGTAGAGCCAAACTGTTTATTATAGGTGTCAACCAGGCGATGTAACGGCGAGCGAGCGCCTGAGTTAGTTCGACAAAATGAAGTAGCAAATAGGCGCCTCGAACGAACTTCCCGACCGATTACAGTACGAGGGATCAGGAAGCACAAACTGTTCACAAGATCAGTACAATCAAATTTGTTGCGGCATATACCAAACAGAGTCAACATTTCAAGTAGGGTGCGACGGGATTGTAGGGTCATGAGGTTATATTTTTCAAGCAATAATTCATATGACATTTTGGTTTTACAGCATCTGTAATGCATGGAACGTAGGTACTTACGTTGAATCAACTCAATGATCTCAACGTACTTTTTGTAATAAGGGTTCCAGATGGGTACTGCGTATTCAAGTTGTGGCCGTATTATTGCTTTGTATAGATGCAAGTAGGTAGAAGGCCGATGAAATTCTCTAGACGCTCTCATTACGAAGCCAAACATTTTATAAGCTTTATTGACTATGTTATCTACATGGGTGTCAAGATGGAGCTTTGAGTCAAGATTTACGCCTAGGCCACGGAGGGATGGAACCTTGTTTAGAGCAGTATTCTGCCGTCCTTTAACTAAAAAGCCGTTAACCCTCAAATGGTCAATTTTTACTTTTTAATAGAAAGTGATAGAGTTTAAAATTCTCTATCTTTCTGTCTAAGAAACATTTTTATAACATAAATAGTTCCAAAGATATGGACATCTTTTAGGCCGTTAAGTAACATAATTTTTGATGATTCCATCACTTGAAAGCGTCTAACCCACACTTCTTAGCTTAATGTACTTTAAAATACCTTAACTGCCCGATGTGATGATTATTTTCTAGCCTTCTACTTAACTACAAGCACGTTATCTGATTTTTCTTGACTATAAAGACGCTAACGGACTATAACTTCTTTATAGTTAGCATTTAAAGAACAGTTTATGTGAAAAAATTTACTTATTTGCAGTTACCAGCCCTTAACGCTGTTTTAGTTAAGCATGTAATTCTGCACATTTCCCAGAATACTTAGCTAAAAAGCAGCTAAGCCTCATTACTTAGCTAAAAGGCAGTTAGCCGACTCTCGCGCCGCGTTCACTCCGGGGTTGAGTGGGGTGCGGGTGCCCTGCTCAAGCCATGCGCCGTCCCGTCGGACTAAATCTTTCCACCCGGAGGGCACTGACACTGACTCTGTCAAAGATATGAACTACGAGATCTAACTAAGATCGAAGAAGTGACGATACAGATGAAGATATTGAAACAGAAAAACCCAAAACGACAAGAAAACAAAATCAAAAGTCATTTATTCAAACTAGGCTGAGAATCAGCACTTTTCGAACGTCAAGATTACAAAAGACAGTCCCCCCAAAACGCCCGCCCTGCACCACTTCCTAGTGCTTACTTACGATCCAAAAAAATAAATACAATAAAATCAAAGAGCTAGCGAGTCTCTTTAATTCCGTCATCTAAGAGGGTACAACGCCCGAGGCGTGGAGCAGAGATGCGGTGGTTCTGTTCTTCAAAAAAGGTGACAAATCCTCGCTGAAGAACTATAGACCCATCTCACTGCTGAAACACTTATACAAGCTGCTCCCGAGGGTCGTCACGGACCGTCTCGCGAAGAGACATGTCGAGTTCCAGCCGCCAAATCAAGCCGGTTTTCGAAAAGGCTTCAGTACCATAGACCACATCTATGTTCGGCAAATTATACAGAATACCACGGAGTATAACCAGTCCCTGTTTATAGCATTTGTGGACTACGAGAAACGATGCGACTCCGTCAAAATATGGGCAGTTCTGGCCTTTCTGCAACGATGTCGAATTGACTGACGCTACATCGAAGAGACGAGAGAGAGAGAAAGATAGAGAGAGCGCGCGCGCGCGCGTGCGGGCATTGAGATGTTTGTACGACGCTGCCACAATGACTTTTCAGATCCAGAATCAGCAAACAACCCCATCCAACTGCTCAGAGGGGTGAGACAGGGGGATGTAGGTAATATCCCTGGCTGACTGGACTGGACAGGATATCAACGTGAATGGCGAGTACATTTCACATCTACGATTTGCCGATGATATCGTCCTAATGGCAGAGACGCTGAAACAGTTAGACCAGCAGGGCAATTGCGTAACACACTATCAGTAGCAATGGGTTTCATTTTGACAGTTCAACAACATTCATTGCGTTATTTACGTTGCTGAGCAAACACATTTTTCGAATATTTGGAGCAATGGATTAGCAATAAACTTCAAAATGATTCAAATTGAGAGTAATAGTGTGTTACGCAATTAGGGTGCAGATGCTGCATAGCCTAAATGGAGGCTCCATTTAGGTTGTGCAACATCTGGTCTAACTGTTTCAGCGTCTGTTCATCTTGTTCGATTTGCCGATGACATCGTCATATTGACTAAGTCTCTTCAGCCGAAATGGAGCCTCTCGGTGGGTTGGTTTCAGCTTAAATTTGGACAAGACAAAATTCATGTACAATTCGCACATCTTAACGAGTCCAACCAAAGTTTTGAAGGATTATGTCTACCTAGGGCAAGTCAACCAGCTCAGTAGACACAACTTTGAGAAAGAAGCCGACTGAAGGATCCAGTTGGGCTGGGCAGCATTTGGAAAACTTCGTCAAGTCGTCTCGTAGCCTATCCCGCAGTGTTTGAAGACTAAGGTCTTAACCAGTGCGTCCTGTCTGTCATGATATACGTTGCCGAAACGAAGACATTAACGGTCGGGCTGGTACACAATTCAAGGCCGCTCAGCGCGCTATAGAGCGAGCTATGCTCAGAGTCTCTTTGAAGTATGAAATCAGGAATGAAAATATCAGGAAAAGAACCGCAGTTACCGACATAGCTTGCAGAGTAAGCAAACTGAAGTCGCAGTGGGCTGGCCATGTTTGTCGAAGGACTGATGGCCGGTGGAGCAGACGAGTTATTGAGTGGAGACCGCGTATCGGCAAGCGTCGAGTGAGCCTCCCCCAACTAGATGGATCGACGGCCTAAATAAGGTGGCTAGGACAAACAGGATGCGGAAGGTAGAGGACAGGGTGTTATGGCGCAGCCTGGGAGAGACCTTTGTCTAGCAGTGGACTGCGATAGGCTGAGTATATTGATGACTGTGTTTAATTTAGATATTGTTATGTTCCTAAATACTTAAAACTACAAGCTTTTGCTTATGGATCCGTCCGCGTGGAGGTTGGTAAACGATATCATTTCGAATAATTAACCCACGGGAATGAACTAGCGGTATAAAAAGTATTCAATGTTTTATTCCAGGTCATGGTCTACCAGTGTGCCAAATGTATCTATCTACACTTGAAAGTGCTGCTTATGTTTTATTATTTATTTAGTGTGCAATTTTACTACATATTTTATTAGGTAGGTACTTTTATTTGTTATAATATTTAAATAATTTAGGACTGAAGTTGCCTCATGTCTGATATAATGTAGCCTTAGTTTTTTAAAATAACTGGGTTAGAAGTTTTCTATTAAATCAATGGTTGAATCAATGGAATAAAGAACATGGATTAAGAATATTGTCCATGCCAAATAATGAGCTCATGATCTGTTAGATCATAATCAGTTATAAGTTGATTAATATTGCGTATTAAAATTATTAGTAATTCGTTTATCTTTTAAATGTTGAATTATACTTTTGATTTTTAAAAGAACATGATGTAAATATTTAATTAATTACTCAAATATTTCCATATGAATGCTACACTATACAGAAGTTAACCACAAGCGAAATATTTTTAACCACCTTTTAGTTAAGTAAAGTAGTTAAGAGTTTACAAAAATTCCATATAACATTGCCAACAATTAGCTAAAAAGCATCTAAAGCCCCGTAACTGCTCATTAGGAAAGTCATTGAAATTGAAATTAAAGCGAATGTCATGACTATAAAGCAGTTATGTCACTTAACAACTTTTTAGTTAAGTATTTCTAAACAAAATATAACAAACATTATGAAGCTTAACATTTTAAATAAATTACTTGACTAAAAAGCCGCTAAGGTATGGATAACGGCCTTTTAGTACAGTAATAAGATGCAATAACTAGGTTACATGCTTAACAAAATGAGAAAAATGAATTTTAAAATTAATTAATAATAGTTATTGGACAAAAAGGGTTATCTACGATAAACAGAAAGAAATATCAATTGATGTGTCCAACAATCATTATCCTAAGTATCATAGTTTTTAAGAAACAACGATTCCCACGTTTTTTGGCATTTACTCCGAAACAACTTTTTGGGCTTAACGGCCTTCTAGTTAAAGGACGGCAGTATTTCCAAGAGAGTAATTGAAATTCGTCACATGTTTTTTCTTAGTAAACGTGATGTTATAACATTTAGAGAGGATACAAGACCTAAACGCAAAAAACGCAGGTTTTAGAAGCAATACAAGTATAATAAGATCGACTACAGTTAACAAAATCAGAAAAATATATGATATTCTTCAGGGTATATGCTAGGTAGATAGCGTGTTGAAAACATAATACAACTAATTTGATACGATAGAAAAATATCATGAAAATACCTCTAAAAACTTTCTTTTTACAATAAAAACCATACTAATATACATAATTATGAGTTTTTGTCAGATTATTCTACAAGCAACATACTAAAACTCTGGTGTTTTAATTTTTAAGTCCAGACAATAGATTTTTTGTAAATAGATAATTGCTTCATATTTTGCAATAAATTACCAGCGTTGTGTCATCGCGCTTCTCTTTCTTTTCTATGCAGTCCGACAGTGACCGCGCTTTAGGTCATGTAGGGGGACTACATGACCTAAAGCGCGGTCACTGTTAAGTAAAGTGTCAGTAAAGTGGGTCCACGACACGACATGAGTAGCCAGTGCTTTTATATATACTAACGTTACTCGTGGTGAGACTCCTAGATGCTTATCATCGGAAAACACAGACTACAGCTAATCTACATAAACGTAACCAGTTTATATATAACATTTTATTTAATTAAGTCGCGAAGTTGTTGCGGTGGGGTGCAAGACTAATTAAGTCAGACGGTAAGGAAAATAATTTGTTCAACTCAGAAACATTGTAATATTAGAAGACGTTCAGAAGGTTTCTATACTCAATTAAGTTGTATCACTATACACATGTTATGGTAGCTTGTTAATAAGTTTTAATTTTAATTCAATATAACACATGTTAAGTATAGTTTTAATTCAATATAACACATGTTATGGTAGCTTGTTAATAAGTTTTAATTTTATTAAGTAGTTAATAATAATAATTTAACTGCTTCGTTGGGCACGTGATGTCTAATGCGACTGCTGAGCGCGGGATCCGGCTTCGATATCCGGCACCCTAATTGCGTAACACACTATCAGTCGGAATCTGAATCAATTTGAAGCAAATTGCTAATTCATTGCTTCATAAGTTCAAAAAAATTTGTCTGCTCAACACGTAAATAACGCAATGAATGTTGTTGTACTGTCAAAAAGAAGCCGATTCCGATTGATAATGTGTTACGCAATTGCCCCGCTAGTCGGCCAAAATGTTATTGGGTTTGTTCTATAGGAAATTCCCATTAGAAGTCCGGAGTCGTAAGTTGTGCTGCAGTTACTGGCGATAGGGTCGCCCCATTATCCTTTAAGAGCGTTTACAACGTACGGCATTTCATACAAACTTTCAAGCCCTTGTTTTTCGAAATGAATGAACCGATTTTAATGAAACTTCGTACGCATAAGCAGGATGCAAAGTTCTAAAAAGTTAGTAAAGAACATTTTCGAAAAACAGTGTTACAGCCAAATCAGACCGAATTTAAATTTTCCATAGAAATAGAGATTTCCAGTTATCTTTTTTTAAATAAGGCATTTCGAAAATGTTCTTTACTAACTTTTTAGAACTTTGTATCCTGCTTATGCGTACGAAGTTTAATTAAAATCGGTTCATTCATTTCGAAAAACAAGGGCTTGAAAGTTTGTATGAAATGCCGTACGTTGTAAACGCTCTTAACACCATTACACTTAGGGACTATTTACCAAGTTAATAAATCAACAAACAAACCTAACTATCTCAAGTACCTACCCTTTGTTCAAGTTTGATTTAACAATCACTAAAACACACTGTCGTCTATCGAATCCGTTACCAATATCAACAATACACCAAACCCAGTTGTATTATTAAATCAAGATTCACTGCTTGGCCAGACTGGAAGCGCGGGGCGGGGAGCGGCGCGGGTGCGGAAACGTGCGCGATTTGCCTGTCCGCAGTCGAGCGCGGCTGCGTTTTGCATGTTGTCGTGTCCAGTGTTTGTCAAAATATAATATGGATGAAGAAGACTTATTTTTACTAGAAAAAAGCTCGAACTAGTTTTAACAGAAACTACAAAACGCCATCTGGTACGATCCTTACATACTACTTTTGGTAAGCACGCCGGTTGCGGCTATTACACACCTGAGTTTCAATAGAATAAGACTCAAAGTAAAACCTTTGTAATGTTTTATGTAATGTAATGATTGTAATGTTTTATTCAGTATTAAAATTGGTAAAATTATTACATAAAAGTCTTAGAAATTATTTACAAGGTATAATAATGTTAGATGCCTGTACTAGGATAAACCTGTATCACAGGTGGTATGAGCATACTTTATGGTGATTGTAGGACAATAAAATTCATAACAATATTTAGCATTCGAATTCTAGAAATAATGACAAAATTTAATTAATTCATTATTTTATACCTAGTTTACTTAAATACTATTTACCTATCTTAAAGATCAAAATAACAACAAAAAGTCTTATACTAATACGTAATTATTTACTTAGTCAGCGTAAAATACTTTATTGCACTTTAAAATTTTTTGCGTCAGCAGAAATTGGTAAGTGGGTTAAAGTCAATGTTGCACAAAATTAAAATACGTTCGAGATCATGTGTTTCATCAACAAAATCGAGGGTTTGTAGGCCAGTGCAATGTTTTGTTGAGTCAGCAGCAGGCAGTAAACACGGAAGTCTGGCTTTAAGTATGACGCTCTAGGCGCCCTTGTAGTCGATAGAGTTGATGTACCTGTATTCCGCTATTTTCCTAGCAGGGCACCCATCATTTCCCGTTTTGTGGTTATTGGGCTTTTTAAAGCGTGAGCAAGTTGCACATTTCGGTGTGTCAGCTTTCTTCGCGCACTCTGACATCGAGTGTCCTTCTTCACCGCAGTGACCACACGTAGATTTTAGCTCTCTGCAGGTTTTTGCTGCATGACCATATTGTTGGCATTTGTAGCATCTGGTGACCAAGGTGAAGTCCCTGACAGGGCATGACGTCCAATTTATAAAAAGCCTTGATTTGGATAATTGGGCTTTACGTATGTTGATTTCAATTAACCATTTGCAGGAACTTTTTAATAGTCAAAGGAGTCGGACAGTCAGAAAGATGAAGCTTTGTCGTTTGCCCATTCCAAAGTAGGTTCCTATCACTTTTTTTTTTGTCAGCCTATTTTGTGCCTCATGCACTGCTGGGAAAAGGCCTCCTCTTTTTTCTTCCAAACCTCCCATCTTGTGTGATCTTTGGCCATGTTGGCCCTGCAATTGATACTAGATCGTCACACCACCTTCGCTTTGGTCTACCTCGAGTAGTTCACACTTATAGTGACGACTCCTCATAAAGTCTACATTTTCAATCTAAAAACAAACTCGAATTCATTTTAGCATAATCAGCCTATAAAGTTCCCACTACTGGGACACAGGCTTCCTCTCTGTAAGAGGGAGTGGGCCATAATGCACCACATGGGCCCAGTTGGTGGATGTCGCATATGTTCGAATCTCTGGTTGCTCATGCCGGTTTACTCACAATGTTTTCCTTCACCGTTTTGAAAGCCTACATTTTTAGTCCTAAAACAAACTCGAATTCGATTTAGTTTGTTTTAATTTAAACCTGCTTCAATTTAAACCTTATTTTTTATATTCCAACAATTTTTCATATTATAATATTATGCTGATATAAAATTATTGAAAATCAAGTTGCTTGCTTGCATGGTTTGCATGCTTGGTTTCATTATTATTGTATTCATGTCATTCTAATCTTTAATAATAATACGTAAATTGTTTATTTTATGTATTCTTAATTTTATTATGTAAGTATTCAGAGGGCTAAGTATCATAATTTAAAACGTTCAAAATGTAGTCGCAGTCTCATCTCGGCGACAAACAAATGTCAAAAAATTGTCAAAATGTAGGGAAATTAGAGGTATTTTTGACAGATTGAGACTGAGATCGGACTGTGAACGTTCTTGAAATTACGAGAATTGCCCCTCAGAGCATGTGTAATCATGTATTCGATAATGTGTGCTGTGTTTACCTGTAATTGGGTGGGTGTGCATTACAAAGTAAGGTATACTGTACAAGTTTTAATTCTGTAGAAGATATTTGTAATGAAAAATTAAAAGAGTGTGCTTTGTTGGTTTGTTCAGAGGATGAATGAAAAACAACTAACAAAAAGCCCTTACAAGGCATATGTGGACGCCCTCGAAGGGCATATCCACCTTAGATATTGGTGATTTGCTTCCGAAAGGTCAGGTACGTAGTAGTCGCAACCAGCGTGCACATATGACCAGATGTGTGAACGTAAATGAAGCAAAAGGATTATGTAAGGATCGAAAGCAGGTGGCGTTCTATAGTTTGTCCTTACCCCATGGGAATGATATATGCACAAACTCACGCCAAGTTTGTGCATATAATTGTAATTTATCTCTCGTTGGTAACCCTACTAATATTATAAACGAAAGTTTGTGAGGATGGATGTTTGTTCTCTACTTTTTCACGCAAAAACTACTGAACGGATTTAGATGAAACTTTACAGTAATATAGCTTATACATCAGAATAACACATAGGATGTTTTTTATCCCGATATTCCCACGGGATCGACATTGTGAAACCGTGGGGCGCAGGTAGTCCTTAAATAAATAAACTCATATACTTACGACAATATTATTCTTCAATCTTAGACAAAATCGATCAATATTGTAACACCATAAAATTAGCCCCATTTACTATGCATAGTTTGAGCTCCTCCCGGGCGTTGTTGTCTTATGCATAAACCTCAAGGTTTATGGGATAGTGTTACCATGATCTGGAAGCCATGGGAATTAACATATTGTGAATGTTAATATTGTCCTAGCTAGTAGATACGGTAGACTGCACGCCAGTCGCAACGAACCCAGTAGAAGTAAGCTGGCCTCTTTTCACATCGTTCTCACGTATAAATTCAACATTAATAATGAAGCCAATATTTTTTAACAATAATTATTATAATTGGGCAAAGATCTTCACTCACTGGACGCCTGAGGGAGGACATCGCCGTCGGCTACGAGGATTAAAAAATAGTGTTTATTTTACACCTTTGAATAACCCTTCAGGGAATACTGGTAACAACAACGTTGACTTTTAATTAATTATGTCAACGCGTTCAACATAATTTTCATGAACAAATGTTTATTTTCCAACAGCCCGTAACCTACCTTTTAAGGATACTTTCATACAACTTGGATCATATAAAAAACAGAACGGAGCAAAATCAAAGGAAAAAAGATGAAGTATACTTTCATAGAACCCCACACCACACCCTACCACAAGGTGGACCGACGACCTTGTGAAGGCCGCAAGAACCCGTTGGATGCGAGAAGCACAAAACCAGTCAAAGTGGAGATGCTTGGAGATGCGTGTGTATCCAGCAGTAGACGTCTTTCGGCTGAAATGATGATGATGATGCTTTCATACTTCGTCTTTTATATTCGATCGTCTCAAGCAAAAAAAATCAATCTGCCTAGCGTTTTCCCAACTATACAACTACTATGTTGGGGTCGGCTTCAAGTCTAACCGGATGCATCTGAATACTAGTATTTTACATGGAACGACTGCCTATCTGACCTCCACAACCCAGTTACTGGGTAACATGATACCCCTTGGCAGGACTGGTTGTCAGACTTTCGAGTTTCTGACGGACCAACGGCTTAATGTGCTTTCCAAGGCACGGAAGTGTCCCGATATCTAAAAATGGTCAGTGATCATCCATCCACGGACCGGCCGCGGCCAACGCGCAACGTAGCTTAACCTGATCAATCGACCCGTGCAGATGTGTTATCCTTAACCTGATCTTACTGCTATTATTACTTAGCCACGAGCTCCTCGACTCAGTCGTCCCTAGCAACATACCAATATAATTAAAAGAGATACTTTATGAAATGAAGTCAGAAAAAATATTGTTTCAAAAGCAATGCCTTCTGCTGCCAAATTAGGTACAAAGCCGTTGACATAAATAGCAAAAGAAGCGTTGCGATGAATATTAAAGTTGTTTCACTTATATTGTGGCCACGAGAACATAGGAAAGTATGGTCTGATCGAAAACAATCTGATAAGAATGTAAACAAATGAATCAGAAGATGTACTCGTACCTGTGGATGTAATTTGTAGTGCCACTTACAAACGGAGTGTGTGATTTAATTATTTGAATTTAAAAACCGAAATTCTAATTTGAAATCATCTTCAATATAAATAAATAAAAATTTTAAGTGTCTGTTTGTAATGTCAAAATAACAGCTTTTTACTAAATGCTAATGAAAGTATGTACGGTATTTATAACAATAAAAAAAACGTTTAAAAAAATTGTCTGTCTGTCTGTTTGTTTATCTCCGAAACGACTAGACTGAATTGACGGGACTTTCACTGGCAGATAGCTGATGTTATATGGAGTAACTTTGGCTACTTTTATTTTAGAAAAATAATTATGGTTCTGCGCATAAAAATTAAAACCCCATGAAATCCAATTTGTTTTCCGACATGCACGAAGTCGCGGGCACAGTTAGTTCTAAATATGTTTTTCATTTCAGAATTCAGGCAAATTGTATAACCTTAATTTTCGACGATGATTTTTCAACTACAATTTAACATTGTTGTTCAAACAATTACTGTTGAAATAAATTAAAAATTTAAAAAACCCCCGACTCAAACAAAAACCTCTAAAAACTAAAAAATAATATATATTGGCCCTTTAAGTTTAATATAAGTTGCAGTAAATATTTTGATCCAAGCATACTCACGTCGGGGGACGGCTAATGAAAATTGGAAGTTAACCGCAGCTATGTTTTCTACAATAGCATGCATTCATTATTGCTGGGTTTAAGCCTCACCTGTTTGGCGTTTTCATTAGCCGTCCCCCGACGTGAGTATGCTTGGATCAAAATATTTACTGCAACTTATATTAAGCATAAAGGGCCAATATATATTATTTTTTAGTTTTTAGAGGCTTTTGTTTGAGTCGGGGGTTTTTTAAATTTTTAATTTAACTTTTATTTCTTGCTTTTTAAACTTTATAATATTATATTACTAGTAAACATGCTATACGATCGGCACGTGACTCGCCGAAATCTGCGAAGCTGTACGTATTTGTAATATTGTATAGTATTCTACTAGTCAAGCCCTTTCATTTGATACCCATATTGAGGGAGTTGTGAAAAATTATGTAATCCGCCATTTTGTGGCAGCGGCCATCTTGGACCGATTTTCATCAAACATAGCTAAGAACACTCCCGACTAATTTACCCTTCAAACAAAAAAAAAAAAACTACATCAAAATCGGTTCATCCGTTTGGGAGCTACGATGCCACAGACAGACACACACACACACACACACAGACACGTCAAACTTATAACACCCCATCGTTTTTGCGTCGGGGGTTAAAAATGATGAGGTAAGTAAACTTAAAACATTCTGAATCCAGATGAATGTATTTCTAATTCCCTTTAGTGATTGCGTAAGAATTTAAACTGAACAGGGCTTGTTTTCACTTTCATAAGATACTTTTCGAACAAACTATGCGTATATTTTGTGACATACCTAGCGCAAGTCATTAAAAAGTTTTTTTTTTATATAAATCTTTTCTTTTAATATAAAATATGGCGAGGCATGCGCCGCGAATGGTCTGCCTCGCATGCTTCAAGCTGAATCTAACTACTTATCTAAATGCAATCACCTGATTCCCCTACTATATTTATGGTATGATGAAAATGGTTAAAAAAACTATTTTTATTCTCATCTAAGGCAGTAAGTCTCTAGAGGAATTAATTGGACTAAGTTTACCAGCAGCGCGTAGTTCCGTAATGTGTTGAATTTGTTCAACTTAATCAAAGTTTGTTCCACAGAGCTCAAGAAAAAACCCATCAGCTGCTCCGTTTTGTGCTAATTGTAAACTTCTTGGAAGAAGAACCTAAGCAAGAAATAGACAACCCTTTGCTTTCTGTTCGTAAGTATCTTAGGGTCACAACTTTCACTATTTAGAATATTTAGATAGACAAGTAGGTACGTACTCGTATTCCACTTTTTACCAACTTTTTGTTTAAGATACTTTATTTTACTCAAAAATAATACAATTATTTACTTCTATGAGGAAAAACATTGTATTTATGTAATAAAAAAATATTTTTCTAAATCAATCCGGTTTGGCCATCTTTGAGTAATCGGGAAACATAAATGACAATTAACAAAAAAAAAGATTCCGACGACATGAGAACCTCCTCCTTTTTTTATTTTTATTTAATGATATTATAATACAGAGGTGTTAATTAATTTTAAACTCGCCAAACTTTTACGTTTGATGGTGAGTTTTGAAGTCGGTTAAAAATTAACATCATTTAAAAATTATATTTATTTATATAATACTTTATTGTACACTACAAAAACACATAACATAAAAAAATACATCAAACACTACAAAATATACAATGGGCAGCCTTATCGTTTTCTGCGATATCTTCCAGACAACCTTGGAATGGACAGTGATTTTCCTGGACATAAAATGGGGCTGTCGCGCGTTGGTACAAATATTATGTATACAATACACTAAAATAGATATACAGAGAGATACATATCCAAAATTATAGATACATAAATACATACAACGAAAATAAAAGAAGACTGTGGATGATTGCAGTTAGGATAACAAGATCACAAAGACAAGTAGTGTTCCTTTACTTGAACACATGTAACGATTGTGCGCGTGTTGTTTCAGCTTGCAATGCATTCCACAAACAAGCGGCCTGGACAGTAAAGGATTTATCCAGGAAAGTTGTGAAATGGATAGGCATTTTGAGCTTCAAGTTATCTGATAACCTTAAAAATTTTATGTGGGAGTCACAAAGAAACTGGAAATGTTTCTTGAGATAGAGAGGGGTTGACGGAGAAAAGAGCACATTGTACAAAAGAGAAAGAATGTGAGCATTCCGGCGAAGGCGAATTGGTAACCACTTGAGCTTCACACGAAATTCGGAAACACGGTCATATTTCATCATCATCATCATTTCAGCCGAAAAACGTCCACAGGCCTCCCTCAAGCACCTCCACTTCGACTGCTTCTCGCATACAACGGGTTCCTGCGGCCTTCACAAGGTCGTCGGTCCACCTTGTGGGAGTCCTTCCAACGCTACGTCTTCCGGTACACGGTCGCCACTCCAGAACCTTTCAGCCCCATCGGCCGTCTGTTCTGCGAGCAATGTGCCCTGCCCACTGCCACTTAAGTTGCGCATATGGTCATATTTGTGCAGACCGAATATGAATGGTCCTGAAATGGTCAGCAGTCAATTTCGCACTGTAATATGGTTAACAAATTCAACCCTTTCGTTCCACGTAATACAAATAAACAGTTTACTGCCCTATTTCCATAACTTTCAATGTAGGACAAAAACTTTGCTGTTTCGTTAAGTATGAATGTAGGTAGTGGTTGCACGTGTTTCCACCCTCGCTGTAGTCAAGGCCACAAACTTAGGAATGCCTACAGCAAAATGAAATAGGAAAGTTTTATACAAAAGTTACTTTGAGTTTTTCTCTGATATACATAATGAAAACAGCAACTCTAGGGAAATGACTGCTAGGCATTTCTTAAAATGCTACGGTCGTAGCTCGTAGCGCTACGTGCTACGCCGTAGCACTGGGAGCCAGCATCGACGATCGACTGAACTATTCGACTGTGTCAATCGAGTGAATGTTGCTTTTAGATACATAATCGGTTGAGTGAATTGTGTTTTGTTCCAAAAAAACTTTTACTTTTAACAAGGAGTAAACTGCAAGGAGTAACTTTCATTTTATAACAGTTTTCCCTATTGCTTAAAGATTCGCGCACATGATGTCGGGCCGCAGCGGGTCGGGTCGCAGCGCAAAAATCACTCGTATGTATTTTATATGAACTATCGCACACTATGCCGGGGCGCAGCGGCCGCATATTCCTTGGTTGCGTGCGATGCGGCCCGCCCCGCCTCTCTGCGGGCCGACATCATGTGCGCAAACCTTAAGATTACGGAATGATAAACATCAGTGTAATCATAAGCTAGTAGTTCCTAGCAACGTTTACAGGTACGGAGTTTGTGTACAACTAGCGTTTAAAGTTTGTAACTATCCTTTATCTTATGTCCTTTTGTTTTCATTTGTATACGAGTAGTAGCTAGTGTAAATAGTTTGTCGTTAAATATTTTAAAATATATATATCTAGACTATCTTTTAAGGCGAAGGTGGCGTTACGATCTAACATCATTCGCAGGGCCAACATGGCCAGAGATCGCACAAGACAGGGAGGTTTGGAAGAAAAAAGGGGAGGCCTTTGACACAAAATAGGCTAACAAAAAAAAACTTTTAAAATTATTTTAAAATTATCTATCTTTTAAATCAATTGCAACTAAAACAGAATAGTAGGTACAACAACATCACAAGCAATTTCAGTCGTTAAAGCTAAACAAACTTGATATCCAAAGCTCAATAAGAATTCTATCTATTGCAACGGAAGGTACGTAGTTCATCGTAAAATATTTACGCTACATCGCATCAAGATCGTATATACAGGGAGATTCCATTTTACAAGCCGCTGTAATACTTTATGAGCTATCTGACAAAAGACGAAAGTTTCATTGAAATATGCAGTAAGCACGTTGGGAATTGAGGGTAAGAGAATAATATAGGATTTGTTTATGAATTGGAAATATTTATTTGTTTGGAAGTCGGAATATTTGAGTAAGGAAAGTTCTTGTGATGTTGTGATAGGTGAATTGCTTTGTAGCGAATTAGACCTGCATTAATTGATTGATTATGTGAGTAGCAACAGCATCCTGAGTGTGATAGCGGACAGGTATGACTGTCCGTTCTTCAAAAATTGTATGCGTTTATGTGTGAACTCACATAGTTTTAAGCATTATTGTTACTAAAAAAATCGATCATTTTGTCTGATATATAAATAAATAATTAACATAACTGATGAAATACGGGTGTACTATGGGTAGAGTGCGCACAAAATAAGTCTGTGCGCGGCCAAAATCAGAAATAATCGTTTGCCGCTATCTGGACGTTTATTTCAGGTTCAGTTTTCTAAAGTAAATAATTGCCATAATTACGCCGATAGTGATTTTAAAAGTGCTGGCAGGGATATATTATGTATAATCTTGAAGTCAAACGTCGCGCGCAGCTATATCTTGCGCGCACTCTACACAACTTAGAGCCAAAGCACATACACGTGGAGATGTCGTGTCATGATGCGATATCGTGTCGTGAAAATCTACGACGTGCATCGTAAATGTGTATGTGTTTTGGCCCTATAGTGCGTACATAAAGTAGTTTTCACGACACGACGACGTGCTGAGCGTAGATTTCCACGACACGACATCGCACCGTGGCACATTGCGACGTCGTGTCACGACGCGATGTCGTTTCATGTGTGTGTTTTGGCCCTAAGCCATTGACGAAAACTGGTGTGATTTTATTTATTTTAGACCTGCATTCTACAAACAAATCATCACTACCGGTAAGCATCACCTTTGTTCGTATTTTTCTGTTCCTTCCCTTTTTGTCTGTGTATTTAACAGTTTATGCGTAATAAATATACTTCAAACTTTATCAGTTCTTTTTTCAAATTAATAAGCAACTTCATTATTTTTTTTAAATAAAAACATATCGTGCAACGAGAAGAACAAACAAAAGAAAACTGGAAAATAAATAAAAAAAAGCCACCGCAAAATTATCTTTATCAATACTTACTCTGCGGCACGCCTACACCCCTTAATATAAATATCTTGTTGTTAGCCGAGTAAAAAATAAAAGGAAACGCAAAACAACTTCATTTCTTATTTCCTCGTGGCTTGTTCAAACGATTTATTTAATAGCTGAAGAATAAACATGCAATTTTCAGCGGATAGCATAATGGATGTCCTCATAAAACCGTACAATGGCTTTTCAAAAATTTTGAGGAAATATTTCATCTTCCAAATGCAACATTTGACTCGAGGCTAAGGAAAACAAGCGTTGGACGACAGAGCCTGCCGTTTCATTGTCTGTCTGACTTTAATCCGACATTTTTTGCTGCTCGCTTGCAGCGTAAGGTGACATATGGGTGAGTTTTAGACGTGCGCTGCCACTGTTACGTCTCGATGATCCATGAGTGTCACATGAGTATGGTCACCTTTTCTATCATCGGCTGCTTCAGGGAAACTTTAAGTACCGATATCCGAATATCGGTACTGTTATAATGTTCCCACTACTGGGACACAGACCTCCTCTCTGTGAGATGGAGCGGGCCGTTATCCACCACGTGTGCCCAGTGGGGGTTGGTAGATGTCATATGTCTTCGACGATGATTCCTATTGATGAGTGATTCTCTATATCTGGGGAAACAACCATTTGTATACTGCCTTTTCAACCAGAAAGCGGATCGTAGCACAGCACTACTACGTATGTTTCCATTGTATACTACGTGACAATGGCGCGCCGCAACTCCGCCTGACACCTGACGTGTCGCGTGACGTCACAGATTATTGGCGCGGTAAATCAACCAGATTGGACACGCTAACTAAGCAATATATCACTTTTAAACGAAATTTTTGCGAGAGAGCCCTTTTAAGAGGACATTGAAACTGTTGCACCACTTTTTCGTACAATGACCCAAGTCTTGAAAGAAATATGACCATCGGGGATTCTTGAGTGTACTGTACAGTATATAGGTACTCTGTGCGAAAACTCAATGTGTTCGATATCAGTTTTCTAAAACATTTGCTATTTAGAACGTTCACCCGAGGCGAGGCGTGTCGTTAAGGTTGAGCTTAGTTTAATGTTTGTTTTTGAGTTCGAAAATATTTTATAGTAAACTTGAGAATATTCTGTGACAAAGATTTTCGATCTTTTATTTATGATTTACTAAAACCTGCAAAAACGCATTAAATGTCACTTTAAAATCGATTTAATTTTGAAACAAATATTCAAGCGACATAGTTTTTGACATACTATCTCTGTAGTCAGAAGCCCGAAAGTCTGACAACCAGTCTTACCAGGGAGTATCGTGTTAACGTTTACTGGGCTGTAGAGTTTAGGTAGTCAGTCGCTTCATGTAAAATACTGGTATTCAGCTGCATCCTGTTAGACTGGAAGCCGACCCCAACATAGTTGGGAAAAGGCTAGGCAGTTTGATTAGACTATGGATAAGCTGACACTATAAAACGTGAAACTATTTTTTCCTTTATGCTAAGGGATTGGCGTTAAAACCGGCTTATCTGATATAAAAGCTAACACTTTCAGCCTGTCTATTGTTTAGTTTGTCACAGAGAAACGAAGTCCACACTTCACTACTGGTATTTAATCCGCCTACGTCACTCTCGAAAAAGTATTTCACTGTTCGCAGTCGATCCGTAGTTTTAACTACGAGAGTGTCTAACTATTGAATTTTAGGTTATTTCCTTAAAAATATAGGAGTTTTTCTGCTAGTTGCCCGTCTAATCATGAAAAAATCAATCGATCTAATTTTGCGAGGTCACAAATTACATTTCATGATTATTTATTTTTGAACATATAACAGTACAGACGCCAGCACATCAAGCTACTACAATGTGTAAAATTTCTTTAATGGATTTTCAACTTTACTGCTAAAGCATAAGGTTCAAAGTTGATTGGGAAAATTTTACAGTTTCCGGTAGCTTGATGTGCTGGTGTCTGTACATCACGCCTGTAATTCCCCGTAGGGTGAGGCAGTGGTATACCTTAGGATGTACATCCACATTCCACGAGTTATGTTTAAGTCTCATGTAATAGGGGGCGAGTCTATTACCATCAACCGGGCACAAATCCAGACACCGGGCTGTTACTGAGTTGCCCGACCTGGGAATCAAACCTAGGACCTCATGGTCAGTAGTAGCGCTTGCGACCATTACACCAATGAGGCAGTCTTTTTATTCCTTTAATAACAATTTATTGCCAACGTACAGATAGCGCCATCCACGAAGACGCGCTCTACTCTTCTTCCTAATCGCTTACAATACAAGTGTGCAACATACCGCTAGTGTTTTAGTTTTGTCGAAACACAGTAATTACTTATTAGTGGGTAATTAGTGTGTATCAAAAAATGAAAACACTAGTGGAATTAACTAGCGATAACCACTAGCGATTAGTAAGAAGAGTGGGGCGCGTCTTCGTGGATGGCACTATCTATATTAGTTTAGTATCTTAATAGCTTTTGCTCTGCACTGGTACAACACAACCTAAAAATAAATGAAATATTTATAGCTCCGAGACAACAAACCTATGTACATAAAACAAAGGTCACACGCCTGTAATTAAAACGTTTTCCCTGTAAAGAGTGGGTAAAACTCGGAGCACTCAATTGAGAAATAACATTGAACGAGTTGTCAAGCCCAGTAATAACGTTCCTTTCAGTTGTCGGTAACAAATTGTAGGGAGTGAGAAACAAATAAAAGAAAAACAATGTTCATTCTTCTTTTATTTTGAAACTTTTTCTAGATGAAACGTTGACGTTATTGTTAAAAAATGTTACATGATTAAAATCATCATCACCTGCCTGGCCTTTTCGCAACTGTGTTGGGGTCGGCTTTCAGTTTATCCAGATGCAGTTGAATACTAGTATTTTACAGGAACGACTGCCTATCTGACCACCACAACCCAGTTACTGGGTAATACGATACCCCTTGCATTATATAATCGTGAAAGTTAATTAAAACAAACAATTATGTAACTACACTTAATCACTCTTATATTATAATAATCTAGTAATTTAATTGTTTTCGTATCTCTTCTTATACGTGTGTGAGTGTTATACGCGGGTGAGTGTTTCTAAACAGAGTTTTATGATATGGGGTGTTAAGTTAGCTCAGTTAGCTCCTCCTCAGGAGCTCCATCCTCATGGACGGCGCCGCCGAGGCCGGCCCAGAAAGAGATGGCGAGATGACATGGACGCGTACCACGAGCGCTGATTCGAGGTGGCGCGGGAAAAGAGTTCCTGGAAGGATTTGGAGGAGGTCTTTGCCCAGCAGTGCGACAGTATAGGCTAACAAAAAAAAAACTCAAATATTTACAGCAAGGAACATGCTAGAGCATCTTGCTTTTCTGCCTTCCCTGACCTTAACCCGTTGAAGTCACATAAAAAGAAACAATAAAAGTATGTTGACACACTATCGGTTGCCAATTCACCGCATCCGCACCTCATAAGGATTTTTCCTTATGAGGTGGATTTAAAGGTGCCATCGCTTTCCCGAATTACGAAGGGCTGATGTAATCAATTCAGGACTTTTCTTTCATATCGCCGACCAATGGAACGGAAGGATCAACCCTTTTGTCCTATTTGTAAAAGGAATGTATAGCGCGATAATTATGAAGGAATTCTTTTATCCTATTCACTGAGGCCCTTTACTATTGAGATGGTTTTATTAATATTTCGTTGCTATGTCGAAATATATGGCCGGAGAGGGCCCATAATTGATTTTATTGATTTATACTTACTTTAATGCACACATCGCTCATATGGAGAAACATCGACGTAAATGTATTTTTTCCCAAAAATGAGTTATATTTTTTTTTTCGTGATTTCAGAGTTGGTCCCATAGTGAAAGTTGTTCACTTCGATGGTCTAAAGCACCTCTTAAAGTTTGTAAGGTTAATTTTTTAACACATTGTATAAGTAAAGATTATAATTATAGAACTCAATTAAGCTCATTTAAAAAATCTTCATTTACTTTGTTAATCCACAAATTCACATAGCAAACCCTACACGACTCCTACACAACAAGCAAACAAAACTTTTTCACATTTTGTTGTCCCAAAAACATCAACAAACAAAGGAAACCAAACACACTTAACTTTTTTGTCGACCGTACTGACTACACACGTTAATTTGCATTGTTTCTTTTGTTGACCGTACCCGTGTTGCGGTACGGTAAGGATTACGTACGTGATGAATGAAACGCGCCATTTTGTCACAAAATAGGTAAGTACAGAAGGCCGGCTGAATACTACGAGCAAAAACAGGCGCACGCACGCATAGACGCGTACGTACGGCGGCGAAACGTTTGAGGGGGTCTACTCTCTAAGCCCGTTGGATTAATAGTTGATTAATCAAAAAAATTTTAAATTTTTTTTCGGACGAGGAAGAACACACCTGAGGGGTAATTCTCGTAATTTTAAGAACGTTCACAGTCTGATTTCAGTCTCAATCTGTCAAAAAATTCCTCTAATTTCCCTACATTTTGACAAGTTTTTGACATTTGTTTGTCGCTGAAATGAGACTGCGACTAGATTTTGAACGTCTTAAATTACGAGAATTGGCCTTCAGAACTGTTGACTACTCAAATCGTTTTGTCATTTATTTTTAGTTCAGGCCCCAAACTAATCTTACGTCCGTAGGTGTTACGAAGGTAACGTCCGTAAAACAATAGTCGAAACTACGGATAGAATGTGTTTAGGGAATATACGTCGAGAAACGAATACCAGGCGTCGCGAGTGCGCTTGTACAGACGCCAGCACATCAAGCTACCCGAAACTGTCTTTGCCCAATCAACTTTGAACCTTATGCCTTAGCAATAAAATTGAAAATCTATTAATGAAATTTTACAGATTGTAGTAGCTTGATGTGCTGGCGTCTGTACTCCTTCTCAAACGTGTCGCTGATACGACAGTATTTCAGATCTTGTTGGCCCAAAAATTTCCCACTTCCACGTTGTCGTCGGTGGTAGCGCAGAGGTCACTTTGATTGCATGTTTCGCGACACAGAGGGCGTACAAGAATCTCCCGGGTCCCCAACGCATGGTACTAGAAGGAACAGTGGGGTTTTAGTCGGTAGGAGTCCGACATAACCCTCCGTTTTTCCCAGATGTCAGATGGAAATCCTCACGGATACGGCAAAAAAAGAATTTAAAAAAAAAAGGAAAGGAGCGCTTGCATTTGCTGTACGAGAGCCGTGTCTATGTGAGCGTATGTTTTCGTTTATTGTTTAGAGCCGGCCTTCTGTAGTATTTTGTGATTTTGCTGTTAGCGATATTAATCCTTAACTAATGAAGCGTGTCATTTCTTACGCTGTTGATATATTGCTGTGATAATAATGTAGGGATGTGGTGGTATTAGTACCAAATCTATGGGTTAGCGTAACTTTTTGATGTTGCCAGAAATATCTCGGATTAATGATAGAGGAGATGATATTATCAGGTCAGGTAGCTTGCTGTTTGTAACTGTTTTCTGTTTTTTGCCCTTCCTGTCCCGTGATCCCATGGTGATTCACGGTGATTATTTAGCCATTGTTGTTGCTTGTAAAATAGTAAGGCCCTTTTGTACTGCCAACACAAAAGATAAGTATGGAGGATCGTCGGATATAATTGAAGTACAGTAAGAAACCAATGGAAGTTGTCGACTGAAATTTAATTTGATAAATGAGCTGTTTGTTTTCTATTCATCATTTCAGCCGAAAGACGTCCACTGCTGGACATAGCCCTCCCCAAGCACCTCCACTTCGACCGCCTCTGAGCTTCTCGCATCCAACGGGTTCCTGCGGCCTTCTCAGTTTGTTTTCTATTAATAAAATAAAATTTTATTCGAGAACATCCATCGGTTTCTTACTAAACTTCAACTGTATCCGACGATCCTGCATCCTCTTTTGATAACTGTACATACAAGTTTTTCTTGCCATAAAAAAACTACCGTTTATTCGCCGTGTGTAGGCACGGTCGTCAGTGTTGTATGGATCACTATGGAAGTTTGTTGATGGCGTGGCGCCGTCCATACCGTAGAACCGTGTCATATACAAGGTCACACGATTTTTCTACAACGCGATTAACACGTCGTAGGACCGTAAAGAAATCGTGCTGTGTATAAACGGCCTGAGTTTATAAATAGACTAGACAAAGTAGACTTTTATGGTTAAAGAGTATTTATTTCTCAAAAGAAATTTACTACCAATTTCACTTAATGAGAAATATTTTAACTAAGTATATAATAATGATGACATTCATGAGCGTACGGATACGCACAAACATTAAAGAAGACAACAATATAATTAACGTACATAACAAGACATTTGAAGGTAGCAGCAAAGGATTCATGCGAAACAAAAGTCAACATTTTGTGGGTAAATTAAAGACATAAACCAGGGCCAGATTTAAATTTTGTCAATAATAAACTGAGTTTTAAATTTTTGTAAACTTTTAGAGGTTTTTATTTCTCGTGGTAGTTTGTTGAGCATTTGTGCCCCTTCGTATGTAATACTTTTCTTTCCATAATTTGTACGTGTTCTAGCGAGACAAATATCATTTGCGCTACGGAGAGGTCTTAATCCTTCTACGATGTTAGTTTTAAAAATTAGTTCAGAGTGTAGCTTTTATCTTTAATTTTTTTTTATTAAGATTCATGTATTATAGTAATAAATTTGTTTTATAGCAAATTTATTAATATAATACATGAATCTTAATAAAAAAAATTAAAGATAAAAGCTACACTCTGAACTAATTTAATTTAGTTTCGGAGTAAATTTTATCTGTTTGTGTGAGAAAGTCATAATGAAATAAGATTTTCTTGAAGGTAAATAGTCATTGAAGAAGATACCACTTTTAAATCGATGTGCACTCTTGCCATTTATTAAAAAAATGCTTTTCTCCTCGACTTCGCCTGCGTGAGGGTAGAAAGTCCCCGAGGAACGTACTGCCGGAACAAAAAGTACCCCATGTCCTTACCTGTCATGGACTATCCGTGTTCGATATCCGTTTAGCCGTTAAGGCGTGAAAAGGTAAAAGACACACTGAGTTACTTTCGCATTTAAGTATAACTAGCCGTGCCCGCGACTTCATTCGCATGGAAAACAATGATGTGTCTCTTTACTAATTCTTTTTATTTTTCTACTCCTTGTACCATCAGCTAACTGCCAGTGAAATTCCCATCCAAGTCAGTCCACGCGTTCACTTTGCCCGACCCGGGAAGCAAACCCAGGACCGCTCAGCAGTCGCGCTTGCGCCCACGAGACCAACGGGGCATTAAAATATGTAAATAGTTAGTTTAGATAACAGTTTCAAGACTTTACCACACCTACTCACACCCTACCTACCTGATTGAGAATATTATGTTCTAAATCATTTAAGACGCCCTCAGATGTCGAGATTATTTACCTACTAATATATTGCTAGATTAACTAGTTGAATATTAATCAGGCTTTAGTGGACTATGTTAGTGTATGCTTTAATGCGTGGGTGATGTTTGAGAACTTAATTTATTGACATAAAGTTGTTAAGTTACATTACTTACTTAGAGCTTGAGTGAGTTTCTAAGTTGGTAACCACCAACCAGTATAATAACGCTTTTAGGATGCTGCTGGGGTTAATATGGCGCTGCAGCGTGTCTAGCATGTTTGCTTTAAATGCTAGTGTTTTATAAGTTTAATTGGAACCTGAAACCATATATTCCTGTACAATTTGCCTCAATTATGTCTTCCTTAATTGACATTAGTATACGTAATAGTATAATAAATTATAAGTATATAATAAATTACATACATAGCTTTGATCTTCATTTCAAACATCATTATGTTTATCATGTTAGCTTGTTTCAAATACCTAAATGTTGCGTATTATCTAGTTACATTTGACTCATTCATCGAAAATAAATTGTGAATTCTACTAAAACCTATCGTATATTAAGGAAGTTTGGATTTGATTTAATACCGAATTATAATATCCACTGTGGCAACACTGTCAGAGCACAAATGATTGATATTGTAACAAACTTTTAAATGTGTTTTAATTATGCCAACTGAATGTATTATTTTACTTTAGCAACACTTACAAATGACGGTTATGATTTTATCGTTATTTCTAAGTGGGGCAAAAGTTATGTTTAATTGTAAAATGGAGGTCAGAGCTAGTCGTCTTCCAGCTACGAAGCAAGTTGGTTGTCACTGATATCAGATGGCCAATTCTCCTAATTAAAAACGTTCAAAATGTAATCTATCATCTCAGCGATAAACAATGTGAAACACTTGATATAACTGTACGTAAATTAGAGGTATTTTTGACAGATTGAGACTGAGATTACAATGCGACTGTCCTAAAAATACGGGAATTGCCTCTTAGAACTGTGTTTACGTGTAATAACGTTATTTTGCCGAAGAACAGCTTTTAAATAAAAAAATCGGAAATATTTATCGATATACTTTGCATCAAAAGAAATATGTTGAAAACTGCAATCAGAGTGAACCTCTCTCCTGATGTTTAATACATTTCTACTAACTAAAATGTACAACCCAAAACCAACCGAAGAAAACAGTGCATTTTTCATTTTTTTATTTTGTTTTATTGCTGAATGGGCCCGCTCTTTACCTCGATCACGCCAGAAGGAAAACGATGGATGAGGTCTATGATGGAACGAGCGTGCCCAGAAGATGGCTAAAGAACTGGAACTCCCATGCATCGACGAAACACAGCAGGCTGCTTGACGCCGGACTCCGGTGGGAGGGTAGTCGCAAACCAGGCGGGCGTTGGCCCTTCAACTGCAAGGGATGAATTGACCAGTCAAATAAGGTGTTGGGTGTGACTGTCCAGGATGACCGAGCGCTCGGTTCAGTTGAGTAACTGGCGGAATAAACTGCGATGCACGAGGAAGCTTCAGCATGCATCTCAAAAATATTAAGGACCTCCTTACAGTATAATAGTTAAAATAATTCTCATACAGGCTGAACCGCAGACAAAGCTAGAGTAATAATACATCTAGGAAATAAGGTAAAATTCACTTTTGTATCATCATCGCGAGATTATTTCTTAACGGACAGATTGCTAGATTAACCTGGTATTAGAAAGATTGACTAGCAAGATAAGGATATTAAGGAAGATAATCTGCTTAATAGAATGAAACAGACAGGCGTATGATGCTAGCAGGTATTTAATTGTATATGGCAAACCAAAATATATTTTTTTATTCTGCTGCAGATCTGATGTCGTCCAACTCAATGGATTTGATGTCTTTAATCTTTGCTTCGCCGAGCTGCTGGACCACAGTGGAACTGGGCTGGCCACATCTGTCGCATGTCGGAGCAGCAATACGCAAAAAAACACCATTAATTGATTGGATCTCAAATAGCAGGAAACGACTACGCGGCAGACCCAGATAGAGATGGTGAGATGAGCTGGACTCCTTAACGGATTGACTCACAATCGCAGTAGACCGGGAAAAGTGGAAAGAAGGAAGCAGGTATTTTTCCTGCAGTGAGATAACACAGGCAATAATATTATTATGAGAAATCTGGGTGGTCCTTTGGTCCAGTAATTAGAAACACTTTATTCTTTTTTAAAGCTAATGTTATTTAGTTCAATGTCACATATTAATTCCTCGGATTGATTTTAGCTTTCATGACAATCATCATAAGAAAGAGAGCGGCCTCCATATTGCTCCGTATCCGAGCAAGCTGCAACTTATTTCTGAAAGTAATACTTCTCACTCCACGTGATAATTTGATTTAGTTTTTTTTTTGTGGATTACTAACATAGTTACTTACTAATACATATAAAGATGTTCTGTAATGGACGGTCTGAAATAAAGTTACTATATTCATGTTCAAGCATCATCGACACGTTCGTAACTGCGTCACTTTTAACGAAATAAATTAGTTGAATAAAAGTGTGATATGTGTAACATAATCAGCCTATAATGTTCCCACTGCTGGGATTCAGGACTCTTCTCTTCGAGACGGAGTGGGCTGTAATCTACACGCAGGCCCAGTGAGGGTTGGTAAAATGCGTGAATGCACTTAAAATGTTGACCTCAAAAGACAGCACACATATTGCTTATCCACCGCTTAGGCACTATTGTTTCAGCTGCAAAACATACTTCCATTAGACCACACTGAAATCAGAGGCAAGTAAACATCCAAGAATACTAGAATAGCACGAATTCCGTCCGATGCGGGTTCCGTATAGTATTATTTAACGCAACGCAAACGTTTATACTCTCTGTTTGCAATGGTGTTTGTGAAAGTCGTTTTTGAAAGGTCTCACGGTATCACCCAAAGTATAAACTTAACTTTGGAAGTCTCAAAGAGACTGTACTGTTTACAGAACAAGTTTGGGGAACGTGTATTTTAAATAAAATACTTAGCGTTATTATTTTATTTACTGTCTTAAATTGAAGAAAAGAGATGTTAATGTTGTTAGGTTTTGAGAGCTCCGTCGTCGTGTGTTCTGTCTTTGAGAATTTCGAGGTCTTATTTTGCCAAGTATTATGTGCATCCTATTATGTTCTTTCCAGAAACATATGGTGAGTTTCAGTGGTATATACACTTGCGTGCAAAAAAATTGGCCCACCCCATGCTCTCCATTTGAGACACGATATCTCAAAAATCGTAATGAATATAATTTATTATTTTATACTGTGTGAAGGTAAGTAAGGTACAGTTTATTTGAACATACACTATACTTTGTTCAAAGAAATATCCTTGACAAGATCGACTTGATTCTTCAGATGTCCTCATTACTCACTTTTGCTCGGAAAAAGTGTGTGACTTTTTTGTCAATGAAATTGACAAATGTAAAATTTTGTGTATTTCTGTTTGTTTAATCAAAATTGAACTTGACTTTTTTAACGGACTTAAAAAAATGGAGCTTCTTTATTCAACCCCCATATTTATAAGTTCGAGATTTTCTCAAAAACTAATGAATCTCATCATCATCTGCCTAACCTTTTCCCAACTATGTTGAGGTCGGCTTCCAGTCTAACCCGATGCAGCTGAATACCAGTATTTTACATGGAGCGACTGCCTATCTGACCTCCACAACCCAGTTATTGGGTAATACGATACCCCTTGGTAAGACTGGTTGTCAGACTTTCGGGCTTCTGACGACCCGTAACGACTGTCAAAGATCCACGAATGACAAAACTAATGAATCTGTTTTGATAATTCTTTCAGTAACGTAATCTACATACTGTTAGGAAGATTTTAATATACAATTATTAGGTTATTGTTAGTAAAACTTGTTGAATTATATTGTTTCAAATCGAAGAGCATGGGGTGGGTCGATTTTTTTGCACGCAAGTGTATTATGTACTGTTTTGGTTTAGAAGGTATGATACTGATTAAACTGAAGATGTTTTATGAAAAAGGTATAGGTACTTTATATTGTTCTAGGTATCACTAACTTGGAAATTTTGAAATTTTTGGGATGCATGAAGAAGCCTCCTCGTGTAGCGCAGCTTGTTTCGACAGATACTCAACTGAACCAAGCGCTCGGCGCATCCTGGACAGTCACACCCAACACCTTATTTGACTGGCCAATTCTTCCCTTGCGGTGGTAGTGCTAACGCCCGCCTGGTTTGCGGCCATCCCCAGTTCAGTAAAAAAAAAAATGGTATTCGCAAAGTAAATAAAAAAATCTGCTGGTAAAATCCAAAACATTAAAATTCTGAATCTTTGATTTCGGCTACGATACTTGCCCTTTCATATTAATTACTGACCGAGTTCGGGTTACATAGATTAATTTAAAAAAAAACAACACATTCTTACGTTTTTTTTTTAAAGAATTCAATTTTCCTTCATCAATTACTTAGGTTTTAGTAAGAACACTTTTACCAAGCCTTAACGTGTAATAAGTTAATTACTAATCACATTAAACAGTTAAGCCCGCTCCCATTGGCTGTTTGTCATTGTTATCTACAAAAAACAAAAAAATACAAGACAAACGGAGGGACTATTACACCCGTATTTATCCCATGAAGTAGAAGTAATGTACAAACACATTTGGGTTATAGTGAAGTCAACAGGGTGGGTTTTTTATGTCAGCAATTTGTGTTGAAGATATCTCGCTCCCTAATTTATGGGCCATTGCTGCTAATTCGCGTAGTAAGAACATTTCAATCTGCTAATATTCTAACCACACTGATAATGTAGATTACTACAAAGATCTTTAATAAAAAACCGGTCTAGAGCGAGTCGGACTCGCGCACCGAGGGTTCCGTACAAATTTGTAGGTATGAGTTATGTAAATAGTTTATCACGGGTTTTTTTTATGTAACGACGGATTTTTCCCTTTACTTGTACTACATGGCCTTGCTTCTTACCACATGATTCTAGGTCAGCGGGAAGTACCCTATACATTTTGATTCCCTTGAGTGTCGAAATGTACGTTTTTGCGGCATAAACGGCCGTATCTTCTTAGAAGTTTGATTTTTTTCAAAGTTTCAAGGGACCGCAGACCTGAGTAATTATGGTTTTCATTTCAATTCGATACCTCCACGCGTTCCCGAGAGAAAGGGTCTTGACAGAAAGACAGACGGACAACAAAGTGATCGTATAAGGGTTCCGTTTTTTCCTTTTGAGGTACGGAACACTAAAAACTGACTGCCTCATTGATCTAGTGGTTGCAAACGTTACTGCTGAGCACCAGGATCTGGGTTCGACGCCCAGGTCGGGCAAAGTGTTATCGGGTTTTTCAATAAGTATTTTTTTTTTTTTTTGTAGCAGCCCGGAGTCTGAATTTGTGCCTGATTGATGGCAATAGGCTCGCTCCCTATTACATGGGACTTAAACCAAACTGTCGAAATGTGGGTGAACAATATTATAGGTGCACCTCTGCGTAACTTTTCGGGGATTACAAGCGTGATGTTATGTTTTATTATATCTCACTCCCTAATTCGTGGGCCATTGATGTTAATTCACAAATTCAGACCTAACAGCTCCAGGTCCAGTTGTGAACCAGCGTCAGGCACTAGTTTTCTGGAATTTTTGCTGAGTTGTTACGGGTAGTCAGAAGCCCGAAAGTCTGGCAACCAGTGTTACCAAGGGGTATCGTATAACCCAGTAACTGTGTTGTGGAGGTCAGATAGGCAGTCGCTCCATGTAAAACACTGGTACTCAGCTGCATCCGGTTAGACTGGAAGCCGACCCCAACATAGTTGGGAAAAGGCTAGGCAGATGATATTGGTGATGTTCTTCAGAAAGGTCAGGTGAGTAGTGCTTTCAACCGGCGTGCGTGTATGATTATGTATGAACGTAAACGAAGCAAAAGGAGTTTGTAAGGACCATAGCAGGTAGCGTTCTGTAGTTTCTACCAACCTCCATAAGAAGAAGGGGAGAGTTATGTATGTATGTATCTTTAATAAAAAAGTATCGGTAACATTATTTGCGCAACAAAATCTCCAATCGATAAATTGTTGATCCCAAAAGCAAACAAATACAAGCAAACAGTTCACCATTCGAACCGTTTTTTACCACATTTCCTTCAACGTTTATTTGCGTAACTTTCTCGGAAAACGTTAGCAAACAATTTAAAAACATTTTTTTGGAAACACTAATGTTTTTGATACGCATAAAATGGAGTTTGTTCAGCAATATTTCGTAAAGTGATTGTTCATTCGATTGTTATAATGCAGTTTAGTTTCAAATGGAGTAAAACAGTACCAATAGAATAAAATCAATTCCCTATACAATATCAGTTTAAAACATTTGAACCGAGCTGCAAATGTCATGCGTTCTAAACAAATCATTGTTGCAAACGGCATAAAATAATGGCGTTATGGTTAGTTTTTATGAAGTATTTTCAATAAATAATAATAATTGACAGCATCTAATTACTGTTTTTTCTAGCTTGCAAATTAGAAGGATGGAAAAAAAAGGTTCGAAGGATTAGAAAATAAAAAAAAAACAAAATAAAATTGAACCTCATTACTGCTCAGTGATACATAAAATAATTAATGGGTCACTGAAATTAATGGCTTGCCTACAAGCCACAAATGTGGGCTAGCCGACAAAGAAAGACTTCTAACATATTTTGTTTCATTCTTATTTATCCAGACTAGCTTCTGCTTGCGACTTCGTTCACGTGGAAGTCGTAAAGCAACTACAATATTCTAAAACGACCCACCGCGTTGCATCGTATCGCCCGCCCGTGCTATTTATTCCTTCGTTTTCGCTTAGGATTCTTTCAGATTTTGTTTCTTTTGGATCGGCTCCAAAGGACTATAGCTTGATGTTAAATAGCCTATAACCTTCCTCAATTGAAATCTGAATGTTAGTTCTAGAGATTAGCGCGTTCAAACATACAATCACTCAACAGTCTTGAGTTTTATCTATCTATAGATGATTGTATATTTAAAATTCAAAGTCCTGACTGACTGATATATCAACGCACAGCCTAAACCGTTGGTCCTATAGACGTGAAATTTGGAGGGTGTGTTCTTTGTGAAGAGTAGGTATCCACTAAGAAAGGGTTTTTCGAAATTCCACCCCTAAGAGGGTGGGGGGGGAGGGTGAAATTTCATGCGGACGAAGTCGCGGGCAGAAGCTAGTTTTATTATATGTATAGTGTATAGGGTGAGCAGTGGTGGCCCAGTGGTAACGGCCGTGACTTACGAGTTGTAGGTCGTAGGTTTGAACCCAAGCAGGCACTTTATTTTGTGTAAATTATTTCATCCCCACTGCTCTCAAAACGGTGAATGAAAACCTCGTGAGGTGAGGTGATGGACCTACGGCCCACTCCCTGTCACCGAGAGGAGGCCTGTATCCCAGCTGTGGGAACATTATAGGCTGATTATTTGCATAGTACATAGATATAAATTGGTTGGTACGTACATTAATAAGTATTAAGAGCATTTACGACGTACAGCATTTCATACAAACTTTCAAGCCCTTGTTTTTCTTTACCAACTTTTTAGACCTTTGTATCCTGCTTATGCGTACGAAGTTTAATTAAAATCGGTTCATTCATTTCGAAAAACAAGGGCTTGAAAGTTTGTATGAAATGCCGTACGTCGTAAACGCTCTTAAGCCCAGTTTGTGATATTGCTTGCCTAGGCTTAAAGACCAACTACGTCATTGTGACGTAGCCTCAAGGGTAATATATCTCGACTTGATAACATTTTGGAGCTTTGCCTAAGCCCGGAGAGCAAAAGCCGTCTGCTAGGTATGAACAGTTTAATGTAGACGAGTCTAGTGTTAATTTTGTAACGTTGGTGCCAGATTTATTTTGTGTTTCATTTTAAAATAGAGCATAATCTTCTCAAATTCTCAATTCAAAGTTAATGTTTGGGATTATTTTCAGGTGCATTGGTGAGTACTGTATAGATTATAGCCTATTTGGTGCTTAAATGTAACCTTTATGAATACTTTGAAAAAATAGATGGCAGAATTACGAGACTAACATTGATTTATAAAAATAATAAGAAAAAAAATCTTAGGAGGCAGATTAATTGGCTGATAAGCGAATGGCAAGAAAAAATGTGTAAAAAAAACTAGAACCAACTACAACTATTTTAGTTTTAGGCTTCACACATTCATATTTTTCTCTTCTTGTTCTCACACACTATTGTCTACATTTCTTTTTTACTTCTCCTTTCGCAGGTCTGCTCGAAGAAATTTCTTAAGAAATAAGCAGTACCTTTGTACTCAAATCTCAATTATGTTTATATCTCTATGTATTTTACTGTGTGTACATAAATAATAAAATAAATAAATAACCATCTAGTATTGGAAAATTATTGAATAATGGAATAATTATTGCCGCATAATTATGATTAACTTTGGTTTAATTTCCTCGTCCCGGTACTGAGAGCTCAAGCTCATGTTTTTTCAATTTAAGGTAAGTTTGAAGCATTAAAAACCTTTTAATAACATTTACAGACATATAAAGGTTATTCAGAAGTTGAGACCCGTCTGAAAGGGCCACAAACTGTAGCACTAAATCTGAACCAAAACTTCAGAAACAGGCCTAGAATACTCCTTAGCAATAAACTCTCAGAATTCGGCCGTCTGGACATGCTACATCGCGTGTCATCAAACCTCGGCCCCGATAGTGTCGTCGGGTAATAATATATCGTAATCCTCAAATCACGACAGCACCGCTATTCGCTGCAGCCCTCCATTTGTTACTGGCGACATTATCATTGTCCACCACTGACCTCATATTCGGACGTCATTTGTCAGCCCGTATAGTCGGCCGTTGACTATTTCACATGTACTTATGAATGGACACACGGATATGGCGTGTGGGACGCTTGTTGCCAAATCGAGATTATAATCAAGGTTGTTATGTCAACGGCTTTACATAAACTTGAACTGGATCCAATTTGTGATTATGTCAAGACTACAATAGACTTGGTCTAGTGGTTGCAAGTGCTACTGTTGAACATGTGGTCCTGGGTTCGATTGCCAGAGGTCGGACAAAGTGTTATAGGTTTTCTCCATCGGGAATTTCTGAGTAGCAGATTTGTGCCCGGTTGATGGTAATAGTTATCAACGCATTCTCTCCTATTTCGGCAACATAGTACGCAGAGGCGATGAAAGTTTGGAAAAACTGATTGTGGTTGGGAACACCAAAGGCAAACGATCGCGCGGTCGTTTACCAACACGATGGACCGACCAGGTGAAGGAATCATTGTCCTCCAAATTCTGCACGGTAGTAAGGGATGCGCTGGACAGAAACCGGTGGAGGCGGATCATCCGCTCCAGATGCAACTCCGAAGCTGACCATGATCCTCAGACATGAGGGACCGACTACAGAGGATGGTAATAGGCGCGCCCCCTATTACATGGGACTTAACTATAACGTGGCGAAATGTGGGTGTTACTGTAGGTACACCACTGGCTAATCCTTCGGGGATTATAATAGATGTGATGTTATGTTACAAAAGAGTTTTAGAGGCGAATTATTGATTCACCTATGAGCATAAAGATGATTGTAAGTATTGGAGGGGCTTGTGGTTAAGTAATAACAGCCGCATCAGGTTAAACTACGCTTGCCGCGGTTAATCCGGGGATGGGTGACCATCTTTACATACCAAGACCCCTCCAGGCCTCGGAAAGCACGTTAAGCCGTTGGTCCCGGCTGTCATTCGTGGATCTTTGACAGTCGTTACGGGTCGTCAGAAGCCCAAAAATCTGACAAACAGTCTTATCAAGGGGTATCGAATTACCCAGTAACTGGGTTGTGGAGGTCAGATAGGCAGTCGCTCCATGTAAAATACTGGTAATCAGCTGAATCCGGTTAGACTGGAAGCCGACCACAACATAGTTGGGAAAAGGCTAGGCAGATGATGATAAAGATGATTGTAAGTATGAGTACCTACATAAGAATCCTTTCATGAAATCATTCAATCTTCAGATTATTTATTGTTCTGTTGTCATTCGGCTAAATTAACCGCGATATTATTGTTTTAGGGCCCATCCACACGTATCACAACCACACCACAAGCAAAACACGTGGACGGGTGCTTATTTGTGTGAAAATTGATAGTTTATTTACTCGGACCACACTTGGCCGTCAAAATCAACCCTGTGGGCGATACCGACTACATCAAGGCCTCGTCGCAGCCACAACGCAGCCACCAGGGAGACCTGCGCATTAGCGGCCGGCCACATCGCAAACACGACGTTGTGCGTCTTCCTCTACGAAAGCCGGAGTCCATCTGTCTGTCTGCAAATACTTGCTACAACGTAACCACATCGTAACTACTAGCGACAATACAACCAAATAGTTTTGTAGTTAGCACAACATAACTGCAAGGAGCTGCAGTGACACTATTCACACTTATCCACTGCTTGGCCACATTTTGTCGCTGCGACGTGGTGTGGTTTGGTTCGTGTGATCGGGCCCTTAGACTCAATGCCATTCTGAGCCAACTCTTTTTTTTCGTCAATAATAACAGAACGGTATTTTTAACTTTGGCATCTATAAGAGTTTTCTCAAAGAAATATTTATTTCATTTTAATTTAAGATATTGCCGTAGACCTTACAGATTTAGAATATTGGTGTAATAAAAGACGTTGTAAACTTGTGAGGTAAGTAATTCTAAATACCGCCTACTTTTCCCAAGGCTAAAATTACGAATTCCTAGCCTTAAATCGAAATTAAACTTTGAATCTTTCATAGGAATTCTTGAAGTTATTGCTTTGTGTATTTCGTTAGTCTGTAGACTTCCTTATTTTAGTTTGTTTTCGGAGAAATCTACTTTAAGCTTTAACCAAGTATTCTGTTTAACGTTGAATTATTTATTTTATTTAGGTAGGATATTGACATAGTTGGGACGAGATTTAGGCTTCTTGATATAGGTAAAAAATACTAGTATTTAGTTTCTTATTCATATCTAGATTTATTTCCAAAACAATAAAAAGTGGTCATTCTAAAATTGTCAACCTTCAATTTCTATTAAATCTAAACAGTTTCCAGAACGTTTCCCATCACGCCTGTGTGTCAAACACTGTGTTTGATATGCCCCTACAATACATAAACACATTTATCACACAATGAAACACAGTTATGGATGTGGAAACGCGAGCCAATACAATTATTGGCTTGCTGTTCCAATGTCAATAGGTAGTGAATGCGAGCTATAAATTAACATATTGATGCATTTATTTTACTGTGATCTATTTAGCTCATTGTCATAAACATATTATGTAATTACGTGGTATTTATTAACATGAGTTGTGTGATAGATATTAATATTGGTAATTAGGTGTTAGGAAATTTAGGTAATGTTAGCCAGCAGCCAGCGTCCCTGCAGTGGGAACATTATAGACTGATTGTATACTAAAATATTTTATCGTTCTTTCTAACTTTTTTTCTTTTTGCTTGACTCCTAAGAGTCATAGCGTAATAGCCGTAATACGAAGGTTATAATTCCTCAAGAATTTGACTATCAAATGCCACTGACCACTGATCTGAAATAAAAAGAAATTAATTTTGAATTTTTTTGAATTACGGTTATGAAGAGAGATTATTTCCTAATATCGTTGTAAGAGGATCACAGGATTACAGCATGTTGTAATCCCGTGACCCCCGAATACGCTATAAGTACACGTGTGTATACGTGTTCATGAATACGCTAACAAAGTTCTAACGCTAACAAACCTGTAATATTACAACTACTTACCAAAGATACTAAGCCGCTTGCCGCAGGTTGCTAGTGCAAGTTTTCGACCTTTCATTATGAGATAATAAAGTACACCGAATCAACAGAATTTATTTTAAATACCACTTTTACAAGACACGTTATACTCGTTTCGTTTTTTGAAAACCCGTCAACCCTTTTTATGTAATTCCTAAGACCAAAAGTTTGTATTATTCAACAAAAACTTGGATAGATCACATCTACCTATAGGTACCTAAGAGAAAACGTATCTGATTATTGAATAATATTGTCATCATAATCAGCCTATAATGTTACCACTGCTGGGACACAGGCCACTTGTCGGTGAGAGGGAGTGGGCCGTAATCCACCACGCGGGCCAAGTGTGGGTTGGTAGGTGTCACATATCTTCGAATCTTTGGTTCTTGGACTTGCCGGTTTCCTCACGATGTTTACCTTCACCATTTTTGAGACAAAGTAAATTTGTGCGAATAATATTGTGCACTCTAAATATTCACAAAAAAAAAATATTATTCCCTACTGCTTATGGACAATCTGCTCTCGTAACAAAATGAACAAGGCAAACAAAAAACAAATGAAGTTGATCACTACATTTTTCACTCCAAGAGAGAAACTCAAAAAGAGAAAATTAATTCAAAGCGTTTAAAAAGAAATAAGTAAGATAAAAATCTCAGTCAGTCTTTAATTCAATTTATAAATAATGCATTAAATCATTCGAGGAACGGCTAACCGATTGATTTACTGATCTTGAACCGTCTCAAAGTCTCCATTCGATTCCAGCAATTAATTCGTCTCATTGGAGTTAAACGCATTGCGATGGACGAGTCACTTGCATTCAGAAAATGAAACCTGTGTAGGAATTAGAAATGTAAAGCTACGTTAGGTGTTGTTTTCTTGTTTGATTTTTCCGGCTTAATGGCAAAATGAATGAACTTTTTTTAAGCAGGATTGATCGTCATTATCCTACATTTATTATCAACATTAAACAATTACAGCTACAATGAATGGTGCAAGGGGAAATTGCTTTCACTTCATCGAGCAATTTATTTATTTTGCCATCTTGTCATCTCACATAAGCCGTGGTGGCTTATCTAAGATGACAAGTTACGTTATTTTACTTTTACCAAGAACAGAGAAAACATCTAAGGTAGTAGTTTTGGGGAAAAATAATTATTCTTTAAATAGAATATTACTTTTTCACCTAAATTACATTCTTATCTTTTGTCTCAATGCGAAAAAGATGATATTAAAAATTCCTTCAACTACAAAAACAATAACATCGCGCGAAATTAAAAATTACGTTCACTTGAATCCATAAAGTGTCACAAAAATGTGCGGAACATTCTTAAGAAAGTTAAGCTTCTCGCATTTGGGAAAGATAATATCTTAAGTCTTAAAAGTGTATTATTTCTTGGCGTTTAAGCACCCACGTTCAGTTTCCGGGCCATTAGGTGACTAACTCCATAAACAATTTTTGCATTAAAAGTTCAGTAGTGGAGGTAGTGACGCAGAGAGCGCGTAAAATCAGATCAACCAATCATCGACTTTTATTGAATTGATTTCCTTTTAATGTTGTTCCCTGTTTTCTTGTGTAATGTAGATTTTTTGTCATTTGTTTTCAGATGAATCTGATAAAAGATGAAATAAGGAAGTTGGGGGACAAAGTTTCAGGGATCTTATTCGTTGTATATCAAGCTGTGATGACGGATGTAGTTAAGATCGCAAGGGCGATATTATTCCAAGACGGAACAAAGTTATAAAATGAACGGGAATGGAGGGAAGTTCATAAATAGCTGTACTCTTTTACAGTTTTCACAATGCAATAGCTTTCTTATGTACGAATGCGCGAACTGCTATCGTTATAGCATTCTCGTTCTTAAAGGTATTTCAAGCACTAACTAAAGATCATATCTTTTTTCTAGGTCTGAAGGTAGGTAATAATTTATGCGTGCCATAATGGGAGGACGTGCGGTCGTGGGATCGGCCGCACATTGAGATGGGGCCCGCTAGGCATGGCGGGCTAATAGCAGGCGGGGGTGCGGCGTATGTACTAGTATCTCCCGGGCCCCCGACTCAGTGTTGCCGGTTCATAGTAAGACACGGACAAAATTATTTATGATATGAATTTACTACCTATCATCAGTATTGTATAGAAAATATATGTATTTAATAGAATACCTAACCATAATTTACTATGCACTAGCTGTGTCCCGCGGCTTTACTCGCGTTAAACTGGATAAAAAGTAGCCAATTTCAGGTTCTTAACTATTAAGTTTCATCCAAATCCTCTAATAGAATGACAATAGTTACACACAATCTTTCAGATAGTTATATAATATTACGACGAGTAAATTCAACCACGCGTCCTACAAGAAACAATTAATAATAACAACCGAGGTAGCATGTCGTAGCAAGGTTAGTCATTACATTACAATATAATAATATAAAGTCCAGAGATTATTTGTGTTAATAAATTGTTATAGGAAGTTACGGAAAACACTTACTAATAGCCTTGTGAATTTTTATTTTAGTTGTATTATAGGTATACATACATTATGTTTATATTTCAAGAACATTATTATATCTAAAAGACAATTTGAACTTCAGAATCCATGTTGTTAATTATGCAAATAACAATAAATATCAAAACTGTATTTGCTTGAATTTCTTGAAACAGTAGCTGTTGTCGACAGCGTACTTTGACAAAGTGACATCTTGTCATTTTTATTAGGAAACTATCCTCCATTTTTTGGATTCCTATAACATACATATTCTATTTGCAATTCCAGTAATTGTTTTTCATCTAACGTCAGCTTTAAAATTTGGTTTTTGTCCACACTCGGCAACACTGTGCGACTCATGGTAGTGGAGTGAACCGTAGGGTTTTAGTCAGCAAGAGTCCGACATAACCCTCCCAGATGGAGTTTATCCATGACGAGTGCCCCACGAGAAAATAGGTACCTACTGAAAGCTAGTCAAATATAAATGTTGAATAGATCTTATATTTTCTTATGAACTTTGATAAGTGTTGAATCAGATCGTCACTCCAGCTTCGCCACGGAATACCTCGACGGCGAAGACCACCCTCAAGTGTACAGTAAGTGACGACTTTTGCCCATCAAATACTTAAACAACCTACGTCCAATCTTGTATTCAACCTGTCACTTAAAGACGTCCATAGATCAAACTCCATAAGGGCTGTAACTTTAAAAGCCAGTCCACGAATTCAATAATTTTAAACTATCGATAAAGTTCGACATTACAGCTGTTAAAGAAAGTTAAATTGGAACGACACCAATCTGAAAGGGTGAAGTGGGTCAAAAGGTCAAAAGTGACCCAAGAGAATATATCGCCTTTATCAGCCAATATTGGTGGAAAACTTAATTTAAGTAATTTAGAACGTCATGCTGGTAATGGAGACGATTGTTTTCAGTTATTGAGTAGCTTAGACAATGAGATTCAATATCCTAAAGGTATTAATAGGCGCAGTGATGACAGATGGACGTCACTGTGGGCAAGGCTGCGACAGAGTCTTCATCCTCTCTCCTATTAAAAATTAACTTTGCTGTGCCCGACAGGGTCCATAATTGATTCAATGTTTTAAACATACCAACTATGTACACATTATGGAATGCAATAAAGTATTGAGTATTGAGTATTGAGAGTGGCGTCCAACGACAAGACGCCGACCACGCGCGCCTCAATGAGATGTCAGCACTAACTGACGGAGTCCGCTAGAGCCAATGCCTGCCAGGGTTACGGGTTGTTCGAAAGAGATACCGTGGCCCCTGGCACAGGCAACTGAAGGAACACGGATGGGTTTTGGTCAGTAAAAGTCTGACACGACGTCCCGCTCCGCCCAGAGCGGGAAAAGTTAATTAGGACTGGAAGACGAGATGTCGGTCGTCCGGCAGCGAGATCGGCAGACGACATTGTTGCCATCGCGAGCAAAACCTGGATGAGGCTGGCACAGGAACGTGGTGATTGACACATGAACACAGAGGCCTATGTCCAGCAGTGGGTGAAGTCGGGCTGTGGATGATGATATTGATTACAAAGAAAGAAAGAAATGGTATTTACTGCGACCCGTACAGGAGGATCACAAACATATCAGATTAGGTAGGTGTTCAGTTAAGCTTATATTTGAATCCTTTGTTCTCATATTATTACATTCGCAAAATAGTATAGTATTATTTAGTGAACCTAAACCTGCAGTCGCCTTTATGGCTACCACACCAACGATGGCAGAGTAATGAGGTCCTGGGATCGATTCAATTGTCCGAAACACACCACCCACATGAAACTACCGCCGCCAATCCCTTGGGAGTAGTATGGCCTGTTTTTATATAACCATGAATTCCACATATGAACGCAGGATTCAGCATATGAACGCAGGGGTCGTCGATATTTGAAAAAAAATTGTTGTTCCATACATTTTAACCGCGTAGGTATTGCACTTTTCTATGAAATAGCAGTTTTTTTTATACCCGACATAAAACTTTTACGCTAGTCTAGAATCATGTGCTGAATTTATGGTTACAGTTTGCGCGTCATTAGGTCATCATGGAGAAGAAAGACAAGAAACTCCATGGAAACAGTATTAAAGTATTCTATCATAAATCATCGTTATTTTAGAAACAAATAATTGTCCAAGAGAACTCAGAATAATAGCAACATAATAACAATAGCTATCTAATATAATAAAAATAATAAAACAACACACATTAAAAATAATATAGTAATAGAATAGTATAGTAATCAGAAATAAAATAACTTAACTTTTACCCGTAGGCCGGAGCTCCGTTCTGGTCGATGTCTCGAACAAGAATGGTCCCCGCCACTCGGTGCTCCCCCTTTTATAGTCGTGAACAAACAACTTTGACATTTCTAACTACCGTCATTCAAAATAACAACGACATAAAAGATGGATATCCGGTTGGAATATTTTCTATGTTTTGCTACATGATTATTCTTTAATATTTTAACTAGTCTACTTTTACATACATGTTTTAGGTTATGCAATCATCACTAATTTATCAAGTTTTAACAGCAAAATGATAAAAATAACAGTACCTATAATTAAGATAATCTATTAAACTCAGGCTAGACTATGTCACCACATGTCTGTGCTACCAGATGGCGCTCGCGTTCCGAATAGTCAAACGAATGACCGGATGCGACATACGCATACTTTTTTTCGTGGCGAACTTACTTTGTGGCGAATGTATAATAACCCCCTTCACTCACCAAATAGGTGCCAAAGTAAACAAAGGAAAAACATTTAGTCTAAAATCAATACACATATCCACAGTCAAGTACTAAATAATTGATTGCACAGTCATGTCATCAGCTTGTCCCATTGTTGAAAGATTAATTGATTACCAGTCGAAATACTGCGTTATGCAATCACCAAGCTCCAACAATCGAAATAAATACTCTCCTCCAACAATTTATTTTGTAAAAGTAACTGAATTAATGGATGGGAAAAAAACGTACAGAATTGTATTGTAAAGTATTCCGGGGATTTTGTGGTGAATTTTCAACAGTTAAATTTTTAAAAGACGATCAAAAATATGGTGGTATGCGAAAATTAATTGTTTGCAAATAAATTGTTTAACAGTCATCCAGTTGAATGTAGGAACAAAGCATGTAGATAATATTCCAATACATTCTCCGATATTGTAACATTTAAACGCAATAAAATAAACAAAAACGAATTGGGAAGTGCGCACAATCGCAAAAATTATTTCTTGCTTACAACATTTTACTATTTTAAAGGAAATACTTAGTTTAAAAAAACAGTGGCACTTCGGGAGTGCCGACAGAAGTTAAAACAAAACACAAACAGAATACTTTGCCATCACTCACTGACATATCGGATATACATTAAAACCGAGTACATCCCGAAGGCTTCGGATGTGTTCGGCTACACATCCGAAGCGGTATCGGTTACGGTAACAGTGGTGCGAATTCAATGTCTTTTTCCCATCTCAAAAAATGCCCAACGCGCTTATAGAAGTTTTCACTTCAAAAAACAATACAAATAAAGTTCAAAACACAGAGACACTTTAGAGGATTCTGCAAAAACGAACCTAGCAGACGAAGTTTAGTCCCAAAGGACGAGTTTCCATTTTCGACAAATTGTTCTATACATCATAGCCGTCACTTATTATTCCAAGAAGAGAGGTTAAAAAAATCTGTCATTGCTGGAGCTGGCACGTAGTGGTCCTCAGATGTCGTTTATCAAGCTTACCTATCAGCATTGGTCTTACAGTATCAAGTCATCTTTCTAGCCTGTGCCACGTTTGGCTTCCATGGTCCTTTTATATCGTTAGCGAGTAGAGCGATGAAAAATTGCATTCGAATTTATCTTGTTGGTGACATTCTTTGGGAGGAATAGACTAGGTTTCACTTAGATCTTATGCTTATGTAACGGTAGATTGATAACGTTATCCTCTACGTTAAAGAAAAAAGAAAAAACGAATCAAATATTTATTAATGTAATTTATGAGTAATTTATGTGGCACTACCCAAATGTCCTTTCTTTGGTATTGTTCGTCGAATCGTTGAGCTCCTTAAGTTTTGAGTTGAGCTGCACGATTTCTGACAAATGTGTGCACTGACATGACAGGTCCGCTCAATCTGTGTGGTTCTTTCCTCAAAAGACCATCTCAGACATCGATCTACATGATCTTCATATAACCTTACCAATATTATGTCTGGACTTTAAAACAGACTGTGACCTCTGAGTTTTTTTCGGCCTTTTCTCTCAGAGTAGTCAGATAGGAAACGCCGACCTCATCTATGTAAAAAAATAAATGAAAAAAATATATGATTGACGTGTAAAAGTGTTTGTGCAAACCTACTTACAAAAATAAAATCATTTATCATTTATCTTTTTGAGATTCCCCGCGAGTGTCATAAAAGTAAAATACTTACAAGGTAGGTTTAGAGGCAACAGACAATCTGCACCTAACTGCGTAACATACTTATTCATATTATGTTTCTCAGCAAGGTTATATTTAGAAAAGAAATTGTTACTATTTTAAGTGACCAGAACCCTAATAATTAAGTAATGTTTACTTTTATTCTGTTTATTTTTATAAGTATCGTTCTTTAAAAAAAAACTAGTAGATCTGTTTAGTAATATATGAATACCGTTGTGAGTAGTGTATTTGTTACCTCTATTACTAAGTCCTGGCCTATGTTTTCTTATTATTACACTGTTGTTTGTTGTCCCAAAATAAATAAATACTTTCAATCACAATCTGCATCATTTTGAAGGATACTGCTAATCCATTACTTAATATGTTGGAAAAAAAATCTGCTCAACAATGTAAATAACGCAATGAATGTTGTCGAACTGTCAAAATGAAAGCCATTGTTACTGTTAGTGCAGTGTTACACAATTACCCCGCTGAACTTTCGTTCATTAAACTAAGCTCTTGCTTACATTGTGGTCAACAAAGCTAGTTCTAGTGTGGTTTGCTGGTATATTGTAAACTATTGTTACCAGCCCGCTATACCATATACAGGGTTACTGGAAAAACACTAACAACCTCTTAAGAGGTCATTGTACTCATCATTATGAACAACTTTTACTATGGGACCAAACAAAAATTCGCAAAAAAAAATCGGCTGTTCCCTACATTTAAATTCGTATAACTCGTCACAATTTAGGGAATAGCTGATTTTTTTTTCGCGATTTTAGGTTTGGTCCTATAGTAAATGTTGTTCATAATGATGAGTACAATGACCTCTTAAGAGGTTGTTGGTGTTTTTCCAATAACCCTGTATATGCTGCAGCTGTTGTCTATATACTAACTAGGTTCAAGCATAACATTTCCAATAATCTCCGACTAACCTATTCTCAGCCGTTGTAATCGGCTACCAGTGTAGTCAAATGTAGAACAGTCCTATTGAACACGCACCGGCTACTATCCTACCTGTGAACGCAAACACCAAAAAAAAAAAAAAAAAAAAACGCACACAAAAAAGGTACAAAGGCGAACTTAGTGCCTTAGGTATTCTCTACTAGTCAACCAAGGGCGGTGAAGAGATTAGATGGCAGGTGCTTTAATTCAAAGGTATAATGAAAAAAAAACCATTAGAAATAAATAGAATACTATTAGAAATTCTAAAACAAGTATATTCACAGTATAACTTACCTAAGATCAATAACTTTACTGATCAATATAACTTACATAACACGTCATCACATTTCAATTAAAAACAGGCAATTATAACTTCTCATAGTAACGGTTTAAAACTTCATCGAATTTCTCCGCTTTCTTACAAAAAGCTCAATTTACAGCCAAAGTTAGTACAAAGTTATTTAATCTCTCAACACGTAGGTAAGCAAAGTAATTCTAAACTTCCAGAACGGTTTAATGAATAAGAAATATTAAAGTGTTTCTATCACGAAAATCTAAATAAGCGAACTAAGCACAAACACTGGCAACACCAAAGCAAACATGGGGAGATTAATTGAGAATTCTCTGTGTGTTCATAGCTGTGAGAAATAAGCAGCACAATGTTATAGTACGAGTGAGAAAGGATCTTGGATTATGGTAAATAAAGGATAAGTAATCATAGTCAATTCAAAAGTCTTCAAAAATGATAATAGATAATTTAGTTGTAGGTATGTGCAGACGCCAGCACATCAAGCTACCCGATACTGTCAAATTTTCCCAATCAACTTTGAACCTTATACTTTAGCGATAAAGTTGAAAATCTATTAAAGAAATTTGACAGATTGTAGTAGCTTGATGTGCTGGCGTCTGTACCTAGTTACTCACATTCAGAAAGTGTTTATAGTATTTTAGTAGCATTATTTGTACGGTTGATAAACCACTAGTGCGCTACCGGAACAGAGTATAGTACATACGGGATTCAAAACATCAATATTTTATTTAAAGATATAAGTTTTTAAATTCTCATTGACAACTCAAACTCAAAGGATTTATTTCAATTAAACCAATTACAGGCACTTTTGAATTGTCAAGGGGTCGGTCAGTCAGAAAGATGAAGCTGGTTGCCCATTCCAAAGCGTAGGTACCTATGGAGAAGAACGGGCAAGAAACTCCATGGACACTCTTACAACTTAAGGATATAATTCTGAAATTAGTTATTATTATAATTATTGCATTAACCGGTGAATTATAGTTTTTCTCATTTCCAAAACTTAGCATTTAGGTATTATAATTAATGGATTCACTTAAGGAATACGAATTAAAAGCTTGACTACTGATAGTGGCTACTTTTGTAATTATCCAATCCAAAGATCATGCAGATATAACAACCCAAACATTTCACATCCTGCTTTCCATATTCCAAGCGCAAGAACAGAGAAAAGCAAATGGAAGTAGACATAGCCTAATGTTTACTTTGAGAACAGAGTTCAAGATACATAACACTCATACGTGTAGGTGTTCATTACAGCCAAAATATTTCATGAGATGAACCCCTAATATGTATGAAGAATTTTGAATGGTGGAAGGGTCAGAACCATATTTTCTTATTTAGGTTAGTACGTGAGGGTTTTTATTCTCAATGATATTATCGACACTCTCGATATCGAATGCCTTTTACGGTTTTTGGTCCTTGATTTCTCAAGTTCTATGTCGTGTCAGATGGGGTTTTTATGTCGATTTTAATGTGAAAATGAATTGCTGTCAAAATCTGTGATCAAATGATTTTTAATAGGTAATTTTAGGAAGGGCGCAATTGTATTCTTTTATGATGTATAACGCGACGATAGAGTCGTGTCTTCTTTCATAATGCCTTCTTCTTCTTAGCATGTCGGTGGTATACACGAAGTAGGTACATGATTCTGACCCCACTGCGTTTAAATTTTTCGTAGGTTATAAATAAAAAACCTGTTCCATATATTTTGACCGCGTAAGTATTACACTTTTCAATGAAACGTCAGATTTTTTTTTAGGACAACTGACGAAAAATTTGTACGCTAGAATCATGTGCTGAATTCATTCAAGTCATGGTTGGCTTGCGCGTCGATGTGCCATCCTGTATACAGTTAGCCCAGATTATGTCTACGAGCTTGGCATTTTCAGTAGCGTTGCACGTTAAACGTTACACGCTGGACACGATATTAAGCTCCATTGATACACATTTACAATCCAGGGCATTGTGTGAAAGTGATTTGATATTTTATCAAAAAATATCCATTATCATATTATTATCGTATTACCCAGTAACTGGGTTGTGGAGGTAAATTAGGCAGTCGCTCCATGTAAAATACTACTATTCAGCTGCATCTGGTTAGACTGGAAGCCTATCCCAACATAGTTGGGAAAAGGCTAGGCAAATGATGAAACAGCTCCATTATCAATGGACTAATAAGTTGTCGAAAGTTTTTAAAAACAACACACTGAAAACTAATTACTTGACTAAATGTTTCAAACATCTACCTTCCTCACTATCATTTATTTAGAAATGAACAAAGTCCCGAGTTGGTACGCCGTGTGGGCAAAGTGTCAAAGTCACTTCTAATTGACGCAGCACTAAAATTCCTAGTAGACATCACAACAACAACGTTAACAAAATCATCCTGGTTTATATTTAGTAATACAAACTAAGAGTATTAATGAGACAAGTATGCTTGACGTTGTCTAACACATACTGACAATCCGAAAATAATATTGTGTTTTGGAACTGAAAATGACAGTTTAAACAAAAATTATACTAAAACTGCGCTCTTTTTTCACCACTTACATAAGTATTCTTAGTTAAGCAGAAACTATTGAGTCAGATTGTGTCATTTCCGTTTCGTTTCATCTGCCTAGCCTTTTCCCCCCAACTATGTTGGGGTCAGCTTCCAGTCTAACCGGATGCAGCTGAATACCAGTATTTTACATGGAGCGACTGCCTATCTGACCTCTAGAACCCAGTTACTGGGTAATACGATACCCCTTGATAAGACTGGTTGTCAGACTTTTCGAGCTTCTGATTACCCGTAACGACTGTCAAAGCCTGACAGCCGAAACCAACGTCTTAACGTGCTATTCGAGGCACGGAGGGGTCTCGGTATGTAAAGATGGCCACCCATCCACAGACCAACCGCGGCAAGCGTAGCTTTATCTGATCGATCGACCTGTGCGGCTGTTATTATTTAGCCACGGGCCCCTCTTTTCGTTTATCTACTAAAAATGTTAATGTGAAATTACTGTTTCACATAAGTATGTCCACTTTCCATTCTTTGCCCGCTTTATACCTTACCTGATTCATACTCTCAGAATGAAACTGTGCTCAATTTCCAACCACATCGATACTTGGTCCTTGGGCTCGCTAATAATCTATTCAATTATCTTCACAGAATAGACTGCTCGTATGTTTGTATGTGTGTGTGTGTGTGTGCGCCAATGGGATCCGTTTCTAGGATAATGCCCAGGAATGACAAAAGCGATCCGCTATTAGGTTAAATTTATTGGAACGTAGTCGAGTTAATTCTATTAGGGTTAGTTTGGTCCTTTTTAGCTTTGTGTGTTACGATTTCGGTCAAAGATTTTTTGTTGCGAGATATTTTTTTCTATTTCCCATAGATTGAAGTAATTAGATTGATCCAAGCTTAAGTAATACTGCATCTATTGAGATTGTTGCAAATCTGAGGATACCCTCAAAAGTTAAACCAACTTCTATTGACAGAATTAAAAGATATTACTTCTGTAGGTATTCCAATTCAAGTTAATTTCTCAGCCAGCAAAGCATTCGCAGAAAGCTCGGCCATTTCAATCCATTGAAAGACCGCCATTACCGTCTTCAACCAACTAATCCTTCCCATTGTGTTTTCGTTTCACCAACCAAAAAGATTTTAGAGAAATATTATAATAAATTTATTCCCCTCATCTACATACTATCTCAGGCTAGGAACACACCTGCGAACTGTGACGTGTCTAGCATGAATTTATTTAGCGCATTAGCGCTGCTACGGTGTGACATGTGTGAACACGGGTGCACTTTGCATTTGAATGTTCAAAATGAGCAGTATTAATAATCTTGGAATCCTGCCTTTATGACCTTCGTTTGATCTTCGTAAGTGAATAGAACATTCGAGAGGAATACGTGATTTTGGTTAAGCAGGAGCAGTGTCTGAATGTTTTATCGACGTCTGCTGGTTTTATGGTCGACTAAATAAATAAATGCGGACTTTTAAATGAACTGTGCCGGTGAGAAACTAAAGAATTTAAAGAAAATGGACGAATAAAGTACAAATAAGATTATAGTTACAGTCTGTAGTAAAGAAAATTTAAATAATGAACACTATTGATCAGACCCAAGGTTTTTCATTCTTCTTAACACTTCTTTTTCTAAGACAAACTTGTGCGGAGGGTTTTGGTCCATATCCTGCCGTGCTGGTCCAGGGCGTGTTGCTGGGTCACCAGAGTCGTTGGTTTAAAGCAGGGTATACCGCGAGCAGGTGAGGTTGGCTTGAGTTCCTATGATATTATTGGGAACCCCTTACACCCCGTCGTCACCAAGGCAGGCCTAAAAACACTGGCGTGACAATTTGTTCTCGTTCCTGACCGATTGGCCAGAGAAGGCACAAGAGAAGGAAAATTGGAGAAGTATAAGGGAGACCTTTGCCTAGCAGTAGGACAACATATTAGGTTAAAAAAAAACATTGGTTGTCTGTAAAATCGATTTACGGACGATAATTTTCCGTGATAACGTCATAAGAAAACATCCGATCGTGCCTCTCTATCGCTTGTTCCGCGCTTTCGCTTGCGCACTCGTCTCAGGTGGAACGTGACAATAAGTCATGCTTTTTCGTGTGTGCAGCCGGCGTTCATCGATTTATAAGACGTTGTCACGTCAAAAAAAAAAACGAAGAACAAAATACAAATTTCTACAAAAAAAATCCTTAGAACTTATACAAGTAACTACCCTAGCAATGTTACAACCTGCACTGAGCTTACTAACGCATGCAACTATATAAATACTTACCTAGCACAAACTACTTAGAATACTTTAAGCTCCCTTTGGTTCGTAGACAAAACTTTCAAAGTCTTTGAAGCGAGATCGAGTGTGCACACAGTTTTCCCAAAAGATTTCAAAGATGAACTTTGAAAGAGAGAACAAAATTGTGAGTTTGTTTCTTTTATAGCAGAATGGAACGTTTAGTTTTAGAGTGTAAGTAGGAAATGGTGCTCTTCAGAGTTTGTTCTTTGATAGTGGCTTACAATGTTTTCAATAGGTACTTACTTAAACTAACTTGGAAAAGTAATAAAATAAAAGCCTTTTTTGTGAAGTTAGAATTCCTTTGCTCCTGTTTTTTGTTTCAATTAAATAATGTAATTAGTAGGTAGTGCACAGAAAGGTTGCGTCTATAAAATAATAAAAATATTATTTTAGATATGAAACTGTTATTTTGTAAAGTTTTCAGTATTCGTCTAAACAAAATGTCTATTGAAAACCAGCAACTAAAATCATTTGACTGTTTTATACTGTAAATTATTATAAAAAAAAAACAAGTACAAAAATAAACCTCAAATCCGGCGCACTCGCAGTTAAGAGCTCGCATTGCATTTTAAATATGGCAACCTGCTCTTATTTCCATGTTAAACATAATTAAATTACCTCGGAACAAACCAACTGTCTGTTTAACGGGCTCGCAAATTGATGCAAAATTGTTTTCGTATATTTGTGGCACTCCACCAACACAACTGGATAGGATTTAAGTGAATATTACGGTTAAATCAAATAGAAAAGTATTCTAATAAATAATTTGTGTTTAAAGCTATGATGACTACACTATTGAGAAGCTCGTGTCCGAATAATAACAGCCACAAGTGTTGATATTGATAGGTTCGTGGATGGGTTTTAATTCATTACATATTATGACCCGTCCGTGCGTCGTAGATCTTTACGTTACAAGTAAACAAGAGCCCAAAAGTCTGACAACCAGTCTAAGGGCCCGTTTAGAAACGGGTGGAGACGTGTGGAGCGGGGCAGAGATGTGCAGGAATCCGCCAATCACAGAAGCGACGCTAGTGACGTGGTGTGGATTTCAACCTATGTGATTGGTCAATTCCTGAACATCTCCTCTCCGTTCCACTCGTCACCAAGGAAACGCACTCTTACCAAGGGCTTGGCAAAGGGCGCGTGCGTTGACTGCCTATCTGAACTCTACTGGCAAGTTACAGGTAACTTGCCAGTAGAGTTCAGATAGGCAGTCGCTCCATGTAAAATACTGGTGTTTAGCGGCCTCCGGACTGGAAGCTGACCTCAACTAATTGGTTAAAGGCTCGACAGGTTGACTACACTATTATTTGTTAGTAACTAAAATAAAACAATTAATAAGGAATTTAACAACAATAGCGTTTTAGATATTGTGAAAGAGTTCCTTTTCTACGAAAAACGTGTCAGTTTTGTTTTTTAATCATGAGACACATTAAGAGGCGGTGGTTTATACAAACGTAATATCAAAATAATTTGTAAATTAAACATAGTCTTAGTGTAGTGTGTATTTATTCAGATTGGATTACAGAATATCTAGGTTCCCAAATATATATTTTGAATGGACACTGATTTAAAGACATGTTATGAGAAAAATAAGGTTTTCTATACAAATTTGAGATTCCTCATATTTCGTCTTTATATCAGAGTCCTTTCAAAATATATATTTGGGAACCTAGATATTCTGTAATCCAATCGGAATAAATACACACTACCTTAAGAATACGTTTGATTTACAAATTATTTTGGTATTACGTTTGTATGAACGACGCATTAGCATGCGTAGTTCGCCGGCCGGCCCCTTAATACTGTTTTACGAAATTACTTCAAGTTAATCACGCAGCAAGAATGCAGACGTATGAAAACATTGTGAGATATCTAAAAAAACCGACTTCCATGACCACCACCCACCTACTGGCGAAACTATCTTTCATAAATCACTAAAGACGACCGCCTCGGGGTTCGTCAATCGACAAGTGAAAGATAGCCCGCATTAAACAAGCAAATTACACCCCAACTTGTCTGTATAAGTAGCAATACATCTCCATATTTCACAGTCTAACATAATAGAGTTGATGATCAAACGCCAAAACGCTTATGTAACAGAGGAAGCAGTCCATTTGAGACCCATATATGTACACTGTGGCAAAAACCGAACGTATATGATGGCTCACTCGTCATTAATCATATCTGCAGATCGTAACCGAGACCGCCGTATACCAGTTATACCCGGATATATCCAGAACACCGCTCAATATGGTGTCCTATTTTTCGTGTAATAAAATTGGAATAATGGCAAATAAAAGTTCGTTGTTATTTTTGATGGGGTTAACAGCCAATTGTGTCAATGGCGGCTTTGAAACTGATTTTGGGTAAAAAAATGTTCCAATATTGTTTTTTAACGGAGGTTACAACGTTTAACGTTGTTTTTATAGGTAGGTTACCTATAAAAACGTGATTCTATACTTCTTTAAAAATATAATGTTCATAATGTTGTTGTGTCATTTATTTTGAAGGCTTAGAACAGTAAGATTAGCATTGTAAAAAAATAAATATCATTGCAAAGTTGTTGCTTTCTTTAATAAGAGCAGCGTTGCAGAATAATCCATAATCTTTTCTGGTACTAATGCGACATGTTATATGGGACACTATGTATAATGTCCCACTTTACCAGCGTGCCATACATTGCCGCCATTTTGTAGTTTAAAACGTGGTGCTTAAAATAAATGGTGGTTCCTGCAATTAGTTTTCATTATACGTTTAAAGGATAGCGCATACATGAGACGCATAGAAAATAGTATCCAGTTACCTGAATATATTATTTAAATATCAACGAAAATAATTCTAAAGTTTGTAACTAAAAGCTGTTTGTAGAACTAACAACAACAATATACCTTAGGTACTCAACATTTTGCAAAATAAATGCATTGACAAACCGAAGCACCCTTCTAGATAAAAAATAATCCTTCCATAAACGAACTACGAAAAGGGGTCGAAAAACTATTGAAAACGACAAGATAAAAATAGCGGCAGTAAATCTCGATAATAAAGCAAGCGAAGCACTAAATAACTACAAATCAAAAAGCGTGACAAAACCATAATACCAATAATACAAAAGGTTGGCTCCGTACAACGAGTTAAAACGCACGCATACATAGATACACTACACAGTAGAGAGCAAGCGCACTCGCGACTGGCATTCGACCGAGATCGATGTACGTCCGAGTCTGTGTGAGTGCGCCTGTTTTTGCTCGTTGTATGGAGTCTGCCTTCTGCACCTATCTATTTTGTGACACAAACCTATCCTTGGCCATAACACAGGAATGACGTGTCGCCATCTACCGGATCACATGCGCATTCCGATCACGTGCGAATCATCACTTATGTGTTTGTAAGGGCGCGTTATCCTTGCGTGGAATTTCGCAATTTTCGAGTGACTTTTTGAAGAAAATTGCTATGTTGTGGCTGTGTCGTGCGGAGGAAAGATTGTAATATACATTTTCGTTACTTCCAGAATTGTTACGACAAGTTAAAAATATTATACAGTTTACAAGACAAGTGTTGACTTGAAGTTAGTGTCGTAATGGTAAAGAATATTATGTTTAGTAAAGGAGATTTCTTTATTGAACACATATTGAAAGTATTGAGCCCAGTAACAACCGTTTACTTTTGTGGTGATTTTTTCATGCTAAAATAAATTTATGTATTTAATTCTACAGGGTCAAATTAAATTAGTTAGCGAAACTCCTCAGACATGATGGGTATCGATATCTAAACATGATAAAACAAAAAATATATTAATATGATGTTGTTTTATTTTGGGGTCATCAACCACCGATAGTGTGATTTATTCCGGTCTAATCCTCTGAGCCCCCCTCCACCTCCCCTCCTCGATCCCCTGCTAGTGTCCCTTGAAATATAAGTTTAAAATCAGTTTTTTTTTTGTGTAAACTTCACAGATGTGATGGGTATCGATATCTCACCACGATAAAACAAATTTTATCTACTCACACTTCAAGAAACAAAACTACCAGCGGGCATTGCTCACAAAAATTTCATCTAATCTTTTTTATTATTATTTTGTCGTGTTTAAATAATATCGACACCAATGACGTCTGTGGAGTTTCGCTAGCTAATTTAATTTGACCTTGTATTGCATGCACATATAATACAAGTACCTAATAGAAAAGAGGCTAACCTTAAAACAGAATCCGTCCTATATTCTACTATCAAGCCACATAAGACACCGCTTAATTTAATAGTATTCTTACCAGGACTAAACGAAAATTAATACGCCTGTGATTCTAAGTTTAATGAGGTCTGAATCGAGCTCAAACCAAATATTATTATAATCTTATATGTTTGAACTTTGAAGTTCTTTAGCCATACTGACTTCTTAGAATATCAAGACTTTAGTGAGATATCAAATAAACCACCAATTAATTCTAGTACCAATAGAGAACTTACCAAGTTAACAAGAAAATTCATTTACTTTAATGATTTTGAATCCCGAGAAGCATGTAACATGACTATTCAAACCTATTCGCTAAAGTAAAGAGCGCTATTTGGATTCCCATTTGATCTAATTTCAGTGGTACCTAAGTATGCAAAGAGGGTGAGCTAGATGAACCTTAATGTGTCTTTGTCGCTACACCTTCAGTTTGTATGTGCATGCATTTTTTACGACTATATGAATGTATACGAATATACTTCTTCTTCCTCTCATGTTGATGACTCATATTTTCACCGACTAGTAGGTACTGTGAAGCTCTCTACGAGCTTCACGGTGCCGGGAGGGATTGAATCAAACTACGGTTTATCTCGTATGTTCAATAATTATTCCTACAAAATACACTACGTATTTTACATCTTAATTTTTTTGCTTGTCAGCCCAATCTGAAACCTAATCACATATAATCTTATATTATAATAATATTTGTCTCGTATTTCATGCCAATTCATCATTTCAGCCGAAAGACGTCCACTGCTGGACATAGGCCTCCCCCAAGCACCTCCACTTCGACCGGTTCTGTGTTTCTCGCATCCAACGGGTTCCTGCGGCCTTCGCAAGGTCGTAGGTGCACCTTGAGGGAGGCCTTCCAACGCTACGTCTTCCGGTACGCGGTCGCCACTCCAGAACCTTTCGGCCCCTTTCGCTTGCTTTCATGCCAATTACTTTTAACAAACTCGCGGAGGTTACATGTAAGCACAAAATAGGCTATAGTCTTTACAGTAGGTACGTATCGACATGGACAGGTTTGTCGTTTGCCTAATTTAAACCCTAGAAGCAGCTGGTTGTACAATCAAATCATAAAAATAGACGTTAAATTATCAACAGCAGTTAAGCCACAAAAAGACGTATAGCATTCCCTTAAACAAAAAACGCATGCTTTAATTATGGTTTCAGACCTAACATAAGCGTTCGAGACAACTAACCAATTCTTTTCAAGAAAAAAAAACAAACGTTGTGCCTCTCAAATATTCTATTTTGAACGTACCTTAAGCTGCAGGGGGAGGCGTGCAACGAGTAAGAGCCTTTTGTATGTACGCTACACCTTTGTCTCGGCTCCGTGAACAGCCTCCGAAGGTATTCCTCAAGGCAACATTTTTGGGCCATAATCAAAAGGCATTCTTGTTTTTTTTTTAACACGCATTGCCTACGTTTGTTGTTTAGGGAAATTGAGAGATTTCCCTCAGAATGACAATGATATGCTACGCATTTTAATTAAACACCGTCATGTTTTACGTCAAATATGGCGGAGTTCTAAAACCAGAATTTTTGTCAAGAATAACAAAAAATGTATACAACTTCATTTAAGTTGTTCTTAAAATATATTTCCAAGTAATTATTTAAATAACAAAGAAAAAATAACACAATTTTCTATAAACAAACATCAGAATCTTCCTATTACGCTTCGACATAAGAGTACATGATTGGAAACAAACATTTCAGTCTTGTTCAAATTGATACCACCACAGTTATAGATATGGTGGTGTATGGTGTGTTTCGTAGAATCTGTATAAATATAGATTCTACGAGACAACCCATGTTTATCAATGAAATGAATGAGTAACCTTATATTTTCTTTCCAAATTGCTTGCATGAGGACACCTAATCAAACAGGGAAATATATACGCCGCGTAATAAGTTCCAACGTACAAGTTATTACGGAGAAAAGGATTCCATTCCCGCGCCAGGCTTAAGACAAAATGAAGCGCTTGTGTATATAAATAGGAATGAGGCAAGGAGTCCTGTTGGTTGTTTTTGCTTGTAAGTTCTTAAATTAAAAGTGTGTGATTTTCTATTTCATGTAAAAATGACAGTCGAAGGAGAATTTAAATGATTACTGCATCATACCTACCATTACGTGAAAAAGTGCTTTCACCTAATTCGGTCCGGGACTAATAATAAATAACTATTAAATTAAACAAATATAATTAACAAATATATTACCATTACTTGACTCTAACCACATAAAGTAATTAAAACATAACAGGGTAATTCATGGAAAATTATGATTGCAGTGAAATCAAATAAAATAATTGTTTTAATAACATAATAACTGGAGTTGGAAATGAATTAACACCTTACGATAATTCACTCAAATGCCGTTTATTTTACACTGAGGTACATCAAAATAATGTATAATTACAACATAAAAAGGCAATTTATTATAATCGCTCATAATTATTGCTTAGAATAATAGCAGACGTTATGAATACTTCAGCACACCTTCAGGTCACTGTAAAGTAATGGCGGCTAGCATGCAAAGAATTTCCTTAAGGTTTGTCCATAATATAGTTTTAGAAAATGTCTCAAGGGAAGTTTTGAGTAAAAATGTGGACAACTATAAGAGTATGAGAAGACCAAAGAAACGATGGACGAACTTTTTGAAATATCATATTATTATGGCTAGAAAGGAGGTGACTACCGAAATTACTACTAGTAGAGAAGTATGGAAGGAAAAGACAGACAATGAAATTGGGATAACGGCTAGAGAACGATGACGATTTTTCTGGATGCCAAATTAATAAATTATTATTGATATGAGTCTTGGTCAAGTATTTGGATTAACTAGAGACTGCTAAGAGAGGTAGATAGACATAAGGCAAATCATAATCATGTGGGTTACTCTTTTATCTCGTATCATCATAAACTATAAGAGAAAAGGTCATGGCGCCGCAGAAAAAAAAATATAGGCAGTATGCAAGTCGTAACAAGGCTAAGGCATATGCAGAGGCTTTTTAAAAATATTATACCTACCATAATAATATAATCCCGACCAAACAGTAAAAAAATACACGTACAAAACATAGCAATTTAATTATGACACTCCGTAAACGAAAACGAAAGTTCTCTTGAAGGAAGTTCTCTCGAGTTGATTTATTAGTTATCTTAAATAAAATTAATAATTAATTAAATTTTCCAGTTAAGGATTTCTACTGTTATGACAGTAGAAATCCTTAACTGGAAAATTAACAGCAACAATATCACTTGCTGTCTCAGTATCATCTCTATCAAAACTTTAAGTAATCGGCTGAAAAGATAAACAGATTTAACAACCTTGGTTTATCTTTGAAAGTCTATGATATCCTACTTGAGAAATTTTTGTTTATGGAAACACGACCAGCGGGGTAATTGCGTAACTCACTATCAGTAGGAATGGCTTTCATTTTGACAATTCAACACCATTCATTGCGTTATTTACGTTGTGGAGCAGACACATTTTTCGAACATACCTATACATCAATGGATTAGCAATCATCATCTGCCTAGCCTTTTCCCAACTATGTTGGGTTCGGCTTCCAGTCTTACCGGATGCAGCTGAGTACAAGTATTTTACATGGAGCGACTGCCTATCTGACCTCCACAACCCAGTTACTGGGTAATACGAAACCCCTTGGTAAGACTAGTTGTCAGACTTTCGGGCTTCTGACGACCCTTAACGACTGTCAAAGATCCACGAATGACAGCCGGGACCAACGACTTAACGTGCTTTCCGACGCACGGAGGGGTCTTGGTATGTAAAGATGGTCACCATCCACGGACCAACCGCGGCAAGCGTAGCTTAACCAGATCGATCGACACGTGCGGCTTTTATTACTTAGCCACAAGCCCAAGCACAAGCAATGGATTAGCAATATCGTTCAAAATTATCCAGATTGTGATATATAGTGTGTTACGCAATTAGGGTACTTTTTATGAAGGCAAAGTAAATTGATAAACGATAAATGATTTTATTTTTGTATTTTCATCTCACGAAGCGACGCGCTCTCTACTTCTTGTAACCAAATGTATAAACACGTTGTAAATGTGCTCAGAAGGCCAATTCCCGTAATTTAAAACGTTCAAAATCTAGTCGCAATCTCATCTCGGCGACAATCGATGTCAAAAAGCTTGTCAAAATTGTAGGAAAATTACAAGTATTTTTGTCAGATTGAGACAGATCAGACTGTGAACGTTCTTAAAATTACCCCTCAGGTCTTGGTACCGTCTCGAGACAATGGCGGAGTCGGAAGTGTGTGTGTGTGTGCGTATGTGTATTATGTGCAGCTGACGCTACTCATCTTCACGTACACATTCACAGCGTGTTTATACACTTGGCAAACATAAGTAAAGCGTGCGTCGCTTCATGAGATAAAAATACTGTAGTTTGTACAAACACTTTTACACGTCACTCATATTTTAAATAAAAAACTAGATGAGGTCGGCGTTTCCTATCCGACTAATCTGTGAAGAAAAGCCGAAACAGACTCAGAGGTAGTAGTCTCTTTTTAAGTTGAGACATATTCTTGGTCAGATCACATGACCTGTAGACTATTTCAGACGCTAATCTACATAGTTTAGTGTCTGAAATCTTCTTTTGGGGACAGAATAACACAGATTTATGACAATAATATAATTGATTATGACAATAGTAATAGTTTTATGGATTAAATGCCACTCTCCTAGCGATGAGTTCTCAGAACCAAAAGGAATGTTGAGACTGAATATGCGTAGGTATAGAAATACAGTAATTTCTAAAATAGCTTTAGCCTAATGAAATTTTGCACAAGCTTCCTATATAACAAGGGTGTGCAATAAGGAAGAATTTTTGCAAATTCTCCCCCTGAAGTTGTTAAATAGGGGATGAAAGTTTGTATAAGAGTTCCTCATTTTTGTCGATGGAAAATCTCATCGGGCACACGGCTAAGACTAAACACCATAATTACAAAATAATAAACGTAAATTGCACGTCATATGCACGTACCTTAGCCAGCAAAAAACCTTAAGTAGTTTTAATAAAACAGTCTGATGAAAGTGCATTAAAAATAAATAGCCATTTTCAACCGTTCACTAACAAGTTTATGACACAGTGTTTTGTTTTTTAACTTTATTACTTTTTTCTGACACGACCATTTTGTTACATGCGATTAGAGTTGCCAGTCGTTTGGCTTTAGTCGGACATGACAGATTATTACTTTTTTAAAGGTTTTTTTCGGATTTTCACATCATGCGCAATAATTATGTTGAGTATATTATTATAATCCAGTCAAACTATGAAATTATTTTACGCTCCTAGTTTATGGAAATACTTTGTTTTGGTAAAGGTATAAAGATCTTATAACCTAAGTGTCACTGTATTCTGCCTGCAAGCAAGCTTGTAAAATTTTATTAAGTTACTATTACCATGTAATTATTCACTATTCAATTTACTAATTTATATTGTTAACATTCTAATAAATATACAAATTTTTAATTTATCTGTTCCATAAATTCCTTAATACTATAAAAACAACACTTTAGAAGCCATTCTCTCAATTAAGTCTTGAACCCATTAACCCTGTAATATTTTTAACTCGTTTGGTAAGTTATTATAAACTAAGAAACACATATCAAACACATTTTTCTTATAAATATCTTTGTGACAGGGTGGTTGATACAGTAGGTTGCGAAACTTAGCCCATTTTTGTCTAGTTTTTATTTTTATTTTTTTATTTATCATTTATACAAAAAAACACAGGACAGTTAGGACCTCACTACGTTGTTTAGAGTAGAGCATACATTTTTTCTGGTAAAGATCTTTTATGTAAAAGTACATACAAGGAATTGGAAGAATTTAACATTTTTGAAATAAAGGTTTACCTACAACTATCTAGGAACCAAACCTTGTAGATAACCTGGATGCATCGTTTTTAAATTTGAGTGTAACAACTGAATCTTAGGTAATATCCTTATTCTATAACATCATCTATGGAAACCCTTTCTCCACTGACTTACCATTGAAGTGATAGAATTACTTCGTTCATGAAAACGTTTATAAGATCGGCAGTGAATGGTAGCGCCATCTGTTATATAGACGAGGTTCTATTAGCAGGGGCAGTCTGCAAGTCGTTTGGTTATATCTACTGAATGTGTACAAATGCCGTGTCTTATTTGACAAGCTGACTGGTACTTAATTACTTCGTGTTTAGTAGGTAACTAGAAAATGGTGGGAAATGAATATTATGTACAGGCGGTCTATGCAAACTTTAACTATACTTTAGAATCTTGCTGAATTATACGCAGACGGAAGACGAGGGAACTTTGTGATTTATAAAATTGGTTTTTATAAGGACAACAAATTAGCACTCGAAAGCATTGTTCTCTGAAATGAAATAACCGTGATGATGGTAGGTAGCACTTACCCTTACGTAGTATATCCCCCATGAGAAGTTCTTACGACCAGATGGTACAGACGCCAGCACATCAAGCTACCCGAAACTGTAAAATTTTCCCAATCAACTTTGAACCTTATGCTTTAGTGATAAAGTTGAAAATCTATTAAAGAAATTTGACAGATTGTAGTAGCTTGATGTGCTGGCGTCTGTACTTACACCCCGGTAGTAAATAGGACTTACATGTTGATGGTAAAAGTAGTACTTAAATGCCGATGGTAAGTAGAACTTACACGCCGATGCTATATACCTAGGACTTGCACATTGATGTTAAAAGTGGTACTTAAATGCCGATGCTATGTAGGACTTACACGCCTATGCTATGCATGACTTACACGTTGATGGTAAAAGTAGTACTTAAATGCCGATGCTATGTAGGACTTACACGCCAATGCTATGTAGGACTTGGGTATACGCCGATGGTAAGTGGGACTTACACGACGATGCTATATTATAGGACTTGCACATTGATGTTAAAAGTGGTACTTAAATGCCGATGTTATGTAGGACTTACACGCCTATGCTATGCATGACTTACACGTTGATGGTAAAAGTAGTACTTAAATGCCGATGCTATGTAGGACTTACACGCCAATGCTATGTAGGACTTGGGTATACGCCGATGGTAAGTAGGACTTACACGACGATGGTAAGTAAGACATATCCACCAATGGGAACGGAATTGTGTTTTTTTTTCAAGGAAATGATATCGTGTTCTAATTGGTTCCTGAAGTTAAATTAGTCTTCCTACTCTGAAAAACAATCAAAATAAAGGAATTCAAACTAATAAAGACAGTATTTTCAAAGACCATTTCCGGTTTAACACAATTAAACAATCCCATTCGCGTTTTTGCCACTGTATTCTTGCAGAACGCAATTTCAAAAGCTTTCTCGACTAATTACCCCTTAGTTAATATCAAATTAGTTCACAATTAATGAGGCATTCTTGTCAACATTCCTTTTATTTTCGCTGAAGGTACTTTCTACGTAATTGAATTACATTTTGAGATAGTTAGTATTAGGAATTTTGTACCTTTTTCCTGGGAACGGCAAAATTAACTCTTTGTTTTTGGTGAGAGAAGACAATATAGTGCTTTTTAAAAAATAATATTTTTATTATGATTTTGTGTCTATAATAATGCGGCCTTAATATTATCATTATTAATTAAAAAAACGAGAAGACTGGTTGATTGATTTAAAAACGACACCCGTGATAAAAAACAAAATCTTTTCAGACTCGCCATCTTGGATTTTCATTTTGACCTCACTTTTGGCTTCAGCACCCTCGAAAATCATGAAAAATATCTCTCTCTGTCCCTTTTAAGAGAGGTAAAGTCGCATGGAAAACACTGATGTCACGTATGTATAACCTGTGAGAAGTGACGAATATATTTTTATATTCTGTGGTGTGAAAATAAAGTATCCTCGATTCCCCTATGATCAAGGTAAGACGCAGAGTGCCATTGCGTAACCCACTATCAATCTCAATTTGAATCATTTTGAAGAATATTGCTTATCCATTTGCCTCATATTATGCTCGAAAAATGTGTCTGCTCAACAACGTAAATAACGCAATGAATATTGTTGAACTGTCAAGATGAAATCCATTTTTACTGATAGCGTGTTACGCAATTACCCTGCAGATTAACCCCTCAAGCGTCAAGTGTACACCAAGTGTACATGCGAGAAAGTGCTCGAAACGTCAACGGTACACCAAGTGTACACAACAGTGGAGTTCTATTGTCATTGTCATTGTTAAAACAATGACATTACTGCGCCCATTCAACTATTTCGATGCGTCGGGTGTTTCGACAGATAGGCGGGCAAACGTGTGACAAGTTAACATGTTTGACAGGAGGGCAATAACAATTAATCATTTCAAGATAATATAAATGATGCCAATGTATAAAATATCATAAAAACATATACATAAAGACACGCCTTCTTCCCAGGGTAAGTGGAAGCTTCCAAACCCCATCAGCTACGATCCTTACAAACCAGAAACAAATAAAAAACTTTCAAAATATCTGAGAGTCCCGAGTGAACTAGAAAACAATACCAATAGTTTATTCTATTCCATTTTTTATTACGGCAAGCAAAGCCGATGTCGACCATTCTCCGAATGTCTAAAGTGAATTGGAAAAGCAAGTGTGTGTTATAAATAAAAAACTAAATAATTAGAACAGTAAAAATCTTCGATGATACTTAATCAAAATCAAAATATTTTTATTTCACATAAACCGACATGGGCACTTATGAAACATCAGAAGCTAGGTGCACGTTTCCAATTGGTCGTTTCCTATGGAGAAGAACCGGCAAGAAACTCCACGGTTACTCTTTTAAAAATAATTGGCTTTTACAATGTTTTCAAATTACAGTAGGTATGGGAGGACAGCGTAGGCCTGTCAACAAGTACCAGGTAATTGATAAAATAATAAGATTTAATAATGAAGATCTAGTGTTGTTAGTTCTAATACCAATAGTTATTAGTTAAAAGAATCTTTTGAATGCCAAAAAGGAAACAAAACGATAAATAAGGTAGAAAAATCTACCTACTGTAGCAAACTAGAACATCGTATGATTAATAACTGCAGTTTTTAGCCGCCACTGAGTCACCAACGCAGGTACGGTCTCGTAGTGACAAATAGTAACATCACACGAAAAGACTGTCTCATTTGTTTCAGGTTTCTAGTGAAATTAGTCCATCCTTATAGCTTTAACGTAACGTTAAAGTGCCAAAAGTTTAATGCTATGTTTTTGTCACTTTCATTTAAAATAGGTAACAGTATTTTTAACAGTTGTGTTTGACTTTTATTCTGTAGCATTCAGTACATAAACGTGATTACTTTTATTAAAATTATGATCACTTTCTTCAAAGAAAGTCAATAAAGTCTAACTAAAATTCTTAACTTATTTTACACGTCAATACATTTTACTTAGCTTCAGAAAACCGGCTGGGTAAACAACAAAAAATATTATTAATGAAAGCTCCGTACCTTGCTACAGTGCTGGTATATTGTCGTTGCAGTCACTGGCAAGCGGTTGTACGGTGACAAATTGTTGCGCAGCACGAGATGACAGTGTTGTATTCGCCTTTTATGGGTTCCTGGTAGGAAAAAATGGCGCTTGGACTTTGTAGTTGATGTTAAAAACTGAATTTTTGAAGGTTTTTCTCTTCCAACATGTAATAATTTGATGTTAGATGATTTTTTTAAATTCTTGAAGTATGTTTGTTTTGTTAAAACTAGTTTAGGTAGGGAGAGTAATGAAAATGCGGCTTTGACGTATTTTGACTAACGTTAATGTATTATTTTTAGTTATTATAATAAAGTTGGACTCTTAAAGATTCCTCATTATTAAAATAAAATACTACGTTACGGAATAGAGAAACAAGGACATTCAGGAAAATGAGTCTGTCAAATTGTAATTTCCTTGCTAAGTTGACAATTTGTATTGAAGGAAAGCATCTGGTTTCCATTATAGAAAAACTCCTTGATGGGCCCCATCTTGCCAGCAGCTTAAGAGGCACTTTCATCGTCTATACATATTATAAACTAGTTTCTGCCCGCGACTTCGTCCGTATGAAATTTCGGCCCCCAAACCCGCCGCATCGCATCCTATCGCCCGCCCGCTCTAATATTTCGTTTACGCATAGCGTTCTTTCTCATTTTTTTATTTTCCTCAGTTATTACAGGATGTAGCGGAATGTTAAATAATTATAACCTATAAACTTAGTCAAGAATTTAAATTTTCATATTCGACTGGTAGTTCCAGAGATTAGCACGTTAAAACAAACAAACAAAGTCTTCAGCTTTATTTTGTTAGTATACTAGCAGACCCGACGAACTTCGTACCGCCTCAGAATCAAAACACAAAATGTATGTAAAAACGAAACATAAGAAACAGGCAAACGCAAATACTAGTTTAATATTGACTTATTAGTCGTCATCTCGGTAATCACTCCCTTTCTTACAATATCATCTTTCACACAGTCCATCCAGCGTTTCGTTGGTCTTCCCTTACTCGTGTAGCCATCCACATTCATACTCAAATAATTAATGTTTGTTTTCCTTACTACTACTTCAAATCCAGACCTTAATTTAAAAGCCATGTGCTATACCTCCCTAGTGCCTGAATATTGTGCAAAATAGGTCATCACGCTGACATGTTTTGTAATCCTCAAATGACAGAACACAATTCCGCGAAAATGATAAATTAGGTCCCTCCGCTATGACACGATATAAGTCCGTTGCTATATCGGACACAGGCCAAATTTCAAACTATTCTAGTGCATTTTCAATAGTGCGCTTAAATATGCTTTGCGCGATAGCTTGCGAATTAATTGGCGAATATTGGAAGTGATCTCAGCGATGGATTATTATAGGGTGCGTCCACATCTGGCGAATGTGCCGCGAATGTGCAGCTCGCGAACCGTTTGCGAGCTGCCCGCGAGCTGCGCGCTTTCATTCAACCTTGAGCCTTATGCTGTAGCGATAAAGTTGAAAATCTATTAAAGAAATTTGACAGATTGTAGTAGCTTGATGTGCTGGCGTCTGTACATACGCATATTAGCGAGCAGTCGCTCGTGGTCGACGCGCAATCCTGCTTGTTGCTCGTCAATTCGTTTTTAATTGCTAGCTCTATTCGCTTCTTGTTAATCGCTGGTGGTGGGTCAGGTGTCTTAGGTTTATGTTTTTTTACTTGCTGTAAATGCAGCCAATTCGCGTGTCCTAGGTTATTTCATAGATCAGGCAGTTTCATCACCCATCCTCGAGCCGACTGCAGCAAGCATACTCTACCCTTCGTTCGACCTGTGCGGCTGTTTTCATTTAGCATAATTGCCTATAGTTACCTGTCCCTAGGTCAGCAGCAGCGAAGAAAAAAATCGAGCCTTTTTATCCTGGACAGATGACACTGCCTGACCAGAGAAATAACCTACGATGAAATGAGGATTTGATCAGGATGTGGCGAAAAAAATGTTGGTAGCAACATATTATGAATTTCAAATAACACATGACGAGTTTAATTTGCGAATGACATAGAAACAAAACCTTTAAGCACACAATAATTCTGGGATGCATGAAGAAGCCTCCTCGTGTAGCGCAGTTTGTTCCGCCAGTTACTCAACTGAACCGAGCGCTCGGCGCATCCTGGACAGTCACACTCAACACCTTATTTGACTGGCCAATTATTCTTCCCTTGCGGTGGTAGGGCTAACGCCCGCCTGGTTTGCGACCACCCTCCCACCGGAGTCTGGCGTCAAGCAGCCTGCTGTGTTTCGTCGATGCGTGGGACTTCCAGTGCCTTAGGCATTTTCTGGGCACGCTCGTTCCATCATAGACCTCATGCATCGCTTTCCATCAGGCGTGATCGAGATCAAGTGCGGGCCTATCCAGCAATAAAAAAAAAATATGCTGTTCTTCTGGAAAGCCACTATTCACTTTAAGCTCAGCGTATAACATGAAAATGCAATAAGCGTAAACAAACTCTCAAAACACATGTTCTGAAAGCGGCGCGTGCTCAGTGCCACTTGTAAAACCGGTAATGAAAACTATCATAAAATAGATGCACGGAGTTTAAACGTGTACTCACTGCGCAAATAAAGCTGTGATAGGTGAAACGCTTTTATTATAATTACTACGTAAGTATTCTAGAAACTGTTGTTTGTTTATTTCCCGCTAGCTCCCGAACGTATTTCTAGTATTAACTTCAAACTTCAAAGAGACTGTAAAATCGTGGAATTGTTATGAATTTCCTTGAAAATAATCTGAATGCATAAACAGAACATCACTCCTTGTTTACCCGAAGGCTTTCTAGCTTAGGGTAGGGTTTTAGCATTATGGTCGCGAAAGTCATAGGTAAGTATAGCAGTTCTCGCGGCCCACCCATCAAGGAGAAAGTAGGTGCTCAGGCGGAGTTTTTAGTGGATGCAAGCCCCACATAACCACGTCGTCTCCCCGAACGGCGAGGTATGCGTAAAGGCATGATTCCGATCTCGGCAGCACGCAGCTATACTGCCGCAGCACTACTGGTCCCCATACATGTGACGCAGCAATGTCGCGCAGCATTGCTGTCGTGCTCGGAATGTAATCTCATATAAACATATAGAAAATGTATGGGGACCAGTAGTGCTGCGGCAGCATTGCTGCGTGCGGCCGAGATCGGAATCATACTTTTAGGCATTTTCTTCGCCGAAAAAAAAAGGTTTTAGCATTATACTTAGTGATGGCCGTTTTGCGTCGCGATGTGATGCATATTTTCCCGAAACTTGTTATTCTTTTGTGTTTACGTTCTTTCTCTGCGTTATGTTTACCGAAAATAAACTTTTTTTCCCTCTTTTCTTTTAAGGCAGAGGTGTATCTACCCTTAGTAGGCACACCCATATTCTGCCAGTTATGTTTAAGTCCCATGTAATAGAGGGTAAGCCTATTGCCATCAACCGAGCACAAATTCACACTCCGGGCTGCTACTGAGAAATTCGTAATAGAAAAACCCAATAACACTTTGCCCGACCAGGGAATCGAACCCAGGACCTCATGTTCAGCAGTGTAGCACGACGCAGTAATAATAAGAACGTGCCAGGAAATTAACAAAAAACAGTTTATTTTGAAAGAAAAGTAGTTATCTTTTTAGACGTTTTTTTAACTACACGATATTAAGAAATATTAATTGACATTTCAAAACTATTGTTATTTGCTATTTGCACTATAGTGCTTTCTGACGTGTTTTACTCATTGTTTATGATAATGTTTTGTATCTGAAACATAATGTTAGCGCCATCTGTTACGCGGAGATCGAACTTATCGCGACATTCGTTATGCATTATGTAATTACTTCTTAATTTAAAGGACATCATTCAGGTGTCGAACATTAATACCCAAAAATTAAAGTACAGCCAGAAAAAAAAGTACTACACATTTTCTTAAGGAAAATAACATTTTGAGCATTTTTTTACTATTACACTTATTATTTTTCTGCAATGGGCGATGTGGTCGCTAAGCAAAAAGAACCCTTTAAATAAATAAAAAAACCCCCGGCTGCTATTCGAGATTGAAAATGCCAAAAGTCATAATTTGATAACAACTTTTAATTTATTATAACATGCCAAACATTCTTTAACTATTACAACATAGATCTACCAATTAATCTCCTGCCTGTTGAGTTGAAAGTACCAAAAATCATATTTTTGCCAACAATAGTAAATGCTCAAGATGTTATTTTCCATAAGAAAGCAGTACTTTTTTTTCTGGCTGGATATTAATGTTTGGGTACGAAATGTATGATGTCCTTTCATATTTACTATTCGACAACGTTTTGAATATTAAGGGTGATGCTCTAAGGTAGCCTGCGAAATAAAAAAATGAAACAAAAATACAATATGCAGGTCAGTGTCAGGATGTAGTTTGATTAAAATATGATTCGCAACCGTAACAAATATGTTTACAGAATTATAATTATTAAAATCAAAAAATCATTAAATCAGCTTTTGTTATAATGGCCTCAAATGTCAATATTTCATGAAAGAGTCATTCAATGAACTTAGAGACTAATCTGAAGGCCAATTCTCATAATTAAAAACGTTCAAAATCTAGTCGCAATCTCATCTCAGCGACAATCAATGTCAAAAACTTATCAAAAATGTAGGGAAATTAGAGTTACTTTTGACAGATTGAGATCAGACTGGACGTTCTTAAAATTACAAGAATTGCCCCTCTGTTGTATTGATGATTTTTATGATTATAATTTTATTCTACAAAAAATATTTGTTACAGCCGCGAATCATAATAGTTAGATTAACAACTACCTGATACTGTTCTGTAAATTGCAATTTTAAACGTAAGAGAATTTAAATTTCACGGGCTGCCCTGAATCTTTTGCCTTAATACAGATTACGAATGGGGCTATAATTTATTCTATAGTGTCCAGTTTCGACAGAAACACGAAGTTCACATGCTAGGAAATAGTCGTTAAAAAACATAAATTTTTCCGACCGTTACGATAAAACATTTCTAAGAAAACCTACTAAACCTTTTCATATTAAGCTCACGTATGTCCCAAATAAGATTAAAGGCCCAGTTTCAATAAAAAAATAACAAGATACAGTGTGTTAAATGAAAGATTTATCTGTTCGCCCAAGGCGGGTCCGCAATATAAATATATTCATACACTCCATTGAAAGTCGAGTCCCCAAACCGGCTTTGAGTGTTTTTAAAAGAACCCTCTTTGATATTCCCGATGTTAAGGCATGTCAAATGCCACAACGTGAATGTAATCAATGTTTGTTAATATAGATTCTAGATGTAAAGGTTTGTTTTGTTCATAGAATAGGGAAATTACGCAACCCTGGCAGTCTTAGAGACGGTGATATTAATTCGTGGCATCGAAAGTGCGTTGGGCGCATAGTTTCTGTCCGCCTTTAAAGCTGTCAGTTTTTAATACGTCATTAGTGTCGTAGTGCGAGTAAGCGGTGACACAGTGTTTTGCAAATCTTTATTAGCTACCAGAATTGTCACACTGACATGTGTCAGTAACGCATTTTCTCGACGACTGTAGACAGGCTGTTTACTATATTGGCTTATATCCCTTTACGCGAGCTTGTTTTATTCCTAGAATGTGCTAATAAGATCAGCTGTCGGGGTAACATTTAGATGTTTCTTCGCTTTTTATTTTGTCGTTGTTTTTTCTATGATGTATTTATTGTTCTAAGAAGTTATTTTAATATGACTTCAGGATTCCTGGAACCTTTTACACTAACACCCTTTATTCATAATGTCGACTGAAAACGTGTTATTGAAGTGTAATACCCTCTTTTTTCATAGTATAGGGTATATACCTAAATGTCAAGTTTTTATGAATAAAGGGAGGTCTCTGCGCCAAAAAAACCTTGTACCGTTGTAACCGTATTATTATTATTTATTCTATTTTATTTACAGAGAGTTTAATCACAAATTGCAAATGGCCATTGCCATTCAATGTGGCAATGCAGCAAGCGTTTTGGGCACCTTTGCTAGGGTGGTTAGGGGCGGGTTATTTGACCAAGTTAGACGTGTTGAAAAACAAGTTGGTAGTAGAGCTATGTTTTAATCACAATTTGATTATGCCAACCCTCATCGGTACAAACAATTATGAGTACTATATCGTCGGCGGATGGAGCGCAGTATCCTTGGAGTTAAACTTACTGATCGTTTTTAAGGAACTGGATACTGCGTTCTAAAACTCAAATTGCTGATGTAGGTCATACGGCTGCTAAGCTAAAATGGAACTAGGCTGGTCACATCTGTCGCATACCGGAGGAGCTATGGGCTAAAGTAACCACACAATGGGTCCCAAACAGCGGCAAACGGCAATGCGGCAGGCCCAGAATGAGATGGCGGGACGAACTCGACTCTTGCCACAAGGATTGGCGTGTAACAGCACTGGAAGAGATAAGCGCACACTTGCGGACAAAATCTTGGTCAGATCATGTGAAGACCATGTAGATTGGTGTCTGAAATGGTCTTTTGAGGAAAGAACCCCACCTATTGAGCGGACCTGTACAGTCAGTGCACGCATTTGTCAACAATCGTGCAGCTCAACTCAGAACTTGAGGAGCTCAACGATTCGACGAACAATACCAAAGAAAGGAGATTTGGGTAGGCCGCGTAAATTACTCAAACTGCCAGATCATGATTAAAACTAACTAAGAAGAAAAACAGAAAAACACAAAATCCAAACTCCTAGGATAAAATTAAATCACCGCATCATACCTCTGCAATACCCATACGCTACTTAATAGTTATCTCCTCGAAAAGTTACCCTGGCCCGATTAATCGTTCGAGCGTCGTGCCGGTATTATACTGTCACAGTTCTGAGTATCATTCTGGGTGACAAACGGACCTGTGACGTGGGGCGCGTGAGCCCGAGATAACGTCTAGGGGACGAATGAGCGACGTCCTGAATACACTACGCCGATAATCGCGTGCCGACGGGTTTATACGTAGAGATAATTTGTGCGATGACGCTGACTGACATTGCGACTATTTAAAATTCAGAATGTTTGCCTTTATTATGTTTGTTAATTTCAAATGTGAAGCAGTCTTTTGTTTTTAAATTGATAAAGTGATTCAACTGTATTTCATGTTTGTTTGGGTGAGAAACGGAAGGCCAATTCCTGTAATTAACACCGTTCAAAACCTTGTCGACATCTCATCTCAGCGACAATCAATGTCAATAAAACTGACAAAAATGTAGGAAAATTAGAGGTATTTTTGACAGATTGAGGCTGAGGTCAGACTGTAACGTTCTTCACATTACGAGAATTGTCCCTCAGAGCTGTGACGTGGGACGAATGAGCCTGAGATAACGTCCAGGAGACGAATGCACGACGTCCTGAATACACTACCCCGATAATCGCGTGAATTGGGTGTATACGACACGATAATTTGTACGCTGAACAACGCGATCCTAATTTTGTAGCACAAAATCCGTATTTTGAAAAAAGTGTGTTTTTTTGTTTCAATATCGGAATGCAGTCTTTTGTTTTTAATATTATCGCAATTGCCAAAACAGTTGTAACAAATGAAGCTGTGTTCCGAAGTAGCATGATTCGCTTGAGCCCGGATAACTTCCCGAGTAAACGAATGAGTGACGTCCCAAAACTCCCGAATACCTACGAAGTGTATTTGGGAAGTTGCGTTGCGTCGATAAATAATCGTGTACCTATCAAGTTTCGTAATTTTTTTTGTGTTACATGAATTGTACAGAACACATCTTCAAACGATACACAAAAACCATTTTATATTAGTTGTTGTGTTTATAGGATTAACCCAATTAACAGCTTGCCATGGTCGTGATTTTTTTTTTCCAATTTACACTGTATTAAATAATATTATCCAATTGAATTTCAATGATAGAAATTATAATTAGGTAACTTACTAACCTACAGTTTTTTTTAAACTTAATATAAGTAGCCCTTACCTTACCTTTGTGGTTCCCGAGGCTTGTTTTATTTTGTGCTTTATTTTAATTGTATGCGTCATATTAGGCGTAAATCAATTTACTTTATTTATTTATTGTTACTTTATGTATTATTTCAAAAGCACTCTTCTACAGTCCGTTCACAGTTGGATTTCTAACACCGACAAGTCTGTCAATATCACAGTGACTTTTATTCTCATTACAATAATGTTGATGTTGGGTTGCTACTGGCAATAAATGACAACTGCCCGTCAAAATTCTAAAACGCAGCCGAAGCGCACACATTTCATCGCCGAATGTTTTCTCAATTCACAGACTGTGAGTCAAGTTCGTTCACACGGAAAGCTCTACAAAATTATTCCGTAACGTCATAATGAAAACCGTTCTTAGAAAGAAGAAAAAAAAGTTGTGAGATTAATGAAAATTGGGAATTGGAGGGCTTTGATCTGCTAAAATGTGATATCCTATAGAATTTTATCTACTTATGAGAGAGGAAGTCAGAGGCTGATTATTATTGAGCTGTCTTGAAGAAATCAAAGAATTTCTGCTTTGAGAAGCTGATAACGGAAATTGAGTTTGACAGGTTATTGATGGCAAAATATTATGAATATCAAAGCTTTTTTTTAAATAAGTAAGTATTCTATAAGTGTACGAAAGTTAGATGCTCTTTTATTAAATATTGCAGCGCCCGCGGTTTTATCCGCATGAGTGTCAATCCCGTCGGAATATCGGGATAAGTAGTAGTAAAAAGTATCCTATGTGTTAATCCAGGGTGTCAGTGTCAGTTACCTCCATACCAAATTTTATCAAAATTGCTCCAGCCGTTTGTGCGTGAAGAAGTAACAAACATACAAATACACTTACAAATTTTCGGCATTATAATATTAGGGTGATGTCAATAGTATACTTAAGGTAATAAATTGTGCACAAATAAATAAATAAATATGTACAGTCAGCAAAAGAGGTAAGTATGCAGGATCATCGGATATAGTTGAAGTTTAGTAAGGAACCGATAGACGTTGTCGACTGAAATTTAATTTGATAAATGTGCTGTTGGATTTCCATCGGTTTCTTACTAAACTTCAACCATATCCGACGATTCTGCATACTTATCTCTTTTGTTGACTGCATCATATCAATATCAATCTGTTAGAAGACGAAGTTTTTCTAAATATGGCTCTCTTTTTATAACCTCTGTAAAATGAGCGTGTGGAGAAAGTCGTGTATTGATTTAGCTTTAATAAAGTGAAGTTCCAGTAGCCCGCACTTCTAAAGAACATGTTTTTTTAACCAGCTCAGTGAGGTAAAGTTTTGTTCAGTATCTCAGTTTAAAATTTATTTTCTAGAAGAATATTTTTCGCTAAAACATTATCTACTAAAGGATAAGTTGAATTATGATAGCCATTTTATTAACAAATTGGTTCAGGGTGAGCTACAAAGGTCTTCGTTCTAAGTAGGCCTTCTCGTCCACTATTTGGTTTCTAAGGGATAGCAAAGTGGTCATTAGTTACAGGCTTTAAGACTGGCTGGAGTGGAATATCGTGAAAAGAAAAAAAATACGAACCTCACTGTGCCCGCAGCTTTCCAAGAATCCCTACTTAATATTTTAAATAAGAAAGTAACTGTGTCTACCTCTGTCGAAAAAAGTAAAAAAATAGATATAACTTTGCAATTTTTTTGTATGAAGAAAAATTCATTGTATCGTGTATTCCTTCTAAATGATACTAGAGCAAAGAGTCAAAAAACATATACCAAAATGTTAAATCCCTATTCCATATACTTAACAAGTTACACGAAATAGAAAAACCACATTTTTTTCAATATATCACCTTAAGTTGTCGCACGCGTGACTGTCCAGGTTGGGTATGGGGTTTTCTCTGTCTTAGGCTGGGTGTATGACACATGACATATGAATAATTAGCTTCTACCCAGGATTTCGTTCCCCCATCGCATCGCATCGCCTGCCCGCGATTTTAGTATTCGTTTTCACTTAGCGTTCTTTCTGACTTTCTTCTTTTTGATCGTCTCTAATGGTCCTAGCGTGTAGCATGTTAAAGCCTTCCTTAAGAATTGGGCTATCAATGCAAAAATATATTTTAAATCCGACTGGTAGTTCCAGAGATGAACACGTTCAAACATACAAACAAACTCTTCAGCATTATTAGATTAGACATAAAGTTTTAGAAACTGTGCGGCTTTGTCACTGATTTCTGAACCTACTTAATGAGAGTCTCCTTTAAAAAACTAATACCAACGGGCCCATGCAGTTGATAAGACCCAACCTGAAGTATAAACGAAGAGAAATTCAAATAAAAAAAAATGAGTGTGCTTATGACCACACGACTGAAGTGAAACTCCCGTTCGCCTCGCCCGATCACACTTTTCGTAACGCGTTCGCCAGCTTACTCCCCAAGTCAAACGTGCGTAAAGAAGTTTCACTTCAAAAATCTTTTAAAAATAAAGTAACAAATTCAGTATAACACCTACACTACCCACAACACAAGCGTTCAAATATCAAGACTGTTTCGTCCGTTACGTTTGTCTGTGACACGGCATGGTCTAAAAGGAAAACTAAAAGCTCTTTATAGACACGACGTTCTCAACTGGAGGAATTTGCAGCAGATTTGAAACGAGCTTCCTCGATATCCTTTAGTCCTGGTACCTGTGAATGATAGAGTATAGATTTATAGTGTGAAGTGACGGTAGTTTATTGCGAACGGTTAAGGAATTTGAGGCATGTTTTTTCTTGCAATTATTGTTTGTAACGTTACCCAACAAATTAGAATATGATATAAAGGAATATTTAGCTTGCTATTATTTAAAGCAAAGCAGCGGGGTAATTGCTTTTCAAACTAACAGTATCGATGTCATTTTGACAGTTCAACAACATTCATTGCGTTTTTACGTCGTTGAGTAGTTGTTATGCAGATTTTTTTTCGAACAGAATTATGTAGCAATGGATTAGCAAAATTCTGACACCCCCAATCCCACACCCACCCCCATACAAATTTTGACACCCCCAATCCCCCTTTAGAGGGTAGTTTACAAAAACAAAAAATGCCAAACATCATAATTTATTTAGATAAGTATTTGTGCCAAGTTTCAAGTTTATTAACCAAAACAAAAAATGAATATGATTTTTCATATAAACTGTATTCCCGCTTTTCACTCTGTGCAAAATTTCAGCTTTCTAAATCCAAGTCGTTGAGCTCCTCAAGTTCTGAGTTGAGCTGCACGATTTTTGACAAATGCGTGCATTGACTGGACAGGTCCGCTCAATCTGTGTGGTTCTTTCCTCAAAAGACCATTTCAGACACCAATCTACATGGTCTTCACATGATCTGACCAAGATTTTGTCTGGACTTTAAAAGAGACTGTGACCTCTGAGTTTGTTTCGGCCTTTCTTCTCAGAGTAGTCAGATAGGAAACGCCGACCTCATCTAGCTTTAAAAAAATATGATTGACGTGTAAAAGTGTTTGTACAAACCTACTTACAGAAATAAAATCATTCCCCCCCCGTGTGACACCGCCGCGAGTAGACGTGTTTAGTAAACGCTCCGCGTATAAAATTGTTTAAAAGTGAACTTTGGAAATTAACATTGATTTGGTTACCTTAAACGAGTTATAAAGACAGTGATTAACAAACGAGTGTAAATTACAGTAAATTACCACACATAAACTAAAGATACAGTGCCATAAAAGCGAAAAACAAATCAAAACTCAACGTATTATAAAAGTGCAAAAGTGATTGTCATTCTTATCGAGTCTCGAGCGCGGGTAGTGGCAAAGTACAAAGCAAGGTCATACTGTTTCGCACTCGTATGCGGCGTCTGACAAGTGACAATACACCTGAGCGTTTCGTACCGAAACTAGCGAGTATCTTTGGTTGAGTGGCCGTACGTCCGACTGCGCTATTTGTCACCGTGCTCAAGTGGCGGTTCGAATCTGGGGCCAAGATTATTTTTCTTTCTGGATTTTACAGTTTAATTGTTTTATAACATTTTGCTGAGCTTTTTTAAATAATTATACTAAGGATATTATTAGTTTTTCCTTATAACAAGTTTCTCACATACTTCGACTGGTTTTGGCTTTTCGTCGTACTTTCACGCTCCTGCTTCAACATGCCTGTCAATAGATCTCCACCACGAACACCTACGCCAAGCTCCACGTCGCCGGCCGCGCCTTTACCTAACATGCTGCAACATAGCTCGTCGGAACCAAACATTAACACCGAGGAACCCGCAAAGTGTGTTGAGATGGAATACCTACACGTTACACAACGAAATAAACGAAAGTGTTTTGAATCAGGGGCTACCCAGGAGAATCAAATATCCATTTTTATGTCAGAAATTAAAACCATGTTTACCGAATTTAAAGAACAACAAAACAAAAACATTGAGAGAATCTATGAATCCATTGAAGAAATTAAAACCCAGAACACCAACATTCAATCTACAGTAGCTTTTCTTTCGCAAGATTACGATGATTTGAAAGCCCACATAAGTCAATTAGAAATTCAACTAGAATCTGAGAGGAAGAACAATTCAATGCTCCTAAAAAACTTGGAAGACAAAATAGAAAACCTTGAAAGAGGCTCTAGATCTGCTTGTGTAGAAATAAAAAATATACCTGTTAATACCCAGGAATCAAAGGAAAAATTGTTGGAGATCGTTATCAAGACCGGTTCTGTAATCAATGTACCTATTCAACGCCATGAGATTAAAGATGCTTTTCGCATAGGCTCCACTGAAAAAAGTAACCGGCCTGTGATAGTAGAATTTACTACCAACATTCTAAAAGAACAATTCATCCTAATGTCCCGGAAATTCAATAAAGATACAAAGAACAGGCTGTCAACAGAGCACCTGGGAATAAGCGGTCCAGCTAACCCTATATTTCTATCTGAATTTCTAACACCAAAAATGAGAAGACTGTTCTTCTTAGCTAGAGACTTTGCAAGTAGTAATGAATACCAGTACTGTTGGGTCACAAATGGTAAAATATACCTACGCGAAAAACAAGGATCACCACATATCTTAATCAAGGATGAATTAGATTTCCCTAAAAAGTGACTAGAATATTCTCCTTACCCCTGCTTGTTGTTTGTTTCAATTGAATTTAAAACAAAGGCAAATGCTACAAAATTGTATTCTTATAAAATTTACATAAACAGTCGTACTATATTTTGTTTGCTATGTAAAATGTTAATATTCTACACTAAAACTGTATTATTAATATTCAAACTCAACCCCATAACACACAACACTGAACACGTACCCATACACATACACATCTATTACAACTTTACACTACATTATGAGGGAAAAAGGTCATTTATCAAAGCCTCGGTCATTGATACCAATCGCTGTCATTCCATGGAAATTATATTATTAAACTACGTTTTTACTACATGTAATCAACATAATGGGTAATACATCACATAATATAGTAGCTGATCTGGAACAAATTAATGTTTCAGATTCCTATACCTGCTCTCCGGAACAATGTAACACATTTATAAAAACTACAAAAACTGGATTCAATATTTTTCACGTAAACATTCGTAGCATAGGTAACATTGGTAATTTCAATAACCTTATAATCTTATTAGATAGAACTAAATTGCATTTCCATGCGATTGTTTTGACTGAATGCTGGTTACAAAAATGTTCATATCTTCCTGCTATACCGGGTTTTGAGTCTCATGCGTCCAATCATAAAAGTAAGAGTGATGGTGTGGTCGTATACATAAGGTCAGAGGTAAAATACACCTTAGAAAAACCAATATTCGACGACGCAAACTGTCTTATTGTTAAATTCTCTACAGAACTGGCGTTGATCGCGATATACCGTTCTCCTTCTTTCCGGAATACCCAAAACTTTATTACCAGTTTAGATGCTAACTTGCACTCACTCAATTCCTATAAAACTATTATTCTATTGGGTGATATCAATATCAACTTATCTCCTGATAATAATGATTACATGCATTCTCACCTTTACCTTGATACACTTGCTTCACATGGAATGCTACCGGCTCATTTGTTTCCAACTCGCTGCGATAGCTGCTTGGATCACGCAATTGTTAAATCAAAAACGAGAATAATCACCTTAGTTCTGGACTCGTTTATTACGGACCACGCCCCTATGATAGTGTCTTACGACTCCCAAATTAAAACGCCAAAATCAAAAACATTAACTGGTCGGGTGGACCTTGCAGCATGCGTCGAAGCACTCGAGAAAACAGATTTTTCACCGGTTCTCCAATGCTGTGACGCATCACAAGCTGCTGATGCCCTAGTTAATATAATAGCTAATGTTGTCAGTGACAATACACGCAATGATCGCATTTCAAGTAAGAAACGTATAATTAAACCCTGGATCACTCCCGGGATCTTAAAATGCATACGAAATCGCGATAGACTATATCAGAAAACCAAAAAAGAACCCAACAATGAAACTTCCCGGGTGATCTACCTACGATATAAAAATTTTTGCAATAATTTATTAAAAAAAATAAAACGTGAATATGAGCGAGCAGAATTCGAAAAATACAAAAAAAACCCAAAAGCAACTTGGAATCTAATAAAAACAATTGGAAATCTTCACACGAACAAATCTAGCCCAAATGAGCTGCTGTCTCTGATGGATGACCCCGCGCGTGCTGCTGACGTTGTTAATGACTTCTTTGTAAATGTAGGCAAGAATCTAGCATCCAAAATTGATTCGGATTATAGTGACCCTGCATGTGTCTTGGGCTCCAATCCAATAGATACCTATCCAAGTTCAATGGCTATTTTTGAAACTGATAACGAAGAAATTGAACAAATTATTCTCAATCTGAACTCTGCGAGTGCGGTTGGGTGTGATGGCATTTCTACCCAACTTGTAAAAAGTGCAAGACATATCCTCATCCCAATTATGTGTCATATCTACAACCTCGTTTTCACTACAGGGATTTTTCCCTCGGTGTTCAAGACGGGTTTGATTCATCCTATATATAAGAGTGGAGCTAGAGACCGTGTCGATAACTATAGGCCGATTTCTGTGCTAACTACTTTATCCAAAATATTAGAAAAACTACTTAACAGTAGGCTCCTCAGTTACTTGCAAGTCCAAAATATTATCGCCGAGAACCAATATGGTTTTAGATCCGGCAAAAGTACTGAAGATGCAGTTTTGGAATTAACAAATACTATTGCTAAAAACTTAAACAATAAATTAAAAACATTAGCAATTTTCCTAGATCTCTCCAAAGCCTTTGATACGGTCTCCATCCCACTCTTACTAAACAAATTAGAACGCCTTGGAATCAGAGGTTTGTCCCTAAATATTTTCAGAAGTTACCTAACAGGTCGTTCTCAGACTACCAGAATAGGAAACTACACAAGTGGACCCAAATATATCAGTCACGGTGTGCCACAGGGTAGCGTACTTGGTCCCACCTTATTTTTGATTTATATGAATGACCTCTGCAACCTACCTTTACTAAACTGTAAAATTATAACATACGCAGATGATACTGCAATAGTAGTACATGGTAATGATTGGTCCGATACGCTCTCTCACGCTGAAGCTGCTCTGCAGACTACTATGACCTGGCTAAGAAATAATCTCCTGACCCTCAACTTAGATAAAACTAAATTTATGACTTTTTCCCCACGTAGAACATCACAGCCAACCTTTGCTTACACACTAACAGCTCACAAGTGTAACTATAGCACAAACCAGGACTGTAATTGTACTCAAATTGACCGTACCCATTGTATGAAATATCTTGGTGTCTACATTGATAGTACTCTATCATGGAGTGAACATATAAAGTCACTGGTGGGTAGAGTCAGGAAATTAATATATGTGTTTAAGAACCTGAGGGCTTCTGCTGACTTCCCCACATTAAAAACGGTATACTATGCTCTAGCTCACTCAATCATAACCTATTGTATAACAGCCTGGGGCAGTTCTGTTAAATCCTCATTATTGCGAGTGGAAAGGGCGCAGAGGGCAGTTTTAAAAGTTATGGCCCACAAACCAATCCGCTTCCCCACAAGTGAACTCTACGCACTATGTGGGGTACCAAGAGTCAGACACTCGTTTGCACTTAGCACCATACTACGTAAGCACTCCGAACTGGCTTTCGATGCTGACCTCATCAAGCACAGACGAAGGTCTATTAGAGTCTGTTTAATCGAGCCAGTCGGTACCGAAGTAGTTAGACGTCAATATAGATACCTAAGCTCTATTTTGTACAACCGGGTAAATGAGGTATGTAACATATATCCACTCAATCTCAGAGAGTGTCGAGTCACCGTTGATAAATGGCTTCATACTCTTACTTATGAAGAACTTGAAAAGTTAGTTAAAACGTAACATATACATAAACACGCACTCATAACACTACATCACACAAACGCACAACACATCACATCGCACGCACACTCAATGTACAACACTCCGCACGCACAACACACTACACCTACACACACGCACAGCACATCACTATCACGCTTGCCTATTTTTGATTACCATACCTTTTCGCTTTTATGTTATTTTTTCTTTTATTTTCTTTTATTATTATGTTCTTTTTTATTTTTATTATTGGTTATCATTTCTCTCTGTATTTTTTGTTTCTATTTAAGTTAATAATGATTCCACAAAGCTGGAGCGCTTACGCATAAACATTTTTGAATGGGCGTTAATGGCTGCGACACAGTTTATAACTAATGCAGTCATTATCGTACATAATTTTTCTTGTAATTTGTTTTTAGTTCCAATAAACATTATTATTATTATATTATTATTATTTATCATTTATCAAGGGTTTGGGCTGCGCGTTGATGAGTCAGATGAGTCTAGATTTTTCTTTTTATTTATATAGATGTATAAATAATACTCGCGCTGAAATTAAAATCTCCTAAGCTAATAATACTAAAAACGTCAAACACGCTTATCAAAGGATCAACAAGAGATTTACGATCGCGCAGATAGGGCAGCATCAGAATCTCTTGATTCCCAGGAAATGGGGTCTCCTACAAAGTTTATCCCAACAATTTCGTCACAAAAGCCTGAGATTTTCTAGGTATAAACAAGCTGCTCAAGCTCTTTAGTTCGTCTTAATGTATTTCCTTTGTGTCTAGAATCTAGCGGGGAGAGACGTCGTCCGGTGATTGATTTAAACGTTTTAGTTTTCAGGGAAGTGTTTACTCGAGAAATTCGCAGCTATTCGGTGTTATTTTCGGGGTTCCGTACCTCGAGCGGAAAAAACGTAACCCTTATTGAATCACTTTATGGTCCGTCCGTCTGTCTGTCTGTCAATCTATCAAGACCCTTTTTCTCAGAAACGCGTGAAGCTATTAAGTTTAAATTAACATAAAAACGAAATCAAAATCATCCTAGAATCATGAAATTGGAAAAAAGCAATGTCAAGTAAAGAAAAAAGTCCGAAAATCCTTATATTATATATATATATATATACATATTGTATATCCTATTGCATAAAGTATGCAATTACAAACTTTCATTTGCAATATTATTGGAGAATTGACAGTGATCGGTGACATTATAATATATATCGATTATCGATGTATGGAGGAGAACACGTTTTTCAATTGCAATGTTAAGTTAATTTTTGGGATAAATTCATCCTAACTACGGAACCCTTCATTGTGCGTGGTCCGACTTGCGACCGACATTGTGCGTTGGCCGGTTTTTTGTGTATATGTATAGAGATAGGTGGTTTCATTTTTCAAAAGACTAATTCTTCTTAGTGTATCGAAGGCAATGTACATAAATTGGAGTATTCCCGATTGAACACCTATTTTTGAGTTGGCCCAGAATTTGGCTATGAGGTTAGCGCCATCAGTAGCATCCAGTAGTTCCTGGAACGTACAGTCAACAGGTTACGTAAGCCATCGCCTGTGGAACAGCACCACATTTCCCCTCTCACGTGGAGTCACCTATGAATCTCCACCTGGGTAGGTTTTTCTTACTTCGGCCAATCTGTGTCACGTAGACATACCCTTCCTTCCTTCTTTTGACCTTCTTTTTTTTATTTTATTTTTTGTGTTTATGTTCTTTTTTGCGTCATGTTCACCGCAAATAAACGTCGTATTTCCTTTCTTCTTTCTTTCTTTCTTTCTACATGCTTAGAAGAAGAAAATATCATAACTAAACTCACTTTAAAATATACATCATGAAGTAGTAACCAGACAAGCTGATTAAATGCTCGAAACCTTATTCAAAATTAATTTGTTTCCTAGGTTTCAGTAGCTGCCGTTTCATCAATAAAAAAGTTTCTTTAAAATACAGTCTCTTTTATAACTACGCGCTGTCGGAAACTACCAAAGACTGGGTTAAGTATATAGACAATACTCATAGAAACAAAAGGAAAATGCATTTTCTACAAAATGTGTCGTAAAATATTTTCAAAGCCAAATTGAATTTTGTATCGCAACAAAACAACGTAGAGGATTTTGATTCGATTTTGTATTTGGGTCTATATAATATTTTTAGAATTGGAATTCGTATCGTTTGAATTTTCGTCTGGTGCATAAATCAATAGGTCCTGCAATACAACCGATAGACACTGTAAAGGTTGTCTGCAATAGCCGACTATAGTATATGTAGTGCAGGCTGGCAATAAAATGACTCAAGTTGCATTCGAACACTCAAGCGAGTTTAGAATAAGCTTTCAAATGTTTGTATTAGGTTTTTGTTTGAAAGAACCACTGATAATATAGCCGCGGAACTATAAAGACGGTCGCTTGGAATAGCGCAAAAAATATAATGTTATATGATTTTACATAATATAACACGCAACACACCTGCTATAGTAAAGATATAAAGTGAGTCACCTCAGCCTATTGCAGTCCACTGCTGGACATAGGCCTCTCCCAGTCTGCGTCACAACACCCCCCAAGCGTAGTGTGGGACGCCCCCCAGCTAGATGGACGGACGATCTAAAGAAAGTGGCTGGGACGGACTGGATGCGGAAGGCGGAGGACATATAAAGTGTTTGTAATAGAATCGTGACATTGTCTACAGAGTTTTTATTTTCTGTAATACTTTAATCAAGTCCAGATATTCGCCTAACTTGTCCCAACAATCCTAAGAGATCTTACAAATCTATAGATACAAAAGGTACCTACCTTGATTTAAAATTACTAAAAGGAGAAAAGGACCTGCATGTTAAAACCATGATCATATTAATGTAAAGGTAAGATAAAGAGGCCGACAGAGAAAGATAATGAATATACCCAAAATAATTCAATCAAATCCGAGATTTAATTTTGTTAAATTCAAGTGAAATAGATGAATGCGATCCCTGAAGATAGTATCGAAGGATACAATGCATGGCGACGTTGATAGATCGGTCCTGTCGATAATGTAGCGATCGATATCAATCGTCTGCACTGCAACTGAAATGATTAGACCTGTCGAATGAAAATGATTAAGGGAAATCGTGACATCTAAATCCTAATTTTTTTTATTATTTTTTCTATTATTGGAGTTTTATAAATACTATATCGTAGCTAAAAGAATGAATGAATGTTTTCGACTGAAATAATGATGTACTTACTTATTGAAATCAATTTCAGGCTTATCACCTTAAGAACCTTATAAAAATAACATGTACAGTCAACAAAAGAGATGAGTATGCAGGATCGTTGGATATAGTTGAAGTTTAGTAAGAAACCGATGGATGAAGATAAGGAGACCAGGAGACCCGTAGCACAGGTTTTACTTAGTATAGGCTCCTGGCTCCCATTTTCAAACTATTTGAAATATAAACTGTGTACACTTTAATACTTGTGGGAGAAAACAAATAAATTTTATTTTATTATTATTATGCTTACAAACTTAAGAAACATAATGATAGATAGAGATATTTAATCCACTATATAAATCTGTTATAGGACCAAGACTCAAAGCAGTTCTGCACTAATCATTACGAGCAGATATCAATGGACGTATTCAGCTATTCAAACCAATTATTCAGTATCACTGAATATCAAGTTAATCTTGCACTCGAGGGCTGCATTAAAACAAGAGCAGTAACGTCCTCAGAGGTTACAAAGGATTACAATTACGTAGTTGTCACGTCACGGACTGGTGGTCGCTCTAATAGACTGGCGTCGATGTGACGTAGGCATGAAATTGTGTTATGTACAGCGTGTTGCTACAATCATAAATGCTGTAAGTTAGCTGACAGCTTTGAGTTAGGGTGTAATTTTTGTGGTCGTGGTTGTTCATGGGGAATAAGGTACTTACTAGGTAACTTATAGAGTGCTTCCCGTTGACCTAGAATCATAAAATTTGGTAAGAAGCAAGGTTTTAGCTGTAACAAACAAATTAACGATTTTCAGACTTTTTCCATTACTAGTGCTGACTAGTAAAGGAAAAAGTCTGAAAATCGTTAATTTGTAGTTATATCACATAAAAATAATGATTTGTGCTGAGAGCTGACCGTAATATGGAAGAAAATTCAACTACTAAGTTAAGTTTGTTCTTGGGATAAATTCATCCCAACTACGGAACCGTTCATTGTGCGCGGTACGACAAGCACTAGGATGTTTTTTTTTTTTTCAAAGAAAACGCAGTACCCTCTGAACAAAATCAAATAAGACGGTTTCAAACGCAATGAACAAAGAGAAAAAAGATCCAAAACCAATGCCACTTTGCAATTAGTCCATGAAAAAGTATCAGACACAATCCAGTGGAATTATACGTAAGTGCTCATACACTTCAGCAACTCTCGTATATTCCAGAGGCAACTGCAACCGTCGACGAGTGTCGAAGGCAGCCGCCGACGCATAGACGGTGGGCGTCGACACTAATGTTCTCCTTCAAAGGCACTGAAACACTTTATTGGCCTTTATTGGGCCTGATTATCTTAGTCTTAGAATAAAAAACTACTTTATGCACTAGAACATAAAAAGCGAATGTATGTCGCCTAAGCACAACATAAAGACGAACTTTTAGAGCATGAGAAGTGAAAAATACCTTTTTAGGCATCTTTGTTGCCGGGAGGGTTAAAATAAGCGAAACTATCTTGCAAAACTCTATCTGTACCAGGTAAGAGAAAATTTTATACAAGTTACATAACATGAACGATGAAGTCTTAGAGCGCACTTCCTTAATTTAGAAGTTTCTAGAATGTGCAGTTATGAGCTTCTAAATTTTGCATAATGTTCTTTATCGCTTCCATGTTTCTGTTCTTAATGTTATTTATGATATAGACTGAACTAATAATAATATACTTTATCCACTCGGTTTTTATTTACAACAGTAGTACTATTCTGTAAAACACCGTGAAAACTTATGTGAATTGAGCTGTCAATACCCAGCATAAGACGGGATGACAGTTCACTAGAAGCTCACTTCATCTAAGTATTCACGGTGAGAATTTTACAGAATACATCAGCTGAATAGATTGTGCAGTTACTTCTTGTTTTTATTTTGTTCATCACGAATGCAAATTAAGAAATGATGCACACTATGTGCAATGCCACTGCGACATCTCGGCTACTAGACGCAACGACAGGCTGCGGCCGACGATTTTCATATATTTTGTTCAAAGCGCTGCACACTTGGCTTCAAGTTGCAGAGTGACAACGACAGGCGCTCTCGTGCATACTTGTCTTGTCGACTGCCGTATGGGACAGGTTCGCGTCAGTTTTGCGGTGAGCGCTGAGGAAGGTGCATGAGTGTTCGTATTGCAGACGATGTTTGTGTTGCACGTGCACACCTGTCGATAGCCGTATGCGATCGATCAGCATCAGTTTTGCTGTAAGCGTTCAGAAAGGTGCACTAGTATTGCGAAACTCAACATTGATACGTTCGATATCGATGTTTTCATATCGGTCGTCAGAGTGCGTCAAATACTCAAAGAAAAGGTATGCTTCCTGCAGGACGTCTGTCGTAACGATTGGTCGCAGACGCAAACGACAGCTCTGCGTCTAGTCACAGCGGCAAGATGAAGATGCAAACGAAAATTCTGCGTCTTGTTGCAGCGACTTGACAAAGCGACAAGACGCACAGTTTGCACTACCATTTAATGCTCCCGAAATATCGCAATATACATTTTGAATAACGGTGACGATATAATGTAACTATAACAATTTAACTTTTTCAATAAAATTATTACACTGAATACAGAATATTTTTTGCAGATAAATTGGTTTAAAAAAGTATTGGATGAGAGCTACGGAATGACACTTCAACTATTTTTACGGCTTTAAGTGTGTGCAACGCAAAAACTATTTTATCATGGCATGAAGTGATCAATTTCAGTAAAATAAAAAGCTGTTTCAGAAATAATCTGTAGAGTGCAATATGGTTTGCATAAATCATGTCGCAAATAGATGGTATAAGTATCAATAAAAAAACTATAATTAATCGTAATCCTTGGCTTAATCCATTTAAAAGCTAAAGGATATTTTTTTTGTATTAACAGACCAAACGTTAATAAAATAAAAAACCTTAAGCCTTTTATAAAGCTATTAATGATCATTAATCAGGTAAGCTAGAAAAAAAAAAGTTTTCCACATGATTACTGGAGAATATTTCCAGGCTGTTTAAATAGAACATCCTGTATATCAACCGTAACGCGTGTCCAAGTCGAAGACACAAGTTCGTTAGCTATTCCGATGTAATACCTAGGTAGCTACCTACATGTTGTTATATTGTTGCAAAATACACAACAATAAATTCTCCATTTTGATGAACGTATAAAATTTTATCGTCACTGCGGTATTAATTTTTAAATCCCATACCTGCAATAGACTGCAGTAAAATGTTACGATAGTTTATGTGGGATTATTTTGAAATGAAGACACGATTTTTTTAATAAATAGTCGTTGCCGGGAATTTAATCTTAGAGGAGCTACCCACTTGCTGTCGAGGCATAGCTGACGTTTGGAGTTCTGGCAGCAGAAATCCCACATATCCATTCATTGCTCTTTGATGGAGGAAAAGATTTTCTTTTTCATCATACCGATGATTCCATTTGTTTGTTTTAAATAAGCTTTGACCAGAATTTAGCTACTTCGATAGCGTTATCGTTGGTCTCACAAAGGTCTTCCATAATGCAGGTTTTAGTGCACAGTCACCACGACAAGAGGTCATGGCATAGTTTGCGATGTGGATCCACAGTCACACTTTCACACAGCCACAGTCACGCTTGTCTGTGTACGGCCAGACCAGATAGTGCCGGCAACGGCCCACCTGGCTTCTTAGTCGGGTTAGAGATTTCCAGGTGGTCGCATGGCAATTGGTGGCCCGCGACGCTAAATACACTCATAAGCCCAATCCAAAAATTACTTTTTTATTGGGCTTATGTGTTAAAACGTTTCCTGTGGCGCTCGGCAACAGTGTAACGTTTAAACAATTTTACCTCTGTATAATATTAGGTTAGATTTCATTTAATTTCATTAACTTTTTCTGCGTGATTGAGTAACAAAATATCTTCACAAACTTCCACATCTATATGTCACGGCTAATAGCCGAATTGCAGCTGCACCTAGTTTTACCCGGGTATAATTGAGGCTACACCTAGTTTTACCCGGGTACAACTGAGGCTACACCTAGTTTTAGCCGGGTACAACTAGGTACAGCCGGCCACATGCGGTTCGTGTGTACTTCGGGAGGCAACGTAGGATGCAAGAGCGAGCGAAGGGCACCCCGAGGTTAAGTTTGGTTAAAACTAAGTGTAGCCGCACTTCGGCACTATGGCTAATGCCATAACATATGCATAAATAAATATAATTGAAGTGTCTGTTTGTTATGGCAAAATAACAGTTTTTTACTAAATGCATAGGAAAGTATATACGGAACTTGTAAAAAAAAATGTTTTGCTGTCTGTTCTGTTTATTCCGATTAATCTCCAAAACGGCTGGACCGAATTTGACGATGACTTTCACTGGCAGATAGCTGATGTTATTAGGGGTAACTTAGGTTACTTTTATCTGTGGCGTCGCCTTTGTTCTCGAAGCCTCTGTGCGGTGAGCGTGGTGTATAGTAGCGTGTATCTGTATGCGAAAAGGGCGCTCCGTGCGTGACAGTTTTTTTAGAAAAAAATTAGGGTTTTGCGCAAGAATATTAAAATCCATGAAATCCAATCTGTTTTTCGACATACACGCGAACGAAATCAAGAGCACAGTTGTATAATATTAGTCGAAAGTAAGATAAGTTAATCAGAAGTTTATTTTATTTTCTACCGTTTGATTTTCCTCATTTCTTTCAAGAGTGTCATTAGGGATGAAAACTGAAGCGTGTTTTTCCTTCGGCTTTGTGGCTTACCTGTCGATGTGTTCCTTCTCGATTAAGGTTAAATTCTTTATTTAATTTTAGTTCAAGCGTTTATTCTTTAAAATGGAATAAAGATATTTATTTACAGACATTTTTAAAGTGAATTTTTTTACTATTGATTTTGTTTCTTCTGAGGGGCAATTCTCGTAATTTTAAGAACGTTCACAATCTAAAGGCCAATTCTCATAATTTAAAACGTTTAACATCTATTCGCATTCTCATCTCGGCGACAAACAAACGTCAAAAATTTTTCAAAATGTAGGGAAATTAGAAGTATTTTTGACATATGTTTTATTTCTGGTTAGTGACGTAAAGCAATGATTTTTACAGAATAATAAATATTAACTGCTTGTATGTCCCTTTGATTTCCATTTTGATGATACATTCATTTTATAAGCACTAGAACCCTCAAAAAATGCCTATTTAAACCGCTGTCAACAGAGGTCTAGTCTACAAATTTTACTACTATTAATGAAAAAAAACATAGGGACACAGTACATATCCTTCTTATTCAGTTTATGAAATATCTATTAAATTGGTCTAATATTGGAGGAGGAAATAGCCGAGAGCCAAACCTCGAATTACGACTTTTTACTTAGGATTTTCCAAATATCTCTCCGACCGCATTTCCTCTGAATTATAAATGTTTAGATTTTCGTTTGAGATGACCTGTAAATGAACTTCTTATAAAATGTTCAAATTATTTATTAAGATCTAGATTAGTCTGGAGATCTAGACGTTTATCAAAATTAATGGTTGTAAAATAATTAATTATGTTAATCGTTATATACCTTGACCTCGGGTCCGTAGATAAATGAATAATAAAAGATAAATGATTTTATTTCTGTAAGTTTGTACCAAAACTTGTTTACACGTCAATCATATTTTTAAAAACTAGATGCGGTCGGCGTTTCCTATCTGACTATTCTGAGAAGACAGGCCAAAACAAACTCAGAGGTCACGGTCTCTTTTAAAGTCCAGACATATTTATTTATATGTATATATACTTTATACACAATCACATAATCATAACACACAATACATAATGACATAATCTTGGTCAGATCATGTGAATACCATTAGAAATGGTGTCTGAAATGGTCTTTTGAGAAAAGAACCACAAAAATTGAGTGGATTTGTTCAGTCAGTGCACGCATTTATCAGTAATCGTGATTCGTGCAGCTCAATTCAGAACTTAAGGAGCAAATAATGAAAGACAACTTATTGAAAATTGGCCGAGGACTTATACATATTCGATCAAATCATTTAAAAGTTTATGTAGTCATCGACATTAGACCTTGTACCAGACACAATTGAACCATAAATTAGGAAAATAAGTTATTGCAGTTTAATAGATTCAGAATAACATACCACACATGCAAACGATACAGACAAAGCCTATCTATGGCTTTGACGCATGGGCCCATTAATAATCCGATACCATTAGCCTTATCAATGACGTCATACGAGTATGTTCTCGTAACAAAATGAAAACGAACAGGGAATCGCATTGGGGACAACAAATGAAAAAAATCCGCAAGTGTGAGTCGATGCGCACGGTAGGTTCCGTGCCACCACCAGGCTTAAGACGTTTTTATATAATTTCTAACGTGAAGATATTACCGTGGACGTCCGCGGCATGAGGGAGTCGCGTTACGTCCGCTACGCGTAATGTCAGTTTGTGGCCTTATTGTATTCTTGAAGGTGATTTTTTCTCGGATCAGTCGCGTTACAGCCGTTCTACCTAAAAGTACAGTCAACGCTAGAAGTGCTTTTTATTAGAAAAAATAACACACAGACCAAATCCATTCAAACTCAAAGCATTTATTTCAATTAAACCATTTACAGGCACTTTTGAATTGTCAAGAAGTCGGTCAGTCAAAAATAAAATGAAGCTAGTTGCCCATTCCAAAGCGTAGGTACCTATGGAGAAGAACGGGCAAGAAACTCCATGGACACTCTTTTAAATTATATTTTTACAAAAATGTTAGTTACATCATTAATGTTGAATTTATAATAATATGTGAGAACGATGTAAAAAAAAAAGATGTATGCGTTAAAAGCGTCCATGTGACAGAAAATCAGACAAACAAGCTGTATAGGCTTAGAAATAAGTGAAGGCTTAATAGAGACACAGAGCGGCCCTAGAGATAGGCCCTTTGGCACCGTAAGAGTACGGAACCCTAAAATTCAATTTAAAAAATGTCTCTTACCAAGGGATATTTTTCGAGCAATTTTATTTTTTCACCGTACAGCTTGCAAATTACGTGGGGAGGTGAACAGCCGAATTTTACTCATTCACCCGTTGGTAATAATTCATAATCGTGTTAGGACGTCGACAGCGAAACGTTGGGGTGGGGACTGAGTGGCGGAAATTAATATTTTCTTTGTTTATTTTGTGTGGAAGCTATCGTATTACCCAGTTACTGGGTTGTGGAGGTCAGATAGGCAGTCGCTCCATGTAAAATACTGGTATTCAGCTGCATCCGGTTAGACTGGAAGCCGACCCCAACATAGTTGGGAAAAGGCTAGGCAGATGATGATGATTTTGTGTGGAAGCTTGTTAGTGTTCTGATCATTAAGGCGATTTTTGTGGGTATTGAATTTTTCTTGTTCGTGGATCTGTGGTTAATATTATTATGTTTCGTCTACGTGCTTACATTGATGCGTCGATTTATCACAAGATATATTATTGAAAAAATCGCAGTAGGTTAGTAGTACATTTGGCGTACCCTGGACAATAAGTCCCTCCCCTAACCATACTGTTTTATAAAAAAAATACAATAGGTAGGTCCTTAAACTAACTCGAAAATGAATGAAAAAAAAAATTTGCACTATTTCAGAGTTAGTACCTTATTAGAAGATTTTTTTTACTAGAAAGAAAACATCGACGGGTTACCTGATTAAGGGGACTACATGATTTAAAGCGCGGTCACTGTCGGACTGCATAGAAATCTCTTTTAACTGTTCTGTGCATAGAAAAGAAAGAGAAGCGCGATGACACATCGCTGGTAATTTATTGCAAAAGATGAAGCAATTATCTATTTACAAAAAATCTATTGTTTGGACTAAAAAAATAAAACACTTGTGCTTTAGTATGTTGCTTGTAGAATAATCTGACAAAAATCAGAATGATTGTATTATGTATATTAGTATGGCTTTTATTGTGAAAATAAAGTCTTTAGAGGTATCTTCATGATTTTTTTCTATCATATCAAATTAGTTGTATTATGTTTTCAACACACTATCTAACTAGCATATATCCTGAAGAATATTATATATTTTTCTGATGTTGTTTACTGTAGTCGATCATATACTTTTATTGTTTCTAAAACTTGCGTTTTATGCATTTAGGTCCTGTAATCCCCTTAAGAAATACCGAAATAATGTCGGAAATAAACATGACCCCATGCCCTACTTTCACTCTCTATCCAAAGATTGGCCATTGAATTCAAAATCTGCCTGTATAACCACTTACCTATAAACGCAATCCCTTCTAAAACAAACCATAATTTCGTTCGCACCTACCCGCTCATCGCTCCTTCTATATCTTCACCTCAAAAACTTGCACCACATAAACTATCGATCAGCGTTTGAGAGGTTTCCCGCTGAATGTGGTTCGTTAGGTCTGTTAGTGTTCAGTGTGAGGAGACCGAGGCACTTGTTTCTTCACCGCACACCCTTTGCCACTGAGGTAATATTGAATCAAATAATATTTGATTAGGGGCCCAGGTGTTCCCGTGTCAGTGTTTTGTTTAGCCCCGGGAAAGTACTTGTATCTTTGTGTTCGTTCCGTGGCTTCCTAAGAGTTTTGGTTCGTGGAGGTTTATTGGTTTAATTTTTTTATGGTTTCGACTTTAAAGACATGTGTTCTATGGCAGAGCTGTCGGTACAGTTATTATTTTTCTTGAGGAAAAAGGATAATTTTTCACATTTTCCAATGACAATAGATATTCTATTTTTTAGCTAGTTGTACGTGGACAAATTTAATACAGCACATTTTTAAATTATCAAAGACTTTTTGGTAGCTACCAAAAAAAAATCTCAAAAGCTAGCTAGCTTTTGACAGAGTACATTTTTTATGCATCGCTCATCGAATTCCGACCACTAAAAACTACCCCAACTAGCAAAAAAATCACTCAAATCGGTTCGCCTATTCAAAAGTTACGCCTGGATAAACGTTTTGAATCGTTTTTTAACGAAACTTTTGAAATATTCAGTACATAACAGTACGCACTACAGACAGTTTTGTGGCACCTACAAATTGCTGTTGAAATGCGTTTTATTCATTTCAATTTGTTCTAACTGTGTGTACCAACTTTATTTATACCTACTTCCATTCAAATTTGTAATAGTCGTTTTTAACCAATCCTGTGTATCATGCTATGTATTACCTACAATAATTAATATAAATTTCCCTGTTTTTAGATTATGAAGAAAAATAAACTTAATTCTGGAACAGCAAAGAAAAAGATACAGGTCAAAGTTGACGTAAAAGAAACAGAAACTCCTGAAAACGTACCAGCGACAGTTGATTCTTTCGACGATGAAGAGCAAGGCTTCGGTGGTTGGTTGAGGTAATTTATCTATATACAGGCTGGAATTTTCAAAGTGCTTCATCTTGTCCCATTGAATTTATAAGTTTTGATTTTATGATTCACCTTTAATGTTTGCTAGGGACATTTGATCCTTATGATTGACCCTATCGACTGGTGCCATAAAAGTACAGGATGCAATTTTTTCGGATTTTAGTCGGTTCGATTCCCGGGTGTGGTAAGTGTATTTTCAAAAATCTTTAAATTCAGTTTTGTTTCTTTTTAAAAATAAAGGAATGCTTCCTTTGAGTAAAATTTGCTGCCTTCAGTATTTAGAGTACTTTCCGTCCAGATACGCTTCGAAAATTCCAGCCTGTATATAAAATTCAAAGTCCTGACTGACTGATATATCAACGCACCGCTTAAACCGCTGGTCCTAGAGACATGAAATTTGGAGGGTGTGTTCTTTGTGAAGAGTAGGTATCCACTAAGCAAAGGTTTTTCGAAATTCCACCCATAAGAGGGTGAATGGGAGGAGGGTGAAATTTCACGCGGACGAAGTCGCGGGCAGAAGCTAGTTATACATATAAATACAGCATGACTGAAGAAAATAACTAAAAATGAATTACTTTTGATGGAGCAAATTGTGTCAAAAATAGTAATTTGGGAACAGTAAAGATCAAAGCGAACAACTCGATGACATTCAAATATCTTTAAAAATATGAGCGAGAACTTATCTTCCAATATCCTGTCCCCGATAAAAAATACTTGGAAGATGTCATACCTTTAATATACATACACTGATGTTAAAAAATTAAAGAAGTCTCCCTATCAGATCCAAACGAGCCTTTAATGTTCCGGCACTTCGAGTAACTCGAAACTCATCCACGCGAATGCTAATGCTTTTGAACGAACGCGTTCGGTAGTGATCGTTTAAAATCGGTTATGGCGGAGAAGTTATTTGCTGCGATTGGATATAAGCACGTTCGAATATAAATGCAATAATATTTGAAATAAGGATATTCGAAGTGTAGTTACGTTTGGCGCGGATTAAAAATTAAAATTTTATTTTATTTGCTAATATTTTAAATGATATTAAATCTATTTTAATATTTATTTTTATTTCTGTACATCACAGCGGCAGGCCCTATCAGAATACCAGCGCTGCGACATTTATTTTTTAAATGTCGCAGCATCATGCTGAGATAGGAGCCTTTTGGCCTCGTATAGGATTTTCTGTTTCATTTTTCTTTTTTTGTTACTTTTTTTTTTTTGTATAACTTGATTTTTTATTTTTACTGTGTTTAGTTTAGTTTGTGATCTTCCTGTACGAGTCGCAATAAATACTTTTTCTTTCTTTCTTTCTTTCAAGTGCTAATTGTTATTAGAAAATAGGATTTCTCTGTTATTTAGGAGCTTTGTTAACCATTGTTCCAATCAATGGCTTCCGAATGTACCCTTTCTGTTAATATTGTAAGCTTTTCTAATTCCAATATGATATTTCAACACCTAAATAAACAGAGCTTGATAAATAAGTTCCCACAAAGTTTAATTAAAAAACGAAACAAATACTTTGCCACAGAAGGGAAAATAATTAGGCCAAATTGTTTAAATACATTTTCGAATCAGAAAATGATTTCAATCATAATAACGATTCCAGAGAAAATTGAAGCAAGGTTCGTAAGAGCATAAAAATCATCTAAAGAATTCGCTTTTGTGGTAAAAAATCTTATGAAAGCTGAACAATATCACGAAATATCCAATATCGTATCTACCAACCCAGTCCTCAATCAGATCAAGAATCCGCTTTCTCCAAATGACTCAATAAAGGGTCCGTACAAAAGTTTTTATTCGCTATTGAAGATTCTAACGGTCCTTTTACGATTGATTTGCCATTTTCAGATCATCGGACGGCTTGGAGACCATGAAACTGTTTATGATAGCAAATAGTATTGTGATGCTTACAACCATCGTCTACCCGCACGCTCATGCAGTCTTCGCGATTGTTTCCGATATGTTTTATGGCACCGACATCGACATTTTGTTCGACGATTGAATTGATTACATAAATCTAAATTACACGAATTCTTGAGGAATATATCTGAGGGTTTGTATCATCGGATCTGCGTATTCTTTGGTATTCAGTAATTTTATATTTATGGAATATATTTGAATGAATAGTGGGTGCTGTATGAATGTTATATATTACATTTATGTTGATGTCACTGCCTGTCTATGCTGGTAAGCCTACGGTCTTGTATATATTTTAGTACGTTTCTCCTGAGCTTGAATCAACTTTTTACTGCTCAGATTTAATTTAAACACAGTGGAGTGTAAAATGTACTTATCACTATTACAACTGCAATGTTCTCTGTACCTTAGTATTTTAAACATTTAGCTACGTTTAGCACACTGCAGAAACTTTTGTCTAATAACTTGAATTTCTTTGTGCGCTCGCTTCTTTCTTTTCTCTTGCGTTTAAACTTAAGTGGGCGATAAGTTCTCGGTTAAAACGTTTAGGTAAGAGAAGTTTGTAATTATATTATAAAATATTTTCCACGTCGTTCCAGTAAAGATAATGATGACATCATCCAGATATAAAAGGTAATTTTGTAAGTCGTAATTTGCCTTGCAGTTTCGGGTGTTAATATATAATAGTTATAATTTTGGGTGAAATAATATACTTGCCAGTTATTTAGTTGTATTGTATGTATGTAACATATAGGTATTATACTGAAAGATATCGAGATATTGATTACAAATTGGAAATGTTAATGTCTAAATCTCATCAGATATTTTCAAACCTATTATAGGACTGTATTTGTCTAATATTTATGTTCCACTTAACCTACATTATTGTATAACATAAGATTTATAGAAGATAATCTATTGAAAAATATATGTGAAAATGCTTGGTCTACTTTTTCGTTTGATATTTTCTCTAAGCGTAGTTGTATGGTATTCAGTAAATGTATGGAACATGATTTCAGATTATTTTAACAAAGAATTCCATAGGTTATTGAACAACAATGAAACTATTGAGAATGATTTTATAGAAATTGACCAATACGACCATGAAGAATTGTAATTTGAAATGGTATGACTTGAGATGTTGTAGGTAGTTTATTATGAAATAGAAAATTGATTTCTTATAATGTTGCAATAGTTTTTTTTTCTCCCTATTTTCCTTGACTTTTTTCTGTTTGGGTTATTTTCAAGATAATTATTTACTCAATAACCTACTTTATAAAAATACCTACTTGATCAGTCCATATATGCTGCTCTTCCACATTAATCTCTGTACTAACACTAAGTTGCGGTTTTAATTTCATTTTATGTACTGATATTGATTTATTTTCGTTGGATCCCAATTTGAATCCCAGTTTTATATTTTTGGCGTTTGATCCCACAAAACGTTATTATGTATTTCCGTTGGATCCCAAAATTTAAAAATGCAAGAGAATTACGTTTACTAATATTATAACATTATAACAAAGCTCATAGTTTATGTATGTAGTATGCCAAACATAGCTTTTGCGTGATAATACTAGATCATGCTTATTTTCATTATTTCTAAAAACGAAATGTAAATAAAACATAAATAACGATTATCAGGAAACTCCCGTATCTAAAACTGATTTATGACTTTTGGTCATGCAAAATTACAATGTTAAGCACGAAATGATGGTTTTGTAATGTAGGTATGTGGAATTACGCTGTATAATTTATTGATCTTCTTATTTTAATAAAAATTGTGGAATGTATTACGTTTATAATATTTTTTGCACGGAAAGCATTGGGTGGAAATTGTATACTAGAATTATTCATTAGGGCCTTATCACACTGGCGATTTGCAAGCGAGTCCAAAGCGAGGCGAGTGCGCAGCGAGCTCACCGCGAGTTCGCAGCGAGCGCGTGGCGAACTCGCCGCAAATACGCCGCGGGCGCGCAGCGAGCTCGCCGCGAATAGGCCGACGCCAGAGTGGACGCGCGCTGCGCACTCGCCTCGCTTTGGACTCCCTTGCAAATCGCCAGTGTGATAAGGCAAGAGCTACCTCACGTTCAGAGTTGATATACCTACCTTTTTGGTCACCTCCCTAGCCTTTACCCAACTATATTGACATCCAGGCTAAACGAATGCAACTGAATACTAGTATGTTACATGGATCGACTGACTATATTTTGCTGGGATGACTTTTTATATTAAAGTTATGTAATATTAAGAATTACCTAATAGAATTACGAAGCGTGACCGAAGCATGCTCTTGACGACTAAACAGTTTTTTGCAATAGGTTAACAGGTTGGGTAGATTCTGTCAAGGTGAAACATGACCTAAAGCGCGGTCACTGTCGGACTGCATAGAAAAGAAAGAGAAGCGCGATGACACAACGGTGGTAATTTATTGTAAACATGAAGCAATTATCTATTTACAAAAACTATTTAGATAATAATAAATAATCCATCACTGAATGCAGTTTGGCATTAGAAATGTAATGGTATATTTTTCTTTATAATTAAAATTGTTAATGAAGGGATAAACTGCTTTTAAAGACAATTAAGAGGTGTATTTGAACATTTTTTTGATGCATTAATTTATACGTAATTATGATTTGAGTTCCATCACTGTATTAAAATAAGACTTGAAAATATAATTTCTTTTTTGGTCAAAATTATTTACGGTCTAAGAGATACACTGCTTTAAAAAAGCAACATTTTGACCGTTTTCTGAAACCTCCGTCCAAAAGTCAGTAAAGCATTAAGCAAAAGAACTACTTCTGGAAGTGCCAACAAACTTGACCGTTATTCCAATTCGCTTTGTATCGTAGCTGTGAACAAAAAAGACTGCGAATACACTTAACCTAATTTAAAATGGAGTAGCATTAATGAATCTCAGCTCGCTTCTCGATAAAGGCGTAAGTCCTAGCTATTAAGTGCGTAATAATTACCTGCAGATACTTAGCCGGATTGAGTCTGGTCGTTAAGACCTATCCTTAATTAAAAAACGACTTTACCGATGCCACTAAGTCAGGAGCTCATTTCAAAGGCAAAGTTTTTATTCTAACATCAGAGTCTGAAATATCTAGTAACAGCCTTAGCTTAGAATCGGGGATGCTCTTAGAAGACCCGGAAAGTATTTTTCAAGAGTAAAAGATAGTTTTCGATTTAGAATTTAAACTATTTTTGTTTGACTTCTTTCTTTGGAAGTTCTATTGAGTTTTGTATGCAACAGCTGTTTCAATAAAATCGTACTATGCAAATAGGTATGCAATTTATTCACGCGTATCTATATTTAACGTTGCTTACCTAGTAGCATATGAAATCTGGCTAACAAAACTACATTGTAACATATAGAGAAAAGCATTGATGTCAATTAAAATTGGAAAACAAACATACAAAGGTACATTTTCAAACAGATGACTGACTTGCCAGAAATAACAGAATCCAAGAAATGGCTCTCCATTTCTTGGATTCTGTTCTTTCAGGCATAACATAATGGCAAAATAATTTATACTCATCTCACATAGCATCATGCTATGTGAGATGAGTATAAATTATTTTTGGATAACAATTAATGCAAATAATAATTTTATTAAAGAAGATAAGATTGATTTAATTAAAAGAGATTTATTAGATATCAGCACAACACACAAATGCATGACAAGACAGTTGAGAGTGCAAGAGAAAGAGGGACGATAAAACAAAAGTAAAGCCACAGACACATTATTGTGTCGTGACTTGGGATACACCAATCAAACGAGTCTGTTCAGGACTATGTCACATCACAACGAGTTTTGATTGGCTGAAACTGCGCCAGAAGGCGTCACGATACGACACAACACAGTGATATGAATCCGGCTTTACAGAAGACGATTGCGTTTCGTTTGCATTTTTAACAGTAACTGTACTTATGCAGGTCTACTTAGTATACACATAAGCTGCACTGCAATGCTACAACTCACAATCTGAGAGGCGAGATTAAGTGACATACCATCAGCGATAACGATGATGGAAAAGTCAAAAATGTATTGGATTGACACAAGCTACCGAAAAGTTCGTCAACCGTGTTGAAAGTCGTTTTTATAATACGACTAGCTACGCCCTGCAGTTTCACCAGCGTAAATGTCGATCTCGTGGGAATATCGGGATAAAACGTAGCGTATATGTTAATCCAGGGTGTCAGCTACCTCCATACAAAATTTTATCAAAATTGGTCCAGCTGTTTGAGCATGAAGAAGTAACAAACATATAAACACACCCTAACACACACACTCACAATCTTTCGCCTTTATAATGTTAGTGTGATACGTATTGCCACTTGTCCAGGCCCTCTAGTCTGAATTTTGCAATAAAGTATATGAGTAGTTAGAGATTTGAACCATAGGTGACAAAAAAAACCTAATCTTCCACCTGGGGAGTAAACATCGTCGCAAACCTGTAACAACCCAGAAATCCTGTAACCACTATTCCTGTATGGTATACGACATTGAGTCGAAACAATAAATAACACAAATTGTTTATGCTTGCCAAATGCTTAGCCTTTAGGTGAACGTGCTTTGCGCCGCAGAATAATACAGAACACACACACAGACACGCTTTACTTACAGATAGTGCAAGCGCACTCGCGACTGACATAGGACCGAGATCGCTCGTTGTATGAAGTCCACCTTAAAATAAAATCACACTTTTAATTTCCGAAGGGTTAGCCAGAGGTGTACCAACGGGGCCTTTTCCGCCTGATCACTTAAAATTTTTTTCGCCTATATCCTGCGGCGGCGGCAAGACACGCCCCCTTAAAGTTTTCGCCTATTAAGAAAGCGATAGCGCAATTAATTGCAACCTGCACTGCGCAGCTTAGTGACGCATCACGTGAACTCCTTTTGTGAGTTTTACGGACGAACTATTTGACCTTGGCGCTTATTAGAGAGCGCTTCAATTTTTTGAGTGCAAGCAAAAATGAACTTAGTGGTGGTCAGGCGGCAGTGTCCGCGATAGTACCTATAGTACATCGGCATTTAGACAGTTATGTTTAAGTCCCATGTAATAGGAGGCAAGCCTTTTGTCATGAACCGGGCACAAATCCAGACTCCGGGATGGTACTGTGAAATCCCTGACGGAAAACCCTAATAACACTCCGCCCGAACTGGGAATCAAACCTCATGCTCAGAAGTAGCCCTTGCCGACCCTTGCCCTTGCTTGACTAGACCGACAAGGCAGTCGGTCTTCTGTAGTTACTATTCTGTGTTCGCACGACCAAATCGATACGTACAGGTTTTCTTACTAACTTTGGCTGGTCGCCAAATGCAGTTGCATTTCGTACAAACTCTGCCTTGCCTTCGCGACAATTTATTAAAGTTCTAGCAGCTAACTGTTAAGTAATTATTTCACTAAAGGCAGCAATTACATTGTGTTGAGTCCTAATGTTTGCAATGAAATGAAATCGGGTGTCAAGCGCACTCGTTCTCAGGAATTTAATGAAAACTGATGTTGGAAATAAAATAAAAAGTACAATGTAATATGTATATGTAGAGAGCAGTCGTGGCCCAGTGGTATCAGCCGCGACTTACGAGTTGTAGGTCGTAGGTTCGAACCCAGACAGGCGCTTTACTTCGTGTAAATTATTTCATCACCACTGCTCTCAAAACGGTGAAGGAAAACATCGTGAGGAAACCGGCATGTCCTAGAACCAAAAATTCGAAGACATTGTGATATCTACCAACCCGCACTGGGCCCGCGTGGTGGATTACGACCCACTCCCTCTCACAGAGAGGAGGTGTATGTCCCAGCAGTGGGGACATTATAGGCTGATTGTGAATATGTATATTGGCAACACTACCAATTATGCTTTTTTTTTACTCCTATAAATATGGCTACCTTGTTATTGTTCTTGTATTACCTATGTGTCTTTTTGCTGATAAAATTACAGTTCAATAAAATCATAGCCCTTTTATTTATATAATAAGAGGTTATGGGCCCAGACATATTGGGAAGTAACAGAAATTAAATAATAAGTCAAAAGAATACTGCGAGTGAAATTACGGGCACGCGGCGTTTGAGAGGTTATGAAAATTGCGGCCGGGAAGGTGAAAAAGACAAGGAATTTGTTGATCATAACCAGGAAAGAAGGCAAGATCAACGATGGAAGGCATTCTTAGCATCACTAAGTTGGCGGGATCCAGAAACTGGAATGTTTGGAAGTTTCAAACGAAAGTCGTATTAAGAGGCCAGGATTTATAGGGCGTGGTCGAAGGAAATTTGAAAACGAAAAAAGAAAATGCAAAAGCGTGGGAAACGAAAGATGCTAAAGCGAAAACGTTAATAGTCACACGTATTAATGACGCAGTTATTATACACATAATTTCATGCATCACGTCTGCTGAAATGTGGAAGAAGTTGATAGCTGAGTATGAACAAAAGAGTGAAACAAATATACATTTTATACGTTTCTTTCAGTTCAAATACGAAGAAAGATTCAGATGTCTACATTCTCATCAAAAGTAAAAGAATTGCAAAACCAGTTGCAGCAATTGGAGGAGGAAATATCTGAAAAGTTTGTTATTACAAAGGCACTGATGTCAATGCCTGGTTTGGTAGCAAGGATGTTATAATCGAAGAACAACACATGAAAGAAAAAGGTGATCAAATATCAGAAGCATCAGCGTTTGTTGCGAAGAAAACAGTGAACAAAATTAATAATGTAAAGTGCTATAAATGTAATAAGTTCAGGCACTAACGATCTTAGTTTAAAAGTAAAGTTAAAGAAAGAGTGATACGGCAAACAGGTTTGGTAAAAGGTGTTTTTACTGTAATAAACCCGGCCTTCTCGATTATTTATCAAAACTGTTTTTAAACGAGCAGAAACTGATTCCTCAATGGTAACATAACATGAGTCCATTCAATAAAACGAATACGATATTTTTCAATTTACTGATAATAATAAACTCAATTCGGTAGGTACAGCAATGACGTTACAAACGGTCGACTCTGGAAAGTTCTTTAAAAATTCAAGGTGCCGTTCTTAGTTAACTTTACAATTAATGTCAAACAAGTCGGATGCCTAACATTCATTTACAAAGACAATTGGACCAATTAATCTGCCTCCACGTCGTACTTACAAAGCGTCACAACAGCAAACAGAATCAATAGTGCACTAAACTTGCATGTGCTGGCGATACGCCAGAACCATCTGTTTTCCACCAGCAAACACTGAGAAATACGTGTCCTGTATTGTATTAAAGTCCTTTACTTCCCCTAGTATGATATGCAGTGTGCGTACACGGTGCATTATCGTGTGTTTAACCAAACCATAGGTGTACAAGGCCGCCTGTCACCGCTGCTGCCTTGGTAATATGCAAATCTGGCCAAGTTGGACGTGTGGCATAATTGCAACCACACACTGGCCAATTACTTTGACACGATGTTATATCGTGAATCGTGATGTCGAATCACAAGGCATTGCTAATGTGCTGCAGCAAACCCTAATGTAACGAGATGTGTATTTGTGTATCTGGAATGTAATTTTGATGTGGAATTGTCCAACACAAAAGCTTTGCAGCTCTCTCCTACTTAGCTGTGTCCCGAATCCATGATTTTGTTGGCTGTGGCCAGGGATGCATGAAGTATTAAGTTTTGGCTTATGACAGCAATAACCTCAAAGACCTTTGACATCTTTGAAAAAAACGGTTTATCTATAAATAGAGTTAAGTACGGTAATGGACGAAGTAAATGACGCAAGAATAACGTTTGCATACCTACTGATTTTCCAATACTGTAAAAACATTATCAAAGTCTTTATTCAAATAAATTGTAACTTCGTTTGTTATTATGAGTTAATTTAATGCAATTTCCTGGATTATTCTTACCTATTACAGCTAATTCTACGAATATCGTGTATTAACATTGATATTATCGTAGCTTGTGTTTGTAAAACCGTTCAAAGTACCGTTGTTCCTGAACATTGTTTTACCATTTCTATTTTTCACAATATTTTATACTGTTTGATCGTTTCTAGACTGTATTGTGCGATTTGAATTTAGGGACAGTTTTTCAATATCCGTTTGATCTAAATTAGGATGGAAATCAAGCAACGAACATTGACAAAAAGGTATTTTGTTAAACATAAAGTTGACTAATGAACAAGTATATACAATATTTTCCTGTTCCCATTTATGTTTATTTGAGTTATTAGCAGATACGTATTTCTTATACCTACACAATGTCATAATCAGCGACGTGATTGCGTAACATATTAATAGTAGAGATGGCTTTCATCTGACAGATGAAAGAAGAGAAGAGAATGAAAGAACCACACATCTCAGACATCGATCTACATGGTCTTCATATAACCTGACCAAGATTATGTCTGGACTTTAAAAGACTGTGACCTCTGAGTTTATTTCGGCCTTTCTTCTCAGAGTAGTCAGATAGGAAACGCCGACCTCATCTAGTTTTTATTAAAAATATAATTGACGTGTAAAAGTGTTTGTGCAAACCTACTTACAGAAATAAATAATTTATCATTATGTCAATTCAACAACATTCATTGCGTTATTTACGCTGTTGAGCAGATTTTTTTTTCGAACATATGAAGCAATGAATTAGCAATATCTTACAAAATTATTCAGATTGTGATTGATAGGGTGTGTGTTACGAAATTAGTGGGCAGGTTATTAAAAGTACAACTTCTTCGAAAGTTTATCGTTTTGTTGTTAAAGTAATGAGATGTAGATTGTGGGTGATCTTGCCAAAAACCCACGTTTGGCAAATGCGTTGGTACGCTGTATAATAATATTGATCACAGGTGAGCGCCGCGATATCATAGTCTTTCCATTGGCAACAAACAGTTTGGTTAAATTCCAATTATGGTAATCGGTAATAGGGATTTAAGTTTTCGTAAGTTTAGATTTCGAGTAAGTTTCCAGCTTGTTCTGTAGTTTTATTTACTTACTGTATATTGTTTTGAAAACAAAATGAGGTTGGTGTTTTAATGGTGGCCTTACAAGAACAGTGCAGGGGTGCCTGCGCTGCATTGAAATAATAGACCTGTACTGGGGCCTAATTTACAATCGTTGCAAAGGTCAAACCGGTTTTTTGTAAATATGTGTTATACAAAATCTGTCAAAAAATCACAATGTCATAAATTTGAAAATTACACAACATTGCAAAATTTACACAGTTTAGGAGTCAAAGTATTTAAATATTGACCTTTGTATGAAACCGTTTATGTTGTTCAGGGCTTTTGGTAAAGGAAAGAAGAAATTATTCATATGTAAATTAGTAGACTTGGCTCCCTATTCTTGGAACCGACCGGACCCGCTACACCTGCACAGGTAGACCTCTTCGATGAAATGCAGCGTGTACGGTTTACATAACAGAAAGTGCTCGAAACGTCAACGGTACACCAAGTGTACACCACAGTGTCATTGTTCTATTGTCATTGTTAAAACAATGACTTTAATGCGCCCATTCAACTACTCCGACGCGTGGGGTGTTTTGACAGGTAGGCGGGCAAACGTGTGAGAGGTTTAAAGGTCCCAGTGGTATACCAGTGCAAGAGAAACTTTAACGTCAATGACCTGCTCACCCTATTATTATAGTTTCTGCAGTATCAGTAGAATGTTTTCAATTCAGAGTTGTGTTCAGTCCCCTGAAACTTTCAAGATTCAACGCATTTATCGCAACGCATTCGTACCTACAACTGATATGCAAAATGTATGCTCACAAGAATCCGCTTCTGCAACTACGTACGAAACAGTTCCCGAGTTATTTCATTTATTCTGTAATTTCTCTGCAATTTATGCAAATTTGGAAGTATAGTTGTTTATAAACTAGGTACTTGTTTCAAATTAATTTATCATAAGTAGTTGTATAAATGAAACTTAGTTTTGACTTGTTTTTAGCTGAGTTTATTATTGCAAGTCAATTTAGTTAAGTTAGGATTTAATTTTGTTATTTTTAGTCAATATTTGTTAGCTTTTTATCTCAAATTACGTTATCAGCTCTTTTCTAAGCACTTCTTTAATAGAAAAGTGCAATGTAAGATTGATTGAAGGACTCTTCAACGTGTTGTGTATGTCTTCACAAAATGCACAGATTGACCGCAGCAAGCGCAGCTCGACTTAGCAAATCGAACAATCTGCGTGCTTGGGAGTTTGTAACAAACTTGAACAACGAACTTTAATTGTTTTTCACAGTAAACTACTAGCAACAATAATTTATACCAACAAGTGTAGGAATCTACCCTTAAAGGAAAGAAGGAAAAAAAAAAGGCATAAAAAGTAGTTTAACATACGACCCAATATTGTGACTGATGCGTCATCATTACAAAGAGAAGCCTAGGGCTATTATTGTTGGAAATGCGATACTAGTCATAAATATTAGATATACATGTATTAAATCACAATTGAGTTAAAAATACATCTGTACGAAAAGTCTATAGCATCCTAAATATTACTATACGATAGCTTGTAGTATTGAAAATAACTAATTTTCAAGTACTGATTTCAACTGATTTGCCATGCCTCCTCCACAGCGAATAGCTGATGGAAGAATGGCGGTCGTCTATTTGATATAAACTGACAACGTTTTCGTGTTTTGGATTTGTGAACAGCCTGTAGAGGACTCTTTTGTTAACATTGATTGATGTTCGATTCGGCATGGAAACGTATCGAACGTTTGTGAATAGCTATGCAGATATTTATGTAAATCTAACGTAGTGACACAAGCCACAAATGTTATTATCAATCAGAAGTCCCAGGCCCGTCGTCCGCGACGATAATCAACAGTAATGTGTCACAACCCAAATCACCGATTTGGACGTTCTGACTACTGCCAAAATTTCGCGGGAATAGCACAGAATATATATAGCAACTAGTAGCGCCCCGCGGTTTCACCCGCATAAGTTTTGATTCCGTGGTAATATCGGGATAAAAACTATCTTATGTCCTTTCCCGGGACTCAAACTATCTCTGTACCAAATTTCATCTAAATCGGCTCAGCGGTTTAAGCGTGAAGAGGTAACAGACAGATAGACAGACAGACACACTTTCGCCACAGATTACTAAGTGCTTTTGCATTTTTAATATTAGTATGGATGTGCCACTAGTCTTTCAGTGGCGGGGTGTACACGACGCGACTTGCTACGCGTTATTTACCTTTTTAAATTAATAACGCGTTTTAGTTTGAGATTGGTAAAATCAAATTACAGTCTCATCGTGATTTTTTAAAGTTATAATCAAAATTTAACACAAACGAACTTATACGTTTAATAAATCTAACGCGATAATAATATATTGCAATTACAAAACCCATATCAAAAGTACACTTTATAAACAAGCATATTAAAAATTAGAAGATTATATCCAAGCTCAGAATGCTAGAAAACATGCTGGTCCTGCTCCATAGGACAATCTAGTCTAGACAAAATCAAACTTGTTGATATATTTTTAACTGTATCATCATCATCATCATCAGCCTATAGCAGTCCACTGCTGGACATAGGCCTCACCTATTGCACGCACAAGTAACGGTGGAGATTCTTGCCCATCCTTCTTTCTCCATTCGAAACTACTTTTTGGAAGGGGCAACTAGAATCAATTCTAATTTTTTGTAACGTAACGTTCAAAAGTGCATTTTATGTGCCTATTTGGAATAAATGATTTGACTTTGACATTTCAATAAAGCCAAGCAAAAATTCAGTTCAAAGCATTTTTTATGCTAATGGCTTATTTTACCTTTATCTTTGAAGGGTCACTGTAACACCCACAATATTAGGCTTATCCAAAGTGGCGCGTCAAACGTCATGAATAATAGATGTATCTTACATAAACAAGCTGTGCTTAATAACCGTTTTAATCTCGGCTTTTAAAGCTTTGCCTCTTACAAAGGCAGATTGGAAAAGTTTTTTCTTGTGAGAGTCCAATTAAAGTTGTTAAAAGCAATTTCCTGCGGTTCTATGTGTGCAGGGACGCAGCGGGGTGCGCGTGTGCCCGCTATCCCGCTTAATTGTTATTTTTGGATACTTTCCCGATATTTTCTTTAGGGGTTTTAGGGGCTTCTTTTTTATCTTTTTTAACCTGTTTGTAAACACTGGTTTGGGAGCTCAAAGTTCATCCATCAGATTTTAATTACCTCCCAAATTTGTGCACATCTCTCATAATACACACAGTACATAAAATCACGCTTGTAATGCTCCGAAGCGTTAGGCAGAGGTGTACACTCACATTTCACAGTCATGTTTAAATCTCATGTAATAGGGTGCGAGCTTATTGTCACCAACCAGGCACAAATCCAGACTCCGGGCTGCTACTGAAAAATTCCTGAAAGAAAAACAATTTCGAAAAATGTATCAAAGTCCGATACTACGAGTAAGTACCTTTTACAAGTGAAGTCTTTATATAAAGTCGTGGTGTGCTTTATCCACTAAAACGTTGGTTTTCAATTCATAAGTCAATTACCTTTACAAGGTCTGTAAACAGTGAAGATGCTAGGTAGATACCTAATTTAGCATCTCTTGTTGCTGACCCAGTAAACCGCAGCATTGCGTTTGAGGTCATAGATTACCAGTTCATTAGCTATGACCACTTACACACTAGCTGCATGACTTATAAATACTCTTACTATGATTTAGATTTTTAACTGTTAAGTAATAGCTGCTATATATTGTATTAAATAATCATTTTTGCTGTTCCCTAACAGGGTCTACAACGGCTCTTAGCTCTAAGCCTTTTGTAAACATCTTTTTTACGTTGTGGAACGCAAAATAAATGTATATGAATATTTATTTTCACCCCTGAGTAGAATATGAAAGAGAATATTATAAATAAAGTAATTTAATATACAGAGTTTTTTTTTGGGCTTTCAGGTACAGACGCCAGCACATCAACCTACACCTAACTGTCAGATTTTCCCAATCAACATTGAACCTTATGCTTTAGCGATAAAGTTGAAAATCTATTACAGAAATCTGACAGATTGTAGTAGGTTGATGTGCTGGCGTCTGTACCTTAACCTATATGGTTACAGGAAATAGTATTAGGAGATTGTCCTTAATTTTGATTTGCACTCACAGATATTGAAAAAGTACAAACACCAAGAAAATGTGCAATTTCACAAAAAAAATTTTTGATGCCAATCGATCCTCTTTTTTATAATAACGATAAAAATCTATATTAGACCAACTGAGGTTCGACTACTAGAAAATTCAGAAATCGCAAAAACCTTTTCCCATACATTTCTTAGGAAATTAGATTCCAAGTTATTTTTTGTATGATGGGTAGACTGGCATGAGGTTTGATTCTTGCGCCGCAGTGATCTAGACGTGTTTATATGTCTTTAAACAAGTTATTTTGCAAGCGTGTCCAGTTCCTTGGTTTCACTTGTTCTGCTTGGGAACACTGATAGTACTTGTATTATTCTTGGCACGCACAGATATTCGCCGAGTTTAATTTTCGAAAAATGATTCTCAATCTTTATCTAAAATTGATTTTTAATGAAGTCCACCTACGCACTTACCCAGTAACCCACTCATTCCAACAATACACTTACACACCCACTTCAAAGAAACCATAAACAAAGAACCAACAAAACACTGTAAGCAACACCAAAAAACAGTAAACGCACTCGCGTGTTACGCCCAAAGTCCTATTTTCACCTCCTCTACCCAAAAACATAATGGCTAATTTAGACGTTCCTCGCTTCGCCTGAAATTCGTTATTTTAGTGGCTCGTTACGTCAAACATTGAGCACGCAAAAGCCCGATTCATAAAATTGAGTGACTACGTCGGCGCTTGAGATATGAAGATGAATTCCATTTGAGTAATTGAGTTATACGCTTATTGTCGACCTCGGGTCTTGCATGCCTTTAGAATTTTTAATTTAGGGCCGTTTTATTGGACGGTACTAAATTGATGATTTTGTGGGCTTTGAATTTTAAGAAGAACAGGTAATGAAGTGCTTTGAGCATTCAATAAGCATGCAAGATTCTGGGTATTAGATATACATACAAACATAAACTCATACCTTCTTCCCATGGGGCTAGGCAGAAAATACAGAACGCCACCTGCTACGATCCTTACCCTCCTTTTGCCTCGTTTACGTTCATACATCTGGTCATACACGCACGCCGGTTGCGAGTACTGCGCACATTATGAAGAACATCACTAATAAAGTCACTATATGTCCTCCTAGGGCGCCCCCTCCCGACGTTTCCACTCATATCTGCCTTGTAAATACCTTAATAATACCATGTTAATACTTTATAGGGATAAGCTACATTTGCGTGAGTTTACAGTACCTAACTCTACACCTGATCACGATAAGTATTTGGGTATTAGTACCCATCCAAAGAAGTTGTGTTTTTTTTTTTTGCTGAGTGGGCCCGCCCTTATGTCCCCGATTACGCCTGATGGAAAGCAATGGACGAGGTCTATGATGGAACGAGCGTGCCCAGAAGATACTTTTTCGCTCTTGATTTGAAGGCAGACAGGTTAAATGTGGGAGGAAACACAGATGCCGGCAGAGTTCTACACTTAGGCTGTGCGCGTAATAAACGTGGAGGAGAAGCGTTGAGTACGACTCGTCAGGATATCAACCAAGTGTGTATGGTACGCTGCAGTACGTCTGGTTCTCCGATTGTAAAAGGGTGATGGTGGGATCAGAGGGGCAATTCTCGTTATTTTAAGAACGTTCACAGTCTCAAACTGTCAAAAATACCTCTAATTTCCATACACTTTGACAAGTTTTTGACATTTGTTTGTCGCCGAGATGAGACTGCGAGTAGATTTTGAACGTTTTAAATTACGAGAATTGGCCTTCAGGTCGTGCATAAGTCTTAAGGAGTCTTGTCATCGAGTAGATATCGAATTGTCATGCAATTATTAAAAGCCTAATGGTAAATGCTGAGGGTAATAAATATGACTTTTGCTGGGTATAGACAGTATCTATCAAGTATTCGTAGCCGAACTTATTGGTCAAGTCCAACTCGACTGCAGATCTTTATAACAAAACCAGCAGCTATTGCAATATCAGAATTTTCCGAACTATATTTTTCCAGAAGGTTTTCCTACGACACGAGCACGGCTAGTTAATAGCCAACGACATAAAATCAAGTGATCGTGAGGCCACAGTCTCGCACCGGTCCCTCACCCGGTCCCGCGACGTCGGAGTGCAGAGTGCAGAAAGGAAATGCGATATCATGAAGTTCGTACATTGTGCGCTGCATATCTTGGATGGAGCTTTAAGAATTTATTCGCAGGTAAAGTGGTGCAGTGTCATGGATTAAGGTGCGGGGAACAGACCGGAATAAATTGCATTGCCTATGGTTCTTATTCTCTAGTTAACTCTAGTAGAACTGAAATGGTGATATATCGGTTTAGAAATGCCCAAAAGACGAGCTAAAACTGTTTCGTGTTGCCAAGGTTTGAGATAACGTTTTTGTATTGAGAATAATTATTATTAATTCACCTAAAAGAGAATATTAAAGCCTAAACAAAAATTAATATTTTTGGAAAAACTAGACTTTCGTACAATATTACTTTGTGGGTAGACTAAAAAAACCCGACAATATTCACTCGGTACGCGGGCTGAACTAAAAAAGTAAACAAATTTCGTTTGGTCTCCAGTGAAAAACAGACATGTTTGGTATCGTAGAAGCTGAATAACGTATTGACAGCAGTGGTGCAGGCAGCTGGGTTACAGAAACTCCAATCTATCAGCCAAGGGGGTTAGGCAATTTTCATAGTTTTGTTTTTAAGAAAACAGAGGCCGATTTTCAGTAGGTAATGCATTCAGGTCACTCTTTACTATACTATATATAATATGTATGTACCCATGTATGTATATATGTGTGTTGCACTACTGTAATCTATATACAAAATACTGCCTCCCATTGAAGCCGTGGCAGATATTTTTATAGCACCTTATATAGATATAGATAGATTAAATGCCACTTTTCGTGTCTGATTGTGTAACCACGTCTAGTTACTAAACTTAGCAACGGATTTTGATTAATTTAGATAATGTATTTTGGAAAATTAATATTAATCTGTCAAGCTCCGCTAATAAGACACAATTGATTTTCTATTGTTTCGTCGCAGATTGGCGACGCGTGGAGCTTGACCGGACTAAAATATAAAGGTTATGGAGTGGCGACCGCATACCGGACGAAGTAGCATTAAAAGGCCTCCCGCAAGGTGGTGAAGGCCGCAGGAATCCATTGGTTGCCAGACGCACAGAATCGGTCAAAGTGGTGGTGATTGGGGGAGACCGATATCTGGCAGTGGACGTCTTCCGACTGAAATGATGATGATAAAAGAAATTTCGATGTTCTGTCAAATGGTAAGAATCTTGCGAAGCAGGGGCGGTAGTACAGTTAGCATGATAAATCAAATTATTTGTGGCATGATATCTTACATGGCACAGATATCATAATTATAATATCAGACAGTTGTTTGTCTAAGTTAGTAGCTCTAACAACGACCTCCTCGAACCGAATTGCTTGTTAATCTCAAATCCCTGCGGTCGTATTTGTGTTGATGACGTTACTATACAACAATACATTTGGGTCGTGATTAATATTAATACTACTCAGCGTTTGCTCCTAAACATTTTCTATCTCAGTATTTTTTTGCTTGACCTTGCGACTGGAGAGAAGATTTTTGCAATACTAGCTTCTGCCTGTGACTTAGTCCGCGTGGGGATTGGAAATTATCTCACAGGATCGTTCTACAGAAACAAAGAGTAGCTTATGTCCTTCCCCAGGATGTCATCTATGTCCTTGCCAAATTTGATCGAAATCCGTTCAGTGGTTTAAGCGTGAAAATGTAATATACAGACAAAGTTACTTGAATTATATAACCCACTTATAACTTATAATTGAGAATATAAAAATTGTATGTTTGTTAATTAACCATGCCTAAGTTTTTGCCTATCTCCATGGAAAAAAGGAATGAGTTTATGTATGTAAGTAATTTGCTAAACTGATTGTACATAGGTTAACAGAAAAAATACTTTTTAATCAGGTAGATACAAAGTTTCAATAACGAGTGGAACCAGGGCTGCTATATTGATAAGTACATCAAAATAAACGTTTTAGGGAACCAATCGATTTCAAATAAAATTGTGCTGGCTGGGTTCCACGTTGAATGACACTCGATGTATTCAAAGAGTAGGTACTCGAAGAATTCCCATTGTGGTAGATCGTATCCAGTATTTATTGAGCCGTGACAAACGGTGAGTATTTGCGCAGTTGATTTTTATTTATATAATTTTCAGTGAAATTATACATTTTCCGAGAACGTAGCTAACTTTAGAGCCTTGCTTTTAAATTAGAAATGTAGGTAATTCGTCATAATAATTGTCTAAAATGCTATTTTCGAGGTAGGTAGGTAGGTAGAAGTAGTACTCCTTCAACATGAACTGGTCCTTAGCAGCTTTAAGGCCGCCCATTGTATGTTTTATGTTAATAATCGTTTTTATTGTTATGTTTTTTCTGGTGTACAATAAGGTATATATAAATAAATAAATAAACAGAGAGAAGTGGAAAGAGAGTAGGGAGGCCATTGGCCTGCGGTTGGACATCACAGTCCTTTAATAACAAAAATAAAGCGTTTTTTAAGGTTAAAAAACGAATAAATATTTAAAGTCAAAAACGAATAAATACCGTCAGGCCCTAACCTTTGTAGACTTTATAAAAGGACTGGCATCAAGTTTTTCGCATACCTACAAAATTCTTTGTACCAGGGCAAGTATTGCAACGTTGGACGTCAACGAAACCTTTGATCCAACGCTCACTGAAAAAGCAATTCCCTTCACATACTCGTACATAGCATACATTCCATTGTTCCATACGTTTGCAGCCTTTAGTGTCATGGTTTCAAGCATCCTTAGGTAGCCCGTGGGCCTAGCACGAACGCGCGGAACAATCGTAACATAAATACAAAAGATATTAAAATTTAAAACTTCCGTTTCGCACATACTATTAAAATTAACTTAGTTTTAAGACTTTATTCATATCCAAGGACAGGGGCTTGAGGCTAAGTAATAACAGCCGCACAGTTCGATTGATCAGCACCCTAATTGCGTAACACACTATCAATCGGAATCGGAATCATTTTGAAGCAAATTGCTGATCCATTGCTTCATAAGTTCGAAAAATTTGTCTGCTCAACACGTAAATAACGCAATGAATGTTGTTGAACTGTCAAAATGAAACCGATTCCGACGGTTATTGTATTACGCAATTGCCCCGCAGGTTAAGTTACGCTTGCCGCAGTCGGTCCATGGATGGGTGACCCCTCCGAGCATCGGAAAGCACGTTAACTCGCTGTTCCCGGCTGTCATTCGTGGATCTTTGATAGTCGTTAAGGGTCGGCAGAAGGCCGAAAGTCTGGCAACCAGTCTCACCAAGGGGTATCGTATTATCTAGTAACTGGATTGAGAAGGTCAGATAGACAGTCGCTCCATGTAAAATACTGTTATTCAGCTGCACTCGGTTAGACTGGAAGCCGACCCTAACACAGTTGGGAAAAGGTTAGGCAGATCGGTTGTTGAGGCAATTAATGGAACTGAGAACAAAATCTAAACTTTTTGCAGATCTGTGATTCGTGATCAATACAAGCCCGATGAAACTGCCTGATCTATGAAATAACTCTAAGTCGCTCTATGTAAAATACTGGTATTCAGCTGCATCCGGCTAGACTGGAAGCCGAACCCAACATAGGTGGGAAAAATCTAGGCAGATGATGATGGGCGATACAAATTGTGCTTGTCGCAAAGATGTAAACCAAAATGCTATAGAATAGTTGTACGTCGGGGGTTTAGGCTAGGAGGGTCGTTTGCAGCCTGTAGTGTCATGGTGTCAAGTATCCTTATGTAGTCTGTCCATGCTTTGGCTACAATTACGGACCATTAGCCATATATAAGCTGCTCTTATAGTGTGTGTTACTGACATGGCTGTTTAAGATGTAAAGATGATAAAATATGAGTTGTGCATTTGAATTCAATTGGAGCACGGCCTTTGCATAAACATTAACAGTTGAGGGTCGTTAGTGAGGATGGGAGCAGTCTGATCCACAGGTATTAGCTCGAAGTTCACCGGAGTGCCAACAGACGGTAAAGATTTTTTTTTTTTTTTTTTGTTTTCAGTTTATATAATGTTTTTATTTTCATGATTGATTGAATGTTAATGTATTTTATATTAACGATTTAATGATTTTTATGTATTTGTGATTTGTTTATTGAGACTTGGTGCCTTATAGCAAGCATAATAGTAAATCCATGCTTAACTTAATGACTTGAATAGTATGGGATTAGTTAGTAAGAAACATGTTACTAAAGCTTTTTGTAAATCCATTCATATTTGTGCTAGTAGTACCTACTGAATTCTGGTGTCGTAAACTATTGATGCAAGAGAATTCTGAGAAATCTATAGTGGCTACTCGAATTTGATTCGGAAGCAGTACGTAGGTACGAGTACTAGACCTAGTACTCTTACATAGGTACTTACATAGGTACTAGTACTCTTACATACATACCTACGGCTAGTAGGTAACATACAGTATGCTCTCGAATTTGAATGAGACGTAGAACACAATCGCCTTTCATAAAGGCTGCGTTTCCACCAGAGATGAGCGAGGATGCGTAGCGAGGAATGTGTGTAAAACTAACCAATAACAACGTTAACTTAGTTCGAGCTAAGAAAATGAAGCGATGTTATTGGTTTGTTTCACACACATCCCTCGCTACGCATCCTCGCACATCTCTGGTCGAAACGCAGCCTAATAATAAAAGAGATTGTCTATTTCACAATTTAATTTAATAATATTGACCGCAGTGGTGGCCCAGTGCCAATGGCTCCGGTTTACGAGTTGTAGGTTGTGGGGTTCAAACTAATTTAATCACCGCTGCTCTCAAAACGGGGAAGGAAAACATCGTGAGGAAACCGGCATATCCTAGAACCAGTTGCTGCAACACGAAATTTCGTAGTTATTATTATACCTATCCTTGCAAGAGCGAGATAGTATCATATGAGCTTACTTATTATACTTTGCTAGAGCGAGATAGTAACACATGAGTTTACAGAACTATGCACTAAGTTGTGCATCTCTTTCCCTCGTAATAAAACGATAACACTTACTGTTAATATGGTCCCAGATGTTCGCAAGTGCCTTTAGTATTACTACTACTCGTACTTTTCGTATAAAGTACAATAATACTAAAAAAAATCTTAGAATACAGTGTCCTTACATTCATCATCTGCCTAGCCTTTTCCCAACTATGTTGGGGTCGACTTCCAGTCTAACCAGATACAGCTAAATACCAGTATTTTACATGGCGCGACTGCCTATCTGACCTACGAAACCCAGTTACTGGGTAATACGATACCCCTTAGTAAGACTGATTGTCAGACTTTCTGGCTTCTGACTACCCGTAACGACTGTCGAAGATCCACGAATGACAGCTGGGACCAACGGCTTAACGTGCTTTCCAAGGCACGGAGGGGTCTCGGTATGTAAAGATGGTCACCCATCCACAGACCAACCGCGGCAAGCGTAGCTTAACCTGATCGATCGACCTGTGCGGCTGTTATTATTTAGCCACGAGCACCTCAAAGTACCCCGCATAAAAATAAATGAGATAAACTGTACCTTGAACTATGCGTAGGTACTTCAAACTTACAAAGTAGATAAACCAAGATAAGAAGATGAGGTTAGTTAAGTTTAACTTGATTCACCGCACTATTTAAGTTTGCCGCGTGCTTCTAGCTAGACTAAGCACTATAATAAAGCTCTATCCTACTGACGTCATATGAAAGCGGGAAACAGGATTATTTTTCAGGAAGACGCTATTTGTTTTTGCTACAAAACAAACTACATCAAAATCCGTTGCGTTGTTTAACAAAAAAAAAAAAAAATAGATACGAATAGCGATTTTAATTTATAATAATATGTAAATAAAATAAAGTCGGGTTAGTTACACCATTTATAACTCAAGAACGACTGGACCGATTTTTATGATTTAATTTGTTGGGTTTGTCTCCGCCCTGAATATCAGAACAACTATTAAGACATGGAAAGAATTCACGAACAAAAATGAAAATAATTAATTTTCTCAAATAAATAATGATTTTATGCCGGAACAATCATGTGTTTATCCAAATAGTAATCAAGAGTAAAAAATATGACATATGATTTGAAAAAACCACAAAGCCATTTACTTGCCCGGATTTGAACCCACAACCTCGTGCATAGGAGGCAAGGCCTTAACCACTGGGCCATCACTAGTCTTAAATAAATAAATAAAGAACAGATTTAATTATATGGGTTACTTTTATCTTGCTTGCCGTTTTGGTATTAATCCTAAAATCACTCGATATAACTCGACAGATAAGCCTCACTATGTGATTACCTGTCTAAGACAACGGGCGAACAATCACTATTACGTTGTTAACCATCCTCACAGTACTATCGTTAACTTTTATGTGTTAAGGGTTCCCACGTTCTGAGTTTTCCTTACATTTTGGAGGTACTTTACCGCCATCTAGTAAAGTTCTGTGGAAGCTGTTCTAGCGCGTTTTCCTTTGTTACTTTTTGGATATTACTGGAACGGTGGGTGAATACTTGTGTATGAATAGATCGGGTGTGTAATATAATACGGCATAATAACAGATATATAATATAATTATACATATTAAATTAGCCAAAATGAAATTATATCAATAATTCACTTTAAGTTTGAATGTGGGTTCAGTTGACAAAAGAAAAATACAGAAAATCAATGATTTGGTCAACTGGACCCGCGGGTCTTAGAAGTTTGATTCTTTCACTGCACCAAGGGATTGTAGCCTTGAGTATTTCATATTAATTTCAACTTGATAACTTTACGCGTTCCTGAGAAAAAGGGTCTTGACAGACAGACAGACAGACGGACAACAAAGTGATCCTATAAGGGTTCCGTTTTTTTCCTTTTGAGGTACGGCAACCCTAATAGTATAGAACACTATGCCAGAAAATATAATCGCACTAGAGCACCTTTCTACCTACACAGTTTACGCATTTCATCACCCATCAAAACCGATCGTCTAACCCTCAACGAAGGGGCAGTAGCATATTGTTTTCATGTCGAACGCAGCCGGAAATCCGTGTGTTTTAATCACATTTAGCGGGGAACAGTGTGATTTAGGGGTTGTTTGAAATTTTTTGTAGATTTATTGTCTGTCAACCAAGAAAATTTTGAAAGAAGGAACGAGCATTTTTTGAAAATTAGTAGTTCCGATTACCGGTGGACTGGATGAGTCTTGGAGTGGAGACCGCGTATCGGCAAGCGTTATAGTGTGGGACGCCCCTCAGCTAGATGGACCGACGACCATAAAAAGGTGACTGAGTCAGTCTGGATTCGGAAGGCGGAGGACAAGGAGTTCTGGCGAATCCTGGGAGAGGCCTAATGTCCAGCAGTGGAGTGCGATAGCCGGGAATGAAGTAAAATTTGTTAAGATTTCATTTCTTACCTACTAACAAGCATACGTATGACACATTTAGAGTTTTCTAGGAGTATATTATTTCGCCGTCACTCTTTCTAATTATAAAGTTTGAATTTTTGTGTAGAAATCTACACTTTGTAAAATAATAATGTAAATTTCACCTCTATAATTAATACCGTAGTTTTCACAGTTTACACGCTCCATCATTAATCAAAAGCAAAACCAATACTTCGTCTAACTCACACAACTAAGGGCAGTGGCACATTGTTTGTATATCGAAGGCAGCCGGAATCCGTGTGTTTCAATCACACCCAGCCGTGAACAGTGTGCTTTAGTTCATATCTCGACGAATTGAAAATAAATAGGTGATTCGCGTGCCTGCTTTGTTACGTTTGTTTATTTTTGTGGAATTTGTGTAGCCTCGTATTAGACGGACATATTTGATATTAAAGCCGCTTTTCGTGTCTGTCTATGTAACCGCATAGTCCTTCGATCCTACGCAACAGCATGACCATCTTCTGATTGGGCTAAAATGGCGGCAGAATGGGCAGCCATGTTTGAGGTACCGGGAATATCGTAAGACTATAAAATGGGGTTACCGCCAATTTAAAAAACGACTGGTTACAACTGTTTGACGATACAGGACAGACCCTCAGTGATGTCCCATGTTCGTAATAATAAATAAAATAAACACCTAAGGAGGCTCTCGTTGGGCAGCTGGATCAAGGGCTTGATTCAGAAAGCGGTACTTCTGGACACGGCCCGCATTGTCAGGAGGTTCCTCTCTCTGGAGCCCTGACCGCCGGTAGCTTGGACCCTGTTCCCGATACCGGTGGGCTACTATTTTTTATATTTTTAAATGTTTTTATATATTTAATATGCTTATATTTAAAAATATAATTAATATGTATTTACTTAAATAAAGGAATAATAAAATAATAGCCTCCCGACCGGTTCCAGTCACGGTGGCCAATCTCAACGGAGATTAGCCAGGTACGCTGGAGATATTATTGTGCACAAGAGTGTGCGTAAAAACAGGTGCACTCTATGTTCCTTTACTCTCATAGTCCGATAGGACGGCAATCGGACACGACCGGGGAGAGATCAGGCGCAGGACCAACGGCTTTACGTGCTTTCCGAGGCACGGGGGTATTAAACCGCCAACTTCCAAACTCCGGACTGTTACTAAGAAATTCCTAATGGAAACCCCAATAACATTTTGTCCGACCTGGGAATCGAACCCAGGACCCCACGCTCAGCAGTCTCGCTTGCAACTATGAGATCAACGAGACAGTTCATGCATGAATATGTTCAGTTCAGAACATGCCCATGCTTGTAATATTAAGTTGCTAAAAGCCAATGTAAATATTGTAAAGTGGATTGAAATATGATCATCAGATCACTTCTTGTGAAAGGTCGACTGACTACCTACATGTTCATGTAAGGTAATTGATATTATTATCTTGATTATTCCTGATAACTAAGTATGTTGTTATCTATATGTTATTATATGGCTAATATTGGTAATGTGTTAAATCGAATGATGGAATATTCATATTCTGTGTCTTTCCTTTGTAAAATATGCTAATCTATAAGTGTGTTTGTTAAATATTTTAAAACATGCCATGGAGTTTCTTTATCCTTCTTCTCCATGAAAACCTAGTTTTGACACGGATACCTAGCTTTCTCATTAACATAATCAGCCTATAATGTTCCCACAGGCCTCCTCTCAGTGAGAGGGAGTAGGCCGTAATCCACCACGCGGCCCAGTGCGGGTTGGCAAATGTCACATGTCTTCGAATTTTTGGTTCAAGGACATGCCGGTTTCCTCACGATGTTTTCCTTCACCGTTTTGAAAGCAGTTGTGATGAAATAATTTACACAAAATAAAGCGCCTGTCTGGATTCGAACCTACGACCTGCAACTTGTAAGTCGCGGCCGTTACCACTTGGCCACCACTGCTCTCTTCTCATTAACGTTACCTATTAATTGACAAGCCTAATTGAAATAAATGCCTTATCTTGTCTTTCTGTGCTTTTCCATATTCATAGGTAATTTTACACATATTAAATAAACACATTACCACTCCTTTGCGTCGCGCAGTCGGGTAAGAACTAGTAACCATCCTGACACTCAAAGCTTGCTAATTAAGTGACATCCAGTATCTATAAATGTAGACTTTTATCCACTTCTTTCTAACACGCGCTTTACTAGTTGTAACCAATACTACAAACACGATGTGAATGTGTGCGTGAAAACGAGAAGCGTCAGTACGTAACATGTACACGCACACACACACACACACACACTTCAGACTTCGTCATTGTCTCGGACGGTACCGAGAGCGCATGCGATTACACACATTCAAAGCGTATTTGTAAACTTGGTTATCCACAAGTAAAGTGCACATCGCTTAACAAATGTTATACAAGAAGAGAGGTAGTAATTAGTAGCCACATCATAACATTAGAAGCGATTAAAAAGTGCTCACAGAATGAAGTTTTGCTGAACAATACAAATAGAAAACTAATAGGAGTATAGCGTGCTTCGTAATTTGTCTTCTATTTTAGAGGTCAGCTTAAAGACAAGTTATGTGGTATGTTTCGTCAATGTGATGAAAATGGATAAGATTATATGAATAAATTAGCAATGTGAGCTGCGAAGTAGCACATAGTGAGCTACGCCGTAGCACAGAGCTACGTCGTAGCAAACTTCTACATGCAACTTAGCGATACTAGCACTCGTGACAGGATCTTAGGAGTAACTGTTTGTCATGGTATGGATGTGTGATGCGGGAAACTAAAGAGCATGTGATAAGGAAGGAAATTATTACTTTTACCCAATGAAAAAATGGATGAATTGTGTAAAAATTTAGATGAAATTTGGTATAGAGATAGTTTGAGTCCCGGGAAAGGACATTTTAGGATAGTTTTTATCCCGATATTCCCACGAGAAACTTATGCGGGTGAAACCGCGGGGCGCTGCTAGTATCTTTATAATAATATGTATATAGTGTTTTGACTAATTATCTGGATCGGATGCCAGATAATTAGTAAAACATGTTTCTTCGAAATAACATCAAATCCGTGTCAAGAAAATGCTTTGTTAGACTAATTTGTAACATAATTCACTCGTGTATATAAATCATGTAAATAAAATACTGTTATAAACAGACTACGTATCGTATTATCTGGTACCTGCAGGGTAATTACGTAAACATGAACATAAAACTTCAATCAACCGATGCCTTTTTTTTTTTCAAGTGAAAACTTCTTTAGCCGCGTGGGGCATTTTTTGAGATGGGAAAAAACATTGAACTCGCGACACTGCTACCGACACCGCGCTACATTCAGATGGGTTCGACTGTCCTCGGGATGTACTCGGTTTTAATGTATTTAGTGATAAATGATAAATGATTTTATTTCTGTAAGTAGGTTTGCACAAACACTTTTACACGTCAATAATGATGGCAAAGTATTCTGTTTGTGTTTTGTTTTTACTTCTGTCGGCACTCACGGAGTGCCAATATTTTCGCTCCCCCAACCCACCCCGTCGCATCGCATCGCCTGCCCGCGCTATTACTCCGTTTTCACTCACCATTATTTCTGACGTTTTTGGTTTTTTTCTCGGCTCCCCAGGGTCCTAGCGTGATGTTAAATAGCCTTCCTCAAAAATTGGGCTAACAAAACTGCTAGTCTAATTATTCCAGAGACTTGCGCGTATAAACAAACTCTTCAGATTTATTATTAGTATATATAGATTTGAAGTACATGTTATAAACACAATCGTATCTATTATGTAACAAATTAGAAATATCATCTTCTTAATATACGTAGGTGGTTCTCGGTTGGACGTAAAGGGACTCAACATAAAGGGAACAATCCTGTATGTTCATGATAGTTAAAGTTGATACAATATTTGTTGAACAAATTCTGGAATTGTTTTGTTGTGATTATTAGCTAACAATAAACCTAATACATACATAATTAGCCTATAATGTTCCCACTGCTGGGACACAGGCCTCCTCTCTGTGAAAAGGCGTGGGCCGTAATCCACCACGCGGGCCCAGTGCGGGTTGGTAGATGTCACATGTCTTCGAATTTTTGGTTCTAGGACAAGCCGGTTTCCTCACGATGTTTTCCTTCACCATCGCTTCACAATCTAATACATATTCAGTGTTAATAAGAAGAAAAACCGAATATGATAAAGGAAAAAGAGTGAGTTTAACAAACTGTAGGTATCAACAAAGTACCATCTATCTAGCGTAGTAGTATCAACGAAGTCATGTAGATGTCGCTACAAGACTGAACGTATAATGTAAATTATCCATTCATATACAAATAATTTCAAAGACAATTATTAATAATAATATTACACTCTTCATCTGGAAAGCAAAAATAGCTCATAAAAAATACAACACAAAGAATTTCGAACACCTGCCATTAAACGTAAAAGCCAAATAAAAAATATCAAATAACTACAACACTAATATACTAACTTCTTCACACCTAAAGAGTTCCATACTGAATGTGAAGTACCATTTACATAACTTTGAGTACGTCTCATTACTTAAATGTCACTTCGAATTGACTTCCAAGTTTGGCGACAGGTAAACTTGGTCTGGTCACAGAATAGATAGATGCAGAAGGTCGACTCCATACAACGAAAACACACGCATGCATACACAGGTTACGTACACACTGAGAGGTGGCTTGCTTAGCGCTTAGAGCCTAGTGACATAACATCTTTTCATTGACACTAGGCGACTAGCGAAGGCGCCAAATGCGCTGTGCAGCCAGTTCCAAAGATTTTAGAGCGTTTGTTTCACTTAGCTCCTCGCAAGGTGACTCGCTAGGCTTTAGGCACTAAGCAAGCCACTTATCAGTGCGTGCGTAGCCTTACAGTTCGCATAATGTAAGTTTACAGTACTAAAGCTGGCTACAAATAACTCTGTAGTAGCCAATAGCTACCCGAAAATAGCAGTGCGTCATGCCATACGCATCGGAAAGCCCGGTTTTAGAACGGCAAACTTATATGTAGCGAATTGTGGACGTGTACGTACGGAGGTCCGTGAAATCTGAAACAAATGCTAGTCGAGAATGCGCTTAAAGTTATTTCACAGTTATTAATACGTCTGATTTTGCGTCACTGTCCAAACACATTGATTTTTATTCTCATTATAATAAGGTTGCTGTTGGTACTGCCACTGACAAGTCTGTCAAAATCATTGTGATCTTTATTCGGGTTTCAAAAAGGTTGCTTTTAGGTTGCTGCTGTTTCAGGTAAAATAACTGTGACTGGACTGTTATAGACTTGCTGTACGTGAAGCACGTTTATGTGTGCGTGCGTTTTTGCTCGTTGTCTTGATTTGACCTTCGTTAATTTCTCTTTTGTGGCCTGGTTTTGAGAAATTATGTAAGCGGGAAGATTTAGTAGTGGGTTTAAGCAATGTTTAACAAATGTTTTCTTAAGATGGGTAGATTATTATTGTTGATTGCTATTAGAAGGACTTAAAATAGCTTCTCCGAGTACAGACAACGCCTTCGCAGTCTTGTTTATTTTATTATAGAAACGACCTCAGACTAATTAAATACATAGGTTGAAATGACATTTAAATAACAAAAAAAAAAGAGGATGAACCGTTCACCATTGAAAGCTCTCCAAAATTACACATAAAATCATCTTACATGGTTGTAAGCTACACTCGAAGCCCATCTCTTCACAGCTACAGGCAATCAATAGAACATCGCTTTCGATAAAGGTAAACAAGATAGAAAGCCCTCCCAAACCACATCCAAGCTACAGGTACATAAAACTTATCTATATCCACAAGAAATGCCTCATAATGAACATCTTTCCTCTCGTTTGGAAGCCCCACACTTTAGCCCATAAACGAGAGCCATGTGATCTGATTTTTATGTCTCGCCGGTTTTCCTCATTCTTTTACAAAAATATTTTCATAACAACATGTAGGTATGGGAAGGAAAATGTATTCAAGGTATTGTTTATGCCGTAAATGTCTTGTTTATGTTTTTAACGAGTTTATTTGACTAACGTTTGGTGTATGCTTCAAGTATTTTCAAGCACGTTTAAGGCGATAAGCATACGTTTACCGATACGACACGGCGCTGTCTCTAAACGCGATACTTTTCATACAGTTTTCCGTAAAATATGTAAAATGACAGTTTACAGCTTAAGAGCAGTGGTGGCCCAGTGGTAAAGGCCGCGACTTACGAGTTGTAGGTCGTAGCTTCGAACCCAGACAGGCGCTTTACTTTGTGTAAATTATTTTTATCATCACTGCTCTCAAAACGTTGAAGGAAAACATCGTGAGGAAACCGGCATGTCCTAGAACCAATAATTCGAAGACATGTGACATCTACCAACCCGCAATGGGCCCGCGTGGTGGATTACGGCCCACTCCCTCTCACAGAGAGGAGGCCTGTGTCCCAGCAGTGGGAAAATTATAGGCTGATTATGTATGTATGACAGTGTACTGCCGATTCTGCAACTAACAGTTAGTTATAATAACAATGTTTATTCTCAAAAAAAATTGTTAATTTTTCACAATACATATATATGTACCTATAATGCGAACCATGTATAACCGCGTTCAAAATTTCAGCCCTCAATGCCTCTTGGGTTACAAATTATATTTACATACTATTTGTATATATCTACCATATAATTTGTATAATGGTCACATTATACAAATTATATTATATTTTATTTTATTAAATAGGTACAACAAACAGGCAAGTTTATTGTACCTATTTAATAAAATAACCTTCAACGGCCAACTTGAATGAAATTTTTTGACTTTGACTTTGTTTTCAGTATCTATTATCATCATCAAAACATCCAGCTCATACAAATGATAATCTATAACAGTTCCACGTGAACAATTACAATTCAAAACTAGATTACCTATTCGCTTGAAACTCGTGGGCCATTTGTTGAAATGTTGTCGGCAGGTAATAAAACTAGGCAACAAAGGACTAATCCCTATTACGTATTCAGTAGGCAACAATAACATTTATTGTGCCTAATGTGAAACACATGTGACCTGTCTGGGCATTATGCGTTATGTCCAATTTATAGCAATCTACGATAAACATGGACATTACATATTATTGGTCGGAGTTACTGGATAATGTCCATAACTAACTATTTATTACTTCACCCAACCCATTCTAAACCTTAAAGTTTCAGACATAAAGTTGTAAATCACTTGGTTAGTTAAATTTTGAAGAACCAAAGGTACACTTGGAGGCATAGTAATGGTACCACGTGATAGGATGGTGTCTGTCAGTTGGCTGACTTTGCATATCGGTTCTTATCTTTGTCAAAATTCAGCCGAAAGCCGTATTGTTCGTATGTTATTATAATAGTGAGGCTAAGATAAGAGAAGGGATGTATCCACGTCTTAATTTGATCATTATTGCTAAAGGCGTTTGAAAAGGTTACTTTGAGTTTGGTAGATATCTTGTGCCTGAAAAGCTTGGTTGAGTAGAATGGAACACACAGATTAGATACAATAAAAAGCATATAACAAAGCTGACATAGTCATATCACAGATAATTATAACATTTGTAAATTAAGTTGTAATCTGTGAAAAATGTAGTGAGTAGTTAGTTTATTTGTTAAGTTTATAATTGTTAAGTTATTTCTGTTTATTTTGCATATAACTACTAAATATGTTGCGTACTATATATGTTTGTTTTCTCTTACAAAATAAAATAAAAATAACCTAAAAAAGCCTAAACGGGTACAGTTTCAGTTTTAACATTGTCAAAATGTATTCATCATCATCATGTTTTCAGCCGAAAGTCGTCCACTGCTGGACATAGGCCTCCCCAAGCACCGCCACTTCGACCGGTTTTGTGCTTCTCGCATCCAGCGGATTCCTGCGGCCTTCACCAGGTCGTCGGTCCACCTTGTGGGAGGCCTTCCAACGCTACGTCTTCAATCGGCCGGCATAATATATTACTTAATTTTAATTTTATGGTGGGGCTTGTGGTTAAGTAATAACAGCCGCACGGGTTGATCGATCAGGTTAAGCTACGCTTGCCGCGGTTGGTCCGTGGATGGGTAACCATCTTTACATACCAAGACCCCTTCATGCCTCGGAAAGCAAGTTAAGCCTTTGGTCCCGGCTGTCATACGTGGACCTTTTTTGACAGTCGTTACGAGTCGTCAGAAACCCGAAAGTCCGACAACCAGTATTACCCAGTAACTGGGTTGTGGTTGTGGAGGTCAGGTAGGCAGTCGCTCCATGTAAAATACTGGTACTCATCTACATCCAGTCGACTAGCAGCTGACCCCAAAATAGTTGGGAAAAGGCCAGGCAGATGATGATTTCAGTTGTGCAAATAACTAAATATATTTTTTTATTGAGGTACAATTTTAGGCAAAGAAATTAAGCCGCGGTCATTGGTAAACCACGATTGAACAAAATAATTTTGCACTTTCACTCTCATTTGAAACTACAAAATCATCAACATCAATTTAATTATTAATGAGATTTTTGTTTATTCCGCCGTGAATTTAAAATTATACTTACTTTAAAGTATTAGTTAGTGCTGAAACATTTATGCAACCATAATGTGCAGTGGTCGGAGTAGGTAGATTGAATTGGGGTCATTGATCCGAAACGTATATATTAATATGGACATTCCTCCGGAATTTCGGAACTCGATTGTTTTTATTATTCAACAGATAAATAATAAATTAATTTAGTTTTGTTACCTTTTTTTTTTTTTTTTTTTTGTGGATGGGAAATCATCTAATGACTCCTCCCGCTCTGGGTGGAGCGGAAGGGAGTGTCAGACTCTTACTGACTAAAACCCACTCGTGTTCCTTCCTTAGCCCTTTATGTTCCGGGGCAGCGGTAACCCTTTCGGACGATCCCGCTACCCCGGCAGGCTTCGGCCCTGGCGGGCCCCTTCCTTTATGCTGACATCTCTTTGAGGCGCGCGTGGAACACATACGCGCCGTCCGGCACGGGCCTGGTCCTGATCGGACGGAGAGCTACCCATTACTCTCCGTCCGCAGGCCCGCGCCTACGGTGGCCGGGAGTCGTCACGCGGCTCCCGACGCCCCCGTAGCGTCTCCCGCGGCGGCTGAGGCGTGCGACTCTCTCCCTGAGCTGTCCCGCCACCTCCTTCGCTAGCATGACTGCTTCGCAGAAGGAGGTGACCGCCTCCCACTCCCTCTCGCCCCGGACCATGGCTTGAACCAGGGCCGGACGCGAGAGGTCGCCGCCGTTGCCGATCGCCTCTACGAGGACACGGCGGTGCTCCGCCCAAGCGGGGCAGACCTCCACCGTATGCTCCACCGTGTCCTCTGGGCGATCCTCGCAATGGTGACACCCGGGCGTCTCCTCTCGCCTGATGATGTGCAGGAACCTCCCGAAACATCCGTGTCCGGTGAGGACCTGCGTCAGGCGGTAGGTGAGGACGCCGTGACGTCTCTCAAGCCACTCCTCAAAGAGGGGTCTTATCGCCACTATCGTGGCGTGCCCAGTTTTGATACCTTCCTTTAAATTTTGAATTGAGTAGTAATAATATCACTACCAACATTAACAATATTTAATTGGATCCGGAAATACCGGAATTACTTTCCGGGAAAATGGATTATCCATGTTATTCTTTCTGTGGGCATTTATGATACAAGTACCAAAAATCAATGTACCTACTCCGATCACTGATAATGTGGCAATAATTTCATTTGCATTGACAACTTAATGTAGTTTACCAAAAATACCTAACGTCCGGCCTCGCCAAATTTGTCAAAGATGTAAACAACAATGGATGCTCGAAATTGAATGTTTTTTTTTTAAAGCTTATTAATTAATGCGCCAACTTTTAATGTCACTTGCCAAACTCGCATAGTACATTTTTTTCAGTACAGTCAGTCAAAGTTTGGCAAAGTATTAATTTTGAATATTTGGTTGGGCAAAAAGTGACATTTAAGTGCTAATCCTATTTACAAAATACACAATCTAGATTTTTTTAATATTTTTCTGTAATATCATAATATTTATTATGACTATTTATTACCCGACACCGGCTTGACGTCGACTTACAGGACATCCTGTATAGATTTAATCAAAGTTTAAAATCAATTCTCTTCGTAGAATTAATTATTAGATTTAGAATATCAATATTATTATTGTATTTTACTGTGATAACGTTTGTTCCTCACAAATTTTCTCTGTAATGTAACAATAATAAATTTTACTATAAGTTAAGTTTCATTGAATGCTTTGAACTGTGTATTAATTCCTCGCCAAATCGTTCTTTACTTTTAATTTTCCTTTTTTTTCCTATTTATATGGTGTACATAATAAAGAGTATTCTATTATATTCTTTCAATTCGGTATCTGGCTATCGTAGACCCTTTATAAGACTAATTACATCAGCAAAGGCCATCTATAACCCTAATTACAACGCCTACAAAACCCCAAAAATTTTAACTCGACCAAAACAAGACAGTTTTTGCCGTTCCATTAATTTGGCACAGCATCATTATCAACCGGAAGACACTGCTTGAAACAGTCCCATAAACTGCAATGAACAACTTCGTCCTTGCATTCAACGAGTCCCTGGTTCCAAACACAAAACCTTTTTGAATAGAAAAATATTGTGCCTTTTCTATACTCACTGTTACTTACTGTAACTTGGCTCTGTGGTTCCGTTTGTGAGAATTTCGAGTGATCGCCTAACATAGAAATAACGTTTCATTTCATGGACATGTGGTTCCCTTGGGCTGCAGTTGGACTAAAAAGTACGATAAATTCTGGATTTTATGGCAGCGCAGTCGTTTTGGTAACGTTACTACAAATATATTTGTCAGTGAGTACGGGTCTCGTTTGAAAGTGCTTGCAATTTTATTTTTACTTTCTTCTCATTTGTGTGTTAAAGTAAATTAAAATACGTCATCTATTAAGAGTTTTTAAGGAGGGCAAAGTACAAAACCTTGCTAGGTCAGCTGAGTAGTAGTTGGATCAGAATAAAATATAGTTTCTGGTGGTCACGAGGGTAGATAAAGTCCGATTAAACAGGGTTAAATTAAATTAGTTTGCAAAACTCGACATGACATATCATAAAATATAGGTTTCGTTACTTAGATAAATATAATAAAACAAAAACAAATCGATACTCATCATGTGAAGTTTACACAAAAAACTGTTTTTTAAACTGAAAAATATAACTAAAATACCTACGGTCGTTCTGTTTTTGTTTTATCTAGTTTAAATACACCCATCGCGTCTGAGGAGTTTCGCTAGCTGATTTAATTATACTCCGTAGTCCGTATATAATCATAATGTAAATGTAAGTTATTTAAACTTGCCAGAAGTCTGCACACACACTTTTTCACATTCCTCACAAAATAATCAAACGAAAAATACTTCGAATTTTCTAACACAGTACCGCAAAAACCCATAGATTGTAGCTACAATAAATACATAAGTATATTCAACAATACAATAGAAAAACTTATTTCATTTTTTTCTGGCAAACGACCAATCCAAGAAAAGCTTTATTATTCCCCAGTAAGAAGTATTTAGTAAACTTTCAACAGTTGGCAAGCTACGGATTGGCAAATAAATTGAAACTTGAAAATGTGACTGAAAGTTTCTGTGAGGAAAATTATGTTCGGTTAATCCATTACAATTTGTCTAGCCGTAATTGTGGTATTGTTTACAGTCGTAACCGTCTAATATTTCTTAACGATTTGTCTCTTGTTAATGTTTGATTGATAGTCATAAATTGAGCCTTGAATGGTGCTTTATTTTCAATTATATCAACGGTTTTGTAGTACAGTCAGGGGTTTATTCATAAACGTTGCTTAAAGGTAAGTAATACATACATTTTTGACAACGTCTCTTAACTTTCAGTAACGTTTATTGGTAAACCACTAATTGTTGAGGAAATTGACACCCTACATCTATTTGTCGAGTTATAACTATTCCATTCAACTGTCAAAGAACGACAATTGTGATTTGAATATACAGGCTATTTAAGTTTGTAGTAAAATTGCTTACTACACCCTACATCTTAATTCTAACTAATATTATAGATACGAGAGTGGATTTGTTGGTTTGTTACGCTTTGAGGCTGAAACGGCAGTAAGAATTTCGATGAAACTTGGCGCACAGAACCTTTCGGCCCCATCGGCTATCTGTTCTGCGAGCAATGTGCCCTGCCCACTGTTACTTAAGTTTGGCAATTCTTCGGGCTACCGCGTACCGGAAGACGTAGCATTGGAAGGCCTCCCACAAGGTGGACCGACGACCTTATGAAGGCCGCAGGAACCTGTTGGATGCGAGAAGCACGGAACCAGTCGAAGTGGAGGTGCTTGGGGGAGACCTATGTCCAGCAGTGGACGTCTTTGGGCTGAAATGATGATGATGATGATATTGGCGCACAGATAGACTATGATGAGTTAGGAATTATTAGTGTTTTAATTAGTTTTCATCCTGAATCGCAGACGAATTCGCGGGCAACAGATAGTAACTTATTTATTTAAGACACCAATGATACTGAAGACGGAAACTATCATCCAATGTGATTAGAACATTATCCACCTAGATATAAAAGACGTCATTTGCTTTTCTCTAAAAATATATTAAAATCCTTTCGTTATTTTAAAATCGAAAACAAAACCTTTTGATCAAATCTATAAACTACTATAGTATATCTACTGCCACATTATCATCTAACATAAACAATAACTTCAAAACTAAAATTTGTCAGCACAGTATATTCCTAAATCCCAAAATCAGAATATGAAAATAAACTCCCAACTGACTACTGGACCAGATAAACTACATCCGAAACTTTCAACCATTTAGCCTACATCGCATAAATACTCGAAAGGTTCGAAAATTCAATTTCTGTAACCCTATTAGCTACGTCTAGCTAACAGCTAACCAAGCCAAGTTTCACGTAATCACTATATCGAGTGGCCAATCTTACAAAAGCCTGAAGGACTTAATTCACATTCCGAAGTTTACATTTTAACAATTCTACAAGGCAATTTGAATTTCAACTTTCAGCTCAAATTAGATTTTGATTTAGAATCGGATGAATGGGATAAATTGGATTGAAAGGAATGATGGTTTATGAATTTTATTATTCCTCAATAAGACTTAACAGTAATTTACTTAAAGAGGAACTAAATGTTATATTCGTACAAAAACGGCGATAAAAGTAAAATAGGAAGGTAGTGATAAAAAAAGTAAATACCAATTAAAATCTTTCCCTTTTCTCTATTTTTAATTTACTAGACCAAAACTACAGCTATATACTAAATAGATTCTGACCGCGACTTCATCCGCGTGAAATTTCACCCTCTTAGGGGTGGAATTTCTAAAAACCCTTTCTTAGTGGATACCTACTCTTCACAAAGAACACATCCTCCAAATTTCATGTCTCTAGGACCAGCGGCTTAGACTGTGCGTTGATATATCAGTCAGTCGGGACTTTGAATTTTATATATATGATAATGTCATGTTGTTAAAAATGTTCGATCGCAGCTGTCATTTTAGTCAAGCAAATAAAAAAAAATTGAGTTTAATCACGAACCGAGTAAACACGGATCTAAAGTAAAAGTATTACGTAATTAAAAAGAGCAATTACATTAGTAATTGCTTTATTTTTAGATTGTAATTGTTATTGAGCTATTTTCTGTGTAGCATTAGGAATAATAATGTATAGATTATCTAAAACTTTTATACTACAAATTATAAAGACCCTTAAATTTCCATCTATCAAAATATAGTGTTAACTATAATTATTCTAGTTGACACTTGACGAAACAGAAATTCGTAAAATTCAAGATTGTCAATAATCAATCTAATATTCAATTTTCTTTAAATTACGCTATAAAATCATGCAAATACAATTCAATATAAAACTTTCAAGATGTCTCGAGTGTTCATTGTGATTCATTCTAATTGCTATTCATAGTTGAAATAATAATAAAATTGTACAAATTCGTAAATTTAGTTCGTTACTCGATCAAGAAAGCCGAAAGCGAAAGAAGTGGACGAAAAAGTTTCTGAACTTCTCAAAGAATTTCGCAAAGTCTGAGACACTTAAAAATATAAGAACTTATGAAGGTACGAAGAAAAATACACGGATTTTTTTATTTATTTGGCATCAAACAATAATGTTTAAGGCTCTCAAAATAAGAAAGTTGTTTTATAAGTTCATTTCACGAGCGAGATTCTCTTTGGAAAAAGTTTTATTGACTCCTACGGACTCTCTTAGGAATTGGTCAGATAAAGCAAATGTTGAATTACTTTGATAACTTTTGTGGGCAGAGGTATAGGCAGTACCTATGAAACAATACATAAATATTGTTTCGTAGAATAATAACAGTCGCACAGGTCGATCAATCAGGTTAAGCTATGCTTACCGCGGTTGGTCTGTGGATGGATGACCATCTTTACATACGAAGACCCCTCCGTGCCTCAGAAACCCAGTTTAGCCGTTGGTCCCGGCTGTCATTCGTGGATCTTTGACAGTCGTTACGGGTCGTTAGAAGCCCGAAAGTCTGACAACCAGTCTTACCAAGGGGCATCGTATTACCCAGTAACAGGGTTGTAGAGGTCAGATAAGCAATCGCTCCATGTAAAATACTGGTATTCAGCTCCATCTGGTTACACTAGAAACCGACCCCAACATAATAGGGAAAAGGGTAGGCAGATGATGAGGTATTGCACAAAAAGTAAGTAACTGACTGTGTATGTTCAAAATCCGGCCAAGTGCAATACGAACTCGCACACGGGTCCCGCACAAGGGTTCTATACCGTACAACATTTAACACTACACATTTAAAAAAAAAAACACGATTCTTGTGTGTTAAAAATTAAAGCGGGTCCTCCTTTTATTTTTTAACTATCTGTTTTTTGTCTATCTGTTACAGTTCATGAGATACAGCCTGTTGACAGGCAGACGGACGGATGGACAGTGGAGTCTTAGAAATAAGGTTCCGTAACCAAAGGGTGTCAACGGAACCCTCAAAAATTACTACTCATTTTGATGAATATAACTTTTTTGATTTTAAAGCCCTATTTATGTGATTCAAGAGTCATGCCAGTGGCATACAATGAATAATTGAAACAACAATTGCGTTTAGACGATGCTACTTTAATTGCTGCTTTGATTTATATGGTACTAGCAGCGCCCTGCATCAGTTTCGATCCCGTGCGAATGAGTCTTTGGTCAACTGGACCCACTCGAACTGGACCCTCACTACGGCATCTCAAAACCCAGTAACGTTGTTTTAGCTCATTGCAGACAGTAAGTAAGTAAAAATAAGTAAATAAAAAGTAAGTGTACCTAATTGAAAAAATATTATGTATATTTTAAGTCATAGAAATAAAACTAAAAGTTTTTGTCTTTGGCAGTGGGTCCAGTCGACCTATTCAAAATTTGATTTAGTTGACTGGACCCACCCGGGTCCAGTTGACCAAAGGCTCAAATATTGGGATAACAAGTATCTTATGTTTTATTTTGTAAAGTTTCATGATAATCCGTTCAGTAGTTTTTGCGTGAAAGAGCAACAAACATCTATCCATTTATGTCCTCACAAACTACGCGTTTATACTATTAGTAGGATACTACAAGCAATTAGTGTTAGTTGTGAAAGCGAATGAAAATGAGTATTTCCTACAAATCCTCAGTAACTTTCATATCAAATTAAGACCTCTGCTTGATAATAGCAAATTAAGCATAGTTCGCTAGAGCGCTAAATTCTTTGTATAGATAATCAGTACTGTTATATAGTTTCCTACAAATGAACATAATACTTTTGTGGAGTACTGAGAATTGTTACTAAATAATATTGTCTTTCACATGATTTTAGTAACTACAATGTGTTTAGTCTAATCCTAAATTATGAGAATAACAACAACATATATAATCATATTTTGCTACAACAGGTTAGCTTCAAAGCCCACATCAAAGTCTACTAACCACCATAGCCATACTTTGTTTGTAACTTTACAAAGACACACATTCCAGTAGAACTTTCCCGAGCTTTGCCTACAATTTAGGAACTTTACTTGAACTAAGGGCCCTAGCTGTCTCACTAAGACACCAGTGACGGTGCAACCATGATCGCACTGCCAAAAAGTGTATGATTGGTTGTGCAACCGATCGGATAGATCACTGGGTATACCCAATTACCCACCATAAGGATTATATCTCACTAGGATACCATGATGGCGCAACCATGGTCGCGCTGCCGGCAAAATATGCACAGCTTTATGGAGGGTATTTCACCAGGCGTCCGATCGGTTGCGCAACTAACCATACATTTACTGTCATTGCGACTATGGTTGCGCCACCATGGTGTCCCGGTGAGATATAAACAGTTGGTTCTCCAAGCTACATACAGAATTACCCTACTTATAGACCAATGGCGGGTGGTTTTTAAATTCTTTATTCGGTATCATCAAACTTTACATTATTTATTTATTTATAATAAGCACACCAACAGCACAGTCACTTACAATTCAAGTTAAATATCAACCAAAAATTAGCATTTCAGTAACCATGCAAATAACAGGTATGCATGACATCCAACTCAAAAAATATTAGAGACAAAAGAGAACAATAAGTAGTGTGTCTAGTAGATCTTCCAGAACACTACAAAAACAAACCAATTTAAGCTACCGTGCACTCTTCACACTGTCTAAATAGGGAACGTCTGTATGAAGCAAAACTCATGGAAAAAATATCAATAGGAAAATCTGTCAAATTGGACCTTTCATTATATTGCCTTGCCATACGTGTTAGAGGGCTATTAAATGTGGTGTTTAAGGTGGATGTAGGCAATTCAAAAATACGATGATGATTATGTCCATAGTTGCCGTATCATTTCCTGATGCTAACTTCGGTACTTTTAATTCAATGACATCAACCATCATATGAAAAACTATTATTTTATGAAGTTGATAACGCGATGCGACCAAAATCCGCGATGAGAAAATGACTAATTTTGTTGATGTCTGTACCAGTTTTGACTCATATTAAGTTATAATTATGTAAATAACGAGTGTCCGTGTCAGTCCACTCAACATTGTGGGACTTATATTAATTAAAATATTGCTATTACTAAAATCGTTGGCATTGGCGCAGGTTATATTTTGTGCTTGTGAAAAATATCACTCATACAGTATTTTGGTGCAGCTCCGATAAAATGTTTGTAAGTTGAATATTTTCTTGGAAACTTTGAACGTAGCGCCTGTAGTCACATACTTAAACTCAAACTTAAAGCACTTGTTTCATCCAATAAACCACTTACAGACCCTTTTGAATTGCCACGGAGTTGTTTAGTTCAAAACATGAAGCTGATGCTCATTGCGAAGCGTAGTAGGTTCCTATGGACAAGTAGTTCGTAATGATGAGTGCAATGCCCTCTTAAAAGGTTGTTAATGTTATTCCAATAACCCTGTATATACAGGGTGTTCGGCAGAACGTTGAACACACGAAAATGGCAGATATATGGGGTCGTCTGCTACCTACCCAGCCCAAAAAAAATTACTCAGGCCCCATAGTTTTTTTTTTATTTTTTTTTTATTAACGAAATTCATGAGTTTTAAAGGCGTATAACTTTATGTAGGATAGACGAAACTGGCAACACTTCGTTTTTGTTTTTGTCTCGACTATTGGTAGATTCATCTAAAATTGTTGTTTGGTGAACTAGACACAAAGTTATAAGCCATCATACATTACAAAAAGGGTTAAAACGTGATTTTGAGCTTTTCTTTGCATTGCATTAAAATAAAACTAAAAGTGATTGAAGACTTAGGATTTCATCGAAACATCCTTGGTGTATGGCCTTTCGAACGGTATGTAATTTGTCGAATTAAAAAAAAAAAAATTAAAAAAAAAAAAAAAAACTATGGGCCTAGGTATTTTTTTTTTTGTGCTGGGTAGGTAGCAGACGACCCCACCTATCTGCCATTTTCGTGTGTTCAACGTTCTGCCGAACACCCTGTATATGTCGCAGCTTCGGATGTATTAGCGTCCACGTGTTCGCTGTTGGTGTCCGCCATATCGCATTTCTTATCAATCAGTGCGCACAACCGGCACAGGCGCTGTCTCCAGAGCAAGATGACTCCAATATAAAACGAACGCACTACTGATAGATACCACGTTGACACTGACAGCCCAACACTGACTAGTCTGAAGTGTTGCCGCTCGAACAAATTAAATAACCATTAAAAAAGAGTCTTTATCTCTAACTTATATATTTTTTTCATTTCATTTTTTTTTTTTTAGAAACCTTTATATCAGTGAATTGCGCTATTATACTAACGCAGAACCTATTAAAATCACACACTATAGAGATATTTGAAATCGGGAGACCTTTGCATAGCAGTAGGGCACGTCTCAGCCTTCGAAAAGTTTTTATTCAAAACCAATTTAGAAGAAATCTCACCTAAATCAAAAGATAATAATTTTCTCGGAATGAACAATGAAGAAACAACATCAAGGAATCGATTATTCAACAGGCGGAATATTTACAACCTTAAACAAAAAGTTATCTTCTAAAATGCCGCGAACTTGATATTTTGTTCTAAGAAAATGGTTGATCTTTTTCCCGACTACCGCGAAGCAAAAAGGAAGGTTATGATTTTGACCGGTATTTATAAATGTATGTATGTTCATCTGTTCCCTCATAACTTCTAAACTGCTTGTCATAAATTTGACAAATGAGGTATCTTGGAAGCGTCTTGATCGTCCGCTGGTTATAGGTTATGTGACGTCACATTAAATTGAATATAAAAAAAATATATAATCATGCCATGTTGGGTATCATATGAAAGGGCTTAATTAGCACATTTGAAAAATATAAATATAACTAACATAAGCCCCAAAATATTTAAATAAAAAATCAGTTTTAAAACTAAAAACCGACTACTGAAAAGGATGAAACAAGAAAGTACCTTCCCGTGGTCGCATGCTACCATAGCTTATAATATATTAGTACAGCGGCATGCGACCACGGGAAGGTACTTTCTTGTTTCATCCTTTTCAGTAGTGGTAAATGTAAATTGAACTTAACTATAAATCGGTCATTTATATTTTAGGTAATTAACTAAAAGTTCATTCTTCCTTATAAATAATAATCATATATGTATTTTTTTGTTAGAATATTGTTGTACAAAGATATTACACGTAATATGATGTCCAAAATATTCTGCCGTTTCCAGCGTACAAATATTTCAAAGAATTAAAATAAAAGAGTATTAAAACAATGTCAAAATTAAACCGTACAAGGATAAGGAAAATGTTAACTACTATCAAACACAATGTCATATAACAACATATACATACAATAACATATTATAACAACATGGCCGCTTAAGAATATAAAATAAAAAAAATTGGAGTCTCAAAAGTAAATTCATCACGATTAAAAATTATAACTTACTTTTCAAAGCCACTAATTTTCATTATGATAAAACTTTATTATAACAAACACTGTTGTAATAATTTAAAAAGTTCAATCAACTTTAATGAACTTCTAATTTAATTAGAAGAAAATATAGATACTATTGTGATTTATGTACAAAGAAAATTATTGTGAAATTGTGTTAAAAAATTCTGTCCAGTAATTTAAATTACCGTCCTGTATTAACTCTGGAATTTAATGTGCAGTATTTTTAATTAAAATTGTTTACTGAACTTGGTGTAAGAAAAAAAACGGACAGATTCTCTTTTGCTCTCGAATAAAAATAAATCAGAGCGCTTGAGAAAGTTACAGATTTATAGCAACTTCAACGGCTGTAGGAATCCGTGTTCATTTCGTCGTTTCTCCAAATGACGCGCTTTTTCAATTATGTCAATGTGTTTCCAGAAAAGAAACTTATCCTTTACTCAACTGTCTTGTACTGCCATTATAAGCGCTTCCTCTATATTATGAAGGCAATTCGATTAGGTACTTTTTTAACTCGTCTTGTGACACAAAGCGAGCACTAACGTCTAATCTTAACGTTACAAACTTCAACAATGTCAAATTCCAACTGTCAAGCGACAGCTGTCAACCCAGTGTTGCCACTTCCTACATCGACCTCGCCCAAGTGGACTACTTGACGTTTCGGTTAGTAATAATAAGGATGTCGCTACTATTAAGCCTTCAGATCCACGTGAAACACAATGGCTTTTTAATTGTTTCTGTAATTACGGCATTCAACCGGTTAATAAAAAAAAAGGAAGGCGGATCAGTGTTGACGCTGCGACATTATATTTTTCAAGATTAGTATGATGTTTTCTGCTGGCGTGGGTGATTGTGAATCCTTTATGGGTGTCATTAAGAAGAAAACGCGTTAGGAAGAAATTTTTACTGGCAGTCACGGATCCGTATAATTATCTGAAATTATAGTGGTTATGATTATAGCTTTTTCATTGTTTTGATGCTAATTAATGAAATCTTACTTTTTAGGGTTCCGTACCCAAAGGGTAAAAACGGACATGTGGCTCGAGTCATTACTAAGACTTCGCTGCCTGTCAGTCCGTCTGTCTGTCACCAGGCTGTATCTCAAGAACCGCGAAAGCTAGACAGTTGAAATTTTCACAAATTATGTATTTCTGTAACAATAAATACTAAAAACAAGATAAAATAAATATTTAAGGGGGGCTCCCATACAACAAACGCGATTTTTTTGCCCTTTTTTGCTCGATATCAATAATGGCAACAGGTAGGCACTTGAAATATTCACAAAATGCTCAGTTGTATTTTTACTTTAATAATAAATAATTAAAATAAAATAAATATTCAAGAGGGGCTCCCATACAATAACCGTGTTTTTTTTTATATATTATGTAGTGTTAAATATTGTACGGTGGTACGGAACCCTTCGTTTGCGAGTTCGACTCGCACTTGGCCGGTTTTTTGAATTAATTCAGTCACAACTGCAAGAAGTGTTCACATGAAATGTTCAATTTAGAGAAAATGTGATTCACCATGTAATGTTAGATAGATAGATCGATACTATTTCACTATTTATGGTCGTAACGGCAAGACGGTATTCGGCCAGATGGTTGCGTAAATGAAGTCGTAACTTCATTTACGCAACCATCTGGCCGAATACCGTCTTTCAAGATACAGGCCTCCTAGTCCATACTAATTTTATAAATGCGAAAGTGTTTAAGGCTGTCTGTCTGTTGACGCTTAAACCTCTGAACCGATTTAGATGAAATTTGGTGTAGAGACAGTTTGAGTCCCGGGAAAGGACATAGAATAGTTTTTATCCCGATATTCCCACGGGATCGAGACTTATGCGGGTGAAACCGCGGGGCGCAGCTAGTTATCTATACAAACAAAAATATAAACTCTGTTTCATAAGACATGTTATGTTATGTTTCTTAAGACAGGTTTTATATTTTGTTTTGACGGATTTTTGCTGCCTTTATTACTTCTTTAAAAACAATAATTTATCATTTTAGTATATCTACAGCTATGCTCAACCTGTGTCGTATTACTTTGGATAAATAAACAGTCATTATTTTATTATTATTTTATAGAATTTCTTTCAATGCATTTACTTTCATGCAGTAAGCAGGCATAAGTGGACATCAAGTCAAAGGAGTTCAATAAAAACCTATTATATATATTGCCAAATCCCTCAGTGAAAGTCAAAACCCCAATTATTATCACAAAGAAACCAACCTAAAAAACTGTTTACAGCCTTCCAAAAAATTCTTTCTATTTCAGCAACCTAGCCAGGATATGGTCAAAAATATCGGCCACGTATCGGCTATATAAAAGGGTCTAATCTTCGGACCGCAGACATCTAAGAGTCTATAAAGCGAAACGATGAGTCTTGGGCTCTTTATAACATAGAAAAGAAAAAAAAAGATTCCAATATAACGAGTAGGAACAAACGGGGCGTAAAGACTGCTCCTGATTTGTCTATTCGACCATGACTTTGGGTTCCGTACTAATAATATTTTGTCATTCATCTGCCACGGTATGGTGGATATCTGGTTTAATGAACGGTTTTTACTCGTTCCTTATTTTTATCAGCATTTGACAGGAGAGAGTAGTGTCTTTTGGTGATAGGTACAGACGGCAGCCCATCAAGCTAATACAATCTGTCAATTCTCTTTAATAGATTTTAAACTTTATCGCTAAAATATAAGGTTCAAAGTTGATTCGGAAAATTTGACAGTTTCGGGTAGCTTCATGTGCTGGCGTCTGTACTACAGCTTGTTTATATGTAGGTACAGAAGACAAAAGAAAATAAAATACAAACGTGTAGAATATTTTCGACCGTGTGTTCTCATTGCTTGAAACGAAAACAGGGTGAGAGGCTTTCCGAACTTTCCGTTCGGAAAATCCGTCTTATTTTTTTAATGAAATAAAAGTTTTAAAGAGAGATGAAACCGGGAACATCATTCCTTTATTTAATTTACTTAAACGAACTATCAAGAACTTTGCATAATCTAGCCTAGTCCTGACTGACTGATATATCAACGCTCAGCCTAAACCGCTGGTCCTAGAGACATGAAATTTGAAGGGTGTGTTTTTTGTGAAAGTAGGTATCCACTAAAAAGGGTTTTTCTAAATTCCACCCCTAAGAGAGTGAATGGGGGAGGTTGTTCACGAGGACGAAGTCGCGGGCAGAAGCTAGTCAGCCTATAATGTTTCCACTGCTGGGACGCAGGCCTCTTCTCTGTGAGAGGGAGTGGGCCATATACCACCACGCCGGATCACTGCGGGTTGGCGGATGCCATATTTCTTCACTATGTTTTGCTGGTTTCCTCACTATTTTTTCCTTCACCCTATTAAGAGTTACTCATACTCTTACGTGATGAAATAATTTACACAAATGAAAGTGCCTGTCTGGGTTCGAACCGACGGCCTAAAACGGCGGTCTAAAACGTAAATGAGGCCGTTACCACTGGGCCATCACTGCTCTCTGCTCAAAACAACAAAAACAAAAGGGAATTATAGTCCATCTAAATATACTTTGTTTTCTTAATATTGTTGAATTATTTTCTGGCTCCTGATTTTCGAATAACCATTTTTTAGAGTAAAATATTATGAATAGGGGTAATATTTTTCTGAGACTGGTTTCATAACAATGTTGAATGTAATTTTACGCTAGCATCACAATGAATGAACGGGAGAGTGAGTAACGCTGTAGAGGTCACAAAAGGGATATTAAGGAGTCCTTTAAAATTAGTTTTGATTAATGTTTGCGAAGCTTTTTAAGAGAGAAGGCGGGTTGTGAGTATGATGCAGGTAAATTATATATTTTACGAGCATTTTTATGAGCCACATAAGTGTATTTTAAGTGCACTGAAGTTTGTGAAATGCAATATTTGACAATAACCATGCGATAGTCTATGAGTCACCGATCTCATGTCGTGGAAATAACCGTGTCTGAATTGTTATTTTGAAGTTGAGATATCGTCAAACTTTACTTCTAAGGTGAAAAATGCGAAATTCCAAATATATTTTCAAAAAAAAAAAAACGATTTCATGAGTTTAGCGTTCTTTGTGACTTTTTTTCTTTTTGCTCAACACGTAAGGGGGGCGTAGCGTGACGATGAATATAGCCTTCCTCAAAACTTGGGCTATCAAATGCAAAAGATTTTTTTAACTGGTAGTTCTAGAGCAGAGCGCGTTAAAAAAAAAAACTGTGTGTTTTTTGTAAAGATATAGATTAAGACTTCTCTCCTCCGTGAAGGGCTTGTGATAACACCTGCACGGGTCGATCGATCAGCATGAAAGTCTAACAACCAATCTTACCAAGAGGTATCTTATTACCCAGTAACTGGGTTCTGGAGGTCAGATAGGCAGTCGGTCCCTGTAAAATACTGGTATTCAACTGCATCCAGTTAGACTGGAAGCCGACCCCAACATAGTTGGGAAAAGTCTAGGCGGATGATGATTATAGATTAGGAGGTATAACGATAAGATGGGCGAACTTCATGATTAGTAAAAGCTCTCAAGGCTAAGAAGAGGACAAACAAATTTGAGTTTAAACAGCGTTACAAGGGGAACTCCAGACTGCTTTTTGCTGTAACGACAAAATGCATTTGGATTACACCTGCGCCGGTTCTGAAAATGTTTTGAAGAGATAAACATGATGGAGGGGACATTATGACATAGACTTTAACCATGGATTCAGTATATGATTCCAAACCCACAAGCGTTGAATTTTTCCTAGGTTATTAAATAAAAGCGGCCAAGAAAAAGTCGGACACGAAGGGTTCCATGCTTGAAAAACGTTACTTAATTTATAATAAATTTATTTTACTTTTGTGATTTGTTGTAATAGCCCCCATATATAGTACACACTACATAGTCTGTAAAAATTTCAAGTGTCTACCTATTACGGTTCAACATTATTGATACAGCCCTGTGACAGACGGACAGTGGAGCCTTAGCAGGCAAAAAAAAAAACAGCTGTTCTATAATTTTGACCGCGTAGGTATTGTACTTTTGTTTGGAACAGCAAATTTTTTATTCCACCGTACCATATACCATTTAGTAGTTTCGTAATTTATAATGTTTGGTCCCATGTGAAAGGGAGCATTTTTATCGCTATTTCCGAGATACAGTTTGCAACCAAATTTCAAACATGGTTCAAAAGGAGGACCCTCAAATGAAAGTGGTCGCTATCAAGATCAAAATATATCATTCACAGCTGCGCTTGCTACCACTAGGGTAGATAAGTATAAATAAAATAATGCTGGGTGGCGGCCTATGAGGAAAATTGAGCGTGATGGCAGCAGCTGTAATAAGCGACAAGCAAGAAATAAGCGATGTTGTCGAGTTTACCACTTGTCTATTGCCTTTTTTTATGGATGGGAAATCATCAAATGACCCCTCCCGCTCTGGGTGGAGCGGAAGGGAGTGTCAGACTCTTACTGGCTAAAACCCACCCGTGTTCCTTCCTTAGCCCTTTATGTTCCGGGGCAGCGGTAACCCTTTCGGACAATCCCGCTACCCCGGCAGGCTTCGGCCCTAACGGGCCCCTTCCCTTATGCTGACATCTCTTTGAGGCGCGCGTGGAACACATACGCGCCATTGTCTATTGCCTGACACATTTTCCGATACACTTAGAAATTCGATCTGTATCCGTTTCCGTAATCTGTTATATTCCAATTATTTTTGTTGTGCTGCTCTGCTATCACTGTCATTCTACTTGTACAGACGCCAGCATATCTAGCTACTACAATCTGTCAAATTTCTTTAATACATTTTCAACTTTATCAGTAACGACCTGGCCACGAACTCGCCGCTATCAGCGGCAGCTTAGCGCGGGGCGGCGAGCGGTAAAAACAAATATACCAAAATGTATGAACCATGTCACGACGCGACGCACCGCTCGCAGCGTCAACGCTAGACAAAAGAAACCGCGCCGCTTGCCGCTAAGCCAAAACTCGTGGCCGGGCGGTAAAGCATAAGGTTCAAAGTTGATTGGGTAAATTTGACAGTTTCGTCTAGGTTGATGTGCTGATGTCTGTACAAAATTTTCGAAAGCTGTAGCAATTACAAATGCACAAAACGATTTTACGACATTCTTACGCAAGTAATATGTACAGATGCCAGCATATCAAGCTACTACAATCTGTCAAATTTCTTTAATAGATTTTCAACTATATCGCAAAATCATAAGGTTCAAAGTTGATTGGGAAAATTTGATAGTTTCGGGTAGCTTGATGTGCTGGCGTCTGTACATAAACGTCGTCTAGCTAGAGTATGCTTAACTGGTTTGGTCGTGTTGAGAGGATGAATGAAAAGATATTAACAGATGTTCAGATGGGCAGATTTGAGAGGAAACCCAAGGAGGGCACAGCCTAGAAGGAATTAATTATGGTGACCTTTTTGGTGATGTTCTTCAAGGTGCGAAGTAACCTGAGGGCGTGTATGACCAGAAGGCCAATTCCCGTAGTTCAAACAGTTCCAAATCTAGTCGCAATCTCATCTCAGCGACAATCACGTCAATTTTTTTTCAAAAATGTAGGGAATTTCGACCACAACCTCGAGGTCTATAACTATATTAATAGCTTTATCAAAATAATGGCTTCGCAACATAATATCGTTGTGCGACCCATCTTATGTGTTAACATGATACAGTGGGTTCAAAGTGACAGTTAAATAAGGGTTAATGGCCGTTTCGTATTACTCTATTTCTGTAATAATTATTCGGGTTAAATTAGTTAAGACGTATAAATTATTTAATAGTTGCTTCATTGGTTTACTTTATGGTCTAGTGATGCGAGAATATTCGTAATTGTGATTGGTATTCAAATTAAATATCTTCTTTACAGTATCTGGCTTTAATTAATATAATTTATCGCATGTATAAAGTTAAATGTCTCTCTTATATATGCATAATCAGCCTATAATGTACTGCTGGGACACACAGGCCTCCTTTCGGTGAGAGGGAGTGGGCCGTAATCGACCACGCGGGCCCAGTGCGGGTTGGTAGATATCATAAATTTTATGTTTTGCTTTTAACCTTTTAATGTGAATGTTGTGCATGCCTATAAGTGATGTGTTTACACAAAATTGAAGACTCGTGATTACCTATAGTTACTACCCTTGTAAAAATATCGTTGATGTGCCTTGCTTAATAAATAAATCATAATTATATTATATACCTACACATATTATTAATATTATGTTAAGTCTGTTAGCTTATAATATATTATGTAAATATTATAGATATTCTGATAAATTTACGTTAAATAAAATATTTTCGAATTGAATTACTTAGTAATAATAGCAGATAATCCAGTTAATTCTTCATTCCATGAATTTGACCTGCCGTCCGCAGGTCAGTTTATAGTACCTACAGACCTACAGGATCTAGTATAATTAAGCAATTCGTCTTGCAGTCCAATCGGATGCAGCTGAATACCTGTATTTTACATGGAGCGACTGGGTAACACGACATCTCTTGGTAAGACTGTGTGTGTAAAACTAGCAAATCGACCTTTGTTGTTGACAGTAAGATAACTATTATTCGAGGAATAAAATTGACGTTTGACAGTTTTAGTGTGAGAGAACTGTCAAGATTTCAAAATTATTTCTCAAAGAAAGTTATCAGATGATTCAAAAATCAGCCCTAAATAAGATTAGCGACAAAAGTGATTAACTTTAACGTCTCAAAATATACATAATTTAAGACTGTAAATTTAAAATGTAATGATCTTTAACGTACCGAAAAATACAAGCCACATTAACTAACTCGAAAAATAAACCACTTAATTTCCCACAAAACGCAGTTCACTCGAGAAAAATGAATCACTTAAGTGGTAAAAGGCGTTAGCCTAACAAACCATCCCCTTCTAATGGGCAACGGTTAATGTGTTCCGTGGTCTTGGAGAATATGAGATATTGTTTTAAAAAAATAAACGGGGGAGGGAATAATTGCGGTGGAACTTAAGGCCAATTCCCTTAATTAAAAACGTTCAAAATCTAGTCGCAATCTCATTAAAGCGAAAATCAACGTCAAAAACTTGTCAAAAATGTTGGAAAATTAGAGGTATTTTTGACAGATTGAAACTGAGATCAGACTGTGAACGTTCTTAAAATTATGAGAACTGCCCTTCTGGTGTAGGTAGAGTAGCCTCAAAACGGTGGTGTAGGAACATCGACGAGAATTACACTAACAGTAGCAATGGCTTTTATTTTGACAGTTCAAAAACATTCACTTCATTTACGTTGTTGAGCAGACGAATTTTCGGAACATAATTATATGAAGCAATGGATTAGTAATATCTTTCAAAATGATTAAAAATAATTCTGCTTCAAAATTGTTCTGCTGGAACACAGGCCTCCTATCTTCGAGAGGGAGTGTACAATCTGTGTAATCTACCACGCGGGCCCAGTGCTGGTTGGTAGATGTCACATGTCTTCGAATTTTTGGTTCTAGGACAAGCCGGTTTCCTCATGATGTTTTTGTTCACCGTTTTGAGAGCAATGGTGATGAAATTATTTATACCAAATAAAGCGCCTACCTGGGTTCGAACCTTCAACCTAAGACTCGTAAGCCGAGGCTGTTACCACTGGACCAACACTGCTCTATAAATAATTATAATAGTAATAATCAATCAGACATATCATCTCCGGGTGTTCTCGTCTAGCTAATGGAGAGTACTTGCATAGACACAACCTTGTAGCCAGGATAATTCATCAGCAACTTGCTTTGAAATACAGCCTTGTGGAATCGGAGGTGCCGTACTACAGGTATGTGCCCGACCCAGTTCTCGAAAATGGTAATATCACGTTGTACTGGGATCGATCCATCATCACGGACAGGACTATTATTGCCAATAAGCCTGATATAGTGGTGGTGGATCGATCAGAGCGGCGTGCAATGATTGTTGACATAACCGTCCCACATGACGAGAACCTCGTGAAAGCCGAAAAAGATAAACAAATCAAGTATCTTGACTTGGCTCGCGAGGTTGTCGACATGTGGGATGTGGACTCAGCGATCATTGTGCCGATAGTCGTGACTGCCAATGGGTTAATAGCCAAGAGTCTCGACCAACACCTAAGGAGGCTCTCGTTGGGCAGCTGGATCAAGGGCTTGATTCAGAAAGCGGTACTTCTGGACACAGCCCGCATTGTCCGGAGGTTCCTCTCTCTGGAGCCCTGACCGCCGGTAGCTTGGACCCTGTTCCCGATACCGGTGGGCTACTATTTTTTATATTTTTAAATGTTTTTCTATATTTTATATGCTAATATTTAAAAATATAATTTATATGTAAATAATGAAATAAAGGAAATAATAATTTTATTTCAGAATTAAACATCCATACTTTTAAACTCTCTCTTATGATTGAAGCAAAATCACGACACCTCTTCTCTCTCGCTTGTCAGTTTAATCATAGTAATTTAATCACATGAGTTATTATTTACTTATACAGGTAAGTTATAGTTTCATTCAATGTTACTGAGAATCCTGCAATACAACCAATCAAGAACGTGATATTGTCACATTGTAAACTATTACTATTTGGTCGAATAGTTTCTGGATCGCACTCGGTATCCTTTGATGCATTGCTGCAAGATCCAGTTATCTCTTGGTTGCCGATTGACTGATGGATATTTCAGTAGGTATAAAGTTAGGCTATCTCTATATACACTACTGGTTCTTAGGGTTCCGTACCCAAAATGGTGTCAACGGAACCCTATTACCAAGCCTCCGCTGTCCGTCCGTCCGTCCGTCTGTCTGTCAGCGGGCTGTATCCCATGAAACGTAATAGGTGGACAGTTGAAATTTTCAGAGTGTGTATTTTCAGTGCCGCTCTAACAACAAATAATAAAAAGGCTGAAAAGAAACGTATTTTTTTCGGTGTTTTTTGCATTGTGGTACGGAACCTTTCGTGTGTGAGTCCGACTCGCTCTTAGCTGGTTTTACTGTTATCAGTGTCAGTGGTTTGAGCTGAAAACTAGCTCTTATTATCAACCCTCTAAGGTCACCCAAATATGATGTTGACCTTTGGGCGTTTTAGCTTCCTACCTTTACCTTCCACACTGTTACTATAATATTGAAAACAATAGACAATTGTCTATTAATAGACTGGTATGGTTAAACATAATAGTCGAATTCCAGATGCCAAGTTACATTTTAGTCACCCAATATTTTTTTTCCTTATTTTAAGAAAAGTTACAGAATTTTCTACGACACAATAGCCTTTAACAAACTCTCGATAGTCTATCATCACTCCAATATCGGCCTAACAGTTTAAACTTGCCACCCACGAAGCACTACCACTAGGTGTAATTGAGTACAGTGCGGGGATTAATTGAAGCAGAAATGTATCAAGAGTGCAGAGCCGGTGCGCAAAGCTACGCAGGCGCGTTGCGTACTCCACATCGCAGTGGCAGCCCTAGTGACGCCGCGAACACTCGTAGTCTCGCACCACTCACAACCTTCGCGATACGAACACGTTAAAAAGTGCACGTTGAGTTACAACCCTATTTTTAAAAAGTTTGTGTGTGAAGTGATTCTTTATTTTTAAATTGGGACCAGTGTTCTATTTTCAATGTGCTGTCAAAGTAGTGTTGACTAAAATTGTGTGAAACTTTTTTTTTTGTTGAAAACTTTGTGACAGTTTCGTTTTAATTTTCATGCTGCCAGTATTGTTTCGTTTACGAGTTTTTTTGACGTCCGGAGAGTTTGGAAGGCTACTTAATTGGGTAAGATTTTCTTCTTTTGTGTACTTAGTAGTTCCTTTTGTAGCAATCTTATCGATATATAATTCGTATCGCGATTGGATCGTGGACTGAAAGGGATTGTTGATTTTATTTCGAATCAAATTGCTTGCCTTAGAAGGTTTATCGTTTTCCCAATAATGGCATTAAATCGTAAACTCGTTTTAGGCTAATATGTACGATATCGGTAGTTTATTGGTATCGTTAACTTTACCCTAAATGTGAGTTTGTTCAGTTTTATGTGCAGGCAATAATGGTAGTTGTTACCGAAGTGCAGTATTGTTGAATTTTACGTGTAGTAAAAGTAACGAAGACTTTGTATTTGAGACGTGCAACATTTAAAGTTTTTAAGATAAGTACTAGCAGGTACAAGTGCATTCTTTGTAGTCAAAATTTTAATACTTAATGCTATAAAATACATACTGGTATTGATAATAATATTTATTTCTATTTTCAAGACAATATTTACATAATATATTAGCTACAAGTCTTCAAATAATAATATGTGCAGGTTTTTTTTTTTAATTGAAATGGACTTGCTCGTGACTCTAGTCTAGGTCAAAGGTGACAGAGACAAAGTCGACGATGGAGCGAGCTTATCCAGAAGAAGCCTGTTCACTCTCACTTTGAAGAGGTATACGTTTGTAAAGCTCCTTAAGTTCTGATTTTAGCTGCATAATTAGGTACTGACAAACGTGTGCAGGTCCACTCTGTGTGGTTTTGTCCTCAGAAGACCAATTCAGACAATGATCTACATGATCTTCATATGATCTGACCAAGATTATGTCTGGACTTTAAAAGAGATTGTTGACCTATGACTTTGTTTCGCAGTCAGATAGGAAATGCCGCCCTCATCTAGATTTTAAAATATGATTGATGGATAACAGTATTTCTATAAACCTACTTACATAAATAAAATGATTTATCATTTAACCTTAAAAACAATATGGCATTGCAATAAAACAATTGCGAATCAATATTAGATTTCCTTGTGAGAATAGGAAATGTAACTATGGCATAAAAACAATGTACCTTCAATATGGCAACATCAAGCATGATTTTTTAGAAATACCTCATATACAAATAACCTCCTCGACATTATTCTTCGTAATAAAAAGCCGATGAAAAAAACTGCCTTCACATCTTGATCTACCCTGTCGTCCACAATGATTTATGTCAATTCACAAAGGACGCACATCACTCTGGCTTCATAGTGAGACAAATTGACTTTTGGCGTAAACATAGTGTGTACTTTTTTACGCACGCACAGGGAATTTATAAGGTACTGCCTTATAAATCCCCGTAGGTAATGTATTGTGTGTAATATTTTACGAGAGTGCACATAAAAGGCGTAATGAAAAATTCGTTTATTTAACGCTTTGTGGACACTGTGCAGTGTAGGGTTTGGACGAGGGTTGTCCATTTTATAGCGATGTCTTTTTGTATTTTTTATGTGTGTTGGTATTTCCTGGTTTTGTGAGATGCAGAGTATTTAGTAGTCGGCACAGTTACTGAATTAAAGTGAAGTGTAGAAAATACGACAGGGTCGCGTAAATTATATTATAAGTAAATAAAGTCGCTATTCGCTAGGCAACGGATGTTGATTTGGTTTTCACCATTACTTAACAAGCGGGCATTTTTAACCTGGCTCCTCTTACTAAACAAGTGAGGCCCATCGGAATAAATTCTTTAAAACTTTTTTTTTTCTTTTTTTGTTAAAGAATTTATTCCGGTTGGTATTTGTATATATTATGTGTATTTTACATTAACATTAAACATACATGTAATAAAGAAATCTCGATGTTTCGTCAGTTATAATTTCAATCTTGTCTTGAATAAGAAGGTTAAATTCATAAAAGACTGTCACGGAAAAAATTATGCTGACTACTCGTACAAACCTATTGAAAATGGACATGTTTGTGACAATTAATTAAAAACGGTACTGTGTATATATATGTATCTATAAAGGGGATTGTGGCTATGAAATAACAGCTGCACGGTTCGATCGATCAGGTTAAGCTACGCTTGCCGCGGTTGGTCCGTAGATTAGTGACCATCTTTACATACCAAAACCCCTCCGTGGCTTGGAAAGTACGTTAACCCGTTGGTCTCGGCTGTCATTCGTAGATCTTTGACAGTTTTGACGGGTCGTCAGAAGCCTGAAATTCTGACAACAAAAATAAGTGGGTTGTGGAGGTCAGATAGGCAGTTGCTCCATGTAAAATAGTGGTATTCAGCTGCATCTGGTTAGACCGGAACCTGACCCCAACATAGTTGGGAAAAGGCTAGGCAGATGATGACTGTGTATGTATCTAAACATTACATAAAACCTTCGTTAAACAACACTATGTACAATAATTATTTTGAAAAAACGTCGCTCTTTCATTATATTGATACGTATTTTTTATTCAATGATTTGGCTTTCAGTGATTTGACATCTTTCTGTTCGATGAATAGATTTGATGTTTATTCATAAAGTGTTCATCTCAAGAACAGATACCGCATACTCACACTTGATTTATACTCGTAAGCTATTAGGTACCTATTAAGTTTTTATTACGATTTTATAGGTACCATATCGCGTTTAATACCTATGTTTTACAATGAAACTGTTGGATTTACTTGATTTACATACAACAAAACTGTTGAATTTACATTTTATTTATGCAAAAAAAAAACAATTAGTTACGAGCTTGATGTTATTTTTTAACTTTCGACTCTAATATTTTTTACACGATAACGTAACAGCCTTCTTGCTTCGAAGGGTTAGGAAGAGGTGCACCCACATGTCACCATTTATGTTCTAAGTCCAACCAATCCAGTCCAGTCCAGTCTATTACAATATATTTATGAAAATATTAACAAAATAAATTGGTTGTCTGTAAAGTCGGATTACGGACGATAATTTTACGTGATAACGAGAGAAATAGATGCGTCACAAGCCGAACGCTTAGGCCGATCGTGCCTCTCTATCGCTTGTTCCGCGCTTTCGCTTGCACGCTCGGCTCAGGCGGAATGTGACAATGAGCCATGCTTTTTCGTGCGTGCAGCCGGCGTTCATCGATTTATTCTTAAAAATCACGTTATCATGTCAAAAAGTATCTATAACAACTCGTTAAATTACTTTATTATCACTTTGCAGACTTTGGAATGAAGAAAACTGAACTCATTCTGCGTAATGCATATCATTTAGTTCAAGAACACGGGATAATCGCCATTCTCGTTGGAAATAAGCCAATAACTCACAATGAACTGGGCTGTTCTGTGGCTCAGCATAATATTAATCTCAATTCACACTTTACTGTGGATGCTGCATAATGCTGTTTTCATGCTGATAAAATGTTCGCTAAATCTACTAAAAATAAAAATGCACTACGAGTAGTGTTTTCTACAAACAGTAGCAACAGCATTCTTAATGCTATTGCAATTGCTATATATAAACACGTTTCGATTGTCTTTTCCACAACTAGTGGATAAGGAGGCATCAGTTATATAAAAGTAGCTACTAACAATAATAACATATCAATTCAGCTTATTGCAGTCCACTGCTGGACATAGGACTCTCCCAGGCTGCGCTACAACACCCTGTCATCCGCCTTCCGCATCCAATCTGTCCCAGCCACCTTCTTTAAGTCGTCCGTCCATGTATCTGGGCTAGTCCCACACTACGCTTGCCGATATGCGGTTTCCACTCCAGGACTCGTCTGCTCCACCGGCCATTGGTCCATAATAACAAATAATGTATGTTTAATTATTTGTTACTAACACATTAAAATTATACTAATGCACGATTTTTTTGTGATTTTGGGATATCAATATAACCTATAGGTTTAAGTCCTATGTAATAACGAAGTGAGCCTATTATCATCAACCGGGCACAAATCCAGACTCCGAGCTTCTACTTAGAAATTCCAGGTGGAAAAACCACCACTTTGCTCGACCCGGGGATCGAACCCAGGACTTCATGCTCAGCAGTAGCACTTGCGACTAGACCAACGAGATATTCTTAATTACGCAAACAATTTAATCACACTAATCACACTTCACACTAATATTATAAAGGCGAAACTTTGTGAGTGTTTGTACGTTTGTTACTTCTTCACGCACAAACGGCTGGACTAATTTTGATAAAATTTGGTATGGAGGTAGCTGACACCCTGGATAATTACATAAGCTAATTTTTATCCCGATATTCCTACGGGATCGAGACTTATGCCGGTGAAACCGCGGGGGAACAGCTAGTTAAGAATACATATCTTTATAGCGTACCCTATTAATGTTACTCCTAACACTGAGAAAGCATCATCATCAGCCTATAATGTTCCCACTGCTGGGACACAGGCCTCCTCTCAGTGAGAGGGAGTGGGCCGTAATCTACCACGCGGGCCCAGTGCGGGTTGGCAGATGTCACATATCTTCGAATTTTTGGTTCTAGGACATGCCGGTTTCCTCACGATGTTTTCCTTCACCGTTTTGAGAGCAGTGGTGATGAAACTAAATACACAAAGTAAAGTGCCTGCCTGGGTTCGAACTCACGACCTACAACTCGTAAGTCGCGGCCGTTACCACTTGGCCACCACTGCTCTCTAGAATGCATGACATTTTCGAATTATTTTTCATTCTTACTCGTAACTATGTATATGCTGTGGTTACAACAGATACTAGTAGTAGGTCCAGTGATTTCATTACTCTGCAATAACCTAGTTTCCCTAAGGGATTGCTGATGAACGGCCAACCAATTACTCTGAGTAAGAGGGGCTAGGGAGTTAATAGCTAAATAGGTCGCCACTAAAGGAGAAGGTTTATTCTTCGCCCCTATTAATAGTTACAAAGAAAAAAATACATCAAGTATTCAAAATTAAATGTTTTATCTATAGGCAAAAGTGTCGCTTGAATCGCTCTTATTAAATATATTGTATTGTACACCCTCACAGAGAGGAGGCCTATGTCCCAGCAGTGGGAACATTATAGGCTGAATATGTATGTATGTTATGTAATTTACAACAGAAAAATATATTAGAAATAAATAAATCAAACACCGTTAGTGTTTTTTGATGCTCATAAGATACAGAATCGATTGGCATCAAAAAAAGTGTCTGTGAAATGGCTCATTTTCGTACCGCTCCTAACGCTAATCGTTGTAGTTACAGAAAAATACTGCTTACTGCCCCGTCTCAAAAATCCATCCTGTATGGTAGCTCCAGAGCTGACAGTAAATAGGTATAGCATTATTATTATTCTAAAGCAAAAAAGCAAATGCTCTTGAATATTTGTTTGTAAAGAAATGATCATTTTCAAAATAAAATAAGTCACCGTGTAGAAAATAAAAGGTCAGTGGGTAGGTATCGCAAACGACAAGAGAAGGATTATTATGTCCAGAAGATGGGCGAATAGCGTTCTCCTCTGTTTTCTAAGTACATCGTAATTTTACTGTGCCATGGTGGTATTTCCCCGTTTAATTAAAATAATACATAATCAGCCTATAATGTTCCCACTGCTGGGACACAGGCCTCCTCTTTGTGAGAGGGAGTGGGCCATAATCCACCACGCAGGCCCAGTGCGGGTTGGTAGATGTCACATGTAGTCGAATTTTTGGTTCTAGGACATGCCGGTTTCCTCACGATGTTTTCCTTTACCGTTTTGAGAGCAGTGGTGATGAAATAATTTACACAAAGTAAAGCGCCTGTCTGGATTCGAACCTACGACCTGTATCTCGTAAGTCGCGGTCGTTACCACTGGGCCACCACTGCTCTCATTAAAATAATGGTTATTGGCAATACATTATTGCGCGGTAGATACATTATTCAGCTGATTATAATATTATAGTAATAAGCAGTACTTCTGCACCCTACACACAATCAATCTCAATTGAATAATTTTGAAGGATTTTGCTAATTCATTGCGTTATATGTTCGATTAATTTGTCTGCTCAGCAACGTAAATAACGCAATGAATGTTGTTGAACTATCAAAATGAAAGCCCCCGTTGGACACGGTATGCAAATCGAGGAGGTTCCTCTCTCTGTTCTTGATGCCTATGGCCCAAAAATTTAATTCTTAAGTAGTCGTAGCTGATTTTTTTTTCACGATTTCGGGTTTGGTCCCATAGTAAAAGTTGTTCATAGTGATGAGTACAATGACCCCTTAAGAGGAAAACGGCGAAAATTTCATCCTGTATAAATACACCTCTGCCTAACCCTTCTGGGAATACAGCCGTGATGTTATGTTTGTTATTCAGAATGAGTGAAAGTGACAGGTACTCGTAGATAAATCTCCTTGTTTAGCCTCCTGAAGGTGATAGCTGACAGGCTTGATGAGAGCCCCATAATGGAACATCTCATCAAAACAACGCTGTCTGTCGGAGTGTATAAGTACCTATCAACATAGATCATAAGCCACATTGTTACTAGCATACTAGTATTTAAGATATATTGTTACTAACATCTTTTATGTATTTTTGTTTTTGTTAGTGTGAACCTTTTTTGTCTGTCAAATTAATAAATTATTATTATATATTATTAGCGTTTACACTCGTTATCAAAATGCTTTTATTTTGATAATCCTACAATATATTTATTTCCTTTATTTTTCTTTCAATGCTTTATGTTTAAGGGGACTACATGACCTAAAGCGCGGTCACTGTCGGACTGCATAGAAAAGAAAGAGAAGTGCGATGACACAGCGCTGGTAATTTATTGCAAAATGTGAAGCAATTATCTATTTCCAAAAAATCTATTGTTTGGACTAAACAATTAAAACACTAGTGCTTTCGAATGTTGCTTGTAGAATAATCTGACAAAAAATTAGAATGATTGTATGTAGGTATATGGTTTTTATTGTATAAAGAAAGTTTTTAGAGGTATCTTCATGATTTTTTTCTATCATATCAAATTGGTTGTATAATGTTTTCAATACACTATCTACCTAGCATATATCCTGAAGAATATTATACATATATTTTTTTGATTTTGTGTACTGTAGTCGATCATATACATTTAGGCATTATAAAACTTGCGTTTTTTGCGTTTAGGTCCTGTAATCCCCTTAAAGTACAAAATTGTCGTGGTCAAATATAAATTTGACCCAGGTTAAGTAAGGCACACAATATTCACACAAAAAAAAAAACTTAAAATAGTGTCTGTGGTCAGGGGATACTAATACCCATCGATTGGATCCCTATGTATGTTCCGCGATATTTTAGAGTTTTCGAGAAATTATAAATTTCTCTCCAACAGAAATTTTAACCTTGTGATCAAATTCTGAGCTACTAGTAGTTAGAATTTGGATGTTTTTTGTTTTACAACATGTGAATACACATTCTAGCCATAATACTGACAAAAAAAATCTCAAAGAAACACCACTCAGTAAAAGATCTAGAAATAAAACAAAAAAATCATTTCTCGAAAACTACAAAATATCGTGGAACATACATAGGGGTTCAACCGACGGGTACTAGTGTCCCCTGACCACAGATCTTCGCTGGTACAGGTTTCCTGGGACACCCTGTATATAGAATTCAAAGGCCTGACTGACTGATATATCAATGCACATCCTAAACCGCTGGCCCTAGAGAGACATGAAATTTGGAGGGTGTGTTCTTTGTGAAGTGTAGGTATCCACTAACAAAGGGTTTTTCGAAATTCCACCGCTAAGAGGGTGAATGGGGAGCGTGTGAAATTTCACGCGGACGAAGTCGCGGGCAGAAGCTAGTTGTGCAATATAATTGATCGCTTTACATTAAAATTAACCTCCATCTTATATTTTATGGGACTTTAAGCATTCACTGATAAATAAAACTTATTTTACGATTATTTAATCTCATAAACCTCTGTGTAATCATTCGGGGATAAAAGCTAAAAGTCACAGGAATAAAATAGTTACGTGAAACAAGAGTTTCTCCGCAAAGTTCTGAGATTTTCAATTACTTTTCTCTTCTACTGTCACTGCAGTGAATGGACTATCACGCTCACACGGTGCACTTTTATTTTCTGCAGAAAAAGCAGCCAAATGGTACCTACACATCGGATGTACGCCACTTTAATGAATCAAAGTGAATGAGACGAATTTGTACCGTAAAGCACACTAGAGGGACACTATTCAAATTCAATACACGAATGCGAATGCGAAAAATGTTTGATGTGAAAATGCGAAAAAAGATTCCGGCCGTTGTCACGTTTCTATAGTTCGTTAACGTTTGATTCAATCGGTTGGTGCTGAATCGAGTGTTTGGTAAAAAGGTAGAGTCAATGACTAACGCTTGACGCGTTATATGCTTGACTTCTTTTTTCCATGTTTGAATTTCGAATCATGACTTTTTTTGTGCCGCGGTAGGCAGTTTAGCGTGGACCTTTTTGTTTCGATATTTTTGTAATTGTCACATTATATTTGTTCGTAATTTGTATTTGGAAATCGAGTTTCCGTGAGTGTTGGCATTTGTTTTATGTCAGTGTTGTTACGTCACTGGTTTCATTTGTACCTTTAGACTGAGTCCTGAATCAGAATGATGTAAGAAAAAGAAATCTAATTATTACTCATCATAATCAACCTATAATGTTCCCACTGCTGGAACACAGGCCTCCTTTCCGTGAGAGGGAGTGGGCCATAATCCACAACACGGGCCCTGTGCGGGTTGGTGGATGTCGCATGTCTTCGAATATTTGGTTCTAGGACATGCAGGTTTCCTCGCGATGTTTTCCTTCACCGTTTTGAGAGCAGTGGTGATGAAACTAAATACACAAAGTAAAGTGCCTGCCTGGGTTCGAACTCACGACCTACAACTCGTAGGTCGCGGCCGTTACTACTGGGCCACCACTGCTCGTATTAACAATTGATATTTTCCACTGTCAAAATGCCAAGTAAGCAAACTATTGGTTTCCAAGTAATCAAGATTAATTTATCGTCTTATTATTAAAGTTATCCAGTGCCATTTTCTTAACAGAAAATTCAAACTATGATATCCACTTTCCTCATCAGCATAGCGACCAACTTTACTATTACATCCTTTAAAGACTTGTATAATTAGTAAGTTGAAAAAGTTTCGAAGCCTGGATCACAAGAAGCCATCCATGCTATGGCGAACTTTATCAGTTTTCTTGAACGAGGTGTTAGATTCTAGTTTTATAAGCTACTACTTCACTTAGCTCTTAAGCATTAGAGTGATTCTTTATGTAGTTTGATAGTTGGTGGCTTAAGGTTTCGTGATAGTATCTAGGTTTATAGTTAGGTACGGTTGTGATAGTGTTTGTTTGACTTATGGTGAGAGTTTGACTTTTTTGAAGTGAAAACTTCTTTAGGCGCGTTGGGAATTTTTTGAGATGGGAAAAGACCGTTGAATTCGCGCCACTGTTACCGTAACGACACCGCTTCGGATGTGTTCGGCTGTCCTCGGGATGTACTCGGTTTTAATGTATTTCCGATACATATATCGACACTGACATATCAGTGAGTGATGGCAAAGTATTCTGTTTGTGTTTTGTTTATATGACGATTAAAAAAATACACACGTATACAATTGTTCAAGTTTTCACTTCTGTCGGCACTCCCAGAGTGTAAATTTTTTTAAATTGTTGAATGGGCCCGCTCTGATGGAAAGCGATGGCTGAGGTCTATGATGGCACGAGCGTGCCCAGAAGATGCCTAAGGCACTGGAACTCCTACACATCGACGAAACACAGCAGGCTGCTTGACGCCGGACTCCGGTGAGAGGGTGGTCGCAAACCAGGCGGGCGTTTGCCCTACCACGGCCAGGCATTGACGAGTCAAATAAAGTATTGGGTATGACTGTCCAAGATGCGCCAAGCGCTCGGTTGAGTTGAGTAACTGGCGGAATAAACTGCGCTACACGAGGAGGCTTCATCATGCATCCCAAAACGTAGACTGACATGACTGTTTATTAAATACTAACTTACGTCATGTTAGGTAAGTTCATCATTATTCTCCTGCCCTTATCCAAATTTACTTACGGTCCGTGCAACATGACTTTTTCTTCCATTCTTCTCTATTAGTCGTCATCTCGGTAAGTTACCACTTTTTAGCCATACGAGTATCATCTTTCACGAAGTCCATCGTTTCTTTGTATTTTAGGTAAATTATGGTCAAGATATGGTTTAGGTATAGATTTATGTTTATTTAGTTTTTATTGGTGGTTTTTAGGGTTCCGTACCTCAAATTGAAAAAACGAAAGCCTTATAGGATCACTTTGTTGTTCATCTTGTCTGTTTGTCAAGACCCTTTATCTCGGGAACGCGTGGAGGTATCGAGTTGTAGTATTACCAAACGGGGGCGTTACCAAACGGGCGCGACCAGAAATTTAAACCATATACTCAAGTCTACAGTCCCTTGAAACTTTGAAAAAATCAAACTTCTAAGTTAATGTAAAAAACGATACGGCCGTTTATGCCGCAAAAAACGTATATTTCAAGACTCTCAAGGGAGTTAAAATTTATAGGGTACTTCCCGTTGACCTAGAGTCCCAGAATCATGAAATTTGGCAAGAAGCAAGGTCATGTAGCACAAGTAAAGGGAAAAACTGTCGTTACATAAAAAAAACCCGTGATAAACTATTTACATAACCATAAATTTGTACGGAACCCTCGGTGCGCGAGTCCGACTCGTACTTGACCGGTTTTTAAGTCAGTGCAACTTAAAATTAGGGTTTAATGCACACGTTATTTTTAACAGTTGTAGGGCTTGCGACTATTATGGTTTAGTAATGGCCCATTCCTATAATTCACGTAATTTGTGACCAGTGATGTTTGCGAGATCTTGTCGATCTTTTCGCTTACGTTACCTTTGAGCTGAATTTGAACCGATTCAATAGACCGATAAGCTTATAGGTTTATTGAAATCAATTGGTTGGGGCCTAAGGCTTATGGTCGATTCATATAATTTACGGTTAAAATTAATACTCTTGTGTAAAGATACAAGAGTCTTAATTTTAACCAAAAACGGTTATGCAAAGCTATGATTGAGGTCTTTGCTTCATTATTGGTCTTGCATAGCAGACCCTCCCATATGAAATTAGCTATCACAGGTAAAATTAGCTTACGAATCTATACATACTATACGTATACCTTACTTAGAATCTATATTTTACGAATGTATATAAAAAATGGTACCATTGGAAAGCAAAACGATTCGTTTTTGTTTATAGGAGCGGAGCGTAAAAAGGTCGTTTGAAATTGAAGTCAGGACATGCAATTAAAGTGAAATATTGTGTTAACTCACACACGATCGAACGTTACAAGCGATCCTATAGGTAGGTACTTGATTTCATTTTAACCTGTCACATTCCGAATGATTGATAGCGTTAGGCCCATGTTTTAGAACGATAATATGTCTAACTAGCTGTGCCCGCGACTTCGTTCGCGTGGGAGTCGTAAGATATACTAAAATAACACCTACCTTTTCGTAAAACTCCCTTGGCCGCACCGACCGCGTCGCATCGCGTCGCCCGCCGGTGCTATTACTTCGTTTTCGCTCAGCATTATTTCTGAGTTTTTCTTCTTGCTCGGATTCTAAGGGTAGTAGCGCCTTATAATCTTCCTCAAGAATTGGGCTATCAAATTGCAGCAAGAATTTTTGACGGGTGATTCCGGAGATTACCCTGTACATACAAACTTACAAACAAATTTTACCTCTTTATTATATTAGTATAGATTTTATATAGGTATTTAGTAAGTACCTACTCACTAAATTATCAATATCGATTTTGAACTAGACTCAAGTCTAGTTTGGCTTAGTAGGGTATGAAATCTTTATAAGTTTCTGTAAGGTTCTAGAACATGCAAATATGCTCTTAATAATTTTTTTGACAATTAAATATATACACAATAACAAAAGGATTGTCCTCTAGACTTTATTGCTATCACCAGTAGGCTGGGTGCGCAAAATTATAGTACCTACCTAAATCAATTTGCTTATTTCTAGTCAAGACACGCAAATTCTTTCTAGGCAAGTAAGGCAGTAGAATAAAGGAAGAATATTTGAAGAAAGTAAAAATATAGTCTCAATTCCGCAGTCAGTTGATAGCTAGTGTCGATTTTCTTGCATTCCAACTCCAATACATTTTTTCCGAACTCAATTTGAAATAAATCCGAGGAAGTCTTCGGTGTGAGCGTTTTCATTGTTTTTTTCTATGAAAATATTACTTTGAAACGAGAATCTTTCTATTCTGGTGATCTTAGTATGGATGGGGTCCTTAATACATGGACGATAAGCTGGTCCGGTCATCATAATCTATCATATTATATCCCAAACATTAAGAAAATGGACCTTCCATTTTGTTTTTATCCAATCTTTAGTGCAAACTCGACAGTTTTTGTTCCTTGTGGAACACACATAAGTAATGTAGGTACTTACTAAATATTTTACTACTTCTGTTTCGAAAGAATTAATTATCTTGCCAGTCAAGAGAGTAGTATAGGAGTTTCATTTGTCTTTTGTTTTTCGATAATTGGACGAGGATTGAGAGTAAAATTTTATGAACTCGTCACGTTTAGGCACATTTCGTTACATGAGAGAGAAGAAAGATAAAACTCTCTGTCTCTCACACTAAATCTATCTTATTTTTTAAGAAGTTTTTTTTCCGTTTATGAGGCAGTCAACAATCACAGTCAATGTTTTCAAAACAGGCCTTTATAGCAGGTCGTAATAAATCACATAATCGCGCATGGGGTTACGTTATCCTAATAACCCACTTGCCAATATCGGTCTGACTTGCAACTATCTCTTGTATTTACTTCCGTATGTCTATACATGTTAGTCCGACAGCCGTATGTCCATGTCTCGATACGTCATTTGACGGTTTTATCTCGGCTACACGTTCCCTTGCCGTCAACGTGTCGATGTCGGGTCGCAGTTACGCGGTTAAGCTTTGCTGTTAGCGGGACAAATGTGTAGGTCGCCGGGGGACGGTCAGTTTCGAGGCTCGTTAACAGGGTCACGGTATGACGTTATATGGAGATTTGTTTTAGAAGTTTGGAGTTGATGATATTATATTTGTGTATTTTTTCTTCAGTTAAAAATAATAAGTAAGAACGAAAATTAACTTATTTGCGCCAAGGCACGTCGCAGAAATAGTAAAAAAAAACACACAAAAGAAATTACTTGTTAAAATGTTTATTAACAATGCTAAATGCCGTACAATTATTTGCCGGAGAGCAGTGGTGGCGAAGTGGTAACGGCCGCGACTTACGAGTTGTAAGTCTGGAATCACCACTGCTCTCAAAACGGTGAAGGAAAACATCGTGAGAAAACCGCCATATCCTAGAACCAAAATTCGAAGACATGTGACATTTGCCAACCCGCACTGGGACCGCGTGGTGAATTACGGCCCACTCCCTCTCACTGAGAGGAGGCCTGTGTCCCAGCAGTGGGAACATTATAGGCTGATTATGTGTACAAACATCTTCTAGTGATCACTGGTCACCTAAGTATATTGGTAGGTGACCAAATAAGAAAGAAATCTGTCATTTGTCTATTGATGTGTTTTTGCCCGTTCGAAAAATTTTATTTGTTCAAAGGTCTTCAAAAATCAGTCGAATTCAAAAGGCAGACATATGTTTTCTTTCAACATGAAACCCTAAAATGTAGGTGAACGAAATCTATTAACCCGTGTATGTATATGTCTTCAAGTAATTCGTTTAATTTTCTGAGTGGATTTGAGGGTTTCGCGTAATTTTTACGTAACCACATCCATTAGGATATTGAGGTGAAAGTTATGTAACGTTTAAGTAATCACTTAGGTGGTTACCGTATGAGGTAGGAGTTTTGTTGAGTAACTCTGGGTAAATAAGGCTACTGCAAATAAGTGTCGACAAATCGGTGTACTGGATTGAACATCCACCTAATGTTTTGTTTTTTGACGATTTTAATAAGTAGTTTAAAACGACTAGGCTCGGACTAAAAACGGACCATGAAAGAAACAGTTCGATAACACCTGAAGGATGAATAGTAAACCACCATCCACCATTTTTAAATATTTTTACTGTAACTGTAACGGCCACGGGGTCCGAGTGCCCATTTAGTTAATTGAGCCAAGAACTGCTTGGTCGATTCTTCACGTGACCAGGAGGGATGGTCTATTTTTTTGCAGCATTGCCATACAACGTGGCAATGCTGCCAGCATTTTGGGCACTTTTCCTGTTGACAACGATGTGGACGAGTTTTTCAATGCCATTATGATTCCTTCCCCTCCCTTTTTAGTTGTACATATTATTATAATTATTTTAAGACTATCTTATTTTAGCCTTTAAAGACTGTTGATTTAAAATAATTGCATGTATGTGAATAATAAAGATTATTCGATTCTTAAAGATAGCAGAAAACAACACAAATATAGTCTAAAACTCAAAATAAAGCAACTTTCTTTCTTCTCAATTGTTTAGGTTTATTTACCTACAAACACTTAAAATAATTATGCCTTGAGGCTATTCAATTCTGTCCAGACCAAAATAGTTAGCGTAGGCAAGTTACAAGGATCCAATTACGTCTACCAAAGATTTAAGGCCGTAAAATAAGCTTCAACAACAGCCGTTATTACCAAAATCCAGTATATATTTACGTTCTTCTTGTTGTTATTTCTGAACTAAAAAGCTAGGTTGAAATTCAGGTAAAAATTCCACCGCATTTTTGTATGGCTAATCCTCCACATATTTTACTGTACAGAGGTAATAAATTTCCAAAACGCTGTCTACAAGTACGTCGGGTTTATTTATAGTTCAAAACTAGTTTCAACTAGACTAGACGAATAAATCAAAAACTATTTACCTTTACGACGGGTGCAAATCTAGCAGTCACTTCAGGGTATGAGGTTTCTATCTAAAAATTGCTAAGTATTTCAGTGCTGCGTACTGTAGTTTTAACTTACATTTCGACCGACGAGAATTTTTTTTTTGACACCTGTCAGTTTCATACAAATAAATACGTGTTTTGCCAATTTGATCTTTATTGCTACTAGAATTGTCGCACTAACAGGAATCAGGAACGCATTCTCTCGATGGCAGGACTGTGGGAAAAGATTCTTACGTGAAAAGGCAGTCATGTATGGCACTTTTAGGTGACATTTAGGCTATTAGCCCTACGGCTAAAGTGTCGGACAAGCGTGTGAACTCGTAAATTGTTATCCCATCCATTCTTCTTAGTATTTCGATGGCAATCTAAATTGAGTCGGCCCAAAATTTGGCGAGTTTCGTGCCTTTAGTAGCCTCCATTAGTTCCTTTAACGTCCAGACACCAGGACGTGTAAGACACTTCCCCACCCTCTGTAGGAACTACCTCCTAGTATTTACTAAAGCATTATTTGACAAATTAGGTAACGAGGGCCAAAAATGAAAATTAGAATATTGTATCCAAAAAATGTTTGCAATTCCATATTAAAATAGTTTCATAAAAAATCTTGCTAACATAATCGACAAGACGTCTGGCGAAGAAAGTTGGTGATCACATACCAAAGTTAATTTGTTTTTATGACGCACACGTGTAAAGTTAAATCGCGAACTATCTACACACTGATTCCAAGGTTGAATAACCAGCACTTATATGTATAAAAATAACGTATTAAGTAGGTATGTTGAAACTGTTTGTTACTTACACGTCACTTATCCCTAAAGGTTCATTAGAAATCCAGCCTCATATAGCATCTGTCTGGCATAAATAACACTGACTCCTGTAATACAGGTACCACCTAGCTCAGGAGTCAGGGCTATAAATCAAAACGTAACACCTTTTATACGTCGATAAAACTTTTTTAATATTTTTATCTCCTTTATTCACCTAAATACATATTATTATAAGTTATATTTTTAAATCTTAGAATATAAAAAAAAATATAAAAACATTTAAAAATATAAAAAATAGTAGCCTACCGGTATCGGGAACAGGGTCCACGCTACCGGCGCGGCGGTCAGGGCTCCAGAGAGAGGATCCTCCTGACAATGCGAGCCGTGTCCAGAAGTACTGCTTTCTGAATCAGGCCCTTGATCCAACTATATTTTTATTATTATTATTATTCCTGGAATGGACGTTTTTAGGGTAAGTACACTGTTATTGTTAGAGGGAAGTGCCCGCACCCGCTTAGTTCATAATATAATCCTATTGATTGACTCATTCATCAGGATTATATATAAACTTAAGAGGTTGTATTGATGATTTTAATGATTATATTTCTGTAAATACATATTTGTTGCGTTCGCGAACCATGTTTTATTCAACATACAGCCTGAAACTGACCTGCAATTTGCAAAAAAACGCCTTTCTCGTAAAATATTATTTTTATATTATACTAGCTGTGCCCCGCGGCTTCACCAGCATAAGTTTCGATCCCGTGGGAATATTGGGATAAAAAGTAGCCTATATGCTAATCCAGAGTATCAGCTACCTCCATACATAATTTTATCAAAATTGGTTCAGCCCTTTGAGCGTGAAGAAGTAACAAACATATAAACACACCCTCACACACACAGACACACTCACAAACTTTCGCCTTTATATTATTAGTGTGATTGTATTTTATGTTTCGAACTGTGGCCGAATAAATGTTAGTCTTCGTTTCTTTCGTTCACTTATTACAGTAATTGGCCTTACTTATGAAGCAAAGTAATCCTACCAATATCCATTCTAGCTTATTCCTTGAACCGGCAAGCTTGGTTTACATTCTGTTGTGTATATACTTGCATAGAACAGCTTTGCCATGATCTGAATACAATGTTCTAGCTTATGGATATTCATCGGTCTAAAGCTAACAAAACGGTTTTTGGATTAAAAGTAAACATTATGTTGAATACAAGTCTTGCTGTTCTAAGCTTATGTTCAAAATGTATGTAAAATGAACCTTATATGCAAGCTGTTGTTTAAATTTCCTCTACCTTTCCAACTTTTTGAATCTATATTTATTTGGACATATTTTATTAATATGCTACTTTTAATTAACTCTTTCTTATAATGGGTATAAAATACAGTGGGTTTAAAAGTGGTTATTTCACCAATCTGTATCATCATCATCATCATCGTGATGATGATATCGTAGTATTAATTATTATAATTATAAATATTAATAAAAAGCTCTCATACACTATCACAGCCGAAATATATTGTTTTGAAATAAGACCAGTTTAAATTACCTATTCATATTCTTGAGAAAAACTCTTCTATTTTATAATACATTTTGATGACAATATTACAAAAAGAACACGGATATACATTTTACGGATAAACAAGTTCAACGACATTTTTTCTTAGAAAATAAAATATTGTAACGTTGTATAAATTAATATAAATTGTTACATATTGTTGTACTTTCAATAAAATTACAACAATTAAGTGTCAAGTCAAACCACAGACGTAATAATATTAGGGAAATCCTAGGTTACTAAACCGTGTAAAATTTCGCTCTCGTTTTATAAAACTGTAACACGCTAACGTAGATTACATGAAAAACACAATTTAAACGAATCTGTCGCTTGTCGCTTCTTAGTACAAGCAAAGTGTCAGTTCCTCTTATAAATAATATAAGTCCAGTCAATAACGTCCAAGGTAAACTCAGAGAGTACATATTACTATTGATTCACACATAATAACTAAATATGGCATGTAATTATGGATAAATCGTACAAATTACGTCTGACTCCGGTTATACGAAAACCAGTACCGATGTTATTTTGTTACTATGCCTTGTTTATTACCTTTTTAGTTAGAGTTTATGTCGTAGTTGGATTTTAGTTTTTTATACTATTATAATTTGTCATTATGCTCGCTTTTGTGGTCTAATAATAGGGAAGAGAACGTGCGTATACTACCTATAAGACATTCGCGCTAAGTTTGTCGACTAACCGTCAGCTAAACTAACAAATATCCAGAAAAGTGAATAATATTAAGCCGCATGACGTTCCTTACGGTTTCGCGAGGGCGATTCAGCAGTACGGTAGGTAGTTTGGAGGAGGGACGCGCCTTCCACGGACCGGCAAACTTAGCTCGTATGGGATATACTTACGTACAACACAGGTGATTAAAAATATCCTCACTGTCAAATTTCAGTCTGTATGTACCTTTCGTTACCTATTGAATGATAATACATTAATTATCATTGTTGCATCAAAACCCTGGGTGGTCTCTTTAGTCCTTGTACGGTTTTTAGAGTTGGTGTTCTTTTATTCTCTCTGTATCTTGAATTTCTTTCTGCAAGTACCTGTGACGCCATCTATAACGCCACATGCAAACTACGCATCACTCTGACGAAACGGGAAATTCTACATCTCACAAGCAGAGTTTATTGCGCAACTATAATTATACAACGTCCTGACAGTAGCAGTAGCCCACCAGACACATCACCCGTCTAGTCGGAGGATCCTCCCTGTTATATGGGCATGAATGATCTTCACACCCTGTTCCTCATACCTCTGTATATCCATATTGCATTTCTTTGTTTTCACTAAAATACCATTAATTTGTGATGCAATAATATGTAGTAGGTATTTCCCCAATTTTAGCCCCAATGCCGGAAACCTTTAACAATATTTTTCCCACTATCAAAAGACCCCTAGTTTACTACTTCGGTCATCACAGCATTGTTCGGATTCTTGGCATCTTTAAATACTACGTTGCCAGCTATTTTGGGAAAAGTTCCAAAACTCTTTAATATGTATGGTTCTACTTTTATTTCGGTGAATTCTTTCGTTGGTGTTTTTAATGTTTCTCTCTGTTTATATATTTGAATTGTATAATTTAACTTAATTATATTTCTGAGAATCACTCCAGATGTTGATATCGTTCTTTTTGTTTAGAAATTGGGATATTTTTACAAAAACTTTGTTAACTCATGAAGAAATAGGTTAAAATTGTGAAAGTTAAGCAAAACGTTGTTAATAAAATAACGCAGGATTTTTTAAACTCGTACTATTTATTGAAACCGAGATTTTTAAACTTTCAAATAAAACAAATATTTTCAGTGTATGTTTAAATTCCCAAGTCGGTTCAATGATTATAAATTAAAATAAATCAGCGCTATCAGTTATTTTCCAATTGAAACTGCTATATAAAAAACAAGTTATACTAAAGAGTAATTGAAAAATGATTAAATTTTGCTGAAAAAATTACCAAAGTATAAGTTAGTGAGAACTAACTACACTGAGATTAATTTAATTTGTCTCGAAAGTTAGGGTTCAAATAATAAAATTATCTCATTAGTTAGCGTAACACAAACTGTATTTAGTACTAATGTAATAAATATTATATATTGAGTCATCTTATTTCTTAAATTAAGCAAGCGCAATGAACAAAAATATTTCTAATATAAAAAAATGCAAAACGGCCAATTTAATAGGTACATGCTTTTCTTAGCACTTTTACTTTTCGTTCATAATAAAAAAAATCATCAACTGACGCACTCCATTCCTTCAACAGCCTTTTCAAAAGTGCTTGCTAATTTTTTTATTATTTTTTTGTTGCTGAACTCGCTCTTGACCTCAATCACGCATGATGGAAAGCAATGGATGAAGTCTATGATGGAATGAGCGTGCTCAGAAGATGCTTAAGGTGCTGGAACTCCCACGCATAGACGAAACACAGCAGGTGGTGGTCGCAAACCAGGCGGGCGTTAGCCCTACCACCGCAAAGGAAGAATTGGCCCGTCAAATAAGGTATTGGATGTGACTATCCAGGATGCGCCGAGCACTCGGTTCAGTTAAGTAACTGGCGGAACAAACTGCGCTACACGAGGAGGCTTCTTCATGCATTAAAAAAATAATATATATTCCAAAAAATATAATAATAGTTAATTTTCTTATATTATAATCATAAACAGGGTACACTACCTACTTAAGAATCTAATCCCGCACTCCCCAACAACGTGCGACCCTGTCACTTTAGTGCCAACTTGTGATGCGTCATCTGGCAACCCTTTCGCGGTCAGAGGTACAATAGAACCCGGTCTCTGTTAATTTTCTATGACCCATTATTTTCGTTATTTATTATGAGATGATAGACCATTTTTTTTTTGTTGGTGATATTAATTTAGTGCGTGAGAAGTAATTTCGTGGTCACGCGATAATTTGGTGATTATTATTTTGTGTTAGAATTTATTTATTATATTGCGCAAGGAACATGATGACGTTTTAAGTGTGATATTATAATAAAATTAAATGTACTATTTACCAATGATGTATAATTGGTGAACGCAATTAAGAATCCAGAGTTGATTGAGTCACTAATTGGAACATTTTAATTTTACACAACTTTTCATGAAAAGTTGTAGGTATTGTGTGGCTGGACAAGCAGGTAAAAGTTTTAATCAACGTACGAGTTTTCCCAAACTAAATTGTTAGGCTCACACATTTTTTAAAAACAACGGTAATGAATAAATAAGGAAGAATAATAATCATCCAGGCCGTATTTCGACCATAGCGGCACAAAACACAGGTGCACTATTATTTCTTCCCTCATTCTCATAGTCCGATGGGACGGCACGCAATCCGATACCCCCGGAGAGAGATCAGGCGCAGGACCAACGGCTTAGCGTAAAACAAAAGTACTATAAATAATCAAACGACATTCTAAAATAATATTCATACCTACTTATTATAAAGCCAACCAATTTTCATCTTTATGCTTCTGAACTTAATATATATCAAATTGTACTTGCAAAAATTATATTGTGTCGTGTTCTTACATTCCGGAAATAATAAGAGTTCTCGGAAAGATCAAACAGAAATGTGTGTTTAAGTATTAATTAATAATAACATCATAGGTACAAACCTTCAACTTGGTATAACTTTGTAATTGATTGTAATTAACAACATTGTGTCACAACACAGCAGTTTCGTCATGTGTGTATAATATTAATTGCTTAATTAATTACTTTGTTCGTCTTTGAACCTTTCTAATTATCCAACATCCTTTATTGTGGGCTAATTTTGAAGTAACCTTGACACAGCGGTGTTTTGGTGTTTGTAATATTTGATGACCTACTTTTGGTATAGACTTATTACAAATTCATTAGAAGGATAAGATTTTATTTTGTAGTTTTTCAGTAGATTATTTATTTTATTTCTTTAATTAAAACGGCTTAAAACCAATTACAGAAATTAAAGACGCAGTTTGTTTATACACATACACAAAAGATAAAAACACTTTCATAAATCCCTCTCACAGAACTTCTGACATGCCGATAAAATCTTCGCCCATTCGTCCACAAACAGATCGTTTGTTGTAGTAAATTCTCTAGCGGTATCTACAAACGCCACGTGCGAACTACACGTCATACTGACGTCACACAAAAATCCTGCATCTCGCAATCAGAGTTTACCGCGTAACTAGCATTTATATACAACGGCCCGACATGAACCATCGGGCAGTTGCTCGCCATACCCATCTGATCTGAGGATCCTCCCTTTTCTATGAAGTATGAGTGAACTTTACACCCTGTTCCTCATATCTCTATCAGTCTAAGAGATCAAGTTTCGTCTTCCAATTTTGCAGACAGTGGATAATCTTATATTTTGTAAAATTATATTATTAGCATGCAAACCACTTTATTAAGTTAAGAACAGCTTACTATGTGTTCCGAACACACAAACTTGTTTGTTTTATTACAGTCTACGTATTTTCTTACGAAATAAAAATGACTTATGACTTACAGACTTTTTTTGGGAAGACAAATGTCTTTCCAAGAAAAGTCTCTTATTTGGTGACAACTACATACATTCACAATTCACATCATAAAAACATAACAAAAGAAACTGAATAAAACATCTATTCATGTTTCGTAGTGAATTGATGATGCGTTTAGGATCTCAACTAACTAAAGAACAACTCTAACAAGTGAAATATAAAACTTTTTCACAACTCTCGAAAAACATTTTTCGAATCAATTCTTACAAGGTGAAAACTCCAAGTTCAAGAACACAATACATACGCAGCTGTTTCACAAAGTTGAGAACTGTGAGCAGAATAACAAACGAATAAGCAAATATACGAGTAAATTAAGAAATTAATTCAAAGAAAAATAATTCCTTTGAGTTATTCTTGGTACAATTTACCTTCGACTCTCAGTGGAGGGTTAACACAATTACAAATCTCTGGTCATAATATTTCAAAGACATAAAACGAGTTCGTTTACCTACGAATGATCGTTGTGATTTCAAACAATAACATTCTTAAGGTCACAATTGGTTTAAAATCGTACATATCGGTTTCCCTTCCTATTTGTATTTTGAAAAAGGGCAAATCCCCGTAACATGTTCCGTAATTGGCTCATAAAAGGGCTTATTCAAATATAGGGTCCAGGTTTGAATAGGGACGAACATGAATATTATATTTGGGTACATTAACGAAATGAAAGAACGAATTGCCGACCGCTAAATGAGACAGTAAGGCTGAATTATGAGGAAGCGGTGTACCCTTAGTGTTTTTATTGGTAGCGTTTGCCCTTGTGAGTTAAACTTTAGTGCCCACTGCGATATGTTCAAGATAAGAAGTTGATTTAGGATTTTAGACGAGCTCTTAAAAATTAAAAGATGGAAATAGTAGATTGTTTGCCAAGGGAGCAAACAACGATTTTGAAGGCCAAAGTGTTTCTTTGAATCCAAAGCGGAACGAAGGATTCAAAGTACATCACTCGAGCTTGTGTGTTGCTCCCTAGGCCGAGGTCGACACTCTACTTTTTATCGCCCTCTATGAAAAAATAAGGAAGTGCAACTTATGAATAAAAATAGTAGGTACGTTTATTTATTTACATACAATTAAGAGCAATACATAGCAATAATTGGAGGCTATACAATGTTTATATTTGAAAAATTATGGAAGTGCATCGTAACATTTATTTTTAATTTGGCTCGCGCACGTTTTACTTTCTCATACAGCCAGTTAATAATTGTTCACACAATATTCGTGATTGATCTCTTTGGTGATTGGAACTTTTACTAACAATATCCACATTCCAAATTCAAATCACTTTTAGTCCCTAGGGATTAAAGAGCTATTTTAGTCCCTGTTTACGAAGACTACACTAGCTCTTTTTGAATAGATGTGATAAAAATAATAATAAATGGTGCTATGATTGAAGTTGGTAAAAGGAAAGTCAATTTGGGAAAATTATCTTTTATAACAGCCGCACGTAAGTCTAAGGTTAAGCTACGCTTACCGCGGTCGGTTCGTGGATGACTGACCATCCATTACATATCGAGACACCTCTGCACCTCGGAAAGCACGTTAAGCCGTTGGTCCCGGCTGTCATTCGTAGATATTTGCTAGTAGTTATGGGTAGTCTGAAGCCCAACAGTCTGACAACCAGTTTTACCAAGGGGTGTCGTGTTACCCAGTAACTTGGTTGTAGCGGTCAGATAGGCAATCGCCCCGTGTAAAGTATTAGTATTCAGCTAAATCCGGTTAGACTGGAAGCCGACCCCAACATAAAAAAGGAAAAAAATAGGTATATATTTATGAGTTCTTGTAGCGACCATAGATAAACTATTAAGATTCAATAAATCCAAAATAAAATTATAGAGATATACTCTGCTTCAAGTATATTAGACATATCTCACTGTTCTTGCAAATTTATTCGGTGTCTCTGAAACCGACCTCATTTGGGACTCACTATAAATTTCTTGGTGGCCTTCTTGATCAGATGCGAAGGAGCTTCGGGAATTCCTGTGGATTGCATCGGTGCTATATCTACCGGCTGCAGATATTTTTAGATACCTAATGTAAGAACGACCTACTTTTTGTATTGTATATTATGACGTACCAGAAACTTTTTCCCTCCTCCAATTTCCCTTGCTGGCTTTACGACATTTGAATAATTGACTCGCTGCCTTTAATTCTATTTGTCTCGACGCTTTGCTATTTTTTAGTTTTGTCCCCACTGTATGTTCTTGCTTAGCAACAGAAATTGCAGTTCTTAATAATTTTGAAGAACCTTATCTCCCACAAAATGTTGCATGCAAAACTAAGTAATTTATTCAACAGATAGCATCATGCCTGTGTTCTCCAAAGGGCTAGGCGAGATGCACAGACGCCAGCACATCAAGCTCTTTATGCTGAACTTATAGCTGGCTTTCATTAAAACATATAATCACAATCACCTACCTAATTTGTAATTTATATTGTAGATTATTAAAATTTTACCTTTTATACCGGGGGGACCTCTATGTGGGTGTGTTTTTTTGTTGATTTAATCTGCATGCATAATAAAATTATATGGTGTTTGAGGTAGATTGTAGTTTATTTATTTTTCCCTACCAAACCACGGAGTACAATTTTTAAATTGTAACAGTGGCCAGCACATCAAGCTAATACAATCTGTCAAATTTCTTTAATAGATTTTCAACTTTATCGCTAATGTATAAGGTTCAAAGTTGATTGGAAAAATTTTAAGGTTTCGGGTAACTTGATGTGCTGGCGTCTGCATCTAAAGTACACCCACAATTTGCCAGTTATGTTTTTAAGTCCCATGTATAGGTGAATAATAGGAAGCGAGCATATTGCCATCAACCGGGAAAAAATCCAGAGTCTGATCTGCTACTGAAAAATTCCAGATGAAAAACCCAATAACATTTTGCCCACCCCGGGAATCGAACCCAGGACCACGTGATCATCTGTAGCGCTTACGACCACTAGACCAACGAAGCAGTCAATTTATTAAATCCATACTAATATTATAAATGCGAAAGTGTGTATGTCTGTCTGTTACCTCTTCACACTGAAACCGCTGAACCGATTTTGATGAAATTTAAATATTGATAGTTTGAATCCTGGGAAAGGATATTGGATAGATTTATCCCGATATTCCCACGGGATCGAAACTTATGCGGGTGAAACCGCAGGGCGCTGCTAGTATTATAAATGTGAAAGTGTCTGTCTGTCTGTTACCTCTTCACGCTTAAACCGCTGAACCGATTTAAATGAAATTTGTTATACAGATAGCTTGAGTCCCGAGAAAGGACATAGAATAGTTTTTATCCCGATATTTCCACGGGATCGACACTTATGCGGGTGAAACCGCGGGGCGCTGCTAGTTCCGTATAAAGTCATCCATTCTAAGCCCAAGACCAAAATGGTCGGTAAACGATTCAATTACCCATGTTCAAGTCACACATTTAACATTATAATAGTATGCGATTTGTCGCCATTTGAACATTAATATTGCCCTTACCGGTTTCTGTGACTTGTATGGCAAGTAAAGCGCACAATTTATTACCGTATTTGTATATGCTAGGAACACGCCCCGGCGTCGCTTGGCTGACGGAAATTTTGCGTTTCAAACTACAAGATACAAGGCAAAATGGTAAACAGAATGTCATGAGGAAAAGCGTTGTGTGCACTCTGCTTTACGCTAACAAACTTTGTGAATTTGCAATCCAAAATTCTATGTGCTTTTGGGATTAAAGTTTTTCAATAAATTGAAAAGAACTTGTTTTCCATGCAAGACTTTCATCTACAACGTTTTTTGAAAGGCAACGAAATACGGCAAAGATGAGTTTTGACGTACTTTTGTCTGCTGAAACCAAGCACAGTCACCAGTCTGTGTGCAAACGTAGGTGATCTAATTACCTAAATGATCTTTTCTTTTTTACTGACAAATATCATCCGGCAATTATGTCAATATGTTATTAGATAGGCCATAATATTTTTTTTACTTAAAAATAAATACGGAACATTTATAAAATATTTTTTTATTATTATTTTCAATCATTTTTTTTTTTTTATGCCCTTTATTACTAACACTATCATGATCAGCCTATGATTATCACACTGCTGGCACACAAGCCTCCTCTCGGTGAGAGGGATTGGGCCGTAATCCATTATGCGGGCGCAGTTCGGGTTGGTGGATTCACATGTCTTCGAATTTTTGTTCTAAGACATGCCGGTTTCGTCACGATGCTTTCCTTCATCGTTTTGAGAGCAGTGGTGATGAAATAATTTACACAAAATAAAGCGCCTGTCTGGGTTTAAGCCTGAACTGCAACTCGTAAGTTGCGGCCGTTACCACTTGGGCACCAATGCTTCCACTAACACTAGGTGACACCTAAATTATGCCAAAGGCGCAATCGTTTGGGTTGTGAGTTGAAAATCCAACAGTGCAATAATATTTAGGAATTCATTCGTTTTCTTCGTCACTGTGGAAGAACACTTGGTCGCAGGACGTGGTATTCCTTCGCTTCCGCGGACTAGTACCACAAGACAGCACAAGGTCAAGCTAGTAAAGTGAAGTGCTACTAACATATTAAGCTATATTATTAAATTTTATTAACACAAGTTCTGTTTTATACTTTACCTATATACAATTTTAATTTGTATGTTATGTCTACGGGCGAAATAAATGTGTTTATACTTACATATTTAGTTGTGATTTATGAGTTGTTGGTCGTAGGTTCGAACCCAAGCAGACGTTTTACTTTGTATAAATTATTTCACACTGCTCTCAAAACGGTGAAGGCAAATATCGTGAGGAAACCGGCATGTCCTAGAACCAAAAATTCGAAGCCATGTGACATCTATCAACCCGCACTAGGCCCGCGTGGTGGATTACTGCCCACTCCCTCTCACCGAAGGAGGCCTGTGTCCCAGAAGTAGGAAAATTATAGGTGTTTATTATTATATTTAGTTGTTAGTGAAAACGGACATAAGAACTTCCGTGAAATGAGGTTTTTTCTTGTCTAAAGCTACTCTCGACTCGACATTTATGTACTTAAAAACGTCAAGTTTAAAATAAAAACTTTAAACCGACCATGATTTTCATTCTGTTTCAAATATAAACCGTAATTATCGGGATGGTTGGTTAGAATAATTGAAAAGTTAAAAGTATTTGTGGCTCCATTTCACTAGATTGCCGTTTACTGAACGGCTTTTTAAGAGTTTTAAGAGCAATTTTTATTCGCGTTTCAAGATTAGCAGATTTATATTACAGGTTGAAGTTTCTATTAAGTCTTGAACTTTATATTGGACTATTATTTTAATGGTTGTTGTTGGTTGCGTTTATTTTAATGCTTTAGATAAATTATTTATGAGTTTCCCTTAATGTTGAAATATTTTACTTTAGTAAGATTTAAGAGTTCTCGAATAAAAAAGTTAACTGTTTATGGTAATTTGGAATATTCAGTCAAGTTGCTTTGGAATAATTATATTTTGCCCTGAAATATTTTTCTTATTATTTGACGTATTTTTTCCAGAACGTAATGGGGTGTCTAAAATGGGTCCATTTGCAACAATTAATTACCTCATATTTAAAGCCTAGGCCCGTGGCTAAATAATAACAGCCGCACAGGTCGATCAACCAGGTTAAGCTACGCTTGCCGCGGTTGGTCTGTGGGTGGGTGACCATCTTTACATACCGAAGCCCCTCCGTGCCTCGGAAAGCACCTTAAGCCGTTGGTCCCGGCTGTCATTCTTGGATCTTTGACAGTCGTTACGGGTCGTCAGAAGCCCGAAAATATGACAAACAGTCTTACCAAGGGGTATCGTATTACCTAGTTACTGGGTTGTGGAGGTCAGATAGGCAGTCGCTCCATGTAAAATACACCACAAATATACCGGGTTCCAGTCTAACCGGATGCAGCTGAATACCAATTCAGATGTATCCGGTTAGACTGGAAGCCGACCCCAACATATTTGGGAACAGAATGATTCCCTTTACGTCCAATTTAGCAAAAATATTCCCATATAATTGATAATAATAGTTAAGCCCCTCAAAGGGAGAGCGGGCAAAACGGACCACAATTATGATGTATTATTACTTAAGGCGCCATCGCTCATGTTTACACAAGCAGTGCTGGGGACGACAAATTGTTTCATTTTCCTTCCTCCACTACTTTAGTGGCTTGTCCAATATGGTTCCAGTTAAATAAAACGAAGAATAAATGATTATACGTGTAGATTGACTGTTTTGTTTTTATTTTTTCTAAATTGCTACATGGAATTTTTACGATTAAAATGGAATGAATTCAAACCGAATGATTTGAATAGAGTTCAAATCAGCTTTATGCAATTTTTAATTGGATTTTACCTTTTCTGTATATTTTCTGAAGTAGAAGGGTTTTTCTTTCTTTCATCATAATTTTCCTACGTTAGCGAAAGGTAATATTTCCAAATAATTATTATGGAAAGCTCCTTACAGCTCTTTAAACACATCACAAGTACGTGCGATATATTACTTCGAACACCATCGCTCTTGTTCCCAAGTAGCGTCGGCAACGACAAATTATTTCATTTCCCTCCCACCGCTGACGTAATGGGGCTATTGTTTTACACCGCACGTGTAGGCATGGCCTTATTTTTTCGCCCAACTTTCTTCGATGTTTTGGCCATCTGTTATTTGGGTATTAGGTTTCTGAAGCGCTTTTAGTGCTTTAGGTCACTGAAAGAATAAGCGGCTGGTTTCATGGTTGTAGGATATTGTAGGGATATTTAACTATGTTTCAGCCATTTTGGGTTGTTGAGAACATTGGTTGCGAAGTAGAAAAGTGACGAGTAAAACGTAAATGAATAAAAGTCATTTAGACTAAGCAAGAGGGAGCAGTGGTGGCCCAGTGGGTAATAACGTAGGTACCTTTGCTCTAACAATATTTGTTGATTTATTGGAATACCCACTCAAAGAGTCCACTCGAGAGCAGTGGTGGTAAAGGCCGCGACTTACGACTTGTAGGTCGTGGGTTCGAATCCAGACGAGCAATTTTCTTTGTGTAAATTATTTCATTACCACTAATCTCAAAACACTGAAGGAAATCATCGTAAGAAAACCGGCATGTCCTAGAACTAAAAATTTGAGGACATGTGACATCTACCCGCACTGGGCCCGCGTGGTGGTGGATTACAGCCCACTCCCTCTCATCGAGAGGAGGCCCGTGTCCCAGCAGTGGGAACATTATAAGCTGATTATGCTAAGTAAATTAATTAACAAGCATAATATACGAAAATAATCCTATTCAAGAAGTAATTTTGCGCTGAATATAATATGTAGCTATTAGGTATTTGATAAGGAAGGAAGGAATATCTTTGCTCGCAATACTATGATTAACAGTGTTGACTAACAACATAAAGTGTTGTTTCCTAACGAAATAACAGCGACGTCTTCAGAGCTAAAATATTTCATTATATATCTTAAACAAACTTTCTATGTGTAATAAGGATTTATCAGTAAATAAGGAAAATAATGTCAATAAACAGTTCCTTCCTGTTGACTCGTGCTAGCATCTTATTCATCATTATTTATTGTAACAAAACCATCTCACAAAATGACTTTATTTCTATATTATTATTAAACGTACCTATTATATTTATTCATGAATCCCAATACGATAATAATTGGCAAACGTTGCCAAAAGCACTTTTGCTACCGTTCGACAATAATAATAATATCGCTTATAGGACATCTTAAATGCCTTTCGGATATAACAGATTTGCTACACATCAATAAATTTTATGTTCCAACGCGCACATTCCGATTTTCGATATCAAAGAAAATTTGGGACAGACAGTGGAGCCTTATATACAGCCGATATAACACAAAGCCTTAACAATAAAGTCTTGAAGCCTACCCCATGCCAGTGATAAGGCTTTCATCAGAAAGCAACGAACCAGTTCGTTTTAAGCTTATTGCCTTCTATTTGAAATTGGAACAATATGGCGCTCAAAAGTTTGTTAAGAAATTTTAAAGGGCTTCGAAAGGGATATTGATTCTGTACCAGTTTTGCAATCAACGATTTATAATTAAATGGCACCAAATTTTGAGGCTTTTGTTGGTGTATTTGTTTCTGATGTAATTTTCTAAATTGTTAAAGATCTTCGCTAAGCTTCCGAAATTAAAGCAAAGACAAGAGTCGTCACATTATTAGTAGTGACCGACCGAAACACGATTTTCAGCCGAAACCGATACCGTAACCGAATCTTCGGCTCCTCTTATATTTTCGGCCCAAACCGAAACCGAAACTTATAAAGTTATGAAAAAAAATGTTAATTAAATGACAGTAGATTTTTTACAAATCGTTTGATTAAGGGCTAATTTTCCAGTTCTTTTTTTAACCAAAGAAAAATCTCGTAGCCAAACAATTCTGCATCGTTAGAAAACGCCATTTTTAAACAGTACTCAAACGGAACGAGTCGCTGAAACGTGTGATTTTGCTATTATGACCAAACGCACAGTCGCTAAGATTTATCTGCTGTTGTCCTTAAACTTGTATCAATCTTCCCGAAAGCGAATAAATCCCTTCTCTTTGATACTAAAAGCAGAATGTCTGCTAAGAGCCTAAATGACATTTATTTATAAAGTAAACACTTATTTTTTTGGGTTTAGTACAAAAAGGTTGGAAATAGACCCCGTTACTAAATCTACGCTGTCGTATCAATCGGTCAGTCGTTCGTATTCTATCGAAACCTCACGAAAGCCGTATGCCAGTTTCGGTCGGATCGAAGAATCGGCCAATTTTTGGCCAATACCGAAACTGCAGCCGAAACCTGATTTTTTGGCCGAAACCGAACCTTCGGTTGGTCACTGATAATTAGGTTCTCAAGAATTTAGTAATGAATACAAACAAAGGACATGGTAACAACTTTCTATTGACTTAAGCTTCATCATTAGTTTACTTGTTACGTCTATGTGAACACGCGTATCCCGCGTGACCTTGAAATGTGAGCCACATAAATAATGGTTAATTGTATTCATGAATGGAACTCGTTAGCAAATATTTTCACGGAGTTGCACAGTGTTTGCGTGGACGTATGTTGTATTTGAATAGTTAATCAAACATTCATTCGGACCTGCGGAACAGTTTTTTACATTTTTTTGTAAAGGCGTGACTAGTCTTCGATAAAAGTAGGTAATGTAAATATTTTTTATAGCACTGTGTGACCTAAGTTCGCACTAAAGTCACGCTTTTCTGTGACTTTAGTAGTCCATTTTTACTTAGAAAAGCGAGATAAGTGCGGGTTTAAGTCACGAGCTATGAAATAGTATACAATATCTCCTTGTGACTTAAGAGGTAATGCGGTCGGAGAGACTTTTGAAAAATCCTGAGTAAAAAGTCGTAATTCGAGGTTTGGCACTCGCCTGTTTCCTCCTCCAATATTGGACCAATTTAAAAGATGTTTCACTGAATAAGAAGGATATATACGGTATCCCTAAGTTTTTCTTTTTTCTTTAATACTTGTCCAATTTGAACATTAGGCCTCTGTTGACAGCGGTTTAAATCGGCATTTTTTGAGGGTTCTAGTGCTTATAAAAATAATGTATTATCAAAAATAAAAACATAAGGATACACAAGTAGTTAATATTTATTATTCTGTAAAAAAACATTGCTTTATGGTCATTAACTAGAAAGAAAACAGGCGAGAGCGTTTCTGTGAAGAAACGACCACCCGCATTTCCTCTTAAGTAAGTCTATTAATTCACGGCGTTTAGCACCCTCGCTCCGCTAGGGCCCTAATTTCACGCCGTGCAATAATGGAGTACTGAAGTCACACGTATCGTAATGTACAATGTATGTGTGTGTAGCGGTATCTGCAACGCCACATGCGAACAACGCGTCATACTGACGTCACGCAAATCCTGCATCTCGCAAGCAGAGTTTACCGCGCAACTAGCATAGATACAACGGCCCGAAATGAATCATTGGGCAGTTGCCCGCCAGACACAACACCCGTCTGGTCGGAGGATCCTCCCTTTTCTATAGAGTATGAGTGAACTTTACACCCTGTTCCTCATTCCTCTATACTGGTGACCCCGAACATGAACGTCAGCGCAGCCTTCGTGCAAACACTTCAGCGTGACGTCATCATCATCACTCCCGCAAGCTTTAGAGCGGCGAGTCACCCAGCCAGCCCAGCACCCACGGCTTCAACGGGTATCCTGACCACCAGCATGCAGCGACCGCGCATACCTGGTCATCACCCTCAGCCTCATCAGCAACCTTGGCACAGCACACTGCACCTTCGGCCGGTCTACAAGCAGAGCCCTTAATAAGCCTCTCCTGGTCGACGCCAGCAGTCAGCCTCAACCCGGCGCTGTACCTCATCCGACGCACTGGAGCATAACGCAGCGCCACCCCGACTCACTGGGGACATCTTCGCAGACAGTTCCGACTCACCGTGAACTATGCGGCAACCGGTTCCGACTCACTGGAACCTCAGCTGGCCTGGCAAGCATCGCAAGATACAAGACTCAGCCCACTATCGACCTCCGGTCTCCGGGGGGGAGTGATGTAGCGGTATCTGCAACGCCACATGCGAACAACGCGTCATACTGACGTCACGCAAATCCTGCATCTCGCAAGCAGAGTTTACCGCGCAACTAGCATAGATACAACGGCCCGAAATGAATCATTGGGCAGTTGCCCGCCAGACACAACACCCGTCTGGTCGGAGGATCCTCCCTTTTCTATAGAGTATGAGTGAACTTTACACCCTGTTCCTCATACCTCTATACTGGTGACCCCGAACATGAACGTCAGCGCAGCCTTCGTGCAAATACTTCAGCGTGACGTCATCATCATCACTCCCGCAAGCTTTAGAGCGGCGAGTCACCCAGCCAGCCCAGCACCCACGGCTTCAACGGGTATCCTGACCACCAGCATGCAGCGACCGCGCATACCTGGTCATCACCCTCAGCCTCATCAGCAACCTTGGCACAGCACACTGCACCTTCGGCCGGTCTACAAGCAGAGTAAAATAATTGGCAATTATTTCGTGCCCCTCCTCGATAAAGAATAGAATATAATACTCTTCATTATGTACAGTTAAAAAAAGAGATAAGTATGCAGGATCGTCGGATATAGTTGTGTAGTCGGATATAAATTACAGACATAAATATTGAAATTTTACAAAGGGTGACACAATCGGTGTTCTTATCGCTAAGAGCGATCTTTTAAAGACAACCTTTGGATGGATTAAAAAGGGGAAGGAAAGACAAATACTGTAAGTAGTCTGTGGTGTGATACGTCTATTACGAACAACTGAAATGTGTACATGAGTTTATAAACAGTTGAGGGATTCGCAATTTGAAATTAGATTATTTATAGGTATCTACCTATATATAAATACAGACCCTCTTCATTTACTTGTAAGTTATCAAGTCGTTAACATTATCGTGTCCCAAAATCTGAAGTAACGAACATAACGAGTCTTTGAACAGCTTCATGGCGAAGATATACGAGTATCATGTTATCTTAGAAGTCCAAGCATCTATTATTTGTTCTATTGTCTCAAAAGCTAGTGAAGCGACCGGCTAACAAAGGAATGTTGAATGAGACAGAATGGGGGATAGAGTAACTATCTTAGCATTCTGATTCGTATGGATATTGTTTGATGATAAAGTTGGAGTGGATGATTTTGTGTAATACGAGTAGTTTGTTGAACGGAGCATGTTAAGCCGTTGGTACCAGATGTCATTCGTGGATTTTTGATAGTCGTTACGGATCGTCAGAAGCCCGAAAATCTGACAACCTGTCTTACCAAGGGGTATCGTATTACCCAGTACCTGGGTTGTGGAGGTCAGATAGGCAGTCGCTCCATGTAAGGTACTGGTATTCAGCTGTATCCGATTAGACTGGAAACCGACCCCAACATAGTTGGGAAAAGGCTAAGCAGATGATGAGTTTGTGGACCGGTATTGTAACATAAAGAAATATGTATTTAGAGAATGTCTTTCTCGTGTCAACTATGTGAACTCAGCCTACTCATTGGTGTTCTCATTACACATAACAACAAATTCCTTTTCACCAAAAACATAAAACATTATGAATAGAATAGAATATCTACTCTTTATTACAGACCCCTGGCTTTTGTTTGTTTGAGTGCCCTTAGTTTACTTGTAAAAGTGATTTTCATTTGTCTTATGTAGCTGTAATAAAAGTTTGTAAAGAATTCAAGAGCATGGGCAGCATCTTCAAACCTGCTAGTAACAATACTCTAACATCTCTAAGAGAACTTGATTTTTTTGTGAATTAGTGTTTTGAAACATCAAACTCAAAATAAGTCATTTATTTCAAGTAAACACATAAAAGGGGCTTTTAAACGTCAAAATTTACGAAAACTTAAAATTGATTGTACTTGCCCCAAAAGGTATCGTATGGAGAAAAATGGGCAAGAAACTTCACCGTTATTCTTTTAAATTTTTACAATATTTTGTATACATTAATTTATAAATAATTATTGTATGTGAAGACGATGCACCTTGAATAAACTTACAATACCACAATAGGCAAAAAGAATTACATACAAAGCAATGACAGGTAATTATGTGATAGATAATTATATGATAGGTAATAGGTAATACGGGCTGGTGGCCGCAACTCCACGTCAATACGCGTATTTTGCGTACGGGTAAAATAATAATAATTATATGATGCTCACATATTTACAAATATTGTTATTCTAATAGTTGATGGTAAATTCACCAATAATAACCCTGCATTACCATCGACATTAAATAAGCATTTTATCTAACCATTATGGAACCAAACATGATACAACCAAAAAAAGGCAATCATAAATATTTTATAGAAGACCTTTTTTATTCATAAAACAGACATCGTTTGACTTTATTAACCTTTTATGGCAGGACTTGGCATATTGTAATATTTCCCGCTGAATGAATATCAAATGAACCGAATAATTACAGTATGAAAACTGGACAAATGATTTAACCTGTACGGAAACAGCGTACGTAATTGTTTGACCTTCGACCTTTGTCTACCAATTATGATATATTATGAATTAAATCTTGTTTAATTTTGAAATAGGATGAGCAGTAAAAATTATGTTGTTATTAGCAGAAAGACGTAAGTAGAGATTACCGCGAAACTAACATCTATACAACGTCCCGACATCAATCGTGGGGCAACTGCCCACCAGACACATCACCCGTCTTGTCGGAGGATCCTCCCTTTTCTATGTAGGATAAGTGAACTGTACACCCTGTTCCTCATACCTCTATAAGCTTATTGCTATCAACCAACCAAAATATATATTCATGACAAAAAATGATATGAATAAAAAATATAGTCTTCTAAATAAATATCTAACTTTTCCCTATCAAATAAAAATACTGGATTAGACGCCATTCAATAAAACTCATTCATTGAATAAACTCATTTTTTTATTGTCATCCTTCCTTCGGTTTTATCCAGGCAGAATTTAATGCTTAAAAAATTCATGGCATATAACCGAGGCACTGTTTAGACTAGCATAAACTTTTATGATCCGTATATGCGTGACTTTTGGTATTATACTTACGCTAACGTTCTGAAAATTTAAATGTTGGAAAATAGCTATTTAGAATTTTTTATTATCATAGCAAGGATATACCAACGACTATCAAAGATCCACGAATGACAGCCGACAGTTTAACGTGCTTTACGAGGCATGGAGGGGCCTCGGTATGTAAAGATGGTCACCCATCCACGGACTGACGGCGGAAAGCGTAGCTTAATCTGGTCGATCAACCCATGCGGCTGTTATTATTTAGCCACGAGTCCCTAGGGCTAAAATCGAGCTGCGAGTTTTAATTTGAAATTGCTTCATAACTTTTTTTTAGGGTGACCATGGTTTATTTTTGTATATTTTATGTTTCTGATTCTGTTTTTTAAATATCTGAGCCCGGTTTCTGAAAACCCTTTTAAATGATTACTAAATCTGCTGTTTTACCTCATATCAATAATTATTGATGTGATTGGTTGTGGTAATTTTAATCTAGCTACCACCGTCCGCACAACATACTGATGTGCGGTTTGTTGGTGGGTAAAACTTGCACATCGAAGATCGCCCTTATTGCTACGACATGTAGGCGCTGTCAATGTCAAATTTTACCCCTAATGTGCGGTTGACTGTACCAATCAATTCCCTTAATTTATTCCTGGGTGATCAACGCAGTTTTTGCATGATCAATGCGGTTTTTGCACGATCATACGATAGATAGTCGGAAAGCTTAGGCTACGAAAAGCAATATCAAATTTCTTCATATTTTCGTTCCATCACCCAAGGTGTAATGTACTAACACATTACATACATACATAATCAGCCTATAATGCTCCTACTGCTGGGACACAGGCCTCCTCTCTGTGAGAGGGAGTGGGCCGTAATCTACCACGCGGGCCCAGTGCGGATTCGCAGATGTCACATGTGTTCGAATTTTTGGTTCTAGGACATGCCGGTTTCCTCACGATGTTTTCCTTCACCGTTTTGAAAGCAGTGGTGATGAAATAATTTACACAAAGTAAAGCGCCTGTCTGGGTTCGAACCTACGACCTACAACTCGTAGGTCGCAGCCGTTACCACTGGGCCACTACTGCTCTCACTAACACATTATGAGTACTTAAAGCTGTGTTAGGTTAAGACCGCTCTCTTTGTAACAATAGGTATTAGATTTGGTTACACAAAGAATCCATTAGTGGACACTTAGATACTGCTTGTGTATTGGCTTTAAGTATTCGTTCATTAGTGATGTTCTGGAATAGATGGTCGTTGAGATCTTTGTAAGCGTTTCGGTGTTTTTGTTTGTTGGTGAAACAAGCCCATTGTTTCACCAAAACGTTGTTTTTGAGTTGTTTACCTTTTAATCCGCGTTTCTTTATTCATTTCGTTCAGAAGGAAAAAAATATTGAATAGAATTTATGTGAAATAAGGTGTCAGATAATTTAACCGAGATATATGGGATAACTGTGCTTGATTAGCCAATTTAAATGCTGTTTGAAAGCGTTAAGATTTAAATATTAAACGTTGCTTCCAGTGTAATGATTCGATCAATATGTAGCTAATTATGAACATGTCCAAAACAAGACAGAGATAATAAATATGTTAATATGTGTAGGTTGGCCTTCTAAACGTACAGTCAACAAAAGAGATAAGTATGCAGGATCGTCGTATATAGTTGAAGTGTAGTAAGAAACCGATGGATGTTGTCGACTGGAATTTAATTTGATAAATGAGCTGTTTGTTTTCTATTTATAAAATAAAATTTTATTCGAGAACATCCACCGGTTTCTTACTAAACTCCAACTATATCCGACGATCCTGCATACTTATCTGTTTTGTTGACTGTACGTTCAGTTACACTCTTAGGCCCTTTATAAACACACGTTTTTCTTGCCGTGAAAAAATTACGATTTATTCACCGTGTGCACTGTCAGAGTTGACACGATGGACACGTTTTTACTACGTCGCGGTTTATACGCCATATGCAGGCACGGTTCGTCAGTATTGTATGGATCACTATGGAAGCTTGTTAACAGACAGCTTTTTTCTACGGCGCGGTTTATACGCCGTACTGGAAAGAAACCGTACCATGTACAGAAGCCAGCCTGAACATCAAGCTACACCAATCTGTCAAATTTCTTTGATAGATTTCAACTTTTATTACAAAAGAATAAGGTTCATGTTCAATAGGGAAAATTTGACAGTTTGGGATAACTAGCTTTATGTGCTGGCGTCTGTACAAGGGCCTTAAGAAAAAATAAAGGCGAAAAAAATGTAAATCTCATACTAACCCAACGAGTACCTAATAAAGACAGCAAAAGAACAATATAAGACACGCAGTCAGAGTGCCTACTCAAGAAAATTGACGCCCTTACAAACCCTACCGTTTTCCCCGAGCATCCAAATGCCGCGTCCTATTTTACATACCACCTAAAGCTGAGTATTCACTTGTGATGACAATAATGTCAGAAGGTCAATTCAGCGCTATGGCTCTGTCTCACATAGGGTCTTAGCATTATGCTGAGCGATGGCCGTTTTGCGTGAATATGATGCATGTTTTCCGCTAACATGTTATTTTTTTTTTATTTAAAAAGCGTTCAAATTCAATACGCAATCTCATTTCAGCGACAATCAATGTCAAAAACTTGTCAAAAATTTAGGTAACTTGATAGTATTTTTGACAGATTGAAACTGAGATTAAAAGCTAAAGTTCTTAAAATACGGGAATCGACCCTCAGTTCGATAACAACAATAAATGTAAATAATATTTATTTCCATAAATTAAAACAGAAACACTTTTATACGTTAAAATTAAATTATCTATTAAAACTAGGTGAGGTCGGTGTTTCCTATCCTACTACTCTTAGAAAATCAAAACAAACTCAGACGTCACAGTATCTTTTAAAGTCCATATATATAATCCCGGTCAGACAGACCATGCATGCTTCTTCATCCATGGTTAGTGCTTTTGGGTCAAATCAAATCGAAAACAGTAATATCTGTTCGATAACATAGAGATTTATATCTGATATTACAAAGTTGAAAATAAAGGTTTTATTTCTTTACTCAGAAACCTAAAAATAACAAACGAGGTCAATTTCATAGATTATATTACCATTCGGAACAAATCGATACCCGCTACCGTAACTCAGTCAATCTCTCGAGTTCAGTTTTCACGTGAAAATGATCTGGCTATTTGTGAAACGTTTGATATATTGATCTAAGGACAGCTCACTGCATCTGATAAAACTAAGTCTGAGAGTCAACAAATATTACTGATATATTTCATGAGTTGGATTTATCTAGTGGTCGTAAGTGCCACTGCCTGGGTTCGGTTCCTAGGTCTAACAACCTACTGGTATATGGTTTGACGTGATTACGTCTTTTCGCTCGATGAACAATTCGGTAAAAATCGCGGTGGTAAATTCATGTTGATTGTATCAGCAATTTCTGAGTAACATCCCGTAGAACCTCTGTCAACCCATTTAAGGAAAATAGACGTCGGCCGGGCCTACCATACTCCTCTGCCAGGAGTACAGACGTGAATTTACGTTGTATTATGTGTCCAATTATTATAATTCACGACCAGAGTGCCTACTCTCGCATTCCCAACATCAAGTGAACACTTACCTTAACAACAAGGGTCACAGAGGTTATTAGCGCATTCTTTTGTTTCCAGGAGCGATGACCTCGCACCCCAGCGTGGCCTGAAAGATGGCGCGTGCGGCTGCCGTATGCCTATTCACAGCTCATTTCCTGGGATGCATTATTGGTAAGCGTTTTTGTGGATGTTATCTTGAGTGCGTGGCGCGTGGGAGATTTCATTTGTTTTTGGTTCGTTGAATGAATGGATGTAGTTGTGGAATGTGCTATTATGGTCGAGATGTATTGTATACCTATTTATTTATTTGATATAAGGAAATATGTTGAAATCTATTATACGATTTAAAAGAGTGTCCGTGGAGTTTCTTGCCCATTACATACTACGCTTTGGAATGCGCAACTAGCTTCATATTTCCGACTGACCGACCCCTTGACAATTCTGCCGTCCTTTAACTAGAAGGCCGTTAAGCCCAAAAAGTTGTTTCGGAGTAAATGCCAAAAAACGTGGGAATCGTTGTTTCTTAAAAACTATGATACTTAGGATAATGATTGTTGGACACATCAATTGATATTTCTTTCTGTTTATCGTAGATAACCCTTTTTGTCCAATAACTATTATTAATTCATTTTAAAATTCATTTTTCTCATTTTGTTAAGCATGTAACCTAGTTATTGCATCTTATTACTGTACTAAAAGGCCGTTATCCATACCTTAGCGGCTTTTTAGTCAAGTAATTTATTTAAAATGTTAAGCTTCATAATTTTTGTTATATTTTGTTTAGAAATACTTAACTAAAAAGTTGTTAAGTGACATAACTGCTTTATAGTCATGACATTCGCTTTAATTTCAATTTCAATAACTTTCCTAATGAGCAGTTACGGGGCTTTAGATGCTTTTTAGCTAATTGTTGGCAATGTTATATGGAATTTTTGTAAATTCTTAACTACTTTACTTAACTAAAAGGTGGCTAAAAATATTTCGCTTTTGGTTAACTTCTGTATAGTGTAGCATTCATATGTAAATATGTGAGTAATTAATTAAATACTTACATCATGTTCTTTTAAAAATCAAAAGTATAATTCAACATTTAAAAGATAAAAGAATTACTTATAATTTTAATACGCAATAATAATCAACTTATAATGAATTATGATCTAACAGATCATGAGCTCATTATTTGGCATGGACAATATTCTTAATCCATGTTCTTTATTCCATTGATTCAACCATTGATTTAATAGAAAACTTCTAACCCAGTTATTTTAATAAACTAAGGCTACATTATATCAGACATGAGGCAACTTCAGTCCTAAATTATTTAAATATTATAACAAATAAAAGTACCTAATAAAATATGTAGTAAAATTGCACACTAAATTAATTATAAAACATAAGCTGGAATAAAACATTGAATACTTTTTATACCGGTAGTTCATTCCCGTGGGTTAATTATTCGAAATGATATCGTTTACCAACCTCCACGCGGACGGATCCATAAGCAAAAGCTTGTAGTTTTAAGTATTTAGGAACATAACAATATCGAAATTAAACACAGTCATCAATATACTCAGCCTATCGCAGTCCACTGCTAGACAAAGGTCTCTCCCAGGCTGCGCCATAACACCCTGTCCTCTACCTTCCGCATCCTGTTTATCCTAGCCACCTTATTTAGGCCGTCGATCCATCTAGTTGGGGGGAGGCTCACTCGACACTTGCCGATACGCGGTCTCCACTCCAGGACTCGTCTGCTCCACCGGCCATCGGTCCTTCGACAAACATGGCCAGCCCACTGCGACTTCAGTTTGCTTACTCTGCAAGCTATGTCGGTAACTGCGGTTCTTTTCCTGATATTTTCATTCCTGATTTTATACTTCAAAGAGACTCTGAGCATAGCTCGCTCTATAGCGCGCTGAGCGGCCTTGAATTGTGTACCAGCCCGACCGTCAATGTCTTCGTTTCGGCAACGTATATCATGACAGACAGGACGCACTGACCTTAGTCTTCAAACACTGCGGGATAGGCGACGAGACGACTTGACGAAGTTTTCCAAATGCTGCCCAGCCCAACTGGATCCTTCAGTCGGCTTTTTTCTCAATGTTGTGTCTACTGAGCTGGTTGACTTGCCCTAGGTAGACATAATCCTTCAAAACTTTGGTTGGACTCGTTAAGATGTGCGAATTGTACATGAATTTTGTCTTGTCCAAATTTAAGCTGAAGGCAACCCACCGAGAGGCTCCATTTCGGCTGGAGAGATTTAGTCAATATGACGATGTCATCGGCAAATCGAACAAGATGAACAGACGCTGAAACAGTTAGACCAGATGTTGCACAACCTAAATGGAGCCTCCATTTAGGCTATGCAGCATCTGGTCTAACTGTTTCAGCGTCTCTGCCATTAGGACGATATCATCGGCAAATCGTAGATGTGAAATGTACTCGCCATTCACGTTGATACCCTGTCCAGTCCACTCAGCCAGGGATATTACCTACATCCCCTTGTCTCACCCCTCTGAGCAGTTGGATGGGGTTGTTTTCTGATCCTGGATCTGAAAAGTCATTGTGGCAGCGTCGTACAAATATCTCAAAGCCCGCACGCGCGCGCGCGCGCTCTCTCTATCTTTCTCTCTCTCTCGTCTCTTCGATGTAGCGTCAGTCAATTCGACATCGTTGCAGAAAGGCCAGAACTGCCCATATTTTGACGGAGTCGCATCGTTTCTCGTAGTCCACAAATGCTATACACAGGGACTGGTTATACTCCGCGGTATTCTGTATAATTTGCCGAACATAGATGTGGTCTATGGTACTGAAGCCTTTTCGAAAACCGGCTTGGTTTGGCGGCTGGAACTCGACATGTCTCTTCGCGAGACGGTCCGTGACGACCCTCGGGAGCAGCTTGTATAAGTGTTTCAGCAGTGAGATGGGTCTATAGTTCTTCAGCGAGGATTTGTCACCTTTTTTGAAGAACTGAACCACCGCATCTCTGCTCCACGCCTCGGGCGTTGTACCCTCTTAGATGACGGAATTAAAGAGACTCGCTAGCTCTTTGATTTTATTGTATTTATTTTTTTGGATCGTAAGTAAGCACTAGGAAGTGGTGAAGGGCGGGCGTTTTGGGGACTGTCTTTTGTAATTTTGACGTTCGAAAAGTGCTGATTCTCAGCCTAGTCTGAATAAATGACTTTTAATTTTGTTTTCTTGTCGTTTTGGGTTTTTCTGTTTCAATATCTTCATCTGTATGGTCACTTCTTCGATCTTAGTTAGATCTCGTAGTTCATATCTTTGACAGAGTCAGTGTCAGTGTCCTCCGGGTGGAAGGATTTAGTCCGACGGGACGGCGGATGGCTTGAGCAGGGCACCCGCACCCCACTCAACCCCGGAGTGAACGCGGCGCGAGAGTCGGCTAACTGCCTTTTAGCTAAGTAATGAGGCTTAGCTGCTTTTTAGTTAAGTATTCTGGGAAATGTGCAGAATTACATGCTTAACTAAAACAGCGTTAAGGGCTGGTAACTGCAAATAAGTAAATTTTTTCACATAAACTGTTCTTTAAATGCTAACTATAAAGAAGTTATAGTCCGTTAGCGTCTTTATAGTCAAGAAAAATCAGATAACGTGCTTGTAGTTATGTAGAAGGCTAGAAAATAATCATCACATCGGGCAGTTAAGGTATTTTAAAGTACATTAAGCTAAGAAGTGTGGGTTAGACGCTTTCAAGTGATGGAATCATCAAAAATTATGTTACTTGACGGCCTAAAAGATGTCCATATCTTTGGAACTATTTATGTTATAAAAATGTTTCTTAGACAGAAAGATAGAGAATTTTAAACTCTATCACTTTCTATTAAAAAGTAAAAATTGACCATTTGAGGGTTAACGGCTTTTTAGTTAAAGGACGGCAGAATTTAGAAGTGCCTGCAATTGGTTTATTTGAAATAAATACTTTGAGTTTGAGTGGAGTTTGACTTTGTTTGCGAATATGGATTGAAGATATTCAGTGGTACAGAAATTTAAAAGCAAAGTTCATTTCAAAAGGAATAAATAAATTATAGGGATATAAAAAACTCCATGCTGAAAAGAAAGTAAAGCAAAGTAATTTTCAAATCATGAATTTTATCACTTCTATAAATCTACTTCAAAGTACAAATTTTTATTATAACAATAATTATGAAAATATGATTAATGTTCCAAACTCACGCTTTAATACAACAAGCTTTGTTACGAAACTTTAGATACGGTATGAATAAAAAATATAATGTTAAATAAAAATAAAAGTAAAAAATATAATTATGGAAGTTTTGAAAAAACCTTTTAACGTTGCAAGAAAAACGTGCTGTTGAAAAACCCTATTCATTATACAACGTCTAAAAATTAACAACGTCTCATAACTTTTTGCTTGTAGGTAACTACTTAATAACGAGTGCTTTGCACGAAGCTCGAGACACTAAGTCACCCTGTCTATAAGCCTATATAGAATAGAATACTCTTTATTACAAAATGAAAATAAATTACAGTGTTTATTCACAGAAATAATATTGACACAAAATAATAATAATATTTTCAAAATAATATTTTCACAAAATAATAATAATATTTTCAAAATAATATTTTTACAAAATATTAATAATATTTTCAAAATAATATTTTCACAAAATATTTTTAATCGTTTTCCTCTGCCAAACTGCAAAGCAGTTTGTTGGTAGATGTAGCTCTTATTTTATTTTTTAAAATGTATACAAATCATTTACACATTTTCACCTAATGGTTCTTACGCTAAACCTTAACCTATTCCTTAAAATATGTTATCCCGCAGATTTAAAAACAGACATACAAGTTTTCTCGACAGTAACTGGTGGCTTTGACAAAACACATTAAAAAGGTACTAATGTATTTTATCTTTAAAAGAAATTTATGGGATATAATCGTTTATATCGACAGGAAGGTTTTTAAAAATAGTTGGAACTAAAAAAAATCTACATCTTCGTCCTTAATAGTTATTACAAGTGGGCACTACAAATCTTCTCATAAATGATAAATGATTTTATTTCTGTAAGTAGGTTTGCACAAACACTTTTACACGTCAATCATATTTTTAAAAACTAGATGAGGTCGGCGTTTCCTATCTGACTACTCTGAGAAGAAAGGCCGAAACAAACTCAGAGGTCATAGTCTCTTTTAAAGTCCAGACATAATCTTGGTCAGGATATATGAAGACCATGTAGATCGATGTCTGAGATGGTCTTTTGAGGAAAGAACCATACAGATTGAGTAGACCTGTCCAGTCAGTGCACGCATTTGTCAGAATTCGTGCAGCTCAACTCAAAACTTAAGGAGTTCAACGATTCAAAGAACAATACCAAAGAAAGGACATTTGGGTAGGTCACATAAATTACTCAAACTGCCAGACCATGACAAAAACTAACAGAACAAAGAAAATAATAAAATAAAAAATAAAAAGTAAAAATAAAATGACCCACATTGTCTTCACATTCACAATAATTAAAATAATATAATACTTTACAAAGTAAGCAAATGTCATTGTTTATATAAAATTAATTAATGTCAATGTGTATATAGAAAAATAAAAAAATATTAAAAATGCAAAAATTGGAAGCAGCTCAATCCCAAGCTTTTTTGTCCTCAATATAATCTTTAACAGTATAAAAGGCTTTCTGGCACAACTTACGTTTAATGAATAATTTGAATTTATTAAGGCTTAGATCTTGAACTTGGCTTGGTAGTTTATTGTAAAAGCGTATACATTGGCATCTGAACGAGCCACCTATTTTCTTGAGCCTCGTTGTAGGTACAACAAATTTGTGTTTGTTCCTAGTATTTATATCACTGTATTTTTTAAACAATTTTATATTTTTATGGGCATATAAGAGATTTTCATAAATATACTGAGAAGGCACAGTCATTATATTAATCTCTATTATTATATTATATATCATATTATTATACACCATCATAATATTATTATGTACGCCATGTAAATCTTACTAATCCTACTATTATATTTTAAACGCGAAAGTTTGTGAGGATGGATGGATGGATGTTTGTTACTCTTTCACGCAAAAACTACTGAACGGATTTGGATGAAATTTGGCACAGAGATTGTTTATAACCAGAATTAACACACAGGATTTATCTCGATATTCCCAAGGGATCTAAACTTATGCGGGTGAAACCCGCCGATATAAAAATATAGAATTTTTTCAAAGGGTGACACAATGGACGGTATTATTGCTAAGAGCGACCTTTTAAAGAAAATCTTTGGACGGATTAAAAAGGGGAAACTATAAATAATATACTAAATATAATTAACTCCTTAACTCTTCAACGACAGTTGAAGATATTCTTAAACGTATTTTTGTCGCTACAATTCAAGTAAAAGTGACAGAGACAGCATTAGTTTTAGCGGTGAATTAAAATCTGAACCTCAGACGTAAACGACGTAAATAGTTATCTTCTGGGCTTGCTCGTTCCATTATAGACCTCATCCATCGCTTTCCACCAGGCAAGATCGAGGTCAAGAGCTAGCCCATTTTGAAATAAAAATAAACAATACTGACTCCAGTTCTTATATATAAATCGCAAGAACCAGCTCTGTTAGATGGAATAAGCATTTCAAGATTTAAAATTAAGCTATGATTTATGGCAGTATAATATCCAACCCCGTACCCATGTACGCTTATTTGACTCATAATGTTGTTTACTTCTGAGGTACATAAACTGAGTTACGTTTGTGTATTCGACCACAACTTTTCACACGATTTCTGAATTAGAATTTGAAGTTGAGATTTTTTTAGAATCTCACAGCTGCATTACTGATGACTTCTTCAATGTAGCCCACGAAATTTCAAATGTCCTCTGTTTTTTGCAAATAAATATTGAATTCCATCTTAAAAAATGGCGAATTCTTCAATTTAAAGTGAAGTAGAATTTAACAAATTCTCAACTTCAAATTCTCAATTCGGAAACCGAGTAAATTAAGCTTCAATTACTCGGTTTCTGAATTGAGAATTAAGACAGCTGTCTCAAAGCCCGAAAATGATTAAAAGCAAAATATAATTCGAAAACAGAAGCGACAGGTCTCATTTCCTCCTTCCGTCAGACAAATGACGTGGTAGTTACACGGTCAATTGAATCGGCCGCAATTACTGTCAGTCAAGATTTTATCATTTCAGTTTGAAACAGACACAAAAACACGCAATGCAGGTGCGATTTATCTACTTGCGACAGACGTGGGGCATACATTTTTCATGTGCGTAATAAAATGGGTAAGGGGGCGGACAGACAACCGTCTCTTAAAAAGTTTGTAAGAGACTTATCATGTTTCAAAGAAATCTGAGATAGGTCCTGTAATTTTATAAGTTAAAATTGAGTCTAGCCGACTTTCACTCATCCTTATTTTTTTTAAATAAGAATGAAATACTGTTTGTTGGTTAGAGCTTCACTTGAGAACGGCTGGATGGATTTGGCAATTTTTTGTTTTAAAATGTTCGTAATAGTCCAAAAAAGGGATTTATGAAAAATAAAATGGAAAAGGTGACTGAAAAATTAGAAAATTCGGGAAAACCTCAAAGTGTTTTGACTAAGGGATTTTTGTATGAAAATATCAAGACTATATTGAAATTGTGACAGGATACCGTCTGTAGTGTCAGCTAGATAAAAGTAATTAGTGTAAAAATGCTGCAAAAACAGAGATAATAATAAAACATAGCCATCCCTAAGTATTGCTGCTAAGACATTTAAGGCCCTACCTCGAAAATCTAAAATCCTTGAAAACCTACTATACAAGCGAAAGTGATGCAATTACTTTTGAAACTCAAAAGAAGAGTGATGGCTATAATGTGCGTGCGCTCGGAATAAAACAACGTATGTGCCAAAACGAATTTACTCCTTTTTTAACAAAATAAATGAATTAAATTTAATACTATTTTGAGTAAACTTTGATATGATTATTCTCTATGTTATAAAGTAAATTCCATTGAATAAATCTTAAGCGTTACGCTGTGATGTCGAAAATAGGTAAAAAAATTAATATAACTTCATTGGAACGTGTATTCCTTTTACATGATGCTAGACCAAAGAGTCAAAAAACACATTCCAAAATGTTAAATCCCTATTCCACATACTTAACAACTTACATGAAATAGAAAAACTAATTTTTTTTTCAATATATCACCTTAATTCGAGTCTGTGGAAAATCGGACACCGAACGTTCGGCATTTGTCGAACACAAATCGGTCATCTGCACCCAGCCTAAGAGATTCTACAACTCCGTTGCGTAACCAACTCTTTATAGTAATAAAGTGTCAGTAAATTCTCCAGTAAAGCTGAGGGATCATAATTTAAAATTTAGCACTTAATCAAGCTACAGCTGACAATCACGATTTACGTCTCCTCTGTGGACATTTCATTTTCTACTCAATTACTTTCCTCTGGTCTTTAAGAGATAATGCGATTAATTTTTAATCTGATCAGAAGGTATCATTAATCTGATGGGGATCGCAGCAGTCCGAGAGTAAATTAATGAAATTATTGTTGCTCAGGAGCAGTGATGGCCCAGTGGTCACGGCCGCGACTTACGAGTTGTAGGCCGTAGGTTCGAACCCAGTCAGACGGCTTTACTTTGTGTAAATTCTATCATCACCACTACTCTCAAAACGGTGAAGGAAAATATCGTGAGGAAACCGGCATGTCCTAGAACCAACATTCGAAGACATGTGACATCTACCAATCCGCACTTGGCCCGCGTGGTAGATTACGGCCCACCCCCTCTCACAGAGAGGAGGCCTGTGTCCCAACAGTGGGAACATTATAGGCTGAGTATGTATATATGTATCGTTGCTTATTGTAGCTAGAGCCTGAATATTTAAAATTACTGTTGATTTACGGTTGAAACGAACAATCATTTCGGAGAGAATTTTGTTTTTGTGTTCTTTGTTAATCGGACGTGTTTTGTTTTCTAGTTTGGTGAAACGGCTCTGGAGCGTGGTATGAATTACAATGATTTAAAATAATTTTTACGACAATATTTCGAGTAATTTTGTTATGGTTTATGTTTATTTTTACCCGACCACGGCGAAGCAAAAAGGAGGGTAGTATATAGTATGTATGTTCATCTGTTCCCTCATAACTTCTAAACTTCTTATCATAAATTGACAAATGAGGTATCGTTGGAAGCATCTTGATTGTCCGCTGGTTGCAGGATGTAACGTCCCATTACATTTAATATGGCGCCCTCTAGAGAACATAATGCCATGAACTAAAAGAAAATTAAACCTACCATAATAAAAGAATACATTGGCAAAGCGGCTTATACGAGTAACTACGGCTATCCTCTGAACATCATTATGAATATGTATTAAATACATTAAAATTTCTTGCGTGTAATTTGTTTATTTAATAGACATTAAATATTGAATAGTTTGTACATAACAATTTCTGATAAAAAAAAATTTTTGTTTCATACCCTTATAGAGCGTGATTTTTCAGTAGTTATTTATCCATTGTGCACATGTAATACGTTGCTATATCATAGTGGTAGTAGGTAATTTCATGACAGTTTAATTATAGTTGTCTGCAGTTGACAGAGTAATGAGTTTCGCGTGATACAAGGTTTTTTCATTAAACATAGTTACTTTTGCTTATTTATTTGAAATAACTGTTTCAAAACGATTGCGTGCTTTGGAGGATAGATAATTGCATTACGACAAAGCCGACCAATGCAAATGTTCCACTAAGATTACGTCGCTGACGTAGCCGCTACGGCTCGTAGACGCTGACGTCAGCGGCTACGAGCCGTAGCAGCTACGTAGACAACTTCTTGAATAAAAGCTTCTTATGGGTGTCTGCTTTCTTAAGTATACCCTAAACAACTTGAATTATTAAAGTGGAGTTTAAATATTCGTGTTTTAGAATCATTTATGATAAGTATTCAATAATTTTTTTTAACAGAAAGTTGCAGTCATTTGCCTAGAACACCTGTTAACACACATAGAACTCCTGTTATTATTTATTGAAGTCACAATTTTATAATCTGTTTGTAACAAAGTCAAATAATTAAAAGACAGAGATAAAAATAAAAATCTTTTGTGGTACGAAAATTAACATTAAAATGAAATTCCTCATTTTTACGATTCACTTCAGGGTTGAGAAATGTTCAGAGAACTTTAATTAATCAAAGAAGATCTTTAATCTAATTTGGAAAGTTAAAAAACTGCTTTGTGTAATGTCGTCAAAATTAGAAGAAAAAATCTTCTTCATATTTTAATGAAAAAATTATAATGCTTTTAGAGAATTTATTTATTTATACTTAGTTGTTAGCATTTTATAAAAAAAATTGTTACACCAAACATAAATGTTTTTCATTTGTTATTTGTCATTAAAACGACTAAATAAATAAAACCAAACTTAATAACAGAAAAATAAAACACAAAAGGTGACCGTGTGAAATGTATTTGAAAACTACTTAAATGTTTCGTTCCGCGTCGGTAAGAATAACTTGTTTAAAAAGATATTTCGATTTGAATTCCTGTAATTATTACCAGAGCGCTATAAAAAACTTTCATTTCAATAGCTTTCCGATCCAATAACCGTTCATTTCTTGTTCATTCTTTCGATTGATTTCTTTCGATGAAGCGATTGCTGTTTGACCTCTACGGAGCGTGAGAAACCATAATTGTAGGTACTCGTGGCAAAAAACTGTTCTTTCGGAATGATCTTAACGCTTAGAAATCGAAGAAATTGATGTTTTTTGGGCTATGGTAACATGTTTCTATGCTAGATATTTCTCGTAAAGTAAAGATTAAGTACTTGTTTACTCCCCGTTCGTCGAAAAAAGGTATAAATGTGGTTAAAGAATATTTATTTACTCAAAAGAAATTTACTACAAATTTCACTTAAGGGGATTACAAGACCTAAACGCTAAAAACGTAAGTTTTATAATGCCTAAAAGTATATGATCGACTACAGTAAACAAAACCAGAAAAATATATGATATTCTTCAGGATATAATATGCTAGTTAGATAGTTGAAAACATAATACAACTAATTTGATACGATAGAAAAAAAACATGAAATACCTCTAAAAACATTATTTTTACAATAAAAACTATACTAATATTCATCTGATTTTTATCAGATTATTCTACAAGCAACATAGTAAAGCACTAGTGTTTTAATTTTTTTGTCCAAATAATAGATTTTTTGTAAATAGATAATTGCTTCATATTTTGCAATAAATTACCAGCATTGTGTCATCGCGCTACTCTTTCTTTTCTATGCAGTTGGACTGTGACCGCGCTTTAGGTTATGTAGTCCTGTAAGCCCCTTAAGTTGCGACTGCCAAAATAATACAGAACATGAAAAGTAGATTAGGGGACAAATAGCCTTAGGGCGAATTTCACCAAACTTTTATACTTAGAATAAGCCTCAACCTGAGAATAAATTTTGAATTTTTGTCAGTTTCCATACTAGAACTGTTAGACGTCAATTTTATTCCACGGATTAAAGATAATGAGCCCTTAGCCTCCTTAAGGATAAGTATAATAATATTTCAGTAGGTATTAATAATACTATTTTGTTCACAGTATGCCGTCAAGACAGTGGCAACAACCGACCTCGAGACCAAAGCACAGTATCGGAATCTTCCAGAAGGTTCAGGACCGAGTTCTTAGAAGACTGGCCACAGACCCCTGGAGCGCCATACTTTGACCCCAGTACACCTGACAACGTAACCGGTCTCGTGGGACACCCGGTCCTTTTGCTGTGCAAAGTGAAGAATTTACAGAATAGAACTGTGAGTACTTTTTTTAATCAACAGAGCTTCTATCCGTGTCCTAATGGGGGATTTATACTTGGTCGATTTTCGCCGTGCGGCTGGTCGCTTTGCAAATCGCCTCACAAGTCGAATCATCACCCCATTTACACCGGTCGATAATAATCGCAGGTGACTAGTGTATTTTTCATCAAAATTTCGACCTTCATGAGGCGGGCGATCACCTGCAATTTAGCATTTTCACGGTAGATTTTCGTCACCCGCCGCATGCGACCGCACAACAAAAGTCAAAACCTACTTTGGAATTTGAGATTTAAGTCACCGCGTGCACCCTAGCCGAATTGCCGTTTAGAAAATTGATTTTCACCGTGCGGTGAACATCGTGCAGATTGTAGTCACCTCAGTAAAGCCCGCATAATCGAAAGCATCCGTCGCGAAAACACAATCAACGCCATCGTTTATATGAATTGACGTGCAAACGCGACTTGATTGATCGCGTTATCGCGGATTTGTGTGACGATCGATTTACGGTTCGGACACGGCACTAGGCCGTCAGAACAGCTTTGCTTAACCCTTTGGTGAATACAAGCGTGGTGTTATGTGTGTTGTTATCGGTGTGTGGCCGCCATTAGTCACATCTTTTTCACTTGACACACATTTAACTCAGATTATTTTTGCAGTTCTGAGAAATATCCCTACAGTACATATTTATAACAGCAATTTAGCTTCTAAATGTTAGGAACAAATGCATCAAAAGACTAATTACCACGCTCTATTTCCGATTTAGCAAATGCTCAGACTGAATAGGGACCATTGGCTGGAGCTTCAAAGTCCTGTCCCTCTATTTCAGTCACAGTTTCCGTTCATACTTCTAGGATGAATAGTGAGCTAGTCGCATTGAAATCCGTGCTTAACTGTAGTGTTACGTTATTGGCAGTTATGTACTGAATGATTGGTCTATAGAATATTCAGTCGGAGTTGGATATAGGAATTAATTGATTGTGATGTTTTGTTTTGTGCTCTTATAGTGACAAGGGTCTTGTCTAAAACGATGTAGATTAGTTTAGGGATCGTTGATGTTTCTATCTTCATCAGATAGTAATAGTTCAGAATAATGGCAATAAAATCATTGGATTTTTATTTATTGAAATTATTGTTTTTTAACGAGAACTGTTGAGGCCCAGTGATAACGACCGCGACTTACGAGTCATAGGTTCGATCCCAGACGCTTTAATATTTTATGAATTATTTCATCATCCATGCTCTCAAAACGATGAAGGAAAACATCGTGATGATACCACCAGCATTTCCTAGAACCAAAAAATTTAAGACATCATTGTGATATCTACCAACCCGCACTGGGCCTGAGTGGTGGATTTCAGCCCACTGCCTCTGAGAGGAGGCCTGTGTCCCAGCAGTGGAAAGATTATAATATGATTGTTTTTTAAGAGAAAAATAAAACATTAAACATACATGACATTAAACATACTTGCAATAGTCATCGAGAGTTTTAAAGATATTTTTTTTTAGTCTGTGACAAATATATAAATTTTCTATATATTTTCTTCCATTGATGTTAAGGATTGCTTCTTATCTTTTTAAAACAGCCATTGAATGAAAATATCAGATTTTAGTTAAAACAAAGAAAATTCAAAACTTATCAGCCCCAAGAATCCAGCATATCCAAATTTCAGCAATTTAAACAAAACTGCAGCAGAACAGCTCAGGTTAACAAAATTTGTATAAGTGCTCAAAGTTATGATAAAGTTCTGTTCAGGAACAGGTGTCGCAAGATTGTTTGGTTGTACCTATAGAAACTGTAATATCAAGCTCGGATATAGGTCTCGCAAAGTCTTCGAATACAGTTTTGCTCGACTTTACAATAGGCAATTTCCGATTCGTGTAGAACTCATTTCTGCAACGGAACCCAAAGCGCTTTGGGAGTTGAAAGGCAGTCTTGAAATTACGCAACTTAGGTCCTTGTTACCTGTTGGGTATATAGTGGGATTGACTAAAGATATTGGCTTTGTAAATATCTTTAGACATTTTATCATCACGTTCAATAAAGAGTTTTCTGCTTTTTCATTTCTGCGTGCACCTCTATTCTTGATGGATACTATTTTAACTAATTTGTGAAAGGATGACAAAAAATTGTATAGTTCTTTTCTTTTGGCAAAAAAACTTTGGAAGTTATCAGAGTCGGCCTTAGGCATGCAGGCTACTAATGGCTGTAATGTGATTAAGTAATCAAATAAATAGACTTACTAGATGTTTTTATGTGGCCAAAATCAAACAAATCGTCATCAAAGACGGTTGTAGTAGTTTTTCTCAAACACATTATTTGTATTGACGTGGGCCTATCAGGGCTTCATAATAGAAAATACACTCTTGTGTTTTTATTTTACATTTATCGTCTAAATGTATTGTTACTTTTTCATTTACCTTTTCTAAAGAAATGAATTTTAAATTTTAACTGTCTTCTTTTATTATCTTCACTTGCTTTATGTCTGTCAATACCATTATCATCATCACAAGTTTGGTTATTCTTGGAATCTTGGTTAAACATACGAATAACTATTTTCTTGTTATCATTGTTCGACCCATCTCAAATAAGTTAGACAGGGCAATCCACTGGATTAGTTATCGCGATGCCATTTTGATTAACCCAACGGTATTTCTAAGGTTATTCGATAAGTTTCATGTACTTCAGTTTGTAATGTATGTTTAGATGAGAAGTTTGGTATAATAGTGTTTGAATTGGTATTGAAATTCAGTTTACTTTCCATCTATCAATATTTTGGGTTTGAACGTTTAAGTTTATTTAAGTAACTCTTAGGTCCTAAATTTACACACATAGTTAGAAACACTTCTAAGACTTCGCTTCGTCATTCTGTATTTATGAGCGGTTCAGTACTTCATCAGATGTGTTTTAAAGGAACACGCTTTCTTTAAGTAATATATCGCCGTCATGCTGCCAAAACCGATTATCTGCAATTTGGTCAATTTTGTGTTAAAAATATCAATCGATTCAGTTTTTCATTTCTGTCGTCTGCCAATATCGGTTAAACGCAGAAACCCATTAGTTGCAGAGATACTATGTGCATAATAAAGGGTAATTGATCAATGTCTGTAAAAAGTCGCCAGACAAAAACGATTAAATTTGTTTAATGATAGGTTTTTCGATATTACGCTTGCTAAATAATATTAAACTCGTTTAATCGATTTTCTCATTTACGCACTGGAGCAGGTCTACAGATGATTTATTCTGCCATAGTATTTCAAATGCCGTTAGCCGTTTTTGGAAAAATATTTACTTATTGAAAACTTTAATAACATACGTCAGCAAAAATTAAATTATTAACTTTAACTCATTTTGGCCCGCGCCCTTAACATGCAAGATGAAATAATGTTTTTGTGAAAAATATAATTATATGCATTTAATTGATTTCGGGTATACTTACTACGGGTTCTATTAGATAAACGTCTCTGCAGCCAAAAGCGATTAAATGATGATACCTATAGATGCCAGGGATTCGCGTTGGCGCGCGGCGCAGTTAGTTCGTCCATTCATTCAATTTTCATTACGACGCGGCACATTCGGCTCGACGAAACTCAAACTCAAACCATTTATTTCAATTAAACCATTTACAGGCACTTTTGAATTGTCAAGAAGTCGGTCAGTCAGAAAAAATGAAGCTAGTTGCCCATTCCAAAGCGTAGGTACAGACGCCAGCACATCAACCTACCCCTAACTGTCAAATTTTCCCAATCAACATTGAACCTTATGCTTTAGCGATAAAGATGAAAATCTATTACAGAAATCTGACAGATTGTAGTAGGTTGATGTGCTGGCGTCTGTACCTATGGAGAAGAACGGGCAAGAAACTCCATGGACACTCTTTTAAATTATGTTTTTACAAAAATATTAGTTACATCATTTATTTTGAATTTATAATCATATGTGAGAACGATGTAAAAAAAGGAAACTGTAACGGTTAACCAACAGTCGATTGGCCCATGAACCATTGGTCAACATTATCTGTAAACCTTTAACTTTTCATCCAAAGGATTTTACACCCATGAACGTTTCGCCAACATAACTCTATGTTAGTGAACGCTTAACCAACATGATGTTTTGACCAATAACTTTTCACCCAAAGAATAAGGCCAACAGACAGCGGGAAAGGTGAAAGTAAATAAAGGCTTGTAAAAATAATAAAAAATATGATAGTTTTTAAATACTATTGCTCCGCCCCGTGGGGAAGATCACGTGGCGGGTCTAAGTTGGTTTACAAGCAATAATAAATAAGACATAGTCGACTATTTCTGTGAAAAGGGTTTAATGTAACCTAACCATACCTAACCTCGGGGTGCCCTTCGCTCGCTTTGCTCGCTCACTTGAACCGTTATCATCCACTTCGAACCTAAGTCCGAGTCGGGGTGCCCCAAGTCCCGAGCTCGCTTGGCTCGCTCTAGAATCCTAAGTTCTATTTGACATGGGTCAATTGTTCTTTGGGTGAAAAGTCATTGGTCAAAACATTATGTTGGTTGAGATGAGACTTACGCGTTAAAAGCGTCCAGAGTACAGCAAATAGTAACAAAACAACAATCCAAAATAAAATAATTCAAAATAAGCCGAGGCAGCTAAGTGATGACCAGCCCCAACTGACGGCGCCCGTTCACGAACATGACGCATAGATCAGCACCATTCAGCTCAACCATTTTGAAGGGAGCTAAATGATCCAACACACACGCCACCGTCAGCGAGACATTTGTGTGAGCATGACATACTATCAGCCGCCAGGGCTCATTCAAGTCAATGAAAGACATTACCCGGTAAATGGTAGCACTATAGTACATAGAACTCACATCTGTGCTATGCAATTATACAATACAAAGAAAATTGAGTTTATACAATGCAAAGATAGTCTTACAATCTTCAGCAGCTCCAACAGAATTTTCAAGTGTTAATCAATTAGTTGTGGTTGTGGAGCAGGACCAGCATTGAGCCAGGCATTTTTATCAGCGATGTAGTCTAACCTAACCTAACCTAACTTATAATATGCCTGCCTGCATAGTGTGCGTTTTATACAAGACTTGAATTTTGTCTCATTCAGTTGAAGAATGTGGGGAGGTATTTTATTATAACATTTTAAACAGTACCCCATAAAAGATGAGTCTACTTTAGCCAGTCTGAAACCTGGTTGAACTAATAGGTCCCTATTTCTAGTACTATAATTATGTCTTTCACCTCTTTTGTTAAAATGATGTAAATTTTTCCTTACATACATTATGTTTTCGTAGATATATTGACAAGGCACCGTCATGATGTTAATTTCCTTAAACAATTCCCTTAGAGAATCACGCCTGCGGAGATTATATATGGCTCTGATGGCTCTTTTCTGCAGAATAAAAATAGAATCGATGTCTGCAGCCCGTCCCCAAAGTAAAATACCGTAAGACATGACACTATGAAAGTAACTAAAGTAGACTAGTCTCGCGGTATCTATATCAGTGAATTGACGGATTTTTCTGACAGCAAAAGCTGCTGAACTTAGCCGTCCTGCAAGAGATGTTAAATGAGGACCCCATTGTAGCCTTGAGTCGAGCGTGATCCCTAGGAAAACAGTTTTATCGACGAATTCTAGTTTCTCTTGATTCAATATTATCTCATAATCACTACCTTTGACATTTGGTAAAGAAAATCTTATGCACTTAGTTTTATTTCCATTTAATATTTAATTTCCATTTAATTAAACACCTCGTAACAAACAAAAACTCGATTACCAAGTAATTATTTACATTGATCTTTTAAAATCAAGCTCAATAGCAATATCCAGCAGTGGGTTATAAAGTAGCCTGTGTTAATCCTGTGCCTTATCTATCCACCTACCAACTTTCATCTAAATCCGTTCAGTAGTTTCAGAGATTAATTTTGAAAGAGACCTGTGTCCAGCAGTGAGATACAAAGTAGTCTATGTGTTAATCCTTTGCCTTATCTATCTACTTACCGAATTTCATCCAAAACCGTTCTGTAGTTTCGGATATTAACGTGTACAGACAAAATGTATAGATGAGTATAAAAAGAATAAATGAAAAATTCTTAATTTTTTCGTCAGGTAAAACTAGCTAAAATTATGTCTAACTCTTTTTTCTGTTCTTCTGATAACATTCAATAGACACAACATTTTCTACATATGTATAATTGTACAATGAATATCTGCTTCTATGGATTATTAAAATTGTAAGACTTAAAGGTTCAAATTTAACAAAAAACTATTTTTGATAATTGGCAGCCAAAATTGATTAAAAGCAGTCCTCTCGGAGATATTTTTTTATTTTTATTCGTTTCTATAAGGATAAACGAATCAACTAGTCTTGCTTTCTACAGAAGGATAAATAATGCATCGGAAAAGAACTAAAAATATTAATGAAAGCTAGTATTTAACAAAACAATCTACAGTAAACTTTCAAATTGATTTATCTCTAATTGCATTATTGTGCATTTAGCTAACTTTGGCAGCATGACGACGATATTTAATATTGTAAAAGATTTTTCACATCAGTGATATGGCTAAAATTCTGCATACGTCATAACGATTTTTGCTCACTCGTAATCTTGGTTATCTTTCATTGGAGAGGTCAATAAAAAATACCAGAGTAGACCGGCGCGGGGTTGTTGCGTAACGTTTTTAGAACATTTATATTATGAAGCAATGGATTAGCAATATCCTTCAAAATTATTCAGATTGAGATTGATAGTGTGTTCACTTACGCAATTAGGTTCAAAGTGCTGGAGGCAAGTTATTCCGGCACACACTTTGCAAAGAAAAGAGGTAGCAAAAAATGTGAAAACCTTTTTTTTTACGTCGCAAACCGTTGTCATACTATCGTGCTGTTTCGGCAGTGATTTTAATGACGCCCGTCATGAAGACGTGTGAGAGTCTTTTTGTCTCTTTATGTTATTTTTGTCGTGCAGGTGTCCTGGGTCCGTCACCGCGACATCCACCTGCTGACGGTGGGCCGCTACACGTACACGTCTGACCAGCGCTTCGAGGCGCAGCACAAGCCACGCTCCGAGGAGTGGGCGCTGCGCATCCGCAGCCCGCAGCGCCGGGACTCCGGCCAGTACGAGTGCCAGATATCCACCACGCCGCCTATAGGGCATGCTGTACATCTAAATATAGTAGGTCAGTGATCAAAGATTCTTATCGTTTTTATGAATTTTCACAAACTTTTATTAAGATATCGAAAAGAATAAGTGTAAAAAATTATAATTCGGTAATAAACTCGGAACTAAAACCTGACTGTAATTCAAGCATGCTTTCCTATAATTTAGATGCATGCGAGATCTATAAAATTTGACGTTACCCACCATGGGCAACTACACAGAAGAAGGGCGGACTTTATATAAATAAATAGTAGTCGAAAATCGTAAGTTTTTGAACAATTTCAATGTGTTAGTTTTGAGCTGTGTGGAAATACAAGGTTTATTCTCAAGAATTCCAGTGTTTACTATCCATATAAGCATCTAACGTCTTGTTTTCGTCCACTAAAACGTTATCACGACCATGAATAACTAGAACACTAATTCCCACTTCCAAAGTACTTCTAAAATACTTACCCACATGCATTCCTATTATTTGGATACGTTCCAATTACTCTGAATGAGGTCCATTCAAAACTTGGATTCGGCCGCCAAATTCAGGGCCATTCGAAACTGTCCAAAGATTGTAACAAACTACGTTACTGCACCATATTTTTCACAAGAATCTAGAAAATACTTTGTAGCCAATAGACGTTTGTGAATCGGAGAAATTCTTGGCACTAAACTTGAATTCGACACAAATAGCTCGATGTCACGGCAGATCATGGAAAAGTAAAAATTGGAACGAGCATGAGGTCAACTGGTGGTAATAAAACGGGTGCCTCATCTTTTTTGGATTCTGCCATCATACGGTGAATTGCCGTAATTACTACGAAGTGTAAATTCATAGGGATTTTCTTGTTACAATCTGTAAATTATTATTTTAAATAGTAAGATCTTAACTGAATTATTAGAAAGTATTTTCATAATACTTAGTGGCACAAATAATAGGTGGAGAGATATTTTTTAGGATGGAAAATAAAACATAATAATTTCAAAAATATCCCGCGCACCCCCCAATGCCTTGATACAAAGATGAAAAGCCGTAAAATCACGGTCGATAAATGTGATAATATAAAAAGGTCTAAAATAAAGTTACGGCTTTTTAAGTATGCAAACTGGTTTTCCTAATAAGAAAGGGCTCAACCGTGTAAATTATGGCTTTTCGTTTTATAGCATTTTTAACTATTTGTAACTTTGTAAGTATGGACAGTGAATAATTTGCCACTATTCAGCTATCACAGTACCTTTGCACGACCAGATTAGATTATGACATAAACTTAAATCTAATAACTCCATTAGCGCGCTTAAGACTCAATTTATAATACCTATTTCATTCGTAAGGTAGGACAATGAACATAGGATTGCAGAAACTTTCGGAAGCAACTTTAGATAGAGAAAAACCAAACTTAAATAGAACACTTTCCCAAAACTATTGTCTGCAAGGCTTGTACTTCACACTGGCATCGTCTGTTCAAACTTGCTATTATCACAACCAAACCACGATAGTGACAAAATTTTAGATGGAAAGTGAAGACGGTGTCCCTACAGCTGCATGAAATGGCCTTGTGACAGCAACAAAATACAAAGTGACCACGATATGGACGGCTTCTTGCGCGTCGAGTGCCGTGAGGTCGGTAGGATTACCACATGATCGCCACGGCCCACGACGCGCAACCGGTAACTCCACGTAACTTGCATACTCTGAGCGCGGCCACATTTTTGTCTCTGCGGTGTGGTTGTGCATTGGCACGCCTGTACAGACCCTAAAACACAATGTACCGTATGTTTACTTTGTCCGTGTGTTGTTCTATTATTATTTCATTCAATATTAAAGTTATTTAGGTTATTACATTGTTTGTTTGCTCTTAGTTAGGAAATGGTGAGTAGATATTGTTTTAGGTTACCGAAAGTTTATTTAGCGTAAGGGTTGGGGTTCTATTTTATGTTTTGTGTTGATTTAAGAGACATTATATATGGAATGCGGAATAGTTATTAAGTTATTACAACTGTTCGAAACTAAATATTGAATTATTATATCCACTAGCAGCGCCCCGCGGTTTCACCCGCATAAGTTTCGATCCCGTGGGGATATACCTATGTGTTAATCCACTATACATATGTGTGCCAAATTTAATCCAAATTAGTGCAGTAGTTTTTTCATAAAAGAGTAACAAACATCCATCCATCCATCCTCGTAAACTTTCGCGTTTATAATATTAGTAGGATAGGATGAAAATAGGTTTTTATTACTGTGTGTACTGGCCATAAGACTATAAACACAATAGGATATTGAACTCTATGGCCCGCCAACATCAATAGCTAAATACTTTGTCCCAGTCATCATGCTTGACTGAAACAGAACGATGTCTTAAATTCGTTTAGCACTAAGCACACAATTATAGTAATTCGTGGCGCGAGCCTTAGGGCCAAAATGTTAGAAATACTTTTTAAATAAAACACTTTTTAGGGTTTCGTACCAAAATGGTAAAAGGAACCCTTATGGTGTGACTCAGTCTGTCTGTCTGTCACAGCTGGATATCTCAAGAAGATAGTTTTAGATGACGTTTGCCCAACTATTTTGCAATTAAGAAAGAAATGCTTTTTTTTTTTGCAACACGGACTGAAAGGGGTTCTGAAAAATTCGAAGTGGGGCTACTAGGGCATGTGGGGTATCATATGATTTTTTTATTTTTATTATCTACTATTTTAGGGGCTTTTGGTCACAACACGACAATGTCAGCCCCATCATAACCTAATTCAATAAAAGCTTTACACTATTCAGATTTCAAAACCTTATATACTATTTTATAAAGTAAGATAACTGCATTCGAAACAGGCTCTGATAATATGCTTTGAACAAAACCAACATCTATCAAATTCATTTTGAAGGTATTCATCAGCGCCTCTCTAGCAGATCGGGTCCTAACGCACTCCACCAACAAGTGATGGACGTCCTCCATCGTATGACATTGTGTACAATTGGGGCTGTCATCTTTATTTTTTATTTTTTTTTCTACTTTTGATGGAAAATGTAAAAAAAAATACCGTTCCCCCCTTATCTCCGAAGTTTGCATAGAGAAAAATCTGAAATTATTCTATGTGATAGAAGTTTATGTAAAGATTACAGGAAAAATAAAATTATGTCTGTAAATAGAAAACTTTTTCAGAAATCATCAACAAAAGTTACATTAGTTCTACTATCGGTCAAGAGATGGCGCAGACCTAAAACTGCAATATTCTACACCGCAGCGAGCAGTGTTAAAATTCTCTGACAAATATAGGCCACGCCGATGAAAATGGTACGCAACCCTCGGTGCGCGAGTCTGACTCGCTCTTGACCGGTTTTTCTAGAAGAAACTCGACCTTTTTCCATAAATAACTTGAATATTACTATTAAAACACACTACAATGAATACCATTCAAGTCTCCCTAATGCCTTCAAAGGATAGAAAAATATGTACCTAGAAAAATGTCCTTTCGCCTTTCTACCCGATGTGTAATGGAACCCTCGTGTTAAGGAACAGCAGCTGTCTCTCACAAGATGTCAAAGTTTCCTTAGGAGTAATGAAGCAGAATTTCATGGCAACTATTTTTTGTTAAAGGTTGCTTGGTATCCTCCGCGTTATTGCGTTTTTGTGAGTGATGGTTATGTATGGAGCTGTGAGTTACGTGTTTCAATATTCGATGTTCTATTGTTTGGTACGTTCGAAATGAGTTTATTGCTCTAGTTGAGTCGTTGCCTTAAGTATCCTTTTTTTGAAGACAAGTAGCTGAAGTAGGTACAGATTTTCTTTCTAGCATTTTATTTATCACATTTTATTATATTGGAGCAGTGATGGCCCAGCAGTAACGGCCCGACTTACGAGTTGTATGTCAAGGGCTCGAATCCAGACAGGCGCTTTACTTTGTGTAAATTATTTCATCACCACTGCTCTCAAAACGGTGAAGGACAACATCGTGAGAATACCGGTATGTCCTAGAACCAAAAAGTCGAAGATATGTGACATCTATCAACCCGCACTGGGCCCGCGTCGTAGATTTTAGCCCACTGCCTCTCCGAGCCTCTCCTCTCAGAGGAGGCCGGAGTCCCAGCAGTGAGAACATTATAGGCTGATTATATATATTTTATTTATCATCTGCCTAGCTTTTTCCCAACTATGTTGCGGTCGGCTTCCAGTCTAATCGGATGCTGCTGAATACCAATATTTTACCACAAATTACAGCAGGAACCCACGACTTAAAGTTCTTTTCGAGGCACAGAGGGTATGTAAAGATGGTCACCCATCCGCGGAACGACCACGGCAAGCGTAGCTTAACCTAATCTATCGACCCGTGCGGCAGTTATTATTACTCAGCGATGATACTAAATCTTACTAAAACATACTAAATCTCTCTAGTATATTATCCTTACCACAAAACTAGTCGGTTATGTGTATTATCAAAGGGTTCAGAAAATAGGTTAACATGATATTCGGTAAAATGTTGCCTGTACTCATGTTTATTTTAGTTCAAGTAGAGCTTGGTAAAATCAAGAAATCTAAGAAGTATATTATTATAGTGTTTTTTTTAATTTCGTTTTCTTGTACATTTAATTTTATTTTTGACAACTTAGCACGTGAGATGTTTTAAACATCAACGTGTTTTCAATTGTAAAGTTTGGAAGAAGTTTTTACCCGCACGTGATTTCTTGGGCAGAATTTATTTATTTACAAACTTAGCACAGTTTGCACTTTGCAGTTTGAAAATAGTTTTAGTTTTATTTGTTTAGGGAATAAGACAACTACAGTTCATAAGTTTATAAAGATATTTCAGCAGTTTAGAAACCACAGGTAACAGAGGGGACGAAGTGTGAGAAGTTCTGAGTTTTATTTTTGTTTTGAAACTATAAACTCGTACGTTTCTATAAGAATAACCATTTTTTTAAAGCTTACAGCCATACAGCTGTTTTATTTCCCTCGCAGCCGAGTCCGGCGTTAAGCAGCCTGCTTTGTTGTTTCATCGATGCGTGAGTTCCAGTACCTTATTCATCTTCTGGGCACGCTCGTTCCAGCATAGACCTCTTCCATCGCTTTCCATCAGGCGTGATCGAGGTCAAGAGCGGGCCCATTCAGCAGCAAAAAAAAAATTGTTTACGTCATAAAAATAGTGAACAAAAAAATTAACAAAATAGTGAATAGTGACAGTAACAGTGGTGGAATTGGCCTTAGGTCAAGTTGATATTGGGTCTCAAATATTGGTCACTATGATTGTTACTTAACCAAACGAAACCAGAATAAATATCTCAAATATTGGTCCCTATAATTGTTATTTAACCAAACGAAACCCGACTAATTAATGGACCGACAAACGCGCCTAAAACAATGAAATATTTTTTTTTATTCTATAAATAGGATTTAGGAATCACTTTTACATGTCATATTATAAGAAAAGTAAGCTAGATGAGGTCAGCGTATCCTATTTGACTACTCTGAGAAGAAAGGCCGAAACAAACCAAGAGAGTATTAAAAGGGACACATTAAATTAGGAAACTGCTTCTAATAGACCGTGTAAAGATAAACTAACTGTATTAGAAGTATTTTAAAAGATGCGAGAAACAGGTTATTTTTATTTAAAAAGAAAGAAACTGAAAAATGGTTTATTCTGCACAAACAAAACGCACATTACAAATAAAATAAAAAAAGACATCAAATATACACATACAACGTAGTCAAAAGCCTCGTACTCAAGCTTAATAATAATAAAAATGTTGACAATTTTGTCCATTGCTTTTAAAACTTTCTGTACTTAAAATTTCACAGAAGTGGAATTAACCCGCTAATCAAGGTCAATCTATGCGAGAACCTTAATGAACCTTTCTTTTAGTCAGCCTCAAATATTCCCTACATCAAATACATGTAACCAAGTACCTCAAATTATCCCTTGCTAATTACACATGTTTCTAACAATGTACTCAAATGTAAACCCGTTGTTCACAGAACCCGAGACCGAGGTCATGGGAGGTCCTGACCTGTTCATTTACGCGGGTTCTACGATAAACCTGACATGTATTGTCAGACATACGCCAGAACCGCCCAATACTATTAATTGGACGCATAGAGGGAAGGTAAGAATACAATCATTTTAATTATAATGTTAAAGAGTTTACAGATACGCTGCTTTTAGCATAAGAATATACAGCAGCAAATGAATTGCATCTTCTAAATACCGTACAAATTTTAAGGGTCCCCGAAGTAATCGATTGCAATTGTCAGTGTTTTGTGTCTTTATTGCCAATCGCTTCAATTGCATTTGTAGACGATCATTTTGCGCATCATCATCAGCCTAGCCTTTTCTCCCAACTATCTTGGGGTCGGCTATATCATTTTGCGCATCAATCAGGTAAAAATAGTCAATTGTAAATTGATCGCTTTGGAGACCCTTGATTGTTGCTAAAACTCAGGGTAATAGCACCGTGTAAATTCGTGTAAAATGTTTAACTCATTTTCCGGCAACTTGATAGAATGTACGTAATTTTGGTACCGCATTCAAACGTAACGTGTAACCAAAACGCGATGCAGCATTATGAAGATGAAAATCGCTGATGCTGCAAGCAATATGTCTGTTATGGTCCTTGAATAGTTAATTTTACATAGAAAGTGATTTTTTTCGCAGTAGTAACAAAAGTATTTAAAATTATTCCTCCTTATGAAACTTTATGATAAGAAATAAAATTAAATATTTTATTTATTATAGCTGGCAATTGCTTTGATTGATTGTCGTTGAAGTGAAAACTTCTTTAGGCGCGTTGGGCATTTTTTGAGATGGAAAAAAAACCGTCACCGTTTCGGATGTGTTCGGCTGTCCTCGGGATCTACTCGGTTTTAATGTATATCCGATATGTCAGTAAGTGATGGCAAAGTATTCTGTTTGTTTTGTTTATAAGACGAATAAAAAAATACACGTAATTGTTCAATTTTTCACTTCTGTTGGCACTCCCGGAGTGTCACTTTTTTGTGTTATTTCTCTGCGTCATATTTGCCGCAAATGCAAGTTTTTTCTTTCTATTCCAATTAAGGTTTTTGTGATTGTTAATATGATTCAGGTAAATAGATGACTAAGGATGTGCCTGTCCGGACTTTAGCAGGACTTCTTTGTATCGTTAAAAACTACTTTAACCTGCTTCTATTTATTTCTCGTTTACTTTAATATCACAACAGCTGCAAGTTAAATGCATTTCTTTGTGAAACTCTCAGAAATATGACATCGCAATAGAAATAGTGTAAGGTTGGAAATAAAAATGCTGAGATATGATATGAAGAAAACTGTATTCGTTGCAAAATGCGAATGAAAATATGAAAATTGCTTAGGTACTGGTTTCATTTTGAGCAGTATTAGATTTTCTCGGGTATTCCTCTTTATTTGATAAAGAGTTTTATTAAAGTAATACTACCCCCTATCTTGTTGTGGGTTTGAAATTTTAAATATAGACAGAGAAATTATTTTTTTACCAACTTAAATTGCCCGTATCTTCAAATCACAACTGTCACTTTTTGATAGTTGTATGAAATAGCTATAACACGGAAAATTGACGTAGTAAGTCAATTTGATAAACAATAAATTTCTCTGATTGTACCTACTTACTATAACTGCAGTACCTAAGATGTTTAAAAATCGTAATAAAAAACCACAAAAAGCCCCTCCTATGTAAACATACATAACTCAAAAAATAAATTTACACAAGCATAAAGAAATCAATAGCGTATTACAAAGCTTTTCAAACAAATGTAATGAAACCCCAACAAAAACCAATAAAAAGTTTGATTATCATAATGAAAGTTGTTTCTCCAGAAGTAAATAATCAATTTGTGTCATCCACAAACGAGATTCCCAGAAATCGGGATCGAGATATTGAATACAATATGATTTATGTAGGGACGGTTTCACATTTATCATGAATTATACATTAAAAGGAATGAGATAACAACATTTATACTTTATATTGTAACCAGCATTACTTACATTTTTAGGGTTCCGTACAGAATTTAATAATTCTTTTATATTTTATTTATTTGAGCAAAGTAAATAAAATATAAAAGAATTATAAAATTCCATCAATTCGTATTTTAAAAAATCATAACCATTTATGCAAAGGTGGGTCAGCTAATTGCAGTAACTGACTGTACCTCAAAAGGAAAAACGGAACCCTTATCAGGTCATTTCATTGTCCGTTTGTCTGTCCAACTGTCAAGACCTTTTTTCTCAGGAACGCGTGGAGTTATCAAGTTGAAATTAATATCGAATACTCAGAGCTGCAATCCCTTGAAGCAGTGAAAAAATCAACCTTCTAAGTCAACGCAAGCGCTTACGCTTGTAAGATACGGGCGTTTATGTTCCAGAATCAAAACCTATAGGGTACTTCCCGTTGACCTAGAATCATGAAATTTGGCCAGAAGCAATGAAAAAATCCGAAACCGTAAATTTTTAGTTACATACCCACATATTTGTACGGAACCCTCGGTGCGCGAGTCCGAATCGCACTCGCCCGTTTTTTTTTTCTTACGTTTAATTTGCCCGTTTTAGTCTACTACAAAACATGGGTTTTTTCCTTCACAAACATAACTGCAAAGTGTGGGTGTACTATACACAGGTACACCTCTGTCAAACCCTTTGAGGATTACAGGCGTAATGTTTTTTTACGTTATGTATGTAACTTTTCCTTTAGTTATTAGTGATCGCAACCTCTTATTTTAGGTAAATAGACCCGCTAACACAAAAAATACTGCACTTCTGAATCACCAGCTAATGCATCGAAAAATTCAAACTCCTGACTGACTGATATATCAACGCACAGCCTAAACTGCTGGTCCTAGAGACGTGAAATTTGGAGGGTGTGTTCCTTGTGAAGAGTTGGAATCCGGTAAGAAAGGGTTTTTCGAACCTCATCTTCATTAAGTAAATCAAAGGCGAAATCTAAATATATAAAAGAAGAAACTGACTGACTGACATATCAACGCACAGCCCAAACCGCTGGGTCTAGAGATTCCAAATTTGGCACGTAGGTTGCTTATGAGGTCTAGGGGCGCACTAAGAAAGGGTTTTTCAAAATTCTACCCCTAAGAGGGTGAATGGGGGAGGGTGAAATTTTACGCGGACGAAGTCGCGGACAGAAGCTAGTAACCTATAGACCTATATAACCATTTAATTTAAAATATGTAATGATAACCGCAAACATACAACGTCGGCCTGCAAGCTAAGTCGGTCGTTAGTTCGGGTGCTCAGTCCATGAATTAAGTTCTCATTGCATATAGAGTCAAATCACAGAATAGTGCAGAAGTTTGACTATATACAATGAACGAAAGTAGATATTGCCATCCACGAAGACGCGCCCCACTCGTCTTACTAATCGCTTGTGGTTACATAACATACATACATAATCAGCCTATAATGTTACCACTGCTGGGACACAGGCCTCCTCTCTGTGAGAGAGAGTGGGCCGTAATCCACCACGCGGGCCCAGTGCGGGTTGGCAGTGCGTTTTCATTTAGTGTATGGAGCGAACCTTCTATAATATTCTGTGTTCTAGTACTCCAGTCTATTATATGCCATAGGAGCGGAATGCTATTCCCGAAATCGCAATTAGACGTAAACTCGACGCATCCACATGTGAATACCGCTGGGAATTGGGATTAAGTTGATTTTACACTGGCCTGTTAACACCAAATTAGGTAGGAAATAATGGCATTGCCTTTGGCTTTAAACTTGACTCTTACGAGTTTGTAGCTGGTTAGTAGGAAGTTGATTAAGTTTAGGTGATTTAGCGCTAGAATTTATTATAAAGTGCATTTATCTATTTTGTACCTAAGTAGGTATATTTAGAGACAGGCCCTATCTACTTATTATTTTTTGAATGGAAATATTTAACAAATTCCCTAAAAAACTATTACTAATGATGGACACTTTGTTTAAATGAATGAACCTCTTAAAACTTTTTGCGCGTCCAATGATGCACAATTTTTCAATAATTGATCTTCTTTTTAACTTTCTGGCCTTTTCTCACAGTTGGTCGCAGTAACTAAGCTAGCGACCACACGGGTTAGGTTAGTTAGAACTGTAACCAACCGCGCGCGAGCCAAGCGAGCGAAGCGAGCTGTGCCTTGGCATTTGCTAACGAGCGCTAGGTCCAAGTTGGTCGCAGTTACTTGGCTCGTTAGTATTTTTAGGAATTATTTGCTGTTCAAAAAAAGAGGCGCTTTCGTTATACATATTAGAGTGTTCAATAATATTTTTAGGAGCGCAAAATGGGAATTATTAGAGGTCCGATGGAATACATGCCTTATTTTAATATGGCACTCAGGCAATTCTAATTTATAAACTCGAGACGCTATACAAAGTCCAGAAGACTAATGAAAACAGAAATATGTAATTATGTATAGGTATGTAAATGGCCCAAGACAGAGAGGAATGGTGAAAGATGGAGGAGGCCTTCGCCCTAAAATGGGCACCCAATACTATTTAACAAGAAATTATTTATTTTATTTTATTCAATTTATTAAATCAATTTATTTAAGTAGGTATTTGTTAAAATGCATGATTCAATTACTATTCAGATTATAATTAGGAACGAGATAATGAATATTTTATGATAATATTATAACTAATTTTAAAAGTCATTGGGAAATAAAAAAGGCTTAAATAATAATATAATTTTTTTTTTTTTTTTTTTTTTTATTTGAAATGGACTTGCTCTTGACTCTAGTCTAGGTCAAAGGTGACAGAGACAAAGTCGACGATGGAGCGAGCTTATCCAGAAGAAGCCTGTTCACTCTCACTTTGAAGAGATTTGGGTTGTATGTGCTCGGAAAAATAGACGCAGGTAGAGAGTTCCACTCTTTTGCTGTGCGCATTATAAAAGACATTTGCAAACGCTTAGTGCGAATTGGTGGAATAATAATAATAAATCAAATTTTAATTATTATGTATCTACCTATTCACTATTCACATATTATTATCATTAATCGTCAATTATACGAACAGAACAGGATATTTCAACCTACATATTCCATTAAATTACAAAATATTATGTAACTCTCTCGAGTAAATCATCATCTGCCTAGCCTTTTCCCAACTATGTTGGGGTCGGCTTCCAGTCTAACCGGATGCAGCTGAATACCAGTATTTTACATGGAGCGACTGCCTGTCTGACCACCACAACCCAGTTACTGGGTAATACGATACCCCTTGGTAAGACTGGTTGTCAGACTTTCGGGCTTCTGACTACCCGTAACGACTGTCAAAGATCCACGAATGACAGCCGGGAACTCTCTCGAGTAAATAAACTACAGAAATACGAGTACTGTCTGTCGAGACCAGACAGTATCTTTTTCGTTTATTTCGTCACGTCTCTTGCGATGACATGGACAGTTTTATGCTAAATTTATGACGAGATATATCTTTTATGATCAATTTATCCTTTAGATTTTAATACAGCTGTATTATTTATTTATTTATTTATATATACTTTATTGTACACCAGAAAAAACATAACAATAAAAACGATTATTCACATAAAACATACAATGGGGCGTATTATCTGACATAATTACGTGTTATTGGTTCTTCCTTCATTTCACACTATAATAATTAATTCCTAACGCGTGTTAAAACTTTAACTTCAAGTCTGTACATTGAGAAATTGACCTGTACTCTCTCTGGAGATGCAAAAACTTTCTATATTAATAATGTATTCCCTGCACTCAGCTTTCAACAACCCAGCATAAGTTCTCTTGCACCGCTTAATCTTAAACTTGTTTGCCAAGTCAGCACTTCTAATTTCTTACTCGGAACTAGAACTATGATGTAACTATTATTATCTTTTATTGTAAAACAGATTGTTAATGACTTAAGTTTTGATTTACTAGTAGGGTTTGGTTAAAGTATTATTTACTTGTTGAAAAATCAATCAATGGGGAAGGCAACTGTCAAAATGGCGCTGTCTTAGCTAGTTCTCAACACAAGCTAATAATACAAGGCGTGAAATGATTTTATTTTATTTTTGCGAAACTAAAGCGTTGTTGTGTTCCTAAAAACTTCGAAATTAGAGACCACCTTTTCCCGAAAGACTCTACAATTAGAAGATTGTGGCTTAAAGCTATTCGTAGATATTTTTTAAAAATTAAACAGAGGTCGAGGTTTTGTCGGAAACATTTTGAAGAAAGTGATTATGGGGAAACATATACGGTTTAAAAGTCTGTCCATGTTAAATACTTGATTTAAAATATTGAAATTACCGAAATAGTGAAAACCAACTTTATAAATGAACGAAATGTCTAATTTATTATAAATAGGTATCACTCCATCTACAATTAGCTTTGCCTGACCTTCCCCATTAAAATATAAATCTCTTTTTAGGCTTCGAAAAAAGAACAAACAAAGAGACGAGACTCCAAATAAATTGGGATTGAGCATGTATGGAAAAAATTATCAAATCAATTTAAAAAAAATCCTTCCTTTTGGGCTTCGCCACAGTCGGTTAAAACATATAATACAACCTTTTTTTGCGGCTAAGGAGGATAAATAATAGGCTTCGCATTTAATATGATTTATTTTGTTATTTTGGCAATATATATGAAAAAACAGAATAGGAAAAGAGGAAAAGACAACGAAAGGGGCCGGGACCCCAAATAAATTGGGATTGATCATGTTTGAGGAAAATGATCGGGTTAAAAACCCATATTAAATATTAGAATGAAATACTATGTGGGGTCGTCAACGTCAATGAATGAAAACACTGGTTATACGTATGTGTTGAAATGTTTTGAAACCATCAAATACCTAAATCCATTTATCGAAATTAACCAAAGAAGTTTTTTTTAACACTAGCTTCTGCCTTCCGTTTCGGAGATTAGCTGGAAAAGACAGACAGACATAAAAAAAAAATTGTTTATGGTTATAAGTATATACTTTTATTTATGCATTTATTAAAAAGCTATTATTTTGAAATTACAAACAGACACTTTTCTATTTATTTGTATAGAAGATTCAAAATATATTAGAATTAGAGGGGCTTGTGGCTAAGTAATAACAGCCGCACGGGTTGATCTATCAGGTTAAGCTACGCTTGCCGCGGTTGACATCTTCACATACCAAGACCCCTCCGTGCCTCGGAAAGCACGTTAAGCCGTTGGTCTCGGCTGTCATTCGTGAATCTTTGACAGTCGTTACGGGTCGTCAGTAGCCCGAAAGTCAGACAATCAGTCTTACCTCCCTAGGTAAGACTGATTGCCTTGACGATACCCCTGTATCGTATTACCCGGTAACTGGGTTGTGGAGGTCAGATAGGCAGTCGCTCCATGTAAAATACTGGTATTCAGCTGCATCCGGTTAGACTGGAAGCCTGCCCAACATAGTTGGGAAAAGGCTAGGCAAATGATGATGATTCAAAATACATAGATAGGCTGACTATGGGGTTTGCCAATCAGCTGACTAACTCATAATTATGTTACTATCTAGCTGGCCCCTCTAAGCCAGCCACAGCAACAAAACCAGTGTTGACTGTTAGCTTGTTGATTGTACTGTCTAATGGAACGAAAATATTCATTATATAACCTCCACCACAAAGGCAGAAATCCAGACCGGTGTCCAGTCTGGTTTCCATCCAGTGATCTCCTCCGGTAATCTATTGCTTAGAGGCTTGAAAATTTTATCGGAGACTAGCTTCTGACCGCGACTGCGTCCGCGTGAAATTTCACCCCCCCACCATTCGCCCTTTTTGGGGTGGAATTTCGAGGAACCCTTTCTTAGAGATATATATAGATACCTACTCTTCACAAAGAACACACCCTCCAAATGTCATATCTCTAAGACCAGTGGTTTAGGCTGTGCGTTGATATATCAGTCAGTCATGGCTTTGAATTTTATATAATATATAGTATTTTATTTAATACTAGCAGCCCGCCCCAGCTTCGCATAGTTGCAATTTCTTTTTAATTTTCGAAATTTTCTTTCATGCAAACCTTGTCCTGGCAATACCAAACACAACAAAAAATAATTATCTAATTGATGCAGGCATTCGGAAGTTATGCGCGTACAGACATTTCGGCGACTTTGTTTTATGCTATGTAGGTAAGGACTATGACTAATAAAAAAAAAATATGTGTGGCACTCGGGGACTGCCGCGGTAAAGCTATTGCATAGCATACGTCTAGTCGCACGCACACAAACACCGTGCCGAAGTCTGCCGAACTGATACGACGTTAGACGATGCACGGCTTTCAACGCTGCACCGCTGTGCCGGTCGGAGTGGGGGGTGTTAGGTTTATTTTCGTTACGGAATTTCTTCATTCGGTCGCCGCGCTCAAAGCCCAAGATAAAAGCTATGCAATAGCTTAAAAACTAATATTCTCCGATGTGCAGTCGACTTAACATATTCTCTATGCCATTCAAACCTTGCACGGCGACTGCATTTCAGATTGGCGTATCTGGAACTGCAGGCGAGTCGTTGTAACAATTACCGCAGTTAGAGTACTCTTGGACATTATTTTATATGAGAATTTCTCCACTAGTTTGATGTTAAGCTTGGTACCGTGTTCGGGGTTTGCAGGGTTGAAATTGGGTTGGTTAGGAAGAGAATTAATACTCTATTTTATTGAGCACAGGAAATAAAAATTAAGATAAGATATTAATAATAATTTGTTCCACAAACATTGTAAAAAAAATTGTAGTTATTATCTTACTAATTTTGGATAAGCAAAAACTGTATGTACAATTACTTTAGTCCGCTGAAGTTAGTTTAAAAAAAACCGGAGGGTTCCGTACACATTTGTGGTTTTCGCATTTTTCCCCTTTTTTGTGCTACATGAAATTGCTTCTTGACGGTGATGTCCGGGAATGGTTTTTTATTATTCAATAATTCTAACTAGGATAAGTTAAGTATATTTGGATAGACATTCCAAAAACTAGCGATTCTAACTATTTTATACATTTTTAAACACCTCCAATTTTGAGAAAAAGATTTTTTTATTTTAGTGTGAATTTACTCTAAAAACGAACAAACCTTTCTAATAATCTAGGATAATAAAGTGAACACACCCTAAAAAAATATAAACTTGTCAAAATTGAGAGTATTGACACATGGTACTGCCATTACTGACATTATACTGACAACACATTTTAACCTATAATCTTTAGTCATTGACAATATCAATAATAATTGATTTGCGAGTATATCACAGACTACAATTATAATACATTATGGAATATATCAATGTGAACGAAACGAGTTTAATCAGATTATATTTATTTACCTCTGCAATAATATAATCTATACTACTAATAAAGCTTAAAAGTTTGAACGCGCTAATCTCTGGAACTAGTCGGATTTGAATAATTCTTTTTGCATTTTATAGCCTAATATTCTTGAAGAAGGTTATACGGGTGCATGTTTCAGCATAGTCCACAGGAATGGCTTAGCAGCAGTAAATGATAATAGTATCTACTGATCGGGAGCATTTTTTAAGTTATGTATGAGAAATCTTTTTTAATGATTTGGAATCGAGAGAAAAGCGTTTCGACAATAATTATCCTATTTAAAAAACTGAATTTATATGCTATAATTGGACACAAGTGTTACTATGTATGTAGTTTTGTTATGAAATAAAAGGATTTTTTTTTGTTTGAAATATCCATTTATTAACTTTCTTCATTTTCAATATCTTCTCTTATTAAAATATTGTCGAGAAACTGAGCAGGTGGAGATATATCGTTTTGATGCCGAGCCCATCCAAGATACCAGACAATTGTCATCACATGAGCACTGCTTCCTACAGTCCTTTTGCCAATTATGCAACTGCAATAATAGTCAGTAATACACCTTTGCCAACTAGTCTCTGCCACTTTCAATAATATGTATGTATAGTACACTCTATTACTGTAGTGGCGAGACTTTATTCTTCCTCTGATCAAAGCTGCCTCATGTGATGACGAAATGCCTGGAATATTTATTAGTTCTAAGTCTTCACTTACTTCTACACTAAAAGTACCGTTCAGCCGAATATGTTCCCCGTAGTAAGAGCGAGCTTGTTTAATTTGGTAAATTCCTAAGCTAAATAAAACCAAATCTGACATTTCCATGGTGGGGAACATATTGAGCTGTGGTATTTGACCATTTATTTGGACGAAACTGGCTCGGCGTCTGTTAAGCTGATGCCCAATTACATGATCAGCTAAATAATTTGGCATGTTCATTCTCTGGTGAGCTCTTTGCAGTATAGTTTGGGCATCAGGACGGTCAGTCAAAACGGGATGGAATTGGTTTAAAATGGCTCCTGCAATTTTAAAATCCCTTTTAAACCGACCGTTTACAACTTCTACAACCCACCTGCACAGTGTCACTAGTCGTGATTTGTTGGCTTTTCAGTTGATAATTGAGTTTCCCCTTCACTTAGGGTCTCTGGTTTACACACAGTATATCCCAAAGATGTGAGTATGTGAGCAATGGGATAGAGTCTCTAAAGCCGCGGTCAAGAATAAATATATCATTGTGTCTAAAATATTGGCTTAAAGTCGAATTTTCATTTTGGAACAGCAGTCGCATAATTGTAGCATCAGAAGTTGTGGCTGCGTATGGGCCAAATATGTCTATAATGTGGCCATCGGTGGCAAAGTAGAAGAATCCGTTGTGCAGAGGCCAAGTCAGTTAAATCAGGAAAATCAAAGAAAGCAAAGTACCTACCGTATGACGTTGACGTATAAAGGTCATAGCACACTTTATTAAACGACTCTGCTCCAACACCGCTCCCACCCAACACCGCCCTAAACTAAGACGACTGCTCGCAGTCCACGCGGCGACAGCTAGCAGGCACCCAGCAGTCCACGCGGCGACAGCTATCAGACGGCCAGCTGTCCACCCGCCGACCGCTCTCGCTTGTCGCGATAGACACAGCTCGCGATCGGTTTCCATTAAAGCAACTCATATTTTTTACTATGTCCCAATTCACAACGCGTGAACTAGCAATTATTGCTATTGCACTTGAGGATGAAGAGAGAAGCGCAAGAAATAACAGACGAAGATTTTGGGTGCATAAAATGCTGAAAGCAAGACATGGCGCGGCGACTGCTAGCAGGGAGCGCGCGGATACAGCGCCGACCGCTCGTCTACAACGTGCGACCAGCGAGGCGTCAACTACCGAGCAGTCTGACGGCGGTAAGCTCGCTGAAAGCGAGCTGTCTGCTAATTTATGATGCCAATGTAAAATATATCTTAAGAGCAATATATTTGAATTTGAATTATATTCATTTTTGCCATATTTGAATTATATTCATTTTGCCGGGTGGGAGCAGAGTCGTGTAAGTGGGCTATGACCTTTAGCCTGACGGCTCCTGACACTTTGACATAATTGACAGATGAATACAATCCATCTGTCAATTGTGACATTTTCAAAGTGTGTGACAGGTTTCATTTGGGCTGCCATCAAGAAATAAAATATTTATACTAACAAATAATTTATAATTTTTTTCTCTAAAATGGAGGGGTCTAAAAATATTATTTCAGTGGTTCTAAGTTCCATATATTTGTAGCTTTTATGTGGGAGTAGTTTGGTTCTAGTTAGATTTTTCTCGGAATAAAAAACCAACGTCCATACAAAAAGCGGACATCTCCTTTCATGATTCTAGGTTACCCTATAGGTTTTGATTCCCTTGCGAGTGTCAAAATGTGCAGCATTAACGAAACATAAACGCCCGTATCTTTTGATCGCGTTGACTTAGAAGTTTTATTTTTTCACTGCTTCAAGGGATTGCAGCCCTGAGTATTTGACATAAATTTCAACTCTATAACTCTATGCGTTCCTGAGACTAAGGGCAGACAGACGGACAGACAGACGGCCTCACTTTCTCAGGGCACCAATTCTGCGCTATTTGGGCCCACAGTTTGTCCGGCATGCGGCAGACATGTCCTGCCCAGTCCCATTTAAGTTGAGCAGCCTTTTGAGCCACGTCAACTATCTTTGTTTTGGAGCGCAATGTTGTGTTTCGGACACGATCCGTCAACTTAACGCCCAGTATACTGCGCTCCATTGCTCGTTGGCAGACCTTGAGTTTGGACTTCTGGATGTTAGTCAAAACCCTAAAAAACACAAAATATGCACAAGTAATAAACAGTAGTCGTAGTTATCATCATCGTCATCATCATTTCAGCCGAATGACGTCGACTGCTGGACATAGGCCTCCCCCAAAAAGCCGTACTATTTTCTTTTAAGTCTGAAATAGTAAAGTATTCGCTGTTTTATTTTAAACGGAAGGCCCTGGTCTCCTGAGATACAGTTTTTCAAATATAATATTTGTGTTTTTTTTTTTTGTAACAGATTATCGTTATCGTTTACTGGCGCAACATTGATTGTAAAATTCGAGAGACATAAAATAATTTCGTCAAACATCATAAAATCACTGATGTCACTACATTAGTGACAAGACTAAAAAACTTTCATCTTACAGCATTTGCACAGTCGCAAATGCTGTAAGACCTCTCGGGTAAAGTTTGAACGAACAATGTAAACATCATTCAACTTTGACTCGCAGTTTCTTACTCTGATTAAAATCTTTACTGCGTCAGAAAATAATATTATTATTCCCTCAAGTTCTTTGTAAAGTATTAGCACCTCCTTTTATTAGTTTATGAAAACTTCTAAACATTATTGAAAGCTGAAATACTTTAAAATTTCATTAATCTCCTTTTTCTATTAACTTTATTAATTAATAAAAGCCTGTGATGTCCCACTACAGGCAAAGGCCTCCCTACTCTCTTTCATCTTCTCTCTGTTTAAAGCTGCTAAGGACTAGTTCTTGTTCAAGGAGTAAAGCTCATAATTTCTATTAACTTATTTCGTTTTTTATCCGTTGCAATTAGGACTTATATTATGTAGTTTTAGAACATTATTTTTCAATTCATGGTGGGTTTTTTATTTATATAAAGTCAGAAGCATAATCAGCCTACAATCTTCCCATTACTGAGATTCAGGTCTCCTCTCGTCGAGAGGGAGTGGGCTGTAATCTACCACGCGGGCCCAGTGCGGGTTGGTAGATGTCACATATCATGTCTTCGATATTTTTATTCTACGACATGCCGGTTTCCTCACGATGTTTTTCTTAATCATCCTTAATTATTTACACAAAGTAAAGCGCCTGTCTGGGTTCGAACCCACGACCTACAAGTCCTAAGTCGGGCCCGTTACCACTAGGCTACCACTGCACACAGTCACGAGCGTATTAATAGATATTTTATCATATCGATACCTCTGGGCCCAAAGGTCGTAAAGGACAAAATGCGACTTTTCAGGAGAAGCAAAAAACTAAAAAAAAAATATTTTTACTGTAACATTTTTGTTTCTTGAGCTTTGAGAGGAAAAAAGTGTTTAGAATTTATAGTAAAACTATAATTATTCGTAGCAATATATTATGGTGGTACGAATAATTATAGTACTTACGAAACCATACTATTATGAAATAGGGATTATTTCACGAAAAAAACGCGGTTTAGCCCAGATGCGTTTTTCCCGCGGCGATATTTTTTTTGCGCACTGGAATTTCGACGCACTGCTTAGCGCCGAGAGTTGAAAATCGAACAGTGTTTTTTGACGCGCTGGGATACGCTTTCTTGAATTTTCAATGCTCGGCGCAATACCGAGAGTTTAAAATCCAATGCGCGATAAAATAGCTGCGCGATATTTTTACGTGGCGTGTAACGTGGGCTTATTTAGGATGCGTAGCGAGGGATGTGTGTGAAAACAACCAATAACATCGCTTCATTTTTATAGCTTGAACTAAGTTAGCGTTAGCATCCTCGCTCTTCTCTGGTGGAAAGGCAGCCTTATGCTCGGGGCTGTTCTTACATACAGGGTGAAATTCAAAACATGCGACAAATCGAAATGGGAGATTGTACTCATCATTATGAACAACTTTTACTATGGGACCAAACCTGAAATCGCGAAAAAAAAATCAGCTGTTCCCTACATTTTGACGAGTTATGCGAACATAAATGTAGGGAACAGCTGATTTGTTTTTCACGATTTCAGGATTGGTCCCATAGTAAAAGTTGTTCATAATGATGAGTACAATATCCCATTTCGATTTGTCGCATGTTTTCAATTTCACCCTGTATATAAAACCAGACAACAAAAACAACAGAAACTATTTATACATTATTTACACTTCTTAGAAATATCAAAAACCGTTTCCATTATTCTATATACCCACTCAAAACGCTCATAAACTTTTTCAAGTTTAGTAGTTTCTTAGTAATTGCTTACTTCAGTATTTATTTGAAAAAGTAGGTACGACACTCAAGTATTCTTATTTTTATCTAAAATCGCTTGTTTGTCTGCGAGCTCAGTCTTCTGGAAAATTCTTGGTATCGAATATCTGCGATCGCTTTGTTCAACATAAAATTTTATTTCTAAATAGTTAACTGAACAAAAATACAAGTTTTCGAAGTAGTTTAATAGTGTAAAGTTGGATGTAACGTTACGGTAAATGTACAAAAACATAATATTATTAGTTTATCTACGTAATAAGAATCCAGACCTTATTAGCTTTTGAATTGTGGTCATCATCTGCTTAGCCTTTTCCCAAATATATTGGGGTCAGCTTCCAGTCTAACCGGTAGCAACTGAATACAATATATATGTCGCAGGGATATGATGAAAACAGGGAATTGATCAAATCTCTAAGCGATTTCATCAAATCACGGAGGATGTTAAAATTACAACACGTTTTTATCATTTCCCTAAGCAAATCTGGTGATTTGACAAATCTCACTAAAAAAATCTAGTGATTTGAACAAACCCCTAAATTCTCGCTCAAAACGCTCTTCAATTATCTACAGTTACATTAACCGATTCGGTTCCATCCACAACGCTGAGTTTGCGTGAAATTGCAGGAAAATTATCTTTATTTGGAGGACAAGGATTCAAGCAGTGTTCTTGTCAAGAGTCCAAAGTACGATGCAAATACGTTACGTTTTTCTATTTTTTAATACATTTTTGTTTCTCTTTTTCAAATAATTATGTTCTAGTTGTGATTTTTGAGATCTATATTACATTTTGTGTGCGAAGCCGGAGTGGGTTGCTAGTACAAAATAAACCTTTAAATTACCACAGAAAAGTTATTTTTGTCATTTCACTGAACCAATTTTGAGATTTGTTCAAATCACTAGATTTCTTTATTGGGATTTGTCAAATCACCAGATTTGCTTAGGGAAATGATAAAAACGTGTTATTATTTTAACATCCTCCGTGATTTGATCAAATCGCTTAGAGATTTGATCAATTCCCTGTTTTCATCATATCCCTGCGACATATATATAATTTATAATTTTACGTGCAGCGACTGCCTATCTGACTTCCACAAACCATTTACTGGGTAACACGATACCCCTTGGTAAGACTAGTACGGAGGGTTCTCAATATGTGAAAATGGTCACCCATCCACGGACCGACCGCAGCACGCTTGATCGAGCGACCCGTGTATCTGTTATACACGTAGCCACAAGTCGTGGTAAAATGCCAAATTAAAATGTTTTTAAATTAACTTTTCCAGTTTTCAATATATCTTTTTCAATATCACTCACCACAATCAATATAAGCCTCACTCTACATTCTAGTCTCTTCTATCAACAAAATCAATATTAAACTATCTGCAGCAATTCAACCAAATACTAAATTCAAATCATTTTAGAATCGAAACAGAAATTCAAAATCAATATTAATCTATCTGCGACAATTCAACCAAATACTAAATTCAAATCAATTTAAAATCGAAATAGAAATTCAAATACGAAATAATGGATTACTAGCATGTCGTCAGAAACGCAAGTGGTTTCGAATTAATCACATAGAAATTACGAAACTGCCAGCATTGTAACATGCAAATAGGTCTTAACGCATTTAACGTTTGCCAGCCGGATTAACCAAATGTCCTTCAGTAGTAACAAAATGAACCAGCGGATTGCAAGTTCCTAATAGGTACCTCGTAGTAGGAACTGACAAACCACCTGGTTTATTTTATTACAGTAAAATCTTTACATAGGTAATTTCTAAGATTTTGATTTCGCTCTGGGGGCCTAAAATGGCCACTTTGGCAGAAGCATATAAGGATAACATTATGAATCATAATAAAAGTCGTAAAATGGTCACAAACTGACAATTCATAATGTTATTTGACATCAAAGCAATTCATATTTTGTGGACCATTTTACGAATCTCCATACAGAACTGTCAAACAGATGAATTGCGTGATATGAAATTGTACGCAAATAATATTATGAATTGTCAGTTTGTGACCATTTTACGACTTTTATTATGATTCATAATGTTATAATTTTATGAGTCTGCCAAAGTGGCCTTTTTTGGCCCCCTATAAATATTTGGTAAATATCAGTTTAAGTTTAGATACATATCTCGAAAATAAACCTATATGACGAAGACGGATCGTGCTATTAAGGTGCAGAATTAATAAAAAAAAAAAAAAAACAATTTAATACATGAAGCCCTAAAAATAAGCATAATTTTAAGACGTAGATAATGAATGAAAATAACCTAAGATTTAAAGGAGGTCAACAAAAGGCCATACAACTTTGCCCAAACATGTACCTCGAGGTACACATGTACCAATTCGTAGAGAAAAAATAGAGGAATTCGAAAATAATTGTATCTTTATACTTACATAATTTAAAACAACATAATAAATTATGTTTTATTATTTTAATTGCCTACCTGTAACACAATTAAGTGGCAACTTTACATATACAATTGCGTTACATTTGGTTGACACTCGAGCTGACATTTTCGTAAATGTCATTCACATTTTATCATTCCTTCGTTTCTGCGTTTCGGGGTACGGATTATTATTGAACTCAGATTGAATTAGTTATTTATAAATATTCGAAACGAAACAAATATGAAACAACAGTGCAAAGAGAATGTAAACACTAGTGCAAGTGTGCAACAGTGGTTGAAGCCGACAGAAGACAGCTGTCAACTTGACAGTTTTTTAATAAGTATGGTAGGCAGTTGTGCCGATGAAAGGGTGCCAAAATAGCGTGCTTTTTGTTGTTATTTTATTCTCATCCCCGGGTATCCATAAGAATAAATATTAATGCAATATTATTCAGTGTAATCTAGTTTATTTTATGCAACTAAGTGTACCACGATACTTCATTTGGGCAGATTTTGGTGACATCCTTTTTACTTTTGATGGTCTTATAAAATTCTACATAATTCATTTGTATTTCATTCCAGTTTTACAGGCCAGAATTTTATTAGAGAGAGAGTGGATTACTGCACTCATGCAATCTTGAATTCTTAGTCTTGCCTTACCTGCTGGAATCAATGTATTTTTATCAAGAATGAAAGAACGTTCAGAATAAATTTACTTAGAGGTTTTTTAAAGAACCAACAGTCCACAACTTTCTCGTACCTACAGCTTAAAATTTTTCTTACAGTAATGAGTTTTCAAATTGCAGAGAGTTAAGTTGCGGTTATTACATGCAGTATACGAACTGAATCATTATAAATTATGTAGTTGCAGTACGCATGATAATGTTTACTCACATAATTTAGATTTGCAAGTATTCGTTTACAACTGACTTGCACAACAGTCATGCACATAACTATACATATTATAGGTATAGCAGGGTAGTACAAAATGGGCAACTAAAATAGAATCTACTGGAATTTACTTTTTTAGATTTCTGACATTTTCCCTTTACAAGCAGCACCGCCATGACACACACAGATATGTATGTCGGTTGGTGGTGTCGGTCTATAAATATGGAATAATGGCCGCTCGGCTGTCATCGGTAACCGTCGGTTCTCGCCTGTCACTTGTTTCCTCCTTCTTGACTTTTAAATACATTTTCTTTCTCAACAGACGATAAACTTCGACTCGACGCGAGGCGGTATATCCTTAGTTACTGAGAAGGGTATACATAGTAGCAGTAGGCTGCTAGTGCAGTCGGCGCGGACGTCAGATGCTGGCACATATCAATGTGCCCCAGATAACGCACAGTCAGCGACAGCAAGGGTTCATGTGCTCACTGGTGAGTTCTGGAAACATTTACTAATGACCTCAATGACATGACAACATGAATATAGGTACTCATTAGAAAAACCACGGTACGGTGTAAATATAGCACAAAAGTCAGACTCGGTCGTTATGAATTGGCAAAGGACATGTTTCTGTCTCCACGATGAGACTCATTTTTTTTTAGTTTTTCTTTCAACTGGTGCCGTTTCTTAGTGTTGTCGACGGCAGAGGCAACTACCGTCGCCGACACGGTTGCAGTTGCCTCTGTCGTCAACGGGTGTCGCTCGTGTGTGTGCACACTAATTTGCACAACCAATTTAGGTGTTAAAGCCTGAAAACAGATCTTCACTAAACCGAATAAATTCCTAGTGTGAGAGCCGGTAAACGTTTGAGTTTTGAGGGTAAACACACTAGGCATTTTCTCTACATTTATATCAATAATTTTATTTAGACAGGTGAAATGATATTGCTATATTTGTATGAGTGTGTCGTCGTGAAATCAAAATTAATTATTCTAAACTAATTTTTACCTTGTTCAGAGGCTAAATATTGCCATACAATGTGGCAATGCCGCCAGTCTCTTGGGTACATTACCAGTCGACAAGAACTTTTCGACGCCTTATTTTAGTTTGTTAATAGTTTTAGTTAGGATATTTTATTTTCATTTTAATAGTTTGTTAAGGAGACGGGGATTTCTGGGCCTGATTGTAATAAGTTGAGGTATGGCTTAAAAAAAAGGTTATATTTTTCTATTTCAAAGTGTGAAAAATCAACTCAATTTACAATCTGGAAAATGAGATATCCAATAATTAAGTTGGGGTTACAAAGTAATTGGAATATCGATTCAATTATAATCGATTACCGTTACAGAGTTCATACTATTTAGGAAAATGCTTTCACCAGATGATTAATTCAATTAAAATAATTAAATCTCTTACAATTAAAGTATTAAGAGTTTAAACTAATTAAATATCTACATAATTAAGATAAATCAATTCACGTTTACTAATCGATTATTGTATTTTTAACCTGTGCTAACTCCACAGAGTAGGTACTTTTTGATAGACTGCTAACTCTGACTCAATCAAAAAGTACTCTGTGGTCTGACTTGACATGCATGACATGACATCGACACTCGTTCCTCAATGAAACAGAAAAAGAAATCTTGGAGAAATAATAGAAAAGTACCCTAGAGTATATTTTCATAGATGAGTTCTTTCAGGAGGAAATACGGTCGGAGAGACTTTTGAAAAGCCTTAGTAATCGTCTAGTGCGTGTGCGTTTTGACTGTGTTTCCTCCCATACTTTTATTGATATTTTCTTCGACCCCTGCTTTCCTACGGAATTCTAATCTTCCTTCTTGTACGACCCTTGCCTTGCTACTATACCGGACACGGAGAACCCCGCATAAACGTTGAACTTGGACTTGTTATTTTGGATTCTACGAACGACCTACCGATTGGATATTGATTGACATCATGGATCGTTATGTAAATTGTGGCAACCATTTTTTTTAAACCATTTATTTTGACACCGCACACGATCAGTTTGAAAAAAAATGGGCCCCCCACAATCCTATGGCGACCAAAAGCCGCCATTTTTTCAATTTTAATGTAGCCAGCGACACTCACAAGGTTAAGACAAATCGATTGACGTAAGAATCATCAAAATCGGCTTACGCGTTTGGTCTCTAGAACGCTACAGAGGAACAAACATAAATACATACAAATATAAATACGTATACTGATAAACCCATTACCCTCCTTCGGCAGTCGGGTAAAAAATGACAATCGCACTTCAAAAATCGGCTGTTAAGTACAGATTATTACGTAACCTCACTTTTCCTAAATCTCTTTTACCTCGGCTCTCAGATTGCCAAAATCTGCAAAATTTTCAGTGATTGTTTTTTAATGTAGTAGCTATCAATTGACACCAATTTCATCTTTTTACATCCAGGCCCAAAATTGTATGAAAGCGTATCCGTCTCCTTTACAAGTTTTTAGTACTACAAAGGAGACGGGAATTTCTGGGCCTGATTGTAATAAGTTGAGGTATGGCTTAAAAAAAAGGTTATATTTTTCTATTTCAAAGTGTGAAAAATCAACTCAATTTACAATCTGGAAAATGAGATATCCAATAATTAAGTTAGGGTTACGAAGTAATTGGAATATCGATTCAATTATAATCGATTACCGTTACAGAGTTCATACTATTTAGGAAAATGCTTTCACCAGATGATTAATTCAATTAAAATAATTAAATCTCTTACAATTAAAGTATTAAGAGTTTAAACTAATTAAATATCTACATAATTAAGATACTCGTAAATCAATTCACGTTTACTAATCGATTATTGTATTTTTAACCTGTGCTAACTCCACAGAGTACCTACTTTTTGATAGACTGCTAGCTCTGACTTGAGTACTTGACATGCATGACATGACATCGACACTCGTTCCTCAATGAAACAGAAAAGAAATCTTGGAGAAATAATAGAAAAGTACCCTAGAGTATATTTTCATAGATGAGTTCTTTCAGGAGGAAATGCGGTCGGAGAGACTTTTGAAAAAGCCTTAGTAATCGTCTAGTGCGTGTGCGTTTTGACTGTGTTTCCTCCCATACTTTTATTGATATTTTCCTCGACCCCTGCTTTCCTATGGAATTCTAATCTTCCTTCTTGTACGACCCTTGCCTTGCTACCATACCGGACACGGAGAACCCCGCATAAACGTTAAACTTGGACTTGTTATTTTGGATTCTACGAACGACCTACCGATTGGATATTGACTGACATCATGGATCGTTGTGTAAATTGTGGCAACCATTTTTTTTTTAAACCATTTATTTTGACACCGCACACGATCAGTTTGAAAAAAAAATGGGCCCCCCACAATCCTATGGCGACCAAAAGCCGCCATTTTTTCAATTTTAATGTAGCCAGCGACACTCACAAGGTTAAGACGAATCGATTGACGTAAGAATCATCAAAATCGGCTTACGCGTTTGGTCTCTAGAACGCTACAGAGGAACAAACATAAATACATACAAATCTAAATACGTATACTGAAAAACCCATTACCCTTCTTCGGCAGTCGGGTAAAAAATGACAATCGCACTTCAAAAATGGGCTGTTAAGTACAGATTGTTACGTAACCTCACTTTTCCTAAATCTCTTTTATCTCGGCTCTCAGATTGCCAAAATCGGCAAAATTTTCAGTGATTGTATTTTAATGTAGTAGCTATCAATTGACACCAATTTCATCTTTTTACATCCAGGCCCAAAATTGTATGAAAGCGTATCCGTCTCCTTTATCAAGTGTCTATATTTTAATCCCCGTTATGCCAATAAATGAACCATTAAATCATTAAGACTCACACCTACACAGTTTTACAAAATATCTCAAATAAAACAGTCTTCTAAACAAAATAAAGCGTATAAAAGCTTTACTTATCTTACGCCCTCGTATCTGTATAAAGATTGACGATAAATCAGCGCTGTCTTCCTAATTAACGGCGTCTCAGAGCGTCTAGGTAGTTCTAATTAGTTAGACAATCGTCAGACGTTGTCGCTAGATGGAATTGGTGTGGATTTAATCAGCTGAGATAGACGACGATTACTTTAATTGTTTGGAGACTGTTTCTTTACTTCTATTTTTGAACCACGTTGTTTTCGCTTTCATTTGTTTTTTTTTTTGTCGCTGGATCTTGTACACTCATTTGTTATTTCACTAGTAAGCTTCTTCCCCTCTTACAAACCTGGCGCCCAATGGCATTTCCCAACGCAAAAATTGCGAACTTTCGCATTGAATTGAACCTCTTTAGGGGATGAGTTTTCAAAATCCTTCCTTAGTGTTCAATTTCGCTATTCTTATAAGAAACTCTTGTACAAAAAACATACTTCTAAACCCAGATGTTTAGTCTATGCGTTGTCTGTCAGTGAATGAATGAATGCATGAATTTAAGATTTTTATTATTTATTTATTGTAATTTTTGTAGACTATATTTTGCCCGCGGTTTCACCCGCGTGGTTGAAGACGCCCTCAGGGGAACTTACTACCGAGATTAAAAGTACTCTATGTGTTAATGCAGGTTATAAACTATCTGTGTACCAAATTTCATACAAATACGTCGTTAAGTCGTTTTTGCAACGATCCGGATCAAACATCCAGTATGTATAACATAATCAGCCTATAATGTTCGCACTGCTGGGACACAGGTCTCCTCTCTTCAAGAGGGAGTGCTATGTAATTACCACGCGGGCCCAGTGCGGGTTGGTAGATATCACACGTCTTCGAATTTTTGGCTCTAGGACATGCCGGTTTCCTCTCGATGTTTTTCTTCGCCGTTTTGAGAGCAACGGTGATGAGAATGTGATCATAATTATCTATCTATTAAATCAACTGGAACCAAAACAGAATAGTACAACATTACAAGCAATATCAGTCATTAAAGCTAATTATTTAATTTCGCCTATTGCAGTTTACTACTGCAACAGCTATTGCACCACAAAACTCGCAAAGTAAGAAACCTTATAAAAAAACTTTTAAACAGTGGTATCTACAAACGAAGTAGTTACGACCCATCTCGTTGTTCTTTCTAATTAGCTGACCGCGGCGTCAAGAAGGCGACAATCGTCAGAAGCTACAAGATGTTACTCGCGTAGTTTTCTAATTGGTTAATAGTGTAGAGACACCAAAACTGATAACATTTCCTGTATTTTAAAACGGTTTTCTTTAGTTTTACGACGTTGGTTGCTTTTTCTTAGCGTGATCTAAAAAGATCTCCAAGACACACATTTCACACAGAACACACACACACACACACACACACACACACACACACACACACAGACATTTCGGCGACTTTGTATTATACTATGTAAGGATGATAGACAGTCAAAACCGATTTGTTATCAAAGTGAGCCTTTAATGTTTTCATACAGTCATATTAGTTTTCAGACAGTCCGCGGGCTAATTGCATAACACAGTAAGAGTAGCAATGCCTTTCATTTTGACAGTTCAACAACATTCATTGCGTTATTTAAGTTGTTAAGCAGACAAATTTTACGAACATATTAAGCAATAGATTAGCAATATCCTTCAAAATCATTCAGATTGTAATTTAAAGTGTGTTACGCAATGAGGGTCCCGGTCTGTACACAACCTAAAATAGACTGTGACGTTAGACAAATGTATTAATTACTTGGTGCCGGCAATGTGCTCCAAATTACAGCATTAGTCCTACCTCTAACCCTCCTGTGTGGAATAGAACGGGGTTGGACAAATCTATTGTATTTTACTGGCGACTGCTGCGTTGTTCTAGTCGTTGAAAGTAAGACTACGGAGCTAGAGGTCCTGGGTTTATCAACACATATGGGCATTACATTGCAGGCTTGCAACCATTGTAGGGCCTTCTTGGTGGATATGTAAACTAGAATCCAATACTGGATGGAGCATAAAATATTAGTTGTTTTTCTACACCTGCCATGAGGTCCTAGATTATATCTCCAGGTCGAGATGACTGTCAGGTTGTACTAGTAGCAATTTCTTAGCAGCATCTAAAAAATATGTAATTAATGGTGGAACGAATTAAGTACTTAATTAATTTTGTATCTTGCTAGAGCATACTCTTTCACATAATTACTGCTACATATTTTATGTCTGGTCCAGAAACAAATATTGTTACGTATGTAATTACAGCTTGTAAGTGTCTCACTGGGAATTAAAGCTTGCTAGTGCACAGACAATTAATGATAACGATGATTCAAATATTTATTTATTTATTTCAGACAAGATCTCATTGAAATGAAATTAATTAATTATTGACAAAAGCACATAGCTGTCGAAATGATGTTTAATTTTGTAAGTAGATCTTTTGTGACACTTTTAGACGTCAATATTCTCCTGTGTTTTATGTGTCTAGTGTATCATCATCATCATCTGCCTAGCCTTTTCCCAACTATTTTGGAGTCGGCTTCCAGTCTAACCGGATGCAGCTGAATACCAATAAATATTTTACATTGAGCGAATGCCTATCTGACCTCCACAACCCAGCTCCTGGGTAATACGATACCCCTTGGTAAGACTGGTTGTCAAATTTATGGGCTTCTGGCGACCCGTAACAACTCGATGTGTCTAGCGTATAAACATGCTCAAATAAGTCAGACCATACATGCTCCGCCCAAAACCAATTTCCTTTAACACAAAAATTAACAAAAAAGTTTCAGCAATCCTAAACGAAATGCCCCAAGCAATACATATAGTTTCGTATTCATTGCCCGCTTAATGTACGAAGCCAAGAGTGCAAATTACATCATTATTTCAGTCGACTGCCATCGAGTTTATGTTCTAGTAATATCGTTACAACGAAGCATAATGCATACTAAAGTGTACCTTAGTTTTTTTATGTGAAGATTAAGTTGAGATGTAGGTGGTGCCAAGACATTTGCAGCCAAGTTTAACTTTTAGCTACTGACGTGGTTTTTATTTTACGTAAGCACTGACGTGGGACCTTTAGAAGCCCGTACCTTGGTGTGATTTTTTTAACTAATCCAGAGGCTTTATCTATAACATCTATACTCTATAAAAATAAATAAAATTGGAGTGTCTGTTTGTAATATTAAAATAACAGATTTTTACTAAATGCATATGGATGTGTACATTTTTTACAATTTTTGTCTGTCTGTTTGTTCCGACTAATCTCTAAAACGGCTGGACCGATTTTGATGGGACTTTCACTGGCAGATAGCTGATGTAATACGGAGTAACTTAGGCTACTTTCAATTTAACAAAAAAAAACTTTTAGTTAGGATAGGAATTCACGCGGACGAAGTTGCGGGCAGCATGGCAGCAGCTAGTATATTTATAAAACAAACTGAATTATTTAATTTTTTATTTTATTTAAATGAAACTTATTTTTGATAATTAAAGTAGGGTTCAGCTTTCTTTAGCTAACTCAAAATCACTATTACCAGGCTCAACCAATGTTTCACTTTTAGAAAGGTGTGGGCTATCATCGATATTGGTATCGATATTGGTGGATATTGGTTGACCGTTTTCTTCCGGATTAAGTACCGGGTTCCATTTTAGGCTATTCAATCAACTACTGAAAAAAGGACAAAATATGAACCTAAGTAACTTTTCAAAAAGTTACGTAAATACTGATGAGGGGTCAGGGAGACCCAAAAAAAAAATGCGTCATCCTGTTCTGCTGGGGAGTTTGTTGCGCCACTTCTTCTTCCCAGCTAAAGCACTAGAAAGTGGTGAAGGGCGGGCGTTTTGGGGGACTTATGTAATTTTTCACGTTGGAAGGTGCTGATTCTCTGATTTGCCATACAACGTGCTCGTAATACTGCCAGCCTTTTGGACACGTTTCCTGTTGACAGCGATGCGGACGAATTTTTTGATGCCCTTTGATTATTTCCCCTCCCTTTTTTATATACTTGTACATATTATTATGACAATGTTGATTTTTAGCCTGAAACTACCAGCCAGGCCAGCTTTTGAGACTGATTCTCAGCCTAATTTGAATAAATGACATTTGATTTTGATGAGAGGAAAATTTGCTATATCTACATAAAACTGCCAATGTAGCCAGTGTCAACACACTGGCATTTGATAAACCAATCACCGGATCTACATGAAAGAATCAATTACTGTCAATCAAACTGTGGACATTTCGAAATTAAATCAGATAGAACTGTCAATCCATTTGTCGAGCGTTAATTTAAAAAAAAAACTCGTGTGACATCGTTATTTTTTTTTATTCGCTGAAGGTCGATGCTGCCATTCATTCCCCAGTTTGATCGTTATGATGTTTGTTTTATTATTATAGGATATGTTATGCGATTTACAATATTTACCGCTTTACGATTACATTGATTTAGTTATTAAATATAACTTAATAGAACAATTTTATAGTTAAAATATTTTTTTAAAAGGTAGATATTCGCCCCCTGGGTCTGGGTACTATAGGTACACTTCTGCCTAATCCTACGGGGATTACAGGCATGATGTTATGTTTGTTATGAGTAATAAGCTTGGTATTAAAGTCAATCATCCTACACGCTTGAGCACATTTGTTGCACTATATCGTACTGCAATCAAAATGGCCGCATTCTGCTGCACCAAACTCCTTGTAAACTGTGGGATACGGGAACTGGAACGGATACAACTAATAGCTGCCTGGTCTGTGATTTATACCTTGATGTCGACGATAGACCATCCAATTTTAAGTAGCATCGTTGGGATTTTTTTCTCACACAATATTATATCAGTAATCAAATTACGCACACTATAATCCTCATTTAAATAATGTTTGGATACATGCATAAACAGTAACATGCCAATATTCGAAAAAAATCGAGAGTCTTGTCAACCGTCTTGAGATTCTATTATTATTCCTATTCTTGTCTTCATACATAGTTATTAATTTTTCCGTCTCCCATCTCTTCTGCTCTCAATAACGTTACCTACTAAATCTAATTTAAATAATTTTCTGTCTGTCTAGCCTTTATTGTGTCCTGCTGCAGGACAAAGGCCTCCCTCTCCCTTTTCCACACAATTCTGTCTTTTCGGTTGGAGTCAAGTTCGCCCCGCCATCTTCGTCTCAGTCTGCCGCGATGGTTTCGTGCGTTTAGTGGGACCCAATCTGTGGTTCTCTTAGCCCAATTGTCACCCGACATGCGGCAGACAACACACACATGAGACATGAGGCATGTATGTGACATTGGAAAAATCTCGGAGTCTTGTTAACTGTCATGTTTGAGATTTAATATTATTATTCTAACTTTTGTCTTCATACATAGTTATTTATTTTTCGATCTCCCATCTTTTCTGTTTTCAACACCCTATCAAATCCAATTTAAATAATTTTCTATTTGTCTAGCCCTTATTGTCCCACTATAGTACAAAGGCTTCCCCTCGTTATTGTACACACTAATTTTCACTGCTTATGTCGTGAGGAAAGATTTGAGTCCAAATGTCGATGGCTTATGGAGATTAGAGTAGGGGATGTCAAAGAAACACGGATATCGAAACGATGCATGGACTGTGTGAATGAAGATATGGTTAGAAAGGGAGTGACTAACGAGATGACGAGTAATAGATTAGATATGAAAGGAAGAGACATTTTGCGCCGACCCCAAATAAATTGGGCATAAGGGCAGGAGAAATATGACTTGTCACTGCTTATATTGAGGGCTAGTCTTTCCCGTAGCAGTTAAAATAATCCCGCTACTTTTGCATTGCTTTACCACGGGCTAGTGTTAAAGTAATAATTTTTCATTATTTTTATTTCGCGTCATAGTTATCGCTGCTTAGGTTAACACGGCATTAAAGTTCGAGGGGTGAAAAAAAATACGTCAAAAAATAAAATATCACACCGTCTTTTCTTTTCTCTGGACCTATTGTTACAATTTATTCAAAGTGTGAACCTATCTTTTTATATAAAAACGTGACACGATCACACTCAACACAAGCAACATTTTACATCGCAAACAATTACAGTAAAATCACAAACGAGCGAAAGGTACCATTTGTTTCGTGCTCCGTTTAGCATGCAACAGCCATTGTACTCTCCCCTATTTAGCAACTCGTGCATTTGTTGAATTTTACTTGCGATCAGAACTAGAACTTTTCCGTTCTGTCACGCAGTGGAATCATGGACTACGTAGTTTATGTACTGGCTTAGTGCAATAATTAACTAGTTATTTAAATTGTTGGAAATAATTGATGTGCCTGTTAACTTGTTGTTTGGTCTCTCATTTATTTTATTTGATGCTGCCATGAATAAAATTTTGGGTTACAAAGGCTTTAGTTTTTTTGTAAATAGGTAATAGTTTGACATGATAATAGGTTTTAGGTCCGCTTTAGTATCTTTGAATTATTTTGTAAAATATCGCAAAAAAAAACACTTTCAGTCAAAGAAAATAGTATAAAGGTACAATTCTGTAGCTGACTGCAGGCAGCAGAAATACGTGGCAGACGACTTGAAGCTAGCTACGGATGGTATTTCCTAGAATTACATAGAAACCAGTAGTGTTGCGGCCACACGTCGCCTGCTGCTGTCGTCTGCAGTCGGCTACGGAATTGTAACTTAAGGAATTCATGATTTATTACTGTGCGGTCGTAAATAATAATTCCCAAAAGAAAAAGGAAAATTAAAAAACTCCGAGAAACCTTGAAACTTATTCTCCAAACTTTTATATCACAAGTAACTAATATTAAACGCAAAACTATGTCGCACAGGAAGCCTGCTGACATTTAGATACTAAGGTGATTTATGGAGTAGAAAGTTATTTACATGAGAACACACTATAGGTACTACACCCTGGTGGAATTTGGGCGGAAAAATGTACAAAACTCTTTGAGGAATTGTTTTATGAGGGCTAATAAAATATAATCTCTTATTATTACTGTGTAAGAACGTATAAAATGTGAACATTAGTTTAGCTAATGGTTGAATTAAATAAATATCGCGGTACATGGCAAATGATTTCGACGCAAAACGTGCGATGTGATTTGTCCCGTTTCTCATTCGGCAAATAACTATCCCACCGTATAGATGATTTGCTACGGCCAGATCCCAAAAAAAATAATTTTAGAATCGTCCTATATATCAATATTTCAGTAAGAAAGCGACTTCAATAAATAGTAGTAATAAAAGAGTCTATACTGAAATCATTCCCATTCTGATATGAATTGGAACACAACAAAGACATCCCAAAATTGTTAAGATAAGGTTAGGCTGGTTGATAGTAAATAAAAGGAAACAGAGCGTGAAGGTGTTAAATAAAAAGTTCTTTGTAACAACCATTTTATTTCGTTTTGATCTCTATACAAAAAAAAATAATAGCACATACAACGCTTTTGTCACAATTACGAAGCGTGCTATTTCGAAAAATAAATGTTACTCGACTCCTGTTTGAACATGTTTCGAATTCCGATCAGGACGTGTCCCATATGAAAATTTAAAACAATGGATTTATTCATTGTATGTTCTGTACAGTTTGTATACCTATGGAGTGCTAGGCTTTTCAAAAAAATAATTAATCATAGCATTTGCTAATCATTCCGTGGATCGCTAAAGTGAAATTCTAATTAATTACTTGTTCCAAAGTTACTTAACTTAACACTTACTAATTTACTATGTAATTATATTCCTTTCGATAAATCTAAGTTTCAAAGGCCAACTTCCTGTAACCCAAATGGCTTAATCGTAGTTTATTTTAAGGCCAATGGTATCACACCTATTGTAAGAATAAATTAGTGTAATCATTCCATTCATAAACTTAACTTAATTTTATGTAAATGTAAAATTAAGTTAAGTTTGGCGTCTCTACGCCAGCACATCAAGCTACCCGAAACTGTAAAATTTTCCCAATCAACTTTGAACCTTCTACTTTAGCGATAAAGATGAAAATATATTTAAAAAAATTGACAGATTGTAGTAGCTTGATGTGCTGGCGTCTGTACATATAAAGCCGCCCACTCACTAAAGACTTTGGGTGTGTAGCCGTCAAAACGGTGCTTGAAGAAAGTCTGACGTTCAAATGCAATGATTTAAAAAACACGAAAATGTATTTATACGGCATAGTAAGCAATGGGCGCAGTAAATATCACACTTATGCATTAATCTCAATCTAAAATGACTTGGTATGCTTTCAATCTCGAGAAAATAATTGTAATTTCGTGAAGGGAAAGAATAAAAAATTCGTCCGTATCGCTGTCAACAGAATAAGAAAGAAAGAAAGAAAAAGTACATATTGCGACTCGTATAGGAAGATCACAAACTAAACTAAACACAGTAAAAAATAAATAAAAATTCAAGTTATATAAAAAAAAAGAATAGCCCAAAAGGCTGGCAGCATGGCCATACAACGTGGCAATGATGCCAGCCTTTTGGGCTATTATCCTGTTGATACTTTGGCTAACAAAAAGGCCTGCCCTCTGGTCACGTGAAGAGTCGAGCAAACGCTTGGCGATATCTTTCCCCTCCCTTTTTCATATACTTTTACATATTAAAATCTAGCTTTTAAATTATGTAAATACCAGCTTTTGCCAGCGGCTTCGCCTGCGTGGATGTTGGAAATTATTCCATGGGAATGTACTACCGGGATAAAAAGTTTCCTTTGTCTTCATCCTGGCTATAAACTGTGTGCCAAATTTCATCCAAATCCGTTCAGCCTCTTTTGCGAGATCGAGTAACAAACATCCAAACTGTCACATTTATAATATTTATTTATTTATTATGGTATATATGGTATAGTATATATATGGTGTAATATATATATTGTGTTACAGTAGGATTATCTTGGGAATTGAAATATTCCGTATAATAGGCACTTACCTTTTTTGGAACCGCGGGCAACTAAGTTTATCAACTTTTTGTCGCCTTGTGAATGCGCGGCTTTATCACTTTCAAGATCGTGACAGAAGCCCATAAAATAAAATAAATATTGCCATATCGTGCGATAATTATGTTTACTTTAGTAATTATTTTCTCCTGGAACACCGTGGTTCAGTTATTTTTATTTACCTTTTTAGTAGCAGGGAAGTCGAAATATATTTATAAAAGTGTTCTTAACACGCAGCTTCGTTAGCAATGTTTACTTACTAACTTATCTCTCTATTTGCATTTCTGTTGAGTAACTTTTATTGACAGAAACCAGTTTTATTTTCTGTCTACTTTTCGAGGGAGAAACTGATCCAACATCCTGAAATAAACCGTGGCCTGTTATATTGCTAGGTACTGTAAAGCCTGTTTGTCGGACAATCATGCAGGCTGATAGAAAAATTACTCGATTAGTTTCAACATTGAATATGCGGCGCTTGTTTTCATAAAACGACAGTTATGAGATAGGCATGTATAAGGGAGCACGTCCTCTTGAAATTAATAGAGAGAATTCAGTATTGTTTCATATTTTCTAACGTATCTTATCTTGAGCCTTGTGGAGACCGAATATTCCATAATTGTAATACCTACTGAACCGTAGCTCTTAAATTCAGTGGGATCATTCATCAGTCATCACCATTTCAGCCGAAATACGTCCACTGCTGGACATAGGCCTCCCCCAAGCATCGCCACTTTGACCGGTTCTGTGCTTCTCGCATCCAGCGGATTCCTGCGGTCAAAAAAAAAAAACAAAGCTCTTCCAATTGCTTCAATTTACTTTTAATTGTTTAATATTTTTAGTTTAGTGCTTCGTTCAATGCAAATTAAGATTTATTTTTGTTTATTATAATTAACGATTCAAGTTTTCACTTTCACGTTGATCTCAATATTTATTTAGTTTTATATAATCGTTTGCAATTACTTGTATTCTTACATACATTCCATTGGTAAATAGCATTATGTATCACAGCTCTGGTCACCAAGATACAGGCGCCACCTAGTTTGGGGTTTGCCGTAAAGATCAAAATTAAAATCGCTAACAATTACAGACTGACATTAAATGAAGTTAATTATAAAGCAGGTAATAATTGTAACATTAAGTCAATAAATTTATTATTATTGTTAAAAAATAGGTATTCTATCGAGCTGTATCAAAAAAGACTGGTAATAAATATTGACTGTCTAATCAAGAGAAAACAGACCACCAAAAATGATCTCACGATCCAAGTCGGTATACCTTCGAACGTTCGTATTTTCCTTATGGGAAGAACATTAAGGAGGATTTCTTTGTGCCGAGTACCATTATCATCAATAGTTCGGTCGACAAGTGATTGAGTGCTAGTATAATTCTTCCTTACCAAGCTTTTCTTAGATTTATTATTAGTTTCTATGAATGAAAATGCAGGAAACGCCTTTATTTTAGTGAATGTTAACCTGAGGCATTTTTTGGGACGGTTAGGCACGGAACAGATAGCTGAATAGTGCGTAGTGTATAGACAAATATGACAGCTTGCCCCTCAGACGACGAGAATTGCCCCTCAGAGCATTTCCAAAACGGTGATGGAAAAAATCGAGACAAAACATGGACCAATAACCGAGGTGATACCAACGCTAATTTCATTTGTACCCTACAATGATAAATTTAACGGGTAAAATCATAATACCAGAGCACATAAACGTAAAAACTGCCGTTTTATTCATCATAAAAATTAAAATATGAATGCTTTGAAATACTTAAAACATGAGTTTTATGGAGAAACGGAACAAGTCGTTAACAAGTAATAACCCTTTTTATGACAATGATAAGCGATCTAGAATTATTTATTAGGTAAAATTACTGGGTTCACTATGTAATGTCAAAATTGAATTTAAAACGACTTGATTTTTCTTAGAATAGTATTTACACTTTAACATAAATGAACTTGAATAACTTCTATAGATTAAAATTAAACACATATAATATTAAATAAACTCAGCGCCCGAAAGAAACGACCGCGACGGGGCGAGAATAAACCCGAAAGTCTTTCAATCAGTCTTATCAAGGGAATCGTGTAACCTAGTAACTGGGTTGTGGAGGTCAGATAGACAGTTACTTCATGTTAAATACTGGTATTCAGCTGCATCCGGTTAGACTGGAAGCGCACCCCAATATAGTTGAAACAACGCAACAGATTTTGATGCGGTTTTCACGACCGGAAGGTATATTTGTTTAATACATTAATACTAGACTTACATTATCCTACTAATGTTATAATCGCGAAAGTTTGTGAGGATGGATGGATGGATGTTTGTTACTCTTTCACGTCAAAACTACTGAACGGATTTTGATGAAACTTTACAGTAACATACCTTATATGTACATCAGAATAACACATAGGATACTTTTTATTCCGATATTCTTACGGGATCGACACTTATGCGGATGAAACCACGGGGCGCTGTATAGTGTATAGTAAAGAAATTTCGATGTATTGTCAAGTTGTAAAAACCTTGCGAAGCAGGGGCGACTCACTGTATTGAAGAAATAAATAATAAATGAAGTATGATCAGAACAAGATAAGTCTACCAACTGAAGGAATCTTCAAAGGAAAAATTTCCTTGACACGATAAAATACAACCTATACAAATCGCATGAACTTTTATAACCATTGACAGACCAAAATATCCCATAATAACAGTCTATTATGCGATATATTGATCTGTCACTGTAAATGTTCAAATAACATGTTTTATTATAATAAATAATATCTTTCTTTTCCTGGTACGCACAAGGACATACCAAGTTACTAGCTTTTGCCAGTGGCTTTACTCGCCTGGGAGTCTGAAATTATACCATGGGAACGTACTACCAGGATACAAAGTATTCCATGTATTAATCCAGGTTATAAACTATCTGTGTGCCAAATTTCATCCAAATCCATGCTGTAGTTTTTGCGTGAAAGAGTAACAAACATCCATCCATCCATCCTCACGCATTTTTGCGTTTATAATATTATTAGGATAAATTTCCAGTATAAGCTGGCTTCTTGACGTCAGCAAAACTGGAAATGAGCTATAGCCTGTACATTTAAAGAACTGTCAACTTTATTCGACAATGACACATTTTCTAAAGATTTTTTTTTTAATATTTTGGCCATCCCATTCAAAAAGTAAATGAGGCTTTTGTGATGCTAGTTCTATTTAATTGTTTGTACGAGGTGATGACTAGTGACGCCCTCTGGTGTGAAAACTAAGACAAAGTGTTATTGGTCCTAATCATATCCTAATTTAAAAAAAAATTGTATGAGACAGTCTGATCTACTAGATAAAAGATTTGAGTATGAATAATGTGAAGGCAAGACTAGGGGAAGACCAAAGAATCGATTGATGAAATATGATATGGCTAGAAAGGGGCTATAGAAATGGCAACTAATGCTCGGTTCCTATAAACAAAAACGAATCGTTTTGCTTACCAATGGTCACATTTTTTATTTGTAAACTGGACATTTAAATTGATTCGTAAGCTAATTTTACCTGTGATAGCTACTTCCATATGGTCTTACTATGCAAAGCTATGAGGTCTTTGCTTCATTATTCGTAAATATACAAGAATCTTAATGTTAACCAATAACAGTCCGTAAACTGTAGAAGACGAGTTTTGCCGAAAAATCGGGATATGGACCTACGATGAGGCGTCGAATGTTCATTTGAATATTCTTCTGAATTTTTTAGGCTTTTCAAAGGGTACGCTGTGAACGATAAATCTCGATAAAAATAACCATCAAAAGAAAGTGTTACACCGCTTACTTGTCTAGGTACCTACTGAATCTTTATTAACGTAACATAGACCCTTCCCATCCACGTTACACCATATTGATTATACCACTTTCATTTCAGAACTCACCTACATCGACCTGTCAAAGATAATATTTGATTGACTTTTGACGAATTTATCAAAATCTGAAAAGACGTCTAGTTAAGATCTTATGTTCCAACCAATGAGAATAGTTTCACAAAAATGAGTCAAAGGCTGAGATTAATAAACGCAAATGATATATGTTATTGTAGACGATCTATTTTATAAAAAGTTCACGTTGAAAACTTATGTGAATGAAAGCTCACTTCATGTTCACTTCTCCTATGTTTTCGACGTGAATTTTTTACAGAATAGACCAGAGGGGCAATTCTCGTAATTTTAAGAACGTTCGCAGTCTGATCTCAGTCTGAATCTGTCAAAAATACCTCTAATTTCCCTCGATTTTGACATTTGTTTGTCGCCGAGATGAGACTGCGACTAGATTTTGAATGTTTTAAATAACGAGAATTGGCCTTCTACTGTGGCTTTCCCACTATTGTAAAACTAAGTTCAAGATAGAGATGGGAACATACTTATCCATTCAACATTCATCCATATTCTTTCCATTTCTAAACATTATGGTTTTTAATTTTTCCTTTTTCTTTCACAGGTGAAACTCCGGCAGCAATGCAAGGAAGCGCGCAGTGGGCAAGCAGTTTTGACTTACACACATTAATAGGCATCGCTAGTGTTATATACTTATTAATTATGTAAATACAAAGAACATTTAAAGGAATGTGACAGTTCAACATGAGTTTGAAAATTATCAATCTGAGAATATAATTAAAAGTTCCAAAAACACTTGAAAAATTATTTTTGAAAAGTGAATACGAAATGTGTGTGTGTGTGATTGAAGATGTTCGATTGATCAATCGAATAGGAAGAAGAAAAGAGTTGATTTTTGAAAAGGACTGGTGTACAAATAATTATAGTGTTGTACAGAATGTTTCAAAATCCCAAAGCCTATGATCCTGATTATCACTTGTCAAACGAACGTCAATCTTTTAGTAAAACGGGTTATGTTGCTGAAACGAATTTTTACGTTCCTATTTTGACAAGCATTTTCATTTGTATTTTTTTTGTGTGTCAAATTTTAAAGGGTGTAATTTAGTTGAAAACAAAAATGTTATCTGGCAATGTAAGTGTTATTTTGTATATAGTTTAAGTATGATTTTCGTTCAATCGGTTTCCGCTTTGTTTTGTTTCGTCTCTGATCTGAACTATCAGTTGTTTTTTTTCATTCGGATACAAAAATGATATTTCAAATAAGTTTTTAGTAGATAGTAAGTCGTTCAGTCATGTTTTGTTTCTTTTTTAGTCGTGACATGCTTATTCAGGATTAAAAGAAGCCTGAAGAGGAAAATCTGTGCCAATGTCGCATAGAAAATATCCTACACGTCAGGGTAATGTTAATAAAGCTAGAATAATACTACATTTCAACAAACTCACATTTCTAATGTTTAAATTCATAACTTTAATATTAAAGACCGGATGATTGTCAATCCAGCGATTGAAAATGATTGATATACGATAGATTGATTGACTGATGATTGAAAGCATGCGTGATTGACAATCAGCTGGTCCTCTAAGATCGAACGATGTAAAAATTGTAGTTAATATTAAAATAGGCATAGATAATATTGTTTTTGGGATTTAAAGTTGATTTAAATAAAAGACCATTTTTTAAAGATGTCGATTGTTTTTTATTTCCTAAAAATTAAGTTATACGTTGACAAATCACTACACTGATATCTTCAACTGATTATATTATTGACGTAATGCAAATGGCTTGGTAAAATTATTTACCCCAACCAAATCATCCAACCAAACATTAATGAACCGAACAATAATTATGATATTATCAAAGTAAGTACTTATTAAGTTACAAAAAACACTTCATCTTGAAACCATCGGTAGTTTTTTACAAGGAGAAATACGTCTAGCAACTTACATCATTCCCAGTAGTTACCAATAGTAAAGTCACTATAATATTATAGTTCGGCCGACGAGAGAATGCGTTTTTGACACCGGTCAGTTTCATACAAACGATTGATTGAATTTGATCTTTATAAGCTACTAAAATTGTCGCACCGACAGGTAACTCGTTTCTAAAAAAAAAAGTATAATTATGAAGCTTCTCTATTCTATATTTTACGTTTACAAATCAAATGTAGTGTTAGTAATGTTATTCTTAAAATAGCGTTAGTCTTTTGTTAGTTGTATTTTTTTCTTTGGATAAAAGCCTCCTCCAACCAACGCCATTATTTTTACCCTGTCTTTGGCAGGTTTTCATCTAGTTGTACCTTAAAAAAACTAGTGAAGTGTAAATAAGCCATTAGGAGATGAAACCCAAACTTAGCGAGGATAACACGGAGGAGTAAATCAGCCAACTAAACTTCCCTAATCTCGTTTGTAATACAACAGGTAAAGAACCGTCACCAACTTAAGTGGAAGGTAAACTAAGACGCTAAGCTGTAAGTAAACCTTGTAACCCTATTATTTAAAACTAGCTAAGTATGCCCGCGATTTAGTTAACATGCATGTAGGAAAACATTGGATTTCATGGGTTTGAATTTTTTTGCGCGGAAACATAGTTATTTTTCTTAAATAAAAGTAGCCTAAGTTACTCTTTATAACATCAGGTACCACTGAAAGGACTGTCAAAATCCGTCCAGCCGTTTCGGAGATTCGCCAAATAGATAGACAACAATTTTTGAAATGGCTTTTTTTATAAGTTCCATATTATAATTATACTTTCACACGCATTTAGTCAAAGGATGTTATTTTGACATTGCAAACAGCCTCTTCAATTTTATTTATTATATACAAAATATAGACAAGGACTAAAGTAGCAGCTATCATATTAAAGTGTTACGGCTGATGACGCTGTGTAGTAGGCTTGGAATAAATGAATACGTGACGTAGGCTGGTCTGGTACAATCTGATAAATTGAATACCAAGAGGTAGTAACTATTCAGTAATCTGTGCCAAGAGTTACAAGGTTTGTGTCTGATGAAAAGAAGGTTAATGTCTGATAAGCGAAGTTTGTGATGGCCATAGATATAAGGTGCTATAAAAATACCTGCCACGGCTTCAATGGGAGACAGTATTTTGTATATAGATTACAGTAGTGATGAAATTCTGTACCCAGGCATAGTTAAATCAATTTGAGAAAATATAGTATTCGTCTTCGTCTTAGCCTGCCGCGATGGCGTCATGCGTTTAGTGGGACCCAATCGGTGGTTCCCTTAGCCCAATTCTCATCTGATATGCAACAGACATGTCCGGCCCAGTCCCACGGTTTTCTAGGTAACGTCTGATAGAAAATAATGTAAGGGAATTCAATCTTTTATCGACCGTTCACAGTACCCTTCCTTAATCAAATCATCACAACCCACTGATTACAAAAACCCTCAGCTATTTCTACACTCAATGCTTTGATAACACGAAACATAATTCGGTGCCACGCTCAGTTTCGCACCATTCAAAGTTCCGGAAAACGACTTCCATACATAACATCCGTGTTTTTCTTTGGTCCCTTTCATACAAGTTCTTAGGAGCACGTTCACGACAGCTTGTCTATTCAGAGGCAGACTCATTCGGGTTTTTATTTAAGCCTTTTCATTTAGACGAATGTAGTTGACGGGGTACAAAAGTCTGATGCCTGGTTTTACTTACACTAGGCGACAAAAACGCGCTGTTGGATTTTCAACGCTCGGCTCAGTATTGAAAGTTTAAAATCCAACAGCGCGTTTTTATTTAGGCATTCATTTAGGGGCCGTCTAGTGTTCGTGAAAACAGGCATGTGAGTGCCTTAGGCGTGAACGCTTCAACTGAAATGAAGCCAATGCGGAACCTAGTCTGTTGGAAAAGTATTTAGCAGGGGTTCTGTTTTTGTCCATGCGTTGTTTAGATAAAAACTGGCAAAAAAGAAAGTCAAAATTCAGGGAAATGAATTGAAAGAGAAATTGACTGACTAGGTACCAACTTAAATTGTCTGTATATTCAAATCAGAACTGTCTTTGTTTGACAGAAAATTCTTCATTATGAAATGTGTCAATTGCTTAACAAAGAGCGACGTGGTCAATTTGCGATCCAGTCATTCTGATACCAACCCGTATGAAACTGTCCGTACATACTGTACAGCTGTAATTTTTTTTTTTTTTTTTTTGTGGATGGGAAATCATCTAATGACTCCTCCCGCTCTGGGTGGAGCGGAAGGGAGTGTCAGACTCTTACTGACTAAAACCCACCCGTGTTCCTTCCTTAGCCCTTTATGTTCCGGGGCAGCGGTAACCCTTTCGGACGATCCCGCTGTAATCATTGTAATGATAAAAATATTTTATCCGCGAGCGGGGGATAAAAACCTAGACGAGCTAGCTTATCAAATTTATAAATAATAAATAATCCATCAGCAACTTGCTCTGAAATACAGCCTTGTAGAATCGAAAGTGAAGCGAAAAGCGAAGCTCAACATTTGGTTATTACTTGCCTGGATAGAATAAATAAAAAACTTTTTTATAAAAAAAACAACCGACTTCAAAAAAAACTACAAAGTGATAAATAACTTTAATTTCGGAAGTCGGTGTCGTTGGTTCCGCATTTTTGTTTTTTGACACCGACTTCCGAAATTAAAGTTATTTATCACTTTGTAGTTTTTTTTGAAGTCGGTTGTTTTTTTTGTAAAAAAGTTTTTATTTTTCACTTTTTAGTTGTACCTACTCCACATAAATTCAAATAACACTAGTGCATTGAGGAATTGAAGACACCGACTAGAAGAATCATCAAAATTCGCATAGAAATGCCGGAGATGCAGTACATTTATGCATATAACATCGTACATAAGAATAATTATATAATGTATTATATACTAAAACCTTCCTGAAAGTATGTAGATCATATTAGTGAAAGAATTATCAAAATCGGTTCATTAGTTTTTGAGAAAATCGCGGACAAACAAACATACATACATACATACATACGGGTCGAATACAGAACCTCCTTTTTTGTTTGAAGTCGGTTAAAAAAGAGTAGGTTGGGCCAAGTTTTTAGACCAAAATCGTCAAGTGACGATTAACACACGTATTTTTTTTTAAATACTTACTACTTTTGAGGCTGGCACAGGAATGTGATTTCGAACACACATCTACCAACCCGTACTGGGCCCGCGTGGTGTATTACGACCCACTCCCTCTCACAGAAAGGAGGCCTGTGTCCCAGCAGTGGGAACGTTATATGCGGATAATGCTGATGCTGTACAGGAATGCTGGAATTGGCAAAAGAAAAGAGTGACCTTCGCTCAGTAATGAGAGAAGTCAGGCTGTTCATGATTATAAATTATGACCTGAAGGATCATTATTGCCAATCAGCCGACGATGTGTGCAGTCACGGTCTAGTACATACCCCTTCTTAGTACTCAGCGATGATTATTCGTGTGTAAGCTGGTATTTGAGCGAACGAATTAGCTGTCGGGCTGTTCAAGATCGATCAATTTAGTCTTCGAAAAACTACGGCTAGGCTGGGAAAAATTAAACTGTTATTTGGTGAGAACGTTATCAATTTTGTGCGATAGAATTGGTTACTACAGGTGCTTTGCGATTTTCTATGCATCAATGCATACCAAACGCTGATACTAACCTTATTTCGTGCATATTGCACCTCGTTCTACATGTGCAGTCTGTGGGTATGTAAAAGATGGTTACCCATTCACGGACCGGCCTCGGCAAGTGTTGCTTAACCTTGAATATCGACCAACAAGTGATCAAAATTAAATTAAGAATATGATTGAAATAATAATTAACCACTTCATTTTTGTTTGCGGTTCAAAACAATCCAGTTTTACTTACCAAGCAAAACTAATATAATTATGATCATAATAATTTTGATTTATTTACTGGAGTTCAGCTTTCCCACCGTTAATTTAAGTCAAAAGTTTTGTAAGCGATCTATGAATTGAATTCTCGGTAAACCGATTATCTATTTGAATTTATTGAAACCTTTGATAAATTCACCTTTCAGATGTGTTTAAGGTTATTATGAGGTTTCAGTTTATGATTGAATTATATTAGGTACATCATATTTCGTCGGCAAAACATACTCGTACATTATTAATTTATGAAATATATCTTTTATTTTATTTCGTTACACTTTGCTGGTTAAAGAGGGGTTTAGTTTAGGAACTCTTGTAAATATAGCTAAGTTTTTTTTTTATATATAATATGTTTTTTGGTGTGTTGAGAGGCTTGTGGCTAAGTTATAACAGCCGCACGGGTCGATCGATCAGGTTAAGCTACGCATGCCGCGGCTGATCCGTGGACGGGTGACTATCTTTACATACCAAGACCCCTCCGTGCCTCGGAAAGCACGTTAAGCCGTTAGTCCCGGCTGTCATTCGTGGACCTTTGACAGTCGTTACGGGTCGCCAGAAGCCCGAAAGTCTGACAACCAGTCTTACCAAAGGGCTTCGTATTACGCAGTAACTGGGTTGTGGAGGACAAATAGGCAGTCGCTCCATGTAAAATACTGGTACTCAGCTGCATCCCGCTAGACTTAAAGCTGACCCCAACATAGTTGGGAAAAGGCTAGGCAAATGATCCCGAAATCCAAAAAAAAAATTGTGAATCTCAAATAATGAAAATTAACAAGATTTATGAGTACATCGATATTAAATTACTATGAATCCTTAAAACCTTAAAACATTGATTCTCTGATTTCCGTTCAATGAAAATTAATGTTGGAACAGAAAAACCGACCCGTTTAAAAATGAGATAACGGTTACGTACGAATCAACGGATTCCATTACAGAAACCCTGTTTTTATTCAACCACCTTTTATACCGATGAACGGTTTATTAATTATTGAGAATCTTTTAAGTATTATTTCTGGAAATGGATCGGGGTAAAAGTAGGTACTCATTATGTCTTAATTATTCATTGTGTGGGTTTGTAATTTATCTGCTTGATTTTATTTTGTTGGTTTCTTAAATGTTATAAAATATAATTATGTAAAAACGTTTACCATTATATACAAAAAATGTGTTTACATTATTGGTAAAACTACGGTATCGCTGATCTGCAGATTACGTGGCAGCCGCAACGAAATTTTGAAGACTGTGGCTGATAGGATCTCATGTCCGCTTTGGAGATCCCTTGTTAAATCAGTCATGTAATCATAATTTTCATTTTAATCATAATTTTTGTGATTAAATATAATGTAATTGTACCCAGGGATCTTGATATCTGAATTTTTATTTTATTACTAGCAGCGCCCCGCGGTTTCACCCGCATAAGTTTCCTGTGGGAATATCGGGATAAAAACTATTCAATGTCCTTTCCCTAGACTCAAACTATCTCTATAGCAAATTTCATCTAAATCGGTTCAGCGGTTTAAGCGTGAAGAGGACACACAGACAAACACACTTTCGCATCTATCTGGGTATCTTTAGGTATCCATACCTACTAATATTTAGTAGGTATGGATACCTAAAGATACCCATAAAAATACTCTTATGTATTTATTTTTATCATTGTAGTCTCACAGTACTTGAATGCCTTTTAAAATTACAAACTATAACAATATCATAATGAAAGTAATACCGGTCAAGCTCCACGCGTACCCTATGTAGTACGATACAATAGAAAATCACTAATTGTGTCTCATTAGCGGAGCTTGAGAGGTCATTAAATCAGTGTACCTTCGTATACCCAAGCAAAGTAAATACCATATTAACGTAAGTCCCAAAGATCAAACAGGTCAAAAATAACAAGACAAAATAAATCAAATGAAATTCTACTTATGAATCCTTGAATAAGCTCAGTTGAGCTTGTTAATGGTCTAGAGTGGGCTACAGTTGTAGCTCGCTGTAGACCATTTTTTATTATACCTACTGCATAAGTTATGAACATTCAGGTATGACATTCAAAAGTCTTCTAATCCCGCTTTGGAAACCACTTAACCGCTAAAGATACAGTGCCTTTGTAGGTGTTTTATTCAAACAAGTAGATTAGGGTCATAGTATTTCAAGTTAAAGATATTATGTTAAGTAAAAAGGTCTTCTTTAAAAAAAAAAAAACTAAGCAGGTACTAAATTTTTGCAAAACCAGCTGCAGCAAGATCTCCATCTTTTGTGGTAGTTTCAGAAGACTTGAAGTCCTATAGTCGTGGTGAGTGAGATCTGAATCCTAATTGCGTAACACATTATTAATGATAATCTGAATTATTTTGAAGGATATTGCTAATGAATTGCTTCATATGTGAGCAGTGGTGGCCAAGTGGTAACGGTTGCGACTTACGAGTTGTAGGTCGTAGGTTCGAATCCAGACAGGCGCTTTACTTTGTGTAAATTATTTCATCACCACTGCTCTCAAAACGGTGAAGGAAAACATCGTGAGGAAACCGGCATGTCCTAGAACCAAAAATTCGAAGCCATGTGACATCTGCCAACCCGCACTGGGCCCGCGTGGTGGATTACGGCCCACTCCCTCTCACTGAGAGGACGCCTGTGTCCCAGCAGTGGAAACATATATGATTGCTTCATATTCGAAAAATTTGTCTGCTCAGCAACGTAAATAACGCAATGAATGTTGTCGAACTGTCAAAATGACAGCCATTGTCTTAGTGTGTTACACAATTACACCGCTGTACCTATTTACAAAAAATCTTCTTCAGTATGCGACGGGTTGTTCCTTTTGTGGTCAAAAAAGGAAAGTTGAAAATCGAAACCAAACGGTACATCCCACTGAAAATCGAAACCAAACGGTACATCCCACTATCCCCATTATGAATCTCCATTAATGGAGATTGTAAGAAGTTTTTTCCCACTAATGGAAATAGTGGGACCATAATCTATTGAAACAATATTCCCACTATCACCATGGATCATGACAATAGGGATAGTGGTGATCGAAACCAAAAGCTCTACAAAATACTCCACAGACTATAATATAATAGGTATTGCAACAATATAGGATATAAAAAATAAAAATAAAATATCTGTCTACCTTTTTTATACGGCGTGTGAAAATTTCAAAATTAACTTATCGGAGGTAGTCAAAGGCATTAAATAGGCGTCAGCCCTATTAAGACCGAAAATTAATTCGGTCACCCGTCTTACATTGCATTTGAAATTCAATTTAAAGACAAACCAAACAATATAAAATGGCCGCGAACTGTTGCGTGAGCAACTGTATAATTAAATTCATTTCGAAAATGTTTAAATAGGCGTTAATTTATTGGGAGTACTGTTACGTACGAAAGTGTTTTACTGAGTAGGCGTTTAAAATGTTTTGTATAATTAGATAGTGTGGTTTTGTAACGAGAAGCATTGTGACTAGACCGAATATAATGTATAGTAAGGATTCGATTGCATATCCGAAAAATCTAAACACATCTTAATTTCAAAAGTACTTCAACAAATGACGACACACAACTAGAACACTAAAACGAACGTCAAATTATAAAGATGGAAACAAAAAAAAAATAACTACCACCAGGCTCGTAGTTTAACTTTTTAATTCTCACAGTTGAGCCGTAAATTCCTCTTTTCGCTGAACGAAAACCTCATTTTTAATCGCTACAAATCCAGGTCCACTTTTCTCCACACAAAATCCGCCCCTTTATAAGCTTAAGGAAATTTTACGCTGCATTTTATTTTATCACTTTAGGTTTAAAGGTCATGAAGCCCAAGCCGCATCGACCCGGATTTCTTCAAGCGCTTTTGTGCTGCTGCAGGTTTGTGCAGTCCTAACGAAGCAAAAACAGCTCAAAGTAAGCGTAGCTAAGCCTTTGCTGTTGAAATTGCATTTAATTTAGCTATATTATTATTTTATTCGCGATGAGATTGAGTTAAAACAAGCTTGTATCTCCTTTGGTGCTATTATAAAGATATAAAATAAACTTTGAATGAGAAAGCTGTTAGAATAATGCTTCTCGGAAGTGGTCATGGTTTTATATTCAGTGAGTCATTTAGTTCGGTGAATTTGTAATTTCCAGTTTAGAATGTGCATCCCGTCTTTTTCTGTTTTAATGAGAAAATGTTTACGAAAATGATGGTAAGCCAGTGTTTTAATGTTTGTTTGCCATACATTAATTAGTAGTACAGTGTAATTCTAGTTTTCTTTAATACAAAACGCATACAAAAAATATAACCCCGTAATTAAAATCACAAAAGAAAAATGCATACAACACAAAGAATTGTAGAATGTACTCAACAACTACTGATTGCCGGGAGCACTAACTCATACCGTGCTGTGAATAATTACAACTTGCACGAAGAGAGAAACAAGTTATTTTCCTTCAAAGAGTTAATTAAAATACCGTAAACTATATGATTCTACTTAATTACTCCATAAGAATGTTCGTTTTATATATAAGACTGCTCTCAAAATCGTTTGATGACCATGATGTATAAATTGCACGCTCAATTACTACGCCCCCGATTTTAATCGAAGATTTATGAGTTGGAAAAGACATTTAGCACCCCATCCGCACCCTTTGCCTTCACTAAGGGAATTCAGTATTTCACTTGTCCAATAATCTCGATCCCACTTTCTTGGCAGATACCTACTCGGAACTCGTACGAATCTTTGAAGGTTTTTTTGTGAAAAACTTTTTGTGATGGACTGTACTTTTTTTAATTTATTTCGTATCCGAAAAATTCTTTCACTTTTATTTTGTTGATTGTAGCTTTGTTTCTCGTTCAAATTAAGTCACAATTCATATTCTTTGATGAATACAAAACTATTAACTGAGAAAATTAAAACCGTAATGGTTTCATTTTGTTTGCTTTTCATTCACAATGTATTTTTGTGAAACAATAATTTAAGATGAAGATTCAGTTTAATGGCTTGAATATATGATATTACTATTCCAAATCCAAATTACGCTACTACATATACGGACAGAATTATTAGTGCAATAATAATCTGAATTGACATTACCCGCAGTTACTACATTAAAGGTCCATTTTCATTCTCCCATCTCACTGTTTCTCCCAAGTATTAAATTACTTAAGGGCTAAAGCCGAAATTGGGGATCACATCATTAAATTTAATCTATATTCTAAACCATTTAGACTTGCCAGGGTGCGTTTGTTCGAGGATTATCCCGGATTATATCTAAGTCGTGGTAATTTGGCTGTATCCACTGTTTTGGCCGGACGTTGACGTTCAGAGCCTAGGTATAAGCACTAACGTGCGACATAAACAACGCAAATTCGAACGATTTTGTAATCGAGAATACCACTGTCCTATAGGTTTTTGGTATATTTTTTTATGACTAGCACAATTTAGGATGAAGTTTGAGTTTATATTTTCATAAGAATGCAATAATCAGTTTCTACGATGCCCTTCTCACCGTTTTGACTTCATTTATTTTTCTTTCTTTGTCCAGGCGGTTTTTCTTTGGAATGCGCTCCCTCTGAACTTCAGGACGGCAACCAGTCGGTTATCTTTTAAAGTGAAGGCACGAGAACATATCGGTCAGAAGTTGGCGTAACATACCAGCAGCGCTGATTTACTGGATTCGTTTTCACTTCTACCAATCATTTTTTCTCCTGACAGTTAATTTTGTTTATATGTATGTATGCATGTATTTATCTATGTATTATTAATTATTCTTATATTTTATTGTCATTTCCTAGCTATTTATCCCGTATGTTGCACCTGCCATGTTTTTGACTGGTAGAAAAAATACACAAGTTCAAACATCAAATACAACTAAAGTAAACAATTTTCTGTTCACTACAGACACAGATAAGCTGGATGTGGCTTGAAATTATTGAAGGGAATGTGATTTGTTTATGAGTAATAGATTTTTAAAAGTGGTCATGGATTCTTTTATGTATTTTGATAATTTATTATGTAATTTGGATCCTTCATACATGATACTTTTTCGTCCGTAGTTTGTGCGATCACCCGTAGATATGAATAAAGTCTTAAAACGAAGTGATTGTTATGTACGAAATGAGTAGTTTTTAATTTCAAATCATTCGCAAATACATAACGTTTACTCCGCGCGTTCCTGCTAGGCCCACAGAATATTTTTGTAATTTGAAATGGAGAAAATTTTAGTTTAAGTTTAATTTTGACCTTCGTATTCATCTGGATCCTTAGAAACCTTGAATCTTTTGTGCCTAAAATATCTCGCTTTCTTATATTTCGCAGTAAAATTTTGAATTATCAATAGATTTCTTAATAAATAATTATTCTTGCCGGCAAAGAAATTTTTAAAAGAAGTCGAATACTTAAGCAAAAGTCAATTATGCAAAAACATTGAAATAATGTTCTATCATTATCTTTTTCAAAACAATGAAAAACAATTTCTTTAAGTATCAAATTATGTTTCATTCTCTTTTTCTGACGGCGAACGTTGACATTCAATTACATATTTTATATAAAGAGTGAGTGAAAAACGTCGTTTCCCTTCAAGGCGATTTGGGACCATTTTTATACAGTACTAGGTTCTTCCCGCGACTTCGTCCGCGTGAAATTTCACCCTCCCTCCCCCCGTTCACCCTCTTAGGGGGTGAATTTTGAAAAATCCTTTCTTAGTGCACCCCTAGACCTCATAAGGAACGTACGTGCCAAATTTGGGATCTCTAGACCCAGCGGTTTGGGCTGTGCGTTGATATGTCAGTCAGTCAGTTCTCCTTTTATATATATAGATCATTTTTTTTTAGTATTTGTGTTCACACATAACCTTTCTAGGTACTTTCTTATATGGTGCATTTTAACTCGAAACCAATATTTTTCAGAATAAAGTCAACAATCCCGGCAATGAATAAATCAATTTTTTTTTATATTAACATTTCACTAAAAATGTTATACAAATAATATTACAACCCCATAAATATTTTCAAACCTCAGAAATTATAAACGTCAACCAACCTTTGGCGAATGAAATTCAAATAGTTAAAACAAAATGCCGGTTACCTTAAAAAAAACAGGTAAAAACTTTAATTTCGGAAGTCGGTGTCGTTGGTTCCGCATTTTCGTTTTTTGACACCGACTTCCGAAATTAAAGTTATTTATTTATCACTTTGTAGTTTTTTTTGAAGTCGGTTGTTTTTTTTTGTAAAAAAGTTTTTATTTTTCACTTTTTAGTTGTACCTACTCCACACAAATTCAAATAACACTAGTGCATTGAGGAATTGAAGTCAAAATTCGCATAGAAATGCCGGAGATGCAGTACATTTATGCATTTAACATCGTATATAAGAATAATTATATAATGTATTATACGAAGAGTTCCTTAAGAAAATTGAATCGCTTGAATTGCAAGCAAAAAAAGACCGAGAATATATAACCATATTGGAAGAAAAAATGGAAGACCTACAAAGATGCTCGCAGAAAACCTGTATAGAACTTAAGAACGTTCCTAAGAAACCGCAAGAAACTAGAGGTGACCTCATAAACATGGTTTTATCCCTCTCAAAGAGCATTGCCGGAAATTTGGAAGAGAAGGATGTAAAGGATATTCATAGAATACAGGGCAAGAAGGTTGGGGTTAAAAATACCCCCATTATTGTCGAGCTTGGTTCATCTATAATAAAAACCGATTTTCTACAGAAAGCTAAAACCTACAATACAAAGAATAAAATAAAGCTCCAGGCTAAGCATCTCGGCTTTACCAACAACGAGGATACCCCCGTGTTTATATCGGAACATCTTACTGCTAAGGGAAACCGTTTGTACTTCTTGGCGCGGGACTTAGCAAAAACCAAACAATACAAATTTTGCTGGACCGCTTTCGGACGGGTCTTCGTGAAGCGGGATGAAAACTCTCGGGCTATTCTTATCAAGAGTGAATCTCAGGTGCATCACTTAATGCAAGAACTGTGACTAGGTTTTGTAAAAGTCTATACTAAGTTACCGCCATTCATTAATTTGTTTTGTATTAGTAACCCACTTTTTTATTTTTATATCGTGATAAACGTTTCAAGCATGAAAATAACTTCTACATTCAAGCATGTTCAATACCAGCATAATGGAAAAATATGTAATACTCATACAACTTACACACTACACTCTACAACACTCACACTAACAATCTCTCAAAGTCCTATCACTCACCTACCTTTACATAGGATACACACACTCTCTAACATACTTCAACTGCCTTGTACAAATACATTAAAACATTTACAAGTAGTCTCTCAATGTTGCTTCACTGACGTAAAATGTGTGATGCACCTCTCGTATTATTATAGACACGTTAATGGATAGCAATCTTAATACTATACGGGAAATAGATGACACCGAAATTTCGAAGTCAGCTATTATCAACATTGAAGAATTGAATAATTACTTAGGACGCCATGATAACTATAACTTGGCAGTATTAACGCAAAATATTAGGAGTGTCTATTCTAACTTTGAAGACTTGCAACTAAACTTATCACAAATAAAATATAATATAGACGTGTTGATGTTAACGGAGTGCAGGCTTAACTATCACAGACCATTACCATTGCTTAACAATTACACTTCGTACTATACGGTAAATCAACTTAATCAAAATGATGGTGTGGTAGCATACGTTCGAGATGGCCACTTGGCCCATGTAACTGAAATCAATATTTCACAAGCGTCAGCAATCCAGGTATCCATTTCTAACTATACCATCATAGGCATATACCGTTCTCCCTCTAACCTTTGTGCCGATAATTTTATAAATTCATTAAATCATCACCTTGACTCTATTGAGACACATAAAAATATTATAATTGTAGGGGACATTAATATTAATTTAATAATCAAGAATTCTGAAGTATCTCAACAACGCAGTAACAGATTAAACTATTTAAATATGTTAGCGACTCATGGACTATTACCAGGACACTGTCTACCTACCAGAGAACAAAGTTGTTTGGACCATGCAATTTTAAAAATTGACAAAACTTTGAGCTCGGCTTTTGTGGGTGTTATTAATACTTCAATTACAGATCACGCAATGGTAGTAACAAATATAACCCGATCGCTAAAAATTAACAAGTCTGCCAAAATCAAAACTGTAATTAACTTCGATATGGCATACACCACATTGATAAATACTGACATGTTATTTTTTAACATGTATAATGACCCTGAGATCATAGCTTACAAATTTATAGATGTAATAAGAACTTCATTACTATTAAATACTAAAACTAAGTCAGTCCCAAATGGTAGGCGGGTTATCAAGCCTTGGATGACTGCTGGTGTACTTCGATGTATTAATCTCCGTAACAAAATGCAAGTTCAAACTAAAATTGATTCATATAATATAATACTAAAAATAACTTACAGACGTTTTCGAAACTTTTGTACAAACTTAATAAAGAAACTAAAAAGAAAATCACAAAGAGAACAAATAACCATGTCAATAAACAATCCAAAACAGCTCTGGTTAAAAATTAACGAAATTACACAATTTAAAACCCCTAAATCAGCCAATTCTAATCTTCTTAAAATCGCATCACACCCTCTCGATTCTTTAAATCGTACTAATCAGTTTTTCGTTACAATTGGTAAAACATTAGCGGAAGAGATAATTAAAAAATCAAATCTCTCTAATGCTTGCTCTTCATACCTAAGGAGTGAACAGCATACGACATCATTCGTACTGCTTGACACTGACCCGCAGGAAGTGGATGGCATACTCATGGGCCTCGATTCTGAAAGCTCACCTGGATGGGACGGTATCCCTACAAAATTTTTGAAAATTTCTAGAGACTTCTTGGTCCCTTTAATAAGCCAATTGGCTAATCTGTGCTTTAGAAGTGGGATATTTCCAGCTGTTTTTAAGCGATCTATGGTCGCGCCTGTGCATAAGGGGGGGGACCAGAGCGATGTCAATAACTACCGCCCTATATCGGTTATATCATGCATCGCAAAAATTTTAGAAAAATTGCTTAACAACAGATTAATTAGTTACCTTAACAAACATAATATTTTATCTTCCTCACAATATGGTTTCAGAAGGGGCCTTTCTACACAAGACGCTGTTAAGGCATTAACCGGCGATATAGTCTATAATGTAGATAAAGGACTGAAATGCCTTACAGTATTTTTAGACCTAAAAAAGGCATTTGACACCGTTTCTGTCCCCATCCTTTTGCACAGGCTTGAAAAAATTGGCATAAGAGGTATGTCTCTGTCTCTTTTTGGTAGTTACCTATCAAACCGGAAACAGCAGGTTAGGGTTGGAAACTTAACGAGTGATGAGGAAAATGTATGTTTTGGAGTACCTCAGGGAAGTGTGCTCGCTCCGACGCTGTTCCTGATTTATATAAATGAGTTGTGTAATATCGGGAACAGTGGCGGACGAGTATTTTCATATGCAGATGACACAGCAGTAGTTTTTGCCGGAGACTCTTGGGCTTCCGTGCGTGCTACTGCTGAACGTGGATTAGCGATAATAGCAAGGTGGTTGGATGCTAATCTTTTAACCCTCAACGTATCTAAAACGAACTTTATCTGCTTTACTCCAAATCTGAGGACACAGCCTGGTGCTGATTTTGGAATTGTGATCCATGAGTGTGCAAACTCCCTCTATCCTTGCAATTGTCAAAGCATACAGCAAGTTAGATTCACTAAATATCTTGGTATAACAGTTGACCAAAGATTGTCTTGGCACACCCATATTGAAAATACAATGGCCAGGGTCAGGAAACTTATATGGATTTTTAAAACGTTGCGGCATGTGATGCCGCCGTCGCTACTTAATAAAATCTATTTTGCTCTGGCACAATCGGTCATCACATACTGTTTACCGATATGGGGAGGGGCTACAAAGACCAAATTTCTAGACCTAGAAAGGGCTCAAAGAGCTCTCATCAAAGTTATGTATTTTAAACCCTTTCGATATTCTACAGACAACCTTTACAAGATTAGTAATCTGCTATCAGTTAGGAAATTATACATACTGAACATAACCATGCATCTGCACAAGACCCTCTCATTTGATCCATCAAATCTTAATAAAAGACGTAAAGATATTGTGGCCCACTCAACAAGAGTCCGTACGGTTTTTGCCAGGCGTCAGTATAATACGCAATCAAGTTATATTTATAATAAATTGAACCTCATATTGAATATTTACCCCATGATACGGTACGAATGTAAAAACACTCTAACGGAATGGTTAAAATCACAAACGTACGACGAAATTGAACTTATATTAACCAGAATATGCTAATGAATAACCTGTACCCTATCATAACATGCATCAGTTAAACAATCATTAATACACACACACAAACACAAACATAACTACTCGCACTCACACACCCCTACACAGACACACATATTCAAACACTACACATACCAGAACATACCACAACATTCTGTAACATCCTTGAAACTTAACCTTTTTCTTTTATTTTTCTTTTAATTATGTCTCAACATTGTAATATGTAACCCATGGGAAGTTGCGAGGTAACCCCATCACAAGTATCCTTATAACTTACCGGGGTTGCCTCAATTCTGTGCTGTAGAACAATTGTATGAGAAACAATAAAAACTTTTTATTTATTTTTATTTATATACTAAAACCTACCTGAAAGTATGTAGATCACATTATTGAAAGAATTATCAAAATCGGTTCATTAATTTTTGATAAAATCGCGGACAAACAAACATACATACATACGGGTCGAATACAGAACCTCCTTTTTTGAAGTCGGTTAATAAATACATACACAACTCAATGATAAAGTGGAGAGATAGTGTTCTTTTACTCCACTTTTAAAAGCTGCAACAGTTTGGCAGTCCCTAATTGCAGGCGGTAACTATTGTATTGTACTATGTTAACTTATAATATTTTTCTTTTACTCGCTAAACAAAAAAAATAAATCGAAATAACTTCCGTGTTCGTCATAAGGGATTTCAACATCGTGAAATAAAAAAAAATAATGAAAAAAAAAGGTAATTTGTAATGCTATTTCATCCAAAGTGATTGAAGGTGCGAAACCTCAATCTGATTTAAATATTGCAACCTCATACTTTCAAATGGGTCTCGATGATACGAGCACTTTTAAATGATTACCGTGACCACTGGCTTAGGTAAAGTATTTTTTTATTTTTTTTTTTGCTATTAGGTATTTTAATTGTTGGTTTCAGGGAGGTAAAAATCCCACACTCCCAGGACTCATCCCCAATGCTCGGGCACCTTTAGAAGGTTTCCCCCCGAAAAAAAAAAGTAATTTATAGTAAAATAATTTTATTGCTGGTCAGTGACAAAAGTCGTCTGAGTCTGCTTTTCTACATATTGTCTAACTGAAAGTTATTCGAAGCATTGCATTTTATCTAAGAGGTTATATTCTTTTAATATTACTTTTATTTCGATTTTAATTAAATATTTAGCTCATTAATTAAGATTAAAACAACTGAAGTGTTAATCGCTTTTGTCGCTGACTTTACCGACTTCGAAATACTCGCAAAGAATGCAAACACAAACAGCGCATTGCAAGGATTAAAACTTAAAATATAAATAATATTAAAGTTATTATTCTATACCTACTCTGACATCTTTGACATAAATTAATAATTTTTGGAATTTCATTTTACAGTTTTTGTCAACTTTATGATTTCTTTTTCTGCTCCACAGCGCAAAACAGTGGTCGCAGATGGTGAAGCAGAACCCCAATGAACCATGAAAATTTTTACGGATAACAAGCAATTATTTTTATTAAAATTCAGAAAAATGCGTGAGTTTATTCATGATCTTTTTATTTAAAAATAGATAAATACCTACACACAATATTTTTAAAAATATCATGTGCCACTTAAAAGCTTAAAAACTGAACAATATTTTTTATGTTGGAAATGAAAAGTTCATTTTTATATTTGCAATTTTTAAAGTCTTGTTGGGTAACACAGTTGATTAAAATATAAAAATTTGTAATAATATTTCAACTGCACGTGACTTTGAATACTCGTAATAGTCTAACTCGATCCACTTCATCGCAAAAATAATACAATAAACTAATAATATTACGTAAATATGTACTAGTGTCAATGAGAATTTGATGTCTTTGTCATTGCAGGACCCAGTTCGTAGCTAATTAATAATAGCCGCACAGGTCGATCTTCAAGGTTAAGCAACGCTTGCCGAGGTCGGTCCGTGGATGGGTGACCAGTGACCATCCGTTACGTACCAAGATCCCTCCGTGCTCGTGAAGGGAAGTCAGAAATCGGAAAGTCTGACCAAGGAGTATTGTGATATAACTGGGTTGTGGAGGTCAGATAGGTAGTAGCTCCATATAAATTATTGGTATTTAGCTATATCTGGTTTGACTGGAAACAAGCCTCGACCTTGTTAGGAAAAGGTTAGATTATTATGATGATGTTATTTTACGTAAAACATATCGATCTGTTCTTTTATCCGATTTCAAAGAAAAAAGAAGATTCTGGAACAAACAACGGATGTCGAATCCCGTTATGAAAATGGGAGAAATGGAGCTCTTATTATTTTGTTCTTAAGCTGATTTGCGAAAGAAACTGGAAATCCTAGCCGTGTCATCCTACACAAGAAAAGGGTATCGTCTAAAGATAATACGGGTTTATTGTGGTTAACATTTTACTTTTACGTATAATAATATTATTATCTAAGGCTCTTTTCGGTACGGTCAAAATAAAAGCGATTGTATTTGCCAGTATGTTAGGCGTTCAGAATTAAGGGTCCAGAATTATCTCCGAACAGAGATGCTTTTACTTCGCAAACAATGTTGTGTTAGGAAACGAAAAAAAAGGAAAGAAAATCCCAAAATTCTCAGCTTGACGTTACGCTAAAATAAAGGATTTCTTATCACTATTAATACTGGAAAATGACAGTAAAATTGTGGAACCATTTTCCTGTCATCCAATACTTACTCCTGTTTAATCCACGTGGATAAAGGTTTCCGAAACAGCCTTATCTGTATGAGTTTCCAAAAATTATCTTAAACATGTTCCTAACCAAACTCTCATTTGTCTAACAATGAATATTTAACTTGGATCCCTTAAAGGGGATGCCCTCTTCATTTTTCCATGAAAATATCGTTACTTAAATCTTGGAGCTTTTATGGGATAATAAATTCAATGGTCAATTTGTTGCATGGCTGTTGGTACACACGGCTACACATCAAGCTCTACATTTCAAATACCTAAACCAAAACATACATATTTTTATTATAAAATAGTACTTCACTTCACTAGCTTGTACATGTGCTGTTCTGTGGTACTTGTCCGCGGAAGCGACGGAACACCACGTCCTACGGCCAGAAGTTTTGTTCCATGACGACGGGCAGATAACAATTTGGTACGCGCACCACCAAAGAAAATTAAACCACTTGAGAGCTGATAGACCGATTTCGTCTAGGCACACGACTCACCACTGCGGGCCGGGGGACGAATAAAATACAGCGGTTGTGATTGGCAGATGCAACAATGTCAGGACGAATATTCCAAACATAGTGATGCTCTAGTCAGGTTTGCAACAATAATATTGATATCGATCAAATCGACGTCTACTAATTGTATTTTTTTTTTAATTATACTGATAGGGTGTTAACTGGTTTTTGGAAATCAATTTTCCCTGGGAACTGCATTAATCTGTCAATCTGCACCACGAACGCCTTCAAGTTGACGTTGCGGTACGACTCCAGTAACTGCACCCTCGACGTGTACCTCGTCTTCTGGCGTACGTACTCCATGATGTCCTCCGCATAGCTTGATGTGTAGCCGTGCGTAATAAAGGGTACGTATCAAAATCCCGAATTTTAATTAAAAGACCGAATTTTAAAATACCGATGGACGAAATCCCGAAATTTGAAACGCCGAATGGTTGTTTGGTCGAAAGTTTAAAATCCCGATGGACGAAATCCCGAAAATTGAAACGCCGAATGGTTGTTTGGTCGAAAGTTTAAAATCCCGAAGTTCAAAATCCCGAAATTGTCACAGTTTCCGAGAAAAACATTTTTTTGTAAACCTAACCTCAAAACACTTAAAAGTTGCCTAATTTTTTTTTTAATAATTAACCTATTCTAACTAGTTCGGTTCCAGGTAGCCTACTAAAAATAATCTCTTTTTTTTTATTAGCGCAAGTCGTTTCTGGCGCCCATATTTTGTGTAAAAGTAATTTTTTTCTATATAATCCTGTCATTTCTGGCACTCGCCGGCCGCTGCCGCGGCACCGCTCGCTTCGCTCGCTCGGCTCGTGCGTAGGGGTCACAGTTTTAACCTAACCTAACCTAACAATTTTTTTATAAATAATTAACCTAACCTTTCGTCCATTCGGGATTTCGTCCTTTCGAGCATTTGAACATCGGTATTTTGTGTTTCGATATAACGACTATCGGCATTTAAAACTTTCGGTATTTTGAATTTCGGTGTTTTGGACGTCGGTATTTCAATCATAGGTATTATGAACTTTCGGGATTTTGATACGTACCCGTAATAAATGTATAGGGCATTTATTATTTAAAACGAGTTCCCGGACCAAAATTTTTACAAGTAGTTCTTTCTGCTTCAACGGTTTGCGCTTGAAAATATAGAAACATTTTTCGTTCGGCAGATATTTACCTACCAAACACCTATGTGTTTGGTAGGTAAAAATCTTTATTTATCTTTTTTTTTATCTTTCACTTTGTTATTTTTATGATTGACTAGCAGCGCCCCGCGGTTTCACCCGCATACGTTTCTATCCCGTGGGAATATCGGGGGATAAAAGGAACAGGCACATAGGAATGTGTTAATCCTGGTTATAAACTATCTGTGTGCCAAATTTTATCCAAATCCGTTCAATAGTTTTTGCGCCAAAGAGTCGCAAACATCCATCCATTCTCACAAACTTTTGCGTTTATAATATAGGAAGTTACTTGGATGAATTTACCTCCATGAATGTATAGTAACGTTTCCAACGAGGATCAAAATTTTCTGCATCAATCACAGCCATTTATTTTACTACATTTATAAATATTTTGTGCTCACACATTCTAAGTTACAACATTAGCATTGTGTGGTCTGATATACTACAACATCCCTTACAACGTCAATTGATTGGATGCGAAACAAGGTCTGATACGTAAGACAATTGTCAGGTTGTTACCGCGAAGCCCCAAGGACTGATGTTGCATACGTAATCAAGAAGGATTCTCCGAATATGTTCCCGATAGTGTATTAACACGTCCACGGGAATTTGTTGTGTGTACAAGTACATAGATGTTTTTGTGCAAAAGACTGTTGATTGGTGGAATAATGTGTGGCAATGTTCAATGCTTTAGTGAGTTTTTGGATATTCTCGTATAGATTATTGCCAATAATATTGGCAAAATTATTCACGTAATATTTTAATTGTAATTCTGATACTAGTTTTTGGACTATTTTAGGAAGTAAATAACAACATTACGTTTGGCAAGATCGTAGTTGTTTCTAATTCACACATAACAGGAAGATAGTTAGCAAAATTTACGTTTATTTAAATAACGTACGCTTGCCGGGGTTGGACCATTTTTACATACTGAGACGCCTCCGTGCCTCGATAAGCCGTTGGTCCCGGCTGTCATTCGTAGATCTTTGACAGTCGTTATGGGTAGTCAGACCCAAAAGTCTGTCATACAGTCTTACCAAGGGGTGTCGTTTTACCCAGTCACTGAGTTGTAGAGTTCAGATAGGCAGTTACTCCTAGAAAAATACTGTCATGTAACTACATCTGGTAAGACAGAAAGCTGACCCCAACATAGTTGGGAAGCAAGACAGTTTTTTTTATGTTTATATTCACGTTATTCAAATAAACATAAATTTTGCTAACTATCTTCCTGTTATGTGTGAATCTTAGAAACAACTACGATCTTGCCAAACGTAATATTGTTATTTACTTCCTAAAATAGTCCAAAAACTAGCATCAGAATGCGGCTGTTTTTACATAGCTACGAGCCCCCGAGAAAATAAAAATTCAAAATGAAAATAATAACAAGCAAATAGACTTTCAAAGATTTTCTCAACGAAGTAAAAATATACATTTAAAGTAAGCGCCATTGCCTAACTAACCGTAAAAAGGTATATGATACCACTCTCTTCATATTATTATCAGGCCAAAAATAAAGGTTTACAAAAAATATTAATTTCTGTGAAATGTGAACACTTTTTTTTTGTGGATGGGAAATCATCAAATGACTCCTCCCGCTCGGAAGGGAGTGTCAGACTCCTACTGACTAAAACCCACCCGTGTTCCTTCCTTAGCCCTTTATGTTCCGGGGCAGCGGTAACCCTTTCGGACAATCCCGCTGACCCGGCAAGCTTCGGCCCTAACGGGCCCCTTCCCTTTTACTGACATCTCTTTGAGGTGCGCGTGAAACACATACGCGCCGTCCGGCACGGGCCTGGTCCTGATCGGACGGTGAGTCACCCATTACTCTTTGTCCGCAGGCCCGCGCCTACGTGGCCGATAGTCGTCACGCGGGTCCCGACGCCCGGAGCGTCTCCCGCGGCGTCTGAGACGTGAGGTTCTCTCCCTCAACCATCCCGCCACCTCCTTCGCTAGCATGACTGCTTCGCAGAAGGAGGTGACTGCCTCCCACTCCCTCTTGCTTCGGACCATGGCTTGACCCAGGCCCAGACACGAGAGGTCGCCGCCGCTGCCGATCGCCTCTACGAGGACACGGCGGTGCTCCGCCCAAGCGGGGCAGACCTCCACCGTATGCTCCACCGTGTCCTCAAAAATGAACACTTAAATTCTTAGCATGAAGAATTTAATTGCGATTCTGAAAGTTATTATCATTCTTAAATTGTGAATAAGTTTTCTCATCTTGCTTCCATATTTTAAATTAAAAATATTGCATTTTTAGAATTCTTAAAACATGTATCTCTCAAAGGTAATTTAAGGCAAAGTTATGTGACTAGCATTTATCATCTTTCGCTCTTAGATTACCTAAATATTTCACTGCGTCTTTTATTAAAGAAATAAGTATGCAATACGATTTATGTGAATCTATGACCAATGCATTATGAATAAAAATGAGACTATTAAAAAGAGCTTAACATTTTTGAACTTAGTTGGGTTTCGCATATTTATTTGCGAATTTTATTTTCATATTTTTACAGTGAAATTGCAATGAACACTTTCTTAAACACTGCAAACTATGAATTGGCGAAAGTATCGCTTTTAGAACATTGAAAATACAATATAGAAGACAACAATTTTCTTTAAGCTAATCATTTTTACAGTGGCGGACGTAATAACTTTTAGTCTTAAAATTTTGTAAGCCATTCTTAGTCAGTCGAACATTCCATAATTAAACTTTAGAGGTATGATGAACAGGGAGTAAAGTTCACTCATCATTCATAGACAATTAGGGAGGATCCTCCAACCATACAGGTGTCATGTCTGGTGCTGCCTACTGCCCGACGATTGATGTCGGGACGTAGTATACGATTACTGGACGCGCGGTGAACTCTGCTTGCGCGATGCAGGAGTTTGCGGGTCTTCAGTGTGATACGTAGTTTTCATGTGGCGATGCAGATGTCGCGACAAGACTAACCCAACCGAGATAGAAAGTATTCCCTACGTGGTTAAGACAAAAATGGCGTGACAAAATTAATCGATAGATAACAAATAGGTATTATCACCAAAAAAGAGCCCACAAACAGACCAACGCACCCTCTATCAATCCGAGCCTATCTATTAAGACACCAAAATCGAAAAAGTTTTAAATTAATTCTCTTTCGAAACGGAGTTACGTGAGAATTATTGGCCTTATCAACCACGAACAGAACTTTACGTCCGCAAAAGAATGTTTGTAAACTATTAAACTGTTACGAGAATGATTACCTACAGTAAGTTAATATAAGGGCGGGCCGTAAACCTGAGTTTGTAAAAATACGTCTGATGGAATCGCTAAACTGTGATGATGACGGGGTCAACTGATGAAAATAAAACAGAAGTTGAAGTTTGAATATAACTTTTAGCATTGTGCAATTCATTGGGAAACAAAGTGATGCAATATTGTTTCAGGAACATTGTTTTTGAGTGATGAAAACAACTAAACTGTGATGATGACGGGGTCAACTGATGAAGATGAAACAGAAATATTTAAGTTATATTGTTGTTATGGTCCTTACATATTTTTTTGGCTTTGTTTTGGTCATTCACGATAAAATTATCGCAAAAAAATGGATACATACCTACAAACATTTTAGTGTAACATAATTATTCTATTTAAAATTCATCATCCTTCTCATCATCAGCCTTTTCTCAACTACATATTTGGGAGTCGTCTTCCAGTCTAACCGGATGCAGCTGAATACCAGTATTTTACATAGAGCGACAGCCTATTCTATTTAAAATTAACATACCAGTAATAGCGCTAACCGTCTGCATTTCGTATATACCACCTTTTTATAACTGCTGGCAAAGAGATAAAAAGACGCCCTATTTCGTTGCTCGTTATCACGGATAATGTCAGCATCTGCTGACACTAATAATTCATACTTGGAATATCTAAGTGCCCTGAAGTAGGCGACAAATGCTTAGTACCTACCTATAAATAATAATGAACGAATCGAATTTGCCTAGCCTTTTCCCATTTATGTCGGGGTCGGCTTCCAGTCTAACTGGATGCAGTTGAATACTAGTATTTTACACGAAGCGACTGCTTTTCTGACCTCCACAGCCCAGTTTCTGGGTAATACGATACCCCTCGGTAAGACTGGTTGCCAGCCTTTCAGGCTTCGGACTATCCGTAATGAGTGTCAAAGATTAAATGACCCAAGTTTTTGGCTATGTACAGTCAACAAAAGAGATAAATATGCAGGATCGTCGGATATAGTTGAAGTTTAGTAAGAAACCGATGGACATTCTCGAATAAAATTTAATTTAATTAATAGAAAACCAACAGCTCATTTATCAAATTAAATTTCAGTCAACAACATCCATCGGTTTCTTACTAAACTTCAACTATATCCGACGATCCTGCATACTTATCTCTTTTGTTGACTGTACGTGTTTGTGGGAAAACAAACTTTTGACGAGAAAGTCTTAATATTGATTCCAAAGAATAAGTACAGGGCGAAGAGTGCGCACCTTCTCTTTACGATTGATCATGAAAATTATATTTATAGCAACAGACTTTACCTACCATACTTTTTTTGAATAATTAAATTATTATATATTATCATCGAACCACATACCAGTGTCACACCATAATCAGCCTATAATGTTCCCCCAGCTGGGACACAAGTCTGCTCTCTGTGAGAGGAAGTGTTATAATCCTGACTAATCCCATATAAATATTAGCCTGGGATCTCGAGAAGGGCCTGGACCTGTATATTTCTATAAAAAGTTATTAAATACAAAATACACGCAGATGAAATCACGGGCAACAGCTAGTATGAAATAAAATTAAATAAAAGAGTAATTGGAAAAGGTAATTATCATTGACTGGTATTACGACTGCTATTTTCCTTTGTATTTTCATTATTATTTTTTTGTTTTTTTGCTAACAATTTACTTTGCTTATGCCATACATTTCTTTCTAATTATTTTTTTCGCTGGTTGAATTAAGTGTAGGCGATTATTAATGTACAAGTGTGTAATGCCGCGTTCCCACGGCCCTCTTTCTCACAGGCCGCGCCGCGCCAGACCAGGCCGACAGGCCGTGGGAACCGTTGCATCCGATGAGGCCTGAGGCGGCCCGTCGATCCGTCGGGACTTTTGGTGCGGCACGGGTGCGCCAGTCGTGGCCTGTACGGGAGCGTTTCTTTTTGCTTTGCTTTATGGAAATGCTCGGCACGGACCGCGACCGGCCTCGACAGGCATAGCGCGGCCCGTCAGTTAACTTAGCCGTGGGAGCACAGCATTAGTGGTGGATAAATTCTTTACCTGAACTCGATTTTTAATATTTTTTCTTTTATGTGTATGTGTACAAACTATCTTTAATTTTTGTAATTACCGTTTTAATTAAAGAATTTAATTTAAAATTAAAATAAAAACTTTAATTTTTGTAATTACCGTTTTATTTATTTGTATAGAAGATTCAAAATATATTAGAATTAGTGGGGCTTGTGGCTAAGTAATATCAGCCGCACGGGTCAATCGATCAGGTTAAGCTACGCTTGCCGCGGTTGGTCCGTGGATGGGTGACCATCTTTACATATCAAGACCCCTCCGTGTCTCGGAAAGCACGTTAAGCCGTTGGTCCCGGCTGTCATTCGTGGAACTTTGACAGTCGTTACGGGTTGTCAGAAGCCCGAAAGTCTGACAACCAGTCTTACCAAGGGGTATCGTATTACCCAGTTACTGGGTTGTGGAGGTCAGATAGGCAGTCGCTCCATGTAAAATACTGGTATTCAGCTGCATCCGGTTAGACTGGAAGCCGACCCCAACATAGTTGGGAAAAGGCTAGGCAGATGATGATGACCGTTTTAATTAAAGAAAGAAATAATTAATTAATAAAAATTAAAAAATATTGCAAAAAAGAAACTCAATCAAATAATAAGTCGAAAGAGAAACATCCACTAGGCTTTATTATTATTCTCCGTAGCTTTAACTAACCCTACGATTACACTCCGCATGAATAAACATAGTTCCTAAACTAATAGAGACCAATTTGTATGTAATCCCTACGAAGCCGAAGGTGAAAGCTTCCGTTACTTAGTGCTTTTAATTTTTATCCTAAAGAAATTCTAGTCACAGATGTAGTTAGGGAAAGTGGTTGCGATAAGCTTTTTTCGAGGGAGGCAGACGTTTGAAATAAGCAATTAAATTAGCATAAGTGGGTACCACTCGGGTTTTGCTAAAATTGTTTGCTATTTGTCGCAGCCATCCAACTATGTCTTTATCAACTACTTCTTGGGTATTTGGCGCATGAACCGACACATTTTTGTGGGGGCTGAGAGAGTCATTTGCGAGGTTTCACCCAAAGACTCCATGTCCTAAGTGTCACGGTTATTGAGATATGATTTATTTTTTTATTTTTTCATAAATTACCCGAAATCTCGCCTTTAAATCGTCATTACTTTATTGTTTATGGTTGTAATTGCACGAAATAACTTTTATTGTATTCTGAAAAGTATTTTTATTCTAAATCAATCATTATTTGATGCAATTGTATGCTGTGAGAGGATTGGTATTTTGGTTGAAAAAAAAAACACCATATTATTAAAATTATCGGGCACTGATAAAAGACACCACGTTCACAATAATGTTTAAAAGCATATTAGCTGTAGTGCGTCTGGCATATGTTTATGGAACGGATTGATGGTTTTTATCCCATCGTAAGAAAGAGCTACAAACAGCATTCTGAAAGTAATAGCTGTCAGGTTAGACGGTCCATTTCTTCGGCACTGGATTGCACTCCACGTGTCATTTGATTTTTTTTTTTGTTTTGTAAGATTTTTTTACGTACTTACTAACACAACTATTGTATGTATTATATCCGTAATAGATATGGTCTTAAATAAAGTTATTATATTGGGATATGTAAATAGGTTACGGCAGTGTAGCTCTTGTGGTGAGTGCTACATAAGGGTCTGTTCATTTATTACGGAAGAGAATTTTTACCACTTTCTGACCCCCCCTTACGTAAGAAAAAATAAGACTTGGATGAACCCCTTCCTCTCCTTTCAATCTTACGTAAGGTCAGTATCTACCAAATGTCAAAGAAAAAGTGGCAAAAAAATTAAAAACTTATAATTTTGCTTACTTTTGTGATCTTACGTAAGAACAATCTAGACCCCACCCACCCATGTAAGAAAAAATAAGACTTGTTTGGACCTCCTCCCCCCTGAAATCGTCTTACATAATAAATTAGCAGCTAACACAAGAGCTACGTGGTAGCAATAATCTGTAGCTTAGTATGCTGCAGAACATCTCTGCATCGGTCGGCTGGTTTAACCTACACAGGAGTTAAGTTATTATAATGGCATAATTAAAATTTTGCTAAGAAGATAAAGAATGATGGGCGTTTTGGCCGGTATGTCCAATAAAAAGGAGTATTCCCGATTGAGCACCTATTTTTAGAGCACCAAAGGTATTCCCATTTGAGCGCCAATCAATATTTTACCGTGGTGCTCAAATGGGAACAATAAAAAATATTCAATAAAAACCACATATACATCAAATGACAGTTTATATCATAAGCACCAATTTTTATTATGTGCAGAAGGCTGTGAAATACCGGGTTAAAGAGAGACCTGCACGTACCACGTAAACGTATTAGTTTATGACGCTAATGTTCACTGCAGTTCTCAGTAATATTAGTTGACATTAACATTGAGGGGGCTTATGGCTAAGTAATAACAACTGCACGGGTCGATCGATCAGGTTAAGCTGCCCTTGCCGCGGTTCGTCCCTGTATGGGTGACCACTTTGTTACATAACAAGACCCCTCCGTGCCTCGGAAAGAACGTTAAGCTGTTGGTCCCGGCTGTCATTCGTGGACCTCATTAGAACTCCATTGGTCATCACGCCAGGCTCCATACAAAAATGCCCATCATTCTTTATTGGTAAAGATGATGCTATTGATATAAACTTACAAAAAAAAAAAAATAGCAGCAACGAAATGATAATTTTTATCCACCATTTGATGGTGAGAGGATTGTGTCTAATGGATACGTAGTACTATCTTCCGTACCATGCATCAGTGTCATCAATAGCTCATTTAAGTACTGCATGACGAGCAGAAAGTTATTTGAAATTAATTGAAGTTTTTATTCAAAAACTATGTCTTATCGTTCAGCAGTGGATGTTGATTAGATAACACGAAATTATTAAAAAAATGTAAGATTTAGACTACTGTTCAAACCCGTATCTTGGCTTTATGTGCATCATAAACGGTTACTACGGCATTCAGCAGTAAAGTCATTGCGATACAAACGTACATGCTCGTGTCATTATTGTTTTTATGAACCTTCAGGAAGTTTTCAGGTAAAGTTTCAGGTTTGCGATTAAAGTTTATAATGCACCAGCTTAAAAAGGGTGCTTTGGGGTTGTAACATTTAAACTAGGGTAGTAAACCTCGTAGTACCCTTCATACGTAATTTACTTATATTAAAACACAACTGTGATCTGTCTATATAAATAAAACAAAGTCGGGTTAGTTAGGGTACACCATTCATAACTCAAGAACGGCTGATCCGATTTTTATGATCTTTGATTTGTTGGATTTGTCTTCGCTCCGAATTGCAGAATACATATTAAACCATGGAAAATCCACAAAAAAAAGAGATACTTAATTTTCTCATACATTTAGGCAGTACGAAGCTAGTTTAACAAAAAAGGGATTCCAAGATTTTAAAGCCACGATTTTTTTACAAGCATCCTTGCAATTATACGCGTGAGCATGAGGTCCTGGGATTCCCAGGTCGAGCAACGTGATATTGCATTTTTTCATCAGGAATTTCCCAGTAGTAAATACGATACCCCTTGGTAAGACGGGTTGTCAGACTTTCGGTACCCGTAACGACTGTCCAACGGCTTAACGTGCTTTCCGAGGCACGGAGGGGTCTCGGTATGTATAGATGGTCACCCATCCACAGAACAACCGCGGCAAGCGTAGCTTAACCTGATCGATGGACCTGTGTGGCTGTTATTATTTAGCCACGGATCCCTGTTATCTTCTGTTAATAGTTAGTATTTGTATTATATTTTTTCTACATTTTTGCATTCAGTTTTACTTGAGGTTTTTATATTTTTCAGCCCTCGTTGAAAATCAACGTAGGATACCACATGCGTAATTTTATTTTAGTGTTTAAGTACCGTAGACACTAAAATACAATTGTATTCTATCATCATACAAACGGTCGGAACGCGAGTCATACCGACGCGCCTCGAGTTCGGCTTACACTCGGCAAACAAACAGTCCGGAATACTCGGCAGTGACGAACGGACGGGACGATGTGATGGTTTTGTAAGTGGTAAACGTGCGATTTGTGACAAATATTCATTGAAATAAATACAAGTACTTACATATTATTATTACGGCAAAGAACAACTACCTATACACTATACTGTGCGGTTTTTAGTTGCTTGAATTCATCCATAAGTTTTTTTTTAAATTAAAACTACTAATCAAAAAACATAACATGTATTTATATTGAACTCTTCCTATTTCATTAACAACGAATTTCATTTTTTTTAATAAAAAGTGTAATATTTGCCTATAGGTACAATCGCAAAACTAAAAAGGAACTCAAGTAGGTTGATGAAATTAAAATACTGTAAGCGGGCAGCCCTATCGCGTGTTCACGTACCACGTAGCTGTAGTATTTCTAGAAAAGGGCCGAGTCACAATACTGTATAGATAATTATTACCGTGCCTATAGGTACTTTAGATACCTAAATTCCATTCTATGTAGGTACAATTTCCTTAAAACGACAAAAACGGATTTGCCAAGGTCATTTAACACAATGTAAGGAAGCTCTGGGTTTCAGCGGGCAATACACCTAATCCTCCAGAGAGACCTGACCAAATACTTTCAAATTAAGCCTTTCTTTACGTAGGTAGGCGTTAGTAAATATGTGGGTTGGATCTATGTAACAGATGTAAATAGATTATGTACGTATAAAACCTTTCGGCACATTTGATGTAAAAAACCTTTCACACGGAAGGTATGTAGTAAAAAAATTATGTCTGCGTTGACCTACGCTCTACATTATTTTCAGGAGTAGGCATTTCTAAAGGTTAGTATAGACAGATGCTTTCCATTTTTCAGAATTTAAAGTAAAGTTAAGAATACTTTTGATTTTCAATGTCTTGGTTATAAGAGTCTAGTAAGTTCGAACCCAGACAGGCACTTTACTTTATGTAAATTATTTCATCACCACTGCTCTCAAAACGGTGAAGGAAAACATCGTGAGGAAACCGGCACGTCTTAGACCCAAAAATTCGAAGACATGTGACATCTACCAACCCGCACTGGGCCCGCGTGGTGGATTACGGCCCACTCCCTCTCATAGAGAGGAGGCCTGTGTCCCAGCAGTGGGAACATTATAGGCTGATTATGTTATGTAATAAGAGTCTAGTGAAAGATCGCAAACGATGAATGAATTGTATGAAAGAAGAGATGGCTAGAAAGAGGGTGACCACAGAGATGACGGAGTAAGGATGTACGGACGAAGACATGCTACGCCGATTCAAAAATAAATTGGGATAAGGACAGGCAGAGGATGAGGATTTTGTTTATAACAGTTTATAATACGTACTTTTTGTTGCTCAGCAGTGGATCGGGCTTTGGATGATGATGATAATGACTTATTATAGCACTGTGTGACCTAAACCTGCACTTATGTCACGCTTTTCTGTGACTTAAGTAGACCTTTTTTACACAGAAAACCGTGACTATAGTGCGCGTTTAGGTCACACGAGCTATAAAATAGTATACGATACGTGTAACTTAAATAGTTTATTAATGCACGGCGTTAAGCATATTAATATTATTAATAAATTACATAGCTAATTTCACGCCGTGCAATAATGGACTGCTTTAGTCACACGTATCGTAATGTACTATTTTCGACGTCTTTGTCAGTTTTGGTAGCGAGGCTTAGTTTCCAATGCACGCTGTATGCACAAAAGTATAATTACTTGTAAAGGACCTACAACTAACATTCTTTAACCCTTCGTATTTGGAACGTGGATCCACGCGAGACACAATTGCTACTTAATTGTTTCTGTAATAACTACATTCAACCGGTTAATGTTTGTAATACCAAACCCTACTTCTCCAAAACAAAGATATAAAACTGATCTAGGTACCTTTTAAAAGCATTCTCTTGTATAGTAGATCACGTAAACTTGGTTTTAGAGGATCCCAACCGCAGTACGTGACGTTTACAATATATAGAATAACACATAAAATATTTTAAATTCTGTTTACATTTTTAGAGCATTCGGATTTAATGCTGGACGATAACTTTTATAGTCCCATAACTTCGTGGATGAAGGGATTTTGTTCGCATGGTATATTACAGTCACGCAAGTTTCAGTTGTTAAACTTACTTGTCGCTGTTTTGCTGTTTACTGTCAAACGAAGGCCGACTATTACTAGTCTGGACTGCATATTAGGTAAACTAGCAAATAATACACGTAATAAATCTTAACTAATATTATAAAGAGAGAGAGAAAGAAGATTTTTTGTATGTTTTGTTGCGTTACCTCTGCGGTTAAAACATCACCTCTTTGGTGACCTTCATACCAAAAAAAAAAATCTGCTGTTCCCTACATTTATCTTTGTATAACTTGTCAAAATGTAGAGAACAGCTGATTTTATTTCGCGATGTCAGGTTTGGTCCCAAAGTAAAAGTTGTATCCATGAAAAATAGCATTTAATTTACAGTCCCAAAAGAGTTTTCCATTACGCCTATTTTAATTAATAAATTATTCATCTTAATAAAAATTTCATTACTGAGATAAATCGTGACATCTCTGCTCATTCTCAAGGGAAAATTATTTATTTTCTTTTTTAATTAAGTACATACTTCAAACTGAAACGTGCTTTTCATCTCAGACATATAATAATATATTAATAATATCTTTTTTTCAAGTTTTCTCATCGTTCTGATACATAGCGTATCAGAACGATGAGAAAAAAAAACTCCGGAGTGTCGTAACGCCATCTTCAAATTAGCATTTCTCGAAGCGGTATTGAAGGAAGTTATCAATGTCGAAGTGGATAGCCACGTGGCTCGGCAAAAGAAGGACACATTTTTTGGGATGCATGAAGAAGCCTCCTCGTGTAGCGTTTGTTTCGCCAGTTACTCAACTGAACCAAGCGCTCGGCGCATCCTGGACAGCCAAACCCAACAACACTTTATTTGACTGGCCAATTCCTCCCACCGGAGTCCGGCGTCAAGCAGCCTGCTGTGTTTCGTCGATGCGTGGGAGTCTCAGTTCTGGGCACGCTCGTTCCATCATAGAGCTTATCCATCGCTTTCCATCAGGCGTGATCGAGGTCAAGAGCCCATTCAGCAATAAAAAAAAAATAAAATAAATTTGAAATAAAAAAAAAATCTAATAACGTGTTTTCTTTTTTATTTAATAAGATTCAATCGGAGAATGAAAAGCTAAGTTTGCACTTGCATGTGACTTGTATTGTCTTACTACGTACTGGGAAGTGAAAATGATAGTTCGAAATTATGATAATTATTGTGCCTGTTATACATAAAACGTGTTAAAGAAACGTATTTGAAAGCTGCTTAACATTTTCTTTCTTCGAGAATACTTTCCCAAGTTCGTATTTCAACGAAATAATAATATGTTTTCATTTATAGATTTCTCTCTACTCTCCACTCATTTACCTTTATTATTTTTTACTAGCATCTGTTCACGAGTTCGTTCGCGTGAAATTTCTTGGTCCCCCGACCCACCGCATCGCATCGCATCACCCGCCCGCGCTATTTTCGATACGCGTTCTCTCTGCCTTTTTTCTTTTTGCTTGGCTCCCTAGGGTCTTAACATGATTTTTAATAGCCTATTCATTCATTGATTCATTTATTTATTATCCAGATTATAAAATCCATTTTTTTTATTAGGTAAACAACTTTAACACTAGTGTTTGTACATTCATATCAATTTTTAGTTACAAAGATCTTAAAACGATGTTAGTATTACACTATAGACTTATGTAGGTTAACAAAACAATGAGATTAAGTTGAAATCATGGGGCACTATAATTCAGCCGAAAGACGTCCTCTGCTGGACATAGGCCTCCCCCAAGCACCTCCACTTCGATCGGTTTTGTGCTTCTCGCATCCAACGAGTTCCTGCGGCCTTCACAAGGTCGTCGGTCCACCTTGTAGGAGGCCTTCCAACGCTACGTCTTCCGGTACGCAGTCGCCACTATTATTGAAAATAAATCAACAAAACATAGAAATAAAGAAAGGGCAACACGACACTAAATTGACATCATGTTCCCCGGCCGAGTCACCTAGCTACTACACTAACGTGTAGCTCAGTGAATCGCCCGAAGATCATGCTAGCAAGTTGAGCTGCAAACACCATCAATAGGCTATTAGAGCTTCTCCAGAGCCTGTGTACGACTGATGCCACTCTCTTTCTTATTATATCTTTTTCTTTCAATAATCTTCCTCGAGACTTGGGATATCAAATCCAAGAAGACCTTTTCAAATTAGACTGGTAGTTTCAAGGATTAGAGCGTTCAAACAAGCGAACTGACAAACACATTCTTCAGCTTTATTATTAGTAAACCCAATCATCTATCTATATATCCGTACCTGGCGTGAATAAGTTGATATGTCATTTATGCATACTTTTCAGGGCAGCCAATTTAAAGTTTACGATCTTCTGGTAAATCGAAAATAATGATGATTACTTTTTTAATAGTTGAATTTAGGTTTTTTAAGGAGCTGTTTTAAGTCTACGTTGCAAAATAAATGTAATATTTGTTAATGCATTTAAAAACAGACTTATCCAATTGTTCACCGACGACTTATCAACTTATTCCCTGAAGGAAGATAAAAATTCTAACTGTCATTATTGAATTTAAATAAAAACCAAATGAAGTAATAACAAAGTTTAATCGCAGAAACAAATTAAGATCCTTTATTCTTTTTTAAATTTATGAAATTTAACCAAATGACAAGAAAAAACACTTTAAATTACTTATTCTTCTGTGTTTTCTTCTTTATCAGGATCTTCTTCGTCAATGTGACTCAGGCTGGCTGGACAAATCTTCAAAATTGCTCGCATTTAACTAGGTCAATAGGGCACTTTATGTGACGGCTAAACACCCTTACTTCAGAATTTGTAACGCTACAGAATCTTAGATAATCGATCGAAAACGTGTCCAGCCAGCTTGAAAAACCACTTTTCGCTGGTCTCTCAATCTCGGTAACGGAAGTGATTTTGACGACTTTTTGCATATCATCCGGGCGTTACATAAAATTGTAACAGGCATCGAGCTAAAAGTTTTGTGGTACGTACAGCGGTTTAGTAGAAAAATGCAAAAATCTGTGTCCAGCCAGCTTGAATTTACGTATAAAACTTTTGGCTGGCACTTCCGAATCTCAATAACGGGAGCGTTTTCGAATATGGTTACTTTACTAACATTTAGTAACGCAATGTGTAACAGTAATAACGTTTGATTTATGGCGTCACATGTAAGGCTTTACGAGAAATCAATAAAAACTTAATGTCCAGCCAGCCTGAAATCAAGCTGGCTGGACACATGTATCTCCGCTGCCTGATGATCTACGACCTTCGAAATGTGTTCAAAATTTTGTACCGGGGACGATAATGATAACCTGAATTTGTAACGGAGAAACTTTGCGTAGTTTCAAAGATATTGATCATTTAAATTTTCCCATACAAACTGCCATTAATATTGTGAAGTGACCATAATTTTTACATAAATAAAGGATTTCTTTTTAATCGACGAATCGGCCGGTAGCAGCCACGCCTGCTTTATATTTGATTTTCCCGTGGGAATAAAAGTTTTTCCTGCAGTAAAAAGCGTAAGTATGTGTTAATTCAAAATAATAATTGACTACCAGCGCTGCAAAAGAGAGCCCACTTGTATTTCGCGTTTAGTTCATTATCTTAGGTAACTGAAAATGAGAACTAAACTCTACAGTCGGCATTGTATGTACTTTTCAAAGTGTCGTCACTAATCAGAGTAAGACAACTATTAATTTTAATCTGCGGTAGACAACATAAATAAGAGTTAAGATTCCACCAGTTGTCCTAGTAGTACCAAGTTTAAGCAATAGATAGAGACACCAACATCAGCTATCATGGAAGTAAGTATTACATTCCGTTCACAGTTATTTTGTCCCCCGACGTTTGTTTAACTACATTTTTTACGAAATTTATTGATTTCAAATTTTGAAATCGATATTGTTTATTTAATTATTATTCTGATAATTAAATAAACAATACCCAGCTGCAACTTCATAACATTCAATCACTACTAACCCATTTCTATGAATTACCAGCAAGAGCGATTTTAGCGCTCATGAGTGCGATTCGGAACGCGGCCATGATGAGACTTGCTTTGTGTGTAATCTGTGTGTGTGACTTGTGTGTAACTGACCGTTATAAACTTTCAGATAAGTAGGTACTGTCTTTTTATAAAACTGTTGTTTTGTGTTTTGTTTAAAAAGTAATGTGTCCTTGGTAACTAACGTGAATTACAATGTTTTTTTGCGAAAGTTGTTAGTTTTTACGATTTGTGTCGTCAGTTGGATGTATGCGCTCTGTTTTATTTATTTAAGTATTAGGTACACCGGCAGAACACGTTATTACGAACGTTGATCAAAACCTTATCCTAAAGAGTAAAGACATGTGGTCTATTTGGGGTGACACAATACCTGAAGGCCAATAAATTCTCGTAATTTAAAACGTTCAAAATCTAGTCACAGTCTCATCTCGGCGACAAACAAATGTCAAAAACTTGTCAAAATGAAGGGAAACTAGAGGTATTTTTGACGGATTGACACTGAGATCAGACTGTGAACTACAGTTGTTCGTATTAGTATCACCAATACACGGATTTTCGTCCATTAAAGAAAACACCTTAAAATATACTTAGTCCTACATAAAACCTACAAGATTGGTAACCCTACTGCAGTGTTTATATGAAAACATTTTAATGATCAATATCTTTGAAACTACGCAAAGTTTCTCCGTTACAAATTCAGGTCATCATTATCGTCCCCGGTACAAAATTTTGAACACATTTCGAAGGTCGTAGATCATCAGGTAGCGGAGATACAATCATGTGTCCAGCCAGCTTGATTTCAGGCTGGCTGGACATTAAGTTGTTATTGATTTCTCGTAAAACCTTACATGTGACGCCATAAATCAAACGTTATTACTGTTACACATTGCGTTACTAAATGTTAGTAAAGTAACCATATTCGAAAACGCTCCCGTTATTGAGATTCGGAAGTGCCAGTCAAAAGTTTTATACGTAAATTCAAGCTGGCTGGACACAGATTTTTGCATTTTTCTACTAAACCGCTGTACGTAACTACCACAAAACTTTTAGCTCGATGCCTGTTACAATTTTATGTAACGCCCGTTGATATGCAAAAAGTCGTCACAATCACTTCCGTTACCGAGATTGAGAGACCAGCGAAAAGTGGTTTTTCAAGCTGGCTGGACACGTTTTCGGTCGATTATCTAAGATTCTGTAGCGTTACAAATTCTGAAATAATGGTGTTTAGCCGTCACATAAAGTGCCCTATTGACTTAGTTAATGGCGAGCTATTTTGAAGATTTGTCCAGCCAGCCTGAGTCACATCTTCGTCAAGATCGGGGTCGATATTTTCTGCATAACTAGACAATGAATGAATGTAGAATGAATGAATTGCACCGATCCCAGCATGGTTAAACCAGACTCGATTAATCGAATGAACCCCAAGATTCGCACTAGCTCCTGTAGCCTCATGTTCATGGTGCTACATTCGAAATATTCTAAAATATCACAACTTTAGATAGCGTGCATAACTAGACAATTCGAAATGTTATAAAATATCACAACTTTAGATAGCGTGCATAACTAGACAATTCGAAATGTTCTAAAATATCACAACTTTAGATAGCGTGCATAACTAGATAACTCGATATATATGTGTGTGTTTCATACTCAAAGACGTTCATAACTTGATAACTGATTTTGTCATATTACACTTGCAAATCCACAAACGTATATGTTGATATATTAACTAATGCATGTTCTGACTTATGTTGATAAATCGAAATGCAATAATATAAACGCTGTCAGTTAAGTATTATTAATTTGACATGTCGTTTTATCAAATATTTATTGCCATAATTGTAGATACTCACTTATGTACGAAAGCAATAATTTGATTTTGTTTGAGTATTTCGAGTTGAGTTTTTAATACCGGTAGGGTATAAGGTCACAGAAGCTTTTAAGCTAAAAAAAAAAAAAAACGACATCTCGAGTTGTCAACGTATTCACGCGTGGTACGGATATATAGTTTGTATTAAATAAAACGTTATAACAACAATAACAATTTCTCTGAATCGACGTTGGATGTTAACAATCGTGGAATGGATAAATTGAGTTCTGCTGCCAGAATGATTTACCAAAAAAACACAAGCAATTTAGAGCTTGTATTCCGATATATCTGTTACAGAAGCAGGTATTAGATACTTTTGTTACTAAAACTAGTGCTGTAAATTGGGCCTGCCCTACAGCTATAGTTGTAGAAGCAAGAGCTGAATACTGAACAGTATTAAAGTAAAGGTACCTAAGTAAGGCAAGTAAGTAAGTGGTAAGTATTGAGTGATCAGACTTTTCTATACTATTTACTTTAATAATATTTTTATTTTATTTTATTTGGGAAACAAACAGATGCAATAACAAACATAAGTATACAATTAGTTCAACACAATCCAGAAACAGTTTCCACAGATTACTATAGGTACAAGTAAATTATTATGTAACTAAGTGTAACAACAACCAGAAAACCCCGAACCCGCTAAACTTTATAGAATTTACAATTTAATATTATATAACATTATTATTATTTAAATTTCGATGCCAAAATATTTCTTACAAAATTTGAATTTGGATAGAGAACGGTGAAAAATATCTAAATCTTGATTTGCTTTTAATGAAATTGTGTCGTTGTATAGACGACATGCTCTTTTAATAAAAGTATTCTTGCCATAATTGGTTCGGGAGAAACCAATTTGGAAGAGAGTTATTTTGCGTGCATTTAAGCGTGGACATCCAAAATTTATTTTGCTGAGAAGATAACGGGAGCCCAATGGGTATCTAATAATTTTATATAAATACACTAGATCTCGCTCTGCACGACGTTTCTCCAATTTCTGAAGCCTAGGTGTATGATCATTTCCAAAGTTAAATAGCCAATTCAAGTGCTTAGTAAATTTATTTTGTAATTTTTGGATTTGTTCAATATAAGCTGCATACTGGGGATTCCACGCCGCTGAAGCATATTCAAGAATCGACCTTACAAGTGTCTTATAAAGAAGTATCAATGTTGACTTATGTTTGACATCCTTACTAACTCTTAGTACGAATCCCAACACGCGAAATGCCTTGTTGGTCATATGGTTGACCTTTTTTTTTAAATATGGCTACCTTGTAATTGGCTTTCATCACTAATGTTTAACTACCAGTATCCTAGCTGTAAGTTGTCTAAAAAAATATAATAAAATAAAGTCTATTTCAATAAACTTGTATAGCAAGTGATTTTGTGGGTCATTTAAATTGTTTAGGTAATTTATCTGTATCAGAAAAAACAATACAGCTATAAAAAATGAAGGAAGAGGACAAGTATTACGGGTATCACGACACACATCATATGTCAGCATGAACAAGCTTCAAGTTCACAAGTACGTCCAACGTAATATTACCCCGTCCTTTCATTTCCTATCCTCGTTTACCCAAATAGTATGGTTACCCTACCGGGCCTGAACGTTGACGCCTTTATACTCTACAGATATTAGGTTTTCAGAAGTTCTGAATTTATTGATCGAATACATAGACAAAGTCATCAGCATTCTTGTAAGGTACATATTGAAATATGTCCTAACTTTGATTTTTTCTCGAAATTTTTGTTCGTATTTCGTGATTTTTGCTTTGAAATTGAACCTAAGTGAATTATAGTGGAGCAGGTATTTTTGTTAGAACTTATTTAAGTGGGAACAGGGCGTGCGAGACAAATGTATTCCCCTTTTTTCTTCCTGAATAATGCCTCTAGAGCAATATCAATATTTTTTTTCATTAAATCAAGGTCTGTAATACGTCTCTGTCATTTTCTTTTTTCAGCAACTAATTTAGTGAATAAAATATGACCCTCAAAAAATTACAAAATATGCCCTATTTTTGCCGCCGTGACTGCCAGACAAATTAGAAAAGTTTTTAACATAAAAAAAACGATAGGAACCTAAACATACTCTTTCTTATAATGTTAATGTAAAAAAATAATTGTATCGGCACAGTTTTCGGGGAGAAAAAAGGGGAATATGAAACGCCGATTTGGTCAAAATTTTTGTGATAAATATTTGGTCTGAGCTGCAGCTGTCCCTATCACACACTACGGGGGCCAACTTGAGGTAGGGCGACGGCAATAGTTTCTTCAAATTCCTCACAGGCCCCGTCCCCCCCTAAGTACTGGTTTGATTAAGAAGGCACGACTGTCGCAATGGATAAGCAAAATACCTACTACTTGGTTTATGAGCCGCGGGTTTGTATTTTTCGCACAGAATTAATATCTGGTACTGGTTTTTGGTCTACACGATTGTGATAGTAAAAGCAAATACAGAGGTAATTGTTTGTGATTGTTTCTTTTTGAATCGTAGAGGTTTATTTTAATATCAACAGTTTGCATTTTATTTAAAGAAACTATCAAGTTTCTTTACCTGACCCACTTCCGCGATGATTTTTCACTCTATTTTGTGATTTATTCATCTTGGCAGTCCAAAAAACTTCCGTCGTCCGGCATCTGTGAAATGCCAAGCAAGTTTTCAGTCTATTCTAGCTTTCCATCTGACCAGATGCGGTCGAATATCAATACTTTAGACGGAGCGACATCGTTGACCCAGGAAAATAAGATGTTAAGATAACTCTTCCTCGTGTTACAAGACCGACGGGGGTCGGTTCGGTTGACCCATATCTGGCTTATGGAAGTGATCATATATTTCAGATTCAAGTCTTGGTACATTTAAAAAATGACTGCAAACACTAGTTTGTCACAGTTAGAAAACACATTATCACTTATTTTTTTGTGACCTTGCGTCCTAACTAAAAAGATCGTTGGCGTTAATACGCAATGGTCGCGTTTTTATGTCACCCATTTGTTCGGAACATTGAAAGGCGACCTCTGCCAATGCGACTACGCGTTTAGGGGTAGCCAAACATAACAATTTCGATGATCGCGTTGGTAAGGATGCGGACTGACACGCGTTGCTGTTCGATTTTCACATACAACAAAAATAATGCATTGCCTGCTTCGGATACGAACCCATCATACCGGAAAGTTTTTCAATACGGAGTCGCAATTACTTAAAACAACCAACTAACTCAACAATAGTTACGGCATTTCATCATTACAGCTTTAACTGGCCATGGTCCATTTAATAAACGCCTCTGTCATAGGAGTCACAGACGATTGTCTATGTCTGTGTGTGTAAGCGGACTCGCTTAGCAGGGCCTGCATGGAGGACGACGAGACAGAGCTCATCATCATCATCATCAGCCTATAGCAGTCCACTGCTGGACATAGGCCTCTCCTATTGCACGCCAATCAACTCTATTTTCGGCAACTCTCATCCAGCTGCTACCAGCCATCCTGCGAAGACAGAGCTCATGTGCTTCTAAACTGCCCGGTGGTCGCCACGTACAGTAAGGGACATAAGTGGAGTAGCAAATTCACAAAGCAATAGATTGACACTTTGGTTTTACTTACGACCTTCTTTTAATGAGTCATTTCTTTACTATAGACACACACACTCACATTCATTTTCAACTGATTGTATTTCATAAATTCAACCGCTACGGTATATGTCATGATAGCCTAGCGGTTATCATATTTGGGTAAGTGCGTTCTGCGTAGCGATCCGTGAGTTCGAATCTCACGCGCGATGATAGTTTTTTTAATGTTTTAATAATTACTTCGAATAATCACGCTTTTGACTATAATTATATTTCCTTGTCATGTTCGTCTTGTGCGCTTAATTCGTAAAACTTTATGATTATACCCACAGATATCTAAATAAATAAATTATAAGGTAGACAGTTAAGTTATACGAGTCATTCACCGCGATTAAATATTATAACGTTGTTGGTTGGTTGTTTATTGGCGACGTGTGTCTGTGTTCTATCTATTAGCCGTGTTGTAGTTCCTTTTAAAATGCAGAATATTGAAATTAAAGCGAATATGATTGCGCTGCGTAAAAGTGGACTTAATATAAAACAAATATCTTATGAAACCGAACTTAATGTGAGTATTATGAATATGAGTTAATTATTTTTTCAAACATTTATTTTATTAAAATAGAACTGCTGATCCTTGTAGTTATTTTTTGAAACGTATTATAAGGTCTAAATAGATAAAAAAATTATAATTTCGAAGTCCTAGATTTTAAGTGATGATTATCTATATGTAACATTTCTTTTTTCATTATAATTTTGTTTCTAAATCATAGGTAATACTTATTCGTATTTTGCTAGTAGCCTAACAGTACTTCTTTTTTGTTTTAGAGAAATTACCTTCTGTGAGTCGGAGGGTCACTAAATAAGGAAGAGGGTAGCCTTGCCAGTCGAAAGCGACTGGTTATATACCAACGAGATATTTTGCCGAATTATTATTCGACACGTCTTTACGAACCGTTCGCCGTGCAAACAAAAACCAGCTCAAAAACCATAGTTGATTGAAAATCATAAACAAGAACGTTTATATTTTGCGATACAGCGATGGAAAGCAAGGAATTAGAAAATAAAAAAATATAAGTATAAATAAAAAATAGTAAATAATAATGAAATTATATTGTAGCATATTCGTAATAAGGATTATTTTGAGGTTTAGTTTCAATCTTCTTTTCGTAATGAAAATGAATACTTAAGCTATAACCACAATAAGTCCTAAACTAGAAGTTTATTTATACTTTATAAATTTATAACGAATAAACATTTTGTAATCAGTTATAAAAGATTTTTATTCTTAACCCCATATTTCACTAACTATATAATAATAAAAACAATTATTACATTATTATTCTCGTTTATTAATTTATCGAATAATAAAAGAACAGATGAAGATAAAATTGTTGAAAAGAAAAAAAAATCCCATATCGAGATTAGAACCTAGAACCTAGTGTTTCTTTATCCTATACGTTACACTATGAGCTATTTGAACTTATTAAAACGCTATCAATTTTAGCAATCCTATGAACCGCCCAAGGTCATACGTAATTAGAAAGTGATATGTTTTTGTTTCGCTCGACACCAGTGTATAAATTCTGAGGTGTGCGTTCTGTGTTAATACACTTATACATACATATTAGGTACGGGTACGGCTTGTACTGCGCGTTCACAGCAAAACAATCCTTACCGTGCTACTCGACTTATGTCCCTAGATTGTACAAGGCAAAGTACTTTTGTAGCCTTCTTTGAGGAGCTCAGGTGGATCGAATAGTCGATTTTCCCACCCGTACGCAGAATACGCGCATTGACGTGGAGTTGCGGACACCAGTCCATAATTATTACCTATTACTTAATATATTTAAAACGTTTTTTAGATCTGCGTCCAAGCATAAACTAACTGATGCGTTATGTCACGATAACAAACATAGCTGGTCTTTGACTCACTTTTTGTCACAAGCGATGCGGACAAAAGCTAAGGACCATAATAAATTACTTGTATAACAAAATCCAGAGGTAATGTCGCAAACCACAGCAAAACAGTTCCAAGTCCTGATTAACAACCCTGTTGCATTTGTAGCAGAAACATAAGCTTTATTGCTGGGAGACACGCATTGTACCATTGCTATCTCATGCAATAAGCAAATTAGAGATCGTGCCATCTGATAGGGATGTTGGGAGAAGATTCGTTTGTATTTTGATACATAGAAACGAAGAGCTTTTTCGTGCTGAGTTAGATTATAACTGAGGGTTTTGTTAAGCCAAGATTTAGTACCCATTTTTCTTGTGTAAAGTTATCTGCCAAATAAATTAATCTGACTTAATCAGAAGGAGAAAAAACAAGTCATAAGATTTCCAATGCGACTCTTACTTTTATTCAGTCTCAAACCTTGTTGGTAACGTGCAGACGCCAGCACCTCAAGCTACCCGAAACTGTCAAATTTTCCCAATCAAGTTTGAACCTTATACTTTAGCGATAAAGTTGAAAATCTATTAAAGAAATTTGACAGATTGTAGTAGGTTGATGTGCTGGCGTCTGTACCTATATGACTGTCTGGTGTTGGTCAAATTTGCCTGAATGAACGATCGCTGGACGTGTCAGAAGAGTGTCAAAACAACCGCAAAGGTTGAATATCGATATAAATAAAAATGAATCGCCGAAATGTATGTACGCGCATATTTTCCAAACGAATGCACCAAATTGGATATTTTTTTTTTTGTTGTGTTCGATATTGCTAGGACAAGGTTTTTATGAAAGAAAATTTCAGAAATTCGAAAAAAAAATTGCACCCGTGCGAAGCTGGGGCGGGCCGCTAGTGACTGAATAATTAAGAAATTTTATGGTTCCCAAGACAATGGAGTATTATTTTTTCGGGTGCAGTATAATGATGTGAATATCGGATTTTGCAAAAATGACTACCAAGTTTCAAAGTATAGCCAAAGTAGCCTATATTTTTGCCTTAATTTCAGCTGAACACTAAAAATGTGTTCTAGAAAATATGCAAGGCACCTGTGACCGTACTAACATAATGGCCTGCTCAACCTCTTTGCTAGCTACCTCCATTGCTTTCCTCTCTCCTACCTCCATTTCTCTATTTAGAAAATATGATTTAAATTATTTATATCGATAAGAGCAGTGGTGGCCCATTGGTAAAGGCCGCGACTTACGAGTTGTATGTCGTAGGTTCGAACCCAGACAGGCGCTTTACTTTGTGTAAATTATTTCGTCACCATTGATCTCAAAACGGTGAAGGAAAACATCGTGAACAAACCGGCGTGTCCTAGAACCAAAAATTCAAAGACGTGACATCTACCAACCCACCGGGCATCTATCAACTCACTGGGCCCGCGTGGTGGTTTACCCTCTCATAGAGAGGTAGCCTGTGTCCCAGCAGTGGGAACATTATAGGCTGATTATGTTATTTATATCGAGAGAATAATACAAGAAATTCCGTGAAGTATTTTGTAAGGATGTTTGACCAGTGATAATTCCAGTAATTTGATTGTTAGGTACCTATATATAGATTCACAAAAATGTTTTAGGATCAACGCTGCTCATATTTCACTATTTTTGCCAACAGTTTTTACTATTGCAAAGAAAATTTCTTTGACACTGAAGTCGACTGGGAAAAAAATTTGGCGAAAATTTTCAGTGAGAAACGCAATTACAGGGACTTTACCCTTAGTGCGAATATCGTGTTAATTAGGTATTTCTTGCTTCGAAACTTTTTAAATTAAAATATTCGGTTTTATAGTTAGACAGGATTTTATAACAAGTTTTACTGAGCTGTGTATGCTAGTACATAGGTATAACGTCATATACCTAATTTCCAATATCGAGTTAATTATTAGAGTTAAGGTTTTTAACTTAAAATACACGGTTTTCAGACAAGGTTTTACAGTTAGTTTTACTGAAAAGTTTTTAGCTATTATTATGTTTTACCTGAATGACAATATCGTTTTATTTTTCCTCACTTCGAAACTTTCTTGACAAGATTTTAAAAACATACTTATTCAGCCAGCTTACAATAAAGTTCATAAATCTATATTACACAAGGCCCACATAATTAATTACCTGCCATTACACATACGTTCCTCTAAAATCGTGACCTTAGGAAATACCACGACAGTACCTACGGTCTACAAATCCGTGTTAAACATTACAAAAAACAATAGCCATTTACGAGTATCTTCTCGACATTACGAAAAACAATTGCCATCTACGTAACTCGGGCTTGTTATCCTAAACTAGGTCTACTGCTAGTTTTTGCCTCTCACCCGGTCCCAAGGCTCACTTTACAGATTACCTCCACCGACTGGTTTCCTCCCGGTCTAGCGAATTTGCTAGATAATTATCTGGCTAAATAATGCGTGCTGGGGACTCATTGCGGTTAGATTATTGAGCTGCGTCAGCTGCGTAAGATAAGACTGGTTGAGGCAAATTTTAGGTAGGTATCGAAATTAATTAGTTGAGGTTGTAGTGTTAAACACCTTTAGCAAATTTTAATTGATCCCTATGATCTATGATTTTTATAGTATTACTAGCTGACCCAACGAACTTGGTACCGCCTCAGAATCCATAAATGTTGTGTAAACTTATTCATAAAAAACCCGTTCCATACTAAATGTATGAGTTTTTTTTCGTGAAAGTTCCCCATGTTTTAATAGTTATTCTACTATTAGAGGTGAGACAAAACCAAAAAATCATAAAAATCGGTCCAGCCGTTCTTGAGTTATTAATGATGTAACTAACATGACTTTGTTTTATATAATAAATAGATTTCTTTACATTGCGAGTAGCACAGAATCTAGATGAATGACTTAATGCTCAACTGCGAAATTGGTACGACTTTCTATCGCAACTTTATGTTGATTTATATAAATTATCATTATCAAACATAAAAATGGGGGAAAACTCTCTCTCGCATTAATTTCATCATCTGCCTAGCCAACCCCTTTACCCAACTATGTTGGGGTCGACTTCCAATCTAACCAGATGCAGCTGAATACCAGTATTTTACATGGAGTGACTGCCTATCTGACACCCACAACCCAGTTACTGCGTAATACGATACCCCTTGGTAAGACTGGTTGTCAGACTTTCGGGCTTCTGACTACCCGTAACAACTGCCAAAGACCCACAAATGACGGCCGGCACCAACAGCTTAACGTGCTTTCCGAGGCACGGAGGGGTCTCGGTATGTAAAAATGGTCACCCATCCACAGAAAAACCGCGGCAAGCGTAGTTTAACCTGATCGATCGACCTTGCAGCTGTTTTTATTTAGCCACGGGCCCCTCCATCTCCTCTCTCGCATTAATTTGATTTCATTTATATTATAACAAGTTAATATTTTACACTGTTGCCCATTATTCTTAACACGTTGTCATTAATAAAGCTTGCATTCACGCCTATTGTTATGCAGCTAATAAAGATAAAATGATATCGTTAGTGATACGCAATTGGCCTAAAACGATTCATTATGACCGTCTTTAGGGGCGCCTTGTGTCCCGTAATGGACATCTTCCTGCTGACATAACAATAACGAATATTCTGATATTATATTTATTTTCTTTAATAAAATCTTCTCATTATTAGTTTCGGTATACAATAGAATATTAATGCAAAAGTGACAGTTTATTCTTGTGTCTGGATTTATTAGTATTACTACCAGGACTGCATGAATTAAGTAGAGCTACCTTAGTTGGTATACAGAAGAGGTTATAGGTAGAGAGTAAATTCATCCCAGAAAATTATAAAGTTACCACGTGTACAAGACAAAGTCGAGACCTGCATAGCTATTCACAACCTTCCGACAGGCTATCGTATCGAAAATTACACATTTCGATAACCTGATTTGGCTTTCCCCCGACAGCAAATAGCTGTCGGAAGAATAGCGGTCGTCTATATGATTTAAAATGACAATTTTTTGTGTTTTGGACTTGTAAACAGCGTTTAGAGGACTCCTACGATAGCATTGATTGATGTTCGATACGGTATGAAAGCGTACCGAGTGGTTGTGAATAGCTATGCAACTATATACATATCTGTATTAGTTTGTCAACAGGGTTATAGTCCTGAGAGGTTGTTAATGTTTTACAAATAACCCTGTTTATGCGGTCAAAAGCTAGTAGCAAATAATGTGTATATAGGTAAGTAGGTGCCTTTAAAATTATTTGCTACTAGCTTTTGACCGCGGTTTTGCCCACGTGGAGGTCAGAAATTATCCTACGGGAACGTTGTACTGGGATAAAAAGTATCCTATTAATCTAGGTTAACTATTTGTGCGCCAAACAACCAAACCCGTACAGACGTTTTTGCGTAATTGAGTTACAAACATACAGTTAGTAGGATAAAACTACACCTCCGCTTGTTTGTAACGAAAACAAAGGCACCTGCCCAGTTCAAGCAAGACACACAACAATAAAACCCACTTTGACAAAACGTAACAACCAACGTCAGAAAAAAAACCCTTGAAGTTTTCCTTGAAATTTTCTCATGTAACACAGCTAATATATTTTTTATCTCAATCGAACAAAGTATTTGCATAACATTGGAGTTTTGGCGGAATTCGCCTCTTAAGTTTTACTTCTAATAATAATAATTTGCAAACAATCCAAGGGCTTCAGTTGAGTGTTATCCGTATTCTTAATTTAGGGCCGTGGGCGTAAGTTATGAAAAGGGTGGGTAGTCTAAATTACGAGTATGATTTTTTTATAATATTGTTTGGAGTAAAAAAAAAAAATTCTAAAACTTATTTTTGGCAATAAAAGAAAATATTTAGATCATTTAAGGTACCTATCCTATGGGCAACTCACACCCTGACTTATTAATTGTTAAATTTGTTTTTTTTTTTTATGAAAATCGTTTCCTTTTACCATGTTTGTAAATATGTAGCACCATGTTTCTATCAGATAATTAATTTATATGTCAAGGTTTCGTTTTTAATTATTTTCCTATTGTGGTATAGTAATTTTATTTTAGGTGCATCGTCTTCACATATTATTATATACTTAATGTATCGATGCCAAATATTGTAAAACATTTTAAAAGAGTAACGGTGGAGTTTCTTGCCCATTCTTCTCCATACGAAAACTACCTTTTGGAAGGGGCGACTAGAATCAATTCTATTTTAATGTAATTTTTGACGTTCAATAGTGCCTTTTATGTGCCTATTTGAAATAAGTGCTTTGACTTTGACTTTGACATAACAAAAAAGTAAACCTGATTGAATAAATAGGAGTAATTTTATGAACTACATTTTGGTTGTGACCCTATCCTCCGCAAGTTAGTGCGGCCCAAAACCGTTCTCTTTTATTAAACTTTAATAACATCTATTTGTTGTTACTTTTTCATTGACAACCTATAAATTATGCTTTTTCCTGTACATAAAACATTAAAATCAAAAACCCAAAATTAAAATCAAAATTCCTTCACAAATGGGTACTAAAACTTCAACAACCTACTTTAACTGCCCAATCAGTCAACCAGAAAATAAAAATGCTTGAACAAAATGCTCTAACACATATTCACTATAAATCCTTTATTATTTCTCCGGAATGATATTATAGCACGATTTAGAATTTCATTTCCTGAGCTCGTGGCGTCATATGCAGTTCACTGCGTCTCGCTGCGCCGTCGTCTGGTTATAGGTTTTTTTTTTTTATAAAATGGCAAAGTATAGGTACTGGTATTTTTGTAAATATGCCTGCAGATTAGTAAGGTTCTTTTAAAGAGAGTTGGTATATTAGATTTTCGTACTGAATAACTTGACATTAAATTCAAGAGTGCATTTTTATATGAAAATATGTCTGTAGAACGAATCATCATCAGCATCTATTATAATCTGCTTAGCCTATTCTCAAGTAGATCGGGGTCAGCATCCAGTTTCACCGAATTTAGCTAAATATCAGTATTTTACATGAATCGATTGCCTATCTGACCTCAATAATTTGGAGAACGAATATTTTATTAATATCAACATAAAAGTGATTTATATAAGTTTGTCCGTTTCGTGTGTTACGCATAGACACACATGCTGTACGAAAGATCTCGAAATTAACATAATTTATCAAAAAGGTAACTTTGAAAGGACTGAAAAGGTAAAGGTCGAACGTGAAAACTTTTCAAGTGGACAAAACTTTACTTGAAAATGAATACGTTTGTGACATCTGTTAGGTACTCGTATTTGTAATTTACAAGTCTACATCCTCCTGACTGGCGAATATCTATACCGCACCATGACTTTTTTGTAAAAAAATGGCTCATTGGCTCCTCTTCTCTTGTATCGCCACCAAATAATTAAGAATAGATAGAAAAAAAAAATAACTGTTATCTTGGACACGCAAAGGAAATACAAAAAATAAATTAAGAAACATTATAAACAGGAAAATGGTGGAAGAAGGCCACCATTTTGCTTGTTCATAATTAATAAAATTTACAAGAAAAATTATTATGTACAGTCAACAAAAGAGATCAGTGTGTAGGATCGTCGGATATAGTTGAAGTTTAGTAAGAAACCGATGGATGTTGTCGACTGAAATTTAATTTGATAAATGAGCTGTTTGTTTTTCATTAATAAGATCCACGAATGACAAACGGGACCAATGGCTTGACATGCTTTCCGAGGCACAGAGGGGTCTTGGTATGTGAAGATGGTCACCCATCCACGGACCAACCGCGGCAAGCGTAGCTTAACCTGATCGATCCACCCGTGCAGCTGTTTTTACTTAGCCACAAGCCTCTCAAATACTAGTCTGATCGATGTAAATACTGTTGGAGCTGCTGAAGATTGTAAGACTATCTTTGCATTGTATAAACTCAATTTTCTTTGTATTGTATAATTGCATAGCACAGATGTGAGTTCTATGTACTATAGTGCTACCATTTACCGGGTAATATGTCTTTCATTGACTTGAATGAGCCCTGGCGGCTGATAGTATGTCATGCTCACACAAATGTCTCGCTGACGGTGGCGTGTGTGTTGGATCATTTAGCTCCCTTCAAAATGGTTGAGCTGAATGGTGCTGATCTATGCGTCATGTTCGTGAACGGGCGCCGTCAGTTGGGGCTGGTCATCACTCAGCTGCCTCGGCTTATTTTGAATTATTTTATTTTGAATTGTTGTTTTGTTACTATTTGCTGTACTCTGGACGCTTTTAACGCGTAGTAAGTTTCTTTTTTTACATCGTTCTCACATAATTATAAATTCAAAATAAATGATGTAACTAATATTTTTGTAAAACTATAATTTAAAAGAGTGTCCATGGAGTTTCTTGCCCGTTCTTCTCCATAGGTACCTACGCTTTGGAATGGGCAACTAGCTTCATATTTTCTGACTGACCGACTTCTTGACAATTCAAAAGTGCCTGTAAATGGTTTAATTGAAATAAATGCTTTGAGTTTGAGTTGAGTTTGAGTTTGAGAGTAACAATATTTAATTATTATATCGATCGTATAAAATTCTTGTTTTTCCTACACAGACATAACATTGACTTCATTCAGAATTTCATTTTCCGGACTGTTATGACGTTATGTCCAATCCGCTGCACCCCATATTGCATCAGTTATATTTTATTCAGAAAAAAGTGGAAACTATAAATAAAGTGAAGTTTATTTCATAAGCGACTGGCACAATGGCGAACTAACTCTTTTGTGTCGATGATGAAAATGTTTAATATTTTATGTAGGTAGTTGAAATTGTTTTTGTAAAATATTCATTTCGAAATGGGAATACAGAATTACCTGCAGGAAATATTTTTTATTCTTACAAAACAAATGAACATCGTCATTTTTGTCGATCGATTAAGTATGTTGATTAATTTAGTTGGATGTAGTTCTATTCAAACTTATGTTTAAAATTAATATTATTTCAAGTTATACAAATATAAACTTTATTTATAATGGTAATTAAGTTGATTTTAGAGTGACTAGGACTATTGAAAAAGTTACCAAAATGTTTATAGTTTTAGAGTAAACTGTTGAAGTTATTTTTCCATAAACTCATATTTGTTTACATTCTTGGCAAATAAATCGCGAATGCAGATTACATACATAAACTAACGCCTTTTTCCCATAGAAGCGGGTAGACAGAAAATACAGAAGGCGGTAGCAGGTATGCTACGATTCTTTTGCTTCGTTCCGTTCAGACATACCTACATACAACTGCCGGTCTTTACTGCAAAACTCTCACCGTGAAAGCATAGGTGAAGTAAGCTGTCATCTGCCAGGGTCGCGGGTTGTTCGAAAGAGATACCGTGGCCCTGGCACGGGCAATTGAAGGAACACGGGTGGGTTTTAGTCGGTAAAAGTCTGACATGGCCCTCCCGCTCCGCCCAGAGCGAGAGAAATTATTTGACGAATTCCCGAAAAAAAAAAAAGTGAGCTGTCAATGTCAATTCGTAGCACGAGGTTGAATGACAGCTCAATTAAAGTTCACTTCACCTAGGTTTTCACGGTGAGATTTTTACAAAATAGATTGACAGCAGTGGTATTCTGTAAATATCTGTGAAGTGAGCTATTAATAGTGTCAATGCTCTAGAGATCAGATGGAATAACAGCTCATTTAAAGCTCACTTCACCAAAGATTTCACGGTAAGATTTTTACAGAATAGGCCGGTTGGTGTACACACACATTGATTGCGAGCAATCGAATCCAACACCAGTTGGGTTCGATTCCCAACACATACTTCGCAATCGATTTTTGGATGTGTTATCTTGTTTCATCAGGAAAGTAGCTAATCATTGCTTACCTACCTGATACCTGGTTTCTTTATTTTGTTTCTACCATGATAGTCCGAATTTCAAGTTGAGAACTAATCAAAGTCTGCCTCTACTTTAGCACACTTATGGGGAGTCTTTCAATATAACCGTGAAACTCAACATTTCTTACGTTTTTTTTTTTCACAGAAATTACCAATTTCGCGGTTCTTCACTTTATGTAAATGCTAAAGTAGAGTTTGACAATTTCCCAACTTTAAATTCTCAAATCTGAAACCGAGTGTTAGTATGTACTATTCGGTGTTACAAATTCCTATCGTCTCAATATAGTCAATCGTTTGTTCAGCTACCAGATATTGCTGTGGCACCATTTGTAACATATGAAGATCAATCATGGATCTGTAGTTATGCCATATTGCATTGTATTGACAATTTCAGATTGTACTTTGTGTCAAAGACTGACTTCGATATAACATATCATCTCGACTGTTTTCCCTGTATTCCGAAGAGGTGTTCCTATAGTATAGACGCCAGCACATCAAGCTACTACAGTCTGTAAAATTTCTTTAATAGATTTTCAACTTTATCGCTAAACCATAAGGTCCAAAGTTGAATGGGTAAATTTTACAGTTTTGGATAGCTTGATGTGCTGGCGTCTGTACATCCAGATTTCGCCAGTTATAGTACCATGTAATAGTGGGCCAGCCTATTGCCATTGCTTTGATGTTATAGTACCTAATATAAATTAAGCTTTGACTGAAATGTAAAAATTAAGCTCTTTGGATTGTTACAGTGTCCATAGGTGGTACTAGTACCTACCTTTTGAGTAGTAGCAGGTTCATAGTATATCCAATGTTGTGTATTCAATCAACCATATAATTCTTTTGAAGTGAAAACTCCTTTAGGTGCACTTTGAGCTCTTTCTGAACGGTAAATGAAACTAAACTGTCACGCTCGGGTCGGTGACGCTGAATCGGATATACTCCGTTTCATTCGAAAGTTTTCTCATATGTGTGTGATAGATAGATAGATCAACCGTTTATTCAGTGCAACAAAAGACACAATACAGGCATTAAAAAAAAAACATCAAAAAAGGTGAGAAAAAAAAACAAAGATTAAAAAGATAAATTGACCCATAGACACCTCACATGACATTTATAACGGTCGATCACTACTGGGCGGTGTGTGTCCCATGGTTGCACCAAATGGGTGTCCAGCTCAGCATATGCCAGGTACAATACCTGACGCTGGTCATAACCACACCCTATTTTTATTCTGCTTATCTTTGGAACAAGAGTTTTGTCAACCTATTAATTGTGTAAAATTTAAACGTACGAGTATGTAGTAATGATCACATAAACTCTTCTTCATCAAAGCTAATATCTTAGGTAATAAATCGGATCCATCAAAGTTATTTTAACTGCAATAATATAAGTTAATTTTATGATTTTATCAAGGGGATTGCTTATCTGAGCAATTTATCAGTTGTTCGGTAGTTAAACATGCCTTTAGGGTGATACGGTTGCCACATATGCATTGTGGCAACCGTATCAGCCTGTCCTGATAATCGCCGGTAGTTGGTAGTTTGAATAATATTTACCTACATAAATTGTGAACAAAGTCAAAAATCATGTATTCAAAAAGTTAATAATTTATACCGTCGACGAAGGTTAAAACCTGTGTTTTAGTTGGAAAGTATAAGAGATAACAATCCATAAATTTAGCTTCCAGAACATTATTTTTTCATCGGCAAGCTAAGAAGAAAAACCATTTATTTTATTTATTTGGGAAAGTAATATTTTCCACATAACCTATATGCCTCCTATACAAAACAAAGTAAACAGTTATTTTTATTTAAATAACTAATTCTACTACTTCTGTAAATCCTACTAATATTATAAATGCGAAAGTTTGTATTTACATAATATAAGCTAACATATAAACTATAATAATATGTACATTTACATGAAAAAATAAGCAAAATAATCATAGGGCATCAAAGGATTCGTCCGTATCGCTGTCTATAGGAACAGTGCCCAAAAGGCTGGCAGCATTGCCACGTTGTATGGCAATGCTAATTCTTTGGCCAAGAAATAGGCCAGCCCTCTGGTCACGTGAAGAGTTGACTAACGCTTAGCGATATCTCGAAAAACCAAGTAGGCACTCGGACTTCATGGCCCTAGTGTTTCAAACATAGTCGGGTTATTTACACCATTTATAACTCAAGAACGGCTGGGCTGATTTTTATTTGTTGGATTTGCCTTCGCCCTCAGTAGCAGAATTTAACATGGGATAATAATAATACATTTATTTGACATAAAAAGATACACAGATACAGAGTGACACTTAATTTAAGCGTGCGAATAGCCTGGTACAAAATAAATGATTAATGACCCCCCATGCTAGGCAAAACCTGTGTTACAGGGGTCATCCATCCGTAAAGAAAAGTTAAAAAACTTATGCGATGTGCACTTACAATTTGATAGTTACAATAAAATGACATAATTAATGATAAAACTAAACAGACATGCAAAATATTAACTAGATAATTATAATTAGGAATGTGAAGATAATGCACCTTTTTCTCGTGTGAAAATTCTCATGGACACTGGACACTGCATCTGGGAAGACCGGAGGGTTATGCCAGACTTCCACCAACTAAAACCCCACTTTTCGTACTAGTAGCATGAGTCGGATGCCCCGGAGACACACGTACTGATTTACCACACCCCCGACTGGAAGACGATGTACCTACCGAGAATAAAATTACACGGTGCTAACATATCTATTTACAAATCGTTTTGATTTTCTAAAAGTATTCTTATATTGAGTACTCAAGGTTAAAGACCCATAAACACGGAGCTTCACGAGATAAATTAAATAAAATCCATCCCATCTAAAATGCAGACAAAGCCACGGGAAAACCCATTACTTCATAAAGCGGAATCGTTTTAATTTATAATTTCATCAGCGCGTTTCGACCACTACATTGTACAATGTACGCGGTTTTAATTAACTTTTTAATAGCTTAATGAAAGAAACGTTAATGAAGGTTTCGACATAACTATAATATCTTTTGGTGTTCTTTGTCATTTTAATTGATGTGGTTAATGTGCACGGAGTAATTGTAAACCATTTTTGTTTTTCTAGGTATTGGGGAAGGATGTTAACTTGGCTTTATGAATAATGTTGTCACGAGGCAAGGAGGGGTCTCGAAATGTAATGGATTGTCACCCATCCACAGACCGATCTCGGCAAGCGTAGCTTAACCTTTGGTCGATCAGTGCGGCTTTTAATATTTAGCCAGAAGCCCCTCAATAATATGAAATTAATGTTGTAAGATCATAAATAAAGTGATATATTTTGTGAGAGTTTGGTTGTGTTTTACGGTTTCACTCACGAAAGTCTCTTTGACCTTAAACTAGCTTAGCTTTATTGGCTTAGCTTTTTTAACTGGTTTGGCTTTATTGGCTTACGGAGTTTCAATGGAATAAAAGGCCTGTTATACTGGTTTTTTTTTTAGTACATAAATACTGAGAACGAACTCTGAAATCACGAACAAACAATCTGCTGTTTCATACAAAAGTTCAATGCCTACTCGACCAAAATCTATGAAACAGCAGATTTTTTTTTTCGTGATTTCAGAAACCATAGTGAAAGTTGTTCATATTCATGAGTAGAACATCCTGTGAAAATTTGCGCAATGCATACAGCTGCGTCTTTGACGTAGTGCGAATGTTACGAGATAAGTTTCTGTCAACATGCGTTTTCTGGCGAAATGCGTATTTGACCACTTGTGTTTCTGACGACATGCAAGTAATCCAAACCTGTATTACCTGCCAGTACCAACAACTTTAGTTTTATTCGAATTAAACTTTCTTTTCACGTTACAAAGTTGCAACTCAAAATGGTCGCCAGTAATTCAATGTTCTTTTGTTTGGCGTTCTAAAATACATGTTACATGTATGTATGTATGTATATCACGCAAAGAGGAACAGATGTGGGAGAGGACCGCTTTGTGCATTTTACTGTTTACTTTTTTTCTGTTTTTAACGTGCTTGGGTGGCTGTAAAAGTATAACATTGTAGTAGAACCGCTTATGGTTGCTAGCGATGTCAGCAACAGAATATTAGCAATAGGTAAAAGTCTTTGATTATATAATGTCTAGATAGAGCGTCGCCCTACAATCAAAACAAAGAAAACGAGGCAACAATTTCAAACATGTGTGCGTGCGGGCGGTGTTTTACACTGTGCATCTGTGTCTCTGTGTGCGTGCATAATGATACCAGCTACTACAATTCTCCCATAAATCACATATTAAAAAAATTGACTATACAAATAATATAAGTAAGTTTTAGGTGTATGTTTGTAGTATTATTCAGTTTTAGTAGTGTCTTTATTTACTTGTATTTATAAATAAAAAACACTATTTAATTGAATTAGAGTTGTGTGTGTAAATGTTGTGTTATATTAAATCTGCTAAGTTAATTCAATTAGAATATTTAACTTTTTAGGCAGTTTGTATTTGGAAATTTCAAATGAAATATCACAGATAATACGAATGGAATAAATTAATCTTATTAAAATTACTCTTGGCACCTTTGAAATCAGTTTATTGGACCCAATGCAACAATAATCATTAAAATGGGCTCATAAACAAAAAAGTTATACGCGAACATTATATTATTATAAAAAAGTACAGACGAATTGAAAAACTTCACCATTTTTGAAATCGAATAATAAAAGTACATCAACTAAATAATATAAACGTAACCATAAAGCAACGAATATACCCACAAAAAAAGGACGTTAAGTTGGGAGAATGGAAAAAGAAACTGGCAACACTGATAAAATATGGCGTAATAGGGCGTAATTTGGTAAATATAAAAACAAAAAACAAATACGTAGTTTTTTTGGTTACTTAGTGATGATATGTGATGTGTTTGGTGTTTTTTACCCTTCCTTTATAATTTCGGCACAGTTTAATAGCACATACCGTCATTTTATCGCTGTTATTTGTTTATTACTTAGCGCGCGTAATACGTAGTGACACCATAGCGGTACGATCGGCACTAATCGGCGGGTAAGTACTTACAGTCCAACAGTTGGCTGGTATTTTTTGACACGTTTGCGCGCAATTGATGCTCTATCTAGACATTATATAATCAAAGGTAAAAGTGTTGTTTTGTTTTAAGTTTGTATAAAACTAATAACAATATAATTATTGCTATCTAACCTATACTAAAACAATGTATTTCTAGCAAATCTTTAGTAAGAAGATTCGTTCATTTTTCGAATATTTTTTTTAACCTTCTGTGGCGACCGAAAGCTTGTTGTGTTCTCTATAATATGATTATCATCATCATATACCAACCCTTTCCCAACGTTGGGTTCGGCTTCTAGTTTAACCAGATGCAGCTGAATATCAGTGCTGTTAATTCTGTATGATTATGTTTTCTTAAATAAAACTAAACTTGAGGTAAACCATAATGATTTTATTGTAAAGTGTAACGAAAAAAATGTTAGTAAAAAAAAAGAAATGAATCACTTTTATGCTACCCCCTTACTAATAAACGTATTATATCATATTATAGTTACACACCGATTTCTCTCTTTCAGTCGTCAGTAATTTGACTTTCATAAGAAGAAGACAAAGCGTTGTGTAACTATACAGATGCTATACAACGTTTATTAGTAAGGGGGTAAGTATATTTTAATCATTTTAAAAATTTTAATCTCTTCCAACAGACCTGCTACAGTTAATTTTCCTTTATCATTCGCTATTCTTTAAATTTATCTCTTAAAAACCATTTAGAACCACTAGCGATAAACTCTAAAGAATAATTAATGAGTACTTATGAGTTATTACAGCTTTTTAAATGATGCTCTAGCTCTTTTTTTACTTAGTTTTCCAGTTAGTCGCGGATAGCTTTCAGAGGCTCAGTGAAACATAATGTGATGAAACGGGGTAGGAATGAGGCTAGATGTTAATTCATGTTTTTTTTCTACTTTATCTACATAATTAAAATTATAAAAAAAATCTGCTGTTTTATACAAAAATGCAATGCCTACCTACGCGGTCAAAATGTATGGAACAGCAGTTTTTTTTTAATAACCGACGAAAAATTTCGGCGCACACAAAATACAGGGTGGAAGGGATATTGACGCATAAACTGTAAACATTTACAGTTTACGCGTCAATGTCCCCTCCACCCTGTATTTTTAATTAATGCAAAACCATGTGCAAAGATTTAGAATAGGACTTAACTTTCACAGATTCATAATATTCTTTACCCCTCAGCGGAATAATATTTCAACTTTTAATTAATTCTGCGAACGAGTAATTCTAAAATTTCAAATAAGATTCTGTTTTGTTGTTTTAAATATTGTTCAAAATTCAACATCTATACTAATATAATAAAGCTGAAGACTTTGTTTGTTTGTTTGAACGCGCTAATCTTTGCAACTACCAGTCTGAATTGAAAACATATTTTTGGATTAATTGATAGCCATATTCTTGAAGAATGTTATAGGCTATTTATTTAACGTCACCCTTTGATCTTTAGAAGAAGAGCAAAGAGTTAGGAAGAACAGTAAGCGAAAACGAAGTACCTAAGAGCGCGGGCGGACGATGCGATACGATACGATGGGTCGGGGGGCCGAGGGCAGCTGTCCAACGAGAGCCAAGCATTACCGAGAAGAACCGAACTGTGCATGCCAATTCCAACGAGGCTTAGACTTTATTATACTTTATATTGGCTTTATTGTATTAGTATAGAATTTGTCGTGCCGAACACGAACTTGAAGTGTTAAGTGACTTGCGACGTAGCCTGATTTTTCCTTTTAAATAGCAAACGAAAAAGGAATGAAACGGTCATATCATTATAACAGTTTTTACCAGACCCTTTGCCAAAAATTAAATAAATTTAATGAGTAGGTATACAGTATAATCAGAAAGGTCTGGTTCAATTTTAGAATGTGGACCATTAACCTGAACAACCTCCATGGGACCAACATCGCAATCGCGAAAAAATTATGAACGGCCCGATATAAAACGTCAATACCTAGGTAATGGATTTAAGGTGGAACTAGTCGCGAGCTCGAACCATTTTTTTTTTCTCGATTAGTATTTTTGGTCCTATGGAGAATTAAGTTGTTCAGTTTATTGCTCCGTGCTACACCTTTTAACTTGACCATACCTTTCTGATACACGTTGTATAAATAAAAAGAAAAAAAAAATAGAATAGAATATATAATTTATTTCGTTTCGGGGGTCAGTCGCCTAGTTGGGCTAATTTGGCGTTCATACAGATGTACCTCACCCGTATGGGGGTAAACTGGTAATGTGATCAAGTAAATATATACAGTTCAGTCGCAGAATGTACCTTTCGCAAAATGCACCCCATACGCAAAACGTACCATTCTCAAAATGCACCTTTCTCAAAACGTACCATTCTTATATTTTTATTAGTAGGTTTGTCCATTTTTCAAACCAATTAACATATCAAATAAAAACTTATTCAATCAAATTATAATACATATACTACAGAATAGTATCATCAACTCGTCATCAAAATGTATAATAAAATAAAATTTGCCAGTCGAAAGTCAAAGTAATTAGGAATAAAAATCACACAATATTATTTCTCACAAGTCAGATAAATTTACTTGAATATTATACATAACATTAATAATCAACAATAACAACACAACAAATAACATGTATAAAAAAACATAATCGTCAAAAATTAAAGTATGAGCGAGGGTATGGATAGCAAATAACCATTGACGTATAGCTATAAAGCGAATTGACTTTAAAGTCCCACTCACCTACATACCAGCAAAAGCGTTGAAATAAATAAAAAATGCAATCCACGGAAAAACAGTTATGCAAATATTCACTCGTTATAGATGACTTTCCAAGGTTTGTTATGCATAGCTCCCATCCAATCAGGATTCCGTATTATTTATGAGATAAAAACCATGCAGCGTACAATGGTCTGTCGGACAATGAATGGGCATAATCATCGCCAAACAAACGAAGATCGTGTTGGGCCCTGCGGCAGTAAAGTCTCATACAAAAATATGGAACACCGCACACTAGTGCTTCCAGTTTTATTTAGGTCTTTTGAATTTTATGGAAATGTTATTTTCGGTGGATTGAAAAATGTGAAAAATTGTACCTAGGTTATTTGAAAAGTTTTTATAAGAGTTTGTAAATATAAAGTTCGATTTATTCCTGTGATAATTTTAGCAAAAATGTGGTATTTTAAAATTAAAGTAAATATGAGGTAGGTAATATAAGAGCGGGTATGGAAGAGTATAAACAGGACAAGGACATGCCCTTGCTTGTCCTTGGGTCTGATGAATAATTTCAACGTAATGGGCGTTAAAATGATTCATCGGTTATTAAAAAAAAAGCTGTTTCATAGAAAACTTACCTTATACGGTCAAAATGTATGGAACAGCAATGTTTTTTTTAACCGACGAAAATCTACGCTTTTGAGTCTAGAATCATGTGCTGAATCAATGGTTTCATTTTGCGCTTCGATGTTCCTGCCACCCTATAATAGGCTGGTGCCCGGAACTCCATGACCAAGCACGTATTTTGGTATCTAGAACATGTCTGTTCTTGGTGGAAAATTTATAACGATTTGCGTAACTGAGGGGAGGGCTTGACATGTGTAAATTGAGAAACCCACTGCTATAAACAGTAGAAAAAAAAACAAAGTAGTTATTCTATTAGTCAAAATAAGTTAACGAAATTAATAAATATAATATGCCACAAAGCACAAAAACATTCGTCCACCGTCCAATACATGTCCGGAATTAGCATCAAAAACTCATCACCTCATATTTCAAAGTAACCGTAAAATGAATCGTCGAAAAATCCATGTCATGTTTACGGGCAAAATGTGGTTTGTTTATTAAATTTGCAAGTGAAATCGCACGCACTATAAAAAAAATAATAGATCCCTTTGTTTCGTGAGGCACGCAATCGTTGGTCACGTGAGTTTGTACCATTTCTGCTGTTCCCTGTTTGTCTGTTACTCGGTAATGATGTTGTAGTAGTACTACTTTTTCGGATGAGTAACTTTTAAGATAATAGTAACTTAACTGAGAAAGAATGCTGCTAATAAATTTTATGGGATGACTGTCGTATTTTTTTATGAGTTTACGGTTTAAGATAATTTATTTCACTCAAAAAGAGTACAATTATTCACTCCTGTGAGGAAAACATAATAATTAAGATAGGCGACGGTTTCGCTGGGTTATGAACTAAAATTAAGTTATAATTATATTTAAAAAAAATGAACGACGTTGAAAATTAAAATCCAAGATGGCTGCGAACATTACAAAATGAAAATTTTCGCAGCTGCCATCTTGGATTCATATTGTCACGTAAAACCATGAAAACGATGCCCATGATGAAAAATTTTAAAATTCACTCAGCCACCATCTTGGATTTTCAGTTTGACCTTACTATCGGCTTCAGCACCCACGAAAACCATGAAAACTATCTCTCTCTGTGTCTCTTTCTATTACCTACATATAAAAATCGCATGGTCGCTTTTCCGTTAAGTGACGATTTCTCCCAATTTACTCCTACAGCAAGCTCCGTTAAAGAACTTCGTTCCAAAAATAGTACAAACTTACAATTCAAACATTATTAAGAACATAGTACTAAACAATAATAGTATCTAAACCTTTTAAGCTTCATGTCTATGATTGCTCAGCAATCGGTAGGTAATACGTTGTGGTAGTAAAATAGACCTATCAGAAAGATCACCTATGGAGTATTTTGCAAACAAAATGATTAAAGACTATTAATAGTCGACCTTGATTTTGACGAAAAACTCCAGTTAATTGAAACTATCTTGGTCTTGAAAGCAAAACTAAATGTCGTTTTATGACGTGCAAACTACATTCAAACTTAGGGTGGTCATAAAAGCAATTAAGCGGTCGACTAAAGGCACAAACGAACATGAGTACAAAAACAGATTTTTAAGTTAAAACTTCAGATGAAATGTAATCTATTTAGGAACCAAAATAGGTTAATAGTGTGGATACACGTGACACAGCATAATCAGCCTATAATGTTCCCATTGCTGGGACACAGGCCGACTCTTTTCGAGAGGGAGTGCAACTTCATACTTATTATAAATAAAAAAAATATGCTCCATTTGTTAATTTCCGTGATTCAGCGACATGATTAATATTATTGTAATCAGTGTAAACAGCTTACGCGATAAGACTACATAAAACATTAAAATCAGCTGAAATAACTCTCTCTTGCTTCTCCTCGTTGTTAGGTAAAATTTTATTGTTTATCGCTTTTCTCGTGTACCTATTGTTTTTATTATGTTCAATACTGTTTTGTGTATTTTTAGGATATTGTTCATAATTTTCATATAGCTTATTAATATTAATACGCTATAGAGGTATGAGGAACAGGGTGTAAAGTTCACACATCCTCCATCGAAAATGGAGGATCATCCGAACAGACGGGTGTCATGTCTGGCGGGCAACTGCCCGATGTTTCATGTAGGGCCGTTGTATCTATGCTAGTTGCGTGGTAAACTCTGCTTGTGAGATGCAGGATTTTGTGTGACGTCAGTATGACGCGTAGTTCGCATGTGGCGTTTGTAGATACCGCTACAACGCTAACGAACTAATATAAAAGTAACATAAACACATGAAAAAGCAGAGTACGTACCTATTTTAACGCAATAAGCTTGTATCAATTCAGATATTAGGTATGTAATGTAAAGTGACTATGTTAATATACTTTTATTGCGAACCGTAGTAGTTATTAGATACCTTAGTAATTGGATCGTTTTAATTTTCGATATTGTTTATTACCTTACCCTAACCCGATGACACTTCGACACATGATGAAAAAAACACATGGCCCCTAGTACCCGGCGGCCCGCCTACCCTTGGCTATGGTAGCGGCCAAGGCCACGGTGAGGCAAGTTGTGCTAAGAATCCCCGGAATGGGGCCGAAAGGTCCTGGAATGGCGATCGCGTACCGGAAGACGTAGCGTTGGAAGGCCTCCCATAAGGTGGACCGACGACCTTGTGAAGGCCACAGGAATCTGTTGGATGCGAGAAGCACAGAACCAGTCGAAGTGGTGCTTGGGGGACTATGTCCAGCAGCGGACGTCTTTCGGCTGAAATTATGATGATGATAAATTCGATGACATCGCTAGAAAAAATGGCAAATCAGTGACGCTACTAAAATAAAACAGTTCGCAATAATTTTGTCGCAAGCCTGCGGCTACTCTTTTTCATTACCACTGTGTATGTAAAATGCAAAACGCATTTTGATGAATAAGAACGGATCAAAAGTGGACAAGCGAGAAATCCCGCGAATATTTCGAAAGAGAGAATTTTAGTTGCATTTATATGCTGATTCCGGTGTTCGTGAGATATTGCAGTGGCTATCCGATATTTGTTCCGTTCGAAGAATTTTTACTACTTCATTTTTCAAGAGTTATAGAAGTGCAGGTATTTTTATGGCTTTTCTTTTCGCAGGATACGAAGTTTATTAAACACTCTTGAAAGTAAACCGTGAATAATTCCCCTTACCTTTATTATTTTCTAGGAGTAAATATACCTATTTTCTAGGAGGAATTCATTTTACAGGAATAAAAATCTGTTCCTCGTTAATGGACAAATTATGTAAATTTTAAGACTTAAGAGAAATATATTTTAAATAACGTTGATAATGAAGAATTTTAATATTTAATTAGTAGAAAATACAGAAATGAATTAAGTGCCACCAGAAACAAAGTTTCTAACTAAAATATGAAGCATTGTTCAATTGTTCATACATTAACCCTCTTACTAAACCGACTCCAGTAAATTGATTACAGTTTTAAATTCAATTCAGGCAACATGAAGCCCTTTTAACTAAGTTTTAATTAATTCAAAACTAGAGGTCGTAACTGCTAGGAACTGTCGCGACGGAGTAAATTAGTACGAACATACGATTGGTACACAAATCTTAAGAATCTGGAACTTGTATACCGGAATTAATGACGTTCCGGGAACGTTTCATTTGGTGTTACGGAATTGAACTCGTGTGACTGTTAAAGGCCTACGCAAACAATGGATTTTTGTGCGATCGAGTCTGTGGCGTAGTCTCTAAGGACTGCATACTTATTGATAACTATTGAAGGACAACAAGGTGCGTCGCGTATAGTCTGTCGTCTGGCACTCACTGTTCGCTAAGGATCCCAGAGGGTTTGGTCGTCGCAGAATTGACCGCACAAAAGGTCTGTCAATTACATTTCTCTGCTAATGGTTCGAATGCTGTAAAAGAGTATTAAAAACAATGATCTGTATTTCATTTCTATTTATTCGAATTTATAGTCAGTAAGGTTGAAAAATAGAATCAAAGATCGATTGCCTTTGAAATTCCAGTTATTTGTTGTGTTTAATTCCTGTTTCATCCAAATATGTAATAGTTATTTCAGAATTTATCCTTCAATTTAAATATCAAAATTTGCCTAATGTATGTATTAATTACTAGTGTTTAAGTCATCTATGACTAACAAATTGGATTTTATGATCTGGAAAATAAATGATTTGATTTTGATATGTAATATGTAAAATACCTAATCTATGTCACTTCTACAAAACTCTTTACAATGCTACAGTCACTAATACTGCACAATATCTTGCACAGCATCGTTGCCAAAAGCATCGCGTTTGGCTTAAAGCTAAAATATTACATTTACGGCGTCGAAAATCACTACAAATTGGGCTAGTGATCCCAAGTAGACAAGAGCCAAACTACAGTGAAACCCGTTTGAATATCTGCCAAAAACTTGATTAGCTATTAGGTACCTTACATCGAATCGTAAGGCACGTCCACTATTACGTCGTTGGGACAGAGCTTCAATAGATAAAAGAACTTTATTATGCAAGAACCAAAGCTTTTATTCTACAGACGAATATTTAAAATAGATCTTACACAAAATACGCGCATTGACGTGGAGTTGCGGACACCAGCCCGTATTACCTATTACCTACCTATTACACACATCCAGTCATACACACACACATCAGTCATCCTACAGTACAGTCATCCTTCTATTAAAAGCGTTCTCGTATGACTCCGAAATATTTCGGTACTGAGCGAAATTGGACTGATTTGTCCAGCGAGTCCCGCCATTTCCTTTGTGGTTTTCCGCAACGCTGACTGTCTGCGGCTACTCGTAAGTCATGACGCGGTCTTATGCCTACATTCCTTGATTAATTTCGTGGTTTATTCCAAACTAAGGTTAGTATTCCGTATTTCGGAATAGTAATTAAATTGTTGGCGTTAACTTGGACATTTGAAACGCGAACAGTTAAAACAGATACAGACTCTTCAGGTCGTTTCAATTTCAATCTAAATTCTTACTCGTAAAGATAGCCATTATCAGGTAGGTACTTAAAGATTTAAGGGTTATGTTTTGATAAGATTTGGCTGGCCTAACGTTATTGCTAATTTTATTATTCTATTAGTCTGGTATTTTTTTTTAGTGGGTAAACACGTTTGCTTGCCTGCTCATCCAATATTTGTTCATTTTAGTATCTTATTCTCCATTTCCCGGTCAGCGCGTCGATGTTGATATTTAAAAAATACAGGGTGAAATTGAAAACGTGCGACAAATCGAAATGGGGGATTGTACTCATAATTATGAACAACTTTTACTATGGGACCAATCCTGAAATCGTGAAAAAAAATCAGCTGTTCCCTACATTTATGTTCGCATAACTCGTCAAAATGTAGGGAACAGCAGATTTTTTTTTGCGATTTCAGGTTTGGTCCTGTAGTAAAAGTTGTTCATAATGATGAGTACAATCTCCCAATTCGATTTGTCGCATGTTTTCAATTTCACCCTGTATAGGAGCTATGTCTAAATCGCCTGCTCTCCTAAGTCCTAGAATCTTAGATTTTTGTGAAAAAGTTTTTTTGCGATTTCTGACTTTTCTAATAGGTAGGTAGGTACTCAAATCTCAGTTAGTCGATAGAGTTTTTTGGACCCTCGTAAGAAACAGGACAGATTGTATCAAAAAAAGTTTTCGTGAAAACTGATAATTTTTTTGCTGTGTACTTTTTTTTTCAAAACTTTTAATGCAGTACAAAATGCCTCAAAAAGGAAAGGACAGTATCTTATGACCGTTTTCCTGTACCCTTAGTGCCTCGACTCAAAAATCCACCCTGTATCCTATCTGTCTTACAAACCTTACTAAAGCTAGAGTTCCCAGACTGCGGTGGCCGCCATATAGCGTCGGCAATTTACCGTCAAATGACGTCACTAAAAAGTAATTTATGAAAGTAACTTGATGGGTTTATCTATATAGCGTTTTTGACACAGTAAAGTCAAACCCCGCTGCTATCATTTTCATGAACGCCGTCACTGCAGCCGTTATGTAGCGGCCACCGCTATCGTAGAAAGCCAAAGCTTTATCGTTACTAAACCCAACGTATGTACATGCAATAAAAATACAAAAGATAAAAATAAACCTCAAAGCTGTAACTCCATAAATCATTTTAAATACGACCTAACATTTCACTACAGAAAACCATAAACAATTTCCTCAGCACTGCACTAAATAAAAATATTTCAAAAACTCGAAACAATACAGCACCATTATTTCCACGATGGAAGCTTCCAGAAGTTTTGGTTTTTAAAAAAGAATGGGTATATCAACACGTCCGGCAATGTGTGTCTTTACAATTTTCCTGCTGTACCAACGAAATGTGACGTGATGTGTTTGGATGTTGAATTTCTGGAAGTGATTGGAATAAAAATATAAAACAGGAATGGTAAAATGCTGATATACAAAATTAAACACAACTAACTTTTTACACTCGGAACTAAATTAAATGAAGAACTAACTAATTATACAAATAAAATGAAAACAAAATAACATTTAGACTTCAAAGACTTAGGCTTAGATTGAATAGTAATATTAGAACTTGTGACTCCCATTCAGAGGTTTATTATATGTTACGAGATGGAACGTCCTCTTCAATCATCCGTAGTTCCAATTAAAATCTTGATTATTGCAGTTAAAAACATATTTGGCATGTCCTATTTAATAGGATACTATTGATACAGCGAAAAAAGTACATAAACAGATCATTCATTAAGGAACTTTTGTTTTACAAAAAAAAATTAATATTAATTGATTAGTGACGAAAGAAATTCTTTTGTATTTTCTTCTCTGAGTTTAGAGTTATAAATCCAGTATTCTCAAAATCAATCAATTTTCTTTTGATCAGAAAACTATAATCTGTTTAAAATCAATTCTAAGAGACAGATTAACAAAATCCCACCTCCGATTCTTGACTTTTCGCTTCAACAATGAATAAATCGTTCGAGCCGAACCCGACAAATCCTTTATAAATCCCTTGTAAATGTTAAAATCGCTTCTAGTCGCACTGATTCTTTGTTCACCCTTTTGTGGGAGTCATGTCACGTAATTCTACCTATTTGAACTAGTACAAAGTAGGTACCTATAGTTTACAATGTTCTTCGTCTAAAGGGGTTTATTTCGTCTTAGAGAACAAGGTGTATAGTCCCGATAGGTGTTTATTTTATGCCAGAAGTGCGACTTTATTAAGAATGGCTTACTTTTGTAAAGTTGAATTCGATGGCCTGAATAAGACAGATGGACGGAATAAACCATAGTCGGAAGAATTCTTTTTGTTGACTCTTACTTTATTTTGTTTTAAATTTAAATTCTAGTTGCATCTAAAACTGTAACAAAATGTATAAGTGAGAAACTACAGTATATCCAAAAACCCTACACAAATAAAATACAATCAAAAAATCTCTAGGTTATACAAAATAAGGCCAGAGATGGAGACCAGACATAGGGGAGGATAGAAAGCTGTGGGGGAGACCTTTTGGCCAGCAGGGGGACAATACAGGATAAAAAAGAAAAAGATTATCTTTCCCTCATAAAGATATAACGAGTTACGCATGAATGTTAGTACCTAGATTTTTTGTGGAGAAATGGAAAGAGCTTGTAGACTAAAAAACGAAAAATACGACGTGGTTGAAACGTGAGACGCCATCTTGGAAAAACATAACTTACACAAACACGTCGTTTCACGTACGATTACGTAAAGCCTTTACATGAAATCTAGCTTTTGTTTTACGTATGAAACTCAGGTGTAATACAAAATAGCAAGAAGAAATCTCTTCACATGTAGTTTTTTAAAAAATTACATAAAATTCCCTGAGTATCGTTTATCATCATCCACCTAGCTTTTTTCTAACAACCGGAGTCGGCTTCCAGTCTAACCGAACGCAGCTGAAAACCAGTTTTTTTTTTTTTTTTTTATGGATTGTTGTTTTGTTACTATTTGCTGTACTCTGGACGCTTTTAACGTGTACATCTTTTTTTACATCGTTCTCACATATAATTATACAGTGTCCTTGGAGTTTCTTGCCCGTTCTTCTCCATAGGTACCTACGCTTTGGTATGGGCAACTAGCTTCATATTTTCTGACTGACCGACTTCTTGACAATTCAAAAGTGCCTGTAAATGGTTTAATTGAAAATATGCTTTGAGTTTGAGTATTTTACACGGGTTGTTAAGGACAGATAGACAGTCGCTATTTGACGTCCACAATCCAGTTACTGGGTCCCTGGATATCGCGAATAGCGACTAAAACATTGAAAGGAAAATAGTTAATCTTTCCGTCTTTATTTTAGTAGTTTTCTAGAAAAACGTCCGTGATAGACAGACCGACAAGCATGCGTCATCTTTGCGTACTAATATCTATCATATGGAGGTGTTAAAATACATATTATTTTTTATAACATGACTGCTTTTTTTTACTTTAGCCTACGCTGTTCCACTCCTGGGCTGTTCTTTATCTGTCCTCCTCCACTGCTTATTTTATTAGTCTTTTTTTCTGGATGTTTAGTCATTATGTTTATATCTTACTATATACGTACTTATAAATCATAATATCTCAATTATTAAGCAATCTAAAGAAAGAAAGAAATGAAAAAAAATTATTGCGACTCGTACAGGAAGATCCCAAACTGAACTAAACACAGTAAAAATAAAAAACCAAATTATATTATATTAAAAAAAAAATGAAACAGACAGTCCTAAACGAGACGAAAGGCTTCTATCTCAGCATGATGCTGCGACATTTAAAAATTAAATGTCGCAGCGCTGGTATTCTGCAAAGGTATTCTCGCGCAAAGCAATGGCTGAATAGATCGGACTGTTAGCACATAATTAACACTGGATGGATGAAATGGCGGCAGGCCACGGAAACAATCTGCGACTCCCGCATTCCCCTTAAACTTAAGGGGAAAATTTATTAAATAATAGTGGGACCTGCTGTCCTGTATGGATCAGAATGTTGGGCCACAAAAGGGATGAATAAAAGGCCATTGTATGCAGCTGAGATGAGAATGCTAAGAGGGATATGTGGTGTTACGCGTATGGATAGAATAAGAAATAAATACATGAGAGGAAGTCTGAAAGTGGCACCGGTAATTGAAAAGGAAGGAATGCGGAAAAATATTGGGAAATGTCGTGAGAGAAATTTTTAGCCTAAGTGAAAGAAAGAAAATACGTTTATTTGCGGTGAACATGACGCAAAAATGAACAAAAACACAAAAAAAAATAAAGAAAAAAGAAGGTAAGGGAAACATGCGTCACATCCACGCAAAACGGCTATCGCTCAGCATTATGCTGCGACCCTATGCAAGACAGAGCCCCAGCGCTGGTAATGCGGCTATAAGAGTAAGGGAAGACCAAAACGATGGATGGACTGTATGAAAGATGATATGGCTGAAAGGGGGGGGATACCGAGATGACTACTAATAGAGAAGTTTGGAAGAAAGAGATGTTGCGCGGACCCCAAATAAATTGGGATAAGGGCAGGAGAATGATGATGATAAATATAAATCCATCCATACTAATATTATAAATGCGAAAGTGTGTCTGTCCGTCTGTCTGTTACCTCTTCACGCTTTAACCGCTGAACCGATTTAGATGAAATTTTGTATAGAGTTAGTTTGAATCCCGGGAAAGGACATAGGATAGTTTTTATCCCGATATTCCCACTGGATCGAAACTTATGCGGGTGAAACCGCGGGGCGCTGCTAGTACTAATATTAATATTATAAATGCGAAAGTGTGTCTGTTTGTCTGTCTGTTACCTCTTCCTTCTTAAACCGCTGAACCAATTTAAATGAAATTTGATATAGACATAGTTTGAGTTCCGGGAAAGGACATAGGATAGTTTTTATCCCGATATTCCTACGTGATCGACACGTATGCGGGTGAAACAGCGGGGCGCAGCTAGTCATAAATATATCAACTATACGATCCAATATTCGCACATTACTGGAATTTCCGCATTCTAAAGCTTGTATCGGAATGTTGTGACACGTTTCACGATGCATCGACTGATCAAAATGGTAAGCAGGAAGTTGACTGTCGTACTATCGATTTAACCTGAAATTTATCGGACCTTTTCGATTCTTCAGGATGTCCGATTTTCCGTAATAGTATAATGGTTTGTTGTATGATTTGTTGTGTATATTGTGGAAAATAAATTCGGTTTTTGAAAGCCATCTTCCGCGTTTTGCTTGCTGACGACTAGCTGATGATTACTTTAAAGTAGATGTGTGTTTATGTGCTCCTGCGATCCCATTAAAAATATTAAAAATATCAAAATAATATTTTACTTCACGTAAACCTACATGGGCACTTATGAAACGTCAGAAACTGGATGCACGGTTCCAATTGGTTGTTTCATATGGAGAAGAGCCGGCAAGAAACTCCACGGTTACTCTTTTTAAAATAATTGACGCTTACAATGTTTTCAAATTGCAGAATTAATAGGTATTAGAGGACAGCGTAGTCCTGTCAACAAGTACCAAGTACTTAATAAAAAAAAAAATTGTCTACAAATCTACAGTCCACAGTATAAATGCGAAGTATAAATTAATATCTATGATAATCTATTGTTCGAGGGGTATTCAATACTTGTAACGACTGGTACTGACCATATTTTTAAGAATGCAGTAGTTACTACATAATAACATCCTGATCAAGAAAATTTATGAAGTTTTTTATTATGCGGTACCTACGTAGCTTAAAAACTCTCAAAACTAAAATTGTAATTTGTTATGGTGTACAATGAAGAGTACCTATTCTATTAATTTATTTATCCTTTTCCAGATTTAGGATATGTACTAATTGGCTGTAACACAAATCAAAAGTCTTCGATTGAATGAAGTTATTGAAAATAGTAAAAGAATGCATTTTTCTTTATTTCTTTCTGTTAAAGAAATAAAGTTCTGAGTTATATGAATAGCTTAAAACTTTATTCAAATAGAGGAACGTTAAAAGAAATGAGATCTGACTTTAATATTTTCAGACAAAATTAGAGGGAGGTACTAAAATAATAAACAACAATATGATCGAGTTCATTCTCCTATTGTGAATCGTATCAAATAATTTCCCAAAACTCCATTCTTTTGTATTCTTGTTCAAAGTTTTAATAATGGATTTTTGTGAATTTGAAATATCTGGTGGAGGTATTAATAAACTTTGCAGATATTACTGAGCAGCTTGATATCATTCTCAAAAAAAAAATATCATCATGATGATTTGTATTATGAGAAAGGATTTCCCTAAGAGTCACCACATCAATCGCTCCTGTGCTAGGTACAGATTATTAACCTAATCAGTAAAGTTTATAAACGAAATATTTCTCCCAGCTTCCTAAAAAGACCACCGTCATGCCTAACCATCCACTATTAATAAGTGGCAGACAAGAGTCGTCATTGGGTCGACAGGATCTTAAAAAGAAACAGACAGGATCTTAGAAAGGATTTTTTTTCTGGATATATTTATCTGTAATTCCAGTAGTGTGAGTAACAGGCTCAAGGAAAAGAGAACTGTTCTCAATATCTTGTTCTACATCACAGGTCACGGAATCCTGTCTCTAGCAGCGTCTAAAGACAGCAGTACTAATAAAACTCCTGGCGCCGAAAGTGTGTTGAGCGCAAAACTTCTGTCACCGTCTACCGAAGCCGTCAATTTGTACACATTAAAGTGAGTAAACTGCTCTCAAAACAGTAGATTATAGCCCACTCCCTCTCGAGGAGAGGAGGTGTGTGTCCCAGCAGGTGGAACATTATAGGCTGATTATGAGTAAACGGTGACACGCTTAGTTAGTATGAAAAGTGTTGACAATGACGCCTCTAGTAGCGACCGATGAGGCTTCTCCATGTTTTGCGTTCGACATAGACAAGACGATAAGGTTTGTGTAAGTGTTGTTAATTAATTTACTATCGACATCTAGACTAATAGTGTTAACGTCTTCATTTGGAACAATTAGCGGCATAGCAATTGACGATTAGTGTTACGCAAATAAAAGCCTTGTGTACCAATTACTCGATCCAAATGTATTCAATTTAGTATTTAGCTCTAGATTGAACAAACGAAGACTAATTGATAGAAACTTAATTCTATCATGTAGTTTAGCATTCTCTTTATTATCGTCTTTAGAGAAACAGACTTTAACTTTACTTTGGTATCCACTAGTTGAAGACTTTCGGGCCTCTGACTACCCGTAACGACTGTCAAAGATCCACGAATGACAGCCAGGACTAACGGCTTAACGTGCTTTCCGAGGCATGGAGGGGTCTCTGTATGTAAAGATGGTCACCCATCCGCAGATAAACCGCGGCAAGCGCAACTTAACCTGATCGATCGACCTGTATGGCTGTTATTATGGCTTAGTCCATGTTCAACCCCACAATTTTTACCCCCGACCATGTTGAACACCTAAATGTAGTCCAATTTAGCCACGGGCCTCTGCTCTGATATTTCATGTAATATATCTATTGCAGAAATTATGTTGATGTTACAAAACCATAGTTGTTATGTATTTATTACTAGCGAACCCACGGCTTCGCTCAGTTTTTATGACTTGACAAAATATCGAGATTTTTTTATTATAATGTAAGTTTACTATTAATGTATTATAGGTACACAAAAACCTTTCCAAATAAATTCTCTTGTTGATGGTGAAAACCTTATCAAAATTCGTTGCGAAATTTGGGTTGGTTTTTGAATCAACAGATCATTTTTATTCGTTGAATAAAATTGACGTCTGACAGTTTTTGTATGGAAGAATTGTCAATAATTAAAAATTATTCCTCCGATAAAATTATCTGGCGTTGGAAAAATCAGCTCTTAGAAGAATACTAACGCAGTCACAGCCACGAAAAGTGACTTTAATTTATAATATGTGACTATACCATTCTGTATTCCGTTTCTGGGTTTCTGTATTCTTTGACAGTCGTTACGGGTCTTCAGAAGCCCGAAAGTCTGACAACCAGTCTTACCAAGGGGTATCGTATTATCCAGTAACAATTATGGAATCATTCGCTTTGTGGTTATGATTATCATTAATAGAATTTGGATAATTAGTACCTCAGATAATTTTTATCAAACACTGGTGTGGTCTAGGCAGTGGCTGCGTACGATCGTGTTTTGTTATAGTTTAATTATTCAACCACAAACAAGAGAAACCTTTACAAATTAGTTGTCCAACACACACAAATAAAATCTATTAACCTTTAATATTGAATGAAGTGTTCCAAGTGAAAAGACCTCAATTTTGCCCTTGATTAATTTAATATTAAGGATAAAAAAGTCCCCAAGTTACCCCAACCTATTGATTGAACAAAGTTCGTACAATATTTCAATAGGTTATTCTCGATATATTGAAACTGCGACCTTGAATATTAATGTTGAAAGGTAGGCCTCGGTAATTAATAAAGTATTGTTAAAAAAAAATTGTAGGTAAAATATTTTTTCCTAAATTTATTTTAAAGCTTGATTTGGTCTCATTTGTAGAGTAATCTATTGGATACATTTGCTCGTTAGTTATGGTAAGTTGGCGTTTTGAGTTAGCGATGTTTTCAAGGAAGGTAAATCATATTCTCCCGACATACACCTATGTTCCTTACAAGATTCCTTACCTTTTTTAGAACATTAACATAATACATATGACGTCTGTATTCCCCAAAGTCAAATACGATCAGCACAAAAATCTCTTTGCTTTACTATCTTCTGTCTTCTATAAAATAACACATTTCAATGACACTCGACAATACTGTAGCTCCCCATTTGTGACAGAATTTTCGGAATCAGTGAAGAATAATGCCCCTACGTATTAACTCTAAAATTTTGCCTCTTTATATTATTAGTCTACATAAAACCAGTAATCTATACTAATATTATAAAGAGGTAAAATTGTTTGTAAGTTTGTATGTAGGGGGTAATCTCCGGAAGTAATGAACCAATTTTAAAAATTGTTTCACTGGTAGAAAGCTACATTATTCGGGAGTGCTATAGGCTATAAATTATAAAGATATCATGCATATTAGCTGAACTATCTCAATTTTTGTCTAGCCAGGCGGAAAAAAATTGCTCTTACAACAGAGTTATTTGCATGCGCTGCCTTAACAGTTGTATATAATTGAAAACAATGTATGGCAACCTGGTTCGCTTTGAATAGTTCTACAAAAAAGTCCGCGACACCATATTTCTATCTTTTATATTTTAGAAGATATAGTAGCTTTTATGTGTTAAAAAAAGTATTTTTCGACGTACTTACCTTTGGACGATTTTTTAAACAACAAAATATTAAACCTTATCGAAAAAAATATTATTATGATCACAAGAACATCGTAGAGATGCGATTTGCCCAAAACAGTATGTCAATTGGTTAAATAGTTTCGAAGATAATATAAAATTACTAAATCGGAAAATGCCGCCGTCCATTCACGAACCGCATTAGAACATGCTTTGTACGGACGTTTTATCCATTTACCCATAGATGGCGTTGTGCATAATGACGCTCTCCAGTTATTATTTAACTTTCGTCGTTAGGTAGGTGAGTTGTACGCACTAAGTAGTTACTGTTGGTTGGATGTTGTTGGTCTTTAAAATTGTTTTGGTTGCTCGGTTTCTTAAAACACAAATACTACTTCGTTCTCATTCTTCGAGTTCGAAGCTGTGGTATTTCTGTTTTTAGGATATCGGACAGTTTCAGCGATTGTTTATCATGCCTAAAAAGAAATCACAACTTTCCCGTCAGACATCCCAGACAAGAGCAGCTCGAGTACGCCGTACGGAAGAGTCTGCTCTTGAAAATCATCAGCGCCTCTCGAGGAATAGAGAAAATATTTCGCAAGCACGCGCTGGGGAATCTAGCGTCTCAGTGATTTAAGGCAGCATGTCTCTGCAACAAGGGATAGGGAGTCTAGCGCTGAGCACTCGCAGCGGCTCTCTAGGCAAACTGTGAGAACATCGCAGGCCCGTGCTCGGGAATCTAGCGCTGAACTTGCGCAGCGTCTCAGTGATTTAAGGCAGCATGTCTCTGCAACAATGGATAGGGAGTCTAGCGCTGAGCGCTCGCAGAGGCTCGCTAGCCAAAGCGCGAGAACATCGCAGGACCGAACCACACTCATAATTTCATCACAAGTTAAAATGTTTACCGCCCAACGAAGTGGGCACGGGTCAGCTAGTCAGTTATAAACTAGTTTATAAAAAATATTGAGACTATTTAAAGCTAGTACAAAAAGGTCTTTTACATCAAATAATTTATTACTGTTTGAAAATATGGCTGTCCGTGGAACTCTGCTCTCTTACTAAAGCGAGGGTATTACGTGACATTTTTATATAACACTCCACTCATATTATTATCTTACATTTGGGAATACGTAGGTTTGGAATACTGCCATCCACCAAAAGATAGTTCCCAAAATGTCAAGATAGTTGTAAAAATTACGTCGTAAATACAAATTTTAGATGAGGTCTGATAACATTCGTGGGCTCTGCAGTGATATTTTTGGAAGAAGAATTTATTTAGAAAGTGGGGCTCATGGCTTAATGATAACAGTTGCACGGGACAATCGAGGATTAAGATATGCTTACCATCGATTACATATCCTCGAAAAGCCCGTTAAGCCGTTGGTCCCGGTTGTCAATCGTAGATTTTTAACAATCGTTACGGGTAGTCGAAGACCAAAAGTCTGCCAACCAAGTTTACTCAGGGGTATCGTATTATCCAGTGACTGGGATGTGGAGGTCAGATATGCAGTCGCTCCATGTAAAAGATTGGTATTCAGCTGCATCCGGTTAGACTGGAAGCCGACCACAACATAGATGGGAAAAGGCTAGGTAGATTGATTGATATATTAAGAAGGTTTTTTAACTAGATGGTAGAGAATATACGCATAATATAGAAATATAAGTATACAATTATGCACTGGTAAATGCAATATTGTCTTTCAAAAAGCAGGAAACTCTGTCACATGCATAAGAGTTAATTAGTGAAGTTTTTAACAGTCAAATTCAATGAACATCCTAAATAATACACCGTGAGTAATACATTTTAACAGAATGGTATAAAGTTTAAATATCTGGGCCACAGGGTCACTGATGATCTTCATGATAATTTTGACAATGAAAGAGAACGTAGGTCGCTGGCTGTCCGTTGTAACATGATCGCCCGCTAGATTGCACGATGTACGTCTGTACATCGTGCAACATATCGTGCCAGCATACTCGTATCAAGCTACGACAATCTGTCAAATTTCTTTAATGGATTGTCAACTTTATCGCTAAAGCATAAGGTACAAAGTTGATTGGGAAAATTTGACAGTTTCGGGTAGCTTGAATTTGCTGGCGTCTGTACAAAGCCAGTTAACGCAACTCTTTTCAAAGCTTACTGTCAGTCCTACACGTGCAACCAGTGGTCACCTTCAGTCAGCAGGCATACAGCAAACTCCGCATTCAATATACCTAATAATCCACCGAGAGTAGGTACTGTTGCGCCTGTCGTGGCGTTGTAGTGCGACGAGGATGGTTTTGGCGCTATTATTAGGGATAGATGTACATACCTGATGACCCGGTTTCGCGGCGGTTCCAACAGTATTCTCAGTGCATTCTACGTGGAGCAATATCCACCTCCGCATTGATGTTGCGGAGGTGGATATTGCTCCACGTAGAATTTTAATTGTATATTTTAATCTGTGTCTGTAACCTACTCACACTAGAAAGTTAAGTAAAATTATTGCTAACCCTATGGACTCCTGCCTGAAATAAAAGGTTTTCTAGTTTTTTTTTAAGGATTTGGGGGAGGCCTTTGCCCAGCAGTGGGACAGTATAGGTTAACAATAAAAATATTCTCATTTAACAAGGAAATATTATATATAATCCGATTAAAAAAAAAAAATGTCTCGTAGTACACCAAGGAGGGAACTTTCTTCATAATAATTCTCCATCGAGATTACACGGTATAATTAATAGTCTCCCCAAGTAAAGTAGGAAATAAATTATTCCATCCACCCCACCAAATAATTTAAAAACAAAACATTGAATTTGTATCCATTCCGTCTCTAGAATATTAATTAATCGAAAGTCACTCCTGAAAAGTGACTTTGGACCTTAATTCTGTAGAAATAGAGTCAATACTAAAATTCTCGTTTCAACTTTGCACATCATTGTAAGCAAATTTTAATGTGCTCCTAATATTTCGGTGACTTGACGAAATTTCCTTGTTTATAATAGTATATCTCGTTTGGGTCATGACATTAAGTTTTTGTCCCTTGCTTCATAAAATATTGCTTAAACCACTAACGCTGTAGAACTAGTGAAGACTGGTTTCATGTTTTTGTTTAAATTTGAAGTCGTTTGTCAACTCTCGCAAAAAAGGGGAAGGTCAAAAAGTTAAAGTGCGTGACATAAAAAGGCCGGTTGAAAGGCTAAAATATAACCAAGCAAACAATCATAGCAAATAGTAACTAAGCATAGCAATTCAGTTATATTTTTGCTTGCAGCTTGATCCTAATGTTAACCATTTTCAGGATATTTTTTCTACGAAGAGAATGAAAATTCAAAACAAATTCGAATGTTCTTGTTGGTGGATATGTGGTGAGTGTTAGATATTTCGCATTGCAAAGCGTGGACTAGCATGTTTTTCAAAGTAAAAATTGAAAGGATTGTGAAACCTACCTTCCGAGCTTTCTGTTTGGTACATCGAAACGCTCTCAGCTCAAATCCCGTCAAAAATTAGATGCTCCTCCCATTTTGCACCACAGCCTTTGCCTGGCTATTTTTATTTTCGTAATCTGAATCTGTACAAATTTAATGTTTACTCTCCAACTGCAATGCAAGATCAAATTAAGATATGGATACCTATTACGTCTGTTGAGTTTCACTAGCTTATTTAATTTGACCTGGTATAGATGTCGCAGATGGATTGCTTAATTAGCTGTTTTACATAACCTTGTATGGTATTGTGTTTTTGTATTGAATTGAATTTAATTGTATTTTTATTAGTTTTAATTTTTTATAATTGGTCCATGTTGGCTTTTATTCAATAAATATTATTATTATTATTATAACCGCTAGCTGTTTTACAAAACAGCTCCGTTATGTAACATTGGATTGCCATTCCGCTACGTTTAACAAAACTACTACACACGTTTAGTCTTAATGCAGAATGGCTTATCTGCAGTCACAATAATCGTTTGGTGTGGCTTCTAATGCCAAATTGGTGGCAGTACTAATTGACGGATAGGTGCACGAGACAAGTAGGCGCTGCTTCCAAGTTGGTCGCAGTTACCACAGCTGTTCAGTATTTTTAGGACTAATTTTCATAACCTTTTAATAAAATGTTCACTCATATTATTCGTTTTATTTATTTCTATTTTGAACGCCATTATCGTTGTAATGAAATAAAGAATCACGAACGAAAAAAATTAGAATAAAAATCTACAATCTGTTGTTTCATTTCACTGTTTTACATAACCTCTAATCGTTGACCCGCTGCATTAATGATTAAAACGTCTATGCAATTCTGCGTGTTAAAGTTCAGTAATTATGAAATACCGCAAAACGTCAATCAGATGTTTTATATAACGGACCTGCTTTGTAAAACAGATACCTAGCGATTATGTAAAACAGCGGATTCGACAATCCATCTGCGATATCTTCATTGTCATTTAACTGGACCAAACTTACTAAGACATTTAAAATGTAGGTTAATCAATTAATATCAGAAGTTAATTGTAACAAACTTACAAATAACTTGTTACTGTAAAAGTTTTATAAGTAAAAGAGTCAAGTTCACCGCACTTTGTTTGCAACCGACGCCAGTTCCTAGAAAAGCCTTTTATTAAGCTCCCGAACAAAATCTGCTGGATATAATTTTAGCGGTTTTGTGGTAAATGTTTATTTATTCGTATTTTCAGTAGCTTTAAGACTGGATTAGACAGATAAATCTTCCTGAAATATTTCTTCCTTATCTTGTTTTATTTGAATATTTAGAACAGTAGGCAAATGCTGTCTGTTGAAAGTAACTGACAACTAGCTTCATATTTCTGACTGACCGACTCCTTGACAATTCAAGAGTGCCAGTCATAGTTATCCGAGTAAATAGTTTAATTAAAATTAATGCTTTGAGTTTGAGTTTGTAAAATCATTCTGTCGCTAAAAACAACTAAATGAAAAAACCTGTGATACTGTTATTATTTTAATTTAAAGCCGAATGCTTTATATGTTAGTAGTCACGATAATCATTCTTAGTTAAAGTCAAAGGAATCAACAATCAGCGATAATCCTATCCCTATAAAGACTAATCAGCCTATAATGTTCCCACTGCTAGGACACAGGCCTCTTCTCTTTGGGAGGGAGTGGGCTGTTATCTACCACCCGGGCCCTATGACAGTGCCCAGTCGGTAAAGATATCACATGTCTTCGAATTTTTAGTTCTAGGACACGCCGGTTTCCTCATGATGTTTTCCTTCAACGTTTTGAGAGCAGTGGTGATGAAATAATTTACATAAAGTATAGCGCCTTTAGGCTAGGTGGAGCAACGTTCTTCGTAGGGAGGTTGATAGCAGCTGGATGAGATTTGCCGAGAATGAGCTGAATGGTGAAGTGGTGATCACTATAATAGTAGGTTAATTTATTAAAGAAGTCGATTCTTGTCTAAAAATTCCATCAAAGAGCTTCCCTTGACATCATAAAGCCTCGTATCCTCTAAACAACATTTGGCGCGCGACATGTTGCTCAACATGTTGAAAATTAGCGCGGAACTTTTGTTTAGCAACGTTGTCTGTCTACGCATGATCAGTCGTCGACGAAATGTCGCCAGAGGAACTGGTGTTGATTTCAGCAGCGGTGGTTATAATTTTATCGAAAACGCATTAAAAAGAAAAAAAAAACACGTTAGTGGGTTAGAAATGACTTACAAATTAAAGAAAATGTATTCAGTGATATCCTTGTGGTTGATGGATCTTTTACGAATTTTACCCGAATGAGCACTCGTTCGTTACACCACACGGACATTTCTGCGCGCCACGTCTCCACTCGACAACATTTGATGCTCAACTGCATGTTGCATGGAAACAAACAACAAGCCGCGCGTCATATTGCGCGCCAGCTGGAAACGTCGCGCGCTGTTGTGCAATGCTGCCGAACATGTTGAGCGTCACGTGATGCGCGTCAATAGTTGCCTAGTGGATACGAGGCTTAAGACGCAAAACAATTGAAATACCTACATTATTATCAAATACAAAACTGCTAAGCAAAGTGACGGCCCTTTAGTGAATATAACGAGCATCGTCAGCTTCGGAATAGACAAGTTAGGAAGTGCTGTGATAGGGCTGCGGTGATAACTTTTAAAAAGGATGTCTTTGTTGAAACGTCTCGTTAAGGTGAATAATGGTTCGATGGATCAGGTTTGCATAACATAACCGTACGTGTTATTATCTTCGGGGGGGGCTTGTGGCTAAGTAATAACAGCCACACGGGTCCATCAATCAGGTTATGTTACGCTTGCCGCGGTTGGTACGTAGATGGGTGACCATCTTCACATCCTAAGATCCCTCCGTGCCTCGGAAAGTACGTTAAGTCCCGGCTGTCATTCGTGCATCTTTGACAGTTGTTACGGGTCGTCAGAAGTTCGAAAGTCTGACAACCAGTCTTTCCAAGGGGTATCGTATTGACCAGTAACTGGGTTGTGGAGGTCAGATAGGCAGTCGCTCCATGTAAAATACTGGTATTAAGCTGCATCCGGTTAGTCTGGAAGCCAACACCAACGTAGTTGGAAAAAGTCTAGGCAGATGATGCCTGTTATCTTCAGTAAGAACAGGCGTGGTTAAGCAGAGGTGTAGCTAAGTACACCCACATTTCGCCAGTTATGTTTAAGTCCCATGTAATAGGGGGAGAGCCTATAACATCAAACGTGCGCAACCTTTGATGGCCTTTCCGGGCTGAATCGAGAAATTTCTGATGGAAAAACTTTGGCCGACCTGAACCCAGGACCTCGTGCTCGCTTGCGACTACTAGCAAAATATTACTGCATTGTGGAATATATTTTTTTGTGAACCTTAACCTAACTTACCTTGCTTTAATTACAGTTCCTTTATTAAGGCAATGACATAAATATCTTTAAAAATATTTATTTCGCACAAGAACATGCTACGGTTCACTAACATACATAACATAATCAGCCTATAATGTTCCCACTGCTGGGACACAGGCCTCCTTTCTGTGAGAGGGAGTGGGCTGTAATCCACCACGCGGGCCCAGTGCGGGTTGGTGGATGTCACATGTCTTCGAATTTTTGGTTCTAGGACATGCCGGTTTCCTCGGTTCACTAACATGCGATTTAAATGTTAAATTTCGTTAATCATCATCTAATGGCGAAACCTACCTACTGAAATTACCTGAATTATTATTAATTAATATTTAATAATTATTACCTAAATACTGAAATGAACGTGGGTACTTAACAGTTTTTTTCCAACTTTAATCAGTCTCCATTTCCTTTTGAAAAACACATCGCTAACAAATTGTGTTCTGTGGTTCAATTCCCCTCGCCTCCCCCCCACAGACACGCAATGAACGTAAATTATGACCAGAAATACAAACTTTAATTTGCGAGTAATTATTTTCTCATTACTGTTAGCAACTGAGGTGGCTGGTTTTCAAAATGATGTCAAAATTTCCACGCACATCCCAACGGGCTGAATGAGCAAATTTTAATAATATTTTGGATTTTCATAATTTTGCACTTTTTTTTTTAATCTAGGAGTCTTCGGTCGGTCACTGAAATGTTATGATGTCTAGTTTGATTTCGTTTTTTAATAATTAATGAATGTAAACTCTGGTCAGGTTTTTAAAAGAAAATAACAGTCCAGAAATTGCTCTGAACAGATCTTGTAACGTTGTGTTTTAAATCAATTTTTATTTGTCAAGTTTGGGTTTTAAAAATCATTAAAAGAGATGATGACCTTTATTTAGTCCCGACATCTTCTGAAGGTGGGTTAAGACCAAACGAAGATAGAACAAGAGCAAAACAGCATTCTTTTCTTCATATTCTTGACATTTTAGTATGGATAGACCAACGAAAAAAGCTAAACAAAGAAAATTTAGTGAAATGGGATAAACATTCGTTCGTTTGGTCTAAACCAATATTGAGACCTTTTTTTAATCTTATTTTATACTTACGAAAATTTTAAAAGCGTTTGCAAATGAACTTATTCACATAACCCCTTATCCATTCACCCCGAAACGACCCACGTCTTTACAAAGTCTATAAACTTGAACAAAAAATCTTTCTTGAACTAGTCAGGCCCAATTTCCTGGACAGCAAAAATTCACAGTAAGTACGCGAACCCAAGCACAAAACTTCAACTGAAGGAATTATATTAAGTTAGAAGTTCATTAAACATTTCCTCGATACGGTTCGTCTTTGGAAAGTTTCCGTACTACCCTCGTAATAAGGTAGTATCGGGGTAGTAGGAAATGTGAAATTTCTTTATACTCGAGGAAAGAGGTTCCTGTCGTTGTTCTTAAAATTCGTGTTTTGTACTACATTTTTGGGAGTTTTTTTGACACCTCATTCAAAGCTGCACCTTTTTTTAAAAACATCACTATCCCAATCCCTTGGTGGAATAGGTTAAAATCACCATTTATTACAAAATAAGGTATGGACCGAGATCTCGAAAAAATTTAAGTATCAAAGCACGTGGCATTCTCGCACCTGACCCCATAAAGAATTCAACCAAGTCACCTGAATTCTCGCAATAAAAAATAACGTAGCTTTGAGTCATAACTACGACTGTTGACAGATTACATTATTATTATCTTTGAGCTCACAAATGAGCTCAATCTTTTTAAAGATGGCGGCTATTAAAGCGACTTCAAAGATAAAATGTTTTAACGCTGAAAACGTTTACGCGACGTTCTGCAGTGGGAATAAAAGAAAAGTATGATTTTATTAGTGACTTGGGTAACCAAGTGGAGGGACTTTAAAGTTTATAGTCACGGCAGTATTATTTTGTTTTATTTTATGTGTAAAAGGTTGTGGCTACAGCTTCTAGTTGTTAGATGTACAGACACCAGCACATCAAGCTACCCGAAACTGTCAAATTTTCCCAATCAACTTTGAACCTTACTGCTTTAGCGATAAAGTTGAAAATCTATTAAAGAAATTTGACAGATTGTAGTAGCTTGATGTGCAGGCTGGGGTCTGTACTACGTACAGTTTAATGTTAAGTTGATGAAATCTGCGCCTTCAAGAATATGGGCCAGTGTGGTAGATTACGGCCTATTCCTTCTCACAGAGAGGCCTGTATCCCAGAAGTGGGAACACTAGGCTGATTTTGCTAAGCGTAGGTTATCTACATCATAATGACGGTTTAATCTGTCTGTTCTGTCACTTGCACCCGTGGGTACCTGCTACCTGACCTTAGCAGCACCAAAATTCAGCATCGCAAATACGGCTAGGTGAGGTCCTCACACCTAACCTAACAGTATAATATGCGATACTAGATTTTTGACCAAATAAATTAGAAATATTTTTGTCATGGACACACTAAGAAGAAGAAATCTGTAGCTTCAACAATTTCAACTGAGATAGAAACCAAGACATTCTGATACAAAAATCACACATGACAAAAGAAAATCTCAGAATAAAGCCATACTCGTAACTGTAAAGAATTTCTTATTTTCTATTCATGCTCCCTTTCGCTATTTTCGTAAAAATGCACCAACTTTCTCTCATGCATTTGACTGTATTTTTCATGGAAGTGTTGGACTACGGCCTTTTTATACGAAGTGGGTTATAAAATGTTGTGCACTGAGATTAGATTTTTATTATAATATTGCTGCCATTTTTCGTGACTTGAGTTTTTGAAGGTACCGAATTCTGGAGACTCCTACCTTTATTTTAGGAGTTATGAGCGATTTATAATTGTATTTTTAACGTCCTAAAAATACTGATCAGCTTGTACCAAGCAGATCAATGTTAAAATGTGTGATAAATAAAAAAAAATAAGTTTAAAAAACTGTAACCCGACTACGGAACAATAAAAGTGAATTTTGTCGTTGTATTTGTTTGTGTATAGTTGTATTTAAAATGAGTAACCAGTTGTGCAAATTATAGAAAATATTATAATCTTATAATTATTTCACCAGATTAGTCTATTAAGATAGTTATGAACCGCTTTCATATAACTATATTACGGTATATAGCTATACCCCTAAGGATATAACTACTCGTGTATCACGGCTTTAACCATCTTACTTCTACACATACATAGATTGCTAAAATCATAATCCTTCCTTTTGGCTTTGCCGTAGTCGAGTAAAAAGAAATTTGAGCGTTAGAAAATCTCACCCAACCAAGCGAAAACCAGACTTACTTACAAAAATTATCAACAAAAGTTTTCCCTTTCATAACATAATTTTGTTATCTCCATAGGTAAACCAGATAATGTTTATTAAAGCTGATCTTATGCCACACAGGGGCTAAGCGCGTGCCTCCACATTAAGCCGACTCTAGCCAAAACCTAAGCATATGCGGAACGATTTTTGGCTCGCAACCAAAATGCATCTACCGTGTAATTAAATGGACCACCGTTCACCAACTCCAGTACAATATTTTAAAAATTGTACAGATTTATTTGGGTGGAAGTCCTCGTGTAGTGATTTAAAGAGGAGCGGGATTTTTATGTCTGTTTTTCACGTCCGTTTTTCACTTCGCTGGATGAATTTTGTGAGTTAGACGCGAATTGGATCGTCGGCGATTTGAGGTTGGATTGATGAGAGTGTTGAGAGTTTGTGGTTTAGCTGTTTTATTTTTCTATAACGTAATAATTAAATTACTTTGAAATAATAATCATATTGATTGAAGAACGTTTAGTTGCTTACAGCGTGTTGGCATGAAAACATTAAATGAAATTACCTACTTAATTACTAATTGTGAGAACTCAAACTACCGATAGAAATATCGAATAAATTTTCTTTATAAGAATGCTCAGTTCAAGCTACATTTTAAAGATAATTTTGCAAATATTGGTCGTTCTATGTGGTTATTTATGTGACGAATATAAGCTCAAACTCAAAGCATTTATTTCAATTAAACCATTTACAGGCACGTTTGAATTGTCAAGAAGTCGGTCAGTCAAACATAAAATGAAGCTAGTTGCCCATTCCAAAGCGTAAGGATAAGCATAATCAGCCTATAACTTTCTCACTGCTGGGACACAGGCCTCCTCTCTGTGTTCCCACAGAGAATCATAAGCCACAATAATATAAATTACACAAAGTAAATTGCTTGCCTGGGTTCGAACCCACGACCTATAACTCGTAAGTGGGGCCGTTACCACTCGGCCACGTAAGTATATGTTTGCCTTTGAAAATGGGCTGAAATTGTGTCATAATGCATAACTAACCTATTTTTTCAGTTCCAAACCCGTACTTTTCATGAATAAATAGACTTCAAAAGCGAACAGGTTTAATAGCGGATCGGAATTAGCAATAGTTGTCTCTAAAATGTTAAAGAGGGATTGCGTTCCTTCTTAGCTGCATTCTCTCTCATTTGTTATTCCATTATTAATTAGCACAAATGGGAACAGTCATCTGGATGTTGCAATGTTAAAGAAAAAGTGTTTGCAAATGCTTTGCAGTGTGATGACATTGCAAAACAAACAAACACTGTTTCATTTTACAGCATAAAACTGCTTTTTGTGATTTTATTTTTTTTTTTGTTAGGGAAAACAAACAATTGTACATTTTGTCTTACATCTAAGTATACAACATAGTGGGTTAACGCACAATTAACAACGTTTCCACATATTACTATAAGTATTTATTTACTTACATACAGTATGGATGAAAGGTAAGACTAATTTTAATATTATACTTAATTATTAGGTATTAACTGTATTAAATCATTGTTTTTTAAATACATTATGAGCTAACGTAAATATGTATGTCTATTTTAACAAAATGCTGGTTATATATTTTGGCTAATCTATGGAGACGAAAAGCAGTTTTATGTCGTTTATTGCATGCAGCGTGTGAGTCTGCGTTTACTAAAATGCAGCAAGTACGAAGGGGAATCATGTTAACCAGTAACTGGTTTATGGACGACTGCTTATTTGACCATAGGCAGTCGTTCCATGAAAAATACTGGTATTCAGCTGCATCCGGTTATACTGGAAGCCAACCCCGACATAGTTGAGCAAGGCTAGGCAGATAACGTTAACAGAATATAGAACATCGTGTATTTTGGCTTGTAACATTGTAATTAGTGTAGCGATATCTACAACGCCACATGCGAACTACGCGTCATACTGAAGTCACGCAAACTTTACGTGCTTTCCGAGGCACGGAGGCGTCTCGGTAAGTAAAGATGGTCACCCATCCACAGACCAACCGCGGCAAGCGTAGCTTAACCTGATCGATCGACCTGTGCGGCTGTTATTATTTAGCCACGGGCCCTTCAAGAGGACTAATAGAGAAACATGGAAGAAAACAACGTTGCGACCTCCAATAAGTAAATTGTGATAAGGATATGACACTGAGGTCACCTGGTATCTAGAGAAGGACATAGGCTACTTTTCATCTCGGATCAACCGCTAGTTTTGTTATAAACTAAAGCAATTAACTGTTTATCACTTAATTACTCAGCCAACGAGGTACAGATGAGCTCTAGTTGTAGCTAGTACAAAATACTGAAATTACTCAAGAGGTGCTACGTTCTCATTGAAACTGTTGAAGACACGGAACTGGTTCGACCATTACTACTCTATTAGACACTTCAAAGCCAAGCTGTAGTCGACCCCTGATTGACCAATTAAGTCAGATTGTCTTGAGTCATTCGGACAAAAGGCCACGATCGAGTTGGACTGGATAATTTAGGTGCATAGTGTTAGAACCAACAGCCAAAATATCAGAACGGAGGGAAATTGGCTGAATGTATATATGTATCCATACTTAATATTATAAATCCGAAAATAACTGCCTATCCCTCTACCTCATTTGTCTACCTTTTAACGCTTTAACAGCTGAGCTGAAAACCTGTGTTAGTACAAAATATATATACTTTTTGTTCTGTAGCACTTTCCCGTAGGCTAATTTCCTGCCTCCATGCGGGCAAACCCACGGGCAGAAGCTACTATTATTATTATTATAAACATCACACAGCTTATGTTTCTGAGCGATCAATATTTTATAATTAGGTCGTACAAAGCTATTATTATGTATTAAAACAAAAGAAAATCAACACAGATTCTACGATACCCAATTAACATCAGTCAAAACAGTGAGGGAGGAACGAGGGCCGATCACTGGATCCAAAATTAATTAGGTATATGGTAACGCCAACAAGAAAATGCCTTTCTTGACTGTGTAGTTACGAAAATGCCATTCTCGTCTCTAAGGCCACATAATACCCGGGCCATACAATATTGTGTAGCCAGTATTATCTCTTTCAGGGACTATGAATAATGTAGTAGAAAAATAATGAGCTCCGCCAGACATCTGTCGTGTATAAATGGGTTAATGGTCACACAATGGCGTTGCATGGTCTTAATTAGACCGTAGAGACAAGTTATTGTTTTCTTGTTTACGAGTGTCTATGTTATTAAAGACAAGTGATCCACCCTGCTTCGCGCGGTTATGACGACTTGAAAAAACATCGAGATTTATTTATTACTAGCTGCGCCCAGCGGTTTCACCCGCATAAGTGTCGATCCCGTGAGAATATCAGGATAAAAAGTAGTCTATATGTTAATCCAGGGTGTCAGCTACCTCCATACAAAATTTTATCAAAATTGGTCCAGCCGTTTGAGCGTGAAGAATTAACAAACACATAAACACACACACACACAAACTTTCGCCTTTATAATATTAGTGTGATAAGTAAGTTAATGTCAGTCTGCATCATCCCACAGCTGGGCAAAGGCCACTGGTCGTTTGTTTCTCCAGCTCGTCCCGCCATAAGTAAGTTAAATATCACACTAATATTATAAAGGCGAAAGTTTGTGAGTGTGTGTGTGAGGGTGTGTTTAAATGTTTGTTACTTCTTCACACTCAAACGGCTGGACCAATTTTGATAAAATTTTGTATGGAGGTAGCTGACACCCTAGATTAACATATACCTAGGCTACTTTTTATCTCGATATTCCCACGCGATCTACATTTACGCGGGTGAAAACCCGGGGGCAGCTAGTCAATTTATAAAACTAATTGTACACCTTTCGGAATAAATTTCGGAACAAATGATGGTGGCATCCGCATCTAAATCCTTTGCGTAGCTTAGAAGAACAATGTGGTCACACAGAAAAACACGAAAAGCGAATTTAATTTCTAAATGTATACATAGTTAAAGACATAAGAGCAAAGATCGATTGATGTCTGCTGTTTATACATGTTCTTAGAATGTTGTATATGTATGACTGTTCTTCTAAGACGTTTTTTTAAAGGATCAAAAAACAAGTTCCAGGAAAGTAGGTAAGTATTTTGTTAACATACAGTCAACAAAAGAGATAAGTATGCAGGATCGTCGGATACAGTTGAAGTTTACTAAGAAACCGATGGATGTTCTCGAATAAAATTAAATGTTATTAATAGAAAACAAACAGCTCATTTATCAAATTAAATTTCAGTCGCCAACATCCATCGGTTTCTTAGTAAACTTCAACTATATCCGACGATCCTGCATACTTATCTCTTTTGCTGACTGTACCTATGTAGTTGTATGTTTTTTTTTGTAGAAAAAGAAAGTAAGCTGTTTTTTTAAGTTTGGTGTTGTTTTGCTGCGGCGAAATTGTGAATTGTGGGTGTGTATGATCCCTAGAGTCGGCGCGCTATACCGTATATCGTCACTGGGAGTATTTTGCCACTCATATTCAATGTTAATTTTTAGTAGGAATACTGCGACTAAATATATACTACTGGATTGTGAATGTGGAGGTCAGATAGGCAGTCGCTCCATGTAAAATACTGGTATTCAGCTGCATCCAGTTAGACTGGAAGCCAAACCCAACATAGTTGGGAAAAGGCTAGGCAGATGATGATGATGACTGGCATTAAATTAATTTATTTTTTCAGGGATTGACAAACAGGCAAATGGTTAAAAAAAAAAACATCAATTATGTTTTTTTTTATTGTCGAGTGCGGCGAAATGCTCATAGCGCGCCAACTCTAGAGTTATAGATAGGTACAGTCACCTATGCTGAATCTTTCGGGAAAACATGCGTGACGTCATATTATGTGGATTTGCTGCTTATAAAATAGAAAAAATATCAAAAAAAACATAGCGTAAAAGTGTACAGGGCCCGTATAAAAGGGGAGCTCACAAAGAGTATTATCGGTTTAAAAAAATCCACTATGTTCATCCCTTCATTGTTATTTCAATATAAAAGTAAAATAGCCGTTGACAGTACTGTAAATAGCAGTTGTTGCGTAAATATGTAACCGTCATGCATGAACAGTTCAGCCCCACTGACTTTAAAGTTGTATTCAGTAATGGTAATCTGTGAGCAGCGCTGTGGGCTATTTATTTATTTATGGCTTTGTTATTAGGTTATTACTTATATTTTACTTATTTTTCTGTTTGTAATATTGTATACCTAATGAAGCCGTTTGTTGTTCCTGTTTAACTAAATCAAATAAAATCCTACTCAGCGCACTTCCTCCACATTTGTTATGCGCACAGCCAAAGCGTGGGACTCTCTGCCAGCGTCTATGTTCCTTTCTACATTTAACCCGTTTGCCTTCAAAGCAAGAGTGAACAGGCATCTTCTGGGTACGCTCGTTCCATAATAGACCTCATCCATCGTTTTCCATCAGGCGTGGTCGAGGTCAAGAGCAGGCCCATTCAGCAATAAAAATAATAATAATAAAAAAAAAAAAAAACCATATCCCGCAATAGTCCTACATGAACCCCCCTATCCTTGGGTGCACTTGCATAGTGCATACAGGGATAATCGTCGGTTGGTGCCACATTTCATTAAAATTTCCTGAGGGGCCTCTGCGAGTTGGCTTCGGCCCCTCGTCGCCTTGCAAAGGACCGGGACCACATGGTCCCGAGATATGTAAAATCATAAAAATAAATAACAATAAAGTACCATTGACGCGAAAACAAGAAGAATCCCTTCATTTAGTAAGCCTGTATCATTTTCGATAGGTAGTCGGTATCGTTTTCATCATAACTCACTCTTCATTAGTAATAATGTTCCCAGATTTTTCCTTAAATCCTAATTTTTTCCCATTTTCCCTCATTTCCGACTAATTCCATAAATCGTATATAAAATCGAGGAGAAATAAGCATAATGCGTTGATATCAATTTTCGATAAGCCATGCTCGGAACGTATTACACAGTGATTACGGAACGAACCCGAAACGAGGGGAAATTGAAACATCCTAATATCGGCTGAGTAGGTTTTACACACGGCTTTGCTCGAGTAGCTGGGAAAAGAGATGGAAGGAATGAAGTGTAATTGAAATCAATTGACCTGGTTCTTTACTGTTGCTTAATACTGCCGCGAAAATATTTGGAACCTCGATTTTGAACCATGATTCGCAAAGTGTGATTATTAGACAGAGATATGAGACATAGCAAAGCAGGTTTTCAGTACATTTTGACTATGAGACTCACTCAGAGAAACTGATGAGTTTATAGAGGTATGAAAAAAATGAACAGTATATTTCGTTGCCTATATCCTCACCGGAAAATTCCCGAATACAGTTCTCAAAAGAGACGTTAGGATATAAATTCTTTGTTATTGTATCATTTTTAACAACTGGGTCGAGTTTCAAGTCTTGCGGTCTAGTGTATGAACATGTCTGGTCCTTAGGGAAGTCTCGTTTATTTAACGTCATATAAAACTGCTGCATTTTGGTATAATAAAAACGTTTATTATTTTTAAAAGTATGCACAAACGGAACTGTTACTCAGTTTCTCTATTTTATGTCCTGATTGCCAAATATTTTGGAAACTATTTTATTTTTATTTTATTGTACTATTTACTTACCATTTTTATTTTATTTTATTGTACGTACGTTACATTCATCAAATTGTCAGCCAAATATTCGAAAATCTAGGTGTTAAGTACCTCCATTTTAAATAAAGGGAAATATTTAAATAATCCTCTAAAAAATTATTAACCTTTTATTTATAGACACTTTTTTAAATGTACCTTTAAAAACTTTTTGCGCTCATTAGAAGCGCAAAAAGTTTTTCAAAAAATGTGTGCATACTTTCGCTGGCAAGCGCTATATCCAAGTTGGTTGTAATTACTTAGCTATTTAGTATTTTTAGGACCCCAAAATAAATATGAGTTATTTTTGAGTTTACAAAAAAAGACACAATCATTACATTCAATAATATTTTTAAGAGTGCAAAATGTGAATTGCTAGAGGTTCGATTAAATACATGCAGTAGATAAAAGAAAAAATAATAAAACAAAACCAGCCAAGTGCAAGTCGGACTTACACACGAAGGGTTCCGTACCACTGTACAATATTTACCACATTGTTTTTTAACACGTTTGTGGGGTCCGTGGCTAAATAATAACAGCCGCACAGGTCGATCGATCAGGTTAAGCTACGCTTGCCGCGGTTGGTCTGTGGATGGCTGACCATCTTTACATACTGAGACCCCTCCGTGCCTCGGAAAGCACGTTAAGCCGTTGGTCCCGGCTGTCATTCGTGGATCTTTGACAGTCGTTACGGGTAGTCAGACAGAAGCCCGAAAGTCTGACAACCAGTCTTACCAAGGGGTATCGTATTACCCAGTAACTGGGTTGTGGAGGTCAGATAGGCAGTCGCTCCATGTAAAATACTGGTATTCAGCTGCATCCGGTTAGACTGGAAGCCGACCCCAATATAGTTGGGAAAAGGCTAGGCAGATGATGATGTTTTTTAACACGTTTCTTGTATGGGGACCTCCCTTTCTTGACTTTATTTTATTTTTATAGCGGTATTAGAAATACACACTGTGAAAATTTCAACTGCCTACCTATTACGGTTGAAAACATGAATACCTACTTACATAATTTTATTTCCACAAGCATGTCTAAGTAATTGTTTGACAATAAAATAATGAAACACTCGTAGCGTGACTAGATACGAATTTCTCGTTCAACTGATTTGTAAAGTTTAATACCTACTCATAAAATCTGTTAACTGTAATTAATGGAACAACTTTATTACTAGTAAAATTTAATGCTCAGTTAGTTTATGGGGTCGTCATCAACACGAGGACATTGACGGGGACATCGATACTTTGACATCGAGCCAATAACTTTGCATATGACATCCCTACTAAAAATGTTGCCAAAGAAGATAATTTATGAGCTTAAAAATAAATTAATATTATATTTAAACAATTTTTGGATGAAAAGATTGAACATTGTGTCTGTTAGTTATTTTATGTGGCAGGTCAAGAAAGGATAAAAAACTCGATTAAAATTATGATGAAATTGATAGATACAAGAGCAGCCATAATAACTCAAAAAATCATATTTTATCAAAGAACATTGCTTCAATTCGACCTATTCTTCTTCTTTTTGTTATTTTCTTAATAGCACTGTGTGAAGCTTTTCTGTGATTTAAGTACCTAGTTCATTTTTACACAGAATTGCCGTCGGTGTGCGGATTGCCGTCCCATCGGACTATGAGAGTGAGGAATGAGGGAGTGCACCTGTGTCTGCTCGCACACTTGTGCACTATAATATCTCCCACGCCGAAGGCTAGTCTCCGTTAAGATTGTTCGCCGTGACCGCAATACGGTCTGAGGGACTTTATTTACACAGAAAAGCATGATTTAAGTGCGGTTTTAGGTCACACGACCTATAAAATAGTATAAGGTACATGTGAATAAAATAGCCCATTATTGCACTATTGCAATGTGCGTGCAATAATGGATAATAATAACGGACTACTTTAGTCACACGTATCGTAATGTACGAGTACTATTGAAAGGTAAGTATTCCGGCCTCAAAAATGATTCAACAATCGATAAGATCTACAAGCCTAACCTTGACAATGTGACAAAAAATTTTAATACTACATTCAAGAAAAGCATAAGGAGTGTATCAGTTAACGTTCTGTAGTTTCTATCTACCCCCATGAGAAGCAGGCGTTAGTTTCTGTATGATAATTCACGGAATACTGTATCCAAGAGAATCTTCAGGACAGGTGGTAGACCTTGTGATGTCATCTGACATTGTGCTGAGCTGAGACCCAATTGGCATTATAATCATTGTTTTCTGTTTTTTTTTTTTATAGTTTTGCGGTGTATTTTTTGCTGTAATGCCAATAAACGCAGTTTCCTTTCTTTCTTTCCTTTAAAAAAAAACTCAAGTCACATACCAAACTAACAAAGAACTAGAACAACCATCATCTCATCTCATATCGACAAAAGGGATTTATTTCAGCCAACAGATGAGTTGTATAAAGTAAGATTTTCGCCACCATTTGATCTTGCGCAGTCAACTTCTGAACTGGTTCCCAAGAGTACCCTCAGCCCACTCGGCCTGAGGCCGTTTACTGAAGTGTGCTTTGAAAAAAATCAACGATGAATAAAAGTGACGCGAGCTTTTCTCCGTTGTGTAATATGTTCTTAACGCTGTTCAACGCTTGCCAGTCACAATGATGTGCTTGGAGTTTTTTTTTTGTTGTTTCTATTTTTTTGCGTTTATAAACATCGTATTAGTGTTTCAGCAGCTTCAATATCATCAAGATTTTGCCGGAATATAGCAGTTCGTCGTAGATGGGGCACGACAGCGCTGCGGCTTCCCTGACTCATCCGTCATCAGGTAGGCAGTCGCTCCATTGTAAAATACTGGTATCCAGCTGCATCTGGTTGAACTGGAAGCCAACCCCAACTTAGTTGGGAAAAGGCTAGGCAGATTGATTAAAACAAAATAAAACAATGATATAAATAATAAAATTAACGGTTGAAGATTTGTTTATGATTAGTAATTATTAACATTACTAATCATAAACAAATCTTCATATGTCAATTAGTTTGCACTGCAATCTGCGTTTTCCAAGCTTCAATATTGAAGCAACCTCTTCAGCAAATTATAATCTTTTAGTAACAATTTACATACCTAAGAGTTTTCTTCAAGGCGAAGTTAAAATTTTATGAAGATTTTAAAAGCACAGTCAGCTTTCGCGGAAGAATTATATTTCTCAAGTAGGTACTGTGGCCCTCTTGAAGGTCGGCTATTAGTTTCATGCACTAGACTTCACCGTTCTGTCACTCAAAAAACTTATACCTATTTAAAAAAAAATCTCACAGAAAACATCGTGAGCAAATTATTATCTAAATAAATCGCTAGTATTTTGTTAAGCTGGTTACGTACAGACGCCACCACATTAACCTACCCGGATCTGTCAAAGGAGATTGCCCGTGATCAAAACCGCTTTAAAGCAATAGAGTATGGCCTTCAAAATATACTCATAAATTATAAAATAATTTATTAACATTTCTGAGTTCACTTGATCGAAATCGTATGTGGGGTTAATATTTTGTATTTAATTAGTTATTTATTGGATTTTGTTGCATACTTTTTTAAATGGCGTATTTTAGTAAAAGCAGTGTTGCCAATTTTAAGAACCTCCCCATAATCGGTCTTAACGGATAGTATGAGGACAGACGCTGAGTTTTAAAAATAATTTCATCTATGACATTCTTCCTGGGTTATTGATTCCGTTTTAATCATGATCTGGCAGTTGGAGTAATTTTACGGCCTACCCAAATGTCCTTTCTCTGGTGTCGTCAAATCGTTGAGCTCCTTAAGTTCTGAGTTGAGCTGCACAATTACTGACAACTGGTGCACTGATTGGACAGGTCCACTCAATCTGTGTGGTTCTTTTCTCAAAAGAATATTTCAGACATGTATCTAACATGGTCTTTACATGTATGATCTAACCAAGATTAAGTATGTCTGGGCTTTAAAAGAGACTGTGATCTTTGAGTTTCTTTTGGCTTTTCTTCTCAGAGTTGTCAGATAGAAAACGCCCTTCTCATCTAGTTTAAAAAAATATGTTTGATGTGTAAAAGTGTTTTTTTTTTTCTATAATGTTTCCTCGTTATTAATTTTTCATTATCATAATCAAAGTAATATATCTTTTTAATTAACATCTTTAAACTAATATTAAATTAAATCCATTTATTTCAGACTAATTATTTGTCCATATATTACTAATTAAAATATCTTTCTTTAGTTGACAAATCACTTATGGTCAGGGGGATTAAGATTAACTGTTGGTAACACTATCACGGGAAGTGTCACTCAGACACTGTCAATTTGTCAAACAAACATCCCATGTCGGCCGACCAGCACTCCGCAGTGATCTTTGTTTTTACTTATGTATTGTTAGTTGTTGAGTTTGCTGTGCTAATAAATAACTTATCATTGCGTTGACATCGTGTCCAGTTGAATCTTCAGATTCCTGCACAGTCAAGATTGTACTGTTTCTGTGCGGGTGGTGTGGATTGTGTAGAACATTTTCACGACTACGGTCCGTGTCTTCTGTGCAGTAAATCACTAACGATTTCGTTAAAACTGTCACGCTGCGGGAGCTGTGTCTACCCCGTCGTCAAGTTGGGGAGGCAACGGATATAATGGAAGACTTTCAGCACTATTTGTATTTCGTTGTTTACAGTTAAGTTTTACAGATAATACTAGAAGCTGTTTAACTATGTTCAAAATATACATTTAAATGCATCATGATGAGAAAAGTGGTGAAGTGTGTTGTCCCACTCACTGTCGAACGATCACAAAAAAAGACTGAAGCTGTGGCGAGACAGTGCTTCCTTACCCAAACCATTCGTTCTACCCGCTGAAGAGCTCCTACCTGGATATGAGTTACCTTGGGTAAACCTGCTGAGATGGAGATTCATAGACGACTCTGCCTTGGAGTGTAAATGTGGTGCTGTTCTACAAACGATGGGACACTTAATATCGTGTCCTGCGTGTCCTGTCAGCTGCACGTTACAGGAACTGATGGACGTTGGTGATGGCGGCAAACAAGTACCTAAATTCTGGGCCCAGTCCATTTAGATTGCTATCGACACGCCAAGAAGAAGATGATGCGATAAGAACCACCAGCTATACTTTTCTTAGTTTGATTTGATTTTGTTTGTGGCTTTTGCCTGTCTGTGACAATATGTATAATTAAACTAATGCTAAGATCAATTTCTTAACAGAATATGATATACCTATTTATTTTTATATGTCCCACACAGGTCGATCGATCAGGTTAAGCTACGCTTGCCACGGTTGGTCTGTGGATGGGTGACCATGTTTACATACCGAGAACCCTCCGTGGATCATCAATTTCTTAACAGAATATGATATACCTATTTATTTTTATATGTCCCACACAGGTCGATCGATCAGGTTAAGCTACGCTTGCCACGGTTGGTCTGTGGATGGGTGACCATGTTTACATACCGAGAACCCTCCGTGGATCAGAAAGGGCTTCGTGCCGTTGGTCCCGGCTGCCATTCATGGATCTTTGACAGTCGTTACGGGTAGTCAGAAGCCCGAAAGTCTGATAACCTGTCTTACCAAGAGGTATCGTATTACCCAGTAACTGGGTTGTGGAGGTCAGATAGGCAGTCGCTCCATGTAAAATACTGGTATTCAGCTGCATCCGTTTAGACTGGAAGCCGACCCCAACATACCTAGTTGGGAAAAGGCTAGGCAGATGATGAGTCGTATTATGGTTAGCATGTCCGTAGGAACGGAAAATACGAAACTGAACTAGCAAACGACATTGAGGTTGATATGCCGTTGGTACTGGGAACGGACAAGTATTTAGTAAGGGGAAGAATTAAATCGGTATGCATTTAAGCGGAAATTGCAGAGTTATTTTCAAAACAGGTAGCGTAGAGTCATCTCAACATCTCTCTCCCTTGAATTTGTATATATGTATAAATATATATATTATAAGTATATATTATAGTGAATAGTATGTATGTGTATATAACCTATTTATGTATTTGTGTACCTAGTTTTAATAGTTTTTTTTTCCTTGTTCCTCTCAACCAAAGCACCTGCCATCTAATCTCTTCACCACCCTTGGTTGGCTGGTAGAGAATGCCTAAGGCATTAAGTCCGCCTTTGTACCTTTTTGTGCGAAAAGTTTTAATAAATAAATAAATAATAAATTAAATCTCGATATGTCAGCAGCAAGGTGTATTACGCCTACATTTTAGTTAATAGGGCTACGAGTAACTCAGTAGCTGATTTAGGTCTGTTGAGCCGCCACGTCGTCGGCTCCGTTTTTAGGCAACATATTTTATGAATATGATGAATAAAACTATTGCATTCCTATGTTCAAGCATTTTCTATTTCCTATAAAAACCTACATTTTGCATGTAGGTTTTTTTTACCTACCTATGAAATATTATTTATTTGGCATCATTCATTGATTTATTGGAACTATTTTCTGTTGTTTTATGTGAATTCAAATCGTATTGTTGTAAAATACTGTTTTTTTTGGTGGATGGTAACTAACCTCAAAACTGAACAGAAAATCAAAGAACAACAAAACCCCACAAAATAAATGGATAATTTTTATTTCCTATGAAAGTACGACATCACCCCTCTTTTATATCCAATTTTTGGTATCATACAAAATTTTTTGATGCGCAACCGCGGTCAATAGAGAAATGGGCATTTTCCTTTTCCTAATCAACATTGCAGTCAACCTTATGCTTTAGAGATAAAGTTGAAAATCTATTAAATAAATTTGACAGATTGTAGTAGCTTAATGTGCAGTGGCGCCTGTACAATACATTATACAAGTTGCACAGCACTGAGCTGAATCCTCAGCAACGCTTATCGATCAAATTACATACTAGAGGAACTCTGAAGAGGATTTAGACCAAACAAGCGATTGCACATTCTATCACCACTCTACGAAAACAGGGATAGTGTTCTTATATTGGTAGGTACAGTAAGGGACATAAGTGGAGTAGCAAATTCACAAAGCAATAGATTGACACTTTGGTTTTACTTACGACCTTCTTTTAATGAGTCATTTCTTTACTATAGACACACACACTCACATTCATTTGCAACTGATTGTATTTCATAAATTCAACCGCTACGGTATATGTCATGATACCCTAGCGGTTATCATATTTGGGTAAGTGCGTTCTGCGTAGCGATCCGTGAGTTCGAATCTCACGCGCGATGATAGTTTTTTTAATGTTTTAATAATTACTTGGAATAATCACGCTTTTGACTATAATTATATTTCCTTGTCATGTTCGTCTTGTGCGCTTAATTCGTAAAACTTTATGATTATACCCACAGATATCTAAATAAATAAATTATAAGGTAGACAGTTAAGTTATACGAGTCATTCACCGCGATTAAATATTATAACGTTGTTGGTTGGTTGTTTATTGGCGACGTGTGTCTGTGTTCTATCTATTAGCCGTGTTGTAGTTCCTTTTAAAATGCAGAATATTGAAATTAAAGCGAATATGATTGCGCTGCGTAAAAGTGGACTTAATATATTAAGTCCACTTTTACGCAGCGCAATCATATTCACAAAATTCACACAAATATCTTATGAAACCGAACTTAATGTGAGTATTATGAATATGAGTTAATTATTTTTTCAAACATTTATTTTATTAAAATAGAACTGCTGATCCTTGTAGTTATTTTTTGAAACGTATTATAAGGTCTAAATAGATAAAAAAAATTATAATTTCGAAGTCCTAGATTTTAAGTGATGATTATCTATATGTAACATTTCATTTTTCATTATAATTTTGTTTCTAAATCATAGGTAATACTTACTTATTCGTATTTTGCTAGTAGCCTAACAGTACTTCTTTTTTGTTTTAGAGAAATTACCTTCTGTGAGTCGGAGGGTCACTAAATAAGGAAGAGGGTAACCTTGCCAGTCGAAAGCGACTGGTTATATACCAACGAGATATTTTGCCGAATTATTATTCGACACGTCTTTACGAACCGTTCGCCGTGCAAACAAAAACCAGCTCAAAAACCATAGTCGATAGAAAATCATAAACAAGAAGAATATTTTGCGATACAGCCATGGAAAGCAAGGAATTAGAAAATAAAAAAATATAAGTATATTAAATAAAAAATAGTAAATAATAATAAAAATATAATGTAGCATATTCGTAATAAGGATTATTTTGAGGTTTAGTTTCAATCTTCTTTTCGTAATGAAAATGAATACTTAAGCTATAACCACAATAAGTCCTAAACTAGAAGTTTATTTATACTTTATAAAATTATAACGAATAAACATTTTGTAATCAGTTATAAAAGATTTTTATTCTTAACCCCATATTTCACTAACTATATAATAATAAAAACAATTATTACATTATTATTCTCGTTTATTAATTTATCGAATAATAAAAGAACAGATGAAGATAAAATTGTTGAAAAGAAAAAAAAATCCCATATCGAGATTAGAACCTAGAACCTGGTGTTTCTTTATCCTATACGTTACACTATGAGCTATTTGAACTTATTAAAACGCTATCAATTTTAGCAATCCTATGAACCGCCCAAGGTCATACGTAATTAGAAAGTGATATGTTTTTGTTTCGCTCGACACCAGTGTATAAATTCTGAGGTGTGCGTTCTGTGTTAATACACTTATACATACATATTAGGTACGGGTACGGCTTGTACTGCGCGTTCACAGCAAACCAATCCTTACCGTGCTACTCGACTTATGTCCCTAGATTGTATATCCATACATAAATGTGAAGAATATCAAGACAAGAATACTCTTGTTTTTGTTCATTGTTCGTTTTACAACTTTAATATGCATTTAGGAAAAAGCTGTTATTTTTTCATTACAAACATACACTTCAATTTAATTTATTTTAGATACGTCTGTCATGGCTGCTTTTAAGTGATAAAAAATATACCACAAAAAAAAAATTTGATTTAAATAAATAGCGATCACTTACCATTTCTGTTTGTGGCAACAAAATGACTACCCAGCGGTACAGAAACAATTTTTTTTTTCGAAAAAAAAAAGTAACGCTGTATTAATCTCGTATACAAGCTCGTCCTCTTTCATAACGAACTCCCGACATTTACCCCAAGGGAAGGCGTTACCGTCTCACAGAAGGATTTCCTCGCAAAAGCTCTTGTCAAGCAGATGCTTTGGATTTTAAACGTTATCGCGTATTTCTTTGGTCCGCCACAAAAGATATGAATCTTTTATCTCGATGAGGTAACAAAAAAAAAACAAGAGGAGAAGGTAAAATATTGTAATTGGGACTCTGAAGGTAATGTGCCCGTTTGTATCTGCTTAACAAACCGTGTTTTTTTGCGGGTACGACAATTTGATAATAAATGAAAACACTGGCAATAAAGGCTGGCATAGGAGTATTTTGAAATCATTAAATAAATAATCGTAATAGTAAATCCAAATATCGATATAAAAAATAAGGTTTTTAATAAATAATCTAAATAGTAGTGGTGGGCCGACTATGGGTTTTGCTAATCATCCGACTAGCCAGTGACTAGATAGTGATTGATCTATTTGATATTATTTTGTTTTTTAATTCTTTTCCAAATAAAATACATTTTTTAAATATTTCTTAAAAAAAAAAAACATTTAAATATTTATTTAAAAAAATAGTGGTCCGCTGGAACGTCATTCAGCTATTTCATATAACGGAGCTGTTTTTTAAAACGGTTAGCGGTTATGTAAAACCGCAGTTACGACTATCCATCTGCGAAATATACAAAATATGTCAATCTGTCATAATTATTTGTGAGGTAAAAATTTTCCTATTGAAAACTCAGCCTTAAGCCAACTCTAAATTTCCTCTTTTTCATTCGCCAAATTTTAAAAGTAGGTACCTTCCCGTGGTCGCATGCTGCATGTCGATTCTGTAAAAATCTCACCGTGAAAACTTGCGTGGAGTGAGCTGTCAGTGTCATCCCACTGATGCTAGGGATTGACCAAGCAAACATTTATAATCATAATCGAGATTTTAATAATATTTTATGTTAATTCTATTGAAAATTTTATATAATTTCAAAGCTAGTATTTTAGTTGTCAAAACATTATTATTTCATGGGGGTTTTAAATAAAATAGCAGCACAGAAACTTAATGTTTTTTTTTTATTTTTTTCCTAGACTGACTAGTCAATAAAGCCTGAGGCGTGAGCGCGTCACGCACTAACAGTAAATAAAATCTGTGGTGTCTGGGAGAAACCTGTTAAGTCCAAAAACGTATTTTTTCAGTATAAAACTTTTAATGTTCAAGTTTAATTTATAAATCAGTTAGGTAAAGTAGAAAAAGCCAACCACCGCTACGATTCTCCCACTCCTATGATAGTTACACTTATCAGCAATAGACCAAAATAAAATATGATTTTTTTTAATAACAACATAGTACCAAACTAAAAAATTACGAAAATGGATTCACGTTTAAGACAGCTAGACTAATGAAAATACGCATCGACATTGTTTATTAGTTTGAGCGATGGTAGATCGAGTCTAGTAAAGACTAACAACGCTAATCTATTCAATTAGAAGAGATAGCCTAGTGTGTCAAGTCACTGAGTGCTAACGGTGTGCCTTGCTGACGCGTGACGGACCATGGTTAGACTTTAACCCCACTTTGTGTGGCGTGATCACTTCACTAGAACTAGTTACTAGTTAGACTGGAAGCCGACCCCAACATTGTTGGGACGCCTTACAAGTTAAATAAGTAAGAACAAATCTCCAATGTGATAATGACAGTGACTAACGCGCAAGCGCGGCGTGATCTTATCACTTCACCCGATTCACGCCATTAAATGTCATGGGTCGCGTGAAGTGATCACTTCACCTGATTCACGCCATTAAATGTCATGGGTCGCGTGAAGTGATCACTTCACGCGACCCATGACATTTAATGGCGTGAATCGGGTGAAGTGATAAGATCACGCCGCGCTTGCGCGTTAGTCACTGTCATTACCACATTGGAGATTTGTTCTTACTTATTTAACTTGTAAGGCGTCCCAACAATGTTGGGGTCGGCTTCCAGTCTAACCGGATGCAGCTGAATACCAGTATTTTACATGGAGCGACCGCCTATCTGACCTCCACAATCCAGTTACTGGGTAATATGATACCCCTTGGTAAGACTGGTTGTCAGAATTCCGGGCTTCTGACTACCCGTAATGACTGTCAAAGAACCACGAATGACAGTCGGGACCAACGGCTAACGTGCTTTCCGAGACACGGAGGGGTCTCGGTATGTAAAGATGGTCACCCATCCACAGACCAACCGCGGCAAGCGCAGCTTAACCTGATCGATCGAGCTGTGCGGCTGTTATTATTTAGCCACAGACCCCTCTACGCGTGCAAATATATTATTGTAAATAGATACCTACTTAGGTAACTCGCCGATGCCACTATTAAAAGAACATTAATCAAATAATATTACAAAATTCAACGGTTCAATCGACACTCGCTCAGCTCGCAATCAGAGTGTCTCCCGTAAAAATAACTAAGACCCGTATTTTTTATGCTAGTAACCCTTAAATGAAGAAGTGGTTGGTGGCAACCCTACGCCGAAGTGATGTTGCTATGGGTTACGAAATTCTTGGAAGTGAAATCCGGTACATTCCGAATTGCACTGTAATCGTTTACAGCTTGCTTACACTGGTATAAATTACCTATTATTCCCCGCGTAATCTTACCACGCCGTACGGTTGTCAAGCGTGGTATTTTGACAGTTCAAACCGGTTTCGTTCATTAAATTGTGTCATAGAGAATACGTAAATAGCAGATATGTCGTGATTATATAGGTAAGGAATTGATGTGGTTTCGAAGTAAAGAATCATTAAGTGGATTATATTGAATTAGGGCCCTTTTTCCGAATTAGCGTGAGCGCGATAACGATGTCCCGTAAGTCGACATAGATGACGTCATGGCATGCGCCATCTTCCGATAACGGCGACCATGCCCTAAATTAATAATTATCACCGCGGGCGCTGTCACAAATGAATGACAGCCTGTTGTGCTGTTTTGTTTTGAGTCGCATCATAATATATTGCCTTTAAACTAACGTAGCATTTTTTAAATCGTGCTTCCGCCAGTACAGTCGCCACCTTAACAAAGATGAAGAAATTCGTGGTGTATACACAAATAAATACTATAATCCAACCATCCAACCATTAGTACCTATTCAAGTGAATATAGTTTAGCTGCCATAATAGTGATTTATCTAAATCGGAACGCTAATTATTTATGTGAGCGCTGTGCCGAGCCATAACTCCCGCTGCGCATGCGCGTTAGGTATCAAACTAATTTTTTTTAATATCCAAGTGAGCGCTGTGGGTGATGATGGCTTAATTCGGAACGAGCCAGAATTCACGCGCATGCGCGGCGTGAGACTCACGCCGTGAGTCACGCCGCGCATGCGCGTTAGACGCAAATCATCTAACAGGTCGAGGCTAAAAAACATAAAATTTGGGGACTTCGAACATTCAAATTCAAACTCCACCACATGGGCAGTGAATAATACATCATTTAATTATTTGACGAATTCATCCATTGTCCAAGTTAAATAAGTAGTGGTAATGAATTTTTTTGATATCTAATGTCGAAGTTTCGCGCCAATCGTGCGTGTTTACATTTTTACTTTTCACAAATTTCACACACACACATGTAGATAAGATTTAAAATGAGACAAATATTATTGAAAATATTATGAACGACACAAAAATGCCCAAATCTTAACGTAATATTAAAACACAGGTCCAATAACACTTATTATTCGTTACCACTACTCAATTTGTGTTCAAAATCGCCGTCCATTATTGTTTTTTTTTATCGTAATGATGTGCGAAAGCGATAATGCTAAACAATTTTTTTTTTATTTCGATTGACTCGGGTAATTAATATGTCGAATATCGGAAATCGATACTCGGAAATTGAAATAAAATTATTTTAAACATTAAAAACAATAAGCATTGTTAATAATAATGACTTATGCTTTTTAATGTAATTTTAATAGTTTTTTGGACATTATATTGAAACTGAGTCAATACCTGAGGACCTTTGACCATAATAGTCATTTATTGAACTTCGCGCCGAATTGTTTCTATATTTTGAATATTTATCTTCGGAATGCGCTCGCCGCTTAATTTTTTTTTATTTATTGTACAATTATTATTTTATTTTTGATACTTTCTAATAGTTTGCTACAGAATGCCCAGTATACATTTTTTTAGGTAGGCTTAGCAAAAGATAGGGAATGATGATTATTAATTATTAATTGATTTCAATAGAATTAACATAAAAAATATTATTAAAATCTCGATTATGCTTGTAAATGTATGCTTGGTCAATCCCTAGTATCAGGTGGAATGACACTGACAGCTCACTCCACGCTCACTTCGCCTAAGTTTTCACGGCGAGATGGTTACAGAATCGCAGTGCTGTACATAATTATTATAAGCTATGGTAGCATGCGACCACGGGAAGGTACTTTCTTGTTTGTAATATTTATATTTTTTAGTATTATTTGATACCCAACACGGCATGATTAAATTTTTTTTTTTTCATCTTGACTTTTATGTCCGCTAGAGGGTGCCATATTCAATTTAATGTCACGTCATATCACATATCATATAACTAGCGGACGATCAAGATGTTTCCAACGATGCCTCATTTGTCCAATTATGACAAGAACTTTAGAAGTTATGAGGGAACAGATGAACATACATACATACTGGTCAAAATCATAACCCTCCTTTTTTCTCCTTTGCTTCGCCGTAGTCGGGTAAAAACTGACAAGTGTCAAGAACGCAATATCTCGTCGGCCGCACTGTAGCTTATAGTAATCTCCGAAAATGATATCATATTTCATTTCTTTACGTAAAAATAAAAACGTCAGAAAGATATTACAGATTTCATCCCTCATAATCATTGGGCACTTTCCTAGGATTTATTTCTTTACAATAATCTATTCTGGTACTACAGAATCATCAATCTTTCGAGGGTAGTTGTAAATGTAAGTTTTATCTGATCTACCGTCAGTCCTACCTGGTTCCTTTAAACATTTCTCTTCATTTAAAACGTATTATTTCTTGGCTCATGAATATCTTTAAGAGCTAAATTGGATTTGGATTTATAATTATGTATTTTTAAAAGCTTTGAATTTAAGGCACCTAATGAGGTTCTGAAATTATGAGTTTAATCTTTAAGCTTAAGGTATTTTAAAACACGGTTCTGTCTTTACATAAATCATTTTGAATTTTCATTATAAACTGCCTATAAAGCCTGTTATATTAGTCATTTACTTACCTTAATATTACCTAAGTAATTGCCTAGGTACAGTCAACAAACGAGATAAGTATGCAGGATCATCGGATATAGTTGAAGTTTAGTAAGAAACCGATGGATGTTCTCGAATAAAATTTTAAGCTATTGCATAGCTTTTATTTTGCCCTTTGAGCGCGGCGACCGAACGGCAACATCCATCGATTCCTTACTAAACTTCAACTATATCTGACGATTCTGCATACTTATCTCTTTTGTTGACTGTCCATAATTACCTACCCGTCAAAGTCCCAGCTTAATTTGTATTGCATAAAAAATATTAAAAGCGTTAGTTTTTCTCAAAAACCTTGAAACAAAAACCATTTTGTTTACGCCCGATAAATATACTACGGTGCATATTGTTACGAGCTTGGGGTTCGTGACAATAAAAACTGGCGATTAAATAACCAAAAATTACACTTTAATTAAACAACACCAATAAAAATTAAACACACTAATTATAAAACAAAATCGCACTACTGATCACTCTTAAGTTGCACTTGAAGATCGCTTCGAATGTTATCGCTTGTATCGCAGAACCAATACTGACCCAGTCGCGGGCCATGCCGGCCTTATATAGGGCCTCAGACAGTTCCAGAACATTCTACTGTAGAAGCATCTAGAATGTTCGGGTACATACCGGCCCCGACTGACCAGATGTCGCTAGTTCTAGAAAGTTCTACCATCGAAATTTCTAGAAGTCTTGTGGGCTCTAGTTCTGCTACTAGATGGCGCTAGTGGTAACAAAGGTCAGGCATTAATTGTGGCGCGTAACAATATATTTTTAATCTATTCCCAATTCATTGGAATTAATGATCACTAACCTTGGCCAATGATAAACGACTGCAGTATACCAACCTGTGGAGCGGTAATCCGCTGAATATTTTAACAAGCACATTTCATCATACTTTTATCTGTTTTCCTTTGTTTTTGAAAAACAGTACTGTTTGTTTGCTCTCTGATTTTGTTTGTAAAGTAAGTAATACCGATTTACAATGTTTGTTAATTCTCATATTACGAGAGCAGTGGTAGCTCAGTAGTAACGGCCCCGACTTACAAGTTGTACCTACGTCGTCAGGCGCGTTACTATGTGTAATTTATTTCATCACCACTGCTCTCAAAAGGGTGAAGGAAAAAAAACATCGTGTGGAAACCGGGAAATCCTGGAATCAAAAATTCGAAGACATTTGACATCCGCCAACCCGCACTGGGCCCGCGTGTTGGATTATGGCCCACTCCCTCTCATAGACAGAAGGCCTGTGTCCCAGCAGTGGGAACATTATAAGCTAATTATGCATCAGAAAAGTAGATGTTAAACTAATTTGGTACAGTAACTATTTATTTATTTCCATGTCCAAGTTATATGAGAAATCCTCATAACACTCATATTTCATACCAGTAAAAATTACACACGACAAGTCTGCGTATTATGCGTCAACATTTTAAATAATTTCAACATACACAGCTATTTAAGTACCTACATGAAATGAAAAGCAAATTAGCCTTTCATTTTAGAAATGAAAAGCAAATTAGCCTATTATTTTATATTTAAAACCTTTTCCCCTTTTTAGTGGTTAAAAATTAGACTGTCAGAGAACATAACACAAAGTACATAAATGTGACGTCATGAAAAGTTACAAAAATGAAACGTTGGTCTTGACTAACCTCAGGTCGGGGACTGGGTAACCTATCATTACAATGTCGGAGCATCTCTTTAACTCAAAGATTAGGTACGTTATACCAGATAGGATTGGAGTATAATTTTCTTTCTATTTAAGTACATGAAATGAAAAGCTATTTATAAATTAGCCTTTCATTTTAGCAATAGTAGCCGCTATCAAGCCTGCTGAGTCGCAAAACTCGCAGGTAAAACTTGCGGAAAAAAATAAAAGGGGGTAAACGGAGCCGGTCGAAACCCAACAAGGTTTTGAAAAGGCAGGATCCAGAGAAGGACACGAGCGACAAGGATGGTTACATCAAAGTGGAGAAGAAGAAGAAGAAGCCTCCTTGTCGGAACCAGTGCGGCACCGCGCTGGCAGGACCCAACATGCTGCTGCGTCCAGCAATCCCAACGATGCAGCTGTACGTGTCCAGACTGCAACACTCCACGAAGGTTGAGGAGATCGTGGAGTACATGCGTGTGAAGACCAACTGGACTTTGAGGGTCGAGAAGATGGAGTCGCGCCACAACATGAACTTCAAGTCGTTCGTGGTGCGTGTTCCGACACATCATCTCGAGAAGCTCCTCAAGGAAGAGTTCTGGCCGAAGGGTGTTGTGTACCGCCGATTTCGTGGCCGGCTACATGACATCAGTCTGTAAGAAAACATGCAAAATTAATTAACCTTTTAAGCGCTTGGCTAAATATCAACTGCCGTGCCCATAGCGCGCGGCTACTTATCGATAAAATACGATAAAATAATACCTACAATAAATAAGGAGGAGCAATAGTTGTATCGATAAAAAAATAGTCAAAAAGTTTTTATTTCTATTTAATAATGGTTTTATTAACCACGCGGTTAATAGGATGCAAATAGAATGAAAAAATCATGCATGTTCTCTGTCACAGAAATACGACACGAGCGGTAGGAGCACGGAAATATGTGTCGCATAAATTCGACACAAGCGGTCAACAGGTTAAGAAAGTTCATAGTATTTCATTATTCTCATCATCGTATCACTATCAACCTATAAACATTTTTACGTAAGTTCAGCGGTGCAAGCACAGATTTTTTAATCAACCTCCATCATCAACCATCAACCATCGTCATTCATTCTCCTGTCCTTATCCCAATTTTTTTGGGCTCGGTTACTAGAGTATTATATTATCTGTGGCTCGGTGCAACATGTCTTTTACTTCCATGCTTCTCTATTAGTCGTCATCTCCGTAGTCACCCCCATTCCAACCATATCATCATTGACACAGTCCATCCATCGTTTCTTTGGTCTTCCCCTACTCTTATAGCCATTGAAATTCATACCCAAAACTTTCCTCACGACATTTTCCTGATTTCTCCGTATCACATGCCGTACTACGACAACTGATTTAATTCGTCTTTTTAAAATCAATCTATATCTACAGATATAACGATTTCATTCGACAGAGACAAGATGTAGATAAAAAAACCGACCCTCGATGATGTTCAATTGTTAAGGACTTTTTACAACACATCAAAGATCCGTGCTTGCACCGCTGGATTGACATAGGTAGTTAAGATTGCCATTTACACACTTTTTTTTTTTTGGATGGGAGATCATCTAATGACTCCTCCCGCTCTGGGTGGAGTGGAAAGGAGTGTCAGACTCTTACTGACTAAAACCCACCCGTGTTCCTTCCTTAGCCCTTTATGTTCCGGGGCAGCGGTAACCCTTTCGGACGATCCCGCTACCCCGGCAGGCTTCGGCCCTGGCGGGCCCCTTCCTTAATGCTGACATTTCTTTGAGGCGCGCGTGGAACACATACGCGCCGTCCGGCATAAGCCTGGTTCTGATCGGACGGAGAGCTACCCATTACTCTCCGTCCGCAGGCCCGCGCCTACGGTGGCCGGGAGTCGTCACGCGGCTCCCGACGCCCGTAGCGTCTCCCGCGGCGGCTGAGACGTGAGGCTCTCTCCCTGAGCCGTCCTGCCACCTCCTTCGCTAGCATGACTGCTTCGCAGAAGGAGGTGACTGCCTCCCACTCCCTCTCGCTCCAGACCATGGTTTGAACCAGGGCCGGACGAGAGAGGTCGCCGCCGCTGCCGATCGCCACTACGAGGACACGGCGGTGCTCCGCCCAAGCGGGGCAGACCTCCACCGTATGCTCCACCGTGTCCTCTGGGCGATCCTCACAATGGTGACACCCGGGCGTCTCCTCCCGCCTGATGATGTGCGGGAACCTCCCCATTTACACACTTAGAGAGGGATTTCCTTTGCCGAATACATACCTACAGTCAAATGCACATCAATGGTGAAAATTTGACATTAACAGGAACATTGACCAAATGAATCCACCATGAAGGCGTCTTAATGTCGTAGCAGGAAGGGCGGTGTTCGTAGTGCAACTGTGTTAGTACTCCTGTTAGGCTCGAACAATGTATGATTGTAAGAGTATTTCCAAAACAATACACTGCCAAACAGATTGTGTTTGTTGCTTTAGAGACCCACTGTAACAAAGTGGAACCAGGAATACTCCAGTTGAACACGCCGTCTTCGTCTCATCATAACATCATTAGCAGCATTGGTTATTACTGCAAAACTATTTCGCTTAAGTTAAAACTATGTACAAACAAGATCGCATCGCAACTCACGCCTAAACTTACCAAGCTGTCGCCTAACAAATGTGTTTATCATAGATATAGAAATCTGTATAGAAGCGAAACCGATAATGTTTTCGTTTGTTGTGCGTATGCTGATACTCAAATAGCAACCAACCTAGAAGTTAGTGCTGTACCACGAACAAGCACTAAATGCTACACGTTTTTCAGCCTGTTATGTTTACAACGTAAAGGCATAACTTATTATTGTGTGCTACATATAATAGGTTCATTGGTTTCCCTAGAACTAATAACGTTCGTTGAGTCAGGTTTATAATCTTTTCGTTATTGCAAACTTTCGGCGCTGCATTATTCGGCGTTGCATATTTCGAAGTCACGTAGCGGACTCTTCCTTTCCAAGTTTCCTTTCACTTTTGCAGGGCAGTGGCGATGAAAATAAATTGCACAATAAATTGTGTAGTAGCTTAACTGTCACAAATGAGACTCAATTACCTACTTTTTCTATTGTTACCGATCTCTAAGAGATTTCTTGACAGTTGAAGGGAGTAAAGTAGTGCATGTCTGAATAAATTCGAACCAGGATGTTTCTGCAAGACCATTACTGCTTGATCCTTAAATAGAGGTTGCTAATTCTGTCAATTATCGACAACACAGCACTGACGTTTCTAAAGTTCCTTACGCCCGGAAACTGTAAGCAATAATTATGATGCGTTCTGTGCTTGAATTTCGCATCTATACATTCTTATTCTATGTACGTAGCCAGCCGGCGTATTATTTATGACGTCACATCCGCATTACGCTATCGGTATTGAGATACGCCAGTTAATAAACAGAAACGTTTATTAGTGACATCTGTTGTATGGTTATCGTGAAACTAGTTTATGGGGTGTTCTAGTAATTTGATACGGTGGTGGTTGGTTAGGTTTGATATTAAATGAAGGTAATCTGTAATACCAGCGCAGCAGCAACAATATGTATACCAGCCTATTACTGTCCCACTGCTGGACAAAAGCCTCTTTACATACAGAAAATTCCCTGGCACCTCATTAACGGCATAACTACGTAAATGTCTATTAACTGTTCTCAAATTACGATGTTTATTTTTTATTTGTACATACTTCTTTGACATAATCTTTTTATTATTTGACATTATATACAGACAATTTTAATTTTTCACCTATTTATTAGTTGAAATGGCAATCATATCTCTTGGTTTTAGTAGTTTTTTATATTTTATTTATCCTTTTGATACATTCTTATTTTGTAAATGTGAGGACTTTGTAAGCCTTGTAGACTTTAGATCTGTAGACCATTTTTTATTGTATCAAGTACCTGGTACTTATTGATAGGCCTACGTTGTCCTCCCATACCTACTGTAACTTGAAAACATTGTAAAAGCCAATTATTCTTTTAAAGAGTAACCATGGAGTTTCTTGCCGGTTCTTCTCCATAGAAAACGACCAATTGGAACCGTGCACCTAGCTTCTGACGTTTCATAAGTGCCCATGTTGGTTTATGTGAAATAAAAATATTTTGATTTTGATTTTGAAAAGGCACGAACATTGATCACCACGATTACTCAAAACGGGTTGGTGATTTTAGACTTATATTAACGACTAGATGACCCGGAAAACTTCGTACCACCTTAAATAATGTGACAAAGTTCAATAACTAAAAATTTGCAGAAATCACTACACTAAACTATTTTATTTAACTAGTTTATAACCAGCATTGATACATAGGATACTTTTTAACCCGATATTCCCACGGGATCGAAAATTATGCGCGGGAAACTGCGGAGTGCTGCTAGTGTAAGTATATTTGTATTTCACCGAAAACAGTATTAGGTTGCATTAACATGGAGCAAGTTCAAATTCACAACTGCAAGCTGCTTCTGAGAATTTACAGGAAAGTTAGGAAGCCATTGCCCATATCTAACCATTCTCTAGTCTCGATAATCTAACTTGCAACCATCCTTTGCGGTATTTCTTATGCAGGGTTAAAGGTACATCACATCACATATCATGTTCGTGCACCATCAGGCTGTGATCCGCTTATTTATGCTTTGCGTTTGCATAAAAATTGCCACCATGCCAAAGCAGATGAGCTTAAAATGAATTAGGAATTATTTACACATGAAATGTAGATGAGATGAAATTCTTTATTACATTTTATTTTCTTGCTGTAGCTACTATGTCTCAAGTATATTTGGGTATATTTTGAGTACAGACATATAAGTTGTGTTTATTTCTTCATCTTTCAGTATGGTGTATATTTGTAAATAAACCTACATGACTTATTACTTATTCGTAGACATGTTATTAAATTGTAACGAAAATCTTCGTAAGGCCGAATTCACGGGCCACATTTTCGAGTGTAAATAACACACGAAATGTATACTGTGAATTCAATGATTCTCACGGTTTAAATTTTACATAATATTGTTATTGCAACGCTATTTATATCATATGTTGAACAAAATTCAATACCGCCGCTCCAATTATGATTAAAAAATTAGATACATCACAATGTTGTTGGTCCACCTTGTGGGAGGCCTTCCAACGCTACGTCTTCCGGTACGCGGTCGCCACTCCAGAACCTTTCAGCCCCATCGGCCATCTGTTCTGCGAGTAATGTGCCCTGCCCACTGCCCCTTAAGTTTGGCAATTCTTCGGGCTATATCGGTTAGGTACCTTGGTTCACCTGCGGATCTCTTCATTTCTGATTCGATCACGCAGAGAAACTCCAAGCATGGCCGCAGGAACTCATTGGATGCGAGAAGCACAAAACCGGTCGAAGCGGACCTCCCCCGAACACCTGCTTGGGGGAGGCCTATGACCAGCAGTGAACGTCTTTCGGCTGATGATGATGATGATGAATTAGATACTAAATTATTATCGTTTAATACATCAATGTTAACTCTCAAACTTATTTTGCGAAAATTATAATTAATTTTCGCTGCTTACATTTAAATAATTACCTTTAGGGTAATGCCATGCCTATCCTTAGTAATACTAAAGAGAGATTGACAAGTCTCCACTTCAAAACGTGTTTTCAGATGCGCGTTTAGTAAACAGGGAATAATTAGGTACTATAATCTATATTACACTTCATAAAGGCACCCACGCGACAGTGCGACGCGAATTTAGTAGAACAATTTTTAATTACCAGAATCGCGTCGAACCGTCGCGTCGCGTCGCTCCTGTCTGTGGAGCTTTAAAGATGCCTCCACCACAATTTTTCTTTAAAATAAAAATTATGTAATAAACATCTTTTTCTACAAAATTGTCTCATGCTAGGTAAGCTTTTGAGTATAATATCTTTTTAAGTCACTGATCTTGACAGCCCGTCGGCCTGGCTTAGTCCTGTCAACTCAATTTATGCTTAAGCGAGTTTTTTAATACTCATTTTCTATTTATATTATTGTCTCGACGCTTGAATTACATAAACGGCAATTTTTGTTAGAGAATCTCAAGTATTTGTTGGTTGGCTGAAGCCTATCTTTTAGGTTTAACCTTTCAATGATAATATGTGATACTCCTGCTTAACTTTTTTGAGTGGGTGGAGTGGGCGGAACAGTGTTAAGTGGAACAATTTATAATTGGATGCGACACCTTTTTTTTTTTTTTTTGTGGATGGGAAATCATCTAATGACTCCTCCCGCTCTGGGTGGAGCGGAAGGGAGTGTCAGACTCTTACTGACTAAAACCCACCCGTGTTCCTTTCCTTAGCCCTTTATGTTCCGGGGCAGCGGTAACCCTTTCGGACGATCCCGCTACCCCGGCAGGCTTCGGCCCTGGCGGGCCCCTTCCTTTATGCTGACATCTCTTTGAGGCACGCGTGGAACACATACGCGCCGTCCGGCACGGGCCTGGTCCCGATCGGACGGAGAGCTACCCATTACTCTCCGTCCGCAGGCCCGCGCCTACGGTGGCCGGGAGTCGTCACGCGGCTGCCGACGCCCGTAGCGTCTCCCGCGGCGGCTGAGGCGTGCGACTCTCTCCCTGAGCCGTCCCGCCACCTCCTTCGCTAGCATGACTGCTTCGCAGGAGGTGGCGGGACGGCTCAGGGATCACGGCTCAGGCTCAGGGATCACGGCTCAAGATGCGACACCTGACACGTGCTTGGTTAAATATACATCTAGTATATATTATATTTATTTATTGACGCGAGGCAGTCTCACCAAGGGGTATCATATTACACCGACCTCATCTAGCTTTAAAAAAAATACGATTGACGTGTAAAAGTGTTTGTACAAACCTACTTACAAAAATAAATCATTTATCATTTATTTACACTGCCTCCCAAGATACAAGATTTTCCTAGTTTGGGAGGCAGGGTACTTAATACTTATAGGACTTTTGACTCCACTACCTACCTTTTGTATCCAACCTCTGTAATATACACTTTTTTTAGCATACCTTTCTGGTAACATAATTTGTGTCAAAGTTTATGTTTTGTGAATAAAAATTATTATTTCCTTTATTCAACGAAATACATATAAATTATATTTTTAAATATTAGAATATAAAAAACATTTAAAAATATAAAAAAAATAGTAGCCCACCGGTATCGGGAACAGGGTCCAAGACCAGGCTCCAGAGAGAGGAACCTCCTAACAATGCGGGCCGTGTCCAGAAGTACCGCTTTCTGAATAAAGCCCTTGATCCAGCTGCCCAACGAGAGCCTCCTCAGGTGTTGGTCGAAGCTCTCGTTGGGCAGCTGGATTATATTACCCAGTAACTGGGTTGTGGAGGGTCACTGGTATTCAGCTGCATCCGGTTACACTGGAAGCCGACAGTCTATCCGGATGCAGGGTTTAAAGCAGGGAGATTGATGCACTAAACTGTCACCATAAATTCAGCACAGACTACGCTAGGGGCCTAGAAACATGTGAAAACAAAATAACAATAGACGGAGTCGTTTTTATGAACTAAGTGGGTTCGCGCCTTTTTATGAAACAAAATGTAAAACTATCGCTGTGTTATTTTTGAGTTAAGTAGATGTGTTGTGAATTGTACTGTAGTTGCAGTGAAATAAACTAATTATCTGTAATACGTGGACTTATTTTAATAAGTGATCTAACAAAATGGTAACGGTTTGTGCGTCGATTTGCGGCTACTGTTAGCATACACAATCATCGACTATTTTTACCCGACTACGGCAAAGCAAAAAGGAGGGTTATGATTTTGACCGGTATGTATGTATGTTCATCTGCTATCTCATGCATAACTTTGAAACTGCTTGTCGTAATTTGACAAATGAGGTATCGTTGGAAGCACCTTGATCTTCCACTGATTATAGGTTATGTGACGTCACATTAAATTGATTATAGCTCCCTCTAGTGTATATAAAGTAACGACCTAAAAAAAATTTGTTTTAATCATGCCGTGTTCGGTATCAAATGAAAGGGCTTAATTAGCACATTTCAAAAATATAATAATTATATTGTCAGCTGTTGCTCACAGCTTTGCTTGCATACACCGAAACACACACGAACAGTTGGTCGATGGGGCCAAAATGTTCTAGAGTGGCGACAGCGTACCGGAAGACGTAGCGTTGAAAGGCTTCCCACAAGGAGGACCGATGACCTTGTGAAGGCTGCAGGAACCCGTTGGAAGCGAGAAGTACAGAACCGGTCGAAGTGGAGGTGCTTGGGGGAGGCCTATGTCCAGCAGTGGATGTCTTTCGGCTCAAATGATGATGATGTCCTTGGTTCCTTTTGTAATGTGATTTTAGCCGATAGTAGCATCCGTCATTAATACGTTAAACACAAAGGTACAGACGCCAGCACATTAAGCTACTACAATCTGTCTAATTTATTTAATAGATTTTCAAAAATTTGACAGCTTCGGGTAGCTTGATGTGCTGGCGACTGTACAAATTGCGTACTGGTAAAATTACATTTATACGAAACGTACCCAAATATACTTAAGACAATGTAGCTACAGCAAGAAAAGAAAATGTAATAAAGTATTTCGTCTTATCTTCGCACGTCTTCTTTGAAATCCTTGCAGTAAAGACAAGACAATGCGGGAAGGAATAAAAGAAATCCAGTTTCAAATCCTTTAGAAGACTAAATTCACTACAGATTATTTACAGATAATGTAGGAATTGAATTGTTTCTGTAAAAAAAAAATTATAATATTATGTAGCTTAGCACTACTGCTACATAATTATTTTTTTTATTTTTTTCTGTCGTGCGACAGATAACAAGAGACAATCCAATAATTTTACAAGTTTCTTATACAGCACCTGAAGTAAAAATGTGTAAGAAAAAATGACTTATATATACATACCATTATTAGTTAAATTAAATAGGATTATGCTGTTGTTTCAATATGTCCATAGCTACTTAAAGTTAGTACAGCATTAAGTAACTCAATGACCATAAAGACGTGTGCAATGATGCATCATTGTTGATTTCAGATAAAAAAAGCATGGCATTCTTTATTTTATGTCGAAACTTCAGATTTTGCCTTTTAATGATACTTCGTCCAACCTTAACTAAAAACAGACTTGAATAAACCTCGTCTTCACAGTAATAAATAGTTTCATCCTTTTCAAAAAAACCTCTCACTATAATTTATTATTCCACCATAGTCAAAACACTACAAATAATTAATTACGTGTGAAACAAAATCTCCACACTCACCATCTAAAGTATCATGTTATCATTAAAATTAATGAAAAAGTAGACTGTATTCCCTTTGACACGACAAGATGTCAACACCAAACTAATGATGGAGTCGCACGCCATATAAAAAGCAACAGAGTGCATGAAAACTTGAGGGCTCCTTTCAAGATTAATTAAGTATACATGACTCCATGGTTCTCACGAACCGAACGCACAATGAGAATGGACTCGCCTGTTGAATTTTTTTATTTGCAGAATGAATTTATTTGTATCATGTAAGGTTTTTTTTACGTTTTTAATTCAATATGACGCTTTTTTGTATCATGTTGAGTGTTTTGTTTGATGGAATACAGTGCAGAAAAAAGTTCAATGAAAATACATCCACTATAAACTTCGTTCCTCGATTTTTAAGCTAATTCCACTCTACTATTACTTTACTGTTAAGAATAAATTTAACTTAAAGAGTAGGTAATTACGTTTAGTGGACTTACGTACAGGCGTAAGTAATTATGATAGCTTGATACTGAGCTTTTGACAACATAAATTGTTACCAACGTGTCAGTCAATATTTTTTATGGGGAAGGTCGGTCAAAGCAACAGCCTACAGTAAATTTGACATTTCGTCATCTATACTAATATTATAAAGAGGTAAAATTGTTTGTAAGTTTGTAAGTTTGTATGTAGGGGGTAATCTCCGGAAGTAATGAACCAATTTTAAAAATTGTTTCACTGGTAGAAAGCTACATTATTCGGGAGTGCTATAGGCTATAAATTATAAAGATATCATGCATATTAGCTGAACTATCTCAATTTTTGTCTAGCCAGGCGGAAAAAAATTGCTCTTACAACAGAGTTATTTGCATGCGCTGCCTTAACAGTTGTATATAATTGAAAACAATGTATGGCAACCTGGTCCGCTTTGAATAGTTCTACAAAAAAGTCCGCGACACCATATTTCTATCTTTTATATTTTAGAAGATATAGTAGCTTTTATGTGTTAAAAAAGTATTTTTCGACGTACTTACCTTTGGACGATTTTTTAAACAACAAAATATTAAACCTTATCGAAAAAAATATTATTATGATCACAAGAACATCGTAGAGATGCGATTTGCCCAAAACAGTATGTCAATTGGTTAAATAGTTTCGAAGATAATATAAAATTACTAAATCGGAAAATGCCGCCGTCCATTCACGAACCGCATTAGAACATGCTTTGTACGGACGTTTTATCCATTTACCCATAGATGGCGTTGTGCATAATGACGCTCTCCAGTTATTATTTAACTTTCGTCGTTAGGTAGGTGAGTTGTACGCACTAAGTAGTTACTGTTGGTTGGATGTTGTTGGTCTTTAAAATTGTTTTGGTTGCTCGGTTTCTTAAAACACAAATACTACTTCGTTCTCATTCTTCGAGTTCGAAGCTGTGGTATTTCTGTTTTTGGGATATCGGACAGTTTCAGCGATTGTTTATCATGCCTAAAAAGAAATCACAACTTTCCCGTCAGACATCCCAGACAAGAGCAGCTCGAGTACGCCGTACGGAAGAGTCTGCTCTTGAAAATCATCAGCGCCTCTCGAGGAATAGAGAAAATATTTCGCAAGCACGCGCTGGGGAATCTAGCGTCTCAGTGATTTAAGGCAGCATGTCTCTGCAACAAGGGATAGGGAGTCTAGCGCTGAGCACTCGCAGCGGCTCGCTAGGCAAACTGTGAGAACATCGCAGGCCCGTGCTCGGGAATCTAGCGCTGAACTTGCGCAGCGTCTCAGTGATTTAAGGCAGCATGTCTCTGCAACAATGGATAGGGAGTCTAGCGCTGAGCGCTCGCAGAGGCTCGCTAGCCAAAGCGCGAGAACATCGCAGGACCGAACCACACTCATAATTTCATCACAAGTTAAAATGTTTACCGCCCAACGAAGTGGGCACGGGTCAGCTAGTTAATTATATTTCGTGTTCATTCATGCGTTCACTATTTCGTTATTTTCAGTAATTTATATAGTTTAAATCAAGTATTTGACATAGAATGTGTCAGAATTTAAAACCTTCAACATTTCCTCGTAATCACTTTCTTCGAAATGTTTCCGACATAACTTCGAACTTTGTATAATTAAACAAAAAAATCTACAAACAAAAAAATCTACAAACAAAAAAATCTACAAACAAAAAAATCTACGGATTGCTCTACGCCACAATCATCTAATTTGAGGGACTTTTGGAAAATGGTAGACTCCAGTTTCGAAGTATTATTGTAGGAGTACAAAAACGCATCGTTTTCGCAAAAATAAAATAAAACCACCTAACGCCTTGTAAATTATTTGCTTGCTTGATTTTGTTTGGGAACTAGTTACGACAGTGCTGTGACCTCGTATGTATTGGGCCCTATTTGACATGTCTTCTCTTTGTAAACGAGGCCGCCAAAAAGCTATCAATAGTGAATTCAGACTTTAACCAAACTGGAGGTAAAATCCCGTAATAAAAACGTACAGACGCCAGCACATCAAGCTACCCGAAACGGTCAAATTTTCCCAATCAACTTTGAACCTTATTCTTTAGCGATAAAGTTGAAAATCTATTAAAGAAATTTGACAGATTGTAGTAGCTTGATGATCTGGCGTCTTTACAAAATGTTGTCGCAATCGCATCATCATCTGCCTAGCCTTTTCCCAACTATGTTGGGGTCGGCTTCCAGTCAAACCAGCTGAATACCAGTATTTTACATGGAGCGACTGCCTATCTGACCTCCACAACCCAGTTACTGGGTAATACGATATCCCTTGGTAAGACTAGTTGTCAGATTTTTGGGTTTCTGACGACCCGTAACGAGATCGACTGCCAAAGACCCACGAATGACAACCGGGACCAACGGCTTAACGTGCTTTCCGAGGCACGGAGGGGTCTCAGTATGTAAAGATGGTCACCCATCCACAGAGGAACCGCGGCAAGCATAGCTTAACCTGATCAATCGACCCATGCGGATTTTATTACTTAGCTACAAGCCACTCCAATTTTTCGCAATCTCATATCGGCGGCAATCAATGACAAAAACTTGTCAAAAATCTAGATGAATTAGTGGTATTTTTGGCAAATCCAAATGAGATTACAATGCGACCGTTCTTGTAAAATACGGGAAGTGCCCCTAAGGTGTACGATTCCGTTACTGGAACGTTAATAGTATTAATAAAAATGTTTATATTGAATTTAATAGCTAGGCTATATAATAAATATAATAAAATAACTGCAACCCGTCTTTTATCCTCTTTCACTACAAACTACCATCAAAATATTGAATGAAACGTCCCGAAGTTGTTAGGACGCCAACTCAAGATTCACGAAGTACTTATGAATAAAACAAAAGAAATCTCTCGACTCTCGAAAAGGACTCGAAACACTTTATGGTACCACGTGTTATGTTGAAAATATTATACGGTTACAGCCAATAAAATGGCGGAATAGTGGTTATAAATTTTAAAACGCTGAATGAAATAAATTGAGATGTCGCATGTTGCTGGGAAACTTTTGGTTTAAGCAGAATTATAGTACCTATTTGGTATTCTAGAATGAGCTGCATGAATTTCGATTTTAAAATAGACTTTGGTACAGTTTGTTTTGAAATCGGTTAGTTTTGAATTCGAATCATGCGTGTTTCAGAATAAATATGGACCTCACATTATCAAGTCAACTTTTATCCATTAACTAAGCCTTTTATGTAGTTTTCAATATCAAACGTTTTAGAGGCTTTTGCTCCTTACTTGTTTTTGGCTTCATTTAAACTTTTGGAAATCCGAGTTGCTTTTATCATTTGAAGATAAATTAAAGTGACGAACAATGATGCGACCATACGAGGTATACTACTGACTTGCTGTTGCACGAATCTGAATAAAATACATTATATGGAGTTCGACTTAGGCGGACCTCATACTACCACGCGGCATGCTCCAGAACGTGAAACACGCACTCCACGCGTGATTTCTACATCCAAATTCAATAAAAATGCTCGGGGCATTTGGCTCCATTTCCCGCGCCCCATCGCGTGGCGCGTTGTAGTGTGAGATCCGCCTAAGGTTTCCTTAAAGGTTCGCGCACATCATGTCGGGTCGCAGCGGGTCGGGTCGCAGCGCAAAAAATCGCTCGTATGTGTTTTATATGAACTATCGCACACTACCGCGGCACAGCGGCCGCATATTCCGCCGCGGATATTGGTAGGGTGCGATGCGGCGCGCCCCGCCTCGCTGCGGCCCGACGTAATGTGCGCGAACCTTTAAAAGACTTCTCGCATCTCACATAAACAAAACAGTCCCTACAAGTTTCTCACTAACTAATTACATTGCAAGCACTAACTAATGTCAGTAGTGTGACGTCACTTTGTACATTAGGAGCCAACTTTAAGGCACCAGGAAACTGACACAAAGTAGTTTGGCAACAGCTGGTAATCAATAAAGATAAGTGCAAGCTGTAATGGCTTTAAAGACTCTTAGTAGAGGAAAACAGAGGGTAGGAACGGGGAGAAGCTAGATTGGAAACTGGATTGTTTTTGGGCTAATGAATGGGTTGAAAACATGTGTTGAAAGCAGGAAGTGGGCATTCGAGTCTGCCGGTAAGTATAGTTCAGGGTGGGGATTTAGTCACCTGCATTCGTCAAATGGTGATTCTACACTTCACACTATAAACAACTTAAACTATGAAATCGTGAAAAAGAAGATCAATTTCTCTTACAACAGAAATACAACAAAGAACGGCAGAGGCCGCCCGCCATTGACCTGGTGGTTATATATAAAAAGAGACCGAATTGCCTGAACCGACAACCCAAGACAGAATAACTTGACGCAGAAAAGTGAGGAGACCCATCCCTAAATAACGGGACCAGGGACAGAAGAATTTGTTATGCAACAGTAAACAGACTATTTCGAGCATGTCTGAAAAGTTTTTTTGTTACGAATTGGATATGGATTTCGTAGTAAAACTGGTTCAGTAGGACGGGTAGTATTATCTTCTTGACGAATGCAGGTGACTAAATCACCGCCATGTTGCCAATAGCTATGCAGGGCCTATTTAATAAAACACACAACCTGACAAAGGACAATGGGGCAATTATATACAATAAAAAACTGGCCAAGTGCATGTTGGACCACGCAAAATGAAGGGTTCCGTAGTTCAGGATGAATTTATCCCATAACCAAACTTAGCATTTGGTTGAAAAACATGTCCTCCCATACATCGATATACGTCACGGTCAATTCTCCAACTGCGAAAGCAAAAAAAAACAAACGATCATTATTTAATCAGAACAAAGGACGATGATGTGGAATTAGAGAAAGTCGTCTTGTAAACATAAATTCCATAACATAACACAACATAATTGCCTATGGCATTAGGTCCACCCTGTACACGTGTGCTTAACACTCTCTCTGCCATGGGAACCGCCGGCGACCCCCAAAAATTTTGTTCAGCAGGCCAAAGCACATTTTTTAATACTTCTGTCACATTTTCCATATCAGCACGCCAGTAGTTGTAAAAACTATTTGAATTCGGGAGGTAAGGGCGGAACCCACGGCGTCCGGAAAGAATTTTTTTTTTGAACCGCCAGTGTAGCCCACGGCCTTATTTTTTTTTTTTTAGAAAGGGAAATCATCAAATGACCCCTCCCGCTCTAGGTGGAGCGGAAGGGAGTGTCAGACTCTTACTTATTAAAACCCACCCGTGTTCCTTCCTTAGGCTTTTATGTTCCAGGGCAGCGGTAACCCTTTGGGACAATCCCGCTGACCCGGCAGGCTTCGGCCCTAACAGGCCCCCTTCCCTTTTGCTGACATCTCTTTGAGGCGCACGTGGAACACATACGCGCCGTCCGGCACGGGCCTGATCCTGATCGGACGGTGAGCTACCCATTACTCTTCGTCCGCAGGCCCGCGTAACCCATTGCCTCTTGTAATAATTTTGACTTTTGACTCACGGCGTTCACAAGCAGAAACTTTGGGACCCGCCGAAGGCCTCTATGGCCTCCTGAACATAAAAAGTTTTATATGTTGTCGGCAGGGTGTTAAAGTATTCAAAAAATAAATAAACTTGGAAAAGAAGTAAAAGAACTTGATATTAGCAGATTTAAAGCATAATACTAAAAAAATATCTGGAGAATTTATCCTGACTTGAGTTTTCCAAAAAGTTATAAAATATGAAACCTTAAATAATAATTATTTCGTTTGTGAAAGCCTTCTAATAAAATATTTTCTTTAGTTATAAAAATCTTTTTTCAAAAATAAGTACTACGATAATGATGTTGTGCCTACATTTGTTACTTGCTGTTAATAAAGAGAAACAAAAAAGACCCTTCTAACCCTTTTACTTCTTGAGCAAATAACGTTGAAGTTAGGGTAAGAAAGCGCGGACGGATAATTTCGTAAATCCACATTTTCGTGGGTTAATTTTCACTCTTAACAGTTTCTGCTTGACTGCACGGTCAATACCAATGTGGAGCCACTAGAAAAGTGGATTTAAAACGAATTATTATAATTAAACAAAAGGTGACTGACAAGGCAGATTGAGTGGACACGCCGGGAGGGGACGCCCTAGAAGGACATAAATAGTGACTTCATTATTGCTGTTCTTCATTAATTCCGATTCAGCCTGTCCCTTGCTGCCCTCTCCGAGCGACGCCCTAAGCCGAGGTCCGTTCCCCACAGGGGTGCCCTTAGCGTGGGGTTGCTTGGTTTTTAAGCCCTGGCTGGAGACCTTAATTTATTGAGCCATCCACAACAGGCGAGCCCCGTTAAGCAGACGACAACCTCAGAGGAGATGAGAGAGTGAGTGGGAGATGGGGGAGGATGCGTGATGCCATTCCCAAAAAAAAAAATCTGTTCTTCAGAAAGGTTAGGTGCGTAGTATTAGATACCGACTTGCATACCTATATGACCAAATATATGAACGTAAATGAGGCAGAAGGAGTATTGTTAGGATCGTAGCATTTGGCGTTCTATAGTTTTTACCTACTCCCATAGAAAGAAGGCATGCGTTTCTGTTTATGTTATTTTAAGTAGGCTGGCTATCTTGGGTAACATTTTCTGCATTTTTTTTTAAACTGTTTTTAATTTTATGCAGGGCTACAGTAACAGATTTATGGCAAATGCAAATATTACCACAAAAAAACTAGCTACATATTATGTTATTCCCATTTTTCTTTATAGGAAAAGTACGATTGGTGCCTATACAATAAAGTATATTTTATCAATTAACAACATTCTAAGTAATAACTGCCGCACGGGTCGATCAATTAGGTTAAGGTACGCAGCGAAACGAACTTTGACAGCCGTTATGGGTAGTCAGAAGCCCGAAAGTCTGACAACCAGGCTTATCAAGGGGTGTCGTATTACCCAGTGACTGGGATGTGGAGTCCAGATAGGCAGTCGCTTCATGTAAAATACTGGTATTCAGCGGCATCCAGTGAGACTGGAAGCCAACCCCAACTTAGTTGGGAAAAAGGCTAGGCAAATGAATAGAAATGATTTTCTTGAATTTCGTATACTTAGCAGAAAAAAAATACAGCAATCTTAAACATCAGGCTTTGAAAATCCAAATGTGTTCGCATTTTCGGTGGCAAGCAACAAAAATGCGAACCACAACGACACCAACTTTCGAAATTAAAGCTATTTTTCACTTAGTAGTGTCTTTTTTGGAAGTCGGTTGCTTTTTTTTTGCAGAAAAGTTTTTATCCAAGAACACAATGCCACTTTTATCCCAAAAACTCACGTAGCCGCTCATTTCACAGCCCCAACCTAAGTGGTGGATTCGCAAGAGCGTCGAGTGGTTTTCTAAGTGAAAACAAATGCTTCCCACCATCCGTGAAGCGAGCAATTTATTCAAATAAAACAAAATAGCGCCCACTCCAACCCACAGGACTTTTAGAATAGAACGTTCTGGAATTTTGACTTTCTCTCTTACACATGTTTAGAAATAGCCTGGTCTGGGTGCCTGGTGGGCTAATTATGGGTGGTTTTCTAGTAATGAACGTGCGTAATGGTAAATGTTATGTATGAAGTGGAGAATTTACGTATAATTTTGCACTTCAGAATGAATTAAACTCAAACTCAAAGCATTTATATCAATTAAACCATTTACAGGCACTTTTGAATTGGCAAGAAGTCGGTCAGTCAGAAAATATGAAGCTAGTTGCTCGTTCTAAAGCGTAGGTACCTATGGAGAAGAACGGACAAGAAACTCCATGGACACTCTTTTAAATTATATTTTTACAAAAATATTAGTTACATCATTTATTTTTAATTATATGTGAGAACGATGTAAAAAAAAAGACACGCGTTAAAAGCGTCCAGCAAATAGTAACAACTGACGGCGCCCGTTCACGAACATGACGCATATATTATCAGCACCTTTCAGCTAAACCATTTTGAAGGGAGCTAAAATGAAGGAATACCATTGAAGCATCCTATTCAGTTTGTATTAAGCACCTATTTAAAAGCAATTAGTCGTGAAGCAAAAACTTTTGTTATCATTATATTCTACAAAATACATAGTAATCCTACTAATATAATATTATAAATGTGAAAGTTTGTATGTTTGGCATACAGATAGTTTGTAACCTATATGCTTTTTATCTTGGTAGTACGTTCCCTTGGGTCAGTTTCCGATCACCTCTCCGCGGGCGTAGCCGCTGGCAAAAGCTAGTACTTACCTATTATAATATATACTTAAATCAAATATAACGTCGCCGAAGTATTGAAAAAAAAAGTTAAAAATTGAGTCAATAATCAAAGAAAACGGAAGGAAATTTTCTCATCCGGGTTGGTTGTCAGTACGAAAAAAACATTGATCCACGGTTGATCCCATTGATCCCACAAATCCCAAATCATAAACCTGTCAGTTTTGACACGACCTTAGCGAACATGGAGTTTATCGGGTATCAACCGTTCAAGATGAGTGAAATATTTTTAATAATATTAATCTACAAAATTCCAGCAGAACCTGAATACCAATATATTTTTTTTATCAGAGGAACTGTTTAAGAAAAAAACTAACGTAGATAGGTTTTTTTTTTTCATTTTTCGCATGGTGAATCTAGGCGTTGCGCGTTGGTTTATTATTTTATTTATAAGCCTTTTTATTATTAGGCGTTGGTGCTTAGATCAGATATTACTTCGGATATCAAAATAATTACGTACGTCACTATCTTTTAGTGGACATTACACACTAGAAATTTCTAAATGAGGAGACATTTTGTGGATTAGTTTTGATGTTTTTTTCAACACCAAGAAAATGATGATTCTAGGCCCTATCTTCTCTCCTCTTATAATATAAGATATGCATACGGCCTTCGTTAGACTCTACGCGAAGGAAAACTGAATATATATTTTGTGTATAAGTACTAGCATTTGGGCCGCCATTTAGTACTTAACTTTTATATTCTATCAAGCCCCAAAAAAATTAAAAAAATTAAATAATCCACACGACAAAGAACATTTGGTCTCCACAAAAATGTTGAATACTATAAAGGTGTACCATAATTAGGTCACGTAGCTTGATGAGTACGCAAGCCTTTGAGCAGCGCTTTATTCCGAAGTTAAACCCAATGTTCCTAGTACCTTTTGGACCAAATAGGTCCTAACAAAACGTAGGCTTCAGTAATAATAAAATGTAGGCATTCTTTTAAACTTCTACCGTGAGACACGTGGGTGATGATTTATCTTTTTTTTTGTCGTTAATGTCCCACTGCTGGCCAAAGGCTTCCCTAGTCTCTTTCCACCTTTCTCTGTCCAGAGCTGGCAAGGACCAATCTTTATCAAAGGAGTCCAGCTCATCTCACCATCGCCGTCTGGGCCTGCCGCGATGTCGTTTCCCATTAAGCGGGACCCACTGGGCCGTAAGATTGGCCCACTAATCGTCTGACATGCGGCGGATATGTTCAGCCCAATTCCATTTAAGATTTAACTTTGGAAATATTTTAAGATGTAAGTATTATTAAGTATACTTTCTACTGTTCACGGTCTGACTGTTATATGTAAGCTAATCATAGCCTTTTCCCAACTATGTTGGGGTCAGCTTCCAGTCTAACCGGATGCAGCTGAATACTGGTATTTTACATAGAGCGACTGCTTATCTGACCTCCGCAACCCAGTTAATGGGTAATACGATACTCCTTGCTAAGACTAGTTGTCTGGTTGTTGTGTTGTTGTCTTTTGTAAGCTAATATGAAAACTAATAAACTTTTATGAATCAGTATAAAGTCATAACATAGAAAGCAGATTGTTATATTTTAGTTTTAGCAACGGAATTTTCCATCGAATAAGCAGCATTCGTACTTACAGGGAAATAATAAACCGATTATAATATTAATATTATTAACAATATTAATTTATTTTCAATCAGTCAATCGTTTGTGAATTTGGCATTCGAAATTATAATCAAAGAAAAGCATTTACAGTTGACTTGATTAAGTTTCAATTTGAGATATTTAATTGGGCCGGCGGGGTAGATCACGGCCCACTCCCTCTTGAAGAGCTAGGCTGTGTCACATCAGTGGGATGGGAACATTATAGGCTGATTGTACTAATTCGACATTCTGGCCGGCAGAGAACCAAAGTTGTCGACATAGCTCACAGAATAAGTAAGCTTCATTATCCCAGACAACCAACTGATTACACAAACTCTCAAATTAAGCACTAAACTTGCGACACTCAAACGCGTATGTCGCAGCCGCTATGACACGACATTGTCTGGGCGACTATAAACTGTGACAAAATGTCTGACGTGAGACGGAAACGCGTCATAAAAATGTCACTTGTTCGTGATAACTTTTATGACTAAGCCGCACTTGTTGTCGACATATAAAAAATAACTGGATTTTTTTGAGCGTGAAAAAGGTAGTATCCATTGAATTGGTGCGAGGGATTTTGTGTACGAAGACCGGACTAAGTAGATAGAAGGATGAGTACTTACTAAAGGAATTTATGAAACGGATGACAGTGGAATGTTCCAAGAAGGACACCAATTGTTTTTGATTTTGGCCTTCAAAAACGAGCAGTTGTGGCCCAGTAATATCTGCTTCAACTTGCGAGTTGTTGGTCGTGAGTTCAAACCCAGGCAGTTGATTGCACTCCCGCGCTCGGCCGGTGTAGTGGATTACGGCCACTCTCTCTCAGAAAGGATATTTAAGTTCCAGCTGTGGACAAATTATAGACGGATTATGTTATGCTTATGCTTCAAAAGCGACAAATGCATAGTGTATGCCCAGATATGAACGTGGACGACGGAAAAAATAATATTCCTAAAATAAAAAATAATATTATTTATATAAATATTATTTAAATAATATTTTATATTCTTATTAGCCGACCCCAACATTGTTGGGAAAAGGCTAGGCAGATGATGATTTTATATTCTTATTAGAATAATATAATAATATATTTTGAGCTCAGGTATTTATTTTAGTTTAGGTTTTTATGGTCTAGGATACCAAATAGATCATTGACGAAATTTGGACCTTTCGGGCACTCCAATCTTTCTCATTCTATGACATAAATTATTTGAAATTGAAAACATATAATTTAGGTACTTACTTTGAAATATTTTGCACATATTTCTATTTTATTACGAAGAGCCGATAGTAAATTTCAACGACAGTAGACATTTATATACATAACATAACCAGCCTATAGTGTTCCCACAGCTGGGAAACTGCTACAGCTGGCTGCTCTCGGTAAGAGGGAGTGGGCCGTAATTCACCACGCGGGCCCAGTGCGGGTTGATAGATGTTAGATGTCTTCGAATTTTTGGCTCTAGGACATGCTGGCTTCCTCACAATGTTTTCCTTCACCGTTTTGAGAGCAGTGGCGATGAAATAATTTATACAAAGTAAAGCGCCTGTCTGGGTTCGAACCTACGGCCTAGAACTCGTAAGTCGCGGCCGGTACGACTGGGCCACCACTACCTTCATTTTCACTGTCACGACCTTCTTAAAAAAATATTGAATTACAGCAAATCAATCTATTGAATTTCAATACAACATAGATATTACATTTAAATATCAATGCTGGTAAATTTTGTGGCTTTCAATTGTTTCAATAAATCGTTTTAACTATGAATAATATTGTATCGAATCAATATTTAATTGTGTCTGCGAAAGTTTCAACACTATTCATATAATGCTTCCATTATTATATCTAAAACTGTGATTTAATGTTTTGAATCAAATATTATGTTTTGAATAGGTAAGTAATTTGCGCCTGTATGTGATTTCAGCTAGGAAAGTAGAGAATCAGTAAACTTGTTTTAATATACTTCCTATAGATCGCTACAATGAAAGATAAATCATAACATTTCAAACAGATTTAGTTCAATTGCAGCTGCAGGAACAGAAAAAAACCGGTCAAGTGCGAGTCGGACTCGCGCACCGAGGGTTCCGTACAGATTTGTAGGTATGTAAATAGTTTAGCACGAGTTTTTTTTTTGTATTGTTACTGCTACGGTTTTCGGATTTTTTCCTTTACTTGTGCTACATGATATTACTTCTTGCAAAATTTCATGATTCTAAGTCAACGGGAAGTACCCTATAAATTTTGATTCCCTTGAGAGTGTCGAAATATACGTTTTTTGCGGCATAAACGGCCGTATCTTTTTTTACGTTAACTTAGAAGTTTAATTTTTTCACAGCTCCAAAGGACTGTAGACCTGAGTATGGTTTTAATTTCAACTCGATACCTCCACACATTCCCGAGATAAAGGATCTTGGCAGACAACAACAAAGTGATAATATAACTTTTCCGTTTTTTCCTTTTGAGGTATGGAACTCTAAAAATGTTCACTTTACTGATACTGTTATTCACCATGTATTGATAGATAGATAAATTGACATTTCACTTTTAAAGGGTACAACCTAACTTATGCAACTATCTGGCCGAACACTGCAAGAGACAGGGCTTATATTTTTGTTTATATAGATTTTTGTAGCTTTTAACTTCTGTTCCTACAAACAATTATGTATCATCTATGTTACGGGTTTGGTTTTCGCACTTATTCCTTCAAGTGGAGCATTATTATTGTGCGTGAATTATGTATCACTTTTATCATGCTCAACTTTAGATATAATATAAACATTTTTTTATATACCTATTGTCATAATTACCACGCTTGGCACATGGATTGGAGATCGGATTGTATTGTTGTATACAGACAGAATGACGCATCATTTCCTGAAAATAATCACGGAGAATATAATGGCAGTCGCAAAAACTCATTTTTTTATGAAAGAATAAAAGGCGATTTTATATTTAAATAATAATAATCTACTTAAATAATACTAGACAATTAAAAAAAATTAAATTGGTTTTATTCATGACTACATCATTCAGATATATTATGACTCGGACTTCTAAAGTAATCGCGCGGCCGTAGGTAATTATTTCAATGAAACTGTCGAGACATAGTACTGCTAGTGCTTACTTTATTATACTGTGCAAATACACAATAAAAGTGGCCAAAAAGCAGAAAAATATATACGTATTCTGTAAGTCTCTCGACCAATTGGCGATGTCCGACTTGGAAAACTACGTGCTCATACTAATGAGCACATAGTTTAATATTTAGTTTCATAGTTTAGTTTTGTTTAGTCTAGGCAGTAATTCAGGATTACTCATTAGTACTAACTTATTAGTTAGTACCTAAGTTAGTACTAATGAGTACTCTTGAATTACTGCCTAGACTAGAAAAATAGTATCTATTAAGAATCAACTTAAATCCATATTTCTCTAACGTGAACAATGAGTTTGTAACATAAAGGGGAATGAAAATTACGTATTTGTAGATACATAGACGTAAGTAATCTTCTGTCTTTTGTTTAAACCTTCGGTTATAGTCCTTTGTCTGATACGTCTTTAATTAGTACTATCGGATCATATTATGTGTTAATTATACCTATTTTGTTAGCTTATTACTCGAACTGCACGAATTTTCTCGCCCGTTTTGGGCGAGTAAATTCGTTCCTTTTCGAATCGTTACTTTATAGTAATATTATTTTTCTACCGGCGACTCGCATTAATTTAATTTATTTGTGAGCAAGTCGACAAAATTGCAATAAAGTATAGAAAAAGGACAATAGCGCACAGAAGTGATAAGAATTAAATATTATAAATTAAAAATGTGCCTAATACATATTACTGGAGTTGTCGTTGCATCCACAAACAAATTAACTTCGTGCGGACTCGCCTATAGAAAAAATAATATAATTATTACAGTGACGATTCGCCCGTTTCAGGCGAGAAAATTCGTGCGAATCGACTAATGACCCATTTTGTTACATTCAAGGTACGAATTTTAATTACCTTATTACTTGAATTGAACTTCTGCTTTTATATCTAGTGTAGTTAGCTAACAATAAAATAATTTGCTATTTTAGGTAGGTAGTAAAGTTACTCCTGTTAATTTACTTAGTTAGTAAAGTTCTTGCGGAAAGCGCCAGTTTAATTGTCTTAACATAATTAAGTTTAATATTATGGATAGATAGGTACCGTAAAACGGGGTGTATAGGGATATAGGGGTTAATCGGGACGAAACTTTAAAATGGATTTTAACATTGAAATAGTTGTTTTTTTTTTTGCCAATATGGTCTCTAATGTGTTTATTATATTATAATTAACGATTAAGTGTCCTTGTTGGCAATAAACTTTATTAAAACAACGTTAAAATCCATTTTAAAGTTTCGCCCCGATTCACCCCTGCATCCCTATTCACCCCGTCTTACCGGTACTTAAAATGTGAAAGCGTTCTTCATTCGTGTTATTCATTCATGTTTTTCGTAGTCTTGTAAATACTAAATAATCTTCTGCTAACAACAGGAGCTCCACCCGATCATCGGTCCGTATCATCCAGCTGCTGCCAGTCACCCAGTGAAGATCGTCGCTCCACCAATCCTGAGGGAAACCTACCCTACGCTACACTCAAGAAACCGTCAGTTCCTATCTAGCCCAAAACACTCGATCATCAGCTCGTCTCATCCAGCTGCTATCAATCATCCAGTGCAGACCGTCGCTCTACCAATCCTGAGGGAAACCTACTCTACGCTACACTCAAGAAACCGTTAGTCCCTTTCTAGCCCAAAATACCCGATCATCAGCGCGTCTCATCCAGCTGCTACCAATCACCCAGTGAAGATCGTCGCTCCACCAATCCTGAGGGAAACCTACTCTACGCTACACTCAAGAAACCGTCAGTCCCTATCTAGTCCAAAGTACCCGATCATCGGCTCGTCTCATCCAGCTGCTACCCAGTGAAGATCGTCGCTCCACCAATCCTGAGGGAAACCTACTCTACGCTACACTCAAGAAACCGTCAGTCCCTATCTAGCCCAAAACACCCGATCATCAGCTCGTCTCATCCAGCTGCTACCAGTCACCCAGTGAAGATCGTCGCTCCACCAATCCTGAGGGAAACCTACTCTACGCTACACTCAAGAAATCGTCAGTCCCTATCTAGCCCAAAACACCCGATCATCGGCTCGTCTCATCCAGCTGCTACCCAGTGAAGATCGTCGCTCCACCAATCCTGAGGGAAACCTACCCTACGCTATACTCAGGAAACCGTCACTCCCTATCTAGCCCAAAACACCCGATCATCAGCTCGTCTCATCCAGCTGCTATCAATCACCCAGTGAAGACCGTCACTCCACCAAGCCCACAACCCCACCCTAAAGCCCACTCAAGCCTACTCAAGAAACCGTCAGTCCTTATCTTGCCCAAAATAGCTCATTCTAAACGGGCTGTTCCACTACACTCCAAAACCCATTGTTCTCATAATTTTAATGTTCATACATTGATTCCACTGAGCTCCAAGACGTAGCTCATCTACAAATCATAATATCAAACCTATATTTGTCAACATAATTATCGAAGCAGATATTAAATTACGTACTACAGTTAATATATAGCCGTTATATATCGCCATAAACGGATCGCGTCAAGTCAATTGCGATTTATATAAGATAAATAGGGGGCAGATATGGTAATGTGAACATCAATCATTATTACGCCCCACGCTACCTTTGAAAGCTGATATTTGCACTGGTTTGATTTATAGGCGGAAGCGAGAAGATGCATTATTCATTACTAGCAGCGCCCCGCGGTTTCACCCGCATAAGTGTCGATCCTGTGGGAAAATCGGGATCAAAACTATCCTATGTCCTTTCCTAGGACTCAAACTATCTCTATACCAAATTTCATCTAAATCGATTCAGCGGTTTAAGTGTGAATAGGTAACAGACAGACACACTTTCGCATTTATAATATTATTATGGATTTTTAGACTCACTTAGGTAAACACTAGACTTACTTAGATTGAGGGGCTTGTGGCTAAGACCAAGACCCCTCCATGCCTCGGAATGCACGTTAAGCCCTTGGACCCGGCTGTCATTCGTGGCTCTTTGACAGTTGCTAAAGAGCTGTATCTAGGTATTTGTGATCAAATACACGCTACGTCTTACAACTTATACCATAGCCTAAACGCATAATATATCATAGGCAATCGTAAATAGTTGATAATGTATGTTTGCACTAAACTCAGTCGCGTTATACAATAAGCTGTACATTTATCTCTTTATGTCACATAAGTGCGCATATTTTCTGTATACAGGGTGGCAGGGAGATGGACAAACAACCTTACCATGGATTCATTCGTTGAAGCAATTTGCCGGTTATTTAAAAAAAAAAAAACATAGTTTTGAGTTAACTTCTTTTCACTTCTCATGCTCTAAAAGTTCGTCTTCATGTTGTGCGTAGGCGACATAAAGTCGCTTTTTATGTTCTAGTGCTTAAAGTAATATTTTTTTCTAAGACTAAGATAATCAGTCCCAACAGCCACACGCACTATAAAACGTCGCAGATTATAGTCGTTATATTATTTCATTTGCTTTAATTTATATCACTTCCGTGTTTTCTATCGTTAATTTCATAAAACGAGATAAAATACACACATCAAAAGTGTCTAGGGATCAAGCATTTTTATGCGGATTTCTTGAGATTGAGATGTGGCTCTGTAATACATTTATGATTTTATAAATTTATATGGATCCTTTTTGGTGCATTTCATAATTTGAATCAGGAACTGTGAATCAAATTCGAGTAAAAGATGAAAATCAGCTGTCAATATTTTCCCTATAAAAACATACAACGCATTGAAGACATTATTAGTGCTACTGTTTCCCTACTACTGATTAAAACCAACGTTATTATGGAGCGGCGACGTCATTTAAGCAGGGAAGAAATGCTCAGAGCCGTGGGAATGATAGAAGCTGGTTCCCGGCAACGTACTGTGGCTTTAGCTCTGAATACAAGTCAGAGTGTTATCAGTCGACTTTGGACACGTTACCGAAGCACTGGTACCGTGGCTGAGCGCCATGGAGGACGATATCGCTGCACCACACGGAGACAAGACCGATACATTCAAATCTTAACTCGAAGAGTTCCAACAATAACCGCCATGATGTTAGCCGTGAGGCTTCATCACTCTTCAGGGAACTTAATTAGCGACCAAACAGTCAGAAACCGCTTGCATGAAGTGAACCTTCATTCCCGAAGACCGCTACGGGTACCACCTATAGCAATGCACAATCGTAGGATTCGATATCAATGGGCTCTTGAACACAGAAATTGGGCAGAAGAACAATGGCGTTTCGTGTGCTTTTCTGATGAGTCTCGTTTTGGTATGAGACCGGATACAAGACGTATACGACACTGGAGAACCCCTGGACGCCAACAGCGATTAAAATCCTGCCAGGAAGTCCATCCTTATAGTGGTGGAACCATCATGGTATGGGCGGGTATTTGGATCGGCGGAAGAACTGAGTTGATTTGGATCAGAGGCAACCTCAACGCTCAAATTTATGCTGAGACGATTGTATCAGACGTCATCGTTCCTCTACAAGTGCAAATCGGCCCCTTATTTCAGTTAATGCATGATAATGCACGACCGCACACCGCAAGAGTTGTAAGACAGACTCTCGCCGCAGCTAACATCAATGTCCTGCCCTGGCTTGCTCAGTCGCCAGACTTGAACCCGATTGAGCATGCATGGGATATGCTACAGAGAAGAGCTCTGCCGAATATGGAGGGTATCCAGTCGCAAGAAGACCTTTTTTTGTTGTTGCAACGAACATGGGCTGCCATTCCACAGCGTGATTTGGATGAACTCATTTTGAGTATGCCAAACCGATGTTCTTGTGTTGTTAGTGTTCGCGGTAGAAACACGGATTATTAATTGTTTAAGTTACCCAATAAAATTTTAAAGAAAACTGTTATTTCAGTCTTTTTTTCGAACTTTTGTGTTAGTGGTTCAAATGTCAAAAATCCCTTTATTAGGAAAATGGCAAATTTCTTTATTAATGCAAAGGTGACTTGGTTTATCGTTACTGTGACAAACGAAAACACTTTATTTGATGAATCCTTAAAGAAAATTTTAATTAATATCAATCAGGAGAAAAGTTATTGCAAAAATATATGTTGATCCCTAGACACTTTTGATGTGTGTAGTTGTCATTTATTATTTAACACGTTCGAGGACGCTACCACTTGAGACTGTGTACCAAAATGACACAGTAAATGTCCATACAAATTATACGACGTATGAGTACGTAGCCTCCCATGAAAATATATTGTTTTAAAGACATCATGACACAACCGTTTTATCACGTTATCGTATAAATACGTTATGTCATTAAAAGTAAGTTAACTAGACGTGAACGGGATTAATTCATAGTAAAATAGTATACTGTCTGGCTAAGGAATAATACATAAATCAAATAAACTAAATAATTACGATGTTTTGTCGCGGCAAATATTACGATACGCCACGAAATGTTTAGCGAACGTGAGCGCACCCCGCAGTGACGCAGCCGCATTGAATGTAGGAGCGCGGTAGGCGCGCGCGACGTATTTACACGTTGTGCGTGTGTGAGCACCGTTCCCGCCCACTGCCAACGGCACTTATTTGAAATAGTTTAAAACTTACTCTACGTGACAGTAAAGCTTCGGGTATTTTAAATGTTGTGACACAAGATACATTCAATAGGATTTTAACTTGAACGTTCATCGGAAATGTACGTTCTGTCGTAAAGTAAAAAAATTATTTGGACGTCATTGTACGTTGTGCCATATCAAAATTTCGAACGATGACGTATAATCTCGTTCTGTCCTCGAACGTGTTAAAAACGCAAAGAAACATTTTTATGACTTGGCAGTATGAAGTAGGTACTTAAGTCGAATGACACATGTTGAAAATTAAAAAAGAAACTTTTAAAAACTTTCGTGACGGGAATTACTTAGCTACTCTCTTCTTCAATTTCGCAACATTTTTGAACAGTGAAAATACCGTTATATACTTTATGCCTGTTTTATTTTCTCAAAATCGAAGTTAATAGCAGAGTGTATAACTTGGGCATAAACGAGCCATTTTACCCCTCGACTTAACTATCCAACCTCGCCATAAACTTCTCGGGATAACATGGCTTCTTTTATGCACTAGTTGTACAATCTACTATTTTGAAGACGGTTTAATTTTTTTAAATTACTTCTTATTATAACTAAATATATATTTTTTTTATTCAAACAACACACACTCAACTTTTTCTTATCGTTAAACAAAATAACTGTCGGCGTATTGTCGCCGCGCTCGGAAGCCAGCTGTAGCGTTTTGTAAGTGCATCGTGCATGGATCAATCTAGCTAATCGCTAAGGTTCTGCTGCTACAGATCTTGTTGTTTTCTTTTCTTGTTTTTGTAATTATAGGTTACTACTTTATTTATTGATTTATAAGAATAAAATTTATGTATTAGGTATGCTGAAACTGTTTGTTCTCCCCGTCACTTGTCCCTAAAGGTTCATTAGAAAACCAGCGTCAGACAGCATTTCTGTCTGTCATTCATGGAAATGAACCTTTCTGGCGCAGCCGTGAGGCACACATTATTCTTTTTATTGACGTGTAAAAGTATTTGTACGAACCCACTTACAGAAAATAAATCATTTATCATTTATTTCGCAATTGATATTTTGTATTTCACGAACTGTGACAAAATAAAATGTATACATTATTTCTAAATGAAGGCTTAAATGGTGAGAAAAAAAGGAGATTCATTGGTTTTGTGATCTATAACGGAGCGGATTTAGCGGAGCCTCCCAATACAGGCATTACTTGCTTAAAGGGAGGCTCCATTCACTAATCTGTTGTAGACTAATTTATGTTGGAGAAATAAATATTTATTTTTATTTTTGATATAACCACCGTAAATGGTAGGTCTTTGTGAATAAATAACATCCGCAATATCCATAGGTAGCATTTTCGTGTAACGTGTTTAAGAACTGGAAGGTAATTTTTGGACCAGTCATGTCGATACAGCACAATTCAAAACAAAATGAACAATTTACTTACTGCTAATAGCATTATAATGAGTTCTCAGACAGAATAGGTACTATTCCTAATTGAATTCCGTAAGCAATCAAATTTTAATTATCCTCCATCAAACTCAAAGCGAAGCCTCCATTGAATCAAGATTTCACGAAACCTAAACAATTCCATTTAACTCTAATTATACAGTTGCTTTTAGACATAACAGAACAAAGCATTTAAATAAAACGTACAGCATTGTAATACATACTCGTAAGTACATCTAATTACCACTGCATGTCGACAAAAGGAGTGTCCCCAAAGAATAAACGCAAAACAATCGCTTTGTTTCAAATGTTCTAGAATGTACTCTAGATTTGTTGTCCCTCTGTTTGAGGAACAAAAAGTTGGCCTCAAGCGAATAAACGCGGGAGTTAAAAGCTTTGATCTAGGACAGCTAGGAGCTTAGAATTAAACTATTCAGAGCTCACAGAAGTGAAACAAAGGAATTGGATTTTTTGATTTAATAAGGCCGTGTTTCTAGTAAGTCGTTAGTGTTTTTCACAAGTTTATTGGTTGGTTTTGTGGTTGACCAAAAAATTTCGTGGAGTATTATGCAGGGTTGCAAGCGTTACTGTTAAGCATGAGTTCCTGGGGTCGATTCCTAGTACCCTAATTGAGTAACACTCTATTAATCGGAATCTGAATAATTTTGAAGCAAATTGCTAATCCATTGCTTCATAGAAAAATTTGTCTGCTCAACACGTAAATAACGCAATGAATAAAGAAAAGAAAAATAAAGAAATATATTTATTTAGCACAGACCAAAAGACACAATACACCAGATACATACATCAGATAAAAACCACCAAGAAAAAAAAAAGGGTCAAATAAAAAGTGTAAAGTACGAAATGAACGAATGTACGAATGTTGTTGAACTGTCAAAATAAAACCGATTCCGATTGATAATGTGTGGTCGGGTAATCTTGTAGGGTTTTCCCGTCAGGATTTTTTTCAGTCGTAGCTGGATTTGTGCTGTTTCACAAGTTTGTTGGTTAGTTTTTTGGGTGACCCTAAAATTCGTGGAGTATTTAATGGAGGGTCTAGTGGTTGCAAACGCTGTCTACTATTGAGCATGAAGTCCTGGGTTCGATTCCCTGGCCGAGCAAAGTCTTATAGGGTTTTTCCATCTGGAATTTTTCAGTAGCAGTCCGAAATTGCCCGCTTGATGGCAAAAGGCTCGACCCTCGTTATATTGGATCTTAATATAAGTGGCGGAATATGTGAGTGTATATGATAAGTACACCGCTGCTTAACCCATCGAGAAATACAGGCGTGACGTGATGTTATTCCAATCTCTTATAAATATTAAAAGTAGATGACGAATAATATTGTCATTTAGCTCAACGTAGGTTGTAATCAAATGCAGCTGAATACTAAATGTATGCGGTGATACAGACTGCCACTAGGGAATACGTACAGAACCTGCCTGAGTATTGTGGTCTAACTTTTTTTTGCAGGTATTTTATTTGCGATAATTCACATTTCTTTGAACACCCGAGGTTAACAGTGTTCCATTTAATTTTTTTTCAGTTTTTAATGCACATATCATACTCCATAGAAAAGGGAGGATTCTCCGACCAGACGGGTGTTGTTTCTGACGGGAAACTGCCCGATGATTCATGTGGGGCGTTGCATATAATGCTAGTTGCGCTGTAAACTCTGCTTGCGAGATGTAGAATTTTGCGTGACGTTAATATGACGCGTAGTTCGCTTGTGGCGTTGTAGATACCGCTACAAACACTTTCAAAAATTCATCCGTGTTGTAGCAAAATCGATGTTTGTTCAATAGTATGAAATATTTCTCCCTTTTTCGAATTTTTATGACGATTTTTCAAACGTTACTTTGAATATAAATGATGATTGTTAGTGCTTCGCGTCTGAATTCCGGATTTAGAATAAATGAAATTATTGCAGTGCTCGTCAGCCCCAGGCTTTATTTTTGTAATCTGTGTGAAAGTTGCAATGTTTTGTTCATTGCTGTTCGGGACAATAGCGTAATTTGATACGCAATATACGAAAAAGGGTTTGTATTTTTTTTTCAGTATTACAAACTGTTTTGTCACATGGAATAAAAGTGATTGCCATGTTCATACCGGGTTAGTAAAAATTAAATCAGTAGTAAAATTCTATTACAAATTACTTATCCGTACGAAGAAGAGTGGGGTGCGTCTTCGTGGATGTTTTATTTAATAAGTTTAATTTTATAAAGGTCACGTGAACAGGTGGCGTCATTTATAATTCAATAAAAATAACTAAAGAAAGCTTAAATCCATCCTCCTTGTAAAAAGTAGGTACTAGGTTTTATAAAATAACACAAGTATATTTTTCTGAAAAACATACGAACTATCCTACACGTTTATGATCACGTGGGTGTTATATGCATGTTTATCAACGTACCCAGCACCTATTATGCCTAATTCAACCTTTACCTTCAGAAACAAAACACCAACAACAAACAGATTCTAGTGAAATTCTCGGCGCTACAAAGCCATATTTTTTTCTAATCAAAGTGAGTATTTCTCGTTTGTAGTAGCAAATACAGTCACAGGTGCGGAATAGGGCGCAAAAAACAAGCTCTGTTACTGGGGTAGTAACGAAGTTTGTGACGAAGAAAATGAGTGATGACTGTGTCCAAATAAACTTTTTTTCTTTATTTTCTTTCTTTCTTACTTATTGTGCCACAGCTAAAAAGTTGGCTGTCTTGACAGGGTCTAGAATGCGTTAGGTATATTTTTGCTGTGAATTACTCCTTATACACTTGAGGTATGTGACACATATATGACGTGTACGTGATGAAATATACATGTATATTACTACACATGTAACTCACGCTTGAACTGTACCAACAGAGACGAGTTTATGCACGAATTTTGAAGAATTTTTTACACGTCATGGTCTGGGTATTTGTGCAATATGTTTAGGTACTTACATATTTACAAAAACTCATGCCTACTTCGCATTGGAATTTGGAATTTGCAGAAGCTACAGAACGCCACCTGCTAAGATCTTTATAAACTCCTTGTGCTTCTTGTAAAATGTATGTACAATTTCATTGTATCAGATGTAAGTAAATAAATGATATAGACGAATATCATTTACATAATGCCATTCGCCTACATAATATCATTTGTACACTTACTGACTACATGCAGTGTTTTTAATTATAATCAAAAACAAAAAATATAGCCATCCAAACTAATATTATAAATGCGAAAGTGCGTCTGTTACCTCTTCATGCTTAAACCGCTGAACCGATTTAGATAACATTTGGTATAGAGATAGTTTGAGTCCCGGGATCTTTCCCGATAATATCTTTTCCGGGAATATCGGGATAAAAACTATCCTATGTCTTACATACGATAGTTTTTATCCTGATATTCCCACGCGATCGAAACTTACGCGGGTGAAACTGCTAATAGTACCTAGTTGACAATTGTCATTAACTTTATTATTGAAATATGTACTGGCGCCTTACCTTGATCGTGCTTTTTTCAAACCACGCCTATAAATAGCAAAAAGTCCACAGTGCACACTTTAGCCTCATAGCCTAAAAACTCATCTTTCACTGTGTAACAGTTTGCTAAAGACGACGTCAGGGAAATATCGTCTTATAAACACTTTCGGAGCAAGGCCAGCCGTATATTTAGCCCCCAGTTAAAAGGCCAGCCATATATTTAGCCCCCAGGGAATGTTACCAGCCAGAATAGTGGTCAGTAAAAACAGCAACCAATAGCGTTTGATGTGCACGGAAGGAATTTACGTGGCTTGGGGCCCAAACTGGAATTAATCAGAAACTGGTGAATACTTTATACTAAGAGATATATAGTAAAATGTTTTAACAAGAACCGAATCAATTACGGATATGTTTAAATGGAATGCTAGAAGTTAGGTTAGGTAATAAAATAAAATACAACTAAAAATAAACCTTCACTAACCCCCTTACTAATAAACGTTGTATAGCGTCTGTATAGTTATACAACGCTTTGTCTTCTTCTTTCGAAAGTCAAATTACTGACGACTGAAAGAGAGAAATTGACGTGTAACTATTCATCTGATATAATACGTTTATTAGTAAGGGGTAAATAATTAAGATTATTTGCATGACCCATGCAACTATCTTTATTTTAGTTTTTTTTTTATCCATACTAATATTATAAATGCGAAAGTGTGCCTGTCTGTCTGTTACCTCTTGACGCTTAAACCCTGAACCGATTTAGATGAAATTTGATACACACATAGTTTGAGTCCCGGGAAAGGACATAGGATAGTTTTTATCCCGATATTCTGCGAAACTTCTGCAGGTGAAACCGCGGGGCGCTGCTAGTTGCTAAATAAGCCTCCTCATGACCTCGATCTCGCCCGATGGAAAGCGACGAATGGGTCTACGATGGTACAAGAGTGCAGGAGATTTTAGAGGGTGCATAATTCAAACAATTCTAATTAAAAGTTGCATTTAGATTTATTCGATTATTAGATTTTTTCTAGAAATAACTACAACCGAAGGAAACAAGATTTGCGTTAGAATTTATTAAAATTATTAAAATTCTTATAACGTATACAAGGATACAATTAAGTAGGTTACATCGCGTCATTTAGAACAAAGAAACATCTATAAAATTGTATTCCAAGATGCCTTTTACACTGTTACAGTTACAACACTGTTACAGTTAGTCCCAAATTAAAACTAAAAATCGCCTAGTTCCCATTTTGCGCGTGTCTGAGTGTGGCACTAAAAGTCTAAAATAAACTCGAACACGACATGTTTCATCCCAGTTAGTCCCAAGACTTTGTTGCCATAACCTAGCAACTTTTAAGTCTAGTTTCAGAGCTAACATGAATGTTTGTTTTGCGAAGTTTAATACAAACCAACGGATATAAACATAAACCTAGATCATTTCGTTTTAATTAATGAGCAAGACTAGGTGCCATCTCAACTCAATTAACAGAATCTATTATAATTATGTGCCGTTGGAGACCAAATCTAGTACTTGTATATGTTTTATTTCATCGAGTGTTGGTAAGATTCACAAGACTAATGTAAAAACGAGAGAATATTGTTTTAAATAAAAGACCAATCTTGGATACTTGGCAAAAAACAAGCAAGCAACTTGTAATAAATTCACAAATAAAAAAAAAACATTTTACATGCAAAAACCGTCTCAGAGTATCGTAAAAGCATGCACATAGAGAGGTGATCAAATCCCCCAACTCCAACGACTCGATACTGCCAGGGATCGAGTAAATACGACATGTTTGCCAAAAGCCTCGAGAAATAGGATTATTCAGACAGCTTGCCATCAGGTTAGACAGTGTCAATACTGAAAAATTGAAAAGCATTTCAGAGAATGTTTGTATTTTTCATTTTTTTTTTTTTAAGATATCGCAGTCTATTCTTGTACAAAGTGTTGTATGTCAATGAGAAATGGTGCGATTTGAGCTTATCTACAAGCGCCATGAAATGTTAGCGTGTTACCGTTCTTGGGTATGGAAAATGGTGAGTCGAGTGTGTTGGAAAATATTGCTTGGAATATGAGAACCATTGGAGAACTGTATCTTCCCATCATTGTTTCTAGTGTTTACAAAATCTGCGATAGTGAAAATAAATATACTGTTTCTTTTTTTTTAGGGTTCCGTACCTCAAAAGGAGAAATCGGAACCCTTATAGGATCACTTTGTTGTCCGTCTGTATGTCTGTCTGTCAAGGCCCTTTATCTCGGGAACGCGTGGACGTGAGTTGAAATTGAAACCATACTTATACTCAGATCTACAGTCTCCTGAAGCTGTGAAAATAAACAAACTTCTAAGTTAACGAAAAAAAAAAGATATGACCGTTTATGCCGCAAAAAAACGTATATTTCCACACTCAATCATGAAATTTGGCAAGAAGCAATGTCATGTAGCGCAAGTAAAGGAAAAAATCCGAAAATAGCAAATTTGTAGTTACATACCTGAACCCTCGTCGCTCTCCGTCCGATCAGGACCAGGCCCGTGCCGGACGGCGCGTATCTGTTCCACGCGCGCCTCAAAGAGATGTCAGCATTAAGAAAGGGGCCCGCCAGGGCCAAAGCCTGCCGGGGTAGCGGGATCGTCCGAAAGGGTTACCGCTGCCCCGGAACATAAAGGGCTAAGGAAGGAACACGGGTGGGTTTTAGTCAGTAAGAGTCTGACACTCCCTTCCGCTCCACCCAGAGCGGGAGGAGTCATTAGATGATTTCCAATCCAAAAAAAAAAAAAAAAAAAAACCCTCGTCGCGCAAGTCCGACTCGCACTTGACCGGTTTTTTTCTTTTTTCTAACTCCGAATAATATTATAATGCAATTCTTACATTCGTAGATCTTTGACAGTCGTTATGGGTAGTCAGAAGCTCGAATGTCTAACTACCAGTCTTGCCAAGGGGTATCATGTTACCCAGTGAATGAATGTTGTCAGATAGGCAGTCGTTCCATGTAAAATACGTGTATCCAGCTGCATGCCGTTAGACTGTAGCTGACCCCAACATAATTAGAAAAAGGCTAAGCAGATTCGATTCTTACATTATTATTTATAGGTAGGTACTAAGCATTTGTCGCCTACTTCAGGGCACTTAGATATTCCAAGTATGAATTATTAGTGTCAGCAGATGCTGACATTATCCGTGATAACGAGCAACGAAATAGGGGCGTCTTTTTATCTCTTTGCCAGCAGTTATAAAAAAGGTGGTGTTATTATCCTACCAATATGTCATCAAAATAGACTTATATACGAAATGCAGTCAGTTAGCGCTATTACTGTTATGTAAATTTATAGTATAAATAAAACAAAGTCGGGTTAGTTACACCATATATAACTCAAGAAAGGCTGGACCAGATTTTTATAATCTTTGACTTGTTGATTTTGTCTCCGCCTCGAATAGCAGAATAACTATTAAAACATGAGAAAAATTAATGAAAAAGAAATATAATTCATTTTCTCATACATTCGGTCTTATTGATTCTGAGGCGGCACGAAGTTCATCGGGTTTTTAGTTTTAAATATTATAATACACAAATAAAAAAATAAATAAAAAATAAATAAATATTATTGTTACACTAAAATGTTTGTATGTAGGTATCCATTTTTTTGCGATAATTTATCGTGTATGACTATAACGTGATGATAATAACTGTTGGCGTTTTATAGTTTCTGCCTACCCCCGAGGGTAGATGGCGTGAGTTTATGTATGCAATTTTATAGCTCTGCAATTTTTAACAAACGAACAGTTTTTCATAAAAGATTTGTACCAGCATTAAAAATTCGCAGTATACTATTGAGAGCAACAGAATCGTTTCCTAAAACCCTTTTTAGAAGACAATTGCGTTCACTTCACCCTATGAAGATAAAGATAAAGATAAAGATATTTTATTTTGCAAATATGGGTAGAGTACATGGTGTTATAGAAAAATAAGTTCATCCATATTTTACCAGTAGGCATGCAAAAATTACAAAAATAAGAACTAATTGACTAAACTATAACTAAATACTACACTTTAATAAACAAACAAATTAAGAAACAACACAAAACCAAAAACATTATTGTAAACAGTCTGTTTCAATTTTTTTATCATTCAAGAATTCTGTTACACTATAGTATGCTTTGAGTGTCAAAAAGCTTCGCAGCCTCTTTTTAAATAGCGATAGCGGCAATTCTTTCCAACTTTTAGGTATTTTGTCATATATGATCGGAGCCATGCAGTAAACACTTTTGCGCATTAGTGCTGTCTTAGCGAACTGATGACACAGTAAGGTATTATCACGCCTATTACGTGAAACTACATCGGCAAGACGTTTAAAACGATTTGAGTTTGACTTAACAAACACAGCAACTTCTAATATGTATAAACAGGGCAATGTCAGTATTTTATACTGTTTAAAGTATGGTATGCAACTATCGGTAGTTTTAAGCTTAAACATTGCCCGTATGCATCTTTTTTGAGCCTTAAAAGCGGTTTCTTTTTCGGTTGAGTTACCCCAAAATATTATTCCGTATCGTAGGTGGGATTCCGCTATACCGTAGTAAGCAGTAAGGAGTGCATCAGTGTATATTATTGAAGATAATGTATGTAAAGCATATGCGGATTTACTCATTTTCTTACATAAAATATTAATGTGTGATTTCCAGTTAAGATGTTTATCTATTTCGAGACCTAGGAATTTTGTAGTCTCAACTTCTTCTACAACATTATTATTATAGTGTACATTAAGGCTCATGCTAGGAATCCGTTGATTGAAATGTATAACCTTTGTTTTACTTAAGTTTATTTTTAAATTGTTTTCGTCTAGCCAGTTTACAACTAATTTTAAAGAGTTATTAATGTCAGTTTCATAGGTCTCTACATTTTTACAAGGTATTGTCACGGTGCTGTCATCCGCAAACAGTGTTACTGGTTGTTCAATGCATTTAGGTAAGTCATTAATGTACAATATAAATATAAAAGGACCCAGTACACTCCCTTGTGGTACTCCAAATTTAACTTCACGCTCTGATGATCGAACTATCTCTTCCCTCTTATTTGCTGTATTAATTTGGCTAATTTCAGTTATTTGTATTCTATTTTTTAAGTAAGATTCAATTAAATTAAGAACATTGCCTCTAATACCATAGGCTTCAAGTTTTTTTAACAGAGTTGTATAATGTACGTAGTCAAATGCCTGGGTCATATCGCAAAATATGCCACAGACAGGTTTACGTTTATCGACATTGTTAATAACATTGTATATAAAGTCATAAATGGCCATATTAATTGTCCTGTGCAGTCTAAATCCTTTTTGTTCCTCACACAAAATGCTATGTTTTTCAATAAATTTATACAATTCCTTATAAATATATTTCTCAAATATTTTTGAAATTACGGGAATAAGTGAGATGGGTCGATAATATTCCATTAGTTCTCTATTTTCCTTCTTAAACAGTGGCTTTATAATTGATGTTTTTAATGCATCTGGGTAGACACCTGCGCTGATACTTAGGTTAATTAGATGACTTATATGACCGCATATTTCCATTGATACATGTTTTAATATTTTTGTAGTAATACCATCGTATCCCACACTACTTGTATTATTTAATGACATTATTATTTTGTGTATATCTAATGGAGTACTAGGCGCCATGAACATAGATTTACTATTGGTATTTATTTTAAAAGATTTATGTTTGGTGTTGACATCTGGATTCGCCTGAATTTTGTCGATAAAATAATTGTTAAATTCCTCAGCGATGCATTTGGGATTTGATAAAATTTGATTATTTACCTTAATTTTATTAATATTATGTTTAGGCAAGTTATAATAGGTACAAACTTAAAAACAGCTCTCATGACCTACCATGCATATGTAGAATCGGTACTACGTTACGGGCTTATAATATGGGGAAATAGTACCGATATAAACCGAGCATTTGTTGCTCAAAAAAAGTGCATTAGGGCAATTTACGGCATGCACTTGGAGGAATCTTGTAAACCCATATTTAAGAAACTAGGTTTGTTACCGTTGCCGTCGCTTTATATATTTGAAATATGTATTTTCGTTAATAAACATAAAGACCTGTTTATATCAGCCAATGATATTAATCCAAGGAGCCGGCGTGATCCACAGAGACTCGTTCTGCATGATCTTCCCAAGCTTGCTAAATATAATAAAAGCTGCTTATATAATTGTGTTAGTATATATAATAACATACCGAGTAGCATAAAAAACTTAAACTCCAGATTATTTAAGGGAAAATTGTTTGACTGGTTAAACTCGAAAAATTTCTATAGTCTTAAAGAATTTATGGATAACAAATTCTCATGTTAGTATTAAGTGAACATATGCATGCTAAGTACAATTCTGGCAAAACATGTAAGATCTTTATTGTAAATCATTGTAACACCATGTATACCATGTTTTATGCAAATAAATACTTACTTACTTACTTACTTACTATACTTTGCGCGATTAATAATTTGCCAAGTAGTTTTAGACTTACTTTTAGATGCTTTTATTTTGTGGTTATTTTGTGCCTTTTGTGTCAAATGAATAATTTTTTTATGTAACTGTGAATAGTTTGAAAATCTGATTTTGTTATTTCTGTTAGGATTTAATCTAAACTGCCACAAAAGTTTTCTTTTCTTTCGACTACATAGTTTAATTCCTTTAGATAACCACTTCGGTTTTTTTTATAATATCTACTTTTATTAATTTAATTGGAAAACATAAATCGTAAATAAGTTTGAATGTATCAAGAAATTGTTTATACGCTACATTTGGATCATCCATGTCATACATCTCCGAAAAAGACAGACTTTTTATATAATCTTTAAATTTAGCTATATTTTCCATATTATAATCCCTTCTAGCCGTATACCAATAGTTTATTGCATATATTGTTTGCACTGGACAGTGAAGCAGCTGTGCTGTATGATCGGACAACGCAAATTCTAAGACATCAGTTTTAATTGATTTATTAAAATTATGCGCAAAATTGTCTAAACATGTCAAGCTGGCCATGCGGGTCGGTTGTTTTAATGCTAGTTTCAAATTATAACTCAATAACAGATATTCAAATGCATTTGTGTGGCTATTTTGTTTAAGCATATCTATATTAAAATCACCACCAATAACAATATTCTTATAACGTGAACGTGATATTTCTTGCAAAAGAGTTTCAAGTTTATCAAGGCAATAGTTAAGATTGTTCACATTTGGCACTCTATAGATACAGACGATAATTATCTTATAATCAGTTAGCTCAACAGCACAACATTCAAATATGCCTGGAGATGATAAATTCGATATTTTAGGCAATTCCTTCCATTCAAGACCATTTCTCACAAGGATACATGCTCCTCCCCTCTTTTGCTCCTTTCTACAGTAAGAAGTAGCTAGACAGTAATTCGGTACAAACAATTGATTCTGATATCCTTCTTTAATAAAATGCTCCGTGATGCACAACACATCTACATTTATCTTTTTTTCACATAACTCATCTAAACATACAGTAAGTGCGTTTGATTTTTTTATTAGGCCGGCAATATTTTGATGTAAAATTTTGATATAGTTATTGGAGAAAAAACAATTCATTCGCGTGATCTTTAGTGTTCGAGAGAGAAAGAGGGGATGACTCATACTCCTGTTTCGTGCCAAGGAAATGGTTTATATCCTCTTCATTACAATAATGTACAAATTCATTAATCATCAATTTTAGATTTACAAATATATTCGCCATGCCATGATTAATTGACACATCCACTTTTCTTCCAAAACATTTTATAATCATATGACAAATAAAAGTTAGAATCGAATAAATATGCGTAATTATGAGTAGTTGCATCTAGATACATCAGGCTGTTAAACGTTTCTATTCTTCCATTGAATATCGTGGAAAAGTCATTCAGTTTAAATGTAGGTGCGCATATCACAACATTTGTGTGTTGTATTTTCGAAAGTGTTTCTCGTACGGTAATTGTTAGGTCAACGTAGTTGGTAGTTCGTCGAAAGTCCTCTTCACCGATGAAAATCATGCAGTAGTCGTTCATTGTATAGTTCTTTAATTTTTTATCAATGTTATCAATAAGCTTCTTCATTCCACAATTCGGTGTTAAATAATGGCAAACTTGATAATTTGGAAACGTATCTTCTGCGATTGTTAGTATCTTGTTATTGTTATTGCTACTTAAGATACATAGTTTGTGTTTTTGAATATATTTCCTTTGTTGTTTATGACAGTATTCCTTACTATTCGAGGTCTCCAAACTATAAGAGACTGGTTGGTTTTTTGGTTTGGATTCCGAAACGTTACCAGTAGCGCCATCTGTTGTGGATGGATGAGAATCTTTGCAATTTGTATTAACTTTATAATCGGACGACAGACTTAGGTCTTTAGAAATTGTCTTCTTATTTTGTTTTGTTTTGTGGAATGAATCCTTTATCAACCCATTTTCCAGATTGGTAATTTCATGTGTTACGTTATCGTCGGATGTTGAGTTTTGGTTTGGGTTACTTTGGAGGCTATAAGTTAAACGACGCTTGGGAACTTTACTATTAGTACATGAATTTCTTCTTGTTGATGTTATAGGACTTTTGTATATCTGCTTGAGAACATCAATTTCTTGTACAAGTTGAGATACTTGTTTCTTTAGTTGAATATTTTCCAAAATAATATTGTCGAGCTCATGTTGTGTACTATTTAAATTAGATTTAAGGTCGCTTAATTCTGACTTTAAGTCCTCGATGACGTTCATTTTATTTGCAGATAAGTCTAAGCTCCTACCCAATCGGTCCACGGAAAATGTAGTATTAAAAGAATCGCTCTCATTCAGACTTTCATGAAGAGATAGAGGATTTATTTTTACACTTATTGACCCATTAAAGGACATTCAACAGGGCACAATAGAAGTTTTAATAATAATAATAATATAATAATATTCCACAACTATCACACAACGCCATCTAGTCCCAAGCTAAGCAGAGCTTGTGTTATGGGTACTAGACAACTGATAAACATACTTATATATTTCTAAATACATACATATTATAGATAAATTACAACCAGATATTACGTTTATGTGTGTTATTGATATTACGTCTGGGGGAATTGGGGGTTTGGGAGTGTGGCGCAAGGTGTTAACTGCTTTTCACGACTGCGGCTATGGCATCTGAAAAACTAGGCAACAGAGTACAATTTTCATGAAGAAAATTGCTGTTTCTAAAATCCTCTCATAGCAAAAGTCTATCTCCAAAAGCTGGTTTCATTTTTGCAATCTCTTCGCACGTTTGCCTCGGGGTGAAAATTTTCTCGTAAAACCTAAAAGCATTCTGTTAGAGCATCCATTCGAAGTAACAGATGAACTAACGGGCAGCCATGACAGAATATGCTCGGATTCTTCCGTTTCCATGGGAACAACAACCACTGGCAAACTTCAAAATATTTCATGATATTCCTCGCCTTGTAAATTAAGAGTTTTTGTAGGTACGTTTAGTTGTTAAAAGTCCTACAAATAATTATAGGATTTAAGTTTAAAGTAAGGTTATTATTTTTAAGGCTTGTGGCTAAGGAGGGGCTTGTGGCTAAGTAATATCAGCCGCACGGGTCGATCGATCAGGTTAAGCTACGCTTGCCGTGGTTGGTCCGTGAATGGGTGACCATCCTTACATACCAAGACCCCCTCCATGCGTAGGAAAGCACTTTAAGCCGTTGGTCCCGGCTGTCATTCGTAGATCTTTGACAGTAATGACAGGTCGTCAGAAGCCCGAAAAGACACGTTCTGCGCACGCTCATTCTATCATAGACCTCATCCATCGCTTTCCATCAGGCGTGATCGAGGTCAAGAGCAGGCCCTTTCAGGAAACAAAAAAAATTGGTTGTCTGTAAAGTCGGTTTACGGACGATAATTGTGCGTGATAACGTCATTAGAAAACATGCCTCTCTATCGCTTGTTCCTCGCTCTCGCTTGCACGCTCGGCTCAGGCGGAACGTGACAATGAGTCATGCTTTTTCGTGCGTGCAGCCGGCGTTCATCAATTTATAAGACGTTATCACGTCAAAAAGAAACGCAAAAATGCTAATAGTTTTGCTTAGCTAATCATTATAATTATATGAAAAACCTAGGAAACGCTGGCGTGTCGACCTAGATGCGTTTAGGGAGATTGGCCAGAGAAGACACATATTATTTCTGTGTCTCTCTCAAATCCATAAACTGAGCCTAAATAAATCCACACACCCACATTTAGAATATGTTTGAATATGAAATCCCTACAAACAAACAAATTATTTTGGTACACAATACCGGTACCATTCGAATACTATTTACTTTTATGTATAGATTTTCCCCTCAAACAAATGAAAAACAAAACGTTTAACAAGGAATTCCGTTAACAAAGCCTATTTATCCGTTTCAAAACATCCAAACTATGTACAGTCACCAAAAGAGATAAGTAACCAGGGTCGTCGGATATACATATTACGATTTACGAGTATGTATATGTAGTTGAAGTTTAGTAAGAAACCGATGGATGTTTTCGAATGAAATTTAATTTGATAAATAAACTGTCTGTTTTCTATTAATTAAATTAAATTTTATTCTAAAATATCCATTGGTTTCTTACTAAACTTCAACTATATCCGATGACCTTGGTTACTTAATGTTTATATTATGCATTGAATAGGAAGTTTTATTATTGAACATATGTAAAAATATTCGTCTGCAAAAGACAAACGCGTTTCTATCTGTTTAAGAATCGCGTAGCAACTCTGCTACGGAGCAGTAGTCGCGTATCATTTTATTATACGTACACTTCATACCAAAATAGTTGCCCCTCATCAAAACTCACTTATTAACGCTGTGTGTAACGATACTCAATCAAAAAATCACACCAACATAATCTCAGTCAAGAGTAGGTCCAGTACTTATTTGAGGCTCAAAATATTGCTCAATATTCATTATACGTCCTTCCACTCGCAAGATTTTCGTTCCATCTTCAACAGACCGAAATCTCAAGAGTTTTCGAGTATCTGAGGAGAATCGTAGTTGTGCAAACACCGTGGGCCCTTGACTCACTCGTTGACGCTGAACATACATTGAAACCTATAAATAAATTCAACAAAAGTGGGTCAGGTTTGCCATGGATAACCGGGTTTGAATAGGGGAAGGTAGTGATAGAGATGGATTAATAATGTGTGTCAATATTTTGGCTGAGTAGTTTCTGAAAAAGGGACAGTACATATACTCCAATGCTGTTAATATTATTTCTATTTACTTAATGCGATGTAGACTTAGTCTTATTGTGGTATATTCAACCTACCAAACTTGGTCAATCATTGACCAAGACTTGACTGACTCTTCACGTGACCAAAGGGCTGGCCTATTTTTAGCCCAAAGAATCAGCATTGCCATCCAACGTGGTAATGCTGCCAGCCTTTTGGGCACTTATCTCATTGACAGCGACGCGGACGATTTTTTTTATGCCCAATGATTTTTCTTCCTTTTTTTATTATATACTTGTATATAATCACACACATAACACACATCACCACACACCACACACCCACACACACACACACACCACACACACACCACACACACACCACACACACACACCACACACACACCACCACACACACATCACACACACACACACACATCACACATCATCATCACATTTTTCTGCCAAAATAGTAATATATATATATATATACACACATCAAAAGTGTCTAGGGATCAACATATATTTTTGCAATAACTTTTCTCCTGATTGATATTAATTAAAATTTTCTTTAAGGATTCATCAAATAAAGTGTTTTCGTTTGTCACAGTAACGATAAACCAAGTCACCTTTGCATTAATAAAGAAATTTGCCATTTTCCTAATAAAGGGATTTTTGACATTTGAACCACTAACACAAAAGTTCGAAAAAAAGACTGAAATAACAGTTTTCTTTAAAATTTTATTGGGTAACTTAAACAATTAATAATCCGTGTTTCTACCGCGAACACTAACAACACAAGAACATCGGTTTGGCATACTCAAAATGAGTTCATCCAAATCACGCTGTGGAATGGCAGCCCATGTTCGTTGCAACAACAAAAAAAGGTCTTCTTGCGACTGGATACCCTCCATATTCGGCAGAGCTCTTCTCTGTAGCATATCCCATGCATGCTCAATCGGGTTCAAGTCTGGCGACTGAGCAGGCCAGGGCAGGACATTGATGTTAGCTGCGGCGAGAGTCTGTCTTACAACTCTTGCGGTGTGCGGTCGTGCATTATCATGCATTAACTGAAATAAGGGACCGATTTGCACTTGTAGAGGAACGATGACGTCTGATACAATCGTCTCAGCATAAATTTGAGCGTTGAGGTTGCCTCTGATCCAAATCAACTCAGTTCTTCCGCCGATCCAAATACCCGCCCATACCATGATGGTTCCACCACTATAAGGATGGACTTCCTGGCAGGATTTTAATCGCTGTTGGCGTCCAGGGGTTCTCCAGTGTCGTATACGTCTTGTATCCGGTCTCATACCAAAACGAGACTCATCAGAAAAGCACACGAAACGCCATTGTTCTTCTGCCCAATTTCTGTGTTCAAGAGCCCATTGATATCGAATCCTACGATTGTGCATTGCTATAGGTGGTACCCGTAGCGGTCTTCGGGAATGAAGGTTCACTTCATGCAAGCGGTTTCTGACTGTTTGGTCGCTAATTAAGTTCCCTGAAGAGTGATGAAGCCTCACGGCTAACATCATGGCGGTTATTGTTGGAGCTCTTCGAGTTAAGATTTGAATGTATCGGTCTTGTCTCCGTGTGGTGCAGCGATACCGTCCTCCGTGGCGCTCAGCCACGGTACCAGTGCTTCGGTAACGTGTCCAAAGTCGACTGATAACACTCTGACTTGTATTCAGAGCTAAAGCCACAGTACGTTGCCGGGAACCAGCTTCTATCATTCCCACGGCTCTGAGCATTTCTTCCCTGCTTAAATGACGTCGCCGCTCCATAATAACGTTGGTTTTAATCAGTAGTAGGGAAACAGTAGCACTAATAATGTCTTCAATGCGTTGTATGTTTTTATAGGGAAAATATTGACAGCTGATTTTCATCTTTTACTCGAATTTGATTCACAGTTCCTGATTCAAATTATGAAATGCACCAAAAAGGATCCATATAAATTTATAAAATCATAAATTTATTACAAAGCCACATCTCAATCTCAAGAAATCCGCATAAAAATGCTTGATCCCTAGACACTTTTGATGTGTGTATAAATACATATAATATTACTAATATTTTATATTAATATATATATTTTAGAGTCAGCATGTAAATTTTAATTGTTGTGTCTCTGTGAATAAAGCATAAAAAAGTCAATCATTAGCACATTAAAATAATTGTTAAACTAGGGAGTTTGAACTGTCCAAAGATTGGCAGCAGTATTTCTCCAGACACCACTAATACCATACAACAGTCTTACAATTGTTCGATACCTTTAAGAGAGTTTATTCAAACGAGTAGACTTTTATAGATGTTTGACATTACGTCGACAAAAATGAAATAAACCTAGTTTCTGGTACATAACTTTTAAAGAACATAAAAGCGTTTCTTAGGTCTTACGATTTAATAAAAAATAAAAACATTAAGTTTGAATTTTATGCAAACCATAAAACATGATGTAAGTAGTAAATATTTTATTTACAAACGTAAAGAAACGATGATCCGTCACAAGTTTAGAGTTATAAAATTAATGTATTTTTTTGTTCCACCGGTTACTCAACTGAACCGAGCGCTCGGCGCATCCTGGACAGTGACACTTAACACATTATTTGACTGGACAATTCTTCCCTTGCGTTGGTAGGGCTAACGCTCGCCTGGTTTGCCACCACCCTCCCGCCGGAGTCCGGCGACAAGCAGCCTGCTGTGTTTCGTCGATGCGTGGGTGGGAGTTCCAGTACCTTAGCCATCTTCTGGGCACGCTCATTCCATTATTAGACCTCATACATCGCTTTCCATTAAGCCCGGTTTCCACCGCGAGCGGAGCGGACCCATGAATGACTTCTTTTAGTTCGCAAGAGAAAACTGCTTACATGTGTTTCCACCAACAAAGAGTCGAGCGGAAATGACTCAGCGGGCAAAAAGAGTAAAAATGAGCTCGCTCATGTCCAGAGAGAATCAGACGACTAAACTCTTTCTTGGTGGAAACGCAAACCTATTTCATGAAAACGAAGTCCGCTCCGCTTAGCCATTTCCGGCTCATTACTCTTTCGCGGTGGAAACCGGGCTTTAGGCGTAGGCGTGATCGAGGTCAAGAGCGGACCCATTCAGCATTAAAAAAAAAACTGAAAACTGTAAAAATGCGGTTTTATAATTTAACTCATAAAACATGACTTTGAAGATATCTCTGACATTGTACTTACATACCTGATTATTTACTCAAAAGAAAACCTGCAGTTGATCATTTTTATACGCATTTAAAAATTCTGAAAGTAGTAAAATTACATTCTTATCAACGGCAATGATCACAACTTTCCCACCATAATCCGCCATAGTCCGTTCTTTTATGATGCACAAAGTTTAATAAATAATCTAAATAGGTACTCCGATTGATTCTGAAATGTTCAAAAAAAAGTAAAAACGTTATTTCGTAGTCAATAATCAGAAAAATAACCTTATATCAAACAATTCTCACGCACCATATTTTTTTGCTGAGACTACATTTAAATAATCATGTACACCATTAACTGATCGGGCACGTTCAAAAAACCTTCCTACACAATTCACCATCTGCTGACATAAACTATTCGGTGCCAAAATTCTCCCACGCAATCTGTGTAATGTATTGCAATAAAAGCCTCGTGATCTGTGTTTATTCGGCCATTTAACTCTTATCGCCCCGCTGTTAGGCGATGTCACGCTAAAATAATAGTCTATTTCCCTTTGAAAGTGTAAAATTATCTAGAGTGGGGCTTTTGAAAAACATTTGGTCAATTTCAGTGTCCGGATTTGTATATTTTTAGTGTGATGTTGAAATTAATTATTTAGAAATGTTTTAAACTCTTCTGTGAATATAATTATTATATCTATATATATAAAAGGAGAACTGACTGACTGACATATCAACGCACAGCCCAAACCGCTGGGTCTAGAGATTCCAAATTTGGCACGTACGTTCCTTATGAGGTCTAGGGGTGCACTAAGAAAGGATTTTTCAAAATTCATCCCCTAAGGGGGTGAATGGGGGGGTAAAATTTCACGCGGACGAAGTCGCGGGAAGAAGCTAGTTAAATATATTTTGTAATTTCCAATAGCCAATTATAGTTATACTAGAAATTAGCTTCTATTGGCATTACAATCTGGCATTGGGTCATAAAAACATACGCGTCGACTCGAGAACCTCCTCTTTTTTTCGTCCGTTAAAAAGTTAAAACACTACTTAACTTTTTAGGATACGGTAACCATTCTGTGACGACAGTGTTTAAAATTTATTTTGACCCAGTTTCATTCAAATGCCTACAAAATGTTGCAAACTCCACAAACTTAGTACATAAATTTATTTACTTTTGAAATAAATGAAACATTAAAAAGGGTGAACAAAAAGTATGTCCGTTTTTGTTGATTTAAAAACTGCCATTCTGTAAAGCAGTTGCGTTAAACTGGCTGAGGCCAGAAATCATTTTCAACATTGGGTTCTTTAGACATTTTTTTTTACTTTCTTCTTCAAGGTACTGTAGAAGCTATCTATGAAGCCTCAGGCCTCTTTTGGGACAGGCTGGTTATAATTGAGGACGTGTTCCATTCGGACATTCAAGCGTGTTTCAAATATTCTGTTAGTATTTTTTCATGTCTTAGAAGCTAGTTTTATCGTTGTACAGTAAGCTTCTCCTAAAAAATAAATGCTCGTTAAAGCTTATCGCCGCCTTTTAATAATATATAACCGGCGCCTCCACCAATATGTGGGGTGCGTAGCTACGGTGTGTGCTTGAAATTATGAAAAAATATGGTGAAACAGTAAGTCAATAATTTTATTTTTTTTAAATTAGCTTTCACTGTGCCTCTGCTGAGCAAAGGCTTCCCCAAATCCTTCCAAGCATCCTTTTCTAGTCACCAACCTTTTGCGGTACGCGTCTATGTTGTCTCGCCACCTCTTCCTAGGCCGGCCTTAGCGGCGCCGTCCATCCTCACGCACCCACCGTACGGAGACGTCGGAGACTGTTGCCCAGCGGTCACTGTGCTTGCGCCTGACGTCACCCGCCTAATCCCATTTCAGCTTGGCAGCCTTTTTGCTACAGATAAGTTATTATTCTATTATTTATCTTACTGATGCATACTGAAACCGTTTACTGTTTGCTACTTACATTTATTTGTAGGTTTGTACTTGAAATAATTTTACAATAATTATATTAAATTAAATTGGTGACATTGTAAAATTATTTTAAGTATCGCGTTGCAAAAGACATTTCATCATCATTTCAGCCGAAAAACGTCCATTTCTGGGCATATGCCTCCAAGCACCGCCATTTGGACTGGTTCTGTGCTTCCCACATCCAGCCGATTCCTGCGGCATTCGCAAGGTCATCAGTCCATCTTGTGGAAGGCCTTCCAACGCTAAGTCTTCCGGTACGCGGCCATCACTCCAGAACCTTTCAGCCCCATTGACCCTCTGGTCTGCGAGCAGGACACATTGCCTGCCCACTGCCACTTAAGTTTGGCAATTCTTTGGGCTATGTCTGTTACCTTGGTTCTCTTGCGGATCTAGAAGACACATAATTCCTTTTAATATTTTTAAAGGGTAAACTTAAAGATTCATCAAGACCATCATTAAAACCATTTAATATGTTCATTACAGAACCCTAAAACGAAATTGTGCGCAACGAGTTTTTTGATGAAAAAATAAAAGTTTTCAGTTTCAAACATGGCATTAGGGGACATATTAACAGTACAGAAGAGGTGCAAATTATGTTGCCAGCGCATTACCTCACTTACTGCTACAAGATAATGGTCCCAACTTGAATTTAAGTTCCTGAAGTGTTCTTGTGGAATGTTATTTTAAAAGGAAAAAACAATGGTTTTATGGTAGCGTAGGGAACGGGGAACAAGGTGGCTAGGGTCCCATAGACATGAAACTTGTCACAATATGCGCTGTGTCAATGAGTTACTGCTTTCGCGTTACTGCGTGGCACAAGCGTATTCAGCCTATAATGTTCCCACTGCTGGGGCACAGGCCTCTTAGTGAGAGGGATTTTTATTTGCTAAACATCTTTTTTTTTTTTTTATTATTTATTTATTTCAGTAGCTGCCCGTGACATCACAGCGGCACATCATCAGAATACCTGCGCTGCGAAAGTTAAATTTAAATATCGCGGCATCGTGCTGAGATGGGAGTCTTTTGGCCTCGTACAGGACTTTGTTTTCTTACTTTATTTTTACGTAATTTTGTTTTATTATAATTTTACTAGCTGCGCCCCGCGGTTTTCATTTAAAAAAAAATCTAGAGAGGGCCACCCTTATCACCTAATAAAAAATAGCCTACGACCTATTCTCACACCAACAAAATATACACTTTCTTAAAAATCGGTCAAGCCGTTTCGGAGGAGTTCGATAACAAACACTGTGACATGAGATTTTTATTATTCAGGGTGAAGACGGTGACTAAAATTTCACCCTATATAAGATAATAGGGTGTGTAGGTAGTTTTATTTTGTGATCTTCCTGTGCTAGTCACAATAAATACGTTTTCTTTTTATTTCTATCATCGTTATCTTTATCGGCGGCCTTCTTCCACGTACTGCTGAGTAGGAGGCCTCCTCCCTTTTGTGTCATGCTTCTCTGGTCTGCGCGAGTCTCATCCAGGTCTTACCCGTGACCTTCTGTAGGTCGTCTATTCCTTTCTATAATATTGTTTACTTTAGTTTCAACTTTCAAGGCATGTGATTGGAGAGGCTTTTGTCCAGCTGTGAACTGCTGTAGGCTGATGTTAAAGATAATCATGTTTATTTATTTATTTAATCTTTTCGCACACAAAAAGGTACAATGGTGGACTTCTTCGTTAAGGTTCCAGTAGCCCAATGAGAGCCTATTGATATGTCGGACTTCTTTCTACTTAGTCTGTTTGTAAGTTTGTGCGTTTGTAACTCAAGAATCACAAAACCAGATTACTGATTTTTTTCAAATTCATTGATAATTTGTCCAGCGAAGTTTCAGACATAGAGCTTCACAATAATTATGCATGCGTATGAGGTTGAAAGTACAATAAGTTATAAATATTTAACCAAATCTAAAATATACCTATTCGATTCTTACGAGAAATACGTCAGACTAGTGGAAAAATAAACTAGCATGCGTTTTCTCGTTTCATCATCGCATTTTTAACCACAAATACCTCTTACCCAGTTTGACCTACTTACAGTAGGTAGTACAAAACGTTGAGGAAGTGTAATGCTGCGGTGTCGGGAACTGACTTGAGTCATGTTTCTAGTTAAGTATAGAACCTCCCTATCGTTTTCCTTCGGTTTACTTAGAGGGTAGCAACTGTACCAGGATATTTTTGTGAAAATAATTTGGAACCACATTTTCCCCACGACACAAGGAATCCAAGTGTCCAGGGAATTTGGAAAAATCTGGCACCTAGGGCTCCTACGTAATGTATTACTAGTTTTTTTTGTGTTGTTTTTGGTTGCTTGAATTCGTCAATAAGTTTTTTTTAAATTAAACCTACTAATCAAAAAACAGAATATGTATTTTTATTGAACTCCAATTTCATTCACAATGAATTTAATTTTTTTTTATTTAAAAAATTTAATATTTATCTATACAACATTAAACTTAATTTGTGAGACACAAATTTCTTTTATTTACAAATCAAAATATTTACAATATTTATGAAGCGGTCTTAAAATAATAATATGTACAAGTATATATTATAAAAAGGGAGGGGAAATAATCAAAGGGCATCAATACCTATACAATCACAAAACTAGAAAGAAATTCAAGTAGGTTGATGAAATTTAAATACTATAGGCGGGGCAGCCCTATCGTGTGTTTACGTACCGCGCGGCTGTAGGTAATTATCTCTAGAACAGGCCCGAGTCACAATACTGTATAGATAATATTACCATGACAGCGGCTATACCCTTGCGTGCATCATGCGTCATTGCATATCTATGAAAACATTCACCCAGATCCATTGATAACAGAGATCCGGAAGCAATTAGGAAATTAGTACCTATCTACATTAATTTAAATCGCCCATTTATAACCCTGTTGATTATAAACGTTTACATTTCACTGTCTATGTGTTAAAATATTCAAACGTGAAAATGCAAATACAGGGCACACACATTTCGTATTCACTTTAGACTCGAATGAATAGGAGAACACGCAGAATGAATACCTACACGAAGTTTACTTTAAAGAACTTTTAATCATTGGTGAAAACCGTCCGCATGGTAGATTAAATAATTACACGTTCTGACTGCAGTAATGTTTTAATTTTCCGGGACGAAAAATACGTTTTGTTTTTTCGTAGGATGGTTGTCAGTGGTATCCAGTATAAGCTGGCTTTTTATTCTATTGAAACTCCGTACTACGTAAGGCCAGTTTAACACTGCCATGCAGCCTTCTCTACCTATGTTACTCATCAGGTGAAAACCATAAAATCCGGTAGTTTATTCGTAAGAATGCTGCTTTGTTTTCTACATATCAGCGTGTATTAGAATGGATACTGGGAGTAATTAACGATTCTTTACGACTGACAGTACTAATTAATTAGTTAAATACATACCTACCTATGACCAACCTATCCTTACAAGTCAGTTATACAACCATTTTCAAAGATTGTGATAATTTCTATTTCTCGAGCCGTTTGGGATTGAAACCTTCGGACCGTGGGGTCCAAGTGCTGATTGCTTGTTCAATGAAATCTCTAAACGGCTGGTTGACACTTCCCGTGACCCAAGGGCTGGCTTTTATCTTGGCCAGAGGCCAAATCATTGCCATACAACGTGACAACACCGCAAGTCTCTTGGGTACATTACCAGTCGATAGCGATGCGGAGGAATATTACGACGCAATATTTTTGTTTTTTAACAGTTTTTATTAGATTAGGATATTATAGGTGATCCGGCAGAGAACCAAAGCTGTCGACATAGCTCACAGAATAAGCAAGCTGAAGTGGCAATGGGCCCGCCATATTAGCCGTAGAACCGATGACCGCTGGGGTAGACGTGTTCTTGAGTGGAGACCGCGAATCGGTAAACGTAATGTGGGACGCCCTCAGGCTAGGTGGAGCGACGATCTTTGCAGGATGGCTGGTAGCAGCTGGATGAGAGTTGCAGAAAATCGAGTGAATGGCGTGCAATAGGAGAGGCCTATGTCCAGCAGTGGACTGCTACAGGCTGATGATGATGATGATGATGGAGGATATTATATTTTTATTTAATCATTTGTAGTTTATTTAGTACTAACGGCCTGCTCCAGCTTCGCACGGGTGCATTTTTTTTCCAATTTTCGAAAATTTCTTTTATACAAACCATGTCCTGACAATAGCGAACACAACATAAAAGAATTATCCATTTTAGTGCACTCCTTTGGAAGTTATGCGCGTACAGACATTCGGCGACTTTTGTTTTATACTATGTAAGGATTAGGTCAGTGGGTCGTCTTAGGGGCGGTGCACTATTTCTAACATGACGATATTATAGTGGATGTCTATGTCCACGTTCACGTCCATGGAAATACGTGCACGTTTTAACGTTATCGTGGACGGAAATTAAAAGCGCTTCATAATATTTCCGTACATTTTACTTTCATGTGAAAGAAGAAGAAAAAGAAAGAAAGAAAATATATTTATTTAGAACAGACTAAAAGACACACAATACACTAGATACATCAGTTAAAAAAATCAAACAATAAAGAACAAATAAAAAATGTAAGTAATTAGCAGGAAAGTGTGCCTCACGGCTGCGCCAAAAAGGCCCAGTTCAGCAATAATGCCAGACGCTGGTTTTCATCTGTACCTGATGTGATGTGATGATGATGTGCTATCATAATCCCGTGACGTAGGCGTGGGCGTCAACGATAATATCGTTACGATATTTTCTGTTTCAATCTTGCATGAAAGGAAAATATTAAAACACGCGATCTTTTCAAACATTTATCAAAAAAGTAACACACAGTAAAATAGCTCGTTATAACAAAAACAAAAAAAAAAACACACGACAGCAAAAAGACAATAACAAGCCTCACTAAACGGGTACAATTAGATTCCAGTATAACTTCCACAAAACTCCAAGGGACGAGTGCGACTGTACGCCGGTATTCTTTGTAACAAAAGGCGCGTCCCTTTGAAGATATGAAGACACTTACTAAGTTCTGTCTCGGGCAAAATAAGAAACTGTGACAGAACGAAGTGATTGAATAACTGAAACTTGAGTCAAAGGATGGAGAGGAATGAATGAAGGATTTTGCTGTTGTAGTTTTTTTTTAATTTATTCGAATTTATGATTATTCATTCATGTTATAATAGTAAAACTGATAATGTATTATTTACTGCGGAACGGAAGTCATCATTTGCCTAGCCTTTTCCAATTAAGTTGATGTCGCCTTCCTGTCTCATCGGATTCAGCTGCCTCTGACCTCCACAACCCAGTTACTGGGTAAGTAATACGATACCCTTTGGTAAGACTGGTTGTCAGACTTTTGGGCTTCTGAAGACCCATAACGAGTGCCAAATATACCATATGAATGCCGGGATCAACGTCTTAACGAGCATATCGAGGCACGGAGGAGTCTTGATATGTAAAGATGGTCACCTGTCCACTGACCAACCCCTGATCGATCGACCCGTGCAGCTGTTATTACTTAGCCACGAGCCCCTTCGGAACAGAAGCGTACTAAGATAACAAAATTGGTTAAAATAATATTCGATTAAAATATGCTTCACTCAAAAGTAAAATAGATCCGAATTTAGCGGTCCAAGTCACGGCCCCAGACAATTTTAAACATATTTTCGGAACTGAAAAAATCTATTTTAAATCTGACCCAAAAGCCATATCAACTGAAATCCAATAAAAACAACCAGCGTACCGACTTTTAATTTGAATTAAACCGTCGTTTATAACTGTATCCGAGCGCTAACACGCTGTTAGACGTAGCGTAGGCCCAATTTGTTTGCGGTTAGGCCAGGTGCACAAGTGCCAGGGCCTAATTGTACTAACTGTATTAACTTCCACAGCTAGTGCACTAATGAACCTACCGATAGTACATTTCCAGTCCACGAGGGTGGGTACCTTTTTGTTTTTTTTTTAACTATCGTCAAACTGGCTAGCAATTAGTGTGAGTTCCGTTCCACGTTTCAGGGTTTATTATTGTTATTTTTGTTGTAGTGACAATTGCATGTCCGACTAGCATTCGATAGTTAGTGAAAACACAGAAACATAACCATCCTATAAGGGTTCCTTTTTTTCTTTTTGAGGTAGGTACGAAACCCATAAAAACGAAAGCAGTTGTTGTCAATAGCTTTAGTATCTTTGATGGTTAAGAACAAGCACAACTGATATCAAAACTGCATCGTGAATGATATTATTGCAGGAGTTACCATTTTTTTTTTGTTTATGTATCGATGGTCACCCATCCACGGGCCAACCAATACTAGTAGTACTTATAATAACATCTGAAAATAATAACTACTTTACTAAGTTCCCTAAAGAAAATAAAACAAAATAAAAACAACAACGTGTACTTTAATCTACACTATAACATAACTTGCTTCTATAGAATAGTTGTATGCAAAGTAGTTAATATTATGAGACACATTAATTTAATTAGCGGCTGTTTATACTTAAATATCCTTATCCTCTTAATAATTGTTTCGCAAGATTCCCAGTATCATATCAGTAATGGGAATATTAAATTAATGTCACCATCAAATGACATCACAACGGCAGTAAATCGTACACAAACTATCTGAAGTTCCTGAATTTTGTTTATAGTTTACGACTCACGATAAACTATAAACACGTTTGGGATCAACATAAAACATGGATGAGATAGTAAAATGAAACGGGGTTCAGAAGACATCTTGTTTATCTAACATAATAAAGGTTTTAGGCTTTTAAACTCTAACTGCGGGTTTAAAGTGTGAACTGTATGAGAAACTTTTTAGTAGCGTCCGTCTCACGAAAGAAGTCCCGCAGACGTGGCGCCAGGAGACAGGTATCTTTATTTATTTATTTATCTTAACATCATCATCACTTTTTTAATTTTTTTTTTTTTTCGCTGAGAAATGCATTACGCATCCCCGCTCGCGGGGGTCGAGACAGGGTATGTGGGACTCCTGTCGGAATGGCACCGACAGTATACCCACTAAAACTCAGCGGTGTACCCACATCACCGTGATGGGAGGGCCATGGGAAACCGGCTCAGCCTTTACTTCCACAACCCTCCCGGCGCATGCCCGCCTAGCTGGCGGGCCCCGCATGACCCCCATGTTGGGGGGCTACGGGAATGGCCGGGGACACCTGGCCATTCCCGTCCGACACTGGAACATCATCATCACCTGCCTAGCCTTTTCCCAACTATGTTGGGGTCGGCTTCTAGTCTAACCGGATGCAGCTGAATACCAGTATTTTACATGGAGCGACTGCCTATCTGACCTCCACAACCCAGTTACTGGGTAATACGATACCCCTTGGTAAGACTGGTTGTCAGACTTTCGGGCTTCTGACTACCCGTAACGACTGTCAAAGATCCACGAATGACAGCCGGTACCAACGGTTTAACGTGCTTTCCGAGGCACGGAGGGGTCTCAGTATGTAAAGATGGTCACCCATCCACAGACCAACCGCAGCAAACGTAGCTTAACCTGATCGATCGACCTGTGCGGCTGTTATTATTTAGCCACGGACCCCACAACTTGACACAATTTGACATGTTATAACCATTTCATACAAAAGAAAAAAAAATCTTTATGAATAGAAGAATGGGTATAGCAAATTGGTCTTATGCAATGTGCACTTAGGAGTCAAAGGCGTGCTTTGGCACTCGTATTAGGATTACCCTGTATTACGAATGCCATCACCTTTCAAAAAAAGCACATGTGATTTGAATATTACGAGTACATGGACAATATAAGTTCGTAGTCAATTTGATAAACAATTCGTTTCCCAACAAAATTGATTAAAAGTTAGTTGCATGAATACATTAAGTTGATTGTACTTTATACCTAATTACTGTAAAATATGATGTTGTTGATGTTTGTGCAACGCAAATCTCATTTGATGATATACTAGCTCAATTATATCAATAACAGTGAATTGAATTTTGTAGCCCGAATCGGCTAGATTTATTTAGTATTTTTTTTTTTTATAATTAGTTAGTCATTTAATTTTGTACGTAGTGCCTACTGCCTATCTAGTACCTAATATAAATAGTTAGTTGTGTTATATATTATTTATTTATTTATCCATTTATTTCAGGCATCAAGGCCCATATAATTTCAGTCTAAATATACCCAAACTCAAATCTGTAACGCAGACTAAGTTTCTGGGTGTAACTATTGATGAACATTTAAATTGGAAAATGCATGTAGACAATGTCTCTAGTAAAATAAATAAATTTGTGTATGCGCTCAGACAGGTAAAAAAAGTTACTAATTTAAAAACAGGCATATTAGTTTATCACGCATACGTAGAATCTATACTGCGCTATGGACTTATAATGTGGGGCAACAGTACTGACCAACATAGAACATTTGTTGCTCAAAAAAAGTGCATTAGAGCTCTATACGGACTCCAACCTGACGAATCATGCAAACCAGTATTTAAAAAACTTGGTTTGTTACCGCTACCTTGTCTATACATCTACGAAATATGCATGTTTGTATGGAAACATAAAAAGTTATTTAAAACAGCGAACGATATATGTCCTCGAATTCGACGAGACCCTCATAGGCTCGTACTAAGTAATGTTCCTAGACTTGCAAAATATAACAAAAGCTGCTTAGCTATGTGTGTACGGATTTATAATAAATTGCCTGGTGACTTTAAATTGTTAAATACGAAATACTGTTTTAAGCGGAAATTGAGTGCATGGCTAAGTCATTATAACTTTTATAGTCTTAAACAGTTCTTTGACACAAAATGTTAGTTAAGTACTTTTTTATTATTATATTATTATTATTTTTTTCGACTTTGCATACTGAGTCTAAGCCCGGCAAAACATGTTTGTACTATTTTTTAACTGTAAGACCTGTTATACCATGTTTTGAGCAAATAAATACAATACAATACAATATAAAACAATATTAATATAACTTAAAAATACTAAAAATACATACAACATTATAATTACACTAAAAAACTAACTAAACACGAAGTGTCTGCGTCGTGTTTCGCTAACTTCGGCCAGAACTCTTCCTTGAAGAACTTCTCGAGATGATGTGTCACGCACCACGAACGACTTGAAGTTCGTGTTGTGTGTTGTGACGCGACTCCAACTTCTCGATCCTCAAAGTCCAGTTGGTCTTACCACGCATGTACTCCACGATCTCCTCAACCTTCGTGGAGTGGTGCAGTCTGGACACGTACTAGCGGCCTACCCGAGCTTCGCACGGGTACCATTTTGTTTTGTAGAATTTCCGGTACCGGTTTAAACAGTGCGTTGTCTGTCAGTAAATGAATTTAAGATTTTTATTATAGAAATTGCGAAATTACTGGCTGAAAACTAAACGTACCCTAATTTCCAAACGACACATCTAATAATAGTTAAACTGATGTTTTTGACTTCTGTGTAATTACACTAATTGTAGACCGAATAGTTGGCTGCAGTTTGGTAAACTGCACGTTAATCCTGAACTTATTGGTCTCCTAAGTAACATTGAGTTAAGTTATTGCCCACCAAATAGCTTACCCTGTCGATGCTTTGTGTCTAGAGGAGTTTTTTTTTTTTAATAAATAAATTGTTTAATCATTGCATCAGCGTTGTAGTAAATGGTAATTTACAGGATTGATAAATTAGTGTACTACAACTACACCTGAAATGGCGGTGAGGTGCTGCATTCTAAACCAGGATATAGACTAACCTGTATAAGGGAGTACAGTGCCAGTCCTCATTGGCTATTATAATTAAATTGTACACATTATGTGGCTTAACACTCTAAGTCTTCTACTACAATTTTATTATTATTGGTGACATAGTGTCCACCCACCCGCCGGAGTCCAGCGTCAAGCGGCCTGCAGTGTTTCGTCGATGCATGACTCCAGCGACTTAGGCGTCCTCTGGGCGCGCTCGTTCCATCATAGACCTCATCCATCGCTTTCCATCAGGCGTGATCGAGGTCAAAAGCGGGCCCATTCAGTAATAAAAAATTGATTAATTAAGAATTGAGCTCAAAGGGAAAATCACTAATAATCCGATAACAATAATGTCATTACGTTCATTCAATTTAAAATTATGCTCACTGAACGAAATGAATGAACATGCCGCTGAATCCTAGATTGATTTATTTTTATGTTCAAGTGATTCGCGAAATTGAAACAGATACGGTTAATCTCTGAATTTATTGGGAAAAGATGAAATGTCATAAAACGGATTATTTATATCAGGGTGTGGAGACTGATATTTATTCGTTTTATTTGGTTTCATACGACGTGCGATTATGCACTGATTCATTTTTTTATTTCTGAGAATGGAGTCATGAAACATGGGCTTGCATAAGTACATAACATACACACATAATCAGCCTATAAAGTTCCCACTGCTGGGACACAGGCCTCCTCTCTGTGAGAGGGATTGGGCCGTAATCCACCACGCAGGCCCAGTGCAGGTTGATAGATGTCACATGTTTTCCAATTTTTGGTTCTAGGACATGCCGGTTTCCTCACGATGTTTTCCTTCACCGTTTGGAGAGCAGTGGTGATGAAATAATTTACACAAAGTAAAGCGCCTGTCTGGGTTCGAACCTACGACGTACAACTTGTAAGTCGCGGCCTTTACCACTGGGCCACCACTGCTCGCCTTGCATAAGTAGTGGGTCATAAATGAATGCAGCGTGAATGTTAAGTAAGAACACTTAATTACGGTTCAGGAGTCCATTTTCAGGAATGTCGGATTGTTTGGTCTGAAATAACTTTTTGGAAATGAGCAAGCGTTGTGATGAATACTTGGATGCTTGTATGAAAACTTAATTACGACGCAGTTGTATAGTTACAACTAATAAATATCGTAAAAGGTGAAATTAGAAGTAGCTAGCAAAACCCCACAGATGTGATATCAATATCTAAATGTGATAAAATAATATACTGATGATTTTTGAGGTTACGTTCGCATCGCTGTTTAGTTACTTAAGTACCTAAAAGTTTAAAGAATCGGTTTTTTTTTCTTTTGTTGTGTTTAGATATCGATACTCAAAATGTCGGTGGAGTTTCGCTAGCTAATTAAATTTGACCCAGTATTATAAAAGTATATCGGTGCACTTTTACGACCGATACGTGAAAAAAGGCTTAGTAAAGTTATTACACGAAATCACATAATTTAAATTTAAATGCCATATAAGTTTTCAAGCATATTTTATATTTATTGCAAAAAAATTAAATTAGAACGCTTAAAGCACTTTACTTTGGAACTAAGTGCACTGTTTTTCTTAACGAACTTTGTTATCGCCGACTGCTGTCTAAGACCAAAGTTTTGCTGCAGTTACATTAAACTATACGAAGAGAAATTAGTTTATTTGCGACACATTTAAAATTCTGTTTCCTTTTGCAAAAACAATTTTGCAACCAAACTATTGTCTGAGGAATTACAAAGACAGTTTTGCAACTTTTGTATAGAAGAAAATGTTAAACTGCTATATTTATTCTTGAAATAAAAGTCATCTAACGTTTGGAAAACCGGCCCTCAATAAAATATTTTTCTTTTAATTTTCAAAAATTATTAATATTTACATAATTATAAGCTAACAGACTTTAAATAATATTAATATTAATTATGTAGGTACATAATTATATATAAAAAATATTGCCATACAACGTGGCAATGCTGCCAGCCTTTTAGGCACTTTTCCTGTTGACAGCGATGCAGACGAATTCTTTGATGTCCTATGATTCTTTTTTTTTTCTTTTTGTTATATAATATGTACATACCTATACAAATAAAATTCAAAATCTTTATTATTTTTTAAAATTAAAAATCTTATTTCGTCAGCTTAACTTAAAAGCACAGATACGAAACAGGATTTAGGTAGTTCATGGATCCAGAAAGGAAACCATGGAATTATCCCAGAACTTGGGAGAGGCCAATGTTCGACAAATACTTAGTCTGTAACCAACAAAGATATTTTATTATATTTCTTCTTTCTTAACGGTCTGAGATGACAAAATAAAACTTGCGATAAAATAAATGACAATCAAAATCCCAGACAAAAAACAGTTAAAGACTTTCGACTTTCTGAATCAAAACACTGCTTCAGAATAAAGACATTGAAGAAGTTCTCATTCCGTCTGGCGACTAACTTATGTTTGTTGGAACGAGGCTCCCGTCTTCAATTGCTAAGTGCTTTGTACTAATAGAGCTATTATGAAGATGGCATTGAAACACTGATAATGTTGAATCTTTAACTGTTGATTTTTTAATGCTTTGTTGGTATAACCTAGGAGAAGTTGCGTCTTTCTATAACTGGTCGCATGGAGAGCATTTTGACGCCCACATTAAAATACATTTATTTATGCACATTTAGTTAAACAGACTTGTAAATGGTTATAAAACATTTAAAAGAAACAACAAAATATAAATATTTATTATAAATATAAAATTAATAATATAAATATTTATATTCATAATATAAATATTTGGAAAAAGCTTTCATTATTATAAATCACAGACAAAATTGGCATATGATCATCTTTGGGAAAATTGCTTACTTTTTAGGAACATTTTGGCCTGTGGGAATATCGGGATACAAATTATCCTATGTCCTTTCCCGGGACTCAAACTATCTCTATACCAAATTTCATCTAAATCGGTTCCGTGGTTTAGGCGTGAAAAGGTAACATACAGACAGACAGACAGAGTTATTTTCGAATTTATAATATTATATAGTGTATTTATTATATAGTATACAGGGCGTTCTACGGATATGCCACATCGAGGGAAAGTACCTTGAATATCGTAGATGGAACATATTACTGAACGAAGACATTATTTGAATTTAAACTGCATTAATAGATATTTAAATAATTACTTGGTTGAACCGGGAATCGAACCCGTTACACGAGAAAAATAATTACCCTGTAGCTTTATCATAATTATCGACCGAAAGGCTTCATCATAAGGATTATTTTTTTCTAAATAACATAGTGTCACAAATAAAAGGAAGACTATGAATTTTAACATTTGATATGAAAAAAAATTGTTCAGAAAAATGAAAAGCTGACATTGCCGTAAGGACCTATTACTAATAAATGTACCCACTTGAGAAGTACGCATCATTTCCCTATTATTACTACAAGCAGAACTTGGACGTATTATTCTAAATATCCACCACAACAAGATCAAAAAATCGACAGGGAGCGAAATAATCAAAAGAGTGCGACTATGTATTCAACAGGAAGGGACTCATTTTGAGCATTTGATAAATTGATTAATTTTGTATTAAAAATGTTAAAATTCATGCTTCCTTTTATTTTTGACGCTATGTTATTTAGCAAAAAATAATCCTTATGATGAAGCCTTACACTACCTATAATAACTTAAGCCATCTATTTATATTGCTGTTCCATTCATTTTGACCTTGTAGGTATTGCACTTTTACAGGAAACAGCCGTTTTTTTTAAATAACCGATGAAAAATTGCAACGCAGTGGCGTCCAGAATATACTGACGCCAGCACATCAAGCTACTACAATCTATCAAATTTCTTTAATAGATTTTCAACTTTATCCCTAAAGTATAAGGTTCAATGTTGATTGGGAAAATTTGACAGTTTCGGGTAGCTCGATGTGCTGGCGTCTGTACTAAATCCATCGTAACAGGTTGTGCATCGATATCCTTGCCATCCTATATTCAATTCTTCGGTCCAATTTTTTATGTTGGATGGCAATCAAGCGGCCACCTTCTGTGATGGGATATCAGAATAAAAGCATGTAAGTATGTTTTACGTGCCTTTTTTCATATTTCTGCTATAAAAAGAGCTCAGAAACGTGACGGAAATTTAATGTTCCATATTGTATTTTTTTAAGCTAATACCAAAATGAAAAATGTCAATCAGCCTTGAACATGGCAAAACCGTCACAAAATTGTACGTACCGCTTTTTGAAAGCTGCCAAACTGTCAGAAGCAGTGTAGTGAAACTCTTTGGGGAACATTTATGGTTATGACACATGATGGTGGCAGGTATCCATTACCGACATCGTTTTCATATACATATATCGTCGGTATTCTGTTATGTTTTCGTAACGGTATTAGACTGTTGGGAAGTTATTTCCGGCAATTTGGTAGTATAAATATCACACATACTGAGACCCCTCCGTGCCTCGGAAAGCACGTTAAGCCGTTGGTCCCGGCTGTCATTCGTGGATCTTTGACAGTCGTTACGGGTAGTCAGAAGCCCGAAAGTCTGACAACCAGTCTTACCAAGGGGTATCGTATTACCCAGTAACTGGGTTGTGGAGGTCAGATAGGCAGTCGCTCCATGTAAAATACTGGTATTCAGCTGCATCCGGTTAGACTGGAAGCCGACCCCAACATAGTTGGGAAAAGGCTAGGCAGTTGATGATGGTAGTATAAATATCCTAACTAATAATATTATTATAAATTCGAAAGTAACTCTGTCTGTCTGTCTGTATGTTACCTTTTCACGCCTAAACCGCTGAACCGATTTATATGATAATCAAAACTTATTTTACATACGTGCAAAGTCAGAAATTGGTCGAAATAATTTGAGATGAGTCAAAATACGAGAATTAATGATCGCATTGAACATCAAACTTCCCAAAGGCATTGCAATCCCAGGGACATGTCATGTCATGTCATGTCAGCGGGATCGTCCGAAAGAGTTACCGCTGCCCCGGAACATAAAGGGCTAAGGAAGGAACACGGGTGGGTTTTAGTTAGTAAGAGTCTGACACTCCCTTCCGCTCCACCCAGAACGGGAGGAGTCATTTTTGATGATTTCCCATCCACAAAAAAAAGGGACATATCGTAAGCCTCATTAATTAACGACTGGTATAGCGGATGTATACTTATGTAATGTTTGTTTTCGTCTAGTTAGCTCGGAGAATTAGACGAAAACAAACATTACTTAAAATAAATGTTCTTGTATATCGATTTTATTCAATCTAGAGGGGCCATTGTTGATTACATCTTTGGCAAATTTAGCAACGCCGGACCTTAGTTCTCTCGCAGAATTTCTAATTCGTTAGTTATCAAATTTTTATTCTTAATTTCTAAAATTTTGACGTCAACTAGATTGATATTTGATTATTGAAATAAACTTCAGTTGCTGATGAAGATTTCCTAGTTCAGAAGCCAAATGCATAACAAAGATTTTCCATCCAGTGTACCTTAAGTTTTGTCGTACCTATTCTCTTTTTAATTTAGGCTAAATTATCTGAAGCTATTTAATGTTATTTAGTTTTAGATTATTATATTTTTTATTTTGATGAAATAAAAAAACGTGTTAAAGTTGTCAATTTCCATTTTTATGTTGCTACACAAGAATAATGATATGAGCACCCTGATTGCGTAGCATAATTATACCTAACCATGGTCCTTGTGATCTGGACATTAAACAAAATCCATTGCTTCTTACGCTTGAAAAGTCTGTTCGAAGATAAAAACTTTCGCCAGAACTATTTCAAAACGTTCAAGGCCAATTTACTCGAAAAGAGTTTCTTATTTCGAAAAACTGATATCATATACTTATTTTTAAATGTCGCAGTATTATGCTGAGATTGGAGCCTTTTGGTCTCGTACAGGACTTTCTGTTTTTATTTTTATTATACTTTTGTTTTAGTTTTTTTTGTTTTTCAAAGCGTGTTTAGCTCAGTTTGTGATATTCCTGTGCGAGTCCAATAAATACTTTTTCTTTCTTTTTTTACTTAAATCTAAACACATATACCTACATACATATTATATACAATAATCGCCTAATAAGTGTTGCAAATTCTTGGAACGAAGCGATCAAAGAAACATCCGTATAGGTAAATGGTGTATTCTGCATCCAATTATCGCCACCATTTTAGGAAAAACAACACACGATAAAACTACCAACTATTTAAACTAGCTCCCCATATCTTAAGGCTCATATTTCGGTAGCAAGCCAGTCGTAAAGTTTAAACTTTTAAGTGGACTGTCGTCCTACGTTCTACCGTATGCCGCCTTGGCAACAGCATGAGATTACCAATCGTTATTATTCAAAAGAATCGCTTTGGAACTGGGATATTACTTGAGCACTGAAATTGAAATTGTTAGTCGTATTTTTGGGTGGTATCTTTATGAACATGATACATTTGTGTGGTAGATATTTTTTCCTACGTGAAAAAAGCTAGTCTAAATCGCAATTTAATCTACCTTCATAGGCAGTCATTCATAATTTTTTAGAACAGAAAATTTGTTTGCAGGGCACAAAAGTTTCTATGAAAAAACCGACCAAAAATATCACCCACGCCTGTTATCGGTACCCAAATTCATATCGGTACCAAAAAAATCATTTTAGTCCCGAAACGACGGGACGTAAATTTAAAATCTAGGCTTTGAATCGGACAGAGTTATCACTCGGCTCTTTGTTGCTAATGTGTTCCATCTATCATGTGAACTGTGACGTTATTGGATTTCACCCTTTTGAAATGAAAGCCTGTGATATTTTTCTGGTTGGAAGAAAGAATTTTGAAATTTGCTAAGATGAAATTTATAATTCATTGAAAGCATGTGCAAAAGCACAAAAATGTTTTAATTGCTAGAACATAATATTTTAGTCTCAGATAAGTATATTAGAGTATATACTTATACGGAGGCTTTACGCGGGGGTCGTGCGGTCCATGGCCCTATATGGGGCCCCGGTGTGGGCGCGTTCACTGCGGCTGCGAGCCGCCCACTACCTGAACGCGCCCCAAAAGGTGGTAGCCGTAAGGCTGATCCGGGGATACCGCACGATCTCGGGCGAGGCGGCAAGCCTCCTTGCCGGAATGCCGCCATGGGATCTGGAGGCGAAAGTCCTTGCGCGCCTGTACGAGTGGCGCGCGGAGGCACTACGCCGGGGGGAAACTCCGCTTCCGCGGCAAATAGCGGCGGAGCGGACAGACCTCCGGCGTGATCTCATGGTGGCATGGAGAGAGCGACTATCGCAACCCAGCGCAGGGCACGCCACGATAGTGGCGATAAGACCCCTCTTTGAGGAGTGGCTAGAGAGGCGTCACGGCGTTCTCACCTACCGCCTGACGCAGGTCCTCACCGGACACGGATGTTTCGGGAGGTTCCTGCACATCATCAGGCGGGAGGAGACGCCCGGGTGTCACCACTGCGAGGATCGCCCAGAGGACACGGTGGAGCATACGGTGGAGGTCTGCCCCGCTTGGGCGGAGCACCGCCGTGTCCTCGTAGAGGCGATCGGCAACGGCGGCGACCTCTCGCGTCCGGCCCTGGTTCAAGCCATGGTCCGGGGCGAGAGGGAGTGGGAGGCGGTCACCTCCTTCTGCGAAGCAGTCATGCTAGCGAAGGAGGTGGCGGGACGGCTCAGGGAGAGAGCCGCACGCCTCAGCCGCCGCGGGAGACGCTACGGGCGTCGGGAGCCGCGTGACGACTCCCGGCCACCGTAGGCGCGGGCCTGCGGACGGAGAGTAATGGGTAGCTCTCTGTCCGATCAGGACCAGGCCCGTGCCGGACGGCGCGTATGTGTTCCACGCGCGCCTCAAAGAGATGTCAGCATTAAGGAAGGGGCCCGCCAGGGCCGAAGCCTGCCGGGGTAGCGGGATCGTCCGAAAGGGTTACCGCTGCCCCGGAACATACAGGGCTAAGGAAGGAACACGGGTGGGTTTTAGTCAGTAAGAGTCTGACACTCCCTTCCGCTCCACCCAGAGCGGGAGGAGTCATTAGATGATTTCCCATCCAAAAAAAAAAAAAAAAAAAAAAGTATATACTTATAATTAGTTTTGAACTAAAATACCTACTGAAACACAAACACAAAACAAAAAAACATCGTTTTATAACGCGCATTGATTTTTTTAACGTCTTCTGAATTTTCTTATAAATGCTAGTTTCAACAAAATACAAAAACATAGGTGTTCGCGTTAGCCCTCTGTCTTTTTTGTCTGTTACCAAGGAAGTAGCCATAGTCGCTAGTGATGGCTATCAAAGTACCGATAGCATTAGCAAACGAACTCGTCTAGACCGTAGAATTACAAACCATAAAACGTAGAAATTGGAAGGAAACCCGGAAACTAGGTAAACTGTCTTATTGCAGTTTCACTTTGGTATTGTCGTACCGCTATATTGAGGTATCATATTTTTTTTGTATGATGCAGTTGTTTTATTGGTTACATAATTAATAATTTATTTATTTAAAGGCATTGAGCAGACGATGCGATGGAAAATTTATCCGCGGACATTTTATCCGCAACAATAGTACGTATAAAAATAAAAAGAAAAGAAGAAAAGATAAAATAAAGATACATTTAATTGCGGTAAACATGACGCAGAGAAACACAAAAAAGAACAAGTTGGAGAAAATATTCGTCACATACACGCAAAACGGCCATCGCTCAGCAAAAATCTACACAATAATGCACACATACATATATAACAAATAAATTACCGGGGTTTCCATTCGTTTTGTCTTCGAGGACAAATTGTATACCGTCTAATCAGCGCTTTAAATTCCAATAACCTCAAAATTACGTTATCTGAAAGTAATCCCAATATCATAAAATTAATTCAAACCAATTTAACTACCTATCTTCAATCTCGACATTCCACTCCAAATGTAACCTTCTTTTAACACATCTTGACAACCAAATCCAAACTATCTACCTCGGAAATTAAATAACCTCCCCTAAAACCCATCAATCACCCTTAAGGCCTACCCAAAAAGTCTGTAATCAACTCACGATACGTTACTTGGCTAGAAAATTATCCAGTGCTAGACAAGCGCCGACAACTTAATTACAACTGATAGCATTCACGCTTGACGTCGACTAGAGTGGATCACAGAGCTATTTCTATGCTAATGTTCAAGCGGGCATGTCCGTTGTAATACGTAATACCAACTAGGGATGTATAGGAGGCCATCTTGGCGGAGGCGGAGGCGGAGGCTCGCAGAAGCAGAGGTTGATAATAGAAAAATAAAGGTAAATTAAACATTATTTTATTAAGAAAAAAAAAGTAGTGGTAATAAAAAATTAGGAGAGGCAAACTATGTTTCACAAAAGAAAAAAAAAAACAGTTTTGCGGGCATGTCATCTTCTAGGTGATTTCTTAGTGGTACATACACTAAATCTTCTGGGGTGACCTGGCAGCAAAACCGTGAATCTTCGAGTTATATCTTCACCACATTAAAAGGTCTTCGCTTAGTTGAAGCCCTTTTTTTATTAGACCTCCGTTACTTAGCATGACATAATATCATGCATATATTGCCCTAAGGGTTAGAAAGAGGTGTACCTATAGTGCACCCACATTTTGCCAGTTATGTTTAAGTCCCATGGAATAGGGGGCGAGCCTATTGCCATCAACCGGGCACAAATAAACTAAAAGATTCGGCTTTACTCCGTGACTGTACTAATAATGAAATTGGGCAGTGGGTCCAGTCGACCTGTTCAACATGTGATTGGGTTGAATGATCCCGAGGGTCCATTTCGAGTGGGTCCAGTTGACCAGACTCCTACTAAAAATTCCACAAAGAAAACCCAAGAACACTTACCTGACCTAAAGTTGAATCGAAACGAATCGAGGTCCTCATGCTCGGCACAAGACTAAAGAGGCAGTCATCCGTTCCAACTCCGTTAAAATCTTGCGGAAGTGGATGCGGATGCGGAGGTACGATTTTTACGGAATTTCCGCATTTGTGGAGGCAATAGATATTCGTGGTAGATACTGAGGCGAGGTTACACAACCCTAATACGTAATACCATCCCTGAATTGTTCGAAGAAAATTATTTAAAAGATAGAACCGTATCTTTGGAATTATCGATATGTAATTAGTAACGGGACTATTAAAGGGTTAGGTCAAGAATTTTGATATATAGGGTGCAAAGCTTTAAGGCAAAGATTGTACAGACAACTTAGATAAGCTATGGTTGTCTTAGACGTAGTCTTACCAATTTTGTTTTTAGTAGTCTTACAAATTCCTAAGTAGTAAAAAAGTAAACTGCTTATTTATGGCCAAATTGAAAGATAAATGAAATCATTTTTATTTTATTTTATTAAAGTCATGTGTAAGTAATCTAGCAAAACATGTTTTAGGCCTCTGTGTCATTGGACTTCAAAAACATAAAAATTAGGTAAAACAAATTGGTAATACTTGGTCTAAGACAACCATGGCTTAAATGGTTCTAAATTGTCTGTACTATCTTCGCCTTAAAGCTTTGCACCCATTTTCCAATCACCCTGTATATTGAGTAAGGTTTTGTATTTCTAATTTAAGACAGTGCCATCGATCAGGTTAAGCTACGCTTGTCGCGGTTAGTCCGTGGATGGGTGACCATCTTTACATATAAAGACCCCTCCGTGCCTCGGAAAGCACGTTAAGCCGTTAGTCCCGGCTGTCATTCATGGATCTTTGACAGTCGTTACGGGTCGTCAGAAGCCCGAAAGTCTGACAACCAGTCTTACCAAGGGGTATCATTGTATTACCTAATAACTGGGTTGTGGAGGTCAGATAGGCAGTCGCTGCATGTAAAATACTGGTATTCAGCTGCATTCGATTAGACTGGAAGCCGATCCCAACATAGTTGGGAAAAGGCTAGGCAGATGATGATGATTTTTGTGTGACTCATACTTAGTTTGAGGAAAGGCAAAATACTCTCAGGCCAACAATCTAAAAATAAAAACCTTGGAAGTACTTGTAGATTTATTCTTAAAAAGTAGTTATATTAATAGTGCTGTAGGATTTGCTTAAAAGGATCGTCGAGGCTAACGTAATATTAGTTCAGGACTACCAAAATTCATGCATAATCGATGAAGCTAGGAGTTTCAAGGGAAATTCAAAGAGTTGACCAATTGTGCGTGAAGTTAATGAAAGGCACTTTTTATATTAAAAAGTTTTTGTGAAGAAAAATAGATAATGAAAGTATATAACAATAGTTTAGCTGAGGAGCGGCAACGCAGACCCAGTTTCAAAGCCAGCGGGCAGATCGCGCGGCGCTAGAGCGGAGTAGTGTTATGTTATGACAAATTAGTGTCTTGTTTCGCGAACGAAATGTTTAAACAGCGACGACGACTTCTTTTTGATACAACATTTTGAAACATCGTTTGTTAAAAAAGCAAAAAATAAAATGCACAACACTATGTCAATGCAGACGCGCGGGCACCGCTAGAGTAGTGCCCACCGCTGGTACGCTGCTCTCCGCGCCGCGCCGCTGCCTTCGAGGCCAGTTCCATAGAAATCTATGCATTGAAACAAACGCCGCCGCCGCCGCTGCCGCCGCGCCGCGCCCACTGACTTCGTGTCCGTAGCCTCACTGTCCCGCTGCCTGTAGTCAAACGCTTCTTTCCATATTTTTTTAGCATAACCAACCATCCACCAACCCGCACTGGGCCCACGTGGTGGATTATGGCCCACTCCCTCTCACAGAGAAGAGGCCTGTGTCCCAGCAGTGGGAACAAAATTGGCTGATTATGCTAAACATATTTAACATCTCGCCTGTTTCTGTGAAGGGTGCATTGCACTTTTGTCTTTTGCCCAACCTGAGAAACGAACCCAGAACCTATTCTCAGCAGTTATCATCCATTCAAAATTACAATAGTTATTTAAAACAATGTTGCCCCCATTATTGGGATGGACCGCAATTGGAACCCGTTTAATGATTTTTTTACCGACTTCAAAAACGAGGAGGGTCTCAATTCGACTGTAGGTATGTTTTTTTTTTTGTATTTTTGTTACGCGATATCTCCGGAAACTGTAAATCAATTTCTAAACTTCTGTTTTTAAACGGATAGGGTATGCCTTAGGGGTGGTCCCATGTAAATTTTATCAACTTTGCTTGGGTAGTTTTTGAGTTAGATTCAATAATACGTATTTTGGCCACTTACTTTATATTGATGATGTTAATATAATGACTTCCTGTCATTGATATTTACATAGCAAGTAGTGTTATACGAATTTTTGTGGGGTAAGTACAACTTAAAAGTGCTAAATAAAAACTTAAAAAAAACTTTTTTACAAAAAAAACAACAGACTTCAAAAAAACTACAAAGTGATAAATAACTTTAATTTCGGAAGTCGGTGTCGTTGGTTCCGCATTTTCGTTTTTTGACACCGACTTCCGAAATTAAAGTTATTTATTACTTTGTAGTTTTTTTGAAGTCGGTTGTTTTTTTTGTAAAAAAGTTTTTATTTTTCACTTTTTAGTTGTACCTACTCCACACAAATTCAAATAACACTAGTGCATTGAGGAATTGAAGACACCGACTAGAAGAATCATCAAAATACGCATAGAAATGCCGGAGATGCAGTACATTTATGCATATAACATCGTACATAAGAATAATTATATAATGTATTATATACTGAAACCTTCCTGAAAGTATGTAGATCACATTAGTGAAAGAATTATCAAAATTGGTTCATTAGTTTTTGAGAAAACTGCGGACAAACAAACATACATACATACATACATACATACGGGTCGAATACAGAACCTCCTTTTTTGAAGTCGGTTAAAAAAAATAACAATCGACTTCCAAAAAAGACACTACAAAGTGAAACCTCGTTGTGAAACTTCGTAGTGTCTTTTTAGGAAGTCTTTTTTTTTTGTAAAAAAGTTTTTATTACGAAACTTTTTTGTAACATCTCTATGAAAACCCACCTCTTCAACATCTAACAACCCATCCGATATTTATGCTCCAATATGAAGATCTGCTATAAAAATCCTTATAGGTGTATGGGTCGTAACTTCTACAGCTTTTACCTATTGATTTACACCGCTATTTTAGTTATGCCAGTTAAACGTCGGCCATACTGAAATTTTTAGACAATTTTACGAGTACAGGTTACGTTAGAGATAAAATAAAATCGACCTTTTTGCTCCTGGAGAGTCCAGGAAGGTGGCGAATCGGTAAAATGATGACATAAAAAAAAGAAACTGCAAATTAGATTTATACGGAATATACATCGTTTTTAGGCTTCTGTATCCAAAGGGTGTTGTAGCGGTATCTATCACCAGTATAGAGGTATGAGGAACAGGGTGTAAAGTTCACTCATCTTCCATAGAAAAGGGAGGATCCTTCGACCAGACGGGTATCGTGTCGGGCGGGCAGCTGCCCAATGATACATGTCGGGCCGTTGTATATCATGCTTATTGCGCGGTAAACTCTGCTTGCGAGATGCAGATTTTTTTATAACGTCAGTATAACGCATAGTTCGCATGTGGCGTTTGTAGATACCGCTACAGTGTCAACGGAACCGAGTGTCCCTATTTCTAAGCTTCCCCCGTCCGTCCGTCCGTCTGACTGTCAGCGGACTGTATCTCATGAACCGGAAGAGGTAAACTATTGCAATTTTCACAAAGTGTGCATTTTTATTACCGCTATAACAACACAAAATAAAAATTAAATAAAGTTAGTAAAAATTAAAGGGTCTGCTTACAAGAAACGTGTTTTTTTCGGCGTTTTTTGCCTTGTAGTACGGAACCCTTCGAGTGTGAGTCCGATTCGCACTTGGCCGGTTTTTTTGGTGTCAGCTATGCAATAAAAATAATCCGTTGAACGAGCATCAGCAGTTGAACTATTTATTAAAAAGCATAATCTATTTACATTATTCCAAGTCCAAATTACAAGTCTACTAAAATCCTATTTAAAGGGTTCATTGGTCTATTGTATGTTCCAAATAAGAGAGATGATAAATTAAATTCATTGGTGGGTTATTCACGTTTCAGATAAATTTGTACTACGTTCTGCGGGTAAAACAGCCTATGAATGATGATGACACCGCTGTTGACGCTCCAACAATCATCGCAAGTAAACAAACAAAACACGATCGCATTCGTGTCGTGTTCAAGTGAAATAAACATGAAATACGGCAAAATTTCCATTAAATGAAGTATGCAAGGCCAGAGGACAAACATTCCTCACTCACTTCACACAACTCCGCGCACAATGTATGAAAAATTCATCATAAATTTCACTTTCGAGAAACTCGCAATCGTTGTTGAGATACTCTCGAATTCACACATGGAGCCAAGACGTAGTTGAAAATGCTTCCGGAGTTAATATTGACATTAATGAATGCGCCAGGCAAATACCTGAGAGTCAAACAGAATCGCGAACGAAGGGTATTTCGAGTGCCTAGGAAATTTGAGAAAGTGGCTGAATGTATTTCACGTTGAAGTGTAATATTCACACTGCGAGTGAAAATTTGATTGACGTCAACGTTTATTTTGGGGTAAATTGAGTATGACGGCGTTCTCGCAAACTGTCAACGTGTTGATGTAGGTAATAATTCAAAGCCTTTTTTTACATCAGTCATTCATCATAGTATGTTAAAAAAAAGTTAATGTGTTAATATTAGGTACACATAGAGGTAGGTACCTAGTGCTGTTTGATTTTTTTTTTGCCAAGGGCATTGTAGAAAAACTATAAACAAATAATTTTCGCCAACAAACACTTTCGTAAACCCAAAGCAATAATTCCTTTCTATTCGCTGTATTCACATTCTCCATTTGATTCCCCAACATTAATTCTATGCACAAAAGCTCGTAATTTTGAAGGCATCGATACAATACCTTTTATCTAATAAATCGTCTAACGATTTGTCATCACTCGATGTGATCGGGTGAGTTTCCGCTCACCCGATTTCGTTTGAGGCCTCATCACACACAATAAGAGTGATATCGACCGATCCCATCGACTTGAGGGGCACTCGTCGAAAGTAATTTTGTTTATTAACTTTAACTTGAGGGAAACGAACGATTTCTATTATTTGAAGTAGATTATATGCGTTATTAAATGGATATTATTAGCTTGCTTTTCACAACAGCTCTTACTTATTGTTAGTGTACTTCGATAAAAACAGGGTCAAAATAAATTAAAATAGCAACCGAAACTCTGCAGAAGTGTTGGGCTTCGATATCTTAGAAACGGAAATTTTGATAGTAAATCAATCTACTGTAAAATAGTCTTCAAAAATATACCTGGGTAGGTTGACCCTAACAACCTTAGTTACATTTTTTCAAAATACTCGTACACAGATACAACGTATAAACAGTGTATCGTTCATTTATTTAGGGCTGATTTTTCAATCGACAGATAAATTTTATTCGTGGAATCAAATTGACGTCTGACAGATTTTGTATGGAAGTACTGTAAAAAATTCAAAATTATTCCTCAGATAACATTATCTGGCATTGGACAAATCAGCCCTAAGTCTATCTAGCATAGCACCGCTAATGAAAATGTAGAAAGATAAACAAAAACTTTTACAAAATAACGCTAGCACACGACTAGGACTGTAGGAGACAACAGTGATTATAAAATTAAGCATGCCTGGCCCTGGAACATACGCCGATGGCTGGCACGTTGCATGACTACGGCGCGTGACGGTCAAATAAAAGGTACTCGTAAAAGAAGGTCTATCCTTATTTTCATTTGTTTTTGTCTACATTGAATTTATTGACATTTGTAATTGAATTTATTATCATTTTAAATTTAATTTGATGACATTTGTAATTGAATTTTCTGACATTTTTAATGTAATTTGTTGACATTTATATGTAGTATAATTTATTGACATTGTTTTTTTTAATTTAAATTATTGGCTTTGTGCCTAATTCCGAATGATTTTGAATAATAAGAATATTTTTAATAATGATAGTAATGTTGTTTAGTGAATGGAATGCTTTTTTATGTTTTTTGTGTAGTAAATGTATTATATTAAATAATGTTGCATGCCGTAAGGCAAAAAGTATCGGGACTCTCATCAAAATCATATCTGTATACCTACATTATTGGCAAATAAATGATTTCCAATTTCTAATGTGTCGTGTTGTATTATGTTAACGTAAATCTGATACTAGATATATACAGAAATCGGGGGTTGTCCTTGGGTGCACTTGCATATTGCGAACAGGGATAATCATCGGTTGGTGCCATTTCATTGAAAACGTCTAACGGGCCTCTGTGAGTTAGCGTCGGCCCCTCGTACGCCTCCCAAAAGTCCGGGACCTTAGGGTCCCGAGACATGTCAAAGACACTTCCAATAATAATAAATGGTTTATTTTCTCCCACAAGTATTAAAATGTACACAGTTTATATATCAAAACGTTTGAAGATGAGGAGACAGGAGCCCATACTAAGTAAAACCCGGTCTCCTGGTTTCCTTATCTCGAATATATTATATATAACAGCTGTAGCAGGGATCGCTTACAGCTAATGAACAATATAAATTTTCCTTCTACCTTTGCTATTTTGTTTACCCAATGGCCCTTCTGTATATTTTTACATTGTGACATGACCCCACTCGTATTCTTGTCACGATCTCCTCATCAGTTTCGACCGCACAGAGCTTGTCCTGCACATTTAAATAATAAACTTTAAGTAAAAGACGAAGCTTGGAAGCATGTTTCTTTTTTTTTTCCTTTTAAAGTTGGGAAGATCTGGGAGCGGAACATAAAATTGAGAATATATTAAATACTTTTCAAGTTTGGGTTTAGTTTTTCTGTTTTTCGTGATTAGATTTGAAAGCGATTTGATAAATTATTAACGTATTACGGTAGCATTTTTATTAAATACCTGGGATGGGTGGTATCGTCGCGCATCGTGTTGAGTCGTTGAGCTACTTAAGTTTTGAGTTGATTACTGACAAATGCGTCCACTGATTGGACAAGTCCAAGTCAGTGTGATTCTTTCATCAAAAGACCATGCCAGACATTAATATGCATGCTCCTCATATGGCCTGTCTAAGATTATGTCTGCACTTTAAATAAAAAATTGGTTGTCTGTAAAGTCGGTTTACGGACGATAATTTTACGTGATAAGGTCATAAGAAAACATGTCTTTCTATCACTTGTTCCGCGCTCTCGCTTGCACGCTCGGCTCAGGCGGAACGTGACGATGAGTCATGCTTTTTCGTGCGTGCAGCCGGCGTTCATCGATTTATAAGACGTTATCACGTCAAAAAGACTGTGACCTCTGATTTTGTTTCGGTCTTTCTTCTTAGAGTAGTCAGGTAGGAAACACCGAACTCATCTAGTTTTAAAACATGACGTTTTAAAGTGTTTTTGAACCAACAGATTTTTTATTTTTTATTTATCATTATCATTTTTTATTCCTTACTTTGGTCAGTATGGAAGCGTTTCAGCCCGACTAAAAATACTGGGCCTACGGTTGACCAGTCAAAACTTACTAAACTATTGGAATCCAGATAGATTCAGATCCTTGAACAAACCTTGAGCAAGAAAAATACACTCTTTAAAAAAAAAAAAGAGTTAAGTCTAAAAAAAAATTATTTATTCTTTAACTTCAAGGGATCTTTGAAAATTAAGACATTTATCTTACCTTTTGCGAACAGGAAGACCATATAAAATTATCAATGACTCTTTCAACATGGATTTCAAATCAGGATATCGTAAATTCTGGAACCTTTACCTTATAAGAAAGTTTCAGTAAAATCGAATTAAGTATACCAATATAATTTAGCTCATCTTAGGATCATTCACAGAGATGCCGTCATATCCTCATTTCCTGGCACAGAATTTTACGACATCATTCCCTTATCACAACGGGACAGGCTTGAAATTCTAAATTTTTATTATATTACACCATTTATAAGCAAAGTTGAGATATATTAACGTATTAAGGTAAGATGAGAATAGTAATTTTTTTCGCGATATTTTCTGCTGAGGAAAATAAAACTGTATTTAGGTATGTGGGTTTGCTTAAATCGAATTATTTTCCATTATAAACATAACTATCTCAATTTTGTGTGCGTATGTAACGTCATCTGGTTAAGCTTCGGTTTCATAAAGTTGTGGTAAGATAGCTTAGCTCGCCGTGCCCTTATCTCAGAAATAGGCAGCGACCTGTCGCTGCTGGCCGTGATCGAGTCGATGGTCGGCAGCGAAGAGTCCTGGGACGCGGTGGTTTCCTTCCGCGACACAGTCGTCTCGCAGAAGGAGGCTGCGGAAAGGGAGAGGGAGATCTCGACCACTCACCTGGCCCGCAGCAGGCGCACCGGGCGTCGGCGGAGGGCGGACAACGCCCTCTTCCAGCCCCCCTAAATGGGTCCAGGAGCTACGGACACGGGGACGTCTGTCGCCCCCCACGCATCAGGGCCCGAGGTGGCGGCGCGTAGTGTACCACGCGCGCCCCTGTTAGATGTCGCGGGGGGAGTCAAACACCTCACTCCCCCCCCTGACCCAAGGAGGCCCGCAGCGCGGGCTGGCACCAGTAGAGAGTTGCGGAAGGATCATACGTTCCCGCGACCCCCGGCGTAGGTGTGAGATGGAACACCGGGGTGGTTTTTAGTCAGTAAGAGTCTGACAGACCCCACTCGCCCCAGGGTGGCGGACATCCATAAGGATTTTCCACCCTGGAAAACAAAAAAAAAAAAATATAGCAAAGCTATATTTTTTGGCAATTTTTATTGTAACCCATGGACTTTTATTCAACGATATCATTAGTTCCATGGATGATCAATAAATATGGTTTATGAGAATGAAATATCATAATTATCTACCACATGTCAATTACGTCATTTTCATGATACACTCCGATCGCGTGCTTTTCCAAACCGCTAGTTCTTTCATAGTTAACAAAAGATAAATGCTCTATAGTTACTGTGGTAAAATATAAATTGACTCTGCAGTTATATGAAGTTGTCCTGTTTCGTGAGTAATCAAATCATTAATTTTAAAGCCATTCTATGGAATCCTACATTGACCACGGTTTTGATAGCTTAAATTGACGAATTTAAACGTGTAATGCTTCCGAGTTCAATTATTTGAAGGCTGTGAATTTGGTGTGGTCATTTGTAAATAAAACTGCAATCATAAAATGTAGTTGTCAAAACAGTTACACAAATCATCATCATCATCACCTGCCTAGACTTTTCTCAACGATGTTGGAGTCGAATTCTAGTCTATCTTGGTGCAGCTAAATACCAGTTAATTTACGTGGAGCGACTGCCTATCTAACCTCCATATCCCAGTAACTGGGTAATACAATAAATTTAGTTAAACAAATATTGTAAAGTATAACGTTAGTAGGTGAAGATAATTACCAAAACACGATTGAAGTGATTATTTTAATGGACAGTTTAAATTTTTTTTTTTTATATTCTGTTTGTAATTCGGGACTTTTATAACCGCAATTCGTATGATGGTCCAATTATTATTTAGATTAGATTCATTTGGGCCATACACCTGAACAAACTCTTCGCATCAGAAGCTACAGTGCAGTTAAGGCACTCTGAGAGAATTGATTCTTACAGTCATTTGTTTTAACAACCTTGCAGCATTTAAGTGACCTTCAATCGTGCTAGTTTCCAATATATCCAATGACATTAAAAATAGTAAAGTTCGGTTAGGTTAGCAAAACATCCTCTCAAAAACACATAGGCGGCCAAATACTCAATTTTAACATATACAAAAAGATTCTTTGTTGTTAAATGTTTTACAATTTTCTGGCATTTAGGCAGCACTGTCAATAGTTATGGATATAAGCAAGTATATATGAACACGATTATATTTTTCATTGCCAGTGTCAACATTGGAATCAATATGTATCGTTTTGTAGTTTTGAGTGCCGTTATTATCACTGTTTCGGTATGAGGTTATAGTTTGATGATAAGTTCAGAATTATGATAGTACTCGTATTTCGCTCGAAAATTATTATATCTACTCCTTTTAACTTACAGGCTGACCTCATGGACAAGACACAATGTGGAGACACGTTCTACCCCGTAAGTACTATACATCAACGTCTTGTTCCTTTTGGAAAAATTGTGGTCCTAAACTTATCCTACGTTCTACAAAGTGTTATGTTTTCCGAATGATCAATCCTTCTGTGGCTATTTTTTTACTAAAGCCCTAGTAAATTATTTTTTCAAACTTGTTATTTGCACTGCCAGATATTACGGAAGGGTTTATGTTATTGGGTGCACAACAATATAAACGCTTCCGCAATATGTATGGTATTCATAGTCATTGCATGATATTTCAACGTCCAATGTTGAACACTCAAATCATTCCGAAATTAGTACACAAACTTGTCTACAACACGTCCATCTACATGTTAAAATTCTTAAATTCACTTACTGATGACAACACACAGCCTAAACAGCTGGGTCAAGAAAGCATGAGTACAGACTTTTGTGCTCACTTTCACTATAATTATGTATAAGCGACTCCCCTTATAAAATAAAAGTGAGCACTTTTATTGCACTGCGCAAAGTATATTTGAAAATTGACCCCTTAAAGGGGTTAAATCGTCACTTTTGCCAATGAGAAATCCCATCTGTCGCATGGCTTGTACTTTCTTTATTTCTAAGAGACATGTTGATACTGTAAATGTTGCATTCTTTTGTTTTAGAATGCAATGCGTTGTTGCCAGAAGAATTCCGATACTATATACAAACTCATCTTATCAGATGACATACGTGAATGCTATGAATTATCGAAAGACCCTGTTTCAGTAAGTATATTGATGTTATTATTTCTTATTATCTAGTGCTATTATGTGCGCTCAAGCCACAGAGGAGAAGCTTCTACCGTTTACTTTAGTTATGAAAGTGCCATATTTTTCTTCTTTTTTTTTCAGTAGCATAGCTCTGTAAGTGGGAGTGGCCCGTAATTCAAATTGTTGGTTGTAGGACATACCGGTTTCCCTCTCCAGTTGTAGATCATAGGTTCGAAGCCAGACAGGTGCTTAACTTTGTGTAAATTATTTAATCATCACTGCTCTCAAAACGGTGGAGGATTTTTTCAGTGCAAACGTGAAATATGTATAGCCAAAAATAAAGGTTTTGCCACAGATGATAATAAAATAGACAAGAAAAAACTGGAAGGACTTATGACCAAAGACTTTGGGTCCGACGCAGCGTTGCTGGCAGATGTCAAATCTAAATGTCTCAATGGAGACTTCAAGTCATATGCACCTCCGGAATTCTGTGACTTTATGAAAATGAGACACTGTGTTTCAATGCAAATGCTTAACGTAAGTAAAACATTTTTCTAAGGAATGCAATATAGCCAAAGTCAAAGTTTTTTATTTGTTAAACATAGATGTAAAAATAGGTGTTTGAAATAGAATAGGTACAGAGATCGCTATATTTTGTTGTTGACGGCGTACAAATATGAAGTAGCTAAGCATACGAAATTACAATATCGTATTTTTTTTTTTTTTATTATTAAATGACTAGCTAACAGAGTTAAACTATGCCCAATATCCTCTGCCAAAGTTAACAGTATTGCATACAAAATTTGTTTAAAACGCTTAAAATGTTAGACACATTTAATATATCTTATGTACAAGTATTAAATTTTAAATGTAGTTTCATGTTTTTTTCTATGCCTTGAATGCGAAGAGTTTGGCTGTAGAATTTCCCAAGTATATAATTCCATAGCGTAAAGTAGATAATACGTAGGCATTGTACGCTACTAGGACGCCGGCTCATTTAAATTTTTTCTCAAGTTACAAAATGCACAAGAGTATTGATTTAACTTTTCGCAGATAATTTTAATGTGAGGTTTCCAAGATGGATGACTATCTAAATGCAGTTCCAAGAACCTGGCCATACTGGTGTCAGCTATTGTTGTATTTTCATAAATGACATTTAATTGTGATTGAAATAGCCGAATAATTATTAATTTTATTCCAGTAATAATACAACCTAGCATAACATCACGCCTCCGTTCCCCAAAGGGTACAGACGCCAGCACATCGAGCTACTACAATCTGTCAAATTTCTTTAATAGATTTTCAACTTTATCACTATAGCATAAGGTTCAAAGTTGATTGGGAAAATTTGATAGTTTCGGGTAGCCTGATGTGCTGGCGTCTGTACCTATAATAGACCCACATTTCGCCAGTAATGTTTAAGTCCCCTGTAATACGTGACGGACGCGATCCTATTCCCATCAATTAGGCACGAAGCTAGACTCCGGGCTGAGATATTCCAATTGGAAATACTCAATGGCACTTTGCCCGACCCGGGAATCGATCGCAGTACCCCAGTCAGCAGTGTAGCGCTTGCGACCACTAGATCAATGACACAGTCCCAGTAATATTCTAGATTATTCTCAAATATCCGATCTTTTATGACACAGACTCATTCGCAACATTACAACCGACGTTTTAGCGTCATCGTCGTTTTATTTCATTTCCTCAATTCCACATTTTCTGTCGTCATACTTTATTTCCATTATTCTACATACCAGTGATGTCACTAATTTTAGTTTTTGATCGCAGCACTGTCATGAATGGAACGAAAACGTCGAATGCCAGGAAATTAAAGGACAAGTAGCAGAGTGTGTAAAAATTATTTCGTGAAAAATTTGTCTGATAGAAAGAGGCCGTGAACGGACAGGGAGCGATGGGAATTACTGATTAAATTAAACGGGAGCAATTCAATTTTGTTTTATTTTCGACATTCCTCTTAACACGTAGTCAGATTCATATTTTTAGTACAGTCAACAAAAGAGACTCTTCACGTGACCAGAGGCCTGGCCTATTTCTTGGCCAAAAAATTAGCATCGCCATACAACATGGCACAGCTGCCAGCCTTTTGGGCACTGTTCCTGTTGACAGCGATGCGGACGAATTTTTTGATGCCCTATGATTCTTTTGCTTATTTTTTCATATACATGTACATATTATTATTTTATATGTTAGCTTAATGACTAAATGACAATAAATAATAATATTTGAATATGATATTGGACCTTATTTAAAAAAAAATATAATCGAGTTCCTTCCGGCTAATTTACATAACACAATAATTTTGTCCTTGGATGCACTTGCATATTGCATACAGGGTCGTACATAATCGTCGGTTGGTACCTTCGGCTCCTGCCACGCCTTCCAAAGGTTCGGGACCCCAGGGTTCCGAGATACATTAATACGTCTCAAAGACATTTAAATAATAATTAATGTGGTCACAGTTTTTGTTTATTCCTTGCAATACAATTCGAGATGTAGAAGTTGATGACGTCTATATTTATTGTTAAATACGATGCTGTAATACATCTACTCGTACCTAGTTATTACCTACGCACGTAGATAATAACTAGATGATATCCCTAGATTACTACTTAAACTATCGTAAAAATTTCAACGACGAATTACAATTCCTTAGAAACAAAGTTCGCGTCTTTCTCGCGTCCCTCCTCCCCCGTCTTCACTATACTACCTTCTAATTATTTCCGTCAATGTAACACGTGCTATCATTGTGGTCGGGTGTCACCTGTGTATAGAGTTATAAGGAAGCAATAATTATGAGCTTTGTGCCCGTCTATGTCAAGAAAAATTACAACAAACTTGCATAAAATGCAAATCAAAATCAAATCAAATCATTTATTTCTTTGCAAACATGGGTATAGTACATATCAAATAAATCATTACGAATAACGCGCGATCATTTTTTTCTTTGCAAAAGAGTCATAGAGTAAAAAATATATATACTACTAACCTAACCTAATTGGATGCAGCTGAGTACCAGTATTTTACATGGAGTGACTGCCTATCTGACCTCTACAACCCAGTTACTGGGTAATACGAAACCCCTTGGTAAGACTGGTTGTCAGACATTCGGGTTTCTGGCGACCCATAACGGCTGTCAAAGATCCACGAATGACAGCCGGGACTAACGGCTTAACGTGCTTCAGTTTTATTATATTACTAGCTGCCCGGCTTCGACTTCGTTCGCGTAGTGTCCTACTAATACCCCCTACCCTACTCCTACCAATCCTACCCATGCCCTTCTCCTACCTTACTCCTACCTCTTCCCTACCCCTTACTCCTACCCTACTCCTACCCTACTCCTAACCTACTGCTACCGTACCCCTACCCTACTCCTACCCTAACCCTTCCCTACTCCTACTGTACCCCTACCCCTACCCTACTCCTACCGTACCCCTACCCTACTCCTACCCTACCCCTTCCCTACTCCTACCGTACCCCTACCCTACTCCTACCCTAACCCTTCCCTACTCCTACTGTACCCCTAACCCTACCCTACTCCTACCGTACCCCTACCCTACTCCTACCCTACCCCTACCCTACTCCTACCCTACCCCTTCCCTACTCCTACCGTACCCCTACCCTACTAACTCCTACCCTAACCCTTCCCTACTCCTACTGTACCCCTACCCCTACCCTACTCCTACCGTACCCCTACCCTACTCCTACCCTACTCCTGCCCTACCCCGAGCCTACTCCTAGCCCTGTCATTTGCGTTTTGTTATTCCAAGTCTGTTTCTTTTTTTTTTTTTTTTTCTGATTTTTTTTAGTATCTTATGTCCGTCTCCTGGCTCTAAGCTACCTCCCTACCAATTTTCACCCAAATCTGTTCTGCCGTTCTTGAGTTATAAGTGGTGTAACTAACACGACTTTCTTTTATATATATAGATAGACTAGCTGCCCGGCGCGACTTCGTTCGCGTGGTGTCCTACTAATACCCCCTACCCTACTCCTACCAATCCTACCCCTGCCCTTCTCCTACCTTACTCCTACCCCTTCCCTACCCCTTACTCCTACCCTACTCCTACCCTACTCCTACCGTACCCCTACCCTACTCCTACCCTACCCCTTCCCTACTCCTACCGTACCCCTACCCTACTCCTACCCTAACCCTTCCCTACTCCTACTGTACTCCTACCCCTACCCTACTCCTACCGTACCCCTACCCTACTCCTACCCTACCCCTTCCCTACTCCTACTGTACCCCTACCCCTACCCTACTCCTACCCTACCCCTTCCCTACTCCTACCGTACCCCTACCCTACTCCTACCCTAACCCTTCCCTACTCCTACTGTACCCCTACCCCTACCCTACTCCTACCGTACCCCTACCCTACTCCTACCCTACCCCTACTCCTACTCTACCCCTACTCCTACCCTACTCCTGCCCTACCCCGAGCCTACTCCTAACCCTGTCATTTGCGTTTTGTTATTCCAAGTCTGAATCTTTTTTTTTTTTTTTTTTTTTGTATCTTATGTCCGTCTCCTGGCTCTAAGCTACCTCCCTACCAATTTTCACCCAAATCTGTTCTGCCGTTCTTGAGTTATAAGTGGTGTAACTAACACGACTTTCTTTTATATATATAGATGTACAGATATTATGACAACATGTAATAAAATAATCATCAAAAATAAATGCGAGTGGAACTTACAACCGTCGCGTCGATAAGTAAAGCAGTCGCCGAACCACTAAGCTAATTGCTTTCTTAAAAATTTACTAAAATAGCCGTTCGTTTATATGTCATGATTGACTGTTTAGCCCCATAAAGATATAGCGTGTAACACCCCTGTAACAATTTGCGGTAAACTAGACTGGCCAGACTTATAGGAACTTTCTTTGCAAAATTTAACTTCTCTTTTGTTACTGATGGAGTTCTGTAGTTTCTGAGTTTATGTATCTATGTGTATATAATTATATATATAGATAGGTAGTGTTTCAAACGACACCAATAACAGATCCTTAGCTACAAATGCAATTCTCTTCGGCGAGAACTTCACATCTACCAGTTCGTAGCGTGTCCAGTAGTACGTAGCGTGGCAGACATATCTAGCAACAGACAAAAACATCTTTGTTCCCAACAGGGAAACCCTGAAACTTTGTTTTGAATGAACACAATGTCATAATAACAATTATTTGGTACTCTGTAGTATATTTAAAAACATGCAATGCAGATCCGGTTCTTCCCCGGTATTACAACGTTATCTAATACGCAAGTAAGTAACTTATATTCTCAGACCAACAAAAAAAGATAGACAGCGCGCCGCAAACATCAAAAGTGAAGCCATAAAACCGTGCTCCTGCAAGTAAACATACACGCTCACGCACACACCTACACTAAAACCATGCTCATTGCTCTTAGTTTGTCACAAGTCGTCGTCAAGATAACATAGATTTAAAAAATATAATTATGCCTTCCTGTGTAGTGAAAAGTTGCAAAATCACACAAAAAGTCTCACGGAATCGCTTTTCACTTATAAGTACTTGAAATAACATCGTTTCTTTATTATTTATCTATGAATTTTAGGTTACTTGGAACAAAAAACCTCAACGAACGAAAGCAGTGACATAAAGTGCGGAAGTTGCCATAAGACGATTTAAAATTTCCCCATTCGATTAATCTAAGTATACATATAAATATGATTTCTTACTTCGAGTTATATTCCCATTTTCTTTTATATGTATTTAATATTTTAGGTTTCCAATTAATAATGAAATTAAAAATAAATAATATAATAATATGTAATAAAGTTGATTGAAAATATGAGTTGTTTTTTTTAATAGAAGTCCTTCTAAAATCTAAACAATTGAGGTACTATACCATACTCAACAATACTCGTACAATATTATACTAGTTCCTACCCACACAAATATGGCAACCCTTCAATACACACATAGATAAAAAGGTGGCTTCACTTTTAATGTTCGCGGCGCGCTGTCTATCTTTTTTTGTTGGTCTGAGCTTATATTATAACCTGTGCCCACAGCTCCGCTCACGTGGAGAATATCGATAGCTATCAATTTTTTTTTTCATCTATAAGTACACATTAAACTCGCGTGTAAATAGAATACAATGTCTATTGATTATAACTCTAACCGATAGTTACTGCATTTGTAACTCGAAGGCCATTCGACGTGTTTCATGGATTTGTCCACTGGCCAGCTGTAGCTGGGGTCAGAGCTTATAAAAAATAAACATTAAGAACACAGAAGAGTTTATACAGAAGATTTACAAATAAAGAAGAGTGCCTAGATTCCTACGTTTTTATTTAGTTCCTAATCTGGCTAGATGTACCTACAGAAAATCTTAAAAAGGTGGCCGTGCAGACGGGAGGCAAAAGGCAGAGTGCAGCGTGTTGGATGACCAGCGGTTGACTGCTATGAATGTTCAAAATAATTTTTGCCATGATAGCGATGAGTCAGCCAAGAAAAACCTTAGACACACCACCTCCTCCAAAAACAGTACAGAAGACGAGACATGCAGGCTATGGAGAAATATATTCCAACCAACAATACTCCAACAAAGCCACGACCCCCTGGACATGCACGAAGTGCAATGGCCAAAATGGAAATCTGTGAAACGATGGGGGTTCATGATAGCCGCATGCAAATCGACCCCAATCTACCCAAATAGGGCGTTATCTACCAATCATTTGTAAAAATATAGAGTGAGTGTGCAGGCAGTGATAGAATGCCAGTCATTATGCTTTTCTGTTTCAGGCGCCACTTTTCTCTCACTCTTCCACAGTTCTTTTCTGAATAATTTCGTTGCGGGATCCAAGATAGTCCAGGTCTCGGGACTCGTCGAGCTTCATTGCCTCTGTGCTCTCTGGTGGTCGCCACTGTTGATGCTGGCCTTCGGGAGTTAGGAATAGTGTCCCAGGCGCTTCATTCAAACTTCCTTTTATTACTCATCCCTTATCTCATTTTGCTCATCTTATACGAGTACATTCTCGTCATACCACATATTTATATACAACCAAGTATAGGTATAGTTATTGACGTTAACTGACTCATTTCAAAGCGATTGTTAATCATTACTAATCGTCTGCGGTTTAACTACAGCCTAATTTGAATGTGAGGTGACAATCAAAACCACGCCGCTGATTGTAATAAAACGAGGATGTATTTCAAATCTAAAATGAAATCTTATTAACTAGTTTTAAGGTTCGGATTTGCTTGGTTTTAAAAGCAGCCTAAACTATGTTGTACTGGGTTAATTACATGACTGGATCAGACAACACATTTTTATGTACCTACTGGTACAGACTTAAATTGGCAAATTCCCTATTTAGGAACGTTATTTTTGAAGTGAAAACTTCTGTAGGCGCGTTGGGCATTTTCTGAGTTGGGAAAAAACCATTGAATTCGAGCCACTGTTACCGTAACCGACACCGCTTCGGATGTGTTCGGCTGTCCTCGAGATGTAATCGGTTTTAATGTAGTGTCCGATATGTCAGTGAGTGATGGCAAAGTATTCTGTTTGTGTTTTGTTTTCACCTCTGTCGGCACTCACGGAGTGCCACTGTTTTTTTTTATCTAAGATGCTAGTAAGTTTATATCAGTGAACTCTGTGATCAAGCAAGATAATAACGCTCGTTCTTACTCTATTTAAGAATTAGTGGTATTTGCCTCGCCGTGGGAATACTAAAATTTCACGTATATACTTATAAAAAAAGAATATTTTATTACATTATGTCAAAACCCCATTGTTCTCATGAACACACAGACGGAAAAATTCTCATTTTTTTAACACACAAACGTGACAATAATAATTGCAGTTGTAGTGATTTACTCAATAGAGTGCTACAATTTTCTGGTAGTTAGGCAGCGTTGGCAATAAATTATAGATTTGTCCAAGTATAAATATATGCTCATGATTATATTTTTCAGTGTCAGTGTTAAGCATTTGCTTCAACATGTATCGTCTTGTGATTTTGAGTATTGTTGCTGTCGCAGCTTTGGTAAGACATTTTTTTTTATGTTGAATACCTGTTAAATCTGCCTCAGGATAAACCTGAAAAATTATGAAAACTGAATTGTGTTCTAAATTATTTTATACTTAAATTCTGTGTCAAAAAGCAAAAGAAATCCAAAATAAGATGGTAAATAACTGGCAATTCATATTTTCTTCAAATATCACTTATGCTAGCAAAGGTATTATATTTTTTCCTACGATAATTTTAGGGTTTGCACTTTATCCCGGGACACGCTTTATAAATCACGCGTCATGTACCTACGCCAGCACACAAACCTACCCGAAACTGTCAAATTTTCCCAATCAACTTTGAACCTTATGCTTTAGTGACAAAGTTGAAAATCTATTAAAGAAATTTGACAGATTGTAGTAGGTTGATGTGCTGGCGTCTGTACATAACCACATATGCTTACCACTAAAAACGTTACTTTATAATCTTACTAGATTCTGCCCGCGACTTCCCCCGCGTTGAATTTCACCCCCCCCCCATTCACCCTCTTAGGGATGGAATTTCGAAAAACCCTTTCTTAGTGGATACCTACTCTTCACAAAGAACACACCTTCCAAATTTTCATATCCCTAACTTAAGAAGTAACAGGTTTTCCCATACAAACTTTCATCCCCTATAGCCCCCTTTAGGGATGTTTTTGAGACAAAAAGTAGCCTTTGTCCTTCCCCATAATGCAATCTATCTCACTGCCAAATTTCATCGAAATCGGTTCTGTGGTTTAGGCGTAAAATGGTAACATACAGACAGACAGACACAGTTACTTTCGAATTTATAATATTAAGTACTAGCTGCGCCCCACGGTTTCATCCGCATAAGTTTCGATCCCGTGGGAATATCGGGATATAAACTATCCTATGTCCTTTCCTGGGACTCAAACTATCTCTATACCAAATACCATCTAAATCGGTTCAGTGGTTTAGGCGTGAAAAGGTAACATACAGTCAGACAGACAGAGTTACTTTCGAATTTATAATATTAAGTATGGATGGATTATGTTGCCTGCTACTTCACTCGTCACTTCCTGTTCCCCCTGCGATGGTTAAAAGTTAGAAAAGGAGGTATTTATTATTTAAAACCTTGAACTCCAACCCTTAAATAGCATTATTATTTATCTTTACAGGCTGCGGACTTAGACAAGAAAAGTTGTGTACGAATGTTTCACCCTGTAAGTACCTACTCTATAGCTGATTCCTAGCCACCGTAGGCGCGGGCTTGCGGACGGCGAGCAATTGGCAGCTCGCCGTCCGGTAAGGACCAGCCCCGGGTCGACTGCGCGTTGTGTTCCACGCGCGCCTCAAAGAGATGTCAGCACTAACTGACGGGGTCCGCTAGGGCCGATGCTTGCCGGGTCGCGGGTTGTTCGAAAGAGATACCGTGGCCCCCGGCACAGGCAACTGAAGGAACACGGGTGGGTTTTAATCAGTAAGAGTCTGACACGCCCTCTCGCTCCGCCCAGAGCGGGAGAAGTTATTTGATAATTTCCCACCCAAAAAAAAAGCACCTACACTACAACTGCAACGATATCTTCGTATTGTATAAGACCGCGTCGTAGGTGATGTGACGATCTTGTACTATTTTTTTTATCTAAGTTTGTTCAGGGGCTTTTATCAAAGATAATCTTATACTATTTGCGGGTGGCCATTATGGCCAGAGATCGCACAAAATAGAGAGGTTTGCAAGAAAATGGGGAGGTCTTTGCCTAGCAGTGCGACACAATGAATGTTAAATAAAATATACAGGATGGCAAGGACAATAACGCGCAAACTGTTTTAGAGCATGTGAATAGAAAAGACAATTATGTTATGTGTACCGACTAGTATTGACCGATAACATGTATGTGTGGTGCAAACAGTGTTAGTTATAAATTTTGAATCTTTTTTCTTCCAGCATACAGTAAATTGTTGCAAGAAATCCGCCGAGATGAAGGGAAAATTCATGAATGATGACATAAAGGAATGTTTGCAATTACCCAAGGATCCACGTTTAGTAAGTGCATCTGCTTATCAGGGTTATGCTACACACTTGTTCGGATCCGCACATCCGATTCGCCATAATTTGTTGAACAACAAGGCCGGCCCAAAGCCAGGATTTCGTTCAGCTCGTGGCTCGTGCCGATCGGCAAACTCCGTTCGGCATTTATGTCATCTTCTGTCTAGCCTTTTCCCAACTATGTTGGGGTCAGCTTCCAATCTAACACCAGTAGCAGCTGAATACCAGTATTTTACATGGACTGACTGCCTATCGGCCCTCTACAACCTGGTTACTGGGTAACTCGATACACCTTGATAAGGCTGGTTGGCAGACTTTCGGGCTTCTGACAACACTTAACAACTACAAAGATCCACAAATGACAGCCAGATCCAACGGCTTAATGTGCTTTCCGAGGCACGGAGGGGTTACCCGGTATGTAATTAATATGGTCACCCATCCACGGACCAACCGTGGCGAGCGTAGCATAATCTGATATATCGACCCGTGCGGCTGTCATTACTTCGGCATCTAGGTATCATGATCGTGTCGGGTCATGTGTTTTTTCGAACATACAAAATAATTATTATATTCGATTTTGCCTCCCGTCTCCCGTCTGACCGTACCATATCATGCCAACCTGTACAAGTGCCTAGCACGCTATAATTCAATGTACCCAGAGTCAACAATTACTTTGGCGACAGAACTCTAAAAAACGATTACCATATCTATTGAATAGTTGGGCCGCAGACATAAGGAGTGAAATCAATAAAAATAGATTTAAAAATAAATTAAAAAGACATAAAATACTTCAAATAAGTTGTATTATGTTTTCAACACACCATCTAAGCATATACTAAAGAATATCATATAAAAAAAAAGACATTATTTAGAAATGATTTAACGTGCTACCTAATTTTTAAGTTGTGTATAAAGACTCGTCAGACCCCACAGTCAAACCACTATTACGGTTTTGTGGGGCTTAGTTTTTATTTGCATGATGTGGTTCTAATAAGAAAATTAAAAGAAAAAAAAATGATGATGATGAATGGATTTTATTTGCCAACTGATGAAAGGCACTTCATTTCTTTGAGTACCGTATTTCATTTTAACTGGGCTGTGGAGTTCAGATAGGCAGTCGGTCCGTGTAAAGTACTGGTATTCAGCTGCATGCAGACTGGAAGCTGACCTCAAAACAGTTGAGAAAATGCTAGACAGATTGATTTATTTGATGAAAATAAACTTTTGACTACATTACTAATGTTTTTTGCGTTATTTATATTACAGTGCGAGCATGAAGTATGCATAGCTAAAATTAAAGGTTACGCCACCGACGATGGTAAATTAGACAAGACGAAATTAAAAGAAGTGATGACCAAGGATGTTGATGATAAAGACCTATTGGCAGACTTGATAGCCAATTGCGTAGATGGAGACATCAAGCAGTATGGACCCCCGGATGCCTGTGACTTTATGAAATTGTTGCATTGTTCCTCTATGCAAGTTTTGAACGTGAGTAAAAATGCACAGTACGCATAAAAGTGGTAACAGAACCAGTATACAGGATGGTGGAGACAACGACGCACAACATGTTTCCAAGGATTCAGTACATAATTCATAACCCCACTGCGTCGAAATTTGTCGACTGTTATAAAAAAAAAATACTGTTCCATACATTTTTACCGCGTAGGTATTGCACTTTTCTATGAAACAGCGGATTTAGTTTTTAGGGTTCCGTACCTCAAAAGGAAAAACGGAACCCTTATAAGATCACTTCGTTGTCCGTCGGTCAAGACTCTTTTCTCAGTAACGTGCAGTTGAAATTAATATCAAATACTCAAGGCTGCAATCCCTTGAAGCAGTGAAACAATCAAACTTCTAAGTCAACGCAATCAAAAGATACGGGCGTTTAAGTTCCGGAATCAAAACCTTATAGGGTACTTCCCGTTGACCTAGAATCATGAAATTTGGCAAGGAGCAATGTCATGTAACACAAGTAAAGGAAAAATACCGAAAACCAGATACATTACAAAAAAAAAAACCCCGTGATAAACTATTTAAATACCTACCTATAAATGTATACGGACCCTCGGTCGAGTGCGACTGGCACTTGACCAGGTTTTTTGGTAACCGACGAAACATTTATACGCTAGAGAGTCTAGAATCATCTGAGAATCATCTGCTGAATTCATGGTATCAGTTTGTGTATGCCACGATGTCCCTGCCAAGCTGTACCTACATGAATAACAAAAAAAATGCCATCATACTTTCATAATTTGCGTAAATCTTTATACCTACATATATATATGTTTTTTGTTGCAGCATTGTACTGAATGGAACGAATTCGCTGACTGCAACCAACTTAAAGAAGTAGTAGCTGATTGTGTGAAATTAGTTAGCTCTTAAAATTATTTTCTTTCGATATAGAAAGAGGTCGTTAAAGGACAGGCTGTGATGGAATGATCTTATTAAATTAATCTGGTTCAATTGAATTCTGTTTTATTCCCGACAAGTGATCCGCGAACGTAGAGTCGATCGCTAACTGTGAGCGTCCGGTACAAAATGTATTAAAAAAAACGTGTGAGGTCGGGGGACCCCCGCCAGGAACGAAGTTCAAAATAAAATTCCAAGTGGCGGCTGTGAAAATATCAAAATGACGAGAAATTTGAAAATGATTGCAGCAGCCATCTTGGAGTTTTATTTTGACCTCACTATCGGCTTCAGCACCCTCGAAAACCATGAAAACGACACCCTGAAAGAAAAATTTTAAAATATTTGCAGCCGCCATCTTCGATTTTAATTTTGACCTTACTATTGGCTTCAGTTCCTTCAAAAACCATGAAAACTATCTCTCTCTGTCCCTTTGTATAATAATATATATATAATATCTATATTACTCATACCGCAAGCTAACTTCGTTCCAAAAACAATTTCATACTCCGACTAATTGCCCTTTGTTTTTAATACATTTTCACTGTCGGTGCCTGATTATATGCTTGCCTTGACAATTCAAAAGTGCCTGTAATTGGTTTATTTGATACTAGCTGCTGCCCGCGACGTCGTCTGCGTGAAGGCTCTACAGCACCAAAAATACCTAAGATGCCAGTGTCGCTATAGCATAATAAGTAAACAACTTTTAAAATAGCATTAAAAGATAAGTTTTTTTTGCAAGCGAAGCAAGTGAAGAGAGTTATATTGGAATTCTGCTGAGTTCAGTCATAAGATGTGACTGAAGGAAATAGAGAAAATAATGCAGGAATACATTCCAGGACACAAAAGAGTAAAAATACGTACAAAGGTATCATACCTTACAACACTTCCCTATAAACTACGTTGGTAGTTATGCTGCCAGGAGCCAAAATGTAAAGAGAGTCAGGGCTGGTGACGCGGGAGCAAGCGACGTACAGTTGCCCGTGTGAGAAGCAACTCGTCCTGAGGTCGACACCCGCTGCCCTCAGTGTCTGCCCCTGCGACTTATTGATGGTCATCGCGAAGCAAACACTCACGGGGAACTGTACGCGCTTGAACTGGAACGGGAAGTTATGAGGTATGATGGGAATGCGTGGTATAAATACTGCCTCGCCGACGCCACAACCCGTAAGAATTTCCGCCTCAATGGTGTTTCTTTGGAGCGAGATGACTTTAAGGCGGGTCCCGTTACACAACTTCGGAGGAGATAGGTTCCGAAGAAGCATAATCGGGACACCGACCTTCAGCTTGATGGTATGCGCTGGAAGTCCACTTGCTGACAGGGAGTTCAGAAATTCCACGGGATAATGTGTAGCGTCATCTTGCTCGACAACAGTGTTTATCGAGGTATAGTCTACTTCATTCCCCTCAATTTCCGAGAGAATGCATTCGTTAATTGCTGCAGCCTGATCATTTTTGGGCGTCAAAATGGCCCGCTCACACACCCAAGAATTTTGCTGGTGCGGTATACGACTGATGTCCCCGTACACATAGCGAATGAGGTCTTCTATGCTGGATACCACTCTACCGAGAGAATCTGGAAGCACCACCTGTCCATCTCTCTCTTCTGGTAGAGTGCCTTCGCCAAGACTTAGAAGGACATCGGAGAATTCTTGAGCACGTGCATTGCCGCCGAGCCGAGCTCTCATATTAATGGTCAAGCGCAGCGTACGAACTCGTGACCACAACGAAGATCATTTCAACGAAGCATTCACCTCGTCAGCCCTCGATCCCCGCGTCACCACGGGAAGCGTTTGCTGGAAATCGCCACTGAACAGAACTGTGACACCACCCATCAAATGTTCGTACCTGCGGATGTTCTGCAGGGTTCTGTCCACGGCCTCAACTGCCTTCCTATTGGCCATCGTACACTCATCCCATACGATCAGAGAGCAATCCTTGAGCACGTGCCTCTTATCGCTGTTACGTGACACACCACAAACAGGCGTTTCGGCACTCTCTAAATCGATGGGAATTTTAAACATGGCATGTGCTGTCTTGCCACCCGGAAACAGTGTGGCAGCGATTCCCGACGACGCTACAGCAATAGCAATTTTGCCTTGCCTCCTGACCTCTGCAAGTATGCCAGTGGTAACAAATGTTTTTCCTGTTCCACCAGGAGAATCCAAGAAAAACATTTTACCCTGGTTTTGCCCAACGCTTTCAAGGACGGTGTCATAAATTTGTTTTTGCTCTGAAGAGAACAAAGCGACATGGTCATTTCGTATGGTGGTCATTTCGCCCGGATCGTATTTGTCTCTGCGTTATACTCCCGATTTCCACGGTCTTGATGCGGTGATGAATGGGGAGCTGGTAACCCATATTCGATCAGTGGATTGCCGCCGATAGAAATGACCACATCTTGAAGTGAACTGAGACAGGTGTTCAGCACGCGTTCATCAGTTAATTCGAAAGCTCGTAGAAAATCTTCAGACAGACGATGGCGATACTTCTCCCACAAAGCTACCGGGTTCGCGACTTCACCAAACACCAAGATGACGGCATGCGGCTGGGACTGTCACTGACGCTCGCCTCCGAGAGGGTTTCATCCCAATTTTGGTCACCGTCGAGAAGGTGACGTGCTACGCAGGCTGCGCGGTAAGTGGGATACTCCACGCCATCAAATGTCCTCAGAAAGGTGAAAGACGTTGGGCCTCGGACAGTGTAAAGTAACAACCGCAGAAAATAGCATTCGCCATTATTCGGATGCACGGTATAAACCCTACCCAATGCGGTGTCCTTGAAAATTCCCGGAAAACCTTCCACAGCACCTCCTCGTCGACGTCGGTTAAATAAACCCCTTTGCTTGTCGTATGTGTAATATGGAGGTACCTCGTCATACGTAAGGGTATTTTGTACTAACAACATGAAATTGATGAAGAAATGCGCATCATCAATGAACATAACTTTTTTGTAATACTTAACACCGCATTTTTTTTAAACTGTTTTCCTCAACTCTGCTCAAGATTTTGAGGGTTTTGTTGGAACATGAATTTTTCAAAACGAACTATACGATACAACTTTTATGAAGAAAATGCACATTACCATCTATGAATTTTAAGAAAAACTAACTACTAACCTCGCCAACATGATCAAATTTAAATTATTAATTTCCAAAAAGTGTTAACATGTAACTTGATTTGATTTTTATGAAATCTCATAGATGGCGCTGCTTCAAATTTTTCTTTATACTACTAACATTCATTAAACTATATTTCTCTGCCCAAGTTACTTAAATAGCGTAGTTTTTATACAGTAAAGCTAGATAATAGCATGGCTTACTCAAAAACAACATTTAAATATGCATCGTTAGATTACACGCTGTCACAGAATGCGTAAGAAAAATAAAGATTCACAGCTCCTCCCCCGTAAGTGATAGCGTGATAATATGTAGCCTATATGTTGACCCGACCTCTTAGTAATATTCATGCAAAATTTGAAGTAAATCCATGCAGTACTTTTTGAGATTAGCCCGGACATACATACAGACAAACAGATAAACAGACAAACAGACAAACAGACAAAAATTCTAAAAACTATATTTTTGGCTTCGATATCGATTGTAGATCACGCCCCAAGTATTCTTTTTAAAAAATATTCAATGTACAGTTTTGACTTTCCTACGATTTTATTATACATATGTATAGATAAATATATATATATATAATTTGGAGAAGCCATTTTTTCAGTTTTTTTTTTGTAAAAATTAAATGTTAGCTCTCTTATCACTTTTGGAATATGATTATATATTTTAATGGATTGTATCGTTATGTCTCCATGCTTTAGTTAAATAACACCCAACCTCAATATTGTTCAAAAGTCAAAAGCCATTCTCCATTTCAAAACTACCGTACAAAATCTCAAATTACAAAGACTTCGTACTTACCTACAGTAAATAGCTGCCAGAACGTTACTTTGAAGGGAAGAAGCGAACAATTGAGGTAACAACACACGACATGTGAAAACTTTCCACCGTTGTGACCGGATCGCCTCAAACGAGCCAAGTTCGCGGCAACGGTACATTTACCCGACTACTTCTGCAGTTTTAGGGTGAGGTGCTACTGAAACAAGTAAGTATTGAAACTTAGAATGTTATGTCTGTTATCTTGCTTTTAGTGTAGATAATAAAGGCAAGGCCAGCAAGTAAGATCTCATTGTTAAACTTGAAAATATTAAGTTTTAAGGGATCTTGTCAAGATGGTAAAGAAAACTGTTGGAGGTACTTAGCACCTACTGAGCAATCCACGCCACATGAGACTGTAGGTATGTGGTCACGAAACTCAGCAGTTAGGAAACTATGAAGAAGAGGTCAAGACGAAACTCAAACCATTTATTTCAATTAAAACAATTACAGGCTGTTTGAGGACTTTTGAATATTGTCAAAGAGTCGATCAGTCAGAAAGATGAAGCGTAGTAGGTTCCTATAAAGAAGAAAAGCGTATTGTTTCTATGGACAATAACGGGTAAGACGGGCCATGTACAGTCAATAAAAGACATATGTATGCAGGATCGTCGGATATAGTTGAAGTTTAGTAAGAAACCGATGGATGTTGTCGACTGTAATTTTATTTGATAAATGAGCTGTTTGTTTTCTATTAATAAAATTAAATTCTATTCGACGGTTTCTTACTAAACTTCAACTATATCCGACGATCCTGCATACTTATCTCTTTTGTTGACGTACAGTCAACGAAACTGGGAACTGGAAATCTGGGGGCAACCGTCTAAACCTTAGTAACAAACTACAATCAAAAAGTTTATGAAACGAGGCGATTACAGCGATAGTCGACATTCATGAGAAGAGCTAAGTTGGTGGTAGTTATTTTGAAGCTAAACAGTGGACTTATTGGTGGAAAAACTACTTGTTTCAGTATACTATATTTTAAGAAAGAAAAGAAAGAAAGAAATATATTTATTTAGCACAGACCAAAAGACACACAATACACCAAATAAAAAAAAAAAAAATTGCTTCAAAATGATTCTGATTCCGATTGATAGTATGTTACGCAATTAGGGTGCTGGTGTGTGAGGTGACGGATGTAAATCAGTGTTATACTGCAACGTGACGTGTGTATGCATACCTAAATAAAAAATTAAATATTTTTTTGTCAGATAAAACAGTAACGAATAAACGAATATGTATAAATAGTGTGACATTGAGTACCTACCATTGCAAAAATAAACAAAAATACTGATATATAAATAAGTGAGATGGCCGCATGTTAGACCTTAGCAAATAAAGAAATTCGAAACTTCAACATAATTATGATAACAGCACTTTGTCCCACGTAAGAGGGAACGAGCCTATTATCATTAACCGGGCACAAATCCAGACTCCGGGCAAAAAAAAATATCTTCACTACAAAAATGCTTTTAAGTCTCACGAAAAATTATTTGTAACTTTAGAAACTTACTTAAAAAAATGTACTACCAAAAAAACACTCAAATGGTCATAACTTTTAAGGAGATCAAGTTAGGCTTCTGCCACAAAGATATTTTTTACTGCAAATAACCCCAACTATCGCCCTGTTTCGTTTGATCCACGATTTTTCACCCAGCCTGTATTATAATGCCATCAACATTATCATGTTCTTGCCAGTGTCCCATGTTACTTAGGGACGGCGTAACACGTTTTCTTCTTACATTCTTCCTTATCAACCGTCACGCTATCATTCACTCCCTTCTCTTTCATATCATTCTTCACACGATTCATCTTAATTCCTCTGGCCTTCCTCTCCGTCTGTATCCATCAACATTACTTTACTATTTTAATCACATGCATTTCCTCCATTTTCTCCGCCAGAAACACTGGATTGAATACGAGTCTCCAATACCCCAGTACTCTTCCACAAGGAAGAATTCTGGCCGAAGGGTGTTGTGTACCGCCGGTTTCGTGACACCAGTCATCGGAACACGACGCAAATACTTCTTGTGCGTTACTTTTTTGTGTAATTATAACTTTGTATCTATTTATAGTATTTTCAAGTAATATTAATATTGTTTTGGCCAACAAAAAATCGAAGACATGTGACATCTGCCAACCCGCACTGGGCCCGCGTGGTGGATTACAGCCCACTCCCTTTCACTGAAAGCAGGCCAGTGTCCCAGCAGTGGGAACACTATAGGCTGATTATGTATGTATGTATGTATTAATATTGTATTTTATGTGTTTACTAGCTGCTGCCCGCGACGTTGTCTGCGTGAAGGCTCTACAGCACCAAAAATACCAAAGATGCCAGTGTCGCTATAGCATTATAAGTAAACAACTTTTAAAATAGTATTAAAATATAAGTTTTTTTGCAAGTGAAGCAAGTGAAGAGAGTTATATGAGAATCCTGCTGAGTTCAGTCATAAGACGTGACTGAAGGAAATAGAGAAAATAATGCAGGAATACATTCCAGGACACAAAAGAGTAAACATACGTACAAAGGTATCATACCTTACAACACTTTCCTATAAACTACGTTGGTAGTTATGCTGCCAGGAGCCAAAATGTAAAGAGAGTCAGGACTGGTGACGCGGAAGCAGGCGACGTACAGTTGCCCGTGTGAGAAGCAACTCGTCCTGAGGTCGACACCCGCTACCCTCAGTGTCTGCCCCTGCGACTTATTGATGGTCATCGCGAAGCAAACACTCACGGGGAACTGTACGCGCTTTAACTGGAACGGGAAGTTATGAGGTATGAGGGGAATGCGTGGTATAAATACTGCCTTGCCGACGCCACAACCCGTAAGAATTTCCGCCTCAATGGTGTGTCTTTGGAGCGAGATGACTTTAAGGCGGGTCCCGTTACAAAACTTCGGAGGAGATAGGTTCCGAAGAGGCATAATCGGGACACTGACCTTCAGCTTGATGGTATGCGCTGGAAGTCCACTTGCTAACAGGGAGTTCAGAAATCCCACGGGATAATGTGTGGCGTCATCTTGCTCGACAACAGTGTTTATCGAGGTGTAGACCACTTCATTCCCCTCAATTTCCGAGAGAATGCATTCGTTAATTGCTGCAGCCTGATCATTTTTGGGCGTCAAAATGGCCCGCTCACACACCCAAGAATTCTGCTGGTGCGGTATACGACTGATGTCCCCGTACACACAGCGAATGAGTTCTTCTAAGCTGGATACCACTCTACCGAGAGACTCTGGAAGCACCACCTGTCCACCTCTCTCTTCTGGTGGAGTGCCTTCGCCAAGACTTAGAAGGACATCGGAGAATTCTTGAGCACGTGCATTGCCGCCGAGCCGAGCTCTCATATTAATGGTCAAGCGCAGCGTACGAACTCGTGAGCGTGACCACAACGAAGATCGTTTCAATTTCAACGAAGCATTCACCTCGTCAGCCCTCGATCCCCGCGTCAACACGGGAAGCGTTTGCCGGAAAGAAGCATAATCGGGCCGATCTTTAGCTTAATGGTATGCGCTGGAAGTCCACTTGCTGACAGGGAGTTCAGAAATCCCACGGGATAATGTGTGGCGTCATCTTGCTCGACAACAGTGTTTATCGAGGTGTAGACCACTTCATTCCCCTCAATTTCCGAGAGAATGCATTCGTTAATTGCTGCAGCCTGATCATTTTTGGACGTCAAAATGGCCCGCTCACACACCCAAGAATTCTGCTGGTGCGGTATACGACTGATGTACACACAGCGAATGAGTTCTTCTAAGCTGGATACCACTCTACCGAGAGACTCTGGAAGCACCACCTGTCCACCTCTCTCTTCTGGTAGAGTGCCTTCGCCAAGACTTAGAAGGACATCGGAGAATTCTTGAGCACGTGCATTGCCGCCGAGTCGAGCTCTCATATTAATGGTCAAGGGCAGCGAAGATCTTTTCAACGAAGCATTCACCTCCTCAGCCCTCGATCCCCGCGTCACAGACACGCGAGACAGGTGTTCAGCACGCGTTCATCAGTTACTTCGACTTCGTCTCCAGTAGCACGCCTCAAAGCTCATAGAAAATCTTCAGACAGATGGTGGCGATACTTCTCCCACAAAGCTGCCGGGTTCGCGACTCCGCAAAACACCAAGATGACGGCAAACAGATGATGCATGCGGCTGGGACTGTCACTGACGCTCGCCTCCGCGAGGGTGTCATCCCAATTTTGGTCACCGTCGAGAAGGTGACGTTTTACATCACATTTAAGTTTATAATTAGGTATACGACATGAAAATATATTAATTACCAAGCAATAATCACACAGATAAATACCGAACAAAAGTATTAACAGTCAATGTTTATTTTGCACTAACAACATGAAATTGATGAAGAAATGATCATCATCAATGAACATAACTTTTTTGTAATACTTAACACCGCATTTTTTTTAAATTGACTTCCTCAACTCTGCTCAAGATTTTGAGGGTTTTGTTGGACCTTGAATTTGTCAAAACGAAGTTATACGATACAACTTTTATGAAGAAAATGCACATTACCATCTATGAATTTTAAGAATAACTAACTACTTACCTCGCCAACATGATCAAATTTAAATTATTAATTTCCAAAAATTGTTAACATGTAACTTGATTTGATTTTTATGAAATCTCATAGATGGCGCTGCTTCTAAATTTTCTTTGTACTACTAACATTCATTAAACTATGTTTCTCTGCCCAAGTTACTTAAATGGCGTAGTTTTTATAGTGTAAAGCTAGATAATAGCATGGCTTACTCAAAAACAACATTTAAATATGCGTCATTAGATTACACGCTATCACAGAATGCGTAAGAAAAATAAAGATTCACAGCTCCTCCCCCGTAGGTGATAGCGTGATAATATGTAGCCTATATGTTGACCCGACCTCTTAGTAATATTCATGCAAAATTTGATGTAAATCCATGCAGCACTTTTTGAGATTAGCCCGGACATACATACAGACAAACAGACAAAAATTCTAAAAACTATATTTTCGGCTTCGTAATCGATTGTAGATTACGCCCCAAGTATTCTTTAAAAAAAATATTCAATGTACAGTTTTGACTTTCCTACGATTTTATTATATGTATAGATATATGGGCCTTGATGCCTGAAATAAATGGATAAATAAATACGCTAAGACCCAACCCCTCGTCAGCTATAGCACCCCACCCTTTGCGTTTATTAAGAGTAGGTGAGCTTTCATTATTGCATTACGGGTTTTGTCTTGACACGACACTTTAACTTAGATGATTATGTTCGGGACCCTTTCTCTGTATAAAATAGAGATTAACTCCCTAGTCAGGTAGGGAGACTTAATTTTAGTATCATACAAAATAAAGTTTTCAACTTTATTGTCTTGTGATTAAGTACCTAATTCAATTAGATTGTGATGAAATGAGTATTGCTCTCGTGCCAAGGGGTATCGTGTTACCCAGTTTCTGGGTTGTGGAGGTCAGACAGGCAGTCGCTCCATGAAAAATACTGGTATTCAGCTGCATCCGGTTAGACTGGAAGCTGACGCCTACATATTTGGGTAAAGGCTAGGCAGATTGATTGCTTTTGTGCCTTCGTATTTTTGTCAGTAGTTAAAGTCAGGGAAATTTACGGTTTATCCTGTTGACACACTACGTCCATTTGCCGTTTTATAGCCATTTCGTACAACTGGCTAAGAATGACACTTCTGATTTTAATAAACAGACAGTTTAAGTTGGTAGTAAATTTGCTAAACAATTAATTTCCCAGACTTTACTTTGAACGAGGCTTTTAAGTGAATAAGTACGAAGACTGCCTAAACATTTATGAATATTCATGGTCTTTCTAGGTCTTTGACGCTGGTATGTTAAAAGGCAATTAGCGGTACATAAGGGACCTGTTACTTTGTAAAGAAGCTCACATGTATTGTATTGAATTTATGCGCAATTAGTTTAATTTCTTAGTTGGGCAAAGTAACTATGAGTTTTTGTTGTTAGGTCATCAGCTCTGTGATTGAAGTTGTGTCCAAAAAATAAATGGAATAGTTTTCCTTTTTCCCATGGGACTTAACATTATACGGAAAATAATATTTTCAAAACCTTCGACTTACCATCTTTTACCGGAGGACGACACTTTGGTGTCAAAAGAAAATCATTTTCACTCTCATAAATATTACGAATTTTGTTGTAATAAGCTACGCTCAGTTATGCGTACCAAAGGTCATGACCACAATCTCGCAATAAATCAAAAACTTCCGAGCGGTAAACCAATTTATCAGTAATTTACACCTCCAAAATCCGCATTTATGTGAACAAAGTTAACCAAAATCCGGCTAAACAGTGGAGCTATTTAGCCCAACATCAAAAACTGCAGTGGAAATTCAATTTTAATGCAAATTTCGCTAAATTTTGTACGTGGGGGATAAAATGATAGTGGACCATTGTTGCCTGATGGCTCTAGGCAATTCCCTAATGAAAAACTTCAGTCTTTGTTCACTTAATCACCCTATTAACACAATAGAGGGCGCTGTACTCAACTTATTGTTCAAAAAACGGTCAATTTATACGGGATAGTTTATTTTTGAGCTAATTTCTAATTACTTATTCGTAGGCTAATTTAGAAACTGTTGTGACGGAGATTTACACTGAAAGCTGTGTTTTTGATAGTTTATTAACTATCAAAAACACAGCTTTTAGTATAATATACCTAATAATATTTAGCGAAAGTATTAAGTATTATTAATGCTTTGATGCCTAATACAGGTACTTATTTCTACAAGCATATTATTATAATTAATATTGTTTTTGTCGTGTTGAAAAAGCTTAAAACGTGAAAAGACTATGTTACTATTTTAAAAACACAATGTCGAGAAATTAATATTATGCCTGACGGCGCAGCGCAGCATGAGTCGCGGCCCAGCTACTTTTGTTTCTAAGCTACTGGGATCTCAGAAAGGCTCCGAATACAAGTGTCACTAGCTGGTGGCATTTACTCCATCAGAGCGTCGCATCTATGGTTGCGTGGCGGCTGTCTTCCGACGACAGTTGATGTCAAGGGAGCCGATGTCGTTCAACGTCCACGACGAACTGCTATATTCCGACCATAGATTTAGCATATACGCTAGTAGTATATATACTAAATCTATATATATATTTATACACACTGGTTGACTTTTTTTTACCGTCTGGACAAAAACAGGGTATAAAGTTTGAACGGAGTAGAAGCTAATTATTTTTTATTTAAATACAGAACCTCCTTTTTGAAGTCGGTTAAAAAAAAACGAGATTTCTGTGCCATGGGCTTCTTTCTACTTCTACTTCGTTCACCTTTTATACCCCGTTTTTGTCCAGACGGCAAAAAACTCAGCCGGTAAATACGATGACCTCTTCTGATAAAGGCTATCCTATCGCCCGTTATGTACCTATATTTATTACCTATGTCTATTTTGCCTAACATTAAGCTTAAAAAATGCCTTAAAATTATTGCAGTATTCCTGCTAAGTAAAACTCCAAAGCTAGGCAAGGAAATTAATCAGAACAAAATTATTTGTCTCCAAATCTTCTTCAATTCAAAATCGATGGTCCTTAATTACTATCATCCATCTTCATTTCAGTACCAATACAATGTTCAACGAATCCTCACCTCAAAAATGAAGATGCTATAATAGAAATATATGGAGCGTTTAGATGAAATTTCTGTCATACCTCGGATTCTGAATGTAGGCTTTGTATATATGATCTCGGTATACGCTTCGTCGAGTCCTTATTATGCCGATCTATTAAGGGGTACCCTTAAATTTGAATATTTGTGCGTTGCTATGAATGTGTTGGACTAGTCATTTTACTGTGGGCGTAAGGTTTTTAGATCTTTGCGTCTCAGTATTAGATTCGATGTGACAATGACACTAAACATTGTTTTTGTATGAGTATCGTATGCACAAACTGACGTCGAAAGTTTCAACCAAAACGTGTATTTGATTGAGTTATTTGTGGCTTGATAAAGTGACAATACCTATATCTCCATACTGAAAAATAAAATTAAAAAATTATTAGAACATCTGACTGTTGATACATTAAACGTTTCTAGAGCCAGATGAATTCTGAGAATAAATCCCAATTACCTAACCTACCAGCTCCCATTGATAAAAATTCGAGAATTCACGTCAATACTCCAGCAGTGATTCATTAACCTCGAAAAAGGGCTGAAAAATCATTCTATCTTAAATAATACAGCTGCTATCGCGTTACGTAATTAAGGAAACTTGTTGGTACTAAACGCTCGTGGTGGGTCCCAAGCTCTACTGTCTTAATTACGTAAAAAAGCAATAGCGATCGGGCGAATGTTTAATTAAATTAGTTTAAATTATTCTCGTAGATACTGCTTTAAAGTTAAATGAAAATCAAGCAGGTCTGGAGTGAAGTTAAGCTCGCAATAAAATAAAGTATGCCACGCTGACTGGGTGTAAAAGAAACAAGGAATGTTCGAAATGTAGTTAATTGCCTAGCTATTTTGATCAGATTTTCTTGGCACTGACATGCATGAATTTTATTGAATAAAGACCAAATTTTGTTAGGAGCAGAGTATTATTTGAAATAAAACTTAGTAATATACTTACAAACACACAAACAGAAATTACAGAACGTCGCCTGCTAAGATTCTTAAATACTCTGTAGCAGTATCTACAACGCCACATGCGAACAACGCGTCATACTGACCTCACGAAATCCTGCATCTCGCAAGCAGAGTTTACCGCGCAACTAGCATAGATACAACGGCCCGACATGAATCATCGGGCAGTTGTTCGCCAGACACAACATCCGTCTGGTCGGAGGATCCTCCCTTTTCTATGGAGGTTAGGTGAACTTTACACCCTGTTCCTCATACCTCTTGTAACCCGATTAAGACTCTCATGCTCTACAGACTGAGCTAGCCGGGCTAAAGTAAATTTATAAGGTATAATCTGCTAGGTAAGGATTAATTAAACAAGTACCTTCTTACACAATACAAAGTTTATTGGAATTATACAAAATTGAAAGTACACTTAAAAACAATGTGGCAAGCCACTAAACCAATGTACCCTTCCCAGAGTCTATGGCATACACCCACACAACTAGTCTCCGTTCCTAGTGGTGTCAGTGAACGCCCGCAATGAGACAAATAGCAGTTTCTCAGAGTCGCTATAGCGAGTCCGTGAGGTGATCAAATTAACAACTTCTAGCTCAATCGAACATGTACTGGCCTTTTCCGGACTGTGCTCATATAGGGAAAATAACTACTATACTAACCAAACCCGAGACACAATATCCTTACAACAACTGGTCTTAAAACAACATAGTTCCTACAATTGGCCTAACTCTCTCATAGATTGAATCATAATGACACACAGATAATACTCTCTATAAAACCTTCAGTATAACTCCCTCAGTTGACGGTTCAGGGTCCTTGGCGTCGTTCACAGGAGAAACCTGTGAACACACGCGAACGCGGCCTACGGACAAGATGGTGACGCTTTCGTTACCTGGAGTGGCGAACTTCCCTCATCACCTGGATTCGGCTAGGTAAAGCCTTCCTAACGTCGGAGGACCACACCGCAAGGGATAACCTCAAAATCCGCCTGCGCTCTGATGAATACCAATTCATCACACGGCGCAACACCAAGGCATCAAATCAGTCGCGCATAGCACCAATCTCATTAGGCTAGCATAAAAGCCAGACGGAATTCTGCCTCAAAACAGCTCATACTTATAAAAACCCCATCGGGTTATTTGGACACATCCCAATCCTCCTAGGATTAAGTCCCTCTCAATCGGCCTTTAGGCTCGTGTCCTTGATCGTAAAGACCGGACACCGTACCCCGCCTTTTCCTCCAAACCAATCTCACAGTTTCTAGAATCATCTTTCACAGACCATCTAAGATTTCTTAACGATTTGTATCTTCAAACATTGTTTTTTAAAATAAAATGTGGTAAATTATGTAAGTTTGTTTATTTATTATTTAGTTATCCAATAAACTTGTAATTAATTAACTAAACAAAAAGACACCAACGCCATCTGTGTCAACGTAGAACAGCGTTGACAACCAAGGCGTTAGTCCGCCGTTAATTACAACAGGTGTCGCTACTAGACACGATCAATATTTAATTTTTGCAACGTCACACTCTATAACTCCTATTGTCATCGTTTTCGTTCATACATCTGGCCATACACGCATGCCATCGAAATGATAATTATAATTTAATCTAAATAGGAAACCAGGCAGTTAAACCATTAAATATTTAAATTTTCAGTGTGTATGAGTATGAGCAGTGGTGGCCGAGTGGTAACGGACACGACTTAGGAGTTGTAGGTCGTAAGTTCGAACCCAGACAGGCACTTTACTTTGTGTAAATTATTTTATCACCACTGCTCTCAAAACGGTGAAGGAAAACATCGTGAGGAAACCGGCATGTCCTAGAACCAAAAATTCTAAGACATGTGACATCCGCCAACCCGCACTGGGCCCGCGTGGTGGATTACGGCCCACTCCCTCTCACTGAGCGGTGGCCTGTGTCTCAGCAGTGGGAACATTATAGGCTGATTATGATGATGAATATTACGTTTCTAAAAAACTTTCAATTAGTTTATGTGATTTTTCAGTTAAGGCAAACCAAAGGTTTTGCAAACATACCTTGGTCACCAAAATGTTTGTTGGCTATTGGTGATTATAGCAGATTTTTAACTGAGCATTACATAGGTTTATCAGTGAAACTCCATGGTTTCAGAACAAATATAAACGAAGCAAAACGAGTATGTAGGGATCGTAGCAAGTGGCGTTATGTAGTTTCTGCCTATCCTATTCGAATAAGGCGTGATTTTAAATCTATGGCCTAATTATGGAGTAAGTAGATCTTAAGGTACAGTCAACAAAAGAGATAAGTATGTAGGATCGTCGGATATAGTTGAAGTTTAGTAAGACACCGATGGATGTTCTCGAATAAAATTTAATTTTATTAATAGAATACAATCAGCTCATTTATACATTAAATTTCAGTCGACAACATCCATCGGTTTCTTACTAAACTTCAACTATATACGACGACCCTGCATACTTATCTCTGTTGTTGACTGTACATTGTACTTGTTATAAATGATAAATTATTTTATTTCTATGAGTACACGTACACCTCAATCATATTTCATTGGCTGTCTGTATATTTTGAAAACGCTGTTCATCCTATATTAATGTCTTTAGACAGTAATTTCCGTCTGTCCTCATAAATTAGATTAAAAATCAAATCAATTCTATGTCAACAAAATTCACAAAATTAGCGTGGGTTTGAAGAAACTTTTAATATCCTTCAGGTGCTTTAAATGGCACATATTTGCCTTTCAAGATTGCAATAACATACTGCCAGGTTTATTAGCTTATGGGAAATAACCCCGTTCATAATATTATACTGTATTCATTTGTTCAGTCAAAGTGAACGGTTGGAGATTGAATTAAGTAGTTTTGAATTGTTTTGACTATGATTTTGTATGATATTCCAGTTGATATTGGTTGCAGAATATAATATTAATCTGTCTTTTCCCAACTATGGTGGTAGGCACAGATATAGATAGGTACAACTAGATAACGCAAGAGCAACTACTTTGCGTGCCCAGCTTACGTACAAAAATCGTAAGCCGCCACTTTCGCGCTCAGTCCTGACTTCCTGAGTACTGCTGGCTGGGTGAGTGTGAGCGTTGGCGCTAGGCCCCGGAGATGGGGCGAGACGAGTGCCGCACGCGGCGGCGTCTTTGAATCGATTTGATTTTCCCATCACTAAATAGTGCTTTTGAGGTCATAGTAGGTAGTCAAAAAATGGCACGCTTGGTTTTCATACAGATCGTAATACTTGCGTTATCTAAGTCTATCTATATCTGTGGTGGTAGGCTTCCAGTCTAACCAGATGTAGCTGAATACCAGTATTTTGCATGAAGCGTCGCCAGTCTAACCTCCACAACCCATTTACTGGGTAACACGATACCCCTTGGTAAGACTGGTTGTTAGACTTTTGAGCTTCTGACTACCCGTAATAACGACCGTCAAAGAGCTGCGAATGACAGCTGGGACTGATGGCTTATCGCGCTTTCTGCAAGGAGTATCGTATTACCCAGTAACTGGGTTGTGGAAGTCAGATAGGCAGTCGCTGCATGTAAAATACCGGTATTCAGCTGCATCCGGTTAGACTAGAAGCTGACCCCAACATAGTTGGGAATAAGCTAGGCAGAGGATGAGGAAACTAAATAGCAATCGCAATAGCTGCTGAATAATTGAATATCAGTATCAGGTCAAACGTTTCATTGCAAAGTAAGTAGTTATGTGAATGGTCTACAAATAACAGTTGTGTCGTGTCCCCATAATAATAATTATATTTGTACGTGAGAGATAATTACATAATATTATAGTGTCTGTAAACCTACCAATACAGTAGAAATAAAATTTTATCGTTGGGCAATGCTTTTGAAATGACGTGCAACTTCACTTGACGTCAAAACTTTGAGTGCCATGTTTTTATAGGATTAACAGTACCTCCATCGGTTAAAAGCCGTAAAATATCGATGGACTTTTAGTATTCTATTTTTCTGTCATATACATATGATATTCATGGTACAAATCTATGCTAATGTTATAAATGCAAAACTAACTCTGTCTGACTGTTTCGTGTTAGCCGAAAGTTATCTAAAACAGATAGGCAGTCTCGAACCTTGGGAAGGCCTTCTTTTCATCCTGGGTAGATACTTGTATTGAAAAATTACAAAATACACGCAGACGAAGTCGCAGGCCACAACTAGTGGTTTATATTGACCAAATTGTATAGGAACCAAGATGATGTTATGTAGTACGACTAAGTAAAGTTGGCACGCCACGCTTGGATCAAGACATGTTCCGTGGTACATAATGGCGACATGTTGAGGGCAGGTCAACTTGTTCTGCAAAACATAGGCGTATGTATACAAGACGTGAATATACAATGATGTCGTGACGGTATACAGCCTGTTTTGTATGTTCATGTACTGACGCAAGCACATCAAGCTACCCGAAACTGTCAAATTTTCCCAATCAACATTGAACCTTATGCTTCAGCGATAAAGTTGAAAATCTATTAAATAAATTTGACAGCTTGATGTGCTGGCGTCTGTAGCAGCAGGTTGCCAGTGACTTCGTCCTCCCGTGAATTCCCTGTTCCTATTATTGTTGGTCGTAAAGTAAATAAAAACGATGTATATTGCATAACATCCAGAATCTACTGATTGTGAGAAGATACTGACTTCTGTAACACAAGACAGGTGTTTTATCTAGCGCAGGAGTTAGGGCTTTACTTTGTTTGTACACATTTTATATGCCAATAAAGAATTTATTTTATAATTGTTTCGAAAAATCCTTAATCCTTGTCTATGCCATAAGGGAATCTCTGTGTTTGTTTGTAACTTTCTACATCCAAGGGTTTGTGCTGGGCGTTGATGTGTTAGTCAGTGAGTGACTGAGTGAATTGAGATTTTTCTTTTAGATGTATTGATTGAAATAGCATCCTGAAAAATGCCTTTACCTTATTTAAATGCACGTCTGGCGCACCCCAGGCAGTTAGCACCATTAGAGCGGTTCTGCACTACATCAGATCCGAATCCGAATTAAAGATCCGACTTCAATCCGAATTGAGAATGTTCTAAATTCGGACGGATAGAGTTTGGATCTAGTGAGCAACACTTCATACAAATAGGATCTCGGATTCGGATCGGATGTAGTGCAGAACCGCTCTAATCATATTTCTGATTGGCAAATCTTTTTACCACCGTTTGTGCTTTTCTATAGTTCATGCCACTACGATTAAAAACCATTTTATTGACACTACTATCTCCCAAACATCTTCAATCTCATCATAATTAACATTGTTCATCTTCATCTAATTAAGAGATACTGAAATTATTCTGGTTTTACCAGAGAACATATAACTAGACGCCTATTTAGATTTAGTGTGCATTCATGTTAACCGGGTAGCTGGGCTCCTATTTTCACTGGGGCTAGGTTAGGTCTACTTAGACAAGCCTTTTAATTTATTTTTTTCATTACTCCCTCTCTAATTTTGTCCCTAACGTGTCCCAGCCCGTCTTTTCACAGCGCTCTCTGATAAAAATAAAATACTTACATTAGGCCTTAGGCTAGTTGTACAGACTACAAAGTTTAATTAACGCATGTTACGCTATGCGGTTAATCGTTGTAATCTTGTTCTGGACTACATAAATATCTTTTGTGACCATAGTGGTTCTGGGTAAGTCTGGACGTTTTCTGTAAACGCTTGTAGGTAATAATTAATTTTGGATATGATAGTTTGGGGGGCTTATGGCTAAGTAATAACAGCCGCACGGGTCGATTGATCAGGTTAAGCTACGCTTACCGCGGTTGGTCCGTGGATGGGTGACCATCTTTACATACCATGACCCCTCCGTGTCTCGGAAAGCACGTTAAGCCGTTGGTCCGGCAGTCTTTCGTGGATCTTTGACAGTCGTTACGGGACGTTAGAAGCCCGAAAGTCTGACAACCAGTCTTACCAAGGGGTATCGTATTACCCAGTAACTGGATTGTGGAGGTCAGATAGGCAGTCGCTTCATGTAAAATACTGGTATTCAGCTGCATCCGGTTAGACTGGAAGACGACCCTAACATAGTTGGGAAAAAGGCTAGGCAGATGATGATGATCGTTTGGAGTAAGCCTCATGTGTCATATTTGGTTAAACGTTCAGTTAAATGAAATTCTTGCATTTTTTTTCTTACTTAACTTTCTTTTTTTACTTAAATAAAACTGTTCTAGCAGCTTAAATAAGTACGAGAGACTAAACACTCACGGTAGCAGATTACAAAAAAAAAACTGCTGTTCGCTCTTGCAATCCTCCCTGCCTTCTGGCAAATTAATGAATTCGTCGAAACATAATTAGCGCTACTAATTAATGATTCTGGAGGTCGTAAATCATCCGTATGTACACCTACCTTTCCTTTCTATCTCAAAGAAACTATCCTATATTTACGGATAAATTTACATATTGGTATGTGACTTAAGGGGCTTTCAGGACCTAAACGGAAAAAACGCAAGTTTTAGAAACAATAAAAGTATATGATCGACAACAGTAGACAAAATCAGAAAAAATAAGATATTCTACAGGATAGATGCTAGGTAGATAGTGTGTTGAAAACATAATACAAATAATTTGATACGATATAAAAAAATCATGAAATTACCTCTAAAAACTTTCTTTTTACAATAAAAAACATACTAATATATCTACAATCATTATGACTTTTTTGTCAGATTATTCTACAGGCAACATACTAAAGCACTAGTGTTTTAATTTTTTAGCCCAAGCAATAGATTTTTCTAAATAGATAATTGATTGATATTTCGCAATAAATTACCAACGTTGTGTCATCGCGCTTCTCTTTCTTTTCTATGCAGTCCGACAGTGACCGCGCGTTAGGTCATGAAGTCGCCTTAATAAATAAACAATAAGACTGGAATTTCGTGCACTATTTACTGAAATTCCGAGACTAATTATCTCCATGAATGCTTAGATGTCTAGCCAGGCTACGGACGCTAATCGATGTACATCAGGTCCATTTAGGGCCTGGAAAAAGCGTCTATGAAGCTCCTTATTTAGCCATACCTCCATGCGATCATTAGTGTGAAGCATTACAGGCTTGCGTCAGTTCTCTTTAGCCAAGGAGAGCGGGGTGAGGCCTTGTCCACCGCGGCCACATCATGCATCCACGTCGGCTTCTTGGTAATCACTGGGTCGCGAATTCTATCCCCAGACAAATTCAGATTGGAATATTTTAATCGCAACAGTGGATTTCAATGCCAAGATTTTCGTACTAGCGTACCATTCAAACAGTTTTTCGAATCAGCGTGTTCGCGACAACGTCATTCGATTAGCGGTTTTCGACTTCATGTGTTTTCGAACTGGCGTACCACTCTTAATTTTTTTCGAAATAGCGTGAGTCGCAATAACGTCATTGGAATCCTCATATCACTCCCCTCCCGTCTCGTATAGGGTCTTAGCGCATTATATTGAGCGATGGCCGTTTTGTGTGGATGTGACGCTGTGCATGTTTTCCCCCAACTTATTATTATTTTTTTATTGTTTATTCTTTTACGCGTCTTTTTTACAACAAATAAACGTAAGTATTTTCTTTCTTTTTTTTTTTGTTAATTTTTGCTCAATTAACTTGTAAATTCCTCATCATAATCATAATAATTTTAACGTTGTCAGTTAGGAAACACTGAACTTATCTAGTTAAATTCAAAAGTTAAACATAATTTGATTTTGACGTGTAAAAGTATTTTTGAACCATTTTACAGAAATAATTATCATAATCAATTACCATTTAAGTTGAATGACGTCCACTGCTATACATAGGCTTTCCTGCTGTCGCCACATCAACCGATCCTATGCTTCTAGCATCATTATTCTATATGGAAATTAGCCAATAGCCGTTTCGGGGTAGGTATCTATATTCATAAACATTGCTTAGCGACTGTTTACCGTACATTTTTGGCGTTTAAACATCTCTTAACTACTAAAAAATAAAGGGGAATAAATGAAGACAAGTATGTACTTCTCTGTCTCATTTTATAATGAAATATACCCAAGAAATAAAGCCCTCTTCAGTGCACTTTACTAGAACCATTAAAACAATTCTGTTTAATTAGTCTTATATCTAATAAAACACTTCAAGACAAGGGTTCTTTGTGTAGTGGTATAACTGCGTCTAATAAACTTGCAAATTAATGGGTGTAAAGAATATGTCTGGTTGTTGAAATGGCTACATGCGTTTCATTGTTTCAGGTCGTGGACCTACGATGGGCTATTAGTTGTGCTAATTAGTTCTTAACAGCTGACTTCCATTGTTAAGGGCACGTTTATACTTGACGAAAAAGAAATCTAGCTAAGAAGCTAGACTAGACCCACCTACAGAAAATAACAATTTATTTGTTGGATTTCATTAGAGCCTACATAGGTCAGTCGCAAGGGAATGTTTCATTATTATTAGTAATTGTCTTAATAGACTTTCTTTTTTTGTATTTTACTGTTGTTCCTTCGAGCCGGAGTGGATAAATATATGTAGGATTAATAAATTAAGATGTTTACTTGTTAGGCTGTATACTTAGCGTTTCTAAACTACAAAAAAAATATGTTTTTGAACAACAAGTGATTGGATGAGTGATAGAACGAGTGAAAGGAAGGATTGAAAAGGAAGATGGCGATTTCGATAGAATTAAGAAGACGTGTTTTATTAGAGGAAGGTGTATTTCATAATTAAACGGATATTGTACGAAATTTAAGTTTTCTTGGAGATCCCCAACACTACATATTATATTATTTTAAAGCAGACATTCGGTTCACAATTGATGAAAGAAAAACATTCCGAACGTTTTGCTTGATGCAAAAATATACGGTAACAAGTTCTATATTATGTATTTATATAAGTTGTTTTCATCTCTTTCATGTCATATTGACTTGATGTTTTTACAACATACATAATATGTTTACATAATTATCACAGTAATATTATAAAGGCGAACATTTGTGAGTGTTTGTATGTTTGTTACTTCTTCACGCACAAACGCCTAAATAGATTTGGATGAAATTTGGCACACAGATAGTTTATAACCAATATTAACACATAGGATACTTTTTATCCCGATATTCCCACGGGATCGACACTTATGCGGGTGAAAACGCGGGGCGCCGCTAGTTATAAGTAAAAGGCGCTTTACGTGTCTGTGTGACCGCGTTGTTCTTCTAAACTATGCTACGGTTTTTGATGCGGTTTTCACTATCAATTAGAGAATTTATTCCGGAGGGTTTAATACATCGAACTGACATAAAATAGAGAAATCTTGAGTTTCTCAAGTCGTAAAAATCGTGCGAAGCAGGAGAGGGTTGCTAGTTGAAAATAACTTCATTTTAAATTACATTTCTACTTTTTTTACGAGACAAATCAAGTCTCAGTACCAACCACAATTAATTTAAGAACTCCTTCATAAGTATTAAAACTAAATAAATTAGGTTACCCACAATTATGCTAAACTCGTCAACTTACGTGGAAGGGTGACACGTTTTCTGAACCAAAATTAATTAATTTCCATCTAATTGATTTATTGCGCTTAATTAAACGTCTCAACTCGACGTGAGCGATCGTTTATTTAATTAAGCTTCAGAGGTGTCGAAAGCACGAAAAAAAATATTATTATTACTTTTAACCTTTTACGAAGCAAACAACATAATTATTAATGAAATAAACGAATATTTTATGAACAACACCAATATTATTACAGTTTTATCTCATGAATTTAAAATTAATTCTGTAAACTTTCAGTATAAATTGCCAAACTGAAAGTATTATTCAAATAAGCATGTATTCACCGATCAAACTACTTATCTCAATTGGTTTCTTAGTAGTTTTCTAGTTTCGAAACTGGTGGATAAATTTACGGTGACTTTTATTCGGTAAAGTTTTGTTAAATTTTCTTTCAAATAGGATTTTAATTTATAATATTAGAAAATTACAAGAAGTATTTTACAATCTAAAATATATATATATATATTATATACAAGTGTATAATAAAAAAAAGAAAAAGACGAGAGCTCATAGGGCATCAAAAAATTCGTCCGCATCGCTGTCAATGGGATAAGTGCCCAAAAGGCTGGCAGCATTTCCACGTTGGATGGCAATGCTTATTCTTTGGGCTAAAAATAGGCCAGCCCTCTGGTCACGCGTAGAGTCGACAAACCGCTTGGCGATGTCTCGAAACATTCGATGAGCACTCGGGCCCCAAGGCCCTAGAGTTTCAACCCCAAACGGCTCAAACATATAACTCCCAATAAGGAATATTAAAATAAACAATTTTGTTAAAAAAACAAAATATCTGGTAAAAAATCATTCATTTCAATTGCATATCCTTTTCTTAACCATAATTATTAGAGTCACCTTCCAGTCTACTTGGAGGCAGCTGAACACCATAGCAGAGATAACTTGGAGCGACTGCCTATCTGACGTCTACGCCCCATTTGATGTAAAGATATAATAATAATAATATCGTTTATTGCGAATCACATACAAAAATACACACAATCCATATAGAATTAGTAACAACAACTTAAAACTATGTTAGTAAAACTTACAAACTAACCTAACAACAACTAATAACTACGTGGCTCAACACAGCTCATTTGGAGAAACATCGATGTAAAGGCCTATTCAAACCTAAGCAGTATTGGCTACCGTCTGCGGTAGAGAATACCGAGAGGGTATGCGATAATATTACTGTTCACACCGAAGCGGATTTCGCTATCCTTGTGGGTAGAATACCGAGTTCGAGTTTCGCTCGAAACCTATGCGGTACTATGGTGCCAACTATTCCGCTTTAGCCGCGGTACTTGATACTAAATACCTGAGCGAAACCCGCGCGGTATGCACTTCTACCCACAGCGAATACAACTTAGGTTTGAATAGGCCTTAAATGTATTTTTTCCCAAAAATGAGTTATATGACAAATCACTTAGAAAGCGTATTTACGTTAGGAATGTTTCTCCAAATGAGCGACATGTTGGCACGTGCCTCTGCACCCTGTGATATATACTAATAAAAAAAACAGTGGCACTCCGGGAGTGCCGACAGAAGTGAAAACAAAACACAAACAGAATACTTTGCCATCATTCACTGACATTTCGGATATACATTAAAACCGAGTAAGTACATCTCGAGGACAGCCGAACACATCCGAAGCGGTGTCGGTTATACATTTTCGCCGCGCCGTAGAAAGAGAAGGGGATACTCCTACGCCGCGCCGGCTGTCTACTCTCCATTCGTCTTACGAATTTTCGATCAGGGTCACGTGTCCTGGCGCGAGTTTAACATTTTTACCCATTACAAAAAAAGTGTACAACGCCGCTAAAGAAGTTTTCACTTCAAAAATAACTATGTTCGCACCTATTCCTGGCACACAAACGATACTTAATCAACTTAGAAATCAAGAAAGAATAAGTTTGCAATGAAAATGAATATTTAAAGCGACATGAACGAAAATACAAAAAAGAAGAAAATACAATTAACACTTATTTAGAAAAAAAAACCAAACGCAAACAGAATACTTTGCCATCACTCACTGACATTCGGATATACATTAAAACCGAGTACATTCCGAAGACAGCCGAACACATCGGCAGCGATGTCGGTTACGGTAACAGTGGCGCGAATTCAATGGTTTTTTCCCATCTCAAAAAATGCCCAACGCGCCTAAAGAAGTTTTCACTTAAAGAAGAAACAAAAAATTTCACCCCGTATGAAGATAATAAATTTAATTAAAATGTTGCTATGTATGTACCCATCCGGAAAGCAATTACACACGACACGACAGTACAAATTTGAACAAGTCACAATAGCCAGCGCCTTTTTCCTCCATGCCATTCCCTCAGAGGTCAGTTTCTTTGATTGTCTGTTGGACAATATTGACATGGACGACATGGTCCTTTGTCAAAGAAACACGGAGTTTGTTTTTTTTTCTGGACTCATTTTCATCTGTTTAGTGGAATTGAGGTGTTAGGGAAAGTGTTTTGTGTGTGTAGAAATTTGACAGATTGTAGTAGGTTGATGTGCTGGCGTCTGTACCTAACATTGTATACTCTACTGCTTGTTCTTTACTTTCCCAACAATACAAGAAACAAGAAAATAACGTGGCAATGGGCTCGCCTCCTATTTCATGATACCTGAACATAACAGGCAAAATGTAGGTGTACAGACGCCAGCACATCAAGGTACTACAATCTGTCAAATTTCTTTAATAGATTTTCAACTTTATAGCTAAAGCATAAGGTACAAAGTTGATTGGGAAAATTTGACAGTTTCGGGTAGCTTGATGTGCTGGCGTCTGTACTATAGGTTACACCTTTGCCTACCCCTTCGGGGAATACATGCGTGATGTTAAGTTAAAATTAAATAAAATTTGAAATACAGGATAAACATTAACCAGTGCGAAAACTGTAACTATGAATTCAGTACACGATTCTGAACCCCCAAGCGTCGAAATTTTCGTTGTTTATCAAAAAAAAAAAAACAGTTTTTTCATAGAAAAGTGCAATAACGACGCGGTCAAAATGTATGGCAGAGCTAATAATATCACACTTAATATTATAAAAGCCAAAGTTTGTGTGTGTGTGTTTATATGTTGGTTACTTATTCACGCTCAAACGGCTGGACCAATTTTGATAAAATTTTCTATGGAGGTAGCTGACACCCTGGATTAACATATTATAGTCTACTTTTTATCCCGATCCTCCCACAGGATTGACACTTATGCGGGTGAAACCGCGGGGCGCAGCTAGTCTTCTATATAGGTAAATAAAACAAAGTCGGGTTAGTTACACCATTTATAACTCAAGAACGGCGGGATCGATTTTTATGATCTTTGATTTATTGGATTTGTTTCCGCCATTAATAGCAGAATAACTATTAAAACGGGAAATTTCACAAAAAAAAAAGAACAATATGGGAGATAATTAATTTTCTCATACATTCGTTCTTATTGATTCTGAGGCGGTACAAAGCTCGCAAGGCCAGCTAGTTTTTAATAACCAACAAACATTTTCAACGCAGGGAGGTTCAGGATCATATACTGAATTCATGGTTACATTTTGCGCACTGGTTAAAAATTGATCCTGTATATGTGCGCACTTCGCGGCAGTTATTCAATGTCTTATTCTGCTTGTGACAGGTGGTGACAGAAGCGTCTCGTGTAATATCCTTGAAGCGGCGTATGATTTGCGTCCACACGCCGTAGCTTTCGTTGCGGCGCCAACAATAATAATATTTAACAGTCATTTTCAGAAAAAAAAAACTTGAATAACTGTTTTTTTTTTAATATTTATTTATTTATTTACCTATTGAGGATCTCCAACAAAGGATACACATACACAATAGAAATTTACAATAATAAAAAAGGTTCTTTTACGTGTGCTCCTTCAATTACAGGAGACCACAGCATGCACATATAACTAGGTGTAAACACGATAAAAATAGAGAAAGTAAATTATGAACACACAAATTATAAAAATAGAAGAAAAAAAAAATTAACATAGGTACCAAGATTGAGCATTCATAATACAAATGGTGTAGACAAAATAAAAAAAATTGAGAAATAACGTTGCATAATTTTGAGGAAAATAACAATTATTAAAAATTAAAAATTAACATGTCAAGATTGAGCAGTAATATTACAATTGTTTAGTTTTAATTATAATTAGTATTATATATCTGATTAAAATACTAATAGGAATTAAGTAGAAACATGTGAGTTCTACTGACCAGTTTTGTGTTATTAAAGTTCTGGTCAACCAGAAAATATTAAGGAAATGCGATTACTAACGAGTCACAAGTGCCATCATACAGGGTGAATCAAATACAGGGTGGTCATCGACGCGCAAAGTGTAACCATGAATTTAGCACATGATTCTAGCGTAGAAATATTACGTAGGTATTTTACTTACGCGGTCGAAATGTATCGAGGAACATCTAATTTACGAAAAAAAAATAACGCAGTGTTCAGAATCATGTACTGAATCCGTGCCTACGGGTTGCGCGTCCATTTATCCAGTACTAGCTTCTGCCCGTGACTTCGTCCTAGTCAAATTTCATCCTCCCCCCGTTCATCCTCTTAGGGGTGGAATTTTGGAAAACCTTTTCTTAGTGGATACCTACTCTTCTCAATGAACACACCCTCCAAATTTCATTTCTCTAAGACCAGAAGTTTAGGCTGTGCGTTGATGTATCAGTCAGTCAGGACTTTGAATTTTATATAATTATTATGTAGATAGTCGCTACCTTGTGTTAGTTGCAACAAAACTCGTGATCTAAATATAACTGAGAAAACTAACAAGATATAATCAGCATCATTAGATCGCACCAAAAGACAATAAATGCCACTTAAGCGCTGCATAAACTTCTTACAACCACCGACCACTAATGTCAGCCACTAATAGTCGCCTGCAGTTGCCAAGTCAGAGATAGCACTTACAAAAGGTAGGAAATTAAGTGACCGCTGGATCCCACAAAATAATGAAGGTTCGTAAAAGGAGTTTCCATAAAGCTGCTTTAGCGCTGTACGTCTATTCATGTTTAAAATTTCAATACGCTCTAAGTGTTTTCATGCTTTTGAATATTTGAGGTTTATAATGTAAATTGTGGTTGTAGTTTGTGTTTATATGAGAAGAGTTTGGTTTAGATAGTATCTAAGTAAGTCCTAAGTAAAAATCAAAATCCAAAGTAATTTATTTAAGTTAGGCTGAGAATCAGCACTTTTCGCACTTAATCGTTCCCATACCGTCGCTTGCGAACGTATCCGTTTCTGCGCCTAGTCAAATAGTTTCATTCTTACGTGTTGACATGTTCTAATTTTTGAAAATGGTTGACGTTGACGTAGTATTGTTGGCTTTTGCATTAGAAGAAGAAAATAATCATAAAACACAGAAGAGGAAAGGAAAAAGGAGGATGGCGAGGTTGCATGTACTATGGGACCCAGTGTTAGGAGTATCGTTCAGTATGGAAACTTATAACTAGTTGTAGAACTATATAAAACTAGCAAAAAAGCAAATGGGCAGTATGTCGTAGAGGCTGGGAGAAAAAAGATATGCAATGTAAAAGATTATAACCTAAAATTAATCTAATAGTGCTTATTAAATAATACAATATCTTTTTTATGTATTATGTAGTTTCAAAAAGGTGATCAAACAGAATAGAAATATTTACCAACACTACCATCGTGTTTCTGCATCTCTCTTGCCAAATATAGGTACTTACCTAGGTACTCAAAATAAAAAATACGTCTGGGAGCTAGGAACTAGTGACTTGGTCAAAACGAGATATGAAATGAATACTGTAAGCAGTGTAAGCATAGACTAGACTGATGTTAGGATGACACTATAATCATTATTGGCTTTTGCCAACAACTAACAACAACAACTAAGCTGAAAGAAACGCAAATATCTAGCAGATTATGTAGTTTTAAGGCTCCCATTGGCGCGACGTGTCTTTGCGACTGAGATTACTTCTAAAGTCGGGTCGCACATTTTGCCAGTTACATGATTGATTGATAAAAGGGGGGTGAGCCAACTGTTACTAACCGAGCACATATTCAGACTTCGGGCTGATACTGAGAATTTCACCTTGCCTGTCTTGGGAATCGAACCCAGGACCCCATGTTCGGCAGTCGTGCTTACGATCACTAGACCAACGAAGCAGTCGAAAACTCCCTTCATGAAAAGCAGGAACTCCCTTCATGAAAAGCAATTTAGCAAAGACGTGATTTTATAGACTATTAAGAACTTGGATTTTTAAACAAAAGGTTTGTTGAATAAAACAATACATACTTAGAAAATCTTTTATTTCGTTTGTGATTATAAAATACAGGTTGTGATAAAAATAGGATAAGGGCAGGAGGATGATGATTATAATAAATACTAAGATATAGGCTGTGCGCTACCTCCTACACTAGATGTGGAAGGTGCAACAGGGGCAGAACTTCTGTGAGAGCTATCAAATACTCCATGTGCACATAAATAGCAAGGATATGCACACATATTTCATCAGTGTTGGTGAACTGAAACAATAAAAGTGAAAAGTTTTAAAAAACAAACACAAAAATAATAAAAATGCAGATCTATTGAGTATGCACATCATTATTAGTCTTATCCATTCAGACACAACATTTCTTGTTTGGACTTCTGTTTCAGACATCTCTGGTTTGAGGACCAGTCTGTTCCTGATTCTCAAAATAGATCTTACGATGGCCAAGTTGCTGTCGGGTGTTATGTTCAGGATCTTCATTTGGGTTATGATTTATCAACTCCCAACAGGAATGACAAATAAAGTCGTCTCCAGTCATCTAAAAATAATTATGACCATTGTTTGAGAGTTATCAAATACACCTAGTTAATGTTATAATCATGTCAGTGGTTCAAAATCAAGAATGTGACCACTTCTTATCATCCTGCGGGTGACGGTTATACGTTTAAGTTCTTTATAATACGAGTGCGAGTCTTGCAATCAAAAGGAAACAAAACCACGCCACGGGATGTTACTGAAGTAAATGAGCTTAAGTACCAATTTATTTATAGGTATTACAATACTTACATCACGCGGATAAACCCACCTCTGAACTCTCTCGACTACCTGAGCACTTTCGTCGGACAAACGATATCTCCGTAATCGGGCAATGCGCAATTGACAATTCACACAACGCATTTTAACGGGTAACTAAGTCCAAACCACTTGCAAATCGGAATCCAAAGGTAAAGCCAAGTCGTCAAGAATCTACAAAATCGCATAGAAAATAATAGATATTCCATGTTAGCCGTTGAAAACAAACAATGGAATGGCACTAGACACTGACAGCCAACTCTAATTGACAGCATAACGTTCCATTCTATGTTGTCACAAATAATCGTAATAATTATAATATTGTACATACATTTTTGTATAAAAAATGTAAATCCATTTTTAATATTAACTTTTGTATGTTTTTCTCATAGTTTACATGTTTCGTTTAAAAAAAAAAAATTGACAAGCGTAAACGTCTACAAGTGTAATAACGTAAATCATGTACGGTCTAGGTAATGAAAAAGTAGGTTGGAATGTAATATGAAACACGGTGCGTTTAATAACTGCATGATGAATTATTTTTAAGTAAATAAAAATCTATTCTAACTTTTAATTCCCATCACCTAGTGACTCAATATTTTTTATATAATCCTCTTACAAACTCTTAATTATAGTAAATATGAACTTGCAAGTGAACGACACTTAGTTAATTTATAAATAATGTGGGTCCAAACTCGCCATCCTCCTTTGGACGAATAGACGAAAAATGATTCGATCGGATACGACGACATCCGAACGGAGCCGATCGCGCGTCGTTACATAATTTTGGCTACGATCGCGTGTGGCGAAAGACACCCGCCAGAGTAAAATGGGGCAATATATCGTTATGAAAATACTAAAAATATTTCTTCCATTCTACGAATACCCAGCTTTTCAACATTAAAGTTGTAAAATTGCTATGGTCTAACGCCGCGACCCTGAAATTTTTACCTACTAAAACTGACAAGAAAAGTTACAAGTCAGCGTGGCACCCCTACTTTTATCAGTCAACATTTTCGCGCGCATACTCGTATATTAGTCATAACTACCACCGAAAATGCATGAAGTTCGCAAAGCTACGTATGCAGCCGCAAAGTCTCGGGATTTGATTAGCATAAGGTTACTAAATCCCTCGGTTTGGCCCGCACATTTTATTTGCATAACTACCGGGAATGCACGCCGCTTGAAACTGTTTGCATTAACATTAATATCGTTTTAAATTATATTATGAGGGATGTCCATTTTAAATGGACTTTGTAGATTGTTTTGGGAGTATTTTAAATATTATCTAAGTAAGAATAAATATTAAGAAAAAACAGCCAGGCTGAAGTGGGAATGGGCCGGACACGTCTCACGAATGCACCCGGAGGGATGGGCAAAGATCGTCACTCACTGGACGCCTGAGGCAGGACATCGCCGTCGAGGTAGACCACGGTGAAGGTGGCGTTACGATCGAATATCATTCGCAGGGACAACATGGCCAGAGATCGCACAAGACAGGGAGGTTTGGAAGAAAAAAGGGGAGGCCTTTGACCAGCCTGCAGTGGGACACAAAATAGGCTAACACCTATCCTCACAACTCACGCCCTTTTCCAATGAGCTGATCCTTCCATACTTTTATTGCTTCTTTTAATACGAGAAATATTCGATATAAAATCATATAGATATTATTTTGTTGACACGGTTATTTTTTTAAGTATGACAAGGTAAGCGCGACCATATAAAAAATGTAACATTAATTATTTACTAAATAAGGAATTTTAATAAATTATTTACTAAATATTTAAGGAATTTTAGATAATACTTATTTATAAGCACTTGAGTGAGGTACCTGAGATAAAGGTTTATTCCTAGTTCAGGTAGAATCCAATTATTTTTACCTACATCTAGTATAAGGTCCTATTTTTGTAAATAAATTATTTCAATAAACAATTTCAATAGGAGTATTTAGGAACCATTACATAAATCCTAACGTTAACGTTGACGTTGATATACGGTACTTTGTACTACGTCAGACATCTTTTTTCTTATACTTGTCTGGCTGACCCGGCGAACTTCATACCGCCTCAGAACATGAATTATTTTCATTATTATATTATTTTCGTGAATTTTCCCGTGTTTTAATAGTTTTTATGCTATTCGGGGCGGACACAAATCCAACAAATCAAAGATCATAAAAATTCGTCCAGCCGTTCATGCGTTATAAATGATGTAACTAACTCGATTTTGTTTTATTTATTTACCCCCTTACTAATAAACGTATTATATCAGATGAATAGTTATGTCACACCGATTTCTCTCTTTCAGTCTTCAGTAATTTGAATTTCGAAAGAAGAAGACAAAGCGTTGTGTAACTATACATACGCTATACAACGTTTATTAGTAATGGGTATAGAAGATAATATATATGAAATAAATGCTCGCAATAAAAAGTTGATGCTTCACCTTTCTACCTAATAAATGAATGTTGTTTTTACCTTATACAAACATAACGGACTACATCGCACATCCAATAACGCAGCGTTGAAAACCCCTGTATATTTCAGAAACCCAATTCATTGAGTATTCACATGTTTTTATAAGCTATTTGAACACACTCAAGTTGCTTAAACACGGGGTACTTACATGCATTCATATCACCCATATGAGGCTTAAAATCACATCCATATTCTGAACAGTGTAGATTATTACATTAGTCTTAATGAAATTATAGGTCGCTGAACAGACCTATGCTGTAAATATGATTGATGTAATGTGTAACTTGAAGATATTTATTGGATATATTGGAATTTTTTTGAGACGAAACTGAAGAAGAACCATTATTGACAGGCATGTATATATAGACTAGGGCATGCCACTTGGGGAAAAAACGTGGGGTGATATCTTGTATACGTTTCGTTATGTTTATGTCTCTTCCTTTGAAAGTTAGAACTCGTTTTGTAATAAGACGGAATGCCTGACCAACTGACAATGCAAAAGGCTTGTTCAAAAAGTTGCGTTAACATGTAATATACTCATAATCAATTTAATTTGGTATCTTTATCAACTTTTATAAATCTTAGTTAATGAGAACTGTCTTAGGCACCACCAAAATCAAACAGTATGATGATAACATTGTCTGTATAAAGGTATTTTCAGTAATGGAAGATTAAGATTTTTCTAATGATAATAGTCAGATCGTTACCAGAAGAAAAAACCAACAGAAAATCCGTAACATTCCCAAAAAAAAAAACTCCAAAAACATCTTTACATTTAATGTAAAACATTCAAGCCAATGAATATTTTAGTACCCCGAAAGATTCATAAAAAAGCAAGTCTTCGATTAGCAACGTAGCGATACCAAAAAAAGCTTTCAAAAGACCATCTCTAACAAAAGATACTCTTTTAAAAATGTCCCATTATATTTTCCCGACGTTTTATTAAAACTAAACGCTGCGGAACTGCGTAAATATAAAGAAAAAGAATAAATGCTTAGCTTAAAATTCTTGGAGGCTTATAAATGGCCAGTATTCCATTATTTCTAAGCAATAAAGGACCTCTGTTCCATTTTTAAATTGATAAATACATAGTATCTATTGCGAAACTTTGTTTTGTGTGTTGCCATTGTAATCCTCTTTTACAAAGAGTGATGATATTCGACGAGTATTCTAAATTGATTTTGGATTAAAAAAGAATACATCAGCAAGAAGAAATAGTCCACTGTTAGTGAATTGGTCACTGTTCTTCATTCCCCCCAAAAAATAAAAGATATTATATGATAATAATTTGCACCTATAGCGCTATGAAGTTCTTTTGTTGCGTGGCCAAAATCGAAACTAAAGCCGTTTTTTGAATTTTGGATAAATATAGATGTTTACTAACGGCGCCCCCCTGTCAACGTCATGCGAGCGCCAAAACATCTTTGTAGCAACGTACAGTCACCAAAAGAGATAAATAAACAGGGTCGTCGGATATAGTTGAAGTTTAGTAAGAAACCGATGGATATTTTCGAATGAATTGGATAAATGAACTGTTTGTTTTCTATTAATTACATTAAATTTTATTCGAAAACGTCCGTCGGTTTCTTACTAAACTTCAACTATACAGACGACCCTAGTTATGTATCTTCTTTGGCGACCGTACGTTCTGTATTCATGTTGACAAGGAATATCATTATTTTTCCTGGATACATCACACATACACACATACATTTCTTGTTGATGCATTTGAAATCATCATAGTCGTCTACATAACAAAACTACAACACTACGGTCCGGCCCTTGAGAGAACGTGTTTCTGAAACCTGTCAGTGCGACAATTCTAGTAGCTAACAAATATCAAACTGACAGGTGCCAAAAACGCACTCTCGTCGGCCGCTTTGTAATAAAGATCAAATTAATGCAAAACACGTATTTATTTGTATGAAACTGACAGGTATCAGGACTGTAGGTACAGACGCCTGCACATCAAGCTACCCGAAACTGTAAAATTTTCCCAATCAACTTTGAACTTTATACTTTAGCGATAAAATTGAAAATCTATTAAATAAATTTGACAGATTGTAGTAGCTTGATGTGCTGGCGTCTGTACATACAACCCTCTGCCAAATTTGCCATGTCCACGTTTTGAAAATCGGATCGACGCGTGTAGACAGGTCATGTCAGGTATAAGTCACAATAACTTACTGTCTGTTGAATAACTTTTCATTCTCTCAACAATATTGGTAACCTATCTCACTCAAATTATGACAGCAATGAACACGTGTAGTAGGCAAAGTGGTGAAATATTTAATATCTAGGAGGATAGGGTGTTGTGGCGCAACCTGGGAGAGGCCCAAGTCCAGCAGTGGACTGTAATAGGCTGAGTTGATTGAGGAATTTGACATGCATACCAATATGAAATAAAGTTTCTCACATTGCGCATTTTTAAAGCTTCTGACTCTTGTGATAGGTGGAACAAAATTACCAACAACCAATAAAGTCAAAAAATCTCGAGTAATCAGAGTTTTTTATATAATGACAATTATTGTTCTGAAGATTTGATTGTGATGGTTTTAAGAATAACACGGCAACAAACGGTCACATGGCTGCATGTAATTGAAAAAAAAAAAAACCTAATTCTTCAACTATTTAGGGTGTGTGGGTGTAGGGTGTGGGTGGTGTGTGGGTGTAGTTGTGGGTGTGTAATTATGATTACTCCCCAGATACTCCAATTTATCATTACCATCACCGCCAGCTTGGGCAAAAAATGTAAACGGCTAATCGCGAAAAAAATATCAACTGTCCCATACAAAATTTCAATACCTACCCGAATGTCCAAGACGGTTAATTTTTTTTTCGCGACTACGATGTTGGTTCCATGGAGAAAGTTGTTTAGTTTGATGGTCTGTTCAACACCCCTAAATATAACCACATCTCTCTGATATATGTATGTCGCGTCTTCGGATGGATTAGCGTCCACGTGTTCGCTGTTGGTGTCCGCCATATCGCATTTCTTATCAATCAGTGCGCACAACTGGCACAGGCGCTGTTTCCAGAGCAAGATCACTCTAATATCAAACGAACGCACTACTGACAGATACCACGTTGACACTGACAGCCCAACACTGACTAGTGTTGCCGCTCGAACAAATTAAATAACCATTAAAAAAGTCTTTATCTCTAACACGGCCATTCTGCAAGTCAACGCGCTCTCGCGTTGCTTCTCGAAATCCCGTATAGTCTAAACAGCACTATTGTAGGCAAAGTGTTTTTAAAAAATCTTTCAACCTTCTCATAAGCCAATATCATTCAAAAGCAAAGCGTGAAAGCTTTCAGCATTTGTAAGAAGACAGCACTTTGATTAAACCGCAAAGCGTAAAAGCTTTCAGCATAAGTAAGAAGACTGTGTTTTAATTAAACCGCAAAGCGTAAAAGCTTTCAGCATTATTAAGAACACAGTACTTCGATTAAACCGCAAAGCGTAAAAGCTTTCAGCATTATTTTAAGAACACAGTACTTCGATTGAACCGCAAAGCGTAAAAGCTTTCAGCATTATTAAGAACACAGTACTTCGATTAAACCGCAAAGCGTAAAAGCTTTCAGCATTAACAAGAACACAGTACATTGATTAAACCGCAAAGCGTAAAAGCTTTCAGCGTTACTAAGAACTCAGTACTTTTAAACCGCAAAGCGTAAAAGCTTTCAGCATTACTAAGAACACAGTACTTTTAAACCGCAAAGCGTAGGAGCTTTTAGCATTAGTCATGGGTCAATACATGATCCAGCTCAATGACTAAACTGCAAAGCGTTAAAGCTTTCAACAGTTCAACAGGACAAAGCGATGAAACTTTCAGTCCATCCCTCTGACAAAGCGCTTCTAGCGTATCAATAAAACATTTTATCACTCAGCAAGTTTATTGATCCAAGTTCATGATCAACAAAACAACAAACATAACAGTTCTTCATTTCAACAAAACTTAAATTTAAAATTCTGCGAACAATCTAGCAAATTTGCAACTCATTAATTCCTTAATAATTAACACGCCACCGTGCGGCGACAGCACCCAGCAATAATTTATTAAAATTAAATTAATCATCTTTGGATTCTACAGGATCAAGACATTCCGACAATTCTGGTAGGTTACTTGGATATTTACGTAATCGTTCATGACACACATATTGACCACGTCCCCCAGATAATGGCTCAACAACGTAACGTTTGTTTGGACAAACTTTCGTGATTTTTGCAAGGACCACCAAGAACAAAAGGACGAATCGCGGCTTTATTAGCGTCATAGCGTATTTTATCTTTCATGGCTTGCTCGTCCATCCTAAACTTAGCCACTTGTCTCGTTTCTATCAAATCCTGTTCATTGTGAATATCAAGATCCATCGAGAGACAGTTTAACCTGGGTGGTTAGTTTTCATTTGTTGCAACCGAACAACAATTGAAACAGACTTTTGCCCGTACTTTTGGACACTGTGCGATTCAAAACGAGTTGGACTTCACCGGCCACTGTGAAACAATTAGTCAGTACGGATATTATCAGTCTGTTCTACCTGTCCGTTGGCACAGAAAATGTCACTGGCAATTTCATGAAATTGCCAGTGACATAACAAAACTTGGTAAAAGCGTCTATAATAAAGATCACATCATCATCTGCCCTGCCTTCCTCCAACCATGCCGGGGCCGGCCCCAGTCAAACCGGACGCAGCCGAACACCAGCGTTCCATACGGAGAGACCGCCCATCCGACCCCCACAACCCAGCCACTGGGCAACACGATACACCTTAATAACGATCACATATTCTTTGGAAACCTTTCCACCAGTCGGTTTGTCACTCGTATCGATGTAAATAGTGTGGAACGGGCTCTGCAATTTTGTCAACAGGATGTAAAGCCGATTGCCGATTGTTTTATCTTTCCTGTAGTAACAGTCGACCTAGAATAATACCGCTGGCAAAATAGTTGGGGTCTTAAGCATCTCCCTACCTAGGATTAGGTAGGTCATGCGGTAATAAATGTGAATCAACAATGACGAACGTCATAGTATGGAACCCGTCAAATTCAGTATAAGTGGTGATTTTCAGAAATCTTCTTCTTCTTAGCGCGTCAATAGCAATCCAAATGCACTCGGCCCAGAATTCGGCTACTTGTTTGGCGCCATCACCAGCGCCCATCAGCTCCTGCAACATGCAGCTGACAGGACACACAGGCCACATTATTAAGTGTCCCATTGTTTGTGAAACAGCACCACATTCACACTCCAAGGCGGAGTCGTCTATAAATCTCCATCTGAACAGGTTTTCCTTGCTTCGGCCAACCTGAGTCCGGAGTATGTTTAAAGATTTCCAGGTTACCCAAGGTAACTCATGCCCTAAAGCTCTTGTTGGTCTTGTTTTTGGCATGACGGGTCACCCTCCAGTTTCCAAGGTTTCGTTTTGTCTTTTTATTGGGTCCATCTCATCTTGCACATTCACTCACTTTGTAAGCCTCGTAGACTTTAGATCTGTAGACCATATTTTATTCCATCAAGTACCTGGTTTGGTTTGGTTTGGTTGACAGGTGTACGCCACACCTACTGTAACTTGAAAACATTGCAAAAGCCAATTATTTTTAAAAGAGTAACCATGGAGCCTCTTGCCGGCTCCTCTCCACAGGAAACCACCAATTGAAACCGTGCACCCAGCTTCCGACGCTTCATAAGTGCCCATGTTGGTTTATGTGAAAATAAAAATAAAATTATTTTGATTTGATTTGACGTCATCACGTCCGCGCCGGCCGTCGCTGAAAACCAGCGCCGGGGATCCGTCCCGCATAGGGTCGCAGCAGAATGCTGAGCGATAGCCGCTCCGCGTGGATGCGACGCATGTTTCTCTTACCTTCTTTTTTTTATTTTAGTTGTGTGTCATGCCAATTTTTGCGTCATGTTCACCGCAAACAAACGCATTTTCTTTCTTCTTTCTTTCTTTATGTCCAGGTGCCCGGTCTTCAGCGGGTGGAATGAACGGTTTGGGTAAGGAAGCACTGTCTCGCCACAGATTCAGTCTTTCTTGTGGTGGTTCGCCAGTGAGTGGGACGACACACTTTATAAAACTGTTTCAGAAATGAAAAGCATGGTACTAAGCCAATACCTGCGACGCGGGTAAACAAGATTAAATAAAATAAATAATCTTTCTTATCAGGTAAACAATCCACGATTTCCTTTTTAATTAGTGAGTACTCTGAACCACTGTCGATCAATGCTGGTAGACTATAGCCACCCAAACATATTTGAACCAAAGAATCATTACAGGATCAATAAATATTGACCGATTTTGTTACCGACTTAAGATCTTTAAAATACTTTAATTTGTCATCTCGTTGCTTCGTGAAACAAGTAGATTCGGAATACCTAGGTTTATGACAGTAAGAACATTGTATAGAAACAGTCTTATCATTGGGTTTATCAAGAGACACCCGAGGATGGGTGGTACCGTCACTTTTATTATTATTGCGTAACAGTGAGCAATGCCGTTTCAGATGACTATTTTATTACAGAAATGACAACGCCGATCTATAGATTTATCACTAACTTCAGGACGTTTAGAACAACATGATTCATGTTCCCTCCGCGTCTTATCAAAATGTCGCTTAATGTTAGGGTACGTACTTAAATGTCTGTCAAGTGCCACAAAATGAATTGGTACCTGAATATCTGTGATATCGGAGATCACTACTTCGATTTTGTTGGACTCACCCCAACCAGTATCCAGTCGATCTATCAGCGCCAACTTGTTTGTAGAATACTCGATGTACTCTACGTACGTACGTTGTGCTATTGTACTCCACCATATCGCGAAACAGGTCGTAAAACCTCCTCGTTGCAACAAATTTCAACTTCCTCGATTCCACGGTGCTCGTAGAAGGTTTCCGGTTAGAGTTCTGGAAGCCAAAAAAAATATAACTATGGTTGTCTTGTTGTTGAAGAAAATATCACCCATGTTTCAGGTGTAGGCGCGCCAGGTACGTCGTCTCTTGATGTCGACGGCCCCGCCGCCACATTTTCTTGAGATTTATATTCCGCCCTAAAATATTCTAGATTTTAAGTGGCTGGCATCGCGGTAGACTCGTAGGGTGCTTTTAGAAGCGATCCCACCGCTGCTGTCGCGTCTTCGGATGGATTAGCGTCCACGTGTTCGCTGTTGGTGTCCGCCATATCGCATTTCTTATCAATCAGTGCGCACAACTGGCACAGGCGCTGTTTCCAGAGCAAGATCACTCTAATATCAAACGAACGCACTACTGACAGATACCACGTTGACACTGACAGCCCAACACTGACTAGTGTTGCCGCTCGAACAAATTAAATAACCATTAAAAAAGTCTTTATCTCTAACATGTATATGCTTTATAATACATAATATAATTTATTTTTATGTTTATTGTTTCTTTTTTTGTTTTATTTTTTTTAAGGTAAAGCATATTATTATTTAAGTTAATTTTCTGTGAATTATAAGGTTGTATTGTTTTAGTTATAAGTAATTTTTAGTGTTAGGTAATGTATTGTGTAGTTATTTGTAAATGTTAGTAATAGTGTTATTTTAAAATAGTTAATATTATAAGTAGGCTTAGCTATCGCATTAGGTTTCTAAACCTGTAATGATAGATTAAGAGTTTAAATAAATAAATAAATAAATTTTTATATTACGGTTATAGGGAGATCCAGAAAAAAAATTCTCTTTCGCTATCACACCAACCAAAATTATTATTACCGGACACACACGACGTCCCTAAATCAAAACAATTTTCACTTCCAATTTATGTAAACGAGCGAAGTTCGTGTTAAGCACACAATTACAAATAATATGTAGCCCCCTAAGAACAGTAATAGGTCCTAAGAAAGAGATAAATAGACACGGAACCTTGATTTAGAATACAGGAGTAATTTCTCTTCTTAACATTTAGGAAAATTACCGCACCTGTGAAGTGTTCGGAGGTATTAGGAGGAAAAAGTGTTTGGGCGAAGCGCTTGAAGGAAAAACACCTGCTTTCACAGATATTTTCTTGGTACAGATAGCGTCCATCCACGAAGACGCGCCCCACTCTTCTTCCTAATCGCTTACAGTACAAGTGTGCAACATTCCGCTAGTGTTTTAGTTTTGTCAATACACAGTAACTACTTGTTAGTGGCTAATTAGTGTGTATCAAAAAACTAAAACACTAGCGGGATTAACTAGCGATAATTTGAGTTCAAAAAGGGTTAGGAACAGAGTGTAGCCAACAAGTTTCAAATAAAATATAATTATGAACCCTTTATAGAATAACTAGCTTCTGTCCGCGACTTCTTCGTGAAATTTCTTGTTCTCCCGCCCCGCCCCGTGTCGCAGCGCATCGCCAGCCATCTTAGCGTGATGTTAAATACCCTATAACCTTCCTAAAAAAATGGACTATCAAATGTAATAGTACATTACTGCAGCGGCTAGCAAAAGAGGGTAGACGAAAGTGTAAATGTGGGCCGAGGCGAAGTCGAGGCACACATACGTAAGTCCATTAATGCCTAGTTGTGGCCAAGGCTTGTATAGTACTTTTCTCAACTAATGCGCGGAAATTAAAAATAATTAGTACCTAGGCAGAACTTTTTTGTCAAATACAATTACTTTTCAAAATCAATGACGAGTAACGAACAACAATATTTTTCCCGCGTTAAAGTGTTCGTTTGTTTTCAAAAAACAGCTTTCTATTTGCAAGCCAGTTCGAAATTTAAATTAAAAAATAAGTTACCTGCTTGGTTGCCTTGTTTCGGAGTAAAAGATCGTTCCATTTTTAAATTACCTACATGACAGATATGAGTTTACTATATATTCATTTATTTGGCCGCTAAACCACGCCAGATATGGATTTTCATACAACTTTTGCCGGCCACTGCTCGCATGTGGTTGTTAAAATAATGCTTAAATTTCTAAGCATGTTTGAGAAAAAATAATTTTTAAACCCGACAGGTAGTTCTAAAGATTAGCGCGTTCAAACAAACAAGCTCTTCAGTTTTATTATTAGTACTCATCATCATTCAATCATCGAATAGAAGTAAGGTTAGCATTGAAATAACCCTGAAAATAACCAACCATGATTTGTTATTTAAAAATAAAAAAAATACTAATCCATCGTATGGCCAGATTGCTGAGAGAGAAGTTGAAACAAAACCATGATCTGTGCAACATTAGAACCAATATGAACACAAAATTAGAACCACCCCTTCAATATCAACCCTCAAACAGTCACGATATAGTTTCAGTACTACTAATTATGTAAATAATCATTGCGAAGCGACGGTGCTTGTGTAAGCGTATGCTAATGTAACCAAAGCCACGGCCATCGTATACCAGTTAGTTGCTGCCTATTGCCAAAAGGATATATGACCCCGCATAATAGGTCGGCAGGGCTGTTAAAGAGCTATCGCGGAGCTAGGGTTAAAAGCCGTTTATATGTAGGTGTGGGGGAGTTAATATGGGTCTAAGTTACAAGGACCTTGTGTACCTGCTCTTTAAGGTGATATTTAGAAGTCTTAACAAGTGCCATTGTCGTCTGCAACATGTTAGTATTCTCACGTTTGTGTGGTTTATTAATATCACCCTGTGTTGTGTATAAAATGAAACTGTTTCAACGTGAAAGTATGCAGAATTAAGACCAGTTTAATGTACAGCGGGTTTGTGTTGATACTTTCAATTTACCAACTGATTTATATGGCTAGAGGGTAAGTTGTTTTTATTAGACATCATTTAGATTCTTCATTGTGTAAATGTGTACTGTATTTTTTCCTGCCAGACAAAAATAAAACAATTGCGCTTCCACATCGTGAATATGTAATTAATCAAAATCAATCCCTACCAACCCATTAAACAGTCACAGCTATCGTTTTTTCCGAAAAAATAAAAGCGAGCAAAACATTTTATTACAGCGCTCTTTGAAAAAGTTAAGAAATTGAAATACAGCAACACTCGGAGAACGCGGCAGTTTCCTTTTTTTTCTGCTCCGGGTACATGCAAATGATTTCCCATTTATATTTGCAATAAAAATTACTTCTAGGACCTTTTTTCAGCTGCGATACTTCGGAAATGCAGTTATTTCTTCCAGTTGAAGTTATCTTTACGCTCGATGACTTCGTCGAGTGAGTATTGTTTCATGATATTTTTAAAAAGAAACTGGGTTGGCTTGTTTGCGCGAAAAATGCGACGTCTTCATTTTAGTGAGGATTGAGATGTTGCCGACCATTTAATAAAGAAAATAACACTACAAAGTGAAACATAATTTTAATTTCGGAAGTCGGTGTCTTAGGTTTCGTTTTTTGCCACTGACTTGCGAAATTAATAGTACAGTCAGTTAAATCAATTAGATGACCCACCTTTGCATATACGAGTATGGTTGAGATTTTTTAGAATGCGAATCGATAGAATTTTATAATTCGTTTACTATTTTTTTTTTTTTTTTGTGCAGGGTGGGCAAATTAAGTCACAGAAACGCGTGACATTAGTGCGGGTTTAGGTCACAGTGCCATAATAGTACCTACATTACGATACGTGTGACTTAAGTAGCATATTATTGCACGGCGTAAAATTAGCCCCCGAGCGTGACAACATTTTCACTTTGTAGTTTTTTTTGGAAGTCGGTTGTTTTTATTTAGAAAAAAATATATATTTTTTACTTGTCTTTTTAGTCATCTAACTTATCCCACACAAATTCGTATACCTTCACTTACTAAGTAAGTAACAGTGCCCGTTTTAACTGCCCCACTGGTCTCGTGGTCGCAAAGGCGACTGCTGAGCATGGGGTCCTGGGTTCAATTCCCGGGTCAGGCAAAGTGTTATAGAGTTTTTCCATTAGAATTTCTTAGCAACAGCCCGGAGTTTAGAAGTTGGTGGTGTGATACCCCCGCTTGCCTCGGAAAGCACGTTAAGCCGTTGGTCCTGCTCCTGATCTCTCGCCGGTCGTGTCGGATTGCCGTCCCATCGGACTATGAGAGTGAGGGAAGATATTATAGTGCACACTTGTGCACTATAATATGTCCCGCGCCGAAGGCTAGTCTCCGTTGATATTGGCCGCCATGGCCGAAATACGGTCTGGAGGACTTTATTTAAGTAACAGTGTTATTATAACAGTTATTATAACATCATCAACATACACTAAGTGGAAAAAATACGTATTATTAAAGCTATATCTAAAAGAACTTGACCAAATTTATATCGGACCACCCTATAAGTATACTTTCAAACAAAAGAAGAATTTCTCAACTCGTTTTATAAATAACTCCTTCTTCTTTGAAGTCGGTTAAAAAAGCAATGAATCAGGTTAGTTCACTCAGAAACCTTTCATCACCAGTGAAAGGTTCCTAAGTAAACTAACCTGATTTTGCAGTGGATTATTAGATAAGTTTTAAATAAAACCTCGTTACGCAGTCCTAATAAAAGCCACAGTTTATATTCTACTAGCTGGACCGGCGAATTTCGTACCGCCTCAGAATCAATAAATGAATCATACATTTTTTTTTGTGTGATATTTTCCCATGTTTTAATATTTATTCTGTTACTTACATACTCTTGCGCCGTAGGGTCCGAGTGCTCATGATCTTTTTAAAGAAATTTCGAAACGGCTGGTTGACACTTCCCGTGACCCAACGGCTGGCTTTTACCTTGGCCAAAGGCTAAGCATTGCCATACAACGTGGTAATGCCGCCAGTCTCTTTGGGTACGTTACCAGTCGACAGCAATGCGGACGAATTTTTCGACGCTATATTTTAGTTTCTATATAGTTTTAGTTAAGTTAAGATTTACTTTTGTTATTTTTAGTATTAATTCAATACTAGTTCTGTTACTCGAGGCGAAGACAAATCCTAAAAATCATAGACCACGAAAATTGATACAGCCGTTCTTGAGTTAAATGGTGTAACTAACCAGACTTTGTTTTATTTATATATAGAAGATTTAAACCATTTTGAGAGTACTGTGAGCACGGATTGCCCTTAAAAAGTAAAACAATATATCTAATATTAAATTATATTATTGCTAACATTACATTCCAGTTGAGATAACACATGAGTAGCAAATAGGCTAAGTTTTTGTGTGTATTGGGGCAGAATTTACAGCGAAATGGTTATCTACCCCACCCGCTGAGCTACCCAAATGAGTTTTCCAATATTAATTATAGTTCCAGTTTCGATTCATTACTTTTAGTGTTCAAATATTGAAGTTCCACTTATGTGCCTATATTTATATTAGAAAATAAGCGAATTTCACGCTGTAGGCACATTTATTTAAGTCTAGATATTTATTTTTTCGCGGATCTGAATACACAGTTGAAAATGATTTCATTAGTTATTATGGTTACTTGGTTAGTTGATTTCTTTAACGGCTGTTGTGACATCTGCCAACCCGCACTGGGCCCGCATGGTGGATTACGGCCCACTCCCTCTCATAGAGAGGAGGACTGTGTCCCAGCAGTGGGAACATTATAGTCTGATTATGTATGTTATGTGGCTTCTGACTATGTAATTGACCTCATTTAAAATGTTTTTTTTTAGTTTAAATGTGGGTCCAGTTAACCAATAAAAATACAGAAAATCAATGATGTGGTCAACTGGACCCGCGGGTCCAGTTCGAGTTGGTCCAGCTGCCCGAAGACTCCTTATACCTATGATGTCTAAATATAGAATGGTACTGGGTTTGTTTTCAGTCTGAAGGAGCTAATAAGCTAAACGAACCGCTATAAGGACCGAACTGAAAACCGTCTACAGTGAAGGCGCTTGTCGAACATTTACACTGCGCTAACTCGAAGATTTGTTTCAATTCTACCAATACCTACTAATATTATAAACGCGAAAGTTTGTGAGAATGGATGGATGTTTGTTACTCTTTCACGCAAAAATTACAAAACGGATTTGAATGAAATTTAGCACACAGATAGGTTATAACCAGGATTAACACACATAGAATATTGTTTATTCCGATATACCCCCGGGATCTAAACTTATGCGGGTGAAACCGCAGGGCGCGGTAACGTGAACGCGGTCGGCGGCTACGGAAAGCCAAGGTTTCCTAGAAAGTGGTGACTGACAGTGACGGCTGTCATGTAAATTATGACAGCGGCAAAGATTTAAATTGCTAGCCCTTCAACTGTCAAGAAATCTCCCAGAGAATGGTAACAATAGAAAAAGTAATTGTGTCTCATTAGTGACACTTAAGCTAGGTACAGTCAACAAAAGACATAAGTATGCAGGATCGTCGGATATAGTTGAAGTTTAGTAAGAATCCGATGGATGTTGTCGACTGAAATTTAATTTGATAAAATAGCTGTTTGTTATCTATAAAATAAAATAAAATTTTATTCGAGAACATCCATCGGTTTCTTACTAAACTTCAACTGTATCCCACGATCCTGCAGACTTATCTCTTTTGTTGACTGTACATTGGCATCAAAATATAATCGCGTTTCTGTTTCGTTTTGACACCTCTGACACACAATTACGCAGTAACTTGACTTGTTTGATATGGAAACGCTATATAACAATGTCTGAGCTTAGTCATCTCAGTATGGACACTTTTTCGCGTGACGAAGTACGGTGAGGGCAAATCTAGCGATTTAAATCTTTCGGCAGCAGGGATTGACTTCATGGTGTCTAAAACGCTCTCTAGGGAAACACACCAACTTAATTTCATAGACAACCTTTCCGTGGCTTCATTCCCAGATAAATTGCAGACGCTATGGTCATCTTTTTTCTAGGAAACCGTAAACTTACGCCAGAAATACAGATACCCACTCTTATTACACCCAGTTCAAAAATCTAACGCCAAAAAGATAAACAAGATAATAACCTACAAATCACCAACCATATCAGTGTTATGGCCACATCACCTCATCAGTAACTCAACATTCAAAGGTTCGAATAACAATATAAATTACAATTCCAAATTTTGAATTATTCATATCCTATACCGAGGGAACGTATTCTGATAAAATTCGATTCATAATTTTGTGATGTTGTTCCCTATTTTGAAACGAAACCCATAGCGTGTGCATAATATATATCAGCCTTTTTCAAAGTATTTTCGAACTTCCAGTGTAATCAGATTCTATTTTCGGTACTAGCTTTACAATAATTGCGCAAATGTACATGCAAAAGGATCACTTTTGGGAATTGGCAATGGTGCTGTCAATCGTTTTATCCAAATTGTTGTCACATGAGTTATATGTATACCTACTGTAAAATCTATTGTAGTAGTAATTTCCACGTAGGTAAAAATTATTTCGAAAACTTTTATTCACTACCAGAAATAGGTGTACTCGTACGTATTAAATTGTTAAAACATTTAATACAAAAACTGACCTGTGACACAGATTACTGAATAGTTCCTGTGACGTGTCTCTGCACCAAATTAAAGAATGATACCAGAAGATCAATTCCCGTAATTAGAAACATTTAAAATCTAGTCGCAATCTCAGCTCAGCGACAATCAATGTCAAAAACTTGTCAAAAATGTAGGAAAATTAAGAGGTATTTTTGACAGATTGAGCCTGAACGTTCTTATATTGCCCCTCGGATATCTTACATCGATAAAGAACCAGTAACTGCTACTCGTCTGAAACCCAAACAATAAAAATGAATCTCCCATCTTAAAAATACACCAGAATAAGCTCCCACGGAATCTTACCAGTTATGAATTACACTCGTATCGATAGGCAGGGATGACTAATCGTTATGTCCAGACATCTCCATCCATCAGTAGGAACGTGATGTGTCATACTCGACCATGGAATCGGTATCCGTGATTGAGAGTCTTTGAATCCTTGATATTATTGGTTAGTCTTTACACAGAATAAGGATCTTAATGCCTACATTTGTAGGGTTTAAAGAAGTTTCAAGACAATCTGCGGAGTAATTGCGTAACACACTAACAGTGGCAATGACTTTAATTTTGACAGTTCAACAACATTTATTGCGTTATTTACGTTGTCGTACAGACGCCAGCATATCAAGCTACCCGAAACTGTCAAATTTTCCCAATCAACTTTGAACGTTATGCTTTAGCGATAAAGTTGAAAATCTATTAAAGAAATTTGACAGATTGTAGTAGCTTGATGTTCTGTAGTCTGTACATACTTTTTCGAACCGCCTGCCTGCGCTATTAGTTCGTTTTCGCTTAGCGTTTGTTCTGATATTTTTTTCGTTTTTGTCGGGTTCTAAGGATCCTAGCGTAATGTAAAATTTTCCCTATCATCCTTGAACCTTATGCTTTAGCGATAAAGTTGAAAATCTATTAAATAAATTTGACAGATTGTAGTAGTTTGATGCGCTGGCGTCTGTTCAAGAATCTTTTGACGCGTGGCCGAAATAATCTTAACTTTTGCCGCCATCTTGTTTTGTCAATACATTTCACAAACTCCTCCCGGTCAACGTCATTCAAGCATCAGAAGATTCTTGTAGAAAAGTAATCGTATCATGTTCTTTAATTTGTTTTACCATCAATGTTTTTGAAGATATTTAGGCACGTTCATTTATTTAGTTATCATTTAATTGTGCTTTTGTGTGTTGTGCTATTTATTTTGTGTGCACTAAATAAATGATTCATCTATCTATCTATCTTTAACTACCAGACATACGACGATTGATGATATCTGTGGATAGAAAATGAAAAAATGATATCAGTGACGTCACAGACAGCCTTCGCTATGCACAGTCTAATCCATCCATTTCGATTCAATTGATTGATTTCAGTCAGGTAAGAGTGGTAACACAATACTCGCTCTGGTGCGAAAATGTTCGTGTGACAAAAAGTATCTCCTGATAAGTCTACTCGCCTAGTACCATGCTTCACAAAATATTAGTTTGGTATGTGTGTTATTTTTCTAATAACAAGCTCTTCGAGCGTTGAGTGTACATTTAGGTAGAACGGCTGTAACGCGTCTGATCCGAGAAAGTAGACAATATGTTATTATAACATGGGATTCAATGGAAATAGCAAATAGGACCCATAATTAATACCTAAAAAATGGGATCTAAAACTGGGATCCAACGAAAATTAATCGAAAAAATCACCTGCAAGAAAACAGTAGGGCCATAAATGGACGTTACGTGTAGCGGACGAAATGCGACTCCCTCAAATAATCAAGGCACTCAATTTGTAAGTGGCACTTACAAAATGGGACTTACTAGCGTTGTAGATTACGGCCCATTCTCTCTAACAGAGAGGAGGCCTATGTCCCAGCAGTGGGAACGTTATAGGCTGATTATGCTACTACAAATTAGCATCCACAGGTACGTTTTTTGATTCATTTGTTTATATTTTCATCAGACACTTTTAGAACAGACATAGACTGTCCATTCTATAAGAATTTCTTATTCTGTGCCCATACTTATGGATGGGGGAATTCGAGGAGTTATTGAATATGTTGGTTCAAGATATCCATATTTATTGGAGGAATAGTGTTGTTTACTTAAATAGCAATGAGGTTGAGCAATTAACATTTTCTTATAAGGCTGAAATCTAACATCAGATCAGAGTGATTACTTTTATAGTCTAGGGAGCTTTATGTACCAGCCCCACGGTTTTTCCCGCATAGGTGTTGATCCTGTCGGAATATCGGGATAAAAACTATCATATTATGTGTTATTCAAATATATGTATATTATTGTAAAGTTTCATCAAAATCCATTCAGTAGTTTTTGCGTGAAAGAGTACCAAACATCCATCCACCTTCCTCACAAACTTTCGCGTCTATAATATTATTATCATATCATAATTAAGCGTTTACAATATTAAGTAAGAATAGGAATTAGTAGGAAGTAGGATAGTAGGATTTAAAAGAGATGTTTTTCTAAGAAAACGGTTTATGGGAGGTAAGGCGTGTAAGCTAAGGTCTAGTTTTCATTGTGCACAGATAGTGCCATCCACGAAGACGCGCCCCACTTCTTCCTAATCGCTTACAGTACAACTGTGCAACATTCCGATAGTGTTTTAACTTTTTCGATACACACTAATTACTTATTACAATTTATTATGGTCTGATCCCATGAACACCGCCCCCCCGCTCCACCCCCCCCCCCCCTCGATCCCCTGCTAGTTCGTCTTTTAAACTTTGTCTTATGCACTATAAGCTTCCTCATTCCTATTTAGTGGGTAATTAGCGTGTATCGAAAAAAAACGAAACAATAGCCAAATCTTTAAACTTTAATGATCAGTTGGAATGGTCATTAACTCTCAGTAACGACATAATTGTGGCCGACATGTTCTTCAATGTGCTTTAATATATTCTTTTTAATGACTTTTACATTGCAGAAAACATTTACGCAGCAATTATTTCAGCCGATTTTTATGAAATACTTGAATTTAACAAAAATAGCCAGAGTTTTCTTCATTAAATTTTTACTGGAATGGACGAGATATTTCCTCGTGCAGAGAACCATTAAAGCAAAGAAAAACATCTTCAAAAAATTATGAACCCTAACTCATTTTCCCCTAAAACATAAATCTAACAGTATCATTACACGAACACACACGCACATCTTATGCAAAGCGCGGTCCTCACGTGTGTTTATTAAAAACATGAATTTTACAAGCTTAATATTACGTGACACGTACGGCCCCAGTAATCCCTGGAGCACCAGTACTTCGGCTGTCGGATTTAAATATGATTACTTTATATTACCGGCTTTCGAGGGAAAATGTTGACAATTTGGCATTTTGTGAAAAGGGCTTAAGTTTTCGGTATAAGATTTTGCAGAAATATTTTGATGAATATTTGGAAGGTATACAGTTATAGTTTGTACATAAGAAGTTGGATATTTGTCTATCTAACTACCTAACAGTCACAATTGATGACGCGAATAAACGTAATTAAAAAAAAATTATGACGTATAAGTAAAAGCTGTTATTTAGCCTAGTATTTTTTGTTCCCATTTTACCGCATAGTTGAGATTTTTTCTAGCATTAAAATCAAATCAAAATATTTTATTTCACATAAAACTACATGGACACTTATGAAACGTCAGAAGAATAGAATAGAATACTCTTTATTATGTACACCATATAAATTACAGACATAAATATAGAAACTTTACAATGGGTGACACAATGGGCGGTCTTATCGCTAAGAGCGAAGGGGAAGGACAGACAAATACTGTAGGTAGTCTACGGTGTGCCATTTACACAATACAATAAATACAAACATAAAGTATATTATATTAATCTAAATAAATATATACAAATATATATAATAAACATGAAACTGGAGCAAAGAAAATATAATGATGATGTTTGAGGAGAGAGGAAGTGCTTTTTTGTCACAATTTTAAAAGTGGACAAAGTTAGAGTACGCTTTACCGACACTGGCAAGTCATTCCATAAACGTACTGCTTGAACAGTGAAACATTTGACATAGAAACAGAAGCTAGGTGCACGGTTCCAATTGGTCGTTTCAATAAAGAAGAGCCGGCAAGAAACTCGACGGTTACTCTTTTTTATAATAATTGGCTTTTACAACGATTTCAAATTACAGTGGATTATAAGCTAGTTTGTAAGCATCCACTGTTAATGTAAATAAGTCTTAACTATACCTTCCAAGATTTCCTGCCACCAGCTCCTTTAAATTTCTAATCTCGTCAACTAGACTTGACATAAATAGGTACACGTCTTTCCATTTCTTCCGCTTCCACGTTGTGCATCTGTCTTATCATTCTTTTCTAAAACATTCTTTCAATATGTCCGACCCGTTGGAGCGTGCTCTTTCACAGTCGGTTCAAAGATTGCAATTATGCACAGGAAGTGCCATACTGTTACTGATGTTATTTTAACCGTATTTTGAGAAGAAAACGGGGAAAGGTACAGGTAAGATATCATGATTGAAGGGGACCGAAAGGTTGTTCTTATTCCGTTACGGCAAAGCCAATCCAAATCTTTTTATTACTTAGGTAGGTGACTGCAATTTATTTAAGGTAGTCGACATTCATCAGCATCGTACGCGCTGCATTTCGTTTTTTCAATATTCGAATGCCTACAGCATTTTACGAAATGCGGCGCGTACGGTGCGGGTGAAATGTGCGAGGTTTCACATGAATTCATACAACGAATTCTAAAATGCAGCTCGTATAATACGGCACGTGCGGCGCGTACATTGCAGACAAATGTGCGATCAGCTTTAATAATGCTTGTATTCATTTTGGTTAGGCAAACCTAAACAAAATTAATACAGGCATATATACAGGCAGGCCAAATATTTCTGAATCAAAGTTCAGAAATATTTTTCACTTATGGTAGGGGAGCCCAGAGGGTTTTTGAAATATGAAAGTGGTCTCTTGACGACGGAGTTCCTATCTTGAAACTTTTCAAATATATTTTCGGTGTTCTCTCATCATGGCCACACCTACTCAGCTATTCACTTTTCGCCCTGCATATGCTTGCTTAAAAACCCTCTGGGCTGCCCTACCATTGTGAAAGATATTGTTCAAAACTCGGACTTGCAAAAGGGCGACACAGTTATATTTTTTTAATCGTAAAAATGTTTTCGCTTTTGGTGTTCCTACATTTAATTAATTTAGAAAAACATGATTCTATAAGTAAAATCTCAGTTTCCTTCAAAGTGAATGTGTTCCTCTTACTTCCTTATTAGAAACGAGTTTTACAAGAACGTTTATGAGACAAAGGAGACTCCTACATTTCGTTTATCGCGAGCTGAACATAATCAAAATGACTGCCATGAATATGGCATGTCTGCCGTACAATGTAATAGTCTGCCATAAAAACTTTCATAATCAAATTGTGAACTTGACACGCTAGCGTTTATTCGTGACTTTGTTTGTAAGACAAATATGCCATTTATCTTCATACATTTCTTCCGGTGTTTTATTGACAAAACTGGTAGAGGCATCCATGTTAAATGCACGATGATGTTGGGGTAACGAAAACTTATATGATTATAAATAATTTCCACTAGGAAAATGAATAGCTTCATATTTTATACAGTCAGGGAAATTAATTGTTTAGAAAATTTACTACTAACTTAAATTTTCGGTACAGACGCCAGCACATCAAGTTACTACAATCTGCCAAATTTCTTTAATAGATTTTCAACTTTATCGCTAGAGCATAAGGTTTAAAGTTGATTGGGAAAATTTTACAGTTTCGGGTAGCTTGATGTACTGGCGTCTGTACATTAAAATCACAACTGTCATGCTTCTGTTTCTTTTTCTTTTTGTCATTCTTCTTTTTTCTTTCTGTCAATCGCTATAACAGGACAAATTGGCGTAGTGTGTCAACTTGAGAGCAGTTGTGCCCAGTGGTAACGGCCCCGACTTACGAGTTGTACGTTGTGGGTTCAAACCAAGCCAGACACTTTACTTTGGAACCACTTATTACCTAATATTACCCATGAATTAATAATAATTGAAGATTTTTTTGAAGTTTTACTTACTATAATTCCTAAAATTTCGCAGAAGGTCTTCTTAAAAAACCTCAAACTGTGTAACCGAAGAAAATTCTCAAAAGCATCTAGATACAGTATCGCTCGCAAACAGCAGTAAAAAATATCAAGGGTCGCATCTATCCATCTATACATCTTCGTCGCCCGCTAAAAGCGGCCCCGTTCGTTTGAGCTCAAAAATTTCGCTCTGCAATTTCTTTCGGCCGACCATCCAAAACTTAATACAATTCCGAAATCAAAAATCAGATTCCATCTACGAAAGTGAAGGGAATTGTTTCACTCGTTCGGAGCAGATTTGATTTTCATTTGACTGAAGTCAAGTCAGAAATGAAAATTTTTAGTCTAGCCGTCAGAGGGGGCCTGACGATATTACTCTTGACATCGGCACAGCCTTTTCGCTCCAATCTTTTAATCAAAGCATGAAAGCAGTTAATTGCTTTCAATTTTACGTGGGACGCGTTGGGTCGGATGACAGATGTTAACTCCCTTTTGACGTGACGTATTTTTATGATCTTGTTAGATTAGGTACATTGTTTTAATTTTTATAAGGGTAGATACGAGATGTACAGTGGCCTCCAAAAGTTAGTGGACATTTTTCCACTGTGATGCCTTATTATGAGTGATTATTGATATTTTTTACCCGACTACGGCGAAGCAAAACGGAGGGTTATGATTTTGACCGGTATGTATGTATGCATGTATGTAAGTATGTATGTATGTATGTTCATCTGTTCCCTCATAACTTCTAAACTACTTGTCATAATTGGACATTATGAGGTACCGTTGGAAGCGTCTTGATCTTTCGCTGGTTATAGGCTATGTTACGTCACATTAAATTGAATATGGCGCCCTCTAGCAGATATAAAGGCAAGATCTCAAAAAAATGTTTTTTTAATCATGCTCTTTTGGGTATCAAATGAAAGGGCTTAATTAGCACATTTCAAAAATATTAATATTAAGTACTGAAATAAGCCCCAAAATAATTAAATAAAAAATAACATTAAAAACTAAAACCCGACTACTAAAATGGATGAAACAAGAAAGTACCTATCCGTGGTCGCATGCTACACAGCTTATAATAGGTTAGTACAGCGGCATGCGGCCACGGGAAGGTACGTTCTTGTTTCATCCTTTCCAGTAGTCGGGTTTCAGTGTTTAAACTTATTTTTTATGATAAGTCAAAGGTAGTAAAATTAGTTAATTAAAACGTTATAGCAGTTCAAACATTTGTATCACTAGAATTTTAAATCATAAGGTGGTGTGGAAAAGCTGAAGTGGAAAAATTTCAACAAATTTTTGGAAGCCACTGTACAGTAGGCTCCAAAAGTCCATAGGCAAAGTCACAAAGCAATAGCTTGACGTTTAGTTTGACTTACGACCTTCTTTTAATGAGTAATTAGACACACACACTCGCATATTACTCGAATATAGTTTCGTGTCATGTTCGTCTTGTTCACATAGTTCATAAAACTTTATGATTATACCCACAGAAATCTAAATAAATAAAACATAAGGTAAAACGTAAGACAGATGCTTAACTCATTCACCGCTAGTCCCCGACTAAATAGAATGTTGTTGCTTCTTGGTTGGTGGATAATTTGATATGTGAAGTGTGTTTAATCTATTAGCGTTGTTGTAGTTCATTTTGAAACGCAAGCAAATTTAAATATCGAGATGATAGCTGCTGATATTATCGCGCTGCGTAAATATGGACTTATTATTATATCACAAATATTTGATGAAACCGGACTGACTGTGAGTATTATGATTTCATTATTTTATCGAACATTTATCTAATTAAAGTATAAATGATGATCCTTGTAGTTATTTTTTTAAACGTTTTATATTTACCTACCATAAGCCCTAAATAGAAAAAAAATAATAATATTTCCTAAAGTTTATTTATTTACTTTTGGAATGATGAATATAATATTAAGCATAATATTATAATAGGTATATAATCATTTTGTAACATTTCTATTTTCAAAATAATTTTGTTTCAAAATAGTAATAATATTTTATAATTTTGCTAGTAGCTTAACAGTATTCCTTTTTTGTTTTAGAGAAATTACCTACTGTGAGTCGGAGGGTCAAAAGATATAAGGAAGAGGGTAGCCTTGCCAGTCGAAAGCGAAGTGGAAGGCCCAGCTGGTCAGTGAATATGAAACAATTGGTTTCCGAGATATTTTGCCGAATTATTCAACAAGTGTTTACGAAGCGTTCGCCGTGCAAACGAAAACCAGCTCAAAAACATAATATTTGATTGGAAATAATAAACAAGAACATTTATACAAAGTATTAAGTTATAAATTGATTTTAGTAATATTAAAATAAAATTGTGTCATATCCGTATTAATAAGGATTATTTTGAGGTTTAGTTTCAATCTTCTTTTCATAATGAAAATGAATACTTTAAGCTATAACCGCAATAAGTCCTAATAAATATGACTGTTTATAACGAATAAACATTTTGAAATCACTTAAGTATAAAACATTTTTATTTTTAACCCCATATACTTAACATAAGCATAACAATATAATAATAAAAACATAAAAATTATTACATTGTTATTCTCCTTTATTATCTCTATTGAATAACAAAAAAAAAAACGAAAAAGATAATTGTTGAAAAGAAAAATAATAGTCTCATCTCGAGATTGGAACCCAGACTTTCACGTTTGCTAAACCATTAGGTTACGTTACTAGCTATCTATACTTGCTATGATGAAGTGAATTTGAGCAGTAGTATGAACCCACCAAGGTTATGTGTAATTACCTAATTACGTAGTACCGTGTGCGTAAAAGCGACGATATGTTTTGTTTCGTTCGACGCTAGGACAGTAGAAAGATATTTATACTGTGACGCTCACGCTAGCCAATGCGTGTTCGAATTACACACACAGATGTGGCCTGCGGCGCGAGGCGGCCGGTATTATCACAGCAATTTGAACTTTAATATGCTTATGCAAAATTGATGCCTTACTGTACATAGGTAGGTGTAGTGACGTATGTTATAAAAAAATCTGATCAATCTAATAAGCGTACACATCTCGCTAATTTCATAATCATCCACGCTGGCTCCGTGGATACTTATGAAATTGACGAGTTGTTTGTTTGCGTTATAATTGTGATGTTGATGATGCATCGTCACGAGTTATTGTTGCTTTGCAATATAAACAAGATTTTTGATGTTTAAAGTTAAAATTTAACGCATTTGTGATTTGAATTAAGATTTTATACCTAATCCATCAAGACTTCCCGTGTGACAAAAACAACAGACTGATTTTAAGGCCAAACGTGCAAGGTAGTAAAACCCGAAACTTGTTACCGTAGGAAGTTAGTAAACAGTATAATTCGCGTGCACCGACGTGTTATCATTTCCGAAAAGTCTCATGAAATTTAAATTTGCTTCCTCGAGTAAGTATCTCATAGTATCACGTAAGTGAAATATTCTCAAACTGGTTGATTATGCACAAACTTTTTAAGTAACAATTTGTTATTTTTTCAACGTATAGTGTTCTGAAGGTTTATGAAACCGTTTTCTTTTATGCATGGTTTCCTTTCATTTTTAACACGCCGTGTGCCCAATGGGAATAAATTACGAACTTTCATCCCATTGTAGCGGTATCTACAACGCCACATGCGAACTACGCGTCATACTGATGTCACGCAAAGTCCTGCATCTCGCAAGCAGAGTTTACCGCGCAACTATGATAGATACAACGGCACGACATGAATCATCGGGCAGTTGCCCGCCAGACACGACACCCGTCTGGTCCTCCCTTTAAGAGGCGACACATTAGTCTACAATCATAACGTTTTAATACACACAGTATCGACATAATCAGCATATAATGTTCCTACTGCTGGGACACAGGCCTCCTCTCGGTGAGAGGATGTGGCCCGTAATCCGCCACGCGGGCCCAGTGTGGGTTGGTAGCTGTTATATGTGGTAACTTCGAAACTTATTATTTACGTAAATTATTGCATCACCACTGCTCTCAAAACGTTGAATGAAAAAATCGTGACGAAACCAGCCTAGAACCAAAAACCAAAAATACGTCTTAATACGATTCTAATCAATTTTCTGAACTGAAGAGGTTCCTAGCTTTTGATTTAAAATCATTCTATTTCAGTTAGATTCCTGTATCAGGCCATTAGTCAGAAAACCAATTCACTCAGATCTAAGCGTCTATTCCAGTCTATTTCTGTATACTCTACGGATTTCCACTCCATCTTGCTTACGCTAAAAATAATACTGGGTCAGACACAAACTGGGCGTCAGAACTATAGCTTATACTAAAGCTATAGTTAGGTATGAAAATGTCCATTAATCCTGGATATTTTCATAACTATAATTTCAGCCGAAAGACGTTTACTGCTGGACATAGCATCGCCCCCATGCACCGCCACACCGCTTCGACCGGTTATGTGCTTCTCGCATCCAGCGTATTCCTGCTGCCTTCACGAGGTCGCCAGTCCACCTTTTGAGGCCTTCCAACGCTACGTCTTCCGTTACGCGGCCACCACTCCAGAACCTATCGGCCTCAGCGGCCATCTGAAGGATAATTCTCGTAATTTAAAACGTTCAAAATCTAGTCGCAGTCTCATCTCGGCGACAAACAAATGTCAAAAACTTGTCAAAATGTAGGGAAATCAGAGGTATTTTTGACAGATTGAGACTGAGATCAGACTGTGAACGTTCTTAAAATTACGAGAATTGCCCCTCTGATATTTTTGCCGAGCTGTCCATAGTAATATATTTATGCTCGTGACAATACCTAGCTATCCATAACTAACCGATTCAATAGAAACCTCAATACCCCCAATTTACCGCAACGACAGTATTTCACACTAAAACTGATAGTAGTTAATGAGGACAATTCTATTTGGAATGTAATAGCCGTTTCCAAAACTAAATAGCGGTCGCCTAACTAATTGGCCTGGTCCGGTAATCTGGCCCGGGCCTTATTAATTGCTTTATCAATCGATTGGAGGGATATGGGAGGTATTATGGCCATTAATGTAACGGTATGGCTAAAGGACAGAAGGTGACATTTCTTTATCACGTTGACCTCCCTTGTGAGATTAGACGATGATCATTGGTCATTTAATTTTGTAATTGATTTGAACTGATTGTTCACACTGCTTTCCATGTTAGTGATTTTGATTTCATCGAAAAGGAACTATAGTAGGTAATCAGTTGACTGGGGACACTTTGAAAATTAACATAAGCATAGCATAATCAGCCTATAATGTTCCCACTGCTGGGAAACAGACCTCCTCTTGGTAAGTGGGAGTGGGCCATAATCCACCAAGCGGGCCCAGTGCTGGTAGATATCACATGTCTTGAAATTTTTGGTTCTAGGACATGCTGGTTTCCTCACGATGATTTCCTTTGAAAACTAATTTATGGAGTGGAATAGAAAGCAAGACCATATGCTCGGTTGCCGCGCTAATAATCACTCATTAAATAAAAGGTACCTAATCTTTAGATAATAATTTGGCTTTAACCTCTAATTTGGCCCGGGCCTTATTAATTGCTTTATCAATCGATTGGAGGGATATGAGAGATATTATGGCCTTTACTGTAACGGTATGGCTAAGGGACAGAATTTGACATATCTTTGTCACGTCGACCTCACTTGTGAGATTAGACAATGATCATTGGTCATTTGTAATAATTTATTTGGATTGAATTTTCATTAATAATAATTGATTTGGATTGATTGTTGCTTTCGATGTTGGTTATCGATTTCATCCAAAAGGAACTATCGTATAGGAAATCAGTTGACTGGGTACACTTTGAAAATTAATGTTATGGAATGTAATGATATAAAAGCAAAACCATACGCTTGGCTGCCGCGCTTACAATCACTAGTAACGTGAAAGGAAGTAGTACTTAAAATGCAATTGCCTTAAGCCCTTAATCTAGGCCGGACCTTATTAATAGGGTAAGTACCTAGTAGCATATATGAGCCATAATATGACATGACTAACGAGATAGACGTAATGAGGATTTTGAAAATAAAAGTGACTCGTACAATTCTTCTCCGACTTTTGAGTCTTTGGTCAACGAACGTCAGTCTGTTACGTTTTCACGCCTAAATCGCTGAACCAATCGTAATGAAATATCATAGATAGCATGGGACACAGGTCTCCTCTCTTCTAGAAGGAGGGGGCCAATAATCCACCACGCGGGCCCAGTATGAGTTGGTAGATGTCACGTGTCTTCGAATTTTTGGTTATAGGACATGCTGGTTTCCTCACGATGTTTTCCTTCACCGTTTTGAGAGCACTGACGATAAAATAATTTACACAAAGTAAAGTGCCTATCTGGATTCGAATCCACGATCTAACTCGAAAGACGGGGCCACTGGGCCACCACTTCTCTCAAATCTCTAAATTTAAATTACAATACACACACAAAATGTACGAAAGTTATGTAGGACGATTTTTGCACTGCGGCGCGCAAAAATGTGCGTCAGGCTTAAAACTTTCTGTGACAAAATTTTATCCCAAACATATAATAAGATCCACCGTTATACAGACAAGAGAGCCACTCTAAAAAGATACCGGTTTCAAAAGGGGCAGAAAGACATTAAAATATATCTTTTCAGGTCATGAAAGATAAGGAGTGAATGTGAGCATGCAACGGAAACTGGTCTCGAGTACAGTTTTCGTATTCACAGAGAAGAATTTCCTAGTTTTGACTCCGTAGATATCCGAGGACAGAATGGATACTCTTTTATATTTTTGTGGGAAATATTTTTGTTGTTTCTTAGTAATGTTTTTGAGAGATATACTTAGATAAAAAATTCTTTTAAAGGTGCGGATACAGATGATTTTATTCAAAGTAATACCTAAATAATAGAAGTCTTATGTGTTGGATTTCTTATAAATTGTGACTGTAATGTAAAATGGTGAATGCCAATTTTATATTTTTGCTGTTAGTATGTTTTTTTTAGAAGAATAGATAAAATATATATACACGCACACATTTTTTTGGTATAGAGGTGAACCGGATTATACAGATAGTTTTATTTAAAGCTAAACCAGTTGTTACTTTAAAATACAATAAGTCCCATATTTTTGGGTTTCCTATAAATAGTGACCATTATTTAAAACGAATGTCAAAATAGTAAATAATGACAAAAAAAATTGAGAAAGGAACAAAACAAGAAACCTAAACATAATTTAAAATACACCAACCGATTTATCAGCATGAACTACCAGCTGTTTTATTCAAAATTTAAAATACAAAAAAAGCAATCTGTTCCTCATTTATTCCTTTCTTTCCGAAGAAATACTTTCCGTAGCAAATCAAACTGAAATCCTTTCAAAAAAACGTATCTCTACCTGTATTTTTTCTCGAGCTATTAACCAAATCGAAAGGGAAGGGTTTAATCATTCCCTGGATTCATTTTCAAGAAAAATGTGGATGATTAAACTTTCAAGTCATCGTTCTTTGTGGTTTGTTAATCAGTTGTTGAGGTAGACGTGTTTCGTTTTATTTACGCCTTTTTATTTCCAGATTGTTTCGAGTAATCATTTCTTTTTTGTTATCGGTAAAAGACTTTGGTATATGTTTTACACTATGGATTATTTGTGGGAATAAAAACATTAAAGTAAGAGAAAGATTTACATCTGCAACTTGGATTTGCTAAGATTTACTAATAATTTATCACACAGTTAGCAAAGCAAGCTTTGCGGTTTGTGAAGGCCGCAGGAACCCGTTGGATGCGAGAAGCACAGAACCGGTCGAATTGGAGGTGCTTGGAGGAGGCCTATGTCCAGTAGTGGACGTCTTTCGGCTGAAATGATTACGGTTAGCACACAAAGAGGTGATCAGCGTTTATCGAGAACTTCACATTTTCAAATGAGTATTTAAAGAGCTTGCAAATTAAGCAAGCTGAAGACCGATGGCCGGTGAATCAGATGAATTTTTAGACTTTATCCATCATTTAGACAATGTATTCCGAAAAGTTTAGAAGCATTATCATTAATTTTAAACTTACATAATTATAATAAAGCAACCTCGATGTTTTATCAAATCGGAAAAATCGTGCGAGGCAGGGGCGGGTGGTGCGCTAATCACACTAATATTATACAGGCGAAAGTTTATGAGTGTGTTTGTATGTTTGTTACTCTTTCACGCAAAAACTACTAAGCGGATTTGAATGAAATTTGGCAAACAGATAGGTTATAACCAGGATTAACACGTAGGCTACTTTTTATCCCGATATTCCGACGGAAAAGAAACTTATGCGGGTGTAACCGTGGGGCGCTGTTAGTCTATCTATGTATAAACACTGTACACATATGTAGAAACACTTGTATACATAACGCGGTGCAGGTAAATAATAATTTTATAGTTAATTGAAAATACTGTAAACTCATACATTTTCAGGTATTGTTCTATCGTAAATGATTGTCCGAACCGGTATATTTACGAGGCGTCAACCTGTATCCGACATGACGGATGACGGAATTAATTGCATTCGATTGAAAGTCAATTAATATGTATAGTAGGTATCCCTGATTACCTGTGTAAGCTTCGTTTGTCTGATTAGTTAGGCGGGGAAAGAATGCATTGGGCATTGGGAGGATATTGCAAGTATTAATAAATCTATTGATATTTCTCGGGACACTGGGGTCCCGGACGTTTAGTAAGCGTACGAGGGGCCGAAGCCAACTCGTAGAGGCCCGTTAGACGCTTTTAATGAAATGATGAAACGATGATTATCCCTGTTCGTACCATGCAAGTGCACCCAAGGACAACCCCCGGATGGTGTAGAACTATTGCAAGACATGGAAACAAAAATATTGGATTATGAGTTTGGGTGGCTATAGTGAACTGGTAATTGAGGACTATGGAAAGTCTATACCCTATATAGTCTAGTCCTGTCTGACCAACGTTTTATTAATTAATAATTTTTAATAAAACTTCATTATTATTGAGTCTCAAACGTTGAGATCCGCAGACCTACGAAGGTAAAACGAGTTATAGAACTGAAATGGCGTTGGGCAGGACACCTGGCAAGGTGCAGTCCTAGAACTTAACCAACTTCAAAAAAGCAGGAGGTTCTCAATTCATCATTATAGTATATTTTTTTATTATTTTATTTACGGTGAAGGAAAATATCGTGAGGAAGCCGGCATGTCCTAGAACTAAAAATTCGAAGACATGTGATATATACTAACCCGCACTGGCCCCGCGTGGTGGATTACAGCCCACTCCCTTTCACAGAGAGGAGGCCTGTGTCCCAACAGTGGGAACATTATAGGCTGATTTCATGAGAAGATTGTCATCAGTCTTTTCACAATTCGTAATGTTTTGAACTAGGTATAAATATTAAGATGTTGCTGCAAGTAATATTGTAAACACCAAGCCACATAAGATGCTACATAACGTCTATATTCCTCGAACCGAAGGATAAGGGGGGATTTCGCTAGCTATGTTTAACTCCTCTGTAATAGAAGGCGAGCCTATTGCCAAGCTAAATATGTGCCGAGCACAAATCTAGACTCCGGAGGTCTCGGGCGAGGCGGGAGCGGACGGACCTCCGGCGCGATCTCATGGTGGCATGGAAAGAGCGACTATCGCAACCCAGCGCAGGGCACGCCACGATAGTGGCGATAAGACCCCTCTTTGAGGAGTGGCTAGAAAGGCGTCACGGCGTTCTCACCTACCGCCTGACGCAGGTCCTCACCGGACATGGATGTTTCGGGAGGTTCCTGCACATCATCAAGCGGGAGGAGACGCCCGGGTGTCACCATTGCGAGGATCGCCCAGAGGACACGGTCGAGCATACGGTGGAGGTCTGCCCCGCCTGGGCGGAGCACCGCCGTGTCCTCGTAGAGGCGATCGGCAACGGCGGCGACCTCTCGCGTCCGGCCCTGGTTCAAGCCATGGTCCGGGGCGAGAGGGAGTGGGAGGCGGTCACCTCCTTCTGCGAAGCAGTCATGCTAGCGAAGGAGGTGGCGGGACGGCTCAGGGAGAGAGCCTCACGCCTCAGCCGCCGCGGGAGACGCTACGGGCGTCGGGAGCCGCGTGACGACTCCCGGCCACCGTAGGCGCGGGCCTGCGGACGGAGAGTAATAGGTAGCTCTCCGTCCGATCAGGACCAGGCCCGTGCCGGACGGCGCGTATGTGCTCCACGCGCGCCTCAAAGAGATGTCAGCATTAAGAAAGGGGCCCGCCAGGGCCGAAGCCTGCCGGGGTAGCGGGATCGTCCGAAAGGGTTACCGCTGCCCCGGAACATAAAGAGCTAAGGAAGGAACACGGGTGGATTTTAGTCAGTAAGAGTCTGACACTCCCTTCCGCTCATTAGGGAGGAGTCATTAGATGATTTCCCATCTACAAAAAAAAAAAAAAAAATACTCCGGAGGTTACAACTGGGACTTTCTGGGAACTTGATGTGTAACTACACAAAAGCCTTTACAAAGCACACACAAGGAACGGTCGTTTGAACAGACACTGTACAGGCATTGATTCAAAGACATTTGTCTTTGAATTAAGTCGGGGATCTCTCTGTAGAGGCAATACCTTTCAATGAAATTACCTCTGTGTGTTAGGTGTACTCCTACGTAAACTACCCAAAAGGCCAGACACAAATGCATTTAAAGGTGTTCACCTATTACACCGTTGCGTACCAGAACCATCGTGAGGAAACCGGCAGGTCCTAGAACCAAAAATTCGAAGACATGTGACATTTGTCAATGCGCACTGGGCCCGCGTGGCGGATTACGGCCCACTCACATTTTTGCTGTTGTATGTACAAACTCTGTGAAAATTTCAAGTGTTTACCTATTACGATTCTGAAGATACAGCCCTGGAACAGATGGACGGATGGACAGCGGAGCCTTAGTAATAGAGTCCCGTTGGCACCCTTTGGATAGGTACGAAATCCTAAAAATTGTTTATTCTGCACAAACAAGTCACACATTATAAAAAAAATACACACAGTAATAAAAAGTTGCCAAAAGCCTCGTATTCAATACATAAAAGTTTAACAATGTTATCCATTGTTGTTCTGTAGGTCGGTGATAATGTAAGTCCTACCCACGAAAGAACTCCCGCAGACGCGGCGCTGAGTGCGCGCAAGATTAAAGCCGGATTTACATTACTGTGTTGTGATGTGTTGTGAATACACCAATCAAACTAATCTGTTCAAGACTACGTCAAATCACAACGAGTTTTGATTGGCTAACATTGCGTCAAATGGCGTCACGACACGACATAACACAGTAATGTAAATCCAGCTTTTGTCTGCGCGCGACGTTTGACTTCAAGATTATATCCTTCAATCACCAACTAATGTAAAACTTTTTGGTTCACAAAAATAAATTTGATTTGATTTGATCCTTGCTAGCACTTTAATCACTCTCTGCATAATAAAGCAATTATTTACTACACACGGAACACAACACATTTTCTTGACACCTGAAATAAACGTCCAGATAGCGGCAAACGCCTATTTTTGATTTCGGCCGCGGCAGATTTATTTTGCGCGCACTCTACAGGCATGCGACGGAGACATAAATCTTTATTTATGGCACCGGTTATTAAAATGCATAATCTTTACTAGAGAAAGGTCTGTGAGGCAGGAGGGTTGTTGTAGGAATGTTGCTAACAATATAATAACAAAATTAGTTCACTTATTGCCATGGGACTTCTTTCGTGTGACGGACTTTTAACATTAATGTTTTCCAGTCATTAATGTTGCAGTCTCGACAAATATAACGACAAAAATTGGACGTTAAGTCTAATCGATGTCCAATTTCTTTAATACATTTTCAACTTTATGCATTCGAAATAAAGTTAAAAATCTATTAAAGGAATTTGACAACGATACGACTTAGCGACCGATTTTTGTCGCTGTCTAATGTCGAGGCTGCAGGAGCTGATCCACGACCAACGTTCGCAACAAGGTCATGCTATGACACGGTGTAATGGGAAAGCACCCTAACTCACAGGAGATAAACGTGCACTTTACCTAGTGCATTCAACGCAATATTACTAAAGTGTAAATCACTTTAAGAGCTTGCTTAAGAGAAGTAGTATAAAGAAAAAATAAACAAGTTTTCTTCTACAGTGAACTGGGTTCCGCAGTAATGTTTATAAACCTGAAGTAAACTTTAAAAAGTAGAAGGCAGGTGTTTTGAATTTTTTTTTTTGTCAATGAACATTAAAAAGTACACCATATGGTCCAATGTCCAACCTTCAGGAAGGATCTTGAAGGTCAGTGGTTATACAGCATGTATCAGAGAGGTATGATCATATTTAAGGGTGGTGGTACAGACCATCAAACTGAACAACTTTCTCCATGGGACCAACATCGTAATCGCAAAAGAATAATCAGCTGTCCCATACATTTGGGTCGGGTAGGTATTGAAGATTTGTATGGGATAGTTTTTTAGATTTAGAAAAAGGAGACGAAAAGTTATAGTTTGCCCTCACAAAAAAAAAAAAAACAAAACATGCTTTTACCGCCAAATTTTATATGTCATGTACCCCGGACCGCTACACTATAAAAGACTAAATGATAAAGGAAACATCTACTCCTTAAATCACAGTAACTGCAAGAAAATCCTTATGAAAGCTCTTCAAACTATGTCCTATGAAGATACAATCATCACAACGGTAATATTTTCTCATTGTTTTTCTTATTTCTTTTTAGTTAGTTAGGAAGTATATTCATGTATTTATGTATATTTATTTGTGCTTATATTTATATGTAATTAGGTTTATATCATATTCATAGTTTTAATAGGTTTATGTGTATCTTTATATTTAAAATATTTATTCCTCAATTTTCATGTTTGCACCTACCACTGTTTGTCTCTGCATCACCCAAAGGTTGACTGGTAGAAAATGCCTATGGCATTAAGTCCGCCTCTGTACATTTTTGTGCTTGAAGTATTAAATAAATACAAAGAAGTTATTACTCGTGCTAAACTAAATATTGTACGTATTATATAATTTTATACACCTTTTTACATATGTACCTGTATTATTTAATCAATTAATGTTACCTCCAATCGCTTGAAACACAGGATTACCTACCTAGTTCAGGCACAAATCATGGATGAACTTGACATAGATTTAAGAAAAACTGTATTTAACTTATAATTATTTTTGAATAAATTTTATTATTATTATGGTTGATAAATAAAAAAATCGCTTTTAGCGATTTCACCACCCATTATGTAACTATCTGTTATTATAATAAATCTGTTATTTATTTAGTTTACCTACACAATAAAGAGGCACTTGTAACTTTACACTTTAAACTTCCAGGAAGTTGTAAAGAAGGCATGATTAATAAACTATGGCTGTTGTAAGCTGGTAGACTCTAACAAAGGTTTCTACGGAACCCTACAACTTCAAATGAGGTCACGGGTCACGTAGCTAATCTTTGTTTAGGTACGTTTTATTTCCTTCACTTATTAAAGTAGGTATTTACCGCTCGCTGTTCATGAGCATGCAGTTTTCCACGCTTTATCCCATTTTAATCCCATATCCTTAAATTTTAATTTAGTTTTACTGTAGCAACTTAAGAGCCATGTCCGTGAACTGCCAAGTGAATATTTCTAGGACACTGCATTAAATTATAATATAAATAACCCGCTGCGGCCCGCAGTTTCCCCGCATAAGTCTCGATCCCGTGCTGTCTTAGCGTAAAAACGTATCCAGCAAACATACAACAAAATAAATCTTATCTCTTTATACTTAAAATATTAGTTTAGGTAAGTTTATTGAAAAAATTACTTTGTGTATACAATAAAAAATTAACCCTAACGATGCCGGAACAGTGCCCAGCATAGTTTAGACGTTGCAATTAATTTTTACGTCTAAGGGCGCATTTAACCAAACTTTTATACCTAGGATAAGTCTTATCTCCTGAGAATAAAATTTGAATTTTTGACAGTTTTTCCATACTAGAACTGTCAGATGTCAATTTTATTACACGGATAAAATACATCTGACTTTGGTAAAATCAGCCCTAAGATACAGGTTCATTTTCATAGTATTACAATCAGACATAACGTGTCCTAGATTATGATTATACTTAGGTATAGCAAGTTATAATTTAAACATATTCTAAATAAACAATAAGGGCCTGTGCACACCACGTTTTATAAACGCGCCGTTGTCGCGCGTTTTAGAAACTTGCGTCGACGGCGCGCTTTTATCCTACAGAGCAGGTGCAAAGGTCTACAGGCTGCGTCTGACTCGCATCTGTATCGCTACAAACGCGCGTCAACGGCGCGTTTAAAAAACTTGGTGTGCACAGGCCCTAAGTTTTCTTACATATAATAAATGTGACTACAAAAGTAAATGATTGCCAAAATATTAGCACAATCTGAAAGTAGCCTATGCCCATTAGCTATGGACCATTAGGCACACTTAATTGATAGGAAAACCGTATTCCTTCAGGACTAACTATAGGCCTTAATATACATAAAATTGATACTCCTAACACAATAATAATAACTTGCTGAACCTCGACTAAACCTTTCTCTAATTGTTACTGTCATGATAACGGTCACAGATTATTTGCAAGTCAATTTTAATTGTGAAGGGATAGTCCTGTTAAGCCTCAGTTATCCGGTCGGTTCGGAACTTTGGGTTATTTACGATTATATTTAGGTATATTAACGTTATTGAGGCTGATTAGGACTAGACTTCATAAAATGGCTATGTTTTCATTTCACAGACAGCTCTCTTCACCTTTTTTTCGCTTGAGATTTTTACAGTATAGTTCGACTGTTAATGGTGTCAATCACTAGCATCAGGTGGAATGTCAGCTCACTTCAAACACACTTCACCTAAGTGATCACGCTGAGATTTTTACAGAATAGACCAGTAATGCTAATCTGTAAAAATCTCACCGTGAAAACTTAGGTGAAGTGAGCTTAAAGTGAGCTGTCAATAGCGTCAATCCATAGCATCAGGTGGAATGGCAGCTTACTTTAAGCTTAGTTCACCTAAGCTATCACGGTGATCTTTTTACAGAATAGCACCGCTGTAAATCCCTAGCATTAGATGGAATGACAACTCACTTCAAACATACCATACCATCGCAAATTGTGCTTACCATCGATACCCTGCCACCGAAATAAAAAAAAAGGAAAAACCGCAGAAAATCTGAAAAAAGGCCAAACAATAATAAAACAACGTAGACAATTGATCAAAATCTTCTGTTTTCGCAGGCTATTGGACAAGCATAGCCTGAACTATCTTGGTCATAAACTATGGGATTAAGAGGACTACATGACCTAAAGCGCGGTCTTTGTCGGTCTGCATAGAAAAGAAAGAGAAGCGCGATGCCACAACGCTGGTAATTTATTGCAAAATATGAAGCAATTATCGATTTACGAAAAATCTAGTCTTTGGACAAAAAAACTAAAACACTATAGTTTTAGTATGTTGCTTGTAGAATAATCTGACAAAAAATCATAATGATTGTATGTATATTAGTATGAATTTTGTTGTAAATAAAAAGTTTTTAGAGGTATCTTCATGATTTTTTTCTATCGTACCAAATAAGTTGTATTATGTTTTCAACACACTATCATCCTAGCATTTATCCTGAAGAATATCATATATTTTTTTGGTTTTTTTTACTGTAGGCGATCATTTACTTTTATTGTTTCTAAAACTTGCGTTTTTTGCGTTTAGGTCCTGTAAGCCCCTTAAGGACGACCCTTGCGTAATTTATTATTGTATCAAGGCAGTAGTGTTATTGTCCTATTAGTCATATTCCTGCTTAATGTTAAAGTTTGTGTGTAAATTATGCATAATGTTCAATTTTCCAGCTATTTTCTTAAAGAGTACCTACCTATGTACCTACACTCAAGCTATACTTGGGAATTGCAGGAAAAAATTATTTATTTGTTCTACGAAGTTTGGAACCTGCCAATCCATTCTGTAAAAACTCACCGTGAAATCTTAGGTGAAGTGAGCTGCCAATAGTGCCAATAGCGTCAATCCTTAGCATCAGTTAGAATGACGCCTCACTTTAAACTCGCTTCACCTAAGTTTTCACGGTGACATTTTTACAGAATAGATCAACTGATGACCATAAAAAAATCCTGGCCACCACAAAACATCAGAACATCAAAAAGTTTCATTGAAAAAAAGGAGATTGCAGCGCACTCGTGACAACGACTCTCGTACTACGAGAATTATCTATTGCTCAATAAATCCCTCAATATGGCGTGCTGTTATTGGCGACAGACAGGCGTCTATTTTACGCCTATCTTGACAGACGTCGAGGGTTCCGTTTGTGGAGAATCGATTTGTAGGGTTGAATTATGTTTGAGCTCGGGTGTAGGCAATTATAGTTGGTTATGACCTGAACAAATATTTGCATGGCCGATAGTTGCTTTGGTTTTAACGTATTTGTAGATTTTATTTGTTAATTACCTATACCCAACCCATAATCTAACCTAACGTAAGCAAAACTAGGAGCAAGTTTAGAAGACATGAACTGGGAAAAGCAAACTAAAAAAGTTTGTTTATGTTAATTCAGTAAATTTCTTGCTTTAGGTCTGCAAAAAGAATCATATTTTACATTTCAAGTTTCATAACGAAATTCATAATATCTCACTTCAATGCCTATACCTACAATATAAAACTAAAATTCCTATCTACTAAAAATTCATCCGTAGCGAAATGAAATCTCCTTCAAACTCAAACATCGAAAGAATTTAAAATTCTCGAATACAAAATTTTGCCATATTTCAAATTCGATATAATGTATCGAGTTTCTACCAATGAAACTCCGATATGCCAAAAGTGAGTTCCCCTGTTCCCCGAATGGCAATATGTTCATATTATAATAGAAAATTTTCCTATTTCTATGATCCCTTGTTCTATTATACGGAGGAATAGCGTATGTACATAATATTATTGTACATTCAATACGCTTGGGTTCTTTGCGCAGGAGAAATATGAAGATTTAATGTAGTTTGCCACTAAGATATGAAGGAAAACATGACTCGTAATAGCGCTTTAATATTCCTATTTATAGAAACTGAAATTTTTGGGGAAGAACTCACTAGTTTAAGAACTACCGAGCCACTATTTCTTCAACCAAGAAACACTGCTTCGAGACGAGAATTCGGGAAACTACAGACACATGAATCTACTTAAAAGTTTATCAGATTGACAATTATAATTATACCAGAAAACTTCTTCATATTACAGATAGCTTAAAACTCCGGAATGTTAGATAGGTGTATATCCTGCCAAAAAGGCCTATCCATCCAGTAACATACTCAGCCTATAATATTCCCACTGCTGGGACACAGGCCCATTGTGGTTGGAAGGATGGTAGATGTGACATATCTTCGAATTTTTGGTTCTAGGACATGTCGGTTTCCTCGCGATGTTTTCCTTCACCGTTTTGAGAGCAGTGGTGATGAAATTGTTTCATCCCTCCAGAAAGAAAAGAGTGCTCACTTAAAATAATATTTAGAAAGAATAAGCTATTTCAAAACCAAAATTTATTATTTTTATTTTTCTAAATGAGCTTTTAAACCAATACCTTCGTAAACTAAAAAGTCGAATCTAGAACTAAATCTACCAATAAAGTGCACCCAATGTTAATACGATTTGCACTCCAGTCGTTCCAAAGCTAAATAAACAATAAAACATTTAATTAGTTTACTCCAAACACCTTAACAAGCTATTGTCCGGGAAAAGTGCTAGGAATTTAAGTTATTTACTTTTAAGGGACTGAACAGACGAGAAATAACCACGATGATAAGAAAAGAAAGAAAGAAAATACGTTTATCATCGGTAAACATGACGCAGAGAAAGAACACAAACACAAAAAAGAACAAGTTGGGGAAAAATATGCGTCACATCAGGCAAAAACCTATCGCTCAGCATAACGCTGCGTTTCCACTAGACATGAGCGAGGATGCGTAACGAAGGATGTCTGTGAAACTAACGAATAACATCGCTTCATTTTCATAGCTTGAGCTAATCTAGTGTTGTTATTGGTTAGTTTTACGCACCTTCCCGTTTTCGCATGCTACCATAGCTTATAATATTTTACTTCAGCGGCATGCGACCACGGGAAAGTACTTTCTTCTTTCATCCTTTTCAGTAGTCGGGTTTTAGTTTTTAAACTTATTTTTTATTGTTATGTGCGTTTTGTTTGTGCAGAATAAACAATTTTTCTTTCTTCTTTCTTTCTTTCACATCGGCAAAAAAGTGGTCGGGCAGGTAATGGTATGTAATTGTTCACAGCACAAATACAACAAAGATAACCCTAATGTAGGAAAACTATTTATCTTCCACGATGACATAATTATAGTTTACAGTCGAGTTCGACGACTGTCTTAATTGTTCATCGATAATAATTATCGCCACAAACGCAACTAGGTACTTACTTACAGTAGTCATAATTATGCAAGTAACCAACCACACCAAGACCACTAATACCTATAGTTATTTTGGGTCCGCGCCCACTCGACCCGCTTAGACTCGACCCGATGAATAATACCAGATGTTTTACTACCAATTCAGTGCCATTTGTAGAGTCAGGCAAAATGATATTTTAATTCTAAATAACTTATTATACATAGAATATATTTTAATATTTTGTTATGATATGATACAGCCAAAGGAAGAAGAAAAGTATTGAAAATGATAACACTTTAGCTATATTGATAAAAAAATAACCCAGAAAAAGTTATGTCCTTTTACAAGAAACTGCTCGATTGTTGATTATTTAAAAAAAATATTTAATTATTTGTATTTTTTTTCATGTAGATTATTAAATTTATAGAAAGAAATTGTTGATTTTGTACTGACAGTGACAACCGTAACCTTTTAATTGTTTTGATCTTACTTGAATGTTGATTATTTATAGAAAATTGTTTATTTTTTTAGGTACTTAATTGTTGATTTTGTATTGAAAACTTTAATCTTAATTGTGTTGTTCCTACATAGTTCTGTATTCTTTATGATACTTAATGTTTATTTTTTAAAGATAATTTAGTTATAATCATGTTTTTTTTTATATTTTAGAAGTTAGTAAGTACCTATTTGTTAACCTAATAATTATAATCACGTATAAAGATCGATTCAAAAATACCACCGTGCAGTGGCACGGTGGTATTTTTGAATCGATCTTTATAATAAAAATGGATAAGTACTTCCTTGTTTAATTATTAATTTATTTATCCAAACATTATTGAAATTTTATACTCTCTATGGTCCAAGCGTTAAATCGACACTTTTTTGTCTGACTATACATCGACGTTTTTACGCCTATCAAAACAGAAATATCAAGGTATTATTCTGTGGATCGAGTCTAAGCGGGACGAGTGGACGCGGACCCGTCATTTTGTAGCAGCAAAACTTCAAGTGCCGCTTTGGCGTCATTCACAGTTGCCACTACTCTGCGACATTTTGTCGCTGTGGTGTAGTACCGGTTGTGGCACGTCTTAACAGACCCTTACAAAGAATAGCAGTACATAGCTATCAATACTTCGATGTAAACAGAAAACTGTCTTCGTTTTGTAAAGAAAGTTTTCACCTGTTCTATTCCACAAACTCAATTTAGTTTGTGTCGGTTTTCTACTCCCTATAGAGTATTCAAAGGAACATGTTCGTTTAACTAATCTACTTCGTATTGAAAAAATCACTTCAATTATAGAGATTTTTATTTGGCTTTAAAATTATGAGTGCAATAATGTACTATAAACGCATACACGCTATGCATAAGAACATTGATACCATCTGGGTGTCAATGTAAGGATAGTACCTATCCTGGGAGACAATTTTCCATACTAACGCTTACCTATTCCTCTAAAATTACCATAGAAATTTCAGTACAGTGTTCTTTTAAATTTAACACACCGATATTCCTAGTCTGGAAATATTACAATATAATATTGTGAGAGAAAACGAAATTTATATAAGTACTAATATTATAAAGAGGTAAAAGTTTGTGAGTTTTAATTGAAAAATTATTTTTGCATTTGATAGCACAATTCTTGAGGAAGGCTATCTAACATCATCTATACCTTATAAAGAGGTAAAATAATTTGTTTGTTGTTCTCACTTGCGTGTTTCTACGAGAACTATGATTTTAGGTAACTATAAACTTTGTTATTGAGATTTGGTGAGACGTGGTCAATTTGCGATCCAGTCATTCTGATACCAACCCATAAAAATATGATTTTTGGCATTTTCAATCTCAAATAGCAGCCGGGGGCTTAATTTTATTGTAGACTTACGTTGTGATAGTAAAAAATGCTCAAGAGGTCATTTCCCTTAAGAAAACACTACTTTTTTTGAAACCCTTAAGAAAACACTACTTTCGTTTTTGAGTAGGTATACGAAATGATGTCCTTTCACGCAGACGAAGTTGTGAGCAGAAGATGGTGAAAAATATTTTTCTTTTTCACACAATTTTATTAACAGATCTACTAAATCCCACAAAAATTAAAACCGTTCGCATATCACCAAACATTTATTTTACACTACCATTAAATACAAATTAATCTTTAATGATGAATACACTGTCAAGCAGAAAATTACCCGTTGAATATTTAATGATTTAATAACTGCAGCCGTGCCACTCGTCGCATTTCTGAATTTTTCCTCACATAGACGAATTCTCATTGCTTTACTCAATCATTTGTAAAATTAATTTTCGCGGTGTATTTTAATCTGGTTACTCAATCTACGTAGCCATTTCGCAACTGTGTTGGGGTCGGCTTTCAGTGTAACTGGATACAACTGAATACCAGTATTTAAAATGAAGTGGCGACTGGGTACCGGAAGACGTAGCGTTGGAAGGCCTCCCACAAGGTAGACCGACGACCTTGTTAAGGCCGCAGGAACCCGTTGGATGCGAAAAGCACAGAACCGGTCGAAGTGGTGGTGCTTGGGGGAGGCCTATGTCCAGCAGTGGACGTCTTTCGGCTGAAATGATGATGATGATGACTGTTTCCTCCAGCTACTGACACACGATACACGATACCGCTTGGTAAAACTAATTGTCTAACTTTTGGGCTTCTGACTACCCGTAACGACTGTCAAAGATCTAAGAACAACAGCCGGGACCAACAACGGCTTAGCTTTCCGGCACGGACGGGTTTCGATATGTAATGGATGGTCACCCATCCACGAACCGATCGCGGCAAACATAGCTTGACCTGCGATCGACCGTGCGGCTGTTATTATTCAGCCACGAGCCCTTACCCACGTATTTTAATCCGGTTACTGAAGGAGGGAACTAACTTTTAATCAGACTTACAAGAATGACACAGTAATAAGATTTTATGATTGAAACCTTCCCGGATTTCAGGTGGACAAGATTCCTTTTGGTGCCGAGACCACGGATTTAATTTCCGAAATTCGAAAAGTTTATTGCCTTTGCAGACTGTTCTTGTGAAACTTGTTCATTTTGGATATCTACCGCAAAATAAAGTTGGTGAGGAAATATTGTATTCTTAAGTCAGAAGCGAGCATGCCTGCCATCTTGGAAGTTGAGACAAGTATTTTTATTCATCAGGGATGTCCTTCGGTGTGCTTCGAAAGTTTTGAAGTAAGGCGGTAGGTACACTTGTTACTCGATTTTTCATATGGATGATATCATTTTGCATGCTATATGAACTGTTTTTCCTTGGACTCGGTAAATTTGATGGTTTTTAATGGGATGCTTTTATTTTTGCTCTGCAAGGCTAATTTTTTTTTTTCGTAATTCCATCCTCTCTTAAGATACCATTGGAAAAGTATGACCTAATTATAATCTTTGTTTTCTGTTTTTTGTTAGTTTTAAGTTGTATTTTTTTCTGTAATACCAATAAAGGCATTTTTCTTTATTTCTTTCTTTTCTTTTTAAGTTTTGCCAGGCTCAATAAATAAGGCTATTTTAAAGATTCCAGACTATATCCTCCAGATATCATAAACACACTAACATAATATTAAATCAAAACACGAATAATTATTTAGGCGTACTAAAACCACATTTCAACTAAAGCTAGAATTCTAAGTCACTATTCGGTGAAATAGATGAAATTAATTGGTGAAGACGTGACACATAATAGGAGACGCTCAAAGGGAACCAGTTGTTAGTAATACCTCGTGTTAAGTCACAAAAGTGGAACTAATTAGGTGAACGCATGGTTAATTCTATACCGAAGAGGGAGAGATGCCTACCCACCCCAACCCCACCCTAATGGCCCACATTCGAAAATACTTGCTTTTATTCTGAAGAACCGATTTGACGTCTACTGACATTTAAGTTCATAAGGTCAGGTAAATTAATTGGTAAGCAAATTAACACCCTACATCAATTTGCCGTGTTTTCATACAACTGTCGAAGAATCAAACAATTGTGATTTGAATTTGCGGGCAATTTAAGTTGGTAATCAATTTTCTTAACAATTAATTTCACTGATTTGAAATATACTGAATTTCATTAAGTTACGTCTAAGTCATGAAATTCAGTGATGATGATATTAAAATTTTCACGGCTTTTTTCAGCACCTGCTCTCGGGTGTTTCTAGTACCTACCTTGTTTTTTTTTTGTTCTTAATACGAATATAGTTAAATTGACTTGTTCAAAGCAAAGGTGGGCCTTTCAGTAATGCATGCAAGAAACTTGGACTCGCACATGAAGGGTTCCGTTAAAAAACACGTTTCTTGTATGGAGACCCCTTTATTTAATTTTGTATTATTTGTTGTTATAGTGGCTATAAAAATACGTGCACACTGAATTTCAAATATCTATCTATTACGGTTCATAAGATACATCCCACTGACAGACAGATAGATGGACGGACGGACCGATGCGATGGACAGACGGACGGACGGACAGTGGAGGCTTAGTAATAGGGTCCCGTTGGCACCTTTTGGGAGTTCCGTACTCTATTATGATATATCAGCTACTGCGCAATCAAACAAAAACACATCTCACACACACACACACACAATCACACATCACATCATCGCATTATTCCAAGAAAACACCACGTTCTAACGAATTAGAGTCACGTTTCATGTTTACCAAACAACTAAAGTTCTGCTAATTATTACTCACAAAAGGCATCGTAAATTCTCATAAAGATACATAAGAGTACGTGGAATTTAAGGGGTAAGTGAATGAATATTCTATGGAATCTCATGTGCGAGGTCTAGCACAAGGCTCTCAAGGCGGTATTCGGACGAACCCACTCATTTATAAAGGAACATATTTTTCGCTGAATATATTACAGCTGTCAATGTAGACTTTTGTAGGGTTGCTATTCTTTGAGGAGTAGATTAGTAGCAGAAGAGCTACTTGTGAAAGTCTGGGGAAGTTTTCGTACATATTTCTGCCACTTAAGCTAGGATTTCCTTAGACTGCGGTGGTTTCCACATAGCGTTCGCGATTTACTGTCGAATGACTTCACTGAAACGTTTTTTATGAAAGTAAGTTGGTGTGTTCCCTTGAAAGCGTTTTTTATACTGTAAAGTCTAACCCGATGCCATCACCATCCTGACTGACCGTCACGTCACTGCGTCCGTCATGTAGCGGCCACCGCTCTTCTACAAAACTACAATGATAAGTGACTATTAACATATTATGTTTAGCAGATTCATAGGGAACTGTTGTGTGTAGGACTGCTGCCCGACCTCTTGCTTTAGTCCCATGAATGAGTATTTCAAGCACCCATGAGTGCAAAGGTAAAAGGAAAACTAGCTTTTGAAATGGGCGACTAGAATCAATTCGTTTTAATATAATTTTTGACGTTCAAAAGTGCCTTTAGTGTGCCTAATTGAAATAAATGATTTGACTTTGATTTTGACTTTAGTATGATTCATTTTATTCCTGGAATTTTATAGTCCTCATTATAGATTAAGATAACGGCGACCCTTCGACTTCGATCACTTCCAAATGACTTGCTAGACAAAAAACTCGGTCACAAATAGAACAATAAAGTTGGCCTGCAGTGTTGTATGTACGTAAACGTGTAGGAGGATTTAGGTTCCTCTTTGCGCTTGGTCTGCATTTGGTTGAATTTCCAGAATTAAAGCGAGGTTTTAATATTTGTATCTACTACTGCAGATGTGCAGAATGTCCAATAACAAGCACGTTTTAATGAGAAACTAGTTGTAGTCAACAACCAACTTTCCCTGAATAAATACTCATTGCAATTCGCCTTGCTACGAGTTTGCTAAAATAACAATTTCCAGTATTCAACTAGAGCAATAAAAGTGGGACTTGTGGCTAAATAATAACAGCTGAACGAGTTGATCGAAGCTGCAGTCGTGAATGGGTGACCATTTATTACATATCGAGACCCTTCCGTGCCTCGAAAAGCACGGTAAGCCGTTGGTCCCGGCTTTCTTATTTGGCCTGCGCAAATAGGTATGATCACATATCTAAATTTCGTTCAAAGCTCAAGTGGCTTCCCATACTTCTTCGCCGGAATTCTCATATCTTGTTTCAGCTCTACAGTATTTTGTTTAATCCTAAAACTCTCACTTATCTTAAAGAACGTTTCAAGTTACTTCATGACACACGTAATCTGAGGTCATCGGAAAACCTGAGACTTCTTTAAAAGATCGCTATTAGCGACAAGACCGCCCATTGTGTCACTCTTTGTAAAGTTTCTATATTTATGTTTGTAATTTATATGGTGTACATAATAACGAGTATTCTATTCTATCTTTGACAGTCGTTACGAGTACCGGTAATGTCTTACCAAGGGGTGTCATGTTAACCAGAAACTGGTTTCTTGAGGTCAGACAGGTAGTCGCTCCATGTAAAATTCTGGTATTCAGCTGCATCTGGTTAGACTGAAAGTTGGGAAAAGGCTAGGCAGCTTGATTGAACTAGAGCAATAGAACATAGTAGTGGACATCATACATCAAGCTATTAAGATCAATAACGACTGATTACGGGTAATATGATTGGATGCGATGCAATTGGTTTACATAGATGTTAATAGGCATGTTAGTAATGTATTAGGTACCTATAATTCAATCAATTTCATATAACAGCGCAAAGTGGTGTTACTGTCAATTAGATATGGACTACATATTACACTGATGACGTAGACAGATCTATGCAATGTAGGATCAAGATAAAATAAGCTCGTAATAAAGTACCTTAATCAAATACTCAATCATTTTAACACGAACAAAATCCTACACGATCAACAGTATGGTTTCACCAAAGGACGTTGTACGACCGACGCCGGTGTAACTTTGTTAAAACACATTTTTAACGCGTGGGAAGAGGCCCAAGACGCCATAGGAATCTTTTGTGACCTCTCCAAGGCATTTGATTGCGTCGATCATGAAACCTTGCTTTTGAAACTCGAGCATTACGGACTTGGAAAACTTGCGCTCAGTTTAGTTAGTTCTTATTTAAATGATAGACAACAGCAAGTTCAAATAAACGGTGTCAATTCACATGGTTTAACAGTAAAAATGGGTGTGCCACAAGGCTCGATATTGGGTCCTTTCCTCTTTTTAGTGTATATTAATGATCTACTGCATTTATTAAAAAATCAACCACAAATGGTGTTATTTGCTGATGACACTTCCTTAATTTTTAAGGTAAATAGACGTGCTACAAATTTTGACGACGTAAATAACGCCCTACTGCAGGTCCAAAATTGGTTCACTGCTAATAATTTTGTATTAAATGAAAAAAAAACTAAGTGCATAAGATTTTCTTTACCAAATGTCAAGGGTAGTAATTGTGAGATAATATTGAATCCCCCCAGGAAAACAGTTTTATCACGCTCGATTCAAGGCTACAATGGGGTCCTCATTTAACATCTCTTGCAGGACGTCTAAGTTCAGCAGCTTATGCTGTCAGAAAAATCCGTCAATTAACTGATGTAGATACTGCGAGACTAGTCTATTTTAGTTATTTTCATAGTATCATGTCATACGGTATTTTACTTTGGGGACGGGCTGCAGACATCGATTCTATTTTTATTCTGCAGAAAAGAGCCATCAGAGCCATATATAATCTCCGCGGGCGCGATTCTCTAAGGGAACTGTTTAAGGAAATTAACATCATGACGGTACCTTGTCAATATATCTACGAAAACATCATGTATGTAAGGAAAAATTTACATCTTTTTAGTAAAAGAGGAGAAAGACATAATTATAGTACTAGAAATAGGGACCTATTGGTTCAACCAGGTTTCAGACTGGCTAAAGTAGACTCATCTTTTATGGGGTACTGTTTAAAATGTTATAATAAGATACCAAAATTCAAGTCTTGTATAAAACGCACACTATGCAGACAGGCATATTATAAGTTAGGGGATTACATCGCTGATAAAAATGCCTGGCTCATTGCTGGCCCTGCTCCACAACCACAACTAATCGATTAACACTTGAAAATACTGTTGGAGCTGCTGAAGATTGTAAGACTATCTTTGCATTGTATAAACTCAATTTCCTTTGTATTGTATAATTGCATAGCACAGATGTGAGTTCTATGTACTGTAGAGCTACCATTTACCGGGTAATATGTCTTTCATTGACTTGAATGTGCCCTGGCAGCTGATAGTATGTCATGCTCACACAAATGTCTCGCTGACGGTGGCGTGTGTGTTGGATCATTTAGCTCCCTTCAAAATGGTTGAGCTGAATGGTGCTGATCTATGCGTCATGTTCGTGAACGGGCGCCGTCAGTTGGGGCTGGTCATCACTCGGCTGCCTCGGCTTATTTTTATTTTTAATTATTTTATTTTTGGATTGTTGTTTTTTTATATTATTTAATATTTGCTGTACTCTGGACGCTTTTAACGCATACGTCTTTTTTTACATCGTTCTCACATATTATTATAAATTCAACATTAATGATGTAACTAATATTTTTGTAAAAATATAATTTAAAAGAGTGTCCATGGAGTTTCTTGCCCGTTCTTCTCCATAGGTACCTACGCTTTGGAATGGGCAACTAGCTTCATTTTATTTCTGACTGACCGACTTCTTGACAATTCAAAAGTGCCTGTAAATGGTTTAATTGAAATAAATGCTTTGAGTTTTGAGTTTTGAGACCTACATAGCATAATCACATCAGCCTATAATGTTCCCAGGTTGGTACACAGACATCTGTGATAGAGGGTGGGCCGTAATCCACCACGCTGGCCCAGTGCGGGTTGGTAGATATCACATGTCTTCGAATTTTTGGTTCTAAGACATGCCGGTTTCCTCACGATATTTTCCTTCAGTGGTGATGAAATAATTTACACAAAGTAAAGCGCCTGTCAGCGTTCAAACCTACGACTTACAACTCATAAGCCACGGCCGTTACCACTGGGCCACCACTGCTCTCAAGTACCTACTTGGATTCTTAATAAATAAAGTAACTTTCGGAATCCGCTGAATTCGAAAAGTATAGAACCAGTCGATCTGGCGGTGCTTGGAAGAGCCTATGTCCAACAGAGAACCTCTTTCGGCTGAAATGATGATGATGACAAACACTGATGCTCCATTTGGAAGTTAAGTGCTCATCGATACTTACTATTCTTTTTAAGATTTCCTATTAGCTTTTTTTGCCTCTTCTTTCGTCTCTCATACACTCAAATCTACAGTTATAGGTTGATTGCAATACTAACACTCGAAAACCAATTTATATTTTTTTTTTTTTTTTGTTTAGTCTATATATTGTCGCACCGCTGGACAAAGGCCTCCCCAAGTCTTCTGAAACTCATTGTCATGTCATGTCATTTCACTTTATAAGCATTAACATTATTGACAGCTCACTTCACCTAAGTTTTCACGGTGAGATACCTTGCCGAGGACTAGGACAGCGCAGGCTAGTAAAAATAATTAAAAAATATAATGAGCTTTTTGTTTTGAAAATTTAAGAAAGAATTTTATTTTTATTAATTTATATTTAAAATAATGATGAAATAATAATATTTAAGTTTAAACCCAGATATACCAACGGAATTACAGTCCCAACCACCATAACATTTTAAAAGCTTCAAAACAAAACCTATCCAGTTACTTGTACCTATAAGCCGGAACAAGTACGTAACACAAAGTTTGAAGGCTTTATCTCAAATTGTTGACAACATTCCAACTCGTTTTGTGAACAATGCGATTTTAGGAGTTCGCCAAGCTTGTTTATTTGCTTTGTGATGAACTTGCGACAAACTGTCAATAGGAAAAGAATGCGAGAAAGGTAGGGATGGAATTGGTGTGGATTTTGTTGTTTATTTTATTGCTGTTCGATGGGTAGAATTGCACTGGTTTGTGTTCTAGGGTAAAAATGCCGTGTATATTCTTATTCGCTATATATTTTGATCTGGTAGTAGTGGTAGTATAGTGATGGCCTCGTGGTTAAAACCTCGCTACCAATGTGACTTTTTTTTTAAATTCATATGTACTTTTTGAGTTTATCTTGGACATTAGTGACATTGGTGGGGCTTGTGGCTAAGTAATAACAGCCACACGGGTCGATCGATCAAGTTAAGCTACGCTTGCCGCGGTTGGTCCGTGGATGGGTGACCATCTTTACATACCAAGAACCCTCCGTGCCTCGGAAAGCACGTTAAGCCGTTAGTCCCGGCTGTCATTCGTGGATCTTTGACAGTCGTTACGGGTCGTCAGAAGCCCGAAAGTCTGACAACGAGTCTTACCAAGGGGTATCGTATTACCCAGTAACTGGGTTGTGGAGGTCAGATAGGCAGTCGCTCCATGTAAAATACTGGTACTCAGCTACATCCGGTTAGACTGGAAGCCGACCCCAAGATAGTTGGAAAAAGGCTAGGCCTCATGGTTAAAGCCTCTACCAACGTGACTTTTTAAAATTCATATGTACTTTTTGAGTTTATCTTGGATATTAGTGACATCGGTGAAAGAAAAACACCGACTTATAATATTGCCAACCCGTCTTGAGCAAGCGTGGTAATCAATGCTCATGTCTTCTCTGTATGAGAAGAGACCTTTGCCCCGCAGTTGAACATTACTGTAGTAGGTTAGTATTATTTATTTATTGGAGTGAAAACTTCTTTAGGCGCGTTGGGCATTTTTTGAGATGGGAAAAGAACCATTGAATTCGTGCCACTGTTACCATAACCGACACCGCTTTGGATGTATTCGGCTGTCCTTGGGATGTACTGTATTATATACTGTTTGTGTTTTGTTTATATGACGATTCAAAAAATACACACGTAGATAATTGTTCAAGTTTTCACTTCTGTCGGCACTCCCGGAGTGCCACTTTTTTCTTTAATATTTTGACTACTGAACAAAAAAAAACACATTTTTAATTGAATAAGAATAAACTTTTTGTAATAACATGAGGTTCGTACGAGGTTCCAAAAATATTAAAAAATTCTTCGGACTTTTACCTACAAACTTTTCGCAATTGCATGATTCTACAATTAATTTAACTTAATTTGTTCATTCAAGTTACAATGCCAAATAAACAATATTTGATACATTACACACCAAACAATACATTAACATTACAATATAATACAAAACAAAAACCACCGTACTTTCAACACTTACAGTAATGACTGACGACCGTAGGTAGGTGGGACCCGCTGAGGAACAGCGGGTCGAGGCCTTTCGGGGGAGCGGTGAATGCTTATGCGAATCCCGCACCCCCGGGGTAGAGGTGGAACACCGCGGTGGTTTTAGCCGGTAAGAGTCCGGCATGCCCCTCTGAACGATGGAGGAAGTCCATGAGGATTTCCACCGCGCAACAAAAAAAAAAAAGAAAGGTAATGCTCTCCACGAATACAGCTTGAAATTTATATGATTCTATAAATGTTGATTTAACCAAGTGGCAAGAACTTTTAATCGTATTCACTTACAAATCTAATAATAATTCATCCATACTCAAATTGGTAGAAAAGCCTAATCAAAAGAGACAAAACCTAAACTACAAAAGTTCCATCTCAAATAGTAAAAGTTTCATATCAATGGAAATACAAGTAGTTAAACAGATCTCTCAAAGCCAACTCCGCATATGTGGCTCGGAAAGTTCCCGAACTGCTTTTGAAAATCTATCGCACTTCTAGTTCTGTGAGGTTCATTTGAATCTTTCTTCGTTTGAAATAAGATCGTTTTGAACTAGCAGTGACGTTCCATAACTTTCTACTTTTGAATTTTAAATCTTATTGAATTTCGAACTTGATTTTAGTTTAAAGTGAGTGTCTGACATAAGGATAGAACGTTGCGAGCGAGAGGGTTGTGAAGGCATGGAAATAGTATGTACTTTAAAGCAATTGGAAAATGAAATATCGTCCTTTATTTTGATGTCTACATAGGCCGGGTGTAAACGTTTGGAATGTCTTTCTGAATTCAGCAAGTGTATGATCAGGAAATTTCGTAAACTGACACTAGAACGTTCAGCATTGCATACTGTTTCCAATACATGTCACACACCTGGCTGGTTTTCTTTGGGCACTAAATAATTAAGATTAAGTTGACAGCTGGCGATTGACGAGCGTTGTTTAGTTGGAGCCAATGTGGTTCTGAATTTCCGGATCATTCACTCGCTGAATTCGGAAAGGCATTCGGGTCGATTACGCCCGGCCTTATTATTAATCTTGCTAAAGACTTTAAACAACGATTAAACGCTTTAATAGTACCTATTTTTATAAAAAATGATAATCAAAACAAAAAACTAAAAATAAAACAAAAGTGAATTAAACACAACTGTCTAGGGATAAAGCAGATTTTTTTAAAAATTCTAAAATAGAACATCATTAAATGTCCACAGATCAGCAAGAAAATACTACGAGCTATAAGGTAAATAAAACACGGTCCTATACGAAACTGAAAACCCAAAACTATCTGGCTCAAACGTAACTCGTAACGTAATTTAAGCTAAATAGACTCCTAAACACTGACACGAAACTGTTGTAAACATACTAAAATCGAAAACTTAAACACGGCCAATTTCCCCTCAGACAAGTTAAACTGGGCCCGATATTTACTCCGTAGCTACGTAACGCTGAGAAAAATAGCAAGGAACGGGTATCAAAGCGGATAGGTGGGTGCTCAGTGAGGGCATAGAATTAGAAAAGCGTAGAGAAGTAAAACTCATGTGCAGTGACACAACAAAATTGCTTATCCATTATCATAATTATCACCTCGTATGAACAATAATACCTCTAATAAAGTGTGTTTAAATTGCCCAAAAGGTGCTTAACACCTTCGGCGCCATGTGCATCTTTTTGTCCAGTGTCTGTAACATTGTTTTATTTTATTTTATTTGGGAATATAAACGGTTACACATTACAATGTTATGGTATAGAACTTAAGACTAAAATTGGAGTATAAATGACCAACAACATTTTCCACATAATATAAAAAAGTTATCGAAAAGTATACACATCTGTCTACTTAGTAAATGCGCTGTGTATCATTTAGGAATATGTTTTCTATACATTTATTACGCAAAAATGAAACCCCGGGCCTGACGCATTTTTTCGGTATAAATGGTCTAGGAATCGGTACAAAAAAACAGATCAGACAGAATCAAAACTTGAAAGAAGTACGGCCACTTCGCTGAACGCGCTGACGGTGGCTTTTCATTTCTCCACTGTACGTAAATATTTGTGCTAAAGTTGGTGTCAGTGAAATAACCTATTTTTTTTTTAATTTAAGCAAATGTCTTATTCATTACACATTTCACAATAATAACATTCACTTAATAATATTTTTTAAAAAGGAGCGAAGTAGTCATTGGGCATCAGTTCATTAATTGCTTCCCATTCCCACCTACTGCTACGACTTGTTCTCACCTAATCAAAACGGGGGTGGTCAATTGACGAAGATTTTCCCAAACGCAACGTGCGCTGCAAGCGACCATACAGCCTGTAACTATTTTATTTGTAAGTTGTGTTCGAATTTCGAGAAGTTCGAAGCGTCTCGCTTCTATGCATTCTTAGTCTATGTTGAAGGCTAGCCACATAAATAAAAGATTTTATCACGCCCGCAACGCTTCTGCATTACAGAAGTTAAGCGGTTATTTGTCAGACGTGGAATATCAATACTGATACCGTTTAGGATTGAATGTTGAGTTTTTTATGCATTTTAAAGTTATTTGATTATAAAACAGTGATAGCTCGGTAGAGAATATTTTGTATATATTTTTCAGATAATTTCTTGTGTCCGGAAAATAAGGTCCGGTCCGGTTTTTAAGGATTTGTGATAAATGTGCGTAAAAAAGTCGGAGGTATCGTCTAACAACCGATTGGAACGAAGTTCCTTTGCTGTATATTATGTATTAAATAACAGCCATAATGAAATAAATTAACAACGTTTGAGTGTAACTAAATGAAAATAAAAGTTTAATATCGGTCAAAATGTCACTTTTTTCGTCTCGCTCTCAATCGCCAAGTGTGCAGAGTATAACCAGGCCTCCGTCACTCTATGTACTTGCGCGCTATAAGTGCCTACCGCCCAGCCGAGCGGTCTCGGTCCGCCGCACAGTGGGCCCATACTGAAAATTAGTGGACTTAGGCAACAAAGTTCCAATATCGATGCGATTTTTTTTTATATGACGTGTTATGATATTCCTGACAACTTTTATTCTTATAACATTTCTTCTAAAGTTGATAGTTTGTCTTGAAAAAAATTAATTAGATTATTTTGTATGGAGCGAATCACGTTTAATTTTTTTTCTTCAATTGTACTAATATGTTGGGTGTGTGGCGTGAGTATATGATAGCTAGGGTCATTCTCTATCCACGAAAAAAAAAACAGCGCCGGCCATCTGCGGCAGCGCGAGTAATCATTCGGTAAAAAAAAAATGTTATGTAAGATTTTTTTTTGCCATTTAAAATAAATTCAAAGTAAATTTTTTGTGTCATTAGGCTAATTCACCTTCTCTTTATTAAATATATAGTTTTAACAGCGCATAGGTACTTATAACTAATTATTCTGGTAGAAATTTAGTAATTATTGCTATGTTATCGGTAGCACCTGCATTGTGATTGATGACTCATTTGTTATTGCGCTCGGCTAAGCGCATAACTAATGAGTCATCGAAAAATGCTCGTCTCTGATTGGCTGAATAATTTTCACTCACTGATAACAGTGTCCACTACTTGAGTAATTAACACTGTCTATAAATATAAAGACATTCATTAAGTCCATCTAGTTTCGCTCTTGTCGCTTATTTGTGAACACAGTGAAATACTTTTATTTTTATATTTACATTAGAACTATGGCTGGATTTTGTACCAACCTAGATTTTTTTGTGAAATTAAGAAGTGGCGGTGATCTGAAAAATCATATGTTTCTATATGAAAGTATCATTTCTGTCTTGACTACCGAAGTTTCTGAAGAAGACAAGAACCGAATCAAGGAGTTCTGTCGACTTTTTTGTGTAAATCTAAATAAAAAGTGGATAGAGTCAAGTAGAAACCAAAAAACTTTTATGAATCGTGTAAGTAATCGCAAGTGGTTGGAAAAAAACATCAACTGGCCTGTTTGTGACAGTGTTGACCTGAGAAGTGAGATGGGCTTTTCGGACGCAGTCTTATCTGAACCTGTGGATATAGATTCCCATGTTCCTACTCTTGCAGTATGTACTGCGGAAGCGGGAACATCTACAGAAAAGGAGCACAGAAAACCATTCGAAGAGTTAAGTAAGAAGCAAAAAAAAAGACGTTCTACTTCCATAGTAGAAGAAAATTCCGAAGAAGAGTTGCAGACCTGGTACATAACAAAATTGAAAGACAACGGCAAAACGAATCTGGCAAAAGTGATCGAATACCTTTCCAGTAATCCAGATGCCCTATCCGAAGTAGACGAGCGACTATTCAAAAAGCAGAGCTTAAGTACTGTCTCTGAAGATAACTGTTTAGCTCTTTATACATCACTTGCGCTCTCGAAATGGAAGTACTTAGCTCTTCGACAATTTCTGAAAGAAGAAAACTGTGCTGCCTTTCCATCTTATCCAAAGCTTGTAAATGCCAAGAAAAGATGTTACCCACCACAAGAGAGTATGGAGATTACCGAAAAAGGAGCTCAAATTAAATTGCAAGCGCTATTGGACCACACTGTGGAAAGGATTTTACTAGGTATTAGTAATTCTGTTGATAGGTCTCAAAATAAAGAACTCAAGTTGACCTGGAAATGGGGACTTGATGGTTCTTCGTCGCAGAGCAATTATAAACAGAAAACGTCTACAGAGTTCGATGATTCATCAGTAGTCATGATAAGCATCGTCCCTCTTCGGCTAGTGTCTACTAGCCCATCTTCTGGGAATGAAAATATAGTTTGGGAGAACCCCACACCTTGCTCAACTCTGTACTGTCGACCGGTGAAGTTCACTTTCACTTCGGAGACAGCTGATTTTATAATGTCTGAAGAGTCTGAGATGAAAAAACAAATTGATGAACGAATATCTACACAGTGTGGAAATATTATTGTATCACATGAATTGCATATGACCATGATTGATGGAAAAGTGGCCAATATTATTGCTGAAGTACCATCATATGCAACGTGTCCTATTTGCTTGGCAAAACCGAGCGAGATGAATAATTTAGACGCTTTGACTTCCAAACCACTTCGTGAAGAAATTTACAAACAAGGAATTTCTTCACTGCATATGAAGATTCGGTGTATGGAATGTCTTCTCCATATATCTTATAATCTGGATTTTCAACGATGGACTGCTCGAGGCGAACATAAGGCTTTGAAACAAGCTAAAAAAAATACCACGCAACAAGAGTTTCGTGAGCAAACTGGAATGCTGATTGATATAGTCAAACAGGTATGTATTTAATTTTGGCTCTTTTTATGTTGTTTGTGTATTATATCTCTATGTATTGTATATTACAGTATTGTTTTCCCATTTTAGGGTTTTGGAACTACAAATGACGGGAATACTGCGAGGCGCTTTTTCCAAGATTACAAAAGATCATCCAGAATAACGGGAATTGACGAAAATCTGATTTTCAGATTTTCCGTTATTCTACAAGCCATATCATCAGGCAAAAACATTGACTGTGAAAAATTTAGAAGATACTGCAGAGAAACAGCTGATGTGTACGTGCAACACTATTCGTGGTACTACATGCCAGTTAGTGTACATAAACTTCTAATGCACGGTGCAGACATCTGTAACCACTTTGGTGTTTTGCCAATCGGTAAGTAAAAAATAAATATAGTTTGATGTATTATTTGACTCAATTGCGTTTTGAAATTAAAATGTATGTACTTATTCGTTTTAGGTATCTTATCTGAAGAAGCTTCGGAAGCCCGTAATAAGGACTTCAGAAACGTCAGGGAGTGGCACACTCGGAAAACGGGGAGAATAGCAACAAACGAAGACATCCTCCATGGACTTCTAATAAGCTCTGATCCCCACATATCCTACATAAGGCCTAAAATATTGAAACAGGGTCATAATGAGTTGTTGCCTGAAGCAATTCAGTTGTTACAGACTACTGAGCCTCCCTGTGACAGTGAGATTATGGAGGAAGAAGAATGCCTCATAGCAGAGTCCGAAAATTTGCCGGACCCACTAGCACTTCTGGAACAAGAAATAATGTGATCCGGCTCTAGATTATCCTCACAAAAGCCCATCAGGGCTAGGTATATGACAAACAGCCCTTTTCAGGGCTACAATTACTTCACAGTTTCATACGCTTGATTATGTAGATAATTAATAAATAATTATCAACGACTTGCCCGTACAAATTTCAAATTTAAATTATTTCACCTATCATTAACAAAATTAGTATAACCTGAAACTTATTACGATATTTATTCAACAATAGATAACGTGCAGTTAAAAAAATAACACAGCCAATCAGAGACAAGCATTTTTCGACGACTCATTAGTTATACGCTTAGACGAGCGCAATAACAAATGAGTCATCAATCACAATGCAGGTGCTACCGATAACATAGCAATAATTACTAAATTTCTACCAGAATAATTAGTTATAAGTACCTATGCGCTGTTAAAACTATATATTTAATAAAGAAAAGGTGAATTAGCCTAATGACACAAAAAATTTACTTTGAATTTATTTTAAATGGCAAAAAAAAATCTTACAAAACATTTTTTTTTACCGAATGATTACTCGCGCTGCCGCAGATGGCCGGCGCTGTTTTTTTTTTCGTGGATAGAGAATGACCCTAGCTATCATATACTCACGCCACACACCCAACATATTAGTACAATTGAAGAAAAAAAATTAAACGTGATTCGCTCCATACAAAATAATCTAATTAATTTTTTTCAAGACAAACTATCAACTTTAGAAGAAATGTTATAAGAATAAAAGTTGTCAGGAATATCATAACACGTCATATAAAAAAAAATCGCATCGATATTGGAACTTTGTTGCCTAAGTCCACTAATTTTCAGTATGGGCCCACTGTGCGCCGGCGCGGCGGCCCAAATTCAGTGCGGTTTTCGCAAGCGAAGCGCGCGCACGCCGTTCAATTTTAATAGTGCTGTTCGTTCGTACGCGTATTACGATGCCGTGTGGTGCCTTATGTGCTAACAAAACAAACTTACAAATATAATAAAACAAACTTTAAAAAAGAGAACCGACTTCAAAACACTAAACCGTAAGAAATAATTTCTTCTTTGATGTCGGTGCTTTTTCGATTCGTAATTACCAGCTGTTAGCACTAACATAAAAAAAAAACAAATTATTTCTTACGGCTTAGTGCTTTATTTGAAGTCGGTTCTCTTTTTTTAAGGCTTTTTTTTTTCATTTCTAGTGAACATCTCCGAAGATCATCATCAAACTAAGAAGTATTATACTTATTTTAAAACGTTCTCCTAAATGTATGTAACAAATCCTTTTCTGAAAACCGCATCGATATCGGTTTAGCCAAACGCAAGATTATCGCGCACAAACATACATACCTACAAACCATACAAGTCAAACTTCTCAGTTTGGCCTGTATGTCTGATCACCTCCTTTTTTTTAAGTTGGTTAAATATTTTATAAATGATAAAATTTTTAACTGCCACATAAAAGTCAGAACATATTCACAGTTCTCAATAACATAGATAAAAAGTTATGTTAATTTAATTTTATCGAAGAGGCAGCCCTGCGATTACTGGAATCGCGCGGTGCGAAGCAATCACTGCTGTACGCTTGAGCATTTAGGCGCATTTTAGCATACAGTGGTTGTTGACGCGAGGGAGTAGGCAATTATCGTAATAGGTATTGGAAATTTTCTACTGAGTGAAGTATCTGTTACGTAGTAACTATTCAGTAATCTGTGGTATAACTTGCTATAAGGTACAGACGCCAGCACACCAAGCTACTACAATCTGTCAAATTTCTTTAATAGATTTTCAACTTTATCGCTAAAGCATAAGGTTCAAAGTTGATTGGGAAAATTTGACAGTTTCGGGTAGCTTGATGTGCTGGCGTCTGTACTTTGTTTCAAAAGTAAGCGTATGACATTTATTTTTGTTTTTGTAGTCAAGCAGTGGGGTAATTGCGTAACACACTATTAGTAGCAATGGATTTCATTTTGAAAGTTCAACAACATTCATTACGTTATTTACGTTGCTGAGCAGACACATTTTTCGAACATATGAAGCAATGAATTAGCAATATCCTTCAAAATGATTCAGATCGAGACTCATAGTGTGTTACGCAATTAGGGTGCTGATTTACAACCTACAAATATACTATATATAATACTTCCATGTTAAAGTGAATTGAAGTGCTGTTTTTCATCCGGGTATCGGATTAATACGTTCGTTTCATACTGTTTTTTCACAAGCGATCTTCTGTGATATGACATTCTAGTCACTTACATCCATTGACTTATATATTACTAGCGCTTACATCCATCAAATTCTGGTATTCTATTCGAAAACTAAAACCAAACAAACGTAATAACTAAAATTATAATTTTCAAACTTAAATCTACGAACACATAAATAAACATTCGATCTCGCTAATGAAAGTGCATTATTAGCATGCTATAATTAAAATTTTAATAATATTAACACAATTCGGATTTTCAGATTAACTCTTAATAACTGCACTGCGATTCTGTAACCATCTCGCCGTGAAAACTTAGGCGAAGTGAGCGTGGAGTGAGCTGTCAGTGTCATTCCACCTGATACTAGGGATTGACCAAGCAAACATTTATAATCATAATCGAGATTTTAATAATATGTTTTATGTTAATTCTATTGAAAATTTTATATAATTTCAAAGCTAGTATTTTAGTTGTCAAAACACTATTATTTCATGGGGGTTTTAAATAAAATAGCAGCACAGAAACTTAATGTTTTTTTTTTTTAATTTTTTTCCTAGACTGACTAGTCAATATAGCCTGAGGCGTGAGCGCGTCACGCACTAACAGTAAATAAAATCTATGGTGTCTGGGAGAAACCTGTTAAGTCCAAAAACGTATTTTTTCAGTATAAGACTTTTAAGGTTCAAGTTTCATTTATAAATCAGTTAGGTAAAGTAGAAAAAGCCAACCACCGCTACGATTCTCCCACTCCTATGATAGTTACACTTATCAGCAATAGACCAAAATAAAATATGATTTTTTTTTTAATAACAACATAGTACCAAACTAAAAAATTACGAAAATGGATTCACGTTTAAGACAGCTAGACTAATGAAAATACGCATCGACATTGTTTGTTAGTATGAGCGATTTTAGATCGAGTCTAGTAAAGACTAACAACGCTAATCTATTCAATTAGAAGAGATAGCCTAGTGTGTCAAGTCACCGAGTGCTAACGGTGTGCCTTGCTGATGCGTGACGGACCATGGTTAGACTTTAACCCCACTTTGTGTGGCGTGATCACTTCACTAGAACTAGTTACTAGTTAGACTGGAAGCCGACCCCAACATTGTTGGGACGCCTTACAAGTTAAATAAGTAAGAACAAATCTCCAATGTGATAATGACAGTGACTAACGCGCAAGCGCGGCGTGATCACTTCACGCGACCCATGACATTAAATGTGATGGGTCGCGTGAAGTGATCACTTCACGCGACCCATGACATTTAATGGCGTGAATCAGGTGAAGTGATCACTTCACGCGACCCATGACATTTAATGGCGTGAATCGGGGGTGAAGTGATAAGATCACGCTGCGCTTGCGCGTTAGTCACTGTCATTACCACATTGGAGATTTGTTCTTACTTATTTAACTTGTAAGGCGTCCCAACAATGTTGGGGTCGGCTTCCAGTCTAACCGGATGCAGCTGAATACCAGTATTTTACATGGAGCGACTGCCTATCTGACCTCCACAACCCAGTTACTGGGTAATACGATACCCCTTGGTAAGACTGGTTGTCAGACTTTCGGGCTTCTGACTACCCGTAACGACTGTCAAAGATCCACGAATGACAGCCGGGACCAACGGCTTAACGTGCTTTCCGAGGCACGGAGGGGTCTCAGTATGTAAAGATGGTCACCCATCCTCAGACCAACCGCGGCAAGCGTAGCTTAACCTGATTGTTCGATCTGTGCGGCTGTTATTATTTAGCCACAGACCCCTCTACGCGTGCAAATATATTATTGTAAATAGATACCTACTTAGGTAACTCGCCGATGCCACTATTAAAAGAACATTAATCAAATAATATTACAAAATTCAACGGTTCAATCGACACTCGCTCAGCTCGCAATCAGTGTCTCCCGTAAAAATAACTAAGACCCGTATTTTTTATGCTAGTAACTCTTAAATGAAGAAGTGGTTGGTGGCAACCCTACGCCGAAGTGATGTTGCTATGGGTTACGAGATTCTTGGAAGTGAACTCGTAATTCACTTCCAAGAATTACTACATTCCGAATTACACTGTAATCGTTTACAGCTTGCTTACACTTTGACCTCAATTATTCTGTATGGTATAAATTACCTATTATTCCCCGCATAATCTTACCACGCCGTACGGTTGTCAAACGTGGTATTTTGACAGTTCAAACCGGTTTCGTTCATTAAATTGTGTCATAGAGAATACGTAAATAGCAGATATGTCGTGATTACATAGGTAAGGAATTGATGTGGTTTCGAAGTAAAGAATCATTAAGTGGGTCATGTTGAATTAGGGCCCTTTTTCCGAATTAGCGTGAGCGCGATAACGATATCCCGTAAGTCGACATAGATGACGTCATGGCATGCGCCATCTTCCGATAACGGCGACCATGCCCTAAATTAATAATTATCACCGCGGGCGCTGTCACAAATGAATGACAGCCTGTTGTGCTGTTTTGTTTTGTGTCGCATCATAATATATTGCCTTTAAACTAACGTGGCATTTTTTAAATCGTGCTTCCGCCAGTACAGTCGCCACCTTAACAAAGATGAAGAAATTCGTGGTGCATACACAAATAAATACTATAATCCAACCATCCAACCATTAGTACCTATTCAAGTGAATATAGTTTAGCTGCCATAATAGTGATTTATCTAAATCGGAACGCTAATTACTTATGTGAGCGCTGTGCCGAGCCATAACTCCCGCCGCGCATGCGCGTTAGGTATCAAACTAATTTTTTTTAATATCCAAGTGAGCGCTGTCGGTGATGATGGCTTAATTCGGAACGAGCCAGAATTCACGCGCATGCGCGGCGTGAGACTCACGCCGTGAGTCACGCCGCGCATGCGCGTTAGACGCAAATCATCTAACAGGTCGAGGCTAAAAAACATAAAATTTGGGGACTTCGAACATTCAAATTCAAACTCCACCACATGGGGAGTGAATAATACATCATTTAATTTTATTTGACGAATTCATCCATTGTCCAAGTTAAATAAGTAGTGGTAATGAATTTTTTTGATATCTAATGTCGAAGTTTCGCGCCAATCGTGCGTGTTTACATTTTTACTTTTCACAAATTTCACACACACACATGTAGATAAGATTTAAAATGAGACAAATATTATTGAAAATATTATGAACGACACGAAAATGCCCAAATCTTAACGTAATATTAAAACACAGGTCCAATAACACTTATTATTCATTACCACTACTCAATTTGTGTTCAAAATCGCCGTCCATTATTGTTTTTTTTTATCGTAATGATGTGCGAAAGCGATAATGCTAAACGATTTTTTTTTTATTTCGATTGACTCGGGTAATTAATATGTCGAATATCGGAAATCGATACTCGGAAATTGAAATAAAATAATTTTAAACATTAAAAACAATAAGCATTGTTAATAATAATGACTTATGCTTTTTAATGTAATTTTAATAGTTTTTTGGACATTATATTGAAACTGAGTCAATACCTGAGGAGGACCTTTGACCATAGTCATTTATTGAACTTCGCGCCGAATTGTTTCTATATTTGAATATTTATCTTCGGAATGCGCTCGCCGCTTAATTTTTTTTTATTTATTGTACAATTATTTATTTTTGATACTTTCTAATAGTTTGCTACAGAATGCCCAGTATACATTTTTTTAGGTAGGCTTAGCAAAAGATAGGGAATGATGATTATTAATTGTATAAATTGGGTATTCCGCAATCACTTTACATTTCAATATGTTTTGTTAGTTGTATGAGCTTGTTAGTTTTTGTTTCTATTAGTTTACTTGAGTAATAAATTGTTTTTTTTTTGTGGTAGGTTACCAAAGAAATTTAAAAAACTGACCATGTTTATATCGGACCTCGCACAGTCGGCACATTGAAAGGTTCCGTAGTTGGGTTGAATATTTACGCATGCAAAATGCACATAATTAATTTGATCAACTGCAAATATGTTTGTATTTCATAAACTCATCATTCATAAGTTCATAACGTACCCATAAATTAAAGTGCCGACCAGAAAAGAAAAGTACTGTTTTCTTATGGGGAATAACATCTTGAGCATTTCTTACTATTACAGCGAAAGTCTGCAATTAACCCCTTGGCTGCTACTTGAGATTGAAAATGCCAAAAATCTTATTTTTATAACAACTGTTTTAAGCATAACTTTTAAAAAATACCAACTTTAAATTGAATACAACATCCCGAACATGTTTTGACTACCTATGACCAAATGTAAGTAGGTATGTACCTACGCAGTATCAATATACTCGTACTGCGTAGGTACACACTTACATTTGGTCATAAAAAAGTTAAGCAAATCTCTCAATAGAGATTTGCTTAACTTTTTTTTGTTATTATAAAAATATATTTATGACCCTCACGACAAGCCTTTTCATTTGATATATCACACGATACCTACAGTAAGCAAAGCTTTTTTAAATTTTCTATGTGACCCCAAAAAGTAAACCCATAACCCGACATTTAATGTCGTGAATCGGGTAAAGTGATCGCGCCACTCAAACTATGTGGGATTAAATTATATGGTCCGTCAGCCAGCCACGCCGTTAGCACTCGATAACTTAACACAATTATCTCTTCTAATAGAATAGATTGGGTTACCAACGCTGAACATCGTCGCAGTCTTTTCTAGACTTGATCTACAATCATTTAGCTCCCTTCAAAATGGTTGAGCTGAATGGTGCTGATCTATGCGTCATGTTCGTGAACGGGCGCCGTCAGTTGGGGCTGGTCATCACTCAGCTGCCTCGGCTTATTTTGAATTATTTTATTTTGAATTGTTGTTTTGTTACTATTTGCTGTACCTACTCTGGACGCTTTTAACGCGTAGTAAGTTTCTTTTTTTACATCGTTCTCACATAATTATAAATTCAAAATAAATGATGTAACTAATATTTTTGTAAAACTATAATTTAAAAGAGTGTCCATGGAGTTTCTTGCCCGTTCTTCTCCATAGGTACCTACGCTTTGGAATGGGCAACTAGCTTCATATTTTCTGACTGACCGACTTCTTGACAATTCAAAAGTGCCTGTAAATGGTTTAATTGAAATAAATGCTTTGAGTTTGAGTTTGAGTTTGAAATCGCTCATAATAACAAACAAATAATGTCGATGCGTATTTTCAGTAGTCTAGCTGTCTTAAACGTGAATGTTTTATTTTATTTACTGTTCGTGCGTGACGCGCTCGCGCCTCAGGCCATAATTATAAGGACTAGTCTAGGGAAAAAAATATATAAAAAAACAACATTGAGTTTCTGACTAAGATTCTGTTTTGCTATTTAATTTTAAAACCCCACAAAATATTAATGTTTTGATCACTAAAATACTAGCTTTGAAATTATATAAAATTGTCAATAGAATTAACATAAAAAATATGATTAAAATCTCGATTATGATTATAAATGTTTGCTTGGTCAATCCCTAGCATCAGTGGGATGACACTGACAGCTCACTCCACGCAAGTTTTCACGGTGAGATTTTTACAGAATCGACATGCTGTTATGAACCGATGAAATACTGTGAACAATAATTATAATTACAGACTCCCGAGTGGAAATGTATAATTTGTATGTATGTATTATATACAATGCCCTCCAAAAGTTGGTTGACATTTTTCCAGTTCAGCTGTAATGATTACTTATGGTTTAAAATTATTGTTTAAAATATTTGAACTTTCCATAACGTTTTTATTGACTTAAGGCCTAATTTTTCAATAGTCAGATAAATTTTATCTGAGGAATTTATTAATACTGCGGTTTGACAGCTTTTGTATAGAAAATATGTCAAACTGTCATGTTTCTTCTTCATATAAAAGTTATCTGACTGAAAAATCAGCACTAATTCAACTACCTATAACTTATCGTAAAAAAATTATGAAGTAATCCTTTAGGATTATCTGATTTTTTACTTGAAATCATAATTTGGCATGATGGCATCACAGCGGACGAGGAAATAGGTGATGCCGTTTAAATATTTAAAGGGTACGCGTAAAGACGTAAATAGGTTTACCTAAAGAGGGTTCTCAATTCTACCAAAGTTCGTTTTTCAATGAGTGGGTAGGCTCAGAAAGGCTTTTACTTTGATCATCATAATCCTTTACGTGATTTTCCTATTTTCCGAATACGTATAAATATAATAAACCTTTACAAATTGAATATATTATACCGACCCGGAACTATAAAGATCATTCAAATACTTTATTTATTTATTCTTTAAGCCGCTATGCTGAAGTAGGACTGGGCTGGCCACGTCTGCCGTATGCCCAATAAACTGTAGGCAAAAATAACCACTACGTGGAGCCCTGACACAGGTAGAAGGCGTCGCGGCCGACCCCGTACAAGATGGCGGGATGAGCTGGAGAAAACAAACGACCAGTGGTCCATGTTAGCCCTGGATTGAAAGAGCTGGAAGTCATGGAGGGAGGCATTTGCCCAGCAGTGAGCCTAAAACGCACACACGCGGATGGAATGCCTTAGGCATTTTCTTAGTGGGAAAATAGAAACACAACACCACGTCTCTATTCCCTCAAAGCAAGCGGCAAAGGTATACGTACAGTACACCCAGATTCGGCCAGTTTTATTTAAGAGCGTTTACGACGTACGGCATTTCATACAAACTTTCAAGCCCTTTTTTTTTCGAAATGAATGAAGCGATTTTAATGAAACTTCGTACGCATAAGCAGGATACAAAGGTCTAAAAAGTTAGTTAAGAACATTTTCGAAAAATAGTGTTACAGCCAAATTAGACCGATTTTAAATTTTCCGTAGAAACAGAGATTTCCAGTTATCTTTTTTTAAATAAGACATTTCCAAAAATGTTCACTAACTTTTTAGACCGTTGTATCCTGCTTATGCGTACGAAGTTTCATTCAAATCGGTTCATTCATTTCGAAAAACAAGGGCTTGAATGTTTGTATGAAATGCCGTACGTCGTAAACGCTCTTAATTCCCATGTAATAGGGGGTGAACCTATTGCCATAAACTGCGCACAAATCCCGTCTCCGGGCTGCTACAGCAAAATCCAGATGGAAATATAAAAAATAGTACGGAAAATAGAACCATTACGGTATAAATTGCTCAACATAGATTTAAGACGGCCATTTTTTTTTTAGTTTTCGCTTAGATGCTGGTGTTAGACATTCATAACTATTTCTTTATATTTTAACCTCAAAATAAATTCCCACCATTTAGTTTCCAACATAGTTTCTAGAACAATATATCCCAGTCAGCTGCACTTGTGAAATCTAAGCACATATTCTCGTTTAATCAAAATGCATTCAGCTGTTTAGATGCCAAGCGAAAATAAATTCATCACGAAAGCGGAGCATGCTGTATATCTTTGTGAAAAATTATACCCTTTTTCCAGGAAAATGGAGAAACTTGAAAGAGTAACGTTTTATTCTACTTAAGTATAGTTTTTTAATTGAATAAGCAGGGTTTAAGTTTGTTTTCTCAAGGACGGAGGAATACTGAAGCTTTGCGATATGATTCAGTCGTTGTTGTTGCTTTTTACCGCCGTACTCACACAAGCCAATTTACAACTTTTACTACAGAGTGTATTACATATTGGTGAGAAACGTGAAAATATCTCCTAAAATCCATGGAAAGTAAATAGCGAAAACCGTTGACTGCGAGTGTGGAGGTCAAATCCGATGTATTATCATTAAGAAAACACCGTTATACCGAAATCCAGACCAGATATTATTTCACCCATTCATCAATCTCCTAATTCAAGAGGCTTCGGTCGTAAATGCAGGCAAAATGTAAATTATATTATACTGTATCCATCAATATCTGCCCTGAGATGTCCATTACGGAACACAGACCATCTCACTACAATGGATGATCCTGGAGATATATTTACATAATGTACGCTTTTCATATAAGATGACGCATTATGACGGCAGAGTACCTAATGATGCTGTAAATTTACAGGTGAATGATAAATTAGTTAAGTTTACGAGAAATCATTTAATAATTTGAGCATGAAAAGGCAGATTTTCTAATACTACAAATTAGCTGAAAAACGTGCATAGTAAGCGTGTTAGTAGGTGAGTTTGTGAGAAAATATAATTATGATAGTATCCAAAAAAAAGAGTCACCCAAAGGGCAATAGAGAGGGCTAAGCTTGCAGTTTCCCTGCGTGATCGAATCAGAAATGAGGAGGTTCGCAGGAGAACCAAGGTAACCGACATAGCCCGAAGAATTGCCAAACTTAAGTGGCAGTGGGCAGGGCACATTGCTCGCAGACAGATGGCCGTTGGGGCCGAAAGGTTCTGGAGTGGAGTGGTGTGGTGGAAGGCCGACAAGGTGGACCAACGACCTTGTGAAGGCCGCAGGAACCCGTTGGATGCGAGAAGCACAAAACCGGTCGAAGTGGAGGTGCTTGGGGAAACCTATGATCAGCAGTGGACGTCTTTCGGCTGAAATGATAAACCAAAACACACTTAATATACAATGCAATCATTTAAGGAGAAAGCGCTTTGGTATGCCCGCGAAATTCAAATTTTCTTACGTCTTTTACAATTTGCAAGTCAGTGTCAAATCGAACAAAATATGATTCGCGACCGTAAAAAGTATGTATTTATAGAATTAAAATCATGAATACAACCCTTAAAGTTCTATATTCCGACACAATCCTAATGATATTCAAGCTGCCTACCTACCTACTTGTTTCGGTTATATTGGTCCTCAGAAATAAAAAAAAGCCATAAAATCACAAACGTGAACATAAACCTTCCAGTTAGCTTAAAAATTGATGATAGCTCGACGAAATAAACAGGGAGTCGTTGGCAATAATCCGAATGCGAGCGTGTCATATATTCAAATTTATGCAAAAAGCACATAGCTCAGAGGAAAATGCCGTTTGAAAACACTGCCATAGGAAAACCGGTACAAGAAAAGAATATTTCATTTTCTAAATTGAAACTGGGTGAATTTAAAAACAACTGTGCTGGCGAAATTGTGTGACGAGATTCCGTACGTTTTTGTCAGTGTTGCTAGTTGGTAAAAATTGACCTAAAAATATTTCCAGACTGGATATTATTTTGTACTCACTAATAATAAATAAAATGGAATTATATTTATTTCTGTACGTGGATCTTCTGAGACACTTTATCACGACATTTTTTCGGTCAATATTTTAAAATGGTTCCAATATCTTGCGGCATTTCTTCTGCCAGTGCCATCTAGCGGTCTCTAAAAGTTCAAATATTATATGATTAAGATATTATGTGAGTCTAATATTATTTATTTTATTTTTTTAAATTATTTATACATTCTATTTTCATAATCTCATAAATAACTATTTACACTAGGTATAAAATTAAAAGACTAACTAACTATATAAATAAATACAAAACAAAAGGATATTTAGGCGTCGAATTACTCGTCCGCATCGCTGTCATCCGGAAACGTGCCCAGAAGACTGTCAGCATTGCCACGTTGAATGGCAATGCTAATTCTTTGGCCAAAGAACGACCCAGCCCCCTGGTCACGTGAAGTGTCGAAAACCTTATTGTATCTCAAAAACAAACATTCCTAGTTTCAAAATCATAAACCGTCTTACTAAATAAAATAAAACAATAACACAGTTATTCAAACCAAAATCCATTTGGAAGTAAATTCTAAACTGCTTACAAACACACATTTACTTTTGAAGTAAACAGTACATTTGGTTTACTTAAAGTTTGTCAGTATTTGTGGAATGTTCGGTTACAGTTCGAAACAGAACCGCGACTGACTTGAGGTGTTTGCTAGCTTCGAAAATGGAGTGTTAGAATGGCAATACTTTCACATAAACATATCCTAACTAATATTATAAATGCGAAAGTAACTCTGTCTGTCTGTCTTTCTGTCTGTCTGTCTGTCTGTCTGTCTGTCTGTCTTTGCTTCACGCCTAAACTACTGAACCGATTTGTGTGAAATTTGGTACAGACATAGTTTGGAACTTGAGAAAGGACATAGGATAGTTTTTATCACAAAAAATAAAATAAAAAATAAAATTTATTCCGGACATACAGCGCCATCTATTGGTCAAGAGTCGGCATCAATTCAGTACTGAAAATTCATCGGAAAAATGTAAATAAATAGTAAAAAGGAATGAAAATATAATATAACACAACTTTTAGTACAAAGAAAATGCTCTGACGGAGTATAGATAATTCTATTAGTACTATATGTCGAGTTGGTGATCGCGCAATGGTGTCGATCGTTACACGAGTTCGGTTCATGTTATTGTTTTAATTCATCGGAAAAAAGTAAATAAATAGTAAAAAGGTATGAAAAAAATAATATCAATATAATAAAACTTTTAGTACAAAGAAAATGCCCGAACGGAGTATAGATAAATAATCCGAGTTGTCACTATGCTCGATAGATGGCGTTGGGATCGAAATAGATCGCGCTATGGTTTCGTTACACGCATTTGGTTGGGTTCCACATTTCATTTTTGAAGAGATCCCGCGAGATCGGGAACTATGTGGGTAAAACCAAAAATCTGCCGGAAGTCACTATTCCACGCGAACGAAGTCGCGGGCAAAAGCTAGTATTATTATAAATTCAAGACGCTTTTCTTGTGTCTGTTGTTGTTCTCAACTTCGAAGCGGATTTTGATGCGGTTTTAATCAAAGTATTTATAAGCATTGATATTAAACTTCTATTTTATAACTAGCTGAGCCCGCGACTTCATTCGAGCGGATGTCGGAAAACGTTTTTTTTTTTTTGCGCGGAATCCTAATTCTTTTTCTAAAATAAAAGTAGCCTAAGTTACTCCGTGTTACATCAGCTATCTGCCAGTGAAAGTCCCATCAAAATCGGTGCAGGCATTTCAGAGATTAGCCTGAACAAACAGACAGACAGACAAAAATTAAAAAAAATGTTATTTTGGTATATGTACCGTGTATACATCCATATGCATTTAGTAAAAAACGGTTATTTTAATATTACAAAAAGACACTCCAATTTTATTTATTTGTATAGATATAGAGAACAGATATATAGAGTCGTTGTAAATATTAAAAAGGCCGGACCACAATATGTATTAACACTTGGTTTGGTTGTGTTGTGAAAAAGTTTTAGTTCCTCCGATTCTTCTGCAGGAAGAATGTTTTTTTCTATTTTTTAGCCTACTCCTTCTCTGAAGAAGATAGGTACGTATATTCGTCACTGTGATTCCTTACAATATTTCTCTGTACCAATGTGATGATTTTGCCACAGAAAAAAAACACAATCATCATAATAGAATATTATTGAATCTATCTACGTATATTTCGGGTTAGTTACACCATTTATAGCTCATGAACGGCTGGACTGATTTTTATGATCTTTGCTGTATTGGATTTTTTTCCGCCCCGAATAGCAGAATAACTATTAAAACATGGGAAAATTCACGAAAAAAATGATAATTAATTTTTTCATACATTTTGTATGGAACGGCTGTTTTAATGATATCTTGAGAACGGATTGCCTGATTTCAAGATGGCGGTACGAAGTTTGCTGGGTCAGCTAGTATAACATAAAATACATAAACCACACCTCCTTTCCACGGGCTAGGCAGAAACAACAGAACGCCACCTGTTACGATCCTCACAAAAAAAAAAAAAAACAAATGAAAAATAATAACAAATAATATGTGGCTATAAGAAACCTTTTAGGCCTTGAAAATCGGGTCCACTAATCCTACCCACGTGGACGTTTAAGACGAGACTGAACCTAATAAGAACAGGGCACTTGTTAAGAAGGGACACGTGCCACAGATTACATGTGACGTTTGATCATTGGCTACACTGGACCTTGTGAAAGATAATTAGGTACACGTACAGTGGCGTTCATAAGTCGATTAGCAATCTCACAAACCAATAGATTGACGCTTCGGTTTGACTTACAACCTTATTCTATAAGTTGTTCCTATACTATAGACACGCACACACACTCACTTTATTAGGTAGTTCGATAAATACTCATTGGTGTTTTGTCTCGATCGTTCGTCTTGTTTACACAAATAATAAAGTTGGTAGGTAGACCACAGAAAACGCCCGCCTGGTTTGCGACCATCCTCCCACCGGAGTCCGGCGTCAAGCAGCCTGCTGTGTTTCGTCGATGCGTGGGTGTTCCAGTGCCTTTTTTTTTTTTTTTTTTGTGTATGGGAAATCATCTAATGACTCCTCCCGCTCTGGGTGGAGCGGAAGGGAGTGTCAGACTCTTACTGACTAAAACCCACCCGTGTTCCTTCCTTAGCCCTTTATGTTCCGGGGCAGCGGTAACCCTTCAGTCCAGTGCCTTAGGCATCTTATGGGCACGCTCGTTCCATCAGATACCTCATCCATCGCTTTCCATTACGCGTGATCGAGGTCAATTTAGCAATTTAAAAAAAATGGATTATATAGTTTTTCTAGTGATTGCAAGCGCTACTGCTGAGTATGAAGTCGTGGGTTTGATTCCCACGTCGGGCATAGTGTTATTTGGTTTTTCTCTCAGCAATTTTCTCAGTGGCATGTCAATAGGTTTGCCCCCTATTTTATGGGACTTAAACATAAGATGATGTTATGTTAAATGGATTTAATAGACTAAGTGTGAACTTTTACCTGGAATTTTCAGTATGTTTAAGTTTTGCAATTATGCGAGGCAGAATTAAGTATGTAGGACATAGATATATTATGTATTTTGTTCGGTGATTTTCCTGAAATATCAAATATTGTCAATGCAAATCACATTTTTAACGTTATTGATACAGTATATCATAGCCTTGCCGGTCCCTGAACCCATCCTTAATCGACTTTTTTATTACGGTAGACGATCTGTGACCCATTTGGACCGTGATCATAACAAGACCAAACAAATCAAGTCTATCTAGGTACGCACGATGACATAAATCAAGCTATACATATTCAGTATAAGCTGATTTCTCATTCATGTACGAAAAGCCTATACAATGTGAGGTCAGCTAAAACTGGAAATGCATAGCTTCATAATATTTCGTCGTATGTACTTACCTGAAAATGACTCGACCGGGGCCCGTGGCTAAATAATAACAGCCGCACAGGTCGATCAATCAGGTTAAGCTACGCTTGCCGCGGTTGGTCTGTGGATGGGTGACCATCTTTACATACCGAGACCCCTCCGTGCCTCGGAAGCACGGTAAGCCGTTGGTCCCGGCTGTTATTCGTGGATCTTTGACTGTCGTTACGGGTAATCAGAAGCCCGAAAGTCTGACAACCAGTCTTACCAATAGGTATCGTATTACCCAGTAACTGGGTTGTGGAGGTCAGATAGGCAGTCGCTCCATGTAAAATACTGGTATTCAGCTGCATCCGGTTAGACTGGAAGCCGACCCCAACATAGTTGGGAAAGGCAAGGCAGATGATGACTTACCTAATAATCCTTGAATAGCCAAGTACTTTATTAATAATAATGGCTCTTTACAAATTGGACCAATCTTTACATATACTTATCAAAGGAGTAGATGATCCGATTTTCAGGCGGTGTATAAATACACCCCAATTTCCAAATTATATTTTTGTAGCCTACTTCAACAAATTCAGCTTACCTACGGCATAATAAATGTTATCAAGACATATTACCATAAATCGCTATGATTACATCGTGTAATTTTTTTTCATCTGGCCCCAAAGGACCAGGATTAATAGCTGCACCTTAGGACCATTATTAAAAGCATATTTTAGTACCTAGCAAAACATTTTTATGACCTCGGGGAATGTTCCAAAATACATGCCTTTTCGAGGGTAAGTGTGTTAAGTGTCTGCAATTTATAGAACCTATAAATATGCAGGGTGTGAATATTAAAACACACGTTACCTGTGAAACTGAATTAAGTTATATTTTTGTAGGTAAATGTTTTTTACGGTCACGAACAGCGATTTCTAGGGAATGCTTAATACTTTTGGCTAATATTAAATTATAGTAGTATTAGCATAGCAAAGGCCTGTGTCCCAGCAATGGGAACATTATAGGCTGATATAATCAGACACAGGCCTCCTCTCTTCGAGAGGGAGTGAGCTGTAATCAAGATAAATGTTGCTTCTAAAATAGGCCATAATTAGTTGCTTGTTTGCACGGGCCCAGTGCAGGTTGGTAGATGTCACATGTCTTCGAATTTTTGGTTCTAGGACATGCCAGTTTTCTCACTATAGTTTCCTTCACCGTTTTGAGAGCAGTGGCGATGAAATTATTTGCACAAAGTAAAGTGCCTACCTGGGTTTGAACCCACCACCTACAACTCATAATTCACGGCTGTTACCACTGGGCATTGGCCACCATTGCTCCAACACTAACCCTAATACAAGAGATTAAAATCTTTGCGAGTAAATATTAGATAGCTATAGGTAGTTATTTCATTCGTTCTACTTAAGTTTTTCAGTTAGAAAATACGTACCTACCTATAGGTAAGTACACAAACTACTAAAATTTTACTTCTAATCGAAAAAACGTATTATACTTGCGAATCGATTTTCAGCGATTATGTATAAGAGAAACATGAAATTGTTATGGTTATTTCGTATGCTTGTATTATGTGTAGAGAATATCTTTATTTTTATCTAAGTTCAACGGCACAAGGTTTTATTGATATTGGCTCGACGCCTCCGAAAGTGATTTGCAGTACTCTCTTGTTTTTTTTTTGCTGAATAGCGTTTTATCAAAATAATAATAATGTAATCGCCATTCCTCGTATTATCGTGTATTTATGGTATTTCAGGCCGTTGCCAAAATGGGATGTGAAGTTAAATACATTTCATGTGCCGAACTTTCAAACTAGAACAGGGCAATCTTAGGTTAAACTGGGGTCATTTGAAACGTTTTTGAGATAATTGTTAGTGAGTCTCTTATTTTATACCCTATCAGTTTGTTAATAGAATTGAATGATGGCTAGACTATATACTTAATGTAACTAATAATGTCTAGTTAATTTACAAACCCCCGTCACGGTTGAAAATTTATTTAATATCTTTTAGAAACTATTTCAATTGTTCCTGGGTCAGGGTCAATTGAAACAAAATAATATAACAAGGTATAAAACAACTAAGTGATACTAACATAGTTATTAAGTTTTATTTACTAACAAAATTGTTACTATATTATTCTGTATACTTAGGTTAAGGTATGTATCTATGGGTCTTTGTTACCTGAAAATAAATGGTTTATTATTATTATTAGAAAAATCACAAAAAATAACATTATTTTTGTAATGTTATTTCATTAGAAATTATTTAGAACGTTAAGTTAGAACGCACGTATTGACGATTCATTTCGCATATGAAATGGCTTAATACCTACTTGACGGTCTTCTTCCTAGCGTGTCGATGGCAATCTCAGTCAGCCCAATATTTGGCTACGAGCTTGGTCCATCAACTCCAGTAGCGTGCAGACAACGAAATACGCTGGACACGATAATAAGTGCCCATAATGTACGATGACTTGACGGTGTTGCATCTAAAATAGGCCATTTTTCACGCCCAAAGCACTGATCCGATTGTCATTGAATTGGACAGATTAGTAGCTCGAAACCTGGAGAAGGACAAAGGCTACTTTTGATGATATACTAAATACTCGCAAGCGAAGTCGCGGACAACAGCTAACAGAAAGTGATAAATCTCACACAAAATGGAAGGTTACTCTCTCAGAAAACACTTAGATCGAGTATTGATGTAGTGTTAAAAAATCGAGAGCAGAAATTTTAAAAGCATTTCCATTTACCTACAACTGTAGGATCAGATAGTTTTTTGTTACAGAGAGGTAGAAACGGAGTTCTACCAAGTAAAATCTGAATACTTTTTCCTATCAGAGGAAAATATCTAGACATGAGTTACTACCCGACCCGGGGTTGTATCGTTTGAAGAATACATTTTCTCTTTGAAAATAAAAATGAACTACACTAACTGTTTAGTATGAAGGTGTTGAATCTCGTTTTATGTAACGGCTAAAAATTCCTTTCGATCTGAATACATAATTTTGCGACTGTAGAGAAACACATTTTTTTGTTTCTTTTCTTTTCCTAGTGGGCCTCCTGCTCGATCCAGAGTCAATTGAGTGCCGTGCCAGCCTCTAATAAGAGAGGGTTAATAAGTCCCCCTGCAATATAAGACAAGAAACTGACGAGATGTTTTAAAATTTGATAACTAGACCTTCTTTAAAAAAAACTGCATGATGATCAGTCTGTAATATTCATTATTCTGGGACACAGGTCTCCTCTCTGTGGGATGGAGTGGGCTGTAATCCACCACGCGGACCCAGTGCGGGTTGGTAGATGTCACATGTCTTCTAATTTTTGGTTCTAAGACATACCGGTTTCCTCACGATGTTTTCCGTCACCGTTTTGAGAGCAGTGGTGATAAATTATTTACTCAAAGTATAACGCCTGCCTCGATTCGAACCCACGACTCACTATGAACAGTCGTGGCCCACTGGTAAAGCACCCCGACTTAGTGAAAGTAAGTGACTAAGGAAATAGTAGGCCTCAAATTCGAGTTCAGAAAGATCTTATCAAACCTAAGAATTTCCAACTCGAGTAACGAGCACACATACACAACAGACTGTCTCTTCACCCTCATATCCACTTTAATAAATCAAGCCACTCCTTCATATAGATAATAATGTAAGGACAATGGGATGTTATGCCATGGTTAATGGTGCCTACACAATGGCCCAGGATAATCCCGTACGGTTAATAAAGGAGCCTTCCGCTAAAGCAAACTTTATCGTTTTACCAAACTATTTGATATTTTACCTTATGGAATACTTAGTTTGTATTTATTTATTTATACTAGTTGTGCTCCGCGGTTTCACCCGCGATAAAAGTCATTTTCTATTGATTCCCTTTACAAATTTCCACCCCCCTTTTACACCCTTAAGGGATAATTTCTGGGATAAAAACTATTATATATTATGTCCTTTCCCGGGACTCAAACTATCTCTATACCAAATTTGATCTAAATCGGTTCAGCGGTTTAAGCGTGAAGAGGTAACAGACAGACACACTTTCGCATTTATAATATTATAGTATAGTATAGATTAGCGACCCGCCTCTGCTTCGCAGGGGTGCAATGCCGACATTTGTCGAGGCATCGACATTTCTGTTAATTATCTAAGTTAAATCTGAATGTATTATATAAATAAAGCCTTCGGAATAAGTGCTCGAAACGATGGTGAAAATTGCATCAAAATGCATTGTCTATGAATTGGCTTTTGATGCAGTTTTTTGGAAGATTAAGCGATCACAGAGAGACTCAAAAAGCGATTTTGTTTTATACTATGTAAATATAAGGATATTATAGATATACAGGGTGTTATTGAATTAACGCAAAACCTCTTAAGGGGTCATTGTACTTATCATTATGAACAACTTTTACTGTAGGACAAACCTGAAATCGCAAAAAAAAATAAGCTGTTCCCTACATTTGACGAGTTATGCGAGTATAAATGTAGGGAACAGCTGATCGCGATTTCAGGTTTGTTCCCATAGTAAATTAAAAAGTTCATAATGATGAGTACAATGACCCCTTGAGAGGTTTTGCGTTAATTCAATAACACGGTGTATAAAGATATTATAGGTAAAGACAAAACAAATGGTATCTAATTATATGTGAAGATAAAGGGTTATAAAAGTTATGATATTAATTAATTTGTTTACGTTGTTCCGCGAATAGTCGAAACATGTCGACATATTTCTGTGTTATTATCAAAGCGCTATTTTAAAAGGGTACATAGTATAATGCCTTCTTTGCTGAAAGAGTCCTATTATTTCAACCTAACATTTATTTATTTAAAATTTTAATGCCTTAGGCATTTTCTACTAGTCAACCAAGGGTGGTGAGGAGATTAGATGACAGGTGCACAATTTATGAGGAACAATGATAAAAAAAGTTAAATTAAAAATTTAAAAAACCCCCGACTCAAACGAAAACCTCTAAAAAGTAAAAAATAATATATATTGGCCCTTTAAGTTTAATATAAGTTGCAGGAAATATTTTGATCCAAGCGTCCTCACGTCGGGGGACGGCTAATGAAAATTAGAAGTTAACAGCAGAGCTATGTTTTCTACAATAGCATGCATTCATTATTGCTGGGTTTAAGCCTCATCTGTTTGGCGTTTTCATTAGCCGTCCCCCGACGTGAGGACGCTTGGATCAAAATATTTCCTGCAACTTAATATATTAAACTTAAAGGGCCAATATATATTATTTTTTACTTTTTAGAGGTTTTCGTTTGAGTCCGGGGTTTTTTAAATTTTTAATTTAACTTTTATTTCTTGCTTTTTAAACCTTATAATATTATATAACTAGTAAACCTGCTATACGATCGACACGTGACTCGCCGAAATCTGCGAAGCTGTACGTATTTTTACCACAGTGAAGCTAGTTAGGTACTCGTGGTCGTTGGCGTTCATTCCATATTAACGTATTCCTCTGTTTTCTCCCTGGATAATGATACTAGTCCAAATACTTTGGCTTAATTATATTTTTTTAGACGGTTTTATTGATACCCATATTAAAGGAGTTGTGAAAAAAAAATGTAATTCGGCATTTTGTAGTGGCGGTCATCTTGGATTTGAAATTTGTAATATTGTATAGTATTCTACTAGTCAAGCCCTTTCATTTGATACCCATATTGATGAAGTTGTAAAAAAAATGTAATTCGCCATTTTCTGGCGGCGGCCATCTTGGATTTGAAATTTATCATAGTGTATAGTATTCTACTAGTCAAGCCCTTTCATTTGATACCCATATTGAGGGAGTTGTGAAAAATTATGTAATCCGCCATTTTGTGGCAGCGGCCATCTTGGACCGATTTTCATCAAACATAGCTAAGAACACTCCCGACTAATTCACCTTTCAAACAAAATCAAAATCGGTTCATCCGTTTGGGAGCTACGATGCCACAGACAGACACACACACACACAGACACGTCAAACTTATAACACCCCGTCGTTTTTGCGTCGGGGGTTAAAAATAGATCATAATGAATTATAAATAAAAATAAGTACACAAGCACATAATAACAGGTTATAAACTTTTAATACACTTACATACCTACTTATTCACTATAATAATTACTTATAATATGTTTATATTATAAACAAATTCAAGGTGTTGACATGGCTTTAAGCTATTTATTTTAAAAATAACTATGCCATTCCCACATTCTAGTCAAAATCTGTTTTCTTGATTTTTCTTCTCATAAACACTTTAACACTGTTGTTACTGCCGAACAAGTAAGAAGTGTATGTTGGTATCAATAGAGCGTTCACAACGTTATATGTGTATGTGTTCCGAAAACCACAAAATAGTCCTAATGATTTAATCTAAAAATACTACTTCAGTCTAAAATAATGATCTGTTGTCTGAAAATACACTAAGGCTGAAATGTCTGTAACATACTATCTGATATTGGCAGTATCAAAAGGCACATTTACCAACAATATCAATATCAAAGATACCCAATTCTCGCGCATAACTGCGTGGCAATTGTTCGCTCTTGCCGCCAGATGTCGCTGGCGTAAACAAAGCATTTTACAGCCAATGAGCTTCGGTTTCAAACTACCAATCTGTTATAACGGGTAGTGTTATTAAAATTTGAATTAATTAAGCTTTAGATTAAGTTAGACTGAAGGTCGGTAAGGTTGGAGATTATTGAGATGGGAGTAATGTGGAAAGTTAATAATCGTCTAGGGTTGATTTTTCAATATTTAAAAAATCTTCAACAATTCGAATGAAATATATTTTCACCTATTTATCTATTTTCTCAATAGTTTAAAGGAGCCTACAGTTTCCTTAACTTGGTTTCCGCCTCCCGAAAGGTTCCTGCAAAGAAAAAACAACAGAAGCTACGCACAAACCCACTCTTTCGCTTAATTCTTAAAGTTTCTTTTCCATTACTTACTGTTACGATAAGGAGACAAATAATCCATTATTCAATCCATTTATTTCCGAAAAGTTTATTTTCGCTTTCCATTTCATACATTTTTTTGGTGTAATCTGGTGGAGTATTCTCTAGTCTCGGTTGTCTATAGTTCACTGGCTCCACATGATAAAACCGTTTTATTTACGATGCTACCAGATGGCGCAAGCTATTTCGTTTGTCTGGTGCCCTAGTAACTGGGTGTGTATAGTCTTATATGTTTTCATGTTGGTAGCGGAGAATTTCTGGCAATTATTGTTTTGGAGTCTAGAATATTTTCGATCGCAATCTGCGGTCGTGTTTAGGATTTCGTTTATTGAAAGAAAATAAAAGAAAGAAAATACGTTGCGTTGCGTTATTGTTTGTTGTGTTACGTTATTATTTGTTGCGTTACGTTATTCGTTGTTGTTGTCGTTAAGCTTAGGTCTGTTTCTAGATCAAATAGTAAAGCTGGAAAATGTCAGTATTATATTCAAGATTTTTTCAGTAGCAGCCCGGAGTCTGCATTTGTGCCCGGTTGATGACAGTAGGTTCGCCCTCCATTACATGGTATCTACTAAAAAATCTAGGAATTTGTAAATGTAGGTACTGTAGAGGCTATCTATGTAGCCTTACCTTTTATAGTGCAGGCTGGCTATAATTGAGTGCGTGTTCCATTCGAACGTTCAAACAAGTGTCAAATATAATTATAAGGTATATTTGTTTAGTTGAGTCAGTGCTAGTTTTAACGTGGTAATGTAGTCTTTCTATCAATATATTCTAACTGAAGAAATCCTATCACTGTTTAATTACATTGAGGGGCTCTCTTCTATAGTCTCTTTAGTACTATTAATAGGTACACCTCCGCCAAACTCCTCGGGGATAACACACTCAGCCACAAACAACATCTAAGAACGGAGGTAAGCACTTCCCAGGAGCTCCAAACCTATTTGTATATTTGAAGGTCCCAACAGCCCCAAAAAATATTGAGTTGCCTACCCCCTGCAACATATTTATTGAAAGGCTTTGTGCATTTTTGTAAAGCCCCAAACTCCCTACTCAACAGCATAGTACTTTTCAATTTTCTTTTAATCCTTAACAGAAATATACAGGGTGGCAGGAGTATCGAAGCACAACCTTTTACTATGGATTCAGTAGGTTTATGATTTTGAACACCCTTCCTTTGAAAAAAATCTGCAGCTTCCTACAAAAGTGCAATCTGGACCTGCGGGTCCAGTTCGAGTGGGTCCAGTTGACCAAAGACTCCTACGCGGTCAAAATGTATGGCACAGCATTTTTTTTTTTGACAGCAATTCTTACGTATAACAATATTTCGTTTCGTAATCTATTGTGGTCACGGAATGATTGTGGTCGTATGAGTGTCTCCATTTTATAGCTACAATATAATTATACTACACAAATATTTTCTTTTGCATGAATATTTGAATTTGTTTGCTAAATAAGTGTATACACATTTTATTTCAAATAGATTTAGAAGACCAATTTGAATAAATCTTTTTCTATCATTCAATTTGGGATTCCACTAGGTACATATAAATAAATATATCTGAGAACATAGTATAAAAACCTAGCCGCTATTTATGTTTGTCTGTGTGATCACTTATTTAGTTCAAACTAGACTATGGATTTTGATGTGGTTTTCACTACCATTTACAGAATTTATAACGATACTTCTTAAAAATAAATACATTCTACCAAAATTCAAAAAAGTGTATGGTATGAGGGTTGCAAAATATTTTTTACCTTTTTTTATTAATAAACTTCCAGAAGTAGCAAACCTTGGAGTTCGAAAAGTTATAAATACAAATCTAAACGTTTCCTTACACAAAATTTCTCATAATGTATACAATGTCTTGTACTCTATAATATTATCATCATTTATCATCATCACAAATCATCATTATTATAAAGGTGGATCCACACATTGCGAGCATGCGCTCCGCACGGCGCACAACGCATGCCTCGGCTTGAGGCGTGCGTGTTGACAAATTATACCAACATATGCTCGGGTCGAGCCATCGCGTGCGAAGCAAATGCTCGAGGCAAGTAGGCGCGCAGACTTGGCAAGGCATGCGCTCCGCACGGCGCACAACGCACAGCGCGTGTGCGTTGCGTTTGGATGGTTGTGTCCGCCTCGCTGCGGATGTACGCGCGCATTATGAACGACAAAGAAATGTTAAGAAAAGCAGTTTTATTATACGAAAGTAATAGATTATTATGGGATCCTAAACATAATCATTATTTTAATAAAAATAAAAAAGAAGACGTATGGCGTTTTCTTTCCTTTTCTTTTCAATAATTGAATTAATAATTATAAAAGCAGCAGCGGATACGCGCACGCGATGCAAAGGCGCCATCTTGACTGCTGCTGTGTGGGTTGGATCGGCCCGAGCATGCGCTGCGCGCTGTTTGGCCCGAGCAAACGCAGTTTCATTTTCGCAGTCGAGGCGTGCGTTGATATTCTACGCGGCGCACGCCTCGAACGTGCATGCGCGGCTACGTCCACACCTAACGTAATGCTCGCACTGAGGCACTTTGATCTTGAAGCATTTGCCGACATACGTTGGCTCGCCCTCGCGCGTGCGGAGCGCATGCCTCGCCACGAATATACAGGTCCACACTTGGCGAGGCATGCGTTGTGCGCCGTGCGGAGCGCATGCCTCGCAATGTGTGGATCCACCTTAAAATATTTTATATATAATCGTCAATTCATCATAGCAATAATTAATATTTTTGTAAACATTTAAGTGGACGGCTCGCCAAGACACAGATAAACATTGAGAGGTTTTCGTTGTGTAGCTAAAACCAAAATGTAAATTAAGATGTGTTTTAGAAACAAAAATTTATTTTTAAAAAATCCGGAAGGTTTATATGCATCGATTTAACTTACAGCACAGAAACATCGATGTCTTTACATGTCGCCACATCAGTATATAGCACCCGTGCAAAGCAGGGGCGGGTCGCTAGTTTTCTTATATTCTAATAGCCGTATGTCAATAGTAGACACCCCAAGTTTGTTCACTGGTAGGAAATCCTATTTCAACCATACAAGTTTATGCAAATGTTTAGGCCCGTATCTCTTGGGAAATCTGTAAAAAACCTTTATATTACCTTGTAGCATCGATGTTTTATATACAAATAGAGGTATCCCTGGATAAAAGTGTCTACACCAATAAGACTATTTTGTGTTCGATTTTCGTTCGTTTTGTTTCATTTGGTTGAACTTTTAAGTTGTTTATTAGTAGCAATATTGTTCTTGTCTGGAATCCGCAATTGAAAATACACACTAGCTTAATAATTGGAATTTTTAAATAAGAAATAACAGAATCAGTAATATCTTACTAATTTGGTTGAAGAAGAAAATAAAACGCAGAAGTTCCTGCCTTTAAAATGACTTAGCTGTCACCCCTTTCTTTTGAAGACAAAGGACATTTATTTGTTGTCTAAGGTAGATACAAAGTTGGTTAGCATAACCGTGGTATAATTATGTTCAGGACACATCCGCGGCTAAAAGCGGCATACGAATATTTACATTACTACACGTGGGTATAAAACCTAACTTAGGTATATAAGTACTACTTAAACTCGAATACAACATACCAAAACTTATGTCCTTGTTTTCAATATATTGCTGTCTCACTTTAAAAACACAAGAATGACGAGGAGAACATGAGCGTTGGTAAAACAACTTCATCACCATAACATGACCATAAAAGGGTTAGATATTTGTTTGCATTTAAATTCCTGATATCAGATTAGGCGGCTTTAATTTATTACAAGTTAAATATCCATGGGAATAGACCCACATGGGATTGGTAACAAATAACCATGTTTGTATAGGACCGTCCACAAGGGACAATCAAACTAGAGTTCTGAACTATAATCGTAACTTTGTAATAAAATAGTGAAATTGGAGACACGAATTCATATCTACTTATTATTGGTAGGTAGATAATTTTGTAAAAAAAATATTATAGTGGCGGGACGAGCTGGATAGGTTTCTTCAAAACTGGAAGGAGGACGCGCGGGCTCGCGAAAGATGGGCAAAGGCCACTCGCCTTTGCCCAGGAGTGCGACACCGTAGGCAAGCAGAAAAATAAAATATAGTGTGGGCTGTTTTTTAGGTTTAAGTATAAGTATAGGCCGAGTCAATGGAAGGATGATCTTGACTCATACTTATTCTTAAACTAGCACCGCCCCGCGGTTTCACCCGCATAAGTGTCGATCCCATGGGAATGTCGAGATTAAAAGTATGTATAAGCTATATTACTGTAAAGTTTCATTAAATCCGTTCTGTAGTTTTTGCGTGAAAGTGTAACAAACATCCATCCATCCATCCATGAACACAAACTTTCGCGTTTATAATATTAGTAGGAAGTAGGATAGGATTAGATAGGACAGTTTAGATAAGACAGTAATAGTATTAAAGTATTCTATCAACAAATTTCTTATATTGCCATAAATTATCATTATTTTAAAAACAATTAATTATAGGTACCTCTTGGACAATGGTCCAAGAGAACTCGGAATAATAGCAACATAATAACAATAGCTAGGAATATTCCATTATGCACTTTACAACATTGGCCATACTATTACATTTAGATACAGAAACGATAGTTATCTATATCTATATATAATAATAATAATATCAATTAACTTACATGACATCTGGTCGACCTATTCCACATAACGTACTAATCAACTGACTGTAGGCCGGAGCTCCGTTCTGGTCGATGTCTCGAACAAGAATGATCCCCGCCACTGGGAGCTCCCCGTTTTATAGTCGTAAACAGAACAACTTTGACGTTTCTATCTACCGTCATTCAAAATATCAACTACATAAAAGGTGGATACCCGTTTGGAACATTTTCCATGTTTTGCTACATTATTCCTCAATATTTAGGTTATGCAAAACATTACTATTTTATCAAGTTTTAACAGTAAAATGATAACAATAACAATACCTACAATTAGGATAATCTATTATGTACATTGCGTGCGTATTCTCACACCAAAACTAAAGGTCGTTTCCAAGCAATTATTTTGCTCATAGTTATTTAGTTTGATATACAGAATGCGTACATTGCCGCGGTTGGTCTGTGGATGGGTAACCATCTTTACATACCGAGACCCCTCCGTGCCTCGGAAAACACGTTAAGCCGTTGGTCCCGTCTGTCATTCGTGAACCTTTGACAGTCGTTACGGGCAGTCAGAAGCCCCAAAGTCTGACAACCAGTCTTACAAATGGGTATCGTATTACCCAGTAACTAGGTTGTGGAGGTCAGATAGGCAGTCACTCCATGTAAAATACTGGTATTCGGCTGCATCCAGTTAGAGTGGAAGCCAACCCCAACATAGTTGGGAAAAGGCTAGGCAGATGCATACAGAACGTGTAAATGACGGCTTCGGGGTCTTTTTACACCCATATATCTAGCACTAATAAAGGTACAACTAGCCAAGCATAATTCAAAAAAATATTGTGTCAAATATTTCAATTCAACCCTTATCAAACAAACAAGCAACAAAAGATCTCCTGATATTATGGTTTATTTAAAGAATTCTTCAGAAGTATTTTTGATATTCGACCCTTAGAAATATTTTAGACTTTCAACAACCCACATAGTTCAAAGCTCCATTTAATCCTGCATAGTTCCCTAAAAAGTACCTATTTCATTCAAGTATTTACCACATGTTTAACAACAACAAGATCATTCTAGAAAGAAGCAATATAAAATTTTTAAGCATTTCTTGATTTATTTAAAATAACCTTTCAGGAATATTTTCAGGCTTTGACCAACAAAGCCACATAGTTTCAAAAGAAAATAATAATTAGATAAAATTTTCACCAATGAGAAAATTAATTTCCATCTAGCCACAATTTCTTGGTTGCCTTTATTTTGCCTTCTCTTCGCCTCCTCGAGACCGACGTAGGTACTGCCTACCCAATTGTAAGACCTTTTCTCTATCTAATTAAAACGTAGCAGTCAAAAGTTCCTTTGTCTACACAATGTGAGGCTTTTAGCTTTTGTACTTTATAAAATAATTCAATAGAAAGCGATGTTTCGGTAAGTAAGGTGCTATCAAAAAGCTTGCTTGCTATGGCTGTAGGTAACTGCCCGTTGGTCTCGTGGTGGCAAGCGCGACTGCTGAGCGTGGGGTCCTTCGTCAGATTCCCAGGTCGGGCAAACTTATTGGGTTTTTCCATTAGGAATTCCATAGTAACAGCCCGGTGTTTGGAAGTTGGCGGTTATACCGTTGGTCCTGCGCCTGATCTCTCTCCGGTCGTGTCTGATTACTATGCGACTGCTCCTGTGTCTGTGCACTATAATATCTCCCGTGTAGATTGCTAGTCTCGGTTGAGATTGCCTGCCATGGCCGAATAATACTTTAATACTGTTTCCATAGAGTGTCTTGTCCTTCTTCTCCATGATGACCTAGATTTGGAACGGACAACTAGCTTTCTGATTAATTACTGACAAGCCTAAATTGAAATAAATGTCTAGCTTGTCTTTCTATGCTTTATTTCATAAAATCCTTTCCCTACATACCATATTCATAGTTACTTTTACACATATTAAATAACTAGTAACCATTCTGATATTCAAAGTTTTATATTTGGGTAATATACACATACCTAGAGTTATAAATAGATTCTACACCATTTTCTAACACATGCATCAGTTATCGTGTAGCTCAACCCTATTTTAGGGAGGTCAACGACCCGTCTCACGATTCTACTAGATATGCAGGACATTTGCGTAGGCCATATACAAAATACTAAAAACCGCCAGACGGTTATAAAGTCACGTATTCAATCTAGCCTGCATGGTACTCTTTTGTTGGTAACAGATCTGAAAGGAAATTCTCGCAATTTTAAGAACGTTCAGTCTGATCTCGGTCTCAATATGTCAAAAATACGTCTAATTTCCCTACATTTTTCACAAGTTTTTTACAATGATTGTCGCTGAGATGAGATTGCGACTAGAATTTTGATTGTTAGGGTTCTGTACCCAAACTGTAAAAACGGGACCCTATTACTAAGACTCCACTATCCGACCACCATTGAACTCGCGACACTGTAACCATAACCGACACCTCTGTTTTAAATTTTGGCCATTATAAAGATATCAACGCACGGTACATTTTCTTTGGGAAGACAATGACCTTCAAACATATTTAACAAATAGATATTGAAGTGAAAACTTCTTTAGGCGCGTTGGGCATTTTTTGAGATGAGAAAAAACCATTGAACTCGCGACACTGTTACCTCTGTATATAAGTATGACGATTCAAAAAATACAGACGTAATTGTTCAAGTTTTCACTTCTGTCGGCACTCCCGGAGTGCCACTGTTTTTTTTTTGTTTTTTTCGTAATGTCGGGACAAGTATGAAAGATTTTTCTTCCAACGGAAAATATAAAAATCACGCCGGGCAGGAACGGCTAGTAATTCATAATTAGGAAGCTAGGGTTATTAGTGTATTTTCCATGTTTTTATTCACATTAAATCTATTGGTAGATAGCCAGTCTAAAGGGAAGTCACTGCATTGTTAGTATGAAATGCTAACAATCTTGTGACTGAGTATTGAATCGAATATGCGTTCCGTGGCAATATTTAGCCTGTAAGCTATTTGTGTCTCTGAGAGAAAATTAATTTTAATTCGAATCGGCTTCTATTTTGGCTTCAAAAACGGCTAAATAGATTTGGATGTAGTTTGGCATACAGTGATATTATAACCTAGATTAACACATAGGGTACTTTTAATCTCGGTAGTATGTTCCCGTGGGATATTTTCCGACACCCTCGCGGGCAAAGCCGCGGTTAAAAGCTAGTCAAAATAAAAAAGAATAAAAAATGCTAAAAAATGTGTGATAATGTGAAGTCAACTCACGCTAGAGTTTCGAAAGTTTTCTTGTACTGTGTCAGTTTAACATAAGCTATACAAATGAGCTACTGAACCTTCAGAATGATGTTAGCTATGCATTACTATGTACAGTCAACAAAAGAGATAAATATGCAGGATCGTCGGATATAGTTGAAGTTTAGTAAGAAACCGATGGATGTTGTCGACTGAAATTTAATTTGATAAATGAGATGTTTGTTTTCTAATAATAAAATTAAATTTTATTCGAGAACAACCATCGATTTCTTACTAGACTTCAACTATATCCGACGATCCTGCATACTTATGTCTTTTGTTGACTGTAGATACATGCAACAGTAAAATTTCCTTTCACAAATCCAATATTCCTACGAACTACAATCCCAAGGATACTCAATACCATCAAAACCTTTCACATAATCCAAAGTCTATAAACATAAGTACCTTTTAGCAAACCTAATAGCCCTAACTAATCCTCGCTCTTACGGAAATAATATACAGTTACAAGTTTAAATTTAATTTAGGAAACAACATTCTGAACCCGGTTAGTAGATTAGGAACCGGCTTCAGATCAATTTAGTGGTCCCACTGCCTATCCTGGTTATAACTTGATCAGTATTAGCCCTTTCTAGGTAATGGAATAAAAAGGTTTTATGTTGTTCAATGTAATGGTATGGGGGACTAAAAGTAAACATTATTATATAGGGTTAATCTGTATTGAACGAGGGCTCGTGGCTAAATAATAACAGCCGCACGGGTCGGTCGAACGTTCGGCTACGATTGCCGAGGTCGATTCGTGGATGGGTGTCCATTTATAACATAGGTATCGAGACACCTTCGAGCCTCATGTCATTTACGAATGACATGATGATCTTTGGCAGAATTTTCATAATTTACAGTAGCTGTTGAAGGTCGATACTATCAGATTAAAAGCTAACAAATACCTACTCAGTGACGAACTCATTAGGAAAAAGAAAATACAGAAGAAAAAGTAATGCTAAAGTGACTCCATCTGTCTGTTACCTCTGCACACCTTATCGGCTGAACGAATTTAGATGAAATTTTGCACAAATCGACCGCGTCCTGTGAGGTGCGTTAGGGCGCATAGGATACTTATCCCGGTGGTGTTCCTGTGAGAAATTTTCCTACCTCCACGCGGGCGAGAAGCTAGTGTGGTCAATAAAAAGAAAAACACGACGTTTGGCGGAGATATTCTTGATCATAATTATAAGACAAGAGGACGCCCAAAATACTTTAACAAAATCATCCAAATTATTTATTCATCCACATTCTACCGCTTCCTAGTTTCAAAGCTATAAATAACTAGCAACAAAACCACGTTATAATTAATTATGAATTTCAGCATTTTGAATAAAGTTCTGAACTAGTTCATTTGTGGTTTAACGCCACACGCTATTACCGACCTAAAGTTGATACGGCACTCGATATTGTGTGATAGTTTTGCTGCAAAATACCACTAATGCCTAAATTCAACAGCAGTAACCCGTTGGTCAGTTTAGTCAGTGGTCTGTATACATTATGGAGTTGAATTTATGAAAAGCAATACACCTCTGGTATTGTATTAGGAAATCTGCTGATAAATCTCAGGTTATCTGCTGCGGCTGGTTGATTGAAATAACATACTGACCAGAGCATTATTAAGAGCTGTCCCTTCTAAGCAGGTCAAGTGGAAGAGTTTCAACGTTACTTCTCTACCACAAAATACTGAACATATTGTGTCACAATGAGTTTCATTTTCACAACTCGCGAGCAAAGTTCCATTACTAAAAATTTGCTTCAATCTTTCTTGCAGGCGCTGTCTGTATAATTGTTACCACTCCAAGCGTCCATTATTATTATCAGGAGCAAAACTGTCTTGTGATCCACGTGCAATGGATGATGCGAGGATGGCATCCCGATTTATTTACTGAGGATTGCAATAAGTAAATGTAGGAAATAGTATAGCATAATATGCTTATAATGTCACAGGCATCCTCTCTGTGAGAGGGAGTGGGCCATAATCCACCACGCAGGCCTAGTTCAGATTGGTGGATATCACATGTCTTCGATTTTTTTGGTTCTGGACAGGACGTGCCGGTTTTCTCACGATGTTTTTCTTCACAGTTCTGAGAGCAGTGGTGATGAAATTAAATACACAAAGTAAAATGCTTGCCTGGGTTCGAACGACCCGAGTCTATACCACTCGGCCACCACTGCTCCTCAACTCAGGGAGTTGGTATGCACGACAAAATTAAACTCGGTAGTTTAATAAAAGGCGTTTTTAGGGTTCCGTACCTCAAAAGGTAAAACTGAATCCTTATAAGATCACTTCGTTGTCCGTCTGTCTGTCCGTCTGTCAAGACCTTTTTTCTCGGGAACGCGTGGAGTTATCAAGTTTTAAATTATTATCAAATTCTCAGGGCTGCAATCCCTTGAAGCAGTGAAAAACCAAATTCTTAATTCAACACAATCAAAAGATACGTGCGTTTATGTTCCGTTTATGCCGCATATTTTGACACTCGCAAAGAAATCTAAACCTGTGGGGTACTTCCCGTTGACCTAAAATCATGAAATTTGGCAAGAAGCAATGTCATGTAGCATAAGTGAAAATCCGAAAACCGTAAATTTGTTTAACATTACAAAAAATATAATTTTAAAACTATTTACATACCTATAAAATATACGGAACCCTCGATGCCCGAGTCCGACTCGCACTTGACCGTTTTTTTTTTAATATATTTTACTTTGAATCATTATTCCCGTAAAGATTTATTGCTTTTTACATCTAGACGGGGCCTATCTCGCTACTGACCCTCTATTCTTGTTTCTATTCTTCAAAATATGAGATAGTGTTTATCTGTGTAATACTGCTACTAGCAATCACTGATACTACTAATAATAATCCCATTTAAATGTCCCTTAGTTCCTACTCCCCTAGTACCTAGAACACTGTAATTTTCCTATTTCACAGTTAAGGAAACCAATGGCCTCATTTTCCTCCATAGCTAGGAAATACAGCAAATTACGACGATTATGCAATGTAGCTGTTGACAAACATACAAGTTTCCTTTTACCTTGTTTACTAATATTATAAAGTTAGTACTATAAGTGACCTTCTAATAAATATTTAAACTGGTGACAGCCGTACCTTTGAAAATGCTTTAAAACCTTGGGTACCTACGAAAGTTTAAGAGAACCTTCCTGGTTCTATAAACTAATGTTATTTACATGCTTTTAAATTGAGATGTAAATCAAGAATATTTTTGAGATAAAAGTGATTTGTGTGAATGTAAGTGCAGTTTCAGTTTTATTCAGTGCTCATTTGAATCGAAAACATAATAGTTTATGGAAAGTAGGTTTTGAAATTGGGTCAATGTTATGATAAACAAACAATCTAATAGATACGGAAAAGTGGGTACTTTTCCGTCGTCATACAAGAAATCTTACTATGACAAATTTTAGTTCACTGTTCAGCAATTGCAAATATGTAGTTGTTTTTGTCACCAATAACAAGATTGTAGGAACAATGCATTAATAATACGAGACCTTACTCAAAAATATAATAATATTGTAAGAGTTTTAAAGTTCTGGTCGTTTCCTAAAAAAGTTTCACTTGTTTCCTAAAAGCTGTGTTGGCACAATAAAAACAATAGTCATTATTAGAAACAAATATTGGCGTACTCGAATTTTCCGGTTCAAAACTCGCCGAATTTTATCGAGGCTAAATATTTAACAGATCCTCTAAAACCTTTTTGACTTATAATCTTTGAACCTATTAAAACTTATTGCGCTTCTAATGCTGCATACTTTTTATAATTATTTTGCCTCTTTTCAACTTTTTGGCCTTTTCTCACAGTTGGTCGCAGTAACTAAGCTAGGGTACCCCGACCAAATGGGTTCAGTTAGGTTAGAACTGTGACCAACCGCGAGCGAACTGAGCAAGCAAAGCGAGCGGTGCCGTGGCAGTGGCCATCGAGCGCTACATTTAAGTTGGTCGCAGTTACTTTGCAATTCAGTATTTTTAGGACCTTATAACAGGAATTATTTGAGGTTCACAAAAAGAGGCACAATTAAAAAGAGGCAAATTATTATAATTATGTATTCAATAATGTTTTAATGTTTTTTAGAAATGCAAAATTGGAATTCTCAGAGGTTTGATTAAATGCATGCCATTTTTAAATATAAGGGTTGTCCTGAATCTGGTTACTATGAAACCACATCCATTTTTCTGCCTCAACGTTATTGGGTACCCGGATACAATAATACTATACAACAGACGCAACATAAACATAACGAAACGTATACAAGATATGACCAACACGTTTATTTCCCAAGTGGAACCCCCCTAGTCATTTACATAAACTGTCTAATACCATTATCGTGCATAACATAAACACAGACTTTTTACGACAGTAATACAGATTGTGAAAAAAAATCTCGAATTTTCACATTGTTTTGTTTTGGTAATAAGTTAGGAAGAGCGTAAGTAGGACATTGTGAGTGGTTTTCATAGGGTAATTCATATCCCCATAGGTAATTTTAGCATCTATTTCCTGGTGCAATAATCATGGTTATTGAATGTGCTATAATTTAAAAAGGTGCTCCCTCACGTGGAGCGTTCGCCTGTAATGTAATATTTCAGATTCAATTTTGAGCATTACTGTACAGACGCCAGCACATCAACCTACTACAATCTGTCAAATTTCTTTAATAGATTTTCAACTTTATCGCTAAAGCATAAGGTTCAAAGTTGGTTTCGGGTAGCTTGATGTGCTTGAGTGAGCATTTAGTTGATTCCACGATGTTGGACGAAGCAGTCGTTGTGCTGAGTGCGGCAATTTAATTCGACATAGTTATTTGACACTGTGGGGTCCGTGGCTAAATAATAACAGCCGCACAGGTCGATCGATCAGGTTAAGCTACGCTTGCCGCGGTTGGTCTGTGGATGGGTAACCATCTTTACATACTGAGACCCCTCCGTTCCTCGGAAAGCACGTTAAGCCGTTGGTCCCGGCTGTCATTCGTGGATCTTTGACAGTCGTTACGGGTAGTCAGAAGCCCGAAAGTCTGACAACCAGTCTTACCAAGGGGTATCGTATTACCCAGTAACTGGGTTGTGGAGGTCAGATAGGCAGTCGCTCCATGTAAAATACTGGTACTCAGCTGCATCCGGTTAGACTGGAAGCCGACCCCAACATAGTTGGGAAAAGGCTAGGCAGATGATGATGAGTGAATGTGTGTTATGCACAAATGCATAATAATAGTTTCTGTTATTAAGGTTTAAATTGTTTAAAAAAATAATAAAACCTTATAGATAGATCTTGTTCTGGTATATTTTCTAGATCTTTCTCAGCGGACCCATAACTCAGAGCAACTGTGTCGTTTTTATTGCTTGGACATAAAAATGGTCTCATGTGTGATTACGAGACAGATTTTATCAATTTTAAATGTATTTACGTCTCATGACTGCATTGAGTTTTTTATCGTCAAACCTTTTTTGCTATGGCAAAAAATCAGGAAGATATTTAAATATTTTTGAATAAAAGATTCATTTCGTCATGAAAATAAAAAAACTGTTGCAAGTTTTTTGACGACAAAAACAATATTGTTAATTACAGGCAAACAAGAACCTTTGTTTTTTCCGTGGAATATTGTAGAAGGCGGGAAAAGTATATTTAGGCTGCATTTCCATCAGAGATGAGCCAGGATGCGTAGCGAGGAATGTGTGTAAAACTAACCAATAAAAACGCTAAATTAGTTCAAGCTATGAAAATGAAGCGATGTTATTGGTTTGTTTCACACACATCCCTCGGTACGCATCCTCGCACATCTCTGGTGGAAACGCAGCCTTATCGTGGGTATTTTTGCCACTATCTTTTTGTCCTTTTTTATCAACAGGATCCCATAAAAGATTATAACAAGTCTCCCAGCGGTTACAAAACGGTTATTCGAAACCATAATGGTTATAATAAAAAATAATAGTTCTCCAGATCGAACTTCGGCTATTGCGAACAATGTCAGCGGAGACCAGCCTTCGGCGCGCGAGATTATGCAGTGCAGAAGTGTGTGCGCAGACACAGATGCACTCCCTTGTCCCTCACTCTATAGTCCCTCTCATAATCTGATGGGACGGCAATCCAACACGAACGGAGAGAGATCAGGCACAGAGCCAACGGCTTAACGTGCTTTCCATGACTTGGAGGAATCACTAAGAAATCCCTAATGGAAAAACCCAATATTACTTTGCCCGACCCGGGAATCGAACCCAGGACGTCAAGTTCAGCAGTCGCAATTGCGACTACGGGACCAACGGGGCAATGATTATAATAAGTAGTCATTGAAGGAGCCTTAAAGTAGCAGTGGACCTTTAAAAGCTCATAGATCGCGGGCTGTTGTTCTCGATTTCATCTGCGTATAATAATTATGTAGGTCTGTAGGCATTTTGTATTTTATGTTTTTTAATGCGAATATCTAGGCAGAAAAATAACCTACCTATGTCCTTCACCGGGTCCCAGGCTACCTGCGGCAGACAGACATAGTTACTTTCACATTTATAATATTTTATAAATCTCGGAATAAATCCTATAAATAAAACAAAGTCTGGTTAGTTACACCATTTATAAGTCTTAGAACAGCTGGACCGATTTTTATGATCTTTAATTTTTGGATTTTCTCAACCCTAAAAAACAGAATAAATAATAAAACATCGAAAAAAAAAAGAAAACAATTAATTTTCTGAACATTATGTATGGAACGGCTTTTCGATGATATCTTAAGTCGATACGAAGTTAGCCATGTAAGATAGTTATTAAAAATTTAACACCCCAGTTTTTGTCGGGGGTTAAAAATAGGCATGGATTACGTCATGAATTCAAAAAGAACCCACTGTCGTATGATTACCATCAGTGAATACGAAATTAGAAACTGAAAAAAAAAACAAAAAACACAATTATTATTTCAAAACCTCTTCAATGCTGTTGTTTTTTGCCCCTAGTAACAGATTAAAACCACTGTTTATTACCAACAGCACTTTGTAATCAACACTAGTATTACAAACTTTACAAACTGGTGAACTCAAATTATACATCCTCTGTACAAATTTAATAATGCGGTGTAATAGTAATTTAGACCTTAGTGTAACAGTGGCTTGGGAGTTAGTGACCACTTTCAAACTATTTCAGTATTATGTAATCCTTGTTTGTTTAAAACTAGCGGTTTTGCGCGGATATGCTTGTAGGAGCTTGGGTTTGAAGTTGGGCCGTTGCTACGAGAGGGCATTGTGGTTCGGTAAATATGAGGCTTGTGATTTGGAGCCGTCGGAAATTTGTTGTAATTTACCTTCTAATCCTGTTAGGAATCAATTATTACTATCTATAATTGTTATTAAACAAATATTTAATCGATTTTTTTATTATTTGCTACACATAAATCTACTTATCTATTTTTCTATTGACACAAATCATACAACTGATTTACTTTCGTAAGACGTCCTCATAACATAAGGTCTAATTGAAAACCAGCGTCAGGCACTACTTAGTTGTCTGACATTTATGCAGAACTGGTCATATTTGGCGCAGCCATGAGGCACACAAAACTAACAAGCAGCGGTTCGAGGAGGGGGGCGTGGTGGAGGAGGGGGGGGGGGGGTTCAGGGGATCAGACCGGAATAACTCGGTTTAAGTTGTATCTTTTATGTTTTTTTTTTTTTTTGTTGTTTTAGTGTGAATATTGTTTGCCTTTCTTAACCTGGGTATAAACTTATTTTTTTTCTTCCTTATCTTTCTTTATGATTCACAGCCCGACTTCACCCACTGCTAGGTCTCTCTTCTCTTGTGCCATACCCCACTCTCCTGCGCCAACCTCAACCAGGTTTTGCCCGCGATGGCAACAATGTCGTCAGCCCATCCCGCCGCCGGACGACCGACATCTCGTGGTCCAGTCCTTGGATGCCACTCTATCACAGCCTTAGTGCACCTGTCGTCAGCGCCACTGCGCCATGTCAGGTGTCTTGCCCAACTCCATTTGAGTTCCATAATATTCTTTCCGATGTCAAAGACCTTCGTACATCCTGGTATCTAGACGTTTGGAACTGGGAAGTCGGTCCACTTTTTTACTAAAATTCATATTAAATGTTCATTTTTTAACGTGAGCATACACTTGAGCATTTTCTTGAGCATTTCCATGTAATGTAACGTTCTTACGAATGGTAATATACAAGCAAAAGCATTTACCTGTAACATTTTCTTCCTTGCGTTCATTTTTGAAATGTCGGACCTATAGCCACAGGTACCGCTCGTGCCTTTGCTTGATAAAATGTTACACCAATACACGCGTTGATTTTTAAAATCGGGCTGTAACAAAACTTCGAGCATCGTGTTCGAATTGCGATTTGATAAAATTTAAAAACGGCCTGTACTTATTTTTGTTGCTGACGATCCTTCAGGAATAAAAACAAAAGAAAAACTGGATCAAACCGGAATGAGAAAGCTTATAAGACAAAATTTAAAACAGAAGACGAACTAGCAGGGGGGTAGAGGGGGGGGTCAGGGGATCAGTCCGGAATAAATCGAATGCTCGACGTTCTGTTACAAGTTAATGCTCTAGTCTTTATTCACCTGAAACGAATTAAGTAGTTTTTTTTTTATATAATAAACTTAGATAGTAAACAACATAATAAATCAGTAAGAATATTATAGGAAATAACCGGTTATATTAAGTTAATAAACATTTGATCTATAGAGTTCAAAGTCAAACTTGTATAGTGAATAGAGCGGGAAGCTGTACCCAAATAAAGACATCCTTGTCAACTTGGTTCTAATGCCCATTTGATTAACTGTGAACCTTTGAAGCTCGACTCTAAGGAGATAAAAATACTGTGGAGTTTGGGTTTTGGATGAATATTTTATTTTGTTGAACTAAACTTGTTGCGACCAACCCGCTCTGGGTCCGCGTGGTAGATTCAGCTCACTCCCTCTCAAAGAGAGGAGTCATGGGAATGGGAGCTATGGGAATATAGGCTGTTATGCTTAACTTATTGAGTGGACAAATAAAATGTTTTTGTTTTTGACCTTTAAATCACTTACAATCAATAACAGGGGATCAAATCAAATTAATTTATTGTTTTATCATGTTTAGACGAGTATCAATGGAGTATTCGGTCAGCTAGACCCACCCGCTTTGCCCATTACGTCTGCGGAGTTTCGCTAGCTAATTGAATTTGACCCGGTACACAAACAGTCGTAATATTATTTGTATTATAGCTACCATTTCCAAGGACAGACATTACCTGAAAATACATAACTGCTTATCATGAAAAATCCCAACCACCTTGAAAGGAGTTCCATTTCAGTTTTACAACGTGCCACGTAACGTTACGGTCCGTCAGTCATAAAACGTGTCTTTGTTACGTACGTTCGCAATAAAAAAGTTAAGTGGCTGTCCAGTTTATAGGTAACCGTATTGTGCACTCTGACCGAAGAAACAAATTAAGTAGATCCGTTATTTTATTTAAGATAAGAAAGAGTTTAGGTAGCTGTTAAAACACTGCAGTGCACTCTTTTATTGCATACATTCGAGACACTTTATGTGCATTTATTTTATTATGTCTGTGTCTAAATCTGGACCGTTTTATGCGAATCGCAACTACAAACTGTTAGGTAATTGCGTAATACACAATCAGAAGCAATGGCTTTTATTTTGACAGTTCAACAACATTCATTGCGTTATTTAAGACCAGACAAATTTTTGGAACATGTGAAGCAATGAGTTAGCAATATCCTTCAAAATAATTTGTTGAAGATCAAGGTCAGGCACAGCTTGTTATCTAGAATTTATGCTGAACTGGGCCTGTTTGGCGCAGTCTTGAGGCACACAATAATTCTTTGTCTGACCAAATAAATAAAATTGAAATTGAATTGAATGGCATACGATACATTAATTCAAAGATTTTTTAGTGTTTGAATATTGCGTGCCTTAATCTCGGTCAAACTAAAACATTTTCTTTCTGCCTTTATTATTTATCTCAGTAAATTGATTTTAAATAGTCTTTATTAACGGAAAGGTACAAAAAGTTCTTATTCTAAACGTAAAACCGCATAATCCAAGCAAAGTTAAATTACTAATTATTTAATTGATACATAATTATATGAAGACTGTTTGGTTATGTAGGGTTTGCAGACCCACATTTTTAAATTAAGTTACCCAAGCTCCCCTTTATTATTTCATTAAAACTATTTACATAATTTTATTTTTATCTATTTTGAGAAGTTGTGTCATAATATATGCTAGGGTTTATACGATGCTCTGTTTCTGCCAATCATCATCTGCTCAAAACATAGCCTTCTCATAACATATATTATTATTCATTTATGAATTATTATTGGTCATTATCTGCCTAGCCTTTGCCCAACTGTGTTGGGGTCGGCTTCCAGTCTAACCGAATGCAGCAGAAAACCAGTATTTTACATGGAGCGACTGCCAATATGACCTCCACAATCCAGTTACTGGAAAATACGATACCCTTTGGTAAGATTCGTTGTCAGACTTTATAAACTGCAGCATTTCCTTCCTAGACTTTCCTTAAAACTAATCTCAAAACATTCCCAGTGATAGTCAAAAACTGTTGTTCCTTCGCCCACTCATTTCTCTCCCTAAGGACCATTTACCACAATCCTGAGCGTTGCACGAGTTACAAATGGAAACACAGTCTGAAATCACACATTTTTCTTTGCAAAATGTATATTTAGGGTTCCGTAGCCAAAATCTGCCAACGGGAACCCTTTTGCTAAGGCTCCGCTGTCCATCCGTCTGTCACAGGGCTGTGTCTTTTAAACCATAATAGGGACGCACTTGAAATATCACAGACCAATGGGGCCCTATTACCAAGGCTCCCCGAAAAAAAAAAACAGTAAAAATATATAAAAAAAATTACTAGAAAACGAAAAATTCTAGACCTCCTATTTTTTTTTTGTCTGAACAAGAAACGTGCTTGTTTCATTGTTTTTGCTCGATCTATTAATAATGGCTGTACGGTGTTACCCTTCGTCTGCGAGTCCGACTCGCACTTGGCCTCTTTTTTTCTTTGCTAAATGTATTTTTTCTACACTCTTTGATTTGATAATTTACGATGTTTGCCTTTTGTTCCGGTACTAAATCAGGACGCTTTTCTTGAAGGTTTTCTTTCCACCTCTTTTTTCACGTTTTCGTATGGTAAGCTAAGGCTGAAGTAATTGCGGTTTCATCGCAAACAGGTTCTGAGGTAGATAAATAAATTGTTGGCGTTGTTTATGTTTTTGAATATTGAGATACCAATTTTTTTTAAAACGTGTTTGTTTTGTTGTAGAAATAAGAATGACAATATTTTTAGTAGAATAAAAAGATAATGTTATTTCACGTTATTTCTGTTATTAAGTTACACTTGTTCCATAAGCACTTTCCCTTAAGAGATTTTTTCTTATTGAACAAATCGAACTTAAACACTAAAACACAAAATCAATTTTTTTTTTCTTATAATATAACCATTTAGACCTAAATAAAGAGCAGTGGTGGCTCAGTGGTAATGGCTGCGACGTAAGAGTTGTAGGTCATGGGTTCGGGCCCGTTTTACTTTGTTTAAAATTAATACTGCTCTCATGAAAAAAATATTCCTGAGGAAACCGTCATGTCCTAGAACCAACAATTCGGAGACATGTGACATCTACCATCCCGCACTGGGCCCGCGTGGTTGATTACGCCCCGTTCCCTCTCACAGAGAGGAGGCCTGTGCACTAGCAATAGGATCATTAGAGGCTGAATTATGCTATACACCTAAATCTATCATTTGCCGATTTTTGTCTTACTGGTTCCGTTTTGACCCGAGGATTAAAAAAACAAACATTTTTCTAAGGGCTGATTTTTCCAACGCCAGATATTTTTTTCCGAGGAATAATATTGAATTTTTGACAGTTCATCCATACAAAATCTGTCAGACGTCAATTTTATTCCACGAATAAAAAATATCGTCGATTGAAAAATCAGCCCTAAGGAAAATAAATCCTGACAATTCCATAAACAATGGGACACTTAATATCGTGTCCAGCGTGTTCAGCTGTTTGCACATTGTAGGACCGGATGGACTCTACTGAAGGTGCCAAACTCGTGTTCATATTCTGGACCAATTCTGTCTAAATTTTTTTTATAGTATATCTTTATTTTTCTCTCTTAAAAAATGTTCAGATAGTTATAAACAGAGACAAGAATTATAGTGTTTTGACAACAATGCACAAGGTATGATCATTTGTGAGACACTGGAATCCATACTAGGATACCCTGTATGTCGGATCGCCAGGCTCTCACCCCGAATTAAAGCTAATTAATATTACAGTGGTAAATTTTCAAACTAGACAAATTATTTATTGAGAGACATTGTTAGCGACACGTTAAGAAGAAGCAGAAAAAATTAATGTTCTAAATAATATAACCTTCACAATAACCTTAAACCTTCGTAGAGGTGAACACCATACCGGAAAAATCCAAATACACATATTTTTATCAATCCCTTATATAATGATCCTTTACTAGCTTTTTAGAGGTCACGGCAAAAAAACCTTCGCAAACTTGTTTACGAATGTTGAATTGATATTATTACCTAGTTAGAGACTTTTTTTTATAGAATGTAAAATACTTTTTTTCGTATGCTGTCATCGTCGAACAAAAAAATATTATAATATTTTTTCTGCTATTTCGTAATTAAAGTTATTTTAATTAATCTTCCTCATAAAATCGTCACATTTCTTTTCACTTCGAGCCTAAGACAGACAGTTGGTGGTTAATAATAATATCAATTCAAGATTCAGAAATTCGATTCGAGCTAGTCCGAAAATCTGACAACCAGACTCGCCAAGGGGTATCATGTTACCCATTAACCGGGTAATGAAGGCGTGATAAGCAGTCGCTCCATATAAAATAATCGACTCAAACATAATTATTATGTAGTTAGAAAATGATGTTCGTCAGTCCATTAGTTCCCTGTTCCCGTACGCAAAATACGCGCATTGACGTGGAGTTGCGGACACCAGCCCATATTACCTATTACAACTAGTTCCCTGTGTCAATTGGTTGTCATGGCATGTGTATGTGATGCGGAGGAATAAGGAAAATGTCGTGAGGAAAGTTTTGAGTTTGAATATGGATGTCTATAAGAGTAGGTGAAGACCTGATGGACGGAGGATGGATGGACTGTGTGATATAGCTAGAAAGGGGGTGATTAAAGTCTTTCAGACCATATTTCAGCCATGGCGGCCAATCCCAACGGAGACTAGCCTTCGGCGCGGTAGATATTATAGTGGACAAGTGTGCGCGCAGACATAGGTGCACTCCCTCTTCCCTCACTCTCATAGTCCGATGGGACGGCTATCCGACACGTCCGGAGAGAGATCAGGCGCAGGACCAACGACTTAACGTGCTTTCTGCGGCACGGAGGGGTCTTGATATGTAAAGATGGTCACCCATCCACGGACCAACCACGGCAAGCGTAGCTTAACCTGATCGATCGAGCCGCGTGGCTGTTATTACTTAGCCACAAGCCCCTCTTTTGTTTTAAACAATTATCGCCTTAAAAAGAAGTTTTGATAATAATCATGTTAAAATAGTTAAGAAGACCTTGTCCCAGCCCTTAACTATCGATAAATCTATAGAAAATAGAGGGCACGGTAAATAATTGTATCCATTTAATGCTTCGGCTTCTGTTTCAAGGTAAATGAGTACTTTATCATAATGTCAGTATTTATCAATATAAATACAAGTGTTAATGGATTTATGGTGTTTTTTATAAATAATTATGTACAGTAACAATGCTCTCATTTATATGGAGGTATTGTTCTGACAATTTATGTGTTTGTATAATTGTATAATAAAGATGTCTTCATCAGTCATATGGCTGTTCCTTCTTGGACTGTTTGCCAAAGATGGTTGTATTTGTTATTGAATGAGTCATGATAGACAATACCATATATTTTCTTCTCAAACACGGGATTGTCAAGCCCGTCAAGTAGGTATCATGGACATAACTGGAGGCCAATTTCCGATATTAAAAACATGACTCAGCGACGATTAATGTCAAAAATGTAGGGAAATTAGAGAGGTATTTTTGACAGATTAAGACTGAGATCAAACTGAACTTTCTTAAAATTACGAGAATCGCCCCTCTGTTCCTTTTCGGGTAACCACTTCTTATATATTTAATTTTCTTCATCTTTTTAACTACTGAAAATCAGCACTGTGCTGTGGGTATATAGCACAGCATCTTGCTGAGTGAAAGCCTTCTTGGCACAGTCATGACGTGCAGCCGTTGACTATTTCTGCTTTGTGCTCATGATTATAGATATAATTTGTTTTTATTAGGGTTCCGTACCTCAAAAGGAAAAACGGAATCCTTATAAGATCACTTCGTTGGCCGTCTGTCTGTCCGTCTGTCAAGACCCCTTTTCTTAGGAACGCGTAAAGAACGCGTAAAGTTATCAAGTTGAAATTAATATCAAATTCTCAGGGCTGCAATCCCTTGAAGCAATGAAAAAATCAAACTTCTAGGTCAACGCAATCGGCAACGGGCGTTTATGTTCTGTATATGCCGCATATTTTGACACTCGCAAGGGAATCAAAACCTATAGGGTACTTCCCGTTGACCTAGAATCATGAAATTTGGCAAGAAGCATTGTCATGTAGCACAAGTATAGGAAAAAATCCGAAAACCATAAATTTGTAGTTACATACCTACTTTTTTACTTATTTTAGAATTAATTATCTTTTTGTATGCAAGTGTTTCTGTGACAACTAAACCAATTTTTCTTTCTTTTCTAACTGACTGTGGGTGAAGTAAAACATTGTCAGGAAACCTAAATTTATAACTAAAATAACGTCTGTAATCTCCGAAGCGTTAGCAGAAGTAAACCCATGTTTCGCCAATTATGTTCAAGTCCCATGTAATAAGGGGCGCGCCTAACGGCCTGGCAACGAACTCGAAGCTATCAGCGGCAGCTTAGCGCGGGGCGGCGAGCGGTAAAAGCAAATATACCAAAATGTATGAAACATGCCTCGACGCACAGCTCGCAGCGTCAACGCTAAACAAAAGAAACCGCGCCGCTTGCCGCTAAGCCAAAACTCGGGGCCGGGCGGTAATGCCATCAACCGGGCACAAATCCAAACTCCGGGCTCAGAAATTCCAGATGGAAAAACTTAATAACAGTTTTCTGACCTGGGAATCGTACTCAGGACCTTATGCTCAACGGTAGAGCTTGCGAATACTGAACCAACAGAGGCAGTCAAGGCTATACTAATACTCTTAGTAGTCTGGAATACTGAACCATCTGCTCTTAATTTTTTTGTACACCTATGCTTTGCTATGGAAAATCTCGGGTCGGTATTTTTCCATGTACAGACGCCACCACATCAGCTACCCGAAACTGTCAAATTTTTCCATTCAATCTTGAACCTAATACTTTAGCGATAAAGTTGAAAATCTATTAAGGAAATTTGACAGATTGTAGTAGCTTGATGTGCTAGTGTTTGTACATTTGACGGAATACCAACTGACATGGAGGTCGAAGGCCTTTTCCAGCTAAGCACCGTTGTAGGTTTATTATTTTGTTAGTTTTTTTGTATATTAAATGAAAAAATAAACCGTTACCTATATTTTTTACAACAATTAATTTACGTACATGATACAATCAAATAGAATATTTTATTTGCATAACTCCTTGACAGTTCCGTGAGATTCCGCGCAGGCGCGCCGGATTCCGCGTACCGAAAAAAAATACATTGGCGGTGAAAAGCTACGTTTAATTAATTGCTTTTAGGTAACTGTTAATCACGCTAACTTGACCAGCACCCTTATTGCGTAACACACTATCAATCGGAATCTGAATCAATTAGAAGTAAAATGCTAATCCATTGCTTCATAACTTCGAAAAATGTGTCTGCTCAACACGTAAATAACGCAATGAATGTTGTTGAACTGTCAAAATGAAACCGATTCCGATTGATAATGTGTTACGTAATTGTCCCGTTGGTTCGTGAAATCTCACTAATCATGTAGCACACACTTGACCGGTTTTTTTTCTAAATATTCAATAAACAATATTAATAACTTCCTAATTAGCGACTAATGTAACATAACACAAAGGTATTGCGTTTCCTATTTGCGTTAAACGCAATAAAATACACAAGTTAACGTTTGACAAACACATGTTAATGAGAAAAACAATGGCCTTTTCCCATGGAAGTATGCATAACTTTACTGTTTTGTCTAGGTATTTTATGATCATACTTATAACTAAACTAATTATTATTAATATAACACAAGAAGACGTGCTACGGACTAGATCAAACGATTTGGTCTTAAGAGCCAAATTAGATCTGGTTTGAAAATATCTTTGTACGCGAGAAAATTCGATGCTTTTATGGTTTGGAAAATTTTATTTGAAACCAGAATTTTATTACACCTTCAAGTATTCTTCATCACCAAACAGTATATTAGGTAACAATGCTGAGATGCGATGATGAGATCTGTAAGGTCAAATTTCACCAATGAAACTGAACGCACTCAGCCCATCTAACCCACGTTCAAGTGTCAGTGTCATCATCATTGTGGAATATTGATACTGACAGCTCTTCAACGCGAATTATATTTGTGCTGATCGCGTTCAGTTTCATTGGTGAAATTTACTATAAGATGCAACGAGAACAACCTACATTCGTGTGTCTATACTGACCATTTCGACAAAGTTATCGCATGTCGATAAAACTGATAGGATACTGGTCTAAGGTCTCTCTAAATCAGACAACAGACGCCCTGGGCGTTGGGAATCGACAGCCGATTCCCGGCCACCGTAGGCGCGGGCTTGCGGACGGCGAGCAATGAGCAGCTCGCCGTCTGGTAAGGACCAGACCCGGGTCGACGGCACGATGTGTTCTACGCGCGCCTCAGAGCCATACCTCACCGGGACGCCATGGCTGCGCAGCTAGGTCACTCCGCGCAGAGCGGGAGAAGTTATTTGATAATTTCCCACCCAAAGAAAAAAAGTCTCTCCAAAACAGATGTTTATCCGAGTTGGTAAGCAGGTTAGTGACCGCAAGGTACTCTTTTGTGCCAGTGACGCTATTTATGTAGTCAACAGAAATATGTGCTATGTATTTTTATTGGCAAGTTGTTTTACTAAAGGTAGTTGTCGATCGGTCCTTATAAGCTTTCGCTACCGGTGATAAAGTGCACCCAACACTCCTATGTCCTAAATAATGTTAAAAATAATACCTTCATAGAAATAAGTAAAAACATCTTCATTTTTTAGGGTAATAAGTAAAGCAGCTACACATCTTTGGTAATACTATAGTTACGTTAGCAAAAATGCCAGAGTTTCAATAGAAATAAGTCCAGCACCCTAACTGCGTAACACACTATCAATCTCAATCTGAACAATTTTGAAGGCTACTGCTAATCCATTGCTTCATATATTCGAAAAGTGTGCCTGCTCAATAACGAAAATAACGCAATGTATGTTGTTGATCTGTCAAAATGAAACGCATTGCTGCTGATAGTGTGTTACGCAATTATCCCGCTTGTTCGCACGAGCGATTTATTTCCGCGGCGATTTATTTTTCGCACACTGGATTTTCAACGCACTCCTTAGCACCATAATCTGCCTAGTCTTTTCCCAACTGTTTTGGGGTCGGCTTTCAGTCTAACACCTTCCCTGCGGCTACGCTAGATTAATACTTACTTCCAGTGCTGTACAAGTCACATACTTCCCGTATCAAGAATGCCTGATATGCGTTACGACGTCTATTTTCCCGTACGTAATCTTGACTTTAAACCATCACAGAGACATGGAAAGTCTACAGATATTTTTTTTGTTGTACTAATCAATAGGTTACATCCTTGTGTATATATAGCTGCAGTCGCACGGGGTTTTAAGCAATATCTTAAAAGTTACAGGTATTTTGGAAAAGGTTGATATTACGGGAAAATACTTGTCGTGGCGCATGCAACAGTCACATTGCTAGGGATGGGGTGTAACAAGTAACATATTTTTCTGTTTCAGATTTATTATTGTTTATTCAGATCGTACACAATCAACGAAAACTATTTTTTAACAAAAGTAATAATTAATTATGTTAACAAAAACAGTAACTTCTTATTTTATATTATTATTGATTTTACTAATGGTCATACACAATCAGCAAAAACCATTTTTAACAAAAATAATAATTAATTAGCTATGTTAATGTTAACATTTTAACAAAAACAGTAAATCTTTATTTTATATTATTATTTATTTTAGGTGCTTATAAAAGCTAAATTTAAAAACGTGTTTACTGGGCACAACACTACGGCTAACTGAGGGCCGCGCGCGCGCACGTTCAGTGCGGTACGGGGTTTAGGATACGGCCAAATAGTTCCCGTATCGCACTATTGTAAAATAATTACCTTTCTGTGCGTTACGAAAAAATAATTCCCGTACATTTTTATTCGTAAATTTTAATATACTTCAAGCAAGGACACCGGCAATACAGGTGTCTCTTTTTTACTTGTACGAATACTTGAAGTAATCACCCCCGCACGGAGTGCAAAACAAGGACAACTAGCTGCCGCACAGAGCGAAGCTCAATTACAACCAAATACTTCCCGTAACGCACTGAATGTGCTAAACGGATGCAGCTGAATACCAGTATTTTACATGGAGCGACTGCCTATCTGACCTCCACAACCCAATTTCTGGGTAATACGATACCCCTTGGTAAGACTGGTTGTCAAGCTTTCGGGCTTCTGACTACCCGTAAAGACCGTCAAAGATCCACGAATGACAGCCGGGACTAACGGCTTAAGTGCTTTCCGAGGTACGGAGGGGTCTCGGTATGTAAAGGTGGTCACCCATCCACAGACCAACCGCGGCAAGCGTAGCTTAACCTGATCGATCGACCCGTGCGGCTGTTATTATTTAGCCACGGGCCCCTCTTTAACCACGAACGCACTCCTTAGCACCGAGAGTTGAAATCCAACAGTTTGTGTTTTTGACGCGGTGCCGCTGGTATGTGCTCCGTTGGATTCTCAAAACTCGGGTCAACACCGACAGTTGAAAATCCAGTGCGCGATAAAATCTCGCCGTGATATTTTCACGTCTGTGCGAACGTGGGCTAAGCCAGCTTATACTGATTTAGTTAAGGGGATTACAGGACCTAAACGCAAAAAAATCAAGTTTTATAAGGCCTAAAAGTATTATGATCGACTACAGTAAACAAAATCAGAAAAATATATGATATTCTTCAGGATATATGCTAGGTAGATAGTGTGTTGAAAACATATTACAACTAATTTGATACGATAGAAAAAGTCATGAAGATACCTCTAAAAACTTTATTTTTACAATAAAAACCATACTAATATACATACTAAAGCACTAGTGTTTTAATTTTTTAGTCCAAACAATAGATTTTTTGTAAATAGATAATTTCTTCATATTTTGCAATAAATTACCAGCGTTGTGTCATCGCGCTTTCATTTCTTTTCTATGCAGTCCGACAGTGACAGGTTATGTAGTCCCCTTAACACTGAGACTAGCAGTTGAAATAACCGTTTCATATGAATTTTAAAGCAAAACCCCAAATAAAAACAATCAAAAGATGTGTTTAATGAAACGGTTATTGTGTAGAAAAACTTGGAAAAAAATGGGGTTACGTCTGTTTTACTCCATTATTGCAATGTTTTTCTGAATTTACGTAAAAAAATATTACGCAAGAAAGTGAATGCGCTTTCTTTCGATCGGACGATATTTTTATTGTTTTTTGTAGTGCTTAAGTTTAAAAATAAAGTTGGTTCAACAAAAAGTGTCTTACATACAGTTTCTTTAAAATTTCGCCCGAGCGCGCGTCTCCTTTTTAAGGAAATTTCTCGCCGGCTGGTCGATACTTCACGTGACCAGAGCTGGGTCGTTCTTTGCTCAAAGAATTAGCATTGCCATTCAACGTGGCAATGCTGCCAGTCTTCTGGGCACGTTTCCGGATAACAGCGATGCGGACGAGTACTTCGACGCCTAAGTGTCCTTTGTTTTATTTTTTTTTTATTTATTTGTATAGTAAGTTAGTTAGTCATTTATTTTAGTATCTAGTGTACGAGTATAATATAGTTATACTGTAATTATTATAGTTAGTAAATGTTTCTTTAATATATTTTTAGGTCATTTTTCTCTCCCTCTCCACCCATCAACATTTGTTTATATTCTTCACTCTTTTAGTCACATGCGTTTCCACCCTCCTCTTTTTGTTAGGTCAGCATCCAGAAAAATCTTATCATCATACTTTATTGAAGTACGGAGTACGCTCACATAATTGCTTTTAAACCCCCAGTTTCAGTAACTGCTTGATAGTTCCTGGGACACGACACAAGCAGTTTGTATCGGAATCTTTAGATCTCGTATAATAGTCATTTTGACTGGTTAGGCAACATTTCGTCAATATCTGAACGAAAACTCTTATTCTGGGCAATGTGTTCAGGCAACAAGGAAATAAAGACACGATTCGCGTTCATCATTTACCTACGAGTATATACCTAATGTTTTGCTTAAATTACGCAAACAAGTTAACTTGTTATTTTACTAAAACATTTAAAAAAAACGTGTTTAATAAACAAAACACGTTTCGTAAGATACACGTTTCTTCGACTTCTGTCATCACTCATCAGTATAATTATTGTTCACTAGCAGCGCTGCGCGGTTTCACCCGCATAAGTTTCGATCCCGTCGCACAGTGTTTTTATTTTGCCTTAGTTGTGGACATGCCAGTTTTATTTTTATTTTTTTCTTTGTAGATTAAACCTTAATAAATCATTCCAAAAAATACCCGTTTTGATATTTCACTTCAATAAGGAGATCAGATACAAATATTTCAGTGAAAGGTCACTGACCTTCTTGAAAAAGTTTTTCGTCTATATTTCATGAATAAAGCAAATGTCAGTCCCTTGTAATACAAATTAATTGTTGGTTTGAAATATATACAGTGTCAAAATTGCAAGTCCCTAACGTCATACAGGAATGAGAAAAATTATATTTCTTTTAATAAACGAAAAAAAAAAAATATTAAGTATTTACGGGTTGCATTCTATATTTTTGCATAATATACTTATGTATAGTACCTTGAACTTGAGAAGATTCTAAATATGTATCTAGCGAGATATTGGAAATAATGCGTTTCTAAGTTTTTCACAATTTTAAAATTCAATGTTTCCGAAATCCTGGGTTTGTTGCATCTGTTTTTTTTTTTGCACCGATAGATATTATAGTGATCAACATAATTATAGGCATTAAAAAAAACGCGACCATGGAGAGAATCACCGGAAAAAAAAAATTACAAAATCATAGAAAAAAAAATGATTCTGACCCGTGTGAGCAAGATTTTTAAAGCTTTAAAAAAAATTGGTTTCTATAGTAAATTTCTATCACACCTTAAAACATTCAGTGTAAAAATCAAACACAAAAACGAGATATTGTTTTTCTATGGTGTTGAAGAATTTTTATCAAACTTATTATTTTTCTTAAACTATAGTAGTTAGAGCCGGCAGAGTTTTAATAAGAGTTTTGTTTAATTGTTGGCTTTCCAAAAAACACATAAAAGGAACATGTCCGCAAATAAGGCAAAATAACACACTGTGCGTGGGAATAACGGGATAAAAAGTATCTTATATGTTCATCCTGGTTATAAACTATTTGTGTGCCAAATATCATCTAAATCTGTTCAGCAGTTTTTGCGTGAAGAACTAACAAACATACAAACACACTCACAGTGTGATGTGATGTGATTATCATAATTATCATATATCATTATCATCTTTATTTGCTTCCTACAGCAGTCCACTGCTGGACTAAGGCCTCTCCAATTGCACGCCATTCAACTCGGTTAAGTCACTTAAGTGGCAGTGGGCAGGGCACATTGCTCGCAGAACAGATGGCCGATGGGGCCGAAAGGTTCTGGAATGGCAACCGCGTACCGGAAGATGTAGCGTTGGAAGGCCTCCCACAACGTGGACCGACGACCTTGTGAAGGCCGCAGGAACCTGTTGGATGCGAGAAGCATAGAACCGGTCGAAGTGGAGGTGCTTTGGAGAGGCCTATGTCCAGCAGTGGACGTCTTTCGGCTGAAATGATGATGATGATGATGAACTCGGTTATCGGCTACTCTCATCCAGCTGCTACTGGCCACACTGTGAAAATCGTCGTTCCATCTCCATCAAGGGCGTCTTACCTTATGTCTACCGATTCGCGGTCTTGGACCCAAGAACACGTCTACCCCAACGGTCATCGGTTCTTCGGCAAATATCGCCGGCTCATTGCCTCGTCTGCTTGCTTATTCTGTGAGCTATGTCGACAATCCGTCAGACACTCCAAGCATAGCCCGTTTAATGCTGTTACAATGGTTTAAAGCTAAGGTACAATTACGCACCAGAATAACTATTCACAACCATCCGACAGGCTATCTTATCGAATATGACACATTTCAATAAACTGATTTGCCTTGCTCCCCAGAGCAAACAGCCGTCGGATGAATAGCGGTCGTCTATTTGATTTAAACTGACAACATTTTCGGGTTTCGGACTTGTGAATAGCGTTTAGAGGACTCCGAAGATAACGTTGATTGATGTTCGATACGGTACGGAAGCGTATCGGGTGGTTGTGAATAGCTATGCAGTAGATCACAGCAAAAAGTATAAAATTAATTGTTAAAATATAAATAAAATTAGGAAACAATAAATAAATCTTATTAACATTCACAGAGAGAAGGCCTGTGTCCCAGCATTAGGAACATTATAGGCTGAATAAAACATTAATTATGTAAATTATAACATGTATTTTATTGAGTTTTGTTATAGGTATATAATAAATTATCTGGCAAGGTCAATTAAACATAATACATTAAATTATAATCTTTGCGTATGTAACAATTTATTGAAACGACTATGTATGGTATCTGTTTATGTTAAATCCCTTTTTTGTTATTTATGTTTTCGTTTATTAGGACGTATTATGCTTCAAACTTCCAAACAAAGGCACTCAAAACCCACAAAGCATTTCTCGGTCTTTTAGGACCATTACTTTTAGCAATCACTGAAAGGATCATATTATTGTTATCTCTTTTATTTCATTATTTACATAAAAATTGTATTTTAAATATTAGGATATAAAAAATATAAAACATTTAAAAAAAAAAAAAAAAAATAGTAGCCCACCGGTACCGGGAATAGGGTCCAAGCTACCAGCGGTCAGGGCTCCAGAGAAAGGAACCTCCTAACAATGCGGGCCGTGTCCAGAAGTACCGCTTTCTGAATTATTGTTATTATAATTATAATTATTGATAATGTTTATTTATGTAGGATTAATTTAAGATGTGTACTTAAGCTAAACTACTATAAAAGCTTGTTTATGAACGAGTGAAAGAAAGAAAAGATGACGATTCATGGAAAATGAGAAAGACATGTGGAGATTATAAAAGGCGTATTTTATTAAATAAACTGTTGTTATGTACGACCTTGAAGTTTTCCTGGAGATCCCACACACTACATTTATGTCTGTTATGTTTGTATGTAATTATGACGCTAGCTCAGGTATGCAATTGACGCAAGAGTTACGCTATTTCTATAAATATATAAAATAAAAGTAAAATTGTACTATAGTCACTGTAATTATCAGAAATATGCGGCAATTTATGAGGTTTCTACATGTTTAACCGACTTCAAAAAAGGAGGAGGTTCTCAATTCGGACGTTTACCTATATATTTTTTTTGTTTTTTTTTTATGTGTGTTCGGGCATAACTCCGTCATATATACATGGATTTGCAAAATTCTTTTTTTTTTCGAAAGAAGTTTTCCGAAATGGTCCCATTTAAATTTCGTAAAGGTCTGATAATGAGTTTCAGAGACAGACAACGGAACTCTTCAATAAATGCCAGCATTTTTTTAAGAATTTATTTAATTAACCGACTTCAAAAAAAGGAGTTTCTCAATTTGGTTTACTTAAATATTTTTTTAATGTATGTTCGGGTATAACTCTGTGATATTATGACGGATTTGCAAAATTTTCAAATTTTTTAATGGATAAGTTATGCCTCAGGAGTGGTCTCTTATACATTTTGTTTGGGTAGCTTTTCAGTTAGCTTCAATAATAGGATTTTGTTCCACTTGTTTATATTGATGATGTTTTAATAGCTTCCCGTCACTAACATTACATAGCAATTAGTGTTATATGAATTGGTAGGTGCAACAAAAAAGGAAAAAATAAAAACCAACCGACTTCCAAAAATAAAAACACTAGAAAGTGAAAAATAACTTTACTTTCGGATGTCGGTGTCAAAAAACGAAAATGCGAAACCAACGACACCGACTTCCGAAATAAAAAAATATTTTTCACTTTGTAGTGTTTTTTTTGGAAGTCGTTTTTTTTTTTTTTTTGTAAAAAAGTATTTTATTTAAGTACTTAATTATTTATTAATATTTCCCTTGCAACTATCATTACTGGTGTATGTACTCATAACATCGGGCTCGCTAGTCCGAAGCCATGTATATAATTATACCCATAACGATTTCAATAATTATCAACATCATCATCATTTCAGCCGAAAGACGTCCACTGCTGGACATTGGGCCTCCCCCAAGCACCTCCACTTCGACCGGTTCTTTGCTTCTCGCATCCAACGGGTTCCTGCGGCCTTCACAAGGTCGTGGGTCCACCTTGTGGGAGGCCTTCCAACGCTACGTCTTCCGGTATGCAGTCGCCACTCCAGAACCTTTCGGCCCCATCGGCCACCTGTTCTGCGAGCAATGTGCCCTGCCCACTGCCACTTAAGTTTGGCTATTCTTCGGGCTATGTAGGTTACCTTGGTCCTCCTGCGAATCTCCTCATTTCTGATTCGATCACACAGAGAAACTCCATTATCAACATCATCATCGTTTATTTGTTTTCAGATCATAAAATCCACTTTGTTAGAAATTACACAACTTAAACAGTAGTGTTAGTTCATCCATAATAATTACGCAATAAAAAAACACAACAAACACAATTACAACAAAACAAAACTAATAGTTATCCCAGTTGTGTTTTGTTTTGTTGTAATTGTTTTTCGTGTGGTTTTTTTTTTCTGAAATTCTGGTCACGTAGTCATCGTCAGGCATCGTCTGAACTGTCATACGATCGCTACGTGATCCTAAACGTCATCGCATTAGGGTTAAAAGTAATCAGGAAACACTAATCTTAGAGACGATTTATAAATAATTAATCTTAATTGATAGGCAATTTTCATAACATTTTCATATAGCTTAAGGTAGGGGAGCCCAGAGGGTTTTTGAGGAAGCTTATGCAGGGCGAAAAGTTGAAAGGTAGCTGAGTAGGTGCGGCATGATGAGGGAACACCGAAAATATATTTGAAAAGTTTCATGCCGCACCAGCATCCCGCATCAATGAACTTTTCGCTCTGCATATGCTTGCTCAAAAACCCTCTAGGCTCCCCTACCATTAATTGTATCGGCATAATCTCTAAAGCCGACTCTTTCTTATGATCAGTAGTGCTGCGCTACTGCTGAACTGTGCACGCGCGAACCGTATCGCGACTCCTGCGCAGCGGTCACGAAGTTTAATTCGAATTTCATAAATTAATTAATTGCGGAATTGAATGCTAATTGTAAAAGTAGTTCCGAATTTTTTTTATGGTAATATTTTGAGTTTGTTTCATTTAAATATTGTTTATCTTTTATGTGAAGTAATTTTTTTTTTAACTCTTAAGAGAATGATATAAATATTTTGAAACTGAAACTGGGACTACTAATATCATTTTACTTAGAAAAATTATAGTAAATAAAGTGCGTTACAATTTGTGTCTAACTACATGACAATATAGTGCAAACTTTTTGAAAATGGCAGCAGTACCGTTAGTTCGTCAGGCCATTGTGGGGGCCGCGTTGGCCCATGCCGCCCCACCGGTCAACCCAAACGCCACCCCCATTGTGTTTGAGGAGGGTCAGGAAAGCCAATGGACCCCGGCTGCTTTGGAAAGGGCCGGATCCACTTTGAAGGCACTGAATCGCATGGCTAAGCGACCGCCAGTGCACATCGTTTTTGAGGATGTCAATTACACTGTCAGCTCACATAAAGGTATGTGTTTTTTTTATATAATTATGGCTTTTTCCATAAAAAATATGTGTATCGATTTATTTTTGGTTGAAAATGTATGTTAAACAGTTGTTAGCCGAAAAATTTACTTAATAATGTGTGGAAAAGCACGAAATCAGGTACGAAGGTAAAAAAAAAGGTTTTTGAAGAAAATTCCACCTAGATTTTGCAGCATTATGTTCATACGGCCTAATAATTCTGTTTATTTGCGTCAAAAATGTAATTTAAGCTAAAAAGTGTATTTAAATATTTTGGGCACATACCCGTAACATTGAAACATTGTGCAACACTTAAGAAAAGGCTTGTTTCACTTATCCAATAGAGCCATTTACAATCTACGTCGCCGCGAATCTCTTAGGGAACTATTTAAAAAGGTTAATATCATGACGGTACCTTGCCAATTCATTTATGAAAATATTATGTACGTTAGAAAAAATCAACATCTTTTTAATAAAATAAGTGATAGACATAATTTTAATACTAGAAATAAAGATAAATTAGATCAACCTTTTTTCAGATTATCTAAAGTACAGACATCTTTTATGGGGTACTGTGTTAAATGCTACAACAAAATACCTTGTGACATATTGCAATTAAATGAAAGAAAATTTAAAACTCATATTAAAAGTACACTTTGTAAACAAGGATATTACAAATTAGAAGATTACATCCAAGATAAGAATGCTTGGAAACATGCTGGTCCTGCTCCATAGGACAATCTAGAGTCTAGACAAAATCAAACTGGTCGCTAATTTAATTTATATATTTTTTTATGACATTAGTTTTACTTTTTGTGGCTACAGTAACTCACACACTTGTTAAAATTATATAAAAATAATCTACTTTAACAATAGTTGTAAATATGTGAGCACCATGTATCTATCACATAATTGATTTACCTGTCATTGCTTTATTTTTAATTCTTTTTACCTTTTGTTGGCAGACTAATTTTTATTCTAGATGCATCGTCTTCACATATAATTATATAATTAATGTACCTATACAGAACTTGTAAAACATTTTAAAAGAGTAACGGTGGAGTTTCTTGCCCATTCTTCTCCATACGAAAACTACCTTTTGGAATGGGCGACTAGAATCAATTGTTTTTACTATAATTTTTGACGTTCAAAAGTGCCTTTACTGTGCCTAATTGAAATAAATGATTTGACTTTGACTTTGACTTTATCACCAGATAAAGTAAAATATAACATCAAAAAAACACGTTTTACTGCCAAAAATAGTAATTGATCACCAAAATTAAAACTCAATTTTATTGTAAAATATCTAGGTAAATGTATTTGTATTCTCATTTGCTCGCTCTTGCATCCTATCCTATGTCTACGGAGCCCCGTTTGACGGGGCTCCTATTTCTGTGTAAAGGGTTTACAGTAACCTAACCAGACCTAACCTCGGGGTACCCAGCTAGAACTATTGTAATTTTAGACTTAATTTTTTTGGTTTTTAATTTACATTTTTGGTGGTCATTATAATTTTAACCACTTAAGAAAATACGGGTAGCACGAACTTCGACGCGCAACTTGTTACCACGAATTCAGTACATGATTCTGGATCGTTATGCTCTGTGATAGTGTTGAACGTATTCACAAGGTATTTAAAAAAAAATTGCTGTATTGCATTTTTCTATGGAACAGCAGTTTTTTTTTTTATAATCGACGATTAATATCTACGCTAGGGGGGAGAATCATGACTGTATTGAATTTGTGGTCACATTTTGCGTGTAAATGTCCTTGCCACCCCTGTATATCCTTATAATATGTTCTTATCATTATAATTTGTAATAAGATATGTAATACAAAAGCGTTTCCTTTCATCTTTGTAGAGCTCAATTTCCTTTCGGATCAATAAAAAACAACATACATAGGTATGTTGTTTTTTTTTGTTGTGTGTGTATTGGGTGATACAATAATATTATTACAAATAGTTGTAATAATATCATCAAATTAAAATGTTAAAACAAATTTATTTATCTTAAGTTTTTGTCAATATCGTTAATCACGATTCATTTGTTATGATAATACATCACAGTTTCGTATCAGCATAATAGGATACCTGAATAACTATACATAAATAAAAAATAAAGCCAATATTTTTGGTAATTATTATGATGATTCATCATTCAAGAGGAAAAATCCTCTAATAGACATACTGATTTTTCTGTGGGTGGTATTTAAGTACGAAGTATTTATTTCAAATAAACCAAACTACAGGCACTTTTGAATTGTCAAGGGGTCGGTTTGTTAGAGAGATGAAGCTAGTTGCCCATTCCAAAGCGTAGTAGGTACTAGGTACCTATGTAGAAGAACGGGCAAGAAACTACACTGTGTTAAACCATAATCCGCCACTTGGATCCAGTGCGGATAATACAATATTTTGATTTGAAAGAGTGTCAATGGAGTTTGTTCACCGTTCTTCTCCATAGGAACCTACTACGTTTTTTAATAGTCAACTAGCCTCATCTATCGAACTGACCGACTCCATGACAATTCATAAATAAATAAATAAGCCAATAATTCTTCCATATTTTACATAGACGACATTTTAAATAATATAATATATAATTTTATATATATAAAAAGGAGGGGAAATAATCAAACGGCATCAAAAAAATCTTCCGTAGCGCTGTCATCTGGAAAATTACCCAAAAGGCTGGCAGCATTGTTAGTACCTATGTGGTTTAGTATAGGAACCTCATGGAGAAAAAAGAAAGTGATTTTCATATGGATTGACATTGCCATATGAAAATCTCATTTCTTTTTTCCATGATGTTCTGGTAGACCTATAGTTTGATTACATCTAGTTGTTAGTATTATTAGTTTAAATTTTTTTTAATTTAGATTTGAGCTATGGACCCCATCATGGGTGAAGGCCTCCAGCATTTTCCATTTAGTTCGATATTTTCTAATTTCCATCGATTCTTTGCCTGCTATTTCATTTATATCATCTATCCATCGTTTATTAGGTCTACCAACTTTCCTCTTTCCTTCTAGTCCTTTCCATTTTGTGGTTTTTACAGTTCATCTTTTTTGTCTGTTAGACGGGCAACATGGCCGGCCCATAGTTCATAAGCGCCTGTAAATGGTTGAATTGAAATAAATGCTTGCCATATTTTCTTTCCATGTCAGCGGCTGACTATCACTGAACAATATCTGAAGGTGAAAACTCCTCTTGGCTCTTGGTAATTTTCAACTTTAAAGATCGTACCCAACTTTGCCCAATTATGAGTATTTTACCCAAATGACCCATATTTTATTAAACCAAATGATTGATATTTAATTGCATAGACATCTATTACCAATCTGCGTCATGGTTGACGTCATTCTAAGCTTTTTAGAAGCAATGAGTAACTAAAATCAAGTTTTTCCGTGGAATGGAATCCTTGGGTGGAAACCTGTCCTAAAACAGATTACCATAACAAATTAAGTATACCTTCAAGTATAATCTTCAAATGGGATTTTATAATATTCATTATTATTTTTGTGACCATTTTTAATTAGCAAAGATGAATATTGAAATGGTTTCATAATAATACGCAACCTGATACGAGAAAAAGCGGTCAAGTTCGAGTCGGACGCGTACACGAAGGGTTCCGTGCCACAAGGTATAAAACGCCGAAAAAAAATCAGCTGTTCCCTACATTTTGACGAGTTATGCGAACATAAATGTAGGGAACAGTTTTTTTTTTGTTTTTTTTTAAGGGGGTGACTGCCTAGATGCCGACTACTCGTAATAGAGAAGTATGGAAGAAAAATACATGTTGCGCCGACCCCAAATAAATTGGGATAAGGACAGAAGGACAGGAGAATGATGATTTATACTTTATTGTACACCAGAAACATCATTACAAAGAAAATAAATTAAATACATATTATTTCATACATACATACAATGGACGGCCTTTTTGCTTTCTGCGATCTTTAACTACCTATAATCCTATAGACTATTAAAACCTATTTAGCAGAAAATATTTTAGAAGTTAAATAAATATGCATCGAATTAATTCCTCGTTAAATAAAAGAAGAAGCAACATGATTTTGTCTGGCTAGACAAAAAACTATACTGACCTCCTAGGTCAGTATAGTTTTAAACTCTAGCTTATAATTTTACACACTTCATAATCAAGTTATTTTACTTTATATTATGAATTATTCAAATGACTTAATTTTTTAGTCAAGGTGACGTTATTTTTAGCAAAAGTTTCCAGCAATAGTTTCTAGCTTGTAGCTGAGTTATTTACTCACCGAAATAAAACCTTATTTAAAAGTAACCTCAACTAGGTTTGTTTCTTATGTCAAACTGTCAATTACGTTTAATTTTTCCTCCCCAGAGTTAACAGTTTGTTCAGCAAAATGCAGCAAAATCGTGTATAGTGTGCTACTTACTCATACATACATAATCAGCCTATAATGTTCCCACTGCTGGGACACAGGCCTCCTCTTAGTGAGAGGGAGTGGGCCGTAATCCACCACGCGGGCCCAGTGCGGGTTGGCAGATGTCACATGTTCTTTCAGGTTTGGTCCTATTAAATTTTCTGTTTGCATTAGTGTCAGCTATCTATTTATAAAAAAAAAAAAAATAAACACCGTTATCCTCTTAAAAGGTCATTGCACTCATCATTATGAACAACTTTTACTATAGGACCAAACCCGAAATCGTGAAAAAAAATCAGCTGTTCCCTACATTTATGTTCGCATAACTCGTCAAGATGTTTCAAAACGTGGCAACCATTTATAAAAATAAAAAAATGGCATACCTACCTGATATATGCCAAAAAAAATTCAATCCCATTTCGTGATAAAGTTAACAAGCATCACTAGGTACTTGTCTGTCACCCCTTTCTAGCCGAAATAAATGAATGTGGATTTATTATCATAATCACTAAGCTTAGCTAAATGAAAGGTAGCTATAATTTTTCAAATCCTAACTTGGTGATAACGATTTTAATTCAGGTTTCAATTCTCAAAATTAAACACGACCAAGCTACCTCTACACTTGATTATAAATTAACATGTCATAATGGAGTGGGCTGTGGTCGCAACCACAAACGTGCAGTGTGTGACCAACGAGCCATTGGTCGCATGGTCGCACGGCTGTACGCAAACCGAGCGTAGAATTTAGTGACGTTTTAGTATTGTAATTGAGTAGGTTTGTAGTGGGTTCCACTGGAATAGCATTATTTTGCACCAACAATGCCGTATTCTAGATTCTAGAACGGTGCTAAAACATGTAACTCGATTTAAAACTGGCATGGTTATGTCATGCCAGTTTTAGATAATGTAATTTAAAACTAGATTAATATAAAAGTAAGGATTTGACATAGAGCAACTGAATATCTGACCTCCACAACCCAGTTACTGTGGAACACGATACCTCTTGGTAAGACTGGTTATCAAACTTTTGGGCTTATGACCTGTAACGACTGTCAAAGATCTACAAATATTATTGACGTTTTAATCATTTGTACTTATTAATAAATCTAGAAGTTTTCCAGTAGCTTAGATTGCTTTATCGTTTTTATTAAAAATTGTTTTTTTGTTAAACTAATATTTCGTTTGAACACATTTTGTAAGTATTGGTTGATTTATTGACTCATATTTTTTTTATACCATAGACTTAGCTCCTATGTAATTATTTAGCAATAGGAGTACAAGCATTCTTAAATCACCCTGTATAGCGTTTGCAACTCATATTAACAACAAGGTTTATTCGTAAAGTTTTTATTGATGGCTCAATTATTTTCACACATAATTTTCTAATTATTATAAAACTAATCAAGAACAACAATATTTATTAATTAATTAGGTATACAGGTAAGATTATTTTATTGAGAACTAAATAGAATTGCTTCAATTATTACACACTATTGTAGCGAGGAATAATGGCGACATGTCATAATACGTTTTTTTTTTTATATTTATTTATTTAACAATGTATGCAAACCACAGATATAAGCGGCCGCATATCTCTATTTTATACTATGTATTTATAGATGAGATTAAAAGTAGGCTCGTAGACCATAACTCATACACAACCCTGGAAAAAAATATCTAGGCAAGAACGGATGGTCACGTCGTCACAATAACGCGACAGAAACTATTTCTGACTCCACGGGTACCTTTGATTGCACCCTTGTGTGAGATTCATAGGAAAACTTTCAACCGTTCCCAGAGAAAACTTTTTACATAGTAATCTTTACTTGAATTTATTGTGAAGGGAATTTATGTGTGTTTTTCTTAGTTATCAGGGGGTAAATTCTTTAGTTTGTAGTAGTAGGTTTTCGATTTCATAATAACAATATATAATAGCTTCGCATGGTTTTCACGACTTGACAAAACATCTAAGGTCCGCCCGCGCCAAATTTGCCAAAAATGTAAACAACAACGGGCGCTCAAAATTGAATAAAGTCGATATACAAGAACATTTATTATGAGTAATGTTTGTTTTCGTCTAAATCTCCGAGCTAACTAGACGAAAACAAACACTACTTAAAATAAATGTTGTTCAAAATCGATATAAATCGATTTTATTCAATTTCGAGCGGCTATTGTTGTTTTCATCTTTAGTAAATTTGGCGCGGTCGGACCTTAGACTTGTTTATTCCACGTAAGTTTAATAATAATACTAAAAAATATATATTATTAAATATAATAAAAATAATAATAGGATTAGTAGTAATAGTAAATACTTTGATAATGTTTGATACACGTAAATCGTAAATCTTTTGGAATAAATTCTCTAAATGATGGTGAACACCGTATCAAAATCCGTTGCGAAGTTTACAAGAACCGCTCAATCATACTAACAGCCAGGAAAAGCGACATTAAACTGTTATAATTGTATAGATATAGAAGGCGCAAAATACTGAAATACGACAGAGATTCTTTCTTTGAGGCCCGAAACGATCCACTCCAAGAGCTCTCGTCCAAGCAACAGCCCTGCCTATTCCAAAACCCTGGGCTAGTAAATGCAATGTGTTTGAAAATATTCCGGTTTCAGCCAGTTTTCATACATAAATAATTTCATAATTTATTCAGAACCACAAAACAATCATAAATTAATAAAATATGCTACCCAATTATGAACTGCGGTTTCATATTATAGAAAATAAACAAAATACTTAATGTTTAATAGGTTTCATTTGCAATAGGTTTTGTTCAAAGAATTTGTGACCGCGACTGAACGAATTACAATCCAGTGTTATTAAAAAAAGAAAAAAAATATAAGAGTCCCAGACGTTATGTTTGTTTTGTATGACTTAAGGCTCGCGCACATTGGGCGGGCCGTGCCGCATCGTATCGCATGACAAAAATCCACCTGGACCACTTTAGTACATTTTGAATGATCCATCGCAAACTATAACAACAACTGGCAACTAGCTTCATATTTTCTAACTGACCGACTTCTTAACAATTTAAAATTTTTTTATTGCGATGACCGCTCCATCTAAATCTATCTAGTAATTATGGAAAAAGCCATGACACTACTGTTGTTGTGTATAAAATATTAAGCTGAAATACTGAAAAAATCTGGTTTTTCTATTTCATGTAACTTGTTAAGTATGTGGAATAGGGATTTAACATTTTGGTATATGTTTTTTGACTCTTTGGTCTAGTATCATGTAAAAGGAATACACGATTTAAAGAATTTCCCTCGATAAACAAAAAATTTCAAAGTTATATCTATTTTTTTTTTACTTTCTTGACCTCACGGCGTATCGCTTAAGAGTTATTCAATGGAATTTACTTTAAAACATAGAGAATTATCATAATCAAAGTTTACTCAAAGTAGTTTTAGTTTAATTAACTTATTTTGTTAGAAAAGGAGTAAATTCGTTTTGGTACATACGTCGTTTTATTCCGAGCGCACGCACATTATAGCCATCACTCTTCTTTTGCGTTTCAAAAGTAATTGCATCACTTTCGCTCGCTTAGCAGGTTGTCGAGGACTTTATATTTTCGAGGTAGCACCTTAATACCAGCCTATTAATGTCCCACTGCAGTGCAAACGCCTCTTTTCATACAGAGAATGGACGAGCATAGATCACTACGCTTTCTCATGGGAAAGATAATGCCAATCATTCAATCTGACTTTCCCTGGAATATTTTTCTTTGTTGTAAAACAGCGCTGTCCAAAATGTTGCCAATTTATTAAAAAAAATTATATACACAATAAAATTACACACACGACGTGGCTCAAAATGCTGCTCAACTTAAATAGGACTGGGCAGGACATGTCTGCCACATGCCGGACAAACTCTGGGCCCAAATAGCGCAGAATTCGTGCCCTGAGGCGGGGTCGCGGCAGACCACGTAGGAGATGGCGGGACGAGCTGGATAAGTTCCGTCAAAACTGGAAGGAGGCCGCGCGGGTTCGCGAAAGATGGAAGGAGTGGAGGGAGGCCTTAGCCCAGGAGTGGGACAGCGCAGGCTAGTAAAAAAAATACAATTACAATTTAAAAACCTACATGATACAGTAAGTGGTCCATACTGGTGGTCTATACTAATATTATAAAGATGTAAAAGTGAGTTTGTGTGCTAAGGGTTATCGTTGGAACTGCTGAACCGAATCCAAAAATTCTTTCACTAATGAGAAGCTACAGTATTGCAGAGTGTCTTAGGATATATTTATGTTAAAAATAAGAAATTTCAAGCGGAGGAAAAAGCGGGCAGAAGCTACTAAATAATAAAACCATTAAGTACATCTAAAAGGTAACTAAATAGTTTTATCAGGATTCTTATGGTGCAACTTTCTTTTCTCAGAGAAAACGGAGTACAAAACTGCAGAAAATATACAACCTAAAATGAAAAATACAAATACAAGAATATGTATTATTAACGCGTTCCACGCCTACCTTCTAAAAAACCTTCAATTTTCAATCGTTGTAAATGGAACGGAAACAATTACTTGAAATGACTAGTTTTGTTCATCGTAGTCAGCGATGCGTTAACTTGGATGTCATAAACATTGTTTAAACCGTAACCAAACATGCATTAGGTCATGTGATTGCATTGAATTGTAATAATTGATCTGGCCTGTATCTTGCAAAACAAATTGCCTCTTACGTCGTCGCCGGCTGTCGCTGAAAACCAGCGCTGGGGCTCTGTCTTGGCATTTTGGCCCCCTTATGAGCTCCTGACGGTTATACGAGTACGTCCCTGTATTATGCGAAAGTAATATTATTTTCAAATAACACTTTGCGTTTTGACTAAACTGGACTGACGGACGCAGTGCGACTAATCGTAAAATATGAAGGTCAACGGCCGTAGATCGATCGATTTGAAAAAACGAATCTTCCAAATTCAATAAGGTCATAAACGGACGCTACGCGTAGCCTACGTCGTGCGACTTCGTCCTGTCTTGCATAGGCTCACAGCATAATGCTTAGCGATAGCCGTTTTGCGTCGATGTGACACTTGTTTCCCCCTACCTTTTTTATTTTATTTTTTGTGTTTGTTCTTTTTTGGGTCATGTTCACCGCAAATAAACGTATTTCTTTCTTTTTCTATTTTTCTGTTTAAACATAATTATTCAAATAAGCAGTGAGCAGTGGTGACCTAGTGGTAATAGACTTACGAGTTGTAGGTCGTAGGTTTGAACTCAGACAGGCGCTTTACTTTATGTAAATGATTTAAATCATCACTGCTCTCAAAAACACTGAAGGAAAACATGGTGAGGAAACTGGCATGTCCCAGAACCAAATATTCAAAGACATGTGACAACTACTAATGCGCACTCGGCCCGCGTGGTGGATTACGGCCCGCCTTCTCACAGGCCTGTGTCCCAGCAGTGGGAAAATTATAGGCTCACCAGTAGCGATTGCAACCACTAAACCAACGAGGCTGTTTGGTCATAATATTTTACATGTCATTGTGTAAAACAATGATTTGTTTAACGACGTATTTAACGTTTGCACGTTGAATGCACTTCCGTATGAAGTTCTCATAATATTATTACTTGCACAGTGACTGCCGTTGTTATTGTAATCTTTATAATATACTAGCAGCGCCCCGCGGTTTCACCCGCATAAGTCCTTCTATCCCATGTATAAGCTATATTACTGTAAAGTTTCATATAAATCCTTTCAATAGTTTTTTCGTGAAAGAGTAACAAACATCCATCCATCCTCACAAACATTCGCATTTATAATATAAGTAAGAAGTAAGATTTATTTAAGTACACAATAAATCAAATAAATATAAATCGAATCAGAAGTAAAGAGTTCCGCAGGAGAACCAATGTAACTGACATAGCCCGAAGAATTGCCAAACTGAAGTGGCAGTGGGCAGGGCACATTGCTCGCAGAACATATGGCCGATGGGGCCGAAAGGTTCTGGAGTGGCGACCGCGTACCGGAAGACGTAGCGTTGGAAGGCCTCCCACAAGGTGGACCGACGACCTTGTGAAGGCCGCAGGAACCCGTTGGGTGCGAGAAGCAAAGAACCGGTCGAAGTGGAGGTGCTTGGGGGAGGCCTATGTCCAGCAGTGGACGTCTTTCGGCTGAAATGATGATGATGATGACAGAATAAATAAATTAAAAAAGAATAAATAGGTATAAGTACTGTAGCGATTATAGCCGTTTTGGTGTTGAAATGTAACCTTGATGAATACTTTGAAAATTAGATGGCCAAATACGAGACAAACATTTTGATTTATAAAAAGAACAGGTAAAAATAGTTGATGATATTTGGCTGACAAGCCAAGTGACCAGTTTCTGATTCGTCGTTCATAGGGAGACTCCAAGCGAGGGGCTTGTGGCTAAGTGATAACAGCCGCACGGGTCAATACTTGCTGCGGTTGGTTCATAGATAGATGACCATCTTCACATACCAAAACCCCTCCATGCCTCGGAAAGCACGTTAAGCAGTTGGTCCCGACTGTCATTCGTAGATCTTTGACAGTCGTTACGGGTCGTCAGAAGCTCGAAAGACTGACAACCAGTCTTACCAACGGGTATCGTATTACCCAGTAACTGGGTTGAGGAGGTCAGATAGGCAGTCGCTCCATGTAAAATACTGGTATTCAGCTGCATCCGGTTAGACTGGAAGCCGACCCTAACATAGTTGGGAAAAGGCTAGGCAGATGAGGGAGACTCTGAGCATATCCCTCTTCATTGCCCTTTGGGTGACTTATAGCCTTCTAATGAGGACTTTTTCAATGCCAGTTACCTAATAGTTAGTTTAATAGTAATTAACGGATAAACAGACAACAGTGCAATCTATCAAGACTTCATGGTGTAACTGTAAAGAAAAACAACCTACACTGCTGTGCAGGTCAAAGGCGTCTTCTCTTATCTAAGTAGGCAGCGTCTTGTACGGAGCAAAAGTCATTATAATTATGCAATTGTACTGTTATTTATTTATTTAATACTTCAAGCACATAAATGTACAGAGGCGGACTTAATGCCATAGGCATTTTCTACCAGTCAACCAGTTTGGGGAATGGGGGCTCGTGACGTCGCGTTTAGGTAAAAATTGTACCAAAACGTGACGTCATGCGACATTTCAAATCAATATATCTCTGTAATGTTTTGATTATGTGAAAAAAGAAAAAATACGTGCCCAATACTTTTTAATAATCTACCTGATAGACGAAGAAAAAAAAGTTAGTCGTCATCCCTACATATAAATATAAGCACAAATAAATATATATAAATACATGAATATACTACCAGCTAGTAATATATTACCAGCTACACTGCTTTCCAACAATAAATAGATGGTTCAGTCACATTATCTTGTAAGTCGAATAGAATTACCGAATAAGCGAACTTCCGAAAGCCGAAAACCGAACAAATACATTCAAAGACTAACGCGTAAAGGCGATTGGGAAACTTTATTCATTAGTTATCGTGAAGTACTTAAAGTTGGAACTTGCTATTGTTTCTAAAGGGTATAGTGTTAAGGGTGCCTTTTGTTTCCATGGTGATCAGGGTACAAAGAAAAATATGCGAGTGCTGGTTTAATAGGAGTAGGTTCCAAAGTATAATAAACTAGTTTATGCCCGCGACTTCGCCCGTGAAATTTGTTGCTCCCCCGACTCACCCCGTCGCATAGCATCGCCTGCCCGCGTGTCTTTGTTTTCGCTCAAAGTTCTTTCTTAATTTTTTTTGTTTTAACTCGGCCCCTAAGGGATTTTTCTATCTTTAGCATTCAAAGGTGTATTTATAAAAAATGTGAGCAATTTGTAATACCTAGCACAACCATAATTATTTTTGAGTAATATCTCTTTTCTTAATGTTGACTTGACCTTTCATTGTCCTTTCTTAGATTATAATACACGCTAATACGACCCCACTAGATGTCATTGTGTTCATAGTAAAAATACACAATGGTGCCGATTGTCTTGTAAAGCGAAACATTCACTAAAATTCCTTACTTTTGGCTATAGCTATTGCAAAAAAAAAAATATACAAATGCAATCTTCTATACAAATAAATAAAATTGGAGTATCTGTTTATAATATTAAAATAACCGATTTTTACTAAATGCATTATGGATGTATACACGGTACATATACCAAAATATTTTTTTTTACCATTTTTGTCTGTCTGTCTGTTTGTTCCGGCTAATCTTTAAAAAGGGGAGACCGATTTGGAGGGGACTTTCACTGGCACATAGCGGATGTAATAAGGAGTAACTTAGGCTACTTTTATTTTAGAAAAAGAATTAGGGTTCCGCGCAAGAAAAAATAAAACGTTTTCCGTCATGCACGCGAACGAAGTCGCGGGCACAGCTAGTTTAAAAATAATTTTGACACAACTAAAAACGAACTTGACAATTGCGACTCCACGAGGTACTTGTTTGCTTTACCCCGTGATTTTTTTTAGAGCCGGAGGCGCGCTGTTGGGGCAGCCTCGACGTGTTTTATAAGGAATTTTTCACTTTTTGTACAGAAAATATGAAAAATTATTACTTACATGTTGAGTTTTAGGGGTGTATGGGATCTATAAAGACAGTCGAAATTTTCCGATTTAAAAAATAGTCGCATTTAGTTAGACAATCAAAATTTTAGGTGAAAAACGTCAAATTCAGAATAGCAAAATTGCCATTTTCAATAGATTAATAAATCAGTGCCATCTTAGTGCTGTCAAACTAAAATAAAGTTAAGTTGTGTCACTTTAGTCAATTTCAGAATGGGAAATCGACGTTTGAGAGGAATAAACTAAATTTTGGTGATTTTTAGTCTAGTTTAGAGGCATTTGTGACATGAGAATCGGCACCATTATCTACTGTAAAACTTTGATATCGAAATCCATTCTATTTAAAAAGGGCACTTACATTAATTCCTTGAAAAACTAGTTCGTTTTTTTTATTACGTGCATACTTTTCTGTCTACTTAGATAAATAAATAACCTAGGTAACTAACCTGTAATTGTCTGGGTCACGGTTTCTAGGTTTATAATAATGCGCGCACGCATGGCTCGGTTACCTTGCCAGTGTTTTTCTAAAAGTCGTCTTAGATCTTTAGAGACCGCGCGCGTCTTCGATGTCAACGTAATAAGTATTTTTTTGAGGCAGTGGTAGCCCAGTGGTAACGGCCGTGAATTACGAGTTGTAGGTCGTGGGTTTGAACCCAGGCAGGCATTAATCTTTGTATACTGTTCTCAAATCGGTGAATGAAAATATCGTGAGGAAACCGGCATGTCCTAGAACCAAAAATTCGAAGACATGTGACATCTACCAACCCGCACTGGGCTCGCGTGGTGGATTACGGCCCATCGCCCCTGAGAGGCGGCCTGTGTCCCAGCAGTGGGAAACATTATAGGCTGATTATATTGTTATTATGTATTTTTTCACGTTATTTTTAATATTGTCACGTGGCTAACATGGGTCTTCAGCAGGTTGGTAAAATGTAGAGAAAATGTTCTTTATTTTATCATGTATCTACAGTATGACTTTATTTTAGTTCGAAACGTACTGCAGGTACGGTCAGCAACAAAAGTCGATTAACACGGTCTTATTTACAAGTTATTAAATTGACAATTTGTTTTTTTCAATAAACTCTCTTTTTAGCTTTTCACATAATAGAAGAGTTTATATTCTAAAAATTGTACTTCTGCTGCAATTTTTAACCAAATATTTTGCTCAACAGCTAATATTAAAAAACTGAAGTGTTAATCGACTTTTGTTGCTGACTGTACTATAGCTACATCACTGAAGCTGTGCAGTAGTACCTCGACTCGAACACGAATAAAAAGAGTTATCCAAACTATGCCTACGGACGGTCGTTGGAAGAATGCGTTCCTAACAACTGTCATTGTGACAGTTCTAGTAAGTAATAAACATCAAATTCGCAAACACGTATTCGTTTTTAAGAAACTGACACAGGGTCAAGAACGCAGTCCATCGTCGGCCGCGCCGTAGTTTGGTTTTTTTTTTTCGCGTTATTTCCTTCGTCTTCTGAGAAGGATCGAGCACTTTTTATTCACAAAACATATTTATTTAGGATATCCAACAAAAGATGGAGGGTACACAATATAATAATAATACCAGCCTATTATTGTCGTACTGCAGGGCAAAAACATCTTCTCAAACAGAGAAGACATGACACATCTACACTAATTATGTACCTATTAGAGGTTAAGTTTCTATGTTTGGATGTAGGAGGTAATCTCAGAACCTACTCATCCGATGTAAAAAAATCTTTCTCTGATATAAACATTATATAAAGCTACACTATTGCCAAGAGTTATAGGGCCTAGTTAAAGGCCTAGTTATAGGGTTTTATGGCCTAGTTAGCTTCCACGCGGACGAAGTCGCGGGCAGACGCTAGTAAATAATAATGGGCAACATCATGTATTTTTAACCGACTTCAAAAAAGAGGAGGTTCACAATTTGGATATTTTTTTTTTTTACAATGTAGGTATGTTCGGGCATAACTCCGTCATAAATATGTATACTTAGACGGATTTGCAAATTTTTTTTTTTAATGGATAAGGTATGCCTCAGGGGTGGTCCCATATAATTTTTTCCACTTAGTTTATATTGATGATGTTTTAATAGTTTCCTGTCACTGATATTTACATAGCAAGTAGTGTTATATGAAGTTATGTGGGGTAGGTTTACATAAGTAAAAAATACGATACCAACGACACCGACTTCCGAAATGAAAGTGTTTTTTTTTTGGAAGTCGGTTGTTTTTATTTTTTGTAAAAATGTATTTTTATTACCTATAGTTTTTAGGTGCAGATTGATCTTTGATAATCAGTGAATCACAAAGACTCCGAGCTATAAGCTCTTAATGATAAACCTTGACATTGTTTTTTATTTATTTGTTTACGACTAAACTACTATCAATTAAAACGAAGTTTCTATAAGTTGTTTTTTTTTTCTTTAATTCAACTATTCAAACAGGTAATATTAACACGACATAATTAATTCAATGTCAAAGGTTCGAATTAATGGAGACAACGACTGCTTGGAGAGATATTTTATTATGGCGCAAATACCTGCCTATAAATTGAACAAAAAAAAGAGTTTTCGTTTTTCGGCTATTTTCGGCAGAAATGTCCATTTTCGGCCATTTTCGTCGCCGAAAAAGAAAAAGTGCATTAAATTACCTACTTAGAGATTTATAGTTACAAGAACTAAAAAATAAATTTCTCAGCAGTAGCCCGGAGTCTGGATTTGAGCCCGATTAATGGCAATAGGCCTCCTATTACTTAATCATAACTGGCGAAATATGGGTGTACTATAGATGCACCTCTGCCTCTCCCTTTGGTGAATACAGTCGTGATTGTATATGTGTTATTGTGACCATATTTATGACTACTAAATAAAGAAATATTTGATATATTGTACAACTAGTGCATAAAAGAAGCCATTTTACCCCGAGACTGATAGTTAAGTCGAGGGGTAAAATGGCTCGTTAATGCCCGAGTTTATACACTCGGCTTTTCACTTCGATTGCCAGAAAATGAAACAGGCATAAAGCATACAAAAGTATTTTCACTGATCAAAAATGTTACAAAATTGAAGAAGAGAATAGCTAATTCCCGCCACGAAACTTCTTTATAAAGTTTTTCTTTTTAATTTTCAATATTTGTGTCATGTGACTTGGGTAATTTATACTGCTAAGTCATAAAAACGTTTTTTTTTGCGTTTTTTAAATAATAAATGACAACTATTTTATCTGGTTTTATTAAATTAACGATAGAAAACACGGAAGTGACATAAATTACATCAAATTAAATAAAATAACGACTTTAATCTGCGACGTTTTATTGTGCGTGTGTGGCTGTTGGGCCTGATATCTGTCTTAGAAAAAAAATTTAAATAAAAAGCGACTTTATGTCGCCTACGCACAACATGAAGACGAACTTTTAGAGCATGAGAAGTGAAAAAAATAGTTATGTTCACACGTAAACGTAGACAGTGCGTGACTGTTTCACTCCATTTGATTTCGGGGAAACAATATTGCACTAACTTCTAAACTATGTTATGAAACCCTAAGGAAAGAACTAGTATAGCTCATAGTACTATATACGTCAACATTTTCTGAAATGAAATGATGAAATTTTGACAATGACAATGAAATTTTATGAAAAAAATAGTTATGTTCAAAAAAAAATGACAATGAAATTTTATGAAAAAAATAGTTATGTCCACACGTAAACGTAGACAGTGCGTGACTGTTTCACTCCATTTGATTTCGGGGAAACAATATTGCACTAACTTCTAAACTATGTTATGAAACCCTAAGGAAAGAACTAGTATAGCTCATAGTACTATATACGTCAACATTTTCTGTAAGAAAAGTATCCAATGTCCCTTTCCATCAGAAAAGATACAGACGCCAGCACATCAAGCTACTACAATCTGTCTTTCTTTAATAGATTTTCAATTTTATCGCTAAAGCATTAGGTTCAAGGTTGATTTGGAAAATTTGACAGTTTCGGGTAGCTTGATGAGCTTGGCGTCTGTACATTAGTTTAATTATTATTTATTGCCTAGCCTTTTAGATATTACAAGCGTAACGTTGGTTGTTATTTTACGTTTTTAATTTTGCACGATCTACCTACCTACTAGAGGCGCATACATATGAAAGTATGATGTATTCACACTAGCACAAACAATGCTATGGTCAGTTTGGTAGGTACAGTCAACAAAAGAGATAAATATGCAGGGTCGTCGGATATAGTTGAAGTTTAGTAAGAAACCGATGGATATCGTCGACTGAAATTTAATTTGATAAATGAGCTGTTTGATTTCTATTAATAAATATTTTATTCGAGAACATCCATCGGTTTATTACTAAACTTCAACTATATCCGACGATCCTGCATACTTATCTTTATTGTTGACTGTACATAGTCTTACATGAATTTATGAACTATCGAACCAATAAAATAGCACTAGTACAAAAGGTAGTCCGTTTGGTAAACAACACAATACAAAACATGGGTCCGATAGTTCATAAATTCATGCAAGACTATGTACCAAACCAACTATTTTTTGTACTAGTGCGAATACATCAGACTAACATTTCAATGGGCCTCCAGTAGGTAGATCGTGCAAAAATTTTGTATAAAAAGATACTATCTAGCAGAAAAACGGCTTGTTATATCTAATCATTTTATTCCACCTTATAAAAGATCTAGAATGTAGATACGCTGAGGTAAACTTTGTCCGTCGCCGTCTTGGCTACGACTTTCTTGAGGTTATTGACTTGTATAGAACTGTCGTTTCTCTTTTTCTTTCACTTTGATTTTTATAGCTATGCACTAAGCGGTTCATTCCGTCACTTTAGTGAATGTTGCATTTTTTTTTTACTTCACGACAACGGTCGAATTATTTTCTAGTATCGTAAAAATCTGTGCGATTTTAGAGGAATGTGGCGTATGATAAATAATTTATTATATTAGACAGCTGCGCAGTAACGGGGCTAATATTGTCCAAGGTGCAGTCATTCTTATATTTATATAATATTTTTTATAAATATATTATTTTGTGGTTCCAGCAGCCTAACTGCACACTATTGATCCCAATCTGAATAATTTTGAAGGGTATTGCTAATTCATTGCTTCATTTGTTCGAAAAATTTGTCTGCCCAACAACATAAATAGCGCAATCAATGTTGTTGAATTCTCAAAATAAAAGCCATTTCTACTGTTAGTGTCTTACGCAATAATTTCCCCGCAGTTTATGTAATGATGTCAATTACGGCCAAGAGTCGTGAATGTGGCAAAAAAAACAATGTTTACTGTCTAATACAACATTTCCTACCTAATATCAATATTAGGTAGGACAAGTTTGTCTACTACTCAATGCAGTGGTAAATACCCGGTTTCTTTTTTTTTATAATCCCACGTTGTCGTCTAATGTACAGACGCCAGCACATCAAGCTACCCGAAACTGTAAAATTTTCCCAATCAACTTTGAACCTTATAATTTAGCGATAAAGTTGAAAAACTATTAAAGAAATTTGACAGATTGTAGTAGCTTGATGTGCTGGCGTCTGTAGATACATATACTAACAATAAAGCTGAAGAGTTTGTTTGTTTATTCGAACGCGTTAATCTCTGTAACTACAGTTGGGTTTGAAAATTATTTTTTCATTTGATAGCCCAATTCTTGAGGAAGGCTATTATGCTATTGAACATCACGACATAACCCTTAGGAGCAGAGCAAAGAGAACAAAAGTCAGAAAGATCGCTAAGCGATACCAAAGTGACAGCGTTGGCAGGTGATGCGATGCGACGACGCACAGTGGGCCCATACTGAAAATTAGTGGACTTAGGCAACAAAGTTCCAATATCGATGCGATTTTTTTTTATATGACGTGTTATGATATTCCTGACAACTTTTATTCTTATAACATTTCTTCTAAAGTTGATAGTTTGTCTTGAAAAAAATTAATTAGATTATTTTGTATGGAGCGAATCACGTTTAATTTTTTTTGTTCAATTGTACTAATATGTTGGGTGTGTGGCGTGAGTATATGATAGCTAGGGTCATTCTCTATCCATGAAAAAAAAAACAGCGCCGGCCATCTGCGGCAGCGCGAGTAATCATTCGGTAAAAAAAAAATGTTATGTAAGATTTTTTTTTGCCATTTAAAATAAATTCAAAGTAAATTTTTTGTGTCATTAGGCTAATTCACCTTCTCTTTATTAAATATATAGTTTTAACAGCGCATAGGTACTTATAACTAATTATTCTGGTAGAAATTTAGTAATTATTGCTATGTTATCGGTAGCACCTGCATTGTGATTGATGACTCATTTGTTATTGCGCTCGGCTAAGCGCATAACTAATGAGTCATCGAAAAATGCTCGTCTCTGATTGGCTGAATAATTTTCACTCACTGATAACAGTGTCCACTACTTGAGTAATTAACACTGTCTATAAATATAAAGACATTCATTAAGTCCATCTAGTTTCGCTCTTGTCGCTTATTTGTGAACACAGTGAAATACTTTTATTTTTATATTTACATTAGAACTATGGCTGGATTTTGTACCAACCTAGATTTTTTTGTGAAATTAAGAAGTGGCGGTGATCTGAAAAATCATATGTTTCTATATGAAAGTATCATTTCTGTCTTGACTACCGAAGTTTCTGAAGAAGACAAGAACCGAATCAAGGAGTTCTGTCGACTTTTTTGTGTAAATCTAAATAAAAAGTGGATAGAGTCAAGTAGAAACCAAAAAACTTTTATGAATCGTGTAAGTAATCGCAAGTGGTTGGAAAAAAACATCAACTGGCCTGTTTGTGACAGTGTTGACCTGAGAAGTGAGGTGGGCTTTTCGGACGCAGTCTTATCTGAACCTGTGGATATAGATTCCCATGTTCCTACTCTTGCAGTATGTACTGCGGAAGCGGGAACATCTACAGAAAAGGAGCACAGAAAACCATTCGAAGAGTTAAGTAAGAAGCAAAAAAAAAGACGTTCTACTTCCATAGTAGAAGAAAATTCCGAAGAAGAGTTGCAGACCTGGTACATAACAAAATTGAAAGACAACGGCAAAACGAATCTGGCAAAAGTGATCGAATACCTTTCCAGTAATCCAGATGCCCTATCCGAAGTAGACGAGCGACTATTCAAAAAGCAGAGCTTAAGTACTGTCTCTGAAGATAACTGTTTAGCTCTTTATACATCACTTGCGCTCTCGAAATGGAAGTACTTAGCTCTTCGACAATTTCTGAAAGAAGAAAACTGTGCTGCCTTTCCATCTTATCCAAAGCTTGTAAATGCCAAGAAAAGATGTTACCCACCACAAGAGAGTATGGAGATTACCGAAAAAGGAGCTCAAATTAAATTGCAAGCGCTATTGGACCACACTGTGGAAAGGATTTTACTAGGTATTAGTAATTCTGTTGATAGGTCTCAAAATAAAGAACTCAAGTTGACCTGGAAATGGGGACTTGATGGTTCTTCGTCGCAGAGCAATTATAAACAGAAAACGTCTACAGAGTTCGATGATTCATCAGTAGTCATGATAAGCATCGTCCCTCTTCGGCTAGTGTCTACTAGCCCATCTTCTGGGAATGAAAATATAGTTTGGGAGAACCCCACACCTTGCTCAACTCTGTACTGTCGACCGGTGAAGTTCACTTGCACTTCGGAGACAGCTGATTTTATAATGTCTGAAGAGTCTGAGATGAAAAAACAAATTGATGAACGAATATCTACACAGTGTGGAAATATTATTGTATCACATGAATTGCATATGACCATGATTGATGGAAAAGTGGCCAATATTATTGCTGAAGTACCATCATATGCAACGTGTCCTATTTGCTTGGCAAAACCGAGCGAGATGAATAATTTAGACGCTTTGACTTCCAAACCACTTCGTGAAGAAATTTACAAACAAGGAATTTCTTCACTGCATATGAAGATTCGGTGTATGGAATGTCTTCTCCATATATCTTATAATCTGGATTTTCAACGATGGACTGCTCGAGGCGAACATAAGGCTTTGAAACAAGCTAAAAAAAATACCACGCAACAAGAGTTTCGTGAGCAAACTGGAATGCTGATTGATATAGTCAAACAGGTATGTATTTAATTTTGGCTCTTTTTATGTTGTTTGTGTATTATATCTCTATGTATTGTATATTACAGTATTGTTTTCCCATTTTAGGGTTTTGGAACTACAAATGACGGGAATACTGCGAGGCGCTTTTTCCAAGATTACAAAAGATCATCCAGAATAACGGGAATTGACGAAAATCTGATTTTCAGATTTTCCGTTATTCTACAAGCCATATCATCAGGCAAAAACATTGACTGTGAAAAATTTAGAAGATACTGCAGAGAAACAGCTGATGTGTACGTGCAACACTATTCGTGGTACTACATGCCAGTTAGTGTACATAAACTTCTAATGCACGGTGCAGACATCTGTAACCACTTTGGTGTTTTGCCAATCGGTAAGTAAAAAATAAATATAGTTTGATGTATTATTTGACTCAATTGCGTTTTGAAATTAAAATGTATGTACTTATTCGTTTTAGGTATCTTATCTGAAGAAGCTTCGGAAGCCCGTAATAAGGACTTCAGAAACGTCAGGGAGTGGCACACTCGGAAAACGGGGAGAATAGCAACAAACGAAGACATCCTCCATGGACTTCTAATAAGCTCTGATCCCCACATATCCTACATAAGGCCTAAAATATTGAAACAGGGTCATAATGAGTTGTTGCCTGAAGCAATTCAGTTGTTACAGACTACTGAGCCTCCCTGTGACAGTGAGATTATGGAGGAAGAAGAATGCCTCATAGCAGAGTCCGAAAATTTGCCGGACCCACTAGCACTTCTGGAACAAGAAATAATGTGATCCGGCTCTAGATTATCCTCACAAAAGCCCATCAGGGCTAGGTATATGACAAACAGCCCTTTTCAGGGCTACAATTACTTCACAGTTTCATACGCTTGATTATGTAGATAATTATCAACGACTTGCCCGTACAAATTTAAATTATTTCACCTATCATTAACAAAATTAGTATAACCTGAAACTTATTACGATATTTATTCAACAATAGATAACGTGCAGTTAAAAAAATAACACAGCCAATCAGAGACAAGCATTTTTCGACGACTCATTAGTTATACGCTTAGACGAGCGCAATAACAAATGAGTCATCAATCACAATGCAGGTGCTACCGATAACATAGCAATAATTACTAAATTTCTACCAGAATAATTAGTTATAAGTACCTATGCGCTGTTAAAACTATATATTTAATAAAGAAAAGGTGAATTAGCCTAATGACACAAAAAATTTACTTTGAATTTATTTTAAATGGCAAAAAAAAATCTTACAAAACATTTTTTTTTACCGAATGATTACTCGCGCTGCCGCAGATGGCCGGCGCTGTTTTTTTTTTCGTGGATAGAGAATGACCCTAGCTATCATATACTCACGCCACACACCCAACATATTAGTACAATTGAAGAAAAAAAATTAAACGTGATTCGCTCCATACAAAATAATCTAATTAATTTTTTTCAAGACAAACTATCAACTTTAGAAGAAATGTTATAAGAATAAAAGTTGTCAGGAATATCATAACACGTCATATAAAAAAAAATCGCATCGATATTGGAACTTTGTTGCCTAAGTCCACTAATTTTCAGTATGGGCCCACTGTGCGACGGCGAGGGCGGCTCGGGAGTCGTAATTTCACGCGAGCGAAGTCACGGGCAGAAGTTAATCTATACAAATAAATAAAATTGGAGTGTCTGTTTGTAATATTAAAATAACCGCTTTTTATTAAATGCATATGGATGTATACACGGTACATATACCAAAATAACATCTTTTTTACAATTTTTGTCTGTCTGTTTGTTCCAGCTAATCTCTGAAACGGCTGGACCGATTTTGACGAGACTTTCACTGGCAGATAGCTGATGTAACAAGGAGTAACATAGACTACTGTTATTTTAGAAAAATAATTAGGGTTCCGCGCAAAAAAAATAAAATATTTTTCGTCATGCACGCGAACGAAGTCGCGGGCACAGCACAGTACTAAGTAAACATTGATGCACTTAGCCGAAAAAATATTCATTAGACATACGTACATTTTATTTACAGAACATAAACACACGTATAGTATTGACAATATAATTATTTTGCGAGTCATTAATATCTTCATTGTATGCTAATGGAATGTCAGAGTTCAAGCGGTTTGTTTAGTTAGATTGCAGCATTTTTTAGGAAACTGATGCAAGAGGGATTAATGCAGGAATACTTACAGTGCTAAGTACTTAGATCTTTTGGCGTTTCATCAAAATTGACAGGGGAGCGTTGTCTTATGCGATACTGTATTGAAAAAATCGACTTATAAAGAAACTAAACAAAAAATGTATGATATAATAATTTTATTTAAACACGAAATAAACCAAAAAAAAACGAAATCTTACGAAATTAATTAGGGGTGAACATTTTTTTTTTTTTGAAGCCGTTGCCAGTAAAAAACATTGTCGCAATAGCTCCTGAAAAATGCGTTCACAAACATACATAGGTTACACCTATAAAATGTTGTATATTTGTTTGAAAGCCCTAATAGATTTATCAATTATGTGATGAATATAGCATTCCAGTAATATTACATATAGGACATAAGTAACTATATACACTAGATACTAAAATAAAAGACTAACTAACCTACTACACAAATAAAAAAAAAATAAAAAAAAAAACAAAGGACCCTTAGGCGTCGAAGTAGGTACTCGTCCGCATCGCTATCATCCGGAAACGTACCCAGAAGACTGGCAGCATTGCCACGTTGAATGGCAATGCTAATTCTACGACATAAGTATACGTGTCGAATTGATGACCTCCTTTTTTGAAGTCGGTTTAAACTAAGATGGTGCCGTTAGCTCCGATTTTGGTCAAACAACCTGACACTTCGATTTATCCATGAGGATCAATAATTAATACACGTTATTAAACTTCATGACACGAATATCAATTAGTGGAAAATGCCTTTACGTAACTTTAATTTCATATCAATAACTGAATAATTATTCAGATACCTCGACTTGGTCGAATAAAAATTAATTTGTAGTATAAATCCGATACGAGTCGCGTTCAGTTTGCACCTCGTTACGTGTTGAAAAATTAATAAAACCTACCACTGCCAACTGTAGTCACATCCGAATGCGTTCAACGGACACAGAAGTGGCACCTCTAGAAGCGATAGCCCTATCAACTCAGCTTATCGCAGTCCACTACTGGACATAGACCTCTCCCAGACTGCGTTACAGCACCCTGTTTTCCAGGACAGCCTTTATGTAACCTAATTTAAAAAATAAAAATCATAATGAAAAAAGAGCCAGACGTGTGAACAACCTTTCAATAACGAAAACTTTATTAAAATTAATTGAGTTTGTACTAACTTTACTAAGACCAAAAAAAAACAAAAAACAAAATCGTTACTGTTTTAATGCCTGCATCATCCCACTGCTGGGCAGAGGCCTCTTCCTGTGACTTCCAGCTCTTACGATCCAGGGCTAAAGTGGACCACTGGTCGTTTGTTTTCTCCAGCTCGTCCTATCTTCTACCGGGTTTGCCGCGACGCTTTCTGGCTGTGTCAGGGCTCCACGTAGTGGGTAAAATCGTACGAAACAAAATAATATTATTAAAGAGGAATTAAATCAAACTGTAGGTAATAATGTCTTAATTCGATACGACTATGTGTAAAATATGAGTGCTTGTAGTGGAATCTCCTTTCTATATTCAAGGTCATGAGTTCAAGTATTTCCATATTGGTCCAAAAGACCATCATTAAATTAATCTAGTTGAAACCGGAAAATATTAGGTTGTTATAAAACGTTTTATACCTACTTATCAAAATTTTAATATCCAATTAAGTAATTCTGAGTATAAAAAAAATTGCGATATCTTGAAGATCAATAGGTTTGTTTTTACCCCTGCAAAGAAGGGTTATTTTAGTAAAACACTAATCCTATCTAGAAACCTTAGGTGGCGTCCTATTTAAAAGCGATTGTCGCACGAATACGTGATCGTATGTCACTTTTTGTTCGGTGAACCTGAACGCGACGTTGCGCCGAAACGGTCGCTTTTAAATAGGACGCGGGATTAGCCAAAAATGTGACACATCCAGTAACAATACATCTTTGCAAACCGTGTATCCATATCGATATGCAATTTGGCAGTTTCCCGGTAGCCGGAGGAATATGCGATATTCGGGAAAGCTATCGCGATCCAGCCGATATATATCCCGGACGTGACAGAGATTCGGTGTGCTCGCACCGTGATTCTGGTACCTACACGTTTATTTTTGATATTGCTCACTTGTTTATGTTTGTTTGTTAGTTTGTGTGTTTGTAGATAATGCTCAGTTGGAGGTTTGTTTGGCTTAGAGAAATATTGAATATAGAGATGTTTTATACGGTTTACGTGGCAATAAAATGGTTGGTTAGGCTTAGGTTTCTACACAACGTGTAATGGAAAGGGTATATGTACGAATATCGTGTATACAGGGTGGGCAAACGAAATAGGGCGATAGTTGGAGTTATTTGCAGCCAAAAGGGGTGAAGATTATATCTGTATAGAATCTCTACGCAGTTTTAGTTCAAAATAAATTACCTACTCAAAACTTTTGATTTCGTAAGTTTGTTGAATTCAAATAATAAAAAACGTGTCGCCGTATTACGAGGGTCATTATCTTTCCACGTACCTACTTGCTAATATTAAAAGGGATCAAACGAGCCGAAAATGCGGTGAAGCGCGAGCGGTTGGTTTCATGTACAGACGCCAGCACATCAACCTACTACAATCTGTCAGATTTCTGTAATAGATTTTCAACTTTATCGCTAAAGCATAAGGTTCAATGTTGATTGGGAAAATTTGACAGTTAGGTGTAGGTTGATGTGCTGGCGTCTGTACTGAAATTTCTCCATATATATTCCTAAAATGTAGATCATATAGGATTTAAAAAACCCTTGACGTATAGTTCAGCTCGTTTCCGTTACACGTTCTATGTGTTAGAAGGAAGAATTTGTAAATCTAGCTGAACAATTGAAAGGGATAAAGCGCCTTGTGCAAGTGAATCAAAGGGAGTGTCCAGTAATAACACATACATGCCGATTTCGGCTATGATGACTGATTTTGATTCTGACAGCTATAGATTACGAGCGTAGGCTAATTTTGCCTATTTTGGCTATGTATATGTCGCAGCCAACTGGTTTAATTAGCCGTTTAGTTAACCGCCTAGCCGAAGGTGTTAAAGGAATAAGCATTTTGTCAATGAGGCTAGAATGATTCGTAATCCCGTTGATATTACCGTCACCGGCTTGTTTGTTAAAATGTTTCATTCAACCTTTATATGTCTATTTGAGTAGGTGAGGAAGCAGGTTTGGTGCTGAGGTGGTAGCAACCTTGACTTACGAGTTATAGGTCGAGGGTCTGCAAGTAGACAGGCGCTTAACTTTGTGTAATTTCATCAGCACTGCTCTCGAATCGGTGAAGGAAAAGAGGAGAGAGGAGGCCTGTGTCCCAGCAGTGGGAATGTTAGAGGCTGATAATATTAAATGTTAATGCGAATATCAAATTAATGTAAGAAAAATTCACGTGTTTGACCCCAAGCATATGTAACTATAGTGTGAAGCAGTAATCGTTTATTAATGTATAGTTTAATTGGTATTACCTGCTTACGTTCAGTAAATGATTTGCCACCATGCGAACGTTGATCTTTCGAACATGTTCTTTTTATAGAATAGATTTTATTACAAATGTGATCAACTAATACTATTAGTATAATTAGACTAGTTTCTTTATACAGTTATCTGTCTTATAAGTGACTAGCAGCGCCCCGCGGTTTCACCCGCATAACTTTCGATCCCGTGGGAATATCGGGATAAAAACTATCCTATGTATGTATTTAGATGAAATTTGGTATAGAGATAGTTTGAGTTCCGGGAACTATCTATATACCAAATTTCATCAAAATCAGTTCAGCGGTTTAAGCGTGAAGAGGTAACAGACACACTTTTGCATTTAGGTATAATGTGTCAATCTAGAGCGTTTGAGGAGTGGACGTGCTCAATTCTCTCCCAAAAATACAAAAAAAACTACAAGGAACTATGACCTATAACCTACAGTGATAAAAACTATTGTGGAGTGCAGTATAAACAAATAAAAAAGTGAATTAATAATAATCCGATACCGCACGTGTGCCGAGGTAAGCTCTTCTCCCCCTTGCGGAAAAGAGACGGGTCGCGAAATCAAAATAATTCGTCCTTGTTGCACGCGCGTAAGTCCGAAGGACGGCAAGCGCCGGTTGCCGAAATCAAGGACACGATCCGCCCGAGCTTGCCCGACGACTTCCGATCCATCACGAATACAATAAACACATCCACAAACAAGTAAACAACAACGCTTATTTTTATTATCTCTGATTTTGACTAATATTGCACACTTCAAAATGGTAAACACCTGCGCTACCTGTGCTAAAACACTAAGAGCTAACCATTATACTAAATGTATTGAATGCGATAATTGTTACCATCCTTTATGCGTGAAAATAACCGACTTCCGTAAATTATCAGAGGCCGCGAAAGCAACATGGTTATGCACGGGTTGTCGAAATAAAAAGCTCAACTCGAGTAACTCTAACACGCCTCCGGAACAAAACGAGCACGTCGACCACTCAAATAATACCAGCAACAGCTTGTCATTCAATACCCCAACAACTTCTTCGGACTCCGGTAGCCTGTCCCAACTAACGTCTGAAATTAAACTACTACGAGAAGACGTAGGTGATCTCAAATATCACATCAAAACGCTCACAGAACACCTAACATTGTGTAACCAACGCCTTGAAGTATCTGAGGCTAGCTTGGCCTGCGCAGAAGCCAAAATTCAAGCCCTTGAGGAAAAAGTATGTGAAATCCCTTACTTAAAGTCCACAATTCAACAACTTAATGAACAAGTACAGTCGCACGCCCAAGCTTACTTGAAAAACCAGGTGGAAATATTAGGCGTAAACGAAACTGCCAACGAAAACCCTGTTCACATCATTCTCACAGAGGCAGTAAAAAAATTGGCATAAATCTCGAAGACTCTGATCTAGAATACGTTACTAGAGCTGGGCCACGCCACAGCAACAACACTGAGAACACCACTAATGCCCCAGTAGAAAAACACCCCCGTCCGCTGGTTGTTAAGTTTCTGCGTCGCAACAAACGCAACGAATTTCTACGCGCAGGGAAATTAAGACGCAACCTCTCTAGTGATGATCTCGGAATACCCGGTACTCACAGGACTGTATACTTTAACGAGCGACTGACCAAAGAAAACCGGCAGTTATTTCGAGCAGCAAAGCCACGGGCCAAGGAGTGCGGCTACAAGTACTGCTGGATCAAAAATGGGACTGTCAATATTCGCAGGCAAGAAGGAAACCCTGCCGTCGCCATCAGGAACCAGCATGACTTATCGCGCCACTGCCCCATCTCAACTGTACAAACAGAGGCTTAGCGAGCCAGGGAAGTCTCTATGTAAGCACCTGTTATGTTTTTCTTTGAATTTTATATTTCCTAAAAAAAATTATTATTTGTTTTTTATGCTAAAGGTCGAATACCTAGCAAGGCTTGCAATCAAGCATCTATTATGTTTCTCTATTAACTTAATAATTCTTAAATACTTTTTATGTTTGTTCATTACGTTAAATTTTTTCGAACACAAACAAGGGCTTGTAAACAAACACAAGCACCTTCTATGTTTCGCTATAAAAATAATAGTTAAATATTCTCATCGACTGTTTACTATGTTAAAGCTTAAATACACGGGAAGGCAGAAACCCAACCACCTGTTAAATCTCTTTTTAAATTTAACAACAATTTTGAACATTTTTAAATGCTTGTTTAAAATGTTTTTTATCAAATACTTAGAGGCACAAGTACCCATGCACCTGGTACGTTTCACTTCAATTTTTATACTTTATAAATATTTCTATTGTTTGTTTAATGTACTAAATTTGCTCAAATTCTTACAACGGCTCGTACTCAAATACACACATCTTAACTCTCCAATTTTCACACTAATACCAACGTACACGCCCCTAAAAAAGCACACACACAATTCTACACTACATAATTCGTCTCATGGAAGAATCTTCTGTAACATAAAAGAAATGAAATCTCTTGCAACAACAAACATTCTACTAAAAATCACCTCACTGAGTTTCGGTTTTCATCTTTATATTATAACACTTAAAAATGGCTTTACTTAGCGTATACAACGACCTAGATGAAACCTTTAATATAGAATGTCACACAGTAGAATCTCTTGAAAACTGCAAGAGTATCTTAAATGCTTCCAAAGACAACATCAAGGTGCTAACATACAACATTAGAAGCTACCAGAAAAATTTTGATGACTTTGTAATTGCTCTAAATCGGTTAGACTCAAATATCGACGTTATAGTGCTCACTGAGTGTTGGTTGTCTGACGGCTCCATTATAGAGGATCTACAAGGATATAGCGCATACAGAACATCAAAACAAGTAAACAAAAACGGGGGAATTGTTATCTACACAAGAACAGCCTGGTGCAGCAATATTGTCACCGTAGAATCTAACCTTGCTGACGCCGACAGTATATTAATAAAAACCAACAACAACTTAAGCCTCCTAGCCATTTACCGGTCTCCCTCTTTTACAAACACAGAGCAATTTCTTAACTCCCTTCACACCACCCTATTTAATCTTAAAAACCAACAAACACTAATTGTGGCTGGCGACATAAACCTAAACATTAACGACCTAAGTAATAACCAAGTATCTAACTACGCTTGTCTCATGGCCTCACACGGTTTATCCCCTGCTATAACTCTCCCAACGAGATGCGGAGCTTGTATTGACCACATATTTATAAAATCACCAGCAATACCTTTCGGCCTCGTTTGTACCTTATCTATTACCGATCACGACCTAGCCTTATGTAGTGTTCCCATAAAAACGGAACGCCCTAAAAACAACAAACGCTGGAGAGTCAAAACTGACTGGACCGCTGTAGCTGGTGAGATCACTGACACAAACTGGGATTTAGTTACTAGTTCATCTTGTGTAAACACTGCTTTAAAGTACTTCAACAACGTTATCTCACTTGCCACTGACAAACACTCAGAAAACGTTAAAATCAGTCGTAGAATGGCTAACATCCAACCCTGGGTCACTCCTGGCTTAATTAGGTGCATGAAGCAACGCGACAAACTTCACCTTGAATGCAAAGACAACCCTGACGATCAAACAAAACATTTAATTTACACCAGATACAGGAATTTCATGTGCACACTACTTCGGAAACTCAGAAACTTACACAACAGACAAGAAATCGAAGGGAACCAGAAAAATCCAAAAAAACTATGGACGGCTATAAAAGATATTTGTGGAACTAATACTCGCCACAATTCATCATCTCACCTACTTGCGTCCAGTATATCCGCAACATCATCACTTGACAACTGCAATCAGTATTTCGTCGCTGTCGGGGAAAAACACGCAGCCAAGATCCTAAATAAACTCTCAACCACTCACCACTCACTAATAGAATCAAACATAACTCCGAATTCTAATTCACAAACGTTCTTTCTGCATCCGACCGATGAAGAAGAAGTCTCTGACATAATACGCAACTTAAAAATAGACAGCGCACCAGGGCCAGATAAAGTAACAGTCCCATTACTCTTAAATTGCCGAGAGAGTATAATCAAGCCACTTACGCACATCTTTAATTTAAGCTTAGAATCAGGTGTCGTTCCCGACTCTTGGAAAATTGCTGCAGTGTCCCCAATTCACAAAAGTGGTTCCAAAGACATGCCAGAAAATTATAGACCTATCGCCCTGTTGAGTATAGTCTCAAAAATTTTAGAAAAAATAGTAAACAAGCGATTAGTAAATTTTGTAGAGAAGCACAACATTGTCTCAGATAGGCAGTTCGGATTTCGCCGGGGAAGATCCACTGAAGACGCGGTGTCACTTCTGACAAACCAAGTCTCTCACCACATAGAAAATGGAGAATGCTGTGTTGGTGTCTTTCTTGATTTGGCAAAAGCATTCGACACCGTGTCTCCCGGACTGCTTTTGAAGAAACTTGAAGCAATAGGTATAAGAGGTACTCCTCTAGAATGGTTTCACAGCTACTTAAGCTCGCGGTATCAATATTGTAAAATAGACAGTCACCAAAGCAAATTGCTTCCTATCACATTTGGAGTTCCGCAGGGCAGTACCCTTGGCCCGACGTTGTTTACACTGTATATCAATGACGTAGTAAATCTCCCTCTTAGAAACGCTGAAGTGATCTCCTACGCTGACGATACAGCCATCGTCTTCCACGACACGTCATGGGACCGAGTTTATCGACTGGCGGAACAAGGCCTCTCTCAGATAGCGCAATCCCTAGACTCTAACTTACTGACACTTAACGTTAGTAAAAGTAAATATGTTGCCTTCTCCAAAACTAGCTCCTCCAGTGCCTCTCAAACTATGTCCTTAAAAATACATACCTGTCCACAGAAACACATTATTTACTCACAACTGCCACACCACCCCTGCTCATGTAAAGTCCTTGAACGTACTGACACGATCAAATATCTCGGAATAACCATAGATAACAACTTAACATATAAAGCCCACATTTTTGCCCTTTCCTCCAGAGTACGAAAACTGATACACGTTTTAAAAAAACTCAGAGACTGCACCCCTATCGACATTTTGCGAATGGTCTACTTCGCACTCTGCCAGTCAATCATAAAGTACTGTATTTGCATTTGGGGACGAGCTGGCAAGAGCACATTTATAACGCTAGAAAGGGCGCAGCGGGCACTGATCAAAGTCGCACTAAAAAAGCCTTTCAGATTCCCTACAGACCTTGTCTACCATGAATTTCAAGTCCTCAGGGTAAGACAAATATTCGTACTTCAAGCAACGCTTAAATATCATGCAACAATAAAAAATCGGCCGGATTACAGGGACTTACTAAACAAGCGTGTCTTCAGAGTACCCATACCAAATGCTAAATCCGAACTAGCTAGACGCTGTACCCATTTTTCCCATCCCAACACTTACAATAAAGTTAGCAAAATCTGCAACCTAAAAGACTGCTCAACCACCACCTGTAAGAAAATCCTAACTTCAGCTCTTTTAAAATTATCATACGACGCCACCGAAGCTTTGATATAGCACCTATAAAGACATACACACACCCTCAAACACACACAAAAACACCCTCACACACACCCTAACACACACACATCATAGTACAAGCCTTAGGTTAAACGAACACTATTTTATTTTGTGATTAGAATCGCACGAATGTTTTATTTTATTTTATTTTAACTCTTATCCTTTTTGTAACTATGTAATATCCTCAAACTGTAATGTAATCATTAACATTGTAAAATTGCACTCCAGAGCCACAAGATACAAGCGATGCTTAGTTTGTGGCTCACCGAAACCGTCACATTGTATTTTTACTTTTTGATGAATAAACTATTATTATTATTATTAATATGGATTTATCGTTGTATTCAAGGTGAAGCCCATTCTGACAAACTGGCCGCAAAAAATTTTATGAATATGGAGTAGGTACCTTCCATATTAATAACTAGTGTCTGCTCGCGACTTCGTCCGCGTGAAATTTCTTGTTCCCCCGATCCACTTCGTCGCATAGCGTTCTTTCCGAGATTTTTTATTTATTTTCTCGGCTCCTAAGGGTCGTGTGCTGTTAAGTAACCTATAACCTTCATCTAAAATAGGGCTATCAAATGCAAAAATGCTTTTTCAAATCCGACTGGCAGTTCCAGGCGCGTTCAACCAAACAAACAATTTTTTCAGTTTTAGTATAGATAATATTGAACCACTGCATTAATAAGTTTTCCATCTTATAGTTACGTAAAAAATTCAATGTAATGAACACTGGACAGAATCTGAAAGTGATGTTATAAAATGTTACATTTTGCTAATTTCAACAAGGAACTCTAAAAAAACTTTTAATAGACGGTCTTAATTTTTTAATTACGGGTTATTAAAAGATAGGAAGCTGTGATAACGGGTCGTTTAATCTGTTGTTAATGACACTATATTGCGTACTCAATGTCATTGTAATTGCAGACTATGAGATGTTTTTGCTAGAAAACGATTAGCAGCACTTATTCAATTAAATATTACGACATACAGGTACTTTGCTCGCACTTATTAACTCATTAAGATCCGCTATATAATGAGACATAATTAATTTTCTATTGTTTCGTGACCCATAGGTCACGCGCGGAGCTTGTGCAAAGTGGATTAGTCGTACTTTGTCACACATATGAAAAGGCCAGTTTCATTGTTTCTTTCCTCGCAGTTATCATTTAACCGAAATAGGTCAATCGGCTGGTGAGCACTGGTGGCCCCCACTTCCGAGTAGGTCGTGGGAACGAACCCAGGCAGACGCTTTATTTTGTGTAATTTATTTCATCACCACTGCTCTCAAAACGGTGAAGGAAAGGAAGAAAGCAAAATTGTTTATTCTACACAAACGAAACGCAACAGAAAAACACTGTGAGTAAACCGGCGTGTCCTAGAACCAAAAATTCAAAGACATTTGATATCTACCAACCCGCACTGGTGGTGAATAACGACTCACTCCCTCTCACAGAGAGGCCTGTGTCCCAGCAGTGGAAATATTATAGGCTGATTATGCTATGCTTATTCGAGGTCAAGAGGTTATAGGTTGGACTTATACCTTCTGCAAGAATCACCACATCCACAGGTCCTGTGCTTCTCACATCCCGTGGATTCCCTTTCTCATGGATCATGTCTTATAAAAATAATAGGCATGTGTTTAATTGATTCTCAAATAATTCCTAATTTTATTTATTTATTTATTTTGGGTCCTAAAAATACTAAATAGCCAAATAAATGCGATCAATTTGGTTGAAATCGACAACCGAGCGAGCGAAGCGAGCTATACCGCGGCAGCCCGTGAAACTGCTCGCTTCGCTCGCTCGGTTCATCCGCGGTTGATCACGGTTCTAACCTAACCTAACCCATTCGTTCCGGATGCCCTAGCTTAAAATCAAAAGTAATTTATTTAAACTACACTAAGAATCAACACCTTTTGAATGTCATAACTTCATAAGCTACTGTGACCAACTAAAAGATAAAGCCAGAAAGTAAAAAAGAGGCAATTTTTTTTTAAGTGGGCATTATTAGAAGCCCCAAAAATTTTTTTGAGGTTCATTAATTTAAAAAAGCGTAGGTGCATCATAAATAAGTTTTTAGAGGATCATTGAAGTAGTTCCCTAAATAATAATAATATATTATATCCATAATTATCCTGCAATAGTGCTATACCAACCGGGGATTGTCCTTGGGTGCACTTGCATAGTGCGAACAGAGATAATCCTCGGTTGGTGCGTCATTTCATTAAAAACGTCTAACGGGCCTCTGCGAGTTGGCTTCGACCCCTCATACGCCTTCCAAAGGTCCAGGACCTTAGGGTCCCGAGAAATATTAAAAGACGTATAATATTACTATAATACTAATATTATAACGAGGTAAAGTTTGTGAGGTTGTAGGGGGTAATCTTTAGAACTACTGATCTGATTTCGAATATTCCTTAAATAATGTGAAACCACAGTATTGTGGAGTATCATAGGATATATTTTATAATAAAACAAGACATTTCACGCGGACGAAGTCGCGGGCAGAAACTAGTCAGGTATAAGACTGGTAGCAGAGCCGACTTCCGAAAGTATGTTGAACCGTACCTTTAAGTATCGCTAATCTGGAGCCTGTTTTAATGATGACGAGAGTGATCTTACACGTTGTACCTAGTACATACCAGCCAAGGTGACTTGGAATAAAAACTTGTTTGTCAACAAACCTGTTTTTTCGTAAGGGAACATATTTTTATACAAGCATTAGCATAAAACGAAATCGATAATGTCCGTACAAAAGGTGATAAATAATACAGGCTAAATGATCGCTATAATGATTGCACCGACTACCTTAATTATTAGTCTCTACCTAGCCCATTTTATCAAATTAATACTAACGCGCCTACAGCAGGATCATAAGCCTAAAATTGTGGGTAAAAAAAAAAAGATACAGTTGATTTTACATTTCTGTGTCTTCTTCAAACGTTTTAGTCCGGATATACAGTACTAGCTGACCCGGCGAACTTCGTACCGCCCCGCCCGCCAGTTGCTCTGCCCCGGCTTTTTTAATCTCTGATAGCTTCTAAGATATTAATTTTAATGATATGCTGTAAAGGGCAATTTAGATCTACATGAAATGCACAACGTACTTAATGTATTTAATTGGATAAGGAATAATACTGTACTGTTTAAAATAGTTTGGTAAATAACCCTTTTTTTTGTAATATGTAAAAGATAAAAATGGTTACTGTGGGTTATCCTTAGGAGATAAACATATGCTTGTTACGACATCACATTACAAATGTTTGAATTTCTCAGCTTTTCTCTACTATAATTATGCATGTATTATACATAATATAACCCTTCCTCTTGAATCATTCTATCTACTGCTGGTAACTGCAATAAAATCCGTTGCGTAGTTTAAAACATCTAAGCTTATAGGGAGCGGGAGCGACTTTTTTTTATTATACTATGTAAAGATAAAGATAATAAAATAACCCAAAGAAGCGAAAAGCGAAGTCTTGCCACACTAAGTGCTTATAGACACGAGCGACATGCATCAACGGCAGAGGCAACTGGCATCAACGCGTGTCGGCGGCAGCAGTCTTGTATTTTTTTTTTTTGGAATGGCATCTCGCAGTTTAACCTATGAGGTTGTCGTCTGCTTAACCGGACTTGCCTGTGGACGCCTCAGTAAATTAAGGCCTCCAGCCAGGGCTTAAAAAACTTAAAAACTAAGCGACTACACGCTATGGGCACCAGCTGTGGGGTACCTACCTCGGCTTAGGGCGTCGCTGGGAGAGGGCTAGTTTAAGATGATAGTATATGCATCAGAGTTGCATATCTAAGTGACAAGTAACTATGTCAATGCTAGCACCTTTTTGACAATTACCATATGTCAAGGATATTCATGACTTAAATAAAAAATAGAGTTAAAATAGATTTAAGTATAGGAAAAAAATACATTTAAAAAGTGAGTTGTTAAGTCTGCACAACAGCAATAAAACATGAATACAGGGTCAAATAAAATTAGCTAGCGAAACTCCGCAGACGTGATGGTTATCGATATCTAAACATGATCAAACAAAAAATTTATTAATTCGATGAGTTTATGGAAAAAAAAAATTTTGGTGGTTGACACCAAAAAAAATCTGATTAAAGAGTCGATAAGAATTAGCGGATTTTTTAGATACGATTAGAATAAAGCAGCCAATTTAGATACAAACTAAAAAAATATTGGAAAACACAAATACAAAATATAATCCTAGATTTCAATAAAACATGTCCGACGAGAGTGTAAATAGTCTCCATTTCCGATCTATTGTTTTAGGTGTTGCAATATGGAATATTTATGAAACATTCAACGATTTATGCGATATTTAAACGAGGTACATTCTGTCAATAGTTGTATTTTTCAGGATATTCATGTGTGTATACATAGGTACCTATGGTTATTAGAGTGGTAAGGCCATAGATATCCGAGGTAAGGCTAATAAATTTCATTACACATGGTTTGATAATCAAGTATGTACTTAAGGATCGTAGCAGGTGCCGTTCTGTTGGGGTATTCCTCGAAACGCACTAACTTTGAAACGCACCAAAAGTATTCCTCGAGAAAAAAAAATGTTATAATTTTATTCCTCGAAATGCATCAACGAAACAGAGAAGAGCATGAAGGATTCGTAATAAATTATATCGATAGAACTTTCATTTGGTGCGTTTCAAAGTTGGTGCGTTTCGAGGAATACCCCGTTCTGTAGTTTCTACCTACCCCTGTGGAAAGACGACATGAATTTATGTAGGAATGATAGTTATAATCAAGTCTTTGTAATTATCATTGTCTATCACGAAAATCGAGTTGAATGGCGTGCAATAGGAGAGGCCTATGTCCAGCAGTCGACTGCTATAGGCTGATGATGATGACGAAAGTCACATCTTAAGTTAATTTTAAAGGTGACTTAAAAGCCGCTATAGAATTAATTCTATAGATGTTAATTTTAATACATTTTGCTTCGTAGCATGCAATTGTGATTTTAGAAGACGAAAAACAAATCAACAATAAAAAACAGTCATGCCATTGCACAGCAGTTACAAAAAACTGTTTACTAAAAATAATTGCTCAAGGCACTTCGGCTAAAAATGGACCGGTTACCATTCTAATTTTAGCTTATAGTCCATCGTCCACGATGACGTTCAAAAGTATAACGTGTTACAAACTCAAATAACCTATAAGTAGCAAGAATGTCACAGGCCCAGAATACTGTCACAGGGCTAGTATTTCAATGGCGGTTCGTATAGTTGAGACTTGACCACGAAAGATGAGACTTGACCCCACCTCCCGCGCTCTTTCCGCCACGCCGCCCCTATAACGTCCGGTACCGTCCCGCGCTCAGTCAGACCTCATACAGCTAAAGAGACCTAAAATCGTGTACTGCGCAAGTCAAACCTCGTGGTGTGACAAGTTTCATCTTTCGTGGCGCTAACTATATATGACGCGACTTACTAAAGCGCTGATCATTTAAGTTTACAATGCGTTTCTTTTGAGTAGCGTAGTGGACGATGGGCCTTTTTTTTATGGATAGGAAATCATCTAATGACTCCTCCCGCTCTGGGTGGAGCGGAAGGGAGTGTCAGACTCTTACAATCTCTTACTCTCTTAACGATGGGCCTAATTACTAGTTGGAGACCAGTGACCTCAAGTCACTACGTCTTTAAATTTGAATGTTGACTTCAAATCTGCATCCGAGTCATTTTATAGATGTTTTGATTTTATTGCTTCAGAGCATGGCATTGTGATATTTTAAGACAAAAAAAAACAAGGAAAATAAACAGTGATTCCATTGCCCTGCTGTTACAAAAAATGCTTGACTAAAAATAACTTCCCGATTAAAATGTCATTTAGACTAGAAGGACCATTGACCGTTCCATTTTTAGCTCAGTGACGTGACGTCTTGCAAATGAAAATCTAAAATGAAATGAAATTGAACATTAACATGCTAATTATAAATTTTCTGTTCCAATAAAATAATGGCAGACGGACCTTTTCCCGAATATTCGACGGACTAATTTTAGCCAAACGGATCCTAATTAATTCTACCCAATTCTTAACAAGTTGAGGTTTTCAAATTGGAAATTTCTTGAATCAACGTGGAATAATTTAAAGTGGCAAGGTTTTAATTAGTTTCTCAAAATGTTGAAGAAACTTTGGTAGGTATATTGGTGATATCAGTGACTGTAAAGTATGCGTATATAAGAGTGTGTAAAGTTGATGTAAATTTAGTGACTTAATCATTGTCTAGACAGTTTTGACGAGCTTCTTGCAAGGTTCAAGTTCATTTAGCAAAATTTATACATTTTATTAAAACTACTTCATATGGCTTTTCTGGCGTGCATATTTTTGTATTGTGGTAGTATACCTAAGCTTAAACCCCAAACAATAGAGTACCTACCTAACATTGAAGACAACTATAAAAAGGAAGTGTCACAAAAAAGGCGCAAATTATTTATTATGTAACCATTTGTGGAGTTACACACATTCATAATAATATAAACAGACAAGAACAGAAATATAGGTACAAAGGTGGTGGTAGCCGTTATCCAGCGGATACCTAAACAAATAAATAATGTATGTGCCATGTAGTTCGTTAATGATCTACATGATTAACTATTTGATCAATCCCTTCATCATTATTTGCAAACAACAATTACAGTTAATATTTCCGATAAATATGATAAACTCAGGCAGTTTCCTAACGTTATAAAAATATCAAAGTTCTGAATAATTGATTAAAAATTTTATGTTATTGAATATTAATCTTGAAAATGCTAATGAGTTCTAAAGCAATTATTTTGAGCTAAGTACCTAAATCCTTGAATAACAATTTTGAGCAAAAAATGTGTATTATCCGCTTTTAAACTTAAGAATCATGATTAATTAGACGGAATTCCTCGGTCTGACTCGTTGGTATAGTGATGCAAGCGCTACTGATGTGCACGAGTACCTGGGTTCGATTAGGTCTGGGTCTAGCGAAGTGATATTGGGCTTTTCCTTCTGGAATTTCTCAGTAGCAGCCCGGAGTCTGGCTTTGTTACTTAATCAATGTCTAGACCGTTTTGACGAGCTTCTTGAAAGGTTCAAGTTCTTTTTTCAAAATTTTATATTTTATAAAAACTACTTAAGTAATATGGCTTTACTGACGTGAAAATTTTAGTATTGTGGTAGTATACCTAAGTTTAATCTCCAAACAATTTTATGTGAACATAAAATTTATAATTAGCATGTTAATGTTCAATTTAATTTCATTTTAGATTTTCATTTGCAAGACGTCACGTCATTCACTGAGCTAAAAATGGAACGGTTAACGGTCCTTCTGCATGCTTGCTTGCATGCATGATGTCATTATGGTTAACAACCCGATTCAGAGCAATCCGACTCGGTTAGGTTAGAAGCCTAACCTTCGTGGTTATTTTTTTATAACCACCCAGAAATAGGAGCCCCGCCCAGCGTCGAGCTATCTTGGCAGGTGGTAATCAGTTACTAGGTATATCTAGTCAGGTTACTATGATAGAAATTACAAAAAAAAAGTTTTTATCATATATTAGACTAAATAGGTTTTATGTCTTTTGAGTGGTATATCAAACGATTTTATATTAATTGTCTGTTATGCTTATAGAAATTAGTTACTTTAACATTATATCAATCGTTTATTATATTAAATTACCATTATACAAAATTATAGGTTCAGTTGTTATATCTTGTAAATATTAGAGGTTTTGTAATTACCTATATCATATATTACTTACCCGTCACTGACTGATCGACTCCTTGACAATTCAAAAGTGTCAGTCATTGATTTATTACTGCTTTAAGTTTTAGTTAAGTGCATTAGTTTCACAATGAAACTTTACTTACTTACCGCCTAAAAACAAATCATAAGTAACATACTCCGCAGCCAAATTTATTCGTCCATTCAACGTGATTAATAGATATGGTATACCCACATAAGTAACACGTCATCAATCGCCACAAATGGTAAAACGAAGACGTAAGAAACGCAACAAAATGGAAATTGGTGTAATTTGTTCTGGTCATACCGTGAAACACCCGTTTCCTTCGGTCTATCCGCAATATCGGCGGTGTTGCCAACTTGCCAATGTTTTTTTCATAGACTTTTCTTGACATGAAATAAATCTTTTCGATTGATTTGAGTAGCGAATGGAAATGGAGTATGTGTGTATATAAGTTTGACTGAGGGATATTAAGGATAATTGAAGGCCAATTCCCGTAATTAAAAACGTTCAAAATCTAGTCGCAATCTCATCTCAGCGATAATCAATTTCAAAAACTTGTCAAAAATTTAGGGAAATTAAAGGTATTTTTGACAGATAGAGACAGATTAGAATCTAAACGTTCTTGAAATACGCGAATCACCCCTCTGATGTGAACCCCTTGCGCGGAAGGCAGCCTGATCCCTCATTTCTATGGACCATCAAAAATAAAAAAAAACCTTAACGTCAATTTCAGATTGCTCCTTATCCGGTTGACATCGTAAAGTTAAAATGAAACAACCCAAGAATGTAATAACGCAGAAATAAAGTAAAGATCTAATAAAGAGCAATAAAATACGTATCTTGGACTCACTGATTGATTTGGGTTTGTTTTTTACACGACTACGGCGAAGAAAAAAGGAGGGTTATGATTTTGACAGGTATATATGTATGTATGTTCATCTGTTCCATCATAACTTCTAAACTTCTTGTCATAATTAGACAAATGAGGTATCGTTGGAAGCGTCTTGATTGTCCGCTGGTTATAGGCTATGTGACGTCACATTAAATTGAACATGGCGCCCTCTAGCGTACATAAAGTCATGATCAAAGAAAAATGTATTTTAAACTTGTCGTGTGGGGTATCAAATGAAAGCGCTTAATTGGCACATTTCAAAAATATAAATATTAATGAAATAAGCCCCAAAATAATTTAATAAAAAATAAGTTTAAAAACTAAAACCCGACTACTGAAAAGAATTAAAGAAGAAAGTACCTTCCCGTGGTCGCATGCCGCTGTACTAACATACATAATATAAGCTATGGCCACGGGAATTTCATCCTTTTCAGCAGTCGAGTTTTATTATTCTGAACGTTCCGTTTTTTCCTTTTGAGGTACGGAACCCTAAAAACTATATCTCTGCCTACACTTTCGCGGAACATAGGCATGCTGTTATGTTGTGTGTATGTACCGTAATAACTAAGCAACAATTTCGTATACAGCGCATGAGCTGTTACATACAGAGTAGGGCCAAAGTTCGTGGCTAATTTGGTTTGATTTAGATAGAAAGTTGGGATTGTTAGGAAAGCCTTAGTTGGATTGTGAAAGCCGATATGAAAGTCTGACTTTTTCTGCGGTCCGCAGATGCAGATGACGATCTCTTTTAGAAAGTACCTTCAATTTTCTTTCGTAGATAATAGCATAAACTGTCGAGGCATTGAAGTGAAATCAGCATAGTAGAAGCGGCATGATAAAATGATCCTTATTAAAAGTTTCTCAAGGTTCCTAATTAATCATCCAATTATGGCACCCGTCTTTTCACTAAATCTAAATTATGTCTTCAGCAAACTGCGCGACAGCAAAAACAGTATTGTTTTTCAAACTTATTGTATGTGGGATTCGTTATACCCTCGAAGCATCCTAACGACTAGATGATTTTATAAATACTTGTCATGTCTATGAACTCGTCTAGGTCATGCGATGGTTGAAGGCTAGGTTTTGTTTTTGTATCATCATTTCCGGAAACTTTTGGTGAATAGTCTCTTAAATATTCCTAAGAAAAGATCTGAATTTCAATGTAAGATATATCCAAAAAATCTATAGGACAATGTTACCTTTCCGGTTTTTCCTGAACACAGACGTAAGTCCGTTTTACATACGAAGTGGTACAGGTTTTTGACGAGCAAAGTTAATACATTATTTATTATTTTTATTATTCTTGATTTCGTGTCTTTGTAGAATATACAATTACTAGCGACCCGTCCCTGTTTCGCATGGTTTATGTAACTTGACAAAACATAAATATTTCTTTATTATTATGTAGTTTAATATTGATATAGCTATTAAACACATAGACCATCAAAATCCGTTACGTTTTTTAGAAGATCATCGCGATCAAACAGACAAACACGAAAAACAATTTTAATTTATTCTATTTAAGTACAGATAATATAACTTAATAAACCAGAAGTGATCTCAGCATCAATCAAAATTTCATCCAACATACAACCAATTTTTCAAAAAGAGTAGATTATTACCTACGTTAAAACAAAATGCCCCTTTGGGAACCGCTGTAAAATGCTTCGAAGGTATCAGGAAGCGAGCTATACATCTTGAGGAGAGACACCACCGGTAATGTAGGTCGTATATCTCGGAGAATCTCGACGACTATTGCCGAAAATAATATGCTCCCTTTGGTAAATGCCTACGCTACACCTTCAAGCTAAGATGGAGATATATGACAGAATATTTGAAGTGAAAAATCAATATATAAATAAAAGTTGGCCCAATTTTAGCTTGACTTATAAATATGGCTAAAACATACGGCTAAAAACCGAAGGAACTATCCAGCTTGAAATCTTTTGCAAAGAGGTTCATTATACTGCCAAACGTACGCACGTACGTAAACACAAGTGATTCGAGCGATTCAAATCAGTTTTGTATAATAAAAGTGTATAAAAAACAAAAACGGAACAGTTTTAAAAACGTGTCCTCTTAAATAAAGCATAAAATGCTGCTCGTCGGACTTTTAGGTTATTTTTTTTACCATCAAAATGCGAAAAAAGTGTTTACGCCAAATGCATGACGTCAAAGCATTGTTATCATTCAAAGCATTTTTGTTGTAAAAGCTTGTCAATGTCAAACTCATTTAAAAAGTAATTTCCATTTTGCAATCATAATAACCTACGTCATGTTGTTTCAGTGAAACCTACAGGGTAATTTCGTAACACACTAACAGTAGCAATTGCTTTCATTCTGACAGTTCAACAACTTTCATTGCCTTATCTACGTTGTTGAGCGTACAATTTTTTTGAATATATGAAGCAATGAATTAGCAATATTCTTCAAAATGATGCAGATTGTGATTGATAGGGTGTTGCGCAATTAGTGTCCTGGCTTATAGTTTTTCCTAATTATTGTGAGTGTGAAGACAATGTGGGTCATTTTATTTTTTACTTATTTTTTATTTTGATTATTTTCTTTGTTCTGTTTAGTTTTTGTCATGGTCTGGCAGTTTGAGTAATTTATGTGGCCTACCCAAATGTCCTTTCTTTGGTATTGTTCATCGAATCGTTGAGCTCCTTAGGTTTTGAGTTGAGCTGCACGAATTCTGACAAATGCGTGCACTGACTGGACAGGTCCACTCAATCTGTGTGGTTCTTTCTTCAAAAGACCATCTCGGACTTCGATCTACATGGTCTTCATATAACCTGACCAAGATTATGTCTGGACTTTAAACGAGACTGTGACCTCTGAGTTTGTTTCGGCCTTTCTTCTCAGAGTAGTCAGATAGGAAACGTCGACCTCATCTAGTTTTTAAAATATGATTGACGTGTAAAAGTGTTTGTGCAAACCTACTTACAGAAATAAAATCATTTATCATTTACTTTTACAATGAACAGTTTCATTCATACCCTTATAATCGCTGTGTGAACGTTGTAGGCCTTGTAGACTGTAGATTTGTAGACCTTTTATTTTTATTTAATCTATTAAAGAAATTTGACAGATTGTAGTAATAATAATAATAATAATCATTTTATTTCAGAATTCCATAAATAGCAAATAGTAATAGCAAATAGTAGTAGTATTGTAATAGTAGCTTGATGTGCTGGCGTCTGTAGATACATCTTATAGCTTTCAGTGAACATCTTACTTAACAAAGCTAGGAAGCGATTGTTCTTGCCTCCCAAGTTGCTTATGCTCAGAAAAACGTTTTCTGGGTGAAATTTTAACTGATCTATGAAATGGAATTTCCTTAAATAAATGTAGGTAAGTAAGCGAAAAGCTTAGCTTTTAATTAATTAAAATTTGAATAGGCCGTTCTTCGTGTTACTTAAATGCCCATTATTAAATGTCTTCGGGAAACAAGATTTCCGCAAAAGGCAAATAAAGGTGGAGGGTTAAAAACAAATGTTTGTCTCTGTTAAGGCGCTGCAAAAAGGTAGACACCATAAAACGCTAAGTTTTCCAAATCAAATCATAATCGTTTATTTGCATAAAATGTGGTAGGTACAAAAGATGATATTATTATATAAATTTCAGTGCAGACACATTCCGCCATGTAATGATGGCATGCAAATATTATGTAGTAACATACAGTAATATACTAATAATGTAGTTAACTAAATCAATAAAGGAACATAAATAATTATAAAATGATTACAATGCATTTCTGAAGAGGTAGGACCGACATAACTTTTTGTTGAGAAATTCACCGACTGAAAATTTTTTTTTCGTCGTTAATTGTCAAAGTTTTGAGCGTAAACTGTTATATTTTATGTAATGATAATAAAGAGGATTCAATCAACTAAAGAAACACCTAAAAATTATTCTACTGACCCGTGTATTTATTTTATAATTTAATTAAAACTGCAAAATTACTCATATTTTGTTGGTCATTCGATTCAATCAACGTCAAACGCATCGCTGTTTTGAACTTTATTTGTTGCCGCGATGCGGTATTGTCATTTACCTAAATTACCGCACCGCGCCTTAAATAAATTGCGGTAATTTTGCATTAATTAAGAATCCATAATAATTATAACCTATAGGTTAATCTATCTGAAAACGTGTTTATTTGCGGCCAGTTTTTTATTTCTTTAAGTAAAGACCAAATGCAGTTATGCAAAATTTATAATGGATACCTACTAATAAATTGTTTTGTGTGCGGATTTCTTTTTACTAGTTTTCTTATTACTTATACTTACTTTTATTTATTCTTTTACATAATTAAAATTAAATCATGCACTCCGATTTGTATGCTGATGATTGTTGTTTTTGTTTAACTGTTTTGGCCTATGTCCAGCAGTGGACGTCTTTCGGCTGAAATGATGATGATGAACTGATGATGTTATTATACTTACGTATGTTTATGCAGGTATTATTTAATTTTATAGCTGAGGTTTCTTACCGTTTGAGATAGATTATTATGCCTCGTGATTTTTCAAGCTTCTGACGACCCGTAAGGACTGTCAAAGATCCACGAATGATAGCCGGGACCAATGGCTTAACGTGCTTTCCTAGGCAAGAAGGGTCATAAGTCATAAGTAATTTATTTCATAACAATATAGATACATTGTGTTGAAATTTAAAAAAAATAACGTATTACAATTGCAATTAAAATAAAATTCACTAAATACATTTCGAAAAGTCAAAAAACCAATAATAATTAAAAATTCAAGCAATAAATTATAAATAATAAATGTCAAAGTAATAAAAACAAGCAATAAAATAATAAAGTTAAAGCAAAAGCAATAAAATAACTTGGGGACTTGGTATGTAAAGATGGTCACTCATCCACGGACCAACCGCGGCAAGCGTCGCTTAACTTGATCGATCGATCCGTGCGGCTGTTATTACTTGGCCACAAGCCACAATCATCATCATCATCATCAGCCTATAGCAGTCCACTGCTGGACATAGGCCTCTCCTATTGCACGCCATTCAACTCGCCACAAGCCACAATAACCTATCTGAAATGGTAAAAAAACCTACGTCTAAGTAACATAAATAAATCCGTCGATAAAAGATATCTAGACTCGCCTCGCAACATAAAATTTCGTACTTGCATAATTTTACGTACCTTCAATATTTATCATCCTTGAATAAGCTGTAGGTATGCATGCAAATCAGATACATATAAAAACATAATTCGATCTTTATTAAGTTAAAACATATCTGCGATAAAAAATCGACAGACATACTCAATTATCCTGTCCACAACTCCCAAATTCAGGAGTATTCTGTCCAAATTCTCGTGCCGTTATCGACAAAAATGTCTACGCTTTGCTTTTCTCACCGTTTCTACGTATTGCCAGCCTTATTCGGGCAAAATGCAACTTGGACTGCGTCGCTTATCGTGTGTGAATTAGCCTAGCAATTAGATCGCTGATTGCAATTTGCTAGACGTTCTATGTAGTTAGAAGTGAATTTTGGGGCGAGGGTTAGTAGTTTGGTAAAGCTACGGTTTCCTGGAAGGCTGTGTCCACCACATAGCGTTCACAATTTACCGGCGAGTGACATAAAGCTGGTATGATATAAGTTAGTGTGTTGGTGACTTTCGGGTTCTGACTACTCGTAATTTCTGTCAAAGATCTACGAATGACAGCTGGGAATGAACAGAAGGAAGAACTGCCACATGCACAAAAACAAAAAAAAAAATTGGCAAAATGTTATTTGACAATTTTTTTTCCCAAAATAAGTACAAAGAATATATTTCCTGTTTTAAACTGCCTCATTGGTCTAGTGGTCACAAACGCTACTGCTGATAATGAAGGCCTGGATTCGATTCCCAGGTCGGGCATTTTTTCCATCTGGAATTTCTCAGTAGTAGCCTGCAGTCTTGATTTGTGCCCGGTTAATGGCAATAGCCCCCCTATTACATGATAAATGGTTTTATTTTTGTAAATAGGTTTGCACAAACACTTTTACACTTCAATCATATTTTAAAAACTAGATGAGGCCGGCGTTTCCTATCTGACTAGTCTGAGAAGAAAGTCCAAACATACTCAGAGGTCACAGTCTCTTTTAAAGTCCAAACATCTCCAGTCCAGAAATCTCAAGGCCAGTCTTTTGAGTAAAGAACCACACAGATTGAGAGGACCTGTCCATTCAGTGCACGCATTAACCTTTTAACCATCCGACTTCATATCAGTTTTAGCGTCAACAGCGCCCGAAAAATAGAATAATAAGCGAAAAATAGAATAGAATGGATAGAATACAGCGTAATTAAATAAATTTGTATGGTATTTGGTCGTAAATATACGACACTGGTGAAATGGACACGAAAATATTTGTAGAATTAATCCGGCGTAAGCGATTAAAAGGTTAAATGGAACTTAAATATTATGTACTGCTGAAATGTGGGTGTATGTTACACATCTGCCTAATCCTTCGGGGTATAGAGGCGTGACGTTTATGTTTATACAGGGTATCCGGTAATTAATGAACCTCTTCAGGGTCATTGTACTTATCATTATGAACAACTATTACTATGGGACCAAACCTGAAATCTAAAAAAAATAATCAGCAAATTCCTACATTTTGACGAGATATGCGAACATAAATGTAGGGAACAGCTGATTTTTTTTCGCGATTTCGTGTTTGGTCCCGTAGTAAAAGATGTTCATAATAATAAGTACAATGAAATCGCTATAATATACAAAATGTATGAGAAAATGAATTATATTCTTTTTTTTTTTTTTCGTGAATTTTTCCCAAGTTTTAATAGTTATTCTGCTATGCGGGGCGGAGACAAATACAACGAATCAAAGATAATAAAAATCAGTCCAGCCGTTCTTGAGTTATAATTATAAACTTATAAATGATGTAACTAACCCGATTTTTTTTTTATAAACTGACGTAGTCTACATTGCATTCTCCGATACCTAACTGCATTCACTCGAGTTACGAAGTAGGTGTAAAAGTAAATGCAGATTCACTTTCTATTCAGACTTGCAGCACCACTTTCATACGTCGTTGACCGCCTCAAGGCGAACAGCGCCATTTCTTTTGTTTACCTTTGCGCATTATCTTGTACGAGTAGGTATGCAAAGATTTTAATTATAATAATAATAATCTATTGTCACATTTCATAAAAAAATCCTAAGGGGCCTCTGCGGGTTGGCTTCGGCCCCTCGTACGCTTTTCAAAGGACCGGGACCCCATGGTCCCGAGATATGTAAATAAAAAAAATAAAAAATATTAATAGGTATATATTAAAAAAAAAAAACAGATTGTAGTACATGTAAAAGTTTTAACAAAGTGGGTAGTATTTCTCTGGCAATCAAGTGGGTGACGTGCTGCTCTCCTTGCTAGGCTATGACATAGCCTGTATTAAGGAGTAACAGTGCCGACCCCCTCTAAGCAATAGTGCGCGAGCGCATTTGTATGTGTGTGCGTGTGAGTGAGGGTGTGTGTGCTGTGTGTGCTGTTTGTGCGTGTATGGGTCTGTGCGTGTCTGTGTATGTGCGTGAGCGTGAATTGTTTGAGGATATATCCTAATTACTGGTTTTTGAAGTGGTTTTATTTATCTTACTGAGTGGTTTATAACAATGTAGAAAGTAATTAATTTCTTTGGGATTTCTCCGATTGCAGCGTACTGTGTGATGATGAACGTTTTGTTTCATGTAGAACTTGATTTATACAATGTAAGTAGCAAATATAGTTATAAAACAAGTAAATTCATCTTATAGTGTATATAATTATCTTATAACCGCGGACCTCCTCGGTCGTAAATCATACCACGCGAATGCACTAACGAGATAAAAAGTATCCTAGCTTCTAACCCAAGTATTTTTTTTTTATTGAACACACTGCTGTTTTTTTTTAAACTGAATACACAGCTGTGCTGCTGGGGAGTTTGTTGCGCTACTTCTTCTTCTTCCCAGCGAAAGCACTAGGAAGTGGTGAAGGGCCAGACGTTTTGGGGGACTGTCTTATATAATTTTGACGTTCGAAAAGTGCTGATTCTCAGCCTAATTTGAATAAATGACTTTTGAATTTTTCTAAGCGAAAACTAAGTAACAGCGCGGTGGGTCGGCGGCGGCCGAAATTTCACGCGGACGAATTCGTGGGCAGAAGCTTGTGTATTAAATAACAAGCACAAAAACGACTACATTATTCTACAGATGCTCTTTTGTTTTACAGGATCCTAATATTGGTATGAATTTTAATAGCTCACTTTGTGTTACCTTTCAGTAACCACCAAAAATAAACGAGACTTAAAGTTATTTTCAAAAGCATCAAAATAAAGTCAGACAAGTTTCAGTCTAGTGTGAGAAAGTGCAATTGGATTCCTATCAATATTCTGTCCCGAGCAATGGACATCTGACCTTATCGTCCTGACAAATCGGAGATACTGGTAAAACGTGAGAACAGTTGTTACACATTTTTCAGACGTAACTGCCTGCGACGATTGTCATTTATATTCGTGGGACTTCTGTGTGTAAAATTACCAACAATCCAGGAATTGAATAAGCCAATCGATTGTAGCTGCGATCTAAGTATTGTTCTTGTTAGGTCCGGGGTTCTAGCTAAATAAAATGAAACGCATATACAGTTTCATTTAGATAATAATTTAGGATTAGGTAAATAACACTTTTATTTATTTATTTTATTATTTATGTACACACAGTAAAATACATAAAGAAATGACATAATTAATATTTGAGTACAAAGGAACTGCTTATTTCTTAAGAAATTTCTTCCAGCAGACCTGCGAAAAGAGAAGTAAAAAAGAAATGTAGACAATAGTGTGTGAGAACAAGAAGAGAAAAATATGAATGTGTGAAGCCTAAGGGGTATCGTATTACCCAGTAACTGGGTTGTGGAGGTCAGATAGGCAGTCGCTCCATGTAAAATACTGGTATTCAGCTGCATCCGGTTAGACTGGAAGCCGACCCTAGCATAGTTGTGAAAAGGCTAGGCAGATGATGATGAGGTATTATATGTATCTGCTCCTTTATTTTTTATATTAACTAGTTACCAACTGCTTCTTCTTCTTCTTCTTAGCGCGTCGATAGCAACAATAACACGAAAATATATATATGTAATTTTTTTTAGGTAGGTATTTGATTTTCCCAAAATTCAGCAACGCGAATACCGTTCGCACACGCAGCCATTAGGTCCTCACGTGTGCAGGCTGTCGCCTATATCCAAATGTCCTTTCTTTGGTATTGTTCGTCGAATCGTTGAGCTCCTTAAGTTTTGAGTTGAGCTGCACGAATTCTGACAAATGCGTGCACTGACTGGACAGGTCCACTCAATCTGTATGGTTCTTTCTTCAAAAGACGATCTACATGATCTTCATATAACCTGACCAAGATTATGTCTGGACTTTAAAAGAGACTGTGACCTCTGAGTTTGTTTCGGCCTTTCTTCTCAGAGTAGTCAGATAGGAAACGCCGACCTCATCTAGTTTTTAAAATATGATTGACGTGTAAAAGTGTTTGTGCAAACCTACCTACAGAAATAAAATCATTTATCATTTATCACCGCATGGATGGTAGGTGAGCTAATTGTCTGTCGAGAGAAGCCGCATACATACACACATCGGAGGTCTGAGCCGTCCATGAAACCCCACTTGTGAGGGTTTTAACTAACTGCCAATTTACACAAACTGTGAAATCACCAATCTGTTTATCTAGCCTGGTTATAACACAATAAATTCACGTACATAGATACTGTTTGCAATAACACCAATATCACCCGAGTCTACCTACGTAAGAACCTTAGCAGAACCATTTTTTTTATCAGGAAAAAACTGTAGGATAATAAGCTTCAAGGACCTCCAAGAAAAACCTTCCAGAAATAAAATAAATAAACAAGTCTCTCATTCCTCACTCATTCCCAGAATCTTTTTCGATCAGGAAAAATCCCACATAATGTTAACAGCAACTAAAAGTATTCATAAGCCTCGGGGAAAACACTTGTTCTTATTAAAAAAAACCGGCCAAGTGCGTGTCCGAATACGCACAAAGTAGATTCCGTAGTTGGAATGAATTTATCAAAAGAACAAACTTAACTTTATTGTTGAAAAAATGTTCTCCCATACATCATATACACGGCACGGTCAATTCTCCAACTGCAAATGTAAGTTGGTAATCGCAAAAAAAAATATGATATAACTTTACTACAGTTAGACAGACGGACGGCCGAACGGACAATGAAGACAAGTGATCCTATAAGGATTTAGTTTTTATCTTTTTATGGTACGGCACTCTTTATTTTAATAAAACAAGCACTTTTTCCCGGAATATTTCGTAGACAAAAACAAAAGAATCGCTCACAAAATTGCAAGTTATGAGGAAAGAATCAGATAGCGTCAGAGCAAGAGCTCTGCTCTTTATTATTATTTATTTACATTTAATTGGCACGAAATGTCGAAATCATGATAAATCAACCGTTTGTGTAAAATATCTTTGTTTCTTAACAAGGAAGTCTTATTATGGTGCAAGTCGAGTACCTATTAAAATTGACATTCCAACTGCTTTGACGCTATCTTTCCTTATAACTTGCCTTATAAATTTTATCAACAATATTGCGAGCGATTCTTTTGTTTTTGTTTACACAATATTCCGGGAAAAAGTGCTTGTTTTATTAAAATAAAGGGTGCCACCGTGGGAGAAGAGGATAGGAGGATTATAAAGAGCGAGAGCAAAGTGCCTTTGAGTTGTTTAGGTAGCTACATAATATTTTTTGAAGATAAATAGGTAGCAAATACGTACCTATTACTTATCCATACCTGTCTGATGTCTTACTAACGGATCCTATTGTTGCATCCCCTTATGTTTATGGATGTGCTAAATTCTTGTATAATTAAGTATGTCACAACGATAACGCGGAACTCGCTCTACAACACGCGACAGGGCGCAGGAAACGCGCCCCCGCTCCCCGCGCGTGATTTTTTACATGCAAATTCAATAAAAACGCCTTACTCCGCGGGGCTTTTGACTCCGTTTCCCGCATCTCGTCACGTGGCGCGTTGTTGTGTCACTTAGTGTGAGATCCACCTACGTTTGTCTTGATCAGCATCATGATGCAAACGCCAGTCAAATGTCATCGAGAAATTCTATTTTTAGGCCGAGATTCACGATAAGCTCTTGAAAGTCAAGATTTGGACAGCTTTGCAAACAGAATTATATAGGTAAAATTATAAGAAGTAACAAAATGTAGAAAACTGATGAATCTGTGTTACATCAATATTTAATAATAATATCTTCGTAATAAAAGTGCCATTTTAAACATTAAATCATTTGATTAGGAATACTCACAGACTGCAACAAACGACTTTTCTGACTACCTAGCATAAAAATGTTTAATTTATTTACATAATTTAAAAAGTTAACAGTCTTAAAATAATAATAATAATATGCAAAAGTACACAAAAAGGAGGGGAAATAATAAATAGGAAACATCCCCAAAAGGCTGGCAGCATTGCCACATTGCATGACAATATTTAATTTCATATTAATTTGTTACTGCAAAACTAATTAATGCATAATAAATTTATATTTCCATAATCGTAAGTTCTTTATAAGACAGTTATTAACGCCAAGGTTAGTTACTCTAAACCTAGACAAATCTATGTAACTGTATTTATTTAACTGCTCTTCAGAGTAGCATATAGCGTAATCAGCCTATAATGTTCCCACTGCTGGGACAAAGGCCTCTTCTTGGTGAGTGGGTGGTCCCAGCAGAGGAAATATTATAAGCTGATTAGGCTATAGTAAGATATTCTAACTTTATAAGTACCGTATGTTAGGCCTCATTACAAGATTTATATTTAGAACCAGGTTTAAATCGTCGAGTCATTTTTAAATTAGGATCTTCATTCCGACAAAGCTAATGTTCGAATTACAAAAATTGACGTTAAAACCGAGTCTAAGTTGTCAATTTTGCATTAAGAACTTTATTTTAGGCGAAATACAGTAACTGGCTCGATGATTTAAGCTTGCACTAAAGCTAGAACTCGTTTTGTAATAAAACGGTTTAAGGTGATATAATTATTGAAAAAAAAAATGGTTTTTCTATTTCGTGTAACTTGTTAAGTAAATGATAAATGATTTATTTCTGTAAGTAGGTTTGTACAAACACTTTTACACGTCAATCATATTTTTTTAAAGCTAGATGAGATCGGCGTTTCCTATCTGACTACTCTGAGAAGAAAGGCCGAAACAAACTCAGAGGTCACAGTCTCTTTTAAAGTCCAGACAAAATCTTGGTCAGATCATGTGAAGACCATGTAGATTGGTGTCTGAAATGGTGTTTTGAGGAAAGAACCACACAGATTGAGCGGATCTGTCCAGTCAGTGCACGCATTTGTCAAAAATCGAGTAGGTATGTGGAATAGGGATTTAACATTTTATTATATGTTTTTTGACTCTTTGGTCTAGTATCATGTAAAAGGAATACACGATGCAATGAATTTTTCTCGATACAAAAAAATTGCAAAGTTATATCAATTTTTTTTTCTTTATTCGACATCATGGCGTAACGCTTAAGAGTTATTCAATGGAATTTACTTTAAAACATAGAGAATTATCATATCAAAGTTTACTCAAAGTAGTTTTAAATTTAATTCATTTATTTTGTTAATTAAAAAAGGAGTAAATTTGTTTTGACACATACGTCGTTTTATTCCGAGCGCACGCACATTATAGCCATCACTCTTCTTTTGCGTTTCAAAAGTAATTGCATCACTTTCGCTCGCTTAGTAGGTTTTCGAGGATTTTAGATTTTCGAGGTAGCGCCTTAAGACTAATTGCTGTATGTTGTAAATAATTACAACATCTCGTCCCATTATTGACTGTAACTAATCTGCTGGGTCTAATGTTTCGCCATACTCAAAGAAAACAAATAATGTATACATGTTTAGCCGACCTTCACCTGAAGGTATAACTTATATAAACATAACCCACCAGCACTTACCTACCTCTCATGCTAAACAAATTACCCACTTAACCCCGCTTTTAAATTATATTTATCATGGTAAGGCATTTTGCCGCTAATGCAGGATGTATAATCAGAATTATCCGTGGTGAAATGCCGCTGCTTTACCGGAATGCATTTACAACATAGCCCTTATGAAGCGAGGCATGAATTTTCACGGTGGAAACATCATAGTAGTTCACACTCTTTGAAAATTTCAAGTGTCTACCTATTACGGTACAAACGATACAACCCAGTGACGTCCGTCCGTCTGTCACAACGACGGACAGTGGAGCCTTAGGCTACGGTCTCTTTAAAACGTCAGACGCTACCGACAGCGTGCGGGGACGTCATGACGGACGACCGACACGCCACCGGTCGCGGATTCATGGTCTGTCTCATCCTTCGAGATCGCCCGCCTGCAGCGTTTAGACTACACTAAGTGGACTGAGTTTAATTGTTCTCGCCATAAATACCTACAAATAAACTACTAGCATTCTCTGCTAGCACTCTTATTATTGGAAGAAGAAGAGGAAGATGATGAAGTTCTTGAAATGCTTATAAGCAATAAGATGAACTGAAAGGAACCTATAATATTTAGATAAATAGATATCCTTATCCTTGCTAATGTACTCCATTTTAGACAAAAAAGTCACTAGAAAACACCTCGCATGTCGCGACGTCCAGCCATCACTATGCTTTGTTTTGATACCGACGGACGCGTGCGGCGCGGCGGTGGCGGTGCCGGGGCGTGCCGGCGTGTGAATATGGGCCGTCGTAACTGGACGTAGCGGGCGGCGTGCGAGCGATACCGTGCCTATGTATTTACGAACATAGCATTCGCCGTCGTCGGTGACAGACGGCGGTCGCGGTCGGCTTGTGGTGCAGTGCCCTTTGTATACCTGAGAAATTCCACTCTTTTTTGGTTATACAAGAAACACTTGTCTTGGACTAAAATGTAAGTCTAGTTGACTTACATTTTAGTCCAAGACAAGTGTTGACTTAGAACTGAGTTTTTTGCATCAGCAATCAGGTGCTTCTAAACAAACACGCCACTTTATCGTGCGTGCAATAGACACGCGTTCTTCGTCAATTTACCACTTCGTGTATTTACATTATCTTTGCAATATCCGACCTGCTTTCCCATTTATGTAATCTGATCCTACGTGCGTTTATATTTCGACAACGTTCTAAGGAATATGAACATGAACTTAGCATCATAAGGTGCTGGTAAAATATTTCTGTAGTTAGTGGGTAGATAGGACGTCATTTGTTTTATCCATAATCATTTTTCGGCTGTAAAGAGTCCAAAAAGTTATGACATTTTTTTTAACTATTGGTAGCTGTTTTAAGACATGACGACTTTATTAGAATATGTAGGTACTGCACTACAAATTATCGTATACATGGTGTGGAAAAAATCAGTGGTGTGACAAACGAGAAAAAAAAATCCTGTTTGACATACTGGTGTGACTACGAGTCGGCAAGGATGTGATCACACTTCGTCTACGATTAAAAATGAAAAGTAGTCTATGTCCTTACCTAGGTCATTGTCTATCTGTGTGCTAAAGGAGAATGGCCAAAAAAACAGCATCGATAAAGAACACATAATAGAACGTAGTATTGTAGGATACTTAGTAGGTATCAAATGTGAAATTAGTTTTTCACAAAACCATCCCCAGAAACGTCACAACACGCACAAAGCGGCAACATTGCATTATATCCTTTCAGAAAACTTTTATTGGAGATCATCAGTGTAAATTGCGCAATTATAATGCTGTACCAGAAAAAAATACAAGCATGAGATCTTTATAAAACACGTTTACACCACCTTTACGTTTCCTGTGGACTTTGGCGTGGAATGTTTGAAACACGCAAATGTTAAAGTAGCAGCAACCTAATTGCATAACACACTATCTATCTCAATCTGTGTCATTTTGAAGGATATAGCTAATTCCATTGCTTCATATTTTCGAAAAATGTGTCTGCTCAACAACGTAAATATCGCAGTGAATCTTGTTGAACTGTCAAAATGAAACCCATTGCTACTGATATTATGTTACGCAATTGCCCCGCTAGACATTTTCTACAGGCATTTTATATAGGCATGGTATAATGTGTAATTAAAGTTCTCGTGGACTGCCAATGATTGCGTAGTTTCGTTTTAATAAATCGTTTTATTAGATCAAATAAAAGTTAGCAAGACAGTTATGTTTAAGTCCTATGCATAGATATAGATACACCTAGATAACGCAAGAGCAACTACTTCGCTTGCCCAGCTTAAGTACAAAAATTGTGAGACGCCACTTTCGCGCTCAGTCCTGAAGTACTGCTGGCTGGGTGAGCGTGAGCGCTAGCGCTAGGCCCCGGTGGTAGGGCGAGACGGGTGCCGCACGCGGCGGCGGCGGCGTCTTTGATTCGATTTGATTTTCCCATCACTAAATAGCGCTTGTGACGTCAAAAAATGGCACGTTTGGTTTTCATACAGATCGTGATACTTGCGTATCTGTGGTCCTGTGTAATAGGGAGCGAGCCTATTGCCATCAACCGGGCACAAATCCAGCGGCTACTGTAAAATTCTTGATAGAAGAACTCAATAACGTTTTGCCCGACCTGGGAATCGAACTTAGGACAACTAAACCAAAGACGTATCTTCATATGCATAAAATGTGGCAAACTTGGTTGTTAGTACAGGACCCATTACAAGACAATATTTTTCTTAAATACATAAATCAATATTATTGTTTTCTACATTTCTCATAGACCGTACGCAGACCCAGTCAAGAATGTCTTTTGTGAGACGATATATTATGTATGCTCTGCTCTTCGTGAGGAAACCGGCATGTCTTGAAACCAAAACTTCGAAGACATGACGTGACATCTACCAACCCGCACTGGGCCCGCGTGGTGGATTACGGCCCACTCTCTCTCAACGAGAGGAGGCCTGTGTCCCAGCAGTGGGAACATTATAGGCTGATTATGCTTATGCTTGTAAAAAAATGGTTCGAAAACACTCTCGACAACAACAAAGTGTTTTACGATAGACTAAAATAAAAGAAGAAAGAAAAATGGTTTGTTCTGCACAAATAAGACAAACAAAATGGTAGAAATATCCGAGAAATGCCGGTCAGAAGTGACCATATTCCTATTTCTATGAGGGGTTGCGCACGATCCGAACTCTATCCGTCCGAATTTATAACATTTCCAATTCGGATCTTTAATTCGGATCCGGATCGGATGTAGTGCGAAACCGCTCTAATAGACAGCAAAATAGCCAAAACCCAAGTATTCGAAAAAAAAAAAATTGTTTTAATGGCTCTATGAACAGCCTTATGAAATAAATCCTATCTTAAATGACCTGCGTAATACCATACTATAAAACACAGGTTAAAAGTTGCTAATTAAAGTTGTTCATGTAATTTAGACCGTCTGTGGTATTATTATCACCGTAAGATAGTTAATTTGAATGTATGACGCAGTATTAATTGCAGTTGAGTCACGTAAAACTCTTTGGGACTTGTGACTAAGTAATAACAGCCGCACGGGTCGATCGATCAGGTTACGCGAGGATTGCCGCGGTGGGTCTGCAGATGGGTGGGCATCTCACCAAGACCCTTCCGTATCTCGGAAAGCACGTTAAGCCGTTGATCCCGGCAGGCTGTCATTCCCAGAACTTTGACAGTCGTTACGAGTCGTCAGAAGCCTGAAACTCTGACAGCCAGTCTTACCAAGGGGTATCGTATTATCTAGTATCTGGGTTGTGGAGGTCAGATAGGCAGTCGCTCCATGTAAAATACTGGTATTCAGCTGCATCCTGTTAGACTGGAAGCTGACTCCAACGTAGTTGGGAAAAGGCCAGGCAGATTGTTTTTTTTAGTCACATGGAAGTCTTGGGATTTTTAAGAACACCCTAGTCGGATTAATATGATAAATGTTTTAATTCCCTTGCCGACTCAGTCATATTTATACGACTGAGAAACTACATAAAATTTAAGTTCGAAGAACGAATTTATTGGAAAAATATGTAGATATCCTCAGTCAAACGATAATTATAAAATATGTGTGTGGTAATTAATACGTACTGACGCAGACGATTAATTGGTCACATTTGTAAATAATGTTCTAAATAATAGCTCATATATAAATTAACTCAACGGCTAATTTAATGCAAAAACACAATTGTCTTGTCATATAGGCGGATGTATAATTAATTAATAACGTACAATTTTTCCATTGAATATTATAATATTCAATGGAAAAATTGTACGAATAATAATTATTATTCTTAACACCATGCACCGTTTAAATGAACGACAATCAGCAAGGCGACGTTTTGTTGTTCAGTACATGCGCACGCGACGTAAACGAGTAGTTTTTATTGATTTTAAATCGAAAACTCGATTAGCAAAGTGGCTGCCGTACGTGCTATTTAAATGCATAGACTAGGTAGAATGATTAAAAAAGAAATCGGTAGTTTTCAACCACTTTCTCGTCCCCGATCAAAATAATCCGAATATTTTTTCAGGAACTTTTTTAATTTCGATGTCAGGATTTATCTGACAGTATCAAAATACTCCTTTGTACTACCATTGCCAGTATTTTACTTTACTTACAAATTTTCGTATCCACATTTTAAGAATATCTCTTTTATTAACAAGCTTGATTAAGGGGCTTACAGGACCTAAACGCAAAAAACGCAAGTTTTAGAAACAATAAAAGTAAATGATCGCCTACAGTAAAAAAAACCAAAAAAATATATGATAATCTTCAGGATAAATGCTAGGATGATAGTGTGTTGAAAACATAATACAACTTATTTGGTACGATAGAAAAAAATCATGAAGATACCTCTAAAAACTTTTTATTTACAACAAAATTCATACTAATATACATACAATCATTATGATTTTTTGTCAGATTATTCTACAAGCAACATACTAAAACTATAGTGTTTTAGTTTTTTTGTCCAAAGACTAGATTTTTCGTAAATCGATAATTGCTTCATATTTTGCAATAAATTACCAGCGTTGTGGCATCGCGCTTCTCTTTCTTTTCTATGCAGACCGACAAAGACCGCGCTTTAGGTCATGTAGTCCTCTTAAATTGCATTGTTTTATTTTTCAGGTGAACACAATATTCTTCACAATATCTCCGGGGAGTTTCGTTCAGGGGAGCTGACCTGCATACTTGGCCCTTCGGGAGCTGGTAAATCCACACTCTTGAATATACTGGCTGGCTACAAGTAAGTATCTAATTAAACTAAAGCGTAGGTATTTTCCACTGAAAATATAATCATCAAAATGTATTATGATCCTCTAGCCCTTATCACAATTTATACAAGGTCAATTTTTAAATAAGCTATGGCTTTACTTCACAGAAGTGATGAGGGTCGATATCTAATGACGATAATACCAACTTGTAGTTTTTATGGTTTTCGAGAGTGCTGAAGCCGATAGTGAGTTCAAAATGAAAATCCATGATGGCGAATGCTAAAATTTTCAAAATTTTCGACATTTTACACACAAGTATGTATGTACATTTGAATTGAAAATTGAATTGAAAAGTCACATTGATACATGCCTCGTGCGTGAGAGCTGAAACCTTAGCCACTGGATAAGAATAACTATGACTTGTCTGTAAGTCTCATTAGTTATAGCAATTTAAATACAAATGATCGTATGCATCATTAGCGAGCTACCTACTATAAATTAGGTCGCTAATGATGCATACTATGAACTGTGATCATAAGATCACAGTTGCTATAGATGGGTCAACCGACATCATAGCTGCGGTGTCACGATTATGTAGACAACCGTGAAACAAAACTTGTAAGGAGCTTTACACACTGGATGCGATGTGAAGCAGTGCGATTTTTATTTATTTTGAAGTTGGTAGGTACAAACTGTTCTGACGCAGGCAATGTATCGAGTAAATTAATTCACAGAAAAATTTTCCTTGTACGCTTTGCTTTGTGGTGATGGGCAAAGTAGATGAGAAGATTTAGGTGACTATTCATCCGCAAAATATTTCATCCGAAGAGCATTTGCAACCGGTCATCTAACTGTTAGTCAGACCAAGTAATCACCCTCACTGGACTCTCTATTACGACCACCCTGAGAGAAGCCGAGAACCGAAAAAAGCGGGAGAACATCCTACAATCATGTTGCCACGAAGGCCTTTCAGGGACACGATCTTCAATAATGAAGTTGTAGCGGTATCTACAACGCCACATGCGAACAACGCGTCATACTGACGTCACGCAAATCCTGCATCTCGCAAGCAGAGTTTACCGCGCAACTAGCATAGATACAACGGCCCGACATGAATCATCGGGCAGTTGCCGGCCTGACACAACACCTGTCTGGTCGGAGGATCCTCCTTTTTCTATAGAGTATGAATGAACTTTACACCCTGTTCCTCATACTTCTATAAAGTACGCGACCAAGAAGACACTGCTCAATTTTTGTACTTTCCTTCTATTGTTTATTTGATAGGAATAGGTACTACTACTAACATGAAATCTGAACGGTATCAAATAGGATTAGTCACCCGTTACCTTATTTCTAGGCCAGTGATCCATCCCACTAGGTACTGTCAACAAAAGAGATAAGTATGCAGGATCATCGGATATAGTAGAAGTTTAGTAAGAAGCCGATGGATGTTCTCGAATAAAATTTAATTTTATTAATAGAAAACAAACAGCTCATTTATCAAATTAAATTTCAGTCGATAACATCCATCGGTTCCTTACTAAACGTCAACTATATCCGACGATCCTGCATACTTATCTCTTTTGTTGACTGTACATCAAATAAGATTGCGTTGGACAAAACTCGAAAAAAAAATAGTTGTAAAAATGAAGTAGGTAGTTGGTTTGACAGTTCGCATCATAATGCGGGCTTTAAATTAAACAGGTGAATATAGCCGCACGATTTTCACCGCGCGGGGAAAAACAACTGTCTAAATGGCCATTTGGCTAGGCCGCAGGTGACTAAAATCCCAAATTCCAAAGTAAAGAAGGTTTCGATCGTTGTCTTGCGGCGATAGGTCTCATGCGGCGGGTGACTAAAATCGACCGTGAAAACGCTTAGTCGCCCGCCTCATGAAGGTCAACATTTTGATGCAAAATGAACTAGTCACCTGCGATTTTTATTGAGATGTGTAAATGGGATGGTGATTCGGCTTGTGAGGTGATTTGAGCGACCAGCCGCACGGCGAAGATCGACAAAGTGTAAACCCCCCATTACGGTATGTAATTATGCTGTGACGATACGACCCTATCATGCTCCGTGTGAAATCTATTAAAAACTATCAATTATTTATGATAGCTGCTCATTATTCTAACGAGTTATGGAAAAACATGTTTGTCGCGTACCTCATTAAAGTTTTTAAAACACACCATCAATCTTTTGTTTAATATATTTATGACTGTGACTAATTATTATAACTTTAACAAAGTGGGTTTTGTAATAACTGGTTTCGCAGTTATTGTTCTAAATAAATAACTATAATAAAAATGAAAAATGGTTTATTATTTTAACAAGTCAATCTTAAAAACTAGTGATATACTATAGGTAACTATAGGTAGGAACTATAGGTACACCTCTGCCTCACCCTTTGTTTCCCTAAAAGGCATGTGTGCAGTCATGTGTGTCGAGAGAAAAAAAAGCCCGCCGAATGCATGACCTCCTCCTTTTTTTTAAGTCGCTAAAATAAGTTATTGTGGCAGAGTTTGTGAAACTATCCTGTATGAATAAAATTTCCCATTTTACGAGCACTGATGACCATAATTAGAAGATTTTTGAAATCAATGACCAATTTTCTCGAATCCGTATCCAAAAATAAATTGTATGACTACGACGATGTCAAAAACCTAATAATTCCACTTGTTAGTGCTATTAATAACATTGCTGATTCATTTTGTTTTTGCTACGGGTTATTATTGTTTGTGTTTTTGTTTTGTTTAACTAGCTTCTTCCCGCGACTTCGTCCGCGTGAAATTTCACCCTCTCCATTCGACTCTTAGGGGGTGAATTTTGAAAAATCCTTGCTTAGTGCACCCCAAGACCTAATAAGCACGTGCCAAATTTGGAATCTCTAGACCTAGCGGTTTGGACTGTGCGTTGATATGTCAGTCAGTCAGTTTCATCTTTTATACATATATTTAGATAATGCCTGCGACTTCGTCCGCGTAACATTTATTGTTCCCCCGACCCGCCCCGTTGCATCGCATCGCCTGCCCGAGCTATTACTTCGTTTTCGCGTTCTTTCTTACTTTTTTCTTTTTACTCGGTTTCTGAGAGTCCTCATCATCATCAGCCTATAGCAGTCCACTGCTAGACAATGCCCTCTCCTATAATTGCACGCCATTCAACTCGATTTTCGGCAACTCTCATCCAACTGGTACCAGCCATCCTGCGAAGATCGTCGAGAGTCCTAACGTGATGATAAATAATCCTATAGCCTTCCTTAAGAATTGAGCTATGAAATGCAAAAAAAAATGAGTGTGCTTATGACCACACGACTGAAGTGAAACTTCTTCTTAGATATACGGAACGTATTTGGCTATGAGAGGAAGAGAGAAAGAAAATGTGCGCGCGCACTGCTGTTTCTTGCTTATATCCCCCACTCAACTCCCGTTCGCCTCTCCCGATCACACTTTTCGTAACGCTTACGTCACGCGTTCGCCAGCTTACTCCCCAAGTCAAGCATGCGTAAAGAAGTTTCACTTCAAAAAAATTCAAATCCGACTGGTGGTTTCAGAGATTCTAATCTAATCTAACTAGCCTGTATTATCTCCCTTTTCCACAAAATTCTGTCTTTTGCTAGTGCCGGCCAATTCCTACGGTGAGGAGTCAAGCTCGTCCCGCCATCTTCGTCTTGAGCTGCCGCGATGGCGTCGTGCGTTTAGTGGGACCCAATCGGTGGTTCACTTAGCCCAATTATCATCTGACTTGCAGCAGACAAATGTCCGGCTCCGTCCCACTTTAAGTTTAGCGGCTTTCTAGGTAAGGGCTCGTACACATAGCGATCCGTTTTACAGGTCCGTTATTTGATGGCGTATGTAGTTGCATGAGCGAATTCACACATAAAACAGTATTCCGGATTCAGTAATCATGTCACTCCGGCCAATTCTGATCCGTTAAAACGGACCTATAAGTGTACGAGCCCTGACGTCCGTTATCTTGGTTTTGCCGCGCATGTGTTCCTTATACGGTCAGAAATTTGAAACCCCAGGATACTGCGCTCCATGGCTCGCTGTTAAACCTCAAGCTTGGACCTCTGCTGAAGTGTCAAAGACCAGAAGGCCAATTCTCATTATTTAAAACGTTCAAAATCTAGTCGCAGTCTCATCTCGGCGACAAACAAATGTCAAAAACTTGTCAAAATGTAGAGAAATTAGAGGTATTTTTGACAGGTTAAGATTGAGATCAGACTGTGAACGTGAACGTTCTTAAAATTACGAGAATTGCCCCTTTGGTTTGAGCAAAATATATGAGAATGAGGATTATAAACATGTCCATAAATTCTCCTCTTTAGACAATTAAAAAAGAAGATCTACCACAGATTTTCTTTTAAAATATCTTTCATTGACCAATAGCTCCTTCAGACGCTCTCGGTGCGTCGAGCAACTTCTTTGTCTTGTCGTGCCTGGATGAGATTAGTGCGTTCAAACAAAGTAACAAACTCTTCAGCTAAAGCTTGTGAGTGTAGATTTGCATTGAAACTCTCAAAACTATTAAAAGTGTGAAGAACCAAATACGTAAGGCACATATTATGGCACACCGGACCCTGCCAAGGTTTTTTAATTGCATACCAGCAACTGTAATGGACATATAATTAGATAAAATATGTAATTTCATACAAAAACCATTTTATTGCTTTAATAGGTTTATGACAAGGTTATTTCTTATATAAAGCGTGATGTCATGGTGTTACAGTGCTCCTTGTTGAGTTAGTGGTATTGATAAGATGATTTCAGTACTGGGAACTGTCGTTTTTTATAAAAATAAATAAATGTACTTAAAAAAAAAAAACTAAAAAACACGCACTAAACATAATTAAATTGACTTAAATTGAATTCTAAAAGCGTGGAACGATTTTTGTATTCATTATAAGTGCGCTTTACAGAGCGATAAAAGCGTGTTTTTTTGTTTTTTTTTTAAACTACATTTATTTTTAACTTTTGCGTCTAGTATATTCTTCATTAAGTTAATAAGTATTAAAGTCAACGAAGTTATGACGATTAGAGTCTACAAGCAAACTCAAGGGTTTTACAAGTGCAAGATATTGAACTCGTTCAAACGATTCAATATCACCCCAAACTCGAGGGGTTAGCTAGTAACCTCTAAAGAGTTTCACTATCTATTTCCTTTCTCCATCATCAGACGGTCGACACCAAGTGCAATATATTGGACTCGTCAAAACGAATCATATGACCCCAAACTTGAGGGGTTTACCACAGAAGAGTTCCATTATCCATCTCCTGGGCCCACTATCAGATCAGCTCCAAGATACCAAATTATGTTTTTGTCTTCTAAACTACATACTTATACAAAGTTTCATTTCGATACGACAATTTTATTAGAAGTAGATTAAAATTGACTTCTTAGATTTTGTTACATTGTTATTAGTTACAAGTGAATCTTATAAAACCGTGTTAAAAATTGTCTCAATGTCGTATATATCAATCTACTAAATAAAAACCTTAAGAGGAAATGCGGGTGGTCGTTTCTCCATAGAAACGCTCTAGCCTGTTTTCTGTCTGGTTAATGACCATAAAGCAATGATTTTTTACAGAATAATAAATATTAACTATTTGTATGTCCCTATGTTTTCCTTTTTTACATTAAATTATTTTTATAAGCACTAGAACCCTCAAAAAATACCGATTTAAACCGCTGTCAACAGAGGCCTAGTATACAAATTTGACAACTATTAATGAAAAAAGAAAAACTCAGGGACACACCGGACACAGTATATCCTTCTTATTCAGTTTATGAAATATCTTTTAAATTGGTCTAATATTGGAGGAGGAAATAGGCGAGAGCCGAACCTCGAATTGCGACTTATTCCTTAGGCTTTTTCAAGTCTCTACGACCCGCATTTCCTCTTAAATTCATTTGTACACCTGACAGACAACCATCAGACTAAACCGCTGGGTCTAGAAGAATGAAACTTTGTAAAATCCTAAAAGGTTAAAAAGGGGATCAATCTTTGTATGCTTTGTATGGAAGCTCGTCATTCTTGCAGATGAAAAATCTCAATATATTACATGCATTTTGTTTTAATAATCTCTCAATATCGGCCACCGGGCGCGTCTTGTACATAAATAGTGCGAGCAGCTAGCACACCAGACTATCCCTTGCTACTCTTCCCCAGCGACGCCCTAAGCCACGGTCCGTATCTTACAGGGGGTGCCCTTAGCGTGTAGTCACTTAATTTTTAGATTTCTAAGCCATGGCTGGAGGTCTTAATTTATTGAGGATCCGCAGGCAAGCTCGGTTAAGCATCCGACAACCTTCTAGAATAAAATGCGATATGCCATTAAAAAAAAACACGTCTTTAGACATGTGAGCGAACCCTTACAATGTTAATTGGTGTCCGTCATCCCAAGACAATACATGTGTAGCCTAAATTAATATCTTAATAAAACGCTTACCAGACGTGCTTAATCTATTTTTAATCGGTCTACGCATTTGAATATATTAGTCGGTGGATTCATTTATGGAATAAGTTTCCATTTAAATTCCACAAAAAATAAGACGTCGTCAAATTACCGAGGAACTATAAACAGGGTTGCTCAAAAACATTTTTTTTTAATCCAGATTTATCTGGCAATTCAATTGGATGAAGCAACCAATTGAATTCAATCATTCAATGCCGGTCATATAAAATCCGTTCGGTGAATTTAGCTGAAATTTTGATACAATATTGCCTGTAACATGCTGATTGAAAGTTAATATAGGTGCAAAAAAAAAATAATGGCCAGTTTTAAAGATATAGGTAGCTATTTTTTTGTTCAAGTCAGGAAGATGATTTTTATGTTATAGTTACTGCTAAAAAATAAACAACAAGCAATCACATCGATTACAACAAGTTCCAATTCATATCTAGACTCTTTGTCTGTATACTCGGAAGGGATAAGCAGAGATGTATGACACACATTACGCATAGTAGACAAGTAGTTCGGCCGATTTTGCTGAAATTACAGTCTGTATGTTTATACACATTTGAACAACAGGTGACATGTGAATCACGTGCCCACATTTATAATTAGGGGTATCGCTGCACTAGGCATTTGGCAAGCTCAGACTAGGGTTGGTTGTTGGTTCGTAGTCGTACGAACAACGATCGCGACTATCACGTACCCCAATCGCCTTCTATTAGGACATAGGCTATTGATTACTTTATTATATCTTTCGGACATTTCTGTCACGATTGTAGTTAGCTAACACTGAGCTGCGTTTTTGTTGTCGTTGATTTTAATAGATTAATTTATTATTCGCTTCGATCAACAATACATTATTCGCGAACTCGCAAAAGCCCGTTAGACGCTTTCAATAAAATGACGCACCATCCGACGCATAATCCTCTTCGCACTAAGCAAGTGCACCCAAGGATAACCCCCGGTTGGTGTAGGACTATTGCAGGTTATGGAAACGATATTGGAAAGATAAAGGAAGAAAAAGATATTTGACTATGGATTTGGGTGGCTAAAGTGGACTGGTTACCTAAAACCATAGAAGGACTATGGCCCCTGCCTGACCAATGTTTATTCAATACACGGATAAAATGGCAGATGACTTGCTCGACAAGGGGCCAACATATCCTGAGGTGCTTAAGGCGGGTAGAGGTATTCCACGTCTATCGGGACAATGCCGGAAGTACGGTTAAGATCCCTACCAGCATCTTACTGGAACACTTCCTTCCTCCGAGCACGTGTGCTCTTGGGAATCTCCACTCAAGCTGGCCAATAGAGGCAAGAATGAGGTGGGAGCTCTTTTCCTCGTCAGTGTTCACTCCAACCGGGCATTTATTCGGTATTTATTAATTTATGAATTTATATATCTCGGGACCATGGGGTCCCGGTCCATTGAAAGGCGTACGAGGGGCCGAAGCCAACTCATAGAGGCCCCTTAGGAAATTTTAATGAAATGCGGCACCAACCGGCGATTATCCCTGTATGCAATATGCGTATTATTATAGCAGTATTTATTATATTATTATTATGTTAATAACCGTAGTATGTGGTGATCAGTCATATTTTAAATTGTATGTTTACAGTGGAGAATTATGGCCATTAGTGGATTTATTATTGAATTGATGACAAGCATGGCTTATGTGTAAAGGAAAAAAATTGATGTATTTTCAACCCAATGCCTACTTACTACTACCTTCCCGTGGTCGCATGCTACCATAGCTTATAAGTATGCTAGTACAGCGGCATGCGACCACGAGAAGGTACTTTCTTGTTTCATCCTTTTCAGTAGGTAAACGCCGGGTTTTAGTTTTTATTAAACTCATTTTTTATCACGCTTTTATCCCCAAAGGGATAGCCAGAGGTATACCACGCTCACATTTTTCCAGCTGTGTTCAAGTCCTATATAATAAGGGCCGAGCCTATTGCAATCATCCGGGCACACCGTTCTACTGATAACTACCTAATAGAAAAACTCACAAACAATTTTCTCAATCTGGTAATCAAACCCAGAACCTCTCGCTTAGCAGAAGCACTTTCAACCACTCGACCTACAAATAAATTGTCATAATATAATTTATATTTTTTCTCTTTCTCAGTACAAATGGAGTCAACGGCAGGATAACTGTGAATGGCCACACCCGTGACATGAGGGTCTTCAAGAAGCTGAGCACCTACATCATGCAGGATGACTTGTTGCAGCCCAGGCTGACAGTTCAAGAGTCTATGAGGATCGCAGCCAACTTGAAGTTGGGAAAGGAACTGGGAAAGGCTGAGAAAGAACTTATTGTGAGTTCCTTCATAATAATTATCTCCTGCCATTGTCAAATTCAAGAGCCACTTCAAGTCATCGCTAAAACATAACATAAAAGCCTACATCCCTGCAGATTGTACAGACGCCAGCACATCAAGCTACCCGATACTGTCAAATTTTCCCAATCAAATTTGAACCTTATACTTCAGCGATAAATTTGAAAATATATTAAAGAAATTTGACGGATTGTAGTAGCTTGATGTGCTGGCGTCTGTACCTACATAACAGCCATAAATTACATTATACCTCACACTACACTGGTAGGGAATCATTATCTCCTGCTGATTAGAATCCGCGGGCTGACCAATCAGCAAAAAAAAAAAAAAATTACTTGTGAACTTGAAAACTGTTAGCTCCCATGACAGCAGATGGATCAAATACTTTTATTATTACGTATACAGCGAAAGTCAGAAAAATTGCAGCACTCTTTAAATTTCATCGGCCCATAGGCAAATGTATAATTATTATCCATTGGCAAAAGTATAATGTAGCTCGTGGCCAAGTAGTAACAGCCGCACGGGTCAATTGATCAGGTTAAGCTACATTTGCATCGGTCGGTACATGGATGGGTGACAATCTTTATAAACCGAGACCCCCCCCCAGTGGCTCGGAAAGGACGTTAATCCGTTGGTCCAGGCTGTCATTCTTGGATCATTGACACTCGCTATACGGGTCGACAGACTTTGGAGCTCCACAACCTACAGTACAGGTAGGACAGATAGGCAGTCACACACACACACACAGGCAGGACAGGTCGATCTGGTTAGACTGGAAGCTGATCTCAACATAGCTGGGAAAAGACTGCAGTTGATGATGAGGCAAATCTAGATTTATTCCGGTCTGATTCCCTGAACACCCCCCCTCCACCCCCCTCGATACCCTGCTAGTTCGTGTATGATTATAATAAACAAAAGACTGTTAGCATGTTTTAATGTCAATCCATGCCCTTTTGCCCTAGCAAAGCTTCCTCAAAAACGGTTCTCGAGAACATTTTTGCTAAGACATCAAGCACATTATACAACATTAATAACACCAAAGTAATATCAAAGGCCCAAAAATTTAATTGAAGCAGTCATTCACTTGTCTCCAATAATTCATAAATAATGATTACTTCTTCATAATTAACACCCGGAATTTCAACAAAGGAGTTAAATTAAAGGAAAAGGTATTACGGAATCAATTATATTGATTGAAACAGGAATATTGTTCGTTTCAGAGCTCTATTATTGCCTGTTTTCGTTTTGAGAGAAGTCTTATCATGCGAATATCGAAAGGTTTCGACTGTGGGGCTCCCTGCAAATATCATACCTCCCTCTCTTCCGGGAGTAAAAAGATGAAAGGGGTATGATAAGGGATAGAGCATTTAGAGCATTTGGGAATTCAAGTATGCACAAACAATAGAGTACAACAAAAAAAACGGTCGCTTTATGAAGAATATTTAGTTACTTCTATAGAAAACATGAGCAGTGGTAGCCCAGTAGTAACAGCCGGGACTTACGAGTTGTAGGTCATAGGTTCGAACCCAGTTAGGCGCTTTACTTTGTGTAAATTATTCCATCGCCACTGCTCTCAAAACGGTGAAGGAAAACATCGCAAGGAAACCGGCATGTCCTAAAACCAAAAATTCGAAGACATGTGACATTTACCAACCCGCACTGGGCCCGCGTGGCAATTACGCCCCACTTCCTCTCAGAGAGGAGGTGGCCTGTGTCCCAGCAGTGGGAACATTATAGGCTGATAATGTATGGGTAAATGATAGACAAGGTGAAATTTTAATCACCGTTTTCCTCTTAAGGGGTCATTGTACTCATCATTATGAACAACTTTTACTATAGAACCAAACATGAAATCGCGAAAAAAAATCTGCTGTTCCCTACATTTTGACGAGTTATGCGAACATAAATGTAGGGAACACCTGTTTTTTTTCACGATTTCAGATTTGGTCCCATAGTAAAAGTTGTTCATAATGATGAGTACAACGACCCCATAAGAGGAAAACGGTGATTAAAATTTGAAAATGATGATGATGATGATGATGATGATGGGGCTCCCTTTTCCGCACTTAGACTCTCATTTGGTCCGTTGTACGTAGGGATTCTGGCTAAGAAAGCCAGCCTAGCTCCGCCCAAAAGCACAGAAGCTTCCTGGGAGCTTCGCAGGCTTCACGGAGCGACCTCACTGTTCCGAGGATTTCTTTACGTTGAGAAGCCACGGCCTCGCATTCCAGGATGACGTGGGCGGCTGATTCCTCGGCGTCAAGGCAGCCCCTGCAGAGGGAGCTGTCCGTGGCGCCTATGTTAAAAAGATGTTTGTTGAGGTGGTTATGGCCCGTAATTATACCTATTATTATTCTAAGGTTATTTCTACTTAAGCTTAGAAGTTTTTTTGTTAGTCGCGGATGTACCATTGGTAAAGCCAATTTCGACTGTCTACAGTCTGTTACCCGTGACCATCTGTTGTTATGGAGTTCAGTCGATCTTTGGCGAATCCACGCACGAATTTGTGAGAAAGGCAGAGGGAGAAGTGGGTACGGGCCTAGCACCTCCAAGTCAGAGCCTCTCTTCGCAAGTTCATCTGCAGCATCATTGCCCAAGGATCCACTGTGCCCTTTGATCCACTGGAGTGTGATTCGATTGCACGTCGATAAACTCTCCAAAGCTAAATGGCACTCAAAGATTAGTTTGTTGTTAGTTTGTTTGTTCTCTAAAGCTTTGAGCACAGATAAACTGTCGGATAAGAATTTAATGCCGTAATACCGGATGCCTAAGCGCTTTACTGCTATTGCGGCTTGTGTTAAGGCAACACATTCACATTGAAAGATCGAACTGTGTATGCCTAGTGGTATGTAGAAGTTAATATTAAGGTCAAGGGAGTGTACGCCAGCACCTGAACCGTTTTGTGTCTTTGAGCCGTCTGTGTAGATGCGCACTTCATTGGCTCCTGACTGATCCCTATCTTCCTGAGCTGTTTGTATAACGTAGTTTTTGTTAAACATCGGTTGGTTTGGTGTTCTATCACACGGGGCAGCGATGAGAGGCTGGTACACAATCGCCCGGTTCAGGATTTTAGCGTGTGGACTGTTAAGGTTATTGCCCCATATGCCCAGGTGCATTAGCCTGATGGCAGCTAGCGCCGCCTCCTGCTGTATGTACAGGTCAAGGGGAGTTAATTGAAGGGCTATCTCCATGGCTGCTGTTGGGGTGGTTCTCATGCAGCCAGTGGCAGCTGAACAGGCCAGTCGTTGGAAGCGTTGTAGTCTGGTAATAGTGGTCGAGAGTTCGGTCCTCGTCCACCAAACCAGAGCGCCATAAGCCAACATTGGCCTGACCAGCGCTTTGTATAACCACAGAGTGATCTTCGGAGAGAGCCCCCATGTTTTTCCTAACATTCTTTTACATTGATAGAATACAATTGTGCTTTTGTTAAGTTTGTAGTCAAGATGCTTGTTCCAGAGCAGTTTGCTATCCAGGATCACCCCCAAGTACTTGACTTCATCTTTAAGTGTTAGTTCTGTGTTGAAAAGTTTTGGAAGCCTATGGGGTCCAATGGTTCTTTTGTTGGTGAACATTATTAATTCTGTCTTCAAGGGGTTAACCGATAGTTCGTGCTTCGAGCACCAACCCTCGATTATTTTGAAGGCCCTACGCATGAGATCGCATAGGATACCCTCAAACTTCCCCGAAATCAGAATTACTATGTCATCCGCATATCCCACCGAGTAAAGACTGCTGGCGTTGAGCTCTGCAATGAGCTCATTTACGACTAAGTTCCACAGCAGTGGTGACAGCACCCCACCCTGTGGGCAGCCCCTACTCACGATACCTCGTGTGGTGGTATTCACGGTAAATTGAATAGCACGGTGTTTTAACATGTTATTTATCCATTCTATGAGTGTTCGCGCAACACCGTGCGTGGCAAGTGCCCGTTCGATGCTGGCGAAGTTAGTTTTGTCGAAAGCACCTTCTATGTCAATGAAGGCGCCTAATGTTGGGTTTTTGGCATTAAGAGCGTTTCCTATGCGTGACACTACGCTGTGGAGTGCTGATTCAGTTGATTTGCCTGCACAGTAGGCGTGTTGATTAGGGTGTAGAGGTCTTTGTACCGAAATTTGGGATCTTATCTTCCTATCTCCCAGCCTCTCCAGTGTTTTCAAGAAGAACGAGGAGAGGCTTATAGGTCTAAAAGCTTTGGGCTGGGTATAGTCGCCCCTACCAGGTTTCGGTATAAAGATTATTTTTACTTCCCGCCATTTCAAGGGAATGTAGCGGTGTGCCAGGCATGCCCGAAACACCTCAGCGAGGTAACTAGCCAGTAAGTCTCGGCTCCACCTGAGCAGAGCCGGGAAGATACCGTCTAGTCCTGCTGCCTTGAAGGGTAGGAAGGTGTTGATTGCCCACGTTATTTTGTCTTTATCGATTACCTCTGACGCCACTTCCCAATCTAGGATGCTCGTGGGCCTCTCCCTGTGCGGTTCCCAGCTTTGCTGGGTGGCAATCTGGCATCCTGGGAAGTGGGTGGTCAGGAGTAGTTCGCTTGTCTCAGCGTCGTTTGTTGTGTAGGTGTTGTCTGGTTTTTTTAGGCATCCTATTGAGTGGTCTGTCTCTTTAGCAAGACAGGTTTTGACTCTCATTGCCTGGTTGTTATTTTCAATGTTAGTACAGAAACGCCTCCAGCTATTCTTCCCTCTGAGTCGTATCAGTTTTTTATATATTTTACGAGCTGTTGTATAGCGGTCCCAGTCAACTGGCGACCTTGTGTTCCTAGCTCTGTTGAACAGTCTTCTCAGCCTGCGTCGGTGTCTTTCCAGTTCAGGACTCCACCAGGAACGGCGACCTCCCTGCCTGGGTACCGTGAGGGGACAAGACTGTTCAAAGCTAGATATCAGGATGGATGTGATCTTGTTGACATGTTCGTCTAAGTTGGTTACTGGTATTTCAGCCGGAAGGGCGGGTATTTTGGCTAGTTCAGCTTTAACGAGTTTAGTGAACTTGACTTGGTCTGTGTTGCGAGGAATCCTTCTTGGTTGTGGTTTGGTTAAGTTGAATTTGATGGTATAGCGGATCCATCTGTGGTCTGAGCATGATATCTCGGTGGACACATGCCAGTCCTGTATGGAGTTGGATATACCTATGGTTGCTAAAGTAAGGTCTATTATTGTTTGCGATCTTGCGTTTATAAAGGTAGGTTCGGAGCCCTTGTTAAGTAGAACAAGGTTATTACTAAGAATAAAATCAAGCATTTCCTCACCTCGGTTGTTGGTTTTGACATTACCCCAGAGCGTGTGATGCGCGTTGGAGTCAGTCGCGATGATTAGTTCCAGTTTCTCCTTTTCACAGTACTCAACCAGTGAGGCGAGCTCTGGCAGAGGCACGTCCTCATCGCCCGGCAGGTAAGCCGAGGCTAGTACAATGTCCGGGAGTTCCTGTTCGGTTCTGAAAAGCCTGACTGCTGTCAGGTCCCTTGAACAGAATTCGTTAATTAAAAGGTTAGGTACAAGTTTGGGAACAAGAATGCAGGTGCGTGGGTTACTAGCGGAGGTGTCTAGTAGCAACTTACCTCCTATGTTACCAAGACCGCATATTCTGCCACCCCTAATCCACGGCTCTTGGATAAGGGCGATGGTCTTTTCTTGTTGGTTCTCCAGCACTCTGCGCAAGGTGGCCGACGCAGATTGACTGTGCTGGAGGTTGGTCTGTAGGATCCTAGTCCCGCACAGGAGAGGAGCAGAGGCTGCTGTCCTCGCCCTCACTTCTCTCCTCTGGCGGAAAGCAATCCTCGTCCGAAGTCAGACCGGACGAGGGTGGATCCCTCATTGAGCCCGTTGTTGATAGAACCTCCAGCGCTGCCATGGAGGTCGCCAACTCTACCGCCTCCCCAACAGTCTCCATCGCTAGAGGCGACGGTGAACGCTCAGGAAGCGGCAGACCAGGTTCCCTTTCTGGCGCACTCGAGGCTGCTTCTGTTGTTAGCGCGGCGGCATCCTCCTTGGTACCACCCTCCTCCAGGAAGCGGATGTATATACTGCCCATAAGGTAGTATACTCGCCGTTGTTGGTCTTTTATTATTTTGACCATGGGTTCCGGCACACGAAAGAAGAGACAAGTACCCGGGGGCTCCTGCCTAGCCCTTTCGTGTGTCAGTGTCCAGGTGTTCATTTTCAGGTTCGGGTTCTGCCTCGCCAACATCCTGAGCAGTTCTGTTGTGTCCTCGCTGTTCTCGGGGACAAACAGCATGCACACTACCTTCTTGGGTATGTCAGCTTGAGGCCGAACGGTGAGCTTGGTCCCCGGTAACGGAGACGGTATGTTATTTACGACCCCTTTGAGCCAGGCCATTGTGAAGTCGTCCTCACACCATGTCTTAAGGACGCCCTCAGCAAAGTGAGCCCGGCCTCTAAAATGGATCGCGGTACTATAGTTTGTTTCTGTTGGTTCAGGTTCAGGAGCCTTTAACAGAGCCCGGAGCTGGTCCTCTATCACCTGACGGATCCCCTCCGCTTGCTCCTGCGTCATTTCCAGAAAAGGCTCTGTCATGACGGCAACACACAGCTCGTTGCTCCTGAATGACGCAGCCGCTTCAGCGTAGCTCACCAAAGTTCCATCCACCATACGGGAGCGAGCAGGCTTGCTCTTCTTGCTGATCCCTGTTGGTGTGACGGAATCTTCGGGACGCGAACGCTTCTGCGCCCTTGCTATTGGTTCGGTGTTGGTCTTATTTGGGTTTTTCTTCCCTCTTGGTCTCTCGCTGCGTTTGCGCTTAACGCTGGTGGCAGCCTCGCCTTTTGGCATCTCAGCCGTAGCCGGTACCGCTTTGAAAATGATGATAAAGGAAAATAATGCAAACACGGATGCAACGTAAAAGTTCTCTTAATGTCAAATCGAACGTCAGAAGAAGTGATTAAGTACGTGTAAATGATATAGGAAGAGCCAAATGCCATACATTCCCTTTAAGACTACTGCCCTTTTAATAAAATATACCTATAATCGATGAAAGGTAATTTCACTTAAATTCCAGTAATTATTATTTATGATATTCTTTATTTATTTTCCTTATAACAATGAGGCGGATGTTGGAATAATTTATTTATTATTTAAATGTTCCGGCGCCAACGGGTTATATGCCTACATAAATACTCATTTTAATACTCATTTTAATACCAATTGTTATTACTCTAAACTGATTGCTTAATTAATTATTTGATTTAATTTATTTACGTGCTTGTTATTTGTTTATTTCTTCTGTATTTTTCTTTACCCTTTTATCTTCTTAATGATAGGTAAATATTCGATAGCCGTTTTAATCAAATGATAATTTAACACGTCTGATTTTATGATTGAGAAGGCACCATTGTTTGTCAGTTAAGTTTAAGGGGACTACAGGACCTAAACGCAAAAAACGCAAGTTTTATAATGCCTAAAAGTATAATATGATCGTCTATCGTAAACAAAATCAGAAAATATTATGATATTCTTCAGGATATATGCTAGTTAGATAGTGTTGATTAAACATAATATAACTAATTTGATACGATAAAAAAAGATCATGAAGATACCTCTAAAAACTTCCTTTTCACAATAAAAACCATACTAATATACATACAATCATTCTGATTTTTTGTCAGATAATTCTAAAAGCAACATATAACCTAAAGCACTAGTGTTTTAATTTTTTAGTCCAAACAATAGATTTTGTAAATAGATAATTGCTTCATATTTTGCAAAAAATTACCAGGGTTTATGTCATCGCGCTTCTCTTTCTTTTCTACACAGTCCGACAGTGACCGCGCTTTAGGTCATAATATAGTCCCCTTAACTAATCGTCCGCGACTCTACTCAAAATATACAGTGTGCTCCAAAAGTTAGTTGACATTTTTCCAATTCTGGTTTGATGCATGACAATTTAAAATATAATAATTTATTACGATAGGTACTTAAATTAGTCGATAAAAACGTTATATAGAGTACAGTTCAAATATTTAAAACTAGAATTTTAAATCATAATGTGGCATCGCAGCTGACTGGGGTAGACTGGATATGGATGGCGGAGGATAGGGTGTTGTGGCGCAGTCTGAGAGAGGCCTATGTCCAGCAGTGGACTGCGATAGGCTGAGTTGATTGATTGAACTAACTTTTGAAGGTGTCTGTACGTGTTACAAACCCAAATTAGTTAACAACACTTTCCTTTAAGCCGCGTCAAGCACGGGAAACCATTGAAATACTAGTGCTGTACTGCGACATTCTGGATACTCATTGGCGATTTGAGTTTTTAACACGTTTCTTTTTAATCGCCATGACCGCGCCCTCGAAACGCACACAAATAACGTAAAAAAGGGCGTGTGATTGGCCTTAGTGTGCATAAGCATGGCGTCAAGAGCTACCGTGGCCCTGGCACAGGCAACTGAAGGAACACGGGTGGGTTTTAGACAGTAAAAGTCTTTCACGCCCTCGGGAGCTCCGCCCAGAGCGAGAGAAGTTATTTGATAATTTCACACCCAAAAAAAAAAGGGCAGAGGCAACTACATTCGTCACTCGTGTGTATAAGCACTCTAAGGCCTATCGCAGCCATTTTGTAAATATCTAATTTAAGCCAACTAATAAGATGAATCTGCTATCTAATTAAAGAATCAGTACTTGTTCTAAGTTGGATTAAGTTTTCTTTAAAGTCCCTCTTAAATCAGATTAGATCACGTTTGCCTTATATTGGACTATGAAAACTTTTAGATTGGCTACTTGAATGTGACCAATCAGTGATTTAGGTAAATGGTTTTCATTGAAAATTACTTTGTAGAAATACAAATAAATACTAAAAATCGTTTTTGCTGCTGCATTTATAAAGTATATTGTCATTTTTGGTTCTTTTGCCTTCAGCATAAGGTTAAGAGTTTACTTTACACAAGGAAATAAAAATTCTTACAGAATTCAACCGAAGTTTATTACTTTTCCCTTTATAAAACCTACTCTGGCTTTACGCCAAAGGCTTGAGAGGCGTCTATTAAATAATCACAGTTACAGAATATGATAAACTGTGAAAATAGTGGTATGACTGCTATTTTATTTGATCAACAAAAACATAGGTATTTTATTTGAGAAGAATTTTAAGATTCCTGTATATAATTAAGCAAGTACTCATCTCTTGCTCAACTTATGAATTCGAGGTTTTCTCATAAACAAAATGTTACCATTAAATTTATCTAACGCCATTTCGTGATCATCATCAAAATCATTGTATTTTATCAGCTCGTAAGCTATGTCTATAACATTATTGAGAATAATCCCTAATGTAATCCATCAAAGAGTTCATATTTATTACGCTTATTAATAAATTGTGATCTCGTTTTTTCAGGTGGAAGAGATTCTCCAGACACTTGGCCTCTGGGACCACAGAAACACCATGTCTGAGAGTCTGTCTGGTGGTCAACAGAAGCGGCTGACAGTAGCCTTGGAGCTGGTCAACAACCCACCCATCATCTTCTTGGACGAGCCTACTACGTGAGTTTTACTTCTCAATCCTCTTTGATAAACATCACGTTAAATGCTATGGAATTTAATGAATTCCTACCTTCATACATCTTTGCAGGTCACACTGACTTAGACTTATTTAAAAAGTTAACCTTACTCAAAGTATGTACAGTACACAATCTTCGGTATTTGCCTGTAATGTCCCGGGTATCGGGCTAAGGCTACTTCTCATACAAAGAAGGGGGAGCAGTGGTGGCCCAGCGGTATCGAACCCGACTTACGAGATGTAGGTCGTGAGTTCGAACCCAGGCTGGCACTTTACTTTGTGTATTTAATTTCATCACCACTGCTCTCGAAACGGTGAAGTCGTGAGGAAACTGGCATGTCCTAGAACGAAAAATTCGAACATATGATATAATGTGACATCTTTCAACCCGCACTATACCCTCAAAGTGGATTACTGTGTCCCAGCAGTGGAAACATTATAGACTGGTTATGCATGCATACTACTTCGATATTCTAAGCTCGACATTGATTCTGTTATTATTAAGGTTAAACCACCAAAAATCAAAGAATACTTCTGCCTTCTACAAATTAGGAAGCCCACACCTTTTCAGGGTAGCAAATTAATTTTAAAAAATATGTCTAACAAAATTAACCAACCCCCACTTAAAAGCACAACCACTCATGAATAAAAACATCTCAATTCATTAACAATGTTGAGAACAAAACGACCCAAAAACATCCCCTGTTTTCCTACGACGATGACGTTTGTCTCATTACAAGAGGAGGGTTAAAAAAAACAATTAGACACAACCGCCATAACAGGATTAATCCGCACGTTTGAGGAAAAGTATAATCCGCGGATTAAACATGAGTAATTGGTGTCATTATGGCTGCCCTCGTGTGTTCGTGTAATAAAAATTTTCTGCTTTCTTTTGACGAAAGAAAAAGGCGTTATTTAATTTAACCCTAATTTGGCAATGACGGAACCGTGTTTTCTTGCTCGTCACGACGACGTAGTCGAGTGAAAAAATGGGATTGTTTATAAAACACATCAGGTAGTCGACGTGTTTTCCTGCCAAGAAGAACCCTTTTCTATTTCGTACTGCTGATCATCTGTAACATGATTATTTAAGGTAGTTGGGTAGTGCCCAACGTACTTAGATAATCACAACTTTTATGCCCTTACTATACATCGAATAAATAAATAGTACGAAACAAAGAAAATTCCATAGAAGTGGCTCAACTAAATGCTCTCAAATAGAAACGATTCAGCAAGTAAATAAAAACCTTCTAATCTGTATTCTCTCGGAATTTGAGGTGAACAGAAATCTTTTGAAAGCACAAAATCTTTGGAGCAATTCATTAATATCTATTGCCTAAAAGGTCTGTTCCAATCGGAAAGCTAAACAGAATTACATAAGTACAATGGGATGTAATTGGCTTAATCACTATGTCCCCCCATAACCTTTTATTGGACATTTAACCTGAAGCGTGTTTACGGAATCACGGTATTGAAAGAGGCTATTTTGACAAAAATAGCCCGTAGGACCCTGGATACTGATTTGCGGGAGCTGCCGGGGCTTTTTGAAGTGATCCCTTTTGTGCTGCATTAATTTGGTCCGATTCCTTTGATACTGATTTTGGAGTATGAACAAAATAACGCACAGGCACCATTAATTATTTTACTGTGCTCGTAATTTTGAAGAATTAAAGCAGCAGTGGAACAGTAGTGGCTCAGTAGTATCGGTCGCGACTTATGAGTTGTAGGTCACAGGTTCGAACCCAGACAGGCGCTTTGCTTTGTGTAAATTATTTTGGCTTATTAGGCGTTTTGGCCGTTGAGTTTTGTCCGATCCGGTCGAACATCACCACTACTCTCAAAACAGTGAAGGAAAACATCGTGAGGAAACCGACATGTCCTAGAACCAAAAATTCGAAGATATGTGACATCTACCAACCCGGACTGGGCCCGCGTTTGGTTTTCATACAGATCGTGATACTTGCGTATCTGTGGTCCTGTGTAATAGGGAGCGAGCCTATTGCCATCAACCGGGCACAAATCCAGCGGCTACTGTAAAATTCTTGATAGAAGAACTCAATAACGTTTTGCCCGACCTGGGAATCGAACTTAGGACAACTAAACCAAAGAAGTATCTTCATATGCATAAAATGTGGCAAACTTGGTTGTTAGTACAGGACCCATTACAAGACAACATTTTTCTTAAATACATAAATCAATATTATTGTTTTCTACATTTCTCATAGACCGTACGCAGACCCAGTCAAGAATGTCTTTTGTGAGACGATATATTATGTATGCTCTGCTCTTCGTGAGGAAACCGGCATGTCTTGAAACCAAAACTTCGAAGACATGACGTGACATCTACCAACCCGCACTGGGCCCGCGTGGTGGATTACGGCCCACTCCCTCACAGAGAGGAGGCCTGTGTCCCAGCAGTGGGAACAATATAGGCTGATTATGAAGTTATGAAAGCGTGCACTGCAGTATGTTGAATGGCAATGCGAATTTCATGCGATCGTAATTTGGTATCGAAGTACGTAGAGTTTGCGATGAAGATTCAGTTCAGTTGAATGATAACAGGCACACGGGTCGATTGAAGGTTAAGCTACGCTTGCCATGGTCGATCAGTGGATGGGTGACCATCCATTACATATGGAGACCCCTCCTTATCTCAGAAAGCACGTTAAGCCGTCGGTCCCGTCTGTCATTAGATCTTTGGCAGTGGTTACGGGTAATCAGAAGCCCAAAAGTCTGACAACTCGCCTTGCCTAGGGGTTTCGTGTTATCCAGCTACTGGGTTGTCGAGGTTACATGGACAGTCGCTCCATGCAAAATATTGATATTCAGCTGCATCCGGTCAGACTGGAAGCCGACCCCAACATAGTTGGGAAAAGGCTAGGCAAATTGATTAATTACGGAGGAATCATTAGGACATAGGCCTCTCCTATGCACGTCATTCAACTCGATTTTCGTTTTTTGAAGGTCATAATGCACAGCGCTCTATAATGTACCTTCATACTCTGTGGTCTTCATCTATAATGCAATAATTATTCTTTATGTTGGTACCGCGTGGGATTGACGGTGCGGTGTCCTGTTTGATTGAGGACCCACGTTTGACCGAGTTCGATAAAACAAAATGAAAGTTCCAAAATATCATACTTGTATGTATTGGATGTTTTAACCTTAATTTCCTTTGTAATTACAAATTCTTTATGGTTTCCTGTAATGATAAAATTGAATAATTGAGCACCTTCTGGGCACGCTCGTTCCATCATAGACCTCATCTATCGCTTTCCATCAGGCGTCATCGGGGTCAAGAGCGGGCCCAATTAGCAATAAAAAATGTGTTATCAAAGTACCAACGTACGAACATAATTTACATTATTACAATGGCGGATCACATGAGTTTACCATAAAATTTTGAATTTACCATGTGTTTACCGATTGACGGTCTCCACTCCAGAAGACGTCTACCCAACGGTCATCGGTTCTACGGCTAATATAGCAGGCCCATTGCCACTTCAGCTTGCTCATTCTGTGAGCTATGTCGAGAACTTTGGTTCCCTGCCGGATCACCTCAGGAAACCGTAGCTTTAGTCAAACAAAATAGTTGTAACGTTCAACAAGATTTATTAGTATTATACCCTTTGATTGAAGATTTATAAATCTTCAATCAAAGGGCGGTTTTCGCTTCTGAAGACCATTTCATTACGAACTTTATATACCTACTTAAGTTTCTTCCTTGAATCATGGTGACCTAAGGCCTGAAACTACTATAAATTACACATCCTTTCAATGATCACGGTCAAAATAATTACAGTTATGTGACTGAGATTAGCAAGAAATCTAATTAGTACTCATATAATGTTGTCCTTGTAACGTAATGCATGTGTTTCTTGCGTGTGAACCGCTAATGATCCTTTTGTAAGACATACTCAGTCCTACTATTCGTACTGCACATTTATAACGTGAAGGTTTTTACTGCAGAACGCAATTATTTCAAACTAACTTCTTGGTAATGACGGAAAGTAACATTAATTTAAGCAGTACCTACATCCTTAAAGAACGTTACATAAAACATGTTTTTCCCTATAATGCTTTAAAAATGATTAAGTATTGTTTTATTATTATTTTGGTCTTTGACATATCTTGGGACCCTTTTTTTTTTTTGTTGCGCGGTGGAAATCCTCATGGACTTCCTCCGTCGTGGGGGGGACAGAGGGGCATGCCGGACTCTTACCGGCTAAAACCACCGCGGTGTTCCACCTCTACCTATGGCCGGGGGTGCGGGATTCGCATAAGCATTCACCGCTCCCATATCTTGGGACCCTAGGGTCTTAGACCTTAGGAAGGCGTACCAGGGACCGAAGCCAACTCGCAGGGGCCCCTTAGACAATTTGAATGATGAGGAGGCACCAACTGGCGATTATCCCTGTATGCACTATGCAAGTACACCCAATGACAACCAAGTTGGTGCTGGACTATTGCATAACATGGAAACAAAATATATTGGGCTATGGGTTTGGGTGGCTATAGTGGATCGGTTGCCTTGAACTATTTAAGGACTGTATCCCCTGCCTGACCGATGAATAATATAATATTCACAGATAAAATGGCAAGGAGTGACTTCCACATTCAATAATGGGCCCCCTGAAACCGTCGCTAGAACATAGTGATATTTATAAAAATTTGTTTTCTTTTGTATTATGTACAGACACCAGCACATCAACCTACCCCTAACTGTCAAATTTTCCCAATTAACATTGAACCTTATGCTTTAGCGATAAAGTTGAAAATCTATTACAGAAATCTGACAGATTGTAGTAGGTTGATGTGCTGGCGTCTGTACATGTATGCTAATTAACAGTGCCGTGTCTTCCTATAATTTAGATACATGCGAGATCTATTAAGTATTACATGAGTTACTGCTGTGTAGGTATGTGTTTAGTTGGTAAGTTTTATATAAATAAATAAAAATATAGATCAATGATTACTCGAAAAAAGTGAACAGAATTATTTGTTACTGATTAATATTATATTACGATACAAGTCCCAATATTTTTCAGTAGGTACTTCATCAGTCTGTAATGACATTCATAGAAATGTAAAAAAACTTCTTATATCTATAGTAATGACCAAATTCTTGGAAAATATATACAAAGGGAATTGTTTCCGTTGTTTCAATTATAAATTTCATGCTAACTACCAAAGAAAGGGTTCTTAAATTAATAAATTAAATTACGTTTTGGGCAATCAGCGTTTAATTAAGACCCCTTTCTTTCCCCTGAAGGTTTGCAATTTATAAATTAAGTGCAGTGATGACGTCATCAAATTGCTTGGTACCCTTAAGTACTTACCTACCTGATAAAAATAATAGAATAAGAATTATATGGGTTTTTATCAAGGAATTAAATACAGGTTGACAGGGAAATCGATGTGCAACCTGTTACCATGGGTTGAATACATGATTCTGAGCCCCCTGAGTTGAAATGTTTGTCGGTTATTGAAAAACATAGCTGTTCCATATATTTTGACAGTAGGTATTGCACATTTCTATGAAATAGCTGGTTTTTAGGGTTACGTACCTGAAAAGGAAAAAAAACCGAACCCTTATAGAATCACTTTGTTGTTTATCTCGGAAACGCGTACAAGTTATCTAGTTGAAATTAAAACCATATACTAAGGTCTAAAATCACTTAAAGCTGTGAAAAAATCAAACTTCTAAGTTATCGTAAAAATATATTATACGGATTAAATTGATACGTAAAATAAACACTCTGTACACGCGTACTTGAAGGACGGCAACGTCGCAATTTATTTATGAATGACGGGCCGCGTGTGCGGCAATCTTTTACGTATCAATTTAAAAATTTTAGTGAATATTTAATATAAAAAAAAATAAAAACATTTTATTTTCAAATGGTAATATTTTTTTAGCATGTATGGATGCTATACTATTGCGGGTTAACGGGAACGCCCTCTGTTAGTTAACATACTCTATACTATTAATAAAGCTGAACAGTTTGTTTGTGTTTTCGTTTGTTTGAATTTAAGTGCCTCAGGCATCTTCTGGGCGCGCTCGTTCCATCATAGACCTCATCCATCGCTTTCCATCAGGCGTGATCAAGGTCAAGAGCGTGCCCATTCAGCAATAAAAAAATAAAAATTAAACACATTAAATCTGGAACTACCAGTCAGATTTGAAAACTTATTTTTGCATTAGATAACCAAATTCTTGAGGAAAGCTATTTAACATCACGCTAAGATCCTACTTTAGGAACCGAGCAAAAATAAAAAAAGTCAGAAAGAACGTTTAGCGAAAACGAAGCAATAGCGAGGACAGGCGATGCGATGCGACGGGGGTGGGGATTAAGATATTACACGCGGACGAAGTTGCGGGGAGAAACTTGTTTATAAACAATTGTGCTTTTTGTCACTGACTTGTTCACCAAAGCGTCATAAAATTTATTTTACACGAGGCTTTCAAGACTGAACTTTAACTGAACTGACCCATAATGTGGCCTTGTGTTCATAAGAATAAATGAGTTAATAAAAAAATATCATGAGGTACTTTAATTTTTACAGTTGATTGTACAGTCAACAAAAGAGATAAGTATGCAGGATCGTCGGATTTAGTTGAAGTTTAGTATGAAACCGATGGATGTTGGCGACTGAAATTTAATTTGATAAATTAGCTGTTTGTTTTCTATTAATACAAGTAATTTTTATTGGACAACATCCATCGGTTTCTTACTAAACTTCAACTATATCCGACGATCCTGCATACTTATCTCTTTTTTTGACTGTACATAAGTTACTTGACCAATAGCGTATAAATTTGGCAAATTTCATAATTGGACAAACAGACGATTTGACGAACTACAGCTTTGACCAATATCAAATTTGACGAATTGCCGATTTGACGAATATCGGATTTGGCCAATGTCGTTCAGCCCATAATTAAGTATACGGTTCCATAGATTTTACACCATTTCCAAATTCAGAAACTCAGAAATTACTTATCTCCCCCATTCCGATTCTCATTAAATTTTGTAAAGGGCTTTAATTTTAACGGTATTTAACTACAAAGGGTCATAACTCAATTTCATTTGTTTAGGTGCGTCAACAAACCATCAAATTTTATGTTAATATAACAAAGGTAATTTATTAGTGTAAGGATCTGCTATTCTGCCGAATTATCCATAAATTTGTTAGTCGTAATTTGGTTTAAATTTTGTTTCTGTTTAGGTACTAAATTGCAGGGACTCGAAACGTTACTCAAAATAACGTTACGCGTAGTTCCGGTACCGACAACTTTTACCGTTCCACCAGGATCGTAAGCAAGTTGGGGTCGGCTTCCAATCTAACTAGGGCTGCAGAATACTAGTATTTTACCTGGAGCGAGTGCCTATAATGACCTCAAACTTTCGGGCTTCTACCCGTATTGGCTGTCAAAGATTTACAAATGACAGCCAGCACCAACGGCTTAACGTGTTTTCCGATCTTAGAGGAAAGTAATATATTACGAGTATGTTTCCGAGGCACAGAGGGGTCTCGGTAAGTAATGGATGGTTACCCATTCGGCCATTCCACGGACCGACCTCGGCCACCAGGAAGATCGGCCCGTGCGGCTGTTATTACTTAGACACGAGCTAATCAATGTTTATTTTTTCAGTGGGCTGGACATCGTCTCAATCCGTCAGCTGGTTGTCCTACTTCGTCTCCTGTCTCGTCAAGGCAGGACCATTGTGTGCACGGTCCATCAACCATCAGCGTCACTCTTCACTCTCTTCGACAGGATCTTCGTGTTGGCAAGAGGAATGTGCTGTTATCAGGTAACTAACCTTATTCAATAAGGGTTTTTTTAAGTAGTCCTAGTACCTAATCTTCTCAGAGGAGCCTTCGGAAAATCGATTAGTACAATGCCAAAGAAGTTTAACTTTAAAGTAAGTTTAAGTAAAGGTTAAGGACCTTTCTAGTTCTGAATAGATAGATCGCGCGCGCAAGAAAACTGCGAGGCCGCGTCCTAACTAGCAATACTAGCAATCGTCCTCGCGTTCATATGTCACTTTTTGTTCGGTTAACTTTTCCGAAAAAAAAAGTGACATAATATGCAAGCGACGATCTTGTTCTCGCGCGATGATGGCTTTTGGTTAATAGCGTAGTCAAGAAGTCGCGTTCTTACGAATTTCAACATTATTTGTATTCTTTGGATTCGTTTCCTTGACTACACTGTATGTAAGTTTGTTTTTTTCCGCACGTTCTTTTTCAGACAATAAATCATTTCAGCACTCAAAATAAAATATGTAACTACCTACCGAAATTGATACTCTCGCTGGCATTTTTTTACCGATTTCACGTCCGTGGTCTTAATTGATCACATAACACAAAATATACTGAGGAATGATCTGGAAATGGTTACGGTGCGGCTTAAAATAAGATGTAGTGACAAAAATGTTGTTGATCAGGTTAGGCTTACGCTTGCCGCGGTTGGTCCGTGGATGGGTGGCATCTTTACATACCGAGACGCCTCCGTGCCTCGAAAAGTACGTTAAGCCGTTGGTCCCGGCTGTCGTTCGTGGATTTTGACAGTCGTTAGGGGTAGTCAGAGGCCCGAAAGTCTGAACAACGGTCTTACCAAGGGGAATCGTTTTACCCAGTAAGTGGGTTATGGAGGTCAGATAGGCAGTCGCTCCATGTAAAATACTGTTATTCAGCTGCAACCGGTTAGACTGGAAGCCGACCCCAAAACAGTGGGAAAAAGCTAGGCAGATGATGATATTATTATTAGACCATGACCAGAGGCTAAGCATTGCCATACAACGTGGTAATGCCGCCAGTCTCTTGGGTACATTACCAGTTGAGACTCGCGCGTGATTGGTTACAGTTCAAACCTAAACTATAATTGAATATCATTCAGGCCGTTAGTTGAACGGCCGCCGTTTATTTAAAAGGCTAGGCGGTTAACTAAACGGCTAATTGAACCAGTTGGCTGCGACATAATTATGAACGTAAAAGAAGCAAAAGGAGTATGTCAGCATTCTGTAGTTTCTGCCCACCCCGGTAAGAAAGCGTGAGTTTCTGTATTATGTAGATCTCAAAAATCACAGTATTTTTAGGGTTCCGTACACAAAGGGTAAAAACGGGACCCTATTACTAAGACTTCGCTGTCTGTCCGTCCGTCTGTCTGTCACCAGGCTGTATCTCAAGAACCGCGATAGCTAAACAGTTGACATTTTCACAAATTTTGAATTTCTGTTGCCGCTATAACAACAAATACTAAAAACAAAATATAATAAATATTTAAGGGCTCCCTTACAACAGACGTGATTTTTTTGCTTGATATTAATAACGGCAACAGGTAGACACATTAAATATTTACAGAATAGGTACTTAGTTGTATATTCACTTTAATAAAAATAAATAATTAAATTAAAATAAAATAAATTAAGGAGGGCTCCCATACAACAAACGTGATTTTTTATATTATGCAGTCTTAAAATATTGTACGAACCCTGCGTGTGCGAGTCCGACTCGCACTTGGCCGGTTTTTTTAATCTCGCGCACGATATGCTTACAAATAGCCGTTTCACAACCAAACTTAGATTGTCTCTCAAACTAATTATCTAACTTCGTAACAGGAAAGATGTCAATCACTCCAAAGTTTCCTGAAACCCAAATCAAATGGTTTATTCATTAAATCGTCGCGTTTTGATTTACGTCACCAATTTAATTGGTTTGTCCTCACTTTTAATAGGTTTGTGTTTGAGTTTTGTGATATTTCTTAAGACTTGTTGAGTTTTAAGTATTTGCTAAGTTAACATCAGAAATTTAATTATCCGGAAAAGAACTCCGGATCTTTTTCGGATAATTTAATTTCTGATTTTAAACTTGGGTTAACGACATAGCTTGCAGCGTAAACAAGCTGAAGTGGCAGTGAGCTGGCTATGTTTGTCGAAGGACCGATGGTTGGTGGAGCAGACGAGTCCTGTTGTATATCGCGTATAGGCAAGCGTAGTGTGTGACAACCTTGAAAATGTGGCTGGGACAGACTGGATGCAGAAAGCGGAGGATAGGGTGTTTGGGCGCAACCTGGGAGAGGCCTATGTTCAACAGTGGACTGCAATTGGCTGAGTTGATTTACTTGGTAAATGGCATCCTAATTGAAAAAACACTATCACTTGAAAAACTTTAAGTACTTGCTGAATGCTTGCTTTTAAATCTTACATTATTACTAGACTAGCTGCGCCGAATGTCGATCCCGCGGGAATATCGGGATGAAAAGTAACCTATATGTTAATCCAGGGTATCAGCTACCTTTATACAATATTTTATCAAAATTGGTCCAGCCGTTTAAGCGTGAACAAGTAACAAACATATAAACACACCCTCACGCACACACACACTCACTCGCCTTTATAATATTAGTGTGATTTTGCCCTCGGCTTGGCCTGGACGCGTGGAGGTCAACAAAAAGTATCTTATATGCAAACCGAGGTCATGTTCTACCTGTGTTCGAAATTCCATCCAAATCCGTTAAGCTGTTTTTGAGTGATTGAGTAACAAACATCTATACAAACAAACTTTAACATTTATAATAATATTATTAGGATTAGTACGAGTAGTATACCAGCTTATACCCAGATAATCTGATTTATTCCTCGTAGATACACTTTTGGAAATCATTCAACGTACATTTAAAAAAAACTTTTAAATTCATTAAAATTTTCATTGTAATCATTAGAATTCACAGGAGAGCTTGGTACACCTGACACCAGCCATTTTGTAAATTAAAAGCCCAATAGTTTTTTATTACATTAATATTTTTACTACTTAGGCACTTTTAGTCCTAATTTCTTGATTCGCTTTATCTTTAGACGGAGTAGGTATTACTTCTTCGTCATTTCAAATTTTAATCTGGATTTTTTTATTTTACTTAGGAATTTCTACTTAAGATTTCAAATTCACGCGTTTGTGAAAATTAAAGAAGTAGGTACAATCGTTATGCCTGCTATCCCTGATGGGTTAGGCAGAGATGTAGGACCTTCTGAAGGAGAACCTTAAGAAGAAAGAAAGAAAGAAAAAAGTTTATTTGGTCACAGTTCGTGAAACACAAAATAAAAAAAGGTTTCAGACAACAATAGTGTGTGCCAGGAGTTGATATACCACCTATATGAAATACCACCTAGAAATCCTACGGTTTTTTTTGCCAATGATTGTACAATAAGTAGCAAAAATAAAAAATCCCTTCACTGCATTGAATAAAAACGTTTAATAAATATAAAATGTAAAAAAAAATCTAAATACAAAACTCGGTTATTAGTTACTAGACAATATCGCAGCTGTCAAAATAAAAGTTAGACGCGAAAACAGACAAGTGTATAAATTTCAGAGTAATTATCTTTTAGGATAAAATTTTATAACGAATTTCACGAACTAGCGAATCGATTGCAATTGCAAAAGGCCCTTTTTGACTGGCTCTAAGCCTACAACAAATAAAATGTTACAACAGAGAAAAAGGGGAAAGGTTCGCTGAGAGAGAAAAAGGCCGGAAATTAGAAGAAATACGTACCAGATTAGAATAATTTCTTCTACCAGTCAGTATGGTCAACTTATGATGCGAAGCTGAACATCAAGATTTCAGACATCGCACGCTGGCGGGGATCAGTGCATGCTTGTACAATATCAACAATTTGGAAATAGATTACCAGGATTCCATCAATATTAAAATTATTTCAGGTGAAACCCGGTGAACAATTGTCAAGAAACTAAATAAAATTTTGATCTATCAAATATATTTGCTTTTCATGTCGAAAATACGAATTCCGTTTATAAAACATTAATGACCAGTCATTATTTGGAAAAAAAAGGTATTAACATAAGAGGTGTGGATTTAACCGCAGAGGTAACACTGCAAATAGCACAATAATATGAGACAATACTAGAATAATAATTTTCCGTTTAGACAAATTCCCTTCAAAAAGTTCCAACAACTTCCTTATAAATAAGCCTCACCTAATACACGTTTTCAAAACCCTCAGTATCAAACAAAGATGAAACAAACTAAAAGCATTGACGTACTTTCACTATCAATATAAAAATAAAATATGAATATTACTGTACCTACAGAACTTTGAAGAGTTCGAGAGGATCTTTCTCGAAGAACTGATATATTCACAACTGATATTTAAGAGGCAAAACTTCAGAAACACGTCGTGTTATATCTTTCTCGTGAAGTTCATAAGCTGTTTATGAGGTACTGATTTGGTATCAGCTTCCTTTTCAAAGTTATTTATAAATACGTTCGAAGTTATTCTTTTTATTGCTAAGGCACTGTTTGAAAACAGAATTTATTCTGTTAATACAACACGTGCAGAATATAGGTTAATGTTATTCACACATACATGAATTACTCATGCATTCTATCCATGATAATATTAATATATCCATAGAAAAATTTGTATTATTTACTAGCTTCTGCAGCAGTGGTGCCCCAGTGGTAACGGCTGCAACTTACGAGTTATAGGTCGTTGGGTCGAACCCAGACAGGTGCTTTACGGCCTGGCCACGACCTCGGGGCAGCGAGCGGTAAAACCAAATATACCAAAATGTATGAACCATGCCACGACGCGCGACGCACCGCTCGCTGCGTCGACGCTAGACAAAAGAAACTGCGCCGCTTGCCGCCGCTTGCGCTAAGCCAAAAGTCGTAGCCGCGCGGTTACTTTATGTAAATTATTTTATCACCATTGATCTCAAAAGGGTGAAGGAAAACATCGTGAGGAAACCGGCATGTCCTATCTACCAAGATGTCACATGTATTCGAATTTTTACTTCTTCTTTTTCTTCTTTTTTCTTCTTCTTTGCGGGGTGGTCCCGCACTGGGCCCGCGTGGTTGATAACGGCCCGCCCCCTGTCACCGAGAGGAGGCCTATATCCCAGCAGAGGGAGCATTGTAGGCTGATTATGCTCATGCTACTAGTTTCTGACCGCGACTTCTTCTGCGTGGACCATTTACCGGGATAAAAAGTATCCTATAGATGTGTTAATCCAGGTTATAAGCTATCTGCGTGCCAATCTGTTCGTCCGCTTTTGACAAACATCCAAACATTAAAACTTTTACCTTTAGCCTTTATAATATTATTAGGATAGGGTTATTACCATTCTTAATATGGTAATACTTAGTAAGAGGGAAGGGAACCTACACCAAATGGTTGTTTCAAATCGATCAAAAATTTCTACGCTAGGGAGTCTAGAATCATATGCTGAATTTGTGGTTACAGTTAGCGCGCTGTTTGAAATTGTGTCCTGTATACAGTCATAATCAGTTCTTACTTAATCCATTTCATAATTTTTTTCTAGTCACATAAATATTACTTGTATTCACTACACGATGTAACTACGTACAATTTCGCCGTAAATCGTTTGACAAACTGCCTCTCGACTGACTGTAAAGTTAATGACGAGATCAAAGCTGTAATTGACATCGTTCGGAGCTCGTACAAAGGTTTTTTAGTCAAAGAGTGGACGATCTAAATTGATGTACCTAAATAAATTTTGCGTTGAACTGGATGACAGGTTTTTAGATTTGGAATTTCATTTTGGAACATGTTGCTCATTTAAAAGTAGACAGTTTTTTATTTCAGGCTGAATATGAAACTGGTACGTTACTGATAATGCTCGTGCTGGGCTTGTGGCTATATAATAACAACCACACAGGTCGATCGAAGGTCAAGCTACGCTTGTTGCGGTCAGTTCGTGGATGGGTGATGATCCATTACATATCAAGACCCCTCCGTGCCTCTGAAAGCACGTTAATCCGTTGGTCATTCGTGCTGGGACCAACGGCAGAAAATAGATTTTGATAACGCTATTGAATAAGTAGAATAGAATAGACCAACGAATAAATAGTCTGGAGCCAAAAAAAGTCTGACAACCAGTTTTACCATAGCGTATCGTGTTACCCAGCAACTTGGTTGTGGAGGTCAGATAGGCAGTCGCTCCATCTAAAACACTCTTATTCAGGTGCATTCCGTTAGACCGGAGGCCGATCCTAACTTAATTGGGAAATGGTTAGGTAGATGTTTGACCGATAATGTCTAACGAAAGCAAATTCTTGAACAACCACTTAGATGTCTCCTAGCGTTAGTGTAACTGAGCATAAAAGTATTAAGTAGGTATCTATATGAAGTAGGTTTATCCGTTTGGAATTAAATCTTTCGCTAAGCATTGACCTGTATCATGATTTTATGAACTTCTAAGAAATAGTGTTCAACATGTCGAAAAAGAAATAAAAGGATTAGGACAGGCTATTAAACTAGACTGTAGACTATAGCCTTAAGGATTCCGCAGACACACGCAACGCGACGGTGCACCGCGATTCTAGTAGAACAATTTCCAAGAAGTTTACATAGAAAGTGTTCCACTAGAGTCGCAACGCGCCTGTTCGCGGGAGTCTTTATTTGTTTTTAACCTCACCTCTACACAGAAGAGAATAAGAAAAAAAAATGTGTTGCATATGTTTTTTTTTGCTTTTTCATTAGTAATTTATTTATCTTTATTGTTATAACTTCCAACCAATACGAAGTAGAAGAAAGTTTAAGCAAGTACATAAAAGTTTCTTCATGACATGAGGTGTCAAATCAACGCATTATGGCGATGAGTGTAGTGTGCTTGTGTAAACCAGGGCTAAAATTGAGCAAATAAATTGCCTCTACCACCAAAAGGTCAAGAACTCGTGCAAATCCTACGACTATAATATTTACTTAGGTAACATAATGAGTTTTTGGTAAGGGTGGCGACGACATAAACTTTATAGCGAAGATACGTGTTTAACCCTAAAATGATGTCTCGATAATAGTCTGTCATAACTTCAGAGTGTTTCACTTATCCCCTCGCATGAGTAATGGTTCAGAGATAAAACGCTTTTACGGCGATTACTTTAAACTCTATTTGATTTTGTCACACGATTTGAGATGAAGATGAATGATTCATATATATTTTGATAGATATAATCTTTTTGACGCGATAACGTCTTAAAAATCGATGAACGCCGGCTGCACGCACGAAAAAGCATGACTCATTGTCACGTTCCGCCTGAGCCGAGCGTGCAAGCGAGAGCGCAGAATAAGCGATAGAGAGGCACGATCGGCCAAAGCGTTCGGCTTGTGACGCATCTAGTATCATGCTTCACAAAATGTTGATTTGCTAAAAAAAAAAAAAATATAATCTGCAGGCCAAATCTGTGCATTCCCGTACCGTGAGATTTTTTGTATGGGCAGCCGGATTTCCCGGTCCAGTCTTAAAAGCTTTTATGGAAAACCTTTGATTGGCCTAAAAACAAAAATGATATGTTAAATTTTTTCATACCTTGATTTTTTCTCATGTTTCCAGCGACTACGTATACTATCCATTTCTCACATATTTAATTAATATAATTTACCTTTCCAGGGTGCACCTCAACTCCTAGTGCCATATATGGCCGAAGCTGGCCATATATGCCCCAAGACCCACAATCCTGCAGACTTTGTGCTGGAAACTCTTGTCACTGATGTGGAAACAGCTGCTCCGATGTCAGAGCTGTGCCAGAATGGGAAACTTTGCAGAAGGCTGGACAGAATGATGGCTAGAGGTGGAAGGTTAGTACCTACCATATTCTATTATATTATGAAGAGGTAAAATTTGTGTTTGTAAGTTTCTATGTAGGGGTAATCTCCGGAACTACCCGTCGGATTTGAAAATATATTAGCATTTGATAGCCCAAGTCTTGAGAAAATTATAGGCTATTTAACATCCCGCCACGACCCTAAGGACCCGAGCTAAAGGAGAACAAGTCAGAAAGAGCGCTAAGCGAAAAAGAAGTAGCAGCACGGGCGAGCGATGCGATGCGACGCAATAGGTCGGGGGCCGAAATTTCACGCGGACGAAGTCTAGTAAATTTATATGCTGCCATTATGTACAGTCAACAAAAGAGATAAGTATGCAGGATCGTCGGATATAGTTGAAATTTAGTAAGAAACCGATGGATGTTCTCGAATAAAATTTAATTTTATTAATAGAAAACAAACAGCTTATTTATCAAATTAAATTTCAGTCGACAACATCCATCAGTTTCTTGCTAAACTTCAACTGTATCCGATGATCCTGCATACTTATCTCTTTTGTTGACTGTACATGCTATGGTACATTAATTTTATTAAAATCACGTACCTGCATATCCTACACTATCGGATGCATCTTCTAAAATAAACCGTCGCTAACAAAGTAAAGTGTTAAACTAAGGTGAAAGCATTTTCGTGGCAGTACCAAAACCGCAAATCCGAATCTTCAGAATCTATGAGTAAAAGCGTAGATTTTATAGTCATAGAGGAATGAAGGAACGGAGTGTAAGTTTCGCTCATCCTCCATAGAGAAGGGAGGATCCTCCGACCAGACGGAGGATGATGACGGAACGGATGATGTCGGGACGTAGTATATAAATGCTAGTTGCGCACTAAAGTCTGCCTGTGCGATCCAGAATTTTGCGTGACATCAGTGTCATGTCATGTCAGATAGCGAAGAATTTATGTTAATGATAATCAATCTATGTAACTGTTTAAAACTAAATACTTATTACATGCAAAACATAATTTTCATTTCATAATTGCAGAAAACCGGTGCTACATTCTGACGACTCTATACAGAGAATATTCACAGAACACGTAGCAAAAGATCAGTCGTCTAAAATGGAGTTCCCCACAACATTCTGGTCTCAATTCCTCATACTTAGCTACCGAATGTTTCTACAGAATAGGAGGAATACGGTAAGTCACCACAAAACCCTATTTTTTGTATGTCTACTAAAAAGGAATAAGTCATCATCCTCCAGCCCTTATCCCAATTTATTTGGGGTCGGCGCATGTCTTTTTCTTCCATATATCTTTCTAATAGTCATCATCTCGGTAGACACCCCCTTTCTAACCATGTCATCATTCACACAGTCCATCCATCGTTGGTCTTCCCCTACACTTATATCCAGCGACATTCATACTAAAAAAAAGCTTGAATCTCTAAAAAAAAATGTTTTTGATCCCTGGATCGGGCAAAGTTTTATGGGGTTTTATCATTCAGTAAATTGCAGCTATCCTGGTAATATGTAGCTTATGACAGTAATATGGCAAAAAACCGACGACATGTGACCCGTGTGGTATATTATGGCCCACTCAATCTCAGGGAGGAGGCCTGTGCCCAACAATGGGAACGATATAGGCTGATTATGCTAATGCAATAGGCTTGCCCCCTATTACATGCGAATAATAAAAATTATTAAAGTTATTTAGGCCATACCGTATATTAACAGCAGAACAGTGGTGGCCTAGTAGTAATGGCCGCAACTTACGAGTTTTAGGTCGCAGGTTCGAACCCAGCCAGGTGCTTTACTTTGTGTAAATTATTTCATCACCACTGCTCTCAAAACGATGAAGGAAAACATCGTGAGTGTTCTAGAACCAAAAATTTAAAGACATGTGATCTACTCACCCACACTGGGCCTGCGTGGTGGATTACGGCCTACTTCCTCTTGAAGAGAGGAGGCCTGTGTCCTAGCTGTGGAACATTATAGGCTGAGTTTGAAAATTAATATAAATTTTCTATTGCAGTCATCTCACTGGATCCAGTTAGCTCACCATTTAATAGCGGCTGTGCTTCTGGGCAGCATATTCTTCAATGTTGGCAACGATGCTGCCGTTCCTGTGGTTAACTTCAAGTTCTGTCTCAGTTGCCTCGTGTTCTTCATGTATACTTATATTATGATACCTGTACTGCTATGTAAGTATGGCTGTGCTAAGAAAAGTTCTTAAACTATAACGGCATGTTTTGTTATAAAAAACCAGGGGGGCAAATTTTAAGAACGTTCACAGTCTGATTTCAGTCCCAATCTGTCAAAAATACCTCTAATTTCCCTATGTTTTTGACATTGATTGTCCCTGAGAGGAGATTGCGACTAGATTTTGAACGTTTTTAGTTACGGGATTTGGCCTTCTGATTTATCTTTAGACCCAAAAATCGTGCCATTTTTTAACTTAAATACAAAATACTGATTACAAGTCCGAATCGAAGTTGTCAGTTTTGAGTTAAGTTGTTAAGAAAAATGTGTATGAACAAAGAGCCTAATGGATCCACTTTTTTGAAGGGCGTGAGGCTCGTCCAGATTATAGGGTTGACGCAGACCGCAGACATTTGAAGTTCTTTGCGACCTACTTCTTCTAGTTATAATAGCCCATAAGTAGGTACTTCAGAACAGCTCATTAACTCCAACTCACCAAGTTCAGTAGTTCCAAAAAAATCAATAACACACACAGAAAATTATGAAGATCAAAGATTCAAACTGACTATTCGAAGCCTCATTTATCCCATCCTTTTTACTTTGATCTTGTTCCTCATATTTGTAGGGGGTATCTTTGGGTGACACTTTCCTAAGTAATAATTTATCAATATATTTTTTCATTACAGTTCCGTTCCAAGTACGTTTACTTCGGCGCGAATATTTCAACCGGTGGTACAGTTTGAAAGCCTACTATGCAGCTCTAACAATCTCCAGTATACCTAGCATGGTAAGTCTTATTTATGATAACCGCTCATCTTTTTGGTCAACAGTCCAATGGTAGAGTATACAGGGTGAAATTGAAAACTTGCGAAAAAAAATGGGAGATTGTACTCATAATTATGAACAACTTTTACTATGGGACCAATCCTGAAATCGCGAAAAAAAATCAGCTGTTGCATTTTGACGAGTTATGCGAACATAAATTTAGGAAACAGCTGATTTTTTTTTCGCGATTTCTGGTTTGGTCCCATAGTAAAAGATGTTCGTAATAATGAGTGCAATCTCCCATTTCGATTTGTCGTATGTTTTCAGTTTCAACCTTCAAGACTTATTTTCGGTGCATTCTAGGCAGTCAACTCTTTTGTCAGCTAGCTTGGCTGATCTGTTTACCGCATACGAGTTCAGAAGATACTTGGAGTTGCAATTTTAACCCTAACTTTGATTTGTTACAGTTCATTCTTGGATTGTCATTCATGGTAGTCGCGTATCTGATGTCTGGACAGATGTTGGAATGGGAACGATTCGTCTTGTTCGCGGTTAGCGGGATTCTAACAGCTATGTGTTCTGAAGGACTTGGCTTAGCTGTTGGCTCAGCTTTTAGTGTTACTGTAAGTATTTATTTGTATATTTTTATCGAAGTTTTCCCGTATTACACAGGACTTCATTTGAAGTGTTCGTTGTTATCATTACCTGGAGAAGAATGTTTTTGGCACTTAACTATTAACTATAAACAAATTCCATCATATTTGATTGCACTTTTCTTAACACGCGACATCACAGAGAGTGAAGGAAGAGGCAAGGCACTTTCGCTTGATCTTTAAAATGTAATCCAAGTAATCTGAACGAAGACATTCTGATCAGTTTCTGTTTTGACTTTGGTACAGACGCCAGCACATCAAGCTACTACAATCTGTCAGATTTCTGTAATAGATTTTCAACTTTATCGCTAAAGTATAAGGTTCAATGTTGATTGGGAAAATTTGACAGTTAGGTGTAGGTTGATGTGCTGGCGTCTGTACAAAAAAGTTGAATAGTTTTTAAAGGCAATGTGGTCTTCTTTACAGAATGGCTCTATTATAGCTCCAGCAGCCGCAGCGCCACTTCTCGCTCTATCCTGCTATGGTATGGGTTTCGGTCCCTACATCGAAGGAATCATGAGAGTTTTCATGTCAGCCTCTTTTCTCCGCTACGGAGTCACAGGATTCTCAATAGCCCTCTACCAAAACCGAAACCTGATGGAATGCAAACAAGACTTCTGCCTATACTCAGATCCGAAGTTAATATTAAGAGATTTGGGAATGGAAGATGACAGTTTTAGTATTCAGGTAGCTGGCCTTTTAGCTTTTACGCTTTTGTACAGGGTTTTGGCTTATTTAGCGTTAAGATATCGCCTGACTGCTGAATTTTCGAATAAGTTCATGTGTTATGTGAGTAAATTTTTGAAGCATAGATAAGGAACGTTGGTTATTTAGGTCTTTGATTGATTTTGTGTAAAGTTGATATTATTTATGATAATCATTATAATATGTGATCTAGTAAAGCGACGATATCTTGCCACAATATTCTTTAGGAATAGTGAAAACGCATGAGAATTTAGGTATTTAAATGTGGGTTAGGATTTATATATAGTTTAAATTAAGTAGCACTTGGTTAGACAGTATTTTAGGAAGCAAAAACAGCCGGTCTATTCTGTAAAAATCTCACCGTCAAAACTTAGGTGCAGTGAGCTTAAAGTGAACTCTAATGCTATTCTTTAAAAATCTCAACGTGAAAACTTATGTGAAGTGAGCTTACAGTGTAAATCCCTAGTATCAGGTGCAATGACAGCTCACTTTAATCTCACTTCACCTAAGTTATCACGGTGATCTTTTGACAGAATAGCACCGCTGTCATTCCACCTAATGCTAGCAATTGACACTATTCATGCAATGTATCGCACTGCTAGAGGGCAGAGACCTGGTGACCTGAAACACATGCCCTTAAAGCGTAGCTTAGGCACCAGTCTCCCACAGTAAACTAAACCACACAATCAATATCATGTGTACAGACATTGGGTCTGTAATATTTATTGTGGTGAGAAAATAAATACTTATTATTATTATTGACAGCTCACTTCACATAAGTTTTTCGGGTGAGAGTTTTACAGAATAACACCGCAGGAGAAACTTAAGAGTAGGTAATATATTGTAAGTAGCTTAATTTCAATAACATTGTGAAGTTCAGAGATAGTGTAAGAAACTTGACTGAGGTACCACAATATCTACCCCCTTACTAATAAACGTTGTATAGCGTCCGTATAGTTACACAACGCTCTGTCTTCTTCTTTCGAAAGTCAAATTACTGACGACTGAAAGAGAGAAATCGGTATTGTTACGAGCTTGGGGTTCGTGACAATAAAAACTGCCGATTAAATAACCAAAAATAAACACTTTAATTAAATAACACCAATAAAACACAAACACACTAATTATAAAACACAATCGCACTACTGATCACTCTTAAGTCGCACTTGAAGATCGCTTCGAATGTTATCGCTTGTATCGCAGAACCAATACTGACCCGGTCGCGGCCCATGCCGGCCTTATATAGGGCCTCAGATAGTTCCAGAACTTTCTACTGTAGAAACATCTAGAATGTTCGAGTACATACCGGTCCCGACTGACCCGATGTCGATAGTTCTAGAATGTTCTAGTATCGAAAGTTCTGGAAGCATCTCGACCTACTAGTTCTGCTACTCGATACTAGATGGCGCTAGTGGTAGCTAATGTCGCCATCAATCGTGGCGCGCAACACTGCCCCCTCCTAAGACATGCTCGTCCCGAGCATTATCGGCCCCATAATAACGCGCCAATCGATCCACATGGACGATCTTAGGAGTTCCTCTTGCACCTTTCTGTATCCGGTAGGTTACGTCATTGATCTTTGTCACAATCCGGTACGGTCCGTCCCATTTAGCTTGAAGCTTAGGAGATTTCCCTTTGCTGCGGACTGGATTGTGCAACCACACTAGTGAACCTTCGTCGAACCCTTTATTGTTAATTTTTCGGTCATAACGGGTTTTCATCTTTTCAGACATTTGCTGGCCTGATTGTCTGACGTGCTCATAAATGTCATTCATTTTGTTCCGCAAGTCATTCGCATAATCGGTTATACTGCGTGGGGCATCAGGTGGTATTCCGGTGATCAGGTCTGCAGGCAGCCTTAATTCCCTTCCAAAGTTTGCGAAAGCTGGCGTCACCGATGTACTTTCGTGAACAGCACTTCTATATGACAACAAAAACGGTTGTATGTGCTTGTCCCAATCTCGTTGCCGATTTTCCACAACTTTCGCCAGGTATCTCTCCAATGTCTGATTAAATCGTTCCACCATTCCATCCGATTGTGGGTGGTAAGAAGTTGTTCTCGTTTTATGAGTACCCATGACTCGGCAAGTTTCCTGGAATATTTGGGACTCAAAATTCCTTCCCTGGTCGCTGTGAATCTCCAAGGGTACTCCAAAACGGCAGAAGACTTCATGAACCAGTTTATCGGCAACTGTTGAAGCTTCCTGGTTTGGAATGGCGAAGACTTCCGGCCACTTAGTGAAGTAATCCATTACAACCATGAAATACTTGTTACCACTTTCACTTACCGGAAACGGCCCCGCAACGTCAAGGGCTATCCTCTCCCATGGTGCACCAACATTGTACAATTTCAATGCACCTCTACTACGAGTCTGAGGTCCCTTTACAGCTGCACAACTTGTGCATTTGCGACACCAGTCCTCGACATCGTCCCGACAGTGGACCCAGTAAAACCGTTCACGTACCTTCAGTAGAGTCCGTTTTACTCCCAGGTGACCCCCTGAACAACCATTATGGTACAGCTGTAGAACATCCTGTACTTGAGCCTTAGGGACAACCATTTGCAAATGACAGCTGTCCCCCCGAGCATTTTCCCATTTACGGCACAGGACTCCATCCTGAATCACCAAGCTGTCCCATTGGGCCCAATAGCTTTTTGTGATCGAACTCATTGCTGAGACGTCGCTCCATCTGGGCTTAGGTACACTGGCCTTCATCCACTCTAGAATCGGCTTGAGGTCTGAATCTTCCTGCTGTGCACGTTGTAGCCTTTCCTTCCACTCATCGCTGAGGTCTGTTCTGAGCATCCTCACAGGTACCACTTCCTTACCCTCTTGCCTAGTACAATGCTTGCAGTCTTCAGGACAAGGTCTTCTTGATAATGCATCTGCGTTGCCATGAGATTTCCCGCTGCGATGTTCGACCACAAAGTCGTATTCCTGCAGTAGCTCAATCCATCTCGCAACTTGTCCTTCTGGATTTTTGAACTGCAATAGCCATTTCAGTGCAGCATGGTCAGTTCGTAAATGGAATTTCCGCCCCAGAAGATATTTGCTAAAATGCTGCAATGACTTTACCACAGCAAGCAATTCCCGTCTCGTGACACAATAGTTCCTTTCCGGCTTTGACAACGACTTGCTGAAGTATGCTATCACAACCTCTTGATCACCATTCCGTTGAGACAACACACCACCAAGTCCTATGTCACTTGCGTCTGTGTCAACTATAAATTCCTTGCTTGCATCAGGGTACCCCAAAATAGGTGTTTTGCACAGTCGGTCCTTTAACTCCTGGAATGCGATGTCGCAACTTTCATCCCAGCAGAAATGTCGCTTCTCCTCGGTTAGCTTGTGCAGGGGTTTGGCTATATCCGCAAAGTTCTTAACAAATCGCCGATAATAAGAGCACAAACCCAAAAATGCTCTGACCTGCGTCTTGTCTTTCGGAACTGGCCAATCCTTGACAGCGGCGATTTTCTCTGGATCCGTGCGGATGCCTTCTTCCGACACTACATACCCCAAAAAGCTAACTTGCCGTTTGAATAGTGAACATTTCTTTGGACTCAACTTGAGGTTGGCACTCTGGATCTTCATGAGCACCCGTTCCAGGTTTTGAAGATGTTCTTCAAACGTACGGCCTACGATGATGATGTCATCCAAGTAGACCAGACAGGCATCACCAATTAACCCGGTTAGTACAAGTTCCATCAGCCTTTCAAACGTTGCCGGAGCGTTGCACAATCCGAACGGCATAACTTTAAATTGCCACAGACCCTTTCCTGTCGAGAATGCAGTTTTCTCCTTGTCCTTAGGATCAATTTCAACTTGCCAGTAGCCACTTTTCAGGTCCAGCGTGCTAAACCACTTTACCCCAGTAAGCATGTCCAGCGTGTCATCTATTCTTGGCAAAGGGTAGCTGTCCTTCTTCGTAACGTCATTCAGACGACGATAGTCAACACAAACCGCATGCTGCCGTCCTTCTTCCTTACCAGCACTACAGGTGAACACCATGGACTAGATGAAGGTTCAATAACACCATCCTTCACCATTCCCTCAATCATGGTTTCCACTTCCTTTTCACGTGCTACCGGTAATCTCCTTGGCCGCTGACGGATAGGCAATTCTTCTCCTGTGTTTATTTTGTGTTGAACTAAGCCAGTCTTCCCGATGTCAGCATCGTTTGACGAGAAAACATCGGCGTACTTGAGTAACATCTTCTTCGCCTTGACCATTTCATTTTGGGACAGAGCGCTGCGGCAGTCTTCTAAAAGTGTGGACACTTTTGTTTGTGCATCCTTGCTGAGGGTACCAGTCGATAGATATTGGCATCGACGCAACCAATCCACTTCCTCGCAAGTACCAACTAGTGTGCCTTTTTCTATAATCTGTTCCTGATCACAAAGGTTCAGCACACGTACCCCTGAGATGTCGGTGGCTCTGACCAAAGTTCGTGCCACTTTCCATGGAAGGTCATTGTCTACCCTTTCCACGAGTACACAACGATGAGTTTGCCCAGGATTCCGAGGAAGACTAACCGGCACCATCGTTTCTGATCTCGGCGGAAGTACAATCTTCTTAAGGCTGTACACATTCCCTGGTAACGCCCCTTCCATAAAAAGTTCTTCTTGTCCACATTTCAAAACACCTTGCTTGACGTCAATCTCACAACAATTCTTCCTCATAAAGTCAAGGCCCAAGATGCAATCGTCCATTATATCAGCCACGATGACATTATGCAGGTAGAATCTGTTGCCTAGCTTCAACTCCATCTTCTTCTCTCCATGGACGGTTATGCGCTGACCGGTGGCTGTTACCAAATTAATGCGTTCTCGGTTGTATGCGGAGTCCCCAAGGAACCGACTTGTAAGTTGGGAACTAACGACCGTACGAGAGGCTCCTGTATCTATGGTCAGCTTACAAGGCGTTCCGTTGACCTCGCCCTTGATGATTAAACTGTTCCCGTCATGGGTTTGCGTGATCGAAATCCTTGGGGCTCTTTGAACACCAGCCAGCACCCGCCCCGCAGTCCTGGCTATTACTCGTTTCCCTGCTGTTGGTGCTGGGCGGTGCTGTTAGCCGCACTGCCCTCTGGAGATCGGCCGTCTTCTCTTTCTGCAGTCCGCTTAGGGCAACTGGATCTAAGGTGGCCCCTTTCCCCACAGCCGTAGCACCTAGGGCTGTATCCTTTATTGCGGTCGCGAACTGTAGCCGCTGCAACCTCCCTGACGCGATGGGAACGATGATCCTGCCGCACAGCTTCCACCTCCAGTGCATGGGCCAAGGCGTCCTTAAGTGTCCCGTGATGACCGAGTCTCACAGCAGCTCTAACTTCAAGGTCGCGGATGCCATCGATGAATACCTGCACCAGGTTCCCATGAATAAGCGCAGGTACAGACTGGTATGCTTTCCGAACCAGCTTCTCCACTTCAAGGGCCCACTGCTGCAGGTTTTCATTACTGCGTTGCACGCGATCCTTTAGCTGCGCACGAAACACGTGTTCCAGGTGAGCGTCGCCATACCGAGCCTCCAATGCCTCAAGGAGCTGCTCGTAAGTCACTTCCTTACCGAGAGCTTCCAGGACAGTTAAGGCCTGGTCACGCAGGCCTAGGGTGAGGGCAGTCATGGCCTGACTTTCATTCCACCCGTTCGCCTTCATGACAGCCTCAAACTGGATTTTATAGGCGGACCAGGAAGAAGTTCCGTCGAACGGTGGCACTTTGAACCCACGTAGCGTAGGTGTTGTAGCTACGGGAGCTGCGATTCCATCCTCAAGTTTAAGGCAATTCAGCGTTTTCTTCACGTCAGCCATCACGTTGTCAACCCGATTATTCACTTGGTCGATTCGGGTTTCAGCTTCCAACAGGCGGTTGTCATGTTGGGCAACCTTATCCTTCACCTCCTTCATGTCTTTCCCGAAGGTAGCGTGAAGGTCCTTCATAAGGATCATCTGTTCTTCCTGGCGGCGGGCCTGTTCCTCCTTATCACGCTGGAGCTGTTCTTCCAGCCGACGAGCCTGTTCCTCCTGACGGCGGGCCTGTTCCTCCTTGTCCCGCTGCAGCTGTTCTTCCAGCCGACGAGCCTGTTCCTCCTGACGGCGGGCCTGTTCCTCCTTATCGCGCTGGAGCTGCTCTTCCAGCCGACGAGCCTGTTCTTCCTGTCGGCGAGCCTGCTCCTCCTGTCGGCGAGCCTGCTCCTCCTGTCGGCGAGCCTGCTCCTGCAGCATCATCATCAGAGCAGCCAAATCTGGTGCTGATGATCCTGGAGCAGCTGCGGACGGGCCGGCCTCCGTGGTCGGCAGCTGGCCCTCCGACATCTGTGGCGCAGCTCCACCAAAACGTCTCTGGTCCGTCTCCTGTTGGCGTTGACTCCGGGTACGGATACCCTCCGTGTCGTCTTTGGGTAAAATCGGCATGATTTTAATCCTTGCTTCTGACACCAATTGTTACGAGCTTGGGGTTCGTGACAATAAAAACTGCCGATTAAATAACCAAAAATAAACACTTTAATTAAATAACACCAATAAAACACAAACACACTAATTATAAAACACAATCGCACTACTGATCACTCTTAAGTCGCACTTGAAGATCGCTTCGAATGTTATCGCTTGTATCGCAGAACCAATACTGACCCGGTCGCGGCCCATGCCGGCCTTATATAGGGCCTCAGATAGTTCCAGAACTTTCTACTGTAGAAACATCTAGAATGTTCGAGTACATACCGGTCCCGACTGACCCGATGTCGATAGTTCTAGAATGTTCTAGTATCGAAAGTTCTGGAAGCATCTCGACCTACTAGTTCTGCTACTCGATACTAGATGGCGCTAGTGGTAGCTAATGTCGCCATCAATCGTGGCGCGCAACAGTATGTAGCTATTCATCTGATATAATACGTTTATTTGTAAAAAATATTACCATTCGAAAATAAAATGTTTTTTTTTTATATTAAAATATTCACTAAAAATGTTCAATTGATACGTAAAAGAAACACTCTGTACACGCGTACTTGAAGGACGGCAACGTCGCAATTTATTTATGAATGACGGGCCGCGTGTGCGGCGATCTTTTACGTATCAATTTAACATTTTTAGTGAATATTTTAATATAAAAAAAATAAAAACATTTTATTTTCCAATGGTAATATTTTTTTTAGCATGTATGGATGCTATACTATTGCGGGTTAACGGGAACGCCCTCTGTTAGTTAACATACTGTATAAATAGACAGCGTTTTACCTTTTATCCTTAAAATACTTACATATATTTTACATAGATCTATCCAATCAACCTTAGAAATAATCTTAACTTTTATATACGTAATGGCGGATCTCACACTACAACGCGCCACGCGACGGGGCGCGGGAGCCAAATTCCCCGCATGGAAACGCCTTTTTATTTACGCACCGAAGCATGGCGCGTGGTAACGTGAGATCCGCCAATGAATGACGTTTTGAGGTATCTGTGATAGTTAAAAATAATCGCAACATTTTAATTATAGTTTTAACAAACATTTAGTTTTAGTTACGGATGAACTGAATGTAGAGGTGATTGCGAAAATTACTGCCTGTCTATTCTGTTAAAATCTCACCGTGAGAACTTAGGTGAAATGAGCTCATTCCGTGAGAAATCATTCCATCTGATGCTAGGGATTGACACTATTGACAGCTCACTTTAAGCTCACTTCACCTAAGTTTTCACGGTGAGATTTTTACAGAATAGCATTACTGTACCTGCATAATTCTATCAGATTCAACTGCTCATATGTTTGTGTGAGATTTTGTTAAAGACCCAAGATGTTTTTTATTACCTTTTGCATTTTTTTTAATTGCTCAAATAATAGATTTAAGAACGAAAAAAATGCTGTTTGTAAGATGAATGTGTGTATGAAAACGTGCGAGAAAGCCAGGACGTATGGAAAATGGTTTTGTAAAATGATCATTGTTTTAAAAGAGAAATGAAACTGTAAATTAAAAAATATGGAAAATTATTATCTACTAAATTAATTGTATGCATTAAGGGCCCTAATTCACTATGACCACTTAACGATTCCTTACGTCGAAATCACGTCAATTCCTTGCATATTACGACATCCTATTAACGTATTCTCTATGACAAAATGGCGTGGTTTGAACTGTCAAAATACATGTTTTCCGTACGGCTGACATTTCGATTCCTTGTTGTACAAAATACACGATATTGACGTGATTTGTGCGTGGTAAGATTTCGTGGGGATTAATACATAATTCGGGCCCTATGTGAGAAGAATTAGGTATGTATTTGTGGCTGGGGTAATTATAATAAAGAATCTTACACAAAACTTTGATTTATTATTAATATTCTGTAAACACACCAATATCTAACTATCTATAATAATGTTACTTATCCTATATTATACACGTATTTTTATGAGAATAATATTGCTTCCAATTGAGCGAGGAATTACAATATGCACTGTAGTGCATCTGCAGATGTAAAAAATTATATTTTCATTAAGTGAATTGAATACTAGTACTAATTTATGTTTAAATAAACTTTGTTATTTGCTAGCCTTTGCACACGGCTTCACCTGCATGGCGGTTGAAAAAAAACCCTTTCAAATCCTACTCCATGCTAAAATTCATAGATTTGTCCAAACTTTCCTGGCGATCGGTCAAATAGTGTTGGAGTTTGTCAATCTCATATATACCTACCAACATTATTTTTTATGTATTTTATTTATTTATTTATGATCAGATATTAAACTTGAACTAATTATAAAGACCGAGGTAACTAAGGAACACCATTGTATTGTCTTACAACAAATTCTTCATTTTTAGTGAATTCTACAAACGTGATTTCTTTTCATCAATAAATAATTCCGGTTCCACAATTTTTGGCGGAGGTCTCTTCGGTCCTGAAATAATAAAAGTAATTTAGTTATTAATAGTGGAATTTTCTTAGTAGCAACTCGGAATATGGATTTTTGCCCGGGTGATGGCAACAGCCGCCTAGTACCTATTACATGGGACTTATCTATATCATCATATGCCTAGGCATATGATGATGGGAAGCCGACCCCAACATAGTTGAGAAAAGGCTAGCCTTTAGGTCGGCTTCCAGTCTAACCGAATGCAGCTGAATACCAGTATTTTACATGGAGCGACTGCCTATCTGACCTCCACAACCCAGTTACTGAGTAATACGATACCCCTTGGTAAGACTGGTTGTCAGATTTTCGGGCTTCTGACGACCCGTAACTTATCTATAGGTATATAGGTATAACATTCAAAGTCCTAACTGACTGATATATCAACCCACAGCCTAAACCGCTGGGCCTAGACCATGAAATTTGGACGGTGTGTTCTTTGTGAAGAGTAGGTATCCACTAAGAAGGGGTGTTTCGAAATTCCACGCCTACAAGGGTGAATGGGGGGAGGGTGACATTTCACGCGGAAGAAGTCGCGGGCAGAAGCTAGTTATACATAACTAGCGAAATGGTACGATAGGTAGGTACACCTTTGCCTATTTTCATCGTAATTAAAGCCCTATATGGGATTGTTATGGTGTGTTACCTCGATAACAACAGGACAGTTAGCCGTTCGGGCTATTGTTTCTCGAAATTTAGGCGCAGAATGCCCACTTCTCAAAATGGGAACAAAAGCCCAAACAGCTAACTGTCTCAAATACATCCATAAGAGGAATGAGGAGGAGGCGCCAGAATAGCCCGCGAAATTCAAATTTTCTTACATTTTATATGACTATGACTACGATATGACTTAACACTCATTAAAATAATCAATAAAGAGATAGAAAGATAAAAATTAATATAAAAAAAAAACTTTTAAAAAAAGCTTTTATTTACGCCCTAAAAAGATAAAATAAGATTTAAATTACATTAAACCTATTCAATTTCCAATTACTTTACAAAATTTAATTGTAAATAATAAGATTAAACACAATTTATATTATATAAAAGCTTGTCGCGAGATTTAAGCACTCGTATTACTTAGTTTGAACTTAGCTTTTTTTAATTAAAATCAATCAGATCAAGTTAGTTACTAGTTGATCTACACAGGTAAATCTCGCGACAAGCTTTTATATAATATAAATTGTGTTTAATCTTATTATTTACAATTACATTTTGTAAAGTAATTGGAAATTGAATAGGTTTAATGTAATTTAAATCTTATTTTATCTTTTTAGGGCGTAATTAAAAGCTTTTTTTAAAAGTTTTTTTTTTATATTAATTTATTTTATATTTTTTAGTATTCGCTAGATATATTTCTTAGTCTATTCATTTCATGAAAGTGCGTCATTGTTACATTGGCGGGTGCCAGTTAATTTCGAGCAGTCTAATTGTTCTAAGAGGAGGCCTTCTATGGATGTGACCCTACTTAAGGCCACGTACGCTTGGCCAGCAGCGAACAACTTTGGGCCCAAATACACAACGGCGTGGTCATTTTATGCACTGTGCTGTGTGCAAGCCCAGCATAATAATATTGGCAAAATTCTGCGTTCAGCGGTGCCATGGCTGTATTTCGCTGGAAATTGCACAGACTTCGGTTGAATCAGGTGAATCCCATCTTTGCCGAAGTCGATACGGACGGATGGAATGTCCGTATCGTACATATGTGCTCTCCGGAAACATGGTATACTTCTTATGCCTGTTACTACTGTTGACCGTTGAGGAGTTCCGTGGTTTGGAGACAACCCTGGATGTGGCAGCAATTTCATGTAGGACCCGCCAACCGTCTATCATATCCGAACGGGTATGCAAAATTTCAAGTCCCTACTGCCGACCGTTGAGGAATTCTCTGGTTTGGAGCCAACCCTGAAGGTGGCAGCAATTTCATGGTGGACTTGCTAACTGTCATCCCAATGGGTGTGCAAAATTTCATGTCCCTGCTGTTAACCGTTGAGGAGTTCCCTCGTCTGGAGCCAATCCTGGCAGCAGCATCACGTCATGCTTGTCATAAACATGCATTGTCATTGGGACTGGACCAGTATGTAAAATTTCAGCTCAATCGGATACCGGGAAGTGGGTCAAATTTAACTTGCAAGAGTCCACCTTCACATACATACAAGTCAAGTTAAATAAAAGCTTTTAAAAACTCACCTCCACCCATAAAATGTTTGATGAGCACTGAACACGGTGAATCAATTATAATAGTTATTAAAAACGCAACTATTACTGCCAGTGAGAAGTCGGCTAAGTACTTGTATAACTGAAAAAGAAAAAATAAGAAAATTGTTTTGAGAAAGGAATTTCACAACAGTGACATCTACGATCAACTGGATGAATTAAGTTTGGTTTGTCGGTCGTCTCGTCTCGTAGCCGACAGCATTGTGTTTGTTTCCTTAGCATTTGTTAGAGGGAGCTTATTAACGTTGAGAATAGCTTTATGTACAGTCACGAGCATAATATTACTATGGACAGCTCGGCAATAATATCTGAGGGCCAAATCTCGTAATTTTAAGATCGTTAACTGTCTGATCTCAGTCTCATCTGTCAAAAATACTTACAATGTCCCTACATTTTTGACAAGTTTTTGACATTAAAATATGTTTGTCGCCGAGATGGGACTGCACAGAGTACTTTTTGATAGACTGATGGGACTGCGACAATATTTTGAACGTTTTAAATTACGAGATGTCTTGTGTCCAAAATATCTGCCTACTCAGTTAAATTCAGAAGAATGTGATAGAATAGAATAGAATACTCTTTATTATGTACCCATATAAATTACAGACATAAATATAGAAACTTTACAATGGGTGACACAATGGGCGGTCTTATCGCTAAGAGCGATCTTTTAAAGACAACCTTTGGATGTATTAAAAAGGGGAAGGACAGATAAATACTGTAGATAGTGTGGTGTACCATTTACACAACACAATAAATACATACATAAAGTATATTATACTAATCTAAATAAATATATACATTTATAAAATATATATAATAATAAACATGAAACAGGAGCAAAGAAAATATAATTATGATGTTTAAGGAGAGAGGAAGTGCTTTTTTATCATAATTTTAAAAGTGATACCTCGTTGTGATCGAAAGTATGTGACATTAATAGCAGCTAGTGTCCGACCGAAGCTTCGGCTTCGGCTTCGGCTTCGGCCACCTTCGGCCAAAAAAGCACCATCGGGCAAATCTTCGGCTTCGGCCAAAAATTTGCCGAAGGTTTGCCCGCGGCGCGGCGCGGCGCGCCGCCGCACCGGACCAAACGACATGTATATGTTGGTCACTCGGCTCGTTATTGGGCTAAATCTCTAAAGCTCTCACAATATGTATCTAGTATATTCTGAGATCAAAGTAACTATCGTATTTCTCAAGGTCAATGACACCTTCGGCTTCGGCTTCGGCTTCGGCCGAAGGTTTTGGTGAATACCGATTAATCGGCTTCGGCTTCGGCTTCGGCCAGAATTGCACCTTCGGTCGGACACTAATAGCAGCATAAAATCCTGACAATAACTTACCGAGAATCGTACATCGAAGTAGATGGGTACAATCGGCATAGCATTGATAATAAACATCATTGGATAGTGCACTAGATACATCGCATATGATAGACGACTCAGAACCTTCCATGCTCGGAGCGATAGAATCCAGTTAACAGGGCCTGAAAAATTAAGAACATAATTAATTTAATTACGGGTCTTTAGCTCGTCGCTTGGCCTAATTGTAACTTCAACTTCACTTCATTGTTGCTCATAAGGCTTGAAGATTCAAGGTATATTATAATTATACTAGCTGCGCCCCACGGTTTCACCCTCATAAGTTTCCATCCCGTGGGAATATCGGGATAAAAAGTATCCCATGTGTAAATCCAGAGTGTCAGCTACCTCCATACCAAATTTCAACAAAATTGGTTTAGCCGTTTGTGCGCGAAGAAGTAACAAACATACAAACACACTCACAAACTTTCGCCTTTGTAATATCAGTGTGATTAGTGAAAATGAGTATCATACAATTATAAAGGATGTTTGAATATACAGGCTGACTTTTTTACCATCCGGACAAAAACAGGGTATAAAAGCTGAACGGAGAAAAAGCCTATGTTGTTGTTTTTGAAGGTCACAGATATGGTTTTGTTTGGTCATAGGGACAAGCCAAAGTACCTAAGGTCCGGCCGCGCTAAATTCGCCAAAGATGTAAACAACAATGGCCGCTCAAAATTGAATAAAATCGATATACAAGAACATTTATTTTATGTAATGTTTGTTTTCGTTTAAATCTCCTAGCTAACTAGAGCGGCTGAGCGGCGATTGTTGTTTACATCTTTGGCAAATTTAGCGCGGCCGGACCTTACGCTCGTCAAATAGTTAAATTCGTCAACGAGTTAACATGAAAGGATTGTCATTCATTGACCGGTTTTCATTCAACGCTGCGACGTTCAACGAGTCTACATCTACCAACCAATGTATGTATTACTGACCGTCGCTCGCAATCTATGATGTTAGTTTCAACGTAAATTTTTTAATTTGCACAGTTCGTTATGTTTGCGTTCTCGAATTTAGTTTAGTTGATTATTAAACAATTGTTGATTATAAAGCACTTTTGACCCGTTTATATAAATAATAAACTCTATTCGTTCAATTGTGATATTCAAAATTACACATACCGCCATATCCATGCTCGCAGGCAAATATGAGCCATCCAATAAACATGGCCCACGCTGGTCTCATGAACGAGTTGATCATACTGTCAGCGAATTGGTTGTCCCAATCCAACTGCATGATAGGGTAGGACGAGTATACGATGAGGAGAGCGATTACTGTCGTGCAGATCCATAGGATCGATGCTAAAATCTAGAAACAAATAAAAATTAAAGAGGTTTGACAACAATTTTGGCAAAGACGCATCATTCAGTTTTGAAGGTGGAATTCCACGTCTCGTCCATTTTAATAATGAGTTAGACATTTGGGCGTTCTTGTTCAATATTTAGGCATACATCAGACACAATCTTACTTTGCGTCCATTGAAAAACACCAACAACAGCAACATACCTAGATAGGTGTAAAAAGGCATTACTTACCAGATTTATAGAAACTTTCTTTCCGCGGTTGAGATGTAGAATATAACCAAATATTAATCCTACGAAGAATGGTGAGGCTCTGGGTAGCGTGTTCACATAGTAGTAAGTTAAATAATCTGCAGATTCTAGCGGGCGTCTGCAAAAATACATATAATTATGTTACAGCAATTTCGTTCATTTCTCGATAATTGGAGACTAACTTCAGACATTACATTTAGATTTGGACACTTCTTGTGCACAGTTGGGGAGTGGGATATACTACGCCAATTGGTCGTGTTTGCCATTTCATTTATTATAACTGTCAAAGAATAACAATAGTGATTTGAATATACGGACAATTTAAGTCGGTAGTCAATTTGATAAAAAATGGATATAATATAATAGAATAAAAAAAGTTAGGTAGGCCTTTGGTGTGGGATGCAACTTGTGTCGACACCCTCGCGCCATCCCATCTTCCTAGCACGGCGGGCTGTGCTGGGGCGGCTGCTGCAGGAGCAGAAAACCTCAAACGGCGCAAATATAACAACCTTTTTGGGAGTTATATGTTTGAGCCGTTTGGGGTTGAAACTCTAGGGCCTTGGGGCCCGAGTGCTCATCGAATGTTTCGAGACATCGCCAAGCGGTTGGTTGACTCTACACGTGACCAGAGGGCTGGCCTATTTTTAGCCCAAAGAATAAGCATTGCCATCCAACGTGGTAATGCTGCCAGCCTTTTGGGCACTTATCCCATTGACAGCGATGCGGACGAATTTTTTGATGCCCTATGAGCTCTTGTCTTTTTTTTTTTTTTTTTTTTTTTTTTCTTTTTCCCTTTTTTTTAATACACTTGTATATAATATATATATTTTAGATTGTAAAATACTTCCTATAGATCATTATATTAATAAATTGCTATTGTATTCAAACTTAAAAAAAAAAAAATCTATCTGCCAGCGATAGAATAAAATAAAAGAGTATTCTATTCATTATGTACACCATAAGAATAACAAATATAAATGTAGAAATTTTCCTGACTTTATATGAATGTAGCTTACGTGGATCATGACAACAATATTCATCAAAACACACATGCTAGAAATAAAATGATTAATTCTCTTTCAAGTTCCAATACTCACGAAGGTATAACAGGACCAGACGGGAACTCCTTGATAAAGTTGTAAGTGGTAGCAGCAGCAAGTACAGCAATCATAGAACCGACGAGCGCCGACCAGGCCAGTCGTCGTTTTCCTGTCAGCACCCACACTAGCACGAGAGGTGATAGGATGTGGAGCTGTACGTCTATAGCGAGGTACCAGGAGTGAGCGAGACACTGAAAGGAAAATTTCAATAACAATACCATTGATATCCTTGCATTTGAAGTTAGGGTCCAACGGAAGACAAACATTTCTGTTGACCTTGGTACAGTATAGTCAGTAAAATAGTTAAGGATGAAATGCAAGAATTAAGCAGTAATACTGTTCCACAAGTTGGAAGGCCTCCCACAAGGTGGACCGACGACCTTGTGAAGGCCGCAGGAACCCGTTGGATGCGAGAAGCACAGAACCGGTCAAAATGGAGGTGCTTGAGGGAGGCCTATGTCCAGCCAGTGGACGTCTTTAGGCTGAAATGATGATGATGATGATGATGACTGTTCCAATTTGATATAGTATTCGCTTTTTCATGTGCCCGACATGATGAGTAGATAGAGTAGGCGCACGATTATAAACTTGGTAAAGATACCTAGATGTCTTTAGTAGCATACTATCTAAAGACCGATTTACACAATGCAAGATTCTTGCCTGTCGCATACAATAAAATTGAAGCAAAAAATTACTTGCATCAAGACTGTTGCTTCAACAAAAAATAGTAAATTAAATCGCACCGTGAAACTTGTGTGTGTGGCTTTAGTTGATCTGCTATTATTGTTTTATAGGTCCAATTTTTTTAGACTAGTAAGACTTACCATTTGGCTAGGATTGATAAAATTCTGTATATGCAACAGTGTAGACCACCAGTATACTCTGCATCGATGCGTATGAGTCGTCATTACTGACCAAAATGGGCCATCAGAAACCCGACTAAATATCGAGATTTGTAGAAGAATTACTGCAGCCAGCACAGGGAACATTCGGAGAAGGCGGTTGAGGTAGAATAGATGGAGACTCTTGATTAATTTCACTGGAAAAATAACGTTATGAAACTCATTGTACACATGCCAGCACATCAAGCTACCCGAAACTGTCAAATTTTCCCAATTAACTTTGAACCTTAAGCTTTAGCGATACAGTTGAAAATCTATTAAAGAAATTTGACAGATAGCTTGATGTGCTAGCGTCTGTATCATTCATCATTGTATCATGTTATCATTTCATAAATTTCATGTTTATACCGACTTTTAGAACTAGGTAATGTATATTTATTATATATCTTATTTTGATTGTTGTTTTTTATTTATAGCTTATATAGTAGCGTTATGCTGAACAATGGCGTTTTGCATGGATCTGACGCATGCTTTCCCCCAACTTGTTTTTTTTTTGTGTTTGTATTCTTTTCCTGCGTCATGTTTACAGCAAATAAACGTATTTTCTTTCTTTCTTTTTTCATAGTCAGTTTATCTCTGCTAAGCATTGTGCTTCTTCATCATCCACAGATATAGGACTATAGATAGGTGGTCATATTCGATTTGTTTGTATTGGTGCAAAAGAGAATACCAACGCTGGTCACCTCAATACATTTCAAGCGAGAATACCAAGATTTATAATCATCGTATCTGCCATAAAAGAGTGAGAAGAATATACTTACTGCTTGACAGTTTTCCAGCTGTAGTGTATACTAGTAGAAGACCACTCAGCGTGAAGAAAGTGTCTACTGTGATTGGGGCAGCAGTAATCCATACAGACTGCAATGACGTCATCCACTGAAGACATAAATTTTCACGGTCAGTGAAATATCAGCATGTAATAAGAACAATATGTACGAGTATGTGGAATTGTGGAAGAGGTATTAGAGATGAGAGAAGCAGACTTAATAAAACATTTATGGATTGTGTGAATGATAATAATCTAGGCAAGCAGTTAACTCTTACATGACGGCTCATAGAGACGACACGGATGGTTAGTGAGCCGTTTCATGCGAGGCTCTCGATAAGCAATTGATTCAAAAGCTTACGACGACACCGACCGCGCAGTGGCGCCCTCATCGTTTTTTTGTGCTCCACAAGATTATACGTTATTATTATTACTAACGGCAGTTTTACATTGCTAAGGATTATTATAAAACTAAACTAAACTACCGAATCTAATAATAATAACGTATAATCTTGTCACAGTATTACAATATTTCCTACAGTAGCGCGACGAATGTACTTGCGCAGAGCAACGGAGGGGAACTCGCGGGGGGTCGGGCGGCGCGGGTGGTAGTTTGCGGTACCGAGCGCGAAGGGCAGACGCGGGCGTGTTTTTTTTTTGTAATAATTTTATTATACTTAGGTAATTATTCTATAATGGTTATATATTGCGGCGTTGCGTAGATGAACACAAATGTTTATCAATGATTAACTACGCGTCAAATTATTCTGACGAACCAACAACAAGTAATTTTTACTTACGTAAACGTGCATACAATACTATGCATGATACCTTTGGTGGACTACAGGTACCTCCAGCTGATTTCGTTGAATACTGTACTAAACTGCAAGCCTGTTTTAGACAAAATTTCCACTCGTTTGTTGGAAACAATATTTTAGATACATTATTTGAAATACTAAGTAAGTACAGTAGAATTTAAATCACAGCCATGTTCATGTTTTCCTCATTCTTTTCTTATCAGATTGTTCATCCGAATGCGAATACATTATGTAGTTAAATTTTATAATAGACAATTAAGAAAATCCAAAAATAAAGTGTCACGTAAATATTTAGCAGTGCAACATATGTAAATATAATTATATTTATGAATAAATAATTACATTAGATTTAATAATCACAATTATTTTGAATGTAAATAATATGAATAAATGATTACTTAAATCATAATAGTAATAATCACAATTGTTTTATTTCCCATTTGGTGACAACCCTAGCATATTTGCATGTGACAGCGTAAGTACCTACACTGGCGGCGGCATCGCGAGACATCAAAGGCGTTGCGCTACTGTAGGAAATATTGTAATACTGTGATCTTGTGGAGCACAACGTAACATGCTTATTTTCTGCATTTTCATTCTAAAATAAAAGACATAACCAAACAAACGATGAGGGCGCCACTGCGCGGTCGGTGTCGTCTTAATGTTCATTAATGGTACAGCCCAATTCAAATTTTATGGCGGCTTGGAGGATGAGGCTAGTTGCTGCCCAGTAACAAATTCATAGGATAGCGGATGGTCGACTTTGCGCAGCAAGTAGCGCATTTCAGAGCCGCCAATAAAGTTTGAATCGGGCTGTACCAAAATGTGAATTTGAATGAACTATAGTTTGGATATAGCTCGTGTGGTGGAATCGTTAAGGTGTTTGTTTGTTTAAAAAAAAAAAAAAACAGGTTACATACATCAAAAGCATCAGCAGGATTAGCCATAATCAGGCTTGAAGTCTGATTAACGAAGGTATGTCCAATGATAACCCACATCATGGCAAACGCTCTGATGCCGTCCAGACATTCCAAGGCCCCAGGAACCGGAGTATATGTGACGAGGCGACGAGTGTTCGTGTAAGCAGAGAAGGCTATGAGCAACTTGTTGATTTTCTTTGGATCTGTGAATTGAAAAATTATTTTTGGTCAAAGATTCAATCCTTAATAAGCAATCTTTTACTTCTACTTATGAATTAAGGCAGAATAGTGTACTAATAGGATCCTTTGGCGCTCGAATGACGTTGACAAGGGGACGTTGCTGGTAAATATTTTTGCAAATGTTTTGAAAAAAAAAATGGCGGCGTTAGTTCCGATTTTAGCAACGCGCCAAAAGATCCCTGCACAGAGGTATTGCCTTAATAATTTACAAATAAATAAATTTTTAGTAGATACCTATTACGATTATTAGAATGTGTGTGTTAATGAGATGTTTATCGATTACGTGGTACGGATGAACATTAGAATAAATTATGAAAATATCTAAAATTTGTCATCTAATAGGATTTATTTCTATGATTATTTTAATAATCACCAAACGAACAATGATAAAAATTAGAAAAACAAATCCTAATTATTATTTTGCTATGATAAGATTATAAAAAGTACCTATATACTTTAATTCATAGATACATATAGGTTTTCAATCACTGCTATCTAGCTAAGCTGTTATCGTGGAATATTACTTACTACAAGTAGTCTTATGTGACTAAAATTAAATGGAAAAAGGAGTTGAAGAAAGAGAAACTTAGTGCTAATATACAGGAGCAGCACGTTGCCAACGGCAGAACCGATTGCACGCATCGGCGGCTGCCCTCGACGCGTCTAAGGCTTCCGCCGACGAGTGTCGACGGCTGCAGTTGCCTGTACCATTGGCAACGTTCTGCTGATGTCAAACTCAAACTCAAAGCATTTATTTCAATTAAACCAATTACAGGCACTTTTGAATAGTCAAGGGGTCGGTCAGTCAGAAAGGTGTATATGAACACTTAGACTACTTTATAAACGAAATTTAGCTAAACTTGCGAGATACTTTCCAAAAGACAAATCGACCTTTTTAAAAACAATAATGTTATCGTTTCACAGATTAGTAATGACGAAATTATTATCACGTGAGAAGATAGTGCACGTGTGAAGGCCAGTAGTAGGTGTCAGGTGTTGGATTAATTACTTCGGGAATCCACAAACGTCGTGCAAAGATAAGCAATGGCAATGGCAGGATTAGTTGCGTTACTTATCTGATTTCTTTGCGTACTCAATGTTGCAATGTTTTTTTTAAATTGTTTGCACACAGCTCTTCTGTTAGGTATAAGGCTGACCGCAGACGTCCGGTTTCCTGATTCGGAATTCAGATTTGGAGACCCCGAATGCACGCAAATCTTCTCTTTAGCGCACACGTTCTTATATTTTCGTTCGGAAACCCTGACGGGAAAATATAAGAACGTGTGCGCTAAAGAGAAGATTCTGTATGAAATGCGTGCATTCGGGGTCTCCGAATCTGAATTCCTGATTCGGAAACCGAATCAGGAAACCAGACGTATGCGGCCGACCTAATGGTAAATGGTTATTCAGTTTTGTAGACACTTGCAACACAAAGAGTTACGACGATGCTTTGCCAGCTTTAGAAACGAAGTTGAAATGTCTCAAAATGCCTCTAACACTACATAATAATAATATTATACTTTTAAAAGTTAGAAATTATTTATTTCTTTTTTCAGGTTTTTTTTTATATAAAGCCGGACTAATATTATTAATGAGAAAGACAGTCTGCCTGTCTATGGTATTTTTTATAGAAAGCTACGGTAGGTTCATATTTTGGGAAAGGCTACTACGGGTCAATTACTCGTAAAATACAAGTGGGAGGTGCCGTGAGGAGGTATGTGAATTTTTATTATTTGTTTGCAACGTTACAAGATATTAACTATTACAGGACTGATCACTTTATATTGGTCAGATAATTTTTACTGCTACTATTCAAATATATTTTTTGTTCCGATAAATTATTTATGAGCGTAAATACAGAATTAAAGTTCACAGGGGCGATAACCTATACTAGCAATTTTTATTAGGTACCCATGTTGCCTTTTTAATTGACAACGCTTGCAGCTACTTAACTCATTTTGAATGTATACACAGAGCAAGTTTAACGACCCAACTGAATTATGGAACTTGTGAGTAAAAGCTTCATTCAACTCCGTAATACAGACTCGAGAATCAATAACCGTAAATTAAGTCGACGAATAATTTCGTCGACTTAATTTTAAATGATCGTTCAAACTATTCTCACCTTTTTGTTGGTACACATTGTAGCGAATATCGTATCCGGTACTTAATACGACGAGGAGAATAAAGAAGCCAAATATCGAACTGAAAAGAAAAAAAAGTCTTGTATTTTTCCAGTATTAGACGGTTCTCACAACCGATTATGATTGCTGATTATATATAATTCATTCAATAATAATAGACATTTACGTCATTGACTTTTATGGAATGCTGAAATCTGTTTAGAACAAACAAATGAAAATACTAGCTACGCAGCGTTTAAAAAAAAACATACAAACAGCCGAACATAGTACCTCCTCCTTTTTGTGAAGTCGGTAAAAATAGCACTTCGAGTTTCAGAAAAAGATCGGCTTTGTAGAACGTCATCTCTATTACCCACGCCTGTCAGTCTCCTTCTACAGACCGTTGTTATTTTACCTCTGGCTGCAGCAACCTAACAACAACTTTATTGGGACGAGAATAGAGATCACTATGATTTTGACAGACTTGTCAATGACAGTGACCCAACAGCAACCTTATTAGAATGAGAACAAAGATCACTGTGATTTGGACAGCGGTGCAAAATCAGAGGTAAAATACCTGTAAACTCGATTTGCCAATTATAAACGCCGGTAACAGTTCCTTTAGGAAAGTCATTGTTATTCCAACCTTCAAGAAAAACTTTTTGACGCCGACTTTCGAAATTAAAGTTATTTTATCACTTTGTAGTTTCCTTTTTTGAAGTTGGTTGTTTTTTTTTTGTAAAAAAGTTTGTTTTTTACTTTTTACTTGTACCCACCCCACACAAATTCAATTAACACTAGAGCATTGAAGAATTGAAGCCACCGACTAGAAGAATCATCAATATTCGTATAGAAATGCCGGAGATGCAGTACATTTATGTATATAACTTCGTACATAAGAATAATTATCTAATGTATTATATATTACAACCTTCCTGAAAATATGAAGATCACAGTAATGAAAGAATTATTAAAATTAGTTTATTAGTTTTTGAGAAAATCGCGGACATACAAACATACATACATACGGGTCGAATACAGAACCTCCTTTTTTGAAGTCCGTTAAAAATCACTCTAATTACAAAAAACATTGCATGAAGATACTTACAAAGCAACATATTCACCAGTCACCCAAAGTTTGTCGTTAGGCAGACGGCAGTAGGCCTCATCAAACTGAACGGTTCTGATCTCCGAGGTTTGGAACAGAGCTTTCAGTGCCGTTCGTGGGGTACATGACTTGGGTATGCAAGTACCAAGGCTGAAGGTAAGAGCAGCTAGAGGCTCTAGAGGCGTGTCAGCGATTCTGTATGAAAATTTTGAAAGTAAAATCGACGTTCTAATCAATCTCACCTTGAAAACTTAGGTGAAGTGAGCTATCCTTCCACGTGATGCTAGGGATTGACACTATTTACAGCTCACATCAAGCTCACTTCACTTAAGTTATAGAATAGATCATCAGGACTTAATAGTCTGAAATCGCATACATAAGATTTTTTAAATTAGGTACTATAAAAGTTGATTATAGTTTTAATACAAGTCTTTGACATATGATCAAGCAAACTCAAACTCAAAGCATTTATTTCAATTAAACCATTTACAGGCAGTCAGTCAGAAAATATGAAGCTAGTTGCCCATCCCAAAGCGTAGGTACCTATGGAGAAGAACGGGCAAGAAACTCCATGGACACTCTTTTAAATTATATTTTTATAAAAATATTAGTTACATCATTAATGTTGAATTTATAATTATAAATGTGAGAACGATGAAAAAATAAAAAGTCGTACGCGTTAAAAGCGTCCAGAGTACAGCAAATAGCAACAAAACAACAATTCAAAAATAAAATAATTAAAAATAAGCCGAGGCAGCTGAGTGATGATACACCCACACAGCCAAAATTATAAATTTTAGTAATTTATTAGCTAATGATTCATTTTATAAAATTCAAAAAAAAAATATTATTTTGAACACTGGTATACTGATAATACGTACGTACGTAGGTACGGATTTTGTACTTTGATAAAGTGCTAGTCAAATCCATGTAAATCAACTTACTACGAGTATACTATTAAAACATGATTCAACTTTCAGACTACCTGATTAGGATCAACTAATTAAAAATATACATAGTCATGGACATCGTAGATAATGCTGCCTGTAATATCCGTGCAAACTTCTTGGTAAATTCGATAAAAACAGTGAGTAAGATATTATTTGAATCAGTAGCTAAACTTTCAGGAATAGCTGTATAGGTAGGTATTACAATTTTTTGTTTCATATTCAGCCTATAATGTCCCCACTGCTGGGACACAGGCCTCCTCTCGGTGAGACGGAGTGGGCCAAAATTCTACCACGTGGGCCCAGTGCGAGTTGGTAGATGTCACGTGTCTTCAAATGTTTGGTTCTAGGACATTGCCGGTTTCCTTACGATGTTTTCCTGCACCGTTTTAAGATCAGTGATGATGAAATTATTTACACAAAGTAAAGCGCTTGTAGCGTTTACAACTCGTAAGTCACGGCCGTTCCCACTGGACCATTACTGCTCGACACTGGGCCATCACTGCATTTTTAGTTTAATAAACATTAAAAGAAACTAAATTATTATTTACGTTACCTGCTAATACTATGTGGAGCGCCATTAAACGCTTCGAACCCTGCTGTCGCTAATTGATACTGTCTTGAACGTTTCACAACGTCTTCTTTTATCCTAAATCTCTTCGGGTTCTGTCCAGGCCAAGTTATATCAGGCCATTCGTCAGGTAAAGTTACATCAGGCCATGTTGGTGTACTTGGCAAACTTGGCCAGTTTTGACTCAATGGCACGTCTACCATGCAATATTTTCCTTCAATAACTGAGTTTGTTATTTCCTTACGTATGCCCAAACATTGGAAGTAGTTACCAAGATCTATTACGTTTCCAGTTAGTATACCTCTTGGTGTTCGGATGCCAGCATCGAGAACTGTAAAGAAAACCTTATCAGATACTAATACTTAGCGACTTCATTCGGGTATATTTTAGAATGTCCACAAATATTACCGAATAAAGGGGTAGATTGTTATTTTTGAACAAGGGAGATAGAAATGTTTCCACATATCTTTTATAAATGGCCATGCTAATTCAATACAAAAATAAATATTTATTATCATAATTTATGTTATGTTGTTGTTATGTATATATTTGGAAGCTTGTAATTAGCAAATTTTCCTGCCTACGAATGATTTCTAATTGTGTTATTAGTCTGTAAGCTTTCTGTAAAATATAATAAATAAAATAAATAAAAACCAGTTTAGTGGAAAACGTTAGAAACAAATATGTAGATATCATAATATCCGTCAGTCTAGACAAACAATATCAAAAGCATAGATTTATATGTGTAATAAATTATAAATGTAGATATAATACAGCTATTTAGAACAATAAAAAGAGAGATAAGAGATGCTTTATGGATTAAACAAATCTACATACTTACTTTTAAGCTATTGGAATTAAAACGTCTTTCTTATTGTCTTGATTACAAAAACGTGTGCCTAAAAAGTTATTAATTAGTGTGATATTTAATCTAGAATATGAAACTGGTCTTCATGATAAATATATTAAGAGAAAATAGTTCACAGCATTGATCGGCTCAGTTGCAAAATGACCTTTTCGTAAGGAGAAGTGGACATTTTGCGAAAGAGACATTCTAAGAAATGGACATCTTGCGTCAAGTGCTAATTTTGCGACTGAGCCCATTTGATTGGCATTACTTTGGAAGCTGCGTTTATACATTCAACAGAGCATCAACGAGGAATGATGAAATTGTACAGGTATGTATAGGTACTATTCTATAGACCAAAGAAATATGAAAATGTAGTTGAAGTGAAACGAGGAATAAAAGTTGGAAATAGACACATTTTTTTTTATCTGAATACAAAATTGTTTAGCAGAATTTGAGGTCACAGAAAATTTATACTTAACTTACATAGCAACAAAAACTTATTTTGATTAGTACGACATTTTTTTGCATATATTATCCATCATGTGAAACGAATGACTACGTGAAGTCACTAATCGGTCATCATTATCTGCCTAGCCTTTTCCCAACTATGTTGGGGTCGGCTTCCAGTCTAACTGGATGCAGTCACTAATCGATATCATCACTAAATTTAATCATCATCATCATCTGCCTAGCCTTTCGGTCGGGATCGGCTTCCAGTCTAACCGGATGCAGATGAATACCAGTATTTTACATGGAGCGACTGCCTATCTGACCTCCACAACCCAGTTACCGGGTAAGACGGGGGTCTTACCCAGTAACTGAGTTGTCCCCCTCTTGGTAAGACTGGTTGTCAGACTTTCGGGCTTCTGATTATCACTAAATTTAATATGAGAACAGAAAAGAAACGAAAGACTAAATTATGACTAAATTATATGAAGGATTCCACGATTGTTTTTTATCAATATTTTGATATCTATTACAATATTTTTGTATACCTACTACAATCTAGCTGTTAGAGTAAATTAATTATAATCACAACTTCCCTCTTAACTAGTTGGAGTAGGACAGAAAGTTCTAATTAAAGGATTAGTATTTTTAGTTAAAACTGAGATTAATGCGATAACGTTTCCAAAATGTAGACAAAGAAGTTATAATCATATCAAGGCTTCGAAATACAAAAAAAAATTAGGATCTCGTGCTAAAGGCTACATAATTATATTCAACGATTTATCATCAGTCATCTACTCTAATGATAATAATGGTCCCTTCCTGGATTAACTACTTAAAAATTATAAAATTTTGTCAACATTATAAGTTTACGCTGAATAACCGCCATATTCTGACCTCTACAACTTAAAGTAATGCCGATAGCTGGTATCAACGATTATAAGACAATGTTGAATGTCATATAGATTAGGTACAGACGCCAGCATATCAAGCTACCCAAAACTGTCCAATTTTCCCAATCAACTATGAACCTTATTTTTTGGCGATAAAGTAGAAAATCTATTGAAGAAATTTGACAGATTGTAGTAGCTTGATGTGCTGGCGTCTGTACAAGATGGCAGATACATCGACGCGCAAACTGTAACCATGAATTCAGCACATGATTCTTGACCCCGTAGCGCGGAAATTTTTCATCATTATAAAAAAAAAATGTGCTGTTTCATAAAAAAGTGCCTCCATGGTCAAAATGTATGGTAGGTACTGCATTTTTTTTCTCATTAACCGATGTTAACTTTCAACGCAGGGAGTACAGCACCCTAATTGCGTAACACATTATAAATCTCAATCTGAATCATTTTGAAAGATATTGCTAAACCATTGCTTCATAAGTTCGAAAAATGTGTCTGCTCTTCTTGAGCAGACACATTTTAAATAGCGCAATGTATGTTGTTGAACTGTCAAAATGAAACCCATTACTACTGATAGTGTGTTACGCAATGACCCCGCAGAATCATGATTTTGTGGGGTATCAACTGAATCCATGGTAACAAGTTGCGCGTCGGTTGATGTCCCTGCCACCCTGTGCAGCTTCTTCTTTTAAATCAATTGATCCATAGGGTTGTCATATAGTAGCTTGGTTCCACAAATATGACATAAAGTTATAGTAAACTAAGCAGTTTAACTTTCTACTTACATTCAACCAGAAGTGCGGTATCATTTTGCTGGATATATCTAATTTGTTCTTCACATAATTCTTCATCTAGCACAGATTCATAGAGATTCAAATCAAAAACATTTTTGTGATCAGGAACAACCATATCAAAATAGCCACTGACTACACTTCCATATAAGGAAATTAAAAGAAATATATATATCGACTTCATTTTAAAAATAATTCACGTAATAATTTTAACTGTGACCGAACACCTCGTGTTCATCACTGAGCGGTTATTTTAAGATTTCAATAATGTTTTTTTTTTTATTGATTGTATCTACTAATAATTTTGATTAGATTGCATAATCAATTTCATTAGCCTATACCTACGATAAAAATATTAATACGTAGTAAACTTGGACAGATTTATCATTGAAATGTCAATAGGGATAAAAATTATTAATTCGTAATTACAACTACGTTTAAAAACGGATTTTCTTGTAAAATAAGAAAAAAAAATACCTTTGTAAATTTTTACATTCGTATTTCTTCAGCCTGTAATAGTAGATTGTACAACAGCTAGTGCATAAAAGAGATGTTAGCTCGAGGCGATTATATCCACCCGAGCCGCAGGCGAGTGTGGATAGTTAAGTCGAGGGGTACTATTGCCTAGGTAACAGAATGCAGCCTTGAGATACTCCTTTAGAAATCGTATAGAAATTGTGTTTTTTTCTATTTTAATAATAGTGATAATATTATTGTTACTCTAGATTTGATTAAAATTATTTAGTAATAATATACCAAGCCAATTTTAGAAGTTTTAAGAGTCAGTATTTCGTTTACACAAAACAGTCAAATGCTTTTGTGTAGTCCACAATCAAGTCCAAATTCAAAGATTCCATATTTGGGCATGATTTCGTCGTGGAGGTTTCGATAATCACTAAAACAAAAAGTCACGTAACATAAAAATATTCTTAATTATTCATTTATAATATTATAATTTATCACAATAATCATCTTAAGTTTACGCCGTAGTAATCCAAATCACGTGGGTTGCACGTGCAAATTTTTCCATACATAATTCATGTAAATAAATTAATAACTGGTGTACCCATTATATAAACATTTATAAATACCACTGTTAGGACAGCACATGCTGAACTAAAATTATCCATGTAGCTCATCTGTCATTCTATGCTCCTGTAGTGTGTTTATTGCAATATATTTTTCTTGTATAATTGTCATGATACTGAAACTGATACTATGATACTATTAATACTGCAATTCGATGTGATCAGCTAGTTTATTTCTTCAATTATTTTTGTCCTTATTACTTTTTGTCTTCAGGCTTTTTTGCTCCCTGTAAGAAAAAATATTTAGTTTATTTATTAATAAATTATGGTTTTCAACTTTATTCAACATTAAGTTGATGACCATAGTATATTGCTGTTAAACATGGTCCAACATGAAAACCAATCCTGTCTGCTGACTCAAACCTGTCAAACCCACAATTTTGCCCAATTATGAGATTTCTGCGTCTGTTGAGATGGTTTTTTGTTTGAAAGCAAACTCTCTCAACTGCATAAGATGAGTAAGGAGATCCTCATGTTTTTCCCGATGCTAGTGTTGTCAAAAATCGCTCGGGTCGCGAAATTTCGGTTTCATAAAATGCATGAAGAAATTATCTATTTACACGTGAAACTGATGTCATGAAACTAATTTTGTGCTAGTACCTACTGAACTAGTTTTGTGATGTAAATTCGGCTGGGTCGTATAACTTGAACAAAACTCACCTCCACCCATAAAATGTTTTATGTTAACAGAACACGGCAAATCGATCATAAGTCACTAGGAACGCTACCAGTATTGCCAGAGATAAATCAGCTAGGAACTGGAATATCTGAAACAAAAACAATATTAAACATTACTTTAATATTGTACTCTACGTCACTATAATAAAACTGGCAAAACGTTGAACAGCGACATCTGTTTTATAGGAGGGGAACTATTAAAAGAGCAGGAGAACGAGTGATAGCAGTATTTTTGTATTGACGATAACATGTTTCCGTAGTCGTTTCGTGTAGACCCGAGAGAATGCGCTGATTTAAGTTATATAATTGGTTTTTTTGCGCTAAAATAAAAATACAAGACATCCAACCTATCCTAAAAATCTTAACGTCTTTAGATACACTAGGAAGGAATCTTATGAAAAGTATGGATGTATGTAGTGACACGAAACTAGTAGTAAAATATTAAATTAATAAATATTTATTGTTGTTGAACTGTCAAAATGAAACCTATTGCTACTGGTAGTGTCTTACGCAAGTACCCTGCAAATTCGGGCAGGAGCAAGAGGTATTATAGATTTAGAAATAATTTAATATGAATAGTAATTCACACATACCAAGACCCCTCCATGCCTCGAAAAGCACTTTAGCAGTTGGTCTCGGGTGTCATTCGTGGATATTTGACAGTCGTTACGGGTCGTCAGTAGCCCGAAAGTCTGACAACCAGTCTTACCAAGGGATATCGTATTACCCAGTAACTGGGTTGTGGAGGTCAGATAGGCAGTCGCTCCATGTAAAATACTGTTATTTAGCTGGATCCGGTCAAACTAGAAGCCGACCCCAACATAGTTGGGCAAAGGCTAGGTAGATGATGATTAATTAAATCATATGATATTTTAACCTTGGTTAATGAAGTATGCGAATTTATATGCTACTTACATTCAAGCAATAGTTCTTGATCATTTTCCTGTATTTATGTAGGTAATCTGTTCTTCACACAATTCTTCATCTAACACAGATACAGAGATCAAAATCAACAACATGTTTTTCATCAGGCAAGTTTATGTCAAAATGAGCACTAACTATATTCCTATTTCTAAATAAAGCAATTAAAAATACCCAATATATTGACTTCATTTTGATCTATGTATTAGATCAGTAATGACTGCGCGGTTTACTACTTAACAATAAAAATAATTTCAATGATCCGTCGTTTTATTTTCATTAATGATCAATTAACTTCCTAAGATTAGATTTTTATTAATCAATTTGCGTATCGATGATAAAAGGATTCAAGATTAGAATAAAGTATTACTGAATCCTATGATTAGCATGATATTATTGCAGTATTTTCAACTATCGCGATATCGTAACGAATTGTGATAACAAAAAGCATAGCTATGCATCTTTATCTAAGAGATAATGTACGGAGCAAATATAACTATGGCATGCAAATAAATAGTACGCCTCACGTCAAAGGTAACAAAACCAGTATAAGCTGGCCTCTCATTCTATTGAAACTACGGGGTATTCCTCGAAACGCACCAACTTTAAAACGCACCAAAAGTATACCTCGAAAAAAAAAAAATATAACTTTATTCTCCTCTAAATGCATCAACAATGAAACATAGAGAAGAGTATGAAGGATTCGTAATAAATTCTATCGATAGCAGTGGCGAAGGGTGAATTTATGACAGAGGTAGGCCGGAGTAAAAAAAAAATTCCAAAAGAAAATTTAAATGATGAATTGACTATAGAGTGGTTATGTTCTGAATTTTCGAAGGGAAGCCGGTGGGAATCGAGTTGTATGGTACCTTCGCCACTGATCGATAGACGTTTTATTTGGTGCGTTTCGAAGAATACTTCATACTACGTTAGGCCAGCTTTTTAAAAGAGTAACGGTGGAGTTTCTTGCCCATTCTTCTCCATACGAAAACTACCTTTTAGAAGTGGCGACTAGAATGAATTTCGTTTTATTGTAATTTTTGACGTTCAAAAGGGCCTATTTGAAATAAATAATTTGACTTTTTTGACTTTTGACCAGTAGAAGTGTTACCACCGCCCGCCGTGCTGTTGGTGCAGACGGGCTTGGACATTTTTGTGTCTAAAGTTAAAAATCATATACTTATTGGGTAATACCCTATTTCCCCAAGTTCCAAGGTTCCCAAAGCTTTTATAACTAACTAAAAGTTGTGCGACTCTGTCTTGACCGAAATTATGAATGGTACATTCGCCAAATCAATATACGTATTGTGTAATGTTATTTATTATTATTTGAAAGAATCAATGAGGTGAAAACATAAATAATTGTAAAAATTAAAAAAACACTCCTACCTTGTTAAAAAGTGAATTAAAACAATGAACTAAAAAATTAAAAACAAGCTAAATGATTTTAGTGTTGAATGGGCACAAGGTAAGTACTAAATAGATTATAATATTTACTGTGCATTTAAACCGCCATTGTGCCCAAAAGTGGAAAACTGAAAACCAATCTTTTCAGTGAAATCACGACCAGCACCCTAATTGTGTAACACACTATCAATCGGAATCTGAATCATTTTGAAGCAAATTGGTAATCCATTGCTTCATAAGTTCGAAAAATTTGTCTATTCAACACGTAAATAACGCAATGAATAACTGTCAAAATGAAACCGATTCCGATTGATAATGTGTTACGCAATTGCCCCGCTGTAAAGAACTGTTCCAAGGAACCGTCCCCCGACTTTTTAAATTTTCACCAGCCTATGTTACCCGGATTAACACAACGCTTCTAACGATACCACGTACATTGATATTGGTTAAGCCGCTTAGAAGTTATGGTGGAATAAAGAAATTCACAAACATATATTATGAACCCTGAAAACATAACACTCCTTTTTTTAGGCAGTCGTGTAAAAAAGCAGCGCTCCTTTTTTTTGGGCAGTCGTGTAAAAACGTAATCTTATCATTGCAATTTGCGCTTAATTAATTAAATATTATTAACATTACGCAATATTGATAAATGATAGATAACAAACGACGCGACGTAATTACCAAATAAGCATCAATACTCAGGTGTGAATGTGTGCGAATGAGAGGGAAGAATTTCTTGCTAGATGCATGCAGCTCCAACACAGCCTAAATTCTTCCCTTACACTACATTTTTCCCTAGAACAACCTGGACATATTCCTGACTCTGGATTCATCCCTAATACATCCTGGATATATCTCGAAAACATCTAAAAACACATAGCACAAATTATACATAGGTACTTAGAGAAAATTATAATTATAATCTTCCAAAATAAAGTTAATTTTAATTAGGTACTGATTTTATTCTAACACTTTTGGGCACGTCAGTACGAGGATTGGTCAAGTGTGAACTTTACGAATAATTTAATTTTATATTTTGGGGAACTTGGAACTTGCGGAGATAGGGCATCACCCGAATTATTATTAGATATTTAAAAAAAATAAGTATTATAAAAAAAACATTTGGTCATTCTAATATATATTATGTCGCAGAGATCAGAGACGTCCTAAATACTGATTGCCTGACTTTATGAGCTAGTGAAAGAAGAAGAAATACAATATCTAGCGAGCTTAGGCTTCCTACATAATAAGAAACGTGCCTACCGATCGATCTGTGAATTCTATAGAAACCTACCTGGTTCGATATTTTGAATAACATAAAGAAAAGTATTCAACCAAATTACAGTGATTCAAAAAGTTAAATGACGCGTAAAATTATTTATATTTTATTTCAATGAGTCGCGTAAAGAGTCAATGAATGATGAATGAGGTATTAAATGGTCACCACGTAAGTGATTCAATCAAATTCACTTACAGACTTTTGAATGGACGAGACTTCAATATCAAACATTCTATTCAGTAAATGATCTGTGTAAGTAGTTTTTATTTCATGAATGAATGCCATCACAAGCTTTTATCGTTATTTAATTGTAAGAAAACTTATTCCTTTTAGGATTATTTTTCTATTTCCTGAAATCTTTTATATGTTACTTCCCGATTCACCACTTTAACAAAATATTAGTAACTATTTTCACTTATCTAGAGGTTGTAATAGTCACTTAACTGTACATACCTAGATACATAACTAGTCGTAAAAGTTGGCCACACGTTCCCATGTCTTTTTTTTTAATAATTTGACATAGTCATACCGTACGTAAGGCCCTCCGAATGGGTTACTGCTGCCCCGGAACATAAAGGGCTATGGAAGGAATACGGGTGGGTTTTAGTCAGTAAGAGTCTGACATTCCCTTCCGCTCCACCCAGAGCGGGAGTCATTTGATGACTTCCCATCCACAAAAAAACAAGCCCTGCAATAGTCATAACATCCCTACAGTACGACCTATCAAACTGCTTATCAGTAAATATAATTATAATATACAAGTTGGTATAGTAATTTTTAATAAAATACCGAAGAGATGGTAAGAGCTGCCGCTTTCTTTAATCGTCGCTTGCATGACTAAATGTCCTATCAAATTTTTTAGCTGATTTCAGTTAGGACAACTACATTTTTCTATTCGTGGTTCTTTACATTTTTCACTAACCGTCGTACCTCTTTGTTATTTGAATCTCAAAATATAACCATTTTGAAAGGCAAAAATATGTTAAAAAAAAGACTTCGAAGCTTTTTAGTGGTGAAGGGTTTATTATAATTTACGCGAGTTCCTTAATGAAAAAGAGTTTTTAAGTTAGTACGTTTTTGTGTACCTTTTGCATGCCTACATGGTAAAATATGGCTGATCTCGGAATAATATTGTATACCCATATTTGCAAAATAAAATTATCTTTATACCGTGATATTGGCGTGTTCACCAAACCTAGCACTGCAATATTGTACAGCTCCGTCTGCTCTAAACTAAATAGAAGTAGTGGCTATCGACACTGGATAGAGCTATAGGTACTAATAATAAAAGGACGAACAAAAAAAAAAACAAACTCAAAAAGCGCCATCAATTAATACGATACAACAAGAAGCTATAACTTGGTTGTGCAAATCGTCCAGCCTGGTAATTATCGGCAGCATTACTCGTGAATATAATGTCTCATTGTTAATTGTTAGCCGAGGTATATCTTTGGCGGATCTCTTTAGTCTTGGCTCCTGTCCGCGTTATCTCTGTGAGAGGGCCCGCTTCTTGTAAGGCGGCCTGTTCAGGTTTCGGATGGTTTGTCGTGGGCTGTTTTAATATTTAGGTTGGTAGATGTTTGGTGGAATTGTGCCAGTGAGTGGTGGAAGTTGCGGGTATTTTGTGACATTTCTTTGACATTTCTTTTCTAAACGACATTCACTTGATCTGAAAATATTAAATTGAATTTAAATGCTTTCAAAAGTGTAATAGCTAGCCATTTTTTTTCTAGCCATTTTGATGTGATTTTTTCGATTTTAAACATTTTTTTTTATTAGAGTTATTATGAGCTGTAAGCACAAAATTATACCTTAAAGATTTACATAAGCCCATCATGACATAGATGGAAAATGGACTATTTCACTCTTTTTCCACTGTCATTTCTCATTTCACTAATTTGATATTTTCGCCAAGTGCTTATAGCCGAATCGATACTGCAGTTAGAATCTTACCAAACCAATACTTCAAAGTCGCTATTGGATGTGACGCATATTTTCCTCCAACTTATTTTTTTGTTTTCATGTTTAATCCTTTGCGTCATGTGACATGTTCCTTTACCTTTATCATAATCATAACAAATATCAAACATCTATATACATAATTATATAAAACAAAGTCGGGATAGTTATACCATTTATAGCCCAAGAACGGCTGGACCAATTTTTGACCTGTTGATTTATCTTTGATTTGTTGGATTTGTCTCCGCCTCAAATAGCAGAATAACTACTAAAACGGGAAAAATTTAAGAAAAAAAAAATCAAGGTAATTAATTTTCTCATACATTCGATTTTTATTGATTCTGGGGAGGTGTGAAGTTCGCCGGGTCAGCTAGTATATTATATAATAAACTCAAGTCATTGCCGCGTGCCGCACTCCCAATATTTTCCAAAGCTCTCTACACATTCATAACTACTTAAAAGGAAAATTAATAGCCCATACAATTTTATAAGACCGAGTCGTCCTATGAATGGGCATCGTTATCTGTTCATTTTGCTTGCAATTAGCACCCCATGTAGTAAGTGAATTTCTAAAGAATATCGGTATTATAAAAGGCTGATAAACGGCTTAAGTCTGTGGCTCAAGTACGGCTATTGTGTTGGTAATTATGTAAAAAGGTTTTATAGGCACTGACCTTACAGGACCTTTGGTTGTACTTCCTAGGGTTCTTGATAGCCTAGTACTTATTGCAACCTGTGTAGTAAGTATGAGAGTTAAACAATTTCGACTAAAGCTACAGTTTCTTAGAAGAGCCAGTCTGTCATCCTTCATGAAAACCTGCCATTTTGTAAGGTGTCAAAAAACAGCCGGCCAGCTTGGACAGCCGTCATTATATAAGCATTCACCGCTTTCTTATGAAACCAAAGCTTTATACAACTAGGCAAGTTATTATTCGACATGGTTCAACGGGTTAGTTGGATTGCCTACCAAGGGTACCAGCGTCAGGCACTAGTACTCTGGCATTTTTGCTGAACTGGGCCTTTTTGGCGCAGCAGTGAGGCACACTTTCCTACTAATTTCTTACTTTACACTTTTTTATTTTATTTTTATTTGTGTCTTTTATTATGTGCAAAATAATTGTATTTTCTTTCTTTCTTTCAGTATTTTACATGGAGCGACTGCCTGGTCTGGATACGTTCATAATCTCAAATTGTACAAAAAAAAAACAACCCTAAGATCGAATATTATGCTATACATCCAGTTGACTACAAACGGGAACCAAGTTTCAAGCCACAATCTGTGCAATAAATCTCAATAATTGAACATTGAATAATTCAGATAATTGGAGGAAAATATATCGATGTATTCATCAAGTCCTGGCTAGCATGCATGAGATCGCCACAAAGGTACCAATTGTCAATGAGCTAGAATAATTAGATGAAGTTAGAATGGGTTGAGTTTGACAATTTGTTTGGTTTGTATTTTCTTTTGTATCGTGTTTTTGTTGTTGTTATAGCTAGATAACTTGAAGCGACATGTTGCTATCTTTAAACTAACAGGCGCGAGGCGGTCGGACAATTCAGTCATTGTTTTAAAAATAAAATGCTGTTATTTGGTAAGCGCATCACTTGGGAACGGCTGGCCAGTTTTTTTTTTTAATGTTCTTCATTATAGTTCGAATTAGTTTTTAGGGGAAAACAATTTGAAGTTTCACGAAAATTTGCAAATTCGGGAATAACTAAAAGTAGGTACTTTTTTCTATGGGATTTTTGTATGAATTATTGGAATTTGGACAGGGCAACGTCTGTCGGGTCAGCTATGTAAATAAATATCTGTACTTACACTATCTGTACAACATAACAAAGAATTAAAACCTTACTACCAATTCCTACAAGCCGTAAAAAAAACCAATACATAAATCCCAAAACTGCCTTCTGCTTACCGTTCCGTTTCACGCATATCAATTTATTCGCAACGCCCAATACTAAAACATTGCCTTTTTTATCTTAAAAAAAAAAGTTTGCATATCAAATTTATTCCTTTTTCGAATCTGATTGCTCATTACGAATAGTGGTGGCCAATTTAGTTAAACTAGCCGAATATAATTGGATTCGATATGCCTAGTCGATTATAATTCGATTCGATATGCCTACTATAAGTCGATTTTTGTTGTTATAAATTACTACCAACTATGTTAACCGTTTTTTTATACTGTAGGTCAGTTGCATAAAAAGTAATAACAAAAGCATTTACCTACATAAAATCATTTTTTCATTGATGTGAATTATTAATAGTTAACGTTTAGGAAGTTATGTTTCTTATTTAAATAAGAAATCCGTAGGTACTTACTGTTGTGTGTGTTCTTTTCTGTGATATTAAGCTATTTGGAAATCCATAAGCGGTTGACAGGAATCATACGAAATTACAATGAAATACCCCAGCAGCATTGCTATGATTTCTGCAGACGATGCCAAAACGATTATCTGAAAAAAAAAACGAAACAAAAAAAGACGAGAGGTATCGTGGTACACCCGGTTGGAACGAAGTTCCTTTCCCTGTATATTATGTACTAAATAACAGGCACAATAAAATAAATTAACAACTTTTGAGGGGAACAAAATAAAAAAAAGACATTACAGACACAATGAAATCAATTACCAAAGTTTGAGAGTAGTAAAAAGAAAAAAAAACATGCTACAGTAAAAATGTCGCTACTGTCAAAATATTGCCTACACTTTTTTCGGTGTAGCTCTACATCCAAAACTGTAAACAAAACGTTGTGTCGGTGTTAGAGCCAACAAGAAGGTATAAAACCTCTTTTTATATTTAATTTTTATTATTTCTAATTTAAAATATTTTATATTATCTTCTTTTGTTTCTTCTTCTATATGTGACATCTACACCCACCGGCGGACAAGTCGTGCGAATGCAGCCGGAGAGATTTGCAAAGATCGTCACTCACTGGACGCCGGAAGAACGACATCGCCATCGAGGTAGACCCCGGCGAAGGTGGTGTGACGATCAGCTGACGAGGTTTGCAGGGCTAACATGGCCAGAGATCGCCCAAGACAGGGAGGCTTAGAAGTAAAAAGGGGAGACCTTTGCTTAGCAGTGGGACACAAAATAGGCTAACAAAAAAAAAAAGTGACATCTTTATGTACAAAATATACATAAATATTTTATAATATGTAATCACTTGTTTGCATATTATGTCTAACAGACGGTCGACATAGTCTGCAATAAAATCGATTCCATGGAAGTCATCTTTGTTCTCATCTCTATTTTGCCTCCAAATGCAGTCGATTACGAATACGCACAACAGTAGTCATCATGTTATTGCTTCTAAATGATAGCTGCCATTCCCTAACCGTACGCCTTATTCAAATTACATACAAAAAATTCTGTAAACGTTCGAATGATAGCTCTCGTTTGAAGGTTTTGGGGATCGTTACGAAGTTCGGAATTTAAAATTGCTAAAAGTGAAAGGGAGTATTATAACATGCATATGTATATGAGTATTTCATCTATCAAGGAAAGCGCGCCCTTTTTTTAGGTCAGTCGATAAGAAAAATATGGCTAAACGGATTTTTTTTTTTCTAATTACGAGTTTAATCAGAATTCAAAGAAAACTGCAGTAACTTACCTATTCATCAACTCTGAGCATATTAAAGGTATACTTAGTTGCTTTTGGGCACTGAGTTGTTGAAATCTTTGAAGCTAAAGTAATCTGGGTAACACTATAAAATAGATCAGTAGCTGATCTCAAACTCAAACAAAAGGGATTTAAGTCAAATACACCAATTACAGACACTCTTGAATTGTCAAGGGATCAGTCAGTCAGAAAGATGAAGCTAGTTGCCCATTCCAAAGCGTAGTATGTAGGTTCCTATGGAGAAGAACGGACAAGAAACTTAACATTATTTCTCTATTTGTAGATCTATTTTGAAGACAGATGAAATACTGTACCTTACTTTTAAGGTACAGTATTTCATTACAGTTATTTTATTTAATAAAATATCTAATTTTATCTAGTAAAGGTAAACCTTTACCTGTAGGTACGGAACATCATCTTCTTAGAAACATATTATTAAAAACTAATCTTAGGACCTAGCCTCTAGCACAAATATTTAGAATTCTGCGCTTCTGGGCTTAAACCGTTTACGTCTGCTTTAAGGAATTATTAATTATAGACTAAAATGTATCCTTTCCTTTGGCTACCGGCCATTTTGAAGGAATCGGAGATCTAATTTTATATTAGAGGATGTTAACTTACAATCATACTCACATTTAGAGAGATAAGTTTTATTTGTTAGTCACGACTTCGCCGATTGGAATATGGTATCCTGTAATCTTCGATGGAGCTTTAATACCATAATGTTATCTCTCACGAAGAAAATATTCATAATAATTTTAAAATTTGGTTTGCAATTCTGGGTTTTCTGATCTAACAATTAACCTGCCTTTTTCCCAACTATGTTGGTGTTGGTTTCCAGTCCATCCAGATGCAGCTGAATACCAGTATTTTACTTGAAGTGACTGCCTATCTTACCTCCACAACCCAATTAGTGGGTAACATGATACCCCTTGGTAAGACTGGTTGACAGAATTTTGGGCTCTCGATATGTTTTATGGTACACGGATCGAACGCGACAAGCGTAACTTAACCATCGATGGTTCCGTGCGGCTGTTATCCACGAGGCTCTGGTTTTTCTGATTAACAATTTATAAAAATAGTTATGTAAACATTTGGTTAAACACTCTACCTGCCCATAATGTTTTTATGGCTAATGTTGTTGTGAGTGGCTTATCAAGCCACTTCTCAATAACGTCACGCAAAATCCTGCATCGCGCAAGCATAGTTTCTCGCATAACTAGCATATTTGCAACGTCCGTCCGTCAGTTGCCCCTCCCCCCCGACCCTTGCTTCCCCCCCGACCCTTGCTCAGCTTCCCTCCCGACACTTGCTTCCCGCCGACCCTTGCTCGATGAAGGGCCGGCCCGCGCCGCAGCTAAGCCTGTAGATTTAAATTCCCGACCGTGACCTCTGAGTTTGTTTCTGCTCAGAGTAGTCAGATAGGAAACGCCGACCTCATCAAGCTTAAATAATATTAATCTGATCCAGTCTGTCCCATCTTGCTGCCCTCCCCCAGCGATGCCCTAAGCCGAGGTTCGTACCCAACAGGGGGTGCCCTTAGCGTGTAGTTGCTTAGTATACTAGTCCGTTGACTAGATATAAGCAACTAACGGCGGCTGTGGACGATAATAACGGAACGCCCGCCGCCGCCGTCATTATCGTCCACAGCCTTTTCGTCCGACTGCAGGGCAAAAGCCTCCTCACTAGTCAATGACTCATCATCTCTGATCGTCCACTAATCTACCATTTATAACCAGCAACACCCATTCATTAAAAAATACAAGGAACGCGTGCCAGTACACCATTCCTACAAATCTAATCACCATCGCCTATACGATTTTAATGAGCCATTCACGTACACTATGGTTTGAAAAATTGATACAAGTAGACCAACAATTATTTTAACAAGACTGCCGCAGGCGCCAGTTCAACAATTAATATCTTGTTAGAAATATTCCTGCTACCGTAAGGTCGGTGACCTTTTGTACAACAAACAATTGCTTTCTGTATGCGTTGATGAATTGGGATAAGGGGCGTGAAATCAGTGTTTATGTTATAAGGTTAGTAGATCGTCACTTGTTTTGGTTTCAATGCTTGCACTTATGACTTGTATCATCATCATCATCATCTGCCTAGCCTTTTCCAAACTATGTTGGGGTTGCTTGACTTGTATATAATAACTAGCTTCTGCCCGCGACTTCGTCTGCGTGAAATTTCACCCTCTTAGGGGTGGAATTTCGAAAAACCCTTTCTTAGTGGATACCTACTCTTCACAAAGAATACACCGTCCATATTTTATGTCTCTAGGACCAGCGGTTCATGCTATGCGTTGATATATCAGTCAACAATCATGTTTTTTTTTTATAGATTCAGAGAAAAATTTGAGTGTTATAAGGACACCAATCTATCAACTCAGCCTATTGCAGTGCACTGCTGGTCTCTCCTAGGCTGCGCTAGGTCCTCCGCCTGCCTTAAAAGCCAAGGAGATAAAAAAATGCAACGTTTTTTCCTGTGACGTATACAATTAATTCTACACAAAGGGACTTGTTAGTAGAAGCTTAAAATGTGTATAAACAGCAAAGTTGAAAGTCGTTGATGTGTTTTATAGGAAAATGATATTTGTAGTAACATTGCTGGCTGAGGATGTTCAATGTGGCATGTGTTGGTACCACAGATAACCTGGCAGGTACGTACCTATATTGTCCGTAACTACATAAAATAAATAATGTAAATGTAATGCAATAGTGAGTCTGTACGTGACAAAATATCTGACGACCTATTCTGTAAATTCTCACCGTGAAAACTCAGGTGAAGTGAGCTTCAAGTGAGTTGTCAATCCACCTCATGCTAGGGATTGACATTATTGGCAGCTCATTTCACCTGAGAATATACTGGCAGTTCTGTAGGTGTTGATAAATCATGATAACAATCATTAACTGTTGTCGCTCTATTATTACAAGCCACTTCAAATTCAATTAAAAAACCAATCAAAATCTAAACCAACTCCTGATATTTATTACACCTCAGACAAATTGCATATTTTGACAGTTTATTATTAAACCACTTTGACATTCGCCCACATACGCCACACACATTCATTCACAAAATGTACACTCATAAACACACACACACTTTTAACAAAAGTACGTAAGTACCTACATACGTTAGTTATAGTTACACGCTACAGACATGAAAAATCCCCATGGCCGCAGGTACAAGCTTCCCATTAATGAATTTATAATTTGCGCCGACCGAACAATTAGACTCCTGCACCGCCTCGGGAACAAATTTAAATGTTAAATCCACCGTCGTTCATAAGAACAACCCACCGGCCGCTATGGTTTTTTGTAAGATGACCATTTAGAATGATGCTGGTACATTGACGTTCTTAATGTCGGTTTCCCTTCCGGCAATTAAGTAGTTAGTAGAACCTGTGGTAGAACGCGCTTTAGTTACGAGTAGTCCTGTCAATTACTATTAGATGGTAAGGAGAATAGTTTAATTTTGTATTAGAGGTAGCAACTTACTGCTTGATTCCAAAAACCCCGATAATTAAGTACAGTCAACAAATGAGATAAGTATACAGGATTGTCGGATTTAGTTGAAGTTTAGTAAGAAACTGATGGATGTTGTCGATTGAAATTTAATTTGATAAAAGAGCTGTTTGTTTTCTATTAATAAAATTAAATTTTATTCGAGAACATCCATCGGTTTCTTACTAAACTTCAACTATATCCGACGATCCTGCATACTTATCTCTTTCGTTGACTATACCTACTTCATTCCAAAAACTGTAGTAAACTCACATCACATATTATATGTATACTTTACAATTTTTTGTTATAAGATTTTAAATTTCATGTTATGTATATGTTATGGGCCAAGTGATTAATGCGGGCAGTATTCATAATGCCCGGGCAGTATGAATAATGCCCAGCCATATCGGGCCAAGTGATTAATTACAATCTAAACTCACCTATTTATCACATTGCCCGGGCATTATGAATATGGCTACATGATGATCGGGCAATGTGATTAATAGGTAAATTTTTACGTGGTGCGCTGCGGTGCGGGGCCGGAAACAAACAATTTTTTATGCTTATTTGATTTTATTAAGTTTCAAGCACTTAGTGAAAACTACTGGGCTCCACACCCACTACACACTAAACCAACATAATATACAAAATAACACATTAGTAATGACAACTTAGGATGCAAGAGCGAGCGAAGCGAGCTCGGGACTTGGGGCACCCCGACTCGGACAGTTTAGGTTAGAAGGGGATGGCGGGGTCTAGTGAGCGAGCGAAGCGAGCGAACAGACCCCGCCATCCCCTTCGTGGTTATTTTTTTTTTTAGACCCTAGAGCCCCGCCAAGCGGGGCTCCTACTACGCCTTTTAAGCAACTTTTATGTTTTTTGAGGTTAGGTTACACAGACATAGGGGCCCCGCAAACGAAAAAAAAAAACTTTGGGAATTTTTTTCTCGGCCTCTATGGTTTTTCAGAATTTGCGGTTTTCAAATTACACTAAAAATGGTCTATTCTATCCAAATACTTCCAAACTGCATTGAAACTACTATAGACTATAGTTTCTAAATGTAGCCTACTAAATACTAAAATATAAAACATGTTTTATTATTACTCTACCCGATAATTGATTTCATTACTTGTAATGCTCGGTCTATCTAACTAAGTATTCATTTGAAAGTATTAAACATGCTTTACATCACTCTGCCCAATAGGCACTGGGCATTATTCATAATGCCCGGGCAATGTGATAAATTGATTGGTTATAATCACATTGCCCGCTCTTATTGGGCATTATTCATATTGCCCGGGCATTATGAATACTGCACGATTAATCACTTGGCCCATAACATATATTCTACGAGTAGGCAATATCTGTTCTGGTAATTGCGCAACACACTGTCAGTAGCAATGGTTTTCATTTTGACAGTTCAACAACATTCATTGCGTTATTAACGTTGTTGGAAAGACAACTTTTTCTAACATAAGCCATTGTTTAATCATTTTGAAGGATATTGTTAACCCATTGGTTAACAATATCCTTCAAAATGATTCAGATTGAGATTGTTAGCGTGTTACGCAATTAAAGTGCAGTAGACTACTACAAAGATTTATGATTTATTATTAAGAAGTGAATGTTTAAGATTTTTCATCGAATATTTCGAGACTTCACCAAGCGGTAGGTTGACTCTACGCGTGACCAGAGGGCTGGTCTATTTTTAGCCCAAAGAATAAGCATTGGCATCCAACGTGGTGCCAATGCTGCCAGCCATTTGGGCACTTATCCCATTGACCTCGATGCGAACGAATTTTTTGATGCCCAAAGAGCTCCTGTCTTTTTCTTTTTTTCCTTTGTTTTTATTATACACTTATATATAATATCTACATATATTTTAGTGTTAAATTGTAAAATAGGTTGTGTGTTAGAAATATTTTGTTCTTATTTAATGTTTCAAGAGATTTTGATTCTGTTTTCCATTGTTTACTTTGAAGCATACAGTGCTTTGAACTATGCAGTGATCATAACTTCTTTCAACTGCTTACAAAAGCACCATGTTTATAGAAAAACTTGCCAAAAACTGCACAAAACGGCAAATTACTCGAACAGCTTGCCATTCAGTTAAGTGCTTTTATACCAATGTTGCAAGGAGACGGCATGTGGGGCACTTCCCTTCGCGCGCAATGTATTGGCCATATGGCGATACGAATTACCTTGTTTGCATGCGTTGTACAAGTATGTGTGGTAAATTATATCGATATTTACCCGGCCTTAGGACAGAAACAACCTGCATAAAATTATCTAGAAGTTATACAGTGCCCGCGAAATTTCCTCTGACATAAGTTGCTTGGTGATAAAATATGGAAATTGTTAAGGGCCTATGCAGACGGCCTATAAGCCATATTATACAAAATAGCTATTTGGATACGCCAACTCCTATTTTGTAGTCAATTATAGGCTTAGTTCAACATGCAAGCATCAAAATTCAGCTTAAAAGCATCTGCTTATGACTTTGGATTCCTATAAAATTTTATGTAGGTATTCCATAGAATACCTATTTAAAAAAATCGAAGGCATCAATTATAACTATTTTCTGATAGAGCAGTGGTGGCCAAGTGGTAACGGCCGCGAATTACGAGTTGTAGATCGTAGGTTCGAACCCAGACAGGCGCTTTACTTTGTGTAAATTATTTCATCACCACTGCTCTCAAAACGGTGAAGCAAAACATGGTGAGAAAACCGGCATGTCCTAGAACCAAATATTCGAAGACATGTGACATCTGCCACCCCGCACTGGGCCCGCGTGGCGGATTACGGCCCACTCCCTCTCAACGAGAGGAGGCCTGTGTCCCAGCAGTGGGAACGTTATAGGCTGACTATGATTCTCTGATAAACCCTCTACCAAGTCTGATACTAACATTTTAACCGTCAAACATCTATCAGCCATCCTCCCAAAAATTCGCCTTTCAACCGCTAAATGTAACATTGCGTGTAGGAATGCGTCGAGGCTGCGCCTCGGGCCCGGAAGAAAACTCCAAATTAAGTGGGAGTCGATCGTTGCATGCAAATGTCGGTATGCGTAATGGCAGGAGCTGTCCCGTCGTTTTGTGTTGCCTTTCTTTTGTTATGGTGTGGCTTCACGCTAGAGTAAACAGGACTTGGGTAGTGCAGTCTAAAGTAAGGATATAGGTATAAAAAAATCTGAAAGTCTGATTACGTGCGTCGAGGTGGATTGTTTGATTTATTCCGGTCTGATTCCCTGAGCCCCCCTCCACCCCCTCCCCTCCTCGATCCCCTGCTAGTTCGTCTTCTGTTTTTCACTTTGTCTTATCCACTTTATGCTAGGTTACCTACTGTTTTTTATAATTGACAGCAGAATGCAATTTATTTTGATCTCCAGAATGAGATTGAACTTGACCCCAATAACTAATCTCAAACAACACAACAACAAGGTTCTAAAAAAACTTGTTGTCGTTATAATATCTTGCAAAAGTTAGAGACAGTACGAGATTTAACCGCAACTAAAATTTGAGTTACCTATGTTTGAGAATTCACCCGAAAGTGTTCCAAGATTTTTAGGGTACTAATAAAGTCCTGGAGATCTGTGGTTTAGTGCACTAATTTTATTTCCTGATATGGATTGGTGAAAATGAAATTGATATTTCCATGGAACTGTATCACCGAAGATTATGGGCAGAGTTTCCGCTTTTAATAAATCTATACAAAATAAATCCTATTGCACTTTCATCATTGTCTTCCAATTATCTAAATTGATTTGGGGTCGGCGCAACATGTCTTTTTCTTCAATAGTACAGCACATCAAGCTACCCGAAACTGTCAAATTTTCCCAATCAGCTTTGATCCTTATTATGCTTTAGTGATAAAGTTGAAAATCTATTAAATCATTTTGACAGATTGTAGTAGCTTGATGTGCTGATGTCTGCACTTCTCTATTATTCGTCACGTCACCACCTTTCTAGCCTTATTATCTTTCAGACCGTCCATCCATCGTTTCTTTGGTCTTCCTCTAATCTTATAGCCATCCACATTCATACTCAAAACTTTGCTTACGACATTCAATGGTGCCAGTTATTCTATTGCGCATTGTCATGTAGAAATAGGTAATATTATCCAGTTCGTATACTCACTACTTAAATCAACAACAAAATATATGCCACGAAACAAGACGTGAGCATTACCTACCATGAAACACGACACCTGCGCTTGCGCATTACTCAAAATCAAATTATAACTTAGGTTCTATTACCGACAGAATGTCAATTGTAAACCACAGACAGCTCAGTGAATACGTCAAAAAATTAAGATATTTATCTTTTGATGTATTAAAATAAAAATCGGAGCGACTCGGGAGTATTCGGGACATGTCGGCTTGTCACCGGACCTTTGATACAGATTAGAGACAATCCGATTTCGGCGTGCCCTGTTTGGACGTTATGCTTTGATGTTTTTTTTTGGGGGATTGCGTGTCCATAAGTTGATGTATTTATTAAAATTAAATATGTTCTGTAACTGTATGTTATTTAATTTATAAAATATTGAAAAAAAAAAATGCAACAGTTTGCGCAACAGCGTGTGTGGAACTGCGCATTTGCATTGTGTAGGTACTCCCAAACTCATACTCAAAGCATTTATTTCAATTACACCATTTAAAGGCATTTTTGAATTGTCAAGATGTCGGTCAGTCAAAAAAAAATTAAGCTAGTTTCTCCCTAGGCCAATGTTAAGTTCAGTGTATAAAATTTTAACAATGCCATAAGCATTCAATTCTTATTGCAGTAGGCATCTAGAATGTACCTACCTAAATTGAAAATCTTACTGAGGATCGATGGATTATTTTGTAAATCCATAAGTAACTTACCAAATAATTTTTTAGTTAACCAAACATAAGACCTCTGTCTAAAAAGATCTGGCTGTATTTGTACATAAAATAAATAACATAACACTCAAATTAATTATTTCACTCACTTAACCCACCAAAGCGGGTGGGTCGATCAAAAGTACCCGTCAATTTTACCGACCCACCTCTCCGATATTATAAAATAAATTCTTTAAGCCGAATAATAAAGAGAATAAAAAGGCTATAATAACATCGTACAATACCGCATCGAAGGCGACTTGTAACACCAACTTATCTGGGTTTGGAACACAAATTGAGTTGAATTTAATGACAATTAAGCCACATGGACGCGTGACGGGTTGAGCCCGCTTAGTGTCTGTTCGTTGTGGGATCATCGGTTTGGGATATACGGGGCGGAAGTTTGGACGTAAACGCTGGAGTGTGAAGTCTGATAACAAATTGATTTATTTTAAATAGAACGGCCTATGCCAATCACACTATTTGAACACATTTAAAAAATAAAATAAAAGGAGTTAAGAAAATAAATTTAAAACGGGTACTTAAAAACAAACAAATATGTATTCCGCGTGGGACCTAGCAGGCAAATAGACACATGACTCAGTCATACATTCTTCTCACAAAATTTCATACATTCTGAAACTTTGAAGATGCTTAGGTAGGTCCTTATTGCACTGAACCACCCCCATAACGTCTCTAGTTTCAGGAGGTATAAGGGTAAATTTAATATAAGGTCACCAAACTTTTTTAAAGGGTTACCCGTTCAATCGCCCAACTGAATAAAAAGGTTCACCCTTTTAATGTGTTAGCTTTATAATTGGGTTAAACTCTTCATGGTTTTAAAAAGCGCATAACCAGGCAAGATGATAAATATTCTATACCTAAGGGTGACCAAATAATCGGCTAATCCTTTGAAAACTTAACTGTTAAGCAGGGTTGTACCTATAGTCCTTGCTGCTAGTTGATTAAAACAAAGGTAGTCTGGTTTATAAACAAAAATTGTCGACAGAAGAAACATCTAGTTGTGAAAATTAAATCATATTCTGATAATATTATTTAATGAAGAGCGTGTTTCACTACACTATCAAGTTACATGTTGAGCGGTTAGCACGCTCTACACGGTTCTATCTCTGCGATTAAATGTCGAAGAAGTTGACGTATATTTTCTAAAGACGTTTGACGGGTATAATAACAAAATGACGAATACGTAAATTCTTCTTATGAATGATTGTAAGTACTTAGAAGTCTTAATATAAATGCCAACTGGTACAATAATAATATAGGGAATAGCCACATAATTACCTTTACCGTTAACTTAATATTTTCTTTTATAACAAGTTTAAAAAAAACTTAGGTTGACAATCAAAACACCCAAATTCAATACTTATATAGGTATTACCAGCATAGTAATTATTTACGGTGGGTACCAATAATAAAAGCCTAATTTATTACTATTTAGCTATACATTTTCTAAAAGCTCCGATTAAACAAAACACTTCTATAACCCGATCACATCCAGTAGGCGTATACATAAGTACCTACAGTCGAAACATCAAAAAGCTTCTAAAACAAACATAAGTCCGACTGACAAATAAAAATCGTCGGTCGCGCTAACAATAGGTCTTGCGCACCGGTAACGCACGGCGCAAGGCGGGCCTTCGGACGCCACGCCCCAAACCCCGCCCCGCTGCGTACGCGCAACTTATTCGGATATTCAATTTTTTGATACGATTTTTGTGAGTACTTTTTTTATGCTAATTTAATTATTTTTGGTGTATATGTTTTTGATCAAAAATCGGGTTAAAGGTTTTATTCTAAGTATTTTTTTTTTAAAGAGTGCTTTCAATTTTACAAAAAAAAATACTTCATAAAATATGATTGATCGTATAACTTCGTCGTAGACCTATCGATGTAAGTGGCTACGTAATAATAATAATATATTAAATTGCCATAACAAGTCGTACCAATTACTGACCTGTTAGTAGGTAGGTGCACGTAATAAACTCTCTCATTACATGAATTTATAAATAGATACAGTCGGCATCATAAATTAATTACCTGCCTATCTAGTTAATTTTTTACCAAACTTTTAAGTTCTATAATATCTTTTCGATACTTTTAATTAGCCAGTACCTACATAACTCTAATAACTTTAATAAAAATAAACTAAATTTAAAAATAAAATGGAAACAAAAATTAAAAATCATCTTCATTTTTTTTTTATGTAGGGTTTGACAAACTATACGCAGAAGTGTAGCCCTTTGCACAGTTTAACTTGCATGATTAAAAACGTCGACACATTGACTACCTAGTCTAAAAACAACCCTTATGTTAAAAATGTCAAATGCCCAGGAGTCACGTTGCATGCAGGTAAGTAACACGTTTTTAAATTCCTATAACATACCTAATATAGTTCAAGTGGGATTGCGGTTGCCGGCAGGTGTGTGCAGGTCGTCGACATTTCGTATCATGTGTGGTTGTTAGACAACCGCTAAAAACAACTCTGTCGCTTTAAATCCAAGGTTGAAATTTGCTTGGTACGGAACAAGTTTCAGTGTTAAACCTGCGGTCTTCCATGAGGAGGATCCGATATCATAACACCACGGTTGTGGGCAATATCGATCAGTTTCATTTGATTATTTTCGTAAAAAAAATATCACAGCGGCTTCATCGATATAATGAAATGTAACTGACGGTTCCTAAATCTGATGTGTCAAGTTGAAGTTGATGAAATTATGTTTCTGACTTGAAATATTTTTTAAATGTAAAGATACAAATATTTTGGCTAGAAGGACATTATAGTTTTTTTTTTTACTCTATCATGAAAGAAAGAAGCTACCTTCTTTGTTTTGGCGTTTCCGTGGGTTCTAAATACAGCAGTAGCTCTTGATCTATCTAACGTAATATCATTAAAACCTCTTTTTTCAGTATTTATTGAGTTTCTGAATTTATAATAGCCTAACTCTTAGGAATGGTTGGTACCTCTGTCTTTTGTATATATTAATTTAAATGTGCCTAAACTAACTTTAAGACGACGGAAGACGTAGCGTTGGAAGGCCTCCCACAAGGTGGACCGATGACCTGGTGAAGGCCGCAGGAATCCGCTGGATGCGAGAAAGCACAGAACCGTTCGAAGTGGCGGTGCTTGCCTATGTCCAGCAGTAGACGGTTTTCGGCTGAAATGATGATGGCGATGTTGAAACTAACTTAGATTCCCGGACTCAATTTTGTTGCTTTCCTAATAAACCTACCAAAGACAAAAATGGTAGGGTCGCTCTTAAAAAACGTTCTTACGTAACAATTTTTAATTAATCCAATTTATTCAACTTTCAATTGCCATAAAGATAAAACATTGATGTTTGCGTACATTTTTTCCGTACTTTACACAATGAAGACATTTGAACTTGAAGACGAGATTGAACAATGCCTTAGGTAAGCGTGCGAAAGGCGTAAAGCAGTAACTACGAGGTTTTTATTATAATACCTACACTGACATGTCTTTTAGAAAAGTCACGCAGACAAACATGGGTGCCGACGAATAATGGTGTTCTACGAGTATTCCGGGTTTCTGAATGTTCATAATTAGATCTATCCAAAAACAGATGTTTTTTTTTTTTAGAAGCAGCGGTAAAAATTGTTGCAATAAGTGTAATAAGACTGTTTTCTAGGTAGACTAAATTAGAGTTAGACTAAACGAAAAGAGGAATATATTTCATGCCACAATCAAATAAGTAATGTATAAATGTAATACAATATTATTTATTTGTAGCCTGTGTTGTCCCACTGCAGGACAAAGGCATCCCTTTCCACTGCCGAGCTAGTGTGGTAATAATACAAGTGGGTAATCCTTTTAACCCCGTTAAAAGGGTTACACTTTTGGTGCTGCAAAATATTTGCATGGCTTAAAAACTGCAAAACAAACTATAGCAGGTAACTGTACCAACACGAGGAAACTAATTGATCATAATTTATGCATTAATTTAATGATTTGATTTAGTGCAGCACATTTTTTGAACCGTTAAGTTTTTATTTCAGCAAAAAAAAGTATGGCATGCATAGGTGCTTAAAAGAAATGCTACTAAGATTAGTGCCGCATCTGACACGGACTTTTGTGAAGAAAAAAAATCTAATTGGTTCAAAAAAAAAAAAAGGTTTGTCTATAATGTACAGGTGGATCAGGTGCGCGCGCGCGGCACCGCGCTCTACGCCACTCTGACGGGCGGCGCACGGTCAAGCAGGTGCCGCCTTTGGAGGGGAGCACCTTACTATACACCTTACAAACTTGCATTTACATTCCCATGTATCTTGTTCGACTAAAAATAAGGTTGAATTTAGCGCAGCCTTAATAAATTATTTCTTGTAGGGCTCTACTCCTCTCCTTTTTATCGAACAAAAAATGAACTGTAAACGCGATCACGGCCGCGGCTAAGGTCAATGTTAGCGCTTCCTTCAGTGCACGTTCAGAGAAGAGCGCGTGCGCATCCTACCGCGCATGCGCCGAACACTACCCGCCCAGACCCGTAATGTAATATTGTACCGAATTACCGGACTTACATTACAGATTCTTCGATTCGTTCGCGCATTTTTTTGAACATAAAACATTTTTTTTTCCGAGTGTGTGCTACACTATACAAACTCACGTGCAGTGATTAATACATAACGACATTTCACCGGGCGATCGATCACGCACCGCCGATATTTCGTTGGCGACATCGCCGACCGATAATCGAACCGACGTCCCGACATTTTTTTTCGTATACTAATTTATTTGTTCTCATTAAGTGTGATGGACGAGACCGGTCACATTTTTAAATATAACTCATTTATGTGGTGACTGTGGGTGGAACTTTGGAGAGAGACTGAAGTGTTATAAAGATGGAGACTTTGGTGTTGATCCCGCAAGACTTGAGCCTGGCTTTGAGGCCTGGTGGAGCGAGGGGGCGTGAGGCATCTGTCAGCGTGTGGACCTCTGCTGAGCTTCAACGAGGGTCCCTGCTGTATCCATTCCAGGGTACCATAAGGATCGATAAGCTGCATGTTTACACATACGTTCCGGATCATGATGTAAGTAATATTTTTATGTTATTTCTCTTACAGCCTTTGAGTCAGTCACCTTTCATGACAATTTAACTCATATTTTTGATGTTCCTCGAAACAAATTGGGTTGTCACATTGACTGAGCGCAAAAATAAATATTGTGCCAGTGTCAACAAGTGTTTGTATACTTATTTCACGGTCAATGGTTTTTTAAGGGGTTAATAAAATTGCATGTAAGGGGTTACCTTATATGCAATGATAAAAACAAGGGTTATCCTATCAACCCCATAATTATTGTAAATCGAAACATAACGATAATTAAGACTCTTACGGATAAATTAAATGTAGTCTACCTACCATTAAGACATTGAACTTCATTGAACATTGTTTTTATAGTGTATCATGTCTAGAATTAGGTACCTATGTAGTCTAGGTATGATACCTACTAATATTTTGATTGTACCTAACTTCTACAATAAATGTCCAAGTATGAAATTTTGTTTTATAAGTTGGCACTAGGGTCAAAATGATTATTTTTTGTAAATTAGTAAGCGATTATGAAGTAATTTTAATGTGTTATGTAAATCTCAAAAAAACAAAACCTTCTTACCATTGATAACCTTACTGCTGATGTAATAATTAGTTCACTAGAGGGATTTCATATTGTTTTTCCTTTATTTGTAACTTTACGTAATTATTGAATAAAACACTTATTTCTTCAGACTCATAATTTGTAAGCATGTAATTAAGTCAGTTATACTTTAAATTAATATCATCATAACAGGTGCTCAGAAAAACTATAATATAATTATTTAAGTAAGTCGTTTACCTACTTTATGGGTGTTTAAATTAATTTATCTTAAAATATCCATTCATGGAATTAAACTAATTTAAGAGTTGAGATCTCTGTTCATAACTACACATAATTTGACATAACAGCCACATAATAAAACGAAGGTAGGTATTTCATATAAATTATAAGGAACTTCTTTCTTGAGAAACTTATGCAAATCAAATTGACCAACGCCAATACAACATGCCTAAATTCGTCACGGCAGGTTGAATATTATTTATTACTAACACTATTATTATAATAAAATATAAAACTTATGGGAAAATATAGCAAAACAAACAAATATAATAGATTATGATGACGTCTTCTCATCTTATGAATATAATATAATTGGTATAAGATATAAGTTTCACGTCCATTGTTATGGTAATTTCACAGATTTTTTTATGCTGAGAAAAATCAGTGAAGTATGAATTCAGCTCTGTACTGTGGTTGGTGTTCCGTTTCTTCTGTCATGTTATGTAACGTATATTATATAGTATACGTACATAAACTTAAATAAAATAATATTCAAAAGAAGACATAATTGAATTAAGTAAACCAAGGAAAGGATGAGTAGATTGTAAGCTTAAGATGAAGAAAACACCGAAGATAATTAAAAAAATGTCATAACATTAAAGTAATAGAGACTGGAAGATAATCTTGTAATGATAACTAAACAAGATGATACATATACAAATGTAAGAGAGACAAACCTACCAAGAGACATGAGTTTATGGAATCTTTTGCAAAAGTCCTGAGACGCAATTGGTTATTCGGTTTTCTAGTCTTTACAATTTCTGGTGCTTAATTCATAAATACGAATAAACTATTATTGTCCTTTTAAGTTCTTCTAAACTAAGCACGTTGATATTATAAGTTTACTATAATGTCAATGATCTGAAGGTCAATTCTCGTAATTTAAAACGTTCAAAATCTAGTGGCCGTTTTATCACGGCGACAAACAAATGTCAAAAACTTGTCAAAAATTTAGGGAAATTACAGGTATTTTTGACAGATTGGGGTCGGGATCGGACTGTGAACATTCTTTTGGCCTTCTGTTCAATGTCAGTAGCAAAAAAATAGTTAGTAATTTAAATACTATTTTTACCTTATAATTATATTACTTAAAATAATAATTCTATAAGGCCTGCAATGGTGGGCAACATCAACTAAGGTTACCTTTTAAAACGTTTATCCAAACTACATGCAAATAACATTTTATAATTCCAAATTGCATCTGTAAACGTTTTAGTTCAATTACCATAAAAGCTTTGCATATTAAAATCTAGATAACAGCCTGATCTCTATGGAAATAATCTCTACTAAAACCCTTTAGAAGACTATAAAGGCAAGGGGGTTCTTAAATACTTTTATTTAAATTAGAAGGATAAAATTACTTGCCTGCTAATCTTGTAAGAAAATCGTGGAATGAATTAGCAGATTATTTTATTGAACTATGCATAGTTTAGGAATCAATTAAGCAAAATGGTAGATAAAGCCTAAAGTAAACTTGCCTGGTCAATTTGTATGATACGTTCTTATATTTTCCGGACGGAAATATTTAGAACGTATGCGCTTAGAGACGATTTTCTTTGAAATGCGTGCATTCAGGGTCTCCGAATCTGAAATCCTGATCAGGAAACCTAATCAGGAAACCGTACGTATGCGGCCAGCCTTAAGTAAGTGGTTATTCAATAACAACATCAGACTGCACTTATTCGTATAAAGCAGGCTAAACAGATTACTATTAAGTATTTTCAGACCAGGAATGAGCGTTTATCATCACTCTTGCTCACTACCTACGTGCTATAATATTGAAAGAATCTAAACATTGATTTATTTTAATACAAACATACTCGTACCATCACGTTTGTTTTCCTCGCAGGGTTGGGCAGTCTGTAGTGAACCTAATAGTATTTACAGCCGCTTTTCGCCCGTTATGTTGAAGTCCCATGTAATAAATCTCGGCCTGGACGAAATTTACTTATTAACTGATAACGGTGCCGATTCCCTTGTTCATAAACTAAACTAAATTTAAGTTCAGTACATCTTTTTCTTTCTATTTCATTAAGAAAATGACAGAAGATGAATTTTAGTTTAGTCCTGTCAAATTAATCAGCGCCTGACGTATATTGACGTAATTTTAGTAGGCAAAAATCACGTCTAAACTTGTATGGAGTAGTGTCAGGCGCTGATTAATTTGACAGAACTAAACTAAAATTTATCTTCTATCCTTTTCTTAATGAAATAGAAAGAAAAAGATAAGTACACTGAGCTTAAATTTTGTTAAGTTTGTGAACAACAGAATCGGCACCAATATCTGATTAAAGTAAGGCAAGCCTTGACCAGTCTACATATAGGTCTTCAAGCAGAATTTGATAGCGAGGAAAATACCATTTCCGTACATTACAATTTGCTTGCAGCTGGCCTTACTAACTTCTTTGACTACAAAAACTGAAGCAATTGATTTGCTTGCATGCTGGACAATGATTATGGGCAAGCAACTCAACGATCTGGCGATTGCTTTCACAGTTCTAACAACAGTCGATCTTTAACCCAGCACGTCGTTTTTACTGAGCGGCGCAAACGCACTACGTGTTACGACTGTTGTCGTTTTCCTTGTATGGAAAAAAATATTGTTACTAGGTGTTTTGAAGCACTAGGCTAAAACTGGTTGAAACCACCGTGCTTGTCCAAAACTTGGATGATTAAAATTTATATTATATTATGACATTGGGAAAATCCGCGTATTGGCAAACGTAGGGTGAGACGCCCCCCAGCTAGATAGACCGACGACCTTGAGAAGCTGGGGCAGACTGGATGCGGAAGGCAGAGGACAGGGTGTCGTGGCCTGGAAGAGGCCTACGTTCATCAGTGGACTGCGATAGGCTGAGTTGATTAATGACTTTGATAGCTTCTAGTTAATTAATTCGGTCTACCTTGGGATAAGTACCTACCAAACTGTGAGTTCTGTCGGGGCTGCACTTTAGGATTTGTCAACCCAGTAGGTATTTTTTTTTTCCTTCCAAATATTTTCATATGCCCGTGCTATTAGATACATTATGTAGGGGCTCGATCGTTGATAGAATAATAAACTAAGAATAGCACTTAGTAGGAAAATAGGTATAAGGAAATTCATACGATTCAGAACCATATTCTGTAATACCGGTCTGATAGGTCATGTTCATGATGATATCATCATTTAACCATCACTTATTTCCCATGATGACTAACAATCTAGTTTCCAAACCGTAATTTGATATAATTGTTATTTATAAGGTGGATTTCCATACCGAACGATTAGGGAAAAATGTTGCAGGTATTTTTTTTTACAGTTGTTTTAATGATGAAAATTTAATGTTTAAAAATATCTGATAACAAATTATTATGTAGTAACAAATACCTAGTAACAAGGAAACCTGAACAAAATGTATTTAACTCAATACTAACCGGTACCGAATACCGTCGCGTCGGTTACCAAATGATAGTATTATTTTATCGTCAAAAGTGGACATAGACTACTATTATTATTTTCTTCAATAATTCAGAATACCTGTTATCTATCTATCAAATAAATGAAAAAAAAAAACAAGCCACCGAAAAAAACTAACCCCATAAACAAATACAAAAATAACTATATCATCTAAGAACATAGTTACAAAACCACCAGGTACCCAGTTAGATGCAATACTGGACAGTCACGAACACTGTCGGTTACTAGATGATAGTTTTTGTAAACAATTGTACAAAAACTGTATCATAATATAAACCGCATGATTGTACGCTTTCCCTATTGTAGGGCCGGTACGTGAGGAAGTATTCGCAGTTATAAACAGTTCTATTGGGTTTGGATTCTGAATTATCTTGTTGTGTGCGTCATTGGCTTGTTGCTATATCTATATAGTTACTATGCGGTCAAATCACAGATTCCATATCCCAGTAGTGCAAACCGTTGCACTAGTTCAAATGTTGGACTGAACGCGCTATGGTGGATGGTTGTTTTCTGTTGATTGAAATTGTAATTCCGTGGTGGCTAATAAACAATATGGAGCCAAAATTGACGAAATCTGATACATAACAAAGATTTTGTAGTGGTTTTAATCGACTTCATTCTATTTTAGCATCAGAAAAATAGCTGAATCGATGATTTTGGTAAGATTTCGTTTTTTTTTCATATATTATTACATTATATTATAGGTAACGACCAATTGGAACCGTGCACTTAGCTTCTGATTTTTTAATATTGCTTTTTTTACATTCATTTGTACACTTTACGACATACCAAACCTGTTTCCAGCATTTTAGAAGGCAGCTCATTACAAAAGCTCTACAAGATATTTGCAGTTGCATATTTGGTAGATTTACAGTAGGCAATATCACTGTTGATGTTGACAAAAACTCACAATGTAATGTGAAGTCAGATAACATAAAACCCAAATACTAAATCCGGGAAGTTACCCAACCACGCCCTTTAAAGAAATTCAAACCAAACTAGATCGATTAACAACATAATTTATCATATTACATACGGCGATTTCGGCATTAAGCATCTACCTAATAGAAAATTATTTCATATTAGTAATTATATAGAAAAATACCTTGAGGCTTCGACCGGAAGCTTTCGCACTTGGTACAGGTGTTAGAATGCACAAATATAACTTTCACTCTGAACTGGTTTGGAGTCGGGTCCGTGCTGGGTATTGTAAAAAAGCAATTGCAGTGTTTGTTGTCTGCTAGCTGTTAATATGTAAGCTGTGTTCTATAAAAACGGAGCTAAGTGTCTAAGAACAAGCGCTAACTACATGACAGCAAAGCTTTCAAAGACAGAAAAAATGTCTCAGTTATCTGTTTGATTTTACGGAAAGTCTTTAAGAATTTGCGATAGTACAAGATAAATGATTTTATTTTTGTAAGTAGGTTTGCACAAACACTTTTACACGTCAATCATATTTTTAAAAACTAGATGAGGTCGGCATTTCCTATCTGACTACTCTGAGAAGAAAGGCCGAAACAAACTCAGAGTTCACAGTCTCTTTTAAAGTCCAGACATAATCTTGATTAGGTTATATGAAGACCATGTAGATCAATGTCTGAGATGGTCTTTCGAGGAAAGAACCACACAGATTGAGTGGTCCTGTCCAGTCAGTGCACGCATTTGTCAGAAATCATGCAGCTCAACTCAAAACTTAAGGAGCTCAACGATTCGACGAACAATACCAAAGAAAGGACATATTGTGTAGGCCACATAAATAAAGCGAAAGCGAAGATTCAGTCTTCATCAAGTGATCTTACACAAATGTCGTTAACATGTAGCAAAACAACAGTTCGAAGACTATCAGTCTCATGAATCTAAATAATTACCTGTTATGTTGCTTTTGGCTATGTCGATACTGGGGCCTACATAGAACAATATATTTCTTAAATTTTTCTGTACCTAAGCTAGTCCACTGGAGCTTAGGTATAGAAAATTTTTTACATGACAGTATATGTATAAACTGTCATGACTGACTGACATGATGAAGAAGCAGTATATACACAAGCTGTAGTAGAAGATATAATTAAAGCACAAGAACAACCTCCTTAAGAAAAGCGGACGGCTGCGAAAATGTAAGGAAGCATGTATTAAGTTGAATATTAAGTACGTATTCCCAATAGTAATAATATCGAGTTTAACATAGTAATGGCAGATGTTAGTATTGATAACAACATTGTGTTTATAATTAATTTAACTTCGTTAGCGTTCATTGAGCTCGTTCAAAAAGTAGATGGTGTAAACAAAGAGCGAAAGAACTATATGTCCAAGACCATTTCGAAATCATTAATTTTATTGTTAGTCATTTTTACATTCTTTAGAGTCTATATAATTTGCACTCAAATTACGTAAGGATATTATATATTGGTAATCCATTGCTTCATATTATGTTCGAAAAAATTATCTACTCAACTACATAAATAACGCAATGAATGTTGTTGATCGGTCAAAATGAAAGCCACTGCTACTGAAACCCATTTTTGAAGTAAAAGTTCTTTACGTTATGGCGATATCTTTTATTAGCATTGACTTTAATATAGATCACGTTCCTTATTCTGTTCCAGCTTTCTCTAAATTGGTCTTCTTCATTCGTCTATTCTTTCTCGTTGTTAATATGAGCTTATATATGCTAAGATTGATTCAAACATTTTCAACCTCAGAAAACAAAATATCTCCGCTCCTAACTTACACCACACAAACTGGTAGCTTTTTGTATCTTTCAACGCACGCGCCTTTATTAACTATACGACTTTTGTTCGTTACAAGAGCCTAATTACGACTGTTTCATATATTTTGACAACACCAATTTATAACAGCGTTTATACTAAAGTTATTGGAGCGTGAAATTTCTAAATTATTCCAAATCGAGTTCTAATAAGTATATAGTTAGGTAGTAAGATTGCTTGTACGATGGACTTCTTAATTGTGAAGTGGTTAACGGTATAATTAAAGCTGAAAGCTGGTTGCTGATTTATTTGAATTGGAGGCTCGATGTGCCCGGCGGATTATTGCGAAGTGCATTCTTTATGAGGATAAATAGTAGTAGTAACAGTAACCATGAACGCTCTGTGATGAAAGGTTTTGTTGGTCTGATGTGCTAATGACGTAGACATAAATATGTTGTATATGAACTAAAACAAAAATTGAAATGGCGGGGGCACTACCGTGTCTCAAGATTTCTAACAGTTTTCGACAAATCCAGTCCAATTGAAGAAGATTTTTCAAATTTTTGGAAATCAAGACATCTTTAAATTCCAACAAAGAAAAATCAACTTAAATCATAACACACACATAAGGAAACGAATTTGATTCGCTTCGTTATTGCAACAATGAAATAAGACAAAAGACGAGCGCGCCGTGGGAACAGCGTTTGTATTCAGGCAGTGACAAAAATGAAGCAATTACCCCTGCGGACGTTGACATTGCATGGGCAACCTTATGACTTGTGACCAAGGCAGTGCAGGTAACTGAGTTGTTATATTAATAATTAATCCTGAAATTGTTGGTTGATACGTGCAATACCGGGTGGCAATGAAAAGAGTGTTTATGGTTTTCGAGGTAGTGAAAATTTTAGCTTATGGTCCTTGGAAGTGGGACTAAATTTAAAGCTTAAAAACAAACAAAACTTTCCAAACATTTTTAAGCGATGTGAAGTGAACTCAAGATGACAGTGAACAAGAACTACAAGGCCAAATAGTTCATCACAAATTTTGATACAAAGCTACAACTTTGACAGTTGTCACAATGACAGTTCCTTTACCGTACCGTCAACACATTCATCACTACCATTAGAAGAAAAAAAAAACTTCCGACAGATCACACAACAATGGCACGCGTGGCAATTTTTTCCATACACATAAGTTCAGTGTCCAAACAATCGGTGAAAAACCGTCGTGTGACGCAATAAGGTGAAACACCTAATTATCTCATAGCGAATGAATGAACTTTCGCTTTTGTGTTCGAACAATGAGCTCAACACTCTCTTCTAGTGTGGTAATGTTGTTTTTACCACGTATTATGTGTATGATAAAACATAGTTCGCAATAGGCAATTGTCTTTCCCTAATTTCCGTGTAAGGTCAGTTAGTAAGTGGCGAGTGATAAAGGGAATTTGAATTTTTGAACACATATCTTTTTGGTGTTATGTGGAGTTGGTTTTTTTTTGGCGAAAATTGCAGAATTTACAGCTATAAGGAATTGGAGCAGAGGTCGCCCAGTGGTAACGGCCGCAACTTACGAGATACAGGACTTGTAGGTCGTAGGTCCGAACCCAGACAAGTACTTTACTTTGTTTAAATTAATTATCACCACTGCTGTCAAAACGGTGAAGAAAAACATCGTGAGAAAACTGGCACGTCCTAGAGCCAAAAATTCGAAGGCATGTGACATCTACCAACCCGCAGTGGGCCCGCGTGACCTCTCACCAGAAGGACCCAGCAGTGAGAACATTATAGGCTGATTATGCTACAGCTATAAGCTTACTAGAAGGAGCACATAACAAAATAGAAGAATTGGTACGAATGGTTGTAAGTCTAAAAGCTAATCATGGAGTAAATTTAGATGTAACAAACTTTCGCAAAAAAAAAGATTTATCTCAAAATAGTCTCGACATAATTAAACACGTAAATACCAAAACTAAATAAGAAATAAATAAAGACGTTAAAACTAATAAACCACGGACAAAAATCCTTATCAGCCGTCAATCATGCTTAAATGATATATTATCCACACAAAATAAGTTTTACTAATACCAACATCATTCAACTGTTCTCATTAGAAATTCATATTCATATTATAATTAAAAGTGCCCATAAACACAGCCATATAATTATTGACGTACATCTAATTGATAGACCACGAAAAAGTGATTTGTTTGAAATGTATGTAGGTATGTATTTTGAATGATGCAGACCAGGGATGGTGAACCTTTTCACATTTGCATGACATTGGGATTTAAAGTGCCACCGATATCTGAGAACTGTAAGGCAAATCCTATATTGGGGACAGAAATGGATATATAATTAAAATCTTTTTTATATACAGGATGAATCACCGTTTTCCTCTCAAGGGGTCATTGTACTCATCATTATGAACAACTTTTACTATGGGACCAAACCTGAAATCGTGGAAAAAAATTCAGCTGTTCCCTACATTTGTTTTGGCATAAATCGTCAAAATGTAGGGAACAGCTAATTTTTTTTCGCGATTTCATGTTTGGTCCCATAGTTAAAGTTGTTCATAATGATGAGTATAATGACGCCTTAAGAGGAAAACGGTGATTTAAATTTCACCCTGTATATCATAAAGATATTATAGAAGAAGTAAACGTTTTTGTTTTAATGCTCAATTAGCTGTTGCTGGCCCGAGTAGACCGCTTGCTATCTATGCCTACACTGGTTTACCATCCCTGGTCAAGAGAACGCCATACAAATAGAAGTTACTTTGTGCATGGTTGAAGTCAATCAGTTTTGATGTGTAACTTATGAGTAGGTTGGTACCTATCACATTTGGCGATACGGTTTCTTTCGGTAATGGAGTGAGAGTTAGAAGATTGTAGAATGATTATGGAAGTTTTAATTAACCGTGTGCTTAGTAAGGAAGGTAATATGGATAGCCTCATTTAGGACAGACCAAATAAGATCAAGCAATAGACATTCTATGGAAACGATGTCTGATATGTCGTTTAATCCATTTTTTACTCCCTACACATTTGGTAATAGTTTGTTTTTTTATAGTATATAAGGCATCTCGCAGGTAACCAAGGAGGTTGTCGGCTGCTTTACCTGTCTTGCCTGTGAGTGCCTCTGCAGCCAGGGTTTGAAAACTACACGCTAAGAGCACCTCCTGTGAGGTACGGATCTTAGGGCATCGCTTGGGTAGCGCAGCAAGGGAAAAGCTGCGGATCGGATTATTTTGGGACGAATTTAAAGCTACAAGCTCAGCGGCGCGGGCTGGCTCCAGCAAGGGTCGGGGCAGACATGGATTGGGGCGTCGCGGTGGGCCTCGGCGGCGAGGACGGAAGGACGGCGATCAGCAATTGGAATAGTTCGTTTCCCCTTTCCAGATTCAGAGATAATTTTTCGTCACAGATTCAGTCTAACTACTTGTTTTGTTGTGATGCGTCACTAAAGTTTCCAAGACTTTAATAGTATTCCAACCACATTGCACTTCTTTTGAAATAATCATATATAAATTTCTAGAAAGAATCCTTCAATTTCATTAAAATAGTGACCACCTTTTACTACTTATTACAATTTTGCAAAAATAAAAAACAGGTTCAACTCCAACCTGAATTCCAAGCTAGAATATTACTTATAGCTGTTAAAATAAAGTGTATAGTCGTATGTTGATCACTGACAGATGCCGGTCACCACTGCATCTTGTGACTAAGTCTTCAGCTTGCCCCATTGTCAAGCTATGACTGATTTATGCGAGGTACAAGATTCATTTCATTCACATTTATTTAAATGTCTCTCGACGATTTACGTTGTCTTGGTGAAATTTCAATATTACAATGAGGCTACCCCTCACTACTAGACGTTTGTCCTTTTGAATATACATGTCTTCACGGTAGGTCTCTAGTGGGATGAGCAAGTACGATGAATAGGCTTAGGTATATTTTAGTCTTGTTCTTTTTGTCTTCCAATAAATCCAGCAAAAGGTGATAGTATCGTTCGACTTTATCATTGCCTTATACAATTCTCAGTGGCTCACAATATCTTCATTCGTATATTATTATAATGCATTTCAATATGATTTTTGTTTGTATCTTCTAAATTGTATGTGTTTTCAAATCCCGATCACAATTTATAAACTGACGCATTTATAAACCAATAATAATTCTTACTACGGACGTTCATTATTTAGTTCAATATTGATCCCAATTACGGAAAGCACTTACAGCGCAAAATATGACATACCAATAAAACTTAGAGTTATTTTATAAGATTTCAAAGTTATTCAACGTTTTCAAGCCTCGGGCGACGATAAAATTTAATTAAAAAATCAACTACCAGTCTAGTATTTAAAATTGTAATGTTATATCGAAATCCATAAACTTCTATCTATAAACAAGTCGGTTTTGCATAATACAATAACACATCAAACTGAGTTTATGGTACGGGCTTTCAGAATGGAAAGCGTTATGCGAAAAGAAGCCAGGAGCGGTACAAGTGTCCACTTCTTAGTATTCATGAGGATGGCGTTATGCTGAACATAACCATTAACATTTAGATCACGCGAGATGAATAAAATTCAAATTAATACGGAAGCCTGCATAGTGCATATTCATAGTTCGATAAAACGCTATTGAAGAAAGAGAATCGGATATGTTTATCGAATAGAATTTGGATTAATTTCATTATTAAACGTGGGAATTGTCGTTTAGATTGCAATTAATATGCTTGTTATATCGTTAATCGTGTTAGTTTATTCTTGGATGTTAATTTATTCTAATAGATTCATAAATCACGAGGGCGATGGTCCAAAGTTTATTGGTTTCGGAAGGCTGATCGGAAACTGCCTTCCCGGAAAACTGATGACGTTCTAAAAAAAAGTGTCACGCTTTTATGATCAGTATGACGCAGTTGATGATACACGTGTATGATTACTGCGATTGATAAAACCATTGATGAATTAATTGAATCAATGTCTTGCAATTTATAAAAAATATGCACTCAGTTACCAAAGAAATAATAAATTATTTAAAAACAATGCCATGAATTTCTGTGAAAAAAAATCAACTTAAATATTCACTGATAATATCTACTGCTAACTACTGCATTATACCTAAACACACACACTTACTAAAATTCATAATATTCAAAGTTAACAATTTATTATTGATTTGCTTACGCATGAAGCAATTCCATCCCCGCAGGATATTCAAACATTTGAATAACCAATCGTTGTCGAGACACGGTGATTAGATGTTTGCTGATAAGTGTCTATGCCCATAACGCTGTTGTTATCACATATTTTATAGGCTTGTGTAATTAACTAGCTTGATGAAATACTGGTATGGTTTGTTTGCACTGATGGTAAAGAGTTTTTGAAACGAGAATAGATATAAAAGTAATTTTGATGAGGTTAAATTTCATCTTGTATTTTTTCTTGACTATTATTTTATTAAATCACCTTTGCATTCTAAGTGATAAGTATTTATTTTAAATTAAATCAAAAATATTTTTTTGTTTCATTCTACAATTTATTTTTAGATATTATATGCATTACTAGTTCAGTTTCAAAATATACATAAACTAGTAGGTACATAATTATGTAAAGGAAATGGAAATATGCAACGCTAGTGACGATTGCCTGGAAAAATATTAATAGTGATAGAAACATGACCAATTAATACAAACCCTGAGGGCTTATATTAATTGGTAGGTACTACAAATAACACCTAAGCTTTGGAATGGCCTTCAGGTACTTGTAACCTATGATTACTTAAGTGATAAGTATTTATTTTAAATTAAATCAAAAATATTTTTTTGTTTCATTCTACAATTTATTTTTTTAGATATTATATGCATTACTAGTTCAGTTTCAAAATATACATAAACTAGTACATAATTATGTAAAGGAAATGGAAATATGCAACGCTAGTGACGATTGCCTGGAAAAATATTAATAGTGATAGAAACATGACCAATTAATACAAACCCTGAGGGCTTATATTAATTGGTAGGTACTACAAATAACACCTAAGCTTTGGAATGGCCTTCAGGTACTTGTAACCTATGATTACTTACAGGATGGTTCAGAAATGTCCTGTTTGTGATCTTTAATCATATAAGCTGAAGTGATTCAAAATCAAAACATTTTATTTCACATAAAACCTACATGGGCACTTATGAAACGTCAGAAGCTAGGTGCACGGTTCCAATTGGTCGTTTCCTATGGAGAAGAGCCGCCAAGAAACTCCTCGGATTCTCTTTTAAAAATAATTGGCTTTTACAATGTTTTCAAAATAAAGTGTTAACAGGTATGGGAGGACAGTGTAGGACCTTTTGGTAGTAGATTGGTTGTCCAAAATACTAGCAACCAGGGTTTGACTACTGATATTTTGGACAATCAATAAAAAAAGTAAAATTAATCTAACTGAATTGCAAAAGCTTCTTGAAACCAAGAGCTTACGTTGTTTTTAGCATCCTTTTTATTTTTTATTTTTTTTTGGAAATTATCCACAACCACTGTGGGCACAGTTTTGAACCAATCCGTGAACTAATTGCGTAAAACACTAACATTAGAAATAGCTTTTATTTTGACAGTTCAACAACATTCATTGCGTTATTTACGTTATTGAGCAGACAGATTATTCGAACTTATGAAGCAATGGATCACCAATATTCTTCAAAATTATTCAAATTGTGATTGATAGTGTGTTACGCAATTAGGGTGCCTGATAATCACCTCACCTTTTTGTAAAACACTCATTTTATATTTACTCGATCGTTTCCTAGACAAGTTTCGCGTTATACCGTAGACTGAGCATGTCCATCCACTTGTACTGGTCGACATTATCATTTAATGTTTACGATCCAGTACGTTCGCCTGTTTATAACTGCCTTTTCATATTCAGTTTACTCGGTTGCCTGCATAACGTACGTAGATTAGATATTAGACTGTGGAATTGTGGATACTCTAGCCAGTTGATTGCACAAATTGCACTGTGGACATTAAAATACTAACGACCTAAGACTTATAACATGATATACATAACATAACATCGGGCTGAATAGAATACTGAAAATGACGGTGGTATATTTTAGCTAAAAATAACATTGGGCACTTGTTTGAACTTACCAAATTAAATCTTTATCATCATCTGCCTAGACTTTTCCCAACTATGTTGGGGTTGGCTTCCAGTCTATCCAGCTGCAGCTGAGTACCAGTATTTTACATGGAGCGACTGCCTATCTGACCTCCACGACCCAGTTACTGGGTAATACGAAACCCCTTGGTAAGACTGGTTGTCAGACTTTCGGGACTTCCGTAACGTCTGTCAAAGATCCACGAATGACAGCTGGGACCAACGGCTTAACGTGCTTTCCGAGGCAAGGAGGAGTCTTGATATGTAAAGATGGTCACCCATCCACGGACCAACCGCGGCAAGCGTAGCTTAACCTGATCGATCGACCCGTGCGGCTGTTATTACTTAGCCACTCGCCCCTCACTGAAATCTTTATAACTTAAGTAAAACCAAGCACCTAGTGCTATGACTGAAACTTTTCAAACGTGATTTTAATAATAACAGCATCAAACCCGACACTCAATTAATCCGTCGCTCAACAAAATGACAGTTGCACAAAACAGTTTAATAATCGTCTACCCAGCCTTTACATTCAATTACAAAAACACTTAACGATTGACTTGCAGTGATCCCCTTTTATTCGTGCTTTAATTAATTAAAAACAGATGGTTCCTTGTTAGCCTGCGTATAATACAGTATCGATATCTTTAATTGAAAAGATAGTGAATCCATCGATAACTTGGCTTCGTCGAACAAATACAATGATCGCCCCGTGGCGCCCACCGCTTTCTACAATGCCATAATCACCTATTGTTCGTAAAGTCACAAATAAGGACAATTAAAAACCTTGTAAGCATCATGTGTTAATATAAAGTTATAATTCGCTTTCGTAAGAATAATGAGAAAGTATAATAGGAAGAAACTTTATAAAGATACTAGCTGACCCAGCGAAGTTCGTACCGCCTCGGCGTCAATAATTATAATGAACGAATATTAATGTTGAGAAAATAAAATAACTTTATAATTTTATTTTGTTACGTGTATTTTTCCCATGTTAGTTATTCTGCTATTCGGGACGGAGACAAAACAAACCAATCAAAGATTATAAAAATCTGTCCAGCCGTTCTTGAGTTATAAATGGTGTAACTAATCCGACTTTGTTTTATTTATTAATAAGAAGATAGATAGATGAAGGGTAAAGAGAATGTTAGGTATGTGTCGCTTGTGTTCCTTTTTACTGAACTGTCTAACCTTCAATACTGAATGAGATAATGTATAAGTAGGTACCTATCAGCAATAAGAGTATCTATGCTACTTACTGCGCATTAACTACATCATCAGCCTACAGCTGCAGTCCGCTGTCGGACCTATTGCACACCATTCAATTCGATTTTCGGCAACTCTCATCCAGCTGCTACCAGCCACCCTGCGAAGATCGTCGCGCCACCTAGCCTAAGGGCGTCTTGCCTAACGTTTGCCGATTCGCGGTCTCCTCTCAAGAACACGTCTACCCCGACGGTCATCTGGCCGGCCCATTGCCCACTTCAGCGTGCTTATTCTGTGATCTATGTCGACAACTTTGGTATTTATTTAGATAACGAAAAATCCTCTAACGCGTGATTGTTACTAGACCTAGTAGTTTTTGCTAGATCAAAAAAAGCCTATTTTTGTCCCTCTGCAGGCCAAAGGCCTCTTCTTATATAGAGAAGGCGCGATCATCTGATTGCTCTTGACTGACTTGCTCAGCTCGCTTCGCTCGCTCTTGCATCCTAAATGTTATAACTATTGACTTTTGCTAGTTGATTTTCTTGAATTATACCTAGGTCTTTCTTTCTGACTAAGCCGACTTACTTAGTAAAATTAACACCTTAGCTTTTACCGGTGAGAAAAAGTCGAGCAAGATGCCCAAAAGTCGTAAATCAATGACGCATCATAACTGTTTGCGAAGACTTTATTAATTCAATTCCCACTGCTCAAACACGCAAATATGCTAGAAAAAAATCCAACCAGAATTAATAAAATCTGACATTTATTGATACTATTTCATATCTCTTTTAATTCAGGTGTCATAAAAAAATAAAACAAAGCAATTTTGCGATAGACCCATCAAACGTCGTAAATAAGCGAATGAAAGAGCTGTGGCTCTTTATAGCATCCATTTTATGTGAAAATTCATAGGAATCATATAAATTTTAGTCATTATGTCTCATTTTCGAAGTTCTCAGAACGATTAGATCACGATTCGAATTTCATTACCAAAGATTACAGTGTTTTTTTATTGGTTTACTAATATTATGAGCTATTAGAGTCGGCGTATGGAGGCTTATAAAATAGAAAGGTTTCGTGTGCGGTAGTCATGGATTGTTCACCAATGTTAGTTTAGATGATTTATTGGTTGTTTTTATGTTTATAGATGTTTATGGAATTATAAGTAAGGCAACAAGGGTTTATAAAATCCTAAGCATTTTAACTGGGACAACTGCTGATGGAAAATAATATAGTACGCTGATATACAAAGAGGTTCGAAAAATATTACGATGAGAAAAAAACATATTCACATTTTTGTAAAAGAGACTGGAAGTATGTGGTTCTCAAATTAATAACTAATTATGGGCATCATTTTAAAGTCGAAGTAAAAAAAAATAACTGGATGTATGATCCAGTTTTTTTATTTTTATTTAAACTGCTATTTCTTATTGAAATTCACTAAAAGGCTCGCAGACAGATGGCGATCGATGAAGTAAAATATCGTTCGGAAACACTACTAATAATGCTTTATGGCTATTTTTTTCTCTATTGCAAATAACTTGTTCCTATTATTAATGAGAAAGCAGTAAAAATAATATTGAGACGCGTGGGAACATAATATAGTTAAACACGGATATTGGGCAACTAATAAGTCGCTCGAAGCTAAACACAGTGCTCCATTATACATTATTTATAGCCAAAAACTTGGAACGTTTTGTTGTATTGTAAATTAAATCTCGCTTAGGCGCGGTTGAATTTAGAAATTATCACGTCATCAATCAGTTGATGTTAATATGTCTTCTAGTTTATAATGGAGTAGTAAATGTAACGTTTTGATTTAATTTTTGAACTAATGTTTTTGTCGGAATCGGTTGTTTTATCGTTATATTTGTTTAACAAAAAAAAACATTTATTAAAAAAAAAGAATGAGTCCGTTCCTATGCGTAGCTAATTGATTATTAAGAAAATCATTGAAATAAAACAGGCTTCAAGTGGTTCTTATTTAGCATACAATAAAATTACAGCTTGGTCATTGCAATGAATGCTTCATTAGTGATATATTACTAGTCATATTAGCTACATGACAAGCAAAACCTAGCCAATTTATATGGTATAAAAAGATTTTCATAAATTATTAATTATTTTAAATGTATTTAATTTTATAAGAGCGACAATAGTTTAATTTTTAACATGTTTTACCATATATAAATTTTTATTTTTATGAATGGTTCTAGCTAGAACAAAAGAGAGAAAAACCAAATAAACGATGGATGAACTGTGTCAAAGATGAGGCTTGAACGGGAGTGAGTACCGAGATTTCGATTAATAGAAAAGTTTGGATGAAAAACATGTAACGCCAACCGTAAGTAAATTGAGATAAGGACAGGAGAATGATGGGTCAGAACAAAATTATTTCTAAAGAAAGCCTTTATTCACTTTGCTACTATTCGTATAAATAATGTAAAATATCCACTAGCCCTATTCTTACAATTTCAACAGCTTGTTTATTATAAATTTAACAATAAACAAACACAAAGACATACCTCACACGTACAGTTTACTCGTTAGACTAGTTAGTTAGTTCCGCAGAGTTATGTTCGAGCTGCTATCTGTAGAAATGTTTGCAATAAAATATAATTATTTGCTGGAAACCAATTTGTTCTTTGCACTATTGAAATTGTGATTTGTGGTCATCAGAAACGGCGTACCGAAGCACTGTTATAAATGTTTAATGCTGAGAGCGGAACAAACTAATTCAGAATTTATTTTGGGAAGCTAAAGTTGCTTTTTCAATTAAATTAAGATGAGTAGCTGAATAAAAATTAAATTAAGTAACCAATCATTTTTACATTATCAATAATGTTCTTTTTTAACGTTTCCAAAATAAGTTATTAAACTTTATATCGTAATAGTTTTTTACATCCATTTTACGTGCAAATATAATCGAAGTATCGAAACGATGATAATTTAAAAAAAGATCTATTCCATCAATTATCGTCGTTGCTTTATAACATATGGAACCAAAAAAACATATTGAACAGGTTTCATAAAGGTGCCCGGAAGTGTACAATCAAACGCATCGTTAGTGGAATTGCGTTAAAACCATAAAAAAGGTGCATTATGTGAAGGTGCAAATTTGAAAAAAGTTACCTCAAGAATTACCTGCTTAGTGGGCAAAAAAATATATCAATGGCGAACGAATTGACATGTGGATAAAAAAAAAACTTCCAAATGCGCGATATTGGGGCCGGTAGTTTTTGTCTAGAAAAAAAAAACATTCGGAACAATGTGCAGTCTTTTTATACAAGACTAAAGAAAGGAAGAGTAATTAGTAGAAATTTATTCCAAATGTCCAGTTTATTGATAGCAATTTTTTGTGTTAAATTATATCGTGAATAATTTCAGATACTTAAAACGAACTTCTCACTTATTAATCACGAAGTAGATTAGCTAATAATTGAGCTATTTATTACCCATGATACCCGTGAAATTTTGGCCGATTTCACCGCACTACGTAGTAGTGTTTCTAATTCAGTACCAATACATAATCAGCCTATAATGTTCCCACTGCTAGGGTACAGACCTCATCACAGTGAGAGGGAGTGGGTCGTAATCCACCACGCGGCCCCAGTGCGGGCTGGTAGATGCCACATGTCTTCGAATTTTTGGTTCTAGGATTTATCCTGGTTTCCTCACGATGTTTTCCTTCACCGTTTTGAAAGCAGTGGTGATGAAATAATTTGCACAAATTAAATCGCCTCACTGGGTTCAAACCTACGATCTACAACTCGTAAGTCGCGGCCGTTACCACTGGGCCACCACAGCTCTAATTCAGTAATACTCTAATTCGGTAAATTTTCTAATTCAGTAATACTGGCAGTATTATTCTAACGGGACATCAAATATATAGTCAGAAAATAATAAAACTGTAGTCAAAAAAGGAATTAAATAAATGTCTCGCTTCTTTTCGTCATTTCAGATAACACTTAATTTTGACATTGCTGTTTGCTCTTAGAGTAAATACTACAAAATATTAAGTGTCAACAAATAAATAATAAATAAACCAGTTATATAAACTACTTATATCCAGACCTCAGACTCACAGAGCGTAAAAATACGCACAGACAGCAGAGACCATTGACCCATATTTTTTAACACATCACACTCCGAACCGTATCACAATTCTTACAATTTCATTCACTCGGCAATATGATCCGTGCATCTGACTGTACATATTGATACCCTTGATGGGAAAGCTACGGGAGGCTGACCGTGACGGGTTAAGTTACGATCTCGTGGATATCAAGTCTCATATCTGTAGTATGGGAGAATAGTCTATGTGAAAAAATAAATGCAGTTTCTATTATCATGTCCAAAAGTGGTCCTTGTTGAAGACTCGAAGGCACCCACTTTCCAAATTCCGTTTATAGCATAACAACCGCCCCTAAGAGAAGAAGCTCTTTTGTATGCGCCAAATAAATGGTTTATCTATCTATCTATCTAAGACGACCCACTTACCCGAAAGGGACTTATTGAATTTACTATGAAGCTTGAAGTAAGTTTGGAGTCAGTAAGGATAATAAAAAGTTGCGAGGAAACGAGAGCTGCTTACCGACATAACTTATGATGGAAGAATACTTACGCAAGGCTTGATTTGGCATGATACCAACATCACCCTGATGGCAAATTTCACAAATAAAACTGAACGCAATCAGCACACTTAAACCACGATCAAGAGCTGTCAGTGCCGTAATTGATACCAGAATATTCAAACTGACAGCTCTTGAATGCGGCTTAGAAGTGCTGATTGCGTTCAGTATTGATGAAATTTGCCCTAAATCTTCCTCTGGGTGGATAATAATTATCTTATCTTGTCATCGCCGGTTGTCGCTGAAAACCAACGGTGGGGGTCTGTTTTGTTTAGGGTCGCATGTGACGCATATTTCTCCTCAACGTGTTATTTTTTTTATGTTTGTGACGTTTCTCTGCGTCTTGTTTACCGCACATAAACGCATTTTCTTAATTTTTTTTACTTTTATCCATAATGATTTCTCAACGTTAAATCTTTGGTACAAATCATTACTATCAATTAACGTTATCTGTTCCAAATTGCGATGCGATGATATTATTTCCTTTATTTCACTTCTGTTTACGAAATTATTTTAATATCAACAATGATTTATCAACCTGTTTGATTGTTTACGAACAATAATTTATTATTATGCGCACATTTAGCGTGATGATAAAGAATGCAGTTACACAAATCTTTTTGTTAACGATGCTTACTATAATTAATTATGAAATATAAAATATTATTATTATCTACCTGATTTATTTAATGGTGAAGTGTATTGATAAGTTTTTGATGAATGATTAAACCAATTAGTTTGACGTAGATGACACTTTATTATTAAACATTTCACAACTGAATGCTTATCTACTTCTTTATTATGAAAATTAAATATTTATATCTCTAACTACGAGGCATCAAAGGAGGTTTCAAAAAAGAAATGTAATCTATTTTACTGCCAACGTCATTAAAAATTGCTCCAAAAATATGAGCGGGTCTTTTATATCTAAAGAATCTTCTAATGATTTAACTAACTCACCATCTTGTCTATAATAGGAAACATCCAATATGCAAATATGTTCCTATAAATTATATATTTAGTAATTTATGCTAATATCACTTGTGAACTAATAGAGGACGTCCGTTCCAATGATTCTATATCAACGGTAGCCAAGTTTCTAAATGCTATGGGAAGATTTCAATGTGAATTTGGGCCCGTCTTTATCGAATCAAATCAAACTATTTAAAGGTATTTATTAGTGTAATTTTTGTTATGGTAGGCTTCCATCGGAATTAGTATAATTTGAAAATAATAATTAATGGGTGATTTAAATTAGTAAGGGAGGGAGAGAAAATATAGCAACTTCTCTTTCACTCAAGTTAGATGAGAAGATCAAAGGAATGGTGGCTGTTAGTGAAGCTGTTCTCCAAGACAATAGCAAGGTGTCATTGATTATGCAACGTTGTTATTTTTAGAATTATGATCATCATAAAATATAGGTATCTACGTGATAAGCATAAATACTTTAAATAGAAATTTAATATACCAACGCCTGGTACGGAACTGATGTGTGAAAAGTAGGTAAGTACGACGCCAGCACATCAAGCAACCCGAAAGTGTCAAATTTTCCTAATCAACTTTGAACCTTATGCATTGGCAATAAAGTTGAAAATCTATAAAAGAAATTTCATAAATTGTAGTAGCTTGATGTGCTGGCGTCTGTACTTACTTGTTAGTGGACCCGAAAGAACCAGCGAAAAAAAAACTATTTAATCAAGACATTATCGATTAATGGAAAAATACTCCAGTCTTTCTAAGTGGGTAATCAATTAATAGTAGATAATATATTCCACCATATGGAAAAAAAACTATTAAGTGAAGATGTTGAAAAAAGTAATGATTTTAATGTTAATTAAACTATAGACTTGCCAAATACGAATTTTATGATGTGCATGATTTATATTCCAACTACCATTCGTCAGCATCCAGCACAAAAATTAGGCCATACTTGCTTTCAGAAGATTCACAACCATTAACTTTCATATTTGATGCATCATCTTCACTACATCTCCCATTTATATTATTAGCACCATCATATATAAAAAAGCGTTTTATAATCAATTTGATAATTAGATTTATGTTGTTACTATATAAAATTGACGCAAATATATTCAAATATAGCCTGTTAATTGTGAAACAACGAACGATTTGATAGACAGCTGCTTATACATCACGGGCGTCTCCACCACATATCAATCATGATAACGACTGTTCCTATAAAATTTGTTACTAATAACGTGTCGTAACTGCTTGAATCTTTCTTTGGGCAAACAGAAACGGTAATGGATGTTGTGTTACAGAGAAATGCATGTGTCAATTGATAGATAGCTGTTAATTCTAATACGATTTGTCGTGACTGTCGGGTGATAGGTGATGGGAAAAGGCTCTGAGGTGATTTGTGGTTGAGCATTAGGAGTTCAAATGCTAACACGGGTACATGTGAGGTCAAATACATTAGCCACCTAGCGGGTATGAGTACATTTGTGTAAACCTTTATTAATCAAATTTATTCGTGTTTGTTGGCCGACTTTTGGTAGCTTGAGAATTGTTTTTGGTAGCAATTTGAAGAGAGATTTTATTTTAAGTAAATGTTTTGACCAGCGGTTTTATTTAATTATGTTTAAGATTGAGACTGGTCATGTTTTTGCCGCTACTTAATATAGTTTAATTAAGATGATCTTAATTAGCGTCTTGCATGCGTAAACAAGACATTAAAAAACCAATAATATATTTTTTAATAGTCCATAAAAATGCAATAGAAGCACTACCAGAAAATATTTATCGGCAAATCAAGATCAAAATTGGATGAAACGTTACTTTGTCGCCATTAAAAATACCTAAAATATAACAAACTTTTACTTCTTTTTATGTACGATCAAAATTAATTTATTTCCTTATATTTTTTGTACGTCGGAAGCTGAAGCTCGTAAGAAATTGATAAATGTGTGTATTTTAACATTTTACCGTAATATATAAGTGTTAAATGACAGCATGAGATCCCATAAATTAATGGTCTCTGTTTCTCATGTTATCGAACTAGTAAACAAACTAATTAGCATGGGTTGTCAAATATACAAGTTTTTGTTTCTCCGTGACAAAATTATGGCTGTGTTCGTTAATAAATTAGATTAATTAATATTTTGAATTTAAATGCTTGTAATATGTACAGACGCCAGCAGATCAAGCTACCCGAAACTGTCAAACTTTCCCAATCAACTTTGAACCTAACACTTTTAACGATAAAGTTGAAAATCTATTAAAGAAATTTGACAGATTGTAGTAGCTTGATGTGCTGGCGTTCTGTACCTAATGAATAAGTAGGCAAAATTTTTTTTTCATTCAAGTTACTGTAATTGTCAAAACGTAGAAAATAAATAAAGTTTTCTCGGCGAGGTATTGTCAACCGCACATACTGTGGTGACACGTTAGAACTACGAAAACACCCTTACTGTTGCAAGGTTGAAGGTGTTGTAAATATCAAATTGTTACTTGTGGACGTGCGATTGCTCGTACCTACTATCCATCTATCCACCATAAGCCACTATTTAGGCCAACTTCATAACAAAACACATCCTAATCAACAAGTGCCAATTTCTAAAAAAAAACATAATCTACCAAATCAAACCAGCTCAAATCGAGAGGAAAAAGCACCTAACTCTATGAACGGAAGTCAACCGGACGACGATTACGACCAGTACTCGATCCAGTTCTGCTTTTATTGCTCCCACACATCCTCACTTACGATCAACAACGCCAATAGGCATCGGAATTTATTGATAGACCCGTTGCGTCGCGCCCTCCATGTTTCAAATGTAAGGCCGGTGCCAAAACGTTTGTTTTACGAGTTACGACTCGTTTTGGCAATTAAGAGAAATCTTACGAGTAGCAACAAGGTAACTAAGACCAATTAGTCGTTGGTTACTGGTCGGTTATTTCTATTCGATGAATGATTCGAGCAGATGGTCGGGTGAATGAATGTTTATTGGTGTTTAGATTTGTGTGTAAGTGGTTTGTGCTGTACAGCGCTCTTACCGCTTGCATATCTGAGTTTTTCTTACTTAGTCGTAGTGACACACGTCTAAACTTAATGAAATTATTTATTCTGTTAATAGAATATCAGAAACACTTTTACAGGTCATATTATTGAAAAAAAGCTAGGTGAGGATAATATACTGATTCAATAAAACATAGAAGTAAAATAACACTCCGTTTTTTTTTGATTAGGTAAAAAGCCTTTGTTGGGGTGAAAACCACCAATTATCGATTTTGGGGTAAAATTACAGGACTATTTCAAGGATTAATTACACTTTTATATTATGAAATATTCCCGTTATGTGATCCAACTAATCTATAGTTTCATTTTTTAAACCATTATTTATTGGGGGACGCTCTTGCCTTTCCAAGTAAAGTGTTTTTCGGGATTTGAAGAGGATTATTCTAATTCTTAAGTCTAGTTTTCCGTTCTAAGATTTATGAATAAACAAACAGATCTCATTTTCCAGTTTTTGTTCTCAATCAAGTAAAACACGATCTTATCCCCTTGGCTGCTCATCCTCGCGGGTAACCTTCTCGTTTTCATATCCCACCGCATGCACCACTCGAATTTCACCGCAGAACTATACTAATGACATACGAGACCCCTTCGTAATCACTTGTGATGGACATCTGCTTTGTACGTGGACAATATTTATTTATTTTTGTTGTATGAATAATTGTATTAATATTTTATTTATTTAGTTATTAAATCTTTATGATCAAGAAAGACTTATCTGTTCAAAGGTTGATTTAATGTTTACGTATCTTAACAGTAATTTTCGCGTATTTCGCGGTTTGCGGAAAAACTTGGTTTTAACGGGAAGTCAGCCAAAAAAAATACTGAAGACACTCACTCACATGTAAATAGGAATAAATAGAATAGAATACTCTAGCAATATACACAAAATAAGTCCAGCTACCTAGCTGTCAGTGACTATCTAACCTAGACTTATAAATCTCAAGTAAACTTGTCTGTTTAGATACTTAAAAAAACTCCTGCACTATGATGTAGACGCCCCCTAATTTCTTGAATTTTCGATCGCTTCACATCAAGCGTGACCGTGGTGTGAACTTTATAATCGAACGTTGACCTAGTCAATATAGTGCTATCCTTAATATAAAAGTAAAATGCAGATATACCGATTTATGACCATGTGAACACTAGAAACGGTAAAAGGAGCGTTGTCAGGCTAATAGCTAGGTGGGCGGATGACCTAGAGAAGATCGCGGGGAAAACCTGGATGTGGCTTGCACATACCAGGGGAGCTTGTCACAAAAGGGAGGAGAAATATACTCAGCGGTGGGTGAAACGAGGCTGCCAATGATGATGACGATGATGAGCACCAGACCAGCTTTCTTGCGCGAACTCCTCACCAAAGATGTGGTAACTCAAAACTTTTTAGTCAAAGCCGCAAAGATAGCTATTCAAATAATAGCATAATCTTCTATTATTGAAACACCAAAAAAAAACAAAAATGAGAAGTTTATCTGCCCATCAGTGTTTTTGTTCATCACGAAAACGGTTTCATAACAGCTTTTTTATCTTAACTAAAAACTGTAAACATGGTATAATATTGACAGCTGAAATCAATTTTGGTAAGTAGCTTGTATATTGTTTTATTTTTATTTCAAGTGTCGATCTCGAAGCACGCGGCGCTTATTCTCGAATAATAGGTACAGAGGCCAGCACATCAAGCTACCCGAAACTGTCAAATTTTCCCAATCAACTTTGAACCTTATGCTTTAGCGATAAAGTTGAAAATCTATGAAAGAAATTTGACAGTTTGTAGTAGCTTGATGTGCTGGCGTCTGTACCTATTACAGCACGATCATTTTTTTCGTATTAAATCTTGAGTGCTTTATTATTTGTCCACTTCAAGCAAGGATGAAGATTCATTATTCCTAAATATTTTCAGTTTGAAAACAGTAAGTCATGATCTTACAGACTTACTAAAGCTAATATATTTTTCTGAAGCTTCAAACCATCTTTTAGGTACCGAAAACCTCAATCTTTTCAAATAATTGGGTGGTAACAAAAACACTTCATAAACGTTACATTGTAATGAAACTAAATTCAAAACGCAACCCAAAACCGTTTAAAGTAACGGCTAACTGAATATTCAACCAGCAATAAAATAGCTTTTAAAAACTAGTAATTTTCAATAGACGCTAGTCGTGACGTGTCTGCCCGTAAATATTGCGGCCGGTAATCGAACCTGGGCCCGAACGCATCTAACTACCGGTTAATGTAATACGCTCCGTGCCGCATTAGTTCTGATAAGAATTTCCAATGGAAGCAAACACCTTTTTTCTATTAATTGGTTTTGATAAAAGAAAAACAGTGAAGCAGCTTAAAAATATGAATTTTAAAGTAAGTATATGAGAAGGAAACCTTGGAATTCGTACCGAAGAACTTATTTTTGTGGTATTAGAATTCATTATTTCAGTCGCAAGACGTCAACTATGCATATCCATTTTTCAGATAATATCATTAGAAATTAGGTCAGTGACCAGCTGATGAATGTACTCATAGACAAAATCGGCCTCCTCTCGGTGAGAGAGAGTGGACCGTAATCCACCACACGGGCCTAATGCATGTTGATAGATGTCACATGTCTTCGAATTTTTGGTTCTAGGTCATGCCGGTTTCCTCACGATGTTTTCCTTCACCGTTTTGAGAGCAGTGGTGATGAACAATTTAAACAAAGTAAAGCGCTTGTCTGGGTTCGCACCTGCGACTTACAACTCGTAAGTCGCAGCCTTTACTACTGGGCCACCACTACTCACACTTATACTTATAGAATAGATACATACATACATACATACAACACACACATATACATATTGGTCCATGTTGGCTTTTATTCAATAAATATTATTATTATTATAATTTACCAGCAGCCAGAAAAAAAACGATGTTTCGGGCGTTTGTAACGTCACCTACAACAATCAATGAACTCTCCGGAACTAAGCTGCCAAACTTGCATAACCTTGCAGCTATTAACTGTTTAAACGATTCCTTCTACGTCTAATCGTTTTCTCTTTTTCCTATTAAAACTTCAAAACAATCAACACCTCTTTTATTTATTTATTTAAACTTTTCGCACAAAAAAGGTACAAAGGCGGACTTAATGCCTTAGGCATTCTCTACCAGTCAACCAAGGGTGGTGAAGAGATTAGATGGAGATTTTATGTCTTTTGGCACCAAATAATGTAGACGGATTAATATTGTATTGACACTGAATATACGGAACAACGATATTTCATTGGTTAACAGTAAAACGATTGTACAAACCAGCTTATATAAAACATATTAAGTATATCCAATTTGGCAATATAGCCATTTGGAGAAATAAATGTCGAACTCATGCATTTTGCCATAAATAAGTTGAAGACTTATATTGGCGGTGACATAAAAGAAATAGTTTAGCAAAACACAAGTGAGAGGTAGAAGTCTAGGTTACTTTATTATAACAAAAATTATATGTTCATTTGTCTATGCCTTGCTTGGAATACCAAAAATATACCAAACATTTCATTTTTGTAAATTTTCTAATGAAAGAAAATCTCATAGTTTGTGTATTTGTTTAGTTTGATAAATCACCGGAGTTTTGTAAGTTTTTCGGAATAGAACTAATAGATTATTTGAATGGTTTGTCATCTGTGCTACTAAAGAAACCAATAATACTCTACGAAATCTGTTGGTTTTGAATGTTGAAAGATGGTTTTTTCCTTCTAGCAACACCTCCCTGATTTTGGCCCGCAAAATGGCCGTTATCTAGTGATGGAAACTCTCTAATCTCACAAATTTATACAGTTATTTGCAAAACTGTACGCTAGTAGGTATTATCCTATATCACACTAATGCCCATTGAAGATCATACCTGTCAGCTTAAAGATAAACAGAAATATTCGGAAAGTGTAACGTGGGACAAAGATAAAAATTAATCAATTCAGAATTTATCACTTCTTTTCAATATTTTAAAGAGTGGACTTACTGCTTTATAATCTCTGTAGTGGGCGACTATGTAGATAATATAATTTATCAACTTCCTCTGTGTTTTATCATAGTGTAAGTCGGTGGGACTTCAAAAAGTTTTTATTAATTATTTTCTAGTTAAGATTCGGCACTAGAAAAGGCTTTTGTCGCTATGAATTATTGACACAGATTGACAGTTCTTGAATTTATTATAATGAATCTGAATGGCGACGTTTTGTGTGAAAGGATTATCCAATATAACTAGTTGGTTTTACAACTACATCGATTTTAAATTAAAGATGGATGTCTGGGAATTTGTGATAAATTAAAATAAAATTTCTAAGTTGCAATTTAGGTAGGTAGTTCTTAATTTTTTCTAACTTGTTTTAGGAGCGTTCATCCCGCTCAGGATGGCAACGTCGCATTTCTAGTGATATTTCCTGATTATTTTATAATAATAATATCATTATTGATCAAGTAACTTGACTCATTTGTGTTAGTAACAATATTTCTTACCCCTATGTTAGTATTCCTATTCTAATCACTTAGCCGAAAAACCATGAATATATTTATATGAATCACTGCCACACACCTAACTCCGAGGTGGACAGCTTGCAGCAGCGACTCACATAATACAAGCTAGCAAGTTACAAGTAAAATTTAAAGTAAAGTAGAGTTTACGGGGTTAATTACGATAGTGGGTATATTCCGTTGGATGATAATTTTTACCAAATGCAGGGGCATTTTTATATTATCAACATATTGATTAGACGCCAATTTATCGCCCGCAGTCCCTTTCGCTTTTGCTATATAAAAATGCTACTGCCTTTGGTAGAAATTATCATCCAACGGAATATGTCGCCTATCATAATTGCCCTAGTAAACTATACTATTTTTTTCAGCCAAGTACAAGGTCGTTGGAATTACGTACGGTCGGAACGCTCTTAAGAAGTAGTAGATCATTCGGTATTCCTCCTTTTTCTAGGGTTTTCTTAACGATAGTTATCCATAGTGATGAACAAGATAATTTAAACCTTTTTTTACGTCATTTCCTCTTTAGTTATTCAACATGGCGCCTAAACTACTTGATTGGTTAGTTAATTTAAATATTTTACGTCAAAGGAAATACAGATAAAGAATAACCCTATCAAATTAGTGTTATCTATTAATACAGGAAATATTTGCAAAATAGTTGCAAAACTAGATTCTTTTCTTGTTTTCTCCTTTCAATACCAGTGGTATTAGTTCTTGGTATTAGATCGGAATAAATCATTCATAAATGTCTCTGGGACCAAGAGATCTTGAATCCGTTGTTAATATAATTAAATACTATAAATTGTTTAGTTATATCCTAAAGAAAAAAATAAACAACAATGTTTGTTCAGCATATTTTTGTTCATTTACAAAAATATTTGAAAAATGTTTTAGCAAAATAAGTAATTATGAAACAAGTCAGTATTTAGAAACAGATTTATTACTATAATTCTTTAGTTTCGCGGAGACGGGCGTGAGAAAGTATTAAAACGTATACGTCAACTGGCTATACCACATACCTAATAATAATATTAAAAAAAACAGGCTTCTGTTCACATAGAACTAACGAATGTATAGGTACTAATTTGATGGTTTTAATTTTTTTAGATTCACATCTGCTAATTAGCTTCCTGATATTAATAGAAATCTGGCAAAATGTTGATGAAAGGAGATTTTCGATTTTGGGCTGCCATTATGTACACTATATAGATAAATAGGAAAAATATATGGGATTTTCATAAAAATACAAAGAAATGAATTTACAAAAATGACAATTAACGTACAAAAATGGTCATTTGGGAAGTTTTCTTATAAGTTAACCTCTTTTTTTAGGGCAGCCATGACAGTTGTGTTTGACATGACGTTTGACGACTTTGACAGTTTCAAGGTTCGAGAAGTCACGTCTTTCTTTGATTTTGTCAGATTTCTTTGAATCGTTGTGTTCGCACGTGTTGAATTGGATGTGTTTCGGAGTCTTTAGTCTTATTTTATTATTATAACGAAACCCAAGTGTTTTCGGAATTCGTGTGTTGTTTTTTTATCGCAGATAATACATAGACACGTTCATCAAATGTCATTATCAATGTGACATTTCGCATATTGCTGATCCACCATATTTATGTTGTGTTACTCTCCTTGACAAAGTTAATTTAAATTACAGTGAAAAGAAGTAGAATTATAGAAAGTTATCATTGAAAAATGGTTAGTATATTAATAAACGATATTTACATTATAGTGTAGGTACATATTGCTAGCCCAGGCTTTATACATTTCTAAAACATCGTCTTAATATAGTTAAACTTCGTCATCGGAGTTAAAAAAAAACCTACGTGTTTTTAGTGTGTCGCATCCAGGTCAGAATTTAATAACGCATCTCTTTATTGGAGACTGAAAAGGCTCATATATTTACATGTTTTCAGTTTTGGTTACCTATCAATAGCTTATTTGATGAGAAGAGAGTATAAATAGGCACTGTAGAGACTTTCGCCTACATGGTGTTTCCATGCAACCTCCGCGAGTATGTATTAGATAACAGCCATAAAATTATGAGATAAACACTAAATTACGAATTTAGAAAATAGAAAATAATATAGACTCAGCATGGAGCGTTGACAGTGCGCGTCATCATATAAAATCTATAATAATAATTTATAGGCTTTATTACTTTTTTTTATACGTCTATGGCTTTTTATTTGTTTTTTAAGTCGCGGGCAGAAACTAGTGCTCATATAAAATGATGACGCACACTGTCACAATTAATTACTTATGTGTTAAACTTTAAATAAGCTCTTCTTTGCATTGAACGACTCCGTCACAGCGTCTACGTACCTACTTATATTTAGTTGCCAAATAACTTACCACTTAAATAAAACATCGAGCCTGAAGTAGAATGACTCTTTGTCTTCAACTCAAAACTAAGTACTTATGTGGTTTTAATGATAAATTAAGAAACAAACATTCCATAGCATCTCTTGACCATCAATTATCGCCCTATTTAAATCATTACAGACAACAAGCGTGATTTTTCACCCAAAGATAGAATCAAGCAATTCAAACAGTAGTTTCGGAATTCAACCATGAATTTTACCCAACAAAAACGACCATTAACTAAATAGTCTGATAAAATTGATTACTATTTTGACGGTATTCGGATTTCGTTTATCTGTTACCGACATCTAAGGAACCGCGTAACTGCATTAGCCTTTACAATTTATTGGTACGGTCGCCAACACAACGTTCCACTTTCTTTTTTATTTATAAAATCACTTTTTAACTCAACATCTAAATTGACTCGTAATTTCGCTTTAAATGTTACATTTTTACATTAAATTGGTTATATTTGCAAACTGTAATAAATTGCGTCTGCGGCTGTCTTTTATTGCTTTTACTATCGTTTTTTGATGGTTTGGAGTCCAAAACTATGTAAAAATAAAACGCTTCTTAATTAGAAATTCTAATAAAACTGTTTGACTTGTTCTAAATTATTGTGCAATAAATCGAAAGCAGATCGATGTGTGAACAGATTATGATAATTAAGGCCAACTTTTTTGCCACAAATCGTAATGAATCCATAATATTTATTTATCCGTAAGGGGTTGTGATTCCTGCCGGGGTAGCGGGATTGTCCGAAAGTGTTACCGCTGCCCCGGAACAGAATGGGCTAAGGAAGGAACACGGGTGGGTTTTAGTCAGTAAGAGTCTGACACTCCCTTCCGCTCCACCCAGAGCGGGAGGGGTCATTTGATGATCCATAAAAAAAGGGCTTGTGATTAATAGTGTTCTATCTTACTTATTTTGCATTTTTTCTAAATCTATTCATAGCTTGATCTAAGCACTCACGCCAAATTGTCAATGTAATAACATTTTGTGTACTGTAAAACATTTTTAACGGTTCATTTTTGTCCACCGCTACAATTCTGTTACCATCAGTAACACCGCTATCAAAAGTTATTTGTTGTTTCACATTAACTAAATGTCACAAAGTCTTAACTGAATCGGTAGCTTAATCGGCTGTTAATTTGTTAGATCCGAGACTAAAAGTGCCGCTCTTCTTTATTTATGACTTCATTCGAGTCACCTTGTTTATTTAAATTCTTATTTTTGTCTAAGAGACTATCATTTATGCGCCTTGGGTGAAGTTTCACTGATAACGATGCAATTAAACTTGTTTTGTTTATATTTTAGGTTATTTAATTGGTTTTTTTTGTTGGTGTGCGCAGAAGTGTTTTGAGTTGATTTTAGACTAGGAATTTGTGAAAAATTTGCTGTGATTTGTCAGGAACTTGATTTGTTGGTGTAATATTTAGAATAGAATAGTTCTTTATTTGCACAGAAATTAGGTACAAGTTACAGACGTTAAGTTTAAATTTATCCTATACTGTCTACCTTAACTAAGGCATGCAAACAGTTTTAGCTATAATAATAAAGCCTCATTAATACTTATATTATTAACACATTCAATCAAATCAATATAAGTTTACCATGTCAAGATGGAATTCAGTACATAATTTGAAATAGGCAATACAATACAACCATGATGAATGTTTTAGAATAAATAAACTTTGAGAAACGTCTTGCTTTTTAGGAATACTAGTTTTAGAGCCTTAATGTTACGGTCATAAAATTGAATTCTCGTCCGCAATATAGCATCCATAAATCTCTCACACAAAATATTTTCCACTCTTTGATGTTTTATAAGAACTTAGTTACTAAGTAAATTCTTAATCCAGTATTACAACATCTCATCATCATCAAGCCTACTGCAGTCCACTGCTGGGCATAAGCCTCTCCAATTGCACGCCATTTAATACATTTCTGGGCAGCTATCATCCAACTGCTACCCTTTTTTTTTGGTGCGCGTTGGAAAATCCTCATGGACTTCCTCCATCGTGAGGTTGACAGAGGATCATACCGGACTCTTACCGGCTAAAACTACCGCGGTGTTCCACCTCTACCTATGGCCGGGGGTGCGGGATTCGCATAAGCATTCACCGCTCCCCCGACAGGACTCGACCCGCTGTTCCTCAGTGGGTCGAGGCCTGCCCCCGTGCGGCCATTTCTATAATCGCCACATCCATTCACAAGTGGCACGCGTGGAACTCTGCGGCGCCAACTTGGGCCTGTCTGGTCGGACGACGGACGCCCCTACTAGTCTGCCGCCCGCAGGCCACCTCTCATGGAGGTCGCAGATCATTTTGCGCCCTTCTAGGCGCCCGGTGCTTCTCCCGATACCTTGCGAAGATCGTCGCTCCACCTAGACCGAGGGCTGAAGGGGGTTCTACGTCACGTTTGCCGATTGGCGGTCTCCACTCAAGAACACGTGTACCCCAAAGGTCATATTTTGCGAAGTGCACATTTTGCGTCAAGTGCACATTCTGCGAAGTGCACATTCTGCGTCAAACCCATCTGTACTACGGCTAATTTGGCCGGCACTTAGCTTGCTTATTCTGTGAGCTATGCCGGCAGCAAAACAATTCATATTACGACTTATAATCCTTTAATCCTACGACAAAAATCAAACTAGATTTAGACAAACATACAAAGAGAAACTAATATGAAAATCGATCGCAATTGATTTACATTCCGTGTTAATTATGAACGCATAAACAGACAACGTATTAAGGCATGCACCACTTGTTTAGGCATGCGCCTGATGGGAATAGGGTTTTCACACTCGAGAAAATTGTACGTATTGCTCAAACAAAGGAGTTGACAAGTGGATAGTAGTTAATTTTTCATGACAGTAGTCTGTAACGTGTTATTTAAGAAAAAAAAAAGATAGTTTCCTGTACCCCACTTTCCACTTTGCTTATATCAAGCTTCTGCCCGGGACTTTTTCCGCGTGAAACTTCTTGTTTTAACATAAAATAATATAACCTATGCTACTTATCAATACTGTAGCTTCATATTGGTGTACGAATTTTCGGAATCGGATCAGTAGTTCTAAAGATTGCCCCCTACATAACAAATTTTACCTCCTTATAATATTTTATTTCGCCCGCGCTTGCACCCGCGTAAGTTTCGATCCCGTGAGAATATCGGGATAAAAAGTATCCTATGTGTTAATCCAGGAAATGGTATATCTATGTGCAATTTTTTATCGAAATCTGTTCAACGGTTTACGCGTGATTGAGTAACAAACATCCAAACATCTTCACAAACTTTCACATTTATAATATTACTCCGCGGTTCACCCGCGTAAATGTCGATCCCGTGAGAATATCGGGATAAAAAATATTCTATGTATTATTCTGATGTATAAGCTATATTACTGTAAAGTTTCATCAAAATCCGTTCATTAGTTTTTGCGTGAAAGAGTAACAAACATCCTCACAAACTTTCGCATTTATAATATTAGTAGGAAATAGGATAGGATAGTAGGATTACCCCTTGTATTTATTTTACAGGTGGGGACCTAATTCAACAATGTAGTCACAATTTCCATACTCACGAGTCGCCACCCAAAAACCAACTAAACACCACCACTAACAAAAATGAAATATTTTTAAACAGTATAGATAACACGCATATTGCATTTACTAAGTCATGTCTTATTGTTTTTTTTTTATAAATTTGACTTACCCATAAACGACACTAACAATTTTCGAAATGCTACCTTCACTAATCCGAGCAAGTGACAACCCTACTTCCAGATAAAGTTTGCCCGATGTACCGATCGGATTAGCATACATAATACCGTTATCCGTTACGAATTCTTTGTCGGTCTTATTAATAAGCAAATCTATGAAACTCGTCGCTGTACTTGCGTCTGGTTTTATCTTGCATGCCCTCTTTGAGTGTTGACGTAATAGGAGCAAAGGGAATCGGTGGATGGGACGAGAGACGAAGGAAATGTTTCCAGTAATAATAGTATGTTTCTAGTTTGTTTTGTATTTTGTGTCCAAATAAACTTTATTTTTTCTTTCTTTTATTTTATTTCTTTTCTTTATTTATTTTCTTTCTTTTCTTTCGTTTCTTTCTTTTCTTTATTTCTTTCTTTCTTTATAGCGTGTTGTCTATACATTTTATAAATTGAAGTCGTTTATCGTGTCTCTTTGTGTGACCGCATTGTTCTTCTAAACTACTCAACGCACTTTGATGCGGTTTTCATCATCATTTAGATTATTTATTCCTGAAGGTTTATGTGTATTAACGATTAAAATATTAAACTTTATAATTATAATACAGAACTCTAGGATATTTTTTCAAGTCGTATGTGCGAAGCAGGGGCGGGTCTCAAGTGAAGAAAAATAAATTTTAAAAGAAAAAGTATTATTCTCGATATCTATGTTCTCTACAGTTGATAGATTGATTATTTATTTTAGATATGGTGTATTTTACCACAACCTAAATAATTAACACTACAAATCGATCTTTTGTGCCTACCAGGTTTATTAAATCGATACCTGTATTTTTTGTGTGCATCATTGAGCGTTAATGTTCGGTACGGTAGCACAAAATTATGATTTATTCTATCAATGATAAAATTGGTTTTTAAATGGGTTTTTATTATTTATCGCCTTTTTTGTAAGGGTTGCTTCTGTAACTACTTTGCTAGATTCTGGTGGCTACAAATTATATTAAATAGGGCTGATCAAAGTAGTCATGCCATTAGTTTTTTAGTACCGTGGAGTTTCTTGCCGGTGTCCTCCATAGGAAACGACCAATTGGAACATAACACCTCTAGCTTCTGACATTCCATAAGTGCCCACGTAGGTTTATGTGTAATAAAATATTTCGGACTTTTTAAGTCCTATAAAAAATCATAAATACAAATCAATACCTAAATAAAAAAAAAAACTAAAATAATTGATATTAAAGTACCTACCTCATACTGCGAAAGTATCTCTAGATGTAACGTTTTGGTGTAGAAATGAACCGAGAAGACATACTTTAAAAAAGTTTGGTGTTGAAGTTTGTAGTCGAGCGATAATCGCTTGAATTACCTACAGTATATATATTTTCACTTTATCACAAAAAATCGCAATATATTAACTAAATAAACCTCTTTACATGGCCCTCTCTCTAAACAAAAGGATAAACCAATAAAGACCCGGTTTAATTGTGCGTGTACCAGATCTGGACCATGTTAACTGTCTTTTATACAATTTAACGACTGTCCTTAGCACTACATGGATGTTTAGCACTAAATTGGTCATAAATTCTTGTGTTTCCCAGATAATAATGTTTCGATAAACTTTCAAACACAAATACAGGCATTATTTTTTACAATAAAAAAGTTTTATTTTATTTTTTTAACTCGTTACATTACCTCTTGTTGAATTTTTAACAAGATTTTAGTTTTCTGTTCTATTAAACATGATTCTCTTTTTAAATATGAACCTCCCAATACTTTTTCTTTTTTTTTTATTCGATTGAGGAAGAAAAGGATTGAGAAGTCTACAGTTACATCATTTAAATAAATAAAAATGAGATGCTATTTTTTGTTGTAAAATGTTCGCTTTAGTCTGAATTAGGTTTTTATGGAAAAAAAAATAGAAAAGGTTCCCGGAAAATGTTCAAATTCGGGTAAAACTGAACTTCCTGTTTTCTATGGAAGTTTTGTATGAATTATTGAAATTTGGACGGGTCAGCTAGATTGTAAATATTTTTCCGAAACTCAATTTATTAAAAAGAGTTCAATGCTTTGTAGTCTTTTTTTTTAAACATAGATCGTGTATGAGCAAAGAGCTAACGACAGCATGCTATCCGACATGTAATTAGGTACTTCATGTTATGTCTATATTGTTTATTAAGAACTAACGGCACTTGGACTAACTAGCGCACTGTTTGTTTTATACGCTCACATGTTTTCTGATGGGCGATAATGTTTTTAAAAATCGTTTACTATTAAACATATATCACGTTTAGCTTATTTTTTTAACACACTGTAGTCATTACTTTTTATGAATTTGTGTTATGTGTTAGGAACAGTTATTTTAAGAGTCAGGTTTTTGAGACCATTTTAAGCTTGAAGAGGTAGGTTAAGCAATAGGTACCTGTACCTACCTATGTACAGACGCCAGCATAACAAGCTACTACAATCTGTCAAATTTATTCAATAGGTTTTCAACTTTATCGCTAAAGCGTAAGGTTCAAAGTTGATTGGGAAAATTTGACATTTTCGGGTAGCTTGATGTGCTGGTGTCTGTACCTATAATATTACAGTATAGTGACTTGAAAACATTATGTCTGGGTCAAACGTGGTGGTGCTATACCTATAAATGCGTTACTGTTCGATATCCGTGGTTACTGTCTATTGCACACACGGATATCGATTGCACACCTGTGTAAAAAACTTATTTCTGTCATCATAACCCTTTTTCTTTTAGGAGTTTATCTGACCATGCATTCCCAAATAGCCCCAAAAGGATCTAACACCGATAAATATTTTCGGTAACCCAATAGGTACGCCCCTTGGCAACTTGACTTATATAGCACAATTAATTTGAAACAACATCCCTTAACGAAGCCGCAGACTCCAAACAGGTACCATAATCAAAAAAACGTCCACAATCATAAAGTTCCAGGTCCAAATCAGTAATATATGGTCCAATTTGATCTTATCTCAACTACTGGAAGCATTTCACCCAAAAAAGGGAACGCAGAAGCCGAACAATCAAGCTGTCACAATTTTAATCAGAGCCCCGGCGAATTCTATCGCTTTTTTCACTTTTGGATTCCCTCGCGACGTAATAATTGCGCCAAATCACTGGCTTGGGATGCTGTTCGTGTGTGTAGCTTTATGTGGCACTGTCTATTATATTTGATTTGTCTTTTTGGTTTTAGAGGGTGCAGTAGTTTATGTTTTGTGGATAGTACTAATTTAGGGAAAGGTTAAAGGGGACCGGGTGATTTGGAGATTATGATAAAATGCTACCGAGATATATCTTTGTGTTTTTGTCATTGAAATGTCTCTTCACTATTGCATTATACTTTCCTACAACGTATAGAACTATGTGAAATGCAGGTAAAGCAAAACCTGTTAAAAATGTTTATAATGTCATGTAATCCTCGATGAGATAGGTCTTACAAAAGTGCCCAACACTATGAGAATAAGAACATTTATCCGAAAAGAAAACCATTTACAATCACAAAGTTCATCCAAGTTCAGTTGAGCTTCTTAAGGCTCGAGTTGAGTTGCACGATTACTGACAAATACGTGCACTGGCTAGACAGGTCCACTCAATCTGTGTGGTTCTTTGCTCAAAAGACCATTTCAGACACCAATCTACATGGTCTTCTCATGATCTGACCAAGATTACGTCTGGACTTAAAAAGAGACTTTGACCTCTGAGTTTGTTTCAGCCCTTCTTCTCTGAGTAGTCAGATAAGAAACGCCAACCTCATCTAGTATTTAAAATATGATTGACGTGTAAAAGTGTTTGTACAAACCTACTTACTGAAATAAAATCATTTATCAAACAACAACAATGAATGAAAGTTAACACTACCGGCCTTTCTTTCCCCCGTGTTACATGACTGTAAAGAATGCGAAATCGTTTAATATGCAACTGCAAAAAGTATACAGCGGCCGAGTATTTTAATTCTGGCCGAAGTCGTAAGCTTTGTAATTATCCCGTAATTGGTGGGCTGGACAGGCCAGTAGCAGATATATCACGGGATGAGCCTTAGAATTAAACTGGAGCATATTGTGAGTGGATTTAAAATTATATTAAAACGTGTAGAAGGATTTTATCCTGTAGCTCTATGTCATGTTTTTTTTTTTTAGTTTAAAGTAGTAGTTTTTTAGTTTTTGAGTTGCGTTGTTTCTAAACGAGCTTCTTCAATTTTCTTTGTTACTGTTAATTTCTTATTTTCAAAGATAAGGATATCATTGGAGATAGACAATTTAAACTGACGATGACGCGACATTGTCCGTTGCGTCATCGTCAGTTTAAAGTCTGACTTTGACTGTTTTACTGACTCAAATGCAGTTCATAAATTTTACAGTAGCACCTTCTATTGTTAATATCGATTTTAGTACCAATGATGCAGTTCTTTGACCAAAAATCAGTCATGCGCCTTTCTCGTGCCCATATTCAGCCCACCACGACATAGCCACTCCTAAGAACTATTGTATAGTTAATACCCAATAACTAAAACCGTTTCAAATGACAGCTATATACAATTAAATTCCAACAAGTCTTTATATCGTTTTTGTCAATGTGCACCCAGACGGAATCACGACTCGATGGCGATCGAAACGTGAGACCACAAATAGATTTACTTGTAACACAATTTTAACGGTCTTCAATAGATTAAGTTCCCTGCAAGCAGTAAGGTTGGAAGAAAAACTGAGGTGGTTTGGTCTGTATTTTTTTAATTTTTCGTTTTCCATACAAAGTGACTTGATTGCAATAAGTGGAAGGATTGCCTGCGAGATACAGGCACTGATGGACGCTCCTGATGGTACCAAACTCATCGCAAAATTCTTGGACGACTCAATTTATATTTCTATCAAGACGCTAAGGAGAAGTACCTAAATGCACGCTGCTATTTTTCATCATAGAACTCTATGACATACATACCCTTCGAGAATCTAACCTCTCGGTCTATTCAGTATGATTATGTTTGGGATGCATAAAGAAGCCTCCTCTTGTAGCGCAGTTTGTTCCGCCAGTTACTCAACTGAACCGAGCGCTCGGCGCATCCTGGACAGTCACATCCAACACCTTATTTGACTGGCCAATTCATCCCTTGCGGTGGTAGGGCTAACGCCCGCCTGGTTTGCGACCACCCTCCTACCGGAGTCCGGCGTCAAGCAGCCTGCTGTGTTTCGTCGATGCGTGGGGAGGCACGTAATCACCTCATAATAATCTCGTTCCATCATAGACCTCATCCATCGCTTTCCATCACACGTGATCAAGGTCAAGAGCGGGCCCATTCAGCAATAAAAAATAAAAATAAAGTATTATGTAGGTGTGAATTTAGTTTTATAGGTTTGGCCAAATGTAATTCATTTAAATTAAATTATATACCTCTATCTCTTTCCATCAATCAAATTATCATTCCCCCTTTACATAGTTTTATAAGCAGTAGCATCAATTTATTCAGTGTTTGTTAAATTAAAAGGTGTGGACAGGTGTGACATGGTCTACTGCTTACCCCTCTACAATATCACACGTGGTATACCCAACCGTGACATATGCCACGCTTGGCTATTATTGCCACTATTGTAGCGGTGTATTATGGTATTCATAATTATCATGTTGGTAAGCCCTGTTTGTTTACGCTTCTAATTTCATTTAATTTGGTCCAGTACTGGTTCTTTTTACGAAAAACAGGCAATCGTATCTAAAACAAGGGTTTGTGCAGAGAACTTTAAATGACAATGTCACACAGGCACGTTTTCCGCTAAGATATGACATTTTCCGAACATTTTAACCTCCTAACCGGTGCTGGACCGGATATATCATTTAAAAATTCAACTCAGATATGTCCTTAATCTAACATAGGAATAGTAGGAATATTTGAAGATTAGTCTTCTCATCAAAAAACCATTTTTTTTACTTCATCGCTTTATGTCGAATTCTGGATTAAAAGGGTGTGACTTTGACCTACCCTTGGACGTCCTTTACCCGAACAAGTGTGACATGGTCTACTGGTTACCCCAGCACGATACCGCACGTGGTATACCGGACCGTGAAATATGAGTTCCCCTTCGTCACGGCTCGGTATACCACGCAATTTATATTATGTGATTAGCGGATAAAGAGCAATTTATGGTTATTGTTTGTTGAGCAATGTAATTGAAACAAATTTTGTTTGGAATGCTTATATGTACGAAAAATCTGTGTATGATCTGAGTGCAAGTGCTTATTATAATACAATTACAGCCACTGATCAGATGGCCAAATCCCGTAATTAAAAACGTTCAAAATCTAGTCGCAATCTCATCTCAGCGACAATCAATGTCAAAAATCTAGGGATATTGGAGGTATTTTTGACAGACTGAAACTGAGATGAGACTGTGAACGTTCTTAAAATTACGAGAATTACCCCACTGGTGTTTGCGTCAGAGGCAATTAAATTTGCTACTGTCAGCTCTCTAAGTTGACGCTGGTGATTATAGCACTGCGTGCCGTATGGTTGAGAACATACCTTGTACATAGTTCATAAAACAAAAAAATTGTTTATAAGGGAGGAACGGTAAAATAACACACTGTCAAACGCCGATATTTTGAAAAGAATTGAACTTCCAAAAAAGGATTTTACACACTAAACTTGTTCCTAAATTACACCGGCAGTAATTCACCAGTAATTTAATTATCACGGTAAACATCACATTAATTACTAAACAACACGCTAATCGTAAACGATGACAGCAATGACATGGTCTACCGCCCACCCCGGTAGCATACCACAACGATACGGCTCCGTCACGCGTGCAATACCCCTCCGTCACGGTCGGTACTGCACGCGATTACCGTGTAAACGCCTGTAACGCGTGTTAACAAGCAAATTGCGTGTTTTATAGTCACTTAATTAAATTATTGACTTTTATGATACGCTGTTTGGTTTTTTTAGTCCGAGGGAATATTATTCATACTTCTGCGTCAGTAAAAGAGTTTAGATAAATTGTTTATAGGACTGGCATGATTACAAGTAAGGGCTTTTCGTAAGTTGCCTAATACCTGAATCATGTGAAAATTAACGTGAACCGAACATAGCGATGGTCTTTTCTCTGCGCTTGTTTTTTGTTTTTTGAGCACAAAATATGAAACGCAGAGGAAAAATCCTTAAAAAATCCAGTTTCGATCTTCAAGCTCCCTAAACTTGATGTACCTACCTATTGGTAAATCAGGTAAATGCTACTGATTTTATTGATGCAATGGTGCTCTAAGAATAGGGGCTCAAACGGGAATACTCCTAATATACGGATTATAGCCATTACTAGGCTCAAATTTACCAAATACTGCCAATAACTAACCTTTTATTACCCCTAGATATTACCAGAATCAAGTGCAGAAGATTACACAGCACCAACGTAATCGCTACTATCAATCTCTATCTTGCATCCCTGTCTTGCATACCACTTTCCGCAAATAGTGGTATCATTCATATCAGAGACAGGTCATTTTAAAACTGTCGAAAGTGGCTCAGACAAAGTGGCAAGCTCACAATCATTGCAACCGGTGGTACTGACGAAATGAGATGCAATTTGAGACCATGACTGTAACATTTGGGACTTCAGTGCTAGCCTTTAGGCTATGTGTGGGGCGAATTATGAACAGATGGCGAGAATGAGAATTTGAAGTAAGGTACCATGAGCAACAAAACATATGAAAAGGGGTAGTGACCTCTTTCAATTGTGTTTACCGCAATTTAAGTGTCACCAGTTTTTTTTTTTCAGAAAACTTCTGAAAGCTTCGCCTAACAAAGTTATTTTTACTGCCACTTAGTTGACTTTTTTTTATAGTGAGAATTGTTATGAGACATAATGTAACTCCCTACTATAAGTTCCTCCTACCATTTCTAGTAGAGCCTGTAAAAAATATTGAACTAGGACACCTGTAATCTTTCTTTTCAGGATAGCATTTTCATATTTCGGAAGTTTTCATAAATGGTCCAAAGAAAAATTAATTCGGTTGTAAAATCAATATAGAGATTACTCCCGCTACGTCCACCTCTTACAACTTAGACCATACCCAGTCCCTATGTCCAGTTGCAGTAATACGATGTTATTACAGTGCACCCGCGGCCTTCACGAACTTGTACCATTTTCGCAAATTGTTTCCAGTGCTTATCTAGGCACGTGCTCTATCCGCTCTTAAATTGTAGTTTTCCTTGAATCTGTGCATTAGAATTGTTTGAACTTTGAAGTTAGTGTAGTTTCTGAGTAGGAATAAGTCACTGATTCTATAATTATTTTTCAATAGTGTTGGCACTCCTTGCATCGAGTGCCAACACTTTAAAAAAACAGTAACACTCCAGGAGTGCGGACAGAAGTGAAAACAAAACACAAACAGAATACTTTGCCATCACTCACTGACATATCGGAAATACATTAAAACCGAGTACATCCCGAAGACAGTCGAACACATCCGAAGCGGTATCGTTACGGTAACAGTGGCACGAATTCAATGGTTTTTCCCATCTCAAAAAATGCCTAACGTGCCTAAAGAAGTTTTCACTTCAAAAAAGTATAGGATGTATGACTTATTGCTAATTACCAATAGTTTTCTCGTGGAGATAAGATTCGGTGGTCATTAAGCTAGGTGTTGCTGTTGGTTGCCTATCGTGCGCCGGTTATAATGACTTATGATCAGATCGGAAAGGCACATAACGAAATTATAATGCCTGAAAAAAATCATGTTTATTTCAGAGCAAGATCATAGAGTAACCAAACGTGCGCGTGATTTTGGTTTAGGTACTATTTCTCAGAAACAATATTTTCCTTATAACATTGAGAACACGATATACTGAAACATTTAATAGACTCCTAGTCTTTAGTAGCTTTTTTACTATTTTCTGATACTAGATTGTGTATAAAAACTATGTATAGACACGTGCTAAGTGGCAGACAAAAGGCTATTTGGCCGAAGTTATAGTAAAAAACAGGCTCCAAATAATTTGAGTCCTACATTACTATTAAGTGACAAAAGTTTTCTATGTTTCAATTCGGATAGCAATTTGTGCTTTTTTGCAGACTTTTTTCAGATACCTGTAGGTATACGATGAATTGGCTATAATATAATACATAATAGCAACAGTAACTCGCCTTTTTTGTCACTACCCATATAAGTATTAAAATATAATTAATCAATACAAGTACCTACACAAAAAAGTTATTATAGTAGCAATCGACCATCTTTCTTTTCAATATTTATTTCAATAGGTAAGTAGGTACCTATTTGTAATAATTGCAAGGGTTGGATGAAGGTGAGTCAAGAAAAGGATGCCTGGAAAGATTTGGGGGAGGCCTTTGCAATGGGACAGCAAAGGATAATGACAAAAAAAGTATTTCAAGTAATTACATATTTAGGTCACTTTATAAAGATATAACTTATTTGCATTTGCATATACCAAAATATATTTTTAATTATAGTTTTCAAACAAAATCTTAAATCTTACAGAACCCACCAGAATTCTACCTACCTCGACGAAAAACGCGTGAACGCAATCCATTATTTTCAAAAATTTTGAAATTCAAATCATTTGATAGTCTAACGAGCTTTTTTACATGCTTTCTTTAGATATAATGACTTGCGCGCACGAACGCATTCGCGTGCAATTTGGTCGGCGTGCGGCAAATAATCGCTACGGGCGACCGCGCGTTCAATCATGCCTTTATTTAAGGTTGGTTCTTACTGCGCGTGTGGGTGATAAATTCAGATTTTAAGTGGTTATTATTTAAAAGAAAATATGGCTTTCATAACGCACTGGGCACTGGCCAGCTGTCTGGAAATTATAAGCTACTGTTTAGCGACATTTTAATTTCTAATAGCCTGGGGATTTTACGGATTAAAACTGATGCCTGCTAAAAAAGACCAAGAGCGGCAAAGTATTGTTTTGAAAATAGCTTTTTTTTCGCTTGGTCCTAGAACACACAAAACACAGTTGGAGGTTAAGGAAACACATTTCACAATCACTATACCTACGAATAGCCTTAACGTAGTTAGTCAGCCCATTTTATTTGGGAGCCCACAATTTTCTCGGGTAGTGGAACCCAACCCTATCCCCAAGTGCCCAACATGTGCTGTCAGAAATGCGCGCCCGGGGCACGGACGCGCGTTTTGGCTTCTGTTTAAGAACTCTTTTGAAATTAGTGTATTATTTTTGATATATGCAGTTCATGCATATTTTTATATTGGAGTGGCTTACCAATAACAAAAAATGCCGTGAGCTACTGGAAGTAATTACTGATTGGTTGAGAGGAAACTAAATGTCGAAAGGATTCCCTTACACGAAGGGTCCATGCATAATAAACAACTTTATTTATTTGGTTGAAACTTCAAGGGCTTGTGAAAAATGAAAATAACTTAGTTTTAACCTGTTCAGTTGAATTTTCTATCTTTAATGAACAGTCTTAGGCTGAGCAGTTTAAATCTCAACTTTAACTCTCTTATAAACTTATAACAATAGCTTTTGCCCGCGAAATCGCCCGCTTGAAGGTCCTCGTTTTAATATCAAACATATGGCACTCGGCAATAATATAGCTTTTTATCAGTAAAATAATTTTCGGAACCAGATCATTAGTTCCGAAGAAATATCCCCTACACTCAAACTCACGACCTCTTTATAATATTATAGACATAATATGCAAAATATTTTATTTTCCAATTTAACACATGACATATTGCACCGAAAAAAAAATGTATTGAAAACGGTCTTCACAAAAACTAGGAAATCTATCAAAATATAAGCTGCCAGTCTTTTCAATCTCTCAATAGTTCGAGTTTCAAAAACATGACAAGACATTATTATTTTCTAATCGTCATTTGTTTAAATTATTCTTCCTTATTGAAACGATTAAAACAAAAACCTATCAAACAGAAAGTCGTGATGCTCATAGGAACGAAAATACGAAGCAATTATTAGTTAAAAGGTTCACGGTTAGCAAAAGCACTTTGAATTTAAAATTTAAAACAGTAGTGAATGAGAGTCGTTACTGCGATAAGAATTCAGTGCAACCAGTTGGAATGGCTGACATTACTGACGTTACACATCTGTTATACTATTTATTTGTTAAGGGACTTGCAGAATGGCTTTTTTTGTTAGTAGGTACTTGTTTGTAGTGTTATTATGTCAACGAATCTAAGCAATTTTAATATGGATTAGGTCGCTTAGTAACGGCAGTAAAAGGGATAGCGACCACTGACTGGACAGGTCCACTCAATCTGTGTGGTTCTTTCCTCAAAATACCTTTTCAGATATCGATCAACGTGGTCTCACCAAGATTATGTCTGGACTTTAAAAGAGACTGTGACCTCTGAGTTTGTTTCGGCATTTCTTCTCACAGTAGTCAGATAGGAAACGCCGACCTCATCTAGTTTTTAAAATGTGATTGACGTGTAAAAGTGTTTGTACGAACCTACTTACAGAAATTATTATTTATCATTGTAAATTAAAAGGTTTTGTGTAAAACTGATCGCAGTAGAATAGAATACTTTTTATTAGTACCTACACCATATAAATTACAGATATAAATATAGAAATTTTACAAAAGGTGACACAAAGGTCAAAAACAAGGGGTTTACAAAGGTATTCGTTGCATCTTTTAGCTCTAGTCTCTAGTATGTCTTGTCAGTTTGGTTTAAACAAAACATAACCTTTAAAGAAATCGAAAAACTAGCAACTTTACTACCTACTCATCTAGGTATTTATTTTACCATCCGCTCAACTGTTGAAAAATCAAAATTTGAATTATAACAATAGAAATTCAATTGTATCTCATTAGCCACAGTTGAGCTAGTATCAAATCCACTGTATTCAAAAAACAAGAATTAAATTTAAAAACACACATTTTAGACAAAAACCTGCAATTCATTGCTATAAAAACGAATTTAGAAACTAATTTGAGAAACATCACCACAAAACCAATCCAATCCCATTTAAAATTCATCCCGCCGATAAAATCGTAGCTACCGTCCGTTCAATGTGAACGGTACGTCATACGGAGCGTGCGCGAACGGCGAACGATTTGACGCCTCAGGCGCAGCCGCTTCTGTAGATCCGATCGTGATCGCTCGCGGTGCGCCTGCGCTGCCGAGTGCGAGGTGAGAATAGCAGCGCGGTAATGTGACAGCGAAATTATGATATTGTTTATTGAGGATTAGGGTGTTTAGGTAACAGTAAGTAGGTGTCCAAGAAGAATATTCTTTTTCGTTAAAATTGGAAGTGAATGAGTTAAATTTTTTCCGCAGACGATATGAAAAATAAAAAATTTTAGGACATGATTCATTTTGATAGTTGAAAATAACTTACTGGATTCGAAGCAATATCCCTGAGATCAAGTCTCGCTCTCACAGTGAGGAGGCCTGTGTCCCAGCAGTGGGAACGTTAAAGGCTGATTATGAGGTCTAGTCGATTTATTGCCTACACAAAAAATAATTCCAGTCGAAATCGTTACTCATTAGAAAAACTGAATGGATTATATTAACGGTCACAATCGATTCGAGATGTCACCGAGACATAATAATCGGTACTTTCGTTACTTTCCCAATGACCATTCCAGGTCGATCAATATACGAACGCTTTTTAACTCCCTCACGATTGACGTCAATTAAATTTGATAGAGACCATTTAGGAGATTGATTAAAAATCGATACAGAAATCGATTGCGGCAATCGGTAATGAATTCGGATCGACTGACGACGAGACGTACGGAATTTTAAGTTGCTCTATAACGACTCTTAGGGCGTAGTTTGTTAATAAAGTTTATTTTATAGCCATAACGAAGGTTTATAATGCTGGGTAACTAACAGTATTTATCATAATTCACAGGTTGAAAAAAAATTTTTATTCTTCACTAATTGATATGGCAAAGAAATCGATTGGAAAAGTAACCTTGTTTTCTTTGAGTTGATTGAGTTTGAGTTTGATATTTGTACCGAATACTTTAATTGGAGTGACTTAACGGTGATTTCTATTTCTCTTCAAGCCCTTTTTTACTTTCGAGAGTTGGAAGTAATATTTCTTATTGATAAATGCATTGCATTTGACTTTGATAAATATTCATTCGATTTTTTACATATATTAGTAAACCGATTAACACTTCTTCTTTGTAAGTGGCTACATACTAGGTTAGGTGATCAGAGATAATTTATTTACGCATTTTTTTCTTTCGCCTGTCAATCCCATTTTCTCTCTAGGTATATCACGTGATTTGATTGATGAGAAATATTTTTTTTATTATAATATTTACATAATTTAAAAGCTAACAGTAACGCTGCCAGCCTTCTGGGCACTGTTCCTTTTGAAAGCGATGCGAACGAATTTTTGCGACCCTATGATTCTATATTTCATTTTTTTAAGACTGGGAAATAATATAGTTTTATTACCTCTATACATTCTATATTGTGCCTTCTTTCACAATCAACATGCCCAGTGAGTCACACTGAAAGAGTGTGGCCAAAATTTGACCCTATATTTATTTGGTTCCCATACCCAGTGGTTAGGCGTGCATCATATGGACAAAAACCCGACGTCACAAAGGACTGCAGACGGTTGCAATTTATTCTAAATAACGGGATCACAGATTTATGGGGACCACTATGCGAATCTGAGACAAAAAAGCGGCCGATTGACGTTTTGTTTTCGAACTGTAATCCGGTGTTTAATAAGTCGGTTTTTTCGTGTGCTGTGGCATTGAAGTAATAGATTTTTTTCAATAATCGAGTACTTTTCCATTTACTACCAGACAATTATCCTCCAAGTTAATAAACTAGAGAGATTTGAAGCAGTAGATTTGTCCTTTATAATTCCTCACTCTTCTTTTCTTTTTTTAGCTTATTTTTTGTCTCTTGTTGTTTTTTTTAAATCATGCCTAGTTTACAAAATAATCACAAAATTAAACAACTTATAAAAAAGTGAGTTAATCGATCTTGTTAGTACCTAATTCGTTTTCGCTCTGGTTTCGCACTAACTGAAACGGCTGCTTACACCGAAACCACCGGGATCATAAACATTTTTTATGTTTGACTTTTTTATTCTCAGATCGACAAAGAAATAATAAAACTCCCATAAATCGATTGATTATCATTTTTCCATAAAAAAGTCAACACCAATCAATTTTTTTGATAAACATTATTAAAAACCAACAGTTGTCGTTCGTTCTGATGAGATTTATACACAAAATCATATATTAAAAATTAATAGACCGATCCGAGTACAATATCAGCATAAATTTACATATTTATTGTACTTTAGCATAATTATTTTGTGGCCATATCTAATTTAAGTACTACCTGTTGAATATTCATACTTATTAAAGTTATAAAAGCTTATCAGAGTTAAATAAATTGCGGCTAAATAAATATAAAACGATGTTGTTTACGTGTCATTTATATTTTAACTATGTCGTTAGGGATTGTAAATAAAAGTCAGTTTCGTTTAAAGTTGTATGGTAAAAAGAGAATTTACGTTTTGCTATTGATTGGCGGAGACTCTAGACGTTTGGATTATTGTACCAATATTACTCCCTAGTTAAGAGATCATGAAAATTAGGATCGTAGTTTACAACCACTGATAAACCTACATACGACTTAAAAAAAAAACAATTCATTTTGGCATAAAAATCCTTGCAACCAAAATTCGTTGACACATATTTCAAGCTCTGTTTAGGTAACTCTTCAAGATAACATTTAGGTACTATCAGAAAAAAAGAACATATTACAAAAATAGATATCGCACATCACACAAAATACCTCTTCAATTAACTAAGTTTGCGCAGCTAGCTGTACTTTATCTCATTGGCTGTATCAGGTCCGTTAATTGCAACATGGCGGATTGAATCTTGCGGCTCGGAGCATGCGCCGGCGTTCATATTTGTTGTAATTTTCACGTCATTACGCATAACCTAGCGTTGGCGGTTTGTTGAAAGCGAACACAGAACAAATGGAGCAGATACGACAGTGTGAAAGTAGTTGATGTCTGCGCACGATTATCTTGGTGTAGATATTTGATTTAAGATTATGTCTGCACGCATGTTTTGCGATGTTTGCAGAATAGTTATGACAATGTTGCTTTGGATTAGTTAACGTTAAGCTGTAAAAGCTAGAAATAATTTGGTATTTAAATCAATTCAAAAGTGTCGAAAGTTAATTTTATTTTGACAATGAGCCAACGAACAAAATATGTACATCTATGAAATAGAGCATTTCTACTAATCAAACAGTCAAACATCTTTAAAAAAAATGGAGATTTAAGACTGCCTACTTTTTAACTAATATCAAACTGACAGACAAGCTTTAATTAAGTCACAGATATAAATAACAGTTTAAGGCCGCAAGCTTAATTAATTTAGTCACGATGGAGCCCATATTAATTTATCAAAAGTTTGGATCAGACATTAATCATAATCTTACTCTCTATCTGATGACATCATTTCTTAATCTGACAGTATTAGAATATGAGAAGACAACATGTTTTATGTCATTGACATGTCTTTACCTTAAACAAATAGCTTAAAAAGGGCATCAACAAAAATATAGAAAAACAGCCTTTATAACAAAAAATCAGACAGATTAAAAAAAAACAATCAGGCTTCGACTTCGCGCATAATTTTTATTTAATAAATTCTCTAGCTGTTGCCCGCGACTTCGTCTACGATTCAGGATGAAAAGTAGCCTATGTCCTTCTCCCGGTCATGGTCTATCCATATGCCAAATTTAATCCAAATCAATTCTAAAGTTTCTAATATAATTCAATTATGATTCGAAAGACACGTGGCGCCATCTATTATCTATTATTACGTTATTGTTGTTTTCCTCGGGTAAAGCACTTTTTTTCGGGTTGAAAGGTGTTCAATTTAAATTTTATGTCCGTTTCTGTACACCTGACAACGTATAAGCAAAATTTCGGGATGATCGATTCAGTGGTTTAGGCGTGAAAAGGTAACAAAGAAACTTACTTTCGCATTTATAATATTAGTTAGGATATAAAACAAGAACCGACAGGTTTCATTTTACTACCCAAGTATCCAGTCCACCCACAAGGGTATGCAGCTCCAAAGATAATACCAACAGTAACCTTAAACAGCTTCCCATCAGGTCTTTAACTACTGTCCTATCTGCACTAACAAGTTTTAATCTTTGACACATAGGATTAGAGAAATGCACGGGCAATTTTCATCGCTTTTATGATAATGTGGTTACGAGTATTGCGCTCAGAACATTTTACTACTAATGCCTTCTGATATGGATGACTGTTATCTTAAATTGAAATCCAGGCTAGATGCGAAGAAAGTTTAATTTAGTGTTCTAGCTTTTTTTGTTTATGGCGCCTTGGTAGATCGAGTTTGTGTTTTGCGCTTGTTTGAGTTGTGAAGGTTGGATTAAAATGACAATAATTATGACTTGACTAACTTATGGGTTCATAGTTTGAGTCCTACTTTAATCATTACGGCAGAACATCTGTAGAAGTTAGTACGTTCACAAAAAGGGTGACAAAGTGACAATAATTATGAGACTCTCCTGGGACAACACATACAATCCATACTTCCATACTAATATTATAAATGCGAAAGTGTGTCTGTCTGTTACCTCTTAACGCTTAAACCGCTGAACCGATTTAGATGAAAATTGGTATAGAGATATTGGGAGTCCCGAGAAAGGACATAGGATACTTTTTATCCCGATATTCCCACGGGATCAAAACTTATGCGGGTGAAACCGCGGGGTGTTGCTAGTTATTATTATAATAGGGTGGTCTTTATTCATAATGTACCTAGTACCTAGTAAATGAAGTTAGACAGTAAACAAATACTGCAAAAAGGCCGGTCACTGTAACACCGAACATGTTATTGTGTTTCTTGTTGCAGTTTTAAAATACTTGGAATAACCTTTTTTATAATTTTTCACCAGATCCGGCATCGTTTCGGGCTGTTCGATGAAGTATGCACGTCGGGTGGCGTGCAAGTTCGTCACTGCAACTGGGTTCGATTCCTGCGAGTGTCGGATAACTATGGACCACAAGTAAGTGCTAATCACGCATATAATACGCCTTGATATTTCAAACAAGACAATGAAATGTGCCTCCCACAAGGTGGACCGACGACTTTGTGAAGGCCGCAGGAAACCGTTGGATGCGCGAAGCACAGAACCGGTCGAAGTGGAAGTGCTTGGGGAAGACCTATGTCCAGCAGTGGACGTCTTTCGGCTGAAATGATGATGATGATGAATGAAATGCGTCAAGTTGAACGTAACTGTGTTGATTTTGGACCCTTCCTTGTAAATTTTGTGAGCAATGCTGGCCCAGTGGTAACAACCGCGACTTATGAGTTCTAGGGAGTGAGTTTGAACCCAAACAGGCACTTTACTTTGTGTAAATTATTTCATCACCACTGCTCTCAACACGGTGAAGGAAAACATCGTGAGGAAACCACCATGTTCTAAAACCAAAAATATTGAAGTCACGTGACATCCTCCAACCCGTACTGGGCCCGCGTGGTAGATTGTGGCCCACTCTCTCTCACAGAAAGAGGAGGCCTGTGTCCCAGCAGTGGAAACATTATAGGCTGATTATATTGTAAATAGATATATTTCGGACTTCTAATATATCCGAAATACCTACTTCTTCATCTTGTGTTAATGTCTTCTCTCATCAGACTGTTCTATGCCAATTGCGGGCAAAGGCTCTCCCTTTATTCTCCCTGTTTCTGGCATACCTCATCACACTTGTCAAAATAGTGATACTAGTTTCACTTCACCAGGTAAACCTAGTCTGCACAAAAGTCAAGGGTGAGCCGGTTTACGAAGCTGTCAAGCCCGTGTCTGCACACACAGAGCTGGTGGTCTACTACCTCCCTGAAAGACCTGAGGAGATGTTCTTTGTGAAGATGAGGAACAACCTGTATAGACAGACGATGGACTCTATATTAGAAGGTAAATTTAACTGCCTTTTTCTTTCTGTGTCGGTCTCGCGTAACTTTATAAGAAAAGCTCATGCCACTTCACGCAGAAATATTCATACTGTATCAGAACACCGCACTCAAAAACGATTCCTAGGATCTTCTGATAACCTGATATGTTCAGTAAGTAATGAAGGTGGAAAGAAATCGATTTTATCATGTTAAGGCAATTTCTGAAGAGTAATTATGAAGTTTCTTAGCAGGTCTTCTCCATAGGAAACGACCAATAGAAACCGTGATCCTAGCATCTAACGTTTCACAATTCGAATTGAATTTAGCTTGTAAATACTAGTGTGTCGAATTGCACGATACAAAACATAGTATCTGAAATCACCTTCATCTATTTATAGTTTCCTACTTAATAACATTTTTTTCTTAAAATCGTAGGCGATTTACCAGGATTACTTTCATCAGTACTTTCTCAATAAAAACCAAACGTTTGATTAGCGAAAGATGTTAGTTATCATTCTCGATTAATCAGTAACTTTAAATGAAATCGAAAGTGAGCTTTTGTGTGTAAATCGGTCGACACATGATGGGAACCATAAATCATAGCGAGACAGTTATTATGACGCACGCAGCATAAAATATTAAATTAATCCATTTTTTTTTTCTCACCAATTGAGCGTAGTACAGGCTGACCGTTAAAACTGTGGAGCTTGACTATGTGTGAATACCGTTTACGTAGCACACTTATAGAAATAATTTTGTTAAGAGCAGGTTTCATAGCAATGGGAATCCTTGTTTTCAAACACTCTCAAGGAAACGGTTTTTTTTTTTACTATAAGTTTATTGGCCTAGCTAGGAAAAATAATAAATAATTATTAAGTGAATGTAGTTTCCTTAAATATTATTTTTAACACAAACATGGCAAAATCATTCAGAATTACATTAAAAAAGAGATTATCAGTAATGATTAGAAATAAAGTTCGATATTTATTGTTGTAATTTAATACGTAGTGTAAATGGTTAGTTGTATTATAATTCAATATTTATATTAAAAAAAAAAAACAGAAAAAGCAAAGAGAAAAATAATTAATTCTACAACTATGTTGTAATGTAATCTAACTCTCATCCATGAAATGTGAAAATTATCAAGGTACAACATCTAGCCGATAGAATGCGTCCAGAATGAACCAATTTACTTATCAGACAGTCGTTAAACCGGCCCTAGTTATAATTCTTATCCCTTTTTTATTATAAACAGCTGCATTATCCAGATCAACCCTTCAATGGATTATCATTACCAGCCTAGTACTCGTAGTATTAGCTACTAGGTTCATAATATGATAATTATTATAGTTCACCATTAAAATCGCATAAAACTGAACTGCCAATATAGATATGATAATGTTATCAAATCGATAAATAGTAAAATATTATTGCATTTCTTAATACGTATTTTATGATCCAGGGCTCAATTTTGTACTTAGTCCGATGTTGTAGTGGACGCACTCAGATTTAGCAAACTCGATAAGTTTATGTAGGCTTACCATGTTGCGAGGAAAAAATGTCCTTAATATGAAGAATAACTGTTGAATATTGTCAAATTATGAAGACTTAATCGTTTTTTAAATCCTCAACATTTCTGGTTGAAACGTTAATTTAGTTTTTTTTTGAGTAACGTTTGGAAGTTTACGCGTGTATTTTTTTTTTTAGATTAATTCAATCACGTGGTGCATAATTTTTGTGGGAATTTGAAAAAGGCTGTTTTTTAAATTGTATTGATCTCGTTTAATACCAAAAACTATTTTTGTTGCGCAGAAAAAAACTCGTTTCATGAATTTTTTTCTACAATACTTGCGAGTTTTGTAGATTTTTTTTTTCTTAAAAAAAGCCTTTTCAAATTCTAAAACTAATAAAAAATAATCAAAACTCTTAACAATCATGGCCACCCTATAAAAGTTATTTCAACTATCTTTCAATAATCTATAAACCAAGCATTAACGTCTTTATTTAAAACTCTATTTACAACAAATTACTTCTAAATTCTAAACCATAAATATTATCTATCTATTTCTATACATAATATTATGATAATCTGTTTGTCTGAATGGATGTTCCGGTTTGGCACAAAAACGCCTGGACGGATTTGGATGAAATTTGGCACACAGATAGGTTATAACCTGGATTAGCACATAGGGTACTTTCCATCCCGGTAGTACCTTTGTGCCCTTGGGATATTTTCCTACATCCACGCGGGCGAAGCAAAAGCTAGTTTCATTAATAAAACGTATAATTATTATATTTTATGAATAAAATTTTCATACTGTTCTTAATTACCGATACTAGACTAGTTTCTTATTGCAGAAACTCGATATAGATATTAATTCGTTTGAACTGATATTGGATTTCTTGAATGTGAATTATAGATTTTCTTGGTTAGTTGGAAGTATTGGCGCTTCTGGTGGTCTCATTATAAAAGCTAACGCCGTTTTGTTGCACAATTTATATCGCCATATATAGAATAAATTATTATATTAAATGTCAGGTAAATATTTTGCACATAATAATAACAGCTGCATACGTCGATCGAAGGTTAAGCTGTGCTTGCCGCGGTCGGTTCGTGGATGGGTGACCATCCATAACTTCGGTAGAAGTTTTTAAGTTCGGTAGAACTTTCGTGAACCTCCGTGTCTTGGAAAGCATGATAAGCCGAACAGCTGAAGCTGAGCAGTCATTCGTATATCTTTGACAGTTGTTACGGGTAGACAGGAAGCCCAAAAGTCTGACATCCAGTCTTACCAAGGGGTATCGTGTTACCCAGTAACTAGGTTGTGGAGGTCAGATAGGCATCTACTTCATGTAGAATACCGGTATTCATCTGCATCCGGTTATACTGGAAGCCAACATAGATATTTGAGAAAAAGGCTAGGCAGATTTAATTAAAAACTAATCGAAGTACCCAATAAAATTCACATAGTGATCTCACCGGTCATTGTTCAAGTCTCTTAATATCATTTGTCACATTCTCTTTATTTTGTGTTGTATTCTAACTCAAACTCAAAGCATTTATTTCAATTAAACCATTTACAGGCACTTTTGAATTGTCAAGAAGTCGGTCAGTCAGAAAATGTGAAGCTAGTTTCCCACCCCATAGCGTAGAAGGTACCTATGGAGAAGAACGGGCAAGAAACTCCATGGACACTCTTTTAAATTAAATTTTTACAAGATAATATTCTTTTTCTATCCATAGCCTGAGGAAGCCGGTGTCCCAGCAGAGAAAAACATATAGGCTGATTATGCTATTATTTTCTACCCAAACTTATATGGGTTGCATGAAGAAGCCTCCTCGTGTAGCGCAGTTTTTTCCGCCAGTTACTCAACTGAACCGAGCGCTCGGCGTATCCTGGACAGTCACACACAACACCTTATTTGCCTGGCCAATACTTCCCTTGCGGAGGTAGGGCTAACGCCCGCCTGGTTTGCGACCACCCTCCAACTAGAGTCCGTCAAGCAGCCTGCTGTGTTTCGTCGATGCGTGGGAGACCAGTGCCTTAGGCATCTTCTGCACGCTCGTTCCATCATAGACCTCATCCATCGCTTTCCATCAGGCGTGATCGAGGTCAAGAGAGGGCCCATTCAGCAATAAAAAAATAACTATTCAACGTAGGGGAAGACCAAAGAAACGATGGACACAGTGCTCTACCATTAATTGCAATTTGCCAAACACGTTAGTCTAGACTTCACAGGTATATCTATGTTGTGTCTAATAATATGATGCATAGATTCTTAGGTCGTCGCCCTATTGACGTTCCGACCATGCGAACTATCAACCTAATAAATCAATATGCATTTTATATCTATCAGCTATCTATACAGAAACACTTCAAAGTGAAATGCTCAGTTCAGACTTAATTAAAAAACAGTAGGTACTAAGTCACTTAAGTGGTTATTTTCACACGATTGTAAATAAACGCGTCTCGTTAGATTTTAAGTATATATTTTATTTATATTTATATAAGTAACTAGCTTCTTCCCGCGACTTCGTCCGCGTGAAATTTCACCCCCCCCATTCACCCCCTTAGGGGATGAATTTTGAAAAATCCTTTCTTAGTGCACCCCTAGACCTCATAAGGAACGTACGTGCCAAATTTGGAATCTCTAGACCCAGCGGTTTGGGCTGTGCGTTGATATGTCAGTCAGTCAGTTCTCCTTTTATATATATAGATAAAATTAGAGTTGTATCGATGCAGTGTTGGGCGCTTATTGCTAAATGTCACTTTAAGTGTAAAATCACAGATTAGTTATATTTACTGAGCGCAAGATATTTTGGTAATTATATTAGAAATTATATTTTCAAAATAAACATGTTCGTTTTGAAACATAAGAACCTTCATTTAATAATTAATTAGATATATATTAGATTGTAGGATCTTTAAAGTTATTTTGTAATCGGTCGGAGAAAACGTACCTAGAGCCATCGCACGTAATTGAACTATGTAAATTCAAAAATATTTCAATAATCACCACATACCGGTAAGACGGGGTGAATAGGGATGCAGGGGTGAATCGGGACGAAACTTTAAAATGGATTTTAACGTTGATGTAATAAAGTTTATTGCCAACAAGTACACTTAATCGTTAATTATAATATAATAAACACATTAGAGTCCTTTTTGGCAAAAAAAAACAATTATTTCAATGTTAAAATCCATTTTAAAGTTTCGTCCCGATTCACCCCTGCATCCCTATTCACCCCGTTTTACGGTAACCGAACACACTCAAACACATCACCAACACGGCATTATTCCAAAACTGTTCCATAAAACACACACACACACACATAAACACGATATCGCGACGTTATTCCAAAGCGCGATACAGTCGGCACATCAAAGAGAATTCCTACTTGGATCGCGTCGCGGTTCGGTAGTCGGCACTCCTGATCGCTTTTTTATAGTTAAGCTGTGCACATTGTGCTGAAATAAGTTGCTTTCATTTATAAAAGTTACGCGGTATTTGGGGATTCAACAAGGATTTAACAAGTTTGGCAAGTTTTATGCAAATAGAAATATGTAGATAAATGAATGTTGGAGAATAAATTACACGATATTAAATGTGGCCAACAGATTCCTAATCTCCATCCATTGCTTTCGAATAATATGTAAACTTCACCTAAGTTTAAATTTGTTGTATGTAGATTTACCTATGATTTTTTACTATACTTATGTAGAAAGGTCATGCATGTCTTAATCCTTATCACTGTACACCATCTTTGATATCTTAAATACAGCCCAGCAGTGATCAAAATCAGGAAACGTCAACCGACTTTCATAATTAGCTTTTCCATTCTCCAATACGTTATTAATCGCCACATTATTATCTACCGTAGTTATTACAGAAATTCCATACACAATTTCATGAATATTCTCAATATGAACGCTACCTAAGACCAGTTAAGTTACATACAGTTTGATAACGCAGCGGCTTCGTTTGTACCTATATTGATCAGATCGCACAAGACCATATTATGAATACTGATCTAAATAAAATCATTGAGTTATATTTTTTGATATTTTTGTCGTCTTAGAAGGTGATAATATAGGACCTTTGGTACTCCCTTAATACAACCATAACAGATTTAGAGTGGCATACGAGATTCATACAAAAAAACATTTTTTACATATAAACAATGCTATTAGTTTCAATCATCATTATAATACACGATCGCCTGTGTTAACAGTCTCATACTCCTTGTTATTTCCTGTAATTTCAGTCCCATGTTTCATACTCGTAAAAGCTGCAAAACAATTCAGTGAATTTTATTCCATAATTTAACACACCCAGTTAACTTATCTACAATTCCAGAGACCTCGTTTTGTATTCACACCTTATCGTATTCTATAAAAAACCCCACAATTTTCTATCGCAGACCGCGTAATTGAATAAATAAATTAAAATCCTATAAGGCTGTACATCACTACGCAAATAAAGTAGGCAAAACGAAGCGTGGACAGTCGACCAGCGAGAGATATTATCGTCCCCCCATCTGTCCGGTCGCCGCTCCATATCTAGGATTTTCTATCCTCCCATCTTGAAATACACCTACCCTTATAGCGGATAAAGAAACAAACTATCCTTGATCTAGAACACAAACATGCCGCTAATTAATCCATGCCATTCGATGTCACTATCCGAGATTTATTGCAATCCATTCCATTATAATTCTACGGAAACTTCAATGGCAACAACTGAAGATCAACCTGTAAATAGTAAAAGTCGGAATTGGGGACGCCAATTAAATCGTATCAAAGTCTTCAATAAACATAAACTGTTCAAAGATCCCTAGCGAAATTTACGGTTGTCAATAAAATTGGTTCATTAAAAATATTTGCTTGATTGGAATTATATAAAAACATTTGATCTGAATTATAAAAAGCGCCCACTGACGTCTAATCACCGTAAAATTCGTTCGGAATTTTATCGATGATAGTTTTTCGATAAACTAATATCAATAAAGTGAAAATATTAAATTTTGAAGAATGATAATTATGATGTGTGTAGACGGTGAAGAATTTATGAATTATGACGTGAAGTGTCTTAAAGAAGCCAGGTTTATACGATTTGTTGCTTGTTAGCATAAGAATATATTTTAATATCTGATAACGAAGCCTGATTGAGTGATATCTATAAAATTGATTGTTGTTGACGTATTAACCTTTTTAATGCCTTCACCCTTCGTGAGAAAAATATAGCACTATAAATAAACCAACGAACGTGTCTGTCTGTTCGTTGGAATAATTTTCAATTTAACTGATGCGCCTCGATAAAGGTAGTTTGAAGAAAGTATTGGTGCTTTATTCTTTTTATTCGAATCAAAATGGCTTGAGTATCGACAGACGATTGAGAGATCGTGCGTTTGTATTTCGTTGCTTCCCTCAATGGAAGCAGCACGGGGCATCTTTCTACATAGGTTTTTATTTTTAAATAAAACTAGCTACATTAATGCCTTTTGATTGTTTTTCTTTTTAATATAATAGTAAACCTAAGTTACGTCTTATAACATTAGCTATCTGCCAGTGAAATTTTTGTCAAAATCGGTCCAACCGTTGCGGAGATTAGCCGGAACAAACAGACCGACAACAATTTTAAATACTGTTTTCTGTTATAAGTACCGTATATACTTTCATATGCATATAGTAAAAAGCTGTTATTTTGATATTACAAACAGACACTTCAGTGTTATTTGTTTGGATGTATATATGTATATATAGAAGATTAATATTGCTTTTTGCAAAACTGTCACTCAATAAAGTCTTATCTTTCACAGATTCACCGCTAGACCTATCCACGTCCCTTCTTTCCAGGATTCTCCTTCCAATCTCCCCTCCTTCAGGTGCAGAAGATGAACACAAATCTGTATCAGGAGACTCCCTCACGTCATCATCAGCCGGTTCCTCAAACGAACTCCTGGATATGACTCCAAAAATCCAAAGAAGACCAGCCAAGTCTGAGAGAGCGTTGCTACCTTGTGAAGTCTGTGGCAAAGCATTTGATAGACCATCGCTGTTGAAACGCCATATGAGAACACATACTGGTAAGTTGAGTTGAATCACTTCATTGACAGTACTGGCACACACGCCCAAAATCATGACCTATAAAAAAAAAAGTGTGCTCTGTAAAACATTATTATTTTAATAGCATATTTTATTTAAATTATTTATTTCATAGTTAAGCAGCTTATTTTTTATATCCATGTAGAACCAACCACCAACCAGAACAATGTGAAAAAGTCTCATACAGTTTTTTTTTTTGTAGAATGGTATAGTATAGAATAAATACTCTTTATTATGTACACCATACAAATTACAGATATGAATGTAGAAATTTTACATAGGATGCCACAATGAGCAATATCACCAAATACTATATTTCAAACACAACGTTTTCTATCAACGTTATCTTGCTATATAACTTTGGGATACAAATTAAAATCGTGTTGATGAGTCTTTCCGTAGTGTATTTTCTCACATATCAGGTTGTTAATCTATCCATTTGCATTAAACGCAATAACAAGTTGTTCGTTCAAAGTTTTTATTTATTAACATCTATTTTAAACTGATTTTATCAGCCCCAAACCTAATTTTATGCGTCCAAGTCATAAGTCAGAGTGGGTTAATTAAATTGAACACGCATAAATATTGGCATAATTAATTCTACTAATAAAATGTTGCGGATGTGAGTTTATTTTTAACTGATCTAATAATAACTGGAAATACTGCTTTTTAAAGAATTCAGAATTTCTAGCTGCTGTACATAAGCTAGTTAACAAAACGAATACATTAATAATTTGTCCATAAATTGTAGCGATCCTTAATTAAAATAATTAAATCTGTATGGGTTCATCGTAAATAAAAATTTCAATGAACAAATCGACTGCCGTAATATACTAGCATGTCATTTCTGGTTACATAAACAACATCTAGATTTGTAGACTTTTATTACATCCACACTGTATTTACAACTTCGTTTAGAGAGCTTGATATTTGCAGCTTTATTGCTTTTTGATGAATTACGTCTCCATGCAAACCTGTCAGAGTTGTCGTCAGCATTTTTAATCAATCAGTCTTCTTGACTAATTAGTAAGTGGTGTTAGTACTGGTTTATTTTTATGCAACGCAGAGTGATTTAATTATAAAAAAAAAAACATAGAATAAATACATTCTATACGACATGTATACGACATTGTCGATACCTATACAATTTTCTCTATGCTAAGTCGGAGCCGCATAATGTCTATAACTACATATTCCTACACAAGCGGTTCCGTCATATTTATTTATTTTATTCATTAACACACTACAATTGTTTTAACAGGTAAAACCCAAGCTAACAAAAGTAGTAATGGATTGATAATTGTCCAGTCCCAAGTAACGGGTCTGGGTAAAAGCACAAGTTACACAGTGGACAACATACCAAGTGTCACCCTCTGGAATTCCACCAAAGAGCAAGAAAATATGTCCAATATTGTCCATATTAAAACAGCTGTCATGAAAATCTGTAATTTTCACCAGTATTTGTCATTAAGGTGCCAAAAAACATATTTGGACAGCTGTTTTTGTGTGACTGCTCATAGTTTTAGGCATAACAAGCTTCACATAATATTTTATAAAAAGCGTTATAGAAATAATTTTGTCGACGTATATTATAGTAGATCCAGTAGCAAACAACTAAACATTTCATATAATTCTAGGTGAAAAGCCCCACGTGTGTATGGTCTGCAACAAAGGCTTCAGTACATCTAGCAGCCTGAACACCCATAGAAGAATCCATTCAGGAGAGAAGCCTCACCAGTGCCAACATTGTGGGAAGAGGTTCACCGCTAGCTCCAACCTTTACTACCATCGGATGACGCATATAAAGGTAGGTTACCTTCCATTCCTTGAAAACCAAAGAATAGTAGTTTTCAGACCAAAATGCGGAATTGATTGAAATATTCTAAGAACATCTTTACATTAGCATAAAACAAAATCTCTGAAATGTCTGTACGCGCATAACTTCCGACTGCACCAAATTGGATAATCATTTTTTTGTTGTGTTCGGTATTGCCAAGACAAGGTTTGTTTGAAAGAAAATTTCGAAAATTCGAAAAAAAAGTTTGCATCCGTGCGAAGCTGGGGCGGGCCACTAGTTTATAATAATTTGCTGTGCTTTTATAGACATTAATCACCTTATTTGTAAACAGGGAGTTAAAGTAACATATTATTTTTACCTTAAGACTAACCTAATCACCGTTCTCGATTTATTTGCCAAACATGTAAACAAATATGAGTATTTGGAAAAATAAGTTTAATTCCTACACAATAAAGGTCAGTGTACGCTACAACTTCAAACATTTTCATAACTTTTTCAATAGTGCTACTCACTCTGAAATCAACTTAATTACCATTAAAATAAAGTTGTTATTTGTTAAACTTGAAATAATATTAATTTGAAACATGTTTGACTATACATACATTTTTCAAGGTTTAAGTTGGCTTAAAAGCTTAGACGCCATGCGCAAAGAACGAATCTTCCATTGAACAAAGGCATAAAATCTACGGTTACCTATCTACCTATTTTATTATTAAGTACCTATATCAAACACTTTGTCACTCAAACAACTCAAACTCAAAGCATTTATTTCAAATAAACCAATTACAGGCACTTTTGAAGGGGTCGGTCAGTCAGAAAGATGAAGCTAGTTGCCATTCCAAAGCGTAGTAAGTACCTATGGAGAAGAACGAGCAAGAAACTTCTCGGACACTCTTTTACACATTTCCCATATTAGTTTTGGAAAACTATAGTCTTTGTATTTTTCTTAAATCCTGGCGTTTCGGTATTGCGTCTGGGAACTGTAAGATATTACTTATTCCCAGATCAGTATACCCCATCCTTTGTCACAGTCTCATGTTATATAGTTCACACACAGCTCCATTCTGTGCGTGTAGGCATTGGTCCGTAGAATTCATGCCCACCGGACCATACCCGTGGGAATAGGTCGGAGGTTGCGTTGATTCACTCCATGAAAATCACTCCATTTTTTATATGATTGCTCGTTCGATTTCGCTAAGATATTAGTACTAATTCATGGTATTTGCTCTATGAGTAAGTGTATCGTTTAGTATTGTTTGTTGTGGTAGGTACAATGTTTTTTTTGTGTGATATCTATTGATTGGTTTGTAACTTTTGAAATGCTAAAATGGTCTTGCTATTAGTTTAGTCTGGCAATCACACTAAACCCTTACAAAATGACAATCTATATAAATAAAAATGAATCGCCGAAATGTATGTACGCGCATAACTTCCGAATGACTGCATCAAATTGGATAATCCTTTTTTTTTTTTGTTGTGTTCGGTATTGACGGGACAAGGTTTGTATGAAAGAAAATATCGGAAATTCGAAAAAAAAATGCACCCGTGCGAAGCTGGGGCGGCCCGCTAGTAATTTATAATTCCATTTTTTTAACTAAAAACGTTTGGAAAATGGTTAAAAATGAAGCATTTATTTGTTAAAATGTTCTTCTAGCGATTCTTGTTATTTTTTCGAGTATTCAAAATAGCTAGGTACTTATCAGTCAAAAACGTACCTACAGTATCGTAATATCATTGATATATAAATATATTTTAATTGTTTTTCTCAGTGATTAAAAGTTACTACAATCATGCTTACAATAGGTATATTGTTTATGGTAGATTTATTGTGTTTAAGTATACATTCCTTAATAATGATAATTTATAATCATTTATATTTGATCCCAACAATGGAGTTGCTTATATAAAATTAACATATTTTTTGTTTATCTTGACGTCAAATGGTATTGTTTGCCTCAAAGTCTGAATTGAACAGGTTTTCAGATGTTCGAAGGACATACCTACACTATCTATGCATATTTAATCACTGACCAAGTTCAAATCAGCCAAAATATTAAAATGGAAAATATAATAGGAACATTTAACATTATCCATTATTTCATTAGTATGTATAAGGTACAAGAAATCGAATAAGGTCGTCTAAGGTCCGACCGCGGCAGATTTGCCAAAGATGTAAACAACAATGGCCGCTCGAAATTGAATAAAATCGATAAACAAGAGTATTTATTTTATGTAATGTTTGTTTTCGTCTAGTTAGCTCGGAGATTTAGACGAAAATAAACATTACTTACTTGTTCTCGTCTAGTTAGCTCGGAGATTTAGACGAAAACTAACACTATTTAAAATAAAAACTCTTGTTTATCGATTTTATTCAATTTCTAGCGGCCATTGTTGTTTACATCTTTGGCAAATCTGCTGCGGTCGGACAATACGTCATAGCATTATTTTCGAAAACAGAATTGGTGCTTCGGTACACAACGGTAGACGAAATTCTATGAAGATATTACCTAAGTAAGACATAAACTAGCGTACTGTTAACAATATCCCTACAATAACAATAAGATATTAATAACTCATTGCACATAAAGTGCATTACACCACTTAAGATCACGGAACTATCTAAGATGATACCAGAATACCTGCATGCTATGCTATTGCATGCAAGCTACATAGTTCGAGAAAAAAAAAGAACAAGCAATTAAAAACACCACTGAGCTACAGCGTAATGAAAAAGGATGCGTTCATGTGAATTATCATTAGAAAAACTGTAATGGACCTCATTGTCTACATCTCAAGGATAAAACGATTTTTTTTTATTCGATTTCGCAAATGCTCTGCAATCGATGTAGGTTTCCGTCACAGTGGTAACAATGGTAGCTACTTGGTTGTGCATGTATTTTAATGATCAATTTTATGTTGGGATAAACAGGACTTATTCATTCGTATTGTTTGTGGAAACTTAGGAGAAAGCTTAGTGGCGTAGCGTAGTTTATTCGACAGTACTTAGAAGTTAACTTGAGACTGTAGCTAACATAGTTGAGTTTAGACAGTAGTTATATTATAGGTACGGTAAATTAGAGTCGTTGTTGTCAGTTCAAGGCCAAATACTTACCGGGGTAACGGGATTGTCTGAAAGGGTTACCGCTGCCCCAGAACATAAAGGGCTAAGGAAGGAACACGGGTGGGTTTTAGTCAGTAAGAGTCTGACACTCCCTTCCGCTCCACCCAGAGCGGGAGTCATTTGATGATTTACTATCCACAAAAAAAAAAAACAAAATGAATGCAGATAAACTATACTTGAAACATTTTCTTCTTACAAGTAGCTGAAAATGCATGAATGAGACTATCGATGAAAGTATCTAAGAGCCGTGTCAATACCTAAATGTCCATCAATTTTTCAACCTACATCCAACTTTTTACAACCTATTTATTTTTTGGATTAGAGAAATACCTAAGTTATATACTCGTATTTTAAGAAACATTCGTATAAAACTTTGCTTTTTTTTTCAATCTTTAATGACTAATCGGAACCTCGCCAATAAAAACAATCACACAATAAATTAAAGATTCTAATTACACCAAGAAAACATTTTTGCTTCTTCGAAGTAATTAAGTGTAGTTCTAAGTGTTGATAATACACCAAAGTGCTATACTATACGGTTCGGTAAAGCCTTACATTATACTGTAGAGTTACCGTGCTCAGTTCCCATAACGCCCCACCTTAAGTTTTTACTTATTTAACTATGACCTCATGTGTCCGCGACTTAAGAAAATCACACAAGTGTATACGGTCACTGGGCACAGGGCTGGCGCGAACAGAATGAAGACAGGAAAGTGCAAGATGTTAAAAAAAATATTTAATTGATATCAAAATTATTGCTAAATTGAAAACAGTGTGCAGTGATTTGAAAATACCTACTTAATACTTAAGTTAAAAAAATCTCCCATCGCTATATTTACCGATAAATATAAAGAAAGTAATTATACTAATACAAATAATATATATGTAATAATTATAGCCACTTTCGAAAGTTAATCAACTTTCGAAAGTGGCTGGGACAGACTAGATGCGGAAGGTAGGAGGAGGACAAGGTGTTATGGCGCACCCTGGGAGAGGCCTATGTCCAGCAGTGGACTGCGATAGGCTAAGTTGATTGAAGTTTCGATAAACATTTGTCCTTCAAAACTCACACGGTGTCACTTTGTATTCATAGGTTTTGCAAATATAACTTTTAAATATAAAAAAAAAGTCTAAATTGCATAAACATACGGTCACAAACAATAATACATATTAAAAAAAAAACATACACCATTATCAATAAAAAAAAACAAAAGAAAAAGAAACTCTCCTGTGATCTACATCCCTTATTCCTTAAGACGCACCTGCGGTCACAGGTAGTTACAGTTAAGTAAGGGCCAATAAATTGCAGGTCAACGTGGGAACTCCTATAGTCATCGACTGTGACGCATATAGTGATGTATCGACGATATGAGACAATGCTGAAATCATTAAAGGCAATCGGATAAATTATGCTGAATGGCATACTCTCTTTGATTTGTTTTGGTTTTATGTTTTTTTATTGTGATTTTAGAGGCGATTGCCATTTTGGTTATGAATAAATACGCCTGCTGTATACGGTTGTAAGTCTATTGCAAAAAAAAAAATATCTGAATATAAAATCGGTAAAACGAGCCCTGATGAATTCGTTTATTATTATTTTATGAGGAATCGCGTTAAAGTTTTTATGTATTCTTGTTTTTTATTATGTACCCCTGAAAATGTATTATCTTAATACCGGAGATTTTGTGTAAGTAACACACCAATTAATTTGTTTTGAGATAAAGATCTTGTAATAAAATCATACGTGCGTCCGCAAACAAAAGACTCGGGTAGCGATCGGACGTAAACAGCTGGTATTATCCTATAGGGCGTAAGTTCCTTTGATAAGTAAATAAAAAACTACAGAATTTCCCGAATACTATAAAAACTCACAGTACCTCAATAATATTTACATTTGTATAATAAAAGTAAAACATATTAATATTTTCCTTTTTTTTTATTAGGAAAAATTATAATTTTATTTCCATATCCGAATTTTTGGTTCCGCACTTACGTCCTTTTGACACGGTAGTGTGTTATAGGTTCACATACAATCGTGTGAACCATATGTCCACGGTCTGGTGCTCGTGGCGTCTTCGGCAACGTCTTTTGCTTACGATACGGTCCGTGAACTCATGGGAACACGAATTTTGGATGTCTGTTAAAAACGTTTTTCTACGACCCCAGTAACGTTTAATTTTTAACGTATTTAATTGGAAATTTAAGTTGTGTGACAGCCCTAACTCAAATTGCAGTGGCAATAAATTAAATAAAAAATACGAACGCATAAATATAAGTCTAATTTAGACAATTTTATAGTCGCTCGATAATTGCTGTCAAGAATAGGACCTATACGAAAATACAAAAAATCAATCAATTATGCATCAAAACAATTTCCATAAAACAGTCGCTAATTTGTCAATTTAAAAAACTAAGTCGCCTTAATCATTCCCAATATCATCAAACAGATAATTACAAGTCGATTAGCATTAATTTATTTAATCGATCCGAATAAAATTAGATTCCCAGCCCATTTATTCGAATCAAAATCTAGATTAACTGTGTATTTGAACATCTGCAGGTAAAGAAAATTGATAGACCATCCTTTCTTCGATCGTCTTTGATCGATCGGCCATTCTACCTCGTAAAATGGATCTTTTCAGCTGTCAGTGCTGAGCCGCAGAATTAAACTGGACAGTATGGAAGGCTAGTTAAGTATAGGAAAGCTAAATAATAATGCAGGCTTCACAATAGCTTGATGGAATCGAGTGATACACAATAGCCAGGAGTTTGGTAGGTATATTTTATGGGCTAGTTATGGGATCTTATGTATGGGCCTTTCAGGATTTTGTTTGTATCTTGTTGTATGAAATTGAAGTGCTAGGTTCTCTGTATTTAAAGTTAGATAATGTAGCAGGTTTCTTTGTTGATATGGCTGTAGTTAATAATACCAATTCAGGGTTATTTGAAATTGGCTAGCTAAACTCCGTAGACGCGATTGGTATCGATAAAATAAACACGATAAAATAAAAAATAATTTTTTAAGTTTTTTTTTTAAGAAAGTAAGAGAAATAGGTTTATTGGGTTTTTGTTTAGGTTTTTTTTTTGTTTTGGGAGGTCAACAGCCGCTGTTAGTATTGTTACTTTGAAGTAAGTGTTGAGAAAATATGATTCATCTTGTTAGCGAAACTCCGCAGACGTGATGGTCTGCGGAGTTTCGCTAACTTGTTTATTTTGACTCTGTATAGGAATAGGCGAAAGTTCTACGGAAAAAACCCTCACATTAATTTATTATTAAAGGTGTGTAATGTCGTCAGAATGTCGGCAACTCATATCACCTGTCACGGCTGACACACGAATGTCGCGACATCCGACCAGCCATAACCGATCACCTTTTTAACTAAAAAACTTTGAGATTGTCGCTTCATTGGTTTACAAGCTGTGATATACAGACTTCGAGGATTTAGAGACGGTTTCTAAACACGGTGAAGACAAAAAAAAAATTAAATTAAGAACTTTATTTTAGTCGCATAATGATTATCTGTGATTGAAATTGTATCACGTTCATTAGCTGGGCGAAAAATGCTGTCTATTTTTGGACTAAGAAAAATAAATAGATATAGTTTTGAAATATTTTTGACAAAGGAAAGTAAGATTTCGAAGTCTGTCTGGGTGTCTTTTGACTTTTTAATGCACACTATAAAATTATCATACGACATTTTGTTGTACTCTTAAAAAACATACCTCCTACCTGACCCTTTCTTTACTACACTTGGGTAAAACGGTCCTTCCTTACAACCAGCGGTCATCTGCGCGTGCGCTTGACACTTTTCCACTCGTTAGAGGTTCGTTATTTGTTTGTTGTCAGTCTGCCTGTTCGTCTGTCACGGTGTTGCGTCCCTACAATTGGTTGCCGCACAAAGCGGCAAAATGTGGTCCAAGGAACAGCGTACTTATTGCATGGAGCTTGTTTTATCATGTCGAGATATCACGTGTTATCACTGTTACTGTGATAAAAAATTAAAGTATTAATTTCTCCGTGTCGGTCTTAACTGACATTCAATGATGTAAAAAACGCAATTCAGCTAAAATTCTAAGCGCCACCAAAATAAATAAAACACTGCTGTATGAAGCTAATGAAAACCTATGGGTTTTCATGAAAACATTTAATCTAACAAGCATACTACTAGCCTTATTGTCCCACTGCAGGGCAAAGGCCTCCCTCTCCCTTTTCCTGACAATTCTGTCTTTTGATAGGTCCGGTCAGCCTTTCGGTAGGAAAGCCCATCTCGCCATCTTCATCTCGGCCTGCCGCGATGGCGTGCACATGAAAACATAATTACGTAAAATAGTTTTCCAGACCAAAGAATCAACTAGATTTTATGTATTTTTTTTTTTGTTTCCTTTACTCTGTTACACGCTGTCTACATCTCTTTATTTCTTGTCCTATCGCAGGTATGCTGGAAGAGATTTCTTATGAAATAAGCATCACCTTTGTACCTATTTTTCTGTTCTGTTTTTTCTTGTCTGTTTATATAGGTATGTGTGTACAGACGCCAGCACATCACAGTTAGGTGTAGGTTGATGTGCTGGCGTCTGTACATAAATGGTAAAATAAATAAATAAAATAAATAAACTATGTTTGAAGCGGTCGCGGTACAAATTGCATAGGTTCGCAACTTGGACCACACATTTTGAGTAACAAGGAGCCAATAAGATTGGTGGTTGTCTCAAATCAGAATGTGATTTGCGTTTGTCAGTACCACCAATGACTGACACTTGGTCAACCATTGTAGACTTTGGTTTATAGGAAATACGTTTAATTATGCTTCAGAAACAGTTGAAAACTGAAAATTGTTATTTATAATGTAGTAACGCAGCCTTAAGCTAAGTAACTTCGTAATCCATATACTATTATAATATTATAAATTCTTAAGTAACTCTGCCTGTCTGTATGTTACCTTTTCACGCCTAAACCACTGAACCGATTTACATAAAATTTGGTATAGAGATAGTTTGAGTCCCGGGAATAGGACATAGGATAGTTTTTAACCCGATATTCCCATGGGATTGAAACTTATGCGGGTGAAACCGCGGGGCACAGCTAGTTTAACATAATTCCGTCAAAGATGGATGGCGGACCCACGGGCTCGCGATGGAAGTAGTGTAGATGTAACATAACGATGATTTACATTTATTTTTAAAGAACATGCCTTATTTTTTAAATATTAAAATTGCAGAATTTTACCAATCTTGTTGACAGTTTTACAATAATGGCATTGGGTTATTTGTTACCGTCCAAACTCTGTGAACAATGGCCATTATAAAACAGAGCAAGCCAGAGCCATAAAGTCGTAATAAAGACAGGTGGCAAATTCATTGCATGTATCCTTAAGACCTTAGATATTTACGACACGGGAATAGAAGCAGCTGATACTGACACACAATCTTAGATGTTTTTCTTTCATTTCCGACTGGTAGAGATTTTAATGTTGTCACAATTTGAGAACCTATATTATCTATTTAATCTTCAGTTTCTTTACGAGTACCTACCGTTCTTCATAAGTTTGTGAACTTATCAAGTATTAAGATTAATTTGCATTTCTCGTGATAAGTGAATTGTATTTTTTTTTAGGAATAATATTAATAATATAATATTTGATTCCTCTCTCTGGAGCCCTGAACGCCGGTAGCTTGGACCCTGTTCCCGATACCGGTGGGCTACTATTTTTTATGTTTTTATATATTTTATATGCTAATATTTAAAAATATAATTTATATGTAAATAATGAAATAAAGGATATAATATAATAATTTATTCACGTAAAAATACACAAGATCTATGAAGTTCCTGACTCCTGAGCTAGGTTCAAAGACCTGTGTTACAGGAATAAATGTCTTAAACCGTAATCTGTAGTACGAGATACAGGACTCATCCTAGTACGGCAACAGATGGTCCCAAGTTATAAACTCCCAAGTACTAGCCTATAATCATGTGTAATCCATTCTTTTATTTTTGGTGGTATAAATAAATAATTAAATTTAATAAAATATTTTTTATTAAATGCCTCAGGCATTAATTCCGCCTTTGTACAATATTTTTTACTTGTGCATAAAAAAAAAATTAAAAAAACTTTTAATAAATAAATAAATTATTAATATCCTTGTGGTTTTTTTTGCGTTAAAAAGTTTAATCTTACTGTGTAAGGATAATGATGCGAGAGAAATAATATAGATTAATTGGATCTGGAAGGAAAAATCTCCAACTGTATAACTGCAATATATCTTAGAACATAAACAATGGAATAAACTGGTCAACAAACGGATCTAGGTGACCGGCCGGATTTTAAATCAATTTAGTTAATCGAATTAAATAATTAAGAAGAATAAGGATTAAAATTAATATCTGTCATAAAAATGTTGCTGAATCGTACCAAATAAAACTGCTTAATTTTTGCTATTCTTTAACTACCTGGCATCCTGTCTAAGACCTAATAAATTATTCTAACAATACGAGTTAATGTATTAATGTCGAATAAAATATATTTATCCGGAATAAATTGATACAAGCTTTTACGATACCATATTGCTTTTATAATCTCATTAAAAAACTTATTGGTGGCCGGTGCGTGTGCGCGCCTGTCGTATGCACCTGTCCTAATAAGGGTTTTAAAAATCGGTTAAAAACGGTCTTCGTGTGCAATTACGAGTAAGATAGTGAAAGACATTTCGATAGTAGTCATGTCTGTGTTAATTTTTTTTTTGTGATGTGTTAATGTCGCTTTGTTTATAAGTCTCCAGAGGCGCTTTTCCTTTTGCAGATTTACTGCCTTTTCAAGACTGACATCCATAATTAAAAACTGTTATAGAAAGGCTGAAAACAAATAGTATCTTCTTACATAATATTGACAAACCAAGAATTTCTTTGTTCTTTTTTTCTAAACTATATTTTTCTATACATTTGCCACATATATTATGTCATCATGGCATCTGTTAATTTGTTATTACAACAACAACACGCAAATTACATGCGGGTGTTGCTTACCTATGGCGGATGATCTTGATATAGATACAGCAGCCTTTTCAACGTTATTTATAAGTAGGTATATTGCTTGCAATGAGTGAGGCTTGTGGCTAAGAAATAACAGCAGCATGGTTCGCTCGATCAGGTTAAGCTACGCTTGCCGCGGTTGGTCCGTGGATGGGTGCCCATCTTTACATACCAAGACCCCTCCGTGCCTCGGAAAGCACTTTAAGCCGTTGGTCCCGGCTGTCATTCATTGAAAGTCGTTACGGGTCGTCAGAAGCCCGAAAATTTGACGACCAGTCTTACTAAAGGGTATCGTATTCCCCAATACGTGGGTTATGGCTCGCTCCATGTAAAATAATGGTATTCAGCTACATCAACATAGTTGGGAAAAGGCTAGGCAGGTGATGATTGCTTGCAATGTGTAAAGAATTGTCTTTAAATCTTGTTTATAGTTACCTAAACGCTAAAAACTTACTAATGAGAGATGCCACTAAAAAAATATAAAAGCTAACCATTTAATCATATCCTGCCTGACACATCAAAATCGACCGGTATAGTTAATTGAAATAAAAACAAGCCACATTAGTTTAGCGAGAGTAACATTCCAACCAAGATAATTAGGCCCACATAATACACAAGTATCAAAACCATAATTCCACTTGTTTTAACAGGAAGTCGGTTTAATGAATTTTTATTGGTTACCGAAGACTTTCGAATAATGAAATCTGGGCGTTATATGACGACTAGTTTATGTCTATATCTGTCCACTTTGACGTCGGCCGTCCATTTCGTTTGAATATATTATAGACCAAGAGACAGGGGCATCAGAAATTACCTACGGTGTTAAATAAGTGATAAATGTTTTTATTTAATAGGGTTTTTAATACGTTTAAACGGGGACTCTGCCAATGAAATTAAATTAAAAAGGTTATTTTCGCCGTGATCACCACGCCTGCAAATTACATTGGCTCCTAATGGCAGCTTTACAAAGCAATTACTACAAAAAGTAAGCTGCTCTTTCTAGTAACGGATTTCTCAATTGCTTATTAGTTTTTAAAATTCTAAACATTAAACTTAAAAAAACCCACCTAACCTACCTATTGACTAGACTTAGACCTATAAAATTGAACCTATTTTTCTGTATTTTTTTCTTGTCTGTTTATATTGTGTGTGTAATCGTACATAAATCGTTAAATAAATCAATAAATAAGAAAGAAAAATGATTTTCACATTTGAATTAATTCAAAAGTAACATATTATAATTTAAATATACATAGGATTATAATTATAATTGCTATTTAAAAAACGTGAAACATCTATACACCTATTTTACAGCTTACGTGTCCCTTTTAAATTTTATACTCCGAAACACACACCTAATAATCGTTGACGGATTACATCGATAACATGTTTTTTCATCGAGCCGTCTCCGAGTCTACTCAAGTAATTAATAAGACAGCAAGTTGACAATTTAAACTGGTACAGTTTTTTTTTAATATATTGGTTCGAAATTGGGGCCCAATCACCAATCATTTGTCCGTATGCATATAAAACAAGCTTCGGATCGAACCGTTAGAGTAAAACGTCTTAATAAATATAAATTGTACTCATGTCGTAATTCTATCATATAGGTTTTATTTGTAGGTAAAAAGTTAGATAACTATGTAGGTATCCAGTATTTATAAAACAAATTTTTCTTTGAAGCTAAAAAACTCGACTAATCTCAACGCCAACGCCGGCTGCTGCTGAAAACCAGCGCTATGGTTCTGTCTTGCATAGATAGGGTCACAGCATTATGCTGAGCGATGGCCGTTTTGCATGGATATGTCGCATACTTTCCCCTTTTTCTTTTATGTATTTGTGTTTTTCTTTGCATCATGTATTACCGCAAATAAATATAATATTGTCTTTCATTCTTTCTATATTGTCTAATTACATCAAATATAATTATGTATGTAGAATCAAGTGTAATACTTCTCGAATCGATAAGGTATCGAGTGCAAATATTCTGAGCCTGTTTCAAAGTATCTGAGTATTGGCTTATCTCAAAGATAAATTGAGGAATGCAACCTAATTTGTATTAAATTATCTGCCAAATAAGTTAAACGGAACTTTTGCAGCCCGCAGCTGATAAAATAGGGCCTAAGCGCTAGCTAGCTTCTAGGTTCATCTTTCTGACCAACCAACTCAGAAGTACTTCTAGATGATATATCATAACAAAAGTATCAGATCAATATCGATACTAAAATATCGATATTTTTTTCTAATCCCTTTTTTGTTTGACGTCGGTACGATAGATGTTTAGAAATAGTGTTTTTATTAACACATTTCTTTGGATTATATTTGTGAGAACGATGTGAACTGACAGGTTTTATAGCTAATTGATTGTGATCTACATAAAACGAATGTGTCTCGATTAGATTTATACGTTCTTAGAAATAATCAGTGAAAGAAGTTTCACATAATTGCGGTGTATGGTTGTTTTTTTTTTTTAATATTAATTTATCAATATATAGGATTAGGTTGCGATTTTCCAGAAGTTTTTAGAATCGCTGTTAAAATACTTACATGTTTAAATATATACTAGCCCCCCCCCCCCTCCCTCCTGGCTAGCCACGGGTGCAAAGACGACATGTCAAATCATCGAGAATTCAGTGCTAAATCTAAGTAAACATAATAATAACACTGTGACACGAGATTTTTATATAAATTAGATTGATACTTATTCGAATAAAACGCTTACTTAGCAAGGTAAGTCAATCTGTAATATTGCCCTCTCTATAAAAACCCTTTCACACGATGCTTTCATATTTCTGCGACAACATCCGTCTCAGCATTATCTTGTCAAAAGATCACCGAAGTTATAGCTAAATTGTAAAATCGTTGTAATCTCAAAATCAATAACTTATACATTTAAATGTTTTACAAAATGAAAGAGGCACGTTTGTATGGGATTGTTTACGGTCTGATAGTAAATGTATGAGAATGGTTCGATTTATGAGAAGCTGGGTATTTGTAGCAATATTTGTATGAATCAGCTTGTTTGATGTCACAGGAAAGTCGCGTAGTTTTATGTATTACAAGGGTTTTATCGCGATCCTATGATCGCGGCTGTTTTCTGTTTATATACTGCTTGGAGTACCGTATTAATAAATTGATCTCATTTAAGAGTTCCTTCTTAAGTGTCGAGTTAATGTCTCTTAAGATGTAGGTAGATTTTATTTAATGTATGAAGTGGGATCATTTTCTTCAAACTCAAAAACTTTTGGTAAGAAGAATAAGAAAATCTTTTGCTAGCTGAAGTGGTACTGGGCTGGCCACGTTTGACGTATGCCCAACGGGCTGTGGGCAAAATAATCAAAGTCAAAGTCAAAGTCAAAGCATTTATTTCAATTAAACCATTTACAGGCACTTTTGAATTGTCAAGAAGTCGGTCAGTCAAAAATAAAATGAAGCTAGTTGCCCATTCCAAAGCGTAGGTACCTATGGAGAAGAACGGGCAAGAAACTCCATGGACACTCTTTTAAATTATATTTTTACAAAAATATTAGTTACATCATTAATGTTGAATTTATAATAATATGTGAGAACGATGTAAAAAAAGACATATGCGTTAAAAGCGTCCAGAGTACAGCAAATAGTAAATAATAAAAAAAAAAAAAAAAAACAACAATCCAAAAATAAAATAATTAAAAATAAAAATAAGCCGAGGCAGCCGAGTGATGACCAGCCCCAACTGACGGCGCCCGTTCACGAACATGACGCATAGATTAGCACCATTCAGCTCAACCATTTTGAAGGGAGCTAAATGATCCAACACACACGCCACCGTCAGCGAGACAATTGTGTGAGCATGACATACTATCAGCTGCCAGGGCATATTCAAGTCAATGAAAGACATATTACCCGGTAAATGGTAGCTCTACAGTACATAGAACTCACATCTGTGCTATGCAATTATACAATACAAAGGAAATTGAGTTTATACAATGCAAAGATAGTCTTACAATCTTCAGCAGCTCCAACAGTATTTTCAAGTGTTAATCGATTAGTTGTGGTTGTGGAGCAGGACCAGCAATGAGCCAGGCATTTTTATCAGCGATGTAATCCCCTAACTTATAATATGCCTGCCTGCATAGTGTGCGTTTTATACAAGACTTGAATTTTGTTTCATTCAGTTGAAGAATGTGGGGAGGTATCTTATTATAACATTTTAAACAGTACCCCATAAAAGATGAGTCTACTTTAGCCAGTCTGAAACCTGGTTGAACCAATAGGTCCCTATTTCTAGTACTATAATTATGTCTTTCTCCTCTTTTACTAAAAAGATGTAAATTTTTCCTTACATACATGATATTTTCGTAGATATATTGACAAGGTACCGTCATGATGTTAATTTCCTTAAACAGTTCCCTTAGAGAATCGCGCCCGCGGAGATTATATATGGCTCTGATGGCTCTTTTCTGCAGAATAAAAATAGAATCGATGTCTGCAGCCCGTGGTCACTGGCCACAATCACTACGTGGAGTCCTGACATAGCCAGAAGGCGTCGCGGCAGACCCTGTAGAAGATGGCGGGATGAGCTAGAGAAAACAAAAGAACAGTAGTCCACTTTAGCCCTGGATCGAAAGAGCTGGAAGTCATAAGGAGAGCCCTTTGCCCAGCAGTGGGATGATGCAGGCTAACAGTAAGATGAAGAAAGGGTTCCCAATTGTAATAGTGAAGATTATTCAACGCGTTAAACAATTTCGTGTCTCGTCTGACATAAATTGGCAACAGATTAGTAAGTGGTACAGCAAAAACTTAATCCAAATTACACACCTTCAATATTAAAGTGGCACATGGCAAATTCAAGCAAAAAAAACCAAATCAAATAACAGATGTTCAAAACAATTTCACCTTACGATCATCAGTAGCTCATTTCATTTACATTATAATTGCACAAACGATCCGGGTGCATTTTTTTCTGAACTACAGTGTACACGTTAACCGCCGTACATCGCGTGACAATTGTCAGCCAGCAATACACTTGATTTACAAATAATTGACCCAATGTTGTAACGAACAATCATAATTCATTTTAATCAACTACAGACGCGTGCGCCATCTTGGATTTGTATAGGTTTTTTATAGTGTAAAGAAATGCGTGCAGCTAATATTTTCCGCTTCAGTTGACTGTTGTGTGTAAAAAAACCTTTTGCAGATGTGTCAATTATGGTGATGATTTTCCTTGTAATGTTATTCAGTGATTATGGGCTATTGTTATGAGATTCTGTCACGGTAGATTGACATTTACTTATGCTTTAATACTTGGGTGTTGCTGGTATAATTGCTTCTGTATAATGTGGAGTAAGTACATGACCAGTTAAGGTCACTTTATGATCTTTATTACATCCGGATCTGTATTAGCCAAGTAATGATTAACTGCTGGTTTGTTTTTAAACTAGTTTGAGTTATTACATAGTCGTAAAAAAACGATGACATTTTCTGAAAAGTTGTTATTTTTTTTTTTTTTATTTATTGGTGGAGGCTCTCTTTGATCTTTGCCGATCGCTTGTTTTTTGTAGCCGTATAGTATATCCTGTTCATTAACTGAAAGGGTAGACTCTATTCCGTCATTTCGTATCTTATACAATGTGGATACGCAAGACGACAATAATTAAATTAATTTCAACTTCGTATATCTAATGACGTTCCCAGGTTGCATACATGGACCAAACCGGAATGAGAAAGCTTATAGTGGATAAGACAAAGTTTAAAACAGAGGACGAATTAGCAGGGGATCGAGGGGGTGGAGGGCGGGGGGGCGGGTTCAGGGGATCAGACCGGAATAAATATTTTTTTTACCAAATATACGCAATAGTTTCGTTACTATAGTTAGTCAAATATTGGCAAAAAGCCCATAGTTGGCCCATCGCTCCAGACTATTTAGTATGTTTGAAAAAATCACTTTTTTTTAATTTCGACGTTAGGATTTATTTGATAGTTCCAAAATACGCTTATGCATTAGTATCGTCAGTGTTATTTATTGTCTCCACATTGCATAAAATTTATTTCTAACTTTAACATAGTATAAAGCCAATTCTCTCAATGTAACATTTTGATAACATACTAGTTGTGCAGGGACCAGTTCTGTCACAAACACTATTAATAAAAAGCTAATAATTAATAATACCACGAGTATGTCTCGCCTTCAGATAACACGCGACAACTCCAAAATGAATATTCAAGAACTTGTTAATACCTTTGGCTGCCATTCAATGTGCCTAAAATGATTAATATAAGCCAATATGCTGATCGAAATCCAACTCTAAATTACAAAGGAGAAGGGTCAATTTCGCTTGTGAACAATTATTAGTAAACAGCCCTTATCAGCCGCCCACGCATACTGTATCGATCTTTTTTTTAATTTGATGTCGTAATTATGGAGTTTGTATGATATTAATTTATTGGGAGGCGCCATGTTTAAATTATTTTTGGGCTTCCGTTGTACACTAATTTTATTTTAGCTAAAATAAAACATTGTTTTTATATCTGGAAAAATCTAGAATAAATTAATAAGTACGTACTTAATTAGAGATGTAAATAATAAAACAGCTAATTTCCTAAAAAAAATAGCACCACAGAACTACACAAAATGCCTTACAAGGCGACTGACTATCTGAAACAAAAATCAATAGATATTTCTCAAACCAACTTCAGTAATTCAGAGATTACTTTCATCCATACCTGTCAAAACCCTTTTGGCTTTACCGCAGATCGATCAAAACTAGTTCCACCTTCGTTTCTGCCTACCCTATACGCCATACACGTACATAAACAAGTCCATTCATTCCAGAGATTAAACGTTCATGTTTAAAAAGAAAAATAACGCGGGACCGGCACAGCGGCAGATTGCATCTGTGGACCGTCTGCACTATCAATCATTCTTTATCGTTCTTTTGCCGTGGACTGTACTGATTAAATTATTCCACGGAGGTGACTTAATGAAATAGCCTGGTTAGGGAGGATTCACACTGCGGTGGTTGGGACTCACAACTCTGCCTAGGGCGCGATAAAGATAAGCTATTTCTTACATTGTTTACGACTGTATTAAATGTTTTTTTAAACAATGCGGCTATTTTGCAATATGGCAAAAAAAAAAAACGATAGCGTTTAAAATGGAGAAATATTGAACTGGCGAAATTCATATTTTTTCTTACGTTTTTTGCAATTATTAGGTCAGTGTCAGGTTGTATGTTGGTTCAAATATTATAATATTATTTCATGGAATAGTCCTTCAATAGGATTATATGATCTTAGGAGGGTTGTATGGGTAGCGGGATCGTCCGAAAGGGTTACCGCTGCCCCGGAACATAAAGGGCTAAGGAAGGAACACGGGTGGGTTTTAGTCAGTAAGAGTCTGACACTCCCTTCCGCTCCACCCAGAGTGGGGGGTCATTAGATGATTTCCCATCCATAAAAAAAAGGAGGCTTGTATTGATCATTTTAATTATTATAATTCTGTAAATGCATACTTGATACGCTCGCAAATCATATTTTGTTAAACCTAGTACTGAAAATTTGAATTTGCACGGCTACGCTGGCACTTCCCCCTTAAGGGCGCTACTACTCCACTCTCAGTATGGCAATAAATATTCATTTTGTCAGATTAGAGCTATAAATATAATACCTACACCCAAGTCGATAACTGCATGCACAAGCTAGTCCAGTATAGACAAACATTAACTAACTCAGACTCACAATCAATGACCATTCATACACCCCATTCATTCATAAACAGCTTAAATCACCTTTTGTACAAAGTCTAACAGTAAACTTAATAAATAGTAGCATTGCTCTAGCCACAAATCATGGCCCGCAGTGTACCTTATTACGTCAAGTTATGAACACGCAAACACACAATTGTGCACATAGCAACATCGCACATCATGGCGGCATAGCCAATAAATATGCATACATTGTCAATTAATAGCCTATATTAAATTAATGGCCGCTTGCTATTTAGAAATGAAACGGTTAAAGGATTAAAGAGCTCAAGGGTTCTGCACCTGTTTGAGATTGATATGTTTTTAAGTGAAGATGTGTGATAAAGTCTTACGTGAATCATGCGACTTTTTATAGGGTGAGCCGTTATCCGATAAACGCGACCAGTTAATTTTTGCGCTTCGACATTTATAATAAGATTTTTAGAAGATTATAAAATTTAATGTCTGTCCTAATCCACAATATCGCACCGATTGTGATACGAAGTAATTATTTACAGTATATAATAAAGAAACAATCGTGCATAAATTGTATGAGTATGAGTGACAGCTTGTCACTTGTCAAATTTTCTTTAATTGAATCATCTTCAATTTCATATTTTCTCCGCCATTCAAATCCAAGCCCTAAACACTTGCGGAACCCAAAACTGCCAGCAATAAACTAAGTCAGCCCGTTTCGAATCACGAATAAGGGAGTCATAATAACAGAGTCCTCTAAGATATACTATGTACCAATTAGTTAACTTCTTGTCTTGACAACGGATTGGCCGACACCACAATATTGATTAACTGAAGCTGCAGATAATTGGCTATGTGGTTATTAATTAGTTCCCCTTTGAATATATTAATATTTATAAGTAATTTAGTGATAGTACCGAGATCATAACTCTGTTAGTTCATTTTTGAAACGGGTTCTGCTTTGGGTTATTCGATTAGGGAATTGATCGTCTAGTAGTAAATCATGCGAGATCGGTACAGCTTCTGTGCATCGGGTTGAAAATAAGTGAGATATATTGGCTGGGAACGGCCATTTTTTTATTAAAATAAAATTATTAAACAGTTTCAAATTGAACTCAATGATTAGCAATTGCTACGCCTGTCGTTATTTTGACAAATGTGAGATTAATCCCTGTTTGGGAAACTGCGTGTGTGAAAAACCACTTTGAGAATGTCAATAGATAACAGTCGGCTGTGTACTTTTTTCTGCACCCACGCGTATTCAGACTACCGAGAAATATACGTTAACGAGATTAATACCGAAATACTTTCTCAGGGTTATTTCGCAACAATTTATTTAGCTAAATTAACCGAAGCACATCGTATTTGCATTCGATTTCCATAACGCGGCGCAGGCGTATCGAGCGGCCATACGTCACTGTAACCGCGAGATATAGTCTGTACGGACTGCTTGATCGATTGTGCGATTCGGACATCGAGAATTTTACGGTATTGAAACGTTGTTAATTTTATTTTGTTACGGTTGGGGTGATGTTTAAATATGGCTTGTGATTATGTCTGTTTTTAAGGGCGATTGGACATCATTTGCCATTTTCATGGTTAGAATTACAAATGGTTTTGTCATTAGTGGCTTTCGTGTGACATCTTCAACGAGAAACAGAACATGATAAAAGTTAGCTGTAATTTCATAAAATGTGAGATGACACTAAGGGTCAATCCCCACAGAAAGAGCAGCGGCGCGCAGCGGCCGTAAGAGCAAGTGACTTTCCTCTTTTGACTAGTCGCTAGAAGGCTCGTGCAGCCTCGCAGCGCCGCGCTGCCCCCTCCTTTGCCTTCAATATATTGCCTCAAAAAGCCGCCGCGCCGCCGGCCGCTGCTCTTTCAGTGGGAATTGACCCTAATACCAAATTCTACACTGTGATCTTTAACTTACGCAGTGCGTTCACTTTTACTACACTTTAGCCTGAGTGACAGTTTACTAAGACAATCACACAAAATAACTGGAAAGGATAAACACAAAACTAATTCATTTAAATTAACACAAAAAGTAGAGAATATTCCATAAAAACAACTGAATATTTTACAATATCGTACCAACATCGTTTGTCATAAATAATCCCCGCTCCTTCATTATCGGAGTTCAGATGAGACGGCCGGTTTTTTGCCAACATCGTGATTTATCCAAAGGAAATTGTCAGACAACTAATGGCTCTTTGTTTATTGATTTATATGTTGCAATATTCGGTAGCGAGAAGGGTCGGTATAATATCGGTACTCGTTTTTTTCCCGCCTGATTGAGCTACTGCATAATCCGCCCACGAGAAACAAGCCATTTCGATCATTCATAGCCCAACCCATCGTAGCCTTTTTAATTTAGAAGCGTAATCAAAATTATAGGGTTTGTAGATTGGTGTGAATTAGCGAGTAAAAACTTAATGGGAACGCTTCTAGGATGTATCTTTATTAAGTTTTTTTTTTTTTTGAGCTTGGTGTACAGGAAATTATTTTAGAATTAATTAAAGTTTTTGATATATTGTTTGGAAAGACGATAATAAAGTTTGGAACAAAAAGATTTGATGGCTTGGTTGTTTGGTAGCTGAGTTATATGGCACATTATAGTCCTATGATTTCGAATCATGTATCACGGTGAGACAGAGATAATTTGCAGTCATATAGAACGATTGAAAAATATTGACTTTTACAGTCACAGAGCAATCAAATTGACCAGTTTTTTTATGAAGTCTGGTACCAAATATCTATTGCCACAATAAAATTCTCGTTTCACTTATATAATTACCCTGTTTACCCTACCAAAAAATACAAGTGTAAACAAGCTACATTTCACGACTGCTGACAAGATGCTGACCAATCTAGAGCGATATTATTTAGTCACGATCGTTTGAATGTCGTGCGAACATAACATTTTGTAATGATTTATTTTCTACAAAGTATAAAAAAGTAATAAAGCTCCCGTTACAACGCTGTTTTAGATTTTTTAATTAATTGATTGCATTTTAAATACAGTTACTTACTTAAAATTTTGTTACATAAAATTTATGGTATCGACTACTTTCTCTTTAAATGTCGTGACAAATGCTCTAAAATGATACCTACATATTATAAAATGTTGAAGCAATTAATGAGGGAGATAACTTGGCAAATCAGGAAAGAGGTAGTTAAAAGTCTTGTTTTAAATTTTTATATAAATTCCGAAATCATGTGTGTAATTAATTATTTGATTCACAAGATTATTCGTCTGATTGAAACGGTATCGAATTACTGTCATGGTCTTATTATTAAATTAGGAATGAGGTAGTAAAAGTTTTGTTTCGAAATTTTATAACGATTCTGAAACTATGTGTAATTAATTATTTGATTCACAAGATTATGGCTCTGGTTGTAAATGGTCTTATTGTTTATTATTAGGCAACCGTTTTTGATACTCCGCACCTTTATAATATTAGTGTGATGTCCCTTTAGAGTCCAGATGTCCACACTAATAATTATAAAGGTGAAAGTTTGTGAGTGTGTTTGTATGTTTGTTACCTCTTCACTCCGGCGGATTTGGATGAAATTTGGCACACACATAGTTTATAACCAGGATTAACACACATGATACTTTTGTCCCAATATTCCCACGGGGTCGAAACTTATGCGGGTGAAACATCGGGGCGCAGCTAGTAAATTATAATTTTCAAGAGCAATAGATTCTCTATATTTCACAATACATGGAGCAACTTAGTCTGACAGTGTCACTTAACATAATTATTTAGCTTTAATTTGCTGCCGCCGTGGAAAGGTCCTACAACACCGGATACAATAAAATCCTTTCGACAATTTGATACGCTGTTCCCGAATCCAACACACAAGATCATCAGACAGTCCAACCACAAAATTAATGCCGTCCAGAAATCTACGGCTAAAAGTATTTTGAACGTCCAAATTGAATGTTTTGGTGACCACAAATTATTTTGACCGTTCCTTCCATAAAAACAAATGGTCATTTAGTAGCACGGGAAGCATGGAATGACGATATGGTATTCAATTTATTCTTCACGCTCACTGTTTTACGGATCATCAGCAGTATGATTTGGTTTGAAGTCGTTTTATTTTGTTGCGGCTATGTTGAAAGGGTTATTATATTTTCGTGTTGTGTTGGTCTAAAGTGCTTAGTAAAGCCGATTGTTTTGTTTTAAGTACTGGATATTTAGTACTGTTTAATTTAATTAATTTTGGTAGGTACTTGGAAACAGATGCGAAAAAGGCTGTGGATGATGATAATGCTGAATTAGTAATACGTACGTATTAGACCACTCACATCACGCGTTAATTACCTGAACGGTTAGGCAGAGGTGTACCCATGGTACATACCTATGCATTTCATTATGTAATAGGGTGCGGTGGAAGAATACATAATTAAGAACAATTTACATAGAATTTAGGATCATCCCATTTCTACTCTAGTTTACAAAATAGGTGTCTGCATGATGTAACTAGAATATTGTCAGTTGATTGTTGGTTCAATCACCTGGTTTGTACAAGCATATCAACATTGCGACAAAACACAGGATATTCTCAGCACCTCATAAAGAAGAACCTACATCTTTACATTTCTTTTACGAATGTCATGTGGCGACAATCGAGGCGCTCGTGCGCACATTACCACCGAGCCTAATGTCACGTAATGACTCCTTCGTAACGCGTGTTAGGCTGCGCGCATACTGGCGACTAATGCCACCGCGGTTAGTGACGGGCTCATTATGAGTGCGACAAAAAGTATTAGGTACGTTTTATAGTAGCGTTATTGTGAACTGAAGTTTTAGTAGTGTTTTTGGAATCTTTAGGTGATGTTTTGGACTTTTTGTTTTAATTTAATCTGACTGTTTTAGCTCAAAGATTGTTACATACTTAATACAGAAATAAGTTCTTGGATTTTGCAGATCGTTATGCTTATCGTAGCATACTCTGTGAAAACTCAGATTTTTTTACGATGTTTACATTAACTCGTACTAACGTATTCTTTGATGTTGCGTCCTTTCACAGAGAAGCCTAGGTCATTTGTTTTGTCATCATAATCATAAACAGCCTATAATGTTACCACTACTGGGACACAGGTCTTCTCTCATCCAGAGGGGCTATAATCTACCACGCGGGTCCAGTGCGGGTTGGTAGATGTCACATGTCTTTGATTTTTTGGTTCTAGGACATGCCGGTTTCCTCAGGACGTTTTCCTTCACCGTTTTGAGAGCAGTGATGATAAAATTATTTTTACAAAGTATTCATGATGTAAAACTCGTAAGTCGGGGGGGGGGGGGGGGGGCGTTTACCACTAGACTACCACTGCTCATATTTTTCATACCAAGAGAGAATTACAATTCCATGCCAAAATCATCCTTTATTTTAGGTAACTTACCTTTGGATACTGAAGCTTTATTAAATGCTATCAAATATCAAGACTTATTGAACCACATTGGCTGAACCCAACTGGTTTGAGCCAGCATCCTTCATTATAAATTCATTTGCGCGCAATGTGCGATGTCATGACTTTGATTATTGCCCGCGATGAGTGTTATTAGGTCTTTTATTGTTTAAATGTATTGGTTTTCTCTTTTTTTGGGTCACTATTGTGAGTCAGAGTCTGTAATAGAAGTATTGATATGGAACTAATACAGTAGTTTATATCGTTGAAAACAATTTTTTTTTGTTTTATCGGCTACCAAATTTTTGGGACCACTCTGTTCTAATAGTGTGCCTACATGGGCTAAATTCTTAGCAATTTCTATAAAATCTCATTATGTATTGCAGCAAATTGCTCGGTTTTGCCGAGACTTCATATTTAACATACTTCCCAAGAATTGCTCAATTTATTGCCTATATAAGCACATCTTTAGGATACCGAACTTTGTTCAAAATTATATTTAGGCGTCATTGTTGCCAAATGTATTCAATTTGGGATTATTTATATCCTTTCTTTTCTATATACCTATAGTGAAATTTCTAATATATTACAGAACTATCATGACCAGGACCACTATCGTTCAACATTGCTTCCTATATATTCTTTCCAGCATTAGCTATACCTATGACTTGCATTTCATCTAATGGCTTTTCTGGACGTATGAAGGACGTAGCCCGTTCTAAGACATGCATCTTTCTTAGGAGTCATTCGACATTGACTAGAGATGTTACGTGTATTGACTTATCTGCCTATCTTTGATAAATGTGTAGGATACAGTCAATGTTTGTTTTCAGATGCTTATTTTTTCTTTTGATATTTACTTTACTTTGGTTTACTTCGTCATACATTTATTTATGCATGTATTCTGCCTTTATCAAAAAAGAAACGACTTCTAGCAACCTAAACTATGTTTTTTGTAAACTTATCCCATTAGTAACAATAGCTATGTAAGGTCAAGTCATACTACTGTCAGTATCTTTTTAATTAGTTTAGGAGCCATCAGCTGTCGAAACTGCTTTTGACCACCACTTGTACGATCATGTTTTGTGTATGACTAACTTTAAGTATTTTTCTCTTTCTACAGACGCCAGCACATCAAGCTACTACAACCTATCAAATTTCTTTAATCGATTTTCAACTTTATTTCTAAAGCATAAGGTTCAAAGTTGATTGGGAAAATTTTACAGTTTTGGGTAGCTTGATGCCAGTTGGTGTGTCAACAATAAAGTTATTATTTATAGACAACGTCAGTGTAACCGTTATTTTTATGTTTAAGCTTAACACAGTGATTACTAAGTAAGGAAAATAGTGTTCAACTGTCACAAAAAAACAAACAGTTCTATAATTTAAGCTTTGGTGTCAACATCTGAAAATACCAGCAAAATAATCCAAGAAACCCCACAAAAAATTTCATCATTTCAAAATCTAACCACCAACCTTCTTCCACAGGAGAAACCCCACAAATGCAGCCTCTGCTCCAAGTCGTTCCCGACTCCTGGGGACCTCAAGTCCCACATGTACGTCCACAGCGGATCCTGGCCTTATAAGTGCCACATCTGCTCTCGAGGGTTCTCTAAGCACACCAACCTGAAGAACCATCTATTCTTGCATACTGGTAAGTTATATTATTCTATAATTTGCCATCTTTTATTCTCAAACGAAAAGGAGGCCTGGTGCTCTAGCAGTGGGAATACTAAAGGCAGATTATGCACCATCTTTTCCACAATACCTGTGAATTACTTGAGAAATTGCTAGGTAGATGGAAAAAGAAAAGAATTTGCTTGTGTACTATACTTGGTAGTTGGAAAATATAACTATGTAGAGGCTGATACATGTATGCCTACCATAGATCTCCACGATGATAATGATAACATTCAGAATGATTTATTAAGTCATATAGCAGAGTAGCAATAGCAAGCCTCTCTAAAAGAAAAATTGCTTGTTTATTCTGCACAAACAAAACGCACATTACAAATGAAAAATAAAAGACATCAATTAATAAATACATACAACGTAGTCAAAAGCCTCGTACTCAAGCATATAAAATGTTGACAATTTTGTCCATTGCTTGATATCAGAGCCAGGGACCAAAGACAACACTCATTAATTGAAATTGACAATCCAAAAAAGCTGTGTTTTTTTTTGTTAACTTATTTTGTGTCCCATTGCTGGGAAAGGCCTCTCCTTGTTCCTACCAAACCTCCCTGTCTTGTGCGATCTCTGGCCATGCTGGCCCTGCAAACTATATCACATTGTCACACCACATTCGCCGCGGTCTACCTCGACATCTATGTCCTCCCTCAGGCGTCCAGTGAGTGACGACCTTTGCCCATCTCTCCACGTGCATTCGTGAGACGTATCCGGACCACTCCCACTTCAGAAAAAAAATCGAAAAGTATAAATCAGAAGGGTAATCTCGTACGGAAACAAATGGATATGGTATAATTTTAGCTGAATTGGTCTTCTGACCCTTGAACTACAGATGATTGTGATTTTATTTTAATTTTTTTTTCTTTTGTTACAGCTAAACATCAAAGGAACAGTGCGAGGGATGCCACTTGAATTGAAAAAATAAAGTTTATGTTTACATTTACATCAAAATTGATGTAAAGTTACATTATTTTTTTACATTTAAGACCTTATACGTCTTACAAAATATAAAAGTGTGATATTAGACTAATTATTTTTAAGTGTTATCTATTTAAGTTGTATTTATGATTTGCTTATTTTACTTAGGGTTTAAAAAGAAGGGATTGATAAAAATTGAAGTTTTGGGGGCTTTTTGTAATTTCTAAGATTTTTTGTACGTGTATATAAATTCAACTTTATTATACCTACGGTTTTTATGGACTTATTTTTGGGGTGTAAAGTATGTTAAATTAATTTATGTTAGCGTTTTGGATGAAATAAATAAGCATAATCAATATACGAAAACGTCTGTAGAATAGCGGTTGTATCTCTAGGATAAACTATTCCTATTTATAAAAAAATATTTTGTAAAGTCAAAAATTATTTATTTACTACCTAATTTTTTTTTTTGATATTGGTAGATTATAAAATAATTCCGATGAAATTATCGTTCTAATCTTTCGTTTTATCTTTATGAAAATACTTTCATACCATATAATACCAAATACACACAAAATTATTTTTTGATGAACAGATTGTCGGAGCGCAAATTTTATTTGGGCGATAATTTTATCGGATTAAAAGATAATCTTTTGTTGTCAATCAGAACAACTTTTCTTTGGCTACACAGTAGAACAAAGTGTCGGAGTTACTACATAGATGTATGTAGAATTAAATGTAAATATTAATTATAAGGGCTTATTATATACCTACATTGAGTACGTGTATTGTGATTACGTCTCCGTCCATTTTATTGTAAATATAGTTTAAGGGTGCTTACACGCAACGAATTATTAAATTATGAATATTATTTATATTTTTAGATAAGTATTTCAGTAAATAAATGACTATAAATCAATCTGCATTTTATTTCTTTACTAAGTGTAATTGATCTATAAAATCCAAGTCATAAAGCGATCCTTCATAACAATTATAATAATTTAATTATTATGACATATTTCTAATAATAAAATTGCTATCCAATTGTAATTTTAATAACTTTAATAGAATCATAACTTAATTTTTTTAAATCGATTTCTTATATTATGAACATAAATATTTGCATGTCACAGAAATATGACTAAATGTTAAGGATCCATAATAATAATATTATAATATATGTTAAGACATCGGTCGGTTATTAAAGATTCAAATATTTATATAATTTAAAAAGCTAACAATATTAAAATAAAAATATGTACAAGTATATAAAAAAGAAGGGGAAATAATCAAAGGGCATCAAAAAATTCGTCCGTATCGCTGTCAACAGCCTTCATAATAATAATTATAATAATTCCTATCCCAAGAACAGTCTAATTTACATAATTGACAGTGACTCAGAAATCTGGACAAAGTCAAAGTCAAATCATTTATTTCAATTAGGCACACTAAAGGCACTTTTGAACGTAAAAATTATAGTAAAACGAATTATTATTGATTCTAGTCGCCGATACCCCAAGTCATATTATGTCAGATGCCTCACTCTTTGCCATTTCGAAATCTATAGGTAACTCTTTAAATGCATTAGTGAGTGCAAACAAGTCAATCAAATCAAATCAAAATATTTTTATTTCACATAAACCAACATGGGCACTTATGAAACGTCAGAAGCTAGGTGCACGGTTCCAATTGGTCGTTTCCTATGGAGAAGAACCGGCAAGAAACTCCATGGTTACTCTTTTAAAAATAATTGGCTTTTACAATGTTTTCAAGTTACAGTAGGTATGGGAGGACAGCGTAGGCCTGTCAACAAGTACCAGGTACTTGATAAAATAAAAAATGGTCTACAGATCTAAAGTCTACAAGGCTTACAAAGTCCTCACATTTACAAAATAAGAATGTAAATAAGTCAAGTCCTACTATTTTAATTCAAACTAAAATTATTAAAATATCTAAATTAGGGTAAACGGTGTATGTTATAACCATGATAACAGAATCGATTATTATTATAACGGGTGTAAAAGGAACTTGACGGAGCCAAGAGTCACTTATTGTACTCCCGGTCATTGTAATTTTTTTTTTTTGTACTGGACCATACCGAGAACCTTCGGTTTACGGATATATTGAAGGTCAAAATTCAAACTTTACTGAATTTTTTTTACGATAGCATGTTTTTTAATGTCATAAAACAACTTTAAATAATCGCACGACCCCTGTACCGTTGCATGCTTCCATAAGCGCAATGGTTTGCGTGCGTTACATTGCGCGCTACCACAAACAACAAGCGTTTCCCAGCGATTATTTTTGTGCAATATTTCTTAGTTTGATGTACAGACGCCTACATCAACCTACCCGAAACTGTAAAATTTTGGCAATCAACTTTGAACCTTATGCTTTAACAATAAAGTTGAAAATCTATTAAAGAAATAATTGACAGATTGTAGTAGCTTGATGTGCTGGCGTAACGTCTGTACTACAGAATGCATAGTTGACGGCTATGTGATGGGTCTTTTTATACCCTGCATTTTCATTGAAAAAATGACTGACGTACACCGCCAGCACATCAAGCTACCCGAAACTGTCAAATTTTCCCAATCAACTTTGAACCTTATGCTTTAGCCATAAAGTTGAAAATCTATTAAAGAAATTTGACAGATTGTAGTAGCTTGATGTGCTGGCGTCTGTACCAAGGATCAATAAACCAAAGGTGGCCAGCAGATACCACTAAATGATGACATATACCAACATATTGTATCTATCTGTACACATCGATAGACCCAGACAAGAACAAGCATTGGTCAATGCATCGAAGAGGCGTAACAGGGTCCCATAAACGACAGGTAGCTTATCAATCGCTCTAGACAGCACAATAAACTGTCTCCATCGAACCAGCTTACGACATCCAATACACAGAACCTCATAAAATATAACTTAATAACATCATCATCCGTACATCATTACTTCTACATATAGTCGAAGGAGGCTTGTCAACCAGCGTGAAACCGGCAAAACTAATCGCAATTTAAAACTATCTGCTTTATATTTAGAAGTTTCTCGAAGCGAGTAGGCGTTGTACACGCAAGCCCTCAACTGATTTGCATAAAACAACTCCAGTGGAGTGTATTAAGACTTAATTGTTGCTGCCGTGGAGTGTCCGTGCCTTGTGGGACGCTACATGAACCGTGGTCTCGATAAAAGCCATACCAACATTTCATTGGCGAGGAAATTCAATGTTGAACGTTATTTATTGTTAGATTTTATTATTACTTCGATTTTATTTGGTTTTGCGATTGTGTGATGTGATTCATGCTTTACGAAGTGCATCTTGAGGTGTGAGTCAGTAATAAAACGAGAACAAATTATACAGGACATTTTTTGGTTGAATTTAGATAAGTTGATGACGGATTTTTGGGCCCGCTTGCACCATAATTGACTACATGCGTTTAGCGCTAAAAGTAATTTAAAACATCAATCTGTCTCTGTCAACTTCAAACAAATGACAAAGCGGAAAGATGTTTTAAATTTATAAATTATTCTACCGATTCTAACTGAAAATGGAACAATGTAGGCTGGAATAGCCCGAATCTTCGTCCGCATTTTGATAAAAGTTTAGGAGATATCCTGCATCGCATATGCTATGTAGCATATCATTTAGGAGATATGCTACATAGGATCGGTAATACTTTTCTGAGTAACGACAGTTAATCAGTTGTATAGTATTTATAAAAAAAATGAACTTCAATGCTTCATCAAATAAATGTGTTCATCTTCGCTATAGATTCTTAAAATGAATAATAAGACCTTTACAATGAAGACTTTTGTTATCACAATAAGGATTTCTTGTTTTTACAAGCACTGCATATAATTCTTGCTTTTTGCACACCTCCGTGACATCCTAGAAATATTAATTCCACGACAACTCTTCAGATTTTCGGTATCTGGCACACCCCCCCACATTCATCTTAAAACCTCAAAATATTTGCTACCAAAAAAATAATTGCACAAGTAGCAGACGACTCTCAATTAATTATATAAATTGGATGGCAATTTAAAATATTTTTTACATAACGCGGTCTAGTAAATAGTGGCTGACATAATCATTTAACTTTCACTAAGTCAAAAACTAATAAATTAAACTTATTGATTTATTTATAACGATTCTCTAATGACGATGATAAATGCTATTGACTTGAGCAGCTTCGTTTTCGTGAATTTATACAGCGTGTTTATTTTCTGGAAGATAATTTCATTTATTTACAAACAAATTATCATTTTCTCTTGTGTTTAAATTACAGTCGTTGAGAGAACGCGTTTCTGACACCTGTTAGATTTATACAAACGAGTACGTGTTTTGCGAATTTGATCGTTATTATCTACTAGAATTGTCGCACTGACAGCTGTGTCAGGAACGCATCCTCTCAACGGTCGGACTGTGGTACTGCTTACAGTCGTTAACTGTAGACTATAGTCAAAAAGTTGGTAGCACGACTGATCCGAGACCGTCACCTCGGATACTCCTGGCGAACGCTCAGGACCGTCACTAGTGGAGGCAATTTTATTAAGTATACTAAATTCAGTGCAATCATCATTTAAAGGTGCGAGAGAAATTAAGTGAACAACTCTATGATGTCAAATAATTTTAGCTATTAATACTGAATGCAAAAAGGAATTACTTGCTCCAACTTGAAATAGAACTGATTTCGTGTTAATTATTAAATGTCTGTGATGTCCCACTGCAGGGCAAAGGCATCCCTTTTCTCTTTCCACTTCACTTTGTATAAATTTCGAATTGAGTTTTTTTTTCTGATTGCAGCTTACTTTGTTGTAAGTCGTATGTGTATGTATGGTACCTTCCATAGATAGTTAATGTGCATGCTAATGTGGGCATTATGAATGTGGAGGTAGTTTTGTACGCCCACCGTTCGTTGAATCAGTATTAGTTCTCAATGTGATAGTGGGCGAGCCCATTGCCCATTTGAATTTGCAATCCTGTGCTATAACAGACTTTTTTAGAAAACCTTAATTGCTTGTTGAAGATCTTGGGGATGATCAGATTTGGAAACTGCACTGTGTCAATATTCTATACAAAATTGGTTAAGTATTTATCTGACACTAAATTCAAACCGGTCATTTGGGAATCAAGATTCTAAAACCCTGTAAAGATTTTTCTTTTTTTTTTAATAAAGTATTTTTTTCAAACTACTAGTTACTTCTATATTTTTCCAAATAAGAATCGATGATCGTATTGTTACAATTTTGTGGATTTTCATAATCTATAATGATTATATAAAATTCAAAGTCCTGACTGACTTATATATCAACGCACAGCCTAAACCGCTGGTCTTAGAGACATGAAATTTGGAGGGTGTATTCTTTGTGAAGAGTAGGTATCCACTAAGAAAGGGTTTTTCTAAAATCCACCCCTAAGAGGGAATGGGGGAGGGTGAAATTTCACGCGGGCGAAGTCGGGGGCAGAAGCTAGTATTATATATGCTCTTTGCAAGTCGATTACTGGGCCAATATCGTCATTCAATTTTTGCCGTCAGACGTACCAACTCTCATTAACTGTATTTAGTGTTCTTATATATTGAGACCCGTGTTTTGACGTGCTTTTCATGATCTCGAATTCAAACAAATTACTACTGCTCTCGATATAAAATAGCCTGCATCTGTGTATAATTGAAACTCTAGTTTAGTACTACATACCATATAACCGGCGATTGATCCAACAAGACACGTCAATCAGTAACATTATAAATCTTGTATGATGATACAATTATTAACTTAAAATATCCGGGTGGTCCATTACCTATTGGAGCCATTAGACCACCAAAATGCTTGGAACGAGTAAACGATCACGATATTATATTAAACTCTTTCTTATTAACTATTAGTACAATATAATTTGAAAGTAGGCCTCGTTTTGTGTGGGTTGGCTTATTAATTTGATGAAGTTTTAAAATTGTTTTTTTTTTGTACTATTATGTTGAAGGTGCACATGAAAGAGTTTTGCAGTTTTGACTTTGCAATATTTATGATGCAATGAAAATTATAATTTTATCATTAAATAAACATGGAAAAATGAACTTTATTTAAATTTATATAATGTTAGTTATAAAACGGAGGTTGTGTTGATGATGTGCTTTTACTTCGCTACATCAGGTAAATAGGTACTTTTTTTTGCAGATTTTTACTAATTACACACGACGTCATATCAAGCTATGCATTTCCAGTTTTGGCTGACCTCGCATTGTTTAGGCTTTTCATACAATGAGAAGTCAGCTTATATTGAAAATATGTTGCTTGATATGTCATCGTGCGTACAAAGTTTTATCTACACTAATTATTTTCTGTAATCTATCACAAAATTGACAAAATCTTACGTAGTTTTGTACCACTTTTCGAACAGCACCGGAAGACTTCTGGTTCATCAATTTTTTTGTTAAAATCTTAAGTTAATCTTAAGTCGCAAACTTGAGCAAGAGACAGTTTTTTCACAAAATTCCATTTCACTTTTTATTAAACTTACGACGGTCATTAGAAGTATTGCATTCACTATCCAAACGGTCATTACAAAAAGCTCGATTAAACTAACAATTGAGATAGGCGCGGCCGTACAATGCCATAGATCGCGCGACGGGAGTCGGTGTACCCACTACTTCAACCACCAAGCATAAAAAGACCTGTACTCACGAACTGAATTTGAGCAATGATGGTTCAAAAGACACTAGACGTTTACACAGTCCTATCGTCCGAACAAAAAATCTAATAAAGCTAAAGCAAAATAGAAGAGATGTTTGGATCAATATGGAGTGTTGTTCCGAACAAACTGCGTTGTCATAGACCATAATCGAGGTGAGACGGTGGCGGCTTTGTACTCGGCCGTCATCGGCTTTTTGTAACGCTATCTGATGAGTATTGCTCCCATTTTGGTCGACAAAAAACCGATCGGTCGCCGCAACAATCGATGAGGTATATGCACCTACTATGAGTGGGTACAGATACAGTAGTGCCCTGTTGTGTGGTTTTGGGGTCTTCAGAAAAACTTGTTCTCGTAAAAACATCCTGCATTAAAACAGTAAGAGAATCGAATCAGAAATAAAACATCCGTAGTTCTTGTTAAAAAGTGGAGCAGTATCTTTTGGTAAACCGGTGGTGCTGTTATTGCGAACATTTATAGATACGACAGGCTTTTGCCACGAACGACATCATAATCATGTAGACTAATAGTAGACTATTACTAGATAATTTAGAGCTTATTTTGGTTAGTATAATGACTGTATAGAGATGCAGTTTTACTGTGCAAGAGATTATATACAAAACATGTTTTGAAGAATTTGGGTCCACATAGAACTCTTTAATTATGTTTTTGTGAGCAACAATGTTTCAGCGTATCTCTAGCCATTTAGGTGTCCAGTTATAATGGCAATGGTAAATAATAGTACACATCTATTTCGGTCAACAGGATCTTGTCAAATACATAATATAATGGCTTGAAAAAAATGATAAAATTCTAATCGTAGCCGATAGAATTTTATATATTTTTTATATTTTACTTTGCTTAATTAAATAAAAAATAACATAATTATAAAATTCTATCGATTCTTATTCTAAAAAATCTCAACCATTTATGCAAAGGTGGGTTAGCTAATTGCTATAACTGACTGTACACACAATAGGTTTATAATGCATTAATATACATATAAACAGCACCAACTAATTTTCATGAAGTGGAAAGCCGGCGAACCTCTAACAAAAAAAACGAAATAGAAAACGGAAATTCAATAACAAAATCCATATTCAAATCTTCATAAAACGATTAGCGGAGTGTTAATTGAGGAAGCTTTGGAGCCATCAGATGATTTAAACCCCGTCGTTTTGCTCACTCGGATCGAGTCCTTAATAATCCCGATTAAACTTACGACCGCTGCTTGAATTAATCGATAATTGTTCATAAATCATCGGTGTTCGATTTGCACAAAGCAGCATCAGGGTGCGAAGATATAAATTTATCGTTCGAGAATAATATGGAGGATAGCGTGCTCAAGGTACATAAGTTGGGAATGAGCTGCAATCTTTGTTTATGATGTTGGCGCGAGAACCGGGCTTGGGAGGCTATTGGGCCCTAATTGTGTGACTTATTCATGCGTTGAGGCGTGCTAGTAGCTAAGCAGTATCTTCGTTAATGTTTTGTTGTAACTGTCATGCTTAGTTTTGTGTAGGGGTAGGAGAAAAGTCTTATCAATTTTGGTACATCGGCATTCAAATTGAATTGGTTGCTTACCGCGTTTCGTCAAGGGTAATATGGGACGCTTCCCAGCTAGATGGACCGACGACAATAAGAAGGTGGCTGGGACAGACTGGATGCAGAAGGCGGAAGACAGGGTTTTGTGACGCAGCCTGGGCTCTCCCAGGCTGCGTCCACTCCACTGCTGGACATAGGCCTCCGTCGATGTCCAGCAGTGGACTACGTTGATTGATTTTTGGAATTGAAAAGATTGCATCAGTTTCCTTGTCAAGAGCTGAAAAAAAGAGTCGGATATTACAGTAGCATTTAGCAGCAGGCAGGAAAATGCTAAAATCTAGATTTTCGATACACAGTAGGTAATCATATACCTATTTTTCAGCGTTTCTGAAAAGTACTTACCTATACATTTTTTTTTTGCAATCAACACAAATCAACTCTAATTCATATTATTTTCCCATTCATGATCAGGTTTGAAAGACAAATATTTATACAACGCGTAAAACCACGTACTTTGTAGTACAAGCTATTTCACGGATTGTTTATTTCCCTTTCTTGCAGTGGTAAAGAAGTAATCAATCTCAAATCGAAACGAAATTACTTCCGATCCAAATATTAACACTAAACAAACAAAACCCAGAACAATACAAGGTATTATTGACAGGCAGATCAATATTATTTGAACCACAAGCAAATACAATAGAGGTGTAATTTCATCTAATGTTGAAACAAAAACTATTCCGATTGACTATCGCCTCATCGTGCCAATCATTCCAGAACCATTGAACTAAGGATGTTAACAATCAGAAGAAACATTTGAAATTGATATTGGTGCCGATTCTGTTATTCACAAAAAGTTCAGTGCATCTTTTTCTTCCTATTTCATTAAGAAAAGGACAGAAGATAAATTTTAGTTTTGTTCTGTCAAATTAATCAGCGCCTGACGTAAATTGACGTAATTTTAGTAGGCAAATTTTAATCACGTCTAAACTTGTATGGAGTAGTGACAAGCGCTGATTAATTTGACAGGATTAAACTAAAATTTATCTTCTGCCCTTTTCTTAACGAAATAGGAAGAATAAGATGCAGTGAACTTAAATTTTGTTTAGTTTGTGAACTAGGGAATCGGCGCCATTCTTTCCCGTTCTTCTCCATAGGACTAGCTTCATATTTCTGACTGACCGACCCTTTGACAATTCAAAAGTTAATTTAATTAAAATAAAAGCTTTGAGTTGAGTTTGAGTTTAGTATATGTATACATTTTCGTTCTCCGTTGTAGCCAGATAAAAGTCTGTTCTGCACTTCTTTGGGCTGTTTTCTTTAAGATTGTAACGTTGAATCTTTCGTCTGCTTTAACATGGATAGTGGTACACTCAATCAAATTCTGTCTCAATGGTGATGATGCAAAGAGTCTGCTCAGGTTCATGACCCAAATACAATCCGAAGCATTGTTTATTTAAGGTTTAATAGAACTGTCATACGCATTGCGATTGTAAAAGCCCCTAAATAAAAAATAAAAAAGAACCATAGATATTTTACTTAGCATTTTTAAATCTTATAAGCGTCTCATACTATATAAGTTTATATTTATGTATTCATGTTTTGGTAAAAAAGTTACGGTATAAATAGCAAAGTCAGCACCTATATGACTCTTCAGGTTGCGCCGGAAGTACTTAACTCTCGTCACTTATGGAGGCTTTTAATACACCCTTATTCGTATAAGCCAACGCAGCTTGATTAGCAACCTCTTGACCGTTACTTGCATCTGTTTCACTAAGCTACCCACATTTCAATAAGGGTTCGTTTTTTTTTATTTGTTTGTTACAAAAGTAGTTATTTTTCCACTCTGCCATTGGCATTTTGTTTTTGTTTTGATTGTTGTTGTCATTATTATGCCAGTGTCGCAGGCGCATCACAGATTAATTTGTATTGTCAATGTCAATTATAAATGTGTGTTGTCTTTGGTTCCTGGCTCTGATATCAAGCAATGTACAAAATTGTCAACATTTTATATGCTTGAGTACGAGGCTTTTGACTACGTTGTATGTGTATATTTTATGTCTTTTTTTATTTGTAATGTGCGTTTTGTTAGTGCAGAATAAACAATTTTTATTTCCTTCTTTCTTTCATTTACACGCTTATATTACACTAACACCTTTACGTATATTAAAAATACCTTTCATTTTAAACCAGTCAGAGTGAAGACCATTTTGAAAACGTGCGTAGACTGCTGACATAAGACACAAAAACCAGTCACGACGACATCACTATACAAAAACTCGATAACAAAGAAAGCACAGCCCTACCAACTGATCAACCTGAAGTAGGCTAGGCTAGGAGACGCGTGCCAGAGCAAAAACAATTTCGCTGGAGGAAAACACCACGATAACCCTGCACTTCCGTACTCTTTATCGCAAGAGACTAAAGTTCCTTTTACTGTGGCAGGTTTTCTGATGGATTGTCGAGGAGATAGCTCACGTTCGAATCGTTGTTTGTAGTGCTGATTATTTTACAAGTGGTGTTTGTTGCAGCCTTTTATTTTCTTTGTGTGCCTTCGATCATGTATTCTGGTTTATGATGTAGGAATTCGAGGATACTGGTACTGTTTTGTTTATACTTCCGCATATTATTTATGCCTGTTGGAATTCCTGAAAAAATATTCGCCATCTGTTTTGATGAACATATATACCTTACTAATAAACGTTGAACAGCGTCTGTGTAGTTACACAACGCTTTGTCTTCTTCTTTCGAAAGTCAAATTAATGACGATTGAAAGAGAGAAATCGGTGTGTAACTATTCATCTGATAATACGTTTATTAGTAAGGGAGTTAGTCTTTATCAAAAGGAAATTATTACTGAAGCCTTATTATATATAATAATAATATAATAATATTCCACAACTATCACACAACGCCATCTAGTCCCAAGCTAAGCAGAGCTTGTGTTATGGTTACTAGACAACTGATAAACATACTTATATATTTCTAAATACATATCAAACAAAGGGCAATTTGAGCATGGGGGTTTATAACTGACTAGCTTCTGTCTGTGCCTTTGCTCGCGTGAAATTTCTTCTTTTTACATAATATTATATACTATGGCACTCAGTAATACTGTAGCTTCTCATTAGTGAATTTTTTTCAGAATCGAATCATGTGTTCCCAAGATTGCCCACTTGTATACAAACTGACAAATACCTCTTTATTTTATTAGAATAGAAGTATCATCTATACTAGACCAACGCTTCGACACTACTGTCTGTGAACGGCGTGGAATATTCGATCTAGTTTTGTCTAATTTTATATAATTAATCCCAATTTTATGATTTTTTATGTGTACTTATCAACCGACTAGCTTATGCCCGCGACTTTTTCCGCGTGGAATTTCACCGTCTTAGGCGTGGAATTTCTAAAAACCTTTTCTTAGTGGATACCCAAAGAACACACCCTCCAAATTTCATGTCTCTAGGACCAGCGGTTAAGGCTGTGCGTTGATATAGTCAGTCAGGACTTTAAATTTGATATATATATAGATAACTACAGTTATGTGATGCAAACTGTAAATATAAGTTGGTTATTAATAAAAACTAAACGTAACCTTTATACCTATTATCTTGTTCTTTTGTTTCATTGTCTGTTTATATGTGTGTAGGTACATAACTGGTTAAATAAATCAATATTGAAGCTGTTGAGTAGAATATTCATAACAATACTAAAATTATGTACTTTTACCACCAATTAACCTAATTACCACAATTACCAAAGAATAACTAACTCATTATTATTTTTAATGAAGCCTTTTATTTCCCAAAAACTTTTAAAATTAGTTACAATATTATCATAAAATATTCATTAAGTATTTCATTCCTAATTATAATCTGAATAATAAGCAAATTAACAAATAAATAATTTAATTTAATAAATTGAAAAAAAAAAACTTGTTGAATAGTATTGGGTGCCCATTTAAGGGCGAAGGCCTCCTCCATCTTTCGCTATTCCTCTCTGTCTTGGGCCATTCTAGTCCAGGTGAGGCCGATCACGGCCATAATATCATCGCACCACCGCAATGGAGGACCCTCTCACTCCATCGTCCATCTGTGGCTCTGGCTACATGTCCTGCCCATCGCCATTTCAACTTGCAAGCTAATTCCACAGTTTCTATTATTTTAGTGCATAGTCTTATGTCTTTCTTCATTTACGTTCTCGGAGTTTAATTCCTAACATACTCCTCTCCATTAACTAACTCATAGCTTCACAAAAAACCATACATAGAAATGCAATCGGAATTTACACTACCAACCAATCAAGTAAAAAAAGGAGCATTATTTAGCTATACAGATCCATAAGTCTAATCTACCCATCGTAATGTCAGTCGCATAAAGGAAGCGACCGACCGTTGGCAGGTGCGTAGTCACCTGTTCCGCCCCCCTCCTGCGCCCGCGCCACCGCTTCACCCCCGCGACCGTTAAGTAATTCGGATACATTGACGTAACGTCTCATTATCAATGAAAGGGTGACCGGAAAAAGTGGTAATGATTTTTGTTTAGAGGTTAAAAATGAGGATATTTTTCGGGTAGTTGCAGATGTCACGCTTGTTTTATCTTTGTTGTCTGACAGTTTTACGTTAAATTAAAACATATTCAGATTCAAATAAAAGTAAAAAAAAAGTAAGTAATATTTAGGCAAAGAAGTTTTTGAATATGAACCAAAAATAATAATGTGCTTTTCGCCCTTCGATAGTCACTAAAAATAAACAAGGTTTTACCTCAAACGCTTCAGAATCATAATCCATCAGTCTTTCAATATTAGGACAGAAACTGATACTAGAACATGAACATGAGCGTAGCATTCTACTAAACGATGTTTTCATAATAATTATTATCTACACCTTTTATTTTGAACGAATAACCTTTGCGTTGAACTCTTTTGTGTCTGGCATTATGAGCACACGTCCGAAATAGCAGTGCGATTCTGTAACCATCTCACCGTGAAAACTTAGGTGAAGTGAGCTGTCAGTGTCATCCCACCTGATACTAGGGATTGACCAAGCATACATTTACGATCATAATCGAGATTTTAATCATATTTTTTATGCTAAATCTATTGATCATTTTATATAATTTCAAAGCTAATATTTTGGTTGTCAAAATATTACTATTTTGTGGGGTTTTAAAATAAATTAGCAAAACAGAAACTTAGTCAGAACCTCAATGTTGTTTTTTTCTTTTTTTTCCGAGACCAGTCCTTATATAGCCTGAGACGCAAGCGCGTCACGCACGAACAATAAATAATAATAAAATGATCAATAGAATTAGTAAATTTTTTTTTTTACAGAATCGACATGCTGGACGATACGTATAGCTGTACGATAATGTACGCGTAAAGAGTGCCTCTTGTAGCGGGATTGTCCGAAAGGGCTACCGCTGCCCCGGGACATAAAGGGCTAAGGAAGGAACACGGGTGGGTTTTAGTCAGTAAGAATCTGACACTCCCTTCCGTTCCACCCAGAGCGGGAGGGGTCATTTGATGATTTCCCATCCACAAAAAAAAAAAGAGTGCCTCTTGTCTTTCGGCGCCTAGCTATAGTGACAGCAATGAGGAATATATGAGCATTTTGGAAATCTGTCCACTGTGTTCCCCTTAGGCAGTTATTTTTTTAAATTTAATTATGTGGCAAGAACTAGCCAAACTTGTTCTCTGCGTTCAAATTGCGTACAAAATCGCTACTTTCCCAAGTTTTGTGATTAGATGTTTCCATAATAATTATGTTTTTACATCTATATATCTAAGGCTCCAAACAAGGAACTGCAGGTACTATAAACTGAAAGTCTAAAGCAATAATAATTATCTTTCTTGACAGGTGACGCTTGCGCACTCGTTAAAAACATTGACAATAAAACAGGGCGTGGCCTATTCTGAGTCACAGACCACAATATGGTAATGACGATAAAAGATCTTTATTAACTTCGTGTCCAAGTATTATAAATGTCCAGCAAAAGGTTTTAGTAAAACATTTAGTTACAATAGTCTTAAAAGGTTCTATATCCAAAACAGTAGATACAGCTACCTTAAAATATCTAACACGACTTAGAGCTTTCTAACCACGAGAACTGTAAAATCGAATCAATGTCCGAATGGTTTCTCTTTTAAATTGAATTTGGTGCAATAAAAAACCAAATTTTAGGCTTTCAGAGATTCTGAAAGGCTCCATTGCCCGGTCGAATCCATTCGAATTTGTAATCAATCTGAAAAATACCTCCGTGAAATAACGGTTAAACTGTAAATTGGATTAAAAAAAATTACGTTAGCTAAAAATGTCAAAGGTCATTTTAATTTCAGTATCAATACACCATTTTGATCGAATATCTTTTCGTGTTAGAAACTCGATTTATTTTCCGTATTTTTGGATTCGTTTGAGCGATATGAAAAACCCGGATGCAGTAGAATTATCTTCATTATTAAACTCAATTATTTATCTAATGTATACTGTAATTGGTATCGTATAACTATTTTATGCAGTTGCGATTTATATTCATTGCAAATGCGCGTGTAACGTCTTTGTTGCTGCTTGCGTTTTTTTCTATGCGTCATTAGAGTTTGATAGGTTGTTCCATTTGAACTGATTTATTACCAACATTTAAAGTACACAGGCCATACTCTTAAAGCACCAAACCACTTGATTCTCGACTTCCTGAGTTATAAATTTTGATTTATTCTTCGTTCGTCCCGAAGATTTGTCCCACATTCCAAAAAAATCTTAGTTTGTCCCTTCAGAGTTTGTCCTATATAAATAACATTTCTACTTATTTTTTTTATTCATTTGAAAGTTATCAGAAAGTCCTAAGTATTGCATCTTTCTTATAAGATTTAATTTCTAAAGACAAGCGTTCCTATCCATAATCAAGTGTAGGTAAGATGTTAGTAGTCATACAGGTTTGCCATACCTATAATGAACTAAAGGAACGAAAGCTGAACAGAACAACAAAAGCATTTAGTTCCTCAGATAATAAAAAAATGTCGACAGCTTAACAAAGAAACGCTAGAGTAACCCGCTAAGTTCAAATTTTCTTACGTTTTTTGCAATTTGCAGGTCAATCAAATCAGCCTATTGCAGTCCACTGCTGGACATAGGCCTCTCCCAGGCTGCGCCACAACACCCTGTCCTCCGCCATCCGCATCCACTCCGTCCCTGCCACCTTCTTTAGGTCGTCCGTCCATCTGCATTTGCAAGTCATTGTCATCAAAAAAACTAAGAAAATTTGAATTTCGCGGGCTGCCTGGCGCATAAAGCTGCATATACTTAATTATAGCCATGTGACGCAATTAATGGTTTTTCTACAATTACTCACTTATAGCATGAGTCTTAAAAAAGCTTAGCATAATCAGCCTATATCGTTCCCACTGCTGCGACACAGGCCTCCTCTCTGTTAGAGAGAGCGGGCTGTTATCCACCATGCGGGCCCAGTGCGGGTTGGTAGATGTCACATGTCTTAGAATTTTTGGTTCTAGGACATGCAGGTTTTCTCACGATGTTTTCCTTCACCGATTTGAGAGTAGTGGTGATTAAATAATTTACACAAAGTAAAGCGCCTGTCTGGGTTCGGAACTATGACCAACAACTCGTAAGTCGGGGCCGATTCCACTGGGCCACCATTGCTGTAAAAAAAAATGCTTGATCTTAATAAATTCTTCTTTTACGATCACAGAGCTTCACCAATGATTGCAAAGGGAAAAACAGAAGTTCTAAAAAAGCGTAGATAAATTTCCAACAAAAACCAACTAGAAGCCTCCAATACGAATGTAATGAAACAACATAATGTTAACCACACGGGCTGGGGTCGCGGGACAGGTGCTTTGCGCACGCGCCGACCGTTAGCAGTAGAAAGTGCGCGACCGCGCCGGCACGCGAATACTGTGACTATGATGTTACAATTAAAATATAGATATTTTGTGTGATGCTCTTTTCGATAATGAAAGTGGTTAATGAAGAAAGCTGCTCTCGTTAATTAATTTAGAGTCTGAATGCATATTTTACGCTAAATTATAAAATGATAAATGATTTCATTTCTGTAAGTAGGTACACTTTTACACGTCTATCATATTTTTTTAAACTAGATGAGGTCGGCGTTTCCTATCTGACTACTCTGAGAAGAAAGGCCGAAACAAACTCAGAGGTCACAGTCTCCTTTAAAGTCCAGACATAATCTTGGTTAGATCATTGTGAAGACCATGTAGATTGGTGTCTGAAATGGTCTTTTGAGGAAAGAACCATACAGATTGAGTGAACCTGTCCTGCTATTACCCTTTCATGTTTAATAAGGCATTACAAGATGATTCGTGTGTATCTACATAATATAGGCGATTTAATTATAATGGTAATTTCCAAACATGTAAACAAGTAGGTATGTATTTTTGGTAAAAAAATTATTAAATGATAAAGTATATATAAATAAATAAATAAATGATCGAAAAGTCATAAAAAATTAAGGCACCTACTTAACCTACAAATAATTTTCTATGAGTTTTCGAAAGGAGGTATGTGTCCTGTAATCAACTAACTTAACACTAGTATAAAAGTGGAAATACAAATATTTGAATAGACCATAAACAGGAATGGTTTAAACATTAATTAAGAACGAAAAGACGTTTTTTTTTTTTGAAATAATGTTTAATTTAGAGATTTCTGCTACCATGCAGGTGCTACATGAATAATATTATACTAGAGCACGTGAGGCAGAACCAACCACCCATAACGTCCTTGTCAAGGAAGCTCGCTTTATTAAGGGTGGTGAAAGGGGTGAGGGGTCCAGTATTCCTGATCGGTCACGTTCTGATTCACTTGAGTCCTCGCATGATTTTCCGTATATACATTCAGTCAAAAAAGTATCGGGAATTCTGGAAAAAGCGTTATAAAATGTTTTGATGATCGGATTATTCGTTGGCGTAAATGTATTGTTTCTGAAGGACCATATTTTGAAGGCGATAAAATAAATTTGGATGAATAACTAGCATTTTGTGTATTATTGATCTTTTCCCGTTACTTTTTTGGCAGAGTAGTATGTAATTTCTTAAATTCGACTATGAGCAAGGCTGTTTCATGTCAAAAATGCTATGATGTAAAAATTTAGGGTGGGTTGAACATTTTATGAGACTTAAAAATTAAAAACAGAACTTTTATCATGTTACTTGTTTTTCCTTCTGTCACAGAAGGTTTTTTTATTCAATCTCAAATTATTATTCTTCAAAAATGGATACTTACAGAAACACATGCAACATCACACGAACACACCTTACACAACACCCCCCTCATACACAACACCACACCCCATCCCACTCACAAGCCATTCCCCCTTTATACACATACTCACACATTCATATTCATAGCTAAATCAGACCATTATGGGTTTATTAACACACATAAATAAAGGTTTCTTTTGTACACGAAGTTACACTAGAACACCGACTTCTAGGTCACAGGGGTCCCCTAGCTTAGGAGGCAGGGTTTTTCACTATTTGTGCAGCCTTTCCCCAAAATCCAATATACCTCGGATATCTATGAATGTGCCTATGTGAAATGTATTGGTATTGTAAACAAAGGTATTTTGTGTCAATAAACTTATTTTATTTTATTTATTTATTTAATCACAAAGTATGAAAATAACTTAATATTTCCTTTTTATTTCTTACCTTTAATCATCATAATCATTCTCTTGCCCTTATCCAAATGTATGTTTCTGCTGTATTGACTTCACTTAGTATTTATGCAAAGAAACTTGTTTTATCACTTGTCTCAATAAACCTAAAGCCATGGCCACACTAACGGCTTACCGAACTCACTAGTGTGATTAATGTCTGGAGGAAATTTGACGAGCACTGTTGTTTTATCTACTTAACTGCACGCCTTCGCGTTTTTTGTAGCTGCCCAATGCAAATGTGGAGCAGTTGTTAATGCTACTAGCATTATGACGCTAGAGATTAAATTGGTAGCACTTGTAGAGGCGACATGTCTGGTTTTTGAGTTATCGTCATTGATAGAAAGAGTGTGATGTCAAACTTAATATTCGTAGTAAACAAGATTAATCATCGATTTTATTGCATCACATAGTCTATTCGAATTGGTGTTATTTCAAGTTAAACAAATATAAGCTTTATTGTAATGACAATTAAGTTGATTTCAGAGTGACTAGTACTATTGAAAAAGTTATAAAAATGTTTGAAGTTGTAGCGTGGACTGCACTTTATTGGGTAGGAATTCAAGTTACTTTTCCATAAACTCATATTTGTTTACATTTTTGGCAAATAAGTCGCGAATGCAGATTAAGCTGTTTGGATTTTCGTACTTTCCAACTATGTTGGGGTTGTCTTCTAATATTTAAACAGGAGCTGTTAAAAAAGTGGTTTAATACAACATAACCTCACGCTTGTTATCCCAGAAGGGCTAATCAGAAGTATATCTACGAGTATAGTAACCATCAACCGGGCACAATCCAGAATCCGAGTTTCTGAGAAATTCCTAATGGAAAAACCCAATAAAGCTTTGCCCGACCTGGTAATCGAACCCAAGACCTCATGCTCAGCAGTAACGCTTGCGATTACCAGGCCAAAGAGGCAGTCAAAATTGCCTACCTCCGTGGCCCAGGTCAAAAGTAGGATGGGCCGGCTTTTGAATAGGTTACTTATGGTAACCGCAAACCCAGATTTACTTCTCTCTTGCCAAGATTACCAGAATCTTGACAAGATTTCAAAAATTGAGCAATGTATCCGAAACGACCTTCCGTTGTAACAAGTAACTTTTACTGTAGTGGTGCAAATTGGGCTTTTGGGAATCTATAGCAGAATTAGCCCCGAAGTCAAAAAGGCAACTGTTTCATTCATAATAGGTTCAAAACTTCAAACGGACTACATTTGTCATCTCTGTATATTTCTACAATGGCTGCTCCAGATTCTAAACAGTCTGAATAACGTATTGCAACGGCGTCTGAAATTAAAATTATATTTTCGTGTACAGATATTCGCTACCTATCATTTTAACCACTCTGTCATTACGAGTAAGTCTTAGCTTCTTGTATTAGTTGAGTTAAATGTTTTATTTGTAATGACTGTATGTAATTTTTTGAGCAGTGGTGGTCCAGTGGTAACGGCCGCGACTTACGAGTTGTAGGTCGTAGAATCGAACCCAGACAAGCGCTTTACTTTGAGTAAATTATTTCATCACCACTGCTCTCAAAACGGTGAAGGAAAACATCATGAGGAAACCCTAGGACTTGCCTAGAAACAAAAATTCGAAGACATGTGACATCTAGCAACCCGCACTGGGCCCGCATGGTGTATTACGGCCCACTCCCTCTCACAGAGACGACGCCTATGTCCCAGCAGTGGGAACATTATAGGCTGATTATGAAATTATTTCACTGGTTATATTCACTGAGTAAATTACTGCTCCTAGGAGGAGGCCTATGTCCAGTAGTGGACGTCTTTCGGCTGAAATTATGAAATGATGATGAAATTACTGCTATCAATTGTGAATGAAAGGTGTATGAATGGATCAGGCATGAAATACATATAATTACTATGTAGTTACAGAGATGGTGATATCGATGGTTTTTGGGAATAAAAATAATCATAACATAATAACGGAAGCCGACCCCAACATAGTTGGGAAAAGGCCAGGCAGATGATGATGATGATAATCAATAACGGTCAAAAGATCATCACCAAAGTCAGCATACGTCGCCGAATATAAAGTTTCTTGCCGATTTTTCTCCATAGAAAACGACCAGTTAGAACCGTGCACCTTGCTTCTAACGTTTCATAAGTGCCCATGTAGGTTTATGTGTTTTTTTTTTTACTTTTTCTTTCTTTCTTTTAGTAAAGAAAAGTGATAAGCTATTATTTCTGCTTAATTCACTATGGTTTCGTAATTGTGTTGTGTAATCAACTAGCTACTATCGATCCGAAACTAAAACGATACGAGCCACGTCGCGGTCAAATACAAGTCAGCGTATTACAATAGGGTGGAACATGAACAAGTGGCACACTAATATTTTATTAGAGGCAGGCTTCCTTTGGCTTAACGGATGCACCAACTGTCCAAAACCTCAAGCCTTGTTTTGCTAACCCTCCTTCCTTCTGTTGAGTATTTTGTTTAATTTGCAAGAGCTAAAAATATAGGTATTAATTATTACAGCTCTGTTTTTACCTGACTGTCCCTGAAGGAGGATAATGTTTTTCGAGATTATTTTGTCTATTCCTTTGGCACGTTTTGTAGCCTAAACGACTTGATGGATTTTAACATATTATGAGGTGTCGCTAGATTTGTCTTAACAAACAAAACAAACAAAAATATATAAACATGTATAGAGTTCCTTGCTTATTCTTGCTAGCCAATATTTTTATCGCTTGTTAACGGTTATTTTTAAGAAAAAATATTGTAAATGCACCTAAACATCGATACTATACCGAACCGATCCGATATAGTCGTAGTTTTTTCAGCCAAAGACCTACGACAAAGCGATGAATTCAACAAAAATCAAATTAAATCGTAACCACGATCTTTTTGGTGTCCGGAATACGGCGTAACGATTTTTTCCGAGTCATTTACGCCGCTCGTGCCAGGACCACAACATTTCCGTTCGTCACCGTCCAATGGGTGATCTTTAGTGTTCCGTAAGCTGTTGGTGAAAGCACCATTTTTATGAATATACCTAACATAATCAGCCTATAATATTCCCACTGCTGGGACACAGGCCTCCTCTCTTCGTGAAGGAGTGAGCTGTAATCATAAGCTGCTGTAATAAAAAATAAAAAAGCTGGGTTCGAACCTACGACCTACAACTCTGGTGGACTATGGTAAAAATAAATTCCCATAATCCACCTAGGTGAACTAGGCGGGTGGACCATGGGTTACACATGGGTTACCATGAGGCCACTACTGCTCACGAATATTGTTGCACGCATGTTTATGAATATAATGGTAATGAAGCAGTGATCATGAAATATACCAAATAAATTAGCCCAGGTTTCTATCCAGTAAGAAGTAGTCACAAAAATCCATATCGCTCAAAGATCTTTCTCTCCAGGGACATTTAGGAAGTGGATGCTACTGGAAAGACAAGGAGAATTAGTATGTATAAATATATTACGATTTAGCACTAAATAAAAATTACTAATTTAATAATCACGTTTGTAGGAACGACGATAGTACTGGAGCTTGAAACCAAGTCAAAAAAGAAAGCTCATTTCTTTCTTCTCTACAAGTTTACATCCACGGAACCACTCCAAAAACCGACACTATTATCTATCTTACAAAAAACGCGAAACACAGCAAGGTGCGGTGCTGGGCACGCGGCTGCGTGACGGACCACGGCCGGGGTGCGCACGCTTCCAGCATCCAATGAACCATGGAGAAAAAAGTAAAGTACAATCCTATACTGAAATAGTTTTGTGGTTGTTACAACGGACGGCCGGATCATAGGTCCTAATCTTCGATTTTTGGGGTCGTTTAAAAAACGAAAACCGATCGATTATGCAACCAATTCCTTAATGAAACATATTAAAGTCTCCTGGATATTGAAAAGATTGGGTTATGGCATGACATGTAGAGCAGTGGAGGCCCCGACTTACGAGTTGTAGGTCGTTGGTTCGAATCCAGGCAGGCGCTTTACTTTGTGTAAATAATTTCATCACCACTGCTCTCAAAACCGTGAAGGAAAACATCGTGAGAAAATTGGCATGTCCTAGAATATAAAATTTTAAGGTGACAACTATCAACCCGCCGATTATTGCCCAATTCCCCTCGCAGAAAGAGGAAGCCTATGTCTCAGCAGTGGGGACATTATAGGCTGATTATGCATGACATGTCAAATTTGTGTGATACATATTGCGTATTCGCCAACATACAATGCAGTCAATGAGAGAGAATTCCCAATTCCTACATACCTGCAACACAGAGTTTATGTATAAAGAAATAAAGAGCATCTCTAGATTTTGTTCTAGTTATTTGTCTGCCGATAAAAGCATGAGAATAAAATGGCACAAAACCAAATAATAATACATTTTTATTTCAGAAAAAACTCATTTTGGTTCACAAGAACAATTTTCCAACTAAAAATGAGCATTACAGAAAAAAGTGTATCGTTGGTGCCTGTACTAATTAATGAAAATCATTGTATCACAGACACCAGCGCCTTCCAAGATAGGTTACATAAAAAATAAAGAATCGAACGTGCTATATAGTGAACTCGTAAAAAATATAATAATTGGTAATAAAATAAACAGTTAAATAAGATTAAAATTGCTTCTACTTATTTACAAAAATATGGAATTATTCTTGACTTTACCTAAGATTGGTAGACTCTTAAACAAACATAGCAGTAAAAACACGCTACCTACCTTCCAAACATTAAAAAAATATCCAATAATTCATCCGCAGAAAAAAACTAACCTACGATTTTTATCATGCGATGAATAAATAAAATATTCGAATCAATAGGACCTTATGGTCCATTGAACATGTGTCGCGCATATGTTCCGTACCATAATGATACATACATATTCATAACAGCCTGGTAATTTTTACTCTATAACACCTTTTGTCCCGTTTTTTATTTCACCCTTTTATTCGGAATAGTAGCGAACAGTGGTCCAAATTGTACAGTGGTCCAAAGGAACAGTGTGCTTCAATTAGACCTATTGTGAGGAAAGATGGATTAGTTCGGCTTTTTGTAGGATTTTAGATATGAATGCATGGTGTTTTGTAACCTGTCGAAGTGATGGACAAGTGTGTTGATAATTTGTGTGGTAATGTTTGCCCAATGGGGATTCGAGTTACCATAGCTCTTAATGTTAAGGGGTGAATAAATATTATCCTAAATACCTTTAGTTAGGCAACTACTGACTCCTAAGATACAGGTCTGCGTACCTAGTTTAGGAGCCCGGAAAGCTGACTAGAATTTTAAACTTGGTAGTACAACCCACTGTCTCCATATGCTATGTACTGTGTTGTTGTTTTTATGTACTAATAAACATATTATTATTTCGTTTATTTATCTATATACATATTAAATTAGATTTTTAAATATTTCTTAAAATATAAAAAATAAGGATAAAAAATATTTAAAAATATAAAAAAATATATTATTATTATACTGCTGACTATGATTCTCTGAACGTTGGTGAGCTACTGGTGCAGGTACTGGAGCCAGCAGCGACTGCAGTTGCAGTAGTAGCCACTCGAAACAAATGACCGAACAAAACACAGAAACACACAGACGCTCGAAACAGATTTTCGTGGACCATTCAATTAACATAACATACATACATAATCAGCCTATATTTATCCAACTGCTGGGACACAAGCCTCCTCTCTGTGAGAGGGAGTCCCTTCAATTTAGTAAGTGGCAATGGTGGTGGTTGTGTGTGTTCCATTCAGTGAGTAATTGGTTCCCGAGAATTTCCTAATTAAATAATATTTCCTTTATGTTGAAATAATAAAAAAACTATGCACTTTCTCGAAATCCTTGCATTTGTATTCATAACAAATTATAGTAATATTCCAGAACATCAAACCAGAAGATAAATAGTCAGTAGTACCTATTTTAATTGCAAAATAATAATTCAAAGTTATCGTCAGGCTACATAAAAATAATCGATATTGTACAAACGAATATAATTTACGATTCTTTTCTTTGATTCCGACAGGAAATTGTTTCTTAGCAAAAAATAATATCAGAACAACATTTGAGTGCTACCAACTCAAAACTAAAAAAAGCAATCCAATTTCTTGAGAACTTTTTACAATCCATTGCAGATGTCGTTTAGAAGATATTAAGTTGTATCTTTGTGAGCCAGTAATGTATTTTGTATTGATTCATTCAATCGTTTTTTCTTGTCTATTGGAGGTTTCATAATAGTTTCAAGAGTAACATAAATTTTACATTCGTGTGAACTGACCACGCCTGCCAAATGATGTTACTTCAAGCGGTCTGTAGGTAGACGATCATTATTTTATTAGTATACAACACCTTTTCACCTATTTCCCTCAAATGATTTACTGTTTATTTATAATTAATATCTTTTAAACGATTTTTGGTCGTTATTTCTGATTAGTCTTTTTTCGGTCTAGATTTTTTTAATTAAGCCGAATTAATAAGCGTATTACAGATTTGAAATGTAAGGCATTTGTAAATCATTTGACGTAAACTGTAATTATGTTTAATTAATTATTTCAATTAGTAAAAAAAAATCACATAAATACAAAGACATGGCATTAAAGTAGTCCACTTTGTATTTACGATTTTTTTTAATGTCATCCAGTCCTATACATTAAATGGACTGGATGACATTAATATAAATAAATCCGCACAATATAATAAATAAATAAGAAATATAAAGTTCACATTAAAAAAAACAAAGTCTTTTTCTAAAATGATTAAGTAGGTGACAAACAGAAAACTGGTATTTGAAACCATTTTTCTCCTCGAAGCTTGCGCAAGACGAAAACCGGCGGATCTCAGTCGGCACCCACATTCTATATTAAGTAAATACACTTCCTAATCACCGTCAAAGAAATGATAATAAAAGTAAACATACGAAACAAGCTCTCAGCGTCACCATGATCGATTTCATATAACGTTTTCCTTAATTACCGACTACCTACGCAACACAACCGGAATTTTACCGCTCCGATTATCTTAGAGAATTATTGATTTATTGCTTTGCATTAAAAGTGGTATAATAAAAACGTTAGCGACGACGTTACTTGTGTTTGTGTGCTTTCGTTTATGTTATTTCAGGAACTGATAATGTTGAGCACGTTGACTTTCATCGGTAGACGATCGCGATTTTTAATTACTTACATTAAATTTTTTTTTTCTAAATTGTAGCATGTATGAGTTGATTATGGATTTAGACAAGAATTTCTGGTCAATATGGGCATCAAAAAACCTTTTCTATAAATAAACGAAAGTGGCACCTATTTTCATGTTTCATTGAATTGAATCACTCTCATTTATTGAAACGATTAATAATGATTTTACGCAAATTATTTCATTCAATTAATTGATTTCTAATATTGATCATCAAAGATTGCCGGCTTTGAATCAATTAAAACTTTTTTGTTCAATAATTTGACTGTTTGATCGTAACTTATAGGTCTATTAATTAATATTGGGGTCTATTAATTTATAAACAATTTGGGGTAATTTTTATGATGGTAGCATAATATTAATTTACAAGGCGCCTCGTGATGAAGACTTTATTTATGTGCAATACAATATAGGGTGGCTGGAACAGCAACGTGCAATCTGTAACCATGGATTCAGTAGGTACAGACGCCAGCACATCAAGCTACCCGAAACTGTCAAATTTTCACAATCAATTTTGAACGTTATGTTTTAGCAATAAAGTTCAAAATCTTTTGAAAAATTGTAGTAGCTTGATGTGCTGGCGTCTGTACATGATTCTGAACCCTCCTACGTTGAAATTGTTCGTCAGTTATTAAAATAAAATCGGTTTGCGCGTCGATGTCCCATGCCACCCTATATTAATAATGAACATTATTTTATCAAAATAACTATGTCAATATTTACCAAAATATGCACTTTAATTTAATGAAATTTCTTCTATTAAATAAAAATAATTATGATACTTAAAACCTATCCAAAGTTTGGTCCTTCGAGTCCCACATAATGTTATATCGATCAACAAAAATGCTAATAACCACGGCCCATGCCACATAAAACCAAAAAATCATAAGGCACATCAGAATTATAAAACCAATATGGTTGATTTTAACAATGTTGACTCATGCATCAAACTCGTGAACGGATGCTGTCCGTCCGGACAGGGAGTAGTCAACTCAAAACTGCAATGGCATTTTTATTTAAAAGTCAAATTCGTTGTTGAAAACCAACTTTGCAAGTAGGTAATTAATATTTTTAATGAGGATCGTGCCTGATCAATACCTATAGTTTTGTTGTTATGAGGTCAGTATTGATTAACTTGCGGGGATGTTTGCTTCCGTTTTAATAGTGTAAATGTTTCGAATGTATTTTGCTAAAGATCTACTTTATATCTTAAACTAGCTATTGCTCGCGACTTCGTCTGCGATCCAGGATGAAAAGTAGCCTATGTCCTTCTCCAGGTCATGGTTTATCCACGTGCCAAACTTCATTCAAAACCGTTCAGCCGTTTTAGCGTGAAAGCGTAACAAAAAAACAAACAAACTTACTTTCGAATTCATAATATTAGTTAGGATTCACTCACTAACAGACAATGCACAGCCTAAATAGCTATTGAGAACTTTTTTTTTTTAGAACTTTTGTTCAAAATTTCTTTACAACGAAAGTAGCACTCGAGAAGGATATTTGAACATTCATCCCCTAAAGAGGTTACATAAGGGATGAAAGTCTGTATGGAAGGTCACAAACGGTATACGGCTTACAAGTTAATTTGACTAAGATACGAGTTTGAATTTGGTATTTGACACCAGTAGCAACCTCCTTGTCATAGTCCCTTGAAAGGAATATTAAAATAGGGGGTGCTTTAAGCATCCATGAGTAGATTATAGATTTGTTTTTTCTGCATCGATCCGTTTAGGTTTCAAGACAATCTGAGCCAATTTTAATTGGATCAGATTATCTAACAAAATTTTTGAAAATTGTTTAAAAAAATTCTAATCCAACAAATCAAATTCTATTCTAATTATAAAACTCATTTTGGCCCACATGGCGCTTTAGGCTTTAGCATTTTCTCCTTTCCAGTGACGATATGTAGTTCGCGACAAATCAAGAAAAAAATAATATGGTATAGACTCAGAATCTGGGCTCCATTTCTAAGGTTAGACCAGTAATATACAGACATACGCTTCATAAATACATCTCCATACATAAATCCGTTGACAGTGTGGGCATCGTAAACCGTAACTACCAATATTTTAGCCAACAACTACAAATTTATTCTTCCATATGGACGGGCGTGGTGGTTACTATAAGGTCGGATCTCACCTGCCATTTGGTTAAGAAATGGTCAAAGGTATACACGAAAAGCGGTTATAGAAAGTGTTCTTACCCGACTCAATTTGGGTAGCACGTTCAGTAAGTAAGAGTTTATGTAATAAAATCACTAGTTTGATTGCATAGCTAATAGCCCAGGGTAGGTACGCCGGAAAACTCACTCACTCTTAGAGGCTCTAAAACTGCACTTCACGATTACGTTTTCCAATAAAATCCTTCCTGTACATATCTCTGCTTAATGTAGTGCAGACAGGTTTATTTGCAGACAAGCTGTGTTACTGTCGTTAAGTGTTTACGTAAGAAGTGTCGACATTCTCATGACGAGGAAAAATAAAATAGTATGTTTAATATTTTATTAGAATAACCCTAATAAAACGTAAATCAAGAAACAATAATGATCTGCCTTGAGGACATCTTGGCCTCAATCATGTTCATCTAAAATAACTAAAAACAAACTACCACATAAATGACAACTAAACACAACAACAACTACTAAATTAAACTAAATTTCTGAAATAACTTCACTTACTTGTGCTATCATAGTTATTATATTCTGAGGATGCACTGCCCTAGAATTTGAATCTCCAAGCATAGGTCTCAACTTCTGCAGATTATAATTCTCAACGTAAAAACTTGGTAGAGGTGGGCTTGAAATTAGCTCTCGATGATCCCTAGCATCAGATGGAAAGACAGCTTACTTCAAGCTGAGTTCAAGTTTCCACGGATAGATTTATACAGAATTTAATAGATCGCCTGCTCGCCTAACTTGCACCATACAAAAAGCCCGCAGGCCGACAACACCTGAGCTGATCTATAGCCACAACGGTACTGCGGGCCAAATTGTTACTTGCAATAGTGTTTTAGTTTAAATAATACTTGTACTACCTACATTGTTTATATGCCATTCTATTGACATTTTTTATTGTGTATTTCTGTGGAAATGGAGAAGACTGCGGGCAAGTCACGCAAGATATAAGCGAATGGTGGATAGTTGGCATAAGTTTTACAGTATTGTTAACCAAATTGATGATATAAAATCACCATAGTTTTGAAAGAGTTTTTTGTCAGCATGTATTATTATAGATCTGTGGAACTTTAATTCAATGCTCTAATTTCTTGCGCTGCACACACACATGTCCGAATCCGTCAGGCCCAGAAGATGACTGAATTAGAGCAGGGTCTAATCTAAATATTTTTACAAGATGACCTTATGTTTACCCTGGTCCTTTTAAAATATTTTTTCGTCGAATAAAACTATTATTTTTAGAAATAAAAATCACGATTCTCCCAAAAATCGTAGGTACCACTCCTGTTTTGTTCCCCAATAACGTACCATACCATATATTAAAACAAAAACGATAATTCTAAAGACCGTACGCGATAACATATGTTGTGCGTACATTCCGTAATAATTCTAAACCTCGGCGCGTGCGCAAGTATCGGCTTTCATCTCACAGTAATAACTACTCATTGTGGGTTCATAAAAAAAATTCGTATCTCCACATTACAGCTTTACCGTAATAGCTGGGAGCTGATTTCGGCGTCTATTTATTAGTTTTCTTTTTTTTAGTAACTATAGGTTTGACCATATGGTCGTTTTCGATGTACGTAGGCGGTTAAGTGTTGGGCTTGAGTTTTATCCTGTCTATTAAGGTGAAGATGGCGGGATAAGGTAGACCATAATAATGAATACCTACTATATTATAGTCTGCTGTCCTCCTGGTCAAAAAATAGGCCATGTTTTGGATGATACTGGCTGTCGATAAAAATGACCATTGCCATAAGGAAATCTTGAGAGAAGATTTGGCACTGCACTCATCTTACACAGTTGGTACAGGCGCCAGCACATCAAGCTGCCCGAAACTGTCAAATTTTCCCAATCAACTTTAAACCTTATACTTTAGTGATAAAGTTGAAATCTATTACATAAATTTGACAGATTGTAGTAGCTTGATGTACATACTATACCGGGTAGCAGGGACATTCAGTACATGATTATGATTTTTTTTTTAAGTCGCTTTTCCATTAATTTTGACCACGTAGATATTGCACTTTTCTATAAAACAGCAGATTTTTTTAGAATCATGTGCTGATTCATGGTTACAGTTTTTGCGTCATTGTATTGGGACTACGAGTACACAGAGTGCAGGGTGGCCCCTTTGTAAAAGGTAAAATAACATGGCTGAAATAAACATTGCATAAAAAGAAGATAAATTTTAATGGGTACCCGCACAGGAAATATAAACAGAGAAGAAAAAAAAACACTTGAAAATCTATAGTATTATTCTTCATATAATTAAAGCATATAAAGATTAGTCTCCATAATGGCATGAATGGTTTTATGGTTTCATTTAAACAATTATTTACAGTGTTATTAGAACAATAATCCTATATATAAACATTTTATTATCTGAAATGAATGATTGAAAAAAAATTACTGGTGTCCCACAAATATTTTTGAAATCATTCAGACCAGAGCTTTACTGCAATATCTACCGAAAGGAAACTGTAAAGCAATATTTTCGAAATAACCATCTGCCTAGCCCTTTTCCAACTGCGTTGGGGTCGGCTTCCAGTCTAACCGGATGCAGTTGAATACCAGTATTTCACATGCAGTGACTGCCTATCTGACCTCCACAACCCACTTACTGAATAATACGATACCCCTCGGTAAAACTGGTTGTCAGAATTTCGAGCTTCTGACGACCCATAACGACTGACAATATTTTTGAAATAACCATAATTATAATGTTTACATTTTTATAGAAACTATTAATCATCAATTTTCCGTTACCATAAAAGACCGCCACATCTCAATACCGTCATAATTCAGTAAAGAATGAGACTATAGAGATGCCTTGATGTACCTTTGTCTAATTTGTGCCATCAAAGCAGCCATACGAACATTTACAAATTACTGCCTCTAGCGAAACTCGGTGACCGGATAACGTGCCGTAAAACTCTGAACCACCCGAAACTCAACTTTCATCATTATCAAATAAGGTAGAACTTTGATTGTGACTACCAGTAGCATTTGCATTCTCAAAATCACTGACCAAAATTAAGGCAGTTTCCGATTAATATAAAAGCTATAACAATTTCGCCTGGAGCTTACTGCGTCTTGGTCATTATTAGATACTTCCTCTTCGTATTTTATTAGATTTTTTTATGGCTAGACTAGAACTCAGCATAACTACATTAGCTGTTAAATGTTTTGACATCATTGGAACGTGTTTAAATTCGCCGCGAATTTATTTGCGTGCGTTTCGACTGGATTTTATTTCGTTGGTGTAATTGTTTTGGTATTGAAGAATTGCAGTGTTATTATTACTTACTCCTTCTTTTGTTTTTGTCTAATTTTAGACACGTATTTGAAAGAAGAAGGCTTTCTTTAGAAACAGTAGCTTGGCACTGTATCCATTCACTGAATCCTCGGGTTAGGCTATAATGTTCCCACTGCTGTAACATGGGACTCCTCGCTTCGAGAGGGAGTAGTCTATAATCCACCACGCGGACCCGGTGTTGGCTGGTAGGTGTCACATATCTTAGAATATTTGATTCTAGGACATGTCGGTTTCCTCACGATATTTTCCTTCACCGTTTTGATTGATTGGATTTTATTTCGTTGGTGTATCGTAATTGCTTTGGTATGGAAGAATCGGAGTGTTATTTTAACTTGCTTCTTCTATTCTTTTCCTGCTACAATGTAGATCTTCGTTTCTTTATTGATCACATTATACACATGATTATTATCTTGACTAGATTTCATGAAAAATCTCTGTGATAGACGGACAGAAAACTGATTTTACCTTTTAGGTTGGAACCCTAAAAAATGCACTTGGCGAATCAGAACTTATCATAGATTTGTCAACTAGAGCTATTAAATGAAAAAAGAAAGAATATATTTTATTTGCGGTAAACATAACGCAGAGAAAGGACACAAATAAGTTGGGGGAAAATATGCATCCCATCTACGCAAAACGGCCATCGCTCAGCATAATGCTGCGACCCTATGCGAAACAGAGCCCCAGCGCCTGGATTTTAGCGATTGTTGGCGTTGACGTGATGCTTTGACGTATCAAAACAAAACGAACATTTGATGAGTCTGAAAAAACCACAAGACAAATAAAAACTATCCTTAGACTTGACCAATCAGTATTAAAGTACTCAATTAATTTAATATTCAATGATATTTAACAAGTCTCTTTTCAGATAGCTGCCATTTTCAGGTAAGAAACGCCACTTATAAGAATTAGTACAGAAAGTAGACCATAGTCCTTGTCGCAGACACCGATTACATTCCCTCGCGTATCAAACTAAAACAGACCAAAAAAAAAAACATATCCTTCAAAATCATCATTAAGTCCTACATTATCTCTATCATTGCCACAACAAACATTTCATTACAGTAACAGTCTACAGAAGCCGGAGGGCAGTAATGACAGGATTCGTCGAAATTGATTATCAATATCGACTGTATTGCCTCCAATCAGAGCCGAGAGTCATATGGTCTTCGGCCTCCTATCTTATAATTTAATGTTCCCAGCAAATTGCATACGATGATGAAATGAACCTCAGTGGCTGTCACGTAACGTCATAATGAATCCCTCCCAATAATTACACTCGGGTAATATCCTGTCCAGGGACGGACTGGGGATGGTCACTGAGATTGGTTGTTTGATACGTACTGTAATATTTTCTGATTCCGTCTCGAAAGGCCAATAACATCAATTTTTTATTTTTTTTTTAATTAAAAACTTGAAAGAAATGTCGCCTCACTTAATCACTCCCGAAATTAATAATGTAGGTATCTTTTGCCACTACTTGTAAATCACAAATATTACAAAAATAGCGAACTCGTTCCATTGAATGGTTAATGGCAACCTTCACGCAAAAAAATTGAGTGAAATGCCAATATAGACGTCAAAAAGAGATCCAGGATTGACTATTAACTTCGAGCGGTAATATAGGTATTACCGTATCACCTACTATTTAAACTGTCTGGTTACAAGACGGATTTAGTTTAAGATCGTAATCTGCCTAGCCTTTTCCCAACTATGTTGGGGTCGGCTTCCAGTATAACCAGATGCAACTGGATACCAGTATTTTACATGGAGCAACTGCCTATCTGACCTCCACAACCCAGTAACTGGGTAATACGATACCCGTTTTGGTAAGACTGGTTGTTAGACTTTCCGACTTCTGACGACCCGAAACGACTGTCAAAGATCCACGAATGACAGTCGGGACCAACGGCTTAACGTGCTTTCCAAGGTACGGGTTTAGGGTACAAATAAAATCCACCTGAAGACATTCAATAATAATTGGGATTCCCAGATTCATCCCTGGCTACTGAACGAAAACCTGTTCAGTCATATTGCTACTCATTCATATAAGACTGATAACGTTCTCGCTTATTGAATAGATCCTATCGATGAGATCTATTGTACTGGAAGATCTAATTTTACACACGTAAGAAAAAGAAAAAGGCTCTCTTCAGAAACAGTAGCTTGCCACTGTATCTATTAACTGAATACTTCTTTAAGATCATAGACATAGAGACTGGACTGAGCGTTACCTCACAAAAATGACCACCACCTTGAAAGAGACTAAACGACTGTGCGGCCAATACCTGTCTCTTTCTGTAAAAGAAAATTATTTTTTGTCACATTGTCAAATTAAATAGTCTATTTAAAATTGAATTTTTAGAAAGAGACAACTACTCGCCTCGCATTTGTTTTGTCACTCTCGTACCTTTCGGTCTGTATTCACTGCACAATTGAATTCATGCCGAATGCTCGGTCCATTCTCCATGTCTATGGGTTAGACCATAAACAACTCTAAGATTTAGAGCTATAAAAACAATAATTTTCTTTAGTCTGCATGTATGAATCTACCGTTCTGGAAGGACCGGTATACCTGGTTTGATTTCCAGAAGCACAAAATATTTTTGGATGCTAATTGATTCTTGTCATGTTAATCAGAAATTCTGAAAGTATATTTATGTGTTACTCGCAATTTAGTCTTCAAAAAATTTAGATTCTCTTTAGTTTATCACAGCTTTTTGGCCAAGATTTTATCTAACACGTATTTTGGCTAAGCGTTATACCTGACACTGTCGCATTAACTGTCAAACCACAAGTGCAAGAAAGAGACAGGGACATGTCCAAGTCAAAGCATGAGCTATAGAATTCGGCTTTAGACAAAAACCTATCTTCTGTTTCAGGGAACTCCGAAATCATTGTCAATTCCATGCCATACACAACTACATATACCACCAAATCATTTTCAAAAAATTTAAAAAAAGTAATCGTGCGCAGAATTTTAAACTATTATGTTAGTTACGAGTAGTAACAAACTCATACATACAAATGGTCATATTATTCATACCATACAACCAAAATTCGGTTGCATTATGATAATGATGTAATAATGCGCTGACGATTTACTATACCCTTGTCCAATGGTAAATTGGTCCCGTAGCCCATAAATTTGTAACCAAAATGCTTTAGGTTATGAAAAATTATGTTTTGGGACGAGTAAGGATCCTGTTTATTGGTGATTGATTCTACCGAAGTAATAATACGTCGCTGAGTGCGGTGTTGAAGTTGAGTGAAGAGGTCCTTGCTCTCAGAGTGGGAGTAAACTGATAAAGAATATAAAATATAGCCTCCTTGGTTTTGAAGCTGCGTTCGATCACCGTTCAATTGTTTTCTTTAACCAATTGCATGGATTGTGAACGTTTGGTAACGCTGCTGGCAGACCGCTTGCGGGGTAAGGGTCAAATCACACCGAGATGACAGCGGCCGCCAGCAAAGCAGCGAGCAGTTTCAGTGTCATATAATTTTAAACTTTATCTACACTACAAGAAGAGTCGTGCGCCGCCGCAGCGCGGGAGTCGTCGGAGTGCTCGCGGCGCCGCGGGCGGCCGCGCGACCGTTTCAAGTTTCTCAAGCGATACTATGTATTATAGCAATGAAGATAAAGGTTAAAATTATATGACACTGAAACTGCTCGTCGCTTCGCTGCCGGCCTCTGCCATCTCGGTGTGATTTGAGCCTTAAGCTACAGTTTCCTAGAAGAGCGGTAGCCACCACAAAGAGTCTGAAATGTACAGGCGAATGACGTCACTGAAATCTTATTTCTGAACATAAATTGGTGTGTTTTCCTGAGAGCGTTTTTTGACACCATAAATTTAAACAGTTCGATTCGATTCCTGGCTAGAAATATTGATTTTTCAAAAATCCAATGATGCAGTTTTAGTTTTCATCAAAATTGAGCCCGTGCCTTCTTTGAGTACTTTTCGCTATTCCTCATAGTTTCGGAGTTGGCTATCCACGCCCACTTGAAAAATTCATTCTGTATACATCTTATCCTAAATATCATCATCATCTGCCTAGCCCTTTTCCCAACTATGTTGGGGTCGGCTTTCATTCTAACCGGATGCAGCTGAATACCAGTATTTTATAGGGAGCGACTGCCTATCTGACCTCCACAACCTAGTTACTGGGTATTATGAAACCCCTTGGTAAGACTGGTTGTCAGACTTTCGGGCTAATGACGACCCGTAACGACTGTCAAAGATCCATGAATGACAGCTGGGACCAACGGCTTAACGTGTTTTCCGAGGCACGGAAGGATCTTGGTATGTAAAGATGGTCACCCATCCACGGACCAACCGCGGCAAGCGTAGCTTAACTTGATCGATCGACCTGTGCGGCTGTTATTACGTAGCCACAAGCCCCTCAATAATAGCCAATGCAATGCAATGCTCAATAATAGTAGTAATACATAGCCTATAATATATATACAGGATGTCCGGTAATTATGGTTATTAGTTAGAGTAGTATTAGTAAGGTTATTGTACTTATTATTATGAAAAACTTTTACTACGGACCAAACATGAAATCGCGAAAAAAATCTGCTGTTCCCTACATTTATGTTCGCATAACTCGTCAAAATGTAGGAAACTGCTGATTCTTTTTTCGCGATTTCAGGTTTGGTCCCATAGTAAAAGTTGTTCATAATGATGAGTACAATGACCCCTTAAGAGGTTATCCATTAATTACCGGACACCCTGTATATCTATATAGGACATATTGCACCGTGAATTTGGAGACAAAAATGTGTGGCTCATTTCTAATTTGACCTCTTAATCCCAAGTTAAGGCCTCTTTAATTGCATCATCGACAACTTACTATCAATATATAAAACAAACAACAAAAACAGAACCTCGTCTGACTAATTGGCGCTCAAATTAATAATGATTGAGACAAAAAATGTTCCGAGAACTACATTTGAATCCCCAATTAGACCATAAAGGCCTTATCATGGACCCATTAACCGACAACGGACGCGTAGGGAGGTTTATGAGTTTTACTACACAAAATCGTTGCCGACCATTTTGAACAATCCGAGTCGGATTTACAACCAATTAGCTAAGTAAATATATAAATGGCTTGATTGTGACGTGGGCGATATTAGGGCCAGGAAATTGTGAGTAAATGTACTTCCTACAATTATGTGGATTACTCTTAGTTGCTTTATGGAGTATTGTGCGAATATTTGAATTATTGAAATCTGGTGCGGTAGTTGAGAGCAGAGGTGGCCCTATGATAACGGGTTGTAGGTCGTGGGTTCAAACCCAGGTAGGCGCTTTACTTTGGATAAATAATTTCATCATCACTACTCTCAAAACGGTTAAGGAAAACATCGTGAGGAATCTGGCATGTCCTAGAACCACAAATTTGAAAACATGGGACATCAACCAACCCGCACTGGGCCCGCGTGGTTGATCCCATTCACTCTCGCAGAAAGGAGGCCCGTGTCCCAGCAGTGGGAACATTATAGGCTGATTACGTTTCACCTGCGGATGAAATATTTTGCGGAGGAGTAGTCACCTAAGTCCAGGACGTGGCAAAATCCTGCGAAAATGATGACAGGTCATTATTGTGCCTTGTGATGTGATAAGCTTCGAATTTGTCACGAGGCGCGTGGCTTAAATAAGTGACTGAACAATATTTGCTACTAATTGGAGGACTCAATAGAACTTTCTTGTTTTCTCAAGAAAATGGTGAACTCTTCGGGTCGTTTCAGTTTGCCTCATAGAGTTATTACATATATATCGATGGTTTGCCTTAAGATATGAGCTAATTAATAATCTAATTTAAAATAAATTTCCCTAACCATTTTAAGAGGTGACTGCATACCTTTTCATGCTCCAAAAATGCTTTTCCATTGGCAAGGAATATCATTTAGACAAATAACAATGTCATTTGTCATATAGATGTCGCCAGAAAATACGGAGTAAGCTGTGTGAGTAAACAAAGAATGTCATACTGATAGCACATTAGCATAGCGTAAGCATAATTATAATCAGCCTATTATGTTTCCACTGCTGGGATACAGGCCTCCTCGCTGTGGCATCGAGTGGGCCGTAATCCATCACGCGTGCCCAGTGCGGCTTGGTAGATGTCACGTCTTCGAATTTTTGTCCAGAATTACGTCTTCCTCGATGTTTTCCTTCACCGCTTTGAGAGCAGTTGTGATGAAATGATTTACAATGTACAGTGCCTGTCTGGGTTCAAACCCACGACCTACTCGTAAGTCGCGGTCGTTACCACTGGGCTATCACTGCTGAACATGTGATAACACGTTATACAAGACTTAATTATAGCGATTTAAGTATATATTTTAACCACATTTCTGCCATCAATCTGTATCCAGTTAGTGTGTGTGTTTGTATGTGTGACAGGTAAATGAATGTAATGCTGCGAGCCTCAACATAAAAATCCACTCAAAGTCGCGGCTAAAAGCTAGTTTATTGAAAGCATAATGATTGATGGTTGACAAACAGTAGCGTTTTAATTGTTCTATTAAAATTTAAAAAGCTTTCCGATTTTATGTTCCAATACTTTTTAATTACTTTCAAGATAATCCTGAGATGCCGCCTTTTAAGTTGAGCGACAGTGTTGAATTGATTTTTTATTTTATGGGAATAACTGAATCTGATAGATTGCCTCATTAGTCTTGTGGATGGCCGCTTGCACTTCGAGATCCTTGACTCAATATTAGATTAATTATTTTTATTAATTATCTACAGTTGTGAGGAAACTGGCGTGTCCTAGAATCAACAATTCAAAGATGTGTGACACCTACCAACCTGCACAGGGCCCGCGTGGCGGATTGGATTGGATATGGCCCATTCCCTCTCACTGAGAGGAGGTCCAACAGTGGGAACATTATAGGCTGATTATGTATGTTATGTCGCGGCTATAAGTGCAGTCTTGCTTTAAAATGTATCTATGTATATATAAAATTCAAAGTCCTGACTGACTGATATATCAACGCCTAAAGCGCTGGTGCTAGAGACATCTAATTTGGAGGGTGTGTCCTTTGTGAAGAGTAAGGATCCACTAAGAAAGGGTTTTTCGAAATTCCACCGCTAAGAGGGTGAATGGAGGGAGGGTGACATTTTATGCGGACGAAGTCGCGGGCAGAAGCTAATTCCATATAAAATACTTAATTTTCTTCGTGTCGCTGAACACGTCTGTATTTCAGTTTATTGGCGCAAAACTTTTCCACTTTCATGGCATCGTCGGTGGCAGCGTAAAGGTCACTTTGACTGCATGTTTTTGGGTAGAGGGCAGGATAAGAGGTGGAGCATAGTTTGACACATAGCTCCACATCAACCCTCTGATGTTTTTCCGTCGATGTAGCCTCCACTTTACCAGGTTGAAGCTACATCTTCCCACTAGTATCCGGAGACGGTTCAGAGACTTCCAAGTGGAATTAGATACTCCAAAGCAAAAGCATTTAGAAAATATAGCAAAAATGACACTGCTATTAAAAAGACGAAAATAAAATAATGAGTTTACCATTTTCTAGATCAAAAATAATACAGCAAACTTACTAAAACGACACAAAATTGCCGACTTCTTATTAAAAACAGTTACTTTTGGACATTAAGCAACATAACGCAAGTACGTAAGTCATTACCAAAATGACTTTTATACTAAAAAATCGTATGAAATTGGAATATTCTTTCCCACCTTTGTGTTGTACTAATAATTCTCGCGACAAAACATTTTGTTTCGAGTTAAAAACACGAATAGAGCATTTCTTTCTTAATTATACCATACGTGTGTTGCGACGGCGCGACTTTGTATCGGTGCTTTTAAAGTTATGGAACGGTTACAATCATAAGCGACAGCGACAATATCTAGGAGAGGTGGAGAGAGACAACAATAAATTAAACTGCCTATATCTAATGATTTTCCCACTCTGCATCCAAAGAATTAATTAAATATAACCAATAGCTTAACAACAAATTTCACGCGGAAGAATACGCGTGCAGAAGCTAGTACAGATGCCAACATATCAAGCTACTACAATCTGTCAAATTTATTTAATAGATTTTCAATTTTATCGCTACAGCATAAGTTTCAAGGTTGATTGGGAAAATTTTACAGTTTCGGGTAGTTTGATGTGCTGGTGTCTGTACATACATAAACTCACGCCTTCTTTCCATGGGGGTAGGCAGATACTACAGAACGCCACCTGCTACGATCCAAAACGAAGCAAAAGGAGTATTAACTTCTTTTGCTTCGTCACCACCAATATAGAAGGGAGGAGGGGTATTTTGAATATTATTAAATTAATTATTTACAAAAATAAATTAATAAATTATTTACACAATAAAATGTAATCATTGAGGCAATTTTAACTTTGATGCTTGATTGGGTGCTCGTTGGATTGAATTCAATCTGACGAAAATTTTGCAGTCCATCTAGCCAATAAAACATTTTTATTCAATTTGACAGCCAGCTTATCAAGCCAAATCGAAAGACCTCAAAAAAGGTGCATAATGGATCGGGTGCTAATAAGACTTTATTACCGATCTTCGCAAAACGAATACAAAAAGTATTTTATTAAACAAAATTAATTATGTTTCGCATCATAATCGAGTTTTTAAATTAATACCAGCCGATATATTCAGTGAAGATTATTATGACTTTTATAAAATTATATTTTTCTATTGTCAGAAGCTTCTACGTAACGTAAAACCGATGTTAGCAAAAACATAGTAATTCGTGTTATGATGTAATCTGCATTCACGATTTATTTGCCAAAAATGTAAACAAATATGAGTTCATCAAAAAATAACTTTAAATCCTACAAAATAAAGTTCAGTTTACGCTACAACTTCAAACATTTTAATAACTTTTTCAATAGTGCTAGTCACTCTGAAATCAACTTAAACTTCATCAAAATAAAGTTGATATTGGTTTATCTTGAAATAATATTAATTTTAAACATAAGTTTGCATAGACTTTAGCTGTCATTCCACCTGGTGCTATAGATAGATAGGATTAACCGTAGTGACAGCTCACTTCATCAAAGTTTATACGGTGAGATGTTTACTGTAGAAGGATGCTGGTATCATGGCTGGACACGATAAAAGATCGGATGTTTAGGTGATTTTTACAGAACCTTTCCCCCAGTTTCTGAACTTATTAACTTTATTATAATTTTCTGTGATCATTATCGAGACTTCGCAGCTGATTTACTAAGTAACCAAACACTTGATCACATTTGTCCAGCAAGGACCAAACTGGTACAACTTTTATTTTTTTCTTGTTTCGTAATATCGCTTTTCTAACCTCACCAAGGTCTTAACTTTCCCTCATTGTAAGTTGGTGATGCTGAAACGCATGCGTGATGTTGATGGTCCAAATAGACCAGATGTTGATGAATGTCGGCGACAATTATTGTTTTGAAAAAACTACTATTACCTTGTGCCACTGTTTTCGTTTATTGTGGTAGGGTTCCGTACAAAAAACACACACACACTATACAGAATTTAATTATGTATCCTCAAACTTGTTCGCATTTAAAGTTCAACATTTGACATGCCATATTGAGTCTTAAAACTAGAAATTTCAGCGTCAGTAACTATAAAATAAAAATATTGTTTTTCAGTTTCTGTTACAATCATTGCTGATTTGGTAGGTGACCAGCAGCGCCCCGCGGTTTCACCCGCATAAGATTCCCGTGGGAATATCAGGATAAAAACTATCATATGTCCTTTCCCGGGACTCAAACTATCTCTATACCAAATTTCAACTAAATCGATTCAGCGGTTTAAGCGTGAAGAGGTAACGGACAGACAGACACACTTTCGCATTATAATAATTAGTATAGATTGAAACGATTGATGCAATTTATTTCAAAATGACAGCAAAACTTTGACAAAAATAATCTATTTTCTTGGTGATAACTAAGCAAAAGCCGTAATTCTGCTCCGCACGATCGCGTACCAAGAACAATTTCCTACAGAATTTACTGCAAAGGTACCCTAAAAACCGGTGGCTTGCATTGGTACCAGCTGTGATTACCATAATTTCATCGCCCCACGTGTCTGTGGACTCCACAAAAACTGGTAATAATCACAGTACAGCGGTACAGGCGCGCACTAAAGTGTTATTGAGTCTAATAGATTTTAATAATATGCTCCAGTTTAGACTTTGCAATTTGACGCGTCTATTAGTATGTTTTTGACCACTTAAATTGATTGAGGAAGGTGTGGACATTATTATATATAGTAACAGTTGATTGGATCCGGTTGTGGTTATGTTAAATTATTGAAAGGTTTATTGGCTTGTGGTATGGCTTCAATATGTTAGCAATAAGATATAGGGATTAGGCCGATGTGCGCAGCTCAGAGTGGACGTGTGTCGAACTGTATAAGAAATTACTGTTTCTAAATTCGGTGATTGGCTGTGAGTTGTGATTTGTGATTCCTTGTCACTCTTTAAGTGTTTTTACCTGTCGTCACCTCCCACTGGGCGGTCATAGAATGAGATAGACATTGTTGTCCGGTGACTCCTCAACTGTCGTCCCAAAAGTGACTGTGATTTGTTGGATTTGAACTGGCGACGCCTGCCTCAGCGGTTGGCGCGAGTTCCGCTGCGCCACCGTGCAAGTATCAGTGCGCGCAAAACTTCGATACTGACTGTGAGCGGCTTACGTCATCGCCTGTGCTACTACGGCGACGCTCACCAGTGCTACGAGCTACGCGCTACGAACCTGCTACGAATCAGCTATCGGCTACGCCGCGACTGCTACCAATACAACCCAATATCGACTATTGGACTGGGCTACTGTACTGTCCATAATGTCGAGTATTCCGCGCACTCCGCCCAAAACACCGACAGTAAGTCTGAGCCACACTCATACGCAATCAGAGCCTGACATTAACTCCGCTGCGTCGATGAGTGGATTTGTCACCACCCGTAGCAAACGCCCGCGCAATGCAGACTCTCCGCAAGACGGTCCTAGCTACCATACTCCCCAAGTGAATGAACAGGAACTCTGCATCTCGAAATCATTAGCGGAACAGACTGCCCTAATGACCAAACTAATATCCGACGTTGCAGAAATAAAGTCCCAAAATCGGGCCATTCAGGCAACAAACGTCGCAATTCAAAATTCCAATGAAGAGATTATTCAATCCATGAGTTTCCTCAACACGAAGTTTGAAGACATGAAGAATGAGTTAGAGGAACTAAAAAAAACACGTGATGCTCAGCAAAGACATATCGACCTTCTCGAGAAAAAGATTATCGACCAACAGCTCAAATCACGCTCATCTGGCGTCGAAATCCGTAATGTGCCTACTGCTGACTCCGAAACCAGTGCTGATCTCTCAAGTACAGTGATCAAAATTTGTGGGGCTCTGGGAACACCCATCAGTGAGTCTAATATTCGTGACGTGTACCGCCTCTCCGGGAAATCCACTAATACCAACTCCCCGCGCCCTATAATTGCCGAATTTGTTGGTGTAAGTACTAAGCAAGCTGTCGTAACGGCTGTGCGATCATTCAATAAGGGCAGATCTAAAGACCAGAAACTTAACACCTCTCATGTCGGAATGCCAGGCAAGCCGCAACCTATTTATATCGCCGAGCAGCTGCCTTTAAGTGCAAGGAAACTTTACCATCAAGTCCGGGAATTTGCATCAAGGCACGCTTACAAATTCTGCTGGGTTTCCAATGGCAACATTTTCCTGAGGAAGCTGGAAGGGGACAAGCATATTCTGATTGGTTCTGAACAGTCTCTTAAGGATCTTGAATCTAAATGACTATATGATTCATGTTACCTTCTCTCGCATGACATTTTGGCTCTTCTCCGATATTTCCTAAACACAGTTATCTTAACATTACACATAAATCTTATACTACATATTGTACACATCCTTACCATCTCACCCCACTACAAACACAAACTTCTCTCAATAAACACCGTTACACTTTTCTCACGTCGGATACTTATTGTTCTATGTATTTATAAGGCTCCAACTCCGGTCATCTCTCACCGTCTACAAGCCTTTTCCTTTAACTGTCTGACCTGTGGTTTATATACAACTAAAAAATGGCGAACATAAATGACATTATACAAGAAATTGACGCATCTACGTGTTTAGGTGCCTCCTTCAACTGCCTACCTGAACACTGTCCACGGTATGTAGTCCCAACAACTCATGGTAATTTTAATCTACTTCATGTAAATATCCGCAGTGTCAGCAAAAACTTTGACCATATCCAGCTTTTAATATATCAAACAAAAATCACTTATGACGTCGTGATTCTCACTGAATGCTGGCTCAGTAAGGTCACTTCTTTACCTGTTCTGGACGGGTTTCAGGCCCATTCTACCATCTCTAACTGCAATCAAAATGACGGCATTATTATATACACCAGACTTGGGTTGCAAAGTTCTGTGCGGGAACCAGAATTTGAAGGAGGTAATTGCCTGGTATGTGAAATAGGTAACAACGAATTGGCAGTGGTTGCAGTATATCGTTCACCATCACTTAGCTCTAAGAGTAACTTTAACTCCTTTCTGTCTAATCTGGACATTCTATATAATAGTATCTCTCGTTACTCTAACATTGCTCTTATGGGTGATATGAACTTGGATCTGAGCCCAACCAACAGAAATGACAGAACGCTCGAATACCTATCACTAAATGCCTATCACGGACTAATGCCTACCCATCTCATCGCTACTCGCTTAGATCGATGTTTAGACCATATCTTCCTTAAATCCAACCTACCATCTACCTCTCTCATCCTGGAATCGCATATCACAGACCACAAACCTACTTTCTTGAATATTGCTAACTACAACCCACCGCACAAACCATCCCACAAAGTCACTCGCCTAAACTATCCAGCCATAATTGCTGATCTCGAAAATGTAGACTTTTCTGGAATGTATAACACTGATGACGTCAACATATCAACAACCATATTCATCGACACTGTTACTTCGGTCGTATCTAAACATTCTATTCAAGTAAATGTCCCTAGGAAAAGACATGTTATTAAACCTTGGGTCACCCCTGGACTATTAAAATGTATACAAAATCGTGATAGAATGCATATTAAAGCCAATAACTCTCCAGATAACATAATTCTAAAATCCACCTACACTAGATACCGCAACTTCTGCAACGATTTACTTAGGAAACTAAGAATTGCTTATGAATCAAATGAGCTACAAGAAGGCAAAAACTGTCCCCGTAAACTGTGGCAAACAATTAACACAATCACAAATAGACATAAACCGAAGACAAGTCCATCCGAGTTGTTAGAATTGAAAGGTGATCACATGTCTTCAATTAACGAGGTGTGTCACTTCTTTAGTTCCATAGGAAGCGACCTAGCTGACAAAATCACATCACAGCATCAAGCTACCAACACGCCAATTATGTACCATTCCCACCCACACCGTAATAGTCCCCCACCCTCGCAGGTTAATTCCCTTGGTATTCTAGAGGTTTGTGAATCTGATGTTGAGTCCCTCATACTCCAGTTGCGCGACAAGAGTGCCGTGGGCTGGGATGGTCTGTCGCCGCAGCTGTTGAAATGTTCTCGACATGTATTGGTGCCACCCATGACTTTCCTGTGTAACCTATCCCTCAAAACAGGCGTTTTCCCTGATGCTTTTAAAAAGGCTATTATTCACCCGATATACAAGGGTGGGGACAGAAACTGCGTCACCAACTACAGGCCTATCTCGGTACTGCCAGCTCTTTCTAAGGTCCTAGAAAGGATTCTAAACAACCACCTTAGGTGCTTCCTTGACAAATACCAGATTATCTCCGACAACCAGTACGGATTCAGGCCAAGGCTGTCAACAGAAGATGCTGTTCTGGAACTAACGAGAACGGTTGCTACTAACTTGGATAGTAATACAAAATGCCTTGGAATCTTTCTGGACCTATCAAAGGCATTTGATACAGTTTCTGTCCCCAACCTCATCTCAAAACTGGAAGTCATAGGTGTGCGGGGTATTACTCTGGATATCTTTCGGAGCTACCTAATAAACCGCAAACAGTGCGTCAAGATAGGTACTTACCTGAGTGATGAGGAAATTATATCCTACGGCGTTCCCCAGGGTAGCATTCTGGGTCCAACCCTATTCCAAATTTACGTCAACGATCTGTGTAAGTTAAACCTTCCAAATTGCAATATTTACGCCTACGCTGACGACACTGCAATCTTAGTACGTGGCCCAACTTGGGATATGGTAAGGGCAAATGCGGAAGCCGCAATGTCCAAAATAATGTTATGGCTAAACACTAACCTGCTAACGCTAAACCTAAATAAAACCACCTACATTCCTTTCGGGCTAAGACGTGCTAGTACTCCTGGATCAGATTTCACCCTTGTAGCTCACTCCTGTCCTGATCCCACGGTACCTTGTGCCAGTCCCATGATGATCCGTTCAGACACTGTTAAGTACTTGGGTGTACAGATCGATTGCGGACTAAGGTGGGACAAGCAAATTGAAGCCCTTACCTCAAGAACTATGCGACTAATCCACATTTTCAAGTCCCTCAGAGATTCTGCCGATAGTGCCACGCTGAAGATGATTTATTACTCCCTCTGCCAATCTATACTCGGGTACTGTATAACTGCATGGGGTGGAGCAGCTAAAACCCTTTTTCTTAAAATAGAAAGAGCACAAAGAGCAGTACTAAAAGTAATGACTAAAAAACCTTTTAGATACCCAACATCTGACCTCTATGCCAACTGTAAAGTGCTAACAGTGCGGCAGCTCTATGTGTATAAGGCAATACTAAGGATACATAAGTATCTCCCACCTTCAGACCGGAACAAACGCACTCTAATCATACCCAGTACTCAGTACAGAACCACTTTCGCCCGGCACCAATTTTACATTCTTGGTTCCTATCTGTACAAAAAAATCAATAATAAAATAAAAATAATGGATCTAAACTCCTACAGCCTGAAAAACAAACTGACCGAATGGCTACTCCAACAAGATTACTCATTTACGGAGTCTTTACTTACTTTCATAGAATAATCCCAATCCCAAAAATCATTACTCTACCCGACATACACTCAACTCACGATCACTCACTCATCTAACAACGCTTATCCCTGCATACACACACTCTCTCTCACACGCACCCTTAGACGTACGCACGCACTCCAATACTCACCACTCGTACACTTACACATACTTATGATCACTCACTCACACACTACACTCAAACACATTTACACATCGGCACACTAATGTATTACTCGACCACCCCTGCGCTAAACACCCTGGCTGCTGCTATACCTACATGTCTGATCACCCTGTATGGCCTAACACTGTCTCCTAAGATACAGGATTACCTAGTTTAGGAGACAGGGTTACATAATCTGTGTAGATTTATGTAGATATACCATGTTTTTTGTTCATCTGCTCTTGTGTATCATGAATCTAGTGTGTACCGTAATAAAGATTATTATTATTATTATTATAATAGTTATATTGCCTGTCAGAAAAGAACATAGGATAGCCTTAGTTCAAAAAGGAAGTGTCTACTAATTTATGTGACGCGTCCTCTTGTGTTTGCTTGTGAGTTGTGAGTAAAGTCTTGTTGCTCTCTGCAGTCATCAACCCACCTACTGCAATTGAAGCGACTTTGGCCAGCCAGTACTTGGGTTACATTGTACAATTTTGGAGGAGACTTTTTGACTGTCAGATCACTGTCGCATTGCATTAATCTTGTTGTAGTCAACATTTTTTGGTGTCACTAAGTGTGCATACAAACGTGCGACACGCGTCAACGGCAGAGAGAACTGCAGCCGTCGACAACATGCCGCTCGTGTATTTGAGCACCGTACTCAAATACACGAGCGGCACGTTGCCGACGGCTGTAGTTGCTCATGTGTATGAGCACTAACAAATAAATCGGAGCACTTTTCTCCCCGGCTGTACGATACTGCAGTATTCTCCTCCGCAGAGCGAACGCAAGGGCTACTGTATGGAATAATAGCTTTTTTTGCTCTTATACAATGTCTTCAAATCGACTGTCATATTTTGTTACAACGTAAACACAGGTCCAGGGAGGAATTCTCGAATTTTTAGCTTAGTTGCGCAAAGTCGGTAATTTCTTTTTGTTTCGAAACAATATGGCAACCGAAATAATAACCGTCGAAATTAGAATCTATACATATTATAAATTAAAGTAGCTTTTCGTATTTCTCTGTGTGACCGCGTTGTTCTTCTGAACTACGCACTTCTGTGCTTCTGTCTTCTGTGTTGTTTCTACAACGAAATGGATTTTGATGCAGCTTTCACGATAATTTAGAAGATTTATTCTTAAAGGTTTATGTGTATGATTCTTCTTCTTGGTCTTTCCCTCAATGCTGAGGATCGCGACCACATACGACGTATCTCCGAGTTATGCGGTTTTCTGCAGTGTAGACCGCTCGGTAGACACTGCCTCCAACAGCCTTCTTGATCTCGTCTGGCCATCTTGCCGGTCCTATGTGTATAATTAATTTATATTAAACTTAGATTATTATTAGATATAACACAGAAATCTCTATGTTTTATCATGTCGCCACATCAGTAGATCGCACCCGTGCGATACATGTGCGGATCGCTAGTTATTTATATAAATTACATACATACATAATCAGCGTATAATGTTCTCACTGCTGGGATACAGGCCTCCTCTCTTCGAGAGAGAGTGGGTTGAGTTAGATCCACCATCCTTTGTTCTTCGATTTTTTGGTTCTAGGACATGCTGGTTCTCATGATGTTTTCCTTTATATAAATTGATTACCACTTATTGTTAAGCAAAGTTTCTTCTTCTTCTATCACACGAGCTGTTATGTATGAGAATAGCTCATGCCTCGGTGAACAGATCAGCCAGTCAGCATCTTTGATAAAAAGACAGACTGGCTCTGATGCCCCAGAAACACAGTGTATCATCACTGATCGCAGAGACTTGTTCCTGAAATGGAAAAATGGCATTATGTATAGTAGGTACTTAAGTATCATCGAAAACTTCCCGAATTTGCAACAGAAATCGACATAGTGATCTATTTTCTTTCATGCATTTAATTGGTTCAAAGCCCTTAATTTTTTTCAACCTTTATTGACTCACTGCTGCGCAAAATTCTCACTCATAGCTTTCCATTAACTTACGCATAATCAGCCTATAATGTTCCCACTGCTGGGGCACAGGCCTCCTCTCTATGAGAGGGTGTGGGCCGTAACCTTCCAAAGCCAAGCGTAAGCTAGCGTAAGCTTTCCATTATTAACAGAATATCTAATCACACTTAACACACTCGATCATGGATTGGGTACAAGATTTCTTACGTGTGAGCGATCTCGAGCCTGCTATTAAGTGAATGACTCGACTTAGTATCCATTTACTTACTTTAATACAGACACATTATGACTGTAGTGTGAAAACGAGCGTGTAATGGATGTAAATCATTGCTTCAACATACCAAGTATGGACTTCCTTACATTCATATACTAAGATCGTTCCTGCAATCATTATTCTTTTTGATAGAGGTAATATCTTTCTGAAATTTATTCAGTAGGTGCAATATTATCGTCCGGTGCCATTGCCTTATCAATATTAGAAGTATTCTGGACTCCATATTTTTTTTAATTTGAGTTAAAGACGACGAGTTTTCTAAATGAACTAAATCAAAATCAAATCAAATCAAAAGTCATTTATTCAAACTAGGCTGAGAATCAGCACTTTTCGAACGTCAAAATTACATAAGACAGTCCCCCAAAACGCCCGCCCTTCGCCACTTCCTAGTGCTTTCGCTGGGAAGAAGAAATGGCGGAACAAACTCCCCAGCAGCACAGCTGTCTGTTCAGTTAGAAAATAATTTGATTTTATACAACACTATGTATGAAAAGTAATTAACGTTAACACAGGACATTAAATTACATTATTTGCCATAGGTTAGCTAGCCACGCCAATATACCAACAAATACAATAAACACTATATGTACTCAAGCAAAAAAAAATAAAAATAAAAATACCTAATAATAATTAAAAATGTAAACAAGAAAAAAAAAAAAAACTTAGGTACTACCTAAATAATAGCCTCTAGGTATAAAGGGCGTGACAGCTTACATATTTATGCAATACTGGGTTGTGTTTACATAGCTGTCACTTGAAGTCACAAATGATAAACTAGGACCATCTAAGCAAAATAAATAAACAAGTTATTACTAATAACAACAATAAAACCATGGTCAGCAAGACGACCAGTCACCACAAGCAGCACCCGTTCACGAGCATAACGCAAAGATCAGTCAGCTAATCAGCGAGCTTACAATTAAATACCATTCACTGATATGGCAGGTCAATATTTGACGAAAAGTTAAGAGCCACACGAAGTGTCCTGCGATTTGTAACATGAATTTGTGTACATAAATGTACATAAATAAATTAATAATGTGCTGACAAAACACTTGGTCACTTTTACGTGCTGTACCCATTCCCTAGGATTAACCAAGCTAGATCTCGTTCTGCATCTTTCTCAAATCCATAATTTCAACATGAATGATGTAACCAATGTTTCGTAACCCTATTATGAGTGTTCGTGGAGTTTCTTGCCCGTTCTTCTCCATAAGGACATACTACGCTTTGGAATGGGCACCTAGCTTCAGATTTGTGACTGACCGACCCCTTGACCATTCAAAAGTGCCTGTAATTGGTTTATTTGAAGTAAATGCTTTGAGTTTTAGTTTGAAAGAACCAATTGAATTCTTGAGTTAATATATTGAAGTAGAAGAGGATTAAGAAACACCACTTGACTCCCCACTAACAACTACGAAGTTAGAATGTTGGTTGCGTGTAATGGCACGTCGCTTGGAGCATCGGATGGCTACCGATAGCAAGCGTGCCCGGGGCGCGACATTAGCGCGGCCCATCTTGCTCCCAGTTATTACAATCAAAGTGACAGTGTGACCATGGGTTTGGGATCCTGTAGGATTATGTTGTTATTCTAGATAAAGTGGATAAGACATATTAAAACAGAAGAAGAACTAGCAGGGGTCCAGGGGGGCTGTTAGCGGATCGGACCGGAATAAATCTCTTCTAGTACTAAGACACATTCGTATTTTACTTGCTAAACATTCGCGAATCATATTTGCGTCAGTGAGTTTTTTTTTTTTTTTGTTTTTTCCCTTTTTATTACGGACGATCATCTTTCTACATCGTTCTCACTTATATAATTTTAAAAAGTATGATGACGTTATCAATATTTTTTAACAATTTTATGATTTAAATAAAAGAGTGTCCGTGGAATATCTTGCCCGTTCATTCCCATACGCCGACCGCTTGACAATTCAAAAGTGCTTGTAATTGGTTTATTTGAAATAAATGCTTTGAGTTTGAGTATGTTTCAATTTTAGTAATTGTAAATAGATACCTATTAATAAAATGTAACACGCAGCTCTGCTTTTGTCATCCTTTGTTGGATGTCGGTAGTCGGTAGCACAGAACAGATGTCGGTATCAACATTCCCAAGTACTAATAAATATTTTGAAGTAAATTAAAAACGTGTTGCTAAGGAGTAGCAACACGTTTTTCATTTTCAAGTTATTTTACCTGCGTTTGATTGGGCTATGGAAAATATCTCAAAGTTGTTTCTGCAGCTTTGTTTAATCTGTACAAGCAACATTTTTTTTACTGAAAACAAAAGCATTTTATTACTTTTATTACTTAATCATTTATTACACATGTCCTAAGTTCCACAGAATCCTGGCCAACACATACGCAGCGTACATTATGATTATACCGGGAACCGAGCGTAAAAAAATGAATGTTGTTTCTTTGATTACTTCACAACTCAGGCGCAGGATGATATTGTTAATTCCATTCGATATGTTCGTTAATCGTGATCCTCGTTTCATTTAAAAGCGTTTTATGCGTAATGCAGGTGCACACTCGAAAATTATAACTTTTAGAAATATTCAAAAAGTAACAATTTTTTTATTGAGTTCTGTATCAATTCTGTTCTGTTAGATAGTCTGAACTGACCTCAAGGAATAGGCTAGACCCGAAGAGGATAAAATAAAACCATTTGGAACCGTTTTTACTCGTTATTTTACACATAAAGCAGAAAAGTAATGCAAATCGATTTTTATCTTGAACGTAAGATAATATCAATTCGAAAAAACTTGGTCCTTAGGCTAGAATTATTAATCAACACCCTAAAGGGTGGTATTGGCAAGCAATATCCCTAACGACCTAAAGTTATAAGGTATCGAATCAATTTCAGATTATAGTCCTTTTAAAAATTGTCAACCTGAAAATACTGTCAGCAAGGCTTGATTACTTGCGATAGGATAAAATAATGTATGTGATAAGGTTATGGCCCCGAAACAAGATTTTAGTTTTTATTTATGTACGCAGATATCTATGTATAATTAGTATAAGTATGAAGAAAGTACAGACGCCAGCACATCGAAAAATTTCCCAATCAACCTTGAACGTAATGCTTTTGCGATAAAGTTGAAAATCTATTAAAGAAATTTGACAGATTGTAGTAGCTTGATGTGCTGGTGTCTGTACCTTAGTTATTATTCATGAATACCTTTTTGATGATAATATTTCCTAAGGAGTTCTCCGTTTTCAAAAAGTCGATATTAAAAACTTATATGTACAGACTGGCCACACAAATTTTTCGAACACATGAAGCAACGGATTAGCAACATCCTTCAAAATCATTAAGATTGCAATTGAGAGTGCGTTGGTATTGGCCTCGCAAAGCTCTTTGATAGATACCTACTAAAACCAGCAGAAGTAAATCAATCAACTATTAACACATTATTTTAAACAGTCCAACAAAAAACCGCTTTTTTTATTTAATAAGTTAAATGTACCCACTTACTTTATGGCCAAAACAGTAATCTCATTCAGGTACAAAGTAATCAAGCGTCAGGTCTTTCGAAGTAGCTTCGCAGTATGATACGAGCATATCTTCAATTATCGAGCCATACTTAAACACACCGCGAGCTTACTGGTTTTGCATAGACTATGTTGGTTGCAGAGGGTATATTCTTTCTCGATTTACTCACATATTTGATTCACTCGTTCGTCGCGATGCACGTCGTTCTTCTGTTCGTTCTTATTTTGTAAAAATCTCACCGTGAAAACTTAGGTGAAGTGAACTGTCATTCCACCAGCAATACTATTCTGTAAAAATATCACCGTGAAAACATAGGTGAAGTGAGTTGTTAATAGTGTCATTCCCTATAGTATCAGGTGGGTTGACAGTTCACTTCACTCAAGTTTTCACGGTGAGATTTTTACAGAATAGACCCACTGATTAACACTATTGACAGCTCACTTCACCTTGGTTTACAGATCGGTAATATTGTATAGATTACATTGACTTATATATTACTAGCGTAATAGATTACGAAACAGTCACTCAAACTCAAAGTATTTATTTCAATTAATCCATTTACAGGCACTTTTGAATTGTCAAGAAGTCGGTCAGTCAGAAAATATGAAGGTAGTTGCCCATTCCAAAGCGTAGGTACCTATGGAGAAGAACGGGCAAGAAACTCCATGGACACTCTTTTAAATTAGGTAGGTAGGTATACTTTTACAAAAATATTAGTTACATTATTTATTTTGAATTTATAATTATGTGAGAAAGATGTAAAAAAAAAAAAAACTTATGCGTTAAAAGCGTCCAGAGTACAGCAAATAGTAACAAAACAACAATCCAAAATAAAATAATTAAAAATAAGCCGAGGCAGCTAAGTGATGACTAGCCCAAACTGACGGCGCCCGTTCACGAACATAACGCACACTGTTTTAATATGGTTTCTTAGTAAAATTGCAGAAAAATCGGAGGAAACGCAAATATTCCGAACAAAGAGGCCCGCGAAAAAGTCGTGAGTTACGCTATTTTTTGACGTTTTAAAAAAGGATAAATAAAATTGCATTATAAAACAATTGCGTCTCATCTAGAAACCATCTCATAATCTTTGCAAAACTTTTTACGTGCACTCAACCGTCAGTGATCAACTGCTCACTAGATGTGATAGGCGATCGGTGATCGGCGATCGCTAATCACCGCTACACTGACGGCCTAAGAAGCCACTTCCTGTGTTACCGTCTAATTTAAAGATCACTTCGCTTTTATAAGCCAACTGTACGTACGGTTCCATTTGATGAAATCATATAGCATTTGGTTTTATTGAATCTTGTAATTTATTTGTAAATGTTTTAAGAGATGATTGTTGGTTGGAGAATTTTGATAATTAGATACGATCTATTGATTAGCATTGTAATTTTTTTTATTGCTGAGTGGGTTCGCTCTTGTCCTCGATCATGCCTGATGGAAAGCGATGGATGAGGTCCATGATGGAACGAGCGTGCCCAGAAGATGCCTAATGCACTGGAACTCCCACGCACCGGACCGCTCCGGACTCCAGTGGGAGGGTGGTCGCAAACCAGGCGGGCGTTAGCACTACCACTGCAAGGGAAGAATTGGCCAGTCAAATAAGGTGTTGGGTGTGACTGTCCAGGATGCGCCGAGCGCTCGGTTCGGTTGAGTATCTGGCGGAACAAACTGCGCTACACGAGGAGGCTTCTTCATGCATCCCAAAGTAACTAATATAAAGTAATATAAAGATTTAGCCATTAGTTACATAGAATAGAATAAACGTAACATAAAATTACGACGGTATTTCCCGAAGGGGTTAGGCAGAGTTCTACAGACGCCAGCACATCAAGCTACCCGAAACTGTAAAATTTTCTCAATCAACTTTAAACCTTATGCTTTAGCGATAGAGTTGAAAATGTATTAATTAAATTTGACAGATTGTAGTAGCTTGATGTGCTGGCGTCTGTACACCCCACATTTCGCCAGAGTCCCGTGTAACGTGTAATAGGGGACGAGCCTATTGTCATCAACTGGGTACAAATTCCAACTTCGGGCTGCTATTTTTATTGTTTACATACTAAAGAGTATTCTATCTATCTACTGAGAAATTCCAGATGGAAAAACCCAATAACACTTTGCCCGACCCAGGAATCAAACTCGGGAGCTCATGCTCAGCAGTAGCGCTTGTGACCAATAGACCAACGAGGCAGTCAGACCATAAAGATTTTATTTACATGACTAAAGCGCGGTCACTGTCGGACTGCATAGAAAAGAACACGATGACACAACGGTAATAATTTATTGTAAAATATGAAGCAATTACCTATTTACAAAAATCTATTATTTGGACTAAAAAATTAAAACACTAGTACTTTAGTATGTTCAGACAAAAAATCTGAATAATTGTATGTATATTAGTATGGTTTTTATTGTGAAAAGAGTTTTTAGAGGTATCTTCATTGTTTTTCTATCGTATCAAATTAGCTGTATTATGTTTTTAACACACTATCTAACTTGCATAAATATCCGGAAGAATATCATATATTTTTCTGATTTTGTTTACTGTAGTCGATCATAATTATACTTTTAGGCAATATAAAACTTGCGTTTTTTGCGTTTGGGACCTATATTCCCCTTAAACTTAACATATTCGTAGAAATTAGATGCAACAATAGCTTTCTTTTTTTTTTAAACCGACTTCTAATGGAACCAAGAAACAAACAAGGAATGTAATACAAAATAACTTCTGATACCGTTTCAGCTACACACGCTAGTAAATTAATATCTAAAACTGCAGTCCTATACCCATAGTGACAGGTTTAGCCCATGGCCTATTAGCAGCAGGTTGGAACCTGTTCCCCTTCAATTAACTCTTACATGTTGAACGGGAAGAACTTCCTGATGCAACCTATATTTTTGTCTCACTTCTATGTACTTCCACTCAGGAATGTGCAATACGAAGTTAAGTGTTAGATAAGCTAGTTTTATGTTTTAATCTCTTGGAAGACACTGAATGAGACACTTTAGAAATTTTATTTTTATTACGTCTAGGGGCATTTGCATAATCAGCCTATAAAGTCAGAACTTTAACAATGCAGACATTGTTGTTGTACTGCTGGGACATAGGCCACTCTGCTCGATGAGAACGAGTAGGTCGTAACCCAACATGTGGTGTGAGTCCAGTGACGGGTTGGTAGATGTCACAGTTCTTCGAATTTTTTGTTCCAGGACATGCCAGTTTCCTCACGATATTTTCCTTCATCGTTTTGAGAGCAGTGGTGATGAAATAATGTACACAAGGTAAAGCGCCTGATTATGGCCCACTCCCTCTCGAGAGAGGAGGCCTGTGTCCCAGCAGTGGAAATATTATAGGCTGATTATGTTATGTTCAGCACCTGTCTGGGATTCGAATCTACGTCCTGTACTCGTAAGTCCTAGTCTGGGGGCGTTTAATGTCTCGCGAAGTTTCTGTTAAATTTTTGGTCTGTCAATGAAAAAACCTACCTACAAGGGTAAAAAAAACGATAGAATACTTAATGAAATACTACTACTTAGGAGTTACATATCATAGAAGACAGAAAATAGAGTAGGCAGACATCTTGGCTGTCGGATGGACAGGTATTGAAAAAAAAAATGGAGTGAAAACCTTTTCCTTACTTCCTTTACTTTTACCGAGGTTTAACCGACAAGTAGGTAACTTTAAGAGGAAAAGAGTTTTCAAAGACATGTTTTTCGACAAATAAGATATTATATATAACGTCTTTTGAGGATAACTTAGCTTTTTTGGGTAGTTGTTACGTAAATTAATTACCAAACTATTTTTTCCGTATAATTTTCTTCAAATAACAATTGTCATTCTTTGACAATGTATGAAATACTTAAACGACGGCAATATGGCGTAGTGACAATTTACTTTAAAAATAATTTCCCTGACATGAGTTCAATTTTAATGGACTAATAGCTGATTTTTTAATCGACAGGTAATTTTTATTCGCGGAATAAAATTGACCTCTGACAGTTTTTGTATGGACGAACTGCTAAAAATTCAAAATTATTCCTCGACTAAAATTATCTGGCGTTGGAAAAATCAGCTCTAAGTTAATAAAATACTTATCTAAAGTAGCAAACACGATAGTTTACATTCATTATCATCATCTGCCTACAGGAGTCCACTGCTAGATGAGGGCCTATCCAATTGCACACCATTCAACTCGGTTCTTGGCAACTCTCAATCCTGCTGCCACCCTACGAAGATCGTCGCACCACCTAGCCTGAGGGCGTCCTACCTCACGTTTGAAAGAAAGAAAGAAAGAAAGAAAAAAAGTTTATTTGGTCACAGTTCGTGAAACACAAAATAAAAAAGTTTGCGAATTTGCGCTCTCCACTCAAGAACACGTCTACCCCAACGGTCATCGGTTTTACGGCTATTATAGCCGGCCTATTGCCACTTCAGCTTGCATTGCATTACCTATTACAAAATATGCTAATGTGAAATTAATAGCTTAATTCTCTAAGCTAAGTATGATTCCTACCACTTACTCCTTAACAGAGCAATTAAAACAATATTTACTCTCATTGCCTCATCATTAGGACTAAAGGACTTGTTTCAGGAATGTGCTTTAGTAAGTACTTCATTTTTATCAAGCGTTTGCACTTCCATATTATTATTCCGCTTAAGATAACACCGATTGCTTCTACAAAGATGATTAGGTGAAACATTGTTGCAAATTATTTTCTTATGAAGATTCTTGAACAATGTTGCCACTCTTTGCGTGCTGTCGTGTCGTAATTTACATTGATTTATTTATGAAATTCCGTTGTAATTTGTTAAAAGAATGATGGTTTTATATGTAACAATAAATCTTAAGACTTGTTTCATGAGCAGTTCAAATACTTGCCTACCTGGTAACTTTCTAATGCGGGAATTCTTCCTTATCATGAATGATGAAGGGCTCTATCTCACTAGGACACCAGTGGCGGTGTAACCATGGTTGCAATGCCAAAAAATGTATGGTAGGCACAATGAAGCTGTATATAATTATTTTGCTAGCAGCGCGACCATTTTTGCGCAACCATGGTGTCCTAGTGATATATAAGCCTAAAACCGCGTTCGGGATTTTTTTATGTACAGACGCCAGCACATCAAGCTATCCGAAACTGTCAATTTTTTCCAATCAACTTTGAACCTTATGCTTTAGCGATAAAGTTGAAAATCTATTACAGAAATTTGACAGATTGTAGTAACTTGATGTGCTGGCGTCTGTACCTAAAGAATAGCAACTCTGTTTTGTGTACTGTCCTCCACCTTGATTAACGTTAGTTTATCAGTTTTCAGCTATGAGAATTCCACAGTGGAAAAATAAGGTGTGTAATTTAGGTTTGTGAGGACAGAAACAAAATGATATTAAAATATATACTTACATACATAAACTCACGCCAATCTTCCCATGGAAGTAGGAAGAAACCACAAAATGCACGATCCTTTTATAATCCTTTTACTTCATAAATATGCAATAATGTAAGTTTTGTATTATTAATAAAAACAGATGAAGGAAACTTTTCCTCTCTTCCTCTCGCATGATAAGACTACAAAAAATATTCCATCAAACTCAATCTGTAATTAATATACAATCAGAGCCGCGGGCAATAACTATCTCACAAGTAAGCACGTACGCAGTATTGGTGATCATTTTACATCGTCCGAACACAGTGCCCTAATAAAGTCGACTTCTGATAATCACATAGAGACGCATCGCCTGACGCCAATAAAACGCTCAATCAATCAATCGCTGTCTGCGCATGGATCATTAATGTTGCTAGTACTTCGGGGATTGGATCAGGCTAGGAAGTTGGCGGTGAAAGTGATATGAATGAAGCTCTTCAGCTTAATCTACCAACCCGCACAGGGTCCACGTAGTAGATTACGGCCCACTCCATCTCGAAGAGAGAAGACCTATGTCCCAGCGGTGGAAACAGTATAGGCTGATTATGTGTTGTGTGTGTGTGGGTTGTGTGTGTAGATAGTAACTGACGATACTTAGCCTTTTTCGGCCTTATTACAAAACAAGCTTAATTTATACCCAGGCATTTTAAACCATCGCATCGAGCCGTTTTAGAATTTGAAACTTTATTTCGACAAAGTTTAAGTTCTAAATACAACCACTGATTTTAAGTTGTCATTTTTGTATTCATATTTGTCGAAATACATTCGAAATACAAAAACTAGCTTGAAGGTCTCAGGCTAAAATAAAAATAAAATCTAAACTCGGGTTTAGTTCATGCTCATGAGCTGAATAATGGTCACGAAAATAAGAATTTGTCGTATTTTTTATTTTTATAATCTTACAAACACAATTTTCGAAAAAGTATCAAATGAAAAAGCAAGCAAATAAACCCTATGCTCTTCCTGTTTTCTTCAGAACAAATTGGCACAAGAGAAGATAAATTATTATGTAAATTATATAAAAAAATGAAGTGGCATAATGCCGTAAAACTGCAATTTTTGCGAAAGCTGAAATCCAGTCTAGGAGAAGACACAAAAGGTTGATAAATATAGTCAAAAGGTAAGCATAGCCATCATATTATTTAAGATTCATCAATGCAGTTCACTTCGCAACCACCGCTATATAACCCGCTACTTCTAAAGCCACACCAACATCGATACCAACACCTACTCATTGTAATTACTACTCTAGTTACAAAAAGTTTACATATACCATCCGGCACGTTTTATTATAAAAATCTGAGCCTATCTAATGAAATCGATACCAGCGCAATATCGAGCAAATGGCTACTCGGAACGTGGTAGAAATTACTATAATCATGGATGCGACTCGATCCGGCTACCGTCTCGCTGCTTCCAATTTTGACTTGACTAGCCGTCTGATTATATGGTTTTGTCACTTTATGATTTAGATTGGGATTCGTTTAGAGGCAAAAATATTGGGCTAATTTTGAGGTTTAATTAAAAATACAAAGTATTTGTTTTGGTGTTGGTATCATTTGGGTTTTTGGCTAGGTCCCAGTGAATTTTTAATATAACTTTCATGTTTTGTGCAGAGCATTATCTGTTATTATTGTAATTTATCGTGGTTCTATTTATTTGTTCAACAAGGACACCAACAGCATATATAGGTATCTATATATAAAAATAGCTTAAACAGTATTTAGGTACTGGTATTCAGCTGCATCCGGTTAGACTGGAAGCCGACCCCAACATAGTTGGGAAAAGGCTAGGCAGATGATGAAACAGTATTTAGGTAATACTTCTAATAGATCCAAACATCAAAGTTTTTGAAGGATTAGCTCACTTAGTAACCTATAATTATGTGTGTATAAATACGTTATTTTTTTAATTGGCTTTGAAAATCACATAACATGAATTCTTTAACTAGAGGAAAAACAAAATTTTAAACTATTGTAACCTCTATAAACCGTATATTGTTACACGACGCTGTAGAATTTTTGATGTAATTGAAGAAGCAATATCGAGACGCAAAAGCAATTTTAGATTTAGATCAAAAAACCATAAACTTGCTAGCGACGATGTGGTGCAGCTCTACAAGACTGAGGTTACACTCTAGTGATGGGCAAGTATTGTGGAACAGTAACTAACATACCAGCTAAGTAACAGAACTTTGATATTGCTTTAACACTAATATTATAAAGAGGAAAAATTTGCGAGTTTGTATGTAGAAAGTCATCTTCGGAACTACTGTCCCGATTTGCTTCAGTTAATTGCCGAGTGTCTTCGAATATTTTTTTTATTAATGCAGGAATTTTCACGAATAATTATAATGAAACTGGAATCTGGAAAGGTAAAAAAAATATGTACAAAATAAACAAAGATAGTTTTCTTGACACTAATCGAAAATTCTTATCCAATTCTATAAGTGAAAGTGTTTATGAATGAGAAGTACATAAAAGTCGTTAAATATCAAATTATAGATGAAATTATATATGACCAACGGAAACAAGAAGCTACAGCCGGAGATTAATTAAACCAAAAACTTAAAAATTTTAATTACTAAATTAACTGTGAAAGTCAAAGGCAATTTTATGGTCTATACCTTATTGCATAGTCAGAAAATAATTTAAAGCTGTTAATTGAACATCAGTAACTCCATTTGCATAATTTAATGGGTATAGGAGTCACTTTGATAATCGAACTTTTTCGGTAGATCACAGTTATAGGCGGGTTAATTGAAAGAGGTAAGACTATAGTCGTCATATAGATTAGGGGGAGTGGCGCTACTAATATAACTGAACCAACGTTATAATTAGCAGCTATCAAAAAATAACAGTGAAAAGTAGCAGTTTTACAAGCAGTTCTTTCGTAACGCTCCACAAGAGATTCAATTACGATACTATCCGTTTTATTTTACTCTTGCAGACGGGAGCCGATCATTACAATAATAATTGTATCACGAGCGATTAATTTATTAACTTGGGTGCCCAACCCCATTCATACGTCTGATGGGCACTAGATTTATGGACAGACTATATTGGAAGTGACCAAATTGGGAAGGTTTTAATAAGATTTTAACTATCAGACTGAAGTAGATGTTCGGTATTGACGTGGCGTATGCTTGGAAGTTAATTGTTTTTTTTTAAGACAGTACCTACGTATTGGTTTATTGATGAGTGATTCTTTATTGAAGTTGCAACTTCGCCCTCCAACATTGATCTGAGGTAAGCCATCTTTGATTTTGGTAGTTCATGATATTGGTTGGATGAGGCCTTTCACCGTTTGGCCTTTACATATATTGTTCAATGGGGGCATTTAATTTTGATCGTATTACTGAATCATGACGCTAAAAGTTTACCAATACCCCTAGTATTAACACGTTTAATAATAGCAAGAATTTTTTGTTTTAAAGCAGTCAAATCTAAACTCTTAATTGAAGAAGGCGTCGTATTGGTAAACTTTGTTATGCAGTAGGTATATACACCTTCATCCTTAGATTTTTGTAAAATATTTCCCGTATTCAAAGTGCACGTCTCGACCTGTTGATTTACGACAGCATCTAACTGACACATACATACCATATCTCCATTTACCAGTACAGTAGTCAGGTAGCCAGTATGAATAATAAATACCATCCCACTAACTTACACCTGACTTCTTAAATCTTTTTTTACATCACAAATCACGCGCATATCACCTTGATAATGACGCATCGATGCGTGTGCGTCGCTAATACGGCCCAAATCTTGTGGCACGATAACTGTAGCGGCTTCTAAGCAAAAAAACGTCGGCTTTGGTCCCACAGTTATATTTGGTTGATGAAAGAAATGTATGCATGTATGTGTTTTTGGTGATATTTTCGGGGATTTTTAAGTTTTTAATAATTTTTATTGGAGGCTCTCAGTCTCATGAGTGACAGGTTGGATAAAATTAACGACATTGTCGTAGGAAACTCCTCTTTGGGAATTGCCCTTAAACGGAATTTTAAACAACGATTGCTTTGGAATCGTGGCAATGCTAGAGATGGGCGGGTGGGTAAAAAATGGCAAGGTAAAAATTGGAAGGAAAGGTTAAAAAAGGTAAAAAAGAAAAAATACCCTTTTTTACCGGGTATTAATAAAAAACACCGGGTAAAAAATTAGTACTGTCTTTATATTGTTTAAATGGCTTCGTCATAAAATGAATACTGTCTTTATATTATTTAATTTGCTTCGTCATCAATACTACGATCCACCATGTTAATTTTGAGCTTTACCATTGATCATAAAATATTGATTTTAAATAAAACGAAGTTCAATATCTTTTAAATCTTTAATCAACATAAATATTCAAATAAAATAAACTGTTTAGAATAAAAACAAATATTGAGTACTGTACTGATTGCACGTGTTTTAAAGTTGCCTGTTATCTTCTGTGGATAAACTTTTTACAAAATAAGGTTGAGGATTTGAAATAATAAAGTTTATTATTCCTTCGTTGTTGACATTGGTCCATCCGTCGCACTGCAAATGCAAATAACTTGTTGTTTTTAAACATTCAACGACCTCTTTTTTCATTTCAGTGTACACTTTATCCAGAAGCGTAGTTAATAAGTTCTTCCGTGATGGTAATTGAAATAATGGTTGCAGATCTTTAAAAAAGTCTATCCACAATGTATGTTCCACCAGGCTCAAAGGTGATCCAGAAATGAATACTGCCTTTGCAAATTTTACTGTCAGCCTTTCGATGTCTTCCGTTGATTGCCTTTGTGATGACGACGATGGCTGATTCAGACTGTGATTACTAGGTATTTTCTGAATCCAGCGAACCAACATAGGACGCTGGGTGCGAAGATGTCGTTGTTATAACAGGAGCGTTAGTAGTATTGGTGACATTTACGTCAGTTTGATTCTTCAGGTCATTTTTAGCAACAGTTGGACACATCACATTTGACTAAATGACCACCCATTTTGTTGACGTTTGCTATTTTATATTTATGATCACAATACTTGCAAATTACTGATTTATCAGGACCGACATGATAGTGTTTCCAAATTTCATCTCGTTTCTTTCTGCCTTTTCCTATTATCTAAACAAAAAATAGTGAATTTAATTAAGTTAATAATAAGTACAAAACACATTTAACACATTATATTTAAGTAGTAAATATTAATTTGGACACAGTATTTCTTGACGATTGTTATTTCGATCCCGAATACCGTTGTAAAAAAATCAAATTCAAATAAAAAAAAACGTTAGAAAATAACACGCGGGCCGAGTTCATCTAGACTTATAAGTAAGTCCAAAATTGATTATAATTATTATTTAAAGTCAAGTGATATAATATACTATATCGTGAATAGTCTAAATGTGATTCTATTAGGATACTTTAGCAGGCAGTGAGCGTTCTATGTTTTATATATCTACAATAAAATATTGTACTATGAATTAAAAATGTCTTACCTTCTTTTATAATATGATATGAACAAAACTTCACACAATTCCGTTGAAAAAGAACTGAATATAAATCGTAAAAGTATAACTCTGACGTTAGACACACGAACACAGAAACGAAGCGCGACTGGCGCGGCGCGTGCACAACAAAATGGCGGAGCTCTAGCCACTAGCCTGTTGCGTACAGCACGCAGTACGCGATTAGTCGGTTAGGTTAAATGAAACAGTTACGTACGTTAAATACTGAAAGTGTGAGGCCTCGCATCGGCGAGATCGCGTTCCCGAGACTTGTGCGAGCTATACGAGATCTGAAGATGAACTAACTGTCGGAGCGCGCGTCGCCGCGTACAAGCGTGAGTGGGGAAAACCTCCATGCAAAATGTGTGTGGGGAATTTTCCCAAGCAAAATGTGAGCTCTACGGCTCTTGGTGTTGTAGCGCGACGACGTGATGTCCAACATTTAACCACCTTTAAATAACCTCCTCCTTTTTTTGAAGTCGGTTAACAAAAGGGAGGTTATGGTTTTGATGAACTTATTTATTTTTATAGAAAATTGTAAATATGCGTAAGGTCACAGTAGCGAGGTCTCACATACTAATTTATCGTATTAAAATGTTTTCCATACGTAACAAGCCAGTTAACGAAATGCACACTCTCTCCTCCTCTTCGTCCCTCATTAGACAGTTACAGTGCTATAGTTTTCTCTTGATCTAATGAGAAAACAATGTCCGCGTATGTTGTGCTGACGACGGTCTCAAATAAAAATAAATTTAAAATTCTGTATATTAAAAAATACAATAATTAGTTTTAATTAAACTGATTTTAATTTTTACCCGGTATAAATAAAAAATGGGAAGGTAAAAATGGGTATAAATGGGTATTTACCCAAAATCTGGGTTTTTACCGGGTATAGTCCCATCTCTAGGCAATGCAGCTGCCTGAAACCTATTCAAACTTTTTACGTAACTCTGAACGCAAAAATAGCATCCGTAACTTAAATAAAAAACATACAAATTAAATTATAATAACAACAATGTAACCAACAATAATTTCAATACGCAACAAGAAAAAATTAAACTAAAAACAATTCACCTATTCGATTATGCGAACGAAACCGGCTGGCACGGCTAGTTATTGTAAAAAGATTCCAAATTCTTTTGTGGTCTGCCGCCCAGGCAAACAGTAGCAACATTGAATACAATACAACACTTATTTATAGTCAAAACTGTCTTCGCCATAGCGTCCTGGCGAAACCTGTTGCGGGGAGTGTACACTGGATCTGTACTGCTTAAAAAGGAAAGTTTTGTTCGGAGTCGAGCGTAAAAAGTTGGCGAATGTCATTTGTTTGTCAGTTATGGTTTGCAGGCTGTTGATATAAGATGGATGCTTCAGTTCTGGAATCACATAATGGTAAGTTGTCCTTATAGCAAAGGTATGCTTAAGTTACCTTATGTTTTTGGCTTAAGGCGGTACCCCGACCAAATAAACTTTAGCATTCGTTCCCTCCCTGCCGCACCCATAGAACTCGCACAATTTTTGGAATTATTTTAATAAAAAAAATAGCGATCTTTTTAAATAAATTAAAACGTGGATTATTTAGATTTTTAAAGTATGTATCCATTGGTGAAATCCTCAAATTAATAGAACGTCAACTTTAGCAAAAGATGAATGCAATCAATAATTTTAGTCACTATTTTAAAAGGAGATTTTAAATGTATTAGTAACATATAAAAACAAATAATAGCATGCAATGTGATGATAGGATATCGAACATTACTAATGTGCTTTCAGATGTAGTTTATTTCTCAATATTGTTGAGTTAATAGCGTGTGAATAACGAAGAAAAACGCGGTTTTGGTCCAGGTACCGCCGTAATGATAGTGTTTTATTTTCATATCCGTAAATAATAAGCCGAGAACCACCATTACATTATTGATTGTGACTGAAAAATACACTAAAGCAGCAAAGAAAAATAAATAGGTTCACAATATTATAAACAATCAAAACTTATATCGGGCCTCTTATTGATTCAAATTCAAGAAAAAATAAAAATCTTATGTTCATTCACTGACAGACAACTCACAGCCTCATTCAGTGCCTCTTAAACGATGAAATTTTGCTCAAGAGTTCCTTGTATAGCAAAAGTGATCATATGGAAGGATTTTTCAAAAATTCACCAGTTAAAGAGCTTAAATGGGAAGTGATTAACGTTTTTATAGAAGTTACTATTTTTTTTCGATGGGATAACCTATCGGGCACGCGGTTTGTAAAGAAGTTAAGATACTTAAGACATATTCATTTGTTCAAACAAAAATAAAATGCATGCAGGATAACATTAAAAAAAATAAAGTATCAGACATGGCTTCAATCGGTAGGTATGTACTATTTTATTAAGTGAAAACTGAGGGGCAATTCTCGTAATTTTAAAAACGTTCACAGTCTGATCTCAATCTCAATCTGTCAAAAATACCTCTAATTTCCCTACATTTTGACAAGTTTTTGGCATTTGTTTGTCGCCGAGATGAGACTGTGACTAGATTTTGAACGTTTTAAATTACGAGAATTGGCGTTCTGATCTAATAGCATTTCATTTTCCTTTACAACATTTCCTAAATCGAATAAACCCTTTGGCCCAGTGTATTCGGTCCCTATATTGTTTATATCATTCGCTCCTTTTGCGTTTAAAAAGATCAGAGGAATAGCTGCGCCCCATGGTTTTGCGGCAAAAAAAGGGATCAGTATAACGGTCCAAAAGACTGCAAGGTCAGCTTCTAACAATTTTTGCATTTTTATTTTGGTTCTTTGGGCCGCCGGTAATATAGTAATAAATAGTTGGTCTTTTTGGATTATTTTGAAAGACTTGTACGAGTGTCTGTAAGGTTTTAGTTTGAGTCATTTTTGTAATTAATTGTCTGCGCTATTAAATGAGTATTGTTCTAAAACGATTTTGTGTAATTTTAGTCATTACTTTCTTTCAATTTAGAACAGTATCGATCAAGTAATTCCAAGACATGTGACATCTACCAAGCTGCACTGAGCCTACGTGTTGGATTACGGCCCACTCTCTCTCACCCAGAGGAGGCCTGTGTTCCTGCAGTGGGAACATTAAAGGCTGATTATGCTATGCTAATTCGAAGAACAGTATCATAATTTATATCGGAATTCGTACCCCGAGCCTCAGGATATATACTGTCTAGTTTGGGGCTCACTGGAAAATAATACTTTACGTAATCTATTTGTAGTTAATATTTTAAGCTATTTAATGTCGTTTCAACTTGCGTTAACCTGTTAACCTGCTTACTGATGAACTGGATAATTGAGTATTTTATATTTTAAGTTTATTATATCTAGATATGTAGATAGAAAAGAGCAGTGCTGGCCCAGTGGTAATGGCCGCGACTTACGAGTTGTAGGTCGTGGGTTAGAACCCAAGCAGGCACTTTACTTTGTGTAAATTATTTCATCACCACTGCTCTCAAAACGGTAAAGGAAAACATCGTGAGGAAACCGGCATGTCCTGGAATCAAAAATTCGAAGACATGTGACATCTACTAACCCGCACCGGGCTTGCGTGGTAGATTATGGCCCATTCCCTCTCACATAGAGGAGGCCTGTGCCCCAGCGGTGGGAGCATTATGGGCTGATTATGCTTAGATAGAAAAAAACTCCACATAAAGAAACCGGCATATTCTAAAACCAAAAATTCCAAGAAATGTGACATCTACCAACCCGGACTGGGTCCTCGTAGTGGATTACGGTCCCGGCAGTGGTTATAGGATGATTTTATTCTATATAAGTACCTACTTATATAAGTAGGACAACCTAAAATACTTTTATAGAAATAAAAGAATATAACAGACAAGAGATTCTCTATGATAAGCCAAGCCCTGTTCTGGTATAAATGTCACTCCTTAAAAACTTACCTACTTATCCATTAATTTAATGTTAACACCACTTACATTGCAACTGCAAACGCAATCCCAAACACCTTCCATATAAGATCAAGTCTTCATTCAATCCCTACTACGTAACGCATGCGCGGTGATCTCGTGCGCTTCGCCACACAGCTTACGAAATTACTGGCGCCGTCAATCTAACGCTATCGCCTGTGTGTCGTATCTATCGCGTGTTCATTTGATCTCTTTTTATAACTGGTGCCCTGGTACCGCTTCATTGGTTTTGGTAAAGTGATTTTGGATCTTGTTGAATGTCGTTTTTGATTCCTTGGTCTATTAACCCTCTTTGGACAAGGGCCTTACTGAGATCGATACCTAGTATTTTCTTGGAAAGACCAAAAATCCAATTATTAGCGATATGATCGGACTTCGATGTGTTAGACTTGATTCTACACGTCATTCTAAACACCTTTCGCTATGAAACTCAAACTCGAATTATATAAAAAAACTTTTCATACATGCATCGTAATAATTTGTTTAGTGTGGCATAGGAATTTGCCGAACACATCCGAAGCGGTGTCGCGGTAACAGTGGCGCGAATTCAATGATTTTTTTCTATCTCAAAAAATGCCCAACGCGTCTAAAGAAGCTTTCACTTCAATTGATCAACAAAAAAACTGTTGATCAGCCAAAAATTGATCACCAAAAAATTATTCATGCGTGAAAACCCTAACCATGTACTGTCGATCGATTATCATAACATTAGGATCATTGACCATACCAGATCTGAAACCTAGTCCTAGACATATAATTTGTACCACACTTATACCCAAAAACAGCTAATATGAGCTTATAAAAAACTCGTTACCTTTATTAAGGATAATAAACGAGGGTATGGTCAGGTACCATAATGCTGTGGTCATTAGGGTAATGCGCAGGATCACCGACATTGTGTCGCCACATATTCTTGTTTTATTAATGATTTGAAAACTACAATTTTGTAGACGGAGCGATATGGCAAAAAATTATGGTGCTATAATGAAGAATGATACGATGCAGTCTATTTAGGTAAACAAATCAAAGCTCACCTAATTTAATCACCGTAATGCAAGGGTTTTATGTTTAGCAGGGAATTATCATTCGAGGAGATTTCAGAGGCGTAGGCGGTATAAAGGACCCGAAATGTTACAGATAATATAAAACTATTCGTTATACCTAGGCACCGTGTATTCTTACAAAAAAAAACATCTTGAATGATAATTGATTTTATTTCTTTAGCCTGTACAAAATGAACAATATTTATAAACCTAGGTATATGAGTTCCGTATTTTGTATCTTACTACTACTGAGAAGAAAGACCGAAACAAACTCGTAGGTCTTTTAAAGTCCATGTTTAGATGCATCACGAATTTTCAAAAAAATATCCATTAGGTACCACGTGCCATCAAAAACCCTTTGTGATGGAACCTGCACGGCCGATTTAAAATCAATAATACACTCAAATAGATCACTTTCCCGAGCACAGTGAGAGATCGATCAGTGATCTATAGATCTTTTGTTGAATGGAATCGATCTCGATTTTTGATTACGCCGCAAATGAAACGGTCACAACGACTATAGATGTGATTTTTTATCGTTCTTGGGGTCACTGAGTGTCTGATTGGATTTTTTTGGAATCCAGACTTTTTGGAATCCAGAGGTCCACCAAAGGATCCTATTATGTTTTTTTGAATTTTTGTCAATGTGTTTGAGGCTTTGTTCCGACATAACCATGTGGCTCCCTGGACGGCTGGGACTGTTGAAAGCTTGCTTCGTGTAAGGTAACTGTCGTTTCCCATTTACGAATTCGATTTAAGTAGTCGATCAGCACAATAAATTGCTCTCCATACAAATACTTTATGTAAAAAATCATGTTTGATTTGGCTAAAATAGTCAAGCTTTTAAATGAATAAATATGTACTTTTAAATATTTATAAGAAAATAAGAGTAGTATTTTGAATTTAAGCTTTCACAAGCTTTTGATTATATTTGTATCTACGTAATGCTTTAACTTAGTATTTTATTGATTCACGCTAAAGGAACTCAGGCGACCTCCAGCTCTAGATGCTTCAACATCTCAACTCAACTCAACTCATCATTTTCACTAATAAGCAATTTATCCGAACTTAATTTAAGGAATAGATTATGATATATCCACTCACATGACCTGTACTTTTACACAATTCCGAAGCACTTTCTTAGGGTCTTATATATAATTAAAACAATTAATTTTGAATGTGAATTTGAATTGCATCTTCCACTTCTGTGTCCACTCATAAATTCCGTTTACAGCTAGTTAAAGTTTGTGGCTTGACCGCACATAGTAGCTGTATCATATTCCAGCTGAATGACAGCTCCTGCTGGATACGAGTATAAGCCATTATAAGCCAGCGATTTCCACAAAGACCAGACCTGCGCTGGCAGCATCGAGAGAATTCAATAAGTCATTAAGTACCAGGGCTCCAGATGCTTACGCCATACTTACTAACGAACCCCATACATTCCCGAGTACCTATATCAAAAATCTTAAGCACAAATGTAAGCGCAAGAATTCCAAGTGATTCATTAAGTTCACGAACAGATAAAGTTAACAACAATTAATAAAGTCTAACAATTAAAGTTGTCATAGAACATTTGTTTGATCATACAATGGAGTGAGTAATGATCGACCTTGCAAGCGTGGTTTATCAAGATTTGTGGTTGATGTCATATGGTATTAGGGTTGGGCTATATGGCAGATAATAATATTATGTATCATAAGATCAATGTCATAAAATATTTTTAAGAATATATATTTGATCCTTCCGTGCGAAGTCAGGCGATAGAAACTTTTTACCTACTGCAGATTTTTTATGGCACTCAGAAAGCACCCCGATCGAAACTATGACGTCCCATTAAAATAGAAGGAGAAACGTTTAGAAAGCATTCAGACCACCAAAATAAGGACGATGGTAAAGAAATATTTAAGAAAAACGCATTACTTACAAGAAAAGTAATCAACTATCGAAATACACTGCAATGCGATTTATTATTTTAGGTCAACATAAAATCACTTTAATCAGTGTTTTTTTTTTGCTTGGATATTTTGGTTAGACGTAGGTACTGAGCGCTGTGTATAAAGGAGGTGTTTTTTTTTTCATACAACTGTGGCCAAACAATGTACCAAATGAACAAAAGTACTGAAATACAGGAAAAAAATCGCAGATTCTGAAAAAAAAAAAATTGGATTTATTTATACATTTGTACCACATGAAATTGTCGTTCAAAGATATTAATAACTTACAACCCATTAATTAATTTGGCAATCTCATGATATATTCTTCCGATGATGCGTTTCGTTACTACGTTTTATAAATGTAACATAAAGAAATTATCCTAAAAATATATAGATTATTATCTTATTTTTGTATTAATAAAGTTTTTTTTGTTAATATAAGACATTATTTTTGTGAAACATTTAGCGAATTAGAACTAAAAAAATACATTTATTTATCAGATTATTGTATGCGTTTGGTTATCTTTCTGAAAGGCCAAAAGACTGTGCTCCAAGGCCGATAGTTGTTTGTTGTTACCAATACCTAGTGATCATGGTATAATAATAATTATATTAATATAATAATAATAATGTAATAGTATATTATTATACCATGCTAGTGATAACATTCCGAGGAATATCTATGTCTGTGAATATAATAGTATATTATTATACCATGCTAGTGATAACATTCCGTTTCGGTTCCCCGACTCTGTTCGTTGGTTTCCCGTCTCTTGGAGTGCTATTTCGTGTATGATTTCATAATTGTTGATTTAGCTATTCTTCCCTGGACTTTCGATTGATTTCTCCCATCTTGACGACTAAACTAAACATGATGAAATCTCTGGTAATTGTCAATGTATCCATACCGTACATTTATTGGCAGTTACCAGAGATTTCAACATGTTTTTATGTGAATGTTTCGAAAATGCAAACGCACAGTTAGCCTTCACAATGAAAAACAACCTGCAGCATACTAGCAGCTGCTGGTATAGATATGGCTACACAAAAATAATTGATGTGTTTATATTAGTATATTCTGACTTTATTGTGGTCTTAGGGCTAAATGATAGACTGAAATGCACATTTTAGGTCCCTTGGACTGTCACACAGAGTACCTACTTTTTGATAGACTGAAAGACTGTCAGCAAAGACATTACAGCCTTACAGCCTATCATAAAAATCTCTGACTGTCGGACAACTTAAGGCCGATGACCGTCACTGATAGGAGGTCCATGCACACAGAGTACTTTTTGATAGACTGATCCATGCCTCCTCTATGGTCCAATTACAATTTTTATAGTAATGGCTCCATCGTTTTATCGATAACGAATTAATGTATTCGCTGAGGACTAATGTGATCACAAACATAAAGTACCTAATCCTTATAATCACAAACTACAATATGTAATATTTTGACAAATGGAATAGTTTGACAGCTGTCGTCAGTGCTGTTATAAACGTTTCGTTGAACGCAGTTACGATGTGAGGTAGTGATTTTTTATATTCTCTTATTTCTTAATCTATCAAATATTGGGGGATTTTAAATACTGCTAATAACACAATTTATTGCAAGGAATTTTACTTGTAATTTGTACCTCGGTACAAGTTTGGCCGAAAAAAAAACACATCCTTTGTCCATATATTTTAATGGGACTCTGTATATAATTAAACTGACCAATTTAGAGCTTTTACTAAAATTACATACCTACCTAACAATATTATGTAAAATAAAAAAAGTGAATTATAAAACTAGACTGCTCTATGGAAACAAAAATTTACTTAACGCAATTTCCGTTTGAAAATTCAATATTTCAGATAAATTACGTGACAACCCTACAGAACGACGAATCATGCGCACGCGCATAGATCGATGATAGAAATGATAGATTAATATGAGTAACGTTGTGGCTATTTTAATTTGGTTTTAAAATAAGATCTACAGAATTTCACAATTTCAAACAGAAGAGCCCGGATTTTTCTGACTCATTAACGTGATTTAATTAAATGTTCCTTTCATAGAGAACTAAGTAAGCAGGTACTGTGTGAGCTTTACAAGCTCACAGTACTGAGAGGAATCTATTAAAAAACAGTGAGTCGCATAAGTTCAACAATTATTCCTAGAAATGTCTCTTGGATTGTCAGCCAAATCTGACGCCTACTGTATTTTCTCTTATCTTCTATATAAATAAAACAAAGTCGGGTTAGTTACACTATTTATAACTCAAAAACGGCTGGACAGATTTATACGATCTTTGAATTGTTTGATTTATCTCCGTCCCGAATAGCAGAATAACTATTAATACATGGGAACAATTCACGAAAAAAAAGATAATTTCATTTTCTCATACATTTTGTATGGAACGGCTTTTTTATGAAATCTCAAGAAAGGATTGACTGATTTCGATAGCGGTACTAGTTCTTTATATAAATTAATGTTTGTCTCGTATTTGTGCCTTCTATTTATAACGAACGCGCGGAGGCTGCACGTAATCACCAAATAGGCTATATATATATATATATTTTTTTTTTATTAAAACTTTATGCACAAGTAAAAACTGTACAAAGGCGGACTTAATGCCTTGGGCATTTTCTACCAGTCTACCTTAGGGTGATGCAGAGACAATACACAGTAGGTGCAATAACAAAAAAAAAAGAATATGTTTATCTTAACTAAGAATATTAACTATAAGATTAAATATATTATACATACCTACATACAACAAAATAAAAAAAAAGTTATGAGACATAAACAAGAAACCCTACAACAACTTAATTCTGAGACGAATCTGTCAACTTCTTGTGTATGTGTTCTCGAGCTTTCACTTTAAATATGAACTGATTGGTTACCGTCTTGATATTCTGAGTGAGCACATTCCAAAGGAAAATATCGTACTATAATTTATGACCTCTACAGTACCTATCTGCAGAAGACGGAGATTTTACCGCCCAACAAACTCGCACAACTAACATGAAAAATAACCACTTACTTAGAAATCTAGGTACTATCACCGCAAATCATCATAGATGATAAAGATATCGATATTCGATAGAAGTAATCTATAGATTAATATCTCCCATCCATATGACAGCCTCGGGGGACAGCCAACTATTGCGTGCTACTCTATTTGTAGGTAGCGTGTGATCTATTTTTAGTTACGAGGTACTACATCTTCATTTAGTGGGAAATAAATTGCATATGGCCGCTGCATTGGGACAGGACAGTTGCATACATACGTTATGCGGCTACTTACAGTTGTAGTAAGCAATTTGATGGTTTTAACTCTTAAGTTATTGGATGATTGCAGCATCCTTCTAGGTATATGGTAATGATCACGAATTCATTCGCCAACGATGGACAAGTCCCAAGGGTTTTAATGGGTTAGTTTGACTGCGATATTTTGGTGCTTGTCTTTTAGCGTTGCAGCGTTGCCTCATGAAAAATGTTCAACATTATCTTTTACATTAAGTACACACATCAAAAGTGTCTAGGGATCAACATATATTTTTGCAATAACTTTTCTCCTGATTGATATTAATTAAAATTTTCTTTAAGGATTCATCAAATAAAGTGTTTTCGTTTGTCACAGTAACGATAAACCAAGTCACCTTTGCATTAATAAAGAAATTTGCCATTTTCCTAATAAAGGGATTTTTTACATTTGAACCACTAACACAAAAGTTCGAAAAAAAGACTGAAATAACAGTTTTCTTTAAAATTTTATTGGGTAACTTAAACAATTAATAATCCGTGTTTCTACCGCGAACACTAACAACACAAGAACATCGGTTTGGCATACTCAAAATGAGTTCATCCAAATCACGCTGTGGAATGGCAGCCCATGTTCGTTGCAACAACAAAAAAAGGTCTTCTTGCGACTGGATACCCTCCATATTCGGCAGAGCTCTTCTCTGTAGCATATCCCATGCATGCTCAATCGGGTTCAAGTCTGGCGACTGAGCAGGCCAGGGCAGGACATTGATGTTAGCTGCGGCGAGAGTCTGTCTTACAACTCTTGCGGTGTGCGGTCGTGCATTATCATGCATTAACTGAAATAAGGGACCGATTTGCACTTGTAGAGGAACGATGACGTCTGATACAATCGTCTCAGCATAAATTTGAGCGTTGAGGTTGCCTCTGATCCAAATCAACTCAGTTCTTCCGCCGATCCAAATACCCGCCCATACCATGATGGTTCCACCACTATAAGGATGGACTTCCTGGCAGGATTTTAATCGCTGTTGGCGTCCAGGGGTTCTCCAGTGTCGTATACGTCTTGTATCCGGTCTCATACCAAAACGAGACTCATCAGAAAAGCACACGAAACGCCATTGTTCTTCTGCCCAATTTCTGTGTTCAAGAGCCCATTGATATCGAATCCTACGATTGTGCATTGCTATTATAGGTGGTACCCGTAGCGGTCTTCGGGAATGAAGGTTCACTTCATGCAAGCGGTTTCTGACTGTTTGGTCGCTAATTAAGTTCCCTGAAGAGTGATGAAGCCTCACGGCTAACATCATGGCGGTTATTGTTGGAGCTCTTCGAGTTAAGATTTGAATGTATCGGTCTTGTCTCCGTGTGGTGCAGCGATACCGTCCTCCATGGCGCTCAGCCACGGTACCAGTGCTTCGGTAACGTGTCCAAAGTCGACTGATAACACTCTGACTTGTATTCAGAGCTAAAGCCACAGTACGTTGCCGGGAACCAGCTTCTATCATTCCCACGGCTCTGAGCATTTCTTCCCTGCTTAAATGACGTCGCCGCTCCATAATAACGTTGGTTTTAATCAGTAGTAGGGAAACAGTAGCACTAATAATGTCTTCAATGCGTTGTATGTTTTTATAGGGAAAATATTGACAGCTGATTTTCATCTTTTACTCGAATTTGATTCACAGTTCCTGATTCAAATTATGAAATGCACCAAAAAGGATCCATATAAATTTATAAAATCATAAATTTATTACAAAGCCACATCTCAATCTCAAGAAATCCGCATAAAAATGCTTGATCCCTAGACACTTTTGATGTGTGTACTTGCCATATAACTTTAACTAAGAATAGAATCGAATAGATATTTTTATTTGCAAAGAATGTAGGTACAATAAAACAGTTGCTACAGTTGTGACGAATCCATGTACAGACGCGAGACGCCAGCACATCAAGCTACTACAATCTGTCAAATTTCTTTAATAGATTTTCAACTTTATCGCTTAAGCCAAAGGTTCAAAGTTGATTGGGAAAATTTTACAATTTCGGGTAGATTGATGTGCTGTCGTCGGTACAAAATAATTATATTTAATTTTTCTATTAATAATACTGTTAGCCGTTTTTTAATTTTTGAAACGGTAGATCTTTAATATTGTTGTAAGTTAAATCAATTTATTTGTAGGTGTAAGTTTACGTCAGTAGTCTAACGAGCCAAGTTCGACATTACATTTGGTCTTTAGATCCACGCGCGTCTCCTTATCCAATGTGAAATTGCCGCTTTATTTCTAGCTTTCTATTTATTGAAGCAATTTCGAATGAACAATTTTATGACCCCCTACATGACTAAAGGTAGTCGTAAAGGCTTCTCTGCATCTGTATGTATCCCTTGGGGCTAGGGGCGACAGATAGGTCTGCATAGCAATGTGTGCTGCTTCACTCCTCATGATTACTGATCAGCGTTGCTCCGAGCCTCGCGTATGGAACTGATTAATACGTCAGTATAACGCGGTTCATATAAAGTGTCTTGTGATCTGAAGTCCATGGTCTATTGTGTACTTAGGTACATTGCGGTAAGGTATATGTTACCGTACCCTTATGTTGACTACACAAAGTATTTTTTTGTATTTAAAATATTATTTTTTGACGGACTCATTGGTGATTTTTTTTTATTTTATGACCGTACTTTCGTTGGTAGATCTTCTTAGTTTGTAAGTATCTAAGATTACAATAAATGAGATACAAGATGTCGCAGTCGCAAAAAGCTCAACCCAAATACATATTTTTTTTCTGCACTGCCGAAAAGGACCAAACTGTTTTCATAAATTTTATTGTAACAAACTAATTCATGCGACAAGGCTAAAGAATTTTTTTTTTATTGTTAAATGAGACCGCTCTTGACCTCGATCACGCTTGATGGAAAGGAACGATGAGGTATATGATGGAACGAGCGTGCCCAGAAGAAGTTTAAGGCACTGGAACTCCCACGCATCGACGAAACAGCAGGGTGCATGACGCCGGACTCCGGTGGGAGGGTGGTCGCAAACCAGGTGGGCGTTAGCCCTACCACCGCAAGGGAAGAATTGGCCAGTCAAATTAAATAAGGTGTTGGGTGTGACTGTCCAGGATGCGCCGAGCGCTCGGTTCAATTGAGTAACTGGCGGAACAAACTGCGTTACACGAGGAGGCTTCTTCATGCATCCCAAAATATCTACCAGTAATATCCATACCAAAGGACCAAGCGCCACAATACCTGTACCGCGCTAACCCCTTAGGGTGTCCCTACATTTTGTCTCAGATTAATACGTCCTACCTGTGCTGTAGTAACTACTGTGTGGGACTGCCCCATGAATAATGACTTTAGGGCTAGGATACACAGCATAGGTAGGTAGATAATATATTAACATTGTAACTAAGTAGATGCTTTATTGATGATGCATGGGTTAGGTTGTGATTTTTGTTGCAAAATAAATTTTGTTTATGGTGAAATTAGCGAGTAGATAAATAATTATGTTATGGTTTTGTGGTGGCTGAAAGCAGATTAACTACCTATTAAATGGGAATAGGAATATGAAAACGTATTTTAATATAGGCCAACCTTATCTTACGTAGTCTTAATAAGTAAAAGATTGGGTAGCAACCTTAGTTAGGAACAGATCCAAAGTGGTTTGCTAAACGTAAGATAAAATCAACGGATACTTGTAGTGCCACCTAGTGAAAACAATATGAACTATGGACATAGCTAATAGTTTCTATCATGTTCCAATGGGAGCTGAGTGTAAAGTATTGAAGTGCGTTAAGAAATACATAGATGGCGTTGTACTAAAGCGAGGCTGTGTGTAGTTCTTTAAACGAAAAAGTTCAGTGTATAAAAGCTAGGTGGCGTTAAATCAAAGTACTGATTGAGTTATAAAATTCTTCAAGCCGGTAAATCGGTAACAGTAAACTGTAAATGGCTTTTTTATGCCATTGATTACTGTAATTTTATGTTTATTTAACATCAATGTTGGCTCTTTATTGAAATGGTCTCATTTGCCAAGACGTAAAGTACGTAGGTATTCCTTTAATAATTAAATTAGTATCTACCTACACCGATTAATGGGTACCGACCTAAAAGATACTCACTTAATTATGTTTTAGAGCAAAACTAAAAGGAAGTTATTACAATTAATTTAAAACTTGAAGCTGTTTATATTGTTAGGTAACATGGACGTAAAAATATCGCGCACTGGATTTTCAACTCTCGGTGTTGAGCCGAACATTGAGAATGCAACAGAACGCATCCCAGCGCCTCAAAAAAAAAACACCGTTTGATTTTAAACTCTTGGCGCTAAGCATTGTGTTCAAAGCCCGTGCGTACCTTGTAGTTAACAGGTAGATATTACCTACTTATTTTTTATGATGCGAGATCTTTACCTACTTATAATGAGCGATACCTATCTATAGTAATTGATGGGCAACGGGCGCAGCGGTCAACATTTTTCGACACATTGATAAAATCTCATGAACTCAATAAAATTAACCAAGAATAGGTGCATAACATGCATACATCATCAGTCCTTATCTAATCTTCCCATTACTTAGTGTAAATATTTGTACGGTGGAACGGAAAACTTCGTGTGCGAGTCCCGACTCGTTTTATTTGTAGGAATCTGATTCAGCCGACATAGCCCGAAGAATTGCCAAACTTAAGTGGCAGTGGGCAGGGCACATTGCTCGCAGAACAGATGGCCGATGGCGCCGACAGGTTCTGGAGTGGCGACCGCGTACCGGAAGAGGTAGCGTTGAAAGGCCTCCCACAAGGTGAACCGACGACCTTGTGAAGGCAGCAGGAACTCGTTGGATGCGAGAAGCACAGAACCGGTCGAAGTGGAAGTGCTTGGGGGAGAATATGTCCAGCAGTGGACGTCTTTCGGCTGAAATGATGATCATGATGATGATGATTCTGCAAGTGGCACAGGCATTGCAGACATCGAATCTATGATCCCGCTTAATAATTCAAAGGTTCTAACATCGCGCTGTTGCGGTCATTCACATCATCATCATTCTCCTGTCCGTATCCCAATTTATTTGGGGTCAGCGCAAAATGTCTTTTTCTTCCATACTTCTCTATTAGTCGCCATCTCGGCAGTCACCCCCTTTCTAACCATAAATCATTATTCACACAGTCCATCCATTGTTTCTTTGATCTGCCCCTACTCTTGTAACCATCGACATTCATAATCAAAACTTTCCTCACGATATTTTATTCATTTTTCTGTTACACATGCCCATACCATGACAACCGATTTCCACACAAAAATTCAGTTACCAGTGCGGTCATTCACAAAAGATTTTAAAATGATGAAAACGGTAAATGCAATACAATTGAATATTGTTGTAGGTAGACGGTATGATCAAATTCTTATGGTGTAGGTAATACCAGGCCAAATAGACATTCCATACCATATTTCTAACTAAGTTACAATGAAATCCGCATAATGTAAGTAGAAACTTAATGTAGAGAAAAAGTTAACGAATCAACAACTACTAAACAGGTTTGTTTTAAGTGATTTGCCATCGTAGCACGCAGAGCTCCTCATTTATTTCTAGAACCTAGAACAGTGTTTTAACAACTTAACTGCTAGAACAGTGCATAGGTATAAAGCAATTATTATAATTAAAACTACCATAAAAAACAAGTGCGTTTAATTACAGCATCACAATGTTAAGTTCAATGCCACGAAGATGAACGCAATGCCTCTTAGATCACTCATAGTACCGTAGGCGACCCACTTCGAGAGGCTCTTGCGACAAGCTTACAGTCTCCGACGACAGCTCAACGCGGCCGAACGCAATATGTTTTTCGAAAGTTTCCTCCTAAATCTCGCCGTAATCATCGTGCTTATAATCGCCCTAATCATAGACTATGTGACCAAGTTCTTCAGCTACTGGTACGTCCGCCATGTGCCTTACAAGTCGTCCGTTCCGTTCTTCGGAGGCGACTACCACCGAGTCCTTGGAATTAGGAGCAGCACTGAAGATGTCAACACACTTTACTCCAAATATCCCAAAGACAAGTATGTCGGCCGCGTGAAATGCAGGATTCCCGACCTGATAGTGAAAGATCCCGACACGATAAAACGGATGTTGTCAACGGATTTCGCGAATTTCCATAGCCGAGGTCTGTGCTTGGACAAATCTCAGGATGTTTGTTTACGAGACAATTTGTTTTACGCCGACGGAGAAAAGTGGAACTTATTGCGCGAAGGATACGAGTCTTTATTGAGTAGCATGGACTGTGAATTGGAGAGTTTGAGTGACTGTTTGCCGGGAACAAATGGTGATGCTAACGTTCAAGAGATTTTGTCGAAGGTATTGGACAAAGTCTTCGAGGATTTGCTTCTCGGTAGCGGCGGAGGGTCAGTTGTAAAGGAAGTGAGATCAGCTATACAAAAGCGTTCATTGATAGAGAGATTTAAGAGTTACTTGAAGGATATTTTCCCGTCCTTGTACATTATGTTTGGATTGGCTACTATTGTTGGAGAGCCTTCTGCAAAAACAAAGAGCGAAATTGAGAAATCAAAACTGTTGTCTCATATCAAGAATTTGGGAAACGTTTACCAAATTGGAATTAAAGAGAAGAATAGGAAGCGTCATTCGGACGTCGAATTCGCCTATTCAATAATATCGTCATTCATAACTGAGGGGTACATACCTTGTCTGAATGCGTTAACAGCATTGATCTATGAACTAGCATTCAATCCAGAGGTGCAGGAGAAATCTAGGAATTCAGTTTCGAAACACAATAGGGACGAGTATTTGGACGTGGCTATAAAAGAGGTATTGAGATTGCACCCTCCATATTCAATTATTGCAAGACAATGTACGAAGAATTATCATCCCGAAGGCGGTTTGTTGATTGATAGGAAAATAACAATCAACGTTCCTGTAATGGCTTTGCACAGGGATGAAGAACATTATGTGAAAGCAGATACATTTAACCCTGATCGATTTTTGGATGACGAAGGAGCGTCGAAGCATTGTTATGCTTATTTGCCATTTGGTGCCGGACCTAGAAAATGCATAGGTAAGGTTTTTATTTTATTTACTTAATTAATAGTTCGGTCAAGTTAGCTTCAAAAATAGGGTAACAATTTTAGTAGATTGCATGATGAACAATTTTGTCACACCTATTTTTATGATAAAACTTACCGTTTAGCAGAAAAATGCAAAAAAACCGAATTTTGCAACATTTGACCTTGAAAACATTTTTTTGCACATGTCGGATCGATGGGGACTTTTGACAATTTATTTTTAATGGTGTTCCTAACATTCATACCAACTTTCAGCTTTATGCGAATTAATGTAACCGTGAATGTCTATTTTGACCGGGCTATAATAATTAAAGCAATTATTTTACACTATAACGTCAATGGACACGCTGTAGCTTCCTGCAGATCATTTAAGGTTATATAGGGTGACTGGTAATTAGTGACCGATACCTAAACACGTGATTGTACTCATGATAACAAACAACTTTTACTATGGGACCAAACCTGAAATCGCGAAAAAAAAAATCAGCTGTTCCCTACATTTATGTTCGTAGGTATAACTCGTCAAAATGTAGGGAACAGCTGATTTTTTTTCGCGATTTCAGGTTTGGTCCCATAGTAAAAGTTGTTTGTTATCATGAGTACAATCACGTGTTTAAGTATCGGTCACTAATTACCAGTCACCCTATATATATCGGGTTGTTTCCGTTTAGACAGATTTTCGTTTCGGCAGATTTTTGTTTCGACAGCATTTCACTTTGTTATCTCTAACGTACAGCTACGTACAAAATAAAAGACACAGGTATATTAATAAAGTATATTGATGGTATGACGCCAGTGAAAACTAAAACGTCAAATTATAAGTCATGCAAACCCAATGGAAATAAAAATAAAATGAATAAAGAATAATTATGTAAAACAAAAACTTTTTTACAGCTGTCGCCATTGTAATTATGTTCACACGATCTTTTAACCCCTGCTCATGTATGTAGGTACTAGTAGGTAAAAATAATGCGAACACAATAACATTCGAGTAAAATATGTTAGAATTCTCGGAAGCCTCAGTTCTCTTGAAAAAAACTTTATTTATTTTATGCGTAAATCATGTAATTATATCACGTATGTGTAAACGCTGCAATGCTCGATTTTAGAAAGGAATTTATCATTATGCGAAAACGTGACACTTGTCACTTTGGTGTGTATCATCATCACAATATACACTCATCATCGTTCTCCTGGCATTAGACCAATTTATTTGAGGTCGACGCAACATATCTTTTTAACAGACTTCAAAAAAAAGAGGAGGTTATCAATTCGGTTGTGTTTTTTTTTAATGTTTGTTACCCCAAAGCTCCGTTATTTATAAGCCGATTTGCAAAAATCTTTTCTTTTTTTTAAAGGGTGTACTTTCAGATTGGTCCTATAGAAATTTTATCAAAATCGGTATAGTAGTTTGGTTTTTAAACCAAAATTACTGGTAAAAATTCAAGTAAACGAAATTGTTTTTGTAAGTATGCTACGCGATATCTCCGGCAATTGTAAATCGATTTCAAACATTATTTTTTTAATTATTAGGCTATGCATCAGAAGGTGGTCATATAAATTTTTATTAACTTTGCTTAGGTAGTTTTTGAGTTAAGCTTCAATAATAGGTAATTTTGCACATCGACTTCCGAAATTAAGGTTATTTTTCACTTTGCAGTGTCTTTTTTGGAAGTCGGTTGTTTTGTTTTTGTAAACCAGGTTTCTTCCATACTTCTCTATTAGCCTTTACCTACTCACGAGGTTTTTATTTTACGTAAGCACTGACGGGGGGGCTTGAGAGGCCCGTAACTTATTTTTTTTTTTAACGAATCAAGAGGATTTATTGGTATACATAATTAATAACTACGTTAAATACACATATATGAATAAAGCAAACGGAATGATCTAATATTTTTTATTTTAAATGAAATTTATTTTGATTACTAAAGTAGAGTTCAGAGTTCTTTGGCAGAAATTACTTGAGATCAGAAATCACCTTGTATAATTTTGTAAAATATTAAACAAAGTTTAAAATTTTAAGACATATTCACAAATTGCGCACAATCTTGGAAACGTTCCTTTGCGCATTGAAGGCAAACATGTTTTTTACACAAATAACTTGTGTGTGAAGACTTCCTCATAGCTTTAGTGGACACGGGTAGCATCTTCTCCTTTGTTACAGCTCTTCTCCTTGAACTTCTGGACGGTCAGGCATACCAGATCTCGGTACTCGCGAAACTCAGTCGTAGTTCACGTGGTAGTCTTTCGTTCAACCCTCTGCTTTTCATATGTTGCAACACCAAACTGCGACTTGTAGCGCTCCGCAGTTTCACCCGCATATGTATGGATCCCGTGGGAATATCAGAATAAAAACTATCCCATGTGTTATTCTGATGTATAAGCTATATTACTATCAAGTTTCATCATTATCCGTTCAGTAGTTTTTGCGTGAAAGAGTAATAAACATCCATCCATTCATCCATCCTGACAAACTTTTGCGTTTATATTACTACTAGCAGCGCCCCGCGGTTACATCCATATAAGTGTTAATCCCGTGAGAATGTCGGGATAAAAAGTATCCTATGTGTTATTCTGATGTACAAGCTATATTACTGTAAAGTTTCATCAATATCCATTCAGTAGTTTTTGCGTCAAAGAGTAACAAACATCCATCCATCCATCCTCAAAAACTTTCGCGTTTATAATATAAGTAGGAAGTAGTATTAAGGTTGGTAGTCAATTTGCATAAAAATTAATTTCTCTGACTTTACAACAGTTGTAAATGATTTAATGACGAAATAATGCTGAGGCTCCACGAATGGCGGTAAGCTGAAGATATCCCCGCTGCCACCTTGCTGAATAGCCTTTATTTTTTCTTTCATGAGTTATCCTAACTAATATTATAAATGCGAAAGTAACTCTGTCTGTCTGTCTGTCTTTTCTTCACGCCTAAACTACTGAACCGATTTGTGTGAAATTTGGTACAGGGTAAGTGTGAACCCCAACAAAGGACATAGGCTACTTTTTATTCGACTTCGACTTCGTCTGCGTCCGCGATAACCGACATATACGCGGACGAAGTCGCGGGCAAAAGCTAGTACATAATATAATATAGTACATTCATTTTCATGAGAATACGAAGATACGAGTACAAGAAAGAATTAGTTTAATAGCCAGGGCAAGTGCGTACATAATCAGCCTATAATGTTCCCACTGCTGGGACTCAGGCCTCCTCTCTGTGAGAGGGAGTGGCCCGTAATCCACCACGCGGACCCAGTGCGGGTTGGTAGATGTCACATGTCTTCGAATTTTTGGTTCTAGGACATGCCGGTTTCCTCACGATGTTTTCCTGCACCGTTTTGAGAGCAGTGGTGATGAAATGATTTACACAAAGTAAAGCGCCTGTCTGGGTTCGAACCTCCGACCTACAACTCGTAAGTCGCGGCCGATACCACTGGGCCACCACTGCTCAAGTGTGCAAGTGCTTGCATACTAAGTAATATTTAGCAACGCATTCACTGCTCTGTGGCTTTGAATGCCAAAGCAATTAGTGTTGGTCCCGTATGGGTAAATGAGGATAAATATGTATATACGCAGCAACGGTAAATAATATTTCAAAAGTACGAACAATTTTGAGTTTTTTAGTCTTAGGCCCATTGTTGGTACATCGTCATCATTTTTCTGCCCTGAAGGCCAATTCCCGTAACTAAAAACGTTCAAAATCTATTCGCCATCTCATCTCAGCGACAATCAATGTCAAAAACTTGTCAAAAATGAAGGGATTTTAGAGGTATTTTTGACAGACTGAGACTGAGATCAGACTGTTATTGTTCCAGCATCATAAGAATTGCCGCACTGGTCTCAATCTGTAAAAAAATACCTTTAATTTCCATAAATTTTTGACAAGCTTTTGATATTGATTATCGCTGAGATGAGATTGTGGCTAGATTTTGGACGTTTTTAATCACGGGAATTGGCCTCATGCATGTTATTATTTTCTCGATATTTTAAGCATTTTAGAAAGGATCAACGCAAGAATTCTCCGTTTTTTTTATTTTTATTTGATACGGGTTTGCTCTTGACTCTAGTCTAGGTCAGAGGTGACAGAGATAAAGTCGACGATAGAGTGAGCTTACCCAGAAAACGTTACTGCTTTCACAAAAATAATTTTAGTGGTGATAGAATAAGCATTCGCTTGGTTTCAAATTCAAGCTTACCTATTTGCATTTTACCGGAACAGTTTTCAAATAACTGAACACTACCAAGCAAAGTGTTAAAAATACGGAACAATTACGAATTGTTGTTCATTAGATCATTCGTCTATTCTATAAAAATCTCAACTTGAAAAATTAGGTGAAGTGAGTTTCAAGTGGGCTGTCAATCTCTAGATTCCCTAGCGTCAGGTAGGATGACAGACCAGCTGACTTCACCTACATTTTCAACTTGAAGTTTTTAGAGAATAAATTTTCTGGATTAAGGATATCGAATAATGGTCCTTCAAGACGCAAACTATCAGACACTATTAGAAATACATTTTCACGTTAGTAGGCTTTCTCCACTTACATAGCTATCGAGGCCGTAGAAGTTATTATGATAAATAGCACAATGATATTGCAAGTGTTTATACTTCTCAGCATCACTTGGAGTTGTCAATGATTTAGAAAGTCTGTTGACTGTGGCTTTAACCCTGTTTTCTGGTAGGTGGGTGGTAGAAATTGAAGTATGGTGTTGGCACTTTCGTCAGCATCAGGCCGCAGTTAGAAGGCGCGAAAAATGAATTGCGGCCACCGCGCCGTGTGGTGGCCGCATGCTATGTGTTCAGTCATAGCAATTTATTAACTAGGACACAACATTGAAATTCTTTGTAATTATATAAACGCGCGGCGGCCGCGCGGTGTCGACACGGTCAGCAGGCGGTCGATCTCGCTCGAATCGCGTCCCTGCAGTCTTCTTTCCTTCAATCAGTCGCTTCAAATTTGCAGTCACTTTACAAAGCGCGCGCAGCCGCCGCACAGCCGCCGCGCGGCCGCCGCGTGGCTGCTGTGAAGGCGCGAAATAATTCGTGTCATTAAAACGCGCCCTTAGGGTTATGATACTTCGCCTAAGATCGCACGGGTGATTTTTTAAAGCGAAGGTTTTTTGGCACGCTAGTCAACTTTCGATGTTAAACCGAGCGTTGAGAATCCAACAATATCAATCAGATATCTTTCAAAATCATTGAGATAATGATTGAGAGTGTGTTACGCAATTAGAGTGCGGGTTTATCAGTTAATTTGATTAATGTTCATCATCATCAGCCGAAAGACGTCCACTGCTGGACATAGGCATCCCCAAGCACCTCCACTTCGACTGGTTTTGTGCTTCTCGCATCCAACGAGTTCCTGCGGCCTTCACAAGGTCGTCGGTTCACCTTGTGGGAGGCCTTCCAACGCTACGTCTTCCCGTACGCGGTCACCACTCCAGAACCTTTCGGCCCCATCGGCCATCTGTTCTGCGAGCAATATGCCCTGCCCACTGCCACTTAAGTTTGGCAATTCTTCGGGCTATGTCGGTAACCTTGGTTCTTCTGCGGATCTCTTCATTTCTGATTCGATCACGCAGGGACACTCCAAGCATAGCCCTCACCATTGCCCTTTGGGGCCTTTGATTAATGTTGCTATAGTCTGATTTTTCTAACGCCAGATAACTTTATGGGAGGAATTATTTTTGACCATACAAAAACTATCACACGTCAACTTTATTACACGAACAAAAATTATTGGTCGATTGAAAAATCAGCCCTTAGTCCAATTAACTTTACCTACATAAATAGGTTCCTACAACTACATTTTCTCATGACGCTGGAGTAAGGTGGAAGATATAGGGTACCTACAATTCTTAAATCTTTTCTTAGTAGAACTTTAAAAACTAAACAAGAAAAAAAAGCATGTAGAATACATAATTATGCAGATTTTCATACATTGTCTTGTTAGTTTTTGAAATTATTTAATAACTCATTTTTTTTATTATCGTGTTGTTGCTATGATTTAAAGTTATTTTCGTATGGTTGTCTACTAATGATAATTATACACTCGATGTTCTGTGAAAGTTTCGTATCTCATACAAATAATAATGACAGAGAGGGGTTTGTGGCTAAGTTATGACAGCCACACGGGTCGATCGATCAGGTTAAGCTACGCTTGCCGCGGTTGGTTCATGGATGGGTGACCATCTTTACATACCAAGACCTCTCCGTGTCTCGGAAAGCACGTTAAGCCGTTGGTCCCGGCCTATGGTCCCGGCTGTCATTCGTGGATCTTTGACAGTCGTTACGTGTAGTCAGAAGTCCGAAAGTCTGACAACCAGTCTTACCAAGGGGTATCGTATTACCCAGTAACTGGGTTGTGGAGGTCTCATGGAGCGACTGCCTATCTGAACATGAGTCGCTCCATGTAAAATACTGGTATTCAGGTTCATCCGGTTAGACTGGAAGCCGACCCCAACATAGTTGGGAAAAGGCTAGGCAGATGAGGCAGGTGATGAAAAATAATAATGACAAGAAACCACAAATAAACATTAAAACTATGGGTCAGAAACTAGTTTGTTTTTGTTTTCGTAGAAGTCATTTGGATTCTCCACCATGGTTCTTCCGATAAAAATATTTATGTAAATTAAAATCTTTGTCTGTTTTCGGAAACGCATTTTTGTTTTCTTAATTTATTTAGCCAAGCTGAGTAAAAAAATCATAGTGCTGTTTTTATGACTATTTAGTGTAGTCTATCAACCATCATCATCGCCATTCTCCTGTCGTTATCCCAATTTCTTTGGGGATGGCACAACATGTCTTTTTCTTCCATATATTACTATTATTCGTCATCTTGGTAGTCACTCGGGATATGCCTAGAAACCATATCATCTTTCACACATTCCATCCATGATTTCTTTGGTCCCCTACTCTTACAATATTTACAATTTAACACTACGAATATTTCACATCTAAAAATCAACCTTTTTTGTTTCAGGAGAACAGCTGGCTATGAAAATTATAAGAAATATAAGCAAGACGTTATTGAAGAAATATGAAATCGAACCATGCGCCAAAACGCCGTCGAAGTTGACCATGGTTGACCATAACTTTGGAAGAGTTGTGGACCGGGACATTTGGCTAAGATTTAAAACACGAGTGTAAGTCGGGAGAGTGAATGAGTATCATTATAACTTATGTAATTGTATAAGTTAAGTGGAAAAACGAATAAAGAGACTTTTAAAAATCCTAAGTAAAAAGTCGTAATTCGAGGTTTGGCTCTCGCCTATTTCCTCCTCCAATATTGGACCAATTTAAAAGATATTTCATAAACTGAATAAGAAGGATATATACTGTGTTCCTATGTTTTTCTTTTTTTATTAACAGTTGTCAAATTCGTAAACTAGGCCTCTGTTGACAGCGGTTTAAATCGGCGTTTTTTGAGACATCTAGTGCTTATAAAAATAATGTATCATCAAAACAGAAAACATAGGGACATACAAGTAGTTAATATTTATTATTTTGTAAAAAGAATCATTGCTTTATGGTCATTTACCAGAAAGAAAACAGGCGAGAGCGTTTCTATGGAGAAACGACTACCCGCATTTCCTCTTAAGGGGACACCTTTACCCTGAAGTAGAAAAACAAAGGTAATAATAGGTATATTGTGTTGTCACTCAAGCTCAATCGTCTATTCATCATCATCGTCCTTCTCCTGCCATTATATCAATTTATTAGGGGTCAGCACATCATGTCTTTTTCTTCCATACTTCTCTATTAGTCGTCATCTCGGTAGTCACCCCATTTTTAACTTTAATATGGTGAGCTGATTGGATTGGCCCTGTGAATGATGATAATATCATCAATCAATCGCACATAAATGTTTTTAAATAAATAATGTTTTTGAACAAATATTGTAAATTAAAGTAGGTATTTATTTATCACTTTTGAATGACAATTATTGGAATAAGTATTGGAAAAACAAGTTTGATAACCGTAGGATAGGATAGAAATAGGCTGGCACGGGAGTGTGGGAATTAGCACAAGAAATGAGAGGTCCCCTAGGGAAAGGAAAGGAAAAGGCCCTAAAAAGGAAAAGGCCCTAAAAAAGGAAAAGGAAAGGGCCCTCTATGAAAAAGGGGCTTACTACGTACAGACGCCAGCACATCCAGCTACTACAATTTGTCAAATTTCTTTAAAATATATTTAACTTTATTGCTAAAGCATAAGGTTCAAAGTTGACTGCGAAAATTTTACAGTTTCGGGTAGCTTGATGTGCTGGTGTCTGTACAAAGTTATTATAATGGTTAGTGAATTTTTATTTTTGTACCGCGTTCTAACGGACCTACAAAAACTGCTTCCCTAGAATTAATATTAAATTAATGTTATATTGGTGTCCAGATTTATTATATTGTTTAGTTTTTAGTAAGTATTCTTATTTTTCAATTTCAAGCTCAAGTAGGTTCTAGGTAGGTACTAATAGTGGTAAGATTGACTATTTATTTATTTAATTCTAATAACCTATTATGAGTTATAGATTATGCCATGTAAGAAAACAATTTATAGTTTGCATTAAAACAATAAAATACAGAATAGAAATGTCTTGAGTTTTACTACATCCACGAGCATTGCAAGACAGAACAAGCCGGTCGATTCTGTTAGAATCTCACCGTGAGAAGTTAGGTGAAGTGAGCCGTCATTCCATCTAATGCTAGGAATTGACACTAATGACAGCTCACTTTAAGCTCACTTCACCCAAGTTATCACGGTGAGATTTTTACAGAATACTGTTACAGATGATGTTAATTATTTTTATTATAATAGGTGTCTATTGATATATGGAATCTTACTTTGCTTCAGAAGCTCCAGAATCCTAGGCCGATGTAAAAAATAGACTGCAAATTAAAGTACCATTAACAGCCGATCTATTTCGAAAAAAGATCACAGTTAAATCTTAGGTGAAGTGAGTGAGTGGGTTAGGTGAGTGTCTTAGGTGAATAGTGTCAATCCTTAGCATGAGGTAGACTGAGGTAGGATAATAGCTCAATTCACCAAGTTTCACGGTGAGTTTATTACGGATTAGACCAGTTGGTACCTAGATATCACGCTAAAACTTAATCCAGAAGAAAAAAGCCTCAATAGGCTCTGTTTCATGACAAATTTTCTAGACCAATCTTGGTAAAAATATCATAAATTTGTAATGGTAATTATTACTAAACTATCAACCAATTGATTGCAGTGTCGGCCCTGTGGTAACGGCTGCGGCTTCCAAATTGTATGTCGTAGGTTCGAACCCACACGGGCGCTTTACTTTGTGTAAATTATTTCATAACCATTGCTCTCAAAACGGTGAAGGAAAACATCGTGAGGAAACCGGCATGGTCTAGAACCAAAAATTCGAAGACATGTGACATCAGTCTACTAACCCGTACTGGACCCGCGTGGTAGATTATTTTAGCCCACTCCTTCTCGAAGAGAGGAGGCCTGTGTTCCAGCAGTGGGAAAATTATAGGCTAATTATGTATCACCCTGTTACCTTCCCAAGCTAGCGAGATTAGCGTCCAGCCTAAAAAGAGGTCTCAAAATACCAGTAAACAAACACGCTTTTATAAAATATCAACAGTGCACACACATATTTCGGCACTTCCAACTTTCACAGGCATACACAACACGATTCAATTTTCGATCATTTTTTTTAATCGCTCAGGAGCGGCTTGTGAAAATCAATACGATTGACAATGACAAAGGGGTTCCTAAAAACGGCCGGCGTCCAAAGGGGTGAAAGGGAAATATTTCCCGAGCCCATCGGCGTTGCCTGATAATGGAGTTTGTCATAGAGAGGTAGGCTGTGACTATGAATGGAGGGTTAATGTGGATATAGCTGGAGGGTTTTATTGTATGTTGGGACTATTGCTGGCTTATTTTTGGATATGGTAAGTAACTGGTATTATTGTTCAATGATTTAGTCTCTGATGTTTCTTGCCTATAGTTCCGTGGTAAGCTACTGATATTATAGATGTTCATTTTTATCTTTTTAACTTTTAATCCTGGTAACGTTTGCAGGGCCAACATGGCCAGATATTGCCCAAGACAGGGAGGTTTGGAAGGAAAAAGGGGAGTCCTCTGCCCAGCAGTGGGAAACAATGTAGGTTAAAAAAAAAACTTTAAAGCCATTTTCAGATAGGTACTTTAAAAATGTACCTGGCCTAATCGTAAACAATTAATTATACAAGTTGAAGAAAACAAAAACAGTTGTTTATTAGTTGATTCTCTCTTAGAAGCGTAAAATAGCTTCGTCAGCTTAATGTAGTTTTTGCTATTCGAGAACCAAAAATGAAAGTGCGAGTGCCATTCTTCGAGTTTATAACCCGTCAAAATAAGTAAGAAGTCGTAATTTTTCACACATATAAGTGTTGTTTTCGAATAAATAGAGAAAGGTGTCCTCTATATCTGTTTTAACATTAGTCAGCGAAATAGATTGCTGAGGCTAGTCGCTTTCTCTAAAATGGAGGTCAAAAAAAAGTTGGACATAATAATTTATCTTGGACCTCGTTAGAGTCCATTGAAATTTGGTCTAGAAAAAAAGAGTGTGTCAAGTTGCAAGTCTTGTTCATTATACGTTATACCTACTTAGACTTTGTTTGAACGGCTCAATTCTTGTGCAATTTAAGCTGGGTTACTAATACAGGATGGCAAGGACATCGACGCTCAATCTCATCATCTGCCTAGCCGTTTCCCAACTATGTTGGGGTCGGCTTCCAGTCTAACCGGATTCAGCTGAATACCTGTATTTTCAGCTCAGCTCAACCTATTACCATGGATTCAGTATAAGATTCTGAACCCCACAGCGGCGTTGAAATTTTTTGTCAGTTATTAAAAAAAATATATCTGCTGTTTCATAGTAAAGTGCAATAAGACGTAACTACGTGACCAAAATGTATAGAACAGCAGATTTTTTTTTAATAACCAGCTAACCGACGAATCATTTCTACGCTAGGGTATGCAGTTTGCGCGTCTCTGCCACCCTATATAAAAAAATGGCATACTTACATACCCACACGGCATATTTTTTTATCTATCCAAAACTTCCGTACGTACCGAAATTAGGCACATTGATAATGTGCTTAATTATGGTACGGTTGTTTTATTTAATTACTAAGTAGACCCTACATATAATTCCGTTAAAATTAGGCATGACATAGGTCAAACAAATTGAAAACAATTGTGTTTTTTTTGTGTTCCCAGTTAAACCTGTTTTATTGTGCCATAATCAGAAAAAGGTCAACTGCTTACATTTTTCCGACCTTATCTGTAGTTTTCCAGAAAAACTTGTACGGGCTAGGTACAAGTTTAACTTCAAAGCATGAGTCTTAACCAACATTTCTGGATCAGGTCGGGATCCCGGTGGCTTAATTTTTGGGATGCATGAAGAAGCCTCCTCGTGTAGCGCAGTTTGTTCCGCCAGTTTCTCAACTGAACCGAGAGCTCGGCGCATCCTGGACGGTCACACCCAACACCTTATTTGACTGGCCAATTCTTCTCTTGCGGTGGTAGGGCTAACGCCTGTCTGGTTTGCGACCACCCTCCCACCGGAGACCGGCGTCAAGCAGCCTGTTGTGTTTCGTCGATGCGTGGGAGTTCCAGTGCCTTAGGCATCTTCTGGGCACACTCGTTCCATCAAAGACCTCATCCATCGCCTTCCATCAGGCGTGATCGAGGTCAAGAGCGGGCCAATTCAGGAATTAAAAAAAAACCTCGGACCCAGAATGTATGTACCTAAAGATTTAAGTATTCATTGTACAAGAGTTTTGTAAACAACGCTACATAATATCTACCTTCCAAGGATTATAAACCTTCACGAAGCATAGTCATAAATACAAATTAGAAAAGAAGCTCTAAATGTCCCATAAAAATCTGCTGCCGGGATTATCCTCAGTAATCCTATATTTTATGGGGAGCACATGCAAACATACCCTGATTTATAGCGTGCTCCATGGTATATGTCCCACTTCCTACAATATACTATGGATCAATGAGTGATGATGCCGATATCATCTTAGTGGTTCCGTTGTTCGAATAAACAGGTTGGTATAAAAGTGAAAGCAGGTTAATAAAAAACATGGTTCTTCGTTCACAATGTCAACATCTTCAATTTAGATAAACATGCTTTTCATTGACTTCCAAAGTCCAGTGAGAATTTAAAAAAATATATAGTCCGCCTTCTGGGATAATGACCGATATATATGTCGCAGCCAAGCCAACTGGTTTAATTAGCCGTTTAGTTAACCGCCTAGCCTTTTAACTAAATAGCGGCCGTTCAACGAACGGCCTGGATGATATTCAATATTATAGTGTTTAGGTTGGAACTGTAACCAATCACGCGAGAGCTGAGCTGGTCGCAGTAACTAAGCCAGGGCACCCCGACCTAATGGGTTAGGTTAGGTTAGAACTGTGATCAACCGCGTGCGAGCAAAGAGAGCGAAGCGAGGCGAGCAATACTTCCAAAGGCAAGGCGGTTAACTAAACGGCTAATTAAACCAGTTGGTTGATAATTCGGTATCAGCCAACTGGTTAGTTGGTGAGCCGTTTAGTTGATGGTTGGTGGTGAGTGGGTTGTGGAGGCCGCAAGAATCCGCTGGTTGCGGGAAGTTCAGAACCGGTCGATGTGGCGGTGCTTGGGGAAGGCCTATGTCCAGCAGCGGATGTCTTTCAGCTGAAATGTTGATGACGAATGATGATTTTTAAACATATTCAATTTAACTTTTACAGTGGACTAAGCTATAGAGACGTCACAACATACAAAATGTGAGAGTTTCAACATGCTACACCTTATTGACATAGAAACTTGTGACACGGCGGACGCACAATGCCAATGGGACTTGGTTTACGTTGTCTGTGTATATCAAGCTATTGGTACCAGTGGCATGGACGCCTGTGTGTGTGTGACTTGGTAGCTATCAACGATTTTCTCGCTCAAGAAACACACACCGCATTGTAGATCCAGTGTAAGTACCCGAAATTGTAAAATTTTCCCAATCAACTTTGAACCTTATGCTTTAGCGTTAAAGTTGAAAATCTGTTAAAGAAATTTGACAGATTGTAGTAGCTTGATGTGCTGGCGTCTATACAAGAGATACATACTTGTAAATTAATAGTTGATTGTTGTTATCAAAGAGCGTACTCGCTCAGCGACACTCTCTTGGCGGGCAGAACACTCGCTGAGAGTCTCAAGCTTGGTACAGTCAACAAAAGAGATAAGTATGCAGGATCGTCGGATATAGTTGAAGTTTAGTAAGAAACCGATGGATATTGTCGACTGAAATTTAATTTGATAAATGAGCTGTTTGTTTTCTATTAATAAAATTAAATTTTATTCGAGAACATCCATCGGTTTCACACTCTCTGCTCGTTGCTCGCTAACTCGTTTTTAGTTGCTAACTCTACTCGCTTCTCATTACTCGCTGACAGTGGGACAGGTGCCAGGTGCAAAGCAAACACCGAGTGTGCTGACCAACTTTTCAATTTTATTGTACAACTAGCTTCTGCCCGCGACTTCGTCCGCGTGAAATTTCACCCTCCCCCCATTCACCCTCTTAGGGGTGGAATTTCGAAAAACCCTTTCTTAGTGCAGCCCTAGACCTCATAAGGAACCTACATGCCAAGTTTGGAATCTCTAGACCCAGCGGTTTGGGCTGTGCGTTGATATGTCAGTCAGTCAGTTCTCCTTTTATATATATATATATACTAGCTTCTTCCCGCGACTTCGTCCGCGTGAAATTTCACCCCCCCCCCATTCACCCCCTTAGGGGATGAATTTTGAAAAATCCTTTCTTAGTGCACGCCTAGACCTCATAAGGAACGTACGTGCCAAATTTGGAATCTCTAGATCCAGCGGTTTGGGCTGTGCGTTGATATGTCAGTCAGTCAGTTCTCCTTTTATATATATAGATAAAGCATATTCCATCTATCTTTCTTTTCTAGACGAGACGTGCTCTTGAAAACAGTCACAGTCTAACAAAATTCGCAATACAACGTTTTTATTTGCAACTTTGTGGGTCACTGATCTTACTACATCAACGTTGACAAAGGAACACGTGAATTGTCTGAACGATCAGGGTCGCCGTCCGAATAAAAAGTGATTCAGAAGTATTCACAGTCGATTTTTATGTGCAATCTTTGTAATTTATAAAAAGGAAATTTCAGTTTGGGTGCCTAGAAAAGTCCTTGGATGAATTGGCCACAGTTTTATTGACTGAAATTTTATTGTAGCTAGCACTGTATTGCACGTTTTAGTGCACTGTTGTTTAAACGATCTTTGCAGAATTTTAATAACGATCTTAACATGTTTGAATGATGCTGTCTATCCTGCCTATCCATCCAAAGGTTGTCTTTAAGGTCGCTTTTAGCGATAAGACCGCTTTTTGTGTCACCCTGTTTGACCCAATTTCTTCATTTATAACTCATATGGTGTGCATAATAAAGAATACGATCTATTCCCAGAAGAATTGTCGAAGACATAATATTGTGACATCTACCAACCCGCACTCCCTCTCACCGAGAGTAGGCCTGTGTCCCAGCAGTGGGAACATTATTGGCTGATTATGTATGTATGACCTATTCCTAATGCAGCAAAAAAGTCAGCCATCAGCACATTTGCATACCTACTACATGTCAAATATTGTGTCTATCATTATTGAAAATGAGAAATGTGGAGATAACATTCAAGATTTAAATGCTAAATCATCCGGATTAGTGTCCAGCGCTATTTGATATGTTTGGATTACTATTTAAAAATATATATAAAAAAAAAAAATTACTTAGAGACATTCCCCAGTCTGTGCATCAACAGAAAGCATTTTGAATCAGTCTTGGCTAACCTGAATCCATCTCTTGTATCAGCAAGCGCTATAAGAGTAATTTTTATTATTAGCCTTTGTGTTCCACTGCAGGGCGATGGCCTCCTTTCCCTCTTTCCACTTATTCCTATTTATTCTTGTATGTGACCAATCTTTTAGAAAAAAGCCGAGTCATCCCGCCATCTCCTCCCGGGCCTGCCACGTTGCCATTTATTGCTGTTTAGAACCCACTGTGTGGTTAGTTTAGCCCATATACGAGTAGGAGTCATTGCCTTGGTAAATAGAAAAGGTCGGTATCTTCCCAAGGTGCGCCCAGAGTACTTAGATATCTTTACTTGCCTCTTAATGGCCAACTTGAAATAAATTATTTGACTTTGACTTCGTGGAAATTCACCGTTACTTATCTTTGACCAAGTACCTAGGTACTTACTTAGTAGGTTAATTATCTTTTCCTACTGTTTTGTTTTATGTTTGAACACCTTGTAAATATGACACAAACTTCCGCTATAATAACCTACATTTTGGACGATAAAAATATAAGTACAAGTAAGATCAAAGGGTACTTCTTTAATATTAAAATCTCGAGAAACGCCGTCGTGTAGCGACGCTTGAATTATTGACATTTATTTCTTTGAACAAATTATGTACACAAATGAGCAATCGTTGTTAAGAACGCTTCTTTTATATATGAATGGTGTAAGTGACAAGAATCTGTGTCTATTGGTCATTCGGTTTCGCTTATGTTTTGTTAGCTAGACGTGGCCTGGTAGAAGACTATGAGACTATGTGAGGTCTACGATGATGACGAGATAACCGATAATTCACTGTTGCTATGAGGGGTAAACCTAACATAGTCGCTGGTAAGCAGTTACAGAAGGAAGGACGCAGTTATGCATCGGGCGATTTTCAATATGAATTTGGTGCCATGTTCTATGTTTTATCAACAACCAGCTGACCCAGTAAACTTCATACCGACTCAGAATCAATAAGAACAAATGTATGAGAAAATTAATTATCTTCATTATAAATTTTTTCGTGAATTTTTCCCATGTTTGAATAGTTATTCTGCTATTCAAACAAGCGGAGACAAATCCAACAAATCTAATATCCTATAAATTGGTTCATAGATTTGATTAAAAGCTATTCCGAAAAGGATATAATTTCACGGTGTTTTTATGTTCCACCATAAAAGGGAAAAAAACCTAGACATTTCCATTGTTTTTAGTTATTATTTTTATAGCCATGTGGTAATATGTGTTTTTTAATAATAAATTACCTTTCCAGGTTTCTCATCCATCAATAAACCCGCTGTTTCCTTATACTCCACACCACGGCCCACCTCTACGGCCGTAAAAATGGCGTCGATCATAAAAATATTTGATTAGCCCGCTCCCTACACTCGCAATCCGCTATTCTGCAACATTTATCAGCCGCACGCCCATCTGCTACCTATATTATTTAGTGTAATGCAAACGTAATTTATGAAGAAGGTAGCTATGATGCGATGAAAAGTGGCTGAGGAATTTCTTTAGGTGGTAAACAAAAGAACGGAGTTGTGGTGGATTGGAAGTTTACTTTCACGTCATCCCCTTTCCATGCTGAGCGTAGAACGGAGGTATTCAAAGGATCGGGAGTTTGGTTTTCACATCAGCCCCTTTCTATGCTGACAATAACTGCAGTATGTTCCTTTTGGAACATTCTACTCGTATAATGAAAATGTACCTGTGAATGTCAATTTGTAGTACTGACATTTAAAGTGCTTTGATTTGATTATTAAACATTTTTTTAAGTTTTTATTTGACGGTTGAGGCTCAATTTTCATCAAAGATTTTCGTGGAGGTCAGATGGATAGTCGCTGCATGTAAAATACTGGTACTTCTGCTAGCTGCATCCGGTTAGACTGCACTGAAAAAAATAATTTCTTACTAAAGCACATTAAAGCGATTTCATTAAGACTTACTGACTTTATATAGTAAGAAGAAATCTTTGTAAAACAGTAAAAGACAAAAAGTTACTTTTAATGATTGAACATACTATTTACTGAAAAAACAAAAAAAAAAAACAAAAACCACCATTACTGTAAGTAAATTTCAATTGTTTGAACGATATCACCAAATGAATAAAACAGTTAATTTTGTGATCTCTTAGCTACTTAGTTTACTTAGTTAGTTTACTGTCATGACGGTAATATTTTGCCTCAAGCTTTAACTGTTTTCGGATCGAACGGAAAGTTAGGCTCATATGGAACTGTTTTTTTTATTTTTATTTTTTAACTTGAAATGGACTTGCTCTTGACTCTACTCTAGGTCAAAGGTGACAGAGACAAAGTTGAAAGCTTAAAGAAGTTCAGATTAACGTTTTTTCATTTTTATTTACTGCTTATTTCTTTTGTTGTGAGAGCCAACCCCAACATAGTTGGGAAAAGGCTAGGTAGATGATGTGTTACTTATTCCCTTTAGTGAATGATTGCGTAAGAATTTAACATGAACATGACTTGTTTACATTTTCAGCAGATACTTTGGAACAGGCTATAGGTACAGTCAACAAAAAACAAGTATGCAGGATCATCTGATATAATTGAAGTTTAGTAAGAAACCTATGGATGTTCTCGAATACTATTTTATTTTATTAATAGAAAACAAACAGCTCATAATTATATCAAATTAAATTTCAGTCGATAACATTCATCGGTTTCTTACTAAACTTCAACTATATCACTACACTTACTTAAACATCATCATTATATTTTCTTTGCTCCTGTTCATGTTTACTATTATATTATATATAATTATGTATATATTTATTTAGATTAGTATAATATACCTTTATGTATCTATTTACTGTATTGTGTGTATGGTACACCACAGATTACCTACAGTATTTGTCTGTCCTTCCTCTTTTTAATCCATCCAAAGGTTGTCTTTAAAAGATCGCTTTCAACGATAAGACCGCCCATTGTGTCACCCATTGTAAAGTTTCTATATTTATGTCTGTAATTTATATGGTGTACATAATAAAGAGTATCCTATTCTATTTTTAATGCCTAAGGCATTCTCTACCAGTCAACCAAGGGTGGTGAAGATATTAGATGGCAGGTGATTTGGTTGAGCGTAACAATGATAAAAAAAGTATTAAAAAACTAGGTTGGTTGTGCGTTCTATTGACCTACGGAAATAACGCGGCAACGTCAGGCCCTATCTTTCAATTGGCAATTATTCTGTGATATATTAATTATTGAAATAATGTACCATCTACCTAATTTCCCTAATATGCTGGCTAATAGAAAGAAAATTACCTTATTACACAGGTAAACGATAAAACCAAATTGAATTCATCGGAATATATTTTTAAGGTGCGTGTAATAAAAATAAAATTGCAAATCAAATAACTTTTTGACCTTCGAATCCTCGTAATTCTTCAAATACGTCATAAAATTCTTGATTGATCATTTTGAACGATTCGAAAATACATATCGAGTTTTATTAGAATTTTACTGTTTACTAGCTAATGTAAGATTCAGAGAAATCTAGAAAGTAGCGTTAGTCGTAAAATAGGATCAATCGAACTAAGATGTTTCACTACTAGGATAATAAATCAAATACAACATTTTACTTAGTTACGTACTTTAAATAATTGTACAAAATAAACCTTTTTAATGACGGAAATAGGTAAATGATGTGATCATGATACAGACGCAAGCACATCAAGCTACTACAATGCGTCAAATTTCTTTTACACGTTTGCCCGCCTACCTGTCGAAATACCCGACGCGTCGGAATAGTTGAATGGGTGCAGTAAAGTCATTGTTTTAACAATGAAACTGTTGTGTACACTTGGTGTACCGTTGACGTTTCGAGCACTTTATCTTATGTCAGTTGGTGTACACTTGACACTTGAGGGGTTAATAGATTTTCAACTTTATCACTACACTCTTGCGGCTGATATTACGTAGTCATAAGCCCCTCCCATGGTAACCATCTATCTGTCTATACTACACACATCAAAAGTGTCTAGGGATCAACATATATTTTTGCAATAACTTTTCTCCTGATTGATATTAATTAAAATTTTCTTTAAGGATTCATCAAATAAAGTGTTTTCGTTTGTCACAGTAACGATAAACCAAGTCACCTTTGCATTAATAAAGAAATTTGCCATTTTCCTAATAAAGGGATTTTTGACATTTGAACCACTAACACAAAAGTTCGAAAAAAAGACTGAAATAACAGTTTTCTTTAAAATTTTATTGGGTAACTTAAACAATTAATAATCCGTGTTTCTACCGCGAACACTAACAACACAAGAACATCGGTTTGGCATACTCAAAATGAGTTCATCCAAATCACGCTGTGGAATGGCAGCCCATTTATTTATTTATTTATATTTATATATACTTTATTGTACACCAGAAAAAACATTACAATAAAACGATGGTTCACATAAAACATACAATGGGCGGCCTTATCGCTTTCTGCGATCTCTTCCAGGCAACCTTGGAATGGACAGTGATTGCGTGGATATAAAAAAATGGGGTTGTCAGTGGTGCAAAATAATATACTATAATAGATACATAGATACATATATATAATGCTGTATAATAGATACATAAATAAATACATATTATATATACATATAAACAACGAAAATAAATGATGACTACAGATTATTGCAGCTACGAAAATAAAATTACAACAACAAGTAATGCTCCTTCACGAGTCTCTTAAATACAGCTAACGATTGCGCGCGTTTTATTTGAACTGGCAATGCATTCCATAAACGAGCGGCCTGAACAGAAAAGGATTTGTCAAAAAAAATTGTGGAATGCATTGGCATTTTAAGCTTTAAATTATCCGATGATCTCAAAAACTTCGTGTGGGAGTCGCAAAGATACTGAAAACGTTTTTTAAGATAGAGAGGGGTGGAAGGGGAAAAGAGCACCTTATACAATAGGGAAAGAATATGAGCATTCCGGCGAAGGCGAATTGGTAACCACTTGAGCTTCACACGAAATTCAGAAACATGGTCATATTTACGCAAACCGAATATGAACCTTATACAGACATTTTGAAGCCGCTCAAGTTTATCGAGTTGGTCTTGGGTAAGGTCAAGATAGCTGGCATCAGCATAATCAAGAATGGGCAGAAGAAGGGACTGTGCAAGCGCAATCTTGGTGGCAGTTGGTAGAAAATTACGCAGTCTCTTCAAAGATGCAGCGGATGCAAATAGCTTGCGGCTAACTTCCTGTAGCTGGGCAGTCCAAGAGAAGTTCTTGTCAATAAATATCCCCAAGTTTTTAACTTTTTCGCTGAAGGGAATAATAGAGTTGTCAAAAGAAACTTGGGGAAGATGTTCGTTGCAACAACAAAAAAAGGTCTTCTTGCGACTGGATACCCTCCATATTCGGCAGAGCTCTTCTCTGTAGCATATCCCATGCATGCTCAATCGGGTTCAAGTCTGGCGACTGAGCAGGCCAGGGCAGGACATTGATGTTAGCTGCGGCGAGAGTCTGTCTTACAACTCTTGCGGTGTGCGGTCGTGCATTATCATGCATTAACTGAAATAAGGGACCGATTTGCACTTGTAGAGGAACGATGACGTCTGATACAATCGTCTCAGCATAAATTTGAGCGTTGAGGTTGCCTCTGATCCAAATCAACTCAGTTCTTCCGCCGATCCAAATACCCGCCCATACCATGATGGTTCCACCTCTATAAGGATGGACTTCCTGGCAGGATTTTAATCGCTGTTGGCGTCCAGGGGTTCTCCAGTGTCGTATACGTCTTGTATCCGGTCTCATACCAAAACGAGACTCATCAGAAAAGCACACGAAACGCCATTGTTCTTCTGCCCAATTTCTGTGTTCAAGAGCCCATTGATATCGAATCCTACGATTGTGCATTGCTATAGGTGGTACCCGTAGCGGTCTTCGGGAATGAAGGTTCACTTCATGCAAGCGGTTTCTGACTGTTTGGTCGCTAATTAAGTTCCCTGAAGAGTGATGAAGCCTCACGGCTAACATCATGGCGGTTATTGTTGGAGCTCTTCGAGTTAAGATTTGAATGTATCGGTCTTGTCTCCGTGTGGTGCAGCGATACCGTCCTCCATGGCGCTCAGCCACGGTACCAGTGCTTCGGTAACGTGTCCAAAGTCGACTGATAACACTCTGACTTGTATTCAGAGCTAAAGCCACAGTACGTTGCCGGGAACCAGCTTCTATCATTCCCACGGCTCTGAGCATTTCTTCCCTGCTTAAATGACGTCGCCGCTCCATAATAACGTTGGTTTTAATCAGTAGTAGGGAAACAGTAGCACTAATAATGTCTTCAATGCGTTGTATGTTTTTATAGGGAAAATATTGACAGCTGATTTTCATCTTTTACTCGAATTTGATTCACAGTTCCTGATTCAAATTATGAAATGCACCAAAAAGGATCCATATAAATTTATAAAATCATAAATTTATTACAAAGCCACATCTCAATCTCAAGAAATCCGCATAAAAATGCTTGATCCCTAGACACTTTTGATGTGTGTAGTTTAGGTAATAATAAAGCTGAAGAGTTTTTTTGTTTGAACTCGCTAATCTATTGAAGTACCAGTCGGATTTGAAAAAAATATTTTTGCGTTTGCATAGACCAATTCTTGAGGAAGGCTAGGCTATTTAACATCACGCTATGACCCTTAGGAGCCGAGCATAAAGAAGAAAAGTCGAAGAAAACGAAGTGATAGCGCGGGCAGGTGATGCGATGCGACGGGTGGGTCTGGGAAACAAGAAATTTCACGCGGACGAAGTCGCAGGCAGAAGCTAGGTTTTAATAAGTACACAATCTCTTTAATACATTACTATTACTAGTATTCAATTGGCTGTTTGTTTTTAACCGACTTCAAAAAAGGAGGTTCTGTATTTGACCCGTATGTATGTATGTATGTTTGTATGTATGTATCTATGTATGTATGTTTGTATGTCCGCGATTTTCTCAAAGACTAATATACCGATTTTGATAATTCTTTCACTAATGCGATCTACATACTTTCAGGAAGGTTTTAATATATAACACATTATGTAATTATTCTTATGTACGATGTTATATGCATAAATGTACTGCATCTCCAGCATTTCTATGCGAATTTTGATGATTCTTCTAGTCGGTGTCTTCAATTCATCAATGCACTAGTTTTATTTGTATTTGTGTGGAGTAGGGACAACTAAAAAGTGAAAAATAAAAACTTTTTTACAAAAAAAACAACCGACTTCAAAAAAAAAAACTACAAAGTGATAAATAACTTAAATTTCGGAAGTCGGTGTCAAAAACGAAAATGCGGAACCAACGACACCGACATCTAAAATTTAAGTTATTTATCACTTTGTAGTTTTTTTTTTTGAAGTCGGTTGTTTTTTTTGTAAAAAAGTTTTTTATCTGTATGCACGTAGACTTTGTTGTGCGCCTTGGAAAACACTTATGTGGGTCAAAGGTGTGAATCATTATGTCAATCCTGTAGCGCCATCTCTTAGTTTGTTTATGAACTTTATAACCATGAAGAGAAGATGAGTAGGCAATTAGTATGATTCTTGTTTCAAATAATTACTTTCGTGAGTGAAATTCATGGGTCCGTGAGTAAATAGAATCTCTTCACATCAGCTGGTCTATTCTGTAAAATCTCATCGTGAAAACTAAGGGTGCGTTTCCATTGAAGCGGAGCTGTGTAGAGCAGAGCGGAGACGTGCAGGAATCGTCAAATCACAGACGAGACGAGTGACGCGATGAGGATTTCAACAATTGGTCGATTCCTGCACGTCTCCGCTCCGCTCCGCCCAGCACCGCTTCAGTGGAAACGCATCCTTAGGTGCAGTGAGCTTGAAGCTGTTATTCCATCAGAATGATGCTAGGGGCTGACACTAGTGACAGCTCACTATAAGTTCACTTCACCTTGAGTTTTCATGGTGAGATTTTTTAGCTTTACCACCATAAGGTTGAATATCACTTGCACGTCTTAAAACGCCAAGGGCTATTTTTACTTTTAGACCAATGTGATAGTTTTAATTTACTCGGGAGATTCCACTATACATTCAATTTTTTTTTGTCGTAAAAAAGCCCATAGCTAGGTTAGATAAACAGCTACTTACATACACACGATAGCACCCGCATCACACCACAACAAACATTGTACATATGTAAAACAAAAGGTGCGAACGCACCGTCAAATACAATGAAAAAGTTTAAATAAAGCTTAGCACACACGGGGGGATAAAACGCGGGGTTGTGTACACGCGCGATATCCCTCGCTCTCTACAGGTGGCACGTATTCTGTGAAGTGCACTTTGTTTCATTGATCACGTGTAAGCACGTATTTGCCGAAGAGGATTGCTACCTGTAATATCTAGGTAGGTCTAATCATGGTATTAAAAAGAGTTGTCGTTTAATTAGCAAAGGTACTCATACATTTTTTTTTTTGGGGCTCGTGGCTAAATAATAGAGAAGATATTGCCAGCCTGTGGATGGGTGACCATCAATTACATACCAAGACCTCTTTGTGGCTTGGAAAGCACGTTAAGCCGTTGGTCCCAGCTGTCATTTAATTTTGTAGATCATTGACAACCGTTAAGGATAGTCAGAAGACCGAAAGTCTGATAATAAGTCTTGCCATGGGGTATCGTGACTATCGTGTTACCCAGTAACTGGGTTGTGGAGGTCAGAGCAGTAGCTCCATGTGAAATACTGGTAATCTGCTGCATCTGGTTAGACTGGACGCCGACCCCAACATAGTTGGGAAAAGGCTAGGCAGATGTTGACTTTTTTTTACCTCATGTTTCATATCAAAAATAAGGCGGTGTGGGTTGATTTTGACATTGATTTTAAAGTAACGACTACCTAATTATAATAATATTAATAAAATTCATATTGGACTTTTTGTGAATCACAAATCTTAAAATTAATTGTGCTTAATTATAAAGGTTGAAATTTAAAACATGCGACAAATCGAAATGGGAGATTGTACTCATCATTATGAACAATTTTTACTGATTTTTTTTCGCGATTTCAGGTTTGGTTCCATAGTAAAAGTTGTTCATAATGATGAGTACAGACGCCAGCATATCAAGCTACCCAAAACTGTTAAATTTTCCCAATCAACTTTGAACCTTATGCTTTAGCGATAAAGTTGAAAATCTATTAAAGAAATTTGACAGATTGTATTAGCTTGATGTGGTGGCGTCTGCACAATCTCCCATTTCGATTTGTCGCATGTTTTCAATTTCACCCTGTAGAAGAATGACATTTCAATATTTGTACACCGTGTTGTAGTAGAGTGTATAAAACGTAAACAAATATTAACACCATACTATGTAAAACTACATTCTTACAAATAAATAAATTATCATTTGATGTGTCATAAATGATGGCTAAGGAATTTCTACAAGGGGTTGGGAAGCAGTGTCTATACAATATGTACTGGCTAAACGTCATGATGATTACGCTAATCAGTGTTCTTCATTTGCATTCTGAGTGTTCTCGCATAAATTATTACCTATATGAGATTTAAACGGATCGGCCTCATAGAAAAAAAAACTTGCTTATTCTATTGGCATGATAACTAAACATATCTTAGTTATTGGCTTTCTGACAGTTTTCCGGCCATTCTGCCAAATAATCAAATAACCTGAAATATCAAAATTTTCACTTTCAGTTTGTATATTCTCTCAGCATTATCATGCATCTTATATCCTATCAATAATATCTACCCCACCCAACCAGATATACCTTTATCTTCTAAGTTTCTTCCATTAAGTTATGTACAATACCCTCGAGAGCTAAGTTGGGCAAACTTAGATGGTGCTCTCCGCACACAGGCGATTTATGACTGCAGCTTGATGGGGCATTTTTGTGGCGCTTCTCCATGATTCGCGTTGTCATGGTAAGATGAGAATATCTGGAGACGTGAGGTAGATTATGTGATAATCTATGGGTTTTTTAAGGTCTTGTAAGATGGTTACACTTTCGTACAATAAAATTAATTGTCAGTAGTAGTAGGGAGCAGTGGTGGCCCAGTGGTACCGGCAGCGACTTTCAAGTTGTAGGTTGTAAAACTAGCGGTTTCACCCGCATACATTTTCCGTGGGAATATCGGGATTAAAACTATCCTATGTCCTTTCTCGGGACTCAAACTATCTCTATACCAAATTTCATCCAAGTCGGTTCAGCGGCTTAAGCGTGAAGAGGTAACAGACAAACAGACAGACACACATTCGCATTAAAATATTATAGTATGGATATGAAACATAATAAACGTAACATTCAACGCAACCCACAAATAAGAGTAGTTGTTTTGTGGTCTAACTGTGGTCAGTCACAGTTAAACCACAGTTAACGATGGCCGAGTTACAATGGTTTTGAACCGTTGCGTTTAGATGCAAAGGTCATTGGAAATAGGCCGTTTAATTCAACGTTTACGATCAAATGGTTAGTTACGAGCGAGGTGTTAAAACTGACTATTACATGTTGTTAGGTAACGAGTCAATGGCTTTTTGATCAATGGTGTGTAAAGGTAACGTTTTTTACGTTTAATTTAAATATTGAAGAAAAGGTTTTATGAAATAACTGACTTAATAAAATTTATGGTTTCCTTGTTGGTTACATAAAATTAAACTGTATAAGTGTTGATTCAATGCATAAATTTGCATTAATATGCCTAAATTCAAAAACACACATGAAGTATTTAATTATAGCAAAAGGTCAAGGCTTACAGCAGTGTTGGCCCAGTGGACACGGCTGCGATTTACGAGTTGTAGGTCGCAGGTTCAATCCCAGACAGGCGCTTTTTTTTGTGTAAATTATTTCATCACCACTTCTCTCAAAACGGTGAAGGAAAGCATCGTGAGGAAACCGGCCTGTCCTTGAACCGAAAATTCGAAGACATGTGACATCTACAAACCCGCACTGGGCCCGCGTGGTGGATTACGGTCCACTCCCTTTCACAGAGAAGAGGCATGTGTCCCACCAGTGGGAACACTAAAAAATTGATTATGCTAATGTTCCTTTGGCGCTTGGCTATTGGAAGTAACGCCACACAAATTTTTATCAACAGCGCCATCCTGTCAATGACATTTAAGGGCCAAAATATCCCTATAGCACTTTTTACCTTTGCATAATAGGTACCATGACGCAGCTAAATGGCGGAGTGATGAGGCTATAAATACTAAGCGAACTTGAGTGAATTGTAACGAAGTTTCGTGGGTCAAATAAAACAAAGCCTTCAATATAAGCACAGTCAGCCTATTAATGTTCCCACTGCTGGGACACTGGCCTCCATTCAGTGAGATGGCTGTAATCTACCACGCGGGCCCAGTGCGGGTTGGTCTTCGATTTTTTTTGTTCTAGAACATGCCGGTTTCCTGACGATGTTTTCCTTCATCGTTTTGAGAGCAGTGGTGATGAAATTATTTACACAAAGTAAAGCACATGTCCGGGTTCGAACCCACCACCTACATATCGTAAGTCGGAGCCGTTACCTCTGGAACACCATTGAATTAAACTCAAAAATAGACCAAAACAAATAAAACTAAATTAACAGGCTAAAGTTATCGAAACGATTACCCATTCTGTTCGTTAAACAGTCAGTTGGAGACTCCAGAATGTGCATAAGACTTACAGTTTTATAACAAAAACGATTTGTATTCCAACTCCCTGGGCTTGGTGTAATACGACTATCTAGGCATCGAAGTATTCCTATAGATGATGTTTGATTTGATAGCGTTAGTGCACGATAGGTAGCAACGGGGTCATTGCATAACATACTAAGAAAAGCAATGGCTTTCATTTTGACAGTTTAACATCATCCATTTCGTTACTAACGTTGTTGAGCAGACAAAATTTTCGTTCATATGAAGCAATGAATTAGTAATCTTTAAAAATGATTCTGATTGTGATTTAAAATATGTTACGCTGTTAGGAAGCTGGATATTTGAAACTCAAAACAAATAGATCCATGATGGTACAGGAGAAACAAGTTTTGTACAAGAAACTATTTTCTAATCCAGAAAAGTATGTATATTATAGTGACGCAAACAGACTGATATCCCTAGATATCTCAGTTGGAGATCAGTCAGTCAAATAATAGGTAATTCAACGCTGTAAAAACAAGATACTTGAAGAATTTAGACTTAAGCAGTGGTCAAAATATAAATTCAACTACGTAATCAGAATCGAAACTTCTACAATATTCTAAGGTACTAGATTAAAAAGGATCTAAAGCGTTGTACTGAACGCGAATACTTCCAAAGTGTTTCAACTAATACGCGTAGAACAGCAATAGGAACAAATATTGGAAAAGTAGTTAACTAGTGATGCAGTTCTGACCACTTAACGCTATTGGTTTCAGACAACTATCTGTAACTTGTACCGATTTCATTAGTGTTAGGACATTAGCGTTCTTTGTTGTGGATGGGTAAAGTAAATTAGATCACATTCCCATTCAGGCTATTTTGATTTGGATGGAATCAATTAACCCCTCGTCTTTTAGGCAAGCTTAGTAAATTCGGTAGCAATAGAAAAAGTAATTCTGTCTAATTAATATCAGTTGAGCTCTTTATAAGAAGAAACCACCATTTTTAACAGGGTTTTATTTATCTTTTGCTATGGGTAACCGCACAGTAAGTAAGAGTGTCCATAGAGTTTCTTGCCCGTTCTTCTCCATAGGTACTTACGCTTTGGAATGGGCAACTAGCTTCATCTTTCTGACTGACCGACCGACCCTTGACATGCTTTGAGTTTGAGTTTTTGAGTAAGAATGTTTAATAGTGAGTTTTTAGAGAATAGTCTACTGTCATTCTCTCTTAGTAAAGAAGAAGAAACAAAAAAATAATGAATTAATCTGCACAAATAATACGCACATTATAAAATAAACATAAAATAATCCAAGTAGCTAAAAGCCTCATATTCGACATAACATAACATAATCAGCCTATAATGTTCCCACTGCTGGGACACAGGCCTCCTTTTTGTGAGAAGGAGTGGGCTGTAATCCACCACGCGGGCCCAGTGCGGGTTGGTAGATGTCACATGTCTTCGAATTTTTGGTATTTTTTTTTTTCATATTCGACAATAAGAGAAATTTATAAGTCCACTCCATAAAATGAGAAGGTAGAGGAAATATTTTCATTTTCATCCATCCGATTGCACAATCCGCTATTTCAAACATCTAACACTGCGAATTCTTAGAATTTGTACGACAGAAATATACATACATGTTCACAGTTGCAGTTGGCATTAAAGTGCACTTTAATGCCAACTTTGCTCATTGATACGTCATGACGTATCAATGAGCAAAGTGAACGCACTCAAAGGATACGCCTGAACGATGCTTCATGTAACTATGACAGCGTGCGTACCATGGATCAGGCTCTGGATTACGGTGGTTCAAGATAGAAACGTTGAGCGTCGCTTTACTGTTATTATATTTTATGTTCTAGTTTTTTTGTTACAAGATTGGCTAATACTAATGACGGTAGTGGCTCGGAGGACCGATTGTCGACTATAGAAAATTCAACATGATGTAAAAAATATGACATGCATTGAACGTATGCACTAGCAGGAATAGCGCCACCAGTGGTTCGCAGAGCGGTGGCAAGCTCCAGCGAAAGACCCAACATGGTCTCCGACACACGACACCCTTTGCGCGACAACATCCTTGTGCCTCAAAGGCTGAAAAGCCAAAACAGTTTTTTAAAGTGTGTCGTCCCACTCACTGTCGAACCATCACAAGAAAGACTGAAGATGTAGCGAGACAGTACTTCTTTACCCAAACCGTTTGTTCCACCCGCTGAAGACCTCCCACCTGGACATGTGTTACTTTGGGTAACCTGGAAGTCTTTAAACAGACAGAGTGGAGATTCTTGAAGTGTAAATGTGGTGGTGTTCCACAAACGATGGGACACTTAACATCGTGTCCTGCGTGTCCTGTCAGCTGCACGTTACAGGAACTGGGGGACGTTGGTAATGGCGCCAAACAAGTAGCCGAATTCTGGGCGGAGTCCATTTAGATTGCTATCGACAGACTTAGAAGAAGAAGAAGAGGATCACTCATAAGACAAAAATATAAAGACAACAACATAGTTTCGCTTACACCTATGACTTGCATTGCGTTGCGTATAAATGGGTTCGCGAGTAGAGTGTAATATGACAGTCTTCAGCATTTCACGTGCTATCCCGATTTGCACATGTCACAAGGAATTTAATGTTGGACACATTGCAATCTATGTGCATTAAAATCCTTTTGAGTTGACAAACTAAATTAATTTCCACTTTCATTCAGGCAAAACAAACATCAACATCTGCATAGCCTTTTCCCAACTACGTTGGGGTCGGCTTTCAGTCTAACCAGATGCAGTGGAAATACCAATATTTTACATGGAGCGACTGCCTATCTGACCTTCACAACCCAGTTACTGGATAATACGATACCCCTTGGTAAGACTGGTTGTCAGACTTTCGGGCTTCTGACGACTCGTAACGACTGTCAAAGATCCACGAATGACAGCCGGGACCAACGGCTTAACTTGCTTTCCGAAGCACGGAAGGGTCTCGGTATGTAAAGATGGTCACCTATCCACAGACCGACCGCGGCAAGCGTAGCTTAACCTGATCGATCGATCTGTGTGGCTGTTATTATTTAGTCACGGGCCCCTCAAAAAAAAAAACAACGGTCTACCTAATAAACACTACAACGTGCAAAATAAGTCTGTTTTATTTAGAATATTATCTACAGACGCCAACACATCAAGCTACTACAATCTGTCAATTTTCTTTAATAGATTTTCAACTTTATCGACGCATAAGGTTCAAAGCTGATTGAGAAAATTTTACAGTTTCGGGTAACTTGATGTGCTGGCGTCTGTACCACCTTACTTAACGGGCGTCGAAGTCCTCTTTAAGTTCAATAAACTATATAATCAAACGCTGGTTTGCAAGCTACATTATAAATTGATTAACAAAGCTATCATCTTTCTAGTTTTAGAAAAAGCTTGGATCAAACAACAACCTTAAATCCTGATTTTCGCTGTGATTTCTGTGCAATTAAATATACTTACTACATTGCTGAAGTTTGCGCTACGTCACTAGAGTTAGGGTCAAACATTAGCAGTTACTGCGGGCAAATGGGTGAACTTGGTGGCAGACTTTGCTATATTAGTTTGAAGGTAGGTTGCGTGTTTCAGCGGAGATTTTCATCAGGTAAGTGAGTATAGACTTCCAAAAAAGTTAGTGATAAAAAAAGGCTATTAAAATATTCAGAGCTTCGGTTTAGGTGTAGTGTACATGAAATGATTTTACCCAAAATGCATTCAGAGAAATGAAATTGTTTATCAAATTGATACACTACAGTGCGGCCGTCGAGAGAAGGCGTTCTTGACACATGTCAGTTTCATCAATCGAATACGTGTTTTGCGAATTTCATCTTAATAAGCTACTAGAATTATTATTGGCGCACTTGCGTTTCTGACGCCGTACTAGAGATCCACTGACAGGTCTCAGGAACGCATTCTGTCGACGACCGTACTGTACGTTAATTTGTCGTGTTAAAGCCATTTTATACTTAATACTTTATTTTGCATTCCATAGTGGTAACAACAACTGTCAAAGAATGACATTTGCGATTTGAATATACGGTTAGTTGGTAGTCAATTTACTTAACAACTAGTTTCCCTGACTCTACAAACAGCATTTATTAAAAACGGTCTGAGAATCAAGCCTTGGGGCATCCCTTAATTTTCCAGCATTTAAAATAGAACTGTATCCACTCGTTGTAATTGGTACCATAACCCAAACAGGGGGAGGTCTAGAATAATCTAATATGTATTTAAACGTATTGTATTGTAATCTACGGCTTGTCTACAACGTTATTTTAGCTCGGAGCCCTTACTTGGGCCTCTGTCAATTTTACTCCAATCTATTTTCTTAGGATCTTGTTAGTAGACATCGAGTAATTGGATAAAGAGCGAATTATTGGATCGACTCTTAAGGCAATTAGTTGTTCGTTGCTTAGAGAATATTGAGAGGAGATAACAAAGCTGTAGCAGAGTAATATTAAACTAGTGCAAGATAGGTTACTGATCGCAGTTTCAGTTGTACAAGATAACTCAACGAATAAATCTGATTCTACACACAACTACAGCCGTTGACAGCATTCCGCTGGTGTATTTTAGCACCGTATTCAAATATACGAACGGCACGTTGTCGACGGCAGCCGCCGACTCGTCGTCGGCGGGCGTCGACGGGTGGCTGCACTTGCCTCTTCTGTTGGCGCGTGTCGCTCGTAAGTATGCACACTAAGCATATATCAAACATAATACCACTCATAAAAATCCAACAAGACATTACAAAAAGAGAACTGTGCCCGTACCCGACCAATATGTTCGAAGTTATTTACAACTTGGTAAGAACAACAACAGCTATAGCCGTTTAATAAACAATGTCTGAGAGGGTGTTAACTGCGACAATAAATCAATACCATTCGCTTCTATACGTATATTATACATATTATAAGACACTAGCTGCGCCCGGCGGTTTCACCCCGCGCAAATGTCGACCCCGTGGGAATATCGGGATAAAAAGTAGCCTATATGTTAATCCAGGGTGTCAGCTACTTCCATACAAAATTTTATAAAAATTGGTCCAACCATTTGAGCGTGAAGAAGTAACAAACATATAAACACACACGTCCTCACAAAATTTCGCCATTATAAAGGCGAAATTTTAATATAGGTATATATATTTTTTTTTAATTTTTTTTATTATAGTGTGATTGACATAGTTTAAGCTGTTGTAACAATAAAACTTATATTGCATTGAGATACACTACGGAATTAATGTCAGTTTTTGTAATAAGAACTTTAAATTTGTCAGATTATAGTTCGAAATTTAAAAATGACTCGATGGCTTAAACCTGGGTCTTAAAATAAAACCTTGTTTTGTAATAAGGCCGAAACAGATTATGTACATTATTATAATGTCGACACTTAAGTACTTCAATCCCAAGTGAAATACTTGGTTAATGTTAATTCTTGAATCGTCATAGAATTTAATCACGACCTAGATTACCCGATAAACAAAAAGTCTTATCCCCAATTCCAGCTAAGCTTACTTGCCCACAAAGTCATCTATTAGCCAGGATTTGAAATTAGCCACATACGAATTTCCCTTATAAATCCAACGGGACAGGTGATCTTTTTGGCAAGATTGATTACGGTCAGCGTGTTACGAACGTAATTATGTGGGGCCAGTTTAATTTTCATGCTAATTTAGTTTTAATTTGCAATGGAGGTTTGTTTGAAAATTCAAAAATAAATAGAACTATTAGAAACCACATAGAGTCTATTTCTTTTACATGTTTTACTAGCTTCTGCTCGCGACTTCGTCCGCGTGAAATTTCACCCTCCCCCCCATTCACCCTCTTAGGGGTGGAATTTCGAAAAACCCTTTCTTAGTGCACCCCTAGACCTCATAAGGAACCTACATGCCAAGTTTGGAATCTCTAGACCCAGCCGTTTGGGCTGTGCGTTGATATGTCAGTCAGTCAGTTCTCCTTTTATATATATAGATGTTCATGCATGAGGCGAATATGATAAGTACCAAATGACTATGACCCCTACTGAAGTTACTGCTACTGAATAAACATCAGGCAAGTGTTATGAATAGCTGCACTTTTTATCCTGTGTCTTTAAGATAAAATTCTCAAATAGGTATTTTTTTCTGAACATGTACACTAAAAACACTCTATCCTTTAAAATAAGCAAAATTAGCCCGTAATTTTCCCACTGCTGAGACACAGGTTTCTTCTCTTCGAGAGAATTTTTTAGAATTAGTAGGTTGTAGCACCAACGGTCGGGCTACACAATTTTCTAAATGATTTTACCAAATGGAGTTACCCAATCAACTTCAGACATCAGACAAGTCAGCTAAAGAAAACCAATAAAATAATGCTATAACAATTTTATTCGCACATTTTTGTAACGAAGCTTATTCAATAATTTATAAAAAACCAACAAAAACTCGTAACAAAAATATAAAACAATATCACAGTCTAGTCTTAACGACTCAATGTTTTCCGTGGTGGAAGCCCCAGTCTTTGTGGCCGCCATGACCTCCCTTCTTGCCACCATCATTATGATGATGATGATGTTCTTCATGTCCGTGATGTCCCTTGTGGCCATGATCGTCATGATCGTGATGGTGCTTGTCGTGGTGTCCATGCTTGCCATGATGATGCTCATGATGTCCATGATCGTGATGGCCGCCCTTCTTGTGGTGTCCTCCCTCATGATGATGATGTCCGTGATGATGGCCATGTTTGTGGTGCTTGCCTTCCTTGTGGTCGCCGTCGTAGAAGTGATGGTCCTTGTGGAACTCGTCCTTGTGGTACTTCTTGTGGAAACCGTCGGTCTTTTCGCCCTTGTCGTGGTGCTCGTGATGGCCGTGTTTGCCGCCCTTATGGTGATGACCATGTTCGTGATGGTGTCCATGATGGTCATGTTCATCCCAGTGCTTCTTGTGATGGCCGCCATCTTCATGGTGATGCTCTCCTTTGTGATGCTTGCCATGGTGACCATGGTCGCCTTTGTGGTGATGGTGATGACCTTTGTGGCCTTTGTGTCCCTTGTGGCCGTGGTCATGATGGTGGTCGGCATGGTGCTCATGACCGCCTTCTTCATGATGGCTACCACCACCACCACCACCACCACCACCCTTTCCCTTGCTGCTGGAGGCTGCTGCCACGAGATCCTTCTCCTCCTCGCCCAACTCCCGAGCGTAGGATACTGCTAGGCACAGGAGTGCCACTGCTACGAACAGTTTCATGATTGTAGGTTGACTGTGCTGATCTTCTATTGTTGAACGTATTTATAGTATTAATTTAGTTAGATGATGAGGAAAGCATTGTGTAAGTGTCGCGGCAATTCAGGGTCAAGAGTAAACGGCTTCCTCGCGGCGAAATTAATTTGACTGTCTTCAATATTTCGCGTGCATTTCCGATTTGCTAATAAATTGTGTTAAAAATTTTGACTGCATCAATTGTTAAAACATGATAATATTTTTATGTGAAGAAGCAGGGTTCTGAGTGTGTCTGTAGAGATATTAGATTTTGCATCATCAAATTAAATAAATCAATTGTATTTTCAGATTGTGTCTAATAGTGCATTTGGTAAGACCCGTTGGTAAAAAATATCCAGGTTAAGTTACAATAAAAACTTGAGTCAGTCTTTTTTAAATAAAATTTTATTATTCTAACGTTTTATTAACTTTATACTGTAAGCTTCATTCTTGTACACATATACCATTGAAAGTATGTACAGTGAACAAAAGAGATAAGTATGCAGGATCGTCGAATATAGTTGAAGTTTAGTAAGAAACCGATGGATGTTGTCGACTGTTAAATTTGATAAATGAGCTGTTTATTTTCTATTAATACAATTACATTTTATTCGAGAACATCCATCGTTTTCTTACTAAACATCAACTATATCCGACGATCCTGCATACTTATCTCTTTTGTTGACTGTACATAACTACATACTATTTTAAGTCATAAGCCTTTACCATTTTTACCTAATCTGCTAGACTCTTCCCAAATATTATGGGGTTGGCTTCTAGTCTAACTGGATGCAAATAAATACCAGTACTGTACCTGGAGCGACTGCCTATCTGACCTCCTCAACCCAGTTACTTGATAATATGATACCCCTTGGTAAAACTGGTTGTCAGACTTTCGGGTTTCTGACTATCCATAATGACCTTCCTTACATGATGGCTAACTTATCGGATATCATTTTATTCGCTGATGACACTTCCCTTATTTTTAAAATAGATAGAAAAGATACGGATGTCTTACATGTCAACGATAGTCTGGCTGTTCTTTCGAAATGATTTGCAGCTAATAATCTTTTACTTAATGCGAACAAAACTAAATGTCTTAAGTTCTCATTACCAAATGTACCTTAAGTGGATCTGAATTTAAAACTTGATGGCAAAAAACTAGATGCTATTACGGAAACTGTATTTCTGGGAATTACTTTAGATTCAAAATTACAATGGGGCGCACACATTAGAGCTCTTTCAGGTAGATTAAGTTCAGCTGCATATGCAGTAAGAAAAATAAGGCAGTTGACAGATATAGCCACAGCTAGGTTAGTATACTTTGCATATTTCCACAGTATTATGTCTTATGGTGTTCTGCTGTGGGGATCGGCAGCTGACGTAGATTAAATTTTCATTTTACAAAAGAGAGCAATCCGCGCAATATATAAAATGGGTCCTCGCGAGTCTCTTAGAAACAAATTTAAAGAAATTGATATACTAACTCTGCCTTCTCTTTACATTTTAGAAAGTATTTTGTATGTTCGCAAAAACTTAGGACTTTTCAAAATAAGAAGCGATTTCCATAATATAAATACACGCAGTAAAAATGAAATTGTGATACCTAAATTTAGACTAACTAAAACTAGCAAGTCATTTCTTGTAAACAGCATCCGTTTTTATAACAAGTTGCCAAAGTCGGTTACAGAACTTAGCGATGGAAAGTTCAAAACCCTCATCAAACGAGTCCTTATCAAAAAAGTATATTATAAGATTAAAGACTACGTTGAAGACAAGGTAGTTTGACAATAATTCCTTCTGCACATGTGGCTTCCCTGGCACCTCTTTGACGGCATAAGTTCTACGTAAATGTCTATTAACTGCTCTCAAATTACGATGTTTATTTTTTATTTGTACATACTTCTTTGACATAATCTTTTTATTATTTGACATTATATACAGACAATTTTAATTTTTCACTTCTTTATTAGTTGAAATGGCAATCATATCTCTTGGTTTTAGTAGATTTTTATATTTTGTTTATCCTTTTGATACATCCTTATTTTGTAAATGTGAGGACTTTGTAAGCCTTGTAGACTTTAGATCTGTAGACCATTTTTTATTTTATCAAGTACCTGGTACTTGTTGACAGGCCTACGCTGTCCTCCCATACCTACTGTAACTCGAAAACATTGTAAAAGCCAATTATTTTTAAAAGAGTAATCATGGAGTTTCTTGCCGGTTCTTCTCCATAGGAAACGACCAATTGAAACCGTGCACCTAGCTTCTGACGTTTCATAAGTGCCCATGTTGGTTTATGTGAAATAAAAATATTTTGATTTGATTTGATTCGACTGTCAAAGGTCTAGACTAGGTAGGTCTAGACTAGGTAGGTCTAGACTAGGTAGGGTAGGTCTAGAATGACAGCCGGGCCAAATGGCTTAACGTGCTTTTCGTGGCACGGAGGGGTCTCGGGATGTAAAGACCATTACCCATCCACGGACCAACCGCGGCAAGAGACCCGTGCCGCTGTTATTACTTAACCACGAACTTTTTTATGCTATTTTGAGAAAAACCATAACCTCATAAGGAACAGCTTTAAAATAGTTCCTGTGTATTTCTTACAAGTTAACAGTTTCCTACAATAGAAAAATAGAAAGGAAGTGGAAAAGTAGGTACATACGAAATACATTTTCCTGAAGTTTAGAGTAGTTTATACTTCTTACTTGTGGTCAGTTTATTCATTAGAAGTAGGTATGACAATCAATCAATCAATCATTTATTTCGCCAGAGATAGGTACGCTTTGGAATGGGAAACTAGCTTCATTTTTTCTGACTGACCGACTTCTTGACAATTCAAAAGTGCCTGTAAATGGTTTAATTGAAATAAATGCTTTGAGTTTGAGTTTGATGTTCGCAGGGGGCGTTCTGTAGTTTCTACCTAGCCTCATGGAAAGAAAGCATGAGTTTATGTCTGCATGATACCTATGACAATACATACTTAACATGCGATAGTTCTAGTGATATTTATTTTAGAAGTATGTCTTTATTTGTATGTATATTCTCATTATATTTGTTTAGTTTTATTAAGTGAATTGTTTATGATTTTTGTTTGTTTTTTTTTTATCTTCTTTACTCTTTCACACGCTGTCTACATCTCTCTATTTATTGTCCTATCGCAGGTATGCTGGAAGAGATATCTTATGACATAAGCATCACCTTTGTACCTATTTTTCTGTTCTGTTTTTTTTTTCTTGTCTGTTTATATATGTGTACATAAATGGTAAAATTAACATGCGGTATTTTCTGTGAGAAAAGACCAGACATGTTTTGGTAAATTTGTGTAGCGTTATTTATTGATATACACATATTGTGATAATAATAATGTGATCATTATCACAGGAAATGTCTAAACATTCCCTGTTATATTTAACACAATTATAACATAAAATCACAGTCAAAAAAATTGCGATAACAACTGACTTATCAGTTGATATATTATATCTACGATTTCCTTGTCTTCCGTTATACCTAAGTGTATAATTTTGACACATTAGTATGACATCATAGTTTTCTTAAAATATACCCCTTTATCTATAGACATTACTTTAATTTAAGTAATGATTAGCGAGTGTTTAACCATACATTTTTGACGTTTACACGTCTCTTAACTTTAACCAACGTTTACAAATAAACCCCATATTGTTCAGAAGTTTGGACTAAGCTCTCATTCGTATTGGTAATTATAAGTATTCTATATATTTTAATATAGCGTTCGCTTCAAACTTTCTGCATTAAAATGCTGTAGTATTTGGGCCAAGAAAAACAAATACATATAATTATAACAACTTTATTCGCACATTTTTGTAACGATGCTTATTTAATAATTTATAAAAAACTAACAAAAACCCGTAACAAAAATATAAAATAGTATCACAGCATATTTTTGGCATATCAGTGCTTTCCATGATGGAAACCCCAATCCTTGTGGTCGTGATGACCTCCCTTCTTGCCATGATCATGATGACCATGATGGTGTTCTTCATGTCCGTGGTGGCCCTTGTGTCCCTTGTGGTCTTCGTCATGATGGTGCTTGTCGTGGTGTCCATGCTTGCCATGATGATGCTCATGGTGTCCATGTTCGTGATGGCCGCCCTTCTTGTGATGTCCTCCCTTGTCTTCATGGTGTCCGTGATGATGGCCATGTTTGTGGTGCTTGCCTTCCTTGTGGTGGTCATCGTAGAAGTGATGGTCCTTGTGGAACTCGTCCTTGTGGTACTTCTTGTGGTAGCCGTCTACCTCTTCACCCTTGTCGTGGTGCTTGTGGTGGCCGTGTTTGCCACCTTTGTGGTGGTGTCCGTGCTCGTGATGATGTCCATGATGTTCATCTCCATCCCAGTGCTTCTTGTGATGGCCGCCATGTTCGTGGTGGTGTCCTTCTTTGTGGTGCTTGCCATGGTGACCGTGGTCGCCCTTGTGGTGGTGGTGATGTGATTTGTGACCTTTGTGTCCTTTTTCACCGTGTTCATGATGGTGGTCGGCATGGTGCTCTTTACCGCCGCCTTCTTCATGATGGCTGCTCTTTCCCTTGCCAGAGGCTGCTGCCACGAGATCCTTCTCCTCCTCGCCCAATTCCCGACTGTAAGCCGAGGCTAGGCACAGAAGTGCCACTGCTACTAACAACTTCATGTTTGTTTGTTGACTGTGCTGATCTGCTGTAGCCGAGGCTATTTATAGTTTATTCTTAGTTTGGATGATGAGGAAAGCTTGTTGGGCAAGCACCGCAACACTTCAGGGACAAGATCGAGACAACCGGTGGAGCGTTACACCGATTGCTGGGACAGTACAAATTACATTTCATTGTGATTTGCTACAGTTGTGTACACTTATTGCGATTGTATTGGAAATAATTAGAATTCAGTTTACATATGGCTGTCTAAATGTTTGACATTGACTTTCGCTGTTCTGTTACAATCCGTTTTGGGATTTGTTTAGTTATATTTTATTTATTTATGTTGATCATGAATGTGAGAGAAACCAATGAACCATTAAGACGTTGCCGCGATTCTTTTTTGTCCCAGTTATGGTTAATTTAACCGAATCTTAAAGACGGCGTGATGTGCCTATTAAAATTATGTGCCGTATCGTTGGATTGCCGTAGCAACCGTTTCTAATGATTTTATTGATGCTTACATTGTTGGCTAATTGTATTTTCTTTGTATTTATCTGATAAACACATTGGGAGATTTGACGATTAATAGCTTTATAACATTGTAAACTTCTTGAAGTGATTCGAAAGTTATAAGACTTTTAATCAGGCTAGTCATGGTTGTATATTGCATCCATTTATACAAGTTTGAACTCAATTAACCCTCGTGATCGTGTCATATAAAAGCACACACAGGTCTATGAAAACATAAAAGATTTGCAAAATGCTTACTCCATTGAACGGTACTCCCGTACCGTTCAATGGAGTAAGCATTTCACATACGGGAGGGAGTATTGCAGTCACAAGGGGTTGTCAATAAAAATATTTCTAGCTCGGTCCAGTTCAATTTTTCCGGTGCTGCATAAAAAGAACAATCTGCATTTCTCTGTCAAAATTTAATCAAAACAGCAATACGGATTGTCCGCAGTTGGTACCCGTTCTGAGGGTTATTCTGTAAACTAGAACTGTGGAAAGTGAATTGAAATGGTTCTTTTTTCTTTAATTCAAGTTGGTCCTTTGGTACAACTCTGCATATTGGGGGCTATAAATGTAAAAATGATAAAAATGAAACTATCTACAAAACATTAGTAAGTAGGTATATTGTTTTCTATTAAATACGAAAAATATAATGTCGGTCAAAATAAAAAGTGGAGTATGTCAAGCTATGTATAATTTTAATATTATGGATAATTATGTTCAGATAAAAATTAGGTTTTAGATTATTCTTAGATCTTTTGATGTGTTACCTATGCATATAGGAGAAACTTGGAATGCAAAATCTGTAAAAATTCCACTACATCACGAGTATGACGTAGTTTTTTAAAGGCAAATGAACTTGAAATATTAGAAATTACCACGCTTACGCTGTTGACGTATTGATTTAAATTGACGTCATTAAGCGTAAGTGACAACAACATTACAGTTGACCGCACGCAAATAACGGCTTGAACAACAAAATAGATTGGGTGAAGCTAGCAAAAAAGTGTAGCAAATGTTTGATCGTCCAGCAGGTCGTCGACACGATCATTTGGTTGGTCATTCATGTTATTACCGGCTACTAAGTTCTATCTCATTGAGGGGCAAATACTTACTTACTAAATAGGTACTTCTTTTATAAGTTCTTACCTGTCGAGTAAGTAAGTAATTGGTTTGGTCTCTTGTTTTTTGTCGCCATCGACGCGACGTGACGCCGCATTTGCTCCATAATATATTTGATTCTGTCTTCATCTTTAGCGATGAGAGCCACTGATCGGAAATAGAAATTTATTTTGTAACATTGACCTAGTAAACTCAATAACATCGTTTTTTTTTTGACTAAATACCGAGTAGTAACAAAAGTGTTAAACTAATTTTTTTTCTTCCGCCGGATATTGTGTTTCAAGGTCACGTTCATAGTTTAAACTGACCATTTAGTAAATAGTATTGTTGAACCATTCTTACGTCATGACTGTTATGTCTGTTGACAAAATGTATGATTGTATAATAATACTCAGAAATTTTAACGACATTGCTATTAAAACATGTATTTACACTTATGTCCTTCTTAGTGTTATTTGCCGAAGTCATAAGTCCATATCCTTTCCCTAGACATCCTTCCAGTTAGATATACTTAACAAAAAATCATTTTCTTCCTCAGTACTAAAAATACTGCCATAGTTAGCATCAGAATACGGCCGCCACTCAAAGAGGCTTTCGTCCAACGACCCTTTGGGGACAGGGGACACTGGCCCACCTAGCGGGCAAATATTTTTAGACTCTCCCTACCGTTTGTATTCCTAACTAGTACTACAAGTTAGGTGGAGTGGCTCCTTTATTTTCTTTAATCGAATATCCGATTAGCAGGGAAAAGGATGAGTTTGTTGGAGTATTTGGGTATAATCAGGATGGGAGCTTTTCTACCAAAGTCTTCGAGTATTTTTGTACGGACTGATGTTTTTGCGCTGTTGAGTTAGGTAGGTACTCTATATTAGACAATGAAGGGTGTAAATAGGCGTACAGAGTATCTATAAGTAGTAGGTTCATTATCTATGTCGACTGGATCCCTGAAGAATGGAAGTGAATAGGGTACAGACATTCGTGTTGCAACTTCGTAGAGATCTAGGTATTTCCAATAGAAAACTATTATAGACAAATTAGTTTACTGACCACAAGTACGACTTTAATAATGAAAACAATATTGTAGAAATATGAATGGCATGATTAGATTCTATTTGTTTGTGTAGGTTATTTAGTTAGTTAGTCATTAAATTTAGTACCTAATGTAAGTAGTTAGTTCTATAATAATATATATAAACACTAGCAGTTCCCCGCGGTTTCACCCGCATAAGTTTCGATCCCGTGGGAATATCGGGATAAAAACTGTGTCTGTACTAAATTTCATCTAAATCGGTTCAGCGGTTTAAGCGTGAAGAGGTAACAGACAGACAGACAGATACACTTTTGCATTTATAATATTAGTATGGATTTAATATTAATAATAAATCTACAATCTTACATAAAAAGATTGATTAGATAGTAATATTTTATAAGGATAACAACTTATATTATTATTATATGACCTATAGAGGTATGAGTACCAGGGTGTAAAGTTCACTCATCCTCCATAGAAAAGGGAGAATCCGCCGCACATCCATGTAGTCTTTTAAACGTAGCTAAAAATAAATGAAGTCTATTTTTTAAGGCTATCCGAATCTAAACTCACTACCCAATATTTTTATGTATCAAGAAAAAAAACTGAAATTCGCAATGGTTAAGTTTCATCGCCTATAAAACGACCGTAAACCTATCTATTTCGATATATATTGAAATAATAAAACCGTTAGCAGTACTATAAAGATATAACTTTTCGCTTTTTCCGTAAAACGTTGACAAATGGCCTGAAATATTGAATTTCAACCGTTACGTCTGTGTTTCTCGTAGTATATGCAGTTTTGAACACGAAGACACCAGTTTCTTCGTGTTCCTGTTTGGAAAAAGGCCTTTCCAAACTACCTGTTTTTGTGTTTCTTTAACTCGAAAAATTGCATATAAACCAGCGATGTTCATAAGAAAAATACATTCGAGACGACAATAAATATAATCTAGAAAACCGTAAAAACGCTTACATGCAAACGGCTTCTAGTTGGCGGACGTTTGGCGGGTTAGTTACGCAAATTTATTTTTTGTTACCCTTCTCTATCCCGCTGTTGGGCAAAGGCATCCCCCAAATCCTTCCAGGAACTCTTTTCAAGCGCCACCTCGCACCAGCCCTCCCGGCACGTGTCCAGGTCATCACACCATCTCTTTCTAGGCCGGCCTCGACGACGCCGTCCATCTTCTACGCAAACTTATGCATCTTAAACTCAGGAGCTTCTTCTTCTAAGCATGCCAATAGCAATATAAATGAACTTGGCCCAGAACGGCTACTTGTTTGGCGCCATCACCAGCGTCCATCAGTTCCTGTAACGTCGTTTTTCAGCGTTTTTCGTCGTTTATCGTCGTTTTTGGAACAACTCAGGAGCTACCACACGTCGTCGTTCCGATCCCAACCAGATTCAAAGCACAATAGATATTTGCCACTTGTTCTCCAAACTCAGAAATATTGACTAAATCTTCAGCAGTATCATCAATTTCCTCTGGTCATCTATGACCTGTCGCTATCTTAAAAAGTGCAATGATTACGCAAAAGCGTTGAAAGAGGAAACCGCCATGTCCTAGGACCAAAAATTTGAAGAATGTGACATCTACTAACCAGAACTGGGCCCGCGTGGTGAGTGGGCCCAGCCCCTCTCACCAAGAGAAGGCTCGTGTCCCAGGAGTGGGAACATTATAGGCTGATTATGTGGAGGTCACCATAAGTCATATGAAACCGCGTTTTCCTAGTCATGGTCTAGGTAGACGTTCCCAATGCGTTCTTTGTATGATATGTATGTTTATTTTTATCTATACGAATTCTCTTAAGCCACACACATCGGAAGTTGTGTACACACCTCTATAAATCTAGCGTGAAATAGAGCAGTACTTACATCGAAGTTAAAATATCAAATTCAAAGATACAATACAGGAATGTATGACAGCCACGTTCAGTATGCTCTGGGATTTTCATTGCAGTTATTCTTTTGAAAAAATTCAAACATACTGTATTGTAGTCTTTTCGAACTTATGTCACGCGGTCCAAATGTTGGTGATTTTGTACGAGTTTTATTTATTTTAGAAATCAATACCACTTGTTTCCAAGGGATTTCGGGATCTTTTTTTTGGTATCAACAACATAATCAAAATATATTGACATGCTAGCTAGCACCTGACGTATCGTTTAAAGGATGCTCACCTAATAGGTTATGACTGAATGGTTAACGAATCAAATGAGTTTATACAATACTAGTTTCTGCCCGCGACTCCATCCGTGGAAAATTTCTTGTCTTAACATAATATCCTATGACACTCGGCAATACTGTAGCTTCCCAATTGTGAAAGAATTTTTGTAATTAGATCAGCAGTTTCGAAGATTTTGTATAGGAATAAAAACTCACAAATTTTACCTCTTTATAATATTAGATAGTATAAATTTCAATAAGAAGGCCCTTTAGAACGAACTTTTTTTGTAAAAATGTTATTATTTTTCACTTTTTAGTAGTAAGTACCTACACCTACCTAAAAATTCGTATAACACTACTTGCTATGTAAATACCAGTGACAGGAAGTTATTATAACATAATCAATATACCTTTTTGAAGTCGGTTAATAAAATATAATATATTATATTTAGTAAAATCAACCCTTAGTCGTCTCACACAATAACATCGACAACAAAATTACACAATTCGTGTGCCCCACAGCTGAACTCAGGAGGATAACATTTTGTCGAACCCGCTGTCGAGTTTAGAAATAAATTTAAAAGCGTGCACTAACTTCAAGCCACGTTTGTTTGTAGGAAACTCCGCCACTGTGGAGAGGACGTGCCTTTTTTGATAATTTTCCCGAGTAGTGTAACACTTTTAAAGGTTTTGAAGAGGTAGGATGGAGGTTTATAAGGGTTTTTTTCTAATCCTAAATTAGTAGGTACTGAGGATGTTACAGAAAGTTATATTAATTGTTTTATTTTAATTTGATGTTACATAATATAATCAGCCCATAATATACCCACCCACTGTTGGGACACAGGCCGCCTCTCTTCGAGAGGGAGTGTGCTGTAATCCACCACGCGGGCCCAGTGCGGGGTTAGTATTTTTGGTCCTAGGACGTTTCCTCACGGTGATTTCCGTCACCGTTTTGAGAGCAGTGGTGATGATGGTGGTGATAACCTATGTTAATCCAGGGTGTCAGCTACCTCCATACAAAATTTTATCAAAATTGGTCCAGTCGTTTGAGCGTGAAGAAGGAACAAACATATAAACACACACACTCACAAACTGTCGCCTTTATAATATTAGTATGATTAACTGCTGGCTCATCAAGTACCTAAATGCCTATTACATTACTCAATTCAATTAATAATTTCACAAGCTTACTGACAAAAGAACGAAACAGCTAATATTTCACGCAATTTGACTCCATTCTAAAAGTTTTTTTCTTTAAGTGCCTCAACACTTCCCCGCTGCAATGTCACAGGGGTGCACCCCTACAGATAAAAAAAAACGAGGTAACAAACTTCGTAAAAGTTTTACACCCCGTATAATTGATCTCGGCCGGTCGTTCAACTTCGGGGGGTCCACAAACAAAATGTTCGCGTAAAAAATATAAGTTGATGCAAAAACTTGGACCAACATTCTTGATAGGAACCCCTTTCTTCCACACCATAAAACTTTTATATAGGAGGTGACGTCCCGATCGTGTAGTTTGTACGAAGATGATAAGGAAAGGGGGTTTAAAAATAGACTACATCTAAGTACGCGTTTTTCGTTTGTTTTGTTTGGTGAATATGAGACTGCGGGCTTTTGTTTGTGGTTTCGTCACCGTTTGAAAAAAATGTGGACCTACCTTATTTTTTTAATTTTAATGATACGTAAAATAAAAACCATGGTTCGGAATACATGATTATACAACATGGCCTAATTCATATATAAAAATTGGCAAAGTTAAACCCATATAAAAATAATGATCCTTTTATCCCCAATACTGATTTCATGAATATCTGTCTAGACTATGTTTTTATTAATAAAAAAACTTATGCAAAATTGATAACGCTATCAAAATATCATTCAATTTATTCATTCTATACAAAAAGAAAGATCGTAAAACAAAAATCTCTATTTATAATTCAGTGAAGTCTTGTCATAAAATGTTCATTGTCTCCGCGTCCTCTCGACTTTATACGTAAATGTAAGTTTTATGATCTAACTCTTGAGAAATAATAGCACAAAATAGAAGTATGAGAAGGTTCACTCCAAACACATCCTCATCTTCCTGCGGGTTAATTACACACATTAACACATTATAAATTGCAATTTCTTTCATTTTGACAATTCGACAACATTCATTGCGTTATTTACGCTGTCGAGCAGACGAATATTTCAAACATATGAAGTAATGGATTAGGAATTTCCTTCCTTTCTTTTGATTTTTTCTTTGGATTGGGATAGAAATTGTGCTTCTTATAGACTCCACACCAAACCCATCTATGAAAATTTTGTTGTATGACGTACAGGTGGATGTTGCGGGTCTGAGTTGAAAAGCGCCCATAGCATAGACCTATAATGTTCCCACTGCTGGGATAGGACAAAGTCCTCCTCTTTTCGAGAGGGAGTGGGCTATAATCTTCCACGAGAACCAAATGCGGGTTGGTAGACGTTTATTAATCTACGTAGCATTACCAATAACGTGATTCTCGCTATTACTAAGCATTTCCATATATTTTCCAACGAATTCCTTTACACTTTTTCATGAACATAATAATACACACACTATTGTCTACATTTATTTTTTACTTCTCCTTTCGCAGGTCTGCTGGAAGAAATTTCTTAAGAAATAAGCAGTACCTTTGTACTCATATCTTAATTATGTCATATCTTTATGTATTTTACTGTGTGTACATAAATAATAAAATAAATAAATAAATAAAATTCCTATACAATTTTCATGGCAACAAGGTTACTATTTTGCTTGATGTTCGTTGTACGAGATATGAATGAATGAATGAATTGCACCGAACCCAGCGTGTTTATAGAAAATATCTGAGTCTTTTTTTTTACAAATATGGCATCACTGTGTGTAGGCGTCTAGCTCGTCCCGCCATCTTCTATAGATAGGATTGGTCCACAACTCCACACTAGCTCAAGACAGAGAGGAGTGGAAAAGAAAAAAACAAAGGGTAAAAATAAATAATAACTAGCAGCGCCCCGCGGTTTCACCCGCATAAGTTTCGATTCCGTGGAAATATCGGGATAAAAACTATCCTATGTCCTTTCCCGGGACTCAAACTATTTCCATACCAAATTTAATTTAAATCGGTTCAGCGATATAAGCGTGAAGGGGTAACAGACAGACAGACAGACACACTTTCGCATTTATAATATTAAGTTTGGGTAAATATATTTTTTCACTGTGTTTTATCAAAGCTTGTTATTGTGAGGATTCTGTTTCTATCTCTTTATTTCGCAAAATAATGAAAGTCACGTTTAAATACTACAGCAGGTTACTCTTAAACATTAACTTTTAACGCGTTGTAAAGATTAATTTTTAATAGGCTTTTATATCCTTTTTTACTCAAATCTTCACTTTACTTTTGAAGCCGGATTTAACGGTTGTTTTTGACAGCATTTATAATATGAAAGTTGCAGGAATCCGCTAGATGCGAGAAGCGCAGAACCGGTCGAAGTGGAGGCGCTTTGAGGCCTAAGACCAGCAGTGGACGCCTTTCGGCTGAAATGATGAAGATGATGTGATTTCAGTAATATTATACAATAGTCACCCACTTCCATATTATCATAAAAGTACCTCCAAAACAAACCTTAAAAATATATAATTACTTCACGTTTTCTAAACAACAAAAGCTTTTAGTAAAAATATGATTTTTTAATGAAAATGCCACAACTCTTTGTGGTCACAGAATACCACTTTATTAGGTTAGGTTGGGTAAATGAAAATAAAAGCAACAGGCTACAGGGTCGGGTTACAGGACTACGTAGGAATGGCCTCCGAGAAACTCGCTAAGGATTTTATTAGTTTAAATAAGCTTAGGATGGGGTGTGTGTACATCTGAGGTTTTGGAGTGATTGTTGTTGTAGTTTGTTTGTGTCCTTGGCTTTATTTTGGTTGTCCTGAGTTTGACTAAAATTGGGTCAGTGATGTGTGATCCCCATTAAAGAAGCTTTTAGAAATTATACAGGATAATTCAGAGATGTTGACTGATATGTAAAACAGATTGATTGAAAGGTTTTGTACAACCTCAATTTAATAACTCAAATCTTCCGATTGTTTTTAATCTGAAACTTTAAGAAAGCAGTGTGTTTTGTACAGACGCCAGCTGCAGATCAAGCTACTAAAATCTGTCAAATTTCTTTAATAGATTTTCAACTTTATCGCTAAAGCATAAGGTTCAAAGTTGATTGGGAACATTTGACAGTTTCGGATAGCTTGATGTGCTGGCGTCTGTACTTAATATTATTATTCGATTCCCGGGTCAGGTACAGTGTAATTGGGTTTCTCCATCTGAGACTCAGTAGCAGCCCGGAGTCTGGATTTGTGCTCAGTTGATGGCATTAGGTTCGCCCCCTATTACAAGGGTCTTTAGCATAGTAGGCGAAATGTGAGTATAGCTATCTGCCTAACTCTTCGGGAACTACAGGCGCAATTTTATGATATACTAGCTTCTTCCCGCGACTTCGTCCGCGTGAAATTTCACCCCCCCCCCCCCCATTCACCCCCTTAGGGGATGAATTTTGAAAAATCCTTTCTTAGTGCACCCCTAGACCTCATAAGGAACGTACGTGCCAAATTTGGAATCTCTAGACCCAGCGGTTTGGGCTGTGCGTTGATATGTCAGTCAGTCAGTTCTCCTTTTATATATATAGATTATTATTATTTCCTCAGATATTACTCTTATTTATATACAAGAAAAATACGATACGCAGCGTGTTTTAACTGTTGAAACAGTTGAAGTACCGTAAAATGGGGTTACATTGATAAATTTTGATCAATTTTAAAATTCGAGGTTAAATATTTCTGTACTAAGAAGGCTGAAAAATTAACAAAAATAAATGTAACATCGGTTTTTTGGGTTGTAGGTATATGTTTACATTAAAGTAATATTTTTGGACACTCCTGTTTGAGAAATAAAAAATAATAATCATCGTGATCAGCATCATACTGACATCGGGGATACTTTGATCGCACTAGTTTTTGGTACGTATTTTGATAGTAACCCCTTAACCAAGTAAAAAACTAAGAAATATCGGTCCACAATTTTTTGTGCTGCCGTTGTTTTAAGATGATGGGGTTTCTTTAATAAATACAATTATAACTGATTTTTTTGTTCAAATCTATATATTTAAATCTAATAAAATTTAAGTTAAGTTAAGTTTTTCTTAAGTCGAAAGTTGTTATCAAAGTAAACCCGTAGTATCAAACTAACCCCATTTTACCGTACCTACCTCATTCAGCAGTAATCCCCTACTAAGCAAGTCATTAGATATATCATTTTCACGACCACACACTCGACGCACCCGTCTTATCTGGCAGCTACCAAACAAAGGGGAATTTTTATTCGTCAAACAAAATCGTCCGGTTTACCCACACTTGACGTAATGGCCCATTTGCCAGTTAAAGTACCGGTGGATTTGACGTGATGCGATAAAGGAGTGCCGTTTGTTTTTCACCTGTCGGGCTGTTGGCACCCGATGGAATGTTTATCGACTGCTGCGTTTTAGTGGGTGTTGTAAACAGGCTCTTAGATCTTGGAAGAATGTCTTGTATTTTTTTAATTTTTTAGGAGATAAATCTAAGATGGTAGATGCAAAAGATGGCGGGAAAGCGATAGACTATAAAACGTTTATTTCCAGTTTATTTCTCCTTTGTTTAACATCATGTGAAAGTGTCAAAATTCATTTGTCTCTTCTTGGTGCATTACATATTCTCATTCCTTTAGAGCTATTCTGTAATGCTATTCTGTAAAAATCTCACCGTGAAATTTAGGTGAAGTGAGCTTAAAGTGAGCTGTCAATATTGTCAATCCCTAGCATCAGGTGCAATGACAGCTTACTTTAAGCTCACTTCACCTAGTTATCACGGTGATCTTTTTACAGAATAGCACCGCTGTAAATATCTCACCGTGAAAACTTAGGTGAAGTGAGTTTGAAATGAGCTAGTGTCAATCCCTAGCGTCAGGTGGGACTTCAGGCTCACTTCACCTACATTTTCACAGTGAGATTTTTACAGAATAGACCGGCAGAAGGCCAATTCTCGTAATTTAAAACGTTCAAAATCTAGTTGCAGTCTCATATCGACGACAAACAAATGTCAAAAACTTGTCAAAATGTAGGGAAATTAGAGGTAGTTTTGACAGATTGAGACTGAGATCAGTCTGTGAACGTTCTTAAAATTACGAGAATTGCCCCTCTGGTGTGAAATTAAATTGTTTATTAAGTTAGTAGCATATCGGAATCACTTTTACACGTTATATTATAAAAGTTAAGTTAGATGGATTCGATAGATTAGATTTCCTATCTGACTATCCCTGAGAAGAAATGTTGAAACAAACTCAGGGGGGCAGGGGTCTCTTTTAAACTCCAGACATAATCTTGGTCAGATCATGTGAAGATAATGCAGATTAGATAGTACCTGTATATTATTTTTTTGGGTGGGAAATTATCAAATAACTTCTCCCGCTCTGGGCGGAGCGAGAGGGCGTGTCAGACTTTTACTGACTAAAACCCACCCGTGTTCCTTCAGTTGCCTGTAGCACGGGCCACGGCATCTCTTTCGAACAACCCGCGACCCTGGCAGGCATCGGCCCTAGCGGACTCCGTCAGCAAATCCGCGCCTACTGTGGCCGGGAATCGGCTATTGATTCCCGAAGCCCAGGGCGTCTCCTGCTGCGATGCAGATTAGTACCTGAATTGGTCTTTTGAGGAAAGAAACACACAGATTGATAACTGTATTACAAGGTCCTATGGAAAGCTTAAAGTACCTACAGTGGAGCCGTAAGCCTGTTTCCCAAACGATAGCAAAAAGATAAATCAAAACCTTTATAATGTATTCCAAATCCACCCCCACATGACCTCAAAATTCCACATCTTTATAATTCGTCCGAAAAATTCCAAATTCCTTCGTCAAATCCTTTCAGACCTTTGCATAATATTTCAAGTGCGCAGGTGTCCAAACGTGGGACCCTTGTCAGGGCGATTACCTGGCCTTCAATGGCTTTGCACTTTTATACACCGCTTTGTCAACCTGCAGGCGTTGGGTGGTTAAGGAAATAGCATCGGGATATTGATTTTCGTTAGGTTCTGTTGGGGTTTTTAAGGGTGCTGTCATTTCCATAGGATTATTGGGGATTGGTAAAATAGGACAGTGCAAGGTTTTATTGGAAATGTGTTTTTTAAGCAGGAAGCCCACATTGTTTGAAATATTTTTAAATAAACGTTCTATGAAAAACATAAAGATGACTTTGTAAACAATGGTTGCCGACAAACAGGAAATTTACTACTACTGCACTACCACAAAGTATTGAAAAGTAGTCTTGAAAATAAATGCAAACTATTAGTATCAATTTCCCAAAATTATTAGTGTAAATAATTTTAAAAATTCCAATGAAATATTGGTAACGACCGCGACTTACGAGATATACTTACGTCGTAGGTTCGAACCCTTTTTTTTTTTTTTTTTTTGTGGATGGGAAATCATCTAATGACTCCTCCCGCTCTGGGTGGAGTGGAAGGGAGTGTCAGACTCTTACTGACTAAAACCCACCCGTGTTCCTTCCTTAGCCCTTTATGTTCCGGGGCAGCGGTAACCCTTTCGGACGATCCCGGTACCCCGGCAGGCTTCGGCCCTGGCGGGCCCCTTCCTTTATGCTGGCATCTCTTTGAGGCGCGCGTGGAACACATACGCGCCGTCCGGCACGGGCCTGGTCCTGATCGGACGGAGAGCTACCCATTACTCTCCGTCCGCAGGCCCGCGCCTACGGCGGCCGGGAGTCGTCACGCGGCTCCCGACGCCCGTAGCGTCTCCCGCGGCGGCTGAGGCGTGCGGCTCTCTCCCTGAGCCGTCCCGCCACCTCCTTCGCTAGCATGACTGCTTCGCAGAAGGAGGTGACCGCCTCCCACTCCCTCTCGCCCCGGACCATGGCTTGAACCAGGGCCGGACGCGAGAGGTCGCCGCCGTTGCCGATCGCCTCTACGAGGACACGGCGGTGCTCCGCCCAAGCGGGGCAGACCTCCACCGTATGCTCCACCGTGTCCTCTGGGCGATCCTCGCAATGGTGACACCCGGGCGTCTCCTCCCGCCTGATGATATGCAGGAACCTCCCGAAACATCCGTGTCCGGTGAGGACCTGCGTCAGGCGGTAGGTGAGAACGCCGTGACGCCTCTCTAGCCACTCCTCAAAGAGGGGCCTTATCGCCACTATCGTGGCGTGCCCTGCGCTGGGTTGCGAAAGTCGCTCCTTCCATACCACCATGAGATCGCGCCGGAAGTCCGTCCGCTCCGCCGCTATTTGCCGCGGAAGCGGAGTTTCCCCCCGGCGTAGTGCCTCCGCGCGCCACTCATACAGGCGCGCGAGGACTATCGCCTCCAGATCCCATGGCGGCATTCCGGCAAGGAGGCTTGCCGCCTCGCCCGAGATCGTGCGGTAGCCCCGGATCAGCCTTACGGCTACCACCTTTTGGGGCGCGTTCAGGTAGTGGGCGGCTCGCAGCCGCAGTGAACGCGCCCACACCGGGGCCCCATATAGGGCCATGGACCGCACGAGGTTCGAACCCTGACAGGCGCTTTACTTTGTGTAAATTATTTCATCACCACTGCTCTCAAAACGGTGAAGGAAAACTTCGTAAGGAAACCGGCATGTCCTAGAACCAAAAATTCGAAGACATGTGACATCTACCAACCCGCACTGGGCCCGCGTGGTGGATTACGGCCCACTCCCTCTCACAGAGAGCAGGCCTGTGGCCCAGCAGTGGGAACATTATAGGCTGATTATGTTCTGTAATGAAATATTTGAAAATGTGCCAATATTACAAACTTCACAAAATGCTCATAACATAAGTTTCAAGACTTTAATATCAAAGATTTCTACTTAGTGATAGCAATCGTGACCAATCTCTTTTACGAAAAAATATCTTAAGATTAGTTCAGTATGCTCTAAAAATTTCAATTTTAAAAGGCAGAGTGATCAAGCCTACAAATAATGGGTGGAGTATAAGTATTGACATATCTGGTACAGTCAACAAAAGAGATAAGTATGCAGGATCGTCGGATATAGTTGAAGTTTAGTTAGAAACCGATGGACGTTGTCGACTGAAATATGCTGTTTGTTTTCTATTAATAAAATTAAATTTTATTCGAGAACATCCATCGGTTTCTTACTAAACTTCAACTATATCCGACGATCCTGCATACTTATCTCTTTTGTTGACCGTACGTACCGAGATAGTACTCCTAATTTCAAATAAGCTTGAGTTTGACCATTATCCTACCTAAAAAGAAGTGACGATAGATTGCATTCTCTTTGATAATCCTTTCAGCCACCAGCGCACTCTCAACGCGGCCATATCTTTTTTTGGAGGGAAATTGGTTCTTCTATAAGCTGCTAATAAAAACCTTGAAAAACAGGCGAAGTGCGAGTCGGTCTCGCACACGAAAGGTTTCATGCCACAAATCAAAAAACACTGAAAAAAACACGTTACTTTCATTTTTATTCACTTTATTTCATTTTTATTATGTTATAGCGGCAATAGAAATACTTAATCTGTGAAAATTTCAACTGTTATTACGGTTCACGAGATACAGCCCGACAGTCAGACGGACGGCCGGACGGACAGCGGAGGCTTAGTAATAGGCGTTTTTCTTTGGCTTCCTTTGGGTACGGAATCCTAAAAAGAAATACCGGGAGATAATCTTCATCAATATTTCCGTATCCGACTATACGCAACGGCATGAAATTTGCAGAGAACACTTAAAATGGAGGCTCAAAGCTTTCGACACTGCAGTGTGTCGACGTAGGTTCCTACTTGAGTGCGCGCCTTGCTCTAATATAATATGTATCACGTGCCTTGCGTATAGGCCTTAAGAACCGCGGAACTGAGGTGTAGGAAGTGATAAGATTTTCAAGAAACTTAGGTATCGTGATAGCTAACTCCGGTTTATTGTTTCAACATACAAGCACTGATATCTACATTATTAGTATCCAGCATTCTTTATATAAACTAATATTATAAATAAAAGAAAAAAATAATTACAAAGAAAAATAATAAGCATGGCAATGCCAATTATTTTTCTTTGAAACGTGCCAGACTGGCAGCATTGCCACGTTCAATGGCAATTGAACGTGGTAATGCTGCCAGTCTGGCACGTTTCCGGATGACAGCGATGCGGACGAGTACTTCGATGCCTAAATATTCAAGTCCGCATATCACTGGTCAGTTCCCCTCAGTCGTCAGTTTATTTAATTCGCCAGTTTCGTTGATTAGTCAGTTTCTCATCTATATTTTTGTATTTATTTATTCTTTTAATTTGTTACTTAGTTAGGCTTTTAATTTAGTACCTAGTGTTAATAGTTAGTTAAGAGATTATGAAAATAAAATGCAATACGTCTGAATATTATAAAGAAGATCAAAGAGAAAAACTTATTTTTTTTATGTTTGTTATGCTTTCACGCTAAAACGGCTAAACAGTTTGAGATGAAACTTGGCACGTAGGCAGACCATGACCTGTATTAGGAAAGAGGATACTTTTTATCTCGATATTCAGCAGCTAGTTTCAATAATAGTAAATATTTCCGAAAAGAAAATTACATTTTTTTATGTCTATGAAGTGCTTCGTTCACAGACAGCAATAGCTAAACTTAAGCTTACAATTATAAGATTTTGAATTTAAATTATCTGAAAAAACATCACTGATTCATATCCTGCAGATGGTTGTATCTCGTGCGGATTGCCCTATCCAGAACAAATGGATGAATATTGTGATGGGTGTTGACTAACATAGTGCATAAGATTTTACTAACACCTTTGATACCTGTAATTCTGATAATTTATTTCTCTGTGTTTTATTTAATTTACTGTATTTATAATTTGTAATTGTATGGATTGATTTTATCTGAAATAAATTGATTAATAATAATATCAATTATCGGAGTAATCGCACCTCTGAAATAAACTATTGTTTCATCTAAGCTTAACAATTTTAAGCGTCACTCCTTCCGAATTTAATTTGTAACATTACACTTTCACAATCGCTATTCTAAAGGCCCAACTCAAGCGTCTCCTCACCTAAGGTTTCGAGTTTCAGAATAATGTCAAAGTAAATTGCCATGAATTCTTAATAAGCAATACGGAATTAACACAACAAATGCATTAGGGAAGCGGTTGTTAGGAACGGTAGCTACGAACCGTTGTTACTGCGAATGTCTGTCCGCAAGAAGAAGGCACAAGAAAGGGGTCATTTCTGAGAGACAAGGAAATGGACCCTCTATTTTCGACACTGAACACGTTTCAACATTAAGAGGTAATTGATTAAATGTTGAAGTGATTACGGTATTAAAACAACAGAATAACAATTTATTCGAACGTTTGCTAACGTGCAATGGAGCGCAGTATTCTAGGCGTCAAATTGATAGACCGTATTCACCACACCACACTGCGGTCCAAAACACAGATTACTGATGTTGCTCAAAAAGCCACTAAGCTGAAGTGGGACTGGACTGGCCGTCAGCCGTATGCCCAATGAGCTGTGGGTAAAAATAACCACCACATGGAGCCCTGACACAGCTAGAAGGCGTCGCGGTAGACCTCGTAGAAGATGGCGGGATGAGCTGGAGAAAACAAATGACCAGTGGTCCACTTTAGCCCTGGATCGAAAGAGCTGGAATACACGGGGAGGGGCCTTTGCCCAGCAATGGGATAATGCAGGCTAACAGTAACAGAATGAGAAACACCGGTTGCTTACAAAAAAATGTTATATTTTCGCAGCCAAATTAACGTACCTAAAGCATAATAAAACTTTAACAGTCGGGGGACCCCCGTGAGGAGAACTTCAGACGTAGAATTTAATACGCGCTTTTAACGTAGAGCCATATAGTATAAGCTTTTAGAAGATCTCATAAAGTTGTCACCGTCTTGGATTTTCTTTTTGACCTCACTATTGGCTTCAGCGCCCTCCTCAACAACCATGAAAACTATCTCTGAGAGAGACATAGTCGCATGGAGGTGCGTAACGCTTTTTTGTTACATGTCTATTTTTACCAGTTTACTCCTAGCAGTGTTAAAGAACTTCGTTCCAATTCATCATCTGCCTAGCCTTTTCCCAACTATATTGGGGTCAGCTTCCAGTCTAACTGGATGCAGCTGAATACGGGTATTTTACATTGAGCGACTGCCTATCTATCCTCCACAACCCAGTTACTGGATAATGCGATAATCCTTGGTAAGACTGGTTGTCACACTTTCGGGCTTCTGACTACCCGTAATGACTGAAAGATCTACGAATGACAGCCGGAACCAACAGCTTAACGTGCTTTTCGAGGCATGGAGGGATCTTGGTAAGTAAAGGTGGTCACCCATCCACAGACCAAACACGGCAAGCGTAGCTTACGCTGATCGATCGGCCTGTGCGGCTATTATTATTTAGCCACGAGCCCCTCTTTCAACTTCGTTCCAATTATTTCCTTAAAAGACTCCCATATAACCTACCTGGGAAACACAATGACAAACTGTTGCTGCTACAGATATTTCAACAAAAAACCCGTTGTAATTACAAAATACATAATTCCTACAGTTTCCTTTATCATCGCAAAGTATCACGCCGTACATACAGTCATACGTAATTAATTGAAAAACATCTTTTAATTGAATTATCTCCACTTCATTGGCCTCGTATAGTTTGTTTTAGCAAATATTTGTTGTTTAAGTGCTGTATCGAATATTTCCACACTATTAACATAGACCACTTAATTAGTAAGTTGTATACGTACGTACTATTGTTTGTTGTTCACGGTTTCCGTCAAAAATTCATTAGGAGCGAAATTGTTTGCGAAAACATTCTAATTTGATTAAGCTTGCTGTAGAAAATTATGTTTTAGTTGTAACGTTGTTGGATGTGGAGAGTTTGGTATAATAATATTTTTTGAAAAATAAGCTTGAAATGAAATGTAAGCTTGTTTAATTTATTATTTAACAGATGAAAGATGAAATTCCACTCTAACCAGTAATCAAGCCCAAGGTTTTACGAAGGAATCTATAGAAAAGATATTAGATAGACCTCTTAGTGAAATGATTCCTACTTTTTTGCTTGCTTGTATTGAGTTGGTAATAACTGTCGAAGTTTTAGCATGCTATAGGTACCTACCTAACCTAAATGTCTGCTGTATAAACAGCGTAAAGCAACATTAACAAAAATAATTTCTTACTAACTGACTTTATACAGTAAGAAGAAATGTTTGTAAAACAGTAACTTTTAATGATTGAAAATACTATTTACTGAAAAAAAACAACAGAAAAAATAAAACTACCATTACTGTAATGTAAATACATAAGTTTCAATGGTTTGAACGATATCAAGAAATGAATAAAACTGTTAATTTTGTGACCTTTTAGCTACTTAAAACGTTAAAGTTTACTGTCGTGACGGTAACATTTTGCCTCAAGCTTTATCTGTTTTCGGATCAGTAAAAAATACTGTTTTGAACGTTAGGCTCATATGGAACTGTTTAAAGCAGTTCAGGTTAATGTTTTTGCTATTTTATTTATTGCTTATTTCTTTCAGTGTATAGACAGACGTACAGACGCACATCAAATTACCCGAAACTGTCAAATTTTCCCAATCAACTTTAAACCTTACGCTTTAGCGATAAAGAAGAAATTTGACAAATTGTAGTAGCTTGATGTGCTGGCGTCTGTACTTACCTCGTAAATAACTTGATTTTGACGTAGTTTTCCATTCGAAAGTTTCCTCTTAAGGTTTAAACTTTGTTTTCAGTGTTGAGTAGTAAACATAAAGTGTCGCAAGTTAGAGGGCACTTCTCTGAAATGTTCTTAAAGATTAATGACTGAGATCTCGAGAGTAGTGGTGCGAGTTTTTGAAACCACAACTTTTGAGTAAGTTCGCTACAGCCCGCGGAGCTCAATCTAATCTATAAATCGATAAATATTTAGACGTAAGCCTAGACCTTTTTCTAGTAGGTAGATTGCCAAGAAAAATATATAGAATTAAAAAACCGTACACGATGGGTTCCGTACTGCAAGGCATAAAACGCCGAATAAAATATGATGTTTGCATGGAGACCCCCTTTATTTTTTAACTTTATATTATTACTAGCAGCGCCCTGCGGTTTCACGCGCGTAAGTGTCGATCCCGTGGGAATATCGGGATAAAAATTATTCTATGTGTTAATCCTGCTCATATGTGTGCCAAATTTTATCCAAATCCGTTCAACGGTATACGCGTGACTAAAGTAACAAACATCCAAACATCTTCACAAACTTTCACATTTATAATATTCGTGTTATAATTTTTATCTTTTTGTTATAGTGGCGATAGAAATACACACTCTGTGAAAATGTCAGTTGTCTACCTATTACGGTTCAAAAGATACAGCCCGCTGAGAGACAGACGGACGGACGGACAGCAGAAGTTTAGTAATAGGGTCCCCTTGGCACCATTTCGGAATCCCAAAAAGCGTATAGAAAATATACTACTATACCATTGCCACAAGAATACTAGGAAAAATGGATAATATTAATTTCCTTTAAAAGTTACAAAGAACATTGAAAACATCATTTTCCTAGTAGTCGTTACTAGCAAAATTCCAAGATTTTTCTGTATCTGACAAACTATAGTTTCAGTAAGTACCTAATCTGATATTTTTCTTAACGGACTCCGCTGTACTTAAACCAGTAATATTGAGAAATCTTGTAATTTTCCTAGTAGTCATTACTAGCAGATTTTTCAATATTACTGGAACGGCAAAACTAAGAAACTGTAGGTTAAGTACACAAAAGAAGAAAAAGAAAGAAAAACTGTTTATTCTGCACAAACAAAACACACGTTACAAAAAAGGACATAAAAATATACACATACAACATAAAAGCCTCGTACTCAAGCATATAAAAACTTGACAATTTTATCCATTGCTTAATGGCAGGGCCAGGGACCAAAGACACACATTTTAAATTGACATTGACAATACAAATTAATCCGTGATGCGCCCGCAATACTGGCAGATGACAACAAAACAAAAACAAAATGCCAATTGCAGAGTGGAAAAATAATTACTTTTGTAATAAACAAACAACAATAATAAGAACAATTAAGCCGTGCGTCACATCTGTGAGCATGATGCTCAGCAAAATGCTGTGACATCGTGCAAACCTATCGTCAACAGCGCTGATTTGAAAACTACCTCTCGAATGACGTAATCCACCACCACCACTACCAGCGAGAGACACATTAACATATATTAAGAAATATATTAGTTTAGGTCTGGTCGGACGTCTGCACGCTACTGTGCGCCGCACGCTACGCTGAACCACACGTGCTGAACCGCATGCTGTACCGAATCTCATGCTGTACTGAACCGAACGCTATTATTGCCGTCCTACGGCCTTATCTTCAACGTCTACTCTGCGGAGCCTGTGCTCAGATAGATATTTACGTAGATAGATATTACACTTTATTATGTACACCATAAATAATACTGATATATCTATATGTTTAAAAATTACAAGGGGTTACACAATGGGCGGTCTACATGCAAAGCCATTACAAACTTTAAAGTCGGCTAAAAACCCTCAATATCTTTCACATTTTTAGCAACATCTAAGAAACATTTCTTCCTATCTAACACAATCTAATTCACTTTCCCCACACAGAAATAACGTTACCAACCCTGTTGTTATTGCAAAATTAATTGGCGTATAATTGGCCCCGTCTGGCTGGGCTATGTCTGAAGGCGTCCTGCAATTGACTGCTAGTTAATTAGAGTCGAACGGCGGAACAAACGGTGCACCTAGCCGGAATAAACGGGACTAAGGTGGTAGCGAATGATTCTGAATCATGACTGATTATATTAAACCATCGATGCCCTTAGTTTTAAAAATGAAGATCAACATCATATTTTGAGTAAATGAAGAAAAATGTATTGATATTTTTGGGCCGAGAATAAAACTTTGGTTAATCCTTTAGTAACAATAAGCTTGTCAGACATGTAAAACACATTTATTTAAATTTTCATGGTATAAGGGTTTTCAATTGACTGGTAGATAATTAGTGTCGAACGGTGTACCTAGCCGGATTTAACTGGAATAAGGTGGTATGAATGATTCAGAATCATGACTGATGGTGTTAAATCTTCGATGCCATTTAGACACCTTCGTTTTAAAATTGAAGCTCAAAATGACATTCATGAAAATGATAAAATAAGTCTTGACAATTATTGTGGACCGAGAATAAAGTAGTGGTAAATCCTCTACTTTTAATGGGCTTGTCAGATCATCAAAATATAATTAGTTTAATTTTTTCATGTTACTTAAAAGGATTCTGGGGAATCGTGACTGATGATAAATTGGAATACGTAGGGTATATTATTTATCCAAACTTCGAAGAAGTGAGTGAAGTAAGAAATACAGTGGATAATAGCTCCTATAAAATCCCGGAACCATAAACATACCTAACGATTAAGACTCAAGATTTAAGAAATTGCTAATTATTTATTGCACTTTGTGTTGTCTTGAAAAAATATTGGACCCAGGATAAACCCTTGACGAATCCTTTTTAGATTTAACAACCTTGAACACATCCGCAATAAATAAGTTTACGCTATTAGGTAATTCACTCAGAATACAGAAAAGTACAATTCAATTGATTGTCTATGTAACGTGAGTCGAACTACGGAATAAACAATGCACCTAGGTGGAATAAATGTGGTCGAAGCTGTATCAAATGTCTTATCAATATTGTTCAATGTAAACATGTTTGTCACAAATGTAATTATAATGTTGTATGGATTAATTGATTATGATTTTAAATGGAACGGAACAATGGAAGCCAAATAATAATGAGGACCGACCAGTAATCACACAGTTCAAGCAGGATTTATTAAAGTTTTTGTATTAACGTAATCATTTAGCATAATTTGGTTTGGCATTGGTTGTATTAGAAGACATAAGATGAACAACTAAGAAACCTGATCTGAGGTCTTTAATGTATTTAGATTTACTTATTAAGTACATCTATAGAGAAGCGTCACAAACGGAGGGAGATCGTAAAAAAATTTGGTCAGGCACATCATGACGTTCAGCAGTGAGCAGATAACTGAAGAAAGAAGGGGTTAGAGCATACAGGTACTTCAATAGGGAAAACACACGAGGACTTTAAGTTAGTAAAAAATCAATCTGTGTGGTTCTTTCCTCAAAAGACCATTTCAGACACCAATCTCCACGGTCTTTACATGATCTGACCAAGATTATGTCTGGACTATATATAAAAGAGACTGTGACCTCTGAGCTTTTTTCGGTCTTTCTTCTCAGAGCAGTCAGATAGGAACCGCTGACCTCATCTAGCTTTTAAAATATGAATGACGTGTAAAAGTGTTTGTACAAACCTACTTACTGGAAATAAAACCATTTATCACATATGCCATCATCATCCCGAGATAGATCCTAACCATCTGAACCGAATTTAATTCGACTGTCATAGTCCTAAAAAGTGTAATTAGGTACTTACAAAACATCAAAAACAGAATCAATTAATGCTGGCTAGGTAATGTACCTATAGAGGTATGAGGAACAGGGTGTAAAGTTCACTCATACTCCATAGAAAAGGGAGGATCCTCCGACCAGGCAGGTGTTGTGTTTGGCGGGCAACTACCGAATGATTTATGTCGGGCTGTTGTATATTATGCTAGTTGCGCGGTAAACTCTGCTTGCGAGATGCAGGATTTTGCGTGACGTCAGTATGACGCGTAGTTTGCTTGTGGCGTTGTAGATACCGCTACATACCCATACAATAATCAAGTGCATCACTTTGCTCCAATTATCAATTTAACTAATGACCGTAAAACAATAAGCTAATAATAACAATATAAGATAATCAGCCTAATAGTTCAATTAGGACATTTCTCAATCATTTATGGCCCAGTGGAGCCAACTGAGTCCACTGTTCATGTAATGTTGCTGCTAATTAAGACAGACATAGGCTATAGCTAGTTTGGACGTAGCACTTAAGCTGATTACATTATTGGAGTATTTGGTAACTTGGTTGTAATGTTGTTCTGATTGAATTTAACGGTAATTCATTTGAGGTTCCTTTGACACGTAATAGGGGTTGAAGAGTGATGCCATTCATCATAATATTAAAAAGTTTTTTACACTACAATCTTAAATACTTTTGGTAAAAGCCTCCAAATAAATAATTATTTTTTATTTATTTTCAGGCAACGTCCATTACATTAAATTAAGATTGATATAAAAATCACGCATGCACAATAAATCAATACACAAACAATGAAATCAAATCAAATATTAAACACATACAGATGTCATTCAAAACACCAACTCAAGAGAGCAGAGCAATGAATCTTTTAAAAATTTAGCAAATTCAAAGCATCAGGCGCTTTACAACAAAATCTACTTCTTCACAATCTATCTGTGCCTGAGCTTTCCAACTATATTTGGGTCGGCTTCTAGTCTACCTCGATGAACCTGGATATCAGTATTTTACATAGAGCGACTGTCTACCTGACCTGACCTACACGATACCCTGTTGGCAAGGCTGGTTGTCAGACTTTCGGGCTACTGACTACCCGTGACAACTGTCAAAGATCTACGAATCACAGCCCAGACCAACGGCTTAACGTGTTTTCCGAGGCACGGAGGGTTCTCGGTGTGTTACGGATGGTCACCCATCCATGTACTAACCTCTTGTTGCTTAACCTTGCAGATCGACCCTTGCGTCTGTTATTGTTTAGCCACGAGCCCCTCAAAATCTACCCCTTCACGTGAGAATAAATTCATTCAGGGAAATAAATTTTGTTCAGGCGTTTTTTCAGTAAGCAAAAAAACAGAAGACCCCACCTCGCACTTTCCCACGTAATGCAGGAACACTTATTAGCAATCTGCCCACCCATAAAATAGAGCAAGCGTGAAGCTATCAGACATTACCGCTTACCCAATCTCCAAGAAAAAGGGTCTTGTTAGTGATCGCGGTTAACTGCGGAACCGGATCAGGTAAACGTATAGAATTAATCACACAGACCCCGTGTGATAGCGCTGTAGTAAGCATTTGGTTATGTGTGGCTAGGAAAATAGCGGATATTGGAGTGGAGCGTTTTATTAAAAGGGGTACTTTATATATAAGGCTTTTAATAAGACGCTCCGCTTAATGGTTAAATCGCAAAATCCATATGTACGGTCACCAAAGGAGATAAGTAACCAGTGTCGTCGGATATAGTTGAAGTTTAGTAAGACACCAATGGAAGTTTAGGAATGAAATTTAATTTGAGAAAAAAAACTATTTGTTTTCTATTGATTAAGTAAAATTTTACCCAAAAACATCTATCCGTTTCTTACTAAACTTCAACTATATCCGATGATCCTGGTTACTTATCTCCTTTCGTGATTGTGCCTACTCCTATATACCACAGCACCATGAAAGTCATCACAGACAAGTAGTATTTCCATAGACTACTCGCTGTTTTCGTAGCCCACCCACAGCTACTCACTCGCTTCGGACCTTTTCTCAGTCAGAATAGATTCTCATTCAATTATCTAAATGAAATCCGGATAAAGCTTGTGATCTCGCGACGTTAACACAATTTGCGCCGTCCAACGCCGGAGGAGAATTAAGAATCAAAGTTTTGGACTTAGTAATCTAATAAATGGATCCAAGCATGACTTGTAGTTTTTTTTTCAGTACCTACCTTCGTGTGTACAACCACATGTTGTTTTGGTGGGTTAGTTTTTGAAATAAGGTTGGAGAGATTATTATGACGTCAGTATGACGCGTAGTTCGTATGTGGCGTTGTAGATACCGCTACAATATTTTGGATTTTGCTGTGTTAACAATTTTTTTTAAGAAATATTGGTAAAACGAATTAACTGTTTCATAGAAAAGTTTTTTTAAATAACTGACGAATAAATTTCAACGTTCTGGTGGATCCAGTATCATTTATGAATTCATGGTAAGAGTTAGTGCGCCGATGTCCCTTACATGTCTGTACTTATACATAAAAGTGAGTATAGTGGTGTCTACACTAAGCTATGGCTAAAGAAAACCGTTACTTAAAAAAAAATTAAAGCTATTTACATAAGTAGGCACATTGAACAAAAGAGATAAATATGCAGGGTCGTCGGATATAGTTGAAGTTTAGTAAGAAACCGATGGATGTTGTCGACTGAAATTTAATTTCATAAATGAGCTGTTTGTTTTCTATTAATACAATTAAATTTTATTCGAGAATATCCATCTGTTTCTTATTAAACTTCAACTATATCCGACGATCCTGCATACTTATCTCTTTTGTTGACTGTACCTACAAATTTGTACGGAACCCGCGGTGCGCGAGTCCAACTCGCACTTGACCGGTTTTTTTGTTGATAACCGTCCATAAATTTCTGCACTAGAGGGGGGGGGGTCTACAATCATGTACTAAATTAATGTTTCCAGTTTGCGCGTCGAGGTCCTTGCTACCCTGTTTAAGTACTAATGAAAAGCTGCGCAGAGTAATACAACCTCATAACCATATAATAATTTCCCTCCACGAAAATGAGGCACCAAAATAAATCCAACCTTTGCTTACGTCATTCTCGTCGCGCCTTAGCGCTTTAAGCCGGATGTAGAGCACACACCGCCGGAAGCTGCCGTACACACCGGATATGATGTACAAATTCCTGATATCCGCCAAACCAACAGTGCTTATGTTTGTGCTCAGGTTTTCAAGTTAAAAGTTAAAATAAGAAGGATTTAGGAGAGAAATTCAATTATGGATGTAACTAAGAATTTATTCATGTTTTTTTGTGGTATTTTCGGATACACGTGTTTCGTTTTTGCGAAGGTAATGATGTTATAGCATAACATTATTTCTGATCAAACTTGTAATCGATAAAAGAGCCGGAATTAACCGACATATTCACAGCTTGCAGAGTAAGCAAACTGAAGTGGCAGTGGGCTGGCCATATGTTTGTCGATCGCTGGTGGAGCAGATGAGCCCTGGAGTGGAGACCGCGTATCGGCAAGCGTAGTGTGGGATGCCCTCCAGCTAGATGGGCCAACGACCCAAAGAAGATGGTTGGGACAGACTGGATGCGGAAGGCAAAGGATAGGGTGTTGTGGCGCAGCCTGGGAGAGGCATATGTCCAGCAGTGGACTGCGATAGGCTGAGTTGAGGTCAAACTTATTAAATCATCTTTGGAAATGAGCTTATAAAAAATAGTTCATAACAGGTGTGACTATTTTTTCTGAACAAAATACAACCCGGTGAAAATTTACATAAATAAAATACAAACAAAATATAAAGAATACTAATAGTATAAAGCGACAATTGCTCAACAACTAAGAAGCTGGACCTCTTGGAGAACTGCTTAAATTCAAACCCCATCATCAGTCTGGTAACCGGTTGAATGGCGTAATTACAGACACAATTAATAAGCCATTGTGTCTCGCGTGGATCCACGTTTACGCATACGAAGGGTTAAACCAACTGAACTGTTAAATCAATTGACCAGCTATGCATAATATATCTATACTAATAATAATCTATCTCATGTTGCCCCCTTGTCGCTACGTCACTATGTGCTAGCGACCGTTTCCGGGGGCCCATTATGGAGTGTGCAAGTCACCCCCTGCCATTTTATCCGTGTATATATAAAACATTGATCAGGCAGGGGTCATAGTTCTTCCATAGTTCTTGGTAACCAGTCCACTTCAGCCACCCAAACCCATAGTCCAACTTTTTATTTTTCCTATCCTACAATAGTCCTACACCAACCGGGGGTTATCCTTGGGTGCACTTGCATAGTGCATACAGGGATAATCGTCGGACGGTGCCGCATTTCATTAAAATTTCCTAAGGGGCCTCTGCGAGTTGGCTTCGGCCCCTCGTACGCCTCCCAAAGGACCGGGACCCCATGGTCCCGAGATATGTAAAATCAAAAAAAAAAAACAAAAAAAAAAAAATATGTAAAATCATCTATATCTACTAATCTTAACTAAGCTCGCGAGGTTGTACACAACACAAAAAATGCCCAACACGCCTAAAGAAGTTTTCGCTTCAAAAAGTTAGAAATAACGCTAAGAGACAACAAAGTAATAGCACGGGCAGGCAATGCGATGCGGCGGGTTTGGTCGGGAGAATAAGAAATTTCACGGAGACGAAATCACGGGCAGAAGCTAGTTAAAAACAAGCTTCCTAAATGGCAATAATGGTCTAATCAAGGCCATGATTACCATTTATGTCCAAATCCGGACATAAATGGAAATAATGGTCCTGATTGGTCCAAAGAAACAAAGGCTAACTTAACACAAAAGTACGTATCTACAACCTTCCACTTAATTCCAACCCCTCCAGTAAACGGAAAAATAAAACCGACGAGAAATAATTAAATCCTTTGAGCGTTTCTAAGAGTATAATATAAATGTGAAAAAAGGAGAATTTAACTGAACATCGTTAGACGAGAAGAACGTTAATTACCGGAACTTCTCCAGGATTAGTACATCGATAAGACTAAAAGATCTTTGTTTAATAAAGCTCCTTTGAAACCGCTTTCTGTAAAGCTAGTGATTATCTATTTTGTAAATATCTCACCGTGATAACTTAGGTGATGTGAGGTATCAATAGAGTAGATATTTTTACAGAAGGTGAAATGACAGCTCACTTCACCTAAGTTGTCACGGTGAGATTTTTACAGAATAGACCCGCTGTTAGGGAAATTCATTGTGAGGCAAATTGTCACAATACGTCAATTTGGCATGTCATAGCCACAACTGTCAAAGATGGACTAAGACAAAGTTGGTTTCCCATCCAGAAAAAAAAAAGACAAAGTTGGTAGTCAATTACATTAATACACTTTTTCTGCGGACGAATTTTTTATATGATTCCTACCCCCCACTTTTTACCCGACTACGGAAAAGTCAAAGGAGGGTTATGATTTTGACAAGCTATGTATGTAATTATGTATGTATGTTGTTGATTATAATATGAAACAAATGGTATATTCTTTTATTTGGTATACAACATGTGCAAATAAGAAGTCTTATTATGTTAATAGGCATGTAAATACGTATTTAATTAATCTTATACTCTCTCTCTCTCTCTCTCTCTCTCTGTTAGTGGAAAGTGACACTAAAAAGAATGCACTTTATACAGGAAATTAGATACAGACGGCAGCACATCAAGCTACTACAATCTGTCAAATTTCTTTAATAGATTTTCAACTTTATCGCTACAGCATAAGGTTCAAGGTTGATTGGGAAAATATGACAGTTTCGTCGAGCTTGATGTAAATAACTTGTTTTGTACAATGTTATAAGGGTCTAAGTTAGATTAATTGTTTTGGGGTTAGGCTGTATTAACTGCATTTTTTAAAAATAAATATCAGTTCAAGGAAATACTGGATAACACACCTTATGGAGCCGTCTCCACGAGCGAGAGAATCGCGGCGATAATCTCGCCGTGCCATCAAACTTTCGCCGCGATGATATCGCCGTGTGGAGACACGTTCTAAGAGAGTGTGTAGAAATACGTGGCTCAACGATGATATCGTCGCGATTTTCTCGCTCGTGGAGACGGCCCTTATGAGTTATGGCATAATACTATTAGTGATCGATGATAATACTAACTAAATAATTTTACTAAGTCTTGAGCTTAACTTCTCAGATTCGTATATCTAATTATGAATATCGATTGTTTTGGCGACGTCATGTTTTAATCCTTAAGGTTTGAGTATATAAGACGTTGGTGAAATAGCAAAAGTCGAGTAGTCTCCACAACCTCGGCAGGTTCCCACATCACCTTACAGACTGGAGTAGTTCGTTTAACGATTTTCTCCAGTATTTTGTAATTAACATCTACGGCCGAGATTTCTCCTGAACTTAAATTGAAAAAACTGCAACCAACATGGCGATGGCTGATCACGGACCTGGAATGGCAGCCCTGCAAGCTTGGGGAAGCCAAGCTGCGGTGCATGGAGTGGCGAACCAGACCGTCGTGGACAAAGTACCAGCCGACATGCTTCATATGGTCGACGCTCACTGGTACCAGTTTCCTCCTATGAACCCACTTTGGCACGCACTCTTGGGATTCACAATCGGCGTTCTCGGATTGATATCTATTGCTGGCAACGGCATGGTCATCTACATATTTTCAAGCACCAAAAGCCTGAAGACACCGTCTAACCTGCTGGTAGTGAACCTCGCTTTCTCCGACTTTCTCATGATTTGCGCTATGGCTCCGGCTATGGTTGTTAATTGCTACTACGAAACGTGGGTATTCGGTCCGTTTGCCTGTGAACTTTACGGTTGCGCTGGTTCACTATTTGGATGTGCATCTATCTGGACCATGACAATGATCGCCTTCGACCGCTATAATGTCATCGTGAAGGGTATCGCCGCCAAGCCAATGACTAAAACTGGAGCTCTTCAGCGCATACTTGGAATCTGGCTGTTCTCACTTGCATGGACCCTTGCGCCATTCTTTGGCTGGAACCGGTACGTGCCTGAGGGAAACATGACGGCTTGTGGAACTGACTACTTGTCAAAGGATTGGTTAAGTCGCAGCTACATCATGGTTTACTCTGTGTTCGTGTACTTCTCACCACTTCTGCTTATCATCTACTCCTACTACTTTATCGTACAGGCTGTAACCGCTCACGAAAAGGCTATGAGGGATCAAGCTAAAAAAATGAACGTGGCTTCGCTCAGGTCATCTGAAGCGGATAATACCAGCGTTGAGTGCAAGTTGGCTAAGGTGGCTCTGATGACCATCTCCCTGTGGTTCATGGCATGGACGCCATACCTTGTGATCAACTACACGGGTGTGTTCGAGAGCGCGCCCATTAGTCCTCTGGCTACTATCTGGGGCTCACTGTTCGCTAAGGCTAATGCCGTGTACAACCCTATTGTTTATGGTATCAGCCATCCTAAATACCGTGCTGTTCTATACCAGAAGTTCCCAGGACTTGCGTGCACGGTGTCTCCTGATGAGGGCGGCTCCGTCGCGACTGGCGCCACCGTCGTTTGTGGTGATAGGTCTGAGAAGCCTGCTGCATAATGACACTAACAAATATGCGCTTTATAAATAAAAATTTATAAATAATACAATATCAGTGCGAAAGTGATAAAATAAATAAATATTCCTGAGCATACTATCTCATTGTGTTTTAATATATCCCAGCTAGGCTCAAAAGCACTCTCAAATGGACCCATAACCTGCTATTTAACTAGTACTAATAACTCATTATAGACAGATTACCTATCTATCTAGTTCTTTAATTAAATATTTAAAAGTAAAATTCGTATTAGTTTTAATTAAAAACTAAAATTTATGACTGAATATTTAGTTGAAACTATAACAATTTTTTTTAATCGTATGTAGCGCTAAATATCACGCGAATGACAACAGAGAGAGTAACAGATTTTTTCGTGACTAACCACCTTTATGCAATGCATCAAAACATAGCAGGATTGCTATCAAAAGCTGACTCTCTATCTGTCTGTCTGCAAGAACTATCAGAAAAAGGCATGGAAATTGACATTTTATGCATAACTGAACATTTCATGATGCAGGGATATGAGAATCAATTATGCATAGATAATTATTGTTTGGCAGCATGCTTTAGTAGAAAAGAAAGTAAAAGAGGTGGATCGTGTATACTCGTGAAGAACGGACATCAATGGAGAGAAATACCGAAAATTTCTAAAATAGCTTCTGTTGGTGCATTCGAATGCTGCGCCATAGAGCTGATTAACCATAACACCATTGTTGTATGCATTTATAGGATACCTAATGGCAAAAATATATCTCAATTTTTCGAGAAATTATTAACACTGTTAAAGACTTGTACTAAGAAACAACAAAATATTGTTATAGCGGGAGATTTTAACATTGACATATTAAAAAAAAACAATAATACAATAGAATTCGAAAATCTGCTATTAAATTTTAACTTAAAACTAGCTCTTAACAAACCCACACGATTGAAGAGCCAAACCTGCATAGACAATTTTGCTCATAATTTCAGTAAGTCCTGCAAAACTATAATTTTCGAACTCGCATTATCTGATCACACAGCGCAACTTCTCAAATTCCCCGTAAGCAAAATTTGTGCAATTAACAAGTGGCGTATAGAAAGACGGGATTATAGTGAAGAAAACTTAACTAAGTTTAAAAATCATTTAAGCAGCTTGACATTTACAGAGGTATATAATGCTACCGACCCCAATATTGCATATAACGCTTTTTTAGATTACTTCATACTGCTTTATGACTTATGTTTCCCTCACATTGGGATAACGGTAAATTTAAAAAAAAAAGTAAATTGGGTATCTCGTGGTATAAAAATTTGTAGCCAAAAGAAAAGACAACTACTGTGGAATTATAGATTAAAACCTAGTCAAACAAGTAAAATGAGTTTAAAAAGTTACACCAAATTATATAAAAAAATTATAAAGCTGACACAGTGCGCCCAAAACAATTATAAAATAAAAACATCAACAAATAAGTCCAAAACGACTTGGCAAATAATTAAACGAAGCAAACTTAATATACCAAAACCTACTATAGAAAAAATTAAAGTTAATAATGAATCGATCACAGAGCCCAAACCCATAGCAGATATCTTTAACAATAATTTCATTGACAAAATACAACCCATTGTAAATGCTGGAACTACAGTAACACAAAATATTTTGAATAGACGAGACTCTATGTTTATGGCACCGAGTTCACCATATGACGTAATAAGAATCATATCAACACTCAAAAATACAAATAGTGTAGGCTACGATGGAATTTCCACAAAAGTACTCAAAGCGGCAGCTGGCGTCATTAGTCCGCCGTTAAGTTACATAATTAACTTGAGTATCAGTGCTGGAATATTCCCAATCGCACTAAAGACATCAATAGTAAAGCCATTATTTAAGAAAGGCGATAAAGAGTTGATGATTAATTATAGACCTATATCGCTCATCCCAGTAATTTCCAAAATTTTTGAAAAATTTATTTATAAACAACTCAACTCATATTTAGAACACAATAAGATCCTCTGCAATGAACAAAAAGGTTTCAGGGAAAAAAAGACTATTAATATGGCAATTTACGATTTTTTATATACTGTGATGACGAATATGGATCAACATAAACAGGTGTGCAGTATATTCTGCGATATGACTCAGGCGTTTGATTATGTTCAACACAATATATTACTTAAGAAACTCGAAGCATATGGCATTAGGGGTAATATATTAAAACTATTTGAGTCATATCTTCAAAACAGAAAGCAAATAACGGAGGTCAGTAGGGTAAACATAACTACAAAACGAGAAGAGTCACATCGGTCGCAAGAACGTGAAGTTGGGTACGGTGTCCCACAGGGAAGTGTTCTGGGACCTCCTTTATTTACATTATATATTAATGACTTACCTAAGTCCACAGAACAACCTATGAGTCTTTTTGCCGATGACAGTGTAGTGACAATCGCGTGTAAAAATCGAGACACATATAAATCTGACATTGATAACTCACTAATTGCAATTATAGAATGGTTAAATAATAATAATTTAAAAATAAATTTAAATAAAACTAAAATCATGCACTTTAATCAGCGCTCATTGACATTAATTAAGAACTTAAATATAAACTATGATAATAATAACATTGACGAAGTTGATACAACTAAATTTTTAGGACTTATTATTGACAAGAAATTAAATTGGAAGGCACATATAGATACTATCAGTAAGAAAATAAGTACCTCAGCATATGCTCTTCACAAACTGGCAGCAGTAATTAGTAAAGATGCTTTACTCACCGCATACTACGGCTTGGTAGAGTCCATTTTAAGATACGGTGTAATTTTTTGGGGTAACTCGACTGACCGGGAACTTATATTTAAAACTCAAAAGCGTTGTATTAGGTCGATGTTTAAACTTGAAACCACTCAGAGTTGCAAGCCTTACTTTCAAAAATACAAAATCTTGACCCTGCCTTCACTATATATATTAGAAAATGCGATGTTTGTAAGATCCAATCCTTGCCTATTTTCTCGCATGGCAGATCGATTCCCTCGTAATAGACGTGACAGCACCCAAATTTGCCTACAACAATATAGAACGGCACTTATGCGCAAGAGTGTCTTTTGCATGGCTCCAAAAATTTATAATAAACTTCCAAAAAACTGGAAGCAGTTAAATGATGTAGTTTTCAAAAAGACAGTAATAAATTTTCTAGCAGAGAAGGCTTATTATAATTTGAATGAGTTTTTAGATGAGAAATTCTGATTATATTTTACATATCTATGTTTTATTATATAAATAATTATTACAGATTAAATTATGATTTTATGAAATACTTTTGACATGACTGTATACACTTTGACATATATTATTAATTCCTTTTTATTTTTAATTATGATTTATATTTTTTTTACTTATGACATTCATTGCTTAGTTGCTGATTGTGCAGTCATAGATTAAATTGTTTGAATGATTGTTTGATTAATTAAATGTTAATTTTTTGTTAAATTGCCTTCTCTTGAATTGAAGGATATATTAAAAATCACAATTATTATTATTTCAAAACATTTGCACGCCATAGTATGTGGCAAACATGTCTGAATCAAGTTTGTTTATGTTATCTATCTTGCATGCACTTATTATTATTGTATGTATACACATGTTTGGGCAAATAAATCTAATCTAATCTAATCTAATCTAATCTATGTATATTTATACACAAAATTTTGAGTTTGACTAATCACCCGATTAAAAAAAAATGTGATTAAACCCAACACTGGTATTTATGTACAAATGTTCATGTGTCTCAAAACTCAACTAGGTACTCTTCTTATTTTAACAAACGAGGTATCGTTGAAACCATCATATTTTTGGTTAAAGGCTGTAATAGTATCACATAAAATCTAAGATGGCGGCTTACAACGGATGATAAATGTTAACGAGACTTTTTTTTTATATTGTTTGGTATCTAATGATGGTCATAAGAAGAACTCTCTGAAAATGTTTTCCTCTTAAGGGCCATTGTACTCATCATTATGAACAATTTATTAGTTATCTATAATTATTGAAACATAAACCCCAAAAAAGAATAAAAACACTTATTTTTCAGTCTGTTTTCAGCAACACTAAACTTTATCTAAAATGTTATATAGGGTGCTAACTAATCATAGTTATCGAATTCAGTAACTTAATTCTTATCTTTTTTTATTATTCTATTAAACCTTTTACCTCCTATTACCTACCTGTCTCTATCAGTAGACTATAAAATAAAATAATACAATTAAATCACAAAACAGGGGGTCTACTCCCTAAGTCCGTCAACGAAGTGAACGGCCCGTCCGACAGTAGCCCGATACGTCGGACTGAACCCTACTCCCTAACGATTTCGGATTCATCAGTTTCAAACGGAATCATAGACAATATTCGTGAACGAAGGACGCATGGCGATAGAGTTGCGTTATTTTACCGGTCGATTACCGGTTTACTTATTTTGTAGTTTTTTAGCTTATTAAACAAAAATTAATACTTTTGTCGTTAGAAATTGACAACATATTTTAAAATATACTTTTTATTATGTCTTAAATATAGAATTGAATTATTTTTGCCATTTTTGTCCGGAAACCGGCATCATCCTGTTGATACCTTTGCCTGTTTACTTTTTGAAGGAAATTTTCAAATGAAATGTCAAAGTATAGCACGGGTTTTTCTATGGCTATAGTAGGTACGATGTTGATGCTATGCATTTAAAGAAGTGACTTTAAAAAAGTTCATATACTTTGTCAGCCGGGAAGTTTTCTGTATTCTAATTAGCTTTCCATTCCATGGTTAATTGTGTAAAATGTCCCCAACCGCTGCAGCAACTCACTGGCAAATTGAGGCCCTTCTCGATTTTATGGGTGAGAACAAAGAATTGGCTCGCGGATTATTGAGGGGTGCCGACGGGAGAGTTCGCTCAAAATGGCTGTGGGAAAACCTGTGCAACTCCCTTAACTCAATGGGAAGTTGCACTGAGTTGGGAAGTTGCACTGAGTCCGTCGAGCAGTGGCAAAGAGTGAGGATCCAAAAGTAAACAAAGACCACAGTAAATGGGTGGGACGGATTGGTAATACAGCTCAATAAGTTGCAGAAACTTTAATATGTCCTTACTTTCATTCTTGGATCAACACCACTTCGGCGTATGTGTTGGAGCAAAAGAGGTATTAAATCCGCACATACGTCTTCGAATAACTCCCGAGTGAGCCTATAGTTCCCTATGAACTCGACGTCGGGAATACTCGCCAACCTAAAGTTTTGGCGTAAATAATATCGACGTTGCCTCCGCTCTTCCTGTAAAGCTTCTTCAATCAATAAAAAAGCAGCCATAGTTTGAAATTATTTTATTTTAGTAACTTTCGTCGATAGCACGAGAACTATTTTGATGTCGTATCAACTGACGTAAGTATCCGTCAAAACCAGTGTCATGTTCAACTGTTCGGACGGGCAAAAACACATCGGGAGTAGGGACAACAGTCAAATCGCGTTGTCATTCATTCTTCGCTCGGACCCCGAACGATTCATCCGTTCGTAGGTCATAGGGAGTAGGAAACGCCCGTAACGAAGCCCGAAGCGACGGACTTCGTGCTTAGGGAGTAGACCCCCTGATTCAGCGTTTTTTCTTCGTCCCCAACTAAAGGTACTCAAACACTAGGACATGCAATTACTGAAACGATTTTATTGTTAAAACACTTACAACTTGAAGCAATAGAAAAATTCCACTACACAATTTTAAACTAATGATTGTATTTCATGAGGATAGAACTTATTCATTCCATCGCATATCGCTTGAAATAGTTTGTCTATGACAAACCCTTTTTTTTGTCATAAACCAGGCTTTTTCAATGGATGTTGAAGTAAACAGGCAATGTCTAATAATTTTTATCTTAAAATATTACAACTTAAAATTCTGAGCGTAAAAACTCTTTTGGGGAACAACAATGCCCGAATCACTGTGATTGGCAAATGGAATAAATTGTGATTACAGTAACTTACTCGTATACAACGTGGCAATGCTGCCAGCCTTTTGGGCACGTTTCCTGTTGACAGTGATGCGGACGAATTTTTTAATGTCCTTAGATTATTTTCCCTCCCTTTTTATATACTTGTACATATTATTATTTTAAGACTGTTAGCTTTTTAAATTATGTAAATAAGTATTTGAATCTGTAATAAAAAAAAACAACATTAAATGATTGTAATAATAGTTTTAGAGAATAAACAACGAGTCCGGGGAATTGGAACAGACAACCAGTTCTATACTGACAAATAAAATAATTCCGTTCAAAAACATAAAAACTGCTCCTGTTCTAAATACATCATTAATACTTAAAACATTGCCATTCCCAACCAGGAAAACAAAGCGCAGAACCACAAACTGTAAACCAGGTGCGGCCAAAAAAGTAACGCCACACAAATCCAACCTTTTCTAGCTAGTTTTTGTACCACACTGACCGCTCCAGCATCATGAACTAAGCACCGAATACTCGTATAACAAAGTTAACGAACCACGAATGGGTGCAGGGGAATAACCCAAAATGTTGGATTGCAACAATCGTGCAAAACGCAGTAAATTTTGTCAAAGTGAACAAGTTGAGGACATAAGCGGGCGGCGATTTTGTCGTTTGTACTTTTGTATTTTTTGGCAGCCTTTGTTGACTGAATTGGACGACCAATGTGGATAACAGGGTCAAAGGAGAAATTCCAACGTTTGACAGAGAAGGTAGTTTTGTTGTTATGACCAGAAAGCGAGATGCTGCTGACCATCATGTTTAATTTTGTTATCACATCCACATGCAAGATTCGGGCCTATAGGTAATTTGACGGAATCTCAGGTATTACACTGAGAAACAGAACCCGACTTCCAGTTATGCGTCACAGTGGGAGTCTGCAGAACCGAAAACCCACAACAAATAATGTGCTCTTAAATGAGAATTTTCAATAAGGAATTATGATACTTTACCACCATGCTGACTGACTTATCCACACAAAGATACGCCGATGATCACTGATGGCCGTTTTGCATGGATGTGACGCATATTTTTTCCCCTAACGTGTTCTTTTTTTGTGTTTGTGTTCTTTTTCTGGTCCGTGGCTAAATAATAACAGCCGCACAGGTCGATCGATCAGGTTAAGCTACGCTTGCCGCGGTTGGTCTGTGGATGGGTGACCATCTTTACATACTGAGACCCCTCCGTGCCTCGGAAAGCACGTTAAGCCGTTGGTTCCGGCTGTCATTCGTGGATCTTTGACAGTCGTTACGGGTAGTCAGAAGCCCGAAAGTCTGACAACCAGTCTTACCAAGGGGTATCGTATTACCCAGTAACTGGGTTGTGGAGGTCAGATAGGCAGTCGCTCCATGTAAAATACTGGTATTTAGCTGCATCCGGTTAGACTGGAAGCCGACCCCAACATAGTTGGGAAAAGGCTAGGCAGATGATGATGATGAGGTAATGATTACTGGATGCGACAATGCTCCAAAAATATGACCACAACGACGTGGCTTTCCCCCATTTCTTTTCTTAAACCTCCATTCTTCTCTGTTTTCTCCCAACATTCAAAGCGGAAAATTAGTTTCCTGGAGTGACTCCCCCAATTAATACTGTCACTTATAACTTGTTCCGTTTGTAATACGGCACCCACCCCGCCATTTGTATAAAGTTGTACGGTGGAACTTCGAACGAATTATTCATTGCCATAGCGAATAGAATGGTCATGGCGGTGCTGCGTTTAGGAAGGTTTAATGATCCGACTTTTAATATTTATTAGTTATTTATTCTTTGGGAGTTCAGGAAGTAAGTTTCAGGTGTGCTGTAAATACACACATCAAAAGTGTCTAGGGATCAACATATATTTTTGCAATAACTTTTCTCCTGATTGATATTAATTAAAATTTTCTTTAAGGATTCATCAAATAAAGTGTTTTCGTTTGTCACAGTAACGATAAACCAAGTCACCTTTGCATTAATAAAGAAATTTGCCATTTTCCTAATAAAGGGATTTTTGACATTTGAACCACTAACACAAAAGTTCGAAAAAAAGACTGAAATAACAGTTTTCTTTAAAATTTTATTGGGTAACTTAAACAATTAATAATCCGTGTTTCTACCGCGAACACTAACAACACAAGAACATCGGTTTGGCATACTCAAAATGAGTTCATCCAAATCACGCTGTGGAATGGCAGCCCATGTTCGTTGCAACAACAAAAAAAGGTCTTCTTGCGACTGGATACCCTCCATATTCGGCAGAGCTCTTCTCTGTAGCATATCCCATGCATGCTCAATCGGGTTCAAGTCTGGCGACTGAGCAGGCCAGGGCAGGACATTGATGTTAGCTGCGGCGAGAGTCTGTCTTACAACTCTTGCGGTGTGCGGTCGTGCATTATCATGCATTAACTGAAATAAGGGACCGATTTGCACTTGTAGAGGAACGATGACGTCTGATACAATCGTCTCAGCATAAATTTGAGCGTTGAGGTTGCCTCTGATCCAAATCAACTCAGTTCTTCCGCCGATCCAAATACCCGCCCATACCATGATGGTTCCACCACTATAAGGATGGACTTCCTGGCAGGATTTTAATCGCTGTTGGCGTCCAGGGGTTCTCCAGTGTCGTATACGTCTTGTATCCGGTCTCATACCAAAACGAGACTCATCAGAAAAGCACACGAAACGCCTTGTTCTTCTGCCCAATTTCTGTGTTCAAGAGCCCATTGATATCGAATCCTACGATTGTGCATTGCTATAGGTGGTACCCGTAGCGGTCTTCGGGAATGAAGGTTCACTTCATGCAAGCGGTTTCTGACTGTTTGGTCGCTAATTAAGTTCCCTGAAGAGTGATGAAGCCTCACGGCTAACATCATGGCGGTTATTGTTGGAGCTCTTCGAGTTAAGATTTGAATGTATCGGTCTTGTCTCCGTGTGGTGCAGCGATACCGTCCTCCATGGCGCTCAGCCACGGTACCAGTGCTTCGGTAACGTGTCCAAAGTCGACTGATAACACTCTGACTTGTATTCAGAGCTAAAGCCACAGTACGTTGCCGGGAACCAGCTTCTATCATTCCCACGGCTCTGAGCATTTCTTCCCTGCTTAAATGACGTCGCCGCTCCATAATAACGTTGGTTTTAATCAGTAGTAGGGAAACAGTAGCACTAATAATGTCTTCAATGCGTTGTATGTTTTTATAGGGAAAATATTGACAGCTGATTTTCATCTTTTACTCGAATTTGATTCACAGTTCCTGATTCAAATTATGAAATGCACCAAAAAGGATCCATATAAATTTATAAAATCATAAATTTATTACAAAGCCACATCTCAATCTCAAGAAATCCGCATAAAAATGCTTGATCCCTAGACACTTTTGATGTGTGTATGTCGTTGAGCCGCGTTTGAAAATCTTTTTGAGTAGGTAGGTACAGTTGTTTGAAGGAATGCACAATGTCACTTTTTCATAGAATGAGGTAACTAATAGACTTAGTATATTTTTGATGTCAAGGTCAACTTCTATTTATTTTGGTTTTTATTATACTGTAAAACTGTATTCAATAAACTGTATTCAATTTTATAGTTTAATTTGTAAGGAAGAATCCTCTGAAAAACATTTATTTATTTATTTCAGGCGACGCAGGCCCATATATAAATACCTTAATCTAAACATACATATTTTTATTATAAAATAGTACTTCACTAGCTTGTTCTTGTGCTGTTCTGTTGTACTTGTCCGCGTAAGCGACGGCACACCACGTCCTGCGGCCAGAAGTCTTCTTCCATGACGACGGGCAGATAACAATTCGGTACGCTCACCACGAACGTCATGAAGTTGACGTTGCGTTGCGACTCCAGTAACTGCACCCTCGGTGTGTACCTCGTCTTCTGGCGCACGTACTCCACGATGTCCTCCGCGGCGTACATAACTAGTTTAAGCCTCAGACAGGTCAGGCTAGGTGGAGCGACGATATTCGCAGGTTTACAGTAAGACTTGTGCACTTGTTGAGTTGGTTGATAGAATATTGCCACAGTATATTAGATAAATAAATTGATTTTAACATAGGAATCTCCTACCACGTTACAGAGAAAGAAAAATTCTACAATATTTTATTGCGATATGATACTAGAGACCCTAGCACGACCGCGCGACGTTAGCGTAATATATAAGTTCGAACGATTTTTGAATCGAAAATACAACTATCATTTCATTTTCTATGAACCAAAGCAAACTACAGACGACCGCAACGTACTTGAAACGCGTGAAAACGTTGTACTGAGACCCATTGCGGATGTCATGTGCTGGCTGGCTTTCAAATCACCCACAGATAAGAAAAAAGTCTTAACCTACCCCAAACTGTCAAATTTTCCCAATCAATTTTGAACCTTATACTTTAGCAATAAAGTTGAAAATGTATTAAAGAAATTTGACAGATTGTAGTAGGTTGATGTGCTAGCATCTGTACGTTACGATTAGCCTGCGCGTTCATGCTAGGCCCACAGTAACTCATAACACTTAGTATACATATCAAGCAATACAGTCAAGTTGTTCCATATCAGCCAAAGTACCGCAGTTACTGTACACATACTACTTTATGTAAGTTAGCTCATACAGCCAAGTTTGCGGCATAACTACGACTACTAGACGATGTCATTACCTACTTATAATTAGGTAACCTAGTAAGTGACAAATATGATAACCTACTTCTAGATGGAAGATTAGCAGGCATTACCTATCCACGAAAGTTCGAGTTCGTATTTCAGATGAGTTTTCTAGCACAACCCTCAATGAAGACGGTATTACCTTTGATAGCCTAGCCTGTCACTATCCTTCTAGGTATAGTCTATCAGCTCAAATAGTGACGATATATCTAAACGGAATAAAGGTATTAAAAATATTCAATATTATCGGTAATTAGAACAGGGGTGGCCCGGTCGCAACGGCCCCGACTTACGAATTGTAGGTCGTGGGTTCGAACCCAGGCAGGCGCTTTATTTTGTGTGAATAATTTCATCACCACTGCTCTTAGAACGGTGCAGGAAAACAGCGTGAGGAAACCGGCATATCCTAGAACCAAAAATTTTAACACATGTGACATCTACCAACCCGCACTGGCCCCGCGTGGTAGATTACAGCCGACTCCCTCTCGAAGAGAGGAGGCCTGTGTCCCAGCTGTGGGGACATTTTAAAGTAATATATTATCGGTAATTAGTCTTTAATTTTGGTGCACCGATAGGTGTGTGATGTCAATTTTTCTTGAGGAAGTACAGCCGTGGCATATTCAGCTGCTCCGTTGGTCCCGTGGTCGCAAGCACGACTGCTGAACGTGAGGTCCTGGGTTCGATTCCCAGGTCAGGCAAAGCGTTAATGGGTTTTTCCATAACAGCCTGGAGTTTGGAAGTTGGCGGTGTGATCACCGTGTCTCGGAAAGCACGTTAAGCCGTTGGTCATGCGCCTGATCTCTCTCCGGTCGTGTCGGATTGCCGTCCCACCAGACTATGAGAGTGAGGGAAGAGAGTGCGCATGTGTCTGCGCACACACTGGTGCACTATAATATCTCCCGCGCCGAAGGCTAGTCTCTGTTGAGATTGGCCGCCATGGTCGAAATATGGTCTGGAAAACTATTATTATTCTTGCGGAAATTTTCAAAGCTCGGCACTACATAAGCTGATAGACTTTAGCGTATTCTTAAAGCAACCACACACAAAGTTCCACCTACCCAAGAAACTCCACGTACACCTCACATAGAGAACTTAATACAAAACACCAACAACCAGTTATGTCCATAACACGGGTAAGTTGATAGTTACATAAATTACGCCGGTTGCCGGACCAACTTTAATAAGGAAGCCACCTGTCTGCCTAGCTCGGTTTCTCTCTTAATTGCTGTTCACCATTTTACCTGCAATATATAAGTTTGTACGAACTTAGTTCTTAAGTTAAACGCTTTGCACTTTGATAAGGGAGTTAATTGCTTGGGATAATGATTTTTGCAGGTTTAACGTGGGTTTTAATAACCCTCAGCTTCCCTAACATTGAGCTTCATTTGTTTACATTTTAAGATTCGTTAATAGTATGTGTGTAGGCTGTAGAGATGTTTCGAACACCTAATATTAAGAGGAAATGCGGGTGGTCTTTTCTCCATAGAACTGCTCTCGCCTGTTTTCTTACTGGTTAATGACCATAGAACAATGATTTTTTTTACGGAATAATAAATATTAACTACTTGTATGTCCCTATGTTTTCCTTCATTATGATACATTATATTTATAAGCACAATAACCCTCAAAAAATGCCGATTTAAACCGCCGTCAGCAGAGGCCTAGTGTATACATTTGAGAACTATTAATGAAAAAAGAAAAACATAGGGACACATAAATATCCTTCTTATTCAGTTTATTAAATATCTTTTAAATTGGTCCAATATTGGATGAAGAATTGGGTGAGAGCCAAACCTCGAATTATGACTTTTTGCTTAGGCTTTTTCAAAAACCTCTCCGACCGCTTTTCCTCTTAAAGTTCACGTTATTTTGAAATCCTTCCGCGTAGCTTCAATGCAATTGCTTACCTTTTGGTTGCTTACGATACGTCATCTTTGCTCCTCTCCACTTTGGTGTAGTCCGGATCTTAAAATTGTTTGGATGGTGGTTGATAACAAGATGAGGTATTTAAACCAAACCTAACCCTATTATGAGTCTTCGCTCGAATTAAAGTTATTGAATTTGAGTTTAAGGGGACTACAGGACCTAAACGCAAAAACCGCAAGTTTTATAATGCCTAAAACTATATTATCGACTACAGTAAACAAAATCAGAAAAATATATTATATTCTCCAAGATATATGCTAGTTACACAGTGTGTTGAAAACATAATACAACTAAATTGATACGATAGAAAAAAGTCATGAAGATACCTCTAAAAACTTTTTTTTTTTTTACTATTAAAACCATAAATCCAATCATTCTGATTATCTGTCAGATTATTCTACAAGCAACATACTAAAGTATTATGTTTTAATTTTTTAGTCGAAACAATAGATTTTTTGTAAATAGATAATTGCTTCATATTTTGCATTAAATTACCAGCGTTGTGTCATCGCTCTTCTCTTTCTCTTCGATGCAGTCCGACAGTGACCGCGCTTTAGGTCATGTAGAAAAAAATAAATACAAGAATGTTCTCATTTGGACTACTCCAACTAAGTCAAATAAATGCAGTTACTATGACTAGGTCTACTACCAGCCGGTGTATTCTATAATAATCTCACAGTGAAATCTAAGGTTAAGTGAGCTGTCAATAGTGTCAGGTGCAATCTCTAGCATCAGGTGGAATGACAGCTCACTTCACATAAGTTTTCCCGGTGAGATTTTTGCAGAATAGACCGGCAAGTATGTTAGATGACATGACTTATAACCACACGTACTCCAGTCCAACACAAAAGCAGTAAGTCTATTGTCACTCCACTTTATCTTCAACGTAATCCGAGGTAGGTAATTTATCATAAAGTTCTTACACACATTATACGTAGGATGCCTATTTTTGCTAACATTATGACATTTCATTTACCCAACCGCGTACAAAAAATGAGTTAAGCCCTGACCGATATGATAAAACCGAGCAAGAAAAGAGAGGTTGTAGGGAATTAATAGCGACTAATAATGACTTTATCTGGCGGAGCGGTAGGATGGCGCTTTTCGTGTGACATTATAACAGGTTGGTATTATTTTCAAGGTCTATGAAAGTGGGTATGTTGGGAGCTTAGAATATAGCAACTTCTCTCAATGCTATTTCTCTCCCAAAATTATTAAAATTTTAACAACTTTTTTAAACGAAAATGATAGTAAATTGTAATTGGCGCGTAATAATTATGTATTGTATGTTTTTGTGTTGTTTATTACCCTATTTTATATAAGATTATTATTTCGAATACTTCTGTTGTAGATACTTCCCGTTGTCCTCGTCATTTCAGTGACCAACATCTGTATATCTACCACAAAGTGCAAAGTCAACGGCCCGTCTGCGCTGCCGTCTAAACGTGACGCTGGCAGAATAGTCGACATCCATCGGCTCAATTGCCAAAAAAAAAAAGCTCACAGAGAACTTTGTCTTAGTAATGAAATTCTAAAACTATCCTAGGCAAATTGTATAACTAGAATCATCAATAATAATTACGATGATCACGAATATTTTATATCTTTCGTATCCCCAAGTGTAGTGGTTCTTCTGTAGATCTGGTACTGCTGTAGAACCGTTGATTCAACGAGTTTTATAGTATTTCATGTAAATCACGGTGTTTAATTTTTTATATTATATAGTTTAAAAATCAAGTTATACAATAGGTACACTGTACGAACCATAGATACAAGAAACATTTCTGTGTTACGAACAGTAAACTGTACGAACTCGTTCGTATAGTCTATACCACGGATCTATGGTCTATATACCTATTGTATAACTTGTACAATAAAAAAGCGTAGCAAGTACAAGTACTTGTTTTTTTTTTTGAAATGGGTTTGCTCTTGACTCTAGACTAGAGTTGTTTATTGTATCCAATAATATTTGGAGCTCTTAAATACTGAGACATCTCATAACTCACAAAAAAGCGTGTTTTTAGCGTCCCCACAATCAGATAGGTAGGTCACACGACAGCGACAAATGTGGCTGTAACTCACCACAGCCTCCCGAGATTTCTTATACACTGGTTATTACGGGCATTACCTTCCTTCCACCGTGCCCTGGATGGCCCGGCTTCTTTTAACATTTTTATCTGCGATATTAAAGTAATTATTTAGCGTGTGTTGTAGCTTGTACAGGAAGGTTCTTTATTAAACTGGGTACAGAAAATGTAAGGCCATTTATAAATTGCATTTTTATAATGAAAGAGTACAAGTTATGAGTGGTGCATCGTAAGTGTCAAAAGAAACGGCAGAAGTCATTATTATCAATTTTACTATTTTTAATCTATCGGAAAAATAGAAGGAAGGAAAATATATCGTAATGACGTAAAATCGATAATGAACTGATATGCAAAGCATTACTGTTTCACAATATCGTTTTTTTTTAATTGAAACTGTTCAAATAGAACAGTTCCAATTAAAAAAAAAAAAAAACGATTAATATCCCCTGTTGTAAAGGGTGACAGAGACTTTGACGTATGTACAACCTGTTACCAAGGATTCCCGGTACATGATTCCCACTGCGTTGAAATTTTTCATCGGTTATTAAAAAAAAATAGCTGTTCTATACATTTTAACCGCATAGTTATTGCACTTTTCTATGAAACAACAGATTCTTTTTTTTTTATAACCAACGAAAAATTTCTACGCTAGAGGGTCTATCTCTTGTCAAAGTCAAAGTCAAATCATTTATTTCAAATAGGCACACTAAAGGCACTTTTGAACGTCAAAAATTGTCTCTGTCTGTCTGTATTGTCTCTGGTAATCATTTGCTGAATATATGGTTACAGTTTGCGCGTCGATGGTCGTATCCTGTATTTGTACACAATATTATATCATTTGATTATCATTTATCTATTTATTGTGTCATTTGAGTGAATTCGCTAGGGCACTGTTTTTTATTTACCCCCTTACTAATAAACGTTGCATAGCGTCTGTATAGTTACACAACGCATTGTCTTCTTCTTTCGAAAGTCAAATTACTTACGACTGAAAGAGAGAAATCGGTGTGTAACTATTCATCTGATATATTACGTTTATTAGTAAGGGGGTTAATGTTATAATATATAGTAGGTATAGGTAGCTTAATTATTATTGTGTTAAAGTTCCTATTACTTTTTATAGATTATTAGTTGTAGTTCTTTATATTATATTTAAATTGTAAATAATATATTTTTGTGTTAGCTTGTATAATATATTTAATTATATTTAATTGTACCTAAATAAAAACCATGTTGCAGCTCTTTGAACAACTTCCAGAATTAAAATTGCTTGGTACGTCCCATAATCAACCTATAATGGTCCCACTGCTAGGACACAGGCCTCCTCTCGGGCCGTAATCCACCGTGCGGATCCATGTAATAACAATAACATAAAGAAATGTCTTATTATAACATCTTAAACCACACACTTTCCATATCGATTGTGCAAATCGATATTTCCAATTGAAAAGCCCGATGTAAGGAATAGCCCGGTCGTTATCTAAGGGCATCTATCTTGTTCGAGACGAAGCGATTTTTCCCTATGCCTCCGACATGGAACAAATTATCATTCAATTTATATCAGTCGCTCTTTTATCGGTCCCATTCCCGACGTTAATAAGAAAATTTTCTGGTGAATGTTTGATGCGGCTTTTTTGTGCTATATTTTGGGGAAGTATAAAAATTTTGGTAAGTATTTTGTGTGGTTGGGCAGAATGAATCGTTTTCTTTTATTTATATTCCTTGTAAAACTGTTACGAAGATTGAGAATGAGTATAAATTCAGGGCCCATTGATTTTTTCCACTCTGCATAAGCTAATATTTATACAGGAATATTTTTTTATTATCATCCAAATTTTTACAGGGTGTTCTACCCATGAATATGAACAACTTTCACTATTGGACCAACTGAAATCACGGAAAAAAATGAGCTGTTTCATACATTTTGGTCAAGTAGGTATTGAACTTTTGTATTAAACAGCAGATTTTTTTTTAGAGTTCAGTTACAGTCACAAATTAGATTATAATTTCACGAACAAATTAATCACACTAGCGAATTACACACTGCAGGCACACGACACAACCAGATACGGAGCACGGACAGTTTCTGAGCACATGTTGTTCGTACAATGTTCAAGAGAGCTCATCGTTCTGTCGCGCTGTCGTCGACCCCCCCGAACTCAGGCTAAATTCTGTCAAGCGCCGCCAGATGGCGCTGGCGTTCCGAATAGTCAAACGAATGATGGGTTGTGATATATACATTACTTTCCATCAGGCGAGATCGTGGCCTAGAGCAGACCCATTCGTAATAAAAAAAATAATTTGAACCGTAACGTTAACCACAATGAACTAACTTTTTATTAGATTCTTCTCCTTGATTTTCCACATTTATCAAATAAATATAATAGTACTAGTTTACTCAATGTTATTTTATTATTGATTTTTCAATAGTCAGATAACTTTTATTTGAAGAATAATTGTTATATGACAGTTTGACGTATAGTATTCTTTCTATACAAAAGCTGCAAAACGACAACACTTACTCTTCAATTAAGAATTACCTAACTATTGAAATATCAGCCCTTATAAAATACACAAAACCAAATTATGTATCCATGGCCAACCCTAAGCCAAGCAAAATATCCAAGAAAATTTCCTTCCCCCTCTGTTTTTTCTAAAGCCACATAATAATTGTATCAATTTCCATTAGAAGCTGTTCCAAAATTATGAACAATATGATTAAGTAACCATAATTCGTCACCAGCTGTGTTCAAGTGTGGTTCTCGAATAAATTCTCATTTACAACGAGTAAGATATTGAAAAATTCAGGCATCTGGTAGCGCGACCCTTAATTTTATATAATCAGTTTAGGGGCTGGTTTTGTTAATGCGACAAATTAGTTATTGGTTTAAAAAATCAACAATTTAAAAAGTAGGTATGCTCTTCGATAATCAAAATAATTGGTGCTATAATACTATCTCTAAAAAGACAATAGAAGATGGAAATATATGTTTTGTTTTTACCTGATAGGTAAATAGAGATAAACCATTATAACACTGCACGCCCGTCCACTATAATTTATATACAAATATTTTAAATGTGTATGCACCAAGTAGTGGACGGGCGTTCATTTTTAAAATGGTTTATCTCTACAGTATTTAACTCACAGATTCTCTTGAAGATCCAATCGTTGTATTCCCATTATATAACTTTTATAACAATTTAGTCATTTAATTTAGAACCTAGTGTTTTTACACTAGGTACTAAATTATAAAGCAACTAAATATACAAAGTAATACAAAAACAAAAGGACACTTAGGCGAAGAAGTAATTCCATTAAATAGAAGACGAACTTTGCATTTTTACCAGCTGACTATTGCAACGACTGTCGAGAAAAGGAAATAAAAGCATGCCTAAGGGCCCATTCACACGTATCACAACCACACCACATAGCAGCGAAAAAATGTGGTCAAGCTCTGCTTACGTGTGAATAGTGTCGCTGCGGCTTCTTGCGGTTACGTTGTGCTACCTACAAAATGTTGTGTTAACGTTGTTTTTACGATGTGGCCGGCCGCTAGTTCGCGGTGTCGGTAGTGGTTGCGTTGTGGTTGCGACGTGGCTGCTATGTGGTCGGTATCACACACGCGGTCGATAGTGACGGCAAAATGTGATCGGTGTGAATTTAACATTTCATTTTCATACAAATTAGCGCCCGCCCACGTGTTGTGGTTGTGGTGTGGTTGTGATACGTGTGAAAAAAGCCTAAGACTTAAAAACTCCCATGTAGAAGAAAAGTGTCACCTTTAATCAAATTAACTGTAGCCATAGCGCAGTACTGGAACCGCACCCTAAAGCTATACCATGATAAACTTTATTATTTTCATTAAGGGCAGGTGATTCAATTAAATTAGAGCTCAAAACGATGCGCCACGCGTGCCTTATCATTAAAATTGTTAACTAAGGCGAGTATACCTGCCTTAATATATTTTTGTTGTTAGGTCACTTTCTTTTAGGTTATCTGAAGAAATAAATTAACTTAATTAACGAGTCTTTTGTCGTTCTATTTAGATAGTTTGTCAAACAATTATGTGAATTACTTGTCGCAAGACTTAATTGGATATTGCGAAGAATTCTTTGATAACATCCTGAAATAGACTTACACGAGGCAAAAGGAAAGATACATTATTTACCCAATAAAATTGACTTCTGAATTATCTATAAATACGATTTTCTTATTCTTCTTCAGTAAAAATATCACCAAATACATTAATATAAGTTTTTCTTGTTATCACAACATAATATACCTATAAAACTGTAGTTCACTCAAACCGAGGGGCAGGAATCTCACAAGTAATACTTTTCATACTTTTGTCCGAGATTTATGTTAAAAAGTTCGTCCATTTCTCATTTTTCCCCCCATACCCGTCTCTCACTGTGTGAACGATTATCATTCTCAATTTTTTTTAACCCAAAAAAAAAACTTTCTTTTGTCAGTTACACGCGCGTGGTGCTTTTCAAAATAGGAACGATAAAACGTTCTGCATTTAGATGCTATGTTTATTCAAATCCGTGTTCTTATTTAAAAACAATTGTTTTTTTTTCTGGTTCTTAATCTGAATTTATTGTCTTTATAGTCGAGTCTACATTATGTGGTCTTTGCCTAAGAATTGATCACCTTCTCCCTTTATTTTGTAGGAGCGTCTAAGTGGCTGCCTCCACAATCCTTGGGGACACCGTAATTTACTGTAAGTATTTACAAAAGTGTACAGGTGGATTCATTGGTTCTTTTAGCTCACGTATATTGGTTTTGATAAGTTTTTAGTGACTCTCTGCAAGTATTCTCTTCTAAAGGTTTTAGAAAGTATACCAAGATGAGTAGTGTAAAAGATCATCTGTCTAGCCTTTTTCCCCAACTATGTTGGGGTCGGCTTCCAGTCTAACCGGATGTACCTGTATACCAGCATTTTACATACAGCGACTGCATATCTGACCTTCACAACCCGGTTACTGGGTAGTACGATACCCGTGGGTAAGACTGGTTGCCAGAATTTCGAGCTTCTGACGACCCGTAACAACTGTCAAAGATCCATAAGGAGAGTAAAAGAGAACCACACAAAAAGTTTTATAATTTATTATTACATCGCTCCCAAGTGCTCATTGCGGTTGCCATCACAACCTACCCATACAATTATTTGTTCAAGTGTTCACATAAATTTTAAATAAATAATTCGACTAGGTTACTTTCGTTGTACGTATTTAAAGACTCGTTGTTACGTCATTGCTCCTCAAATCTGGAACGTTAAGTGTAAAATGTCTGTTACATCTACATTCTGTTGGACCTCCTAATTTACCTTTGGCAATACAAATGTTTGGTGAGCGATAGTTCTCATCTGTACTCTTTTTCTTACCTCTGGGTATTGTGTGAGTACTATATATCGATCTTATGCCTCCATATACGTGATTATCATTATTAATAACTTCATTTTTATTATAAGTATTATAGTTCCTTTGGTACGGATCGTTTCTATATAGTTCTTCTTGGTATTTTTTATCCATTTCTTTGTTATAAATTATCGTTGAGTAGTTGTTTGGTTCGGAATTTGAGTCGTTGTCTGTGCTTAGTGCTTCGTTGACGTATCGTTGTGACATCCATACGTATCTCGCCATTGGTTCTTCGGGACCCCATAATCGGGACGGGCTGAACGCTGAAGCTAATTTCTGGAAAGAAGATGTTGTTGTCAGTTCATGGCCTTTAGGTGACGCATAGTTAGGTCATAGGGAGAAAAATGATCAGATTTATGTCTGTAGCATATTGTCTGGTCAGATTATCTGCGTTACCTATTAACAAATCTGAACAAACTTGTTGAGTACGATGAGTTGTCATATTAACCATGCTTTACTCAGTGAGTGGGAGCAGTGGTGGCCAAGTGGTAACGGCCGCGACTTACGAGTTGTAGCTCATAGGTTCGAAGCCAAACAGGCGCTTTACTTTGTGTAAATTATTACTTCACCACTGCTCTCAAAACGGTGAAGGAAAACATCGTGAGGAAACCGGCATGTCCTAGAACCAAAAATTCGAAGTCATGTGGCATCTACCAACCCGCACTGGCACCCGCGTGATGGATTACGGCCGACTCCCTGTCTCTGAGAGGAGGCCTTTGTCCCAGCAGTGGGAACATTACATAGAAATGTAAAAAACAGGAGAAGTGGCAAGGGGGCGTGTCTGTGTCCACGCGCCATGGGCAAATTGAGCCTGTACTCGGCAAATGGCCGTCTCCGCGAACTAGTGCGCTTTCGACCGTGATCGTGATAAAATATAAAAATTCAGTGGTTTCCTGTAAAAACCGAAGTCAAAATAAAAACTTCGTATCTCATGGAATCACTTACCATATATAAGTAAAAGTATTTTACTGTATTTGTCTTTAAAATCATGAAAAACAACAAATGGTAAAATATTTCTTGCTTTTACTACGTTATTTTTGTTTTCAAATATCGCAGCGGCTGTACTACTTTTGCAGCAAATACATTGCTCCTTAACCACTAACCACTAAGTATGTCGTCAAGTGACTGGACAAGCAATGTAAACATTACAAAACGATACTTTATTTTCGCCGAGCGTCGCATAGTACGGCCGCTGTGTCTTGCGGCGAGCTAGTGATGTAGTTGGTAATGTCCACTATCGTAGGCTATCGACAACAATGTCGATTGCCCAACGAATATATTGCTATTATAGTTAATTTTTCAATTTGTCAACCGTTTTAACCCGGTTCATAGAAGACCTGACAAGATGACGCTTAAATCCGGTTGGTAGACCCTTGAGAAGATGTAAAATAATATTAACTTTTTTATTTACTTCAATTATTTTTTTTACCTACATTTTATTGATTTATAATATAATATTATGCTCTGGACATATCGTTTTTTATTTATTTTATTTTCATGACCGTACATTATTTTTAGTACAATAATTAATGGAAGAATCGATAACTTTCCGATTTAGTCAATCACTAGCGTATATGTAAAATAAATGGCTTTTGCACAGCACAACGATAGCGATAGATGTTTTTGTGTGAGTAAGTTGTACGGTGCATGGTAAACGCACGTTGTGTTTGAGGAGTTAAGGTTTATAATTGATTGTGTAGTAGGTTCTGATTTATGAATTGCAAATGTGTGCGCGACTTTGTATCTATTGCTTTTGCTGAACTTAGTTGTGGCGCGGTGGTGGGGCCAACCTAGCGACATCGGGTTCTGATACATTTTCAACTAACGGGCATATCTCCTTCTTTCATATATCTATGGAACATTATATGCTGATTATGTACTCATTGATTAGAAATAACAAGCTCCTGAATATTTAATGAAATTAACAACAGATAGTTACAGACGGCAGCACATCAACCTACCCGAAACTGTCAAATTTTCCCAATCAACTTTGAACCTTATGCATAAGCGATAAAGTTGACAATCCATTAAAGAAATTTGACAGATTGTAGTAGCTTGATGTGCTGGCGTCTGTACGTCCTTTAATCATTAATTTCTCTATAAGTGCTTTTCACTTCTGTAAGTGACGAATTCACAATACCCAAAACTATACGCCATTTTTGTTTTTATATGTTTTAGTCGGGAAGTCGATGAACTGCCGTATCAACATATTATTAAAAACTATACTCACTGTAATTAAATTAAACTGCTCCTCCTTAGCAACAGCTACTGCAGCTAGCATGACCATGACCACTAGTATAACTACAAATACTGCTAACAAGGGCCAGAGCGTGAGGCCATTACCCCAGGATACCCTCAGCAAGGCCCTGAGCCACCAGCCCGAGACTCCGATGAAAAGGGCAGGGGTTACCCACCAGATGGCTACCAAGAAGTATGGGAGCTTGACCCCAGTGAGGAATTCTATATCTACTGTGAGGTAGCTCCACCCTAGAATGGGAAAACAAGATATTCGTTTAGTAACAGTAAATAACCACCTTCTGGGTAAAATTAGCAATCTTATTAAGTGAGTGCTAAGGACCAAAATAGATTGACTAATTTATGTTTAATTTGGTACCTTGAGTACAAAGCGAGTTTAGAGACGAATTAGATTCAGTCTTCTAAATCTTAATTATTATTGAGCTAAATATTTAATTAATTACATATTAATAAATTTTTTATTTATTCAATTATACTAAAATTCAAATTAAAAGAACTCTTAGCTAATAAAATTTGATATGCTGAAATACAATGTATCGAATAATTTTGTGTAAACATGATGACGTATGAAGTAGCAGTGGTAAACGACTTTTGTCGTTGACTATTTAATTGGAAAGATTTTTTATGCCAGGTTTAGGTCAGGAATTCAAAAAAATATTACTGATACGAATACCTAATGACGAGAAACGTTTTCAGACAACGTCACAACAATATTTCATTTTAAAAACTGATGTCTTACAAATTATATAGTTAAGGGAGGAATTATTGCATTAGAAGTGACTGTAGTCTAAATCACCATCATTTTAAACACAAATAAATAAGTTTTTTTGCAGCCTTAATTTTTGAACCCTCGTCTACCTTTAAAGCAGCTTGACATTCAAACTTACCATAAATAAACACAAATCCGGCCACTTCAACGGCAGTACTGAACACAGCCAGCACTGGTATGATCAGTTCATCTAAGATGGTGGCTACTTCCAGCCCTCGGGCCAGTACTGCCACGGTGAGGGCAGTACCCACTGCTGAAGACGCGCAGGCGAAGACCCGCCAGTGGTCGCCTGTCATTCTATGGAGCTTATCGTATACTGGGTAAAGGAGAATCAACTGAAAAATTTAAATAAATAGGATAAAGTTTGGAGCTAGTTTTCAGTTTAAAGAATAAAATGCGAATCAATGAGGAAAAGTTCGACTTTTGGTAGGCAAACAAGATTTTTTTACGTTTAATTTCACCACTTTATTACAGATTAAAGGTCCTTCTAAGAATTGATATGTAATTCCTTAGGTATATACCAGCACCCTAATTGCGTAACACACTATTACTCTCAATTTGAATCATTTTGAAGTATATTGCTAATCCATTGCTCCATATGTTCGAAAAATGTGTCTGCTCAACAACGTGAATAACGCAATGAATGTTGTTGAACTGTCAAAATGAAACCCATTGCTACTGATAGTGTGTTACGCAATTACCCCGCAGTTCTTAGAAGGGCTTGTAATCTTGATTATCAATTTTAAAGAATTAATTATCGCATTCCAGTGATGGACATTGGTAGGCCTCTTTAATCGCATGCGATCCAACACAATCCTCGACAATTTTTATATGGATGGTGTAGTATATCATACCATAATCAGTATTTAATAATCCCACTACTGGAACACAGGCCTCCTGAGAGAGTGGGCCGTAATCCTCTATACGGCACTGGGCCCGCGTCGTGGATTATGGCCCACTCTCACTTGTTTTGAGAGCAATGGTGATGAAATAATAATACACAAAGTATAGCGCCTGTCTGGGTTCGAACCTACGACCTATAACTCGTAAGTCACAGCCACTATCACTTGGCCACCATTGCTCCATAACAGTATCATGATCTTTGATAATCACGACTAAACATCATATTGCTTTTGTAATGAAGAACTAACTATGTAAAATCATTTAATATAATGGTTTTACAGCTTGTAAGACAGCCCTTGCAAAACTTGATCAAAAGAAAGTGTAAATTACAATCTAAATTAATGTTCTCTTAAAAAAACAGTATACATTATACTGCTATTTTATGAGAACATTAAGTTATGACCGCAAAACTCAGAAACAGACTTACAACTGAGATCGAATGACAGGTTTACCGCAGTGTTAAACTTGATATTTTGGGCTTAGGTTAATCTAGTTTGGTTGAACTGTACTTTAGATCTAGATACCATGTTTATATTTCTAGCTAGATATAATCATAATCAGCCTACATTATTCCCACTGCTGGGACACAGGCCTGAGCTAGATATATACAGGAAGATTTTTTATCACCATCCAAATTTTTACAGGGTTTTCTACCCATGAATATGAACTTCCACTATGGGACCAACTCTGAAATCACGAAATAAAAATCAGCTGTTTAATACAAAAGTTCAATACCTACTTGACCAAAATGTATGAAACAGCTGATTTTTGGACAGCCATGAAGTTACACACTGTTGCGACGACAATGAAGCAATAGAAGTAAGACACTTGCGTTCTGCGATATTCCGATATGAGTTCTTAGAATATTTAGTATTAGGATGCATACCATCTTACATACACCTGCGTTTATAGTGCAGTAACGTGTAGTGCGAGCGGGGGGCCTGTAATGTTGGTTGGTTGGTTGGTTGGTACGTTAAAAATATCGGTCGACAATAACGCAGCTATGTGGCAAGGAATCGGGTCGCATTATCGCAATAACGCATCCGATATTATGGACCGATAAAACGCGCCTGTGGGGGAGAGCCTTTAAGATCTTCATCACACAGATACTAATAAAAAAAAAACTTAATACATACCACACTAATAATACCAGAAAAGAACACAACTCCGAAAGCAAGAAGAGGCCATTCCTTATTCCTCTTCTCGGAGACAGAAGACTGGTATATTAAGACTAGAATTGATATGAAACTGGTATCTTTTCTGTTGATTCCTCCGATGGACTCCCAGAGTAACACCCACAGCCAGCCCGCGAATATACTTGTCATTATTACTAGGGCTGACGTCCTGAAATATAGAAATAAACTAGATTTTATAACGTCTTCTTTACAGATAGCGCCATCCACGAAGACGCGCCCCACTCTTCTTCCTAATCGCTTACAGTACAAGTGTGCAATATTCCGCTAGTGTTTTAGTTTTGTCGATACACAGTAATTACTTATTAGTGGGTAATTAGTGTGTATAAAAAAACTAAAACACTAGCGGAATTAACTAGCGATAACCACTAGCGATTAGTAAGAAGAGTGGGGCGCGTCTTCGTCGATGGCACTATCTATACATTACATAATATCACGTCAGCATTCTTCAAAGGAATGGGCAGACGTACTCGCACATTTTGCCAGTTATATTTGAGTTCGATGTAGTAGAAGCGAGTCTATTGCAATCAACCGGACACAAATCCTGAGTCCTGGCTGCTATTGAGAAATTCTCAATAGAACGACTCAATAACATTTTTCTACGCTGGGTATCTAACGCGATGCTTGCGACCACTAGACCAACGAAGCAGTTTTTGTGTCTACTTTTGTAACAATTTACATGATAACAATATTATCATAGTGCTAAAAAAAATGTACAGACGCCAGCACATCAACCTACTACAATCTGTCAGATTTCTGTAATAGATTTTCAACTTTATCGCTAAAGAATAAGGTTCAATGTTGATTGGGAAAATTTGACATTTAGGTGTAGGTTGATGTGCTGGCGTCTGTACATACAGAATGTACGTACATTTAGGAAAGTTCTTTGTACAAACGCCAGCACATCAAGCTACCCGAAACTGTAAAATTTTCCCAATCAACTTTGAAACTTATGCTTTAGCGGTAAAGTTGATAATCTATTAAAGAAATTTGACAGATTGTAGTGCTTGATGTGCTGGCGTCTGTTCTTTTAAATGGCCGATATAGCAAATCAATCAGAACATCTACTAATATTATACATCTATACTAATATTATAAAGAGGTAAAATTTGTTTGATTGTAAGTTTGTATGTAGGGCGTAATCTCTGCAACTCCCAATCGGATTTGAAAAAATATTTTTGCATGTGATAGTCCAATTCTTGAGGAAGACTATAGGCTTAACATCATGCTAGGACTCTTAGGAGCCGAGCAAAAAGATAAAACAAAGTCAGAAAGAACGCTAAGCTAAACAAAATAATAACGAGGCAGACGAGGCGATGCAACGGAATGGGTTGGGGGTACAAGAAATTTCTCGCGGACGAAGTCTCAAGTAGAAGCTAGTCCTTCATAATATAATTACTCCAGCAATGTCCACCTGACTCAGATTTCCGCCAGTTGGGGCCGTCAGTTGGGGCTGGTCATCACTCGGCTGCCTCGGCTTATTTTTATTTTTAATTATTTTATTTTTGGATTTTTGTTTTTTTTTATTATTTACTATTTGCTGTTACTCTGGACGCTTTTAACGCATACGTCTTTTTTTACATCGTTCTCACATATTATTATAAATTCAACATTAATGATGTAACTAATATTTTTGTAAAAATATCATTTAAAAGTGTCCATGGAGTTTCTTGCCCGTTCTTCTCCATAGGTACCTACGCTTTGGAATGGGCAACTAGCTTCATTTTATTTTTGACTGACCGACTTCTTGACAATTCAAAAGTGCCTGTAAATGGTTTAATTGAAATAAATGCTTTGAGTTTGAGTTTGATTTAAACAACTGATAATAATAACACAATAGGTGGTTGATTCAACATCTCCGATCTAACTAATATCATAAATAACAAAGGTAACTAATACAAGTTAATATTATTATATTATATCTTACCACCGAACGTCAGAATGTCTGTAAACAGATCCACCGGCGCTGGTCAGGTATCCACTGACAATTTGCGTAGACATTAGCGCCTGCACTAACGTACTGTGCCAAATGTAAGGCTGCGTGAGCGATGTCCATTGCACACACGATTGGAACATCGAATCGAGAACTGCGGTCTTAGCCAGAAATGAAGTTAGCAGTATAGCGATAATTACGACGATTATGACCAAGAAGGCGAGTGTCGTTTTCAAGGTTTTGTGGAGGCGGTATAAACTGAAAAGATAAAATATTTGTGTTTAAAATTAGTCTGTTGACATAAAAGTTACTTAAAGGATCAAGAGACCAAAATAATGTGTCACGTTAGTAATAAATTTGGGCTTTGTACGAATACTTTCATGTTCTATAGCTATCTATCCCATCAAATACCAGCTGCGCCCCGCGGTTTCTCCCGCGTAAACGTCGATCCCGTGGGAATATCGGGATAAAAAGTAGCCTATATGTTATTCCAGAGTGTCAGCTACCTCCATACAAATTTTACCAAAATTGGTCCAGCCGTTTGAGCGTGAAGAAGTAACAAACATATAAACACACACACTCACAAACTTTCGCCTTTATAATATTAATGTGATTTTATACTAATAATTATTCAATAGTCCTTCAAACCGAATTTTGGTCATGGCGGCCAATCTCAGTGGAGAATAGCCATCGACGCGGGAGATATTATAGTACACAAGTGTGTGCGCAGACATAGGTGCACTCTCGCTTCCCTCACTCTCATAGTCCGATGAGACGACAATCCTACATGACACCGGAGAGAGATCAGGCGCAGAACCAACGGCTTTACGTGCTTTCCGAGGCACGGGGTATCACACCACCGACTTCCAAACTCCAGGCTGTTACTGAGAAATTCCCAATAGCACATTGCCCGACCTGTAAATCGAACCCAGAACTCCACGCTCAGCAGTCGCGCTTAACAACACGAGATCAACGGGATTTTATACTTTGTTGTATTTAAAATGCGAAAGTCTGTTCGATTATATGTTTGTCGTTAGTATATGCAGGTATTGTTGAATCCGGACATCAAGAAGGATAGTAGTAAAATGATTGCTAGCAGGCTTTTTTTTTTTTTTTTTTTGTGGATTGGAAATCATCTAATGACTCCTCCCGCTCTGGGTGGAGCGGAAGGGAGTGTCAGACTCTTACTGACTAAAACCCACCCGTGTTCCTTCCTTAGCCCTTTATGTTCCGGGGCAGCGGTAACCCTTTCGGACGATCCCGCTACCCCGGCAGGCTTCGGCCCTGGCAGGCCCCTTCCTTTATGCTGACATCTCTTTGAGGCGCGCGTGGAACACATACGCGCCGTCCGGCACGGGCCTGGTCCTGATCGGACGGAGAGCTACCCATTACTCTCCGTCCGCAGGCCCGCGCCTACGGTGGCCGGGAGTCGTCACGCGGCCCCCGACGCCCGTAGCGTCTCCCGCGGCGGCTGAGGCGTGCGACTCTCTCCCTGAGCCGTCCCGCCACCTCTTTCGCTAGCATGACTGCTTCGCAGAAGGAGGTGACCGCCTCCCACTCCCTCTCGCCCCGGACCATGGCTTGAACCAGGGCCGGACGCGAGAGGTCGCCGCCGTTGCCGATCGCCTCTACGAGGACACGGCGGTGCTCCGCCCAAGCTGGGCAGACCTCCACCGTATGCTCCACCGTGTCCTCTGGGCGATCCTCGCAATGGTGACACCCGGGCGTCTCCTCCCGCCTGATGATGTGCAGGAACCTCCCGAAACATCCGTGTCCGGTGAGGACCTGCGTCAGGCGGTAGGTGAGAGCGCCGTGACGCCTCTCTAGCCACTCCTCAAAGAGGGGTCTTATCGCCACTATCGTGGCGTGCCCTGCGCTGGGTTGCGAAAGCCGCTCTTTCCATGCCACCATGAGATCGCGCCGGAGGTCTGTCCGCTCCGCCGCAATTTGCCGCGGAAGCGGAGTTTCCCCCCGGCGTAGTGCCTCCGCGCGCCACTCATACAGGCGCGCGAGGACCATCGCCTCCAGATCCCATGGCGGCATTCATGCATGGCATGGCATGGCTAGCAGGCTCGATCGCATATATATCAATCACTGCAGTGCCAGATAACATAGGAAAAAATAAATTTAAATAAAATAAACTAACATAATATATTTCTTAAGTTTACTAACACAATGAGTCCTTTGTTACTTAAATAAAGACAGGAGAATGCCGTCAAATATAGGGCGGCCTGTACCAAATGAAAAGTCCGCTGTTACAACCAAACCTAGTGTATTTGGAGGAGAATTTAATGCACTTCCTATATTCCTAACTATTTTTTACATAGATTCCCGCATTTCGTTTTTATTTGCCTTTTACCTACTTAATTTTTTGAGGTTATGTTAGAGAAAATGACGAATGAACGATGACGATGAGTGATGGAGGCATCGCTAAGGATTATCACAAAGACTACGTTATGGAAAAAGCACCTGAACGTTTTGGTTAATAAGGATTATTTTTGAATATGAGTCATTTTATGAACTACATTTGGTTGTGACCCGCTCCCTCGCGTTGGTGCGGTCCCATGGCATTCTCAACAACAACAGCTTTTAATAGATGCTTCCGTCCAGCAATGGCAGGCTGTCCGGTTGATTTAAATAATCCTCTTCCATCTTTTATCTGTTCCGTTAAAAGGTTTCACGTGCACATTGTTCCGAGGCCTGCTTTGTCAGTCATGTGAAATACGTGGCCGGTATGCATACCTAATAGAGGTATTTCGAATAATCCTTCTTTGTTAGGAATAGGATATTCATATAGGTTCACTAGAACACGTTATGGATTTGATGGAGCTTTATTCAATAAACCAAAATTGACCAAAATGGATTTCGAAGAATTTCGTGAGTGTGAATAGAGTTAATAACATTTTTAAACAACTTTTCATTGAAAGAACCAAGATTTTTAGAAGTAAAACTAGGCCGACTATTTATTTATTTGTATTTCTCGTTCGACCCCGACGGAATTTTTTCTCAACGGAGCCTAGCGTAAATGCTTGACGCAGAATATATTTTAGTGCACAAGTGCGTGCGTAGACACAGGTGCAACCTCTGCTCCTTTACTCTCATTATCCGATGGGACGGCAATCCAACACGACAATTTGGGCTGCTACTGAGAAATCACTTAGCCTGACCTGAGAATCGAACATAAAACCCTTCGCTCAGCAGTCGCCACTTGACCAACGAAGCAGTGTTAAATATCGCGCTCACGGATATCTACGAGACACAGATATCTCGTATGATCGTGCTACTAAACACCATATTTTCAGTTACATTCAATATTATTCTGATGAACCAGAATTAGCCATTAAAGTCGTTTAAGGCAAATACTTTAATTGTCACCCGGATAACACGTCCCAATTTTTATAAATAGACACATACTTATTTGGTCGAATTTTAGCTCGTTAAACTTCTACAAATTATACTAATTGTGCTAAATTATTGTGTTGTTATTTCGTGTTAGCTTCAGAACAAAAGCAAACGAGAATATTAATTTATTTTAAAAGTGAACGTAATTGGTCTGGTTTAAAAAAATATTTATGTTTTGTGTCTACTAATTGATGTAAACAAGATCATTTGTCTGGTTTTTAATGAAAACTGGATTTGTGGCACTGTTTTTCTATTGGCTTGTAAATTGTTTAATCAAAATAAATAATGAACACAATTTGTGTTTCTTTCTTCTGTTTATTTATTAATTAACGGGTTGAATAACGTAACTACAGAAATAATTAAAAAGCCATTGTGTTGTAGCGGTATCTATAACACCACATGCGAACAACGCGTCATACTGACGTCACGCAAAATCCTGCATCTCGCAAGCAGAGTTTGCGGCGCAATTAGTATTATACCCGACATGAATCATTGGGCAGTTGCCTGCCAGACGCGACACCTGTCTAGTCGGAGGATCCTCCCTTTGCTATGGAGGATGAGTGAACTTTACGCCCTGTTCCTCATACCTCTATAGTGTCTCGCGTGGATCCACGTTCGTGGATACAAGGGGGTCAAAGAACACCAACAGCATATTTACATTCATCATTATGTTACCATGTATTGGCCTAGTTTTAGTCTAAAGAACTAAAAGTAATTTTTAATTTTTATTTTCAATGTTAGGATCAAAACCATTTAAAAAAAAGTTATAATACTGGATTTTTTTACCTTTTACTAAAGAAAAACCCTATATAAGGATCAGATTCTAAAAACTTTAATGTAAGAAACTCATAAAAACTTAGCAATTGAATTTAGGTATTCTACTTACCAAAATGTTCTTTCACAAAATGTTCACACAAAAGCTATAGATATTTCTAACAAACGGCTTATTACAAACGAAGAAGGAAATATTACTAGTAATAAGAGTATTATTACTTACAGAATGGGCACGAAGAACCATAGAAGAAATATTAAAATCGCCATTATGCCAAGATACTGGGGAAACTCCGTAAATGGCGCCAAAAACGTTGAACTGAAAGTAGAAATAATATCTGTTAGGATTATGGGCAGTAATTGTGTTTTAAAGGAATATAATTTAAGGTATACAGCTGTTAGATATTACAATAGTTCCATACATAACATTAGGCCTGTTATACCCGAAGGTTTGGGCAAAGGTGCAGGTACCTTTTTTTTTGTTTTCTGGGGAGGCCTTCAAAAGGCACCCGACCTCCGGGGAGGGAGGTCGGGGAGTGTAGGATTTTTACATCACCAAAATCACCCCGGTGATCTCCATCAGCACATAGGGGTGGTCCCGGTTTCTTTTAAAATACCAATTCCAGAACCTCCCCTGTGCAATGCCCACAAGGCATATGCCTGGAGAGACTGTAAAGGGGCCTCCCCTGAGCCTCGCTATGCACGGCAGCACGTGACGACTGTGCCACCGTCTTCCCTGGGGTCACTTGGTGGGCGGACAGTCCCCACTCTGTGCGCCCGCGACCCTATAGTACACCCACATTGAGCCAGTTATGTTTAAGTTCCATATAATAAGGGGCGAGCCTAGAAAAACCCAGTAACACTTTGCCCGACCCATAGTAACTAACAGGCAAATTGCATTGCAAGGTATCAAAAGTGTTGCCTATAAAAGTCATTATTTGGCGTGCGCTGCGAAAACTGTTGTTGATATATAAAATAATGTTTAGACGCCAGAACATCAAGCTATTACAATCTGTCAAATTTCTTTAATAGATTTTTAACTTTATCGCCAAAGCATAAGGTTCAAGGTAAGGTTAAGTTGATTGGGAAAATTTGACAATTTCGCGTAGCGTGATTTGCTGGCGTCTGTAATCAATACCCACAAAAAAAGTCCATGAAATATTATTAAGTTACAATAATCGTTTTTGTTCAAATTAGTCAATCAAAACACGTTTGTATCATGATATTCAGCTGCATCCGGTTAGATTGGAATCCGACCCCAACATAGTTGAGAAAAGGCTAGGCAGATGATGATGAATCCATAACTAACTAAATAGTTTCATAATCAAGGCATGTTCGAAAAGTGTCTGTTATTTTTAACCGACTTCAAAAAAGGAGGTTCTGTATTCGACCCGTATGTATGTATGTATGTATGTTTGTTTGTCCGCGATTTTCTCAAAACTAATGAACCGATTTTGATAATTCTTTCACTAATGTGATCTTCATACTTTCAGGAAGGTTTTAGTATATAATACATTATATAATTATTCTTATGTACGATGTTATATGCATAAATGTACTGCATCTCCGGCATTTCTATGCGAATTTTGATGATTCTTCTAGTCGGTGTCTTCAATTCCTCAATGCACTAGTGTTATTTGAATTTGTGTGGAGTAGGTACAACTAAAAAGTGAAAAATAAAAACTTTTTTACAAAAAAAACAACCGACTTCAAAAAAAACTACAAAGTGATAAATAACTTTAATTTCGGAAGTCGGTGTCAAAAAACGAAAATGCGGAACCAACGACACCGAGTTCCGAAATTAAAGTTATTTATCACTTTGTAGTTTTTTTTGAAGTCGGTTGTTTTTTTTTGTAATTTAGTATAATGTGGTGTCTTACGACGTCCATGCGAACGAAATGGGTAAGTAATAGATGATATAACAACAAAATCTCTAATATTAACAACATATAACAACGGAACCTATAATTTTATTTAATATAGCGATTAGTTAATATAATGAACGATTGATATAATTTTATAATAACTAATTTTTATAAGCATAACATACATTCAATATAAAATCGTTTGACATACCACTCAAAAGATATAAAACGTATTTAGACTAATATGATGAATTATTATTTATTTAATAAATATTTAAAAGTATTTTTTCTTTGTTTTATTCTTTGTAAGTTCTATCGTAGTTATAGGTAATAGTAACCTAAGTAGATATTAAACATAACTAGTAACTGATTACCACCTGCGCTAAGATAGGTCGACGGAGCCCCGCTTCGCGGGGCTCCTATTTCTGGGTGGTTTAAAAAAAAATAACCACGAAGGCTAAGGCGGGAGCTCCGCTCCGCTGCGCTCCCGCCTTAGCCTTCTAACCTAACCTATCCGAGTCGGGGTACTCTGAGTCGGGGTACCATAATGACGTTTTTTATATACTTATATTAAACGTTAGACCTAATGATTTTCGATTAAATAAATAATATACATATTAAACGTTAGACCAAATGATTTTCGATTACATAAACGTTATATCAAACAACGTTATACTACTTAAGTTTTAGAATAAATAAATGTTATATGTAAAGAAATTATATCTACAGTTGGTATATCTCACGTTGATTATATCTTATGAACGATAATAAAATGAAATTAGACCAAATGAGTTTATACGTTATGAGACGCACCCGAACGAAATCGTAGGCAAAAGCAAGTCTGCAATAAAACTAAATTGAATAGAGATAAGTTTCATTTAGGAATGTGGAACGTATATGAAATATTTTATGATCAATTTATATACTTACTTGAAACACTCGGTTGCGTTCATTTTATTTTCATATCCGTTCTGAAACATAAAATGAATAGTTAAAGAATAGTTAATATACTTAATAATAATTTATCATCTGTCAAGCCTTTTCTGAAAATCGTATTAGGATATGATTCACAAATAAACAACCAGGTCGCATCGGCAGCAAAACATTCATAATTAATTGTGACACTGATTGAACCGTCGAGATATGCATGCCAACGAACGCGTTTTCTTCCTTCCTTTCACGGAATATAAATGTAAAATTAATTATTATTTCCGTTCATATTTTATTGATATCAGATGTGCAGGTTGTTACGAGTAACGTCCACCATTACTCGTAACAACCTGCCTGTTTCTTGCCCATACTTCTCCATACGAAAACTACCTTTTGGAAGGGGCGACTAGAATCAATTTCGTTTTATTATAATTTTTGACGTTCAAAAGTGCCTTTAGTGTGCCTATTTGAAATAAATTATTTGACTTTGTTATTCATTTCTGAATCAATAGATCTATATTAATACACACATCAAAAGTGTCTAGGGATCAAGCATTTTTATGCGGATTTCTTGAGATTGAGATGTGGCTTTGTAATAAATTTATGATTTTATAAATTTATATGGATCCTTTTTAGTGCATTTCATAATTTGAATCAGGAACTGTGAATCAAATTCGAGTAAAAGATGAAAATCAGCTGTCAATATTTTCCCTATAAAAACATACAACGCATTGAAGACATTATTAGTGCTACTGTTTCCCTACTACTGATTAAAACCAACGTTATTATGGAGCGGCGACGTCATTTAAGCAGGGAAGAAATGCTCAGAGCCGTGGGAATGATAGAAGCTGGTTCCCGGCAACGTACTGTGGCTTTAGCTCTGAATACAAGTCAGAGTGTTATCAGTCGACTTTGGACACGTTACCGAAGCACTGGTACCGTGGCTGAGCGCCATGGAGGACGGTATCGCTGCACCACACGGAGACAAGACCGATACATTCAAATCTTAACTCGAAGAGCTCCAACAATAACCGCCATGATGTTAGCCGTGAGGCTTCATCACTCTTCAGGGAACTTAATTAGCGACCAAACAGTCAGAAACCGCTTGCATGAAGTAAACCTTCATTCCCGAAGACCGCTACGGGTACCACCTATAGCAATGCACAATCGTAGGATTCGATATTAATGGGCTCTTGAACACAGAAATTGGGCAGAAGAACAATGGCGTTTCGTGTGCTTTTCTGATGAGTCTCGTTTTGGTATGAGACCGGATACAAGACGTATACGACACTGGAGAACCCCTGGACGCCAACAGCGATTAAAATCCTGCCAGGAAGTCCATCCTTATAGTGGTGGAACCATCATGGTATGGGCGGGTATTTGGATCGGCGGAAGAACTGAGTTGATTTGGATCAGAGGCAACCTCAACGCTCAAATTTATGCTGAGACGATTGTATCAGACGTCATCGTTCCTCTACAAGTGCAAATCGGTCCCTTATTTCAGTTAATGCATGATAATGCACGACCGCACACCGCAAGAGTTGTAAGACAGACTCTCGCCGCAGCTAACATCAATGTCCTGCCCTGGCCTGCTCAGTCGCCAGACTTGAACCCGATTGAGCATGCATGGGATATGCTACAGAGAAGAGCTCTGCCGAATATGGAGGGTATCCAGTCGCAAGAAGACCTTTTTTTGTTGTTGCAACGAACATGGGCTGCCATTCCACAGCGTGATTTGGATGAACTCATTTTGAGTATGCCAAACCGATGTTCTTGTGTTGTTAGTGTTCGCGGTAGAAACACGGATTATTAATTGTTTAAGTTACCCAATAAAATTTTAAAGAAAACTGTTATTTCAGTCTTTTTTTCGAACTTTTGTGTTAGTGGTTCAAATGTCAAAAATCCCTTTATTAGGAAAATGGCAAATTTCTTTATTAATGCAAAGGTGACTTGGTTTATCGTTACTGTGACAAACGAAAACACTTTATTTGATGAATCCTTAAAGAAAATTTTAATTAATATCAATCAGGAGAAAAGTTATTGCAAAAATATATGTTGATCCCTAGACACTTTTGATGTGTGTATTATAAACAGGTAAAAATTGTGAGTTTGAATATAGGGGGTATCTACGGAACTATTGATTCGATTCCGAAAATACTTTCACTAATGGGAAGCTACCATATTGCCGAATATCTTATGATATAATTATAAAGTCCCATTAAAATAGGTGGACAAACTTTTAGAAATAATTCAGACCACCAAAATAAGGACAATGGTAAAAAAAAATATATAAGAAAAACGCATTAGATACTTACAAGACAAATAGTCAGCTAACGAAAATACACTAATGTGCCGGCAATTTATTATTTTAGGTCAAAATAAAATCACTCAGTGTTTTTTTTTTGCTTGGATATCTTCGGTTAGACGTACTGAGCACTGTGTTAAAATTTGTCAATCTATTTTAACGGGACCCTGTTTATGATAAAACAAGAAATTCGTCTAGTCAATGGATATTATTATAAATGCCATCAAACGCAAAGCCAACACAGTAAAAATCTACAAAAATATATATAATTTTCGCCTTACTTCCTAAAAAGCCTTGCAGTTATTAAAATATCCCCCATTTTACAGTACAATGAGCAACAAAGCGGCTTACCGGCGTTATGTGCAGTTTAGTGCAATCCTTCAAAGGGAAGGACCCCTTGCCAATCCACACGAGGTAAGCAGACGATAGAGCCACGTACATCATGTAGTACACGCAGCATGCGTATGTCGTCAGTACTTTTAAATGGCCGACACCTAGAAGAAAAATACTCGTATGTGGAGAATTAAAATTGATTTATTTTATGTTGTATGTGTTTGAGTGACAGATACGGATGTAATATAAACATCGTAAACTAAAACAATACGTTTAGCTACATAATATATTGTATTTTTTATAGCACATTAAATATACAGCTGTTTTACAAGTTATTTATATTTAGCTTTTCTTGTTGTGTGTAACCCCAGATTCTGAAAGCGCAGAGTCTAATCGGTAAATTAATTGATAAATAAAAAATTTAATATCAATTGAAATAAGATAGAAAAAAGAAATAGAAAATATTTTACTGTCCAGGTAATTTAATAAGAAAGTTCACATGTTAATAGCTAGTTGAGAAGACATGAGTAGCTCAAAGTACTACCTACAGCTAGATTCATCATCTGCCTAGCCTTTTCCCAACTATGTTGGGGTCGGTTTTCAGTCTAACCGGATGAAGCTGATTACTAGTATTTTACATGGAGCGACTGCCTATCTGACCTCCACAACCCAGTTACTGGGTAATACGATACCCTTTGGTAAGACTGGTTGTCAGGCTTTCAGGCTTCTGACTACCCGTAACGACTGTCAAAGATCCACGAATGACAGCCGGGACCAACGACTAAACGTGCTTTCCGAGGCACGGAGGGGTCTCGGTATGTAAAGATGGTCACTCATCCACAGACCAACCGCGGCAAGCGTAGCTTAACCTGATCGATCGGCCTGTGCGGCTGTTATTATGTAGCCAGGGACCCCTCTATACAGCTAGGTTACAATAATAATATATATTATTTGTCTGTAAGCCCTAAACTAGAAAGTCTATATCTTGGTGCTCGGAGTACGAATTCCAGAGAGGAGACTAGAGAAGTGATTTCAGGTATGATATATGGTATGGTACTTTAATAGGTGAGACCAAAATAAACAAATAATGAATAATTAGCTACATAAGATAGGCTTCTGGAACCCCTATTCAAGCTTTCATATTGATAGGTCGGTAATTGAATAATTATGTCAAAAATAATAAGCAGGGTTCTTGATTTCTTTATTCGAATAAATAGACAAAGAACATACTCCATGAGCTAAACACATAAGAAATACCACTGCAGCTATGTGAACATTATAATCGGATTTAGCGCTGCACACACAAAGTAGAGAGCTAAGTTTTATCTACCGGTAGGCTTAACTTGATACATACTCGTATGTACAGTGTATGCAGGTGTGCATAGCATACATATTAGAAACGGTCTTAGTTTGTGTATCTAGAGTGTGGTTTTAGTTTAGTAAGCCTATGTTAAGGAGATGAAGACAAAAAGTTTCAAAACGATTTATCGGTGTAGGTACTTTGTTCATATATCTTTAGGTTAATTTGACACATTTACTGTCATTAACAGACATTATGCATTAGAGATCAGTGATGACACAGTGGTAACGGTCCCGACTTACAGGTTGTAGTTCGAATCCAGACAGGCGCTTTACTTTGTGTAAATAATTTCATCACCACTGCTTTCAAAACGGTGAAGGAAAATATCGTGAGGAAACCGGCATGTCGACATATGACAAATACCGACCCGCACTGGACCTGCGTGGTGGATTACAGCCAGACAGAGATCAGCCTGTGAACGTTCTTAAAATTACGAGAATTGCCCCTCTGATCTCAGTCTCAAACTGTCAAAAATACCTCTAATTTCCCTACATTTATGACAAGTTTTTGAAATTTTTTTGTCGTCGATATGACTGCGAGTAGATTTTGAACGTTTTAAATTACAAGAATTGGCCTTCTGATTTTGAACATCTGTGTCTGAAATAGATATAAAATACTTGTATTTTAAACATCTTCCACGGCTCTTACCTGTAGGCGACACTTTGGAAATATTTTTTTTTTGATCTATATACAATCTATGCATAACACATTTGATCAAAGATAAAAGTCAAAAATAAAAGTTGTAAGTACAGAAATACAATAGACTCACCTCTCAATATAGGAACAGCTCTCCACACCCCAACCGGGTCCTGTTGACTCAGCTGCCCCATGGCAAGCTGCAGCAGCGTCGTCGGCAGCCCTGCAGCCAGCAGCCAGAACGAGTAGACCACCAGGTAAGGAACTGCTCCATATCTGAATGCCTCCTTTGGGAGTCGGACTGAGTTGAACAGCGTCAGAGATATGGCAATGGTGCATAGCTGTGTTTTTATGAACTCGCATGTCGATTTTAGTGTCTGGAAAGAAAATAACAAGGTAAGTTAAATTTAACATAAAAAATACGTCTATTCGAGGCCCCAAATATTTTATAAGATGATTTTTGGGTAGTTAGCAGGTGTACGTGTCAGAAAATATGTGCAGCTATATTTTTTATATATAAAATTCAAAGTCCCGACTAATTCAACAACACCCGACTAAATCAACGCACAGTCTAAACCGCTGGTCCTAGAGACATGAAATTCGGAGGGTGTGTTCTTTGTGAAGAGTAAGTATCACTAAGAAAGGGTTTTTCGAAATTCCACCCCTAAGAAGGTGAATGGGGGGACTATCCACCCTCTTAGGGGTGGAATTTCGAATACTTACTCTTCACAAAAAGAACACACCCTTCAAATGTACGAGTAATGCCTCTAGGACCAGCGGTTTAGGTTGTGCGTTGATAATAATATTAGTCAGTCAGGGTGAAATTTCACGTATGCGGACGAAGTCGCGGGCAGAAGCTAGTATTCTATATAGTTATCGACCTTGGCATGTGATTTGACAATGCAAAATTAACCAGCACCCCAACTGCGTAGCACACTTTCTTTCACAATTCGAAGGATTTTAAATAAAATTCCTTAACTTACTCGTAATAATACATATTATTGCTTCATATGTTTGAAAAATTCGTCTGCTCGACATCGTAAATAACGCAATGAATGTTGTTGAATTGTCAAAATGAAATAGAGCCATTGCAATTATTAGTGTGGTATGTGTGTACAGACGCCAGCACATCAATCTACTAAAATCTGACAAATTTCTTTAATACATTTTCAACTTTATTGCTAAAGTATAAGGTTCAAAATTGATTGGGAAAATTTGACAGTTTGGGGTAGGTTGATGTGCTGGCGTCTGTACCTCACTGGTCAGAAAGGAGTACCTATTATTTTTCTGGCTGGTAATCCTACCTAGAATCTCTAAGTATTCTGCTTGGAATTTTCACTGTTAAAATCAAAGCTTTGATAGGTTACAATAAAAAGATTTTTCATTCAGAAAATCGTCGCATTCATTACGAAACATTAACACATTTGTTTCAAGTTATTAACATTGTGATAATAATTGAACCTCCTATTTAGTAGCGCGGGCCTCTAATTAGAGCGGAACAAATCTCTTTGACATCTCTAACAGGTATATCTTTTTAATTAGTCAAATACCATTATACTCGTAATAGGAGGGAGCTCAGGTACACGGTTTTTATTTTTCTACTTATAGTTGACTGTACTTTTGCAGCGATCCTTAGACGCAGCCTCTTTCAGATCATCATTTGCCTAGCCTTTTCCCAACTGTGTTGAGGTCAGCTTCCAGTCTAACCGGATGCAGCTGAATATCAGTATTTTACATGGAGCGACTGCCTACCTGACCTCCACAAAAAATCCACAAATGACAGCCGGCGCTAACGGCTTAACGTGTTTTCTATGCACGGAGGGATCTTGGTATGTAAAGCTGGTCACCCATCCACGGGCCTACCGCGGCAAGCGTAGCTTAACCTGATCGATCGAACCGTGCGGCTGTTATTACTTAGCCACAAGCCCCCTTTAGCTACAAGTCTCTTCCATATATAAAAGACATTTAGAACTAGGTAATGTGTATTTATTTTATATTTTTGTTTTATTTATATCTCTTTGTATGCTGCATCAGTTGACGTCATCACATCAACGCCGGCTGTCGCTGAAAACCAGCGCTGGGGCTTTGTCTTGCATAGGGTGTGGTAGCATTATGCTGAGCGATGGCCGTTTTGCGTGGATGTGACGCATATTTTCCCCCAATTTGTTATTTTTTTGTGTTTGTGTTCTTTTCTGCGTCATATTTAACGCAAATAAACGTATTTTCTTTCTATCATTCTTTGTTATTGAGTTAATTCTTTCAGATCTATCAAGGTTAGTAGATCTGTTGTTTGCTATTAGACTAAAAGTTGATTTCCTAGCCTTATGTAACAATCAGAACCTTTTTACTCCAGCACAATCATTACGTCAGAGACCCGGTTCTCCAGTCCAGTGGTTCAAATCTTTCAATTTCTTTGTAGAATTGTAATGAACATAACATTTCGTCATAGTTCCGATGACAAGTGCTCGATTACGTGAGATCAAACAAGTGAATTGTTGCATAATTGCTTTGGTTTGGAGTTCAAGTTTGGTTTTTGTCGGTTTTTAAATCGATGTTTGATTTATTAAGTGGTTGACGGAAAAATCATAGGAATTATCACTTGAAATTGCGAGTGCTACCGCCGCCGTCACGAAAAAAGTGTACCTACCTACAAGAATAGAAATAGTAGATGAACCTTTAGGCCCGAACCCCTTAGGGATGAACCGTGCCGTGTACGGTACGGTCACCAAAGGAGATAAGTAACCAGGGTCGTCGGTATATTTGAAGTTTAGTAAGAAACCGATGGATATTTTCGAATAAAATTTAATTTAATTAATTGAAAACAAACAGTTAATTCATAACTAAATTTTTATTCGAAATTATCCATCGGTTTCTTACTAACCTTCAACTATATCCGACGACCCTGGTTACTTATCTCTTTTGGTGCCTGTACACGGCACGGTTTCATTACAAACGACACTGACGACCGTGCCTAAACACGGCGAATGAACCGTAGTTATTCACGGAAAGAAAAACGTGTGCGTACGAGGGCCTAATAATTTTGATGTGAAAATATTTAAATTAAGCACACGAACAAGGCGTTGGATTAAAAATGTTACGAACATAACATTTATATTTGTTAACCTACGCGTTAGTCGTCTATTTAGTTTTGCAAAAGGTTGAAGTAATTCTATAGTGAAGAATGTTAAAGAATAACTTAGCGCAATGCAATATAATTAAATACGTATTATAATTAAAATATGCAAAAGAATCTAGTTATACATTTATGCAACGTCTATAACATCCTGTCGTTCACTAACGGTATAGTAAAAAAAAAAAATACGGATCCGATGTTTTACTGAAAAATCCAAAAAAAATGCTTCTATATTAAGTTAATAATTATTTTATTTAATTATGTGCATTCGTGTTTTTCAGTCTTCCTTAGATCAAATTACAATAATTATAAATTAAATAAACTTGCAGCATACTTAGTTATGTATTACATAATCAAAATAACTAACTACCTCGGAATAGTAAAGAGCTTCAAATTTTTTTTTAAATAAATATATTAATTCCAACCTTGAAACAGTTTTGAGAATCATTAGATCATTTGCAAACTTTCATTTTTTCGATCTCGGAGCATTTTAGTCCCTTTTGATCGATCTCGGTGCATTTTAGTTCATTATGATCGATTTCGGAACCTCATTTAGTCTCCTGAACTACTGAATATGGCCGCAACGAATGCTTTTAGAACGCTATAAACAATATGCCTCGTAAAGCGACCACGATCAAACAGCGCTGCGGTCGCATTCGTGGTCGTGGCCAAGAGTTAATGAACTTTGCCTACAGGTAATACCCACATAATTACTTTCAATAATTTACTTTTCTGTTAGTCTACTGATTTATCGAATAGATACGTCGGACATACTTTACCGTGTCTGAAAAACAAGTATATGCCCGGAACCGTACTATCCACGACACGATATAATTATGGTTTTTATTCGCCTACCTGCCATACACATACCTAATACTTAGGTATTGGTTAGGCACTGTTTAATTTTTCCTTTTGCTCCATTCTTTTACAAGTAAGTTAGATGTGAGTCAGAAAATTGATGCGCAGTTCAGTATAGTCCATTTGAATGTACTCGTAGATAGGCTGTCTTTTGTTTAACACTTTGCAGGACAAGCGCCCCCAGACGTAACAGCAATGTTTCTATTGTTTCTCGTTCTGTGTGCTTCAATGGGTTAATATTGCTTCGGTCTGTTTTAAATGTTTAGTAGGCATTTTTACATTATGATCAACTCATTGAGTGTTATGCTTGGTGTAAGTAACTGCAACAATCAATATTTAATGTTATATCTGCTGTAAGGGGCCGTCTCCACGAGCAAGAGCATCGCGGCGATAGTATCGTCGTGCCACGTATTTCTATACACCAGTGGCGAAGGGTGAATTTATGACAGAGGTAGGCCGTAGCAAAAAAAAAATACCAAAAGAAAATTTCAATGATGAATTGACTATAGAGTGGTTATGTTATGAATTTTCGAAGGGAAGCCGGCGGGAATCGAGTTGTATGGTACCTTCGCCACTGCTTTACACTCTCTTAGAACGTGTCTTCACACGGCGATATCATCGCGGCGAAAATTTGATGGCACGGCGAGACTATCGCCGCGATTCTCTCACTCGTGGAGACGGCCCCTTAGGAATTCTATGTATGTATGTGTTTGAAGATTGTTAATTGTTTAAAAAACAAGTATTTATTTATAATTATTTTATTTAATAATTATTTTTATTATTTTATTTTATATATTTATTTATAATACAGAACCTCCTTTTTTAAAGTCGGTTAAAAAACAAGTATTTATTAAACAAAGTGAAACTTCAGGCTTTTTATTGCCGCCAAGACCAACTAACGTTTGATCAATCCATCATTCTCCTGCGGCCCTTGTTTCATTTTTTTTTGCGTCCCGCGCAACTTGTCTTTTTCTTTCATACTTATTTAATATTCGCTATCTCGGCAGTCACCCCCTATCTAGCCATATCATAATTCACACAGTCCATCCATCGTTTCTTTGGTCTTACATAACGTCCATGGTAGTCTTATCAAACAAACATTAACGAAGCCTATCAAAACTATACTAGTTATCTACATATTTGTTGTCATAGTTTAGTACCTAATAGATGTTAGTATAAAGACTAAGAATAGTCATAATGAACTAATAGACGGATCATTGTTGAATATTATGAGTTTAATAACATGAGGTGTAGCAAGATTTGGCTTCTGCATTCCGTTGTATTCATTCAGCAAAACGATTATAATAATATATAATTTGTTCCATTTCAATATGCTTCTTTTGTTTGTAATGCTAGCTTTACTGTGGTAAATGATAAATTATTTTATTTCTGTAAGTAGGTTTGTACAGACGCCAGCACATCAAGCTACCCGAATCTGTCAAATTTTCCCAATTAACCTTGAACCTTATGCTTTAGCGACAAAGTTGAAATTTGACAGATTGAAGTAGCTTGGTGTGCTGGCGTCTGTACCAACACTTTTATTACACGTACCATATTTTTTAAACTAGATGGATTCGCCGTTTCCTATCTGACTACTCTAAGAAGAAAGGGCGAAATAAACTCAGAGGTCTCTTTTAAAGTCTAGACATAATCTTGGTCAGGTCATGTGAAAACAATGTAGATTGGTGTCTGAAATGGTCTATTGAGGAAAGACCCACACAGATCGAGTGGACCTGTCCATTCAGTGCACGCATTTGTCAGTCCGGTACCCTTTGGTACCCGAATGATCACCAATAGTTAGCACAATCATGTTCTATATGGTTGTTCTAATATGACCTGACCAAGGTAATGTCCGGACTTTAAAAGAGACTGTGAACCCTGAGTTTGTTTCGCTCTTTCTTCTCAGAGTAGTAGGATAGGAAAACGCTGAACTCATCTAGTTTTAACATTCTAAGTTACTTTTGACGTTTAAAAATGTTTTTTTTTTATAAAATCAAAACATGAAATGGAATCAGGAACAAACTATATCCGATGGAAAATTGACGTTTAGCTGTCCTGTTAAGAGGACTACATGACCTAAAGCGCGGTCTTTGTCGGTCTGCATAGAAAAGAAAGAGAAGCGCGATGCCACAACGCTGGTAATTTATTGCAAAATATGAAGCAATTATCGATTTACGAAAAATCTAGTCTTTGGACAAAAAAACTAAAACACTATAGTTTTAGTATGTTGCTTGTAGAATAATCTGACAAAAAATCATAATGATTGTATGTATATTAGTATGAATTTTGTTGTAAATAAAAAGTTTTTAGAGGTATCTTCATGATTTTTTTCTATCGTACCAAATAAGTTGTATTATGTTTTCAACACACTATCATCCTAGCATTTATCCTGAAGAATATCATATATTTTTTTGGTTTTTTTTACTGTAGGCGATCATTTACTTTTATTGTTTCTAAAATTGCGTTGTTTGCGTTTAGGTCCTGTAAGCCCCTTAAGGTGAATGCGCAGTGGTAGACCGCGAAATTCAAATTTTCTTACGTTTTTTGCAATTTGCAGGCCAGTGTCAGGTTGTATCTTGATCAAAATTTGATTCGCGACAATAACAGGTACGTATTTATAGAATTATAATCATTAGAATCATTAATACATCTTTCTAAGTTAGATTTGTACCACTAAGCAGTTTTCCATAAGAGATTTGTTGTCGTGGTACAAATCTAACTTAGAAAGATGTATTAATGATTCTAATGATTATAATTCTGTAAATACGTACCTGTTATATTCGCGAATCAACTTTTGATCAAAATACAACCTGACACTGATCTGAAAATTGGGAAAAACGTAAGTAAATTTGAATTTCGCGGGCTACCCTGGCACTTCCTCCTTAAGGACCATTTCTTATCCAACTAAGGTCGAACTTAAAACCTCTCTTTAACTTTTACCGTTAATTTTTTTTGTAACTGTTTTTGCCTCTAAGCAGTACAAGTGTAATTGTGTTCCGGTTTGAAGGGCATGCATGCCAATGTAATCATATGTACCTACAAGAGACATTTGAACTTTGTCTCTGAGATGTCCACTTACAATGAAGCCTCTGATTATCAAGTTGGCTGCCTGTTTGTTTTCAACTGAACAATATATTTAAAAATTACCGAGTTCAGTCTTAACTAGAAGTTACAATTAACACGTTATTTGACTTAAAGCGAATTCATTAATGAAACTGAGCGCGATCAGTACATCTAAACCGCGTTCAAGAACAGTTGGTTTCAGTATTCCACAACAATTATGACACTGACAGCTCTTGAACGCGGTTAGGTTCATTGGTGAAATTCACCCTTAGTTCATCAAATAGTGATGTTTAGTTCGACTAAATCTTGTCCATCGAGTCGATGATTTGTGTTTTGGAATTCGATAACATGCATAATTTTCACCTAATTCTGCTAAATAATTATAACGTCGTCGCTGAAGAAGAAAGAATTATCGCCATTCTATGGTTCCATTGTAACTTCATTCACAATAATTCTCGAGAATAGCTACTACAAAGTATGTAAACAAAAATACCTGTTACTTTGGAATGTAAACTATACGTTCATTGTATTGCGGGGTTATTGACATTGTAAATACAGGGTGTAATTTTAATCACCGTTTTCCTCTTAAGGTGCCATTGTACTCATCATTATAAACAACTTTTACTCTGGGATAAAACCTGAAATCGTAAAAAAAATTAGCTGTTCCCTACATTTTGACGAGTTATGCGAACATAAATGTAGGGAACAGCTAATTTTTTTTTACGATTATAATTAACCCTATAGAGGAAAACGGTGATTAAAATTACACCCTGTATATTTGCAGACCTGTATCCCTATTAAGGTAGTAAGAATGTTTTTCTTGAAATGTTTTAGGATTATATTAATTTATTGTCTATTTATATCTATAATTTAAGATAACATATAAACTATAATAATATGTACATTTATATAAAAAAATAAGTAAAATAATCATAGGGCATCAAAGAATTCGTCTGCATCGCTGTCAACAGGAACAGTGCCCAAAAGGCTGGCAGCATTGCCACGTTGTATGGCAATGCTAATTCTTTGGCCAAGAAATAGGCCAGCCCTCTGGTCACGTGAAGAGTCGACTAACCGCTTGGCGATATCTCGAAAAACCAAGTGGGCACTCGGACCCCATGGCCCTAGTGTTTCAACCCCAAACGGCTCGAACATATAACTCCCAATTAGGTTGCAATATTTTCGCCGTTTGAGGTTTTCTGCACCTGCAGCAGCCGCCCCAGCACAGTCCACCGTGCTAGGAAGATGGGATGGCGCAAGGGTGTCGACACATGTTGCATCCCACACCAAAGGTCTGCCTAACTTCCAGGGCATTATGGTCATTCCGTCTGGTCTCTTTCCATCGTCGCGTGCCAGGCCGTTGGGTTCTAAAACAGCTGGCACCCCGGCGGTGACAAGAGCACGACGGATGATGTCATTAATGCTGGCGTGCCGTGCTATCCGGCCTGCGCTCCTACTGCAGGATAGGCCATGGTGCCCGAGGCAGTCGACAGCTTCACCGCACTGACAGCGATGCGGAGCCCCGCAAGGAGCGCCCAAACGCAGACAGGTAGCGAGCCGAAAGGTGGTGTTACCCAGCATAGTGCCTATGTTGGGTGACGGGAGTGCTTGAAGCCAGAGCCCCGACTCCCACTCACCCACAGCCAACAGGCGGGCACGCTCAGCAGAATTGGTGGACGTATTGATAAGATTATTCCGTACCAACCTGCAGAGCGGCTCATCCCACTGTCTCTGGGAAGATGGGTTTATAGGGCGATCTGTATCCGGGCAAGCCGCTTTCCAGGCGTTCTCCGCGTCGGTCAAGCACGGCACTTCACAGTCAACCAGGCAGGGAGCTAAAATTTTCCCGGTCAACTTTTCAGTGCTGTGGACAGAAGACAGGAACGCTGGTATGCTAATACTGGTAATTTTTTTTAGGATTTAGAAAGCGAAGCAACGCATGAAACCAATCTGCTATCTAAAAAAAATGTCAGGGGACTACTGCCGGTCAATTCTGTAAAAATCTCACCGTGAAAACTTCACCTCTGTAGCTAGGCTTAAGAGGAAATGCGGGTGGACTATTCTCCATAGAAACGCTCTCGCCTGTTTTCTTTCTGGTTAATGACCATAAAGCAATGATTTTTTACAGAATAATAAATATTAACTACTTCTACGAGTATGTCCCTATGTTTTCCTTTTTGATGATAAATTATTTTTATAAGCACTAGAACCCTCAAACAAAACCTCTAAAAACTATCTTATATCCTTTCCCGAGACTCAAACTATCGCTATACCAAATTTCATCTAAATCAGTTCAGCGGTTTAAGCGTAAAGAGGTTACGGACAGACAGACACACTTTCGCATGTATAATATTAGTATGTATGGATAAATAAAAATATTATTTAACATCCACACTAAGTAAAAAACAGTAATTAGGTAGATATACAATGATTCAGCTGCAGATGCAACCACAAAAAAAAAGTTACATTGTAACATTTTATTACATTTACAGCTATTTTCCTAGCATCAATTATGTGCATTACTTAGTCATTTGGAATAGTTAGGAAATAAAAAGTGATGGTCTAATGGTTAGAGAGTGAATTGACTGCGCACGCGATCTTCTTTCGACAATCACTCATTAGTTTGTATAGACTGTTGATGATTTACTACTTTCTGTTACAAGTTATGTTTCCAAGCACATTTTCTTACATAAGGTGATTAGCTATTAGTGCTTCTGGTAGGTACGTGTGACGTCATTAGAGTGACTTTGTGATTATTTGCATAGCAGTGTAAAAAATTAGCTCTGCCATATATTTTGTCCACGTATGTAGGTATTGGTCTCTGCCACTGTCATCATCTGCCTAGCCTTTTCCCAACTATGTTGGGGTCGGATTCCAGTCTAACTGGATGCAGCTGAATACCAGTATTTCACATGGAGCGACTGCCTATCTGACCTCCACAACCCAGTTACGGGATAATACGAGGTTTCGTATCGTTGTCAGGCTTTCGGGCTTCTGACTATCCGTAACGACTGTCAAAGATCTACGAATGGCAGCCGGGACCAACGGTTTAACGTGCTTTCCGAGGCACGGAGGGGTTTTGGTATGTTAAGATGGTCACCCATCCACAGACCAACCACGGCAAGCGTAGCTTAACCTGATTGATCGACCCGTGCGGCTGTTATTACTTAGCCACAAGCCCCTGCCACTCTGCATATTATATTATACTAATAATAAAGCTGAAGATATTTTTTGTTTGTTTGATCGCGCTAATCTTTGGAACTTCCAATCGGATTTGGAAAAATCTTTTTGAATTTGATAGCTCAATTCTCGTGGAAAATTATACTTTTCAAGTCGCGGGCTGAAGCTTGTTTTCTTATAGGTATAAGAAGTTTAGCTGTTTGTGTAACAGGTTTGTGTCACGTCATTGGAGTACCTAGTGTCTTTGTGATTATCAATTTGCATAGAAGTGTGAACTATTTGTTGGGACATTCATTTCTGCGAATGACTTTCTGAATTTGCACTGTATATTATTGAATTCAAGTCAAGATGTAAGTAAATAGACATAGCAGTATAGCAGACGATTGATGATTTTATTACTTTCTGTTATAAGTAATGTTTTCACGCACATCTATAGGTATATTATAATTATCTTGTATCTATAAATATAAAATTCAGAGTCCTGACCGACTGATATATCAACGCACAGCCTAAACCACTGGTCCTAGAGACATGACATTCGGAGGGTGTGTTCTTTGTGAAAAGTAGGTATCCGCTAAGAAAGGGTTTTTCGAAATTCCACCCCTAAGAGGGTGAATGGGGGAGGGTGAAATTTCACGCGGACAAAGTCGCGGGCAGAAGCGTATACTAATAATAAAACTAAAGAGTTTGTTTGATTGAACGCACTAATCTCCGGAACTACCAGTCGGATTAATAAAAAACTCTTGCATTTGATGGCCCAATTCATGAAGAAGGATATAGGGTATTTAACATCACGCTACAACCCTTAGAAGCCGAGCAAAAGAAACAAAAGGCAGAACGAATGCTGAGCGAAAACGATGTAATAGCCTAAGCGGGCGATGGGATGCGACGCGGTGGCTCGGGGACCGAAATTTCACGCGTACGATGTCGCGGGCAGAAGCTAGTTTTCTTATATAAAAAGTGATTAGCTGTTAGTGTTACTGGCGATATGTGACGTCATAAGAGTATTGTGTATGTGGTTATTTGCATAGCAGTGTGAACAATGGTACGAGTAGTTGGTTCATATGTTTCTACAAATCGTTTAGTCTGACTAGATTATGCCGTCTGAATTGCACTGAATATTGATGAATTGTCAAAATGTATGACGAATGTATTGCGATTGTGAGTGTTTATAAGGTTGTTTATCCCCTTAGCATACCTACCACATAATTATGATAATAAAATATCGGTATTTCCTGTTATTATTTTCCTGTGGTTGTTGGATAAAATGACCGATCGCCACGTGTTATCTTTTTATACATCTGACACCTCTTTTGCTTCCTTCGCATATAATACCTATGCATTTTTTGTGCACGTGTATGCATTTGAAAGTGCGTAAACAGCAACAATATCCAACATTTATTATTTAACATAATCAGCCTATAACGTCCTCGCTGCTGGGACACAGGCTTCCTCTCAGTGAGAGATCCACAACGCGGAGCCAGTGCGAGTTAGTTGATGTCACATGTCTTCAAATTTTTGAACCTAAGACATGCCAGTTTCCTCACAATGTTTTCCTTCATCGTTTTGAGAGCAGTGGTAATGAAATTATTTACACAAAGTAAAGCGCGTGTCTGGATTGGAACCTAGGTACAACTCGTAAGTCGCGGCCGTTATCACTGGGCCACCACTGCTCTCGACATTTTTATTTAATAAGTTATAATTAAAATAAGCAACACCATTAAAAAACAACATTGGGGACAATCAGTTTTTATATTTATATCTGGTTACATAAACTTTTAACACGGAATACCAGTGTTGTTTTTCTGTCGAGGGTTTCAAAAAGTGACATCTTTAAAGCTACTGTTTGGACGAAAAAAAAACTATTTTTTTTGGGCCTTTCAAGATGAACTTAGTCATGAACATAATATGTTCTATCACGTAATCATGCCAGAAATAAGCTAGTTTCTAAATAATGATTATAATTTTATGTAACTATTTAAAACAGAGTATCTTCTTATCTATTAATACAAGTGATTAGATCATAGGTAAATTGCAAACAATATAACAGACAATAGGTACCTACGACCAGCCAGCTACTAACTAATGAACCATTGCAAATTACCTGTCTGGCTTTGCAAAAAGTCGTGAACAGCAAAATAAATATTAAAATCATCACTGCATGCAAATAAAATGATTCCGTATGGTGTTTTAAGAAACTAGAAAAACCTTGAAAATATTCGTATTACCTCTTTCTATATGTATTCTATTCTATTCTACCTCTTTGTTTTCGAAAATGATGGAGAAGGCCTTTTGAGATTGAGTATCTATAAAAACATAAAATGACAAGCCTGCGTGAATACAATTTGAAGAAAACAGGGTCAAATAAAACTAGTTAGCTAAACTCCGCAGATGTAATGGGTATCCTTATCAAAACACTATAAATAATATTTATAAACGCGTCTTAAATTTATTTTGGGGGGTCAACGATCACTCGTAGATCTGTTCTCTTTTCTGTTTTTAAAACATAAAAATACGCATTCGATCATCAAAACGTGCTCCCTACGATTTACAGTCAAGCACTTAACGGAAAACTTCCTCTCACAGAGAGGCTGATTATGATTATGCTTGCCTAAGCTAACGGAAAACATAATTTTTCTTTTTGGACGGAACTCTAAAACTACTATTAAATACCCATAAAACGAAGCCCAGACCAAAACTGTTATATTAACGCGAGGTCAAGATTAAGTTCTTACAGGAAAACGAAACTCGTATGGTTAGTAATGAATTTTTGATGGCACTAAAATAAAAATGTAATCACCAAGAAACCTTGGCCTGTCTTCAGAAAACAACGGGGACCTTGGGGATTCCGGAATTGCGAGTACATGAGCAAGCGACATCATTTACAAAAAGGTCCTATATATAACGTAGGTAGGTACTTAAGTATATTACTGTGTGTGATACTATTGTCTTCAGGATCAACGAGACACAATGGTATGGCTGAGAAATAGATTATTAATACGAAGCTTATAAGTTTTATGAAATCAATGGGTGTTTCCACTCAACTAAACTTGAATTATGACAATTATTTCTTTAAATAATTCTTTTCTAAGTGTAATTACATAATTTCAAAGCTAACAGCCTTATAATACTAATAATATGTACAAGTATACAAAAAAAGAAAGGGAAAAGAATAATAGGGCGTCAAAAAATTCGTCCGCATCGTTCTCAACAGGAAAAGTGTCCAAAAGGCTGGCAGCATTGCTACGTTGCCGCGTTGTATGGCTGGTCCTTTGGCCAAAAACTGTGGCACTCTGGGAGTGTCGACAGAAGTGAAAACAAAACACGAACAGTAATTTACTTTGCCATCGCTCACTGACATATCGGATATACAATAAAACAAAGTACATCCCGAGGACAGCCGAACACATCCGAAGCGGTGTCGTTACGGTAACAGTGGCGCGAATTCGATGGTATTTTTCCCATCTCAAAAAATGCCCAACGCGCCTAAAGAAGTCACGTGAAAAGTCAACCAACCGCTTATAAATCTTTGTCTATCTTGTAGTCTTTCAATGGATGTATCGTCGATCTCGTAATTCTGTTACCAGTAAATGTCATAGCACACATATCAACCCAGTAAGGGACCGTATCAACTCGAGCCATTCAGTATTCTTTGTATGAAACTCCCTACTGCAACGCACACTAATCGGAATCGTAACGTAATGCCTCCGACAAGCTCACGAACCGCGATGCGGTGCATGGTAAACTTGCAGTTCCCGCGCTTACGTCTCTCCGTACCCGAGCTTACGTCTCTTCGTCCACCCTTGCCACTCTCACCCCTCCTGCGGCCTACCTACAGCACCATCAACCAGCGGTCGGCGAGCCGTAAGCGCGGCGTTGCCTAGCCTTAGCCGAGTCGACATATCGGAACTGCTGATCCGCTTTGGTTACGTGCTTACGTTAGGTTGACGCCTGTTTGATGGCGAGGCGAAAGGCGATATGGTGACGATCCCTTTCCTAGTTGATATGTGTGCTTTAATTAAAACTTCACTACGGTTGAAACTATTCAACTGTCACATTGGTCTTAAAAGTAAAATATACATAGAAAAGAAAGAAAGAAAATACATTCGTTTGTGGTAAATATGACGCAAAGAAAAAACAGAAACACAAATTACGAGCTTGACTATACCCGTTTGAGCTTGTCAAAGACCTTTACAATGGTTTCGGAAAAACCAAGGCACATTGCTAAACAATTGAATGATTCACAGAATGATAATATTAGTAGACAGAAAGAATGCGTATGTTTATACTTTTAACTTAATCTATTATAACAAAAAAGTGGAAAATTGATGGCCGTGAATCCAATGGTGTAATGTCATAGTACATGGATGGCGAACCTCTATAGATCTACGTGCCATTTTTTCCAAAAAAATATTTAATGTGGCCATGACGTGCCAACAAAGAATCTTGACTTCTTGACTACTGGAAAAATAACGCAATAATATCAGAATATTGCTTATTTATATTGCTTTTTGCCTATAACTTAGTTTTTTTTTTTTACTGTGTTTAGTTTAGTTTGTGATCTTCCTATACGAGTCGCAATAAATACTTTTTCTTTCTTTCTATTTGCAAACAGAAATAGACCTTAACTATTATTCAATCATCTTAACATTTGCCATTTTATATTTATTTGAATGAAAGAACAAATTAGAGCGACTTCTGCTGATACAAACAAGACGCCAAACAGTTGATACCAGGTTCACATTATCCCTTGCATTTACGCGGCAACGATATTGGATATCGAAAAATTGATGGAGTGCCTAAATTATCTTGTCGCGTGCCATTGGTGCGCCATCCCTGTCATAGTAGATACTCGTACTACCAGTAGAGCCTTTACTTGTTAGGTAGGTACAGATTCTTTGCACTAGTAAGGTTTCTTTCCTCTTCTTGACCAATCTTTGTTTCATGTTTAGCTCAGGAAAGATGACCGTTTTAATAACCTAATATAAAAGTGAAATACCTATTTGTTAAATAGAGCAGTGGTGGCACAGGAGGTCGTTGGTTCGAACAGATTGGCACTTTACTTTGTGTAAATTATTTCATCACCACTGCTCTCAAAACGGTGAAGGAAAACATTGTGAATTTGTGAGGGATATCCTAGAGCCAAAAAATCGAAGCCCTTCGAAGCCATCGATCCCGCACTGGGCCCGCGAGGTGGATTACGGCCGACTCCCTTTCAGAGAAAGGAGGTCTGTGACTCAGCAGTGGGAACATTATTATGCTGATTTGTGACGGTGAGTCTTTATGCCAAAAGGAATGGTATACCGGAAGATAAAAGAGCCTGTAAGTAATTGTTTGTGATTAGCCAACATGTTGACTAATAGTAAATAATGACTACATTCTGAAGTAATCTGCGCTTATGATGCTATAAAAGATAAATAAAGATAAATTAAATCACGTAAATGAGTCGGTAGTCTTTTTTTATTAATTTGAGAAGAATTATATTGTGCTGTTAAAATTGTTGTATTGTGTTGTTGTTGCTAATCAATAACACAGCTCTCAATGGGCATATTGCATGGTAAAACAAAGGCCTTTTTCTATGTAGTCTTATACCTTATGACATCTGCCTGCGACTTCGCCCGCGTGGATGTTGGAAATTATCCCACGGGAGCGTGCTACCAGGACAAAAAATTCACAGATTCTGATTTCGTGCCTCACACGACTATCGAGCACATTGGAAATGAATCTACGGAATTCGAAAAAATATTGTCGCTGAGCGACGAGAAAGTCGAGATAAGGAAAAGGTTACAAATAAAACTACAACGTTGAATGATAATGTCGTTCTGACTTTTTTCAAAAATATTAGGCTACAGGGCAAACTCTTAACCCGATCGTCTTTGTTTTAGGCTCAAACTGTAGCTGACTAAATTGTCCAGACGATTTTTTCTCAAAATGTTGATATCATTCTTCGTTTCCAAAATATCGAGCGCCAAAATTATTAATTTTTTTCGTTTTTAACTTTCTCGAATAATTCTTTTTGTACCTTACAGCTCTCGTAAATACGCGTCTTTTAAGCCTTTTTTGAATATTATATCTTCACAACTCCTTGAGATATAAGAGATCGCACTTTTTCGTGAAATCGGAGCCTACACTGGAGCGAACGAAAAGCATTTCCAATGTCAAAAGTATCCTATGCGCTCTTTCAGATTTTAAGGCATGAAAAGGTTATATACATACAGACAGAGTTACTTTTGAATTTATAATATATAAGTAGTCATAAAGTACAGGTTTTCATTTCATGTTTTCTGTCACGAAAATTGAGTGATGCACCAGAATACCTTGGAAAGTCCTAAATATCATTGTTAACAGACAACGCAGTTGTACAAATTCTAGAGAGCCAAGACAAAATGACATTCCATCAGTGATAACGACGTCAGAAAAAAAAATGTCCTTATTGGATTGTCGTAGTCGTTGTCAGGTAGGCAGACACTCCGTGTAAAATACTGGTATTCAGCTGCATTCAGATAGTTGAAGCAGACCCCAACATAGTTGGGAAAAGACTAGGCAATTGATGGATTGGCATAGGGTACCAAACAGCTATGTCAATTCTGCTGAAAGTCGTTGTTGAAAAACAAAACGCTTTGAAAACGATTGTCACTTGTCTAGGTCCTCTGCGGCGTATCAGACATAGCTTTCATTTTGACAGTTCAATAACATTCATTGCGTTATTTACATTGTTGAGCAGACAATTTTTTCGAACATAAGAAGCAATGAATTAGTAATATCCTTCAAAATTATTCAGACTGTGATTGATAGTGTGTTACGCAATTAGGGTGCTTGTCTAGATAACAGAAGGGTATCGATAGCTTCGATAAGGATCAGTGCTAGCTTATTAGTAGTTAGTTTTATTTAATCTAAACTAATATTATAAAGACAGAAGATTTTTGTTTGTGACTCTTTCACGCTAAATGAGCTAAACAGATTTGGATTAAATTTAGCACATGAATAGATCATGACCTGCATTAGAATATAGGATACTTTTCATCTCAATATTCCCACGGGATCGAGACTTATGCGGGTGAAACTATGGGGCACAACTAGTTGATAAATATACCAGTAGTTTTATGGGTAACAATTAATATTTTATGAAGATATTTACATTAATTGGACAGTGTATGTTGGTAGTGCTATTTTTTCACACTTTTTGTGTTGCTTTAGGTGTATTTCCGAATCCACGTTTTATAAATTTAATGGTTTTTAATACATGCGGATAAATTCCATCGTAAGTTATAAGAATTTGTTCTTAGTTTATTCACGGTTTTTCTTAATCTTTTCTAATTAACATAAAGTAAAGTTATTATCAGCGAGGAAAAAATAGAAAATTTCTGGTGGTAAAAATGTTTTCCCTTTTGATAAGAAATAAGTAAGGAAAGTTTTGGATGTGCCTTTATTATAAGATCCGAAAAAAAAACGTACCACTCAAAGGTTTCAAAGAAAATATGTGTTTTGTTTCCAACAAATCTCAACCTAGTAGGTAATCCAACCTAGGATCCCATTCTCAGAGACCATACTTGCCATCACAAAACTTATCACATTAGGATAAAATAATAATGTTATCTCAACTTGTATCGCTTTTCATTCAAGAATGGTCAACATCACACAGATAGATAGCTATAAACACAGAATTTGCATCACTATGTACAACAGCAGAAACGTATAATCAGCTTGAAAATAACCAACGCGCTGTGACAAAGACCTCGTCCCACAAACGATGTTTTTCAAAGAAAAAATATCAGTTAACTCATCATCTGCCTAGCCTTTTCCCAACTATGTTGGGGTCGGCTTCCAGTCTAACCGGATGCAGCTGAATACCAGTATTTTACATGGAGCGACTGCCTATCGGACCTCCACAACCCAGTTACTGGGTAATACGATACCCCTTGGTAAGACTGGTTGTCAGACTTTCGGGCTTCTGACGACCCGTAACGACTGTCAAAGATCCACGAATGACAGTCGGGACCAACGGCTTAACGTGCTTTCCGAGGCACGGAAAAAAAAAAAATATCAGTTAACTAATCACATTATTTTTTTCAAAGTTTTTTTTATACTTCTCGTAAACTTTTCTTCAATTACAGTATCACTTGGTGAACACCGAACAAGGTCAATAGTATAAAGACTAAACATTACCCAGCCAGATTTAGAAGTCCGTCCTATGCATGATTTGCTTCTAGCACAATGGAATTCACCACACGGTCGGGTCACCACTGCCATATAAAAATTAATTTATAAATTTAATTTAGAACACAATCGCGCGCATGCGCTTTACACGTAACACTGAACTGACTCGGAAGGTGCGCTCGAGTGATGCGCGATTATGTCGATATTATTTTTATAGTGACGAAGTGTTTCGTGAGTTATGTTTGCTTTTATTGAGCTGTTAATATTAATGGGTCACGGTTTGTAGTAATAGTCAAATTGTATTACCCGGTAGTTACTATCGGATTATTTTGAATCTATTCTTATCTTATCTTCAGATGAACATAAATTTTTATTTTTAGGTTAGGTACCATGTAAAAACATTTTGAAGGAAGACTGAAGGAACAGACTGCTCATAATACTGTAGGTAAAATTAGAGGCATGAATTGTGTCAATTATTAATTTACCTTAAAAACCTTTTTTTTGTTTCATAAATGGTGTACATATTATTCTATTATATTATAATTAAATTATTGCAATGTAAAAAAATAAGTTACGAAAAATTTAAAATAAAAACTCACAACCATTAACAAAGGTAAAGTCATTAGTGGTACTTACAAAATTAATGTCGACTATCCCCAACACTAGCGGCGTCAGAGCATGCCACGGTACACCGCGCACAACACTACTCAGTTATGGAAATTAACTTCGGACTGGTAAAAATAAAAACACGGAGTAATTACCATCGATATGGTCACTGAACATCACTATATCTTGAAAGGGTCTTCATATTGTTAAATTAACAATGTTTAGAAACTTTCTGTCTACTTCCGGACAAAGAAAATCTAGAATTTATTCTTGTCTAGTCTGAGTTACGTACCTGCTTTGATTTAACTACTATTCCCTACCCATGCTTCGCACGGTTTTTACCACTTGAGAAAACATCGATATTTTTTTATTGTAGATAAGTTTAATATTAATGTAATATCACAGAAAGGAGGCCTGTCTCCCAGCAGCAGGAACATAATAGTCTGATTATGTTCTACATGTAAACCATCCGGAATAAGTCTATAAGGTGTTAAAAATTAACCTTACAAACTTTAAGAGGTGCTTGACCATCGAACTGAACAACTTTCACAATGGGACCAACTGAAATCACGAAAAAAGAATCAGCTGTTTCATACATTTTGGTCAAGTAGGTATTGAACTTTTGTATGAAACAGCTGATAATCAGCCTGTATAGTTCCTACTCCTGAGACACAGGCCTCTTCTTGTTAAGAGGGGGTGCGCTGTAATCTACCACGCGGGCCCAGTGTGAGTTGGTCTTCGAATTTTTTGTTCTAGCACATGCCGGTTTCCTCACTATGTTTTCCTTCACCGTTTTGAGAGCATTAGTGATGATATAATTTACACAAATTCACAGCTGTGCTGGAGGAAGTCTTCCGAAAGCTGGCAGCGGGCTGGACGGAAAGGGGCATTATGGTCGGCCATAAGAGATTATCTAATCTCCGTTTCGCCGACGATATTGTGCTCTTTTCGTCTTCAGCCTCCGAGTTGACACAGATGCTAGACGATCTTGGCACGGCAAGCCTAGAGGTCGGACTTCAGATGAATATGTCAAAGACCAAGTTGATGTCGAACAGCGCGCATCGCAGGATCACTGTGGCGGGTGGGCAGGTTGAATACGTTGATGAGTATCTCTATCTTGGTCAAATAGTCTCTTTCCAGGCAAGACAGAACAAAGAAGTTGCAAGACGCACCGAAAATGCCTGGAGGAGCTATTGGGCCATGAAAGACCTAATGAAGGGTGATCTTCCTTTGTCCCTTAAGAGAAGACTCATTGACGTGTGCATACTTCCCATCCTCACATATGGTGGTCAAACTTGGTCTTTGACAAATCAGCAGAGGTCCACGCTCGAGGTTTGCCAGAGAGCTATGGAACGGAGTATTCTGGGTATCAAAATAACAGACCGGGTTAGGAATACGACCATCCGATCCATCACAAAGATAACTGATGTCACTTGGAAAGCTGCCACGCTAAAATGGAACTGGGCTGGACACATCTGCCGCATGTCAGACGAACAATGGGCCAAACTAACGACCCAATGGGTCCCTCTTAATGGCAAACGACATCGTGGCAGGCCCAGACGAAGATGGCGGGATGAGCTGGACTCCTTCAACAAGAACTGGTCCTTAGCAGCTTTGAACAGAGAGAAGTGGAAAGAGAGTAGGGAGGCCTTTGCCCTGCAGTGGGACATTACAGGCTAATAATAATAATAATAATAATAAAGTGACAGTCTGGGTTCGAACCCACGACCTACATCTTGGAAGTAGCGGCCGCTACCACTGGGCCACCACTGCTCCATATAGAATTTTCAGGTAGTTAAACAAAAATTAATAGAATACGCAAGAAAAAGAATCATTGGAATGTGTCTATGAAATTCAAGATTCTAGTAGACCACATTTCATTCATCGTCTAAAAGAAATATGTGCTTCATGTATTGCTTGTGTTTCTATATTTATGTCTGTAACCTATATGGTGTATAATAATATAATAAAGAGCATTCTATTCTATGTAGTTACTTATATAATTATTACTTGTTTTATTTGGCTAGATGCTAGCCCCTCATACCGAGCCTACCGAAGTGATGTCCATTTGTAACCTTGTAAACACCGTTTGGCACTATAATCTTTCGGTTTTTGTCTTCTTCAATTACGTATGCCAATTACTGACGACCTCACGAATACGCGTAGGTACAGTTATTATAGTTTTTTCTTACATATTCGATTCAAATTTTGCAATATCGATTTTTTGCAATGTCAGAATAGGATTTAATTGTTATACTATTTGCATATTTTGATTGTTATGATACAGTGGCATGCACGATTCAAGTGTTAAATAATAGTATGCATTTTTCTTGTTATTAAGGAAACACGCAACTTGCATCAATATACTTTACTGTTTTTCTGCTAATCGAAGGTCAAAGGTTAGACCTAGGAATTCGAACAGGTGAAGGGGTTCGCATTGAACTCGTGCAGGCCAATATCATATCGGAGGATTGTGACAAACTGCGCAAGCCTAACAGCGCCCATTGCTACAACACCATGTGGTCTGTCAGTATGAGTCTGACAGACCCCTTCACCCGAACCAGGGTGGAAGAAATCCATGAGGATTTACGCGCGCAAAGAAAAAACAAAAGAAGGTGCATTACTTAGAGCTTAGTACTAGAATGCGTGTTAAGTGACATGATTCTAGTGAACCAACGTATGGTTTTACAATTCCAATGGTTTAAATGACGTTTGGTGATAGGTACGCTGCATGACTAATTTGTCACTTGTTCGAACTACACTTCTCACCGAGCGTGGCGCCGCAAAGTTTCTAGTTTTGTGCCTTCGGCCGAAATGTCTACCATTTATGAAGAAGACCTTTAAATTTTAACTTATTACTTACAGTCATAAAAAACCACTTAATGAAACACTTGAGTGTGTCAACATCCTGTTGTAAAATGACGAAAACCGGCCATTTGTGACAGGTTTTCCGTACTACAGAGGTACTTAGATGTGGTGTGTCTAAGCATAGTCAAATATTTTTAGGTATCCTGTTTTCTGGAGTTTTATCTATACCATAATTACCCTATAATGTTTTCACTACTGGGACACAGGCCTCCTCTCTGTGAGAGGGAGTGGGCTGAAATCTACCCCGCGGGCCCAGTGAGGGTTGGTAGACGTCACACGTCTTCGAATTTTTGGTTCTAGGACATGCCGGTTTCCTCACGATGTTTTCCTTCACCGTTTTGAGAGCAGTGGTGATGATTTGATGAAATAATTTACCCAAAGTATGTAAGCATGCTTGGGTTCGAACCCACGACCTACAACTAGTCGCGATCGTTGCCACTGGACCACCAATGCTCTGTGTCTTATATATACGTAGCTGAAACTATGTTCTCTAAACCAAGCTTCTTTTAATTTGTTTTCTATTATGGTATTCAAAAGTATAAAAAGTATTCAAGGATTAATTCAAATGTTTCTAATAACTTTTTGTTACTGTTAAATAAAATTATTAAAAGTGACAAAGTGTAATTAAAAGCATTAGAATAGTCAGTTAAAATATATTTAAATTTACAGGTTTTCGTCGAGTTTTTCTTGTATTTTTTGCGTATGATTTTACAGTGGTTGATGTAACCTTTTTAATTTGTGGGAACATTGGCCGTCCGTCGCAAAAACGGAATCATTTTAATGGACGCTTTGAGTCTTAATTGAATTTTACACTAATTAATAGTATGAATGAACTTAAAGTTAGATCATCATTTATGATAACAAAAAAAAAAATATCTTTTAGTAGTTAACCGAAAATATAAAATAAGTACATCTTTCGTTGCCAATTTTAATGAAAATGGAACCCCCATCACTGCTTTTTAAAGGCATCTGCATTACCAGAAGTATCACAGGTGTGTTGTCATGCTAGAGACAAAGATGACTAGTCTCATGTGCCTGTAATTTCTTCTACGTAAATTTTGTTCAACCAAGCTTAAGTAGCAGTGGGCAGGTCCAAATTGCTAGCAGAAAAGACGGCCGATGGGGCCGAAAGATTCTGGAGTGGCGACCGCGTACGGGAAGACGTAGCGTTGGAAGGCCTCTCACAAAGTGAACCAATGACTGCAGGGCGCAGGAATCCGCTGGATGCGGGAATCATAGAACCGGGCGAAGTGGCGGTGTTTGGGGAAGGCCCATGTCCGGCAGTGGAAGTCTTATGGCTAAAATGATGATGTTTTGTTCAAATCATTAGGGATGCATGAAGAATCCTCCTCGTGTAGCGCAGTTTGATCCGTTAATTGTACTCAAATAAACCGAGCGCTCGGCGCATCCTGGACAGTCACACCCAACACCTTATTTGACTGGTCAATTCTCCCCTTGCGGTGGTAGGGCTAACGCCCGCCTGGCTTACGAAAGAGTCCGGCATCAAACAACCTGCTGTGTTTCGTCGGTGCGTGGGAGTTCCAGTGCCTTAGGCATCTTCTAAGCACGCTGGTTCCTCATCCATCGATCAGCGTGATCGAGGTCAAGAGCAGGCCCATTCAGCAATAATAATAATAATAAAAATTCGTCATGAAAAAAAAAAACTAATTTTCAAGTGACTCTAAAATCTTACGATCCGTTCAGACTGACACGCGACGAGCATTTGAGCAAGCGTCATGATCAGAATGTTCGTGCATTCTCAGTATGAGAAAATGCTTCTGCCCCGCAGCGGGAAAATTATACAGTCTGGACATTGCTATTGTTATGTTATATTATGTGAAGACATTGACATTGTCTAAACATTCTCATTATTCTATAACAAGTTTAGTGACGTGTCTCTCTTGTCCTAGTTTTAGATTAAGTATCTATTATTACGAGTTTTATAATATGATTAACTAAGACTAACACGCGATATCTCGTAATTCGTTCAGAAGTAGTAATTATACTTAATAACCTTTTAACTAGTATTTAAAGATTGTTTACTTCATATAATCTCGACTCTACATCTGATCTATACATGATACGTTTAAAATAAGCGCTGATATTGACGGTGTGATCGTATCGTCTGAAATATCATGTCATGAGGGATTATTCGGATTTCCCGGCCAAATAAACGAAAGATCTGTAGAAGGTAGTGCATTCACACTTGATTCATGAGGATAACCGGGCCAAATTTTGAAGTAATGGAGCCTGGAATACATACTGTCCGCTATTTTGTTTTATTTTTTTCAAAATGGCGGCCACGCTTGACGTCTATTTAAATCGATAGCTGACATCAATGCAATCCGCAAACATTGTAGAACCAAACCCCGTAAGGCATCACGTTTCCGATGGTCACGTGACATCCATATTTTGTTTGAACTTGTGTACATCTTGTTGCATAAATATTTGAAATAATCACTCTGAATGTTTAAAGTAATAATTTAAATAATAATAATATTAAGGTATATATATTTCCATATCCTACAATAGTCCTACAGCAACCGGGGGTTATCCTTGGGTGCACTTGCATAGTGCTGTAGTGCATACAGGGATAATCGTCGGTTGGTGCCGCATTAAAATTTTCTAAGGGGCCTCTACGAGTTGGCCCCTCGTATGCCTTCCAAAGGTCCGGGACCCCATGGTCCCGAGATATACATATATAAATTCATAAAAATAATATTAAGGTAAAATATGAATTGCAGTGGTAGAAATTCTTCTGTTACAGTCATAAACCTGCTAACATTCTTTTACAAATAAATTGCATTTCAAATGACTATGCATGTATTCTGCTCGAGTCGATTCATCCTACACAAAAGCCTTTAGCCTCTTCTTCTAAGAAAAATAAAAGACCTTGAATAGTGTTTTCCTTTTAATCTCCGACTTTATCACCAAGATGACTAGTCGTCGGATAAAATATAGCCAGTAGTTTATCCAATTATTTACTACCATGTGTAACTATGTACTCACAATGTTTTACAATCCACTCACAATCTATTACAACGTAACCTAGGTAAAATAATAATAATAAAAAACCTTTATGTTCTCTACCATATAACGAAAGGTTAGTACAATACATAATTGTGTAGATATACCAAAATACATTGATGTTGTGGAGACTGAAGCCTGTACAAGGAATACCTTTGTTACAGGTCTCCGGGCAATCAAACTACATGGACAAGTCACACTGATACAAACGTCGATAATGATAATGGGATGAAAAATAAAAAACAAAAATAATGTAAAACAAGGAAAATAAAAAGCAAAAATTAATTAATTAGACAGCAAAGTAGGGTGTGTGGGTGTGGGTGTGTGAGTGCCAGTGTGGGTGTGTGGGTGTAGGTGCGTAGTGAGTTTGTGTGCGATATTCAAAACTTGTCTTAATATGGTATACCTACTTAGGACATGCCGAGCTGCTTTTTATGAGATGACTTCCAAGAGTCTCTCAGTGGCTTCATAATCGTGAGATTGAAGCTAATTTTGGACTTTAGTTTTACAATTGAACATGGGTAAGGAGTAGATGAAAATGGCTTTATTGACTTTGTTGTAAAGGTAATCTCCGAGGAAACAAAAGAACCTACGGCTGAAGCTGGTTTTGAGGGACATATAGATGATTTAATTGTGTAGCTATACGGTAGTGTTTTGAAGACAGTATTATGTTAATAATAGTGCTGTTATCTTGTTATGATTGTTGCGTTACTACAATTATTATTATCCTTTTCGTGTGTTTGTACTATGCTTAGTAAAGCCAAAGGCATATTACAGCCGCAACGGGCCGCAATACAACGCATTTTCATGCAAAAAAGTGCTTTGTTTCCCGCCTGTTAGTGTGTGTTGGTTCATAGAAAACGTAGAAAAGTGATGAAGGAGGATTTTTTCAAATGTGCTGTAGGCTTAATATTTTATTTAGATTAGTTATTTACCTGTTGATCTTTATTTATTTATTTACAATTTTCTTAAAATAATTATATGTAGGTACAAATATATAAAAAGGAGGGGATATAATCAAAGTGCATCAAAAAATTCGCCCGCGTCGCTGTCAATCGGAACAGGGCCCAAAAGGCTGGCAGCATTGCCAAGTTGAATGGAAATGCTGATTCTTTGGCCAAAAAATAGGGAAACCCTCTGGTCACGTGAATAGTCGACCAACCGCTTACCGATTAGAGATTAAGATTAGTTTATATTGATACCTGAGGGGGTGATAGGCAGTCGCTCCATGTAAAATACTGGTATTCAGCTGCATCCGGTTAGACTGGAAGCCAATCCCAACATAGTTGGGAAAAGGCTAGGCAGATGATGATGATGATACCTGAGGGGGTGAATGTGAAGGGAAGTGGTGATAGAGATTTATGGAAAAAAAGACAGGCTGCGCCGTCATCAAACACTTATATAAAATGCGATAAATGTAAAGAGGATGATTACGATCAGCATTTATTGTCAACAAGATTGTGCGTAGTTCAATGTTCAATGCTACGTTTATTTTTCGGTCTATTTAGGCTAAGAATTTGGTTAAAGTTTGTTATTGATAGCAAATGAAACACGCTGAATTCCTAACATTCAGTTCTAAACCATTTTGCAAAATACACGCTTGTGTACAACGTCACATTTTCCGTTCAAAACAAAGAAACAAACACAATAAATATTTACTGTCAGGATTTCCAGAACATAAACGCGCGCGTTTGCGTTTGAACATTTTTTTTGTGTGCGATGATAATACAATAGGATCTACAAACAGCTACTGCGTGACTCAGAAATATAACATAACGTGGTGTAAAATGGTATGTTAATCATCTGTGCAAATATTTGTGTCGTAAAGTGTAATGCTGAAAAGATTTTGCTCCTATAAGCTGATTACAGTGAAGCTAGAAGGTTGACTTATGATTTTATTTGTTAATAGATGTAGCATAATCAGCCTTTAATATTCCTAAAGCTGAGGCCACGGATATCTATGGCTGAGGCACAAGCCACCTTTTGGTGAGAGGGAGTGGGCCGTAATCCAACACGCGGGCCCAGTGCGGGTTGGTAGATGTCACAATCATGTCTTCGAATTTTTGGTTCTCGGACATGCCAGTTTCCTCACGATGTTTTCCTTCACCGTTTTGAGAGCAGAGACGATGAAATAATTTACACAAAGTAAAGCGCCTGTCTGGGTTCGAACCTACGACCTACAACTCGTAAGTCATGGCCGTTATCACTGGGCCACCACTGCTCTCTAGAATGTTCTCTTTGTTAGAATACTGCTCAGAAAATTGGGTCATATTTCAATCATGATTCAAAAGACCCGTAGCGCCATCTAGCGTCCTATAGCAATTGTTACCGTGGAAAGTTGTTGTTCTTTTCCTCGGGAACAGAGTTTTTTTTTCTGGATAAAAGGTACCCTATGTCCTTTTCTTCACCCCTGACAACGTATATGCAAAATTTCATGATCCGATCATCATGAAATTTTGCATTATACAATGTATCCGTTCAGTAAATTAGGCGTGAAAAGGTAACAAACAAACAAACTTACTTTCGTATCTATTATTATTTATTGAAGTGAAAACTTCTTTAGTCCGTTTCGCATTTTTCGAAATGGGAAAAAACCATTGAATTCGCGCCACTGTTACCGTAACCGACACCGCTTCGGATGTGTTCGGCTGTCCTCGGGTGAGTGATGGCAAAGTGTTCTGTTTGTGTTTTGTTTTCACTTCTGTTAGAACTCCCGGAGTGCCGCTGTTTTTTTTTTTATTATTATTTATTTATTTTTAAATTTGTTATTTATTTAGTTAGGATTATAACCTCATCTGCCTAGCCTTTTCCCAACAATGTTGGGGTCGGCTTCCAGTCTAACCAGATGCAGCCGAATACCAGTATTTTACATGGAGCGACTGCCTATCTGACCTCCACAACCCAGTTACTGGGTAATACGATACCCCTTGGTAAGACTGGTTGTCAGACTTTCGGGCCTCTGACTACTCGTAACGACTGTCAAAGATCCACGAATGACAGCCGGGACCAACGGCTTAACGTGCTTTCCGAGGCACGGAGGGGTCTCAGTATGTAAAGATGGTCACCCATCCACAGACCAACCGCGGCAAGCGTAGCTTAACCTGATCTATCGACCTGTGCGGCTGTTATTATTTAGCCACGGAACCTGCGGGGCAATTTCGTTATGCATTATCAATCGGAATCGGTTTCATTTTGACAGTTCAACAACATTCATTGCGTTATTTACGTTTTGAACAGACAAATTTTTCGAACTTATGAAGCAATGGATTAGCAATTTGCTTCAAAATGATTCAAATTCCGATTGATAGTGTGTTACGCAATTAGGGTGCTGGTTAAGCAAGAACAGTGTGTTACCAACAACGCTGTTAGGCTATAGGCGCCAACTGGACTCATCCTGGGTTGAATATGGTGTCGTACACAATGTCTGGTGGACCTAATGATTACAAGAGCGGATACACGGCAAGATATTACAATGGGGATTTGGAAAACAACCTCTGAGGTAGGGGCGGGCCTATTTGAATACTATAATTGGCTGTAGTTCACCTCTGCTCTATCTCTTTGTTATAACAAGCATGATCCTTTTCTTTAGCTTTATACCCAGGGTTTTCAGAGTTCGTTTGTAAGAAAATTATCATAATACACTATGCTGGTCAAATATGTGTGTGTGTGTGGCTTGGTATAGGCATTTGATGAGGAGAGAGGATATGCATGTGACTAAAAGAGTTATGAATATAAATTTTGCCAAAAAATTAAGAAGATAATAGCGTGACGGTTGCCAAGAGAGAATTGAAGAAGAAAACATGTTACGCCGACCCCAAGTAACACGGAACAAGGACAGATAATCTTTTGTATGATAATTATAATTTTCTGACAAGTTTTTACTAACAGTATACAATTAAAGCCCGGAGAATTGCCAAACTTAAGTGGCAGTGGGCAGGGCACATTGCTTGCAGAACAGATGGCCGATGGGGCCGAAAGGTTCTGGAGTGGCGACCGCGTACCGGAAGACGTAGCGTTGGAAGGCCTCCCACAAGGTAGACCAACGACGAATTCTTAGTTCTAAGACATGCCGATTTCCTCACGATGTTTTTCTTCGCCGTTTTGAGAGCAGTGATGATGAAATAATTTGCACAAATGAAAGTGCCAGCCTGGGTTTGAACCTACGACTTATAACCTGTTAGTCGCGGCCGTTATCATTTGACAACCACTGCTCCGCCATATTATGCATGTATTAAAAATAATAACCAATGTTCATCCAATGTTGGACAATTTGTAGTTGCCATGATAACATGTAGTTTTTAGGGTTCCGTACCTTAAAAGGAAAAACGGAACCCTTATAAGATGACTTCGTTGTCCGTCTGTCCGTCGATCAAGACTCTTTTTCTCAAGAACGCGTGGAATTATCAAGTTAAAATGAAAAACCGTAAATTTGTAGTCACATTACAAAAAAAACCGTGATAAACTATTTACATGCCTACAAATTTGTACGGAACCCTCGGTGTGCGAGTCCCACTCGCACTTGACCGGTTTTTTTTTCTTTGTAGTATCGATGACAATGACTTTGTAAACTGTGATGTTTCTAATTGCACATAAATTGGTGATGACGAGCAAACTAGTATTTGTTTGTAACTTCTGTGTATGAAAAACAGTCTGTATAGTTAGTAAGCTAATGTTCTAAATGTTTTTGAGAATTTTCCCACTAATTTGACAGAAAAATACCCTTTAAGAAAAGTTGAGACGCTCCTATTCGTACAGCGAGGTATAAAAGATATCTTTCGATCTCCAAGTTCATTTGGTAAAAGTACTTGCAACAGGTACATAGTCAAACAGAAGTACTTACATAATAAAATTGTATAGTTAGGTCTGAAGGTTTTTTTGAGATTGGCCTGAAAGTTGATAGTCTTCCGAACCTATTTGAAGATTTTGTATTGAATAATCAGATTATGCATATTTGGTCATCTGTGACATAAGAGTTAACCAATAAAGGCCTGTCTTCCCTTAATTATTTGGTAAATACACACACGCATTTGGTATATTTCTTAGATTAAATCAAACGCTTATAATATTATGATCCCGAAAATGAAAATTGCTGTTTGCAACGTCATTGAGTTAAAGAGACGTCTCGATGACATCAGAGAGAGGATGACGTCAAGTAACAGCAAAGATTTGCAGCACGAGTGCAACAAGGTGAGCGACGAAGCGTAAAGTAAGCAGTCTAGGAAGGTAGCAAGTTAATTCAGGCGTGGAGTGTGAATGCGAATGATCATGGTAGGAAAAAATCTATTGTCTGGTCTGCAAAAATATAGGTCATCCCACGAGAGATGACATAAAAATAAAGGAAAAAGTAAATAAAGTAAAAAGTTTATTGTCACAAGAAGCATTCACAATTTGATACAGACGCCAGCACATCAAGCTACTACCATCTGTCAAATTTCATTAATAGATTTTCAACTTTATCGCTATAGCATAAGGTTCAAAGTTGATTGGGAAAGTTTGACAGCTTCGGGTAGGTTGATGTGCTGGCGTTTGTACAACAATAATTTTTATTGAACTGTGCAATTACTTCGACTTATGTTTATAGGTAATGATGTGCATGTTTTTCTCAAATAGATAAATAAAAGTGTATATCGAGCATAGTACTGCGTTTAGCCTTAATTACCCGACTGCGCCAAATGGAGGGTTATGTTTTTAGCCTATCGCAGCTGGGATCTTGCCCAGCTGGTTTATTATACTTCGTAGCACTTTGCAAACACTCAAAGCGTGTCAATATGTTATTTGCTCTTATAACTACAGCATAAAACACAAAACCTTCAACAAATGCACTTTGATAAGAACAAAAATGGTTCAATCAAGCCCGCTCCCTCGCATGACACGTTGGTATAAAGCTAAAAGTCCAGTCTTAGCACTAAGTATAAGAAGCTAAGTCTAACTTATTATCGACTTAGAGGCAATGTACACGCGATAGTTTTATTATGTCGCGATAGTGCTGTTAGTAATGTAAGTAATTAGTAGCACAACTGTAGAGTTCATAAAATAGAAGAAAGAGAGTGGCCAAAGAAAAGATGAATGGATTGTGTGATGAAAAGAGAAGGAATTGTTATCCATAAACAGCATAAAAAGCAAATTATACCTACCTAGCTAGAGTACCCATACTATTTCATAAAAATTCTTGCACTCAAAATTAACTCGCAAAAATGTAAAAAAAATATATATATCTATGATTACAAACAATCAGTCTGATTATCGTTTTTATAGAAACCACTAGCTGCGCCCCGTGGTTTCACCCGCGTAAATGTCGATCCCGTGAGAATGTCGGGATAAAAAGTAGCCTATATGTTAATCCAGGGTGTCAGCTACCTCCGTACAAAATTTTATCAAAATTGGTCTAGCCGTTTGAGCGTGAAGAAGTAAAAAACATATAAACACACACACACACAAACATTCGCCTATATAATATTAGTGTGAATCGTAAAGGCAATAGCTATTTTCCTCTCATACCGTATTATTACAAAAAAAGGTTTATATTAAGACCCAGGTTGAAACCATCTCTTCATCATCTTTTCTTTTGTAAATCGCACACAGTACGTAGTCGTAAGCACAAAATACAGAATAGTCAACAATATCATCAAACCGCGTGACCTCAATGACCTCGTCACGGCCGAGCACAATGTTTGACCTCGGAATCTCCCGTGACATTACGCGTGACCATTGAACCGACTTCCCTTTCTGGATATTAGGTGTGTCTATAAGACATTACACGCCTTTTTACCGAAATTTTCCGTGACAATTTGGCATAAAATTACTCGACATTTTGCTGGTTTTGACGCACTAAATACTTCAAGTGATCTAATAACAGGGGTTGCTTTCAAAAGATGGACTAATATATTTTGGACTTTATAACGACGATGACGATGACGACGATGGTAAAAAATTACCATCGTCCTTATTTTGGTGGTCTGAATGATTTCTAAGTTTGTCCATCTATTTTAATGGGTACCTTATATATTGGGGTCGGCTTCCAGTATAACCCAATGCAGCTGAATACCAGTATTTTACATGGAGCGACTGCCTATCTGACCGCAATAACCCAGTTACTGGGTAATACGATACTTAGCTTACAGGGTATTTTAATGTTTTCTTATTTAAATGAACTAACTATATAGTTAATTAGGTATAAGTTGTTATTTGTTAGTTGACATATAAAGTCACCTATATCACAATAATAACAGTTATTGCAAGAGACAACCCCCAAGTTTAAGAAGAAAAAGCATTGCACCAAAATTTAGAATAGGCGCTTGCCCTAGAAGCTAGAAGCAACACGTTACTATCTGTTGGGTTAGATTGAGCACGTACAAAACCAAAAACAATATAACATTCCTAACTTCAATTTAAACTAACATATGTACTTGCTTGGAGAACAGTAGTCGGCTTTCCAAGGACTTGATTTGAAACCGACAAAATTTTCCAACAGCTCAAGTTTGTCCAAATAGTTGAAATACAGCGACCAACCTGACTTGAATCAAAACTTCAAAACCAATACACTACCACTTCTCGACACCTTGTGCAGCAAACATAGAAAGAAAAACTCATTGCCAATTCTCAGCACACACCATAAATCCTTCATACGCCAATACTCACGAAACATGGCGCACAGTTTTAAAAAATCGCCCCAACTAACGTCCAGGGAAAGTAAGGTACCATACCTGAATACAAATTTTATAACGTTGATTCACGACAACCTCCCAATCCAATCGGAAACTTTCCTTAGGGGGATAACCCTTGGATTTAATCCATTGGTAATACGAAAATTGATGTAAAAGCCTTAGCCGCACCGTTCCTGAACACGACAACCCCCGATCCATACAAAGTGTACAGTACAGAAAGATTTTCAGATTTTCTTGGAGAATCACTGCGTCGACACGGCTCGTGCCAAAATGTGGCGTGTTACGAACCCAAAAAGGTTTCAATTCAATTGGTTTACGAGATTATTGGAAGCAATTCCGTTCAGAAAGAAGTATGGGACGTGACGGGAATGCTGAGGGCCGGGGGCAAACGTGGACGCTGGAGGGCTCCTATCGACAGTTTATTTACCTTTTTTATAAAAATCTACGGCTCGAGTGGAGTTTAATTATTCATAAATGGTGTCCTGTTTCAGGAGTTTTAAGTAGTTTCTCTGTATAATCAAAATTGGTTGTAATTTCTTTCTGCTTTACCTTTCGAAGTCTACCAAGCAGAGAGTTCGATCGTATCTGTGAAGTTATGCCACAATTCTCGCGGTCATTCCTTGGATGGGTGACTACTTTCTTTCTCATGAAATATCAGATTTTCCCCTTTTCCACTCCATTTGAACCAGAAATATATTACCTTATTTACAACCCACCACACAGGAAGCACTATTTATGTAAAATGAATAAAGCTCTGCGGGTTTTAGTTTCAACCGGACGTCCGGTTTCCGGTTGTTCGGCGAAAATGTCTGTTGCATCTCTAATTAATATTTTAAAACCTATATTTAATTATGTGTATTGTAGCTGGTATGAACTCCGCGTTAATGTAAAACAAGAGCTTATGAATAGCTTAGCTTGACACAATATGAAAATATGAGCAACTCACATTGAACTACATTATTATTATTATTATATTTGCCGAAGATGTAAACAACAATGGCCGCTCGAAATTGAATAAAATCGATATACAAGAACATAACATAAGATTTTTACTTAAAATAAATGTTCTTGTATATCGATTTTATTCAATTTCGAGCGGCCATGATTGTTGTTTACAACTTTGGCTTTACAAACGGACTTTAGTACCTCTGTGGCAACTCACTACATTTCTATTATTTGTAAGAAGGAATACAAAAAGTTTCTAATATTTTTAACATTTCCCTTGTGTGCTTTTCTAAATGATTAGGAAGGAGATTGATTGATTGACCTAGACTAGAGTCAAGAGCACGTCCATTTCAAATAAAAAAAGGAGCTTTCATTTCATCTACATAAATATCGTACGTGTGCATACACCCTTCGTTTTAGATATCAATATCCGTTAAAGTCCTTTGCCAAATCGATTTTGATAATATTTCACTGGAAAAGGCCAAAGTTCTTTTCATCCAGGAAAATCAGGCGGGGTTTACAAATTACACATGTAACAGGTTTCAGCTAACCATAAATTGTTCTAAAGAAGACATTCTTCCAGTTCCAGATGAATAACATAAACAAATAATTCAGGCAGAGTAACAGGTTCTGCTAGACCTGTTACTCTGCCAGAATAATTTGTTTATGTTATTTTCAACACACATGTTTCAAAGAAAACAGGCTCCACATTCCATTTAATTAAACCCCTTCATAAAGAAAATGAAGTTCAAAACCAGCCCGCAAATCCCACCTATGCCACGTTCCGAGCCAAACCGAAGGTAATTCGAAGAACGCCGGGGCAATTCCGATTTGATTTATCATTGTTCTTGGCCGATAAATCAGGGACACAATAGGGCTCCAGGCACGGGCTGAACGTGGAAACTTCTATTAATTCTCCTTAGAACAATCTCCAAGTTACCACACAAAGGAGTTTGAGACAATACGTCTCAAACGTGAGATGCTATCATGTGATAGTACACAGTTTGTTTTGGGATCGATAACTGATAATAGTTGTTGATAGTTTCGTAGTTTGTGGGCGATTGTTTTTGTTTTTATTTATGGGATTCTTTGCAGGCTAGTAGTGGCTTGGTCAGGGGTAACTCCTATATCTTGCCTTGCCTTGATTGACTTGGTGATGCAATCGTGATTCCAGTGCGAGAGAGAGAGAAGGAGCTATATATGACCGATAGCACCCTTTCTTATTCAGATTGGAATTATGATTGCGTTAATACTTCATAATACGGCCTGAAATTGTGAGAGTTCGTGATAGTAAACGGCTATGGTGTTCTTTTGGTTTAAAAACTTAAAGGTTTAAACAGGTGGACTATATTTTTAATAGCACCGTCAGCTGCAAAATTGCAGTTTGAATGCAGATTTGTTGCAATTGACATACCTAATTGTATGGAAACTGCCAACCGAATGTCTTATAACGACACCCTAATTGCACGCCAACTGCAAGCGGACAACGCAGTCAAAACAAATTCATTTAAGTCACCACTTACCGAAAAAACAGGTACAATAATTCAAATGATAGTCTGAACTCGACAGTACCAGGGCAAACGTAAGATAATAAATGGAAAAATAGTCTTTAGCATACCAGCAGGACAATATTAGACGTTACTACATCATCACAGTATTATTGAGTAACACCAGCTGTGATATAGATGTTAAAGGAAGTAATATTGGAAATTTCATTTTTAAACAGAATTTCTAAAATTACTTCAGCCATCATCATCTGCCAAGCCTTTTCCCAACTATGTTGGGGTCGGCTTCCAGTCTAACCGGATGCAACTGAATACCAGTATTTTACATGGAGCGACTGCCTATCTGACCTCTACAACCCGGTTATCGGGTAATACGATACCCTTTGGTAAGACTGGTTGTCAGACTTTCGGGCTTCTGGCGTCTCGTAACGACTGTCAAAGATCCATGAATGACAGCCGGGACCAATGGCTTAATGTGCTTTCCGAGTCACGGAGGGGTTTTGGTATGTAAAGATTGTCACCCATCCACGGATCAACCGCGGCAAGCGTAGCTTAACCTGATCGATCGAATCATGCGGCTGTTATTTTTTAGCCATAGGTAAGTCGAAAGAAAAAAAAACTGAAATTATTTCAGCCTGAGGTTGGCCTCCCATCATTCCAGGATAGTGCCACTCTTTCAAGCCACACGACTCCAACCTGTCATTACTGGCTTCACCGTTCAAAAAACAATACCTACATTCACTCAATAAATCACCAAGACTCGGTCACTACTGAACATTGATTGATGTACTTCGGGATCCAATCTGCTAATAGCTCCGACCTCGATCAAATAGAGACAGGGGAAGTTCTTCTACTCACGTTAACCCCTATAATGGAGTTTCAACTTTTGAGGTTTGTAGGACTAGTGCATTTGTTTGTTTTGATGATTCATTTGTTTTTATGAACATTTCGCTATGTTTGTTTTAAATGGTAAATGATTTATCGCTGTAAGTAGGTTTGTATCAACACTTTTACACATCCATCTACATATATTATGTTATGTATATAAAATTCAAAGTCCTAACTGACTGATATATCAACGCACAGCCTAAACCGCTGGTCCTAGAGACATGGAATTTGGAGTGTGTTCTTTGTGAAGTGTACTAAGTATCCACTAAAAAAGGATTTTTCGAAATTCCACCGCTAAGAGGGTGAATGGAGGGAGGGTGAAATTTCACGCGGACGAAGTCGCGGGCAATACCTAGTCATATTAAAAAAAAACTACTACAAATTTGTACGGAACCCTCGGTGCTCGAGTGCGACTTGCACTTGTCTGGTTTTTTTTATAAGTGAAGACAGCCACAGTAAAAATTCACACTTTCAGAGCTTACACAAGTGAGTTCTGAGTACCCCTGAATGTTTCACTACCACTCTTGCTGCGGGCATTTTTTACCACACTATAAATGAAGAAGAACTTCGTAATTATTAAATCACTAGCCCGCGACTTCGTTCGCGTGAAATTAACACGATTTGATTTTTCTTTATTTTTCTTAAAATAAAAGTAGTTTTGAGTTACTCTTTATAACACCAGCTAACTGCAAGGAGATTAGCCGGAACAAACAGGCAGACAGACAGACAAAACTTTTTAAAATTGTTTTTTGTTATAGGTAAGTAATTACCGTATAATAATATACTAACATAATAATGCATTTAGAAAAACGCTGTTATTTTGAAATTACAAACAGTCACTTCAATTTTATTTATTTGTAAAGAGCATAATAAGTTATGTAATCTGCGTTCGCGATTTATTTGCCAAAAATGTAAAAAAATATGAATTTATGGAAAAATAACTTTAACTCATACAAAATAAAGTTCAGTTTACGCTACAACTTCAAATATTTTATAACTTTTTCAATAGTTCTAGTCACTCTGAAATCAACTTAATTTTCATTGAAATGAAGTTGATATTTGTTTAACTTGAAATAGGGTGGTGTTGTGCAGTACTTCGCACTTTTACTATAGATGTATAGATAATCATTTAGGTACATCACAACCTATAACAGTGCCCTAAATCTGTCACCACTGCTACTTATACGCCACCATAACGTATAGTTAATACTGATTGATCGCTCTCCACGAGAGTGATGACGTCATCAATGACGTATGTACGCACCGCACGCACCATATTGTTACGTTTATTATGTCCGTGGCATTGTTGTGGCTGGTCTAGTTCTAATTAGTTTCAATGTGCTGTAGATGTTGTATTGTCGACAGATTTGCGAGCTATCCCTAGGGATGTGTGTAATTATGTGTGTATGTAGGTAATTGCAGTTCTCGGTTGCTAATTAATAATTGTAGAATGTATATTATTTACTGTAGGTATCTATGTATATTATAATTATAATAGTTTATCATTTATTATTATAATATACGTACACAAAGTACCTATGATGTGCTGGGGCGGCTGCTGCTAGAGCAGAAAACCTCAAACGGCGCAAATAAATATAACAACCTTCTTGAGAGTTAATATGTTTGAGCCGTTTGGGGGTCCGAGTGCTCATTGAATGTTTCGAGACATCGCCAAGCGGTTGGTTGACTGTACCATCCAAGGTGGTAATGCTGCCAGCCTTTTGGACACTTATCCCATTGACAGCGATGCGGACGAATTTTTTGATGCCTTATGAGCTCCTGTCTTTTTCTTTTTTTCCTTTTTTTATTATACACTTGTATATAATATATATATATATATATATTTTAGATTGTAAAATACATTTGTAACGAGTTTTGAAAAAAATAAATACAAGTAACTATGTTAGATGTAAGATCATCATCTTTTACTAACCACATAATTATTATGATGGGTTTGATTGTCTCAAAAGGATGGGATAACATGATTAATGCCATCAATAAATGTAGGTCTGACTGCCTTGTTGGTTTAGTAGTCACAAGCGCTACTGCTGAGCATGAAGTCCTGGGTTTGATTCCCGGGTTGGGCAAAGTGATATTGCATTGAGAAAAAAAATAGTCGACAATCCATACTAATATTACAAATGCGAAAGTGTGTCTGTCTGTCCGTCTGTTACCTCTTCACGCTTAAACCGCTGAACCGATTTAGATGAAATTTGGTATACACATAGATTGAGTCCCGGGATAGGACATAGGAAAGTTTTTATCCCGATATTCCCACGGGATCGACACTTATGCGGGTGAAGCCGCGGGGCGCTGCTAGTGCTACAATAAAAGCTTTGTCGGAAATTTCTGGTCGCAGGAACTAAATATTTTGCCACCATCACAAAAAGAACCTGTACGCATTAGCAACTTTTCTATTCTTCGACGTCTATTGACCTGGGAACAAATTAGCGTTTGTCTCCACAAAAAAGATTTAAATATTTGGCTACGGTGGCAGCGGAACGATGTAGATGTAGGTATTGAAGTATAAATTGTTATTGTATTTAGGTGTAAATAGTTGTTGTCTAAACAAAATCACTATAGTTATATGGGTGCTAGAATTTCTCAGTAGCAACCCGGAGTCCGGATTTGTGCCCGGTTGATGGCAAGCTCGCCGTATTTCATTGGACTTTAACATAACTGGCGAAATGTTGGTGAACTATAGGTACACAGTTGCCTTACGGGGAATATAGACGTATTGACTAAAGGGAAATAATATTGCTTCCGAAAAACCAAATTAACTTCCAGCGATTAAACTAAGCTACTAACTATCCATAAAATTTAGATCTGCCAAGCACAGTAACCTAAGCTTGGCAGATTAATTTATTTTTATTTTTTTTGTTTTATTCTAGAAAAAGGGCTTTGTCGCGCATGCGATTATGCCGCCCTGGTTAGCTTTACAATTTTTAACTAATAATACATTCTTTAACTAAATCTTAGCATAGCTAGTCTCTAGCTGCGTCAGAAAGTGGCGCAGCCAGAACATTGTTGCAGTAACAGATTTACATTTACAACATAACATTACATGTGATAGCCGTGGATTTGGGCGAGATCATCTGCCTAGCCTTTTCCCAACTATGTTGGGGTCGGTTTTTAGTCTGACCGGATGCCGCTGAATACCAGTATTTTACATGGAACGACTGCCTATCTGATCTCCACAACCTAGTTATTAGGTAATACGATACTCCTTGGTAAGAATGGTTGTCAGACTTTCGGGCTACTGACGCGAGTGAGGCAAAATACTTCTGTGATAAAGACAAACAACATGATACGTAGTGGTTGAAGGTTCGAGTCCCACTTGAGTTGCTTGTTTAATAATAGCGTATCACCCGCCTGAATTTCCCAAAGGAAGGGTTAGATAGAGGTCCCGTGTTTAAAAAACGTTCAAAATCTTATGTTGAGGTATGTTATTACAGGTATTTTTGGCAGACTGAGACTGTGATCGTTTTGGAAGGTACAGTCACGAGCATAAGTATGTATACACTTGACTCTATTTAAAGGCGATTTTCTCCTTTATTTTTAAATGAAATTTTATGCTATTGCGAACATAGTATTTTCGAACCCATAGGCTTATGTGAAGTGTCGTATTTCAACGTTGCAATCGTTATTTCACGAAAAAATCGCAGTTGAAAGTTGCCAAGTGTTGACATATTAGTGCTCGTGACTGTACGGGAATTGCTTCTCAGTTACAAATCTATTTAAAACAAATCTAAACAATAACAATACAACTCCATTAACTAACTACAATAACTACATTTATATCTGTAATTTGTACATTGTACATAAATAAAGAGTATTCTATTCTAAAGAAGATAGTGGCTCGTGGCTAAGTAATAACAGCCACCCAGGTCGATCGTTCATGTTAAGATACGTTTGCCGCGGTCAGTCCGTGGATGGATGTTAATCTTTATATACCGAGACTCCAAGATCTTAGACAGTCGTTACGGGTCGTCAGAAGACCGAAAGTCTGAAAAGTCTTACCAAGGGGTATCGTGTTACCCAGTAACTGGGTTATGGACATCAGATAGACAGTCACTTCAAGTAAAATACTGGTATTTAGCTGCATCTGGTTCGACTGGAAGCTGACCCCAAAAATAGTTGAGAAAAGGCTAGGCAGATGATGTGATTCAAAAGACGATTATTAAAGTCACGTTAAATTTGAATCATATTGTAGTAAGCTTTCCTAACACCCAAGATTAATTTACTAAAGTGTAGCTAACAGAATAGCTGTTATCTTCTTACAAACGCAAGTAAAGTCAAATGAAGCAGGAAACTTAACAGAAACTTGAACACTAACGGATTCTCATTATTTAAACATAGATCCATACGAACTCGAGCTAATCCCACACAAGCTAACGATTCAATACAAAGGTTCACACGCTAAGACGGGCATTATGAGACAAAGGCAGTCGCGTGTGTGCCTTATCTTACGGCAGCATTCGCACTTTAGAGTTTTAACAACCCTAGTACTGGAAGTGACAATAAAGAAAAAACATAGTGCAGTTCCCTTGTCAATCTAGTTATAAGCGGTTTTAGAGCGTGAGATTTTGGATTTGTTTCTCATGTTTTGTATCAAGCAGTGTTTTGAGTCTCCCGTTAGAGAATTATCAGTAATAGGTAGAATGGCAAATTGAAAACACTGTTCGGGTTGTCGGCGGTGTTACAATGCTGGCATGGAAGACTGCTCAGCAAGCCCGCTCGAACTCCTTTTTTGTATTAATGGACTGTATCTTTGTCTGGACACTGAAGGAAGTGACACAATACAGGTGACAGATGATCTGTCAAGATAACAGTAGTACAATTTTACAATGTGTAAATATTGATTAAAATGTTGCAACTTCCACCAAACACAATCATCTAAGCAAATGCATGAACATATTTGATGGCTATTCTTATTTGAGAGGCGTAAATTAATAGAAGTGTGTGTCACCGAATGAGACTACTTTGACAACCCTAAGGCTTATATCTCACTAGGACACCACGCTGGCGCAACATGGTCGCGGTGCCAGAAAAATATAGGTACAGACGCCAGCACATCAAGCTACCCGAATCTGTCAAATTTTCCCAATCAACTTTGAACCTTATAATTTAGCAACAAAGTTGAAAATCTATTAAAGAAATTTGACAGATTGTAGTAGCTTGACGTGCTGGCGTCTGTACACCGCTTTATGGTGGGTATCTCACCAGGCGTCCGATTGGATGCGCAACCATTTTTTAGCAGTTCAACCATGGTTGCGCCACCACTGATGTCCTATTGAGGCAGGGCCCTAAAAATACCAAAGATAGAAGTCATTAAAAAAAAATTGCTATCAGCGTCTGTCTACGCTGGAGATACGTCAGTAAACATCATTCATCGATAGCTATGTTCCATTTTTTATTGCTCCCCTTTCGGCCACTTCCATATCCCGTACATCAACGTCAATCGTTTTTAGTCGAAGGGGTAAATTTCACCTAATTAATCTAAGCTTAAATACGCCACTTTATAACGCATGAACTTCTAAGTGGGGTGCAAACTTCGTAATTAATCCGTGTACAAGATAAATATTTTACTAAAGCTGTGTTAGAAACTTTTGACTTTATATTTGAGATTTATAGGTGAAACATGATGTAGGAGTATTTATAAATAAGCTTCTTTGACATTTATGATCATACAGAATTTATGAATAGGTATGCTCTGGCGGTCCCATTAGTTTTAACATGAACATAATTATGCTAGATGAAGAATCCATACTAATATTACAAATGCGAAAGTGTGTTTGTCTGTCTGTCTGTTACCTCTTCACGCTTAAACCGCTGAACCGATTTAGATCAAATTTGGTATACCTAGAGATAGTGTGACTCCCGGGAAAGGACATAGGATAGTTTTTATCCCGATATTTCCACGGCATCGACACTTATGCGGGTGAAACCGCGAGGCGCTGCTAGTAACAAATAAAACGAAAATGTTTGAAAATAAAATGATGAGTTGTAATATAGTTTCATGCTCATTGTAGCCAAAAGATTGCCGTAGTCAGTCAAGCAGTTATATAGTCCTTGACTGCCCCGTTGGTCTCGTGGTTGCAAGCGCGACTGCTGTGAGTGGGGTCCTGGGTTCGATTCTCAGGTCGAACAAAGTGTTATTGGGTCGGTTGTGCCTCGGAAATCACATAAAACCGTTGGTCCAACGCCTGATCTCTCCCCGGTCGTGTCGGATTGCCGTCCCATCGGACTATGAGAGTAAAGGAACATAGAGTGCACCTGTGTTTACGCACACACTTGTGCACTATAATATCTCCTGCTTACCTGGCTAATCTCCGTTGAGATTGGCCACCGTGACCGAAATTGGTCGGGAGGCTATTATAGGTACAATTCTTTCACAGTTATATTTTTACCTCTGATTTTGCATCGCTGTCAAAATTATTGTGATCTTTATTCTCATTCTAATAAGATTCCTGTTGAGTTGCTTCCACTGACAGCTCTGCTAAAATCATTGTGATCTTTATTCTCGTTACAATAAGGTTGCTGTTAGGTTGCTGATGTCAGAGGTAAACAACCGTGAACGGACTGTAGTTATAGGTAGGTACTATATTGAACACATCATCACCTTTAGATATAGACAACCTAACTGCAGTGCCCCAGTGCTTGGGATTAGTATGTACAGTCAACAAAAGAGACACGTATGCAGGATCGTCGGATATAGTTGATGTTTAGTAAGAAACAGTAGGATGTTCTCGAATGAAATTTTATAATTAATAGAAAACAAACAGCTCATTTATCAAATTAAATTTCAGTTGGCAACATCCATCGGTTTCTTACTAAACTTCAACTATATCCGACGATCCTGCATACCTATCTCTTTAGTTGACTGTACTATATATGTAGTAGGTGACGTATACATACATTTATCTGATAAAGTCAGACAGGTCTGTCATTACCATTTACTGATAATGTCGGACGTCTATTGTCACCTGTCGGTCTCGTGATGACGACAAGATTAATTTGAGTTAGTTAAATGACCTAACTATAATTATGTGCTTATTTAGATAAAACAAAAAAAAAAAACCAGAAATAAATACGAAAAGCAAACATTTGTTTAATTCACACGTATTTTTGAGAACACAAACATTACACACACGAATGTGATGTTATGTATCTTTTCTCTTGAACTTTATATAACTGGTCTTTAGGTCCATAATAGAAACATCATGTTTTCATATCACAAAAATAACCATAAAACAAAACAAGTTATGTCGAAACTAACCAAATAAATACTCGACCACCTACTTATGCAAGCAAGTAGATTTCCGATATTTCCAACCCCTAATTGCAACCGGTCCGATATAAGCCTCTTATACAGGGTGATTGGAAGATGGGTGCAAAGCTTTAAGGCGAAGATAGTACAGACAATTTAGTACCATTTAAGCCATGATTGTCTTAGACGAAGTTTTACCAATTTTTTTTAACCTAATTTTTATGTTTTTTACGTCTAATGACAGAGAGGCCTAAAACATTGTTTGCTAGATTGTTTACACATTACTTCAATAAAATAAAATAAAAATGTATTTATTTATAATTCAATTTGGCCATAAATAAGCACTTTACTTAAAATGTTGGGAATTTTCGAAAAAACAAAAATTAGGTAAAAAAAAATTGGTAAGACTTCGTCTAAGAAAACCATGGCTTAAATGGTTCTAAATTATCTGTACTATCTTCGCTTTAAAGCTTTGCACCCATCTTCCAATCACCCTGTATATTGATTCTAAAACTACCCTCTAAAAAGGGGTGATATAATGATGAGCAAGGGGAAGTTATTGAGGGATTCGAGAGCTGTCCCATTTTCGGTATCCTCTCTAATTGATGGGAATCCATAGAAATTATTTTCGCCTTCGTATTTGTATTTTGTTCGTGTGCGTGTTGTGATATTGGTTATAATTTATTGTTGTTGTTTTTTTGAAATAATTATAAATGATTTAACTTTTTGTAAGTAGGTTTGCACAAACACTTTTACACGTCAATCATTTTTAAAAATTAGATGAGGTCGGCGTTTCCTATCTGACTACTCTGAGAAGAAAGGCCGAAACAAACTCAGATGTCACAGTCTCTTTTAAAGTCCAGACATAATCTTGGTCAGGTTATATGAAGACCATGTAGATCAATGTCTGAGATGGTATTTTGAGGAAAGAACCACACAGATTGAATGGACCTGTGCAATCAGTGCACGCATTTGTCAGAAAACGTGCAGCTCAACTCAAAACTTAAGGAGCTCAACGATTGTTTTTTTTTGTTATTGATTGTTTGTTGCAACCAAAGTGACCTCTGCGCTGCCACCGTTGACGCCGTGAAAGTGGCAAAGTTATGGGCCAAAAATAACTACCTTCTACTATTAACAATTACTATTAATTTCCATGCCATCATCACGAAGAAAAAGATACATGTTAATTAATACTTGGTACTGATTAGGTACCGTAGCATGAGCATAATGAGCGTATTATGTTCCCACTGCTAGGACACAGGCTTCTTCTATGATAGAGGGAGTGGGCCGTAATCCAACACGCGGGCCCAGTGCAGGTTGGTGGATTTTACATGATTTCCAATGTTTTGTTCTAGGACATGTCGGTTTCCTCACGATGTTTGATTCGTTTTGAGAGTAGTGGTGATTAAATAATTTACATAAAGTAAAGCGCCTGTCCGGGTTCGAACCTACGACCTACAATTTGTAAGTCAGGGCCGTTACCACTGGACCACTGCTCCGGTAACGGTACCGTACAAAAACAAAAGGTTACGTAGGTATTTTATTTTAATAAATATTTTTATGTCGAAACTAGGAAACAAGTTAAGAGGAGACCCGAATTCGATTATCTGGTATGAATCAGAAAATCGATAAGTTGAAACGTCCTGAACAACCAATAGAAAACTGTGTAACGATTTAAAATTAAAAAAAAAACCACACCCCCTTTATATAACGCCACTCCACGACCCAATTTTGACTAACCATGCAAAGAAAACCATAAAACTGTATAAACAAAACCCACATAATAATACCCTCGGCAATAAAATTAATCAAAAGCTCTCACACATAAAGCTCACACACAAAAGATGCGAGTTGCCTATAGCTCTATAGGTAACCAGTATTAATAACCGAGGCGGTGAATTCATATAATTTCTACTCAGTGTTTGTTAGAAACCTTGTTAAGAGAGCGCCACAAGCTAGAGGGTGTAAATTTCACCAACTACCCTGTGCTGTAGGGCTATGAAGTTAGAACATGGAGTTTTATTTTTGCAACGATAAAGATTTTTTTTTCTTTTGTCTTTTGGAAGAAGACATGTGACGTCTACCAACCCGCACTGGGCCCGCGTGGTGGATTACGGCCTACTCCCTCTCACAGAGAGGAGGTCTGTGTCCCAGCAGTGGGAACATTATAGGCTGATTATTATATGATGATATGTCTTTTCGATGCAGCATCATTGCAAGTTTCATCGAAAACTGCAATACCAACGAGGTCAAAATGTATGGCGCAACAAATATTTTTTATATAAGTACGCCAAATACTGAGAATCATGTACAGCATGATTCTCAGCATTCGCTAGCACATCAAGCTACTACAATCTGTCATATTTCTTTAATAGATTTTCAACTTTATCGCTAAAGCATAAGGTTCAAAGCTGATTGGGAAAATTTGACAGTTTTGGGTAGCTTGATTTGCTGGCGTCTTTATCTGCTGAATCCATAGTAACAAGTTGCGTAAGTATTCTAAGCTAAGAAAGTACTTAGCTTCGCACGTATTCTAAACTAAGTATAATAAGCTAAATAGGTATACTGAGCTTAACGAGCAAAAATAAAAATACTGAGCTTAGTATTGTAAGCTAAGTACTTTAAGTTAGGTAATCTAACATAAATATTCTAACCTAAGTATTCTAAGCTAACTATACTAACTTAAGTATTCTAAGCAAGGTAATATTATAACCTCGAATAAACGTATTGTATCAAATGAATAGTTACACACCGATTTCTCTCTTTCAGTCGTCAGTAATTTGACTTTCAAAAAAAGAAGACAAAGCGTTGTGTAACTACCCACAGACGCTATACAACGTTTATTAGTATGGGGGTTAATCGCTGCCTCTCCACCTCCGCTGTTTCTACAGCCTGACTGTCCTTAAGCGCTGTCTAATAAATTAGCCTGACGCTATTGTGTGGGCTCACTTACTGGCAGACTTATTTACCTGACTGTTGTGCTAGCCAGAATTCAGACGACATCATTCTACTCGGCATCAGTCCAACTATAACTACACACATCAAAAGTGTCTAGGGATCAACATATATTTTTGCAATAACTTTTCTCCTGATTGATATTAATTAAAATTTTCTTTAAGGATTCATCAAATAAAGTGTTTTCGTTTGTCACAGTAACGATAAACCAAGTCACCTTTGCATTAATAAAGAAATTTGCCATTTTCCTAATAAAGGGATTTTTGACATTTGAACCACTAACACAAAAGTTCGAAAAAAAGACTGAAATAACAGTTTTCTTTAAAATTTTATTGGGTAACTTAAACAATTAATAATCCGTGTTTCTACCGCGAACACTAACAACACAAGAACATCGGTTTGGCATACTCAAAATGAGTTCATCCAAATCACGCTGTGGAATGGCAGCCCATGTTCGTTGCAACAACAAAAAAAGGTCTTCTTGCGACTGGATACCCTCCATATTCGGCAGAGCTCTTCTCTGTAGCATATCCCATGCATGCTCAATCGGGTTCAAGTCTGGCGACTGAGCAGGCCAGGGCAGGACATTGATGTTAGCTGCGGCGAGAGTCTGTCTTACAACTCTTGCGGTGTGCGGTCGTGCATTATCATGCATTAACTGAAATAAGGGACCGATTTGCACTTGTAGAGGAACGATGACGTCTGATACAATCGTCTCAGCATAAATTTGAGCGTTGAGGTTGCCTCTGATCCAAATCAACTCAGTTCTTCCGCCGATCCAAATACCCGCCCATACCATGATGGTTCCACCACTATAAGGATGGACTTCCTGGCAGGATTTTAATCGCTGTTGGCGTCCAGGGGTTCTCCAGTGTCGTATACGTCTTGTATCCGGTCTCATACCAAAACGAGACTCATCAGAAAAGCACACGAAACGCCATTGTTCTTCTGCCCAATTTCTGTGTTCAAGAGCCCATTGATATCGAATCCTACGATTGTGCATTGCTATAGGTGGTACCCGTAGCGGTCTTCGGGAATGAAGGTTCACTTCATGCAAGCGGTTTCTGACTGTTTGGTCGCTAATTAAGTTCCCTGAAGAGTGATGAAGCCTCACGGCTAACATCATGGCGGTTATTGTTGGAGCTCTTCGAGTTAAGATTTGAATGTATCGGTCTTGTCTCCGTGTGGTGCAGCGATACCGTCCTCCATGGCGCTCAGCCACGGTACCAGTGCTTCGGTAACGTGTCCAAAGTCGACTGATAACACTCTGACTTGTATTCAGAGCTAAAGCCACAGTACGTTGCCGGGAACCAGCTTCTATCATTCCCACGGCTCTGAGCATTTCTTCCCTGCTTAAATGACGTCGCCGCTCCATAATAACGTTGGTTTTAATCAGTAGTAGGGAAACAGTAGCACTAATAATGTCTTCAATGCGTTGTATGTTTTTATAGGGAAAATATTGACAGCTGATTTTCATCTTTTACTCGAATTTGATTCACAGTTCCTGATTCAAATTATGAAATGCACCAAAAAGGATCCATATAAATTTATAAAATCATAAATTTATTACAAAGCCACATCTCAATCTCAAGAAATCCGCATAAAAATGCTTGATCCCTAGACACTTTTGATGTGTGTAGATAGGGTTCCGTTTTCTACCTAAATTTTAAGACTCTGTTTAATTGGGAAGCTCTGTGAGAGAACAGGAGATTAGTTCTTCGGGAGAGATTGGGACTGTATGATAAGTTTGAAGAAACGGTTCTACGTTACGTTTTCGAAACGGCTTTTTGTAAGAGACACTTCCTTTGTAGATATATTTCTGTAACACATGGTAAGTATAACAGATGACTGTATATAGGGTGACTGGTAATTAGTGACCGATACTTAAACACGTGATTGTACTCATGATAAAAAACAACTTTCATTATGGGACCAAACCTGAAACTGCAAAAACAAAATCTGCTGTTTAGTCGTTTATGTTAGCCTAACTGGTCAAAATGTACTGAAAAGCAGATAGTTTTTTTTCGCGATTTCAGGTTTGGTCCCATAGTAAAAATTGTTTGTTATCATGAGTACAATCACGTGTTTAGGTATCGGTCACTAATTACCAGTCACCCAATATAAGTACACAATGTTGCGAATTCTGTCGAAGTTCGAACGTCAGCTTGAGATGTAGAAATTAATGATTTTGACTTTGACTCATTGCAAGTCATACCATCAAGTACTAAGTAAACAATATTCTAAACAAAAAGTCATCATCTGCCTAGCCTTTTCCCAACTATGTTGGGGTCGGCTTCCAGTTTAACCGGATGCAGCTGAATACCAGTATTTTACATGGAGCGATGGAAGGATGGACCTCCACAACCCAGTTACTGGGCAATACGATACACCTTGGTAAGACTGGTTGTCAGACTTTTGGGCTTCTGACTGCCCGTAACGACTGTCAAAGATCCACGAATGACAGCCGGGACCAACGGCTTAACGTGCTTTCCGAGGCACGGAGGGGTCTCAGTATGTAAAAATCACCCATCCACAGACCAACCGCGGCAAGCATAGCTTAACCTGATCGATCCACCTGTGCGGCTGTTATTATTTAGCTACGGGCCCCTTTTTAATTACAGCGTTCATCCCATATAATGTACCTTATGTTTGAAATAATCTCTTTATGCTGAATTAAACGTTGTCTTTAATGTAACTTGAAGTCTAAAATTATGAACTACATAAACTTTTGGCATACACGAGTAAAGTTTTAGCTCGGTTCACAGAAGAAAAGTTTAGCTATTGCCCCAAGTTTAGCTACTGGTGTATTAGCTAAATTCAGTGTTGCCTGTAACTAAAATTTGGCCTCAGCTGTGAACTAACTTTGTTTACGGGCAAGTAAGCTGGATTTCCTACATTTTGTTAGAAGTTCCAATAATGAGTGCCTATAAATAAATATGGCTCTTCGTAATGGGGTTTAAAACTTTAATCTATACCCAATGTTCAATATTGTTGCAGCAATGAAAATCTCGTGAGGAAAGTTGGCAGCTTATACTCGGTTCCTATCAACAAAAATGAATTGTTTCACATACCAATGGTAGCATTTTTTATAGCAAAACTGGGCATGTAAAAAGATTCGTAAGCTAATTTTACTTGTGATAACTACTTCCATATTCTAGCTAGCTATGAGGTATTTGCTTCATTATTGGTTAAGATACAATAGTCTTAATTGTAACCAATAACAGTTCATACATTATAGGAATCGGCCATTAATGATAATAATCTTTAGTGACATCTAGATAATGTCACTAGATAGCGCTGCTTGTTTCACCTTGACTTGCTATAGAATGACGTACGAGTACTTACGTTGAAGCTCTTAATTTCATTTTGGCCAGTATGATTTGCAAAACGAGGATAACGATCTATAAAGTGAAAAAAGGGAGAGATACTTTATGGTCAAACGCAAAGGCGATTTCATGCGTAGAAAGACTATTAAAATTCGGGATTTGAAAACTGATTGGACCAGATTGGACTGGATTGGCTTGCATTGTGCTCGCAAACCGATAAATCACGCTTCTACATAAAAACTTTGAGAGAATATTATTAAAAAAACAATCAGAAGATTGTAATCACCACGTTAAGAAGTCAGAGCTTTCATAATTATGTACAAACAAGACACTGTTAACTTCGAGTCATCTCGGCAAACTTCGGCGGTGCTCGGCGAATTTAAGCAATTTGGTCTTTCCAGTCGTGTTTGTCAGATTTCATTGGGCAAATAGAACTTAGGTTTGTGTGATTTTAATCGACATCAAGGTTTTGAACTTGAAGTAATTAAAATTTTGATATCATTGACATTGGCGTCTTTATTTGCTTGCTTTGATCGTGAAATTTATGAATTTTTGTTAATTTTAAGTCTGTAACTTTCCTTCGTGAAAGTTATAAATTATTATTAAGCATCGTATTGGTGCTATCTACATAGTAAAATAAACTTCAAAATTCACTAAACTGTTTTCCAACGAGTTCACAGTTTTCGCATATAATAAACAACATGATTCCCAGTTTTATTTGGTTTTGCAATTAACTGTATCCCCCGCCAACAACTCAATTCATATCACACTCGCGCAAAAGAGACAAAATTACACCAGAAAAACGAAAATAAACCAGTCAAAAGCCCGTACAGTTGCACAAATATGTAGATTAAGTTCACTCCGACAAAATAAAAACGGCAATTGCGAGAAGAAAATTTGCAGCGAGGGGGGTGAGGGGTACCGCTAGCAAATCCCCCATGTGACCACTCGACGGGATATAACCCGGGAATATACCCAAAAATATACCAACGAATACCGGGCAGCGATACTCTTTATCCTGGGATTAAATTTTGCAGAGGACCGGGTTCGCGACGGCTAGATGGTCCTAACTGAACAGATAAAAACGGACTTGGGGTGGCCCGTCGACTTTATTTGGACATTTTTTTTATTGAAGATTATGCTTGCGAAATTTGTACTTTGTTTGATTTATTTTTTGTGGCTGTGTTGGCTAGGATTTAAAGTATGGTAAAGTTTAAATTAAAGACGAAGGAAGGTCTGTGTTTTTTACGAGAGGACTGGTTATTAAGATGTTCTTTTAAATAAAAAAAGTCTACACTTCATGAAAAACCTCAACAGGAGATTGCGAAATTTAAAATAAAAACCTAAAGTAATAACCAGTACTTACTTATAACTCTTAAACAAGCCCCATTTAACAATTAAATTACATATAATTACTGAATAAAGATACCCTGTTGGTTACATTAAGTATTAATCTATTATTTTATTCAAAACAAAACGAGACCCAAAATTATGATAACAACAAGCCCTAATCATCCCAAAGGACCAACTATGGGCGATATCTGGTCCTAATTTCCATATTACCACGCATGTTATTAAAATTTACGCACAGAAAAGTTGCAAACAATCTCATTCAAGCAAGTTTTAGCTGCGACCCTGATATTGACATCAAAACATCCCTAAAAGAGGGTTGACAATGATTAGGGCGTGATAATATCTATAACAAACCCAACCCTACTGAGTTTAATAAAGTTTATTATCTAAATTATCTACGAATATGTTACACACGCACCTTGTAGGGATGGGACGAGATTAACTTTTGGCAAAAGCGGAGATGCAAAGGATTTTGCATAAAAAAAATGCGAGAGGTAATTTTTATGCCCATTAAAGCATCTTCAATATTTATTTTAAAAACTCTTTTCAAATAGACAACTTTACTAATAAAATTAAATTTGTATTAGTAATTGAGACAAAACCTATGTAGGATTTTTTTTTTCATAAATTACCATAGATCAAAACGAATCGAGACAGCACTGCAAGTTGTTTGTGGTTTGTTTTTCTAAATAGGTTTGTTTTTTTATACATGTAATATCCTTTTGGCCTTTCATCGAATATTTCAGTTATGTCCCATCCCTAAGACGATTGAGAGGGAATATTAAGGGATTAAGTATATTAATTAAATAGTATACGTATAACAATGACGCGAACCTCTACTCAAAAGTTTACTACCACTTTCCAGGAAAATATTTGCCTATGTTAACCAAATTGGCAGTTTCCAATAGAAAAGCGAAATATCTGTATTTGTGTGTTTAAGATTATCTTATATCAAAATCATTTTTATGTCCTGGACTTATGGTAGTGCGCGCAAACAAGAAGCCAAGTTGTTGTGTTTGAAGGGTTCCCTACCATCGTAAAATATTAAACACCACATTTTTATTATTTTTTGTTATAGCAGCCATACAAACTCTGTGAAAATAACAAGTGTCTACCTATAACAGTTCAAAAGATACAGACCTGTGGTAGACTAAAGGACGGATAGACAGCGGAGCCTTAAGAATAGGGACCTGTTGGCACCCTTTGTGTACGGAATCCTAACAACTATTTTATTTTTTTATTGGATGGGCCCGGTCTTGACCTCGATCACGCCTGATGGAAAGCGATGGATGAGGTCTATGATAGAACGAGCGAGCCAAGAAGATGCATGCCTAAGGCACTGGAACCCCCACGCATCGACGAAACACAGCAGGCTGCTTGATGCCGGCCGGACTTTGGTGGTAGGGAGGTCACAAACCAGGCGGGAGTTAGCCCTACCACCGGAGGGGAAGAATTGGCTAGTCAAATAAGGTGAGCGCTCGGTTCAGTTGAGTAACTGGCGGAACAAACTGCGCTACACGAGGAGGCTTCTTCATGCATCCCAAAACTACTAACTAACTATATTATTTATAACTAACTATATATTATATATGTATAACTAATTATATTTTTAAATATTAAAACAACTAAATACAACCCATGAATCACCAAACTTCGCCAAACATTGACAATAATAGAAATCATAAAAAGTACAAACAAAATGAGATCAAGCATTTGACCTACAGCGTCCAGTAAATTTAAACTTATTTTCATAGAAAAAGGGGTACCCAACATTTATTATGGCGATAAATTTTAAAGAACATTATTTACACAAAGCCCCGTAGACGTTAAAGACCATTTTCGAAGGCGCACCGAGCGAAAACGATTTGTGTTACAATGAATTTATGCTTTAGGTAGACCATAACGACCTCTGCGATTCAAATGAACAAATGTTTCGATTTTGAAGACATATTGTTTTGTTTAAATCGGCCTGCGAAGTATTGGAGTTTGTGGGTGGGCAAGCTTATATGATGACGAGCAGTAGTGGCCCAGTGGTAACGTCCCCGACTTACGTGTTATAGGTCGTGGGTTCGAACCAAGGCAGGTACTACAATCTGTCAAATTTCTTTAATAGATTTTCAACTTTATCGCTAAAATATAAGGTTCAAAGTTGATTGGAAAAATTTGACAGTTTCGGGTAGCTTGATGTGCTGGCGTCTGTACGTTACTTTGTGTAAAGTAATTCATCATCACTGCTTTCAAACCTCATCATTTAACATCATCTGCTTGCCTTTTTCCAACTATGTTAAGATCGGTTTCCAGTCTAACCGGATGCAGCTGAATACCAGTATTTTACAAGGAGCGACTGCCTATCTGACCTCCACAACACAGTTACTCGGTAATACGAAACTCTGGGACCAAAGGTTTAACGTGCTTTCCGAGGCACGGAGGAGTCTTGGTATGTAAAGATGGTCACCCATCCACGGACCAACCGCGGCAATCGTAGCTAAACCTGGTCGATCGACCCGTGTATATATTGAAAACGTGTACTAACAATTGTTTTACATTAAACATTCAATTCAAGGCATCTCGAGAACGATTATCCTCTACACAGGGAGGACTTTATAAAATGGCGGCGCACTCACGCCCTCTCGCCTGCACTCAATGGTTATTTACAGCAATTTCCATCTTCATGGAAAATGTAGAATATTGCATAGCTTATTCTATTGTGAAAGGATCATTACAATACAAATAATTATGTTCTTGAGTTAAGTAGGCTGAAATTATTTGAACATTGTTAAATTGGGCATTAATTACTCCTTAATTTGAATGTATTGTTATTAACCTCCTCCTAAGAATATAGGTACAGGGTGTTTGGAAGCCAAGTGCAAAGCTTTAAGGAAGTGATAGTGTACACCTTTTACAGCCAGATAAGCTTGCAATAGATCACAATGTGGCTAAAACACGGACGGTGTGGATGAAACACGCTTGCTCATTAAAATAATATCGACTCGGGGCTTGAGTTATCTTTTTTTGTTTTCAGAGAATGACTATCTCCAGGCAAGTAGTTATGTTCTAATTTAATTAATATACCTAAGGTTTTCTTAGATTTTACTAAAACATTTTCTATTTCGACACACTTACTGATTCTTATTCTTGAAATTCTCTGAGATACATAATATGAAACCCGTGCGTTAAGAAACTACCCAAGAATAATTTTAGCTCTCTGGAGAATTTATTTTACCGCGATAAAATTTTAGTTGCTCCTTTGTATGAAACACTAAAATAACTAGGAATTTTGATATTACTGTGTAATATTTCTGTTCTAGCAAGAACCTGGCTAATATTAAAATAAATCTTGTCGAAATAAATTTTTGCTTTGTTACTAGGAACGTTGTAAATTGAATTCTTACTTTTGTGACACACACATCCGCCATAGCTTGCAGAGTACGCAAACTGAAGTGGCAGTGGGCTGGACATGTTTGTCGAAGGACCGATGGCCGGTGGAGCAGGCGAGACCGCGTATCGGCAAGCGTAGCGTGGGACCCAGCGAGATGGCCTGGCAACCTTAAGAAAGTGGCTGGGACATACTGGATGCGGAAGACGAAGGACGCACCGACGCCTGCGCTAGCGACGGTTTGAGCTGTCTTCCTATTTGCTGTCGCCATGCCGAGTAGAAGTCGCTTCGTGGACACGCGCCCTAAGAATGAGAGTAGAAAAGCGGGCATTGGCTAACTAGTTGAAAATATCCCAGACAAAATATACCTATACCTACTTCAACCTGATAAGCGCCATGTTTATTTTCGTCTAGATCGTGAAAGTTAAGTCTAGTTTATGTGCGATACATTTTTGTCAAAGTACGTACTGATTTGTAACAGTCGGTCATTTTGGTGGGTAGCCAAACTACACTTAATAGGCTAGTTGCAACTTTTTGTTAAATAGATCTTAACCGTAAGTGAAGTTTTACCATAATTACAGGAGTTGCTGCATTCATGCACAAATAGTCCTCTAAAATAAATGACAAGTGAGCGGGCGTGACGGGCCGGGCGCGGAAATTGCCCCACCAACGGTCTATGTAATTATTTTTTTATAACCTATCTCTAAAAAAAATATTCGATGTCTAATACATAGAGGTGCAATAACCTGGTGAATTATGTAAATCTCTTCGAATGCCACTCATTTAATTATGGTCAAACTTCACTTAGGTAAGTTTGTGTAAATTCTATGCTTACAAGACCAGTCCAAAGCTCAGTTTGATAGTACTCGTACCTGCTAGATACAAATTACACATCAGCGAACACATAAATACACCTAGTGGAAATAGTTTAGTATCCAGGCAAAACTCGTACGTATTTTACGATTCTAACTGAAGTATTTATCAATCGAGATGGTTGGCCATCGGCCAACAGGATGTTGTTCCTCCTGATCGCTGTGTCCCGTCTCCCAATCGTTTTTCAACCATTCCTTGTATCCGAGCACTACAATAAGTACCGCAATTGGGAGCAGCCTAGTTGATATAATCGAATGGGCCGCAACGCTGAAGATATGCACCACCAAAACCTTAGTAAAAGAAAAAAATATATGAAGGAATGGTAATAAAATTGTAATTGGCATTAAGTCCGCCTCTGTACATTTTTGTGCTTGAAGTATTAAATAAATAAATAATAATTAATGAATGGTATTCGAATACAGCTGACGCGCATCCCACACTTATATAGGTACTACAATAATATACCTATACATAGACATTTGGTAGGGGACATGCATAGGTAGCGGGATCGTCTGAAAGGGTTACCGCTGCCCCGGAACATAAAGGGCTAAGGAAGGAACACGGGTGGGTTTTAGTCAGTAAGAGTCTGACGCTCCCTTCCGCTCCACCCAGAGCGGGAGGAGATATTAGATGATTTCCCATCCAAAAAAAATTAAAAAAATACAGCTGACGCGCATCCTGCACGTATATATTACAATAATATACCTATACATAGACATGAGCTTGTAAACATACAGACACACATACTATAGCAAACGTGTAAACTTTTCCCGGTTTAGCTCTCATTCGTGCGTTCTGACCACTTTGAGTATCGTGATATGGAAATTCATTCCAAAGACTTACCTCAGGCCACGAGCATCTTGTACAGCTTCAGTTAGGTTAGCTAGGAGCTCCCACACTTTGTCCAGCGTAACGCTGCTTGGCTGAGTCGCGATTCACCTTTGTTACAGCCTAGTGTCTTGGTTTTGAAGGACACAAAGTTTTTTTTTATTTATTCGGGAAAATTAACAGTTACCTATAAATTAAAATCTTATACTAAGTTATAAATACACAAGAATTATAAATGTATAACCTAGGATATTTTCCACAATATTAAAAGTTATATCTAACAGTGCGCTATTCTAAGCTGTTAAAACAAAAAAGTAGTTATAGTCCGGCGTTTCTAAATTTGCCAAAGATATAAACAACAATGGCCGCTCGTAATTGATATACAAGAACATTACTTAAAATAAATGTTCCTGAGTATCGATTTTATTCAATTACGAGCGGCCATTGTTGTTTACATCTTTGGCAAATTTAGAAACGCCGGACCTTAGTAATGAATTTGAACATCGACTGGCATGCAAACGACAGAGAAAGAGAGGGAGAGGGAATGAGTTAATATTAAACTAAACTACCCATTAAAATCTAAATAATTTTGTCGATAAAGATCACACGAGCAAAGTTTAGAAGTTCCTTGTTATTTTAATTTTGTTACGGATTGCAGGTGAAACGTGGCGGCAAATACTCAAGTTATGACTTCGGTCAGCTTGAGCCGGAAAGGGATATAACCTACCTACTTTTTATTCTTGTGTAAATGTGTCTAAGCTTCCAAAAAAAAGAATAAGTAAGTATTGGGACTGGAAGATCACAAACTATACTAAACACAATCAAAAAAGCATAAAAAACAAAAGTAATACATAAAAAAACTGAACGTCCTGTACAACGCAAAAAGGTTGCCTTGCTTCTTTTTGTATCTTGTTTGCTATTTTAAGGTCATAATATTATTAGCAGTTCCTAATTATTTCTTTGAATGAAAGCTATAAACTGATTGGGTGAGGAGCGATTATAGTAACCCCACAAATCAGTCGATCTACACCAGAGCAGCCATGGTTTTAAAACCTCAATTTATCTAAAGAAACCAACGAGTTACCTGCTTGCTTTTCCTCATGAGAAGTCTTATTCAAAGGCAGAGAAAAAGAAAATAATAGTTATTCAAAACACCGCTCCGCTTATAAACATACTCCTAAACAATTACAGCAAGCAACTATATTCCTGAATGCATTATTTACTTCCTCTCCATTTATAACAACTGCGCACACACGACATGCAGTCAAAGGTACATTTTGTTTTCCAATATCAAAAAAGCAAATAGGTACGGAGTGCATCAGCTTTATTTTAAGTTGATACGGAACGTTTATGCAAATAACAGTCGCAAATATTCAATATTGTTGCAATGAAATTCTGTTATGAGCTCAAAGACTGTCATCATACAGTTGTAATGGTTTTAGGTACTGTAAATAATATTGCAATGCAGTTTTCTTGTAGGCTGATATTGGAATCATTTTATTAGATGACACAGTTATTCTATGTAAAATACTGGTATTCAGCAGCATCAGGTTTGATTGGAATCTGACCAAACAGAATTGGAAAAAGGACGTAGTCGTAGGAAGTAGACGGATAAGTCACATGTTTGTGGCTTTGAAGTTTTATGTACATACCTATATACAATTATATACATAATTTATCAGATTAATAAATAAATTAGATAATATTATTACATACCGTTTAGTTTAGGCCAATTAAACAAAATTCAGCACAGGATTGTAGGTAGACCCCCTAGCGTAGAAAATTGTCACCAGTTATTTAAATAAAAATTAGCTGTTCCATACATTTTGATCGCGAGGAACCCAGGTCATGAAAGCCCGTAAGTATTAACTTCAAACTTACTGAATCCCATTTGTTTTTTGTTTAATCTTCAGCACGATACACAAATCATGACGACACACTTAATTTATTTCGATGTGATAAACATAGTCTTCATGAGTGTCACAGATCATGACGCGACTCTAGTAGAACAATTTCTATGAAAACTTCATGGAAATTATTCTACCGGAGTCGCGTCGCACCTGTCTGTGGGAGCATTAAGGCGGTACCCCGACCAAATAGCCTTGAGCATTCGTTCCCTCCTTGCCACACCCATACAACTCGCACAATTTTTGGAATTATTTTAATAAAAAAAGAATAGCGATCTTTTTAAATAAATTAAAACGTGGATAATTTAGATTTTTAAATTATCTATCCATTGGTGAAATTCTCAAATTAATAAAACGTCAACTTTAGCAAAAGATGAATGCAATCAATAATTTTAGTCACTTTTTTAAAAGTGAGATTTTAAATGTATTAGTAAAATATAAAAACAAATAATAACATGCAATGTGCTCATAGAATATCGAGCATTAATAATGTGCTTTCAAATGTAGTTTATTTTTCATAATTATTGAGTTAATAGCCTCTGAATAACGAAGAAAAACACGGTTTTGGTCGGGGTACCGCCTTAACAGAAATTTACAAAATACCTGCATCAACACTGACCGTTCGCAACGATAGTATCAAAGACTAAATCAAGGTTATTATTTATTTCCAGCTCGGGATAGTTTCCGAGATGCCAGTTATAAAGTGACCATGCACCGACACACTATTGGCACAGAGCCAGATACTGCAGAACAAAATATTCAAGCAATATAGGCTAAATATGAATGAATTATTTACGGAGTAATAGCCCGTAACGACATTAGCAAATGACCTAGTTTTGGTTATTTTTAATTGCACATTCATAGGTATAGGATTTAATATAATTAAGTGACTCTGGAGTTAGAGCTCTTAGTTTGTCTTGCCATAATTATTATATTATTTTGTTGCGAGAAACTGACACCGTTGTAGGTTGCACTAAACAATCAATCTGCTTAGCCTACTCCCAACTATGCTGGGGTCAGCTTTCAGTCTAACTGGATGCTGCTGAATACCATTATTTTACTTGGAGCGACTGCCTAATTGACCTCCACAACCCAGTTACTAGATAACACGATACCCCTTGGTAAGACTGGTTGTCAAATTTTTGGGCGTCTGACAACCCGTAACGACTGTCAAAAATGTACGAATAAAAGCCGGTAAATACACTGGACAATTAGTTAAGTATTGCTGAATTCAGACCTGAGGCTGGCAGGCTGAGGAGATCCTCAATGAATGGAAAGCACCTTCCACCTAATCTCTTCACCACCCTTGGTTGAATCGTAGAGAATGCCTAAGGCATTAAGTCCGCCTTTGTACCTTTTTTGTGCGAAAACTTTAATAAAATAAATAAATGGTCATAGGAGATATGGCAGGAATCTCCGGGATTTGACAACGGATAAAATTATGGTGACGACAGTTAGTTGATTTTAGCAAACGGGAGGCTACTGGACCATTCTTTTGACATCTTTGTCATCTATGGTATCATAGTTTTCGGTTTTAGTCCTTAGTCGTAAACCACATAGAATAGACAACGAGCTATCCTCTCAAAAATGATACTGACTACTTTATACTTTCGATATACGTTGGCAGGTAAATCCTAGTATGCAGTTCGCGAAATGTAGTGCTATGAATACATAGATATTCTGTGTCAAAAAATACTAATAAAATGTCGCTTAATACTTATCAAATATAGTCACATTTGGATCTTAATACATTGAAATACTCTTTATTATTTACACCATTTATATAACAGCTATAAAATTTGACACTTTACAAAGGGTGACACAATGTCCGATCTTTTAAAGGTAAGTTTTGGCCATCCAAAAGTTACCTTTAAAAAGATCGGACATTGAAGGTATAAGGAGAGACTATTCAGCAAGTAATCTATGGCCATATACATTAAATACATTCATACATAACGCAAGATGCTTACATTGCTTCTACTCAACAGTTTCAAGTGCTACACGCTACGAAGCATTCGTCACAGAATACATAGGCATCGCAATATTCACATGTTGTTCGACAGACCGCAATCACTGCGGTCGGCTGTTACCACATATGGAGAGCAGGTTCCACATACATTGTCATTTCATGCCGAATTCACAAGCTGCAGAACTCCAGGCAATCATAGGTTAGTTAGGCTAAGACATTGACTGACGATCGAGGAAGGTGAATGTAAAGCTGGCATTTATGTTTCGGCATATCCTTCCAGTACTTTCTTGAACTTTACATGTTCGGCCTTTCTGAAAACTTTTGTAAAGGTTAGGTTAACAGGAAAATATTCATTTCAGATCATAAATTTGTTTAGATGTAATATTAATGCACTTATCGACACTAAATTAAGGCGAGGTTTTCTGGGCCTGTAGGCCTTTGAAACGCTACCTCAGCCTTCCCAAATGCAGCGCGACGTATTTATTTATTACGATGCGCCGCCTATTACAATTACTATTATAGAAGTATGACGAACAGGGTGTAAAGTTCACCCATACTCCATAGAAAAGGAGGATCCTCCGTCCAGACGGGTGTTGTGTCTGGCGGGCAACAGCCCAATGATTCATGTCGGGCCGTTGTATAATGCTAGTTGCGCGATAAACTCTGCTTGCGAGATGCAGGATTTTGTGTGACGTCAGTATGACGCTTAGTTTGCATGTGGCGTTGTAGATACCGCTACACTATAATATACTAAACCACATTTCAGTTAGTACTCAAAATAACGAAAATTAAGCGCTCATCCCTATAAGCTCTGCTTAGTTTCATTATTTTGAGTTAAATACACTGGACTGGAGTTGTTTGTTAATTGTTTGTTAATGTCTTTGTGCTGAGCTTGGTCATAAGCAAAAACGCTTTCTTCATGTGAATAAGGCTCTGTCAAAATCCGATGTTCGTATTTAACAAAAATACGCTAATGTCCAAATGTGTAAAAAAAAAAAATGTATATAAGCTTTCGACAGCATTACCTTTCGCTACTACACTTCAACTTAATTTTAGTTATGATTTCACCTTTGAAGAGCTCAACTATTTCAGCAGCTAGAACTGCCTCGTTGGTTTAGTGGTAGTAAGCGCTACCGCAGTGCATGAGGTCCTAGGTTTGATTCTCAGGTCAGGTAAAGTGTTATTGGGTTTTTTGATCAAGAACTTCTCAGTCGGGGCTTGTGGCTAAGTAGTAATAGCCGCATGGGTCAATCAATCAGGTTAAGCTACGCTTGCCGCGTTTGTTCCGTGGATGGGTGACCATATTCACATACCAAGACCCCTCCGTGCCTCGGAAAGCACGCTAAGCCGTTTTGGTCACGGCTGTCAAACGTGGATCTTTGACAGTCGTTACGGGTCGTCAGTAGCCCGATAGTCTGACAACCAGTCTTACCAAGGGGTATCGTATTACCCAGTAACTAGGTTGTGGAGGTCAGATAGGCAGTCGCTCCATGTAAAATACTGGTATTCAGCTGCATCCGGTTAAACTGGAAGCCGACCCAAACATAGTTGGGAAAAGGCTAGGCAGATGATGATATGATGGCAATAGGCCAGCCCCCCATTACATGGAACTTAAACATAACTGGTAGGTGAACTAGGTGCTCCTCTGCACAGGGTTAGACAGAGGTGAATATAGTACACCTCTACCTAACCCTTCGAGAAATACAGGCGTGATGTTATGTTAGTTCCAGCAGCTAACATAACACAGTCATGTATCTACAACTGTCTTGAACAGAAACAGACACTTCTATTCACTTTCTGTGTCAACGCATGCCCTATAAACATACGTGGCGTCTTAGTTATCGTGCTCATTGTTAGAAGCCCGTAGAATGCAACTCGCGTAGTTGCCTCTCTATTTATAGAATTATCGATACTCGGTATGCGAGCAACCCTTTGTTTCTAGTGGACAGTCGGTCGATATGACTGCTGCGTTGAAGGTTGCTTTGATGGAACAATGAGGCTTAATAAGCTGTCGTGGTTAATGGGTAGGATTTTGTTAGTGACGGATAAAGTTTGAAAAGCTTTGTTAATACGGGTTGGTTTGACATGATTGTAGAATCTGGAATGGTTTAAAGAGTAACTAGGTTAAATCGTGTGGTCGTGGGATCGGCCGCACTTGGTAATGGGGCCCGCTAGGCATGGCGGGCTGATACCAGTCGGGGGTGCGGCGAATGTACTAGTATCTTCCGGGCCCCCGACTCATCATACTAGGAGTAGTGAGGTTTTAGTCGGTATGAGTCCAACATAACCCTTCGTTCTTCACAGACTGATGATATCCTGGAGGATTTTACCCGAAAAAAATGTTGAATGGTCATAAAATGTTTTGGCCGTTTTGGTTGTCTAGACATAAATGAAGTGAGCTGTCAATGGCGTCAATCCCTAGCATCAGGTGGAATGACAGCTCACTTTAAGCTCACTTCACCTAAGTTATCACGGTGAGATTTTTACAGAATAGCACCCCTGGATCTCTTAATTAAGATAAAATAAACACTATATTTGTCACACAACAGATTGACAGCACAGTAAAATATATATGGGAAATCTTTCAACTACGACATCGGGGTCGTTCTTAGCCCCAACAATTACAAGAAAAAGAAACATATCAAAATTATACATAATTATAACCCCATAGTCCCCATACCTTACCACAAATTACATCGAACCCGCTCGCCGGGTCGATAAGACATGTAAAAGTAAATTCCGAGTCCAACGTCCTATCAATTATTAAAGGCTGTATCGATTTGGTCATTTGCTTTTAGCTCGCCTTACTTTTGTTACGTTTGAGGTACACCGCCTGAATATAATTACATGCACAGCTTTTGTTTTGTTTGTTAGGTTGAAAAATTGACGTGTGGTCCTGGATTAGAATTGTCTACCTCAATTTTTTGTCGTGTATTAAAAATGGTGAAAAGTTTTTTTTTTTTTTACAAACATGTCCTTCTGATGGACAGTGGTGGCACAGTGGTAACAGCCCGACTTACGAGTGGTCATGGGTTCGAACTCAGACAGGCTCTTTTCTTTGTGTAAATATTTTTTATCACCACTGCTTTCATAACGGTATAGAAAACATCGTGAGGAAACCGGCATGTCCTTTTTTTTTTTTTTTTTTTTGTTGCGCGGTGGAAATCCTCATGGACTTCCTCCGTCGTGGGGGGGACAGAGGGGCATGCCGGACTCTTACCGGCTAAAACCACCGCGGTGTTCCACCTCTACCTATGGCCGGGGGTGCGGGATTCGCATAAGCATTCACCGCTCCCCCGACAGGCCTCGACCCGCTGTTCCTCAGCGGGTCCCACCTCCCCGTGCGCCCATTTCTATAATGGCCGCACCCACTCTCGAGTGGCGCGCGTGGAACACTGCAACGCCAACTCGGGCCTGTCTGGTCGGACGACGGACGCCCCTAGTCCGCCGCCCGCAGGCCACCTCTCATGGAGGTCGCAGATCGTTTTGCGCCCTTCTCGGGCGCGCGGTGCGTCTCCTGCGGGAGGGGAGAGAGGATGCGGCTTCTCTCTCCCGCTCAGCTGCCTCCTTTGCAGACATGACATCCTCGCAAAAGGAGGCAACTCCGTCCCATGCGCTCCCGTTCTCGACCATCGATTGAACGACGGCCGGGAGCGAGAGATCGCTCCCGCCTATTGCCGCGATGAGGTCACGGCGCAGCCCTGCCCAAGCTGGGCACTCCTCCAACGTGTGGTGCGCCGTATCCTCAGGGCAAGCCGCACAGTGGTGACACACCGGCGTCTGCTCCCGACCTATACGACACAGGTACTTCCCGAAGCAGCCGTGGCCAGAGAGTACCTGCGTCAGCCGGAAGCTGAGGGCGCCATGCCGCCTCTCGATCCACGCCTCCATGAAAACCGGCATGTCCTAGAACCAAAAATTCGACGAAATGTGACATCTACCAACCCGCACTGGGCCCGCGTGGTGGATTGCAGTCTACTCCTTCTCGAAAAGAACTTGGGCCCCAGGACCCGTGCGTTTCGTAATGTATACCTAAGTACGATTTACATAGTCGAGCATGAAGACAAGAATATATTATAAAACCTGCGAATAAAATATTATATCGAACTATTTCTTGTTTATAAATACGCTCGGTGTGCTTCTGTCCAATTAATTAATATTGATTCAGGGCTGCCAGGAGAAATCACAACAAAACAATTTAATATCCTATTAGACACACAGAAATACAGTAACTATTGTAGTTATATCGAGTAGGTACTAAAATCTGCTGTTCATTGCGGTGCGACTTCGCTAAAGTGGATTGAAGATTTTTTAAGGAGCCTGGCATACATATCTGTCCGCCATTTTGTTTTTTTTTTTCAAAATGGCGGCCATACATTAAATATATATAAATCGATAGCTGAAATCAATGCAAACTGGGTGGCTGGGACAGACTGGATGCGGAAGGTGGAGGACAGGGTCTTGTGGCGTAGCCTGTGAAAGGCATATGTCCAGCAGTTGACTGTGATAGGCTGAGTTGCTAATCTAGAACTAAATGTGTACTTATTCTTTATGTGGTGATATATTAGGTACTAGCAGCGCCCCGCAGTTTCACCCGCATAAGATTCTCGATTGAATATCGGGATAAAAACTATCCTATATCCTTTCACGGGACTCAAACTATCTATATCAAATTTCATCTAAATTGATTCAGCGGTTTAAGCGTGAAGATATAACAGACAGACACAATTTCGCATTTACAATATTGGTATGGATGTTGGTCTGATCCTATACAATGCAGATGCGGATAGTTTGTTATGTGGAAACTGACAAAAGCTTAACGATATCCTAAAGGCATAGCTTGGTTGTGGACAAAAGCCAGCTACTCATACCCCGACCCTGCTTCACTCGGGTGCCATAGAAACATGTGAAAACATCGTACTATACACATAAGCCTTCCAGAATAAATGCTCTAAATCATGGTGGAAACCGCATCAAAATTAATTGTGCAGTTTAAAAGAAATAAGCGATCACACAGTCAGATACGAAAAGCGACTTTGTTTTAAACTATGTGAACGTATAAGTAAATATATTGACCCACTGCTGGGCAAAGGCTTTCCCCATGTCCTTCCAGACATTTTTCTCTTTTCCCGCGCCACCATGAACCAGCTAGTGGAAAAAAAAGTACATATTATATAGATTAGTAGCGATAAAACAAAGAGCTCGACTACAATAATATGTACCTATATTTAAGACCTTTTATGTATACCTATGTTCACAAATAAAGATTGATTGATTGATTGATTAAAATAATTACGGTTACCTAATTTTGTATTCTATTCTATTTTTCTTTATGGCAATGTCAACAATTCTGCTAATATCAGAAGGTCAATTCTCGTAATTTAAAACGTTCAAAATCTAGTCGCAGTCTCATCTCGGCGACAAAAAAAATGTCAAAAACTTGTCAAACAATGTCAAAAAATTAGAGGTATTTTTGTCGCGGTTTTCGTTAGTTCGCTTTTTGTTGTTTAGTCACGGTATGGACGTAAAAATCTGTTCAATGTGTCATGAGCTTCTTCTGTTTTCTTGCCATTACGTAAAAATCATAGTAAAAATATGTTTTTTTGTCATTTACGATAAACGGACTGTTTATTGTTAACCCGATATTAGGTAATAATGCCCTCTATTATTATTTCTATTGTTATACAGGTAATGTGCTCTTCGCGTGTCTATGTGTCCCTTTCTTTTCTACAAAAGCTTTTGAAAAAGACCCCTTTTCTGATGTATGTGACAATTATTTTTATTGTCCACAATAGTTTATAAAAATTATCATGATCCAGAAAATCCAGTTAAATAAAAAACATAACGTGACATATTCTGGATATTTTTTTTTTGTTGTGATTTTTCGTAATATTCGTTTACAAAGTATTTATTTGTATTAGGTTCACACATATATATACTTATTTAGTTACCTTGTTCTTGTTCTGATTTTCATAAAAATAATTAGGTCAGTCACACTTTGGACGCTATTTCGTATGAATTTTATTAGTACTCACAAAAACGCTCGAACGATCGCGATCCTGTTCAAAGATATGCAACTTTTAAAAAAAATATTATGTTTATTACAAAATAATTAATATTATTTATAATCATTTAAAATCAACCCAATTTAAAGTATACAAATTACAAGATGTGTTTTTGTTATTTTGTAAGTAGATGCAAGACATCTCACTAACAAAAACCTTGATTGCTATATCAAGGAAAAAGCTTCTAAAGCGAAGTATTTTAAAAGTTTAATCAAAAATGACATCTCACTCACCTTTGAACACTTACCCTCTTACTAATAAACGTTGTATATTGTCTGTATAGTTACACAACGCTCTGTCTTCTTCTTTCGAAAGTCAAATTACTGACGACTGAAAGAGAGAAATCGGTGTCTAAATATTCATCTGATATAATACGTTAATTATTAAGGGGGTTATGATATTATTATAACCCACTTATTAAATCGAGTATAATAAACTCTTAAATCGTTCCGCGCAAACTCCAGACCGATACTGTCACGTCATTGGCAAAACGAAAATAGCATCATCATTTCTAAAATCAAAAATCCGACACGCCGCGTAGGTACATTAGTCGCATCGATGCGCTATGAAAATAAATTGTTTATATGTATATGTACAAGAAAATACGGTCAGTCAGTTGTCAGTTACTAGCGGGAAAGAGGGCCGAGTGGCGCGTCCGCTCATGAAATAAAATTGTTTTCCCCGCGTACGAAAGTGTACGAAAGTGTGCAACACGTGGACTCTCGTACGAAAGTTTGCTAACAATCCGGTTGATTAGCGAAACTTTTCGACTGGGTACCCGTCCCAATTATACGTGCAGTGTGTGGTTCAATTTGTGGTGTGTGCATGTTTGATGTTTAACGGATTCAACCGGTGAGTGAGTTATGCTAATTTTATTATTGTTTTTAATTGTTTATTACACTGCTTTCACTATATTACGTATTTTATGAGCGTTATTGACGTAATATCTCGTTTTTGAGACGGTGATTATTCTTTATTTCGATTTTATTGCCGATCTGATGTTGAATTTAACTTTTGGTAATAGAGTTGTCAGTGTTATATAAAAAATGGGATCAACATTCTTGACAGTTTCGGTATGAGTCTCGGGTTCTCGTTAAATAGTTATCTGAGTTAGCAAGTTTTGATAGAGAATCGTACAACTTTGAAACGTTCTTATGATACGAAAAGTGATGTAACTTTTACTTGACTTTTTTATGAAATGGTTATGAGTATTTTATTCGGTGAGATGTTTCATATCAGGCTTTATTGCTTTTTAACAAGTTTATTTGAAGTTAGGTATAATGTTAAGTTGTAATAAATACGAGTACATTGTAAGTGATTATTAAGCAGATCAGTATTGTTTCAGACAGTCTTGTTATTTAAAATTTTCGCAGAAAACTCTGGAATTTGAAAAATTATTAATAGACCTATTCAAGCTTTTTATCAATATTATACTAATTTAATTAAATCGTTAATTAATAAGTCACCCTCTATCGACCTTTAAAAATTAAAATGGCGTATCTAATGCATACTTAACAGTTATAAAGGAGAATACATACTTACTGCATATTTTAATTACTAATAAATTATGTTGATGTAGTGTTATAATGTTGACCTACTTACAACAAAAACATAACAATAGGACTGAAAATATCACCCTTACATTTCTACGTGCCTAGATAACTAGAAAACCCTTCGCTACCGGCAGGCCAGTAACGAAGGGTTTTATTTATTTATATACACTTTATTTTACACAAGAAAAAACATAACAAAAAAAAAAAACGATTATTAATACAAAACATACAATGGGCGGCCTTATCGCTTTCTGGGATCTCTTCCAGGTAACCTTGGTGTTCACTTACTTATAAATCTTTCTCTATCTGCCCCTATTAGCTTCCGTTCGTAAGCATACGCATTCAAAGTATCTATTTAAACATAAGCATAATCATACTATAATGTTCCCACTGCTGTGACACAGGCCTCCTCTCTGTGAAGTTGGCTAAATCCACCACGCGGGCCCAGTTAGGATTGGTAGATGTCACATGTCTTCGAATTTTTGGTCCAAGGATAATATATGTTCACGATGATATCGTTCATCGTTTTGAGAGTAGTGGTGATTAAATTATTATTATTTATTATTATTATTAGCCTGTAATGTCCCACTGCAGGGCAAAGGCCTCCCTACTCTCTTTCCACTTCTCTCTGTTCAAAGCTGCTAAGGACCAGTTCTTGTTGAAGGAGTCCAGCTCATCCCGCCATCTCCGTCTGGGCCTGCCACGATGTCGTTTGCCATTAAGAGGGACCCATTGGGTCGTTAGTTTGGCCCATTGTTCGTCTGACATGCGGCAGATGTGTCCAGCCCAGTTCCATTTTAGCGTGGCAGCTTTCCAAGTGACATCAGTTATCTTTGTGATGGATCGGATGGTCGTATTCCTAACCCGGTCTGTTATTTTGATACCCAGAATACTCCGTTCCATAGCTCTCTGGCAAACCTCGAGCGTGGACCTCTGCTGATTTGTCAAAGACCAAGTTTGACCACCATATGTGAGGTGATTAAATAAATTACAAAAACTAAATCGCCTGGCTGGCTTCAAACTCCCAATAGACCACTGCTCCACTATAGTGTCTATTTATTATAGTGTAACAAAGCATTTGGTAAAAGATTATTTCCCTGAAAGAACTTCTACCATACAGCCCTACCTGTCCCAGCCACCTTCTCAAGGTCGGTAGGTCTATAATGCTTGCCGAAACGCCGTCTCCACTCCAGAATTCGTCTGCTCCTCCGGCCATCGGTCCTTCGAAAAACATGGCCAGCCCACTGCCAATTCAGTTTGCTTACTCTGCGAGCTATGTCGGTAACTCAGGTGACCAAGTTGTTGCCAATAAATTTTTGTCTTTAAAAAACGTCAGTTTTAAGTCATATGAAATCAAAAAATCAACAAAGAAACCTGTTTTTTTAACAGATTCCTAGAAATCATTAGTGTGGTTGAAAACCTAACATTAAAATGGAGTAGTTCACTGTACAGAGACAAGTTATGACTTGAAGTAAATGATAATTAGTATTATTCAAACTGCATAGCCTTTTCCCAACTATGTTGGGGTCAGTTTCCAGTCTAACCGAAGGCAGCTGAATACCAGTATTTTACATGGAGCAACTGCCTATCAGACTTCCACAATCCAGTAACTGGGTAGCACGATACCCCTCGAAAAGACTATTTGTCAGATTTTCTGGTTTCTGACGACTGTCAAAGAAATACTAATGACAGCCGGAACTATCGGCTTAAAGTGCTTTCCGACACACAGAGGGGTCTCGTTATATTATCAATGGCCTCGGCAAGCATAGCTAAAACTTCAATCGACCCATGCGGCTGTTATTATTTAGACATGAGCCCTCCATAATAGTGTCATCAATAACTGATATTTTAACACAGCATACATACGACTACGCCTTAATAATCGACTTCGGCACTTAGCTTCGGTACTTAGCTTTGCTAGTACCTCTGTGAGAAAGCACACACCTGACGCAACTCCCTCTTAATACTTTATAAACTGTTTTTATACGATACAGTAATAGTACAATTAAGGGCTGATTTTTCAATCGACATATAACTTTTATTCGTGGAATAAAATTGACGTCTGACAGTTTTTGTATGGAAGAACTGTCAAAAATACAAATTTATTCCTCCGATAAAATTGTCTGGCGTTGGAAAAATGAGCCCCAAATCTACCTCGTAGTGAAACATTGTTGGTCATACTAGCTGTTGCTCTCGGATTTATCGACTAAAGATAATATGGACCACCTTTTTCCAGATTGCATTCAAATTAGTTCTAACTTGTGGGTAGAATAAAAAAAAAATGCGCATTGTAATCATAAACATTTAAGAGGGATGCGATATGGTAGCCCGCGAAATTTAAATGTTCTACGTTTTTTGCAATTTGCAGGTCAGTCGCAAGTTGTATGTTCGACCTCTAATTTGTGAACATAGAACGTATGCAAAGCTCAACTTTCCAAATAAGTAAATTCGTAATGGTCAGTCTTCATAAAGATTTAAAATCCTTTTCCATGAAGATATTTATTTCTTTATTTTGTTGTAAATAGGCACGATATTAATTGGAATTAAAAACCAAAAAAGATTGAAACTTTTTCAGTATTCAGCTCTAGTTTCACTATCGATTTTTATTAATATTTTGTTGAAAAGTCTTACGAAATTTTAATCACAGTAAAATATTTATTTTATAAGCTTAAATAGTATTAAAATAATATTAAATATAATATGTTCATGTATAAAATGGGAGGGGTTCGTGGCTTCGTAATAACAGCCGCACGGGTTGATTAATTAGGTTAAGCTACACTTGCCGCAGTTAGTCCGGGGATAGGTGATCATCTTTACATACCGAGACCCCTCCGTGCCTCGGGTTTTTTGATACCCATTTCATCATTGTTCAAATATTCGATCAGAAAAAAAATTATGTATCAAACCCCTGGTATAAGAAATTATTTTAATAACTAACTTATTTCATATGTGTATTAAAGTTTATAATAAAAACACATTGAAATGTAAATACATTTCAATGTGTTTTTATTATAAACTTTAAATTTAAATAAAAAATTACAACCAATTATTTTGTAAAAAAAAGTAGGCCTACGTTTGACACATAGAGGTCAAACTCTACCAGTTAACTAATACAAAAGTCCTTTAAATGGATAATTTGAAACAAATTCTTTGAGTTTGAGTTTATAGAAATTACTAGATTCTACCCGCGATTTCGTCCGACCAACATAGTTGGGAAAAGGCTATTTATTAGTTTAATTTAATTAATAATTTTATATCTCTGTGATATCCGTCATAAGACCCATCTATTTTGTTGACTTTGGCAAATTAAGCCAATCGTCCACCGTTGAAAGATAGCTGCGTCATCCATTTTCTGCTAATAAGCTTATGACTAAACTGTTCGTCATATATACACTAAAATGACTATATCATGTTCCAAAAGTGTAGAATAGAATAGAAATAGTTCCTAGCACGGCGGGCTGTGGTGGCGCCGCTGCTGCGGCTGCTGAGACCCTTTGTTTGAGGGTCTCAGCCGTTTGAGGGTTTCGACCCCAAAGGGCTCAAAGCTGTAGTTGCCCTTATGGGCAACTACAGCATTGGGGTCGAAACGCTCGGGTCATGGGGCCCGAGCGCGCGTCTCCTTTTTAAGGAAATTTCTAGCCGGCTGGTCGATACTTCACGTGACCAGAGGGCTGGGTCGTTCTTTGGTCAAAGAATTAGCATTGCCATTCAACGTGGCAATTCTGCCAGTTTTCTGGGCACGTTTCCGGATGACAGCGATGCGGACGAGTACTTCGACGCCTAAGTGTCCTTTGGTTTTTTTATTTTTATTTATTTGTATAGTAGGTTAGTTAGTCTTTTATTTTAGTATTTAGTGTATATAGTTGCATTGTAACTATAGTTAATAAAATAAAATAAAATGTATACAATAAAATACTTTTTATTATGTACTCCATGCGAATTACAGATATAAATGTTACAAAAGGCGGTCTTATCGCAAAAAGCGATCTATTAGAGATAACCTTTGAATGGATTTAAATGGAGAAAGAAGAAGAAAAATTTTTATTCGGGCTTGCAGTGGTATGGCTAACGCCCGCTTGGTTTACGACCACCCTCCCACTGGACTCCGGCGTCAAGCAGCCTGCTGTGTTTCGTCGATACGTGGGAGTTCCAGTGTCTTAGGCATTTTCTGGGCACGATCCTTCTATCATAAACCTCATCCATCGCTTTCCATCAGGCGTGATCGAGATCAAGAGCGGGCCCATTCAACAATAAAAAAAAAAACAAAAGAAAAATAAAATTGCAAAAATATGCAAACAATTGTGTACACTCCATAAGGACGAACTAACCGACCCGAGGGTTATCGCCGCCCGTCACATAGGTCAACGCATTTCTGTCGTACCCGTCTATCTTTATCTTTATTCCTTGATCGTTAGTTATTATGTTATATCATAATATTGGTATATAGTAAATAATTGTTGATAAGGGGCATGTATTAATCGCGATTTGGGTTTTTGCATGCAATTATACTTCGATCAATCAACCAAAGGCCGCAACCACGGCCATCCGACAATTTTACAATATTTCATATATATTTTTATACAGCCCGACCTGGGAATCAAACCCATGATCTCGTGCTCAGCAAAAGCGCTTGAGACCCTAGACCAACGTGGCTTTGGTAATACCTTTTTAGGGTTCCGTACCCAAAGGGTGCCTACGGGACCCTATTACTGAGCCTCCGCTGTCCGTCCGTCAGTCTGTCTGTCAGCGGGCTGTATCTCATGAACCGTAATAGGTAGACAATGGAGACTTTCACAGAATGTGTATTTTTATTGCCGCTATAATAAATAATTAAAATTAAATTAAAATTACAGGATGTCTCCATACAAGAAACGTGTTTTTCGGCGTTTTTTGCCGTGTGGTACGGAACCCTTCGTGTGCCATTTCGCCTCATACTTAGCCGGTTTTTATTTTTATTTAACAACGAAAATAACAGCCATAGTAAATAAATTTATAATAAATCTGAAAATATCACAGACAATCTTTCTGAGAATTTCAAAATATAAATAGTTGCGGTCACATTGAAAACAATGTGATTCAAAAGCACCTGACTCCATCATTTTCTTTATAAAATATTGCTCGTTTGTTAATTCTGAGACTTCATGACAACATTTTGCAACAAAAACTGGATTTAGATGAGATGCATTCAATTAAAACGATTTGGCAAAGTGACCGAATTGTTGGCTTGGTACCAAATTCTTAATCCTGTGGATTTCAAAATATTGTTAAAGACATAAAAATGTAGGTATGCCAAATGTGTAGTGCCGACTGATATTTCTGTCACAAAAGTTCAATGTATCTTCTATTACATATACTATTATATACATACTACTGATATCCACTGCTGGGCATAGGCCTATCCCAAGTTCCACAGATTTGTCCCAATTTTTATGGTTCCGTACCTCAAAAGAAAAAACGAAACTCTACATACTACTGTTATCCACTGCTGGGCAAGTTCCATAAATTTCCCCCAATTTTTAGGGTTCCGTACCTCTCAAATGGAAAAACGGAACTCTTATAAGATCACTTCGTTGTCCGTCTGTCTGTCCGTCGGTCAAAACCTTTTTTCTCAGGAACGCGTGGAGTTATCAAGTTGAAATTAATATCAAATACCCAAGGCTGCAATTTCTTGAAGCAGTGAAAAAATCAAACTTCTACGTCAACGCAATCAAAAGATACGGGCGTAAATGTTCCGAAATCAAAACCTATAGAGTACTTCCCGTTAACCTAGAATCATGAAATTTGGCAAGAAGCAATGTTATGTAGTACAAGTAAAGGGAAAAATCAGAAAACCGATAATTTGTAGATACATAACAAAAAAAATTAAAACTATTTACATACCTACCTACAAATTTGTACGGAGCCCTCGGTGCGTGAGTCCGACTCGCACTTGACCGGTTTTTTTAATGATAATACGTAGTTTTCTGTCCTTTGCATCTACCTTTCCCATTGCTTATTTAGGAGGATGATGCCCTGTAGTTTGCCTATTTTGAGTTCTAAAAATTACCGTCTTGGTTACTTAATTAGTTTCAACTTATCTAAAATACAGGGTGGCATGGACATCTACGTGTAACCTACTATTATTGTTGTTCATACCTCGAGTGTCAGCGGCAGCCGTCGACGCGTGTCGACGACTGCAGTTGCCTCTGCCGTTAACGCTTGCCGCTCGTGTGTATGATCACTTATCATGGATTCAGTACGTGATTCTGAATCTCTTTGCGTTGAAGAATAGCTATTCCATACATTTTGACTATTTGGTATTGCATTTTTCTATGAAACAGCAGTTTTTTTTTTTTAAGCTATTGCATATTTTGATAACCGACGAAAGATTTCTACGCTAGGGGATTTCGAATCATCATCATCATTTCAGCCGAAAGACGTCCACTGCTGGACATAGGCCTCCCCCAAGCACCTCCACTTCGACCGGTTCTGTGCTTCTCGCATCCAACGGGTTCCTGCGGCCTTCACAAGGTCGTCGGTCCACCTTGTGGGAGGCCTTCCAACGCTACGTCTTCCGGTACGCGGTCGCCACTCCAGAACCTTTCGGCCCCATCGGCCATCTGTTTGATTTCGAATCATGACTCATGATTACAGTTTGCACGTCATGTCCTTGCCACCTTGTATGATAACGATCAGTTTTTGACACCGTGCCTAAAAATAATTCGTTTTATAGATCTCGACAGTGTGTCGTGTCTAGTAAGTCTTCGTCTCGCCTAATTTAATTGTTACGAAATGACAAATGAAACTGGATAGTCAAATCTAATTCAAACTTTGTATCGTCTTGGACTTTCTACAATCAAGGGCTGGCCTGAATTTTTGTAATTATGTTCCAGAAACTTTTGACTGGTCTCTCGCCAGCTAAATAAAGTCTAAAATGGGAGAAAATTATTATTCTTTTAATATACTGTTTCAACAGTTTTCTGCTCAACATTACAGAGGTTATTCACCTTCTTGACATATCCTGTAATGTTGTTGTAATGACTCTTTCTTCAGCGCATTTTTGAGTTCGCGTCACCAAAGGAAATACTGGCAAGTGGCCGGGGAATACTAGGTTATTCACCTTTATGTTTCACTTACTGAAAGTTTTTGGTGGCAACGTCAGAATACATCCTGGCCGGTTGTACCTCCGGGCGTAAGGATGAATACACGAGCGACTCCCGTCCCCGTCCAAAAGAAGTTCAAAATTTAAAAAAATAAAGAAAACATATTTCCCATAAAATACATGGGCATTTATGAAATTTCAGAAGCTACATACGTGCACGGCGCCAAAAAGTCGTATCCTAAGTGGAGAGGAGCCTGCTAGTAACTCTGCGGTTACCTTTTAGTTGAGGAAACACTTCTGTCACGAAATCCTCAATAGCAGCCAGGACTGTGAATAAACTCATCCCCTATCCAAGGACTGGTGACCATCAACGTGAACGAATAATAACCGCAACGCTAGATCAACATATCTTATAGCTAAGTATCTGCGTAGCAAATTTTCACAAACTGTAGACACTAAATTACGTCACTACAGACAAATTACTGTGTCGTGTTGTGTCTTGACTCGGGATACACCAATCAGACGAATCTGTTCAGGATTACGTCAAATCACAAAGAGTTGTGATTGGCTAACACTGCGTCAGAAGGCGTCCAGACACGACACAATACAGTAATATGAATCCGGCTTTAAACTGACCTCTACAGAGCAAGAATAAACAAACAATTATTGCGTCTCAAAAACAAAGAGAACCCAAGTATATGTATTGTAGATTTAGCTACTAAACGATGCACTGAAGAAAATAAAATACGTAGGTGCGTAGGCAGTGACCTCGAAAGTTTAATTATTTCGGGCTTGCAACGCGAAACGCTCATAGTCACAGACTAAGAAGTACCCTTCAGACAGGGCACTCTCATAGAGAAAAATCGACTCGCCTTATGGTTCACATATCATGTTTGACAGTTTTTTTTTTTTTAATGTAGCTTTAAACCTGGCGCGGAATTTTATGCAATGGCGTGGTACGGCTTCAGCCTAAAAGGTTTTTCTTGATATTGGTAGTTTCATTTTCTGAGCATATAATAAAAAGAATAATATATTGATATTGTATCAATATATTATTCTTTTTATTATTACTTTTGCACCAATTAAATACTGCCAATCATATATTGCAATATGTTTGCAATAAAGTTTAGAAAGGGAATATTAAGGAAAAAAAAACTTTTCTTACTTTCATTTCTTTTTATTTTTTAATTTTGTTTTAAACTTATTATAAGCTTTTAATTGCATCAGGGGCAACAAAGGTCTACTTTCTAATCTGAAGACATCTATGCCTTTTAATATTTTATGAATAACATTGCACCAATTAAATACTGCCAATCTTAAAATGCCTCTTCTCGAAATGATTTCTACACAAACTGTTTGCGAAGTTTTTGGAAGCTCAAGCTTCGCAGTCTTTCACAATTAATGCACTGTAACCATTTTTTTAGTCCTATCTCACTTTTTGGAAACATATGAAAACTGACGTCCTTTCGTCTACTAGCACAGGTCACAACACAGCACTTGTTGTATACATGTTACACGATAATATTTCAGCTACAGAAATTGAGAGGATAAGTTACGGAAATCAACGCAGAACTTCACTCGATCAATTTTGAAATTGAAACTTTGAAACTAATAAACTTCAAAAGTTTAGACAGACAGATCAACAAAATGGTGGAATCATAAGACAGAAGTACGGAAGGCGGGAGGGGAGGGAACTGTCAAATGAGATATGTGAACCATAGACATAAGGTTTGGATATTTTACTTGAAGATTACCTGCCGTGCTCATAGTGCACGGACACTGGCTGTCACCAACCGGCGTGGTTATCAAATCATTTGTTGAGAATAACATTCTTTTGAACACGTGGAATTTAAAGTTTTTATGTATTTTCCGCTGTTCTCCGCTAATAAATAGACTTGATAAGTGAATTTTTGTTTCAAAAGTTTTGACAGAATTGAGATAGTTTGGCTTCAACCAGCTGGATGACAATATTGGTTGAAAGCATTAATTTTTTTTATAACTACAAATATTGGCAAACTGTTCAAAGATTTCAGTGTTCAGTATTTTTTGGGGACTTGAAAAGTTCTCCTATTTAATAAAAAAAAACACACACAAACATATATGTGGATATAATATTTTAGTTTTTTAATAGTTTTAGTTACATTAGGATTTATTATGTTTTTATTTTAATTATTTGTAGTTTATTTAGTATTAGTAGTTTGTACATATTAAATAATAAAAATACTAAGAAAAAGCAAAAAAAAAAGTTTAAAATAGAAATCTGACCAATAAAGCACATCTCAAACCGCTGGGTCTACTCTACAAGCATGTGTTTTTTTTATATAATAACAATAAATCGAAGCTAAAGTTTGTATGGAAGTTTGTCATTTTTACCGATGGGACATCGTATCAAAGATTCGAGTTATAGACGTCAAACAAAAGTCATTCTCACAATGTTCAACATGAAGCAAATCTATTTTCGTAAACTGAGTTGATTGACAAAGAGTGCGACAAAAATATTACCTGTGAGAAAATGTCAGTAGTATTTCTAATAGCTGTAAATATCCTCCCAAACACTCGTGGGCGTAAGAGGCGACAGACAGAATGAGATAAGTAATAAATCTTTCTATGACCTGCGCAATAATATACTGCTTAGGCTTTAGTTTTGCTATAAAAAAACATCACGATTATATTCCACAAAAGGTTCGGCAGAGGTTCACACGCATGTTTCCATGTAATAGGGGATGAACCAACAAGATATCGTAAATTACACTCCACCCGTAACGATATTGAAGTGCATTCACTCCCAGTTTAAGCATACTTAGCTTATTGAAAGGATTAACTGGAGTTAGAATTTTATATTATTGGTAAATAAAAAAAATATTACCAGAGAATTGTGATCAGATCCAAATTAATCCATGACCAAAGGACCAAAATACCAGATCCATCTACATATATCAACCTGTCAACGGATCAAAAGTAATATGCAATTACATTGATATCTTAAAGCATTTTTTAAATAAAATGCTGGTAAATAATTCGTAATTTTAAGAACGTTCACAGTCTGATCTCAGTCTCAATCTGTCAAAAATACCTCTAATTTCCCTACATTTTTGATAAGTTTTTAACATTGATTGACGCTGAGATGAGATTGCGTCTAGATTTTGAACGTTTTTAATTACGGAAATTGGTCTTCTAATCCACTTGATCCTGGATAGAAGGACCAAAACCTCAACCATCACGTCATCATCATCTGCCTAGCCTTTTCCCAACTATGTTGGGGTCGGCTTCCAGTCTAACCGGATGCAGCTGAATACCAGTATTTTACATGGGGCGACTGCCTATCTGACTTCCACAACCCAGTTACTTACAGTTACCATACCCCTTGGTAAGACTGGTTGTCACCTCAACCATCTATGTCATTTAATAAAAAGCAACTGCTATCACTAATCCATTTACATCTAGAACTGGTTCATAAGTTTAACGCGTAGTTTAGCTCGACTGCACTAAAGCCTAACGACCCGATGCACAATACTGCGGGTACCATGAGTCACTAGAATAATAGTGAAATTTTGTTTAAGGGGAATGCGCTAGGGTAGCCTTCAAATTTCAAAAAACGTAAGAATATTTTTAATTTCGCGGCCTTCCCTGACTTTAGCCTGCCTTAAGCTATAAAAATAGGCTATTGTACCTTAGTCACATTTTATATTAACATTAGCGTGCCTGACCTACGCAACCATATCAGTCTCTTCATTGAGTAATGTCTTGATTGTAAATTGTCTACGAATTATTGTCCTTATGCATATATTTTGTCTATTATTTCTAGGAGTTTTTTTTCATCAAGCCATCGAGATCAATTTATTTCCTAGAAAATAACTTTATTTTCTTATTTTTCACAGATATTGCGTATAATTCTATTTTTTTAATGATTGCTAAGGAAAACCTCAGTAATAACGTTATTCCATATTCACTTTGCACGTATTAAAACGAGTGTATTTACAATATTTTGCCGTCTAACAAAGTTTTATCAGTGCAGGAAGGACCTCGTCTCCAGTTGATTTGCTAGACATTTTAATATACAATATAATGTATTAATTATTATTATGTAAGGCTGCTATCTAATAATAAATTAGTTCCGTACTATCTGAATGAAACATATAAACTTACAGCATCAACAGTTCCTTACTGGGAATAGGTCAGTGTATCTTCTGTTTCTCTTACTATATTCTCTATTGGAACAAAACATTGAGCGAGTTTTTAGACAAGTTTTTGCACCCCGAAACTTGGTCTCCTCTGGGGAAACCCTTGGCTCTTTTGAACCTCAAATAAATTAATCCCAAGACGTTTGACGACAAGAAACTTTGTAGTACCGGATATATCATCAACCCGCCTTTCGTAGCAAAAACAAAGGCTTAAATCCAGGTTCCAGCATAGCTATTCACAACCATCCGACAAGCCATCGTATCGAAAATGACACATTTCGATAACCTGATTTGCCTTGCCCCCGCCAGAAGACAGCTTTCGGAAGAATAGCGGTCGTCTTTTTGATTTAAACTGATAAAATTTCCAGGTTTTGGATTTGTGAACAGTATTTAGAAGACTCCTACGATAACATTGATTGTTGTTCGATACAGTACCGAAGCGTATCGAGTGGTTGTGAATAGCTATGCTGTACCGGCTTTTTGTTAAATACATCCCAAAATACACTAAGAGTCCTCAAAACGTAACCAGCTGGTGTGTCTATAAATTCCAATAAATGTACGACTATAGACATTAATCTTGCACCCACTATATTACTGAAACAATTCACAAATGCACCGTGTTACGAGTGAAATTTTGGTAAGTATATATTTTGGATCGACTCCAAAACAATTAGTGCAGTTTGTGCTGTACCCCGAGGGTTGTCGAATACTCTGATTTAGTTGAGGACGTATAGATTTATGGGGCGTCTTGAATTTGACCGTAGAATTTTCTGAAGATTAATTGGAGGGAAGAGAGAAGTTTATTAGTGTACTTGACTGTGTTGCCAATTAGACAGAATAGACGTACTATTAATTAGTCAAAATACCTATCTTCATGACATTATTAAACAATCACTTTCAAAATGGAATACAATATAATTTATTATCAAGCCAATTTCGATCGAGGCTTCTGACCAGCTCGGAGTCTCTAGTGGTCTGTGCGACACGAGCCGTCTATTAATATTTATCGTGTATTACCTCTATATCGTGTATTTACCTCCATTCCCATCTTTGTCAGCCTTTTTTGTAATTTTTTTTTAATTTCCTATTTTAAATTGTGAACATAGCTCGTTGTTTATTCTATTTTATTTTGAAACTCAAACTCAAAGCATTTATTTCAATTAAACCATTAACAGGCACTTTTGAATTCTCAAGAAGTCGGTCAGTCAGAAAATTTGAAGCTAGTTGCCCATTCCAAAGCGTAGGTACCTATGGAGAAGAATTTATACTTGATTATTTTCTATCTTATATTTAATTATTTAATTCAACTAACGATATCTTGTACGTACTATTAACTATTCTGCTAGTGCTGTGCACTTCTGTAAGTGACGAATTCACAATTTCTAAAACTGTATTGAATTTTGTTTGTATATGTCTTAGTGAATAAGTCCTTGAAGTGCCTTATCAAAAAATAAAATAATTTTGGTCCTTTGCTTTTCGAACCACTTTGAAAGCTTTAGGAAAACGTGTGTAAAACCAAATGCTGAGAGATTTCAAGTTTTATTTTAAAAAATCGATAATCTTATTAGGAACCGATACCAACCGAACGTTCTTCAATAAGTCAAGCATTTTATAAGTTTTTATGTCTTAATCCAGAAATATTCTGCGTCGCGAAATACTTCGTCCATATTTTTACACAGTCCGTTTTTATAAAACATTTCTGTTCCAAGTTTTAAAATAGAGTAGACTTTAAAAAACAATTTTAACACTCGGCAGCCCTAAGTACCCGCCAACGGCTTGGCGAATTGAGGGAAAACGCCTCCAAATGCATTTAGTGCAGTCTAGTTGAGCATTTTAACACTTGATTTAACTACAGGCTTATTATTGTTTTGGCCGGAATAAACATGGCCATGCATTCTGAATAGATGGGCGTGGTGGCGAGTGGCAGGAAGTTTGGGGTGGTTTTGAAACGGTTATGGACTACTGAACAGGATTTTTCGAGGACAAGTTTTTTTTTTGGGGACGTATTTAAGAGCTTTTTCCAAAAACGTGATAATTATAAGGAAATGAGGTTTACATGGTACGTGTTTTAGAATTCTACAAAACAAAGGTTGGCAGTTGGCATTAATTTATCAAATAGGTAATCAATAGTCGTTATTCAAATTCCATTTTAGTCAAAACTGTGATATTTCGAAAATTTTATTGTAAGTACGAATTTGTGCATAAATTTTTGAAGTGAATACTTCTTTAGGCGCGTTGGGAATTTTTTGAGATGGGAAAAAACCATTGAACCCGCGACACTGCTACCGCAACCGACACCTCTGTAAATCAGTATGTACATATTTTGTGTATGTGCGTACCTACATAGATACACATGCATGTCGGCATTTTTTGAGATGGGAAAAAGCCATTGAACTCGCGACACTGTTACCGTTACCGTAACTGACACCAAATAAATAATTCGAAATCTTTCCTGACGATTAAAAAAATAGACACGTAATTGTTCAAGTTTTCACTTATGTCCGCACTCCCGCAGTTGTTAAAACAAAATAGGACTGAAATAAAATAATAGGAATAGGAATTTCTCAGTAGCAGCCCGGTTGATAGAAATAGGCTCGCCCCCTATTACATGAAATTTACACAATATGACTGGTAAAATGTAGATATACGAGTACTATAGGTACACCTCTGCCTGACCCTTCGGGTTTTACAGGCGTTATGTTAAGTGTGTTTATTTTAGTGTTTTAATAAAATAGCTATACTCCTCTCATATACGAAGGATTCCGAAACCCATCATCATCATCAGCCGAAAGACGTCAACTGCTGGACATAGGACTCCCCCAAGCACCTCCACTTCGACTGGTTTTGTGCTTCTCGTATCCAACCAACGAGTTCCTGCGGCCTTCACAAGGTAGTCGGTCCACCTTGTGGGAGGCCTTCCAACACTACGTCTTCAGGTACGCGGTCGCCACTCCAGAACCTTTTGGCCCAATCGGCCATCTGTTCTGCGAGCAATGTGCCTGCCCACTGCTATTTACGTTTGACAATTCGAAACCCAACCCCGTACTAAAGGACCAAATATTTCTTTACACAAAGTTTCTTATTTCCAAGCCTTCTTACAACAAGTACCTACATTATTTCTATTAGCCTTTTCTACATAAGCTAAATGTGCTGATGCTAGGAGTATATTTACCGTCACAAGTCCTTGGGGACATATTTGAGCTCACAGACTATTGTGCCCACACTTACTGACTATTGCCTTCTGAATAAACAAAAAAGTATACCTACCTATATACTGACATTCTAAATGGAATAGACTTTCTAAGCAGTCTTGGGGACGATTTCTGTATTGGGAACAAAATCTTTATGGCTGTGTTTATTCCGGGTACCGTTAAGTTCGACCTATATTTAAATGGTCCAAACCTTGGTCCTACTTATAGGATGGTTGAGATGCAGTCATCGGGGTAATTGCGTAACACACTAACAGTAGCAATGGCTTTCACTTTGACAGTTCAAGAACATTCATTGCGTTATTTACGTTGTTGAGCAGATAAACTTTTCGAACATATAAAGCAACTAACAGCGCCCCGCGGTTTCACCCGCATAAGTTTCTATCCCGTGGCAATATCAGGATAAAAAATATCCTATGTCCTTTCCCGGGACTCAAACTGTTTCTATATAAAATTTCATCAAAATCGGTTCAGCGGCTTAAGCGTGAAGAGGTAACAGTCAGACAGACACACTTTCGCATTTATAATATTCTTCTTAAGCTTCTTACTAAACTTCAACTATATCCGACGACCCAGATTACTTATTTCCTTTGGTAACCGTACCTTTAGCAGTTAACCATCTGAAAGTTTCATTAAATCCGGTATGGAGAAGATAATAATGATTGATATGATGGCATGACATCAAAGTAGTTCTCAATAAAAAGACCCACATCAAAAAAGTCACATAATATTTTAATAAACATACTTATTTATTTCTTAAATAAAAAATGTCTTCAACAACATCTTTATACTTGTCATCGGTAACATTAATACATTCAATTTCCTCTTATGTAAGCTAATCTCTGTAAATTTTATAATAGAGAGCATTCTGCGAATGTCTGCCAACAAAAAATATGCTGTAATCTTAAAAATATATCATTTGGCGGTTTTATGAGCGTTGTACATCCTAATAAGCATCGTTATGTGAGTTAATGATATAATAGGTGACATACATACCTACTGATATGAATAAATGAATGGGCTTGCATATGTTTGTTGGCAATGAGCCGATTCAAATTTGGTGGCGTATATTTCAGATTGTTTAGTAAAAGTAAACTTTATTTTTATGGGAAAATATATTATTTTTTGTCAACAAAAGTGACAAAATAAATTACTCAAGTCGCTTTTTCGATCACCAATCCACGTGTCTGATCATTGCTGCAATCATAATTATGTAGCGGTGATACCCCCGTGTCTCGGAAAGCACGTTAAGCCATTGGTCTTGCGCACATCTCTTTCCGGTCGTATCGGATTGCCGTGCCATCGGACTATGAGAGTGAGAGAAGAGGGAGTGCACCTGTGTCTGCGCACACACTTGTGCACTATAATATCTCCCACGCCGAAGGCTAGTCTCCGTTGAGATTGGCCGTTATTTGGTCTGGTGGACTATTATCTAGCTGTGGAAATGATGACGTCATCATAATGCCTAGCATTTTCCCAACTATGTTGGGGTCGGCTTCCAGTCTAACCGGATGCAGCTGAATACCAGTATTTTACATGGAGCGACTGCCTATCTGACCTCCACAACCCAGTTACTGGGTAATACGATACCCCTTGGTAAGACTGGTTGTCAGACTTTCGGGCTTCTGACTACCCGTAACGACTGTCAAAGATCCACGAATGACAGCCGGGACCAACGGCTTAACGTGCTTTCCGAGGCACGGAGGGGTCTCAGTATGTAAAGATGGTCACCCATCCACAGACCAACCGCGGCAAGCGTAGCTTAACCTGATCGATCGACCTGTGCGGCTGTTATTATTTAGCCACGGACCCCATTGTGGAAATGATGACCTATCTATAGACAAAGTTTTATCATCCCAAGAAAACGGAATGTGTTGCATAGCTTTTCTTAATACTTCACCTTTTAAAAACAAAGATAGTGATTTACTTACCAAAAAGATTGACTCACTTCCTGCGTCTATATATTTATCGAGGTGATTCACTGAATTTCACAAACACTTTTTTTATGAGATGATCTAAATATTTTACTTTCGACATATTATTTTATTTATAACGTCAATGAACAGTGAACTAGAAAATGCCTGCTGTCTCAATTATTATAGATGCTATATACAAATAAAGGCTCGGCAATCCCATAATACGCTTTCTATTCGACACCTACACCTAGAAAATTATTAGACATTGTAGAACAGCTATTACGGCTGTAATAGCAACTGGAATGGACTGTACTCGACCGCTTTTTGTGGTTATTAAAAAAATACCGAACGATACTCTATTTGCCTATAACAAGTTTCTTGTTTTCAGAGGATCAACCGCAGCAATACCATTTCATGCTCTAACGTGGAGATCCTTAGTCTTCAATTCTTGACAGACTGACCAAGATTAGATAGTGTTTTAACCAGTTTTTCTTCTCAGAAGAAATGCCGCTGTGCTCATCTCGTTTTTAAATAAAATATGATTGACATGTAAAAGTGTTTGTACAAACCTACTTTCAGAAATAAAATCATTTATCAGTCTAACATTCACAAAGTTTTAGTGACGTCGTCAGTTTTCAGTGAAGGAATCGCGCTTCACTAGACACTTGAATGCAGTAGCATGTGTTTAACATAAACGCCACAGTATCTTGAATGGGCAATCAGACGTTACACTATTATCTTCTACAACTGTCCATAATAATGCAATGGCTTATTTCAAGTAGTATAAAATTAAACTACTACAATCGACTAACTTAGTCAGATAGGAAACGCCGACCTCATCTACACTTGCGTGCAAAAAAATTGGCCAGTTTTATTGCACGCAAGTGTAGCTTAAAAAAAATATGATTGACGTGTCAAAGTGTTTGCCCTACTTACACAAAAATAAATAATTTATCAGAATTGTTCAGATTGTCATATCACCATAAATTAGCTAGACAGAAAATTTTACTGAAATCCTGCTTTGTTTTTTTTTTACACAGTCGTTACGCATAGTTAGAAGCCCGAAAGTCTGACAACCAGTCTTACCAAAGGGTATAGTATTACCCAGTAACTGGGTTGTGGAGGTCATATAGGCAGTCGCTCCATGTAAAATACTGGTATTTTGCTGTATCCGGTTAGACTGGAAGCCAACCCCAACATAGCTGGGAAAAGACTAGGCAGATGATGACTTAGGTATTGATTCAAAAAGTAGCAGGCACATTGTTCTAGAACTGCATCAATTGTTAAATAATTAAAATCAGTCACATAATTCGATCAGTAATTCAATGTGACACTCGCTAACACCCTATTAGCATCAAATTATTCACTAAAACATAAATGTTGGAACGTTACATTGATTCGCGGTGCGACGACCTGATACTATTTTGAACAGTATTATTAATTACCCTCTTGTGTGTGTAGTGAATGAGTTTACTTGTCATAGTTATATTCCAATGTATCATTATGTTTAGAGCTAATTATTGCATGTGATTATAGATTTAGATGTATTGATTCTGCTATGTAGTTAAGACTTTTGGCACCCACGTGAATATTGTCAGTTGGTTCATTTATCTTGAGACCGCACGTGTAGTTGGAAAGATTTAGGTTTGCCAGATCGGTGTTCTTATTAGTGAAATACCAGGTACCACAGTGACTACAACGTGGTTTTGAGATGCATGAAGATTTGAAGAAGCCTCCTCGTGTAGCACAGTTTGTTCCGCCAGTTACTCAACTGAACCGAGCGCTCGGCGCATCCTGGATAGTCACACCCAACACCTTATTTGTCTGCCCAATTCTTCCCTTGCGGGGGTAGGGCTAACGCCCGCCTGGTTTGCTACCACCCTCTCACCGGAGTCCGGCGTCAAGCAGCCTGCTGTGTTTCGTCGATGCGTGGGAGTCCCAGTGCCTTGGACATCTTCTGGGCTCGCTCGTTCCATCATAGACCTCATCCATCGCTTTCCATCAGGCGTGATCGAGTTCAAGAGTGGGGCCATTCAGCAATAAAAAAGGGCTGTAATAATATTGTCCCACTGCAGGGCAATCGCCTCTTCTCAAACAGTGAAGGCACGAGCAGTTAATCACTACGCTTGCTCAAGACGGGTTGGCGATTTCCATCATTCAATTTGTCACGTTAGTAATTTAGGATCGCTAACATGATGCAATACACTACATATCATAGTACATACTGTTAAACGTAGGTATAGTGATAATGTGTAGCTACAGCTTTATTATTGGCCCATTCATAAGCACTCTGAAGCTCATTGTTCCGAATGATTCATTGACGCGTATTTTATATCGCGTACAAGCTTGTCTTATTAAAACATTAATCAGTTGGCTATTATGTTTTGTGTCAATAGAAATTTTAGTGTAGTAGGTTGCTATTCGGTTTAATTAAAAGGAGGCAAGGTGCGTATGACGTTTTTGTATATAATAGGTACTTACATGAAAGTAGTGAAAAAATTATTGTGCGTATATTTATTTAGATGGTGGCTTAACACTGGATCTTAAATGCTTTACTGGCGTTTATTAAAACAGGTATGTATATTTTTGTTTATTAAATTATAAAAACAATAGATTTTCAGAGCATACGGCAATCGTTTATTTCCGTGTAAATTTTGCGAAACTAAAGTCGAGAATGCGTTCCTGACTGCCAGTGAGAAAATTTTAGTAACTAATAAAGATCACAATCACAAAACATGTATTCATTTATATTATTATGAAAATGACAGCTGTTCAAAAACGCTTTCTCTCGACCCCGATGGCCGGACTGTAACTTAGATGAAGTTCTATTAGCATGATATTTATACGGAAATAATACGGAGTGATTTTGATTTTATGTACTCCAGATCTAAAACCTAATCTACCTGTAGATAATAAAACCCAACAGGAATAATCCTCCAGTCTTTGTACTAGAGTGCAAAGACGTTTTATTAAATAGAGTGTTCTCATTTTTGTGATTTATTCGCGTCGGTAACCGCAGCGCATGCTTGGCAGCCAATCATAACGTTGCGACGGTAACTCATGTATTATGCGACAGGTGGCGCTGTGGGCTTTTCTTAGATTTTACTACTATTTAATTTTGATGTATTTAAAATGCTATTACATTAAGCTTACGTAAACGAGGTTGCTAGAAACGGTTCATGGGTTCGTGACAAAGTTAAGTGTAGGATAGTTGGTAGAATCAACTAAGTACAAGCACTTGGCCGTGACTTCGTTGGCAAATAATCTACAATCTACTTTAAATAACTCTGGGCTGGAGTTTTGAAAAATCCTCTATTGTGTAACTTACCACCTTCTATGGATCAGAAAGAGTCTTTTTCACTGTGTCAAAAATGAAACTCGCTTCTTCGCATCCGGTTAGACTGGAAGCCGACCCCAACATAGTTGGGAAAAGGCTAGGCAGATGATGACCTTCAATGACTAGGTTCTTCGTTGCCTGTCAATCAGTCCGTTAGCCTCAGAATTGCTTCGTTGTAACAGTGAGAAGAACAAAACCCGATCAAAGTGGCGACGCTTGAGTGAGGCGTATGTCCAATAGTGGACGTTTGCAACAGCCGCTCTATACCAGCCGTTCTATTCTGTAAAAATTACACCTTGAAAACTTAGATGAAGTGAGCTTGATGTGAGTTGCTATTCCATGCTAAAGATTGACACTATTGATAGGTAACTTCAGCCCACTTCACGTATATCACGGTCATTTTTTTGAAGATCAGGTCAGCTGGTTCTTATGAATAAATACATACAAAATCAAAAATCATTAATTGAAATTAGGCTGAGAATCAGCACTTTTCGAACGTCAAAATTACGACAGTTAATAAGACCGTCCCCCAAAACTCCCGCCCTTCACTAAATCCTAGTGCTTTAACTGGCAAGAAGAATTGGTGGAACTAACTCCCCAACAGACAGAAACCTAACACAAATTACCATAGGCATCGTAGACAAGTATGTCGGTCGATACGGAGCAGTCAATAGTTGATGAGGTCGACAGTTACTTGGATACGGCGATACAAAGCGCGTATTGACCCGGCTATTACTGGAATAGGGCTTTTATAGTGCCCTACTCATCACCGGATCGGACCGGTATCGTTAACGATCAAGACATGGTTTCGATTCGATGTTAAATGAATTAAAAATAGTATCACATGTCTGTAAATAAACCCTTGCCACGAGGTAGCTTTCCGTGGTTCGGATTTTAAGAGTTATTCTGGTCTGATCCTGATCCCCTACCACCCCCTTCCACACCCCCCCCCCCTCCTCGATCCCCTGCTAGTTCGTCTTCTGTTTTAAACTTTGTCTTATCCACTAATAAGCTTTCTCATTCCGGTCTTAAGCATAATCATCATTCAGGCCTCTTTTTCGTAAGAGGTAGTAGGCTTATCCACCTCGCGGGCTCGGGCACTGGATGTAGCATGTCTTCGAATTTTTGGGTCTAGGACATTCCGTTTTCGTCTAGACGTTTTAGTACGCACTTTTGAGAACAATGGTGTTGATATAATTTGCACAATATTGTTAACATATCAAAATTGGGTGTTTTTACTTTTCTTTTGATTGGATAGCTTGTTCTGTGTGTGTATGATTGTTTTTCAAATCTAGACTAAACCGACTTATTGATCTCTACTTCGATATTTTATTTACAACTAGATTCTGCCTGCTACTTTGTCTGCGTTTGCCGAGATAAAAGTATACTGTGTCAATCCAGGTTATAAACTATATGTGTGCCAAGTTACATCCAAATCTGTTCAGGCGTTTTTGCCGGATTGAGTGACAAACTTCCAAACATACAAAATTTCGCATTTATAATATTAGTAGGATAGGACTTATTGCAATTAATCAATATAGAAACAATTTTTCAAGTACCTTTTAATGTTCAACAACACGTAATGCTTTCTTTATCAATTTAAATTAATGAAATAGGTACGAGATTAAATTACGCTTTCAATTTTGAACCTCTCGACTGATTTATTATTGAAATTCACTGAAATAGAGATCAAGTTTTTATATTACTTAGGTTTAAAGAGAAAGTTGTAACTAAGGGAGCTTATTCAGCCTATAATGTTACCACTGATGGGGCGCAGGTCCCCTCTCTTCAGGAAGGAGTGAGCTGTAATCTAACACGCGGGCACATTTCAGGTTGGTAGATGGCACATGTCTTCGAATTTTTGGTTCTAGGACATGCCGGTATCCTCACGATGTATTCCTTCACCATTTTGAGAGCTATAGTGATGAAATTTTTTGCACAAAGTAAAACGCCCGTCTGGGTTCGAACGACCTACCATAGAGTAAGTAATGCTCAATATATGTAAGAAGAGACGGGATTCCCATAGAAAGAGATGAAAAACGGCGCTTGTATGTAAAACTGAATACCAACATAGCAAAAATGACACAGACTATGCACAGATGCAGATGTTAAAGCGAGACAGCGATAGCCGCCATTATGTTTAGTGCACGTTTCTTTTTTTATTAGACAGTTGCGTCATACTGCGACCTACTCGTAAGTTCTTGTCACACAACTGTCAAAATACAAGTGCAAGATAGAGACGGGGACATGTATAAGACAAAGCACGTGCTAATTGACGTTTATGGATCTGGGCATAAGATCCTATACTTCATTTATCATAACGTTAGAAAAATAACGGCTATCACCCTTTCGTTATTTCGATAGAAGCGTATAATAAACTCGGTTATTTCACGATAAATACAAAGAAATGTAATCTATTTACTTTTTACATTTAAAAAATAACTCTAAAAGTGTACCATTTTCAACAATATTACACAATAACTGTTGTTATTTTGCCGTTACTTTTCTATTGCTATAATAAATGGAGTGTAGGAGCTTTCTGAAATTTACTTACGATACGACTCGACAACGATCCGACTACGATTTCATACTTGATGATTTCTGATGATTTCAACAAATGATTGCTGAGGTAACAAGTTTTCAAACTGCTCCCATTTATTTGGGTAGGTGTTATTTTTTGTAAAATAAGGATACAGTCAACCTGATGTCTGGCATCAATTTGGCTTAGATAAGTCATCATACACACGAGCGACATGCGTCAATGGCAGAGGCACCTGAAAGAAAGAAAGAAAGATAAATGCGTTTAATAGCATTACAGCAAAATAAATACACATTAAACTATATGACGGAGAAGGCACGTGTGTCTCGTTATTGTCAGCCATATTTTAATTATTGTGGGCGTACTATGGATAGTGTTGGTTATTGCCCAATAAAAAACCGTTTGCAGTTCAAATCAGGTTATAATTTCACGCACAAATTAATCGCATACTGTAGGTATATGTCACAACCAGATACGGAACGCGGGACAGTTTGTGAGCACATGTTGTCCGTAAGACGTCCAACGTCCAAGAGAGCCGCTCCACCTCGCTGCTCGCTCTCCTCGACTCCCCGCGAACTCAGGCTAGACTCTGTCAAGCGCCACAAGATGGCGCTAGCGTTCTGAATAGTCAAACGAATGACCGGATGCGATATAAATAACTGCAGCCGTCAACGCGTCTTCGACAACATGCCGCTAATGTCACCACGTGAGCACCGTTCACAAATAAACTAGCGGCACGTTTCCGACGGTATTCACCGACGCGTCGACGGCGGGCGGCGACGTGTCGATAGCTGCAGTTGCCGTTGCTGCTGACGCGTGTCGCTGATGTATAATTATATACACTGACTCTGTTTTTCATATTTCAAGAGTTCCCACTGATTTGCGGTTCACCGAACCTAGCTTATGTCTAGACTAGACCAATCTAGGCATTAAAATTTTACGCTGCTTCGAACTATGACATACATGCATGAGTTAGTTACATCAGAATAGCATGTCGGCTGCATTACAACCTCTTCAATAATTCACTTGGGCGTCCGTGGTGCCCTGCATTGTCGATCTAAAATTAGACTTTTCTATTCAATATTTTATACTGTACTTCCTACTGTTATGGGAGGGGCCCGTGGCTAAATAATAACAGCCGCTCAGGTCGATCGATCAGGTTAAGCTATGCTTGCCGCGGATGGTCTGTGGATGGGTGACCATCTTTACATACCGAGACCCCTCCGTGCCTCGAAAAGCAAGTTTAGCGGTTGGTCCCGGCTGTCATTCGTAGATCTTTGACAGTCGTTACGGGACGTCAGAAACCCGAAAGTCTGACAACCACTCTTACCAAAGTGTATCGTATTACCCAGTAACTGGGTTGTGAAGGTCAGATAGGCAGTCGCTCCATATAAAATACTGGTATTCAGCTGGATCCGGTTAGACTGGAAGCCGACCCCAACATAGTTGGGAAAAGGCTAGGCAGATGATGACTTCCTACTGTTATGACAGGTTTTTTACGTAACGTCTTGGAAGGGAATGGTTTATTTGTAGGTAACACTATACATAGTTGGTTGGTATTACATCACGGCTGTATGATCCCTGAAGGATTATGCAGAGGTCTACCTTATAGTTGACATTTCGCCAGTTATAGTTAAGGCACAAGAAATAGAGGGCGCCACACTCCGAGCTGCTATTGAACAATTCTTGATAGAAAGAGCCAATAAAACTGGACCCAGGACCTTGTGCTCAAAAATAGCGCTAGCAACCACTAGGCCAACTGGAATTTATTGTTATATTTATTTAATTGTTTTTGGTGATAGAACATGAAAATAATAAAGACTCAAACATAAACCTTGTCTCTCATTCACGAGGTTGTGGGTTCAAGTCCGGGCAAGTATAAAATACAAAATAATTTTTCAAATCCGACCGATAGTTCCAGAGATTAGTGCGTTCAAACAAACAAAAAAACTCTCCAACTTAATCATTAGTATACCCTACTATTATCCTATTATTGTATATATAACCACGAAAACACGGCAAATACTTCTTTTTAAAATGTGCTATTTCCTGAAATAGAAACTAAATCTATTACTAATATAAATGCGAAAGTATGTCTGTCTGTTACCTCTTCACGCTTAAACCGCTGAACCGATTTAGACGAAATTTGGTATAGAGATAGTTTGAGTCCCGAGAAAGGACATACTAATAGGATACTTTTTAACCCAATATTCCCACGGGAAATATATGCGGGTGAAACCGCGGGGCGCTGCTAGTAGACTATAAAATCACAAAGGGATCTGCTAACAGTATATGTAATTAGGTATATATTATATTCATAGTTTTTATAAGTTTATACGTATCTTTATATTTAAAACATTTATTCCTCAATGTTCATGATTGCACCTACCACTGTTTGTATCTGCATCACCCAAAGGTTGACTGGTATAAAATGCCTATGGCATTAAGTCGGCCTCTGTACATTTATGTGCTTAAGGACGCTAAAAGCGTACGTTTGCTCCTATTTATAAAATAAAGTACTTTAAACGTTTCAAAGTAAAGAAATTACGTTACATACACAATCAGTTTTGTTAAGAGTGATTCCCCTTAAGTATACTGTCTCGATATTATTTATTCATGAACAATTTGCGATGCAATCAGGTCAGGTGGAAAGTCATGATTCCAGTGCTAGCGAAGCTATTGTTATACTTGGACAAGATGTGGTTCTTCGTCGTCTGTTGAAGACTGAAGTAGTGACGAGATAGTTTCTCCTCACCCATAACATTCGTTCCACAAACTGAAGGTCTCTCTGGACACACAATTCACACAATTCTAAAGTGCCTGTAAATGGTTTAATTGAAATAAATGCTTTGAGTTTGAGTTTGAGTGCAGAACCGCTCTTACTGTGTAAGGCCTAAATCTACCTCTTTTACTCATAATATTATTGGCTACTAGCAGCGCCCCGCGGTTTCACCCGCATAAGTTTCGATACCGTGGGAATATCGGGATAAACACTATCCTATATCCTGTCCCGGTACTCATACTATCTCTATACCAAATTTCATCTAAATCGGTGCAGCGGTTTAAGCGTGAAGAAGTAACAGACAGACAGACACACTTTCGCATTTATAATATTAGTATGGATAGCCCCAAAAATAGCTCATCTTTGCTCTGAAATCAACGATACGCACTCGCATAGCTAAGCTCATCTTTCACTGCCCCAAAACCCAAAGCTTTCACAATGTCGAAACACGATTTGACTTTGATAAAATACGATTATAAACTTCATGGTTCGTTTTTGCATTTTTATAAAGATGGGTACGTTCGATTTGCATTTTCGTGCGCTGAAAAAATCCGGTTCTTTTTTATTTAGTCCCAATATAGACGATACTGCTGAAAATCTGTTGCGAGGATTAGTCTACAGTATTGGAAACACGAATGAAAATAGCTGTTTTTGTTGTGTATTTTTTCATTACATTTTGTTTGAGTGTTTAGGAATATCTTTATGCTACCTAATATTATAAATGCGAAAGTAAGTACCTAATGTTATAAATGCTAAAGTATGTTTGTTTGTTTGTTACCTTTTCACACCTAAACCTTTGAACCGATCATCCTGAAATATTGCATATACCTTGTCAGGTGTACAGAAACCTTTCATCCCGAAAAAAAGTGGTGTTCCCGATGTAAACAACAATAACGTTATTATGATAATAGATGGCGCCACGTGTCTATTGAACGTTGTCACATTATTTAATTCTGAGGCGGTACGAAGTTCGCCGGGTCAGCTAGTTTCTTATAAATTGGAAATGTAGAGGGTTCTTGGGCTTAGAAATGATTATAAGTTAATGTAATAGGTAGTAGGTACTTCACATGACTTATTTTTGTACCATAATATTTGTGGTGGAAGTGACTGTGGAAGACCTGATGGAGAATTCCCGTAATTAAAAACGTTCAAAATCTATTCGCAATCTTATCTCAGTGTCAATCAATGTCAAAAACTTATCAAAAATGTAGGGAAATTAGACAGATATTTTATATATTTTTTATTTAGATATTTTTGACAGATTGACACTAAGATCAGATTATGAACGTTCTTAAAATTACGAGAATTGCCCCTCTTACATCTGGACTCGGAAGGTGGAGTACGGGATGTTGTCAAATTTAAATTAATACTATCATCATCTGCCTAGCCTTATCCCAACTATGTTGGGGTAAGCTTCCAGTCTACCCGGATGCAGCTGAATGTATTTTACATGGAGGGACTGCCTATCTGACCTTGTGAAGGTCAGATAGGCAGTCGCTCCATGTAAACCCAGTTACTGGGTAATACGATAAGATAAGTACCTCTTTGTAAGACTGGTTGCCAGACTTTCTGGCTTCGGGCTTCTGGCGACCCGTAACAACTGTCAAATATCCACGAATGACAGCCGTGACCAATGGCTTAACGTGCTTTCCGAGGCACGAAGGGGTCTTGGTATGTAAAGCGCAGCTTAACCAGATCGATCGATCCGTGCGGCTGTTATTACTTAGCCACAAGCCCCTCATATTTCTCAATATATTCTGAACTAGTTACTTCCAAGCGCTGAACGTAGACCAGAATGATGAAGTTATAAAAATCGAGTTTTAGGAATTGTGAATTCGTCACTTACAGAAGTGCACGCACTAGTACAGAAATTAATAGTACGTACAGATATAAGTTATAAAATAAAGTAAGATTCTAATTAAAATGAGCAATGTTCACAAATACGATCGAAAATACAAAAATATAAAAAAAAAAACAACAAAAAGAAGGCTGGAAAGGAAGTACTTAAATACAATTTTATTATTAGTGGGTAGTTATAACAAATCTGCGCAAATGTTGGAAGGACATTATAATACGTACTTAATCACTGAATGGTCGTGTCGTGTGTTCAAAACTTATTCAAAAAGTTTCATCGAGATTAAAAACAGTTAAAGCCTTTGTAAAACAAAAATGATACTGGCAACTAAAAACGAAACTCGTCAAATCCTAAAAAAAAAACCGTGACTTTTCTATGTCATTATTTTTTTCTCAGTTGTGAGACAAATGGCCGAGCAATGTGACTAAAATTTTAGTTATTACATATTTTGTGTTGTGTGTTTTTTTTATATATTTTATGTAGTCTTTTTTATTTCGATTTTATCTTTGATTTTGTACGAAATTTTAAGTGTTTGATACGTCGCGTTGATTTCTATTAGAATTTACTGTGACTCACCATTCTATCAAGCAGAAGACTTTGCCGTCTGAACAAATTTTCGATTTAAGAGGTAAGCAGAATTTAATATGACGCACTTGAAAGCTTGTTATTCCTGCTAGGTTGGATGGCTGCATGTCATCGTAGTTTGGTTATGACAGTTCAAAAATGGTGATTCAAAAAGCAATGCTGCCAGCCTTTTGGGCACTGTTCCTGTTGACAGCGATGCGGACGAATTATTTGATGCCCTATGATTATTTTACTTATTTTTTTATATAAATGTACATATTATTATAGTTTAAAAGCAACCTTTAATAATTGAAATATCTGGAAATAATCTTTTCCAAAACATATCCTACGTTACAATATTATAGTCACTTTCATAATTAATGTATTTACGAGTTTGATTTTGATATTTCTATGGAATTAGATTATGACAAAGAGATTTCAAGCAAAATATTATATTTATTTTGTTATGAAATGAGATTTCGACTTAGCTCCTCTAGATTTAGAGCCTATTTTACTAATCCTACCTCCAACAAGACGACAATTTCTTGATTTTATCCTGTAATAGGTAGTTATTAAGGCTTTTACCTTTGCTAATGCTATAAAATAATTTATCAAAGGAATACTTAATCATAGCTGATATAAGTTTAATACAGGGAACAAAGTTCCCCCAAGTATTCACAATTTATGCGTTATAAAATAGGGTTTTATAGAACTATGGAAGCAGAACGGTTCCATCTCAACCTGTGTGACATACGGACGGTTTTGTTCGTTCAACGTTACATACATACGTACATAAATTCACTATTATTTGAGTTTTTTCTCAAATATTTTTTTGTTGATCAATTTTAAACAGTGGGAAAACTATAAGATTTTGCGGAACATAATGTTTTGTTATTTTGGGAGGGCTTTACCAAAGCTATCACCACCTACAGTATGTCGGTCGATTTCTGGGACACTGTATACTTCAATTGTTTCTAAAACTTGCCTTTTTTTGCGTTTAGGTCCTGTAAGCCCCTTAAAATATTTTTTTTTTATTACTGATTGGGCCTGCTCTTGACCTTCATCACGCTTGATGTCTATGATGGAACGAGCGTGCCCAGAAGATCCTTGTTTACTTTTGCTTCGAAGGCAGATGTTCGTGATTAAACTACAGTTGACATACATCAAAGAATTATTATTGTAAAGTCTATTCAAACTTATGTTTCAAATTAATATTATTTCAAGTTAAACAAATATCAACTTTATTTTAATGGCAATTAAGTTAATTTCAGAGTGACTAGCACTATTGAAAAAGTTATAAAGATGTTTGAAGTTTAGCGTAAACTGAACTTTATTATGTAGTACTTAAAGTTATTTTTCCAAAAACTCATATTACTATCTGTTTACATTTTTGAAAAATAAATTGCGAATGCAATTTAGACGTAATTGACAAGCAAATTGTGATAAAAATCCGTACAAAATAATGCACATTAATGGTTTTTTAAAGACAAAATTTTACTTTGGATCTATTTAGGAACTTAAATTCGATTTTAACGAATTATTTACATTGCGAGCTTTTATAATTTCTAAAGTGACGATTTTATCGTGGACGTCCACGTCCATAAAATATATTTATCGTGGACGGAAATTTAAAAGCGTCTTCATATTTTTCCATACATTAATTTTACTTCCGTGAGGGGCTTGTGTCTAAGTAATATCAGCCGCACGAGTCGATCGATCAGGTTAAGCTACGCTTGCCGCGGTTGGTCCGTGGATGGGTGACCATCTTTACATACCAAGACCCCTCCGTGCCTCGGAAAGCACGTTAAGCCGTTGGTCCCGGCTGTCATTCGTGGATCTTGGACAGTCGTTACAGGTCGTCAGAAGCCCGAAAATCTGACAACAAGTTTTACCAAGGGGTATCGTATTACCCAGTAACTGGGTTGTGGAGGTCAGATAGGCAGTCGCTCCATGTAAAATACTGGTATTCAGCGTCATCCGGTTAGACTGGAAGCCGACCCCAACATTGTTGGGAAAAGGCTAGGCAGATGATGACATTAATTTTACTTCCCTGTGTTACCGTGATGCCGTGACATAGACGTGGACGTCAACGTTAATATCGTCACGTTAGAAAATATAAAAGCGCACAAAGTCTTCTAAATAAACTGTAACTGGCTTTATGTGTTTGCTATAAGTAGCTCATACCGTTGTTATGTTTGTAACACTCGTCTCGCAATTACAAGCACTATCGTAAATTTCAAACTGTCTACTAAAAGTTGCTAAAAATGTTGCAATGTTCAGGTGAAGACAAAATTACAAAAGCATTGAAATTCAAACGGTTCTTTTGAACCTCACGTTTTCAAAACAATGCACTTAGTCCTTAGTCTGTTTTATTTTGTGTAATTACTGTTTTAACTTTGCAAATATTGCTCATAAAATAACTTTTAAACAGTGTCTGAATTAAATTCAGTGTGTTGAATGTTTTAGTAGCAGTTTTGGGTATTAAAATGCTAAATTAAAAGTTTAAATCTAGGTTTTTTGTTGACTGAGAAAATACGGTTTGATTCGAGGGTAACAAAATCCTTTAGTATTGCTCTGTAATGCAGTAAAGCGTTATAACTGGCTAAACGGAACACGTAGATAGTATTTATAAACAAAATATTTTTTTTTAATAAATGACATAATTAATTAATTAATGTGATTACTGTGATTTCAAACAAAACGTATTCAGTTCAATACTTGAAATATATAAATTGTTGGGTCTGGTGACCTGACTTACAGGTTTTATAAAAAACTTAGTTTAGGCACCAGTCTCAAAAATGTATCTGTAGACTAATTTAACTTTAAACTGTATTTTGTGGTAAGAATAATAAAATCTATTCTATTCTATAAACCTGTCAAGTAGCAATAATATGCCATGTCATTCAAATAAAACGGTTTTACAGAAAAAAATTACAAAATAACATTTTCCTCGCATTATTCCAAATCTTTTTCACACTGATTACCATTTTCTGCGAATACAGGAGGTCTTCCAAATCGGAGCTGAAAGCAAAATGCTTTCACAAATAAAATACAAAAAATGCTGTTCAATAAAAAATGCCATGTGTCACCCCATATAAGTCTCATTGGGGATTTTAATCGGCTTACTGCTTCGGCGTAGCAGCATTCACTCGAAAAAGCTTCCTGCTCAAGTATTATTACTAAATCTCACTTGAAAAATGTTTTCAAGTTGAAATAGCTAATTCAGTTCCTCTCTGAAGTATGAATACTTCAATTTATCCATTCATTTTCTGATAGCAATAAAATTATTTAATTAGAATTATAAAAGGAAATTCAATACAGATTATTATTGCCGAAGCCATAATATTTCAAAGGTAATACGTCTATCAAAGGTTCAATGATTATTAACGGAAACTCATTTTCTTCCTTACATTTATTTACAAAGCCTAAAAGTCTTTTCTAAACATAATTAGGTAGGTACTCAAATTTATCTTATTGAGTGCCGGAGATTAAAATAATGATGGGATCGGTATTTCTTCATAACATTCTTCTACTGTTTGAAAAATAGAAAAACAAAATTTTCATTTAATTCAAATCTGTAATTTATAATTTTCTGTGTGGTTGGACTTAAGGCGGAGGTTCCCGAAAACGGTCAAAAAGTTGGTTTTTTAAAGCAGTGTATCTCTTAAACCGTAAATACTTTTGACCAAAGAAAAAAATATGATATTTTCAAGTCTATCTTTAATACAGTGATGGAACAGAAATCATAAATAAATATACATTAATGCATCAAAATAATGTTCAAATACACCTCTTAATTTTCTTTAAAAGCAGTTTATCCCTTCATTAACAATTTTAATTACAATTAAAAATATACCATTAAATGTCTAATACCAAACTGCATTCAGTGATGGATTATTTATTATTAAATAGTTTTTGTAAATAGATAATTTCTTCATATTTGCAATAAATTACCACCGTTGTGTCATCGCGCTTCTCTTTCTTTTCTACGCAGTCCGACAGTGACCGCGCTTTAGGTCATGTAGTCGCCTTAAAGAATAGCACCACCCTCCCCTTGGGTGCCGTAAAAGGCGACTAAGGGTCGTACCGGAGAATGGGCAGCAGCGTTCTCTATGCATTTCACCACCATACTGCGATCGCCAACCCGCCTGCCAAGCGTGGCGCTTATGGAAAACCGCCTCCCCCAAGAATGACGAGCACAAAAAACACTTGGCCCCTAGTACCCGTCGGCCCGCCTACCCTTGGCTACGGTAGTGGCCAAAGCCACGGAAGCACAGAACCGATCCAAGTGGAGGTGTTTGGGGGAGGCCTAAGTCCAGCAGTGGACGTCTTTCGGCTGAAATGATGATGAATTTATAATGCTCACTATTAAATAATGTATATAAGAGTATGCTCTAACTTGCGCACACAGTACTTGTAACAAAAGTAAACAAAAAAAGTAAAAAAATCAAGCAATGGACAAAATTATCAACTTTTTATATGCTTGAGCACGAGGCTTTTGACTATTTTTTATGTGTATATTTTATGACTTATTTTTTTTGTAATGTGCATTTTGTTTGTGCAGAATAAACAATGTTTCTTTCTTTCTTTTTTTAAGTAGATAAAATGAAAGCATTCATAAGAATTTGGTACATGGATGCAGTGTTTATTTATTTATTTGTCTACGTACTGAAAGTGATACCCAACCTAAACCAGAGCTTGTATTTTTAGAGTCAGTCCTCAAATGTGAGCTATTCGTGAGGTACAAGGAAATCGTGTCAACCTGAATGTCGTGTCGAAAATTATTATTGTTTTATAAAACCTTATTTTCTATGAGGAAAAATAGCCTGGACACCAATATTATTTTATTCATCTTCATAATGTCACTAAAATATCAAACCTCCACAATTGATTCAAATAGTGAAACCACATGATTTGCACATTTTTATTTTCGCATTGCACCCCCACCACTACTTGCGACGACTCGAGATGAATCAACAACACACTTATCATTCTGCCGGTACTCCAACAATAATTACTACGATTGTTGCCGTACAGACAGACAGGGAGACTTGTAAGGGTGTCTGAGGGGATGGATAGACAAAATGATGCTTAACTGTAGTGGATATGTTTTGGTTTCTATTTATGTTTTTGGAAGTTGTTTTGATCATTCTTTTCAATTCGTGAAGAGTTTAGTTATTTATATCGGAAAGTATTTTGTTTGATATAGAACGAAACAAAACAATACAATAAAACATATCTTAAATAGAGGCTGTTAGCTTTATTACAAACATAAAATTAAGTATAAGTCAAGCAATGAAAAGGTTAAGCATGTTTAGGCCAAGTTCTAATTACACTAAACATGTTTTTTTTTAGAAGTTCTTTCAAATTAAGGCGCTTACATATTATAAAAGGCAATTTCTAAGCTAAAGCCGTTGACACATTGTCAATAGCGGTCAATCACTTTCAAAGTCATGTAGATGCCAATCAACATTATGTTGTCGAAACAGGACGACGTGGTGACGACACGTGACACACCGTTAAGTGTCGCAGACACGTAACACATACATGATTACGATGACATTATTGTAGTGGTTGACAGCTGCAGTAACCTTGTCTTCGTAGATTTTGAAAGAAGAAAAGCTAGATACAAAGATTGAAATCGCTGGATTTGCCTTCACCGTATATGTAACGCGAAAAGTGTCCAAACTGAGAGCTCACACATTATTAAATGTTTACATAACAAACAAGTCACTGCGTCAAGAGAAGAGGTTAAAAAACAAAACAGAAATGCGACTATCTTCTAACGCGTAGACAAATCTACAGTCATTTCACAGTTATTTTATCTGTGACAGCAGCACCCCATTAGCAACCTTATTGTAAAGAGAATAAAGATAGCTGTGATTTTGACAGACTTCTCAATGGAATCAACCGAATAGCACCCTTATTGCAATGATAATAAAAATCACTGATTTTGATAGCGATGCAAAATCAAAGGTAAAATAATTGTGGAAGGACTGTAACGATTAAAAACCTTTAAGTTTCAAGAAAAAAGTTTAAAAGCAGTTATCGCACCTGGAGAAGCTATAATAATAATAATAAATTTATTAAGGTAGGTACATACGCCAGCACATCAAGCTACTACAATCTGTCAAATTTCTTTAATATATTTTCAACTTTTTCGCTAAAGCATAAGGTTCAAAGTTGATTGGGAAAATTTGACAGTTTCGGGTAGCTTGATGTGCTGGCGTCTGTACATAAAGGTTTTGTAGTACATGAAGGACCTAGAAAGTATGCATTATTAATTATATGGTGTAGGTACAACGAATTGTTGGGCTAAAAAATTATAGCTAGATTACTGAATAATCTGTATTTATGAGAGAGAGATAAGAAGTTACCTCACCATACTTTTTTCTGCCACGAAACAGAGCAAAGTTGCTTTGGTTTACTAACACCATCGACATCATCTCTGTTTCAGCAGAGTATTATAAACCATTGTTGTGCATACCTACCTTTACCTAAGGCAGCCATTTTTTTCATCGGAAGAACCCAAGCCAGTTGTTTTTTTTTTTTTTATTTTTGTTTGCTTATTTCCAACCAAAGACACATAAATATAATATGTACTTGGGCTTTGTACACACAAGTTTTCCTTGCCGTGAAAAACTTCGGTTTATTCGCCGTGTGTAGGCACGGTCATCAGTGTTGTATGGATCACTATGGAAGTTTGTTGACGGACACGTTTATTCTACGGCGCGGTTTAGACGCTGTTACTGTAAAGAAACCGTGCCGTGTACAAAGGGTTACACAATAGACGGAACAAAGGAAACAACATCAATATCTACTCCAAAAAACAGAGGGGCAATTATCGTAATATAAGAAGGTTCACAATCTGATATCAGTGTCAATCTGTCAAAAATTCTTCTAATTTCCCTACATTTTGACATTAATTTGTCGCCGAGGTGAGACTGCGACTAGATTTTGAACGTTTTAAATTACGAGAATTGGCCTTCTGGTCTCACCTCGTTTAGTTTAGTTCTGTCTCGTGTCATACGCTCCACGTGATGGCATATAATTTTGCAAGATTATGCTTGATATTATGGGCTCATAGTTATTTCTATAGCATTTCTTCTGCTAGCCTCTCTATTGTATCTCTTTGTTTTCAACCTAATACAGAGAAATGCCTTCGGCTACACTGCCCGCAGTCCTTAACGTAACTAAATATCTAGCTTTAATTAACCCAACCATTCCAGAATCCAACTACACACCACAATAGGATATCCTACACCCGTCAATGGGCCGCAAATCAAAATCCCGACTTTAATGAACAAAAAGGGGTCTTACGTTCTGAACAATAAATGATCTCGTTTCCAACATTTCACAATGACGTGTACGTACGTTCAGATGGGCGGTGGTTTTAATTTCACGTCGGCAATTGTGCTCTAACGAGGCAGATGAACTAGAATCGCTGACAGTCGCGAGCGGCAATTCTGTATGAGTCTATGGTTCTGGGTGATGAGCGGAGCGGGCGCGATCAAATTTTCCGAAGTATGAAAAAAAATATCTAGTTTAGTTTTTCATAGTTTAGTGTGAGTTTTTTTATTTATTTGGTATATCCAACAAAAGTTATGCACAAGACATATTATAAATAATTGGCAACATCTTGAATTGAGTAGGTGGACTCCTTCACTTATAAGAGACAACAGCGTGCACAATAAAGTTAACAAATTTAAAATATGAATTATATTAGTTTAAGGGCTGAATTTTCAATCGATAGATAATTTTTATTCGTGGAATAAAATTTACGTCTGACAGATTTTGTACGGAAGAACTGTCAAAAATTCAAATTTATTCCTCCGATAAAATTATCTGACGATGGCATCATATAATATGATTCCGTATAACCGAAGAAAAGGTTCTAATCTTTGAGTCGGTTATTAAAATAAAAATTTGCTGTTTCATAGAAAAGTAACTATATATACGCGGTCAAAATGTATGGAACGAATTACTAATATATTTTTTTATAACCGACGAAAAATTTATACGCTAGCTGGTCTAGAATCATGCTGGATTCATGGTTACATGGTAATTTATTTTTTCCTGAGATAAAATCCCTACGAGCACCACCAAAACCGCTCCCTAAAAAGAGTGAAAAGTGCGGTTCGGAGCGTATCAGCCAAACTCAACTTTTCTCGTTAGCACAGGGTGAAAACCGCCTTGTCTTGCGTTTTATTCATTATTTGATCTCCACTGAGCATCTGTCATCACTTTTCACCGTCTCGCTACAATATGGCGGCGATAATAATTGCAAATGCTCCGAGCGACGGCGACGTGACGTGTATTTGACGCATTGGCATGTGACAGATTGTCAAATTAAAATTTTGGCTGTAATTATGCGTACAAGGGTGGAAATTAAATTTTGTTCGGGTGTTTGTGTATTTTAATTGGATGTTCTCTAGTCAATGTTAATGTTTACTTAGTTTTGACAAAAGAGCAGAAAAGCTTCAGCGATGAGCAAATATTATTATATTATTTGTTAGCTTATGTTATCTCTTTCTGGGCCTGACGCGTAGTCGTTTCCTACTGATTCGGATCCAATGAGTGGTGGTTTTTGCGTATTGCTGCTCCGACATGCGACAGACGTGGCTAAGAAAAGAAAGAAAGAAATGGCGGAATGGGCTAGACTTCTTCTTAAAAAATTGGCCCACAGTCGCAGTAGACTGGGAAAAGTGGAAAGAGGCATGGGAGGCCTTTGCCCTGCAGTGGGACAACACAGGCTTCTAATATTTATGTATTTATGTTATATGAGTATTCAGTGTTCAGGTAACACTATTTAGAGGATTATCCCTTAGAAATACTTATGAGCGCAGTATAGATTTATCAAAAGCTTTCTCTATTTTTCAGGTTTTTTAAAGTCGGCAAGCTGGCGCACATAAGTAAGTTTACCAACATGTTCTAGTTTAACACATAAAAATAACCTAAAAGTGCTTTAGTGCAATGTATTTTTTTATAAAGTATAGTCTGCCTAGCCTTTTCCCAACTATGTTGGGGTTGGCTTCCAGTCTAACCGGATGCAGCTGAATACAATTTTTTTACATGTAGCGACTGCCTATCAGACCTCCACAACCCAGTTACTGGATAACACGATACCTCTTAGTAAGACTGGTTGTCAGATTTTTGGCTTTCTAACTAACCGTAACGACTGTCAAAGACCTACGAGTGACAGCCGGGACCAACGGCTTAACGTGTTTTTCGAAACACGGTGAGGTGTCCATATGCAATGGGTGGTCACCCATCTACGAACCGACCGCGGCAACCGTACCTTAACCATAAGTAAACTAACGTTACCACAACAAGTTAAACGAAAACATTTTCACCAATATTAACATACACTTATAAAACCATCTTTTCGATCGTACGCCTATAGGGAAAGTTTTAATTCATTTGAATAAAAAATCCCAGTCGAACCGAAGACTTTGTTTTGGGCCACGTCGCGAAGTAATTTATAAAAACGTAATACTCGTACCTACCTCCCACGAAATATTAAAGTCGAATACTATTTTGCATAAAGTTGTGAAAAAGGGGATCCACCTGTGTATAAGTAGCAGTTATGGGCGGCCGAACGAAATCAAACCAGGATTTTAAGTTTAGATCTCTGTGTTGCTCAAAGTTTACTTTAGCCACTAAAGACGGATCTTAAATATCCACGTTTGCTAGTAAAAATATTTAAATAATCAGCCTATAATGTTCCCACTGCTGAGACACAGGCCTCCTCTTTATGAGAGGGAGTGGGCCGTTATCCACCACGCGGGCCCAGTGCGGGTTGGTAGATGTCACATGTCTTCGAATTTTTGGTCTTTTCACCATTTTGAGAGCAGTGGTGATGAAATAATTTACACAAAGTAAAGTGCCTGTCTAGGTTCGGACCTACGACCTACAACTCGGTAAGTCGCGGCTGATACCACTGGGCCACCACTGCTGTGGACTATGCCCGTTCGTCTGATATTACACTTCATTCCCAAGAAAAGCGTGGCCCGCTTACACAATATGTTTCCAGCCACAGGTTGAGTATCACCGGCTCAGACGATTCTGCCGCGAATGAAAAAACTTCGGAACGCACCCCACGCCAAGAAATTCTCGCGACACTCTGAAAAACACGCGGATTGCGTTATTCTAAGCCTCTTATATTCTTAACGCGGACGTGCCGCCGAAACACCGGAATATACCTTTTTTTACTGGCGCGACGAAATGTAATTTTGCTTCTAACTTTTCACTTAGGTGGGGAACTCCGCAGATGGGAATGTAAGTTCGGGTATTTTGGAAACTTTTTTGGAGTACATCCAAATAAAACGAGCTGTATAGGCAAGGTTCTCCGGAGTACAATCAGGGAAATTTATCGTTAAGCAAATTGTCAATTTGTAGTGTTGAAATGGCTATTATGCAACTGTCAATGAGTGGCAGTTGTTATTTGAATATACGGACAATTTAAATTGGTTATAGTTAGTTTAAGTAATACTTATTTCCCCTAACTTTATAACCAGTAACAATTGCGTAAAACAGTCAAATCCAAATAAATTTTTAAACACATTCGTAATTTTTGATAAATTCGTCGGCTCGACAAAGAAAATCACGCAATGAATGTTGTCGAATTGTAAAAATGAAAGGCATTGCATTTATTAATGTGTTACGCACTTACCCCGCTGACTTGTTCTCTAGCTCACTTGTACCCTCTTGTTTCGGATGGTATTTCATAAAAAGCTCACTACCCCTGGCTGCTTTGTAGAAATTTACGACGGGTTGTGCAATATACATTGTTTTAAATTTTAATATATTTTTAATAAAACCCCCGGTGCTAGTTGTTTATACGTTTTAATAAAGTTTCGTTTTAAAATATTGGATTCATTTCATTGAAATATTGTAAGTAGGTCGATCTCATAAGCTTCAATTCATGCGAAAGAACCCTGACGTCTAAACAAGTAGTATTAGGCACCTGTTCTACCGCTACCGATTAACGTGAAGCGAGTAGAGTTAGTAACTAAAAACGAGTTGGCGAGCAACGTGCAGCGAGTGCGCGACAGCGACGAGCGATTACTAGTTTTTATGACCACAAAACAGTTAAAACTTATTTTATCTGTTCTGTGGGTTTGACGCCAGCACATCAAGCTTAGTAGCTTAAAAAAAAAAATTTGACAGATTGTAGTCAATCTGTCAAATTTCTTAAATAGATTTTCAACTTTATCGCTAAAGCATAAGGTTCAAAGTTGATTGGGAAAATTTGAAAGTTTCGGATAGCTTTTTGTGCTGGCGTCTGTACCAAGCGTTTATAATAACTGCCATGTTAGTCTCGTGGTCGCAAGCGCGACTGCTGAGCGTGGGGGTCCTGGGTTCGATTCGGTCGGGCAAAGTGTTATTGAGTTTTTCCATTAGGAATTTCTTAGTATCAGCCCGGAGTTTGGAAGTTGATGGTGTGATACCCCCGTGCCTCGGAAAGCACGTTAAGCCGTTGGTCCTGCGCCTGATCCCTCTCCGGTCGTGTCGGATTGCCGTCCCATCGCACTATGAGAGTGAGGGAAGAGGGAGTGCATCTGTGTCTGCGCGCACACTTGTGCATTATAATATCTCTCGCGCCGAAAGCTAGTCTCCGTTGAGATTGGCCGCCGTGGCCGAAATACGCTCTGGAGGACTTTATGTACCAAGCGAGCGTTGCTGAGCGAGTAATCTCTTTCATACCTTTTGTCGCTGCGACAAACTAGTACTCGCCGGTAGTGTGAACAGCTTTACTAACACGGGACCTAAAATCTTTTTTACGTTCCTTGAGCGAAAAATCCGTTTGATAGATAGTCGCTTCCTCATGCCTCAGTCATGTCATTATAATGAAATTGTTTATTCTGGAAATAGCATATCGGAATTACTTTTACACATCATTTACAAATTTATGTACACACATATATAAACAGACAAGAAAAAACAGAACAGAAAAATAGGTACAAAGGTGATGCTTATTTCATAAGAAATCTCTTCCAGCATACCTGCGATAGGACAAGAAATAGAGAGATGTAGACAGCGTGTAAAAGAGTAAAGGAGACAAAAAAAATACATAAAATCTAAAAATCATATTACATAAATATATATATTATATTTATAAGCTAGATGAGGTCGGCGTTTCCTATCTGCCTACTCTGAGAAGAAAGGCCGAAACAAACTCAAGAGGTCACAGACAGTCTGTTTTAAATTGACGTCTGAAATGGTATTTTGAGGAAAGTTCCACGCAGATTTGAGTGTACCAGTCCAGTTAGTGCAAGATTTTGTCAGTAATCGTGTAGCTCGACTCAGACCTTGAGGATGACATTATATAAATCTGCGATCACTACAATTCAGTACAATAACAACGCAACTAATTTAAAGCAGATTTACAGTCAACAGTTAATGATTAACCCACATCAAAGCAACGCGCAATATTGCAACGCGGGCGGCATTTAAGCAACAGATAAATTGCACCAGCCCCCAACGTCACGTCAACGTGTAGTCATGAGTCATGACGTTGATCGACGTCACACGCGTTTCGGTTGCGGCGTCACCTAGTGTAACAGGGCCGCTAAGCAAAAGCTAGTTCAACATTATGGTGGATTTTTGGCTTTTGTCTGGGTACCTAACCTAAATACATTGCGTTGGCAAAGGCTTGTCGAAATCTATCTAATTTAATCTATCTAGCCTGTGGAGTAGTTGCGTAACACACTATCAGTAGCAATGGGTTTCGTTTTGACAGTTCAACAACATTCATCGCGTTATTTACGTTGTTTAGCAGACATATTTTTCGAACATATGAAGCAATGAATTAGCAATATCTTTCAAAATGATTCAGATTTAGATTGTTAATGTGTTCCACAATTAGGGTGCTGTATTGTCCCACTGCAATATTCATACAACTTATAAAATAAGACTTTCTTTATCTGATTGTATGATCGCATTTTCACCATAATTTAAAGAATTTCTTCCGGAACGTTTACATGTACAATTACATAAATACTTAACTGACGTTATAAAATACGAGATCTTGATGTTTGCTTAAGTCATAAAAACAGTGCGAAGCAGGGGCGGGTCGGGTCACTAGTATATTCATTAAAATAAAAAGGCTAACTGTAAGGGGCCCGTGGCTAAATAATAACAGCCGCACAGGTCGATCGATCAGGTTAAGCTACGCTCACCGCGGTTGGTCTGTGGATGGGTGATCATCTTTACAAAACGAGACCCCTCCGTGCCTCGGAAGCACGTTAAGCCATTGATACCGGCTGTCATTCGTGGATCTTTGACAGTCGTTACGGTTTGTTAGAAATCCGAATGTCTAACAAGTAGTTTTACCAAGTATTACCCAGTAACTGGGTTGTACAGCTTAGATAGGCAGTCGCTCCACGTAAAATACTGGTTTTCAGCTGCATCCGGTTAGACTGGAAGCCGACCCCACCATAGTTGGGAAAAGGTTAGGCAGATGATGAAAAAGGCTAACTATCGATTTATTTAATTAAAAAATAATGTATACGCTCAAGACTGACTCAAATAATTGCTGGAACGCTTGAAACGGTTAAAAAGAAACTATTAAACGATTCCAACGGAACTTGGGCGAGCGTTTCAGACGTTGGTTTTCAGGAATTCATAATTAAATTTCAGTAGCAAGTGAAAATTTTGTGATTTCATTACGGGAGACGATGAATTCATTATTCGCTTCTTGGTCAAAATCCGGAAAGAGAAGAATATGTAATCAGAAATGAAACTTTGCTTAGCTTGGGGGGTAGTTATGGCAGTATCACACTTTATAGGAGAAATAGAAAACAATGAAGTAGGAGCGAAGCAAAAAGTCAGACGGCTTATAAGATTATATGACATGTAACCTACCTACCGTATGTTCAAATCAAGTTTGAGAATCCAATAGAAAGGATTATTTTGAGACGTGAAAGATTTTATTTTCGTGTTAAGAATAAACAGACATCTCAAAATAATAGATTCGAACTAATATTAGCGAGCTTTAACCTCTGGCCAAACTGAGGTGAATCCCACGTGGGATGCCGGACGAAATCCGCTCCGGTTATGTCAACTAACTTGTATCGAGATGTTTAACTGCCGCGAATGGTCGCGTTACTTTTTAATTATTTTTTTTTATTGCTGAATGGGCCCACTCTAGCACGCGGGCGCAGTGCGGTTTGTAGATCACATGTCTTCGAATTTTTGGAGAACAGTGGTGATGCAATTATGTACACAAAGTAAAACGCCCGCCTGGGTTCGAACCTATGACCTATATACTCACAAGTTGGGGACGTTACCATTGGGGCATCACTACCACCCCTTTAGTGCTCAACATTAATTAATTAGGTATGTATAGCAAAAGAATTCTCCCCTTTTTTTCTCTCATCAACAGAGGAGCAATTCTCTTCATTTCAAGAACGTTCACAGTCTGATCTCAGTTTCAATTTGTCAAAAATACCTCATATTTCCCTAAATTTTTGACAAGTTTTTGACATTGATTGACGCCGAGATGAGATTGCGACTAGATTTTGAATGTTTTTAATTACGGGAATTGTCCTTTAGATCGACAATCTGATCTTTATCTACTGTACAAATTCACGCGTACAGTCAACAAAAAAGTCGTAAAGTACAGCCACGTCTATAAACGCCAGATGAAATTCTGCACCTTTATTTATTTGCGGGAAACATTTGCCCGACTTTGTGAGCTTACCACGATTGCTCGCGTATTATCCTTAAAATTGTATTAAGCTCAGTACTTTACGGTTTTATTTTATTGGGGTTTAGGTAAGTAACTGGTTACAGATATTTTTTTTGGAAAATTCCGAAATATAACCTTAATTAATTACAGAATGGTTCACAATAATTTATTTATAAAATAATAATTTATTCGCGGGACCTGTAATTTGTGAAAAAAACTAATTTATTCTTGACTTGCGTGTACTCGCGATTTCCATTCAATATTTACTCCTTAACAACTATGAATTATTTTTGGTTGATAAATCAATAGTAACATATGTATATTTTTTTTCGTAATAAACAACTTATAGTTTCTGCTGCCAATCTTTGCACGCTCTGGCAAATTATTTGTAAAAGCAAGCAAAGCAAAAATAGACGAAAAAACTTACCGCGACAAGAAAATTGCAAATTTATTTTTCCTCCTTAAGACACAAATCGCAGAAGTCACCCAAAAAGCAGCCAAGCTCAAATGGGACTAGGTCGGACACGTTTGCTGCATGACGGATACATTGTGGGCTAAGACCACCACAGCATGGGTCCCTGAAAACTACCAACGGCATCGCAGAAGACCCAGGCGTGGACGAACTTGACGCCTATATGAGGTATTGGCCCGTATTGGCTCAGGATACAGGTCGATTATATTATATTACTAGCAGCGCCCCGTGTTTTCACCCGCATTAGTTCCTCGTAGGAGTATCGGGATAATAACTATCCTATGTCCTTTCCCGGGACTTAAACTATCTCTATACCAAACATCTAAATCGGTTCAGCGGTTTAAGCGTGAAGAGGTAACAGACAGACACACTTTCGCATTTATAATATTAGTATGGATATATGTATTTTTGCTCCATACAATATCATACAAACCCCCAGATTATCATCTCAAAAAAGCACGAAAGAAACCAAAGTCGATCCGTACTTCTTAGTACGGCCGACAGAGGTTGCAATAAAATTGCAACTTGCAATCTCGAGGGATTGCCGAGAACAATCAATCGCAAGCTGGAACGTAATTTACTTTTGCCGCCTTGTAAATAAGAATCAAACATGGAAGGAGCATTTGAGCTGAGAACTTAGAGCCCCGGGGCACGAGCGAAATGAGCAACTCTGAAAAAAGAGTGAAGTAATTTTTTTGAATTTACAATAAAGTGCAGTGAAGAAATGTTGTGTTGAATATTTTCATATCAGACTGCAGATTGTTTCTCCTTTTCCAATTCTAACATAATATTTCTAACTTATATCTTTAACATTCATATATTCAAACTTTATTCTAACATACTAAAACTTAGCATGGTTAAACAGTTATTTTATTAAGCGAATAGGAAAGTATCTAAGGAAAACAATATCTAAGCATTACTTCTGTCCTGATTTTGTTGCGATTATCAGTCTCACCGTCATAGAATTTTGTCAAGCTCTAAGAAGAATCATGACTATTTTTCCTCATTTTCATAAGCTCTACAGATTATCATTGAAATCTATACAAAAAAAAAATCGTGGTGTCTGTTTGTAATGATAAAATAACAGGTTTTTACTAAATGCATATTATATGCATATCAGGGCTGCATATGAAAGTATATACTTACGGTACTTACGTAATAAAAAAAATTGTCTTTTCCGACTCATCTCCGAAACGGCGGGACCAATTTTGACGGAACTTTCCCTGGAAAATGGCTGATGTTACAAGGAGTAACTTCCATCTTTATTTTAAAAGAAGAATTAGGGCTCCGCGGTAAAAATTAAAACCCATGAAATCCAAATACATGCAAGAGAACGAAGTAACGGACATGCACAGCACGTAGTAACAGTTACCTATATAATATTTTTTTAAACTAGATATAGTAATAAAAAAATATAACTGTTACGCTACACCACCATTTTACCCGTATTATAAATACAGACATTGTATTGTTTTCTTTCAAACTTTACTCTCGGTGTAAACATAGCCTGTTAGGGTCAACTTCCTTGTGCTAGGCTTCTGCGTCTTTGTGAACATTGCTTCACATTTCGAAGTTTTGTCGCCATGTTCGTTTTCTAAGGTTTACTTCAGTACAATCTCAAAGATTTGTAACGTTTTCTTTTTTTTTTTTGTTGTAAGGGAAAAAAGTATTCAAAACCAATTCTAATTATGAGGGTATTCACTTCTTGAATAACCCTTCTTTAACTCGAAATAAAACAATTAAAAACTGCTAGGTGTAAATTGAACTGAAGGGATTGCAAAATTGCAAAAGAAAGAGAAGAGATGAGAGAGAGATGAGATGTGATGAGATTGCAAGGTAGATAAAATATAAATCTTACAATGGGAAGGACTTTTTTTATAACTTTTATCTTACATTTTATTAATAGCTACCTTACCAAACCTATCAATTTCGATTCAATAGTTAATCAAATGACCACTAGTTGAATGCGAACGAAACCGTTTTCGATACGAGCCTACAAATATTGCAAACTTTTTTTGGTTCACGAGAAGCAAATTTTCATCGACTCTCACTTTGAAATAGAAACCAAGGCCAATTCTCGTAATTTAAAACGTTCAATATTAAGTCGCAGTTTCATTTCGGCGACAATCAAATGTCAAAAATTTAAGGAAAATATCGGTATTTTTGACAGATTGAGACTGATTTCAGACTGTGAACGTTCTTAGAATTACGAGAAATGCCCCTCAGATGTTTTAAAATGTACGAAAAATATTTCGCCCCTTTTCAGTCCACCAATTTTTAACCCAAGTCACCACAAAACTCTTCGCTTTTATTTTTAATAGCAAAAATAAATTAACTCCGCTGCAGTACTCCACTGTACCATAAACAAGCGGCTGCTTCATTACTTACCTCGAAGCCTTAGGAAGTACAGTCGGGCGCAACGGGGTGAAGCCATACTAGCTAGAGCGCGGTAATGGCTAATAGTCGTTGCGGTGCGGTCAATGTTTTTGCAAAATTGTTTTTATTCGTCGGAATTGCGGCTCCGGTGTTTTCGTTCGTTGCGTTTCTTGTTTCTTGTGTAGGGGTTGTGATTGTTAGGTGTAAGGTGTGGGGTGTGATGTAAGATTGTTTTGAGTCATAAAACTTACAACATATAAAACCTCTGTAGATAAAATCTGTCTTTGTAATTTAGCTAAAATAAGAGAGACGAAATTATTACATACCTGCAGAGCAATTGCGTAACATAGGTACTATCAGTAGCAATGGCTTTCATTTTGACAGTTCAACAACATTCATTGCGTTATTTACGTTGTTGAGCAGACAAATTTTTCGAACATATTATGAAGCAATGAATTAGCAATATCCTTCAAAATGATTCAGATTAAGATTGATTGTGTGTTACGCAATTAGGGTGCTGGGCGGTAAGGTGAAAGAAAATTGTCTATTTTATTTGACACTAGCAGCGCCCCACCGTTTCACCCGCATAAGTTTCGATCCCGTGGGAATATCGGGAGAAAAACTATCCTATGTCCTTTCCCGAAACGTGTATTTGAGTAGGTCACTCCAAATACACGAGCGACATGTTGTCGATGCGCGTCAACTATTGCAGTTGCCTCTGTCGTCGAGGCGTGTCACTATAGTGTATGCACACATACTTTCTTTTTCTTTGTTTAGATCGAATCTCCAACAATACCAAAACTGTATCGCCGCTTTCGGCATTACTCCCCATAATATCCTTACTTAGGCTGCGTTTACACCAGAAATGAGCGAGGATGCGTAGCGAGGGATGTGTGAAACTAACGAATAACATCGCTTCATTTTCATAGCTTGAGCTAAGCTAGTGTTGTTATTGGTTAGTTTTACGCTCATGCGTCGCTACGCGTCCTCGCTCAGTACTGGTGGAAACGCAGCCTTTACTTCTTTTCCTTTTAGTCCCCAATTTCCATCACTATTCATATAATACTACTCAGATACTTGCCTTCACAGTAAAGGCTTACTCAGTATTAACAGACCCATGGCATTAGCTATACGATAATAGTTTCTGCCTATTGCTTCGGGCTGTCATTCCAATGCATCTGGGCATTCCGTAGCTATTAGCTAAGGATAACTGTAAAGGTCGGGACACAAGAAACGATTTATTTATTTAGATTACATGCACAACATTACAGAATTGAATCCCAAGATGTTGTACAGAGCAAATTAAAAACTAAAAAGTGACACAAAAACATACTTAGGTAGGCTAGGTAATAAAATATAATTTAAAAAAAAATGTGTACATAAGAAAAACAAAATTAACAAACAAAACACATCACGAATAAACCAAATGTAATCAAGTGACAAAACGACGCAAGAACAGGAACCTTCATTTGATTTTCAATGTGTTTTGTGTCATTACGACAAATGAAAAGAATAGTATCTGACGGCATATTGTCTAGCAGCTGCGAGAGACGACGACTAGGTGGCGCTAGTGGAACGTGCACCGGACGCATCATAGACAAATCATTCACTCTATCGATCATTTGGCTTAAAGGACTTGGTATCCAATCCAGTAAAATATTGTAACGTTTCCCCCCCACTAGCGAGCAGCCTTTATAAGGAGCTGCGCGGTTGAGTCTGTATGCATTTCCAATGGATGCGTCTTGGTGTACGGACCACTGTCTCTCGACAGTCAGTACTGCCCGATTATTGGATGTGGAACGCTGTCTCTGACAACTAGTACTGTCCTTATTGCGGTGGGTGCATGGACCACTGTCCCTGACAGTCAGTACTGCCCTATGTGACCGCCCTCAATGTCATTATTAGTTATTTAATAATGAATTAATTTAATTTCTGTATTTTAAAGATTTAAGATAACTCATTGTTCGATTGAAATAAATTTATGTATTAGTTTTACTTCTGATGTCTTGGCAAAATCCGACATATCTATACTTGACTTTGTTTTGTTGAGGACGCATTCCACCAAACTTTTATACCTAGAATAAGTCTTATCCAAAGAATAATTTTAGAATTTTTGACAGTTTTATCATATTATAACTGTCAAACGTCCATTTTATTCCACGAATAAAATATATCTGACTTTGGTAAAATCAGCCCTGAGTAAATAAGTTGGAAATACAAGTTTTAGGGCTAATTTCACGAAAGACAGATATGTTTTATCCGTGGAATAAATTGAAGTCTGACAGTTCTAGTATGGAAAAACTGTCAAAAATTCAAAATTTATTCTCAGGTTATGACTTATTCTAGGTTTAAAAGTTTGGTAGAATTCGCCCTTAATATGGTAGTGTTCTGGTACACTCTACGCCGAGTTTGAGTTTTTCTACGTTTTTTTTTTTACATCAATTTAAATATAATGTATTCGGGGACATAATATAAAATTAAAAGTCTACTAAAAACTTTAGGTTTGCAGCATTCGAACAAGAAAGCGACTGTGTGACCATAGCCTAATATTTATGTTGCTAAACTATATTTGCAATAATCGTAATATTGAACCTAGCTGTGTATGTTTACTTACCTAGTTGCTTATTGACAGATGCAGTTAATTGATAATCAAGTCTATTAGCTGACTTTCAAGTCATGTTTGTGACAGCAAACCTCATTAAGTATCTTACAACAAGAGCTATGAGAAAGTTGAAATCTTTCTCTCTTAAGGATCTTAAAACTTTGCTATGCTCCTACGAGCTTCAGATTCTTCATAATTTTTTTTTGAATTTTGGTATTTCATTGATCAAATGAGGTTATACTGTTAATATACTGTTAAGGAGGGGCTTGTGGCTAAGTAATATCAGCCGCACGGGTCGATCGATCAGGTTAAGCTACGCTTGCCGCGGTTGGTCTGTGGATGGGTGACCATCTTTACATACCAAGACCCCTCCGTGCCTCGGAAAGCACGTTAAGCCGTTGGTCCCGGCTGACATTCGTGGAACTTTGACAGTCGTTACAGGTCGTCAGAAGCCCGAAAATTTGACAACCAGTCTTACCAAGGGGTATCGTATTACCCAGTAACTGGGTTGTGGAGGTCGGATAGGTAGACGCTCCATGTAATATACTGATATTCAGCTGCATCCGGTTAGACTGGAAGCCGACCCCAATATAGTTGGGTATAGGCTAGGCAGACGATGGTGAGGTTATACTGTTAAGGGTTTCATGCAACTGAAGTTGCAGGCAAGAGCGAGGCACCATAATTTTGTTTCTCATTTTTCAACAACTAGGGCCTTCACTTTGCTATGCTACCATGACCTTTAAAATTCTTATCGAAAATAATGAATTTTGGTACCTATTTCATTGGTGCAATGAGATTATGCGGCCATGCAACTGAGGTTGCAAACAAGAGCAAGTCATCATTTTGTATCATGTCAATAAAATTATCATAATCGTAAGACATCTTGTGTACGTATACATACTCTTTGCTTTACAATCGAATTCTCCCTTCGCCCATAAAAATAATGACACAAGGGTTACTGCACCCATCGACAAAATTATAGGTAATATCTCTATGCAAACAAATGGTGCAACCCCAAAATATAATAATATGGGGAAACTTTTGAAACGAAGCGTTGGTCGGCCGCCCCAAAACGCGACGTCAAAATGACGGGTCGAATGATTGATTGCGTCATTTTTTGTCTCACTCCAACGTTTTATTGAAATTGATGGCTTGTTCACGAAGAACGGACTATAGACATTCGTTCAAATTTTGAGTGTTATTAATGATTTCTTTTTATTTTATTTTATTAAGTACTTCATATTGGTATTGGAAGGTTTTACAGAAGTTGCAAATTGATAAATCATTTGACGTACGTCAAAAGATATCAATTTGCAACTTCTGCATGTGGTTTTGAGACGTCCGTTTTGAGAGCAGTGATGATGAAATAATTTACACAAAGTAAAGCGCCTCTCTGGGTTCGAACCCACGACATACAACTCGTAAATCACGGCCGTTACCATTGGGCCACCACTGCTTACAACAAAGCAACGCACCACATTAAATTATTTGCCATATTGCAATACATTATGTACAAGTATACATTTAAATGCATGTCTATACATTACATTGTTCCATTAAAATGTAATAAAGACAGCAGCATCCGTCGGATACCGTTACATATTGGAGCCCAATTATTCCAGTTCGGATCAATACATACAATTATTTTATTGATGACGCATCTTTGAGCTTTTGTAGACAAAGGATTGGATAGTTTTGAACTTCAATTGTAACATAATATTGCGATCGCCAAGCTGTTTGAAAGCATGGTCGTTATGTCAGCTGTAGTTTGTATGTAGATAGATACATAAAACAATCAGTCAGTGCACACAAAAGACATACCTCAAGACACAAAAGCACTATTAAATGATAACAAATTACATAGATGGTGGTGTCTTGGTGATAGATCGACGAGAGTGCCGTAAAAAGATAAGTGATTTTATTTCTGTAAGTAGGTTTGCACAAACACTTTTACACGTCAATCATATTTTTAAAAACTAGATGAGGTCGGCGTTTCCTATCTGACTACTCTGAGAAGAAAGGCCAAAACAAACTCGGTCACAGTCTCTTTTAAAGTCCAGACATAATCTTGCTCAGGTTATATGAAGACCATGTAGATCGATGTCTGAGATGGTTGTTGATATCAGTGTCCCTTATGATGAGAATATCGTGAAAGCTGAGAAAGGTACAGAAATCAAGTATCTAGACTTAGCACACGTGTTTGTCGGCATGAGGGACGTGGACTCGGCAATTATTGTACCGCATATATAATCATTACGGTTAATGGCGGAGAGCATTGACCATCACCTCAGGAGGCTCTCCTTGCGCAGCTCAGTCAAGGGCTTGATTCAAAAAGCAGTAGGTACTACTGGGCACGGTACGCATAGTGAGGAGATTCCTCTCTATAGACTGCTAACTACCGGCAGCTAGGACTCTGTTCCTGATGCTGATGGGTTACTATTTTACTATTACATTGTCCAAGCTTAGTCTGGATGATGATAAAAGCAATATTGTAACTAAGGGTGCATTAGACCAATGCAGCTGAGCGCTCACGGTCTAAACCACGTTCATGTGCTGTCAGTTTCGATATTTGTTTAATTGCGTACATCTAAACTACGTTCAAAAGCTCTTGAACTTTAGATGTGCGCATTCAGATTCACTGTTGAAATGCGCCCTAAGCATTTTTTTTTATGAAATGGCAAATAACTAAACTCAATAAAGTATAAAACGTATTCGTTCGTCCTGGACTTATGGGCTACAGTTGTCCATCTATTTCATTTCTTTTTATTTAATTTTTTTTTCTTCTTGGCAGGGTCGTTTCTTGTGATATTTTTGGAAAACCCACAAAAGATACATAACTCAGTACTAAATATACATACATGCATATAGAACTCAATACGAGCAATAGATTATTTATTTTATTTGATGTACAGACGACAGCACATCAAGCTACCCGAAACTGTCAAATTTTCCCAATCAACTTTGAACTATTAAAGAAATTTGACAGATTGTAGTAGCTTGATGTGCTGGCGTCTGTACATAATAATTATAGGTTTTACCTGAATTCAATGAATTGTATTTTCATTTCAAAGACAGCCCTAGGCTAACCATCTGCAGACATTTTATTTTCAAAGCAAATCTACTTCAAATTCAACACGACGCCGACGGCAACGCAACACAAATAAAACGTTTTTTATTTATAAAATAAAATGGACCTCTAGCTAAGAGTCGCTAATTAGCCTGATAAATAAACACTAATTAAAAGTTTAAATAAAATATCGCCTCTTGTTTTTCATGATACGCTCTTTGCAATGTGATTTTTACTTCGCCGATAAAGGAGACGAAAGCAATTTTATAAAGGACAGTTTAAAAGAGAAAGTAATATTACAAAGGCTCTTTATTGAAGAAGTTTTTTATAATTACTTTATGGTCCGTGTAGACAACGGTGTACCTTTCCAGAGTTTTTATCACTTGTTTGTCGTTTAATTGAGAAAATTGTTTTTACGAGAGTTGCGTCATCATCGTATATAGCGTATGCAACTAAAAGACTTGTTACCTGGGCCGTGTAAGTCTACTTATTTACAAACGTTGCAATGGTCTAACTATTGCGTAATTTTACCGATTTTGTATGGAAAATCTGTCAAAAACCCGTAAATTTGTAGACTTGGTCTCCTGAAGCTTTTTCTTCTCTCATGTTAGACACAAATTCACTCAATGACAGGCAGTGAACAGCCTAAGGCTGCGTTTCTACCAGAGATGTGTCGAGGACGCGTAGCGAGGGATGTGTGTGAAACAAATAACATCGCTTTATTTTCATAGCTTAAGCTAAGCTAGTGTTGTTATTGGTTAGTTTTACGCACATCCCTCGCTACGCATCCTCGCTCATTTCTGGTGGAAACGCAGCCTAAACAGCTGTATTTTGCAGAATTCTCGTAGTTTTAAGAACGTTCACACTTCACAGTCTGATCTCAGACTCAATCTGTCAAAAATACCTCTAATTCCCCTAAATTTTGACAAGTTTTTGACATTTGTTTGTCGCTGAGACGAGACTGCGACTAGATTTTGAACTTTTTAAATTACGAGAATTGGCCTTCAGTTCCTTCTACAAAAAGAAAGAAATGATCAAACGGATCCACAACCAGAAAAGATCTTCTTGGATTTTGAATCCTAATTTTGGGTTGCATCAAGTGATGCCTTTGAAACTTTTGCTTTTTTCTGCGCCAATTCATCCCTGTTGTATCCGGATGAAAGTTTGTATGGAATTTCTTAATTTTTGGCGAAGAGAAATCACATCGGGCAAACGGCTTGCATGACAAAAAAACTAACGCACTTTACGTACATCAGCAAGCGCGAAAAAGGGCCCGTATAAAACAATACATCATAGAGTCACGCTTGAAGCATTTTGGGACGTAACTCACTTACAGATATTCAATTTGACGGTATATTTTTGAATCAATTTGCCGCATGAGCAACCATGTTTGGTTCATGGAGTGATGTGCCCGGGCGCGTTTAGTTTTTTTTTCTATCAAGTTAGGGGTTTCAGTAACCCGAAGTCATTTAGATTTGACCTTTTTGAGTTGAAGAGGGCAGTCATGCTTTTATTTTTGTGGTGAAAGAGGGTATTTAATCGAGTGTGAGGTCTGGTAGTGAAGGTTTGGTAATCGATATTAAAGTTCTTGCTTTATTGAATCCTTTTGATAGTTGCTGCTTTGTTTTTTGTCATTATTTTCACTGTCTATTGCTAGAGCACATTATAGAGCATAGACATACAACAGTTCTTGATGTCCAAGACTGATTATTAAATGGAGCGTATTGTCATTTTGTCGTGATTTCCAAACATTAGATTTTAAAAACAAAATACAGGGTGGTAGTGATATCTACGCGCAAACTGTAACGAAGAGTTCCGCACTCGATGCTAGACTCTAGCGCAGAAATGTTTAGACCGTTATTTAAAAAAAAGCTGTTCCATACATTTTAACCGCGCAGATAATATTTTTTTTATTTCTACGCAGTGGGTTTCATAGTCATTTGCTGAATCCATGGTAACACAGGTGGCCCGTCGATGTCGTCCCTACCATCCTGTATAAAATTGACAGTATTTGATATATTATATTGAGTTTATATTAGTTTGTTAAAAAATGCTATTGCTATATTTACCAAGTTTGTGTGTGTACAAAATTATAAAATACAGAAATATTTATACTGGAAAAGGCGTGTTCATTTCAAATTATTTTCCATGCGTAATGACAAATTATTGGCACCGATTTCTAACTTTTATCATTCCATGAGTTTAGGCACGTAAAATAAGGTTTCGAATTTTTGAATATGGTCATAAAATAAACACCTCAACAGCACGTGCAGCAGATAATGTTTTTTACGTATACTTAGATTACCACAGCAGATACACGTCCCCAATCCAATGCCATATTGTATTGTCCCTGGATTGGCAACAGTTTGAATAGGTTCAGTTTGGTCACAGCGTTGAGACTACGCTCCGGGCACATTCCACTTAATAAATTTGCTCATTTAATGGGTAAAATTGAGTCACCAAATTGCACAGAATGCAATACAGCTGAAGATCTATATCATATCTTGATGGAATGTGTCCGGAACGAGTCGCTTAGAATAGAAATCTTACACAAATATCCCAAAATTCGTACGGTGGGTGGATGTAACAGTGCCTTAGCTGTTCCGATGTCGAGGGCAGCTATGGCGCTGTACAAGCTGGTCAATTTGGGCTTGAGGTTGAGACGTTGATTGTTGCAATCTCAAGCTCATTTGATTGTTTTCCCTTTGTTTTTTGTTTGATGTTTTTTTTGTTTGTTTTTGTTTATGTATATGAGAACGTATAGAGCGACATTGCCGATCTACGACAAAGCTCTTTAAATAAAGATAAAAAAAAAAAAAAAACCAATGCCATATTGACTATTGACAAAGCACCCTTACATTCAACCCTCACGAAACATCAGAGGGTTGGCAGAAATCAATACACCTTTGGAAACTTTAAACGGCCGTTACCAAGGATTTTTGAAGGGTAGATGGCACAACATAATAGATAGGGTGTACGAGCCAGCATTAACTGGTTTGAACTGCTTTAAACTTGATTAGGGAGGACATTTTGATGTTACACTCGTTTGTACGTTAAAGTCAAGATGGCGATAAGATTGGCGCTGTTGAAAAGGGGTAAAAATAAAGGGTCGGAAAGTGTTTTTCTTTTCGGATTTTTAATAAAGTGATAAGATAAATGTTTTGTCGATACTGTTTGATGAAGTGATTTCTAAGGAAGAGTACCTGCAAAAAATATGCATTAGCATCTAGCATAATTAAGTTTAATGTATGCGATGTAGCTGCTTTTTAACCGACTGCGGCGAAGCCCAAAAGGAGGGTTATGTGTTTGACCTGTATGCATGTATGTCCGTTTCTTTGTTCCCTCATAACTCCTAAACGTATGAACGCGATTTTTTTTACAGTTATTGTGAGTCCAGTTTTACACAAGTTTTGTCAGTAATTTTTAATTCATACTTTATAACAATGAAATAAGAGTTACATTGCAGTGACTAACAAAGGGCTTTACGAAAAAAAAATGTGCTCCTTAACCATTTTACTGCAGTATTAGCTACACTCATAATATACCTCGTTGAAGCAGCTCAAGGAATGAACAACATGGCAATATTTTTACCACACAATATACGACCAGTCTCAAGATAAACATAGCGTATAGGAATTTTCTGAACAACAATATTTCATCTGAAGCCAAAGAGCAGATACCAATTAATAACGAGTAATGTATTATGGTGGACAAATTAATAATCATCCTATGGAGGGCTTCACAATGCCATGGGTCAGATTCTTTCACTATAAGTACTGTTGGCATAAAAATGTTTCATATTTCATCTATGAATCATGTTTTTGTTTTCATAAGATTTGTGATGATAATATTATACTACATCAAAGATGCCTATGTTTCAAAGTACGTTTACTTGGAATAGGCTAACGATTTCAAGTCATATCTACATTTTAAATGGGCTTAAAAGCTTTACTAGTTCGTCCAAAAAATAAAGGAGAATAAACATTTTGGGTCAAAATAATTTCAGCCAATTTCGTACTAAAAACACAATGGTCCAGTTTGTAACAGATAAAATTTCGGCAACTGTCGTAAAATGGGACATAATTTATCAAAATCTGTCTTTACTGCGCTACGATGACGTAATAACTTACAAAAGTGCAATAATAATTCTAAGAAGCTTTTGGGTTCTTTCACTTTAAATTCATTTTGTTTGCATACATAAGTAATCTGCGTTCGCGATTTATTTGCCAAACATGTAAACAAATGTGAGTTTATGGAAAAATAACTTTAATTATTACACAATAAAGTTCAGTTTACGCTTTAATTTCAAACATTTTTATATTTTTTTCAATGGTGCTAGTCATTCTGAAATCAACTTAATTACCACTAAAATAAAGTTAATATTTGTTTAACTTCAAATAACATCAATTAGAAACATAAATTTGAATAGACCTTACATAAACTCACGCCTTCTTCCCATGGGGCTAGGCAGAAACTACAGAACGCCACCTGCTACGATCCTTACATACTTCTTTTGCCTTTCGTCTTTTATAAATCCAACTATTGAATTAAAATAGGGATTATGTTTAAATCATCCATCTAAACTATTATAAAGAAAAAAGATTTCATTTTTTGTATGTTTGTTTGTTACGCCTTCTTGCTAAAACGGCTAAACGGATTTGAATGAAATTTGGCACCTTGGTAGACCATGACCTGGATTAGGACATAGAGACTTATTATCCCGATATTCCCATGGGATCAAGACTTATGCATGTGCAACTGCGGGGCGCAGCTAATGTTAAATAACCAATGAAGGATTTAGTCAAATAAAAAGTCTTTTTCAAATCATCTCGGTAATGATACACTGACTGCTACCTGTTTTGGAGCTCGAATGACGTTGACAGTGGGGCGTTGTTGGTAAACATTCTCTGCGTGAAATGTACTGAAAAAACAAGATTCTAGCCACACGCCGAAAAATTCTTGTACAGCTGAACCTACAAAAATGAAGGAATACTTTCCCTAGTTTTATCATGACAATATTTCTCTGCCAACCGTACCCGTAGTTCGGAACATGAATAGGCCATCCCCTATAGAACTGAATTCTATACATTCATCTGATATTGGAATTCTACGACAAAGGATTGGTCAACCTTTTTAGGGGTTTCTACCCCCTAGTATCTATGACTGAGTTTCTATAAAACTATTGTGTATAACGAATGATAAGGCCTGAGTAGATTTTTGTATTATAAGGAAAAAATTGATGGGACGAATCATTTCATTTCTTTTTCGGAATAAAAGGTTTTATGCTAAAAGGTTGATAGGTTAAATATATTTTGCTATGTATTTTTATTATTGGGAAAGAAATTGGTTCAGCAGAGCAGTAGGGGTTTAGTTCGATGAAACTTACATAGAAACTGTCCATTATGTGCGATTTTATGTAGGAGTTATTAATAAATAAACATTTTATTTCTCCTTCGCAAAGGCGCCTTAAACATAATTATGAACATTTTTTTTTTTATTGCTGAATGTGCCCGCTCTTGACCTCGATCACGCCTGATGGAAAGCGATGGATGAGGTCTATGATAGAACGAGCGTGCCCATAAAGATGCCTAGGATTATAGCAACTGACAAATCATATATATGACTAAAAAAGTTTGGACTGGATTAATACTTTTTTTCAAGTATACAATATTATAAAGAAAAAGAAAGAAAATACGTTTCAGTGTATCAGCTAGTAGCTAGTTAGCTTTTGATTTGAAATCTAAGAACTCCTAAACGATTACAAATCTTTTTCCCAGCAGCGTATTAAAGTTTATTGACATTATTTTTTTTCATACTCACGAAAATTTGTTTGTCATTATTATTTCCGAGACATCACCAAAACCGTTTCCCACAAAAATTCACCTAACATAAACAAGACGCACGTAAATCGTCACCTCGAATACGACACGATAATGCCTGTCAGTCTGTACGTCAGTCCACGTCACCAGGCTTGCAAGGCTTAAACCACGACACAACCAATTAGAAGATATTTATTAGGGCTTAGTGCTACCCCTCGAATACTAATTACGTCGAACTGACGGTTTTCAATTCGCGTGAATTATTGCCAGTTTAACGAGCCAATCGGAATTGCCGAATTTTGCTTAAACTTTGCTTTCGAGTTGTTTTGTTTGGATGTTGTATGTTCATTTTGGAGTTTTTACTTTGTTTTATGGGTTTTGTCTGTATTGGTTTTTGTTAGTTCGGCCTTCCAAACAGTAAATATCTCACCATTCTTACATGGGCCAAAGGGAACTAAGAAAATAACTAAAGATTATGGGCTCTGGAAACAGCACCTTTTATCTTGCCAATAACACTCCATTCTTTCACGTTGGACATGACAATTTCAATCTTGACCAATTGCAGTACCTAGTCTAAACTTGGTGCATGGTAAATTCACCTTTGATCTTTAATTAGAAGGTCTATGTTCAACGTATAACAACTGAAAACCGACCTGTAATGATAAGCTCTGCTATCCTTTTAATTTATCCCCGTAAACATTGATAACTTCGTAAACCGTACATAACTGTGTTTTATATTCACCCAAGTGACGCCACATGCGACACCTAGTGTACAGATACGGTCGCGGTGTGACATAGGTAGGACAGTTTCATTTGTAAAGATTCAATGGAATCGATTGCCTTTATATGGGTACGTTTATGGGACATTCCTATTGAGTTATTGTACCTTATTCACCCTTGGAATTATGTTTGTTTCAGACGAAATGTACTTGATGCCTGGAACCCAATTAGGTATTTGAATTGTGTATTGTTTAATCATTACTGTGTAGTTTGACCACTTTTTCTTTCATCAGAATCTCGTCCATTACACATTCGTTGTACTTAGTGGTATTTAGGAAGCCTATCTTCAGTAGTGGTATAGTGATGGGTAGACGATATTGTTGCCATGGCGGGTGGAACTTCGAAGTGGTTGTCACTGCAGCTTGGAGATTGGCACAAGAAAGGACAGGCCTATGCTCAAGAGTGGTTGAAGTCGGGCTGTGGATGATAATGTCCTGCAGGCTTAGCATGACGCTTTCTATGTCTACGAAGAATAGACATAGCTCTTTCAATACGAAGTGACATTTAGTTTCTCCATTTTTGACATCGCACCGTAGAAATCTTTCTACAATCTGTCATTTTGTCTTTCGTTTCTAAGAATCTATGTCTAGGTCCTTGTTTATGTAGACTAATTCAGAAGAAAGTTTTCTATCCCATGTGTCAAAATTACAGTGACAACTGACAGTTGTCTAAAGTAGTGAAGAGATTTTATAATCGCCATCGCCATGCTAAAGACCGTAGAAAACTTTCTACTCGACGGCCACAAAGTATATACGGTTATCTACAAAATCATGATTTTAGTTGAGAGCGTTTTGAACGCAAAACTGTGAGAATTAAGAAGAACAAACCTATCTTCTCCTATTTTACATCATTTAGTTAATAGGGCATTACCAAGAAAGTGGTTAAGGCCAATATTACTGTAATATTTTTTTGTTCCAAAATACGGTACTTCGACACTTTGAGAAAAATGTTTGTAGTTGTCTTTCTTTACATACGTATCTGCCTAGCCTTTTCCCAACTATGTTGGGGTCGGGTTCCAGTCTAACCGGATGCAGCTCAATACCAGTATTTTACATAAAGCGACTGCCTATCTGACCTCCACAACCCAGTTACTGGGTAATACGTTACCCCTTGGTAAGACTGGTTGTCAGACTTTCGGGCTTCTGACGACCCGCAACGACTGTCAAAGATCCACGAATGACAGCCGGGACCAACGGCATAACGTGCTTTCCGAGGCACGGGTCTCGGTATGTAAAGATGGTCATCCATCCACAGACCAACCGTGGCAAGCGTAGCTTAACCTGATCGATCGACCTGTGCGGCTGTTATTATTTAGCCATGGACCCCTCTCTATATACGTGACTTAATATCAGTAAAAAATGAGAAACAAACAGAAAAATAACTATGACAAAACAAAGAATTCGAATTATGCAAATCGCAAATCGGAAAATTTGCAAAAGATATGCTCAGACACGAAGAAAAAAGGTATAAATACTATAAACAGCAAAAGCAAACGAAAGAGAAGGATTTCAAGAAACTTGGTTCAAACGAATGAGCTAATTAATACCAGCTACGTGGATCTTGAGATCTATGAGAGTAATGAAGTAACAACAGATGGCACCACTAGCTCACAAACCACTCAACCCACACTACCGGTTAAAATTAGCGAGGTTAGCGCTGCCCGCAATAACACTACAGACGACAACCAGCAACTAGGTGGCGTTACCAGTACCTTATTAGAACGACATCAGGAAAAACAACAGCGAAGAATTTGTATAATAAGTAGTAACAATACAAATAAAGTGCTATCTATAGCACAAAGTACATTCCCAAGTCATAATGTATGTCATTACATCTCCACAAATTGTGGGATTATACAGTTGCTCATTAACTTAGACCAAAAATTGTTAAACTACACAAAACAAGACTATTGTCTTATTTTCATAGGCGAACAAGATTTTAGAAAAACTGACAACTATTTTAATTTAATTACTAGTTTAAGGAACATATTACTGTCAATTCAGCACACTAACATTTTGCTCTGTTTACCTACATATAAATTTAATGGATACTCTTCTATGTTTAACTCCAGAATAGAAACATTTAACAATTTAATCTACCATGATAACTGTACTTATGATTATGCGATGATATTTGACTCTAATTTAAATCTGACATATAATGAAACAATGTTTTATCGACGCCGTGGAGTCCTCAATAACTATGGGATGAAGAATATTTTTGACAATCTAAAGTACTATCTTGACATGTATATACAACAAAATTGCCTCAAAATTGATGAGGAAACAAATTCAGAGAACTGTACAACTTTAAGAAAGGATAAGTTTTTTCGTCCCTAGTATAGTTAATAAGAGGGAAAAGAATGCTAAAATTGAATCTTGTAACATACGACTACTGCACCAAAATATTGCAGGGTTATTGAATAAACTTCCTTTGGTAGAAATATGTTTATCGGAGTTTAATGACAGGCATAAAGATATTCATATACTTTGTTTTTCAGAAACATTTGTTAGAGCTAACAACGAAATAAACATATGTATTAATGACTTTACACTTGCAACTTCATACTCTCGAAATAAGGAAAATAGGGATGGGGTATGTATTTTAATAAAGCATTTCTTGGATTATAAAATACTACAGTTATGCAAAGAAATGGCCGTGGAGAAAGTATTCGAATGCTGTGGCATAGAAATACCACTCTTTAATTGTATTATTGTATGTGTATATAGAACACCCAATTCGAACATAGCTATATTTTTAAATAAATTAGAGCTTCTATTACATAAACTAAGCGACAGAAAAAACAACAAAATTATACTCGTCGGAGATCTTAACATAAATACCCTCACCACGAATAAAAATGCCACTTTATTAAATGATATCCTTAGAAATTATAACTTAACTTTAAAAATAAAAACTCCAACCCGGCATACCACCTGCATAGATCACATTATTACCAATATACCTGACTCTTCTGGTGAAACATGTGAACTACACCTCTCGGACCATAATACTGCCCAGATATTAACATTCCCATCAAATTCTTCATTAAATAAGCCTGCTCCATCGCATTGTTTTATATATAGGAGGAATTATAGTCAAGAACATATCGATAAGTTTAAAGAGTGTCTCTCGAGCCTTACGTTTCAGGATATTTATGACGAAATGGATCCAAATACAGCTTTTAATAACTTTCATGAAATTTTTAGTCTATTCTATAAATTAAATTTTCCCCTGCAAAAAATTAAAGTAAATTATCAAACACCTACTTTGAAATGGGTAACTAAAGGTATTAAAAAATCATGCCTCTCTAAAAGATACCTTAAATTCTACTATCATAAAAATAAATCCCTAGAAAATAAATTAAAATATAATAAATATGCTAAACTGTTAAAAAAATGTCTTCCATTACTGTCTTTCACACTGTCTTTCTAAGATGAGAGGTCCTCATTTCTTTTGTAATTTATTTGGTAATTTCTGGGGGCTAAATAGTAAAGGACAGTTTTTTTTTGTGGTCGTGAGATTAGGGGGGTGGGGCAGATCGACAAAGAACTGTGTCTCAGATACCAGGCATAGGGGGAATAGATTTAGATATTCCATCGCGGTATGTTCTTATGATTTTTCAGATTAAAATAATGGAGTACGCAATTCTTGCTTATAAATTTTTGTGGACTAGAAGCAAGCGCTAAAGGCTAGAAGGTCCATGGCATACCTATTTGTCCGCCATTTTGTTTTTTTTTTTTCAAAATGGCGGTCACACTTGAAATATTTATAAATCGATAGCTGACATCAATGCAAACAGAAAGCATGTTATGACCGAACCCCGATAAGTGCCACGTTTGTTATTAACGTTCAACGTTGATCACGGACATCCATATTTCCTGAACATGCTTAAATCATCTTGTTGCATATATTTCTGGAAAAATCACTCTGAATGTTTAAAATAATCAAACAACTAAGCACGTTAAACAAATATGGGTATCACGTGATCAATTATGAGCGTCAATATTTTTTTTTTTTGGTCCAATTATGTTTTCTGTTTGCATTGCATAAAACTTCCAACTACTATTTGTAAGTCGGGGCCCATGACACTGGACAACCAGTGCTAAAGTTGCGTACCTACTTAAAAAATAAGTTGTTTTAAATGCATACAAAAATAAAATCTACTGTTCAAATTCTTCTCGATCTGTTTTTTTTTCTCTTTTCATTTCCACACTGCCCCAACGTTTTAAAGCCTAAAGTTTAAAAACCCCTTTAAACAGAAATATACAAAGCACCTCAAGCTATTTAAGAAACTTCGCGACGACCAAGCTTTTAAAACTATTATTTTAGTTCAAGTTTCGTCTTTTATATCGAGAACATAAAAGTTAGTTCGGACAAAATGAATTTCTTACGACTCGTAGGTTTATAAAATGGTGGAAATTTTGATGGCTCTGTTTACGAAGCTTGAAAGGTTGCGGCATAAAAAGTTTATGTCAACAATAAGACGTAATAAGTGCACAGATTAAACGTAAACCTGTGTTGTTGATCTCTCTGTTGACACTGTTGCTGAAAAAAAAAACTGCAGCAAAAATAAAAGTTTACTGTACCTACTGTATATGTCCGATTATACTCGGACATCTAGAAAATATACTTCTCCATCACACCATCATACTTCCATCTTTACATACCGAGACCCCTCCGTGCCTCGGAAAGCACGTTAAGCCGTTTTGGTCCCGGTTGTCATTCGTGGATCTTTGACAGTCGTTATGGGTCGTCAGTAGTCCGAAAGTCTGACAACCAGTCTTACCAAGGGGTATCGTATTACTTAGTAACTGGGTTGTGGAGGTCAGATAGGCAGTCGCTCCATGTAAAATACTGGTATTCAGCTGCATCCGGTTAGACTGGGAGCCGACCCCAAAATAGTTGGGAAAAGGCTAGGTAAATGTATTACAGACAACTTTTCACATCTTCTTGGAGAAATCCTTACCCAAACAAATTATTTCTTTGATAGTACTTGAAATACACCGCTTCCAAACTGGTGTTATTGATAGCATCAAATTCAGAAGATAGAAACTAATTACTGTAGACTCTTAAAGAACTCTGCGTCACTCAAAGCAACCTTGAATCTAATTCTATTACTAATTTAACAAACTATTGACAGAAAACTAGAAACCGACCCCAACATAGCTGGGAAAAGGCTAGGCAAATGATGATGAGTAAAGGATGATTTCCACCAAACGGCTCGTATCGCATCGGATCGGAAAGCATACGAACGGATGCGGCGACAGCTGATCGCGTTCGGCAGGATGTCGGCGCATACGATCGCCTCCGTACGTAGCTTGCGAACGTATCTGTTTCTGCGCCTAGTCAAATAGTTTCATTCCTACCGTGTTGACGTGTTCTAATTTTTGAAAATGGTTGAAGTTGACGTAGTATTGTCGGCTATTGCATTAGAAGAAGAAGAAGAAAATAATTATAATACACAGAAGCGGAAAAGAAAAATTTGAACGACAACCGACAGATACGACGACAGGCGTACGGAGCCGATCGCGCGTCGCCGCATACATTCGGCTACGATCGCAGCTGTGCGCGGCTTGGTAATATAGACTTTAAATACTGTGTTCGTTTAAAGAAAGTAAAATCCGTTCGATCCGATGCGGTGCGCGCCGTTTGGTGGAAATCATCCTTTACAGAAAACTACACTATATTTTACAACTTACGGAGTAGAAATACACTGTCTATCGTATCAATATCTGCACGCGTAGCATGACCACCATAGAAACGGGTTTTGTCTTCGGAAGAATAGACAAAAATGACGTTTCGTGTAGACAGTACGACGGCAGCAAACTAGAAAGAGTCAACTGCACTTTTTACAAAATTCACTCTTTTACATAATAATAATATAAAGCTCCCACCTCATTCTTGCCTTTATTGGCCGGCTTGAGTGGAGATTCGCAAGAGCAAATGTGCTCGGAGGAAGGAAGTATTCCAGTAAGATGCTGGTAGGGATCTTGACCGTACTTCCGGGATTGTCCTGATAGCCGTGGAATACCTCTCCACTCCTCATAAGCACCTCAGGACATGTTGCCCCCTTGTCGCTACGTCACTATGTGCTAGCGACCGTTTCCGGGGGCCCATTATTGAGTGTGCAAGTCACCCCCTGCCATTTTTTCCGTGTATAAATAAAACATTGATCAGGCAGGGGTCATAGTTCTTCCATAGTTCTTAGTAACCAGTCCACTTCAGCCACCCAAACCCATAGTCCAACTTTTTATTTTTTCCTATCCTACAATAGTCCTACACCAACCGGGGGTTATCCTTGGGTGCACTTGCATAGTGCATACAGGGATAATCGTCGGACGGTGCCGCATTTCATTAAAATTTCCTAAGGGGCCTCTGCGAGTTGGCTTCGGCCCCTCGTACGCCTTCCAAAGGACCGGGACCCCATGGTCCCGAGATATATAAATTCAAAAATAATAATAATATCGTTTATTTGCATGAAATATGGTGCTTACAGATCTCATAATACAATACATAGTACTTCATATTCCGCCTACTAAATTCAGCATGCAAATTTAGATTGTGCCATAATTATAATGAATTGAATAATAATTGAAATATGTCACGATAGGAAAATGTCAAAAAAAATAAAATACAAATGTCAAACTATGAATATTACAAATGGAACTAACTTTTATGTTCTCGATATAAAAGACGAAACTTGAACTAAAATAGTAGTTTTAAAAGCTTGGTCGTCGCGAAGTTTCTTAAATAGCTTGAGGTGCTTTGTATATTTCTGTTTAAAGGGGTTTTTAAACTTTAGGCTTTAAAACGTTGGGGCAGTGTGGAAATGAAAAGAGAAAAAAAAACAGATCGAGAAGAATTTGAACAGTAGATTTTATTTTTGTATGCATTTAAAACAACTTATTTTTTAAGTAGGTACGCAACTTTAGCACTGGTTGTCCAGTGTCATGGGCCCCGACTTACAAATAGTAGTTGGAAGTTTTATGCAATGCAAACAGAAAACATAATTGGACCAAAAAAAAAAAATATTGACGCTCATAATTGATCACGTGATACCCATATTTGTTTAACGTGCTTAGTTGTTTGATTATTTTAAACATTCAGAGTGATTTTTCCAGAAATATATGCAACAAGATGATTTAAGCATGTTCAGGAAATATGGATGTCCGTGATCAACGTTGAACGTTAATAACAAACGTGGCACTTATCGGGGTTCGGTCATAACATGCTTTCTGTTTGCATTGATGTCAGCTATCGATTTATAAATATTTCAAGTGTGACCGCCATTTTGAAAAAAAAAAAACAAAATGGCGGACAAATAGGTATGCCATGGACCTTCTAGCCTTTAGCGCTTGCTTCTAGTCCACAAAAATTTATAAGCAAGAATTGCGTACTCCATTATTTTAATCTGAAAAATCATAAGAACATACCGCGATGGAATATCTAAATCTATTCCCCCTATGCCTGGTATCTGAGACACAGTTCTTTGTCGATCTGCCCCACCCCCCTAATCTCACGACCACAAAAAAAAACTGTCCTTTACTATTTAGCCCCCAGAAATTACCAAATAAATTACAAAAGAAATGAGGACCTCTCATCTTAGAAAGACAGTGTACAGTCAGCTTCAAAAAGATGTGTCCATTTGATTGGCTACAATCTATGTTCCGTAATACTGTATCAATGTGTATCCAGAAGGGGCCGGAGCAGCATGCGAAGTTCATACAAACGTGGATACTGATTTAAAGAAAAATGGATACTGATTTAAAGAAAAATAAATTTTCCATACAAATTTGAAATTCCTCACATCTCGTATTTATATCAGTCTCCTTTCAAATTATATATTTGATAACCTAGATATTCTGTAATCCAATAGGAATATATACACACTACTTTAAGAATACGTTTGATTTACAAATTATTTTGGTATTACGTTTGTATGAACTACGCATGCTACGCCAGCCCCTTAAGTACCCAATGTATGTTATGTATTTGTGGCAACACATAGATACAACATTTTGGAACAAAACAATCAAATGGTTTTTTTTATTGGTTTATACATATTTTTGAGACTGACTGTACCTTTCCTACATTCAACATTCAAGTCACGATGCGCCGGAGCAATGATTACAGTTCGCGCCGTCTTTATGCTAATCTAACTGTCGGAAATTCACTTTTGCGTTGATTTTTTTCTTCGCACTCCTGGGTCTTTACTGGGGTAAGAATTGTCTGACGGACTGGCGATAGGAGATTATAGACAGTGTGACACAAGATACTAAATAAAATTCAAAGTCCTGACTGACTGATATATCAACGCACAGCCTAAACCGCTGCTCCTAGAGACATGAAATTTGGAGGGTGTGTTCTTTGTGAAGAGTAGGTATCCACTAAGAAAGGGTTTTTCGAAATTCCACCCCTAAGGCTCTAGACAGACGGACCGCATTTCAACTGCAATCCAACCGCAAATTGCAGTTCGGATGCAGTTTGAATGAGTTGAGTTCTATTGCAGTCGTGTCAACTGCATTCAAACTGCATCCGAACTGCAATTTGCAGTTGGATTGCAGTCCGTCTGTCTAGAGCCTAAGAGGGTGAATGGGGGGAGGGTGAAATTTCACGCGGACGAAGTCGCGGGCAGAAGTTAGTGTTTCATAAATTAAGAAGCCTGATAACTCTTTTATAGGGTTCCGTACCCAAAAGGTGCCAAAGGAACCCTGTCCAGTTGAATGCCGTAATTACAGAAACAATTAAAAAGCCATTGTGTCGCGCGTAGATCCACGTTCCCGGCATACGAAGGGCTATTACTAAGCCTCCACTGTCCGTCCGTCAGCGAACCGTAACAGGTAGAGACCCGTATGTAGTTGAAATGTTCACAGAATATGTATTTCTTTTGCCGCTATAACAAAAAAAAAATAAAGTAGGTACAAATTTAAAACATGGCCGGTTTTCTTGAGAGCAATGCAGAGCAGAGTTGTAGATCGTGGGTTCAAACCCAGGCGGCCTGTGTCCCACCAGTAAGAACATTAAAGGCTGATTATGCTAGACTTAGGCTAATCAACATAGTCATTGTCATAATGATCAAGATCAAAGTAATGATGTAATTTCTTGGAGTAAGACAGTTAACGTATTTAAAAAGTTTTATAATTGCATTTTTTTTTCCACAAAAAAACTTCCAAATTCGTCCCGTAAAGTTGATCGCGGTAAATTGTCGAGGGTTCGTGATTGCGGTGGCAGGAGAATTTAAAAATTTTGGGACACGTCGTGGGGTGTGTATTGAATACGAATAGGGAGGGCGCTTGCACTTTCTTTTGAACACGAGTGTATAAACCCAAGTAGTGTTCAGGTTGGGGCTGTAAACTGGAGGATGTAAACGAAAGTTTAATCTTGTTGAAGTGAAACTTCTTTACGCACGCTGGACTTGGGGAGTAAGCTGGCGAACGCGTGACGTAAGCGTTACGAAAAGTGTGATCGGGCGAGGCGAACGAGAGTTGAGTGGGGGATATAAGCAAGAGACAGAAGTGCGCGCGCACATTTTCTTTCTCTCTTCCTCTCATAGCCAAATACGTAATACTGAAGTTTCACTTCAGTCGTGTCATAAGCACACTCGTTTTTTTTTTTGGTTAACTGTGTGCATTCTAATTTAACACCACGCCTTGTTTCCCAGACGGGTTGGACAGAGGTGTACCTATACAACATATCCCAGAATTAACGCACGACCTCTTAAGGAGTCATTGTACTCATAATTATGAACAACTTTAACTATGGGAACTAACCTGAAATCGCGAAAAAGTCCTTACAGTGAGGAGGCCTGTGTCCTAGTAGTGGGAACGTTATGAGCTGATTATGATGCTCGGTTCAGTTATAGTAAACTGATCATGCAAAAATTATGTTTATCGATCGTAGCATTTTATGCTTACTTTTCTTTTTACACAAGACCGAATTCTACCCCCCTCGATAACAAGCGATTGACACATCTGTCAGTTACATTATTCTGCTTAACAAACCGTGTCACCGGTAGGTACTTACCTATTTACCTGTCATGACTTTACAGCAACTTAGGTTTACGGAGAAGCGGTTTTTTTTTTATCACGGTTCATTTTGAAAACAGGTTCATTGATGTTTTTCAACCCCTCTTTGAAAGTTTCATTTTGAAAATTCCTCAACGTTTTTTGTTTAATCGATCAAGGCCGGCTAATGAGACACAATTGATTTTCTATTGTAATGTGCCACCAGTGGTATGCCTCAAGCCGGAGCGATTAAGGTTATAAAATTCAGAACCTATGTGGGTTGAAGCGACGTCTCAAAAATATGGTTGCAGAACCCCCATAAAAGTAATAAAGATCCATTAAACATATTTATATCCCACAAACTAACCCCCATAACATCCCAACTACTTATAAATCCCAAAATATAACATCACCCAATTTACTTAAACCTCCATACACTAGCGTTAACCTTTTCTCCTACGAAAAAATCCAACAAGATTTTACCTAAGCACCTTAAATAAAGTAGAGAACCCACGTAAAATAATGCAGTCGACATAAAAAGATTAACAGCACACCCATATTGTGCTTCGGACAGGGGATCAAGAAATATAGCCGGGAAGGGAAACTTGAAGGTACGATTCGGAACAATCGTAGTGTGGGACGGAATAACTCTTGGTTTTTCGAGATTCGCGTGTTTTGTGAAATTGGATTAGCTGAAGTCCCAGTTTAGTCATAAGGTATTTTATTTCACACAGACTTTGCTTGAACAGTAAATAATTTTACATATCTCGGGACCATGGGGTCCCGGTCCTTTGGAAGGCGTATGAGGGGCCGAAGCCAACTCACAGAGGCCCCTTAGGAAATTTTAATGAAATGTGGCACCAACCGACGATTATCCCTGTATGCACTATGGAACAGTAAATAATTATTATGGTTAATCAGAAGATTAAAATTCACTATGTTATGAAATCGAAACTTCTAAAGCATAGCAGGATGTCTTCCTCAACTAACCAATCATCATCAACTACCTGTTCTTGTTGTGCCCTTACTAGAGATCGACGTAAAATGTGTTATTCCTATCATTCTCCCCATTAAATCAATAAATACAGTCAAAATGAAATCGGTTTACACATTTTCTACTATACACATCCGAGGTCAATGATTCTTAACAGCCAAAAATTGCAACAGCATTTACATCTCTCTCCAAAACTCTCCAAAACACCCTCATTCTTCACTTTAATAACGATATATATGAATCTATGCCAACACCCCAATAAAAATCATTTTCGTCGTAATCTCAGGGAACCTTCGCTCCCAAACAAATAATCTTCATATGTACTAATGTCACTATAATACGTTGTAGGGGAACCCATTTTGTGAGATAATAAACATGACTTAGGACGCAGGCAGACGGGCAGGATTTCCCGAGACTGATGAGTTTAAAAATGTTTGTGTAGATCTGGGCACTATTTTGCACATATTTTGTGATTTTTATGGATAAAATGTGGCTGGTTTTTGTAATACGTCAACTAATGTACCTCATGAAAATTAAAATTTCTGAAATGAAAAATAGAATCGTCATCATCATCTGCCTAGCCTTTTCCCAACTATGTTGGGGTCAGCTTCCGGTCTAACCGGATGCAGCTGAATAACGGTATTTTTCATGGAGCGACTGCCTATCTGACCTTCACAATCCAGTTACTGGGTAATGCGATAATCCTTGGTACGACTAAAAAAAATTAAAAATGTGATAACATTCGTAAAGTAGCTACAGTATTTGTCTGTCCTTCTTCTTTTTAATCCATCCAAAGGTTGTCTTTAAAAGATCGCTTTTAGCGATAAGACCGCCTATTGTGTCACCCATTGTAAAGTTTCTATATTTATGTTTGTAATTTATGTGGTGTACATAATAAAGAGTATTCTATTATATTCTATTCTTTCGGCTACCTCTACGGAACGGCAGCAGGTTGAGGATGTGGAGCTGTGTCACAAACTATGCTCCCCCTCCTATGCTCCTCTTTGTGTTACAAAGTGACCTCTGCGCTGCCATCGTCGTGGAAGTCGCGAAGTTAGGCTAACAAAACTTAAATAACTATCGTACCAGCGACACGAAGAAGAAGAAAAATTAAAATATCGTTCAAAAGGTGTTGCTAACTTCGACAGTAAGAAGCTGTTTATGATAAGAGTTATCTTCTACATTGTCTAGTCTTAGCTGTGAAGTTAACTCTTGATTACATACATAACCAGCCTATAATGTTCCCACTGCTGGGACACAGGCCTCCTCTCAGTGAGAGGGAGTGGGCCGTAATCCAACACGCGGGCCCAGTGCGGGTTGTCAGATGTCACATGTCTTCGAATTTTTGGTTCTAGGACATGCCGGTTTCCTCACGATGTTTTCCTTAACCGTTCTGAGAGCAGTGGTGATGAAATAATTTACACAAAGTAAAGCGCCTGTCTGGATTCGAACCTACGACCTACAACTCGTAAGTCGCGGCCGTTACCACTTGGCCACCACAGCTCTCTCTTACTCTTGATTTATACTAGATAAATGTGCAGTGTAATGAATGGTGTGTGATGATTACGGAGATGATGAATAATAGAGAAGTATGAATGAAAAATACATGTTGCGACGACCACAAATAAATTGGGATATGGGTAGGAGAACGATAAAATGTGCAGTGTAAGATTTTAATGTCTTCTGTTGATTCAGATTGCAATTCTTTCTTCAATATCCACCTGTCAAACTTAGTTATTGCTTAATTTTCCGGACCACGTGCAATATATTTTTGGGGTGTATGAAGAAGCCTCCTCGTGTAGCGCAGTTTGTTCCACCAGTTACTCAACTGAACCGAGCGCTCGGCGCATCCTGGACAGTCGCACCCAACACCTTATTTGACTGGCCAATTCTTCCCTTGCGGCGGTAGGGCTATCGCCCGCTTGGTTTGCGACCACCCTCTCACCGGAGTCCGGCGTCAAGCAGCCTGCTATGTTTCGTCGATGCGTGGGAGTTTCAGTGCCTTAGGTATCTTCTGGGCACGCTCGTTCCATTGTAGACCTCATCCATCGCTTTCCATCAGGCGTAATCGAGGTCAAGAGTTGGCCCATTCAGCAATTAAAAAAAAAAATTACATACTGCTATGGTTTATGTTGCACTCAGTATGTTCCTAAAAATTGGTTTATTATTTAAAACTGAGAAGTTGGATTAGCATCATTATTCTTCTGCCTTATCCCAATTTATTTTGTGTCGGCGAACATGTATTTTTCTTCAAATACTATTAGTCACCATAGTATTTGAAGGTAGTCAACCCCTTTCTACCCATATAAACATTTACCTTCAAAAATAAATAACAGAAACTGCTTATGTGTCGAAAGTCTTAGAGCTTGGCCAGACGGCGCGAAAGCGCGGCGTGCGCTGCTCGGCGCGGGGAGCGCGCGGACTACTCACGCCATAGCTCATTCATACAAGTGGCCGCAGTGGGGTTCTCAAACTAGTTCGAGCTTTTTTCTAGTAAAAATAAGTCTTCTTCATCCATATTATATTTTGACAAAAACTGGACATGACAGATCGCGCGCGTTCCCGCTCCCGCGCCGCTCCCCGCCCCGCCAGACTGGCCAAGCACTCAGTCTCAAGTCAGCCCTACATACATACTTAGCCTATAATGTTCCCACTGCTGGGACACAGGCCTCCTCTCTGTGAGAGAGGGGGTGGGCCGTAATCTACCACGCGGGCCCAGTGCAGGCTGGTAGATGTCACATGTCTACGAATTTTTGGTTCTAGGACATGTCGGTTTCCTCACGATGTTTTTCTTCACCGTTTTGAGAGCAGTTGCGAGTGGGACCGCGGTCCCAGTCGCCTGAGTACTCCATATTTATAGGGATTCAGTTATTTTGATCTGCTTGGTTATTAAATTGTTTCGAGTTTTAGTATCTGTCGCCAAAACTTTGGGCAGCACCCATTCTCCAGCAACACAGTAGGGCTGCAAGACAACAACGTCGATTACACAGGTAAACAGGTCGGTTCGAGTTAAATTTGTTATTATGAATATTGGAAACAAAATCTCGTGTCTCTATTTGTTTTCTAGATATTACGTAAACAATACTTTTTCAAAAAAACAATTTAAACTCCCATTATCTACTCTGCTATAACTTCCTTATTGACATCGCCAAAACCAGTCTCTGTGTTAACCTCACAAAGAGAGCTACAATGTTCGCTACATTGGAGCCTACAGATTATTATTTTCTTCACAAATTATCCCCTAAATTGTCAATTGCCAATTTTTCGAGTTGACGCGAACATCGTTACAAAAGTTATCCGTGCCGCTGCTTTGCAATTTATAAAGGGGCACATTTCACTCGAGATAAATTTCTTCAGAACGGTGTGCAAAAAAAAACAATTTCGCAAGAAAACGTAGGGGAATCTGGAAAGTTTTTTGGTGCCACGGATCCAACACTGCTGTAATTTTGCGGGTAGGTACCTACCTTAAAAGGTAGACTTGATAACTGGAGTTTTTCAAGTCTAACTTGATAAAAAATGTGCGATAAAGTATGAAGAGGCGAAAATGGTGGCTTTATTGACAATAAAATAAAAATACATTTGATTGCTCCAAGTCTTTTGTAAAGTGATTGATAAAGCGTCGCGGCGTCGCTTCAAATGGAGTTAAATTGATTGATTATAAGGCTGATATTAAATAAATAATATAAAAACCGTTCAAGTGCGTGTCCGACCACGAGCAATGAAGGGTTACGTAGTTAGGCTGAATTTATCCCAAGAACAAACTTAACTTTGTAGTTGAATATTTTTTATCCCATACATCGATATGTTTTACGGTCAATTCTCCAACTGCAAATTTAAGTTTGAAAAAATATGTGCTAAAGCTACAAATTAACAATTTTCGGCCTTTGAGGGGCTTGTGGCTAAGTAATAACAGCCACACGGGTCGATCGATCAGGTTAAGCTACGCTTACCGTGGTTGGATGGGTCTTCACATACCAAAACCTCTCCGTGCCTCGTAAAGCACCTTAAGTCGTTGGTCCCGGCTGTCATTCGTGGATCTTTGACAGTCGTTATGGGTCGTCTGTAGTAGTCCGAAAGTCTGACAACGAGTCTCACCAAGGGGTATCGTAGTACCCAGTAACTGGGTTGTGGAGGTCAGATAGGCAGTCGCTCCATGTAAAATACTGGTATTCAGCTGCAACCGGTTTAACTGGAAGCCGACCCCAACATAGTTGGGTAAAGGCTAGGCAGATGATGACCTCCACGCGTTCTTAAGAAAAAAAGGTGTTGACAGATAGGCAGGCGGATGGATAACAAAGAGACCCTATAGGTAAGGGTTCCGTTTTTTTTATTTTCAGGTACGAAACCCTAAAAATAACCTTACTTGAATAAAATTGAATGTGGCTTTGTAATATCGAAACAAATGGCTTTTTTCAATATTTTGTTAAGTTAACCCACCTGTTCGACGAAGTGAAAAGCATATATATTAAGAAATGGACAAATTCTCAACTTAACTTACAATGCAAAATTAAAAAAAAAAACCTTTATTTACCCAAATCATCATAATAATCTTCCACAATTCATCTAAGTAACAAATAAGCAGTAAAGGTAGGTAACATGTTTGTTAATTGTTAAAACGAACAGATTCACTGTGTTCCCCGTACTAGTTTAAACTGTATCACGGTGGAACAGTTTTCCTCGTTCTCTGCAATTGTACTTATACGTAGTAGGAGACTTGTGACAAAATTATTATTCTAATAACAAAAAGGATTATAGCTATTGAGAGCGTTTACGACGAACGGCATTTCATAGAAACTTTCAAGTCCTTGTTTTTCGAAATGTATGAACAGATTTTAATGAAACTTCATACACATAAGCAGGATACAAAGGTCTAAAAAGTTAGTAAAGAAACATTTTCGAATATGTCTCTGTTTCTATGGAAAATTTAAAATTGATCTAATTTGGCTGTAACACCATTTTTCGAAAATTCATCAAAAATAGACGAACAATATAATTTCACTTGAAGAGCAATGAACGCTAATGAGTTTCAAACTGAAACCTAATTTTATTTAGCTCCAGAATATTGCCTATTATCTTACCCAGCCTATACGTAAACAGATTTGCAGGCTGACATTGTATATACATATTTAAGTAACGAAGTACTGAGACAAATAGTCTGAGAGATTTATTAAACAGGTTCTGTTGCCTCCAACTTGATGTCAAAATGAAGAGAAAATAAATTTCGGCTACGTCATTATTCATCGACAGTGTATATTATGGGAGAATAGATGGGGCCATTAAATGGAAATTCAAAGGAGCGTTTAAATGTTTTGACTAACAATATTTAAAGCTTTTAGTTATAGTGGAGATGACAATAACTGAAAACACTGACAATTTAATGGATTGGATTCTTTTGAAACTATCAAAAAATAATACTTTAAATTGACATTGAAAACGCGATCAAACTAAACAGTAGTGTTGGGCTGACTATGGCTTTTGCAAATTATTGATTACCTATAGCGACTATAATTCAATTTGTTTGAATTTTTTTATGAAGGAACGCCATTAGATTTTTTTTTGTTTGCCGATACTGTCTCACTGCTGAGATAAGGCCTCCCTCAAATCCTTCCAGGAACTCCTTTCCCGCGCCACCTAGAACCAGCCCTCACGGTACGCGTATCATCATCATCATTATCATTTCAGCCGAAAGCCGTCCACTGCTCCCGAGCTGTACTACTCCCTGTCCAGCTTGAAGGAGGCCTCTTCAAGCTCGTTCACTTCGACTGGTTTCTCGTTTCTCCCATCGGTACGCATATTATTATGCGTCATTAGATTTATTAAGTTTAATTTAGTGTCATATTCTCCACCTTGTATAGTACCCTTCTATTTCAATATTTGTTATTTAGTTTACTGCTCGAAAAGTCTGCAGTGTTTCTCGCAATCCACTCGTATTTATTCGGTGACATTCGCCGAGGATGTGGATCAACTAGTTGCTGAAAGTTCAATGTAATGCAATTTCTAATTTAAGCTAAAACTGCTAGCTACTTTCATATTAGTCAGTCTACTTTTGCTGCCCTGGACCTATATAATTTGGTTTGGGTGCTACATGTTTTACTCTTCCATTTTATCCAACCGTCACGTTATGATTTACTCTCTGTTTCTTCATGCCTTTGTATATGATTAAAAACAGCTCAATTATTAAGTTACTGAGCCATTAAATATTCTTATGCATGTACCTAGGTAGCTAGGTGACTAGTAGCCCTCTTCAGTACCTACCACGAGGCAGTATTAGGGTCAACGCCGAAATATCTAGGTCTCATCAAGTATGTGTATGACAGATTAACTTATTACAAGGACACCTATTATGTTTAAACCTTGCTTTATCGATGTCAATTACGTTTTATACTATCATAGTACCTACAGTAAAAGGCTTACATGGTGTGCACACGACTTGTAAAATGAAGCAACCGAACATAATATACGACCCCTTGATACGAGCACCACTCAAATAACAAAGCATATTAACTAAACGAATAAAAATGTTCTCTTTTTGAAAGCTCTGCCTCATAACAACTCATAAACAGCCCATACAACCCACTTACACAACATACTTTCCATAAATAAAGCACTTTTTCAGGGAAAACTTTCAGTGGGCCATTTCCCATGGGTGTTGGGTCGAACAAGAGAAACGTCTGTGTCCCATTTAGCTCTGCGAAAGTATGAAGCGAGTAGCTCGCTCCCAGTGGAACGAATTAGAAGTAACTGTCGCCGAAAATTGGGGATTGTCATAAAAAACGGGGTTTGAGTTTGTGTGCTTGGCTTTAAATTTTAGTGTGTAGGTGTGTTTTATTAAGGCTGTCTTTGAGATCCTACTTTTGTGCCGTGGGTTCAGGATTAATATTGATTTTGTTGTTATCGCGAAACGACTACGCGAACTGTTAAAATTGGCAACACTCGTTTAAGTTTATCTCTGAAAACAGTCATATCTACACGATTGAGAGATTTTTTTATTAATTCAAATCCATCTTTCATAAGGAAATATTGAGAAAACTGCTTCAAAATTTGTGTTTCTTCCCAATGCGCTTAAGATTTTCTTTCAAAATATGCTTTGAATGACTACAGTGTGGTTTTAGTCATTGAAGTACTCAAATGGATGTAGTTCGAGTAATATTGCTGCAGATTGCTCATTAATAAATTGCTATATTTATCAATCTGTAATCAGGAAATAAACTGCTGCAAAATGTTTCTTTCTTTCTCATTCGCCGGAGTTTTCCTCTCAAAATATTTTCAGAACGACCACGATGTTAGTTGGTAATGGTCAGAACTAACCTTCTGTTTTCTTGTGTCAAAATCCATAATGAGTTCCAAATAAAAAATAAAGAATGGTGTATGAACTTTACAAGCTCCGTAAAGGTACTTGCTTATAATAACAAAATACCTGTATACCTACTTACTAAGAGGAAACTTTTCCAGTAACTTGGTTATTGGCTTAACTTTGTTTACATAAAGTCTCAAGTTAAGCTGTCTTATAACAAAAACAACAACAAAAAATGTTTGTCGTTTCTTATAAAAAAGTTGTTTTTTTTTTAACTAATTACATTCGGAGTTTTTTTTTTACGTATAAGTCACAGTTTTTATGCTTTTAGAATTTGATGGAATCATTCATGATTCAAGATGACACCTTCGCTACATGTAGAAAATCTTATTGATGTTATAATGAAGAAAATACATTTATTTAGCACAGACTAAAAGGCACATAATATAATATACATTAGATAAAAAAATTAAATAAAAATTTAAAAGTGTGATGTAAGAATTAGCAGGAAAGTGTGCCTCAGGGCTGCGCCAAAAAGGCACAGTTCAGCAAAAATGTCAGACAACTAGAGCCTGACGCTAGTTTTAACTGGACCTGAGGTGTGAGGTGACGGATGTAAATCAGTTTTATACCGCAACGTGACGTGTGTGTATGCATACTTAAAATTCAATAAGCAAATCCTTTTATGTAAATGTTAATGCCTCAAAACCACTACTTTAATCACACTAATATAATAAAGGCGAAAGTTTGCGAGTGTGTTTGTATGATATTTGGCACACAGATAGTTTATAACCAGGATTAGGATACTTTTTAACCCGATATTCCCTCGGGATCGACACTTATGCGGGTGAAACCGTGGGGACGCAGCTAGTCATCATATATAGCAATGGATTAGCAATATCCTACAAAATGATTTAGATTGTGATTGATCGTGTGTTACGCAATTAGGGTGCTCTTCAAAATTGATTTTCCTTTAATGATAACTATTGTTTTACAAAAGTTCTGACTCAGTACCTACTGCGAAAACAAGAAGAGAAAAAGCATTTTATTTTACCCACGACAACCATTGACGACCTCTCAACTATTGTCCTTCCATTAAACATTTATCAAAAGTATTTCACGCCTGCCACGAAATTCTTAAAGACGTCGCAATATTACGATACGGAGTCGAAACCATCGCTTGTCAACGGCACCATTACTCATAGAAATAAGCAATCATCTGGAGCACCCCTTTTTAATTATGCAAAATCTGTGCCATTCATTAACCCCCCTCTCTTCTTCTCCCACTTCAGCCCCCTCCATTATCTCTGAGGAATGGACAAAATTATTTACTTGGAAATTATGAAAAATATATAAGATAGATTGCGCAATCTGTTTCAATTTTTGCCGAGTGGTGAGCATTTGCCATTGTTCCGTTGCGTTGCGGATTTTAAATTGGACAGGTGAGGGTAGAAGAATTTTTCCGATATTTATCATGCTTAAGTTTTTGTGAGGAAAAGTTTTTTGCGGGGCTGGAAGTTGACAGTTGCTTTATTGTGTATTATTGTTATGCCAAAAAACTCTAAGTAAATAATATCCTCGGCTATTTATCATCATTAAAGTGGTAACATTATATTTCTTGAGTTGTAGAAATAACAGTAAGTACAAGATTCTCAGGCTAGATGGAGCGACGATCTTCGCAGGATGGCTGGTAGCAGCTAGATGAGAGTTGCCGAAAATCGAGTTGAATGGCGTGCAATAGGAGAGGCCTATGTCCAGCAGTGGACTGCTATCTGCTGATGATGATGATGATGATTAGACCCTTGTACACACACGTTTTTCTTGCCGTGAAAAAATACGTTTTATTCGCCGTGTGTAGGCACGGTCGTCAGTTTTGTATAAATCATTATGGAAGCTTGTTGACGGACACGTTTTTTCTTCGGCACGGTTTCTTTACGGTACGGTGTATACCATAAAGAAACCGTGCCGTGTAAAAAGGGCCTGACTCATCTTTATTGCTGCTTAACTAGCATTACTCCAGACAATTTTGCATCGCTCCAGTTTATTGTCTACGAATTACTAAAATGAGCTATTTTCCCCAAGTGACTAACAAATCATACGCGAATACTGGCGATATTTAATATCTTAGGCGATTACTCGGTAATATCGGGGATATTAATTCTCTGTTTTCTAACTAGAATAAATGCGCTAGAATCGAACTTATATCATTATGTATTAAGGGCAAATTTTTCAATCGACAGGTAATTTTTATTCGTATAATAAAATTGACGTCTGACAGATTTTGTACGGAAGAACTGTCAAAAATTCAAAATTATTCCTCGGATAAAATTATCTGGCGGTAAAAAAATTTGCCCATAATTTACTTATAGGAAAATCAAACTCTTTTGAAGTAGTTTATTATCTTGCCCCCAATGATATGATGACATTAAAAAAGATTCCTATTCACATGATTAGGTTGGCACTGTGGATTATCACTGAACGTTTACTCGGTGTCTAAATGTTTTTTGGAGAGTTTTACAAATTAAAGCTTATTGAATAGAATTATAGAACTTAGCCATATTTGCAATGACGTAGCTAAGAACTCCTTGCTAGGAGACTAGGTATTTCTCTGATAGTTAGGTATGGCCAGGGAATCTTTGAGAAAAGGGCCAATTACTTCTAGTTATACGTACAGTTTGGCTTAACAGGTCTTCAACTTCTGATGTGGCCGTGGTCACGTGCAAATCCATCTACCCCATAAATTCAGCTGTACCTAAATCCAATACAATTGCTAGCTAGTATCAGTCAAAAAACATAGATCACTAAATTAACTTCACACCAACAAAATACTCTATCACCACCCGATTATCAATTCAACCCGTTAGCTAGTGGGATGTCAATATTCATTTAGTGGCTTGGCCACAGTGTGCGCGTGATTTGTCGTCCCCCTCTCACCCCGCAGACGCGCCGAAGGGAGGGGACACGTGGTCCGAATACAAAATCGCGACGAATTTCGTCGACGGCCGCCAATTGATGTCGAAAATCGTTTGTGTTATTAATAATTCGGCATTCGTCTCGTAGATTTCGCTTTGATTTATATGGTGATGGGTGTGCGTTTGTTTTGTTTTTGTATTATGATGTCTCTCGGTCAGGAAATCGAGGAGATATACAATCATGTTTCTCTCCCTTTTGATGAGCAGCGGGGCAATTGCGTAACACGCTATCAGTAGAAATGGGTTTCATTTTGACAGTGCAACAAAATTCATTGCGTTATTTATATTGTTGACCGGACAAATTTTTCGAACGTATGAAGCAATGAATTAGCAATATCCTTCAAAACCATTCAGATTATGATCGATCTTGTGTTACGCATGGATAAAGTGCCGTTTACAATTCTGAATATTTTTAATGCCACTAAGAAATCATCAATATCGGCCAATAGATTACGAAAAATCGTATTTGTTATTATTATTTGTTTTATAATATAATTATTATCTTAGCGATAAGACCGCCCATTGTGTCATCCATTGTAAGGTTTCTATATTTATGTCTGTAATTTATATGGTGTACATAATAAAGAGTATTCTATTCTATTCTATTATTCTAGAATAGAATAAAATACTCTTTATTATGAACACCATGTGAATTACAGATATTCGATAGTCGTTACATGTCGTCAGAAACCCGAAGGTCTTACCAAGGGGTATCGTATTACCCAGTAACTAGGTTGTGGAGGGCAGATAAGGCAGTCGCTCCAAGTAAAATACCGTTATTCAGCTGCATCCGGTTTGACTGGAAGCCAACCCCAAAATAGTTGCTAAAAGGCTAAGCAGATATAGATATATTTATGAATTAAAGATATAAAAGTAGAAAATTATATTGTGGTGTCAATAGAGAGAGAGAGGTTTTTATTGACTGTGTAAACTTTTACATAACACCATCGTATTATTCGTGTACAAACAACTTAAAAGATGTCTTTTTAACAATATTTTTACTTTTTACAGATTTCTCTCAGTACATGGGCGACATGGATTTACAAGACTACAAGGCAATGGCCGGTGGAACTGACAGGTCAGTGCAATACTTAAAAAAAAAAGATACTTAACTCAATAATATTTTAAACGGACATTCTTTCTTGGATTGGCGTTTAGTCGGACCTCTAATCAGCCGTAGCACTGAATAATTGCGCGCGCTTTTCACATGTCATTCACTACAGCTATACATGTAATTTTGCGTCCAGGATGCATGTTGTATATCAAATGTTTACTTTCCGAGGTATTGGTTAAAATATTAGGTATGTGTCACACTTACATATTAAAAAAATAAAACATAGAAAATAAAAATAAATAAGGGACTACCCTTGAGGCATGCATACGTTATCCATTAAAAAAAGAATTTTGCAAATCCGTTTATATGAGACGGAGTTATGCACGAAAATACATTTAAAAAAATATATATAAGAAAACCTCCTTTTTTGAGGTCGGTTAAAAATGTGATTTTAACAATTTATTAGTAAAATTAGTAACGATTTTCTCTCCAAAGCTCCTGATTCCGAAAAAGTAAAGAGAAAATTACATCCAACTGTTTTTTTTGTGTGTTGATAAATAAAACTGTTAGTAGAGGTATTCAGGGTTTATTATATTTTTTATAATCGCCATTACATCTTGTCGAGTCTATACTAACTGGAGGCATAAGCGGAAAAGGAAGTGGCCCAGTGTGACCATTATTTACATTAGTGTTTCCATTACAATTATAAAAATATAATCAACTGTTCCATAAAAAAAATTAATACCTTCTCGACCAAAATGTATGGGACAGCTGATTATATTGGATCACGATTAAGATGTTGGTCCCATGGAGAAAGTTATTCAGTTTGATATTCTGCATCACACCCTTAAATATAACCACATTATTACCAATACACGCTATTATGTAAGGTCTATCTATTCATACACGAAATCTCTTAAGGGGTCATTGCATTCATCATTACAAACAACTTTTACTATAGGACCAAGTCTGAAGTCGCGAAACCTGCTGTTCCCTACATTTATGTTCGCATAACTCGTCGAAATACATGGTACAGTAGATTTTTTTTGCGATTTCACGTTTTGTCCTATAGCAAAAAAGTTGTTCATAATGATGAGTACAATGACCTCTTCAGATATTTAGTGTATGAATAGATAGATCTTATATACTTCCATTAAAATGAATTAACTAGTTAAACATTACAATTTATTTGAATGCTTCATTTCCATTGCATTAAAATTCCCTTTTATTCATTCAATACTGCGTTCTTTCAAGTCAAAAATACAAAATCACATTCATGATTGAGAAGTTGACGTCAATCACAAAGAATGACAATAAAGAATGCAGTACGATGGAAATATCAAAGGGAAAAAAGTGACAATGAAACTGTCAACAATAACATTTTAATCAACATGAAAGCTTGTAAATAAATATCAGCATCCCTAGAACATATACGAGTATGCTTGCAAGGTCTCAAGGACCCTCCGATCTGCTTCCATTTATTCACTACAGTCATCCATCTTGTTTTTCTTTTTTTTTTTTGTCGTGTATCCTCGCGCCGGGCTTCGTCAAAGTGCAATATCATCAAATCACTGTAAAAGAAGTTTCATGATTTGAGGGGCGCAGGGGGATGAAATATTACAACTGGAAAGGTTCGCTTCAGAAAGGACGAGTTGGTGGGGTATGGGACGTAGACGAAGCGAAAATATGGTGGGCTATGGTCTACTTTATGCACAGTCGAGTTTGCAGTGCCTTTCGTAAGAGGTTAGAGCTTTTTTTAGCTTGGATCTGTTGATTGAACGTTGCCCTTAGTGCTTACATGCAAACAAAAATATTAAAAAAAACGGGCAATTTCGTAGCCAATTTCAGGGCCGACTGAATTTAGATTGCCATCGAAATGCTAAGAAGATATAGAAAATTATTGATATTATTATGATACAGTACGGAAAATCTTACTGGGGCGAAGTCAAAGACAAAGACACAAAGAGATAGCTTTCAAATGAAAGAAAAAAAAAATCTACTTATAAAAAATAATGTTCATAGCTTATGAATACAATTTTAAAAGAATATGCACGAAAATATTATATTCATCAAAAATCAAAATATTTTATTTAACATAAACCGACATGGGGCACTTATGAAACGTCAGAAGCTAGGTGCACGGTTCCAATTGGTCGTTTCCTATGGAGAAGAACCGGCAAGAAACTCCACGGTTAGATACTCTTTTAAAAATAATTGGCTTTTACAATGTTTTCAAATTACAGTAGGTATGGGAGGAAGTATAGGCCTGTCAACATTAGATGTCATGTTTAGATTCTAATGGATCCTCTACTTTCTAAAATATATATTTTAGCTTTCAGTACAGCACCTACACATCGTTTTTAGTGTCGGCGTCTTATGCCGAGTCACTCAGGGCGTATTTCATGCTACGTCGACTCACGAAATGATATTGTCGGGAATATGATTCGTGTGTAACAAATGTATTATGTACTTCGACCTTTGAGGACGTCGGATCGGTTCCCGGACGTTGAATGCAATGCGTTTATTTATTCAATCGTTTGGTATAAGTAAACAGTTTTGCTAGTTGTTTGTGGAACTGTGGAGCTTTGAGTTGTGCTATTGGTTCTGGGTATTTCGGCTTTTCATTGAGCATATATTGGTTTTTGTAGCACATAAAATGTGTACCTTCGAGTGTATTTATTCAAGTCTACGTAGTGCAATAGATAGGAAATGTGGGGCCTAAATAAATTATGATTCATTGAAATGGTTCTGAAATATAATTCCAACGTGTCGTACCGCAACTAAAACTCATTATACCCTTATCGAATCATAAACCCAGTCTCACATTAACCGTGACTTATAAAATACTGAAACCATTTCAAGATGTTATAGTTTTAGTGTACGTAGCAACTCGTAGCCGTGTAGCCGCGTAGCTGACAGCCACCATTAGGGCTACGCCGTAGCACGTACTTGTAGCCTTCACTAAACATAAAGTAGACAGACATTCGAGTGAAGATTTTAAACGTTGATGTTGAAGCTAGTGATGTTTTTATGTTGATGTTCAGAAGGTGTTTTAAAAATCTTAATGAAAATACTTTATATTAAAATACAGTAAGTTTTAGTCACTCCTTTTTTGAAAGTATATTTTAGATATTTTATTTTTGGATTTGATCGGTAAATGGGTTTTTGAATTTTGTCGCAAGTCTGATATTGTATAATCAGAGTCAGGGTGTTTTTGGGTACATGTATTTGACTAAAAACGCACACACGATACAGAAGAAATCCTAGTGTACGATGACATGTGACATTCACCAAATTGCACTGGGCCTGCGTGGTGAATGATGGCGCATTGCCTCTTAATGTGCGTCCACACTGTGTAACATAACATGTTATTAAACATAGTTATATAACATGTTTCTATAGAGAGGTTAGCAATGTTAAATAATGTGGACTTTTTTTTTTTTATTTGAAATGGACTTGCTCTTGACTCTAGGCTAGGTCAAAGGTGACGGGTATAACATAATCTAGACGCACCCTTAGAGAGAGGAGGCCTGTGTCCCAGCAGTTGAATGTTATAGGCTGATAATGCATAGCAACAACCTTTTTTAGAAGGAGCCTATGTCCAGCAGTAGTCTATTATAGGCTAGGTCACATCATGGATGAAGGAACTGATGGTAGGGTAGGTACTGACGAGCGCGCCCGTGTATTCACGTGTGTCCAGTGTGGCACATCTGCCCTGCGCTCTAATATTATGTTGGTATATTGTTGATAGAGCATTTAAGTTACAGGTGATTGGAGCTTATTAAGAAATAAATAAAATAAAAAACTTTATTGAAATAAATTTGTGTTACAAAAACCTATGAAGACTCTGAAACCCAAACTAGGTAAAAACCTGTATGTCAGATTTCAGCGCCTTCACCCAATTCATTATATGATATTTTTATTTATACCCAACTAAGATTTTTAAAGAACACGATAAGTTTGAGCATGCAGAAATTACAATAGAGATAGAGTAATAGAGGGTATTGAAAATGTAGTGTGAAAGTAGTGTGTTGATGTGGAGTGTGGGTGTGGATCGTGGTTGTGTGTGAGGGTGTGTTCACTTAATAAGATTATGTTAGCAATATTAAACCCAAGCAGTTGAAAGATGCATTTCGAAAACAGTCGGTAAAATCGAATAGGATTCACAATGATAGGTACAACCGCGGGCAATAGCGGTCGACCACTTTGTCCTTAGTAGTAAGGTTGAAAAGTGGTCCACCGCGAGTGTCCGCGATGGTACGTTAGAAATCAAGTGATACGGAACAATATGCAAACTTAAACAGCAATACAAAAACTTCAGGTTTTATGTTGTAAAGAATACCCTGCGTAATGTTGCCCACTTATACATTTCAGTAAATACACGCAATGAAATTACAAGCTACTTTCATGAGATTAAGCGATCCCATTGGTGCTGCCAGCCAGTGTCTTTTAAATAGCGGTAACTAGTGTTTAACTATAAGCAAACATTGAAGGAAGAAGTAATTTAACGCGCTTTTTTCATCTCGACGACAAATATTTCCGTTCACGAGTCGCGACCGCTTGTGACTTACGCCAGATATTTATACTCCGCTCCAACGTAAGTAACTTCATGCGTAAAATCATTGTTCGCTGGCCTATTAATCAGAAAGTCCGCTTCAACAGTATTTTGTATAAACAGCCATTTGATCTATTTATTACCAATATTACATGCTGAGCTCCTTAACGCGACACGTGTTGTGTTTATTTTTTACTAGCTACGCCCCGCGGTTTTACCCGCGTAAATGTCGATCCCGAGGGAACATCGGAATAAAAAGTAGCATATTATGTTAATCCAGAGTGTCAGCTACCTCCATACAAAATTTTATCAAAATTGATCTAGCCGTTTGAGCGTGAAGAAGTAACAAACATAAATAAACATACCCTCACACAAACACACCCTCACAAACTTTCGCCTTTATAATATTATTAGTTTGATTAGACTTACTACTACTATTTATTTCGTTAATTTATTTACTTCTTATTTATTAAATACATTTTTAAATATTTTTGTAAAAAACATTTAAAAATAAAAAAATAGTAGTCCGCCCGTAATCGGGAGAAGGTCCAAGCTACTGGTGGTTAGGGCTGCAGGGACAGTAACCTCGTCACAATGCGAGCCGTATCAAGGAGTACTGCCTGCTGAATTAGATCCTTGATCCAACCGCCTAACGAGAGCCTCGAGAGATGTTTATCGAGGCTTTTGGTCGTCAGACCATTGGCCGATACGACTATCGGCGCAATGATAGCCGAGCTCAAATTTCACATGTCAACAACCTCGTGTGCTAAGTCGAGCTATGTAATTTGTTTCTCTTTCTCAGCTTTCACGAGGTTTTCGTTATATGGAATGTTACTACTACTTGTTATGGAGGTACTTTGGTTAGAAGAAAGGTTGATACCGATAATATCCTACAAAAGTCCAATTTGGTCTACTCTTTTATATTCTCTTATCAACTAACTGTAAGGCATTATTTTGTGTTTGTCTGGGATTCCAGATTAGCACTTCTTCCCATTGATCAAATGCAGCCTATACTTATTCTGATTCAAAATTCAAAGCCAACTCACAACTGCAAACAAAATCCAAACACCAGACGTCAAAGAAGCAGACAACTTCCAACTCGAATACAACCATAAGATTGCAAAAGTCTCCTACCAGGCGTTCATCAATAACAGAAACTATCTTTAGCCAAGCCAAGGCAAGGAAGCAGGCGGATCGATAACCAATCAGCCACGGCCGCTAGAATTACCTGGGCCCCTGATTAGGTGCCGCGATCTCTGTAGCTACAGCAGACGGTCAATAAACTGAAGATGACGCCCCTTCTCTTCATATTTTCTCTCGATAACTATTAGGTGTTAACTTTAACGGTGTTTTGTCGCGTAATGTTTTGATGGGGAGAAGGATTTTCTAGTGGAGATTGGTTTCGGGCAATAATAAGGCAGGTTGATAGGAGTGTCTTGCTGAAAATGAGTAACCTCTAAAGAAGCGTTTGGATCTTTAAAAAACCTTGCCAGATATGCAATGATAATTTTTACAAGGCACAAGGCACACGCAGTGCAGAATCTTCGGTGTTATGTCGAGTAATATTTTGACGGGGAGGGATTTTCTTGTAGATATTTTTTTATGGTACTAAAAATATAGCAGGTTGGTGGGAGGGGGAGGGCTGTGTTCTTGAAAATTGTTAAACGATGTTTGGCTTCTTGCAGAATTTATTAATTCTTACGCAATGACAATGCTTACAAAATAAATATTAAGGCAGAATCTTCCTCTTCTTCACATAGGTAGTGAATAAGTTTTCGTCATCAACTTTTTCTAGTTGCCAAATGGACGATAAAAAAACTTGTTCGTACTCTGATTTTCCTGTTGAGATCAAAATAGACATGCTTATATTAAACCCTTTGTGACGTGTTTATTTTGATCTCGTTATGGCCGTAGGAGAAAATATATTATTGTGGTTTTTGATTAGAAAACATGTATAACATCTTATTTCGTAGTGTGTATAGATTGAAAAGGTATCGACACTGTCTGCGTCTGTACCACTCAAAGACACTTGTGAAGAAAATCCCCCTCATCATTATCTGAAGCGTTCGGGACAGTTTCGAGTAGAATGTCTATCTCACTTGTGTATTAGATAGTTGGGACGCTCACACATTCATTGACGCTTCCTTGTGATTGTGATGTGAGGGGTGACGTATGCTGGTCAATCAATGAAGGGTGTACGTTAAACAACAACCTTTATTATTGGAAAACTTGTTTATAAATAGGCATACATTTGATTCTACACTAACTGCGCCTTGCGGTTTCACCTGCATATCCCGTGGGAATATTGATAAAAAGCATCCTGTGTGTTAATTCTGCGTATAAACTATATGTGTGCCAAATTTCATCCAAATCCGTTCAGCCGTTTGTGCGTGAAGAAGTAACAAACATACAAACACACTCGCAAAATTTCGCCTCATAATAGTAGTGTGATGTGATACTCAAGTACCTGATTATTATTTACTCAGTTGCAGCTTTGTACTTAACATGCAAAAATCTGAGCGGCATTTCTCGTAATTTAAAGAACATTCATCTCAATCTGTCAAAAATACCTCTAATTTTATTTCTCTTCATTTTTGACAAGTTTTTGACATTTGTTTGTAACCGACATGAGACTGCGAATAGATTTTGAACGTTTTAAATTATGAGAATTATCCTCCTGCTTATACATTTATTGTCGTACATACGTAGTGTGTTAGTTGTGAGTAGAACGTTCAAAGTCTCGTTCACTCACTCACCCTCGTATAATACTCGTTGAGGGCACTTGGCAGCCCTCTGACGAAGTACTTGTGTAGGGATCTTGCCTAGAAAAGACAAGGATGATGATATTTTCTAAAAGTCTTGCAAGACGATTTAAATCAATGCTTGCAAGTTAATCTGTAATCACCTTTACATCAAGTTGCTGTTCATTCTAACATTAATGTTATTGTAAGTATCATGTGAAATGTATCGAAAAAAAATTTATGAAATCAACATCATAAATTAATGTTAGGTAAATAGGTATAGTTTAAAGAAATAGGTAGTAATTTCAGATAAGCATAAGAGAATAATAAATATTAAAAGCATAAAAACATAGCCAAAACACATCTTCACTTTCCCTACTAAATCAACAACAAAAATAATTCGATCCGACCAAACTGCCATAGATACAAAAAGTTGTCAGAAACTGTGTCCCCAGTACGAACAGGCGCTCAACATAGCAGACTATTGTTATTCGTTATCGTGACATTTCAATTGAAACTTTCCGTGGAACCTTCGAGAAGATGGTTTTATTTGTGGCGGAACAAACTGTCTTTGCTGCATGAGGTTTTAATAAAACATGAGATGAAGATCATTAGTTGGGGGGTTATGTTAAATTGGGGCTGAGATGGAATTTTCTTAGGATAATGGTAAAATGCGGTGTGGTGGTCTGCTCAGTATTTTAAATTAGTCTTATACAATAATTATTTACCAACTAAATAATTATAAGATATTTTTGTAAGGGTTTTTTTTCAATCACTTTCTAGGCTAGTATTGTAAGGTTCTTTAGTTAAACAATTTTAATTTGGTATGGAAACAGTTGGATGCAAAGGGAGAGGTAAACCAAACCAAAGCTGGTGGATAAATGACACGAAAGAAAAGTCTGCCTTTTCTTTTAGGTATATCTTTGTTTATTAACCAGAAAGAAAACAGACGAGAACGTTTCTATGGAGAAACGACCACCCGCATTTTAAATAGAATCATGATCTTACATGTTTCGCCAAGAACTGGCATACAAATATTTAAACACGTTAACCTGAAAAAAATTAAAAAGATAGTTACATTATTTTTTTTTAATTATTATTCTAACATGTCTAATAATATTGACACAAACAATGGCGTATACATTCTTTCCAGTCAAAATAAAAAATATAATACCTGTAACAAAACGTTATGTTACTACAGAATTCTTAACATAATGCTCAGTTGAAATCATTAGGAAACCAACCAGCGAACTCTTTAAAACATACATTATGTACTTGATATGCCCAAAACCACTAACTAATTCGGAATAAAGCCATCGGCTGAAGACTATGGCCGTCAATGCTATCTATTATTAAAATCAAGGCATAACCTAAAGCCGGTGTAGGGACAGTTTTCAATTAAGGTCGGTTTGCAGCCCAATGTATAGACAATGTGTTTGGTAAATAGTGTTTTTGTTTAGGGAAGATGAAGGTGTTAGTTACATTATGTGTTCTGACAAGGGGTGTAAGCGAGGATATTGTAGGCCCGTGTTTCGTGAATTTCTATCGCCATTGTTATAATCCAAGTGCCCGAGTGTAGTATAAACAAATACCCCCTTACTAATAAACGTATTATATCAGATTCAAATTCTTACCCCCGTGGGAAGAAAGCCATAGTTTATGTATTTATGTTTGAATGGTACATAGGTACTCCCCGTTGACTCTTTCAACATAACTCGCATAAGGCGTGTCTCATACAGTGGCTGTCCGCAAGGCAACTAGAAGCGACACATCTTTAAAAAACTACTAATAGCTAAAATGGAGACGGATTATGGTCTATTCCTTTCTCCCTTCATTGATATGAAATTGACAAGGACAGGTAGTATTTTTAGAGCGTTCGTGAATGGAAAGTTTAAACAAATAGAGGTATAAGTGGTGCAAATAACGAGGTCCTATTCATTACCATCATCAGCCCGGAGCAGTTCCAAGATGGATAAAGGGTTCAACTCCTATTATTAAATTTACAAAATGCCTCAACCTATTTTTAGCGTCGGGTACCCGCCGCCGGGTACCCGGGAAGTGATTTGTATGGCGGCGGGCGGTCAAAAGGTTAAAAAAAGACGATTTTGTTGGGTATTTTCCTTCTCCGTAATATGCTTACCATGTGGGTAGGTGAGTTATTTGCTGTGTGCATATGGACGAGATTATTCTTTGGTTATTTTTGTGTTTCTTTGAAATGATATGCGTTGTCTTATGCCAAATTTTTGTCCGACTATTAAAAACAAAAGGCTAATACTAGTTTTACGTAGCCATTGGGCAGTTGCCCGCCAGACACAACACCCGTCTGGTCGGAGGATCCTCCCTTTTCTATAGAGTATGAGTGAACTTTACACCCTGTTCCTCATACCTCTATACTGGTGACCCCGAACATGAACGTCAGCGCAGCCTTCGTGCAAATACTTCAGCGTGACGTCATCATCATCACTCCCGCAAGCTTTAGAGCGGCGAGTCACCCAGCCAGCCCAGCACCCACGGCTTCAACGGGTATCCTGACCACCAGCATGCAGCGACCGCGCATACCTGGTCATCACCCTCAGCCTCATCAGCAACCTTGGCACAGCACACTGCACCTTCGGCCGGTCTACAAGCAGAGCCCTTAATAAGCCTCTCCTGGTCGACGCCAGCAGTCAGCCTCAACCCGGCGCTATACCTCATCCGACGCACTGGAGCATAACGCAGCGCCACCCCGACTCACTGGGGACATCTTCGCAGACAGTTCCGACTCACCGTGAACTATGCGGCAACCGGTTCCGACTCACTGGAACCTCAGCTGGCCTGGCAAGCATCGCAAGATACAAGACTCAGCCCACTATCGACCTCCGGTCTCCGGGGGGGAGTGATGTAGCGGTATCTACAACGCCACATGCGAACAACGCGTCATACTGACGTCACGCAAATCCTGCATCTCGCAAGCAGAGTTTACCGCGCAACTAGCATAGATACAACGGCCCGAAATTAATCATTGGGCAGTTGCCCGCCAGACACAACACCCGTCTGGTAGGAGGATCCTCCCTTTTCTATAGAGTATGAGTGAACTTTACACCCTGTTCCTCATACCTCTATAATGTCATCGAAATTTGGAATTTGCCTTTTTTTTTTTTTCAAAATATGCTTACCATGTCGGTAGGTGAGTTAATTGTTGTGTACTTATGGACGAGATTATTCTTTGGTAATTTTTGTGTTGCTTGAAATTATATGCGTTGTCTTAATGCCAAATTATTACCCGACTATTAAAACGGAAGGGCAAATGTATTATTTTTACGTAAAGCAACTTGGGAATTGCCATTGTTTTTTTCTAGCAAAGATAATGGTTATAGAGATGCCTATCTTTTTTTATTGCTATTTGGGCCTGCTCTTGACCTCGATCACGCCTGATGGAAAGCGATGGATGAAGTCGATGATTCTCCGGCTATACTTAAATAATAATCATAGAAGGAATTTTCATTTTGCAGAAATAAATATAGTCATTTGATTTGATACAATAATCCGAAACACAATTTTAACTGGGTATATTAAAATACCATCAATATTGTTTCACTTATGTTGTAATAAAAAACTTTTTTTTATACGAGTAGGTATTTCAAAATGAAAAATCAATACTCGTAGTGTTTCACTTATGTTGTAATAAAATACTTATTTTTATAGGTGTTTCAAAATGAAAAGCCGCCATTTATCAGTGCAGCGTTAATTACTAGTTACAATGCTGCAATGTAGGGTCGCTCAAAGGTAACATTCGAAATTTTAATTAAACTGGAAAACGTGCCCTATTGATTCACTACTCGCGTCGCGTTCAGGGTTGCCACACTTTCTAAAATTGCTTTCGGATTTATTTTATTATGTGTAGTGCTACGTAATTTTGGAAAATACAGAGTGGCAATAGCCGCAGAAATGTTCGTCACTTATTCCGATTGTTCACTTATTTATTACACTAGGAAAAACAAATGGTATTAGGCGCTTTGAAAATCATCGTCTAATTTCGGAAATACTAACGCTCGATGATGAGATCTAATAATCCTCCTGACAGGTTTCGGTCGCGGTGCCCAATCTCAACGGAGATTAGCCAGGTACGCAGGAGTTATTCGAGTGCACGAGTGTGTGCGTAATCACAGGTGCACTCTCTATTCCTTTATTCTCATAGTTGATCGGACGGCAATCCGACACGACCGGAGAGAGATCAGGCGCAGTACTAACAGTTTTCCGAGGCAAGAGGGTAACACACCTCCAAACTATGGGTTGCTACTGAGAAATTCCTAATGGAAAAACCCAATAACACTGGCCGACCTGGGAATCGAACCCAGGACCTCACGCTCAACAGTCACGCTTGCGACGACGAAACCAACGCAGTCAACGGGTAGTGAGATCTAATATAGAGCTGTTAAAACCATGGAAGTATGTACGTGTCTATTTTTTATGACCATTATTACAAAAATCTTTTAGTACAGTTTTACGAATTTGGACTAATAATAAATGACAAACTGTCCTGAAACATTAATTATTGTGCAAACTACAGTGTTCACATTAACTTCGACAAAAAAAAATACACTTAGAAGAAATCTCGGGCTAGATTATTCCGCCACAGCATACTTAGTATGAAAGTGTCACAACCCTACGAGTATTTGACGTTGACAGCTTGTAATACATTAATTAAAATGTTGTCGGTTGCGCTTCGATTTTATAGTTTTCCATATAATTTAGGTACTATATAAGGACTGCCACAAAAGTACATAAAAATAGTAAAGAAAATTTATAAAAGGTGCAAAGCCAAAGTTAAATTAGGAAGACAAGGAAGACCTTTCGAAGTACAACGTGGAGTTCGACAAGGCGACCCGATATCACCGAACCTTTTTACTGCTCTCCTCGAGATCATTTTCCGTAACTTGGAATGGGATTTTGTAGATATCAACGTTAATGGTGAAACATTGAACCACTTACGCTTCTCAGGTGACATCGTACTGATCTATGACAACCATACACACCTAGAACACATGCTGCAATCTTTAGATAGAGAGAGTAGAAAATGTGGATTGTCTATGAATCTGACTCACAAATGACCAGCTGCAATGAAAAAAAATCAGCTGTTCCCTACATTTTGACGAGTTATGCGAACATAAATGTAGGGAACAGCTGATTTTTTTTCGCGATTTCAGGATTGCTCGCATAGTAAAAGTTGTTCATAATGATGAGTACAATGACCCCTTGAGAGGAAAACGGTGATTAAAATTTCACCCTCTATAATTTACACTAACTTCAATTTTACAGTTTCCTTTGTACATCGTTATTGCGTTTGATTGGACATTTTGTGGTCCGTGCTGCAAAGAATATTATTAAATATTCCAGCGTTTGCGAACTGGTTTTGACTAGACTGTGGTTCTTTTAGAATTGAATTGGCAGTTAAATTGACTTTACCTTGTAGAAATGTTAAAATGATTGAAATAGAAATGAAACATTTTTGTTGAAAATTAAAATGAGACATAACATGATTGGTCCATTAACTTAAAAAAGAATAAGAAATTGCGTTCAAACTTGCGTAACATTTCGTGTACAAAATTATTTACCTATCAAACGACAGGGCTCATTTCTCGGAAATTCTAATTGGTATAAAACACGTAATTTGTTTTGAATCAAAACCTGAAAATTCTAAGAATTATTGATAAGCAGAAAACAGAAACGTCCTCTGAGGTACTATTAAAATTAGTAAGTCGTGAAATAGAGTAATTATTAGGGCTGTCTTTTGTTGTTAGGCTGAATAAACAATAATGTTTTCAGTCTGTGGAAACTATGGCACTGTAAAAGTTGCCTGCAAAAAGGAACCTTATATTAAGCAAGCTGGCAGAAAAAATATTCTGGTTGCATTCGATTAGTCGAGCGAATTTAGAATCAGTTTTAGAATTTAAAAAGTATTGCTTCTTATTTAGAGGCCGTCTTCACGAGCGAGAGAATCGCGGCGATATTATCGTCGTGCCACGTATTTCTATACACTCTCTTACAACGTGCCTCCACACGGCAATATCATCGCGGCGAAAATTTGAAGGCAATGCGAAACTATCGCCGCGATTCTCTCGCTTGTGGAGACTTCCCCTTAGCGGTCGCGGAGTAGGAAATGCCCGTAACTTCGGTTGAAACTACGGATCTACCCCCTTACTAATAAACGTAGTATATCAGATGTTAGTTAGACACCAATTTTTCTCTTTCAGTCGTCAGAAATTTGACTTTCGAAAGAAGAAGACAAAGCGTTGTGTAAATACAGACGGCTGGTGCTATACAACGTTTAGTAGTAAGGGGGTCGTTTTTAGAGAGTAGACTCCCAGTATCCTAGACCACAAAACTTTACAAGTCTACAATTCCTATTTAACTAGCCTGTATTGTCCCACTGCAGGGCAATGGCCTCCCTCTCCCTTGTCCACACAATTTTGTCTTTTGCGAGTGCCGGCCAGTTCCTACGTTAGAAGTCAAGCTCATCCCGCCATCTTCGTCTTGGCCTGTCATCGTCGTGCGTTTAGTGGGACCCAATCGAAATTGTCATCTGACATAAATGTCCAACAAATATGTTTGAGTTAGAATTTATAAAGTACAATTAATTCGTATTTTTAAAAGTGTGACACAAAACATGAGGGCTATGTATAATTGTAGACTTGTCTTTACAATTTACATATTTGTAATGTTTTGTGTGACTGTCGTATGTACGGCCATGTAAAATTTACAAATTCGTAAATTTAACGACGACTTCTACAATAGGTACCGCACTCTAGAACGAAGCGTTGGCTTCGGCTTTACAAATGCAGATTCGATTCCCGGACGATAGAAACAACAATTCGAATGTTCGTGCATAGAGATTTCTCTACACAACATGTAAATAAAACTCTTTGAACCTCAATATCTAACGACGGTAAAATTCCACTCTCAATCTCAAAGAGATTAAAAAGGTAAAAAACCCCAGTTATGTTTACATTGTTGGAACACGTAAAATAGCAGTAGTATAGCATTTTGCATTCTTTCGTATTAATGAATCGGATCCCGACTGCATAGTTTTTAATATCTGTAATGAAAGCAGCAAATATGATGAGAGAGAGGTACACGCTTTACGTTCGGGGTGGTGAGGAGTTCGGGCCAGGATGCAGACGGGAGGATAGCGGAATTTTAATTGTTGCAGTTTACGGAAAAACGAGATTATTGTTCTTAGGGTTTTAGTAACACGACTTGAAACCAAATCAGTTTTTGAATCTTGTTGGGGAAACTATATTTTTAGTGCAATTGTTTTATCTGCTCCATAATGTTCGGCATCAAAGTGTAGCAAAGGGTTTTCTATCACAGAGAGGAGGCCTGTGTCCCAGCAGTGGGAACGTTGTAGGCTGATTATGCTAAAGGGTTTCTTCTAAATTAAATTATTATTTTATTCATACCAGTGACCGCTCCGGCTCGTTCTTGGTGCAAAGGTTAGCCATTGCCATTCAACGTGGCAATGCAGCAAGCGTTTTGGGTACCTTTGCACCGGGAATAGTTAGGGGCGGGATATTTGACTAGCTAGACGTGTTTTTGTGTCTTATTATCTATTTGACTATTAAAGAATCCAGTGACTATATCATTATCTAATCACATGGAGGATGAAGCCTGGTTAGAAAAAGAAAAGGGGCGACGTACCAGCCGACTGCAGCTATAAATCTTTCATATTTTTGCTGGTTTTTGGGTAACAGGTTTTGCTGAGACTGTTGTTTTGTTTTTTTTCTTATTTGTATTTGTAATGATATGTACGTGATTACTAGTTTATTTATTTATTTATAAGTATGTATTAGGTATGTTGAAACTGTGTGTACTCCCGTCACTTTTCCCTAAAGGTTCAAACCAGCGTCAGACAGCATCTGTTTGGCATTAATGCTGAAATGAGCCTTTTTGGCGCAGCCGTGAGGCACACACTATTGTTGTCTGAAACATTTTTTTTTAATTTTATTAATTTTGTATTTTGTGTTCCACGAACTGTGTCCATATAAACTTTTATCTTTCTATTAATCGCTAGCGCGCCCTCTCCGCTACCCACAGTCGCAGTCCATCACATTTCATTCCCACTGCGATACGAAAGTGCGACGTTGGTGCATTAGTAAATTACTCACGTACGTACGTAAAGTCCGTACTTTTCAAAACTTGGAATTTGTCGCTAGATCGTACACCACTCTGGTAACTAATTTGTTTAATTAGAATTCGGCTGGCTGTTAGATTAGACTGTTGTTTTGCAAATTTTCCCTAATTCAATTTTGCAGGAAATATTTTTGTCTGCGTTTTGGGGTGTGATGGTGTTTCGCAGTTTTTTTTTGGGGCTTGGGGCGAGACAATTTGTTTGTATTGTAACGGAATTTTTAACAGCTTTTTAGGTGTTGCAAGTCGTCGTGTTGAATGTAGTTATTTATTTATTTATACGTCTACGAATACGTCACAGTCAGGTTTAGCGTCCAAGAGGGCGTTGTGCGCTAAGAAAGTGCGTGGTACAGGAACTTATTATGTTGTTACAATGGCTTTTATTTGTAAATTAAATACCACCAAATCTGTTCCACAAACGTGTTGACTTTCAAAATATTTCCGTAACCGGTTACCTATTGGTCTTTCAAAAAATATCATGTAACACGTTTTTATATTAAACTAGCGACAGTCGGTTCACAATTACATATTTTACCTCTGACAGCAGCACCTAACAGCAACCTTATTAGAATGAGAATAAAGATCACTGTGATTTAAATAACTGCGAAAAATAACTGCGAATGGACTGCTTTTGGTGCTGTTCTGTACTGAAAACTTATATCATAGAACAACAAACAGCAAGTCAGTTCTTCATCACACACAAATGCACCGTCACGTTTTAGCTACACTGCGGTGCAAGTAAAAGCTAAAAAAGTGAGCGGAGTGCAATAAAGTGGTAAGATAATATATCACTTTAGTAGTAACAGGTGGGTTAAATAAATAACTCGCTCGCCCTGTTGACTCTTGCAATTTGCGAGGGTTGATAAACTACTGAGATATACTATTTATATTTTTGGATCAGATTGTGTAGTTAGTCCCTTAAACTTTCGTAAGTATAAATCAGTGTTGAGTATTCAATGATAATTGTTTTCGGTTTTTTAAGACTTTATAGACAAGTAGGTTGTATAATTATGTATAAACCAACCAAGCAACTTAAATGATCTTTGTAAAGAAAGAAATAGTATCACATCTGAAGGTAATAAAAGGCAGGGTATTAATAGAGGTTCGAGCTTATAATTTCATACGCTTAAGATATTATTTTAAAGCTACTAAAAGAAGAACTAACAACCTTGGCAAAACTGATCATCATCATCATCATTTCAGCCGAAAGACGTCCACTGCTGGACATAGGCCTACCCCAAGGACCTCCACTTCGACCGGTTCTGTGCTTCTCGCATCCAACGGGTTCTGAAAAACTGATATTAGAAAGAAATATACTCAACGAAAACGCATACTAGGCATCAACTTGCCATTGTTTTACTTACAGAAAACACATTTGTGCGTTAAATAAGCAACGCTGGCAAAAGGCATTACCTATAGCAATACGTTACCTTAACGACAGCCTCAGGGAACGTAAACCTGCGTGTACATTCGTGGTGTGGCCTAAAGTAATGGAATAAAAACATAAAGAGCATTAGAGTGAGCCGTGCGAAGGACGTAAGATAATACAGTCTATACCCGACCTTATCGACCGAGGTTAGCGCCCAAGTGATGGTTGATAGGGTAAAAAACCTCGGTTGAAATATTACACAACCCTTTTTTGTTTCTGCTTCAGGTACAACGAAGTTAACCGACATGATTTTATTCGTGTTTTTTAAAGGGTTCGCGTGAGTGATTTAGTGCTGTTGGATAGGGATGCATTTTAAGTAGATACTTTTCAGACATTCAGCTTACGTACTTCTAAACTAATATTATAAAGAGAAAAGATTTGATTTTTGTATGTTTATTTGTTACACCTTCACACTAAAACTCCTGAACGATTTGGATGAAAGGAGAATGGGTAAGACCGTACCCAGACACGAAGTTAATTGTAGCATTATGAACTATGTTGATATTTGTTGCCCTCATGGAGTAGTTTAATAATAATTAATCCTCAGATAGCATGTCTGAATTCATTTGGAGAAAAAAGATATGTGAGTAAATTAAATTGATTTAATAAAGGAAAATTTAACTTATCTTCTCAAAACTTAGTGACCTGCTAATGATGGACACTTTTAGAAATTAATGAACCTCTAAAAACATTTTGCGCTAGTAATGTTGCACGTTTTTTAATAATTGGGCCACTTTTCCACTTTCTGTAATTTTAGAGGTGCACAAAATTATTAAGAACTAGCAGCGCCCCGCGGTTTTACCCGCATATGTATTGATCCCGTGGGAATATCGGGATAAAATTTATCCTATGTCCTTTCCCGGGACTCACTATCTCTATACCAAACGTCTAAATCGGTTCAGCCGTTTAAGCGTGAAGAGGTAACAGACAGACAGACACACTTTCGCATTTATAATATTAGTATGGATTATTAAAGATATATGCTTTGTATTTAATCTAACCTTTAATAAATTCTCATTATGCGCTGCTAAAAATATTATTGAACACAATAAATAATCATTGCGCCTGTTTTTGTGAACCTCAAATCTATTTTGGGGTCCTAAAAATAATAAATGGCTAAGTAACTGCAACAACAGTGCTCGCCCGTCGCTGGCGCGGCACCTCTCGCTTCGCTCGCTCGGCTTGTGTGGTTGCAGTACCGTACAGTTAAATATCGTACTTCGGTATTGCGCCTAAATAGGTACGTACTTTGATAATAATAATATAATACAATAATGCATTAAATAACGACATATTTAGTAAAGAAAAACATATTAAATTTTTTTTCGGTTAAATATCATACTTCGGTATTACGCCTAAATAGGTACCTACTTTTGATAATAATAATACAATACAATAATGCATTTAAAATGACGACTAATAATTTACCTCTTGGAATGGATTTTAAACTTCAAAATACATTAAATACGCTGCACATTTATCCACACTACATTCGCAGTCTCAGTTTAAAATAAACACGCCTGTTTCAGCCCGATTCCTGCAATCAAAAGGCTCTATTCCAACCTGCCCATAATATGTTATTGATGAGAGAACCCCATTCCAAAGATTAGTGCCAGACAAAAGTTTCCACCATCGAACTCGCTTCGTTTTTCAACCTATTTGGTTTTTCAACTCGGTCGGTTTTTAATCAGCTGACGTTGGAAAATGTCCAGTTTGCCAGTTATTGGAGGGAGTTTTTAATCAGAAGTTTGGCGTGTGTGCCCTTGGAATTAAACCGATAACTATTTTGAGCATATGATTAAAACGTTTGATTAGGGATTTGTATTGGTTACAACATTAAAATATTCACTGTGTAATATGGATTTTGATCAAACTTTGGATAAATTAATATAAAAGGAACTCTGAAAAAGAAGATTTTTGAAGCGTGGGCTCTTGTCATCATTATCATCTGCCGAGCCTTTTCACAACTGTGTTAGGATCAGCTCCCAGTTTAATCGTATGTAACTGAATACCAATTTTAACATAGAGCGACTCCTATAAGATATTAAGATTAAAGTCAAAGCATTTATTTCAAATAGGCACATAAAAGGCACTTTTTAACGTCAAATTAAACATCAAAAATCTTTCGTATTGAAGAGAAATCTATGTTTGCCAGTTCGATGAGCTTCACGATCTTGAAATAATATCTTACAATTTAATTACTTGTTAGAAATTCAAACGTTCCTTAAGTTTCGAAGGTCTGTCAAGCAAAGCTAGATACAGGTCGGTTACCTGTCGAAATTCAATATCAGTCCATCTAGATATCAATTTCAATTAATTGATCCTTCAACTAACAATGAAATTAGTTTACACGAAGTTCGGAAGTTTCTTGCAATACCTATTTACTTGGGTAAAGTCTACGCCACATAACTCAACTAAAAGAGATATCTATCACTATTAGTTGAGTGCATAAAAATTGCCTCCAGGAGTGGCGAGAGCTACTTGAATTTCCTTTTGATGTACCCTGAACAGTCAATCCTGATAACACCTTGCTGTCTGGCTCAATATTTTTGTGGCAGTGGAATTTTTATTTTGAAAAGTTGTGTGGAAATCGGTTGCCATGGTATACGGAGGATTGAGGAAAATGTCGTGAGGAAAGCTTTGAGTATGAATGTTGATGGCTATAAGAGTAGGGGAAGACCAAAGAAACGATGAATGAACTGTGTGAATGATGATGATGATAGAGTTACAAAGGGGGTGACTACCGAGATGACGACTAATAGAGAAGTATGGAAGAAAAAGATATAATAAAAAAAAAAAAAAATATTAATATATTTTTTTTTTCTAAAAACTAGATATATTTAAAAACAATGTTACGCCGACCCCAAATGGAGGCAGGAGAATTATCATGATGATTGTTATTTTGCGCCGATACGAGAGTTACATAATCTATTATCCATATCTATCAATCTATCTAACATGGCCCTCAACAACCACTCCCAGGCATTTATAAAGAGGCTTTTTATAAAACGACATGGTGCTGTTTGCAATTTCTGCTTTGTCGAAGATGACACAAAAATGGCGACTGCGGGGTGGCATGTGCTTCTCACATGAACTTTAATCAAAACAGATCAATTTGGTGATAGAAGCAGAGATAGAAATCTCCTCTACAGTAACGCACCGTCCGTTTGTACACGGCACGGTTTCTTTATAGTACGGCGCGGCGTAGGTATTAACCACGCCGTAAAATAAAAGTGTCCGCCAACAAGCTTAGTGATCCATACAACATTGACGACCGTGCCTACACACGGCGAATAAACCGTAGTTTTTCCACGGCAAGAAAAACGTGTGTGTACAAATGGCCTAAAGCTAGAACAACGCCTTGTTTAGAGTGTGCCAAGAGCCTAAAGGACTTCGACAATTCCATTAAACAATATGAAAGACTGATCACCACTGCCGTGAGCCATTTGTTACTGTCTTGAAGATATTGAGTTTTCAATAACATAAATAGGTACATTAGCCGTTATGTCCGTCTTGGGGACACCTGGGACTGGACTTCATGATTGGCGGGGGTTTCGATTTGTTGCGAATACTGCGAACACATTGCGTAGTGGGTTTGAATATGGGTTCAACTCTGCGTTAGGTGGCGTTCAATGGAAAGGGTTGTCTTCAATGAAAAATTTGGTATCGTTATAGTTGCCAAGGCAGTGACATTTATCTTAGGGTGTAATAAATTTCACAGAATGATGTTTTAACATTTACGAAATTAATTTTCATTTAAATTAACAGAACAGTAAAAGCTATGATCCAATTCCTTAGATTTCGATTTTTACAGTTTGTTTTATGAGCTCAATGATATGATTCTAATTTCATAATCTTAACATTATCATCAATGTATAAAAATCAATGATTTATCCACTTATAAACTTTCAAGACAAAACCTAAAAAAAATTGCAAACCTCTTTCTTACCTTTCCAATTTTCCTCCACATAAACTCAAGAAATCATAAACCATATCACACGAACGGTGCTTTAGCATTCCTGTCACGAACCTCAGTACTCAAGGGGCAATGTACATCAAGCTTCTAGTAATCACCGTAATGCCTCATTACTCGGGGGGTTCTATATTGAAATATGATAGGGTCCCAGCTGTGAGGTCCCCCTGCACTAATTCAGGCGGTTAATCGACCGGCGAACGTCGTGAAGTCTCCTGGGTTTAGACACGTGAAACGTGATTGAGTGGTTGGGTGACTTTTTCTATGAATTTCCGTCGCAAATATTTTGTTGCTTAAATATTCAGTTTAAATATTCAGTTACTTAGAGAACTGCATATAAACCGCTTGAATGCCGTACACTGTACAGTGCGGCCGACGCGGCGCGAGAATACGTACTTGACACCTATCAGTTTCGGACAAACGAATATGTGTTTTTGCGAATTTGATGTTTATTAGTTACTAGAATATTGTCGCACGCACTGACAGGTGTCAGAAATACATTCTCTGATTAGGTTATCACATTAAATGGTACAGCGGTTGTAATCAGTATGTTAAAATAACAAAATATATTTTTTTACTAAAAATAGAAAACTTAATTTTTGAAATAAAATAAATAGCGTAAAAATTGGCACGAAATAATAACCATTGATAATAAAGCACTAGACACGCGCGGGGCGATGGTATCAACAATTTGACACCAACTTTATTGTATTAAAATTGTGTATATATTTTAAATATGTAATGTAGAATATGTGTTTTCAATTAATGTGATAACCTTAGTCACCACACTGTATTGTATCAGAAGTACTATGTAGATGTAGCTACAAAACATATTAGGGCTGATTTTTCCAACGCCAGGTAATTTTACCGGAGTCCATACAAAAACTGTCAGACGACAAATTTTATTCCAGGAATAAAAATTATATGTCGATTGAAAAATCAACCCGTAGACATTGGGTACTTATTTGTAACACTCATGTAGATACACAGTTATATAATATGAATGTACATATTGTATCTTATGTATTAGTACGTAACATTTTTGACAGTTAAAATGAGTCCTTCCTTTTTCTACATTTTTATAATATCTGTAATATTTAAGGTGTACATAATAGGTAATACGGGCTTGTGTCCGCCACTCCACGTCAATGCGCGTATTTTGCGTACGGGTCGGATATATTATATTCTATTCCTTATCGATAAATCGCTACATCTTTTTGAAGCTGACTGTACCAACTGAATCTCAGTCAAAGTCAAAAGAGACCTCAATCAGGGATGATCGTATACATTTTGATTACAACCCCCGTCACTAGAATACGAAATTGCCAAAACACGGGATCAAAGTATTTCGCGTTATTTTTTTAGTGAGAAAAGTGTGTACATTATCAATATTCCATCAATTTAGCAATAATAAGTTTCGTCAAAGAGGTTTTTTTTTTTGATTTGGGGCAGGAACGGACTGGATAGGATTTTATATTCGGTTGGTTTCATCCTTATGGCTATTATTTGATGAGTAAAATTTTGGAAAGATTACACGGACTGGTCTAGTCCAACTTGAATATGTTCCACTGACGATTCATAAGTGCCCGTGTAGGATTATGTGAAATATTCAAAAGAAAATTACATACGTCCGGTATTACAATAACGGTTTTTTTTATTTATTTGTAAACTAGCTGCGCCCCGCGGTTTCACCCCCGTAAATGTCGATCCCGTGGGAATATCGGGATAGAAAGTAGCCTATATGTTAATCTAGGATGTCAGGTACCTCCATACAAAATTGTATCAAAATTGGTCCAGCCGTTTGAGCGTGAAGAAGGAACAAACATATAAACGTACCACACACACAAACTCACAAACTTTCGCCTTTATAATATTAGTGTGATACAGTTCTGACGGAACATTATGTGATATTTTTCTGAATTTCCTTTGTGAGTTTGATAGTCTTTCTTACAGTCTATATATATGTTACTCACACACAAACATGAAAAATCCAGATGCCAAATAAATAAATTGTAATTTCAAATAAATCGTAAATTATGGTTTTATGTTAACTTTAGTTTAATTAAAAAAACTTAAAGTTTAAGCTTGTTCACCTTAGGTTTACTTTATGTTTACTGAGCTATGCTCGGACTTTTAATTAGCTACAGTAAAATGATAGCTTATGTGGTCCAGTTCAGCAAAAATGCCAGACAGCAGAGACAGAGCTGCCAAAGACCATTCTTTATTAAAGGAGTCTAGCTCATCCCGCCATCTCCGTCTGGGCCTGCCGCGATGTCGTTTGCCATTTTGACCCATTGATCGTCATTTGTTATTGATTGTTATTTGATTACATAAATTATTAAATTATATAAAATATATCTTCATCCGAAGATCAAGAATCAAAGACAATCAAGTTAAATGGGATAAAATGCGTTGGTAAATATTTCACCCAATTTGTCTCTCGAACTCAAAAGCACACATCCTTGGAAATACACTCGCATATTTTTTCGTATCTTCAGAGTCTTTATGAGATCTGTCATACCATATGCGAGAGTACTAATCCTTGTAGGATTCCCATCAAATGCTGAATCATGATTATAATGTACTGAAACTCTCAAGAGATGTTTACTGACACACATCGCGTCGTGCGTTAGCTACGTATGGTAGAAAAAGATGCCTTTTTTATTATGTTTTTATGTTTACCTTATGAGTAGCAGAGTAGCATTTGGGTATTACGTAATTTTTATATGACGGTGTTTTTCCCTAATGGGACGAATAGTATATTATGAGCTTCGTAAAATACCAATATTTTTCATATAAAAAAAATTTTTTTCCTTGACATATCTACTTTTCAGTGTAAATATAGCGATGTCATATTTTAAGATGATTTGCTTCTAGATCTGCTCTATCTATTCGTTTGTGCCAGGGCTTTTCTCAGTACCTTTTTTTTTAAGGGCAGTGGAATCGCTCCCAAATTCTGTGTTGATAATGATAAATCAGCAAATGCACCCCATCGCTTCATCGTTTTACGACTAAACTGTTAGATAACTTTTAACCCGCGTTTGGTATATAGTACTTACATCCCGAAATTAAGTAAAAGAAAAAAGCATACAAAAAGATAATTAACTCGAATAACAAAGAAAAATAAAAACAAAATAGATCTATAATTACGAGCACAAAACAGAAATGGTCGACAGCTGCACGTCATGACTCTGTGACAAGATCGAAGGTCTCCGCTCAGCATGATGCTGTGCTGGCTGTGATATGTTGAGAAGTAGTACACCGATGGTCAAAGTACTTACCACGACATAAAAGAAAGAAAGACTAGTTGTCTTTACAAACGGCGTAAAAGATAAACGAAACTGGTGAACACAACATGCATTGCCTTGATGTTAACGCGGGGTTACAATGACAACAAAAAATACTTAACATAAATTCTACACTAACACTATTCGAGCTTGAAAAACTCAGAAGTAATACTTTTCCCCAACAATATTTCACGTAAAACTTAAAACTAAATCTGTTCGTTTTAACGATCTGCACGTCGAGCGAGCGGGCAGACGCGTCTTCTCCACAAAATTTACATAAATCAATTTCAATACAAACACCTCTTAGTGAACTCTGTCCGCGGTCTTCATAAAAGTGTGGTGCCAGTTCTTGGCAGAAAAACTTCAGAAGTTGACAATAAAATTGTATAGTTAAATTTCTTCTTTGTGTCTTTGAACTAAGGTCCTATAAAAATACATAGTCACACAGCTATGAGTACATGTTGAACGCAATACAAGCTTGGTATTCTCTGATCTTCCAACAATCTTCTTCTTTTCATCTTCTAAAATCATTATTATTTACATTACACATCACTTCATTACTTATTTTCTTCTGGCTAGACAATGAACTCCTGCACAGCTCAAAAAGGTAGTATTTTCAGTAGCTGCATAATACATAATTCGAGATTCGAGTCAGCAGATCCATCAATGGGACCATATAACTTTATTAACCTTACTGCCCTTGTCTTTTTTTATTTTGTTAGTTTTTTTTTTTTTACTTTTTGTATTTCCTGTGCGTGTCCCGAAGAAAATATTTTTCCTTTCTTTCCTTTCCTTTTTTATATCGCCTTCTTCATGTTAATTGTGACTGCTAAATAAAAACTTTTCATATTTTCTCCGCCCTCGCTGTCACAACAACCGCACCCAACTCCGTGACTTGGATGGCGAACGGGCCGCGGTTACTGGGCGACAGTTGGAACGCAGTTATACTGATCAAATTGAGTCAGTTGCTCCTGAAGTAACGTCGATGTGGGGTGCGGCGCGATTTATATCGCAGACATTCGCAGATGCTGTCGAGTTCCGCTGCTTTGGTTACGTGAGTACTTGTTTAGTTGGGAGTTGGCAACTGACAGGTGCGTTTCGAGATCATTATTTGCAAATAGGTATGGTTTATTATTGTTAATATTGGAAGTGCATAACAGGTTCATTATTGCCGTTCGTTAGTCTCGCAAAAAGTCGAAAATGTCTCGTGATTGTGATGAAACTTTGGTAAGTTGTTGTGTGCATTCCGGAGAAGGTTCCTAAAATAAAAGGCATTGCAACGCATGTCGGGTATTAGATAGTTTTTAATAAAAAGTTAAGGGAGAATACAGAGTTTTTTTGATAAATCTGAATTCATGATGAGCTTACACTTTTCCACAGATGACTAGACGTTGGTGAAATAAACTCAACGAGAGGTGTAAAATGATAGGAAACAATTACATAACAAACCATGTGTTAATAAGGTTTCGAACAATAATATCGCTTTGCTGGAAGAGAAACAACATCCCTGCTGTGTAGCAGTTAGATGTTCTACCCTAAAAATTGTTCACAGTTCTGGCTCCTGATAAATAAAACGAACTCGTATATTTTCCACACAGAATCCACTCAAATGTTCTGGCAGATATTTTGCATACAAATGATAGTTTGCGTCATTGACACACAAAAACAGTCAATCATCCACAGCGGCCAGTTTGATCTAGTTTGAATAAAAATCTATCTCGAAAACTGGAAATGAATACTAGGCTAAAAATAAACTGCACAATTTTCGTGGTTAGGAACACGTTTAAGCATTTTAGAAATAAAATCTACCAATGTTTTGCAACCTTTGAAACTAAAAAAAAAAGTTTACATTGACGCGATTATTTTGATCAGGAGATAAAATAGAATAGAATACTCTAATACGTATGTGAGATACATTCTTGTCTCTCTCTAGTTGTAAAACTATTTTTTCAACTCTAGATAATTTTTAAGCAACTAAAACATCACAATGATTTTCAGAAGAAGATTTTATTTCAAAGTACTGGCCTAACGGATGCATTAGACTTTCCCTGAACATTTTTCTTACATTTAGCAACAAAGGAGAAGACAGGAAACTTGTCAAGAACAGGTGACTTGACTACCGTATTCATAATTTGAACAAAACTTTGCTTCACAAAAAATATTTTACTTTGATATTTTATTTGTCGCAGAGAGAGGTTCACTCGTTTATGTTCTTCGCTTTGCTTGAAGACTACAATATATTCCTTTTTTCGGGGTTCCTCCCCCTCAGAAAAAAAAACATCCTCAATTTTACTTTGCCTTTCCATCCCGTGTGCTACAGAAATAATGTGACAAATCTCTGTAAGATTCCAACTGTTTCAAATAGTAACATAAAGTGGACAACTTGTTAGGAAAAACTGAAATTGTAAGTGAAAGCTTTTCATATTTTAATAAAAATAAATAAATGACACTAGTTTTTATATTGCTCTTTAGATTTAAATTACAGACTGGAATCTGTAACCCAGTTTTAGACTGACTGCCTCTAAACTAGATATTTCTTTGCACATTTTTTTTTATTATTGCTTTATTGGTTTAGCAGGCGACTGCAGACCGTTCAGGTTGACGGCGAAAGCTGATTAGATTTTTGCTCTAGAATATTCTGAATTATCGGCCACGGTTGAATTTCGCCCCGATACTGGGAATAGTAATAAACAAATATTTCAAATTGCTCTTAAGGTAACATTTTCCTCGTAAAAGATATTTTGAGCACAACCTAAGCTTCATAATACTTGATGATATTTCTAGGCCTAAAAGGTAAGCCCTCAAAACACTTATTACAACGGCAAAAAACAAGATTTTCGTTTTTCATAAGAATCTTTTCTTCGCTTTTTCAGTGAAGTGTCTTAGCATATTTTCTTAAAGCCTTGTTATATTTCTATAGAACTTGTTGCTAGTAAAGCGCCGGTTCCATGGGACCTTGGGAGCAGGTAAAACCCGAAGCATCGTCTCCCGAATGACTTGACCTTTTACTGAAGCGGATTTTTCACTTCTATGTATAGTTATGAATGTTTTAGGCTTCTTGTTGAGTGTCTGAAATATGGATTAAGTGTCTGAAACGATAATACTGAGAGAAAATTGGATTTCGTAATCATGTTGCGCAAAATTTAACTCCTCACAAGCAAAATGTTTCCATTCAATCATTTCTTTCTCGTCTTCTAACAAATTACATTATTTTTCAATGTTTCTGTTCAGTAATGTGGGAAAATTACTTTGATTGAAATACTTTACCACCCTTTTTATAATTGAATTTGAAACTTATTTTATTTTACCAAATCGGCCTCGTCCAATTCGCTGGCCCAGCTAAAATATTAATCCGACCCACGTTAAAACCTAAATTGATACCTATTTCAATGTCAAAAGCAGGACCACAATCTCGGCTGTCCATCCCAATGATGGGAGTATCTAACAGAGGTATCCAATCAGAAAGTTTCGAGAAATAAATTTTGGTTTTGCATGAAGTTTAACGGACAAAGCCCTATTGTTTTATATTTATGTATTGCCTTCCAAGACTAAAGGGCTCCGTAATTTAGCCCACCCTGAGGGACAGAACAAAACATTCAGGATGAGAGTGAACGGAATTTACCTGGGCGTTCTTCGTATAGGTATGGCTGGGATCAAAAGTGCTAGTTTGTTTTGCTTTTTACCCGACTACGGCGAAGCAAAAAGGAGGGTTATGATTTTGACCGGTATGTATGTATGTTTGTTTGTTCATCTGTTCCCTCATAAATTCTAAAATACTTGTCATAAATTGGTCAAATGAGGTATCGTTGGAAGCGACTTGATCGTCCGCTGGTTATAGGCTATGTGACGTCACATTAAATTGAATATGGCGCCCTCTAGCGGACATAAAGTCATCATCTAAAAAAACAGTTTTTTTTAATCACGCCGTGTTGGGTATCAAATGAAAGGGCTTAATTGCCACATTTCAAAAATATAAATATTACTGCAATAAGCTCCAAAATAATTAAATAAAAAATAAGTTTAAAAACTAAAACCCGAGTAATGAAAAGGATGAAACAAGAAAGTACCTTCTCGTGGTCGCATGCTACCATAGCTTATAATATTATGATAGTACAGCAGCATGCGACCACGGGAAGGTACTTTCTTGTTTCATCCTTTTCATTAGCCGGGTTTTAGTTTTTAAACTTATTTTTTGTGCTTTTTAAGGATAGAACAAAACATTCAGGATGAGAGTGAACGGAATCTACCTGGGCGTCCTTCGCATAGGTATGGCTGGGATCAAAAGTGCTAGAGTTTGTTTTTCTTTTGTGCTTTTCGCGCTATTTGATTAAATTAATAGATTAGAAATAATATTCAGATCCGAATCAAATTTTTATTTCATTCAGATCTAAATATTATTTGTTCTTAACAAAAATTTTATTTCATTCAAATTTATAGGTATATAATATTACAGCTCTATCTACGTTACGTTAGAAAGACGGGTAACCCTATAAATGTCATCTCTTGCATGAGCAAGAACAGTGCACCTAGCTTCTGACGATTCATAAGTCCCCATGTAGGTTTATGTGAAATAAAATATTTTTATTTTGATTGTATGCCCAAAAACATGGGAACAGATGAGACTATTTACAATGTCAATTATATTCTCCAAGACCCAATACAAAGTGAAAAAAATCGGGTTAAATCCACTGTTTAATTGAATTACGCAATGGCATATAATCATCAATTTCAATTACTTACTCTGAAAAACATTTTAGTTTTTTTCTCTTTTTCTTATCTCAAGATAAAGAGAGACATTGTTATCCTACCATCTTCAGACTACAAAAACAAGTATATAAATGTCGACAGATTCCAATTCCGATAATAGTCCCAAAGATACTTGGACATTAATCAAGATGGAATTGTTATTAATTACGTTAAACTTACATCTTTCTCGTAATTAGTATTACGTAATTGGATTGAGTTTGTCCCTTAAAATAATAAAATTAAATAACGAAATTGGAGTTAGTTCGCAAAGTCCCATTTTACAAGATGAATTTTCATAATTTAAAATTAAATCCCAGAAAACGTCCGGCGACATCGTGGCAGACCCAGGAAAGATGGCGGGATGACCTTGACGCCTACAGATAGGATTGGTTATTGTGGAACTAGCTCAAAACAGAGAGGAGTGACAAGTGGAATTGGGCACATAGGCTAAAAATAAAATAATAAAAATCCAAAACAGACTGTTCGCGACTGTACAAAATCAACCCGTTGTTTGCGACCTCATACCGATTTACATATGCGCACGTAAATTTTCGAGACCAGACAAGGTCCGGTATCCAACATATGCGGACCCAAATAGGTCCATAACTCGGTCGATAATAAAGCAATTTATTGATAACGAGATTTTTTTTGGTAGAGTGATGCCTGAAATTAATATTATTGTGATTAGGTTTGAAAAAAAAAAAAAGGTTAGTCAATTTCGCTCTAGGTTTGTTGTTTGTAATTAACTAAACATAATTAAATGTAGCTTCTAAGCAATTTTCGGCCATTTCTATGTCACTGAACTGAACAGATAGCTGTGCTGCTGGGAAGTTGTTAGTCACTAGGAAGTGGTGAAGGGCGAACGTTTTGGGGGAATGTCTTATGTAATTTTGACGTTCGAAAAGTGCTGATTCTCAGCCTAATTTAAATAAACAACACACATAGTACGCCCACAATAATTAAAATATGGCTAATGATAACGAGAGAGATGTACCTTATCCGTCATATATGTATCTATTTTACTTACACGGGGCCTAAAATCTTACGTATCTTGAGCGAAAAGTCGTTGATAGCTAGTCGCTTTCTCGTGGGCGATGCGAGAGGAGTCTTAAATAGTAAAAAGATAATCAATCAGCGAAAGCTACCAGCTGATTGATTGAAAAAGTAGCATACCAAAGGCCCAATGCTAATATTGACGCAGAGGGAACCTAGATTACTGTTGATTGATTAAAGCAGCAACAGGTGGAAAAGGGTTCTTTACAAGTTTTATTTTTGACCTGGAAAATTATTTCCTTGAAGTTAATTTTGAAATGTTTAATGAGGTTTTTGTTTCAAGGTTTGATTGGGACATTAAATTGTAATGAGAATTTTTAATTGAATTCATTGGCTTATTTCAAATTATTTCTAATTTCATGAATTTTCGATCTGTGACTTTATAAAGCTTTATTCTAAAGTTAGCCCTCCATTTAACCCAAAGACCTTCACTAATTTGCCCCATTTGTTCTTCAGCTTATCTAACTATGTTATCCTATCCAATACCTACTCACTAATAATTCAGCTATAGAGATTTTTTGTTTGAACGCACTGGAGGCCTACCACAAGCTCTTAACGCGATCCATTTTAGGATCTAAACTGAACTGTTCTTCTAATTCGTACCATGACGTCAGTTTAACGATTCAGTTTAGGCCGTGCCATCTGGTGACAGCGATTGTCGCAAACTGAGTCGCAAGTTTTGGTTTCATTCATACTTGTTTGGTACCATGACGTCCATAGAGCAGCTCAAGCGATGCAGTTTAGGAACCTAAACTGAAATGTCTTGTTTTTGAATCGTTTTTAATTAGATCATGGTAGGCCACCTGATCTCTAAAACTACCAGTCAGATTAAAAAAAATCTTCTTGCATTTGATAGACCAATTCTAGGCATATTATAGACTATTTAACATCACGCTTGACTCTTAGCAGCCAAGCAAAAAGATAAAAAGTCAGAACGCTAAGCGGCCGTCTCCACGAGTGAGAGAATCGCGGCGATAGTCTCGCCGTGCCATCAAATTTTCGCCGCGATGATATCGCCGTGTGGAGACACGTTCTAAGAGAGTGTATAGAAATACGTGGCACGACGATGATTTCGCCGCGTTTCTCTCGCTCGTGGAGACGGCCGTGGGTCAACGCGTGGGTCGAAGCTAGTCCTTTTATATTCATAAAAATACATTACGCAATATTGATCAATGGATAGACCAATTTTATAAACTTGATTAAGTACTGGATATCGCACAAGACTAACAATATTACTATCTACTTTTAAAATAAAGTCCCTTTGCTGAAAGACAGGCTGTCTAAAAAATAGAGTACTGTCAACAATTTACCGTTGCAGCAACAGGGTTAAAATAAAAATAAAAAGGGTTTGCGGTGAGTCCTCAGTGTTGCAAGTGACGAAGCCATAGCAGGATGTCCAAACTAATTATTGGACGCCGGGGAAAACCGTAGACGAGTATTTTATAGACTTTGTGAGGTTTTTCCTATGAAATTCGAGGTTTTTCTAGTTAGGAATGGTTTCTTGTATTTTTATTTCGGCTGTCAGATAGCGTGCTTTCTAGTCTGCACATACTTTGATAAGAACTTGACAGGATTTTCATGTAGATATAGGTAGTAATAACTAATTGTCTCCGACGACTTTATCCGCGTGTATTATGTATTTCATTTTTTTTTTTAATTTAGTTAAGACACTGATCCATATTTATGTCAATACACCTAAAAATTATGAATGAATGACGTGGCATAGGCTGTATAAAAAAAATGTATTGGCTATGGCCAATGCCCTTCTCCAGGTCCCAGGCTGCGTATCTGTCAAATATCATAACGATCGATTCAGCGGTTAAGACATGAAAAAGGTTTGGATAGACAGACAGAGTTACTTTCGCATTGGAAAATAATTATTATGTATGGATAATATTCATAGATGTCCTTATGAAATCTTTTTCATAGTGTGAAAAATCATTGTCCTCGTATCTACAAACATTGTGTTTCACATGACCATCTTCACAAAAAGTAGTATGTAGGTAACGTTTTTTTTAATCTGAAAAAAAAAACGTTACATCATCCGAGCGATTCTGTAGAAATCTCACCGTGAGAACTTAGGTGAAGTGAGCTGCCAATAGTGTCAATCCCTATAGAATCAGATGGAATGACACCTCACTTGAAGCTCACTTTACCTACGTTTTCACAAAGAGATTTTTACAGAATTTGCTGATACTAATAATAAATCTGAAGAGTTTGTTCTTTGCGTTTGTTTGAACGCGCAATCTTTTGAACTGCTATAATCTTATTTAAAAAATCTTTCAGCATCTTATAGCCCAATTATGATGAAGGTTAGCCACTAACGAGCAAGAAGAAAAAAAATACAGAAAACGATGTAAGAGCGCGGGAGATAGGATGCAAGTGGTGGGTTGGGGCCCGAATTTCATCGCGGACGAAGTCTCGGGCAGAAACTAGTATACTAAATATATCAATAAACCATAATTCTCAACAATACATAATGCTGCAATATTTTCCACCAGAGTTCAGAAGCGATTAAACGCAGAAACTCAAAACAACACGTCGCGTACAATCGAGCACAGAATAGTTGTAGATGGCAAACTATCGTATCGGGGCACAGCTGAGCGTATATTACCTACTGTCATACCACGTTATTTACGACTGTGCTCAACTGTATCGCGCGCTTCCTTTGTGAGGGTCGCACACTGGAAGACACGTGCTTTTACAGAAATGAGATGTGACATTATTGTGGTATTTTATTTATTTTTTTCTGCTCTTTCGTGGGTATCATTAATAAACCATGTTTTGCTTGGATTCAAAATACACCAATGTTCAAAAATTAACGAAATTATTCAAATAAACTCAGAAAATAATAATTACGTCACTTAGAATATAAATAACTAGCTTTTGCCCAATTTCATTAAAAAAAAATATTACAAGATTTATCACTTAGACTAAGATAAAACTAAGACACCACGCCGCGTAGGTACGTCTGTCTGTCTGAACGCGATAACCTCAAAAAGTACCGAACGGGTTTTTTTTTATCCTGGTAGTACGTTTCCATGGGATAACTGCCGACCTCCACGCAGGCGAAACCACGGGCAAAAGCTAGTAAAACATAATTAACTGGCGAAATGTGTGTGTACAATAGGCACACCTAACTCTTCAGAAACTACAGGGCGTGTTATTATATTCATTATCATAACACCACGCCTTTTTTCTCCAAAGGACTTGGCATAAGTGTACCTAAAGTCTATTTAGACTTATGTTTTAAATTAATATTATTTCAAGTTAAACAAATATCAACTTAATTTTAATGGCAATAAAGTTAATAACAAATTTCAACTTTATTTTAATGACAATTGAGTTGATTTCAGAATGGCTAGCACTGTTAAAAAACTACAACATTATCATCATCTGCCTAGCCTTTTCCCAACTACGTTTGGGTCGGCTTCCAGTCTAACCGGATGCAGCTGAATACCAGTATTTTACATGAAGCTGAATACCAGTATTTTACATGGAGCGACTGCCTATCTGACCTCCACAACCCAGTTGCTGGGTAATACTACGATACCTCTTGGTAAGACTGGTTGTCAGAATTTCGGGCTTCTGACGACCTGTAACGACTGTCAAAGTTCCACGAATGACAGCCGGGACCAACGGCTTGACGTGCTTTCCGAGGCACGGAGGGATCTCGGTATGTAAAGATGGTCACCCATCCACAGACCAACCGCGGCAAGCGTAGCTTAACCTGACGATCGACCTGTGCAACTGTTATTATTTAGCCACGGGCCTCTCGTAACGTGACAGACAGTGCTAGCATTATAAAGCCTCTAAAACATTTACCTAGGAACTTTACAAAATTATTTTGTTTGACAATGAGCTACCAAAATAAACATAATAGTGAAACGTTAATTCTTTGGCCTCGCCTGTGTAATAAAAACAGTTACATAAAAAAGCTATTAACCGTTATAAGCACGCTCAAAATAACTCATTCAAACATTCCACACAGATTTCAGTTATCGAAAATGAGTATCATATTTAAACGTATATTCTCTTCAATAGCTCTTTGACTGGTACCAATAGCACTTTGAGTTTCACTCGTCCCTTTGTCGGGACGTGTGTCTGTCTGTTCAAGCACCTGAACCATTGGACTGGTCCAGACAGATCAAACGTGAAAATACGCGAGATATTACGTATCACGTTCAACTTCGCAGAATAGATGTCACAGTGTAGCGAGTTTGATGTTAGGTATGTAGCGTTATTTATTATTGTGTGTGTTATTGTGTAAGGTCTTTGTTGAGATACTGCATAGCACAGATGTGAGTTCTATGTACTATAGTGCTACCATTTACCGGGTAATATGTCTTTCATTGACTTGAATGAGCCCTGGCGGCTGATAGTATGTCATGCTCACACAAATGTCTCGCTGACGGTGGCGTGTGTGTTGGATCATTTAGCTCCCTTCAAAATGGTTGAGCTGAATGGTGCTGATCTATGCGTCATGTTCGTGAACGGGCGCCGTCAGTTGGGGCTGGTCATCACTCAGCTGCCTCGGCTTATTTTGAATTATTTTATTTTGAATTGTTGTTTTGTTACTATTTGCTGTACCTACTCTGGACGCTTTTAACGCGTAGTAAGTTTCTTTTTTTACATCGTTCTCACATAATTATAAATTCAAAATAAATGATGTAACTAATATTTTTGTAAAACTATAATTTAAAAGAGTGTCCATGGAGTTTCTTGCCCGTTCTTCTCCATAGGTACCTACGCTTTGGAATGGGCAACTAGCTTCATATTTTCTGACTGACCGACTTCTTGACAATTCAAAAGTGCCTGTAAATGGTTTAATTGAAATAAATGCTTTGAGTTTGAGTTTGAGTTTGACTGGATCTTGTGCTTTATTCTGCTACTGAGCTGTGACTCTTCTATTATCAAGTAGAAGGATTCTTGACCGATTAGTACTTAAGCTTACGTAGCCTGTTATTTATTATAAGCATACCAACAATACGGTCACTTAAAATTCATATAAAAACACTCCAGGAGTGCCGACAGAAGTGAAAACTTGAACAATTACGTGTGTATTTTTTGAATCGTCATATAAACAAAACATAAACAGAATACTTTGCCATCACTCACTGACATATCGGAAATATATTAAAACCGAGTACATCCCTAGGACAGCCGAACACATCTGAGTGTAGCGCGGTGTCGGTAACAGTGTCGCGAGTTCATTGGTGTTTTCCCATCTCAAAAAATGCCCAACGCGCGTAAAGAAGTTTTCACTTCAAAAAAACAATTAAAATTGCCATATCAGTAACCATACAAATAACAGGTATGCATTGCATTGAAATGTGAATGTCAGAAACTGTACAATAACGAAATAACTAATAGGACTCACAGTTGTAGGAGAAACTACTTACATCAAATTAATTTATAAACTTTAACCCCCTAAACTAAACTTTTCAGTAAACGTTGTATAGCGTCTGTATAGTTACACAACGCTTTGTCTTCTTCTTTCGAAAGTCGAATTACTGACGACTGAAATAGAGAAATCGTCGTGTAACGATTCATGTGATATAATACGTTTATTAGTAAGGGGTTATGTTGTTTATAAATTAATTTGATGTATTTTCTCTCTGCCCAGTAAACTTTTATAATATTTTTTCATTCATTCATGTTTGAAGTTTTTTCTTGACAACTGTCGCAGTTTTTTTTTTAATATTCTAGTTAAGATATAAAACAACATAAAGCGCTTTAAGTCATCATCTCCCTGTACCTCATTACTAAGCTTCGATAAGATTATGCAAATATGAGCCATCTTCTCCCACTTAATCTATGACCATCCACGAAATAACTGAGACACCTGTGTCGGCGTTTATTCCAACCCGCAGCGCAGTGGGAAACTGTTCAAAAACACGCTTCAAAGACGCAATTCTTTTATACGTACTGATTTGACTCTAAGCGTATGACACCGTTCGTAAAAAGTAGGGTCGTGTCAAAGTATTTGATACCTACTACAGCCACTCAAACGCGTGCAGTTTTTCTAAGTTCAAACAAGTGGTGGATGTTTTTCATGGTTTTCTTTTAACTGAACAAGCAACTTAAATAATTAAATTTTAATTCTAGAACGCTAATAATCAATTTTAAATTACTAAACATGGCTTAAAAGAGCATTTCTCAAAATTTTTGACCATAGTTTTCACTAATATCCAAGTAACAAAATAAGAACTTTTATTTCGACCTTAACTAATATTTTACAGTTTTTTTGTATAAAAACTCTACTAAAACAAAAAACCAATCAGAAATTCAGAATCAGTCTAGATTTAGCTAGCTGTATTTAACATAATATCTCCTAAATATAAATAAAAGTTCTTATTTTGTTACTTGGAAATGAGTGAAAAATAAGGTCAAAAATTTTGAGAAATGCTCAAAAATAGACTCGTAAGCTAATTTTACCCGTGACACAGCTACATAGTTTCATAATATGCAAAGCTTGATTCAGTCTTTGCTTCAATGGTAAAGATACAAGAGTCTTCATTTTTACCCTTTTTTTTTTTTTTTTTTTGTGGATGGGAAATCATCTAATGACTCCTCCCGCTCTGGGTGGAGCGGAAGGGAGTGTCAGACTCTTACTGACTAAAACCCACCCGTGTTCCTTCCTTAGCCCTTTATGTTCCGGGGCAGCGGTAACCCTTTCGGACGATCCCGCTACCCCGGCAGGCTTCGGCCCTGGCGGGCCCTTTCCTTTATGCTGACATCTCTTTGAGGCGCGCGTGGAACACATACGCGCCGTCCGGCACGGGCCTGGTCCTGATCGGACGGAGAGCTACCCATTACTCTCCGTCCGCAGGCCCGCGCCTACGGTGGCCGGGAGTCGTCACGCGGCTCCCGACGCCCGTAGCGTCTCCCGCGGCGGCTGAGGCGTGCGGCTCTCTCCCTGAGCCGTCCCGCCACCTCCTTCGCTAGCATGACTGCTTCGCAGAAGGAGGTGACCGCCTCCCACTCCCTCTCGCCCCGGACCATGGCTTGAACCAGGGCCGGACGCGAGAGGTCGCCGCCGTTGCCGATCGCCTCTACGAGGACACGGCGGTGCTCCGCCCAAGCGGGGCAGACCTCCACCGTATGCTCCACCGTGTCCTCTGGGCGATCCTCGCAATGGTGACACCCGGGCGTCTCCTCCCGCCTGATGATGTGCAGGAACCTCCCGAAACATCCGTGTCCGGTGAGGACCTGCGTCAGGCGGTAGGTGAGAACGCCGTGACGCCTCTCTAGCCACTCCTCAAAGAGGGGTCTTATCGCCACGATCGTGGCGTGCCCTGCGCTGGGTTGCGAAAGCCGCTCTTTCCATGCCACCATGAGATCGCGCCGGAGGTCTGTCCGCTCCGCCGCAATTTGCCGCGGAAGCGGAGTTTCCCCCCAGCGTAGTGCCTCCGCGCGCCACTCATACAGGCGCGCGAGGACCATCGCCTCCAGATCCCATGGCGGCATTCCGGCAAGGAGGCTTGCCGCCTCGCCCGAGATCGTGCGGTAGCCCCGGATCAGCCTTACGGCTACCACCTTTTGAGGCGCGTTCAGATAGTGGGCGGCTCGCAGCCGCAGTGAACGCGCCCACACCGGGGCCCCATATAGGGCCATGGACCGCACGACCCCCGCGTAAAGCCTCCGGCAGGAGGCGTTTGGCCCCCTCAGGTTGGGCAAGAGCCGCTTTAAAGCGGCCCCGGTCCGTTCCAATTTGGGGGCCAAACGTCGAAAGTGTTCGACGAAGTTCCACCGGCTGTCGAGGACGAGACCCAGGTATTTCATCGTTGTCTCGACGCCGATGTGAACCCCTCCTACCATCAGTTGGAATCCCGATGGTGGCCCGTTCCGGAGCCCATGAAAAGACATGGCCCCGGACTTGTGCAATGCCACCTCGAGACCCAACCGCCGGATCCTCTCAACGACTATCGCAACCCCTCGTGTCATTGCGTCGGCCGCCGCCTGATGCGACCTCCCCTGCGCCAGGACCATCATTTTTACCCTTGACTTCAAAAAAAGGAAGTTCTGTATTCGACCCGCATGTATGTTTGTATGTCGCAGATTTTACCGAAAACTCAGAACCAATAACGGTCTGTACATTATAGGAATCGGTCATTGATGCGTTTAGCGTTAATAATAAAACATAATTATTTCTTTGTCATCTTCAAGCGATTAACAGCTAAACTAATTACATTTTAAATTTAGTTAGCACTAAATGTATTAAGTGATTTGTTGTGTATCTAACGGTTAATTTAATCAATTAATTGCATTGAGCACACAAATGAAAACTGGCCCTAATTAGAGCAGACACATGAAATAAATAACCCAACAACCTGACCCGTTGACAGTGATGCCTTAAAATTAATAAAAAGGATTACCACCATACGAAATACCAACACCGACAGTCATCAGTCAGACATCTGTACTACTTCTCTATTCGTCACCGTCTACCTGTGGCGACCATTTTGTGGGTCTCACAAAGGGGCTTGACCCGTTAACAGTGATGATTTAATATTGATAAAAAGTATTACCACAATAAAAAATATCAACAACACCAGTCGCATCTGTACCTACCCTATTCTACACCACCTACCTGCGGCAGCCATTTTGTGCTCCCACAAAGGTGGCGACGCATCGAACAATTAGTTCGGACAGCATGTAACTAGTGTTGCACGCACGACATACGGTCCATTCATGTGATCGTAACAAGGCTTTGATGGCTTAGCAAGGAGTAGGTGACGCTGCAACCCGATCGCGATGGACCACTTGTAATAAATACGAAGGTATGTAGACTGAAGTGGGTTGGTTCAAAGGGAGTGTTTGGTAGAAGCATGGTGAAATATTTTAGGCTGTGTGTAGCTGTGCGTTGTCGTCGGTTTCTATTTTCCGTACTCTGACATATATGGAAAAATAGTGATGAATGATTAACATCGTTTACATGTGAATTTGGTCATCCATTCCTACTTGAAAAATTCAGCCTGTATTTGCAGAGACAAACAGTAGTCGGTGCAATTATTACATTGATAAGATTTAAAATATAAAGATTCGCAAAAAACTATTAAAACTATAAATATAATAGTATATCTACCATATTATATATTTAACTTAGCGCAAATAAATATACATAAATACAGGAATATAATAAAAATAAATAGGACAAACAATGAGAAAAAAAACCCGCATCACAACGGTTTTTTTTATATACAGCCAGCTTCTTGCGAATGTGCTCGCGAACTTCAACTTTAAAGGATTATAATTATATCATCATATCAACTATACCAATAACAATAAATACTTGTAAACTTCGTGATGTTTTTCTTCTCAGTTTCAAACAGGACTTGCCCTTCAGATTATTTCTTATTTGAGAATGTTTTGTCATGTTTTGATGTCGATTTCCTTAAATAGATGTCGAAGAAGGAAATGTGAAAACTAAGGCAGGTAAAAAAAAAAGAAAATTTTAATAAGCAATTCATTCAAGATTATGTCTTGGCGAAGGAAATACATATTTTCATGCAAATTACTTAAAACGACGGAAACTCTAAAACTTTGACTCTGCAGATTTGAACTCATGACCTGATTCTTGATGCACCTTATCCTTTCCTCCAAGATTTAGTTCCCCGAATTTCAATAATTTCCCCGTGAGCTCTTTCTGTGCTATCCAAAACAACAAAGCCGCGGAAATGAAGACGGTTCCTCCTTAATTATGCTTCAGTGTTTAAGGTTCGTTTTACATTGCATTTAAGGCACATTTTTAGTGAGTGAAGAATTAGTATCGGTCGTAGACAATGATGAACGGCAGTAAGTGCCTTTTTTTCACGCAGGTCAACCAATGAGGTTGTCGGCTATATAAACGGGCTGTCCTGTGTTGCCTTAATAAATTAAGTCCTCTCTAGCCAAGGCATACAACTAAGCCCCATTTGTTTTTTTATTTTTATTTTTTATAAACTGTTCCAGCCGGTGGATTCTGTAAAAAACTCGCCGTGAAAATTTAGTTGAAGTGAGTTTTAAGTGAGCTGTCGTTCCACCTGACGTTAGGGATTGTCAATATTGACAGAAAGAAAATACGTTTATTTGCGGTGAACAAAAATAAACATAACACAAATAAAAAATAAGAAAAAGTTGGGGGAAAGATGCGTCACATCCACGCAAAACTGCTATCGCTCAGCATTATGCTACGAACATAGGGTCGGATAGGGTCTTGCATAGGCAAGACAGAGCCCCAGCGCACAGCTCACGTCAAGGTCACTTCACCTAAGTTTTCACGCTAAGATATTTACAGAACAGATCGGCAGTATTCCACTAGTGTCTACTTATACTAATTTGTCCCCTTCATAAGGCAGATGTCACATGTCTTCGAATTTTTGGTTCTAGGACATGCCGGTTTCCTCACGATGTTTTCCTTCACCATTTTGAGAGCAGTGGTGATGAAATAATTTACACAAAGTAAAGCGCCTGCCACTGGCGCTTTCATCATGATGATGATAATGATGAAAGCGCCTGTCTGGGTTCGAACCTACGACCTACAAATCGACTCGTAGTGCCCATATATATATCTACGAGTATCTATCCAATTTCACGTTTCAGACTTTTTCAGTCACAAAATCTCGCTTTCAAACGGCTCCACATTTTACATTTACATTACTTTTTATAACGAATACAGCGACTGTGTGGACTTCAAATTGGCGTATAAGTATGGCCGGCCCACGTCGGTACCTGTCTTGAATAATTTAAGCTCATTCTACCCGCAATTTGAGCATATTATAAGCCCAACGTCCGAAATTAGTCGCAGCCACAATGTCGACTTGAAAAAAAATGTTCTTAAGCAGGGTTTTAATTGGGACTTTGATTTTATTATTTTAAAGAGAGGGGAGAATATAAAATACCTTGGTCTGATTTTTTTAAATAAAAAATCTAGTTATTTCTATACCTAAACTTTTTAAAATCGCAAATTCGATAGTGAAATGGAAAACAGAAAGGGAATCCCATCCGTCTTCCGAGAGATACGTGAAGGAAATTATGAATATATATACTTCAACATATTTGAATCCAAATCTTGGTCACACAATTGCATTATCAGCGTTTTACTTTCACTGACCTCCCTGCATTATTACTCTATTCAGACCAAACCCATTGATTAAAAACACAATCCTTCCTACTACGAGTATCTTACTAATATTATAAATGCGAAAGTTTGTGAGAATGGAGGATGTTTGTTACTCTTTCACGCAAAAACTAATGAACGGATTTTGATGAAACTTTACAGTAATATAGGCTTATACATCAGAATAACACATAGGATACTTTTTATTTCGATATTCCCACGGGGTCGAAATTTATGCGGGTGAACCGCGGGGCGCTGCTAGTATTACATATGTATAAGAGTAAAGCATCTACGTACAATGTGTACCTACGTATTGGTCCACAACAATGTCCACGGCAGGGTATTTTATTACAGATCGCAGATCATCAATCATTTATGTCAATATCAATAAGTTGACACAGCTCACCGCGGCTCAAATTTATTTGTAAATACAAATTTTACGTTGTGTTATAATTACGGTGTAGATAGTATTTTCCAGAACGGATGCAATGCCCAAGGGTGTCCTAAGCAGTTTGGGCTCTTAGTTTGGGTAGTTCCAAAAGGAATGGAAATGCCCTATAAGGTGGGCTTACCGACAATGTATGTTTTCCACTACCTGAGGAATTGGTGTCCGCTTTGTTAATGGTCAGTTTTGGAAGATATTTATCAAGAGAGATTTGTTTTACTTTTGTAGGTCGCCTGAAGATTTAAGGTTTTACGACTGTTGTACGCTGTGTTGACCCGGAAGAATATTTCGTAAGAAATATAATTGTTTTTATTTATTTACAAGTGATGAACGGTTTTCGCTACAGACATAATAATATGTTCTTATGTTCCAAAATCTTATTGTTTTGCTTACCGCAGAATTTTATAATATTGGCGGATACGAAAGTATTCGTTTCAACAAATAACGATAGGTAATACGGAAAGTTGGGAAATAGAAATGGAAAACTACCCTTCTACTTCAAGTGCCATTTTTTTTAAACATCACTCTTTCTGGGCTCCACCACAGTCAGGGTTGTGAAGCCCAGTAGGAGGGGAAAACTTTTTACTCATATTTTCCGACACGAATATTAAAATCCTTACAATGTAACCATATGCTCAATTCAGGACACCAACACACTCCCGCGATGACATAAGGCCGTCTACATGGTTGCGTATACAGTGACAGCGACGCGTCCGCGGCTCGCTGGTAATCGATCGCACGTCATCAATCACCCGTGTCGCGTCGCACTGTTGCCAGAGACGGTTTTGTGCGTTTTATTAGCCGCTGTCCATCGACTATGAATATTAGCATAGAATAAGGATGTGTAGAAGCCAAAGTCCAGAGAGCCTAGGCAAGGAGTTAATCGGTAGCTTATGGCAATCCAATACATTTTTGACATTTCCATCTTCGTTATATTATCGCGGATAGAATGTTTCTTTTTCTAGGCCCTCTGTTCCAAATGCTTTCTTAAGAAGGAAGCGTCGGGGTAGCCCGCGAAATTAAAATTTACTTAGGTTTTTTGGAATTTGCAGATCAGTGTCATTGATATTTCATGAAATAGTCATTCAATAGGGTTATTATGAGCTTAGAGGGTTGTATTAAAGATTAAAATGATTATAATACTGTAAATACATACTTGTTACGGTCGCGAATCATATTTTGTTTAACATACAACCTGACATTTACCTGCAAATTGCAAAAAACGTAAGAAAAATTCAAATTCGCGGGCTGCCCTGGGTCTTCCCCTTAATGCCTATAGTTATGTGGTATAAGGTATGTTCAGAACAGTCAGGGTTGGATTGCCACTTGCGCGGTTGGTCATCGACAAAATTGACAACCCTTTGTGCTTGGCCAGACTGCAAACGCGGGCGTGCCTCGGCGTACTCAAACATAAGAACTTCATTTGAGCGTCTATAGTGGGCACGTGGGCGCGGTGAGCGGCGCGGGCTGCTTGGCGCGGGCTGCTTGGCGCGGGGAGCGCGCGGGCAACTCATGCCATAGCTCGTTCATACAAGTGGTCGCAGTGAGGGCACGGGCGGCCCGCACGGAGACCGGGGTTCTATAACTAGTTCGAGCTTTTTTCTTGTGAAAATTAGTCTTCTTCATCCATATTTTATTTTGACGAACAGTGGACACGACAACACTCAGAACGAAGCCGCGCTTCACTGCGGACAGGCAGATCGCGAGGGTTCCCGCACCCGCGCCGCTCCCCGCCCCGCGCTGCCAGTCTGACCAAGCACTTTATTTTAGCTCGGGAGATTTCAGGGTCATGGTGGAGAGCAAAAGGTGATTATTACTATGGGCGATGCTACGATGTTAGAACTAAAGCCGATGTCAGACGCTTCACTCAAGTGACTGTTCATTTGAATCTATCCGCGGATTCGCCCGCGAGAATGTCGGAAATTATACCACACGAACGTGCTAACAGGACAAAAAGTAGCCTATGTCCTTCCTCAGAATGCTATATATATTCTTATCAAATGTTATCGAAATCCGTCTAGTGGTTTAGGCGTGAAAACGTAAAACACAGACAGTTACTTTCGAGTTTATAATATTAATATGGATGAACGATCATCTGCTGCTTTCATTTCATTTTTCGATTATTCGGCAAGTGATTGAAAGATGCCGAGTGCCGAAATCCAAAACCTTTGGATCGGTTTACTAATGAACGGTTCACTAATGATTTAATTTTATACTTTGGTTCATTTTGTGCTCAGACGTTACACTTCGAGTGAAAGATGAACGAATGAAAAGTAAAAATGAACAAAAGTGACGCTTCTGATATCGGCTTCAGTAGGTACTTTTCAGTAAAAAGTATATATAATATGTTTCGCTTCTTTACGGAATTTTTATTCTTTGCCATCGGGTATGAATATTAGTCATCGTGTGTGGACGGCCGAGTGGGCGGCGATTATGTGGTGGTAATTTAAGTGTTATTGATTGAGTTTTGTGCTTATGTGGCTAAATACTCTGGCACAGTTTCCATAATATAGTAAGTAGGTTTAGTTTAAAATAGACTGTCTCATTTCAAACGCTGGAATAATCAAATCTGAGGCTATTACTAATATTTGGCAAGCAAGCGGCAATAGCTCAGCGATTCCATCGTGAAGTGTCGAGCAAGAGGTCGTCCGTTCGATCTGTCTTTCGCATTTTAAAGACAATCCAAGAACGTATTTTCTGTTTTATAGACAAGTATTTTCTGTTGAAAAAGTAAATAGTTTTATATCTACCTAATAACATCTTAAATTCATTCACTGATAGATAACGCACAGCTTTAACAATTAGGTTTAAAAGCAAAAAGAAATTCCTAATATAACAAAAGGAGAGCCTTAGAAAGTATTTTTGAAATTTCAATCCCTTAAGTAAGTAGGAAATGAAAATTTTGTATGGAAAGTCATTTTTCCTGATGGAAAATCACATCGGGCACAACCAATTGTTAAGAAAACTTTACCTAAACAGAACATTTCACGTGAATATTCCCGCTTCAAACAACAGAGGGGCAATAGGGATGACGACTAACTTTTTTTTCTTCGTCTATCAGGTAGATTATTAAAAAGTATTGGGCACGTATTTTTTCACATAATCATAACATTACAGAGATATATTGATTTGAAATGTCGCATGACGTCACGTGTTGGTACAATTTTTACCTACACGTGACGTCACGAGCCCCCACTCCCAAACTTTGACACGCTTTATCTTTGTAATTTTTTGATTGATTGACACAAGAAAAAATATGTGTCCATTATTTTTTGATAATCTAACTGACGGACTAAATAGAATTTCGTTTACTTTACCCCGTCGTCATCCCTATTCTCGTAATTTTAAGAACCAGTCTAATCTCAGTCTCAATCTGTCAAAAATACCTCTAATTTCCCAACATTTTGACATTTGTTTGTCGCCGACATGAGATTGCGACTAGATTTTGAACGTTTTAAATTACGAGATTTGGCCTTCAGATGACATGTATCCTCAGTGTTATAGATATTATTTCACATAACTATACACATCCAGTCGCAACAAGTATTTTGCTAGACGTATTTTGCTTTCTGTGCGGTCGCGGAAATAGAAGCCGCTATTTTAAGCATGGGAAGCTTTGTTGTTGTTGCACATGATTTTCTCGTAATTGAGTGAAATCTAAATTATAGGTACTTGGAATCTGTAGAATATGTAGGGGCTCATGGAATATGTAAGTTAATAAGATAATAATATTCACCTTTATTTTATAAGCGTTGCTTAATGTAAAGGTTAGCGAACTATCACACAAACATTATAAAGGCGAAAGTTTGTGAGTGTGTGTGTGTGTTACTTCTTCACGCTCTAACGGCTGGACCAATTTTGATAAAATTTTGTATGGAGGTTGCTGGCACCCTGGATTAATATATTATAGGCTACTTTTTATCCCGATATTCCTACGGGATCGAAACTTATGCGGGTGAAACAGCACAGCTAGTATTATATAATTTTTTGACGTTTAACGTGTCTTAACTTAAAGAAACGTTTATAAAAAAACTCCACTCCAATCCACTCAACTCCACACAAAACACACTTGTATGTTTTAGTTTTCAAAAGCGATCTTAAATTATCAATTTAGTAGTAGGTAGTCGTAATTTAAAAGTAGGTATAATAAAAGGAGGCTTCAATTAATATACCATCGACATAGTAGCCGAGAACATTAAAGGTAATTTCTGGGAAGCGAACATAAGGTATCGAGGTTGCCAGCGTTAATTATAGCAACAAGGTGCCTTTGACTTAGGTAGGTACCTATTTATATAAATTACATATGTTTATTTTTTTTTGTGTTTATGGCTCCTGCAGGAGTGAAGACAAATTCCCGTAGTTAAAAATCTACTCATAATCTCATCTCAGCGACAATCAATGTCAAAAAAGTAGGGAAATTAGAGAGGTGGTTTTGACACCGAAACGTCTACTAAGCCAGATTGAGACAGATAAGATTGTAAACTTTCTTAAAATTACTACAGTCCGTCAAATCTAAGAAGTACCGTTTGACGTTTCATATTTTTCAAACCGAAACAACTTTGTTCATACGTACATTATTCAGTTTCGATAACCTTTTTCATAAAACCATGAATTTAGAAAGATTTCATTATTGTATCTAAAAATGTACAATTCTTAATATCTAAATGTAATTGAAAACTTTCAAACAAAGCAAAATAACACATATTTACACAGTAAATAATTTCTAATAGTTATATTCTTGACCTCATTACAAAGTTACGTAGTTAGGTCACTGCACGTAGTGTTGCGACTCTTCGGATACACTTGTATGCAAAAAAATCGTTTACATATACGAAAAATCGAATGTATTATTTACAAATTACACTTGACAACCAAACAAATATTTTTTCATGTGAATGGGATTTATCTCACATATTACGATTACATAACTAAATAGTTATGTAATCGTAAAATATGAGATAAAACCCATTCACCAAAAATACGTATTTATAAATCAAATATATTTGCTTCTTTAAAAAGTTGTCGAAAGCGATTTGTCGATTTTTGATTTTCGCGCCCAAATAAGTCGGGGTTTCTCGCGCTAACGCTGTCGAAATAGTAAATGGAGTCAGGGATAGTGTTTTTTACATTTATTTTTGTGTATGATAGTATGGGTTTGCATATTACAGAGAAATAAACAAATTTTTAACAAGCACATCCATTGATTTTACAATTACAATTTTTTCTTCTAAGTCTTATTTCTACGTCTAAAACTAATAAAAATAAGGTATGTAGAACCCATTCACAAAAATGTTGTTGCCTGATGTTATAAATTAACGACGTTACTGCGCGACCGCATAATGCACTGAATACACAGATACCCTAAAATAAATTAATTTAATTATTTTTAGGTCAATAGGCAAAATCGCAGGTGTCCAAGTCTCTACAATTTTTTTTTTCTGGCAACACTGCCAACTACAAGCGCACGCGGTCCGCTCGGTCGGTTCGGCGTCAGCAGTCTCTCGCCATCTTGGAAGCTGACTGTGCGCGTACTTGCTTTCTCGTTTGTGTTTTACAATTTGTGACTTGGCTATTACTTTTCTGGACTGATCATTCTTTATCCGTTTACCTTGGCAATATTTATACTGGACTCCGAACTAAGCAAGTGTTTATTAATAATGTCGAAAAGAGGACGTACTTTGAACAGCCAGGCTCGTGAATTGGTGGTGAAATTACACGAGTATTTTGAGCGTGAATCTCAAAATGGTGGACTTCTACTGCCAGTTACACAAGTTCGGGATCGCGTCGGTGAAGCTCTCGGTATTGGTAGCCGCACCGTTGGCAAAATATTAAGTGAAAAATATGGGCCTTCGGGGAGTGACAGTAACGTACTTCACACACCGAAAAAACGAAAAAGAAATAAACCTGTGACAGGCATCGATGAATTCGATAGTCATGCTATTAGAAACCATATATACGGGTATTTTACAAGAGGCGAATTTCCAACATTGGCAAAGTTATGTGCAACTTTAAAAGATGCCGGGCTGTATAAGGGAAGCATAGAGTCGTTGAGAACGGTAATAACAGGAATTGGCTTCAGATACAAAAAAGTTGACAAACGAAAAATTGTTATGGAGCGACATGACATAATTATGCAGCGACTAACATTCCTGCGCGAAGTTAAACAAATTATAAACTGGGATAATGTAATATTTTTGGACGAAACCTGGCTAAATTCCAACCATTCTGTGCCGAAAACATGGACTGATGATTCTGAAGCTTCGTGCTCGAAGGTGCCGATAGGAAAAGGTGGACGTCTCATAATATGCCATGCTGGGTCAGCGTCTACAGGCTTCGTGGAAAACTCTTTATTAGCTTTCCAATCCAAAAGCACTAAAGAGTATCATGAAGAAATGGACGCAGTAAGGTTCCGAGAGTGGTTCTTAAATTTATTACAGAATATCCCTCCTAACAGCACAATTATAATGGATAATGCCCCATACCACTCTGTGCAAATTGATAAAGCACCTACGTCAGCCAATAAGAAAGCAGATTTGGTGGCATGGCTGCAAAGAAAAGGAGTGGATGCCGACATGTCACTATTAAAAGCTGAATTATTACAGTTAGTGAAATTGCATAAACCACCAAAACCGACATATGTAATTGACCAATTGGCCGAAGAGCACGGGCACAAAGTCATACGACTTCCTCCGTACCATTGCCAATATAATGCCATTGAACTGATTTGGGCCCAAGTTAAAGGTAATATTTTATAATATTATAATAATAACACGAGTACTTCTAACATTTATAATTTAAACAATGGTTTTCGTCTGCTATCAAATAGTTACATTATTGTTTTACAGGTTATGCAGCAAGACACAACACAAAACCACCCTTCAGTGTCAAGAAAATGGAAGGTTTATTAAAGGAAGCATGTGCCCAAGTTACACAGGAAGATTGGAGTAAAGTAGTACAAAAAACAAAGAAAATAATAATGGACGACTTCGAAAGAGACGTACACTTTGATAATGTAATGGACAATCAACTGGTCATTAATTTAAATGACGATGATGACGAAGACGACGATACTAGTACTAGTAGTGAATAAAAAAATATCCTAAACATTTCTTTTATTTAATTATAACAATTGATTTCTTAAAATTCGGATATTATAGTAATCGATCTCTTAAAGTTCGGATATTATAGTAATCGATTTTTTCATCCCATCCCTATCATTCAATTGTCAGAACTGTCAAACGGTACTTCTTAGATTTGACGGACTGTAGAGTTGCCCCTCTGAAGTAGGTTATGTGTTTTCAGTTAATAAAATGCTGGAATGTTGTAGGAATTTCTCAGTGGCAGCCCGTTGTGTGGATTTGTGCCCGGTTTATGGCAAAAGTCTTGCCGTAACTGGTGAAATCTGGGTGTACTATTATATTGTAGCGGTATCTACAATGCCACATGCGAACAACGCGTCATACTGAACGTCACGAAATCGTGCATCTCGCAAGCAGAGTTTACCGCGCAACTAGCATAGATACAACGGCCTGACATGCATCATCGGGCAGTTGCCCGCCAGACACAACACCCGTCTGGTCGGAGGATCTTCCCTTTTCTATAGAGTATGAGTGAACTTTACACCCTATTCCTCATACCTCTATAATATGTACACACCTCTGCAAGCATAACCGTTTGGAGAAAACAAGCGTGACGTTATGATAATATTGTGTTAAAATACAGGGTGAAAGTAAAGTAATAACCTTTATTTATCTAATGTGAAAGTTATTCGAAGGGCTTAAAGGTTTTATTTATAACAGTATAACTTCAAAGTATACCCGATTTCATCCCAATATAACCGAGCGAAGGTGTCAGTGGGGTGTTAATTAGAACGGTCGCGTTGCACGGGTGACACGCGACGCGGTATGCCGTCCCGTTGCTTAGCAACCGAACGCTTTGAAGTGCACGCTAGCACCACAATATAGACAAGTACAGAAGGTAGGCCCCATACAACTAAAAAAATGCACGCGCTCATAGACGCGTACGTACGGCAATGTCAACTTAAGCCGCAAATACACATGCCTGTAATTTGCAGAAATATAAGCAAGTATGCGATTTTTTACCAATCCGCACTGGGCCTACGTGGTGGATCCCACTCCTAGGCCTGTGTCCTAGCTGATTAAACTATGCGATTATGCATATATTCCTGATTTGGGAACGGCACAATGGCAAGCAGGCTTTTTTTTGTGCATGTTCCAAGTATGTTTTGTACAAACCGTGTGACTGCCGATGGGAAGTTCCATCGGGCACACGGTTCACTGACTAACTTTTACATATAAATAGAAATCTAAGACGCCGACTTCCACGTTTCTAACTTCAAAAATGACAAATTTCCTTGCAAAGGATCACTCATTCTGGGATTTTTTTTTTTTTTGGCGGCCATCAATAATAATTAGATACTTTTGAAGTACACATATAACTCATTATTTGTAATAAGGCGTCGCCGAGAAAAAAAATCAGCTGTTCCCTACATTTATGTTCGCATAACTCGCCAAAATGCGATTTCAGGTTTGGTTCCATAGTAAAAGTTGTTCATAATGATGAGTACAATCTCCAAATCACACAAGATAAATCGAAATTTGTCGCATGTTTTCAATTTCAACCTGTATATTATGTGCATTTTCGATCGTTTTATGGAGCTAGCCTTCTGCACCTATCTATTTTATGCTAACACCCACTCTCACTCACTCGATCCTCACACGGAAGCGTTTTGGAGTTATTTTTCACGTGTTTAGTTTAATCAAGTGTGTTTTGAGTTCATAAAGACATAGGGGTGGGGGAGGGAGTTCATTAAATAGGGGATGCCATATACTTAGATTGAAGAGCTCTTTGTATCAAGGTGGATCAATTTCAAACGTGATTGTGCTAAAATAATTACGTATTTTAGATCAAAAGAGAACGTGTAGGTAGATATTTTAGTTGTGAACCTACCTATACCTACTACTTCAAACGATTTCCCATAAGTCCAATAGGTTCGCCGATAGTTATGCTTCTAACTGCATGTTTACTGTCGATTCGCAAGCGGGACTGCTGAGCGTGGGGTTGGGGTCCCAGGTCGAGCAAAATGTCATTCGGTTTTTTCCATTAGGAATTTCTTAGTACCAGCTCGAAGTTTGGAAGTTGTAATACGCCCCTCAGAAAGCACGTCAAGCTGTTGGTCCTGCGCCTGATGTCTCTCCGGTCGTGTCGGATTACGTGCCGTCACATCGAACTTTGAGAGTAAGGGAAGAGAGAGTGCACATGTGTCTGCGCACATACTTATGCACTAAATATCTCCCTCGCCGAAGGCTAGTCTCCACTGAGATTGGCCGCCGTGGCCGAAATACTGTGTGGAGGACTATTATTACAATCAATAATTTTATAGAAGATTAGCTACTGCCCGCAACTTAGTCTGTGTACCAGGATGAAAATTAGCTTAGTGCGTTACCTAGGTCATGGTCTATCTGTGTGCCAAATTTCAGGTAAATCCGTTCAGCCGTTTTAGCGTGAAAGCGTAACAAACAAACAAACTTACTTTTGCATATTAGTTAGGATTTTCACCCTGAACGGTGCTACAGTCCTTGGCATTATATTTGCTATTGCCTTTACGCAGGTAATCCTCTACTGTATTTTAGCACAGCATCATCCCGAAAACTCCTAAAAAAAATCCCAGAATCTTCAAATGAAACTGGAATGAGGAATCTTCGTTTACCATCAGAAAGGTCTAACATCAGCTCCATTATCTTTCCAAAGGTGTACCTTTAATGTGACCTAATTTCCAATAGACGGGCATCGAGCAACATCTTAACAAAACATATTGTTTCGACGATCGACGTTCACAATTCATACATTATGCATTGACTGGTGGCTACCGTTTCCACGGCACTTGGGATAAGGGCCACCTGTGAGCGAGCAATGTATGTTGAAATGTGAGAAATTCCCATCGGCGATGCGATAAAGTGGGGCGGGGAATGGCTAGCAGGGTCGGGAATACTGCGTAGATGGACTTTCATGGAGCCTTGTCCAGCAAACAGATGTGGTGTGATCATCATTTGCCTAAATATAATTTTGGCAAATAATAATCCTATTAATCCTAATAAACCAAAATGTATGATTTTGGCAAAGAAATTCAAATAAATAAAGTATAGATAAGAATTTTCTAATGAGATTGCTCTAATGACTAAAGCTTCGTACACACGGATGATTAAACAAATCCAGATTGTGCGACTCGATAAAGTGAAGCGGTTTACTAAATATTGTTAATACTTTGAGACTTTCAGTGAGAACTGAGTAGGATTGTTTGAATAGACAATGTGGAGACAACAATACGACAATAAATGAAAACACTGGCAATACTGGTACATAAAAAATAGTATTTTGGAACTATCAAATACATAAATATTAGCGTCGAAATTAAAAACGTGTTTTTTTCTAACAAACTAAATGGTAGTGATGCCCGACTATGGGTTTTGCACATCTGTGACTAGCTATAGTGGCTAAACTATTGGATATCATCATCATCTGCCTAGCCTTTTCCCAACTATGTTGGGGTCGGCTTCAAGTCTAACCGGATTCAGCTGAATACCAGTATTTTACATGGAGCGGCTGCCTATCTGACGTCCACAACCCAATTACTAGGTAATACGATACCCCTTGGTAAGACTGGTTGTCAGTGTGTGTGGGTGGTTGTTGGTTGTGTGGTTGTTGGTTGTTGTTGGCTAAACTATTGGATATAAGCAGTTTAATTTATTGTCGAATTGTCGTCTCCACCTTGCATAATTTCATAACCCAAATGTAGGTTCAGTCATACTTAATAGCCGATTGCTGAAAATTGCCTCTTCCAAGAATTATATTGTACCCCATGACCTTTCATTTATTTTTCACTTTGAGATTTGCTAGATTCATCCCCAACAAAGGCAGAAGATTTTAAATCATTCCCTGTCACTCATTGGTATGGGTATTAAATAGATCTTCATAAGTTTCATTAGCGTTATCCAAAAAAAACATTAACATTTAAAATGTACTACAACAGGAAAATAACAAAAACCTTTATGGCGTCAGATTTCCGGCTAAATTAAACTGCCAAGTACCACAGATTCGTTCAATCATTTTTCACGTAAAATATTCACATTACTATGCCCCGTCGAGTTCTGTGTAGCAATATTATAATTAATTAACCAGATACCGCATGACTGATGTCCTGTGAACGTAAAATTAAAACATATTTAATTCGTATTGACACTGGCCGTCGGCAAATATACGCTTTGTAATTAATAAAGTTGCTATTTAAATATTAATAATGAACTGCCAGTCACAGATCGGCTCGGAAATGGGTATTGTTTAATTATTGTATTTCATTTTTGGCTAATATTTACTGGGTTATTGTGCCTTTTGATGTGTGATATATTTAACTTATCACAAAATGCGGGGCTTAGGCCTCTTTGGGCGAATTTCACCACTGGAACCGCGCTTAAAAACTGCCAGTGTCAATATTCTGACGCTGACATCTCTTGAACGCGGTTTAGATTACCTGATCGCGTTTAGTCTCATTGGTGTAATTCACCCTGAGTAGTTGCGCCACAATATTTGGTTTGGCCTTTCCCATCCAGTCTGTCTACTGTGGCAGACAGACTATTTAGCCTGTAATGTTCCACTTCTGAGCAAAGGGAGGCCTTTCCCTTTCACACACACGTCTATCCACTGCCATTGCGAGCCTGTCCTTTGGGTAGGAGTCCAGTTCGTCAATTCTTCTTCCTCTTTGCCTGTCGCGATGTCGGATCCAATAAGTGGCTCTTTTGGCCCACAGATACTATCCGACATGTGGCAGACATTTACGGCCCAATTTCTAGTAGAATGTTATTTATAAGAATATTATTTGTTTTTGCAACTACTACTGTCTTTTGGTGCATGTTTAAATCTTGACAAAGACTATTTTACTCCAAAGCTAGATAAATGCCGACGTTTCTACAAAGCATCATATCACGTTTCCTCATCGTTATCACATAACACGATATCTATAAAAAACAAAATAAATTAAAACAAAAAAGCCTTATATTTCTTACAAAAAAAAACTCTACTAACTTTCTAAATTAACTACAATTTCTTCTATATGTAAAGTTAAACTAAACTTATGCGATTGTTCTTCTGAACAGGTATACCTAACGAAGGGTTTTTACCAGAAGAACCCCTCGTTAGTACTTGGGTATACCTGTTCAGATAATATTATTATAACAGGAGCACCTATGTAGGTACTTTATTCCACACACATATCTAAATTGACGACAAACAAATTGAATGCTAGCACCAACAAAGGCATGCGACATCGTTCATCAATTACCCGATGCGAATTTAATAAAATAACGTCGATACGGTTGCTCGTCGCTGCTAATGATATTAGGTAATTAAGGCTCGAGGGTTGGCCCGCGTTGTGATACTGCTTTTAATATTTTATCCAACAGTGACAACCCTGATTCGGTCACTTGAAACTGACATGGATCTGGGTGATTAGATGGCCGTTGAAGATAGCTTTGTGCTGTTAAGATAATTTTATGAAATAATACCATTTACAGCTTGTGAATGATGAAGAATAATTATGGAAGCTTATAATTACTAAGTATATAAATATAATTACTAATTTTACCAAAGTCAGATATTATATTTTATCCGTGGAATAAAATTGACGTCTGACAGTTCTAGTATGGAAAAACTGACAAATATTTAAAATTTATTCTCACTTCAATTTGGTGAAATTCGCTCTTAGTCTTGCAATTATAAGCTTCTATACTATGGTTCAGAAGCTGACCTATGAGTCAAAGGGGATCTTGAACTTGATTTACAACGTGGAAACTGCAATACGACAATTGAAACTTCGTCTATCTAATTAAGTTCCCAATCTGCATACAAAAATTCAACCAAATATATCCAATAGGTACTATAGCTATAGGCCGACCGCCTAACTAAGACATTGCCTGAGGTAGCTGCGCGGTGCGGGAAGGGTAATAGTCGTCACAAGTTGACGAATCACTGATCTCTCGCATCACATCACCACACCCCTCCCGCATCGCGCTGCTACCTCAGGCAACGTCTCAGTTAAGCCGGTCGGCCTATAACCAAAGATGGGCAAAACCCATAGTCGGTTCATCTCTACCAATGACTATGCAACTCTTTGATCACTACTAATCAGTTTGTTAGAAAAAAAACACTGTTTTTTTTTATTTCACTGCAGGACTTATCTGATAGTTCCAAATTACTATTATGCATTAAAATTACCAGTGTTTTGATTTATTGTCATATTTTTGCCTCCACATTGTTTAAGTTCTCGAAATTTTTTTGTAATATAGACCTGATTTAAAAGGGTGTATGGTAGAATCCCTGATAGTTGATCCAAGTTTGAGCGGCTCTGCATGTGAGATATATACGACAACATGGTTGTAAAAATTCCTTAGAATTAATCGTCCTTAGAGTTAATCGTCGTCACACAAGAGATTGATCGAGATTGATCAGTAAAAAAATTATTACAATTCGCAATTTCACGTTTCATTAATGACATTTAAGCCGCCAATTATATTGGATGTCGGAATTTTTACGATAGAATTGAGTACTAATGTAATAAAAAAATCCTCATTAATTTCATAATGAGTAACATCGGGTGCGCTTATAAGTATTTCATTTTTATTACCAGTGATCTTGAAAGCTTATGTTTTTATCACCATAAGTTTGCAGGCGACGAAATTCAGTTAATTACAAGCTTATCCATATATAGGAGGTTGTAACATAACATCACGCCTGTACTTAATCTAAGGCAGGTATGGCGAACCCCTATAGATCTACGTGCCATTTTTTCCAAATAAATATTTGAATGTGGCCATGACGTGCCAACAAACAATCTTGACTTCTTGACTACTGAAAAAATAACGCAATAGTTTCAGGATAATACTCCTTATTTGCAAACAGAAATAGACCTTAACTATTATTCAGTCATCTTAACATTTACCATTTTATATTTATTTGAATGAAAGAACAAATTAGTGCGACTTCTGCTGATACATACTATCTATCTACATAGAAACATCTGCCAAACAATTGATACCAGGTTCTCATTATCCCTTGCATTTACGCGGCAACGATATCCGATATCGAAAAATTGATCAAATTATCTTTTCGCTTGCCACCAGCGGCACGCGTGCCATTGGTTCGTCATCCCTTATCTAAGGGGTTGACAGAGACTAGTTAATATTAGCATTATGGTATTAATAAACAATAATGTAGGTGTATCTAGAGACAGACCTAGTCAGCAAAAACATGCTTCTGATCGAACATAATTGAACATAACATCTCGCTTCTAATCCTCGAAGGGTTAGACAGTGTACCTTAGTACAGACGCCAGCACATCAAGCTACCCGGAACTGTAAAATTTTCCCAATGAACTTTGAACTTAATATTTTAGCGATAAAGTTGAAAATCTATTCAAGAAATTTGACAGATTGTAGTAGCTTGATGTGCTGGCGTCTGTACACTCACATTTCACCAGTTATGTATGAGTACCCTGTAATAGGGGGCGAGCCTATTGCCATCACCAGGCGCAAATCTAGGTAGCTCTGCTACTGAGAAAATCCTGATGGAAAACAAGAAATAAACATTATTTATAATATTTAATCCATCTATTCATCCGGCAAGCGTAGTGTGGGACGCCCCTCAGCTAGAAGAACCGACTACCTAAAGAAGGTGGCTGGGACAGACTGGATGCGGAAGGCGGAGGACAGGGTGTTGTGGCGCACCCTAGGCCTGCGATAGGCTGAGTTGAATCAATTTAAAAGCAACAAGGCATTAAAACAAACATGTTTCCAATCATAAAAGCATGTTAATCCAGGATAAATGATCATATTCCATTTAAAGCTTGCAACATAAAATATTGACAACGTACGTTTCACATTAAAGCATTTCTATAAATATCGACAAAATCAATAATAATAATGTAGTGTAATGCCACAGCAAAATACATCTAAGGGCTGATTTTTCCATTGCCAGATAACTTTTTTTCAAGGAATAAAATTGACATTTGACAGTTTTTGTATGAAATAACTGTCAAAATTTCAAAATGATTCCTCGAATAAAGTTATCAGCTGATTGAAAAATCAGCCCTTAAATTAACAAACGAGACATACTATTAATATATTTACCTGGAATGCTATACTTCGGATGATATATTCAGGTATTTTATACCAAGATTAATTTGTGAAAAATAAAAGAAACTATTTTAAGTTATTTTCCCTCGTTATTCAATTGAAGAAAAACTTAAACGATTAAGCTATTATATAATAATATAATACCCATCTCACCAAAACGGCAAAAACCAATATCTCTTCACCTAAAGCAAGCAACCCCAAAATGGTTCTAAAGCCGCCCTATAGCCGCCCAAAGCATAAAACACTCGCTAATTCCCGCTAAAACAATTATCACGGCGAAATTATTTCGTCACAAATCAATTGACGAAGAAGATCACGGCACGAGGAGATTTGTTTAACACGGCGCGGGGGGAGATGAGGGAAACAAAGAAAGGCCCGTAAAGGGCGGGCGGGGGCGAAGCTTCAGGCAACCGGCAGTGCTTGCCGAGCAGTCGGCAAAAACGGACGCGTCACACCGCCCCGACGCTCCCCGCTATACGCTCGCGATAACAAGTGTTTGTGTTTATCAATTTTCATAAAATAAAACCTATTCGAATAAAGAATATACAATAGTGACGTCATTGTTGCGATGTTTTGTTCCCCAATCACGTGGTTGCTTGTTGTGTTGCACGCGAAAGCGGCCGGCTTGTCAGTTACATTAAACGGTGAGAGGATCTTTCTTAAATTTATTTAATTATTGCTTTATTGTAACGTTGTTATATTAAATACGTAAGTCTCTCACAAAAGTCACCCCAATTTGGTGGTCGCAGAATTTCTGAATAGACACGGTTTTCAGGTTAACGTGTACGTACGCTCAAAACGGGAAGCTTACATCGGCTTGATATTTCGATTTCTATAGAGAATCCGATGCAAATACAGCAGGAAAATGTATACTGGGAAAGATTTTACTGATAGTAACGGAAGCGTTTCATGAAAACAAATATTTTGGTACACACACAGTCAGATGTAAACACAAAGCGGAATTCAATAACGATTTTCTTCTGAATTTCGCTGTGGGAACACATTTGCATTATACATATATGGCTGTAAATGTATAAATTTAGAAGCATAATATAGTTTGTAAGTTAAACCTCAGCGAATCAATTATGATCAGAAGATTAATAATGAACTGAATCGTCTATATATCAGGGAATTTTCCGGAAAATTCACAATATGTGTACCTACTTACTTGTTTATTTTCTCTATTTTGTAATCAAAAATAGCTTCAAAATATCAACCAATAAAACTCGAACGAAGTGTTCGATGCCTAAGTGTGCTTTTGTTTTTATAATTATTTGAATAGTATGGGCTGATTTTTCAATCGTCTGATAACTTTATTCGAGGAATAATTTTGAAATTTTGACAAAAAGACTGTTAAACGTTAATTTTATTCCTCGAATAATAGTTATCTGGCGATGGAAAAATCGACCCTAAGTCGTTTAATTTAGTACCTAGTGTAAATATTTATTTATCTATACAATAAAGAAATAATTATATATAACAAAAATCATGAAGCAGGATCAATGACTGAATACATAAATATGTTCAAATATTCATATTCTCGTTTCCACTTACTAGCTTAAATATAAAACCAAGTCATGAAGCTTCAGAAAAAACAACATTTTCCATTTTAACACTGAAAATCTAAAATTTATTTTGTTTCCTTGTCAAATAATGAATAGCTTCTGATTTCAGTTTCAGGATTAAGGATATTAGGTTAAAGATATATAGGTTCTGAAATTGACAGTTATTCAGTGAGTAAATATTCATTTAGTAAGTTTATTGAGTGTGTTTACAAAAATTACAGAATAAAAATGTCTTATGGTATGGCAGCTGTTATTGTAGTATAATGTTTTAAAGTAACTGTTGCTCCTAGTTTTAGTCACATTATAGGACAACTACCATAGTATTATGTACAAAAAATGCAATAATAAAAATATTAATATATTGTGTAATTGTGGGTTGTTGCCTAGCCTTTTCCCAACTATAATATAATAATATAATATTCCACAACTATCACACAACGCCATCTAGTCCCAAGCTAAGCAGAGCTTGTGTTATGGGTACTAGACAACTGATAAACATACTTATATATTTCTAAATACATACATATTATAGATAAATTACAACCAGACACAGAACAAATGATCGTGCTCATCACACAAACATTTGTCCTGGGTGGGAATCGAACCCACTATGTTGGTGGTGTAAAAGGTATTCCGTGTTAATCTAAGAAATGGCCTATCTATATGTGCCATAATGCACTCTAAACGCGTGGTCAAGTTACAAACATCTCTACAAACTATTTTGAAGGTAAGGAGATAGTTACAAAGAGGCCATAGTCTTCCTACAATATGAAAATGCTTTGTGTAATGTAACAGGTTGTACATGAAAATCGAGATTAATTTGTGTCTAAAAAATTAAATGTAATTTTTTTCTTAATCAATGCAGAATCTTCAATTTCTAAGTAATTTACCTATAATTTATGAGTATCATTTCCCAACTATGTTGGGGTCGGCTTCCAGTCTAACCGGACGCAGCTGAGTACCAGTATTTTACATGGAGCGACTGCGTATCTGACCTCCACAACACAGCTACTGGGTAATACGAAACCCCTTGGTAAGACTGGTTGTGAGACTTTCGGGCTTCTGACGACCCGTAACGACAATGACTATCATAGAGTATCCTATCCATATAATTATCTATTTAGCCCGTAATATCCTACTGCCGAGCAAAGTGGACTGACGTGTGTAGATACTGGCGTCTTTTCGTTAGGACAAGTACGTTTCTCCATCTTCGTCTTGGTCTGCCGCGATGTCGGATTCCCAATCAATGGTTCTTTTAGCCCACAGCGCATCTGATATACGGCAGACATGTCCGGCCCAATCCCACTTCAGATTGTTTAAAAGTACCCATCCTATAACTACAGAGAAATAATAAGGTTTTTTTCTCTTGAAACTTTTGCACAATGGAAACTGACGAAAAAAAAAACAAAAGTTTTCTATGAAAACAATTTATATTGATATAAAAACGCCTGCTATATTTTAATAGGTACTCGTACTAATAAAATAAATTGTTTTCACACAATATTTTTCACTGATAATGTGATTCAGTCTATTTATTTAGTACCTACGACAAAATCATGGAAAAAAGAAGCATGAAATCGACTATGTGCTTTTTATTTCAAAATAATGGAAATCAAAGCGAAGCAGGACGAGACTATTGGTTAAGAAATGTTTTAACGAGCCATGAATAAATGTATCAGAATAACATTTACTCACATATTAATGTAATAGATAACAAACATTATAATAGGCGGCAAACATACTTAATAGTTATTAAATAAAATAAACGTCTAGCTCTTTGAAAACATGTTTGTTTTCAATAAAATATACGAGTTCCAGTACAAAATTGGTTCGTAAAGTAAATATAATATGTTTGCACCGATATTAAATTTGATTGACCCTTCTGTTTGCTTCCACATAAACCGGTTTATCGATATGTTTTAACAAACATGAATTCGATACATTAGTTTACACAGTTAAGCACTGAAATTTATGTTTGCAATCAAATGGCAGTCGCATTGGTTAATATGCCTTTGAAAAGGCCGAACCACGGTTCGGAGTAAACGCACATAGTATTAATGGAAAGGTTTGGAAATTATTACCTATTTCCGGCCTGTCTTTGTCTCGCTGATGAAGCCTTTTTACATAGAAAAGTTTTAATGTTTGTGTGAGAAAGCATTTGCCCTTTTATTGGACAAGAAATGGTAAAAACAATGCATTCAAGTCATGTAACTATTCGGCAATTTGAGTTAAAGTACTTATAATTAATTATAATGAGCTTGAGACGTTATCTAAACTTCTAAACTAATATTTTAGGTATAAAGAGAAAAGTTTGTCATTTTCTATATTTGTTTGTTACGTCTTACGCTAAAACGGCTGAAGGGATTTCTATGAAATTTGGCACATAGATAGACTACGACCTTCATTAGGACATACAATACTTTTCATCCCGATATTCTTACGGGGTCGAGACTTATGTGGGTGAACCACGGGGCATAGCTAGTAACTTATAACAAGCCTCTCATTTCAGACATGATAATCAACCAAACCGAACACTGTAAGATAAACAGCCCAATCATCATCCTATACAGAGTTATTCTGAATTACAAACGTACTGTCTTGATTCAGGTTTCAATTAGGCTATAATTAGTCTCCAGCCACACAACACTACTCAATTAAGTATGTCTGACTGTTCTAACTAGGTATACAATTATATGATGCCCGCTAATTAGTAGGTGTAGAATGTACGCATCTTCCAATTATTGCGGTGAATAGGAGTCCAACCAGACACCACGCTACTTTTCAGTTTGCCAACTTACGTAGGCTCAGAAAAAAATACCTATAGTCCGGCGTTTCTAAATTTGCCAAAGATGTTTGTGTTTGTTTTCGTCTAAATGTTCTTGTATAACGATTTTATTCAATTTCGAGCGGCCATTGGTGTTTACATCTTTGGCAAATTTAGAAACGCCGGACCTTGGTCACAGTAACAAAAGTCTGATAAAAAGGATCGATGATATCGTACTTAACTGTGTTATCGTTTTGGGAAAGGGTTCATTTTTCCATCTACGTAGGGGGTCATCGACACGCAAACTGTAACCATGAATTCAGCACGTGATTCTGGACCCCCTAGCGTAGACATTCTTATCAGTCGGTTATAAAAAAAAATCTGCTGTTTCATAGAACAGTGCTGTCAAAAATGAAACAATTTTTTTTTTAATAACCCATGAAAATATTACTCAGGGGTTTCAGAATCATGTACTGAATCCATGGTAACAGGTTTCGCATCGCTGCCCCTGTCACCCTGTAGATAGATGCAGTTGAATACCTTCTATTTGCTGTACACCCAAATAACTTAAGACACTGCAACTAACAAAATAACTGCAACTAATAAAATACAAGCTAACTCACTGATTTCGATAACAGTGAGTCCACAAAAAGGCCAATCAAAGAAAGTCTTATCAAGACTAGCTCAGACATAGCTAGTCGTGCTAATATCTAAACTATTTCTTAATAACTCACAGTGAATAAAAAACTGTTCCAGCACGTATCCACGTTCTTATAAACAACAAAATATTCATGCAACAATCTTGACTGAGTCTATCCAGTCTGCGCTCACTTGATACAATGCATAACTTAGCTCAGAACCAGGTAAATGCATCCAATCAAAAGACTAAGATAGGAGTGTACAACCCTCTTCGCCTTTACAGTCATCTCAGATAAATATCTTTATATCATACTGGTTTCTCTCGTTAAAATGTATTGTTCTCATTTTCTCTGTAGTGCCTGCAACATTGTCGTTATATTAAATGCTGTATACACTATTCTGAAGTGGATTAGTGGGAGTATTCTGGATTAAACTATTCTGTGTGAGTCGTAAATGTAAGGAGCATAGTTTTAGGACAAAATATTGAAATATTATTCAATAGTGAAGTGACACGTTAACAGTAGCAGTGTTGGGTTAGTAGAAACGATCGCGATTTACAGAGTTGTAGGTCGTAGGTTCGAACTTAGACAGGGACTTTGTGTAAATTATTCCATCACCACTGCTCTCAAAACGGTAAAGGAAAATGTCGTGAGGAAACAATGTCTTAGAACTGAAAATTCGAAGACATGTGACATCTACCAACCCGCACTGGACCCGCGTGGTGGATTACTGCCCACTCCCTCTCGAAAGGCGGCCTGTGTCGCTGCAGTGGGATCATAATATAACTGGGTGCGTGGTGGCTGAATATAATTAGTGATTTAATACTCGTTAACTTGTTTACCAAAATCACAGCGTCCAAAACCAATCGACTACGTCAAGCACATTTGAATGCGGTAGACCCCGCTGAATTGCAATGTACTTTCAAGTCCAGACGCCAGCACATCAAGCTACTACAATCTGTCAAATTTCTTTAATAGATTTTCAACTTTATCGCTAAAGCATTAGGTTCAAAATTGATTGGGAAAATTTGACAGTTTCGGGTAGCTTGATGTGCTGGCGTCTGTACCTACATTAAACATTTGCATGACCACCCATTTTGTAGTTCCAATTTCATAGATGAGAAACATTTGTCAACAATCCCTAATTCTAAAAAGGAACACACTTAAATTCAAACATCATGCCTAGTTTCCCCAAAGGGGGTAGGGCAGAGGTGAGCCTATAGTAGGCTCAGCTACATTTCAGCTGTTATGTTTAAGTCCCATGTAATAGAGTGCGAGCCTATTGCTATCAATTGGGCACACACCGGACACAGGGCTGCTATTGAGAAATTCCGGATAGAAACACCTAATAATACACGCGACCACTATACCAACGATGCAGTCAAAAGGACCAATGCTAGCTATTTCTACTGCAAATTGCTAGCCATAGATATACTTCACTGGTCCCTAAACATTTGCTTCCACAAATGGTTCATGAACGATCTTAGAAGCACATCTCTATAATCACACGCTCAGTGGATTTGCGGTTGCAGTTTAATGTTAGCATGCTGGAGTATACCAACAAGAAGTTCATCAAAGTTTGTAATCCATTGATGAATTTTGAAGTGGATGCATAGGACATAGAATGTAGGTAGTTGCTATAAGCCGTTTTAACCGACTTAGGCTACTTGGCTTCAAGCTAAATCTATTATAATATTGTTGTCTGATGGGTAATCATCAGGTAAACAAGAAGTTTACTTTGTCTATAATAAAAAACGAAGATATTAATTTCAGCCCATGCTATCTTACTAATGGGCAAAGCTTCTTGCCATTTTCACAGCTATGTTTGCTTTAATAGACCTCTTCTATAAAGTCAAAAATAATGAAGATTTTTTGCTTGTTCTTAGAATCTGCTATACGAACAATAACATAAAATCGGAAAGCTATCCTCTAATCTTTATTCCATTTTATGCCATCCAAATTCAAAACCTCTGGCTTATTAAATCTTGACTTCCACTGTTATTATTATTCAAAAATAAAATACCCATACAAAAACTCTGTAACTCCTGATGATTCCCGTCTCGTTCCTTTAAAATTGAGTTGTATCGGAAAGGTTCCACCAAAAATCCCCTTGGGTTCTGACCTGGTAGTAGAGACTTCATTTCTATACAGAGATTACGTGGCTTTTAGACAAAGGAAATTACCCACTTAATACTCCAGTATCAAGTATAATCGGTAATTATATAACTATAAAATATTAGGGTAATGTAGATGAGATTTGTGTCGTATTTATTGGTGATAAAGTTTGGCTAGTAATATGATGTGCTTATGATGTGCTTACTACGTTATGAATAAAGCTAGTAACTATTAGGTATATACCGACTGACTTTTTATTACCATCTGGTCAAAAACAGTGTATGAAAGGTGAATGGAGTAGAAACCTATGGCACAGAAATTTGTCAGCCAGTATAATTATTAAAATTCTGATATGCTTGAACTGTTTTACCGCAATGCTAACTTTTCTTATGAGGAACGTGAATTATTCACCACGTGTGCTCACTGCATGTTGGTGATTTCTGAGTCATGTTTTCGTATAAACTAAAGTTATAATAAAAAAAATAAAATTAACCCTCATTCTTTACTTAATCACCCTTCAGACTACATTAAACGTAAGTACTGTGCATAATTATAACAAAGCTCGTCTTGACCTCAGCAGCAGGCTCTCATCAAAGAACAATTAATGAGGGTAGAACAAAAAACCGCGTAGCTAACCCTATGCCCGCCTCTTAATGAATGTAGACATGCGTTTTACAAAAAGAGGTCAAAAGTTTTGTCGAAAGTTTGTGCATTTTGTTTTTGTTCTGTGGTTTATAACAAAATAATATAAAGTATACGTTGTTTTCTTTTATAATTTGTTTCGTTAAAACGAAAGAGATGAAAGTAATAGTCTACTCTTTAATATAGCATTTTGCTCGATAAGCAAGTTATAAACTTGCTTACAAATAACACAACGTTATATACAAATTAGAAAGATTTAAATATAGATACGACTAGATACATTTTCCTCATACAAAAGTCAAAAGCATCGGAAGCCAAATCCAAAGACACGAATTCCTTTCATCTTAACGTTCAACAAATCGTTTAAAAAGTCTCATTTTACTCTCGATAAACTTGATCCGAATGAAGGAGTGTAAACTGCCTTTTTTCCCCCCCACAATCCGCTAATCTGCAACAGTGGCGCCGCGGAACATTTTACAAACATCAAAGCTTTTAAATTGTACGTCAAATTCGATACGAATTTGCCACCATTAATTGGAATCAAATACTTTTTTCCTCGTGTTTTTTTTTTTGAAGAATTTAATTTGACTTCTTGGTAGGTAGGGGTGCCTTTTTTTAATTTTGAGCTTTTAATTTTTTTTTTGTGTAGTGAATTCTTTATTTTAAAAACCTATTTGCCTATTTTTTTTTATTCGTTTCTGTATAAGGATTGATATGTTATCGAGTCAAACGTATTTCGAAGTGACTATGAACGCAGAGAAAAAGGTAGAGGCAAGGTTATCTTGTCAGTTTCATCAAACGTATTTTCATTCAGGTTACGAGATGGTAAACAGTTGCAATCTCTAGTATAATCCTTTCCATGTTTCTTTAAATAGATCATTGATCCAAGAACAACTGCCAATATAATATAACATTTATAAATATATTCTAGAAAACCCTTAATAAAGCCAATTCTTGTACTAAAAAACGTTAAAATTCGAGTCGCAATCTCATCTCAGCGAAAATCAATGTCAAAAATGTATGTAAATTGATTGTATTTTTGACTGATAGTTCTTAAAAATACGGGAATTGTCCTTCTCATATTTTTCAACCCCAACAGTGAGTAAATAAAAATACAATCTAATTCATAAACCATAAAGTATTTTTAATCACCAGTTACGTAGATAACCATTACCGGCGGCGTATCGAGGCACATTCAAAACATTTTAGTCTAGTTCTTTGTTTTCTTCTAATCATTGCAACGTGGCACGGAACGGTTAGCTAACAAAGAAAACTGTCAAGCACGAGTGTTGCTTGTTCATGGGGTTCAGGGTTAAATAAGGGACATTTTTCTTTGTATTGTAGTTGATAGTTTTCCGACGAAGTCTAAAATTACCGAGGTGGACTCGATTCTTATCTACCAGGCTGAGTTTAAAACCAGACAAGTTCCTATCAAATACCAATGTCAAATTTAATTTATCATGTAGGTACTTTGTAGCTTAATCACGAACACCACAAACTTGCCTTAATTTACTGAAAATCGAGTCAAAAGGCACTGAGCATAGTAATTCAATGCTCTGTCCATCGCTGAGATGAAAGGAATCAGCTTCTACTCACCCTGCAAAATGGTTACACTTCCATAGGGCACTTTTGCCAATAAGCTTATTAGGCCACACGAGCAATAACTTTAAAACCAACCCCTTGTTTAGAAAACTCAGTACGTACATGGACGTACTACCCCTCCCAGACAGGTAGTCGATAATCGAGCTGGAGATTTATGACCCCAACACAACAGCTTCTCTTAAGCTGGTTGTTACTCTGGGCGGACGGGCGAAGTGGGTAATCTTAGATTATACAATCAAGGAGTGCCTCGAGGAGGACGAGACTTGTCTTGTCTTGTCACTCTTGTGTGGTACTATGATATTGCAGTACCTACGTCTTAGAATGTAGATGCCTATGTTGTCGTGCAATATTATGGTTTGTGTACAAGATTGTTCTTATTATATTCTCGCAGGCCCATATTCTAGAACGATGTTCAATTCATGTTATAACAAGGATCATTGGACGCGTGACCGAAATCGGAACTAAGCCTACGTTCGCACAGACGGACGTAAAAATATCGCAGTGGGATTTTATGGCGCGATGGATTTTCAACTCTTGGTGTTGAAGCCGAGCATTTTGGATCCAACAGCGTGCATCTCAGCGCGTCAAAAAATCACACTTTTGGATTTTAAACTCTCTGCGCTAAGCAGTGCGGGAAACCTGGGCTAACGCCGTCATCCTGATTTTTCAATACAATTTCGCAAAACAATTTCACAAAAATATTTACCATCAACGCCCCCTTTTCAATGTAATTCAAGTGCCAATAAATCCTTGTAGCAGCACACTGTAATTTATGGGTAAAAACCTATCGGTACTTCAAAGAAATTCTGTGTGCAAATAAAAATAGGTAGTTGAATCGAATGTTGAAAATCGACAATCTACATTTAGAATTTCACGCGCCAGTTCTCGGTACGATAGTCTTGTCTTAGTCAAGGGATATATCACGATATTTTCTCAAAAAGGCTTCTTGTACTTCATACATAATAAATATCCGGAAAAGAACCGGAGTTACCAACATAGCTTGCAGAGTAAGCAAACTGAAGTGGCAGTGGGCTGGCCATGTTTGTCGAAGGACTGATGGCCAGTGGAGCAGGCGAGTCCTGGAGAAGAGACCCGCGTATCGGCTAGCGTAACGTGAGACGCCCCCCCAGCTAGATGGACCGTCGACTTTAAGGAAGTGGCTGGGACAGACTGAATGCGGAAGGCGGAGGACAGGGTGTCGTGGCACAGCCTGGGAGAGGCCTATCTCCAGCAGTGGACTGCGGTAGGCTGAGTTGATAGATTGACTCTATGCTGAATCACCATAAGTTCACTAGAATTTGATTGAACTAAAACTAAAAACTAGATGTGCTCTAGAGGATACAACACATCGCTTGCCGGTAAGTTAGTCAATATCCTCTGAAGCGAGCGCAGTTATACTTAGTGGAACTTGGTAAACGTGTGAATTTGCTTGAGTTGGTCGTACTGTCTTGTCCAGTGATAGAACTCTGTGTTACGTGCCGAATGGCGGGAGTGGGAGTGAGGTTGACAGACCGGCTATTTAAGGATGAGATTGCGGATTCGATATTTCGCATGCACAGTTACATGTTAAAAAAAACAACCATCACTTAGGCCAAAGTACCTATGTCATTGCTGATTAACGGCCGAACCCAATAACCTATTTTCAGTAAAACAGTGTAATCATTAACTGCCAGTATCATATAATCATACAGATCGCTACTGATATAATTATTGGGTCGTTAAAACCGGAGATAGATAGATTTTTCTATCACCAGTATGCCAAAACTGTTAATAGATAGGTAATTGGGTTTAGCCATTAATCATGCATGGAATCATATTGTTTTTTTTTTTTCTAAAAATTATACACGTAGGCAACAGTAAATTACAGTAGTAGGTACCTACCAAGTAAAGTTTTAAATTAATAGTAGATATTTTATAAGTTAATATAAGACACTGGCCACACTTTAAGGCCCTTTGTGTACACCCTTTTTCTTGCCGTGCAAACCTATGATTTATTCGCCGTGTGTAGGCACGATCGTCACTGTTGGTTGGATCATGACTATGGAATCTTGTTGATAGACACGTTTTTTCTACAGCGCGGTTTATATGGCGTGTGTAGGCACGATTCGTCGGTGCTGTATGGATCACTATGGAAGCTTGTTCACGGACAATTTTTATCTACGGTGCGTTTATGGCCGTACCGTAAGGAAACTGTGTCGTGTACTAAGGGCCTAATAGTCTTAAATACTCATCACTACTTCGTCGCCCTTTTCTTTTGTTTTTTTTTTTGTTGTGTGGTAAATTATCCAATAACTTCACCCGCTTTCGGCGGAGCGGGAGGGCATGTCAGACTTTTATTGACTAAAACCCACCCGTGTTCCTTCAGTTGCCTGTGCCAGGGGCCACGGTAACTCTTTCGAACAACCCGTGACCGTGGCAGAAGGGTTGGTTGCCCTTTACCTTACGTTTTCGTCAGCAGGTTGAGTTTCGTTTTGGGTTATATTTCTACCCAAAATGGCACGTGGTTCAGCCTACCGCTCTAATTTGTTTAATTGCCTGAATTATGTTCATACCGTTTTGAAGATCAGAGATTAATGTTAATGCCTTGAACTTGACGTTAATTAAGTTTTGAACTGTAACCATTAACTTTAAAATTTTATCTCAGAAACTGTCCCAAAATTCATGCTATGAAATAATTTAATTAAAATTTGAAAAAATGCGAGATTTTGTAACTAAAATATAGGTATTTTTACTAAAGGCCCTTATAAAAATAACTATTTAAGCCTGTCACCCCAGACAAAGAACTTTTGTTAAAAAGATCAAATGGTTTTTTTTTGTTTACTAGCATACCCTGTCCCACTCCTGGGCAAAGGGCTCCCTTCATTCCTGTCATCTTTAGTGAGCCAGCGCATTCTCATTCCAGTTTTGCCGGAACCTATCCAGCCCATTCCGCCATCTCCTACGTGGTCTACCGTTATGATTAAACGCTGAAAATTCACACGATATAAAGTGTATAAAGTCATACTCAAAACCGTAGCCTTAAAACTTCAGTAAATAAGAAAAAAGAACCCTCGCCCAAGGAATCCTAGAAAGCGTTTTATCATAACTCGCGGACTAATTACAAAAATAACTTGAATATTCCGCATCGCGATGTCCCTATTTATTTTCGATAGCATTGCATCTACAGTGGTAGTCGACAGTTTTAATAATGTACGTACGCCCGTCCAATTAGGGATGGCGCGATGCGGATATTATACGAATTGCGTTTTTTGCGGTGCGGGTTATTTTATTAGTTTCCTGCTGAAATGTTGAATGAGAATTGCTTTTGACGTTGCGTGTGTGAAAGGAAAATGAATTTGGGCTTTGATTATCAAAGTTTTGTTGGGTTGTTTGTTTTCTGGATGTTGGGAATTAGCTTGTGTGTCGGCAATGAAACTTTTTTTTTACTGCGTTGTATGACAATTCTTTGAATAAAAATATAGACAAACATTTTAAATTATGTTTGTTGGGTTATATAATTTTCCTGCTCAGTCACAAAGCGATGTTATAATTACTCGCAAAGCAAGTCCTTTTAAATGCCTGGCGATTATTATAAAATACTTAACAAAACCTTTCTGCGAAACCAAATGTTTTCCTCCCTACCTAAACTGTTCGAATTTTCTAAGAATTAAAAAAAGCTCCTTAACTCTCAACCCTATGCCGTCGGTCACGCGGCTAGCCGCCGAGGCGACGCGCGACGCGGATGTATTATCGCGAAATAATAACACGTGAGTGCGCACCCTTATATGCCCACTAAAACCAGGAAATTCGGCGTCGCACTTATCGCTCGCGTAATTTACGGCGACGCTTTCGGTAATAGATGTGGTTATTACTTTTAATTTGTATGGTGAGTTTTGTTATGTCAATATAAAGATACAGAGTAATGTAAGAGTTAACGCTGGAGGAATTATGATCATACGTAGTGTTTTTCTAAACTAATTTATATAGAGAAAATATATTATTTTTTGTTACGCATTCACGCTATAACGGCTGAACGGATTTGGATGAAATTTTAAACATGGCATGGGTAGATCATGACCTGGACTAGGCCATTGGATCTTTTTCTTCTTCTTATCTTTTTATCTCGATATTCTCATTGAATCGAGCCTTTGACTTTAATTGTTTGTGAAACTGCGGGGGCGCAGCTAGTAAAAAATATGATTGATCGTTATAAAAGCTTAAAACTTGCAAATGATTTCCACTAGTGGTTGGTATGCTGCTGATGATACTAATAGGGTTTATCCGATTCCATTATGTGGCTTAAATATCCGAAAATCAGCGCTTTTATGTCGAGAGACAAACCACCGTTTTGAGAACAGTGGTGATGAAATAATAAAGTAAAGCGCCTGTTTGGGTTCGAACCCACGACCTACAACTCGCAAGTCGCGGCCGTTACCACTTGGCCACCACTGCTCTCCTAAGCCAGGTATTTCGGGAAAAACATTAACATTCAATCACTTTTGTTATACATGGATGGACCCTACCAATCAATACAAAAACAATAATAAATATGGGAAATCACCTTTCATAATCCAGGTGCATTAATTTAACATAAAACTAATGACTATAGGTAAGCTTGGCTTGTGTTCCCACATCAATATTGAATATCCACCATGCAGTCCATTATTCATTAGTAGTATGAGAATGGACGCATTTGTTATAATGTCGAAGGCCATATTATATTGATCGGAGCTAAAGCTAGAAGGTTCTATAGTTATACGAGCAAACTGAGTACTAATGGTTTTCTTTGCTTTAAATACGATGAATCGAAGTAGCTGCCTATATGATAGATTGATAAAACATTTATTCAGTGCACACAAAAGGAAAATGATAAATGATTTTATTTCTGTTAATAGGTTTTTACAAACACTTTTACACGTCAATATTTTTTTAAAAACTGGATGAGGCCAGCGTTTCTTATCTGACTACTCATCATCTGCCTAGCCTTTTCCCAACTATGTTGGGGTCGGCTTCCAGTCTAACCGGATGCAGCTGAATACCAGTATTATCCTATCTGACTACTCTGGGAAGAAATACCGAAACAAATTTAGAGGTCACACAGTCTCTTTTAAAGACCAGACATAATCTTGGTCAGGTAGATTGGTGTCTGAAATGGTATTTTGAGGAAAGAACCACTCAAATGGAGTGGACCTGCCCAGTCAGTGCACGCCTTTGTTAATAATCATGTAGCTCAGAACTTAAGAAGCTCAACACACCTATCACAATACACAAAAGTACATTTAAATGATAATAAATTATTTTAATATTTTTTAAACAGAGGGGCACCTCTCGTAATTTGAAGAACGTTCACAGTCTGAACTCAGTCTCAATCTGTCAAAAATACCTGTTAATTTCCCTACATTTTGACATTTGTTTGTCGCCGACATGAGACTGCGACTAGATTTTGAAACTTTTAAATTAAGAGAATTTGCCTTCTGGTGTCTATATACAAAAAAAATACTTATCTATATATATAAAAGGAGAACTGACTGACTGACATGTCAACGCACAGCCCAAACCGCTGGGTCTAGAGATTCCAAATTTGGCACGTACGTTCCTTATGAGGTCTAGGGGTGCACTAAGAAAGGATTTTTCAAAATTCACCCCCTATGGGGGGTGAATGGGGGGGGGGGTGAAATTTCACGCAGACGAGGTCGCGGGAAGAAGCTAGTCTATATATATAAAACAAAGTCGGGTTAGTTACACCATTTATAACTCAAGAACAGCTGGAGGGATTTTTATGATCTTAGATTTGTTGGATTGGTCTCCGTCTCGAATAGCAGAATAACAGACTATAAAAACATGGAAAAAATGTACGAAAGAAGAAAAAGGCACACACTTTTCACACATTTTGTATGGAACGGCTTTTTTGCTGATATCTCGAGAACGGACTGACTGATTTCGATGGCGGTACGAAGTTCGCCGGGTCAGCTAGTAAATAGATAATTTTCAAAAGAACTAGTTACCGTTAATAGTTTCTCCAATACCCCCAATACACAATTAATATAACAAAATCAGCCTATAATGTTCTCGGTGAGAAAGAGTGGGTGAGTTCACAATAAATTATATAAATGAAAATGTACGCTCAACTCTAGAAATTTTCCTAGAATTCTTTTCCAATAATAGTCCTCGCATAATCACCACACACATGCATACTATACTAAGATGACACACATACATACCAGACACCATACTAAGATGAAACAATAACAGGAACACGGAACGTACGTACTCGTGCATACAGTAGACGTTATTCCTTTAGCTTCCCCTAACGACCGAGTCTAGGTGTTACAATAGTATCCAGTTCACCTCTAAGATCGTTTTACTAATTGCGAGCCTACCTAGACAATACAGGAGAATATTATGAAGGTGGTAAATTATACTATGACCATATGAGTCACGGTACAATTTAATATAGAAATAGGAACGGTAAACATAGTTTATTTCGCTGTACCGGAATGGTATCGTCCAGGATGGAAGGGAATGTAATGATAATCCTCAATTTGACTCTTTTCTTTTCATGAATCCTGAAATCGACAGATACAAGGATAACTCTTGGGCTTTTGAGATTAAAAAATCATGACATTTTTCTCATTTTACACTAGGTCGATTTGTTGTTAAGAGGATTATTTTGTTTTATAAGTTATGCCGTAAGGTGGTCCACGGAGAAATTTGTTACGTAGCACAGTTACTACTGTTATCACTAACTTAACCACATTAAATTTAAATCGTAGAAAAATTAAAATTATTCTTACCCCATTGCATCATTTACTAAAAACAATACAATATAAGTATTATAGTATGAAATAATATTCGTCGAAATATTTTGTTCGTAACATTTATTCAGTGGTTGCTAAGCTCATAAAATAACGAAATCTTAACTTTGTTAGAGTAACTACTTTGAAGACAATAATATTCACTAAGGGCTGATTGTGTCACGTCCACTTGACGTACACGTAAACTTCAAAAATGTCGCTAACTATCGTCAAACCAAAAAAAAAGCGTTGTTTCAAATTACAATTACAGAAATCATGGCTTTGACTTACGAGTATGTCAAATAATTACGATTACGTACCCGTTAATATTTCACGTACGTATGTTACGCTAACCAACCGTTTGAAACAACCGGCATAAAAGCTACGGTTTTCTAGAAGAGCGGTGGCCGCACTTGACGCCCGCAGTGACAGCTGTCATGAAAACGATGACAGCGGCAAAGATTTAAATCGTTAGATCTGCCCTACCGCCTCAAAAGAAAGTTGCGTTTCTGTTTAGTTTTTACACCTCTGACACACAACGACGCAGGGACATGATTTGATTGTCATAGAAAAGCTATTTGACTAATGTGTAAGCTCACTCTTTTCAGTATAGACACTTTTTCGCGTGACTAAATACGGTGAGAGCAAATCCAGCGATTTAAATCTTTGGGCAGCGGGGTTTGACTTAATGTCAATAAACGGCTGATGTAATATATCGGAACTGCTTTCCTAGGAAACCAAAGTTAAATGAAGATTGGTCAAAGTCATGCATACATCAATTAAGTTAATTAATTTGGTCTATACGACCCACCAATCCCCGGAACTAATAAAATATGGACATTATACGACTGTTTATCCCAGAACATACCTCAGAAACTCATTATTATTGATCACAATAGAATCACGGCATGTCCCGGACAAGTTGGGTAGTATGAATAAATTACTACGCTCACCCAAAATGGAAGGTCATTCGCTAATGGCTTAGTTTTACTCTAATTATTTGTTTACGGAAGTATTATGTTTTGGATCAATTTATTTTGGTTGATTGTTTTATAATGGGTTTAAAATTAAACTTCGTTATTTTAATGTTAATAAAGATACATGAAAACAGAACAGATTTTATTACATTAATTTTGTGCCCAATTTACCCGCTATCCAGATATATTTTATTTAATATTAATTACAACCAATACCTAAAAACTCACTTGTGACTTCTGAAAACAATACGCGACAAAATCATTCCTCCCATATTGAAACACATTCTCGAAAAATAATAATCTCGATATGTGTAGACCCGCTACGCGCCCTCTACGGCGTAGAGTGCGTGCTACGCCGACAGGCGGGGAGGCCAGATTAAAAAAGTTTAACCGTCTGATACGTACTTGTATGCAAATTAAAAAAAGAAGTTTGGTTTTAAATCGCAAGCTTCATTAGGTCTGGCAACTTTTCAATCGCTCGGTAGGGTTTTATTGAACTTTTATTTTATTTTATTGGGTCAATATTTGTTGTAAAGGAGTTTTGAGTTAAGTCAACTGGTTGTATGATATTGATTTAAGTTGAAAAAGGAGTACATTATTCAAAGATGAATTTTGACACTGTGAATAACTAAACTAGATATTTTAATAGTTTGAAGTGCTAATATTTAGTCAGTTTCATCAGCAAAATTATTTAATTTATCAGAAATTACAGACCAGAAGTAATCATTATTCCAAAGTAACACAGAGGCAAGCCTGAAAGCTATGGGGGACCTTTGCCCAGCAGTGTGATGAAAATTACCTACTATCAACGTAATCATTTTTATAATGATTTAGTAACGAATATGGGCCAGTGGCTAAATAATAACAGCCGCACAGGTCGATTGATCAGGTTAAGCTACGCTTGCCGCGGTTGGTCTGTGGATGGGTGACCATCTTTACATACCGAGACCCCTCCGTGTCTCGAAAAGTACGTTAAGCCGTTGGTCCCGGCTGTCATTCGTGTATCTTTGACAGTCGTTACAGGTCGTGAGAGAGGTCAGATAGGCAGTCGCTCCATGTAAAATACTGGTATTCAGCGACATCTGGTTAGACTGGAAGCCAACCCCAACATAGTTGGGAAAAGGCTAGGCAGATGATGATTTAATAACGAATACTCGTCACAGTTATTCAGCATTGAATCAAGTGTTATTTTCCACCTGTCCATACACAACATAGTAATGTCGTGTCCATACAAAATGTAGAACAAATCGATTAAATAATCGAATTGAAATCGACTCAACGGCGTGTCACGTCAACTTCAAAGCGATAATCTTTCAATCTATCATTACAAGTGACATAGTAATGTTGACACACATATTTATGTTGCAGTGTTGATCTACTGTTAGGGCTTGTACTCAAGACTTGTTTTATGAATGAGACAATGTGTTCTTAAAGACATTCATTCGATCCTCATCATCGATGCCGTCGACTGATGGCATAAAATTACACGATGTGGAAATGGCCATTCATGCATTCTTGTCGGTTTGATTTCCGACTTAGGTTAGCAAGTAGTTTTAGATACCATTAAATATGGGAATATTTCATTTGAGTAAACTTGACTATCATCAATGTTTAAGGTTCACAGATAGCCTTTGCTTTTACCCTGAATAACATATTAGCATGATAACATATATAGTAGTAGCAATATAAAGATAAAGGCAAAATAATTTTTCTGATGATAATGAACTTATGATAACACCAGCAGCGCCCCGTGGATCCACCCGCATAAGTTTCGATCCCGTGGGAATTTCGGGATAAAAACTATCCTATGTGCTTTTTCGGGATGCAAACTATCTCTATCAACCAAGTTTCATCTAAATCAGTTCAGCGGCTTAAGCGTGAAGAGGTAACAAGACAGACACATTTTCGCATTTATAATATTAGCATGGATTATGATAATAATTTGAACCTATTGTCTGTAATTCTAATGTAAGTCATAATTTAGTTGCCTTACAATTTTACCAGCCTAAATCAAATTACTTATCAAACATTAATCGCGCAAGCCCTATAAAAGATCCATCGGCGCGTGCGTCGATTCTTGGCGCGTCCCATCTCCACTCCGCACCCATCTAACATTATACCGATGCATGGCACGAGACTGCCTATGATGTTGCGCATCTATGTTGACTATGTGATGATTGATGACGTGACGTATTTAGATTAATTTGTTGTTTGTTGGAGGACTGAATTTTCTGTTCTTATTTTTCTTCTAAAATTTACGGCTTTACGGCTCATTTTCGCTTATCAGGTGTCCGGTACTCAAGTAGTAAAACATTTTGTATGGCACTGGTTACATTTTATGGATGTTGGTTCCACAAAATTTCGAACGTTAAGGTGGCGACATCTGTTTAAAAACGTATCCAACACCCCACTAGTTTGATCAGGTTGTTTGGTACAAAATTCGCACTAAAATCATTCTTGTTATTTGTAGGTAATTGACAAGAACGGAATCTACACAACCACGATTTTTAGATTAATCACTAAAAAAGCAATTTAAAAATGCATTGTCTTATAAAATAATAAAATAGTACCTGTGATTACAACTATCTATGATGCAAAAATTACGATAAACGCGCTCCCTTACATTTTATACGGGACTTGTCACATTCAAGCCGTCATAATACACGATTATTTCGAAATTATGCAAAACGCTGCAAATTATATTCAAATATCGCCTGCCTGGCGATAAAACACTGATCAGTCGGCGATACGGAACACGGAAACACATGTTTTTGTCGCGTTATTAGTTTGATAGACATACGCTTGTCGGTTAATATTGCTCTTTTGACGGGGAAAGTTTAGTAGCAAGTCTAAAGGTAGTTTTTATCTTTTAATTGCCTTACTAATGGGTTGTTGTTAACTTTTGTTGTTTGATTTTTTGATAATATTTAATTAGAATAATAATATTATTATGTGGAAAACTCAGAAGCTTCGGTCTATGGACGTCTATGCCAAGAATCAAAGAACTCTAAGAAATAATATTTGTTGGTTCCTATTGTTGGGTTCCGTGAATAGTACCTTGATATTGATGATTTAGGTTGAGTGTGAGCAGAATTCTATTTCCTAGTTAAATATTGAGAACAGGAATGAGCACAATATTCCTGATCTCGTTTGTTCAAAAATATTTTTTTCACAAACTCATGAAAAAAATTAAAAAGTTATGAAGAAAATGAAACCTACAGATTCTTTTGCTTAAATTCCTAACTAACTATCTATCTATCAGCAACAACATGAAAACCTCCAACACGGAGATCGTAATACTCGTAATTGCTCCCTTAAATCACCGAACTACAATCTCTGCCTACCCTCGACGAAAAAACAGTCAAAACGATACGTGCTCGCACCCATGGCAATTAAAGGGGATAAGCGCCAATAAAAGTGCTCGTTTTAGTTATAAATTGATCAAATTGCGGGATCCCGGCCAATGTATGGCTTGGGGAGAGTTTTTGGGCCTTTCATAAAATCTGTGACAGTGAGTTTAAAAAAAATACAACAGTAAGTATTTGAATGCATTCAGCAGTTTTTGGGATTAGTTCAAACATACACACAAAACATGACATAAACCATTGAAATCTATATCTTACTTTATAAATAATATTGTTTAAATTCTGACCAAAATAAGTAAAACGAGTTATGAATACCTACATAACGACTCAATAATTTGAAATTGTATCTACAACTAGCTGCGCTCGGCGGTTTCACCCGCATAAGTTTCGATCCCGTGGGAATATCGGAATAAAAAGTAGCCCATAATGTAATCCAGAGTGTCAGCTACCTCCATACAAAATTTTATTAAAATTGGTCCTGCCGTTTGAGCGTGAAGAAGTAACAAACATATAAACACACACACACACACAAACTTTCGCCTTTATAATATTAGTGTGATATCATCTGGATTCTGAAAGGAGTAAGATAGCAAACAGTCGCCATTAAAAATAAATGTTATTTCACAACACGATACCTACTACATCAACATTTATTGACATCAAAAGAAAGGAAGCCATATCTCCTTATAACGCAGTAAATAAATAATTCCATTTATCTCCGTTCAAAGACCAAACTCTCTGAGTTCAATCGTCTGGACTGTAACACGACCTGCCAGTGTCTATCCGCTGGTCACTTTGTCCTCTGCGCCACGATCCTGATTTAGCACCAAAAGGGGGGTAGAGAGAAATAGGGTTGCCAAAAATACAGGCTGTTTAGTTTGAATTGCCATGGCAACGGGTAGTCTCGAATGCAAAGTTGTTGCAAAGTTTTGGAAATATTTTTGGGTAGGTAGTAGTTTATTATTGGCTCGAATTCTAAGTTGTATATTATCTAGTATCTTCAATTCGTGAAGATTTATAGTATGTATAAGCTGGACAGTTTCTTTTGTTACTAAAAACTTCTGATAATATGCAAATAAATTACCTAAAGGGATTATGTACCTGGATTAACATTATGCACGCTTGCCAGCCCTAACAAGGATGCTTCTAAAAGTGCATCGGTCCCCCACCACCCCTCACGGCCCATTAGATGCGTCCGCGGGAAATCGTCATTTGCATAAGCGGCTTGGCTCTCTGCACATAGTAATTGGGATCACATGAACGCGACCAATTCAGTTAGACACTTGTCCCCTCCCTGGCACCTACAATATTTGGGATTACGTGGGGACCATCGCTTTAGGGATCAGAGCTCCTGGTAATCCGGAGTGTCCAGGGTAGGTTTAAGTTAGCCTGTACCAATGTTTGTTCAACACTTACGCGCTGCTCTTAGAGCTTTTAATCGAAGTGCGAAATTTGAATGTGATTTAAATTCGTTGGTACTTGTTCTGAAATGAGGGGCGGGGGAGGGGTTAAATGACTGCTCAGTGCTGCCGTTTCGTGGGAATGCTACTTGAAATTTGCATTAACTTTGCAGCGGGTGCGCCATGTATTGTTTCTTGAGCGTCAACAGCTGGTTTACTTTAGATTTGTGAATCAAATGGTAATAATATAGGAGAATTACAAACAGAGTGGCCATTGTTTTGGGTGCTGGTGCTGCTTGTGATCGTGAAGGTAAACTCACTTGTTTATTTACAAACGTTGCTTTAAATTAACAATAACTTTTAAACGTCTCTGAACTTTAAGTAACGTTTAAATTTGGTGCAGAGCTTACTTATCCCTCAGTTAATACAAGCTATAATGAGCTACTTTCCCATACACGCAGTCCTTACATAAAGACCCATACACACTTCAACAGAATTTATTAAATTAATTCAAGGAACGCACCGACACAGACAAACGGCCGGTTCAACGGGAGGCACAGATTAAAAATCGCCATTTTACTTCTAATTTATAAACGCGAAAGAGGGGCGCTTCAGCGCGTGTTGGGTGCGTTTTATGACCACCAGAGGGCGCTAATGACGTCAAATAATTGGTGCTTTAAATGTAAATGACTACACACGCCAACCTTTCTCGCTTTATTAAATTTCGCGATTGCTCGGCAAGTGTGCTAGGCTTGTAATTGTCGTTTGACAAGTAATGGAGATTCTGGTTTGATGGCTGTGAATCTGTGTAGTGTCTTAGTAACGATGTGGTATGTGTGATAGTCGTTAAATGAGCAGTGTTTTCATGCATCGTTAATTGTAAAGAGACGCCGCGTGGGATTAATATTGCAGTGTTTGTAAGTACGGATCTTACACCATACTTTTATATAGAGGCTTAGAGAGAGAGAAAGGTTTTCTTTAGTATGATATTTGACGCATTATTATTATTTGATTTTTTAACAGATTTAGGGAATCGGACACAATTAACCACACCGTCCCGGCGCGGGCCGATATCGGCCCATTACAATATATAAGTAATCAATTATGTCACATTGGCGGTAATTAAGAGGTTAAACGTAATTAATGTGTGTCTAACACCGCAAACATAAACAAATCAATTAATCATAAAATCAGCACAAAACATCAAAAATTTTAAATTAATTAGTTACAAAGGCAATCGTAACCCTTTATTCTGCCGAATTTATTGCCAACAGTTTAATTTTAATTAAAATGACTGTTATACACTAAACCGAGGGCCACGAAGCAAACGCTTCTAGCGTTTTCACTCTGCTGTTCAAAAGCCAGCGCGGCGAGCGGAGAAAAAAAAATTAAAATTTTGTCAATTCAATTGTCTATAGTCATTCAGAAATAACAGAAATAAAACAGTGAGGAGGGGTCGCGGCAGGCCACGTGGGTGATGGCGGTACGTTCCGTCAAAACTGGAAGGAGGATAGGACACGCAGGCTCGCAAAAGATGGAAATAGTGGAGAGAGAGGCCTTTGCCCAGGAGAGTGGGACAGAGATTGCTAGTAAAAAAAAAATGTGTGTTTTCCTAGACAGCGTATTTTGACAGCGTAAACCCTCGTTGCCATTATATTCATGACAGCCGTCACTGCGGCCGTTCTGTAGCGGCCACCGCTCTTGTAGGAAACCATAGTTTTAGTGATATTTACTTCGCGTGTCCAGAGGACTAAACTATTTTTTGGCCAAAGAATCAGCATTGCCATACAACGTGGCAATGCTGCCAGCCTTTTGGGCACGTTTCTGTTGACAGCGATGCGGACGAATTTTTTAATGTCTTTTGATTATTTCCCCTCCTTTTTATATACTTGTACATATTATTATCTTAAGACTGTTAGCTTTTCAAATTATGTAGGTAAATATAACATTAATTGATTGTGAATAATATCAAATAAACTGTGATATTTTCGTGGCCCATTCATAATGCAAACTTGCACCAAGTGGCTGGCTACATTGATGAATAGCCTCTCTCATTAGCCGACTCAGTGTTCAACTGAAATAGTTTTAGCTAGTTTCGTTTGATCGCTGTAAATGAGGGTAGATTATTGTGAATTAGCTCTTTGAATGCCAATGTGGCTTTGCTCATTCACGGTAAGTGTTTTGTGTCGTTATTATTAGCTACCGTGGCTAAATAATAACAGCCGCGCAGGTCGATCGATCAGGTTAAGCTAAGCTTGCCGCGGTTGGTCTGTGGATTGGTGACCATCTTTACATACCGAGACCCCTCCGTGCCTCGGAAAGCACGTGAAGCCGTTGGTCCTGGCTGTCATTCGTGGATCTTTGACAGTCGTTACGGTTAGTCAGCTGTTTTCAATCACGAAGGTTTTAACAATATTCTACTGAATCAAACTGCAGCATAAAAAGTACGTGTATAACATTTTTCACCTTAATCAAATCGGCGTACAAAATAATCCCATACAAATTAAAATCCAAGTCGAACAACAAAAAGCCAAAAGCCGACGTAGACAAGACTGTCCCCGTTTTATGTACATATTTGGAGATGGGAAGCCCCTCGTCTGTAATGGGCCATTGTGGGTTCGAATATGATACTCATAATATTGCGAAGACTTGCCTAAATTTTAAAGTAGTCGTGCCGATTGTTTGGATACGTTATTAAATTTATAATGGGCTTAATTGCTGAAATTTGTACGGTATCTGGCCGTCGGAGTTGCCAATGCGCGTCTAGACGAGAAATAATTTGATTATATTGCAGTATTGTTGGGGAAGATTGAAATTTACACTGTGGTGTGGTAGACTTCCAAAAATACCTACCTAATTGTTACCTTGTGTTGTCATCTGACATTACGCTGAGCTGAAGCCTTTTCGGCATTAAAACTTTTGTTTTATGTTATTTATAGTTTAAGTGTTTTTTTCTGTAATGCCACGTTATGGCGTTAGTTACAATATGAGGTAGAATGGGCCTAACATTTTGTGTGATTATAATTTTACTTCGAAGAATGTTGTAGGAAATTATCTGTGGTCATGTTCTGTTGTTTTTAAGGGAGAAACGTCGGTGTAGCCCAAGAAATTCAAATTTTCATACATTTTTTGCAATTTGCAGTTCAGCGTCAGGTTGTATGTTGAACATAAATATGATTTGTGACAACAGAATTATAATCATTAAAATCCTCATTACAACCCTCGTAAGTTCACATTATCCTATCGAATAACTATTTCATGAAATATCAATTCGCGGGCTATCTTTCTGCTTCCCCCTTTAACGCATTTTTCTTTTTTTTTTTATTGCTGAATGGGCTCGCTCTTGACCTCGATTACGCCTGATGGAAAGCGATGGATGAGGTCTATGATGGAACGAGCGTGCCCAGAAGATGCCTAAGGCACTGGATCTCCCACTTCTTTATTTCTCTCCTTTTCTTTCTTTATTAAAGAATTAAACGCTACTTAATTCTTTGATCAAAATACCAGTAATTATAATCCTTTCCGTTATAGAATCTGAAAGGCTGAATTTTCTGTTCTGTAATAAAAAATAATAATTATGAAACATTAATACAAAATGGCAAATAAAATATAATAGATTGTAATATAAATTAACCAAGCCCACTGAAGGCGGGATTATTTTTAATTTAATTACACAGATTTGTCAAAAGGGGCAAATTCTTGGGCAAAACACTTCCTTTGTTTATTTCTAATCTGCTTACGGCCGATTTCTGAAGACTAATTAAGTTGATTTAACACAAAAGGGAAGAACCTGAGTACCTAATATATAAAGTTGCAACCATTTAATTGAAGTGTTCGGTTTTGTAACCCTTAAGGCCACGTTACACAGTTCAACCAAATTTATATACTTTGGTTGAAAGGTATACTTGACAAGTGTGGCGGAAAACAAAGTTCCACTTTTATGTTCACAGAGTTTAATTTAATCTAACATAACATCACGCCTGTAATATCCGAAGGGTTAGACAGATGAGTAAGTACCCTACAGTACAGACGCCAGCACATCAAGCTACTACAATCTGTTATACACGATTTTCTTCACGACCATCAATATTATCACCTTATCCTAAAACATTATCAAAATCACGATTCTCACTTCATTATCACTTAGAACACTCTTGAGCAAACAATACTGAGTATCATACATGTTGTACTTCGCATAACAATACGTATATCGATCTGCAATAATGATTTATTACAATCAGCGCTAAACGCTCCACCAGATATAATCCTGAGCGTATAATTGCACACACTCGACTGGATATTCATAGGTGATTAGTATAATCACTGTACTATTAGGTATTGGTTCAGCGATAGGGCTGGCGAGAATCGAATCAGGAGAATTGAATTTGTAAAGAAATCGTCGAGCCGCTAAATATATTAGTGCATAGAAAGAATAATATGTGTTAATAAATTGAGGATACCTACAAGACTTCAGGAATAACAGTATTGATAAATTAATTTTAGACGAAATAAAATTAATTATTAATTATTCAGAATAATGGGAGTTTTGGCCGTTATGTCCAATAAAAACCACATATACATCAAATGAAAGTTTATATCATAAGCATCAATTTTCATTAGTATTAGCAGAAGGCTGTGAAATACCGGGTTAAAGAGATATCAGACCTGCAAGTACCATGTAAACGTATTAGTTTATGACGCTAATGTTCACTGCAATTAATAGTTATTGACTCATAACATTGAGAGGGCTTATGGCTAAGTAATAACAGCCGCATGGGTCGGCCCGTTTGGTTAAGCTGCTCTTGCCGCGGTTGGCCCCTGGATGGGTGACCATTTTTACATACTAAGCCCCTCCGTGCCTCGACAATCACGTTAAGCCGTTGATCCCGGCTGTCATTCGTGAATATTTGACAGTCGTTACTCTCTCTCTATTGGTCATCAGGCCAGGTTCCATACAAAAATACCCATCATTCTTTATAACGAAAGAATTTTCTGAATCGGATCAATAGTTCCGAAGATTTTTGTGAATTTTCATTCAGGGGGTCCTAAATGAAAAATAAAAAATTGCTCAGCAATTTCTCTGTCAATGAACTTGGGGCCAATTTTTATTCGCCATAATTTTCATACGTAATAGTAAAAATTCAGTGTATGTAATATGATTATGATGATTATAACATAATATTCTATTTGGAGTAGGTATTTGGTGGTGTGCGTTAATTCCGGGAAATGTTGTATACAAAAATCCCGCTAGTAACTCGGGACATCTGATACTCATATAGCGCGAAACTCAACGCCCGAGGCATCCCTACGTCTATCTTACTTGAAATGGTATTACCTGCGCTCATCACTATTTAGTTACATACAATATCTGCTAAATTGGTTAGGGCTGTAACAGCAACTTTATACACCGGTGTCGGGTGTAACTTTGTATTTACCTAGTCAGTATTTATGAGGGGTGTAGATTGAAAGTGGGAGATGATAATTCAGTTTGGATGTTATTAGGAAAATATGAATTGAACACGATTGTGTTAGTGCACAAAATTGATAGTAGTAAAACATAAAAAAAGTGTTTTTTTGCTTTTTATTAAATTTTGTGAGAAAGAACAGTAGATATTGCTGCACTAAAGCGTAGGTATTTAAAAAGAAGATTGAAAAAATCAATCCACTATAGGCAATGTAATAGGTAGGTACCTAGGGGTACCCATCCAAAGTCCATCCATCAGTAGTGCCCATCAAAAGTCGAGTAGACATGGCCTTACACCCTTTTCTGTCGATGTTAGTATAAGTAGTGTTTATCTGTGTCTGTCAACTACTAATACTAGAAGTTAAGTAAAATTGTTACTAACTCTATGGACTCCTGTCTGAAATAAAAGTTTTCCATTCTATTCTATAAGAGCTACTTGTCTCAAAATATAACTATTTGTGTCGTCCTTTAGCTACGGGTAAATTGACCCATAATGACATCTAAACAAAGATACACAAACAATTAAGTCTGTGACATTTTGACCCTAGTCACGCCAGAGGTTAGACCAATTATGTCCCATGTCCTCTACGTACGACAACATTAATTTGTCTGTTCAAAAGTATATATATATATAAGTATATAACAGATACGTTCAAGGAAAACTGTCGAAAATCATCCAATTTGTGCACAATAGGCATAATATATGCCGCTTGCCATTTAACCCGACCCCCGACGCATCCCAACGCGTGACGCAGCACTCTCACCCGACCGTAAAAAAGCGAAATCAATTATACCGAAATGGCAAGCGAACCAAACCAACATAGCGTGACCCACCCCGCCATCTTTATTGTTACAAAAATCGAACAATAAATGCCCATATCACTCACGTGGCGGGTCTCCTTACAATGGATGGTTGTTAGACCTTTGCAAAGAACACAATATGTTATCTGGTCCCTTTCAAATTGATTCCTAATTAGTGTGATACGTAAATAATTTGTTGCGACATTGAACAATCTTTTGTTACGGTTTTCTTTCCGAGTTTTTGTAATTTTGGGTAGATAATGAGGTGGGGCGGGATACGTGTTCTGTCTCCCATAAATGCTGTTCACTAAAGAATGATTACAGCTAAGCTTTTAATTTGTACATTGTTTGTAATTTGTATTTCATTGTTAGCTTGCGATGCTACCACCCCTAATTATATTTGGGACAATATAATTAATTATTATTAAGCAGCTTCCACGTGTTAGTTAAATAAACACCAAGTAGGCTTGGCGTTTATTTAACCTACACTGTGAAGCTGCTTGGTTATTAATTTCGTATTAAGAGAAGAGGAAAGCTTATAAAGGAAGATGAGTTAAGCATAAATGAATATTAATTACCAATTTAAGTACCAATAAGACTTCTTTATAGGATACAGCATTTACGCCAAGTACCTACTTGTATGAATTTTACGTATTCAAGTAGTGAAGTTACTTTTTGTAAATAATTTCATCACCACTGTTCTCAAAACGGTGAAGGAAAACATCGTGAGGAAACCGGCATGTCCTAGAACCAAAAATTAGAAGATATTTGACATCAACCAACCCACACTGGACCCACGTGATGCGATTACGGCTCACTCCCTCCCACCGAGAGGAGGCCCGTGTCCCAGAAGTGGGAATATTATAGGCTGATTAATGCTTAAGTTGTTACGTTTACCGAGGTAAACGCATAAGCTTCCCAAAAGCAACATAAACACCTGATCAATACTGTAACAACAAACCCGAGCCTATCGATAACAATAAACTAACCCGTACTAAACTATAGCAAAACAAGATCAACATATCCATACGGTTCCCTAAATCTTTGTAGAAATCTGGAAACAGATGTTTTGCTTTCTATATTATTATGTGACTGTGCAAACGGCATTGTCTTAACCCTGCTCCTGACACTAGGGTCAAGACTGCTCGTTTAAAATCATTATTTTTCTAGAAGTATACACCTGCGATCAGCTTTATGTGCACACACACAATGTTGTAGTAAAATGTGTTTTTAAAAATTGTATAAAGTAGGTATTTTATTGTAATACGATGTTTTCTTGTGTTCCAATCAATAATTACTGCTATAGATAATTCGTTACCTAAAAACTGCGTGATGCTTGAAATTAAAAAAAAACAATCGACAATATTTTATATTTTCTAATGAAAAGCTACCGCCTTGGTAAATAGTCTAAAAACATTCACAATTAAATGCAACTGCCACTATTCGACTTCACCAGACAGAACTGCATGCACTTCTCTGACGTTTCACCAAATGAAATTTCGAAGTCAAACTCAATCCGGCGCGGCGAGCCCCGAACTGCTCCGAAACGATCCGCACTATACTGTGTACTTTTTCTCGGCCTCATGTGCACAAACAGTGTTTAGTTACCGGAGGGTGTATTTTATCTTGTTGTGCTTGTTTTGTTGCCGTAGTGAGGGCAGAGGGGGGAGGCGGTGCGGGGCGGGGGGTGGCACCTGTTGCCCCGAGTTTCGATGTGGGAAAGCCTAATCCTGAGATGAAATAAATACAACATTGGCTCAACAGAAACGTTCTCAAGATGTCTTTTGATGGTATTCAGTAAACCCGTGTGAGCGTACGATATTCGGGAGTTTAAAGGAATTGCCATTTTTATTTCATGTCTGCTTTTGTGTTGTGTTGAATTTTTGATGCAACAAGTGGTATTATTGAACTGGAGGTGTTAACGAAGCTTTTGTGAGGATTTCGTGTTATTTGGAGTCGCTTTGCAGGTTCTAAGATTGCCTGTTGAGAAAAGCTTTACCTTCTACGTCATTAGATTATTTATTATTACGTTTTTATAACACTCAACTAGACTGATAAATGATAAATGTAATATAGGTATAGCTCTTAAAGAATAATATATAAATAAGTTAGTTTGTATGCAACAGTGGTCCTTTGACCTTAATCACAGTATCACACTAATATTATAAAGCCAAAAGTTTGTGAGTGTGTTTATTTATGTATGTTTGTTACTTCTTCACGCACAAACGGCTGAACAGATTTGGATGAAATTTGGCACACAGATAGTTTATAACCAGGATTAACACATATGATACTTTTTATCCCAATATTCCTACGGGATCGACACTTACGCGGGTGAAACCACAGGGCGCTGCTAGTTTTAATCATAAATCTCTGCTTACTCTAAAAGAGATTAAAGTCACGGACACTTTTATTTGTTTACCTAACCCGCCTTTTATTCATACTGTCCTGTAATACTAATATAAACACAGTGTGTGGGTATTACTTTATTCTTTAATAGAAGTTGGTATGTTTTGTAACCTCGGAACCAGCTGGTGGATTTAGGTTTACAAAGCTATATAATTCTAAATAGAGATACAGGTGAATGCTATGTATATTTCTTAAAATTGTATTCGTATTTAAATATTAATTGTTTTTTTCGTTTGGTTTCAGGTAATGGCAGGTTTTTGGAATTATAAATTTGTGTTTTGAAATAACACAATTTTTATAGCAAGCATTACAAGTAAGTGGTAGCATAATGCAATTTAAAGGAATATTTATCAACATTTTGCAATATTACTTACATTATACAGAATTTATTAATTTCATGTTTCACTGTCAAAATGTTTTCCTTTATTATGTATTAGGTATTTAATTTGTTAGCTTAGTTGTCAATTTTATTGTGCATGCTGTGGTCTTCTGTAATTGAAAGAGTACACCTATCAAATACTTTGTCGTCCATTAACTATATAATGGTGTATATCTTTTGTTGGAGATCCTAAAATAAATCAATTATTAAAGGCTGATTTTTCCAACGCCAGATAACTTTATCGGAGGAATAATTTTGAATTTTAGACAGTTCTTCCATACAAAATCTGTCAGACGTCAATTCTAATCCACGAATAAAAATTATCTGTCGGTTGAAAAATCAGCCCTTAATGTTTTGTTATCAACAGAGAATGAACCTATACCTCCTACCTACCAGGCTACTCAATTTACTCTGTATACAGAAATAACATTAAAATACATATCGACGATGAAATGACAAGAACTCCTAACTGACATTTTTTTCAATTTTACTTTTTTTACGTAGATAGACTTTACAAACGATTATTAATTAAAGTATCTACGTAAAAAAAGTAAAATTGAAAAAAATGTCAGTTAGGAGTTCTTGTCATTTCATCGTCGATATATTATGTATACATACAGAAACCCACGCCTTCTTTCCATGGGGATAGGCAGAAACTACAGAAAGCCGCCTCCTACTACGATCCTTACAGTAGTGCTATTCTGTGAAAATCTCACCGTGAAAATATAAGGGAAGTGAGCTGTCAATGGTTTCAATCCCTAGCAACAGATGGAATGATAGCTCACTCTACGTTCACTTCACCTAAGTTTTCACAGTGAGTTTTTTTTACAGGATAGGTCGGCAGGAGTAAAATAAATAACATTAAACCTAGTTAATTTAAAAATATTTCTTATCTGTGAAAAACTTCACTTAGAGTAACCACCCTATGCACTTGACAACTTAATTGAATATTTTTTAACCCCTTCCCCGCGTACTTGGTCTGCCAATAACTACTTGCTCTCCGTGTAAAAGCGTGTATATTTTTAGAATTGCACCTATTTCCACACAGACAGCCCACATTTTCTATTTCCGTTGGCAGACATTGACATGAATATGTTTTCACGAACCGGATTATTTTGACATCGCCAACTACTATTTGATACTCGCCCACATATACGTATATTTGGAGTTTATTAGTTCACGGTGATATTTATCTATTAGCGGCTTAGGGTTATGGCTACCATATGGTGGACGTGTGAGATTGTTATTGCGTCAGCTGGATATCTGAACAGGACGGAAGGTATATAAGGCTCGGTTCCTATAAACAAAGACGAATCGTTTTGCTTCCCTATGGTAGCATTTTTATTACCAAACTGGGCATATAAATAGATTCATAAGCTAATCTTATCTGTGATAACTATTTTCATATGGAAGGGTCTACTATACAAAGCTATGAGGTCTTTGCTTCATTATGGGTAAAGATACAAGAGTCTTAATAACTAATAACGGTCCGTCAATTATAGGAATCAGCCATTAATGAAAAGATTGCTAGTAGGTGGTAACCCCGAAAATTAATGAACCGATTGAGAAAAATATTACTATGGTGAGGAAAACCATTCCATGAAGATTGAAAAAAATGCTGTATACTCTAAGATCAAAATATTTGTAGTAGCTTTCATTGTGAGACGTGTCTTTTTAAATAAATTACAGTGCAACCTTTTCTTGGAATAATTTTATTTAGGCTAGTAAATGACAGAATTGTGTGGAAAAGGGAGAGGGAGGCCTTTACCCTGCAGTGGCACAATACAATAGAATAAAGAATATATTTTATTTTATAGAATTTTACTTAACTCTAGCCGTAACGTTTTTTCGCTGTTCATCACTCTAGAACCCATTTTCCAATGGCGAAAAAAAAACCGTTGACGTAAAAAATACGTGACATTTCAACTAATAAACTCGTAAGCTTGTGAAATCGCCCCATAACTCATAAAACGCAGTAACATTTAGTTCAGCCAGGAAATAATAAAAAATAAACATATCTTCTGACTTGTTTGCTGATTGAATGAATGAATGAAATTCCTTTACACGACGCTTTTAATATATAACATGATTCTTACAGAAATGTTGCTCTGATCTCAAATAAATTGGGATAAGGGATGATGGTATTGGTATGTATGATGATGATGACATGATTCTTATAAAATAATGTGGAAATATTTTCAATATTATATAGGGTGACTGGTAATTAGTGACCGATACCTAAACACGTGATTCTACTCATGATAACAAACAACTTTTACTATGAGACCAAACCTGAAATCGCGAAAAAAAAATCTGCTGTTGTCAGTACATTTTGACCAGTTAGGCGAACAGAAACGACTAAACAGCAGATTTTTTTTCGCAATTTCAGGTTTGGTCCCATAGTAAAAGTTGTTTGTTATCATGAGTACAATCACGTGTTTAAGTATCGGTCACTAATTACCAGTCGCCCTATATACTCGTACATAGGTACCAATATTATTTTGAGCAGTGGAGGCCCAGTGGTAATGAGTTGTAGGTCGAACCTAAGCAGGCTTACCTTTGTGTAAATTATTTCATCACCACTGCTCTCAAAACGGTGAAGGAAAACATCGTGAGGAAACAGCATGTCCTAGAACCAAAATTCGAAGACATGTGACATCTAAGGACCCGCAATGGGCCCACGTGGTGGTTTATGGCCCACTCCCTCTCACAGAGAAGAGGCCTGTATTCCAGCAGTGGGAACATTATAGCCTGATTATGCAATATTTTGCAATCAGATGACTTATCCAAGTAATTACCAAAAAAAGTTAGATTTAAATTAAAAATATATAGGTATATACGTCGTGTTTTATAGTTTATTTCTGTTATGACAAAAATATAAAACATATTCTTTGTCTTATTCCTTCTGCAAAAATTTTACAATTTTTCCTCTTAATAGAAGAGGAAATTAAATTCCTCAAGTAAAAAAGAAAAATGAAAAAAAAAGGTGTGACAAAGCATGCCTTTGTATTTTAAAATCCTATAAAGTTCCGGGTGAAATATAAATCATCGCACTTACAAAATAATAACCTGACAGGACAGGAAACGATAAAAAGGAACGTATCTCTTAAAGTTTTTTGGCAAGAATACTGACTCGGAGAGCGCTGTGCTTCTCAAAGTATGAATGAATGGGTTCGAGATTTTTCAAGTTGATTCTTGTCTGGCCGTTTTTGGATTTTCGATAACGATTTTCGTTTTTGTAGTTAAAATAAGGCTGAAGCCTCGTATCCACAAGGCAACAATTGACGCGCAACACGTGACACTCAACATATTCGGCGGCGTTGCACAACAGCGCACGACGTTGCCAGCTGACGCGCAATATCACGCGCGGCTAGTTGTTTCCGTGCAACATGCAGTTAAGCATCAAATGTTGTCGAGTGGAGACGTGACGTGTGGTGTAAAGAAAGAGTGCTCATTCGGGTAAAATTCGTAAAAGATCCATCAGCCACACGGAGATCACTGAATACATTTTCTTTATTTTGTTAGTAATTTCTAACCCACCAACGTTGTTTTTTTTTTTTCATTTTGATGCATTTTCGATAAAATTATAACCGTCGCCACTGAAATCAACACTAGTTCCTCTGACGACATGCTGTCGACTGATCATGCGTAGACAGACAACGTTGCTAAACAAAAGTTCCACGTTAACTTTCAACATGTTGCCTAGTGGATACGAGGCTTAAAAGAAAAAAAAGTAACTCATGGTGATTAGGAGGTACTCATCATCATTCTCCTGCCCTTATCCCAATTTATTTGGGGTCGACGCAACATGTCTTTTTCTTCCATGGTGATAAGAAATAAAAAAAAATGTTAATATTAATTAGTATATTAGCTGTAAAATCGCTTGGGTATTGTTGTTCCGTTCTTACTTAATTCACTGTGTGTGTTGATGTTATTTTCTCCAAAACTGGATACGTACATTTACATAAAATAAGTAAGTAATAAGTAACACATTATACTCAAGCATACATATTCCCAATAAATAAACCCACATCCAAGCCTTCTAACTCACGTCAGTTCACTTCAGACTCGAAACGGAAATATTGCCTGTGGCGCCCTCTCGCGGCGGATGCTGCACGGGCGCCAGCGAGCCGCTTCCGGCCCGCCCTCGTTATGTCCGCTTTGTGTGACGGCCGACATGGCATGCCAGCCTCATCGGACCGAATGAACCATTGTCAACGATATTACACTCTGCTTTGATTTATTCAGAGTGCTTACTATGAATAGGTAAAGTTTGAGAATGGAAGAAATATGGCTGATGGACGCTTTGTGGTGTCTTAGGGGCGGTACGCACTTGTTCGACTCGGGACATCCGGGCGACAAACTGGAATATTATATTTTGCGGTCCGGGTGTGCCGAATCATGCCGGCCGACCCACAAATGAAAAAGTAGTAGTGGTTCTATGTCGTTCATACTTACGTATTGTATACGAAGTCAGTGAATGATGGCAAAGTATTCTGTTTGTGTTTTGTTTTCACTTCTGTCGGCACTCCCGGAGTGCCACTGTTTTTTTTTTAATGATAATGAGTAAGTGAAGTCCTACTTTTACTTGTTCTGGTTTATGGGCGCTTAGTGGTGTCTTAGGGGTGCTACACACTTGTACGGGTTTGCATGATTCGACACAGCCGAGAAAATATTAAATATGTTAAATAAATCAAATTGAGGTTGTCTTTAAAAGATCGCTCTCAGCGATAAGACCGCCCATTGTGTCACCCATTGTAAAGTTTCTATATTTATGTCTGTAATTTATATGGTGTAGGTACATAGTAAAGAGTATTCTATTCTAAATATGTATTTTGCCGAATCATGCCGACCCGAACAAGTGTGTATCACACCTTATGTTAGGTGATACGGATGTTGGGTAAGGTCTCGAATTTCGGTACGAAATGGTCTGTAGTTTCCGCACCTTATTTAACCAACACCTCATTGTAAGCGCCTCATGCCATAATGTGGGCGATCTCAAAGAGGGAATAGAAAAAGAAAAATGTCGTCGATGCGGTAAATAAGAAAGGTTCATTACCTTCACCTTGAGGGTAATGAAAAAAGATATTTTCATTTCTCATACTCGGAAAGTAGTGTTTGTTTGATCCGAATAGCGGGTGGAAGACGCTGCTTCCCACCACAGGGCGGGAAAGACTCATAGTAATTACTTCCCTCTTTAGGGTGGGAATGAATTTTAAAAATAGAACTGTAGTCAGCTACGAAATGTTTTACATACATTAAGAAAAATAGAAAAATGCTGCAGTCTTGTGAGTGTATAAACAGCCAGTGAGAATAAAAAGAAAAACCTATCAAGCGGGACGGCCCGCGGCGGTGACACACCGCGTGTTCCATATTTAAAATAGTACACAAATTGTTCTAACATCTCAATTAATTTTACATAGGTACCTACTATTCATGTTATTATTATCAGTAAATATTTTAGAAAAACCACTATTTTTTACTTTCCTTATATTCGAAATGAAAAGTAGAGTGTTTAACACGGGTGAAAGGAATCAATTCCTACTCGGACTATAGCCGCCCTCGCTGCGCTCGGGCGTCTAAATACCTCGTATGGGAATAGATTCCTTTCGAACCTCGTATAACAATCTACTATTTACTTGTCGTATTTGCTTTGTCAACATCAGTTATTTGATAAGGGCAAATTAGGAAAAGATTTTTTAAAAAAAAAAAAACAACTGACTTCCAAAAGAGCACTACAAAGTGAAAAATAACTTTAATTTCGGAAGTCGGTGGCAAAATACTAAAATACAGAATCGAGTAATAATTATTCCATTTTGGCGACACACTCGTAGGAATTATAACAGTAGGGTAATTAATTATACCTAGATAAACACCATCGACTTCCGAAATTAAAATTATTTTTCACTTTTTTTTTTAATCGATCCACAATTATTGTCGGAGTCATCGCTGAACATGCATTAAAAAAAAAAAACATACCTACAGTCGAATTGAAAACCGCCTCCTTTTTGAAGTCGGTTAAAAGGCCCTTCACTTTAACATAATTGTAGGTTTTCACTCGACAACAACAACTTTACAAAACTTCTTAAATAGACTTAATTTATTCTGTCTCATCTGTAAAAGTCCAAGACTAATTGTTTAGCTACATAGTTATTACTCCAATGTCCCTTATTTAATTCCTTGGCTTGTTCGAAGAAAATTTGCGTGTGACTCGCTTTTATTTCATTGGTTGAAATAGAGTTATCTTCGTTTAGTTTTCACTGCCTGTTGAAGGAATTTGTGGCTAAACGGAGGTTTTGGCTTAAGGTCGAAAGCTTCTTCAGTTAAACCCAGTACTTTGCTTTTGAATTCGACCGTCGAGTGGTTAAAATCCTGTTGCTATGCTCTTTTTGCAGGCCGAACAAATTCTAAAACTACGATTTTGAATGACAGCAGTAAAAATATTGCGTTCAATATATCTCCAATCAAATAAAGATTTAATTTCCCTACCCCAACTAGCCTTCCTCTCTTTCAGTCGTCAGTAATTTGACTTTCGAAAGAAGGAGACAAAGCATTGTGTAACTAGAGGTACAGACGCTATACAAAGTTTCTTAGTAAGGGGGTTAGTAAAAAGCTGTTATTTTGAAATTACGAACAGACACTTCAATTTTATTTATAAGTAGGTATGTAAAAATTGTAATCAAACTGGATAACAACAAAAATTAAAACAATAGTCGTATTGTTCAAATTGTGTAACCTTTACAAATGCCGGCCGTTATAAAATGTAATCAAAACTTTGTCAGAATTATATTGTTCGATTAAAAACTGTCATAAATTGTGAATACAACAGTTTCCATTGTCTCTTGTAATATTTAGGCTATTTGTTTTATGATTTAACTTTTTGTGACAGTGACGGATTTCATTAATCTGAAAAGAAAATTATTCTTGGAACGACGACGCGGTTCATACTTGTGTTCATACTTCATAATCAGCCTATAATTTTCCCACTGCTGGGACACAGGCTTCCGCTCGGTGATACGGACAAGGTTGAAGAATAAAAATAACTTATAAATATGTATTTATATCATGAAATCACAAAGTACATATCGCTCATTTGGAGAAACATCGACGTACTTAAATGTATTTTTTCCCAAAAATAAGTTAAATATGACAATGCACTTAGAAAGCGTATTTACGTTAGGAGAACCAAAGACTTATGAGCGATGCATTGAAACATAAATCGTGTCAGTATTGCTACCTACATACCTTAGCTAACCTTTAGGTACCTATGGCTGACCTTATCCACTGGTTTTGGAAAGGACAGTCTAGAACTCGATGTATCACTCAGGGTGATTTCCACAAAAAAATTATACCTAGATAAGTCTTATCCCGATAATAAATTTGAATACTTTGTCAGTTTTTGCGTACTAGAACTGTTAGACATCAATTTTATTCCACGAATAAAAGATGTCTGACTTTGGTGAAATCAGTTCTTAAGAGGAAACGCGGGTGGTCGTTTCTCCATAGAAACGCTCTTGCCTGTTTTCTTTCTGGATAATGACCATAAAACAATTTTTTTTTTACAGAATAATAAATATTAACTACTTGTATGTCCCTATGTTTTCCTTTTTGATGATACATTATTTTTATAAGCGGTAGAACGCTCAAAAAATGCTGATTTAAACCGCTGTCAACAGAGGCAAATGTGAGTATGTGACAACTATTAATGAAAAAAGAAAAACATAGAAACACAGTATATAACCTTCTTATTCAGTTTATGAAAATAATATGTTTTAAATTAGTCCAATATTTGAGGAGGAAATAGGCGAGAGAAAACTTCGAATTACAGGACATTTCAAAAGTCTCTCCGACCGCATTTCCTCATAATGATTTAGAATACAACGCTCTAGTTAGGGAAGGCTTAATATATTATTACATACTTTAGTCATATTAAGTTTATTATGCTTCCCTAAAACATCAATCTCATCAAAATCCTGCCTTCTACTTACTCTGGGTCTCATATTTTCATAAAACGCTTCATCTACCCGCATAATACCCAGTTTTCGTGATGCATGCACATTTTGCGGTCATGGGTAGTGATTTATATCTGTCGTAGTGCTTAATTTTGTCTCCCCTAGAATCCTTGATGTGGGGTCGCGTTTTGGACGAACTAAAGATATTTTGGCAGTGCTTTCAATTTCCCTTCGATTGAAAGGTCCTTTTCTAATGCCCTCTTCACAATTTATTTATTATTATATATTTTTTTTTGTATTGTATTGTCGATTTACAATGAATAAGATGGGAGTACCTGCACACTAACCCGCTCTCCTTAATAAAAGTTGCTTAAGTTATGAGAAGTATAAACGTAAAAAAATATGGTTAAACAGATGCTAATCATTAAGCTGACTTTAAACGACGTTTATAAATAAGAAGGTAAGTTGCTTACATGCATTCGTTGGTTCGGAAAATCAAAGATTGGAAAAATATATTTTACACATTAGTTAAATCTCAAACAATACAATTTCTATCTTTCGGTTATTATTCTTCGCCAAAATGCATCTATTTCAGCTTTTACCTTCCTGATTTATTTAAGAATTTTTCATTAAATATCTTATACTATTTTGCTAAGTAATCATCTTCTCTTTTACTGCCATGAAATGTCACATTTATGAAGTATGAATACCATCATGATTCTAATCTGACAAAGGGATGGTACCTACTATCGGTCATGTATAGCTACGTGTCTCTCTCGCACTAGAATCATGATGGAATTACGACGTCATTATATGGCACCTGGCTTTTCTACACCACGAAACAAAAGCACAAAAGCACTTCAAAATCCCCGCATTACTCTATGCACAAGCACAGGCATACGCCAACATACAATAAACAATCCCTTTACCTCCACATCCACAACTTCATTTAATAAAAAATAATGTACAGTCAACAAAAGAGATAAGTATGCAGGATCGTCGGATATAGTTGAAGTTTAGTAAGAAACCGATGGATGTTCTCGAATAAAATTTAATTTTATTAATAGAAAACAAACAGCTAATTTATCAAGTTAAATTTCAGTCGACAACATCCATCGTTTTCTTACTAAACTTCAACTATATCCGAATCTCTTTTATTGACTGTACCTACATGCAAATCATACAGACAGACGTTCAAATTTACAATGCTCACATCGGATTCATATTTCATTGTTAGTTACGTACCAGGTACCTTTTGTTTTTGATCACCGCTGTTGGTCTGGCAAGGCTTTTGTTGATGCCAAATAAATATCTATAATTGGCTCGGCTTTCGGTTAAAATGGAAACGGGAATATGAATTGTTCGAGCCTTTGAATACATTTTTTAGCATTCTGTTTCGAGTATATTTGTGATTTTTATTCCCTGAACTGTGATATTTCTTATTTTTTTATCGGTTTTAAAATGATTGTTTCATTGGTCTCGAATTTTTTAGTCTAGTTTTTTTATGGATATAGGTTTTTTTCTTAATACCTAAACCAGAGTTAAAAAAGCAAAGACGATGATATGACATCAGTAATAACAACGTAATGCACTGCTATTCGCTTTAGGGCTGATTTTACCAAAGTCAGATATCTTTTATCCGTGGAATAAAATCAAAATGTAACAGTTCCAGTATGCAAAACCAAAAATTTAAGATTTATTCTTAGGATAAGACTTTCTCCAAACTTTTATACCTAAATTTTTTAAATGAACTTTATAGGTAGCATACGTTTAGAAAATTGTTGATCTTTTGGTTTAAAAAAATCTCTCAAAAACATACATACAAAATCTTGTATATCATAAACTTTGTATTGCGTCTGTATAGTTACACAACTCTTAGTCCCTTAGTTTATACACATAAAATCACAGGTTAACAACCTTCAAGATACAGGATTTTCCTAATTTAAAGGACAGGGGTCTTAGGCATCTGTAATAGCTATACCCATCCCTTAAACAACACTGATGTTACCTAGGCTAAGTCGTCTGGTAAATAAATGGTTTCTTACTTACGAGCAACGAAATGGTCAACAACAAAACCGCCTTTCCAAAATCAGCTAAAAAGCCAATGCAGAAAATCTTTTTTTCAATCTATGACGCGACACGTCCTCGTGTCTACCCAATGTTCGGCATCTAACATTTTTGATTCTATTGCTGTATTTTTTTCTTTTTTTTTTTGTGACTATCGACGCCGGTAACCCGCGCCAGTCAATTCGTTTCGCGATACGCATCTGCAACGAATTTGTGTGTTCCACGGCCTATCGTGGACTTTTTTTTTCTATTTTTGAATTTGGAAAAAAAAGACTTAAGCTTTCGATAATAAAGCCACTACATAAGAAAGGGTCAAAATCAGATAAAAATAATTTTAGACCTATTGCTTTAACTCCGGTCCTATCTAAGATCTTTGAAAAAATAATGCTCAAAAGAATAGTTAACTTCCTGGATAAATATGACATTTTGGCACCGGAACAATTTGGTTTCAGGAAATATCGGTCAACGCAATTAGCTACCTTCACCTTAATAAACCGCATCATTAGTAATATCAACCATAAAATCCCAACGTCAGCTTTACTATTAGACCTCAGTAAAGCATTTGATTTCGTTGATCATTCGATGCTCATCTCGAAACTTGACAAATGTGGAATATGGGGGTCTCCCTTGCTATGGTTTCAGTCCTATTTGCAAAACAGGAAACAATTCACTAGGATTACTAAATTTGATACTGGAACAAATAATGTAGTTATGTTTGACTCGAAACAAAGAGTTAACTGTTCTGGGGTGCCACAGGGTAGCATCGTAGGGCCTCTGTTATTTCTTATTTACGTCAATGACCTTCCGAGTGCACTCACACATGATTGTGTCTTGTTCGCAGACGACACAACTATTATTATGGACTGTAAAAATATTGATACATATGAAACGGAAATATATAAAACGTTAGAAGATGTTATTCAATGGTTAGACACAAATAAATTAAAAATAAACATAGAGAAAACAAAACTAATTAACTTCAAAACTTATAAGAGTAAAAACATCGAATTGAATATTAGTTATAATAATACACCTATACAACAGATAAACAGCGCAAAATTCTTAGGCATTATTCTTGATACACATCTTTCATGGAAAGAACATATTAATAGTTTATGCATAAAAATAAACAAGTTTGTTTTTGCACTTCGGAGGGTAAAAGACCTGACGAGCAGACATACCTCTATTACTGTATATCACGCTTACATATGCTCCATTATACGGTATGGCATAGTTGTCTGGGGAAATTCTTGTGACATCGCGAGGGTGTTCATAGCACAGAAAAAATGCATTCGGGCACTGTACGGCATGGATTGGTCGGAATCATGTAAACCGATCTTTAAATCTAAGAATCTACTAACTGTTCCCTGCATATACATTTATGAAGTAGCTAAATTTGTTAAATACCACAGTCATCTTTTCACCACCAACGACAATACATTTAAACGTAAAATTAACCACCTGCCCCTAAAAATGCCTGTCCCTAAGCTACAACTGTTTAGAAAGAACTGTGCCTATATGGCACCTCTAATATATAACTCTTTGCCCAAAGGAATGACCGATCTGCCATATAAAAGGTTCTGTTTCGCTTTGCGAAAATGGTTAATACAGGAGAGCTTCTATACTGTCAAAGATTTTTTGAATAAAAGCACATGCCGATTTGGTGTCCACTAAGATACTGGTTCAATAATTTAAGTAATTGAAATCTAATAATTGTAATTTAAATGATTGTAATAATTGTAATTCAAATTTTCTTATTTAAACAGTTCTAATACTTGTAATTTTATTCATATTATTGTTGTAATTTAAATTAACTATAATTTTGCATGCCCGTAAAGAGGGTGAAATATGTCCAGTGCTATAATTTAATTTAACATCTTGTGTACCCACCACATTTCAGGCAAATAAATGATTTATTATTATTATATGTTTATTTATCTATTTACATATTCGGTTATATTTTTAAATATTTCTTAAAGTATAAAAAATAAGTAAAAAAAAAAACATTTAAAAATATAAAAAATATTATATTTATTATTATTATTATTATAAGAAATACCTTGGCGCATGTGGGAAAAATATTCATGGAGTTTTCGTTGCTTCGTGCTGTTGGATATTTTGTAGTTTCCGTTTGTAAGTAGGTATATACTTTTATACCGATTCTGAAGTATTCCAGGATCGTTACAGTGCGTATTGTTTTTAGCTCAGAATCACCAATTAAAATAACTGTATTGTTTATTTCTTTCTTTGCATAGCTTATTTGGCGTGCATCGGGGATTGTTTTCAAATTCAATTTAATCAATTATTCAAAGTGTAGCTTTTATTTATTTTTATGGGTTTACTCAACGCCCGGTTTGTTATCGTTTGCTATTCAATTTCAATTAATCAATTACTCTGTACAGTCAACATCGGCCCATATCCATCACTTCTGGTATGAAAACTTCGAAAAAATAATGTAATCCAAACACATATTTTTACATATTCCCCGCGTTATGTACGCTCGTGTCATAAATTAATCATGGCGCCCGAATCTCCACGGTAAACAGTCGAAACCCTTGGAGAAATTCACATTTTTATCGTTTTACAAGGAAAATATCTTAGTGCGAACCAGTAAATGTAGGCAGGACGTATATTACACGTATAATTTGCAAGTGGCAAGTAATAAAACTTAGCGTCTGTTGCCGACGATGTTTGTCGAAATCCTTAACACGACCAGTTTATTTGACCTTTGAGTTACTCATGTCTTGCGTCTTTTGCGACAGTTTTATTTGAGTGGCGAGGGGTGAAGGAGGTCATGCTTTCTGGTTGTTGAATTCTTGCATGTGATGGTGTAAACACATTAGGAAACAGCGTGAGATGCGGTTTCTTTGGATGTGGCGCGACACCTGTAGGAGATCTACTTGATTTTGTTTTCTTAAGACTTTAATTAAAGACGTAAAGTTATGTTTTGGCAGTTCGTTGAGCTGATGAATTAAAGTTGTTTATGATGATTGCCTAAAAACTCTAATTAGCCGTTCTGCTATGTGTTTTTAATTCATACTTTACATTTTATCATCATTAAACCAGTATGCAAGAATGTGCCAACTCTTAATCATTAAACCAGTATGCAAGAATGTGCCAACTCTTAAAATTATAAAGTTATATTTGTAGTGCACTTAAATTTTCTACTTGTTACGATACAGCTCATTCAAATGTATATATATAATTGCTAAGATATATCATTGCAATTTCAAGACGGACCAATATCATTTTAGCCTCCATTTCTGAACATGGCTCTCTAGCTAGGCACCTGCTCCCTACAAATACCATAAATCCAAATTATCCCGAGTCATTTAAAACAAAATGGCAATACGACACTGTATCAAATCTATACGGCTAACGACTCTACCCTTGTCGATACGATGGGGGTCCAAAAATAATTGTTTCCGGTATTCCTGATGCGCGAGAATCGAGGGGGGTTTGATTTAAAAGCCTGAGTTAGGGTGGTTTTCGAATATTCTCACGTTTACATAACTCTAAAGGGTATGCAGCATCCCTTGTTTATTGCTGGCGTGAAGTGGACACTGGTGACTATTTTTAATTTCTGGAGTAGTTCACTATCCCATACGGTTTTAGTTCACGGAGTTTATACTCGACTGTTGATAATAATTAGGTTCTATAACATGATAGAGGGTATCGGAACTACTTTGACATAATACATATGGATGTGACTGACAGAAAAAGTCTTAAATGATAGGGCCATAATTATGATTTGTCACCACTCACGGTCGTGGTTTTAATCAGCTAGTTTTCTATAGACTGATGAAAAGCGTAAAAATAAACATTATTGCGGCATTCGCCCACTGCCGCGATAAACTTATGATTTCAAGATAAACATTGTATTCCAGCTACCTTCAAACAAATGAGTCAGCAATGCCGATAATTATTAAAATTGAAATCGGAATCCGTATCCGAATGTTTTTCACGTCCAATGTAAATTGAACACAGTATACGCAATAATTACAGATAATTGTGGTTTATCATGTTTCATTATTTCGATTCTGTTTAAATATTTCGTATACGTATACCTCGAATTTTTAATGAAGACCTTTGTTATTGGTATTGTGTTTCGGTTGAAAAAACCTTTTGTTGTTAATGAGAATGTGATATGATGTGCTCAGTTCTGTAATTACAAATTGGAACGGTATTTTCGTAGAATTTCTCTCTGATTAAAATCTGATTTTATTTTTAAAAATATTCTTCTTTTATTATGTGACTACTGAGATAACGACTTATGGAAGTGATAAATGATTTTACTTCTATAAGTTGGTTTTTACAAACTGTTTTATTCGTCAAGCATATTTTAACATACATATTTTTTTTACATGATCTGACCTAGATTATGTCTGGAGTTACGAGACTGTGACCTCTCGGCCTTTCTTCTTAGAGTAGTCAGATAAGACCTCATTTAGTTTTTAAAATACGATTGACGTGTAAAAGTGTTTGTGGAAACATACTTACAGAAATAAAATCATTTATCATTTCATTTAAAAACTAGACGAGGTCACAGTCTCTTTTAAAGTCCAGATACAATCTTGGTCAGATCATGTGAAAACCATGTAGATTGATGTCTGAAATGGTCTTTTGCGGAAAGAACCACATAGATTGAGTGGACCTGTCCACTGTCCAGGGAGTGCACGAATTTGTCAGTAATCGTGCAGTTCAACACGAAGAAAAAGGCATGTCGCGTCGACTCTAAATAAATAAGAACAGGAGAATGATGATTCTCAGATGTGTTTCGAAAATGTCTAACTGACAAAATATAACAGATTTCTTTTGGTCCAGGCTTTTTTATTTTAATTCAACCCTTTTAATGATGTTCAAATGTACAGGATAGAGCCTGATTTCCATGACACAGTTGGTTACATAACATGAAATTCTCTTTTCTGATTCACAAACTCTTGTAAGAAATAATTCACCGAAACGAACCAAAGAACCGGCCATAACTTGAGACGCAAATTTCAACAAAGCGTGTGACTGTAATAAAAGTAAAATTATGCAAATCGACCACCCTCTCTGCTTACCCCCGCATGGTGGTAGTTTTATTGTAATCATTTACGGAGGGACGTATCTCTTTATGCGTCACCACGCTTTGCCCTGGCCCTTAGGGGCAGCGTTTTTGACATTTCGCTTTATTTATAATAATAATGTTCACTTTTCAACCCCCCTGAGTTAGGGCGGTTTTTTATGTTGATTTTTTTTTCATAATTGGATGATGGCATATTATTTAGAACTACGATAAGTTGCAGTACCTACGCAGCTTTGCGATGTTGTCAATTTTTTTTTAAAGTACAGACGTCAGCACATCACTACAAGTCCTCCTATTATAGGGCGTCGTTATAGGTAAATAATCAGTGTTTTTTTTTTTAAAGTGTGGTAATGAATGCATCATATTCTTCTTCTTTTTTCTTTTAATGTCGAAGGTACTTTGTTTTTATATTGATTCAGCCCAGTAGGTAGCATTTACTATGTCATCAAAGTTGTGAACAGAATACAATGCTGAAAACACTAAGTTAATGATGTTGTTGATCCCAAGAAATAATTATGCCTATATAATAAAAGTGCTCCGTCGAGCATCTACATTTTTCTCACGAATAAAATGACAGGCATACACATAACATGTCTCCTGAAACAAGCTCCTTATTACACCACATTCATAGGCTTGAATACATCTCAATTACGTACGTAATTTTGTCTATATAAATTGCCTACAGAATGCGAGGTAATTTTGCTCTGTTATTGAAGCACATGCTCAACCAAATTAAAATAATATGCATCTTTAACTAGACGCTTGCTATTTGATACTCATATTATGCTTAAGTAAATGGAATGTTGAGGGAATATTCAGTTTCGTTTCATAATTTTACACCGGCACAACTATTTATCAACTTGAATGTGTATAGCTGAATATAAGCCCCGTCTGATCCAATTACTTCTCTAAGAAATGGCTAAAATTACAATTTATAACAACTTCTTTTTTGTATTGGCTACACGGAAAAAAATAACATCCTTCCCGTTCTCTTCTCTATCTCTCTTCTTCTTCAGCCTTTCGCCACCCAACGCTGAGAGCAGGCATCCTGCAATGCACGCTACTCTTCTCTGTCTCTAGCCTTCCTAAGCCAGAGTCGTCCAGCAATCTTGACCAGGTCGTCGGTCCACCTCATCGGCTGTCTGCCCAAACTTCTACTACCAGGTCTCAGTCTCCAGTCCAGCACTGTTCTACCCCATCTGCCATTTGTTCTACGCCCTATGTGGCCCGCCCAATTCCACTTTCTTCGCGCAATCACCTTCCCGTTCGCTCTTTACTAATCAAAGAAGGTTTTTTTTAAAATAAAAGTCTATTATCATAATCATAATTATTTTTTATCCAAATCAGATCCTTTATCTTTTTCGATTTCTTTCAATATTTCATTCATTCAACTATTTTCGGGGGTGGTTCGAGGTGGCGCGGGAAAAGACTTCCTGCAAGGATTTGGGGGAGACAAAAAAAGCATTTTCTTATTCGAAAACAACATTTTGAAATACTTAATTATTAAAATGTTGTAGACCTAATTTATGTTCTAGTCATAAGCTAAAACAATAAGTACTGTGGGAATATTTAGTTAGGGCGACAATCAATTTAGTTTCACGCGGTGCACCTCTACTGTTTGAAGTTAAATTGCTTTCACATCTTCAACTCTCGACGTCATGGCTGTAACGAAGTACACGTGAACGAAAACAATCCTACGTTTTATATTAAACTGTGCTTTGATGTCAAAGAAATATCGTTTCGATACCGGTTTTTTAATTATCGATAAAGTTTTTCTTTTCCTAGGAAAGCGGTTTCGTCATATTATAAAGGCCGTCATAAAAATCTGTCATCTACAACAGTGTTTGACATTAAATCAAACCCTGCTACCCAAAGATTTAAATCGCTAGATTTGCTCTCAGTACTCAGTAATTAGTCACGCGAAAAAGTGTCCATACTGAGAAGAGTGAGCTCACACATGAATAAATAGCGTTTCCATGTCAATCAAGTCAACTCACTGCGTCACTGTGTGTCAAAGGTGTCAAAACGAAACAGAAACGTGTCCATCTTTTGATCTTGAGGGCGAATCTAACGATTAAAATCTTTGTCGCTGTCATCATTTTCATGACAGCTGTCACTATGGCTGTTAAGTCCGGCCACCGCTCTTCTAGGAGACCGTAGCTTTACCTTTTTTCTTTACCATTACAAGAGTCTACGTTTTTTTTGCTTTGCAATGTTGCCAGATTTTTTAATTGCCTATTTCACAATCATTTCAAAATAGTGATATCAGTTTTATAGCTCTGACGATTTATGTAAAAAGTATTGTAACATTTTATTTACAACTTTACAACTGTTCGAAAAATATCGTAACTTTTTGTGTCAAAAGCATTGGAACAGCTTTTATTTTATAACATATGTACATAGCTACAAATCATCATCATCTGCCTAGCCTTTTCCCAACTATGTTAGGGTCTGCTTCCAGTCTAACCGGATGCAGCTGAATACCAGTATTTTACATAGCTACAAAATATTGAATCTAAAATATCATAACAAATTCTCTATACTTTTTGGTATAAAAATTGGTATTTTGGTACCAAAATATACATACAGCATGGCTCGATTTAGGTGCCCGGGAGTGTGTAGTGCCCAATTACTGGTATCAAAAGACCGAGGTCAAAATGCACACTTCGTTTGCATCGAAATACATTCCAAATTAGTTAAACAAGATTTTGACATTGTTTTAATTGAACCAAGCACTTAGTATTTTTACTAAACTTAATAGTTACAACTAAGTGTGTCCCAAACATGTATGACGTAGGAAACTACAATAAAGATTTTCCTCATATTTTTGCAACAACTTCATCTCACAACGACAAAGTTAAATTTCCCATCCATATTTCAAGCACATTGTCACCCGCCGCGACCTTAATACACAAATAATACAGTTCAAAATTGCTTGTATGCTAGGATTGTCACCTCATGTCACATGTTCGGTAAAGTTTTAAATGGTCACCGTTGTGTGTGTGACGAGGCGTCGTGGCTAGTGACGACCCTATTATTGCATAGTTACAATTTGATTCGGGCGTTCGTGTGAAGTTGTGGTGGTCGAACGCAGGCTGATGTGGACCGGGTGGGTTGCCGTGGGAATATTGAGGAGGTTATCCTTGAAGATTTTAGGGTACTGCCAGTTTGTTGTTAAGGGTTCTAATACTGGGTGTTAGAAAGGAAAATGCCTATTGTCCACATGTCAAAGGAGTGCGATGTGCTTCAACTATAAGTGATTAGAAACTTTAATATGCCCATTGTATGTTTTGTAGTATTTTTTTTTAATAATGTTGTTTCTGATTTACAAAATAATATAAATCTAAGTTATAACACGAGGTAGCTCTATAAGAAAACATATTTCTGTTCAACAAAAGAAAATGTGAAATCGAAAACTGCGTGTCGTTTTTTTTTTCTTATGCCTAGAAGGTTTAGTTAACTGCCATTTTAAATCACATTTCACAGTACCAAAATCCACGTAATATTCAAAATCCAAGACGAATGATTATACACGAACGAAATAAAAAAGCGAAAAAAAAATACACAAACCAGCATTTGGACTGTGTAAGCTGATAAAATTCGCGCACGGCACAGTTTTCAAAGCAAAAACGGGCGACACAGTCGGCTGATTACCTTCATTTTCTTGGGGCACGCATATACCCCGGGGGTTAGGAGGTGCCCCCCTCTATCCCGCACAATTTATTTCGCCTCATCAAAACGTCAACACGTTGACGTGTATTTTAGGGATTTTAATCGGGCGGTCCCGCGCCCCGGGCGACGTCGCGTCGCCCCTCTATGTAAATTGCTCGGCCCGTTTGCACGCGTAATTGTTTTCGTTGAGAATTGACACGTACCCCGTTTTAGTTTTGACGCATGTAACAAGGTGTTTGTGGAGCTTGCGGACGATCGCACTGCTGTTACAGATTTGAGCCTGCTGACCTATTTTCAGCAGACATCAGGCACCATCTTGCTTTTTGGGTTACCTTTCATACAAATACTCAAGGAATAATATCTCTGATTTTTAATCAATTTTATACTTTTTAAGTCGTTTTACAAAGAACCTTACTAGATTTATAGATAGGTTCATCAAAAGTTCAATTGTGAAGTCAATGATTCTATTACAGACTTTAAGAGCCAGCGCACACTAGTGACTTTTTGTTGACCGATAGTTTGATCGTTCAGGGAATCAGTATGGAGCTACATTGAAGTGCACGCATTTGGCGATTAAAATTATACTAATTCTCTGACCGATCAAACTAGTGGTCAACAAAAAGTCGCTAATGCGCGCTGGCTCTAAAATATTTAGGAAAAATGATATTTTTCGAAAATCACTTAAAATGTTTTGCAATGTTCTAGTGTTCAAGTTTTATTTTTTTAATGGGTTTTAATTAAATCAGTCTATTCTATTATATTTTTAATTATGGCAAGTAGAGCCGATGTCGACTATTCTGCCAATGTCAAAAGTGAATATTGGAAAAGCAAGTAATTAAATCATAAATAATTTTTACAAAAAGCAATAACACAGGTTGTTGAAAACTTTATAATCATTTCGTCGCCCCTGTAACCCTTAACCACTGGTTGCCACTTCATTAATCACAAGCTATGCAAATCATGGTCTCATTTAACTACCCCCTTAAAACGCCACAACACCTTGTAGTTACTGCTATGAAAATCTATTTACAGACCCACTGGTGCTAGTTTGAATACGGGTAGGTATGTGAGGGAGGGATAAAGGTGAAAGTCAGTACTTACATAATCTTGCTAAGCTTTTAAGGTGGACAAAGGTGTGTTTCACCCTACACAATGCTCATAGTAACATATTCTGTGGAAGCCTGTTTTTACAAGACTGTACACTGTACAGTCATGTTAATAGTTTTGGGTAGGTTTTTAACGGAGGACAGCTTAAAAAAAGAAGGAAATAAAAGCGGCCAAGTGCGAGTCGCACACAAAGGGTTCCGTACCATAAAGCAAAAAACTTTAATTTTTATTGCTGTTATTTTTATTATTTATACTGTTTTTTTATTATTTTTATTATTCGTTGTTATAGCGGCACTCTGTAAAAATTTCAACTGTCTGCCTGTTATGGTTTATGAGGTATAGCCTGCTGCTGACAGACAGACAATGGACGGACTGATGGACGGACGGACGGACAGCGGAGGCTTAGTAATAGGGTCCCGTTATCACCTAAAAATTAATGGTGTGGAAACCTAAAAATTATTATTTTTTCACAGAAACACGTTTTAAATCTTAGGTAGTCTTCATGATGTTGTTATGTCAAAGATAGACGAAATATCCCGAAAAGGGTCATAGATTTTTTTTTCAAACCATTTCTGGTCCTTTTTATGGAATGACAACGTGACACTATTTTATTCTATTAAGTTTCTCATCCGTTTTCTTTTGGGCGGTAGGTAGTGACGGCTCTGTATCTACCTTTGCAGCCAGTCCCTGGACTAAGGTATTTAGCCCGGCAACCGGTTTGGTTATCCCACCGTACCTCGGACGTAATCTCGTATGTCAGTTACCGGATGTGTCTCATGCAGGTGGGATTTACCTGAGGCCCGGAATGTAATATCTAGTTACATAGAATATTCAATAGGAATACATTTCTAGAACTAAATACAGTCTGAGATTTTTTTTCTCTATCTTATCATAAGGTTGAAATATCTGAAGGTCAATTCTCGTAATTTAAAACATTCAAAATCTAGTCGCAGTCTCATCTCGGCGACAAACAAATGTCAAAAACTTGTCAAAATGTTAGGGAAATTAGAGGTATTTTTGACAGATTGAGACCGAGATCAGACTGTGAACGTTCTTAAAATAACGAGAATTGCCCCTCTGATTAAAATATTTTTAAGTAACTGGATCGGAATCTATACATACTTTTAATGTATTACAAAATTCAAATCAATCATCATCACTGTTGGATGGCTCATTTGTATTACATTTCTTGTTACGCTTCACCAATTTGTTCCGCATTATTTAGCACATTTAAGGTCACGGCACACTATACCGGCACCGCTCTAACCCGGCAATTAACTTGTCATTCATATTCTGTCATACAACTCGACTAACACCCCGCGTGCTTACAGCGTGCCAACTGCGTGCTAACTGCGCGCCGACTCCGAGTCGCCAGCGAAACTACGTCAAACACACAAAGGCCCACACAAAAGCCATGTAACAATTGTGTTCGTGGTGACAGCAAGATTGCACCTCGCGGTCAGCCCGCGGACTGCGAGCTTGCACCTCGCGGACGGCGCGTAGTTAGCGTGCGGCATGGTAGCTTGGCCTAGCCTAAATTCGAGGCGACCGCGACGCCGTGCTGCAGCTGTGCAGTTACGGTGCCGGTATAATCTGCCATGACCTTTATTGTAAGTCGTTTTCTCAAAAAACAAAGATTGATGTCAAACACATCCTCTAGTTGAGTACATACAGCCGTTAGACTTAAATCTACACTCCTTATGTCAACGTAAAACAGTCTCCCGTTTCTATAGACATAAAAAATATCCCCTTAATATAAAAAAAAGCGAAATGTGAACGATATTTGATGAAGGATCTCTTTCAGAAAGCCATGTGACGCAGTACGTGACCTGAAGTACGTATGTGTCTGTGGTCGCTATGACTCATCTCACAAAATATATTTGATCCTAATATTTATGAATCTGGGAGTTTATATGTTCCTCTCTCGTGTTTATGGATCGGAAAGACAGTTTGGTGCGTCGAATATTAAATCAGTACCTATGTAGGTACGAAGATTTAGTAGTGCTACAATCATGTAGCCTTTTCCCAACTATGTTTGGGTCGGCTTCCAGTCTGACCGGATGCAGCTGAATACCAGTATTTAACATGAAGCGACTGCCTATCTGACCTGCACATCCCAGTTACTGGGTAATACGATACCCCTTGGTAAGACTGGTTGACCCGTAACGACTGTTAAAGATCCACGAATGACAGCTGGGGCAACCGCTTTACGTGCTTTCCGAGGCACGGAGGGGTAATATCATGTACAGATGGTCACCCATCCACGGACCAACCGCGGCTACCGCAGCCTAACCTGATCGATCGACCCGTGCGGCTGTTATTATTTAGTCACAAGCTCCTCTTACTGCTATAATAATAATCTTCTATATAAATAAAATTGAAAAACGCATCACTTGAGAACGGCCTCTGAACCGATTTGGTTATTTTATGCTTTAGAATGCGTAATAGTCCGAATTAAGTTTTTATGGTAAGAAAAATTTAAAAAGTAGCCCGGAGCTTTGAGTTTTCAGCTCAGTCACTCCATGTAAAATACTGGTTTTCGGCTGTATTCGGTTAGACTAGAAGCCGAGCCCAATATAGTTGGGAAAAGGCTAGGTAAATTGATTGAGTTGTGGTACCTACCCCACACAGAATACCACTACTTACTATGTAGAAAACAAGGACATGCATTTAAAAAATACATACAGACGAACATAGTACCTCCACCTTCTTTGAAGTCGGTTAACTATAGTCCGCGCGAAACTAGTTCGCCGCTGAGGTGGGGACAGGGGTGAGGCGGCGGTTCGCACGTACTGAGTAATGCGCCCCCGCCCCTCCGTCCCACCTCTCACATACCTAAGGCGCGGCTAACTAGTTCCGCGCGGACTATAGTTTAATAATAATTTCCAAACCCATAACGAAAGTCTCGATACACAAGTAAGCTTACCGTTTAATTTAAAGAAATACGCGGCGAGAAATGGATGAAACCCATTTTATTTATACTCGTACATAATACAGATGCCCACGCTCTACCCAAAACAATACATTACATATTCACAAGAAGAATCCACTAACACCGTCCTACTTTCCGATTCCTTGCTCCAAAAACGATCCGGCACGATATAATTATCTTTGTGGTTGTAGTGTATTAATTATTCAAAATGTTTAGTGGCTATATTAGCTTGGGTGTAACGAGCAATGGATAGGACCAGTGCGAAATGCTCTTTTCCCATAGGTGTTACTAACCAAGTAGGTACAAGTGTAGGGGGGGGGGGGGGGGTTACTGCTGTACTCTGAATATGCAAATCAATGTGGATAATTGGTGGAAAGTTTCGGATTGGCGCGGTGCAATTTCAAGTTTTAGATTATTGCCCAAGTTTTAGAAGTGGCGGTTTTGAACTAGTGCCAATTTGAATTACAATGAAGTTGGATGACATATATTATGGGTCTTGGGTACGTTAAGGGAAGTACGGAGGTACCGAAGACCCTAATATACAGGGTGGCAGGGACATCGACCCGCAAACTGTAACCATGGAGTCAGTACATGATTCAGTACATCTCGACGAAAATATTCAACCGAGAGTTCAAAATTTTAATCGATTATTAAAAAAAAAGCTGTTCCATACTATACATTTTGAGCGCGTAGATATTGCACTTTACTATGAAACAGCAGATTTTTTCAACGCAGGGGCATCATGTACTGAATCCATGGTTGCAGTTTTCGCGTCGTTTTCCCTGCCACCCTGTATATTATGGGTCTTTGGTACCTACTTTAAGGGAAGAACGGTATATATAAGGTCCTATTAAAATAGATGGACAAACTTTTAGAAATCATTCAGACCACCAAAATAAGGACGATGGTAAAAAATATATAAGAAAAACGCATTAGATACTTACATGAAAAATAATCAGGTAACGAAAATACACTAATGTGCCGGCAATTTAAAATTTTAGGTCATATTAAAATCACTTATTCAGTGTGTTTTTTTTTGCTAGGATATCTTTGGTTAGATGTACTGAGCGCTGTGTTAAAATTTGTCCATCTATTTTAATGGACCCGCTATAAGTTATATACCTATATATAATTTCCATTTAAAGCAATCTGTGGAGTACGAGTAGCTCTGTCAAGTTAGTCAGTGGAAAGCCGAGTCCGTTAGCCCATCCGACGGCTGTGAATTCTATTAAAGCTAGCCCGACTAGTCAATACATCAGTCGTATATGGTATTGGCTCACGTAGGCTGTCTGAATATTCCAGTATTCAAGTTATATGTAGTACTAACTAAAAACTTGTAATCCGTCTTAGAATACACACTACACATTTACTACCTAAGGCCCTTTGTACACGGCACGGTTTTTTTACGGTACGGCGTAGGTATAAACCGCGCTGTAGAAAAAACGTGTCCGTCAACAAGCTTCCATAGTGATCCATACAACACTGACGACCGTGACTATATTGCGATTTTTTCGTGAAATAACGGATGCAACGTTGAAATACGACACTTTAGATAAACATAAGGATTCGAAAATACTATGTTCGTAATATCATAAAATTTCATTCAAAAATAAAGGAGAAAATCGCCTTTGAATAAAGCAAAGTGTATACATACTTATGCTCGTGACTGTACACAAGGCCTAAAGCTCTGGTCAAATTGAAGCAAATCCCGCGTGGGATGCGGGATAAAATTCGCTCGCGCCGATTGTGTCAACTAACTTGTATTGAGGTGTTCAAACGGGTGCGAACAGTGAATAAACGCAAAGAGAGTACAATATAATTATTTGTTTAGTTAGCCCGATTAAAAAATTAACACATTTGTATCGTTTTTTGGTTTATTTATGTCATGACCTTGGAGAATATCTTTGCAGATATTTAATAATGCATTTTTAATAAGTGGTAGCTTAACTTCAATAAAATGCAACAGCCAATAGAAAGAAAAACAGCTTCTGCACAAATAAACGTACATAATACCTAAACTAAACATAAAATACACACAACTTATTACTTGAGTACTCAAAAGCCAAACGACAAAGAAAAAGTTTTACAATATTGTCTATTCCCTAGAGTCACCGATTAGTGAGAAAATAACACTAAATATGTAGATTCACAGTTCACTGGCATGGTTACTGAACTGAATTAGTTGCAGTGCTTATGCTTAGTTTACACTAGAGAGGATTCTGGTTCGCTGGCTTAACTACATAACCGCTTTCCTAGTAACTACTCTATTTTCTTCTCGTGATTTGAACGTAACATTTCCTACTAGTACGAATGATTTTCGACAAATTGTTGAGTAACTGTTTTGTAGTTCATAAACTCAGTAATTTAAGTGAAGTGTGAGTAAATGTCTAGATAATGGAGTGACTTAATGAATGGCCACCCGACACAATATCGAAATAAGTATGAAAAGTGTATCTACAAAAAATAAAATACGTTTATAAAAAAAAATGTGGTTCTATATATTTTTACCGTGTAGAAATTGCATTTTCCTCCTATAAAACAGCAGTTTTTTTTTTCATTTCTGCGCTAGGGGGTCTAGAATCATATGTTAAATTCATGGTCAGTTTGCGCACTAGTTAAAAAAAAACCCTGTGAACATGTTTTATTGTATTAATTGTTAAGCTCTGGTCAAATTCAGGCGAATCCCGTGAATAAGGGAGGAAAATCTTGTCTCGCACCGATTGTGTTAACTAATTAGAACCTATGGAGGTTCTTAAATTGGCGCGAATAGTCGCGAGACTTCCCAATCATTGAATCAATCAACAGGCGCAGTCGCATCCCGCGTCTCGCACGGAGTTTGACCAGCCCTTAATTATTAACAAAAAATTAACATTCCAAAATATTACATTGTAATCACACCACACCAAAAGTGACGTAACTTCCTAATCATTGAAACAATCGACGAGCGCAATCGCGTCTCGCATCACTCGCGGGATTCACCTGTTTGACCAGCCCTTAATTATTAACAAAACCTTACATTTTAATCACCCAACACCAAAAGTCGCGTAACTTCATAATCATTGAAACAATCGACAAGCGCAGTTGCATCCCACATCACTCGCGGGATTCACCTCAGTTTGACTAGCCCTTAATTATTAACAAAAAAAAAAAAAAACCAAAAGATTGCATTTTAATCACAACCACAGACTTTTATCTGTTCTGTGATCACAACACACCAAAAATACAAAGAACTCACCTAAAGAAACAAAACCACGGACCAGTCTAAAGCACCCCAACATTTAACTAGATTAATCTATGCAGCACTAATGACTTAATGGCGTTCTTTTGAAGATAACACAATTAAGATCCTTGCCGTGTTGCTGCAGCAATTATGGCAATTTCAGTCTCCAGTCAGCTCACAATTACAGAACTAAAAATGGCCGCGCCGACTTGTAGATGTGACTTTTAGTTGTGCTGTCTTACGAAATTACGATGATTTTCTCGGTTTGCATCAAACTGTTACTAGATTATTTTCTTAGCGTTGGTCTTTAGAATATCTATTTTGATTGTCGACTTTCAGTCAAATACCTTCACCATACAAGTATACCTAATACCTTTACCGTAACGAAATGAAATGAATTGATAAGAAATGTTTATTTATGTAAGTAGATCTTATAAGACACCTTTACACATCAATATTTTGTTGGTCAATATTTAAAAAACTTAGATGGCGCTGGAATTTCCTAGCTGACTGATCCCTGAGAAGATATGCCGAAACAAACTTAGGGGTAATGGTCTCTTTTAAAGTCTAAACATTATATTATTAGGATTTTACACGAGTCTAACAATGCAGGGCTGGCCTTTTGAAGAAAGTGCCATTGTAGCCTTGACTTGCAAAAAAATACGTAACAGAATGATGAAACCTAACATGAAATTTAACACAAATAAGCCATCCTAATTTATGCAATGAAAAACTAGGCGAATATGTTTCAACATCTGTTTCATTTCACGTTACGTTATATCAATCTGTACTCAGCATTCGATAACATCATCTGCCTAACCTTTTCCCAACTATGTTGAGGTCGGCTTCCAATCTGAAGACTGCCTATCATTCTGACCTCTACAACCCAGTTACTGGGAAATACGATACCCCTTGGTAAAACTGTTTTTCCAGACTTTCGGGCTTCTGACTACCCGTAACTACTGTCAAAGATCTACGAATGACAGCCGGGACCAACGGCTTAACGTGCTTTCCGAGGCACGGAGGGGTCTCGGTATGTAAAGATGGTCACACATCCACAGACCAACCGCGGCAAGCGTAGCTTAACCTGATCGATCGACCTGTGCGGCTGTTATTATATTCGATAACAATACACTTTAATTTAAAGACGTATTCAATACACCAAACACTAGGGACGTGTAACATGGCAGCTTTTTTGCATTATTTATGTTACACATACATAGGTACAAACTTAACAACACGATAAAACATCAAACAGTAACTACAAACGCGACAGGCGACTCGCACAAACTTGAAAGGTACGCACAAAAAAGTAAAACACTATTTATTTTCACCTCATGTTAGTGCATGCGGGAGGAAGCGAACCCGTGTTCGTTTTGACGTACCATTATTTGCGTATGGGTCCTCTCATATTTCTCTTGTTTACAGAAACGGCATGATTTTTTTGTGTTGATAGAAACCGTTGCCTAAACAAGGCTTCCGTATTGTAAGGGCGCTAAGCTATGCCCGCGATTCATTTTATATGCATACCAATGTAATAAATGCGAAAGTGCCTCTGTATATCTAACTGTCTATCCGTCTGTAACCTTTCCGCACCTAAATCACTGAATCAATCGTTAAGAAATTGGACAGATAGTTAGCCTTGGGCCTGGAGAAAAACATAGGGTGTTTTTCATCCTGATCTACTCGTATTAGATAAATATATGCAAGACCAACTCGGTCTGCCATTTTGCTACCGTCTCATTACTTTGTGGTTTAAACAGTGTTTAAAAGCGATTTAGCCAAACCAGTTATTTTAATTCTCTAGGGACCTCTTTTACTACACGATACCCTAAGTGCTTGGCCAGACTGGCACAGCGCGGGGCGGGGAGCGGCGCGGGTACAGGAACGCGCGCGATCTGCTTGTCCGCAGTCGAGCGCGGCTTCGTTCTGAGTGTTGTCGTGTCCAGTGTTTGTCAAAATATAATATGAATGAAGAAGACTTATTTTTACTAAAAAAAAAAGCTCGAACTAGTTTGAGAACCCTGGGCGCGGGCCGCCCGCGTACTCACTGCGGCCACTTGTATGAACGAGCTATAGCGTGCCCACTATGGACACTTAAATGAAGTTCTTATGTTTGAGTACGCCGCGCCGCGCCCGCCCCGCGCCCGCGTTTGCAGTCTGGCCAAGTACTAAAAGTAGTTTACGCAAGGTCTTTGATGTCACTCGGAATGAAGTAATACTTCAAATGAATTGCTTCGTACAAACGTGAAAGCAATACGTTTAGGTTAGGTTCTTTCAGACAATTTTGTTAAAATCAGTACCCGTAAAGTTGTAAAAAATAAGACTATAGATGGAAGATATAAGCCTCTGAATTTATATCAGTGTTTCTTCTCAGCTCAGAGTAGTCGGCTAGGAAACACTGACCTCATTTAGTTTTAATTAAAAAAAAAAGTGTAAATGTGTTTATATTTATTTTCGTTTATCATAAGCAAAAACTTTCGGCCCTGCTAGCAAAGAAATCTAACTAGTACTACCTGAAATATCATCAACCTAAAATACCCACTCAGTATTGATATACTTACGTCATAAAACCTTCCACGATCGCACAAAGGCAGAAAAGTCCTGTCATTTACTATGAGTCAAACATCCTGGCGGGACACTCAAGAGTCGCGGTGTGCTGCGAGTACATATAATGAGTGTGGAGCAATCATCACAATGAATGGGGAACGAGACGAGAAGCGTCGCAGTATGAATGCCGCTCCTTCGCCGGCTCGGTGCCTCGCGTGGTGGCCATGGGTTTGAGGAAATGTGGATATGTTTAAAACACCTATATAGGGTGACTGGTAATTAGTGACCGATACTTAAACACGTGATTGTACTCATGATAACAAACACTTTATACTATGGGACCAAACCTGTTCCCTACATTTATGTTCGTATAACTCGTCAAAATGTAGGGAACAGCTGACTTTTTTTGCGATTTCAGGTTTGGTCCCATAGTAAAAGTTGTTTGTTATTATTATCATGAGTACAATCACGTGTTTAAGTATCGGTCACTAATTACCAGTCACCCTATATTTGCTTAAACAATATGTTTAGATCGATCTACAGACTGATTTGATTTGATATTTGATATTGAGTGACTGCTATTTTGACGTCCACAAGCTAAATCGATATCAAGAAATAATTGATTCCGTTTTCGGTAAATTAGGATAAAGTACAATAAACAGTATCATAGTAATTCTATGTGCAAAATCCCTGGTAATTTAATATAATGATTGACCGTTTATAAAACTGAGTAACAATCAATAAATAACGTTTAATTTAGGGCTGATTTTTCAAACGTCAGATATGGAATAAAATTGACGTCTGACAGTTTTTGTATGGTAGAACTGTCAAAAATCCGATATTATTCCTCCGACAAAATTATCTGGCGTTGGAAAAATCAGCCCTTAAACGCTCAAACAGTAAATCAAAACGTTTTATTACTTTATTTGTGGTTTTTATGACCGTAATATTTCAGTAGTTTATACGTTGCCATTTCTGTAATTAACATCTTGATTAGACGACCTTTTTAAAAAGTAATTACAACAGTCTGATTATAAAACGCGATCCTCAATTACCATATTAAAAGTTTCACATGAAATATGGCGTGTTGCCATTCCATGTTCTGATTTTCCCGTAAAGGAATATGAACTGAAAACGTAATCTTGGAAATAAGCGCATGCAGATTAGCATAATGTTTTGGTGACACTGGGCACAGACAAAAGAACGGACACAAAAATCTTTTTTGTTTGCAAATATTAGAAAATAATTATTCTATTTGTTGTGTACTCCTGCGCAAAATGAATAAAATTAATAGGTAATATAATGGAAATCATCAAAACGAAAAAAAACGTAGATATTTTCTTGCTTTTTTTCGTTTAAACATCAAAATATTACAGTTTCTAATTAAAATTCCTTTCTATTCAAACTGAATTCAAAGCTTTATTTCTAACCCAACTCGGCGTTAAAACATGGTCACCCTACAATAGGACTTCTCTTTAATTTGTCTCGCACTCAACAGACTCTGAAAAGATATGACCCCAACGACTGTAAGAATGCTCTGTTTTCAAGTACCTACCTATGTGTGTGTGCCTGAAAAGTTGTGGAATTCAGACCAAAAGTACTGTGAATACCTTCCTGCTTTTTTTACAAATTAAAATGTGCTTTTGGGCGTGCTTTTTTAGAAAATAATGTTGGTAAATAGGTATGCGAATGCGAATGTAATTCTTTGTAGTAGGAACGTACCATACCGAGCATTTTGTAATCTTGTATTGTTCACGATTATAATGAACTACATTTTTCGTTTATTTTTGTCATCATTTGAAGTCGATGGCTATAGCAGCAGCTCTATAATGGCTGACGTAGCAAAACCATTTTAAACCTTATGCATCAATTTGTCAACCTTGGGACGAGATATCTGTCTTGTTTGGATGAGGAGTCATTTCGAATCGTAATCGGAACATTCACAACACAGCATTCTTAATTTTTCTTTCAAGGTCAACGAATACATAGCGTAGCTACTAAAACCGTTAATAGGCCAGCAATGCCATTCAACTTAATATCTTTCGAGTGCCAAAGAGACCTATTGTCATACATTACACCCCTTCAACCCTTCTCACCATAACAACCCTAGAACGACCTAGTTATGGCCACTACCCGATAACATCCCCCATGCTTTCTTTCATGTCCTGTCTCAAAGGATTAACTAAAGGGAATGTAACGTTTTAATCAAGCAGAGATCTCATAAAAAAACCTTTATAACGTAAGGGGGAAAACGAAAAAAAAAATTAAACAAGCGTGCGTGTCCATAATAATTTTACACTTACGACGTGATTTTCATTTCGCCGAAAACTTTTTTTTTTTACAAGGAAAAAACATTCCCTAGAGTAATTTACCTAATTAGGGCCACAAACAGAAGGAATTTAATGGGACCCGGTACTCAAAGGACGCTTCTCTAAATTATTTACATTTCTCTAGAGGGCCCGTCTTTACCATTCTGACCAGAATATGGAGAGTCCGTTCTGTTTCGTATTTTATTCTTTGTTTTGAATTATTATTTTTAAAAAGGTCCGACGCGCGACGTTTGTAAGCCGATGGTTTTCGTTGAATGGGACTCGTGGTGTTTCTTTTTTTTGTTCATTAATTCATCTCGTAATGTTGTTTGTGGCTTTTTCGGGTGGTCGAACATTTGTTACATTGTTCGCCTGTTCGCAGGATAACGGATATGAATGGAAATGTAGAGAAAATATTTTTCGTACAGACCTTGAGGAGGACTCGCCTTGTTGTTGTAAATGTTTTATGTCAGTTAAATATAAATACGGAGTTAGTAAATATTTAGTCTTTGTTTTTATGAGAATTTTGCCAAAGAGTAGGTAGACATTCTTAACCAAAACATTTGTCAATTTTCCGTAATTATTTTCGGGCCGTCATATTAGCTATGCAGTCTTTTTAAATTTCAAAAAAATAACAGGAGGCAGCCCATTCGAACGATGCAAAATATACAAAGAAAACAACTTTTGTTTTGAATCATAAAACTGAACTAAACAAAATACCATCTCTCCTTGCATTTCTCCTACAAAAGCACCTAGTCTTGTACTAAAATATTCGTCAGCTGACTAAAATACTAACATAATCTGGTCTAGGCTTTAGCTAGCGTCTTGTGTTATCTTGCGTGGTTTCAGAGATTACAGCGGGAGTCTCCTAGCCTGATCTTGTGAGGGCTTAATATGACAATGTCGGCTTTGTGCTTACTATTTTGTTATGTGCAGGTATTATATGTGGCATGCTGGTTTGGAATATTTGTATTTTTTTTTCTTTGAGTAAAATTTACTGCGGCGAAGCTCAATATGCGGGTTATATTTTTAGTTAGGTATTAATTAATATGTTTAGTTTTACAATAGAAGTGTTTCACGTAATTAGGACTCTTAGTATCATTTTAGTATTAAATTTCCACCGATTATACACATAAATAATATATACCAAATAAAACATTACATTTTAAACCTTAAAATAAACCATGCCACGCAAAAGAGATTATTATTTTTAATATAGGTAACACCGAAATGTAAACTTCATAATTTATTCAGTGCTCCATCAAAATAGGCTTTGCATAAAATATTGCTGAATTACACAAATAATAAAAACGCCAATAAAAATAAATTGAACTCAACTAATGTTATTTATTTAACTTTTCCAATTCAAATTGTTTTGCTTGCCAACGATTATTATCGCAGATTGTATTTTTGCTCTCGTAGAATTGGAAATTTTCTGATAAAATAAACTGGTCCATTCCCTATCTCAATTCTATGTAAATCTCTACAAAGTTGCAAAATAAAATGTTTCTGAATACATTTCTTTGAATTTAGTTTTTTCAGTCCTGATAAAGTATTTTTTATTACTTACATTTTATAATATGGAGAACATTTCAAAGGAGTGAGATATACCTACATACCTACAGGTTGCCATGTGATGCATGTACACGTCCGTTCACTTTTATTTCTCACTTTTTCTCAAGATCGAAGCAAACGCTAGCTAGTTAAAAATGAAGTAGTTTCCGACTACCATCAGTAGGTACAGGAGAAAACGTGAACTCTCATCTTAGTATTCAGTCGGTGGCCGGTCCAGTCAAATGTCTACTTTTAAATACGCCCTCCGCAGACATTCATCTCATACATACGAAATAAGTGACGCTCGCTCGACCCAGTTGGGTATCGTATACAACTGGACATGTTAGCAATATGATACAATTTTTATGTTCTCTTAAACTATACGGGAGAGTGTGTAAAATGTGTTTGGTCTAATCCTATATTTTAAATCAATATGCTTTGTTGGACAAAGGAATAGGCGGAAAATTTTGTCATGTCGGTAACAACTAAAATTTCAAGTTACTACTGGGGAAGACATCGTTTTGCCAGCAATAGGTCAGTGGAATTGTATTGTGCAGATGTACCTAAGTTAATCCAAAGAAATTCTTGTTGGCACAGCGAGCACTACTAAGATAAAAATAATATAAATGGGCAAACCACATTAACTTAAGATACAAAATAACATAGCACAGAGATTAATATCCTTGTGTTAATGCCTGATTTAACTTTTTATAGTATAAAATGAAAGTTCATATCTTCAAATATCACAGAATCATTCGGCAACAACATTGATGTAAACAACTCGAAATTTTCCAAAGAACTACCCCGTACAATCCAATTTCCGACATTCGTTTTTTGAGAAACGTTGCGCCACTTCAAACAACTGATGCACTCAGCCTCCCCACCATCAGCATGGAAAATGCTCCCTCTCTACCTTTACAAATGTTGTATCAGTCTTTTTACGTCTCACTAATTCTGTCCGAATGTGTATTCTGGTCACTTTCTAAATATTGCTCAGTTGGTTCGTGTTTCAAATTTTGATTCGGCCTTGGGATTGGTTGTAGGTTTTCAGTGGAGTGTAATTCTAAAACTGTGTGTCATGTTTTGTGGTCGTGAGTATTTTTGGTAAAGCCGCGGTTGAACTAAAAGTTTCATTCATCTAAACTAAAATGTTAATGGACATTGAACTTAAAATTAGACTCGGATAGATATATAGAATACTCTTTTATTATGTACACCAGGGATGGGTAACCTTTGGAAAGTTGCAGGCCAAACCTTAGAACACTAATGAGGTCACGGGCCATAGGTACATATGTACATACGAGGTAGATAATAGACGAGTGAGTTGCGATAAAATTGTGACTTACAACATTTAGTTATTCATTGCTTTTATACACCGCAATCTTATATAAAAAAGGTGCTCAAAACAAACAGTGGACAACAATACATCTAAGTATGATGAAAGATCAGTTTTGTCGCGTAAGGTTTGAATCTATCCGGAAGAATGCTAGTCTTTCTTCATTGTCGGCGTGAACTGGGAACTAATATCCTTTTTTCCACATCCGGCCTGCGGGCCGAGCGTTGCCCATATATGATGTATAGTTACACCATCAAAAATTCCATATATAAATATAGAAATTTTACTTAGGGTGACACAATGGATGATCTTTTTGCTAAAAGCAATCTTTTAAAGACAACCTTTGGATGGATCAAGGGAGAAGCAGAGACAATACTGAAGGTAGTCTGTGGTGTACCATTTACATAAATTTAAGAGATTAGTTTTTATTTAAAAAATCGTATTATAACCTTAGAGTGAGGACACTATAATGATAATACGTCTTTATCCATAGAATTTTTTAATACTATAAATACCAAAAGTAGCTTTACTTCTTCTTTCTGTTACATTTTCACACCTAAACCACTGAACCCGATACTAAGGCCGTTTGTAGACACACATTTTTTTTGCCGTGAAAAACCACTGTTTATTTTCCGTGTGTAGGCACGGTTCGTCAGTGTTGTACGGATCACTATGGAAGCTTGTTGACGGACACGTTTTTTCTACGGCGCGGTTTATACGCCGTACCGTAAAGAAACGCACGATACGGTTTCGAAATTTCATGAGGCTCTTTGTACACAAAGGGCCTCGGCCTCATGAACTTTGACAAATATGTAGTCCGGGGCCTGAAAAAGGAAATATGCTACTTCTTATCTTGGTTATTTGTGATGAAATAGAAAATGCGCTGGTATTTTGTAGATAAAGTGGCGGCTAAAAGCTAGGTATTTTTGTACATTTTATACAACAAAATCTAAATGAAGAATTTCACTTGCTAACTGTAGGATTAAGTTACAAATCTTTCGAAACTCCATTTTAATTTGGCTAGTCAAAACCACACCTCGACAGTGTAGCGACTATTTCTTTAGCTCAAAGCGTTACCGAGTGTCTCGTTAGTGTGATTTCAAATAGTGTGGCTCGCCCTGACCACTCTATGGACGCTTTTCAACTATTATACTCAAGTTGATTGCCCTGTACTGGCTCCGAGGAATTACCGGGTTTTTCGTTATGTTTTGTTTTATATATTCTCTGTAGACATCGATATATTATATGTACTACGCACATTATAACTATTATAAAAAAAATCAGCTGTTTCCTGTTATGTTCGCATAACTCGTCAAAATGTAGGGAACAGCTGATTTCTTTTTCGCGATTTCAGGTTTGATCCCATAGTAAAAGTTGTTCATAATGAAGAGTACAATGACCCCTTAAGAGGAAAACGATGATTAAAATTTCACCCTGTATAGATACTCGATAATTTTACATATGCATAGGTAGGTACTCGCAATATTTGTTGTACAGAAGGCACAAGTATCAATCTACATCTCAAGTTACGAGCCAAATGATGTAGTTCCGTCATCAAGCCACTTTTCATTCATTCAGTTTTACTACTTAGCTTCTGTCCGCGACTTCGTCCGTGTGAAATTTTTTGCTCCCCTGACCCACCCCGTCGCATTGCATCACCCGCGCTATCACTTCGTTGTCGCTTGTCTTTCTTTCTGACTTGTCGTTTTTTCTTTTTGCTCACCTCCTAAGGGTCATGGCGTGATGTTAGCCTATAGTCTTTTTACCGACTTCAAAAAAAGGAGGTTATCAATTCGACACGCATGTATGTAATACTATTGGAACTGCAATATATTCACATGTGACAATCTATTAGGGGTTCCAAACAAATATACAACATTTTATACTTTTCTCCGCAACTATTAATCGGATCGTGACCATTTTTTTTTGGCTTACATTTACTTCAACTTAGGGAACAGTGCAAATTTCATCAAAATCGATTCAGTAATTTTCACAATATGGACTAATACGTGTAAGTGTGACGGCCTGGCTTATTAATACGAGCTACAGGTGTAGAGTCAAACGGAAAACAATTCAAAACCTAGGTCAAATTGTAGTGCAATATTTACACCAAAACTATTAACTACATAATACAAACAAATATTCCAGTATTTATTTAAAACTAAAAATTACGAAATAAAAAGTTATTTAAAAAAATTCAATCGACTTCAAAAGGAAATTCACTCAAAATTATGAAATAACTTTAATTCCGGAAGTCAGTGGTAAAAAACTAAAATACAGATCCTAAGACACCGACTTCCGGAATTAAAGTTATTTCATAATTTTGAGTGAATTTCCTTTTGATGTCGATTTAATTTTTTTTATAATTAGATACTTTTTTCACGAATTAGGCTATTAAATACAAAAAAAAAAAACTAGTCCTAGAGATTAGAGCGTTTGAACAAAGTCTTCAGCGTTATTACTAGTGTTGTAGATATAATATATTTCTATGATTAGTGTAGAGATTACGATACATTACTGAATAATTATTGACCTAAAGTATTGAGTGTACTTTAAAGGTAGAGAGAGACATAAACTGCTGAACAAACTCTGTCACCTTTGACCTAGACTAGAGTCAAGAGCAAGTCCATTTCAAATAAAAAAAAAGAACATAGCCCTCACCTTATAGTCCAACAGTGAACTATACTTGTGAAAGTGTCGACACAAACACTACGTTTGGCAGAGAAATTGCTGACAGTATGACAACTTCAAAAGGATGCTGTTGCCAATATCTCAGAGATTTTCCGTCGCGCGTCGTTTGACTATACTTTTGATGATGTGGATTGAGTGGTTTTAAGTTTTTGTGACTTCGCGGAAAAATTCGGGAAAACTTCGGTGAATTGGTTTTAATTTCCCCAGAAATTATAGGATTTTTTTTTTCCATAATATTAAACAGGAAATCAAGTAATTGAATATGATTTTTTTTTTTTAATTTTTATGTTTTGGTATTTACAATTAAGTAAGATACTTTTTAAGGAAAAAATTGAAACATAATTTGTTACGAGTAAATGTCTCAATTTTGCTGATTTTGTTATGACAGCGCAATGTCCCGAAGCAATTAAAATTCCGAAGCTATCCATCATTTTCTACACCTACTGGCTTTAAACGAATTTGAAATAACCGTGCTCATACCTATATACCTTCGAAACAAAAACCCCATTCAAATTCACCTGTCCCAGCGGAACTCCCCCATTACTTCAGTCACTTTCACAGTCATTAATCTAAACAAATGCACCCATTACAATTTATAACACCCCCGATGCTATCGGACGCCACTAACAAACAAAACTCGATTTATTACTTCCGCCCCACCACCCCTGCTACCCCCTTTACGGTGACTGCATGAATATCAATTATAGTGCAGGCCTGAAAACTTTCCAGACGATTATTATCTTGGGCGTATGTCAAAACACGCATGTTTGTGTAAATGAATAAGCAAGTTTATTTCGCTTGTGAATGCATTTTTGTTTTTACGTGTCTTCAGAATTGAGTGCTTTTAGTAATTTTTCTCGACTCTAGGTAGTTCTATCACGTTCAGATTGCCAGTTATCCTCTCACTACAGCATTATTTTAGTAAAACGCCATTTGTTTTCAGTTACAACCGTTAAGTCAATAAGAACCTAAATTGACTGTGAATGACACTGCGCCACTAACCAGCAAATAGCGTTTTGTATTTATGCACGACTATGGAAGCAAATCGACTATAAGTTGACCTCTTATTCTAATGAAAATCCGTTCTATGCTGGGCCAGCTCAACGTCAGTGCTATCACCAACGTGCAACTGTATACAAAAAATGCTGCTTGCTAGATAAACAAAGGTATGTCGCTAGGACTTTCCCGGGCACACACTTTCACAAGAACCCGCTACAACAGCCCAACAACTAAATAATATAAACGCGAGTAATTAAATTAAATCGTCACCATTAATCAGCCGCAGTCGATCGCACCGCACCAGTAATAGACTAATTACATTTTGAACGTCTGCCAGTATTTGTATAGAGAACGACTGTAACATTATAGTGTGGCTAATTATATTTAGGCTTTTGATTAGTGCATGCTAATATGGGTGTTTAATTGTTTGTCATCGGTAATTTATTTGAATTTAACTGTATGATTGTGAAATATTGTTTTCAATCCGCAAATGTCGTATAATTCCTTGTGATAAACTAGAAGCGCCGTTTAGTGCATGAATGCCTTCCTCACTTTCTGAAACATGATATCTACGACAAACTGCAGCATTACATCAACCAGAAACAAGTAGAAATGTAGAAATAAGCAAAAAAAAATTACAATTAAATTCAAATACTGGCCAGTACGTTTGCACAATAAAATTGTCTATTACTTTTTACTGAGATAACACCTCTAACGATGACATAATAATAATTTGGTTAGCCGAGTGACAGTTTGAGTTTCGAGCACTATGCATTATGTAAGATGGATCGCATGGTAGATGTTGGATGTCTAGCATGACGCCTACAAAATTCCTCCGGTTTCAAAAATTAAAATTGACTTTTATTCAAAAGCTCAACGTCCTATAATGTCTGAACGCTTCATGGTAACTCCTGAAATTTAGAGACAGTACATTAGCTGGAGATATCTATTAACTTTGCCCCATACTATGATTTCTATGCACAGAGTGCGTTTACAGATCCAAAACTGAAATGTAACATCCACTCAATCTGAACAAGTTGGACGGGTAACAAAGTTCTACAAACATTTTTGAGCTGTAACATGCAACATTTCAAAAACAACCCAAAGTCTATCCAACCTTTACAAAATTATCCTAACTATTATGAGTCAGCTAAAAAAACCTGTTTCAGCCCCTTTCAACTTTCAACCTTTTCCTTTTCTGATTAATAGATGGTCTGTCGTAGATATGCAAATATAGATTCGAGATAACTCCAATCCTAGACTTAATTTTCAATATTAACTTTCTTAGCTCAATCGCATATTCATTAGGAGCGGTCTTTTCCCCGACTTATCAATTTACTCGGGTGTCGATTACAATCGGTATTCAATCGAGTACAGAGTTGAATCGATTCGGGAGTCGTTCGATTTAATTGAGCGTTGAATGAAAACTTTTTGAAGTTTGACACTCTTGTCTTTGCGATTGTCCCGGATGAATGCTCGTGTTTATTGAGTTTTTGGAGTTATAAAATTGTTGAAAATAAAAATGAAATAGGACGATATTAGCATTTATTGGTTCTCGCTTTGTGCCATATCATATAGGTGCCTATGTCTTCCTACTGAAATAATAAGGACTTTAGGCGAAAACACGCACTGAGCTGTTGAATTTAAGAGACCTTGCTTGTTTTCTGGGAACATGATAAGACGTACTTATAACATGTATATTTATTTATAAAGCATATAATTACAAATTAAAAGAAGTATTTTACAATCTAATCTATATATATATATATATATAGGTATATTATTTACAAGTGTATAATAAAAAAAAGAAAAAGACGAGAGCTCATAGGGCATCTAAAATATTCGTCCGCATCGCTGTCAATGGGATAAGTGCCCAAAAGGCTGGCAGCATTTTACCACGTTGGATGGCAATGCTTATTCTTTGGGCTAAAAACTTATAACATATATTTTTCTTTGTTCCTTTTCCGTTTAATGACTCAAATATGACGGCGCGTGATGATTTAGTCGATTTATTGTAACACTTTTTAAAAGTTGTAATTGATTTTTTTTACTCGGTGGTTTAGAATTTATTTCTTTAGTGGTATTTTTAATTTAGAGCGGTTAACACCGAATGGGGTTGTGAGTGTCATGGCGGTGGTGGCGATCACTCTTGAATGTGATCGTCACGCGGTGCACACACACAAATCCATTGGCTCGAAATGTAAGTTTAACAATTAGTCATTTGACCTAATCAGTGACAATCATTGTAATCATTCAATTTTATGGTTAAGCTTCGTTGCGATATTTGGGAGTTAATCAAGTGCGATATTTTACTAGTATTATTTTCCAAGCACTTGCACGTATCGTTGAGTTGTGTCCCTACAATGTGTGATTCGGTAGTGTAACTAAAGTGTTCGTAAAATTATACCTAATCTGATTTGAACTGCAAACTGGTTTTTCTATTGCGCAATAACCAACACTTCCCACAGTACGCCCACAGTAATTAAAATATGGCTGATAATAACGAGACACTTGTGGTTTCCTCCGTTAAGTATATTATCAAACTAAAATCCACCGAGATCTCCTCTAATATTTTAGCAAAGTTTACACTCAAGATTGCTGCCTGTACTAAAGGGTACCTAAAATATACTTAAAGAAGGCCTTTATCACTTGCCGAGAATGAGGCATAAAGCTATGTTTTAAAAGCACTTACTTTCAGACAGGTGTCAGACCAGTAATTTAGCATAAAATACACGTGTTAGCAATTCGTTCGCGTAACGACAAGAGTATTATTAGTGTGGAACGCCCCCAGCTAGAATGATCGACGACCTCAAAAAGGTGGCTGGGATAGTCTGGATGCGGAAGCCGGAGGACAGGGTGTTGTTGCGTAGCATGGGAGAGGCCTGTGTCCAGAAGTGGACTGCGACAAACTGTTAATATACAATCAATTATTGATTGTATATTGAAGCAATTCTTGGGAATTCTTCTTCAGTTGTGTTGATCTTCGAATATATTCGCAACTGTATAGTTTGAGGCCAATTTCTGTGAAGCAGACAAGAAGATAAGGTAGACATTGTGAAAGTGGTCACATAAAAATCCTAGTGAAGTCAGATGAACTATCTACTTTAATTCAAATCACAACTATCAGTTTTTGACAGCCGTATAAAATGGTTAATATGAGGTAGTATGTCAATCTATTTACTCATTAATTCCCCTAACTGTACACATGGCACGTGTCGTGATACATCTGTCCGGGTAGTTTTGGTAGCAGATAACTACAACTTTTGCATTTTCAAAGCTTCTGCGCTCAATTGTACAGACGCCAGCACGTCAAGCTACCCGAAACTGTCAAATTTTCCCAATCAACTTTGAACCTTATTCTTTAGCGATAAAGTTAAAAATCTATTAAAGAAATTTGACAGATTGTAGTAGGTTGATGTGCTGGCGTCTGTACCAATAGTAAACAAAACGGTTGCTATACAATTACATAATCAGCCTATAACGTTCCCACTGCTGGGACACTGGCCTCCTCTCTTTTTGAAAGGGAGTGGACTGGAATCCACCACGCGGAGCCAAAGCGGATTGGTAGATGTCACATGTCTTCGAACTTTTGATTCTATAACATTCCGGTTTCCTCACGATGTTTTCCTTCACCGTTTTGAGAGCAGCAGTGATGAAATAAACGTATAATAACACGCCAAACACAAACATACACAAAGTAACACGCCTGACTGGGTTTGGATCCACGACCCAACTCGACAAACTACTACTAACTCGCTGCACAATGACACATCACAAATGTAGCCTATATCTTAAATTGCTAGTATGATTTTAGAATGGCATGTCAGAACAATCAAGGTTCAAAATCGAGAGGGCACGTTCTGATAATGTAACTAATAATACAGTCATATACTTGTACCAAAGGGTATAACGTTCTGTTCTAAATTATTTGATTATTATTAATATAATTGTCAAACGTTGATCGAGGGATGCACAGACTGGCGCGATAGTTTGGCAACTTAATTTGATTACCTTTACGTAAACAGAGGCATTTATTGATGTGGGATAACATTTGATTTTGTGTACAGTCAACAAAATAGATAAGTATGCAGGATCATCGGATATAGTTGAAGTTTAGTAAGAAACCGATGGATGTTCTCGAATAAAATTTAATTGTATTAATAGAATACAAACAGCTTATTTATCAAATTAAATTTCAGTCGACAACATCCTTCGGTTTCTTACTAAACTTCAACTATATATCCGACGATCCTGCATACTTATCTCTTTTGTTGACTGTACCTGTGACTTTTGTCAATATGACAAGCTTTGTACAATTATTCGATTGGTTTCGAAATGTTTGACAATTTCGCAAAGAGTTTGCAACAAACTGCTATAATAACAATGTCACTCTTCTTCTGCCTCATTTGTCTAGTGGTCGTAAGAGCTAATGCTGAGCAATGAGGTCCTGGATTCAATTCCCAGGTAGGGCAAAGTATTATTGGGTTTTTCCATCTGGAATTTCTCAGTAGCTGCCCGGAGTGTGGATTCGTGCCCGGTTGATGACAATAGGCTCGCCTAAGAAACCTAAAAAACGTGAATATCTAAATGTGGGTATATTACAGTTACAACTCTGCCCAACCCTAACCCCCTTACTAATAAACGTATTATATAAGATGAATAGTTACACGCCGATTTCTCTCTTTGACTACCAGTTTCTTCATCAACAACTAAAGTAATCAGTCAAACTGACTTTTACTGTTAACTTTTGCTTGACGTTTACTGATACTACAGCACATGTGTTTCTTCATTCAAGTAACAGCTAAAATAGTGAAGAAACAAATTTAACCGTTACTTTGACTTTTGTGACGTTACTTTGGCTGTTACTATTGATGAAGAAACTGGCTGTCAGTCGTCTGTAATTTGACTTTCGAAAGAAGAAGACAAAACGTTGTGTATCTATACAGATGCTATACAACAGTTATTAGTAAGGGCGTTAGAGACTATTACCTACTCAAGCAGTGGTCAAAAGATAAGCCAGTCAGCAGGTTAAACGAACGTTAATTACCATCACTCGTGGAAACCGTAGTCATAAACAACTATGAAAATAAAAACAAAAGAAATATGTACAAATATATACTTATCTAAAACCAGACAACATTGTTTCTTTCTACATCAACAGTCTCAGATGAAAACTTTCCTTCAAACGGGAAAAAATCTGGAAAATAAGAAAACTCTTTTTCATCATCAATTACTACGTGTACCAACAAACCCCGATCATGTTTCCACGTGCACCCAAACACCCAGAAACAAACGAACTTATTAATAATTAATCCGTCAGCAGAACTTGATCAATTAGCTCTTTATTAATTCAGAAATATACTGCGGTATCCTCCTTGTGGAGTAACGGTTCCACCACTGTGTGATGCGAAGTTAAACGCTCGATTTGCATAGAAATTATATCGTCCGCTTGTTCATAGGAAATTTTCCTAATTAAAACGCCTTTGGTACAGGGATTTTGTTCCAATTAAAAGTTTGTTCGTAGTAGTCTGTCGGTCGAGTTGGGTGTACGGTATTGATAAATTTAGCGTGCTGTGGAGACTCAATCATTGGTGCTGTGTTGATGATCTGTGTAGAAATATGACGTCGAACGACGCTGGAGGTTTTGATAAAGCTTGCCTCCAACATCCAACCGTTCTTTTGGGTGTGGGGGTGGGCAGCGTGTGTGACGTAATATCTACAAATTATCAGTCTCCGACTTTCAATTTGATGACATAATAGGTTGAAGTAGTTAATAACCTAATTCTACACCATTAATAACTCCTAAAGCCATGAAGGCTTTTCAGGGGCACGACCTTCCGTAATGAAATACGCGACCAAGAAGAATAATTCCTAAAATGTACGAGTTTGTTATTTATTTGAGTCATCGCTTTCTGTGGCGTATAAAGCGATTTATAGACGCTAAAATTAGGTGTAGGTAAATAGGTAGGTTTTAGCATATTTTTACGTACATACGCCAGCACGTCAAGCTACTACAATCTGTCAAATTTCTTTGATAGATTTTCAACTTTATCGCTAAAGTATAAGGTTCAAAGTTGATTGGGAAAATTTGACACTTTCGGGTCGCTTGATGTGCTGGCATCTGTACTTACGTATAGATACATTTATTTTACTTAGAATATTTATGTAGAAAAGACCAAAACTGAAATTAGTCAAAATATAACGTATTTATCCACCAAACTGACGCCAACGTACAATAAGCTATTAGGTTCATTAACTCGTCCTTTCTACGCTTCGAAACAAAGAGGTCATACCCCAAAAAAGCTATCTAAACAGCAATGACAGAGGCAAATTGTTAAATGGTATTTTTTTTTCGTTCCCTTTTGCGTTCTTTCAAAACTTACCTCGAAATTCGACGAAGCTTAAGAGACAGCCTTTTGTCCCATAAATTCATTTTGGGTGCCATCCCTGGATATACACGAGTCACTGTTTAGGTGGCACCCTATTAGACAGTAAAAGTTTGGGTATAGGTACCGATCTTTACTAGGTTTCGATTCGGAATTCCTCAAGTTTTATTAAAATGTCTCTAAAATGTAACTTAAACAAGTCTTCGCAAAGCGTTTTATGTTCTCATTTTCTTTAGTTTTTCAAATAGCTAAAAGGAAATTGCTCTGTAAAGTTTTTCAAGAGTAAAAATTCATCTTTAAAAAAATTCTTTGGTTACTCACACAACTTACCAAGTCAAGTTGTATAAATAACAATATCAAGTTTACAGCTTACTTATAGTTTCCCAGACGTCATGCTTTGACAATGGTGCCGATTCCCTTGTTCAAAAACTCAACAAAATTTAAGTTCAGTGCAACTTCTTGTTTCTATTTCATTTGAAAAGATCAGAAGATAAATTTTAGTTTAATCCTGTCAAATTAATCAGCGCCTGACACTACTCCATACAAGTTTAGACGTCATTAAAAACTTGCCTACTAAAATTACATAAATTTAAGTCAGGCGCTGATTAATTTGACAGGACTAAACTAAACTTTATCTTCTGTCCTTATCTTATTGAAATAGAAAGAAAAAGATGCACTGAACGTTTTAGTTTTGTTTGTGAACAACAGAATCGGCACCAATATTTTATTAATATTGCGCTCTTGGTTCCCATCCTGAACAGTGGCTCTCATGTAAGTATCGGACTGTGTCAGCCTAAATCATCATCGGCAACATCACCATTGGCAACCAAAGTTGTTTCGACGTACTGTTGAGTATAGACCTCCTCCCTTTGTGTTATGCTTCCCTGGTCTGCGCGAGTCTCATCCAGGTCTTCCCCGCGATCTTCTGTAGCTCGCCCTTTTGTCGACCTGCATAATTCAGTGTTATTCACTATTAATCTAGTCGAAGAACACCATACTGAAACCCCTATACAATCTTCCTAAGTTCCAACACATTTATGTACCTCCAGAGTAATATATTTGCACAATAAATTAATTTGGACGTCAACCTCCCTGCCGACACCAATCTCTATTAAGGGGACATGATAGCCACTTGGCCACTGTAGGTCTGTAAGTCAAGGTGTATGATAAATTGCTTGACAGTGTTGTGGTAATATTCTTGAATGAAAGGGATATCAAAGCGAAGATAATGAATAATTATGATTGAAAACCATAAAATGGTGATTGGTTAATATTGTAAGGTTGATTCAAGGCTATTTATTGGAATTTTTGGAGCGCCAAGCTTTACTCGCTCAGTGACGTTCGCTTAGCGGGCAGAACACTGGTTTAGTGCTTGGCCAGACTGCAAACGCGGGCGCAGGGCGGGTGCGGCGCGGCTTACTCAAACATAAGAATCCATTTAGTCACGTGGGCATGCGGGGGCGTGGTGAGCGGCGCGGGCTGCTTGGCGCGGGGAGCGCGCGAACGACTCACGCCATAGCTCGTTCATACAAGTGGCCGCAGTGAGTGCGCAGGCGGCCCGCGCGTGGACCGGGGTTCTCAAACTAGTTCGAGCTTTTTTCTAGTAAAAATAAGTCTTCTTTATCCATGTTATTATATTTTAACAAACACTGGACACGACACAACTCAAAACGAAGCCGTGCTCGACTGCGGACAGGCAGATCGCGCGCGTTCCCGCACCCGCGCCGCTCCCCGCCCCGCGCTGCCAGTTTGGCCAAGCACTAAACCAGTGTTCTGACCGCCAAGCGAGTGTCACTTACGTATAACAGCGAGTAATCGCTTGTCACCGTCTCGCACTCGCTGTTCGTTGCTCGCCAACTCTTTTTTAGTTGCTAGCTCTACTAGTTTTTCGTTAATGACCTGCCAGTTTAGGTCAGGTGCCTTTAGATCTGATTAAGAAAGAAAACCTTTTGTGAAAACAATAAATATTCCTGGCCAGTTTTACCATCTAAGCCCCACTCTTATTACCCTAGGTCGGACTAAGAATTTAGCAATCGAATTGATTACATTCTAAATAAATGATCAGAAAACCAACGCAGAAAGGCCTTTATATAGAATACAATGCGTGTCACGGTTTAATGAAAAATAATAGTTATTGTTACGTTGCTAGAAGAACAGGCTTCTTTTCATTAAAGTTTTTTTCAAGGTCGGTCCTTTCTACGAGGACAAGGCTAATGAAAATTTATCATCGTTTTGAAAGCTATTTGACCTTCACGCGTATCATATTTTGTAAAACTAACAATGTTTTCAGTAACATAGTTCTATTAGTGATTGAACATTTACTCCCGTACTAATAAAAGTTGTTTAGCGTCTGTATAGTTACACAATGTTTTGTCTTCTTCTTTCGAAAGTCAAATTACTGACGACTGAAAGAGAGAAATCGGTGTGTAACTATTCATGTGATATACAAGTAATACGTTTATTAGTAAGGGGGTTAATCAGCGGAGTAATTGCGTAACACACTGTCAGTAGCGATGGCTTTCATTTTGACAGTTCAACAACATTCAATGCGTTATTTACGTTGTTGAACAGACAAAATTTTCAAACATATAAAGCAATGGATTAGCAATTTTCTTCAAAATGATTCAGATTGAGATTGATAATGTGTTACGCAATTGGGGTGGTTTAACCGAAGAAAGTGACAACTAAAGTAAGTAACAACTAAAGCCTCCACGGCTATTTAGTTTAGTATAAACCTTCGGGTCCATACTGATAGATAGGATAAACCATTTATTTGGTGCACACAAAAGACAGCACAACACACAAAAGTACAATATTAGATGATAACCAATTACTGGGCAGTTAGGCAATCAGCCCACCTCCTTGGTGATTGGTAATTACTAATATTTTTACCACGCATAATGGTAATTCCGCAAATTATTACTTTATCAAGGTCAAGGTTACATAATCATAATTATGCCACTATTAACACCTGATTCCCTTATTAATGTAATACATTTAGCTTGTGCCTAAGAAATAACAGCGGCACTGTTCCATTGATCAGGTTAAGCTAGGCTTGCCGCGGTTAATCCGTAGACGGGCGACCATCTTTACATACCAAGACCCATCCGTGCCTCGGAAAGCACGTTAAGCTGTTGGTGCCAGCTGTCATTCGTAGATCTTTGACAGTCGTTACGGGTCGTCAGAAGCCCGAATGTCTGACAACCAGTCTTACCAACGGGTATTGTATTACCCAATAAGTGGGTTGTGGAGGTCAGATGGCAGTCGCTCCATGTAAAATACTTAAATATTCAGTTGCATCCGGTTAGACTGGAAGCCAATCCCAACATAGTTGCGAAAAGGCTAGGCAGATGATGATTGACAGCCAGTTTCTTCATCAACAACTAAAGTAATCAGTCAAACTGACTTTTACTGTTGACTTTTACTGATACTACGGCACATGTGTTTCTTCATTCAAGTAATAGCTAAAATAGTGAAGAAACAAATTTAATCGTTACTTTGAGTTTTACGACGTTACTTTGGCTGTTACTATTGATGAAGAAACGGGGCCTTAGTATAATTAAAATGCTTGACATTTCCATAGTTATACTTATTACATTAACAAGTTCAGAATTCATCATTTATATTACAAAGGTACTACGTCATAAGCGACAATAAAATATACACACAATACTAATATTCTAAGTCATTAAAATCCAGTACAGTCGACGACATAAATAAAAGCTAATCACTTGTTTATTACGAGTACAGTCGGATTCGCATTTACACTGCGAACCGAAATTAAACGGATCGTGTGCACTTTGTACGATAGTCTCCGCATTATGGTTATTTGGGAATGAGCGTTTATTGGAATTGTAAGTACTGTTACGTAATACACTGATGATCGCCTTTAGTAGGTTAGGAAGTATTTCTTGTTTTAAACAGTTTTGCAACGTGGACATACGTCATAGCAGTCCAAAAGCCCCAACGAACAGTCAAGGAAAAAAATGTTTATCGAATTGACGCACTATTTCAATTTGCCGTCGTCGTTGTCGTTTGTGACATTACATACAACTGTCAGAAAATGAATTGTGATTCGTATGAACGGACAAGTTAAGTTAGTACTCAATTTGATAAACAATTACTACACTGTCCTCCTTTATAAAGTCCCCGTCACGAGAAGCTATAAATTTTGTACATAAAGAACTTCTACTAAGTTACGTAGCGACAATTCAATCAACAACAAATAATCCCAAATTCAATCAACTCAAAGTAACATACGTGTAATACGAAACTAACGAGCAATTTCACTTGGTCAGGTTATATTTTAGCTATGTAAAACGCTATCGTCTAATGTTTTGTGGTACTGAAACGCGTCTGCTCATAGAAAGTAAACATTTGGGCCACCATTTTGAAGTAAGTTCACGCTGACGCTGTCAATGCAGAAGAATGCAGATGCAATACTCGGAATCGTCTGACGACAGTAATTACATGTGTGTGTTAACTTTTTTTTATTTAATCCATAGGTTGCGAACCTCTGAATGTGTGTTTACAAAATTTATAGCTTCTCGTGAAGGGTACTTTAGTTCTTTTACAGTTATTTTACCTCTGATTTGGCATCACTGTCAAAAGCAAAGTGATCTTTATTTTCGTTGAGATAAGATTGCGGTTGGGTTGCTGCTGTCACAGGTAAAATAACTATGGAAAGACTGTATCTATTAACAGTGTAATTTGAAAACATTGTAAAAGCCAATTATTTTTAAAAGAGTAACCGTAGAGTTCTCGCCAGCTCTTCTCCGTAGTAAACGACCAATTGTGAACCGTGCACCTTCTGACATAAAATTTTATAAGTGTAGGTTTATGTGAAATAAAATGTTCTGAGTTTGAATTTGAATGAATTTCCCTGACTTTACAGTACCGGTTTATAATAAAGCAGACAATAGAATTTTAGAAAAAAAAATACATTTAGCCAGTCGTGTGAAAGTCGTATGTCCAAAACTTGATGTACAGACCCCAGCACATCAAGCTACTACAATCTGTCAAATTTCTTTAATAGATTTTCAACTTTATCGCTAAAGCATAAGGTTCAAAGTTGATTGGGAAAATTGGACAGTTTCGGGTAGCTTGATGTGCTAGCGTCTGTACCATATATACGGCCGCGTACTGGAGATATTATTTGGATTATCAAAACAACAAGCTAGTACAAAGTAATCAGCTTCTGATTAGTACAACTAATTACTTAATTCTCAGTTAAATGCAAGTTATTTAATTATCTTTTGATTGCTTGGGCCAGTTTCCAAGATAGAAAGACTAAATTTATTGACACGGTACACTGTGCGATATACCATACATAAAAATACAACAACAACAATAAAAAACAACAATAAAAACAACAATAAAAATTGCATAGTCTAGATTATGTTAAGGCGATGCAAGTCATATGTCGCTCCAATTTTTTTTTATACCACAGGCAAGAAACTTGCATCGTATAAATAAGGCTTTAATGTTCACATAAATGCAGAAATTCAACGTATTTTTTTAGTCTCCTGCTTTGAATAAAGTTTCAAATACACAGCGAGATTGACATTACATCCCATAAATTGCAATAGACTCACCCCGTGGTCTGCAAACTGTGCTGAAACTCGACGATAGTTCGCATCTGCTCACCCCCGTACCGTTACAAGCTCGTATCATGACAGCCGCACTGAGTAAACACTATAAATTATGCAAATTATATATTTTATTACCTACAACACGCTCTCCCCCGATTGTTCGCACTTTGCAACTACAGATCCGAGGCTGTAAGTTTGTGACGTATCGTGTGGTTGTTCAGGCCATAGAGCAGGCGTTTATTTTAGTTTTCAAGTACTGATGAAATAAAATTATTGTACAGAGACGGTCTCAACGTTTGTTGATACCGAGTGGACAGTGTGGTCAGGAGAAAGTAGCGGGAAAATGACTGCTTCATGTAAAATACTGATATTAAGCAGCTGTTTCTTGGTTTGACTGGAAGCCAACCCCAACATAGGACAAGGGTAGGCAGATTGATGTGTGAAGATGACGTCAGCCAATGTCTTAGGCATTGTCTTTGACTTTTGCGTGATAACTATCACCTACTTCGACCTCTATAGTTAGGTAAAAATACTGTTACTTATATAAATATTTATAATAATTCTGCGTAAAAAAAAGCTGGAATACGACACTAATTTGATATTGTTCAACACAATTGAATTTAAATTCAATTACCAATTTTTTTTTCTTTTTTTTTATGTACAGAAGCCAGCACATCAAGCTACTACAATCTGTCAAATTTGTTTAATAGATTTTCAACTTTATCGCTAAAGTAAAGCGAGTGTTTAATTCAAAGTTGATTGGGAAAATTTGACAGTTTCGGGTAGCTTGATGTGCTAGCGTCTGTACAAATACAGTGGTCCGAGGGGCTTGCGGCTAGGTTATTAAAGCCGCACGGATCGATCCAAGGTTAAGCTACGCTTGCCGCGGTTGGTCTTCGGATGGGTTAACATCTTTCCATACCGGGACCCCTCCGTGCCTCGGAAAGCCCTGCTGTCATTCGTGGGTCTTTGACATTCGTGACGGGTCGTCAGAACCCTGAAAGTCTGACAACCAGTCTTACCCTGTCACTGGGTTGTGGATGTTAGATGGCAGTCGTTTCATATAAAATACTAGTATTCAGCTGCATCCGGTTAGACTGGAAGCGAACCCCAACATAGTTGGGAAAAGGCAAGGCAGATGACGATTTACACAGTGGTCTAAAACTATTGTATGAGTGAATGTGTAATTTTATACAAATTAACGTGGAAATGGCATTGTTAAGTAAACAAAGTACAAAACACGAATACACTTTGTGAAACCCAATATTTTGCTTTCACACATAACTACTATACAAGTATCTAGTCAAATTGGTTTCAGCTCGACTTTAGTAGGTACGTAAAATGTACCTCGCAAAATATTTTAATATCACTCGCATTGCTACCGAAATATTTCATCTTTACTTAGAAAACCAGACTTTTCGAATAGTCCCCAGTGTATTGACTAACGCACGTAAAAGCGTAATTAAATACCATATTTTTTATAGAAAACAAATGCTTATCGACTGTTAGGTCTTATCTTATCATCTAAGATCTTCGCATCTACCAACCCGCACTGGGCCCGCGTGGTGGATTACGGCCCACTCCCTCTCACAGAGAGGAAGCCTGTGTCCCAGCAGTGGGAACATTATAGACTGATTATGAAGATCTTCGCAACTAACTGTCGAAACAAGCTTCTCTGCATTCGAACTCTTTAAATTTTGGTGTTGACTTTACACAATGTAAATCAATCAATCGGTACTAATCACTTATTCATCAATTAATTATAGCCCATAACTACTTATTCTTCAATTACATAGTTATAAAACTAATAACTACTTATTGAACAATAAGTTATAACCAATAACGTAAGTACTATACAAGTACCTAGTGGAAATGCTTTCAGCTCGAATTCTAGTTGTACAGACGCCAGCACACCAAGCTACCCCAAACTGTCAAATTCTCCCAATCAACTTTGAACCTTATGCTTTCGCGATAAAGTTGAAAATCTATTGAAGAAATTTGACAGATTGTAGTAGCTTGATGTGCTGGCGTCTGTACCTACGTAATTTCTTTCTCCCTAAATATTTTAATATCGCTTCCATTGTTACCGAAATATGTTAGCTTAGCTTTAACGTATATAAAAATATGTTTTATTAAAAACTCCTTGAGATAAATTCACCGTAACAACGTAATCTGCATATTCTAATGTATCGCTGTACTCGAGGCCCATTCTTAATGCGATCTTGAGGTTATACTTTCGATTCAACAATTCCCTGCTAAGACTTGTTAGCTCAAGTACTTTGCAGAATATTCATAGATCAGGGATCCTTTTAAAAGGGAGCGCTGAGTGGTTCGGTTAAGATCTACGTCGATATCGGGAATTAATTGAATAAAACGCAGTGTTGAGCGAGAGAACTCCAAGGCATCAAGAAGAAACCCTCATGAATATGGATTCATGTTAAAGTGTTCTCCGCTGTGTAAAAAGTTGAAGTTATTAAGTCGATGGCCATTAAATCGGAGGTCAAAGTATGTACAATTGCTGAATGGGGGCCTCCAGAGATTTATCGGTTCCCTAATTGATAATTTATTAGGTACACTGACTCGAATGAATTTGAAATGAAAATGTAGACCTTTCAATACTTTGGCAGTGGTAAATTAACAGAAAAATGCTGGAGATTCACTTAATTGAAAGTTAAAGAAACGTTTTAATACAAATGTCGGCCGATTTAATAAGACAGATCTCTTTCAAGTTAATCAATCGTTTGTAATATTATTTATCTTGCTTATTTTATAAGCTTTATGACTAAACAAAGGCTCAATACGTATTTTAGAATTGGAACATAGGATTGCGTTTGATCAAGTTTTGGAAGGTTGCCAGACGATATCGAATTCATGTAAAAGATGGAAATTGAGGTGAGAAATGCAAGCGCAATGTGTTTTCGTTTCTATAGAATGAATATTTTAAATAAATATTGAATAGAAACATAATAAATAGTTCGATTGCCAGACCTTTTTAGCACCTTTGTCAGACCTTTTTAGCACCTTCTTCTGAACTTAGTTTAAGTATGTAGAGCCATATTCATGCCCTCTTTGTGCTCATTTGAGTGTTTTCATGACTGTGCTATATTAATTTTATTAATCCAATTAGACCCTTTTGAACAGACGCCAGCACATCAAGCTACTACTATCTCTCAAATTTCTTTAATAGATTTTCAACTTTACCGCTAAAGTATAAGGTTCAAAGTTAATTGGGAAAATTTTACAGTTTCGGGTAGCTTGATGTGCTTGCGTCTGTACTCTATTCTACCAACCCTTCCTTTTGCAAAAAAAGGAGAAATTTTATTTTAAACCGTCAAAACAAGCTACTTTACATACGAACTCGTCACTTAATTTTCCGTTCACCGCATTCTTAGGAAAACAAAGCTATTTACACTTAAATATGCCAATGACTTTTTAATTCGTACGGCATAAAATATCAATAAGGAAAAAGTGTTGACTTTGTACCTACATCAAATCAACCCTTTACAAACGGTACCCACTTTTTCATTAATTATTTATTTTTCTCCAATCACTTATAACCAATAACCATTAATAAAATTCATCAATTAGTTATATCCAAATAACAACTTATTCATCAATTTGTTCTTGTGGCTCCACATCGAAAGACGAGACGAATATAAGGCAAGGCCTCGTTCTAAAATCTCGAGTCTCGTGTTTTCATATCAGAGGCTTATTAAAACTCCCAACTTTCTGAATTTTATTAATTACTTGGAAATACTTGGAATACAGTTATTAATTACTTGAGAAGTTTAAATTCAAGGTATATCGTTTTCATTCATATAATTATTTTCACTTTGGGAGTTTCGCGTTGATGATTCATGTTAATATCGCGGGAAAACAAAGAGTTATGTACGTTTTGTTGTTTCTCGTAATTTGTGTAATAATAACCTGTTCAAAATCTTATATTTATATAACAGCTTCCTTAGAATTCTGGTTTTGAATTATGAACAATTATAAAATAATAAGGTAACAATTCTACTGGAATATCAATGTTTCATTTAGTGGAAAAGTAGCATTTTCTACGCTCTCTTTCTTTTATATTTTTTTTTCTACCGGCAAGATCAGACGCGATCAAAAAGAAGGATGTTGGTGGTAGCATTTACTGAGCAGTTCACACTGCAGAACACCACATAACTTGGATACGCATTGTGGTGGCGATCCTCAGTATTGAAAGAATGACGAATAAGAGAGAGCATTTTCTAGTCAATGACTTTATCAAATGAAGTGTTAATTATAACGTGTATGAACAGATGTGTGAACGTAAACGAGGCAAAAGGAGTATGTAAGGATCATAGCAGGTTGCGTTTTGTTGTTTCTGCCTACCGCCATGGGAAGAAGGTGTGAGTTTATATAATGTACAGAAGTTTATATATGCATGAAAGAAAAAGAAATAAAGAAAGAAAAATTGTTTATTCTGCACAAACAAAACGCACATTACAAATAAAATAAAAAAAAAACATAAAATATAATCATACAACGTAGTCAAAAGCCTCGTACTCAAGCTTAAAAATGTTGACAATTTTGTTCATTGCTTGATGATAGGGCCAGGGACCAAAGACAACACACATTATTTAACATTGACAAATGACAATTTGAGATTAATGTATGTATAAAATTACCAAACAGTAAAATGAGGAAACCGTAAAAAAACTTCACCACGACAAACAGCCAAAAAATATTTAAAATACTCCTTTGACAAAGACAAACGCCAAATAGTGGAGCGGGGAAAAATGCAGCTATACCACAACAAACGATGGTAATTGGCCCCCGAATAAATTTCTATGACAAAGTGTTTGGGTTAATTACTAAAGGTCCGACGAAAATGGAGCAGTGCTTTGTAATCCCGTGGCGATGACAAATTTGCGAAATTGTTTCGGTTTTGTTAGGGTTCTGAGGTTCAGGCCTTACTAATGAGCGTTGGTACGCCGCGACGACCGCCTATGGTTTTTACCTGTTATTCGGTCACATAACGCTAAATTCGATGGCATTTCGCTCTCTAATGATTAAGTATTCATTATCCTTTAAAAGGGGCTCACAATATGTTCGTGCATGTGGTCTTTTTAGGAAGCGTTTGTGGTTTTTGTTCTGAAAATAATTTGGTACATGTTGCTGATGAATTTTATTCAATTATCCTAACCTGCACCTCAATCCTGTAACACACTTTCTTTCGCAATCCGAAGGATTTTGAAGGATATTCCTAATCTGTTGCTTCATTACGTTTGAAAAATGCGTTTGCTCGACAACGTTAATAACGTAATGAATGTCTTCACATTATAATATTATTGTATACAAAATAAAGTAAAAAAAAAAAAACAGTAACGGTGGAGTTTCTTTTTTATTGTAAATTTTGACGTTCATTATCATCATCATCATCAGCCTATAGCAGTCCACAGCTGGACATAGGCCTCTCTTATTACACGCCATTCAACTCAATTTTCGGCAACTCTCATCCAGCTGCAAATTTTTACGTTCAAAAGTGCCTCTTATGTGCCTATTTGAAAAAAATGCTCAGACTTTGACTTTGACTGTTGTCGAATCGTCAAAATGAAAGATATTGTAGTTGTTCGTGAGTTACGCAATTACCCCGCTGTATTCATTCATAACTGTTATCCCTTGTTATGAGATAGATGTTTCCAACTTTTCCAATTTAATTTCCCAACGATACCGAACTAAGAGTTGTCCATGAACCTCGATAATTTTCCTATAACAAAATACGACGGCACTAAAAATACACTGGTGGCTCAATTACCCCCATTCCACCCGCAGCTACTTAAACCTCCTCTAACTATCCAGCTCACTAGCTCCCACAACTTAAATAAATATCGACCTACAAAAGCAAATATCTACTTTGAAATAAGAAGAGTTAAGCTGTGTTTACACGGTCAACTTAAATTGCTCAATTCTGAGCATTATTGGTCAAATACAACGTCATGATACCATCAAGTAATTTATTTCGATGACAAAACGAGCAATTCTTGCTAGATACCGATAGGCGTAGTTATGGAGTTGTTAAGCAAATTGACACCTTACTCATTTCAACTTTAAAATAATGACATTTGATGACACGTGATTTGAATATAATTATGGGCAATTTAAGCGGGGTAATTGCGTAACACACTATCAGTAGCAATAGCTTTCATTTTGACAGCATTGCGTTATTTACGTTGTTGAGCAGATATTTTTTTTGAACATAGGTAATGAAGCGATTGATTAGCAGTATCCTTCAAAATTATTTAGATTGAAATTGATAGTGTGTTACGCAATTAGGGTTCAATTTCCAAGAATTATAGAGCGATACCTATAGAATAACTACTTACTGTGTAGATAATACATTCATCAGTAAGCAATACAGAGAAAGTGAAACATTTGCTGAAACAAATGAAGCATTTTTTTGGAAAAGCCCCATTTTAACTACGATTTCCTCGAAAAGCGATGTCTTTACAAACGCCAGCACACGAAACTGTCAAATTTTCCCAATCAACCTTGAACCTTATGCTTTAGCGATAAAGTTGAAAATCTATTAAAGAAATTTGACAGATTGTATGTGCTGGCATCTGCATATAACGGCCGCAGTGACGGCTGTCGTGAAAATGATGAACAGCGCCAAAAATTTAAAGGGGCTTTAGATACCGCGTCAAAAGAAATTGCTTTTCTGTTTCGTTTTGACACCTCTGACACACAATGATGCAATGACATGACTTGATTGTCATGGAAACGCTATACTATGTGTGAGCTCACTCTTCTCAGTACGGACACTTTTCGCGTGACTACTAAATACGGCGAGGGCAAATCTAGTGATTTAAATCTTTAGGCAGCGGGGTTTGACTTCATTTCAAATACTGGTGTCAAAGCTCTCTAGGATAAACACACCAACTTACCTGCATAAATAACGTTTCAGTGACATCATTCACCGGTAAATTGCGGACGCAATGTCACCGATCTTTTAGGAAACCGTAGTGTAACTAACTGCTGTTGCTGTGCAATGATTGCTGAAAAAATTGTACGTGTAACTGCACCTTTAGAAAATAGCTTGGCTAGCCTTGGTTCTACCTTTAATAGTACTAATTTCCTCTGGTGTGGAAGACTAAAGGTGTTTATCAACTTTTCCACGTGAGCTGAGACTGAACTAATTAATGTTTTGTGTTCTCATTGTATAAGGTTCGTGTGTGGTGTTTGTTCGTTTTAGCAAAATTATGTTGAGGTGTTCGAGTTTTTTTCTTTCTTCACCAAGACCAAGACCCCTCCGTGCCTCGGAAAGCACGTTAGGTCGTTGGTCGCGGCTGACACGGTCATTCGTGGATCTTTGACAGTCGTTGCGGGTCGTCAGAAGCCCGAAAGTCTGACAACCAGTCTTACCAAGAGGTTTCGTATTACCCAGTAATTGGGTTGTGGAGGTCAGCTAGGCAATCGCTCCATGTATAATACTGGTACTCTGCTGCATCCTGCTGCAGACTGGAAGTCGACCCCAGGCTTTGTGGTACCCACACTTCCGAGTACAAGTCCGACTCGCATTTGACCGTTTTTTTTTAGTTCTTTGGGTTTGGTTCCTTCTAGCAGAGAAGGAGGCCTGTGTCCCAACAGTGGGATCATTATAGGCTGGTATGCTTATGGTACTTATGCTTATTTCCTAGTAGTGTCTTGATGAGGTAAACATTATGAGAACAATAGTAATAAATTAATCCTAATATAATTTATCAACAATGGAGTGCTTATCACCTACACCATTAAACATCCTCCTTTTCTTTAGTGGGTATAATCGCAGATTTAATGGCCCCACAAACATTATATCACGTACAGTTTGCGGCACGGATTTACGTCGCGTCCTATCCCAGCCACGTGACAAGACGCCCGTCGATACTAATTAGATAAGGTTTTAGTTCCCGCCCGTTTTATGGCCCGAGAATCATACAACGTAATAAGTTCTGACCTTTAGTTTTACGGCTAGCAATTTTGATGTTAATCTAACTTTTGATCTAGTTAGTTAGTTTTTGTTTATTAGATTTTTGTGTACAGTGATGGAATGGATAGATTAGTGTTGGTTTTGATTATTACTTTTTGTTTATGCTATTTTTATAGGTTTTTCGAAAAATACTTACAATAAACCCACGCTTTCTACCATTAGGGTTGGCAAAAACTACAGAAAGAACGCTATCTGCTACGATCCTTATAACATACTCCTTTTGCTTCACTTACGTTCATAGATCTAGTCATACACGCACGTCGGTTGCGAGTACTACGCACCTCTTTTTTCTTTGTTGCACGGTGGAAATCCTCATGGACTCCATCGTGGGGGTGACAGAGGGGCATGCCGGGCTCTTACCGGCCAGAACCACCGCGGTGTTCCACCTCTGCCTATGGCCGGGGGTGCGGGATTCGCACAAGCACTCACCGCTCCACCGACAGGCCTCGACCCGCTGTTCCTCAGCGGGTCCCACCTGACCTTTTTGAAGAACATCACCAATAAGATCACTATAATAATATGTATGTCCTTATAGGGCGTTTCCACTCACATCTGCAGAAAATATTTGGACGCAATTATTCATTATCATAGACACTTCCTAATATTTATTATGTATTTATAAGTAGGTATGCATGTTTTATAAGTGACTAAAAAACTTTTTTCATTCATTCATTTTCATAATCATCTATGGTCAATGGATTACATAGCCGGATTATCCTATACTTTGCAGCCCCGTAGCTATTATTTTGCTTCAATGAGGTTGCATAGGCTTAAAGTGAATGGGTAAGCAACATAGAGAGCAGTGGTGGCCCAGTGGCAATGGCCGTGACTTACGAGTTGTAGATCGTAGGTTCGAACCCAGACAGGCGCTTTACTTTGTGTAAATTATTTCATCACCACTGCTCAAGGAAAACATCGTGAGGAAACCGGCATGTCCTAGAACCAAAAATTCGAAGACATGTGACATCTACCAACCCGCACTGGGCCCGCGTGGTAGATTATAGCCCCCTCTCTTCGAGAGGGAGTGGGCCTGTGTCCCAGCAGTGGGAACAATATAGGCTGATTATGAAGCAACATAATATGACAACATGCACTGCTGCGCACTTTGAACTAGGAACCCTGAAGACGGATAGGTGTTTCCATAAATGATAAATGATTTTATTTCTGTAAGTAGGTTTGCACCAAGACAGTCAATCATATTTTTAAAAACTAGATGAGGTCGGCGTTTTCTATCTGACTACTCTGAGAAGAAAGGCCGAAACAAACTCGGAGGTCACAGTCTCTTTTAAAGTCCAGACATAATCTTGGTCAGCATATATGAAGACCATGTAGATCGATGTCTGAGATGGTCTTTTGGGCATAACGTTACTATTCAAAAGACCAATAAAAAAGAATATCGAATTCGATAACCTATTACTAGAGTAAAGTAATGGAAATAGTCAATTGGATTTGGAAGATAAATTTGTATCGGTTACAAATAGGATATCGAATTGAAAAGGATTATTAGGTACTGCTCAAAATGAAAGTACGAGTATCAATACCGAAATTGATCCGTTTTTATTATGACAGCCATTTTATCAGGGAGGAGTTACGTTATAAGTATTTTTACCATTTCTTTAGATGGGATTACAGGCATTATGTTATGTATAGTCGACCATTATGATTGCTTTACCACCGTAAGTTTGAATGTTACTTGCACGTCATAAAACCACAAGGTCTATCTGTCTATGTAAACAGTTAGTTAATTTCGACCATAGGCATAGTGAAGCTTCAATTTACTATGGGAATTGTTGTCAAAAGTGGCAAAGTAAATACGAGGTCAAATATACCCTTACTCTTAGTCCTGTACCTTAAGTAGTTTTAATAAAGGGCTTTGAAGCTCCGCGACATATCTACTGTCCGCCATTGTTTTTTTTTTTTTTTTCAAAATTGCGGCCACGCATGAAACCTGATGCTTTACGGAGTTTGGTCCTTTTATGTTTTCTGTTTGCATTGATTGACGTCAGCTATCGATTTATAAATGGCTCATGCGTGACCACCATTTTGCAAAAAAAAAAATGGCGGACACTGTAGGTAAGCCAGGCTCCATATAAACATCTTTAATCCCCTTTGCCTGGATGTACGTACTAGAACTAAAAAATAGCAAGCCAAAAATGTATTTTAGTTTACTAAAAAACAAAAGTTTAACAAGTTTGTCAGTTTAATCCAAACGGATCATTGTTCTGATGTCCTTTGAGCCGAAGAGAACATAGCTCAACGAAATCACGAATTTTAACAAGCTTTGAAATACCAGACAGAGATTCAACCAACTCACAAACTAAAAATATTAATTTAATTAAAATTCCAAAACGCGGTGTTGTCTGCTAGCAATAACAATTAAACGCGAGCCAGACTGCACCCGTTAAACTGAATAAATTAAAGTATTCGCTGGACTGGCCTGTAAACTGTTCTGTCTTACAACCTATGTGAGAATTCTTCTTGTAGGCTGCTGCTCTTTGCTGGGTGCCTACATCTATATCAAAGAGAAAGGTATTTTATTTTTAGGGTTCCATGCCTCAAAAGGAAAATCGGAACCCTTATAAGATCATTTCGTTGTCCGTCTATCAAGACCCTTTTTCTCAGGAACGCGTGGAGTTATCAAATTGAAATTAATATCAAATACTCAAGACTGCAATCCCTTAAAGCAGTGAAAAAATCAAACTTCTAAGTCAACGCAAACAAAATATACTAGCGTTTAAGTCCCGTTTATGCCGCATATTTTGACACTCGCAAGGGAATCAAAACCTATAGGGTACTTCCCGTTTACCTAGAATCGTGAAATTTGACAAGAAGCAATGTCATGTGACACAAGTAAAGGAAAAAAATCGAAAAACGCTAATTTGTACAGAACCGTCGGTGCGCGAGTCCGACTCGCACTTGACCGGTTTTTTATTTATGCCAGTGATGACTGATCTACTTAATAAAAATCTTAAATTCACTGACAGACGACGCACAGCCTTAACGCCTGCTGTGTCTAAAAGCATGAAATTTTGCAAAAGAGGGAAATCTCATCGGACATGCGGCCAGCAGGTAAGAATTAGTTCAACTAACTTTAGCTTTATGAAAACTGAACCATGTAAAAAAACACAGCACGCAATCGCCGCGCTCTGGCAGCGTCTGGAGAAGAGAGCACCAACTAGTAAAGTTCGTGACGCCGAAAGTTTGTTGAGCGGCACAGCTTCTGTTACGGTCCGCCAATCAAAGCTGTCAGTTTCTATACGTCATGAGTGTCGTAGTGCAAGTGCACGGTATGATGCTTTGTTTGTATGGAAAGTGTTGACAATGCCACCTCCAGCAGCGGCCGCCTAGGCTTCTCCGAGCGCTGTGTGAACAACTTTCGCTATGCAACAATAAAATCCATACTATATTACAATATTATAAATGCGAAAGTGTGTCTGTCTGTTACCTCTTCACGCTTAAACAGCTGAACCGATTTAGCTGAAATTTGGTATAGAGATATTATGAGTCTTGGGAAAGGACATAGTTTTTATCCCGATATTCCCACGGGATCGAAACTTATGCGGGTGAAACCGCGGGGCGCTGCTAGTACAAAATAAAGCAAAGTCAGTACTATTTCCCAGTAACCTTTTCTTTCGCTTTGATACAGAAACCAATAATATATCGTTTCATACATAATTATGTGTAGTCAAAACTGTATATTGAATATTTTTGAAAAATTAATTGGTACGAGGTGTGGGATACGACTCTGAAGCCGAAACTATAGTTTTTAGAGTCTTTGTCCGTTTGTCTGGATGTATATACTGGATTGGCGCTGATCGAAAAACGGCTGATCGGATTTGGATGAAATTTGGCACACAGATAGTTTATAACCTGGATATACGCATTGGGCTTTCAATCCCGGTAGTAAGTTCCCGTGGGTTATTTTCCGATATCTACGGGCGAAGCCACGGGCAAAATCTAGTAACTAAATAAAGGGCAAGGAGAAAAATTATGGCAACAAAAGCCTATCAATACAAAACCGCCTTCGATCACCAAAACAATCAACTCAGACAATCAACAAATACACCACATTCTCATCGCACATCGAGAGCCATGGAAATTTCAAACACAATGGCCTCACAGAAAGGACTGCCACTTACAAGGCTCTGTACTGAGGAAAGATTAATTTATACCTCCGACCGAGAAAAAGAAAAGTAATGACGGAGATACGGAAGGAGCTGTCATCTTTGTAATGTACACGGAATTCCCAGTTATTAAACGTAAGGGAAAATATGAAAGGACACGTATTATTCGGTGCAGGGATGGATTTTGATTGTTCCGGCCGGAATTTGGGTGCTATGTCAAGCTTGTCTTACTTTACAGCGGAGTTTGAAAGTGTTATAACTTTTTATAAAGTAGTAGCTGTGCATGTTAATTACATAATTTTCTAAAAATATTTTATTAATAACTAAGACAATATTTACATAATAATAACAATTACATTAAAATAATACTTAATATAAATATATGAAAAAAAAGCAAAAGTCCATAGAGCATCAAAAAAATAGTCCGCGTCGCTGTCAACAGGAACGGTGCCCAAAAGGCTGGCAGCATTGCCACGTTGTTGTCTTTTTTTCTTCTAAAAATAAAGATATACTTTACACCTTTGCCTATCCCTTTGAGGAAAACAGGCGTGATGTTATGTTATGGAATAGTTTTATATAGTAATTATAATTATTTTTATATAGTGATTACAAATATTTTTATATAGTAATTACAAATATGTTTTATATAGTAATTACAAATATTTTGATACAGTAATTACAAATATTTTTTATATAGTAATTGAATTAAACAAATTACTTTTACAAATATTAAGAATCGTGTTATTTTCGTGTGCCTTAGATGGATAGAATACGCTTTATTATACACCATAACAAATGGTGGTCAAATCTGGTCAGACTGGAAGCTAACCCCAAAAAAGTTAGGGAGAGGCTAGGCTGATGATGAAGCTACACCGTAACAAATTACAAAAAAAGCAACTTTTACGGTAACATGTGTTTATTAAAAAGTTTTTTTTATGTTATGGTTTTTAGCGTTTAATTGATATGCGAAATAAAGCAGTAAAGTGCAGTCTCAAATCCAGCCCTGCTCAAAATGTATATGATATCCATTAATGACGAAATATTATTATTAGATTTGTCACACGACTTATCCATTACAGCATAGTTAATGAGATATGTCGTAACTATTTCCACAGAAATCAATTAACTGGTCCCTTTGACATGGAAAATACCGTTAGAGACTGTTATTAATATATTTTAGTTCTGATGTGTGCTTTCCATGTTTGTTTGTACATACTTTCTACTGAGTACTTTGTGTCTGAGGTTTAATAATACGACTTTTACATTTAAAAGTTCTTTATTTACCATAATTAGGAAAAACGAAAATTTTATCAGCCTAGGGTAACTTAGGAACATTCACATTTGTGTTTGTTTGCTGGCTCTTTTAACTTCATCCGTAAGTATACTAAGTTTTTCCTAAAGCTTTTGCTGTCAAAACTGTTTGGCTGGCAACACGACAGATCTCATATAGGACCCACTTTCGTACTTATACATCAGTTTTCACGATACGGCCAGCCAAATCTTTCGCAGCACCCGTTAGTACTAAATCGACGGTTTGCAAACTACCTCTCGTAAACTCATGCGAGCCTAGTCAACTGATTCGACGAGAGTTACGTAGAAGCAAGTATACTAAAGCTCGCTACGGAACACAAGTTGCCAAGCTCGCCAAGTTTCATAATCGCGCAGAATTCGTCACGTCCTGAGACCCCAAGTTAATAACGGCCAAGTGTCGCCCCCGGGCGCTGCCTATTCTGTTATAATTGTGGAACAAAGGGGTCGACAGATGTGAAGGTTTGTGAGGAAAACTTTATCTGTTTCGCCGTGTCGATGATACTAAGATTCTGGTCGATGTGTCTTTGTATTTGTTTGCAATTATCGCTACAGGCGTGTTGCGACTGGTTTCCCCTAATTGTCGAATGTTGTCGAGTTTTCCCTATCTAGTGATTACTATTAAGCAGAGCAGCGTCGGTATTGTCACAAGACGGAATGTGGATGATGATAAGGGATAACGCGTATCTATTATCTAGTATAAGCATGCTCCAATCTTCAGTTTAAATAAATAAATATCAGTACATTCATGTCTTTTTTTTTGGATGGGATATCATCTAATGACTCCTCCCGCTTTGGGTGGAGCGGAAGGGAGTGTCAGACTCTTACTGACTAACACCCACCCGTGTTCCTTTCTTAGCCCTTTATGTTCCGGGGCAGCGGTAACCCTTTCGGATGATCCCGCTACCCCGGCAGGTACATTCATGTCTTGAATCACAGGCAAGAATATGACGATAATGGTGTCGTGTCTCAACCGTTCTGCGTGTTGTCGTGTCCAGTGTTTGTCAAAATATAATATGGATGAAGAAGATTTATTTTTACTAGAAAAAAGCTTGAACTAGTTGAGAACCGGGGTCCCCCACTGCGGCCACTTGTATGAACGAGCTATGGCGTGAGTTGCCCGCGAGCTCCCCGCACCGAGCAGCCGCGCCGCTCACCGCGCCCGCGTGCTCACTATGGCGTGAGTTGCCCGCGAGCTCCCCGCACCGAGCAGCCGCGCCGCTCACCGCGCCCGCGTGCTCACTATGGACACTAAAAAACTTTTTTACAAAAAAAACAACCGACTTCAAAAAAAAAACTACAAAGTGATAAATAACTTTAATTTCGGAAGTCGGTGTCGTTGGTTCCGCATTTTTGTTTTTTGACACCGACTTCCGAAATTAAAGTTATTTATCACTTTGTAGTTTTTTTTTGAAGTCGGTTGTTTTTTTTGTAAAAAAGTTTTTATTTTTCACTTTTTAGTTGTACCTACTCCACACGAATTCAAATAACACTAGTGCATTGAGGAATTGAAGACACCGACTAGAAGAATCATCAAAATTCGCATAGAAATGCCGGAGATGCAGTACATTTATGCATATAACATCGTACATAAGAATAATTATATAATGTATTATATACTAAAACCTTCCTGAATGTATGTAGATCACATTAGTGAAAGAATTATCAAAATCGGTTTATTAGTTTTTGAGAAAATCGCGGACAAACAAACATACATACATACATACGGGTCGAATACAGAACCTCCTTTTTTGAAGTCGGTTAAAAAGAAGTTCATATGTTTCGAGTTCGCCGCGCCCGTGCTGTCAGTCTGGATAAAGACTTTGTTCAGCAGTGAATGAAGTCTGGCTATTTATGATGATGCTGATTATGATCTATTAGACATTAATATACTGTGACAAAAGATTAAATAATGTTGTGTCTCATGTCAAAACAATCCACAAAATAAAGATTTTCAGTTTCTCAAATCTTTCCTCTGTTTTGGATATAAAATAAAAGTAAGATAATGTCGGAATAATCTCGGCGGTATTTCAACCCTTGTCTATTGTCAATCATCATTGAAATGGGTTATTCATATCCATCCTTGAATATACGGTTAAGTTTTGTATCCTTTACAGGGATTGCTTTTCACATTTTCCACTACATTAATTCTTTCATGAGTACTTCTAACATGTGAATGAAAAACTAGTGGGGTCGGCGCAACATATCTTTTTCTTTTATACTTATTTTTCTATTATCTTACCAAGGGGTATTATATTACCCAGTAACTGGGTTGTGGAGGTCAGATAAGCAGTCGCTCCATGTAAAATACTGGTATTCAGCTGCATCCGATTAGACTGGAAGTCGACCAGGACATAGTTGGGAAAAGGCTAGGCAGATGCTGATGACTTCTTCCTCTATTAATCGTCCGAAAATACCACGGAAAATCTCAGACACTTCTACCACATACAGGCCTTCAAAGGCATAATTGGGCAAAAAACAAAGCCCTCAGATCATATAAGAGTGATTTAAGAGCTACCTACATCATACGGCATACTTCACGACCGCACTGAGCTCAAACGACTCCGTCTAGCCTCTTGAGTGACTAGTTTCCCCAAGTGAGAGCTCTTACCATTGGATTCTCGAGCGTCTAACATAACAGGCGTCTTGTTATTTTATAGCCTTTGATGTATGAATTATCTGACGAGGTATGTTTTTCTAATAATTCGGTTAGATACAATAGAGTGAAATAAATCAAGCGTTTGACATGCTGAAAAATGTTGACTCATAAAGAATATCCTAACTAATATTATAAATGCGGAAGTAAGTTTGTTTGTTACCTTTTCACGCGTAAACCACTAAAACGATCATCCTGAAATTTTGTATTATACGTTGTCAGGTGTACAGAAACGGACATAGGGTACCTTTCATCCCGAAAAAAAGTGCTGTTTCCGAGAAAAACAACAATAACGTTATTATGATAATAGATGGCGCCACGTGTCTTTCGAATCATGATTGAATTACACACATCAAAAGTGTCTAGGGATCAACATATATTTTTGCAATAACTTTTCTCCTGATTGATATTAATTAAAATTTTCTTTAAGGATTCATCAAATAAAGTGTTTTCGTTTGTCACAGTAACGATAAACCAAGTCACCTTTGCATTAATAAAGAAATTTGCCATTTTCCTAATAAAGGGATTTTTGACATTTGAACCACTAACACAAAAGTTCGAAAAAAAGACTGAAATAACAGTTTTCTTTAAAATTTTATTGGGTAACTTAAACAATTAATAATCCGTGTTTCTACCGCGAACACTAACAACACATGAACATCGGTTTGGCATACTCAAAATGAGTTCATCCAAATCACGCTGTGGAATGGCAGCCCATGTTCGTTGCAACAACAAAAAAAGGTCTTCTTGCGACTGGATACCCTCCATATTCGGCAGAGCTCTTCTCTGTAGCATATCCCATGCATGCTCAATCGGGTTCAAGTCTGGCGACTGAGCAGGCCAGGGCAGGACATTGATGTTAGCTGCGGCGAGAGTCTGTCTTACAACTCTTGCGGTGTGCGGTCGTGCATTATCATGCATTAACTGAAATAAGGGACCGATTTGCACTTGTAGAGGAACGATGACGTCTGATACAATCGTCTCAGCATAAATTTGAGCGTTGAGGTTGCCTCTGATCCAAATCAACTCAGTTCTTCCGCCGATCCAAATACCCGCCCATACCATGATGGTTCCACCACTATAAGGATGGACTTCCTGGCAGGATTTTAATCGCTGTTGGCGTCCAGGGGTTCTCCAGTGTCGTATACGTCTTGTATCCGGTCTCATACCAAAACGAGACTCATCAGAAAAGCACACGAAACGCCATTGTTCTTCTGCCCAATTTCTGTGTTCAAGAGCCCATTGATATCGAATCCTACGATTGTGCATTGCTATAGGTGGTACCCGTAGCGGTCTTCGGGAATGAAGGTTCACTTCATGCAAGCGGTTTCTGACTGTTTGGTCGCTAATTAAGTTCCCTGAAGAGTGATGAAGCCTCACGGCTAACATCATGGCGGTTATTGTTGGAGCTCTTCGAGTTAAGATTTGAATGTATCGGTCTTGTCTCCGTGTGGTGCAGCGATACCGTCCTCCATGGCGCTCAGCCACGGTACCAGTGCTTCGGTAACGTGTCCAAAGTCGACTGATAACACTCTGACTTGTATTCAGAGCTAAAGCCACAGTACGTTGCCGGGAACCAGCTTCTATCATTCCCACGGCTCTGAGCATTTCTTCCCTGCTTAAATGACGTAGCCGCTCCATAATAACGTTGGTTTTAATCAGTAGTAGGGAAACAGTAGCACTAATAATGTCTTCAATGCGTTGTATGTTTTTATAGGGAAAATATTGACAGCTGATTTTCATCTTTTACTCGAATTTGATTCACAGTTCCTGATTCAAATTATGAAATGCACCAAAAAGGATCCATATAAATTTATAAAATCATAAATTTATTACAAAGCCACATCTCAATCTCAAGAAATCCGCATAAAAATGCTTGATCCCTAGACACTTTTGATGTGTGTATATTAGAAACTCGAAACTTACGCGGGTGAAACTGCGGGGCGCAGTTAGTTCTTAATATTTAAGCAAATAAATTCTCGAGTTGTCCATACTTGATTTATAACTATAATTTGAATTAATTGATATTCTCATTAATTAAAACATTATTATATTCCTCGCTATGCCCCGATATCTCTCGTAAACACTCACCACATAAACTCCATTAATCCAAAAATAAATTTTACTTAATCCCGTCCTCACAGAACCTACATCGCTTTCCTAATCGATTAAAAGTCCCCGAAAACGCCTAAAGACTAAAATAATGCTCTCAACTTTGACCTCCAAAGTAAAATAGAAAGTACTAGGAAAATAGTAGGTCGCAGTGAGATTTACGATATTCACTGGCTCTTAGTAAGTGTCCTCTTGTGACACTCTGCCCGCCTGGTAATTTTATCCGTTACGTCGAAAAGATTTTGCGAGATTTACTGTTGCGATATGTCTTCACTGATTTCGGGGATAGATGATTATCTAGTTTTTTGTGTTATGTGCGTGTCGGGACAACTTGAGGGAAATTGTGAAGATTTGAGAATTTGATGTTCCCAAAATAAAATCTGTCACTTTGTTCCGCTTTTTAATTTTTAGCATGTTATTCAAAACAATTAATTCTTCGTCCTCTATGTGCAAACTTTACGAGCCATGAAGATTTTTTAATAAATAAAATAACCTCTCCACATTCATAAATGATAATGAACTCCATGTAATAATGGACTTTCCATTTATCTGAGTACGCGAAATTGCGAAGCTCTGCAACGCTCACATGAATTTTACTGCCATGTAATTTGTCAATTAAAACACAGCTTTTACCATCAGCCGGGAATGCCTCTCATTTCATTCCTGGATGCACAGCACATGGGGTACGAACCCATGCGTGCTTGCAAAACTCGACGCAACGAGAGTTTTTTTTTGCAAAAAATGAACCCTCCATGCAGTGCACAAATCAACCGGCACTTTCGATTAGTACAATACACGGGGGCGATATGTTTCAACAGGGTTTCGGATCGATATCGGCAGCCGGATCAACCGTGTTGATTGGCTTCGGACTATCACCGTTCGCGACTAGTGTAAACCGTTTGTACGCTCTGCCGGCTCACATTGCTCGGTTTGATTTTCGTTTGCGGAAAAAATTGGAAGCGAGTTTTTGAGGTGTTAGTTTGAATGTACCTATGCGCAAAGCGGTAGTAGAAAATGAGGATTTGAAGTTGCTGAACATTGAGTTGTTTATTTGAACAAAATATTTCAGTCCGTGCCCGTAAGTTCACTGAATTTCAGCGCAACAGCCCGTCTAACAATATCACTCGATAAAACCACCATATTCCACGCACGCCTTCTTAACACCCTCCTCTTAACAGCTGTACCCAAATTATCACAAAGCACTCCCTAATACACTCCGCCATAAATCCGTCGTATAAACTCCACCTATTTAAGGCTCGCATTAAAACATAAACTTTGTAATAGGAACTTCGCTTCTACCATTATAATTAACCTGAGAGAATCGGGACGTACTAGTAGCCGATCTTTGAAACACTATGAACACCTTCGGCGCTTCGCAAGCGGGATTACACCGCTTTAAAATTCCCTAGACACTTCATACGGTCTTACCCTTCATACGTGGATAATGGGCTAGGTTTCGGCTGAAAGCGGGAAGCTTAATTTAGCCTATAAGCTTTATGGAAGACTGTATTTCTGACTTGTGGTTCCATTAAGTTTTTTTTTTTTATATAAATATTTAGGGTTTCTGGGTATAGGTCTTATGATACTGCGTGAAATTCCACGTCATAACGAGACTTATTTTCTTATTCAAGTTGAGGTGAATTTCACCAAACTTTTATACCTAGAAATAAGTCTTATCCTAAGAACAAATTTTGAATTTTTGACAGTTTTTCCATACTAAAATTGTCAGACGTCAATTTTAATCCACGGATAAAAGATGGCTCTTACTTGGGTAAAATCAGCCCTAAGTCTAACCTTTGAAAAGAACCAATGCTATTTTTTCACCTAATTTCGTCAAAATTGTAGGAATTCTGTGAGCAAGCAAATAATAATGATTACGTACTCGTTATTATTTGACGTATGACAAGGTCATAATTTTGTACCTAATTGTAATTTGAATCAACGCCTTTTTATGTTTGACGATAGTTAGCGCCATTTTTGACGGCGTGCGTTAACGTGAAATAACCCAACCTAAGTAACACAAACTGCAACAAGAGTTGAAACCCGTACAACAGGCGCGTCTAAAGATATTCCCGCTTCCCGCTTTTACCCGCTTTTCGCTCGCAATAGTACCATACCCCGTCTTCCCCTTGCTCAGCTCACCCGGGGGCCTATTTGAGCGTATTCGAGCTCGCTAGCTAATTGAGTCGACTCTCCTCCTGATTGTAGACTGAGAACAAAACTATAGTTTTATTTTATTTTTTCTTTGAGATTAGTTTTAATATAAAATGTGGCGAGACTCCATATCGATGTGGATTTTTGTAGGTATTGAAACTGTCTGAGATGGTGTATTTATGAGTATACGGTTTATTAATGTATACAGGGTGTCACCAACATCGACGCAAACTGTAACCATGAATTCAGCACATGATTTCCGCCAGCCTGTATTACAAGAGTTTTAATACAATCATGGTTTTGTACTCTGTGATCTAAAGTAAAAGTACGCAGTGCTGCACATCCCTACCCTATTTCAAGTTAAACAACTTTATTTCAATGATTATTAAGTTGATTTCAGAGTAACTAGCACTATTGACAAAGCTATAAAATGTTTGAAGTTGTAGCGTACACTGAACTTTATTGTGTAGGAATTAAAGTTATTTCTCCATTAATCCATATTTGTTTACATTTTTGGCAAATAAATCGCGAATGTAAGGTACAATATTTTTTTACCTCAGTTCGAGACGCGACGACGCATAAAAGAACTTTTATTTTGATCATATCTGTAAGTTTTCAATGACCCAAACCGCGTTTCTCAACACGGTTATAGGACCACAACAAAGATTCAATTTTTCTTCACCCTATTCATTTCTTAACATAAAGGAACCCACATCAGCATGCACCCGGCTACTCTTCCTACTACGGAAATTCACAGCTTTGACTCTAGACCCACATTAGATTCAAAGAAAATCGGACAATATACTGGACAGTTAAATAATAGAAAATAAAATCTATGTATAAATATAAGTACTTGTATTTACGTCACGAGTTGACGAAGGGACGAACGGATGGATTGAAGAAGGACCAGTCTCACGATAAAGGTGCTTACAAAAGGACCACAAAAAAAAAAACAGAAAATAAATAGAAAATATTGCTAACAGAAAGCATCAAAATACTAAGCCCTGGCTAGAGGGCTTAATTTATTGAGGCACCTACAGGCAAGCCTGGTTAAACAGCCAACAACCTTGGTTGATCTGCACGATGCCATATATAAAAAAAAAAAAACAAGAAAACACAAGAATCATCAAGTTTGTCTAGTTGTCTACAATGACTTCTTTTGGGTCTGTCCCTTCCTCAATTAGACACGTGACGTAAATACAATTACCACCTTCTGTTACTGCATTGCATATGTGCATCGTGCGCTAAGCAGTAGCTGGACAGAACTAGGCAGATTCGATTACCATATGATAATATAATCTACCACGGTCCACCGACAGCTTAGTTGTCTGATACGCAATCTGGCATCATGTATTAGATCGAGACTGTTCCATCTCGACTGTGGGTGTTGTGCTAACTAATAGAACATCAACTAATCTGACTATACAGTGTAAGCGAATTTGGTTTTGGACAAGTATTGACATTGTCAAGCACCCCAATTGCGTAAGCCGCAAAAATATCGCGGCGGAGTCTGTTCGTGCACTGGATTTTCAACGCACTACCTAGCGCCGAGAGTTGAAAATTTAACAGTGTGGTTTTTTGACGCGCTGGGATGCGCTCTGTCGGATTCTCAATGCTCGGCTCAACACCGAGAGTTGAAAATCCAGTGCACGATAAAATACCGACGCCATGTTATTGCGTCCGTGCGAACGTCGGCTAACACACTTTCAATCGAAAGATTCTGAAGGAAATTGCTAATCCGCTGGTTCATGTTTAAAAAATTTCTCTGCTCACCAAAAAAAATAATGCCATGAATATGGTTGAACTGTCAAAATGAAAGGCATTGCCACTGTATGTTATGCAAATATCCTGCTGGTCTCCACTCCAGCCACTTTTAGGATCCATCAGCTATCCAGCCAGTTCAAACGCTCACGAAAAACATTGTCACTGTCATAATCTTTTCCCAAGTCTAATATGGTTAGGAGTGTAACTTCTCAATTTATTTGTACTGCGTTACAAACGGTCCAGTATCAAATGCCGATAAACACATTCGGGGTCCGTTTATTGAGCGACGTGTAGGGTCACGGGTTCGATTCTCGTTTCAATTTGTTGGAACCGCTTTATGTCGCGTCCCCTGTCGAAGTCGCAGATTCATATAATTAAATCAGTTTCCAGTGGTTTTTGGGTACAACTTTGTAGTTTGGGGAAAAATGGTTCAAATTAATGGGTTAAATGTTTCGAGGTAATTTCTACCTTTACCTTTTTAGATCAAAGTAACCGATTGAAGGAATCGTGCGGCCAATAGGTGCCTAATTGAACAAAAATATTTCAATATTGTTGCTATTGATCATAAATAAAAGGATTACTGGTTGTAGTTTTTTCTGGCACGCATTTTAAACATTTTCTGTGGTTTTATGATTTTGCTTCTGTAGGATCATGGATGTTTCCATGTCTCTTACTTTACTTGTTTGATTGGAATTAATTGCGTAAAGTGCGAGTTTAATCCTAAATATACGAACTATACTCGTAATAATATATATACAGATCGATAGAAAAATAAAAACTGAGTAAAGCAGTATCAAAAAGTCATTTTCGCCCAAATGTCCTTTACGACCTTTGAGCCCAGAGGTATCGATATTATACATGCGAAAGTGAGTTTGTTTGGTATGCTTTCACGCTGAAACGGCTGAACGGATTTGAATGAAATAAGGCACATGGGTAGACCATGACTTGTAAAAAGTTCATCCTGGATCGCAGACGAAATCACGGGCAACAGCTAGCTCTTATATTTTCAAAATTTATATCGAAATGCTGAATCAGCTTTAATCGTTCTTCGTCCTTCACACCTTACCTACATTGTTTACCATATTAAAAGCTAATTCACGACTTGAATGCAACAGCGCAGCCAATAAAGCCTCGTCTAGATACAACTGTAATCAGCGCACAAAGATACAACTTCTCAGCAAACAAAGAAGCCAACATTAAGCTGAATACACACCGCCGCTAATCCGCTCCGGTTGTAAGTTGTAATGCGCCCGACCGCGTCGAAAAGTTGAGCTACACCCGCCCTCTTGATATTAAACCCGTTTAGTGCGGTTTATACTGGCTTTATTATATTAGCGCGTCGACGCTTCGCTGTGAATTCGGCGGTTTAATTAGAAACGTAGCGATATGAACGGTTTAGAGGTGAGAGTGAGCACTGTGTGTACTCGGCGTTAAGTCTGCGGATTTGTTTAATGTATGGAAGGATTACTTGTGATATTCGGATTGTTGAGTCGATAGTTTGTGGGTCTGAGTTGGGAAGTTAGGGTTTTTGTTTGAAGGTGAAGCCGAAAGTGAAGGTTTGGGGGATTTTGACAGGAATGGTCACTGAACTCGTTGTTAAAATCGTTATTTTTTAATTAAAATTAAAAGCAGGATAATTAATGTTTACATACACACATATATAATCAGCCAATTATGTTCCCACTGCTGGGACATTAGGCCTCCTCTCAGTGAGAGGGAGTGGGCCGTAATCCACCACGCGGGCCCAGTGCTGGTTGGCAGATGTCACATATCTTCGAATTTTTGGTTCTAGGACATGCCGGTTTCCTCATTAATTAATGTTTCGTTGATATAAAAAAAAAAAACAGAAATTCATTTGTTTAAAAAAATCCACTCAATCGCTCCATTAGATTCGGTGTTTTACACACGAGTCATCCTATAACGGTTCCGTTTTTACATTCGGACGTACGGAACCCTGAAGAGTCACCAACTTGCAAATCAGGATCTGTAGGAAAAGTTTTTTCCAATGGTTTTTCGTACCCCGTCTGGAATATTTATTTTATCTCCGAAGTCGCGAGCAGGTGAGGCATTTCACATGAAAACCTTTTAATATGATTTATAAGTTTTAACGAAAAGGTTTCTGGCTACTTAATGCCTTGAAAGCTTTCAATGTTTCTGTTGGAGATACTGTTTGAAAAGTACTTTTTCGTTTTAATTTTTTTCGTACTCGTAATTTAATTCGTCGTAATTTAACACATTGATATAAATGGTGATAGCAAGATTAATGGATTTTACGATTTTTTGATCTGGTTTACATTTTTTGAGTTTGATTTACGTAGAGGTATATGTCCTACTTTAGAATTCAAGAGGTCATTCACGTTCTATGATAAAAATATTTAAGTTATTTAGAACCAAAACTTGTTACAAATTCACTACAATTGTAAAATTTTGTACAAAGTTTGGTAAGTTGTACCTAACTAATAGTTCTCAGTGAAAATAGAAAACTTAATTTTTTAGTTTTCCTGGAACGTTGTTGTCTAAGTTTTTTTAAGGAAATTAATTTTCGTTATCTGTCCATTTATTTTCGTATCAGATATTGAAAAAACCAAAGATTTAAATCGTTTGATTCGCCCTACCTCGTCAAAAGATAGTCGCGTTTCTGTTTCGTTTTGACCTCTAACACACAATGACTCAGTGATTTGACTTTCTTGATTGTGTCATGGAAACGCTGTTTAATTATGTGTGAGCTCACTTTTCTCAGTATGGACACTTTTTCTGAGGGCGAATTCAGCGATTTAAATCTTTGGAAAAAACGCACCCCTCAGTAATCAATGTAGTATTTATTGGTCATGAAGAAAGATGGGCCACTGCAATTGTAGCTATTGTACAGCAAGACACACTGGCTCCGAACTACACATAATAATAATAATATATTTTTACTAATGTTTTTACGTCTTCGCATTTAACGACTTTGTTTTCTTGTTCCAGGTACATAAAAATCTTCAATTCGCACAGCGGTGTTCGATTTTATTGTCGAACGAATTAGGGTAACGTTTTAGTGTGGCGATTAATGTACTCGTAAAACCTGTTGGTGTGGAGTATGCCTAAGGATGGGTTTTATTGCATGTAAGTCAGTGGGTATTTTGGAAGAAATTCTAGGAAAATCGTACTGAAGTGGATGGTACAGGAAAATTATTGTTTACTTTTTTTTTGGACTTAAGGGCTTGATGTGTCATGTCGTAAACTTGGCCCATCTCGTACTTTTTCTAGATACAGTCCTACTTGACTATTATCGTTTAATGGCCCGTGTACACGTACCACAACCACACCACATCGCAGCGACAAAATGTGGGCGAGCAGTGGTTACCTACGTGTGAATACCGTCGCTGCAGCTTCTTGCAGTTGCGTTGTGGTAACTTAAAAAAATTCTATGTGGTTGCGTTATCGGTAGTAGTTGCGATATGGTTACGTTGTGGCTAGTATTTGTAGACAGACAGATCGACTCCGGCTTGCCAAGTTTTCGATGTGGCCGGCTGCTAGTACGCGGTCTCGCTGGTGGTTGCGTTTGTGGCTGCGACGTGGTCTTGATGTCATCGGTATCGCCCACACAGTTGATTTTAACGGCCAAATGTAGTCTGTGTGAATATACAATTAATTTTCATTCAAATTAGTCACGTATTGTCTTTTTGGTGCGTGTGATCGCGCCCTTAAAAGCAGCAACTTTTCGTCGTAATAATTTGTATAAATATTTTTTTAAATGGATTGCCGACATTCTGTTATAACTTTACTATTTACTAGTAACTTAAGTTTAAGTTAAGTTTAAAAACTTGTTACAACAACAGCCATAGTTTTTGGCAGACTGCTTGTACACACACCTAGCTACAGATAAACGGAAATTACATTTTCATAATAACTAATGTGAGCACTTACACAGTAGATTCTCCAGCTAGCTACTTTGCGAAGAAATATTGTACCGCACCAAAAACAGGTAACAACAAAAACTAATGCGAAGATAAGTTCACATTAGTGCCGCTCGATTCAAAATCCGATAAATATCCGCCCGAGCAATACTCAACGAAAATATCCGCCGGCACAAATTACTTGAGAGTACAATACAAACTGTTGAGATGTTTTCTCGGATACTCGTATATTATCTCGTTGTAGGCAATAGCCCCTAATGTGGTACATTACGAGAACTAATGTAAATGTGTTTGTGCGCCATTATTGCACGGCCAACCGTTTTACTGAGGGGCTGTTTTATAGACAAGCCAATGTAAGGGAAACTGATGTGCTGGGAACATTAAATAAGTAAAAATATCCGCGCATTGTGATGTTGTAGGTATAATACTGGCCAGATCCGTTTTGATAAGGACTGAATTCTTGCTATGCTGCATAAGAATATAAACATTTTTATTAATTTTAAAAATTATTTTCTCTCTTCTGTAGTTATATTTTTTATCTGCTTGTTTTTTAAATTGGTTGGTATAAGTAGAAAACTTAACAAAGTGATTCATGCCTATAGCTACGCATAAAATTGAAACAAACATTCATAAATTGCACAAATTGATTAAAAAAACTCAGAATTTAATTTTAAAACTGGCTTTCATTAATAATTTAAAGATGTTGTTTTTATTATACACTGTCGTATCAGGGTCGAATTGAGCTTTTATAAACTTTTAGTTACAAAATGAATTAAAATATTTACCTGGCTGTAACAAAATTTCAGTTACCAAGCCAATCTCATATCTATTAAACATCTCAGTGATTCCGGTTATCGTATCCGAAATATCCGAACCTACGTGACCGCACATCCGCACCGTAACCGCAGCGGTTGTATCTAGTATAGCGTTCACTTGGCTTTAATTAACTAAATAAATACTTAACTTGTGGAGGGGTCAATCTACCGATATTAAGGTTACTAAAGTATGTATATTTATGGTGAAATACTCAGAAGAAAAGTGCAGAAATTAATTCGAATGAGCAGCTGTTAGGGAAATTAATTCAATTAAGGGCTGAGTTTTCCATCTCTAGACAACTTTTATTCGAGGAATGAAATTGACATTTGACAGTTTTTGTATGAAATAACTGTCAAAATTTAAAAATTATTCCTCGTTTAAAGTTATCAGATGATTGAAAAATCAGCCCTAAGAACGGTTTCGCACTACATCCGATCCGAATCCAAGAAATGCCGGTCCGAAGCGACCATAGTCCTATTTGTATGAGGGGTTGCGCGCTAGATCCGAACTCTATCCGTCCGAATTTAGAACATTCCCAATTCGGATTGAAGTTGCATCTTTAATTCGGATTCGGATCGGATGTAGTGCAAAACCGCTCTCAAGTCAATTTGCCGTGTCATAGCCATTTCATACAACACACAACTGTCAAAGAATGACGGCTTAAATTAGAATATGCGGCAATTTAAGAAGATAGTTAATTTTGCTTTAATAATAGTATATATGTCATCATTAGTATATAGATGTAGACTAGTATAGAAGATGTATGCACGACAGTATAGTCCTGTCTGCTGCTTCTGAGACATCGGCTTGATGGTGTATAACATAACAGTTTGATAAAAAACCAGTAGGTATTACCAGCTTAACGATTTACAGGCAGTAACGTAATAGGTACTTTCTTTTTGTTTTTAATGTAGGCAGGTAATGACTGCCACTTTTCTCCGATAATAAGTCGACGTACTAAGTGCATACTCTAATGGTAGACTTTTGCACTAATCTAAGGAAAAATGTGTACTTGTGCGGCCAACAATGACCACGAGTTAAAGGGTAGTTACCGACATGTAGTTGTTTTATATTAAAAACGCAACTATGTTGACCACAGCTGGTTGTCAGTATTACAATATCAAATGAAGCTTAAGAACTAACTTCTTAAGAGTGTCCATGTAGATTCTTGCCCGTTCTTCTCTATAGGAGCCGGAGGAAATGGAGAACTAGTTATATATTTCTTACCGACCAACTCATTGACAATTCAAAAGTGCCTCTAATTGGATTAATTGAAATGAATGCTTTGGGTCTGAGTTTGAATAAAGAACTTTAGAAGCAACAATAGCCTAGGATTCACCATCAGACCGGCGCGGCGAGCGAGCGATCGTGTGTTCGAACCGTCACACCATTGTCGTTAATTTGTTACAAGTATGTATTAGGTTGGTTGGCGGAGTTCAGGAATTAACTTAATGTGCATTTAGGCTGCTTAGACCCGCTTACCACTACAAATCATTAAAAGCGTTTAGCACTAAACATATTTAAAACATAATTATTTCTCTGTCATCTTCAAACGATTGACAGAAACTGAACGATGTTTAAAATAAAACATCGCTCTGTACTGACAGCACTGTATATTCATTTACATTCGGTAATTACTTTAACTCACACCCTGACTTGTTACTTGTTAATTTTTTTTTTTATGAAAATCGATTACTTTTACCATGTTTGTAAATATGTGAGCACCATGTATCTATCATATAATTAATTTATATGTCATGGTTTCATTTGTAATTCTTTTATCTATTGTGGTATAGTAATTGTATTTTAGCTGCATCGTCTTCACATATTAGGTATATAATTAATGTATGCGAAATATTGTAAAACATTTTAAAAGAGTAACTGTGGAGTTTCTTAGGGGCGACTAGAATCAGTTCTATTTTATTGCATGTTTTGACGTTCAAAAGGGCCTTTTATGTGCCTATTTGAAATAAATGCTTTGACTTTGACTGGCAGGTGGCTTAGCGCCTGAGCCTAACGAGTCACCTTGCGAGTAGCGAAGTGAAACAAACTCTTTAGAATTTTCGCAACAAGCCGCATTGCGCGCTTAGCGTGTATATAAGGATGTTAAGTCACCAGCACCCTAATTGCGTAACACACTATCAATCGGAATCTGAATCATTTTGAAGCAAATTGCTAATCCATTGCTTCATAAGTTCGAAAAATTTGTCTGCTCAACACTTAAATAACGCAATGTATGTTGTTGAATTGTCAAAATGAAACCGATTCCGATTGATAATGTGTTACGCAAGTGCCCCGCAGGCTTTAGGCGCTAAGCAAGCCACCTGTCAGTACATACGTAGCCAAAGCATGTTCCTCGAAGTTGTATAATAATTTCGATAAAAATCTAAAATTTCACTCATACCCAGATTCACATCAATGTCTTCTAAACTCAAGTTAACGAGAAAACTACCACAAACTAAGAAAACATAAAAACTAAAATCGTCCGACAATTCTCTAGACTGTAGTTTTTTTTTTCAAACTTTCATCCCCTGAGATTTTTCACATCTTTTTTTTGCTTTTTCAACTTAAAACTTCATTCTCTTAGAGGTAACTTGGAACACTAAAACAACACTTGTTTATTCTTAACTTTGAAGTAAGTTCGTTCGCCGAAAATAGCTGCTTAGTCTTCAGGTGCAGCCTTTTTGATATTCATTGTTGACGGTGGAATAATTCTATGAAATATTCGGAAAGAAGTTAATTAATTTTGAAACGCTTTTATACGTTTTTTTTTTTTTGTAAGCGAAGAGTTTAAATTTTGTGAGCCATAAGTTTAGGATGGCGTAAAAACAGGTTTATCTCTGCTCAAAATCATGTTTTCTTTTTTATAAACTGCTCAACGTAAATTACACACAGCTATTAACAATTTAATTTTAGTTTTACAATTGAAAAGATAGCATCAAATTCCAAGAGCAAAATTCTAGAAGTCCATTGCTCCAACTAGTTCTCCAAAAATGTTTTGTCTTTTTTTTTAAGCTTTTTCCGAGTTCCTCTGACCGGCACCGAGGTAACTCCCTTTTCGAGCCAGCACTCTTCCATTATTCGACATAAACTTGGCTCTTAAACTTCTGGAGCAAGTTGTTCAACTTTCCATGAGTCGGATGAGAGCCGCTCAATATAAAGTTTCCATTTTCCTTGTCAAATTGTACCACTCCTTCCTACCTTGCCTTAAGATAGATTGATTATATTTAGAGTGATTCTGGATAATATTCGCTGTACTTTTTATGTTACTTTTGGCTGTCACGTTTCGTTGTTCGTTGGACACCTACTTTTTTGGATCGTTTTTCATTGTTGTCAGAAGTTTAGTTAAATTGCGGTTGGGTCCACCTGCGGCTTTGCATAGCAATAGATTCATCGACGATACAATGGACGCACACACGTCGTGATAGAGACAGAGCTATCCTCTCTCCCTCTCACTCTCTCTCTCTCTAGTTTTACTGCCACATGGTGGATGAATCGGATTTTAGTTGTTAGCATTATGTGAAAAACATAATTATTTATAAAGTTTTTCTTCTTTTTTTTTTTAATGAAATGTATCAATGTTCTTTACCTATTTAGATAAACGTTTATATTATTATTTCCACGTGTAAAAGAACAATAACACAACACTTGTACTTAAGATTGTATGTAAAACCTTTAACTAATAGAAATAAAATCCAGTGGGAAATATTTTCCCAAAAACGTTGAATCTACATAAATTATTCAGGTTTCAGATTCTATTCCTCGGACATTTTAGCTATGCTCGATTGAAATACCAGATCGGTGAAGAGGGATGTTTTATACCTTACAATATTTGACATAAGAGAAATATTAGAGATGTCGAAAGAATACGGGATGCAAACAAAATGCCGTCACGCATTCGCCAAGGTTGTATTGTAAGCGGAGATGATGATAAGCGGTAGCGGGGCGGGAAAGGACGGAATATTAATTAGAAGGTAAAATAAAAAAAAACATTCTCAAAGTTTTTTTCATTTTCACCTCATTCTTATAATTATGTTAAGCAATATACAGATTCAGCAATTAATGTTCAAAAAAACACTACCCTCTTTCTGTTCTTCGCCGCAGTCGGGAAAAAAGAAATAATTATTATGTATGGTGGAGGAGTAAAAAACATGTTGGAGAAATATGTAAAAAGTTTTACAAACGTTAAAAAAACCTACGGATTATTCAATGTAGTACAAGCGGCAGCACATCAAGCTACTACAGTATGGCAAATTTCTTTAATAGCCTTTCAACTTTATCGCTACAGCATAGGGTTCAAGGTGGATTGGAAAATTTTGACAGTTTCGGGTTGCTTGATGTGCTGGCGTCTGTACAATGCTAACGTATTATTTTCATACCATAACATTACGAAGAGCAAACCGCTAACCCTTTAACTTTCCTCAAACTATCACACCAAACCATAAACATAATACCCAAGCACCATCGGGAATCTCATTCACTCACTCATTGTACGTACTGAAGGGTTTTTCCGTAATTTTTCCTCATACCACAATGACCCATAGATTTGTGCCTTCCTCGCGGTGCATTTGGGTTAGTTGCTTGTACCTCACAACCCCTTGAGACCTCCAAAGAGTTCAACATCCTTCACTGACTAACTTCCCCTCGCGTAGCATAAAACTGTCTATGGTTGGAACGGTTCGTGTTTTGGAAGAATGTGATCTTATTGAACTCTGGGGAGCTTTTGATTTATTAATTTTATGGAGTTTTGTTTGTTTGAATACCACTTGCAATTAATGATGCTGATTTGTGAAATTGAAGAAAGGCTATTGGGAATTTTAGAGATCATAACAAGTAAAAGATATAGTTTTTGTTTGTAATAATATTGTTATCAATTCAATTTATCAATATTACAATAAAAAATCTCCCGGCGAATGAATACCCGCTCTAAACCCCTTACTAATAAACGTATTATATCAGATGAATAGTTACATACCGATTTCTCTCTTTCAGTCGTCAGTAATTTGACTTTCAAAAGAAGAAGACAACGCGTTGTGTAACGATACAGACGTTATACAACGTTTATTAGTAAGGGGGTTAGTGTTGCGTGTACGGAGGAGTAGGAATCGAACGAAAAGCTTAACTTAAGTTTACATTCACCGCTTCCCCGTTAAAACACATTAAATTAAAATAACAAAGTAACAAAGATTTATTTAAATCGCCTACACTTTAACCTAACCTTTACGTCAGCGTAACTCGCCCGAGATAAATGTGGTCATACTTTACGCACCGCTTTTAAGGTGCAAAGAAACTCTCCCCGTTTGGGGGTGGAAAGAAATCTAGTCGCATACGAGATTCCCCCCTGTCGGTAACATTTGAATGTGGTGTATTAGTGAATGGTTAGATTTATAGCCACCGTAACGACAACCGTCCTACGATTTATGATAGGGCGCGCACTGTGTACGCAGCGGGTAGGTACGGACGTGGAATGTAGAACCGTGGAAGAGTAATCTCATTAGTATGTGCATATTAGTAGCTGTTTATCGATGTCCTCTTGTTGCTGTGCCGGGCTGCTGTACAAGGGCATTTCTCCCGCTTTTCCTGTTTACCAGTTTTATTTAGATCGACCCCTCTGTCTAGTCGGCCTCCCTAACTTCTTAGGTGGGCATTCATTTTATTTTTATTCAATTTACTGCTATTCCTCGTTTTGTTATCGGTTGCATCGTGAATTTCTTGTTTATTGAAAGCTTTTGTTGTGTTTTTCTATTGTCTCTGTTCTGTTTATAGAAAATATTATGTACACAGAATATCTGTACATGGTGGTTTCAAACATATTTCTCGAAAATACTCGTAGAATGTATAATCGATTCCTTTGTATGTTTCGTTTTGTTTATATTAAGTATATATATTACAAATAAATAAAATATATACAATAAAAACTTGTCAAAAATGTAGGGAAATTTAGAGGTAGTTTTACAGATTGAGACTGAGATCAGACTGTGAACGTCATACAAATGAAATATCTATGGTGAACGTTCTTAAAATAACGAGAATTGCCCCTCTGGAGTTTGATGAAAGTTACAACTAACATGAAAGAAAATTAGCTCACTAATTACCTACTGTTCCTTTCACGTACCCAAAGACGTTATATTCTCTTTGTACATACCTCACTAATCCCAACCTCTATATTCTAAGTACCAAGGTACATACCCTGAAGGTATAAGTACATCACGGTTCATGTTTTACGAATGTGTACTTTCTTGCTGGCGGTCTTAAACCCGGTCCCTGGTACATTTCATGTCACGCCGTGATTTATTTAACTCGATAATATTTTTTATTCAGTCCCTAAGAAGTGCTTACTCGAGACTTACGGGGATTATTTATTACGTAATTTATGGGTGTTCGTAATAAAATAAATGAACTGGTGATTTTTTTTAGGTACGCGAAATTGGTAAGGTTTGGTTTGAAGTCACAACAGCATTGGGTGATTCTCTGGGTAAGCAACAAGCCAGCGTATTGTCTTGCCTAAATATTATCAACTGAAAATTTAAAATTCATCAACGCGGTTTTATTTAGGCTTTCATTTAGGTGACAACTAGTGTTAGTGAAAATGGGCATTTGTGTCACGGACTTAATTGACTTTCTTGCTTTATACTTATATGTTTTAGCATTCAGGGGTTGGTTTTTTTTACACTAGCTTTTGCAAACGGCTTCGCCCGTGTTGCTGTCGGATATTGTCTCACGGGAACGCACTACGAGGATAAAAAGTATCCAGGTTATACACTATCTGTTTGCCAAATTTCATACGAATCCGTTGAGCTGTTTTTGCGTGATTCAGTAACATCCAAACACACAAACTTTTATATTTATAGTATGAAGTAGGATTAACAAGCCATAAGCTTCTTCAACAAGACTTCACTCTTCCTATTCGTTCGTAGCGCTACCGCTGCTGGGACAGAGGCCTCCTCTCTGTGTGAGGTAGGCAGAGCATTGCCCTATCCAATATTATACCCACCATGATACAATTGCTTACAAAATGTACTATTTTATATACACCATAAGTGCTTGGCCACACTGCAAACGCGGGTGCGGGGCGGGCGCGGGGCGGGCGCGGGGCGGACGCGGCGCGGCGTACTCAAACATAAGAACTTCATTTGAACGTCCATAGTGGGCACGCGGGCGCTGTGCTTCTCAAAGTTCGAGCTTTTTTCTAATAAAAATAAGTCTTCCTCATCCATATAAATTTTGACAAACACTGGACACGACAACACTCAGAACGAAGCCGCGCCGCTCCCCGCCCCGCGCTGTCAGTCTGGCCAAGCACTTAAATATAATTTCCGTTGCTATTATTATTTATAGTAATTAATTACATATAGGTAATGCAAGCGGTGACGGGCTGCGGTTTTGCTTAATTGAACAATATTATTAACTGAAACCATTACATTAACTTACACAACATAGGTTCTATATCATTTCTCATAATGTTTGTTCTAGTTAAGGCTTTTTCCATTTCATTCTTTATCTATACTTCACCCAGAATGTAAGGTTAGAGAGATGGTCCAGTGGTAACGGCCGCGACTTGCGAGTTGTAGGTCGTGGGTTCGAACCCAAATAGGCGCTTTACTTTGTGTAAATCTTTTCATCACCACTGCTCTCAAAACGGTGAAGGAAAACATCGTAAGGAAACCGACATTTCCAAGAACCAAAAATTCGAAGACATGTGACATCTACAAACCCGTCTTGGGCCCGCGTGGTAGATTACAGCCCGCTTCTTCTCAAAGGCAGAAGGCCTGTGTCCCAGCAGTTTGAACATTATAGGGTGATTATGTTATTATGCAAGGTTACCAGGGCCATGTCGGATTAGCTACTTATCACTTTGTTAATCGTCAAATGAAATACCTTTTCTTCAACGTACACTTTCACGTAGATGAATGCAAGCCACGATGGTTTCTAGGTTTGAGTCAGTGGCGGTCGACAATTAGATAGTCCTATGAACAGCTATGGACACCTTGGTAAACCATTAATGATAAGCAAATCGACCATCATTGGTAGTCTTCGTGTTTAGCACTTAATCTTGCTACCTGCCTAGAGTAACTTTAGTCTATTGAGCCTTTTGTACACACACGGTTTTCTTTTTTTCTTGCCATTTAAAACTGCGGTTTATTCGCCGTGTCGGTGACGTTCTTCAGTGTTATAAGCTTGTTGACAGACACGTTTTTTTTTTCTACCGCGAGGTTTATACGCCGTACCGTAATGAAGACTGTGCCGTGTATAAAGAGCCTTATAGTTTATACCTCGTTTTTCAACACAACATTAACCCTGCTAACACTGTACTCAACATAACTTCCCGCTAAATAATGTGGTATAATTCGCACCATTTCTAAAACATATACCGTTTAGTGGGTGTTAATATAGCCTATCATAAATGCAGGCGGCCGCGTAGCAACAATCTAATAACTTCAAATGAAATAAGGGCCGGTTAAGCGGGACGTTAAGTCGGGGTCAGATGGGTAAAGTTGAAAAGGCGAGTGCTAGTTTCAAATGCTACTTAGATTTTTATTTATGTTTAAGTTTTGAGAGAATTTTCAATCAAAGTATGGGTGGAGATCTAGATGTCAAAATAAGATAAATGTAGACAACTTATTTGTTTCATTAAAGTTTGAATAATATTCAGTAAGGTCTGGCCAAAATATATAAATCTAATATTTTATATATAAAAATCTCGTGTCACAGTGTTTGTAATCGAACTCCTCCGAAACGGCTTGACCGATTTTTATGTTTTTTTTTTTATATTTGGTAGGTCTGGGAATAGGTCGTAGGCTATTTTTTATACCCCTAGGCGATGAGATTTTTTTGGAACTTACGCGGGTGAAATCACGGGGCGCAAATAGTAATATATATTATATGGATAAATCGTTTATCTTGGTTCTCACAAAAGACATGGCACAGCATACAAAAACACGATTAAATAATAACTAATTGCATGAATGTTAGGAAAAACCTACAAGGTGCCAATAAACAAATAAAAAAACAAGGAAACAAGACATATAATATTGTGATGACACTATTGGCACACTTTGAAATACTGGAATAACGAACACTCAAAGTGCGGTGTGTGTGTCTTATTGTTTGTTGCACTAAATGGGAGTCCAGCTCAGCATGTGTCAGGCAAATATATGAGACGCTGATATTCTGCTGGATCCCTGCAGTTGTAAATCATCAAGATTCAACGACAAAGATATATGGTAAAATCAGTAAAAAAAAACCTACCAAGGTTTAAACTACAGTGCTAAAAGTCCAGTCCCTACACGTTGGACGCATCTGCATTTATGCAGGCTCACATTAAACGGTACCAGTACTAGCAGAAAGTGAACTATTACAGTCTGAACACGCCCCAACTGCTAGTGTTCGCCTGCTGTTGGGCGAAATTTATTAACGCGTCACCGGCGTAAATCGCCACCCTAACACGATTCAATCGCGGCTATCATGCATATTTGTGTGTTGAGGACTTTATTTTTGCTTATTTTTTGTGCTTTAGGTGGTAAGGAAGTATCAGAAAAATATTTTGAGGAAAAGACAACATACCAACCTAGGAATATATAATACAGCTGCTATAAAGATTACAAAAATAACACAGAAAATCAATCAATAATGAACCTAAAAAGTAATAAAAAGAAAAAAATATTTTGATAGTTACTGAGAACTTAATAGTTGAATTAAACATGGGTAAACAGTCCATTGAATCGTTGGTGATTTTAGGGCTGATTTTTCCAATGCAAGATAATTTTATCGGAGGAATAATTTTGAATTTTTGACAGTTTTTCAATGCAAAAACTGTTAGACGTCAACATTCCACGATTAAAAATTATCTGTTGATTGAAAAATAAGTTCAATCGACCCAGTTTTCAGTCATGCAACAAATTGAACAATACTCGTTAGTTAAATGTACGCATATGAAGACATATTGACCTGCTAGTAATTTCTATGACACTATTCCAGATGGCAAACACGACATCTATGAAAACTAAAACGTTATTTGTAGCTAAGACTAACCACATACTAAGCCTCGTTTAGCACAAGCCAGTGCAGCTCAACACATGTAATTACTGACATGCTTGCTATTTGGCTGGCGTCCAAAACTTATTGGTATCACATTTCTGACCAATACCATTAGCAAGTACTATCGTAATGTTAATCACCGACTGCTATCGCTGTTGTATTTCCTCCATCATTGGTTCCGTTACAGTTTGTATTATGGCACGATACCGCAATGCCACAGAGCAATTAAAGTTCCACTTTCAGTGGTATAAACCATTTAATCTTGATGGTATTTGATTCGATGTCACTGATACAAATGTCTAAATTAATACAATCATATCAGCTGTAATAACATCTTCATCGTTTCAACCTAACCGCAGACTGATATCTCTAACTGCAGAAGACTGGGTGGGACATAAAACCCTAACTAGTTTGTCTCGTCATAATTACACAACTACTCTCATAAAACATTTGATCGTCTGTACCTACATGTTACAAGTCTGTGACATATTACAATTTCACTTCGATTACCTTCAACGTTTTCTAAACAGAAGTTGTGTACCTACAGTGTAAGGTGTATTTTCCTGTAGCAATATTAGTAGGAGATAGTCAAGCCTAGTCATCGATGTCGAGTCCCCTTTGAGTTCATCTCACTTTACTTAAGTCAAAAAGAGCGCCAAGTATCGGAAAGTTATTAAAACACGGCTGTAACAGGTGCTTCAAAGAAAAACTTGTCAAAAGAGATATCCGCGTTTAATACAATATTCCTTTTCAACCCCCCGTCCACCCCCCCTTAGTTCTCCTTGGCTATCAGGGAACCCTTTAGACGGGAATCCGAGATCTCTTCGCCTAACTTAGATACAGTGATTTGCATAACATGAAAGTTACCATAGTAAATACCAGGGTGTTTCATTTTTTAAATTACTTTTATTGAATTTGAAAGTCAAGTGTATCTGTATAAAACGCACTTTGTAAAGTGATATTGACTTATCTTGAAATTATGTTCATCTTGTAAAATAAGAAGAAATTGCTTATATTTTATTCCATCGTCATATGAAAGTTAAATTACGTATTTCATTCCAAATACCTATCAACGCCTTTGATATGCAAGACTCTAAATAAAAGTGCTGCCATTTCTGATTCATTTACTCTGATCAAATCAAATTCTCCATAAAACAACGTAGCATTCCCGTAAAGTCAGATAATAAGAATAGCATATTATACCGTAAATATTGACTTGCGAAGAACACAGTATTCATGAAACACGCCCACGATACGACCCATATCATATAATAATATACCATCTCACCTAAATTGTAATGAACTCCAAAAGTAAGAGTTTGATAATTAAATTTATATTCGAGCTATAAGATGAGTTTTTTTGTTTCATTAGACGATTTGTTTCCAACAATTTTATACCGAAAGCGACGGGGATGCGACCAATGTCCTTGAAACTTTCACATTTTTGAGGTAAAATTCCCTAAGTGAAGGAATTAAGGGCCGAGGGAATCTCATTATACGTGGTAATCTCATAATATTAGCTATATTTTTGGTCGGGTTCCACAAGGCCGTATCTTAGGGCCTTTGAAATTTATGACTCTTGGTTTTATGCCTGTTCAAACACATTTACTACAGTTTTACGCAAAGTTTGAAAACTAGCTGAAGTATTTATTGGCTATTAAGAGATACACATATTCAAATAAATTACTGCCATAGTGTTAGAACATATTCAATTCTTCTACAATCAATCAAGTTGAGTTTCCAAGGCAAACTATATTTAGGTAGGTAACTGATGTTAACATAATCAGTAAGCCACAAATGCCCGCCTATAATCTACAATTTGACAAACTAGTATATAATATACTGAGTATGTACTAGAAACAATGAAAGAGACAAACACCATATGAACAAAGAACGTAAATGTTCCATACACCTAATATGATTGTTTCGTCAGGGCGACACTAATGTCAGCTTTGTTTGTACTTGACACAAATACACACGAAAATAACATGTGATACCCTTTAATGGCTTAAACTATATCTTATAGAAATTGGAGTCGCTTTGGTGAGCTAATGTGTGAACGTCTACTATTTTCTGGATATTTATTTAATTTATGTAGATTGTATTTTGGATTATGAGCTTATACGCGTATCGCTGTCAATCAAAATTTGAAACAGTATCATGTAGCTCACCAATTACTGTAGTAACACGAATATTATGGGCATTTCGCTTCATTTCTTCATCATCTAAATAAAATACTTCTTGTATTTTGGCACTTTTAGCAATTCAAGGCTTTTTTTGAACCAATAATAATACGGTTAAGGAAAGAATCTGAAGTTTCAATTGTCGTCTCAATATTTTGCTGTCATGCTTCAGATTTCTCATTCCTTTGTGTCAGAAAATTGTTTAGATTCCACATGAATAAAAACCGCTTGTCCTATCTGAACCCTGACAGGCGCTTTACTTTTTGTAAATTATTTCATCACCACTGCTCTCAAAACGGTGAAGGAAAACATCGTGAGGAAACCGGCACGTCCTAGAAGCAAAAATTCGAAGACATATGACATTTACCAACCCGCACTAGGCCCGCGCGGTGGATTACGGCCCACTCCCTCTCACTAAGAGGAGGCCTGTGTCCCAGCATATAGGCTGATTATGTATGTATGTATGTCCTATCTGAACATTTACCACATGTCATGGTCGTAGGAAGTAAAAGAATGTTAGATACAAATCAGAGAGTAACTAGGCAGGAAATGGCGGATTTAGGGTCATAAAATTCGTAGGTGTACATGCGGGCAGGCTGCTTTTTATAGCATGACCAAATCCTTCACTTTACCTCACTTGAAATAGTTTTCTTTACGTGTTACGTCCCTTTCTTTGATTTACTTGGTAGCTAAATGTTATTGGATCTGGATTGGGAAAGTTTTAAGTGAAAAAGGAAAGCAATGATTGTCATTATTTCAGGCCCCAATAACAACGGTAAGAGAATTAGTGCCAAAAGAAAAAAAAATAACACACAAAATATTTTGTTTTCACAAAAAAAACAGCTCTCTCGACCTCCAAGATTTCAAGATATAACCATATCAATAACGTTCATCGCGTGGTTTCTTTTGTTAATCGCAAAGTACACGCAACTTTCCAAGGTCAAATATTGAACGATGTGAAAACCCGGATTATACTCGTAAAATGTGAAAAATAGTACGCGAAGTCAAACAAACATCCATAATTTCTGCCCCACTGCGACAAAAGTTCGAAGATGTGTTTTGATTTTTCATATTTATCGTCTAGCTGCTATGTGTCTCTGAACAGAATATTTTATCTTTTTTAACAAACACTTCTAGCTGGCTGGTTTTAGTTTTGTTTAGAGATTTGTCTTCGGCACAAACCTCTATTCTACTATCTTTTGCCATATACCGTTTTATTATTTGCATTATGTAGTAAGCACTGTCGCGTTTTCCAAGAAAAACATTTCTCCACATTTTATTCTTTCTAGCACTTGGATATCAATCTTTACTATGAGTAGTGACTCGTAAGTAACAAAAACAACACCCAACTTAAGGCGCTATGGTAGCCCGTGAAATTCAAACTTTCCTACGTTTTTTGCAATTTACAGGTCAGTGTCAGGTTGTATATTGATTAACTAGCTTTTGCCCGCGACTTCGTTCGCGTGGAATAGTGACTTCCGGCAGATTTTTGGTTTTACCCACATAGTTCCCGATCTCGCGGGATCGCTTTTTTTTTTTTTTTTTTTTTGTGGATGGGAAATCATCTAATGACTCCTCCCGCTCTGGGTGGAGCGGAAGGGAGTGTCAGACTCTTACTGACTAAAACCCACCCGTGTTCCTTCCTTAGCCCTTTATGTTCCGGGGCAGCGGTAACCCTTTCGGACGATCCCGCTACCCCGGCAGGCTTCGGCCCTGGCGGGCCCCTTCCTTTATGCTGACATCTCTGCGGGATCGCTTCAAAAATGAAATGTGGAAGATATTCTAGGGAACTCTTCAACAATCAACATAATGAGCCAATTTTAAATTTACGAAACGATCAATCCACAATTCCACGACAGTACCGAAGCGCTCGGCCGATACCCAACCAAATGCGTGTAACGAAACCATAGCGCGATCTATTTCGATCCCAACGCCATCATCGAGCATAGTGACAACTCGGATTATTTATTAACCGACTTCAAAAAAGGAGGTTCTGTATTCGACCCGTATGTATGTATGTATGTATGTATGTATGTTTGTTTGTCCGCGATTTTCTCAAAAACTAATGAACCGATTTTGATAATTCTTTCACTAATGTGATCTACATACTTTCAGGAAGGTTTTAGTATATAATACATTATATAATTATTCTTATGTACGATGTTATATGCATAAATGTACTGCATCTCCGGCATTTCTATGCGAATTTTGATGATTCTTCTAGTCGGTGTCTTCAATTCCTCAATGCACTAGTGTTATTTGAATTTGTGTGGAGTAGGTACAACTAAAAAGTGAAAAATAAAAACTTTTTTACAAAAAAAACAACCGACTTCAAAAAAAACTACAAAGTGATAAATAACTTTAATTTCGGAAGTCGGTGTCAAAAAACGAAAATGCGGAACCAACGACACCGAGTTCCGAAATTAAAGTTATTTATCACTTTGTAGTTTTTTTTGAAGTCGGTTGTTTTTTTTGTAAAAAAGTTTTTCTATACTCCGTTCGGGCATTTTCTTTGTACTAAAAGTTTTATTATATTGATATTATTTTTTTCATACCTTTTTACTATTTATTTACTTTTTTCCGATGAATTAAAACAATAACATGAACCGAACTCGTGTAACGATCGACACCATTGCGCGATCACCAACTCGACATATAGTACTAATAGAATTATCTATACTCCGTTAGAGCATTTTCTTTGTACTAAAAGTTGTATTATATTATATTTTCATACCTTTTTACTATTTATTTACATTTTTCCGATGAATTTTCAGTACTGAATTGATGCCGACTCTTGACCAATAGATGGCGCTGTATGTCCGGAATAAATTTTATTTTATATTTTATTTTTCATTTTATTTTTTGTAATAAAAACTATCCTATGTCCTTTCTCAAGTTCCAAACTATGTCTGTACCAAATTTCACACAAATCGGTTCAGTAGTTTAGGCGTGAAGCAAAGACAGACAGACAGACAGACAGACAGAAAGACAGACAGACAGAGTTACTTTCGCATTTATAATATTAGTTTGGATATATGATTCGCATATATGACTTTACAGAAAATTTCAGCAATACAACTCCTTGAGTTAGAATTGGCTTCAAATGTCATGATTACATAAAATAATCATTCAATAGGGTAATATGAACTTTAAGAGTCGTATTTTTAATTTATAATTCTATAAATAAATATGTGTTACGACCGTGAATCATATTTAGATCAAAATACAACCTGATACTGACCTGCAATTGCAAAAACGTAAGAAAATTCGAATTTTGCGGGCTACCGTGACGCTTTCGCCTTAAACAAAACTTTGGTAAGAACTTAAGAAGGGGCGTATAAGCACTTTTAGCAGTCAAATACAAACGTCCATATTTTTTTCATATCCAGCCAACCGGAATGGTCCTGGAGACGGCTGGGCTATTACTTAACGATGAGAATGGCCGCGATTTATCTGCAAAGCTTTCATTGTAGGTGATGAATAGACGCTGCGCGCGTTATCGCTCATGTTTTCCCTCTAGTGGGCCAGGAGCGAGGGGTCAAGGGTCATCCTCGTTTTGACACGTTTGGAGATTCCTCAAGTGAATTAGTTGGTTAATTCGTGGGTAGGGCGAAGATGGATTCGTGATATTATTTCGTCTTTGTGAATGTTAATAAGAAGATAGATTGATGACTTCATGATCATGAGTAATAGTGTTGCCATAGAAACCATTTGGCACAGAGCTTGGTAATCTCAATAAGTTTACGACTTAGCAATAAATTGATCGTGGCTTTAAGATAGAGATTCTGGAATTCAAGACCGTTGTATAAAACTAATTAAAGTTAGATATCAAGAAGCCTAGAGTAACCCAAACAGTTACTCAAACAATAACAGCTCTATCAGATAGACTACATAAATTGGAAACTCGATAAGTCAATAGACACAATACTCGACGAGGCTCATATTTTCATTATTTTATTTGTATTGTCTATTTCTAAAAGTAATATACATTGCAAATAGAAGTATCTAACTCAACGACCTTCGATGGGTACGATCCCTTGCAAAATTTATTTATTTCGTTTTGATTTCAGTACATTGCGGCTCGTTGCCCGAGGCGAGCCGACGTACGTTCCATTCAAGAAGAAATGGACTCCTGACAGAACAAAAGAATCGATATAGATAGTCTCTTGGTAAATGAAATAGTAGATAGGCTTCTTTTCAGGAAAAATTGCTCTGGTTTTTGGAATCGAAATAATACGCGGAGAAAATACTAAGTCTGGAGATAAAACTGCTTTTTTATCTGTTTGTACAAGAGGTAATTTTTTAAATGATGGCCATTAGTCTGGTGTTTTGTGTCATAACAATATTTTTTATTTTAACTTGTAATTTATTCTTCTTGATAAATAAAGCGATGTCTTCCTAGGGATATTTCTTAATTTTTTAGTGTTGTTTACTTACCTATCTGTTATATTTTATATATTACGTTTATTTAATACTTGCCACATAATACATACAATCTTCAAAACATGTGTTGTCTGACCACAGCGTAAAAATCTCCATACCGATATTTCATATCAAAATCAAAAGTCATTTATTCAAGGCTGAGAATCAGGAGGCCTACCACAAGCTCTTAACGCGATCCATTTTAGGACCTAAACTGAACTGTTCTTCTAATTCGTACCATGACGTCAATTTAACGATTCAGTTTAGGCCATGCCATCTGCTGACAGTGATTGTCCCAAACTGAGTCGCAAGTTTTGGTTTCATTCATTTAATTTTGTACTTGTTTGGTACAATGGCGTCCATGGAGCAACTCAAGCGATGCAGTTTAGGAACCTAAACTGAAATGTCTTGTTTTTAAATCGTTTTTAATTAGATCATGGTAGGCCACCAGCACTTTTCAAACGTCAAAATTACATGACAGTCCCCTAAAACGCCCGCTCTTCACCACGTTCTAGTCCTTTTGCTGGGAATAAGTAGCGCAATAGACTGCCCAGCAGCTTACTCACTTCTCTATGTAAAATCTACTACGCTGCTGTCGTTCGCCATTTAGAGGGGTTTTATTGATTTAACATCAATAATAAAGCACTACATAACAATATCGCTCATTTAGAGAAACATCGACGTAACTGTGTTTTACCTCTTCGCTTTCCTAACGTAAATACGCTTTCTAAGTGCTTTGTCATATTTAACTCATTTTTGAGAAAAAATACATTTACGTCGATGTTTCTCCAAATGAGCGATATGTTAAAAACACGCATCAATAACCTCCAGAATCCAACTGTACAACATAACACATTTGACGACTGATAAACAATGACAGCGCAGACCTCGCAAATCCACTCGGAGCCACAAGATTAATGCTCGTGACACTTGTACGCCTGTAACTCTGCCGACCTACATATCATATGCATGAAATGAGTAGTTGAAGCGATCCCCAGGTACGGCGGACGATTCTGCTGTCGGATTTAGACTGGGTGCACGTTTGCGACTGTTTCGGCTTTTGTATAGTCTTATTTGTTGAATTCGTATTATAGTCCGCGCGGAACTAGTTGGCCACGCCTTAGGTATGTGAGCGGTGGGACGGAGGGGCGGGGGCGCATTACTCGGTACGTGCGTTGCGAACCGCCGCCTCAACCCTGTCCCCACCTAAGCCGCCAACTAGTTCCGCGCGGACTATAGGTTTCATATAAGTTATCTGTTACGTAAGTAAGAAGATACTGCTTTTTCTGGATATAGGAAGAGTAGGTATACAAGCGCAATTAGTTTAGATATTTGCATTTAGTGAATATGGAAATGATGTCCAAAGGAACCAGTCCTAGGACCTCCTCTGGACTGTCTATAAACAGATAAAAGTGAGGTTGTTTCATAGATTTTAATGGAAAACAAACAACAACATAACAATTGACTTTACCTACTGACTTATTATGCAATGAAACTAATGAGACAACACGAAATAAACTTACCTAGATAATATTCTAGAAACAAATTGAGCCTTAAGTACCATGGGATGCTCTGAGCAAGAACCGTATCACATCACATGAAATTCGAGTCGCACGAAAAAATCGCAACTCTTCATTCAGCCTAAACAATATAACGTCAGTTGCGGATTTAGCAACGTCACAGTGACAAAGGAAAATGCGCTTCGAGTTATGACCCTCTCGGCTCCCTTTTGTTTGGCTAATGTCCTCATTCCTCCTTTTTTTATTTTTCCCCCATCCTACCATTTTTATGCCCTTTTTTACGGGAAATAGGAGCAGGTGTCGAGTTCTGTGACGGCCACACTTTGTTTACGGCTTGAGTGTGTCCGTCTCAATTTTGCTTGAATTTTTGAATCGCTTGTTTCGAATATTTCTTTTTTTTTTTCTTTGTCTCGTTCTTTTTATAACTGCTCGCAGTTGGTACCACTTGGTATGTAGTGTCTAGGTTTTGATTAACCGGTGAGCGCCTTTTGTTGTCTTTCACGTGGAGAAATGTGGAAAGGTGTATACTATTCCGTTTCTCTAGCGGGAACGCATTGATACTTGCTTTTAGGTGAACTGTAGTTATTAACTTATTCGAGTTTTTCTTTAAATTCTGTTCAGAATTTCAGACACAAATGCAGCAAATTATATTTTATTCCGAACAACGAACAGCAACCAGATTGTGTTCAAGAACTGTTTTTAAAATTCAAAACGATCTGTTGCGCCACCAGACCAAATACGACCAAAGAATAACCATGGCCCTACGTAAGCTGAAATATAAAGAATATTTAATTATGCACCTGAAGTGCAATTTTCGTAATTTTAAGAACATTCAAAGTCTGATCTCAGTCTCAATCTGTCAAAAATACCTTTAATTTCCCTTATTTTTTGACAAACTTTTGACATTTGTTTGTCGCCGAGATGAGACTGCGACTAGATTTTTAACATTTTAAATTAAGAGAATTGGCCATATCAGTTCTATAATCAAATTATATCATGAATAATGTAATCGATTATGTGACGTTTAAAACAATATTTCCACGATGATGCCATAACAATTTGGTGGGGCACGTATAATCATTAATCTATTGTCCCATGGTGGCGCACAATGGGAAAACAATGGCGGTCTGCCCTAGGGGACCCCATCGATATTCAATCAGGATAGTGAACGACCGAGCAGTTACGTGACGGTGGTGGTAACAATTCTTTTCACTATTGAAGGCATTTTACGATTTGATCGTAGTCGTTTTTTAGACTGAAAATGTGGAGTAAAATGGCGGATTGAAAGGTTCAGGGCTTTTTTGTAACTAACGGTGTATTTAAAATTTATAGCTTTCAGGAACATCTTTCTCCGTTAGATAAAAAGTGCAACATTAAACATTAACACCATTGACCTTTTGACTGTTTTTCATACTGAGACAGTACTGTAAAGGTTGTCTGTGCATATAGCCGCGGTGATGCTCGTTCACTTGGAATAAACGCAGAAAATATAACGTATGATTTTAACACAATATAACACGAAACACACATACTACAGTACTTACGTCAAAATGCTTAATGTAATATTTAATAACTAACAGAGCTTTGTGAACTGATCCAAGGAATCTTAGTAACAAAATGATTTCTGATAGAAAATATTTGGATCAGCATTTTCGGTATCAAGAAATATCCTAATCAAAAACTCGATCAAAACCAGGCATAACATTTTATTTCCTTTCAATCCAATACTAATCTTCCCAGAAATTGTTCCAAGAAAACCAAATCTTTCAGACTAAATCGTACTTCTGCAAATTTCTCGCTACATGCTGCGTGTACATCAAAATTTAACACAAAGCACCTTGAAACTCAGACAGGAGCTCGTCATCGCTACGATCGGTGAAAGATTGACCAACGCCAACGGAATACAAGGGCTCTGGGGAAATCTCAGCCACTCCATCTTGTAACCACCTAATAAGCGGTGCGCTGCAGTTTTACTGCGAAACGATTGGATTCAAGGTATCGAGCTGCAGCAGTAAATTGGACTTTTTGTACAGATGCTGTGATTCTGCTGTTAGTTACGTTTGTTTTTGTTTTTTCTTTGGGGTTATGTGATCGTGTAGCTTTTTATAGCACTGTGTGACCTAAACCCGCACGTAAGTCACGCTTTTCTGTGACTTAAGTACACACGCTTTAGGTCACACGAGCTATAAAATAGTATGAGGTAGGTACCATACATATATTATGACTTAAGTAATCTATTAATTCATGGCGTTTAGCACCCTCGCCCTATTTAAGTCACAAGTATCGTAATGACTACTATACTATTTCAAAATAGAAATTTAAAAATAATACATTGTACAGAAGCAGTTTTTTTTTTATTTTAGACAAAAGTTTATTATTGGCGTTTGTGTTTTTTGTCGTCATGATACCAATAGTGATAAACATTTTATATGGTTTTGGAAATTAATTACTACCCGAATATAACAATGATTACGCCACCGCATATTTAAATTCAATTTGGCGTGAATTTCAAAAAATTTTTCACCATTTAAAGCATTTTAACAAATCGAGCAGGCACTTCACATTTTACTTTCCATTTTTAGATTTCGAGACTAGTTACACTTTAAAATGATTCTCTTGATTTATTCAAACGGACATACACTTCCCTATGTTTTTATTATTCTAGCGTATGGTACTCGTGGATTACAGCTGAAAATCAGCGTCAGGTGGTACTTACACCTTGTGTTGTCATCTGACATTATGCTGATCTGAGGCCCTTTTGGCATTGTAATAATTGTTTTCTGTTTTTTATAGTCATTAGGTGTATTTTTGAAGTGAAAACGTCTTTAGGCGCGTTGGGCATTTTTTTGAGATGGGAAAAATCTATTGCACTCGCGCCACTATTACCGTAATCGACACGGCTGTCCTCGGGATGTACTCGGTTTTAATGTATATCCGATATGTCAGTGAGTGATGGCACAGTATTCTGTTTGTGTTTTGTTTTTTTTGCTGTAATGCCGATAAACGCATTTTTCTTTCTTAAAAAATACCGAACTTATTCCTCGAAATTAATATCACAGCTAAACCAGAACAGAATAACGAAAACATTAAACTATGCAACAACACCATAACAATATGACCCGTACCGAACGACGACATTGTAAAACAGTTGCTGTTCTTAAAAGCAACAAAGTTCATTCGTACTATTTAAAATATTCCCGACGTTTATAATGGAAAACAAAAATTTTCATAAAATAACACATACAGCAGCGGAGTTGGCCCGAGGGTAGTTTGTACCAATAAATAATAATAAGGGAATGCTGCGAGAATGGAATTTAATTATTTCCAACAAGTTGGTGCTGCGAAGCTGCCAGATTGAACCAAATATATTTTCGCAATGTCTACTAATAAATACTGTAATTTTGAGTAAATAAATCGACGTATTGAAAGTTGGAAACGACTATAAGGTAATTAAGAGGAGTATGTTTAAAAATTAGTACCTAAACTAAACATTTACCGCTGATGCATGAATGCGGTATTCATGATGGTAAATTGACCAATAATTATCGTGCTCCTTAATCCAAACTTAGAATTATATTAATAAGACTTAAGAAGACTTATAATTATATTAATATTATATACATGTATATAAAAAAGCAGGATAAAAAAATAAGGCATCAAAAAATTCGTCCGCATTGCTGTCAACAGGAAAAGTGCCCAAAAGGCTGGCAGCATTGCCACGTTGTATGGCGATGCTGATTCTTTGGCCAAAAAATAGGCCAGCCCTCAGTCTGGTCTCGTGAAGTGTCGACTAGGCGCTTGGCGATGTCTCGAAAAACCAAGTGGGCACTTGGGTGTGGATGGGGTCCACCATCCACGCCCCTAGTGTGTCAACCCTAAACAGCTCGAACACATTTTTTGTTTAATATAAATATAATTAGTATGAATGCAAAAGTAACTCTGTATGTCTGCTACCTTTCCACGCTTGAACGAATATGTTTCACGCATAGACTATGACTTGGTTAAGATAAGATACTTAGGTCACAGATAATAAAATACTCTAGTACTTAGGTAGTACGTTCCCGTGGGATAAAATAAATGGCGACAGACACGCGGGCAAAAGCTAGTGATAATACAAAGATTTGAATTGACGATACACTCAAAGCGGTAGTTCAAAATAGTACCAGCTAACGATTTCAAATTCGTGGAAATAAATTTTGTGCACCAGTTTCAACTGCAGCAACTATTGTATTTGTAGTATGCAAGTTTCCGATTACAAATAAATATATCTTTATCTTTATTCATTTGACGATAAACCTGATTGAAAACGTTCACCATCCATAACCTCTTCCAAACAGATTTACTGAGCAGTTTCCATCGATAAGCGATAGTAATAGTCTTATAGAACGACTAAAATGGAAGATATGATTGGAAAAGGAAATGCTTCCTGATTGGAAGATATCCAAAAGTATAACAATTGAAGCCAAATTGCAGATTGCAATGAGTCGTTTTGTTCTAGAAAGTATTCGGATAGATCATTGTCTTTTCTTTGTTAGTAGAGCAGATTCAGAATTCCAAATTGAAGAGTATTATTTGAATTCGCAGTAGCACTTAACTTTCTAGTTTAATTAATTTCGTCGTGCTTTCATAAAATAATATAATTCTAATGAAAGATTTTATCAACAGTGTCATTAACTTTTATTTTCGCAATTTTATAGCCAAGTGCCTCCGAGTTTGAACCTTCATCATCTCGGCGTCTTATTTCACTCTTGCAAGGCTTCAATAATAAAGTTTCCCAAACCGGTATTAACGGCACTTGCCACTTGAAACCAATAAAGCTAAACGGTCCTGGAGACTTTCAACCGAATTCCATAGAAATCGGCTGTACATTTTTTTATATTGCAAAAGGAACTTTTTTATATTATCTTCATTCCGTACTTAAAGTCTTAGTGGAGTAGTAAAATAACTTTTGGACGAAGGGTACCAAGTTGTGACATAATTTTAGCTGAGTTTCCAACTTTCTGGCGTGTACGAAGGGTGTAAGACTTTTATGAAGAGAGAACTGAAAATCTATAGATCATAATAAATTTCCAAGAGAGGCCGCATTTAGCTCGAGGCTTTATTTATCCACGTGAAAAAAAGTATTATAAATAATGATCCAAGTTTTTTTTTTTGTTTGGCGAGTTTCGAAAGCGCCATTCGGCCGTTTTTCGGGAAGTAAAAAGTTTAGGGTCTTAAGTCTTACTTTGCCCGTGTTTGGAATATATTTTGGGGTTGCATTAAAACTTGTTTTTTTTTTTAAGAATTCACGAAAGTATTACGGTTTAGGGTTTATGCAGGAATTTAATCACTTGTTTAACTGAATAAATTTTCGTTATTTTATTTTCTGGCAAGCTCATATTCCTCATTGGTTTTCGGGTAAAATACGGGTAAGCTGCATCCAATTGGACTGGAAATCGACCTCAACATAGTTGGGAAAAGACTATGCATATTGATTTATTGGTTTTCTTACAGGTTTTTTTTTAATATTACCTTTCCGATGTTTATTGATGCTGCATTAAGTCTAAGTTGCATATATTTTGAATGACTTCCCGATATAATATCAGCATCTTTCGACTGTCTTTGATAAATACAACATACACTTTTAATACCTTAATCCTCCGCTCAAAGAAACACTTACCTCTACATATGCGACCCCGCAAATATTCATAGCAACGCGATTCTTACCATAGCTCATTTTAAATTTCACCCGTTTATTTCTGTTATTCTCACACAGAAAAGCGTATATACTTTTATGTTTTGACATAAAACATAAGTAGTAGTAATACGCGTGCTGGGTAAGTGCAGGATATTTTTCTGCGGGTAGGTAGGTAGGTACATTCTTTTGCTGTGGCCCGCGATAGGGCTGTCCCGTTCTATTAGACTTTAGTGAAAATTTAATGGCGACTTTAAAGATTGTGTTCGGAATTGGATTCGTATTTTCACCGACTTCAAAAAAGGAGGAGGTTCTCAATTCAACTGTGTAATTTTTTGTATGTTTGTTACGCGATATCTCCGGAAATTATAAATCGATTTCAAAAAATGTTTTTTTAATGGATAGGGTATGCCTCAGGGGTGGTGCCATGTAAATTTTATTAACTTTGCTAGGGTAGTTTTTGAGTTAGCTCCAATACTAGGTATTTTTGCAAGTTAGTTTATTATTGATGATGTTATAATGACTTTCTGTCACTGATATTTACATAGCAAGTAGTTTTATACGAATTTGTGTGGGGTAAGTAAAACTTAAAAGTGAAAAATAAAAACTTTTTTACAAAAAAACTTTTTAACAAAAAAAACCGACTTCCAAAAAAAACACCACAAAGTGAAAAATAACTTTACTTTCGGAAGTCGGTGTCTTTGGATCTGTATTTTAGTTTTTTGCGACTTTCGAAATTAAACTTATTTTTCACTTCTTTTTTTATTTGAAATGGACTTGCTCTTGACTCTAGTCTAGGTCAAAGGTGACAGAGACAATGTCGACGATGGAGCGAGCTTATCCAGAAGAAGCCTGTTCACTCTCACTTTGAAGAGATTTGGGTTGTATGCGCTCGGATGCATTAGCTTGACTGTTCCTCAATTAGCCTAGGCTGATATAAATTTCGTTTATCCTAATTATGATTCAACTACCTTCTGCCCGCGACTTCATGCGCGTGATATTTCTTGTTCCCCTCCCCCCATCAACCCCATCGCATCGTATTACATTACCCACTCTATTACTTTGTTTTCCCTTAGCGTTATTTCTTAAAGTGCGCCTGGTAGTTCCAGAGATTAAGATTAGTTCGCGTTCAAGCAAACAAAAAAACAAACAAACTCTTCAACTTTATTATTATTATTAGAGACTAGCTTCTGCCCGCGACTTCGTCCGCGTGAAATTTCACCCTCCCCCCATTCACCCTCTTAGGGGTGGAATTTCGAAAAATCCTTTCTTAGTGGCTACCTACTCTTCACAAAGAACACACTCATACAAATAAATAAAAATGGAGTGTCTGTTTGTAATATTAAAATAACCGCTTTTTACTAAATACCTACAAAGAACACACCCTCCAAATTTCATGTATCTAGGAGCAGCGGTTTAGACTGTGCGTTGATATATCAGTCAGTCAGGACTTTGAATTTAATCTATACATCTATATAAATAAATAAAATTGGAGTGTCCGTTTGTAATATTAAAATAACCGCTTTTTACTAAATGCATATGGATGTACGGTACATATACCCAAAATATTTTTTTTTTACAATTTTTGTCTGTCTGTCTGTTTATTCCAGCTAATTTCTGAAATGGCTGGACCGATTTTGATGGGACTGATGTAAGAAGGAGTAACTTAGGCAACTATTATTTTAGAAAATTAATTAGGGTTCCATAAAACGGGTTAAAATAAAACGTTTTCCGTCATACACGCGAACGAAGTCGCGGACACAGCTAGTATGTTATATAGATTAATGTTTTAAGATCGGATTGCCCTTTTATTTCAAATTCAATTATTTTATTTCACATAAACCTACGTAGACACTTATAAAACATCAGAACCCCTAGATTGGGGTACACAGAGCGTCTTGAGGGTCAGAGAATAGCTTCAGCTAGCTAACCACGCGGATATTCGAATAACCGAGTGTTCATAGATAATTTGTGTTGTTCCATGATAATAGTGATGTGCTTAGCAACTTGTCTTTCTAATTGTGTAATATATATCATCACTCGACTGTTTAACGTTGAGAACTCTGACCGCAATGCTACACTAGGTGCACGGTTCCGATTGGTCGTCATTAAACCGCGAATGGGTTAGTTTGATCTAAAACAATCAACAAAATATTATTGAAGCCTGCTATTATTGATATTGTACAGAGCTAAAAACGTTTTCTTTCTTCTTTTCCAAGTTAACAAAGAAAACATCTCCCGGTTTTTCTATTACATACGTACTCGGCCTTCGCAACTACCTACCGAGAGATTGACGATTCAATCACGAGACGAGTCTTGATAAATTGTAATAATCTTGAATACGACACAACCCACAACCCTGCGTCGGAATATTATAATATAACCCTTTTCTTGAGACGTACGCGTACTTGTGGCGTTAATCAAAAAAGGCTATATCGTCCTTGACGACCGACATAGAGGGGGATTTATTTACTCTCATAATATTATATTACTTGTGTGTCGAATTTTTTGGGGCATTTTGGCTGGCGGAATTATGAAGGTACTCAAGTTATTATTATTTTATTCTATGTAAGATGTTCATAGAGCAGTGGTGGCCCAGTGGTGATGACTTACGAGTTGTAGTTCCTGGGTTCGCATCCTGAGAGACTCTTTATTTTTTGTAATGTAGTTCCTGGGTTCGCATCCTGAGAGACTCTGTTGCTGCTGTTATTTTTTGTAAATTGTTTCATCAGCACCTCAGCAGTGGGAACGTTATAGGCTAATTATGTTATATCCACCAACCCGCACTAGGCTCGCGTGGTGGATTACGGCGCACTCCCTCTTACTGAGAGGAGTCCTGTGTCCCAGCAGTGGGAACATTATAGACTGATTATGCTATGTAAGATGTTCTACTTCCACTACTGAATAACTTCAAGCAAATAAAATGTCTTACAAAAGTTATAAGTAATTTAAAAATATCACAGTGAGTACAGTCAGGGAACAGGGATAGTTTATTTATTATTTAATACTTTAAGCACAGAAATGTACAGACGCCAGCACATCAAGCTACCTGGAACTGTCAAATTTTTCCAATCAACTTTGAACCTTATGGCTTAGCGATAAAGTTGAAAATCTATTAAAGAAATCTGACAGCCCATCAAGCTACCCGGAACTGTCAAATTTTCCCAATCAACTTTGAACCTTATGCATTAGCGATAAAGTTGAAAATCTATTAAATAAGTTTGACAGATTGCAGTAGCTTGATGTGCTGGCGTCTGTACAGGGACAGACTTAATGCCATAGGCTTTTTTTACCAGTCAATCTTTGGGTGATAGTTGAGCAGATTGACATACTAGGTACCTCAGTTTGCTGGGCTATAGTCTGGGCTGTATAATGATATCTTGTGATTTTGAATTTACCGGCCATAAAATCCAAGTTGGTAGTCAATTTGCTTATAAACTTGTAATGTTTGAAAATCGGATATTTCTATCATCATCATCATTTCAGCCAAAAGTCGTCCACTGCTGGACATAGGTCTCCCCCAAGCACCTCCACTTCGACCGGTTTTGTGCTTCTCGCATCCAACGAGTTCCAGTGGCAGTGCAGGGCACATTGCTCGCAGAACAGATGGCCGATGGGGCGGAAAGGTTCTGGAGTGGCGACCGTGTACCGGAAGACGTAGCGTTAGAAGGCCTCCCACAAGGTGGACCGACGACCTTGTGAAGGCCGCAAGATATTTCTATACCTATGCAAAAATTTGCTGTTACGATTTTGTTCAATGATTGGCCTTAATTTAACAGTGGCGTACCTGAATAGGCTTTAATAATATTTATTTCCCCACCAAAACCCACAACACAGGTATCCATGAGACCGAGCGCTGTAACCGCGTACCGTCGGGACGCACAATCGATTCCTGATCGCAGAAATAACAATATAATTCAACTGCTCGCCCGACTATCTGTTCAACCCCACCTGATATCCCCCACCTCCCCTATCAGGCTTCCCGCGGGATACCGGAAAGTAAAAATAACGGAAAATGTATGAATTGTAGGCTTTTTGAAAAGGTTCTGCAGTTATAATTTGTTGGTTGGTTCTACATTTTATTTTTTCAATTGGAATAATTACCACTAGAAATTGTACGTACATTGGTTTGGTGATCTATAAAAATAAATACAAATTGAAGTGTCTGTTTTAATGTCAAAATAACAGCTTTTTACTAAATGCATATGAAAATATATACTGTACTTATAACATTTCTTTTTAGTGCACGACTCATAATGCAAAGCATTAGAGAGTGCTTTACATCGATTTTTTTTTTTGCCTTCTTTATTCAAATGTTTCTATTGTACACAAAACCTACTTAATTTATATACCATTGTATAGATAGTTTAATGGAGATCAATTCTATACTTTTTCAAAAATAGATTCAATGCAGTAGAAACGAAAAAACATCAAAATATAAAAAAAAAAATCCTGTCAATCTAGTGTGAAACCTGAAAATATTGTAGCTTGCGAAAAAATCAATTAATCAAGTCAATTTTTTTTATAGATTCGTTCCACCCACTAACTAATATAGGTAATAGGTAATACGGGCTGGTATCCGCAACTCCACGTCAATGCGCGTATTTTGCGTACGGCTAACTAATATAATATCTATATCTATGGTTTTTTATACGATCAAATGAGCATTATGAGTCGTGCACAGCAATTATGGATTTTCGAAATTTTTTATTTTGTCTATTTTGTCTGTTTGTTTGTTCCGGCTAATCTCCAAAACGGCTGGACCGATTTGACGGGACTTTCACTGGCAGATAGCTGATGCTATAAGGAGTCGCATACTACGGCTACTTGTCCCGATACCACGTTCCCGTGGGATAATATCCGACACCCACTCGGGCGAATCCGCGGGCGGAAACTAGTACTAGATAAAATCACAGAATTTTAAATTGTTACAAAATATATCAAACTGCAAAAATGATCAAAGATAATAAAGCAAAATCTGAAATTCTAGTTCGATTTCTTAGACCCAATTCAATCAAATACGCGTACGTAGTTACGGAACGCAAGTAACAATTCACCTATAAAGAAAATAAAGAAAGAAAGAACTATATTTATTTAGCACAGACCAAAAGACACACAATACACCAGATACATACATCAGATAAAAGAAAAGAAAAAAAGGTAAAATAAAAAGTGTAAAGTACGATTTTTTTTTTAAATAGCAGGAAAGTGTGCCTCACAGCTGCGCTTAAAAGGCCCAGTTTAGCAAAAATGCCAGACAAACTTCAAATAGAAAACCATTTCTACAGAAACTCGTAAAAATCTCAACGATAATCTATATTGTGTACCTGCTTTCCTTTCACGATAAATTTTTAAGGCGGAACCCTAAAATTTGTGCATGGAGAAAAATAGTAAAAGTTTGCGGAAGCCCATAACTCAACACGAAGACGTTACTCTAATACGGCAGTATGCTGGATAAATCTAAACGTTTAATCTGAAATTAGAATGAAAATAGGGTAGAAGTTAGTTTAACGTGGTGAAAATTATTCAATGACAAGTTTAGTCATGTTATGTCATTTTGGTGGCCTTCTGATGTTTTTAGGTACCTACCTCATAGCTTTGTGTTGTAAGTGGACCGTTCCGTATGGAAGTAGCTATCATAGGTAAAATTAGCTTACGAATCTATTTAAATGCCCAGTTTGGCAATAAAAATACTACCATTTGGTAAGCAAAACGATTCGTTATTGTTTATAGGAACTAAACCAATCAACCAATAGCAATTTTCCTCTCGAGATTTTCATTGCTGCATCAATATTAGTCCTAAACCCGGCCCAATACGAAGAGCCATATTTATTTATAGGCACTAATTATTGGAGCTCCTGAAAAAAATCCTAAAAACCAACTTGTCCGTAAACAAAGTTAGCATGCATGATAATTACATGCTCAGTTTGGCAATAAAAAATGTTACCTGGTAAACAAAACGATTCGTTTTTATTTAGAGGAACCGAGCGTAAATTCTTGCCACATTTTCCTTCGCCATATTATTATCCGGTTCTATAATAATTGCATGGGCTGAGCAGCGCCTCACTGAAAGCAGCGGCCGCAAAGCGAGCCCGCGGCGTTCACTCGCTCGCGCATTACAATACTACATTTCAAAACCAACCAACATACATATCACACACTCCTACAAGCATTCGCACATATTTACGTTACACTTCACAACGTGACGCATTCCCACAGGCCGTGAACAATCAAATCAAATGAAAATTAAATCGTGTACGGTACGAACACTGAGACTTAACATTAATTATTCATTAATCCGGCACCGTACAGAATTGATGATAGCACAACATGGCGTCGGGTGTCTCGTATTGACGGATCGTATTTATAAATGATTATTGTTGTTTGGATTGCGTGACGTTTTTATTTCGGGTTGAAACCGTATTTTATTAAGTTTTCACTTGTCATGCTCTAAAAGTTCGTCTTCATGTTGTGCTTAGGCGACATAAAATCGCTTTTTATGTTCTAGTGCATAACGTATTTTTTTTCGAAGACTAAGGATAATCAGGCCCAACAGGTGGCTGTTTAAAGTCGTGATTTATTTCATTTTTTAAATTTATACAACTTCCGTGTTTTCTATCGTTAATTTAATAAAATCAGATAAAATAGTTGTCATTTATTATTTAAAAACGTAAAGAAACGTTTTTATGACTTAGCAGTATGAAGTACCTAAGTAGAATGACACATGTTGAAAATTAAAAAAAAAACTTAATAAGTTTGTTATTTTAATTAGCTATGCTTTCCAACATTTTTGATTAATTATACTTATACTTATTTTTTTTTTACTTTGTTATACTTTATGCCTGTTTCATTTTCTCGCAATCGAAGTGAAAAGCAGAGTGTATAATTCAGGCATAAACGAGCCATTTTATGCACTAGTTGTACAATCTACTATTTCTGTTCTCAATTAAAGTTTCACATAGAGTTAATAAATTATTAAAATACAGGTTATAAATTTTTGGGATGCATGAATTCTCGTGTAGCGCAGTTTGTTCCGCCAGTTACTCAACTGAACCGAGCGCTCGGCGCATTCTGGACAGTCACACTCAACACCTTATTTGACTGGCCAATTCTTCCCTTGCGGTGGTAGGGTTAACGCCCGCCTGGTTTGCGACCACCCACCCTGCTAGGTTTCGTCAATGTGTGGGAGTTCCAGTGCCTTAGGCATCATCTGGGTACGCTCGTTCCATGATAGACCTCATCCACCGCTTTCAATAAAAAAAAAAAAAGTTTTTTTTAGAATTTACGAAGTCAATTGTAACGTACACTTGTGAACTAAAATACTAACCAATCGCGTCACGAATCACGTTACCTAAATCACTGTTAATCCCTGTTAATTCTAAAGGCATCCTTATTAAGGCCAAAGGTACAAACATCCCTATATTGCTCTGCCACCTGTGCCCTATACTCTAACAAAAAAAAAAACATAAACATTAAGAAAGTTTCCCTCTTCGCTACATTATGCCGTCTCGCATGATTTAGTGAGTTCTGCCCTCATCAATTCTACGTTTACCTTCGCCAATCAATATTGATGCTCGAAGGTATCTATTATAAAGCAATTATGGAATACTTATAGTATAATTACCTGGTTTCGTGTTCTGTTTTCGTGTCAAGAGATACGAATTTCCGTTACGCCTTTATTTTATCGGTTTCAGCGCGTGAATCGTTGCCCGGAATATTACCACTTCATATATTTCATGTTTATACCATATTTTTATAATGTACATTTTATTTCTTATTTTGATTGTTGTTTTTTTTATTTATATCTAATCGTATGCTGCACTGGCTGACGTCATCACGTCAACGCCGGCTGTCGCTGAAAACTAGCGCTATGCTTAGCGCTAGTCTTAGCATTATGCTGAGCGATCGCCGTTTTGTGTAGATGTGACGTATGTTTTCTATCAACTTGTTATTTTGTTTGTTTTTTTTATGCGTCATGTTTGCCGCAAATAAACGTATTTTCTTTCTTTCGTTACTATCGTCGCGAAAAATTCCCTAGAGAGTTATACACTCACATTATGATGATAATAATATTCGTGTATTGTATTAAAACTCTTACAATAATAACTTTCCTTTTTTTAATAAATAATGAATGTTTCTCCTATACAGGGAGTTATATATATATTTTTTGTAAATACTCGCACTTTGCTAAGTGCGAGTCATTATCATGTACCTGCCCTTGTCCCAACTATGTTGGGGTTGGCTTCCAGTCTAACCGGATGCAGCGAATAACAGTATTTTACATAGAGCGACTGAGATGACTGAGCTGTGGGTAACACTTGATGATGACTCGCACTTTGCTGTCAGGAAAATTTATTAATAAACAAATTGACATCCCTGTTTTAGTCATTCCATACAACTTTCAAAGAATGACAGTTGCGATTTGAATATACGGACAATTTTAATTGGTAGTCAATTTGCGGTAACGATTAATTTTCCTGACTTTACCTAAGTTTTCGTGAAAAATGGCAAAATTATTGTAGTTTTCTTGTTAAAATGTGTGTGTAAGTACTAAAGGTACATCTCTGCCTAACCCTTCTGGAAAATAGGCGTGACGTTTAAGTTTAAATTTATTTGTTTCATAATCAACAGGTTTTGACAAATACATTTTAGAGGTCTTCTTTTAAGTATAGAGATACCTGTAACAGAAGACCACTCTCTTCCATGTCTATGTGTACACAAATAAACCCTGTACATATTCAATAACATTAAAAAAAATTGTTACAATAAGAAAAATTAAACTAGAGAATTTATATAATAATGATAGTCCGCGCGGAACTAGTTGGCCGCACCTTAGGTATTTGAGCGGTGGAACGGAGGGGCGGGGGCGCATTACTCAGTACGTGCGTTGCGAACCGCCGCACCGGACAACTAGTTCCGCGCGGACTATAGTTTAGGTACTTGAATTCGTAATCTCAGATAATTTCATTTCATCCCCGCTTATAAACGATACAGAGAAAAGCAGAAAAAAAAATATTGAAGAATTTGAATCCTGCTGTACACAGCATGATACAAATTCTTCAATATTTTTTACACATACCTACATGTCATAGAGTTTGTTTTTCCACGTTATGTTTATATTTGTTTTGTGGTTTTTCTAATGTAAACTTTGCTTTTGTTTCAGGTGGATTTCTAATGAAATATTAATCGTCCCATGCGATAAGTATGCACCGTGATATTTTTATTTATTTTACTGTATTTAATGTCAGTTTTTTACTTACTAATAAATAGTTAATAAATAGTTTAGAGTTGTTACAAAAAAAGTATAATGCTCGTAACGTTACTAAAATCTTTTAGGAAAAGATTGAGTATGTATCTAGCTAATATCTAAGTTCGTTTAAAAACTAAAATATAAATAAAATTGTAGTACAAGTCCTACGTGAATTTAATCATTGGCAAAGATGTGGTTACGTAATTGTTTGCGAATACTCTGTCACTTACCAATTTCACTTACAAAATGGAGTATGTACTGAAGCTCTACTCAAGGGCCGGTTGTTTCAAACGGTTAGTTAACGTAACATACGTACGTCAAATAATAACGATTAGGTACTCGTTATTATTTGACGTATGGCAAGGCCATAATTTTGTAATTATAATTTGAAACAACGCTTTTTTTTATTTGACGATAGTAATTAGCGCCATTTTTGACGTATACGCGTGCGTCAAGTGGACGTGAATCAACCCGCCCTTAGCCTTCTCTTGTTAGTCTGTTAATTCGTAGGGCTTCTTTTTATCCTCTCCTCTAATTAAAGGATCCTTTCAACCTATAAACACAATAGAAGGTGCTCCAAAAATAATTTACAACAGCTATTTCGAAAATCAATCTTATCTGTCAAAAAATAAAGTCTGATTTTGCACATTTCTTTTCACCGGTTGTATATTAAAAGTGCCGCATATTACACCGACTAATGGGTCCTCATTATGGCCAAATTAGTTTTATGGCCGCTGTAAACACTATCGAGATAATACTGGCTGTAATCCACGCAGCGGCCATTTAAACTTAACATGCGCATAGTACAGTCATGAGCATAAATATGAAGACACATAGCGAAATTGAAAAGCTATTTTCTCGTATAGATTCAAATGTTGAAATGTAATATCTAAAAACCATTTTAATTTGTGTTAAAATAAATGAAGATCAGATCGCTTTTAGCGATAAGACCGCCCATTTTGTCTCACTTATATAATTTCAGCATTTATTCTGTAATATTTTATGGTGTACATAATAAAGAATATTATATATATCTACCTATTTATTAATCGGAACAATACCATATAATTTACCTATTTTAATCAATGGATTCTTGTGGAATTAATTAAAGTTATTAATAGAAACACTAATTATATAATAACATTTGAATCGACCCCTATGTCTTGCCTTTGTGGACTATGAGAAAGCTTTTGACTCTATCGAGACCTGGTCTGTTTTGGAGTCTCTGCAGCGATGCCAAGTCGACTGGCGATACATCCAAGTGCTGAGATGTCTTTATGAAAACGCGACAATGACCGTCCAAACTCAGGACCAGCGAACTGAACATATCCCCCTGCGTCGAGGGGTAAGACAAGGGGACGTAATATCCCCGAAATTGTTCTCTAACGCATTGGAGGATATGTTTAGGACGCTGGACTGGGATGGGCGCGGCATTAACATCAACGGCGAGTACATCTCACACTTGAGATTTGCGGATGACATCGTTATACTGGCTGAATCGGTGCAGGACCTGCAGCAAATGCTGGACGGCCTAGTTGATTCTTCTGCACGCATTGGTCTCCGGATGAACTTGGACAAAACCCAGGTTATGTTCAACGAACACGTAACCCCGGGACCGATTGCTGTCAATGGCGGTGCTCTCAAGGTTGTTCAAGAATACATTTACCTCGGGCAAACTCTGAAGTTTGGTAAAAACAACTTTGAGAGGGAGGCTAGCAGAAGGATTCAGCTGGGCTGGGCAGCGTTTGGGAAGCTTCGTCGAGTCTTCTCGTCGCGTATTCCACAGAGCCTAAAGACTAAGGTCTTCAATCAGTGCGTCCTGCCAGTTATGACTTACGGAGCCGAAACGTGGACACTCACGGTACGGCTGGTCCATAAATTCAAGGTCGCTCAGCGTGCTATGGAACGGGCTATGCTTGGGGTCTCTCTGAGGGATCGAATCCGCAACGAGGTGATCCGGCAGAGAACCAAAGCTGTCGACATAGCTCACAGAATAAGCAAGCTGAAGTGGCAATGGGCCGGCCATATTAGCCGTAGAACCGATGACCGCTGGGGTAGACGTGTTCTTGAGTGGAGACCGCGAATCGGTAAACGTAGCGTGGGACGCCCTCAGGCTAGGTGGAGCGACGATCTTCGCAGGCTGGCTGGTAGCAGCTGGATGAGAGTTGCCGAAAATCGAGTTGAATGGCGTGCAAGAGGAGAGGCCTATGTCCAGCAGTGGACTGCTATAGGCTGATGATGATGATGATTTGAATGCATAAATTCATTGCGGAATTTCGCCACGTGAATAGTTGACCTGGTAATTGCTGGTAACCCCAAGGTTGAATATCGCTTTCACGTCATAAAACAGCAAGGTCTATTTGTTTATGTGACAGTGAAATAGTTTCAACCTTAGACCTTAGAGTTTAAATTTCCTAAGAATTAATATCATAAGTGGTAACCCATTACGAGGTAGATTATACATGTATTTATGCTCGTGACTGTACAAGCTAAATGCACTGATACTGTTAATGATTTAAATGGTAGTACAACTGCGTGCCAGGATTGCAGTTGGCAATATTAGATGGTATGTTTAAAATATGAAGGGGATATTTTTAGTTGAAACTTTTGGCTCGAGAATTGATATAGGTTATGAAATATCATTATCTCAATTCTGTATAGTGCTGTAAGAAGCAGGAAAGGATTTTATCAGTCAGATTTACAAACGAATTACCTGTAACAGTTGCAAAATTAAATTAGGAGTCATTCTTGACCACCGTTTGATGAACAGCCGATCCAGTTCTGTAAAAACCTCATTGTAAGCTTGAAGTGTCAATGGTATCCATCTTTAGCATCAGGCGGAATGACAGCTCACTTCAAGATAACTTTACCTATATTAGAGCCAGGAATTTGAGATAATTTTCCAAGTTATGGAACTACAAACTGAATTTCATAATATTGACGAAAGGTTAAATTCCATTGCAAACAAAAATTTATTAGGACCTTTTTGTTACTGCTACTACTATTTGTTTTTGTCACTCCAAAATCAACTTAGAATACATTTCACTAAAGTAGATAAATGAAGTGGCGATGAGTGTAAATTATCTGTGATTATGAACACTCCCTAAGTATTCACGGTGAGATCTTACAGAATACACACACAAACAACACACAACACAACAATGACAATACACATGTCATGAAAGTTTTGAACCCAACATTTAATACATCTTCAGATATCACGATACTCAGAACATTTCCACGTTAATTTTTAAGGTTTCGTTCCCTTCCCATTTTAATTATTGCAACACATTTTGGGTTTCTTTAATTACATTTTCATTAAGAATAAAGGCAGGATAAATCTTCGTTTAGAGGCGTACATACAGACGGACAAAAGGAGCATTGCTAATAAAATTTCCATTTTTAAGAGGCTGTAAATGCACCCCCTCGATTATGACCACAGGGGGTAACTCACGACAGTCGGCACCCTACGAATTAGAGAAGGGTGGGTGCATATTATGTGATGGTTGATTTGATTAGATTAAAGCGTAGACAGCAATGTACGTGAAGCTATTAGCTTTAGTACTTGCTAAATAAAGAATGATGGGCATTTTTGTATGGAACTTGGCCTGATGACCAATAGAGTTACGACTGTAACGACGAGTAACGACTGTCAATGATCCACGAATGACAGCCGGGACCAACGGCTTAACGTGCTTTCCGAGGCACGGAGGGGTCTTGGTATGTAATAATGGTCATCCATCCAGGGAGCAACCGCGGCTGCTATTACTTAGCCATAAGCCCCCCTCAATTTGAGAACTGCAGTGAACATTAGCGTCATACACCAATACGTTTACATGGTATTTCAATGTATTTTTCTATAGCTAAGAATAGGACCCGACACCATACTTTTCTCAGCTTGTTTCTGGATTCTAATGATACTATTACTGTTAGTGCAGACTAGTTAGAGGAAAAGATGAGGTTTGATGCAGATCAACCCCCATCTTTTCCGCATCTCCCCATAACTTCCAGCTCTTTCGATCCAGGACTAAAGTGGACCACTGGTCGTTTGTTTTTAACGATAATCATAACATATTCACTATTTTTAGGATAGTTTAAATGTACCCCTTTTTTTTTTTTTTTTTTTTTGGATGGGAAATCATCTAATGACTCCTCCCGCTCTGGGTGGAGCGGAAGGGAGTGTCAGACTCTTACTGACTAAAACCCACCCGTGTTCCTTCCTTAGCCCTTTATGTTCCGGGGCAGCGGTAACCCTTTCGGACGATCCCGCTACCCCGGCAGGTAAATGTACCCCTTCGATTATGATCATAGGATGTACATAACTCACGATAGAAAGCGAAGGGTGGGAGCATAATATGTGATAGTTGTTTTGATTAGATTATGCCTGGACAGCAATATAAGGACGGTTTTGTACAATTTAAAGTATCTACATACTAGTACTAGTAGAAGTACGTAATAATATATTTACTCGTATGTCAAACAAACTTCTAAAATTAATTTTCAACCTTCATGTGGTTTCTAATAATCATATTTATACAACCTAAGTAAACTAACTCTACAAAAAAACTAAAAACAATAGACCGTAAAAAGTCATGTTAAAAATCTTTGATAAAACTTTTTTACATACGAGTACCTACACCAAACCCGATTAACGCGTTCACACTTCACAGTGCGGCCTCAACCAAGAACCACTGTACAAGCTTCACGGCTCCCCACAGACATTCACCCCGGTTCCAAGCTCCCCGGCTGGTGTTACATTTCGCTTGGGTCCGAAAACCAACAAATTATTCCCCGCGGGCACAGCCGAACGTAATTACAGTAATTCCTTGGCGCAGTTTACTGTGCACGGGATTAGCAGATGGGGTAGGGTTACCTTGATTTAATCTAAAAGAGTGTGTATTAGGTTGGTGTCGATTTGGTTACGTATTGGTGATTCTCGATAGATTGGTGACTATTGCTGAACGTTTTGAGGAGGGTTTTACTGGCGGCCATGTGTTTACTCGATGTTGGTTCTTGCAAGTTTTTTTCGTTTATGTTTTAAACGGGGCACCCGTTTAGTATCTACTGCTAGTAAGCGAGCAGAGTAGCTACTGCTAAGGAGCTATCATCATCATTTCAGCCGAAAGACGTCTACTGGTAGACATAAGGAACTATTCATAACATAACTCTGATTAATCTATGGATTTTTTAATAATCTTGTTCAACGTTGTGTTCCAACTGCTTTTGTTTTGATTGGCTGATAACTTGACGCAGAAACCTGCCTCAAGTACGCAGCCAATCAGCACAATATTACACTTAATTTTATGATGCGTGATATCCAAAGATAACGGAATTGTTTTTTTTTTGTCTTGTGTCGTACACATTTGAATCAATACTTATTGTCAAAAGGTAAAAAGCTGTGAACAATGTCAATCATTGATCAAACGACTATCTATGTATGCCTTGCTAAACTCCAAAATAGGCTTTTGGGATGTTTTGTGAAAATCATCCTTTTGAAAACACAGAACTGCCTATAGTTTGTCTACTACTTAGTCATCATCATTTCAGCTCAAAGACGTCCACTGCTGGACATAGGCCTCCCCCAAGCACCTCCACTTTGACCGGCTCTGTGCTTCCCACATTTAGCGGATTCCTGCATCCTTCACAAGCCTTCACAACACAATGTAGCGTTGGAAGGCCTTCCGCAAGGTGGACCGATGGTCCACGCTACGCAGCCTACTTTGCAACACAGAATTTTTATGACACCAACTCATCTTGATACTTCAATTCAATTAGCTTTAACATCTAAACAAACACTTTTAAACCGCTATATTGTATATTGCATCGTATTTTATAATCACATCGTAAAAAATCCCTCTCTCGCCCGTTTCGACGCGGCCCTTAATCTTTGTCTTTAGAGAATTAACGTTAATATCTTGTTAAAATAGCTGTGAAATATTAATAACATTATACGTCGCCGTGGTCACTGACTTGAGATAGCTTTAAGGACCATCAAATTAGTACAGACGCCAGCACATTAACCTACCCGAGACTGTCAAATTTTCCAATAAAGTTTGACAGATTGTAGTAGCTTGATGTGCTGGCGTCTGTACCTAATAATGTAACTGGCCGAGCATGTTTTTTTTTTACATTATTAATAACGTAATGTAATTATGTATCTTTATTATTTTATTTATTTAAAGTTTTCACACACAAAAAGGTACAAAGAGAGACTTAATGCCATAGGCATTCTCTACCAGTCAACCAAGAGTGGTGAAGAGATTAGTTTGCAGACGCTTTGGATGAGAGGAACAATATTAAAAAAATAAATTATAAATAAAATAGGTACACAAATATATAAATAGGTTATAAACTTATAATACACACATTCTTTCTTTTTATTCTCACTTTTTTTTTTTTGGATTTATCCTCTTTTTTTTTCATTCACTTTTCCACTCAAAAGCTATCTATGTAGATACATCATGCTCCATTAGAGAGTCCCTCTCGAAACCGTCCGAACCGGGCGTTAATGATATGAAAAACTTTGTCATCAATAAATAAACAATTTAAAGATTAATTTATAATCGTTGCTCAAATTTTAGATACGATTAAATGACAAAAAAAAAGTATGACGAGAAAAAAGTATGACGGTGGCGTGTGTGTTGGATCATTTAGCTCCCTTCAAAATGGTTGAGCTGAATGGTGCTGATCTATGCGTCATGTTCGTGAACGGGCGCCGTCAGTTGGGGCTGGTCATCACTCGGCTGCCTCGGCTTATTTTTATTTTTAATTATTTTATTTTTGGATTGTTGTTTTTTTATATTATTTAATATTTGCTGTACTCTGGACGCTTTTAACGCATACGTATTTTTTTACATCGTTCTCACATATTATTATAAATTCAACATTAATGATGTAATGTAACTAATATTTTTGTAAAAATATAATTTAAAAGAGTGTCCATGGAGTTTCTTGGCCGTTCTTCTCCATAGGTACCTACGCTTTGGAATGGGCAACTAGCTTCATTTTATTTTTGACTGACCGAGTTCTTGACAATTCAAAAGTGCCTGTAAATGGTTTAATTGAAATAAATGCTTTGAGTTTGAGTATCGGTAAGAATTGCACAGTTTCTTTACGGTATGGCGTATAAACCGCGCCGTAGAAAAAACGTGTCCGTCAACCGTAGTGATACACCATAACCATAGTGCTTCCACAGTGATCCATACAACATTGACGAACCGTCGTGCCTATACACGGTGAATAAGCCTTGGTTTTTTTCACGGAAAGAAAAACGTGTATGTCCAAAGGGCCTAAGGGGTAACTGTTTATAATGTGGCATATTAAGTAATTTAGTTAAAAAAGATTAAGTTAACTTCAACATTTTAATAACCCAAGCAATAAAGTCGCAACAAGATTACATAACAGCTTATAAAACTGCACTATAAACTTTATTTAATAAACTCATTTTATTAGTTCATGCACTCAAGTAAATGACGTACTTAATTTTTCCTCCCATTTCCAAGGACCGTACAAATTTCTTCTTTTAATATCAGCTATTAGTACCTGCCTTATGACAGACTCGAGGAAGCCTCAAAAATGCTTAGTAGAGTTATGCAACCGAGGTTAGGTCCTTTAGTGATAACAAGGGGAAGGAAATTTCCTTCGCTTGCAGTTGACTTTATTATAAGGTGCTTCACACGAGGATGTGTCGCTGCGTTTAGGATGTTGGTAATAATGTTGGAAAAATTATGAGATGAGAATATTGAATTATGTATGTAAAATGTATGGGTAAATTCTTGGGATACTCTTTATTAGGAAGCAGATAGTTTTTATTTTTAATATTACCTAATTTTTAGATCTAGTCAAAGGCAGCTCATATCAACCGTAAAGTTTTTTTTTTTATAGAGTTATAATAGCCGTGCATTAATTTATAGTGCGGCCGACGAGAGAATGCGTTCTTGATACCTGTCAGTTTTATACAAACGAATACGTGTTTTGCGAATTTGATCTTTATTAGCTACTAGAAATGTCGCATCTCCCTAGCTATAAGGTAGTTAATAGATTTTCAACTTTATCCTAAAGCATAAGGTTCAAGGTTGATTGGGAAAATTTGACAGTTTCGGGTAGCTTGATGTGCTGGCATCTGTACTCGTAAGTCTTGTGTTTAGAAGTTGACATTTTCTGGCTGATAATTTCTCTGAATAAATAGCATCCGAAGTATTATAATACTCTTCTAGATAAAAACAAGAAGACTAAGCTAACCATTTGCTCAGTGACCTGCCAAAATCAGGTTAATCAAAGAATCTAGTTAACACGTACCCAATAGAAACCAACTCTAACATAACTTATTCAAAGAACTTACATATACACCATTAATTCATTCACTCGCTCACTCACTCACATAAGATTCATTCGATTCCCTTTTGCCCTAAACCGCATACATCTTAGATCGACGCGTTTAAATTACTCCTTTCAACCCTTTGCCACCCTTGTCGATACCTGAGCTTTTGAATACAGAGGGCTTATAGGTCGTTGTCACTATTCTCGTGTTTCTTTTGTTTAAAGAACAGCTGGTATACCACGTGCCGCTATAATGGCGACATTAATTTTTAACAAACTTATACCGTTTCGCGTTTTCGTTTTATGAACAAATTTTAATTTCATTAAACGTTATCATTTATTTAAATGTTCTAAAATAGCATTTTGGAGCCACCTGTACCTATGGAACTGTAGCGCAGTAGTCATTTGCTGGGGTCACGGATAATAAAAAATGTGAGGTCATTGGAAAATTAGATTCATTTAAGTTACTAAAAGGTAAATGAAAAGTATTAGCAGAACTGTTTTGAAACTTTGAAAATTACTTAGGAGTAAAATATTTCTTAAATAGAGTGCCTTTGCCTTGATAATTTTAATGTAGTAGCAATTTATGTCAAAACTTAAGTACCTTCTAATCCGTCCTTAATCTAATCTCAGAAACTAATATTTTAATGTTATATTCCCACATTTCGGAGCAAAAATCCAATAGTACCCAAAGTAAAGCAATTTCAAAAATAAATGGCGAAGTAACACAAAACTAACATCATTAAATCACTCGAGTACATAAAGCGGCCCATTCACGCCATAAAGTGTGCCCGAAAAACCACAAATATATCGTGCATAGGTGAGTTTAAATTGTTACCTTTTCTAGCCGTCGTACGTCGTTTCCGCACCAAAAAATATAAATAAACAGAAGTTTGACTTCAAACACGCGCTAAGGAAGTCACATAAAGAAGGTCGCTGAATAATAGGAAAAAATAGAAAAGTCTTTAATTGACATGATAATGTAGGTACGTGTTATCTTGTTTTCCTTGTGTCCTTCGAATTGAAAGAAAATTGAGTAAGACCAGAGCAAGAACTTTTTTTCAGACACTGGCCTTTAAAACATAACATATTGTACAGGAAATCCGACAATGAATATTTGCATTTATTCATAAATCGGACACAAAGATTTAAATCGTTAGATTCGCCCTACCGCGTCAAAGATCGCGTTTCTGTTTCGTTTTGACACCTCTGACACATAATGACGCAGTGACTTGACTTGACTGTCATGGAGACGCTATTTAACAAATTGTGAGCTCACTCTTCTCAGTATGGACACTTTTTCGCGGGACTATGTACGGTGAGAGCAAATCTAGCCACTTAAATCTTCGCGTTTACTAAACATATTTTATTATTGGGTTCTGCATTTGTGGGTCTTCTGTTAGTGACCCATGGCACCGTGTCCCCTAACTCAATACCTGCCGTATCTAACCAAGAAAAGAACGCCTATCGGTTAGTTCTGTGTATCCCGAAACAATATTTCTAAATAAAATACTTCCTTGGGGGACTTGAAATGTTGGTGGCGCATGTGATAAGCAATAAGCGTTATTTGGTGCAAAAAATCGAACCCTTTCAAATAATTTGGCCTACTTATTTAGGTTAAACAAAAAGTATAATGCGTCAGTTCACTTAATCATTTATATTTTGTGACTTTTTAATTTCAATATTTTTTTCATGGATATCGCTGAAAAAAAATACTGGTCAAGTAAGATGCATAATTAAACAACCTGCTAAATTAAACTTTAAATTAGAACTACAATATTAATGGACCGAAAAATTCTAGCACTCGCTACCTCCTATGACTTGCAACCCCTAAAACACGCGAATAAAAACGCTCCACCGCTCTCCGTATCGGCCGCATTATATATAAGTGGGTAGTTTGTGAGAAAAACAGCGTATTGTTGTCGGAATTGAAAATAAACTCGCACCAACCCCCTACTTTGGGGATGTATAGCCCACCCCTGTATAATATTGGACTTGAGGCCACAAAGTGTGAATTTACAGAAGGCCAAAAATCCAGAATGGTAAGTTTACGCAATAGGCCAACGGAACAGAGACAATGACCTTGAATATCCTTTCGGTCAAGGTCAATTCAAGTTAATAAAAAGTTTTATCTAAAAACACTCGCAAGTATTATATTTAACAGTAATTCATATTGTTTCATCATTACAGTTTGAAACAAATAATACTCTTGTTCAGTTTAAGGATATTAGAATCATGAAAAACCTGATAAAACTTTTTTCATAAGAGTCACCACTAAGGCCCTTTGTACACGGAACGGTTTCATTACGGTACGGCGTCTAAACCGCGCCTTAGTCTATAGAAGTATGAGGAACAGGGTGTAAAGTTCACTCATACTCTATAGAAAAGGGAGGATCCTCCGACCAGACGGGTGTTGTGTCTGGCGGGCAACTGCCCAATGATTCATTTCGGGCCGTTGTATCTATGCTAGTTGCGCGGTAAACTCTGCTTGCGAGATGCAGGATTTGCGTGACGTCAGTATGACGCGTTGTTCGCATGTGGCGTTGTAGATACCGCTACAAGTCCATCAACAAGCTTCCATAGTGATTCATACAACACTGACGACCGTGTCTACGTGCGGCGAATAAACCGTAGCTTTTGACGTCAAGAAAAACGTTTGTGTACAATGGGCCTTTTTTTTTTTTTTTGTGGATGGGAAATCATCTAATGTCTCCTCCCGCTCTGGGTGGAGCGGAAGGGAGTGTCAGACTCTTACTGACTAAAACCCACCCGTGTTCCTTCCTTAGCCCTTTATGTTCCGGGGCAGCGGTAACCCTTTCGGACGATCCCGCTACCCCGGCAGGCTTCGGCCCTGGCGGGCCCCTTCCTTTATGCTGACATCTCTTTGAGGCGCGCGTGGAACACATACGCGCCGTCCGGCACGGGCCTGGTCCTGATCGGACGGAGAGCTACCCATTACTCTCCGTCCGCAGGCCCGCGCCTACGGCTACGGTGCAATGGGCCTAAGTCTGTAAGCACCATTAATCAACTCAGCCTATCGCAGTTCACCGCTGGACTGGACTTAGGCCTCCCCCAGACTGCGCCACAGCACCCTGTCCTCCGCCTGCCGCATCCAGTCTACCCCGACCACCTTCTTTAGGTCGTCCGTCTAATCTAGCTGGGGGGCGTCCTACACTTCGCTTGTCGATACGCGGTCTCCACTCCTGGAATCGTCTGCTCCTGCGGCCATCGGTCCTTCGACAGACATAGTCAGCCCACTGCCACTTCAGTTTGCTTACTCTGCAAGATATGTCGGTAACTCCGGTTCTTTTCCGGTTTTTTTCTGATTTTATCCTTCAAAGAGAGGGAGAGAGAGAGAGAGAGAGAGAAGAGAAAGAGAGTAAGCACCATCACCAAGCAGAATCTTTTACATAACAAAACATTTCTGAGAAGAAACACTGCTGATAACAAATCTCCAATCACCACCACCATTGCACAAAATAAACCTTCGCTCCCTGCTTTTTATCTTGTGGTGGATGTTTTGCACCATAGCAATGTGTTTTACCCGCGTCTCTTATATCCCAATTATTTTCGTCCATTGTTTGTTATTATTGGAAGCCTGATTGGGACCAAAGGATACGGATACCCTTGCTACCTTACCAATATTAATATTGTGATTACCGTAATTTACTAGTTAATCAGTAACATAAAACATTTATAATCATCGCTTATAATATATTATTTACCTCATCATAAATATTCGAAATGGCGGAATTTTGGCTAATTTAAAAATATACGATTGGAATCATCGATACGAGGAAGATGACGGCTTTTTTTTAATATATCTGCCTGCTAGTGACAATCTAAATTGATCAGGCGTAAATTTCAGCATTTTGAAATTTAAAATGCCAAAAGATAACTATTTCTGTTTATCGTGACATATTTTTTGCCAATTTTTTTGCCCAATATTTTTCCTACTCAAAACAACACAAAAATAACACAAAAGAGCAAGTGCCAATTAATCAAAATAACGATCACACTTGATAAATTCTTCGAACCGTATTCATCAGTTGCGCTGCGCTTATTTAAAATAATCGAATCGATTCGATACGTCCAATCGATAACAATCGAATCATTTCGATGCGATACTGTATACCTACCGAATGAAATCGCTCGCATTACCTTCGACGCCCGTTCTGTACCACGTAAGAGGGTTACCATGTATAAGGGTAGGTTCGGACATTCATTTGTGTCTAGTAGGTATTAGTAAAATACTTTGCTACATAGAGATGTGAAAGTATTGTATGGTAGGTTTTTATCCAACACTGAAACAGATGGCTTGAATTTTTTTGAAGTGAAAACTTCTTTAGGTGCGTTGGGCATTTTTGAGATGGTGAAAAAACCATTGAACTCGCGACGACACTGTTACCGTAACCGACACCTCTGTATGAAGTGAAAACATCTTTAGGCGCGCGATTAAAAATACACGTAATTGTTCAAGTTTTCACTTCTGTCGGCACTCCCGAAGTGCCATTTTAGTTTTTCTTATCGAAAGCGTTTGAACTTTCTACAATGCAATGCCTTTTAATGAAGGAAGAACACGAATGTTTTGTTTCTGTAATATATTTTTTAACCATAATTACTCAGCTTTCCTTACCTTAGCCACTGTGTAAATAAGGTGCTGTTCCACAAACGATGGGACACTTAATATCGTGTCCTGCGTGTCCTATCAGCTGCACGTTACAGGAACTGATGGACGCTGGTGATGGCGCCAAACAAGTAGCCGAATTCTGGGCCGAGTACATTTACATTGCTATCGACACGCCAAGAAGAAGACCTTAGCCACTGTTTAAAAATAATGAACAGATTTAAAAATGATTCCATAATTACAGAAACAATTAAAAAGCTATTGTGTCTCGCGTAGATCCACGTTCCCGGCATACAAAGGGTTAAAAGCGTTAATCCCTCTGTATTAACTCTTTTTTTTTTGTTATTAGCCAACCTTTTATCCCTGTTTAATTTTTTATCAGAACTCATTTCTCGTATCTCTCATTCGATTACATTCCCGTCTCAATCCCCCACTTACATAATAATTGAATCTGCCCACTTATAAGACTTCCTGCGTTTAAACCGTTGGCGTATCCACCCTAAGCCATGCCATCGATGGCAGCGAGTGGCTGCTCACTCAATCTGTCAATTAGCGTGCGTTACTTGGACTTTTACACGCTACGCTTTTATACGCTTTCACAATACACAGGTGTAGAGAAGGTATAGTTTATTATGATGTGCCGTAGAGGTGAATATGGGCTGGCAATTTTTTTTCGTGATGGAACGTATTTCGTATTTGGTTTTACATAAATGCAGTCTTGCAGACTGTAGGATCTATTTAATGTCTGGGCTCTTGTTAGCACGTCGAAACGTTTACCTGAAAAAACGTTAAGGAAAAGACTCTTCTGACTACAAAGCAGGCCTTTTCCTCCATTTCCCCGATACACCCCCCTTTCTTTTTAAATGCTTTGCCTTGAAAGATAAGAACTTACTTGTTATTTATTTTGAATGTGGAAAAAAAAAAATTTAAACTAGCAGCGCGCCGTGGTTTCACCCGCATAAGTTTCCCGTGGGAATACTTATCGGGATAAAAACTATTCCATGTCCTTTCTCGGGTCTCAAACTATCTCTATACCAAATTTGATGTAAATCGGTTCAGCGGCTTAAGCGTGAAGAGGTAACAGACAGACAGACAAACTTTCGCATTTGTAATATTAGTATGGATATGAAAAAAAATATATTTAAATATTATCTTGATTTCAAACAAAAATCTCATAAAAAAGAGCACTTTTCACGTTTTTCCCTTTATAATTTTCCGGGCAATTTTTCTTTCCATAAAACCCTAATACAGACTATTACGAACATTTTTTTAAACAAGAAACAACCAAATCGGTGCCGCCGTTCTCAAGCTCTTAAAAACGAACAGCATTTCATTTTCATTTAAACCAGCTATGTGTGTTGTTGATAATCTTAAATTCTAAAGAATCTAGATGTGTGCCACTTTGCCCTTTTTTTATCTTTTCTTTTTTTGAGGGTGGGGATATCATCAAATGACTTCTCTCGCTCTGGGTGGAGCGGAAGAGAGTGTCAGACTGTTACTAACTGATTACTACTAACTGACTGACTAGCATAGATTAGAAGTAGAGTAGTAGTCAGTCAGACTGACTACTACTCTACTTCTAATCTATGCTACTATTCTACTGACTGACTTTGCCCTTTTCTTTGTGGATGGGAAATCATCAAGGGGTCCCGCTCTGGGTGGAGCGAAAGGGAGTGTCAGACTCTTACTGACTAAAACCCACCCGTGTTCCTTCCTTAGCCCTTTATGTTCCGGGCAGCGGTAACTGACTTTGCCCTTACATAGTCTACGAGTATGCTAGGAATAAACCTTCTGTGCTTTTTTACACTGTGACTACCACGGGCTTCGAACAGTTCACGTATTGTGGTCGTCGTTAAGCATGTGTGCACTTCGTTTGGCTATTTCAACAGACGTTTAGTACCATCGTAGGCTAACACATAACACTTCGCAGGTTACGTATTGGCAAACGTCTGAGACTAAAGTGAAATAGAATTTTATATTGACTCGGATCTTTAACATAGGAGTAGTTTTAACGGCAATGCATCAACTTTTATAATATTACTAGCTTCGCCCCGCGGATTCACCCGCGTAATTTCGATTCCAAAAAAATCTGGAGAGGGCCACCCTTATCACTTAGGGGTATTAAAAATAGCTTACGACCTATTCTCAGACCTACCAAATATACACAAAAAATTTCATAAAAATCGGTCAAGCCGTTTCGGAGGAGTTCGATAACAAACACTATGACACGAGATTTTTATATAGAAGATGATCTAACTTATTTATATTTTAGACGAGTATAAGAAATCGATATATTTATGCTTTCGAAAATTATTTACGTTTAAGTTTGGTAACCTCCATCAACACCAGAAGACATAAATAAACGCTGAAATAATTGAAAAAAAAATTACAATATTAACAGTTATCATAACATTATTATACGGAAAAACTAGAACTGAATTATAACTCCCACTTGCATTAATTCACATCACACACTCATGAATCAAATTACAATTATAAAACCACTTCACGCAAAAACTACAACTCAAATCTAACGCTTAGTTTATCTTGGCTTAGTGAAACCTCGGAACCCGTCGGGTCCCGGTTCGCTCGCCCGGAGGCATCAAATCACCGTACGAAACTCCACCAGTCGGTGGAGTTTCGCGCAGAATAGTTTCATTCAATTTGAGAATATTTGTACAACCGCTATCCAGTGTTTGGCATTTAAATATTTGGTCACTTAACGTGTGTGTGGTGCTAATTAAACGTTAAAAGATATGAGAATGTTTGAATTAGTTTTGAGATTTTTATTCTATTATGAACTAGCAGCACCCCACGGTTTCACCCGCATAAGTGTCGATCCCGCGGGAATATCGGGATAAAAACTATACTATGTGCTTTCCCGGGACTCAAGCTATCTCTATACCAAATTTCATCCAAATTTCAGCGGTTTAAGCGTGAAGAGGTAACAGACAGACAGACACACTTTCGCATTTATAATATTAAAGTATGGATGCAGTAGAATAGTGATCCTAAATAGATGCATAGATGTAACGTAGGCTTTACTTCCGTGTCTCATAGTCTGTTCTATTTAATCCTTTGCCAAATTTTGTTTAGATTTGTATTCAGTGGGAATTCTTCACCTTATTTGAAGATATTATATATGAAAATAATAATTATATATGAAAGAAGATACATGAAAATAAAAAAGACGGATCGTATCATTCTTCGGAATTTTTTTTTCGATTGAACGAAAGAAGCCGAATCTTTCAAAGGTTTGCAAATAAAGTATTTTACGTACATGATATTAAAATTATAAATAGAAAGGTTCTATTCATAAGAACCTTTTGAAGGGCATAGACAGAAACTCTAGTAATAAGTTAATGCTAAATATTTATAGGCAAAACTGTAAGTAAAGTTCTGAGTAGTAAATCGTTTTCGGTCCTAAATTAAACTCAATAGATAAGTTTTGATCAAGAGATTGACTTACACCATATTTCTGAATTAAACCCTTTACTAATAAACGTATTATATCAGACGAATAGTTACGCACCAATTTCTCTCCTTCAATGGTCAGTAATTTGACTTTCGAAAGAAGAAGGCAAAGCGTTGTGTAACTATACAGACGCTATACAACGTTTATTAGTAAGGGGTAAGTGTTTAAAATTTAGAACTTGTCAAACTATACTTTTGGTTAAAATACTACAAATAGATATTAATTGAGTCTTATCCTGATAATAAAATTCAAAATTTATTTTCTTTAAAATAAAATAAATAAATAAATTTTGAATTTTTGACCGTTTTTCCATACTAGAACTGTCAGACGTCAATTTTATTCCACGGACTATCGAACTAAGATATGTGACTGTTAAAATCAGCCTAAGTATGGTGGTCGCGTTTGTGGGTTCAAATTCGGGTAAGTACCAATGTGACTTTTTCAATTCATAATTATGTGTATTTTCTAAGTTTATCCAACATTTTTGACATCGGTGAAGGATAACATCGTGAGGAAACCTGGACTTTATAATTAATATAAGTCTAAAATCGCCGAACCGTCTTTTGTGCAAGAGTGGTAATCAATGTTCGTGCCTTATCTGTATGAAAAGAGGCTTTTGCCTTGCAGGGGATGAGACAATAATAGGCTGGTATATATGAAGCCAAAGTAGAGTTTACATGTTCTCAACTTCAAATTCTCAATTCGGAAACCGGGTGTTAGTTTGCTATCGCCACAACATAACAAAGAGGGTGTTTATAGCATCTAATTGAGATCCCTTTCCCTTTCCCCTTATACCATGGGATAGGTTTCATTAAGACGGTTATTGTTTAAACAATAATTAATTTATGTTGGTGTTAGTAATTTGTGTTTGCCTTCGTGGTTTCTCTGATCTTGTTTAGGACGTGAACGTCTTAACAGCAATTATAGCAACTGTAGGTATCGTGTAGGCATCTTGCCTACACTATTTCTTTATTAAATGTATGTAGTGTGTTTTCGTAAAATCCGACACGTGCCCCGTCTACGCTACAAGCTGCGTAGCTTGCTACGGCGTAACTAGCACTATGCTACGGACGTATTGTGTTCACGTATTCAGAAGCTCTCTACGCTATGAGCTACGCCACTCGCTACGGGGTGTAGCTAGCACTGTCATGTGCTACGAACGTATGGTCTTCACTTATTCAGAAGCCCTCTACGCTACGAGCTACGCCACTAGCTACGGCGTAACTAGCACTGTGCTACGAACGTATAGTCTTCTCGCGTTCGGAAGCTTATTGTGAAAAAAAATCAAGGCTATTTACTTGTTTTAAGTCAAATAATGTTTTAATAATGCGCTTACTTACTCCAACCAGTATCACAGTGTAATATTATTATACCTACTAAATGAAAAACAAATCATAGACTCATTTATTTTAAAGTCTTGATGTTAACACATTTACCCACAAACACAAAAATCCATTTATCAAAGAAAAAAACACTCTTATTTTAACAGTCAACGAAGGGAACTCTAGATAAAAACTGACGTTTGGCCTCACCTCCCCTTAAATTACGTACGAGACAAGAATTTTGATGCCTCGCCGAATTTCTACTCGAAATTAATGCAGGGGACCAGAAAAGGAAAAAAAACTCATTAGAAAATAGTACCACCTCTTAACATCGACTTTTTTCTAAGTTCATGGTAAATATATAAAATTCAAAGTCCTGACTGACTGATATATCAACGCGCAGCCTAAACCGCTGCTCCTAGAGACATGAAATTTGGAGGGTGTGTTCTTTGTAACGAGTAGGTATCTACTAGGAAAGGGTTTTTCGAAATTCCACCCCTAAGAGGGTGAATGAGGGGAGGGTGAAATTTCACGCGGGCGAAGTCGCGGGCAGAAGCTAGTTGTAAATAAAATGATTTTGTTGTAGCAGGAAGTGTTAGTGGAATATACTTCCTGCTACAACAAAGTAAATCATTTTAATTACCGTCCTCCTTTCGATCCTCCTTCGTCAGTTCTCATTTCGGTTTAATTTTTTTTGTCTTGTATTTACATATGCATACATACATATACTCACGCCTTCTTCCTATGGCGGCAGGCAGAAGCGGCAGAACGCCACCTGCTACGGTCCTTATATACTTTTTATGCCTTTTTTTTCGTTCATACATCTGAGGGGCAATTCTCGTAATTTTAAGAACATTCACAGTCTGATCTCAGTCTCAATCTGTCAAGAATATCTACCTCTAACTTCCCTACATTTTTGACAAGTTTCGACATTTGTTTGGCGTCGAGATGAGACTGCGACTAGATTTTAAAGTTTTTTGAGTACGAGAATTGACCTTCTGCTTTATCAAGGGTTATCCAGAATTTATTAACAAATGTTTTATTTATTGGCAATTGTTCTAGAATCAAGATCTATTTCAAGTAATATGGAAAGGATTATACCAGAGATTGCATCTGTTTTTCTACCTCGTGATCTGAAATAAAATAAAATTAAATAATACAAATTAATTTAAATTCGGAGAATTGGCCTTTAATTTATACACGCACCCCGGTTTCCAGTACCGGACCTTTTTGAAAAACATCACCAATATGGTCACCTATCTTGTCTGATTTATCTGTAAAACATCTGAACAAGGTTTTTTTTCTATTGATGTAAATCTTAGAAGTAACTCTTAGAACAGTCCCTTCTATTTTAAGTTCAACACTACACAAAATAAACAACAAAAAACTAACCCCCTCACTAATAAACGTATTATATCAGATGAATCGTTACACACCGATTTCTCTCTTTCAGTCGGCAGTAATTTGACTTTCAAAAGTAAGCGTTGTGTAACTATACAGACGATATACAGCGTTTATTAGTAAGGGGGTAAATGATTACCTAGCAACATAACGTTAAACAAAGCAGCCTCCAGTAATAAGCAAAAAAACTATAAATGAGCGAGTTTCCCGCATTTCTAAATGCCTCTAAACTCATAAGAACTTTCACAGCAATTTCGAAGGACGCTCGCAACTGAAGGTAAAATTCGCTGTATACGCTTTATTAAGACTTGCCAAAATTCTATTTCCATCACTGCCAATAAAACTTACCGAGAAAACGACACACACACACACACGCCCACCCCATCTACGTGCATACATTTACACCCAACACATTATCTCGTTGGTATATCCCATACAAGGCTCCGTTGATAATTAATTCGCTTAGCTTTCGCGTGTTAGAGGGGTAGGGGGGGCATGGGGGGTGCGTCCATTTGTACCATCAATTATTCGTTTAGCGTCCGCCTGATTTATGTTGTTTCGCGCTTGACCTATTAATCCCGAGCTAGTTGCCGATTGTAGATTGTTTTCCAGACAAACATTAATAGCGAATAATGAATATGTCTGTTTAGAGTGGTTTTGATTCGATGATTGATTTGGGGTGAAGTTTAGAGTGAGTGATTGATTCTTTTTTTTTATGTTGATTGATTAAATATTTTTTTTTTTTAGTTAAATCGGCTTTTGACGTATCGCTTTAAATACTTGAGACTTTATAAATTAATCTTTTAAAAGCGATTTTATCCTTCCAATCATAATCATCTATCATCTGATTTCTCATCAAGAGGAGGCGTCTACTAAAAGCTCCTCTCCGCCGTAAAACGGTAACCATCCGATAATTATTAATTTATTGTAACCCGGCCCGTTATTTACGACGGACCGTTGAACGGTTGGCCGCCTCTACGAACGACCGCTACGGTGCTACGCAGCTACACCGCTACGCCGTAGCCATTGAGTACGGTAATAAACCTGAATTGAGATTAATTTTTTTGCGATCCTGACCTCTACGAATAATTGAATGATCAAAGTTTTTATGGGTGTGTCTAAAATTAAATTTTATTATGGATTCGGGAGTTATGATAATGGGTAGATATAAAATCTAGGTTGAGTTATTCTGTGTTACGTTTCCTATTGATTTATTTTCATGTTTCTGAGGGGCAATTTTAAGAACGGTCACAATCTAATCTCAGTCTCAATCTGTCAAAAATACTTCTAATTATAACCCTACATTTTTGACATTTGTTTGTCGTCGTGGTGAGACTGCGACTAGATTTTGAACGTTTTAAATTACGAGAAATGGCCTTGTGATTTTTTGTGTTTCTTATGTCCGTTTTCACCATCGTTCCTTAAATTTAGGGAGACCTTAAGAAATTTTAAGTGTTAGTTTCGTTTTCACCATCACCTAAGGGACACTTATGGTCCTAAAACATATGGGTAAGGGGCTGATTTAAGGAGTCTCTTATGTTAAGAGACTCTTAGTTAAGGAGTGTTTGAGGGAACGATGGTGAAAACGGGCATTAGCCAAACAAATAGATTGTGAAATGCCAATTTAATTTAATTTATCATTTGGAATCTGTAGTGTGTGTGTTAAAAATAGTGTAGTTAAATATCCTCTTTAAAGTTTGCATTCAACAAGTAGTATGTACTGATTCTCACTTTCTCTATCCACTCACATACCTCCCCATGACATCGTCTCGAATGACCCAGAACACTTTTTTTCGGCGCGCCACGGGGCGCCTCGCCACTTATACACGACTAGTACACTAAAAATTCCCGTGTCAACTTTAGTCTATAAGAGTACTATGGCCAAATACGCCATTAAAAAAAGCCACGCCCACACATTTATTCAGCAATATTACCCGTGCGCGGCAACTGGAACCGCACAGCGCTTAATTTAAGCGATTGGTGGCGTTATCAAGCGACCACAGACGAGTGCGCTCGCCGGAACTGGTTCACTTCGCACTTATAGGCCGAAGCCCTATGGTACAGTTGGCAAAAGAGTTTGGCATCTTATCTTTCTTACATCTCTTTTTATCAAATCCAATCATTAATTTTTTGCCAACATGGGTAGGAGTATAGATGTTATACATGTTTTGATAATGTTTTCCATGCTCTGCTGTCATTTGGGCATGCAAAATTTTCACATAAATTATAACCTACTATCAAAGTACCATGCTGAATAACAATAAATATTACAAATGTATTAAATTGAAAAATATTTTAACCATTTTTTTTTTCATTTTACAATGTCATTCTTTTGACTTTGGTGTCTGTACTTTCTGGCTAAAAATATTTTACACTATTCAAACAAACAACAACAGCTAACAAATTATGCCTTTATAAACATAACATGCATTATGTCATGTGTATAATTACATCATTTGTAGGCTAAGTCTAATTCTTAAGAAGGTACTCTGATCCAACACGGGATTAAATGCTTTTGTAATTGCGTGCCTACAGGTAATCTCTTTGGTTGACTATACTTGGGGACTAAACGTCTTTATAGGAACGAGCCGAAGACACTCCCAGTACAAGAGGTTGTAATCTTGCCTGCTTATCAAACTGTATAAGAGTAACTTTCTGGTTCATAAGCTACACGTACACTACCCAGATAAATTTAATTGTTATAACATACTTATAATTTTTAAACGTAGAACAACATGGTTTGAGCAATTAAATAGTCGTAGTACTTCCACACTAATCTGTTTCGTTGACTGTACTTTGAGTATTTGTTCGTATGACGTCACATATGCATCTATAGTCGCCATGATTGGCCTGCGTGTAATGGAACACAAGACTTTTTATGTTCGTGGTTGTACGTGGAGTTATATTTTATGGTTTCTATTGCATTTTGTACGATTTCTATTTGAGAAATGGTAGTGCAGTATAATGATAAAAAGTATAATCAGCCTGTATTGTCCCACTTCAGGGCAAAGCCCTCCCTTTCCTTTTTCCATTCAACACGATACTGAGCCAAAATGCCCTCATATAGGCGTCAAGTTCGTCCTGCTATCTACGCCTGGGGCTTTTGCGATGCCCTTGGACTTTTTCAATAACCCATGCTGTGGTGGCCCATAGTACAAAGTGCATAATAATAGATTCTTTATTTCTCACTTGCTGCGCCCCGCGGTTTCACACGCATAAGTTTCGATCCCGTGGGAATATCGGGATAAAAACTATCCTATGTCCTTTCCCGGGACTCAAACTATCTCTATACCAAATTTCATCTAAATCGGTTCAGTGGTTTAGGCGTGAAAAGGTAACATACAGACAGACAGACAGACAAAGTCACTTTCGAATTTATAATATTAGTATGGATTATTCTTCCATAATCGATCAATAGATCGCGATACATCTTAAAAACAATGTTAATGTTTTTCCTGGCGTGTGGCAATCTAAATAGAGTCAGCCTAGAATGTCAGTGTTTAAAGCCCAGGCTGGAAGCCTTCATTTATATTGAGGCGGCCACAGGCAAGTCCTGTTGAGCACACGAGAACCTTCTAGGCTGACCTGTGTAATTCCCAAAAAAAAGTCTGTATTTAAAACCTTAAAATCGAAAACTTTACAGTAAAGTAATTCATGTTCAGTAAATCCGCACCATGGATTTAATATTGCTGTAATTGTGTTCCCAAAATCTCTTTAAAATTCCAATACATGTTAGTTACAGTTCACAAGCCCACAATCTAACTAAACTCTGTATGTGTGCGTGTAACAAATAGTTAGAAATCTGTACGCTGAAACAAGAATTTATCAAGCACATGCCAATATTCTAGCACATCCCACTGGATGTGCAGCGATTACTTGCAGCTTCAGACTGCACTCAGTCTGAAGCTGCAAGTAATCGTTAAGCTCAATCAAACATTCCTTCTTTGTCAGATTCAGCAAAGGGCTCAAAATATACCCTATGTATCTACATGGGGTATACAATTTTCATGATAAAAAATCATCATCTACCTAAAACAGTTCACAGCTAGACGCAGACCTCTTAATATTACTTGCTTTGATTCGAACTGCAGCCACTCTTGTCCCGCTGCTGTTAAATCAACAGCATAAGCATAATCAGCCTATAATTGTGTTCCCACTGCAGGGACATAGGCCTCCTTTCTGTAAGAGGGAGTGGCCTGTAATCCATCACGCGGGACCAATGCGGGTTTGTTGTTAATTAAAACGATATCTAGACTAAATTGTGTTAAGTATAACAAATCCTGTAGCCAGTCACATCCAAAACTAACATCTTTAAAATATTACTGACACCATCATTAAGCTGTTGCTACACCATATCACAGGCGCAACACATGTACATGTGTACGTAGTCTCGTATCAATGGGTCGAGTTCATTCGTATCGACCTGGGCCACGTTGTGAGCTAAGCCTAATTTCGGCAGGGCACGTTTGAATGGCCTTACAATTGTTCGGTACATAGAGGCTCTGTACGTCGTATGTTGCTGTATCTAGCAATATCGTTATGTACTTAGTTGTTATTGGCTGTGTGGTAATTAATGGATTATTTTGTATGTTAGTAGTACTAAACTGTTGCAATCTTTTGCATCTAAAATGAAATTGTATCAACTATTTCATCACCAGTGACCTCAAAACGGCGAAGGAAAACATTGTGAGAAAATCGGCATGTCCTAGAACAAAAAACTCGAAGTAATGTGACATTCACCAACGCTCACCTCGACCCTCGTGCGCGGCCCACGCTTTCTCGCTGAGAGGAGACCTCTGTCCCAGCAGTGGGAACATTATTTGCTGCACAAGGATGTCGTATTAATTTAATCTCTTTAGCTTAGATCCTTAGGTGCTTTTTCCATTGTCCTCAAGAACCATTGGCTAACGATCTCTCATTAATTTATAAAAATAACTCATCTTTTTCTAAGCTTCGTTATAGCTTCTAGTCCAATGAGATACGGTTGAACATCAGCCTAGTTCCTCGGTGAAATCGATATCCTAAGCTTATATCTATTTCCAGACTCACTGGCTTCTGGCTACTCGTAACGACTATTTACATAACCCGTAACGACAGGTATTTATATAGCATTGGGAGCCCAAGGTTCAACGTGATCTTACAGGGCTGTAGATTGTAAAGAAATGACCATAGATACAAAATTAATTGTTTATCATATTGACAGTACGTCAATTTACCGTGTTATAACAATTTCATACTGTCAAAGAATGACGGATGTCATTCGAATATACCTACCGGCAATATAAATTGGGAGTCGATTTGCTAAACAATGAATTTCCCAGACTACTCAACTGAGCGTTTCAGCACACGTTGCATGACCGCCGTAGAAACGGGTTTTGTCGACGGAAGAATAGACAAAATGACAGATTGTAGAAATATTTGTCCGCATTCTACGCTTCTAAGCATGGCAATGTGTCATTTTGTCAATTCTTCCGTCGAAAAAACGTCGTCATGCTGGTGCAACACCGATGATTGTGAGCGAGGTTAGGTATGCCACGAAACCTATATGAAGGCATTCATATAAGCTCTGTCAGCTTCATATAAATTAACAGTAGGTATATAGAGTGGCAGCTACTACGAGTACAATCTGTCAAATTTCTTTAATAGATTTTCAACTTTATCACTAAAGTATAAGGTTTAAAGTTGATTGGGATAATTTGACAGTTTCGGGTAGCTTGATGTGCTGGCGTCTGTACATCGAGGCGCAACCTGTCACCATAGATTCAGTACATGATTCTGAAACCCCTGCGTTGAAATTTCGACGCTAGGGGTAGACCTCCTAGCGTCGAAATTTCAATCCGTAGGCGCGGGCCTGCGGACGGCGAGCAATGGGCAGCTCGACGTCCGGTAAGGACCAGGCCCGGGTCGACGGCGCGTTGCGGCGCGCCTCAAAGATATATCAGCACTAACTGACGGGGTCCGCTAAGGCCGATGCCTGCCGGGGTCGCGGGTTGTTCGAAAGTGTTACTGTGGCCCCTGGCACAGAGAAGTGAAAGAACACGGGTGGGTTTTAGTCAGTAAAAGTCTGACACGCCCTCCCGCTCCACCCAGAGCGTGAGAAGTTATTTGATCATTTCCCACACAAAAAAAAAATGGTTGTGTGCGTCGATGTATTTTCAGACTACCACAAAACTTCTCACATAATTCTTCCGAACAATGATATGATAGCGTGACAATAAATCAGCACAAACCAAACAAAAACTCGACAGGTTGCTCCTCAATAACCATCCACTTAGCTTAAAAACCAATAATCAAAACAAATAAATAAAAATTCATTCTGTTCAAGTTTATTCTGAAAATAAAAGCAAGTAGTTTTATTGTGATTGCTGAAGATCTTATCTATTTAAATTTATGTCCGTCGGTCGTGAATATATTTTCGGTGCTTTACAATGAGCTTGTGGTATGTGGGTTAGTGGGACATTTTGGCTATCGTAAAAGAAGGCTTTTTTTTATAGAATGATACTGATCTCCAGTATTAAAACTAAATTACATAACATAATCAGCCTATAATGTTCTCACTGCTGGGAGACGGGCCTCCCCTCAGTGAGAGGGTGTGGGCCGTAATCCACCACGCGGGCCCAGTGCGGATTGGCAGATGTCACATGTCTTCGAATTTTTGGTTCTAGGACCTGCCGGTATCCTCACGATGTTTTCCTTCACCATTTTGAGAGCAGTAGTGGTGATTAAATAATTTACACACATTAAAGCGCCTGTTCGGGTTCGAACCTATGACCTACAACTCGTAAGTCGCGGCCGTTACCACTTGGCCACCACTGCTCAAAACTAAATTATACAGTGAAATTAAATACAGAGAGCAGTGGTGGCCCACTGGCAATAACGTCCCCGTTTTACTAGTTGTAGGTCGTGCGTTCGAACCCAGCTTGACTAGCGCTTCACTTTGTATAAATAATTTCATTGCCACCGCTCTCAAAAACGGTGAAGGAAAACATCGTGAGGGAAACCAGTATGTCCAAGAACAAAAAATTTGAAGACGTGACATTTACCTACCCGCACTGGGCTCGCGTGCTAAAGTATAGCCGACTCTCTCTCGAAGAGAGGAGGTCTTTGTCCCAGCAGTGGGAACATTATAGGCTGATTATGCTGCAGTGAAACTTAGTGCTCTGGCTAAAGTTTAAATGTAATAATGTGTTCTGAAATGAGATTCTGTTCTGTGGTCAACGGCTAAGTAGATGCTGAATAATCTAGACTTTCGGATATAACTCTGGAATGAAAAAAACGAGGACATAGTTTCAGATACATAAAAAAAAGGTTTAAAAGAAGATATATGGTTCAGTTTACGCTACAATTTCAAACATTTTTATAACTTTTTCAATAGTGCTAGTCACTCTGAAATCAACTTAATTACCATTACAATAAAGTTGATATTTGTTTAACTTGAAATGACATCAATTTGAACATAAGTTTGAATAGACTTTATGTATAACTAGCTTCTTCCCGCGACTTCGTCCGCGTGAAATTTCACCCCCCCCCCCATTCACCCCCTTAGGAGATGAATTTTGAAAAATCCTTTCTTAGTGCACCCCTAGACCTCATAAGGAACGTACGTGCCAAATTTGGAATCTCTAGACCCAGCGGTTTGGGCTGTGCGTTGATATGTCAGTCAGTCAGTTCTCCTTTTATATATATAGACTAGCTTCTGCCCGCGACTTCGTCCGCGTGAAATTTCACCCTCCCCCCATTCACCCTCTTAGGGGTGGAATTTCGAAAAACCCTTTCTTAGTGCACCCCTAAACCTCATAAGGAACCTAGATGCCAAGTTTGGAATCTCTAGACCCAGCGGTTTAGGCTGTGCGTTGATATGTCAGTCAGTCAGTTCTCCTTTTATATAAATAGATAATTATGTGTATAGAGTTAAAAAACCAACAAAAAATTAAAATATTTTCCATGAAAGAGCGAAAAGCTTTTCCACAAAATGTCAACAAAATTGCAAAGAAAAAACCCGGATTATACAGGCTAGCTTACCGTTGTACCTTGACCATCACAAACGCTGTTGTAATCCGTCACAATATATCTTTTGACGCACAGTGGTGACGCGTAAAAACGTCACGACCAAATTAACGCGCGTTTGTCCCTGGATGGTTTACAAGCTGTAAAATAAAATAATGTCTATGCTTGCTTTAATAGACTGCTTGTAATAGGTGATTTCAGAAGCGGGCAAGTGCGAGTTGGACTCACACATGTAGAGTTCCGACCTACCGTACAATTTTTAACACTACATCATCATATTCTGCCTAGCCTTTTCCCAACTATGTTGGGGTCGGCTTCCAGTCTAACCAGATGCAGCTGAATACCAGTATTTTACATTTAGCGACGGCCTATCTCATCTGACCTCCACAACCCAGTTACTGGGTAATACAATACCACTTGGTAAGACTGGTTGTCAGACTACCCGTAACGACTGTCAAAGATCCACGAATGACAGCCGGTACCAACGGTTTAACGTACTTTCCGAGGCACGGTGGGGTCTCGGTATGTAAAGATGGTCACCCATCCACAGACCAACCGCGGCAAGCGTAGCTTAACCTGATCGATCCACCTGTGCTGCTGTTATGATTTAGCCACGGGCCTCTCACACACAACCCAACATATTTTTTTAAATGCTTTTGTGATACAACAGTGTTTTTGTATGGTGTTAAATTAACTTTATTTAATGTTTATTATTTGTTGTTATAGTGGCGTCAGTAGTACACACACACTATGAAAATCTCAAGTGTCTACCTATTACGGTTCAAAAGATACAGTCCTGTTTCAGACGGACGGACGGACAGCGAATCTTTGGGTACCTACGGAACCCTAAAAATGCCTATCTTGAATTCCGTTTAGCTAAATGTGTTTCTAATGGTCTGAGTCTAAAGGAATTGGCCCTGTACCTTCCTTCTAAATAATGGCTCAGATATTTCATGAAACTTTTTTGGACTCTTTTGACCTTCGCATTCTTTGGTGTAACCTAATATGTAGTAAATCATAATGATAATAAAATTTATATCGGTTATTACATTTGCGATTAATTTTTTTATATAGGTATAGCATTTTTTTACCGATAGTGTCATTGGAACTTTACCCGATTAACGTTGCTGCTAAAGTGATATAGTGCACATTTTAGCGGTAGTGTATTTATTAATGGACTATTGGTCCAGGCTGTCACTCGTGGATCTTTGACAGTCGTTACGGGTAGTCAGAAGCCCGAAAGTCTGACAACCAGTCTTATCAAGGAGTATCGTATTACCCAGTAACTGGGTTGTGGAGGTCAAATAGGCAGTCGCTCCATGTAAAATACTGGTATTTTTCTGCATTCGGTTAGACTGGAAGCCGACTCCAACATAGTTGGGAAAAGGCTAGGCTGATGAATGGACTAAAGAAACTAAAAACTCCGGCGTAAATATAAATTAGGTACACCATTACGTAATATTATTACTAATAACACCGCCCCACTCCAGTAATGTGCAAAACCATAAAGATACCAATCTAACAAACACAAATCTTAACAAGTCAATAAATAAAAACACTCGGTTGATACAGGACGCACCTTGACCGTAAAATGGCGTTAAACCTGTCACAATATATCACCAGGGCGTAAGGGCTGGCACACAGCCGCGTGACTGCGTAAAAACGCGTAAATTAACACGCGAGTAAATTACACACGCCGAACTTTGAACATGTTTTTACATGTTGTTTACGGGCGAATTATTCGGATTTGTTGTTGATTTGTTTTAAATGTTTTTGATGTGTTTTCATTGCTGTTTAAGTGGTTTATGTGTTGTCGATTGATTTAGAATAATGTTTTAACGTCCTTTAATGGTTGGACTATAAACAATACAAAACGATGTTATACATTATTTATTTTATGTTAATATTAGACATGTTACCCAGTAACTGGGTTTTGGAGACACGAAATAAAACAAACTTATTATAAACAAAATTATTTCTGTAAGTAATGTTTGTACAAATACTTTTACACTTCAATCATATCTTATTAAAAACTTTATGAGGTCAGCTAGGCAGATTGATTAGACATCACATATGAACAGTCAACAAAAGAGATAAGTATGCAGGCTCTTCGGATATAGTTGAAGTTTAGTAAGAAACCAATGGATGTTTTCGAATAAAATTTAATTTTATTATTAGAAAACAAACAGCTCATTTATCAAATTAAGCTTCAGCCGAAAACAGTCGTCGGTTTCTTACTAATCTTCAAATATATCCGACGACCCTGCATACTTATCTCTTTTGTTGACTGTACATATATCATTCACACTGTACCTACACAAACAATAAAGCCGACGACCCACTTTTTTGTGTAATATTAACATCGAACACGAAACTTTGCGACTTTCTGCCCTAACCTTTAGGTCGCCTCAGAGGGACCATTTCGGCGACCACTTGACAAAATATAATGCCATTTTACGTCGAGACGTAAATAATCGTCCCTTGTATATAACGAATGTAAATTTAAACGCTTTTCTTTCATATCTTTACCTTTATTTATTGTCACTGATTGCAAGAAAGGTCTTTTTATTCTGACTTGAAAAGGTCGGAGAATTTAAATGGCGAAGTTTTTCCGAACTATTGTTGTCGCTTTTTGTGGAGGTAATGTTTTAGCTTCAGGTTTCTTTTCTATGGGAGAAGCTCGGTAAAATTCTTAAGCTGAATGTAAGGATCTGTACAAAAGTTGTTCTTTTTTGTTTTTAATTTCAAATGGCGGTACTTTGTTTGATTTTTCACTGGTGTCATAAATCAAAACGTCGATATAATATTTAGTAATAAGGAAAATCATAAAAAAGCTTTTCCTCTTTCCTTACTTATTTAAAATTTTGGGAGTATTCCCGTTTGAGCACCTATTTCAAATCATATATATTTTTTCTTCCATTGATCCCTTCTCTCCTAGGTGCTCAAACGGGAATACTCCAAATTTTGCTGTTTCTATTTCTTAATACTTTCTACGAGTACCTGTTTATTATGGATTGCAATAAACGAGTAGATTAATTGAATTGAATTCTCTCAAAGTTACAATCGCCGAAGTAGATCTGTACAAAAGTTGGTTCCTTCTTTTTAATGAGTTTTTAATTTCAAATGGCGAAAAAGTTATCGTACGTACTTTGTTTGATTCTTCACTCTTTTTGTACTTAATGTAAATGTACCTCGGATGTAATTTTTCTCAAAATTTACAATCGCTGAAGTAAGTTTTGAGACTTGAACCACTTTATCAAATACCCTAAGTACGTGAGAGCCCATTGAAATGCAAAGTGCAGATGTTCGTAGGTTTAAATGGAAGCATATTTTAGAATTTCGTGAAACCAGACCGGGCCTCTAGTTGCACATGCATCATGAACTTCTTACTAGCTTCACGGACTGTAAACACTTTTATAGACACACTATATTCTCATAACACTTTACTGTGTTGAATAAATAAATCAACTGTCTCCATGGTCTAGTGGTCGCAAGCGTTACTGCTGAGAACGAGGTCCTGCATTTGATTCCCAGGTCGAGCAAAGTGTTATTTAGTTTTTCCGTCTGAAATTTCTGAGTAGCAGCCCGGAGTCTGGATTTGTGCTTGGTTGATGGCAATAGGCTCGCTCCCTATTACATGGGACTTTGTGAGTGTACTATAGGTACACCTCAGCTTAACCGTTTGGGAATAACATGCGTGATGTTATGCGTAAATAAATCAAAAAAGCTACTCTATATTAAATAATTTATTATGTTGCGTGTATACTAAACACTACAAAGTTAATTAATATAATGACAGTTTAATGAAGAGGGCTGTCTGCGCATGACGTTGTAACATGAACATGCTGAAATTGCAAGTTTATTTAACTACCTACTTAGTTTTATTCGAGTTTTACATGCAGTGGGTGGTTTTGAAGTTATCTATTTACTGCTGCGAAGTTTGTTGCGCCACTTCTTCTTTCCAGTGAAAACCCTAGGTGTCTGGCTTGGCGCGTTTTAGGAGACTGTTTTATGTAATTTTGACGTTCGAAAAGTGCTGATTCTCAGCCTAATTTGAATAAAATGACTTTCAATTTTATCATTTTATATAGGTATATAAGGTGTTAAAAAATTAACCTTACAAACTTTAAGAGGTGCTTTAGACCATCGAACTGCACAACTTTCACTATGGGACCAACACTGAAATCATGAAAAAAGAATCAGCTGTTTCATATATTTTGGTCAAGTACCTACTAGGTATTGAACTTTTGTATTAAACAGCTGATTTTTTTTTCGTGATTTCAGGGTTGGTCCCATAGTGAAAGTTGTTCAGTTCGATGGTCTAAGGCACCTCTTAAAGTTTGTAAGGTTAATTTTTTAACACTTTTTATATCTGGAAAAAATATTTCCTTATTATATTTTCTCTTATCCTGCCTTCAATGCTCCAAAAGTGTTGCTGCCACCGATGATGCGGTTGAAATGGCGAGGTATTGTGTCAAACAAAATCTAATACACTGTCGTGCCATCGACACGACGAAGAAGAATATTTGGAAATGTATTTAATAACGTTCACATAAAAACAAAGACTTTATAATAAATGTTAGAACGCAAACGTCACCACAATATGGACTGGATAAGAGCGTGAAAAAATATTCTCATTAGAGTACCTATTAGTTTTATTTTATACCTGTGGTTCTAAAATAAGCTATTAGCATGATGCGTCATACCATAGCCATCAAATGAACAGTGTATAGTTAAAAACAATCAATTAAATGCAGACGCCAGCACATCAAGCTACTACAAACAAATGTCAAATTTATTTAATAGATTTTCAACTTTATCGCTAAAGCATAAGGTTCAAAGTTGATTGCGAAAATTTTACAGTTTCGGGTAGCTTGATGTGCTGGCGTCTGTACCATATCAGTCTGCTAAGCCTTTTCCCAACTATGTTGGGGTTGGCTACCAGTCTAACCGGATGCAGCTAAATACCAGTATTTTACATGGAGCGACTAACTACATGACCTCCACAACCCAGTTACTGGGTAACATGATACCCCATTAAGGGCTGATTTTTCCCCTCCTGATCAGAAGGTCTAAGTAGCTAAATGTCCAATAGCGCGACACATCTAATGAGCAAGTTAGTAAAACGTCCAACTATCAGATGGTCTGTATACCACAACATCATCTATTTAGCAAAAAGTCATTTTTGAAATGTGTACACTCACGCATGATAGAAAGTTAAAGTCATTTGAAGATTACATTAAATTTGTAAAAAAAAAAATATCTGGGTTAAAAAGCTAGTAGCCTCTTAAATATTATTAGGATATTAGGCGCACAAATTCCCCAGCATTTATTCACCTAATATCTTTTTAATATGGCCAAGGTTTATCAATAATTCAAAGGGACTAACTTTTTGGTAAAACTTTTTAGACCTTTTAAACCGTTTTCAATAGTCAGATAACTTTTATCTGAAGAATAAATGTGACAGTTTGATATTTTCTATACAAAAGCAGTCAAACGGAAATATTTACTCTTCAGTTCAGTTCAGAGATATCTGACTATTGAAAAATTAGCCCTAAGTCTAGAATACCTTAACTTCTATACATATTCATTTTCGTCCTTTCTACTGCAAGGATATCACTCAACCAAACATACCACCGAAATGACTAACTATCCTTTTCCTTGGCTCGTCGTTACCGGACAAAAACTAATTTACCGTCACCGTACCTCCGGTATTGTAGAATATAAACGATGTACTGTTCCACGGTAATAAATCAAGATGGTTGCGGTTGAAGAAACCGAATGTAAATATGGCTAGATATGATTCGCCGACGCGAAGACTTACGTGGTTAAATCATTTGTTAGGGAATACAGTCGGGGACAGTGTTGTTCATTATGTTTTTTGTTTTATGAAGGAATTTGATGTTTTAAGGGGCTACATCGAAAATCTAAAATCCTCGAAAACCTACTAAGCGAGCGAAAGTAATGCAATTACCTTTGAAACGCAAAAGAAGAGTGATGGCTATAGCGTGCATGCGCTCAGAATAAAACGACGTATGTGCCAAAACGAATTTTCGTTTTTTAACGAAATAAATGAATTAAATATAAAACTATTTTGAGTAAACTTTGATATGATAATTCTCTGCTTTAAGGTAAATTCCATTGAATAACTCTTAAGCGTTACGCCGCGCCGTGATGTCGAAAAAAGTAAAAAAATATATAACTTTGCAATTTTTATGTATCGAGAAAAATTCATTGAATCGTGTATTCCTTTTACATGATACTAGATCAAAGAGTCAACGATCAAAAACATATACCAAAATGTTATTAATACCTATTCCACATACTGAACAAGTTACACGAAATAGAAAAATCAATTTTTTTTCAACATATTCAGTCATAATCTGCGGGGTAATTGCGTAAGGCTTCCTGTACAGACGCCAGCACATCAAGTTACTACAATCTGTCAAATTTCTTTAATAGATTTTCAACTTTATCGCTAAAATATAAGGTTCAAAGTTGATTGGGAAAATTTTACAGTTACGGGTAGCTTGATGTGCTGGCGTCTGTACATGACGCCGGAGCCTACCGGCGCCGGACCGCAAGTTTGTGTATACGAATGAATATCGTATCAATGCTGTGCACACGCGGTTCCGGCATGCACAACAACAACATTCATTGCGTTATTTACGTTGTTGAGCGGACCAACTTTTCGTACTTATAAACCAATGGATTAGCAATATCCTTCGAAATGATTTAAATTGTTGTTGATAGTTGTTTTATAGGATGTTGGTGACAAGTTAACGGTCACTTAGTGAAGATCGTATGTGTAGTGTGTGTCAGGGTGTGTGTGTGTACACACTTACACAAGTGGTTATACCGTTTTTTATTAACCGACTTCAAAAAAGGAGGTTCTGTATTCGACCCGTATGTATGTATGTATGTATGTATGTATGTATATTTGTTTGTCCGCGATTTTCTCAAAAACTAATGAACCGATTTTGATAATTCTTTCACTAATGTGATCTACATACTTTCAGAAAGGTTTTAGTATATAATACATTATATAATTATTCTTATGTACGATGTTATATGCATAAATGTACTGCATCTCCGGCATTTCTATGCGAATTTTGATGATTCTTCTAGTCGGTGTCTTCAATTCCTCAATGCACTAGTGTTATTTGAATTTGTGTGGAGTAGGTACAACTAAAAAGTGAAAAATAAAAACTTTTTTACAAAAAAAACAACCGACTTCAAAAAAAACTACAAAGTGATAAATAACTTTAATTTCGGAAGTCGGTGTCAAACAAAAAACGAAAATGCGGAACCAACGACACCGACTTCCGAAATTAAAGTTATTTATCACTTTGTAGTTTTTTTTGAAGTCGGTTGTTTTTTTTGTAAAAAAGTTTTTATTAAGCATTATGGATCTGTGTTGATAGTTTTGTTCTTTTCTGAACTGAAAATATCTTCAAATGATTCCAAAGAAATATTCCAGGAGACGGAATAAACACCAAATAATTTTTTGTTTGCCTGTAATGTCCCGGGTTTCGGGCTAAGGCCACTTCTCATACAGAGAAGGATTGAGCTTGATCACCACGCTGGCTCAGTGCGGGTTGGTGATTTCAGACCGAAGTCCAGGGTTTCCTCACGATGTTTCCCTTCACCGTCAGTCAGTGATGTCTAAGAATAATTATTAAGCAGTTTAGAAAGTATGTATAACTTCGGAAAAGTCACATTGGGTACTTGCTGGGTTTGAACTCGCAACTTGGGGTGTAAGATGCGGATCAGATAAGGAACGGGCCACCACGACATCACACAATAATATGTGCGGTAATACGTACGGTGCAAAATCAATACAAACACTGCATAATTGAATCGTATACATTCAAAGCCCAACACTTTTGCACGTATATATACATCTGGTAGCTCTGTAACTGTGCACCGCCTCAGTTCTGTAATATTGCCGTAACAAATGGCCTGTCGTTAGTTTAACGACGATATTAATCGTTGTTTTGTCTACTCTCGCCGACGAAACCAGCGATTTATGTGTAGTTACAATAGTTGCGATCGATGGGTGACGGTGGTTTTTATTTTAATAATTATTATTGGTAGGGAAATTATTGATTTGTTCCGCATTTCCGTAAGGGGTGCTTCACACATGTTCACTTCGGTCTGATTCAATAAAGCCGGGCGGCAAAATCGAGTATACATTATTATGTTGATATATATTCGGGAAAAAGCCGTTCGGCTTAGTTCGAATTGTGACGAACTTCCTCGAATATGATTAAGGGAGGGGAAATGCTAAATTTAGTTCGCCGATCACACAAGCCGAATGAAAACCGAATACAGTCGGCACGTAACCTGGCAAGGTATTCGCATAGTGGGAGTAAGTTAGCGCATTTACAGTCAACAAAAGAGATATGTATGCAGAATCGTCGGATATAGTTGAAGTTTAGTAAGAAACCGATGGATGTTCTCGAATAAAATTTATTTTTATGAATAGAAAACAAACAGCTCATTTATCAAATTAAATCTCAGTCGACAACATCCATCGGTTTCTTACTAAACTTCAACTATATCCGACGATCCTGCATACTTACATATCTCTTTTGTTGACTGTACACTTAGTGCAACAATGTCTTCTGGTCGGCTTTGCGGCTCAAACACTACTGCCGAATCAAATGTCCAGACCCTAACATGTGTGTGAGCATAATCAACCTATAATATCCCCACTGCTGAGGCACAGGCCCTCTCTCTTAGAGAGGGTTTGGGCTGTAATCTACCACGCGGGCCCAGTTCGGGTTGATAGATGTAATTTTTGGTTCTACGACATGCCAGTTTCCTCCCGATGTTTTCCATCATCGTCTTGAGAGCAGTGGTGATGAAATCATTTACAAAAAGTAATGCGCCTGTCTGGGTTTGAACCAACGACCTTTAAGTCGTGGCTGTTACAGCTGGACTACCACTGCTCGACCCCAAATAAATGAGTAAATTGGGTTAGGGCAGGAAAATGATGATAATTCGCTCTTACTGCTTAACCGCTTGTACTTCTGAGCACATAATGAAGCACTCCATCTCTGCCTCCACTAGGGGCAGACCTGTAAGGAAGATCGCTTGTTGGTTCCTTATATGTGATAGCATCGTACAACACAAATCCATCTGCCAAGCATGTCATTTCTAGTATTGCTTGATCAATCTATGTAGCAGTGTTTTAAAGGGGTTTTATGATGTGGAGCTTTTACTGGCTTCTGGAATTGCCTTTGATTAAAATAGCTAAGTTTGATGGTAATTTCTTTAAATGGATGGAATTCCGTGATACATTTGTTTCCTTAATTCACAGCAATGACATAATTGAACCTATACACAAGTTTCATTACTTGAACTCTTACCTTGAGGGGGAGGCTGCCAATGTAATCAGCAACTTGTCGGTTTGTTCTGCAAATTACGAAGATGCCTGGAATCTCCTCTGCGATAGGTACAACAATACTAAACAGTTGAAAAGGAATCATTTTAATTCATTCTGTAATTTTCCACCTACCTCTCGAGATTCTGCCAAGTCTCTGCGATATCTGATAGACCATGTCTCTAAAGGCTTACGTGCTTTAAAGACTCTGGGTGAGCCTACAGAGTCGTGGGGCAGTCTAGTTGTGCATTTGGCCTCAGCGAAGCTTGATAGCAGCACTATGTTCAAGTGGGAGGAATATACAAACACAATTGAAAATTCTCCTACATTACAGGAATTCTTTCAATTTCTCAAGAATCGAGCTAATATTTTAGAGGCTGTTCAAAGTAATAAATCTAATTTGAAGGGTGAAACAAATTCTTCTCCTTCTCATAAAGGTGCTAAGTCTCACACTAAGTCTTTTGCTATTTCAGCTGATTCTGATGCATCCTCTGACGCGTGCCTCCTGTGCAAGGGTAGTCATCGTTTGTATGATTGTGCAACTTTTTTGGACAAGTCACCAGCAGACCGAGCCTCGGAGGTGTTGAGATTGAAGCTGTGCCTAAATTGCTTGCGTAAGGGACACTCATCACGCCAATGCAGGTTAGGTCCATGTTCTACTTGTAATAGAAGACACAACACCTTGTTGCATAGGGAACCGTCTCAGCCTGCAGGCACATCAAATGTTCACACGTCTGAATCCTCGACTGAATCTCCAGTCGAGCAAGTTTCAAGTGTTGCTACTGAGGACGTAGTTAGCATGTCGGTCAAAGCCGACCATAGCGTGTTGCTGTCAACAGCTCTGGTTGATGTTTTTAATCCAGTGACGAATCAATACACAACAATTCGAGCTCTGCTAGACAGCGGGAGTCAGTCTTCTTTAATCTCTGATAGTTTGAGACATAAACTTAAGTTGACTCCTCAGCCAATCCAGGTCGATATTGTAGGAATAGGAAACATATCTACTGCTCAATCACTACAGAGATGTGTAGTGCAAATTAAGTCAAAACACAATGACTTTAAAGTAAATGTATCATGCTTGGTATTGCCTCAGTTAACGGGTAATTTACCTAAGAAAACATTTGATATTTCGCAAATCAACTTACCTCCTAATATTAAATTAGCCGATCCCACATTCAACCAATGTGCTAAGGTTGATATGTTGATAGGTGTCGATTTGTTTTGGTCGGTTATAGAGGGTGAACAAATATCTCTTGGTCACAACCAACCTATAATGCGTAGGTCGAAGTTAGGTTGGATTTTGGCAGGCCCATTGTATGTTCAAAATATTAGTAAGTCGCGAAACAAATCTATTAATTGTAATCATGTTGCCATTGATAGTACAGATAATTGTGTGTCAAATGAATCATTAGACAAAAGGTTAACCAAGTTCTGGGAGTTGGAACAAATTCCTCACTCAAACAATTTTGAGACTGAGGAGGAGATAGCATGTGAGAATCATTTTGTTACCAATACCACCCGAAATAATGAAGGTAGGTTTATGGTTAAGTTGCCCCTTCATACGGAACCCAACTGTCTAGGCAATTCGTTCATAATGGCTAAAAGGCAATTTATCGCGTTAGAAAAACGTTTTAATAAAAAACCGGAACTGAAGGACATGTATTCAAAATTTATTCAGGAATATTCTGACCTAGGGCATTTATCGGAATCTAGTGTTTTAATTCCACAACAGTCTTACTTTATTCCGCATCATGCAGTGTTAAAACCGACTAGCGAGTCGACAAAATTACGTGTGGTATTCAATGGTAGTGCACCTACAACGTCAGGATATTCCATTAATGATCTGCAGTTAACCGGTCCAAATATACAAGATTCATTGTTAAATATTTTGCTTAGATTTCGCCAATACGCCTATGTTTTATCAGGCGATATAGAAAAAATGTACAGGCAGGTGCTAATTCACGAAGATCATCGTGATTTGCAAATAATTTTATGGCGTAATTGTGACACTGAGCCATTGAAATCACTCAGATTGAACACGGTTACGTATGGATACACTAGTTCTAGTTTTTTAACTACTCGTTGTTTATGGCAATTAGGCGAGGAATGTAGTGACCCTGAAATAAGGGCCATAATACAAAATGATTTTCTTGTCGATGATTTGTTGACAGGTTGCGATAGTGAAGCTGAATTGATTAAAATTAGGGACGCAATAGAAAATGCTTTGTCAGCTGGTTGTTTTGCATTGCGTAAATACAGGTCGAATTCACGTACCTTAATTTCAGAATCACAAAGTGTACAACGCAATCTGATAATCAGCTCATCATCACACACGTTAGGCGTGGGGTGGAACCCTAATGAGGACTACATTCATTTTCCCACAAATTATGAAAGTAGAAGTGACAGCCCCACTAAAAGATCCATATTATCTGATTCATGTAAAGTTTTCGATCCTCTCGGTCTATTAAGTTTGTTCACTATCAAACCTAAAATATTAATACAACAGTTATGGGTGCAAAAAATAAACTGGGATGAACCAGTTCCTAACAATATACTTAAATCATGGCAATCTTTCATAAATAATATGTCTAATATTCGTAATCTATTCATTCCCCGTCATGTGTTATGCAACAATCCTGTTTTAATAGAAATGCATTGTTTTTGTGATGCGTCTACGACCGCCTATGCCGCATGTGTTTACTTGAGATCAACAGATAGCCAAGGTGACGTCACAGTGCGATTGTTGTGTGCTAAGGCTCGTGTTGCGTCGGTGAAGCCGACTACGGTGCCCAGGCTTGAGTTGTGTGCGTGCTTGCTGGGAGCTCAGCTCGCCGCGGCCGCATGTCGCGCACTGCGATGTGTTATCTCTCGAAAGATATTTTGGACTGACTCATCCATCGCGCTAGCATGGTTAGGGGCCAGGTACGATAAGTTAAAAACCTTTGTTGCTAACAGAGTGTGCAGTATCTTAGAGCTTACCGAAGGCTCGGAATGGCGTCATGTGCCTACCACGCTCAACCCGGCAGACTTGGCATCAAGGGGAGTAGATGCAAATAAAACTAATAACTTAGGCTTATGGTGGAACGGTCCTTCGTATTTACTTGTGTCGGATACGGTTTGGCCTGCAAATAACAAAATGATAAACAATATTAGTGACTTACCTGAGATAAAATCAAATGTATGTACAAATAATGATAACGAAAAAAATAAAGTAATCATTTTCGATAAATACTCTAAGTTTTCTAGATTACAACGTTCTTTTGCTTATGTACTTCGATTTATACATAATTGCAAACAATTTAATAATAAAATTAAGGGTGTTTTACAGCCTGATGAACTTAAGGCTTCGTTAGAAGGGCTAGTGCGTCTTGTTCAAGAGGAACTTTATAGTTCAGAACTGAAAATGCTTCGTTCTCAACAGACACTAAGTCCTAAAAATCCATTGTTAGCTTTAAGTCCTTTCTTAGATAGTAAAAATATTATGAGAGTTGGAGGCCGTCTGAAATATTCTTCTTACTCATTTGAGAAGCGTCATCCAATGTTGGTGCATGCTAAGCATAAACTTGTGAAATTATTGTTTCAGCATGAGCATTTACGTCTTCTCCATGCTGGTCCACAGCTACTTCTTGCATCCATTCGTGAATTCATCTGGCCCCTTGCTGGCAGAGATCTCGCGCGGACCACTGCGAGGCAGTGCATTGTTTGTAGGAAGGCTAGCGGGAAAACGTTAACTCCTATAATGGGTTCCTTACCTGAACAGCGTGTGAATCCCGACTTCCCATTTGCTAGCACTGGTGTCGACTTCGCAGGCCCGTTTTTGATAACAGATAGGAAGGGGAGAGGATGTAAAATTACAAAATGTTATCTTTGCATTTTTGTCTGTCTACGACTTAAATGCTTACATCTCGAAGCTGTAAGTGAGCTTTCGAAAGATGCTTTTGTGCTTTCGTTGCGACGCTTTATCGCTCGCAGAGGAAAACCTACAGAAATATTCTGCGACAATGGCCGCAATTTCGTTGCTGCGGACAAGGAACTTAAGGACTTGATCTCAAGGCATGCTGATGATATTGCAGGCTTTGCTTCGGGTGAGGGTATCAAGTTTAAATTTCAACCAGCGTATGCACCCCATTTCGGAGGCTTATGGGAGGCTGGCGTGAAATCTGCCAAATTTCACTTGAAAAGGGTTTTAGGTAATGCACATTTGACATTTGAGGAATTAGCCACTTTGTTCAGCCAAATCGAGGCTATCCTTAACAGCCGCCCTTTATATCCTTTATCCTCCTGTCCTGATGACCCTCAGTCCTTATCTCCGGGTCACTTCCTGATCTGACGACCGCTGACTTCAATGCCGTCCCGTAATCTGGACAACTTAAATTTCAACAGATTGGATCGTTTTCAGCGACTGGAACAGCTGCGCCAAGGTTTTTGGAGACGCTGGCAGCTAGAGTATTTAGCTGAGCTGCAACAGAGGCAAAAGTGGAGAGTTCCCACTCGACAGCTACAAGCTGGCGATTTGGTATTGCTGAAGGAAGAAAATGCTCCACCCATGTCTTGGAAATTAGGTCGTATTCAGTCTCTGTTCCCAGGAAAGGACGGAGTCGCTCGAGTTGCCGAAATCAAGACAACTTCTGGCACTTACCGAAGAGGTGTGAAGTACCTATGTCCCCTGCTGGATGCTACAGAGGATGCTTCATTGGAGTCAGGAGCTTCCAAGGCCCCGGAGGATGTTCGTGCACCGCACTAATTGAGATGCCTTGAAGCGATTCAAGCAAGCGAACCCGCAACGCGACCATTCATTCATCCATACGTTCTTCATAGACCACTCATTCGTTCATACGTTCTTCATAGACTAATTCACTCTTGTTCATCTATGGTAGCTTGTAGCTTGCGAAACCATGTTTTTTGTAAGAGAATAATTAATAAACGCATTTTAAAGTTGGAGTCAGATTTATCATTCATCGAACCCTGGGTCGAAACAGTAGTCCTTTGTCACACCAGACTGTAAGATAAATACGAGTATATTTAAAAGCTAGCTAAAGACATACACGAAAGCACACCCTTCAAGTCAGTTAATAAATAAATAAAAATGCCTTTTATTCCTTAATTACAAAAAAATAAAATTCATAATAAAGTAGTAATATTAATTCATTAATTTAGGACCCTTCGACGGGTATAGGCCTCCTCAGTGATTTCTAGTTTTGTTTGTTGATTTTCCAATAAATTCCACTATCTCGTCGTGTCAACGTTCTGCTGGTCTACCTCTTTTTTTTTTCAGTTTTGCGGATAGATACACTGTATTTTTAATATCCGCCTATAAAAGAGTTGATCAACCTAAACCCGAACCATCCCTCACGGAGAACCCAAACGCAAAGTTCTCATTTAAGACCATTTAAGACCAAACTTGTCAATTGTGGAGCAAAGAGTTTGTGCTGTGCGCTGTGAACTTTTCAAGTGGCTAGTTCAAAAAAGAAGCAAGTTTCTTTGACGTTCTTTAGTACTGTCTTGGCTATAAAAAGTCGTTTTCACAAAGAGCTCATTGGCTTGTGGCTGTGTTAATTGGCTCCGTTTTAAAAACGGAACTGTTTTTTTTTTAATAGTTATTGTCTTGTGCTGGTTTTGTTATTAAGTGAGGATTATTCAAAGGGGTGTGAGCACATGAGCGGTCTTCAGTATTTAGCTAATGGTTGATTTTGCAGCTAAAATTGAAGCTTCAAAATACCTAGATAAAATCTTTACATACTACAAATATTACGCTACAAATAATCAAATTGAAGTGTTTAAGTATATTTTTTGTAATGTTAAAATAACAGCTTTTTACTAAGGGCTAATTTTTCCAACGCCAGATAATTTTATCCGAAGAATAATTCTGAATTTTTGATTGACAGTTCTTAGATACAAAATCTGTCAACGTCAACTCGAAAAATTTATTTGTAAAATGTTCGTCAGTCTGTCTGTTTGTTTTTTTGTTCTGGCATACCTCCGAAACGGCTGGACCGATTTTGACGGGACTTTACATTGGAATATAGCTGATAGTATAAGCAGTAGCATAGGCATCCACGCAGGCGAAACCGCGGGTAGAAGCAAGTAAATATTAATTATGTAATGTAGCATACTCATGTATTTGCATCTCATCATCACTCATCTGCCTAGCCCTTTCCCAACTATGTTGGGGTCAGCTTCCAGTCTGAACCTATTGGAGCGACTGCCTATCTGACCTCCACAACCCAGTTACTGGGCAATAGTTTACCCTGATTGGTAAGACTGGTTGTCAAACTTTCGGACTTCCCGTAACGACTGTCAAAGATCCAAGAATGGCAGCCGGGACAAATGGCTTAACGTGATTTTCGAGGCACGGAGGGGTCTATAAAGGGGGGTATGTAAAGATGGTCACCCATCCACGGACAAACCGTGGCAAGCGTAGCTTAACCTGATCAATCGGTCCGTGCGGCTGTTATTACTTAGCCACGAGCACCCAAGAGTGTTTGCATCTATCATCATTATTTCATTCGTAGATGCTTAGAATATAACGTATTTTTCGGCATAAAAGACAAAATGAAACATAATTATATCTCAATAAATAGATAGGTACGACTACAAAAAGTAATCTCTTACAGCAAAATGAAATTATATCTAAAGATAATCCACTTTCTAATGATTTCTGAAGAACTTTTAAATGAATCGCTACTAAGTTACGGCTATAAGGCTTAGTAGACCTGTAATTAGACTGACGTCAAGTAAATCAAGTAAGTAATTAAAATCTTAACTTCTTTTTATTAATGGTTTTGAAATAAAAATAAAATGGGTAATGGTACATTTGTATCACTCGTTTTATAAGCTTAAATTTAATGATGAAGCAGTATAAAAATGTTTAAAAAAATTCTGTATATTTTTTATTAAGCGGTTTATAAAACGTTTATTTTGCTGTTAAAGCTTTTCCACACGATCCGACGTATCTTCCCTAATATTATAAACGCGAAAGCTTGTGAGGATGTTTGTTATCTTTCACGCTAAAACTACGGAACGGATTTTGATGAAACTTTACAGTAATATAGCTTATACATCAGAATTACACATAGGATACTTTTTATCCCGATATTCCCACGGGATCGACACTTATGCGGGTGAAACCGCGGGGCGCTGCTAGTAAAATAATAACAATACCCGTCTATTATTGTCCTACTGCTGAAAAAAGACCTCTTCTCATACAGAGAAGGCACGAACATTGATTACCACGCTTGCTCAAGAGCAAGACGGGTTGGCGATTTCAGAGTTAAATTAACTATAGGTAAGTCCAGGTTTCCTCACGATGTTTTACTCCACCGATGTCAGTTATGTCTAAGATAATATGACTCAGGAAGTACAGACGCTAGCACATCAAGCTACTACAATCTATCAAATTTAAAATTACATTTTCAACTTTATCGCTAAAGCATAAGGTTCAAAGTTTATTGGGAAAATTTGACAGTTTCTGGTAGCTTGATGTGCTAGCATCTGCACATATTGAACTTTCTATTACAGTCCATGAGATACAGCCCGCTGACGCACTCAGTAATGATAGGGTTCCATTGGCACCATTTGGTTACCGGAACCCTAAAAAGTATAATAATTCAAGGAAAAATATTTCCATTGAAATCGATACTACCTATTCACCATACACCTCCCTTCAGCATAGACAGAAACCTATCACAGTTCGTGTCTCTTCAAAAAGGCAGCGAAAAACCTTTAAAATCCATTAAAATTTCCGCGAACATTTCCCGTAAGCGCAACACACTCGTGTCAGTCGCTTGAGGCCCGCTTTGAACTCGTGCCCGTGTCGGTGGGCAGAGCTGTCGCGTTTGTCGCGCTCACGACTCGTGTCGCGTGTAAATCACGCCCGGTCCTGACGCGGCCTTATTCTGACGTGAGGATTAAATGCCGTTAGGCTTGCGCCGCCGAGTAGGTAACATTTTCCACAGTGTTTTATGCTTTTTAACGAATTTACATCAATTTACCGGCCTTTGTATCAAATATGCTGCCTTTTTTCGGCTTTACATCAAATATGCACTTCCATTTAGTTTTTTTTTTTCTTTTATTGGGTGTTGTACGAAAAACATTTAGTGGGCAGTCGGTTATTATTTTACTAAAGGATTTTATCAAAGGGATAGACAACGTACACCTACATACAATGTGTCGTTATTTATTATTTTACGATCTCCAACAAAAGATATACACTAAACATTAGGTACATATAGTTAATGGACGACAATGTATTTAGTATGTGTACTCTAAAAAAATTAAATATTTTATTGTGATTAAAAAAGAAACTTGCAGAATTTTGTTTTACATTATCCTAGACATTCCTAGATTAAACAAATAAGCGTTAAAGAAAAACTACGAGAAAACTGAATTAACAAATCCTTCCCACGTCCCTAACTAATCCTTTAAGCACAACAGCAACCAATTACAATAGAAACAAGATAAAAACAAATAAACAAACACAATAACAATGACAAATGCAATTGTCCCCCGTTTATGGAGCAAGTTCGAAACAAAATGGTCACTTGTACAAGTACAAGAGTACCTACACGGTTAGGCTCAACTCTGACGATAAAAACTTGTAACAATCTGATTAGACTTATAAAAGGACATTTGAGAAAGGATTTTTATCTAAAAACAAGCGTTTTGTGAAGAAAAGTTCGTTAATTGTGTCTGTGAAACGATAAAATCTCCTCGGATTTACAATTACGCACTTTGATTCGGAGAATAACCTTTCTTACTGTAGAATGTAAAGGCTTTTAGCCTGGATTCTAGGTGGCGATCATTCATTTTCGTCTAGAAAAGTAATAAAAGTGTTAGTATGAAAGAGATTTTATTACTAGTATTAAGCTTTGTCATTTTTCATGAGATATTTTTTTCGGCGTTTTAAGGCGCTTTTATAATAAAAAAATTTGCAAGAATTTGGACATCATAATCGCCATGTTTTCGAGTCCAAGGTCACCCTGTCTTTTCTCGTGGGTGGCGTAGTTTGCTGAGCAGCTTAATGAACGATTATAGATCAGAATCCTCCCTTGAGAATACTTAAACCACTCCTTCATTGTTCGGTAAGGTATCGCTTTCAATTTAGTATCAGTAACGAAAACTTACCGAGCACTTTCAATAAGCTTAGATTACACGGAATGTTGAAGAGGTCATTCAGAATTACTAGGTACAGAATGTATTAGACTATGCCCTATCAGCTGCACGTTACATAAACTGATGGACTCTAGTGATGGCGCCAAACACGTAACCGAATTCTGGGGGCTGAGTCCATTTAGATTGCCATCGACAAGCTAAGAGGAAGATGTATTATACTGGTACCTACTCAGTAAGGTGTAATAAATGCTCATAAATGAGGCTTTGGGGGAAAACACACAAAGACTAATTGCAGCTTGTGTAATCAGCCTTCTGCATACATCAAAATAATTACAGCGAGCGAAAAAAAAAAAACAACTGCCGAACTATTCAGTATAAAGTTTACCGTGAAAACTCAGGCGAAGTGAACTATAATATTGTCAATCCCTAGCATCAGCCGGTCGATTCTGTTATATTCTCACCGTGAGAAGTTAGGTGAAGTGAGCTGTCAATCCATCTGATGTTAGGAATTGACACTAATGACAGCTCACTTTAAGCTCACTTCACCCAAATTATCACGGTGAGATTTTTACAGAATAGCACTACAGGTGAAGCTAGGGACAGCTCACTTCAACCTTACTTGACTTAAGATTTATTAATATAGTTGTGTTTTCTTTTGCTAACATATTATGTAGGTATATATGCTGTAACTAAAGGGTGATCGCGTTGCTTTTTATCCAAAGGCAAAATAAAAAAAAAATCCTATGTCAAATTAATCTTTATAGACAAAGCACTTTTGGCACACTTGACGTCCTTTTCCCAAGATGTCAACATATAAAAAGTAAATGACTGAATACATTAACATAATAAACATACGATTGAATGTGCGATACGGAAGTTCGTTTGTCTTCCTTTCCTTTGTCTTCTAATCCCTTAGCATAACAAATTGTACTGAAACAAAAACTCCCTTTAGATGCGAAAACTCGAAAATCGTCGCCGTCAATAGCATCGAATCTTTGAAACTGGGTGTAATAGATGTAAAAAGCCAGTAGGGTAACTTGATAACGTCCCTAAAACTGTATTGATCTGAGAAAATTTTCTTATTGCTAGAATAGTATCTTGATACTGTCACTAGACGCAGGTCCTTGGGCGCCTGGTGACGGAGACCATCACGAAGCTGAGGAAACCGTTGCGCGCAAGTGCTCTTTGAATGCACAGGTTTCACCCAGATTAGGACAAAAACCCTCGGGACACCCAGGTCTAACACACCAGGAGAGGGTTCTTAACAAACCAGGAGCTATAATCAACTTCTGGTGGGAGATGGGCTGGTTGAAATAACCACCGCCAGTCGCCATGGCCAACGCACAATGGTTCACTTGAAGGACTAAGTGCGGAAACCAAACCCTCTCACATAATATGACAGTATCAAAGGTTTTCAAATCAGTATTGACCTAGCTTTCAAAAGACCGATTTTCACAAAAACTGAGATTTTATTATACGATTTTGACCCCTAAACAAGAATTATATTAAGCAGATACTGCTTTACCCAGATATAACAGAAGGCAGACTATGCCTGCACCTATTTGTTAATATTATTATCCTTCTGTCCACCCTCTTTTCTGCTTCTCATTCGGCACAAGTCGCCATCGTTCGTAGCTATACCACTGAATACCTACCACAGTTGGAACGACTAACTTTAAACATAACCATTATCACTGTCCCGCCCTTTGGAATATCCTGTGGTACAAGTTGAACGCAGCAGCGGGTCTTATCGTATATTTGTAATATTTAGGGTGAAAGAAATTTGTAAGAAGTGGTGATTTGGCGTCTCTCAGATTATTTTCTAAATACTCGTAAAGTCATTAGCAGCGCCCCGCGGTTTCACCCGCATTAGTCTCGATCCCGTGGGATTATCGGGATAAAAAGTATCCTATGTCCTTTCCCGGGACTCAAACTATCTCTAGGTATACCAAATTTCATCTAAATTGGTTCAGCGGTTTAAGCGTGAAGAGGTAATAGCTGGACACACTTTCGCATTTATAATAATTAGTATGGATAGATTGGAAAACATAGTTGTGCAACATGCTTTTGTGTTGCGGCTTTAATGACACACACAACACAAACTTCATGTATAAAAAAGGTATTTCTCTAAATCTCTCCAATACTCCTAAAAAAAAGCCTTATATACAAATATAAACCGCAAGAGTTAACTTGAGACCCGAACGGCCCCTCAGTCCCGACCCCTGCGATGTTACCGCTCCCGCCATTTCAGCGAAGTATCAAGTTACCTCTTGCGGGTTGTACGTATTTCACCAGCAGTTCCAAAACTTCTAAAAATCCACCAACCCTACATGCTTAATTTCCAAAAAAAAACCCAAGAACTCTCTCCCCGAACTCATTCCTTCACGTTCAGAACATATTGTCACATCATAAAAAAGAAGTTGGCACATTAAGACCAGCTCGCGGCTGTGGAGGCCGAAAGCCGAAAGCTTATTACTTGGGCCAAACTTTTCGAAGTCATTTCTTCAGGCGAAGATTTTTCTACGACGTCCCACGCCGTTTATTGCTTAAAATAAGTAATTTGAGAGGACGAATCTGCATAATGTTGCCGGTAAAAAAAACAACTTGTTTTCTTTTCTCCGAAGTTTAATGCAAACAGTTGGTCGGGGAATCAAGTTTTATCGCTGTGTGTGATGTAGCGACGTGTTTGTGTTGATTTTGTGTTTTTTATGGAATCGAGGTTCTGTTTTGTTTACCCCCTTCGGTTCTACAATTTTACATAGAATTAAACTTACAGTTCGGCCGACAAGAGAATTGACACCACCGGTCAGTTTCATACAAACGAATACGTGTTTTGCGAATTTGAAGTTTTTAGGATTCCGTAGTCAACAAGGAACCCTTATAGTATAGTATCGCCATGTCCGTCTGTCCGTCCGTCCGTTCGCAGCTTAGCTCAAAGACTCGTAGTAGTAGAAAGCTATAATTTGGCATGGATATATAATATTAATCACGCCGACAAAGAGGTAACATAAAATTTTAAAATCAATTTTTTTAGGGTACCTCCTCTACACGTAAAGTGAGTATGTTTTTTTTCTCGTCTGCCCCATGGTGTGGGGTATCGTTGGGTAGGTCTTTCAAAAAAACTGCGAGTTTGTGAAAACCATTTTTCGATTCAGGGATCCTTTTGTGAAATATTAAGCTTTAAAGTGCTAATTTAGTGTCCCCCCCCCCCCCTGCCAGCTAACTGGTTGCTTTTGGATATGTGAAAAAATTCACGGCAGTAGTATATATAACGAAATTAAAAGGAAAACTATCACAGCTAAGTAGGCTTTAAAAGTTTACGAGTAATAGTCCACCGACTTAAATGCAGTTGTAATGTATGGACAAACATGATTTTCAACTACAATGTTAAGTTTGTTCTTGGGATAAATTCATTCCAACTACGGAACCCTTCGTTGTGCGTGGCCCGACACGCACTTGGCCGGTTTTTTTTTTAGCTACTACAATTGTCCCACTGACATGTGACAGGAACGCATAGTAATAAAAAGAGTCCTTATTTTTGCCATAGAAAACTTTAATTATACTAAAAACACACAAGCATTCATATCAAATGTTTAAAAATATATTGAAGAAAGAACATAATTGTTTATTTTTCTAAGAGATCATTTATTTTCTATAGCATTAAGAAAATATCCCTATTATCGTAATGATAATTACTGCAAAAAAAAAAGCACGAACCGCTCCCATCATTATACAACAGAGAGAGAGAGCTTCCTAAAGCAAATTACACTTGACAATTTTAATTCGTCACTTGAAACGTCCGTCTGTGTCGTAAGTGCGAATAAGTCCTTAAATTAAAAATCGTCGAGTGTGCTCTGCCCTTAATAAAGTTGACCTTTTATTTGAAAGAAGAGGGTCCAATGATTTTAATTTATGCCGGTCCAAATTGTCAGGAATGTCTGAAAAGCCTCGCCCTTACCCATCTAAGTAATCGGTGAACTCAAGGTGTACTAGATTTTTACGTAGTTTTCATTATATTCGTCGGTGATTTTAGTCAGGGTCAGTAGGATCAGCCTATAATGTTCCCACTACTGGGACACAGGTTTCCTGTCTATGAGAAAGAGTAGGCTGTAATCTATCACGCGGGCCCAGTGCGGGTGAGTAGATGTCACATGTCTTCGAATTTCTGGTTCTAGGACATGCTGGTTTCCTCACGATATTTTCCTTCACCGTTTTGAGAGCAGTGTTGATGGTATTATCTACCTACACAAGGTAAAGCGGCCTGGCTGGGTTCGAACCCACGGCATACAACTCGTAAGTCACGGCCATTCACTGCTCTCAGTGTGAGTAAGAGCTAGAAATAATACATCCCATGCCGACCTATATTGGCTGTGATAAGCCTAATAACAAAATTTCAAAGCATTTTTTTTTATTTAAAAGAGAACATTTATTTCACCTTCAATTTATTTTATATGAGAAAGGAAACACCTCGTATTACCGTTTAAAGCTCTTTACATCCCCCAAGGGACAAAGGGATGGGTCATATATATCTATTACTCTTATTGCCTTTATTGGCACTGTAACACGTACATAAATATAGTAGATTGTACAACTAGTGCATAAAAGAAGCCATTTTACCCCGAGACGTTTATATCCACCCAAGCCGCAGGCGAGGGTGGATAGTTAAGTCGACTTTTTAAAAGTTTTTTTTTTTTTCAACATTTGTGTACTTCGTACTGCCAAGTCATAAAAACGTTTAATTGCGTTTTTATTAAATAATAAATGACAACTATTTCATCTGGTTTTATTAAATTAACGATAGAAAACACGGAAGTGATATAAATTAAAGCAAATGAAACAAAATAACATTATTACAAAAAAAAAAAAATTGTGCGTGCAGCTGTTGGGCCTGATTATCTTAGTCTTAGGAAAAAAAAATACTTTATGCACTAGAGTATAAAAAGCGACATTATGTCGCCTACGCACAACAGACGAACTTTTAAACCATGAGAAGTGAAAAACATATTTTGTATCTGTCTCATTTTTTATCCCTTCTGCCATGTGCAATGCCCCTTATCGATGTAATAAAGTGATAAAAATAGATGTATGGGAAGAATCTCCATTTTCATTTTGGGTGTCGAAGGGAGTAAAATATTATTAAGCTATGGAAATTCTGGGGGAAATGCATTGTTATGATGTTTTGATGGTGTTGAAGTAAACGACAAGCAAACTATTTTCTTAGATGAAAATTCCAAGATGGTGCAGATAGCTAGGATTCGTTTACAGAGATCTTTCTTATAAGGTGAATGCTGTTCATCTTTTTCTCCCATGCATCATTTATGTTATTTGAAAATAACTTTGTAAAGGCTTTCTGCCTGTTAAACTTTTTACAAGATTTAGAGATTAGCAAGACTTCTTTAAGACAATTTTTTTTTTAGATTAGTTGTACAGGAAATCTGATAAACTCTTCCGGATACAGAGATGTTATGTTATGTTGTATATTAACCCATCTTAACCAGTCCCGGGATTTCTCCTACATTCTAACCCCCTTACTAATAAACGTTGTATATCGTCTGTATAGTTACACAATGCTTTGTCTTCTTCTTTCGAAAGTCAAATTACTGACGACTGAAAGAGAGAAATCGGTAACTATTCATCTGATATAATACGATGATATAAGGGGGTTACTCTTTAACTACGTTTTTAATTACCCCTAACGCTTTGATACCCCTACAAAACGAATGAAAGGCACAATACGAACTGCAACTTATACCCTCTGATCGTAAGCGACTAAGCGATAACGAAATGCAATAAAGACTGGAACAAGTATATTATAAACTATTGAAATAACTGTTCTTAACTTAATAGACGCGTAATAAGACAAACAAATCAGCCCGGGACCGTTTGTAGATATCTCTCAACTTTGCCCGGGGTAGCGCGGGACTCGTTAATCCCTAGCCCGTAGTCCGGTGGAGTTATAGTGATGGGGTAGTGTTCAACTAATTTTCGATAGTACAGTTTGATACAGGATTGTTATTTGAATTAATTTTGTCTGTGGCCAGCATTATTGTAAAATTTTATTTTTGGCTCATTATCTCGGGGAAACTCTTCATGAGATCCTCGTTTTAAAGAGACAACTTTATTACTATGTAAATAAATAAACAATAATAATAATCTACAGGAGATTAGTAACAAAGTTGTTCAATTAAAACGTTGTCTTAGTCCAATACAAAACAATAACTAATCATAATAAAATACACAAGACAACGCAAAGCGTCTCCATTTTGCTCATGAGTCTAATTTTACCACAATTATTTAAACACAGTCATAACCAATTCACAAATCAAACATGCATCTCAAATTATCGACCAATACCTTAGCCCCAGTTACAAACGCTACTCGATCACAACAATCGACTGTCAGCTATCTCGACATCTGTCCCGCCACGTCACTACCCTACCCCGGGACAGCAAACAATACGAGCGGCAATTAATACAGCCATTATACTAACGAGCGCCCCACTATCCCGGATCGGGCGATTAGACAACGGGAAAAACTTGAGAGTTCTCCGCACTACGGAACATGGTTGATGGTGGATGCTGGCTTGTGTTTGTTGGATTGAGTACCTTTGGCTATGTTTACGGTCAAGTTAACTTGAAGTGGGTTGGTATAGGAATTAATTTTGGGAGGCCAAGATGCAATGGATGAGTGGGACTGAACAACATAAGTGGTTAGTGTTCCGAATTGTAGATACCCAAGTAAGTATTCTCCATTTATCTTTTAAATAGATTCTTTTATATTTTGTTGTAGACCGTGGATTTGTAGAGCAATTCCTATGTTGTTAAGTACTTGGTACATGCTGACTTATACTGTCCTCCCATATACCTGTTTACTCTGTAATTTGAAAACATAGTCAAAGCCAATTATTTTTAAAAGAGTCACAGTGGAGTTTCTTGCCAGCCCTTTCCATGGAAAACGACCATTTGGAACCGTGCACCTAGCTTCTGACGCTTCATAAGTGCCCATGTAGGTTTATGTGAAATTAAATATTTTGATTTGGTTTGATTTTTATCTAGGCGTAAAGATCGAACAAACAGCGTTTCTGTCAATTGTTTTTGCAAAGCCACTCCACAAATATGTACGCACACTACAGTTTGACTAAGCTACACAAGGCGTATTTTGAATAATTACCAACCTAAGCTGCCTTATTTCTTAAGACTGTATTTTCTATGTGTCTAACAAAAATAACTTCCGCATTCTGAAGGGGTTCTGAGGGGCCTTGATCAAAACATTCTTCAATTTTCATTTCACCGAAACAACAACGCGTTTATTAATTGTAAAATACTGTTAGAACCCTATAAAAACGTTTTTTTAAACAAGTCAGCAGCTCGTTAAAAAACAGGATAGGTACATTATTTATTCTAAGATCGGTCGAGACCAGCCAAGACTAAAGAACAAATGAGGCAAGTTTAAAAGTAAAATACCTACGCTTTGAGTGAACAAGCTCGCCTGCCAAGCCTTTTCCTCGTAATTAACGGTACTATAATTAAAATACCATTCGTTCGACTTTGAAAAAAGACGTCTAATCTCCAGCATATTCGTCTGGATGCCAAGCGAAGTCTCTCAGGAGAATGTGTTAATATTTTTTTAATTTTACAAGGAGGAAACGTTTGCAAGCAGAAAGTTTAATTTTATTAAAGCCGTCTGTCGATTTTGCGTCTGCGATGTTTTTTTTAAGAAGAGAATGTTACGGTTGTGTGCCGATAGTTCGAATTCAGTGTTTTTCTTCGTGTAAGAGTGCAGACTGAATTATAAATGGTATTCAGGAACAGGAAAGTGAAAAAAGATATGCACTTAGTCACGTGACGCTGCTTTATCATCGCTTTAATAAAACGGTGATGGTGTGATCATCACAGGGTTGTGGAGGTCAGATAGGCAGTCGCTCCATGTAAAATACTGGTATTCAGCTGCATCCGGTTAGACTGGAAGCCAACCTCAACATTGTTGGGAAAAGGCTAGGCAGATGATGATGATGGTGTGATCACAGCAACAAAACAGTCTCGGGTACAAACCAGTGTTTTGATAACGGTAGACCAATGTTTTGACTGGGTATATGGACAGCCTTAATAGCGTGGTTAACCAATGCTGCTAAGGCTGCGCAAAGGTAGCCCGCGAAATTCATTTTTTTTTTAATTGCAAAAGGGAAGAATTGGCCAGTCAAATAAGGTGTTGGGTGTGACTGTCCAGGATGCGCCGAGCGCTAATTACAAAAGCTGACGTCAAACCTGAGTCAAGTTGGCAATTTTGTATTAAGAACTCTTCTAAAATCACATAAGTGTCATTCACATCACATACCAAGTTTGATACCAACATCCTTATTATTTTTCCTCTCTCACCATTACTTCCAGGAGATCCAACCCCCCCCCCCTCCCCTTTCATTCATTACTTCAAAAATCAACACGAGATGCCAATTAATTGTAATAAGCTTTTCGTCTTTGAAACGCGTATAATCACGCTCGCGCATTAAGGGGTGTGCTTGTGAAACAGGGAGTCGTTCCCCTTCGGATCACGAAGGAGTGATCATAAAAAAACCACCCTTAAGTTCACGTTGGAGAGACTTATTAGGGAAGTGCTTAATAGTAGGTAAATATGGGTTTTCACGGGGTGAAATTTGGAATGATAACGTGCGTAGCAACTGCGCGAAATTTTGTATGGAATAGTTTTTGTTATCGCATGTTTAGATATTGATACCCATCACGTCCGTGGAGTTTTGCTAACTAATTTAAATTGACCTTGTAAATGTGAACTCACAAATACAGGCTAAAATTTAACTGATATACGTACTGAGTAGACATGTATCGTGTTCAATGCGTTGTTTCATTACGAGGTCCGTGTTTCGTGGGTTTTTACTTGTGACCCTATCAACATATTGAATCTAGTCCACATAACACAGGAAATGTAGTCCGTATCTTCAGCTATTACAAACTCTGTTCACGTAAATATAATGAGAATTTTCCTTATACAAATAAAGTTATGGCTAATTGTTGAGAAAATTTCAAATCATTTGACGTGTTCCGTCAATGTTCTTTAGCATAGACTCTCATTTCTTGCTCTCATCATGATCTGCCTAGACTTTTTCTTTACGTTATTGGGTAATAAGATACCCCTCGGTAAAACTGGTTGTCAGACTTTCGGGCTTCTGACGACGTAGAAGATCTACGAATGACAGCCGGGACCACTGGTTTATCGTGCTTTCCCGAGTCACGGAGGGCTCATTTTTGCTCTAGTTTGCTTAACATCAGCGTGTTCGCCCCTTATCTAGTTCCCCCTGTGTTTCCACAAGCAAGGTCTGAAGGGATTTAATGAAATTTAATTTTGCTGAGATTTTTCTTTTTCCTCGCCAATAAACTTTACGACCGGAAATTTACTGGTAAGCAAATGTTTAGAAATCGCTCCGTTGAATAATTTTCTTATAATGACGTCATTTTTTAATTACTTCTCTTTGCCTTTCTTAGCATCTTACACGAATTTATTGGTGTTGTATTGAATGGGATTTGAATTTTGCTGGCGATTATTAAATTTAATAATGAGATTAATTAGGAAATAATTATAGGAAGGGCATGAAATCATTTACTTATTTGAAATTCATGCAATAAGAGAACTATGAGAGTGTCTCTTTCATCTGACAAATATGTATTATTATTCCTTTATTTCATTATTTACATATAAATTATATTTTTAAATATTAGCATATAAAATATAGAAAAACATTTAAAAATATAAAAAATAGCAGCCCACCGGTATCGGGAACAGGGTCCAAGCTACCGGCGGTCAGGGCTCCAGAGAGCCGAGACAATGCGGGCCGTGTCCAGAAGTACCGCTTTCTGAATCAAGCCCTTGATCCAGCTGCCCAACGAGAGCCTCCTTAGGTGTTGGTCGAGACTCTTGGCTATTAACCCATTGGCAAATTATTATTATTATTGTTGGCAAAACCAAGAATAGTTTTTAGTAGCAAATAATTCAAATTTACATTTTGGTGCTTGACAGGCTGCCAATATTTAACCCTTTAAATACTTTGAAGAGTAGATGGCAGAAATATGAGACAAACATTGATAAAAAGAATAAGAGAAAAATTACGGTAGGAATGAGATTGGGTTGACAAGCCAAGTGCAAATGATAAATGATTTTATTTATGTAAGTAGGTTTGCACAAACACTTTTACACGTCAATCATATTTTAAAAACTAGATGAGGTCGGCAAAGAATACAAATGTAGAACCATCTTCTAGGAATAATTATTGAAGTAATAATATGACAAACTGTGGCTTTATTTACTCATTCCAGTACTGAGAGCTCGTAAAACTCTCACAGTACCAACTCATCTTTTACATCCGCTGAAGCCAACGTCATCAATCACCGGAAATCGTCGAGCCGGTTGCCATAAATGCATGTTATTATTATTGGCAAGATATTTTATAGCTGTTCGGAATTTGACAACTTCACTCTGAAGTATCTTCCTGGAATATTGTTTTTAGCTAGAACCAACGCTTTCTCTGGGGCCTTAGTCAAGTCGACAGGTGACAGCTGACAAATGAGAACCCGACAATTAGAAGGCCAATTTCCGTAATTAAAAACGTTCAAAATCTAGTCGCAATCACATCTCAGCGACAATCAGTGTCAAAAATGTAGGGAAATTTTTGACAGATTGAGACTAAGATCAGACTGTGAACGTTCTTAAAAATTACGAGAATTGCCCCTCAGATGTTGTAAGGATTTTTCATAATTTCCTGCTTTATAAAACAGCACTTGTCGCAAAAATGTGACAATAGAATAGAATACTCTTTATTATGTACACCATATAAATAACAAACATAAAAACAACACATAACAACAATAACAAACAACAACAACCACAAAACAATTATAATATATAACTTTTTGACAAATATGTCGCTATGTCAGTTATATTAAATAGGGCTCTAATGTAATACTTTTTCTGTAAGTCAACAAAACGAATGCATTCAACACTATATTTTAAAGTAACTCGAAACCTTATCATCTTCTTCTTCACTTCTAAAACTACCCTACGCTCTCACATAAACCTACCCACGTCTACGCATATTCGCGCCACACTATATTCCGTGCCGCGACGCTCCCCGGGGACAATGGCGTTCGCGATTAATCCTTTACACAAACAACGCCACAATACTTGTAATTAATATCACCATTTAACTAACGAGCGTTGATGTGGTAGTTACATACGTCTATCATTATCTGTATTATTAGTATGTGTGGTAGGATGCCTACATACATATTATTAACAGGTGACATAATTATGGTGACGTTTACATACAATCTCCACAGTTCACACTTCTAGATGACAGTACAGTGCAGTATAAGCGTAAATATGCACACGCTTAGCAAAACGTGACTAAATCGCTTTTAAAAGTTGCTCAGTATATCCTACTATAATCCTACTAGGTATCCTCCTATAATATTATAAATGCGAAACTTTCGTGAGGATGGATGGATGTTTGTTACTGTCACGCAAAAATGAATGAACGGATTTGGATAAAATTTGGCACACAGATAGTTTATAGCCAGTATTAATACATAGGATACGTTTTCTCTCGGTATTACCACGGGATCGACACTTATGTGGATGAAACCGCGGGGCGCTGCTAGTTATATTATACATTTTAGTGCTCGCGACTGTACACCTCAGTAGCATTATTTGGATTGCAAAGATGAAAAACTAGTATGATGACATTGATACCCAGATATGCCAGCGACCCCATCTGCGAGAAAAGATTTCAGTTTCCTGGAGTAAAAATTACCTCTCATGCAACTCATGTACAGACGCCAGCACATCAACCTACACCTAACTGTCAAATTTTCCCAATCAACATTGAACCTTATGCTTTAGCGATAAAGTTGAAAATCTATTACAGAAATCTGACAGATTGTAGTAGGTTGATGTGCTGGCGTCTGTACATCCTCATAACATGTCATGTAGGTACCATTTGCAACTAGGCACCATGAATTGTGTCTATTAGAACACAGAAGCTACTATAAGCTTTTTATTACACAAGTAATAGAAAGCTTATAAGTAGGTCGATCTCGGTTCAAAATGATAGGTACTGAGCCATAATTTTACTAATTTAAAAACATACCGGTTTTTTAAACTAGCTTAAACGAAGCTTTATCGCCGTAAACAACAATAACAACGTATGTTGTTCCTACCCACCAGAATATACTCGACAACCCAGTCAACCTACCCAACGTCACCGTACAGGGGGACGATGACGTAATTGATTGGAAGTCGTCCGACCCCCGGGCGGCGCAGTCGAAAATTGATAAAGTTTCCAATGAAAACTCACTCGCCGGAGCACAACTTTATATTGCCGAACTGATACATCATTTTAATTTAATTTCTGACTAAATTACGCGTTGTAAGTTGGCCAGCGTGTTTCTATTATGTGTCTTGTCATCCTAGATTGGTTTACATTAACGAAACAGCGTGGGCGAATTACACCAATGAAAATTAACGTGATATGCACATCTAATGGCAACAAATTCTCCGTTCATCTAGTTACATTAAAGTTTTCAGGGCCACGGTATAGTAAGTACCAACCACACTAGTGATGCTAAACTGTCCCGGGCACGGTGGGACATCCCGGGTTATTGGCCCATCCCGGAAATAATCTAAATACACGCTACGGATATCTTGCCTCAACATCCCCCTTGAGAGAACCTCTAGAGCAAACATTTTTATTATAATTTATGTTAAAATTAAAACTGTATTTTGTTGAACAAGAATATTAATTAAAACGCTAGCTTTACTGTAACTAGCTTATATAGTTTTATAATGACTTTGTCTTTACGTCAGCTAGGGATTGAAATTGGAAAACTAGATTAATGATATTGAGGTTGTAATTAACTACTTCATAGATGTAATCTTACTCAAAGATTCCTTCCACGTGTAGGTAATAGTTTTGCTAAATAGTATCGTATTTGTAACGTAACATCACGCTTGTATTCTCCGAAAGGTTAAGCAGAGTTGTATCTATAGTACACCAACATTTCGCCAGTTATGTTTGAATCCCATGTAATCGGGGGCGAGCTTACTGCTATCAACCAGCCACAAATCCAGACTCCGGGGTGCTACTGTGAAATTTATTTATTTAAAGTTTTCGCACAAAAAAGGTACAAAGGCGGAAATTCCTGATGAAAAACCCACTATAATTTTTCTCAATTAATTTTATAATGGAACTCAGAACCTCATATTCATTAGCAGTAGTATTTGCGACCACTAAACCAGCAAGGCAGTCATTTATAACCTACTCCTTTGTTGAAAATACGAAAAATGTTCTAAAAACTAAATGTCATTCAATCCTACTTACATATTCGAAACTCCCGATCCCGCGAACTATATCGGTAAGTTCAACACTATTGCATGGACTTTTCCCGGACATTTTCGACCGGCCGAGCGATAGGAATAAAAGTTAAACAAATGGACGGCGTACCGGCAAGTTTTAATAAGATCCTTGCGAGGTTTAGTACAGAAACTGTTCGCTGCGGCCGCTCGTGTGTAGCTGCCCTGAATTGTGATACGTTTTTCTCTCTCTTTTTTATTATATTTCTCTTTCATGGCTTTTAATAACGCGTTTTAAAGTTTCGCAATAATGTTCGTTGTAATAAAAATGTGGAAAATATTTAGCTTAAAGGGAGTTTAAAAGCGTAAATAGGTTAGGGTTTGAAAAGAGTTTTTTGTAAATCGCTTGAATTTGAGTCTTTATATGGACAGTAGCTTGAACTACAGTAGCTATGAACTATGTCAGACATCCGCATGCAGAAGCTACTGTACAGGGTGTAAAGTTCACTCATTCTCCATAGAAGAGGGAGGATCCTCCGACCTGACAGGTGTTCTATCTGGTAGACAACTGCCCAATGATTCATGTCGGGCCTTTGTATATATGCTAGTTGCGTGGTAAGCTCTGCTTGCAAGATGCAGGATTTTGTGTGACGTCAGTATGACGCGTAGTTCGCATGGGGCGTTTATAAATACCGCTACAACGGAAATGATCTCACGTAAACGTAACACTGGGATAAAAAGTAGCCTATGTCCTACCTCAGGATGCCTATCTCCTTGACAAATATGAACGAAATCCGTTAAGTGGTTTAGGTGTGAAAACGTAACGTACAGGGTTACATTCAAATTCATAATATTAAGTATGGATATTGAAAATGTTGAAAATTTTAGTACTGTCAGCAACAAAAGTCGATTAACACATCGGTTTTTTTTTAATCTTAGTTATTGAGCAAAATATTTATTCAAAATTGCAGCAGAAGAAAAATTCTTAGAATTATTATGTGAAAATCTAAAAAGCAATTTATTGATAACATTGTTGTCAATTTAATAACATGTAAAAATGACAGTGTTACGACTTTTGTTGCTGACTGTACCTACAATATTTACAAAAATCAATATCCCGTTTTCTTCCCGTTTTCTTGTTTCCCTAAGCCAATCTCTTTCAATAAAGCTTATTTCCAAGCATCCTAAAAATACTGTAACCTAAATTATTATAACCTTTATCACCTTTAATTACTAGTTCACGTCCCTTGCGTATCATTCCCGGGACATTGGTGACTTTTTGCGAGCCAGGGCGCGTCAGCAAATCCTTGAGGAGACCACTCACTTAATCCCGGGGCAGGCTTACCGAGGGTTGGGGTAAGGGAGATGGAACTAAGAAACTTTCCTGCCACTTTGTACCCCGATTAGTGTTGCAAGGTGTCCCAATTTTTTTCAGGGGTATCCCGGTATTTCGGTGACCCCTTTGGTGAATTATTATTGTGTCTGACTTTTTAGTGGTATGGTAGGTATTCAAATTGTTATAGTTGTCTCATTTTTCAATTTAACTTTCTAATAGTCGTTTAGGAACTTGTTAAAATTATTGTGAATTAAATAATCTAAGTATTTAAATATTTTCATCAATATATTGTTTATTGTAACTTGTTTTGCATAAATAAGTAAATAAACTGTCACTGTTTATATTGATTAAAATGCTTATGCTGAATCAGCTGTTTATATTCATCAGCATGGACAACAATTGCTCAGCAGCACAAGCATCAGGCCCGACTCTAAATTAAACAGATCCCGGGAATTTCACCTGGCATTTGACAACACTATCCCGCGACCTGTGAACAATGTCCGATGAGGTGACGTTTTTATAAGATCCCGGCGGATATCTGCTCTTTATTTTTTCCGACACTTTCCTTCCGATTGTGTCGGGAACGTACGAGCTCAGAATTATTATGATTTTCATATACTTTTGTGGCATTTAACAGTTGATTGTGTAGATTTTTTGAGTGTCTTTTTGTTGTCTTTATTAATAGTTAATTTGAAAAGTTTCATACTTCTTGTTATTTGATAAGGGTTGTAAAAGTTATCTCTTTAGCGGCTGTCATGTCCTAAGTTTTGAGGCCGTTTTCCTAATTCAGATTTTTATTTTTTGTTAATAAAAAATTCTGTAATTTTGTAATAATATTTCGCTATTCTAATTCAAGGGTAAGACGGCTGTTTGTTTTTGTCTTCCACCACTGTGTAACTACTGCGTAATATCATTTATCTCATGCAAAAGAATTTACAGAAATATTATAACCGTGTTTTGCTCTAAAACAACTAGTTTAATTCGGATTTTTTTAAAGCTTATTTTATTTTTTTAACTAGAGACTAATCCTCAAATGGATCTTACGTTACCCCAATTATATCACAAACAATAATCTGTGTATTATAACTATTTACGCACCATTTCTTTGCAAATTCGATATTCTGTACCATCTCTCCACATGATATCACTATTTATTTAGTATGTTTACAATTTAACTATAGAGGTATGAGGAACAGGGTGTAAAGTTCACTCATACTCTATAGAAAAGGGAGGATCCTCCGACCAGACGGGTGTTGTGTCTGGCGGGCAACTGCCCGATGATTCATGTCGGGCCGCTGTATCTATGCTACGAGTAGTTGCGCGGTAAACTCTGCTTGCGAGATGCAGGATTTCATGACGTCAGTATGACGCGTTGTCCGCATGTGGCGTTGTAGATACCGCTACAAAATTATGCCGAAGAATATTTTACCCGACAGAGCCTTTCGGAACATCCGACTACCATCAACGCCCGAACGAGAAGATTCGTCGTCGCGTCATTTTACATTTCGATATTTCGGTGTTGCCAGTAGGTACAGACGCCAGCACATCAACCTACTACAATCTGTCAAATTTCTTTAATAAATTTTCAACTTTGTCACTAAAGCATAAGGTTCAAAGTTGATTGGGAAAATTTTACAGTTTCGGGTAGGTTGATGTGCTGGCGTCTGTACAATCAAACTGTTTTGCATTAATTTGTAAAATATATTAAAATAACTGCTTTAAATAATGTTGCCAGTAAACTATATATCCCAATAAATCCAAAAATTACCCATTAATAATTTAAACGGAACACGGGTTATTTGAGCCTTCAATAATTTAGGCATAAAAGTTTTTGTCACATTACCAGAAGCAACTAGAAAAAAATCACACCAAATTAGAATGTATTATCTAGCTTTACTCTAATAATTGTAACTACCCGAGCCACCCGACCCGACTTAGGTACCCGATTTTTAAGCTACGCCAGCACGAGTCAGCCTTAAAATATTTTCCTCACTTTGAAAATATCCTGAAAGTAAATAAAAAGATTAACTCCAAAGTTAACCTACTTCAACAGTTAATTTTATCACAGTCTAGACTTGAAACTATAGGTACAAATTCTAGCCAAAAATAACAGTTTTCTCTGTAGAAAAACTTGAAAATATTTCAACGCTTATGATCTTTTATATTAAATTCTTTAAGTAAAATACTTAATTAATCGAACTTCTTACGAACTCCAATATCTAACTTTTTATTGTTTGTTCTGTTGTTCTTTACGAGTTCTAAGTTTGTTACTCGAGATTTTTACGAGTAATTAAAATGAATGAATATTATTTAAAGGCGGAGAGGCCATTAAGAATTGTTAGTGGTTGTTAGGATTTTTTTATATAGGCTAAATTAATTATTAATAGAGGAGAACTGTTCTTTGGGTTTTAGGAACTTGAAAAATGTCTTTTGTAATGTTGCCGTAAGCAGGATCATAGTTTATTTGGTTTTTCTCACGAAAGCAAGTTGTTCCCGATGATTTCGATCAAAATAGCTGATTTTTAGATGTTATAGTGTATCGGTGAAGGAAAAGTTCGTGAGGAAGCCTGTCCTAGATCCAAAAAAACTCGAAGACACGTGACGTCCACCAACCAGCACTGTGCCCGCGTGGTGGATTATGCCCCACTCCCTCTCACCGAGAGGAGACCGGTGTCCCCCAGTAGGAACATTATAGACTGATTTTATAGAATCAAACAGATGAAATCTAACGTCCTTTCTACTAGCAGTAAGCCAAAACAGCTAAACTAACTAAACTAAATATTAAGCCCTATTCAAGTGTAACGACTACAAAGCTCCACAAATTCCATAAAACTCAACCAGCTAGTAATACAAGTTAGATAATTTAATACCGAATAAGACCAAACGAATTGCATTAACGTTAAGCCGTATGCACATCCACTAACGAGCTGGCCGAGCTTAACCGAATCTAACTTTAAATGATATTATAACGACATGGTGTAACTGTGCTGTATTTCTAAATCGCTTGGAATGCACCTCTCTTATACTAAGGGACGTAAAGATGCGGTTACATAGACAACTTTTTTAGCTATTGTTGCTCAACAGTTGCGCAATCTCGATAAATTCTTGAAAATTTGTTCAGTTATTTCGGCAATACTCAATCTACCTCTAATTGCTACATCATTAAGTCTACTCCGGATTCAGGTTGGCCGAAGCAAAGAAAATCTGTGTTACCCGTCTGCCTTCAAAGCCAAGGTGAACAGACATCTTCTGGGCACGCTCGTTCCATAATAGACCTCTTCCATCGCTTTCCATCAGACGTGATCGAGGACAAGAGCAGGCCTATTCAGCAATGAAAAAAATCTACTCAGGTGGAGATCCACAGATGACTCAGCGCTGAATTGTAAATGTAGTGCTGTTCCTAAAACAATGGGCTACTTAATATCATGTCTAGCGTGTCCTGTTGCTTACATGCTACAGACCCAGATAGACGCTACTAAAAGGGTCAAGCTCGTAGTCGAATTCTGGGCCAACTCAACATTTAGATTGCCATAGACATGCTAAGAAGATTGCTTCATTATATTCTCATTCGTCAATTAATGTATTGCCTAGTTTATTAAGTTGTTCCACAACGCGCATTGTGTTTCGGCGGCGGTGCAGTCAATTGTCGCCCAATTCTTGAGACATCATTTTTGAGCAATATTGCCCGAACAGTTGGCCAGTTGGTTATTAAGTGGTCCGTGTATGCGTACCTTTACACTGTGGGACGTAATACTCGAAGACATATGGGCGTAGTTTGTGGGCGCTGCCGCCGCGTTTGGCAGAAGTTTGCAAATAATTTTGCGTTTATTGTAAACAGGTATGTGTGAACTTTGTGCAGTAAGAATTTGAATGGGAAGTTTTAAAAGTTGTCTTGGAGAATGTTATGTAGTTTTGTTTTGTTTGTGATAAAGGATTTTATTGTGTTTTCAAAGCAAAAATTGGATACTATACTTTAAATGCTGCTTTATCTTTCGTTAGGTACCTTTATTTTAGTTCAAAAGTCGTCGTTCAGATTAAAACTGTCGTGATTTTGTATCTACAAACCTCTAAAACACAGAAGATTTTCTATGTTTTGAACACAATAGAAACCAAAAAGCAATCACTAAGCAAGCAGAACGTATACACACCTCTAATCCACGTTTAAATACCCGTATATCGCTAACCACTATCGAGCCAACACCGCACTATATCGGGGTTATTCCCGCTCTAAGTCCCGTCTATACATTGCCGCTTGGCCGCCCATAATTCTCGCCCGTACATTTTCACAGGCAGCCTTCCAAGCCGCAGAGGAGCCGGCAGGTGTTCTAGCAGAAATTGTTTCTACCCTCCGAATGTAAATATTAGTTAATTAACTGTAAACCGAGTCGGTCGCCCCGGCCCCGTTCACTTGTTTGACTTGGGATTCAAGTTTAAAAACCTAGGATGGCTGGAGCCTCTTTATATAGGCATTGCTTTTAAGAAATGTTGGTTCGGACTTTGTGACTGTTAAATAAAGTCAAAGAAGATGGATTTTGTGGTTGTTTTTAGTGTTTTTTAAAGTTGACAATTTTAATTTGAAATTTTGAATATGAGACTAGCTTCTGCCCACGATTCGTCCGCGTTAAATTTCAGCCCCCCGACCCACAGCGTCCATCCCATCGCCTGTCCACGCTATAACTTATTTTCGCTCAGCGTTTTTTTATGATTGCTCGAATCCTTAGTGTCATAGCGCGATGTTAAGTAGCCTATAGCCTTCCTCGAGAAATGGGCTATCAGAGGCTAATAGAATTTTTCGTATCCAACTGGGGTAGTTCTAGAGATTAGTGCGTTTCTTCAGCTTTATTATTAGGGTTAGTATATACAGGCTGTCCGGTAATTAATGGATAACCTCTTAAGAGGTCATTGTATTTATTATTATGAACAACTTTTACTAGGGGACCAAACATGAAATCGCGAAAATAAATCAGCTGTTCCCTACATTTATGTTCGCATAACTCGTCAAAATGTAGGAAACTGCTGATTCTTTTTTTGCTATTTCAGGTTTGGCCCCATAGTAATAGTTGTTCATAATGATAAGTACAATGACCCCTGAAGAGGTTATCCATTAATTACCGGACACCCTGTATATTATTAATATATACTAAGCAAAACATCAACACAATCAGTGTCCCATTAATATACCTATAACTTATAGGCTATAATAAGCACTTATATACTTAGTTGAGTGACTGTTATCATCAGCCTATAACAATCCCACGTCAGGACAAATGCCTTTTTCCATACCGAGAAATAACGAAAATTAATATCCAGGCAAGCTCACTGTGTATTACAGCTATTTTTGCACACATTCTATTCATAACGGGCTAAGTTTTCTGGTGTACATTTTTCTTCATCTAACATACGACTATAGGCCGACTGCTTAACTGTGACGTTGCCTGAGGTAGCTGCGCGGTGCGGGAGGGGTGATAGTTGTCACAAGTTGACGAATCACTGAGCTCTCAAGTCACGTCACCACACCCCTCCCGCACCACGCTGCTATATCAGGCAACGGCTCAGTTAAGCGGTCGGCCAATAGAAAAATCAATTTACAATTCCATGTTATATAACACTACCTTTTGCCCGCGGCTTTGCTCGCGGGCCCTGTTTTGCCAGGAGTGGCACAGGTGACCCTATTTATAGTACACCTACATTTCGCCAGTCCTATGTAATAGGGGTCATGTTATAAATGTTCCTTATTATTTTTAGCCGTTAATGTCTTACTGCTAGGCAGGCCTCCCTACTCTCCTTTCTTTTCTCTCTGTCCAGAGCTGCCAAGGACCAATCTTTGTCAAAGGAGTCCAACTCATCCCGCCATCTCCGTCTGGGCCTGCCGCGATCTCGTTTGCCATTAAGCGGTCCCGCTGTCCCAGTGGCCCAGTAATCGTCTGACATGCGGCAGATGTGTCCAGCCCAATCCCATTTAAGCGTGGCAGCTTAAATATATGTTTGTATATGTTCCTTGATAAACATTAAACGATAAAGACAAGAAGTCAGGTCACATACACACGTTTCTTATCCTTTCATCATCAAAAAACAGGTTTTGCTAAGCAAAAAAAAAAACAAACATACTCAGTGTCTCATTAATATCGGAGTTGTATATAAATAATTTATTCTCATTTTGCCCTTTAAGATTCATATTTCCTGAAGGATATCTTGCGAGGCATCGTCCACAAAGTTATTTTGTTTCAAAGACTTCGCTCCAAGTTACTATTCAATCCTAAAAGTATATTCAGTTCCGAGAAGCTCGTGATTTTATCTCCTGTACTTTATTTGAATGTCAAATGATTTTTTTTTCATATATTTTTTTTCGCTTTTCCTGTAAGATTGATGGTTGTGTGAATTCCTGGAAAGGCTATGATCGGAAGATTCTTTGTCATTATTAAGCATCTTTTTTAAAGGGGATTGAAGATTTTATATGGAGCCTGGCATCGTCTGCCATTTTGATTCTTTTTCAAAATGGCGGCCACGCATGGAACTTATATAAATCGATAGCTGACATCAATGCAAACAGAAAACATAATAGGACCGTGATACATGACGGAGTTTGGTCATAATATGTTTTCTGTTTGCATTGATATCAGTTATCAATTTATATAGGTCCCATGCGTGGCCGTTATTAAAAAAAAAAAAATGGCGGACAGGTAGGTATGCCATTGACCTTCTAAGCCCTAAAGCCATCTGCTGTTTAGGGTACAGGTTATCTAGGAGGTATTTAAGAGGACACCGTCGGTCACCAGTGGTCTACTACATTTCCACACCATCTAATTTAAGTCTATAAAAAAAACAAATTAAAGTCTAATATAATCATCATCTCAGGGATCAGTCAGCTAGGAAATGCCGGCACCGTCTCCAATTTCAAAATATTGACCAAAAAAAATCTTATAGGTACAGACGCCAGCCAGCACATCAAGCTACCCGAAACTGTCAAATTTTCCTAATCAATCTTGATAAATCAATCAATCTCGATAAAGTTGAAAATCTATTAAATAAATTTGACAGATTGTAGTAGCTTGATATGCTGGCGTCTGTACCTAAAAGTGTTTTACAGAAATAAACATCATTTCATTTCACTTCAATACCAATAGGCGTGTTCTAATTACTATATCACGTACATATACACTACATCTTAACTTAGCAAATACCTACCCAACATTATCGATCGTATTGCTTTCAATTACACCCCAATTTCTATCAGCACGTGTAAGTGTCGCAGCCAACTGGTTTCATTAGCCGTTTAGTTAACCGCCTAGCCTTTTAACTAAACGGCGGCCGTTCAACTAACGGCCTGAATTATATTCAGTATTATAGTTTAGATTGGAACTGTAACCAATCACGCGCGAGCCGAATTGGTCGCAATAACTAAGCCAGGGCGCCCCAAATAAGTTAGGTTAAGTTAGAACTGTGATCAACCGCGTACGAGCCGAGAGAGCGAAGCGAGGCGAGCAGGCCAGGCGGTTAACTAAACGGCTAATTTAACCAGTTGGCTGCGACATAAGCATTACGAGCATTTCGTTCAAAAAAACATACATATCACCATAAACATACAGTTCTGGCACAGTACTAATAGGTACCAATTATTTTCTCTCGCTATGTACATATAACGCGTTCAGGAATCTTGGCAATTTGTGTCCTATAATTGGGTGTCGAGCAATCAATGCATGAAATAATTTGTGCTGAAAGGCGTTGAGGCGTGAGGAGGGGGGGAGATGAAGCTTATGTACGTACATAATTATACAGCGTGTATTAGAAAGGTCAGCTCAGCTCTCCCCTACATGTATGTCCATTGTCCGCATAACTCCCGATAGGAGCCTTTTGGCCTCGTATAGGACTTTTTATTTTATTTTTCTTTTTATTACTTTGTTTTATATAACTTGGATTTTTTATTTATATTTTTTACTGTGTTTAGGTTTAGTTTGTGATCATCCTATACGAGTCGCAATAAATACTTTTTCTTTCTTTCTTTCTTTCTAACTCGTCAAAATGTAGTGAACAGCTGATTTTTTTTCGTGACCGATTTCGTTAATTTTTTGTATATCGTCAGAAAAGGCGATAACAGGTATAATTTATTGCATAAATTATAATTTAGTTTCCATACTGTATATTATTGATTATCGATAGTAACCGTATTATATCCGTCATATTATAATACTAGCTTCTGCTCGTGACTTCGTCCGCGTGTGTTAACCACAAAACTTTGTTATCCTCTATCTTCTTCTTAGCGTATCGATGGCAAAAAGTTCGAACATCTTTGGCCCAAAATTCGCAGACGCAGTCATAAGATCATCAAGTGCACAGAGCATGCGGCGCAGGATGGAAGGTGGGCCATAGTCTGCGGGGAGGCGCCGCATACGCACTTGAGATCTAAGCCGTCCGTGAACCCACATCTGTCTTCCTTTGGAACTCGGAATTAGTGTTGCTCTCTATCAGTGAAAGTATTTTTGTAATCGGATCGGTATTTCCAGAGATTACCTGTTACAAACAAACAATTTTACCTCTTCATACTATTAGTTTAGATTTAAATTAACAATAAGCTTACACTCAGGAACCAAATCCAGCTCATAAAGCGCTTTACCGTCAAAAATCACCAAACTAAAATATTCAACATAATTGAAAGCGCAGATATTACAATTTACGGTGTAATAAATTTACGTAGCGCACCGTACCATCGAATCATTGGGCGAGATAATAATTTTGTAAAACGTCCATTTTGTCGATAACTTATTAACATTTAATATGTTTATATCGATGAAGCCATAATTTAGTGTGGATTGACGATTATCAGTATTATCGGTTATTTATACTATTTATATAAATTGTTAGTTTCGGGTATGTTAAAGTTAGGCTCAACTAGCTCAGGTTTAGAAAACTGAATCTCTCCCGAATTTAAAACAGCCCATGGTTCCAGTTCAGCATTTTTATCTATTACCTATAAGTTCAGAATCTACCAAATATGGTTTGAAAAAAAAACAGCCTGTATTTAAATAAGTATTTTTTTTACAGTAGGTAGGTTAATTATTATCGGGCAGAAAAATCAACCTGTGTATATATATATTTTTTTAATGATACAATTAAACAGGCAGATACACCCGTTTTTCAGTAAACAGAAACGAGAAAGAGGTTTTAAACTAAACAAAGCTACTCTAACTGCCAACTAAACTAACTTTGATTGCAATTAATACCTAGTTCAGTTTTCACTTAAACACGATTAAATAGAAGAACTCCAAGTATTAATTAGCATATTCCAATTATATTTCAACCCCTTGCTGCGAACCATTAACTAGCTAACGAAACTTCGAACTTCATGCTTTGTTTATCGTAATTAATTATTTTTTCACCCATTTTAATTTGCTTGTTAATGTTCACAAGTAGTTTGAACATAAATGATAAAGTTATGAGTTGTTGGCACCCCCGTTTCTTTGTCACTGAAAAGTCCTTGATTCGACACTGTTAACTTAGGGCTATGTACCTATTTCTCACATATTTCAAAAAACCTTTAAGTACTTTTTTAAAATCTATATCTAAATCAGAAGGATTCTATGACTGCATTTTTGCTTTTACATGATAGCCGCTTAAAATATCTTTTAGTAACATACATATACAATATGTGTAGAGGGGCGTGTGACTAAGTAATAACAGTCGCACGGGTCGATCGATCACGTTAAGCTGCGCTTGCCGCGGTTGGTCCGTGGATGGGTGACCATGTTTACATACCAAGACCGTTCCGTGCCTCGGAAAGCACGTTAAGCCGATGGTCCCGGCTATCATTCGTGGATCTTTGACAGTCGTTACGGGTCGTCAGAAGCCCGAAAGTCTGACAACCAGTCTTACCAAGGGGTTTCGTATTACCCTGTAACTGGGTTGTGTAGGTCAGACAGGCAATCACTCCATGTAAAAAGATTCCGACGAACTGAGAACCTCCTTCTATTTTTGTAGTCGGTTAAAAATACTGGTACTCGGCTGCATCAGCTTGTTAGAATGGAAACCGACCCTAACATAGTTTGGAAAAGGCTAGGCAGACGATTGATTAACTATTTTCATTAAGAAAATCTTGTTGATTCCAGCATTACTTTATATATTTAAAATTGAGTCTTATTACCTTGAAATAAGATTTAATTTTCTTTGGCTCAATCGGCGGTCAGTACGGCAAAATACATAATTAAAAAAAAAACCTATACTTATTAAAAGTTACTGCAATCGATTTAGTAGTCAATTATGAACCAACTACTTTCTGAACTTGCGTTTATTCTGTTACACGTACATAATATAGGTACTCACGCCTTCTTTCTATGAGGTTAGGCAGGAACTACAGAACGCCACATGCTACGATTATACGTCATACACGCACCCCGGTTGAGAGCACTACCACAGAATATATAATAGTACTAGACGCAACACTACTCACCTGACCTTTCTGAAGAACATTAGATACCAATAAGGTCACTATATGTCCTCCTAGGGCGTCCCCTCCCGGCATTTCCACTCACATCTGCCTTGTAAACCCCATGTTGCCCCGTATTGCCTTGTCCTTTTGTTAACCTAGTAACATATGAAGCAAAAAAACTATAAACATATCTTCGTAAAGTTCCTTGCTAGGTAGGTACGGTACAACAGAAGGCCAATTCTCGTAATTTAAAACGTTCAAAATCTAGTCGCAGTCTCACCTCGGCGACAAAATGTCAAAAACTTGTCAAAATGTAAGGAAATTAGAGGTATTTGTGACAGACTGAGACTGAGATCAGACTGTGAACCATCTTAAAATTACGAGAATTACCCCTCAGCGTTCTTTCTTAACTTTTATCTCAAGAAAAAACCATAAATTAATGAAACTATAAAAGCATAAATAAGAGTATAATAAACGCTGCAGAGCTAAATGCAGAGGTTCCTTGCCGCATTCACGACAGATTCAATCAAGCCCTCGGCTTTTCTATATTAACATTATATCCGTGTACGTCGGTGGCAGGAAAACATTGCGGGTAGGAAATTACGTTTCCTACCGCTCACTGTGCCGATCAACAGGCGACACAGAAGTTCTACTTTATTGAGTTAGCGATAAGGCATCACCTTCGGTAATTTCAGGTCGTCAGGTAGTGCCGATGACCTGGATGAATGGAGCAGTGGTCGCCCAGTGGTAACGGCCGCGACTTACGAGCTGTAGGTCGTAGATATTCGAACCCAGTCAGGTGCTTTACTTTGTGTTAATTATTTCATCACCACTGCTCTTAAGTGAAGGAAAAACATCGTGAGGAAAACTTTCTCTCTTTTAGCGAGATAGTTTTCATGGTCTTCGAGGATGCTAAAGCGATTAGTGAGATCAAAATGAAAATCCAAGATGACGGATGCGTTTTTTTCTAAATAATTTTTTGACATTGATACCCATCACGTTTGATCTTGTACCTACAAGTGCGAGCTCGTATATCGAAGTCGTTGTACTTCTGCAGCATCTTACTTAGTGCGTGTACTTCCTTTACCTCCGTTGTGAGTGTACCGCGAAAGGTTGACGGGGTCCCCTAATTCACTGAGTAATTGCCGAGGTGACACGACGGGCGATGGGCTGACTCATCTTCCGGTATCTACAGGTGTGCTTTAAAAATTACACCACAAAGCTTCCTTTTTGATACAGAAGATTTTCTGTAAAACACATTTGAAATTATAATTATAATAAATAAATAATTTACAAGAATGTGGTGTCGTCATTAATTCTGAAAATTAAATAGTTAATTATGGTAGACAACGTTAAGTCTGGGGCGAGTTACACCGTCTCTCGATTACAGTGCGTACAGCGAGTAGAATGACTTGTTAAGTAATAGGTGACTCGAATATCGTGAGAACACTGTGCAGTTGCAGTGTGTGTGCAATGCGTTTAGTGTAACACCTTTAAATACACCCTGGAACCCTGTACAGATTGGTGAAACGTAGCGTGAAATGTAACAAAAAAGACGTACAAATCTATGCAATGCAACATAAAATTTAACACAACAACATGGCAATGTATTTTCGATGTGTGTTATTCCTTATTTGAAGTGGCCTGGCCTTTAAACCGTCGAAGGACTCGTATCTCGAGGTCTCTGATAAGATGAAAAACAAATGAAGTATAGCCTCGAGTGGTACACATCGTGAATTCTGATTCGAAAGCTGTTTATGCAGGGGTCGCGACATGTACATTAAGAAAACATGTGCGTTCACCAGCATGTAGGTATGACATAGCCAGAGGGGGTTGACCTTAAAAAGAAAATTACATACCAAACTGTACGTTTTTTATTTCTATTCTATTTTTAATTTATAATCCTGGTGTTAGGGTGAACTGCCTTTGATGTTTGTGAAGTTAATTAAAAATTTTATGTAGGGAGTCCATTTAGGGAGCTTGGTGAAAATTAAAAAATGCATTTTTTCACTTTTTTTTTTCATTGTTCTTTACAAACTATATCTTTGTTGGTTTCCAATGGGTTCAGAGATACTCAAATTTACCTACATATAGTAATTATTAAATTCATCTGGAATACAAATAGAACTGTAGACATGAATTAATCTAGTAAAGGATCGGTAACAAGATTCGTCCTTGACGAGGAGACCAAAAGGAAATCGGATTTGTCGAGAGTTCCGATTGGGGATCTACTTATTTGATTTATTAATCGTTTAGTGGACAGGTCCGAGCATGGAGGGTGGAGAGCCCTTGTCTTTATCTATTATCTTAGGCACTCCAAATCGAGTTTGCTGAATTGGCAGGTACTATTCTGTTACTAGGTATAGAATACAGATACTGTGTGATCTTGACAGTTTATTTTGAATGAGATCGGACAAAAATTTACTGATATATTTATGAATACAGTATGGAGTTGGGCAGGACATCTAGTTAGACGAGGAGATGACCGATTGAGTAAAGCTTGGTGGCCAAGGTTAGGCCAAAGCAATCAGGGCCGTCCAAAACACCAGGACCAGGACGAGGGACGCACGAAACCGGGAAGTAGGGTAGGAAAAAGGGGAGGTTTATACCCAACACCCCAGCACCCACCCAGCAGAGGGTGATTTCAGGCTGAAATGATAATAATGATGATGATGAGGAAATGATGACGGATTTAACAACCAATCAGGCATTTCTGCTTCCAATTACATACATCTGCCTAGCCTTTTCCGAACTATGTTGGGGTCAGCTTCCAGTCTAACCGGATGCAGCTGAATACCATTACTTCACATGGAGCGACTGCCTATCTGACCTCCACAACCCAGTTACTGGGTAATACGATACCTCTTGATAAGACTGGTTGTCAGACTTTCGAGCTTCTGATGACCCGTAACGACTGTCAAAGATCCAAGAATGACAGCCGGAACCAACGGCTTAACGTGCTTTCCGAGGCACGGACAATTTGTAAAGACAGTCACCGTGACAAGCGTGAAGACCGTGGCAAGCGTAGCTTAACCTGATCGATCAACCCGTGCGGCTGTTATTGCATAGCCACGAGCCCCTCCAATTAATGAACAGTAAAATCAGCCCAGACATTATCAGTAAAACTGACACTATGTAGGTACACTTATATAGTGTAGGTATTCTACATAAAGGTTCTTAATTCCAAAAACGAATGCACCTCACTGAGACTGATCATGATCATTACCTACATTACCTCAATAATTTCAATACCTTATTTTATCTTCCAAAAGATCGCTAATACTTCTCCAGCAGCCCAAAATTCGCACATTGCAACAGTTCCTATCACAAAAACCGTCGTCCATATTCCCGGCAGCGTTAATTCTCCTACACATATTTTATTCGTGGGTGATATTCACCCCGTGTCGTGGCCGAGGCGTCGCGTCCGCCGCCGGGGGCGTTTCCCCCCGACATTTTTGTCGTGGATATTATTGAAATCAAAATATGTAGCTCATGCCGGAGAAGACCCCCATAAATTTTGCGTACCACAGCGGGGGTTCTGGTCTGTCCCAATTCTTGTTTGTGACTGTCAATTTTTATTCTCTGTGCTGTATTTTCTGTGGATTCTGAACTGTGTTGACGTCTGTGTTGGTCGGGTGACTAAAATAAGGTTTTTGGTCTTATTTTTCCATTGGAAATAGTTGGAATATGCAAATAACGGTTCTCAAATATTAGTCGTATCATACAAAGGTATATTATAAACCTAATTCTGTGAAACGGTAACTGATCAGAGCTATCCTTTTACTATGTATGACTTACCCTGCTGATACCTAAAATGCTGCGCTAACCCCTAATAAATTGGAATGACAGCAAAGTAATGACGATGCTCCTACCACAGAACTATTCTATAGAGCACGTAAATCGATGAAAACATCAAGAAACAAACAAAACCATCTCCTAAATTAATTAAAATTGTCTACTAAAATAATAATTTCGTCTGTTTACTTTGAAAATCATCCGGGGTACGAAACACTAGGTAGTGACTCTTGGAGGGTGAAAGAGTTGAAAAGTTGGTGCGGATGTAAATTAATGAAATTCTGCCACTACACAGTCGACGGCTCGGCTTACAAAGCCAGTGTCCGTGCAAGGAGTTTGGGACTCAGAGCGAGGATGAAATGGATCGTACACAGGTTTTTTTTTATTATTATTGAGCGATTTTATGCCTATTTTTCTTCAATGCGTATCAAAAAGTCCTAAAAAATAGACCTTACATCAATACAACACTAGCAAAACATTCTACTTATTAGCAAAACATCCGCAATCAAATTCAATAGGGTTGTTGTTTATCAAAATCAAAATCAATCAAAATCAAAATATTTTTATTTCACATAAACCAACATGGGCACTTATGAAACGTCAGAAGCTAGGTGCACGGTTCCAATTGGTCGTTTCCTATGGAGAAGAACCGGCAAGAAACTCCATGGTTACTCTTTTAAAAATAATTGGCTTTTACAATGTTTTCGAGTTACAGTAGGTATGGGAGGACAGCGTAGGCCTGTCAACAAGTACCAGGTACTTGATAAAAATAAAAAATGGTCTACAGATCTAGTCTACAAGGCTTACAAAGTCCTCACATTTACAAAATAAGGATGTATCAAAAGGATAAACAAAATATAAAAATCTACTAAAACCAAGAGATATGATTGCCATTTCAACTTAGAAAGAGGTGAAAAATTAAAATTGTCTGTATATAATGTCAAATAATAAAAAGATTATGTCATAGAAGTATGTACAAATAAAAAATAAACATCGTAATTTGAGAGCAGTTAATAGACATTTACGTAGAACTTATGCCGTCAAAGAGGTGCCAGGGAAGCCACATGTGCAGAAGGAATTATTGCCAAACTACCTTGTCTTCAACGTAGTCTTTAATCTTATAATATGCTTTTTTGATAAGGACTCGTTTGATGAGGGTTTTGAACTTTCCATCGCTAAGTTCTGTAACCGACTTTGGCAACTTGTTATAAAAACGGATGCTGTTTACAAGAAATGACTTGCTAGTTTTAGTTAGTCTAAATTTAGGTATCACAATTTCATTTTTACTGCGTGTATTTATATTATGGAAATCGCTTCTTATTTTGAAAAGTCCTAAGTTTTTGCGAACATACAAAATACTTTCTAAAATGTAAAGAGAAGGCAGAGTTAGTATATCAATTTCTTTAAATTTGTTTCTAAGAGACTCGCGAGGACCCATTTTATATATTGCGCGGATTGCCCTCTTTTGTAAAATGAAAATTGAATCTACGTCAGCTGCCGATCCCCACAGCAGAACACCATAAGACATAATACTGTGGAAATATGCAAAGTATACTAACCTAGCTGTGGCCATATCTGTCAACTGCCTTATTTTTCTTACTGCATATGCAGCTGAACTTAATCTACCTGAAAGAGCTCTAATGTGTGCGCCCCATTGTAATTTTGAATCTAAAGTAATTCCCAGAAATACAGTTTCCGTAATAGCATCTAGTTTTTTGCCATCAAGTTTTAAATTCAGATCCACTTGAGGTACATTTGGTAATGAGAACTTAAGACATTTAGTTTTGTTCGCATTAAGTAAAAGATTATTAGCTGCAAACCATTTCGAAAGAACAGCCAGACTATCGTTGACATGTAAGACATCCGTATCTTTTCTATCTATTTTAAAAATAAGGGAAGTGTCATCAGCGAATAAAATGATATCCGATAAGTTAGCCATCATGTAAGGAAGGTCATTAATATATACTAGAAATAAGAAAGGGCCAAGAATTGAGCCTTGAGGCACGCCCATCTTAACTAGAGACCCCGATGACGTCGCCCCGTTAACGTTTACTTTTTGCTGCCGTTTTGATAGGTAGGAAAGAACAAGATCAGCAGCTTGTCCACGAATTCCGTAATGGTATAATTTACAGAGCAGTGTATTATGGTCAACGCAGTCAAACGCTTTTGAGAGGTCACAGAAAATGCCAATTGCATCCTGGGACTTCTCCCAGGATTCCAAAATGTGACTGATGAGTTTTGCTCCCGCGTCCGTCGTCGACCTACCTTTCGTGAAACCAAACTGGCGACTATGTAAAATCCCATTTGAGTTAAAATGTGACAACATCTGGTCCAGCATGATTTTTTCATAGATTTTGCTCAATGCTGGTAGCACAGATATAGGTCTATAATTGGAGGGATCAAACTTACTACCCGATTTGAAAATTGGTACTACTTTACTATGTTTCATTAGGTCAGGAAACGTACCGCTGTCTAAACATTGATTAAATATGCCTGTTAGGGCAGGGGCAATTGTGTCAATAATATCTCCGAGAACCTTAACAGAAATCCCCCATAAGTCTTCAGTGTTTTTTATGTTAAGACTTTTAAACGCTTTTTTAATTGTGGCAACAGAAATGGGCTTGAATTCAAAGCTTGGAATATCCTTATTAAAGTTTTCTTTAAGAAGAGCTTCAGCTAACATAGGTGATGAGGGGAGAGATTTCGTAACCTCTATTGGTATGTTGGTAAAGAAATGTTCTAGTGTCTCAGCAACTTTCAACTTATCTGAAATGGTTTCATTATCAATTTTTAGGGACAACTCATTCTGATCTCGCTGTTTTGTGTTTCCAGTTTCTTTGTTAATTACTTGCCACACAGTTTTTATTTTATTATTAGACATACTAATTTTGTTACTTATTAATTTAGATTTAGCCACAGCGCAGACTCTTTTGAATATTTTAGAATAGTTTCTTACATAATTATGAAGGGCTTGATCAGAAGTTAGTGATTTCTCTTGGTACAGATTATATAAAGTATCTCTGCTTTTTCTAATGCCAGCAGTGGCCCATTCACTAAATTTTGGTTTAGTATTTATAGTAACTTTTTTTACAGGACATGCTTTATTGAATTCTTGGCATACTGTAGAAAATAATGTACCATAGTTTATGTTGGGGTCTTGTGAATCAAAACTAGCTGTTGAAAGATTGCTATGAACATTATTATTAAACATTTTCAATTTATTTTTAGTTAAAGGTCTCAAATGAATGGATTTTTCCGTGTTTAATTTTTTACCTAAGTCAAATGATACAAGTTGACCAGTATGGTCAGACCTGACGCCACTAATTAAGGACGAGTCTTTTATTTTACAATTAGTAAATACATTGTCGATGCATGAAGCTGAAGTTGCTGTTATTCTAGTCGCTTCATTAAATATACATTTTAAATTAAATGATTTAAACAATGAGATTAGCTTACATTTTTCTGGTGAATTAACTAAAAGATCAATATTTAGATCACCACAAACAAAAACGAATTTACTATCTTTAAAAAGTTTACTCAGGATTTCTTCCATTACAATCAAGAATGATGACAAGTTAGAGGCTGGTGGTCTATAAACACATAAGAAAGTATGGCCTTCAACCTCTGCACATGCTACCTCACATAAGCGATCAACAGAGCAAGCAGTGATATCCTTTCTTTCTTTATATCTAAAAGAACTATTACATAATATTAAAGTACCACCCCCTATTGAGGACCTGTTGTACGCACTGGCAACTGAAAAATTATTTACACTAAACAGCATTCTATCTGGTTTTAACCATGTTTCACAAAAACATAAGATATCCATATGATATTTATCTATTAACATTTCCACGTCTAAGATTTTGCCAGAGATGCGATTTATATTTTGGTGATACAGTAAAATATTATTACGCTTCTCTTTTGTCGACTCTAAAAGTTTAAAGAATTAATGACAGTATTAATATTATGATTTGACTAGACTAATTAAAAAATTTGCCGAAAAACTCTTTGTTTTGTTTCGTTACTTTTAAAATTATTATTGAGCTCTATACATTTTTTTTATAAAGCAAGATGGACATTATCGTTTACTCTTCATCTTTTCACTTTACGGGCTGAACTGTTATCAGAGACACACTTTTAATTATGGGTGTATGAGAAACACATAAATATACGTATAGTATTATATAGATACGTATAGTATATCCCCCTTACTAATAAACGTTGTATAGCATCTGTATTGTTACACAACGCTTTGTCTTCTTCTTTCGAAATTCAAATTACTGACGACTGAAAGAGAGAAATCGGTGTGTAACTATTCATCTGACATAATACGTTTATTAGTAAGGGGGTATGTATTAATATGTATTGTATATACGTAAAGTTCACACATCCTCTATAGAAATGGGAGGATACCTGACCAGACGGGTGTTGTGTCTCGTGGGCTACTGTCCGATGATTGATGTCGGTCCGTAGTCGCGCGGTAAACTCTACTCACGAGATGCAAAAAACTTGCGTGACGTCAGTGTGATGCGTAGTTCGTATGTGGCGATGTAGAATAGATGCCACCACATTCTTATCTCCTTTAAGCTCTCTCCCAAAAATATATATAAGAGTGGCAAAAGTTAGGTTGAGTATTCACTCAATATAAAACAGATTTGTGCCTAACCTAATATTAAACTGTGGGTGTATATTGGTTCAATAGATATTGGCACAGGTTAAGAGATGTTTTCAGACACAAAAAAAAGATACGAACAGAAGGTCGGCTCAAAACGCACAGATAAGCGTCTGCAATTCTGCATAGGTACACCGAGCGCAAGCGATCCCGCGTGCGAATAGAATTCGTTTGTGATCGTCGTACGTATGCGGTGTCGATGGTAATGGCTGCGACTTACGAATTTTAGGTCGTGGTTTCGAACCCAAGCAGGCAATCTACATTTAAAAAAATGTTAATTATTTCATTACCACTGCTCTCAAAACGGTGAAGGAAAACATCGTGAGTGTCCTAGAACCAAAAATTCGAAGACATGTGACATCAGCCAACTAGCACTGGACCCGCGTGGTGGATTACAGCCCGCTTCCTCTCACAGAGAAGAGACTTGTGTCCCTGCAGTGGGAACATTATAGGCTTATTATGTTTATGCTATGGACGTATGTGTACATAATTGTGTGCGTAGGCCTGTTTTCGCTCGTTGAAAGGAACCGGCCTTCTGTACCAATTTTTTTTGTGTTTCATAGATAGCGCCCACACGGTCCGGGCGCGGCGTGTTTATATTGGTATAAAGACTAACAAAATTACCGCCTCTTGGTTGAAATGTCAAAGTTTGGGATCGGTTATGCTTACTCTCAAGATACTGTGTTCACATTGAACTTTCCCAACTTTGACTGGGTCTTTTATCTCTCTATTCAATTTTACCCGATTCCTTTATTGAGTTTTTCGTTGTTCCAGTTAACTAGTGTGTTAAATTTCATCGTTGTCCCCAAAAGTAGCGCATCCTGATTATCATAACTCTGTGTCCCGCTCCGTTGCCTCGCTCCACTTACTACCACCAACTTCGTACCACTATAACTTGTACAAAACTGACCCACTGCAGATGCTCGACACAGCTTTAATACACAAATAATTACTGGAGACAAGTTCTGAAGACTCGAGTGCCACTGCGCAAACTTTTAAAAATTTAAATACCAGCCAGTCGCCGAGTTCTTTTTTCGAGTTGCTGCCAAAAGTGGGGCTTGACAGTTTAGTTTTATTTTTTTAAAGCCGTGCTTTGAATAAAGAATGTTTTAATTACAATTTTAGTGTCTGGCTGGTTTGTTTATTCAAACTTTGAGTTTATAAATGGAAGATGATAGAGTTACGACTGTGCTTGAGTTGGAAGTTGGAAAGTGTTGCAAGTTGTAATAAAATATGAGTTGATCTGACGTGACTACTTTACTCGGCGCGAAGTTTTGAAGTAGTGGCAGTGTAAAAATAGCTGGCTTGCGTAGTTTATCGCCTCACGTTTGCGTTTATTGCAAGCGATTATTATAAGAAACTATCCCATTCGTTATTTTACTTCTACTTTTAACGTTTCTCAGCTTCACTTCCGTGAGCTAGAGCCAATTTGCCTTCAGAGCTCTTGAAGTTATCGTTCCTTCAGAGTGTTTCTGGTAAGCAATCGCTTCTTCAAATCAAAAATAAAACATATTTTTGGGCAGATACATACTCTTTTACATACCATCATATAGAAAGATAAGACTATTATTTACTGAATTATGTAAGTCTAACCATTCCAAATACATTAATTTAATTTTAATAAAAGCAATTACCATCCCCGTTCTTTAAACCCAAAGTCAAAACGCCTTTAAAAATCCCATCATATTTCCTTAAAATTATTTCCCCATAATAGCTAGGGGTGGTTCTTACTACGAGCTAAATAATAATTTTCCCCCAGTGCCTGCCGAGCCCCCATTCGTGACGTCGTCGATTTGGCGTGCTCAATAAAAAAATCCCCAATTTACGTTCACATAATAGGCACTGCGGGTAATTCGCTACGGTCCAACATTGAATGTTCATAATAAAATAGTAAGCTTTTAGGGTTCTGTTTGTTGAGGCTCAAAAATTGATAAGCATAACTCTTAGGCAGTCGTTATGGATCTCCAGAAGCCCGAGAGTCTGACAACCAGTCTTACTAAGGGTATCGTATTTCCCAGTAACTGGATTGTGTGCGCTTCATGTAAAATATTTACTAGTATTCAGCTGTCCATACCATTCATCTGTTGAATGTATTTCGCCGCGTCCATTGTCTTGAATATTATCAAAGCCATCGCTTTTACATTTGGCATGTGAGACCCTGTAAATATTTCTTTGCAGTGTGAGCATAAACATAACTGCGTTGACTAAGCTTTTGCGTTATTGTTTATCCTATTGTCACGCTTTAGTTCATTGCATTTATTTAATAACCCATACAAGTGAGTTCAACTCGCACATAACCATTTTTTTAAACACTGATGCTATTTGGATTACACGATCGTTTCAAGATTCGGTAAAAAATACCTAAGCGAATGACGTAAAAATGTTTAGGAATCTTTGTTGGTTTGACTGAAACGAAAATCAAAATATACAAGGTGGCAGGGTCATCGACGCCACGCCATGACCTTGTCGCGGCGGTTGGTGCTTCGGATACTCTCCGTGGTCCAGTCCATGGTCGGAAGTGAGAGCGCGTGGGACGCTGTCGCCTCCTTCTGCGAGGAAATGATGGTCGCGAAGGAGGCGGCGGAAAGGGAGAGGGAGGATACAACCTCCCTTCCAATCCGTAGCAGACGCACCGGGCGCCGGAGGACGCGGAACGCTCTCTGGCCGCCTTAGGGTGAGGCCTGCAGGCAAAGGACTTGGGGAGTTTGTTGCCTGAACAGTGAAAGGCCCGAGACGGCGGCGCGCCGTGTTCCGCGCGCGCCTCTCTCTAGAGGAATGGTGGCCGTTTGCGGCCGCTGAGGGTGACGGGGTCCGCATGAATTCATGTGGGCCAACACCTGGTCGGGGGAGCATGACGAAATGCGCAAACACTCTAGTACCCTGGCTAAAGGTAGCAGCAGGACACCGTGTGGTTTTAGTCAGTACGAGTCTGACAGACCCCTCCACCCACCCCAGGGTGGTGGACATCCATCAGGATTTCACACGATAAAAAAAGGGTCATCGACGCCAACCTGTTACCATGGCTTCAGAATATGATCCTGAACCTCCTTGCGTTGTTTTTTTTTTCGCTCAGCTTTATAACGTAAGGTCAATGCGATGATCAATCAGTTCTAGAAAACTAAAACGTAAACTACTCAATATACTAATTACATTCTAAAGTGTGAACTTAGGTGATTATACAAGGACATGATTATTGTGAACCCTGTCGTGCCTGAGAGAGGAATAGGGCTTAAATTTGAATAATTTTGAATAATAAGTTGGTATCATCGTCTTCTTGGTCGTTCCCTCAATGCTGAGGATCGCGACCACATACAACGCGTCTCCAAGTTATGCGGTCTTCTGCAGTGTAGACCGCTCGGTACATGCTGCCTCCAGCATCCTTTTTGTCGCGGTTGACCATCTTGCGGGTGTTCTGCCTTGAGCGCGCTTTCCTTCCACCCGGCTGGTATAAGTATTATATAATATTAAAGTATTATTTTATAAAAACACGTAATAAAAAAGTGGCACTCCGGGAGTGCCGACAGAAGTGAAAACTTGAACAATTACCCGTGTATTTTTTGGATCGTCGGTCGTATAATACAAAACACAAACAGAATACTTTGCCATCACTCACTGACATATCGGAAATACATTAAAACCGAGTATGAACATCCCGAGGACAGCCGAACACATTCGAATGTAGCGCGGTGTCGGTAACAGTGTCGCGAGTTCAATGGTTTTTTCCCGTCTCAAAAATGCCCAACGCGCCTAAAGAAGTTTTCACTTCAAAAGAAATAATTTAGATATTCATTCTTCTTATTCGTGTCGACGGCACGACAGTCTATGAAATTTTGTTGGCCCCAAATTTCGCCACTTCCACTGCGATATTAATTGATATTATAATAGAATTTAGATAATAGAAACTATTCGTTTAAAACTTAAACTAAATATGCGATGATTCTGAAAATTTACCTTTTGCCTGTTCAATGCACCGTAAATAGTACTGGATGTTTACAGGCTACAACATAATATTTTACACTAATTAATATCCAATCACAACAACAGCTGCAATTACAAACTTTCTAAAACAATGAAACATTCTGTAATGAAGCGTAGAACGCAACGATTAATTAGTAACAAATGATTATGCAACGTTCGTTTGAAGGCCGGAATCATAATTATTAATATGGTTCCCTTAATTAAATCAATCGGCGTGTTTGTTATTCCGTATCATCTGTTAGTTTTATTAATATTTGCTGTTTTATGCTGGGGCTAATTGGTTAGGTGACTGTGGTAAGCGAGCGGGTAATGGTATTTGGGAATAAAATTGTGATGTTCGGATATAAATCTGGGTTATTATGTCTAGTTATGAGCAGAGTCGTAATAATTAAGGGATTTATGTATATCTAGAATTTTTATGGCTGTGTTATAGTCAGCTGTGTTATAGTCAGCTGTGTTATAGTCAACTGTGTTATAGGAGCAGTGGTGGCCAAGTGGTAAAGGCCACGACTTACGAGTTGCAGGTCGTAGGTTCGAATCCAGACAGGTGCTTTACTTTGTGTATCTAAATTATTTCATCACCACTGCTCTCAAAACGGTGAAGAAAAATATTGCGAGGAAAACCGGCATGTCCTAGAACCAAAAAATCGAAGACATATGACATGTGCCAACCCGCTCTGGGCCCGCGTGGTGGATTACGGCCCACTCCCTCTCACTGAGAGGAGGCCTGTGTCCCAGCAGTGGGAACATTATAGACTGATTATGTTTTATATAGTCATAGGAGTAGGTACCTAAGTTATGTAATCAGGCGTTACTTTGCGGAAATCCATGACAGTAAAATGTTATGCAAAAGTTTTAATTCCTCAATAGCTAGATACAAGCTTGGATGCAGCACTGTTTTATTTATGTATTGGCAATTGTACTTGATACCTATGAATCGTGAAAACGGGTGTCGCCACTCCGAAGCAGACCTAAAAAACCGCTGGCGTGACGGCCTGGACTCATTCTTGTCTGATTGGCTAGAAAAGGCAGAAGTCAAAGATGCATGGAAGAGTATGGGGGGAGACCTTTGTCCAGCAGTGGGACAGTATTAGTTAAAAGAAAAAACAATACTATGAATCACAAGTACCTCTGTCCTTTTCCTGCGCACATTTCACCACTTATAAACCACCGTTTTAACATAGGTACATGTACTTTAGCTAAACGCAGTTTTAAACCAAGCTTTAGCACTGACTACATCCACTCAGCTCGTTAGTAGACATAAATGTAAAATGTAAAGGCAATTACTTTTTTTATTTTATACAGTAACGTACAGCGAAGCAGACTTTGTATAAGTTTCAAGTCTCCGTTGATCGCTTTCAGAGGATTAATATCTCCCCAGACTTCGATAAGTATGTAGAATAGGTTCTGAGGGAAACTTTGTAGCAAATATGTTTCTACCGATAGAGAAAAATGCCGGGGGATTTTGTTACGTTTTGCGTATGCTTCGATCGATACTTAGTAGGTACTGTAAGCAGCTTGAAGAGCTTCACAAAATAATTAAAGACCGATAGGATTTCTTAGAATGTAAATTGACAGAATGTCTTTACATATTTTCAATAAAACTAGCACTGACTTATCTTAACAAAAATAGCTAGTAAAATTCTTGACACTTGCTTGAATGTTCGAAGGGAACCCGCGCTAAATTATAGGCTTCGTACGCCTGTCGTCGTATCCGATCGAATCCTTTCGGCTATCGTCCAAATTTTTCTTTTCCCCTTCTGTGTTTTATGATTATTTTCTTCTTCTTCTAATGCAATAGCCAACAATACTACGTCAACTTCAACCATTTTCAAATATTAGAACACGTCAACACGGTAGGAATGAAACTATTTGACTAGGCGCAGAAACGGATACATTCGCAGGCGACGTATGGAGCCGATCGTATGCGTCGACATCCTGCCGGACGCGATCGGCTGTCACCGCATCTATTCGTATCCTTTCCGATCAGATGCGATACGAGCCGTTTGGTGGAAATCAACCTTTACTCGTTTTGCTTCGTTTACGTTCAAATTATAATAATCATAGGCCCAAAACTAGGTCTTAATTTGTAAAACAAATACCAGGCTAACTTATTCATAGCCTAAGAGTGTTTCTCGTCCTATAAACGTGAACAATACTTAGAGCAACAATTTGGCACACATCCATGCTACTGCTTGACACTACAATTGTTTCGCAAAAACTTTGAACCAACAAGCGATCCTCGACATTTTTCGTGGAATTAAAGGCGTAATGAATACCAGCCGAAAGATAATGTCAACAGAAGGTTTACAATTAGAAGGAAAGAAAGAAATATATTTATTTAGCACAGACCAAAAGACACACAATACACCAGATACATACAACAGATAAAAAACAAACAAAAAAAATAAATAAAGGTCAAATAAAAAGTGTAAAGTATGAGCTAAAAAAAAAAAAATTTAAAAGATAATAAAAAATAAGCAGGAAAGTGTGCCTCACGGCTGCGCTAAAAAAATAAATTGGTATATTTATATTTTATTTTTTTATTTAAGTATATTTTTTTAAGATGGGATAAAACTAAAAATTCTATCTTGAATTAAGGTACGCGTGAAATTATAAGTGTTCACGAATGGAATTCAGAAATCCTACTAATTCCTACTAACTAATCACACTAATCATTTATAAAGGCGAAAGTTTGTCAATGTGTTTGTATCTTTGTTACTTCTTCACGCAAAAACTACTGAACGGATTTAAACGAAACTTTACAGTAATATAGCTTACTAGCTTCTGCCTGCGACTTCGTCCGCGTGAAATTTCACCCTCTTAGAGGTGGAATTTCGCAAAACCCTTTCTCAGTGGATACCTACTCTTAAGAACACACCCTCCAAATTTCATGTCTCTAGGACCAGCGGTTTAGGCTGTGCGTTGATATATCAGTTTAGTCAGGACTTTGAATTTTATATAGGTATTATATAGATACATCAGAATAATAAATAGGATACTTTTCAACCCGATGTTCCCACGGGATCGACACTTATGCGGGTGAAACCGCGAAGCGCAGCTAGTAATATAATAATCGCGAAAGTTTGTGAGGATGGATGGATGGATGGATGTTTGTTACTCTTTCACGAAAGAACTACTGAACGGATTTAGATGAAACTTTACAGTAATATAGCTTATGCATTGGAATAACACATAGGATACTTTTTAACTCGATCTTCCCACGGGATCGATAATCATGCGGGTGAAACCGCGGTGCGCTAGTTCAAGAATAATTCAACCAAACTTGAAGTGCAGGCATAAATCTACCCAAGTTTTGATATTTTTACGTTTTTTACGTTTACTATTAGTCGATCATATAGGTACTTTTAAGCATTATAACACTTGCGTTTTTTGCGTTTAGGTCCTGTAGTCCTCTTAATGTATTTCCTAATAATAACTCACTGTGGGATTTTCAACGCTCAGCTTGGCACCAAAAGTTCAAAATCCAATACAGTGGGCATAAGAGCTCTTGCTTCCCTTATTTCATGACCTATAGTCAAGTGCGTGATGTTAGCCCGTGTTATATCAACTAATTCTTCTGCAAAACAAATTTGTAGTACATAAACAAATAAAATATTTGGCACGGAAACAAAAACATCAAGATTTTGGCTCGCCACCCACTGTGGAAAGTATTAAGAGTGGAATTATGATAATGGAATTAATATTAGGGTCCGGAACGGAACAAATCTAAAGCCGGCGCGTTATGCGAGTGTTACCGACAAAAATGGCACATTAATGTCTTGGAAAAATTCCGGAGTTTTGTATTAGAACGTTTGAATATTTTTTTTATTATTGGTTATATGATTTCGTTTGGCTTTTCGCCCCTTTTTTTGAGAGTCTGTATGGTTGGTCTGTAAGCGGATTCGATATTGGATTCTTTAGAATCATTTGGAATCGCGTGTAATAGGTTTGAAGCAATAATGTTCTGCAGGTCGTTCAAATCGTTCCACTGTAAATTATCAGCATTCTGTAATGTTAATTAAATATCACAGGCACTGTCTGGTAATGACAGTTTCCCCTGCAAAATGTAGGCTATCGTTTTCAGTCACCAGCACCCTAAGAAAAACGTAGTGACACAGTATATATCCTTCTTATTCTGTTTATGAAATATCTTTTAAATTGGTCCAATATTGGAGGAGAAAATAGGCGAGAGCCAAACCTCGAATTATGACTTTTTACTTAGGCTTTTTCAAAAAGTCTCTCCGACCGCATTTCCTCTTAATGCAATATACCTACACAACCTACTTCTCATTCCCAATAAATCCTATCTAAAAACAATCGGCACGCCAAACAGACCCCTTCACGAACACAGAAGCTTTAACGATAATAAAAATAAACGTAAAAAATGATTTTATTGTAGTATTTATAAGCTGTTATTGTGCTTTGACTGCGCTCGAAAGTGCCTATAAAGCGAGCTTGGGATGTTTACGTAACGGATCCAGTGCGATGGTCTTTGTCGACTAAGTTCTAGTGGTACGGTCAACGTTTTGGGTTATTGTGGTGATAACTGTTATGTTCTTTTATGTTGTTGTTAGTTTTCTGTCCATAAACATAACATAACATCTCGCCTGTATTTTCCAAAGGGTGTACCTATAGTACAGTCACCAAAAGAGATAAGTAACCAGGGTCGTCGGACATAGTTGCACTTTAGTAAGAAACCGATGGATGTTTTCGAATGAAATTTAATTTGATAAATGAACTATTTGTTTTCTATTCATTAAATAAAATTTTATTCAATAACACATCCACCGGTTTCTTACTAAACTTCAACTATATCCGATAGTGGTTACTTATCTCCTTTGGTGACCGTACACTCAGAATTTGCCGGTTATGTTAACCGGAGGATTAAGTGTTGTTGCAGCCATTATAAGTCTTTTGTGGCGTTGCTCTCCATATATACTTTCATCGAAGGACACTGAACGAGACACTATCGAAGTTTTATTGTTATTACTACGAGGGGCGTTTAGTGTCTCGCAACATTTTGCGACACTTAAGCATGTTTCTAATCAAATTCTCCATTTCCTCAATTTCTTCAAATATCAACTGACTTCAGTTTATAAATTTATTTGACGTGAAACTTTACCTATATAAAACACAACTGTCAATTCAAAAATCATCGTCTTCATCATTAGAAACAGATTTCGACAAAAACACATACGAAATTTTTTTTTGCACTCTCTTTTTTAGCTAACTCAAACATTCACTAATTATTTTACCCTATACCTACCTACCCTCCATTATTCTTTTCCCCACCATCAACAACATGAACACCCAACATGCTAAACACACCCCTTTACAAATTGCCTGCAACTTCCGCACCGAATCCCGATCATAATACCAATGCCCAGTAATTAAGCCTAATTTAGACAGATGGACATCGTTTTACCCCCAAATTGGATCTCACACACACACCAATTTGTGTTTCCAGTTAATTTTATTTGGGTGACATTACCCGCTAAAGCCGGGTTTTTCCGCAAACCGGGACGTGTGCCCCACGACCGATGCCTGCGAATGGGTTGATTATACTTTTGCATGGCGTTCGATAAGTGTATACTGATTTTGTTCTCTTTAGTCTTGTTAAACACTGGACTAAGTAGTGGTGGATTGTGAGAAAACTGTTTGATCGTACTACTACTGGAAACAATTTTATGGGAAACTAGCTTCTTCCCGCGACTTCGTCCGCGTGAAATTTCACCCCCCCCATTCACCCCCTTAGGGGATGAATTTTGAAAAATCCTTTCTTAGTGCACCCCTAGACCTCATAAGGAACGTACGTGCCAAATTTGGAATCTCTAGACCCAGCGGTTTGGGCTGTGCGTTGATATGTCAGTCAGTCAGTTCTCCTTTTATATATATATATATAGATTAAAAGGACACATAGCTGTTAGTCCCATGTTTTCTTTTCATTTCTCGTAAAAGACTTGTTATTTGTTGCAAAGCACGGTTCGGTCGATCAGGGTAAGCTACGCTTGCCGCGGTTGGTCCGTGGATGGGTGACCATCTTTACATACCAAGACCCCTCCGTGCCTCGGAAAACACGTTAAGTATATCAATAGTAAACTATTATTTAATAGCACAAGGTGCCAAGTACCTATAGACTTATTGACTGAATAGTGACCTGATTATACCTTATTTAACCTATATAAATGGTGTACATAATAAAGAGTATTCTGTTCTATTCTTATTGGTGATGTTCTTTAGAGAGGTCAGGTGCGTAATGTTCTTATCCTTCTTCAACATCATAGAAGAAATCGAATCTGTAATCCAACACGTAGCTGTTACTAAGACCAACATTGTTTTCTCCGTCACAGCCTACTAACCAAGTGAGCAGCGAGCCTAACAGCTAATTAGTTGACACAATGTAGGTATATCGCTGTCTCAATTCTGTGGACCGTCGACCGGGTCAACACGGACCGGGCGGTCGCCCCAAGGGGCTCGTTTGAATTGACATGTTACTAGCCTAGAGTTTGTGTTCTCAACAAATACATTATTAAGATGGAGACGTCTTGATTTTGTTAGCTCTTGTTTTTGGAGGTTATTAGGTGGTTTATATTAGCACGAGAGATGGGTTTAAGGTCGTCACGTAGTACGTGCCTGAAGACAGGCGTTGTATCTTCAAGGCTGGCATTCATCATTCTTCATCACTGATTGGTCAGAGACGATAACGAAAATATGCAGGATTTGATAGTCTATGGGAAAGACCTTTGCCCAACCAATGCTACAAAAATACACGTGCTAAACTTTATGACTCAATTACCAAATCTCCTTGTTAGTCCAGTCATGCAAAGCAAACTGATAACTTCAATTCATAATTATTAAAAAGTCATTATAAAGTAATGACTTTTAACAAGAATTACTTTTTATCTTGTTTGCATTTACCTTTTCGTAACCAAAACAAAGCAAATAACAAGCTAAAGCCAAAGCTTAACTGATGGCATTTTCATTTTCTTTGAACTTATCATATAAAAAACAATAAAAAAAGGCTTTTCTCAAACCGCCTGCGGTCACATATTTCATTACGACGACGCGCGGATATATTTTTCTTTGCTTTGCGTTTTTCTTCAGGCGTTTGTAAATCTGACACCTTGGAAACCATATTTTTTCGGTTATTCACGAGACGTTGAGGTAGATATTGTTTGGTATAAATACATGCTGACTTATAAAGCGCGTTTACACGCTATGATTCTTGTAAATATTCTTTACGAAAGGCTAAAAAACGAAGGCTCGGCTTTCAGGCGAATGTATTGTCAGCGCTTTTCTGACATAAAAATATTCTGGTATCCAACCAACCGCCTAATCCACTCTTTATGTTCTTCAGTACCTATGCTAACGAACTTTACGACTACTTATTCTTAAACAACGCAAACCCACGAAATTGTAACAACAAAACATCGCAACAACCTTACTCAAAATCATTTTCAAATCCAACAGGCAAGTGAATTACAAAACTAAGTGAAACGTGTACAAAAACCAGTGCAAAATAAAAATAAAAACTTAAAATAGTAATGAAAAAATGCCAAAACCATGTATAGATCGGACAGGACGCTGACCCATATCGCGTAGTAAGTGCAAACATTTACGTTGCGCGTGTGTGCGTTCGTGAGACTGTCAGGTGGAGATGAGGCGGGGGGCGTCTGTGCCCCCGCGCCTCTTATCAGGAGATAAGGCGCCGTGGCTCCCAAGCAGCACCGTCTCGACAAACGTGGTCGACTCATCAGTGTGACCAGGTCGCTTGGACTTAAGCGGCCGCCGCCCGCCATGTTACATACACTGAACGCACTCGCCGGCAAAATATCCCCAGGCGGTGGCGGCGGCCTAGACACAAATGCGAACAGACACACGCAGCCGAACAAGAACCACAAGACATCACCATCGTCGCCCTACAGCAAACCGAAGTAAGTGTAGTTTGTAAGTTCTCTTGTGTAATGTAGAAAAGTGTAGAGAGACTATTGATGATGAGTTTTCCAGGATGTTCAGTGATATTTTCAGTGGCTGTTTTATGTGCTAACAACTTTTATGTGTATTTGATCAAAATTAAAATAGTAAAATCTTTGATAAACAGTCTACACCAAAAGTGTCTTTGAACTATTGCTGTCTCGTTTTATTTCAATGAAAGTGACAAGGCAGGCGAGATTCTACCAGAGGCTTTTGGACATACAAGTCATCATCCGCTTAGCCTTTTCCCAACTATATGAATGATACTTTTGGACATACAAGTGTTTGTGAAAAAAGATTTTCATTTACTGTTGCCAGAACTGTGTATTAACATTGTAACAATAGCATTTGTGGCACAATATAATAACGTGTTGATATCAGTCGTTGTAATATTCCTTTGAATGCTATAAGACAATACACTTCAAAGATAAGGTGGTGTAAGTTGTTTTCAGCAACACTATGATCGTCCAATCCTTGGCAGTTAAGTTTTAAGCCTTTCTTATCTGCAACCATTACTGCTTCAATTCATATAACTACGTCTCTGATCAAATGTGAGTCTAATATCTGTTTGTGAACCTGTGTTTTAATGGCTACCAAGTAAACTTGTATGAATATTTGGCTAAACATAATTCCGCATACCAACGTATCACTTCATTGCATCACCAATCCAATGATCTACTTGCATTTTATATTCTTCTTCTTCTAGTTGTCGCTTAAGCAGATGTCAGACGTTTCACTGCTTGTTTATTTTGTCTTACATTTGGCATATTTCACTCAAAGTGAAACGTGTAAACGCAAAATTAAAAAAAAATGTTTGTTTTTAATCCTTTCTTATCTGCAGCTATTACTGCTTCAATTTATGTAAGTACGTCTCTTTGATCAAATGTGAGTCTAATATCTGTTTGCGAACCTGTGTTTTAATGGCTACCAGGTAAAGTTATATGAATATTGGCTATGCTGTTCCGCTTCTTCAGCCATGCCATATACTATCGTATCACTACATTGCAACATCAGTTTACCGCTCTTATGATCTTCTTGTATTTAGTATTCTGCTTGTCCCACTGCTGAGCGAAGGCCCGGCACGTCCATTCAGTAACTTTTTTCTTTTTAATATTGTTTTTGCATTTATTGATAACTAGCAGCGCCCCACAGTTTCACCCGCATAAGTTTCGAAAGACACATGGCGCCACTATTATTGTAATAACGTTATTGTTATTTTCCTCGGGAACAACACTTTTTTACGGGATGAAAGGTACCCTTCTGTACACCTGACAACGTATTTGCAAAATGTCAGGATGATCGGTTCAGTGGTTTAGGCGTGAAAAGGTATCAAACAAACTTACTTTCGTATTTATAATATTGGTTAGGACGTGTTGCACTGTTACAAAAACATAGGTGTTTACAATTCAGAAGAGCAGGCTGATGAAACTAGTGATATCAAAATCATTCAGTACCTTGCAATCAAGAATTATTTGAGTTGAATCATATTTATTTATAAGTTATTTTTTACTACAACACATGTTTTAGCTATAAATGGAGCACCAAAGGACACTATATTATTTAGATGACTTATTATCACATTATTTTATTACATAGATTGCAGTTGTATTTAAAACTTAGTATTTCTTTTATTATCGCTAATTGTGTGCATATTTGTATGGGTATTGCTAAATAGAAGAATCTCTTGTTTTAATTGTTTCATTTGATTCAGTTTTAGCATCTATCTGTTGGCCAAAAGCATTTCTTCTGGATGTGCACGCATTGTAGTTTTGGCAAGTCCTTGATCTTCCAGCCTGTCCTTTATTTGAGGTCTCTGGCACCTATACCATACACACCTATTTAATTGTTAGGGTCAATAATATTGAATTCATATTTAATTTTTAGGGTCAGTATTTGTGTTTACTCCATCAATCCACCTTGCAATTAATTTATTTCCATCAATATCCCAATTAAGCTATCATACTTTGCCAAAGTATTGGAGTTTCTCATTTATATTGCTGACCTGGCAAGAAAGTTCAATGTTGCCATGTATTACAGATCTCAAACTCTGCTCTCTCAGTTAGATTTTGGCAAGCATTTCGACAGATTTGATGAATCGTTGGTTCTTTGGATACAAGATAAGTTTTATTACTATTTTAGTTTTCATTTTGAGTGAGTTGTTGCCAAAACTGGACTGAGATGTTTGATATTCAGGTAATTTGTGATGAATATCTTTACAAATTAGTCCGTCTAGATTATGGCACTATTTTCAGTGACATTAGTCATTATTCGTGTTTTTTCACATCCAACGCATAACAGTTTCATATTTTCCTACTTCTAGTTTTTCTGTGTGTAGTACAAAAATCTCAGCATCAGTTCCAAACATGCTTTTATCGTCGCCATAGAATTATGGTTAATCAGATTGACTGACAACAAGATAACGTTGATGACACATTTAGATAAAATGGCGAGTGTTTATAATTAGGACGCTGCTTCTCCTCTTGAAGCAATACCTTACTCCTTTAAAGAGGTTACACCACTATTTGATGCAAGTGATTTAGATTTTCCCTTTTTCATACATTTTCATTTATCAGTTTATACCTTGGTTGCTCACCATTCATTGCCTTAGCATAATCAACCTATAATGTTTCCACTGCTGGGACACAGGCCTGCTCTATTCGAGAAGGAGTGGGTCGTAATCCACCACGCGGGCCCAGTGCGGCAATTATTCACGACACGAAAAACGTGTGTGTACAAAGGGCCTTATGTTTGGTTATTCGGAGAGAGTCATGCTTACTGTTTTATTTCAACTTTTTAACACTACTGTTTTATTGTTAGATAAAATATTATCATGCGAACCTTATTGATGTAATGTGTAACACTCATGAATAATGATTCATGTTACTTTGTTTTTAATTTCAACATTCTCATCAGTGTAATAGTAAGTTGCTGCATAGCCCAAATATGAGAGACGGGTAATCCGCTAGGCCAATAAGTTGCATCGACCAGCTACGGCAGGTAATCGTAACGGATCCTGACGTAGCGCAGACGATTCTAATTGGCTTATTCATCCTATGTACGGCAGGCAGCCAGATTATCGAAAGCATCTAATGTGTTCACTGCTTTAACATGCCAGCCGTCAACCTTAATGAATATCTGTTTACTGAAGCATAAACCTTCTGTTTGCGTCACCAACCATGATTTGACGCCAGTGACGTCATTATCCTGAAATTTTCGCCCGAATTTGTAATCTATAACTTGTTCAAACATGCATGTGACGTCACCACAGTACAGAAATAGACGATTCTCCTCAGCCCGACCTTTTCTTTGCCCAATAGACTGGGTCTTAGGCTAAGTCAAATAATATTCTTTCGGGTACCCGTTTTTATAGGCTTAGGAATATTATGTTACTTCTAGACTTGTAAGCTTGGGTTCTCTTTGTGGAGATATCCTTTAGTACTTAGTTTTAGGTGTCTATTAGGAAACCCTTCGTCGCGGTTATGGGACCAACTAGCCTATTTAAGTTACGGATTGTTATAATATTGGCTTGCTTTTCGGGTTTACGCCAAACTTTTATCTGTGTTTGTTGTTTCATAATGATAATTTTGCACGTGCTTAAATGTAAGTATGTTTAAGCGGTTAAGCATTCATCACCTACCTAGCCTTTTTCCAACTATGTTGGGACTGGCTTCCAGTCTAACCGGATGCAGCTGAGTACCGGTATTTTACATGGAGCGACTGCCTATCTGGCCTCCACAACCCACTTACTGGGTAATACGAAACCCCTTGATAAGACTGGTTGTCTAGACTTATTTGGGAAATACTAGTTAAAGAACCGAGAGTTACGTTTAACGAACTCTGGTCACAATGATAATATTATCAATTTGTAAATTGAGCCAACCACCTCCCTATGGCCACAAGCCCTGATCATTTCAGAAGTATTCACAAAAACTTTAAAAGTGAGTAACTGTACAGGAAGACAGTGACATCGAAGCGGTAAACCTGTTACCATGGATTGCACATGATCCAGAACACCCCTGCGTTAAAATTTCTCGTAGGTTTTTTTTTTGTTAGCCTATACTGTCCCATTGCTGGGCAAAGGCATATGTAGGTTATTAAAAAAAAATGTGATTCAATATATTTTGACCACATATTGCACTTTTCTATGAAACAGAAGCTTTTTTAGGGTTCCGTACCTCAAAAGGAAAATACTACCCTTATAGGATCACTCGTGTGTCTGCCCGTCTGTCACAGCCAATTTGCCTGAATCTACTGGACTGATTAAGTTGAAATTTGGTACACATATAAATATCTGTGACCTAAACACGGACGTGTAACGTAAATAAATGTTTTGAATATGGGGTCACATTTGGGGGCTGACTAGAAGATTGAAAACAAAAGTTGTGCAAACTGTGCCGTGTGACATATGATAAATGAATTGAATGGGGCTTGCTGTGAGGGTATCAAAGGATTTTTATATAATTTTAAAATATTTTTTTAAAGATATTTAAGAAAATTTACCCTTATCTCCGAAACTACTGAGCCTAAAATTTGGAAAAAAGTACAGAAATTAGTTCTTTGCTAAAATATTACAGGGAAATCCATAAGAAGTCTATTAGGTTTTAAAATAATATGGTAAATCTTTCAAAATTGTGCGTACAAACTTACAATTGCAGTTGGATTGTATAGGAGAACATCATGTCACTTGTCTGTATTGTTGTATCATGGATTAGTTTAATAGGCAAGCCGTACATTTTGACCAAGATGTCAGGTTAATAGAGTTAAGCCTTGTAGATTTAGGCTCGGCTCTACATTAGATCTGAAAGCCTATTCTCGTAATTTAAAATGTTCAAAATTTAGCGCAGTCTCATCTCGGCAACAAACAAATGTCAAAAACTTGCCAAAAATGTAGGAAAATTAGAGATTATTTTGACAGATTGAGACTGAGATCAGGCTGTGAACGATCTTAAAATTACGAGAATTGCCCCTCTGATAACTTTTTAACAGTGAAAGCGTTATGTAAGTCTTGGCAAGCTGCTTCACATGAAATATTTTTGACGTGAAACATATTCATTGTACGGAACCCTCTCCACGCGAGTTCAACTCGGACTTGTCCGGTTTTTTTTTCTTAATTAAATTTCAACGCTAGGGAAATCATGTTTACAATTTGCGCGTCGATGTCCCTGATTTGGTTACCAACTTTTTGCCTTCACTTGTATAGGAAGAATGCGACCATACGTCATACAAAACAATTTTATCGAGCATCTAAACAGTCGCCTTACATATTACGATATCACTCTTGAATGATATATGTGATAGCAGACATACACACATACAAACAAACACATACATACATTGTTATCTAAGCATTTGTTTAAATGGCTGCTTGGCGGGAGTTAGTCATATACTTGTATGTTATAATGTCCTAGATTACAGCTATTTTGATCAAATTGTGTGTTTTGTGTGTCATGAACTCATGAAAGACGCTTTTCGAGGTTGTTATGGCTTAAGTTAAGTGATGAAATGTGGATTATGAGCGAGTAATCCCGCTGTTAAACGCAGGCATCTTTTAGATTTATTCTGTAAGTAGGTTTTGTGGCTGTATTAACTGATAAAACCAAATAATCTCAACCAAAGTCAGTAGTTTAGGTCATATAAATATTTTATCCACATACCAAAATCCGCCAATAGAGCACTCGGCCCCTGAAAATTCTGCTGATTACTTTCAATCGGAAAAAACTGTTTTTTCAGCTGTCTCGGCGTTCACTCCTGTAAAGACCTGCAACTCTTGGAAGACGAAATCGTAATACTGCCAGCAGCTTACTCCATCACCAACCTCATCTTGCTAGATGTAAGCTGTTAAAAACTGGCCTTCAGACAAATAATCAAAATGTAGATTTACTTAGTTTTCTTAAATGTGTACACCTGAAAAATAAGTAAGCTCAGAGGCTTTTCATGACTAACCTTTGGTTAATCTTACCCACAGGCCTTACCAAAGCAATATTCGATACTAATCTCATATGACCCGTGAGACGTGCTCACTCTTCATCATACAGCATGGGGTGCCGAACCCGTGGCTCACGTCCTCAGAATAATAATAACTTGGTCACATGTTGTGTGCCACGCTCATATGGCGCTCATGTGTGGGGGCGCCAACTGTCACTGTATTGGTACTTCTCTCACGTCTCTTGAAGGCCTATCCTTCCTCCTTAAGAAGTGTTATTGAAGGCGTTAGCTAAGAGATAACTATTTGCACTATTTTAATCATCAAATTATTATTTGCTTTATTTAATTTTACATAATATACCTAAATTATATTTTTAAATATTAGAATTTATAAAAAATACATTTAAAAATGTAAAAATAGTAGCCCACCGGTATCGGGAACAGGGGGTCTACTCCCTAAGTCCGTCAACGAAGTGAACGGCCCGTCCGACAGTAGCCCGATACGTCGGACTGAACCCTACTCCCTAACGATTTCGGATTCATCAGTTTCAAACGGAATCATAGACAATATTCGTGAACGAAGGACGCATGGCGATAGAGTTGCGTTATTTTACCGGTCGATTAACGGTTTACTTATTTTGTAGTTTTTTAGCTTATTAAACAAAAATTAATACTTTTGTCGTTAGAAATTGACAACATATTTTAAAATATACTTTTTATTATGTCTTAAATATAGAATTGAATTATTTTTGTCCGGAAACCGGCATCATCCTGTTGATACCTTTGCCTGTTTACTTTTTGAAGGAAATTTTCAAATGAAATGTCAAAGTATAGCACGGGTTTTTCTATGGCTATAGTAGGTACGATGTTGATACTATGCATTTAAAGAAGTGACTTTAAAAAAGTTCATATACTTTGTCAGCCGGGAAGTTTTCTGTATTCTAATTAGCTTTCCATTCCATGGTTAATTGTGTAAAATGTCCCCAACCGCTGCAGCAACTCACTGGCAAATTGAGGCCCTTCTCGATTTTATGGGTGAGAACAAAGAATTGGCTCGCGGATTATTGAGGGGTGCCGACGGGAGAGTTCGCTCAAAATGGCTGTGGGAAAACCTGTGCAACTCCCTTAACTCAATGGGAAGTTGCACTGAGTTGGGAAGTTGCACTGAGTCCGTCGAGCAGTGGCAAAGAGTGAGGATCCAAAAGTAAACAAAGACCACAGTAAATGGGTGGGACGGATTGGTAATACAGCTCAATAAGTTGCAGAAACTTTAATATGTCCTTACTTTCATTCTTGGATCAACACCACTTCGGCGTATGTGTTGAAGCAAAAGAGGTATTAAATCCGCACATACGTCTTCGAATAACTCCCGAGTGAGCCTATAGTTCCCTATGAACTCAACGTCGGGAATACTCGCCAACCTAAAGTTTTGGCGTAAATAATATCGACGTTGCCTCCGCTCTTCCTGTAAAGCTTCTTCAATCAATAAAAAAGCAGCCATAGTTTGAAATTATTTTATTTTAGTAACTTTCGTCGATAGCACGAGAACTATTTTGATGTCGTATCAACTGACGTAAGTATCCGTCAAAACCAGTGTCATGTTCAACTGTTCGGACGGGCAAAAACACATCGGGAGTAGGGACAACAGTCAAATCGCGTTGTCATTCATTCTTCGCTCGGACCCCGAGCGATTCATCCGTTCGTAGGTCATAGGGAGTAGGAAACGCCCGTAACGAAGCCCGAAGCGACGGACTTCGTGCTTAGGGAGTAGACCCCCTGGATCCAAGCTACCGGCGCGACGGTCAGGGCTCCAGAAAGGGGAACCTCCTAACAATGCGACGGTTAATCCAGCTGTCTAACGGGAGCCTCCTCAGTTGTTTGTCGGTCATAAAGTGCATTATTATGTAGCGCCTCAACTAGACCATTAGTATATTCGGGCAGATTGTGAAGGTATTAGTAATCCAGTTTAATTTTCAACCAACTGTTAATAGCATCTAGTTACAACTGATTTTGTTCATGACCTAATACATCGAAAAATGTTATTAAAGTATGACGATAACTACTTACTTTATATAATTTTAAATTTATCTTTATGTAATTTTAATATCAGTGACGTCGATCTGAAAACTATTTATATAATTATGATAAATGTGCTTTAATTTTTCCGCAATTACAATATTTGTATCAATGCGAAACTATACTACGCTAACTAGCATTCTACGTGAAATTAAGGGTCGATTTTCCATAACACATCTGACAATGGCAGATGTCGGCACTGTCGGCACACAAATACTATAAAACAATGTATAAAAAAGGGTCATACAACCAATTTTGAAATAAAGGAGTCACCGAACTGAACTACAGCTAATTTTAGTTCCACCTTTCGACAAAACAATCCTTTCAATTCGAAAAGGTGTTCATGTACTATCGCTGACTATTATTACACAGAAAGTACCGCGATAAAACTATGTATTTAAGTACTCAGACAATGAGTAGGTACGGAGGGAGGCAGATGATAAAACATAATATTGAAACGATAAATCTAACCCTCGTTCTACTAGTGATACCCCTTTAGTATCGTATCGATCGATAGATTACGGTTAGATAACGCAGGTAACGAACTTAGAGGCTAACAGGGATAATTATATCAAAGGTTAAATACTTGGGGACGGGGTTAAAACCGTATTATCAGAAAAGGCAGCTGGCGAGGTTCTTTTCCAGTGATCGACATAATTAGGTGCGTGGTTACGAAAACTGTTTAGTAAGGCTTGGCGCCCATTGGCGGCACGGCATGGCAAGGTATTTTTAGACGATGAGTAAAAATATAACTTAATAGTATGGAAATAAAGTTGAAATTTCAATGTTAACGGGCGTAAGTACAAAAACAAGACCGCGGTATGCTTAGGCATGCCGTGTCGGCAGCCTTCGGAACGCTTCGGCATCCCTCGGAACGCTTTGGCAGTCTTTGGGATACCGCGGCGAGACAGCGCCCGCCCGAACCCCGCGGCCCCGCGCGTAGCTTTATTAGCTTAGCTTAGCTTCTTCTTCAGCAAGAACTACTATAGGCACTAGGTCCCAGTCTACCATTATACACACACAACAAGCTTGCGTTAAGGCCGTTCTGAAGAAGAGATACGGCTATTGTGAAAAAAGCTAGCACGGTATCTAAGGACGCTTCGGTATGCTGAAGGACATCGTGGCATACTTAGAGATGCCACGGCATAGTTACCGCCAGTGTGCGCTTACATGTAGGGATGTCGAAGGATCCCCTGCCGTGCCGTGCCGCCAATGTGCGCCGGGCCTTATAGGTCATCATCAGCCTAGCCTTTTCCCAACTATATTGGGGTCGGGTTCGAGTCTAACCGGATGCAGCTGAATATCAGTATTTTACATGGAGTGACTGGCCTATCTGTCCTCCACAACCCAGTTACTGGGTAATACGATACCCCTTGGTAACACTGTTTGTCAGAATGTGGTGGGCTTCTGACGACCCGTGACTTCTGTCAAAGATCTAAAAAAGACAACAGGAACCAATGGCTTAACGTGCTTTTCGAGACACGGAGAGGGTTCGATTTGCAATGGATGGTCGCCCATCCACGAACTGACCGCGGCAAGCGTAGCTTAACCTTCGATCGACTCCTGCGGCTGTTATTATTTAGCCATTAAAACATAAACAATAACAAAAAATACCTTAGTTTAAGGCGAAAGCGTCTTGCGGGAAATTAAAATTTTCTTTCGTTTTTGGCAATTTGCAGGTTAGTATCAGAATGAATATTGATCTAAATTTGATTCGCGCCCGTAATAAATATTTATATATAGAATTATAATCATTAAAATCATCAATCAACTCTCATATTACCCTATTGAATAACTATTTCATGAAATCATGACATTTGAAGCCAATTCTAACGCAAGGAATTTTGTTGCTGATTCTAATGATTATAATTCTGTAAATAACTACATATGTATTAGTTACGGTCGCGATTCATATTTTAATCATCATATAACCGGACACTGATCTGAAGATTGCAAAAAAAAAACGTAAGGACATTCAAATTTCGCTGGCTACAAAACATGACCACAGATATTTTCCTACGACATTCTTCGAACTAAAATTATCATCAAAAAGTTGGGTAGTTGAACAAAATTTTAGGCCCGTTCTACCTCGCATTGTAGCTATAACGTCATAACGTTAGTTCGCCCCGAGTGGCTGGTTGATCGAGTGTGATAAGTGATAAGGTGGTGTAATCGAGCGATGTTCGGCCTTATCAGCGATAACGGTGCCGACAAGTGCGTCGCACACACGCAAGAATGGTATTATGGATATTCTAGAATCATTCGGTACATACTTTTTTTTAAATTTTCTCCTTTTTTTTCCTTCTTTTCTTGGATTCTTTTGATGTTTTCACTATTTAGGGTACTATGAAACGTAGTAACACCTCTCAAATCTGAAATCAAGCTTCTTGCTGTTCAGACTTGTGATTGATTACCTTTCTTCTACTTGTAACCTATAAATTGCATGTTTTTAATGTTGTTGACAAACCGTTTAGATTTAGAAGATAGCGTGGTTAAAGTATGTAGTTAATCTTGTATATCCAAGTTGTAACTAACAAGTTAGTCATAATATCGATAACGATATGTGAAAATATGTTTTGCCCAAAGCAACAACAACCACGTTTAAAGATGAGGTTAAGAAAATCTTAAACATTTTTGGTTCAGTGAATGTGTGATTGGCTTTCTGCGTGACGGGTCGCAGGTTCGAACCCTGCTCGCTACAAATATTTGTGTGATTTATTTTTAGTTTTCATAATATTTATTGTTGTTGTTATTATTAAACCTTTCAGAAAAATAACAGTAAATGAGATATATAAATAAGTCAACATAATATCAGATTTGTATTAGGGATACCCTATTTACCTATTTATAGTGTCAAAATCGAATTTACTTGATAAGATCTTTAGCTTATTGTTGTTATCATGTCATAATCATGTTTCCTTCGGTAATCTTTTGTAATTCGTCATTAATTATTTCCTAGGTGAGTTTCAAAATTGAAACGCGACACACATTTTAGTTGACATGGTAAAATTGAACATTTTTAGGGAGTAGCAAGTAGTAGTTATATCATTTACAGTCCAGTTATTTTACCTGTGATTTATCATAGTGATCTTTAGTCTCATTCTTATAAGGATGTTTTTGGGTTGCTACCATTGACAAGTCTGTCAAATTCATTGTAATCTTTATTCTCGTTACAATAAGGTTGCCGTTAGGTTGCTGCTGTCAGAGGTAAAATAGCTGTGAACGGGCTGTACAGACGCCAGCACATCAAGCTACTACAATCTGTCAAATTTCTTTACTAGATTTTCAACTTTATCGCTAAAGCATTAGGTTCAATGTTGACTGGGAAAATTTGTCAGTTTCGGGTTGCTTGATGTGCTGGCGTCTGTACATAGATAGTAGCCCTAATATTATCAAGATCTTATTTTACAACGGTTAAAAGATAAAACCATTGAATATTTTGCATATAACTAATTTGCAACAAGGGTTTGCCTTTCTACTTACTATATAAGATCACAAAAGCTAAAATGTGTCTTTCAGCACGAGTCCATAAGATTTTCGCAAATATTATCGTAATAATGTTATAAAATATAATTTAAAATATTTTGGATAATATTTGCCAAAATATTGAAGCGAAGTATTCAGAATGTCAAATATTTCACCAAAGTTATATCTATTCTAAAATAACCAAGACGTTGATCTTTCAAGGTTTTAAACAGAGACATTTTCTTAGAATTTTTCAATATTTGATAGAATACTGAACTTTTATTTTTTATAGGTTTTATAAGCTTTCAACAATGCTTTTATAGATATGATTGATAATGGGATACTTCATCATCAGTCTACAGCAGTCCCCTGCCGGACATAGGCCTCCCCTATTGCACGCCGTTGAACTCAACTAGCTGCTATAGGATAATTGGGATACCCCAAATGAATTGGGATAAAGGCAAGAGAATGACCATTACAATGGGATATATGCTGCAGAATTCTCTACCAATAATGAAACTTAAATTAGCAAATTAACTAAAACTAACTGCATAATTTATAAAGACTCCCTCTCTGTGACGTCCATTCTATCAAAGTTTCGTTTCAATAAACGTTGCCAAACAACCTACTATTACCAACCTATCTAACCGGGCGCTTCCTGTTGTTACAGTGGGATGAACATGAACATCAACAACAACAACAGCACCAGCATAAACAATAACAACAATGACGAGAAGCCTGAAATGCCGGACCCCGACTACATCAAGGTAATATCATAGTTATTATTTATCGTAACGTTGTTTCATGTAAAATTTTATGAAGAGCTTATATCATAAAATGAATAAAAATTTGGATCTTTGAAACACTAACCCTAACTAATAAACGTTGTATAGCGTCTGTATAGTTACACAACGCTTTGTCTTCTTCTTTCGAAAGTCAAATTACTGACGACTGAAAGAGAGAAATTCATGTGATAGAAAACGTTTATTAGTAAAGGGGTAAGCTTCTTTCGTGGTTCTAGTGGTCGAAAGTGCTATTGTTGAGTGTAAGTCTTAGGTTCGATCCTAAAACGGGAAATGTGGTACCTTTTTGGGATTTTCTGTGACACGGTTCTCAGCAGCAGTCTCGGAGACTGAATTTGTGTGCTGCTGAGGAGTGTGTTTCGCCACTTGTTCTTCCTAGCTTAAAGAACTAGGAAGTGGTGAAAGACGGCCGTTTTGGGGGACTGCCTTATGTAATTATGGCGTTCGAAAAATGCTACTTTTGATTTTGTACTTTGTTAATGGCAAACAGGCTTGACAACATGGAAAGCTACCCGAAACTGTAAAATTTTGCCAATCAACTTTGAATCGTATGCTTTGCGATTAAGTTGAAAATCTATTAAAGAAATTTGACAGATTGTAGTAGCTTGATGATGTGCTGGCGTCTGTACAAACATGGGACTAAGTATTGGTAACATGCCTCTTCCTAGTCTTTCGAGGAATACAGAAGTGACATTGAGCTCTGAACTTAGATTTCCTTTTCACCTTCAAAAACCTTCGACCTTTCAAAAAGTTTCCAAAAATACAATGTGAGTAAACAAATCATGGTGGGTATAAACTTGCTGATATCAAAAAATTACCAAGTAACAGAAGGTAAACACACCATACCTATGCAAACAAAAACTTTATATTTTCACGAAAATAATATAATCTTCAGAATTAATCTAAACATTTCGTGAGCACGTCAATGACCTCTTTTTGTAACCCACATACCTTTGGGGCCCTATGATAACGGTAATCGCTCATGGGAACGCAAATGGTACATTAAGATGATTGAATATTTTCGTGAAAATTATTAAAACTTCGTTGTAAAAGTTCCTTTTACTAAATCTAGTGATGACAATTGATAATTCATCAATCAACAGGTGATTGTGTCGAACATTACTTACACACATTAATTACTGTTAAAATTGAAGACTAACCATAATAATTAATGGTTAGTTTTCAATTTTAACAGTAATTACTAGAATTTCTTAATGTTACCCAGGTAGGTTCTTCTTTTACGGCCGAACCCAATAACCTATTTTCAGTTCAGATAGATCACTATTAATGGTAGCCAGTATAATCATAACTGCCAGTATAAATTATAATCAATCATACAGATCGCTACTGATATAAGTAGATTATTGGAACGTTAAAACCAGATAATGTACATAGGTTTTTCAATCTCCAGTATGCCAAAACTGGTGATAGATAGTTCGGCCATTAGAGAATTTATGGATTACTAGCTTCTTCCCGCGACTTCGTCCGCGTGAAATTTCACCCCCCCCATTCACCCCCTTAGGGGATGAATTTTGAAAAATCCTTTCTTTGTGCACCCCTAGACCTCATAAGGAACGTACGTGCCAAATTTGGAATCTCTAGACCCAGCGGTTTGGGCTGTGCGTTGATATGTCAGTCAGTCAGTTCTCCTTTTATATTTATGGATTATGTACCCTGACAATGATATATAATTATTATCAAAAACAACCGAAAATCACCCTTATTGCTAAATAATAAAGATCTTCCCACTAATATTATTATTATTATCAAAAAAACTTAAGGGAAAAGGCATTAAACCTTTTAATTTTCAAAACCTATTCTGCAAACCAACAGCATTCTAACAATACCATAACAAAAACGTCAACTGCAACATTGAAAGCCGTTCTTCTCAAAACGGAACAAAACGCACTGCCTGCTCGAGTCGCATTAATTCATTTCGCTCCAAAGAAAATGAAGTTTGAAAATTTGCAAATGAAGTGATGTGCCGACGTAATTAAAAATGTTCCGCGTGGTTGGCTATAGAGCCGCTAGGTGGCAGCACCACGCCACTACCAATTACATCCTCATGATTGCTTTTATGCACCGAGTATGCCAACCATGACTTATTAATTGTCCCCATTAATTTTGAATTTATGCTGTTATTGCAATTATCGTGGGTAGCATAATTTATTTCTGTCAACAGCTTTCCAAGAACTGGAGAGCTTCATAGGAACATTACTTACTCTATGAGCTTCATTTCTTGTCTATTCCTGCAGAAAATTTAACTCAATGTAAGATTGTAAGCCTCTCTGAATAAACCAGTAGTATTCTTATAATTGGTAGAACAATATTGTATTGTTTAAGCTTGGGTATTGTATTTTATTTACTTAGCAACGGAACGGGGAGAGCTTTACCTGTAATAAATAATAGGCAGAATACAATTCAAAATTGAACGTCGATACCGATATTGTCTGGACTTGAAATATTATATTGAAGATCATATTAACCTACATTGGAATGGTTCTATTACTTTTCTGGTAACGTGCACTATGTCTTATTTGTCTTATAAATGTTATGTTCTTTTGGAAGTTGAACTAGAAAGGAGAGACAATCCGATTGTTGATCAGAAGATTACAGATTTTAGAAACCATGAGAAAACGTGGGGCCAAGTCCATTAATTTTACTAGGTTTTTGAAAGATTTTGTATGGCAAATCTATCTTTAAGTCACAATGGAAAGACCATTGCAACGTTTGTAAATTAGAAGACTTAGCATAATGGACTTACAATGGCCTGAAATCGCCAACCTTCCCTGAGGAGTCGATGTGATGAATGCTTGTTCCTTCTTTATAGGAGAAGAGCCATTTACGCAACGTTGTGACTGTGACAGATCGATTAAAAAAAAACAGTGGCACTCCGGGAGTGCCGACAGAAGTGAAAACAAAACACAAACAGAATACTTTGCCATCATTCACTGACATATCGGATAAACATTGAAACCGAGTACATCCCGAAGACAGCCGAACACATCCGAAGCGGTGTCGTTATGGTAACAGTGGCGCGAATTTAATGGTTTTTTCCCATCTCAAAAAATGCCCAACGCGCCTAAAGAAGTTTTCACTTTCATAATAAAAGAATCATCATAATTTTGACAGCAGATAGACGTCCAATGATGGACACAACCCTTCCCTATGCATCGTCACAACGACCAATTCAAAACTGCCAATATAAAACTGATTTCCACAACCTTAATTAAACCGTCTTCGGTCCACTCACAATATGACTTATGTATATTAATGTATGTACTAATGCTTTCTTTTGTGCCCACATTCCAGATGTTCGTGGGGCAGGTGCCTCGGAGCATGGACGAGAACGACCTTCGTCAGATGTTCGAGGAGTTCGGCAGGGTGCACCAGATCAACGTGCTGAGGGACAAGATCACTGGAGCCAGCAAAGGTTTGTTGTTATATGTTATGTGTAAACGTGGGTTATGATAAAAACATTTGTAAAGGGAACGGTTTTTTTATAAAGGATGCATATGATAGTGCTACAAGATTCTTTTGGCGCGTGGCCAAAATTGGAACTAACGCCGCGATCTGGTTTTTTCAATACATATCACGAAACAATTGCGCCAACAGCGCCCTCTCAACCCTGTCAACGTCAAGCGAGCACCAAAAGATCTTGTAGTAGGCTTTTCGAACAGTTTTCGGTTACAAAGTGACTGTGCCCATGATCTTTATCTATTTTTATATACCTATGAAGACGTAGGTAATTTTGGTGATCAATTTAAGGTGACCATGTAATAACAAAACACAATGTCTATCTGGTTCAATACCTAAATATGTGATCATTTATTGAACTGATTGCAAAATACCTCAGAATTGTATTGTTCCCAAAATACGACACATGACATACAGATACAATTGAATCTAGCTACCTTTTATAAATATTATTATAAACGTTCACTTTTTGATGAACGCGTCTAAACAGTACTTTACAAGGGTCGACTCCATGAAATTCTCAGAAATTAACAAATTTTAAAACATATTTTAGTCTCATCGCAAATTAATTCTGGGTAAAACCAAAAATAGGACGAACTGAGATGAAGATCCTTAAATAATTTTCAATACAATGAACCTTTTCCGATTATATTTGAGTACTATTACTCAAATATTATTACCCAGATATTCCGAGTCGCGATGAAAATTAAATTAGAAATTGTTAATTTTAGTATCGGGAATATCGGAACTTGTTCAGTAGCGGAACATTTAATTGAACGATCTTTATTTTAAATATTGATGAAGTTATGTTTAGATTAAAAGCTACTCGATGGAGTGAGATGTTTGAGGATATAACTGTGAACTGAAATAATGAATTAATTTTCCTCTGCATGCCCCGGAGCCAATTTGTTGGAGTTAACTTTGTTCGGGAGTAGAATGGCGGTATTTTTGTTCGACTTTATCTCTTTTCTGGGCTAGTACTGTATTTTATGGAGGTTTGAAGTTATCAATTTTGTTTCAAGACTAATTTAAATTATACGTCGGATCTTACTTCTGTATTTTTTTTAAATCATGTTTAACACAAACATGTTTTTTTTAAATCGTCTTAAAAGTTAGTCAAGTTGCCTTGTCGATTGTCATCTTATTTATGCAGCCAAAAATGAATAAATATGTTTGAAATGTTACGAAACATTCATCCCAAGAGAACAATGTTTCACCACGTCTAAATTAAACTTTATTCCATCCATCGTTTTAATATCTTTCAACGAATATAAAATACCAGTTGAAACTTGGTAACAAAATTTCAACTATTTTTAATTCTAAACCTTTGTATTAAACTGTCTGTATTTAAATCCAAAAGTTTTCCTTTGTGCGTTCGTAATTATCAAACTTAGCAACTGTCGATCTTCATTATATAATCTGAGATTGGTCGACACTTTGCTACATTTAACAAAGGGAAAGTTGAAGACAGAAGATATAATATTTTGGGGCGACTACTTCAACATAAACTTTATAACTTCCTAAATATACAGCTATGTCGAGTCCCTACTCGTCTACTCCTAAAAACACTAAGAGCAAGGTTACACGCTCATTCTGGCGTCAGTATGGTCCATCATTCTGGTCAGAATGATCGGAGAATGATCGTGTAACCCACGGATTGACACCAGACTGATGAAAATTAAATAATTTTGAACCGTGAAAATCATCCATCATTTCAAGTCAATCCAGAATGATGGACCAGAATGACGCCAGAATGACCGTGTAACCTTGCTCTAAGGGTAATTTTCATCTAGATTTTGCGGAATAAATATCATTCCATAAGCGGGCCTAACGGATAAATTACATCAAATCAACCTCTGTAGCTTCTCTAAGCTTCTCTTAATCCCGAAAAAAGTTGTATAATCCTGCCACATTCACGTCAGATTTATTCAAACAATATGAAATCACATTATTTTAAAACGTTAAGTACCTTTCATCCCTAAATACACTCATGAAAATGTACAGCAAATAAAAAAACGAATAATAAAAAATGTATGTATAGTCGCTCCAATATGTGTTTAAAGCGAGTTGTCCCGTTTTCACGTATCATTGTTTTGCCAAATAACAATAGGGTCAGGTCTGCCTGCACGTTATAATACATGTTGACATTTTTGTTTGGCCCATTATTAAAGTCTTTTGTGCTGAAAACCCCCCTTTTCACTTGTACCTTGTGTCTTCTTTTGTTAGGTACAGCGGACAAGGTCTGCATAGAAGCAGCCTCGGTTGTTTTTATAAAAAAAGTGCTGTTTTATTGTTTTTCTATGTTTTCTCCTTGTTTTATTTTTTGACGGCGTCACATAATTAATGTTGCGTTTTATATTGTTTGTGAGCAAGGAATATTGTCTCTCGTTTTTATTTCGCTGAAAGAAGTTCGCTTTACAATTTAATAAATATTTATGTAAGTCAAAGAGAGTGAAAAAAAGTTATCAAAGAAGTGGCAAAATGTCAATGAAAATAACTTTTCAACAGCTGAATTAAATTCTGTCTAAAAGTTACTTACTGAAATTAAAAAACTTAAATTAATTTGCTTATTAATTTTGTACCTTCGATTAAACTTTTAAAACACGGACAATTACTTCATTTTTAAATTGGTAGAACTCAACAAAACGTCTAATCTTGCGATGCAGCCCGCGGTTCTAATGGCGTAAAACACTAACAGTGGCAATGGCTTTCATTTTGGCAGTACTACAACATTCATTCCGTTATATTTTACGTTGTTGAGCAGATAATTTTTTCGAACAAATGAAGTAATGGATTACCTCCTTCAAAATCATTCAGATTGTGATTGAAAGCATGTAATGTAATTAGGGTGCTGCTTTTTTCTTCAATCAAAATTTCTGCAACCAACCCTTTTACAGCCGATATTAAAGTATATTTTTCTTTAATACCACTTTTGTTACACTTCAAACAGTATGCTATGTATGTTCTTTATATGTAAAATAGTGTTCGTGTCACAATTAACAGTTTATAACGTGAACTCGTTAGCAGAGGCACGCCATCCGCGAGTTAGTCTGACGTACGTAAAATGGCCTGTCGATCATTCAGAATTAGAATTGTGCAGTAAATACACTGTCGTTATAATGTTAAAGTGGTTGCTTGCCACGTGTTTGAATTTGAGACTTGTTGGTTTGAGAATAGGTGACATTCTTGGTTGAACTGTCGGAGGTATTTTGACCTTTTGGTTGTCGGCTGAAAATTTTGATGAGGATCCAGGATATAGTAAAGGGGTGTTAGTGTCTAAAGTATCTGATCTAAACATTAACACTTAACTACTGTCATATTAACGCTGATGAAAAAAATATGAAAATTGCTAAATTGAAAAACTTATTTGTAAATACTGAATACGACATTATGAACGGCCTGTTCATAAAATAGGACAAGATACTTTCAAGGTTCTTTATGAACAGCAGCTTGCAGTTTGTTTACATAAAGATTTCATTAAAAATCAACCGATAAACTGAAAAACATAAAACTGAAACTAATAGAAAATGTTTAATGTTCTGTGATTTCTGTATGTAAATTGTTATAATAATCTAGGTTTTGTTTGTTAAGCTTGCGATGAGTGATATCTGTGCGTTCTAGAGCTTTTACTGATTTACAATGTTTTCACGTTTCACACTTCATTTCAGACAAATTCTCCAGACTTCAACGTTATAGTTCGCAAATGTGTGCTTTGTAAATACACCTAGCTTTTTCATTTCGTGACAAACGACATTATTGAAATTAATTCGTCATATTCCGTAAAAATCTGACCGTGAAAATTAAGGCGAAGTGCACTGTCAATCCCTAGAATTGGATGGACTGACAGCTCACTTAACCTAAGTTTTCACGGCGAGAAATTTTTCAGTGTTAATGTGTTGATTCTCAAATAACTGCTGTGATTGGTTTACTTAACTATGACGCCAGCCAATCTAAGTGCACAGGAGTAAGCAACAGATCAAGTTGAACTTGCTTCCAGCATACGCAAGATAGACATGAACTGTAATAGGCAGGGTAGGTATCAGTAAGATATTGTTGTCAACACTAACAAATAATTTGACATCAAAATACATTTGGCATTTAACAAAAGTAGGTTTATGTCGTAGTTTTATAACATAGTTGTTTTTGTTGTTGGTTTTTGTATGTATAGTTTGTCTGAAGTAAGGTGTGTCGTAGGCAACCCCCTGTATGTTATGTGTATGTCATGTTATGTAAGTGTGCGCTTCTGTTACAGGGTGCTGTTTTGTGACGTTTTTCACTCGCAAAGCGGCGTTGAAAGCCCAAGACGCTTTGCACAATATCAAAACTTTGAGCGGGGTAAGTGCGTTTTATATGTTATAATTTTTATATGTTCACCTTTTATGGCTTGGCGCATAATTTTATTTGGCATAATTTTTATAGATGTATGATAAATTACCTATACCTATTTGTATTGTAATTGCTCTGTATAAAATTATACGCTCTGCCTTTTCACAGGAAACCAATGTGTTTAATATAAAACAGATATTAAATTTCATGCTTCTGATCTAAAGTTACTATTTTGTGGCATAATGTAATTTATAATCGTATTAACGCATTGGTTTCCGATTCGTATATTTCTGTTATCCAATTAAATGTTGCGTGGAACTTATTAAAAGTTTAAACCGTGGTTTAAAACAATTAAATTAATACTATGAATGGAAACAATCAAACCATGTTTGAATTAATGCGCGTATGTAGTATGAATATACATACTTATGAGTATTCATACTTTATGATTATAATACTGTACCTACTATGAGCCGTATTCAAAAATTAATGCCACCCATGTCTGCAGAGCAGGGTTTGCCTCGTAAGAACTATTAAATGACTGTGCAAAAAGCACATCTTTAACAGTGAATTTGCCTGAAAGCTATACCTTTACCACTATCTTATCGAAACCCAAATTATTTACCTTCGTATCCATAAACAAAACGTCTACACGTTCATACTTCACAATCTATAAGCCCTACATCTGTCCCAGGCTCTCAGCCAACAAACAGATCAAGATAATAGTCAATAAGAATTAATAACATCATCAATGGAACCTGTTGCTGGTCAGAAAAGTTCCATAACAATCTTCGTTACAGCATCCCGTGGAAGGGGGGATGAACAAACACACAATTCGATACTCGCGATTGTTATCGAACACAATGGAATTACCGACTTTCATCCTGTCTATTCATCCCCCCTTTTTTTCTAGGGCTGGCATCGGAAAAATAGGAATGAAAATAATTTGAGCAATTCGTAACTTTATCAATGTATTCATATTAATATGCCAGGGTTTTATCATCTAATATACCTTTAAAATACTGAAGAAAGCAAAAAGCATTTCGTCGTATTTCTAAAACCACGGAAAAACCCCTGTATAAATAAGTAAGCATCACCCTACGATGACGCTAGTGCCGCACCGCATATCCGCAACTTGGAAAAATATCCCACTAATCCGAAACGGAATGGAACAAAAATAGAATAGTGAGGATACGTCTGTTTAGACAGCCCTATAGCCGTCTCGTCTTCATCTCGGTGATAATTCGATTCCATTATATTATCAGAGAGGTTCTTTCTCTCTCAATTGATTCTCGAATCGCTCGCGTTTTGATCGGAACGCCAGGTGAGGGCTGCCTACTCGAGATACGAGAAACGACAATATTTGTATAGTATTTTGTTTCTTTGTCGTTATTTCGTGAGGGGAAGTGTTGTTTTGTCATTTTGAGACGTTTGTCTCGTTACGAGGGTATGTATGACTGTTTAAGCAATGTTTTATTAAAATAACTTGAGGCTTTTAAGCCGACAACATGTTAGGCATCTAGGTAAACAGGTGCCTTTAGGCAAACTATTGCGTTTGCTTACCTAAAACTCAACGTTTTGTCTCAAAAGCCTTAAAAATTGCGACATTTAGCGCTAGAGAAAGCGTAATTTAAATTATTATAGTGTAAAATATAGTTTATAACTAAACCCACAATACCAAAAACACTAATAACTCCAGACAATCTTAAAACAGAACCTAATCAAAAGAAAGTACGACCAACCCACAATCTGAAATTCATTGGAAAACAAACATAAAAAGCTCCACTCCAGATTTATCTCGCAAAATAACTCCAACACCAAGTCAATCGTACTCCTAGCACAGTTTATCCACAACTCCGAACTAAATAAGAAGAGTCACAACAAGAAAATTACAACTGTGTCTCCCAACTGAGCGGAAGTGACGAAAGTTGCCGCGAACTATCCGCAGTTGGACCTTAAATAAATAATAGCCTCCGAGTATCCGAACTTTAAGTTCAGAATAATTTATTTCCCCTCACTATCTGAGGTACGGGTCGTAGGGCGAGTCGTAAATTATTGTAATCCGATGGTACCTGCGTTTAATCTTGTTGTTATCGGTTATTTCGGATTGGTCATGGTGATTATGTTTGGAGATGAATAGTTTAGGTATTAAATCTAATGTTTGTCGGTGTACTATCTAACTAGCTTTTGCCAGCGGCTTCTTCTGCGTGGAGGTCGGAAATTATCGCACGGGAACGTACTACCGGGATAAAAAGAGAGTCCGGCGTCAAACAGCCTCAAGCAGTCTTCGATGCGTGGGACTTCCAGTGCCTATGCATCCTCCACGCTCATTCCATCATAGACCTCATCCATCGCTTTCCATCAGGCGTGATCGAGGTCAAGAGCGGGCCCATTCAGCAATAAAAAAATTAATTAAAAAAAAACGGTGTGTCAATCCAGGTTATACCTATATATTCTAACTATCTGTGTACCAAATTTCATCCAAATCCGCTCAATAGTTTTTGCGTGAAAGAGTAAAAAACATCCATCCATCCATGCTCACAACTTTGGCGCTCATAATATAATATATTAGTAGGATATAACTTAGATTTCATTTGGCTATAAGTCTTGACTTTACCACTGAAAACTTATTAAAACCAGTGTCTTAACACACCTACACTTACAAACATCATAAAAACGATATTTTTCATTTCCCCATTTCCATTCTTCATTGTTTATTATGATTATTCTTATTTCATTTTATTATGCAGATACCTAAATACGTATACCTACATAAACTAACTATATGTATAAAAAAATTGTAAATGTCTTTGAATTTTATTATTGACTTGTTTTTTCTGTTTTTTTTTTTTTACATTTTTATGTTCAGAACGTTGTAAACTAGTAGTCAAATAGTTTAACACTCAATACGAGATATAATTTGCAATTTTCCTCAGTTTTATCAGTATCAAAAACAATTTGTATTTTTTTTTAATTTGCTCTTTTTTTATAAAGTATCTTGGCTGTAACCGTTCTTTAAATTAACATGTACTATCTAAGAGAGCCTGGTGATTTGTAATTCAGGACCCTCCTTTTATTACAGACACCTTTCTCTTTTTAAGAGTGCCTGTAATATGATGTTAAGATACCTAAGTAAAGTTGTATGATTATGATTACCTTAAAGACGTACTGAGCTATTGATATAGCTAACGAGCGATCTGAAAGTCCATAAAAAACGGTTGAAAGGAAGTCCTTTCAAGAAGTCTTGAAAAACCTTTACAAGTACTAAAACGTCGTGAACAAAGTGCCTTCTCACCTCTTTTCATTAGCAAAGATTACCTCTTCAAATAAGGATCAGAAGTCGACAGATTATTTATTTAACACAAATTGAGTAGGAGGGTGGTACTCAAACCGGTAACCATCTTTGTATTTACACGAACTATGCAGACTCACCCCTATTAGAACCCTTTTGCTTACCCCATAGTATAAACACGGCTTTTATTGAAGCCACAAACGTGTCTAATCAAAATCATCAATTGCATACTTCAAAGCTTTGCGTATGCGGAACACTAAAGGGTTAAAAACACCCTCAAGAGTGTGTGTTCTACACGTGTTTCAGTTTTATTTAGTTTTTTTATGTAAACAGAAATAAAACATTAAGGGCGTGTATTTTCTTAATGAAAAGAAAGTTAATAGGAACTCAAGCAGATACGAATAATTTTTTTCAGCCTATTGTAGTTTACTGGTCGATTAAGATTAAACAAGAAAAGTACAATGTTCTAATAATCTAATAAAAAAATTGTATCAATCTGCAATCTGCCTAGCCGTTTCCCAACTGTAAGGTGATTGGGGCTCGGCTTCCAGTCTTACCGAACGCAGCTGAATACCAGTATTTTATATGTAGCGACTGCCTATCTGACCTCCACAAACCAGTTACAGGGTAACACGATAGGTATCCCTTGGAAGACTGGTTGTCAGACTTTTGGGCTTCTGATTACCTGTAACGACTGTCAAAGATCTACGGATGACAGCCGGGACCAACGGTTTAACGTGCTTTCCGAGGCGCGGAGGAGTCTCGATATGTAATGAATGGTCACCCATCCACGAACCGACCGCGGCAAGCGTAGCTTAACCTTCGATCGACCCGTACGGCTGTTATTATAAAAATAATAAACACGGAATTTCGTGCGTGTTTTGTTTTCTAATTCATTTCGATCTCTATTACGACGTATAACGTACGTATGAACTACCCTTTTTTGTTTTTGGATGGGTAATCATCTAATGACTCCTCCCGCTCTGGGTGGAGCAGAAGGGAGTGTCAGACTCTTACTGACTAAAACCCACCCGTGTTCCTTCCTTAGCCCTTTATGTTCCGGGGCAGCGGTAACCCTTTCGGACGATCTCGCTGTTCGGACGATCCCGCTATATGAACTACCCTTAAGCACTACTTCATAAGTGCGGTATTCCCACCCCCGCTCACCCCCCTTGCCCTAAGTTCGGCTGCAGCAATGTCTTGGGCAACATTTTTGACATAGTTGTCCGCGACCGGCAGCTGTGGCCGAAGCGATCGCGGGGCGAAAAGGTACCTTCGGAATTTATGGAATTTTATCTTATTAATTTCGCATCGTGTAGTATGTTATGTTGATTATTTTATTAGTGATTAAGTGCGAGTAAAGGGATGTTGTTGAACGTGGAACTTAGTAACTGATTACAGATAGCGCCATCCACGAAGACGCGCCCCACTCTTCTTCCTAATCGCTTACAGTACAAGTGTGAAACATACCGCTAGTGTTTTAGTTTTGTCGATACACAGTAATTACTTATTAGTGGGTATCAAAAAACTAAAACACTAGCGGAATTAACTAGCGATTAGTAATCTATATCAAGGTATTCTATTTCCCTTACTTTCAAAGTTTCAAACTACAATCACATTGACCAATAGACCGCCAGTGTTGCATGAACTTCCCGTTAAAGAATATACATAAATAAGAATGAATTTCTGATCCTGTATGCTGTTAATAGCACAAAAAAAGTTTTAAAATGGACATATTATCAGCATAAACATAATCTATATATATAAAAGGAGAACTGACTGACTGACATATCAACGCACAGCCCAAACCGCTGGGTCTAGAGATTCCAAACTTGGCATGTAGGTTCCTTATGAGGTCTAGGGGTGCACTAAGAAAGGGTTTTTCGAAATTCCACCCTTAAGAGGGTGAATGGGGGGGAGGGTGAAATTTCACGCGGACGAAGTCGCGGGCAGAAGCTAGTACAGCATAAAACTCCTGTCTTGGTTCGAATCCACGACCTACAACTCGTAAGCCACCACTGCTCATAATGACATATAAAAATGTACTTATAATCCTACTAATATTATAAACGCGAAAGTTTATGAAGATGGATGGATGTTTGTTATTATTTCACGCAAAAAATACTGAACGGATTTGGATGAAATTTGGCACACATATAGTTTATAACCAGGATTAACACATATGACAGTTTTTATCCGGATATTCTCACGAAATCGAAACTTATGCGGGTGAAACCGCGGGGCGCTGCTAGTCTTTCATAATCCTTTAGAATAAATCACTTGTCACGACACAAAAGCCATAAGAAAAAACAGTAAATTCTTTTGATAGGAATTTGAAACGTTTTTTTCTCGATTCGGGAAACTAGACTTTGAACTTACTCTGTGCATTGCTATTTTCCTTGATTCCTCTTCATGATAAAGCGATATCATGACACCACACTGACCTAGAATAACCTTTTACTTAACAAATCAATCAACCACAGAACGTATGAACACTGTAAAGATAAGTTCAGGCAAAAGGTTCACTTGGCTCAGTCTACGGTGAAAGGCTCCCAGCTGATGGTTCCAAAGGAAGTAAGAGGTAGGAAGCCTTGATGTTTCAGCTGCTGCAAGGTATAAGTTACTAGCTGCGCCCTTCGGTTTCACCGCATAAATTACGATTCCGGCGGAATATTGGGTTAGAAAGTATCTACTACCTACCTATGTCCAAATCCAGGTCCTGGTCTGTCTACCCATGTGCCTAATTTCATTCAAATCCGTGCAGCCGTTTTAGCGTGAAAGCGTTTCTCCTTATAATAAGTATTATTATTATAGTTTAGACAAACACGTAATAATAGCGGGATATACAGCGCAACATTGGTCGAAGAATCATAGAAACCTGAACTGTTGATTGTTAAAAAAAAACGTTAAAGTTTTCTACTTTAGAAAATACCGTGTTTTTGTAAGACTTACCTACATACTCGTACTAGGATTATAACTACTATAGAATGTAAATTTTCTGATGTTTCTTGTTTCGTAACCTCCGTAAACTCACAATACCTACCGGACATGTTTGACCGGACCGGACACGGCCGAACTTTGATCGATAGCCCGGATTTATGATCCGGTTTCCCCCGTCTTAAGTAATTGACCGGCTCCATTAGTGGGGGAGTTGCCTTTCAGGGTTCCGCACGTTACAAACATAGTTTGTGTTTTGATGTTTAGTTTATAGTGTGCTCCCGGTTTTATTAATTTCGGCTTTGTTGTGGTATTTAAAGAGGAGAAGGTTTGGATAGTTGAGGTCGGCTTAGGTTGAGTCTAAGAGGATGGGTGGGTGGATGCGGTGTATCCTCTTGGTTTAGGTACTTATGAAGTGGGTCGAATATAAAACCCTCTTTGTAGTAATATTCTGCATCAAATCCCCTCGTCTGTTAGGCAAACTTGTTAACTACTATTAACTTTGGTAATAATAGGAAAAGTATTGTGTCTCATTAAATCTCGTGAAGACAACAATAATTACGACAGTAAATGAAAACACTGGTAATACCTACTAGAGAGTATTTTGGAACTAACAAATTTTAGTTTGTTATGTTCGAAGCTACTAAATGCCCAACTATGGGTTTTGCCAATCTTTGACTAGCTATATGATCGAATTTTCGTATGTAGACTGAGAACGTCATTAGATATAGGTCTTATGGGATGCATGAAGAAGCCTCCTCGTGTAGCGCAGTTTGTTCCGCCAGTTACTCAACTGAACCGCGCACTCGGCGCATCCTGGACAGTCACACCCAACATCTTATTTGACTGGCCAATTCTTCCCTTGCGGTGGTAGGGCTGTGGTCCGCCTGGTTTGCGAACACCCTCCCAACGGAGTCCGGCGTCAAGCAGCCTGCTGTGTTTCGTCGATGTGTGGGAGTTCCAGTGCCTTAGGCATCTTCTGGGCACGCTCGTTCCATCATATACCTCATCCATCGCTTTCCATCAGGCGTGATCGAGGTCAAGAGCGGGCCCATTCGCAAATAAAAATAAAAAAGGTACGCAATTTATTGTTGTATTGTCGTCTCCACCGTACGCAAAATACGCGTATTGACGTGGAGTTGCGGACACCAGCCCGTATTACCTATTGTCGTTTCCACGTTATAACTGTGAAATCGCCAATCCGTCTTTTGAGAAAGCGCGTGGTGATCGATGCTCGTGCCTTCTCTGTATGAGAAGAGGCCTTTGCAGCAGTGGGATAGTAAAAAACTGGTATTATTATTATTATACTCCTTTGTTTTAAGAGTGAAAACTCAATGAGGATTTTGAAATACGTAAGGGACACTGGAACATGTCGACAGTGCATCGGTCAGGCAAACTCCATTCAGTCTAACGTACCATGAGGGTCGTAGGCTTACCTGCCTGATTAGGTAACGGCTCAAAGGCTTTGCTTTGATCACTCATTGGCAATTATAGCAGGCCTTGTAAGCTACCTGCTGCATCATATTTTTAGTTTAAAAACAGCTGCGTTCACTTCAAGTTTACAAATTTTAAACAAAACTGTTTTAGACGTCAATATACTTAAGGGGCTCCAAAAACTCGCAAAAGTTCCATGAAGTGTTAAAAAGAGACAGAATATACGTTAACTTACCCCCTGAAGCTTTCAGGCGTCGCATTGGTAACACGGGCGACGACTAAGCGATTGAATTGTTTCTAATGACCGGTCGGGGACCACACTGCCTGAGCGACATCGAAGATAAAGCGGAACACAGCGGCTTTATCTTAGCTTTGAGATTTCTAGCCAGTAACATTGTCATATCTATACTATATTAAGACCGGATTTTATCAGGCGTTTTAGAAAAAGTTGCTGACCTCTAAACACTACTAACTATGAATTTCGCTTACCAAAGCGAACCTACCTATCTAAACTTTCAGAAGGTACATTACAAGCAAACCCTACCTGGGAGTCACATCACGTGCCAAACTTAAAATCAACCTTAAGCCCCCGACACACGAATCTCATGCCCGCATCGTTTGCGCCGCACAAGACCACTTCGCGGTCCTAAGGTCCTGGTAATTACGTAAGTAATCGCATAGGTGTAGTGTAACTCAATAAGGCGATTAGTACACGCCTCACGTGTCGTGTAGACGGTCATAGTGATGGCGATTAAGCAATTTGCCGTTAGTCGATCCCGGAATCGAATGACGACCATGTTAGTCGACTAGTAATGGTTGCTTCCTTGAAATGCGATTGGATTGAGAGATTGTAAGGAGGGTTTAGGTGTGTTTTTGGTGTGGAAATGAAGATGTAAGGGGTTCTTAGGAAACTGGAAAGGTAGGACTTAAAACTTTGTATTGGTAGGTATTGTAGAGATTATAGCCTACTAGCAGCACCCCGCGGTCTCACCCGCATAAGTTTCCCGTAGGAATATCGGGATAAAACCTAACCTATGTCCTTTCCCGGGACTCAAACTATCTCTATACCAAATTTCATCTAAATCGGTTCAGCGGTTTAAGCGTGAAGAGGTAACAGACAGACAGACACACTTTCGCATTTATAATATTAGTATGGATTTAGTGCTTACATGCAATCTCCACGTGTCCGTTAAAAGTAATTGGCAAGAAATACGAGACAAGCATTAATTTAGTTTATGATTAAAAAACATAGGCGTCAGATTTGACTGACAAGCCAAAGAAAAAAAAATATAAACATTTTATTAACCATTTGAGCCCGGCATGGTACTAAATCGGCCCATTACAATAGAAAATCCATTGTGTCTCATGATCGGTGATGAAGCGGTTAATTTAAAGATCTTAACAATAATTACGATAAATAAAAGTAAATAAGCGTACCACGAGGGCTGGTTCAAGGTGGCTCGGGAAAAGAGTTCCTGGAAGAATTTGGGGGAGGCCTTTTCCCAGCAGTGGGACTGTACAGGCTAACAAAAAAAAAACAAAAACAAAACTGTCTTATCCTGGTACAGTTATATGCCTCGATGCTAACAGTATTGAGTAGGTGTGAAGAGATGAAGTTTTAGTTAGAAACTATAACAGCGAATCAGCGATATTATTGTGATTTAAGCAAAACAATAAAGAAAATTCTAGCAAAGATTAAAAACAGTAACTGATAAAAACCACGATCGGATAAACCAAGCTATACGTTATTACTGTAACAGGAAACAAAAGGCCTAATTCAGTCGAAGTGAAAGCAACATTGTAAGAACAGGATTTAATCAGAAGAAAAATAAGCGAGGCGGAGGAAATATACAATATCCAATTCTCTTCCTCAGAAATCCAATGTAAAAGCCCCATTGAACGTCGTACGTACGCCTATGTATATAGACGTTTATTAACGAAACCAATTATCTGTTATATCCAATTTCTTAAATTAATTTATCGCGAAGAGATCGTCGAGCCGACAATAATTGTAATACTTGAAAAGTGTCAAAGCTATCACGACACGGGGGTGTTAAAAATTACGAAGCTGTTCCCCCCACCCCCCCTTCTCGATTCTTACGATAATATTGTCAACGACAAAGAAACAGACGTTGGGTTTAAATTATATATGTATCTTCCGTTTGATTCATTGGGGGCTTGAAAAGAAAATGAGGAAATGACGTTCTTCAGAAGAGGTTTTTCTTGCAAATCCAAATCCCAAATTCCCAATACAATCAAATGTGTGTGTATGTGTGTGAGTTCCCAATTATGCAATCAAATGTGTATTTTTTGTGAACTAATAGAATTTACTAAATGCCAACGAGTTTGCAAACCCTATACTTCATTGAGTAGAACATGGCTTAGATATTTCAAGAAGCCCAATCAAAACGGCTGCTTTCAAAACGGTGAAGGAAAATATCGCGAGGAAACTGGCATGTCCTAGACCCAAAAACTAGACATGTGAATTCCACCAAACCTACACTGGGCGCGCAAGGTGGATGATGGCCCACACCCTCTTACAGAAAGGAGGCCTGTGTCCCAGCAGTGGGAACGTTATAATTATGTGTAGGCTGATTATACTATGGCTAAGATATTTCAAGAAGCCATGTGCCCAATTCCTTATTATTTTCTGTTCCTCATTTGTAAAGAGGCAGAGCGGATCGGCCATCGTGCATTCTTATTTTCCACCTTCACGAAGAATGCAATCTATTTGACGCTAAAATTTTACGAGTCGACTCCGGTTCGGGGAGAAAATTCAGATGTCTCCGTGCGAACGATAATGACGTCATCGAGTCGATAAAACAGTTGTCGATGTAATTTTGCGGCAAGGAAGAAGTATTGATTGTATAAATGTCGAGATCAATATTATTTTATTGATACTGAATTCAGTGTTATAAAAAACTCGGTAACATTCTCCTGCCCTTATCCATATACAGGATTATTGGTAAAACATTAACAACCTCTCAGGACTATATTACTAACATCATAAACTACAATTTTTTTCTATGACTTTTATTAATTCATCTGATTTTGGTTCACCAGAATTCCATACATACAAAAAAGAAAAAACAATCAACCAATTGAAAATATTCAATTTCCTGTTACGAACTCTACGCGAAGCAAAAGAAAGCGCTAGTTAGGTAAACAAACTGCCGTATCTAGTACAAAATTCATCGGAGGGGAACGGGGGTTAGATAACACAACGAAATCTTAAAGGTTTGTTTTTAGTAAATGTTTTATGTTTTGTAAAAAGTAATAAAACGAAAGTTGTTGTTTATAATGTTAGTAATCCAGTCCTGCAAGGTTGTGTTAGTGTTTTACCAATAACCCTGTAGGTATATTAATTTATTTGGGGTCGCCCGGTCGGCGCAACATGTCTTTTTCTTCTATAATTTTCTATGAGTATTCTATTAAACTAACCTAAATATGGCAGTTAGAAAAGTAAGAAATACACAAAATATGTTGTCGACAGGCTGGATGAAAAAAAAAAATGCGACATACGACATTTTTCAAACTTTTCAGTATGATGTCAACAGCTCAGTGAACAATAATTCTTCCCTAAAGTAATTCAATTCGAATCAAATTGAATTACACTCCGCTTCACCGCACTGAAAAAAGGCATTAAGACACCAAACAAATAAAATCCGAACTTCACACCGATCTCCACGCAATTACCTTCGGAAAAAACTTCCTAATCACGGATTTGGATTGATGGCTCAGAAAACTTTTTTAATTTAGTCCCGAAAACAGGTGCGTACGAATTACCGGCTCCATTGTCGAACGATATGAGCAATTTTGTCGGAGTCAGCCAGAGATTAGCACAGGGCCCTTAATCCGAGTATCGGGGCGATGTGGCCCGTCATATTTCATAATACCCCCCCCCGGTTAGGGTGAGCGCTCATTGGAGCGAGAGGAGCGGTTATTACGGCATGAAATGGACAGCTCATTAGTGGAGGTAATGGAAATGAAGTATATATGTATAAGTATTTTAGTAACTCATGCGTGTTACTATGGAAATGTAGTTCTACTAAGTTGAACGAAATATTAAAGATTTCTGGCCTGCTTTCAACCCTATGAAAGAGGAAGGAGATGTTAACCATTTTAGTAGGACATGTTTTTTTACAAATTCGCTCCTGAATTTGCATGATTGTGCTAAAAATTAGGGTTAAAATAGAGAAGCGCTAATTTTTTCTTCAAAAGCTCTAAAACATAAAAAACTATAATTTTACACGATAGCTCTAGTATTCAATAGTACTTAACAAAAATCAAAATGAAAAAATAATGGTTTTTGTTGAAACTACAACCAAATTTGTAACAAAAGGTTGACATTTCGTAAATAAAAAACAAAAAAAAAAAATCGGAACCCTTGGGTAAAAATGGTTAAAATTGTAATATGTTATAGTAAATTATCTGGTATATCGAATTCTTAACTGTGAACCACTATTTACGACACACCCTGTATAATCTAACGCGTGCTGGATTAAAAATTTTACTAACCCGCATTCTCACCTGGTCTACTCAAATCTTGCTTTTGAGCAGCATGAAGGCATATTATTGTTATGATATCGTGCGATCCTTTTGGTAACGTAATAAAGGGCCGCTTATCTCTTCACATAACAATGAATTCAATGAAACCCTAGTGTACGAACAGCGTTATACATGTTAACATTGTGTTCATGAAAATCTGTTCCAGTGTTTTTGTGTAGCCACGTATTTAGTAGATAATTGTTGGTTATTAATTCATCTTTGTTAACGATAATTAAGTTTGTTGGTACGTAAATCTATAGATAATAATATTACATCGTCAATTTAAAACGTTCAAAATCTAGTCGCAGTCTCATCTCGGCGACAAACAAATGTCAAAATGTAGGGAAATTAGAAGTATTTTTTGACAGATTGGGACTGAAATCAGACTGTGAACGTTCTTAAAATTACGAGAATTGCCCCTCTGATTTATTCATAATCAGCCTATAAAGATCCCACTGCTGGGACACAGGCCTGCTCTATTCGAGAGGGAGTCGGTTGTAATCTACCACGCGGACCCAGTGCGGGTTGGTAGATGTCATATTTCATCAAATATTTGATTCTTAGACATGCCGGTTTCCTCACGATGTCTTTACCGTTTTAAGAGCAGTGGTGATTAAATCATTTACGCAAAGCAAAGCGCGCCTGCGTGGGTTTGAAACCTTTCTTTCTTTCTTTCTGACATTCTAACTTGTCATAAGAAAGTCTGCCATGAAGATTTCTTTTCTGAAACTTTAGCTCGTAAAACTCAAGCACCCTCCGCTCCCATCTAACCATAGCCAATGTATCCGATACCTTAGTCCGACCTTCTCCCAACTGTCTTTCACGATAATATCTGTGGGGTGGGCCCGGCGACCTCGCGGACCCACGGACCCACTGGGGCCTTGTGGGCCCGTCCGATTCTTGATATGTTTATTAAGGACCCCGACTTGATTATGTTTATATGATATAAGATATAGTTCGGTTGGTTTATATCGACTACGTGCCTACTGTCTTGATTTGTATAGATTTTGGATTTATCGGGATTTGTAGTTGGATGTAGGCAAAAATATTATGTTATTTGATGTGTTCTTGGAGTTTTTCTAAAGATATTTCAGATTTATTTATTAATTACGATTTGTACAAATAAAGATTAGACGGTGACCCCCAAACTAGGCATTTTTCTATATCTTGGGAGTCCGACATTTTGAAAGTGTAGTAGTTACATAGTGATTATTGCAAGACAGGAAAACAAAAACTAAAATTTAACTAAACCAAATGCAATTAAAATAAAAACCTAAAATATACATTGCCATATCAGCGCGAGATCAAACTATATTTAAGACAAGAGATAGAATATTCTTATATAGGTACAGTCACGAGCACTAATATGTCAACACTTGGCAACTTTCAATTGCGATTTTTTTCGTGAAATAACGAATGCAACGTTGAAATACGATACTTTATATAAACCTACATATAGGTTCGAAAATAATATGTTCGTAATAACATAAAATTTCATTCAAAAATAAAGGAGTAAATCGCCTTTGAGTAAAGTCAAGTGTATACATACTTATGCTCGTGACTGTACACCATAAAAATTACAAATATAAATGTAGAAATGTTACATAGTGTGATACAATGGACATTCTTATCGAACTAATCAATCAGTTGTGATATTTTTTTCACTAATATAATTTGCATACTTTCAGAAAGTTAATATACAATATAATATAATATACAATATAATATTAGGTTATTGTTAGTAAAACTTGATGAATTATATTGTTTCAAATTGAAGAGCATGGGGTGGGTCGATTTTTTTGCACGCAAGTGTACAATAAATACATACATACCTAAAACATATTATACTTATCTATAAAAAACATATAATTTAAATGTTTCTTGGTATATGATCATTATTGTCGTGGATCATCCTAATTAGGTTGACTATATCTGTCTATGACTATGTATGAGTAGGTATTATTCAGTATTGTATTAACACACATAAACACGGACTTTTCACAGTAAAGCACAAACAAAAAGCACATAATAAAGGGTTATAACCGATTACATAACCCAAATAGATACGGATTGCGTGTTACAAAAAAATGAACACACCGTTGGTTATTCTAGAAAGGAAAATAGTTATAGACAAACTCGTAATAGCTTTACCACTTTTGACAACGCTTCCCAGAGAATTGGGAAGTTTACTAAGGTTGAATGTAGAGCGTAGGCTCTTTGTATACGGTACGGTTCCTTTACGGTACAGCGCGCTAACCGCACCGTAAAATAATCGTTTGAGCGCATACGGCAACGGCGCTATGCCGTAGTACAACCGTGACGTCATCAAGCTTCTATAGTGATACATACAACACTGACGACCGTGCCTACACACGGCAAATCAACAGTAGTTTTTCACGGCAAGAAAAACTTGTGTACACAAAGGGCCTTTTTTTATGGATGGGAAATCATGTAATAACTCCTCCCGCTCTTAGTGTCAGACTCTTACTGACTAAAACCCACCCGTGTTCCTTCCTTAGCCCTTTATGTTCCGGGGCAGTGGTAACCCTTTCGGGCAATCCCGCTACCCCGGCAGGCTTCGGCCCTAACGGGCCCCTTCCCTTATGCTGACATCTCTTTAAGGCGCGCGTGGAACACATACGCGCCGTCCGGCACGGGCATACAAATACAAAGGGCCTGACTGTCACATAGCTCTTGTCGTTTTATGACGTGCAAGCGACCAACCTTAGGGTGATAAAGAAATTACGAGGTCGACAAAAAATCGACATTACTAATAAATAAACTTCTCTAATGTTTGTAATAGAATAATGTTTCGAACCATGACACAAACTAGAATGAAAGTCAAATAATTCACGAACAACGAAAAATAACAATAACAATAATCCCCTCTGATATTATGAAAGACGATACATTATTTTGTTTATTTTTCTGAATACGCAACACATTTGGGACGCAATTTATTATAAATGGCAATATTGTGACGACTCAATTACATGGATCCCTGTCAATTGGGCTCACGAAGCGTTTCCATGAATGATTTGCAATTTGTGAAACGTGTGTGACTCATTATTGCTACGACTGTCATTAGTTTTCTGTATCTGATATTAATTTGAGATAAAGTACCTAATGACGAATAGAACATCTATTATTTATTTTGCATCTTTAAATATAAATGGTTCCACATATTTTGCTTACTTACTTATTTCAGCATGCAAAAAAAAACCTTAAAATAATAAACAAAACAACACTAATCACACTAATATTATAAAAGCGAATGTTTGTGTGTGTGTGTGTCTATATGTTTGTTACTTCTTCACGCTCAAACGGCTGGACCAATTTTGATAAAATTTTGTATGGAGGTAGCTGACACCCTGGATCAACATATAGGCTACTTTTAATCCCGATATTTCCATGTGATCGAATCTTATGCGGGTGAAACCGCGGGCCGCAGCTTGTTAATTATAAAGATCATTTGATCAATAAAAATCTTAAAAATTAAGTTACAATTATTACAACTGTGAGATTATTGTGGTAATGTGAAGAAAATTCACATACATAGGTACACTCGCGTCCTTTTCCGTGGAGGTAGATAGAAACTATAGAACGCTATCTGCTACGATCCTGAGAAACTCCTCTACTTACAAAACCCCTCGTCGAAAAAAATATACTGTCTAATTTCGTCTGATGTACATTCAACAGCAAAAGTAGATGATGAAAATCAGAAATTCAATACTAATGAACGGAGTTCGCGTCAGACTTGTGTGGCGTCGAAGTGATTCAAAAGTATGTGATTGTAAATTATACCAAACATTTACTACTAGTACAGCTGCCATATATTCGTGATCAGTTTTGAGTCCAAAAGTGACTATAAAATTTCATCATCTAATTTTGCTGTTGACTGTACCTACCTACCTAAGAGGTAATGACCACTCTTATCCATACCACGTTAACAGAATCATGGAATTCACCACTTGCGCCAATACAAGTAGGTAATAAACCTTCACAGCTCCACAAAAACCTACGCACTAACTTAAACAGACCCACATGAAAATCCCGCCAAAAAATAAAACTGTCAACCTCCTTTGGACGGCACTTGACGGCATTGAAACGAGTCCTCGACGCTTTGAACCCCACCTCAAAAGTTCCGTTTTTGCCTCACAAAAACCCCTCTCATTTCCATCTTCAGCCGTTGAGAATGCTGTAGGCGTAGGTACATAAAAGATGTGGAGCGATTCTCACCCTTCCACCAATTTATAAATAGGTTGTGGGAGGGTATGTACGCTCCCTTAGCGACATCAAATCTTAGATTTATTAAAATTACTGCACGTACAGTCACGAGCACTAATATAGAGAAAGAAAAAAATTTATCTTATTTTTTTTTTATATACATTTGTACTAAGCAACATTTGAAAGTGATTTTCTCATACGGTATTGTTGTAATTGTATTGTAAAATATTGTAAAAGGTTGATTGCAACTTTGTTGTTACGGACATAGTATTTTGGTACTAGTATGAAATAGGTCTTCAAGACCAATTCCCGGAATTAAAAACCTTCAAAATCTTGTCGCAGTCTCATCTCAGCGACAATTAGGTAAAGTAAAAAAATGTAGAGGAAATTAGAAGTATTTACAGAAATTGCATTGTTATTTCACGAACAAATAATTTTTAACTATTCCCATTACTAACAAACGTTTTATAGCGTCTGTATAGTTCCACAACGCTTTGTCTTCTTCTTTCGAAAGTCAAATTACTGACGACTGAAAGAGAGAAATCGGTGTGTCATTCATCTGATCTAATACGTTTATTAGTAAGGGGGTAAGTGTATATATATTTGTGCCGGAAACAGTACCTACAAACAGTCGAACAAGGAGTTTGGTTTACAGGCAAAATAATTTATTTCCACTACACTGCCAATATTTATGTTAACTGTTCGTGCGTAAAAGAAAATACGCTTAACACTCGCAACATATTTAAAAGTAGTAAGTTAGCTACCAATCTCTTCGTTCGACTGTACATACTACACACGTATTGGTTATCCGAGTGAGTCCGGGCAAAATGATGCATCGCCGGATAAGACAATGTAGCGGAAAGGTAGACCCTGTTCTACCCGGGTCGACCTTTCAATTTCCTTGATTGTGACCGAATCGAAGCGGGTTCCTCGTTATTTCTTTATCTTTAGTGATGATTTCTTATGGCGGGTGGTTATACGGGTATGTACATAGTTGTTTGGGTCACCAAATTGGCCTTATAAGGACTGGACTCGGTATCGATTAACACTTCTGTGGGAATATAACTTGGGTTTGTTTGCTATTTGGTAGGTACCTACGTAAATACTTATTCTGAAAAAGGAACGAGAGAGAGAGAGAGAGTTCTTATAAAGTAGTTGTTCTTCAGACAGATGAGGTGCGTAGTACTCGCAACCGGCGTGTGTGTATGAGACCAGAGGGGCAATTCTCGTAATTTTAAGAACGTTTACAGTCTGATCTCAGTTTCAATCTGTCAAAAATACTTCTAATTTCCCTACATTTTGACAAGTGTTTGACATTTGTTTGTCGCCGAGATGAGACTGCGACTAGATTTTGAATGTTTTAAATTACGAGAATCGGCCTTCTGATGTACTAACGTACATGAACCAAAAGGAGTCTGTAGTTTCTGACAACCTCCATAAGAAGAAGGCGTTAGTTTATGTAAGTATGAGTATACATATACGAGGCATTTGCAGAAACGAAAACGCGCGTACAATTTTCTTGGTGAAATATTGCATTTATAAAAGCTTTCCGTTGCAATAAAAATTTGCAGTGAGAGCAATATCCAACTCCAAAATGTTAAGATCGCGAGATTAAATTTTTACAACTCTTCACTTTGAATTAGAATGTTGAAACGAAAAAATTTCCCGGGTCACAGTTCCAACATTTTCCCATATCCTCCACTATAATATTATAAATGTGAAAGTTTAAAAGACAAAAGAAAGATAGAAAGAAAAATTCGTTTATTGACATTATATCAAAAAATATACACCTTTACCCCCTTACTAATAAACGTTGTATAGCGTCTGTATAGTTACACAACGCTTTGTCTTCTTCTTTCGAAAGTGAAATTACTGACGACTGAAAGAGAAGAATCGATGTGTATCTATTCATCTGATATAATACGTTTATTAATAAGGGGGCGTAAAGCTATAAAAAACAGAAAACAATGATTATAATGACAAAGGGGTCTCGGCAGTTTGTATGTTTGTTACGCAATCACGCAAAAATGGCTGAACAGATTTGGATGAAATTTGGCACACTAATAGACCATGGCCTGGTTTAGGACATAGGTTACTTTTTATTCCGGCGGTATAATCCCGTTTGATAATATCCGACCTCCACGCGACCGAAGCGGCGGGTAAAAACTAGTTTTCCTATATGTTTCCTAATCACCAAACTATAGTCGTTTGGTGTGAATTTATATAGGTACGGAAAAAAACACAAAACAAACATTTATTATTGATGGCGCACTCTAATATCGTGACAATACCCAAAAGAGGTATGATTGATGATGAGACCTAAATCTTGATCGACAGGGAATGGTGTAGATAATACATATTATAGCCGCGAAGTAGTGTTTCGACAAAACTGCTGCTATGATAAATGTTAGTCGATGGGTTCTGAATTTGGGTCTACTTTAGAAGTAGGTGGGCACTATCAGCAACATAAATCTATACCTATTAATAATAAAGATGAAGAGTCTGTTTGAACGCACTAATTTCTGGAACATCTTGTCGGAATTGAAAAAATATGTTTGACCTATTCTTGAGAAAGGTTATAGGCCATCTGGCATCACGCCCCCCCCCCCCTGTTCTAGAATCATGTGTTGAATTCATGGTGTCGATGTATTCCACCCTGTGTTTTCTTAAAATATTATTCAGGGCCTCTTTTGTACCATTGCCTGCGTCATATTTATTTATTAGAATTACTCATAAATAAATTAATATTAATATCGTGCGTCGCTGAAAACGAGTTCCAAGAATTTGATATTTTATAACAGTTTTCCTTCATTTTCTTTGTAACTTGAAAAAACATTATAAGTTATTGCTTAATAAATTTGTCATCATATTATGTATTGCAGTTGCTGAAATCTATACAATCATAATAATAGATCATACGAGACGTTTCTGTAAATTGAAAATGTTTAAAAAAATTAGTTTGGACGTTATAGGATAACCAACAGATGTAATTTCTATATTTTTGTGTGTTTGTCTGTTTGGATGTGATATGAGAGATTAATATCCTATTCATATTAATCTCTCACATCTAAACAGACAATAATATCGTAAAAGGTACGAAACTAATTTGGTTAAATATGAAACTCAAATACCTATTGTGTATAACTCTGAGTATACGCAATAATAATTCTGACATCAGTAATACTTGACATAACATAATATCTTTTCTCCCATCACCCATGTGCCATGATTGGACATAAACGCTTCATACGTTTAGCACACAAACGTCATTCACGGTAGCCATAGCCTTGTGTATTCATAGCCTTGTGTATATGTACCCTGACAGTCATCAGGACGCATAGATCCGATCGCATTCGCCTGGCTGCATGCAGGGATCGACCCTTTGCCGCAGCCAGTGTAATTGCCAACTTCACTAGACCCACGTCCATGCAATGTCAACTAAATACAATCCGTGTATTTGTGCCCAATGAAGGATAATAGGTACCTTCAGGCAGTCTTGGCCGTAATAGCCACAGGCCACCAATATATTACCCTGCAACGCCAATATATCTCCCAAACAGAACGGCGATGGAGAATCCAATATATGGAATTATCAATAAAGCTCTGTCTATGTACTATATAGGGCACATACATTACAAATTCACCGGCAGCATTAAGTCAGTTTAGCAGAATAATACAAATACAGTCATCACACGATATTGAACTTTGCTTTGATAAAGTTAGAGTACAAAATCAAGTGGATGAGAACGGAATATTTTTCGCCACTCGAAAATATCCACGTGTGGCCGTCGCAGTCCCTGGCCAGTGTATGATTGATGGCCAGCCTAGTGGGCCGGATAAGACAATGTACCGGAAGGAATGACCGGGCCGGTCCGGACGATGCACTACCCCGGCACCGAATTATACTGCCACATTGGAAACTTCATATGGTTTATGGAACGAAATAATAAAGAGGGCAAAACGTAAATGCTTTATGTTTAGGGTGATAGTAGGAATTCGGACTTTTAGCATGAAAATAGAGGATTTTTGTATGATCATTCTTGTTAATCAATGAAGTGAGGTTAGAATGTGTTCTAAAATGTATCAACTCAAAAGTCATCAATGACCAAGATTTTATCTTGACTTAATAATCTTTTCAGATTATATTCGGATGGAAAACACTGAACTCATCTAGTTTTAAAACATAATTTATTTTTGACGTGTATATTAGGCAAGTTTTGCTTTGAACCATCATCATCTGCCTAGCCCATTCCCAACTATTTTGGCGTGGGCTTCCAGTCTTTGCCGGACGCAGCTGAATACCAGTATTTTTCACGGAGCGACTAACCAATTTATTATTTATTATATTTATTTATGTAACCAATTTACATGTCATGTTCGTGAACGGGCGCCGTAGTTGGGACTGATCATCTCTTTGCTGCTATGGCTTATTTTAATTCGATATTTGAATTGTTTATTTTTTCATTATGGACGCTGTTAACACGGTGATATTATCTATACAGTATTTTATCTTTATACAGTAAACGGTCGGAACGCGAGTCAGAGTTCTCACGTGCATAATTTTGAACATGAATTATGTAACCAATACTTTGTAACCATGATATATTATTTTGATTTAAAAGAGTGTCCGTGGAGTTTCTTGCCGGTTCTTCCATAGGTACTATAAAAGGCGAGCTCTCATGGGAGCCCTTTTATTAAATCAAACTCCTATATCATTTCATAAGATATTATTTTGGAGACTTTTATAATAATTACTTCAAACTAGCACTTCCTATTTTTTTCACGTCAAACCTAATCTAATATTTTACATACACTTCGAACGGTCGAACAGCAGATGCCATCAATATGACCGGCCTGCATTATTAAAGAGGTCGAAGCCTCTACAGTACCTACTACGCTTTGGAATAGGCATCTAGCTTCATCTTTCTGACTGACCGACCTCTTGACAATTCAAAAGTGCCTATAATTGGTTTATTTGAAGTAAATGCTTTGAGTTCGACAAATAAATATAATTTATCAAAAAAATATTCGCAGCAGACGATAAGTAATTATCATTATGAAAACTTACTAACAAAGCTAATGTTAAAAGATTCACATTCTCAATATTGTTCGAATGGCTAATTTCGTTCGTTAGTACATTGAATTTTTCAATTAAGCTCGAATCCTGAGTGGGTTTGCCTAATCGAGTTAAAATTAATATACAATATTGCTGAATAGAGAAAAATTGTTAATTAAATTTTTAATTACGTAGAAGGCTGAATTTAAGATAGAAATTAAAGCTTGGGTCAGATATATTATAGGAGTGTGGGCGTACAGAAAGTACCAATGTAATCATTATTTCATGACATAACACATGTCATAGCTTATCATCACGCTTGTAATCCTTAAAGGATTAGGCAGCAGTGGCGAAGGGTGAATTTATGACAGAGGTAGGCCGGAGCAAAAAAAAATACCAAAAGTAAATTAGAATGATGAATTGACTATAGAGTGGTTATGTTCTGAATTTTCGAAGGGAAGCCGGCGGGAATCGAGTTGTATGGTACCTTCGCCACTGTTAGGCAGGTACTTAGAATAGTACACCCACATTTCGCCATTTCTTTTCAAGTCTAGTATTATCTTGCCACTTTCCTGCTAATTTCTTACATCGCACTTTTCACTTTTTATTTGATTTTAATTTTTTTATGTGATATATATTAATTATATTGTGTGCCTTTTAGTCTATGGTAAATGAATGTATTTTCTAATAGGGGCCGATATCATGATTTTTTTAAAACTAAATCACTTGGAAGTTCTAAGATTATTTTACTTTTATGCCTAAACCTTGGTTATAATGACGGTTAGGATGAAGGAGGACTTATTATCGAGACCTAGTCACTCCTTTAGCCGTCACTCTTTTTCGTCCTACTTGTACCTACTTATTTCACTATTACTATTGTTCCATAACACTAGGGTCCCTGCTATATGTGGAATGATGTTTGTAAAATTTCTACGTGTGCTAACCGCAGTATGAAGTATTTTACGTTATCTATATATTATGCTGCCAACTATCTACTGCTAATTGCAGAAGATTCAAATTCGTCTAACTTTTAGTGGGTCAGCTAATAGCTATCACCGACAGTACCTTTGTTTCCAATAGGTCTAGAAACAGAATTTAATACCCAAATGTTACAACACTTCCAACATAGTGCTGTGAGCCTGGTAGTTGTATCGTGTAGTTAACGTGTAGTATCTCACCGAAATGCATGTTGCTTTGCGTTGAAACTCGAGCAATGGTCGCTTGTGTCTATGTATAGTACATCCCCTTTACTAATAGACGTTGTATAGCGTCTGTATAGTTGCACAACGCTTTGTCTTCTTCTTTCGAAAATCAAATTACTGACGACTGAAAGAGAGAAATCGGTGTGTAACTATTCATCTGATTTATATACGTTTATTTGTAATATGTGTAATACGGTATACAGGATGCGGATTTTGAACCAGGCTAGCTGGAATAGGGTGTTAAAATTTTAACCGGTTGAATGCCGTAATTACAGACACATCAATTAAAAAGCCATTGTGTCTCGCGTGGATCGTGGATTGCTTAACAAAAATGTCCCGTAATCTGGACGTCATAATTTTGTAAAGACGAACCTATAGTGTGCAACACAATTTAGATGACTTCCTCATCATCATCATCGGCAGCCGTGATCTACCAATTGCCGAGTAATAGGCCTCCTTCCTTTTGTACCTGCTTCCCTGGTCTGTGCGAGTCTCATCCAGGTCTTCCCCGCGATCTTCTGTAGGCCTTCTGTGTTTCGCCCATGGCTATTGGTGATGACTTATTCGATCGTAACTATTTACAACCACGATAGAGAAGTTTTTTTTTTAAAGTAGTAAATAATATACATAATCAGCCTTTAATGTTCCCACTGCTGGGACATATGCCTCCCCTCTTCGAGAGGGAGTGGGCTGTAATCCACCACGCGGGCCCAGTGCGGGTTGGTAATTGTCACATGTATTTGATTTTTTTATTCTAGGACATGCCGTTTTCCTCACGATGTTTTCCTTCACCGTTTTGAGAGTAGCGTTGATTAAATTATTTGCACAAAGTAAAGCGCCTGCCTGGGTACGAACCCACGACCTACAACTCGTAAGTCGGGGCCGTTACCACTAGGCCACCACTGCCCTAGTCAATAATAATACCGATTCAAAAATACAATATTCCAATGTGCATATTTATCAATAACCAAACTCCATCCTCTGACTCTTGTACTTCTATGGAAACGCAAACAAAACACATTTGATCTGCTACAAGACAAAAAGAAAAGTATCGCAGTCTGCAAAACTTTTTTATACTCTTTTCATCAAAGACCATGCATATTGCATACATACAAAACAAAACACGTCCGTATTCTTCACTACCTTCCCTGCATCCACCATTTATGTGAGCCGAGCAAAAAACATGATAACAAGACAAGCCAACCCCACTTGACACAACCTTGTTAAAAATGGAAACTGATGCATGCTAACTCAAAAGGTCACATCGTAAAGGTAGTCCATTGTCTACCGCCCACACCATATTTCTTTCCATCCATTCATACTAAAGTCGTTTAGAATAATGAGTTTTTATTTCTCGCGTGCTACAAAAAACTCTTTTCATTACATTTTATAAGAAACCCCTTTCTATTTACGGGTTACGACCAGCGTTTCTTGGTAACAAGACTCACTTGAAGTTTGAATGAAATTCGTGGGGCTGAGAACTTGGCAGGTTAAAATGAGGCTTTATTTTAAAGTGTTTTGAAGGTGCGGTAGTTTGTTTCGTCATAGTTTTAACAACCTACCTGATCAGAAAATCTTCTCATGACTCGGGAATTTAATAAACTGCACTTTAGTTCAGCAAAACTGTTGTTTTTGATCATTCTTTTGTGGCGCCATCTACATAGCCACATGCGAACTACGCATCTCACTGACGTCACGCAATAGCGCAAGCAGAGTTTATCGCGCAACTAGCATATATATAATATCCCGACAACAATCGTCGTGCAATTGCCCACCATACACAACACCCGTCTGATCGGAGGATCCTCACTTTTCTATAGAGTATGAGTGAACTTGACACCCTGTTCCTCATACCTCTATATTTTAATTTTCGAGCGTACCATTATTCCTTAATTTATAATTAATCATGCTCTGCTCCTCCGCCTCCGCTAAGATGGCCTCTGTTACATCCCTAATAATTATTAGTAGCTGATTTGAAAAGTACCTCCACTCACCTTAATTTAGCTATTCTTTCGCAACATCATATTTTAATAAGATCACAGGTGAAATGACCAAGCCTCCTTTCACAAATGCCTTAGTTACCTTTCACGCTATCTATATCAAAATGCTCCTCCCCATTCTGATCCGGAGATTACACGGCATTAACTACCTCTCTCCATCTATCTGCAAGATCCAGCATAAAGCGAACTGAACATTCTGAGCCAAAGTTTTCGGTGAATATCCTATAACTGTGACTTGTTCCTTAAATCAAATGCCACTTACTAAAGTTCGCCATTATGGCAGACGTGGCGGAATAGAATGCTTCACCAAGTTTTATATGAAGCGGGGAGTTACTTGGGACGAAAAAAGTGTTGGAATAGAAGAAGTTTTTTGTTGTGAAGATATGATATGGCTTGTTGTTGGGAGTTAAAAACTAGCGCAGAGTTCAACTACTTTTACAAAGTATTAGGTAGACTGTTAGCAGAGTTTGTTGTTGTTTAGTTTTTGTTCATTGTGATTTCGCCAATCGTAAAGTTTCAGTTCATTCCAATTAAAATGCATGACGTGGTTGACATTGTTTTGCTATACATTATTTAACATTTCAACAATGCATCTTCTTCACAAAGTAAATTCTACAGCTGCATCCAACAGTTTGGAAACTGCAAGTTAAAATAGAACACAAACTCGTACACAAAATTGAAATATATAAAGTAAAGAACAATGCCAACCTCAATTTAAATCCAAAACTATGCCACATTCACTATATTTGCTCACCCACAAACTTTACGACGCAGTCTCTATTCTAATGAGTTAAGTCTTCACAACTAGTTGATATTACGTTGCGAGAACTTCGCGAAAGGAACTTCACTTGAATACTAGCCATTATTATCCTAACACGGGTTGAGGTAACCTTCTCGCTACCAGCCACGTGAGACCCCTGGATATTGCAGAAAATCTTCCATCTTTACACAAACTCGTGGAACCAAAAACGGCAGGGGGAGATCTGATGAAATTGGACGGCTGCTATAATAGAGAAATGTCGGTATAACGTTACCATTGCATTCGATGCACGTATCGACGGATTGAAATCGTGGTATATCGGTTTGCAACGAGTTTTCGTACAATAGTAATAGATATTGCGATAGTTCTCGGGAATTATATCTATTGATAAACGAATTTCGAATAACGGTTTCATTCTTATTCCCCCTATTCCGTTTTGACAAAGAACCGTATTGCGAATGATCCTAAATCAGTTGCTGGGTTATTGGATGGCGGAGTAGATAGAAGTTTTGCATATCTTTGTTCCGATACAATTTTATTTCAAAGTAGATTTAAATCCTGATGTATGAAAGATTTAAATCTGAAATATTTATATGTCTGGATTAAAATGGATTCCTCTTTTGAATTTGAGTAACCTCTTTGTTTTAATCTCGGGAAACACTTTGGCTTCCCTTGCCTCTTTTATAACTTGAGCAAAACTCGTATTTTTAGACATGAATTCGCCATTATGTCAATTTGACGACATTAATATACATAAAATCAACTCTGCTCTTATTACCTGTTTCCACCTACATATTTTACTTTCAGAATAATTTCTCGTTATATTTTCTGTTAAAGTTATATATGTTGTCAAGTTTTCCCTTTGTGACGCCTTTTGACATCCTCGTCAATTGACTCGACTCCCACGTCGACGTACGTAAGAGTCTTTTGACACTTGATGCTTTTATCCGACGTAAAAATTATCCGCTCATAATAAGTTGGACGGAAATGATTTGCGAATATTTCTGGCTGTGACTACGTAGCTACCGGTTAGGTAAAGCTCTTTCGTTGGGAATACTTATGTGGGACATTCGTCTTTGACCTTTCGGAGACGGCTCTACAGAATCCATACTAATATTATAAATGCGAAAGTGTGTCTGTCTGTCTGTTACCTCTTCACGCTTAAACCGCTGAACCGATTTAGATGAAGTTTAGTATACAGATAGTTTGAGTCCCGGGAAAGGACATACCTATCAAGATACAAGGATAGTTTTTATCCCGTTATTCCCACGGGATCGACACTTATGCGGGTGAAACCGCGGGGCGCAGCTAGTTGCTTTATATTTTCGAATAATACAACCGAATTGATAACCTCCTCCTTTTTTTGAAGTCGGTTAAAAATTTGTCTGTTCAGCAACGTTGTGGCTAAATTAAAACAGCCGCACAGGTCGATCGATCAGGTTAAGCTACGCTTGCCGCGGTTGGTCTGTGGTTGGGTGACCATCTTTATATACCGAGACCCCTCCGTGCCTCGGAAAGCACGTTAAGCCGTTGGTCCCGGCTATCATTTGTGGATCTTTGACAGCCAGAAAATCTGACAACCAGTCTTACCAAGGGGTATCGTATTACCCGGTAACTGGGTTGTGGAGGTCAGATAGGCAGTCGCTCCATGTGAAATACTGGTATTCAGGTGCATCGGGTTAGACTGGAAGCTGACCCCAATATAGTTGGGAAAAGGCTAGGCAGATAATGATGATGAATAAATTATTCTCTATAATTAATCATCGCTATAGTAACTTAGGTATAAGAAACGTGAAAGTGTTACCAAGTTAGAGTTTATTTTTCTAATGCGAACAGCGTTCTTTTCTCATTCTTCAGACAGGTCCATAAAAACTCAGCACGCATATTTGCTATTGCTTTTCCATCAGGCGCTCAAAACAATTACCTTTAAAAAATTAAACTAACTTGGAAAATGGTTTACCTTAAAGGTTTTCAATTGAAATACAGCCTACCGCCGACCTAAGTTACTCCATACGTCGAAACCAATACTAAAACGGTTACATTTGCATATCAAACGGAGTCAGTGAGCGTAGCTCCAAGACATCTTATGTTCTAAGCACAGCATCCCTGCTTCCCAGGTTACAATGCAGCCCGCCACATATTAGACTTGAAGCTCGCCGAGGCTTTACAAACATTGCCGACGCCACCATCCGTGTCCGCCTTTTGTGCTGACCGTACATACGTCTGACGAGAATGGAGAATTTTTAGAATAGGGCATTTGTTAGGCGGGCCGCATGCGAGGATACTTTTTGTTGTTGAAGATGACAGTTTTAAAACGTTTTTTTGTTGAACATTATTTAAAAATTATACACAGTAGTAGGTATTTATATCTACTATTACTTTTCTTTAGAAAAAATATAGCTGAATCTAAAACATAAATTATGCGGTTTCCTAGAAGAGCGGTGGCCGCACTTAACGGCCGCAGTGACAGCTGTCATGAAAATGATGACAGTGACAATGATTTAAATATTGAATAATGTGTGAGCGCACTCTTCTCAGTATGGACACTTTTTCGCGTAACTAAGAACGGTGAGAGTAACTTTAGCGATTAAAATTTTTGGGTAGCGGGGTTTGAATTAATGTCAAATACTGGTGTAAATGACAGATTTTCATGATGGATGATGAAACCGGTGATTGACAGTAGTCAGCTCTTTAATCTAATTTCCATAATGTTTGGTGTGTGTAATGAAATATCTCTAAAATAAAGGCTGTCAGAAATGCTCATTAATTTGTCCAACGCATGATTACGGAACAGTAGTTAAATTAATTTCTGACTCGATGCCCGCGTATGTAATTATTTGCAATAAACATTAATGAAAGTTCAGTCGCCACGGTTGAATGGATCCGTACCAACATTCACCTCATTGTAACAAATGAAAAAGCAAAACCTTTTCCCCAGGGGTAGGCAGAGGTGTACCTACAGTACCAGTAGCCTCTACAATTCGCCTGTTAAGTTGTAAGTCCCATGTAATTAAAAATGAGCCTACCAGGCACACATTTAGAGTCCGGGCTGCTACTGAGAAATTCACTATGGACAAAAACACTTTGCCGCGACCTGGGAATCCAACCCAGGACGTAAAAGCTCAGCATAAAAAGCATAATATTTCAAAACCAAGTACCTAAAGCTGAATTTTTCCGCAAGTATCGCCCAACTCTCTTGCTACTGTGCCTTGCAACAATACAGTATCCAGGTATGTAAACCGCCTTATTGGCTGCATAGGAAGCCAAACAGTGCTGTCGTCTGGCCAGCAATATCTCCTTCAAGCAAGTCTCGAACATGGATATTAGAACGCGACTGAAGTTACAAAGCTGCTCTGTAAAGGTATCCGCGCGATTCCCGTTCAATAGAGATGTTTTCAATAAAACTGCTTCGTGAGCAGCCAGCCGAAATGCTCGCTTGTGGTTAATTATTTTGGAAGGTAGATATTTTCGAGTTGTGATTAAAATTTTGTTGTAAATGTCACTTGTATAACGGGGAATGGTGTTGTTGTAGATAGTGTCAGTACTATTACATATTCTGTGGTGTTAGATAGGTATTATTCCTTTATTTCATTATATTATACACGTTAAATTATATTTTTAAATATAAAGATATAAAAAATATTAAAAAAATAGTAGCCCGTCGGTATCGGGAACAGGGTCCAAGCTACCCGGCGGTCAGGGTTCCAGAAGTAGGTACCGTTTTGTGACTCAAACCCTTGAGGTCCAGTTGCCCAACGAGAGCCTCCTTAGGTGTTGGTCGAGGCTCTTGGCTATTAACCCATTATAATTATTAAAAACATAATACTCTTTGGGCTCCGCTGCAGTCGGGTAAAAACAGTCGTCAATAAAAAAATACAATATAAATTCCCATTAAAATAGATGGACAAACTTTTAGAAATCATTCAGCCCACCAAAATAAGGACGATGGTAAAAAATATATAAGGAAAACGCATTAGATACTTACAAGAAAAATAATCAGCTTACGAAAATACACTAATATGCAATTTATTATTTTAGATCAAAATAAAATCACTTTAAACAGTGTTTTTTTTTTGCTTGGATATCTTTGGTTAGACGTACTGAGCGCTGTGTTAAAATTTGTCCATCTATTTTAATGGGACCCTGTATATTGTAATGAGATTGATTGTATTGTTGATTGTGATCATCATCATGTATCCCAATTTATTTGGGGTCAACGCAACATCTCTTTTTCTTCCATACTTCTATAGTAGTCTATTTCTTCATCTCGGTACTCACCGCACCACACCATATCATCATTCACCCAGTCCATCCATCATTATTCTCTTTGACTTAAACCCTTTACCCGCTTTCCGTTTTAGGGTTGTCTAAAAATATCATCATTCTATCAAAATATTTGAACATTACTACTTAACCCGTCAAACAATCACCAACTATAGCAATGTTCATAAGATCAGATAATGTACACTCCATCGCCACTTAATCAGTTATCTACTTTAGTGAAATGTATTTTAAGTTGATTTTTAAGTGCCCATTTGTGACAAAAAGTTCCTAATAAGTTTTTGGTTGCAATGCAATTTGAATGTTGTTAAGAATGACATTCTGTTTGTTGTTCCATAACTTGAAAATTATCTCAAATTCTTTAAAAAAAAATATATATAGAGGCCGTTTGCATGTAAGCGCTCAACGGTTTTCACGATCGTATTTGCTGTCGTTTCGAATGTATTTTTCTTATCAACAATCGCTGGTTCATAGGACATTTGTCGGGTTTAATGGGATATACAGTTCACTAGCGAACAATAAGATACGTTTCTATATTTGATGACCTTCCATTGTGGCATGAGTTAGGCCGTTTAATACATACATACATACGTTTTTCTTGTCGTGAAAAATTCGCCGTGTCGTATAGAATCACTATGGAAGCTTGTTGACGGACACGTTTTTTCTACGGCGCGGTTTACACGCTTTGACCATGGTAAAGAGATAAACCAAGCAATCACAGTAGAGTAGTATTATTATATAATATTGCCAGTCTATGTGTAAAAGGCGCGTCGCGAACGTATGTACTGAAATTCTTGTCACTCAAAACCTTTCAAGCTATTGTGTGTTCCAAAAGTAACTGATGAAAGTGTAAACAAACCCTTTTCACGTTCAACCCATCAGTCACTAAAGGGAATCAGTAAGACATTCATCTGTATTAAGAAGATGTCAATTTTATGTCACAACACTTTTTTCAACAAATTTTAATATTGTTTGAATTTCGTTATTAAATTGTAATTGAAAAATCTCAACGGAAATTGCGGTTATAAAATTAACTTCAATTCATCTGCCTAGCCTTTTCCCAACTATGTTGGGGTCGGCTTCCAGTCTAACCCGATGCGGCTGAATATCAGTATTTTACATGGAGCGACTGCCTATCTGAACTCCACAACCCAGTTACTGGATAATACGATACGCCTTGGTAAGACTGGTTGTCAGACTTTTGGGCTTCTCACTACCCGTAACAGCTGTCAAAGATCCTCGAATGACAGCCGGGACCAACGGCTTAACGTGCTTTCCGAGGCACACAAGGGTCTCGGTATGTAAAGATGGTCACCCATCGACAGACCAACCGCGGCAAGCTTAGCTTAACCTGATCGATCGACCTGTGCGGCTATTATTATTTAGCCACGGGCCCCTCATAAAATTAACCTCAAATGTCAAGTGAAAATCATGTGTAAACACGATTGCTCTTGGTAAGACTATTTCGTAAAATTTTCGGTCTTCTGAAATTCTGACTATCAAAGCTCCAAAAATATCAGGTGACGTTCTGTAGTTTCTACCTATCCCCTTGGTGAAGAGGCGTGAGTTCATGAATGTATGATTTAAAGTATTTAATTTGTAAGTGGTAGGTACCTACTACAAATATTCACCGCCAGGTTCATTTTCTTTTGTTAAAATTTTCAGCAGAAATCTTTGGGACAGACTATACTTGAAAAACTGAACATTACCCAAAAATGTTAATCCAATCGCACCTACCAAGCTGGACTGATTATGTCTGTTTTGACCCAAATGTATCGTCGACCGAATGGAAAACCTTTACATTAAAAAAAAGCAAAAAAAAGACGACCCGTTAACTTTTTACCCGGGTCACCTCCGCCCGTTTATAATCACTTATCCACAAGTTAAACGTGTGATATTTCACGTGGAAATAATCAGAGAAAAACTCGTCTGATCCCTGTTTATTTTTGTCGAGGAACAAACTTGGGGGACAGAGACACTGCCCCCAAAAGTTAGAGGGTCGGAAAAAATCGGCCCCCAAACTAATGGAGCGTGCGACGGGAATGAACTTTAAAAACTTGCCTACGTCGCTTCTTTGTAAGACTGACTGTTCATTAGTCGATTTTTTGTGGTTTCGTAGTTATTGTGTACGCTTTTTTTTAATGTCCCACAGCTGGGCAAAGGCCGTACTCTCTTTCCAGCTCTCTCTGTCCAGAGCTGCCAAGGACCAATCTTTATTAAAGGAGTCCAGCTCATGTTGAAGCTTATGAATCAAATTTTTTATCTGTTCTCTTAGGTGAAAAGCATATTATGATGATTTTTTAACTACTGGGCTCGACTCATTTATGATTCAAGTATACTATTTTTGTCTCACGGAGCGACGCGTGCTTTACGTGTGTTTACCAAGTGTACAAAAACGCTGCGAATGTGTGTATAAGCGCAGGATCTCTCGTTACCATAGATATATATGTTACGGCTAATAGCCGAAGTGCGGCTACACCTAGTTTTAGCCGGGTACAACTAGGTGCATCCTACGTCGACGAAGCCCCGCTTCGCTGGGCTCCTATTTCTGTGTAAAGGGTTTAAAGTAACCTAACCAAACCTAACCTCGAGGTGCCCTTCGCTCGCTCTTGCATTCTACGTCGCCTATCGACCGACCGCAACCATGCAACCGATGTCACCAGAAGTACACACAAACCGCATGTGGCCGGCTACACCTAGTTGTACCCAGCTAAACCTAGGTGTAGCCGCACTTCGGCCGGCTAAAACTAAGTGTAGCCGCACTTCGGCTATTAGCCGTGATATATAAATTTCTATGCTCTTTACCGTCGCAGACAATGGCGAAGTGTATGTGTGTTATGTACTGACGCTACCTCTAGCTACTAGTCTTCACGCCGTTACCACAAGTAAAATGTGTGTCGATTCGTGAGATAAAAATACTGTACATAAATTCCATCGACACGAAAAGAAGAAGAATTCTTATCTGCTTCATTGAGTAAAAGTTTATAAATTAAATTGACAATGAAACGTATTTATAGTTACTTATAAAGATTTTAACAAAACGAATGGGTAACAGAACACACAAGGGGACTGTTTTAAATTCTACTCAGATACTACGTAGACAATGAGATTTTTTATGTAAATTCTTCCAAATGTAGGTAATTTGATTTGCCGCAAATTTTAACGAAATCGAGCCACATTTTCGAAATTCCTAATTTTCGAGTAGGTATCCAAAACCCATATAGATGCATGCCACGTATACACTCCACATTTCGTAATTGACCTGACTCGTAAAAATTTCGCTACCCGACGACTTGAAGACTCGTCGTGAAAACATAAAGTGCACCGAAAAGCACCGTGAATGACCCGCTTTATTATATAGCCTGTGCTCGGCTTTCGGGCAAAATATCGGGTAAAAATAACAATTTAAACTATATTTTCAGCAATATTTGATGCTCGTTCATCGTTTTAAAACGATTTTTGACCTGATTTTCAAAGTTTTGTTGTAAAATTGAACTAAAACGAAATATTACAGTCGGAGACGTAAAATCGTTCGGGAGATTAAAGTGTTCCAGAGCTATGTAAAGTTTTTTATCGGCTACGAGTCTATTGTCGAGGTTTTACACCTTTCTTAGCTCATTCAGTTTAGTTTTGGCAACAACATCTTATTGATATCTTTGGATTGTCCACTTTGGCTTACATACAATAAGTTTTTCTTATAAAATCAAAATTCATTTATTCAAACTAGACTAAAAATCAGCACTTTTTGAACGTCAAAATTACATAAGACAGTCCCCCAAAACGCCCGCCCTTCACCACTTCCTAGTGCTTTAGCGTTGGAGCAGAACTGACGCATTAAACAAGCAATTATAGCATGTCAGACCTTTATAGAATGAGTATTAATCTCAGAACAAACCATTCAAAGAAATCAACATAAACATAATCAGCCTATAATTTTCCCACTGCTCGGACACAGGCCTCCTCTCGGTGAGGGGGTGGGCTGTTATTCACCATGCGGGCCCAGTGCGGGTTGGTAGATGTCACATGTTATCGAATTTTTGGTTGCGGGACTTGCCGGTTTCCTCAAGATGCTTTACTTCACCACTTTGAGAGCAGGGCGATTAAATAATTCACAGAAAGTAAAGCGCCTCTAACCAGCAGAAACAAACCCGCAGTTGGATCGTACCTACGACCTACAAGTCGTAAGTCGCGGCCGTTGCCACTGGGCCACATCTGCTCCCAGAAATTGATATTCTCTCTTCAGAATTTTGAATAGGTATTAAAACAGTTGAACCGATAGGTATAGTACACGAAAGAGAACCAATTGTTGATTGTTTTTCCTTTGAGAATATATTAATCGGAGCCAGAATTCGTCGATACAGCAGCTTTACTGTGTGAACTGGCTCTTTCATTTCCTTTTTGTTAGTACAAAAGATTGTTAGAGCAACAACGTCGTATCGATTTCGTCTTCAGAACTCAGCTAGTAAGATTTTATTGAGCATAAGTTTGTAAAGGTACTATTTCCAATTTGAACAAGAGCTTCGAATGAATCTAATATGAAAATCCCTAAGGAATTTTGAATTTTATTGGCGTTAGGTAAACGACTGTGTGAAATTCGCAAGCATGGCAGTATAATTGTTAAACTGCATAGGAGTTTTAAACTTTTATTTCGTTTATTTATGTAACTACTTTATTATTTATGTAGGCACACACAATAAAATACATAGGGATATGACATAATTAAATAAATTGATTGATTAAAATGCTTGATTAATAGTTAATTGGTTAAATAGTTGTTGTTTTTTTTTTGTTGTTATTGTATTAGTTATGGTTTTTTTTTAATCCACGATGTTTTGACTCGATTTAAAATCAAGCAGTGGCTTTCATGACTAAAGCATACAAAATCCTAACCTAATAAAATATATGTTTCAGTTACAAAGTGCACTTGATTCACTAACAATTTATTCGATGAAAGCTCACACATCAATTATGCTGTCAATTTGCCCACTTATCTTTGTCTCGTCAGCGAATACTTTAACGCTGACATTTCGTCTCGGCTGCTCGGAATTTTGACACGGCAACAATGAGGGTTATCGTGTCAACCACCTCAAAGCCACATTTGAACTTTGCAAATAAATCATTCACTGACACTGACTAGACAGTCATTGTCACATTGAATGAGTGAATGATTAAAAAGAGGTCTTTGAGAGGCTAGACAGACTGTCTAGCCTGTATTGTCCCACTCAAAGACCTCTTTTTCCTCACATTTCTATCCTGTGCTATTGTGGACCAGCCATTTGCCACTTGCCACTGATCCTTATTTAAAAACAATGGCTATAATCAAGATGAATGGTTAGATAAGCGTGTTCAGTGCTTATTTAACAGAAATTTCCTATACACCTTCTTGGTAAAGCGACCATACCTACGTAGCCCAATGGGATATTAATGGGAATAAAAGTTGTTGAAATTTATCATCTACTTATTTTCTCTTCACTCAGTATCATTTCCAGCTCTTTCGATCCAGGGCTAAAGTGGACCACTTTGGTCGTAGTTTTATCCAGCTCCTCCCGCCATCTTCTACGGGGTCTGCCGCGATGCCTTCTAGCTGTGTCAGGGCTCCATGTGGTGGTTATTTTGGCCCACAGCTTTGGCATACGGCACACGTGGCCAGCCCAGTCCCACTTCAGCTTAGCGGCTTTTTGAGCAACGTCAGTACCTAATCTATATTTTGGAGCACAGTGTGTTGTTGCGAATATGGCCTGTCAATTTGATAACTTGAATTTTTCATGGGGAGAGGCCTTTGCCCAGAAGTGGGATTTGCCCAGAAGTGGGCTTTGCCCAGCAGTGCGATGATGAAAGCTAACAGTAAGAGTAAGTATCAATTTAATCAATACAACGCTTAGTTCAAACGTACCTATCTTATATCAAAGACAATAACTTGAACCCATACTTCGCCCTGACACTGTAACTATAAGCGTTAAGCTGGATATCAAGTTAAGCCAAGTTAAAGCCTTATAAAGTGCTGTAATAACTTGGAAACTGAGCAGGTTCGGTTCCTGGACAGTCTCCCGAGGACTTGAACGTGATAGGTAGGTACGTAGTTTCTTGTACAGTTACTATAAAGTTTTAAAACTTTTTGTTTATCTAGTCAAGGAGTTCCTGTTATGTTGTAGCAAAGTAGGACGTTTACCCATAGGTCATCATCGTCTTCATTCTCCAGCCCTTATCCCAATTTATTTGGGAGTGACGCAACATGTGGTTTTCTTCCATACTTCTTTCTCTATTACGTTCACCTATAAAAAAGTTCACAAAATGTCGCACTAATTTAGAAGTTCACAAAATGGCGCAGTAATTTAGTTTCGATTCTGTCACATTATAAGAAGGAAACAAATTGTCTATTCTCAAAAAAGAATAATCTGTTAACAGATGCGTACAGGAACAAGTAAAATAATTACAAAGAGTGAAACAACCACGTAAAATATGGACAATTTATCAGATGTCAGCTCAACCCCCTGGGGCACTCTCACCATCTAAAATTACTTCCACCCTGTACACAAATCAATTATTTATTTCATCAATACAATTTGTACGTCTCATCTGAACTCCGCAACAAACGGCACAGCAATGCCGACAAATGAAAACTTTCCGCCGAGGGAAATTACCAAAGTCATAACACCGACTTTCTAGGGTTCGTTGGGAAAATAAGAGGGATTCTACAGAAGTTTTAGTTTGCACAACACTTGATAAGGTACTTGTGCAACAGACAGGCAACGGAAGAAAATCGAGAAAAACTTAAAACACTATCCGTCTTATTTCAAAACAAAATCTAACGTTAGTTCTAGCCTAAGCCTTTGAGCCAGTATATGTATTTCGAACTTTATTTCGATTTTGACAAAGTTCTTAAATGACAACTTAGCCAGTGCTAAGTTCAGTTCAGGTCAGTACCTAAGCTGCCATTTTTGTATAAAGAACTACATTTCTATAACAGTTAGGTTCTTAGTTCAATAATTGGCTCGGTGGTTTAAACCTGACCTAAATTAAAACCTTGTTTTGTAAAAAGGGGATATAAGTTTGCAGAGATTTTCGTTCTTGAAGCCTGTTTAAAATTGAAATTATTGACCATTACTGATCAAAACAGCTATCATGCCATTTGAACACTGGTTTAATAACAGACGGGCGATTTGCGAATGTCTCAATGATTTGCGACCGTCTGCATTTTAATCTCAGTCTCAATCTGTCAAAAATACCTTTAATTCAGCTACATTTTTAACAAGATTTTGACATTGATTGTCGCTGAGATGCGATTGCGATTAGATTTTGAACATTTCTAATAGGGATTTGACTTTCAAATACAAAATTATAAAGAAAGTTATGCTGATGCAAGTTTACATAATTATGGTTTAATCAACAATGTTGCAAGACGCGAGGGATGGTCTCCATGATTTATCAAATGTCGTAGAGATAATTTAAGAAGTGAGACTTCTGCAATATCTCATTTTTATGGTAGGCACTCGTATAAGAGACACGATACAATTTACTTGACAAGAAAACAAGGTCAAACTAGCCCACGCAGGAAAAAACAGATGAGGTTCCGTCGGTTTTGGTTTGGTAACTTTGATTTGGTAATTTTTATGCTCGGAAAATGTTTGATTATTAAATAGAAGAAAAATGGATGTTGGTGCCGATTCCCTGGTTCACAAACTAAACTAAATTTAAGTAGAGTGCATCTTGTTCTTTCTATTTCATTAAGAAAAGGACAGAAGATAAATTTTAGTTTAGTTCTGTCAAATTAATCAGCGCCAAAAAATGCAACAGAAACGCAGGTTTATTTTCGCATAGAAAAAACTATCCTATGTCCTTTCCCGGGACTCTATACCAAACTATACTACAAATACTCTATACTATCTCTATACCAAATTTCATCTAAATCGATTCAGCGGTTTAAGCGTGAAGTGGTAACATAGAGACAGACACACTTTCGCATTTATAATATTAGTATGGATAGTATGGATTTATTTTATTCTTGCCAAACTTTACAGAACCAACTAAAGTCCCGCCTACTGCAAAACTCCTATAAAAAGATCAATCAATATGATTGCAGTCCTGACATCGCGGCCGTACATTTCACTGTAGTTTATTTTCTGTACTCCAACAGTTTCCGCTCTGAACATCAGACATTCTATTGATAAATATAGATTGTTCTGTAGGGCACTTCCTCGACTCCATTTGTAGGTAAGTGCATTCCTATCTCCGGTTGGAAATTATCGTTTACCTGTTTTAGTTTCTAGTTTGATAAATATTTGTAAATATGTTACCTATATTTTCCCGATCTCATATTTTCAGTGGTATCTTAATTAAATATAATTTTATTTACGTATTCATACATACTCAAAGGGCAATGGAGAGGGCTATGCTTGAAGTTTCCCTGCGTGATCGAATCAGAAATGAGGAGATCCGTAGGAGAACCAAGGTAACCGACACAGCCCGAAGAATTGCCAAACTTAAGTGGCAGTGGGCAGGGCACATTGCTCGCAGAACAGATTGCCGATGCGGCCGAAAGGTTCTGGAGTGGCGATCGCGTACCGAAAGACGTAGCGTTGGAAGGCCTCCCACAAGGTGGACCGACGACCTTGTGAAGGCCGCAGAAACCCGTTGGGTGCGAGAAGCACAGAACCGGTCGAAGAGGAGGTGCTTGGGGGAGGCCTATGGCTAGCAGTGGACGTCTTTCGGCTGAAATCATGATGATACATACATACACAACCACCAACAACTAACAACCATAGTCTGCCAGTTATGTTTGAATCCCATGTTATAGTCCCAAGATTTCCAATCAGACAAATATCACCCATTAAACTAATTGAATAGTTCATGTAGGTATCAGGTTTTTGCAAATCTGTAAAACAGCAGTAGGTATTGCCCAAACTAAGGGCCAACTCCGCTTTAGAACTCATTAGAAGCATGATGACCCCATTTATCAAAATGAACCCACCAGTTTAAGCCCTAACGAGAACTGTACACACGCCACTTAAATTATAACGCGCCCCTTTACTCTTGAAGGTCCACTAAAAAGCCTCTAACGGGCCCTTTTAATATGTTCACGACCTGCCTAAGGTAGTAAAATACTTAAGGATCACATGGATCACAGGACTACCTTCACCCCTTAATGTTAAGGTCGGGAATTCACTGGTGAAGCGATGCGATAGCTTATTTCTAAGGCATGCTACACATTTGTTTCGGTAGGCAGTAATCGGCACAGCCAGGCGGTAAAATTTTAATCATATACCTATTATGTAGATTCGGGAAAGACACCGCTCGTCTTAGCCGTCAACTGCAACATGCTAATTCAACGGAATCGGCACGAGCCGAATGAAAGCCGAACATGTGTAGTAATTCCTTCGGGTCGGCTTTATTTTTCAACAGCTACTGCCGATCCAAGAAATTTGTATCACCTCTTATTTTTTAGAAATATGCTATTTCATCGGTTTTTTTATTAAATTCGAAATACTGAATAAAATGTAACTGCCTTTTTTTTTCAATTTTTCAAACGTGTTTCATGTTTTTCATGGTGTATGTAGGTAAACTACATCGACGACACTTTTGCTCTGCTAAATGCACATTGCATTTTTGCACATTGTTTTTCGGAGACTACTGTTTTGGTTTTGTTCGTAGCTATGCTGTAATGTGACGTACGTATTGAATGATAATTAATGATTTTATTTCTGTAAGTAGCTTTGAACAAACACTTTTACACGTCAATAAATATAATAAGAATAAAAATATTTTCGAAAAACACACATTATTGGGACCTTTATAAATCTTGCAATATAGGTTTAATTAGATGTAGATATTCGTACATTAAGATGAATTTAGGAACAATTAGTTACTTCTAAGCTGGTATTGCGCGGGCAGCACTGTAACGCTTCAATCTACCAGTGCAGTCTAACCCTAAGGGCACTCTAACCCGAGCAAATACAGAAAACTTGAACGATTATCGTAAACTGGAAGAGAATTCAACGGAACGCTTATTGGAACGGAAATTTACAATGGCCGTTAGTTTCGATCACTGTTTCAAAAGTTTTAGGATTTACCAGACATAGAACGTATTATAGTGTGTGGTTTTACCTGATAAGATGTATGTAAGGGAACCTGTTTGACGTTTCAGTACGGGTAGTTTGCGTGGCGACTGTGGGTAAGATCTAGATTAGAGTCCTGTTTTATTTTTATGATGCTGTGTTTTGTTGAATGTCGAAAAGGTAGAATATTCCTGTCAATAAATAAATAAATAATATTTATTAGACCAAAAAGAATAAACGTGTTACACAATTTGTAATTATGCTTAAAAGTAAATCATTTACAATTGTTTCTAATATAGCATCTGCTGCTAAACTAGGTTTATAGTCTTGTGTTTTAGCACGCAGCGCCTCAAGCCCAAGGACTGGGTATGTAAATTTGAGCTTACGAACAAAAGTTTGTATTGAATGTTGACAGGAATTTTCTACCGACTACGACTTCTTCTTTTCTACTTACTTCAAGACTATCTATACAAATAAATAAAATTGAAATGTTTGTAACGTCAAAATAACAGCTTTTTATCAGAAATAAAGCTTCTTTTGTTTAATGTCTCAAGATTTTTACTTCCTGGCAGCTTGGACAGGTTTTGTTCTAGTGCCACTCGAAATATACTTAAATTTTGATTATTCTGTCTGCTTCATCAAGTAAGCAATTTAGGAAACCTGTCAATTACATTCATTTCATTCCTTTTTCAGCTCGGACGTTCCTTTTCATCGAATTAATTGGACTGTACATTTATATTTCCATTCATTTCTTTTTGTTTTTATATAAATCCGAAATATTTTACAACGATTTATGCAAAATGTATAATTAATTATTAATAAAACAAAAGCCCAGTAACAAGATTCAAACAACTGTTTTCCATTGTTTCGCTGGCTGGCGGCAAGCCCGACGATTAAAACTTCATCTACATTAAAAACGACTTTGAAAAATTCAGTTCACCATAGGTCCACCTAAAAGCGCTGTTCAAATTGACCCAAATTGTTTTTAAATATCTATTTTTAAGCCACAAACGATATTATACTTCATTCTATTATTAAAATAAATGTGTTTTGTGTACGTAGTTTTTTATAGCGCAGTTTTAATTAGAAAATGTTTGTTGTTGGGTTTAAAAGGAAAAGCGTAACGAATGCTTCATTGAAATTAGTTAAGACCATTGCACTTAAACTCTGACAAATTAACTCAATCGGATTTTTTGTCTTTGAACCAAAACTGATTGCGACCACAATTTTTGCCATTGACCAAGTTGTGTAAAAAAAGAAATATATTGTCTTACCCCCTTATTAATAAACGTATTGTATCAGATTAATAGTTACACACCGATTTCTCTCTTTCACTCGTCAGTATTTGACTTTCGAAAGAAGAAGACAAAGCGTTGTGTAACTATACAGATGCTAATACAAAGTTTATTAGTAAGGGGGTTAATGCCGTCTTCTTTGGATATAACAAGCAAAATATAGCAGTACTCAACTCAATATCCATTTATTGCATTCCAGAATGTGAGTATTTCGAAAACTCATGATTGGATATATAGAAAAAAAAATAATAACTGGTGCAGAAACTGTACGTAACAATGAATTGAGCTCATGATTCTACAAAATGTATGAAACAACATTTTTTTTTTTTCTATAACCGACGAAAAATTTCTAAGGGGGGTTACAGTTTGCTCATTGGTTATTTCTTTTTCCTGTATTAGGTATATGGACGTCATTCTTGACTTGTTTTTAGGTTCCGCTACCATAATTGGTCACTACCCAAAGTAACAATACAAAACAATAGACTATCATAATATTAAAACCACGACTTTTCTACCATCCAAATTCAAAAACTTTCCATTATTTTCCTCCCGATATTTCGGGACAATGTCACAATGGTTTTAAGGGTCCCATAACGAGAAGGCAACTTGAAAAAAGTCTGCAACAACGCGATCGTGACATGGCGGAGACAAAGCAGCACTCATTGTAATTGCCGTCGCGTCGGCATTAGGGACTGAACCGCTGGCAATGAGAGGCTAGACGGTTTTAGGGTTCTGTGCGAAAGATGGAGGAACAGTTTTTTGTAAAGGCGTGCATCAGGAGATCGATATTGCCATGGAAGTTGAGGCAGACATTTTATTATTAAATTAGATAACCCGATAGATGTTGTCCTGTCGTCTTGAGATCATACAAAAATCCTATAGTAAAAAGGACGTTCAGTTTCTCCAAAATATGAAATTTTTCCGGGAGTTTTTTTCGGACTATTAGGTACTAATATAGATTTGACTTGATTTGATGTTTATTTTAAAAGAAATAATGGTCAAATCGGTCCAGCCTTTCTCAAGCGATGCGCTTACCCAATGAACAGCATTACATTGTATTTATTTTTAATTTTATTTAACTAGTAGGAGTCGATGCAACTGACATAACCCAATACTCCTTGAAGTAACTTTTCGAATTATGAGACCTCTTCTGATTTGCATAGCAATTATGCACATAATAATTACAAGCATGGCAAAACCTAGGCAAGCCATACATTAGGTACATATTATGACCATCACTAGTCCTCATTCAATAGAAGGTACATCACTAAAACTTTTAAACTCATCACAGAATCATAAGCCAGCCCCTATTTCAACTCGAACTTGTCCGTACATTTTTTACAGCCCGAAATCCCTGAACCGTGTAATAAGCCTAAAAGGGGAGGGGTCCTCTTTGATTCGACCAGTAGGTAGGTACCTTTATGTTCACCTTTGTGGGGGACTTGCGATTTGGGTCCACTTTGACCCACGCGGCGTCCACAATGGTATTAAGTGGTCTCTTTGTTTTGTGGCCAATTTTATTCTTTTTTTTTTTCCTTCTTTCCTACCTGTCAGTCTTTGATGCTTTGATGTAGAGAAAATGACCGCTTCCGGATTATCGGGCAGTGTTTGAGAAAGATTTTCTGCTTGGATTGAAACGTTATTACTTTTGTTGGGTTCATTTACTTGTGAACCTTTTTGTTGTTTACTTTTTATGATAGGTCAGAGAGATTACTTTTGATCTTGAATAAAATATTTATAGTGTGCTCGTGGTTACCCTTAGGAAATTGTTATTAAAGAAATTTTATTTTTGTTTAAAGCTTACATCAAAACTCGCTATTTTGATCCAAAATTATCTACCACATGTGAGCAGTGGTGGCCCAGTGGTCACGGCCGCGACTTACGGAGTTGTAGGTCGTAGGTTCGAACCCAGTCAGGCCCTACTACTAAATTATATAACTTACATTATTACGCTTCATTAATTATGGTTTTTATTGACACTAAAATGAAAAGAGGCAAAAAACTTTAATCGTCATTAAATAATTTATTTCACTCACAGAAGTTCGCGAGAGCTAATGAAAATCCACATTCATCCAGAAATCATATTCAGCGAAGTATTTTAATTTAGTCTAGACATAAATTAGACAGTTAACTCCGAAAATGATGATGAAAACATACAAGAACTCATAATATTCATATAAAACTATCATAATAAAAAAGTGCTGAATTCATTTTATTGGCCACAAATATTTTTCTCTGGAGTACTATGTCAAACATTATCTATATAAAACAAAGTCGGGTTATTTACACCATTTATAACTCAAGAACGGCTGGTCCGATTTTTGTGATCTTTTATTTGTTGGATTTGTCTCCGCCCGAATAGCAGAATAACTATTAAAACATGGGAAAAATTCACGAAAAAAAGTTATAGTGTAGATAATTAATTTCTCATACATTCATTCTTATTGATTCTGAGGCGGTACAAATTTTGCCGGGTCAGCTAGTGTTAAATAAGAAGCTGTGCATCTTTTGCCGAAACAGTTTCGTCTTGAATTTCACCTTACTGTACAACCCTTTGAGGTAAAAAAGCGTGATGTTATATATGTATGTAGAATTCGACAATGATCCAAATGAATGAATAATCGTTTGTGCCAATTTGAGAACCAAGGACCTTGAGCAAGTCGCATGGACCTTAAAATGCAGTCCATATTTTTCAGTGGCCAATTATTAGTAGCTAATAATTGTAATACTTCAACAGCTTGTCCCCGGCCTGTAGTAATCACAGTATTCTTCAAACAGTCACCGTGATATGACAAAGGTAAAAACATTCCACAAATTCTTCACCACGGAAGCAATACATTTCCTACATTCATTGATAAAACGCGTGGGACGATTCAAAACATTCTCTCAGCCGCTTCGTGTGATTAATGTATAAATCATCCATGTTGCGTCTTAAAACACACATTTTCTTTCAGCATACACATTTTAATTGATAAATTGGCTACGATTTATGTTACAAAAACGGGTCCATATTGGCTCACCTAAAGTTCTTTACCCGAAATTGTTCTTCCTAATGATTTGTAATCCGAATGATCACTCTTCATAAAATTTTTCATGCTAAAGTTTTCATTCATACTATTTGTAGTGCTACCGGCGATGTTCATAACACTCATGTTTCCAAAAATTGTAATTAATAATATCATTAATGCAAATATATTTAAACTCCTACTGTTTTTTATCATAACTCTTTTATCCCTAAACATAATTACCATAATATTTTCACTCATACTCAGAAAGAAACATTTACCAAGTGTAATAAAAAATATATGTGGATAGAAAGGTCATTTTATTTTTGGTTATTGTTGTTACATACTTATTACTATAACTATATCTGAGATAATTATGTCTAAAAAACCAACTGTTTAGAATGATTAAAGGTCGTTTCACTGATTTTTGTCTTAAATGAATGAAATTCATAAAACACGACTCATTTACGGTTATGTTTATGGCCTGGGAATTTATACCGCAGTTTTAACCGTACCTAAACCAATAACTATAGGACCGATTCGGTTCTGGCACTTCGCCGGCCGCTCCCGCGGCACGCTCGCTTCGCTCGCTCGGCTCGTGCGTTGTGGTCACAGTTCTAACCTAACCTAAACCAATAATTATGAATAGGACAGATTCGTTTCTGGAACTTGACTGAGTGACTGGAGCGGGACTGGCTTCGCTCGCTCGGCTCGTGCGTTATGGTCGCAGTTCTAACTTAACTTAAACCAATGATTATAAATAGTACCGTGATATAAGGGTAAAGTGTTATTGTTTAAAAATATATTCCTAAATATATAATACTCATTATTATGAATAAAAAGAAATCTAAACAAAAAAGATATGACTTTGAATAATAGTGTAAAAGATGGTTATGTTGAGAAAATGTAGGAAAACAAATAAAAGTATAATAGATGTTTATTGCTACTGACATTATGAAGTTGAATGCTTCGGAATTATGAACATTAGAGACAGAGTAGTTAGGAATTGTGATTGTTAGGATGAAAAATGTTAGGAAGAACATTTTCGGATTTCCAATTATCGGAGTTGAAAATTTAGGTGAACTTTGGCGCACCCTACAAAAACACATTAGTGGCGGACGGAATGTGAGCCACGAGCCACGATCCGGGAGCCACGACGTCGCGTCTGCTCCCGACGTTCGTCAACGTCGTCACCGTCACCTCAAACCACACGGCTTTCCTATTCTGTCATAAAGTAAAATAGGTCTTTATGCTTATATTCTCTTAGTGGGTTAGCGAATAATTATCTTGGTTTTGTAATAAACGGAGCATGATCTTCATATAGCTTTAATTTAGATGCTCATAATCTCGCTATAATGTTCCCACTTCTGAGACATAGGCCTCCTCTCTGTGAGAGGGAGTGGGCCGTAATCCACCACTTGGGCCCAGTGCGGGTTGGTAGATAATTTTATTGCTTCGTAACAATATCCGGCGCACCCTAGGCCTCGTTATCAAAGCTGCTGCCAAGCTAAGCTTTTTATCACGTACCTAATGTTCTGTTCTCAGAAGAATAGTACAGACACCAGCACATCAACCTACCCCAAACTGTCAAATTTTACCCAATCCATTTTGAACCTTATGCTTTAGCGATAAAGTTGAAAATTTAATGAAATTTGTAGTAGGTGGATGTGCTGTGGCGTCTGTACAAGGATCTTTATTCCCAGCACCATTATCAAGCAGTTCTTCATGTTTTTCGGTTCGAACTTATTGTCTTATATTTTCAGTCGTGTCATCTTCAGACCCTTTGTACACACACGTTTTTCTTGCCGTGAAAAACTACGGTTTATTCGCCGTGTGTAGGTACGGTTCGTCAGTGTTGTATGGATCACTATGGAAGGTTGTTGACGGACACGTTTTTTCTACGGCGCGGTTTATACGCCGTACGTACCGTAATGAAACCGTGCCATGTACAGACGCGCCAGCACATCAAGCTACTACAATCTGTCAAATTTCTTTAATAAATTTTCACCTTCATCGTTAAAGTATAAGGTTCAAAGTTGATTGGGATTTGACAGTTTCGGGTAGCTTGATGTGCTGGCGTCTGTACAAAGAGCCTCAGAGTTTGTCACTCATATCTATCATTTCTGTATATTTAAAATTCCCCCTAGCATCCACATTTCAAATTCCCGATCTTTGACTAATCTTCTTGAGACCTCTTATTACGTCACAAATTCATTCAGTTCGCTAATTACGTAACACACTATCAATCTCAATATGAATCTTTGTTAAGGATATTGCTAATCCATTACTTCATATGTTCGAAAAATTTGTCTACTCAACAACGTAAATAACGCAATGAATGTTGTTGAACTGCCAAAATGAAACCCATTTCTACTGTTACCCCCTTACTAATAAACGTCGTATAGCGTCTGTATAGTTACACAACGCTTTGTCTTCTTCTTTCGAAAGTCAAATTACTGACGACTGAAAGAGAGAAATCGGTGTGTAACTATTCATCTGATATAATACGTTTATTAGTAAGGGGGTTAGCGTGTTACGTAATTACCCCGCTGTTCTTCTCAACCAATAAAACCGGGTAGTGGGTTATTTAGTCAGAGTGATCCTTCGTATTTTGCAAAAAATAACAGAGAAATAAGTGTGTGTAGTATAAATTAATTTGGTACGTCTAACGAGGCGGTCGTCTTGGCGGCTTGTCACACCTGATTTATTTTTAACCAGTGTCCGATGTGCGGATTACTACGTTGTTACCGTCACGCTCTGTAGCGACGGGTGACGCGCCGCTTAGGCTGAGGCTACAGTAGTCAGCGATTTTCGATGCGACTGGAAGAGCGAAACGAGATAAACGTGGTATGGCTACATTATAAGCGAAAATCCGGCGACGACGTGGCTACAGTACACATGCTATCAAATCATCCATCGCGGTTTACTATACGCATAATGTAGCCACACGCATATTTAGTAGCACTATTGAACTAGTCTAGCAAGTGAGAAATTTTCTAATAAATTCGCTTCATTTTCGCTGATAATTATGTTGATGTAGCCGATGCCGTGATTACAGTAGGTAATGTTGTTCCTATCGCATAAAGAAATCAAAGATCGCTAGTAATATTTGATATACGGTGAAGCCATATACGTGAGCATTCATTTATTTGTTTTAATCGCTCATGTGTCGCAGGTCGTGTCGAGGCCTAATGTAGCTTCAGCCTTAGGGTTGCTGGTTTAGAGAAAACGAGCATTGATATTGTTTGAACTGAAAACTCTAAAGATAGAACAGTGTAAAAGGAAGGCAAAGACCCCTTTCTTTCAAAATATGTACAGGTCGTTAAACAAATAAATACAGGGCCAAATTAAATTAGGTAGCGAAACTCCGCAGACGTGATGGGTATCGATACCTAATGAAGATAAAACAAAAACAACAAATTCTTCTCATCCCGTCTGCGAGGTTTCGCTAGCTAATTTAATGTGACCCTTTATAAAAACTTTAGATAACTTTCATCCGTAGTAATTGATATGGATAGAAGTTATCACTTTGAAAAAAATATACACGAGTCGACCGGAGAATCCTCCTGTTTTTTTTGTCGTTTAAAAAGTATCAACGAATTAGGTCAACACATTCAAATCGAACTTTTCATTTAGGTACATGATCGTTTATCGAAACGTCTGCTAAGTTTAACATACATATTTGATCCAAGTAATATCTTGAGGGTGTAGATCGTCTTGTAATGCCACACCTCATTTATTTTTAATCACTGTCCGCTCTGAGCGGATTACTATCGACTTGTAGTATCTACCTAGTGTGATGGCTGACGAGTGTTAGGGCTGCCAGCACAGTTGCTAAACAGCATTATTAATTTTGACCACCTCAATAGGAAAATAGTTACTACCCAAAATACATGACAGAGTAAGTATTATCATTATAAGCCAATGCCGTCCATCCTTTCCCTCTTTCCACTTTTTACGGTCGAATGCAATTTTGAGCTAATCCTTTAAATATGAGTCTAGACTCTGGCTCGTTCCGCCAGGTATCTATAAGTATAATTATGTATAGCGAAAAGACACAAGACGTAGATACGCCTTGTGTCTTTGCGCACGAGGGTAGACAGAAACTACAGAATGCCACGTGCCTCGTATTTCGTCAACATTCATGTAATCATGAAACCATAATCTTCCTAACCTTTTCTAATGTTACTTGGAGTCGCCGCAACACGTTTTCTTCTTCCATTCTCCCCCGTCAACCGTCACGCTATTATTCACTCCCTTTTCTTTCATATCTTTCCTCTCCCTCTCCATCCATCAGCATTTATAATCATCACTCTTTTAGCCATTTGTACATAAAATCATCAAAGAAAACAAATTAAAAAAAACAAATAGGTACATATAACAAAAAAATAAAAAACCAATTAAGTACCTACTACAAAAAAAAAAAAAAAAATATCATATATTATCTAATATATATATATATATTATCTAACTCTACTTTTAATATTTGGATACGATCTTAACTAGGCACTAAGATGTTTTAAACCCGTCGTCTCCCCCAAGAATTTATCTATCGCAAACAATAAAACTTTTCAATTTGTAACTACAAATTGACTGTAAAACTCTAGTGACTTTTACGGACTGTGAAATAGCAGACAGCTTAAGTTTATTTCAATATCAATAAAAACCCATTTTTATTGTTGTTGAAAACTTTTATTTTTCGATTGAAGATGCTTAACGGCTTTTGAGAAAAGAATTCTAGTAATGTTCCTTATTATAATAGCTTTGATTCAGTGGAACAGTCCTGCGTGTTCATTTTGACAGTTCAACAACATTCATTGCGTTATTTACGTTGTTGAGCAGACACATTTTTCGAACAAAATGAAGCATTATGGATGGATTAGCACGTCGTGCAAAATTATTCAAATTGAGATTGATAATGTGGTACGTGGACTACGTGGTTAGGTGCTTTTCTCTCGTATATAGTTAATAGTTCTAGCTGTAGTAAAAATATTATTTTCCCAATAAGGTTCGCGAGTCTGATTACAAAAAATGTACCAGGCGTACATTTAACTGGTAAGAGGCTAGGCTATTCAATAAAGAGTTCACACATCTGGGGATCTACCCGCTGAGCACGAAATCCGTAGTTGCGGCCGATGCTACAGGCGTTTGCTAATCCGTATCATTTACTGACATAAGATTAGTATGGGGCCCGAACTAAGAATTAATGACAATAAGTTTTGACAGTTGTTGACAGATTTTGCCCGTTCGAGAAATTGAATTTGACACTTGTTTTGACGGATCGAGTACTTTCGGAGGTATCTTCTTTGATGGACTTAGAGTTGTGAATTCTTATAGGCTGTTTATTTCTTTTATTTGAAGAAGAAAGTTGTCAAGATCAGATGTCCACTGAGTCTTCCTCACAGATAGCTATTTTTAGTTAGGAATATCATCATAACACTACAATGCGTCTGACCGTTCTAAATCAAATGATTCAACTAATTAAATGGACGACAACGTACGAGTATCTGCTGTGACTCCCGCGCACATCGTAAAGGAGTTTCAGGCAGCAGACGCGGCGCGGTACGGCTAAACCTCGAGAACAAAACAACAACACCACTTTTGTAGCAACCGCGCTGCGGAAAAGAACAGTAATCAGCCTGGGCGTGTGGAGTTCTCAGGGGAAGGCCAAGTTAAAGGTCACCCGAATTGGTTTATTTAAAATGAGTGTCCGTTTCGATGTTTTTGTTTTATTCAATAATGCGAATTGAGACGTTAAAAAAACCACGAACTCTCCTCACGACATTTTCCTCTTTTCTCCGTAACACATGCCCATACCATGACAACCGATTTCCACACAACTCAGTTGCCACTTTCAAATTTCCTCTTATGTACTCTTTTCTTATTCTATCCATTCGTGTAACACCACACATCCCTCTTAGCATTCTCATCTCAGCTGCATGCAATTGCCTTTCATTCATCACAAAACCACGTATATTCCTTTTTTTTAATTTTTCGCGGCCCTACGGGTTGAGTTCGTCTAGTGCTACCTTTAACATGTGCTGAGCAGAAATGGATTAAATGATTAAAGTGCGTGTAAGCGATAAAGGTTTCCTTATTAAGAGGTCACTTGATCTCTTTGTGTCGTCTCGAGACTGTTCAGAGGCTGTTATCAACTCGGAAGACGTCTATGTCTACATGCGAAAAATAGATACCGAGATGGCTCTTCCCTGTAACCAATATATACTCGTAACATGCTCAATAATATTCTATAATATAATAGAGCTTTAAAAGTACAACTCCTCCATGGTGACAAGATTTGCCAGGCACAAAGGTGTTGGACAGATGAATAACGTCACCGTACGTCCATTTTGAGCCCACGACGATTTTGAGCAGCCTGTATCTTCATCATCATCTGCCAAGCCTGTTCCCAACTATGTTGAGGTCGGCTTCCAATCTAACAGATGCAGTTGAATGCCAGTATTTAAAATGGAGCGGATGCCTATCTGACCTCCACAACCCACTGTCTATACCTTACACTATCTTCAATTAAAGCTAAAGCATATTTTTTACGTAGAAGAATTTCAGAGCGCGTTGTAGTCAACCCTATAGGCAGATGCCTTTCGCGTCTATCGGGAATTTATATTGAATGGAGGCAAATGGCAATAAACCTGCGATGGGCGACTGCTATCGAGAACTGTGACCTACACCTTAAATCTAGGACAGTTCGAATGTCCATAGTTCATTGTGATTGCTTTTCTCTTGTGCCATTTTAATGTGTTCTTTTGTGAGTTAGAGGTTGAAAACAAGATCATTTTATGATCGAACGATATTTTAGCTATAATTTTAGATTTTTAGATTTTGGTGCGTACTAACTCTGCTTTGGATTCAAGTAGTTTGCTCACATAAAACTTAAATGTTCCATTAATAAGATAACATTTATTAAGTTTTATTTCCGTGTGCCAAAGAGTCATCGAAATACTAAATACAATTATTAAAAGAGCTAAATTTTTTTTATTTACATAAATGGGATCTTAATTCACTAATTAACGATAACCAATCAGTGCAGTACCCTTAGAGCTCAACCGCACCATCGGCTATCCGTATACGCAGTTGACATGAGGGCTTAAGCGAAAGTTCCTAGAAGAGCGATGGCCGCCACAAATAGTCTGCATTTTACCGAAGAATGACGTCACTGAAACGTTATTTATGAAAGTAAGTTGGGAGTGTTTTTCTAGAGTGCGTTTTTTGTCACCGTAAAGTCAAACTCCGGTGCCGTCGTTTTGACGATGACCATGATTTCATCAGAGCCGTCACTGCGGCCACCATGTGGCGGCCATCGCTGTTCTAGGAAAATGGAGCTTAAGCGGCTATAGGCCGACCGCTTAACTGAGACGTTGGCTGAGGTAGCAGCGCGGTTAAGCGGTCCGCCTATAGTCGCACACACGGTTGACCGTTACCCTTTGAAGGCTTAGAGCCATCTCTAAAAACCTCTATGGGATTAATTTCCAACCCGATGTCACAAAATTTTTTGCAAAAATAAAACACAATATGGCGCGTGTTGAACTAAAAATTGATGCTTTCGAGTTTTTTAATATTCATGTTTCTGTGACACTCTGCTAGTTTTTTTTTTGTTTCGTTTTCGTTGGCAATGCTGCCTGCCTTCTGGGCACGTCCGACAGTGTGCAGGCTTTTTGTATACCAAGCCTTTTTTGAGCGGAAACGTATGATTTAAAAGTATGCGAGAACTTTTTTTATATTGATAAAGTATTTAGACTTTAAAATATTCGTCAGACGCTGAATGATTGGAAAAAATGCGTAAATAATTTCGTTTTTCGTTTTTAAAGTTTCGCAATAAAAGTAAGTACCTACTATAAACCCCACTCTTCAACTCAGGTTCCTTATAGAGAGCTACGATTAAAATTTGCAAGCAGCATCCTCCATAAAATAAATGAGATGATCTCCATGACTCCCTCTCTACAAGGTGAACAAAATAATGATCGTCACATAACTGGAAAATATAAAAACGTCAAAACCGTTAACATTATTATTTATGTGCCTACAAGGAAAATAGCTAAACTCAAAAAAACTAGAGAAAGTTACCTGAAACTAGCTTTAAAGATTAAAGTATACGGTCAGTACAATTAAAATGCGATCAGTTTCACGGGTCATTTCATGGTAAAGTGTATTCAAATTCTTTTATCCAATACATGTTATTTCCACTTAAAGAAATATCAACTTTACGTAAGTGTAAATTAAGTTGACTTCTGAATGATTAGTACTTACTATTAAAAAAGTTGTTTAAAAAAACAAATTGTAACGCAAACTAATTATTTAATTTTTCCAAATACAAATGTTTGGAAACGAAATTGTGGACAACACTGTAGTTCTGTTTGATTGGCTCGTCTCGATGAGGCGTTTTGACGCGTGAATTGGCGCACGCGCATGACATGCGTGTTACGTGGCTACGTCTTTGTTACGTGGTTAGCGCGAATATTTGGGCTAGAAATCGACGTGTATTTGCCGTCTGGTGTGATAAGACGGCCAATATTCGTCAATTTGTTGTTGGATGAATGAATGAATGCTCCCGAATGAATGAAGTTAATCGCATGTATTTGATTATTTATACTTTGTACACTGATGGTACAAAATAGACGGACTTAGGCAATACCATGCTCTTATGAGCATGAATATAAATAAGCTCATTCGATTTTCATATTTTTTTACAAGGAACATTGACATGAGAATAAAACGAAAGACATCTCGCTTTCCTTTAGAATTTACTTAGAAACGGTTTCATTGCTTTTTTTCTGAGAATTTTCTGTGTGAGATGGCTCTTGATGCTTAGTGCCATTTCTTTAACCGGTTTAAGGCTCCCGCAGACAGACGTCGTCAAGAAATGGCACTTAGCACCAAGAGCCATCTCACACAGAAAATTCTCAGAAAAAAAAAACAATGAATCCGTTTCCAAGAAAATACTTCGCCTTTGATCCATCCTAAGGTTGTCTTTAAAATATCGCTTTTAGCAATAAGATCGCCCATTGTGTCACTCTAAGTATTTCTTCATTTATATCTGTAACTAGCTAATGCGTTGCAATGCCTTTTTAACCGACTTCAAAAAAGGAGGTTCTTTTTGTTCCTGTTAGGAACCTTCTCCGACGCGCACACAACAACTTACCAAAGTTTCATGACAATCGGTCGAGCCATTTTCGAGTTTTTGCGAGTCTAACGAACGGCAATTGATTTTTATATAATAGTAGCTGCGCCCCGCGGTTTCACCCGCATAAGACTCGATCCCGTGGGTGTGAATATCGGGACAAAAGTATCCTATGTGTTAATCCAGGGTGTCAGCTACCTCCATACCAAATTTTATCAATATTGGTTCAGCCGTTTGTGCGTGAAGAAGTAACAAACATACACACACACAAAATTTCGACTTAAGTGTGATAAATATATTTTTATTTTTATACTTATATAGATTTTTATGGTGTACATAATAAAAAGTATTTCTATCTATCTATCTAATGACGAATGGAAACTTTAAGCGTTTGTGACTGCCAATACTGTCCGCCATTACTTGCTCAATAGCCAGTGTAGATACATGTCACTTTATAAATAGCGTGATCGCTGATTGATCGCTCTAGGATTCTTCTTTCGGCGCCTCGGGACTATGTTGTTGTTTGAGTTATGTATTGAATATAGCTGTTATATGAGAAAACTAGCTTCTGTCCGCGGCATCGCTCTCGTTGATGTCGGAAATTATCCAACGGGAACGTGCTACCGGGACAGAAGTTCAAAGTACTGCCAGTGGAAATCCCGTCGTAAATCGATACAACCGTTTCAGAGATTAGCCGGAACAAACAGACAGCCAGACAAAAATTTTAGAAATTGTTTTTTTGTTATGTGTAGCGTATATACTTTGATATGCATTTGGTACTCGTAAAAGCTGTTATTTTGACATAACAAACAGGCACTTCAATTTTATTTACTTGTATAGGTTGTATATAGGTATATGTGCGTGGTTAATTATGTCCTATGAAAGATAAATGATTAGCTGAAAATAAGGATAGTTGCAAAAGAAAACCACGAAGATCATGAATAGCAGTAAACTTGGAAGGGTTATGAAAGAAAATAAGTTTATTTGACCCAGGTTAAGTAAGGCACACAATATTCACACAAAAAAAAAAATAGGAGGAGAAAAAAAATTTGGTAAAGTATACTTTTGACCCAGACCTAGCCATAATAGTCTGAACTGGAAGTTCAAGGCATACCATAACTAACGAAACTTGGGAAATGAAAAATGATAAAGAGAATAAATGCTAAATTTCGTAAGTATATTAAGGCGGTATTTTCTGTTCATAAAAAACACGTAACAAACATCGTTGAGCGAGTGAGTGTTCTTCCATCGATCAAATCAGACACATTTCCCACTTCAAATAAGTTGAAACACAATTGGGTTTCCCCGGTTTCTTGATAGCCATCAATCGAATACAAAGTACCTATCAATAAATCGCATCACCATCAAATCACTTCTCGTTTCGATCGGCAGTAAATCACCTAATCAAAATAAACGATTAATTTATTTATACATCCATCAGACGGCAACGTATAGGTTACCGTCAGTTGAGATCGACGGTCAACCATCCGTAAAGGTTGGTACTAGAGATATCATGGTTGCAATAAATACAATATTAGTGGCAGATATATATCATGTGACACGTCATAATTTCAATATTGAATTAGTAGAAGGGTTTGAGTAAGAGTATGATGGCTAGATAATAAATGGAGAAGTGTGGTCTCTTTATTTCCTATCTATAATAGAAGGTCGTGTACAGTGGCTATTCTTATAGTCAAAGAGGTGCCTGTCAACTGTTTTAATTGGCACAGTCTCAGTACCTATGATACGTCATAATTTTAATATTGAATTAGAGGAAGTGTGGCTAGCCTACGAACATTCTTTTATTATTCGTAGTGGCTAGCTAATAAATGATGAAGTGTAGTCTCTTATTTTCAATCTGTTGTGCTCGTCTTTCATTATAAAATAGTCGAAGAGATTGCCATCAAACTGCTTTTATTCAAAACTAATCGAATCTGTAAAGTTATGGTATCCAATTCGTAGGATGGAGTTATACTAAGATTTTCATAGAGCACATTGACGCTATGGAGACTTTGAGAGGCCAATAACCAAAGCTGACATCGCTTTTCCCCATTCAGAATACTGTCTTTGGCGTCAGATAGCGCCTTTGAGACCTGACCGTTGTTCAGGCTTCCATAGGAAAACCCTTGTATTAGATCAACCAACCATATCATACTGATTTAAAAACCAACACAAATAATAGAGCCTTTTAGACCCGACTGTTTTACCTACCTTCCTTATAACCATATCTTCGACCATCAAAACTTTAAGACCATTAAAACCTCACTTGCAAGACATTGCAAAATGGCAAGCAAGTGAATCAACACACACACACACCCTCACCCTCGCACACACATATCAACACATACACAATCGAAACAACAATAGTGTGACAACACAACACGTCACAATGTGCTCGAGCAATGTTTACGAATAATTAAAATAGTTCGGGATTGTTTGTACACCTAACATATAAATAATTTGTATGTTTATCAATGTGGGATATACAGAAGGAGCACTTTGTTTAAAACATGTTGAGAAATGGCAGTCAAACATCCATACTGTACTAATATTATAAATGTGAAAGTGTGTATGTCTGTCTGACTGTCTGTTACCTCTTCACGCTTAAACCGCCGAACCGATTTAGATGAAATTTGGTATAGAGATAGTTTGAGTCCCGGGAAAGGACATAGGATAGTCTTTGTCCCGATATTCCTACGGGATCGAAACTTATGCGGGTGAAACCGCGGGGTACTGCTAGTAGAAAATAAAGAGATGGAATGTAGCTCGGCGTCATCTTATTTCTTCTTCTTCGTGTCGCTGGCACGACAGTTATTTATTTTTTTGTTGGCCCAATACCAATACTTCGGCCAGTTCCACGGCGTTATCGGTGGCAGCGCAGAGGTCACTTTGGCTGCATGTCTATGGTTACCTTATTCAGGTGGGCACAGTGCGACTGTGTAGCCACATCGCAAACGCACAGATGTCTCACTTCTTGTCGTGTTCTCTGTGCAATACCATCTGCACTATGGAAGACCTGCGAGGCCATCGGTAACGCTGTCGAAATGGCTGAACTCTGGTCGAAGCACAAAAACATATAAATCGAATCATCGATGCGACGAAGGAGAAGACAAATTAGCTGTAAAATGTTCGATTAATAATAACGACTAGGCCGATTAAATCGAATTAAATCGAAATTATACTTTTTTACAATGCATTGTTAAGATGGCCTCTACGGAATAATTCGATTTAATTCGATTAAAGACTGATTTTACCAAAGTCAGATACTCGTAATTATCTTTTATCCTGAGAATATTTTTTTTAATTTTTGACAGTTTTTCCATACTAGAACTGTCAGACGTCAATTTTATTCCACGGATAAGAGACAATTATTTGACTTTGGTAAAGTCAGTCTTTAATCGAACTATTCGGTAACAATACATTGTTGCTTGTCATTCTGTTTACAATAGGCAGTCGCTATGTAAAAAATTCAAAATGTAATATTAGCCGAGCTACTCTTTCTTTCATTGAGTAAGGTAAGCAGCATTGCTACTTGTAGGTACAGCACCCTAATTGCGTAACACACTATCAATCATAATCTGAATCATTTTGAAGGATATTGCTAATCCATTGCTTCATGTGTTCGAGAAATTTGTCCGCTTAACAGCGTAAGTATCGCAATGAATGTTGTTGAACTGTCAAAATGAAAGCCATTGTTACTGTTAGTGTGTTAGGCAATTAACTCGCGGGCTTAGAGAATTAAACGTGCTCGTTAAGTACGAAAATACGACACTTTTCTATAAAACCATGTCTTTTTTTTAATTCTATATTTAATTAGGGACTTTTATGACCGCAATGCGTATGACAGTCCCATCGTACTCTAAATACATACCTACTGCTACGGATCACATTTGGGCCATGAACCTGAACAGACTCTTCGCATCATCACGATTTGGTTGAGACAGAATATTATGGAATGTGCCCATATCAAGTTGGTTCAACTTCAAGACCCCAAACAGATCACTTCTATGAGACTCATATCGAACACATTCCATCAATAAGTGATGTAAGTCTTCCACAACTCCACAAAACCATGTCTTAAAAAGGGCAACTCATCGGCTACCACCAAGTAAACCGTCACCCTATTTGGCAAAACACAGCCTTCCAGTATGTGCAAGTTTATACCCATTCGTATAGACTGGACATTCTGTGGCCATAAATTGTTTAGTATCGGTGTTCGAAGCCGAATTAATGTCGTCGGCCGATATGCTGTTAATCATTCTAATGGGGTTAACATTGTTTGCGCTCTGCGCTGATGCATAGACAATATTATGGATGTCGACTATTTTAGAACTGCATTATTTTTTTACTGATCCGCTTTCTTCGTTGACTCGTTGAGGCAGTGGTAATTCATGTTTCCATAACCGATTCACTATCTTCCGAAGAAGATATTTATCCCGAATACGGAATCCATCACTGTGCGTGTTGCGACACGCAATCGACCGATTTTTTTCTTCAGACAGTAAAACATTGACTGTCAGTCAATTTGGGGGATAATTGCGTAACATACTATTTTTGTAGCAATGGCTATCAGATTGAGATTGCTAGTGTGTTACGCAATTAGGTTGCTGGTCAGACAGAACAGAGAGGCAATTCTCGTAATTTTAAGAACGTTCACGGTCTGATCTCAGTCTCAATCTGTCAAAAATACTTGTTATTTCCCTACGTTTTTGACATTGATTATAATTATAGCTGAGGTGAGATTGTCACTATAGATTTTGAACGTTTTTAATTACGGGAATTGGCCTTCTGATTAACTATCAATGTGGCTACCTGTCTAAAAAATGCCTGCCTCATTAATAAGTTTTTGTAAAAATCATGTCAAAAAATATTAACAATTTATTTTTCTTTGTTCAACAGATGCACCACCCTATTCAGATGAAGCCGGCTGACAGTGAAAACAGAAATGGTAAGTCATTTTCATAAGACAATAATAATATTTTTCGATATCATCTCTAATTTAGTTTCCAAACATGTAAACAAATGTGAGTTATTGGAAAAATGACTTTAATTCCTACATAATAAAGTTCAGTTTGCTACAACTTCAATAACAGTTTTATAAATTTTTCATTAGTATTAGTCACTCTGAAATCAACTTAATTCTCACTACGATAAAGATAATATTTGTTTAACTTGAAATAACATCAATTGGAAACTTGAATTTGAATAGACCATAGACACAAGGGTTATACCTACTCTGTCGAACAATTTGTTGCACAACTTCGGTCATCTGCATAGTTTTTGTCAAACTTTTTTGCTGAACATTAAAAAAAGTCTCTACAAATCTTCATTGGCAATATTGACCGCACTTTAGACACTGAAAAAACGGCCCCTCAGATGTCTAGGTACTGTTTGCACAAATCATTATAAAGAGTACCAAGGTCGGTGACGTAAAAAACGAAGAAACTGTGTGTTTGATAAAAGCTAACAAGATGGATGGTTATACAGGGTGTCCCAGGAAACCTGTACCAGCGAAGGTCCGTGGCCAGGGGACACTAATACCGATCGATTGGACCCCTATGTATGTTCCGCGATAATTTGTAGTTTTCGAGAAATTATAAGTTTCTCTCCAGCAGAAATTTTAACCTTGTGATCAAATTCTGAGCTACTAGTAGTTAGAATTTTAGAGTTTAGTGATTTACAACATGTGAATACACATTCTAGCCATAATACTGACAAAAAAAATCTCAAAGAAACACCACTCAGAAAAAGTTATGACTAAAACCGCCTGCAATTTAAAAAATCTAGAAATAAAACAAAAAAAATAATTTCTCGAAAACTACCAAATATCGCGGAACATACATAGGGGTTCAATCGATGGGTATTAGTGTCCCCTGACCACAGACCTTTGCTGGTACAGGTTTCCTGGAACACCCTGTATTTGCAGTTATAAGGCCGAGATCTGTAAACGTTTCTTAGCAGATGCTTTGGTTAAAACATGTTCTCGTCTCTATCTTGCACTGGTAGTTTGACAGTGACAGGAATAACGCTTAGCTTGAGAGTACGTACTAAGCAACGAATAAAGATCTCAGCCTCGGTGTAGTTTTGAAGATAAATCTTAGCTATCTTCTTGTATTTTTATATTGTAATGTAAACCGTACTTGGGTACCATAGGGTTGGATCGAGGTGGCTCTGAAAAAGGATGCCTGGAAGGATTTTGGGGGAGGTTTTTGCTCAGAAGTGCAGGCATACTTAGCTTAGTACTTAAAAGAAAAAGTAAACCACTAATCATAATCAGCCTATAATGTTCCCCCTGCTGGGACACAGGCCTCCTCTCGGTGAGAGGGAGAGGGCCGTAATCCACCACGCGGGCTCAGTGCGGGTTGGCAGATGTCACATGTCTGCGAATTTTTGGTTCTAGGACATGCCGGTTTCCTCACGATGTTTTCCTTCACCGTTTTGAGAGCAGTGGTGATGAAATAGTTTACACAAAGTAAAGCGCCTGTCTGCGTTCGAACCTACGACCTACAACTCGTAAGTCGCGGCCGTTACCACTTGGCCACCACTGCTTCACTTGGAAACCACAAATGAACGCCTGAAAACAGTCACGCAAGGAGTCTCCACAGAATTTGTGATATACTTGAGCCACTTTTCAAATTAGATGTGCCTGACTCCACTAGCTCACATGCTAATGAGTCACCGTAAGAAAACGACCTTCAAGCTAAGATAATAGATTATGTATGCATCCTAGAAATGATTGGTAAGGTCGCTTCTGTATGATCAGATATAAAACACATAATGTATACTGCGCTCGAGATTTAGTTTTCAAACATGTAAGCAAACGTTTGTTTTTGGAAAAACAACTTTAATGCACACGCACCAAGCTCAGTTTGCGCTACAACTTGAAACATTTTTGTGACTTTTCAATAGTGCTAGTAATTTTGAAATCAGCTTAATTTAAGCCTACAGGTTGTTATTCGTTTAAGTGGCAATAACATCAATTGGAAACATGGGTTTAGACAGACTTTAGGTACTACATGTGCCGTGGCAAGACTTAAATTATGTCGCATTGTAAAATCACTCAATTTTTCGACAAAATTGTGACATAATATGTCACGGTAGTAAGTACGCTCTAGTAGAGACCTTATGCACAGCACAAGTGTATGTGTAAGTACAGACGCAAGCACATCAAGCTACCCGAAACTGTCAAATGTTCCCAATCAACTTTGAACCTTATGATTTAGCGATAAAGTTGAAAATCTATTAAAGAAATTTTACAGATTGTGGTAGCTTGATGTGCTGGCGTCTGTACATACTACATAGTGTTGACTTTGGCGGTGTTTAGCTAAATATCGATAAGGCTAGTCTCAAGGACTGTATACGGAACGCATGACAAATTGATTCACCAGTTGCCCACCTATTACGTTAGGGCTGGGCCTCACTATAGTTTTAATACGACTATGAATAATTGTTTTGAATACTCAATTATCGATTATAATAACAAACATATTATTCATTCGTAGTCTTAGGAGAGAAATGAATTTTGATTCAATAAGTTCCCTCTCACTGATTATGCTCATGCTAAGTTTTCGGAGATGGCGGGATGAGCTGGACTCCTTCAACAAGAACTGGTCCTTAGCAGTTTTGAACAGAGAGAAGTGGAAAGAGAGTAGGGAGGCCTTTGCCCTGCAGTGGGACATCACAGGCTAATAATAATGTAATGTAATAATAAGTTTCTCAAACAAAATTGTATTCCGATCCTTCTTAACCGATTTAACATGCTTAAAAATTCATGATTGGTGCAAATTATTTTTTTTGCAATTAATTATCTCTAGTTGAAATAATTGTACTATAACATTTAATAAATTACAAAACACGTCAAAACAATGTTTAGTTAATGAAACTAAAAACTACATCAAGCGCGTTAAGCTTTCATCTCATAGTTAAACAAGCCCATCACAAACATAAAGCTCGCTTAACACAATTTGTTCTTCAAAACGAACAACTCTTCACTCAGTTAAACAAACGACGGTACCCCACAAATATTTCAGTGGAAGACAAACGTATAGAGTTACTCGCACCTGATATGTGTGAACGAGGCACGGAACCACGTGCGTGCTATGTCACAGCTTATCCACTGCGTAACGTAAAGTAGAGATTACAGTCGAGATAGTGGTACGCACAAGGGTGAACCTGACAGCTATGGTCGCCATAAAGACAGTAGTGACTGTCAGACTGACAGGACAGGGTTATACGCTTTTCTATACAAAATACGTCTTGCTTAATCAGCTTTTTTAATGTGACCACTGCTGGGACACAGGCCTCTGTGAGAGGGAATGGCCCGTAATCCACCACTCGGGCCTAGTGCGGGTTGGTAGATGTCACATGTTTTTGTATTGTTGGTTCTAGGACGTGCTGGTTTCCTCACGATGTTTTCCTTCACTGTTTTGAGAGCAGTGGTGATGAAATAATTTACACAAAGCAAAATGCCTGTCAGGGTTCGGACCTACGACCTAACAACTCGAAAGTCGCGGCCGTTACCACTGGGCCACCACTGCTCTCATACATATGTACGTCTCGTCCGCTGATATTCAACTTACAATGCACGCACACATACGCAACCCTGATTTGTATATAATTTTCAGGAAGATTGGCATTGTCTATTGTTATGCTTAATAATAACGTCTGGGCTATATTATAAGTATTAACTTTGTGCGTCGCAAGATTTGACTTTATGTCAATCCTTTCTTTGAAACGCGTATTGTTTTCAATTATGTGTCTTTACCTTTACAACGTCGGCACACATTAACACGTGGGATCGATACATTGTGATGTACCTACACGTACGTTTATGTAACGCTGTTTGACATTACTGACTGACTTACTCATAAACACACATCAAATCAGTGAAATGATGTTTGAAATGTTGCAAAGATTAGTATTATTTAGTAAATGGGAGAGAAAAACTGTAGAATATAATCACATAGCTTATGGAGCGTATGTGATTATTTTTTAATCTGATATTCTGAGCACATGGTTTAAGAATCTTATCGTGAAGACTTAATAAAGTCAAAAAGATTTTCCGTAAATTTTTAGTTTTTCTTTTTCTACTGTCCCACTGCTGGGCAAAGGTCTCCGCCCGATTTTCCAATTTCCTTTATTGTGCGTTCTCCAGCCAATTTTAATGTCAAAATTCTGGATTCACTGAAACGGAAAATGAAGATTTTCTAAACATAATAGTGTCGACTATGCGTTTAAATTAATTTGTTTCACACCTACAGGGATTCAGTTCTATAAAAACACAGAACATAAATCTTAAAATCCAGCAATAAATATCAAATAAAATGCGAGTAAAACGAAATAAAATTGCTAGTATGCAAACAATAGCATGTCGGTGCTATTTATATAAGCCTCGGATGGATTAGTGCTATCCTAACATTAAATCGTGCGCGCCAATCAAGAGGCGCGTGCGCACCGACGCGATGCAGTTTCTATACCGAATTGAGTAAATGAGGAAAATCTGGGTATAATAGCAACCTTGAATAGGTAAGTATTTATTGTTGAGCGTGGTCAGAACGTATGCCTGTTAGGTATGCAGGATTTTTTTATGTTATACGTTGTTTATAATAAGGGGCCTGCGACTAAGTAATAACGGCCGCACGGGTCCATCAAAGGTTAAGCTATGGTTGTCGATGTCGGTCCGTAGATGGGTGACCATAAATCACATACCTAAACCATAATTCAGTGCCTCGAAAAGCACGCTAAACCGATGGTCCCGAGTCGGGACCATCGCCGAATTTTTTGAACCTGAAATTAGAATTAGAATTTTAAAAAAATCTTCGAATGATAGTCGGGAAGTCGGGACTTCCGACTGTCATTCGTAGATCTTTTGTTTTAATTCTTGTTCAGCTGCATTTGGTTAGACTGGAAGCCGACCCCAATATAGTTGGGAAAAGGCTAGGCAGATGATGAGGTTGTTTGTACTAGGTGTATTTTTTTTTAATAAGGCACACTTTTTTATAAATAATCTACTGTTGAATTTCAAATGTTTATATTGGTACGGTTATCTCCGATACTAATGGGTAGTTACTGATATGGTTAAAAGCATTTCCTTAAGGAAGAATTTCATACATTAATACTACATAATATATCCAATGATAAGGGACTTCAAACATTCATGTTTTAATAGACCTACTTTTCAGTTTCGTTTGTCGAGTTTTTCACCATACATGACTCAACTAGGTAGGCAGGCACCTTACCTATCCACGTCAAACCGCGGACACCTTAACCGTACCTATACACACGTTAAAACACAGAGCACGTCCCGAGCACCACTCAAAGTGGCTGCGTGACGATTTTTAGAGTCCTCACCTAGTTCGATATTCCATCTATGTGACACAGTGTTCGCGTGTGTTGGGTGTTGGAGAGCTTGCAAATGAATAGATTTTTTGTCGCGAGTCGAATAACGCTCGAGATATCTAGCGTCTTATGTACCTAATCAGCTGATCGGAGATTGATAGAAAAACTTTAACAGCTGTTTTATTCATGTTTTTTTTTTGTTTACATTTTTCATAATCAGCAATGTAACTTGTTAATCGCGTTTAAGTTATTAGATCTGTCAAAATATTATTCATTACTTCTGTCTTGTGTTTAATAAAGCGGTATTACTGAGTCCCTAAATGGCACTCAGAATGCAATAACAGAGGAAACTGCGATATTAAACTATAAACACACAATGGACTCTTTAGAACTGCAAAGTAGTTTGTAAGACTACGCATCGGGCGTCCTCGGCCTTACATTGTGGCATTCATTGTGAAATGGCATGCATTCTATTTACCTTCGTTATGTACTAGCCACCTGTCAAAATAAACTTGACTCATATATACCACGCTTCACAAACCACTTGCATATCATTTTATATGTTCAAATAATATTAATACGTAATGTATTTCAAATTATTGTGGCTATACATTAATTTTATTGCAGTCGTAAAGAATTCGGTTTAATAGACGTTACTTTGTACATAGGCTGAGTTGAAAATCTGAAAAGATCAGCCACGTGACAACTGAAATACCTAGTTTTTCGAATCGATTAATTCTGACAGTTCGATGCATCTTCGATTTGCAAATCGATTATCGACTCGGCCTCGGATCGGCTTTTCGTTTTATTGTAGAAACTCAACCCTATTGTGCCGAGGACATTGACACTACATTTCAGCGTTAACACTGCCGCAGCCGTCCCAATAAAACATGCGATTATCATCCGCGTAGGTGTCTTGACGACTCAACAATGTTAACTTGGAACACAATAGATGCGATGCAATTGAAAACCGTATGACGCGCAGGACGGAGCTCATTAGCCACTGAAGTGGGGGGAGGGGGAGTTTAGGTGACACAACACCACGAGGAATGACTGATCGACCGTCAGAGCCGGCGCCCGCGCACCTCCGATAGTGTTCGCGTTTAGTTGTGTGTCGGCCGCGGTTGAATGCAGACGTGATCGCGGCATGTGATGTGAATGTGTTGTGTAGTGCTAAGGATGCGTGGTGAGGCGGGCGGCGCGCGCGGCAAGGCGGGGGTACGGACCAGCGGGAGCAACTATCCGCCCATCAGCGCCGCCTACTGGCTTCCTCCGTCGAACCCAACCCCCTACCATGTACCAGGTTCGCAGCTAACCCCCCTTCATTACTTAAACACGTGTATTGTTGTGTTGTCGGTCTGTCGGACCGTCCGTCGTAACGTCTGCCTTTATGCTCGGCTGGATTATCCTTGACATAAAGTGCTTCTATTACGATGCAATCGTACTACTGATTTTTTGTACGTCGTCTGCAATTTTTTTTTCCCATCCGAAACGGAAAGCGTGTCTGACATTGACCGATATGCCGACTGAAAAACAATACCTCTCCGCTGACGCAAGATATTATAACTCCGTGGAAATTAAGTGACATTTTGTATTTTTTAATTTTCTTTATTTTTGTCTCGCTCCGAGAAAATTGGAACGGACGGTAAATGATTAGTTTCGTTTAACTTTTAAAACTCTATTCTTGTTTTAATTTAAATTGATGTCTATGTAAATTCTTTAGACTGTACGTATTATCACGCCTCTGTGTTCTTTATTTAATTCAATGAAGAAAGCTGAGTTAAGTGCCTGCGATACTTGAAATCGATTGGGAATTCCGTCATTCCTAATCGGTGTGTGTAATTAACTCAGATGGGAAACGCTAACATTACCTCATGTCACAGCACTATTTATGATCTTGGCGCAAAGTGGCAAAGACAACGTTTTAGTAAGCTTTCGCACAAATTCTTAGAATAGCCGCCGTTTGTTGGAATACTAATCGATCGTCTCAAGGACGGCCTTTTCGTTAATGGGATTATTGAAATAGAATAGATAATATATAAAGTTAGATGGTTATTGCATTAGTTTCGTAGGAATCAATTTACGTTTTTGACTCTTCATTAAACCTTTTAATTGTAAGTATCATCTGAAATTTCAAGTTGAAGAATGGCTTTACGATTTTCACTATCCAAATCTATGTCAAACGTGTCTTCAAATGTTTATTCATTAAAGTGAATAAAACACTAAAGTTTGTACTATGACTCTACGGCCTACGAGACTACGAGACTCTCGCTTATGTATGCATAATAGGTAAATACAAGTACATAAATCATCTCTATGTAGTCACTTATTATGAGACGACACTAAACCTCATTATACTTAATTCTAAGACACAGAAATCTAATAAATATTTGATTTACCACTCTCATAGAACAGCTGACAGTAATGATGAACATAATATTGTATATTTATCTTCATAAGATTCTACTAAGTTACTGTCATTTCATGGAAACGGTTTCTGACGTTGTCTTAGGCTGCCTTGATATGAATGAATGTACCTACCCCACACTTGAAACATAACTTAAGTACAGTCAACAAAAGATATAAGTATTGTGCGGGTTCGAGCTAAGATGAGAGCTTTTCAATATAATTAAAAAGCGTTAAGCTTTAACCAGTGTATATTTTCAGGAGGACTTTACATTGTCATATTAAAACTAGCAATGACTCTACTAAACGAAAATACCCGATAAAAATATTTGACACACGCTTGAACGTTCGAATGGAACACGCCCTCAACGATGACCAGCCTGTACTAATAATAAAGGTAGGGGTACATAGTCTCTACATGAGTTACGCCCATCTTTGAATAATTAGTATTGCGGGATCGTCGGATATAGTTGAAGTTTAGTAAGCAACCGATGGATGTTCTCGAATAAAATTGTAATTTTATTAATAGAAAACAAACAGCTCATTTATCAAATTATATTTCAGTCAACATCATCCATCAGTTTCTTACTGAACTTCATCAATATCCGACGATCCTGCATACTTTTCTCTTTTGTTGACTGTACGTGATGTTTCATTAGTACTCAAGTATAGAGCTCAATGGTCTGCCACCAAGGCTATGGTAGAAGAGCTCGATAAGTTTGTCAAAGATAACTTCTAAATAGAAAGCGATTTTCAGGCAAAAAATAAAAACCTAAATTCACAAGCATATAAATGAATGAGTACAATGTACAAATACATTACACAGTACAAGTACAGTATATGACCATGTCTTATAAATGACTAATATGGTATGCGCTGAAAACTGAAAAGCGAACCAATAAATAAGCAACTTGGTAATCTGCAAACGAGAAAATCAAAATGTATGTAACAGCTAACAGCAAATCACATAACACTATTGTTAACCAAAGCCGAGAACTGAAATAAACATGTTTTGTTTCCTCCTTATTGCATTATCCTCGTTCGAACATCGGACCGTCAGGACACGACCAAAGTGGATGCGCGGTGACTAGTGCGGTAGCGGTCGTGTTGGCGGGCGCGATTAGGTGGCAACCATAGATTTAAATCGTATGATTCACGCTATCCCGTCAAAAGATGATCGATTTCCCGTTTTGTTTTGACACTTTTGACACACACAATGTTCCAGTAATTTCACTTGACTGTCATGGGAAATCCATATACGGGATGTGTAAACTCACTCTGCTCATTATTGACAATTTTCGCGCGACATAAGTGCAGTGAGGACAAATCTTTGGTGGCCACAGTGTATAGCTAGTTGCTGTAGCGGGCAGTAGACGGTAGACGTGTTTCAAATGACGGGGAAAAACTTGCTAGGTCGCTCAGTCCTGTCGCACTAGGCACCTGCATAGTCGCCAGACTATGGACGCAAATAGCGTTTCCATATACGTGTTCCCGATGGGATTTCCCATCATCAAAAATGACGAACTTCTATCCCTTATTTATCCCCTTTAGAGGTTGAATTTTCAAAAACCCATCCTTAGCGCTCACCTGCGTTATATGTATAGGAACTCTTGTGCACATTTTCATGCTTCGCCAGAGACCCAGCGGTTTAGGCTATGCGTTGTCTGTCAGTAGTGTATTATTGCATGAATGTAGATTTTGTGCTCGCCTTACCACCCGCGGTAGCTCCTCACCATGGACCGAACCTCACGCGTTTGACCAACACGTCCATTAATTACTCGTCTGTCAAATGTGAGGTTATATTTAACACTCGGTTAGAAGTAGCGCTGATTGAGATGCGGATGATGGATCTATGTACCATCAACTGCTAGTACTAGAGATAGTGACGTGGAGTGCTCTAGATGAAATGTCATTACCATTTATTTTGAAGCAGTCTAGACGGTTGTGAGTACTGAGAATGTTGCTACCAGGATGCATGTGACGCTGCGGGAAATCTCCGTGAAAATTATTTTTTTGTTTAACGCGAGACGTAAATTATATCATAGCCTGTGATAAAGTCATAAAGAAATCACAATGATTCGCCCAGCCTATCCAGGGTTCTTGTATACCTAGAATTTGCATATGGGTAGAGCTTCTATATTTATAACGATGGATTTTTCCTGTATCGTTGGAGGCAGGCATCTCCATATACAAACACACGGTACTCGGGACAAAATATTATCTCTATGTAGCGTACAAATATTTGTTGAACCGGAGCTCCAAAAAACTGAATATGTGCACTGTGCCGGCTGATAACCGGCAATCTCATATAATAAGGGGCGAGGCAATCAATCAAATCCAGAGTCCAGGCCGCTGCTGACAAAATTTCTAATGGCAAAACCAAATACCCTTTCCCCGACCGAACGAACCGAGGAACTCAGGTCACTACGCTCGGAAGTCGCTAGCGATCACTAGACCAATCAAGCAAACGCTTTAAAAGTTTAAAGCAATTTATAAGTCTTTGTAGACCAAAATTGAATTATACAGCTCAGAAACGTCCCGTTGATTGATCGGGTCAAGCGTCTGGATGCGTTCGGTTAGGTCATGTTTTATTGAATTCTTTCATCAAATCGTATCGTGCGTGAATGAGTGAATAATTTGAAGTTATACTCGGTAACTTTTGAATAGGTTTCGTTCCAGAATTAGTTTCTGAATTGAGAGTTTGAAATTGAGTAGGTACTTGTCAAACTCTACTTTAGCATTACATAGGTGAAAAACCACGCCAAATCCAAAATTGATTTGCAAAAATCTTTTAGTTTCGCGGGCTACATTTAGGGAATCACCTTATATAGTGCTGAAGTATGAGTGACGAAACGGCAGCAGGGTATCAGATGTGGAGCTATGTCGCAAACTATACTCCACATCCTACCCTCTGTGTCCCAAAACTTACAATCAAAGTGTCCTCTGCGCGCTGCTACTGATGACGCCGTGGAAGTGGCGAAGTTTTCACCCAACAGTGTTTGAGAAAATTCGTGCCCGCGACACGAAGAAGAAAAAGAAGTGTTGAACCAGGCATGGACAAGTTCTCAACTTTAAATTCTCAATTCAGAAACCAGCACCCTAATTGCGTAACACACTATCAATCGGAATCTGAATCATATTGAAGCAAATTGCTAATCCATTGCTTCATAAGTTCGAAAAATTTGTCTGCTCAACACGTAAATCACGCAATGAATGTTGTTGAACTGTCAAAAGGAATCCGATTCTGATTGATAATGTGTTACGCAATTGCCCTGCAGGTGCAGGAATGGTGAAGAAAACATGTGATGATACTCGTAGTTGGTCAACCAGTCTACAGAACAATAAAACATTTCTAGAATAGGATTCTTAATTTCCTAACATTGCAAAGACTCGAAGTTCAATTGACCGTCTTATCGTGTCCAGGAGATCTCTCCTAGACTAGCATTGGATGGACTGGAGGTTAGAGTTTCTTAGTAACGAGATATCAATCGGCCTATCCTACTTCTGAAGTGAGGCTATTAGTTATTCAAGCAATAGCCCCATAGACTTTTCTGTGTTGCTTTCTCCGACTATTGTGAAGACATGTGACCTATCACTATGTATGTCTTTAAGTCAGCATTTTTTTGGTTTACAAAGTTGTAATTTAGACACGCTTTTGTCATAACTGACTGCCTGAATGTGACTGCCGCTATGGCCTAGTGGTCGCAAGCGTTACTGCTGAATATGAGGTCCTGGGCTCGATTCGGTCGGGCAAAGTCGTTGGGTTTTTTCTATCTGGAATTTCTCAGTAGCCCGAAGTCTGGATTTGTGCCCGATTGATGGCAATAGGCTCACCCCCTATTACATGGGACTTAAACATAACCAGGTCCAGTTCAGCGTCAGGCACTAGTTGTCTGGCATTTTTGCTGAACTGGGCATTTTTGGCGCAGCCGTGAGGTCCACTTTCCATCTAATTTCTTACATCGGACTTTACACTTTTTTATCTGATTTTTATTTGTTTTTATCTGATGTATGGCTCTGGTGAATTCTGGTGTGCTGTGTGTCTTTTAGTATGTGCTAAATAAATGTTTTATTTTTTCTCCTTTTTTTATAACCGCCGAACAGTGGGTGTACTACCTACAGATTCACTACTGCCTATCCCTTCGGAGGATACAGGCGTGATGTTATGTTTGTTACTTCTGATAAATAATTGTTGTTGTCAAATGTAATGTCGTTGTCACACATCTACCAAAAAAAACAAATCAATTACGTATGTATTAACTAAGTATCTCCTTTCCACAGTTTCAGGAGACAAATTCCAAACCGCCAATTAATTTGAATTGCTAATTGATCTTTCAACTGTGACGTCACCCGCATTATTTGGCATGCAAGTCTTCATTCGTTCCGAATCGACAGCGCTTCGTAATCAATGAATTTGGTTACACAATCGTTACATTATACCTACTAGCTACACAGTTGCATTTCAGGCGATGCATTGCATTTATATACGAATATACGTCGTAATAAAATCAGTAATGAAGCTAAATATAAATAGCAAAGTTAACAACACCTGCACGCGTAGCATGACGACGTTTTGTCGATGGAAGAATAGACAAAATGACACATTGCCATGCTTAGACGCGTAGAATGCGTACAAATGTTTCTACAATCTGTCATTTTGTCTATTCATCCGTCGACAAAACCCGTTTCTACGGTGGTCATGCTACGCGTGCTGAAGAGGCGGTTTCTTCTCTCTAGAAGCCTGAACACTGTTAAATAGGACCCAGTTCCAGAAGCCGTATCTAGAGTTCGTAGGAAAAATACTTACTGATATGATAACTTGGAAATTCTATAGGTTTGATGCAATAAAAACCGACCGCCTTGAATGGTTCGTTAAACACTATTGTTATTGAAATACATTTTTTACATATTATTATTAGGTACAAATAAATATGTAAATACAATAGAAGTACATATAAATATGAATTCAATTCTTTGAACTGCTGAGTATTAAATACATGAATTGTTAATTGCAAGTTCAGATCGACTCCAAAACATCTACACTACACACACACAGACACCCTCACCGCTGACTACCTGCAGTATTGTCCCTCCTTCTCCTCTTTATCCATCCAAAGGTTATCTGTAAAAGATGGCTTTTAGCGATAAGACTGCCCATTGTGTCACCCCATGTAAAATGCCTACATTTATATCTGTAATTTTTATGGTTATGAACACCATAAAAATTACAGATATAAATGTAGACATTTCATATTGTTACTAGCATTTTGAGTCCTTTGTTACTTGTAATTAAAATATTAAAAAAAATATATATACAGGATGTCTGGTAATTAATGGACAACCACTTAAGGGGTCATTGTACATACTCGTATTATTATAAACAACTTTTACTACGGGACCAAACATGAAATCGATCGCGAAAAAAAATCAGTTGTTCCCTACATTTATGTTCGCATAACTCCTCAAAATGTAGGAAACTGCTGATTCTTTTTTTGCGATTTCAGGTTTGGTCCCATACTAATAGTTATTCATAATGATAAGTACAATGACCCCTGAAGAGGTTATCCATTAATTATCGGACATCCTGTATATAAAGAGCATTCTATCTATCTATCTAGTTGCTGCTGAACATGTGCCATGATTAATTGCAGTGTTCTTTGTGGATATTATAAGAACGATTAGTATGGATGTTTAGCTCGTAGATATGATGTTTTAGCTGCCTCTCTACCTTCCTCACGTCTAAATCAAAACGCATCACGATTGTCATCAGCCAGCACACTTCCAAAACAACCGGCTTTGTATCAACATCGGTAAACAAAGTCTGCATGACAATCGCATTCCATTGCTGCATGTTTGCATGATCCGCCGTCTGTCGCTAAATAAATAAACAATGAACATCGAAAGAATCCTTCACCGATGTAAACATTATGATATTTGTAATGACAGTAATGAGTGAAGCATTTTATTGACTGTGGTTGGACGTTTAGTCATACTGATATTGTATGGTTTTGTTTGTTATTGGTTTGGTATGTGTAGCAACCTAACAACTCCTCCATGTAGTCTCTAACTCATGAGTTGTATCGAGTATAGTCTGATAGGCCTGTATCTATTATTTAATTATAAAACTGATTAATAATCAATAATCAAGCTGAAAGGGTTTGTTTGTTTGAACGCGTTAATCTCTGGAAATGCTAATCAGATTTGAAGAAATATTTTTGCAATTGATAGCTCAAACTCTCAAACTCAAAGCATTTATTTCAATTAAACCATGTACAGGCATTTTTGAATTATTGTCAAAATTAAATAGTCGGTCAGTTAGTCAGAAAGTTGAAGCTAGTTGCCCATTCCAAAACGTAGATCTGTATGGAGAAGAACGGGCAAGAAACTCCATGACACTCTTTTTAAATCAAGATATTACAAAATACTGGGTACATTATTTTTGTTGCTTCTATAAGTGAGAACAATGTAAAATAAAAAACACAAATGAAGAAACAATTCAAAATATAAGATTAAAAATAAGCCTTGGCAGTTCCAGTCTCAACCGACGGCGCCCGTTCACGAACATGACGCCTACTTCTTGACAGGCTATTAACATCATGGTATAACCCTTAGGAAAAAGAATAAAGAACGCTAAGCGAAAACGAACTGGTGGCCTACCATGATTTATTATTTATTTAATACTTCAAGCACAAAAATGTACAGAGGCGGACTTAATGCCATAGGCATTTTCTACCAGTCAACCTTTGGGTGATCTAATTAAGAACGATTCAAAAACAAGACATTTCAGTTTAGGTTCCTAAACTGCATCGCTTGAGCTGCTCTATTGACGTCATGGTACCAAACATGTATGAATGAAACCAAAACTTGCGACTTAGTTTGGGACATTCGCTGTCAGCAGATGGCACGGCCTAAACTGAATCGTTAAACTGACGTCATGGTACGAATTAGAAGAACAGTTCAGTTTAGGTCCTAAAATGGATCGCGTTAAGAGCTTGTGGTAGGCCTCCTGATAGCGCGGACAGGTGATCGGGGGAACAATAAACAATAACTCTTCAGCTCTTCAACTCTCAGCACTTCATCTAAGTCTTTACGGTTAGATTTTTACAGAGTAGTTTGGTTTATACTAAGTACCTCGTGATCGTAATCCGAATGCGGCACAAGATCACAGTAGCTTGGGCATTTCGTTTTCTTAATATTAATTCCACTCAAAATTTCAAATAATTGATCAATAGAAAATGTGTACACTTTTCTGTAATATTTCTTGTATATGTCATAAAAAACACCTACTTGCACCTGCTTCTATATTTTATAATAAAAAAAATAAACCATTGTTTAAAAGAAATAATAAAAGTTTTAAAATAAAGTACGAGTAGGCACCATGAAACATTATAATTTGATAAGACCAAACTATTCAAATTATTACATAAATTATAAATAATCACAATCAACTTGAACAATTAAATACGAAATAATGAATCAACATTAGTACAAATCGTAATACGATCACTTTCACCATAAACGCTGATGCAAAATGTTAATAATATGTTTCGTACTTAATTAATATACTCATTATGTGAGCAACGATGAAAGTAATGTCGGATCGTCAATGTGAAGCCGGTAATTTGTTAATTGAGTAATGGATGTAACTGATAATTAATTACAAACGTATGTAGTCTACTTGTGTAACATGGCGAATTAATGCACTTGGTATGTGTGTACAGTCACGAGCACTAATATGTCAACACTTGGTAACTTTCAATTACGATTTTATCGTGAAATAACGAATGCAACGTTGAAATACGACACTTTACATAAACCTATGGGTTCGAAAATACTATGTTCGCAATAACATAAAATTTAATTCAAAAATAAAGGAAAAAATCGCCTTTGAATAAAGCCAAGTGTATACATACAAGCTTATGCTCGTGACTGTACCACAGATGTATGTTTTTTAGTTCAATTTAAAAATCATGTAAGTTGTATCATGAAAACGAACTGTGATAAATTAATTTGGAATTTCATAACCATCTGAAATATAGGTATTATTGAGAATCATTGCCATGTAACAACAGTTATCAATAAAAGACCTTGCCTGCATCTGAGAAGAACTGTAGAATACGGGTGCTATTCTTTATTAATCACTGCTATTAAATATTTATTAAATCCTTTATTAGTTCTGATAAATATATACAGATTGGTAATACAGGTAGCCTTAGTTTTCAATCACTCCCAAACAATTTTTCAAAGTACCTATGATGTTTATGAGTTGGTTCTTAATCTAGAAATTAGGTACTTAATGCTTCTGCGACTTCCATTTAAAGTAAAATAGTGCTTAGTGCTTTGGCGTCTGAAAAACTGCACCAAAAAACATGTCCGGATCCAATTTGCACCGAAGCTCCATCCGTTAACTATACACGGGAACACAGCCCGTTTCCATTGTTCGACGATAAATTAGAAATCTCGGCAAGCGCTGGAATCGTTACAATTAGTCGGCGTTTCTAGTTTAGCAGTCATGGCACAGATTAAAGAGAATAGATGCATCACAGAGCGCTGCCGATTAAATACGACTAGGTAGGGATGGCACGCGTTGGGAAGCTTTTGTAGCCAAGCAAGATGTTTTGGGTGGTTTAAAATTAAGCGACATTGCAAAACGATGACCAAGTTTGTGTCTCAGTAAAAAAATATATATTTATTTATTTATTTACCCTCTTACTAATAAACGTTGTATAGCGTCTGTATATTTACACAACGCTTTGTCTTCTTCTTTCGACAGTCAAATTACTGACGACTGAAAGAGAGAAATCGGTGTGTAACTATTCATCTGATATAATACGTTTATTAGTAACGGGGTTAGAATAACCACACCAACTGTGCACTGTCACTTACAATTCAAATTCCTTCACATCTAAAATGTGCATTTTTGTAACCATGCAAATATAACAGGTACTCGTATACATGACATTGACATATGAATATTAGAGACAAAGGAGAAAAGATAAGTGTCTAGTAGACCTAAAACTAGAACACTACAAAAAAAAATATATATATACGCGTCGACTTGAGAACCTCCTCCGTTTTTTCGACGGTTAAAAATAAACCAATTTGTGCTACATTAGACGTGCACTGTTCGTACTGTGTAAATAGAGGCAACGTCTGTTTGAAGTGAAACTCACGGAAAATATCAATAAGGTACTCCCGTCAAGTTGGACCGTTCATTATGTTATTATTATTTTATGCTTTTGAATTCATAGATTTTGAAATGACAGACTATGAGATGACAGATTTAATCAAGATTTGTGCTTAAATAAATCATCTCATTGTAGAAGGCACTTGTGTTGCATTACCTGTGGCTCTACTCTTGGTTTTACGCTTGGTTTATAGATATACTAGCTCAAAATGACTCTGTAAATCTGTAGACAAATGAACCACTCATAACGTTTGCACAATAATTCCATAATAACCACATTTAACTACTTTAGTGCAGGTCATTAGCACCTAAGTAATGTTTCATAATAGTTGTGGTGTAATAAAAGTGATATAATAATTACCTACCTATGTAGAATGACCAGTAATGTAGGATTTACACTTCAGTAACAGGTTTTCTAGAAGTTTGAATTTATAAAATAAGTATATTTTTCATTATTAATATGCGTAAAATTATTTTTTATTTATTTTCCTCTTTAGCAACTGAGCAAAAAATTTTAATACCGTATTCAAATATTTGAATGACTTACAGTTTTCCAAATAATAAACTATAAATAAAATATTTGTGTATCTGACAACCCTAACGTCGAACATTGCACCGGCTAACGCGACACATCGCACCAATTCGACATTTTACCGTGGTTAAACTGTTATGTTTACACGGCTTGCTTAGTACGCACGATACAGTCGCGCGTCAGTTCGCAGCTGGCAAGGTATGCAAACGTTAAACACACATCCGTTGTAGTAACATGGGAAGGATCGATAGAAGTGCGTTGTTGCCATTCGGAATTATTACCGAAGCTTTACAACGAATTCGGGGATTAACGTGAAAAAATGCAATTTCTGTTGAATGCTAAACGATTTGGATTTTAATCACTTTTTCAATACAGACCTCAGTGAAGTCCAATTGTACGAGTTACGGGGATATTAAACTGTTAGTATTGCTGAACTGCATGTAAAACATTTTTTATTGTTTACTACATCTGTTTGTAATTTTTGTGTTGCATTTCCCCTTGTCATCGCCAATTTATTTGGGAGTCCTCTTCTTCCAGAGGTACACCTCTGATGCACCATTTAATTTACTCCCATACTTGATGGCTTAGCAACCAAAACTGTATCTTGGCCTCCAAAACCTGAGAATACATGATCGATCTTTAAAAGTTTTTCAAAATTCTATTAGGTGTTATTTTTCTTAAGGTCTTTCATCTCCCTACAGCTTGAATGGGTTTCTTTTAGTCCTTGTATGATAATGCAAGCTTTATAGATACAATTATAGGTGATCCTATAATCGCTTGCAGACGGGAAGCTATAGCGTGGTCTAAAATACCATATTGTACAAAAAGTTAAAGCGTTAGGCGTTAGTCACAGGCGATGTTTGAACAATGGATCCATGTCGTAATGTTTGTTTTAGACCTTGTGTGTGTGTGTGAGCATTATCAGTACCTGCATATGCATACACTCGACGGTAAAATTATAATACTGCTTAGTAGACTCGAGCTGTTTGTAATTTGTATTTGAGGATTTCATTTATTTTTGATGCGGTTCTATAATTAGTTGATTATGTTCTAAATGGTGGAATTTGGTAGATTTTAGAAGAAGCTAGCAATTTCTCTATGCTCCGTGACCATTATCAACCACAGATTTGAAAATTCTTTACCCATATTATGGTCACACTAGAAAACCCATACTGAACAAGGTAATGGCCAGACCCATACACCACACACCATATCAAATAAAAACCAGTTGTCATCAAAACTATTTATAAAAAGTGTAATACAAACAAAATGCTATAAAACAGCGTAACCATTGTGACCGTAACTTAACGCCGACGACACGTTTGCGTAACGACAGACGACACTTGAACAAACACGAATAGCTTTCAGATAATGGCTGCGTTATATTGAATATTAAAGTGTTGAAAGTAAGCACCATAATCATAATTGTAGATTATGAGTGTGACTATAATATCTAGACAAAATCAAACTGGTTACTAATTTAATTTATATTTTTTTTAATTTTTATAAATTTATTTTTACATTCTGTGACTACAGTAACACACACTTGATAAAACTCTAGGAAAATCATCTACTTTTACAATATTTGTAAATAAGTGAGCACCAAGTATCTATCACTCAATTGATTTACCTGTCATTGCTTTATTTTTAATTCTTTTTAACTTTTGTGGTAGACTAATTTTATTCTAGGTGCATCGTCTTCACATATAACTATATAATGAATGTATACAAAACCTTGTAAAACATTTTGAAAGAGTAACGGTGGAGTTTCTTGCCTATTCTTCTCCATACGAACACTACCTTTAGGAAGGGGCGACTAGAATCAATTCTATTTTATTGTAATTTTTGACGTGCCTTTAATGTGCCTATTTGAAATAAATGATTTGACTTTGACTTTGAATACTGATATGTATCTAGTTGAGACTTGAAGCCAACCCCAATGAAGGTAGGGACATAAGAAACATAGAATATGATGAGGCTAGATCGTTATATGAATGTGCGTATATGCTATATATGCACCCTTGTTTGTAACAGTAGGTAATTCAGTAGAATATATGAATGGTGTTGTCTAGTATAAAAGTGGTGCCGATGAAGTCAAATGGATACCGTAATCGTGTTTTACTTCAATATTTCCGGGGTAAATGCTTAGTAGATACTAATTTGTAATACACCCGGTTTTAGGTTCAAAATAAGAACTGCTAGGAAGGTCAAAGTTTGAACCTCGCCAAGAAATCTATTCAAAACAAACCACATACTTAATTGCATTATGGGATTATACCCTTTTACCAGGACCTTAGAAACCATAGCCGTTAAACGTCATACTCGTAATGAGGCACGCAACACTTTGTTCAAACATGCGCCCGCGTCGCCTACTGATAACGATCGCCAGATTACGGACAGTACCGAGAAACAAGGCGATGTGTGAACAACGGGATTAACGCGTCGTGACATTTTTTTAGATATCAAGTCCTGAGAAATTGTAAATTGGATTAAGAATGAAATTAGAGATGAATATTAGAGGTTAGTCTCGCTGTGACATTGATGTTGTTTATCAGTCTTGTTTTGGAAATGGTTTATGATTCCGTACTGTCTAGCATTATAATTTTATAGTTAAAGGATACTCCATTTTATCTACCCACTACAAAACTTTTAACCAAGTACCAAATTTAAAGAGACTTGTTATTAAAATTGAAGGTTGTGAGACTCCCACTAAACAACGAATGAAATGTAAAAGAAAATAATTGTTGCAGAAATGATCTATCTATCAGAAACTATCCGTATTCACTTTAACTTTTATAGAAAAGCATCACAAAGCGCGAAATTAGCATTCACACAACATAACAACGCAGGTGTCCTTTCAGAATCACAATTCAAAAAGTTTACCCAATCCGGTCGCGTCAACCGTTCACTTCCCGTAACCGGAACCGTATCAAAAACTTGAAACGTTACGGTTACGACATACGACGCATGTGGGGACTGATTCATGATACACCGTACGCAAACCGAATAAAATACGAAGGTACACGAAGCATTGATGTAGTTACAATGATGATTTTTGTAATTTCCAATAGTTGCTGCACGAAGACACTTAAGTCATCCGACTGACAAACACAAGGCTTTTGAGCTCATCATATCGGTCGCGAACCTTCCACTACCAAATAGTAGGCCTCAAAGGGAGCTAGTAAGTCATACAGTATGCTGCTAGAGAAATCTTTGTAGATTCAGGCGTAGCATATTGTATAATGCAACTGATTAACGAGCAAAAATCCTTGGCGTGCCCCAAGGATCTATATTAGACCCACAACAGAATAATTTCTAAAAGAAAATATTAAAAGTATGAACTTCATACAGTTCAGCATTAACTCTACGAAACATGCATCAGGGTTTAATTGTACAAAATCCACTTGAAACCGTGATCTACGCCGTGACGTGTGTATTTCTAAACTCACTAACGACCTTCTAAGCGTGGTTGGTTCAAACAGTCAAGTTTTAATTGAGTTGCAAAACAAAAGACGGGACGGATGCCACTGTCCTGTTCCCCCCTTAACACCCTCCCCCCTTTTCGTAGTAAATGCGGATGTCTGTGACTTGAAGCTAGAGATTTACGATCCTAGGAACGTTGTCTGAATGCCTGTATGCAAGTGATGTGTGCCTAACAAAAAGTATGGAAAAGCGGAAGGTAATTTTAATAGGACAGTGGAATATGTAAGGAAGTTTGTTGGCGGGTTGTTTTATTTACAAGTGGAATGAATAAAGTTAAGCCATATGTAGCTGTGACGTATGAATTATTTTCGAGAAAATAATTTGTGGTATAAAATTACTTTGGCATTTTTTAACTATCTTGAAGTAATTATTTATGTAATTTTGAAAAGTACCGTCATTCTTGCTGTGAGCTTTTAGTAGTTAAGTGCATTTATCAATCCTGATAACATACCGCAATCGTCCTTGATAAATGACAAATAATAATTATCAGTGTAATCTACAAGTACCGCACAAAATGCTTTGCAAATGATTTAAACATAAACCAAACGACTATGCTACCAAATAATATTACGAATTTACACTTATACGTGTTTGTTCACTTCAACCTCTAAACACAATAGATACAAAAATAAAAACTTCTGTAATAGATGATACATTCGCTTGCGCTTGATCGCTTGCGCTTTCGATTTTTCGGTTGCAATAAAATACGATTTGACATAGTTTCCTGGAACAGCCCGCATGCAATGTGACGTCACGTGCATGCCTATGAGCTTGCATGACGCAAAATGTCCTAAGTACTATTTACAACTATATGGAATTTTGACGTTTACTATGAATTATTAGACTTTTATTTTTATAGCCTGCATATTATGGCGTTGGACGGCTTGTAAATGCCACGAGAATTATATGCAGTTTAATTTTCTTAGAAATATTGCTCATTGTGTGACTGGTATTTTCTTCTGTTGGCCATGATTCAATTACATTAGTATGTTCGGTAAAAAATCTATAGCATTTTTTCAATACCCTATTTTGTTTGTTACGACGTCCTAATGATTTTCCCACTCATCAACGTGTATTTCGTCAACCCTATTCGAGTAAACTCCTAACTTCTAAATGCACAATACAGACAAAATTTAAAGCTATCATCCATCAATAATTTCACGCCTGCTGCAAAACAAAAACCCAAAAAACTGTGAATGCGAGTCATGCTTTTTTCGTCCAAAAAACTATTTGCGCCTGACGGTTGTCGCGGGCAGGCGTCGTCGGGAGGCACGAAACGATCTCCAGATCATTATCAGTGGTGCTTCCGTTCTATCAGTTTACCTAGGAGTAGGAGCAAGCTGGCAACGTGTACTTTGATGTAGTGCTATGTAGGGAGATGAGCTGAGCTGAGCGTTGCTAAGCGTTGTTTTTTTTTTTTGTAAGTAGCAGATTTTTTTGTTATTAAAGTTTTCGGGTGTATAAAATAATTAAAAATTTATTCAGTATTAAAAAAAACAAAAAAAAAATGAAAATAAAATATTTTTCATATTATTCATTTTTTTTTATATAAATGTAATGTATTTTAATAATTGAGGAGTGTCTTAAATATATCGAGAATACCAGTTGAAGGTTTATTTGATATGTAAATACCTAAATCGTGATATATTAACGTACGTACGAAACCGCAAGCTTTGTTTGCTTACAAATAAGGATATGAGCTATTTACTTATGTATTTTAAAAGTATTGCTCGCTTTTCATCGCAAAATAAAAATCCATGACGCAATATCAATAGATAGCCCCACCTCCTGATGGCAAACTAAATAAGTAAATAGAACCTTTTACTTTGCGGGATTTAAAATGTACACAAAGTTCTCTTAGCTCACGGTAGGACCATGTCTCAAAATCCAGCGATGCGCCTTATCAGACCACCTCTATTGGCAGAACCAACATGGCAGCCAAGCCAAGTAATTTAATATCTGCCGATATCATAGAACTTGAGTGTTTTGTAAACTCTCGAGTGGCCAGTAAGGGGCACCATTGTCTAGATTGAATTCCTTTAGTACGGAAGATTAGATAATATTATAATGGTACGTAATATTTATAGTTCGGAGGTCGAATTAACTTCTTTGTTTAATAATTGTTTAGAAAGGAAGTACATTTAATAGTAACAGTTGCGCTGTTTGACTACCGAATAGAAATAGAACAAGTCAGGGGAAAATTTGCGTCACATCCACGCAAAACGGCCATCGCTCAGCATAATGCTACGAAACCTATGCGAGACAGAAATCTGAAGAAACAGAATGATGGATCAGAACCTGTAGTCGGGCAGCTAAAACTTGGGTTTGGTTAAGTCCTTGGTGGTTTAGCTAAATAATTGTTTTTATAGAATAGGAATACTTTATCGATAGGCTTTTGAATCTAACTCATTAAAGTACAGACGCCAGCACATCAAGCTACCCGAAACTGTCAAATTTTCCCAATCAACTTTGTACCTTATGCTTTAGCGATAAAGTTTAAAATCTATTCAAGAAATTTGACAGATTGATGTGCTGCCGTCTGTACCTCACTTTCCTATTTTAAGCCGAAAGGTGCTGAAGCTGACCCTGTCAATTGTTACCAATAGGCAAAAGGACAAAAGGCCTTAAAGCTAGTAAAATAAAATATGAATACAGCAAAATATGTTATTGTGGTCAACCCGAAAAACCGTACATGAAACCGCCAACTACTACAGAGCATACAAAACAGCTTTTAAATTACACCAGCAGTGTCGAGTGGAAACCGCGGGTACATTTTATTGGATGTTTTATAATTATGGGGAAAAGTTTATGCGATAAATAGTACAAAATAGTTAATTTAAACAATAGTTTCTACAAAGTTTAATTGAAATAACTGCAGACCTGAAAAGGGTCATTGTAGGTACTTATCATTATGAACGACTTTTAATATTTAACCAACACTGAAATGCTGAAAAAAATATCAGCTGTTCCCATCATTTTATCGAGTTATATACTTCCATACGTATAATTATTAAAGTGAAAACTTCTCTAGGATGGGAATAAACCATTGAACTCGCGACACTGTTACCGACACCGCGCTACATTCGGATGTGTTCGGCTGTCTTCGGGATGTACTCTGTTTTAATGTATTTCCGATGTGTCAGTAAGTGATGGCAAAGTATTCTGTTTGTGTTTTGTTTATATGACGATTCAAAATATACACACGTAATTGTTCAAGTTTTCACTTCTGTCGGCACTCCCGGAGTGTTATAAACTAGCAGCGCCCCGCGGTTTCACCCGCATAAATTTCCCGTGGGAATATCGGGATAAAATTACGTCTTTTCCCGGGACTCAAACTATCTGTATAGGTACCAAATTTCATCTAAATCGGTTCAGCGGTTTAAGCGTGAAGAGGTAATATTAGTATGGATTCGAAAGAAACGATATTACCTTTCTACGCCTAAATGTCTGAACCCATTTCGATAAAATTTGGCAAGGAGATAGATGGTATCCTGGGGAAGGACAGAGGCTACTTTTTGTGCCAGTAGCACGTTTCCGTGGGATAACTTCCGACACGCAGGCAAATCCACGGTTAGAAGCTAGTGCGAACATAAATGTATGGAACAGATGATTTTTTCGCAATTTCAGGATTTTCCCATAGTAACTAGTACTATTCAATAGGTTCCAGTATTTCATTTTGTTTATCCCATTCCTTTGCTCGAGTCTCCCAGTAATTAGAACAAGGAAGTTTCCTGCTAGATAAAGGTTTAGTTAGCAATGTTTGGTAGTTAGTTTGTGGTCGCTATTATGATTTTTAACACAGAAAAATGCTGCTTTTAACTGAAGAGTTACTCTTGACTTTGTTAAAATAAAGCATACAATTTTCGACCTCGAAATATTGCAAAATGGGTATTTTAAGGGCTGGAATCATTCAATCAAATATTGCGGCATCGACAATGACCGAAGTTAGTACAGACGCCAGCACATCAACCTACTACAATCTGTCAGATTTCTGTAATAGATTTTCAACTTTATTGCTAAAGCATAAGGTTCAATGTTGATTGGGAAAATTTGACAGTTAGGTGTAGGTTGATGTGCTGGCGTCTGTACAATGCGGAAACCGTTTGAGCTGTAACTTTACGGGAAATACACATATTGTTCCGAAATCAAATAATGCAAGTTGCAAATAATGCAAATAATGATTAAAAGCAGGCGGTTCTACTTAAAATTCCTGAAAAGGTCATCATAATTGTCATTAGCAACCTTGTTCCACCCACCGCTCCTTCTCCCGTCCGAAAAGGTTTATATCGATCAGTCGGGTTCTAACACGGATACTGCAAATCCTTGCCTGCAACTGACGCCACTAAATTCTCATACACGGACGAGTTTCAGTAACAATCTGAAGGGAAATCGTCGAAACTATTTGTCGTTGGATCTGCATACTTGCCGTTTACGGAAGAGTTGGAAATTGATGGCCACCGCCGCGGGCGACTTTCGACTTTGATAAGACATTGTTTGGCCACGCAAACAGCGTTGCCTAGCTCGTATTTATACCGTTTTGGCATGCAGTTTTCGCACGCTATCCTATCGCATTGAACGGAAAGTTGATAGGTAGAATTACATAAATATTGATGGTTATAAATAGTGATATGTTGATGCATATTTTACAATCAAAACAGGTTATAAAACGATTATTGACAGATTTCAGTCTTTCAGTCAAAATTAAAACGCGTTTCCTCTATTCAAAATCAGTTTCACGGAACGCAATGTAAAAGTCAAATCATTTATTTCAAATACAACACATAAAAGGCACTTTTGAACGTCAACATTAACAAGAAAGTAGAATTGATTCTATACACCTTTTTTTTTTTTTGGATGGGAAATCATCTAATGACTCCTCCCGCTCTGGGTGGAGCGGATACACCTTAGTTAATTATCTAGAATAACTACAAAAAAAGATTTTTTTAAATAAAAATGCTTATTTCAATTACAAAGGGTATTTAGTTAGATACATGTTATTGGAGATCACCTTTTAAGCAAGGAATCACTTGTGTTAGGAAACTCCACGCTCCACTTGTAATTTTCTTAAAGGGATCACAAAATAGAAACACAGTAATGCAAAGTAGTTATGACCGATTAACAGTTTTGACTGGTGACACTTACAGTTACTGATTTTAGTTGAAAAAATTTTGTTATTCAACAAAAAATATTTTAAATTTTATTATAAGTCTGTTCATACGGTTAAAATCGCTTAACAATTTGCAGTTGATCAACTAAAATCAAACCGTGTGGACCTGCACCGTAACTGTGTACATATATCAATCTCAATCTGAATGATATTGAAGGATATTGCTAATCCATTGCTTCATATGTTCGAAAAATGTGTCTGCTCAACAACGTAAATAACGCAATGAATGTTGTTGAACTGTCAAAATGAAACTCATTGCTACTCACAATGTGTTACGCAATTACCCCGCTGGTATTAGACAGCTAAAAAGCCATAAATATGTGACCTTATTTAAGAACAATTTACAGTCTAACACTAAAATATATAAATTAGATACAAGTATATAATAAATAATAAAAGAAAAAGCGAGGAACTCATTGGGCATAAAAAAAATTGTCCGCGCGTTGGGTGGCAATGCTGATTCGTTGGGCTAAAAATAGGCCAGCCCTCTGGTCACGTGAAGAGTCAACCAACCGCTTGACGATGTCCCAAAATATTCGATGAGCACTCGGACCCTAAGGCCCGTGTGTGTCAACCCCAAACGGCTTTATTTAAGTAGTAAATATCATGTCAAATCACACAAAATCACGACCCGGTCGTCAGTTATCACATCGCGGCCTCTAAAGCCACATCATCCACTTTGGATGTTCAAGTGATATGCAGGCACAGTCCAGTTACAGTTACATTGCCAACGGCGTTTTTCAAATATTTACGACTGCGATACAATAGGGTATGCTGGGGAACAGTGGGCCATAATACGGCCAGCCGGCCAATAGGCAAAGTCGGGTGAAGCGTGAAAACTTGATGGCGTTTTCAGTGTTTGTCAGTTGTAGCTCGAAATTGGCGTTTAATAAAATATTTTGTTGTTTATTTGAGTGTTGTTTTTGCCCGACTTCCCTCAACTACGGTTGGTTTAATTTTTTCTGGTGACTTTGCTTTTTTTCCGGAATGTTGGGGGTTTTTTCACTATTTGCGATTGATATGAATCGAAGTTTTGATGTTTGTTAAGGTAATGTTGCAAGTTTAATATTTATTTATCGATAGTTTTGTTCATTCAATTGTTTTTTGTTAACGTTAATCTAAAAAGTAACGTAATCCTTATCGAGTGGCAGGTTTTAGGTTGAATTGGATACCTATGTATTTTTGTACTAGGTACATAGGAAATATTAAAGTATACAAATTTCAATTAAGGGGACTACAGGACCTAAACGCAAAAAACGCAAGTTTTGTAATGCCTAAAAGTATATGATCGACTACAGTAAACAAATCAGAAAAATATATGATATTCTTCAGGATATATGTTAGGTAGATAGTTAAAAACATAATACAACAAATTTGATACGATAGAAAAAAATCATGAAAATACCTCTAAAACTTTCTTTTAACAATAAAAACCATACCTAATACACATATTACACATACAATCATTCTGATTTTTTGTCAGATTATTCTACAAGCAACATACCTAGTAAAGTACTAGTGTTTTAATTTTTTGTCCAAACAATAGATTTTTTGTAAATAGATATTTGCTTCATAATAATTTTGCAATAAATTACCAGCGCAGCGTTGTGTCATCGCGCTTCTTTTTCTATGCAGTCCGACAGTGACCGCGCTTTAGGTCATGTAGTCCTTTCTCATACATTCACACATGACATCACACCTCTTTTCCCCAAAGATTAGACAGAGGTGTACCTAAGTGTAGTATACCCATATTTCACCATTAATTTTTAAGTGTAATAGGGGGCGAGCCTATTGTCATCAACCGGGCACAAATGCAGACACCGGGCTGCAACTGAGAAATTCCTGATGAAAAAACCTAATAACACTTTGCCTGATCTGCGGTGATATTCTGTGAAAATCTCACTGTGAAAACATAGGTGATGTGAGTTGTCAATAGTGTCAATCCCTAGCATCAGTTGGAATGACGGCTCACTTTAAGCTCACTTCACCTAAGTTATCACGGTGATATTTTTACAGAATAGAGCGGCTAGAAATCAAACCCAGGACCACATGCTCAGTAGTAGCGCTTGCGACCACTACACCAACGAGGCAGTCAATAAATATTAAACTAAGCAATATTCTGTCTGCAGTTGCTTTCTTTTAATTAACGAGATACCTTTCCTTATGGAATATTAATAAGGTACCTACCTACATAGATGAATATTCAAAGTAGACATATTCTAAAATACTCAAAGACATTTATTGAATGTAACGTCGCGTTTAACTGCTCATACCTTAACGCACGGCTGGCCTGTTTTAGATGTGATAATTGCGACGTGTTAGCATTAAAGGCCGCGGTATCGCACCGATGCTAATAACTACGACACGTGTGTAGTTATGTGTGTCTTTATGTATCTTACCTACTGATAACTATGTATTTTCCATACATGTAGGTTTATTGGGTGCTTATTAGTTGGAAGTACACTTCTAGGTTGGTTTTCATGAACATGGTACAGACGCCAGCACATCAAGCTACTACAACAATCTGTCATATTTCTTTAATAAATTTCCAACTTTATCGCTAAAGCATAAGGTTCAAGGTTGATTGGGAAAATTTGACAGTTTCGGGTAGCTTGATGTGCTGGCGTCCGTCCGTACATATTCCTTAAAATAATATTTATTCCATTTCTCGATTTCCATAACTTTTGCATGACATACATACCTATTACTATTTCTTACCCTCTCTATTTCTTTGTATTTATCTCTCTCTACTCTGAAAGATTGTGTGATTCAACTTCAACTACTTATATCCGACGATCCTGCATACTTATCTCTTTTGTTGACTGTACCTTACATTAACTTTACAAACACGCTCATATTTTTTATACATATAAATATTATACACAGGCATGTGTGTGTATAAGTTATAAAGTAAACCGAGATCCTCCTTGGCATCGTTGCTATGTCCTAGCTTATATTAAAAGGACAAATATTCTACTCGACAAAATCCGCAAATATTGTCAGTCTAAACAACATTCTATCGGAAACTGGTTGAAAAGCATTCCTCTTCCGAAGGATTTTTAGTTGTTCTTGTCGTCGCAAGCTCTACGAGCATGAGGTCCTGGGTTTGATTCCCGGATCGGGCAAAGTGCTGTTTGGTTTTTTCATCTGAAATTTCGCAGTAACATCCCAGAGTAGATTAGTACCCGTTGATGGCAATAGGCTCGTCCATATTACATGTGACTTAGAGCCTGTGCACACCACGTTTTTTAAACGCGCCGTCGACGTGCGTTTTAGAAACGCGCGTCGACGACGCGCTTTTATCCTACAGAGCAGTTTGTTGTCGTTTGTATCGATACAAACGCGCGTCTGTATAGCTACACACGCGCGTCTGTATCGAATCAAACGCGTATTTGAATTATACAGGTGTGCAAAGGTCTACAGGCTGCGTCTGACTTGCGTGTGTATCGCGTCTGTATCGCTACAAACGCGCATCAACGGCGCGTTTAAAAAACGTGGTGTGCATAGGCCCTTAGACATTACTGGCGAAATGTGAGTGTACTATAGGTAAAGTAAGTAAAAGTAAAAGTCCTCCAGACCGTTTTTCGGCCACGGCGGCCAATCTCATCGGAAACTAGTCTTCGGCGCGGGAGATATTATAGTGCACAAGTTTGCGCGCAGACACTGGTGCACTCCCTCTCCCCTCACTCTCATAGTCCGATGGGACGGCAATCCGACACGACCGAAGAGAGATCAGGCGCAGGACCAACGGTTTAACGTACTTTCTGAGGCACGGGGGTATCACACCGCCAACTTCCAAACTCCGGGCTGTTACTAAGAAATTCCTAATGGAGAAAACTCAATAACACTTTGCCCGACCCTGGAATTGAATCCAAGACCCCACGCTCAGCAAGACCAATGGGGCAGTTAAAGTTATAGGTACACAGTACTATAGGTACACCTCTGCTTAACCCTATGGGAATACAGGCGTGATGTTATGAGTTCTTGCACTAGACCACAAACAACAGAAGTAACTATTATGTATGTCATTAATTAGCTATAATTATCAGTGTAGAGGTAGAACGTCTGTGATACCCACTCGATACGCAAGAGCTTCCGCGATTAATTTCTGTATTGTACAATGTACATGTAATTTATACCTGGCCTGAGATTTGTTTTGTTCCACTTAGAGCTGTAGAACCTTTTTGAATGTAGACAAAGGTTATGCCATAATGAAATCATGGGAAACTCGTTGAATTGTAGTTTTTCGATAAATGTTTTGGGTTTACAAACAATAATACTTATATGGTAACGCATTTTATTTTTTAACAAGCGTCTATTAAATAACGATGTTCATGTATTGACTGCCTTTTCGCCCTATTATACCAGTACCTGTTACACAGTAATACCCAATATGATATATTTTAATAATCAAACTTATTTTGTACTACAGTAGCAGTAATATATTTTCCTTCTTTTCCCAGACTGTTCATTGTAGAACTCGACATATCTCTACACTTATCATTATTTTGAATTAGCTTGACTCATTCTGCTCGGCACCAACTAAAAATATGTAGGCTGTAATTAATGTGTAAATACGTATATTATGTAATTTATATATATTATCCGCAATCTTTGAAAAATTATGTAGAGTTTAGGAAAGTATCATGCCATACGTTTGCCAACTTAGCTATTTTGAAGTCGTATTTCATAAACAATAACAGGGTGCATCCCCAGCTCATATCGGAACCCACCAAGTTACGTGTCGCAGTGTCTTTCAATTTAAGTTGACCCACATACAGGCGACGGTTGCAGACAATCGATTACGAGCAATACGAGCAGTTGCATCTATGCACGCGATCGTTCGATTCTCGATTCTATACCGATTAGCGATTATCGATAAGTGTGCAGTTGTTTATAGCGATGTTACGTTTCTAGTATTGGTATTATTGTGGTCGTTGATATTGGATGTTGTTTTCTTTTAATATTATAAGGGAGCCCCGCCCACGAGCAACTTTTGTCTCAGCAACTAAATTTTTCTCTCACATCAAGTCTACGGATTTGTATGAAAGTGCGGTCTTTGTCGCGTCTCCCTTAGAACCTTGAGTATATGTTAGGAACTTGTTATGTTGTCATAAGAGCTATATATAAGTACTAAGTAACTGAATATAGGTACTTGGGTTTTGATTGCTTCCCACGCCTGCATGGTTCCTCCATTCATAAAACGACGAGTTTCGCAAACTGCTAAATATTCATGAATGTAATCACATTGACTCATTCAAGATTATTCAATAATATTCGATGTTTCCTTGCGAACGTTAGTGCTTATTTTTATTACCACAAATAAACAATCATAATCAGCCTATAACGTTCCCACTGCTGGGATACAGGCATCCTCTCTGTGAGAGGGAGTGCGCCGTAATGTACCACGTGGGCCCATGCATGGTAGATGACACAATGTGTCATCTACCACGCATGTCCTAGAACCAAAAATTCGAAGACATGTCATGTCTTCGAATTTTTGGTTCTAGGACATGCCGATTTCCTCACGATGTTTTCCTTCACCGTTTTGAGAGCAGTGGTGATGAAATAATTTACACAAAGTAAAGCGCCTGCGTGGGTGGGGTCGAAGTGTTCGAACCTACGACCTATAACTCGTTTACATTATCCCGGATTTGTTTGACGTTTTTGGGTCACTTTGTGATCCAAGATTTACAGACTGATCTGATAAACTAGACTAACTAGACTTTCGCTATTAATCTAAAGTTTCCTAACGTTAATCAAGCAATAATACATTTTATTGCTCTATAAATAGAGCACAAAATGGTTCGTGTCAGTTTAACAAGTGCGCCACGAAGTTTTATATATCAATGAAAATATTTTGTTATAAATAGTAACAACTTATTGTAAGAGTATTTCCGAATGTATTTCAGTCGTAAGACTGAAGTCGTAAAATCTGAATACCTTTGAGATAATCAAACGTTTGTGAGAATCACTGCGGAAAATTCTTTTATGTGGTTTTTGCAAATAATTTTAAATAGCATATAAATGTAGCCATACTACAACACTATGCGTCGAAATTCCCAAAAAATAAAATAAAAAAAGAAAGAAAAAATGTTCAGCCTGCACAAAAAATGTACATTACAAATAAAATTACATAAAATACACATAATCATACAAAGTAGCCAAAAGCCTCGTACTCAAGCAATAAAATGTGGGTAATTTTGTCCATTGCTTGATGTCAGGGCCAGGGGCCGGGAAAAAAAAGGCAGACAGTGGTCTTATTTTCGCTACCAACGAATTTACATTAATTAATGAAATTACTTTTTTAATATCAGTAATTGATGTATCTAAACGATACAGCCACATTGCACAAAATCACTAAGTAGGTATCAAATTACCAGAAGCATCCAATTTATTATTTTATTACAAAACGCGATAAATAGCCAAGTCAAATTATCGCTACCAGTATTTCGTTTCAACAAAACCATGTACCTGTAATTTAAAGTGTACCTAATTACCTAACAAGACAGTTCATAATTGTACAACATTTAGCCATTGACATTTAGATATACGGGGACACAATAATGGTCGGATTTAATTAGTTACATCCAATCGGCTGTCTTTGTCGACTAGACAGGTATTTTAAGACTCGATTTGTCTGAAACGGATAATCTAATGATAATATTTAACAGACTATAGCAATAATTCAAATTTGCTTTTAAAGAAAATAATCCCCCTTACTAATAAACACAACGTTTTGTCTTCTTCTTTCGAAAGTCAAATTACTGACGACTGAAAGAGAGAAATCGGTGTATCATCTGATATAATACGTTTATTTGTAAGGGGGAATGTGTGGAAATTAATTATACTTTTTTTTTCTTCTTGAGCATCATTGAAACCACCTATGCTTAAGTAATATGATTTTATTAAATTGGACAAGAAAAAAATATTGGAAAAGTCTTCTTGTGCTCTTTGAAACATTTATATACAATAATTAAACAACCCAACAACATGAGTTGTTGGGTTGTTGTGAGTTTAGCTTACGAAAGTTATGAACTTACATATTGACGACCAATCAATCTGCCTAGCCTTTTCCCAACTATTTCAGATGCTCTGGATGCAGTTGGATACCAGTATTTTACATGGAGGGACTGCCTATCTGACCTCCACAACCCAGTTGTTACTAGGGAATACGATACCCCTTGGTAAGATTAGTTGTCAGACTTTCGGAATTCTGACGACCCGTAACGACAAAGATCCAGGAATGACAGCCGGCATCAACGGCTAAACGTACTTTCCGAGACAAAGATGGTCACGCATCCACCGACTAACCGCGGCAGGCGTGCGTGCAGCTGTTATTACATAGCCACAAGCCCCTAAACATATTGACGACCAACACTGTTCAAAAGGAACAAAGTCTACCACAACAAAATGCTAATACAACAACATTATTTCAAATCCAATATACAAACATGATACCACCAATAAAACTCAAAGTGAGCTCTCAAAATCTTTACAACCGAATACGTAACTCGACATCTAGCTATTATCCATATTTCAGCATGTAAAGGAAAGGCCACACTATTACGTAAGTGCATGATGCCAATGAGGCAGAAAAATAGCAAATCGATTGTAAACACGACACGAGAGCCGGGTGGCACGCCAATGTATTTTTGATAGACGGTTCAGCGATTATGCAACTGGAAATTGAGGACATAGACACAAAAAGTGATGAGGTCTTATGTGAAATGTTTAGGAGGATAGATATTGGTGGCACAGACGCCAGCACATCAAGCTACTACAATCTGTCAAATTTCTTTAATAGATTTTCAACTTTATTGCTAAAGCATAAGGTTCAAACGTTCAAAGTTGATTGGGAAAATTTGACAGTTTCGGGTAGCTTGATGAGCTGGCGTCTGTACCACAGAATAAATAGTATGTACTTAGTACATAATAATAATAAAATTGAATACAATTTTGTTTGAGAAACTTAGCATGAGCCTTTAATACTACTTTGTTAAGAAATTACTAAGAAGTCCTTCGAGTAACCACATCAGTAATAGCTATTGACATTTCTCTAACACGATTTGCTCTAGTTAGACAAAGCCAAGTGGAAACCTAGTCGTGACCTTACCCACTGTAGTGCACGTTTATCCTTAGGGCAATGCGTGTGGTCTGCAGCCATAATGACGATAAGTGAGCCGAGATAAATTATTATATTACTCTGATTAGTCATGTATAAATAAACATATACAAGTACGTCTATGACATTTACGTAGTCTATGGTACAGTAAATATGGTTTGACGGATCTTATTGGCGTGTTCTAGACTTGCGTAGTATAAGTGGTGACTGAAGGATTGTTTTAAGTGGATTTGTAGTAGATAACTATTCTCTAATTTTCTTATCAAATTTACATTTGACATTTTTCTGTAGTTGCTAAGTTTAAACAATCATCCAATAACGTCTTTCTTTTTTTCACGTTATTTTATGAGGAAAAATACACTTTGTTGACGTGTTCTTAATTTTAATTATTTAGCTGTTTAAGTTAAATTTAAATTACTTATTAACCAATAATAGGCAAGATTGTAATGTGGGTAAAGTATCATCAACAGTAATAATTTATAAAAGGAAAAGAAAATGGAATTGTTCGTAGAAGATAATGATTTAGAGATCAATGCAAAGAACTTCTAACAGATGCATATAAAAAAGATAAAAGTTTCATTTAAGTTGCATCTACAGGATAATGTGTTAATTTGTGATTTTTAGTGCAAGCATTTTACGTTGCGAGTTTCGCCGTTTTAGTTAGGATCCATAAAATAAATATCCAAAATAACTTTGCAATATTTGACAACAAAATACCTAACTGGAAATGCTTCAAAATTAGTAACATATTTGCAAAATATATCTAATTTATTACACGGTAATGTACGCTTTTTAACTACGATAATTTTATGCTAGAATTTATTTCGGAGGTACAGTTACCGACATAAGTGTATGCGACGATAAAATTGAATTCGGATACTTTTATTTTTGTCGACAAAAATTTCCGGTATTTTACGTTGGAAAAGCGTTTTGTTCTATCACGGTAGTGTCATTATTTTGTAAATATGTCTTTACAGTTATAATAGTCCATAATGGGTTGCGTAAAATTCCCATAGAACCTTTGAAAGTAATCTTAACAAGTGTAATTACTGTAGTTTGCGTACTAATTACACCCATTAACTTTTTCAAGCAAAATCATTATTGTTTTTAAGTGTACTACTAAGACTAAATGGCCCTTGGAGTGCTTAATATTTTAGGAAACATTTCTTAACATAACATCACGAACGATTTCCTCGAAGGGCTGGGCAGAGGTTTACCTATAATAGTACACCCACATTTCGCCAGTTATGTTTATTAAGTCCCATGTAATAGGGGACGAGGCTGTTGCCATCAGCCGAGCACAGTTCCAGACTCCGAGCTGCTAATCAGAAATTCCAGATATAAAAACTAATAACACTTTGCAGCGACCTGGGAATCAAGCCCAGGATCTCATGCTTGCGACCGACCACTAGACCATCATCATTCATCATCATCATTTCAGCCGCAAGACGTCCACTGCTGGACATAGGCCTCCCCCAAGCACCAACTAGGCAGTAAACAGTTGATAAGGCACAGAAATATGTGATGTGCTCCTTTCATGGTTGAGGGTTATTTTGTTTATCTTCTCATTACAAGGACATAAGCACTAAATAATTTACGAGATAATAAAGTATTATTTTAGTAGCGTGACACACGTCAAAGTTTAATAATAAATCTTATGTGTCTGTGTTGCCATCTTTATTTTCTAAAAATAAAAAGAAACGAAATGACATGTGAAGGTAATTCGTAGTAGGTAAAATATTATAATAATGTAGGCAAAGATATTATTTTCAAAATGGCGGCTGGAGTAGGAGTGTCGTTCTATGGGTTAAGAAGAAGATTTTGCGATCACCATTAGGTTTAAGAAGTGCGGTTATTTTTTCGAAGTTAAGAATTCGATGGAAAAGTCTAGAGTAGGTTTGCGAATCAGGGTAAATTCTATAAAGAAAGTCCCATCCGACACATAGCGACATAAGCATGACGTGGACGGTAGATACATTTGAAAAAACAACATAATTATATATAATATCTAGTAATTGAGGAAAACGAGTGAAGACTTACTACCGACATGTGACCAACACAAAACTAGAGTTTACTTCAAAATATTGAAAATATTGTTTGCGAAAATAACTTAGAGAAACGATTCAGAATTCTTGCACAATAATTTAGTTACATTTAGCTTTATATATCCCACCAACTTGCGTTAACTCTTTAGTTGTTGACTGTACACATGAAGTAACCAAACATTACCTACAATCGACTCCTGCGCAGCTAGTTGGCATTACTGTGCTAATCGTAACAGAAGGCTGCGATGAGCATCGTGTGTGTTTAGTTGACGACAGAACCTACTTAGGTAGTAACGGTGCATGCTCGCATATGGGTGTCGGATGTAGGTGTTGCGAATATGTGGGACAATGCTAAGACCCGCATTGAGCTTAAAAATAGTATGATAGTGTATTTGTAAAATGTTAATTAGTAGCTTCTTAGATAGGTTGAGATGTAAAGAAAGATAGAGAATTGCGTTTATTGGCATTACACCAAAATAAATACACCTTAAAACTATGACAACAGAAAACAAAGTTATAATGCCAAAAGGGTCTCAGCTCAGGAACGAAAAATATACCTACTACATATTATATGGGAATAAAAGAACAGAGTCCGTACTAATATTATAAATGAACAAATAACTCTGTTTGTCTGGCTGTCTGTTATCTTAATAATGGCTGAACGGATTTGGAAGTTTGGCATACTGATAGACCTTGACCTGGGTTAGGACATAGAATACTTTTTATTCCGGTAGTATGTTCCGGTGGGATAATTTCCGACCTTAGCGTGGGCGAAGCCGCAGGAAAATGCTATTTAAAATAATATCAATCAGAGGGTTTAGGCTGTAGCCTAAGTATGTGGTGGGCTTATTTACTATGTAAACAATTCATATACTACTGTAATGGTAATTAGACAAACTCGTGATCCTCGTGGCTAGAAAATGTATTACCTTGCCGACAAGAGACTAATTTCATACATAGTAGGTCCATTATGTAGATCAGTCTACCTTGAGTACAAAGATAAGGGATTTCTCAAGTACTGACCCACTGCTATTTGAGTCTATGTTAGAAGTTTTTCCAATTTTTTTAGATTTTTGTTGTGAAAAAGTAGCTTTATTAATACGAGTATGCTACATGACATACATAATCTGCATTCGCGATTTATTTGCCAAAAATGTAAACAAAAATATGAGTTCAGTTTATGCTACAACTTCAAACATTTTTATAACTTTTTCAATACCTAGTGCTAGTCGCTCTGAAATCAACTTTATTGCCATTAAAATTAAGTTAATATTTGTTTAACTTGAAATAATATTAATTTGAAACATAAGTTTGAATAGACTTTACGTACATAAACTCGCGCCTTCTTCCCATGGAGGTACGCAGAAACTATAGAACACCACCTGCTACGATCCTTACATACACATTTTGCCTCGTTAACGTTCATATATCTGGTCATACATGCACGCACCATGACTGCTATACTTAAACAATAACGCCCTTACTAATAAACGTTGTATAGCGTCTGTATAGTTACACAACGCTTTGTCTTCTTCTTTCGAAAGTCAAATTGCTGACGACTGAAAGAGAGAAATCGGTGTGTAACTATTCATCTGATGTACGTTTATTAGAAAGGGGGTAAATATACACATTTCCACAGCTAAATATTGAACTCTCTAAGTCTTCATCATCATCATCTAAGGCTGTACAGCCGCGGGAAGATCTTAGACTGGTCTGGTCAAGTATATTTCTCCATTGTGAAAAATTTTCGGCTTCAATTTCTCACTCCAACAGTTCTTACTTAGATCTTGGCTTGCGTCATCTAACTATCTCAGCTTGGGCCGGCCTCGATTTCTCCGACCATCCAGTTTATTATCAAGTATCTAAACGTTTCGGTGCTCTGGGTGTCGTCATTCATACATGTCCTGCCCATCGAATTCTTTAGTCCTTTTAGATTTAAATATTCAAAGTAACCGCACTGCGTAAAGCTAATAATAGTGATCGTACAATCTTCTTCTTAACGCATAGAACGACACTCCTACTCCAGCCGCCATTTTGAAAACAATATCTTTGCCTACATTATTATAATATTTTACCTGTATGACGCTAACATGATTAGTGATTGACAGTACACATGAAGTGAGAACGTTACTATATCGTATACTCGTGCGCGGACAGTTTGCAAGGCTACGCTAATCGCGACAGAAGGCCTGCGCTTGCGCATCGTACCGTATTATAGATAAATATGGATGGGTAATTTACTGAGCGTTGATTGCTAATGTAATATATTGTTATGATAGTAATTTTATTTATTTATTGCCTTTATTTTATTTATTATTGAGCGTGAGCGCGTAATACGTATGAAACGAATGTCTGAAGTCGACAGTAAGAAAGTTTTTCAACTTTTTGCGTATTTGATTCTTCACGACCTTAATTGTATACTTATCTGCATTCTAGCAAATAAATAATTAGATTTTTTTATTTTGATGTTTTTATTTGAGTGTGGTGAGTCTTCACTTTGACATATCGGTCTCCTGTGGTTCTTCATTCGTCCTAGATCTCAAACTTAGCCTGATTTAATAACTGAGACAGTTAACTCATCGTCTAAAAATACCTACACACAACACACATATCCTTACATCTAGACAAGTAGGTACCATAATATGAACTTAATATCTTTATACTCAAGGTCAAAAATTTACCGTTTATCATTCTTCCGACAATTAGCAATACACACAAATTACAATACTTAAATAGACGCTTATTTACAAGCAATGAGGTAATAGAACAAGTAAACGCAAAGCAAAGGTCGCGCTCGCAAGAGAAATCGACGAAAAATTATAATTAGCATCTAACGCGACATTCTCACTTGGAACGATCTACATTGCTGCTTGACTTTGTAAAAGAAATTCGAGTAGCCATATAAAATGATCGATGGATATGTTAATGTAAGTTATTGTTGTAATATATAAATAATTTAACTAACTATAAATATAACCTTGGGTACCGTCTTTGCCTGTAGCCTTCTGCATAAATAAGGTTGTGGATAAAGACAATATTGTGTTGCAATAGTTGGAGTGGAGGATTTATTGTTCTAGGTACTTGGTGACATAGGTAGGTACTGGCATTTGTTGCTTATATAATATGCTCTGTGGCTATACAGGGTGACATTAAATTAGCTAGCGAAACTCCGCAGACGGGCTGGGTATCAATATGTAAACATGACAAAACAAGAAAAAATTATAGGTTTGTAATAGGAAATATTTCCTGGGTCAACGAACTCAGGTAGTGTAGTTACTTGAAATATGAGTTTTTTTTTTTCGAAACCTTCACAGGTTGACGTGATGGCTATCGATAGCTAAACGCGGTAAAACACACACACACACACACAGCACACGCGTACAGTACAATAACGCATTCAGGGTGCTTTTGGGGTTGCCGTGGCGGTGTAGCGCGTCAGGGATGTTCGCGGAGGCGCGCGTCGACGGCGACGGGTTCACCGCGATCATGCGGAAGCGATGCGCATCCATGATGGGGCGCTTGCGCTCCTCATCCAATGGCATCCTGAATGTGTTTTCAGACCGGTGGGACTCTCCCCTCTTACGAAGGTGGGTAAGAGTTCTTGTCCAAATAAACTGGTGTGCCATTGAACGAACAGTTCTATTAGTTCACTAGTTGTTTATTATTGTTAATTTAAATTAATACTAACATTAGGCTGTTATACTAACATTATATGGATGTCATTATATCTGAAATAAAATATTTGAATTGAATTGAATTGATATTTGAAAACAAAAAAAAATACTGATTTTCTCAACTCGTACTTCAAGTAACTACACGCGGTCATTGACCCCAAAAAAAACATTATTCATGTTCAGATATATCGATATCTGATATTATCTGACCCTGTATTTATCTCACTTCTGACATTGGTATTGCCAATTAAGTTTAGTTAAATACCAACCTACCAGTACCTAACTCTAACTGTATAACATGTTTATGAATACATATAATGTACCTATATATTCATTTGATTCCGTTTCATTTCAGTGCATAGTTTATATTTTACATGAATGCTTAAAATTCCATTTGTCTATCTGTTTCAAAATTTAACTGCTATTACGATTGTGTAATACGCAGCGCAAAATTTCATTTCAAACGTATCTACTGGAAATCGTTTACTGTTTTGTTTGCCAAAAATATATCATAATACCTAACTATAGTAATACGGTGCTTACATGACATGATTTTCGGAAAACGAACCTAGACATATGATTCTTGTTACAGTAAAAAATAAGTTTAGAAACTAAAACCCGACTACTGAAAAGGATGAAACAAGAATGTACCTTCCCGTGGTCGCATGCCGCTGTACTAACATACTTATATAAGCTATGTTCGATACACAGTAATTACTTATTAGTGGGTACTTAGTATGTATCAAAAAACTAAAACTCTAGCGGAATTAACTAGCGATAACCACTAGCGATTAATAAGAAGAGTGGGGCGCGTCTTCTTGGATGGCACTATATAGGATGACTAGTAATTAGTGACCGATACTTAAACACGTGATTGTACTCATGATAACAAACAACTTTTACTATGGGACCAAACCTGAAATCACGAAAAAAAAATCAGCTGTTCCCTACATTTTGACGAGTTATACAAACATAAATGTAGGGAACAGCTGATTTTTTTCGCGATTTCAGGTTTGGTCCCATAGTAAAAGTTGTTTGTTATCATGAGTACAATCACGTGTTTAGGTATCGGTCACTAATTACCAGTCACCCTATATATACTGGGCCACCACTGCTTCTGTCAATAGTCTCATCCTTAATATCATGGTGAATGACAGCTCACTGTACTTAAGTTTTCACGGTGATATTTTTTAGGCAGTCCCTTATTCAACTTCAACTTAGATCATTTTGTTATTATGAGTGCTGGTAGCTAATTCAAAACTGACTTTCCGCATTATATTATTATTATTATTTCACATTAGGTATTTGTTACGGGTCGTCAGAAGCCCGAAAGTCTGACAACCAGTCTTACCAAGGGGTATCGTATTATCCAGTAATTGGGTTGTGGAGGTCAGATAGGCAGTCGCTCCATGTAAAATACTGGTATTCAGCTGCATGCGGTTAGACTGGAAGCCGACCCCAACATAGTTGGGAAAAGGCTAGGCAGATGGATTAAATCTATCATTATACTACATTTTATCTATATCAAATCTATACTAAATTGACAAGTTCCTTCTTAATATAACATCAAGCCTATATTACACAAGGAGTTAGGCAGAGGAGCTTCATACACCCACATTACGCCAGTATAATATTTTACAGTAAGCAATTTATTTCTGTGGCCTTAGCATCGTAGTTTACAGGCAGGTTAATATTTCATTGCAAATTTTCTCTAAATCAAATTCCGGGACCGAGCGACGGGAAATATTTGCTGCTTTTTTGTTTCAGTCGACTGGACGAGACGGGAACGGTAGCCACGTGGTTTCTGATAACCAGGACCGTTCTTGCTTAATATTACCGGTTACACTACCGTATTTGGAAGTCTTGCGTCTTTATTTTTAGCCTATTTTGTCTTTCTCCAGGGCATGGGCCTCCTTTTCTCCTTTCTACTCCTCTCTGTCTTGAACTAGTGTGAGCCAATCCTGTGTGCATGTTTGCTTTCATGAAAGTAAAAAGACCAACAAATAACGAGGTAGGTAAATAAGTCGCACCCATCATTTAAACAGCACTAAAACTATTGGATATTATATCACAGGTAACAAGAATAGCATAATGAGTGCTTAAAGCGTAACCGATATTTAACGGTTGCCATCTCAAATCTAAACTAGACCGTCTGCCAAAATCCATTCATATTCACCCAACCATTACGAAGAACTCGAGCAACAAACATTTAAAACATACATTTCCTTTCGCAGAGAGAAAAAGTAATAAAAAAAAAACAAATTGCTTCCTAAAAGGAGATTGAATATCCTTTTACTGCTATATCATTCAAATATTCAGCACAACATTGATAAATCATCCACTCGTTACGAAAACGAACAAAAATAATAGTAAATAAATACGCTGACGACAAAAAAAAAACGGAATTCGTAACGTTCATTCGCGTGCCGTGTCTAAATTGTCCCGCTGATTTCCTGGAATATCGTCACCCTACACGCACACGTAATGCACGAGGGTGTAATAATTTACTAGTTACACACACATTCAAGTGCACACACACACCGGTGTAGGCACGGCTTAATATCGGCAATAACAGCAACTTTTCACCTCCCCCTACCCTCTGCGCTCTGTAATTTCCCCAGTCCCGAATTATAAGCTCATGAATCATGGGCATAGGAGCAAAATATATGGATGTAGAAGGCTCACTTCATGCAGAGTGCGATAACGCCAAACATAAGCTTACAAAACGCGAAATCGCTGACACTCTGTATGCAATGTTGTTTAAACTTGGAAAGCACATTTACAGTACCTAATGAATGAAATGATCCTGAGATTTTATTGGGTTTTTCTATAAGAAAGGCAATGAAGATATTGTGAAGAATTTGATAGTTTTATGAGTTACAGTTTGTAAGCCGTCTGGGTTCATAAAAGGTCTTTCGTGCTGTTATTGTCTGTAGCGTTATACGAAGAAATTGTACCATAGACGTTTCATTTAAACGTGTCCCAAAAAAGAAAGAAATAAATAAATTTGACCTAGGTTAAAGCAAGATGGGTCATCATCTTTTCAGCCGAAAGACGTCCACTGCTGGACATAAGCATAAATGGAGGTGCTTGGGGGAGCCCAAGCACCTCCATTTCGACCGGTTCTGTGCTGTAATTGTGAGATGGGTCATGATCCTCAGTAATGAGGGACCGAGTATAAAGAAGAAGACACACAATATACACGAAAATAATATAGAAAAAACTTGTTCGGTCTTAGGAGTGTTATAGAATAGAATACTCTTTATTATGTACACTTACCATAAAAATACCTTCGAATTCTATGACAACAACAGTTTCAGTTCGTTCATTATCGCCCGCTGTCAGGACTGGGCCTTCTGTATCTTCTTAATTTACGATCACCGTATAGTTTTTCTCTGTGTGCGTGAAAATTCGCAGGTTTATTTACAATGTCAGTTTTGAATCGACACTGTTATTTGGTGTTCGATAACTCTGTATAAAATTCGTTGCGTGTCGGTTGCGTTTTCGAGTCGGTGCGCTTCGCTTTCATTTCGGCGGCCATCTTGTATAAAAAAAAAACTGTCTCTTTTTATTGTCGTTCTGAGTTTTCGTTTTAAACAAATAGAGAAGCCTTCGAAGCGTATTTTTCCGGAGAATAATCAGCGCCAGTCGCAGGTTATTTTTTATATTTCGGCTTCAATATTTCAACAAAGCTCCACAGGCTCATTGATAAGCCTTAAGAGTGATAGCGACGGTGTGCTCTTTCTCTTTCTGAAAATCCGAAACGCTAGGCAGACTTTAAACGAGTAACTTCACACTTTAAAATCAATGTTTGTATTATTATTATGATAACTACACACTTTATTTCAATGAGTCAAGGGTTCCCACGTCGCTGTCGGCAACAATCGACTTAGGAATTCTCCCACGTCTAAATTGTTCGGTTTACATAATAGTATTCGGTGCAGATACGGCAGCCCTATTCATTCACTAAATGTAAAGTAAACACATAATGAATCTAATAACTTTCGTTTTTACGATATATACCAAAGTTTCATCACCGCAATATACAAAGTGTTAAAAAATTAACCCGACAAACTTTAAGAGGTGCTTTAGAACATCGAACTGAACAACTTTCACTATGGGACCAACTCTGAAATCACGAAAAAAAAATCTGCTGTTTCATACATTTTGGTCAAGTAGGTATTGAACTTTTATATTAAACAGCTGATTTCTTTTTTCGTGTTTTCAGAGTTGGTCCCATAGTAAAAGTTGTTCAGTTCGATGGTCTAAAGCATCTCTTAAAGTTTGTCAGGTTAATTTTTTAACACCTTATAGATCTGGACATTTTGAATACTTCAACGAAATGGAATTTACAACGGATTTATAGTTCTCCATAAACTTTTAATTTAAAAAATCTATTGTATTTGAAGGAAAGATATATAATAAAATGGTTTACCCAGTATACAAATATGTATAAGTACATCGAGAAAACCCAAAAAGACTTTTCCCTTCCTTATTCCCCATTATACTTGCCAACTATTTCCTCAACATTATGCCAAATTACTAGGGGGCTGCCTCATTGGTCCAGTGGTTGCAAGCGCTACTGCTGAGCATGAGGTCCTCGGTTCGATTTCCAGGTCGGGCATTGGGTTATTGGGTTTTTCCGGTAGGAATTTCACAGTAGCAGCGGAGTCTGGATTTGTGCCAAGTTGATGGCAGTAGGCTCGCCCCTAGTATATGGGGCTTAAACATTACTGGCACAATTTGGGTGCAAGTTACTATACCTAGATAGATAGATAAAACATTTATTCAGTGCACACAAAAGACGTAGACACACAAAAAAGATAGTAGTTGAAGTTGGATGCGAGAAGCACAAAACCGGTCGAAATGCGAGGTGCTTGGGGGAGGCCTATGTCCAGCAGTGGACGTCTTTCGGCTGAAATGATGATGATGATACTTATAAAAAAAAGAAGATGCTAGGTATACCTCTACTTAACCCCTCGAGGATTACAGGCGTGATGTTATGTAATGTAACTATCACAATAAGATTCCCAAATAATTTCCCCGAGACCGTTCAGTCTCTTAATATTCTAAAAGCGGCGTCAACAGACATTTCTGTAGAATACGAGTTACAAATACGAAACGAACTATTATCGCCCGGCCGTTCGTCTGCCACTAAACAGAATATGTTAGTGACAGTTTGCACGTAATACGTTGACGGTTTTATTGGTACTTCGATGGTATGAGTGCTAAGAGATGTGGTAATGGATTCCGGTGATATAATTTTGATTTTTGATGGGTTTGTTTTGTCCTTTTTGGGAAAGGCTTGAAGGTTTTCTTTATGTTATTGGGATTGGGTGTTTTGATTGTGAATTTTTGTGACTGATTTCATGATCGTGGATTGAATAAAGGCGGAAAAGGTAAAGACCATGTTAATAGTTCTTTTACCACTTTCCTACTAGCCACCCGCCCCTGCATTTGCACGATTTTAACACTTGACAAAACATCGAGATTTCTTTATAATAATATAAACATCATCATCATCTGCCTAGCCTTTTCCCAACTATTTTGGGGTCGGCTTCCAGTCTAACCGGATGCAACTGAATACCAGTATTATACATGGAGCGACTGCCTATCTGACCTCCACAACTGGGTAATACGATACCCCATGTGGTTGTCAGATTTTCGAGCTTCTGACGACCCGTAACGACTGTCAAAGATCCACGAATGACAGCCGGGACCAACATCTTAACGTGCTTTCCAAGGCACGGAGGGGTCATGATATGTAAAGATGGTCACCCATCCACGGACCAACCAAGCGTAACTTAACCTGATTTCTTTATAATAATAAACGTTTAATATTAATGTATAATACACATAATGCATCTGAAATACATTCTCTAAATTATTGTGAAAACCGCATCAAAATCCGTTGCGTAGTTTAGAAGCACAACGCCGTCACACAGACATACAAGTACATTAAGACATTCATTTATAATATGTGTAGATGTAAATGTTCCTGAAGATCTGATGAAGATAGCCAAAATTTCATAAAGTTCAAAATCTTTGGGAAAGAACAATCCCGAACAATTACCTACGTTTTTATGATCTCCACGTAAAATGCCTTTTCTTATACTTACTGAAAGTCAAAGCAGACAGCCAGAGTCTCTTTTTGATTATGTCTGATCTTTTACCAAAATCGGAGATCATTTTCTAACGTAATCCCATTTCTAACCTTGCCTAAATTATAGTAGGTCCTTTATTATCTTTGGTAAGGCACAAAAAATCTTTCAAGAAATATTTTTTCTCGATTTTCATTTTGTATTAATAATAACCTTTCGTTTCTAACTTTATCTCTATATTAATTCCCTGAAGCTTTGCCTCTACATCTTTCGTAATTTGATTTTTATAACAAAACGAAGAGTATGATTGAGCTGAAAAGTTTTTTCTTATTTCTTCGTATATTATGGTAAAGTTTTCTTTGTAATTGGGTTTTTCTATCAGAGTTCACCCGGGTTTGTACCCGGTTGATGGCATAGGCTCGCCCCGTATTACACGGGACACATAACTGGCGAAATGTGAGTGTTATCATTGGTAGACACACTTGCGTGGGTAATTTTTGCTCTACGGACATTTCAGTAGGTACAGTCGGTGGCCAACATTATCTGACCCGCCCAACATTGTCTAACCCATCGGCATATCCCTCCGGCTTATCTCTCTGTTGGTCCAATGTTGGTCAATGTTGGGACCTCGATGTACACAAATTCCGGATGCAAACTTCTCATGCTACTCATTTTTTAAGTTCTTCTTACTTAGTATAGAGGTATGAGGAACGAGAGTGTAAAGTTCACTCACACTCCATAGAAAAAGGAGGACCCTCCGACCATTCGGGTGTTGTGTCTGGCGGGGAACTGCCCGATGATTCATGTCGGGCCGTTGTATATATGCTAGTTGCGCGGTAAACTCTGCTTGCGAGATGCAGGATTTTGCGTGACGTCAGTATGACGCGGTGTTCGCATGTGGCGTTGTAGATACCGCTACATTACTCCCCTCCGGTGACCAGAGGTCGATATGTGCAGACAGCATTTGTTCTTAGTTCCCTTGTAATCCAATCTATCTTTCATCCAATACCAAATCAAGCTGCCTTATCAAACTGAACTCCGTCAAAACAACGTCCGTTCAATCAGCAGTTAACACGCTTCTATGACTTCCTTCCAAAGGTAGAAACAAACAAAAAACTAAACAGCATGACTAAGTCCTTGCATTCCTTACATCTGTACAATGATCCTTCGTACACAGCTCCTATAAACTGCTCTCCGAAGTTTGTACGACTTTCGGAAGTTTTTCGAACAAACACGCTTACATTACTTGTGTGGACGACTGTATGGGACTATGTACGTTAGTCTACGCTTCGTCTTACATCGGCATTATAGAAACTACACATGTTCAGGCTAGACTGATGTGTAGATCGAAACAGTTATCTATGGAGTTTGATCAGAATGTTTTATGAGCGATCTTATTGCTGACATTAATCTTTGCTACGTAGGTTTAGTGTTACCTTAAAAAGGTGGCTGGGATAGACTGGATGCGGAAGGCGGAGGACAGAATGTTTTGACGCCCGGCAGAGGCCTACGTCCAACAGTGGACTGCGATAGGCTGAGTTGATTGTTTACGTAGGTTTTGAAAACTGTATTAGAAAGAGTAGTGAAATTCAGGTGAAGACGTAGTTATGTAGTGAAATCTCACGAAGTATAGTGAAATAAATACTTGTAATACAAAAGTCTCGAAAAAATTTAACACTTTCAGTACATATTCATCAGTTTTCCCCCATCTTGTGTACCTCCCTTTCGCCCAGATGTAATCCCTCACGACACACCATGACGTGTGCCGTCGACGGATCAAATTGTACTAATTTATTCATATATCAAACACATACCTTAACACAAAAACCATAAAGATCACATTACAATGTTTTGAGTGCACACGGTAAAGTTGTACATTTTCATTAAGACATTTTCGAACTATTAATATCGTTGTTTTTTTTATGTTTTTCACGTTTGTTTTCATATGTAGGTACTGAAAGTGTGTTAGAAGGTCGCTGTTTTTGTATTTAGTGATGAAAGCAATGTTTCGTGTACCTACATCATGGACTATTAATTGCTCATCAATATTTTACTTATTTTTTTATATGAATGTACATATTATTATAGTTTATATGTTATCTTAAATTAAATAAAAAATACTTAATGTTGGGAAAGAAAAAAAAATATATTTTCCCTTGATAAGTAATATCTTACTAATGACAATTTACAGATAGTCCACCTGAAGGACTAAGTGCGGAAAACAAACCCACTAGTTTAAATGACACTTTACAAATCTTTATAAAATACTTTCACGTTGCCCGTAACATAAAAAAAACCGGTCAAGTGCGAGTCGGACTCGCGCAGCGAGGGTTCCGTAAAAATTTGTAGGTATGTAACTACAAATTTTCGGTTTTCGGATTGATTCCTTTACTTGTGCTACATGACATTGCTTTTTGCCAAATTTCATGGTTCTATGTCAACGGGAAGTACCCTATAGGTTTTGATTCCGGAACATAAACGCCCGTATCTTTTGATTGTGTGGACTTAGAAGTTTGATTGCCCTAAGTATTTGATAATAATTTCAACTTGATAACTCCACTCTTTCCTGAGAAAAAAGGTCTTGGCAGACGGAGAACGAAGCGATCTTATAAGGGTTCCGTTTTCCTTTTGAGGTACGGAACCCTAAAAAAACAATATCCCATTACGAGAAGGCTCCAACTAAACGATTTATTGTTCCAATCTGCACAGCACAGATTAATAACTAAAGGATTTATCGTACAAGTTCCGAACACATTGCAGAAACCGTGCTGTCAACTGCACGACAACGCAGCATGGCAATACAATATCGCACTGTGTCTGACATTGGATCTTAAACGGAACACTGCTTGGGATATTAGTATTTGTTGGAGATCGGGTTTAGTCGGGCGTATTCGGGGATATTCGGGCAGCTTCGGACATTGATACTTGAAATAAAGTTTTGGAAAAAGTTTAGATAATTATGATGGATCTCTTATCACTACATAGTATAAAACAAAGTCGCTTCCCGCTGTCTGTCTGTCCCTATGTATGCTTAGATCTTTAAAACTACGCAACGGATTTTGATGCGGTTTTTTTTAATAAATAGAGGAAGGTTTATATGTATAATATATGCATTTTATAGTAGAGAAAAGCCGAGAAATTCAAAGATTTGTAATGTGATGTTAGATCTTTAAAACTACGCAACGGATTTTGATGCGGTTTTTTTTTAATAAATAGAGGAAGGTTTATATGTATAATACATGCATATTATAGAAGAGAAAAGCCGAGAAATTCAAAGATTTGTAATGTGATGTCGTAAGAAACATATTTTTGAGCACTTACATTGCAAACGCTGGCTAAACCTTACGAGATAGATCAATTTAATGTACTACGGAATTGTATATCTTAAAAAGATCGATAAAAAAGTCCACGATGGTATATGTTTATCTTATAAGGATAACCCACAGTAACCATTTTTGAGCATTTCTCAAAATTTTTGACCATAGTTTTCACTCATTTCCAAGTAACAAAATAAGAACTTTTATTTATATTTAGGACATATTATGTTAAATACAGCTAGCTAAATCTAGACTGATTCTGAATTTCTGATTGGTTTTTTGTTTTAGTAGAGTTTTTATACAAAAAGACTAAAAAATATTAGTTAAGGTCGAAATAAAAGTTCTCATTTTGTTACTTGAAAATTAGTGAAAACTATGGTCAAAAAATTTGAGAAATGCTCTTTTATCTTTTTCACATTACAAAAAAAAAATGGGTTATTTACCAAGCTATTGGGCTATTTTAAACAATACGGTATTATTCCTTATCCAATTAAAAATACATTAGATACGTTGTATTTCGTGTAAATCATAATTGCTCTTTTAGCATATCATTAAAATGAATATCTTAGAAGATATCAGAGATTTAAAAAGCGGGGGCAGAACGGCTGGCGGGGCGGTACGACGTTCGCCGGGTCAGCTAGTACATACTTATGTTTTTTATCCCAAGAGGACAGACTGACGCTGCAGAACGCTACCTTTTTCTTAGGTTTAGTTATAAATAAACGTTGATTAAAAGATAAGTGACGTTTAAACGTCAATAATGTATTGTTAAACAGTTTCTAATCACTACTTAACTATAAGCAATGGTTATGAATAAAAGGGATTATGATGTACATTTTTGAGCAGCAAAGAGCGTGCAATGCGATTTTCCGTAACATTGTTCAAAAAGGGAAAGGGGTTTCATGCGGGCGCAGTTTCACTCGTCTTTTTACTTTTGCAATGTGAGGGTACCTAATCCTAATCAAGCCTTTAGATACAGACGCCAGCACATCAAGCCACCCGAAACTGTCAAATCCCAATCAAATTTGAACCTTATGCTTTAGCGATAAAGTTGAAAATCTATTAAAGAAATTTGACAGATTGTAGTAGCTTGATATGCTGGCATCTGTACAGAGCAACGTGCGTGTGTCTGTATTAGTGCCTGCAATTGTGTTTATAATAATGTTACATATCGTGATAACCCCCGTGCTTCTAAAAGCACGTTAAACCTTTCGTCCTGGCTACCATTCGTAGATCTTCGACAGTCGTTACGGGTTGTTAGAAGCCCGAAAATCTGACTTATTCCGGTTGGATCCCCTGATCTGATACCCTGCTAGTCAGATCCACACCAGTAGGGGATCCGACCGAATGACAAACAGTCTTACCAAGGAGTCATCGTATTACCCAGTTACCGGGTTGTGGATGTCAGATAGGCAGTCGCTCCATGTAAAATACTTATCCTAATACTACTACTCTATATTTAGTCAGATGCCTCCGGTTAGACGAAGCCGATACCAACATAGTTCAGAAAAAGCTAGACTGATGATAATGGAAACGTGAGTCCCACAGAAAACAAATTGTTATTCTAATATCTACCAGGTTTCAAACGGTAATCTCGCAAATGAAAATGAACAGCCTAAACGTTCAATCACTCATCTGACTATAATTCCAGTTTCTGATTGACCCATCTACAACTATCTACTCGTATATTTACAACCGCGAACGATTTTCACATACAATAGCTTAAATCAGCGAATACGTTCGGAGATTTTCGACAGAACCGAATGAATATTATCGCATAGCTGCCAAGGGGGGCGTGGCAGTTGATTGATACGGCACAGTCGGACCGGTGTTTATGTTATTATCAATCTCGGATCCGATCCGGACGCCGGATGTCGGAGCCTGGACGTAACCGGATGTCGGATGTTGGACGTTGCGAACATTCGATGGGGTGTGGAAAAGTTTATGTGGGTAGACTGTTTTTTTTTTTCTTTTTTTATGTATTTCGTGGTGATGAGATTTAGTGTTAGCAACGGGAATCTCGGATGTTTTTAAATATATTTTGCGAGCTTTTATGCTGCTATGATGTGACGAACGCTAATTAGCTTTCAAATAGATGTTTAGTAAAAAAAGGTTTTGAATGGCATTGACGAGCTGAACTGAAATGTTAAAATCGTTTGAAATGAAACATGAAGTGAAAATATTGTATTCAAAATATTCAAAGCTCTCTCGGGGCTACACCTAATAGTGATGGCCTTTCAAACAGATTTTTTTTTACATTTTCCTCTAAAAACAATACCCAAAATCACAGGAAATCGGTGAAAAAATGAAACGGAAAACCGTAAACACGTGTTCCCCTCATAAAGAACAACTAAAATAAATCACTTAAACGATTCGCTCGTCGAAACACCGCCGTGCAGATTGACACGCCACCGGCCTACATAAGTTCTGTTCGGCATTCGGGAACCGAACACTACACTGCTAAAAGACATCACTATTTATATAAAGACCAATGTTAAAAGACCTCTGACACCTGCTCTAAATACCAACATTTTAACAAGTAGTTCGATCACCGCAGCTCTACTTAAACTGGACGAGTTTTATTTTAAGCTGCTAATGACTGATGCGTCATTTTTGCTTTTTTTGAAGTATTTAAAGACAATAGACGAGGACAGTTCATAAGTCTACCTAATGGAGTGTCCATTGCTGGTCTAACGTGTGATATCAAAGGTTTGTTCAGAATATATAAGGCAGTCGTTATAATAATTTATTATTGCTGAGTATGCGCATGTTTGTTTAACTACAAAATGAATTGAACGCGTGCGAATTGTGTTTATGTTCTGACAATTATTTGCGCTTTTAATATACGAGTGCGCAATGAAATCGCTTTGTGATGTTCTGAACTAGGTCTTCGTGCGATTCCTAGCCAATTTATTTGTTTGAGCAACCGGAGTTTCTTAGCATATTCATTATGTTTCAATGTGCATTAATACTGTAACTGCTACAATTACAACACTATGGGATAGCGTTTGTTTATTGTTAAGAGGAAATGCGGTCGGAGTAACTTTTGAAAAAGTCCTAATTCGAAGTTTGGCTCTCGCCCGTTTCCTCCCCCAATATTGGACCAATTTAAAAGATATTTCATAAACTGAATAAGAAGGATATACTATGTCCCTATGTTTTTCTTTTTTCATTAATAGTTGTCAAATTTGTACACTAGGCCTCTGTTGACAGCGGCTTAAATCGCAATTTAGACGATTGAATGACTCAGTTTGTAAGCCTAATATTTTAGTGTAGTGAACACGCGAACCCCAATCCAGATGTTACAATTTATCTTCATCGTATAGAATTATGTTCATAATGCATTTAGCATATTATATTATCTGACCTTCTGATTTATTATTATTATGATGAAAGCTTTGGTACGAATAATGCTTTAGCTTCCTTGGAAGACAGTTGCATTAAAGCTACTCGTACTTACTTTAGAAAATGGCTGGATTTGTTGGATTGGTTAATCATTGAAATCTCTGATAATTTGTCATCCTGCTGGTTAACAAAATATAAAACAAAATAACCGACGCTCTAAATCGGTTGACGATTGGCAATAATCGATTTTGCGATTTTAAATCGATTACAGATGTCATGCCAATGAAATCGTTGGGTGATTTTCTCGGATATGCCAATTGCAGCAATGTACGTCGCTAGGCTGTCGCGTGCCAGTCATAGATCAGAAGTCTCGTCAGTCAAACGTGTCGCTGCAAGCAGTTGGAAGCGCTTTTGGCAGCGCTGCAGATATTTCAGCGATCCCACTATGGTTTAGCTGTAGTTACGTCATTGTAAAGCTGAGGTTGCATTAGACGACTATTTTCAGACAATGAGAAAGGTGGATAAGTAGGACATATTTTCAAAGTATCATTCTGCTTGCATTTTTATGAACGAAAACGAAACACAAGGAGTATGTAAGAATCGTAGTAGGTGTGAGTCGAAGACGTCGGCGTCGAGAGACGAAAACATTCCAAAATACATACACAATGTATGTATTCTGCAACGTTTTCGTCTGATTCTCGTGTCCCCCATTCAGACTTCAGTAGCTGGACTTAATGACCGCTACAAAGAACCGTCATAGGAAAAATTACCACAGTCACTGAGCTTGCCAGATAGATTCTCTATCAAACCTTTCTGGTTACTTGATAGTAAGATGCTGCTAACTAAACTAACCACCGCGCATCGGGCCGGCCACATTAGTCGTAGAACCGTTGACCGTGGGGTAGACATGTTTTTGAGTGGAGATCGCGAATCGGCAAACGTAAGGTAGGACGCCCTCAGGCTAGGTGGCGCGACGGTCTTCGCAGTGTGGCTGGTAGCAGTTGGATAAAAGTAGACGAAAATCGAGTTGAATCGCGTGCAATAGACCTATGTCCAACAGTGGCCTGCTGTATGCTGATAATGATGAATCTCTATGACCCAAACCAGCAACTTTTTAGTGATCTCCTTGTGTTGAGGTTCGCAATGTTGCAGATGAATCATTGGCAACATTGCTGCGACACGCTTGTGAGGGCGCAGCTTTAAAATGCGTCGATACGATTCTATTTAGTTTTGATTGAGCGTTAGGTAATCACTGCCGCTACTGCGCGAGTAGAAGATTGCAATGTAAAGGGTCCGGATTGGTCTATTAAAGACGTTTCTATGCACTAAAACAGGTTATGATCTCATTTGTTACACTATACAATCTATTTAAGCACTAAATTACCCGTGAAAAATCCAGCCCCAATTTTGTCAAATTCAATTAAACGTAATAACACTTATCGGGTAACGTTATCAGTACAACGTACTGCTTGGAATTTATTAGGCTGGTGCAGACTATTTAAAAAATAACCCATCAACGCACCTATGCAATCTAGGATTTCCATATTTTCCATATAATTATGTAGGTCATGCCTGGGTTGGGAGTTTGTCTAGACAAAACGACGATCACTTTTAGCCGGTTTCTCAATTAAAAATTTCAAGTTAAGAACTTGTCAAACTCTACTTTGACATTAATTAAGGTGAAATCCCACAGAATTCAAAATATCTTTGCCAAAAATATAAGAAATTTTGAATTTCCTGGGCTACGTTGAAGGAATCACCTTTAACGTAGGAATTAGTTTGTCATGTTCTTAACTTTACATTCTGAAAACTTAACTTGGCGAATGCGTCCTTTTTGGGGTCAAATAAACTAAACGTGACATTGGCGAAATGCACAAAACGTTTCTGTTACTGTTAGCCTGCATCATCTCACTGCTGGGCATATAGGCGTCTCCCCATGACTTCCAGTTCTTTCGATCCAGGGCTAAAGTGGACCACTGGTCGTTTATTTTGTCCAGCTCGTCCCGCCATCTTCTACGGGGTCTGCCGCGACGCCTTCTACCTGTGTCAGGGCTCCACGTGGTGGTTATTTTGGCCCACAGCTTAAAAACAGCACAAAACGTGCGAAGCCAAAAAAAAAACCACGTTCTTAATTCAAAAGCGGGTGTTTGTCTTGTAAGAAGTGATTTTTCTGCATCACGTATTTATTGCCAATATTGTTTCGAGTTTACCAAGTCAATATGTATAGAGGATTGTTGTGTGAATTTATAATAACGTTTGTATGCCCTATATTGACCGTACGCACACATGCACAGGTAAAACTATGTTGCTACAGCAGTGTGTCTAATAATTAATTATATTTGTATTATAATTATGTTTGAGTTGCTATGTCTACTTAGACATGGCGCACGCTATTCGACATGCGACTGAGATAGCTCGGCGACTAGACGCAACGCGCTTGGCGCGAGTTGTAGAGTCGCAACGACAGGCTAGGGGAGCCGCACACTCTCGCTACTAGTCACAGCGACTAGACGCGGTACAAGAGTATACCCGACCACAGTCGCATGCAACTGGTCAGCGTCAGTCTTCGGCTGATAAACACCCACGCAACTGCAACTAGAGGCTCCATATTCACAAGATGAACAACACGACCGTCTCTCTCAAATACAAAAAGAAAATTATCCCTTCCTACACGACGTCTGTCGTAACAACTAGTCGCAGACGCAAATGACAGCTATACGTTTTGTTGCAGCGACAAGACGCACAGTTTGCGCTGGCACTAAGTGTAGATGTGATTTTATTAGTGTTTTGTCTTGTGTTACGATGCATGTTGTTATGGATGTTGATGATAGTTTTTTACAAGGTCAGGTTTAAACCCGCAGCTATGTTGCAGAGATGTAGCTACTTCTGTTCAAGTATTTACATTTGTTATTCAATTTCTTAGTAAAACAAGACACTTGCTAAAAACGTATTTACTGTTATAAAACAGGATACAAATGTTCACTTACTACGAAAGATGTAACAATACAATTCTGCATAAAATATTATCTTTAGATCATCACCGGTAATTGGATTATTTTCTGGGAATTGAGTTAGGTTTAGAACGAAACCTAACCACGTAAATGGAGTCATACAGCTGACCTTCAGACGTCAGGAGATGTAGCGTCATACAACATCTTCATAGATATTGTTTTCATTATTCAACTAGCTTTTGCCTGTGGCTTCGCCCACGTGGTGGTCGGAAATTATCCCATGGAAGTTATAAAAAGCATCCTATGTCCAGGTCTACCTGTGTGCCAATTTTTATCGAAATCTGCAGGCCAATTCTCGTAATTTAAAACGTTCAAAATCTCGTCGAAGGCTCATCTCGGCGACAAACTTCAAAAACTTTTAAAAAATGTAGGGAAATTTGACGTATTTTTGACAGATTGAGACTCAGGATGTGGACGTTCGTTGTGAAAATTACGAGAATTGCCCTCCTCTGTTCAGCTGTAAAGGTGTGGAAGGTAACTGGCAGACCGAGTTTCTTTCCCATTTATAATATTTATGTAAGTACTGATGCATATATGGGTTAGTATATGGATCCATATGGATATGAATTGACATGTGGATTAACCGGTTGAATACCATAATTACGGAAACAATTAAAAAGCCATTGTGACTCGCGTGGATCCACGCTCCGGCCATACGAAGGGTTGAGCAAAATTATGGGTTATTTAAAAAACTGATGGGTTTTTGATGGATGGATGACATTCGTTGAGATGTGTCGATCATGGAACTTGACTGCCAGATTTAGCAGCAGGTGCAGTGGCTAAGCGTTTTTGGGGTAAAAGGTCCCAGTAAACAAATAGGTTTGTTCTTGGTGTACTTGTTTAAGAGATTTATTTTATCTGTAAACACACTCGCGTTAGTTTTTTAGAAGAAAATCGAAAGATAATAATGGTCTTTGATCTCAGTGATGTATGTTTACGTTCTGTGATAACAATCATTCACAGTAGTTTATTAAATAACTAACCTAACAGGACCATGTGTTTTTTGTACAGAAATCGACGTAAACGCGTATATTAGTTATGTTGTAGGTCGCGGCTACACATCAAGCTATACATAAACAGTATAAGCTGACTTCAGCTGATTGTATGGAAAACCTATACAATGCGAGGTCAGCTAAAACTGGAAATGTATAGCTTGATGTGTACGTGTGTCTACGTCAGAAATCTTTGTGGTTTTACTGCGAATCGTAATCGCTGTATACAGTTATAAATGTGATGTCATTATTTTTATATCCTTTAATTGTTTTTTACGCTTACCCACGTGCTTGAAGTCACGAGTGAGAAATATTGCACAACAATTAAATGATTATCTTGAAGTAGGTAAGGTTACCTCCACTTCAGTAGTAACACTTGAACTATGAGTAGCCCTCTCCTGCTAAGAGATCAACACGCTGTTAAAGTCGCATTGTTGCCACTGTTAATAACAGACTGCTGGATGCACAATGCAAAATATTCTTTAGTGTGCAGTCCGGTAAATTAATTGTTAAATAAATTGACACCCTACGTCAATTTGCCATGTTATAGCCACTTCTTCTGTCAAAGAATGACAGTTGTGATATGAATATACGGACAATTTAATTTTCCAGACTTTACATGATTATTGTCCAATGTTCTCTCTGTTTAACCGTTCTCCATCTATTGATCATAAACTTATCTAATAAAGGCATAAATCATTTAAAAAGTTCCATCCATTTTTGTCAACTCGTGGTTCTAGCGGCCACACCGCGGCGCATTAGGTACAAGTCAATTATTGCGCATCGCGTCCCAGACTCACCGAATTAATAGAAACTTCCTGCTGCCGCACGATTAACATCGAGGTGAACTTCACCTGAATTTGTCCTGAAACAACTGTTAAAAATTAGGTAAAACCGTTTTAACTGGTAGTGTTTATGGTGGTCATTATCGAATGATTTGTGTCTCGTCTATGAGTACTTAAAAGAAATGATAAAACTCTCCATCTTATAGCGTACATAAAACTAAAGATAGACGGCTAAATATAGCTTCTGCACTGAAACGACACTAAATGGATCGGTAATCACCGTATCTCGTCATTAGGTACAGTCTAGAAGAATTTAAATCGTGCATGTATCTTTTATCTTAGCGTGCAGAAAATAGATTTTCCATCAAACCTTCTGTGTGGACAGACAGCCGGGCAGACAAATCGATTATATATTTTGCCGCCCGACTGTGCCGAATCGAGCCGAACCAAAAGTATGTGACTCGGCTTACCATACTGGGCCCTTCAAACTGCCCACCTGAGCCTAAAGTGCAGTAATAGGCATTTTGGTCGGTTTTGAGTTAAATATATATTCTGAATCCACATTTAATGGGGATTGGGTTCAGTAAGTACACGAGATTAAACAGACAGACATATCAAACCTCTCGTGTGGCCGTTTTCATCACATACAAAACAGCTTCAAGATCTCATTCTATCATAACTTTTTGCCCAAACACTATCCAAGTAGTATAGCTGTATCTGTCAATTTTCTGACAAAACAATACGACATCAAAGCCAGACAATTCTCAGGAAAGCCCCTGCACTCACGTGCACACGCATCGACACTATTCTAATGTCATCCACATTATTGCCCAGTTATTTCTGTTAGTCTGTTACCGGCTCACACTAGAGCGTTTATTTCCAACACTCAAGCCTAGTTTACCTTATGATGAACGATCGCACCGACCACTGTATATCTGTCATTCAAAATGCACTGTCTGGACGAACTGGCAGTCTGAATTAAACTCGAGTTTAATGTTAATGTAAATTATTTAAACTGTGCTCCACTGATAGAAGAGGTAAATGTTTTGTTATTTGAACTGAAAGAGTACAACATTTTAACTTGATAGGTCAATGAACAAGGAAAAGAAGGAAACCACCATCGTCAAGCACCTCCACCTTGACCGGTTCTGTGCTTCCCGCATCTAGCGGATTCCTGTGGCCTTCACAAGGTCATGGGTCCACCATGTTACCTAGTAACTGGGTTATGGAGATCAGATAGGCAGTCGCTCTATGACAAATAGTGGTATTTAGCTGCATTCGGTTAGACTAGAACCCGACCTCAACAAAGTTAGGAAGAAGTTAGATAGATGGTGAGGTCAAGAAACCTCCTCTGTGAGGGTAGAAATAACGACGTCCAGCTATAACTTTGAGCCAGCAACCTGAGCAAAGGATCGGATCCGTATCATACCTACATTTGGACCTCCAAGAAGATATGGTTCCGATTTCGGCAGGTGCTGCCGCGGCAGTGCGGGCGCAGCACTACTGGTCCCCATACATTCTCTATAGGTTTATATGAGATTACATTCCGAGCACGGCAGCAATGCTGTGCGACATTGCTGCATCACATTGCTGCTGTGCTCGGAATGTAATCTTGTACAGTATGTTAACTAACAGAGGGCGTGCCCGTTAACCCGCAATAGTATAGCATCCATACATGCTAAAAAAAATATTACCATTCGAAAATAAAATGTTTTTTTTTTTTTTATATTAAAACATTCACTAAAAATTTTAAATGGTGAGGTTTCAGAAAACGGTCAAAATGTTGTTTTTTTAAAGCAGTGTATCTCTTAAACTGTAAATAATTTTGACCAAAGAAAAAAATATATATTTTCAAGTCTTATTTTAATAGGTACAGTGATGGAACTCTAATCATAATTAAGCATACATTAATACATCAAAAAAATTTTCAAATACACCTCTTAATTGTCTTTAAAAGCAGTTTATCCCTTCATTAACAATTTTAATTATAATTAAAAATATACCATTAAATTTCTAATGCCAAACTGCAGTTTAATAATAAATAATCCATATTTATTATTAAATAGTTTTTGTAAATAGATATCATCGCGCTTCTCTTTCCTTTCTATGCAGTCCGACAGTGACCGCGCTTTAGGTCATGTAGCCGCCTTAACATTGTGTATCGTTTGTTCCATATTAGGGGAAATGTTTATAAGGATATGAAAATAAGGGGTCTGCGTCGAGTACCTAGATAAATGTATATTGATCATCTCTCTCTCTCTCTCTCGACTATGGGTATATTTCTAATGATATGAGGAATGGGGTTAAGGAAATTAAAATTATCTGACTAAGGGCGAATAAATATTGTGATTTGACATATTTTCTATACAGACTTTGATAACTGTCAGACCTTCATATTTATTCTTCAGATAAAAACTATCTGAAGATTGAAAAATTTGCCCTATGTATGATATTAAATACACTCGAAAAGTTTAATTGTAATGTAAATCAGAGAGAATTAATAATATTAGCAAAACTTACAAGACGTAATGTAGATATTATATGTAGATAATTGCGCATAAGCAAATGCAGCTGTTCATTTTAATAAGGTTCAAATAAGGCCTTCCCATGGATTACCATCATTCACCCAATCCATAATCGTCCATTACTACAACATGGTGAGAGCTGCAACTGGCCCCATTAGTTTCCATTCCACCATTCAGCGAGTGACCACGACATGTCACAATGTTCAGCTCCATCCAATAAATCAGACTGAATCAAAATGAACGCGAGCGGCGCTTTGTAAATCATTCGGCATAGTAATTAGAAATTTGCCTAAATTAATTTCTGTGACGTCACGTGACGCGTGCAGAGAATCTTGATAAGTGGGCTTTGATGTTGTCAGGTGTTCCTGGATATTAGTCTGGATCTAGTTTATAGTTTGTGAGAATTTGAAGGAGTTTTGGGCTTTGATGACGTTACTGATAGCAGAGAATTCTAAGTTTGACAACGCACCGTAATTAGATCTCGATAATGATGGGGATGAAGGTAAATCTTCAAACTTATATAAATCGATATTTGCTGAAAAAGGTACCTACTGTAATAAAGAGAAAGAAAAAGAAGAGAAGTACACTCCATTCTACCAAGATAACAATAGCCAATGGATACATTTAATTTCCTTAAAATCTTTCAAAATAAACTGATGAACACGAAGCTTTGAATTTCACATTTCCTATTTTGCATCTATACTTCTATTCTAGATTAAAAACGAAGTAAAGATATTTTCAAATCAACAGAAGTAATGAAGCATACAATAATTCCACCTTAATCGCATTGCAACATTCATCGCAAAGTCGTCTCAGGTCACTGCATCAGCATAAAAAACGATTAGAATTATCTTAGAGATTTCTATTGAGACAGCAAAAAAAATATATATATATAAATTCTGCAATCCCTCCTACTGTGATTCCTAGAAACTTATAGTCGAATGTGGTTTTGGGATGCTAGAAACCACTACGGGAAAAGGTTTTTATTAAATGAAGTTATAGTTAATTTGGTTTCAAGTTCACAGGTGCTTGTAAAAGGATAATTATAGATTACATCCGGATCTTCCTAAAGCCTAATACCTTGTTTTCTAAGACTTGTTATTTTTTTATATTCAAAGTTTTTCATATACCTACTTGCAATTTTCTTCTTTCTCAATATGTACAGACGCAAGCACATCAAGCTACCCGAAACTGTCAAATTTTCCCAATCAAACTTGAACCTTATACTTTAGATATAAAGTTGAAAATCTATTAAATAAATTTGACAGATTGTAGTAGCTTGATGTGCTGGCGTCCGTACCTAAATCTTAATTATTATTTTTTACAAATTATATTACTGTCCCACTGCAGTGCAAAGACCTCTTCTCATACAGGGAAAGCATATTAATGTCTAATAAAAAGTATCTTGAATTGAATTAAAACCAAAAAAAAATGAATTCCAAACTGTATTTAGTGTATATTTTATGACGCAGCGAGCTTAAACAAAATCATGTCGTTATCCAAAACGGATTTCAGTCTAGCCAACCTTAGCCAACATTAAATTTGCGGTCTAAATTCAATCGGACGGAGCTGGAAGCATTGACAGGTGAGTTAGGCCGGCTGTCACTTGGACCACCATTTTGAAAATAAGTCCTATATTACTGGTGATGCTGGGAAATATTTCTATTTTGATATTTAGACTTTCGTATGAATTATATAGTAGAAAATAAAGTAAAGGTTTATTAGAACTTGGAACGAAAAAACATTGCCACAAAAAAATTATGCATTATACTTACTAACACAATCTTAATAGAGATGCCCTGAAAACTTGCAAACACGCATTAACGCAACACTAAAACAATAATTATTAACTCAAGTAACCATAAGTTTTTCATAGAAAAGCAATTAAATTAACAGAATTTTCCGCAAGAACAGCACCCGTGCGATTGTGAAGCTAAACACGTAGGGAGCTTTGCCGCACTCGGAATTAGAAACACTTGCTTCTGGCTAAGTATCGTTAAGACATGGGATTTCGAGTTTTAGAAATTTTCGAAATGACGTCAGCAATAAAGTGTGCTTTTCAAGAACGTGAGACGAATAGATGGGGGAACTTGATACCAGAGCGGAGAATTGACAGGTTAAAACAAATAATGATAATGATCAAATTCAGGTTGTTGACAAAAGCAAAGCAAAAATATATACAGACCTTTCACAGTTATTTTGACTCTGACAACTGCAACCCAACAGCACCCTTATTACAACAACAATAAAGATCACTGTGATTTTGTCAGACTTGATAGTTGCAGCAAACCAACAGCAACCGGATTGTCACGAGATTAAAGATCACTGTGATATTGACAGGGATACAAAATCAGAGGTAACAGTGAATGAACTCTAGTAAAAAGGTTTGATTACTGAAACCTAAAAATAGGAGCATTAAACGGACAACCTAGACCTTGTTTTATATCTCTGAAATCTAAAATAAGAACGACGGTAAAAAATTCCAACACCCGTACAAAAACGTTAACAACATTTGCAAGAATAATACAAACGGTAGCCTTAGTAAGACTGTGTTGAATTCCGATATAAATCTAAAAGGAAAAGAATAATTAAACATTATCTCCGTAACCGTTGCTTTATTGAAAGATAAGGAATAACCGTTTTAAAGAGTTTTTGCGTTTCCTTTTCATGTTTACAGCATTTGTAGGGATTCTTCTTTCGTAACTTGATTTGTTACGTTAGCTTATAATTTTAAGCCCTCCATTTCCCGATTACTTGAAAGGCCTTTGTTTTCACTTTTGTAATATCTATGATTGTTCAAATTAAAGACTGTTTTTATTTATGAAATAATTTCTTTGTTCCAGGTAAGTTCTGCAATTCATCATACTGAAGTCACACTAGTAAGGAATATCGTGTTAAAGGTAAGAATAGGGTATCCGAGCAACCGGGAGTCTACGCGGTCCTAATATTAAATATTTTTTGTCATGAGATATATTAGTCATAACTAGACCATAATCTAATGCAGTTTTTCTTAAGCGTTTGTTTCTCATTGTCTTCTCCTAGACAAATAAAAACTTCTTAAATATTTTGGGAAGTGATTTCTCAATAGTTTTTACGACACCGTCCGTTGTTCGACACGGATTCCCTAGTCAGGAGCAGGTTATTGATCCTCTGTGTATGGTTTAATATTCAATGCGCAAACGCAACGACGACGGTGTGCGTCCGTTTGCTGCCCCGGCGCAGCCTGCTCCAAGTGAGAGTTTTGATTTTAGAACAATGGTATTAAAAAAACGTTCTTTTTTGCGTTGAAATATATGTGTTTTGCATTCCTGAGTGTTTTATATTTTCTCTGTAGGAATTTGAAATAGCAAAACATAAGGCTTGAAATAATTGCATAAATAAATTTATTTTAATTATTATAGTTATCAATAAGTAAATTGTCTATTCCGTAACCATGGAAATTAGAATTACAAATGACACTTGAATAGAAAACGCATTAACATCTCCTGTGCTTAAATCCCTAAGTGTGAACAGAAGTGGCTTTAACTTAGGAACTGGTGAAACCTTAGGTTTTGCCAGGAATACATTACGCACTTTCACTAACTCAAATATACAAAACATCACTAAAGCTAGACACTATATACTGCCTACTTGAAACTTCTATGTTACCTACTTACATCAGCGTATTCATTCTGGAGAAACTTTGTGATTCAATCATAACTCTCCTGCCCTTATCCCAATTTATTTGGGGACGGCGCAACATTTTTTTTCTTCCATACTTCTCTATTACTCGTCATCTAGGTAGGCACTCACTTTCTAGCCATATCATATCTCACACACAGTCCGTCCACAGTTGAACTTTGTGATTCAATAAAGTTGCAAAATAATGATGATTCTAGGCCGCCATTCATAGCCCACTGCTAGGCAAAGGCCTCCTACTCTCTTTCCAACTTCTGTCTAGAGCTGCCAAGGGGATAGTCCAAACTATTGACGACATTTACATACTTCATGCCTCAAAGGATCAAAATTTGAACAGGATGCAATCATCCAATTTGTCAATCATACCCCCAATGCCTCCAAAACTCACATACCCATTACAATTTAATCCCAAATAGTAGGTAAAGTTGTATGACAAATGAATGAAGCTTAACATTCTAGTTTCGGTTCTAAAGCGATTATAGTGCGGCTACGGCAAACCTATTTTGCATTTGATCACGTTGATTGAGTTAAAGTGTGCCGATTAAGCCGTCTTCCTACATTTCAAACTGTTGGAGTGTGAATTAGAATCCAATTCATACTACATATATACTGGTATATGGTTCAGGTTCAATAGTTTTGCTGACTGATCTGAAATAACTTTTGAATTCTCTTTGCCCAAAAGGTAATGGAATTCTTAATTAATTTGGTGGAATGAAATTCGACGTTGATGAAACGTTTCTAATAGAAATTGTAGTTCATGAATGACTTCATTCCGATAGCTAAAGTATTATTTGAAGATACGAAACTTTCTAAAGGTCAGTCTTAAATTGTAAATCCTAACAAGCAACAGTAGTGAAACTGGCTCTAAGCTGAATGAAGTAAAGTTTGAAGCTGGGAACAGCAAGTGCATACTAAGTTAACGTTACTATAGACCGCAGGAACGCATTTCACGTAAGACTTTCGTTCCAAAATTAGCATCCGAACGTCTTGTTTCGTCTTATTGATTGCCTTTTCTCTTTTCAATTTAAATAGCATCAAGACTACCACTTGTTTTGCGACCATTTTCAGTCAATCGATGAAACCTATTTGAACCATTTCTAACATCATCCACAAAATGTATGGAAATACGTGCACGACGTTATCGTAGACGAAAATTTAAAATTTTCTTCATATATTTCCATATATTTTACTTCCCAGTATCATTGTGATGCCGTGACGTGGGCGTCCACAATAATATCGTCACGTTAGAAATTATAAAAGCGCACAATAGTGTCACAATAATAAAATTCAGCAAGCAGAAATTAGTATCGACTTCCTTCCAAATAGACGAAGCACTTGTACGGTATATGTAAATGTCGAACGATAAAAAAAAAACAAAGGAAATAGTGCCCAAGTTCGTTGACATCGACGATGCCACTCATTCCGTATTCTCGTATAATCTTCGGAAGTGAAAAAAATGTTAATTTTAAAATCGTCCCTGACGTTTGACTCGGCGGCCATTTGTTACGTAAAAAGTTTAAGGGCTTCGGTAATGGCTGTCGTAAGCTTGACATCGAATGATCAGAAGGTTAGATGCGTATACGACCTTGTCAGATTTATAATGGTTTTTTCGGCTACCAGAATAAGCTTTGATTTTATCGGTGTTAACATTCAATGTTTCCAAGATATGGAGAGTTTTTTGATAGACTATTGTAATTCATTTGTGATGTATCGGGTATACGAGACTAATAAAAAACCCATACATATCAATGGCACCAGCAGAATAATATTTAGAAGAAGCCTCAAACTACGAAATTTTTCATAATATTGTAACAAGAGGGATCGAAACAGAGGACAATGAAGTTCCACTAACACAATTGAGATATCGTAACTTTTGGCTCTCGATTCTTTCAGCCTACCTAACAAGATGCCTGACAATATGATAGGTCATAAATAATCAGCCAACTGGCACGCCAGGGCAGCTCTAATTTATATCGACTAGTTGTCAATCTGACACCTCTAGTAAAGCGGGCCCAATTAATGTAATCACGGCTAACATTATCGGTAACAGATGGATGATTTGTTGGATTATTTGATGCTAGTTTCAGTTTGATTGCTAGTTTATTAATGGTAGCGTTATTAATGGCTGTACCGTGTACCTATCTGTATTAACAATTTTACACTTGAGAAAATCTGATAGTATTTTTATAATATTAATTGTCTTCAACGAGAGTTTTTTTTTTTCTTGACCTCGATCACGTCTGATGGAAAGCGATGAATGAGGTCTATTATGGAACGAACGAGCGGTGCCCAGGAGATGCCTGTTCACTCTTGCTTTAAAGGCAGATGGGTTAAATGTGGAAAGGAACACAGATGGCAGAGAGTTCCACACTGGCTGTGCGCTAAGTACGACTAGTTGGGATATATAGGAAGATGTATAGGATATTAATTAGCATTTCATTGTTGCTAGTTTATCATACTTAATACTTACTTATTATGTTGATCAATAAAGTTAACCTTACTGTAGTACCATTTACAGCACTTACTGTTATTAACGTCTTTCTTTCATTAATTCTTCTTTGCTTTCTTGAACCAAATATTGCTTCAAAGATACTTCCAATAACCATTCATCTTTCTAACTTGGTAGTTTCTCAAGGAACTTGGGAAACCGTCAGACCTCCAAACTAGTAATCAGCAATATCAATAAAACTAATAGCTCCAACTAAGTTACCCAAAGCCACAGCAATTCCTCACTGACAACTTAGTCTCCATCTTTGGCGAACGATACAAACAAATGGAGTAATGCCGAACTTACCAAAGACTTTAATCTTAATTATTATCTCGCTCCAGTTTCAAGTTGGCTAAGGAATCTGGGGACTGAGATGACTAGAGTTACAGATTGCCATATTATGGTCCAATTCTTCTTCTTTGGTTATAGTTTGTATTCAAAGAGCACCTACTATAGTCCGGCCGTCGAGAGAATGCGTTCCGGACACCTGTCAGTGCGACAATTCTAGTAACTAATAACGATCAAATTCGCAAAATACGTATTCGTATGTATGAAACTGACAGGTGTCAAGAACGCTTTCTCTCGTCGGCCGAACTGTAGCTAGACTCTTAGACATGGCGTACACTATGATGACAAGGCACAGATGCAAACGATAACTGTGCGTCTCGTTGCAGTGACTAGACGCAGAGATAAGAAGCACTGTTTGTGCTCGCACTTAGCTATCAATACGTATGTGCGCTTAATATTATTACGTAGGTAACTTCCTCGTTATTTGCAGTTTTTTGTTTCTAAATATAAGCCACTCTTTAAAGCGTTTACCCCCTTATAAATCCCAAAATAATACAATCACCTGCTAACAGCCTCTACTCAAACCTCAAATTGCCAATAATTAACACCCCTAACCAATAAAACCAAATAGTTCCACGAACTGTCTTGTTACCCGCAGCAATTTCTCACTCCCAACTTTCGTTGACGCAAACTTTCGAGCCCGAAAACGATACACACAAATGGCGCGGATTTCGGTCCCGCGGTACGCCGCGACCCGCGGCTGATTCACGCTCGCGACTTGTCAATCTTGGTAGGGCTGTCACCCAACGAAATTAATCACGGGACACGACGCCAAGTTATATTGCACGTCAATACATAAGTTTGCCCCCCTCGTGCGCTCGAGGGGTGTGATGCAAGTGTAGCTTGACGTGACACGTTATAAATTATTGTTATAGCCGCCGAGAGCTTGATTAATTTTGCTTTTGACGTGTTTGATGAGAATACTGCGGTATTGGTTTTGAGGTCAATCGTGTTTGAAGAATGATATGACGGGAAGATAATGTCATTTTAATTATAAGGGATTAAGTTTATCTTTTGGTAAATGTCAAACGCAATTAGATAGGACGTGTTATCGAGATACATACAGCCTTGTAGTTTAGCTCAAATGTGATAGAATATTAAAACGTTGGTTTACCAAAATTATAATTCACTTTAATGGCGATTTTGCGTGCTAGCTGGTATCTTCAAAAATCATTTCCTCGACACCCTAACAGAAAAAAATATTCCATTTTCAATCAATCAACTCAATAGACCGCAGCTGCACAAGCGTTATTCAATTTACTCTGTTTCAAAAGTAAATAATAACAAATTTTGACAACCCTACAAAGAAGAGCGCGGCTCAACGCGAAGTGCGCGGTACACGAATTAATTGCCTATTGATTGTAAAGAGAGTCTTTGCCGATAGCTACGACGTACTTTACGCTGACTAATTAGAGCTTGTTCACGTAGTTTACGTTGTTTACGTTTTTCTGTATAAATCGAGTGGGTTAAACGTACTGCGTCGTTGGTTTAGTGGTTGCAAGCGCTACCGCTACGTATCCTGGGTTCGATTTCCGGGTAGGACAAAGTGCTATTGGGTTTTCTATATTTTCTAGTAGCAGTTCGGAGTCTGGATTTGTGCCCGGTGGATGGGAATAGACCCGCACCCTATTACATGGGACTTAAACATAATCGGCGAAATTTAGGTGTACTATAAGTACACCTCTGCTTAACCCTTTAGGTTACCTCATGCTCAATGCTCAGCAGTAGCGCTTGCGACCAGTAGACCAACGAGGCAGTTCAAGAAATTAAATTGATTTAATGCTAACTATGACAAAAATAGCGACACACATCGACCAGACAGCTGTAAACAAGTTTACAATAGGATTATAAATCACAAAGTACTAAGTAATGTCATACTTAGAAACCGTGCAGTAGCACAGAATAACTTATAGTACAGTCAACAAAAGAGATACGTATGCAGGATCGTAGGATATAGTCGAAGTTTAGTAAGAAACCGATGGATGTTCTCGACTGAAATTTAATTTGATAAATGAGCTATTTGTTTTCTATTAATAAAATTAAATTTTATTCGAGAACATCCATCGGTTTCTTACTAAACTTCAACTATATCCGACGATCCTGCATACTTATCTCTTTTATTGACTGTACTAACGCAGTAGTAAAAACAAAGTGCTATTAACTTCTTAACCCGATTTCTACAATACAACAAAAACGTTCGAGAGATCTTCGAATATTTTCGCGAAACTCCTTGACACCGTTGTCCAATCAACGTTTCTATCCATTAACATTAAATTACCGAGTAATTAATCATAGTTTATTTTATACTTATTAAAAAAGTACTATTTGCAATCCATTCCAACATGATTATTATCGATATGGTCAGCTATATCATAATATCATCCTAGCCTTTTAGCCGAAGCCTGCCGGGGTAGCGGGATTGTCCGAAAGGGTTACCGCTGCCCCGGAACATAAAGGACTAAGGAAGGAACACGGATGGGTTTTAGTCAGTAAGAGTCTGACACTCCCTTCCGCTCCACCCAGAGCGGGAGGAGTCATTAGGTTATTTCCCATCCATAAAAAAAAGGCTTTTCCAACTATGTTTGGATCGACTTTCAGTCTATCCAGATTGTAGATGAATACCAGTATTTTACATGGAGCGACTGCCTATCTGACCTCAACAAGCCAGTCACTGGGTAATAAGATATCCGTTGGTAAGACTGGTTGTCAGACTTTCGGGCTTCTGGCTACCCGTAATCACTGTCAAAAAGACTGACAGCCAGGACCAACGGCTTAAGGTGCTTTCCGAGACACGGATATATCTTTATCATCAGCATAAAAAAAAAATGTTTAACGACTTGGTACTTAGTGTGTCAATTATAGGTATTACTACGAGTAAACATGTACCTATTGTAGTAAGTACTTTTATTTTCTTAAATTTCCTTTGACGTAATGTTTCTGTCTGCTTTCATGTCTAAAATATAATTGATGTTTATCTTCAATATACGTGTAGGCGAAGACCAATGAAACGATGGATGAATTGTGCAAGAGATGATATGGTTAAAAAGAGAGTGACTACCGAGATGACGAATAATAGAGAAGTATGGAAGAAAAAGAGATGTTGCGCCGACTCCAAATGAATTGGGATAAGGGCAGAAAAGAGTTCTTTGAGCATAAATTATTACACTACTAGCAGTGCCCCGCGGTTTTTCGATCCCGTGGGAATACTGGGATAAAAATTATCCTATTTATTAATCCTGGTTATAAACTATCTGTATGCCAAATTTCATCCAAATCCGTTCAGCCGTTTGAGCGTGAAGAAGTAACAAACTTACAAACACACTCACAAACTTTCGCCTTTATAATATTAGTGTGATTAATGGACTATAAAACAACAGCCCGTTACAAATTTAATTGTATTATACAAAATGTCTGGCAGAGTTGAAATATTTATTATACATATACTCGAATATATGAGGCCCATACATCGCCGGGCGTTGTATTTCAAGAATGTTAGCACCTATGCGACACTGCTGCCACTAAATGGTAGCTATTGTTCTACTTACAGATATGTCGCTGTCAACAATGGAATTTAGACATTTACCCCCTTACTAATAAACGTTGTATAGCGTCTGTATAGTTACACAACGCTTCCTGACGCGAACTCCGTTCATTAGTATTGAATTTCTGATTTTCATCATCTACTTTTGCTGTTGTGTCTTCTTTCGAAAGTCAAATTACTGACGACTGAAAGAGAGAAATCTGTGTGTAACTATTCATTTGATATAATACGTTTATTAGTAAGGGGGTTAGTGTAAACTGTCTAGAAGTTAACTGTCAAAAAATTGCGTCAAAATTTGTGATTTATCTTGAATAATGACTTTTACGTTTAGTATTCTTGTTTTTTTTTTTTGCTAAACATACGTGTACATTATTAGATCTATTCTTTTTAGGATTCTCAATTCCTCTTTTACATAATATGATTTAATAAATCATATGATCAAACAAACAAATCCGGTTGCGGCTGTTATTCTGATCAGTTTCTTTTTGTTGTCCCCTGTGTGACATGTAATGACGCTACTCCCTTTAAACCTTCCACCCGACACGTCTACCACAGTAAAATTAATTACAAAATACGCAATTAAATCCACACTCCGTCCATGTCCGTTACCAATAAAAACGTAACCAAAAAAAAAACATCCCCAGCCATTTACATAATTCACCGATTTCACGAAACAGCTGTGACTTTTATATCAATTCTGTACCTACACATTTGTGGTTTGAAATGTTTTGTGTGTGTGTGTGTCTGTTTAACTAATGTGGTATAGAACACAGGAAATGTTCGCGTTGACAGGTAATATGTGTGTGTGTGTGTGTGTGCTGTAAAAAGGATATCGTACGAGTGTGGGTCACAGGGCTGGTAAGCCTTGTTTTGGGGCTTATCGGTGTATTAATTAAAAACTGTTTGAGTGGATATTTAAAGTAAAAGTTTGCTATCCTAAATTAAATGTTGTGTTAAAATGTTGTTTTTGTTGTTCAGTATAATTATTCGTCTCGTATTGGTATTTGAAAATGAGCTAGGCTAAAAGCAATGTTTAGTTACTTAAATATTTCGGAACATCATAATCATCTCCTTCCATTTACTTGGTCATCTTCAAAAGAACAAAGGGTTAGGTTTGGGAAATACTCCCCAGAGGAGGGTCCGGTGACGGTCAGCCGCGGCGGGTTCACGGATGAGTGCTAACGCGTGCCCTTGTTTCCGCCGTAAGCGGCAGAGGAGGACACCGTGGAGTTTTTGTGGGTTAGAGTACCACATAGCTGCACTATCTCCCCGTGGTAGTGCAGAATGCATGAGCATTTCTCCACGATAAAAAAAAAGGTTGTCCTTAAAAGATCGCTCTTAGCGATAAGACCGTCCATTTTTTCACCCTTTGTAAATCTTCTACATTTATATGATGTACAGACGCCAGCACATCAAGCTACTACAATCTGTCATTTTCAACTTTATCGCTAAAGCATAAGGTTTAAAGTTGATTGGGGAAATTTGACAGTTTCGGGTAGCTTGACTTGCTGGCGTCTATACATAATAAAGAGTATTCTATTCTTCAAGCCCCACTCTCACACGTGATAACCCTACACTAATGTCACATATATGCGATAACAATGCAGTTTAGAGCAAATGCACTAAAAGTCCTTTCACAAGACGTAGACGCTTGCAACAACCAGCCCCTAACCAGGCTCACCTACTTACGTAACTTTTCAAACACCTTACCAGCACCCTAAATGCGTAACACACTATCAACACAATCCGAATCATTTTGAAGGATATTGCTAATCCATTGCTGCATATATTCGAAAAATTTGTCTGCTCAACAACGTAAATAACTCAATGAGTGTTGTTGAACTGTCAGAATGAAAGCCATTGCTACGGATTGTGTGTTACGCAATTATCCCGCTGTACTTCGACAGTTCTATCGAGTAAAGTGACGTCATACATAAACTTCTGTTATCTGCGTACTTCAAATCAACGTCAATGTCACGAGGAACATTACACGTCTCAAAATTTAATTGAAAACTGAAGTTCTTGCGACACTGATACGGATCTCATAACCGTCCTGTGCCAGCCCTGTACCGGTGTCACATATATGTGTGACAACAATGCATCTGTTATGCTGACTTCGCGCCTTGAAGCCATTGATATGTCTCGGACACGGAGTAGGAATGGAATGGAGGGTTATTAATAGGTACGCGTTTTTCTCTGTTGCCAAAAACGTGTACTTACTGAAAACAAAAATGTTTGTATCCCTCATACAAACATTTTTAACAATATAAAATATTCTTTATTTAAAAGTACACATAATCCATATACTGTTGGTAACAATGACTTAAAAACTATATTAGTAAACTTTTATAAACTAATACAACTAAAAAAGACGTGGCCCAACACACAATGGCACGTGCCTCCGTACCCAGTACCTTATAAAGGGACTGTCCACTTTGTCTAATAATGTTTTTAGGATACTATTGGAGCTTCCGCGCAACCTAACCATTATTAACGCTGTTATCTTCCTCATAATAGCATGAAAGTAATCAACACGCTTCCGCGACCATCTGCAAAGCGCTGCAGAAGCGCAGAAGCCCATTTTACCCATTATAATAATATATGGGCGTAAAATTTTTATGTGATCGCCAGGTGTGGCGATCACATAAAAATGTTGTACTTTCAGCGATTTTCAATCAAAGTGATCAGTTTTGCTGTACCGTAAAGCTATACGTAATCACCATTCCGTAGAAATTACAGGTACCAATGGTCTACATTGAATAATTCACTTTTGTGATTAAACGATTCAATATTTGGTAGGTAGCTTCGTCCAAATTGAAAGGTAAACACTACGTTATTATTGCTATTTTTATTAACTTTGTTTTATAAGATTCCTGTTTTGTATTCTCACACTGGCTAGCTTTTGGCTTTTACACTTCAAAAATAGATCACCCACACATTAGCACTCCATTTACTTACTAATCCATGGTCGTCCAAGAAGTGTACCTTTGTGTGTATGTCACGTTCTTCATTGTTTTGCGTCCGATTGTCTATGGGTCCGCCGAGGGATCCGGGGGTACTATCGCGTTACAATTTCTGTGACACACATTGAATTAAGACCGGCGTGGTGCTGTTGAAAAGGAATTGTTATGTTTCGTATTTGTAACGTGTCCAAGATCAATGTAAGGAAGATGTAGAGCACTATGAACAGTTTAGCAAAATGTTAACAAATTAATAATACGACTTCATATAACGCAGTCCGTTTTCCCATTAACTAGGTACATAGATAAAATATCTTCATTGTTTCTGCAACCACAGCTTGCTTTTACATTCCTTGTTGTTGCTATGTTAATTATCTGTGCGCACCCTTGAATCCCGCTTGTTATGTATTATCATCAACTGTATTTACCGTTTTGTCTTCATGATTGTTACTTTCACTATCAGATATATCACAGTAAATATCTTAACCCTCATTCTTCTCATCAATGATCCTGGCATCCATATCATTATGATTTACACTAAACCCAGGCACTACTAACACTTAATCCACTACGTCACAGTTAACACTCATTGTATCCGTTTCACTAGTAATGGATTCCAAACGTGACAGTCGGTACAACCGATCGTAGCTCACAAGGAGCTCACGTTTCCTATTTATCATTAAACGTGCGCGTTTCCTTAATAAGTTTTCCTTCGCCGTATATAGCTGGTAATGAATTTTAGTATAGTATATAATAGTGTGCTTAGAAATCGTCACCTTGCGATGATTGGTCGTCAAAGTTTACCCTATCAACGCTTGACAAAAAACTAAAATTTGGATTACTTTTCCCGAAGTGACAATCTAATCAATAGTTTCGCGGATTCATCAAATAACGTTCAAGAACAGTTAGCGTCTTATTGAAATTCAAACCTTATAACCATGACATAGGGTTTATACGAGTAGTAGGTTACGTAAATATATAAGCTATTCAAAATTAATATTTTTGAATTTTATAGGAATCCCCTACCATTCGAGTGTTTTTTATTTTATTATTATCTTGCTTTTGAATGTAGATCCAAATCCCATTTCTCAAATTGTACTTACTATACAGTTCTGTTCCATTCCCATGTCAAACTATCTCTTCTATATTTTTTCTACCCAATTCTATCATTCTGGTAAACCAATCTTAACAAAGGTCTTAAACCTGACAAACGAAACAATCCAAGGTAACGTCGGTCAAGGGGACCGACCCGCATTTCGGTGCATATCTCAATTCTGTGGGCCACATCGCTATCTGTTTCAAGATAATATATTTACCTCAAAGCGGTGAATTATTCAAAAGGCCTCAACCCTCACTTAGACCTTGAAATGAAACTGTGATTAATATTAAACTGCGATTTAACGTTGTAATTGATTAAATGTCTCTTTTGGTGAATGATTGAGCGACTGAAAGTTATATATATTCACGTGTAGGTACCTATAACTTTGTATGGGAGCAGACATTATGTGGGATGCTTGAAACTTTGAACGGTGGGTGTTTACGATTGTTTTGAAGAGAATATTATGCTCTATTAGCGCTATTCCGTTACTAAAATAGACAATATCCAAATGGACAAAACTCCGATTTGAACAAGCAGTTTCTGAAGACGCAAATGAATTAATATCATCAACTTACTATCCTCCCCATAGCTTTATCTGAAAAATAGCATCCACTTCAAAAATGTTATTACATTTTGAAAATTTTGTGACAGGGATTAGAGGTCTATATATCTACCTATTCGCTTACATCTCCCATAATGATGCCTCCGAGCAATCTCAAGCTCACATTACCTATTACACATTACCTCACTAAACCAAAGTTTACTAGCTATGAGGCCAAAACAAAAGCATACACAACACTAATTAATACCAAAACAACGCGATGATCAAACAATAACAGTTGAACTTAGCAATAATTTGATGAGCATAATACCCTTCAAATGTTAACAGTGGAGATCAATAATGAACATGCACCTGGCACCTGGATACGAAGATCCCTTGTAAGTGCCGCGGGCGAAATGTACCGATACTTGTAGAACTTTAGTGGGGTGTAGGTATATTAATTAGAAAACGTTTCCGCTCTGTAGTTTAGGGAGAGCAGTGGTGGCCAAGTGGTCGCGACTTAAGAGTTGTAGGTCGTAGATTCGAAACCAAATACGCACTTTACTTTGTGCGAATTATTTTATCACCACTGCTCTCAAAATGGTGAAGGAAAACATCGTGAGGAAACCGGCATGCCTTTTTTTTTTTTTTTTTTTGTGGATGGGAAATCATCTAATGACTCCTCCCGCTCTGGGTGGAGCGGAAGGGAGTGTCAGACTCTTACTGACTAAAACCCACCAGTGTTCCTTCCTTAGCCCTTTATGTTCCGGGGCAGCGGTAACCCTTTCGGACGATCCCGCTACCCCGGCAGGCTTCGGCCCTGGCGGGCCCCTTCCTTTATGCTGACATCTCTTTGAGGCGCGCGTGGAACACATACGCGCCGTCCGGCACGGGCCTGGTCCTGATCGGACGGAGAGCTAACCGGCATGCCTTAGAACCAAAAAATTCGAAGACGTCTGACATCTACCAACCCGCACAGGGCCTGCGTGGTGGATTACGACCCACTCCTTCTCACAGAGAGGAGGCCTGTGTCCCAGCAGTAGGAACATTATAGGCTATACAATGCTGTAGTTTTATAGTCTTTGGTGTGAAAGGTATGTTTGCATTAAAAGAGTAATTATTCTCAGAAGCATCGTAATAATTATCGATTGGAAAAACATAGATACATAGAATACTCTCTATAATATACCTACACCATAATTATGAGTCATAGATATAAAAGTAGGAATTTTATATAATTATGTTGACACAATGCGGTCGTATCACTAAAAGCAAAACAGGATGGTTTTAGCAAGTTGTTTTTTGTTATTTGAGCATTTCTCAAAATTTTTGACCGTAGTTTTCACTAATTTCCAAGTAACAAAATAAGAACTTTTATTACTTTACAGGTTTTTTGTATAAAAATTCTACTTTTAGCTAGGTGTATTTAACATAATATGTCCTAAATATACATATATTAGAAAACCTGTAAAATATTAGTTAAGGTCGAAATAAAAGTTCTTATTTTGTTACTTGGAAAATAGTGAAAACTACGGTCAAAAATTTTGAGAAATGCTCATTTCTCCTCTAGTCTAGGCAGCTACCTTATCAAGCTGACGCTAAATCTAAAATCATTTCACATTATATAATGCATTTTATCGACTAAAACAATACCTACGTTAATATCATTTTCCAGTAATATTCACATAAAAGTAATAAAACGTTAACTAAAATGTGTCCGCTGCGGTTATTGAAACGCGCGTTTACAAAATTTTTCACGCATATTAAACTCGCGTCACGCGTTTTATGTTTTTGTCACGGAATTATATGAAGCAATTATTGTATTTCATTCCGCTGCTACCAAATTTATCTTCCATTTTAACGTGAATTGTTTTTTTTTTATCTCATGTTAACTACCTATTATTAAAAAAGTTGAAAAATATATGTCGTATCTGTTTTACTGTGTGAACATAAATAATAAAATAAATAAATAAAATACCTATGGTTTTGACGAAAATTCTATTTATGGAAATAAAGACTGGATTGTTTCTATTTTACGACACATAGCTAAACGAAAAATATAGATATTTCAACGATCACCGAAATTCCTACTTCGACCACAACATCCGAAAATGACATTGACTACAAAATGTGCGTCTCAAAAATTTGCACACAATGGACCATGGACCCTTGTCAAAATGAAACATTACTTGCGACAATACTTGTCTGTCATTATGTTTTCTACATAAATATAAGTGATCATTATGGTGGAGGCCATGAGAAAATTCACTTTCCTCTTGAAAATAAAACCAACAATCATTGTGTGTGTGAGAACGTTTACACAAACGCGATGAAGTAGTGAGCAGAGTAAATATAACGAGAAACTAAAACAAAATGAATTAATTTGTGAACGCCAGTGCGAATCCTCTGAACACCGCTTTAATACTTTTAATTAAAAGGATGTGCCCCGTGGTGGCTCTCAGGAGTTTTTCAGAAAAAATACAATTGAAAACACGCGGCCGCGGTGAAAGTAGAAAATTATGTGTTCGAAATAGTTTCTAAATTAAAAATTTCGTTGACTAAAATTTTTGTTTATCACATTTTAGGGAAACAGGAAGTTTGAATGGCATAATTTATCCTGTGTTTTAGAAGATAAAATTTGTTCAATAGATTATATTTTAATCGACTAACAGTGGGTACTGAAAACAAATTAATTCTAAGTAAATTCTAAAATCTATTCTTCAGCTTTCCATCGGCAAAATATGTAAATAGAATTCCCAAGCGTCAAGACTTTCAAATCTGTTACCTGACTCGACTCAAATATCTTAAGCCGCTCCTACAGCTTAATAATCAACTAATCCGCGCTCTCAACGGGCGTCAATAACAAACAAAATTCATGAATTTATTTCCATCCTCCCTTTCCAACTCTTCAAAACTGTTCATGAACACCTTTTAGCGAATTTAATTCACACTTGACACTAGAGAGCAATGCAAACAATAAACACTGCCCAATAAATCTTGAAACTTCGTGGCGGCGCTGCTTGTCAAGGCAAATGTCAATTGACTGTCAAATTCCATACAATTTTATTTTAGTTCCATATTTAGCCGCGGGTCAAGATAAACTGGACGTTCCGTAAAAGCTGTTACTGTAGCTCCGTAAGTAAATTGACAGTGATTCTATGAAAACTGTTCATTCGTACATTTATTTGTTCCGTTTTTTAAAGGGACGCGGACGTCCAGTGAATATTTTTAGCTTGTATATACCTAAGGTTGTGTTTGTGTGGCGAGTTGGAGCTTTCGATACTTTTCGTTGTTATGGAAGAATATCCTAACAAATCTCCAGTTATAGACGTGATATTATCTCACTAATAGTCTTCCTTATATAACGCTTTTTCAGTGACAGAGGACTAAGGGCAGATTCGACCAAACTATAACACCTAGAAAATGTTATAACCTGAGAATACATTTTGATTATTTGACACGTTGGCTATACGAAACCTAAACTTGGTCAACCTGGGTGAAATAAACTTATTTTCTTTCTTTCAAAAACTGTCGCACGTCAATTTTATTCCAAGGGTAAGAGATAGCTGACTTTGGTGAAATCAGCTCTTAGAATCCCAATGAATCACGGGTTTTTTGTAGAACCTATCACTGGGAGAAATCATATTAATTGCAGTCGTTCCACGGAACGGAATTGCCCCCTACTAGGTGCATAGGCAATCATTTCAGATTTTCTCCATGAAGAAAAACAACTAAAGAGGTGCCTTACTATTTTTTAAAAAGCAACGCCGTCCTTACTATGTAGCTATTTAACATCAATTTCTTCCTCACACATCATCATCTACCTAGCCTTTTCCCAACTATGTTGGCATCGGCTACCAGTCTAACCAGAAGCAGCAGAATACCAGTATTTTACATGGAGCGACTGCCTATCTGACCTCCACAACCCAGTTACTGGGTAATACGATACCCCTTGGTAAGACTGGTTGTCAGACTTTCGGGCTTCTGACTACCCGTAACGACTGTCAAAGATCCACGAGTGACAGCCGGGACCAACGGCTTAACGTGCTTTCCGAGGCACGGAGGGGTCTCGGTATGTAAAGGTGGTCACCCATCCACAGACCAACCGCGGCAAGCGTAGCTTAACCGGATCGATCGACCTGTGCACCTGTTATTATTTAGCCACGGGCCCCTCTAAATTTATTCCTCAGACACCCCCTTTTAATATGAATCCCGCCGAACTTGCGTCAAGTGCACCCCTTTGGAACTTATATAACACTACCTGTAACCTATAACACCTATTGTTCACTCGCTCATCGCTCTCTAGTCTACTCAACGCTCTGACGACAACTCGATCCTAAATTAAGCCCCACTCGATACCTGGAATTATCGGATGCGAATCGATTCGACAGACTCCGCTCGCATCGTTGGCGATACCAAATATTGACACTTCATATTGAGCCGGCGACCGGTGCGGACGAATGGACAGGTACGGTGTTTAAATGTTGAAATCAAATGTTGGGTGGCTAAATATTGTGGTTATTTGAGCTTATTATTTTAGGTTAGTTATTATGATTTTATTATGCAAGAATGTCTCGTTGTTCAGTTTCCTATGCAATGTCAAATAAACGCCCTTCCTTAATAAGTTTAAGCCTAAAATAAAGCTAAATTATTTACTTATATAAACAGAAATATTCATAGGATTCTAAGAAATTTGGGTTCAAATACAGAGCTACTCACGACAGATGGCGCTAGTGCCACGATCAACATTGGCTAAACGTATTTAATTGCTTAAAAATAGTAAATATACACTTTATCGCAAAACAAAAAGTTAAATATCATAATAATAGTCCAAATACCAAGTGACAGTGTTATCTCCTCGGAACTCTCAAGAAAAGTGCATAAATTACTTCAAAACTATATACAGTGCAAACCAATAAAGTTTTGGTTTACAGAACACGAATAACTATTTATCTTTTCAATTACAGTCGTAAACAAACAGTGCAGTGCTTAAAACATTTCCATGTTACTATATAGAAAATAAAATAATAGTTAAGTGATTTCTTTAGTGACTTTTGAAAAATTTTAGGTCGTTACGATATTTAAAAAAAAACGGAACCTACCGCGTTCTAACGTTTCTAACAAATTGACCGTAAAACAAGAACACTAATTTCATTTATCAACATAAGTAACCAGTTGGCGTTGCGGCTAAGGGCGTGACACCGATTCTCCACACGAGGTGACCCGAGTTCAAATCTGGGTTCTACAAAGTCTTTTTGTGAATGTTTCTGGCTTTTAAATCATTCACAAGCAAATAAAAATAAACATCAACAAAAAATACGAAAAGAAGGACTTCGATTTTATTTATCACCATGAACTTTCTAGAAAACATAACGTTTCGTCGCAATCGAACACGATCCGTTGCAACCACCGACGACGACAGTGACATTATCTCACAAACGTTAGAGAGCACGACAAATAGTATGCCCGACTTGTCCAACGAAGAAGACGAACAAATAAAAATTCTAAATAATAAGTTGCTAGACCTAGAGACACAGTTACAAAGTGCTCACAATGAAATTGAGATGTTATCATCAGAAAATTGTAAACTTCGACAAACCAATGAAGAGTTAATAAAGAAGAACAACTTATACAAAAAAGTCACGAGTAGTCCGGTCAAGCATAAAGTAGCATCTCCAATGAAGACGTCTAGTAAAACCATGAAAGTAAAACAAACACAAACCGAAACATTGGAACAGGAATACATCGAACCATCAACATCCACCGCTATAATCCAGTCATCACAAAATGTCACAAACAGTATAGAAAATGATATACGATCAGAAAATAAACAAAATGTAAAGGAAATTAAGCGAAAGAATAAACTTTGCATTATAAGTGGTAACAAGAATAATAACATCCTAACAACAGCTATGGATGTATTCCTGAATTATTACGATACATGTCATTATTTAAAGCCTACCTGCGGAGTTAAATTGTTGTTAACAGGTCTAAAGTCTAAATTGCAACAGTACACTATGGATGACTACTGCATCATATTGATTGGCCCTGAGGATTTTGAAAGGACGAAAGATTACTTTGAATTGATAGCTTTTATAAGAACCGCCCTCAAAGAAATAAATAACACAAATATTATTTTATGTCTACCCACGTATAAATTTAATTACTACTCAAATATGTTTAATGGAAGAATTGAAATTTTTAATAACTTACTTTGCCTAGATGTAATGTCGCATGAGTATGCATATGTACTTGACTCTAACTTGAATCTAAACTGTGATTATACCTCGTTTAATAAGCGGTCAGGGGCAATTAATAACAATGGTATTAACACAATATTAAATGATGCTCTGGAGCTCATCACTGAGATAAATATGTTTAATATTGTTACTCTGCCACAGTCTGAGTCTGTATTGACTACGAATGAAAATGATAGTCATAGTTTTAATAACGAAAAACAGGACAGTCACAAAGATTTTTTTCGTATATAGTAATCTAACTGTTATGCATCAGAATCTCAACGGATTGATAAGCAAATCTGATGTATTGTGTGTAAGTATAGAAAACCTAAAAACATCTGGGAAAGAAGTTGATATTTTATGTATTACAGAACATAATATGATTGACTCAGACCTTATGTACCTAACCATACCGAATTTCACTTTAGCGGCAAGTTGTAATAGACATAACAGAAATGGAGGATCGTGTATACTTGTAAAAAATATTCATAAATATAAAGTTCTTCAAGATTTAGTTAGCCTTAGTGTTCCTAATGTAGTGGAATGTTCCGCCGTTGAACTTCTGAATCATGATGTGGTGATTATATGTATATACCGACCTCCAAAAACTACACAAAACGAACTTAATACATTTTTTAACATACTTCATACAATCCATTACAAATTACACAATCGTAAATCAACTAAAACTATTATTTGCGGTGATTTTAACATTGATTTGTTAAAAAGAACCTCCAGTTCTTTGAAACTTATACATATTATTTCCAGCTTTGATATGAAAATTGGCACACACAATCCAACAAGGCCAAAGAGCAACTCTTGCATTGACAACATTTTCCACAATATTAGAGGTAGCAAATGTGACGTCATTGACTTAGGTATGTCAGATCACACGGCACAATTATTAAAATTCCCGGTTAAAAAAACTTGTACTATCAACTTCTGGTATACAAAAAGGCGAGACTTTAGTAAAGAAAACGTAACTAAATTTAAAGAATGTCTAATGAACATAAGTTTTGATGATGTATACACAATTAATGATCCGGAGGTAGCATACAACATATTTCTCGAGCGTTATAAACTTTTTTATGACCTCTGTTTTCCAATTATAAAAATTAAAAACACTATTATTAAAAAACCTAAATGGCTATCTAAGGGAATAAGCCAGTGTTGTCGGCAAAAAAGAAAACAACTGTGGAAGTATAGACTCAGTCCTAGTGAAGACAAGAAACATGCTCTCAAACAATATAGTACTCGTCTCAAAAAAATTGTTAAACTAACCCAAAAGTCTCAAAATAATTACCTAATAACCAATGCAGAGAACAAATCGAAAGCCACATGGAAAATTATAAACTCAAACAAAACCCAACTTCCAAAAGAAAATATTAATAAAATAAAAGTAAACAATCATACAATATCAGACCCACGATCAATTGCTGAAGAATTTAATAATTATTATATTAATTTAATAAAACCAATAAATTTACTCAATAATAATAATTCATCAGTTGCGGACAATTTTAATAATAATAATCCTAATATAAATTTCACATCTTTCAATAACAAATTGACATTACCCATTAGCTCATATAAATCTTTGTTTTTAAACCCTGTAATACCTTATGACATTAATATTATAATTAAAGCACTTAAAAATACTAGAAGTACAGGTTATGATGACATTACTACATTCTCAATAAAGGAAGTTGCTCTAATCATCAGCCCAGTACTCAGTCATATTTTTAACTTATGTATTGAACATGGTGTGTTTCCGACTAAACTTAAAAAATCCGTAGTGAAGCCACTTTTTAAGAAAAATAATAAGGAAGACATGGCATGTTATAGACCAATAGCACTTATCCCTATTTTTTCCAAAATATTTGAAAAAATTATATATAATGCAATTAATACTCACTTAGAGAAGTTCAATCTATTTGCTAAAGAACAAAAAGGTTTTAGAAAAAATAAGTCAATTAATTTAGCAATTTATGACCTTTTAAAAATAGTATATACTAATATTGATAAACATGTTCCTGTCTCTGCAATGTTTATGGATATGACAAAAGCGTTCGATTATGTGAACCATGGAACACTTTTAAACAAATTGTACAGTCATGGAATAAGAGGTAACGTCCATAAACTTCTAGAATCTTATCTAACTGATAGATATCAGGTAGTAGAAATAAATAATATTAATCTCTTAAATAATACCGAACAAAAACATAAGTCCATGCCCAAAAAAGTACTATATGGAGTGCCTCAAGGTAGCGTGTTGGGTCCACCGCTATTTTTGATCTACATTAATGATCTTCCTAAAGTTTCACAGCATCCCATGATCCTATTTGCTGATGACAGCACAGCCATCTTTACAGGTCAAAATATTGATACTTTTGAAAATGAAATAAATTCCACTCTTCGCAATATAATTAACTGGCTGACGGTTAATAACTTAATTATCAATTTAGAAAAAACTAAATTAGTAAATTTTGGGCGTAACAATAAACATAACAACAACAATATTCATTATAATGGGACTAAAATTGAACAAGTCAATTGCGTTAAATTTCTAGGGCTTTGGATAGATAATGATTTGACTTGGCAAACACACATTGACACAGTATGCAATAAACTTAATCAGTACTCATATGCTTTATATAAATTATACAAAATTGTTGATCAATCAGTTCTTTTAACCGCATACCATGCATATGTTTCGTCGACACTGAGATATGCAGTCATATACTGGGGCAATGCCACTAATAGGGATTTAGTATTTAAAGCACAAAAAAGGTGCATACGTGCGATTGCTGGTATCCGTGTTCCTGATTCATGTGAACCATATTTCAAAGAATTTAAAATATTGACCTTTCCTGCAATTTACATTTATGAAGTAGCCGTATTTATAAAGACAAATGAAAATCTATTCGATAAACTCAAATCGAGAAGATATATGTTAAAAATTTCTAATGTACCACATAAAACGGCTCTATTTAACAAAAGCTTCTTTGGCATGGCATCAAAAATATACAACAAAATACCTATTGACATTCTGAGCACTAAGGAACTTCCAGTATTTAAAAATAAACTTCGTTACTTTTTAATTGATAAAACATACTACACGATCCAAGATTTCTTGAATTATTGATTGAATTGTTGACCATGTATTAATTTGACTGTACATTGATATTTTGACATTTAGAATAACTAAATTTGAAAATGATTTTAAATGTAATGCCACTATGTAATTATTGTATGCCTATTAGGCAGGACATATTGGAACATTAATTTATTGTTAAGACCTGTAACTAACATATGCCCACAATAAAATATTTTGAATTTGAAATTTGAATTTGAATTTGAATTACTTACCTTCCGGGTACATTTGATTTCAAACTGACTTTAATCTTTTTCTATCAAGACTGCAAACATTTCACCGCTACTAAACGTCAAAGTACACATGTCATGTAGTCTATGGTTTCTAATGTTGCCATTACTCAGAATTGAGAAGAATTTAAAATGCCAAAAAAAATTGGTGTGCAGTTATGGGACGCAATCCACGCAATGCGGTAAGGGGAATCCCCGGTTCCTGATAAGTAAGTCTCCTGTTTAATTTCAAAATAATGTTATATGTTACTAATGAAAGTAAAACTATTATAGATGTACAGACGCCAGCACATCAAGCTACCCGAAACTGTCAAATATTCCCAATCAACTTTGAACCTTATGTTTTAGCGATAAAGTTGAAAATCTATTAAAGAAATTTGACAGATTGTAGTAGCTTGATGTGCTGGCGACTGTACATAAATAATAAATGAACGTTGTAAAAATGAAAGTTATTGTTATTTGATATTGATATTGTTAGTCTGTTACGTAATTACCCCGTAGCGTACCAGGCTTTCTGAATCCGGGAGTTAATCTAAAGGTTTACAAGAACACAGGCGTTCATTTTCTCAAGTATCTCATACATAGTCACGCCTTCGCCACTGAAGCGCACAATAAAATTACGTATAAATAAATCTACTTACAACTTCAGATACATCGCACTATAATCTTATTACTTATCTCCAAAGTTTCACTACAGCGGATCATACGCTTACAATATTACAGAAACATCAAGCCGTATCTCATATATTACAGTGACATAAAGCCGTATATATTACAAAGAGATAGTTACGTCGTTTCGCACAATCACATCTCGGGCTAATAATTCGATTTGCTCATTTGACTGTAGACCGGGACATCACAGCAATCAGACGGTGTGGGAACGTACCTAACCTATTTGTGCAACGTCTCACCACACACATAGACGACACGGAGTAAGAGCACCCGCGTCATACAGTCAAGTGAAATGGAAAGCGTTGACACAATCTATGTGTTGTTTAATTTTCTCACGCGTTTTGGTGTGTATCTGACACATAGATCGTTCAGCTGGCGAGCGAATGTGATACAGTTTGACAGGTGTCGTGTCAAAAGTTGTTTACGTTTGTGTTTAATATTGTTTGACTGTGTCTGACTGTTTACTTGTTTAATATTCGCTGATGGTTATTGTTATGACTTTGCCAGATATTGTTGTGTAAATATTGCTGTGTATTTTCAAAGCAAAAACAATATTTTGGTAGCTTGTTTATTGGGCCACCGTCTTCTTCATCAAATCGTCTTATTTGTATCTCATAATCGTATTCAATAAATAATCGGTACCTAGCGATTTTGTTGCAAATGTTGTATATTTTTGTAACGCCGTCGATCTTTAGTTGGAATCCTACGATAAACTCAATAGGTTACTTAAAAGGAAAGGGGTGTATTTTATAAACCAAGCTACAACATCTTATTAACCGTGTGTGTTGTTCAGTCTGTCTGTCCTGTAGTTCCGTTTACCGCGACTCGACGTCGCTATCTAACATCTCTGCGAAATTCCAGCTGAACGGACACAATGACGGCCCCATTGTACAACAAACGTCATATCTTACCCGTGATCGAGACGCCCATTGATTCAAATGATGTAAACAAATTGTTGAGAAGTTAGCTAGTGAATATCATCGTATCTTGAGATACGGCTTTGTTTGTGACGAAATGTGACGAAGTTGATGTTTTCTTTTGATTGAAATTGTTTTTTGTTCTATTTCGGAATGCGACAAACATTGTAGGTTTCAGGTTTTGTTTCTATATTAAATCGGGAATTGAGTACACTACATCCAATCTTAATCCAATTGAAATGTAGGTAGGTATCCATACTTAATATTATAAATGCGAAAGTATGTCTGTCTGTTACCTCTTCACGCTTAAACCGCTGAACCGATTTACATGAAATTTTGTATAGAGATAGTTTGAGTCCCGGGAAAGGACATAGGATAGTTTTTATCCCAATATTCCCACAGGATCGACACTTGGGCGGGTGAAACCGCGGGGCGCTGCTAGTATTTTATAAACACAATTTACTTTGACGACCAGCAACAGCCACATCCTTGATCCCCTGAAGAAGAAAACCACAATTTCATTTTAATCAAACAAAACCTAATCCAGCCCGCGGCAATCAAACAAATTGTCGACAGACGTACAAAAAAAATAAAATTATATTACATTTCACGTCGCTATGTTGACAAGATTCGTATATTCCTTTATTCGCCTGAAAATAATCCCCCCTTCACGTTTCTCGCGAGTAATATCGCTATTTATTGTATTATTCGTATTTCTTCTCGCATCAAAGAGCAACAAAAGGAACAACATAATATACTGAGCAGGTACGACGTTTCAATTTGCGATGAAATTGCTCCATCGACTGAGTACATCGATATTGGCAAAGCACTCCTCCGCCCCGCACACAGATATTTATACGAATTGCTTATAAAATAAAATGGCATATTTTTTTCGCAAGCTAAGCGCACCTTTATCGGGGAACGTTTGCCTTTTATATACTTCTTCTAAGATCACAAATTATAATGGAGTCGACGAGCTTTTATTGATGTTGAGTAATGAGGACACTTGTCTTATTTACGAGTTTTTGGATTATCACAAGAACTTGTTATGTATGAGGAAAATATAGATCATTTTCCGTGAAGCATTCACAATTATGATAAATTCCGATCGTTTCTCTCCGTATACAATTTGCTACAAATGGCGGGAGTCCTAACATTCATGTTACAAATATTTTTATCACAGCCGGCATTCAATTCAACGTTATACGTAATATTGCCCTAATTTATGGCGAGATAATTTAATAACTTTGCCGGAATCCTTAAGCCATTCCAGCTGCGCGAGTAATTTCATCAGCCTCCAGTCATATATTTCAATAAACACGTATTTTATTACTCGACATTTTAATCCCTCATTCGCACACATACGTACGTCGTACAGTCAACAAAAAAAAAATGGTAACGCAGGCCAACAACACGTGTGTGAATTGAAAAACCCAGTCCTTTTTCGAGTGCTTGATGAACGGATGACAAAGACTTTGTGAGCTCATGGGTTGATGTTGAAGTAACCTGCCTGACTAGGTACTTATGTCTTTTACTGACTGTACCTACGTCAACCCTGCCACACCGAGCGAAAAGTATTGTACTCGTAATAATGAACAAACAATATTTCGATTGCGCACCCCCTATTTTTGACGCTTGCCACCCCTTTCAACCCGCTAAAGGTGCTTGTTCCCGAATTCAAATTTATTCAATTCGAGCCGCGATCGCTGTGGAAATGAAACGTCTCACGATGGTACACTTCCTTCTCTATTAGCATTTGATGCCGACACGTCATTGTTATAGTTGGGTGAGCACGGAGGATCTATTTGCTGTTTTTTTTTCAAGCCTTTTCCCCCCACTTCTCTCCCCCTTTCGCGACGCTATTGACGGCTTGATGATCGCGATAAAAATGGTTTGAGTGCGTATATTTATATTGTTCGCGTTTTCTTTGCGTTATTTTGTGTTTGTACTTTCATTTTCTCTTACACGCGTTTGGTTAGAGGCTCTTATCACGTCGTGTTAAGTTACATTGTTAAAATTATTTTCTATTATTTTTGTACAATGCAATTTAGAATTTTGATACTACAAGTAAGTATTAAGTAAGGAAATATGCGCTTTTGTAATTTCTAATGTGATTATATTACCGTGGACGGTGGACGTCCACGGTAATAAAATGTATACAAATCAATAAAATGTATACAAATACGTGCACAATATGACGTTATTGTGGACGGAAATCGCCTTCATATACAGGGTGACTGGTAATTAGTGACCGATACCTAAACACGTGATTGTACTCATGATAACAAACAACTTTTACTATGGGACCAAACCTGAAATCTCGAAAAAAAAATCAGCTGTTCCCTACATTTATGTTCGTATAACTCGTCAAAATGTAGGGAACAGCTTATTTTTTTTTCGTGATTTCAAGTTTGGTCCCATAGTAAAAGTTGTTTGTTATCATGAGTACAATCACGTGTTTAAGTATCGGTCACTAATACCAGTCACCCTATATATCCATACACTTTACCTTCCTATGTTATCGTGATGCCGTGACGTGGACGTGGATGTCCACAATAATATCGTCGCGTTGGAAGTTACAAAAGCGCACACTTGGTGACTAATACCACTTAAAAGAAACTTAGTTCTAAATAGTGTTATCACGATTTATGGATGCATTAAGGTCCTCTACAAGTGACAATACGTTACTCGAGGGTGACCGGCACACGCACCGTCAACCATGGGCGTACCCATGGCTTTATCAAGCTTGCTTTCGACCACAACACGATCTATTATTACAGATTAGCTGACCCGGCGAATTTCGTACCGCCTCGGATTTTTCGCGTCCTCAGAACACCCTACCAAAGTTTCATCACAATCTGACCAGTGGTTTCGGAACGCATAGAGGACAAACATACAAACATGATATAATGTAGCTTGGTACAGTATGGTGTATGTTTTTGAGTTAAAATTTAAATACTCATCGAAACTAATGTTACAAAGAGTTATTTTTTTGTATGTTCGTTTATAACGCGTTCACGCTAAAACGGCTCAACGAATTTGGATGAAATTTCGCAATTTTGGAAAATTCAAAACTACAAAATTTCGAATTTGGATTTGAATGAAGTATAATAAGCCATAGGACATACCTATTATAATTTTATCCTGATTTTCCCACAGGATCGAGACTTATGCGGGTGAAACCGCGAGATGTTGCTAGGTGAATATAAAACAGTAGGGGAGACCGGGGATGGTTGACTAACTTTTGACTTAAGCTCGTATATCTCTGATTTTTAAATTAATATAACAAAAACAACAGTTAATACAGATAGAAGAACTATTCAGGTACCTAAAATACTAATCAATAACCTATATATTTATCATTATAATACTTATTTGGTCGATTTTGTAAACCCCTGACGCTTGGTCAACCTACCCCATATCCGGGGTAAGTTGGCCATAAGCATGGGGTAGGTTGACCTAGGCAGTAATTAGTGTAAATAAAGAGGATTAGTTTAAAATAAAACATTAAAATTTACTTATGATAGAAACTTTTTATTTAATTATTAACAAACTTAAATTTGAGATCCATACTCGGTTAATAAAGAACTTTAATAAAGGTAACAGTCTCTTTTTAAACTATTTAAAAAAAACTTAAAAATAAGTAAGATTAATTTTTGTAGTAGATAACTTGAATTGTTCTAATAAATCGCTAATTAAAGATCAAATTGCTTTTATGAAAATATTATTCAACATAAATAAACTACTTCGTGGCAAGCTCTTTCTAAGATATCTTTTGGTACATCACTCCTTTCAGATTTTCTTTTGTACGTCCTCATTTTCTGTAAAAATACAACTGTAATTTAGTATGTGAGATAATAGTGTTTACATTGATGATGCATTATTAACCATTAGCCCACACAATTTTTTATAATAAGTATAAATGTTATACTTATTTTAAAGGGGTACGTTGACTAATTAGTCTACCTACCCCGAAAAAAATTTGTCAACCAACCCCTGACGCCATTTTGAATTTTACCTGCGTATCATATGCAAACTCTGGCACTATCATGGAAGCAATACTGTGTAATATAGAATAAAACTATCATATTTACATTTGGCATAGCAACAACATTGTTTCTAACAGATCCATAGGCACAATAACAAAAAAAGTACGAACGAAAAAAACTACTTACCGAGACCAAAAATACAACATGTGATGCCACTCACGAACGCCGCGCGACTGCGGCGGCTCACTTCGCACAAGTTAGCGGGTCGCAGGGGGGCATCGTCGCTCATAATTGGTTGATGAAAAACACGTGATGGTGGCGAGTTATTGTTGCTTAGTCTACCTGCCCCTATAGTCAACCATCCCCGGTCTCCCCTAAACAAAAAAAAAAACTCGAATGTCTGAATCAAAACATCAATACATCCACTGAGCCTCAATTGTCAGACGTACGATATTTTGAGCACAAGTCGCACGGAAATCGCCGTATCTTTGCACACACCAGCGACCAATGACAATGTAATGACAGACAGGATTCTCTTTTCACTCAATCGGCTTCCCACCAAACATTTTAATTTTATTTGTTCTATCTCTTGTATACGATTTCTTCCCGTTGATGCCTCCACAAAGATTTTGTTTTAGATTACGTAGACGATAAGTCAAACGAAATAGGCATTCTTTGCTTAATTGAATTTCGTTTCTGCTCCTCGAATAATTTCGAATGGCTCCAAAAGTCGTAACTGTTTTTGGACAGAATACGGCGTTTGTGACATCTCCTAATTGCTGTCTATTCAACATTATTTTGGACACTTTTAAAGGCATTAATCTAACTCATCTGCCTAGTGCTTTCCGAGAAACGGACGAGTCTCGGTATGTAAAGATGGTCACCCCTCCACAGACCAACCACGACAAGCGTAGCTTAACCTGATCGATCGACCTGTGCGGCTGTTATTATTTAGCCACGGGCCCCTCCGGCATTAATCGTAACTACCCAAATTAAGTAAATTGTTTGAAATATCACAATTTTTTTATGATCTACAATCATATAACCCAGCTAGCTTCTGTCCGCAATTTCGTCCGCGTAAAATTTCTAATTCCCCCGACCCACCTCATCGCATCGCATCGCCTGCCCGAACTACTACTCCGTTTTCGCTTAACATTCTTTCTCACTTTTTATTCTTTTTGCTCGGCCCTTAAGGGTGGGTTAGCGTGATGTTAAATACACTTAACATAACATAACATAATCAGCCTATAATGTTCCCACTGCTGGGACACAGGCCTCCTCTCTGTGAGAAGGAGTACAATACACTTACTTTACTTTTTCTTTTTGCTTTTGATAGCAAAAGCAAAAAGAGTTTAACAAATCCGACTGGTAGTTAGAATAGAATATATTTATTGTAAAACACGAGTATACATCAAATAATATGTGCAAGATCTCACAATAACAGGTAGATCTGCATGTTTTGCCATTTATGGCGTACAAAACAACATATTATTGGCTTAGAATAAACCACTAGCGCGTTCAGTCAAACAAAAAAATAAACAAACTCTTCAGCTTTATTATTAGCATAGATAATCTGCCTGAAAATATTCCAACACGCCAACATGTTCCCAAAATTGTTTTTACATAATACACACCTCGTAAGTCATAATCTCTCAATTTTCGCCCGAGATACGGCGAAAATTGGGGCAATATAATTTAAAACTAATCATACAACATTCCATGCACCCTCTTAGTTTTCATCGAGGGGGGTGGGTACGGTTGAAAAGCTAGCGCACATAATGAAATCTCGTCAAATAAGTACAGTGAGCGAAATAAACGTGGTTGGGAGACACGCTGCGGTGAACAATACGAGTTTATATGATGGAATCGCTGTGTTTGCTCCGTAATTTCAAAAGCCGTGGCCTTCCTCAACGCTGCCGTGAAGTATTTTGAGAATAGGGATGTTTTCAACTACCGTCGAGTTACGACTGTGGATGCTCTGTAAAAGGATCCCGCGGTGAAGTTTGTAGACAGAAAAAGTCGTGTCCCTTGTTGTGTATTGCTGATTTTTTTGAGCTGACAATGTTTGTATGCAGTTTGTTGGATGCATTCGTTGTTTTATACTCTTCAATTTGGGCTCATTCTACCCTTTGCGCGGATTTTATCCGAAAATTGTTTTGTTGGTACAGACGCCAGCACATCAACCTACTACAATCTGTCAGATTTCTTTAATGGATTTTCAACATCCATTAAAGAAATACTTAAACCGTCGAAAGTTTAGATATAATGTTGTGTTACTTGTGTTCATCAAATTATATGGGCTCAGTTGTTGTTTTTCACTTTCCCTTTAAACTACATCACGCCTCGTAATCCCGAAGGACCAAAAAGACCTAAGTATAGTACACCCACATTTCGCCAGTTATGTTTAAGTCCCATGTAATAGGGGGGGAGCCTATAATAATAATAAATAATAATAAATAATAATAATATTCCACAACTATCACACAACGCCATCTAGTCCCAAGCTAAGCAGAGCTTGTGTTATGGGTACTAGACAACTGATAAACATACTTATATATTTCTAAAACACAACATCAACCGGGCACAAATTCAAACTAAGGGCTGTTACTGAGAAATTTTAGATGGAAAAAACCCAATAACACTTTGCCTGACCTGGGAATTAAACCTACGACCTCCTGCTCAGGAGTAGCGCTTGCGACTTCTAGACCAACGAAGCAGTCTCCGTATCTCTCCCTTTAAACTGCCACAGTCAATTCCCTTATTAGCTTGAAGTTTCTAAAAATAGACAAAGCAAAAATTGTATAATAAGCACAAATTATACAACTAGTACATTTTGTTTGCCAGAGGAAGTCGTACAAATTAAACAAACGATATAACGGCCGCCGGGGCGCGTTAACGAGTTTTGACAAATTTTCTAACTAGCAACATAACAAAGAGAAAATTAGTCCCGCCGACGCAATTGCCAGCTGCGAAAACTATTTTACTTGGCGAGTTGAGAAGAAAATCTTTGGGTTTTAACTGTTTTCCGTCGTAAATGGGTGCCGATGGAAGGAATGGGGTGTTGCCAATGTGTTTTTGTTTTAATATGGCGTAAAGTATTCCTTAGCAAGGCGCTAGAAGTATGTACAAAAGTTATAATATAACACTAATATTATAAAGGCGAAAGTTTGTGAGTGTGTTTGTATGTGCCAGGGGGTATCGTGTTAACTGGGTTGTGGAGGTTAGATAAGCAGTCGCTCCATGTAAAATACTGGTATTCAGCTGCATCTGGTTAGACTGGAAGCCGACCCCAACATAATTGGAAAAAGGTTAGGCCGATGCTGATGCTCTTCAATTTGGCCTTCTATGTATGTCTGTAATAATTCAGACTCTTGACCTGGAATTCTTTAAACCTAGGACCCTAGGTGTACTGCTATTAATTGGACAGCTACTCAGACATACGGCTAGATGTCGTGCTGGCCAGCTAATCTCACAATAGTAACGGTGACACGTCGTCGTTGCCAATGCTTACAAGCTAATAAACACTTATGTCGGTTTCACATTTCGCATAGTCGTGAAGTCGACGGTGTTGAAATTGTCTTGTAGAGTAGGTACTTAGTACACGCTTAAGGAGTATGTTTTATGATCAGCAAGGTTGGGTGAAAACTGTTTAACACTCCTTTGAGTAGAGCATTTTTATTGCTTAGACAAATCAAATCAAATGATTCATTACTTTGCAAACATGAGTAACTAGCCTCTGCCTCTGACTGCAACTTCGTCTGCGTGAAATAAATATATCCTCAGATTATTTTCTAAATATAAAGTCACTAGCAGCGCCCCGCCGTTTCACCCGCATAAGTTTCTCGTGGGAATATCGGTGTAAAAACTATCCTATGTCCTTTCCCGGGACTCATACTACCTCTATGCCAAATTTTATCTAAATCGGTTCAGCGGTTTAAGCGTGAAGAGGTAACAGACAGACACACTTTCGCATTTATAATATTAGTATGGATAGCTGTGCCCCGTTACTTCCCTCACTGCGCTCTGGATTTAAAAAAACACTCTCGCCTTCAAGATAGTTGTTTGCTCCCTTGGCAAACAATCTACCGATTATTTTTTCTCAATATTCCCGCAACCCTTATTTTTTTGTAACGGCACGTACTCACTATTTGACTTTCCACAAGTCAATTACATAGTGATACATCATCCTTAGTTAGACCGATTGTAAGTTGTAAGACTTTCGGACTTCCACCTACCTGGAAAGACCACTCATTCACACCATGGAGATAAGAACAGCTCATCAATCAACCAGAGCAACGGTCCTACCCACCAGTTATTTAAGCATCCATCCCAGTATTCCTTCGATCCATCCCTTATTTCGTTGCCTCTCATATTTATTTTGAAAAAAAAACCGCTCCTTTATATTTAAAAACAACAAGCTCCCCGAATTATTCTGGCTTTTTAATTTATCTCATCAAGCCAAGTGCAAAAGGTAATTGTTTTCAATGGCACCGCTCCGTACATAAATTAAAACGCGAAACAAACTAACTAAAGCTACAAAATGTTGGTAGAGTGGCGGACTCAAAAATATACCGAGAGGAAAAAGACCCAGGCAGGTGCTTTACTTTGTGTAAATTAATTCATCACCACTGCTCTCAAAACGGTGAAGGAAAACATCGTGAGGAAACTGGCATGTCCTAGAACCAAAAAATTTAAGACATGTGGCATCTACCAACCCGCACTAGGCCCGCGTGGTGGCCCACACCCTATCGTAGTGAGGAGGCATGTGTCCCAGCAGTGGGAACATTGTAGGTTGATTATGCTATTTTAAAAATATTATTCAGCGTCCTTTTTATCTACTAAAATATGCATATTCTTCTTTGTGAGCATCTCCATCTAGTTGTTGGCCAGCATTTTTTGGTTCCCAATTAAATAGTTTAATTATCATTCTCCTAGCCTTTTCTGGAGTCGGTTCCTAGTCTAACCGGGTGCAGCTGAATACTAGTATGTTACATGGAGCGACTGCCTATCTGACCTCCATAACCCAGTTACTGGATAACACACAACCAAGGGGTATGGTACGACTAGTTGTCAGACTTTTGGGCTTCTGACCACCCGTAACGACCGTCAAAGATCTACGAGATTTGGCTTATTGTATAACATACATCATTTGAAGATTTCAATATCGCCTTAATACGAGTACAAAATTATCTTTGCCTGACGCAACATGTAGTGTGCATATAAATGCACGCGAGTGTACTCTCGGCGTCGCAAACACTACTAATTTGTATACATCTTCAAACAGGCCTGGAAACCACTAATTGAATGAATCTTAAAACAGTACCAACTTTGGCAATTCAGCTCACGAAAGTGGTGAAAAGTGAAGTAAATAATTAGCTTACGTTTTACTGTAAAGATTTACTTTCGTTAAATTGGGGTTTTGGGATTTAACCCAATTTTGTCGTTAACATTCTGATCACAGTTTCTTATCGGATGTCCTTTAACATTGCGATTGCGAAGATCTTCATAATGTTTCGATTCAATCAACCAATTTACCTGTCGTCTTTGCTAAACAAAATCAAAACAAGGTTTCAAACTCAAACTCAAAGCATTTATTTCAATTAAACCATTTACAGGCACTTTTGAATTGTCAAGAAGTCGGTCAGTCAAAAATAAAATGAAGCTAGTTGCCCATTCCAAAGCGTAGGTACCTATGGATGGAGAAGAACGGGCAAGAAACTCCATGGACACTCTTTTAAATTATATTTTTACAAAAATATTAGTTACATCATTAATGTTGAATTTATAATAATATGTGAGAACGATGTAAAAAAAGACGTATGCGTTAAAAGCGTCCAGAGTACAGCAAATCATCATCTGCCTAGCCTTTTCCCAACTATTTTGGGGTCGGCTTATTAAATAATAAAAAAAAAACAACAATCCAAAAATAAAATAATTAAAAATAAAAATAAGCCGAGGCAGCCGAGTGATGACCAGCCCCAACTGACGGCGCCCGTTCACGAACATGACGCATAGATCAGCACCATTCAGCTCAACCATTTTGAAGGGAGCTAAATGATCCAACACACACGCCACCGTCAGCGAGACATTTGTGTGAGCATGACATACTATCAGCTGCCAGGGCACATTCAAGTCAATGAAAGACATATTACCCGGTAAATGGTAGCTCTACAGTACATAGAACTCACATCTGTGCTATGCAATTATACAATACAAAGGAAATTGAGTTTATACAATGCAATGTTTATATTTAGATCGGGTATTAAACCAATGAGTCATTTTAAAATTGCAAACTATGTCCAACTAAAAACTAACGTTAAACCAGAGTCTATGTTATCAATTTTGCATTAAGAACTTTACGTTTGCCAGAATACCTAAAGTTCGAAATACAATAACTGGCTCGAAGGTTTAGGCTAGGTCTACAGTGAGAACTCGTTTTGAAATAAGACGGAATGCGTCATCCAAGTTGCACCACATTGACGTCACACCTACTGTCATTTTTCTTAAAACAAGTTGACATAAAATTACACTAAGCTGAGCTCCTCAAGGTTATTGTTAATGTTTCTACAATTGCCACAAAACTACGACATTGAATAAATCGACCCAAAATGTTGAAAGCCGAAACGGAAAGTGCTAAAAAAATAATTCAACACAAAAGATATTTCACCTTGACTTATCTCGCAATGACATAAGCACACAAAGTGGAGGATCGGTGTCAAAAGATAATACACACGCGGTCATAACTAGGGATGTTCCGACACAATACCGATACCGAAATCACGGATAATCCGGTAGTTTTTCACATCAGTATCCTTTTTATCCGACAATTTGCTAGTGAGGTTTAAACGGATGTGATTTCCATTGTTTGTTGCGAATATCGCGTCCATTTCACTAAATAATTACACATGATTGATTTTGTTTTGATGTCTGGTTAAAGTAAATTGATGTGGAAGTTTAAAAATTAGCTTTATCTGATTTACTGAAATTCCGATTCATTTTGGAAATAGGGTTGGCTTTATTTTAGTGTAGGTACTTACATTATTAAATAGTTACAATAATTTGCAATAATGCTTAAATGACAAAAGACCATAGAGACATTGTTTTATAGTCACAAATTATCATAACATGTCAGATCTTCATTGAGTATAATGGCAACGCTCATCTCTATGAGAAAACTCTCAATTTTCACGTACTTATATTGAAATTATGTTTGCACAATTTTACTCTTTTTATCTTAGCTAAGTACTTTATATTTGTAATAAAGATCTCTACACCTATTATATTTTATAACACCTGTGTTTATAAAAAAAACTGAATATAAAACTTTGACTTTAAAACTGGCTCCGGCGCGCATACAGCAACTTACCGAAGTTTCATCACAAACGAAAAGTCGAAATCGAAGTCGTGCAATTTTCGAGTTGCACGGTAATTGATTTTTATAAAATTTTTAAGACTGTACTTAAAAATCCGTCGTCGTCAAGTTCCGACGTCTCAACAGAAATCCGTGCTCACTAAAAGGCGTGCTGGTAACAACACTAGCTCATAACTCGCAACTTAACGACTCCGTACGTGGCAACAGGCATACGCACTTTGAAGGGCATGATTTACGAGCTTGGCGAGGATAATAGCTAGTAAAGTAGCCTAGGCTAGCACTAGCGGAATGTTGATAGTGTGGTCCCGGGTTAACGCGGCCTTTAGGTGAGATCGCGGCCAATAAAGTTCGGATAGGGTGGCGGTGTAAAAATGAGGTTTAATTGTGGCCTGCAAGTTAGGGGTTTATTTATAAACGATGGTTACAGTTAAGTGCCGTTCAAACGTCAAAAATGTATGGTTAAGTTTAAGCAACGTTTATGAATATAGGGATACCTATGTGTTTAGTTATTTTTTAAATACTGTTTGACAAATTGCGAGATTCGTTTTATGATAGTCTCCTCTTGTGTTGGTAGGTGCTAGTGAATACTTCTTGTTGACTTCTAAGCTGCTTAGATGAGATGAACAGGGTTCTAAAGGTCATTGCACACATATCAACTCGGAAAGGGATCGTCACCGTATCACCTTTCGCCTCGCCGTCAAACAGATGTCACCCTAACGTAATTACGTAACCAAAGCGGATCAGCAGCTCCGATACGTCGACTCGGCTACGGCTAGGCGAGACGCCGCGCTTACGACTCGCCGACCGCTGGTTGATGGTGTTGCAGGCAGGCCGCGGTAGGGGTGAGAGGGGTAAGGGTGGACGAAGAGACCCTTTCCGAGTTGATATGTGTAATGTGACCTTTATTCTCTATGACACTGAACGAAACTGACGTGGTTACGAAGTAAGGAATCGTTAGTGGTCATAGTGAATTATATTAGGGCCCTGCCTGGTGAGAAGTGATTATGATTCTCGCTATTCCATTCTATACTATTTAGTATTTACGAGTATTTATTTATTTATCCATTTATTTCAGGCATCAAGGCCTATATAAAACACATACAATAAGTACAATATTAATATAACTTAAAAATACTATAAATACATACAACATTATAATTACACTAAAAACTAACTAAACACGAAGTGACTGCGTCGTGTTTCGCTGACTGGTAGCCGGCCACGAAACCGGCGGTACACAACACCCTTTGGCCAGAACTCTTCCTTGAGGAACTTCTCGAGATGATGTGTCGGAACACGCACCACAAACGACTTGAAGTTCGTGTTGTGACGCGACTCCAACTTCTCGACCCTCAAAGTCCAGTTGGTCTTCACACGCATGTACTCCACGATCTCCTCAACCAATACGGTACCAATACTATATTCGGGACTACAAAATAATCCATTTGCCTCTGTTTTTATTGCGTTCAAGCTACCTACCTAAGTACTTGGTGGCTTTCCGTGAGTACAGCACACTAATTGCGTAATACATTAGGTATCAACCACATCTCTGAATCATTCTGAAGGATATTTTTAATACATTGCTCCATTTCTTCGAAAAATTTGTCTGGTCAACAACGTAAATAACGCAATGAATGTTGTTGAACTGTCATAATGAAAGCCATTGCTGGTGCCAGTGTGTTACGCTATTACACCGCGGTTTTCAGCAAACTCTTCGTCAATAATTTCCAAACGAGTTAAATCAAATGGCTTCTTAGTTATTTGTCTCTTGAGTCTCTTATTACATTCTCCAATTCAATTATTATTATAATTCCGGCCTTCCATATTGTGTAATAAAATGTTAATAGAGAATCACAACGAATACAATTCATTACAACCCCGTCTGGAGTCGAGCACGGAGACAATACCTGTTTGTTATTCATAATTGTACCTCAGAGCCGTTCTCTTAATAATTAATAATAATTATTACTTATTATAATAATTATTATTGTGAAACTTCCACCTGGCTGTGGTTTGTCATCATGTCAATAAAATTGACGTTTAAACGATGAAATTAATAAACAATTATTAAGGTCTGACTAATGTTCACATATATTTCATAACTAGCAGCGCCCCGCGGTTTCACCCGCATAGGTTTTGGTCACGTGGAAATATCGGGATAAAAAGTATCCTATGTTGTTATTCCTGGTTATAAACTATCTGTGTGCCTAATTTCATCCAAATCCGTTCAGTATTTTTTGCGTGAATGAGTAACAAACAAACATCCATCCATCCTCACAAACATTCGCGTTTATAATATTAGTAGGTAGGAAGTAGAATGTGTCAAAATATTTCAGTGGTTGAAAGGACCTGTAAATACGAAGAACTTTAATTATAAAGAACTTTATGGAAGGAAATGAAATTAGAAGAAAAATAAGCTCTTCCATACAAAATATTGATACAGTTTACCTATGAATCCGCTGTGCTGAATTTTTTTTTCGATGGAACCTTCTATATTCTTTCTAAAGGCTCCCGCAGTCAGGCGCGACGCGACACTAATAGAACAATTTCAATGGAAACTTCATGGAAATTGTTCTAGCGGAATCGCATCGCACCATCGCATCGCGCCTGCCTGCGGGAGCCTTAACTCATTAATTCATCTATACTTACACATACATTCTATGTACCCACCGTTAGATAAGTCTCCTTATATTAATACCTACCTACTGCAACTCTACAAACAACAAGTCTTAGTAATAACGACGTTCCAACTAATCGAGTCATCAAATATTCAAGGTTAAACGTAACTATGTAGAAAAACAATAAACTGTAACACTTTAGAACTAGTCAACTGACAGTTTAAACGTCCATTAAACTTGCATGTTCATTGTAAGGACGTCCTCCGGTCTAAGTGGATACCATTATTCATATTAACATACGGCTTACAAGAATTTTTAAAGTCATTTGAAGGATTCTTTTGTTAAATGAATAGTTATGTAAAGAAATTCTTGGAAAACTACATAAAATAGCATCACGCCCGTATGCCACGAAGAGCTAGGCAGAGATTTAACTATAGTACACCCACATTTCGCCAGTTATGTTTAAGTCCCATGTAATAGGGGGCGAGCCTATTGCCATCAACCAGGCACAGATCCAGACTCTGGGCTACTACTGAGAAATTCCACGTGGAAAACCCCAATAACACTTTACCCGACCTGGGAATCTGACCCAGGACCTCATGATCAGCAAAGCGCTTGCGACCACTAGACCAACGACATGACTAGTTACGTAATGAAATTTTTGGAAAAAGGTAGCCATATTTATATGATGTATAACGTTTGTGTGACATGTCTGTGTGTGTGTAGTTGGACTGAAAATGGATCCAGCTGTGGAATGTTGTGCAAAAATATTAAGTTTTCATAATTAATTTGTAAAACTTATTTATTACCAAGTTAATATCACATTTCGTTATAAATTAATTCTCTTGTTTATTTAACACAAGTAACCATTAGAACATAATTAATTTCTCTCAGAGTAAGCTTTGTAATTTCACGAGAGAAGCCTTATGAAAACATCATTATGAACTGTTGGTAGAGTTTTTGTTTTTGCTAAAAAATGGAATACCTACCTTCTTCAACAATAGGTATTTATGCTGTATTAATGAGGCATTGGAGACTGTCTATGTGGTCCTTGGAAAGAAGCACATTTCGACACCACCAAAATTATCTTATCCAACAAAATCACAATAGATTAAACCAGGCTGCATCCGAATATTAACTAGTTAAGAGGAAATGCGGTAGGAGAGACTTTTGAATAAGCCTCAGTAAAAAGTCGTAATTCGAGGTTTGGCTCTCGTCTATTTCATCCTCCAATATTGGAAAAATTTAAAAGATATATCATAAACTGAATAAGAAGGATATATACTGTGTGATCTTTCTGGTTAATGGCCATAAAGCAATGATTTTTTACAGAATAATAAATATTAACTACTTGTATGTCCCTGTTTTTCTTCTTTCATTAATAGTTTTCAAAGTACACTAGGCCTCTGTTGACACCGATTTAAATCGGCATTTTTTTAGGGTTCTAGTGCTTATAAAAATAATGTATCATCAAAAAGGAAAACATAGGGACATACAAGTAGTTAATATTTATTATTCTGTAAAAAATCATTGCTTTATGGTCAAAACAAGCGAGAGCGTTTCTATGGAGAAACGACCACCCGCATTTCCTCTTAAAGTTATACTTCTTCCTTCTTCTTTTCGCGTCGATGGCAAAAGTAAAAATATTTTGTTATGTTAGATGAGTTGGGACTAGTAGGCGGCCACGCCAATCGCGTCATCAGTGGCTAAGTTATACTGAAACAATACATAGCTGGAAGGAATATGTCGTAACCGGATATCCAAAACACACACGACATGACACCCCCCGGAAATCGTTGGTTGTTATCTCGAGCTGTGAACCTTTTGATTTATTTCCCTAAAGGTCGTAAACGCCAAAGAATCTACCGTGCGACTATAAAAACGAACCCGGGTCATCGCAGGTACTGGGAGGGGTTGGAGCGGTGAATGCTTATGCACACGGGGAGGTGAGACCCGCTGAGGAATAGTGGGTCGAGGCCTGACGGGGGAGCGGTCAATGCTTATGCGAATCCCGCACCCCCGGCCATAGGTAGAAGTGAAACACCACGGTGGTTTTAGCCGGTAAGAGTCCGGCATGCCCCTCTGTCACCCCTACGATGGAGGAAGTCCATGGCGATTTCCAGAGCGCACCACAAAAAAAGGTACTGGGAGGGGGGCTCTTCCCCCCTCTCAGTCAAGAGGTTATGTAAATTGTTTAACGAAGGATGCCGTTACCGGCTCGATGGCGCACTTAGAACATTAACATTTTAAAGCCTTATTTTCTCTAAGTACACAATTACTTGTGCATTTAAACAGATTACACTCTGCTTAAAGATTCACTTTAAATTATTCTAATTAGTTTGACTCTGTCGTTCTGCTGGAGTTTGTTTCAATTGTAAATAGTTGTTGTTTTGTCTTCTTTAGCTTGGCGTTTCCTGGCCCATTAGCTGGTCCATTTTGTTTGAGAGTGCTCGTAGGAAAATTTGTGAGGGCACGATTAGTGAGCAAGCCGAGTTAAAATATTATCTTAGAATAAATTAACATTGTGAGTTAGGGCTCGTACGACAACCACACCATATTCCAGTGACAAAATGTGGTCAAGCTGTGGTTACGTGTGAATAGTGTCGCTGCGGCTTCTTGCGGTGGCGTTGTGGTCAATACAAAATGTTGTGTTAACGTTGTGTTTGCGATGTGGCCGGCCACTACTTCGCGGTGTCGCTGGTGGTTGCGTTGTGGTTGCGACGTGGCTGCGATGTGGTCGGTATCACACATGCGGTCGATAGTGACGGCAAAATGTGGTCCGTGTGAATTTAACTATTAATTTCGTACAAATTAGCGCCCGCCCACGTGTTGTGGTTGTTGTACATGTGAAATAAGCCTAAGTTTTGAAATATCTTTTCGATTAAAAGTAGGTAACAGATGTATACAACTCTACATTACACAAAAGATTTGCTAACCAATGTAGCACGCCTAGTAAATAGTAACAGATAAAGACGCACATGCGGTGACCGTCCTTATACAGGCTGGCAGGGACATCGCTCCAAAACTGTAACCATGAATTCAGTACATGATTCTAGACAAAAATCTGCTGTTTCATAGAAATTAAATCAATACCTACGCGGTTAAAATGTATGGAACAGCAACATATGTTTTTTAATAACTGACGATCGCGTTGAGGTCCCGCCAGCCTATATATTATACTCAAAGCATTTCGCGACTGAATCGTATATTATTACCCACGACGATTTCATACAACCTGTCGTAAAATAATTCTCGTGTATATTAATATTAAATTCAAACACACATTGAATGGGGTGGAAAGCGCCAGGTATTAAGAGAAACATGTAGCATTACCAACAGAGCTCACACACGTTCGTCCTGCATACTGCGAAACTGAAAATTAGGTTTATGATTCAATTTTTTTTTTTAAATGCCAGAAGATGCTGTGTACATCATCATTTCAGTGGCAAAAACCACATAACTTATATTCTAAACATGCCTGCTTATATCTCAACTTTTCATGGTGCTACAATAATGCCAAAATTTTGCAATCATAATATCCTGATCTTTGTGGCGAACCAAACCAATTATCTATGGTTCCCACTATTAGATATCAAGTGACAACACTACTTTGGTCTAGAGCGGTATGTCTATGGTTCACGGGAAGAAACTGGTTAGATTTATGATTTTGAATCTGAATGTAAAACTTATTAACTATGCTGAATAACTAACAAGATTCCTATCCTGTGTTATGTAAAAATAATATTCTTATTGTATCACTTGAATACTCTGCTGTAATACAAATACACACCTATTACAACTAGACCGAGTTTCATTCAAGTAAACCTTATCGCGCCTAAATCTTCCTGAAAACATAAATTGAAATCTAAAGGTATTTTCTGACAACAGAGAACGGTTAAAAAGGAATTTAAAATTCCACCAACTTCAGTTGGGGTGCGCCGCACTCAATCTTCTTCCACCAAAATCGACTTGGCATCAAAAATGTATGGTTACGAGGTATTGCATTATCGCCGACGATTGCGCGATTCCCAGTTTCGTTTTCTCGCACAATTTTCATGCTAATCTTGGTACGAGCGCGCTGATTTCGCTGGCATGAAATATTTGTAACCTGAATTAGGTTGGGTTTTTACTGTAACATGTATGGTGGAATTTCTCGCTTAGCACCCTTTAAAATTTCATTGATTTTAAAGTGGCAAAATTTTCCTGATAAGTTGACAGAAGTAGTTGATTTCGAAGGTCGAGAATACCTCCTAGGTAAAATACGAAGTCGGATACTGCAAAAACAATGAGCATTAAAAGACAAAACGATGTAATAATGACCCAAATATCCAAGTTCAGGTTGTGAAAGTACAGAAAAATAAAACATTTTCTGTAGCATTCCTTACCAAAGTCCAGTACGTCGTTCATCCCTCGCTCATTTCGCACTACAAACTGAACAGTCTCGGTGCCTTTTCAATTTCGCCTCTCGCTTGCCTCACTGGGGGATTGAGAGGCCCCCGAATGTTGGATTTTACGCGTAATACTCCCCCACACCGTGCATTGTGTATCGCACTCCTTTGACGTAGAACATTTTACGTCCGTCTGTGTAAACGTTAACGTATGTTTGCAGTTTTTAATCGTGGTTCCTTCCGGCATTTTTATGCTGATTTTGACAGGTGCGTAGGATTTTGAGCCTACAGTAGTTGGTAGTTTGAACTGGTTTGTCACGATTAGCCTTTTTGTTGGTCGTCTCCTCTACTGTTTTCACAAGGCTTCTGCTTTTGGGAATTGTGCCGGTATTTTGTTACGGATAAGCTCGCCCTTTTCCCGTGGGTGTCGTTAGAAGTAGTAAGTAATGGATTATGTCAGGTGTAGACCGACCGCCCTCGCGCCGGTGCCCGATCACTGATCCGCTTAGTACGCTCGGATTATGGTTTATCTCTCCGTAATCGTTTGTTGGGATCGTTTATGGCGTAAAATTCATTTTTAGATTAAGACATGGATACGAGTACTACTGAGTGTAAATACCATTTCGCAGTTTACTCTACTACCCCTTTTGAAGACGTCGTAATCTCGTACGCAGCTTCAGAAATGCGACGCGACCGCGGCATCCACAACACGTTAATAAATAGTGAAACGTTAAATCTAGGTCAGGATCCCGTCGCCGCCTGCCCCGCCCACACACTTGTCAGAACCTCGAAGATTTAACAGCATCAAAAATCCGTATGCACCGAAACGGAAAATGCTTTATGACCGACGCCGTTCGGGGTCGAAAGTCGTAAATTTCCCAGTTAACCCCGCGGCCGCCGAGCTTCAGGGGTTCACAGAGTACATATTTCAGGATCACGCCTGGATTTCTGACGATACTCTTGTGTACGACAATGCACTTCGATATTGTTCGATGCAAATTCGAACGTGATACGCGTCCGACAAGAGAGATTTTGTTCGTTTAGTTTCCATTGCCCTTTTTGGTTTGCTTGAGTTCGTTTGGTGTGAGAATAACGCGTCGATTTAAGGCTACCTGTGATATGGCCTTAGCGGGAGCGGACTGGACTGATGAGCGTTTCGGTGTGACTGAAATCGGCTATCGACAAAAGACGTGAAGACTGCTAAATTCCTTAGCGCGCTTCGCTGTTGATCGCTCCGTTCCCATCTATTATGAAAGCTAGGCCCAATGTATCGTTGAATGTGCAAAGGAAACATGCTTCCTCTATTACGTAAACATATCATTTGGTAATGGTCTCCGTGATAATAGCAGAACATTATTTAGCACTTAATGTGTGTCGTCACTGAATAGGCAATTTTTAACAGATTAAGGTTAAACGTTTTTTTAGTAACGTGCGTATTTATCTTTATGGATTTCTACAGGTTTGTTTGAGCTTTTGGAAATAATGTTTCGATGATTTATTTTACTGTTTTATAATGTAACACAGTTAATATTGTTATTTGCTCTGTTGGAACTTTACAGGCTCGCCACAGGAACGCATAGATATAACTAAACCACTCGGTGTTGAATTACGTGCAATTTAGGCTTACACTCAAAGGACCACCGCACCTGTCTAAATACCTGGCGATCAGTTGATCCTTTTAAGCATACTGCTTTTAGAATAGCTATATTATCATATTAACATTATGCCTCTCTTTGCCAACAGAACGCAAGCTATTCGTGGGCATGTTAAATAAGAAGCTGTCTGAAAACGACGTGAGGTCACTGTTCGCTGGTCACGGCGCGATTGAAGAGTGCACCGTACTGCGCGACGCACAGGGCCAGAGCAAGGGCTGCGCTTTCGTCACCTTCGTGTCGAAACAGGCGGCCATTGCTGCTATTAAGGTAAATATACCAGGGTTTTATAAGTCGAAGAGACTCGTAAGAGTTCAGGGCTAGAGCAAGGGGTTCGATAACTTAGTGCCAAAACAGGCTGGCATTGCTGCTATCAAGTGAAATGTACCAGGGTGTCATTAGTCCTAGGAGATGGTAGAATGACGATTGAAGAATGCACTATGCTCAGGTATAGAACAATGAATGCAAGGAGACCGTTACATTAGTGTGTAAACAGGCTGTCCTTACTGCTATTCGGGTAAATGTACCAGGGTGCCGGAAGATTTAGGAGCTCTAAGCATATGAGGAGTTTTGAAAATTGCATACGGCTCAAGGCCTGTGTTTTTTGCATGAGACTTGGGACGAAAAGCACAAGCAAGTAGTGACTCACAGGATGATGCAAAATGCATAATTAGTGCTACGCCATTGTACAGACGCCAGCACATCAAGTTACTACAATCTGTCAAATTTCTTTAATAGATTTTCAACTTTATCGCTTAAGCATAAGGATCAAAGTTGATTGGGAAAATCTGACAGTTTCGGGTAGCTTGATGTGCTGGCGTCTGTACACAGATCTCTTTAATGACGTCATGTTGTATTCAACAATTCGCCAAACATGGTGATAGCAATATATTTTCCCAAAGTTTATAAATACAGATTTGTATCCAAAAAATAATTGGTATATTTATTGCATAATATGTTTTTTTTATGCCAGATCTACGCTGAGCCTTCCATCAAAGACTTTAATTATGTATTTTTAATTGGGAAAAGTAGATTAAAATTCCTACGGATTACTCTTTAATCCGTCAATCCTGGAGAGACAGACATGTTTGGCATTCCTGTAAATTAAAATAGCAAGCAGTCGAATATTTGAATACGTAACGAAAGCCTCTTCCATTTGTGACATTCGATTCAAACCTCTATAATTGGCATGTTCATTGTGACTGTACTCTGTACTGTGTGTGTGTGTACTGGAAATACAAAATAGGAGTCTAACAAATGAGTGATAGGATTAACGTAAATGCAGTTACGGATAGCAAGAAATAGGGAAAATCCGATAGTTAGACCGTTAGACGGCTAACAAAGATATGAACAAAATAATACAGAATAACTATACAATTATCCTATTCAATAATAATCGGAATAATTCATCATTTTCTCAAATTAGTGCAACAATTATTTCCAGGCTTTACACCACAGTCAAACTATGGAGGGTTGTTCAGCACCACTGGTCGTGAAATTCGCTGATACGCAGAAAGAGAAGGAACAAAAGAAACTTCAAGCCATGCAGGCGAGCTTATGGGGGCTAACGGCACCCATAGCCCCAGCGACGTACCTCGCGTCAGAGGCGGCGCTGTCGCCGGCAACGCAGCTGCAACTGTTGCAGCAACTGCAAGCTGTTGGGTTGCAGCAACAACTGTTGCAAGGACAGGGGTCACAGCTTTTGCAAGGTTAGTGTGTAAAATTTTTGGATCCGGAACGTTAACAGATTTTCCTAGCGTTGTTCTTGTTTAAATAATTAGCAGTGTAGGTTATGCGCTTTTTTCGGTTGTAGTCGCTTTTTGAATATTTATCTCCTCCCATTTTTATTTTTGGTGAGAACGAGTTCTACGAAATACCCTGTATGAATTTAGTAGATATCAACGCAAATAATGAATCATAGTGTACGTTTATTATCCACAATTTAAAACAAGAAAGATAATATTTAGAAAAGAATTAATCATAAGCTGACCTGTGAAACAATAGGTACATGAATTTCTCGGTCTTAATACTCATTTCTCATATTTTTACTCTGTGCTCTGGGATTACGCCGTGAAACAGACAGTAGGTATGTGAGAGAGCATACCGCGAGAGAGTCAAATGATTCAATGTTTACACTGTGGCATAATCAAATGCATCTAAACAAAATGTATGACATCAACGTATTATTTAAAGAGTAAACAAGACTGGTTTCAGTATATCAAGCAATGACGCAGTATTTTAATGATTCATTTAGCCAAATGAACACTACTTAATTAGTGGAACACTCGTTTTTATATTTTGTTTCCTTTCAACCTAATTTTACCTCATCCTTGGTGTTGCCTGTTGCGATAATTATGGTGTTACTAGCCTATAGCGTAATTGGACTAAAAGTGTTAGAACTTTTGTCTTTATTGGGTATAATGCAACTAATGAAGGAAAACGTGATCCATTCATTATTTTTGTTTTATGGGGAAAAGATACCTATTAAGTAAAGAGGTAAATAATGTACTAGAACTGTTAAAAAAGTCGATTTGAAAAATGCAACCGAGCAATAAGACTGCTTTTCAAACACTACTGTGTATGTACTTATAGAGGTATGAGCATCTATGCATCTATGATGATGTATCTATGCTAGTTGCGCGGTAAACTCTGCTTGAGAGATGCAGGGTTTTGCGTGACGTCAGTATAACGCGTTATTCGCATGTGGCGTTGTAGATACCGCTACATTACATACTCTGTACTCTTAGCAACACCACTCCCTGATCCCACCTAATTTGATTTTCTCCCATTTTATTTTTATTTACGCTACCCTTTTGTTGTTACTTAGGTGTTAACTATCAGGATATGGGTTTCAATGGTGCAGGCCTGAGTGGGGGCACCGTGAGCGGAGTGGGGTCCTTAGGTGGGGGTGCAGCCGACCAGCTTGGGGGTCTTTTAGCCCCCGTGTCGGTGCAGAACTTAGCTGCGCTTGCGGCGATGACGCAGCCACCGGTAGTGTCGCAAGCCGCTCCGATCCAACAAGCCAGCGCGCCACAACAAGCCGCGCCACCATTGTGTAAGTTGTTCTTTTTTTGATTTGCATAGAGTGCCAGTTGTTTTGTTTTCTTTTTATTTATTTTTATTTGTAGTCTTCTGTCGCGGAGGTTTTAAGTTTGAACTTTAATTTCATTAGGTAGCTGTAAGATAATTAGTAATAAGATCAATCTGCTAATTAAAATGACTTATTTTATTGACAGGTAATATAACCCTATCTAGCTATTGATAAACTACCTATACCAAGAAAGTGGGTTACATGAATAAGATCATAAATATTTCTGTGTTACACGAACAATTTGTGTCCCATACAATAATATCTGTCCTCTCTTTTTCCCCTTGCATTTAAAACACTTGATGCTTATTTTTTTATTTTAAAAGATAAAGAAATAACATTAATAAATGTTTTAAATCAACTGGAATGTTGTCACAGACCTTAACCTGCCTGCCTTCTTGCTCATCCAAGTTTATGGCAATATTAAACTCTCAAGTTACTTAAATAAACATGATGCAGTTTACAACCATTACATCAGCACCAAAAGTAACTATCTACCATATTTAAAGGGATTGTAAAACATTGATACAAGTATAAAATTTATAGGTATATTGTACATAAGAAAGAGTAATAAAATAAAAAGAAAACTCCCGTATTGCCCGAATGCAAGTTGTTGATCATCCCATCAGTTTTCAACTCTATACCGCCCCCCCCCCCCCTCCCACAAACTGCACCCTTGTCCAAATTCAAAATTGGAACCTTCAACCCACATAAATGTTAAAAGAAAAAAAACATGTACCGACCTTTTTGTCCGCAAACTTTCCTCTTTCAGGTTTCGTTTCGACTTAGTAAAAAAAAAAGTTAATTAACGATGAACATTTTTCACACTTCAGGTCTTCTCGGGAAGACTAACATCACAGGTAACAATGCAATGAAATAAAAAGAAATATTGTGTTTTTTGACATGGAATGACATTTTTTAGCTTCGTAGATTTATGTGGTAAATGATATCTAAGCCATTGGATTATGTCGTATAATTTTGCAGCTAGTACACACGGCGACACGTCAAGCTATTAATTTCCAGCTATACCTGACCTCGCATTGTATAGATTTTTCCTACAATCAGAAGTCAACATCTACTGGTTATTAAAGCTTGATGTGTAGCCTTGCGTACGTTTTTTCCAGAGAATCTTACAAAAAATACAAGTATTTAATTTTAAAATATACGATACCAGTGACTTTTTACCTAACAATAATGTATTTTTTTTTAATCGAAAACAATACAACACTGCCATAGGTCGTTTTTAAATTTCACACAACAGCAACGTTCTAGCATTTGCATAAATTATACTTTCAATGAAGTTAAAATGTATAGGTTCGTATTGTTTTATCGACGAATACATATATTAGCAGACTATTGTAAAATATAACAAACAGACTGTTTGCCTGACAGCCAAGGCTGCAGACTTTGTTCCTAATATAATGGCTGAAGTGCATCATCTATCACATGAATCTAGTACTCGCCTGGTATGATTCTATGTTGGCATTGTTAAGGTAGAATGGTCTACCACCGCTTGCTTTGCATAGGCTATATAACTTTATGGATAAACTACGACGATTCGTGTCCAAGTAATATACTTATGCTCGGTTCCTATAAACAAAAACGGATCGTTTTGCTTACCAGTGGTAGCATTTTTTATGGCTAAACTGCCCCATATAAATAGATTCGTAAGCTAATTTTACCTGTGATATGAAAGAGTCTTCCATATGAAAGAGTCTATTATGCAAAGCTATGGTCTTTGCTTCATTATCGGTAAAGATACAAGAGTCTTAATTTTAACCAATAACGGTCCGTAAATTATAGGAATCTACCATTAGTCGCATTATCCCCTCTGGGAATTCTGTAACGTTATTTTTTGGTTAGGTTTTTATGTTAAGTACTTAAATTGCTATTATTTATGACCACGTTTTTCCGTGATTGCGATTCTTTTATCACAATAACGGCTATTTATGCATTTGACACCACGAAACATTTATTTTATTCGCATTACGTAGTCATCCATCAGAAATATCGTCGGTAACTTTTTAATGCTGTTAAAAGCAACAGTCTTTATATGCCTTTGACCGTTTATCATTAATCGCTGTCGCAATCATTAAATTTTTAACATGGGCGTAATGTTTTACTCATTGAAAACTTGCCCCGTTTTAATACTTGTAAATAGTGAAGTAAATAACTGCAAAACAGTTAAAATTACCTAACACTTTTGATTGTCTCTGCATGAAAGTGCTAAAAAACTTAATATTAATACTTATTTATTTTTATGAAATTCGTGTTATGTTTAATAACGTTTTATTTTTTGTATTTTCTTTGTGTGTATGATTACCTACTAATATTGTATGACACTGTCTATGGCATGCAGTGTTTCTGTGTAGTTTGAAATCTTGTTTTTTTTTTTTACTTATTTGACAGTTTGGGCATCACGAGAATTATCTTTGCCTACACTCTTTTTTCTGTATGGTAGTTTTTGGCACTAATAACCCAACCATAAACAATATGAATTTAAGCAACACACTTGAACAAGGAAAATTTCAAAACCTGAAAACAACAGTTTTAAATAGTTAACGTGTAATGTTTTTGACGTTTTCAACGCAAATCTTTACCAGTTATGTTCAGAATAAATGCTGCTCTTACATTACCGTTTATTATAAGTAGCTATGATTCAACCATTAAACTAACACGAAATCTTAGCTCGCATAATTTGACGACGATTTACATTTTACAAGACATTGAGTATGCTCGTCTTTGGCAACTCCTTGGATAGAACATCCATAGATAAAAGAAAGTTTTTTTTATATTTCTATGGTTCTATCCAATGTTCGTTTGTCTTTTCATATATTTGGGTTATTAGTTGTAAGTAGTTCGTTTTGTAGTTTTCTAAAACTCTATTTTATATCTTGAAAAGTCGACGTTAGTAAAAGTTATTATAATGTAGACATTGTGTAGAACTGTATCTAAATATGGCACTCTCTAAATAGAAATAAATGAGCGACGTTACATGATACCCACAGTTTTCATTAATCTCAAACCATCATCTAACTGATTATGTCAGTCAGCTAATGACACACTTTCCTATGAAAATAGGGCTTTGACGAAGAAAAATGCATTTGAAATTCACGAGAAATACCCGTCGTACGAAAATGCAGACTTAATAAAAAAAAGTGAAATCAAAAACCGAACACTGAACATTCCTGGTTAAAAGTTCCCATTCACAACTTTCCTTTCTAAATCGATTAACAAATTCAATTAAATATTCCAGGGTCAACAGCTGAGCCTCTAGGTTCGGCATACGCGGCACAATTTGGCACAGCATTCGCAGCAGCACCATTAGGATCCGTACTAGGCTCTGCTGCCGCCGCAGCCGCTGGAAAGCAGGTTGAAGGTACGGGTAATCTTTATTTTGCTGGTAAGTGTATAATAAGCCAGCATCTTTCAGGTGGCCTTAGGCCAGTTCCCAAGGCTATCGTAAAAGGCTACTGGGGTTGGTTCGAGAGGATGGAAAGGATCCATCTATAATGCCTGGTAAATGGCAAAACCAAGGAGAGGCCGCGAATTGGGAGAGCTTTGTCCAGCATTGAACGTTTACGGGCTCATTAAATAAATCCTACATGTAAGAATCTTGCGTAAAAGGCAAAAAGAATCAACGACTGATGGTCTACCAGCATCCACCAATATGGACGTACCTACATAAATTTTTGGACACGCGCCAAACTTTGGCTAATCGCCAATTTCCTGTTTCAACCGTTAAAATCGGTATATTGCATTGTTTTTTTTTACCTATTATCTGGCTGATAACAAACCGATTAAAAACTGTCATTTTCTTCTACTGTGAAGAGAACTTACATTTGGAGAGTTCCAACAATAAATCACCGAGGGGGGTCTCTATTCAATGAGAGATGTGAGGTTACCAAATGCCAGTAACGCATTTACTTTGATTCATGATCACAGTATGATTTTAGTGCAGCCGGATATTACCCCTTGGTCGATTTTTACAACTTCCACGAGAAGAAATTAGGTGATCTATTCTCGTTGGACACCAAACAGCTGTTTTAAAGTGAAATCGACAAATTAAAGTCAGTGTCCAGTTACATTGTGAGTCACTGATTCTTAGGCAAAACTGAAACGAAAAGAAGAATGAATATTTTTTGGTTCCAAATTATTTTCATGAAACTTTCCTGATACTCACGAATGACTGTGGAGGGACTCGCTGTTTCCCAACCCAAGTTAAAACTCAGCCAAGAGTGTCAAAGATCTCAATTACCACTATTTCCCCTTTATAATCAGCCTATAATGTCCCCACTGCTGGAACACAGGCATCCTCTCTGTGAGAGGGAGTGGGCAAGTGCGGGTTTCTGTGACTTGTCTACGAATTTTCGGCCCCGATTTTTTTTTTTTCGAATTTCCCCTTTATTGTTCGCTGTAACTGTACTGCTAACTGGATTTTGCCCAACAGGACCTGAAGGCGGGAACCTGTTCATATACCACCTGCCTCAGGAGTTTACCGACACGGACTTGGCGTCCACGTTCCTGCCGTTCGGCCACGTGATATCGGCCAAAGTGTTCATAGACAAACAGACGAACCTATCAAAGTGCTTCGGCTTTGTTTCGTACGACAACGCTGCGTCCGCGCAGGCCGCCATACAGGCCATGAACGGTTTCCAAATAGGTACAAAGAGACTCAAAGTTCAATTGAAACGTTCTAAAGAACTATCGAGACCGTATTAAATATTCCAGAACTCGTTCCTAGTGAATTTACAAAAAAAAAAACAGTAAAAACAAACTTTGCTAAGAGGTTGTAAGATTCCGAACGTTTGTTGTGATGTATCCGGTGCACTTGAACTGACTTAGTTTGTTAAGGTACGTTCGTAACGGTGGAGTCCACCTGCACAGTTGTTAACTAAATAAGAATAACGTTAAGGTTTGTGTCAAAGGATTTATCGTTTCCAAAGTATTCCCCAAATTGTTTATTATTATAATTATTTTTTTCTTAACATTTAAGTTTTAGTCACATTAAGCATAAGTTGAAGGATCGATACATTTCGCAGGCGCCAAAGAGCTGATAATTTTTGAATGAATATTATATCAACAGCAATATGTAACTGGCGAGCAAATTGTTTATTCATATACAAAGATGTATTTTTCATCATCCAAAGTGTCGGTCGGTGCTGAAGGACCGGGTAGCGACTCTTAGTATTTGCTTATACATCGTTAAGTTCATTAGAACAATATAATTATTATTTGTTACAGTTATTTTTTTTTCTTTTATTTTTATGTTACCAACTTGATAGTTAATTGTAAAATACTTAATATAATTATTGTGGCCATTGTCAGTTTTGCAGTCAACCTTTTTTTCGTTTAAAATTTTAAGTGTTTAGATTAACGAAGTGATCTCAAAGTGATCAGTGTATTTATTGTCTACAAATACTTGTTGTCAAATAGTGTACTTAACATGGACCAGCCTGGACCGTGTCCGCGTGTCTCGTCCGCAAACTACCTTCATAACGAGAAGATATTTCAAGTATTTCTCAAATGAATTACGCTGAATATTTCAAATGAAAGGTTTCGTAGGTTTCTTTCTTGAACATACAGTAACTTTTCAGTGGATTATATCAACTCTGTAACTTCAAAATGATGATGATGATGTGATCCGACCGATTTCGGCCAGGGCGATTCCTTCAACTCCGCTGTAGTTGTCGTTCGTGAGCTCGCATGTGGCTTATGTAGCCAAACTTTGATTAAACTTCAAAATATAGCTATACCAAACTATTCACCTTTCCTATACATAAGCTTAGTTATCACATAATGGTTTATGCAAAGAAAATTTTAAATATAAGTTTACTAGGTATGTAGTGTTACTATAAGAACTAAGAACGTCTGCGTTTGAACTTAACAAAATTTACGTGCATTCAAGTTACTTTTCCGTTACATTATCTTATCTACTTGAATTTAAAGTACCTAACGAATTCCGGTTCGTCGAATGACTTTTAAGTAACGAATTCCGCTTTGTTACATGAATTTCGAGTAACGAATTCCGCTTTGTTGCACGAATTTAGAGTAACGATTTCCACTTTTTTGCATGAATTTCGAGTAACGAACTCCACTTCGTTACATGAATTTCGAATAACGAATTCCGTTACAATGCGTTTATTCATGAAATTTTCAGTGACATATTTGAAATATCTTCTCGTGTTTTACTTAACTACTATTGTGCTTGTTTTGTGTAATTAATGTAATAACTTTACCACAGTCAATACAATTTTAACACATCGAACACTGGCCCTTTAGTCAAAAATTTTTGTTAGTATAAGTATTTAATTATAGAAATATTTTCGTATGTAAGTTTTGGTATTTCATTCATCTTCTTAAAATATGTTTCTATATAAAATACTGTTCGTCACTATTTACGTAATAGTCACTGGCACATTTTGATTGTTTCTTCATTTTTTTTTATATTTACGGATCATTAAAAATGTTAGTAACGGAAATATACCACATCACGTTAGGAATACAAGATAATATAAAAGGTAAGTCAAAATGACAAAATTATTTTTTCATGAAATCAATTAAATGTATTCTTAAGTTTAGATATACTTGCTTACTTTACGTAAAACAGTAAGAAAGTTAATACCTCGAACCAATCTACCAACGCTATTCACGGAAATATAAGTCAATACTGGTATTTTTCCGTGACACTGACCGTAAATATAAAAGGTTTACCTTCTAATTAGATATTAAATTAAGTATTAATTACATTTATTTCTTGAATACGACCACATTTAATATTATAAAAACGCTCAATAGGTGAAAAAATAAGGGAATTTTATTTACCACTGGGGGGAAAACTGCGTGATTAATTTAATTTTTTCGTTTATGAAAATATTTAAGGTTATATTTTCAATTGTTTTTAATTATTTTTGTTAATAACTTGTGCCAATGCGTTTGTTTCGAAAAAGAGCTACGACCAATCGTAAGTCTAAAAATTGTGGATTTCTTTAGATGTAATTAGTGATGTACAAAGTCAGTCTTGCATCAAGACGAAGTTAGCAAGGCGCGAGACAAGACGAAAATATTATCCTTATTTATTTGTTCACAGATCAGACGGCTGTTTGTTGCGCAGTCGGCTCTTAATTATTCTTACTTTGCGCATCACTAATCATGATTTTTCTTCAAAAAGAACTAATGTAGAGAGAGCATCATTATTATAATAACTTAATTAAATTTAGTTGAGTATTATTATTATATTTAAAAAAAGAAGTTTATCAAAATGGGTCTATATTATTTAGTTTAATTTTAGTCAACGTTTTTAATGTCTAATGAAAGACAATATCTAGACTGAATAAGTTTCCTTTTTAGGTGTTACAGCGATACAATCTTTGTCATGTGATTCCTTTTAGTAAGTTCATTAGTCGACACTGTAAACATCTTTTTCTTCGTCTTGCAAATATTATTTTCTTGTTGTTAAGGTAAATAAATTATTATAAAGGCATGTACGTATTGTTAAAAAGTGGACTTCGGGAATATTGATATAGTGTAAATGGAGCTACGACCCTGGACACGACCACTCGTTTAGCCTCTTAAAAGTCCGCCAATATCATTGCTGGGGTTGTAATGTAGTGTTGCAATTTATTTTTCGTGACTTCTCTGTGTTGAGACTTCTGAATCCTGTACATAGTATGAAATACGTTGAAATAATCGCATTGCTTTTGCAGTTTGCAACCCCAGCAATAATGTCAGCGAGCCCCCAACGTGTGATCTATAGATAGACGTCAAAAATATTGTGAATAGAATTTTTTACCTACAATTTTCTAGGTGTTTGATGGGAAACCTAATTGTTGCTATTGCCTAAGTTTTGTACCTACCACTAAATGATTGGAAAAGCGTATAGAGGACGAAGGCATTTTTAATAAGAGAAGGGTATTTTTGGTGACCGTCTGGTTACCGTCCGCTTGCTACGATCGAGATTTGAACCGACACGTCAAAATTTAGACGAAGAAAACTTTATAATATAATATAATATAATATTCCACAACTATCACACAACGCCATCTAGTCCCAAGCTAAGCAGAGCTTGTGTTATGGGTACTAGACAACTGATAAACATACTTATATATTTCTAAATACATACATATTATAGATAAATTACAACCAGACACAGAACAAATGATCGTGCTCATCACACAAACATTTGTCCTGGGTGGGAATCGAACCCACGACCTCCGGCATAGCAGTCAGGGTCACTAACCACTAGACCATCAGGCCTGTCACTTTGAAGGCTCGCCGATCTGCAAGAGCGTTTAAGTATTTAATTATCTACCTACCACGATCGGTTCGAATGTCGATACATCTTGACGATATTTCACAATGTCGCCAGGAGCCTATAATGTTACCGATGAAATGCCATAAATAAGCTTATTTCCAAGCTCAATATTTTTCCTAAGCATTTTATATAAATGTCGCCTATGATGCTTTCAAAATTTATTTACCTATTAAACTAGTACCTCTATGTAAAATCCGAAAATGTAAAAAAAACAAAGATTATTATTGTGACTTTCTTGCTGAGACCAACCTAGGCAAAAGTCCTCGCAAACTTACCTAACACTTTGCGGGACACTTAACGTTCCCCGACGAGTAATATATAAGTCAATGACGTAATAACAATAAAACGTTTATTGAGTCTCGCTCAGTGTCCTTCAATTGTGTTAAAAAACTAGATGTCATTTTTTATGACGGTTAGTTTTTGTAAAAGAATGTGGAGGACTGAAATTATCACTGATGCATCTCGTTATTGAAAACAATCATTATGTATTTTTTTTATTTATGTATACCCAGATTCTTGAGATATCGATCATGAACTTTTAAGATGAAATTGTAACAAACCCTGAATATGGACCTAGCCGACTTTAGAAGACTTCTGGACTAGACTTTATTATTGGACTAGACTAAAGAATAAAGAAAACTTATTACCAACATACAAACGTTACCTATAACTTGACTCAAAATAACGAAAAGTTGTTCAACCGAGTAGATATTTTGAATATTGACGTTTACATTTAAAACATACAACAACAAAAAAAAAATAACTACAGAATCTGGGTGCGTTATGCAATTTTTGAATTGTATACGTTTTTTTAAAGGCAAAGTAATGCTTGATAGTTTGTTTCGAGTCACGGTATGTAATACAGCATATCTTAAAATTGAAGCAAGAAAATTAAAATTATTTTTGCATTCTCGCGGCACCACACTAGATATAAAATTGGTATGGAAAATTATAAAAGAACTGTTTTATACAAACACCCGTTTTGTTGATATGAATGTAAATAAATGTCAAGTTAAAAAAAAATGTGTTTAATTTTCCCGGTAAGCGCGTGAAACTGACCTTTATTTTAAATCACACATCACCACCCTCGGTCCTATCCTTATCCCATTTTTTAAAGCGACCAGAGGGTCAATTCCATTGACATACAACAGTATGGACTGGAAATACCTACGAAAAAAGGGTGCATACCTACAACTGGTATTGTCTCATAAAATGGCTGCCATTGCTAGTGTTGTGTCTATCAAGGAACATAGGTGTTACTATAACTAGTATCGATACTAAATACGAGTCTTACTAGTTATCACGTTTAGATCATACCTAATATTATGTATACAAAGTCCGTTGTAATTGTAACAGAAAAAGATGAGTAGGTTATCTTACTTTCCGTTATCTATAAAAATAAATAAAATTGAAGTGTCTGTTGGTACTGTCAAAATAACAGCTTTTTACTAAATGCTTATAAAAATCTAAACAGTACTATTAACAAAATGGCATATTTTTTTTTTGTCTGTCTGTTTGTTCCGGCTAATCTGAAACGGCTGGACCAATTTTGACGGGACTTTCACTGACAGATATGTTACAAGGAGTAACTTAGGCTACCTTTATTTTAGAAAAATAATTAGGGTTCCGCGCAAAAAAAATGCCATGCATAAATTATTTTTGCGTTTGGTAGCCAGGATGGTTATAGGCTATTTAACATCACGTTACGACCCTTAGGAGCCGAGAAAAACTTTTGAAATTTCAATGTTAATAGATAGGGGAGGACAGTGTAGGCCTGTCAACAAGTACTAGGTACTTAACAAAATAGAAAACATTGTAAAAGCCAATTATTTTAAAAGCGTAACCATTGAGTTTCTTACCGTTTCTTCTCCATAGGAAACTACCAATTGGAACCGTGCACCTAGCTTCTGACGTTTCATAAAAGTGTCCATGTAGGTTTATGTGAAATATTTTGATTTTGGTGCTGTGAAGTGTGAACCACAGGCCGGACCTAGCAAGGTCACTCGGACTGAATAAGACGCAGGATTATTTATGTTAACATCGCAGAATATACCGGTATCGTTTCAGCGGAGGAACTAGTTTCGGAAACTATTACGCCAAGTCGGCAACGGTACAACACTATTCCATTATGACATATTATTGTAAACAAACGAACGAATTAACAAATATAATAGAAAGGCCTGTTATACGGAAATGAACCCAAATATCAATACTTTAGCCATAAATTCATGATCACGTTACAATTGTATCATCGAATGTGTATTATTGTATGTATTAATGCATGAAAACCGGCTACTAACCTGTGCAAAGACAATTGAGGTTGATTTTCATTCTTTCTTGCACCACACTTCACAATACAACACACAGGCATGTTGAATTTCTGTTTCCCAACATTTACATGCAGTTTTAACAGGTAAAATCCTCGTAATTTTCTTGCAATCCTCAATAATACAAAAAATAAACAACCATTTGACAGCAAAACTACCATGAAATTCTTCGCATAAGATGGCTGCTATGGCACTTACCTACAACTGTCACTACGTCACGATAAAATATTGCCATAATGAGCAACAACTTAAATATTGTTGTCTCTTTTATCAAATAAAATTATCTCATTAGAAAGAATGAGACATAATGAGATTTCACATTCTGAATCATATTTCACTCATATTTGTATAAGCAAATGTATGTATAGAATAACGCGGCATCTCCATGTTTTATGTACCTCAATGGTCAATTCTCGTAATTTTAAGAACGTTCACAGCCTGATCTGTCTCAATCTGTCAAAAAAAAACCTCTAACTTTCCTACATTTTGACAAGTTTTTGACATTTGTTTGTCGCCAGTCGCTGAGATGAGACTGCGACTAGATTTTGAACGTTTTAAATTACGAGAATTGGCCTTCAGGTATTTTGTTGTTGTCCAACTCAACACCTTTTGCCCATTTGTCATATGATCTACGCAACGCATTTATCCTTTGACACCGCACAAACACCTACTTATGGAGTTATGGCGTAGGTTATAGGTAGGTACCTAACTACTTACTACCTACAATCAAATCAACATAACAAACAACAAATCAAAGCCAAACTCAAGACCCATTGAGTTTAGCTTTGATTTGTGCTCACTTTGATGTCCGTGACTACCGCCGCCCCACCAACGCCAATCGCTTCCATATTTGATAAATAATATTATTACTCAAATTGGTACTAATTAGTACTCTAACAACAAAATTAAAATTGGTACCTTAGTAGTTTTCGAGAAAATGGTGTGATATCTACGCATACCTAATGATGCTCAAACGTTTTTTTAGTTCTAACTTCACTCACTAGATGGCGCTACTACATTTTCTATAAATTAGTAATCATCAAACCATCTATTCAAGTAGAGAATTAGGAGTGCTAATTTAAATAAAACACCAAAATACTAATAAATAAACAATAGAATTTATTAACCAAAACTAATCATTCCCATACTTTTGGGCGAATTTTTCCTTATACAACTTAATTTCATCCTCTTTCTTATCAGGCGTCGCATCTTGAGTTTCTAAAGCCGACTTCACAGATTTGATCAATCCTGTGTTATCAGCGAGTGGTAAAATATCACATATGAGGGGGGATTCGACGCCTAGTATGTAGTGACAAGTCCTAGGTTCTAGTAAATAGAGGGACACTTGGGCAGGACTAGAGGAGTTCTCCAGGCATTTGAGCTTGACTTCGGTTTGTCTCGGCTTGCCGGTTTTGTCGCAAATGTCCCCGTTCGCGTAGAAATGGGATACAGATGTGCGGTATTCTGGAAAAGAGACAGAATACATTTTTTAGGTTTATCTTTATTAAATTAAATAATTTAGTAATAAGTAACACATCTTCTGCTTTCCAAGAGAAGAGTCAAGATCAACAGTTTATAAAATTCCTGTGAGAACAGAACAGGTCGTGGGTTCAAACCCATTCAGGCGCTTTATTTTGTGTAAATAATTTTATCACCACTATGCTCTCAAAACGGTGAAGGAATAAAAGGAACGCTTCGAATTTTTGGTTCTAGAACCAAAAATTCGAAGACATGTCGTCGCTAATCTAAGGATGAGTGAACTTTACACCCTTTTCTATGGAGAAAAGGGAGGATCCTCCGACCAAACGGGTGTTGTGTCTGGCGGGCAACTGCCCGATGATTCATGTCGGGCCGTTGTATCTATGCTAGTTGCGCGATAAACTCTGCTTGCGAGATGCAGGATCTTGCGTGACGTCAGTATGACGCGATGTTCGCATGTGGCGTTGTAGATACCGCTACAAGCCATGTATACATACCGATAGGTTTAGGCGCCTTTCCCTTATTCTCCTTGATCCAGTCCAGATGTGCGCGTTCATCGAACTTGCCTAGCAACAACGTGGTCTTCTCTCCAGTACGGTCCACGTGGTACTGAACCACGTGCTTGCCGTAACAGAACTCGTACTTCCACCAGCCTGTACCCTGGAATATAAAAGTAATGATGGGTAAACTTCAGTTTATAAGAAACGGAGTTAGGGAGTTACGCTTCCCAATGTTGCTGAATCAAGGGGCAGATTTTGTTTGTGCCAGACCAAAGACTATTTCCTAGTGTATACTAGTACACTTTTTCTGTTAGAAAAACTGAACAAAACTGAACCATATATACTTATATACTCTATACAAATAAATAAAATTAAAGTGTCTGTTTGTTATGTCAAAATAACATCTTTTTACTAAATGCATAATATGAAAGTATATACGATAGAGAATCTCTTATTTTTAGCCTTTTCTGTAGACATAACAAAAAAAAATTGTCTGTCTATCTGTTTATTCCGAAACGGCTGGACCGATTTTGACGGAACTTTCACTGGAAGATAGCTGATGTTGAATGAACTCTACTCACCCCATTAAGACAGTTCTCTCCATTTAGGAACGCTCTAACCGGTGAATCATCAGTAATGACTGACGCTGGTTTATCTGAAAGTTGCGGCTTACTATCCTCAACCATGTCTTCATCTTCATTCAATGGATGCAGCTCGAATTTAAGATGTGTTTCGCCGTCCTGCAAATAGATAGGGTTTGAGAAAAGGTTGCATTATGGCATAGCAGGTTTAGAGCTCTGTCTATGCCAAATATGTACCCATTAAGCTTTATTTATTTGTTTTTTTTTATTTATTCGATTTTCCTTTAGAATAGAACATACTCTTTATTATGTACACCATACGAATTACAGATATAAATGTAGAAATTTCCCTTATCGATCTTTTAAAGACAACCTTTGGATGAATTTAAAGGCTCAGCTCAAAGAACAAGTTGTGGACCAGCCAGGTCAAACTTTTTATTTGCACGAAGCTACTTTGTGCAAATAAAAAAGTAAAATCGAATCAAATGAAATTACAAAACCTTGCTCATTACGATCTCACATATTAACCTGTGGATTGCAAATGGCCGAAAATAACAATTGACTGTTACATAAAGTACTTACCAATCCGAAAACGACGAACAACAAACACAAAAACAAAAAATGCAAAGAAAAAAACAAAAAAAGTATTACCTTATCAATTTTCTCAACTTTCAACACAGCTAGTACATCCTTAGGATCGTTATCCTGAATAACGCCAACAAAAATGTTAAATAAGCACTAAATACTACGCTACTATGGACATAGCCAGGGGTATAGCCTATAGGTATACTACAAAAATAATCAAAAGTGCACTTTGTGAACAAGGACATTACAAATTAGAAGACTATATCCAAGATAGCTTGGAACCATGCTGGTCCTGCTCCATAGGACAATGTAGAGTCTAGACAACATCAAACTGGTTACAACTTTAATTTATATTTTTTTTTAATTTTATGACATTGATTTTTACATTCTGTGACTACAGTAACTCACACACTTGTTAAAATTCGAGGAAAATCATCTACTTTTACAATATTTGTAAATATGTGAGCACCATGTATCTATCACATATTTGATTTTCCTGTCATTGCTTCATTTTTTATTCTTTTTACCTTTTGTAGGTAAACTAATTTAATTCTAAGTGCATCGTCTTCACATATAATTATACAGGGTTATTGAAAAAACACCAACAACCTCTTAAGAGGTCATACATAATCAGCCTATAATGTTCCCACTGCTGGGACACAGGCCTCCTCTCGGTGAGAGGGAGTGGGCCGTAATCCACCACGCGGGCCCAGTGCGGGTTGGCAGATGTCACATGTCTTAGAATTTTTGGTTCTAGGACATGGCGGTTTCCTTACGATGTTTTCCTTCACCGTTTTGAGAGCAGTGGTGATGAAATAATTTACACAAAGTAAAGCGCCTGTCTGGGTTCGAACCCACGACCTACAACTCGTAAGTCGCGGTCATTACCACTTGGCCACCACTGCTCGCTTGGCCACCACTGCTCAAGAGGTCATGGTACTCATCATTATGAACAACTTTTACTATGGGACCAAACCTGAAATCACGAAAAAAAAATCAGCTGTTCCCTACATTTATGTTCGTATAACTCGTCAAAATGTAGGGAATATATGATTTTTTTTTCGCGATTAAGATTAAGTATACAAAACCTTGTAAAACATTTTAAAAGAAAAACGGTGGAGTTTCTTGCCCATTCTTCTCCATAGGAACACTACCTTTTGGAAGGGGCGACTAGAATCAATTTTATTTTATTGTAATTTTTGACGTTCAAAATGCCTTTGACTTTGAATTATTTATCAATTAACTCTTTCAGGCTCGCTGGTTAAAGATGTTAACCATATGATTAGGATTGTTTTTCTTTTATATACTATGGAGTAATTGTTTTGTGAAAATAAAAAAGTATTAGATTTTCTTAACTATTACACACACACGAAATCCAGGTATTTGCCTGGAAATTTTAATCCCAATTCAACCGGCAAAATATACAGTAGGTAACTTTAACTCAGTTGCCACAGGTAATTTTGACCCCATTGCCACAGGTAATTTTGACCTCATGCCAAAGGTATTTTTTTTTCGCCTGTAACATTATTTAGTCAGCAGGTGGTGTCTTTATCATGGCAAGTAATTTAGAATGTAGTATGTATTTTAGTTTGATAATTAACGGAAAAGGAGAATACTTAGTACATTTCCTGGCTATACCCATGCTACAAAATAAATGTGCTCCAAATGCGCAAACTTGAAAAATAAAGCTTTTTACACACTAGAAATGATTTAAAATGGTAGGTCAGAAAAGAAATGTGTTTAATAGGTGAAAAAGTACACTCAAGTGAATTATGAGAGCAAACACACTCGTTAAAAATGTAAAACTTTTATCAGACCATTACTTCAACTTGATCATTGCTAAAAAAGAGCTAAAACTACTTCCAAATACATATATTTTATAAATGATTATGAGTTATTCCAAAGTTAATATCAAACAAAAGGAGGAAACTTTTTTTCTAAATGAACTAATTCTGACTTTTACAAAATCATAATTATGATGAAGCTCTAATTTATTTGACAACCAGCACTGGGCCCGCGTGGTATATTACGGCCCATCCCTTCTCACAGAGAGGAGGCCTGTGCCTCAGCAGTGGGAAACATTATAGGCTGATATGTATGTAATTTATTTGAAATCATTATTTGATCATCAATTCAGAATATTAAGTTCAGTCTATGTCTTATTTCCGATTCCTTCTAAACCTTGTATTCTAAAATCAAACATTAACTACCTACGTGTAACAGTCCTTACGCAAAAAAAACTACAAACGTCACACTAGAAAATAAAGAAACTTACATTGCTCATCATCCTAATAGTCTGATGGTGGAACCTCAAACTATCGACTTCCATTTTCAAAAGACTCCTAGGTTTCTTCGGAGCATCGGCGACAGGTAGACAGTCTATGATGTTCTCGCTCACATCCTTCGGCCTAAACTGAGGATGTTCGCAGAGTAAGGGAGATAGAATGATGATTTCGTATTCGCAGGTCGCCGTCTCCTTGAAGGAGTAAACTTCGTGCTTTCCGTGGGTGTAGCAAACGTATAGTACTCTGGTTAGACGAGGTTTGCCGCTGAGGTCACAGACGGTACCTGGAGTAGGAGAATAACTTTCATGAATCATTGAATACTTACTTTCTAAGTTTATCTTGGAAATCACTGACATTGGTGAAGGAAAACATTGTGAGGAGACCAGGTGGCCTACCATGATCTAAATAAAAACGATTCAAAAACAAGACATTTCAGTTTAGGTTCCTAAACTGCATCGCTTGAGCTGGTCTATGGACGTCATGGTACCAAACAAGTATGAATTAAACCAAAACTTGCGACTCAGTTTGGGACAATCGCTGTCAGCAGAATGACACGGCCTAAACTGAATTGTTAAACTGAAGTCATGGTACGAATTAGAAGAACAGTTCAGTTTAGGTCCTAAAATGGATTGCGTTAAGAGCTTGTGGTAGGCCTCTAGGACTTATCCATATTTCCATACTAATATTACTTATACAAATGCCTTCTTTGTAACATATTTGTACGTTTTGGATGTGTTTTTTGAACCTATTTACAGAAATAAATATAATTTACCATAATTAATTACCAACAAGCATCGTCTTACAAACATTGTCAATTCGCTGACTCATTTTAAACGGAAGGCCGTCTCCTGTGATACAGTTTTTTTTAACTAGTACCGGATACAGGTGATCTTGTCCACTAAAGTTAAATAGGTACTGTATTGTATTGTGTAGTTTTTGCTTATCAATAACTGGAGAAATAATAATAAATTAATGCACCTACCATCATCAAGCACCATTTCTACAGAGGGCAACTTAGCACCATCAACTTTAGTCATCCTGTAGGGCTCCTTAGTCTCCTGTGCTGCCTTCACATCAGCCTCCAACTTGGCATGCTTTTCTGAACTCCAGTGGCCGAGGTAATACTCCTGAGTTTTTACCTGTTTACCTGGAAATGGTATATTTTACAGACTAAAATATTATTTAAAACCATTGGAAAAATAAGAAAATAGCAATATTATTCTTACTAAAACCTATCTAGGCTCTAGTAACCGGTGTTGACTGATGCACCACAAATTACTAAGGGTGAATCCCACCAAACATACCGAGAATAATTTTTCCTGAAAAAAAAAATTGAATTGTCAGAATTCAATTTTTTTTCACGAATTACTAGTACTGTCAGACGTCAATTTAATTCCAAAATTGGATAAAAGATGAGAGACTGGTGAAATCAGCCCTAAGTAATTAATATGTTTAGCGCTAATCATGTTTAAAACAGTGTCCTATTTCTGTCAAACATTTGAAGGTGACATAAGACAGAATGATGCATTTAGTGATTTGTGGTGCAATGGTTTTTTATATCCAACAGGTGCTAGAAATGGTTAATGGCTGGAAACCCATAGGAGAAACCAAAAACAAACATTTTAGTAAAACAAGATATTCTACCCACATTAAATCCCAAACATCAATCATCAAGGCGAAAGTGAACATTTTCTTAAACTTATTGCAATTTACAGATCAGGTAAGGTTGTTTGTTGATCTAAATATGTTTGCGGCCGTGACAAATATTTATTTATAGAATTCTAATCATAAAAATCGTCAAGACAACTCGCTAAGTTCATATTAACCATTGACTTAGATATTACTAGATATTAACCTATTATGACTATTTCATGAAATCATGACATTTGAGGCCATTTCTAAATTAATCGGTCAATGATGGCTAATGAGACAGAATTGATTTTCTATTGTTTCGTACCACACACAGAGGTTAAGGAGTTGTATTGCTGATCCTAATGAATACAATTCTGTAAAGCAGTATTTGTTACGGTTGCGAATCATATTTTAATCAACATACAACCTGACCTGCTAGTTGCAAAAACGTAAGTAAATTTGAATTTCGCGGGCTCTCTTAGCACACCCCCTTTAAGTCCTTATGATAGGCAGTATTGAACACAAAACAAATGGATTACAAATAACTGCTATTTTGGCTTGAGTGATATGATTGCAAAAACAATTATGGTACCTGAGTAATTTGAAGTATATTTTAAATCCATCTCAGTTATGAAAAAATATAGAAATAATTCAAAAGTTACCTTTGATAAAAATAGTGATTGCACCCTGCTGATCTCTTTTCATCACTGATTTTAAATGACCACAGACAAACAAATATTTTATTTACTGACTATGTAAAAAATATATACAAAAAAAATCGTTTTTTTTATTTATACCAAGTTATACCTTCTCTTTCCTCATGATACTGTCTAATGTATCTTCCGTGACACACTTCATAGCTCCAGTAACTCTCTAGTCGGTACGAACATATCTTCTGAGAGAACAACGGTTTTAGAAGACTGATGGGAGATGGACCGTCATAATCCTCTATATTTGTTGATTCTTTAGCACGTAGCTCTGGTATACGGCATTCATATTTCTCTTTATTTGCTGTTGTCACTTTTAGGATCTCTTTCTTTGGTAACTAATGAGAAGAGAACAAAAAATATTTTAAGTAGGTATATTAAATATTTTAAATAAGAAAGAAAACCCTTGAAATGATGGCAGGATGACTTGGGTAGGAAGGCTGTAAAAACATGGACTAAACAGGCAAGGAACTGGGAGAATTGGACGGGGTTGGAGGGCCTTTTCCAAAGGGCACACGGAGACTCAGAACTGATATTAAACATTTTATAGGTACTACAACTATCAGTCTGAACAAAAGGCTATAATAAATAAATAAAATAAATTTTATATATATGACTGAATCAAAACATGTTGGACTAAGGGAAGAATAATTGATAATAGAAATAGTAGTCTTATGCCCGTTTTCACCATCATTCCCTCAAACACTCCTTAACTAAGAGTCTCTTAACATAAGAGACTCCTTAAATCAGCCCCTTACCCATATGTTTTAGGACCATAAGTGTCCCTTAGGTGATGGTGAAAACGAAACTAACACTTAAAATTTATTTTTTTCTGTCTCCCTAAATTTAAGGAATGATGGTGAAAACAGGCATTAGTCCTGAATTACAGCTTAGAACCTGACTCAAGCATTACTTAAAACTAGTTTCAACCAATCAAATGGCCCATTTAGTTTTAAGCAATGCCAACACTCAAGCAACAAGCTAACGCAAGACCTTGAGTCTTAAGTGAACCTTGCTCAAGACTCAAAGTCTTGAGTGAGGTTCTGTAATACGAGCCATAAACTTATTTGTCCCTCTTCTATAAGCAGTATTTTTGTTATAGTCAGAACATTTTTAGCTTGGCAGAAATAGAATAACTAATGATTAGAATTGGAAGTTTTGGAGCACCAGAGACTACAGCACTCTAAAAAAATTATGCTGATACTCTGTGCCAAATAATTAGTCGCCTGTCACCTTTTAAGATTGCTATTTGAATGACTGTAGTAATGTTATAACCCCTTCACCGCACCGACGTCTCTCTTCTTTCTGTCGTCAGTAATTTGACTTTCGAAAGAAGAAGACAAAGCGTTGTGTAACTATACAGATGATAGTGACTGTATAGTATGAAAGAATAGTGTGTGTGTGTAATAGCGTATGTATAGTGTGGAAGATATACCCCCTTACTACTACACGTATAGACGTTTAGTAGTAAGGGGGTATATCTTTACCTCAGCTGAGCACTTTCCCTACGCAACACTGCAGTAAAAATAAACATTAGTTTCAAGTCCGTTTCGATTAAGCCCTAGTACGTGGCTCGCTAGTAGAATATCTTACCTCTAGTTTGTTAACTTCCCCATCGACTAAATGCTGAATATCCTGACTGCCGGGCCAGTTGATTCCAAATAATATGCTATCATCAAATCCTCTAAAGTCGTGTTCTATATTCGATGCTACTTTCACTACACACAAACACAACACCCAAATACCCCTCATTTTACACGTTTATAAGTTCATAATAAACGAAAACTTAGAAATAATCACTATTTGCTATAAATTACCTACTGCACTTGCCAAACAAATTATAACATGACTAAATTTGAAAGCCAAGGATATGTTTGGTTGTACACTAAATGGTACACTCTCGTAATTCGGTCGGGCAATTTCCTAAATGAGTTGGAGAGCTGTCATTTGTCAAACACTTAAGTCGCGTTCAGTAAAGATAAAATCCTGATTATATGCTGATTTGAGCTCATTATTCATGTTCATCTTTGAATTTATATTTATTTTGCATTTTCCAAAAATATATAATAGACTTTCCATAGATATAAAAGTAATCTGTGGGTGCTGTTTACTTCAGTGACCAAAATATGGATAACTTTTTCTTTGTTTCGAGTATTAAAATCTGGTTGTATCATACATAATACTTGTTTCAGCTGAATCTCCTGGCGAAGGCGGTATGAGAGAAATGAATGATCAAATATTCATCTAAACGAGGTTTGATTGTTATGTTTATTTATTAAAGTGGTGACGATGATATGAACAGAACGCATCCTGCTGACAAAAGACTTGTTTCAAGACCACATAACAAAAAAAGAACTTGGGAATTGTCGTTGAATTGAATGAAGTTGTCACATTGAGATATGAAAAAAGTTGTCACTATCAGCCATAGAGTAAAATATGTACTATCAGCTTAGCTGTCAAAAAGTCTTGTAAATTTTGTAAAGATGGCGTTCAGCTTTCCAGCCTTTTCCTATATTATTGCGTTAATAGTTGACGCATTCTTAATATTTTTCTCGATATTCCATGTTATTGCGTTCGACGAATTAAAAACTGATTATAAAAATCCAATTGACCAGTGCAATAGTTTAAACCCAGTGCGTATTTATACTTTGAAGGTGCAACCAAAGTTCATTGGAGTTCAATCAAGCAACTAACCTATATTTTTTCTATTTCAGTTGGTATTACCGGAGTATTTGCTGCATTTATTTATAAACGTGCTGTTTTTATTATCGGGAGAATGGTTTTCACTGTTAATAAACATTCCATTGATCTTGTATCATCTCCACAGGTAAATATAATAAACAGTTTTAGGTTATGTTTATGATAATCTTAAGGACAGTGTAAGGACAAGGTCTTGACTTAAACAATGCAGTGCCACCTTGAAATGGTATTTGCACAGAATACTAATAGAGAACTGGATAAACAACATGTTTGGAATAACTTTGTGATCTTTAAATTTCATTGAACCATACACCTGTGTAGGTTCCTACCTAGTTAGCTATAAACGTCAGTAGTTAGTAAAAAATATTTTGCCTTGATGTTAAACATCCGCCCCTAAGACGACCCACTGACCAACAACAGCAGGTACCCATATAAAAATATCATGGAATCTGGTTTCAATTAATATGTAGGAGGATAATCCTAGTTTTCCTTATTGTATGTTAATCTGCATAGCTAAAGTGACAAAATTCAACTTTAGTTACACTACATATTCGATTTTACAGAATTTTTACGATTTCCAACATGTATTATTTTGTTATAAATATTGGTAGTGGAATTGGCTTAATGTAATATACAAAACACTTAGTCATACTGACAAAGTATCAAATAGTAGTTTGAAGGTCTTATACACTTGCATGAACTTTAGCTCACTTTTGTTAACAATAAAGGGAAAAAAATCTATACACAATAGAAAACCTATTGTTCATAGTCACCGGTGACCGCAGTGGCAGTGGCCTTAATAAATTATTGATTTTAACAACTTCCGAAATTGGTGATGTTACCACAGATACTTTCAAGGATATTTTTTTATTTCGGAACATGAAATGTAAACTCAAATCTATTTTTAAACTGAGTATAGTTCTAGATTGTAAGCCACAGCCTCTAACCCACTAATCTAATCCTTAAATATGATATAATCAAATAAATATGACAATTGTTTCAGATACTACACTCGGCCAGTAATGTCGGGCCCGGGACTCTACGACCCGACAAGCATTATGAATGCTGATGTACTGACAGTCTGTCAGAGGGAAGGCTGGATCAAGCTTGCATTTTACTTGTTATCATTCTTTTTGTACCTTTACGGGTAAGGATTATTAATTTCTTAGTGAATATAAACAGAGTTTTGCAACAAAATTGCTGAACAGAACAAACTTTAGACCAATCAATTTGGCCAATCAGTGGCCTATGTCTGGATATACTAACAAAGGCTCTTATATTAATTGGGATGGCCTAATTAAATATAAGTGCCTTCTTTAGCAAGTATTGCCAATACTAGCTACTTAATTCTCGGGCAGTATTCAGAAAATATGAAGTTAACTCAGTGTATGTATATCTTGTGCTCTATACTACTGAAATATGGCTGTCAGGTCTTTTGATCCATTCTAAAAGTCATGTTTCAACCAGAAATTCTTAGCAGTACATTTTATACAACCACAAAGTTTTGAATATTTTCGCATATTTCTATATAGAAATAAATAAGATGTCCTTTATAACGTCCCGAGCACCGTCATAAGATACGTGAGGTGTTTTTTTTTTTTGGATATTTGACCCTCGGTATTGAGCCGAGTATTTAGAATTTAACAGGTCACCCCAGCGCGTCAAAATACAGTGGGCGATAAAAAATCGCATATGAGTACGACGACGGCTAGGCTCGCACATGCTACAATTTATTCTACATACAATATTTTTCATTTTACCATTATTTAAACCCAAGTAATAAACTTTTATTTAAACACTTGATAAGAAGCTGTGAAAGATTATGATTCTGTTTCTGAATAGCATAGGTAAAATCTTATAGCAATAAAAACTATGTTTTCAGAATGATACAAAGTAAATAACTGTGTCCATTGAGAATAGCAGTTGGATTTATTTAAAAACTAGTAGCGCCCCGCGGTTTCACCCGCATAAGTTTCGATCCCGTGGGAATATCGGCATAAAAATTCTCCTATGTATTAATCCTGATTATAAGCTATCTGTGTGCCAAATATCTTCTAAATCCGTTCACAAACATACAAAACACACAAACTTTCGCCTTTACAATATTATTATAGTGTGAAAAGAAGACAATATTTTTAATTTGTATATTAATTGAAGTGTTCAAACATTATTAATTTAATAGCCAGGGTTTTATAAAGCACACACATCAGTCTTATAGACCAAAAAATCTTTCCACTAAAACTTTTTGTTTGTTTATGTGATTTCGTGATATTGATTAACTCGGCATCCTCCATTTCTAAAGCATACTGTCGAAGGTCATTTAAGGTCTTCTCAAGACCAGGGACTGTTAATCGGTCATTACTCTACTAATCATTAGTCTTGTCAAGAAGATACATTGTAAGAAAACTGCGCACAACTCTTTTGTCTGGATTAAAACAATACAACATGTCTTCATAAATAATTTATTCTCATGCAAAGGAACCATTTCAACATAATTTACATTTTAATTTTAAACTGTTGAAAAACAATGTGTTGTTTAAATGAAAAGTAGGTAATGAATTAAGGTAACTTATGTTAATTTTTATTTACTGTCTGTTACTTGAAATGATCAGTAGTTTGTTTATTTTTTTCGTCTTAAAGCATATACGTGTTGCTATCGTCGTTTCAATTTAAAAAATGCCAAGAGTATTCACCTATTTGGAAAATATTACGAGCCGTGAAAACATTACGTGAACACCCTAATCTTTCACAAATTATTTTCTAGTCAGCTCCTGGTATAAGGGTGTATTGTAGCATGACCAGTGACCACCATAAAAACGGATTTTGTGGATGGAAGAATAGACAAAATCTGTTGTGTTCTGCGATTTCCAAAGAAATCGGTCATTTTGTCTATTCTATTAGCATGTTGTCTATTCTTCCGTCGACAAAACCCGTTTCTATGGTGGTCACGCTATGCGTGCAGATCGAAGAGGAGATGCGCAGGAATCGACCAATCACATTGGTTAAAATCCTCATCCTGTCCCGCATCTCGTCTGTGATTGATAGATATTTGCTCATCTCCCCCTCAGAGGAAACGAACCTAAACCCAGATGCAACTTTATATGATCTGTGCCTTTAAGGTCCATATTAACCTCTTTTCTATTTGTTCCAGAATGATTGTCGTGCTGATTGCAGCATGAGATGTCGAATTCGTTTAGTCACTCGTTCCAATAAGTCATAATTAATTTATTGTTAGCCCGCGGTTGTATCGTGTTTCCGATGAACAAGGAATGTTGTATAGTTGAGACTTCGCAGTATTTTGATAATTAAAAATTATTGATAAAGTTTTTTGTTTTATTTTGCACACCACTGCATTAAATCAAGTAAGATTTTTTATTTATATGATGATATCTCAAATTAGTATCACAGAATCAGCCTATAATGTCCCTGGCACACAGGCCTCCTCCACCCTCCTCTCTTCGAGAGGGACTGGGCTCATAATCCATCACACGGGCCCAGTGCGGCTTTGTAGGTTTCAAATGTCTTCGAAGTTTTTGGTTCTAGGACATGCCGGTTTCCTCATAATGTTTTCCTTTTTGAGAGCAGTGGTAATTAAATTATTTGCACAAAATAAAACGCCTGTCTGGGTTCGAACCCACGACCTTCAACTCGTAAGTCGGGGTCATTACCACTGTGTCACCACTGCTCACCTAATTGGGATAGAAGCAGAGGAAAATATGAAGTACAAAATAAGATCTCGAGTGACCTACATGGGCGTTCACGCGGTGTTGATCATCACGATATTTTACCGTAGGTATAATTTTGCTATCACAACCTGTGGTTGTTAGTATTTAAAATTGTTCATACTGGGTGCCCCCAGGGGCCCCAGTTACCTACTGGGTTGTTTAGGTCAGAGAGGCAGTCGCTCCATGTAAAATACTGACCTGTATTCAGTTGCATCCGCCTAGGCTGGAAGCCGACCACAAAATAGTTGGGAAAAGGCTAGGCAGATGATGTAGGTAAGCGAATCGCCAAAAGTCCAAACTCAAGGATTCCCAAAAGGCGATGGAGCGTAGCTTATTGGGTAATAAGCTCAGCGATCGAATACGTAATAGATACCACGACACGCTCCAAAACAGAACTGAACTGGGATTGGGCGAGCCATGTATGTATGATGTATCGGGTTAGATGGGCCAGTCGCAAAGCCAGTCGTCTCGCAGTAGGAGCTAGAAGGCTAGAAGACGGGCGTCGTGTCGCCGTCGCCGTCGGCGTTAAGGAAGACCGAGGAACGCTGCCGCGCTGGCGTTTATGGGATATTGTCCGTAGAAGGCATTGACATTTTTCCTATCTCAATAGTAGAAGGCAACACACAGGGAAGAGTGCAAAAAAATTTAGAAAGGGAAAAGCAAATCGCAGAATGAAAACTTAGGTATGAACATTGCATCAGGCGCTATTAACTTCAAAGGTGGCGGTGCTGTGTACTACATTAGTGGCACTCTTTACCAGTTAACCTTTATTGTTAACAAACCTGCATTTAGATAGGTATCATATTATACATATATCATTAATATACAAGGTAAAATAAATTGGCTAGCGAAACTCCAGAGACGTGATACGTTATGCCTTATTTAGCTATTAGATCGGTCATGTCGTCGCAGCGCAGTGATTTCGACGCAGTGAGAGCTGCACACGAGCCCTGCGATGACGTCACCGCTCAGGTACTTACCTACTCATATACTTACATACACACCTTTGTTATCGCAATAGCTCTTCTGATTCATTTAAAAATAGACATCACAAAATAAATAAAAGAGGTCATATTGGGAGCTCTATAATAAAATCTAGACTAAAAATTAAATATGCTTCATCATCTACCTAGCCTTTTCCCAACTAAGTTGGGGTCGAATAAAATATGCATATTATCTAAAATAGAAAAACAGGAAAGTATTGATTAACAGGACAAGGCCTGTTATTTTACGCGCCTTTTATGTTAATTCTGCAACGTGTTGACTCAATGTTCTTCTACGTTTTACCATTCTTAATTTCTGTGTAACTCATGATTTTTTTCGTGAACACTCGTAAGACCGTTTCTGTTTAGCGAAATGAAATTGTTACTTAGCAAAACAGTCTTCAAAAACGATCTTCATCAGTCCATAGCAGACCACAGCTGGACATACGTCCCTGTTATCGTACGCCATCTAGACTCGATCCTTGGCCACTCTCATCCTGTTGCTACCCCAGCCCCAGTTCCAAGATCGTCTGTCCACCTATGGTTTCTTCTCAACTGTCCAGGGTGAAGGTTTTTTGCACTCCATCTCCTCAGACTGAGGTTCATATCTATACCTACTTATACCTTTCTGTAAAGAAGTAAAATAATAATAAAATAAATAATAGGCAATACTGTGTTTGTATACTCAGAAGCCCGAAAATCTGACAACCAGTCTTGCCAAGGGGTTTCGTATTACCCAGTAACTGGGTTGTGGAGGTCAGATAGGCAGTCGCTCCATGTAAAATACTGGTACTCAGCTGCATCCGGTTAGACTGGAAGCCGACCCCAACGTAGTTGGGAAAAGGCAAAGCAGATGATGACTGTGTTTGAATACTATAACTACCTTCATTTCATATAATTATCTGCATTAGGTACTTACTACAGTCCGTCAAATCTAAGAAGTACCGTTTGACAGTTATAAATATGTGTTATTTTGCTTTGTTTGAAAGTTTTCAATTACATTTAGATATTAAGAATTGTACATTTTTAGATACAATAATGAAATCTTTCTAAATTCATGGTTTTATGATGAATTCGTATGAACAAAGTTGAAAAATATGAAACGTCAAACGGTACTTCTTAGATTTGACGGACTGTACAAAATATAGGATGAAATCGAGTAGGTAGCTCTATAGATATCGTCAGAACTGCAGTCATTGTTTTATTAAAGGAAACACATCGTTCAAAGGTCAATGCTTGCTGATAACATGGATGCAATGTGATGTAGGTAGGTCCTTATCCATTTCGCTGCTAGTCAGACGACATTAATTTATTATGTCTGCGTAGGTACCTACTTATTTTGCTGACCGTCTTTGCCACTCTCTTTTTCCAGCTCTGCCTTCTGGATATAGGCCTGCGGGGTAATTGCGTAATACACTATCAGTAGCAATGGGTTTCATTTTGAGAGTTCAACAACATTCATTGCGTTATTTACGTTGTTGAGCAGATACATTTTTCGAACTTATGAAGCAATGGACTAGCAATATCCTTCAAAATTATTCAGGCGGAGCACGGATATCGATGGAGGTTGATAGTGTGGTACGCAATTAAGGTGCTGATGCTTATATTCTTCTGAATTTTTAATCGTGCGTTCTTTATTTATAGGTAAGTTGTAAAACTTTAAAAGTTGCACCTAAGTTGCCGTTAAGAGTTAAGATAAACCCCAATGATTCAGCAGTCTGCTTACTACTTGGGTAGGAGCTCAGGGCGTGTTGCAGTTTCATACCGATAGTTTTATGAGAGAAAATTAAAGATGTGCGCACATTTTCCTTTCCCCGACAAATAGTGAAAGTTTAGTCAGTCTAGTCTTCTATTTATAACTAGCGTTTCCAGATTGAGCGGTCGCGGTCGTCTCAGTCTGTAGTATTTCATAACTTTTAGGAATAGTTTAGTTTCTGAAGTGCTTTGACAAGTTGATGGCCAGCGTAGTAATTGCGTAATACACTATCAGTAGCAATGGGTTTTATTTTGACAGTTCAACAACGTTCATTGCGTTCTTTACGTTTTTGAGCAGAAACTTTTTTCGAACATATGAAGCAATGGATTAGCAATATGCTTCAAAATGCCTCAGATTGAGATCGATTGTGTGTTTCGCAATTAGGGTGCCGGTTGGCGCAGTGGCGGAAAGATTTGTCTCACCGCTTTCGTGGGTTCTAAAGGAGATGTTTCATAATGGGCCAGGTCTATGTACAGACGCCAGCACATCAACCTACACCTAACTGTCAAATTTTCCCAATCAACATTGAACCTTATGCTTTAGCGATAAAGTTGAAAATCTATTACAGAAATCTGACAGATTGTAGTAGGTTGATGTGCTGGCGTCTGTACAGTAACTCAAAAAAAAGAGAAAAATCCGTAGAATTCGGGAAAAATACAGATAAATCAATTAAATGTATACTGTTGTGGTAGTGAATTGATATTTATCAATTATTTTTATCGACTTTCAACATGGCGTCTCACCGATTTAGTTACTCTGTGCTTAAAAACAATGACAGTAAACCATAGATCGACCATTGATCATAAAAACAGAACTGTCAGCTGTCACAACAGTGTCAATTCTTCAGAAATAAACATGTCAAACGTCATTAATCAATCAAAATGACAGCTTACCGCCATGACGGGTTTTTGTTGTGTGTTGCAATTTCAAGTGTAATTTCTTGCGTTTACCAGCAAACCAAGCCATTTCAAAGTAATTGGACAGTTGAGAACTATTTTAAATGAATTTCCCTATTTTTAAGTAGGTATAGTGTACAAGGACCTGGCCCAGGCTCCATACATTTTGAAACATCTCCTTTCTAATCCAACAAAAAATAAATTTATGGTTTTAATACCGCTGATAGTTGTCCCGACTTCGATACAGGAGTAATAGCTTTTATAGGATTGGTCATACTTAAAAAAAAAACGAGTCGCATATGGAACAAGAATGTGTTGAATACAAATGCAATGCCTTACCTATAATGTCACCTTACAAAGACAATAATAATATGTATTTTCCTATGTTGAACGAAATAATATCGATTGTAATATTATTTCCGAGTTTATCGTCACTAAGGCCTACCTAATCTGCATTCACGATTTATTTGTCAAAAATGTAAACAAATATGAGTTTATGGAAAAATAACTTACATCCTACAATCCTATATAATAAAATTCAGTTTACGCTACAACTTCAAAGATTTATTATAACTTTTTCAATAGTGCTAGTCACTCTCAAATCAACTTAATTGACATTAAAATAAAGTTGATATTAAATTTGTTTAACTTGAAACATAAGTTTGAAATAGGACTTTACCTTTCTAGTACCATTTCTTGGTCTAGGTCATTGAGTCACGGCCCTTAGGTACCTACTACCTTGGTCTGGGTCGATCGAACAATAATGGTTCTAGAATTCTAGATATCAATCGATTCTTAAACATAAGTTCGGTTCCCATGGTTGACCCTACAGTATAATTTGAAAAGGTTCAAAAAATTATTTTCAAAATAGGATCTAGATAGATAGGTACTTAGGTCGACCTACTTTCGTTTTTTATTTTTTTATTACTTACCTTATTAAAACAGAAATAAGATAAAGTCGTCTACTACTGGTCTTGAAACATCTAAGAACACTCGCACTCTTATCTTTTTTTTTTCACTTTTTATCACAATCATAAATTAATTAACAATAAAACTTAACCACATCGGTAGGTACCTCTTACCATTTTCTAACTAGTAGCGCCCGCGTCTCCGCTGGTGTGTAATGCCACGTAATGCTCCGCTTACACGAGCAATTTTTTATTGCCGGCAATGCTGCTGCAATTATTTGTAGCGATATTATGTAGAGCAAGCGATATTATCTAGTTGTCGAGATTGTAGAAGTTTATTAAGTTGCTTCATGTAGGTAGCTCTTTAAGCCCCTTTACGAAGCGAGCTCGAAAATTGTACACCCAAACTCGGATAGGTTAGATTTATTTTTTACTAGGAATTTCTTATAACCCTAAATCTCACATACAGGCAGTCAAACTCGCAAAAGCTGTAGGCACGTACTTTTTTTTCCTTTGCCTACACTCCATAGGTATAAAGGTAAACAAAAAAACCTAAGTCACGTGGTTTTTTTGTTTACCTTTATTTAACTACCTAAACCTATAGAGTATAGAATGTCCCACTGCTAGGCAAGGGCCTCACCAACTCTGTACTGAACCTATTTCATTGTAAGTTTCCTTTTAGCCATTAATGACCATAACTAACACTTAAAATAGGTAAGTCATAACATAATAGGCAACGCCTCAGCGGTGGCGCCTGCCGTGTTTCCAATGGGGTGCTATCCGGAAAACAATTAGGTAGGTACTCTTTTAATTGCTAAGTAAGTGGTGTATGTACCTATCTATAAAAAACTAGAGTCTATAGGGGTATGTAAAGCAAACAAACAGACAGTCTGAATCACTTTAACTTACCTACACTATGGATTTGCCCGAAGCTTATAGTCCGCCTGGAAGTCGGGAAACTATACTAATACCTACCTACCAATTCTACCATACTAGGCATCACATTACGATAATATACATAAATATTTACTAGCTGACTTTCGCGAAAAAAACTTTGTTGACCTATGCAATCATGAAGAAGATAAGAAGATTGTTGAAACACTTCGTTGCAACTGGCTTCAACCAAGATTGGAGCAGAGAGATGGTGAAAATATATTTTACGAAGTCTAAAATATGATTCATATACTATATATATTTTTTTATATCCACGCAATCACTGTCCATTCCAAGGTTGCCTGGAAGAGATCGCAGAAAGCGATAAGGCCGCCCATTGTATGTTTTATGTGAATCATCGTTTTTATTGTAATGTTTTTTCTGGTGTACAATAAAGTATATATAAATATAAATATACTTATGTAAGTTCTTAACTTCTTACCAACTTATCGGCGGAAATAATTGATAATATTTTTCTTGATTTCATTTATTCGTTAGGCTCTAATTATAATTACTTGGAACAATGAACAGTACCGTTTGAACCACGGCGAAGTGTAAATCCATCGTCCATTATGGTGATGGGGACTCTCTCTATAATACTACTCGCGTTCTTTGCCGTAACTAATGTTCAGTCCGCGCGAATCCTCGGTCTTTTCCCACACCCCGGGAAAAGTCATCAAATGGTTTTCGATCCGTTAATGATAACACTTGCAGAAAGAGGGCATGATGTTACCGTTGTTTCTTTCTTCCCCATTAAAGATCCACCAGCGAATTATAACACCATCAGCCTCGAAGGTGTTGCTCCACTAGGGGTGGAAACCTTCAACCTATTGCACTTGGATAACCCGAACACGATTCTCAAATTCTTGGGCATTGACAGAATTATCACCCACATTATGGAGTTCCCACCTCTAGCAGATCTAGCTATAGGCATATGCTCCAAAATCGTGGACTTCGCGCCAGTAGCGGATGCTTTGAAGAAAGAATATGACGTTGTTCTGGTGGAAAATTTCAATAGTGACTGCATGCTCGGTCTTGCTCATGTTTACGGATTGAAAGCACCACTCGTGTCGTTGTCTGCCGTCACCGCGATGGAATGGGCCCCTGATCGCATAGGGGTAACTGATAACCCTTCCTATGTGCCAGTTTTGAGCTGTGGGTTCACATCGACTATGACCTTTCTCCAAAGATTGGAGAATGCTGTGATGAATGTTTGCTACAAGCTCTGGTTCCGATACGGAATACAGATGAAAGAAAAGGAGATTATAGAGAAGCGGTTTGGAAGGAAGATTCCCGATCTGCAGGACTTGGCGAAGAATGTGAGCTTGAGTTTGTTGAACACGTTCCACAGTTTGAGTGGCGTTCGACCTCTACTGCCGGGTGTTGTGGAAGTTGGAGGGATGTTTTTGAACCAAAGCAGGACGTCGATACCGCAAGTAAGTACAGTGATAAAATCAAAAGTTCAAACTGATGCGATGACGATGCGTTCGAAATAAAAACAACGGTATTGGAACATTTGTTTTTTTTTCGAACGCATCAGTTTGTCTCGTATAACTGTCACTAGCGAGGTAATCGCGTAACACACTATCAGTAGCAATGGCTTTCATTTTGACAGTTCAACAACATTAATTGCGTTATTTACATTGTTGAACAGACAATTATTTCGAACATATGAAGGAATAGATTAGCAATATCCTTCAAAATTATTGAGATTGAAGGTGTGTTACGAAGTTAGGGTAAGGTAGACGAAGTCACAGCAGCCCTAAAATGTGCACATATGGATCGTAAAAATAGATCACGAATGAAACTTGATAGAAATCTCAAATATGAATTAAGTAGATTATCTAATGAGCGTTGTCCTTTTTAATTGCTATTGAATGGTATCTATTTATTTAATTAGTGTGATAATTTTAAAGGTTTATTTAATTTATATATATTTGAAACTAGGTTTTGCTCTCGCGAATGTCCGCAAATTATCAGCAATACTTTTAGTGTAGCCCGGAATTGCTGCGACATTTTTGAACTGTTTCTCGTCTATCAATGTTACTTCTGTAAACGCAAGTATTACCGACACCTGTTGTACCTAGCCTAGGTACTGAAAATATTGCCAGGCAATACAAGTACTGCACTAAAAAGGACTTGTATCCTTTCAAATAGAAAAATAATTTTGCAAATCGGCTTATAAGTAACGGAGTTCTGAGGTAACCAACACAAAAAAACAACCGAATTGATAACCTCCTCCTTTTTTTGAAGTCGGTTAAAAAGGCTGCGTCAACGACCATATATGGTCGTTGGGCTGCGTGTTGCCGGGCTGTAGGTACTTGAAAGTGGTCCAACTACGTATTGCAGTAAAAGTATTTCCCGTTTAGCAGCGCCTTAACACGACAGCTGTTAAGCAGATATCATAGTGGTTCACTTTTTGTTCAATTCTGTCTTTCGGCATATTTCACTAAAGTGAAACATCTGATCACAAAATGAATCAAAAGTGAAAAATTCAGTTAATTCATGAACCGATAATATACAACTATGTTGGAATTCGGCATCGGCGTCGTGCGTCAGTGTCGTGTGAACGCGGAATGAAACAAAAATTTACATTCACTCTAGCAAAATGTCTGATAACAGCTTTAGAGATTTCAGTGGTTGATGCTTCATTAATATCTTTTATTTATTACGCCGATATTATATTTTATTTGAGAGCAGTGGTTGCCCAGTGGTAACGAACGGTGGCCCCGTGGTAACGGTGGCCCCGACTTACGAGTTGGGGAGTACGGTCGTGGGTTCTTACTCAACCAGGCGCTTTACTTTCAACTTTGTGTAATTTCATCACCATTACTCTCAAAAACAGTGAAGACAAACATCGTGAGGAAACCGGCATGTCTTAGGACCAACACTTCGGGTGCCGACAGAAGTGAAAACAAAACACAAACAGAATACTTTGCCATCACTCACTGACATATCGGTTATACCTACTTACATTAAAACCGAGTACATCCCGAGGACAGCCGAACACATCCGAAGCGGTGTCGGTTACGGTAACAGTGGCGTGAATTCATTGGTTTTTTCCCATCTCAAAAAATGCCCAACGCGCCTAAAGAAGTTTTCACTTCAAAAATTGAAGACTGTGACGTCTACCAATCCGCACTGGGTACCCGTGGTGGATCGGCCAATTCCCTCTCACAGAAAAGAGGCCTGTGTGTCCCAGCAGTGGGAACGTTATAGGCTGATTATGCTTAGGCTCATTATGCTTTATATTACGCTCTATGTTAACATTACATAACAAATAATACAATATAACAGAACGTAGGTGTATAAAAAATCTGAATAAGCCACATGTAGAATTTAAACGCAGGATAATCGGATTTATTTACAATAAATTGTAAATACCTATCAGTACATAACAAGCCATATTTTGCTCGATGGAATTTCCTATGGGATATTTATCTTTAGAATGCGGTCTTACAGAATCACACTGCAGTCTTGGAACCCTAGTGCAAAAATTCATGCTTCTAGACCGAATGTTTTAGGCTGTGCATTGTCTGTTAGCCAACTTTCTGCGTGGACCGGACCCTCACAGCTATTCACAACCATCCGACAGGCTATCGTATCGAAAATGACACATTTCGATAACCTGATTTGCCTTGCCCCGACAGCAATCAGCTATCTGAAGAATAGCGGTCGTCTATTTGATTTAAAGTGACAAAATTCTCGGGTTTTGGACTTGTGAACAGCGCTTAGAGGACTCATACGATAAATTGATTGATGTTCGATACGGTACGGAAGCGTATCGAGTGGTTGTGAATAGCTATGCTGATCTGCGCACCATACCGTGGTAGACCTACAAACAAAATGGTCCAACGAACGGAATGGCCCTAGCTTTATCTGACCTTACTTACTGTAATACTCTTAAACTTAACCATGACTTTGAACTAGCTACTAAAGAAATAGTTAAAACGGAGGTCGACGAAGGTTATCATGATATCCAAGAGTCATTATCTATAATTAATTTGTTTATAGAACCATAATATATAGGTATGACACAGTGACACTTACTTGAATACTGTCAAGTCATGATACACGCAGGCGCATTATAGTTTGCATGATTAAAAGTGTCACTCATCTTTTACGTTCGAGTCGCAATTAACTTCTTGATATAATAATTGCTCTAAAGAGTGTCTAGTTTCATGATTTATAAAATTAAACGCATATACAGGGTTACCTATTCGAAAAACACCAACAACCTCTTAAGAGGTCATTGTACCTACTCATCATTATGAACAACTTTTACTATGGGACTATGGAAAAAAAAATCAGCTGTTCCCTACATTTTGACGAGTTATACGAACATAAATGTAGGGAATACCTAACTGATTTTTTTTTCGCGATTTCAGCTTTGGTCCCATAGTAAAAGTTGTTCATAATGATGAGTTGAATGACCTCCTAAGAGGATTTTGGTGTTTTTCCAATTTTCAATTAGATAACTTATTAGATTGAATCTGAGAGTGTTTACTCACCGGCCACCGCACCGCGTCCATGCTGCTTTTATTTTAACTAACAAAATTGGGTCGTTACATATTCAAAACGAATGGAAATAACTGCAAAGAATTAAGAGCAGCATAGCTATTCATAAACACTCGATACGCTTCCGTACCGTACCGAACATCAATCAAGATTCAAAAATGCTGTCTGTTTAAGGGTTGATTTTTAAACGACAGATAATTTTTATTCGTGGAATAAAATTGACGTCTGACAGTTTTTGTATGGAAGAACTGTCAAAAATTCGAAATTATTCCTCAGATAAAATTATCTGGCGTTGGAGCACGAGCTAAACTCGTGTTTCATTGATATAAAAATATGAATGGCTCATTGTCTACTTGACTACTTTCTTCTAACAAAACATCGATTGCATTCTAAACCGCAGTAGTACCATTAACATTAACCTTTTCAAACACGCTACTATCTCTAATACACATATTATTATTATAGATACTTACTACTTATACCGTCTTACCATGCCTACAGAACAGAATGATGCTCTGAAAATAACACGCGAACGACCGCCTTTCGTGTCATTCGTGTCATCACCGCAGACAGTACAGTTTGAGCCGCGGCGCAGTGTGCAACGCTCGTCCACAATGCGGACTCCGTGTATAATCCTACTCGCGATCTTCGCCGTCCATAATGTACAATCCGCGCGAATACTGGGCCTCTTCCCTCACACAGGGAAAAGCCACCAAATGGTTTTCGATCCGCTATTGAAAACACTAGCAGAAAGAGGACATGATCTTACCGTTGTTACGTTCTTCCCCATCAAAGATCCACCAGCTAATTATACCATCGTCAGCCTCGAAGGCATTGCTGCTCAAGGGGTGGAAACCATTGACTTAGCGTATTTCGATAGTCCAAGCAAGATTCTCAAAGTTTTAGGCATTGAGAAAATTATCAAGCAAATTATGGAGTTCCAACCGCTGGCTGATCTAGCCCTTGGCGTATGCTCCAAAATTGTGGATTTCAATCCATTGGCGGATGTTTTGAAGAAAAGTTATGATGTTCTTCTAGTGGAAAATTTTAATAGTGACTGCATACTTGGTCTTGCTCATGTATACGGGTTGAAAGCGCCTTACATAGCGTTATCATCAAGCTCCTTGATGCATTGGAGCCCTGACCGGATAGGGGTGACGGATAACCCGTCATATGTGCCAATTATGAGCTCCGATTTCACTTCGAAGATGACCTTCATGCAAAGGTTGGAGAATACAGTGATGAACGTATATTATAAGCTCTGGTATCGATACGCGATACAGTTGAAGGAAAAAGCGATTATTGAGAAGCGTTTTGGAAGGAGGATTCCCGATCTGCAAGACTTTGCGAAGAATCAGAGCTTGAGTATGGTGAACACGTTCCACAGTATGAATGGTGTGCGTCCACTACTGCCGGGTGTAATTGAAGTGGGTGGAATGCATTTGGACCATAGCAGGAAACCGATACCTCATGTAAGTACACATGAATTATACCGCTTAATCAACTATGAAATTATTGACTACCATAAATACTTTATGAATAGAAATTCTTATGAAGAAGCGTAACATACTATTTGGTTTTCTAATGAGCATTGTTCTTGATTAGGTACGTTTAAATTGTACTTATGATTGTATCTAATTTACGTGACAATTTCAATGTAAAGGCTTGGATTGAATACCTAGTTTTACTAGATATATAAAACGGAGAATAATGACATACATAATACTTATATCTTGCCTTGAACAATCGACCCTGTTTGCTCGAAATTGTTATGGTTTCTTTGAAGACAGGCATGCAGTGGGTTGATAGTTACTCGTACTGGCGGTATCGGTACTATTCTGTATGATGATAAATGACGGAATGAGGTCAATTAATCAACGCAATGGACGTTTACCGTTTAAATGACAGGTTTGATTAAGATAAAAAGTAAAAATATTAAAAAAGAAAGTAATCTTGTAGCGGAGCACAAAGTGGTGTTTATAGCACGTTCAGAATGAAAAGTAAATTTATTTTCTGTGTTTTATGCACGGATATTATGAATATTAATAAATTAAAGTATTCAGAATTATATTCTGGAGAAAGTAGAAGGACAAAATAACGCGAATTCTATAATTATAACTACATTAGATTCGTTTTTACTTTTTATACAAGGCATTACAGGGTGACCTATTTATAGTGGTACAAATTACTTTTTTGTGGACCTCTGTAAATGGGCCACTCTATATTTCACTGACTCAATATAAATTACCGAAGTGTATTGATAGGAAAGTACCTACTTCTAAATTATATCGCGATTACATAAATTCAATGTGTACATAAATAACCCACAATCATAATGCAGAACATTTGCCTAGCCGTTTGTTAGGCAATCATTCAACTTTAAAAAAGACCGGTCAAATGTGTGTCGAACCACGCACAATTAAGTATTCCGTAATTGGAATGAATTTATCCCAAAAAATCATGTTCTCCCATACAACGAAATACGTCACGATCAATTCTCCACTGCAAATGTAATTTTGTAAAATCGATCACTAAAAAGTTAGTGATAATTTTCATTAGCCGTCCCCCGACGTGAGGACGCTTGGATCAAAATATTTCCTGCAACTTATATTAAACTTAAAGGGCCAATATATATTATTTTTTAGTTTTTAGAGGTTTTTGTTTGAGTCGGGGGTTTTTTAAATTTTTAATTTAACTTTTTCAGCCTTCTTAGTACAGAAATATTTAACCTCGATTTTTAAAATTGATCAAGAGTCAGTGTTTCCTTGAGGATTTTGGAGAAATTATGTCAAAAGCAGTCATAGAAGTATAAAAGAAAATTAGATTAATTATTTTTTCATTTTATTCATCAACATAGAATTTATGTTTATTAGTTCATAAATCAAACCTGTTTGTTGTAGCGCTGTAAGCTCACTTGGTCTAAATTATATAATATCTAACACTATTATACCTACATCCTCTCTTTTATGTTTATTTATCTAAGTATAGCTTCTGTCCGCGACTTCATCCGCGTCTTGTTCTCCCGACCCATCACCATGTCACATCGCATCACCTACGCGCGCTATCACTTCGTTTTCGCTTAGCGTTCTTTCTGACTTTTTTTCTTTTTACTCAGCTCCAAGGGTCATAGAGTGATACTAAAAAGCCTATAGGCTTCCTCAAGAATTGGGCTATCAATTGCAAAAATATTTTTTCAAATCCGACCGGTATTCCCAGAGATTAGCGCGTTCAAACTCTTCAGCATCAGTATTAGTATAGATATTCGTAGCTTCGAGGTGCGGCGTTTCCCCCATGGTCTATTCCATAGGAACTGTGCACTTTTCCTTAATTATAATTAGCCAAAGGTCACATAATTATTATGTCATTCTTTGTCCCATTAAATTAACGTCGCGGTGCGTTCGTCTGTTGCTACGTGCAATAAGGAGAAACCAACAAACACACTTTTGCATTACCTAACAATATTTAGTAAAATTAAGTTAGAAACAAGTTGGACTACGATTTGAGAGTGTAGCATAATCAGCTAGGATATAATGTTCCTACTACTGAGACACAAGCCTCCTCTCGGTAAGAGGGAGGGGCCGTAATCCACCACGCGGGCCCAGTGCGGATTGGTAGTTGTCACATGCCTTCTAATTTTTGGTTCTAGGACATGCCGGTTTCCTCACGATGTTTTCCTTCACTGTTTTGAGAGAGATGAAATAATTTATGTAGACAAAGTAAAGCGCCTATCAGTGTTCGAACCTACGACCTACAACTCGTGAGTCGCGGCCGTTGCCACTTGGCCACCACTGCTCCCAGTTAGAGAGTGAGGGAGGAAATACAAAATTGTATCAATTTGGACTTATTTCCATACCCCTCGTTTCTTGTCGGACAGTGTTACTGGATTTTGCCATCAGGAATTTCTCAGAAGCAGCCGGGAGTCTGGATTTGTGTCCACTTGATATGGGATCACCCTTTATTACATGGGACTTATACATAACTGGCGAAATGCGGGTGTATTATAGGCGTCATGTTACATGTTACCTATATACAGGGTGTCCCAGGAAGCCTGTCCCAGCGAAAGTCTGTGGTCAGGGGACACTAATACCTATCGATTGGACCCCTATGTATGTTCCGCGATATTTTGTAGTATTCTAGTTTTTTATTTTTTATTTCTATTTTTTTTTAATTGTAGGCGGTTTTAGTCATAACTTTTTCTGAGCGGTGTTTCTTAGAGATTTTTTTGTCAGTATTATGGTTAAAATGTGTATTCACACGTTGTAAAATACAAAACAACAAAATTCTAACTACTTGTAGCTCAGAATTTGATCACAAGGTTAAAATTTCTGCGGGAGAGAAATTTATAATTTCTCGAAAACTACAAAATATCGCGGAACATACATAGGGGTCCAACCGATAGGTATTAGTGTCCCCTGGCCACAGACCTTCGCTGGTACAGGTTTCCTGGGACATCCTGTATAATTATTTTATGTGTGTCTATTGTTATTTGCACGTACCATCCATTATTGTTTCAATGAATGAACAGTAAAGTAGACCGGACCACTTAGAATAGGTATTACCCAACTATTGCATACGTAAACTCAGCTTAGAAGCCCTGAAAATGCTTGTAGTTGTTATGAATGCACTAATTTCCATCGAGCGTCAGCAGTTCAAACTACAGTACTTACCTAGATATTTTATTTGTCCGATAATTTTTAATGCTACCGAAATAAATGTTTTTTCTAGCATGAAATTGTAAAGAGGTTGTTGTTTTCTTTTGTCAGCATTTCTTTTTGGTCTTCATTCTTTTCTGAAAGTAGGTTTTCTGGAGTTGCTATTCACGATAGTACAGACGCCAGCACATCAAGCTACCCGAAACTGTAAAATTTTCTCAATCAACTTCGAACCTTATAAGTACTTTAGCGATAAAATTGAAAATCTATTAAAGAAATTTGACAGATTGTAGTAGCTTGATGTGCTGGCGTCTGTACAATAGTGCCGTCAGATCTAGAGTACCTACAGTCCGTTCATAGTTATTTTACCTCCGACAACACCCTAGGACCAAAACCCCCTACCCCTAGGAGCCTAGGACCCTAGGAGCAAAAAACAGCTGTTCCCTACATTTATGTTCGTATAACTCCTCAAAATGTAGGGAACAGCTGATTGTTTTTTCGCTATTTCAGGTTTGTTCCCATAGTAAAAATTTTCATAATGATGAGTACAATGACCTCTTGAGAGGTTGTTGGTGTTTTTCCAATAACCTTGTACTTACCTATAGATCACTGTGATTTGGACAGTGATATAAAATCAGAGGTAAAATAAAATAACTGAAGGTCTGTAAACACTAAGCATCAAATCTTTATTTTTTATCCAATTATGTTTAGATATCGATGTCCATCGCGTCTGCGGAGGTTAGGTAGCCAATTTAAAATAACCCTGTATGAAGAACCCTTTATTTCCGTCCACGATAACATTATAACGTGCACGTACGAGTATTTCCATACATTTTGTGGACCGGGACGACCACAATAATATCGCGACGTTACAAAATGATAAAAAGCTCACAGACATCGATCTACATGTTCTTCATACTCTTCATATACCCTGACAAAGATTATGTCTGGACTTTAAAAGAGACCGTGACCTCCGAGTTTTTTTCGGCCTTTCTTCTCAGAGTAGTCAGATAGGAAACGCCGACCACATCTAGTTTTTAAAAATTATGATTGACGTGTAAAAGTGTGTGCAAACCTACTTACAGAAATAAAATCATTTATCATTTAAGCGCAATGGCTTTTTATCACGTTTTTCGTTGCTAAAATATCTTGACATTTTGCCAAAATTTGGAAATAAAAAGGACAAGGGCATCCACATAACATTCATTTATTTATTCTGAACTCAATATGTTGACAACCACAACTGTAAATAAAACATCTTGAGTTACGATCAGGGAATATTGCAAAAAAGGGTCTTTGGATCATTGTTACTCAAATCATGTGGTACCTAAAGAACGGACTATCGGGAAAACAACACCTATCACCACGTTTAAATCTCATAATAACAATAAATGTTTCATGCATTTTGATTAGGTACTGAACGTGATTATACTATCAAAATCAAAAGTCATTCAAATTATGCTAAGAATCAGCACTTTTTAAACTTCAAAATTACATATGAGAAAGAGACAAACGCCTGCCCTTCACTACTTCGCAGTTTTTTCTGGGAAGGAGAAGTGGCGCAAAAAACTCGCCAGCAGCACAGCTGTCTATATGTTAGAGAAGATTGAGCTTGATTAAATGATTACTTTTATAGCCATATATGACTATACAGGGTGAAATTTTAATCACCATTTTCCTCTTAAGGGGTCATTGTACTCATCATTATAAACAACTTGTACTATGGGACCAAAACCCGAAATCGTGAAAAAAAAAATCAACTGTTCCCTACATTTATGTTCGCATCACTCGTCAAAATGTAGGGAACAGCTGTTTTTTTTTTTCGCGATTTAAATTTTGGTCCCATAGTAAAAGTTGTTCATAATGCTGATTACAATGACCTCTTAAAAGGAAAACGGTGATTAAAACATTCATTGCGATATTTAAGTAGGTAGGTACGTTGTGGAGACAATTTTTTCAAACTTACGAAGCAATGGATTAGCAATATCCTATGTTTAGTCGTTCGTCTGAAATGTCTGTCATCATTCAAGACTACTACATACCCTATATGGTAGGTATAATAAAATAAATACTGTAATACTGGGATAAATAAATACTAAAATATGGCATTTGCCAAACAAAACGAATTATATTAGCGGATGAGGAAAACTTATTCGAGAAACACTTATAACTAAGTAATTATTATATAATAATAATTACTCCGGAGATAATATAAGAAACCAGCCCAAAAATACTTTTCAGTCTGTCCTGACTGGACTACATTTGAGAAGGCATGCGGTTGATAAACCGCCACCTAACTAAATATCCATTCGGTACTCAAAATATTGTTTACTGGAAACCAGTAGATTCTAATACGTAATACCTTACGTAGGCCCCCTCCTTGAAATCAAGCAAACCTAAAATATGACACTAGTATAAAGTGAAGACAAACATCGTGATTATAATCAAAATGACCAGGGAGATATAAACTCTTGAAGTAACGATATCAGCCAAAGAGTAGACGAGCCCATGTTCATGTTCAAAAAGACAATTGAATAACAGTTAATGTTGAAGCATTATGATCATTACTGATAGTTGTAGTAACTGCGAATGTGATAGTTGACAACTGCACTTATACTGCAGTGACTTGCAGGGTTTGTAAACACGAGTAAAATGATACATGTGTGTCAACATTGGAATGAGTTCTGTTTCCATGTGAAATGCGGACATTCAGATGTAGGTACAAAGGCCAGCACATCAAATTTCTGTCAAATTTCTTTGATAGATTTTCAACTTTACTACAAAGGAATAAGGTTCATATTCAATTGGGAAAATTTGACAGATTGGGGTAGCTTGCTGGCCTCTGTACTTATCTGGTGTAAACAGTTAATGATTTTCAAACACCTAGCTTACTGAGAACTGGCAGAATTGACAGGCCTTTAATTGTTAGGTTCTTTACTATCACCGGATTTGAACAAAGGAACTCCTATACTGTGTTTCATGAGATCCAGAAAGACTCTTTGACTCTTTGGTCTACGCTGGTGTTAAATATGCCAGCCAGCTAAATAGGGTGCAATGTATGGTTTCGATGAAAGATCTATAGAATTTTACAGACATTGCCCAGAGATATTATGTTGATTTAACTTTAGGATCTTAAAGTTTTTTTGTAACAGCTTGGGAGTTTTTATGCTGAAACCTAAACTTCAAAGGGCGTGCATACACTATTTCTAAGTAAGGTGCTTCAGATTGCCTGTTAGAATTGGATTAATCTTGGAGACTCAACGATTAATCCAATTCTAACAGGCAATCTGTTGAGTTGTTAAGACTCCAAGTTGGAGTTATTGGAGGAATTATTGGAGTTAATGGAGTAATTTATTAACCAATAGATTCTGCCCGCGAATTCTTCCTAGGGAAGTTTTTTTTTTAACCGACTTCAAAAAAGGAGGTTCTGTATTCGACCCGTATGTATGTAGGTATGTATGTATGTTTGTATGTCCGCGATTTTCTCAAAAACTAATGAACCAATTTTGATAATTCTTTCACTAATATGATCTACATACTTTCAGGAAGGTTTTAGTATATAATACATTATGTAATTATTCTTATGTACGATGTTATATTATGCATAAATGTACTGCATCTCCGGCATTTCTATGCGAATTTTGACGATTCTTCTAGTCGGTGTCTTCAATTCTTCAATGCACTAAGTAGTGTTCTTATTTGAATTTGTGTGGAGTAGGTACAACTAAAAAGTGAAAAATAAAAACTTTGTTACAAAAAAACAACCAACTTCAAAAAAAAACTACAAAGTGATAAATAACTTTAATTTCGGAAGTCGGTGTCAAAAAACGAAAATGCGGAACCAACGACACCGACTTCCGAAATTAAAGTTATTTATCACTTTTTAGTTTTTTTTTAAGTCGGTTGTTTTTTTTTTTTGTAAAAAAGTTTTTTGTGGTTTTTAATATGACTTGAAAAGGTGATTCTGATATCCTATTTACAGAATAAACAATTCCATTTCATTTCAGCAACACCTCGGAAATCGCCTTGTAGCAGTTCATTTCGAATTGTAAAAAATATTGTTGAAAATTCAGTTTATCAGCTGAACCCAAGGCATACAATCATCCAATGTCTGAAAATTAATTCGGTCTATTAATTAAACCATAGATATTTACATTTCTATGAATTAAACAGTAATCTACATAGTAGGATCCTTCGCGGTGAAAACGAAGACAAAGAAGGCATGAATTGGGCCATGAGATTGCCCTCAAAATAAGAAAATACATTTTATACAATTATCGGTCGGTTTGCAATTTAGTTTCACTTTCTATAAAACGGCTCGGTGAAAGACAAGAAACAAGATAGTAAGAGCAAAGGTAGTCACCGGCCGGCGCGGCAGGCGGGGCACTTGTAGTAACTTTCAGATTCCAAGATTTCTTTTATATTTTGTACGTTGACGTATTTCTGAGTCTGCGTAAGTAGGTATCACTGGTCAGTTTCTCTCACTCGTCAGTTTCATTAATTCTCCAGTTTCGTTGATTAGTGAGTTAAGTTAAACAACACTATTAAAAAAGTAATTGAATGGCTAAACAAAAATAACTTATCAATAAATTTAAATAAATCCGTCTATATACAGTTTAATAAATCAAATAATCCTAAATATTAATTCGTGTACACACATAATTACAATATAACTATATACTATACACTAGATACTAAAATAAAAGACTAACTAACCTATTATACAAATAAATAAAAAATAAAAAAAACCAAAGGACACTTAGGCGTCGAAGTACTCATCCGCATCGCTGTCATCCGGAAACGTGCCCAGAAGACTGGCAGCATTGCCACGTTGAATGGAAATGCTAATTCTTTGACCAAAGAACGACCCAGCCCTCTGGTCACGTGAAGTATCGACCAGCCGGCGAGAAATTTCCTTAAAAAGGAGACGCGCGCTCGGGCCCCATGACCCGAGCGTTTCGACCCCAAACGGCTCAAAGCTGTAGTTGCCCACAAGGTTACAGTATTTCCTAAATACAATATAAATCTAAATATACCTAGAATTGAAGAAGTAACACAAACAAAATTCCTAGGTGTATCTATAGACCAAGATGTCAATTGGAAAACACATGTTGATAATGTCTCTAAAAGAGTAAACAAGTTTGTATATGCACTCAACCTACTCAGGCCTCCTCTCTTCAAGAGGGAGTGGGCTTTAATCTATCATGCGGGCCCAGTGCGGGCTGGACTTTTAAGACATGACTCACGATGTTTTCCTTCACCATTTTGAGAGCAGTGGTGATGAAATAATTTACAGAAAGTAAAGCACCTGTTTGGGTTCGAACCTACGACCTTCAACTCGTAAGTCGCGGCTGTTACCATTGGGCCACCACTGCTCACGTTCATGCTGCACTGTTCATGCTACCTATCGTTTATAGTTTACACCTAAAACAAGCTGTAAGACTTGTAGAAAACTTGTCAAAAAAGGTGACCAAAATATTGATGATTCGTGGCTAAATAATAACAGCCGCACAGACCGATCGATCGGGTTAAGCTACGCTTGCCGCGGTTTGTCTGTGGATGGGTGACCATCTTTACATACCGAGACCCCTCCGTGCCTCGGAATGCACGTTAAGCCGTTGGTCCCGGCTGTCATTCGTAGATCTTTGACAGTCGTTAGTAGTCAGAAGCCCGAAAATCTGACAACAAGTTGCTAGGAGTATCGGTATTACCCAGTAACCGGGTTGTGGAGGTCAGATAGACAGTCGCTCCATGTAAAAAACCGATATTCAGCTGCATGCGGTTAGACTGGAAGCTGACACCAACATAGTTGGGAAAAGGCTAGGCAGATGATGACACAAAATGTTTTTGACAAGTGTTACAAGACTTGATGAAGGCAAGTATCAAAACTTGTATATATTATTATGTAAACGCGGGATAACAATCGTCGACTAATAACTAAAGTATCGCCTCGCCCCCACAATGCTTCAGTTCCGTTACACTGTCATCATTAGGTGCCGAGTATTTTTGTCCTGTGACAATCGTCACCCATGACCCATTTATTGGTCCAAATATAAACCAGCCTTCGACGATTACAACAATGAAGTGATAAGATAGCATGAGAGATAATTTTATAGATAACGTTTGAGTTGGATCAGTTGGATGAGTTGATTTGGTTATGGCATTTACATAATGCTGATGGGATACTGTTATCTGATAACCTAATTACTTACCTACCTCATGAAAATCAGAAAATGTCATCATGTTTTAAGTCCAAAGGGGTTCCATGTTAAAGGGTTTGGTTCCCGCATTTAGTCCTTCAAGCGGCAGTCGTTGGTTGAAAGATAAAATGATAAATGATTTTATTTTTGTAAGTAGGTTTGCACAAACACTTTTACACGTCAATCATAAATTTTTAATAAAAACTACATGAGGTCGGCGTTTCTTATCTGACTCCTCTGAGAAGAAAGGCCGAAACAAACTCAAGAGGTCACAGTCTCTTTTAAAGTCCAGTCAAGTTATATGAAGACCATGTAGATCGATGTCTGAGATGGCCTTTTGAGGTAAGAACCGCACAGATTGAGTGGACCTGTCCAGTCAGTGCACACTTTTGTCAGAAATCGTGCAGCTCAACTCAAAACTTAAGGAGCTCAACGATTCGACGAACAATACCAAAGAAAGGACATTTGGGTAGGCCACATAAATTACTCATTTTTCCCACCAGTCCAGAAAGATGATTAGGTCCAAGCGGTTTAAATAATTTAGTACACTCTTGAGCTACTGCATTACATAACTACATAAACGATAGAGGCGGATAATGGCTAAAGCTGTCAGCTGTGATGAAATGAAACATGATGTACAAACTGGCGTTTGTACATCATGTTTCATTTCACATCAAGCTACCCGAAACTGTCAAATTTTCCCAATCAACTTTGAACCTAATTTTAGCGATAAAGTTGAAAATCTAAAAAAAAAAAAAATTGACAGATTGTAGTAGCTTGATGTGCTGGCGTCTGTACATAGGTATGTTGGGGTAAATTCGGTGCTGTGATAAAACCGAACGAATCAAATACTGAGCCTTTCTATACTACCCTGATCGGTGGGGCAATTGCGTAACACATTATCAATCGGTTTCATTTTGACAGTTCAACAACATTCACTGCGTTATTTACGTGTTGAGCAGACACATTTTTCGAACTTAAGAAGCAATGGATTAGCAATTTGCTTCAAAATGATTCCGATTCCGATTGATAGTGTTTTACGCAATTAGGGTGCAGGGCAGAATAAAATGGCGCAGAACACACTGCTGTCAACATTAGAAAGATTGCCAAAACAGCCGGAAATTTGTTTCCCTTATGGTCTTATCACAGCGACGCACTTACCTCGACATACTCTAAGAGCCATACCTCACCGGGACGCCATGGCGGCGCAGCTAGGTCGCGTCGCCAACATAATGTATGGTTGGCTGCGTAACCAAGAGACGCCAGGTGAGTCACCCACCATATAGCTGTATACATCTAGTTGGCAGCGCGACCTGGCGACGTCGCCATGGCGTCCCGGTGAGGTATGGCTCTAAGTCTTATCTCCTTTTAAAGTCTCATCGAAACGATCCTCCCTTTTCTATGGAGTATGAGTGAACTTTACACCCTGTTCCTCATACCTCTATGTAACATCAATTCCACGCTATAGATAAATGCACTATTCTATTTATCCTACAGATTAACCTACCTACTTCTTAACGACCCATGAACCACACTCCACATGCTAAAGCAAATAAGGCCAGCTATATACTCCATAACAACAACAACGATGACCTACTTTAGCCCTGCTTAGACAATTGCTTGCCAAAATGCCAAATTATGCTAATGAGCGATGAGACGCATTTTAAGTAGATAACAGAAAACCATTAACAAAAGGACTATGAATGATAGTATGTTCGACCTCTATCATACAATAGAGGTTAGTGATATTTTACATAACAACTTAAAAAGTTCCAAACAGTCTTGCAACCAGAAATGAAAATTATCATATCACTGCCAATGCGAACCTTATGGCATTTTAGGTAAAGGTAGGTACAGACGCCAGCACATCAAGCTACTACAATCTGTCAAATTTCTTTAATTTTCAACTTAAGTATAAGGTTCAAAAGTTGATTAGGAAAATTTTACAGTTTCGGGTAGCTTGATGTGCTGGCGTCTGTACACTGCTACAAGCTTCTTATGTCACTGGCACTGTCGCATTGTGTACATACTTACACTTGAATGAAGAATGAACAATTGTGAAAACTCAGGTGAAGTGAGCTGTCATTCCACCTGGGCCCTAATTCACTATGACCACTTAACGATTCCTTACTTCGAAACCACGTCAATTCCTTAGCTAATCCCGCCAATCTCGCGTTGATTTCGCGCGGTTTCGTTCATTGTGTCATAGAGAATTACGGCCCTGATGCTGATGCTGACTTGACAGTATTGACAGCTCATTTAGGAGTAATAGTGTTCTGTAGCTCACTTCACCTAAGTTTTCTCGGTGAGATTTTTACAGAATAGATCGGCTGTAATGAGTTAATGACAGTTATATGGGAGATTTTAATAAATTAATCTTTTGGCGCTTGAATGACGTCGACAGGGGGCGCTGTTGATAAACATTTGTCACACATTCGTGCAAATTGGTTTGTTGCAGTCCGGCACTCCGGCCGACGAGAGAATGCATTCCTGCCTGTCAGTGCGTCATTTCTAGTAGCTAATAAAGATCAAATTCGCAAAACACGTTCTCGTTTGTATGAAACTGACAGGTGTCATGAACGCATTATCTCGTTGAAAAACAAGATGGCGGCGTTAGTTCCGATTTTGCACACGCACCAAAAGATCCTTGTACAGCTTTTTGAGCTTACCTATATAAATTTTCTGTCCGATAGAATTTTGTTTCTTCCCATAAAAAGTCGTTGTTAGTAAGTATTTGTTCCTCATTCGATAAATTATAAACATGTTCGTCCATGGAGTTCAATAAAGCCTTATGAGAATTATAATCGACTAACGTAATAAATAGGTATGTAGGTCGCAGCATTACAAAACTGGAGACTTGGGGACAACTGAATTTACCATGCGTTAACAATCAATTGAATTCAATTTCGATAGCTTATCGAAATATTCGATGAAATTTTAAGAACAGAGACCCTTTAAAATCATCATCATCTCCCATGCAGCACCAGTATTTTATATGGAGCGACTGCCTATCTGACCTCAACTACCCAGTTACTGGGTTATACTATTGGTAGTACTGGTTCTCAGACTTTCGGGCTTTTCCTACTGAGACATTTTATTAATGTCTTTTAGTACCTACCGTACCTATTACTTTAATTCTTATCTTGGGTGGTTCTCCAACGTGGAGGCTCCTTGGTTGGTTACCCAATAAGCATCGAAGTTGAGACATTATTGCATCCCTTAAAAATGACCTTCAATAATGTTTAATCTTTGTTACAGTATATCGAGCGATTCCTGAACGAGTCAGAACATGGAGTCGTGCTCTTCAGTTGGGGCTCGCTGATCAAAACCGCCTCTATTCCGAAGTACAAAGAGGACATTATCGTTAACGCCCTCTCCAAGTTGAAGCAGAGGGTCATCTGGAAGTATGAGACCAGTGACGAGGAGGGTACGCTGACTGGCAATATTTTGAAAGTAAAGTGGATTCCTCAGTATGAGTTGCTTCGTAAGTACTTTTTATCGTTATACATAATTATATTATGTCGCAGATGGATCGTAGAATCCGCTGTTTTACAAAAGTGCTAGTTGTTTTACAAAACAGCTCCGTTATGTAAAACAACTGAACAGCGTTCAGCTGGATTGTCATTGCGCTACGTTTTACAAAACTGCTACCGACGTGTAGACGTAGGTAATCCAGAATGGCTTATCTGCAGTGACAATGAGCGTCTTTCATAAAACCAGAGTAAATACAATTCTATGATAAAAATCAGTTTTCACTTGAGTTAAGGTAATTTTTACTCATATTATTTATTTGTTTCGGTCGCCATCACAGAACACTAATACTCCTAGCCGAGGTCGCCATATAGAGCCACGATTAGGCCACGATCGACAAAATTTAGAACTAAAATCTACAATGTGACGTTTCATTTCACCCTGTTTTACAAAACCGCTAATCGTTGACCCGCTGCATTGATAAATACAAAACGTTTATGCAATTCTGCGTGTTCAAGTTCAGTAATTATAGAAAACCGCTGAACGTTGGTCAGTTGTTTTACATAACGGAGCTGTTTTTTAAAACCACTAGCGGTTTTGTAAAATAGCGGATTCTATTATCCATCTGCGACACATACTCGTACATCAAACAACGTAGTTTCAAAATTTAACATAACATAGCTCCTATATTCCTCAAAGGGTTAGGTAGAGGTTTACCTATAGTACACAGTACACTCACATTTCGCCACTTATGTTTATGTCTCATGTAATAGGGGGTGAGCCATCAACCGGGCAGACATCTAAACTGAGAAATTCAAACCCAATAACACTTTGTCCGACCTGGGAATCGAACCCAGTACCTCATGCACAGCAATAGTACTTGCGACCAATAGACCAGCGAAGCAGTCAAACGAAACGAGGAGTCATAATTTGTGAGGCAAAATCATAGATATCCGTGTGTACCCACGGAGCAGAGTATTATAATTATCTGTGCCGTGGACAAAATACAGCTGTTTTCGGTACCCATCTAAGTGAGAATAGAATAAAATTGACATTTATTTTGAGTGAGCTATTGGCTAATGTAAGTACTGTAAAGGTTGGATTCCTGCAGGGCGCAATATTAGGTTCTGTGTAAGTTTCAGATAGAAATTCAGCCTCTGAGTGTTCGTGCAGAATCGTGCATGTGAAAGTTTATGTACTCTACGTCTGTGTTGATACAGAGCAACAAATAGAACAGTTGAACCAATCACGTGAATTCCATTATCGTGCTGTGTCGTTGGTGCAATGTATTCGTATCGTCTTCCATCATTGTACCTACCTACATAAGTACAGTAATCTACTTTACTTCCTACAATACGCTATTTATAGGCATGTAGGCACTGCATTGGATGATATACACTGTCACGCACTCGGTAAACAATAAGGAAATGTAAAGGAGACAAATTGAAAGAATAGGTAATATATCGCCCCTAAGACGACCCCACTGACCGCTCATTTGGAGAAACATCGACGTAAATGTATTTTTTCTCAAAAAAGCACTTAGAAAGCGTATTTACGTTAGAAAAGCAAAGACTTGCAAGGTAACAAACAAACAAACTTACTTTCGCATTTATAATATTAGTTAGGATAGCATACCTTTACTGTGATCATAGTGCACATTCTAGCTAGAATAAAATAATGGCTTCTCTATGGGGTCGGTTTGTCACACATGTTGTAATTTTATTATAGGTAATACCTAATCATTGTGATATAGTTACTTATTACGAGTATATCTATCAAGTTTTAACATGAATTCAATACAATATTCTAGACTATGATGATGATGAGTACTTCGACGCCTAAGAGTGTCCTTTGGTTTTTTTTTATTTATTTGTATAGTAGGTTAGTTAGTCTTTTATTTTAGTATATAGTTATATTGTAATTATGTGTGTAGAGAGATGAGAATATTCTAGACCGACAAAAAAATAGCGTAGAAATTTTTCTCCGGTTATGTAAAAATAAATCAGCTGTTTCATATTTAAAAGTGAAATAAGTACCTACGCGGGTAAAATGCAGGAACAGCAATTTTTTTTTTTTTAAATAAATAACCGACGAAGAATTTCAACGCCGCCTGTGTTGAATTTTTTTAGTTTAGTCAGAATCATGTTCTGAATTCATGGGTACAGTTTGCACGTCGATGTCCCTGTCACCCTGTATAAGTATTATACAGCGCGCCACTGTTACAATTTAATAATTGTACTCCGTGGTTTGGTATGGAAAAATAAATAAACAACAATCTACCTCAAACACCGTATAATTTTATTATGCAAGCAGATTAAATCGATACAAACACACCCGGTGGACAATAGAGGTCCACCGGTATAAAATGTAGACAATAGAGGTCCACTGGTATAAATTAATGTGAAGTCTTAATAATCTACAATATAAATTAGGTAGGTGATTGTGATTATATTTTACTAATGAAAGCCAGCTATAAGTTCAGCATAAAGAGCTATGGTCGTGGGGAGTTGGAGATAAACCCGGTACTGTTCCTTATGAAAGTTAAATGTTATCTGTTACAAAATTAAGATAAAACCTTCCAATTATTAGTAACGTTATCTATTAATATAAAATTAAGTTATAAGTGGGCGCCAGGGACTTTGAGAGTCCCGGATCCTGGAGCCGTCGAAGGTGACCAATATATTCCCAGATGAAGGTGGAATGACGTACCCAAGATCCACAAATTGAATTTGGGAAGACCGGTTTCCACTAGGGAAAACCGGACTATGTTAACTGGTTGGTTTCTACCGAAACCGTAATATAAAAAATAGTTGAAGGTAGATTTAAAAATATTTTAAGGGGTAAAAAAAACCGTCCCGCCTGCGCTAACGCTAGACGGACTCAGCCAGCCGCACAGTCGCTTCCGCAGGAGGCTTCGAGTGGACTCGAGGAACGGGTCTCGTGTCCAGGCCCCAGACGCTGGACTGGATCCTGGCGGCGAGACGAATCTCTCGAGGTGCCTCTCCTGGAATCGACAATACGGAGACCTAATATTTGTAGCGCGTCTGGCATGTTCGCTGAAGCGAGGGTAGATGATTTTTATGCCGTTGTGCGCAAGCGATGTGCGAGTATGCTGAAGCGATTCAGGGGTAGCCCCAACAACATACTGGCTACACTGGCGGACAAAATTGACGGGCCTTTCATTAGGCACTGGGCAGCTAGGCATGTGCGTACTGGCGTGCATGTCGCAAATTAATTTAAGCTTTTTATGTACTAACAATAGGTTAAGATTTTACTAACACTATATGGATCAATGGTCTGAAATAAATAAATTATTATTATTATTATTATACAGTACAGAATGTCCCAGGAAACCTGTAGGCTGTGGTCAGGGCCTGTCGGGGGAGCGGTGAATGCTTATGCGAATCCCGCACCCCCGGCCATAGGTAGAGGTGGAACACCGCGGTGGTTTTAGCCGGTAAGAGCCCCTCCATAACTTTGTCTGAGTGATGTTTCTTTGAGATTTTTTTGTCAGTATTATGGTTAGAATGTGTATTCACACGTTGTAAAACACAAAACACCCAAATTCTAACTACTAGTAGCTCAGAATTTGATCACAAGATTAAAATTTCTGTTGGAGATTTTATAATTTCTCGAAAACTACAAAATATCGCGGAATATACAACAGATAAAAGAGGTTAGAAGGGCCTTGTGGGCGGGGCAGGCGCGCCGCAGTTTTGAGCAGACGCTCGAATGTCGACCGAAATTTGATTCACCCGCTCACAATCGCTTTCTTGTTGTGACAGCGTCCGAAGTTCCGCGGAAAAAAACAATTATGCCGTCTTGCGCTATTATAACGTGTCGAAAAAGAAGCCAGGAGTGTAGTGTAGCCCGAGGAGGGATTTCTTTTCACCGGTAAGTCCAAAAACATTAAAATACGAGTGATATTTGTAATTATTAAAAAAGTATTATGTAGTTTGTAGACAAAAACGATAAAATCGCATTTAGGTGCAAAATTATACATTGCTTGCAATACATGGGTACGATCTTGCACGACGTGAGCGGTCGCGCAATGTATTGCGTTCCCTGCGAACGTCGCGTGCGTCGAGCCAAAGCTTGAATTCTGCGAAATCTATGCGCATCGATAGTGTTGTACCAAATTGTAAACAATGTCGATATTAAGTATGTGTGTACGAATGATTCTTTTCAGTAATATTATAATTAAAATAACTTTGTTTATTAACATTAATTATTGTTTATTGTGGATTATTAATTTAGTACCTAACTTAATGGGTTTTTCGTCTAATTAAAAAAAAAAATCGATTTCAGTAAACTAAAATAAATTTATAGTAGCAAAAGACAAAGGGGGTCTCTTGTATCCTTCTAAAGATCTAATACTGATCTGTACAACGTCCGAAGCAATTATTAAAATTTACACTGACAATCTACGAAACATTAACAAACATAATTATGTTGACAACTAAGATTTTGCGCAGCTTTGTCGGAACCGAATTATTTAGCAACATTAGCAATCATCTGGTTGGATTATATCCTACTGCGAGCCATGTTATATACCTAACTAAAGCTATAATCGGAAAATATATTAATGTAAGGTTGCATTTTATTTTGAAAAATTCAAATTTAAGAGATAGCAAGCGCATGTTACTTAATAAATACGTATTATTTCAGGGACAATGATAAAATAAACGTTGAAATTGAGTTTAATTATTGTTCAATATTAAAATATTCCTTTATTTTTTACTTGTGTCATTTATTTGCTTACTTACTTACTTTAGCCCAAATTATTGTTCAATATTAAAATATTTAAATTTCGCGGCAGTATCGGATGCTCCCCCTTAATTTGACATTAATATTTATATTTATTTAGGAAGTCCACATTATTCGTACCGTACCCGCAACTTAAAAGATCGCAAAACTTTAATTAACAAAATAACAGTAATTTTATCGATATATTTGATCGACCTTTTGGTCGCCGCCGCCGTAACATACATGAGAAATAAATTGCTGTGTGCGTGTACGTCAAACGCAGTGTTTGCGTTAGTGTGACAACCAATAGCAAACTCGCGATCTAAGTGCATGTGGTTTATTTGTGTGCGTAATGCGCGTACGTATTGATCTCTTGCTTGTAGTGGAGTGAAAGAGTGGGAGACATGCGGCGACCAAGAAGCTTATAGATAAAAGTGGAGCCAACACTCTGAATACCTATCTGAAGCCGACTGTGGGCTAACGCTCTCTTTCTAAATACATACATATGACAAAGAAAGCACATATCACTGTCTCGTTCTTATGTGTGTATTTAGAAAGAGAGCGTCAGCCCACAGTCGGCTTCAGATAGGTATTCAGAGTGTTGGCTCCACTTTTATCTATAAGCTTCTTGGCGGCGACACGCGTTCTAATACAAAACGGGAACTATTTCCTTTCTAACCTCTTTTATCTGTTCTGTGGGTCCAACCGATAGGTACCGTATTAGTGTCCCCTGACCTTCGTTGGTACAGGTTTCGTGGGACACCCTATGTACTTTATCCCCCTTACTAATAAACGTATTATATCACATGAATAGTTACACACCGATTTCTCTCTTTCAGTCGTCGTCAGTAATTTGACTTTCGAAAGAAGAAGACAAAGCGTTGTGTAACTATACAGACGCTATACAACGTTTATTAGTAAGGGGTATACATATCATCATCTGCCTAGCCTTTTCCCAACTATGTTGGGGTCGGCTTCCAGTCTAACCGGATGCAGCTGAATACCAGTATTTTACATGGAGCGACTGCCTATCTGACCTCCACAACCCAGTTACTGGGTAATACGATACCCCTTGGTAAGACTGGTTGTCAGACTTTCGGGCTTCTGACTACCCGTAACGACTGTCAAAGGGGTATACATATAAGTATACTATATCTACTTACTTGTTAAACAGAATGTTGTGATTTATCCTGGTAACAACAACAATAATTCGTAGAAGGAAGCAATCAAGATAAACAATGTAGAATGAAATCAGAATTATGCTTATCATCACGCTTGTCTGTGGTCAGATGTGATTATAAGTTTATCTGATCACAGTGATCACATCACATAGCGTTATTAAATCTAAGAATTAAGATACCGCACATCGTGAGGATGGGGAAAATCTGGCTTCTTGTGAAAACATAAAAAAAAACCTTTGAATAAACTCATCGCACACGCACTACCGTTTATAACAGACATTACTTAGTAAGACCACAGATTTATTTGTAATCTCCATGCATTTTGTTTGCAAATGCAAAGTAAGCAGCCTGCTTGGTCACCACGTCAAAGCAATTTTCCTGTTGTCTTTTCCCACGGTCGAAAAAGAGATAAAAGTGACAAAAAAAAAGGGTTTTTGGCTATTTGACCATTTTAAAGTGGTTGATTCTCAAACTAATAAAGGTACCTATTTGTGATTAGGTACCCGACTACGGCGAAACCAAAATGAAGGATGGTGTCTTTAGCAGTCTATGTCTATCGGCAAGGTTTGCAGGGTCAAAATGGCCAGAGATCACACAAGACAGGTTTTGATGCAAAAAGGGAGGCATTTGCCCAAAAGTGGGACAGATGGACAATATAGGCTGACAAAAAATATATGTTTGTATTTACATAATATGTTCGACCGTAGCGCCTAAACTACTCAAAAGATTTTGATAATTAATAAGGTGTCAACCGATTCTTTATTATAGTACGAACAAAATCAATATTATGACTGATGTAACATACAAAAAAGTGGGGGTCTCTGTTTTTTTTTCAATTAGCTGTCGTAATTTTTGCAAAACATAATAACAAAACTTCTTTATTCATTTTTTCACAGAACACAACAAAGTAATCGCCTTTATTGGCCACGGAGGTCTCCTCGGCATGACGGAGGCGATATCAGCTGGTAAGCCGATGCTCATCGTGCCATTCTACGGAGACCAGCCCCTGAACGGTGCAGCAGCCACGGCTATCGGTCTTGGAAAGGCCATATCTTACGCAGACCTGTCGGAGAAGACTTTGCTGGAAGGGCTAAAAAGCGTACTGAGCGCCGAGTGAGTTTCCTAAGTTGCTTTTTTTTTTAATAATTTTTTGACAATGATCTGTGTTAAAGTCAATGTTGAATAAGTTTTATTGTAGGTATGTACCACTTGCACTGTTATAATTTCCACTTTCACATGCAGGTATTCGACTATCGATCGATACCAAGATTTAATTTTGATTGATTTATTGCTATCGATTAATGAATCGAGTTATCTGAAAATGAATGAAGAATCGGTGAATGTACCTTTGACCTAATCGGTAGGTAAATAATGATTCACCTAGGCACCTACTAGATAGATTAAGCCTATAAACAATACCTACTTATAAATAGCAATATGAACCTACCTATACATACTTACTTAGTAGGTACCTACCTATTATCATCGTGACCGCCTAATCAAACACGTAACAATAATAATAATAATATCCCCATCGCCGTATCTCTACGTTGACGTCGTGGTGGGGCTTGCGCGCTCCGAACTCTGGGCCTGTGCCGGGAGAGTTTACTCTCCGGAATGGGTCTAAGGTGAGGAGCCAGACGAAGAGAGATACAGAAACCCGCAGGGCAGCATGTGGCGAGCTGTTGGGCAGTAGCGACCCCACGGACCCTATCTCCCGGGAGAAGTCTTGTTCCTCACCTCTGGCTTGCCTTTATTGGCCGGCTGGAGTGAAAAATGACGAGGAACAGAGCTCCCACCTCATTCTTGCCTTTATTGGCCGGCTTGAGTGGAGATTCGCAAGAGCAAACGTGCTCGGAGGAAGGAAGTATTCCAGTAAGATGCTGGTAGGGATCTTGACCGTACTTCCGGGATTGTCCTGATAGCCGTGGAACACCTCTCCACTCCTCATAAGCACCTCAGGACATGTTGCCCCCTTGTCACTACGTCACTATGTGCTAGCGACCGTTTCCGGGGGCCCATTATTGAGTGTGCAAGTCACCCCCTGCCATTTTATCCGTGTATATATAAAACATTGATCAGGCAGGGGTCATAGTTCTTCCATAGTTCATGGTAACCAGTCCACTTCAGCCACCCAAACCCATAGTCCAACTTTTTATTTTTCCATATCCTACAATAGTCCTACACCAACCGGGGGTTATCCTTGGGTGCACTTGCATAGTGCATACAGGGATAATCGTCGGATGGTGCCGCATTTCATTAAAATTTCCTAAGGGGCCTCTGCGAGTTGGCTTCGGCCCCTCGTACGCCTTCCAAAGGACCGGGACCCCATGGTCCTGAGATATGTAAAATCATAATAATAATAATTTTATTTCAGACATAATTCTAGTCCATAGTTTCGACTCATGCAATTAAACAACCATCTCGCTTCCGACAAGGCTGACAAATATTCCTATTTAAATAAAATACAGACTGGTGACGACATAACGACATTAAATGAAAACACGATCCCTACTAGTTAACCAAAACACTTTAAAATTATCAAATTAGGTATTACATCAAAATTAAAAAATCTAATTTTTCAAACAAACTAAATGCGAAAATAATCTAAATTTAAAACAACAGCCTTTATAAGTATTCTTTACTAACCTCATCTGACCTTGTAGGCACTGCACATAAGAGCGGCAACGTCGCGCGTCGCTCCCGTTTAGGCGTAGTTTCCCACATGTAGGTACAAATTAAAAAAAAAATGGCGCGCGGACGGGGGGTATCTAACCCCGCTCCGCTCGCCGCGCCGCCTGCTGCCCGCCTTTCAGCCCGCACGACTTTTCTATCACTAGGTTATTGTTTTATAAATACTTAATTAAACATTAAACCAAAACTTACACACTTCAATCATGCATGATACACTTAATTAAATTTTTAATTGCTGAAATTGTCCACCATTTACTCTAATACACATGTGACAACGTCTTGTGATATTGTTTCTTACTTTCCTTAATAAGTCACTGTTGATAGCCATTGATTTTAATTTATTAAAAGCGTCAATAATTCTATCTTGCAGTTCCTCTACGGTATTCACATCACAAGCATAAACCTCATTTTTAATAAATCCCCATTAAAAAAAATCCAGTGGTGTGAGGTCCGGTGACCTTGCTGGCCACCGGCGAGGTCCATATCGGCCAATCCACTGCTGTCCAAACATATCAGTGAGGCACTCTCTGGCACTGACCACAGAATGTGCAGGTGCTCCGTCTAACTGGTACCACAGCTTTTGATGGACATCAAGGGATAATTCATCGGTGTATTCCGATATAGGACCACGGAGGAGATCTAGGAACTTGGCCGCTGTGAGGTTACCCTCAATGAACACCGGACCAATAATTTGATTTCGGTGAATCCCAGCCCACACGTTCAGAGAAAAACGATACTGATGAGATGATTCTCGGAACAAATGCGGATTTTCTTGGTTCCAATAACGGAGATTTTGTCTATTCCAGATACCATTTCGCGTAAATGTGCTCTCATTTGCCACATTACATTGTAAATAAATTCAGGGTCATCAGTCATTTTACTCTGTAACCAACGGCAATAGGCTTCTCGGATTGGCCTATCTCTCGGTAAAAGCGCGTGAACTTTAGAGTATTTGTATGCACGCCGCCGTTTATCTTTTCTCAATATTTTGAGTACAGTTTTGTGATGTACTTGAAACTGGCGTGCGGCCCTCCGCAGACTTGAAGTTGGATTGTGCGTAAAATAATCTAAAACTCTTTGTTCTAATGACACTGCTATTTCTTGTGGAGGAACACCCTCGCGAAGTGGGACCAGAGGCTTATTTTCCCGTATTCTTTGAACAGCCTGTACAATCGTGCGAGAGTTTACCGGGCATATTCGGGAGTCACCACACCATATCTTTGACGATATGTTCTTAAAGCTAAGGCCGCGTTTTGTCGACACTCACCATAAATCAAGATCATATCGGTATACTCCATAGCACTGTAATTGAAACGAGGCATTCTGATCTTATAACTTACAACCAACTAGCACGAAGTAACTAAGTATTAACTAACACACTACTTATTGTTTACACATTAGGTAGGCGTAGGTACCGTATCCTTTGGTAGGTTACTCTACTCTAGGTGCACTTAAAACTTCTACACAATCCGAATTATCTATCAATAACACAACAGTAAAACTATTAAAGCTCTGCACTGCATGAAATTACAATAAAATAATTTTACACAAAAACAATTATTACGAGTATTATGCGCTAAAACCACTCATACGATACGCATCGAAATTAAAAAAAACATGCTCTCACAAGGATAGCACGTCACGCACTAGAGAGTAGAGATATTATTATTCTCTTTGTACTAGAGACTGGGCCAGTAGGAGCAAATTCCAGCAAAAACCCTAGATGTATTTCTTTCCTTTTCTTGCACAATAAATCTTTTGAAAGCGGAAGTGATTACGAACTATTGTTGTAAGTACTACTCGTATTAGTTATTGTCTTACAAGTTCATTCAGACGGGTTGTTTTTTGTTTAGACAAAAACGTCGAATTGGCAACATTGCTTTCTTTTCAGTTTACGAAACGAATTGCGCCTCGACAATCTTTGTTTGCTTATGATAATAGGAACTTTATCTTCATAGTTATTAGGTCTAAATTAAATCAGAAATACAATACAATATTGTATTATTTCGGAGTAGCGAGCCGCATCATTGCATTTGGTTTTGCTTTACGCATGTAGGTAAATGAAAGAGTTTTGATGTGAATGACCTAAATGAACTTGCGTGGAATACACATCATGTGTTAAAATGGTTAAAGTAAAAAAAAAATCCTGCGGCTATACCGTTGATTATAATTTGATAATTTTTGGTATACGTACTACTAACACGATACCCAATATGTGGTTTCAATTAATGTCGTATTATCCCCACCACATTGTATAAATGTTAACGCTAATACATTATGTACAACGTATAAGTATAGGTAGGTACCTAATTCGCATTTGTTAGTGAGTGATTAAATCTCCGTCTATGAGGGTTGCCAGGCACTCACTGACTGTCTAATGAGAAAATTCGATTTGAAAATAGTTGAACACGGTCACACAAACCGTCTATTCTGTAATTTCACCGTCAAAAGTTAGGTGAAGTGAGCTTAGAGTGAGCTGTCAATAGCCTCAATCCTTAGCATTCGTTGGAATGGCAGCTCACTGCACTACGTTTTTTACAATATACTAGACCTTTAGTGCTATTCTGTAAAAATCTCACCGTGATAACTTGGGTGAAGTGAGTTTAAAGTGAGCTGTCATTAGTGTCAATCCTTAGCATTAGATAGAATGACAGCTCACTTCACCTAACTTCTCACGGTGAGATTCTAACAGAATCAGCTGATGCTAAGGATTGACACTATTGACAACTCACTTCACTTGAAACTCACTCCAACTCCATCTAAGTTTTCACGGTGAGATTTTTATAGAATAGATCGGACAGTCCATGAAATTCGACAGTCAATCTTCATTTATGATCTTCATAAACGGCTCAATTTGGATAGCAATATTTAGCATCCGTCCAGCTTTTAGACTTGCAGTTTTTTTTAAAACAAAGATTTGCGCATGATCCTAGATGTGACTTTGTACTTCAAGCGTTATATTTTTCGAAACATCTTTTTATCTGTTAACCCTAACAAAGGCGAAAATTGATTACATCGTTTAAGTCTGCATTGTGTCAGGTAGGTCAGTATAGAAATGCACCTCATTTCCATTTGCTAGTTGTTGTATAGTTATGTATTAGATAAGTATAGGAAATAATAACTATATTGCGTCAGATTCAAGCACGTTCAGACACCTTCCAATATATAAATAAAAGGATAATAAACGTATTATTGAAATCCTTAGAACGGTCTTTCCTTTCGTGTTCCACCATTAACCCTAACAGCTTTTTAGAAATTAACTGCCCGTGTGGATTGACCGTGAAACAAGTTTGGCCTTATTGACAAAGTACTTACCTATTGCTTAAAACCGTTTTCTTCTTAAGGGGGAAGTGCCAGGGTAGCCCGCGAAATTCAAATTTTCTTACGTTTTTCGCAATTTTCAGATCAGTGTCAGGTTGTAAGTATTTTGATCAAAATTTGATTCGCGACTATAACAGGTACCTACGTATTTACAGAATTATAATCATTACAATCATTAATACATCTTTCTAAGTTAGATTTGTACCACGACAACAAATCTCTTATGGAAAACTGCTTGGTGGTAGAAATCTAACTTAGAAAGATGTATTAATGATTCTAATGATTATAATTCTATAAATACGTACATGTTATAATCGCAAATCAAATTTTGATCAAGATACAACCTGACCACTGACCTGCAAATTGCAAAAAACGTAAGAAAATTTGAATTTCGCGGTCTACCACTGCGCATTCACCTTAACCAGCTAGGGGGCGATAACGTAAATAGTTTCTGCTTACAAATAGAGCCAAGCAAACAAGAGAAGTTGTTTCTGTTGTTTTAAATTACTTAATAGGGTTTCAGTCACGTTCTAGCGGTTTCAGATTTGTACGCTAATAATTTCAATGGATGAAGATTATCTTTATTTATGTTAGGCAAGTAGGTACCTAATACTCTAATAGGCAAAGAATATCGTTGAATCCGAAAATAAAAGTCCGTCCATATACCTACCTAAATTACGATATCTCTATGACAATACTTAAATAATCTATTGTTTATTTATTTGTTATAAATAAGTACTTACATCCTTTAAGAAAATATTTTTATTCTGATTTCTTCTCATGAAAAAGACATTGTCACCAACCAATTTTTTAGATTATTCTATTATGTTCCTCTTATTTTAAAAACATTTAGGCAGGGCAGATTTTCCCAACGGCAGATAATTTTATCCGACGAATAATTTTGAATTTTTGACAATTCTTCCATACAAAAACTTTAAAAATTATCTGTCGATTGAAAAATCAGCCCCTACTAGAATAATAATACTTACTTATGTACCTACTTATCAAGAAGTTAGCAAAGAATCCTATTTAGAAGTGTGAATAGACCATGAATAGACCTATTAAGTAGTAATAGACCATGAATAGACCTATTAATAGACCTATTAAGTAGTACCTACTTACGTTATTTATTGAGAAAAGGTATTGTTTTCTCAATAAATAACGTAATAGGTAGGTATTTTCAAACTATCATGCTCGCTTAGAAATCTATGCCAAAAATACTTTGTAGGAAATGGCACTTCGCCATGTCAGTGCTCCTTAAAATAACCATATGTTTTACTAGGTAATTGTCGAAATGTGTTAAGAATTATGTCATGGATTAAAATCAAGACCTATTGTCATAAGTGCCGCGCTTATTACGTACTTAGGTAAATCACGGCAACAAATTAGATTAAATATATGCCTATCTTTAACTACCAAATAGGTAGCAAGGTAAGGTATAGGTACATAGGTACCTACATGATGAACTCAAAGTTTCATGTATCTACCTTTTCTATCAAGATGTCAATGTTTTCTATAAAACCTACAGATATTTTAAAGGAGGAGGAACCCGCCCAATAGAAATTTAGGAAAAGGCTTTCCCATAGGAGAACTTTTCTTCATGCGTACCTAACTGAAAACAAAACTAAGCCTATTCTGTCTAAGCTACGGCTAAGCAGTAGATAATTGTGTTGCAGACACTGAAAATCGATAGTTTGAAACGGGTCACTGCGATTATTTGCAGACTGACTGGCAAACTGTAGATGTCACTGATGTCAGGCATTCGTGTAGATACAGCCAATGTAGGTAACCAACAAACGAAACAATACCTATGCGGAACTATGGCACCAACTATTCCGCTCAAGCCGCGGAACTTGATACTAAATATCTGAGCGAAACCCGCGCGGTATGTAGGTATACCTTTACCCACAGCGGCAGCGAAAACCGCTTAGGTTGGAATAGACCTTTAGTGATATTAGGTATGATGAAAAACATGAAGTCTTCGCTACAATAAAAAGAGAATGTATCCATTCACGCGCTATAAGCGTGGCCGTTAACATAAGCGAAAGTTTCTATTTCCCAGCCTTGTCAATCACTGCTATGTTTTAAGAGTTATTTTAACACGGGTTACGAATAACATTTAAGATTTATACTAAAGTAAAGATAATAAAATGGAAGTATTTACGTAAAAAGACGAAGTAATAATTGACCGCAATTATCTAATAATTTAGTTAATCGGTAATTGTCTTGTCATCGTTAATTAACACGTAGGTACATAGGTCATCTAGATGAACACAATCATCAAACAAATTACTCAAAATTGCCCGATAAAATACAATAAAACATGATTAAGATGTTTCTTGACAATATTTCTCAAGACAAAAATTTATGCTGATGGTATGGTAAATATTCTGATGGAAGATGTACAGAAATTTTAAATGCTTAGTTTTTCTTAAATTTTTAACTTCATTACACTATCCCTAAGCACCATCCCAAATATTAACCCTCCTTTTTCTTTTTCCAGGATGCGAGTGAGTGCGCGACGGGCATCCAAAATCTGGAAAGACAGGCTGGCAGATCCCTTGGACACAGCAGTGTACTGGGTCGAAAGGGTCATTCGATGGGGAGACTTAGACCCCTTGCATTCCTCTTCCAGGGACCTGACCTTCATTGAACATAACTTATTAGATGTAGCAGCTGTGATCTTACTTGCTATCATAATTTTAATTTTAGTTCTAAGGATAGTTTTATACCAAATTCTGCGACTACTGAGCGCTACTATGAGTAAAAAGGAGAAGTTGCATTAGGAATGCTATTTGGCTCGGCACCAAACGCAATGAGTCTAAATACTTATTACCCAACCTAGGTTTCAGGAATTGTACTGTTTTCTTAAATTCCTTCGTCTCAGAATAGTTCTTACGCTAGTGCTTAGTTTCCCATGTCCAAAATCGTTTTTCTTACGGTAACTTTATTTATTACCAAACTGGAATTTATGAGTCGGAACCCGACTTTGGATATAGGAACCGCATTTAGCTAGTTACCTACTAATGATGACACAAATGATCATAAAATAGACATTTTAAAGCTTTTGCTGAAACTGTGATGCGTCATATATCTGGTAAAATTATAATAAGTAATACCTATGTTTAATTTATATGACCAAATGGAGACGGGCAGGTTTATGATGAAATTTTCTATTTCCTCCACTGGTCTTGGGCCATCGAACCCAAGATTTTAGTATCGTAATCGTGCTAGATCATAATGAGGAAATCAGCGTTTGACAGAAAGTAGACATTCGTCCTTGGCATCTTGGTATTAGCAAATGTTTAGTAAAATCTTTCCGATGACACAATGGACTGAGCGTACGATCTTGAGAATAATAAATTCTGCCTACCCCATGTATCACAGACTCGGCATATTTTCCCATCAACATAGTTTCGTCCCAAAAAGTAAATTAGATTATAAAACAGGACTAGTAAAAACTTGTGTGTTAACAAAGTGCCTAAAAAAAGTTTTTATTATTATTTTCCAATATAATCTATCTAATTTAAGACTGTACCTACCCTCAGAATTTAAATTATTGTATATTTGGAAATAATTAACTTTTCGATATGATTGCAAGGGGCAAGGGCATGTTTCATCACTTGTTATGAGTTCGGTAGCGGAGTCAATAGCCTAAAGCGTTATATTAAAATGTTATCTTTAAGATTACCTATCTTGAACTATAGGTACCAACCGACATAGGTAATATCGGTAAGTGTTGAAATAGGCCCTTAATATTATATTTAAGTAAACATTCAAATAGTTTAAAGATAAAAAAGATTACCCAAAAACCGAAGTGGAATGTATGCTACTAAGATAATAATTGTTTGTCTATGTTCAAAATGTCGATATTGGTGCCGAATCCCTTGTTCACAAACTAAACTAAATTTAATTTCAGTGCATCTTTTTCTTTTTCTTTCTATTTCAAGTTTTTAATCACGTCTAAACTTGGATGGAGTAGTGTCAGGCGCTGATTAATTTAACAGGACTAAACTAAAATTTAGCTTCTGTCGTATTCTTAATGAAATAAGTAGAAAGAAAAAGATGCACTGAACATAAATTTAGTTTAGTTTGTGAACAACAGAATCAGCACCATTAAATATTTTTATGTAGTTCCAAATAGTTTGTGTGCTGTGACAATCGGCAGGGTTTAGTTTAGATTATTATTAATTATTTTTAAGACTAATTATTACCTATTGCAAACATTATTGACTATAAGTAGGTATTCATGTTTCCCTCAACTTTACACCACTGTTCGAAATTCCATAAAAAAACTAATGCAGCACCCTAATTGCGTAACACACTATTACCTACTCTCAATTTTAATCATTTTGAAGCATATTTCTAATCCATTGCTCCATGTGTTCGAAAAATGTGTCCGCTCAACAACGCAAATAACGCAATGAATGTTGTTGAACTGTCAAAATGAAACCCATTGCTACTGTTTGTGCGTTACGCAATTACTCTGCAGATTGTTTATAGTGCCCTTGAGATATTTTTAATTAATCTACTAAAATTCTACAGTTTCATTCGTAAGAAACGTCCCCCAAGACAAAGTCACTGCGTGCGCACATGACATGAAAAATACATTTATCAATGAATGTCGGAATTGAGAACTACAACAGTGTAATGGACTTGAAAGATTGATTACGACTTTTCTTTACAAGCAGCGCCACCATGATTCAGAAAAGCGCGTTTGTTTTCCTATTTTATGAGATCAGTACCTACCTATTTTAATAAAATTGTGATAGTCATTGATGTACAGACGCCAGCACATCAAGCTACCCCAATCTGTCAAATTTTCCCAATCAACTTTGAACCTTATGCTTCAGCGATAAAGTTGAAAATCTATTAAATAAATTTGACAGATTGTAGTAACTTGATGTGCTGGCGTCTGTACCGACATCTTATTTTATACATCAGTGGACAAAGTTAAATTAATTGACTCATGTACAGACGCCAGCACATCAAGCTACTACAATCTGTCAAATTTCTTCAATAGATTTTCAACTTTATCGCTACAATATAAGGTTCAAGTTTGATTGGGAAAATTGGACAGTTTCGGGTAGCTTGATGTGCTGACGTCTGTACTTAGTTTTCTTACCAAAAAAAAATACTTTAAGAACCTAAACTCATTGAAAAATCTGTATTTATGGATATGATATTAATAAAAAACATTCATTTAATTGTATTTTTTTTATTTCCTTTTTAATAGAAAAGTTAATAACATTTATTTATAATAAGATACGCATTCTATACAACATAGACACGTAGAATTTAATGCTTACCTATTTATGTCGGTTCCCTGCGATTACAGATTGACTTACTTAAAATAATGCATTCATGATAGTCATTTTATTCATGACGCAGGCCTAAAGAAATCAGTTAATTAAAGGAGTCTGCAAGTTTCTGCCTACCCCTCACGGGTGAATGGAGACTTTAATAATATTTCACGAGCGTGCGTTAGGCGTTACAAGCAATAATTATAATTTAAACTTTATTTTAATGACTATAAGGTCGGCCGCATAAGTCCGGTTTCCTGATTCGGTTTCCGAATCTGAATTCCGAATCAGGATACCGGACGCATGCGGCTAGCCTAAAAGTCAAACAACGTGCGCTCCTAACTTCAACAGCTATACAGTCCAGTACAGTTGAAAAGCTAAGCAACTCAAGCAAAGGCCACCTTGATGTTACCCTGAAAACGGGACAATCTTTTGAATTACCTACGTAAAACAATTTGTTGTGGTAAAAATCGAGGAAACAGCAATTTTTATTTGCTAGACAAAAATGATTGCTAAACTTTGACAAAAAAAGTTCGATCGCAATAGTCATTTTAGTCTATCAAATTAAAAATCTGAGTTGTTATTTACAACAAAAGTACACAAACTGAAGATAAGTCTTGGACCAGACAACTATAGGTACTAAATAACACACTCAAATTCAATATTTGTTGCCCATTTACTCTGCATAATTCAGAAGCAAGATATTACAAGCATTCAGAGTATACCATACAGCACTTCCGTACATTATAGTGTTGTCCACTATAATGTACACAATTCTCCTATTCGGTGGCCGTCTCAATTTGTAGTTTCTTTATCTTTATGGGCAATATTTTTACCATCTCTTGGCATAAGGAGAATTCCTCATGCATCATTGCCGCAGCATCCTCACAGTTCGTACAAATATCTACAACCGCTTGATAGGAGTCAAAACTCTTTTGTACATTCCACAATTGTGTAACTTTGTCTACTGCAACCTTCTTCATGCTGTTTCTACCAATGAACGCGTGAGCGCTGATTACAGGCCTAATTAATTCGAAATTCAATTTCGTCGGCATTATACCATTTTTATCCTTGCAAGAGTTCAAGAAATGATCATAGTTTTCAATGCTCTTCTCACAAAGACTGTTGATTTTCTTCAATGCGTGTGGAGTTGGTTTTTCAGTTGTCTTATTGAGTTTTTCAAGTTTGATGTTAAGAATGTCCGAGTAAACTTCACCTAGTTCAAACCACAGTTGCCTGCAATACTGGAGGTAGTATGTAGGGTTGATTTCTTTCAGCAACTCTTCGAGCATATCAATTCGTCGCTTGTGCATTTTGGCGCGCCTTTCGTCATCTTCCTCAAAGAAAGCAAGGTAGCTATATGATTGGGAACTATCTTGTACAAGTTCTATGTAATCTGAGGCTAAGGTGTCAAGTTTGTAGTACTCCTTGGCCTTGTTCAGCCAAGTCTGACAGTTCAAGAAGACTTCTCTTGCATCCTGGTAAGTGAGAAGAAACTTGTCTCCAATTTTATTCTCGTACTTTGAGACATCAATATTATCTGAAAAGACTAGCTTGGTGATATCACCTCCACAGATGTTTTCATGGTCCTCCAATGTGAGATTTGACATGTCTATAATAATAAGAAATGGTATTTGGTTAAAGATGGTCAATTTATTGAAAATATATTTTTTTAGTGATGTTTTTTTTACTACATTTTATTAAATTAAGATATTACCTATTTTATGTAGGTAATATCTAAGGTAAGGGCTGTATTGGAAGGTATCCTATAGTTATCTATGTATAGCAACTTATTTAACTATATAATTAATTCTTACTACCATGGACTGTTATACAAGGATGAAGAGTAAGCTCAATGAAGTTTTCAAGCAAAACAATTACTAAGTAAGTATGTACATATTTTATAGAGCTACTAGCTTCTGCCTGTGGCTTCGCCCATGGGAATTGGATTGGTAGTTTGATTATCTAACAGGAAAATGCTACCAGGACAAAGAGTAGTCCTTCCTCAGGATGCCATCTATCTCCTTGCCAAATTTATAGAGATCCGGTCAGTTATTTAGGTGTGAAAAGGTAACATATAGACAGAGTTACTTTCGATTTAATAATATTAGTATAGATGCCTTACCTGTTATAGGTTCAGTTGACTGTTCAGAATCAGTCATGAGCCTTGCCTTAGAAGACGTCATAAGCAAGATACAATACTTAGCCCAGCACCGAGCTACATCAGCTGACCTGTGCTTAAACGTTTCTATCTTCGCCAGAAACACTTCATCATTATTCTCAGCCGACCCCAACTTCTCTTCATATTGGTCAAGGATAGCTGATGCAGCTGCTAAATGATGCCTTGATTGGAAAAACCCGTTCTGCTCAGCAAAGAACTGTGATAATGTTGCAGAATTCAATGCCCAGTCTATAGGCTCGAAAACATTGTACTGTAGCTGCCTCCGTAAAGTAACATGACAATATACAGCTGATTTCAAGTTCTCCTTCAATGAACCATAGACTTGAGCCAAGTAGTACAGAGTTAGTGTGTATGCTTTCTCTAATAACATGATATCTCCCATAGGATTCTCCCCTGTTGGACTTACAATTTGCTCAATAGGCAATGGTAACTGCATTGTACATTTAAAATTTTCATACAACTCTTTGGCATTCAACAAATATGTTTTAGCCCTATCCGGCGCATCGCGATTTGACCACAAGATGCCCAAGTTATTATAAACATTGATAAGAGTGATTATAATCTCTGGTTTTGACGAATTTGGTGCAAGCAGTTCCATAGCTTCTGTTAAAATCTTTTCACTAGATGTTAGCTCTTCAGTTTCCATGTCAATGATACCTATGTTCAGTAAAACGGTCCCTAGCATTGCGTGGAGCTTTATTTCGTCAAAACTAGTTGAACTACCGAGCAATTTCTTCAAGCTGTCTGACATGCTGACGAGTATTCCTTTAGCTTTGTATTTGGACAAGTAGGGCTCGTTTTCCGGGTCATTTTTGCTGTCTTCGTCCAGCAGCTTACGAATTTTACCATAATTTTCCTTAAAATCATTGAGAATCTCTTTCTCCGACAAGTCTGGGCTCACAGTCATAGTTTTGTTTTGGAAAGTGAGAAATTAATCAATATAACCTCTATTGGCTTTTTTTATTTTCTACAATACAAAGTGCCACAAATGATTGAAAATCCGTCCGTGTTTTACTCACAAGACACGTAATAAATAGCATTAAAATTCTGATCATATATTTGTTAATTTTATTTTTATTTATCTGACGTTTCACGCTTTGGGTTTCATAAAAACTCGGTCATTCAGTTCAGTCAGTTTATCAAATTCGATGACGGAAAAGAAGAAAACTAGAATGAAAGTGCTAAAGTGGAGTTTGAAACATCACACATAATTTCTGAACGGAACGAAACGATCCTGCCATCTGTCGGTGCATCAAATGAACTACAATGAAATTGTAAGTGAATAATATACTGAATATACTGTGCTATACTGTGACTCAAAGTTGTGAACTTGCTATCTGTACCGTAGGTTTATTATTAGTCATACTCATAATAATTCTTGTAATACCACTCCACTTGAATCAAAACAGGAAACTTTTTCTTAGTCCTATTGACTGGGAAAACCACTGATTTAAAACAAATGTAGGTATGTAAGTTTAGGTAACGTAGTGTACTGCGCTGTTAAGGCTGCTACACACATGCCGGCGGGCATGCCGCCAACAAGCCCGGCGGCATTGCCGGCGGGTATTTGTGCTGCCGGGCTTGCCGCACAAACGAGCTGCACAACTGAAATGATGCCGGCGCATACCCGCTTGGCAAAAAACCGCCGGCTGTGCCGCCGGCATGTGTGTAGCAGCCTTTAGAACTAAATGCAGGTAGGTACACTATACTCAAGGAGGATTGATCCTCCATTACTACACTGAGTCCACGCCCAATCTTGAAGATGATACCTAAAACTCCTAAAAGTTACCAGCCAGGGCAGCCAGCCCAAATTAATAATTTATGAAAAACTAGTAGCGCCCTGCGGTTTCATCCGCATAAGTTTCGATCCCGTGGGAATATCGGAATAAAAAACTATCCTATGTCCTTTCCCGGGACTCAAACTATCTCTATACCAAATTGCATCTAAATTGGTTCAGCGGTTTAAGCGTGAAGAGGTAACAGACAGACACACTTTCGCATTTATAATACTAGCAGCGCCCCGCGGTTTCACCCGCATAGGTTTCCCGTGGGAATATCGGCATAAAAACTATCCTATGTCCTTTCCCAGAACTCAAACTATCTCTGTACCAAATTTCATCTAAATCGGTTCAGCAGTTTAAGCGTGAAGTGGTAACAGACAGACAGATACACTTTCGCATTTATAATATTAGTATGTATTCGCCATTATACCATAGATGATAGTAACAAATATTATGCGTGCACCCAAATATGATAAGACTATAACTGAAAATGATAAAAAGCAAGTTGAAATAAAATGACACAATTATTTGCACTGTTTATTCTTATCCTCAAATACCTCATAATTTCATACACCATCGCCACCCACCTGCAGGTGGGTACACACACAATCATTCATTTCATTCAGCATAATTCCCTTATTCACAAACATGTAACATAATTTCACAGATTGTACTGTTTAAAATGTTAAAATACAAATAGAAGGTTCTAAGTCAGTCCTTTATATAAAATAGTGTTATAAAAAAAAGAATTGGTTTAGTTTTATGAATAAGGAAAAAATACTCTTATTCCTAATAACAACATAGTTCAGTATGTTACAAACAGTGCTTGCTACGGATGGCCTTTGCCAATAATACATGTATTAGGAACCGGTTGGTGGTTCCGGGTCCTCCATAGACAAGGCTCTTGGAGGTGTGGTGTGAGCAGTTAGCTGGGAAAACACCTCCTTTTCACCCAAAGCTAAAGGGTCAGGCTGGGTAGCAGGAGATGGACCAAACTCCATCGTCGGAGAAGGCGACACTTGTCTGACAACCCCACCCCCTGCTGCCTCCTGTTCTTCCAAAAATCTGTCCATGTAATCAGTGTGACCTGGGTGTACAGTGTACTTTTTTTTCTCCAAACGTGCTTTATTAGCAAAGATATCATGCCTTTCTGTCTTTTTCCATATGTAATAAAACTGAACCAATTCTCCAACTGACCTTGTCCGCACTTTACAGAGTTTGATTGAATGGAAATCTTTTCCGTGGGCTTTCAGACCATTTTCAAAGTTGCGACACTCTTCTTCTGACCAGAGGCTTGCTGCATGGGCTGGGGTTTGGGCAGAAATGCGTCTCCGCCGCAATGCTTCCTCTACATTGTGACCACACTGCTGAAGCAGGTAAAGGGCTTCTTCATCATCTCGTAACTGCCTCCCCCGAGGCACAGCATCTACCCCTGTTCCTGAGTTCATTGCATCAATTTTCTTCATGTAGTCCTCTGTAACTTTTTCTTCTAGTGTACTTGGATTCCACAGTAATTTGTCCTCATTTTCATATGGTAGTACATCATCATAGCTACATAAACCTTCAGGTATTGCAGCTTGGTAGTCGCTACCAACCATTATAGTCTTTTTCCAGTCATCCTCGTCTGGACTATAGTCATAATCATCTTCTTCTTCAGAAGGTGGTCTCGAGCCAGACCTAAGGCATCTTGTGGCTTCTGGACTAGCAGTCTCACTATATAATTGCTGTAATGCTGATTCTGGTTTCTCAATCTCCTCAGGCACCACCTCAGGAGCCTGCTCTGGTATAGGCTTGTCCATGCTTCTGTCGTATCCGTACAGTGCTAGTAGTTCCTCCAAGGGCATATCACCTTCTCGCTGAAGGCTGTTAAGTTCGGCTTTAGGATCTTGCTGCTCTCCCGCCGCCAAAGCTTCTTCTTCGTCTAATGTTCTTTCGTCATCAAAATCATTTACCATCATTTCAACAGAGGGCTCGAATAGAGACTTGTCGTTCCCCACGTCCATACTCGCATCGTGTTCGCTTACATTGGACACCAACGCGCAATCTGACATGACTACTACGGTACCACACTATGGATATTGTATCACCAAAACATGATAAGTATTTAGTGTTATTATAATTAATTTACGTAATTTAACATTAAAATAAATAGAAAACATTACAATTATGACATATTAAGCGATTTTTTGTGAAATATACGAAGAACAAAACAAAAATATTTTGACACGACAGCCTAAGTTCTGTGACTTTCCGTTCTGTCAGTGTCATTGTTTTTTTTTTGTCATATCAAAACTAAACCCCAGTCTTTGCAGACAAACTAATCCAGAATGGTCGTGATCCCTTTGTACCGAACATTGAGCTCATCTACGAGTGCCCAAGTTGGAATTTGTATCTAATAGATTTAAATAGCATTACATATGTTACTGATGAAAAGCCCAAACTTAGGTAAATTCGAAGATTTTCCAGTAAAACTCAAGATTTACCAACTCATAATGTTAAATAGATGTAAGAACATTGCTAATGTTAAAAATTCGAGAGTAATTCTGTTTGTCTGACTGCTACGTTTTTTCGATTAAACCGATGAATCAATTTGTATAAATTTTGGTATGTAGATATAAATTATTGAACTTTGGAAAAGGACATAGGCTACTTTTTACCTCAGAAAAGCTACTCATTCCCACGAGAATAATAAAATAAGAGGGAGTCATGTTACACCCGCTACGCGTTACGTCCGTTTAAGGGATTCCCCTAAAATGTCGTGTTGTATGAATGTAGGTAAAGGATATTCCTCCAAAAGTTTGAGGGAAATCCCCATCAAACATAAACGGACCGAAAGGGTTGCCAGTTCAGAAATGTAAAACCAGCAAAAAGTTTGGCTGAATTTCTTTGTATTCTAGTTTCTTAGATCATTACATAACGAAAGAGTTGGTTCCTTTATTCAAGGCAAAACGCTGTGAATCGCCATGTTGTAGAAGGAAGAACCCGTCGGAAAACTAGAGCCGACACCGACCGTAGCGGACGTCGGTGTCCCGTACACTAGTAATCGCCTTTGTGTACACGACCGCAACACTCACGAACGTTTCCTCGTGGACACAGGCGCAGACATCTCCATTTTGGCCGCCAATCACAAATACAACAACACTGCAAGCGCCTACAATTTATACGCGGCAAACAATACGCCAATCAAGACCTACGGGCAGAAAACTATCAGGCTAAATTTTGGATTACGAAGAGATTTTGTTTGGTCATTCGTCGTTGCAGACATCAAAACCTCTATACTGGGAGCTGATTTCCTCCGTCACTTTAAACTGCTGGTGGACCTGGACGAGAAAAAGTTAGTTGACAAGATTACCGAACTGTCTATCGACGCATTAGAAGTTTCTACAAACACCGAATCAGTTCACATCATAAGCAACAATCAAGTATTCTATGACATTTTGAAGCAATATCCTGATGTCCTACGTCCCATGTCACTGAAACAACCACCGAAGCATGATGTCGTCCACCATATCGTAAATAGCGGCCCCCCCACTCTATGCTCGCCCTCGCCCGCTGCCCCCGGACAAGTATAAGGCAGCCAAAGAGATTGACCGCATGTTAGAAATGGGAATCTGCAAGCCTCAAAAAGCCCATGGGCCAGCCCTCTTCATGTTGTAAAGAAAAAAGACGGCAGACTAGGTACGCGTGTGTGGCGACTATAGACGTCTAACCGCAGTCACTCAACCAGATCGCTATCCCGTACTTCACATTCAAGATTTCACGTACCAACTACATAACAAAAAAGTATTCTCGAAACTTGATCTAAAAATGGAGTACACACGGCTACACATCAAGCTATACATAACCAGTATAAGCTGACTTCTGATTGTATGAAAAACCTATACAATGCGAGGTCAACTCAAACTGGAAATGTATAGCTTGATGTGTAGCCGTGTGTACTATTGGATACCCATCGCCAAGGATGACGCACAGAAAACGGCGATCACAACACCTTTTGGAATGTTTGAATTCAATTGGATTACGCAACGGCAGTCAGACATTTCAAAGATTCATGCACGAGGTACTGAGAGGTATAGACGGCTGTTTCTGTTTCATCGACGAAAGTATACTCTTATTCGAAGAAAACGAAAAGAAACACAAGCAGCTTCTTCATCAAATTCTACAGTGATTGGACAAATACGGTCTGATACTGAACGTAGCAAAATGCGAATTTGGTAAAGAAACAATAGATTTTCTCGGCTATGAAGTATCGGCGACTGGCATAAAACCTACAACGGAACGAGTTAAAGCTATATCTACCTACCCAAAACCGAACATCATTCTCGGACTTCGACGTTTCCTGGGAATGATCAACTTTTACAGAGACTGTCTCCCTCGACAAGTAAAACTCTGACATAATAGAAAGCACAATGACAACACGCCGATTGAGTGGACAACGGACGCAGAGCAAGCCTTTAAGAAGTGCCGCCAAAGCATCACAGAGGCCACCATACTCTCACATCCAGTTCAAGGAAGTACTCTCGCGGCTATCATGTCAGACGCTTCAGATCACAGCCTTGGTGCTGTTCTCCAACAAAAAGTGGACAAAGTTTGGAAACCACTAGCATTTTATTCAAAAGTAATGAGTGCGATACAATGCCGATACAGTGTATACGATCGCGAACTGTTAAGGTCATAGCCCACTTACACGACTCTGCTCCCACCCGGCAAAAAGAATGTAATTCAAATATGGGCTTTAAATATTGCTCTTTAGATATATTTTACATTGGCATCATAAATTAGCAGACACCGCCGTCAGACTGCTCGGTAGTTGACGCCTCGCTGGCCGCACGTTGTAGATCAGCGGTCGGCGCGGTGTCCGCGCGCTCACTGCTAGCAGTCGCCGCGCCGTCGTCGCCGCTCAGTCGGTCAGTATCTAATAGGTGTCTCTGGATCTGCCAAAATTCTCCTTCTTTCATTCGTCTTGCTTTCAGCATTTTATGCACCCGAAATCTTCGTCTGTTAAGTATTTCTTGCGCTTCTCTCTTCATCCTCAAGTGCAATAGCAATAATTGCTAGTTCGCGCGTTGTGAGTCGGGACATAATAAACAATACGAGTTGCTTTAATGGAAACCGATCGCGAACTGTGTCTATCGCGAAAAGCAAGAGCGGTCGACGGGTGGACAGCTGGCCGTCTGCTAGCTGTCGTCGCGTGGACTGCTGGGTGCCTGCTAGCTGTCGCCGCGTGGACTGCGAGCAGTCGTCTTAGTTTAGGGCGGTGTTGGAGTGGGGTCGTTTAAGTGTGCTATGACCTTTAGCCATGTATACACTGTTAAACACTTTCGCCGGTTTATAGAGGGTTGCGACGTCGAAATATATACAGACTACAAAACGCTGAGTGATAATTTTATTGACCTTCTGACCTCAAAGCTTATGCCGTATGTGAAGGAAGTCTTAAGTTAGTATCATTTACTTATTAATTCCATGGTATTAAGTCAATATCTAGTCACGTCAGTACTACTTACTAAGTCCGTGGCATGTCCGTGGTCCCCATTGAGGTAGAAAAATTCTATGTCAATGGTGGTCCCCCGTCCCTGCCATTGAGATAGGAAAAACTAGGAAAAACATGGAGACGCCGCGTTATTCTATACATACATATACTTATACAAATATGAGTGAAAATATGATTCAGAATCTGAAATATCGTTATGTTTCATTCTTTCTAATGAGATATTTTTATTTGATAAAAGAGACAACAATATTTTTGTTGTTGCTCATTATGGCAATATTTTGTCGTGACGTAGTAATAGTTGTAGGTAAGTGCCATAGCAGCCATATTATGCGACGAGTTTCATGGTAGTTTTGCTGTCAAATGGTTGTTTATTTTTTGTATTATTGAGGATTGCGAGAAAATTACGAGGATTTTACCTGTTAAAACTGCATGTAAATATTGGAAAACAGAAACTCTACATGCCTGTGTGTTGTATTGTGAAGTGTGGTGCAAGAAAGAATGAAAATCAACCTCAATTGTCTTTGCACAGGTTAGTAGCCGGTTTTCATGCATTAATACATACAATAATATACATTCGATGATACAATTGTAACGTGATCGTGAATTTATGGCTAAAGTATTGATATTTGGGTTCATTTCAGTATAACAGGCCTTTCTATTGTATTTGTTAATTGGTTCGTTTGTTTACAATAATATGTCTTAGTGGACTAGTGTTGTACCGTTGCCGACTTGGCGTAATAGTTTCCAAAACTAGTTCCTCCGCTGAAACGATATCGGTATATTCTGCGATATTAACATAAATAATCCTGCGTCTTATTCAGTCCGAGTGACCTTGCTAGGTCCGGCCTGTGGTTCACACTTCACAGCACCAAAATCAAAATATTTCACATAAACCTACATGGACACTTTTATGAAACGTCAGAATCTAGGTGCACGGTTTTGTTAAAAGTACTGTTTAGACTTTTATAAGCATTTAGTAGTGTTAAAAAAAAAACCATTTTATTTATTTTTATGGATAACAGAAAGTAAGATAACCTACTCATCTTTTTTTCTGTTACAATTACAACGGACTAGTACAGACGCCAGCACATCAACCTACTACAATCTGTCAGATTTCTGTAATAGATTTTCAACTTTATCGCTAAAGCATAAGGTTCATTGTTGATTGGGAAAATTTGACAGTTAGGTGTAGGTTGATGTGCTGGCGTCTGTACATAATATTAGGTATGACCCAACGTGATAACTAGTAAGACTCGTATTTAGTATCGATACTCGTTATAGTAACACCCATGTTCCTTGATAGACACAACCCTAGCAATGGCAGCCATTTTATGAGACATTACGAGTTGTAGGTATGCACCCTTTTTTTGTAGGTATTTCCAGTCCATACTTTTCTATGTCAATGGTCCCTGCTAAATATCAAACATGTCTATGTGTCAAGTCAAGTGGGGAAGTGGATAAAGCAAAGTTGAAGTTCTTTCCAAATAATTGTTATTTTAGACCAAACTAAAATGATGTTTGGTAGTTTTTCGATATCAAAATAGTAGCTTGTGGTTTCTCCGCCTAAATCAATCACAATGTGGCGAATTCTATGCATATTGTTTGTGACAATCGTTAAAGTAACGCACAGTTTTTCGGACATAGGAAAATGGGATTTACCGCTGAATGGGGTGAGGATATTTTGCATTTCATACTATGAAAGCTTACTGTATGGTATGACCTCCTTTCTTGCAATTATACAAACATAGTTTTGCTAATATGTAGATGTTATTAAGCGACATTAAAAACCCGTTCAGTATTGATATTTTTTGTGACTCATTGTTTATCCTTATTTACCTGAAATGCTCATTGGCTTATTTTTATTGCTAGTTAGCTAGTTAAAAGGAGCAGAAATTGATACCTATTTAAGTAGTAAGCATTATTTGCCTACATTGAAATAAAAAGATATGATCGTTTTTATTCATAGAGAAAAGTTACAGGAAAATTTGTATGTTATTAACGAACTAATGATGTTACTATACTGATCCAAATAGATTTTTGTATCAGTTTATTGGAATTAAATTACTTACATAATTACTTTTATCAATAAGTTAGCTTGCTCTTAACAATGTTGATAATTCAGAGCACTGTGTTATACATAACCCAGCAGTTACTGGGTTGTAGAGGTCAAATAGGCAATTGCTCCATGTAAAGCTTTTTTACAAAAAAAAAAAAAAACACTACAAAGTGAAAACATAACTTTAATTTCGGAAGTCAGTGTCGTTGGTTCTGCATTTTCGTTTTTTGACACTAACGGTAAATATTTTATTTAAATACTGGTATTCAGCTGTATCCAGTTAGACTGGAAGCCAACTCCAACATGGTTGTGAAAAGGCTAGGTAGATTAATTGTTTTTTTTTTAATATATAAAACACTAGGGATTTATTTCTATCATGTCCGTAGAAAATCTGAAAGGTTTTTATTACAATAATTACATAAAAATAGGTTGACTTACAAAGATGAATTAATCATTTTTAAATTTGTTTTTTCAGAACCACTGTGCCTTTACACTAGCTAAATCACTATTTAAGGATTCCCAGCTAATAATAATGTGTGAGTATAAATAATTTATTTTTAATCTGCTTTATCATAACTTCTTTCCTCCATTTGTTGACAAAAATAAAAATTATAACATGCTACTTTCTTGTATTGAAATCACACCCTTATTACCTACTAGCTTCTTCCCGCGACTTCGTCCGCGTGAAATTTCACCCCCCCCCATTCACCCCCTTAGGGGATGAATTTTGAAAAATCCTTTCTTAGTGCACCCCTAGACCTCATAAGGAACGTACGTGCCAAATTTGGAATCTCTAGACCCAGCGGTTTGGGCTGTGCGTTGATATGTCAGTCAGTCAGTTCTCCTTTTATATATATAGATTGCTTTTCTATATTGAAACAACTTGTAATTTATGTATACATAGTTTTTTGAGAGCACTACATACTTGAATTGACTTATGTATGTATAATATCTCAGAATTCAATTGCTCATCACTGCTCTTAAAATGGCAAAGGAAAACATAGTGAGGAAACCGGCATGTCCTAGAACCAAAAATTCGAAGACATTTGACATCCGCCAACCTGCACTGGGGCTTGCGTTGTTGATTATGTATTCTGTGTGTGTGTTATGTGTTCTGTGGCCATACACAGGCCTGTGTCTCAGTAGTGGGAACATTATAGGCTGATTATGAGTATTATTTAGTATGGATGGTGTGGATTTGCTGTAGTATAATAAGACCAGGGGCACTTCAGGTGGACGTCGAGGTATCTCTTCCTCCGATCTTCCAGCTTCAGGGGAACACTAAGCCTCTAGCCTTTTTTAATTTTCTGATGCAACTAATTAAATATTTTTAACCGCGTAAGTTACAATTGGCCTTCCCGGCTAATCATAATTAGTGCAGTAGATACTTATAGGAATCCTAAAAGATAGAGATTGATTAAATACTACTATTTAACATTAAAACTAAATTATTGAAAATTGTTCACTATCATAATAAATCAAAATATCAGTAGTTGCTTTAACTGATAGATCTCTTTGGCTAATAATACATTTCCTTTGTATGCTATTTCCTGTTGCCATGGTTCCTCAAAATGGTTACAAAAAAAACTACCTATCTCTGTAATATTGATAATACAAAGACTGCCAGGTCATTTCCTTATTAAGTTCAGAAATCTGGGTGGAATTTCATCCAATAGGAACTAAATTTTTGACATCTTTCTAAATATCACTAACTAGCTGCGCCCCGCGGTTTACCCGCATAAGTCTCGATCGCGTGAGAATATCGGGATAAAAAGTATCCTATGTCCTAATCCAGGTCATGGTCTACCCATGTGCCAAATTTCATCGGAATCCGTTCAGCTGTTTTAGCGTGAAAGCATAACAAACATACAAAAACCGGCCAAATGCGAGTCGGACTCGCACACGAAGGGTTCCGTACCACCGTACGAGATTTAACACTACATCATCATTCTCCTGCCCTTATCCCAATTTATTTGGGGTCGGCGCAACATATCTTTTTCTTCCATACTTCTCTATTAGACGTCATCTCGGTAGTCACCCCCTTTCTAATCATATCATCATTCACACATTCCATCCATCGTTTTTTTGGTCTTCCCCTACCCTTATAGCCATCGACATTCATACTCAAAACTCTCCTCACGACATTTTCCTCATTCCTCCGCATCACATGCCCATACCATGACAACCGATTTCCACACAACTTTTCCGTTACCGGTGCCACTTTCAAACTTCCTCTTATGTACTCATTTCTTATTCTATCCATTCGTGTAACACCACACATCCCTCTTAGCATTCTCATCTCTGCTACATGCAGTTGCCTTTCATTCATCCCTTTTGTGGCCCAACATTCTGATCCATACAAGACAGCAGGTCTAATCATTGTTTTATATATCTTCCCCTTAAGCTTAAGGGGAATGCGGGAGTCGCAGATTGTTCCCGTGACCTGCCGCCATTTCATCCATCCAGTGTTAATTCTGTGCTTAACCGTCCGATCTACTTCGCCATCGCTTTGCACAAGTGAACCGAGATACCGAAAGTCGGAGCAGACTGGGAGAAGTGCGCCATCAAGCGCTATGGCTCCAAAACTGGAGAGACCGCCGAAATCGCAGAACATATGTTCGGTTTTGGTTCTGCTGATTTTCAAGCCAACATTCTCCAGCTTCTGTTGCCATTTCTCCAATCTGCTCTGGATCTCAGGTCCATCTTCACCGACAAGGACAATGTCATCGGCAAACAACATGCACCAGGGTGCCTCCTCCTGGATTTCCGACGTAAGAGCGTCCATAATCAACAGGAAGAGGTAAGGACTTAAAGCCGATCCCTGGTGCAAGCCTACAGCCACACTGAACTTGTCGGTATTGCCAGCAGCCGACCGGACGTAGGTACAAGATTGACTGTACATAGCACGAATTAACTCTACATACTTCCCGGGCAAACCTTTCTCTTTCACTACATATATAAAAAAAACACGTTTGTTGTATGGGAGCCCCCCTTAATTTATTTTATTTTAATTTTAATTTTTGAAGTGAATATACTACTAAGTACCTATTCTGTAAATATTTCAAGCGTCTACCTGTTGCCGTTATTAATATCGAGCAAATAACGGCACAAAATCACGTCTGCTGTATGGGAGGGGAGCCCCCTTAAATATTTATTTTAATTATTTATTTTTAAAGTGCATATATACAACTCAATATTCTGTGAATATTTCAAACGTCTACCTGTTGCCGTTATTAATATCGAGCAAATAACGGCAAAAAATTACGTTTGGTGTGTGGGAGCCCCCTTAAATATTTATTTTATTCTGTTTTTAGTATTTTTTGTTATAGCGGCAACAGAAATACATCATCTGTGAAAATTTCAACTGTCTAGCTATCACGGTTCATGAGATACAGCCTGGTAACAGACAGACGAACAGTGGAGTCTTAGTAATAGGGGTCCCGTTTTTACCCTTTGGGTACGGAACCCTAAAAATCAAATCTTTTCTCGTTATCATATTAGTTTAGATATATTCACTATCATGATGTATCCAAATCTTAGCTGTTAAATTAACTGACAGTGATTAAATGGTCTCTTTGGGGTAATACACTTCCTTTATGTGCTAATTCCTGTTGCCATGGTTCCTCAAAAGCGTTACAAACAAAAAACTACTTAAATCTCAACAGTATTGATAATATAAAGGCAGCCAGTTTAATCAGAAATCTGGGTGCAATTTCACCCAATAGTACTTAATTAATTTTTGACATGCCTTTCTGCATAATTCTAATAACATTAATAAAAAGTAAACTGGCATCATTTCTAAAGGACATTGGGAAAAAATGTATAGGGCTTGGTCCAAATGTCCACCACTAACGAGACCTATGTCACTAAATAGTATCCTAACTAATATTATAAATGCGAAAGTAACTCTGTCTGTCTGTCTGTCTGTCTTTCTGTCTGTCTGTCTGTCTGTCTTTGCTTCACGCCTAAACTACTGAACCGATTTGTGTGAAATTTGGTACAGACATAGTTTGGAACTTGAGAAAGGACATAGGATAGTTTTTATTACAAAAAATAAAATAAAAAATAAAATTTATTCCGGACATACAGCGCCATCTATTGGTCAAGAGTCGGCATCAATTCAGTACTGAAAATTCATCGGAAAAATGTAAATAAATAGTAAAAAGGTATGAAAATATAATATAATACAACTTTTAGTACAAAGAAAATGCTCTAACGGAGTATAGATAATTCTATTAGTACTATATGTCGAGTTTGTGATCGCGCAATGGTGTCGATCGTTACACGAGTTCGGTTCATGTTATTGTTTTAATTCATCGGAAAAAAGTAAATAAATAGTAAAAAGGTATGAAAAAAATAATATCAATATAATAAAACTTTTAGTACAAAGAAAATGCCCGAACGGAGTATAGATAAATAATCCGAGTTGTCACTATGCTCGATAGATGGCGTTGGGATCGAAATAGATCGCGCTATGGTTTCGTTACACGCATTTGGTTGGGTTCCACATTTCATTTTTGAAGAGATCCCGCGAGATCGGGAACTATGTGGGTAAAACCAAAAATCTGCCGGAAGTCACTATTCCACGCGAACGAAGTCGCGGGCAAAAGCTAGTATTAAATAAGATGTAACTTTCACTAACACACCCAAAAAAAACTGTCAGTGATCTGATAATTTAGGGCTAAATAAAAGTTAAGTATGGATTTTCAATAATTTTAGCCTAAGGCTACGTTTCCACCAGACATGAGCGAGGATGAGTAGCGAGGAATTTGTGTAAAACTAACCAATAACAACGCTAACTTAGTTGAAGCTATGAAAATGAAGCGATGTTATTGGTTTGTTTCACACACATCCCTCGCTACGCATCCTCGCACATCTCTGGTGGAAACGCAGCCTTAAGGGCTTAGTTGACTTTAACTAATGAGGTATCATTAGATTTGCCTTGAGAGACAGAACTAGAGAGAGACAGAGAGAGAACTTGTACCCCGCAAGTTCTCTCTCTATTTCTCTGTTTGGGGAAGCCTTTGCACCGTAGTGGAAGTATAACAAGCTGCCACTATTATTGCGAATACGGTTTAATTGAATACCAGTATGTTAGATAATATCTTATCACTGGACGCGAGTTATCAGATGCTTTTAAGATAAATTGTTATAGCAGTGTTATCAGGACTGTGGAACTTATTATGACTCAAGTACTAATGGTTGAATGATGCTCTTTTGCGATTGCAATGCTATCAGTCACACCTTTTTTTACTAAATGAGCTTATAAAAGTTGTATGTTTTAAAGACCCACATTTTAGGCACAATATAGAGGGGTCCGTGGCTAAATAATAACAGCCACACAGGTCGATCCATCAGGTTAAGCTACGCTTCCCCCGGTTGGTCTGTGGATGGGTGACGAAGACCCCTCCGTGCCTCGGAAAGCACGTTAAGCCGTTGGTCCCGGGTGTCATTCGTAGATATTTGACAGTCGTTACGGTTAGTCAGAAGCCCGAAAGTCTGACAATCAGTTTTACCAAGGGGTATCGTATTACCCAGTGACTGGGTTGTGGAGGTCAGATAGGCAGTCGCTCCATGTAAAATATTGGTAAGTATTCAGCTGCATCCGGTTAGACTGGAAGCCGTCCCCAACATAGTTGGGAAAAGGCTAGGCAGATGATTTTAAGGACAATATTTAAACTGTTTGTTGACTTGTTAAGCTCCTTCAGTATTCAGTTCTGACTGGACAGGTAAACTCAAATCCGTGTACTGGCATACATAGATAAACTCGCGCCTTCTCGTAGGCATAGGGGCATAGCTAGTGTAGGCAGAAACTACAAAATGCCACCTGTTACGACCCTTATATACTCCTGTTGCTTCGTTTATGTTCAACTGGCGTGCGTGTATGCCCAGATGGCCAATTCCCGTAATTAGAAACGTTCAAAATCTAGTCGCAATCTCATCTCAGCGACAATCAATGTCAACTTGTCAAAAATTTACGGAAATTAGAGGTATTTTTGACAGATTGAGACTGAGACCAGACTGTAAACGTTTTTAAAATTAAAAGAATTGCCCCTCTGATGTCATACACGCACGCCAGTTGCGACTACCACGCACCTTTCTTTCTTGAAAAGACCATATAAGACACTAATGTACATGTGGCCCTCACATTATCTGACCAAGATAATGTCTGGATTTTAAAAAGCCTGACTGGTTTATATAATAATCATTAATAAAAAAGGGCTTGGGGGGTAAATAGTGAATGATATTTATTTTCGTAAGTAGGTTTGTACAAACACTTTTACACGTCAAAAGTATTTTTGTAAACTTGTTGAGGTCAGTTTTGTTTCCTATCTGGCTACTCTGAGCAGAAACACTGTAAAAAACTCAGAGGTCAGTCTTTTTTAAAGTCCTAATATTGACTTGGTCAGTTTATTACGTGGGGACCATGACGATTGACGTCTGAGATGGTATTTTGAGGAAAGAGCCACAAAAATCTGGGTGGACCTGTCCAGTAAGTGCACGCCGAGTAATCGTGTCCTGTCGCGTGTGTGTGTGTGTGTGTGTTTGTTTTATGCCGTAACCCTGACTTTTTTTTCTAGATATTAAAGATCATAAACTGTTTTGTTTCAGTCAAATGTGAGATGGCGAATGCGACTGACTTCAACGTCACCTATAATTGGGCGAAGACTAAATGTGCTCCAGACTATCTACATTATTTTAAGCAGGTATTTTTAAATATATAATCTCGACCGAATTTCGGTCACGGCACCCATTCTCAACGGAGATTAGCCAAGTACGCTGAAGATATTATAATGCACAGGTGCACTCACAGATATAGATAGACCTAGATAACGCAAGTATCACGGTCTTTATGAAAACCAAATGTGCCATTTTTTGACTACCTACGTCACAAGCACTATTTAGCGACGGGAAAATCAAATCGATTCAAAAGCGCCGCCGCGTGCGGCACGCGTCTTGCCCCACCCCCGGGGCCTAGCGCCAGCGCTCACGCTCACCCAGCCAGCAGTACACAGGGCTGAGCGCGAAAAAAAATCGCACCAGCTTACGTACAAAAATCGTAAGCCGCCATTACGATTTTTGTACGTAAGCTGGTGCGATTTTTGGCATGCGAAATAGTTGCTCTTGCGTTATCTAGGTATATCTATATCGGTGGGTGCACTCCTTCCCTCACTCTCATCACCCCTTCTCCTACCCTGTTCCCCGAAGGGCTAGGCAGACGTAGAGTCATCATCTGCCTAGCTTTTAACCAACGATGTTGGGGTCGGTTTCCAGTCTAACTGGATGCAGCTGAGTACCATTATTTTACATATATCGACTGCCTAGCTGACCTCCACAACCCAGTTACTGGGTAACACGATACCCCTTGGCACAGCCCTTGGGAAGACTGGTTGTCAGACTTTCGGGTTTCTGACTACCCGTAAGGCCGTAACGACTGTCAAAGATCCACGAATGACAGCCGGGACCAACGGCTTAACGTGCTTTCCGAGGCACGGTGGGGTCTTGGTATGTAAAGATGGTCAGCCATCCTCGGACCAACCACGGCAAGCGTAGCTTAACCTGATCGATCGACCCGTGCGGCTGTTATTACTTAGCCACAAGCCCCTCAAGACAGACGTAGAGTGCTACGCACATTTCGCTAGTTGTATTGAAATTGAAACTCGACGGAAGAGCCTATTGTTATTGTGGTGTTGTGTGCCTTTTAGTCTGTGCTAAATAAATGAATTATCTTTCTATCTGAAACCGGGCACAAGTCCAGACTCTGGACTGCTGTTCAGAATTTCCTAACGGGCAAATCTTGCCTGATCCGGGAATCGAACCCAGAACCCCTTTAAATAACAGCTAGTTATCAGTTTAGACTTGGGAGTGTAAACGTGCTGCTGTTCCACAAACGATGGGACACTTAATATCGTGCCCTGGTGGCCTACCATGATCTAATTCAAAACGATTCAAAAGCAAGACATTTCAGTTTAGGTTCCTAAACTGCATCGCTTCAAAGTCGTACCATGACGTCCAATACGCTCAGCAGCATTTGGATCGTTAAAAGTGAATGAAAGATCGCATTTTGTGGCTGAACCGCGTTTGAAACGTTATTGACGAAAAAGAGGGAACGGTATTATTATCAAATAACTTTGTTTCGCGCACATTTTATTTGTTCTTAACTCAGTATTTAAAGTAAATAAAAAAGACACTCAACAATTGTTTTTAAGATTTCACGTTAATAGGTAACTATTGTTAAAATAATTCTTAGTCAAAGTAGATAGGTATTTATTTACCTTTTGCTATTTATTATACGAAAAAAATATTTTTATTTCGACGTAATAAAACAATTGTTTCTGTGTCGAACGTACGAGTGTATAAAAAGTTGTGTGAGTTGTCATGGTGTGAGGCATAATCTGCCTCAAAAACTCAAATACATGTAGTTCATCAGACATCTGTTAATGAAAAAACAAACGCGGTTAAAAACGGCATGTAAAACAGGTATTTTAGACTTTAAAAGAAAGATTAAAGTACACTTACATTGGTTTTTGTAAAATTCCACTAAAATGGCACTAAAAAACTTTATTGTCGTCAATAACTCGCCAAACGTTTCAGTTTATGTTAGGGAAATAGTAACTTTAATTGAATCGCTTAATTTGACAGTTGAGCGTTTCAATTGAGCTGCCCTATGGACGTCATTGTACCAAACAACTACAAAATTAAATGAATGAAACCAAAACTTGCGACTCAGTTTGGGACAATCGCTGTCAGATGGCACGGCCTAAATTGAATCGTTAAACTGACGTCATGGTACGAATTAGAAGAACAGTTCAGTTTAGGTCCTAAAATGGATCGCGTTAAGAGCTTGTGGTAGGCCTCCTGCGTGTCCTGCCAGCGGCACGTTACAGGAATTGATGGACGCTGGTGATGGCGTCAAACAAGTAGCCGAATTCTGGGCCGAGTACATTTAGATTGCTATCGACGCGCCAAGAAGAAGATCAACAACTTTAATATTGAGGGTAGAACGGCGGTCGTATCGCTAATAATCTCTGTGACTTGCATGACAGTCTCTTTAAAAAACTCGATGCTATATTACCACCGGGTATATATTGTAGTTTAGGCATATAAGTGTTTAACACACTCATTTTTTTCCTGTTTTGTTGTAAATAAACATGTATAGATGTTGCAATTCACGAGGGCGCGTCATATCTGACTGTTATGTCATTGTAATAAGGTATAATGGACGCGCGTTCGTGATATGCAACATCTGTAACATTAGGCGAGATAATCAAGCTCTTGGAGAACCTCAAACGGCGTAAATTATATGCACAACCGAGTCGGAAATTATATGTTTGGGGTTGAAACCCTTAGGCCGTTGGGTCAGACTGCTCATATTCCCTTTAATGAAATCTCTTATACAATTATTTGACACTTCCCACTGGCTTTTACTTTGGCCAGAGGCTGATCGTTGCCATACAACGTGGCAATGCCAACAGTTTCGTGGGCACATTACCAGTTGACAGCGATGCGCAGGAATTTTTCGAAGCTATTTAGTTTGTTATTAGGTTTAGTGTTTTTTATTTAGTTTGGATGTAGATTAGTTTAATTGTTAATTTAATGATTAATCTTTTTATATTATTGTTCTAGCAAATGACATCATGCACAAACAGGGTGGACGATATAAATGCTGGTAATGGCACTTACGTCGTCGCGCATGTGCTAAAAGAAGAGAATGTGACGATCTCATGCCAGCATCCCAATCAAATCATATTCCTTACGCCGTCACAGCCTGCTGTTACCAAGAACGATGTGGTGACTACTGTATCAGTAAGTAACTTTCTTTTTAGGGTACCGTACGTAAATGACGAAAACGGAACCCTTACAGCAGTTTTGCACTCTATCCGATCCGAATTAAAGATCCCACTTTAATCCAAATTGAGAATGTTCTAAATTCGGACGGATAGAGTTCGGATCTAGTGAGCAACCCATCATACAAATAGGACTATGGTCACTTTGGACCGGCATTTCTCGGATTCGGATCGGATGTAGTGTAGTTTCGTCTGTTCGTCCATCCGGATGCCACACAGCAGTGGCGAAGGGTGAATTTATGACAGAGGTAGGCCGGAGCAAAAAAAAAAAGCCAAAAGAAAATTTCAATGATGAATTGACTATAGAGTGGTTATGTTCTGAATTTTCGAAGGTAAGCCGGTGAGAATCGAGTTGTATGGTACCTTCGCCACTGCCACACAGCTATTTTCCTCGGAGACTATGAGCACATATGAAAATATGAAAGAATGTTTATTCTGTGCACCGCTAATCACTAATAAAAAAAAACACTCCAGCTAAAATACTCACAAGATTAAACGCCTGGACTAGGAACAGAAAGCCAATTTAAAAACTGTTGTAATAATACTGGCTTTATACTGTTCTTTTAACTGTATTCAAAATTCTTCTTATTCTATGTAACTAGGTTACCTGACACTTCAATAAAAATAACAAACCTGATGAAACACGTTTTTTCTTCTCAAATACAAAATTACAACAAATCGTTATCAGCACGATGGTAGCTCAAGTATTTGTTTAATTAAAAAAAATGTGTAGGTAATAATTTGTTGAAGTGAAATTTGTGCGATTTTTTTTTGGGTACGAAACAAAATAGTTCTTCGAGTACTCTTCTGAGATGGCGAACCCAAATGGAGACACAAATGAGCGAGGTATGCGTAGTTCCTCAATTCCAATGTTCACCCTACATAATAGAGAAGGGTATAGCACGTGGAAGTTTAAAATGCGTAATTACCTTATGCATGAGGAGTTGTGGGAAGCGGTCAGTGGCTACCCAACAGGGATGAACGTTTCCAATGTCATAAAGATGAGGAGCGATCAAAAGGCACTAACTAAAATTTGTCTTACCCTTGAATCATCTGCAATTACGCATGTGCGAAGTGCAACTACGGCAGCTGAAGCATGGAAAGCTCTACAAAATGCTTATGAAGACAAAGGTATGGGTCGGCGTTTACATTTAGAACGGAAGTTATACAGATTGAGACTTGAAGACTTTGATAATAATATTGAGTCGTATATCAATTCTGTTATTTCCACTGCCCAAGATTTGGCGGATATAGGCAAAATAATAGATGATGCGTCCATTGCTGCAATTCTATTGGGAGGTCTAACGTCGAGATATGACCCATTGATTATGGCTCTCGAAAATAATAATGTTAACGTTACCACCGAACTGGTAAAGTCCAAATTACTGAACGAAATGTCCAAGGAAAGCTCGATAAAACTGGAGACAGCTATGAAGTCAAAGGTTGATGCCTCTTCTGTTGAGTCAAAGGCAAAGAAAATTGTGTGTTATGGTTGTGGAGAACCTGGTCACAAGAGACCAAACTGTCCTATAATGAAAAAGAAGGTCACGAAAAGGAAGAATCCCACTAATAAGGACTCGACCTCTGTGTCTGCTTTAGGAGCAACGAATAACTATGATATGGACAAATGGTACATTGATTCAGGCGCTACCAAACATATGACTTCAAGACGAGATTGGTTTGTAGACTTAAAGCCTATTGATAATAAGGTAACAGTTGCAAACGGGACTAAGATTGACGCTGAAGGCATCGGTAAAATATCTATAAATACCGAAAACAACGTCAATATAATTAATGATGTGATGTATGTACCTAACTTGCAAACAAATCTTCTATCTGTGAAGACAGCAGTAGAAAAAGGGTTTACTGTAATGTTTGATAAGTCTGGTTGTAATTTATTTAATTCAAAAACCTTCTCCTTTACAGGTGCTGCGGTTCTACATGGCTCGCCCTGTGGTGGATTGTACACACTTGATTGTGCGGTGAATATTCCCCAATTTAGAGCCTATGATGTGCACTCTGATTCTATCTCTAGGTATCAGGTATGGCATAAGCGTTTAGGTCATTTATGTCGCATCGGTATGAATCTGCTGAAAAATAGTCATAAGGTTATTGATTATAAGGATGTGGATAAAAATCCATGTGTTGCTTGTGTTCAAGCGAAACAAGCTCGAAAACCGTTTAAAGCGATTACTTATAAAAGAGCAACTTCAATATTAGAACTGATCCACTCTGACCTTTGTGGACCAATGTCAGTTAGCTCCTTTCAGGGTAATAAATACTTTTTAATTTTTATAGACGATTTTTCGAGAACTATATTTGTATATTTAATTTCTTCTAAGACAGAGGTAAAGGATAAATTTTGTCACTTCCAGTCTATGGTTGAAAGACAAACTGGGGCTCAAATTAAAACAATAAGGACGGATAATGGGAAGGAATTCGTCAATAGTGAATTCTCAAGTTATCTTAGATCTTGTGGTATTCAGCATCAAACTACGGTACCATATAGCCCTCAGCAGAATGGTGTTGCCGAGCGCACTAATCGCTCAATTGTAGAAAAGGCACGCTCAATTATGGCAGAAAGCGATCTTTCTAAGGCCTTTTGGGAAGATGCTGTTCGAACGGCTGTGTACCTGAAGAATAGATGCCCACACCGTGCCTTAAATAATAAAACTCCCTATGAGTTGTGGAATGGTTGCAAACCAGACCTAAGTAATCTCAGAGTTTTTGGGTGTAGAGCTCTTATACACATACCTTCTTGTAACCGTAAGAAATTGGATCTTAAAGCTGATGAAGCTATATTTGTAGGCTATACAGGAGATCCTAATAGTTATCTTTTTAGAAACTCATCTTGTCCTAGAACCTTACAAAAGTCTAGAGACGTTACATTTTTTGAAGATTGTTTTTCTTCTTTAAATAATAGAAATGTCAACAATACTAAGACTTCTACTGAACCTTTAGTACTTTATAATAGTCTGCCTATACAGGAAGAAACTAGTACAATTCAAGAGTCTTTTGAACATATTCCAGTGGTCACTGTTGAACCAGCTCCAGGCCATACTGATGTCACTGAAGATCAGACTGCTGAAACTGAACAATTTTTTGAGGCAATTGAGGAAGCAGTAGTTTCTACTAGTCAAACTGATGGACAACGTAGATATCCATCAAGAGACCGGAAACCTCCTAATTACTTCTCATACCAAGTTTCTAGTCAAGCGTCTGATGAGCCTAGAACGTATAATGAGGCTACATTGGCTGATGATGTTGAGAAGTGGCAGATGGCAATGACGAATGAATATAATTCATTGATGAAGCTGAACACATGGAAATTGGTTGACAGAGAAAACAAGAAAGTTATACCATGTAAATGGGTTTATAAGTTAAAGAAAGATCCAGCAGGAAATGTTGTGAAGTACAAAGCAAGATTAGTTGCTAAGGGATTCACCCAGACGCCAGGTGTAGATTATTCTGAAACATTTGCTCCTGTCGTGCGGCACTCCTCCTTGCGTACTCTACTAGCTCTCGCAGTCGAATTGGGTTTGAAGATGCGTCACTTGGACGTTGACACTGCATTTTTAAATGGAGATCTGCAAGAGAAGGTCTACATGGAGCAACCTCAAGGTTTTAAAGTAAAAGGTATGGAGAACAAAGTGTGTCTCTTACAAAAATCCTTGTATGGACTTAAACAAGCTCCACGTGCCTGGAATATAAAGTTAGATGAAACTTTATCATCTTTTGGTTTTGTGAAAACTATATCTGAACCATGTGTGTATACGAAACTTTTTGGAAAAGAGTTGGTTATCGTTGCAGTCTATGTCGATGACATAATTGTTTTTTACAGTAATGACAAGACGTTTGACATCGTCAAAAATGACTTGCAAAAATATTTTTCGATAAAAGATTTGGGCTATTAAAAGCTATTATCTTGGTTTAAATATAACCAGAAAAAATGATGAAATAAAAGTACATCAGAAAAATTATATAAATAATCTTTTACAAAAGTTTGGAATGGAGAATTGCAAAACATGTGCAACTCCATTATCTGGAAAACTGGAGGTCAGTACCAGCATTGATAGTGATCATAATGTAGAAGCGTATCCCTATCAAGAATTAATTGGTTGCCTCATGTTCCTGAGTGTTAATACTCGTCCAGACATCGCATACGCGACTAGTTACCTGAGTCAGTTCAATACTCGGTACAACAAGACTCACTGGTTAGCCGCAAAGAGAGTCTTACAATATCTAAAAGGCACTTTAGATTACTCGATTTGTTATAAAAAGTCAAGTATGCCCCTTGTAGGATTTTGCGATGCCGATTGGGCAAACTGTAATATAGATCGCCGTTCTTATACAGGTTACTGTTTCAAATTAGCAGGCAGTCCGGTTTCATGGGCCTCGCGGAAGCAGCAAACCGTAGCTTTGTCCTCAGCGGAAGCAGAGTATATGGCAATAACTGAAGCTACGAAGGAAGTGATTTATTTAAGGAGGTTTATCACTGAATTAATTTCAGATCCTATGGTAAGGCAAAAGTTATTACCTAATACTGTTACTATTTGTACCGATAGTCAGAGTGCACAGAGTTTGGCCTTAAATCCGGTACACCACCATAGGACGAAACATATAGATACCAGATATCACTTTATTAGAGAAAAGATTAGTGATAATTCGGTAAACTTAAAATATACCAAATCAAGTGATATGCCAGCTGACATCTTAACTAAAGGATTGCAGCGTGTGGCACATGTTAGATGTGTACTAGGCTTAGGTTTAGTGTAAATATATTTTTACACGTTTACTTCAGCATTTAGTATACATTTTCATTTTTTTTTAATTGGTATATTTTGAGTCCATTTGTATATGTTATTTATTTGTGAGAATTTTGATTAAGGGGGCGTGTTGTAATAATACTGGCTTTATACTGTTCTTTTAACTGTATTCAAAATTCTTCTTATTCTATGTAACTAGGTTACCTGACACTTCAATAAAAATAACAAACCTGATGAAACACGTTTTTTCTTCTCAAATACAAAATTACAACAAAAACGTTTAAAATCTAGTCGCAATTTCATCTCAGCGACAATCAATGTTAAAAACTTGTCAAAAATTTAGGGAAATTAGAGGTATTTTTGACAGATTGAGACTGAGAGGAGACTGAACGTTCTTAAAATTACGACAATTGCCCCTCTGATATCGCACTTTGAAAACTCAGATTTGGACCATTTCTAAAAGGATATTCAGGGCGAATAAAAGTTATTCTGTGCAATAGTGTTACATGTCCTGATAGTGAATATATAAATATCTGACGGATTGATGGAGCCTTTTGGCAAATATGAGGAAATTAAGAAAATTACCCAAGATCAGTGGTGGCCAAGTGGTAACGGCCGCGACTTACGATTTTTAGGTCGTAGGTTCGAATCCAGACAGGCGCTTTACCTTGTGTAAATTATTTCATCACCACTGCTTTTAAAACGGTGAAGGAAAACATCGTGAGGAAACCGGCATATCCTAGAACCAAAAATTTGAAGACATGTGACATCTGCCAACCCGCACTGGGCCCGCGTGGTGGATTACGGCCCACTCCCTCTCACTGAGAGGAGGCCTATGTCCCAGCAGTGGGAACAGTATAGGCTGATTATGTTATGTTAAGAAAATTACCCAAAAGTGGTCATAATTTTGTATTTATCCCCAAATCAAGGAACCCAATAGCTTCGATTACTGCTTGAATTGGAAGGTGACATGTTTGTGAAGATTACTCGATATTCAGAAGTTTGAAAATATTAAACACTTGAACGTAATGAGCAAAATTAAAACATCGTCGGAGTACACCATAAACAAAGTTGATTATTTCAATATTTTACTATGACACTAAGGAAACCAATTATTTGAAAAACATCCTCATCTTATGAGCTATCTAAAGAACTAGCAACGATTTCAAAAATATTGAGAGATGCCCGTCAATTGTTTGATAAAGCTGGCAAAGGTGGAAAGCCATAATTGTTTACATCGTAATACTTTTCTGTTCGAGGTTTTATTGTAACTACGAACCTCTGCGCTCGATATCGTTACTGATTTCGCCTCCAATTCTCAGTGATAGTTCATTATGAGAGTTTTGTTAAATAAGTCCCAACACTTCTGCTTAGGCAGCCAGCTGCTAGTTAACTAAATTAAATGGAAGATCATGAGATTCAAATTTATTTCTAACCGATTTCTAAAAGAGGGAGGTTATCAGTTCGCCTGTATATACAGGATTAATGTTTCAAGTCAGCATGGATGACCAAATCCGAAACTATAGGTAATACCGAAAAATTCTTAAAGGTGACTCCTTTAAGAATTTTTAAGGATCGACACTTATGCGGGAGAAACGGCGGGGCGTAGCTAGTAATATTATAAATGCGAAAGTGTGTCTGTTTGTCTGTTACCTCTTCACGCTTAAACCGCTAAACCGATTTAGAGGAAATTTGGTGTAGAGATAGTTTGAGCCCCGGGAAAGGACATAGTTTTTATCCCGATATTCCCACGGGAAACCTATGCGGGTGAAACCGCGGGGCGCTGCTAGTAATTAATAAAACTTCTTTCTTTTAGAAATCAGCACGACACACGTTACTGACAGTCGGAATGGAAGGCGTATACGTGTTGAAGATGGCCATGATTTCTCCCCAGCCGGTCAAAGCTGTGGCAAGCATAGAGATGCCGGGACCTTCCGGATATCTATCAGTTGCCATCTGGCCACTTCTACCGGTGAGTTTTGGTGATACACACAATTGCTACAAGGTTGACAAAACAGAAAAAGCATGCACAGGTTTTTTAGAACATTATTAAATTGTAATTGAAAAATCATGGACGGAAATTAAGTTTATAAAATGAACCTTAATTATCAAATGGAAAACATCTTACAATTTCATTTGCTACATCAATAATAGTCCTCCAGACCGGAGACCAGCCTTCGGCGCGGGAGATATTAGTGTGTTGAGTTAGCACCTCAGGCGCAGCACACGGCGCCACGTGCGCGCGAGGCTCGGGGGTGTTACACCGCCAACTTCCAAACTCCGGGCTGTTACTAAGAAATTTGTAATGGAATAAAAACTTTTTAACAAAAAAAAACCGACTTCCAAAAAAACACTACAAAGTGAATAATAACTTTAATTTCGGAAGTCGGTGGCTTTGGATCTTTATTTTAGTTTTTTGCCACCGACTTCCGAAATTAAAGTTATTTTTCACTTTGTAGTGTTTTTTTGGAAGTCGGTTTTTTTTTTGTTAAAAAGTTTTTATTTCTCGCTTTTTAGTGGGTCTGCTTGTAATTTATCTAAGTTACAATAGCCTAGTGTCAACTTGCTCATCGCCTTTTACAAAATATTGTTTTTCCCGATGCAGGGACGTTAATTGTTCAGGAGTTCTCCTGCGAATTTCACCATTCGCATTGTGATGAGCATAAATTGCTTAGAAACCATATTAAAGTAATCGAAATCGCAACCCGTGAAATACTTATAATTGAGTAGTTCCGGTGGCCATCTGTGGTCTTCATCGTCAGTTCCACTTCACCAAATGGTGCTTTCCGAGAGCAAATGCACGAGTTACTATAAAAAAATACCCAAATCGCTATAGGTGTGCCTATAATACTTGAAGAGTTCCTTCGATTTCTCCAAGATCCCATCATCAGATCCTGACCTGATGACAATGGGACCAATCTGAAAGTATATACTTTCAAATAAAAGAAGAATTTTCCAAATCGGTTTATAAATGAGTAGAGTACTGCTGAGGTAACAAACATAAAAAACAACTGAAGTGAAAACCTCCTCTTTTTTTTGAAGTCTGTTAAAAACCCAATAACACTTAACCCTACCCGGGAATTGAACCCAGGACCCCACACTACGTCATCATTTTTTCCCGCAGCCGTGAGGCACACGTTCCTGCTAATTTCTTACATCGGACTTTACCCTTTTTTATTTGATTTTTATCTGATGTACGAGTATGTCTCTGGTGTCCGTGCCTCGGAAAGCACGATAAGCCGTTGGTCCCGGCTGTCATTCGTGGATCTTTGACAGTCGTTACGGGTAGTCTCAGAAGCCCGAAAGTCTGACAACCAGTCTTACCAAAGGGTATCGTATTACCCAGTAACTGGGTTGTGCAGATCAGATAGGCAGCCGCTCCATGTAAAATACCGGTATTCAGCTGCATCCGGTTAGACTGGAAGCCGACCCCAACATGGGAAAAGGCTAGGCAGATGAGGCAGATGATGTATGTCTCTGGTGTACCTACTGTGTGTATTTTAGTCTGTGCTAAATAAATGTATTTTCTTTCTTTCTTTTCTTTCTATCAACAGCCACAATATAATGCAGTTTTGCTATGGTTGACTCTACGTCTTTTTGTTCTCAGTTCTACGGCGTGATGTGTGGCGTCTACACCCTGCTATGCACCGGTTGGCTGTTGGTGTGCTGGCTACAATGGCGCGACCTACTCCGCATACAGTACTGGATTGGAGCCCTAGCGCTCCTGGGCATGGTTGAGAGCGCCATTTACTACGAAGTTTACTCTTCTATTAATAGTTCTGGGTGAGTGTGTGTGTACTTATGGTTCTGAAGGCGTTTGTGTATGGGCAATAGATTGCTGAAAAGCTCGGGTTTCCCTACATATCTGCTATAAAAAGACCCATCACATAGCTCTTATCTACGCGTTTTATTCATCAAACTAAGTAACATTGAGCAAAGAATATTTCTGGGCGGAAAATTTTATTTTTGTTGTGAAAAATCGTTGTTAAGGGGGAAGCGCTAAGGTAGCCCGCGAAATTCAAATTTTCTTACGTTTTTTGCAATTTGCTGGTCAGTATTAAGTTGTACGTTGATTAAAATATGATTCGCGACCGTTTAACAAATATGTATTTACAGAATTATAATCATTAGAATCAGTAATACAACTTGTTACTTTAGTATAATCCTAAAACGTCAAGATTTCATGAATTTATTACAGTTGCATACAAGACTTTATCTACACCCATGGTATGAATCCTCTATAAAGGTTCTGAAACAGTTTTTTTGCAATACTAATTACTAATATCGAACAAAAGTGGCGGCCGGCGGGATACGACGTGAATTCGAATAACCTATAAGTTCTTTTTTTTAATTAATTACGGCGTTGTGGTAGTGAAACACTAGTGCATGGCAATGTTCTTTTTTTGAAAACGAGTTGCGTAATGAAATTTAGTACAACATTATAACACCCGTATAGATGATAATATTATGGTTACTATGACACTGGTTGTTTTAATGTTGGCAGTAAGTTAACTGTTTCAGAAGCTTTTATAGAGGATTTATAGCATGAGTGTATATGTTATGGACTAAGTAATAAATACGGGCATTTTTCATAATGCCCGGGCATTATGAATAATAACAAGCTACTTAGAGCGAAAAAAATTATTATAATTTGAACTTCCTTATTTATCACATTGCCTTGACATTATAAATATTGCCGTGTGGTCTTTGGAAATTTTTGTATTTTCGTTCGCTCAATCTTGCATTCTATGTCGACGGAGCCCCGCCGCTTTGCGGGGCTCCTATTTCTGTGTAAAGGGTTTAAAGTAACCTAACCAAACGTAACCTCGGGGTGCCCTTCGCTCGCTCTTGCATCCTACGTCGCCTATCGACCGACCCAGTCGAATTAAGACGTCTAGTCAATTTAAGTTTTTATTATCATAGGTCAGCAGAGTGTCTATGAATAGAAAGATTTGATTTTATTCTTTTATTTCATTATTTACATATTATAAATTATATTTTTAAATATAAGCATATAAAATATATAAAAACATTTAAAAATATAAAAAATAGTAGCCCACCGGTATCGGGAACAGGGTCCAAGCTACCGGCGGTCAGGGCTCCAGAGAGAGGAACCTCCTGACAATGCGGGCCGTGTCCAGAAGTACCGCTTTCTGAATCAAGCCCTTGATCCAGCTGCCCAACGAGTCATTATTTTATTTATTATTAAAGTGCCCGGGCATTTTAAATAATGGCCTAATAATCACTTGGTCCATGACATATATAAAGGTGGTTTAAAGTATAGTAACTAATAAGGTTTCAAACTTATTTACTCACGTGACGTGGCCGTGGGTCGCAGTGGACGATCCCGCCAATCCTAACTAATATTAAAATGCGAAAGTATGTTTGTTTGTTACGTTTTTACGCCTAATCCACCTAACCGATCATCCTGAAATTTTGCATATAAGTACGTTGTCAGGTGTACAGAAATGGACATAATACCTTTCATCCCAAAAAAAAGTGCTGTTCCCGAGGAAAACAACAATAACGTTATTATGATAATAGATGGCGCCACATGTCTATTGAACTTTGTCACATTATTTAAATCTGAGGCGGTACGAAGTTCGCCGGGTCAGCTAGTATTTTTATACACTGCGAAGCTAAGTACTCGTGCGTAGCTTAGCTTAGTGGGCTGCTGTGGAGAGACACCTTTATATTTCATCGTCATCATCATATTTTAAACCTGTCAACTAATACCGATTTCAGGAGAGATACATAATATGAAAAACAAAGTGTTTTTTTTTCTAAGTTTTAGTTTTTTTTTTTTTGTTTTACAGTTATTTCAATGCTGGAGTGTACATGTTTGCTGAGTGGATATCGGTCGCTAAGAGAGCATTAGCGAGAATGCTAGTCATCATCGTATCGTTAGGATTCGGTATCGTCAAGTAAGTGCTCCTAATCTGCATTCGCGATTTATTTGCCAAAAATGTAAACAAATATGAGTTTATGGAAAAATAACTTTTAAATCCTACACAATAAAGTTCAGTTTACGCTACAACTTCAAACTTTTTTATAACTTTTTCAATAATGCTAATCACTCTGAAATCAACTTAATTAAGTACCTACCATTAAAATAAAGTTGATATTTGTTTAACTTGAAATAATATTAATTAGAAACATAAGTTTGAATAGAATTTGTATAAATTTTCCTCTACCTATCCTTTTCACCTAGCTAAATAAATTATTCTAACGCCCACTTGCACCATAAATCACTAAACGAATTTAAAACATCATTCTGTTTTTATCAATCGTTTATTTATTTATTTAATAAGGCTTTTCAACTATACGCATACACAGCATTAACCCAGGGTCGTTGACATAATAATTGATCTCGCATGTATTTAAATTATAGGAAAGCACGACACTATCAAATCAATTAGCGTACTAGTACAGACGCCAGCACATCAACCTACTACAATCTGTCAAATTTCTTTAATAAATTTTCAACTTTATTGCTGAAGGCTAAGGTTCAAAATTGATTGGGGAAATCTGACAGTTTCGCGTAGGTTGATGTGCTGGCGTCTGTACATCATACAATAATTAGAAAATTAAATACTAAAACAATTTAAAAAAAGAAGAGAGAGTATTTGAAGATGATAGAATGAGATTTTAAATATGTTTAGCACTAAACGAATATAGTAATTTGAGGCGCAAGTGAGCCTAAATCTGTGATATTAATGTCAAAGCGGGATTGAAGTAGGTATTTATCTACTAATCGACCTTATTATAACAGCATATCAAACTAAAGTCAAAAATCAGAATCTAACATTCAAACCATTTCGTCAAGCTTTTCTATTAATGGTTTAATCGTAAAATATTTCTGTGATACATTGTCATAAACTGAAAAAAATTTGACAAGACGTACCATCAATAAGAAAGAAGAACTGCAAAAGTACATTTCGTAACATCGAACATATCCCAATGTCAGGTTCCTACCTAATCGACATACATAATATAAAGCCTTAGGGGCCGTCTCCACCCACGAGCGAGAGAATCGCGGCGATATTATCGTCGTGCCACGTATTTCTATACACTCCCTTAGAACGTGTCTCGCGATATCATCGCGGCGAAATTGGCACGATGGCACGGCGAGACTATCGCCGCGATTCTCTCGCACGTGAGACGGCACCTTAAGGGCTGATTTTTATTCGTGGAATAAAATTGACGTCTGACAGTTATTGTATAGAAGAACTGTAAAAAATTCAATATTATTCCTCGTATAAAATTATCTGGCGTTGGAAAAATCAGCCCTAAGCCAAATATAGTGAAATGTGTAAGTACCTATATTCTTGCAAATAAATAAATCATTCATTCATTCATGTGGGAATAAAAGGGCTGAAGACAGAGGAAAAGCACAACGAACACAGATAGACTGGTTTATTCGTTTATAAACTCGTAAAAACCCAAAAAAAAATCTCAGTAAAAAATAACTTCTTTACGTCTTCCTCGTCATTCAAAAAAGCCAACTGTCATTCTCGTTTTTAAATACCTTCCCAACTTCCCAGTCATCCCAAGCATACGTCTTTGGCATACTTCATCTGTCTCACTTACACCTTAGCATTCAGCTCTTTCACATAGTCATACATTCAACAGCGGTCCATTCCTACATTCGTTACATTGATTCTAACACAAACATTTTCGTTCAGGCCCCGACTAGGCCCGGCACTGCAACGAGTAGTAGGCACGGGTGTGTTATGGGGCATCCTCGCCGGAATCGACGCTTGGCTGCGACTTCATCACAAGACTAACGACTCCAATAGCTACCTGCTACTGTCAGAAGTACCGCTGTCACTGCTCGACAGTGCTATTTGCTGGTGGGTGTTTGTCTCACTCGCACAGACTATGAGGACGCTGCAGCTGAGGAGGTTAGACATATATTTTCTTAAATAAATATAACTGAAAACAGTCATAGTCAATGTACCCCCTGCCATTTTGGTATATTATATGAATGGCCAATACATTTCACGTGGGCTATTCTAAAACTAAATAGCTTTGTATATTTCAATCAAATAATCAATGTGTCGTCATTAGAAAGATTGTAGAGTCCGTCTCGCGAGAAGTCCCGCGGCAATAAGTGGAACTAATTTATCTAAACATATAAAAATCTCGTGTCACAGTGTTTGTTATCGAACTCCTCCGAAACGGCTTGACCGATTTTTATATTTTTGTTTGTGTTTATTTGGTAGGTAGATTATTTTTTCCCGACTGCGCCAGAAGGAGGGTTATGTTTTTCTACCCCTAGATGATAAGGGTAGCTCTCCAGATTTTTTTGGAATCGAAACTTACGCTGGTGAAACCGCGGGGCGCAGCTATGTTATTATATAGTTAGCAACATTCCTACAACGACACACTCCAACCTCATGCAACTTTTTCTATGTAAGATTAAGATTTCTATTTAAAATTATAAGATTTGGGATGCGTAAAGAAGCCTCCTCGTGTAGCGCAGTTTGTTCCGCCAGTTACTCAACTGAACCGAGCGCTCGGCACATCCTGAACAGTCACACCCAACACCTTATTTTAATTCTTCCTTTGCGGTAGTAGGGCTAACGCCCGCCTGGTTAGCGACCACCCTCCCACCGGAGTGCGGCGTCAAGCAGCCTGCTGTGTTTCGTCGATGCGTGGGAGTTCCAGTGCCTTAGGCATCTTCTGGGCACGCTCGTTCCATCATAGACCTCATCCATCAGGCGTGATCGAGTTCAAGAGCGGGCCCATTCAGCAATAAAAAAAAAAGATTGTGCCTTTTTTATTACGTCACACGACAGTGGCGTCGCGTCTAGATTTCTTTCGTGAGACGGACTTTAAGCATCTTTTTTCCAATTAAACCAATAAAATATCTGAAGTTGGTAAAATCATCCCTTAATTTATTAAGACTATAGAAAGTATTAATGTAATGCTCGTTTTCACTAACACTAGACGATACCTAAATGAAAACGCGTTGTTGGATTTTCAACTTTCAGCGCTGAGCCGAGCATTGAAGATCCAACAGCGCGATCATTCCTCGTTAGGCATTACCTTGATCGTTCTTATTGTTGCAGAAACAACATAAAGTTCTCGTTGTACAGACATTTCACGAACACGCTGATATTCGCAGTGATATCATCTGTGGTGTTCATGCTATACTCAATCAAGTTATACAGAGTGCTTCCTTGTATTACAGTAAGTATCCACAGTGGTAAAATTACATTTTGATATACATATGCAATGACAAATGCTGACTTGTTTCAAACGACGATTTTCGACACACTTAAAAAAAAAACGATCAAGAGCTAGTCGGACTCGCGCACCGAGTTTTCCGTACTACCATACTAATGTTTTTAAATTTTCATCGGCGAGGCCTATAATCGTCAGAGAATTTTAACACTGCGCGCTGCGGTGTAGAATATTGCAGTTTAAGGTCAGCGCCATCTCTTGACCGATAGTGGAACTAATGTAACATTTGTTGATGATTTCTGAAAAGCGTGCTATTTAGAGACATCGTTTTATTTTTCCTGTAATCTTTACATAAACATCTATCACATAGAATCATTTCATATTTTTCTCTATGGAAACTTCGGAGATAAGGGGGGGGAGGGGGGGGGACCGGAGTCTGGATTCACGCCCGCTTAATGACGTCCAACATAATAGGGGGCGAGCCTATTACCATCAACCAGAATATTATATCTGGCGAAATGTGGGTGTACTATAGGTACACTTCTGCGTAGCCCTTCGGATATTACATGCGTGATGTTTTGTGTTAACTGAGAATGTTTTCAGGACTGGAAGGACGTATGGATGGATGAGGCATACTGGCACATTCTGTTCGCCAGTGTACTGACAGTCATCATGGTGCTGTGGCGACCAACGAACAATAACCAACGATATGCCTTCACACCCCTCCTCGACAATGCTGATGACGACGAAGGTAAGGCTCTAGTAGAATTTACTAGTACTTAAGGGGGAGCGCTAATTCAAATTGTCTTACGTTTTTTGCAATTTGGTGGTCAGTATTAAGTTGTACGTTGATTAAAATATGATTCGCGACCATAACAAATATGTATTTACAGAATTATAATCATTAGAATCAGTAATACAACTTGTTAAGTTAGTATAATCCTAAAACGTCAAGATTTCATGAAATAGTCATTCAGTAGGATTACTTGGTCTTAGAGTTGTGTTGATGACTTTTTATGATTATAATTCTGTAAATACATATTTGTTACGGTCGCGAATCATATTTTAATCAACTTACAACTTAATAGGGCGCTACGGTGAGAGAGGGCGCTACGGTGCGCACATAAACAAACAGCTCCGTATCATCATCAGCCTATAGCAGTCCACTGCTGGACATAGGCCTCTCCTATTGCACGCCATTCAACTCGATTTTCGGCAACTCTCATCCAGCTGCTACCAGCCAGCCTGCGAAGATCGTCGCTCCACCTAGCCTGAGGGCGTCCCACGCTACGTTTACCGATTCGCGGCCTCCACTCAAGAACACGTCTACCCCAGCGGTCATCGGTTCTACGGCTAATATGGCCGGCCCATTGCCACTTCAGCTTGCTTATTCTGTGAGCTATGTCGACAGCTTTGGTTCTCTGCCGGATCACCTCGTTGCGGATTCGATCCCTCAGAGAGACCCCAAGCATAGCCCGTTCCATAGCTCGCTGAGCGACCTTGAATTTATGGACCAGCCGTACCGTGAGTGTCCACGTTTCGGCTCCGTAAGTCATAACTGGCAGGACGCACTGATTGAAGACCTTAGTCTTTAGGCTCTGTGGAATACGCGACGAGAAGACTCGACGAAGCTTCCCAAACGCTGCCCAGCCCAGCTGAATCCTTCTGCTAGCCTCCCTCTCAAAGTTGTTTTTACCAAACTTCAGAGTTTGCCCGAGGTAAATGTATTCTTGAACAACCTTGAGAGCACCGCCATTGACAGCAATCGGTCCCGGGGTTACGTGTTCGTTGAACATAACCTGGGTTTTGTCCAAGTTCATCCGGAGACCAATGCGTGCAGAAGAATCAACTAGGCCGTCCAGCATTTGCTGCAGGTCCTGCACCGATTCAGCCAGTATAACGATGTCATCCGCAAATCTCAAGTGTGAGATGTACTCGCCGTTGATGTTAATGCCGCGCCCATCCCAGTCCAGCGTCCTAAACATATCCTCCAATGCGTTAGAGAACAATTTCGGGGATATTACGTCCCCTTGTCTTACCCCTCGACGCAGGGGGATATGTTCAGTTCGCTGGTCCTGAGTTTGGACGGTCATTGTCGCGTTTTCATAAAGACATCTCAGCACTTGGATGTATCGCCAGTCGACTTGGCATCGCTGCAGAGACTCCAAAACAGACCAGGTCTCGATAGAGTCAAAAGCTTTCTCATAGTCCACAAAGGCAAGACATAGGGGTCGATTATACTCTTCGGACTTCTGTATAATTTGTCGCACAGTGTGGATGTGGTCTATGGTGCTAAATCCTCCTCGAAACCCGGCCTGCTCCGGTGGCTGAAACTCGTCGAGTCTTCGCGCTAGACGATTCGTGACGACTCTTGAAAACAACTTATATACGTGGCTAAGGAGCGAAATGGGTCTGTAGTTCTTTAGAAGGGTCTTATCACCCTTCTTAAAGAAAAGAACGACCACGCTCCTTCGCCACGCTTCTGGAGTTCTCCCAGAGAACAGGACCGCTCCGTATAATAAACTTATAAAAAATAGTTAAAGTGATCATTTAATAATGATATAGTGTTTTAGTGAATACTCTTATGACATATAGTGAGTGTAATTGAAGATCTTGCGAAATATCCAGATAAACGGAAAAAAACTGTTAAAAAGTGCCGGGAAAAATAACGAACTTTGAATTTAAAAATACAGTACTTACAAAACGATTGAGCTACTTCCTTCTTCATTCCACAACAAAGAAGGAGGAAAAATCCCAAAAGGTACATAATAAATACCAATTATATAATAATTTACAATTTAAAACAAAATCTCAATATTATCTCGATTGTTTGGCTTCATTCAACGCCATCTATCGACAACATATGGACAACAGACAATAAATCGGATAACTCTCGCTACTAGACACTTAACTAGAGAGAGGCCGTAACTAGTAGTAAATTAGAAGTAATTAAACACTTCACGAGATGGCGCCTACTCCACTTTGCTCAGGATGTCAACAAAAAGTACCGATAAGAGAAAATCTAACTTGTTCGCTGTGCAAGTGCAGATATGATTTAGAATGCGCTGGCGTCTCTAAAGATTATTATACCAAATCAATGACCTTAGAACATAGAAAGTCTTGGAAATGTCAGACTTGCGTTTGCAAAATACCAAAAACAGGCAACACTGACACACCAATACGCTCTGCGAGGGACCCAGATTGCACCCAGTACCCAACTACACCAATAGAGAGAAACAATATCACCATGAGGAAAATAGTAATAAACCCAAATGATGACACGACTTGCTCTGACGACCTGAGTTTTATAGGAGATACTTTGCGAACTCAAGAAAATACTGATACTTTTAAAGATACACACACCCAACTATCGATGCACAGTTTAAGCGAATTAATAGTACTGCGTTTGAAAGAAAATAACAAATCTATAATAGAAGAACTACAAAGTACAATACAAACTGAAATAAAAAAAGCTATTGCCGAATTAAGACAAGATTTTGATTTGAAAACTAGTGATTTAACCATGCAAAATAACGAAAGAAAACTAGAAATAGAAACAATTAACACCAAAATAGAAAGTCTTCGTATTGAAAATGAGGCACTTAAGAAAGAAATAAAGGAATTATCAATCCATCCATGCAAATTGCCACACACTCCTGAAATAAATCATAAAAAAATTGTACTATATGGTCTCACTGAGTACTATAAAGAACCCCAAAACGAACTTTATAACAGACTTATAGAACTATTCCGAGATATTGCTAACGTAGACCTATCAGGGTACGTTGAAGACATGTATAGAGTGGGAAGAAAAGGCTTAAAGAATAGGCCGCTGGTTATTGAGTTGCTCAGCAAAAGATTGACTAAATACATCGTGAACAGCAGCCAATATTTTCAAGGAACTGGATTGTTTATATCTGAGTTTTTAGATGTAAATGCACGGAGGGAGAGAGCACAACTGAGAGACGAATTACTTAAGGCCAGGACAAATGGCCTGCATGCAATTATAAGAAATAACATATTATACATAGACGGAAAACCTACTAATATTAAAGAAAACCAAAGGAAAAATCAACAAATAAACTCGAGCTACCAGGAAAATGATATAATAACGATGAGCAACATTGACCAACTTTGCCACACATCAAAAACGGATGAAACTGAAAATTATACATTTCGTAAATAATATTGATAATGACACACCGTTTAATATACTGTTCCAGAATTTTCAAAGCCTTTACAATAAACAGGATATTCTCGAAGTTTTCATTAGTCAAAATTCAACATACAAAGCAATAGGTATCTCGGAAACCTGGCTTACGCAAGAAAAGCTGGATATGACTCAGTTTAGTGGATATAAATTCGCAGCATCTTACTGCCGCAGCACTCGAACAGGTGGAGGAGTATGTATCCTACTTCAGGATCATATAGACTGCATCCAGAGAAACGACATTACGAACATGTCTATAGAATATGTTATAGAGGTATGTGCTACTGAATTACCTAAAGAAAATCTGTTAATTATAACCATGTATTGGAATAAAAAACAAGAAGAAACATTCTATCAACAAATACAAAAAGTTCTAAGATATGTAAACATCAAATACCCTACGCTTAATGTTATTATAGGAGGCGATTTTAATATAAACATCCTGTCTGATAACTTAAAATCGAACCAATTTTTAAACATTATGCAGGAATTTAGATTCACACAGCACATAAAAACCCCGACACGCATAACACCTACTACAAAAACATGTTTAGATCTCATATTCACAAACTTTAAATATAACGATATGTACACAACGGTAGAAGAGTTAGGTTTTTCTGATCACAATAGTATAATTCTACATTTAAACATACCTAAGCAAACAAAGAAAACAACTTGGTACACAAAAAAAAGGCGATTCAATAATACAAATATGTTAAAATTTCAATCAAAATTACAAGAAATAAACTGGAACGATATAATAACGGCTGATAAAAATATTAATGAAAACTATGAAGCTTTTAACAAAATTCTAATTAACATCCTAAATCAATGTATCCCATTACAAAAATACAAATTAAAAACAAATTATAATAAATACTGGCTAACAAAAGGTATAAAAAACTGTTGCAAAAATAAAAGACTATTGAAGATACTAATTACTAAAACAAACAACCCTATATTAACAGAATATTACAAGAAGTATGAAAAAATATTAAAGAAAACTGTAGTGACAGCAAAAAAACAACACTTTAAACATAAAATGATAAAATCAAACAATAAGGTTAAAACAATGTGGGGAATAATAAATGAACGGACAAACAAAAAAATGAGACGCGAAAACCAGAATGTAACTCTACAAACAAACAATAATAATACGACTTCAGAGCCCAAAGAGGTAGCTAACATCTTTAATCATTTCTTTGCTTCTATTGGGAAAATTAGTACGAGCCCATCTGGCAGTAAACCAAAAGGAACACCTGCAATGTCTACAGCAGAGAATTCGATCTTTCTGAGTCCAGCAGATCCTTACGAGGTGAATGCATTAATAAAAAACCTAAAAAATAAGTCGAGCTATGGCGTCGACGAACTCCCACCTACATTACTGAGACAATGTGCAGATGAATTAACTTTTCCATTCTACAAACTGATAAATCAATCTTTCGAGGAAGGTGCTTTTCCTAACCTCTTGAAAAAGGCCCTTATAAAGCCAATACACAAGAAAAATGCAAAAACTGACCCAAATAATTACCGCCCCATCGCTCTCCTACCAACTGCATCAAAAATATTTGAAAAAGCCATGTGCAACCGTGTCTATGCTTATTGTGAAAAATACAATATATTTAATGACTGTCAAAATGGCTTCAGAAAAAACCGATCCACAATCCTCGCCATCTATAAATATATACAAGAAGCCCTTGATATCATCAACTCCAAAAAATATGCAATAGGATTACTGCTTGATATGACAAAAGCATACGATAAAGTACAATTCAACATCTTATTAAACAAACTATATGGCATAGGGATCCGTGGAAAATGTCATGAATGGTTCACATCGTATTTACAACATAGAGAGCAATTAGTGGAATTAGAGTATTTTAACCAAAAAACTAACGAAATAGAATTGTTCCGATCCGAAAACATACCAATTAACGCTTCAATCCCACAGGGTAGTGTAATAGGCTGCTTCCTATTCTTAGTTTACATAAACGATCTCCCGAAGCATATCAGTGAACCTTGTGTTTTGTTTGCGGATGATATATCCATTCTTGCCTCATGCGAAACTAATATCAACCTTAATGCTAAATTAAATTCAATACTTGACGCTACAACTCATTGGATGATGGAACATAACCTAGAAATTAACTATAACAAAACAAAAATAATGACATTTCACCCACGACAAAAAAAACCTATACAAATAAACTTCAGTTTCAAAAATTACAAGTTAGAAATAGTAAATAAATTCACCCTATTAGGACTAGACATAGACACACACATAAATTGGAAGTCGCATATCCAAAAATTAAAAGCAAAATTATCAAAATTTTCGTACGCCCTTCGGGAAATCAAAAAAACTACAGACATGAACACTGCATTAGTAACTTATTACGCATATGCCTACGCATGGCTTAAATACGGTGTCATATTATGGGGTAATAGCACAGACGCAACCACACTATTCACTCTACAAAAAAAACTTATTAGAATTCTAGTCAATATTGAACAAACGGATAGCTGTAAGCCCCACTTCCAGGATCAAAAAATTTTAACCCTACCGTGTCTCTACATTTTTGAACTCTGTAAATTTGTACGAAGATACCCGGAATTCTACACAAAAAGAGAAGATATACAAACTAAATTTACTTTAAGACATAAAAATAGATTAAACATACCTACATCCCGATTAAAAATGCACTCCTCAAGTACCTATGTCATGTCGATAAAAATATATAACAAGTTACCAGAAGAAATAAGAAATATAAAAAAATACAATATTTTTGTTAAAAAAATAAAACTATTTCTATTAAACAAAAGCTATTATAATATAAAAGAATACTTAAATGAAAGATTATAATTGCAATAAATACATTTTAAATATATACACGCGTATATTTATCAAGAAGATTATTTAACTAAATATAACATAACTACTAAATACACAATAAGTAAATTATAAAATGTTACCTACCTACTGTATCTATAAATTGTTTCTAATAGTGATACTCGTAAACCGATCTCTTTACTAATAATTGTAATCTTAAAATATGATCTCTTATTAAATAAGTGTTTGTGATAATATTACCTAAGTAATTACATATAACTTTATCTAAATGTAATAATAGTATTTTAAGAAAATAGCTACCTACTTATATATACTTCTACTTATATATTCAGTTTTCATGTATAATTTTATTTTAACTTTAGTTTCTATGATTTAGATTTTTAACTATGCTATGTATCAAATATAAATTTTTGCTGTGCCCTAACAGGGTCTACAACGGCTCTTAGCTCTAAGCCTTTTGTAAACATCTTTTGTACCTTGTGGAATGCAAAATAAATGAATATGAATATGAATAATACTGATCAGCAAATTGCAAAAAACGTAAAAAAAATGAATTTCGCGGGCTACCCTGGCGCTTTTGCCTTAAACCAGCAGTGTTATATGATGGCGCCTGTGACACCTTACAAATGATAAAAATATAGCTTATTCATTCGATGAATTATACAGAGTCAAATTAAATTAATCTTGCACTTTTTATCCTCAATAATCACCACATTGGCTTGAATAATGTTTAAAATAATCAGTCGTTACTTTCAGCGGCGGCCCTAGATGTTTTTTTAGGCGGTGTAGAATCCCTCTATCTCGTCTGTGGCATCCATTGTTCGCGAATCGCCACATCCGTGGCAGCCATATTGCGCGAACCGCCCCGTGTGTGGCGGACTCAGGGTGGTCGGGCGTATATCGGCGCAGGCGAGCTTAGAAACGTTAACCGTTGTTCGGTCGTTTGAGAGACATGACAAGTGATGGTTCATGGTATGCCATCCTTGTTCTTTCCCGTATACTTTGTGCAAGTTAGAGCAGCGTAGATACAGTACAGAATAAAATATCGGTAATTATTTACGTCATAGACCGCGGTATCAACCCGTGACTCCCTCACAGATGCGACGTTTTTGACATGAATCAACCCGTGATTCACTCACAGACGGTAGACTATGTACCACGTTCATATGATATATGCATACGCAGTTGCTTACACGGCTTAACCTCTCACGTTTGCCCGCCTACCTGTCAAAACACCCCACGCGTCGGAGTAGTTGAATGGGCGCAGTAAAGCCATTGTTTTAACAATGACAATAGAATAATGACACTGTTGTGTACACTTGGTGTACCGTTGACGTTTCGAGCACTTTCTCTTATGTACACTTGGTGTACACTTCTGAGGGGTTAATCGGACGTTACATAGACTAGCTGTGCCCGCCACTTCGTGCGCGTGGACTTAGATGTATCTCAGCCTGTAATTGTACATAGATTATATAAATAAATAGTTTTAAATATATGTAACAAATATGTAGGTTTATCTGCGTGACAAGGACAGTGGAATCTGTCGAGCGTGACGTGATAGAAGTTGTCCTGCTCGCGTTAAAAAAAATGTTGCTCATTCCGTGTGCGTAGTGCATAAGGAATGGATTCTGTCGCGTTCGACAATGCCACTGTGCTTGCTCTCTTGTCCTGTTGAGGTAACAAGTAGTAAAGATGAGAAATAATAACTATCAGTAATTTAGTTTGACAACTTTTATTTACACAGCAAACCCTAGATTGCTTCATTTCCTTGCTTTTGCGCTAGCAAATTTTGAATGAATTCAGAATAATTTTGCTTTTGGGCAATTGTATTTTCTATGGGCAAGAGTCCAAGGTCCGACAATCTTTCCTGACACACAGTAGAACGTAAATAAGTTTTTATAAGTTTTAATTTACTGAAACTTCGTTCAGCAACAGTTACAGGTATAGTTAGCAAGATACGGTGCTGTCCATACATTTGGAAAAATGTCCTGCCAATCATTATTTTTATAAGTCGGAGCACTTTAAGGGGCTCTGCTGATTGATCTTTTAATACTTAATGGTTTTAAGCTCATAAATTCCTCAACCAATTCACAACCAGACACGTCACATTTTTCTCCAGCTGTCAAACTGACTTTGCAAATCAGCACAAGCTTTTCCATCATGGATCTTTCATATTGTGTAAAAATGACCACGTACCATTGAATTTTAACAGTTGTTGAAATCGAGTGACCAATGCACATTCAATAGTATCAATCATAGGGTAGAAAACATTCATTTTAAACTACTCTTCAGGATCAGTTGGTGTCTCATCTACGGTTCAATAATCAAATAACGGATTATTTTTCCGGGTTCGGGTTTGTTTAAAAATCGACACCCTAATTGCGTAACACACTATTCCTCTCAATTTGAATCATTTTTCAATCAAGCATATTTCTAATCCATTGCTCCATGTGTTCGAAAAATGTGTCCGCTTAACAACGCAATGAATGTTGTTGAACTGTCAAAATGAAACCCATCGCTACTGATTGTGTGTTACGCCATTACTCTGCAGGTCTATCTCAGCCTTAGATGCTATTTCTTTAGCTGTTATTAAAGTAGATGAAAAGCCTCGGTACTGTTTCTCAAATTCGGAGCAATTTCGTAGCAATTGCGACGCGTTTGATATATCCATAAATTCAGCCTACATAGCCTTACTTACAATGTTTACTTGAAACAATATGTCATACCAAGCCACCACTGTAACTATGCTTTGCTCCGTTTGCGCGCCCAAAAAATCGTCGCGTCTCGGTCGATACTCCGCGTTTCGCGCTTTATAGTAAGTTACTATCATCGGTCATCGAATAGTTACTATTAGTAGTATTATCGTATTATTTGTATTAGTAACTATTCAATGACTGGTTCCGGTGCCGTCGCACCGCTCGCACCGCTCTAGGGTCGCTACTGGTTACTTTTATACTCCATCAAATAGTATAAACACCTGCGTTCAAATCTTAACAATTACGGAGATTTTTATACCGGTAAAACTAGTACCACAAAGTCCACAAACTATCTAAAAACTAATAAAAAAGATTGTCACTTTGACCATTCTTCTTCTACTTCTTAGCGTGTCGATAGCAATCTAAATGTACTCGGCCCAGAATTCGGCTACTTGATCATTTCAAAACCTAGCAAGTGTTCGGAACTCACTAGGTTTTTTAATGGTTGATTGTGTTGTTAATGTAACGCACATTAATAAGAACCATTAACAACCTAGTAAGATGATTTTGCGTTATGTTTTAAATTTTTAATTTTAAACACTTGCTGGGTTTTGATATGGGATAGCCGATTTGTTCAATAGACATTCATTATCCATAATAAAATACTGCTATTTATCTTAACAGAAGAGGAAGAACAATTCGTGAACGACGCGTACGGCGTGAAAATGCGCGGCACAAACTCTTCGACCGACCTGGGCGACGCAAGAGAAAGAGAACAAGACCAAAACAACAGTTTGGACTCCGACCTACGCTGGGTGGAAGAAAATATTCCCGCCAGCACGTTACCACTACTTGACTCCGACGAAGAAATCATTAATACCAAATTTGAAGTGTCCAAAATGCAGTAATTACTTATAGTTTGGTCCATACGGTTTATAATAATGTTATAACCTCGGAATATGACTGAATGAATTCGTAAAACCTTCTGGAATGTGTGGTTGTAACTACATGAAAACTAAATACTATAAAAAGTTTGCATTTTTTTACCGCCGATTTTTTTTTTGTCTTCCAGTAATGTGAATTATTCTTGTTTTTTTCGGAGAACTTTTGTTAGAAAATCGTTGCTAAGTAACAATGGACAGAAAACACAATATTTAGAAAAAAATGTCACTGGGTCGTTTTATGTTAGTATAAATAAAATTAAAGTCCTCCAGACCGTTGTGTTTATGTTAGTTATAATAGTTACATACTTAAAAAAGAAAACACTATTTATATCTAGAATATCGAATCAAATAGTTCAATGATTTAACGTTGATTTGCAATTACCAAAAAATCGACGACGCAAGTGTTATAAAACGCTGTTTATCTCAATATGTTATTAAAACACTAAACGTAAAGAATATTTTAGAATCATCCTAATTTTATCAGCTATCTAACGCGCCTTCAATGTTCAAAAAGTATACAGAGGTACTCTTTAAACGTTTGGCATTGCAAACAAAGGTCCTATACCATTAGTCAAAATTCCGAAGAAATTTTAGCTCTCACAGCGGGCGCTTCACACCACTGTTTCGTGTGGTAGGAGTCGCTGCTAGGGCTGTTTGGCCCCTGTTTTTTGTTCCGGGGTGGAAAATCCTTATGAATGTAGAACTCTTACTGACTAAAATACACCCCGGTGTGCCATCTCACACCTTCGCCGGGGGTCGCGGGAACGTACGATCCTTCCACGACCCCCGACTGGTGCCCGCTGCGGGCCTCCTCGGGTCAGGGGGACCCCCGCGACGGCGGCGAGTGGCGCGCATGTATAGGTCGGAGAAAGCAAAAACAGTATTTTGACAAAAAAAGCAGTACTTATCTATGTGATTTTTTTTTTAAATTCAAAACATAGTTTTTAGAGCTTTTGCCTATCATAATAGGTTCACGTAATTTTTGAATGCTTATTAGGCTCGCCACATTGAAAATTAATTATAAATAAAAGTTATGTTCAAGTTATTTGGATTAACCACCTCACACTTTTGAAAACAGTATATGGATCCTTTTTTATTATCAAGGAGGAAAATAAAGACTGTTATAACAGTATGGTTGGCAACCCTACGAAGTCCCCGAAATTAGGGACCGGTGTTTGGGTGACCCTCCCCCAGTGGGATTGCTCAGTTCGCACAGTTCGCATACGTACGCGCTGGTGGGTTTAGCCTCCCCACCGCGTCCATGTGCTTGTGGTAAGTGTACAGTCCTTTCACAGTTACTTTACCGCTGATTTTTGTGGTCTTTATGGTCGTTGCAATAAGGTTGGTATCATCGTTCATACATCGATGGAGCCATGTCTTTAAAATTAATTTAATTGAATAAGCTTTGTGATTGGTTACCGTTGTAAGATATAAAATAACTTTGAAAGGACTGTTGGAGCGCCCTAAGTGCTTCACGATTCTCGTGCGACCAGTAGGGTAACTATATATATATGTATCGAAAAAAACAAAACAATAGCGGAATTAACTGGCGATATTACGATTAGGAAGAAGAGTGGGGCGCATCTTCGTGGATTGCACTATCTACTATACGTAACACATTAACAGTAGGAATGGCTTTCATTTTGACAGTTCAACAACATGCATTGCGTTATTTACGTTGTTGAGATGACAAATTTTTCGAACGTGTAAAGCAATGGATTAGCAATATCCTTCAAAAGGACTCTGATTGTGATTGATAGTGTGTCACGCAATTGGGAGAGATCCCTTCCCTACTGGAGGAAGGACCTGCAAGAGCCGTGCAAGCAGCGAGGGCGTCGATAATCAGATATAGCCAATAGCGTTGCAAGGTGTGGTATTGTAGTGAGAAGTGAGCGATTTGAGTTGTGTGTACGTTGCTCTTGTGGTTCATCTTTGTGAGTCTTAGTCAAGTTTGGGTGGGCCTATATTAGCTTAGGACGCTTTTTGTGCGGCGGGTGTCGTTTGGTGAGTGTGAAGTTATTTTGTTTGCGGAGTGGGTGCGACTTGCTCAGGCGTAAATACGGGTTATTGCACGACGTCTGACACGATGTCTGATGTAACCCGTGGCGCACCACATGGTGCGCAGCACGAGAGCGCGGCGATCGACACGCCACCACACGGATGGTATATAAATTATAACGAAACTCCTTAGATAAGATGGGTATTGGGTATCGATATTTAAACACGATAAAACCAAAAAAAAGCACATTGGATACGTATATAAGAATAATTTTGATAAACAAAATAAAATAAATAAATATTTATTTGGTTAACGACCGAAGGGCGTAGGTAGTGTAGTTGAAATACCTACCAGTTTAAAAAAAAAACGTGTTTCATTGTGTAATTTTCTCAGACGTGATGTAGGTATCGATATTGAAACAACAAAGCAGAATTTCTTCTAGTAACTTCTACCAGCGGAAGTTGACTCCAAAAATATATTAGTATTTATTTTTTTGGTTTGTTTCTGGCGCGCTGGTGGCAGTGAACGAGGAGCGCGCGGTCTCAAAAATTATGTCTAGGTAGCGATACTGCCGGTCTGCGAAGTTTCGCTACCTAATTTAATTTGACCCTGTATATTATTCATTACTGTTTTCCTATTAGCTGATCATTTTGGCATTATTTGTATTTTCCACTACCTATTTAGAATTTTAGCATTAAGTCTGTCTGTACATATTTCATCATGATTATAACATAAATACTTACTGAAGTATCATCTGGAGTTTCACTTGAATACCCTATCAGCATTACAAAATCATACAACTTACCTCATGGTTTTTAAAGGGTTGTCGATAGCGATCCTAGACGTAGTGAAAGATTACTTTGTAATATTTCGACAATCGTAGTGGTATTCTACTTTCGTTAGCAATTTCAAATATTTAACAAGTATCTCTGAATATTATTTGGGCATTCATGGCTCTTTGGATAGCTGGTTAAATAAAGACGTTATTATAATAGTCTCTACGTAAGTGTTCAAACACAGTGGGAGCGGATGCGCGCCGCGCCGCCCGCTTGTCCCGCTGCGGATACCGCGCACCCGCGCCGCTGTAAATATGTTCACACGCAGAAGAAAGCTGTGTGTTAACGACACCCGCTTGCGGATTCCGCCGCCCGCGTCGCTCCCACTTCACACTTAGAATATGCGGAAACGCATGTCAGCCTAGGCCAAGTTGGATAAACGGAATTTATAGGCTTAGGGTGGATCTTTGAAACGGAATAACCAGCACCCTAATTGCGTAACACACTATCAACCACAATCTGAATAATTTTGAAGGATATTGCTAATCCATTGCTTTATATGTTCGAAAAATTTGTCTGCTCAATAACGGAAATAACGCAATGAATGTTGTCAACTGTCAAAATTAAAGCGATTCCTACTGTTAAGTGTCTTACGCATTTACTCCGCAGTCGTCTAATTCCGAGGTTTATGCACTATAAAAACTAAACGGTACGGACCATAGGTAGGTACTATGTATAAAGTATTATGTAACTGTGATATGTTTTTGTTGCACTGGCCTCTAACATTCCCACTGTATTTATTTATTTATTTATTTATTTATTTATTTATTATGGCACTCCAACGATTAGTTCACATACACATTAGCAGAGAGCTCAACCCTTATTATGTAAGTACTACAATGAACTTATCACTTAAAGGTGTGCACTGCACTTACATAGTTTCCCTAATTGATTTACTAGGTAGGTAGTTAAAGTGATAAAAATAACAATAGGCATAATCAAATAAGTTAATAGTAACAATATCAAATAAGTATAAAATCAAATCAAATAAGTTAATAATAATAAAATCAAATAAATTAATAATTATAAAATCAAGTAAATGAATAATAATACAATCAATTGAATCAGATTAAATAAAATAATTACATTAATTAAAAAGTTAAAATTGTAACAAATTAATACAGAACAAAACATGAGCGACGGAATTCAAACAAGAATCAATTGTTAGAAATCTGTAAGTTGTCGTAAAAGATGTTTGCGAAATTGCGCCAGAGTGTTGGAGAAGATGTCAATGGTGTCGACGCAAAAGTGGCTTTCATTATACGTCCTCATCAAACGGTTCATTGGCGCTGATCGCCCGAGGTTGGTTCGAACTATAGATGGTGTAAACACATCTAATTTACGGTTGGTCCTGGGCTGACTACTACGGGGAACAGATACATTTATGTCTTCTAGGAGTTTTGGAACATGTATCAGACCATTAATAATTTTGAAGAGCATAATTTGATCCATCAGTTTTCTGCGGTTTTCGAGTGATGTAAGGTTGAAATGGGCCAATCTTTCAGGGTAATTATACGTGTTAGGGCAGCTGGTAGATTTATATCGCAAGTACCTAGTGAAGCCTTTTTGGACACGTTCGAGTCGATCGATATGAACCTGGTAGTTAGGATTCCACACTTGCGATGCATAATCGAGTATGCTTCTGACTAGAGTGAAGTAGAGAAGTTTGAGGGTGCGAATAGACGTAAAATCATGGCAGACACGCTTCAGAAATCCTAACATTTTAGTTGCTTTTTTGACAATATTGTCTATATGTGGAATGAAAGTAAGCTGACTGTCGAGGCAGACTCCCAAATCACGGATTGAGTTAACCTTCAGCAGTGTTTCACTGTTCAACGAATACGAGGATGGAAGGGTATTTCGTTTTTTTGTGAAGGTCATTTGTTTGCACTTTTCGGCGTTAAGAGTCATCCTGTTCTCTAAATTGATTGAAAAAGCATTGCAATACATTAGCATACCCGAATTTACTCAAAAGCGCACTGACTGAGATCGTATAGGAAAGGGCCCTCCACTAGCGAGAGAATCGCGGCGATAGTCTCCATGCCATCAAATTTTCACCGTGTGGTCTCCACACGGCTCTCTTGAGTGTATAGAAATACGTGGCACGACGATAATATCGCCGCGACTCTCTCGATCGTGGAGACGGCCCCAGTGTCATAGTGATCAGTCAGTACGCGAAAAAGAGATGCGAGTTACACAGAATGTATAGCGCCGTCTCTTTTTTACACTGGAACAATTTATTATGGCTAGCACATTACTTTTCTCTGGCTTATCGGAGAGAGACAAGCATATTATGTACTTGGATTGATTAAATTTTTAGGCATTTTAATTACCTATTAGATACTATACATTTTGGTGGTGCAAGACTTATTTTATCAATTTTTACTTGATTCTCCTAGACTAGGAGAATCAAGTTGTTTATCAAACTAGGACCTAGAGGCATAAAGAAATCACATAGCTTTGGATGTAAGGCTATGTGATTGTGGCTCCTGCCCAATCTAGGGGGTCCAAACGCCTCCAATCGGAGGCTCTACGCGGGGGTCGTGCGGTCCACGGCTCTTCACGGAACACTGGTGTGGGCGCGTTCATTGAGGCGGCGACCTGCCCGGCAGTTGAACGCGTCCCAGAGGGTCATGGCCGTTCGGCTAGTCCGGGGCTACCGCACCGCGGTACCGTACCGCGGGGAGGCGGCGAGCCTCCTTGCCGGATTGCCGCCATGGGATCTGAAGGCTAAAGTCCTCGCCCACATATGGGAGTGGCGAGGGGAGGTAGTTTACAATAAAAAAATCAAAGTAGCTTTATAACTTTTATTTATACATACACATTTAAATATATTTGTTCTTTAGACACGATCTTTGGTATATAAAATATAATATTGGTATATGGCCACAATACATTAGGTTAAAATGGAAGTTTAATAGAATTCAGTCGATACAGCATAAATGGAAAATCAGTAATACATTATAACAATAATTTAATATTTAAGATATAAGAAACTATAATTAAAATACTTTGTGCTCTCTTACAAATTTAATGGAAAACTTTTATTGGAAATTATTATGAGATAATATCATTTTATATTTTTTGTTAAAAGTTTTTGAACCTATTGCAACCTATAGGCGTAGGACTGTCATGTACTTTCTTAAGACCCAAATTTATCAGCTAAGTAGATATACTAAAATAGATTTATCTTGAATTTGCTATCATTTCCTTCAGCTCCGGACCTACGTAGGTGACGAACTAATAAGTAAGTACTAGAAAATAATAAAAAAATGTTCCAGTTTTGTCGCGTGATTTATATGAAATACTAGCTTCTGCACTCGGCTTCGCCCGCGTGGATGTCAGAGTTTATCCCCAGGGAACCAAAAAGTAGCCTATGTCCTGCCCCAGGATGCCATCTATTTACATGACAATTTTTTTCAGTATGCATTCAGTGGTTTAGGCGTGAACAGGTAACATACAGTTACTTTCGGATTTATAATATTTTAAGGATATAGATTAGTATGGATAACCTTCTACTGTCGTAAATATTTATGGGAATATACGAAACCCACGCGAACTAACTCGCGGTTTATGTGCTTGTTTACAATATAGGTCATCACAACATTATACCAGTTGCTGAGCACGTATAGAACGCCACAGAATATACCTCGGTAAACATGGCCACCTACTGGGCTCAAGAGATCGGCTCGAAAAGAAGAAGCAGTTGCTACTGAAGAAAGGCCTCAAAAAGGGCCAAAGAAGATTTATTAACATGTTCAAAAGGCCAGGAGGTCCAGGCCACCAGTTTGAACATCTATAGCAGCCGATTATTTATACAGGGTTATTGGAAAAATACCAACAACCTCTTAAGAGGTCATAGTACTCATCATTATGAATAACGTTTACTATGGGACTAAACCTGAAATCGCGAAGAAAAAAATCAGATGTTCCCTACATTTATGATCGTATAACTCGTCAAAATGTCGGGAACAACTGATTTTTTTCCCGCGATTTCAGGTTTGGTTCCACAGTAAAAGTTGTTCATGATGATGAGTACAATGACCTCTTAAGAGGTTGTTAGTGTTTTTCCAATAAACCTGTATAACAATTCATATCGTTATTCGTCACTTACGCAGACCAAATTAATATTACTACTATATATATGTACTGAACAATCCCGTATATGCCATCTAAATCTCGTTTAGTATTCATTGGACGCTGTCGGTCCGCGGACGTACGCCCACGACGATGCACGTATATAAAATGAATAAAGATTCCTAATTTGGTATCTTATTCGCTATTCAATTATCTGACTACGGACTTTATTCACTAGATTGTAACATGTTCGATAACTGGAAGTTGTGAGGCTAATATTGTCAGTACCTATGTTGTTATGCAGAAAATAATTTGCTTTGAGTTTAACTTTTCGGATGATGCATTCATGTTACGATCTAGTAAATAAAGAAAATAACTCTCTTAATTAAATAATAATAATTTTCGCTACAAAAACGATACTTCTAATAGTATCTTCACATCTCACATTCGATTCTTCGTCAAATATAAAATGACGCTTGACCACTTTTATACATAAAAATATAGAAAGCTTGTTTACGAATGTAATAGTCTTATTTAGTTGTTATCGTAATAAAAATCGTAATCTTCCGGCTCGTCGGGTATTTGTGGCGGGTCCTTGGGAATATCAATACCTTCGGCGTCAAGTAACCGTACTTTTATATCCATCGACAGTAAAGTTTCCAAGTCATTTTCAAAAGATTTGCTCGACATCTTTTCTTTCAGAAGTGCGTTGATGCCGTCCGTCCAGAAGTCGAATAACTGCTCATCGGGTGCTACAAAGTCTAAGGAAGTCACTTCAGCAGACTTGATGATAAGGGAGAATGCTAAATGAGGCGTGATCTTCCTCCCTCTCAAATCTTTCATGTGAGGACAGTCTTTGCCTATTATCACACACTTCATATCAGTGACGGGTAATTTATTCCCAAGCTCTTCTAAAGTTGGGGTACTTTTTTCGTCACAGTCCCCATAATGGAGTACTTTATGATTCGGCGAGAGGCGAACGTACCAGAATTTGTCCTTGATCCTTTGACCTCTGGCCGAATATTTCTTGAACCTCGTGCCGCCGACTAAGACGCCTAACCTTTGCTGTTGAATGAGATCAATGATTTCAGGAGTAATTTTCTCTTTTAGTTCAACAATAGGCCTGGCATGCGACTCCCACACTTCCCTGTTGTTCCTCTCCTGCTGCCAAAGCGTAGTTATTTCTGTATACGTCAATTGGTTTATCTTTTGCTTAAACTTGTCAAACCCTTTTGGGGAAGATGATAGAGCTCTGCTTATTTGCTCCCGGACTACACTGGATACTTTGATAAAGTCCTCTGCGGTTGCTCTCATTTCCTTCCACGTTTTGTTCAGTAATACTATGCAAATGCAGAATAATTCTTCGAATGGTCTGTCATGAGTGAAGAATAGTGGATGGTAAGTCTGTCCTTGTTCACTTGGAGGATCACCAACTTTCAAAATGTCACACAGTAACTTTACCAACTCCACACTTGTCTTGCCAAAGGGACATTCATGTTCATCAGCTCTACAACTATTTTCTAAGACAATCTTTGTGTAATCCTCTGAGTAGTTCCTTGCAAAGTACAGCATGCAGTCCAGGGCTAGAACTCCTGGAGGTACTTCATTAAAATCTTTTATTGGGTCAATCTCACATTTGAAGCCAAGTTTTTTGAAGTCCTTTGAGTAAGTTCCCATTGGACGTCTCATGGTGACTTCAATGTTCGGGTTGTTATCATTTTCGAAAGCAACTTTTTTCAGTTCTTTAATTTTTTCCTGAGATTCCTGCTCTTGAGCATCAGCCCTTAGTCTCATTTTAGGTTCTAAAAGACCAAGCATCAGAGTTTGTAGTACATACAGTTGGTGAGCTAATTCAGTCCCCAAACCTTGTTCTGAAGCATTCTTAGAAAATTCACTTGCTCCAATAAGGTTCTCATAAATTACCGATCTTACTTGCTTAGAAGATAATGTAGCGGCAATTGTTTTCCTCTTAGTCATATCAGCTTTGGAGAATATTGCATTTATGAGAGCTATAGCATTCTGTTGGATAATACTGTCTTGGTGAGTATTCTGTAAATGTGATATCAGACTTGGAATGGTAATCTCTTTCTCCACATGAGAATTCTTTGAACTATTAAGTACAATGTTCTCAAGAATTGATAAACAGCACTGTATCACTTTTGGATCTTGAACATTTGCTTGGTTACTAACAAAACTGGCAACTTTATTAATAAATTGGTTTTCAAGAATGTCCCAGAATATAACTCCATGGTCCATGAGCTCGACAAACGTAACAAGAGCGTATTTGAGCAATTTCCCCTTGAACTTGCCATTTTCAATGTTGTTTATGATCAGTGTTAAACCTTTTTTGTTGATAAACTCGAGTGCAAATGTGAGATCACTGCTTAATACGGATAATTTGGCGAGAGCAGCGACTTGGTCGGCCTCCGCGCCATTGTTTATCTTTGCCAGGATATCCTGGACAGTTTTTGCTGGCGACAATTCCAAACGTAAAACGGAACCATTCTTTATTTCGTTTCGGTTTTTCTCCGTAATATAATTCTGGTTGTTGCTTTCGGAAAATTGTAGGGCGTAGTTTTCAGGGTCGGGGAGTCCCCAAGGCTTGCAAAGAAGTTGAATGATGCTCGATAAGGGCTGACTTTGATCGAATTCTATCAACTGTGGTACCTTGTCTGGAGCATTTAGCATCTCCACAGCAATCTTGAGGATTGTAGAATCCTTTTCCTTTGTTGCCGACGGCATTTTTATTGGTTTAGTAGACATTTATTGAACATTTGACACGAAACAATCACCACAACACCACACCTCGCGAATTTATCGCCTAATTTTCCCGTAAGTTGACGACATCGGGCTGATAGCTGTCAAACAATATTGTCACATGACAGTTCTATTTCATAGAGATTACGTTTTGTTATTCATTGTCGTCAAAAGCTGAAAACTAAAGAAAACTAAAAACTTATTTTGGTATCTTCTTTTTTTCCTAATGAAATTAACCGTTTTTTGCTAGCCGTTCACTCTGTCATCGGGTCCGGGTCATGTGACATGACTATGTTTTAAAAAAATTCAAATGAGGTCTCAATCAACTATAATAAGTCCATGCTCAATCATGATTGCTTGAACCACAGAGTACTTTTTGATAGCTTGAACACATTGACATAGCCACAATCAACCTATTTCTAATATTATGAGAGACACTGAGAGGTTTTGGTCTTTTCGCTGATGAGGCAACGAATGAATGTGGGCAGAACCCTAACCCAACTGCTCTGGTAAATTCTAAATATTATTACCGATTTAGATCGGTCTACACCATTCCATCGTCGAAGCATCTAGCTGGTGTATCCACCGTAGGTATCCACGCCTCAAAAGGTACACCTACTGTAACGGTTTTACTGCTTCGTGTTTTGTCTCCATACTCCTTGAATATCTCTTTGATTTGTTCAAGAGTGGCTTGAAGCCCTGCTTTCGACGGTACAGTACAGTATCTACAGTCTAGTCCCTAATTTTATTTTATATTCCCAATTATTAGGGCTCCGCATCCCTGGTACCTATTGGAATTGATGAGCTGCCAATGAAAGGCTATAAATGCGCAACGATGAGCTAATTTTTTTTAGCGCGACTTCTACTAGGTATTTTTAAACTGATTCAAAATTCGCTTGAGTGATCGCATCCAACCAGATATTTTTTCTGTCAACCTGCATGGTGTAAGGTTCCCTTTTGCGACAACCTTCATAGTATCTAACCTGCCTAGAGTAGATTGGGTACCTCCTAAGATAAAAGTTGTCTGCAAAAGTTTAGTAATGTTATTGTACGAGGACGATCCTTGATACTTGCGTTTTTAACAACTAGAGGTGCTTTGCTTGCGTATCACTGACATGGAACGCGAATCAGTAACCCTGAAGATAAATACATTTCAATCTAGCTAATTAGGGCAGATATACGATCCTTGCTGATATACGATCTTGCAATAAAACTATCACATATTGTCCTAGTATTTAACAGCTTCATTAATACCAATGTTCAAATCACTTAGCTAGACGAGATCGACAAGTAGACTAGACTGGTCCTAAAACTAAAATGTCGCTTTTATTTAATTTATTTCTTTTGTTCTTAATATTACATACTGCGAAGAGTTTTCGATGTGACCGAAGACCGTATGGGTCGAATACCCAAGCTTCAGAACCTGATGGGCGCTTCAAACTGCACGTAATAGGCATCAGCAATAATGCCTATATTCCTGAACAACTTTATACAGGTAACTTTGTGAACTCTTTGATCGTTAGTCGTTTAAACTTTAAGTCCTCAAATAATAAAATTACTTTGCAAAGTCTTTTAGCCTAGTCTTCTATTTTGTAAGTAAGCAAAACTTTTCGTGTTGGACTTCGTTAGGTACTTTGCATAGGTCCCCTCTTGCCAATGCTAGTCAACCCTTAGAGTAAACCAAAACCAATCATTGTTGACGTCACAATTAAGGACAACATAATGGCGTTGCGTCTAAAGTACCGTGATAATGGTGTTATTTCAGTACAAATAACAGAAACAGATGGCCAGTCCCACTTTACGGGCTTCATGATATCTGCGGAGGGCGACGTCAAGCCAGACCCGCGAAACCCCAGGCGAATTATCTCACTTTACCCAGGCGAGTTGAGGCCCTTAACTACTGCCACTGCTAAGTTCAGTGACAGGTGTCTGTACTCTGTTGAACAGGCTATGAGCTCTTATAAAACGTCTGTTGAGGTAAGTCATCACCGCCCTAGTCTTTTCAGAACTATGTAACGGGTGTAAAAAGACGCTTCGGGACACTAAACGCCCCCAAACGTAATAAAAATAAAACTTCTATTACGTCTCGTTCAGTATACTTCAATGGGTTAACGAAGCCGAAAGTCATAATAATATAATATACTCCCCTTCATATTGTGATAAATTTTTGTACTGGTCTATACCTACCTGGGAACCTTCAGGTTACGTAGATAATGAACGACAAGGTTCCAACTTCTTATTACTTTTTTTGACCAAACCAAGTCAACCCTTGTACAGTTGCAAGCAGTAGGTATATTTTGCGTGTGTGCGCGCTGCCGTACCTAAATACCTATAAAATAAAAAATAAAAGGCGTTACACAGAAATCATTTTTGCTAAATGTTACATAGCCTACATAGGTGCCTAATTTGATGTACAGAATGCGTAGAATTCGGCTATGGGTCTTGTTAGAACCGTTTAAAGAGTGGTAACAAAAGATGTGCTGGGTAGATTTGGTTTGACTTTCACCTAACCTACATCCACATTGTTATCTGTCTCGAATAGGCGATTTTCTTACTAAAAAGATGGTTTTAATCTCCGAAAACTTTTTCAATAGGTTTATTGGCAAGCTCCAGTCTCAGGCAACGGCTGCATTACTCTACGTGCCATGGTGGCCATAAATGATGAAGTCTGGTACGAAGACGGAGCTCCATTGACCCAGAAAGTATGTGAGGACTTAAGGCAGCCTGATGATGTGACACCGCAACTGAATTATGAGTGCAGTATCTGTGATGAAGCTAAATATGAGGTAAAGGGTGCGGCCGATTGGCTTTGGTGTAGGTGCCACCATGTTTTACGATCCTGTTAAAACTGTAGTATGGTGGTAGCTTGGCCTGCAATGCTGCTTTTGTACCTATTCTTTGAGTTTCGAAAAAAAAATATTTTTCCCCAGTTGACTTTCACCGGGGTATGGTCTCGTAACACCCATCCATACCTTTTCCCCGAGAACGACTGGCTTCCAAAGTACAGCGATCTTGTTGGAGCTTCCCACAACGCGGAGTATATCCTTTGGATGCCGGGGACCCTCGCCTCCGACGGGTTTCGGGATCTGGCAGAGCATGCCAATTCCAGCAATCTTGAAGCAGAAATTCGGGGAAAGGTAAGAAATTACGACATGTCGTTTAGTTATGGGTTAGGAATACTTGTGTTGGATTCTTTCCAGTGTCAACTTGTACCATAAAATTATGGGGCTTTTGCAGATCGGCGAAGGTGCCCGCACTCTAATAAAAGGCAAAGGCCATGGCTACCGCAAGATGACATTACCCACTTATTCCTTCTTCCGCGTGGATAAAGAGAACCATCTATTTTCTGCAGCCGTAGCGATTCATCCATCTCCTGACTGGTTCCTCGGAGTCACCAGGTTTGAACTATGCCAGGAGGATAACACATGGCTGACTGAAAGGGAGCTAAATCTTTATCCGTGGGATGCTGGCACAGACAGTGGCGTGTCATACGAAGTAATTATTTGTTCTAATCTTTTTGACCATAATATACTCGTACGTTCCCTTCTTGGATATACCTATCTGATGAAACACAATGACACCATTTTCCAATTACAGGCTGCTAATATCGTAACATACCCCCAAGACTCTGTAGCACGTGTCGAAATGAGTTCATATGATAAAAACTCTCCATTCTACGAGGTGGATATAAAAGATATGCATCCATTTGGGAAGTTCAACATTAAGTTGATACGGACCTACCACAGGGAATGTGAAGAGGAAACCACAGGTAAGTACGTGGGACACTTCCAACACCTTAAAGTATAATCAAAGTGAAAAGTTTGACTAAAAAAGATGGCATTGATCGTCAGATTAATAAACACAACCTTTAAAATTCTTGCAAGAATCTGTTATTAGCGCCAACAGTCTAAATTCTGATGTTTTTGTAGAAGAAACATCACCAACAGAAGCCCCCGAATCTTCGGAAGAATCAGCTGAGACAAGTGAAGAGAAGAAGCCAGCGGAGCCTCCAGAGCCATCCAGGTATCAAACACAACTAGATAGCGCCGAGGACGGGCGGTGAGGCTTAGTTGATGATTAATAGAATATAAGTAGACTAGAACACGCCATGTTTCATAGATCAAACTCATTTTCTAAAAGATGTCCTACATTCATAATCATGGGTGAAGATGTATAAAATTTTCGAAATAAAGTTGACGCCTTTTAGCCTTCACCATATCACCTCATGTTTTAGTTATTTTCTTAGTTCTAGTCAAACCGGTAACGCTTAAATAGGATTTTAAGGATTTGTCTTGGACCTGTTATTTAGAGAAAATAATGCAATTTATTTGTAGTTAGCACAGATAGCCGATAGCAGAGCCCATAGCAATATAAGAGCTACATCCATTTCATTAGCATGCTTTTGCCAATTGAACATGAATTATCTGCTGAAACAGATAGGTAGTTGACAAAATACCTTTGCCCAAACAGCGAAGCTCCTCTGGTAACCGACCCAGAATCTTCAGAAGACTGCCCAATGTCGCCTTGGCAGGACTGGAGCGCGTGTGACGGAGAATGCGAGGAAGGGAAGGTCATAGGTTTCCGATGGAGAGAGCGATACCATCTGGTAGATGGGGTTCCTGTTGAGAAGTATGATCCTCATGTAAGTGTGAGCTGCATTTCAAGTCTCAGTTTTTTCCACCTAAGATTACTATTTTTTGGTCCTTCGATACGGGAAGGTCCTGCCATGATTTCTGGCATTTAATTCTCGTCTAAGAACTGTCGTCAGGAAAAGTAAATGCTTATGCATAAATGGTTTTGTATCTACCTGTCCAACAGCACCAACCGAATGACAGACGCATAGCGCATTATTAGGCTTCCTGTTCATAACGCCGGAGAAGCACCGGCGGCGCCCGGACTGAAAATTTGTGTAGGTATACGAATGAATATCGCATCATTACGGTGTGCGGCTCCGGTGTCATGTACAGGAAGCCTAATAGTAGGATTTCATCAGCACCCATTACAACGTAACGTCAATTCACCCTGATGAAGTTAGAAGCATCTTTAACATTACTATTAACCAAAGTAAGTTGATGATTCTTCTGCCACAGGCTAAACACCACCACAAAATAAAAGAAGTATCAAAATTCTGCAAGAACCATTTCGATACATTCGAGAGAGAGGTCTGTGAAGATGAATGCAGTAATTCCGAAGAAGACGAAGAGGATCTGACAGGTTCTTATTAGTTTAACCCTAACCTTCCTTACACTATACTGAAGATCCTGGACACTCGGAATCTTAGTCTCAGTTCTATCTATTCCCTCTTAGGAGGCGGTCACCTCCTTCTGCGAAGCAGTCATGCTAGCGAAGGAGGTGGCGGGACGGCTCAGGGAGAGAGCCGCACGCCTCAGCCGCCGCGGGAGACGCTACGGGCGTCGGGAGCCGCGTGACGACTCCCGGCCACCGTAGGCGCGGGCCTGCGGACGGAGAGTAATGGGTAGCTCTCCGTCCGATCAGGACCAGGCCCGTGCCGGACGGCGCGTATGTGTTCCACGCGCGCCTCAAAGAGATGTCAGCATAAAGGAAGGGGCCCGCCAGGGCCGAAGCCTGCCGGGGTAGCGGGATCGTCCGAAAGGGTTACCGCTGCCCCGGAACATAAAGGGCTAAGGAAGGAACACGGGTGAGTTTTAGTCAGTAAGAGTCTGACACTCCCTTCCGCTCCACCCAGAGCGGGAGGAGTCATTAGATGATTTCCCATCCAAAAAAAAAAAAAAAAAGGGGGAAGCGCCGGAGTAGCCCACGAAATTCAAATTTTCTTAAGTTTTTTGCAAATTGCAGGACAGTTTCAGATTGTGCGAGTATGTTGAACAATATATTATTCGCGAGCGTAACAAGTATGTATTTACAGAATTATAATCAGTTCATATAATCCTACTGAATGACTATTTCATGAAATATCCATTACCTAAGATTATAATTCTGGGTACCTAGTCATATTTGTTACGATCGTGAATCATTTTTTTCGTGATCGTGAACCTGAAACTGATCACCCTATTTGCGTAACACTATCAATCACAATTTGAGGATTGTTGCTAATCCATTGCTTCACATTATGTTCGAATTTGTCTGCTCAACAACGTAAATAAGGCAATGAATGTTGTTGAACTTAATGTTGTTGAATTACTCCACTGCAAATTGCAAAACACGTAAGAAAATTTGAATCGCGGGCCACCTTAGCGCATCCTCAAAGGTCCCTACGTTGATGATAAAATTACTTTTTCTATGCCTTCGAAGTTGGTTTAAGCGGTAACTACGTCAAATATGATGAATTTATTTTCCTTTCAGTCGAACGTAGAGTCATGGCCCCGATATTGCCTGGAGGGAAATGGAACTCAAAGCGAAGAGACTTGAAGACAAGAACTAATTTCCAGCACGGTTAGCAAAGAAAACCTATAATTCTCATTGTTGAGTCAATGTCTTTATTAAAATGTAATTTTACAATAATTATGAATAGTTTAATAAATAATCAATTAAATAAGCCGTTGTTCGTTATTTTAATACTTAGTGTTTTTTTTTCTTCCCATCACCTTGCATATTCTTGTAGATTGACGATGGTATCAAAACAATTAATGCTTGATAAGTAATTAGGTCAGATAGGCACTGCTCCATGTAAATGTATTCAGCTGCATCCGGTTAGAATGGAAGCCGTCCCTAACATAGTTGGGAAAAGACTAAGCAGATGATGAAGTAAGTAGGTAAGTATATTGAGGTTGTAAAGCCGTTAGTCGCTGATTGAGTAGTCCGAGACGCAAAATCTCTGGGAATTATTGAAATTTATTTCCAGATAATATGTATAGGTCTGGAGTAGAGGCAGAGGAAGAATCGACTTTTGGTGCGGGCCAGATGAATTTTTCCATTGCTCCCATAGAAATGTAAAAATTCATATATCTATGATTGCTCCTAATAATGATGTCACTATAGTTAGGTACTCCCACTGTGTCAATGCGGCTCTAGAACAACCCCAATAAATAAATAGGTATCTACAAAAATATCAAACTATTATTGTCCTATTGCGTCATGATTTTAATACTTTTGCTTTACACATTAAAGCCTACAATCCTCTGGCAGCATATTCCAGGGCACTAATTAGTCTAAATTAAGTAATAAGCACGGGAGATGCAGCAGCAGGACTATTAAACTAATTGTGAATGAACGGTTTAGTAACACGACGACCTGTGACCAAATGGTACCTATTTAAAGTACATTCATGCGGGATTAAAAGGTGAAAATGCGTTTAATTTTTTTCGGTAAGTTTGGATTATATATTTTGATTTACTTTTGCACTATCCAATGCTGGGGAAGTAGCATAGCTATTCCAACTATACGACAGGCTATCCTATCGAAGATGACACATTACGATTTATAACATCTGCTTTGCCCCCGACAGCTAACACCTGTCGGAAGAATAGCGGTCTGATTTAAACTGACCAGATTTTTGGGTTTTGGACTTGTGAACAGCGTTTAGGGGACTCCTATGATAACATTGATTGATGTCCGATACGGTACGGAAGCTTATCGAGTGTTCGTGAATAGCTATGCTGCTCACAATATTTTATCATATAATTCAGTCAGCTGAGTCAGCAGTATCTGATCTACTCAGTCCACCACATTCTCGGCAAAGTAATGGACTAGAAGATATTAGTTTACCGGCCACCTTGAAAAGATTTATAATGGCCTCCTGTGGACATCTTATTTTTGTAATGACTTCTCTAAAGACTGCCGCGACGGATTGCCGAATATGACAGTGAGCCGCCACGCAACTAACAAAACCTTAGTTTTAGGTCCCCACCAGATCATATTCCTAATCGTGCTTCTAAAAGCCTGCATGTGCACTGAATGTGACCGAAGGCCTCTGGGGACCAACACGGAATCCTTGCCTCCAGACAACCGGTTCATGATAGACGTAGATGGCATCAGAGAGAACATGTACATCCCGAACAAAGAATATACTGGTACGTGACTTTATTGACTGACTGTATTACTTTCTAAGGTAGCCCGTGAAGTCAAATTTTCTTACGTTTTTTTGCAATTTGCTGGTTAGTGTCAGGTTGTTTGTGGGTTAAATTATGATTCGCGACCGTAACAAATATTCAGACTTTACATAATTATAATCATTTTAGAATCAGCAATACAAAATTAGAACATTTGAAATACCTAGTCATTCAATAGAGTAGGTAAATATGAACTTAGAGATATTATGTATGATTTTTATGATTAAGTATAATTCTATAGATAAATATGTGTTACGGCCGCGGATCATAATTAGATCAACATACAACCCAGTAAACCCAAAAAACTTATGAAAATTTAAATTTGACCCTGACGCCTGTCTCCTGCCGTGTGAATTGAACTGTCGAAAGAAGACGGGCAGAAGGATTCCCGCACTCATTTTGAAATAATTTAGGTGGAAGTGTGAAGATTTCATGAATGTCAAATTGCCGTGCAAGTCAGATGCATTATTGTCCTTTTACCCTAACTACGAGTAGGTATATATAACACTTGCATCATTTTATAGTTCGCCTATCTTCCCGAGACGGGATATCTCCCTTCATCGCGTTCACAATATCCCTTCGAGAGGATACAGCAGAGAATAAGGTCAACCCTAGGAAGCCTCTCCTGCTGAGTGCCGGGAAGCTGGAACCTCTGCGTAATTCTAACAACACCGAGCTACTGCCCACCTGCAAAAATACGGTCATACAGTCCGATATCACTCCCAAGACTTCTGTTGAGGTGAGTCCTCAAGAAAACATCGTCACTGGATAAAATTTTACTAATGGCGATGATAAGCTCACAGTACCAACAGGGTAATTGCGTAACACACTACCAGACTACTAGCTACCAGTTCAACAACATTCATTGCGTTATTTAAGTTGTTGAGCAGACAAATATTTCGAACATATGAAGCAATGGATTATCTTTCAAAATGATTCTGAGATTGATTGTGTGTTACGCAATTAGGATGCAGTTTAATTTTTTAACACCCCTTACGCTCCTTTTATTTTATACGCCAGGCAAAATGGACAGCACCAACAAAAGACAATAAATGTGTGACAATCTTTGCGGTGGTGGCTGTGAAACCAGATGTATGGTACAGCTATGAGGGGCCGCTGTCAAAACGTATCTGTGAGGATCGGAGGAAGGCAGATGACATGCAGCCGATGGAAAACGACAATTGCCAAGTTTGTGAAGATGCCAGGTACAAGGTACGCCAATATATTATGTTGTAGATATTTTCTACAAGTGGCGAAGGGTGAATTTATGACAGAGGTAGGCCAGAGTAAAAAAAAATGCCAAAAGAAAACTTCAATGATGAATTGACTATAGAGTGGTTATGTTCTGAATTTTCGAAGGGAAGCCGGTGAGAATCGAGTTGTATGGTACCTTCGCCACTGAAGTACGTTCTAAAAAGTTGTAAAGAAGCGCTTTTAAAGATTTATATGTTTTCAGGGAGAGTTCTGGGAGGTCTTCTTCGATATTAATACGAAGCCGCCACAATAACTTATTATCCAATTAAGTAAGTACCGGTTTGTTTATGAAATTGGTTTTCTTTTTCCAACAGCTGACATTCGAGGGCATGTGGTCCTACAACACCCATCCCGCCATGTATCCTCCAGCCGAACTGATGGCAAGATACAGTGACGTCGTGGGAGCCTCACACAGCAAGGACTTTACTCTATTTAAGTACAACTCCGAAGCTAGTGAGGGTCTGAAGCTCCTGGCTGAACAAGGAAACACTACCAATTTGGAGGTCGAGATTTATGAACAGGTAACAATGAAATAGAACCATATGAGACAGCTTCCTATTCCCTTGAATTTGGTGCTCTCTGCGGGGTTATTGCGTAACACACTAACAGTAGCAATGGCTTTCTATTTTGACAGTTCAACAACATTCATTGCGTTATGTAGGGACGTTGTTGAGCAGAATTTTTTTTCGAACATATATGAAGCAATGAATTTGATCAATGTCCTTCAAAACTAATAAATAGATTGTGATTGATAGTGTGTTACGTAATTAGGGTGCAGATCTTATTTGTTTAACTCTCAAGAAGCGAGAACACCTCATATCAGTGGAAGCAGTACTTATTCCAGTGACTTAAAGTATCTTCATGTTTCACAGCTTGGCACTAACGTGAGAACTATAATAAAGGCTACAGCTCCACCAAACACAAATATGGAGACACTTTCCACCTTCAGAGCGAGCAGAAAGCATCACATGGTGTCCTTAGCCACTGCCATCGTGCCTTCTCCTGATTGGTTCCTTGGAGTCGCCAACTTAGAACTTTGTGATGCTAAGACTCACGAGTGGGCAGAACGTGTCATCTTCAATTTGTATCCAATGGATGCTGGCACGGACAGCGGAAAGAAATTTGACGTGCGTAAACCTTTCTTTTTGATGAACCTAAAATTCTAAATGATTTATTGACATTTAGAATGTTAGGTTCATCATGCTATCTGGTCACCTAGGCCTTCGTACACATACCTACTGTAGATCTCGTTAATCATAGGCATAGCCTTTGAAGATAAGCAATCCTGCAGATTAGCTGATAATTAAAGAGTTATTTAAGAGAAAATAATATTGTGCCCTAGTTAATCATGACCTCGCTTAATTCCCTTACTTAAAACATTTTAACGTTCTTTCTAATCTACCTATTTCAGTCATCAAATGAGGCGACGGCGCCAGCACAGCCGATTTCTTCCGCGAGCATAGACACCGACATACCCAAAGAAAATGTGAAACCGTTTGCAAGATTGGTGTTCCGTTTGATACGAACTTATTACAACCCTAATTGCACTGAAGACACAACTGTAACTGAAGAAATAGGTACGATTTGTTTCAAATATTATATGCAATCATCAGACACAAAAAATAGCTGTTCATTTTGACCGCGTAACCCAACCTTGTATGCTTTATTTTACACCAGAAAAATGCATCCAAAAAAAATCAAACACTACATAACATACAATGGGCGGCCTTATCGGTTTATATGTATAATACATGCATATTATAGTAGAGAAAAGCCGAGAAATTCAAAGATTTGTAATGTGATGTCGGAACAAACATATTTTTGTGCGCTTACATTGCAAACGCTGGCTAAACCATACGAGATAGATCAATTGAATGTACTATGGAATTGTATATCTTAAAAAGATCGATATAAAAGTCCGCGATGGTATATGTATGTTTCTCTTCTAAGGATAACCCACAGTAACCATTTTTATCTTTTTCATATTACAAAATAAATATGGGTTATTTACCAAGCTATTTTAAATAATACGGTAAAATTATTCCTTATCCAATTAACGTTGTGCATTTCGTGTAAATCAAAATAGCCCTATATAGCATATCATTAAAATTAATATCTTAGAAGATATCAGAGATTTAAAAAGCGGGGGCAGAGCGGCTGGAGCGGCGGGGCGGTACGAAGTTCGCCGGTTCAGCTAAATCAGTAAATAATTATAAAAATAAAATCACCACTTTAAATGACCACTGTCTGGAACCGTATGGAACTACCTACTTAATATCGATCATTTATAAGCCCTTATTGCTGAAAATCAGGAAGAGATGGTTTTTATAACACCTGTAACTTTAATTGCAGAAGGTAAAGGTGAAACTGAAGAAAGCGGAGAAGGTGACAGTGGTGATGAGGGTGAGGAGACAAAGAAAACTGAATACCGACAATCGTCACCACCAACGACCACCACAAGGTAGGTACAGATCCACTGCGATGGAGTGTAATGATCTTGAGCAAGTCTAAGGCTAGCCGCATACGTACGGTTTCCTGATCAGGAATTCAGATTCAGAGACCTGAGGCAGGCCGCATACGTCCGGATTCCTGATTAGGAATATTTCCGTTCGGAAAATATAAAAACGTATGCGCTTAGAGACGATTTTGTATGAAATGCGTGCATTCAGGGTCACCAAATCGCAGGAAACGACGTATGCGGCCAGCCTTATAGAAGCATTTATACAACGCCATAAGGTTCTTTAGGTATGTGGCCAAATTCGGAACTAATGCCATCTACATTTCGTAATCACAATGCTTACCAACAGCGCTCCTGTTGTCAACGTCATTCGAACGCCAAAATATCCTTATAGCAGTCTATTCAAAGAGTAGTAATATTGAGTCTATTCATACCCAATCAGCCTCATGCTCTTTTATTTCGAACAGTGAGGAGCCACCACCTGTAGATCCAGAGTCGTCACCTGAATGCCCCATGACTCCGTGGGAAGACTGGCAGGATTGCGACGGCGAGTGCATTGACAACAAGCTAGACGGATACCAGATTAGGTTCCGGGACCATATTGGAGTGAGTTAATTGAGTAATATGTTATCATTCATTGACTTATGAAATCATTGTTATCATTACCATAAATGAACACGTCAAGATCAATTTAAATCCTTAGTGCTCATGTCATACGAGCGGCACGAGACAACGGCAGGGGCAACTGCAGCCGTTGACACTCTTCTCGATGGCAGCCGCCGACGACGCGTCGATGGCTGTGGTTACATAATAGGTAGAGATGCGGATAAAACAGTCATTCACCATTGTTATCTATAATAGATCTATATTGCCGCCCTCTGCCCTCAATAAATCAGGTTCAACTGTTTTTTTTAGCGCTCCCTTATTGACTGTTTATGATTGTTTTATGTGCAGGATCCTGCGCCCGAGTGTTCGAAGGAGCCTCTCACTGATACGCAAGCTTGTGAAGAAGAATGTGAGGACGAACAGCCAGAGGAAGACCCCGACGAAGAAGAAGAATAGTCCTTATAACTACTTAATAAATAAATGAAAGTTTTACAAAGAAGACAATTTTCAAAATAAGAATAATAGGTATTGTGATTCATGCAGCTTATCCTATCCCTTTCCCAGACCCGATGTTACTATGGACAGTTGGCTTAATAAGACTGCTTCCAGGCAACTAATATTTATAATATTTGCATCAACGACAGCCCCATTTTATATCCAGGAAAATGGACAGCCATTCGAAGGCCTGGAAGAGATCGCAGAAAGCGATAAGGCCGCCCATTGTATATTTTATAGTGTTTGATGTAATTTTATGGTGTACAAAAAATTATGATTATATACCTACTTAAATAAAGAAATAATTTATTGACGAGAAATAGGTATTATTGTTTCCGAATCATTTCGAGAAATATCGTTTCCAATGAACAACATAATTTATCTAATCTTACAAGTAATACAAAAGTAAGCATTCAGTAGTTAAAGTACGCCTCTGTACATTTCTGTGCTTGAATAAAATAATTTAGAATGAATTTCCTATAAAATTGGTGAATCCCAAAAAACTTATATAACTTGGATCAGAGTAAATAAAGTAAAGAACTATAGATTTTGGATTTCCGAACGTGTTTTTCCTTACGTCATCGAGTGAGTGAGACTGACCCCGTGTTCCGAATTGCGTCAAAAGCGATTATATCGCGAATCCGACCAAATTTAATAGTCACAAAATATAAGGGCTATTGAGTAATAATTGTGACATTGCGCGTTGGTCGGATTCGCGATATTTTCGCTTTTGACGCAATTCGGAACGTAGGGTGATGAGTGAGACGTTCGTTCAATTCAAGTTCGTTCGTTCGTTTTCGTGATTCAATGGAGTAATTTCCACAGAGTACTTTTTGATAGACTGAGTAATTTCATCAGGGAGGGTCAGGATATAGAGGATTCTGCTGGAAAAGCAATTCGTATTACATCTTTTTTATTATGCTAACAAAGTCTCCAAAACCTGCGTACAAACGGTACATTAGTTGGGGTTTAAAAGGTGCATTGCTAGTTGAAGGAATTGGGCTTGCCGTATCCTACAGTCTTTGGTACAAGTTGAATACCGACAGAAGTAAGTATGGGGACTGGTTTATTTCTGTATATTGTAACGTAGGTATATCATTAGAACAAAGAAATTTATATTTAGCACTATCGCTTCACAAATCCGATTAGACAAAAATAACACTTGGGGAGTTAAAAAAATCCTAAATGTCAACATGTGTGTCTAAAATTAATGACAGGTCAAAAACCTGCATTAAGCCTGTATCTTTGTTTGTCTTTCGAAATGTCCAAGTAGCCTCTGATAAGACCCTCTGACTAGTAGAGTACCTACCTACCTTTCAAAATTCTGTGACTAACAATTTATTATTAATAATTACTTTACATACATCTCTCATTTACCAATGTTCTTTTCATACTAATTATTTGCTTGTTTACTCCTAATAGATATGTCTCTCTTCCCTACAACTAAAAATAAATAAGCCCACTATGTTCTACATATGTAATTTCCAGGTTTCCGTCTGTACATGTTCAAGAACCACAACTGGATACTGGATGGTTACTACGGACTTGGTGAGACCATAAACGAGACTAAAATCAGGGAACTCGATCAGGCAGTTTGGAGAAACGAAGGCCAAATTTAAACAAGCGGTGAGATGTCTGTTGGTATTAAAGCCACCTTTTGGGTGGTGGCGTTTGGGACCCTCGGTTACTCGCTGTTGAAGTTGGTCAAACCTGATGATAAACTTCTTAAGCAGGTCATTATTGAATTCTGTATTCGTGTATGTTGATTGTGGTCACTGATTGTTTAGCTAATAATCTTATTTGATGGTTTTTGTGGGACTAATCTTTGCATGTTTTCAAATTGTGATTTTACTGTGGGGCTTGTGTGATGTTTCTGATTCTGGTCATAAATTGTGATTTAGACAAGTAGAAATTATATTATGTACAAAGAATTGATTTAGTTAAATCTATCAGTTTGTGGTTAACTGCCAACTAATTTTCAAACTATCTAAAATTACATCAGTGCCCATTTCATTGATCATTCATGTTGAAATTGAATACTTAGTTCATGCCAACATCTATTCATCAAGTTTGATTCATTTTGATTCACTGTCACTTGTTACTTACTGAGTATACATACTGCTTAGTATTAGTCTTGGGTCAAAATAAATGAATGAGATTGGAGGGACACAAACAAAGTCACCACACTGAGGGGTGGTTCATATAATAATCTTTGTAAATCTCTTTGTCAAGTCATTGTCTTGCCATTGTCACGGTTTTGTGGTCTCTTCTGACATCTACAACAAAATATTGCATCTATGTATTTACAACTATAATTGTTTATGTCAAATGTTTTCTTTGTTATAGTTTGACGAAGAATCAAAACATACAGATGCGAGAAGATTGAGTCATCAAACTGTTAGTGTTTTAAAGAAAGCTGCAAATCATAATCCAGAACTCAATAAACAAATTGACGAATTATTAAAGAAAGGAAAATGACAGACAGAAATACAGTTTTAGAAAGATTAAGTAGGCGGGACGCACAACGTTTAGAAAAACTACAAAAGGCTCATAAGGCAAGGGAAGAAGTAGACGCTTGTGATGAAAATGAAGATTTCTTTTCAGGTTCATTCAAACTCAAATCTGAATACATTGAAGACATGCTGATGCAAGTTCCAACACTAGAACTGCATGCATTGCCTCCACACTTTGATAGCATAAAAAGAGAAGTAAACGAATTACAAAAATATGTTGTGACATCATCATTCTTCTTGAAGGAGTTCAATATGCGCAAATATTTGGGTATGGTACAGAATCTGCAGACAAAATGCTATGAATTAGAAGAGAGATATGTGCCCCGAAAAAAGTTTGGATTCTCAAAGAAAAAGCTTCCCAAGTCCCACACTGAGAAACAAGGCTCGCTTGATGAAAATGATGCAGCAAGAAAAACAGATAGTAACAAATGGGATGAAAAACTGTTTGGTTTTGATTCACAGAAAAATAAAGTGTTAGTGCTCGAAAATGATGAGTTGTTCCAGAGGGATGTTGCTTTAAGAAATCTTTCAAACTGTACTATTGGCCTCAAGGGGGTCATGGGAACTTTGCATTTAACCAATCTTGACAACTGTATAGTGCTTTCTGGACCAGTCACTTCATCAGTATTTATGGAGAAATGTACAAATTGCAAGATTGTTACTGCATGTCAACAGTTACGAATGCACTCATCCAGTAATTGTGATATATACTTACATGTGACAAGCAAGGGGATAGTCGAAGATTGTACTGAGATATGTACTGCTCCATACAATTTGTATTATGAAGACTTAGAGAAGCATTTCAATATGTCTGCTTTGGACCGGAATTCTAATAACTGGGATCGTTTGGATGATTTCAACTGGTTAGCTCCAGACATTCCATCACCTAATTGGTCAGTTTTAAATGCAGAGCTTCGCATCAACAGTTGGGATGAATGGTGGTCACAGACTCCTTCCAGATCCTAATAGTAGCTAGTAGCATATCAAATTTTCAGTGTTATTTAAAGCTAATAATCCATACATTGTAGGGTGTAACATCTAACTAATTTAGTTACTGCGATTAATTTATGTTTAAAGGCCGATCACATCATTTTTACTAACCTTATCAACATGTAAAAAAAGAGGGTGGGAGTGCTTATAACCACACAGTGAAAACTTACGACTGGAGCTGAGTAGGTATACGCGATTCAGCGTCACCGACCCGAGCGTGATAGTTTAGCTTCGCACAGCGCAAATGATCACTTCAAAAATCCAACGTTTTAATTTAAACATGTTGGTTTGTGCAAAATGTAGATGGAGCGAAAATATATCACTGTGTGAGCGGCCTGATATAACTAGCCAGAAAAATAAGATGTAAGGCACTCATTTTGGAACACAACACTTAAATGCAAAGAATTTGCAGCTTTGATGTCTTCATTTAAAATATAGCCATTACTTTAGAAACTGATCTTTTTCTTGACATCTAAAAGGGATTAAAATAAAACGTTTTATACTCTTCTTAATTCAAGTAATTGCCTTGCCTTGCTAGCCTTTTGGCATGTCTAATTTTGATTACAAGCATATTATCGCAGTATGGAGATACAAAAGCTTCGTAGACATCAAGCTTTACATTTCCAGTGTAAGCTGACTTGACTCATTGTATGAAAAGCCTATACAATACGAGGTCAGGTACAACTGGAAATATAAATATAGCATGACGTGTCGCCGCGTGTACCTATTCGTAGAAGTCTGCGAAATGCCTGGCATTATCATTTGACTTCTCTATAACCCGTTGTCATTGCAGGCTGTACACCTTGCTTACTCTGGTGTCCTAAGCTTTCCTGATATTTACTCGATAAAATCAAATATCGCCTTGTATCTTTCTTCTGCGATAATAGCCATCCAATCCGATTTTTTTAAACTAAGTTTTAACAAACTATGTCAACCACAAATTATGTTAGGCGAATGTCTGCTTATTTAATCCACTATTATATATAATTTATTAAATAAATACATTTATTATTAGAATAAGCTCTTTTATTTATTAGTAAAATTCCTGTAATCCTGCTTGGTGTCATGTCTTCTCAATCAAAATCACCTAGAACAGATAATAATAATAATATATTTATATATATTATATAAATATAATATTATTATTATTATTATATTATTAATATAATAATAATATTATTATTATTATTATATTATTAATATAATATTATTATAATATTAATATTATTATTTATTAAAAAAATATAAGGCATGATAGTAGTTTTGCTTAAATAAAAATTATATTGCTAAAACTTACGTGCCTGAACTAGGTAATCCTGTTTCAGCCGAGAAGAGCTAGTCTTTTAAAATAAATAAATAATCAAAAGTTGACAATAGACAAATAATTATATAATACGAGTAACTTCGTTTCTAAACTTGATAAACATTCAACGTAGGTGAAATTTGTATATCTACCTATAATTACTCAATGTAAATTTTCTGTTTCTTCATAAGACATACCGGTAAAATGGGGTTAGTTTGATTCTACGGGTTTACTTTGATAACAATTACTTTCGACTTATGAAAAACTTAACTTAAATTTTATTAGATTTGAACAAAAAAAAAAAACAGTTATTTGTATTTATCAAAGAATCCCACCCAGAAACCATCATCTTAAAACAACTGCAGCACAAACATTTGTGAACCGATATTAATTTGTTTTTTGGGGTTACTATCAAAATACGTACCAAAAACTAGTGCGATCAAAGTATCCCCGATGCAGTATGAAGTTGATCACGATGATTATAATTTTTTTTTTCTCATAAAGGAGGGTCCAAAAATATTACTTTAATGTAAACATATACAACCCATAAAACCGATGTTACATTTATTTTTGTAAATTTTTCAGCCTTCTTAGTACCTACAGAAATATTCAACATCGAATTTTAAAATTGATCAATGTAACCCCATTTTACGGTACTTAGAGCATCCTTGAGGATTCTCTTACAATTTGTATAGTTCACAGTAGGTATAAACGTTTGCTTTCGGTTTTAGTCTATTATATAGGAGAGGTCCGAGGTACCTACAGGTAAAATTTGGATATAAAAGCATGATTTGTGGAAAGTTGTGGACAAACTATATCTACGTCTTTTATTAGTATAATCTAGCGCTATAGGGTAGAGCTTTGTGTTGTTTTAATACAATGCCCATAATAAATAGCTGTCGAGCTGTTAATAGGTAGGTACTTCACAAGATTGGTGCAGGAGGTTAGTAGGAAAGGGCGCAAAGTAGACATTTTGAGAATCGCCCTCTGAGCTCCCTCGATGGTTAGTTACCATTGTCATTGTTTTACCCGCTCCACCCCATGTGTGATAATACATTAGATTGACATAGAGCAAAGTAAACTTGTCTAACTATTTTTGAGTCAGCAATACAGCGTAACTTTTTAAAAACAAATATCAACTTGCGAATTTCTTATTATTTAAAGCTTCTTTAAGTTGTTTAAACGAGTGTTTCATCTATTATAACACCAAGGTATTTTGTTGGTATTTGTTTAATTTTAGGACAAACAGATTGGTTATTTGTGGGAATTGTGCAATAATGAGCTTATAATGTCGAGGTAGTGCCAGTTGATGTTTGCTTGCGCATCAAAGATGTTTGTCATGAAAAAAAAAACAACTCACTTTTCTACCTTGACTCTTAAATTAAGCATATAAGTACCTATAAGATCGGGGAAAAAAAGGTCCGTTCTTCAACACTGAACGACAGGGTCTCCCGTATTATTATTATAGGTACTCTTTGGACAGGGTATTAGTGATCGGGAATAATCGAAAAAAAGTTCCGTTCGTCAGCACAGAACAAATGAACAAACATTCCTGATCGTCAACAATGTTGACGACAAGGTCAGACTGATCGGGAATATTCGTAGATAAATAAATAAATTTTTAATTTCAACAAAAGCCATCACAATACAATATCCAAAGACTAAGAGCATAATAAATACGGCTTATAACTAGGTCACAATAATTTTAATACAGTGACTCCTAAACTAGGTGTAGGTGCCTGTGTCTCTAGGAGTCAGTGATTCTTCGTTACAAACAAAGCCATATTATTATACTATTATATAATAATTATAGATATCGGGTCTAATAATAATAATTATATACCATTTTGTACGACGTTATTCTCCGAAGGTTTTATGGATGAGCTGAATCGCGAGATACCTTTTACTGCGTGAAATAAACACAAAAACCCACTGAAATAAAATATTTCCAAATGTATTGGAGCTTAGAAGAATTCTCCCTTGAGTAACTGTCAACTAAAGAGAAACCTTGAACAGTACTAGGAAAGCTGTCAAATAATAATAGTACCTATCTAAAATAGAAACTCACAAAGCACACAGTCAAAAAACCTCCCCTGCTAGACCAGTCCCAATACGACAATCACAGACAGGAATAAATATACAAAATAAAAGTCACTCAAACAATAAATAATAATTTATTTATCACTACATTGGAAAATATGTAAAACTGTCAGGTTGTTAAAATCACAGTAATTTTGCAAACCAGTGTTCCAGGAAAATTTAGTTTTGTCACAGTGAGGTGGCAACATTATTTTAATTGTGCCTAATTTAAAAATAAATTGGCAACACTAGCAGTAACGTCAAATCCTGCTTACTGCGGCAACACTATAGCACTTACGTCACATCCTACTAACTGCGCGGCAGCTTCAGCTAATGAGCATATAAGCAATTATTATGAATAGCTAGGTAGAGCTACATACATGGTTTACGCTAGCCATTCCCATCAGGGGGCACGGCAGAATCATAATCCCCGCCAAGACCATTTTTCAAGATATGTAGTTGTTTGAGTCCCAAATACACATACAAAAGTAGATGGTACAACAACAGCGATTATTTCAGTCAAGCTGTAGGCAATTATAAAAATATAAGTAGGTACGAACAATTCCAATAGGTACTAGTTCTGTAATAAATGTAGCCACCATTTTGTTCCTGGAAAACGATTTAGAATACCTATGTATGGACAAGTTAAAGAAGAGCTCAGTTTATATAAAAATACGTATATATACATAATGCTTGCTTGGTAAATAAAAAATTAGCACTTTGAACAGCAAAATAACCGAGCAGTTTTCATTGATAAATTGATAATAAGCTAAAACACAATTGATATAAAGTTGAAAATACAAATGCCCCAGGGGTCCTTAGCACGCTATTTTAAATTCCATTTCAATTATAAATTTGTTCATTATCAATTCATTTTGCTGTTTAATGTGCGCTGACCATAAGAACACAAGGATGATAAGCTACCATTCCCCTGAAAATACCATGCATTTACTAAAACAAGGACAGCACAAGATATTATTTTTGAAGCCCAGTTCACACAGGAAACTGTATGCCACCAAAATAATTTTTAACTTCAATTTTTTTGGTGTAATTTGTTTTCTTCATACAATTTTGAGATCAAATAATACTTGCCAATACATTTTCCTTAATTATGTCCTAGTAAATTTCATAGCTTTTCCACATCATTATACATTTATTAAATTATTACGTAAATACACAGTATGCTTTATTTTAATAATTTCTTTTAATGTTAGAAGATCAGTCTACATAAGAAAATTGCTTTTAGTATATGAGTTCATATGACACAAAAATATTCATAATCTCGTTTAAACTTAGAAGTAATAATGGAATATAAAAAATGCTAATGTATTTGTTAATAGGGTTACCGATCACAACACCATACATGGTGACAGGGACATCCAGGCGCAACCTGTTACCATGGATTACATGATTCTGAACTCCATGAATTATAACTTTTCTATGAATGGGATGCCTACTCAATAGCTTACACTAACTATTGGAAGGGCGGAATTTTCCTAACACAAGTAAAATTCTTACTTAAATGGAAATTCCCTAAAGAATGTGTAAACGTATTGTAAGTTGAAATAAACATGTAGATATTATTATGAATTAAAAAGTCTTCGTCGATTAAAAATATGTTCCATACATTTTGACCACGTAGGTATTGCACTTTTCTATGAAACATCCGATTTTTTTTTGATAACTAAAGATTATCTACGCTAGAATCATGTGCTGAATGTGGTCACAGTTTGCGCGTCGACGTCCCCTGACACCCTGTATAGTCGGAAAACAACAAGTATTTTTGATAAGCATACATTGAAAATATATGGGATTTAAGAATAAATTGTAACAGCATATAATTCGGATAGTAGGTAGTAATGCAGTGTACCATGTTTTAAATCATCCAACTAAGTACAGAAAGCCTTAGATTAAAAACTTATTATACAAGTGCGGAAGGATAACAAATATTATTAAAATGATATTTTTTATAGCGTATTGCTTGCATTGTAAGCTTAAATGCAAAAGGTGCACCTTAGATTTTTAATTCACTACGTTCTTGCGACAATCTAAAGTTTTTAATTAAAAACGTGCGCTGGCAACGTGCCGTCTGAACGCAGCCTTGTTTAGAGGTCAGTCCTTCTTTCAAGATTATAAAAAAAAAAACATGTTGCCAGGTTTATGATAAAATATTTTTATACAACGTATAAATAGTAACAGTTAGTCCTTTAAATGATCAGACAAAATTACAAAAAATGCCAAGAAGTTTCAAGATATTTTGTTATAATTTTATTGTTTGCCTCTTACGAAGATAGCATAAAATTATGAAAAAAAAATATAAATGCTATAAACTATAATTATAATGCTTCGTATTGTATTTAAATATGTTTAGTTCTATGAATTTGTCATTGAATACGAGATTCTTTGATATTTATGGAAAATAAATGTTTAGGTTTAGTTGTAGTTTTTTTTTGAAGTGAAAACTTCTTTAGCGGCGTTGTACACTTTTTTTGTAATGGGTAAAAAATGTTAAACTCGCGCCAGGACACGTGACCCTGATCGAAAATTCGTAAGACGGATGGAGAGTAGACAGCCGGCGCGGCGGCGCGGCGTAGGAGTATCCCCCTCTCTTTCTACGGCGCGGCGAAAATGTATTTAAACCGACACCGCTTCGGATGTGTTCGGCTGTCCTCGAGATGTACTCGGTTTTAATGTATATCCGATATGTCAGTGAATGATGGCAAAGTATTCTGTTTGTGTTTTGTTTTCACTTCTGTCGGCACTCCCGGCGTGCCACTGTTTTTGCTGTTTTTTTTTCAGATAAGATTTGACAACTACCACCAGGAACTCCAAAGGAAAGGCCGTTCTAAGGATTTCAATATTACGTTTATTATCCTTTTATTTATATATTGGAAGGTGTGTCTACTAATATTACGTATTAGACTTTTAAACCAAAAGACCGTAGAAACTTCAATTTTCTATACCTACTGTTGTTAGTGATAAAATACTTAAATCATTTCATTTCTTTACTTGCTAACTTGAGCATAAGACCATATCAATAAGCAGTAACCATGTATTTTACAGGAATGTTTCACATATTATTAAGTACATACAAAATTTTACAAAATGTTTTACAATTTATGTTATTAATAGACGACCTTCAAGAAGACGACACAGTTAAAAATATAGAACCTCTTACGAATCGCATGACGGCAAAATAGGAAATACTGGTCTTCAAAATCAGTCTTTTATTTAATATTTTTGTATTATTTATTGAGCATAGGTTAATAAACAAGATTTCTTTGGGTTTGAACTTAATAAACGTTTTTATTAGCAAGTTCACACAGTGCACATGAAAAGTTTTACAACGACACGCCATTAGAAGTCGCATACAAAGTGGTGCCATCTGGCGTTACAATATAAAAGTAAACAGGCAAACAACAAGTAACATACAGCCTAGAATTAATTATAAAATTTTATCCAATACTCCCACTAAATTTTATAAACAATATCTCTCATATTTGCCTGCTTTTAATAGAAAATAAACTTAAATTATATAACTGACAATATTTCATCTCTTATATGTTCGAATTTAACAGTAGGTAGAGCCTTAGTAAAAATATCCGCCAGTTGATCTGAACTTTGCACATACTTAATAATAATTAATTTTCTTTTAACTTTTTCTCTAATGAAATGGAATTTAACATCAATGTGTTTCGTCTTCTTATGATAAACAGGATTATTTATTAGTTTGATTGCACTTTGGTTATCAATACACAGAGTTGTACAATTTTGAATGATATCAATTTCTTTGAAAAACTGTCTTAACCATAAAAGATTTTTAGCAGCTTCACAACCAGCCACAAATTCAGCTTCAGTTGTTGATAAGGCAACACAAGGTTGTTTTTGACTAGACCAAGATACAGGTCCACCATTTAACATAAAAATATAACCACTGGTTGATTTCCTTGTATCTAAATCCCCAGCAAAATCTGAATCTGAATATCCAATTAAACTTTCATGACCTTGATACTTTATACATACATTTTTAGTTTTTATAAGATATCTAATAATCCTCTTAAGCTGATTAACATGATGTATACTAGGATTATTGATATATCTACTTAATAGATTTACTCCATATGAAATATCTGGCCTAGTTGCTGTAGATAAAAACAGTAATGACCCTATGGCTTCTCTGTAAGGAAAATCAATCTGCTTATTTTCGATGTTTTTAGTTAACTGAACATTTACATCAATTGGTGTACTGCTTGAGTGTGCAGTACTCATATTATATTTACTTATTAACTGTTCAATATATTGTCTTTGACTGATACAAACAGAATCATCATCTTTTAAGATTTCTAAACCAACAAACCGATTTAAAATTAACTCTTTGATATTAAATCCCTGCTTTAAATAGCTAACAATTTGATCTAATATTGAATTTGATTCTGACATTATTAGAGTATCATCTACATACAATATTAACAAAGCTTTAATACCATTAAAGTTGCCAACAAATACACAATTGTCTGCTTGTGACTGAACAAAACCAAACTTTAATAGAAAATTAGTAAACTTTTGATTCCAGCAACGAGATGCCTGTTTTAGGCCATACAGGGATTTATTCAATTTACATATTTTATTTGGTGGTGCTTTCACTCCATCTGGAATGACCATAAAAATATCCTCTTCTAACTCTCCATATAAAAAAGCTGTCTTAACATCTAATTGTCTTAGATTCCAATTATATTCAGCAGAGATAGATAACAGTATTCTTATCGATTCATATCTTGTAGTAGGTGAAAAAATTTCATTATAATCTATCCCTTCAATTTGTGTGAAACCACGGGCACAAAGTCGAGCTTTATATCTTTCTACTTTACCATCTTTGGTTCTTTTAATATTAAAAACCCATTTGGATGTTATAGTTCTCTGCTTTTCATTATCCACCAAACTCCAGGTGTTATTGATATGATGAGCTTCTAATTCTTCATTTATGGCCTCTAGCCATAACTCACTCTCTTTACTATTAATTGCTTCATTGTAACTCATAGGTACATCCAATTCCATTATATTTGCCTCAAAAACTTTATTTCTACGTGGTCGCAAAGTAATATTTGAACGATCCATATCTGTGAGGTCAATTTCTTGTGAAGGTTCATAGGTCTCATCATTTTCATCAATGGCAGTATGTGTGCTGTCATCACTTTCAGTCAGCTCAGTGTTATCTATCTCATCTTCAGCATTTTGTTCATTATCATCCCATATAAAAATTTGAGCTTCATTCCGCTTTATTTCAGGACTTTTCTGTTCATTGAAAATAACATTCCTTGATATTGTAATTCTTTTTGTGATTGGATCATACATTTTGTAGTTTGAATTATCATATCCAACTAACATCATCTTACAACTTTTACTATCAAGCTTCTTTCTCAACTGATCTGGCACATGGACATATCCTTCACATCCAAACACTCTGACATGATCTAGACTAGGTTTAACACCACTCCACAACTCCATAGGGGTAATATTTGGTGTCTGACTTGAGGATGTGCGATTTAACAAATAAACAGCACAATTTACTGCTTCTGCCCAAAGATTGAGTGGTACCTTACGGGCATAAAGCATGGATCGAGCACTTTCAACAATTGTCCTGATTTCTCGTTCTGCCCGGCCATTTTGTTCAGGCGTGTAAGGGGCAGTGAGCTCATGAGAAATACCCTGACAGTCAAGATATTCTTTAAAGTCTTTGCTTGTGTACTCTCCACCATTGTCAGTATGCAATATGCGTACACTATGTGAGAACTTGTTTTTAATCATTGAATTATATTTCTTGAAACAGTTTAATACATCACATTTATTCTTTAAAAAATACACGTACCTAAAACTTGTAGCAGCGTCTTTAAAAATCACAACATATTTCATACCTTGTACAGAAGGCACGCTGAATGGTCCACATACATCACTGTATACAACATCACCTGGTTGCTGTGGTCCTCTGTTTGATTTCTTGAATGGTTGACGAGCATGCTTACCATAAGCACAACCCTCACACACAAACTTGTCGCAGTCTGATAAATCCACACCAGTAATCACATTGTTTTTACACATTTTCTGTATTTCTTTGACATTTAAATGTCCTAGACGTTCATGCCACGTTTTAAGGTCCAATTTTTGCACTACATTACACACTGGATTTTGAAGTGTTTTCACCTTTAACTCATATAGATTGTTGCTTTGCAAAGATGCACACAGCACTATTTTATTGTCCTTGTATATTAATGCATCTGTATGTTTCTTTATAATGTTATAACCTTGTCTTGTCACTACTCCTTCAGAAAATAGATTTCTTCTCAACTTTGGTACATAAAGAACATTTTTTAGGATACTTGTCTCCCACTGCCCATTGACACACTTGTCTATCAATACATTTCCTTGGCCAAGTACTTCTACAGCTTCTTGGTTTCCAAGTTTCAGTGGAGATCCCGTATACTCATACAAGTCAGCAAAATTTTCACGTTTATAACACATGTGAGCTGAGGCACCGCTGTCTAAAATCCATTTTAAACCATCATCATTATTTTTCCAATCTGTATTTGCTACATTGAATGCTAACATATTTTTTTCTCCTTGTTGTTTCTGTTTTTGCTTTGGGGCACGGCAATCTCTTGCATAATGACCGCGTTTCCCACAGTTGTAACATATAAAGCGATGTGAATTTTCATTTGACCCTTCATTTAATTCTTTGTTTGTTTTCTTTAATGAAACAGTTTTCTTCTTTGTACTTTGTTTTGCCACTATTAAAGCAGTTTCATTATCTTCTTCTACATTCAAACTGGCCTCCTCATCTAACAAACGAGCTGTCAGATTAATTACAGTTTGATTCTTCGGATCAAGCGACATCCAAGCCTGGCGAACAGATCTGTACTTGGGAGGCAGTGTACTCAAAATTTTTGTTATGATTGCAGTTTCACTAATAACTTCTCCACTTTCTTTAAGTTGCTTAGCCAAACTTTCTACTTTGGCTATATGCTGAGCTATGCTGTCTGTTGGTGACATTTTATATTGATAGAAACGCTCATGTATCATCATTTTAGTCATCTCGGATTTTTGTTCATAAATGGACTCAAGCTTGGTCATCACCTCTAGCGCTGATTCGCAATTTTCGATAAGTGCTATTTGATTTAAATCCATAGCAGACGTTAATACAAACATCGCCATGCCATCATCTTTATTCCATTGAATCGCATTTCCATCTGGTTTTGGCGTGTTAATATCTAACCCCTTGGCACGCAGGGCACATTTAATTTGAAATTTCCACTGTTTAAAATTCGTTCCATCGAATTTTTCTAGGTTCGTCTTTCCAAACTCCATTTTAGGTTATAGAAAGCACGCGGTTCTACGGTCGAAAATCACTAACAACTTTTCTGTTTTCTCTGCTCTTTGTTTATCACCAATTGTTAATTAACGTGGACCTGGGCCCATAACCTATTGAGCATAGGTTAATAAACAAGATTTCTTTGGGTTTGAACTTAATAAACGTTTTTATTAGCAAGTTCACACAGTGCACATGAAAAGTTTTACAACGACACGCCATTAGAAGTCGCATACAAAGTGGTGCCATCTGGCGTTACAATATAAAAGTAAACAGGCAAACAACAAGTAACATACAGCCTAGAATTAATTATAAAATTTTATCCAATATTATTTACCTACCCAGAAGACTGGCCCAAAATTTTTGGCAAAATGTATAATGACATGAAATTAATTTAAAAAAATGTTGTTGTAAGTAAGTATATGTAATTTTACTGGATAAATATTTCCCATTTTACCGTGAACATTACAAAATGAATCGTGCGTATCAAATATATCTAGCATTGCTAAATTACTGAACCACATTCGGCGATTTCGTCTTACGTGTAATGGCAAAATTATAGTCACTGTCATACACGATTGTGACGTGTTCGAATCGATTAATATTAAGGGCGAAGCGCCAGCCGCGACCGCAACAAGTATGTGTTTACAGAACTATAATGATTAAAATCATATAAGGAATACAACCCTCTAAATTCATATCCTACCGTCTGTGAGTGTATCACGGGTTGATATCAAATTTTCTTACGTTTTTAGCAATTTGCAGGTCACATTCAGGTTGTATGTTGATCTAAAGATCCGCAACCTTATTAATCGGATCGAGTTTAAATAAGAAATAATAATTAGCATTATTTTTGTGACAAGGAATATCGTAATGGAATAATAATGGAAATTACATTTGAGGAAAAAAAAAACTTTAAACGTAGGTAGGTATTAGATTAATTGTGTAATTCTATTCAAAATTCGCTTTGGTGCCAAATACAGTTTGATTTGGTGTATACTGGTATATTAAGAAAGTAAGTTGTAGGTAAACAGACTTTATGTCCTTTGGAACAAAACGAGAGCCTGGGATATTTGTACTGTTTTGTCAACACATAATTAATACAATTCATATTAATTAAAAGGCATTGTCTTTTGTTTGTGTGAAAACAGATGTTTCGTTCTATCTTTCTTATTTTATAAGGCAATTGCGGTCGTAATTGTGTAATAGGTACCTCACTATAAGAGACAGACGATTGCTGCGAAGGGATTATAGGTAGGTAGTGATGTTAAGGCTACAGGTGAGGTCCTTAAATATGGAGTTGTAAGGCATCAGAAGGGCTATAACATGTCGGAAACAAATTGAAGGGTTTCAGTTACCTATAGTGCCCTCCAAAAAGTGGACATTTGGCCACTTCAGCTGATGCCATATTATGATATACATTTTTTTTAATAATAATAATTCATAGTCATAGAATTAGTCAATAAAAACGTTATAGTAAAATTTTAAACTAGAATTTTAAATCATAATGTGGAGTCACAGCTGAAGTGGAAAAATTACATATTTTGGAGGGCACTGTATAGTAAAGAAATCTCGATTTTATCATGTCGTAAAAACTGTGCGAAGCATGAAGAGCAACAAGCAGCCGGGGGTTTTGTCGTAATTTAACAGTCAAATATTCCATATCGATTCAAACACATCACAACTGTCCTATCTAATGTAACTAACCGAAGCTTACGGCTAAGTATAACAAAGATTTAAATCGTTAGATTTGCCCTACCGGTTCAAAATATGGTCACGTTTCTGTGTCGTTGACAATGACATTAGAATAGTATTTTCCCGCTCACTCATACTGAAAATCGTATCTATCGTTTCATGAGCTCACTCTTTTCAGTATGGACACTTTATTCAAGCCACCAAAGTACGTTGAGGGCAAATCTAACTAATCTTTTAAGTATAAGACTTAAGCTAGCCTCACCAGTTGGGTTTATTGTGTGAGATGGTCCACTGCTGGTAAGTGTTGTTGGGGTCACAAGGGGCGAGACCAAGCTGTCGCGAATGAGGCTGGAGTGTGAGGCAGTATTCGTGCAGGCGGTGGATTATGTGGTTGTGTTTTGGGTCGAAGCTGGAATAGATACATGAAGGACGTTTAGAGACACAAATATTTATTGCTTCCTTGCCAAAAATTGTGACACTAGACGATATTTAGAAGCAAAGTAAGTATTTTTGTTATATTATAAGTTGGTGACCCTTTTAAATAAATAAATTATGCGCACAGCCACATTATACAAGATGTAACAGAATGAACGCAAGTCCTGAAATATTTTAGTGTACAATAACAAACTTTACGTTATTAGGTAGAATCTTTTTATGCGCACTCACTGGTATAACTTTTTTTAGAATGTTGTATACTAGATTCTTGGAAGCCCTACATTTTGTTACACGATATTTTTGATATTTTACGTCTGAACTTTAAAAGAGACCTGGACCCCTGAGTTTGTTTCATCATTTCTTCTTAGTGTAAGTCACATTGGAAATGTCGACTCCATCTAGTTTTTTTTTTAATATGACGTGTAAAAGTGATTCCGATATCCAATTGAGGTAAAGAATAAACAATTTCCTTTAGGACTGATTTTCTTTCGACATATAATTTTTATTCGTGGAATGAAATTGGCGTCTGACAGTTTTTGTATGGAAGAACTGTCAAAAATTCAAAATTATTCATCCGATTAAATTATTTGGGATTGGAAAAATCAGCCCTAAATCATTTGATGATGACCTTAATAGCACAGAACTTTGGTCACTTACCTCCAAGGACCATCCACAGTCCCGAGCCTGCAGAAGGCTTGCTTCAGACTGTCCACGTCAGCTTCAACACACCGCTCTCCCACTCCTAGCTGACCAGCCTCGTTGAGGCGGAACAGCTGACTGTTGCCAGACCCATGACATGACGCAGTGCCTAGAAATGAAGTAATCATTCAATTACCAAATATTTTAAATGTATAAAATATAATATTTGTAAATAAGTGATTAATATTTTTTTGATTATTAATTATTTGTTTACCAAAACATGTGCATCTGGATTGAGGACCCATTTTTGAAATCCTTGCGAAACGAAACAAGACTTATAGGGCAATCAGTTAAAAATAGTAAAAACTTAAAGCCATGAATTTCCGGTCCTTCAAACTAGAAAAATCCTGAATCTTGAAGGACAGTGTTCTTTAGTGGGATTGACAATAGGATCAAAAACAACTCACCAATATAAGCCGGGGCGGCCTTCCCCATTGTATCAAGACACACCCCAGAGGCCTTATTCTTCACCATGCCCCAGTAAACATTCTTCGGCAGTTTGGGGAACTTATCGTACACATCGTAAGCGACATTGTCCATGAACCAACCAAAGCTCTTGCACTTCAAACGGTCCTTCAAAGCGAGCTGGTCAGTTATGTCTCCCATGTCTAAGTAGCGAGCCATAGGTTCCCTAGTATAGAAATACTCTTTAAATTCATCATCAAACCAAGTCTCTATAACTCTTTTGTAGTTAATAGTTATAAGAGAACCCTTCCTGTTCTTCGCAAGGTTTCCGAAAGAGTAGGGCATGAACGCGCGGTAAACGTGACCCACTCTCGAGCACGGCACCCATTCGATGCTGCCTCCACATTGCCAGATTTTGAAGCTCAGCTCGAAATTCTCTCCTCCCCAAACAAGTAGACCGGGATCGTACGCTCCAATTTCAAGGAAATATTTCCTGTTGATTGCGAATAAGCCTCCAGCGTGTGTAGGACTCTTGTAGGGTTCAGATTTGTGTTTGTGAAGGTTCGATTCTCTGTCTGGTACTTCGTTTTCTTTATAGAGCATGCCCCATTCGAAGATGCCTCTGTAATTCATGCCTTGTTGGTAGACGGGTCTGTACTCGAAGGTGTGGTGGTCGACGCCATCGATGACTGGAACTGTCATGGTCCTGTAGTCTCTGTATATGGGGGCGAGAAGTGGGGGCAGCCAGTTGAGGTTAACTTCACAGTGAGCATCAAGAAACACGATGACCTCTCCGGTCGCTTCCTGCGCTCCTCGTGACCTCGTTCGAATGAGACCTTCCCTCTGAGCATTTCTTATCACGCGGACTTTCCCCTTCCATCGTTTTACGTAGTTGTCTAGGTTCGATTTCAAGTTTTCCTTGTCTGAGAAATCGTCCACCTAAGGATAACATATCAATATTAAATAAATAGCAAGAACAGATAACAATAAGTACATGTGCAAGAATGGATAAATTAACAAAATAGGAGTACATCTTGAGAATGAGTCGAGAAATAATATTATGTTGCCGATAGTATACGCTTTAGAATACTAAGTTCGTAGCTATTATCTGTATCTGAGAGAATGTAGATGATTTAGAAAACAATAAAACGTTTATGGTGGCACAGCATGTTTTGATAGAAGAGCATCGCCGCATACAGTTAGCCGTTACATCTACTGAAACACCACCGGCTGCTATAGGTACGTTAGTTTTTATATATTTTTGAATTTTTTTTATTGCTGAATGGGCCCGCTCTTGACCTCGATCACGCCCGATGGAATGCGATGGATGAGGTCTATCATGAAACGAGCGTGCCCAAAAGATGCCTAAGGCACTGGAACTGCCACGCATCGACGAAACACAGCAGGCTGCATGACGTCGGACTCCGGTGGAAGGGTGGTCGCAAACCAGGCGGGCGTTAGCCCTACCACCGCAAGGGAAGAATTGGCCAGTCAAATAAGGTGTTGGTTGTGACTATCCAGGATGCGACGAGCGCTCGGTTCAGTTGAGTAACTGGCGAAACAAACAGCGCTACTCGAGGAGGCTTCTTCATGCATCCCATAATAAAATTATTATCGTTAAAAAGTGTTTCTTATGCTAAGTCAAATCAACTTTATCTTCTCCACAGGATGAAATTGAATAGGTGTGCCAAATAAAAATGTCTAGGTAATTCAACGTGTTATAAAGTAAATTTAGAGCATGTCATTAAGGAAAGGTCGTCGCGCCTTTTTTCGTAGGAACGGTCAAAGTTAGAAAAAAAAATACCGCTAGTTCAACTCGTTGCCAACTTGTTTCATGTTGTGAACTCTGCGATGAATGGATTGCACGGGCGCACGCTAAAAATAATTTTCTTATTTGTTTTGACAATGAAAAAAAAAATACATTCTGGAACGACGATAATTCATGTCTATTTGAAGGCAATAACTTATTTTGCACTATCTAGACGACAGTGGCGAAGGGTGAATTTATGACAGAGGTAGGCCGGAGCAAAAAACAATTTCAAAAGAAAATTTCAATGATGAATTGACTATAGAGTGGTTATGTTCTGAATTTTCGAAGGGAAGCCGGTGGGAATCGAGTTGTATGGTACCTTCACCACTGCTAGACGAAAATTACACGATTTTTTTTCAAGAATTTAGTTTTGGGAAATGACAATTTATAATGATTGTAACAGTTACTACACTTACTATTTCGATTTCGCGCAAGTTTTCAATTTCATCCTGCATTATTATTTTCCTTGTACAGTAACAGCATAGGTAGATGATGAAAATCAGAAATTCAATACTAATGAACGGAGTTCGCGTCAGAACTGTGTGGCGTCGAAGTGATTCAAAAGCATGTGATTGTAAATTATACCAAACATTTACTAATAGTACAGCTGCCATAAATTCGTGATCAGTTTTGACTCCAAAAGTTCAACATCATCATCATCCTCTACTTTTGCTGTTGACACAATACAAATGGCAACACATGTTGTCATTTGTATTTGTATTGGCACAGATAAATAATACTCTACGTTGTATTGGTAAGATTTTCTTACTTTTACTTTTTTTTTTCAACTTGAGTTTTTGGTATCCTGTAAAACATTGCAATAATATTTATCAAACCATCTGAGTCGGAGTGGTTTCTATAATACCGTAGGCTGCATAATAGGAAATATGAAATTTAATACATTTACATTTGATAGCAGTTTTGTTAACCAATTAAGTAATAAGGAAGTGCACGTTAAACGACAGTTATCAACATCATCCATTAAAAATTAATAGCAATTGATCGGTTATCGCCTCATTTTAGCAATTAATGCCTAATTTTATCGACACTTATTTACATAATAATGGTGATTACAATCACACAGTTAACGCTGTTCTAACTCGTAACGTTTCCATAACAAAGCTGAAAGTAGCGTCTTACGTTGATAAATTAATTGAGTCGTGTTACTGCAAATGTGTGAGTTGAATATTAGGTTTAGGCTTGGGCACAGAGGGCTTGGGTCCTAGCCCCTATTGTGTGGACCTGTACGCTATAATAAAATTAATGGTTCAATGATATTTTGATAACCACCAAACTTGAAACTGAACATTCACTAAATAATCTGTATTCGCGATTTATTTGCCAAAAATGTAAACAAATATGAGTTTATGGAAAAATAATTTTAAATCCTACACAATAAAGTTCAGCTTACGCTACAACTTCAAACATTTTTATAACTTTTTCAATAGTGCTAGTCACTCTGAAATCAACTTTATTGCCATTAAAATAAAGTTGACATTTGTTTAACTTGAAATAATATTAATTTGAACCTAAGTTTGAATACACTAGGTAATATCGCAATAAGAATCTATCGTTAATGGAGTAACAACCACTCTCACCAAGGGCCCCTTGGTAAGAGAACTGGTTTCCCAAGTAACACAAAATAGCTTTATAATGGATGGATAACAGAATTTGCATATTTTTAAAGTTTTATAAGAAGTCTAAATTTGGGCATTATTAACCGCTATACAGCTCTTGTAATGCTAATTTGGGCCCCAAATTATACAGACTTAAGTATTAAAATGGCATTTTAGCAGCATTATATTGGTTGTCTACCGGAATGATAAACGCATTATAATGGGTTGTGAAAACAGGTTAAAGCAGTGCGCATATCTTAAATGCGGCTCTTATACAGCTTGTACCATTACAAAGGCAAAATAAAAACATTTTCAAATGTTATTTTGCGAATTTCTGTTATTAATAAAATCTTGTGTAAAAAAGAACATGGTGTGTGATACTTTCAACAAAAAAATATAAGTGCTACGGGGTAAGTAATTAAACTCTTGTTTTTTGTTCTGTTTGAGTGAATTAAGGTTGCGAGTATCAGTTTACTGTGAAAGTATGTATATATTTGCATCAAATAATTCATGCGCCTTCGATTTAAATAGTTATTTATTACAAAAATACTATAAAAAGATGTGGAATTCTAAAAAAAAATTAAGCTCTTACGAAGAAATCATTAGTTTTAGTCATTATGATACCTGTCTTGAACCGGCCGGTCAATACCATAGGTTGAAGTCATTTTTAAAGCATTATTTACCATAAAATAAAATTTTATATATTATCGAAATAGAAATCAAAATGGCGTAAGAATAATTAAAAACTTTAGGCATTCGCTACATTTCTTGTAATTCTTTTGGCTTGGTAAAAGCATTAAAAAGGATTTTTAAATATGTTCAGGCTGTAGCAGAGCTTGATTAGAGCAGCGTTCATAGAGTTTTTAATGTATATTTTAAAACATTTTAGGGTTCGGTATAAACATTTTAAGATTTGGTAAAACCTCTGTACCAACATAGGTAGTTTGACAAAACATAGAAGTTACACGGGTTAATTTCGCAAAATGAATTCCCGCTTTAGTTTGACTTGATACAGGGTTACTTGTAATTCGACGTATATCCGTCAGGAGCTGATAGGGATCCAAAATGCAACAAATTGAATCCCACATATGGCCGAAATTAAATAATTTCGTAGATATTTGAATATTAAGGGTTTTTTGATATATGTAATTACAAATTAAAAAAAACTACATATCGAATGGGTACCATTAAAAAATGATATTGTAGCTGGCACTTTAATTAAGCTATGAACATAATTAAAAGTACTTAATTCAACAAAATAATTAAAATGATGAGCGATTTAAGAATAATATCTTACCAATACTTATTTATTTATTACGTCTAAGTAAGTAGGTAACTAATTATTACGTTTCATTTCAGTATCAAAATGCCTTTTAAAATCGTCGAAACAACTGAGAAAGGAAAAATACAGCTTTTCGTCATTCCCAGCAACTGGAATGGAAAGGTCATCTCCGGTATCCCAAGAAAAGGACCTATTATAAATTAGCCAGAGACGAATATTCACCTCGGCCTGAATGACCAGTTATGTCGTGCAAAGTAAAAAAAAGAACAGCACTTTCATCTTACAAAGACGCCGAAGAAGAACTTGCAATTATAAATTAAAGCTCTTTTAACGCAATCTGTGTGATGTTTTTCTCAACCGCCCATTTTCTTATTTTATTTTGTAATATCACATTTTTTATATAATCGTTACAATGTTCCTCTTCGTTATCTGTAGAACTGCATTGGGATTGGGATTGCTCTGCATGGCAATCGATTTTAAAAACCAGTTCATTTTGTCCATCTGTTATATTTAAAGTTACGGAACCCACCTTATTATTCGGCAATAACACTTGGCTTTGACATAAGCCGGAGCCGCCGTACACGAACTGTAAGAAGCTGGTTATTGGCTGGATTTGATACCGGTATACGACTTATTGCTTGTTAAAATTCTTCTCAGTATACGTTTGTATAGATAAAGGTTATAAAATATTACAATGAAATGCTCTTAAACAGCTGGCATTAAAACAGCACCAATGTACACCGTTAAACAGTTGTGACCCATGCGAAAGGTCGTTATAAAACATGGAGCAGTTTTAAAGAATTTTAAAATGCTTTATAATAGCCTAAGCCGTAATTAATGCTTACATACGGCTTACACTTTTGTATAATGCTTACAGCTGTATGAGAAGCTGTACAGAGGCATAAATGATATCTAAAATAAAACCTTTAGCTGCACAAAAGATTGAAAAAGAGGATTATATAGCTTTAGGAACTAGAAAGTTAATAAAATGCTGCTATACAGAAGCAAGACATTGCTAAAACCCTTCAAATTCTCTAATGAAGCTAGAAGAAAATTTCTGGTCACCACTTTTTCCATTATATCGATTTTGTGTTACTTGGGTTGTTGAGATCAAATAGGCAGTCTTTTCACCGGAAGCCGACCCCAGCGTGCTTGGGGAAAAGCTGGGCAGATGATGATAATGATGATCTATGTATCACTTGAAATATTGCTATCTATAAACATGATAAATTAAGACGCATTTTCGTGTTAATCTGTGTGCTCGCGTTTTCTTCTAAACTGAGCAACGGATTTGGATGCGGTTTTCATAATCATTTAGAGAATTTATTCCGGAAGGTTTATGTTTTACTAATACTATCACCGTCATCATCTTAGGCTTTTACCAATAATGTTGGGGTCGGCTTCCAGTCTAACCGAATGCAGCTGAATACCAGTATTTTACATGGAGCGACTGCTTATCTGAAAATTTATAGTAAAGAAAGAAAAAAAAAATAAAAGGTTTTATAAGAAATTTTGTCAAGCCGTAAAAATCGTGCGAAGCCGGGGGATAGAAAATACATTTACTCAGCACAGACTATAATGCACACAACATTAAAGAACGTACTAAAAGCAACATTCATTACACATTCGTTTACTTAGGAGTAAGGTTGATTGCAGTGGTCAAGCCACCTGATTCTATCATGAACCGAGTCGGTTGCTAATCGTTGATTTGTAATTCGCAAGATAGGACGTCAATTGCTAGCTGATGGCGTTAGTAAGGCAGCCTTTTACGATAAAGAACACAATCGAATACAAATATAGACTTGTAATTTGTATGCGTCTTAGTGTTTGAAGTTGACTTCGAACTTGAGGGGTATTCTGATCCGGGTTAGTTGTATGTTTCGTTTTACCAGGTTAAATGACTGCCGCGACCACGGAACGAACCCTAATAATAATAATAAGACCCTGTTCCCGATACCGGTGGGCTACTATTTTTTATATTTTTAAATGTTTTTCTATATTTTATATGCTAATATTTAAAAATATAATTTATATGTAAATAATTAAATAAAGGAAATAAGTAATAATAATATTTTTAAATGTTTTTCTATATTTTATATGCTAATATTTAAAAATATAATTTATATGTAAATAATGAAATAAAGGATAATAATGACATGACGAGAACCTTGTGAAAGCCGAGAAAGATAAACAAATCAAGTATCTTGACTTGGCTCGCGAGGTTGTCGACATGTGGGATGTGGACTCAGCGATCATTGTGCCGATAGTCGTGACTGCCAATGGGTTAATAGCCAAGAGCCTCGACCAACACCTAAGGAGGCTCTCGTTGGGCAGCTGGATAAAGGGCTTGATTCAGAAAGCGGTACTTCTGGACACGGCCCGCATTGTCAGGAGGTTCCTCTCTCTGGAGCGCTGACCGCCGGTAGCTTGCACCCTGTTCCCGATACCGGTGGGCTACTATTTTTTATATTTTTAAATGTTTTTATATGCTTATATTTAAAAATATAATTTATATGTAAATAATGAAATAAAGGAATAATAATTGTGTTACAATAATGGTGTTAGTTTCAGATATATTCCCAGTAAATTCTGCTTGTTGGCATACAAAAATATAGTGGTTAACTTGGTGCCCGGTCAGTTCACCAAAAATTTATTTACAAATTTTTACTTGACAAACAACGATTGGCAAAAACATGATTTGTCGTTTCATCATTATACAACAACAAGTTTGCCAAATAATTCACTTTACAAAATAATTACCCGATAACTTTTGTTTAATAACGTGTTATTTGACAAACAATTCATTTTTTATTCATTTTATCTCATAAAAAAAACCGTTTTACATATTGACTTATTATTACGCAATTTCCTAAAACTCATTCTGAAACTGAATCTTTCATCGACTTGCGCTAATAGAAAAAAGAGACTATTTTTAGTGGGCTACCCGGAACCGAACTAATTAGATTAGGTTAATTATTAAAATAAAAAATGTTTCGGTTAGGTTAGGTTAAAACTGTGACAATGGACGCACGAGCAATACCGTCATGATCACTTTGTGGCTGGTTTAGACAATCTTTACATAGTATAAAACAAAGTCGCTCCCGCTGTCTGTAAGCTTAGATTTTTTAAACTACGCAACGGATTTTAATGCAGTCGCTAGTGTATTATAAAATTATATTTTGTATAAACGTGATTTTTCCAAAAGAATCTAAATATTAAATAAAAAATTTATAAATGATTAAATATCATCCGAAACGTTTCTAAAGAGAAGCATTTGTCAAATAAATGTTTGTAAAGCGAGTGTTTATAAAATATAACATTTGCGGAATGAGTTGTTTGTGGAATAAATAGTACAGGAAACGTTGGTTGTAAACTAAAAAATTGTCAATGGAGTTTTGGTAAAACATTAGTGAACCGGATAACTTACAGATAATTTAGAAACTAGGTACTTAAATTCAACCTTCCACCAACCAACCATTCCCTGACAGGCGGTTTACTTTGTGTAAATTATCTCATCACCACTGCTCTTAAAACGGTGAAGGAAAACATCTTGAGGAAACCGACATGTCCTAGAACCAAAAATTCGAAGACATATGACATCTACCAACCCGCACTGGGCCTGCGTGGTGGCCACTCCCTCTCACAGAGAGGCCTGTGTTCCAGCACTGGGAAAATTATAGGCTGATTATGTGGTGAAGGTTTGTGGTCTCAGATTAAAAGTTTCTCATGAGCTTCGCATTGGGCGAACAGTCAGGGTCATGGGATTGGGTATGGGCAGTAATTATACGTTTACAAGCTGAGTGACCGATGGCATTCACCTCGGAAAAATTACGAACTTCAATACGATTTTTCATCCCGTATTTAATCCGTTTAGGGGATGAATTTTTCAACATACTTTTTCCTTGGTTGTCAACTTCGTTATACAGAGTGGTAGGGATATCGACACAAAACCTGTTACCAGGATTTCAGTGTATACATACATGATTCTAGGACCCCCCTTATTTTATTTAAATAGCGACGAAAAATTTCAACGCCGTTAGTGGGGTGTCCAGAATCATGTACTGAATCCATGGTAACAGGTTGAGGGTCCGTGGCTAAATAGCCACAAACAGCCGCACAGGTAGATCGATCAGGTCAGGTTAAGCAACACTTGCCGTGGTTGGTCTGTGGATGGGTGACCATCTTTACATACCGAGACCCCTCCGTGCCTCGGAAAGCACGTTAAGCGATTGATCCCGGCTGTCATTCGTGGATCTTTGACAGTCGTTATGGGTAGTCAGAAGCCCGAAAGCAGTAACTATTCAGTAATCTGTGCCGAAAGTCTGATAAACGCAGTTTTACCAAGGGATATCGTATTACCAAGTAACTGGGTTGTGGAGGTCAGATAGGCAGTCGCTCAATGTAAAATACTGTTAATCAGCTGCATCCGGTTAGACTGGAAGGCTAGGAAGATGATGAGGTTGTGCGTGCATGTCCTTGCTAGTTCTGCCACCCGTTCAGTTTAAGGAACTTTTGTGCATTTGGTCATCATCATTTCATGTTTCTAGACGCAGGGTTGTGGGTTGTCTTTCAGTGATTGAACGAATGTAACAATTATATTATGTAGATTTACGTATTGCTTGGGACTTGGGAGTTAGTTGTATGTTTAATTTCACCAGATTTGGATGTCGCGATGAATTTTAAATCAAGGGGTTCTATTGGACTAAAAGTCAGGTGTATGGGCAGTAATTACAACAAAAGAACATTGCGTTTTTGCCAGTTAACAGAATCTCAATTTTCAAAACCATGTTAACTAAATTAATTTCGAAATTACAAAATCTTTCAAAATGATCTTAAAGCAATATCAGTTGCAATAGAAATACAACTGTATTGAAACAAGTTAAGGTTCATAATTCAAAAGAGCATTCACTGTAAATGTGGCTTTTATACGAACAGCGATACGTTGCATAAGATTGATTGATAAAAATGTTTGAACAATGTTTTATTTTCAAAGTTTACGCGTAGTTATGTATTGTGAGTTTATTACGTTTTCCGAAGATGGTGTGTTATCGGCACGCCATGCTCTAATGGCAGCTTTACTCAATCATGAAATTTTACGTACAAGTGAAAATGTATGCGATTTATAAGTGGCTTTTGGATATATTAAATGTTCTTTGCATGCCTATAACTGCTATAGGCACGCAAAGGACATTTACCCTACGTTCCGAATTGCGTCAAAAGCGATTATATCGCGAATCCGACCAAATTTAATAGTCACAAAATATAAGGGCTATTGAGTAATAATTGTGACATTGCGCGTTGGTCGGATTCGCGATATTATCGCTTTTGACGCAATTCGGAAGGTGCCCTTAATATCATCCCCCTTACTATTAAACGTTGTATAGCGTCTGTATAGTTACACAACGCTGTCTTCTTCATTCGAAAGTCAAATTACTGACGACTGAAAGAGACGGTGAGACAGTAAGGGGGTACATGTATTACTAGCTGTGCCCGCGACTTCATTCGCGTGCATGTCGGAAAACAAATTGGATAGCATGGGTTTCTTTATTGCGCGGAACCAAATTTTTTTCTAAAATAAAAGTAAGTAGTCTAAGTTACTCCTTCCTTATAACATCAGCTATCTGCCAGAGTCCCGTCAAAATCAGTCCAACCGTTTCGGAGATTAGCCGGAACAAACAGACAAAATAAAAAATAAATATTTTTTTCTGTTATAACTTTATAAGTACTAAATGGTAATATAATATTATAATAATGGTAATGGTAGAAATGCATTTAGTAAAAAGCTGTTATTTTCATATTACAAACACACTTAAATTTTATTTATTTGTATTGATCAGTCAATGTACAGACGCCAGCATATCAAGCCACTACAATCTGTCAAAGGGGTTTGGGTAGTTTTGTATGAACCAGTGGCATGATTTTTATTTTGAGCGGCCACTTAGTTTATTGTTGCTAACGTATAGTGGTATATATAATAATAATGACTCGTAAAAGAATTTTGCCCTAAGTAATATCGGAGCTGAAATATATGATATCGAAGTAGGCAGAATTTCAACATCATGTCATCGAAATAAAGACGGAACCCCGTATATGTAGGTATTGTGAACAAATACAGCACGTATGACACAATACATAAATTCATAAACTTACGCATGTTATTGGAGGAGTATCTATGGCATTATTATAAGATAATTAAATAAAAAACAATAATACTACAAAATCACTATATTTTTACACAAACCTTAATTATTTAAAACATTTAAAAACGACTTGTCGGGTGTTTTTAACCGACTTCAAAAAAGGTGGTTCTGTATACGACCCGTAAGTATGTATGTTTGTAAGTCCGCGATTTTCTCAAAAACTAATGAAGTCATTATGAATTTTGTTTTTTAAGTAATTCTTTCATTGTGATCTACATACTTTCAGGAAGGTTTTAGTATTAATACATTAGTTCATTATTCTTATGTACGAAGTTATATACATAAATGTACTGCATCGGAGCGAGGAGATCGGTGCTTTTGGTGGGCTCATGGGCGGCTTTTATGTTGTTGTTTATCGCTAATCACGAGTTATAGAGAGAAATAGAAGTAAAACTACAATGTAGTGAATGAAATAGACACCATTTAAAGCAAATAGCGATTTGATTTTATAGATTTTTCACATTAAATACATATCTCGGCTTCGATGAACGTGGGAAAGTAACGTTCATAGAAAAAAATGAATGTCTTAATGTGTTCTCTTTAACGAACCACTTTTCATAAGTGGCCGCGTATTTAAAAAATCATGCCACTTTTACTCAAACCCTTTTCTTTAATAGATTTTCAACTTTATCGCCAAAGCATAAGGTTCAAGATTGATTGTGAAAATTTGACAGTTTCGGGTAGCTTGATGTGCTGGTGTCTGTACGAAAGTGATTATGTAGCTTCCGTAATAAACAGGAATATAAGAAAAAGAAAATACCTTTATTTGCGGTAAACATGACGCAGAGAGTCTGTTCATTTATCACGTAAGATAAAATTTGAGGGGGTCCGAACAAGTCTTATTTTTTCTTACATAGGGGGGTGGGGGGGTCTAAATTGTTTTTACATTTTTTTTTAAATTAAGTAAGTATAGTTTTTTTTTTTTGCTACTGTTTCTTTGAAATTTTGGGAAATGATCTTACGTAAGATTGAACGGGGGGAATTAAATTTAATTTAATTCTACGCGCCTGTACTTACCATTTCAGAATGATATGAAATAGAAATAATATTTATTTGCATAAAACATGGTATATAAAGTTGTTTTAAAAATACATTACATATAGAGCATAAGTACATGTTTTGCTTATGTCATAGCATTTGTGTTAAAAAGGATTAAAATGCAGCAGCTTATTTGAAATAATCAGCTTCTGCATTAATCTCAAATATGGTTCTTTTGGTAAATCCAGCCAAAATCTGATTCAATTTACTGAAGAACTTATCTGATTGATAAAGTCTGATTCATTTTTATACTATGTATCTTACGGTAAACAACAGAACGAATAGATTACTATTCGTTCTGTTGTTTACCGTTGTATTGTTATTGCAATTAATGTTGCTTCTTGATTACAAGAAGCAACATTAATTGCAATAACAATAAATACATGTTGAAAATAAACCAATTCAGCTTGGCTAATTTCAGAGCGTGTAATAATAAAACCGACCTTATAGCGACAAGATAAAGATGCAAATGGTTTGGCAGTTTCCTTCCGGCACGCCAAACCGTCGTTGTAAGAACGTGCCACAGTATGTCTTCTCGAAAAAAGGATACGTCATAACTTCATACATGAAAGATGCTTTCTTGGGAACGAACGGGACACTGATGCCCGTTATCACTATAGTCCGCGCGGAACTAGTTGGCCGCTGAGGTGGGGACAGGGGTGAGGCGGCGGTTCGCAACGCACGTACTGAGTAATGCGCCCCCGCCCCTCCGTCCCACCGCTCACATATCTAAGGCGCGGCCAACTAGTTCCGCGCGGACTATAATATTATAATACTAAGCGACACCTAAATGACGGAGCGCGTTGTTGGCATTGCCATAGTAATTGTGCACGGATGATGTGAAAAAAAAGGTTGTACTCTAAGCTGTAAAAACTCACCAACACAACTTCATGGAGCACTTTCGGTGGCGACCTGTCAATGACAGAGTGCACAGTCCTCATGAGGACCGAGAAACCTTCATTGTGGAACACGATGATGACGGACGTGCTCGGCAGCTCGACGGGGTAGTGCCAGTACTTGCACTCTTCTAGACGAGTGTCGGGAATCGATCTGAGAATGGAAGTAGTCTATCAAGCGTCTAGGTCATAGGTTCTCAATGTGGGCGATAACGCCCCCTCGTGGGCGTTTGAGATTTTCAGGGGGGCTGTAGAAACCCAGAGAAAATTATGTAAGTATCCTATCTTACGACAATATTAATATTAAACGTTGAAATATAATCGTGGGGGTACATAATTATATGAACGCCGAAAATGAAAATACTTAGGTACGGTTAAATTAAAATGTCAATGTTCAAAACATCGAAAACGTAAATATATCGAACGGTCATAAAACTGCAAAATTGAAATAACGTTACCTAAGTTTATATTGTCGAATGGTACTACAAATATAATATCTATGTATATCTAATACTCGAATGTTTAGATAACTTACGTATATTATATCTAAAATCTAATTATCTACAAATGTGACATCGAAAGACCTAAATATCGAAGTACAGAGAGACCTAAATATCGAAGTACAGAGTATCGAATGTCCTAAATATCGATATTTATTTATTATGTACAAGTCATGGATAGTCTTAGTTCATGGATGGTAGACTTTTAAAAAGGCAATGAGAACTTAGGATGCAAGAGAGCTCGGGACTTGGGGCACCCCGAATCGGACAAGTTAGTTTCTAAGGGGTTGACGGGGGCTCAAGTGAGAGAGCAGAGCGAGCGAACGAGCCCCCGTCATCGGTCGGCCTATAACACTAGCAATGGCTTTCATTTTGACAGTTCAACAACATTAATTGTGTTATTTACGTTGTTGAGCAGACAATGTTTCGAACATTACATGAAGCAATGGATTAGCAATATAAAATATTTCAAAATTATTCAGATTGTAATCGAAAGTGTGTTATGCAGTTAGGGATCCCACTGCAGGACAAAGACCTCGGTCGGCCCTCACACAATATTCTTTCTGTCTTTTGCTAGTGACGGCCAGACCTTTCGTGAGTCAAGCTCGCCCCCCATCTTCGCCTTGCCCTGTGTATTCAATGGGACCCTGCTCGGTGGCTCGCTACTGAGCGGCAGTGAAGTCATAATTGAAAGCAAAATCATATATCTTTTAATCACATTTGGTTCACAAAATTTTATCAGATCGTCGGATTTCGTACAGGATATATACCAAGGTCGTACCGATTATACAATATGCTAGCTGTGATATATATTAGTAATGTCACCTATTTGTGGCTATTGTTGAACTCCATTATTATATATACTAGCTGCGCCTCGCGGTTTCACCAGCATAAGTCTCGATCCCATGGGAATATCGGGATAAAAAGTATCCATGTCCTAATCCGGAAAAAATCTTACCGATTCATAGCAATATCGTTGGACGCAGCAATATTCATGCCGTATTCACTTTCGGACTCGGCGACATCGTTGGCCCTGTCTTGAGACATGTGGTAAGGCTTGCCTTCTTCTCCGGGGCCTTTTACTGTGTTTAAGTCTCTGGGCTCAAAGTTGCCGAGTTCTGGAACAATAATTAAATCATTACATTTAAAAGAAAAGTCTTGACTTACACTCACTAATAGACTCATCAATCAACGCCCCAACAGCCCACCCGCCCGCGTCTTGTACAGACAGAGATTTACACCCTACGTCAATTTGCCGTGTTATAGCTATTTCATGCAACTGTCAAAGAATGACAATTGTGATTTGAATATGCGGACAATTAAAGTTGGTCGGTAGGTACAGGCTACTCAATTTCCTTGTTAATTAATGTCACTGACATTACATGTAATGTAACGCTGAAATTTTGCACAGATGTTCCCTTAATGATGAAGACGAGGACTAAGACTTTTTCGAACTACCCACGGGATAGGGAAATAGGGTGGACGAAGTTGTTGGCAAAGTACAAGTGTTGAATATTTTTTGGAGAACCGAGGGTTGTGGCGCAACATTGGGAGAGGTGTATGTCCAGCTGTAGCCTGACTTGATGGACCGACAATTTTTAAGAGCCCCGGCTTTAAAAGTTAGGCTAATAATAAGATCACTTTTGTCCATCTGTTACAGACGTTTTTGTCAAGATCAGGTCTAAGCAACATAGGTTTAACCGGTTGAATGCCTTAATTACAGAAACAATTAAAAATCCATTGTGTCTCTCGTGGATCCACGTTCCGGCCATACAAATGGTTAATGATTTAAAGCAGCCTTTATCCTGTTTGAAAATGGAAATTTTTTTTTTCATCACTCTCTCTCTCTTGCTTTGTCTGTTTAAAAGATAGCAATGTTCATTTGGTTAGTCAGAGCTCAGAATACAACATAGCATGTTAAGACAACAAAATTGTTATTAAACTAGATTTAAATTTAATAAACAATCATCACCATTGTTTAAAATCAAAATCTGGTTCAATGACAATTTTGTTTACATTTTTTGCCAGCAATATACTGATGATGAGATAGCAATTATATACCTAATAGTACTTGTAAATTCTATTCAAACATATATTTCAAATTAATATTATTTCAAGTTAAACAAATATCAACTTTATTTTAATGGTTATTAAGTTTTTTTTAGTCTATGACAAATTTATTTATTACTAACACAAAAATCTGCTGTTTCCTACATTTATGTTCACATAACTCGTCAAGATGTAGGAAACTGCTGATTCTTTTTTCGAGATTTCACGTTTGATCCCATAGTAACAGTTGTTTATAATGATAATGGTTAAGAAGAGGTTAAAGGTAATTAATGGAATTACAGGGCACCCCGTATATTGTATTATGTGTATGTATTTACAGAACTATAATTCTTAAAATCATTAATACAACCTTCTTAAAGTTCATATTTTATGGCATTCATGATACAGGGTAATCCTAGTACGAGTGCTAAAGCACTCCTTTGACATCTAAGTGAACATTACATAAGGCCAAATTTGTTTTTAAGGAGATTTACGGTATCCATTCTACTAGTAATAAAGATTTTTATTATTATATCACCATCATCCACAGCCCGACTTCACCCACTCTTGAGCATAGGCCTCTCTTTTCAAGTGCCATTCCTTGCGCCCCTGTGCCAGCCTAATCCAGGTTCTACCCGCAATGGTAACCAAGTTCATATAACCCTATTGAATGACTATTTTATGAAATATCAACCAATAGGGTTGATAGACCTACAAATTGCAAATTTGAATTCCCCCTTTTTTTTTTGTTAGCTTGTACTCTCCCCCTTAACACCTTTTTTTTTTTCTAAACAACGATTTTCAATATTAAAAATACTTATTATCTCAAATGTAATCATATACATGAGAGCTAAGTATGTCATGTCCATTGTTATTTGATAGTCTGTGATAGCTACTGAAATGTCCATTAGTAAGCAATTATTAGCAGGGAGATAATGGTGTTAGGAAGATGGGTATCAATAATTGTGATATTTCAAGCCACTTAGAAAAAATATTTCAATATACTATTTGGGCAAGATCTAATCTGATGATGACATTTTATCATACAAATAGTTTTTAATTGACTATTATCAATGAGAAGTGATATGATAGATAACTATCTAAGATTATAATTATTTCAATGTATTTTGGATTAGAATTAAATAATTATATTGATTAGCTTCATGTAGAATCAAATAAATCAATTAACTGAAGAACCAAAAACAAATATTTGCTGCTATGCAGTTTCTTAACTCAATAAAACTATTATTAGTAGTTCAATTACAATAGAAAGCAAATACAAATGGCATGCCACAATGCTTTGCGACACAGCTGAGAATACAACGAAACATAGCAATATACAGTGCACAAAACACGTACTGACGTAACAAAAACACTGTGAACTCTATGGCACCAACACGCCGGGCCTATGGGCCACATAACAGTACTTATTCTTAACATCTATTAGCATCGAAAAATAGCGTTTATAAGTCAATAATTTTTATTACCTGTCTTCAACGTCGGGTAAACATCGTGGTGGGACTTAAAAAGTGCGGCATGGGAGTCCGAAATTAATGCAACATCGTATTCAGAGGCAACGTTATCCGTGGACCACTTATGCAAACCGTATAACAAAACTAATAAAATCACGCAGGCTGATGCCATGCGGAGGATCCGGCCCCTTCTCACATTAGTGATCCTCATTTTTCTTATTTATATTAGCACATAACAACTGCAATTTTATAAGAAAAATATTTTCGGACGTTCCGAGAAATCGTCGACGATCGACTCGCGGGTGACGTTTAAATGACAAATTGACAACGTCAACACGCTACGTTCCGTAATAAGTTCAAGTTGTGCTTACTTCACTTTGTGATACGTGTACTTTGATTGTCACTCTTTTCACTTTGGAATATTATGCAAAGTTACATGCAACATGATAAGTTTAAAAAAATCTCTGGATCGTCGTAGACAGAGAATCTGAATCATTTTCTGAATAAAAAATAGCTCTCGTTAGAGAGTAATTATATTCCTTGAAAAATAGGTTTGTGACGTTTTTCTGTTTCCGGACGATTCTTTTTTTTCACACCATTTCAAGTTTGACAGGTCGACGATCCGGTGGATTTTGAATTTTTGAATTACTTGTTTTGTTTGTTTGTGAATTTTATTAATTGTTGCGAAGTGTGTATAGAGTTTCGTGTAAACAACAGTGAAAAACGGATACGGGATATTAACTTATGCACAGTGAAATCAACTTTATTGTTCCGAATCAAATAAATCAGAACTCACAATGGAAAGAAGTATGTATGATTTAGTTTGCATAAAAATGCTCGCCTACTAGAATTTGCTTACTATATTCAATACAGATAACAGTAAATACCCCTAAGACGACCCACTGACCATATCTTTTGAGGTTTTTGTATGAGCATTAAAACATTTGCAATGTATCCCTTCAGCTTGCATAATTGGAAACAAGACCGCAAACTGGTTCATCTTAACTAACGTTCTCAACATTTCAATGATTGGTAACATCTACAGGCATTATTGTCTGCCTTTGTACTTTATTTGTATGCAGAAGTTTAAATACATAAAGAAATTACAGAAGTAGACAGTTAGACACATTTTCATATTTTTATTACCATTACAGCACAAGCCTTCTTATGCAACTGGAATGAGACCTTTCCAAACTACCCATTGACAGCTCCAGACCTGAAGCTACCTCATTCAGTGATGGGAGCCCTGTTCCAGGTGTTTGATAGACTGGGAATTGATATTGATGCTGTACTTGCTGTAAGTAATATCCTAAAATCAAATGATTTAATGATGATAGAATAAATACAATGTGATTTAAAAGCGCCCCTGAGACGACCCACTGACCAAAGGTGGAGTAAGTATAGTCAGTTCCAAAACAAACTGATAAAAGTGTAAACAAACCCTGTTTATGTTAAATATTCTTACGCAATCACTCACGTAAGAGAATTAGTAATGCATTCACGTTTAGGGTCAAACCCCACTGAAAGAGCAGCAGTGCGCAGCAGCCGTAAGAGCAAGTAACTTTCCTCTTTTGACTTGTCGCTAGAAGGCTCGTGCAGCCTCGCGACGCCGCGCTGCCCCTCCATTGCCTTCAAATGACTATGGATAATGGCTGCTGCCGGCCGCTGCTCTTTCAGTGGGAATTGAAAACTGTATTTAGAATGTTTCAACAATTATTGTTTGCATAACATTATTCAATTGTAATTGAAATAAGTATTATCAATGAGAATTGAGGTACTTATTCAAATTAGCCTCAATTTTCAGTAGGTAAACACTTTCCTGTTTATTTTTAAAGATTGCTTAAAGTTAAGTAGTGATTAGGAACTGTTTAAACCATACATTTTTTAAATTCAAATGTTACTTAACTTTAATCATAGTTTATAAATAAACCCCTTTGATTCTAACATTTTCAGGCACCTTCCAATGATGACCGCAATGAGAGCACCATATACTACTGGGACCTGCTTCCTGTCATCAACATGACCCGTGTTATCAATCACTTGGTCTCCGTAATGCCTCAAGTTGATACTTCCATCAGCATCATTCATGTCCTACAACCTACGGCTACTGCATCATGTTCTATACTGATGTTGCTGTTCAATCTCATGGTGTTCAATGAGGAGCGGTTGAGGAATATTGCTCCAAATGAAGAGGAGCTCTTTGCGAAGACCGATCAGGTATGTTTTGCTCATATTTTTCAATTTAAACCTATTTATGTACTTGTGTACCTATTCTATTTATAATTCAATTAGTCTTTATTGCAATCCATAATGTACGGTCACCAAAGGAGATAAGTAAGCAAGGTCGTCAGATATAGTTGAAGTTTAGTAAGAAACCGATGGATGCTTTTGAACGAAATTTAATTTAATTAATAGAAAACAAACAGTTCATATAGGTATCAGGTTAAATTTAATTCAAAAACATTCATCAGTTTCTTAATAAACTTCAACTATATCTGACAACCCTGGTTACTTGGTGACTGTACAGTTACAGGTGGTGAGCACCCTGTTGGGCACAGCTAAATTGACATAGTTATCTTTTTTTCTGAGATTTGGATACTGTTGTAGCCCAGTGTTTCTGAATCAATCACTCAATCACAATATCTCCCAAATCCTGAACAGAGTTATGAATCACAACATCGCTCAAAGTTATACAGTTGTGGTAATTTATAATGATTTCAGGTAAAAGCTTTAGAAGAAAAGAAAAACAGGCTACTTGAAATGCTCAATGAACAAGCTGAGGAAAAAGGAAAACGTGCAGGGAGGCTGGAAAAGGTATTGGACACGTTTTCTTAACTTTATCTGAGGTGTTTATTTCAAAATATTTGGAATGAAGTTCTTTGACGCAGCTTGCGGTAGGAGTAAACTGGTAGAAATAACCACATAACGAAAAAGCGTTATGCCATACTCCATGCGATTTTTTTTCTTAATATATGTAGCCAGAGGGATTGTTTTCATGGTTTTCAAGGATGCTAAAGCTAATAGTGAGGTCAAAATGAAAATCCTAGATGGCGACAACGTTATGAGGGCTTCTAAAAATTTATGCTAGATGGCTCTATTAAAAACGTTTCTCTCTTTCTATTGTGCGTGCGAGTATCACGTAAGAAACTTCGTTCCTGACGGGGGTCCCCAGACCGCACACTTTTTTTGTCACAAAACGCCGAACGCTGGACTTCCGTAGCGTATTCTTCCGTTGTGTGTCGCCAGACTAAGGGAAAGATACATGTGTCTGTATCTACGAAGCACACGTGTGTGTGCTTCGTTCTATCAAAATCAATGCATTTTTGAGTGATTTTGACAGATGGAAGCGTAACTTTATGCTAAGTTTCGTCTCTGTATTGTACCTTAAGAGCCATTTCACGTTTTCGCGCGAATTTCTAAGATTTTAGTCGCCTAATTTACCGTCTTAGGTAATACCCTGACATTGTTGAATACATGTAAAAAAAAGACCAATCTTTCGTATTGATACTTCATGTAACACATTTACAAAAACTTATTTGTTTTCTTTGTGGTGATTAATCTCCCACAACTAGTTTACTGAAAAAACATCGCAGAGTCAATTTCAGATTCCTATATCTATCATTAGTATTTATAAATTTGACAAAAGAAAATACATTAAGCATCAGACATATAGTTTTGTCGACACATAATGTTATAGAATATCGATTACCAATAACATTAATTAGTAAAAAAATAAAGTCTTAGGGCAATTTTTACGTTTTATATCGCTATCTTATCGCGATTTTTTGGTTTAAATAAAGCGTAATTACAGTAAAAAAATTATGTCAAAATAAACTATGATCTTTAACAAAACTAATTCTAAAGTTTTATTAAAATCCTTTCATTTAATTAGACATAATATTGTTATTGACATCACTCTAAACTATAATAAATTACAATGCATAAGCGGACATCGATTAGTACGGCGCGAGCGCTCATCGACGAAGGACCTGTGTCATTTTTTCCCGCGTCCCGATTGTCGAGCGCACGTATCGTGAACGTATTATTATACTACGAGTACAACATTTTGATCCTCTTCGTATTTTTTGAAAAAATGCTTCCGAAATTGACTCGGTTTTACCAAGATTGCGTATTGCCAGAAATCATAGACCCTAGAAAGGCAAGATCAATGCCTTTACGACAAATATTTATATAGAGTACTCGTAAATTATAGTCATTATTACTTCCCAATAATGTCTGATTGTTAATTTTTATTATACGCTAGTATTGCAGGAGAGGAGTCCGTGTCTAAATAATAACAGCCGCACAGGTCGGTCGATCAGGTTAAGCTACGCTTGCCGCGGTTGGTCTGTGGATGGGTGACCATCTTTACATAATGAGACCCCTCCGTGCCTCGGAAAGCACGTTAAGCCGTTGGTCCCGGCTGTCATTCATGGATCTTTGACAGTCGTTACGGGTAGTCAGAAGCCCGAAAGTCTGACAACCAGTTTTACCAAGGGGTATCGTATTACCCAGTAACTGGGTTGTGGAGGTCAGATAGGCAGTCGCTCCATGTAAAATACTGGTATTCAGCTGCATCCGGTTAGACTGGAAGCCGACCCCAACATAGTTGGGAAAAGGCTAGGCAGATGATGATGACGCTAGTATTGCATACAATTAAGTATTCCTAACTGAACAGACAGCTATGCTGCTGGGGAGTTTGTTCCGCCACTTCTTCTCACCAGCGAAAGCACTAGACAGTGGTGAAGGGCGGGCGTTTTTGGGGGACTGTCTTTTGTAAATTTTGACGTTCGAAGTGCTGATTCTCAGCCTAGTTTGAATAAATGACTTTTGATTTTGACATATTTGTTCTTTTTTTATTAGTCTAGAAAGAAAGCTTTAGTAGACTGAATAAATAAAATAACTTTTTTTATAAGTCTAATCTAACCAAGGTGTATTACGCTCTTAACGGCTCAAGATTGTTTAGTCCGTGTCGACACTCGCGCTACACTGTTTGCATTGTGTATGTGTGGATAGCTACGCACACATACACAATGCTGACATGTTTTACCTAAACTAGAGCGTCAAACATTTGTGAAATGGCTCTTAACAGTAAGTTAGTAAGTCCACAAAGTAGCCACAATAGTCAAACAATCAACATGAATCGCATGTGATTCATGGGACAGGGAATGAGTTGAGTTCTGGATTGACACAACTTAAAATTGAATGCCTTGCCATCGTGCCAGAAGTGTTCATACAGAGTGTCAGTGTCAGTGTGTGTGTGTAGTGTCCTATCTTCAATTCCAGCTTGACCATGACATAAAGCAGTTCGAGGAAGACTTAAAACAAGAGAAGGAAGTCCACGACGAAGAGAGACAAGAGTTAGAAGCTATTCTGGAGGAGAACAGGCAGACCGAGATACTGTTGGAGCAGAAGAAGACTCATAGGGATGCGCTGGTGGCTGAGGGAGCGAGGAAGAGGGCATTGAGGTGAAAAGAGCTTTCTAAAATTATTTGTTTTGCTTCGTTTGTCTAGTGGTCATATTCTCCGACAGAAGGGAAAGGGAAGGTACAGACGCCAGCACATCAAGCTACTACAATCTATCAAATTTCTTTAATAGATTTTTAAAGAAATTTGACATTTTTTATTTTTTATTTAAAAACTGAATATAGCATAAATTACCCAACTAACAACACACAAAATTAAGTCGAGCCGACTGCCATTAATAATAATAATAATAACCCCATCGCCGTATCTCTACGTTGACGTCGTGATGGGGCTTGTGCGCTCCGAACTCTGGGCCTGTGCCGGAAGAGTTTACTTTCCGGAATGGGTCTAAGGTGAGGAGCCAGACCAAGAGAGATACAGAAACCCGCAGGGCAGCATGTGGCGAGCTGTTGGGCAGTAGCGACCCCACGGACCCTATCTCCCGGGAGAAGTTTTGTTCCTCACCTCTGGCTTGCCTTTATTGGCCGGCTGGAGTGAAAAATGACGAGGAACAGAGCTCCCACCTCATTCTTGCCTTTATTGGCCGGCTTGAGTGGAGATTCGCAAGAGCAAACGTGCTCGGAGGAAGGAAGTATTCCAGTAAGATGCTGGTAGGGATCTTGACCGTACTTCCGGGATTGTCCTGATAGCCGTGGAATACCTCTCCACTCCTCATAAGCACCTCAGGACATGTTGCCCCCTTGTCGCTACGTCACTATGTGCTAGCGACCGTTTCCGGGGGCCCATTATTGAGTGTGCAAGTCACCCCCTGCCATTTTATCCGTGTATTGTATATATAAAACATTGATCAGGCAGGGGTCATAGTTCTTCCATAGTTCTTGGTAACCAGTCCACTTCAGCCACCCAAACCCATAGTCCAACTTTTTATTTTTCCATATCCTACAATAGTCCTACACCAACCGGGGGTTATCCTTGGGTGCACTTGCATAGTGCATACAGGGATAATCGTCGGATGGTGCCGCATTTCATTAAAATTTCCTAAGGGGCCTCTGCGAGTTGGCTTCGGCCCCTCGTACGCCTTCCAAAGGACCGGGACCCCATGGTCCCGAGATATGTAAAATCATAAAAAATAATAATAATACTCAGCCTGTATTGTCCCACTGGAAGGCAAAGGCCTCCCTTTCCTTTTTCCACTCGACTCGATCCTGAGTCAATGTGGACCAATCCCTCGTATAAGCGCCAAGTTCGTCCCGCCATCTACGGCTGGTTCTTCCTCGATGCCGTTGGTCGTTTTCAGGGTCCAATGCTGCGGTGGTCTTAGCACGCAATGCATCCGACATACGAGAAACGTGCCTGGCCCAGTCCCATTTGAGCTTGGCGGCTTTTTGGGTGACGTCTGCGATTTCTTTTACTGCCATTAAGTGGACTCAAATCCAGAATTAAGGTTAGCTATATCCTTACATCAATCTTTCACAATTTCCAGGGTATACGACGCCGAAGACATAAAGGCACAAGCGGCACAGGCGATCCAGAACCTCCAAGAGTTGGAGGAAAAGCTGGACTCTCTTCGAGACATGCTCATGCAGAAAGAGAACAGCCTCAAGAACTTGCAGACCATCAAACCTAACCTGGATTCTGCTAATAATCTGCTGCATGAAATTATGAAGCTGTCTGATAGTTTGAAGTAAGTTATATATTGCAGAATTACACCCTCCTGCTTTTATTACAATTTAATTTGGGTTGGCACAGGACGTCTTAGGCCTCGGTCTCGAAGTCAGCGATTGCGGGGCGGCGGCGCGGGGCGGCGGCGCGGGGAGACCCGGTCTCGAAGCCAGCGGGCAAGTCGCGCGGCGCTTGAGCAGCGTAGTGTTGTGTTGGGAGAAATTAGTATCTTTGTTCGCGAACGAAATGTCTAAACAGCGACGACAAAAACTTTGATACAACATTTCGAAACGTCGGTCGTTAAAAAGCAAAAAACAAAATGCACAACACTACGTTAATACAGACGCGCGAGCACCGCTACACTAGACTAGTGCGCAATGTACGCCGCTCCTCACGCCGCCGCCCGCGCGCGCTGTCTTCGTGTCCGTAGCCTTACGGCGAATTCGACTAAACCTTTATACCAAGTTCGAGCAGTGGTGGCCGCTACTTACTTAGTTGTAGGTTCGAACCCCGACAGGCACTTTTCATTGTGTACATTATTTCATCACTACTGCTCTCAAAACGGTGAAGGAAAACATCGTGAAGAAACCGGTGGCATGTCAAATAAACATCTGGTAGTTGTTGATTGAAAAAAAATTACACAACATCAAAGTTATTTACGGGATAAGATTTTTACAGTACTAGTTGCGCCCCGCGGTTTCACCCGCATAGGTGTCGATCCCGTGGGAATATCGGGATAAAAACTATCCTATGTCCTTTCCCGGGACTCAAAACTATCTCTATACCTTTCATCTAAATCGGTTCAGCGGTTTAAGCGTGAAGAAGTAACAGACAGACACACTTTCGCATTTATAATATTAGTATGGATTTTTATCTCATGAAGCTATGCGCGCTTTACTTGTAGTTACCAAGTGAACAAACACGCTATGAGTCGGCGCGCTGTGTGACAGCGCACTGCCCGCGAGCGAACCACTATTCTGTATTGTCATCCGTGTCATCGTAAAATTAACTTTGCTGCAGTATATTTAAAATCCTAACTTGAATGACAAGTTATTTAATTGATTGTATCGGAGCAGTGCTTTTACAATGAATGATGACAAATCCGCCTGTGTCGGTACAGTCAACAAAAGAGATAAGTTTACAAGATCGTCGGATATTGTTGAAGTTTAGTAAGAAACCGATGGATGTTCTCGAATAAAATTTAATTTAATTAATAGAAAACAAACAGCCCATTTATCAAATTAAATTTCAGTCGACAACAGCCATCGGTTTCTTACTAAACTTCAACTATATCCGACGATCCTGCAATGTCCTGCATACTTATCTCTTTTGTTGACTGTACATAGGTTAAAGGCGACTTTGTCCTAAATTACTTCTTCTTTTCAAGTCGATGGAATATGTAACATAAACCATGAGTACCAGTAGAAAGCCACGTTTATCGGGGTTAATAACGGCCACCCTAAGTGTCTAAACACACTATGCCGAAGTTACGCGACCGAAGTTCGGCATGATTACGCCTACAATGCTATTTGAATTACTGACGACACATTATGCCGCGCTAAGGCCGCGCTTTATAGCGTACAAAAAAAACCAGCCGCGGAACCTCGGTCGCGTATCTTCCGCATAGTGTGTTTGGACACTAAAGACCCGTAACACCATAAATAATTTCTTACAAATTCTTCCAGGGACTTCGAGTCCGGCGACCTAGACTCGGACAGCAAGGAGGGTGAGCTGGACGTGCTCAACACGGAGCTCGGTGAGCTGTCAGCTCAACTGTCGGAGCTGCAGGTGGCCAGGGACGACGCTGCCAGGAAGAGGAGCGAGAGCCAGGCTAAGAGGCAGCAGGAGAGGACTGTGGCGCACAGGTTTGTTGATATTTCTTTTTTGGAGAAGATGCCCAACCGGAACTATACTTTATTGCATAAGAAGTCTATACTATTTTTCACTCGGGATCATCAGCATTTGCATAGATTAGCTTTTAGAAACATGCAAACTTACGAAAAACTTATAATATTAATAGCGGAACATAAAGGGCTAAGGAAGGAACACGGGTGGGTTTTAGTCAGTAAGAGTTTGACAATCCCTTCCGCTCCACCCAGAGCGGGAGGAGTCATTAGATGAATTCCCATCCAAAAAAAAAAAGTACCTACCTACATATAATATTACAGTCACGTTTTACTGAAGGTAGGCAGAAGTACATATAATATGCTTACTTACATTTTTAACCGACGAAAAAACGGAGGAGGTTATCAATTCGACGCGTATATATATATATTCTTTTTTTCTATTTTGTTCAAGTGACATGTAACAGGGTGGCATTTGCAATTATTGTATGGAAAAACCCCTCTACCTCTTTTTTGGGCAAGCACTAGCAAGTACTAGGAATATTTTGTTATTCATAAGCAGCTGATTGCCACGATGGTCTCGTGGTAGCAAGCGCGAAAGCTGAGCGTGGGGTCCTGGGTTCGATTCCCAGGTCCGTCAAAGATTGGCTGCCATGGCTGAAATACGGTCTGGAGGACTATTATAAATTGGCAAGACTGTTGTGCCGGCTGCTGCCGCTGTTTAGTGTTTTGAAATAATGGATGTTTACTCGTACAAGTTCTGATAATTTCTAAATCTGAATCTGATATAAATCTGATGAGAAAATGAGCGACGTCCGCGATGCGATCGTGGGACGACGACTGACGCCTCGCGCAGGCGCGGCCGGGCTCACGGCGTGGCTGCGCAGGCGGCCGAAACAACCGCGTTTCTGAGTATATTACAATATTTTTGTGTATTAATGATATGCTTTATTCAACAGTGCTCTCCGAGAGGCCGAAGAAAAAGACAAGAAGCAACGCGAACGATCTAAGGAGGCACTCCTACGTACTGAAGAGATTAAAGAGCTGACTACTCAGTACGAAGCAGAGAGAATTGCTGGATTCGAACAAATAGCCTTGATCAAGAATGAATTTACCAGCCAGGTTGGATGAAACATCAAGATGATTTCATTTATTAAAATTAACTTTTTCCATCGACTGGTCTTTCCCAGAGGAATCGTGGATTTTTCCGGGATAAGGCTGCCTGTCCATTAACGCGGAGTGAGGCTGCGGAGCGGAGAAACGGAGAAATATTAACCAATAGAATTGCATAAAATCTCAATGTCATTTTCTATTGGTTAATATTTCTCCGATTCTCCGCTTCCCAGCCTCGCTCCGCGTCAATGGACAGGCAGCCTAAATAGTAGCCTTTGCCACTCTCGGGCAAAGATTTAAATTGTTAGATTTGCCACGATGAGGGCTCTCATCACGTTCGCATGGACGTAAAAATATCGCGGCTGAATTTTATCGCGCACTGTATTTTAAACTCTCAATGTTAAGCCGAGCTTCGAGAATCCAACAGAGCGCATCTCAGCGCGTCAAAAAAACACACTGTGGGATTTTCAACTCTCGGCGCTAAGCAGTGCATTGAAAATCGAGTGCGCGAAAAGAAATCGCCGCCGGCAAAACGCGCCCGTACGTACCTGGGATAAGTGTCAATTTGGGGACCAGTGAGCTTACATATCCCATATATGGTGTTTGCTTGGCAGCATGCACCATTGTGTGCGTCAGCGTCGTGATCCATATTATGCTAGTGAGTTAGGTATAAAAAATTTAAAGCTATGTTAGTGTATTATAATTATAAATAAATACTAAGCTACCAGAAAAACAATCTATAAAACAAAGTCGTTTATGTTCGCCTAACTGGTCAAAATGTACTGAACAGCAGATTTTTTTTTCGCGATTTCAGGTAAAAGTAAAAGTTGTTTGTTATCATGAATACAATCACGTGTTTAGGTATCGATCACTAATTACCAGTCACCCTATAGATCGGTTTTCTATTTCAAGTGCCATTTCCTACTATTATACAACGCCGAAAGTCACTTGTATACTCCCCGTCATTGTAATATTTTTGGAACGAAGTTCTTTAACGGACCTCGCGGTAGGAGTAAGCTTGGAGATCGTCACGTAACGAAAAAGCGTTCCCCCACCATGCGACTTTTTATTACATATAATAGAGAAAGAAAGTCAGAGAGAGAGAGAGAGATATAGTTTTCATGGTCTTCGAGAATGCTGAAGCCGATAGTGAGGTCAAAATGGAAATCCAAGTTGGCGGCTACAATTTTTTTTTATTTTTTCCTCATGGAAAAATGCATAGTCGACAACTATGTGATGGGCCTTTTTACACCCTGTATATTTGTTACTCAAACACGAAAAAACGGGTGAGGGCGAATTTCACCAAATTTTTATACTTGGAATAAGTCTTATCCTGAGAATAAATTTTGAATTTTTGACAGTTTTTCTATACTAGAACTGTCAGACGTCAATTTTATGGCACGGATAAGATATCTGTCTTTGGTAAAATCAGCCCTGAATGGATTTACACGTAGGATACATTTAATTCCAGTAGTACGTTCCTGTGGGATAATTTCCTACCTCCCCGCGGGCGAAAGCTGGTACAAAATAACTCATTCAAGAAAACAGATTTCCAGTTACATAATCGGGTTACAATACGTACAGTGTCAAATAAAATGAAGTCGATAAACTCCACTAAGTATCTCATTGGTATCGATATCAGAATCTTACGATGATAAAATAACAAAAAAAAATTTTTTTCCAGATAAAAACCATAGATGAAATGTTGCAGAATAAAGTATTGGAAGCTACGAAAAAACTCGAAGAGAAACTGAAAGACCGACACGGTTGGAATGGTAAATTTTAATATATATATATACAGACTTACCTCTTAACTTAACTTTAAGACGTTCTTAGAAGTGTTTCGTGGCATGAGGCTACATAAAACTGAGTTGTGTTTGAGTATTCGGTTGTTTGCTAACCTCTTTTTCATAAACCTCTTACGGCCTTATTACAAAACAAACTGCCAAGCTTTTAGACCCAGGTTTAAACCATCAAGCCATTTTTAAATTTCGAACTATAATCCGACAAAGCTAAAGTTCTTATTACAAAAAAAAAATCGTTAAATTCGAGTCTAAGTTGTCAATTTTGCATTAATAACTTTACGTTTGTTGGAATAAAGTTCAAAATACAGTTACTAGCTCGAAGGTTTAGGCTAGGTCTTAAGTTAGATCTCGTTTTGTAATAAGTCGGTTAGGGTCATTGCAGACAGAGCAGCAAAATGCTCGAGCATTTTTTAATTTATAATGGACTTAATCAAAACAAAATAGAGTTTAGTATAGCGTGCTAGAGATTCCCCGTGGTGTGAGTTCACGCATATTTTCAATCAAAACATGACAACCAAAAAAAATTTTCTAGCATGCTCGAGCATTTTGCTTCTACGTTGCCCCTTATAAAACGGTGTTATCTTCCACTACCCTCGTAATTCATTGACATGAAAATGACATCAAACTTGCTAAAATATAACTGCTGTATAAAAACCATCTTTATTTATAAAAGCGTTTATAAATGTTATTTTCATGCTTATAAGGGTCATTTTCTAATTCTTAAGGTTTTATTTATTCATAATTTTGTACCTAATTAATATGATAAGTCCTAGAAATGAAGTAAATAAAACAATAGAAGTAATAAAAACGAGTTTTTATTTTTTTGAAGGCACTACAATTATATTGCATTATCACAGTGTATAATATCTTAGAATAATAGATTTTTGAAACCCGTGAGAATCTTGATATGGAGTGCAATGATATTTACTACAATCCCTGTACAGTGTACAGCCCGATTAAAGGCACACATATCAGCTCTGAAAGGGATCGTAACCGTATCGCCTTCTCCTCGGCGTCAAACAGGCGTCAGCCTAACGTAACGTAAGCACGTAACCAAAGCGGATCAGCAGCCCCGATACGTCGACTCGGCTACGGCTAGGCGACGCCGCGCTTACGGCTCGCCGACCGCTGGGTGATGTGCTGCAGGCCGCGGGAGGGGGGAGAGGGGCGAGGGTGGACGAAGAGACGTGTGCTCGGGTACGGAGAGACGTAAGCGGGGGGACGACGAGCGTAACGCACCGCACCGCGGTTCGTGTGCTTATCCCGAGGCGAGGCGATTACGTTACGATTCCGATTAGTGTGCGTTGCAGTAGGGAGGTTCATACAAGGAATTCGCAGGCACACCTAGTTCATAATATTAATCTTTGGTATAGCGTCCATGCAATAGGTTAGCAGTTACTAATGTCAGGCAGAAGCTTTCCCTTGCAGTGGTTCTTACTAATACTTACATTCCCTCATCTTATTTTCAGCAAAGTCTTGCCTCCTCAATTCATGAACCAGATCACATAGTGACGCGAAGTATTTAGCATCACAAGCAGATCGTCGCAAGCGCAACGAGAAATACCGTTAGTTCCTGCATGTTTCCTTTTTGTTTGTACGAACGCTCGACTGTACAGGATAAAGGAAGATTCAGCAAGCTGTATTTATATAAGAACTAGGTAGGTACGGCAAAATATGAGGATGTGTGCGTGTGTGTGACCGGGAATAAATTCTTTTTTATCAGAATAAAAACATACGGTGTCACGAATTATACCTACACACTGAAGATATGACTTCGCACTCATTGTGACGTTTCAAAATTTGTTGGGGGACCCTCTTTTTCCCGATTGCGGTTATCTCCAGAGAACGGTTTTGTTTTTACAAAACAAATAAAATAGCATACTGAATTGAAAGGTTAAGCTGTCATCGTGATCTTAGGTATACTAATAAAATGCAAGATTTTGACATTACTAATTATGCAAGAGCGATCGAAGTGAGCTAAAAATTGGAGCATCCTGACTGGGACACTAGATTATGCTGCCATTTTGATTTTACAAAGAGAATGCAAGAGCGAGCAAAGCGTGCTCGAAAATTCCAACACCCTGACCTGGATAGGTAGGTTAGATTTTCTGTCTTACAGTACCTAAGCCTTTGTAAGCCACAAACAATTAACGTTAATTTTTATTAGGAAGGTAGAAGATTTTTCCCGTGGCTTTGCCCGCGTGGAGGTCGAAAATTATCCCACGGGAAGTACCTACTACCCGGCCAATTTTCATCCAAATGCGTTCAGCCGTTATGGCGTGATTGGGTAACAAACTGTTACATTTATAATATTAATAGGATTCACTCATTACAGGCCTCTTCAGTAAGAATTTGAGGTTATGGATAATATTTTACGAATTTTTGCTTGCATACGTCGTGAAAAAATATAGACCGATACTAGTTTACTAGACAGGCTCCACAGGCGTGGATTACTTAGGGCATCAAGTAGTCTTAATCCGGCACTGCTTGACGAGTTATAACCGCTTTATAGAAGCTATCTGTACTTTAAAGAACGAGCTATTGTCCTCGGTTCCGCCCACGTTGACGTCGGAATTTATCCCACAGGGACTTAGTACCGGGATAAAAAGTATACATACAAACTTTCCATTATGTAGGATTTTAGTATAAATTTCACATTTTCATAATTTTAGAAGATATTTCTAATTTTAGAATGACCTATTCATCATTTTGAAGAAAATAAAACAAAGAAGTTACAAAAATTAGTTTTTATTGTTATAAAGGCATTACGATTCGGTATTTGCTTTGTCACAGTGTAGGTATACCTATATTTGAATAATAGGTACCTACATTATTTAAAATCCTTCAAAATCTTGATAATATGAAGTGCAGTAAGTACTAAATTGACGTAGGTAATGGTTTTTTGAAGTGAAAACTTCTTTAGGCGCGTTGGGAATTTTGAGATGGGAAACAACAATTGAATTCGCGCCATTGTTACCGTAACCGACACCGCTTCGCATGTGTTCGGCTGTCCTCGGGATGTACTCGGTTTTAATGTACATCCGATATGTCAGTGAGCGATGGCAAAGTGTTATGTTTTGTTTTAATTTCTGTCGGCACTCCCGTTTTTTTTTGCATTTAATTTTGTTTTGATATCTAAAATACTTGTATTACGCAGTCTATCATATTTCTCAGAGTAAAAATATCTAGAATTAATAATAAAAATCTTTGGTAGAGCATCCATGCTATAGTTTAGCACTTGCTAATGTCAGGCAGAGGTTTTCCTTTGCAGTGGTTCTTCCACCCGTACCAGGCCTCGAACTTGTGGCGTTTGTAGATCTTCTTGGCGCAAGTCGAAGCCAAGGTAATGTCATCTAACAGCATTTCTGCAAATTTTAAAAAATATTATAAGTAAAGCGGTTTTTTGGAAGTTCGGTTTTACGGGTTTATTGAACCCATTTGACGCAGCCTGTTTTGCACACCTGTACAAATTCAAATACGCGTTTGAATCGATACAAACGCGATACAAACGCGCGTTAGCATCGCGTTTGTATCTCAAACTGCGCTCTAGAGTCTAGTTTTGGTTTCCAAATATGTACAGTTGTGTTGTTGGACCTACATAAAGTTCAGTTTGTGCTACATCTACAAAAAAAAATATGATGTTTTCAATAGTATCTATTCTGAGATCAACTTAATTTATAATACTTACTTAAATAAAGGTCATAATCGTTTAAATGGAAATTATTCATTGGACAACAAGGACTTGAAAAGACTTTAGAGTCGACGCAGACCTGGCAAAGCGCAGCGCAGTACGGTTTTCATTGACATACAAATATCAACCATGCGTCACTTGAATTAAAGTTGGAAAATATAAACATGGGCAGCTCTCTAGAATTGTAAATACTATAGAGGACTCACGAGCACAAGTGACGTTGCAGTCTTTCCCAGCAGTGCTAGTGTTGCTACACCAGTATTTGTCGTTGATCTGGAAAAGGCCGTAGTCTCTGGAACCGTTTTTGTTCACTCTGCCCGTCTTATCTGTGCGCCTGCCGCTCTCGTTATCAATTAGGCATACCCCTGTGGAAAATGATTGAGTTTTAAAAAAGGCTATAGCCTTTTTTTTTTGACAGCCGGGACTAACGGCTACTGTCAGTACCATATTATTATATATGCTACTGACAGTAGCCGTTAGTCCTGGCTGTCATTTGTAGGTCTCTGGCAGTCGACGGGTAGTCACAAGGTCATAAGCTATAAAGTCTGACAACCAGTCTTAGTATAGGGCGTATCGTATTACCTACCCGGTTACTGGGTTGTGGAGGTCAGATAGGCAGTCGCTCCATTTAAAATAAGTACTGGTATTCAGCTGCATATGGTTAGTAAACTGGCCGACTAAAAACGTTGGGAAATGGCTAGGTAGATGACGAGTACAAAATTGCACATTGCTATAGAAAAAGTTATACGTTGAGAAAAACCAGTTAAGGCAAAAGTGGTTGCTTTGCCAATGTTAATTAACGCAAAAATTGCAGATAATCCCATAACTAATTACGACGGACATCATGTCTATAGTTTTATGGAGCTATTTGGAGTAGGTACGAAAGTAGGAAAAAAAACAACAAAAACAAAGGAAAGAAGGTGGCTGGGACAGAATGGATGCGGTAAGCGTAGGACAGGGTGTTGTGACGTAGCATGGGAGAGGCCTATGTCCAGCAGTGGACTGTGATAGGCTGAGTTGATTGATTTTGTTGATTGATGTAGGAAAGAGTAAGTAGGTATATTAGGTAGGTGTGTTTTGTAGACTCCTACCCATTGAAGGAACGAGACACAATAGAAGTTTTGATGTACGTCTGGGGGCGTTAAGTGTCCCGAAGTGTTAAGAAGTTTTAATTGCAATATTGCACTTGTTATCATTAGGTACTTTACTTATATATTTAACCATTTATGCACACACATAAACTGACAAGAAGATAGAACAGAAAATACGTACAAAGGTGATGCTTAAAGAAATTGCTTTAAAAAAAAAACCTATAGCTTTATTGGCAATTGGATTATAAAAACTGATAAAGCAAAAAATATGTAATAAAAAAAAAGTCAAGCCGGCTTCTATAGTCTAACCTTAACGTAACAAAATTCAAAAATGTAGAAATAAATATAAAAATATACTTACAATCCCTCATCTTATCTTCAGGGAAGCCTTGCCTCCTCAATTCACGTACCAGGTCACAATCTGTGGCGAAGTATTTCGCGTCACACAAGCAGATCGTCGCAAGCGCAGCGAGAAATATCGTTAGCTTCTGCATGATTCCTTGTTCCGCACTACTTGTTCGCACGAACACTGGATCGTGTATGAGGAAGATTCAGCTAGCTGTATTTATATAGGATCTAGGTACGCTAAAATATGAGGGTGTGTGCGTTAACTGGAACAGGGGATTCCTCTTTATTATCTGAATAAAAACAGACGGGGTCACGAATCATCTCGTTGCGAAGCCATTTTGTGTAGTCACCATGTTTACACAATGCAGATATCGAGGAAATTATGTTTTTTTTCATGCAAGACTACCTACTGGAGAATAAATAAGAATCGTGTTGTTTTTTTTTTGTAACGAATGATAACTTCATTGCGTTACTTATCTTTGAATACAAAATATAGTTTTATTTATAATAAATAGTTGCCAATTATTTACTAAACATCCCACTTGAACTCGCACGAATTATAAACAATGATGACGTAGGTAATTAATGGTCACGTATCTATAAAGTAAAAAATACAACTCTAGGGTCTTTATTCCAGCTCATTTACTTTTCAGTAAAAAGAAAGAACGAATACTCTACCTACTTAACATTTATTTGGAAACAGAAACATAAAAACTGAAATGCTTTGTAAAACAATAGTGAAGGTAGAACCTAATGTTGAGTTCTTGAGGTGTTACATTTGTTCACAAAACTTATCTAAGAAAATGTGGAATCTTTTAATCATTAAACTTCAACCTGCATAGCTATTCTGCTATTCACAACCACTCGATACGCTTCCGTACCGTACCGTATTGCATATCAATCAATGTTATCGTAGGAGTCCATGATTATGTCTGGACTTTAAAAGAGACTGTGACCTCTGAGTTTTAGTCAGTAAGAGTCTGACACTCCCTTCAGGAGGAGGAGTGAGGAGTCATTTGATGAATTCCCACGTTCAAAGTAAAAAAAAAAGGTAGCTACTGTTATCATTTCCACATTGTATTGTTTATTGTCCAATAAAGTATGTAGGTATTTATTTCAAAGTTACCAAACGATAAGGCTTGATCGCAGTTAATAAATATCGCAATAAAATTATATTGTAACTAGAAGCATTTCGTAATTTAATTGCATACGATAAGGTTTTTATTGTGCATCAGAAAAATGCATTACATTTGCCAAACAAGTAGGGGTCCCTACTTCGGGAACATTTAAGGACGTACTCTATGATATTCCTACTACGAGTAGGTACCTACTTTGTTTGTACGATTATGATATTTAAGCCGTAATGAGCCAGTACATTGATCTTCCTTTGTCCCTGAAGACTCATTGACGTGTGCATACCTACATCCCATCCTCACATAAATGGTGGTCAAACATGGTCTTTGACAAATCAGCAGAGGTCCACGCTCGAGGTTTGCCAGAGGTCTATGGAACGGAGTAAGTATTCTAACAGACCAGGAATACGACCATCCGTTCCATCACAAAGATAACTGATGTCACTTGACGTACTTATTACTGATTCTAATGATTATAATTCTGTAAATAAGTACATATTTGTTACGGTCGCGAATCATATTGTAAGAAAATTTGAATTTCGCGAGCTACCTTAGCGCTACCCCCTTAAAGTAAGTTGTAGTAGTAAAAACCATTTGAAAGTTGTTCTTCTTGCTGTTGTGTGCTTTCAACACGTCAATGCAGTTACATTACAGTTGGTGCAAAGTGACTGCATTCAAATATCTCGAAACCTATTGAATTTCGGCCATACATATGGGGGGTTAAATTTGTTGCATTTTGGCCCCCCTATCGGCTCCTGACGGCTATACGTCGAATTACAAGTAACCCTGTATTATACGAAAGTAGTATTACTTATTTTCAAATAACACTTTGTGTTTTGACTGCACTAGACTGACGGACGCAGAGCGAGAGCGACTAATCGTAAAATATGAAGGTCAACGGCCGCAGTGCGATCAATCAGAAAAAAATGAATCTTCCAAATACAATAGGACCATAAACGGACGCTATGCGTAGCGGACGTGGTGCGACATCGTCGCATGCCCGGGGTGTGCTGGAGGCCTACCACAAGCTCTTAACGCGATCCATTTTAGGAACTAAACTGAACTGTTCTTCTAATTCGTACCATGGCGTCAGTTTAACGATTCAGTTTAGGCCGTGCCATCTGCTGACAGCGATTGTCCCAAACTGAGTCGCAAGTTTTGGTTTCATTCATACTTGTTTGGTACCATGACGTCCATATAGCAGCTCAAGCGATGCAGTTTAGGAACCTAAACTGAAATGTCTTGTTTTTGAATCGTTTTTAATTAGATCATGGTAGGCCACCTGGAGCCGACATACTTATTTACGGTCGCTTCGGAAAGCTATTCGAATCCCAAAGATTTTTCCAGAAACAGAATTAACCATTAGTTCGGTATTAAAGCTTGGCTTGATAAACTGCTAGGTAATATTCACACCACAAAATAGACGTGCAACAATTAATTTTCCTTATTATGGCTAGTCAGTGACTGAGGTAAATATTATTCAAACGTTGCGGTTTATGCAAATTTGTTATCAGTGTTATTATTATTATTAAAATAAATTAATTAGCTTATTATTAGCACAAATAATGTTTTCGTCAACGTTGGTTTTAATTGATCGATAAGTGTTGTTTCCAGGTACTAATCTTATTAGGTATTCGCCGTTGTTAGCAGAGGAAAAAAGCCATAGGTACTTTAGCAAACAAACTAAAATGACCAGCAGATATATATCTTTAGCACAGAATACTTAATAGTACTACTCTTTAGTCAGCTAAATAATTTATGTGTTTGCTAAATAAAAATAAAGTCCGTCATTAGATATTCAAAGACTTTCTGTAAGTACTTAGATTTGTACAAACACTTTCACACGTCAATCATATTTTTAAAACTAGATGAGGCCGGCGTTTCCTATCTGACTACTCTGAGAAAAAAGGCCAAACAAACTCAGAGGTCACAGTCTCTTTTAAAATCCAGACATAATCTTGGTCAGTGAAAAGACCATGTAGATTGGTGTCTGAAATGGTCTTTTGAGGAAAGAGCCACACAGATTGAGTAGTGCTATAGGTATTCAGCACAGTAAGTCAAGCACCTAGCCACTTAAGTATGACCAATCGAGTTGTAGAATTGGTTTCAAGGATCGTGATCTTCAAATTAATAATGTCTGCCTCCTATTGAAGCGTACGGGGACGCCCCTTCGACATTGAGCATGACAAAAAATACGGTCAAGTGCGTGGCGGTCTGCGCGCTTGGCGGTTACGTAGTCATTGGCGAAGATACCAGGGTGTCTAAAGTCTATTCAAATGTATGTTTCTAATTTATTGTTGTTATTTCAAGTTAAACAAATATCAACTTTATTTCAATGATAATTAAGTTGTTTTCAGAGTGAACAGTTGAACTTTATTGTGTGGGTATTAATGTTATTTTTCCAAATACTCATATTTGTTTACATGTTTGGAAAATAAATCGCGAATGGTGTAGAGACTAGAGGTTTCTAAAGTCTTGTTACTTGTACTCTAGATTATTATGCATTTAAAATTCAGTTATTTTATCTGCTTGTTCAAGTGATTCTGTACCTATTATGGATTCAAGTACACTCATTAGTTGGTCTATTATTAGTTGTTAATTACTAGAGCGAACTCAGCGAACCTTGTCTTTTTCAGTTATTTAAAATTATGAGTAAGTAGTTTGCAGATATACATAGTGTTCTGCAATCGAAAGAAACCATGAGAGAGCTGTTGCTGCAATTTCAGCCATACCCAGCATCTATTGGAAAGGTCTGGGCAACAGATCGTACAAAACTATACGTACTTACTAGACCCAAATGTATGGGACAGCCGATAATTTTTTCGTGATTACGATGTTGGTCCCATGGAGAAAGTTGTTCAGTTTGATAGTCTGTATCACACCCTTAAATATGACCACACTTTTCTGATACTCGTACATGTTGTATACATGGGTTCCGTAGCTTAATATACTTAGATACCTAATAGTTTAGCCTGCGAGTGAACTATGGAACCCTAAAAAAAGACAATGAAAGCCAACACAGTCTGTCTGTGTTGACACAAGTGTTGATTAGTCATGATGTTTTCGGATAATATCATTCAAGTAACGTACCTACCTGTTGCGTTTTCCTGCTATGCGGTTTTTGTTTAAAGCGAGGTACTTTTATCACGAGGTTTTAAGATTATTAATTATCTTCCGTATTGACCAATCTTATAAAGATTTTTTTTCTGAAGTGAATAGTCACTTCAGAAAAAAAATCTTTATTAGATTGGTAGGTAGTAGATTGGTTGGACTTATAGCAAGTCAATGACCCACCATATCGCGTGGCCATATGGACATCTGCATTACCAGAGCAGCGTAGGTTCGGTGCCATCTCAGAGACAAAATTGAAATATCTCATGAGTTATATTGCTATTTTTCATGGAATAATGAAAAGTAATTCTCCGAATAATTTTGTTTGTATTTGGATTATTTATAAAAGTAACAGTGTTAATTTTGTAGCTGACCGTATCATACGTGGTTATATTATCATAACGTACCTAACTTCTAAGGTCGTTGTCGTGAGGGGAAGGTGCGTCACATGCGCCGAGGAATCCCCGTTTATGCAAACAAAGCGTGAATGTGAAGTCGTCGACAGAAATTAATTATCACTAGTATGATTGCTGTTAGAGACCATATACATTAAGTAACTAAATCGTAGAGCAGCAACGTTTTGATTTTCTGGAATTTTTGTTTAGCTTTATGTAGATTGAAAAACACCTGTGGCAAAACAAAGGGTAGAGATAAACCATTATAAAACTGCACGCCCCTCCACTAAAATCCTAACTAATATTATAAATGCGAAAGTAACTCTGTCTGTCTGTCTTTCTGTCTGTCTGTCTGTCTGTCTGTCTTTGCTTCACGCCTAAACTACTGAACCGATTTGTGTGAAATTTGGTACAGACATAGTTTGGAACTTGAGAAAGGACATAGGATAGTTTTTATTACAAAAAATAAAATAAAAAATAAAATTTATTCCGGACATATAGCGCCATCTATTGGTCAAGAGTCGGCATCAATTCAGTACTGAAAATTCATCGGAAAAATGTAAATAAATAGTAAAAAGGTATGAAAATATAATAATTATAATACAACTTTTAGTACAAAGAAAATGCTCTAACGGAGTATAGATAATTCTATTAGTACTATAATGTCGAGTTGGTGATCGCGCAATGGTGTCGATCGTTACACGAGTTCGGTTCATGTTATTGTTTTAATTCATCGGAAAAAAGTAAATAAATAGTAAAAAGGTATGAAAAAAATAATATCAATATAATAAAACTTTTAGTACAAAGAAAATGCCCGAACGGAGTAGGTATAGATAAATAATCCGAGTTGTCACTATGCTCGATAGATGGCGTTGGGATCGAAATAGATCGCGCTATGGTTTCGTTACACGCATTTGGTTGGGTTCCACATTTCATTTTTGAAGAGATCCCGCGAGATCGGGAACTATGTGGGTAAAACCATAAATCTGCCGGAAGTCACTATTCCACGCGAACGAAGTCGCGGGCAAAAGCTAGTAATTTATATACAAACATTTGAAATGTGTATGCAACAAGCAGGTGGACGGGCGTTCATTTTTAAAATGGTTTATCTCTACCTACCTCTACAAGTCTAAGGAGCCTAGTAACAACCTGGAGGCCTACCACAAGCTCTTAACGCGATCCATTTTAGGACCTAAACTGAACTGTTCTTCTAATTCGTACCATGACGTCAGTTTAACGATTCAGTTTAGGCCTTGCCATTCTGCTGACAGCGATTGTCCCAAACTGAGTCGCAAGTTTTGGTTTCATTCATACTTGTTTGGTACCATGCCGTCCATAGAGCAGCTCAAGCGATGCAGTTTAGGAACCTAAACTGAAATGTCTTGTTTTTGAATCGTTTTTAATTAGGTCATGGTAGGCCACCAGCACGCTAATTATCAATCACAATCTGAATCAATCATTCAATCATTTTGAAGCATATTGTTAATCCATTGCTTCGTAGGTACCACTGTGGGCCACCACTGCTCCTATAAGGTAAGCATGTAATTTTGCACAGGTTTTTAGCATGAAATTTTTCATTTTGCAAAAGTTCCATTTATAACGAAGGTGAGCCTTTTTTTTTTTTTGATGGGAAATCATCTAATGACTCCTCCCGCTCTGGGTGGAGCGGAAGGGAGTGTCAGACCCTTACTGACTAAAACCCACCCGTGTTTCTTCCTTAGCCCTTTATGTTCCGGGGCAGCGGTAACCCTTTCGGACGATCCCGCTACCCACGAAGGTGAGCCTTATGGAAGGAATTTTGAGATAATTATGTCCCCAAATCTGGTTAAATACGGGATGAAAGTGTGTATGGAAGTTCGTGATTTTTGCCGATGAGAAATCCCGTCAGACGCAAGGTTTGTCTATATCTATAAAATTTAAGAGTTTGTTTGTTTGAACGCGCTAATAATCTCTGTAACTAGAAGAACTTAGAAGCCGAGTAAAACGAAAAAAAGTAAGAAAGAATGGTAAGCGATTAGCGTAGGCAAGGAATGCGATGCGACGGGGTGGTTCGGGAGAACACGCGGACGAAGTCGCGGGCAGAAGCTACGATCACAGAAAATACAAGTGTGAATGGATCTTAAAGATACTGTGCTGAGATAAATACCTAATAGTTTTTATGTACACAACAATCCATTTAATATCTGTGGTACCTACAAATTCTTTAGTTTAACTTCTTTATATACATTGTGCGGTTGCTTGTGACATATTTAAGCTTAGGTACTTATCTTAAAAATTAAAATGAAACAGTTATTTTTCGGTTTATTAGTGTTAGTGGCTCATTGTTTGTTTTGTGAAGCTAAATATTTTGAGACACACTGTGATTTAGTTCATGAACTGAGGAAGCAACAATTTCCTGAAGAGAAGATGGCCGATTGTACGTATTTATGTACAGACGCCAGCACATCAAGCTACCCGAAACTGTCAAATTTTCTCAATCAACCTTGAACCTTATGCTTTAGCGATAAAGTTCAAAATCTGTTAAATTGGCAGATTGTAGTAGCTTGATGTGCTGGGCGTCTGTACCTACACTAGAACTTGTAATTAGTTACCATTGACAATAATTTCCAGTAAATTGAACCTTCACTAAGGTCTGATTTCATCTGATCGCGTTCAGTTTGAGATCTACGTCTTGGAATGGGCAACTTAGCTTCAACTTTCTGACTAACTGACCGACTATTTAATTTTGACAATTCAAAAGTGCCTGTAGATGGTTTATTTGAGCTAAATGCGTGTAATTCACCCTACGTTAAAACTATGTAAAAGTCACGGAGAAATAGATCTTGTCGTTTTATAAGGTGCAAGTGAAATTCAACCTTAGGGTGGCTAAGCAATTACGAGGTCGATTATACAGTCAACAAGGGAGATAAGAATGCAAGGGTTAATAGTTGGGTTCAACAATTTCTTGCTTGCACAACAAAACCTTAGCAAATGTTTTCTGGTTAGTTTGCGAATATCATTCATTCCTATCACTGCATGATTTAATAACATTAATATTTCAAAGCTTACGCTAATTCTTTCTATCTTACATATGGCTGATTTTTCAATCGACAGATAATTTTTATTCGTGCACGAAATTTACGTCTGACAGTTTTCGTATGGAAGAATTGTCAAAAATTCAAAATTATTCCTCGGATAAAATTAAGTGGCATTTCAAAAATCAACCCTTAATATTATAAACGCGAAAGTTTGTGAGGATGGATGGATGTTTGTTACTTTTTCACGCTAAAACTACTGAACGGATATTGATGAAACTTTACAGTAATAAGTATAGCTTATACATCAGAATAACATATAGGATATTTTTTATGTGAAACCGCGGGGCGCTGCTAGTTTTTCTATAAGTAGGTAGGTAGATACCACTAGCAAATACCTTGTAGGATACATGTCATTACCATAGATCATACATATTTTAATCTGTCGGTTGCTATGGAGATTCTTTACTGTTGACTGTCAAACGGAGAGAAGAAATGTTTTATTTTAAGTTTCTTTTATTCTGTATTTTATTATAATAATTCTAATGTTACTCCTTCTGATTGTTTTACTTCTTTACATCACTAAACTGGTGACCCCCTGAACACTTTATTTACAAAATGAGTGTTAGTGAGTACGAGCATACCGCGTCGTCACAGCCGGCGAAACACATTGCTGAACTGGCTGACCGCGTCCAGGACATCGTCGCGCCGACAAGCTACATCGCGGCGACTTCGGCAGCAGGACCTTCGGTTAGTGTGATGGCAGCCGAGATCGCCGAGCTGAAGCGCGCCATGAAGGACCTGACCGTGCATCTGCGTGACAGCCGTTCGCGAAACCGCTCCCACAGCCCTGGTCGAGACGCGCGACGGCACTCACGCCATCGCCCATCAACCCGTTCGAGTTTCAGCTACCGACAGCATCCTGTGTGCTGGTACCACGCGATGCACGGTGAGAAGGCGAAGCGCTGCATCAAGCCCTGCGACTACCGGCTGGGAAACGCCGCGGGCAGTCAGTAATGGCGACAAGCGATTGCCCTCGTTCGACTGGTCGCCTGTTCGTCACGGATCGAAGCACCAAGACGCAGTTTCTGGTCGACACTGGCAGCGACCTCTGCGTCTACCCCCGTCGTTTGCTAAGTGACCGTCGTGTGTGTATGAACTACCAACTTGTGGCCGCGAATGGGACGCCCATTAAGACATATGGTTTCGTGGAATTAAATTTAAATTTAGGACTCCGTAGAGACTTTAAGTGGCGTTTTGTGGTTGCCGAGGTAACCAAACCGATTATCGGTGTGGACTTTTTAAGTTTTTACTCGTTAGTCGTGGACTGTCGTAATCAACGAATAGTTGACAGTAACACAAATATTTACTCCATAGCATCGAATCACCCAGACTCATCTTTATACTCTGTAAAAATTTCTTCCGGTGATTCGAAGTACCACAAAATTTTAGACGAATTTCCCGACATCACTCGACCCGCCGCGCCGGTACTCTACGCACTACACCACACACCACCGTTCACCACATCCGCACCACCCCAGGCCCGCCAGTTTCATCCCAATTTCGGCGACTAGCGCCAGACAAATTAAAAATTGCTCAGCAGGAGTTCCAGCTGATGCTGGCCAATGGAACGGCTAGACCGTCGGAGAGTCCATGGGCATCACCACTGCACCTCGCCCCCAAAAAGGATAACGGTTGGAGGCCCTGTGGTGATTACAGGATGCTCAACGCACGGACCGTTCCTGACAGGTACCCAATTAGGCACATCCATGACTTCTCACACAGCATCTCTGGTTGCAAAATTTTCAGCAAAATTGACCTTGTAAAAGCCTATAACCAGATACCTGTCAGTCCGGACGACATTCCGAAGACGGCGATAATCACACCGTTTGGCCTATATGAATTCCCATATATGACGTTTGGTCTGCGTAACGCAGGCCAAACTTTTCAGCGTTTTGTGGACGGGATGACCAGAGGTTTGGACTTTTGCTACAGTTACTTGGATGACTTCTTAATCTTTTCAAGGTCACAGGCTGAGCACGAGGAGCATCTCCGCATTATCTTCGGCAGGATGAAGGATTTTGGTATGCTAGTCAACACGTCCAAGTGTGTTTTCGGTGTTCCTGAGATAACCTTCCTAGGTTACCACATATCCGAGAAGGGCACCAAACCGCTTGACTCCAAGGTCGATGCCATCAACAACTTCCCGCCGCCCAAAGATGTCCGTCAGTTGCGCCGATTTCTGGGTATGATTAATTTTTACAGGCGTTTTATACCTCACGCAGCTCAGATCCAGGCGCCGCATCCTGCATCGGGTCTGAGCTGTAATTTATAGCACTCTTTCCAGTCGCGAGGTAGGACAGAAATTCTTGTGTAAATGTCCGCTTCCTAAACCCAGAGTAGGAGGGCCTACTAGTAGAAACAGGGTCAATATTCCCTAAGCTCTTCGTCAGCAGCGCCTGCGCCATCTTCGATACATATTTAAATTGAATCGGCGTGACAATTGTTGTTGGTTTTTCACTTCTTTTTAAGAACACACTGTTCATGTCTTTTCTTTGGTGGAATTTAGGGTGTGTTGTTATCTGCTGGAGCAAACTGAGATCTTCCAAATAAGTTCCAAACATAGCATGAAAGATCACCTCTGAAGTTAGTAATGGAGCAGCTCCTGACCTAATCCTGAACTTTATCAACTTAGCTTGGGCATTATAAAATTTTAACATAGGGGAGCCAGAAAAACTCCACTGGAATCCATCCGGTTTACTTCTCCACATAAACAAACAAAGAATTAGTGGAAGATAAATCTTCTGCGTTGCCCTGGCAGTCGTTATTAATAATATGTCCCCTAACTCTTTTAAAACCCCCGAGACGCTTCCTGGGCTGTTTGCTTCTTTCAAACATGAAATAATTTCAGCAGCCATAGGCAACATCTGGAGGCTAGTGCTCAAAGCACTATTCAATTTGGTGAAATATTTGTCCTCCATTACCATTAATATTGCTTGAGCTAACGGACCCAAGCTTCTCAGCACCCCTGTTCTTCTTTCTGGAGGTAATGTAATGCCCTGTAGGAGAGGAATATGATGGTTTACAAGACCATATTGCGTTATGTTTTGGGTCGCTTCCTTCTCACTTAGATCTCTCCCCACCTGTTTCCCTGAGGAATCCCTCTTAAGCCCTCTTTTGTAGACCGTCTTCCTGACTTTAAACCGAGTAACCCCAGTTCGCACTTCATCAAACATTCCCTTAAAGAGGGTCATAATCTCTACAATTGGTGTCGCCACTAAGAAATTTAATTTAATCTTATTGTTTTTTATTTTATCCACAATCGTTTGTATGCTTACTTCTTTTTTGTTTATAGTTGCTACATAACCTAAATATCTCTGGTGCCCTGTTGGGTCGTTTTCTTCTTTCCGCAAACAGGTAAATACGGTCATTAAAACTCCAGAAAGCTCATCAGAAATATCCAAGTCTACGAAGCCATCTTTAAGATCTTTGTCTACAGCCTCACTTAATCCTGCCTCATCCACTATAATTTCGGTTATGACAACAAGTTTATCTATTTCTTCGTCCCTTTCCTTACTGATATCAATTTCCAAAGCAGCACTCGTGGAAGCCATAATTGTGTTTTTTATTTCTAACCTATTGAGATTTTTTTAGGAAAATATTTTATACATATAAAATTCTATCTGTTCTTCAGCCGAACTTGTATACGGCAAACCGCTAAGACTCCCGGGTGAATTTTTCACTCCTTGTGGCGATGGAACTACCGAAGTCACAGATTTCACTGCGCGCATTCGTAAATTCGCTCAAAACCTGCAACCAACTCCAGCATCCCGTCACAGCAAGACCAGCATTTTCGTTTTTAAGGATCTGCAGACCACTGATCACGTGTTCCTTCGTGAAGACGCATTACGTGGCTCGCTACAACCAGCGTACACAGGTCCTCACAAAGTTCTGCATAGAGGAGACAAAGTCTTCAGATTATTTATCAAGGGCAGAGAGGTCACGGTCTCAATTGACCGCCTTAAGCCAGCTTACATTTTGGCTGATAAAGCTGACCCAGAAGAAGTCACTCCACCTAGCAGTAACAAAGAGTATACCACTCGCTCTGGTCGTCATGTCAGGTTTGCTGATTTTTATCGCCCTTGACGTTCTCTGGAGGGGGGTGGTGTAGGATACATGTCATTACCATAGATCATACATATTTTAATCTGTCGGTTGCTATGGAGATTCTTTACTGTTGACTGTCAAACGGAGAGAAGAAATGTTTTATTTTAAGTTTCTTTTATTCTGTATTTTATTATAATAATTCTAATGTTACTCCTTCTGATTGTTTTACTTCTTTACATCACTAAAACCTTATACTTAAAACACCACTAGTCCTTCACTGAGAAAAACTATTACGTATACCTACCCAATTATAAATTCGATTATAAAATCGTCTAGATCTCATAATGATTATTTTCCCATAATCTTTTTACGCACTGGGTTTTCCTTTTTGGATTTTCTGTGCACAGAACATAACGCCTGTAGTTCCCGAAGAATTAGGCAGAGGTGTACGTATAGACGGTAGCACATCAAGCTAAGCTACAATCTGTCAAATTTCTTTAATAGATTTTCAACTTTATCGCTAAAGCATTAGGTTCAAAGTTTTTTGGGAAAGTTTGACAGTTTCCGGTAGCCCGATGTGCTGGCGTCTGTACCTACACTTCGCCACAAATTTTTATTTTATTTTACATTAATTAAACTTTTCAGGGGTATGCCTGATAGACAGTGAGAGTTCTCGCCACACTGACATCGTGGCGAAACCGAACAAGAACGGTTCGCGGGACCACGGCCTGTTCCAGATCAATGACAACCTCTGGTGCAGTAACACAACAGTGCCCGGGAAAGGATGCCGCGTCACTTGTGCTGGTAAGTTTAAGAATATACATATGTACATATACCGACATCGCCAGTTTCCACGAATTGTTTGGTAGAAATGTACCTATATTACTTCCACATTTCGCTAGTTATGTATGGGGGCGAGCGTATTGCAATCAGCCGGCATACATTCAGACTCCCGGGCTGTTCGAAAGAGATACCGTGTCCCCTGGCACAGGCAACTGAAGGAACACGGGTGGGTTTTAGTCAGTCAGAGCGGGGGCACACGATGCGTTGCGACGCCGCACCGCAAAGATTTCACCGTGTCAGCGGGCACACGAGCGGTGCGGCGCCGCAACGTTGTTATGTCGCAGCGGCGCCGCCGGCGCCCCAGCAGCGTGTGTCCTTCCTTGTGACGCAAAAAAAAAGAGGCTGCCATTGAGAAATTCCTTACGGAAAAACGTAATAATACTGCTCGACCTGGGAATCGAACTCAGGACCTCGATTATGCTCATCAGTAGCGTTTGCGACTATAAGACCGAGTGGCAGTTGACCATCTAATGGCAGAATATTTAAAAGCAGGGACAATATACCCACAGAGTAATTTGTTCATCTAAGTTCCTTAGTTTTCTTCACCAAGGATCTGATATTCTGTTTTTAATAGGAGCTCGATTTTTTCCCCCCTTTTCCTAGAGTACATCGTAAGGATCGACCCGATTGGGAAGACTAATATTAAGAATGGCTTATTAGTCGATTCGCAACATAAGACAAAGTGAAAAACAGAAGACGAACTAGCAGGGGATCGAAGAGGGGGGGGGGTGGAGGGGGAGCTCAGGGGATCAGACCGGGATAAATCCAATTTACTTGCCCCAAACGGACGAAACGTCACTTTTTTAAATAATATAATTTTTTTTCTATCGTCGACTAGCACGAATTGGCACATTTTGAATTGTATGCATAAAAGTATAGAAAAAAGGACACTAGCGCACAGAAGTGATACGAGTTAAACATTATAAAACGTGTACTTTTTTCTTAACTTCATTACGTTGCCTCATCATCATCATCTGCCTAGCCTTTTCCCAATTATGCTGGGGTCGGCTTCCAGTCTAACCGGATGCAGCTGAATATCAGTATTTTACATGGAGTGACTGCCTATCTGACCTCCACAACCCAGTTACTGTGTAATACGATGCCCCTTGGTAAGACTGGTTGTCAGACAAAATAATAAAAAAAAGCTATAGAAAAAATACTAGGTATTGTTTAAAATAGTGACGATTCGCTCGTTTCGGGCAACTAAATTCGTGCGTATCGTCTAATAAGATCTAAGAATGTATCCAATTAACACGATCCTTATCCTTATTGTCTATAAAGACGAATTAGGAGCTTACCTAATGAATGAGATTGTTTACAATTAAGTATCTACTACTATCTTGATCCATGCGGGAACTCGCGGTGCTTAGCGGAGCGAAAAACCAAAATAATATTATGATAAGCTGTCAGACTGATCCTTGGAACCAACGATTAGATTACACTTGATTTAATCTCTTTTCAGATTTGGTGACTGACGATATCACACAGGCGTCGATTTGCGCGAAGAAAATCTTCAGGCGTCAAGGGTTCCTCGCTTGGCATGGATGGGAGAAACGCTGCCAACTGACATTACCTGATATTAGTGGCTGCTAGTTTAAATGTCTATCTAACGCAATGTTTATATCGCAATGTATATGTATAGTCTTCATCATGTGTGATTTTTCGTCAGTAATTAAATAAGTAAGTACTTAGTTATTTTAGTTTATTTCGCTGTACCTACTTGTTTTTTATTTTTTCTGGAGCATACAATTTGGACCATGGAAACTTAACCTAAAAAGTCAATAAGCCATTATCTGACTCAGCAGTAAATTAGTATAACTAAGACGAAAACAGGGACATCTCTGTTAAGTGGTTAGCGTCGAAACCGCTAAGCTTAGTAGGGACAGTTATTAAACTATTAATCTAACTAAATGGATGGCATTGTCAGACCGACACGCTACAGTGAACGCAGAACATACAGAAGACCTTCTGCGAATAGTGATTAATTATTCAAAATCCATTCGAAAATCGTGATGTTTCAATTTTAGTTATTCGGGGTGTAATTGGTTTCACGTTATTTCCATTACGCTACATCCAGTTACTAGAATCGAAATACTCCAATTACCAACAAAGTTGATTGGTCTCCCAAAGTCCCATGTGGGTGGTAAACACAACCTTGAAACCTGTGAAAATGGGTGACATGACCACCTTTAAAAGATGCTGACTGTCACAAAGTTATAAAAGAAAAGTACCTACTACATCGTCAGCATATTGACAGTCAATAATCGCAAAATAACACGAATAAAGAAAGTAATTTGGCAACTGCCAGCAATCAAAATTAAAAAAGAAATAAAATTAAAATGGCGGTCGTAGCTCCACGCATGCGCGTGCCATCGACTCGTGTGGCCGTAGCACTGGCTGACGGCAGTTCGTCGTTCGCTTCGCGTTGTGATGTTCGCGCTCGAATGGGAGGCGCGGGATGGACGCGCGGCGAAGCGCGCGTTGCAGATGACTCGGACTTTGAAGCACTGAAGAAGCTACTCGCCTCCGAAGTAGGCTGGACCCTGGAGTACGAGAAGGAAGGCGTGAAAGTGTGGGCCGAGGATGCGGCACACGGCGCGCTTAGAACTGTCAAGGTGTGTTGTTGTATTCGAAGTTGAAAACAAATAGTAAATTACTGTTTCTATGGGGACCTACAACCTGTGATCGTATACGACGATTCCGGTTTGTTATTTACCATTGTTGCAGTCATAATTTTGTTATAGAAACTCATTGAGTGTCTCAAGACGTGCTAACCTTGTAGTTAGTAGCAATAAAACATAAAATATGAATAGCTAGGTAGGTATATACCTGTGCCCGGCTGCCCGCAGCTGCGTTGACAACTTTTTACTTTGTGACCACTTTAATAATATTCCGAAAAACTCCAGACATTCCTTTTGCAGATGTATTAACATAATCAGAAAAGTTTTGGCAACTATTTCAGCAATCCTTAGTCTTAGCGAATGCTTAAAAAATCAGTCGTCCGAAACGATACAACGTGCGAAAATTTATGAAAATTAAATTTCCACAATTTGAATATGCAATGCGGACGTTTCCGAGATATTGAGGTTTACTTTTCGGCGAGCTATACTGTGTAAACCGTTTATACAGTATAGCTCGCCGAAACTGTTATTACAGGCATGGTTTAGGCAGTTACTCTATTTTCAATTTGTATTGAAATTACCCCGAACACTATGTCAATGGTTGGCAGTTACGTCGGCCTGCATATGAAAGGTCCTTCTGCTCAAAGCATTGCTTTTCAAGTCATAAAACGAGATGTCTCATGAACTCCATAAGATGCAAGGTCTTTTTACTGTTCTTCATCTCCTCTTGAATAAATACCTTTTTTGGGTGTTCTCATTCAGACTATTCTTAGGTTTCTCATTTTCAATAGTTAGGTAATCTATGTTCTTCTCTTTTATTCTTATTCACTCCTTTGTTGTGATTGGCCATTTATTCTTCAACAAATTCTGAAGCTTAGTCTCGGGGCCTATTTAATAAAAACGACAGGCCACAATCCGACATTTTTTAAAGTTTTTTCGTATAGTTTTCTGCTTGATTAAACAGCACCTGTCGTGAAAATGTGATAAATTGGTATGTATTTTTTCACAAATGGGTATAGAGTGTATATACAGTTATATTAAATAGGTGATCTGACCCCTTAATTACTGCATCAGAAGTTTCATTCGAGCGTGTTTCGTTTGCTAATCTAATATGGTAACTATAATTTCAACATTCTGGCCAGATTCTCCTTTGGCTTTGAGTTTACGTTACTTGTTTGTTTAGGTCGGATTTGGCAATTAAGAGTATGTTCGTTTATGTTTGTGATGAGGAATATGTATTGTGTTTTAAGACTTTCGAAACTCTTGGGTGTTTTTGTAGCTTTGCATAATACTATGTAAACGGCTAAAACACGAAGTCATTGGTCATTAAATTAGGAGTGTCATCCGTATGGTGCCGGACGTGAAGAAAAGCACCATACATTTTGTTTTCCCGGTGTCGTAAAAGGCGACTATGGGACTATTTGGAGAATTTTTGGGATGCATGAAGAAGCCTCCTCGTGTAGAGCAGTTTGTTCCGCCAGTTACTCAACTGAACCGAGCGCTCGGCGCATCCTGGACAGTCACACCCGATACCTTATTTGACTGGCCAATTCTTCCCTTGCGGTGGTAGGGCTAGCGCCCGCCTGGTTTGCGACCACTCTCCCACCGGAGTCTGGCGTCAAGCAGCCTGCTGTGTTTCGTCGGTGAGAGAAGTTCCAGTCCCTTGCCTGGCATCTTCTGGGCACGCTCGTTCCATCATAGACCTCCATCGCTTTCCATAATATCAGGCGTGATCGAGGTCAAGAGTGGGCCCATACAGGAATAAAAAGAAAGAATAGGCAGCACTTTCCCTAAGCATTAACACCATACTGCGATCGCCAACCGGACTGCCAAGAGTGGCGATTATTGCCCCCCAGCCCCTCAGTTTCAGGCCTATGTCCAGCAGTGCACGTTGTGAGTCTAAATTAGGCGAAACAAACAAACATGCAGCGATGATTCGTCTTTTTTCATTAAAATAGTCCCATGCTCATTGTTTTACAATGCAATAGATAACATTATACAGGGAAATTAGATACGTGTTTGTAACATGCCATGATGTAAATGGGTGAAGAGGTGGGATGAGTATGACGCACCTGCTGTTTTAATAAATACTTTATTTTTATTGGTGCTGACTTAAGTGCACTTAGCTTCGCTGCCTTTATAGCCCTGTCAAACTCAAACTCAAAGCATTTATTTCAATCAAACCAATTGCAGGAAGTTTTCATTTGTCAAGGAGTCAGTCAAGGTCAGTCTGAAAGACAGTAGGGTAGTAGGATGCTATGGGGAAGAACGGTGAAGAAACTCCATGGACAATTTGCAATCAAGTCATGAGTCATCTGTCCTAAGCTGTTAAGCCTGTCTGAGTTTGTTTCGGCCTTTCTTCTCAGAGTAGTCAGGCAGGAAACGCTGACCTAATGACTAGTTTTTAAAGTACGATTTACGTGTAAAAGTGTTCGTACAGACCTACTTACTACGAAATAAAATCATTTATCATTTAAGCAAGTTGTTTGCTTCCACTCTGCCATGTTCCCAAAGTCTTCGTTCAAGTGTAGGAGTGATTAATCGCCCTGACTGTACAAAATTCCTGAATAGATTTGGCAATTAATTATATCTATCTATCTATGTATATCTATACTTATAATAAATCTGTAGAGAGGTCAATTCTGTACATGAAATATATTTCCAAAATAACTAGCAGCGGGTGATTAGTGATCGATACTGACGCCAAAAATGCAATCAGTAAAATTTTTGTCTGTCTGTCTGTCTGTATGTTCTTTATAGAAATAAAAACCACTCGACGGATTTCAACGAAACTTGGTACAATTGTTCTTCATACTCCTGGTCAGGTTATAGTATACTTTTCATCACGCTACGATCAATAGGAGCAGAGCAGTGAAGGGAAATGTTGGGAAAACAGGAGAACTTACTCCATTTTTTAAGCTTCCGTCGCGTGTGCAGCCTTAATGGTTAAAGCTACACAGAAATCATGTATGACGGAAATGTTCTCCTTAAAATTATATAAAAAATATTCCACGACAGCAAATGTCTATCTTTTATGGTTGACTCACAATAACACGTGTAACTCCCGATAGCTTAGCAGTTCGGAGCTTTCTGATTATATTTTTCTACTCTTACGTTTATAACACTCACTCATCCCTAATTATTTTTTTTTAACATTATTACCTATTTAATAAAAAAAGAATCATAGAAATCGGTACAGAAACACCAAAGCTATACATGAAATACGCTAATAAGCCATCGCGCGTGAATACTGAATCATGCTATAAGGATTCATGCATGCATGATTTCAGTTTTCATGTACTTATAATTTTATTTTAACTTTAGTTTCTATGATTTAGATTTTTAACTATGCTATGTATCAAATATAAATTTTTGCTGTGCCCTAACAGGGTCTACAACGGCTCTTAGCTCTAAGCCCTTTGTAAACATCTTTTGTACCTTGTGGAATGCAAAATAAATGAATATGAAATATATTATTTTTGTGTAACGGTCGCCGCGCTCGACACGGCTCGCGGCGGGAGGTATAAAAGGGCGGGGGATCCAAACGCGAACTTCTAAATCAGCAAATGCCGCCGTCCAAGGCATGTCCTCTCCGACCCTGACGACCCCATAACCCTCCTCCAGGAGAGAAATAAGTCAACCAGTAGGTACAGTGCACAAATACAGAACACCGACATTCCGACCTCGCCGCCGAGGTCCCTCGCGACGTCCCCAATTAAATGCCTTCCCCCGACCCTTGCTCGAAGAAGTGCCAGCCCGCGCCGCAGCTGAGCCAGTAGATCTAAATTCCCGACCGTGACCTCTGAGTTTGTTTCGGCGTTTCTTCTCAGAGTAGTCAGCTAGGAAACGCCGGCCTCATCAAGCTTAAATAATAAAAAACAGATCCAGCCTGTCCCATCTTGCTGCCCTCCCCCAGCGACGCCCTAAGCCGAGGTTCGTACCCCACAGGGGGTGCCCTTAGCGTTAAGATATTTGCTCCTGGCTGGAGGCTTTGAGTTTACTTAAGGCAACCACAGGATAGTCCGGTTAAGTAGTCACGACCTCTCAAGGTCAACTACGAGATGCCATATTCTAAAAAAAAAAAAAAAACGCGAACTTCATACAATATTTGGCTGTTGATGCGAGTAGACGTTCCGAGCATTCGACCTTATTGATAGATATGTGTGTGTGTACAATATTGTTTATCAGCGCGACTTTTAGTCTTTAAATTGATTTAGTTTATTTAGTTTTCTTTTGTTGTTATTTTATAAAATAGGTATTAGTTATTTTGGTAGTGTATTATATTCGTTCAAATTACAAATTAAGTATTAATAGTTTACATTTTATTTCTTTTTAGGTGAAGTAGTAATTTCGTTGTATAGGTAGGTACTTAAGCCTCATGTGAACGTGATCTAAACAATATTACCAATACATTAACTTAATAACACACAAGGAATTACACACTGACGGAGTTGCGGGCACAGCTATCTATATCTATATATATAGGTATAAAACTCTTCCGTTACTGAGTGACTGACAGACAACGCACAGCCGAAACTACTGGCAGTAGAGAGCTGAAATTTGGCATGTGTGTTTGTTGGGAGGAGTAGGCTACCACTAAGAGAGGATTTTTGGAAATTCCCTCCCAACGGGGAGAAAAGGGGGATAAATTGTTTTTTTTTCCGGAAGTCATTATTCCACGCGGACGAAGTCGCGGGCAAAAGCTAGTCTATAATAAAGCTGAAGAGTTTGTTTGAGCGCGCTAGTACTTGAAACTACCAGACAGATTTGTAAAATCTTTTTGCTTTTGATAGCCCGATTGAGGAAGGAACAAAAAAAGTTAGAAAGAACGTAAACGAAATAATAGCGCGGGCAGGCGATGCCATGCAACAGCAGACGAAGTTACGGGCAGAATAGAAGCTAGAAGCTAGTGAGAGATAAATCACTTATGCTTTTATCATTTATTTTTATTTAGCCAAAATTCACAGAAAAGTCAGCTATATAGAAAAATCGTTATGCCAAAATGATAGACAGGAGTTTTTCATGTACGGTCAACAAAAGAGATAAGTATGCAGGATCGTCGATATAGTTGAAGTTTAGTAAGAAACCGATGGATGTTGTCGACTGAAATTTAATTTGATAAATGAGCTGTTTGTTTTCTATTAATAAAATAAAATTTTATTCGAGAACACCCCTCGGTTTCTTACTAAACTTCAATTATATCCGACGATCCTGCATACTTATCTCTTTTGTTGACTGTACATGGGTAGAAAAGTACCTAACCTACTTAGACAGTCCCCGCCATACGTGTATACTCATAATTCATGAGGATTTCAACCCCTAAAGTATGTCTGTAGGTTTGTTTCTGTTTCTCATCTTTGTCACACATCTCTTTACAAAAATCACATGGATCCATAGCAGCGTGGCTTTATACATAATCAGCCTATAATGTTCCCACTGCTGGGACACAGGCCTCGTCTCTGTGAGAGGGAGCCTTTATGCCTGCTCGTAAACCTCTACGTTTTGTGGCTGTCTACTGCGGCATAACGTATCGTAATTTTACACCCTATTTTATAGCTTAAGACCACAATACCTAGTTTATTGCCTCTTGGCATAACCGCTCGTTATTGTAGTTCTATCGGATAGAAGTGATTCTGGATGGGCTTTATACGATCAATATCGGTTATCTTTCAATGGAACGGAGGCCCGTAACATCAATCCTATAATGTACAGGCCTCCTCTCTGTGAGAGGGAGTGGGCTGTAATCCACCACGCGTGCCCAGTGCGGGTTGGTAAATGTCATCATGTCTTCGAATTTTTGTTTCTAGGTTTCTTCACGATGTGTCCATGTTAACGTAAAATCAATTGGTTTTTTTCATTGAAAATACAACTATCCTATAGCATTTTAGTTTAAAATTTTGCGTCAAGCTCAATTAGTATCATCCGCAGATATGAATAAAGACTTTAAACCAGGTAAATATTATATGCGAAACGAAATCATTCGAATGTACCTATGCAACGGCAACGTTTGCGCGACCGTGTGATGTCAGTCACACCTGTTACTGTCTCAAGTACGCAAAATACGCGCATTGACGTGGAGTTGCGACACCAGCCCGTATTAACTATTACCTATTACTGTCTCAAGAGGTGAAAAGTGGGATTCAACGAAAATAAATGAGTATAGAATATAGTCCGCGCGGACCTAGTTGGCCGCTGAGATGGGGACAGGGGTCCGCTTCAGTGGAAACGCACCCTCGTGCGTTTCCGCGCGGCTAACTAGTTCCGCGCGGACTATAGAGCATTTACATTTTATCGAGCACAGGCACGAGCGGTACCTGTAGGTCCGACATTTCGACAACGAACGCAAGGTAGAAAGAAATGTTACAGGTGAAATGTTAGAAATGCTCGTCGAGCATTCGCAGAAACGTTACGTTACATGGAAATGCTTTTGGAAACTAAGCTTTTGATTGTATTGTACAGAGGCCAGCACATCAAGCTACCCGAATCTGTAAAATTTTCCCAATCAACTTTGAACCTTATGCTTTAGCGATAAAGTAGATAATCTATTAAAAAAATTTGACAAATTGTAGTAGCTTGATGTGCTGGCGTCTGTACTGTACCATACGTCAGAAACTCAGAACGTTACATTCGTTAAGAGCTTGGAAGAAGTGTAAGTAGTAGATTGATTAAACTTCAATCGACTAAGTATAGTATTTTTAGGTTTCCTGTTTTAGAAAAAAAAAACATTCTCCAGCATTCTAGCTTCAGGGCTTCTTTTTATTGTCCTATTTCAGTCACAATTCTTTCCCATCACGTTATTAGCTGTCCCTTTTCCCCGTTTACAATGGCTTTCTCAAACAGAAAAACCCAATCAACTTTGCACGATATACAGGTATTGTACCTACAGAACAGTTGTGCCAACGATCAATAGAACGATGATTAAAAAACATAAGCTTTATAACATCGATAAACCATTATTTTTCATTAAAACATCGGTTCACAGAAGCAATATAATGAAAGCTAACATTAGATACCGGGTCAGCACAATATGTTTCATAAAATACGTTTTATGAAACATAACGTTTTACATACGCGTAATATACCTAGGAAAGATTTTGCGGTAACCCCTCGGGTTTTACCAAATACTTAGAGGGCAGATTTTTTTATTATTCGACCTTACTTTTTAGTCACAGATCAGTAGTCAAAGAGCTGAAAGGGTTGGGGAGAATGCTGGTTTTAGGAATATGTACAGCAATAATAGTGCAAATCATACTTGTTTACATAAGTTAAATAAATAAGGAAGCAGGTCAATAAAGAACTCGGTAAACGGGACCAACATGACAGTCATGAATAATGTTTTTTTTTTCTTTCTATGTCGTTCATCCAAAGACTGCCGTACCATCTCTAATTTGACAAATCTAGAAACCTTGTGAGCAGTGGTGGCCCAGTGGTAACGGCCGCGACTTACGAATTGTAGGTCGTAGGTTCGAACCCAGACAGGCGCATTACTTTGTGTAAATTATTTCATCACCACTGCTCTCAAAACGGTGAAGGAAAACATCGCGAGGAAACCGGCATGTCAGAACCAACAATTATAGACATGTGACATATCTACCAACCCGCACTGGGCTCGCAAGCATTCACATTCAAATAATTTTCCAAACGTTGTAAAACATTTCACCTTTCTACAGGATACTGTTTAAAGTTTTTTAGTGTTTCACGAATGCACCCGAATACATTGGGCAAAGATCGTCACTCACTGGACGCCTGAGGCAGGACATCGCCGTCGAGGTAGACCAAGGCGTAGGTGGTGTGACGATCTAATATCATTTGCAGGGCCAACATGGCCAGAGATCGCACAGGACAGGGAGGTTTGGAAGGGAAAAGGGGAGGCTTTTGCCCAGCAGTGGGACACAAAATAGGCAAACAAAAAAACTTTCTCCTCTTCCAAGCATCATTCCTATCATAACATTTATTTTAAACTGCAAGCTTTTCTTTAAAATAGTTGAAGTAGGCGGAGATTCCGGGCATATTTTCCGATTCAGACAACTTCTCGAACTTGTGCCGAACAGTTAGAATGGCGTGGGTGAAGTTTGTCACAATCGTTTTGGATGCCGGTTGGTTTGTTCACTTTAGATCGTAGGACGTGGTCGTGGCATAGCAAGATCTGGTATGTAGTTTCGTACATTAGGAGGGGTATTTATTTGTCTTTTGTGGTTGATCTTGTGAGTTTGTGCTGTTCCTCTTGGGTCGAATAACCTAAAGCCGTTGGTCCCGGCTGTCATTCGTGGATCTTTGACAGTCGTTACGGGTCGTCAGAAACGCGAAAGTCTGACAACCAGTCTTACCAAGGGGTATCGCATTACCCAGTAACTGGGTTGTGGAGGTCAGATAGGCAGTCGCTCCATGTATAATACTGGTATTCAGCTGCATCCAGTTAGACTGGAAGCCGCCCCCAACATAGTTGGGAAAAGGCTAGGCAGATAATGACATACATACATCCGCCTTTTCCCATGAAGATCGGCAGAAACTGCAGAAAGCCACCTGCTACGGTCCTTACATACTCCATACGTCTGGTCACACACGCACGCCGCTGGTTGTGACTAGGTACTATACGCACCTGACCTTTCTGAAGAACATCACCTGTATAAGGTCACTATATGGTTCATGTCAAGATCAAAATGGTCAGTTAGCAAGACTTGTAACGGAGCTGACTGTACAGAATGCAACAGATGTACCTACTTCGGTATCATCGCTCTGGCTCTTACCTACTATTAAATAGGTTCTTTCTTCGGTAGTTTTTCGATCATAATCCCATTAACCGCAAAGGAGTACAGCATTTCAAGCAGTACGTTACACCCATCAAAGTCTAAAAAATAACGCGGATAACTTACTTAGTTGGACACAATACTAAAACAACAAAATCATATTTTTCCCCAAACGTTTTCATTAAAAAAGCTCAGCCATAAAATCACAATTCTTGGCAAAGGACGCTTTCATTTTTATTCGGAAACGTTAATTAATCACACTTTGTGATACATGGCAGATGTCCTCGTGGACCTGCGATTTGTCACATGCTACTAAGTATCGATATTTAGTGGGAAACATACATTTTATAAGGTACCTGTGGTCTGTTCTAAAAGTATGTTATGAACTTGTAAACAAATGGATCAAAAAACGTATCTGTGAATGCATATACGTAGTATCTGTAAGTACTAAGCTATACTAATAATAAAACCATGAATATATGAAATTACATTTTTTTTTTTCTTTCTATGAATAAAACTGAAGAGTTTGTTTGTACGCGCGAGTGATTCGTCAACTCGTCCTACATGCCATCGGCCCATTTGGGACGACTTTACGAAAATTATTTTGATTTTCGTCAAGTCGTCCCAAATGGGCGGTTAGGCATGTAGGACAAGTTGACGAATCACTCGTACGCGCTAATCTCTGGATTTTTTTATAAAATTAAATAATGTTATTATAACAATAATTGTTGAAAGTCGTGATATATAAGGTGAAACATTCTGGATACAGATTAATGTGGTACTAATTCTCTGTAATGAGTGATTGCAAAGTAATTTAACCTGCACCCTAATTGCGCAAAATACTCTCAATCACAATCAGAATCATTTTGAAGGATATTGCTAATCCATTGCTTCATATGTTCGAAAAAAAATTCTGCTTAACAACGTAAATAACGCAATGAATGTTGTTGAACTGTCAAAATGAAAGCCATTGCTACTGTTAGTGTGTTGCGCAATTACCCCACTGAACAGGGTTTGTTTACACTTTTATCAGATACTTTTGGGTCAGACTATAGTAGGTAACAAACATTTATATAGGTACATATATAACTATGTATAAGTAGATGTTGGGGTGCCGCTTGTTCATTTAACGTGTTTACGCACAAACAATGAAACACAAAATTAATTTTGTTGCCACAGGAGAAAGGAAAATAGAACAATAAGCTTTATTTCTAATGACAAAGGGAGGAAAGCTGTGATAGCTTAACACGGACTTATGGTAAAAGATAAATCACACTAATATTATAAAGGCGAAAGTTTGTGAATGTGTTTGTATGTTTGTTACTTCTTCACGCACAAACGGCTGAACGGACTTGGATGAAATTTGGCACACAGATAGTTTTTAACCAGGATTAACACATAGGCTACTTTTTATCCCGATATTCCCACGGGATCGACACTTATGCGGGTGAAACCGTGGGGCACAGCTAGTAATAGGTATAATAAAAGTAATAGGTAAGACAACAGTTATGACGATGTACGAACGTAAATAAAGCAAAAAGAGTACGTAAGGATCGTAGCAGGTCAACACCTGCTACGAACGTGAAAAAAAAATCAGCTGTTCCCTACATTTTGACAAGTTATAACGAACATAAATGTAGGGAAGCGCTGAATTTTTTCCGCGATTTCAGGTTTGGTCCCATAGTAAAAGTTGTTCATAATTATGAGTACAATGACCTCTTAAGAGGTTGTTTGTGGTTTTTCAATAACCCTGTATACCTATGTATTTAAGTAATTTATGTTGTTGCTATCATTTTCAAATTATTGACAGAAACAGAACGATTTTTAAATTCGTAGTATTTTGTGGTGCAAGCGGGCCATAGAAACATAATAAGGTACTAATAACAGTAAACGAACCTTAAAAGATATACGCTGACATTGCTCACTCAAATGGCACGAAAGCATCTCTAATTTGCTAATCTATTTCAAGAGTTTAGAAGGGTATGTGTGACCCAATCGATACTAGGCCTCGAAGAAATTAAGGGCATTCATCCGAAAAGGATACATCAAACATCATCATCTGCCTAGCCTTTTCCCAACTATGTTGGGGTCGGCTTCCAGTCTAACCGGATGCAGCTGAATACCAGTATTTTACATGGAGCGACTGCCTATCGGACCTCCACAACCCAGTTACTGGGTAATACGATACCCCTTGGTAAGACTGGTTGTCAGACTTTCGGGCTTCTGACGACCCGTAACGACTGTCAAAGATCCACGAATGACGGCTTAACGTGCTTTCCGAGGCACGGAGGGGTCTTGGTATGTAAAGATGGTCACCCATCCACAGACCAACCGCGGCAAGCATAGCTTAACGTGATCGATCGACCTGTGCGGCTGTTATTATTTAGCCACGGGCCCCTCTGATACATCAAACATCTCTTTTGAAATATTCCTTAAGTAAGGATACACAGAGAGCAGTGGTGGCCCAGTGGTAACCCCTCGGCTGACGAGTTGTAGGTCGAGTGTTCAACACCGGGCAGGCGTTTTGCTTTGTTTAAATAATTTCATCACCACTGCTCTCGAAACGGTGAAGGAAAACATCGTGAAGAAACCGGCATGTCCTAGAACCAAACATTTAAAGGTATGTGATATTATCTACCAACCCGCACTGGGCCCGCGACACAGCACGATCTCTTTCGAAGCGAGGAGTCCTGTGTCCCAGCAGTGGGATCATTATAGGCTAATTATGCTATGAATACACAATACACAAGTTAGTAGCTTGCACGAAAGTATGCGAGTACGAACGAACGAACGAACGTCACAATTACACGGAGAATGTCATAATTTACTGAAAGGTACTTTCGTATAATAGAGAAGAATGGGCAAGAAACTCCTTAGTTACTTATACTCTTTTAAAATGTTTGTATATGTCGCAGCCAACTAACTTAATAAGCCATTCAGTTAACTGCCTAGCCTTTTAACTAAACGGCGGTACCGTTCAACTAGCGGCCTGAATGATACGCAATACGTCAACATATAGTCGCCGGCATGTAACTTGGCAAGGTTTTGGCGTATTGGGAGTAAGTTGGCGCATGTACACTTTGTGCAACAAGAAAATGGTCACTTTTATTGTTTGTCATTATACTATGGTTATTGCCATAGATTATTTTTAAACATGTCTGTTTACAAGAAAGCTAAAGAAAGGAAAAACACATCTAACGACTCTTGCCAAGTTACGTGCCGGGGACTGTACCTACACAATTAAAAAATTAATAACAATTAACATTCCAGCCGTGGGCCATTTTTTATCGTTTTAGAATTTATCAACATGTTATTATTTGGAAACAATGCCATAAAGTTTGTGTTGAATGGTTGATACCATCGCCCCGCGCGTGTCTAGTGCCTTATTATCAAGGGGGGTTATTTCATGCCAATTTTTACGCTATTTATTTTGTCTCAAAAGTTTAGTTTTCTTGTTTATTTTATTATTTTAACAGACTTATAACAACTTGTAATGACTGTTGTACTATTTCGGGCAGATTTTCCCATCGCCAGATAACTTTTATTCGAGGAATAAAATTGACGTTTGACAGTTTTTGTATGAAATACCTGTTAAAATTTCAAAGTTATTCCTCAAATAAAGTTAGCAGATGATTGAAAAATCATATCTAACTCATGGATAACTTAATCGCCACTCTGTATACTTACAAACATTGGGTAGGGAGAAACTACAGAATACTAACTCCGAAGAACCTTACATACCTACTTACTCCTTTTGCTTCGTTTACGTTCATACATCTGGTCATACACGCACGCCGGTCTACGCACCTGACCACTGACCTTTCTGAAGAACATTACCAATTAGGTCACTATATGTCCTTCTATGGCGTCCCTTTCTGGCGTTTCCTCTCACATCTGCCTTCTTTTTCTTCTTAGCGTATTGATGGCAAAAAGTTCAAACATCTTTGGCCCAAAATTAAATTGCGCGAACTCCGCTCACTGACGCAGTCATAAGATCATCAAGCGCACAGGTGACAGGCGCAGGATGGAAGTTGGGCCACCTGCCTTGAAAATTCTCATAGTTAGTTGCCTTTAAGTAAAAAGAAAAAAAACATATAATTCCATTGCAAACTCCAGCGTAATTACTGCCGCCATAATTTATTCAGCTGTTGTGTTTCAGCGTGTATTACTTGAGTTATGGGTGTATACCATGGCGAGCCCATAAACTCCTATAAACAAGAACTATCCTTGTTTCCACACGCAAACTGCATTAGCAAAAAAACTTTACGAAATTGAATTTTTCTGAAGTTACGAGTAAAGTTTGAAACTAATCTTGGACTTGGACCTTTACTGAATAATTTAGACTCGAAAGTTTTGTGATCGTCCCGGGATTAAACTGTGAAAACTTCACATCTTAATTTAATGTTCTTAGGGCTTATTCATGGTCGAAACGCCTGGCTAAAATTAACAATCTGGCATAAATAAAGAAGTGTTGCACGTTCCTAAGGTCGAGTAATTATAACTTGGGACTGCATTAGACTTTAGGCATTTTTATGCTAGTGCGGACTGCGAAACGCGAAAGTTACTTAAACATTTACAAGTAATAAAAATAACGAGGTTATGTATTTGTGTGTAAGGTATTTTGTTTATGAGTGAAAACTTGTAAATGGCGTTCAATTTCGTCTTGTTTAAGAACACTATAAGTTAGTTGTAAGTTTCCCGAATATACTCGTAATAATAATAAAATAAGTTTATTTTTTTAATTTAACCTTTTAATTCACCGGTCTGCCTGTAAAATAATTGTACGAATACAGAGGAAGTATAAAGTGGTTTAGGTTTCTTTTAGGGATCCAGAAGATAGTAAGTAGGTAAGTTTGCATACAAGTAGTTCAGCGCTACGCCGCGCCGTAGCAAAGGCGCGTAGCACAGCGAAATTAACGATACTACGAATTTATGTTAGCCTAGTATCGTTTGGGTACGTATTTTGGTAATAGAAGTAGGGTGATTCCGACTGTTTACGTTTACAACAATACCATGTTTAAAAGAAGGTACATATTTTCATTATTCTAAAAGGGAATCTATTGCAAAAAAAAACCTAATTGGCATTTACCTACTTAATTTAAACAAAAAAAAAAACAACCGGTTCGTCGATTGTTTTTTTTGTAAAAAAGTTTTTATTTTTTCACTTTTTAGTTGTAACCTACCCCACACAAATTCAATTAACACTACTTGCTATGTAAATATCAGCGTGAGGAAGTTATTAAAACATCATCAATATAAACTAAGTGGAAAAAAATCGTATAATTGAAGCTAACACAAAAACTACCCAAGTTAATCAAATTTATGTGGGATTGCCTCTGAGGCATACCTTATCTATTAATTATTTTTAATTAATAGATAAGGTATGCCTCAGAGGCAATCCAATACATAGGTATTCAATTGCATCCAACCGGTACCAAGCTAAAAGAATTGATGACACCGACTAGAAAAATCATCAAAATTCGCATAGAAATGATGCAGTACATTTATGCTTCGTACTTAGAATAATTACCTAATTTATTATATACTAAAACCTTCCTGTAAGTATGTGAATCGCGTTAATGAAAGAAACATCAAAATTGGTTCATTAGTTTTTGAGAAAATCGCGGACATACAAACATACATAGGGGTCGGATAGAGAACCTCGCTTTTTGAAGTCGGTTTAAAAATCAATTATTATCACCGGAAAGCTGTCTACCGTAACAAATATATGGCGGTTCGCCCCTTGTCACATTGGCACTGACCTTATATTACGAATTCAAGGATTCAGGGCATCCCGAAATTACTTTTTGCACTAAGTCCAATAAGTGAAACTGACCGTGTCGAGTTCAAAGATCTCGATAACTTGAGGCAACTTTGTTGGAAAACAGACCTTTGGATTAATGTATTAGGTACGAGATTAGGCTGAAGGGAAGTTTTTTTTACAAGCTTCTAAGATTACTTGAGGGATACGGAAAATATTAACGAGAATTAAGTTAATACTTAATTTGTTTTGATTTTTATAGGTATAAGACGACCCAAACTGTTAATTAATCCCATCCAACCTATTTAAAAGCTTTGAGGATGAGTCTAGTTATTTTTATTCATTGTTATTTAAATCATGGATAAGCTTAACCCAGTTCTATTTATGATTAAAATACGAGTCCGCATATCACTGGTCAGTTTCCCTCAGTCGTCAGTTTATTTAATTCGCCAGTTTCTTTGATTAGTCAGTTTCACTGATTCGTCAGTTTTATCGATTAGACAGTTGCGTTAACTTGACAGTTTCCAGTGTTTACCAGTTTTCGCCGTTTCGTCAGTTTTGTACACTCAAGGGAAAAGTTTTTACGTGTTGAAAAACACATATTTTGGATAATTTATCCTGCTGTAAGGAATATCTAACCTTATTATCTGTATAGAATTAGTGTATAGAATCAAGTTTTTCTATCTGAACAGACAGCTGTGCTACTGAGGAATATGTTGCGCTTCTTCTTCTTCCCAGCTAAAGCACTAGGAAGTGGTGAAGAACGGGCTATTTCGGGGACGGTCTTATGTAATTTTGTCGTTCGAAAAGTGTTGATTCTCAGCCTAATTTGAATAAATGACTTTTGATTTTAATTTTGAATAAACAGTTTTGATTTTTCACCTGTCGTTCGACATAAAGTTTAAGGCCTATTCAAACCTAAGCGGTATTTGTTTGCTACCGTCTGCGGTAGAGAAAGCCGAGTGGGTATGCGGTAATATTACTGTTCACACCAAAGCGGATTTCGGTATCCTTGTGGGTAGAGAATACCGAGTTCGAGGTTTCGCCCAACAAGCGAAACAATACCTATGCGGAGTATGCGTTACTATGGCTCCAACTATTCCGCTCAAGCCGTGGAACTTGATACTAAATACCTGAGCGAAACCCGCGCGATATGTACCTCTACCCACAGCGACAGCGAATACCGCTTAGGCCGGCTCCACACGTTGGCCCCAATATTGGCCCCAACGCTATTCGTCCAACGTGTGGATCTAGAAAATGGCTCGTCCCAATGTTGGTGCGAATGCTATTTTCTAGATCCACACGTTGGACGAGTAGCGTTGGGACCGACGTTGGGGCCAGCGTGTGGAGCCGGCCTTAGTTTTGGCTAGGCCTTGAATTTATCATTTACGCAACATAAATAATTCCTACATAAATACTAATAATAATATCAATGTGCGCCGCGTCCTACAGATTTATGATGGCCATAGATAAGGAAGCTTGTTTTATTTACGCCGCCTCTCTTATTTATGGTCCCCCGTCCATTCCGCGTTGGACATGTGCGGATACGCCATTAAAATCGGTTTATCGTTTCAGTTTCAGCGACACGATAAATTGCGAGCTCATAAACTTTTAAATCCGGGCGTGATAAAACAATCTCAATGGAAATCTATGTCATTCTGTTAGGTTGGTTTGGAGTGACACTGTGTTAAGTTCGGGATTTAGATTACAATTCACTCTTCTGGTGGACTGCTGGACCAAATCTGGACACTCTTAATTAAAATACCTCATTTTAGGGTCACCTTTATAAGTAGGAAAATTAATTTACAAACAATATCGTCATCATCTGCCAGCGTTTTCCCACATATTGTGGGGTCGGCTTCCAGTCTAACCGGATGCAGCTGAGTACCAGTATTTTACGAGGAGTGATGCCTATCTGACCTCCAAAATCCAGTTACTGGGTAAAACGATAACCCTTGATAAGACTGGTTTTCAGACTTTCGGGTCTCTGACGACCCGTAACGACTGTCAAAGATCAAACTTACAAACATTAATAGTAAGTTGCTGCCTCTAACGATCATTAAGGTACCTACTTAAAATGACAAAAGGCCGTTTTTTGCTACGCATTTTTTGTAATGTTTGTCCGTTACAAAAACTGCCTTACGTTAATTTTATTCCACGGAAAAATATACTGATGTTAGCAAGATTAGCCCTGAACATAGGTAAAATTCTTTTGTGATATCTAGGAATTAAGTTAGAAGGATAAGCTAGATAAATAAAACCACCTAAACACTGACACATACAGACTGGTCTCTACCAGTCGAAAAACAAAAAAAAAATCGAAATCGAGAGACCCTAAGGCATTAAGTCTGCCTTTATACCTTTTTGTGAGCGAAAAGTTTAAATGACTACATAAACAATCAAAACTAAACGCAAAACAAATCTAATTACAAAAGACAAATAAAACTAAACCACTCTAAAAATAAAAATGGCGGAGGTTTAAATGAGCTCAGATGAAAGCGCCAAGCGGGTACAAACGGGTAGAAATAAAAGTTGAGCTGCCTGTGTTGATAGTTTTCTTCATAAATTCATTAGGAAAGCGTCTGCGGTTACTGGGGGAACTTGGGATGTTAAGCCAACGCCTGTTTAAACAATGCTCCACGGGTAGTTAATGTCGCAGCCAGCTGCTTCGTCCTTAGGGTTGGCACTTACTTGCCTACCGGTCTATTCTGCGAAAATCTCACCGAGAAAACTTAGATTGAAGTTAGCTGTCATTCCAGCTAATGCCCTGGCATTGACAGCCCACTTCACCTAAGTTTTCACGGTGATTTTAACAGAATAGATCGACTGGTGTTGATTTAGTGCTACGATTAGATAAGCACTATGATAAAAATAATCACAAATAGGTAACAGATTGAGAAACAAGCGGGGTAATTGCGTAACACACTAACGGTAGCACATTTTATTTTGACAGTTCAACAATATTCATTGCGTTATTTACGTTGTTGAGCAGACAAAGTTTTCAAGCATGTGAAGCTATGGATTAGCAGTATCCGTTGAATCGTCGAAATGATTTTCAGATTGTGATTGATAGTGTGTTATGCGGATAGGGTGCGAGTCTGTAAAAATGGGAAAACCAGTCATTTTTATTAGTTTCTTTATATTTACAAAGAAAAAAACAAATGCCTGGCTATTTTTGTGTCTTGCGTGTTCTTTCCTAGGAGCGACGTAAATTGTGTTTTCAATATGTGGGATAACTATTATTATAGTTAACTAGCTGCGCCCCGAGGTTTAAACCTCGTAAATGTCGATCTCGTGTGCATATCGGGATAAAAAGTAGCCTATACTCCAGGGTGTCAGCTACCTCCATATAAAATTTTATGAAAATTGGTCCAGCCGATTGAGCGTGAAGAAGTAACAAACATATAAACACACACACACACTCACAAACTTTCGCCTTTATAATATTAGTGTGATGATAATATCCATATATTTTATTAAAGCTTCGGGTAAGACTATTGTCATTCGACATGAAATTACTCGAGAAAATGCGAACGAATTTTGAAATTCTGCCAATAAAGTACTGTCAATCAATTGCAATCTTGACAAAAGACGTCGTCAGGAATAGAAAAGAAACGATGCTATGACAGCCTCGGCTCAATCAAAATAAAACCCCCAAATCCCCGGGATTCCACACCATTTTCCCTAGCCGGCGACTCCGGTATTTAACACCTCGTTTATAAGCGTCAACCATTGTGAAGTTTCGGCGTTATGGCAGAAATAATCAAAGGAAAATTAAAAGTAGATAGGTATTTTGCTTTGTGGACAGCCTCTGAAAGACATTGTTACTTTTAGGAAAGCCTGCGATCTTTGGCCGCATCATTGTTTAACATAGATAAAGATAGTGATCAAAAGCAAGCCTGTCTGAATACAGCCTATTGCTACATCAGGGTTTATTATAACCACCAGTGTTTAAAAAAAAACAACTGCCATTAAAAAAGAACGCAGCCAAGTATGAAGTGTCTTAGAATAGATAAAATATATCCCAAGATTCTAAGTAAATAGGGAAGTTTAGCTTGATACTAGCACCAACGCGAATACAGAACTAGACCAACCAACAGCATATACCTACCTAAGTAAAAAAAAAAAAAACAACCTTGATAAAAAACGATGAACCCCCAATTCCTCTAGATCCCACACCCCTAATGAGTGACTCCGGTGTTTAGCTGCCTCATAGCCTCGAACAATAAAGTATGTTGGACGACGATAATGTATTGCTTGCGTTGGTGCTGAGACGGCATGACACTGCGGTATTGTAAAGGGATTAATGTTAGCACGAAGCTGTATAAAACGCATATGTTTAGGTGTATAAGTGTTGTTTTCTGATGTAATAATCTTTAATATTGATCAATTACATAGGAGAATGGTTTGAGGCAAAAGAGGGGTTTATTTTGCTCTCTGGCATCCCAGTACTTACCTACCCCTCGTGCATACAAATATCCTTAGAAAAGTGAGTAACCAATTAATACAACTGTGTGTAGGTACCTACTGAAGCCATTTGTTTGGCGATGTCAACCCACCCATCCACAGACCAACCGCGGCAAGCATAGCTTAACCTGATCGATCGACCTGTGCGGCTATGTTATTATTTAGCCACGGGCCCCTCTTTTTTGAAACTGTGTGAAAAATGATATGGCTAGAAAATGACTCACTACTCGGATGACGACTAATAGAGAAATATTGAAGAAGACAAAAGTTGCGCTGCTCCCAAATAAATTAGCATTAGGATGACTATTAGTCCAGAAATGTGCATGCAAAGGACAGCTAGAAGAACCTACATTTTTACGGCATTTGGAAAAACCATAAATAATTGTAGATGTTTGCAATCTGAAGGCCAATTCCAATAAATAAAAACGTTCAAAATCTAGTCGTAATCTCATCTCAGCGACAATCAATGTCAAAAACTTGTCAAAAATGGACGGATTTTAGAGGTATTTGACAGATTGAGACTGTGATCAGACTGTGAACGTTCTTAAAATTACTAGAATTGCCCCTCTGTCCTACTGACGACTGTCGAAAACCATGCCCAAAATCCCACGAGATAACTAATACTTCCAAACATGACCAAATCAACCCTTCAAATGTAAACATAGTACTCGTACCTAGGTACGCCTGTAATCCCTGAGGAACCAAAGATGTGTTATTCAAAACCCAGTTTCCGTTTAGGTAATGTTATTCAAACTATACCCCACGCTACACTTTCAGAGTTCAGCTGAGTAGGATGTGACTACACTAGTCGCTAAAAGCTTGTTCAAGCGTGCTCAAGTGCTTTTATAATTTTATCAATATATCGTATTGTTTTCTATTACAATAACGTTAAAGCTTATGATGCAATATTCTGTAAACTTACCGCAAGTTGTGACTAGGAAAACCAAATTTGTTCTTGAAAACCCTAATTGCGTAATATACTTTCAATCACAAACTGAATAATTTTGAAGGATATTGTCAATCCATTGCTTCATAAGTATGTTCGAAAAAGTGCCCGACAACGTAAATAACGCAATGAATGTTGTTGAACTATTAAAATTAAAGCTATTGCTATTGTTAGTGTGTGGTCAGGGTGTGACCAGGCAGCGGAGTACACCGTGTACAGAAGAGCAGAGGGACAACTCACTATAATTTTAAGAACGTTCACAGTCTGATCCCAGTCTCAGTCTGTCAAAAATATCTTTAATTTCCCTACATTTTAGACAAGTTTTTAAGTTACATACTTACTACATATTATTATTTTTAGCTGTAAGTCTTTTAAAGAAAATAACTAAGTGGGTGTCTTTCTGAAACTTGAAGTGCTATATTAACAGTGGTACTGTATGTTTCATTATTATTTATAAAAGTTATGGGCCTGGTCCAATTAAACGTTTGAAAACCAATTCAAGTGGTAACGCCCTCCACCCTCACCCATACAATTAAAACGGGAATACAGCAATGCAGCAATGCGGCTGCAGTCAAAATTGGTATGGGGGAAATAATTATTCAGACAAACTCTTTCACAAACAGCTCCCCTCTGGTACAATACCAATTAGTATTCAATCCAGCAATGTCGCCTGTCGCACATGCGTTCCGTTCCAACATTTAAGTAGTTCAACAATTTTCAACAACATTCAGCTCAACAAGTAGGTAAATTTTTTATCTTCTTTACAACTTGAGAAAATGTAACTACCTATAACTATTTACACTAGTTACTAAAATAAATGACTAACTAACTTATTACACAAATAAATATAAAAACAAAAGACACTTAGGCGTCGAAGTACTCGTCCGCATCGCTATCATCCGGAAACGTATGAAATGTTCAACAAGTTCGTTCAAACATTTAGTTCAAATATACCTTTATAATACGTTCTTTTAGGTTTAAAATACATCAACATAGAAGTGAATTACTTGTATGTATTTTGATGTATTTTGAGCCTAGAAGACACGCACATTATACCTAAGAGTCGTCTGAATGAAAAGCTTAGGCAAGGTGCCAGCAGTGACGTCACGATCCTTTGTGCTAGGAGTAGTAGGTACGAGACTACGAGTAGACAAGTAAGAACAGATGCCAGCACATCAAGCTACCCGAAACCGTCAAATTTTCCCAATCAACTTTGAACCTTATGATTTAGCGATAAAGTTGAAAATCTATTAAAGAAATTTGACAGATTGTAGTAGCTTGATGTGCTTAGGGTCTGTATCTTTGATTAGTTTTAACACCAATTTCAAGCTATAGAGACGATTGGATTCTTCTAACGAGTGTCACGGGAAGAATTCTCTCAAGAATTAATCCTGCTGCAGGATTAATATGGAATATGTCCGATTTGAGTTGAAACCAATTCATATACGTTTCGTCAAGCAAGTCACAGTATGTACACTGACGCCAGCAAATCAAGCTACCCAAAACTGTAAAATTTTCCCAATCAACCTTGAACCTTACACTGTAGCGATAAAGTTGAAAATCCATTAAAAAAATTGGACAGATTGTAGTAGCTTGATATGTTGGCGTCTGTACATTTACGAAACATAACATAACGCCTGTTTTCCCCAAAGTTTAGGCAGAGGTGTAACTATAGTTTACAACCCCACAACCCACACACACATTTTGCCAGTAATGTAATAGAAATCCAGATATACACGCCATAATACACGCCTTTTAGCATGCTTGAGTATCGTTGCTTGGAGTCTCTCGGAGGGATCGAATCCGAAACGAGGTTATCCTGCAGAGAACCAAAGTTGTCGACATATCTCACACAATTAAGCAAGCTGACGTGGCAATGGGCCGGCCATATTAGCCGTAGAACCGATGCCCGTTGGGGTAGACGTGTTCTTGAGTAGAGACCGTGAATCGGTAAACGTAAGGTGGGACGCCCTCAGGCTAGGTGGAGCGACGATGAGAGTTGCCGAAAATCGAGTTGAATGGCGTGCAATAGGAGAGGCCAATATGACCAGCAGTGGACTGCTATAGGCTGATGACGATGACAAGTAAGTATATCGTTGTAGCATACCTACATCACAAAGTATTCAATGTACAGATGAATGCTGCCCTTCAATATTTAATCAACACTGAAAGCCGTATTGATTTTAAAAAGCTTTTAGTGTCCGTAATGGATGCATCGATGCAGGGTGCCGACAAACTAGTCGATCAACGTTTTCCTCTCCTCTCTAACTATTCGTAACTGAGTCCCGGTTGCTAAATACTTGATAGATCCAGGTTTATTGGGAAATTGAATTACCTAGGCGAGCTATTTTGCTTGAATGACGCGGCGGAAACTGGAGGTGAATTTTCGCCTAACTTTGAGATTTGGTGAGATGTTTGGTGTTATACTCAATTTCTTGAATTACTTTTGAAGATTATAGAATTTCAGCATATCGTTCTAAATTAGGCGACGATGATGTTTTCATTTCTATTTTCATCCCTTGCATATTATAAATTGCAATGTCACCTAAACTAGTATTAAAAAGAGAAAAGATTTGTTTTTTTTGTACCTATGTTTATTTGATAAGCTTTCGCGCTAAAACGGCTGAACGGATTTAGATGAAATTAGGACATGTATACTTTTTATCCGGTTGTTCCCACGAATGACCAGACCGGGATTCGAGACTTAGTGCCTTTTCACACGTCCCGGCAACCGTGCAGGCGGTGCTGGGTACCCGGCGGCGAAGTGTATAGCCATGCTCGTCGGGTTAATGGTTGAACACCAAAGGAAAGACCGTTCTAAGGATTTCAATAATACGTTTATTATCCTTTTATTTATATATTGGAAGGTGTGTCTACTCGTAGGTTGCCTGGCAAGTTTACCGGATAGTCGGCCCCGGCTACCCGGTTGCCGGGACGTGTGAAAAGGCACTAAGGCTGCCTTTCCACCAGAGATGAGCGAGGATGCGTAGCGAGGGATGTGTGTAAAACAACCAATAGCAACGCTAACTTAGTTCAAGCTATAAAAATGAAGCGATTTTATTGGTTGGTATCACACACATCCCTCGCTACGCATCCTCGCTCATCTCTGGTGGAAAGGCAGCCTTATGCGGGTGACACCGTGGGGCGCAGCTATAGTATATAACAATTGAGTCGAAGCTTACACATAAAACCTATATAATACTTAACTGTTACACTAAAAAGCGGTTTACTCAATCAAGACATTAACACAAATGATGAGTATAGATAATCGATCTTGGCCACAATCTGTCAATGACACAGGCTGGCCCATTTATAGTGGACTTATATTTTTCCACAACTTTTAAACTACATGTTTTTCACGGAACATGTTGCGTTTAGATGAATAATTGAGATGTTCAAGAACAAAACAAAATTTGGTCTACTATAAATGGGCCAACCTGTATATTAATTTGATGAAAATTCCCTTTGACAGATTACAATATAAACTTGTTTCCATCGAAGACCCTTAGCCATTACCGTAATAAACCAATACTGAAGTGAACTAACTCAATAAACACTACAGACAAGTGTGATAATAATAATTATAGGTATAGTTGGAAAAGGAAACTTGACTCGCAAGTAATAAGGTACTTTTTATGTACTTACATATGTTCCCACTGCTAGGACACAGGTCTCCTCTCGGTGGGAGGGAGTGGGCCGTCATCCACCACGCGGGTCCAGTGCGGGTTGGTAGAAGTCACATGCATTCGAGTTTATGGTTCTAGGACATGTCGGTTTCCTCACGATGTTTTCCTTTACTGTTTTGAGAGACATGGTGATGAAATAAAGTAAAGCGCCTGTCCGAGTTCGAACCTACGACCTACAACTCGTAAGTCGCGGCCATTATCACTGGGCCACCACTGACATTCCCCTTGATAGATTACAATATAAACTTATGTCCATCGAGGATGCTTTAGTCTTCATCCATTACTGTAATAAACCAATACTGAAGTGAACTAACTCAATAAACACTACAGAAACGTGTGATAATAATATAGTTGGTAAAGGAAACTCGACTCGCACGTAATAAAGTACTTTTTATGTACTTACTGAAAGGTTTTCCTCCGGGATTGTACAATAGAATATTATTATTATTATCTCTTCACATTGTTATGAAGTGAGACGGGTTTCGGTCACGTAGGATGTGGCTTTAGGAGTTGAGTGCCTCAGAGCCTCTTGTGGGTTCAGAAGTGTCTTGAAATGTGAAGTGTTAGTGTCATGATAGCTAATCCTTAGATTCATTTCTGCAATTTTTCATTGTGAAGCACTTAAACATCTTTTTATTGTTAGAGTCATCTTTTGACTAATTTCATTCCAGTGTGGTTTAATTCGAAAGGTTGGGAGAACTACTTCCAGGTAAATTTTGTGGCTTCTGGCCATGTCTTTTTGTGCATGGAAGATATTTGGTCTGCAGACAGTATCCTATAGTGTGGAAAAAAGTCAAACGTCATTCAACACAATATCAACACCATTCTCTGCCGAATATAAGCCTGAAGACCTACCTACTTTTTTCAAACAATATCGAGTAGGTACCTATCTAGACACATTGAAAGCTATAAGTAGTACCTCGGGGCTGTCCTACGCTTCCTACCTAACATAAAAAGGCGAGCATAAAAGATAGTTCGCAATAATTCCATAAAGTCCACAGACTACCTATTTACCAAGTAGGTCATTCATAAACTCTAATGGACAATGCTGCATTTGCTAAATTGCCTCTAGTAGCGAACTGTACGGAAAATCTATAAACATTTTGTAAAATATACTGCTTGTGTTGTTGCAGCTGGCATTTACGTGTTTCGGTGAAAACGTTTCTCGTGGGATAACCTATTGAACTAGAGTTTTCTACATGGAACGATTACTCAAGCAGAGTATGTAAAGATTTTTGAACTCGATTCGACGACTGTTTTAAACCTACTAGTGCCCCTGCTTCGCACAGTTTTTAAGACTTGATAATGTGGAAGAAAATGGGGGAAGCCTTTGCCCAGCAGTGGGACAGTACAGGCTAACAGAAAAAAAAACATCTAGATTTCTTTATTTTATGTTATATTTTTAAGAATTTATGATATATATCGGACTACAAATTAATTAAATAGGTCTATTTAGCTTTGCATCAATCCACTCTCACTTATTGTATAACTTCATGGGGTGGGGCTGCTAAATTAATCCTACTGCCATGAACGTGCGCAGAGGTAGTATCCTTAATTAAGGTAGCCACCTTTCGCCCATTTAGTTTTCCCACACACGAGCATTATACGGTTTTAACCATGCGTCATGTCGTATTTATATTGAATATAGGCACCAGCATAGCAAACTTCCTTATATCCCAATACCTATAGATAAGACATGAAAACACTTAGTTTGCATAAAGCCTCAAACTAGACATACATTTTTATGAATTTTTAGGTCCGTTCTTACATAATATATCAATAAGTCTCTAAGTATACTTATACATGGTGAATTTTTCAAGTGGGCGTGGATGGCCAAATTCGAAACTATGAGGAATAGCGAAAAGTACTCAAAGGAGTCACGGGCTCAATTTTGATGAAAACTAAAACTGCATCATTGGATTTTTGAAAAATCAATATTTTTAGCCAGGAATCGAACCCGTTGATTTTGAAAAAAAAAAAAACACTGTATTATTACCTACACCATTCGATAGTGTGGCTAATAAGGATCGAATTCTGGGAAGTGAAAGTTTGTACATAGGTAAGTTGAGATGTTTGTTACTCAATCACGCAAAAACCGCTTAACGGATTTTTATGAAATTGGGCACACAGATAGTTTATTACCAGGATTAACACATATGATACTTTGTATCACGATAAATGGTTCACGCCATAGAAACATTCATATATCTGTGGTTCACGCAGAGGAAGTCGCGGGCAGAAGCTAGTTTATAATAAGTATGTACATAGATAGGTCAGTGAGCTTTGTATTTGAATCCAAATTCATAAAATAAACTTCCTACTTTTCTTCTTACTTTTACTTTCTTGGGAATATTCCTAGAACACGCCTCTGGGATTGTGAGCCTCACATTTTATTATTGAAATAAAATAGAGTGTTCTTGTACCGGCTTCCAAGAAATTAGATTTTCTATACGATTCGTCAGTATTTTTTTTCCTTCATATAGGTACGAGTACGTGTCGTCAAGAAAGCCACAGTAGGTACAGACGCCAGCACATCAAACTACCCGAAACTGTCAAATTTTCCCATTCAACCTTGAACCTAATGTTTTAGCGATAAAGTTGAAAATCGATTTAAGAAATTTGACAGATTGTAGTAGCTTGATGTGCTGGCGTCTGTACATTTATATAACATAACGCCTCTTTTCCCAGAAGAGGTGTACCACTCAAATTTTGCCAGTATTTTTTTTTTACCTACCGCATCATCATGATCAGCCTACAGCAGTCCACTGCAGGACATACGCCTCTCCTATTGCATGGCATTTAGCTCAATTCTCGGCAACTCTCATCCAGCTGCTACCAGCCACCCTGTGAAGATCGTCGCTCCACCTAGCCTGAGGGTGTATTACCTTACATTTGCCGGTACGCGGTCTTCACTCAAGAATACGTCTACCTCAACGGTCATCGATTCTACGGCCAATATGGCCGGCCCATTGCCACTTCATCTTCAGCTTGCTTGTTCTGTAACAACATACCATATATTATTATGTACACACATCAAAAGTGTCTAGGGATCAACATATATTTTTGCAATAACTTTTCTCCTGATTGATATTAATTAAAATTTTCTTTAAGGATTCATCAAATAAAGTGTTTTCGTTTGTCACAGTAACGATAAACCAAGTCACCTTTGCATTAATAAAGAAATTTGCCATTTTCCTCATAAAGGGATTTTTGACATTTGAACCACTAACACAAAAGTTCGAAAAAAAGACTGAAATAACAGTTTTCTTTAAAATTTTATTGGGTAACTTAAACAATTAATAATCCGTGTTTCTACCGCGAACACTAACAACACAAGAACATCGGTTTGGCATACTCAAAATGAGTTCATCCAAATCACGCTGTGGAATGGCAGCCCATGTTCGTTGCAACAACAAAAAAAGGTCTTCTTGCGACTGGATACCCTCCATATTCGGCAGAGCTCTTCTCTGTAGCATATCCCATGCATGCTCAATCGGGTTCAAGTCTGGCGACTGAGCAGGCCAGGGCAGGACATTGATGTTAGCTGCGGCGAGAGTCTGTCTTACAACTCTTGCGGTGTGCGGTCGTGCATTATCATGCATTAACTGAAATAAGGGACCGGTTTGCACTTGTAGAGGAACGATGACGTCTGATACAATCGTCTCAGCATAAATTTGAGCGTTGAGGTTGCCTCTGATCCAAATCAACTCAGTTCTTCCGCCGATCCAAATACCCGCCCATACCATGATGGTTCCACCACTATAAGGATGGACTTCCTGGCAGGATTTTAATCGCTGTTCAATTCAATTAAATTTATTGCAGATAATAAAAATCCATAATATTACATACAAAACAATATAAAAACATAAAGATGAATAAATTAAAAAAATACAGTAATTTAAAAATATTATAAAAATTAATCTTGAATGTCAAAACATTTGGCTGCAGCTGTTGGCGTCCAGGGGTTCTCCAGTGTCGTATACGTCTTGTATCCGGTCTCATACCAAAACGAGACTCATCAGAAAAGCACACGAAACGCCATTGTTCTTCTGCCCAATTTCTGTGTTCAAGAGCCCATTGATATCGAATCCTACGATTGTGCATTGCTATAGGTGGTACCCGTAGCGGTCTTCGGGAATGAAGGTTCACTTCATGCAAGCGGTTTCTGACTGTTTGGTCGCTAATTAAGTTCCCTGAAGAGTGATGAAGCCTCACGGCTAACATCATGGCGGTTATTGTTGGAGCTCTTCGAGTTAAGATTTGAATGTATCGGTCTTGTCTCCGTGTGGTGCAGCGATACCGTCCTCCATGGCGCTCAGCCACGGTACCAGTGCTTCGGTAACGTGTCCAAAGTCGACTGATAACACTCTGACTTGTATTCAGAGCTAAAGCCACAGTACGTTGCCGGGAACCAGCTTCTATCATTCCCACGGCTCTGAGCATTTCTTCCCTGCTTAAATGACGTCGCCGCTCCATAATAACGTTGGTTTTAATCAGTAGTAGGGAAACAGTAGCACTAATAATGTCTTCAATGCGTTGTATGTTTTTATAGGGAAAATATTGACAGCTGATTTTCATCTTTTACTCGAATTTGATTCACAGTTCCTGATTCAAATTATGAAATGCACCAAAAAGGATCCATATAAATTTATAAAATCATAAATTTATTACAAAGCCACATCTCAATCTCTAGAAATCCGCATAAAAATGCTTGATCCCTAGACACTTTTGATGTGTGTATTTTTACCTAACTACCTAAAATATCAGCTATGAGCCAAGCATAAAGCTCTGTTTATGTAAATAAGGACAATTCAATGAAATGGTTATTCTACAGATTACTACTGAGGTCTTGAATTCAAATTCCCAAATCAACTGAAGAAATGTAGTTACCGGTTTTCTTTTGTACAGTTTTTCTGTAAGAATCTGTTTGGAGTTGTGCCAGATGAATGTAAATGGACTTGTCTATACTTCGTTCGCCATTTACTTTCCAAACAAGTAAACAAATATGTGTTTTTGGAAAAACCACTTTAATACCTACACAAAGTTCAGTTTCCACTAAAACTTCAAATATTTTAAATACTTTTTCTATAGTACTAGTCATTTTGAAATCAACCCAATATACATATATTTATATAAAGTTGATATTCGTTTAAATGGAAGAAACACCAACTGGAAACAAGGATTTCAATAGACTATATTATGTTATTTAAACTATTATTGTTTGTGAATTTGACTAATTTGAATTTGAATAGTTTAAAATATGAAAGTAGAAACGATGCTTTGTTAAATAATAAATAGCCAACCGTACTCATATTGAGGTTTGGAATCCACGTTACCATATTCAACGGCACCCTAATTGTGTAACACACTATTACTCTCAGTTTGAATCATTTTGAAGTATATTGCTAATCCATTGCTCCTTATGTACGAAAAGTGTGTCTGCTCAACAACGTAAATAACGCAATGTATGTTGTTGAACTGTCAAAATGAAACCCATTGCTACTGATAGTGTGTTACGCAATTACCCTGCGGGTCTGACTTTAATAACGATCACAGTAATTTTGACAGAGATGCAAAATTAGAGGTCACTCTTCGAATGGATGTAGTATTAATTATTTATCGTAGCAGGTGTCGTAAAGGGCAAAAGAGGTCTTTGCTCTGACAAATTCCGATCACGAATCCATTTGCCGTAACTATTATTATCATTAAATGTCATAAAGTATTATATTCCGGTCAGGCGATCACGTTCTTCGATATTGTTTAACGAGGGTTAATCCATCATCCTTTGGCACATAGTACCTAAGTACAATTTGAATGACCTTCATTGATATTCCATTGGGTACCTAATACGCTAACAGACCTTTCGATGTATACGTATTGAGTGACAAATTCTGGAAAATTTTCAAAAATACATGAAAATTTGATTATTCTCGAATTCCATGAATTTTCGCCTAGGCTTTATGGGGTGCCTAATTACTGCACATCGTTCACACTATCACTTACTGGAAGGAATACGTCAAATTACAAATCGTCCTGTATGCAACACTCTACATACCTAACGGGCTCAAGACACAAGGTCAGTTTGTAAGACGGCGTAGTTAGTCGTTAAGACTTAAATTCCCACTGATTTATTCACTAAACTGTCTTCACACGAGGCCAGAAGGCTAGCAACTGAACTGTCAACTGGCGGACTCGCAAACCGGCCTTGTGTCTAGAGCCCATAATGCTGAGTCGGTCTATTCTGTAAAAACTTCAGCGTGAAACCTTAGGTGAAATGAGCTGTCATTCCACGTGATGTTAGGGATTAACACTATTGACATGTTCGTGAACGGGCGCCATCGGTTGAGACTGGTCATGTCTTAACTACCAGGGCTTATTTTTTATTTTGATTTGTTTCTTCTTTTTAGTTTTTTTACATTGTTCTCACATATAGAAGCAAGAAGAATAATGCACCCAGGATTTTGTAATAAGTATGTATTATCTTGATTTAAAACAGTGTCCTTAGAATTTCTTGCCCGTTCTTCTCCATAGAAATCCACGTTTTAGAATGGACAACTAGCTTGTGTAAATGGTTTATTTGAAATAAATGCTTTGAGCTTAAGTATGATATTGCTCACTTCGTCTAACTTTTCACGTTGAGAACTTTACAGAATAAACCGGCAGTTGTTGGTTTACGATGTATGGATAATCACCACCCTTCTGCTTCAACAGGTGGTGGCAGAGTTCGAAGACGTCGAGCCTGACGCCCTGTACGATGTCCTCCACGACCCGGAGTACCGCTCGGTGTGGGACACACACATGCTGGCCGCCGAGGACGCGGGCCACATCAATGTCAACAACGATGTCGGGTATTACGCGAGTGAGTATAGCTTGATGATTTATTTTTTAACCGACTTCATAAAAGGAGGTTCTGTATTCGACCCGTATTTATGTATGTATGTTTGTATGTCCCCGATTTTTTCAAAAACCAATGAACCTTTCTAAAACTGAATGAAAAGAACAGGTAGATTAGTACTGTTTGAAAAAGAGTAAATACTCTTTTCTAACTGAATAAAAAAAACACAAGTGTTTCTTGATTACGATCAAAGAACCAATTAACTTTACACTGAACTAAAATAAATTGGAATCAAAAGACAGCGAGTATTTTCTTCTCACCGGAAAAAGAGATCATTAGTACCAAGAGCCATTAGGCTGGTACATTTTCTATCTCCTAGCATTTAACGTTTAAAAAGTCACTTAGGAAACCTAGCTCTTTTAAATTAACACTTGCTTCCTAACTTAGTATTTACTGAACTTAGGAGAAAATAATGAAGATAAATGCTTGCTCCTAATGCCAGACGCTCTTGAGACAATTATTTATAAATTGGCACTTAATAAAGGCACCCCTGCTGAGCCGGACTGGAGCAAACTCTTGATTGATTTGAAATAAACCTCCCTGGAGACAAGTGTTGAGGCTAGAAAATTACTTACATGCGTAAGCAAGACTTTTATGGGCAAGTAGGTAGAGTATGACACAGCTTGGCTTTAGGTTCTTGATGTAGGTATTGAATGACAAACATGATTTTATGTACATCGGATTAAATTAGCTAGCGAGACTCCACAGACGTGATGGGTGTCGCCCGGAGCACGGGACCCGCGTTCGGGACCCTAGTCCCCGTGCTTCACCAGGTAGAGAAACTAGGTGAAGCACGGGTCCGGGCCCCGATATTTAATTGGGTCATCGACCGCAATTAGTGTAGTTACTTAAACTTATCTGTTTTTTTGTGTGTAAACTTCACACACGTGATTGATGTCGATACCTAATGACCATAAACCAAATGGAAACAGATTTTGTCAACTTATACTTCAAGTAACAACACAACCAACGGTCGTTGAACCCAAAAAAAAACACCAATCTTTTTTGTTTTTATTTTATCGTGTTTAGATATCGATACCTAGCACGTCTGCGAAGTTTCGCTAGTTAATTCAATTTGACCCTGTATAGGGTGACTGGCAATTGTGTCGTGACCGATACTTAAACATGTGATTGTAATCATCATTAGATGATCGTAATCACCAAATTAAAAGTTGTTCACTTTTAATTTGGGAACAACATTAAAAACGCAAAAAAAAAACAACTGTTCCGTACATTAATTTGTGTTCACATAAATCGAAAAAAATTGTGGAACAGCTGATTTGATTTTTGCAATTTCAAGGTTTGATGAGTCCGATGTTGAGTGATGCAGCATAATCAGCCTATAACGTTCCGACTTCTGGGACACAGGCCTCCTCTCTATGAGAGGTAGTGTGCCGTAATCCACCACGCGAGCCCAGTGGAGCTTGGTTGATGCCTTTGAATTTTTGGTTCTAAGACATGTCGGTTTCCTCACGATGTTTTACTTCACCGTTTTTGAGAGCAGTGGTGATGAAATAAATTGCACAAAGTAAAGCGCCTGTCAGGGTTCGAACCTACGACCTATAAGTCGTAAGTCGCAGCCGCTACCGCTGGGCCACCAATGATCTCCACTTGCGAGTCATTAAAAGCCTTGGCTCTGTTATTTCCTGAGTTTGTTTAAGTTCAGAAATTATAGTGTTTGATGAACTTTGAAGTATTTATGAAACTTCAAAGTTGTGTCATCCTATATGTAAGAGTACCTACCTACGTCGTCGCCGCTTGTACTGCACATGCGGTGTATAATTTAGAGTTTAAAACTTGTTTTTATTTGCTAGTGTCACAGTTTAGTTTATTTAGTTTCTAGGGCAGAAGTTGACACTAAATTGTGGATTAATGCGGATACATTGTCGGGTAGCAACAGCTGGTATTTAATCTAGTAAAATTGCTGAAGTAAAGTCAAAAGTGGAAGTTCTATTAACTACGAACATTAAATATGTATCAACGGACAACACAATTTGGATACTTTGCTTGATGATTTTCTCAAGGGATCCCTTAAATTCATTTGCGACTAGTGAAAAGTAGGTATACCAAGTATCTCCCGATTAACCTGGTAGATAATTTCTTCCAAATTTGGTTTCGTTTTTAATTATAACGACATTGAAAAACCTCCTCGAATTTTACTTTTAGGAAAAAACATTTTTTTTGGCGTTTTTTTTTGTTATCAGTGGAAGCTTGCACATGGCCTTCAATTTAGATAGATAGATAGATAGATAGATAAACCGTTTATTTAGTGCAACAAAGGACACAATACAGGCATTAAAAAAAAAACAACAAAAAAGGTGAGAGAAAAAAAAAAGAACAAAGATTAAAAAAATAAATTGACCCATAGACACCTCGCATGACATTTGTAACGGTCGATCACTACTTAACTGGGCGCTATCACACTATTTATCATACTAGTTATCACACTATTTCATATTGTTTTAGAACTCTGTATAAGTTAGCTGTGAGTTTCCCGAATAGAATAGAATAGAATAAAATAAATAAACATTCCGAATATTCAGCAAGGTCAGAATACCTACCCTTTATTAGCGTCATAAACAGTATCCCTCAGTTACTCCCTATTTATAACACAGAAGAGCTCATATATCAGCTCTTAAGAACTGTATTAAGCGGCCTCTGAAATAACGTAACAAAAATGTCTTAAATTAGTAAGGTAACAGCGTAATTTTAAACTGTCAACATTTTCGAGCTTCGGATTTGTGAACAGCGTTTAGAGGACTCCATCGATAACGTAGATATCGAATTGTTGTGAATAGCTATGCTGGTAGATAATTTACCCCAAATTCGGTTTCGTTATTAACCGACTTCAAAAAAGGAGGTTTTGTATTCGACCCGTATGTATGTATGTTTGTATGTCCGGGATTTTCTCAAAAACTAATGAATCAATTTTGACAATTCTTTCACTAATGTGATCTACATACTTGCAGGAAGGTTTTAGTATAGAATACATCAGGTAATTATTCTTATGTACGAAGTTAAACGTATTATAAATATGCTGCATCTCCGGCAGTTCTATACGAATTTTGATGATTTCATCTAGTCGGTATCTTCAAATTAATTGAATTTGTGTGGGATAGGTACAACTAAAAATAAAAATTTTTTTACAAAAAAAAAAAAAAAAAAACAACCGCCTTCAAAAACAACACTAGGAAGTGATAAATAACTTTAATTTCGAAAGTCGGTGTCAAAAAACGAAAATGCGGAACCTACGACATCGACTTCCGAAATTATAGTTATTTATCACTTCGTAGTGTTTTTTTAATTGTAACGTGTTAATCTGTGTTATAATTTAAAAATTGTTCTCTGTGGTTTGGTATCGAAAGATAAGGAAACAAAAAAACTATCTCAAACACCGTATATTTATAAAAATAAATCTTCCCAACTTAAACACACCCGGTAGACAATAGGGGTCTACCGCAATAAAATATGGTCCAAATGGAACGTTATGAAGTAATTTAACTTATAAATTAGGCAGGTGATTATAGTGATATTATAATATTGCCAGCCAGCTAAAATTTCAGTAGAAAGAGCTACGGTCGTGGGGAGTTGGAGATAAACCCGGTAATGTTCTTTTTAAAATGAAATACCTATTATAAATTCCAAAATGAAGGTAATCATTGAAAAACAGGTCCTATAGGTAACATTCCGAATATTTCAGCAAGGTCAGAATACCTACCCTTTATTAGCGTCATAAACAGTATCCCTCAGTTACTCCCTACTTATAACTCATAAGAGTTCATATATCAGCCCCTTAAGAGCCGGATTGAGCTGCGTCTGGAATTACGCTGTTACCTTTCATAATAGCCTTATTTTATTGGTACCGCTAAGGTCTTTTTATTATGTCTTTAGACGATTGAAGAACTTTTATGGTAGATAAAAACTAGTTTTATTAATGACGGTAAATAATAAACGCGGTTCAGTAAGTTTAATTTATTTTCAGAAGGTTTATTAAATTAAATTAATTTTATTTATTTCTTAGACAACAATGATCCATATTATGCTAGTGAGTTAGGTACAGACGCCAGCACGTCAAGCTACCCGAAACTGACAAATTTTCCCAATCAAATTTGAACCTTATGCTTTAGCGGTAAAGTTGAAAATCTATTAAAGAAATTTGCTTGATGTGCTGGCGTCTGTACAAAAAAACTTAAAAGCTGTGTTAGTGTGTTACAATTATAACTAAATACTAAGGTACCAGAAAAACAATATTTACAGAAATCCACCCACAAGCTCCACTCAATCTAATCAATAACACGTTATGACACTATATGATACAGGTTGAAATTGAAAACATGCGACAAATCGAAATGGGAGATTGTACTCATCATTATGAACAACTTTTACTATGGGAACAAACGTACCGTTATGGGGTTATGTTCGCATAACTCGTCAAAATGTAGGGAACAGCGGATTTTTTTTCGCGATTTCGGGTTTGTTCCCATAGTAAAAGTTGTTCATAATGATGAGTACAATCTCTCATTTCGATTTGTCGCATGTTTTCAATTTCAACCTGCATAAATTCCTCTTTCTACTCTATTCTATTGTCCTTGGTTTCTATTCCGCTTAGTGGAGGTACTTACGCAGAAATAGTAATTATTATTGGTGGAGGTACTGACACGATACGAAGAAGTGAAGGTTCCTTCCTTGTGTTTTATTCATTTTTCCAAGTAACTAAGCACCAGTAACTAGCTACTAGATATTTACAGACGCCAGTACATCAAGCTACTACAATCTGTCAAGTTTCTTTAATAGACTTTCAACTTTATCGCTAAAGCATAAGGTTCAAAGTTGATTGAGAAAATTTAACGGTTTCGGGTAGCTTGACGTGCTGGCGTCTGTACTTCTCAGTAAACTACTACTAACAAGTACTTGACTCAAGAATTCATGTATTTTGTTTTTAATTTCAGTGAAAAGAGAGCAGTGGTGGTTCAGTGGTAACGGCTCCGACTTAGGAAAAGTCGTGGGTGTGAGCCCAGACAAATGCTTTGCTTTGCGTAATTTATTTCATCACCACTGCTCTCAAAACGGTGAAGGAAAACGTCGTGAGGAAACTGGCATGTCCTAGAACCAAAAATTCGAAGACATGTGACATCCACCAACCCGCACTGGGCCCGCGAAATGGCTTACGGCCCACGGGCCCACTCCCTCTAATAGAGTGGAGGCCTGTGTCCCAGCAGTGGGAACGTTATATACGTTTTATAGTCCGCGCGGAACTAGTTGGCCGCGCCTTAGGTTTGTAAGCGGTGGGACGGAGGGGCGGGGGCGCATTACTCAGTACGTGCGTTGCGAACCGCCGCCTCACCTCTGTTCCCACCTCAGCGGCCAACTAGTTCCGCGCGGACTATAAACAAAACAGTAAACTTGTCACCTGCTTCCTTACAACAAAAAAATATACTTTAGCAAAAATGACATGATTAAAAATCAATACCCTTTAATCTACTACACAGTTACTCTAAAAAGAACAAAAAAAAGTCAACAAAAAACTTATCTAAGCACATTTTTATCCGAAACAACCTTTTATCGATAAGTTATAAGCGCAGAACGACTCGTAAAAAAAATAGATTCCTATAAAATGACCCGTTCGTAGAATCGTGGTTTTACCGCTAAATCACAAGGGAGCGCGTTAAACAAAGATTGTGTTTTATTCGATCTCGGAATGCGATCGTGACACGCGTAAGAACGCATAGATATTCTAAACATGGCGGTTGAAATATTCCGTGTGAAGTGTGGAGAAGACGTTTGAAAAATGTGTGACTGAGATATGACAGAATCAATTTAACGTTTGAGAAGGTGAATAATAAGGGGTTCCAGCTCTTTGTGAGAGAATATTCTTGGCTTTAATAAAACCTTTTCTTCATTTATATTGAACTAGCTGTTACCCGGGACTTCGTCCGCGTGGTATTTAACAAAAATGTTATTGTTCGTGGGAGCCTATTTTTTTTCTAAAATAAAAGTACCCTAAGTTACTCCTTATTACATCAGCTATCTGCCAGTGATGTCAAAATTGGTCCAGCCGTTTCAGAGATTAGCCGGAACAAACAGACAGACAGACAAAAATTGTAAAAAAAATTATTTCTGTATACAGGGTGAAATTGAAAACATGCGACAAATTGAAATGGGAGATTGTACTCATCATTATGTACAACTTTTACTATGGGAACAAACCTGAAATCATGAAAAAAAAATCAGCTGTTCCCTACATGTATGTTTGCATAATTCGTCAAAATGTAGGGAACAGCTGATTTTTTTTTCGTGATTTCAGGTACATAGTAAAAGTTGTTCATAATGATGAGTACAATCTCCCATTTCGATTTGTCGCATGTTTTCAATTTCATCCTGTATGTAGCGTGTAGGCATACATCCATATGCATTTAGTAAAAAGCGGTTATTTTAATATTACAAACAGACACCCGCATTTTATTTATTTGTATAGATGTGCTTTCTTCTACGATAACAATTTGATAGAAAGAAATCAGTAGAATAGGCTCGCCCCCCACTACATGGGACTTCATTGGCAAAATGTAGGTGCACTAAAGATACACCTTTACCGACCCCTTCAGTGAAAAGAGGCTTGGCATTATGTAAAACATGAGTGTGCTTTTTGTTAATTTTGGTAGGTAGGAATTTGAAACTAACTGGAACCTAATCTGCATTCGCGATTTATTTCCCAAACAAATGTAAACAAATATGAGTACATGGAAAAATAACTTTAAATCCTGCACCATAAAGTTCAGTTCAAGCTACAATTTCAAAAATTTTTATAACTTTTTCAATAGTGCTAGTCACTCTGAAATCGACTTAATTACCATTAAAATAAAATTGATATTTGTTTAATTTGAAATAATATTAATTTGAAACATACCTAAGTTTGAATAGACTTTAAGTATCAATAATTTAAGTTTTCTGTTCATTATCCAATAATAAGACAATGAAACATATTATATGAATGACCAAACCGACGGCAATGCAATTTGTCCCAAATAATTCTGCGTAGCGCTACGGCGTAGCCTTCGTAGGCCACGTACGTAGCCAACTCTGCTATGCACTCCTAGTAAAGAATGTCATACTCGTATTATGAACTAGTTTATCACTATGTTATACCACAGAGAATGATGTAAGCGTGTTAGTGATATCAGGGTAGAATAGAATACTAGGAATTTAATAAAACAGATGTGGAACGCGTCTTGTGAGGACATTCAATATTGCTTTTTTAATACTCACTCGCGTTCTTATGTTTATGGCAAAGTTGATGACGTAGTGTGCGGAAAAATAACTTGGTTGGAATTAATCTCTTAGGGATGATTTTTCCATCGCTTGATAACTTTTATTCGAGGAATAAAATTGACGTTTGACAGTTTTTGTGTGAAATAACAGTCAAAATTTCAAAATTATTCCTCGAATTTTATCAGATGATTGAAAAATCAGCCCTTAATAATACGAAATCATTTGTCTGTGTATTCGTATTTTAGTAATTTATGGAATTTGATTCAATTTTTACCATCATCTAAATCATTCATTTTCTTAATCTAAACTAATAATATTATATAGAGAAAAGATTTGATTTTTTGTATGTTTGTTTGTTACCCTTTTGCGCAAAAACGACTAAACGAATTTAGATGAAATTTGGCACATGAGTAGACCGTGACCCGGATTAGGACATGGGATATATTTTATCCCGATATTCTCACAGGATCAAGACTTATGCAGGCGAAACCACGGGGTTCTAAATATGTTCATTTCAGAGATATTTATGTTTTCATTCACGCATAGCCGGTTAGACTGACATAGAACAATAATCATACCACAACAGTGATTCTGATTACATGAAATAAAAAGATAGACATCAGGAATACAAAATTATATATCGGTACCTATACCTACACAGATTAAACTAGGCCTCAGGAACTTCCCAAATTCTCTTGGGGACATACACCGCAAGGTCCGCAAGTGAAATTACGTGATCTTGCCTAAATGTCCAAAGTTATCAAATGGTTTCTGCTCAATAAGTTTTGTAACCACGAGTTGAATCATCTATAGGGTAGGGTAGATATTTTTATTATGATTGAAAATGTTACAGTCATATTAGCTTTGCTTTAGAAAGCATTTTTTTAAAAACAATATGTCGTGAAAAATGTGCAGTTATATCTAAAACGATATATTGTTTACTATATATCGTTTCAGAACAATCCACTGTGTATAGGTATCGTCAGAGTGGATTTTTGAGACGGGGTAGTACTTATGGGGAAAGTTTTTTTTGTGGTTTCTGTTTAGTATTTTTACCTTAGTTGGTCTAGCAGTATTTTAATACTCATGCGAATTGGCATCATAAAAATAAAACGTGAGAAATGACGTTTTTCTAGCTGGCTGTACCATTTTTGCCAAAATCTGTAAATGTAGTTAGCAATAACTCAAAAAGTTTAGGACAGTCTGAATGCTGATGCGAATCCCACACCCCCGGCCATAGGTAGAGGTGGAGAGGTGGAACACCGCGGTGGTTTTAGCCGGTAAGAGTCCGGCATGTCCCTCTGCCCCACGATGGAGGAAGTTCAAGAGGATATTCACCGCGCAACAAAAAAAAAAGGACAGTCTCCTAAGAACGTTTCTCAATAATCCACTCTGTAGGTATTGAGCTCTGCTATATGAATGAAAAACGCTAAGTTTTCATAAGTGCATAAGTAAAGGTCTAATATTATACCTAGTGTATGTACGATACGACGCTATGGTTTCTAATAAAACAAATACCTTACGAGGGCACCCAACCTCTATGTGTTACAATAACAACAATTTGTAGTTGCACTAGGAAATACGGGAATTTTCGCTCGCAGTTGGTACTGTTTACTGGTCATTTGTTCGTTCCAAAGCGACCGGTTTTTATTGAAGCCCACCATTTATTTGGAATGCTGCCATATTTCGCCAAAAGGCTTTGACTAGCAATAAATTATTGTGATATATTTGAAAGTTATTGTGTTATCATTTATAGAATTATAAATCACGTAAAAAGTTATTACGATGATGAAATATTCAGCTAATTTGCAACAGAAAAACCGGTCAAATGCGAGTTGGACTCGCGCACCGAGGGTTCCGTACAAAGATGTATGTATAAACTAGAAATCTACGGTCTTCGTATTTTTTCCCTTACTTGTGCCATACGACATTGCTTCTTGCCAAACATGATTCTAGGTCAACGGGAAGTACCCTATAGGTTTTGATTCCCTTGCGGGTGTCAAAATTTGCGGCATAAACGGAACATAAACGCCCGTATCTTTTGATTACGTTGAATTAGAAGTTTGATTTTTTCACTGATTCAAGGGATTGCAGCCCTGAGTATTTGATATTAATTTCTTGATAACTCCATTCGTTCCTGAAAAAAACAGGTCTTGACAGATGGACGGACAGAAGGACAACCAAGTGATCTTATAAGAGTTCCGTTTATCCTTTTGAGGTATGGAACCCTAAAACCACCATTAAGGACAAGGAGTTCAAAAAAAAAAAAAAACAGGCAGGCGGGCTGCCGAAGTGAACTTAAAACTAAACAAATAATTTGATAATTTAAAAATAATTTGAAAATTAAAAGTATAGGGATAATAATTATATATGCTTTCACTGCAGACCATAGAAATGTCTTATATCTATGCTGTTGACCAAGTGCAACATACTTACTCTAAGTATATTGATGTCGGTGACGCGAACCCATAAGATTTTTCCCTACAAAAAATCGCTCAACGCGCCTAAAGATTTCACTTAAAAAAAATTAACTACTTACCTACTCGCACGATATGTATTAATAAAATGAGAATATATTATATTTCATGATAAAAGTACTCTAAGAAAATCTATGTCGTATTAAATACAGAGATAGCATTCTGTACATCCGAATTTACGGGTTTTATGGGAAACCCAAACCTCAAACACTCTCCATTATTTGCCTAATAAATAAAAGATCTCGAACACACTCGATTTCTAATTCATGAGACAAGGAAATGAACTCAGCGTTGAGCTGAGCCTTATTTTATTTAGCCCCTTGAATTGCTCAAGGGCAAATGAATTCAACTAAGATTAAGTTAGTTTATTTTATTTTGGATTGTTGTTTTGTTACTATTTGCTGTACTCTGGACGCTTTTAACGCGTAAGTTTCTTTTTTTACATCGTTCTCACATATTATAGTTAATTATAAATTCAAAATAAATGATGTATGTAACTAATATTTTTGTAAAAATATAATTTAAAAATGTCCATGGAGTTTCTTGCCCATTCTTCTCCATAGGTACCTACGCTTTGGCAACTAGCTTCATATTTTCTGACTGACCGACTTTTTGACAATTCAAAAGTACCTGTAAATGGTTTAATTGAAATAAATGCTTTGAGTTTGAGTTACTGAATAAACCGGCTGTTTCGTTGGTTTTGTGGTTGGAAGTGAGACTGTTCAGTGTGGAGTCCTGCAGATCTATTCTGTAAAAATCTCGCCGTGAAACCTTAGGTGAAGGGAGCCGTCATTCCACCTGATGCTCGAGATTGACACACGGGAGGAGCTTGTGGCTAAGTAATAACAGCCGCACGGGCCGACCGATCAGGTTAAGCTACGCTTGCCGCGGTTGGTCCGTGAATGGGTGACCATCTTTACATATGAAGCCCCTCCGTGCTTCGGAAAGCACGTAAAGCCGTTGGTCCCGGTAGTCATTCGTGGATCTTTGACAGTCGTTACGGGTCGTCAGAAGCCCGAAAGTCTGACAACCAGTCCTACCAGGGGGTTTCGTATTACCCAGTATCTGGGTTGTGGAGGTCAGATAGGCAGTCGCTCCATGTAAAACTGAAATTATTGGATAATTTCCCACCCAAAAAAAAAAAACAAAAAGTAGATAGAATATTCTTTATTATGTACTCCGTGCGCTCAACGATTCGACGAACAATACCAAAGATAGAACATTTTTGGATATAACTGGCAAACTAAATAGGTGCTAGGTAATACTGGCTAAATGTGGGAGTACACTATTATTATAAATCTGCTATTACCTTCGAGAATACATGCGTGGTTTCAAGTTGTCATGCTAAATATAAAACCAGACAAAATTAATATACCCAGACAAATAGGTCGACGTTATATACTAAGGTATTCTTTCTCCAGCTCTGCTCCGTTCGTCTGTTTCAATAGATAAGAGCCCTCTTTTTCGTAAAAGATGTGGTTGGTTTTAAAAGATTTTACTTTGTAAGAGTCTTTTTTTAAAAGATGTCTGAAAACCGACGGTTGAGGTGAGGAGACAATTATGGCGTGTTCAGTTTTCGCTCACGTATGTATGTCTGCATTTTTAGGTGTCCGTTTAAATTGCTTTTGGGTTAGAACTGGGAATATAGATATAATACTCTTACAGATATAAATATAGAAATTTTACAAGGATTGACACAATGGGCGGTCTTATCGCTAAAAGTCATCTTTTACAGACAACATTTGTATGGATTAAGGGAGAAAGGAGAGACAATACTGTAGGTAGTCTGTGGTGTACAGCCTGTTGGCACATACAGTGTGGCGATTAGGTTATCACATCAAAAAATAGAAAAAAAAAACAACTTTTTGTAAAATTGTTTATTTAATTTTTTTAACAGACTAATAACAACTTTTAATAACCGCTGTACTGTTTAATGTGATAACCTAATCGCCACTTTGTATAATAAACACATACATACATATAATATTATTTCGAGGATAGTAAGTGGAATAAAGTACATTTTATTTGAGACATTTTCCTTACGTCTAATAGACCGCTGTTAGTTAAGTATAATTCTACTCTCGTATTTGCGACATTATCAAAGCGTAGTTGAGCACTCATTATAATCAGCCTATAATGTTCCCACTGCTGGGACACAAGCCTCCTCTCTGTGAGAGAGGAGAGCCACAGTTGCTTAGAACATTCTGAAACAAAAAAAAATCTTCGTAGTTTTTTTTTTTACAGACATTTAAATAATATGGTGATACACTATATTCTATCATCAAATATTGAACATCTGTGTCTGAAATAGATATCAATATTATTTTTTATGGTAACTAACTATTTACACTAGATATTACTTAAATTAAATGACTAACTAACTTACTATACAAATAAATACAAAAACAAATATATAAAATATCTGTACCAATTTCAGACATCAGCGCTCTTCCCCCTGTTGTAGGCTCCACGTAGAAATTAACTTTGATGATCGCTATCAATCAAAATCACATTTACCTCACCAAATCCATAAATCATCTCGCAAACTACAAAAGTCCTCAACCGCATCATAAAGCACACTCTATTCGTGTAACAAAATTAATCGCGAACCATTCCTTATCGCCACACAGTTCATTTTCTCACTTAGCCCGCGGCAGTACCTACCCTCTTATCGCCGATATAATAAATGATCGAGCAAGCCCAAGTTTCTTCTCGTCTACAACTTATGCGACTTCATTTCCCCTAGAACTTTGTTAATCATGATTTATGTGCGTTTATGATATTATGATTAAATTATTTTCGCGGTGTTTCGCGGTGATGAATATTAATTGGCGTCGTAAACATGTGTTACGTATATTGCGAAAGTTTAGCTTTCTTCTGGCTGATTTACGCATTAATCGGCATATTATTAGGGTAACAAAATATATAAATATGAAACAAGAAGTAGATACTAGATAGGTTTTACCTACTTCCTCCGCAAGTGGCACTTTAACACTTGGTTAGTTAGCAAACCTGTGCAATAGATATTACTATTTTATATTATGTAAAGAAAAGAAATAAAATACGTTTATTTGCGATAAACATGACGCAAAGAAAGAACACAAAAACAAATAAAGAAGAAGTTGGTGGAAAATATGCATCACATCCACGCAAAACGGCCATCGCGTGCGTTATGTGCCGTTTTTGAAGATCGAATGTTGCGTAGCGACCTCTTTTTAACCGACTTCAAAAAAAGGAGGTTCTGTATTTACTAATAATATCATTGTAGGTTACACCAACTTTTCAAAGATCAAAGAGTTCGCCACCATGAGTATTTTACTTAATTAATTAGGTACCTACTTATTTGAAATCCAACATCACCACGTTCTAAGTAGCTAATATTAATTTCAAGTCATGAGTTTTTAGCCTTGAATTTAAAACAATTTAATTCCCATGTAACTATCTAACAGCCAAATCTTGTGTATCTACGAATCTTCTCTTAGTTTCCGTAATTCGATTGAAAAGAAATAGGCCAAACGTAGTTCTGAAGCCATGACAATTTTATGGTGCCGTAAACCATCTCATGAATCCGACGGAAGCGCGGAACATAAAACCATTTATATTTTTAATTAACTTTTCATTCGTAATTTGTTTAAATGACTGTTTTGTTTGTGACTAGATATCAGAGTATCTGTTTTTTTTAGGTTCAATAAAATCTTTAGTAAGTGAGTAATTAAATAACTTTATTTGCATAAAAAATTGGTAAATAGGTACAGGGTGGCAGGGGCAACAATGCGCAAACTATAAACATGGGTTCAGCACATGATTGCAGACGAAAGTTTTCTACGCTAGGGGGCTAGCGTAGAAATAGTTCGTCAGTTAACAAAAAAAATCTGCTGTTTTTATCTGTTATTACATATTATATGTACACAACTTATTAAAATGAACACCGTAGGTGAACATTTAGTTCAGCACCCTAACTGCGTAACACACTATCAATCTCAATCTGAATCATTTGATGCATATTGCTAATTCATTGCTTCACATGTTCGAAATATTTGTCTGCTCAACAACGTAAATAACGCTATGAATGTTGTTGAACTGTCAAAATGAAAGCCATTGCCACAGATAGTGTGTTACGCAATTACCCCTCAGGATAGATAACTAAACTTAGACAAAGATTCTGTGAGCTTTATACAGCAGATATAAACAGATGGGTAATGCCAGAAGTCACGATACATTTTAGACAAGCCGGTGAAGCACTTTGTAAACTTGTCTGCAACTGCTTTGCTTTACAGTAAACCAGCAGTAAACTTATAACGAGCTGTCATAAATAGCTTTATGATATTATGTCTTTTCTATTGTGCTTGACTTTGTAGGTTTGGCTTACAATTCGTTTTCTGCAATAAAAATTGTGATTCTTGACTATTGGGAACGATAAAAAAACCAGCATTTTATGTACGAAATTCGTATTTATTATTCGCCAGATTAATGTACTTATATGGGGGTTGTGGAGGACCAGGAGGACAGATAGGCAGTCGCTTCATGAAAATATACAGCGTACAACTGGCAGCATACAACTTTGGTGAACCGTGAACGTGAACGAATGAATGAATGGCATAAGAATGAAGGTGTGTTAAACTTCACAGGATGAAGTGTTTATTAGTGTGTGAATAAAGACACGTGTATTGCCAGGCTAGTCAGTAAGTGCTATTGCCCTACAGCCATGTGAACAGTTCATGATTAAAGGGCTGTGGTTTGACCCTAGCTAGATATACATAATAATAATAATAATAATAAATCATTTATTTGCATAAAACATGGTATAAAAATGGTGTTAAATAAAATAAAAAGTACAAACATGTTTTGCTATGTATAGCATGCAAAAATTTTGGCAAGTAATCTGTAACAATAAAGAAACTTATCAACATTTACTGTCCATAAACTCTTTTAAATTATAATAACTACGTTCGCTTAACCACTTATACAATTCAAGCTTTAGCAACCTTATATCTAGAGACTTAAAGTGGCTTGGCATGTGGTTATAAATACGCACACACATTGCTAGGCAGTTTCTATTGTACTTGGTTATTCTTGGCAAATCATGAAGAACCAATTTATAGGGATCTCGTCTGTTGCGAGGACGTACATCATTTGCTGTCTTGAAAAGATTTTTATTTCTAGCTACGAAAATACATGTCTCATAAATATATAGAGAGGGCAACGGTAGCAAGTCAAGTTTTTTAAATATAGGTCGACACGAGTCATCCGGTTGTAGTCCATACATAGCTCTAATGCCCTTTTTTTGGGCCACAAATGCTCTACTCAGATCGACACTGTTACCCCACATTACAAGGCCATAGCGTAGCAATGATTCCACGTATGCATGGTACGATGTTACTGCAGTTTTGATGTTAGTAACATTTTTAAGTTGTTTGAGTGCATATACAAACTTATTAATCCTAGTGCTTACATTATCTACGTGTTCTTTCCAGTTGATATCTTTGTCTATAGGGACTATGAAGTGTTAAAGCAAACATTGTTCCCGTTCGAGAGAGATGAAGCTAAGTCCCAAATTCATTCGTCCAAAACTTTAGCACTGGCCGTATCTCGACGTTGCAATTGAAATTTTTCTGTATCCCAATCTGTGGTCCCAATGTTAATCAAAAGTCTCTAGATTTTCTTTTTCCTTCAGTTAAATCTATGGATTACTTCCTTCACGGTCCTCCGCCTTTTCCCTTCTATTTCTATATATATTATAGATTAAAGTCGCTTTTCGTGTTCGCCGTGTTCTACTTAACTACGCAACGAATTTTGATGCGGTACCTATACATAATTTAATATACATATGTATATACAGTATGTTAACTAACAGAGGGCGTTCCCGTTAACCCGCAATAGTATAGCATCCATACATGCTAAAAAAAAAATTACCATTCGAAAATAAAATGTTTTTATATTTTTTTTATATTAAAGTATTCACTAAAAATGTTAAATTGATACGTAAAAGAAACACTCTGTACACGCGTACTTGAAGGACGGCAACGTCGCAATTTATTTATGAATGACGGGCCGCGTGTGCGGCGATCTTTGACGTGAAGCCGTATTTCCGAGGCACAGAATGGATGGTCAGAATTTGTAATGGATGGTCACCTATCTAGGAACCGACCGCGGCAAGTGTAGCTTAACCTTAGATCCACCCGTGCAGCTGTTAGTATTTAACCATGAGCCCCTCAGAAGAAGAATTATAAGTCACGAACCAAAAGTACAGTAAAGTGCACTTATCATTGTTTAAGTGGACTTGACTTTCTCTTCAATTCAATTTGAGTGGCGCGGCGTCTACATTCAAGCTGTAGAAGAGCTTTTTGTGAAGGAGCTCGTCCGGGGAAGTTCCTATTACCATCATACCTATTGCTACCTCAAAGTTGCGTTGTGTATGGTTACCGGTGTAATTACAGGTCCATGAAACATTTCAGTCATGTCTCTGGGATGGTGAACCATCGGCCATGGCTCTCATTTACCAGTTGCTCATAAATAAAAATTAAAATATTTTATTTCACATAAACCTCATGGGAACTCATGAAACGTCAGAAGCTAGGTGCACAGTTGCACTTGGTCGGTTCCCGTCAACAAGTAAATAATAAAATAAAATATTTATTTCCATCAAGGTAGGTACAACAATGTCTTAATCTAATAACAATTTAGATCTTAGTCTAGATGTTGTACGCTGTCACATAGAATTTTGGAATTCTCTAACTCCTAAACTAAGTCAAAAGTACGGTTTAAGGATAATTTATTTAACTCAAAAAGAATACAATTATTCTTTTCATTTTATATTTTATATTAACATAGTTGGGAAAAGGCTAGGCTGATAATGATGATTTTATTTCTCTACTAATTTATTTTACTATTTTTATTTTTTCCATTCAACGTGGCATTTAACCCCAACTATCGCCCTGTTTCGTTTGATCCACGATTTTTTGCCCACCCTGTATAGAAAGAAGATAGTGAAAATGTCGATTTATTCCGGTCTGATCCCCTGAGCCCCCCCCCCCCCTTCCTCGATCCCCTGCTAGTTCGTCTTCTGTTTTAAACTTTGTCTTATCCACTTTATGCTAGGTTACTCTTTTTGACAGGTAAGTACAGTCAAGAGGAAATAAACGTTGTTTGTTTTACAAAATTTCAACCATCTTGACAGGCTGCCACATAAGTGACAGCCTGCACGGAGGTCTGTAATGACGGAGGAGTTCGTATACGCTACGAGTATAACCTGTTATTTATGCGGCATAGTAATAAACCCTTTTTTGTCCCCAGTGTCATGCCCGGCCCCCCTCAAGAACCGCGACTTCGTGCTGCAGCGGTCGTGGCTGGACACGGGCTACGAGAAGATGATCCTCAACCACTCGGTCTTCCATAAGGACTATCCGCCGAGGAAGGGATATGTGAGGTAAGTCACCTGGACCAGTGGAACCTGGAGTATCTATATATCGTTCGAAGAAAAATTATCAATAAATCTGTGACTAGCCTTTTTCCAACTATGTTGGGGTTGGCTTCCAGTCTAACCTCCACAACCCAGTTACTGGGTAATACGATACCCCTTGGTAAGACTGGTTGTCAGACTTTCGGGCTTCTGATTACCCGTAACGACTGTCAAAGATCCACGAATGACAGCCGGGACGGCTTAACGTGCTTTCCGAGGCGCGGAGGGGTCTCGGTATGTAAAGATCGTCACCCATCCTCAAACCAACCGCGGCAAGAGTTGCTTAACCTAATCGATCGACCTGTGCGGCTGTTATGGAAATAACTCTAAAAGTGGAAAATAACTTTAACTCATTAAGCTCCGCTAATGAGACACAATTGATTTTCTTTTGTTTCGTGACCCATAGGTCAGAGTTATTCCGGTCTGATCGCCTGAATGGCCACCTCCACCCCACCCCCTCCTCGATCCCCTATACGCGTGGAGCTTGACCGGAATTTACCAACCAATTTGCCATTTCCAAATCCACAGATGCATCGACGCACCAATGTATGTGGAAAAAACTGTTAATACTGAAAATGGAAACCAGTCTCTGTCATAATGTGATGAATTCACCTTTCGTCACATTTTCTGCATTCCCTTTTCGTTTGCCCCTAAATTTTGTAAATGTTTTCAAGTGGGCGAATATTACACCCACATTTGACCTCACTTAAAAATGTCCTGAGCAGCATTTGGCGTCTTTGATCCGTGAAAACCAGAAGTGGACACAACCAGTGACCCGATTAATCGGGGTCAAAATTTTGCACCTACTTAATAAAATCCATCACGCGTGTGTTCATCGATGGGTTAGACAGGAACATATGTATTTTATCTACACCCACCCATCATCTGCCTAGCCTTTTCCCAACTAAGTTAGGGCCGGCTTCCAGTCTAACCGGATGCAGCTGAATACCAGTATTTTACATGAAGCGACTACCTATCTGACCTCTACAACCCAGTTACTGGGTAAAACGATACCCCTTGGTAAGACTGGTTGTCAGACTTTCGGGCTTCTGACGTCCCGTAACGACTGTCAAAGATCCACGAATGACAACCGGGACCAACGGCTTAACGTACTTTCCGAGACACGGAGGGGTCTTGGTATGTAAAGATGGTCACCCATCCACGGACCAACCGTGGCTAGCGTAGCTTAATCTGTTCAATCGACCCGTGCGGCTGTTATTACTTAGCCACAAGTCCCTCATTTACCTACACCCATCCATTTCTAAATAATTTCAGATAAGGTCATTGTCACTAATTTGGGCATGACGTCACTTATCTAAATTTGTTGTTATCACAACCTACGTGTTAGTTAATTCATTCCGGTTAAATTCGGTTCCGTGTCACCTGCGAAGGTTAGGTTAATGAGAACTTATTCCTCATTAGCTAATGCCCGGCAAGCGTTGCAATGCATTTTTTGAGATGGGAAAAACCATTGAATTCGCGCCACTGTTACCGTAACGACACCGCTTCGGATGTGTTAGGCTGTCGTCGGGATGTACTCGGTGTTAATGTATATGCGATATGTCAGTGGTGATGGCATAGTATTCTGTTTGTGTTTTGTTTTCACTTCTGTCGGCACTCCCGGAGTGTCACTGTTTTTTTTTTTTGTTATGGTATTTCTCCGGCGCGCACACAACTTACCAAAGTTTCACCACAATCGGTCGAGCCATTATTGAGTTTTTGCGGGACTAACACACAGCTATTGATTTGTATATACATAGCATGAAATGGCATCTCGCAGTTCAACCTATGAGGTTGTTGCCTGTGGATGCCTCAATAAATTAAAGCCCTTCAGCTAGGGCTTAGAAAACTTAAAAACTAAGCGACTACACGCTAAGGGCACCCCCTGTGGGTACGGACCTCGGCTTTAGGCATCGCTGGGAGAGGGCAGCAAGGGACCGGAATTAAAAGGACATTCTCAAAAAGGAGGTTCTCTCAATTTGGATGTTTATATATTTTTTATGTATGTTCGAGCATAACTTCATTATAGACGGATTTGCAAAATTATTTTTTTAATAGATAAGATATGCCTCAGGGATGGTCCCAATAATATAAAATTCGCTTGGGTAGTTGTTCCACTTAGTTTATATTGATGATGTTTTATTAAGTTCCTGTCACTGATATTTACATAGCAAGTAGTGTTATATTTTGTGTGGGGTAAGTACAACTAAAAACTTTTTTCTTGTGCTATTGTTTTTTCTATATAGGTACTTAGTTGAATGTTTGATTGTACGGAATTCGTGGTATTTTTTTTAGGGGTAATAATATCTTCCTATCCAGGGATGTACAGACGCCAGCACATCAAGCTACCCGAAACTGTGAAATCCCCGATTAACCTTGCCTAACCTTCCCAATAAACCTGGAATCTTACGCTTTAGCGATAAAGTTGAAAATCTATTGAAGAAATTTGACAGATTCTAGTAGCTTGATCTGCTGGCGTCTGTTCCTACCTACTCGTTTATCATATAAAGCACTTTTGTTCTTTGATTTGCAAAGGCATATGTTTTGGTAGGTAATACATACATTACTATAATGTGGGTATATTTTGTCAGTAGCTCTCCATGCCATATTTTCTTATAAATGTGTTTGTCATACATAAGTACATACGGAAACAAAACTTTCATATATATTGTACGTAAGTCATACCTATAGTAAAGAGAAACACGCTCAGAAAATCGATAGACGATTACCTCCACTTGTGTGTCATACATAAATTGGTTCCAATGGCAACAAAAGCTTCCTATATATATATGTAGGTATATATTGTATATACGTCAAACATACCCATAGACGAGAGAAGCTAATGTTCAGAAAATTATACTAATATTATAAAGGCAAAAGTTTGTGTGTGTGTGTGTGTGTTTATATGTTTGTTGCTTCTTCACGCTCAAACGGCTGGACCAATTTTGATAAAATTTTGTATGGAGGTAGCTGACATCCTGGATTAACATATAGGCTACTTTTTATCTCGACATTCCCACGGTATCGACATTTACGCGGGTGAAACCGCGGGGCGCACCGCGCAGCTAGTTGATACATAAATACCACCGTTTACTGCTCAGCTCTACTGTATTTTACAAAGGAAATAATTCCTCAAAAACGTTTTAGTGAGTGCTACAATTTCGCAGCATAATTACTCTTGAGCTTCAATTTGAAATGTGAAAATGCTGAAATACGTATTTAATTGTTGTCTGGCGTAGGGTAGGCGTTAAGGATTGTCTTGGCTCAACCAAATTGATTTTAGCTCAAAAACTCGGCTAGTTTATGGAAGAAGACAGATTAGTTTTTCCTTTTATATTTGTAATGATATGTACGTGATTACTAGTTTATTTATTTATTTATAAGTATGTATTAGGTATGTTGAAACTGTGTGTACTCCCCGTCACTTTTCCCTAAAGGTTCATTAGAAAACCAGCGTCAGACAGCATCTGTCTGGCATTAATGCTGAAATGAGCCTTTTTTGGCGCAGCCTTGAGGCACACACTATTGTTGTCTGAAACGTTTTTATTTTATTTTATTAATTTTGTATTTTGTGTTTCACGAACTGTGTCCAAATAAACATGTTTCTTTCTTTCTTTAAATTACTGTAGATTGGATACGTTTTTGTTTGACGACAGGAAAAGTTTGATTTTGTTGAATTTTAGTCGGTTTTTTGTAAATATTGGCGTGTTAATTTTACGAACTTTTGAAGTTTTATCATGAAATTCTGGTTGGAAAGTAGTTTGGAACTGTTCATTTATCATAAAGTTCGGGAGATGGGAACAAAGTTACTTAATTTGTAATTAACTGACACATTGTTTGCATTTGTTTCGTTGTAAACTTACCTATATCTTAAGAGGAAAAGCGGGTGGTCGTTTCTCCATAGAAACGCTCTCGCCTGTTTTATTTCTGGTTAATGACCATAAAGCAATGATTTTTTACAGAATAATAAATATTAACTACTTGTATGTCCTTATGTTTTCCTTTTTGATGATACATAATTTTTGTAAGCATTAGAACCCTCAAAAATGCCGATTTAAACCGCTGTAAACAGAAGCCTAGTGTACGACAACTATTAATGAAAAAAGAAAAACATAGGGACACAGTACATATCCTTCTTATTCAATTTATGAAATATCTTTTAAAATTGGTCCAATATTGGAGGAGGAAATAGGCGAGAGCTAAACCTCGAATTATGACTTTTATTAGGCTTTTTCAAAAGACTCTCCGACCGCATTTCCTCTTAATAGATCATAAGCACTTTTTTATGCCGGTTTACCGAAAAGCCTCTTTAATGATGATCGCTTCTATGAAATATTGATTTTTTGCCATGGAAACGGTTTGACGAAAACAGTATTCGTTGATGGTTCTACGAAATAATAATTTTACTGCTAAATTATACTTCTAAAATAGGCACCTTTCATCGATGGTTACTTCGACGAAATACTGATTAGTTTCGTACCATATTATGTATACCATTATTTATATAGCTAGACACGTAACAAGGTTCGTACCTAATCTAATTAGCAATTAAATAAAATCCCTTATATAATAAACTCGAACAGTACCTAACAAATCTAGAATGACGTTAATTTAATTTCCTTAATTTATCCCCCTGGAACCTGATCAAACATCCCAACCGACTCGACCTTTACCTTAATAATTTAGTTAGCAGAATTACCTTTAACGAACCTTTATTCGCACAGGTAGGTAGGGTAGGCGTGGGGTACCTAGTTACAGAAAGAAAAAAGAAAGTATAATACTTTTTTAGATATAAAAAAATTGTACAAAGACAAAAGAAACGATTATGCCGAACGGGCCTCAGCATATACTCTCAGATGGCAACACGAGTAAGTTAGTACCTACCAGTGTTGTCAGGACTTCAGGAGACAGTCGCTTTGAAGCTGATTTACAGGTCACTACGTGTGGTGGAGCTGGAGCATTGTAAATTCAAACCTACTTGTTAGAAAGAAAACAAAGAAAGAAAGAAAAGAAAGAAGATAAAGAAAAGAAAGAAAAAAAAGAAAAGAAAAAGAAAAAAGGCAGAAAAGAAAGAAAGAAAATAAAGACAAGAAAAAAAATACGTTTATTTGCGGTAAACATGATGCAGAGAAAGAACACAAACAAAAAAAAAATAAAAAAAACATAAGTTGGGGGAAAATATGCATCATATCCGCGCAAAGCGGCCATCGCTCAGCATAAATGCTAAGACCCTATGTGAGACGGAGCCCCAGCGCTGGTTGTTTCTGGATGTTCTTCTTTTTCTTTCCAGCCCGGATTATTATAATGGTATCGGGTTTCTACATTAGGAATTTCCCACTCCTGCCTGGAGTCTGGGTTTGTGCCCGGTTGATGGCTACTTGCTTGCCCTCTGTGATATTGCACCTAAATCATAGCTAGCTAAAAATGGGTGCACACCTCTGCCTGTCTTCGGGGAATACAGGCACGTCTGTATTTCCCGTCCTACTCTTATAGCCATCCACATTCATACTCAAAACTTTCCTCACGACATTTTCCTCATTCCACCGTATTACATGCCCAACCATGAATACCGATTTTCACACAACTTTTCAAGTCACCGGTGCCACTTTTAAACTACATCAGACCTATGCTAATTTCTTATTGTATCCATTCGCGTAACAAAACACCTCTCACTTAGAATTCTCATCTCAGCTGCAAAGCTCCATGCTCCACTCCTATCCTGCCTGCTATGTGTCCCAAAACATGCAGTCAAAGTGACTTCTGCACTGCCACCGACGACGCTATGGAAATGGCGAAGTTTTGGGCCCAATAAGGTCTAAAATACAGTCGTGCCAGCAACACGAAGAAGGAGGAGAGAAGGAGGAGGAAGAAATTAAAAGGACGCTTCGAAATGTTGCCACTACATAAAGTGTAAAATGATTATTGAGGATGATATTCTCATAGCATGTACTGTATCTGTGTCTGTTTTCTGTTTAGTATAATGTTTAGTATAATATAAAGCCTAGTGCGTAATAATTGTGGGCTGCATCGGACGACGTCATCACGTCAGCGCCGGCTGTCGCTGAAAACCAGCGCTGGGGCTCTGTCTTGCATAGGGTCGCAGCATAATGCTGAGCGATAGCCGTTTTGCGTGGATGTGACGCATGTTACCCTTGTCTTCTTTTTTATTTTACTTTTGTGTCATGTGTATTTTTGCGTCATGTTCACCGCAAATAAACGTATTTTCTTTCTTTCTTTCTTTCTTAAGAAATCTCAGCTGCAGACTGCAGATATGCCCGTATTTAAAAGCTCTAAATTACCTGTAACGAATCGTTCCCGCAAACTAGTGTAGTCGTAGAGTGGCGCTGTTTCATTAGTTTATTTGCACAATTTGCGGTCACCACTCTAGTGATAAGATAACGTTATCTCGCGCGTCAATCCGTGACTGTGTATCAAGAGCTCTGACGATGCAAGGTTGCTTGCAATTTACGGCTTTTGTGCATCTGTATGATGAATATAAAGCTTTTTGATTACCTTTTCTCGTTTGTAAAGCTTGTTTTGTAGGGCAGTCTAAATAGGTGCGACTTGAATGAAGGTTGAATTCGTTGTGGCCAAATGTTTTGTTGTAGGAGAGTGTAAGTATCTGAAATTATATGGAAATCATCATTTCGACTGTCATAGAAAGTTAGAAGGTACGCTATGACCAATTGCTTAATTGAGAATGTCATCCATCACCATCCATAGTGCAGCTTCGGCAAGCGTAGTATAACTGCGATCATCCGTGCGGCTGCAACAGCAGCTCATCAACACAACTCTGTACCTAGTCCGAGAAGGAGACTTTCGAAGGAGACTTTTCCGTATATCGTGAATATGAACATTTTCAATTCAGGACCTAAACGCAAAAAACGCAAGTTTTAATTAATGCCTAAAAGTATATGATCGACTACAGTAAACAAAATCAGAAAAATATATGATATTCTTCGGGATATATGCTAGTTAGATAGTGTGTTGAAAACATAATACAACTAATTTGATACGATAGAAAAAAATCATGAAGATACCCTTAAAAACTTTCTTTTCACAATAAAAACCATACTAATAATATACATACAATCATTCTGATTTGTCAGATTATTCTACAAGCAACATACTAAAGCACTAGTGTTTTAATTTTTTAGTCCAAACAATAGATTTTTTGTAAATAGATAATTGCTTCATATTTTGCAATAAATTACCAGCGTTGTGGCATCACGCTTCTGTTTCCATTCTATGCAATCCGACAGTGACCGCGCTTTAGGTCATGTAGTCCCCTTAAATAAGTCGTCATAGCGTACCTTCTACCTCACGTACCTAATTCGTACTTTTAAACTTTATGAATAACTTTTCGTTTTACTGTTTGGCGTAAGTTTTGTTCCTTGAAAAAACCTATACTTTATGAAGTTATCTACCTATTTTTACAGGCAAGTAGAGTATCTTTCACCTCTGCCAATCTTTTCTGGAATAAGGGCACGTAGTAACTCATAATTTCCTTTATCAATACAGTCAAAAAGATAAGCCGCTTAACTGTAATGATTTTCGATCCCAGATTATAGGGAAAAAATAAAATTGGTTTGTATCTAGGTTACTTTTAAAGTTGAACAATTTTTTATAATATTGCGATTATTTTCTCTAAAAATATAAAAACGTTAAAAAGATTGCTGAAGCTCTACTTAAAAATTATTTCACTCTGATACTTTTACTTTTCATAAGAACATAATTCTTAAAAAAAAAATATGCATTGCATAAACTTCTTTAGCTAAATAAACTGACAAACTATTTAAATAAAAAAAAGAATCTAACTTAACAAACTAAAAAATTATATTATGTTGAAAAAATGCACGTGGATTTTGCTTTTGAATGAGTGACTGCTTCGAAGAGGACACACACACAAGTGTTCCGATTAAAGGTATACATTCGCAGATGTTATAGCTTGTAATCATACAATAGAATAGAATTCTCTTTATTATATTGTACTCCATATAAATGACACAAATAAATGTGACGTTCGAAATGTGCTGATTCTCGCAGCTTGTATGTCATCCAGAATATTTCTTTCAGCAGTAGGTGCCGTAGTAGGTATCGTTACGTCATCAAGCTTACCTACCTACAGTGTTTAGAGAGTGTGAAGTGGGACAGCTTAGGAAATTCACCCATTTATCGGCTCATGGCCCAACTCTCGGTAAACTTCACCTCTGAAAGGGGTCTCGATTTCGTCAAGTTTAACTAACTTATTAGTAAGATCGACTTTCGTAGGAAGTAAACTAATGAGGTAATTATAATTAGATCATGGTGATGTCCGCTGACAGTACATTTTAGATTTTATTTCTTTTCTTCACTTGTGTCATTAGATATTTAGAATTATTTCGTTACTAACTTTTACCCGCAGCTTCGCTCGCGTGTTCTTTTTCACAGGGACCAGCATATCCATGCTCCCAGAGACCGTAGACCTACGTATTTGATATTAATTTCAACTTTATAACTCCACGCGTTCTATAGAAAAAGGGTCTTGCTTGACAGACACACAGACAGACGGACGCACGGACGCACAATGTAGTGATCCTATAAGGTTTCCGTTTTTCCTTTTGAAGTACGGAACCCTAGAAATATTGCTCTAAAGCAAACTCTAAAGGTTCTCTTCCCCACCGCAATATTGTTTTCTTTTCAATTGTCAATAAGCTGCTCCCAGCGAGCAGTTACATCAACGACACATTGATAGTTATTGTAGACGAATAACGCCACGTTGGTTGTTATTTTCGACAATTTTATGTACTAGCAGCGGCCCGCGGTTTCATCCGCATAAGTTTCCCGTGGGATTATCGGAATAAAAACTATCCTATGTCTTTTCCCGGGACTCAAACTATATCTATACCAAATTTCATCTAAATCGGTTCGCGTGAAGACTGAAGAGTTAGTAGACAGACACATATTAGTGTAGATGTATGTACGAACCAGTTTACTGCGACGACATTGCGACATAATATACGACACGTTGTTGGCTGGTATTGTGGCAAAGCGGTGTGATATTGAATGAGAGACGTCCCTAAGCGCAGTGACGTCACTGCTTGCATTCTCGTACGGTATTCTAAAGTCGCTCCGGAAGCCTTCGCTTCGTTCGTTCGTTTTCTAGATAGCTTTTGTTCGTAATTCTTTTTTCAAAGCTACATGCAACGGTTAATTTTAAATTTTTCACTGTATCTCATTTCTTGATTCAAGGAGCTTCATTCTATTAAAGTGGTCGGTGAATGGAATGTTCGAGAGCTAGATTTAATGTTATTACTCTGTTTCTTGTTTGTTGTTTCTTGGTTAAAGAATCTACACTGAATATAATAAGGCTATTTCTTAGTTATTTAAAGTACAGATAAAAAATAATATTGATAGATTAAGGAAACTAGGTTAAAAGTATGATTAGGGAGAAAGTTTTGAAACTGACGCGACGCGGCAATGATATTTTTTGTTGGCATTAAAATGTTTTGAAGAGTCCTTCAAAATTATTATATCCCAATAAAAAAATAATTGTCGTGTCGGTTTCAAAACTTTCTTTTGTTGGTTTACCAAATATTTAAATCGATTCAGCCGATACCCACAGAAGGGTAAAGAGAAATTTACATTTATTATTGATGCTGTTCAAAGACTGGCAACAGGTTGAAAAAGTGACACCTGTTACCAACCAGTTATCTCCTTAGTAAATTAAATCCGCCGCCTCGCCGTGAATTCATTATGAAACCTTTATTGAGATAATTGACACTTTCTAACTCCATCCTTTGAAATTATGAAGTTTCACTGATTGGGAAGATCGGCTCGGTATGCTGTTAAATGTTTTTGCGTTTAATATAGGTATTAAGTAGGTACTTAACTTGGTATCACAACAACTTGACTGGGTACCTATGCATCTAATGATGTAGGTAGATTTGTAATGTTAACAATTTGTGTTTGTAAACATTTGAAGCCTGTTAGTACTATTTTTATTAGCTTGCCTCTAAGTAAATCTATCTATGGAATCTCCACAGTTTATATATTTCTAGGGTTCCGTACCTCAAAAGGTAAAACGGAACCGTTATAAGATCACTTCGTTGTCCGTCTGTCAAGCCCCTTTTTTTCAGAATCGCGTGGAGTTACCAAGTTGAAATTAATATCAAATACTCAGGGCTGCAATCCCTTGAAGCAGTGACAAAATCAAACTTCTAAGTCAATGCAGTCAAAAGATACGGGCGATTATGTTCTGGAATCAAAACCTTTAGGGTACTTCCCATTGACCTAGAATCATGAAATTTGGCAAGAAGGAATATCATGTAGCACAAATAAAGAAAAAAATCCGAAAATCGTAAATTTGTAGTTATAATACCAAAAAAAAATCCCGTGTTAATCTATTTACATACCTACTTTGTACGGAACCCTCGGTGCGCGCGTCCGACCCGCACTAGACCGGTTATTTTTTTAAAACAACCACACTTTCATGGCTTGATAATATTTTCTACATCGACGCACAAACTGCATGATTCCCGGTTGAAATCAGAATCATGTACAGAATCCATGATAACAGGTTGTGCGTCTATGTCCCTGCCATCCTGCAGCAGTGCTATTCTGTAAAAAGATCACCGTGATAACTTGGGTGAAGTGAGCTTAAAGTGAGCGGTCACCCCACCTGATGCTAGGGATTGACACTATTGACAGCTCACTGTAAGCTCACTTCGCCTTAGTTTTCACGGTGAGATTTTTACAGAATAGCACTGCTGTACCTATACAAGTGGATACTTCTCTCTCAATGCATGCGATACATTAGCCAAAAACGCTAATGTTGGCCGGAGATTACAGTGAGTTTAACCCTTTTGTTTATGGATGGGAAATCATCTAATGACTCCTCCCGCTCTGGGTCGAGCGGAAGGGAGTGTCAGACTCTTACTGACTAAAACCCACCCGTGTTCCTTCCTTAGCCCTTTATGTTCCGGGCAGCGGTAACCCTTTCGGACAATCCCGCTACCCAGAGTTTAACCCTTTTATAACGATGATAACCACTTCATTAACCAACTAACATCCTCCTCATTCAACTCCACAGAGCCGTGTCTTTGCTGACGGGTTTCGTGGTGCGCACTCGGTCTGGTGCGGGAAGCTGGCTTGGGTACGTCTCGAGGTCAGATCCCAGAGGAGCCCTGCCCGCTTGGCTTGTTAACAGGTAAGTTGAGGTTTAATTTAATACAAAACATTATGCCTATATTCCTAGAAAAGGAGGCAAGCAGTGGTGTATGATACACTCTCTCTTACTCGCCTTTCGGTTGCTTCACACTTTGACTTTCCAGTGCCCTACGTAAGGCGATTGTATAACTATTGTGTCTGGAGGTCTACTTCCCAAACGAAACCCGTAGATTGGGCCGATGTGACGGGAGATTCCTATTCCGTATCACCTACGGACTTATTATTTGTTTGGGCCCGAAATAAAAATTAATGACAGCATGAATTGTCAGTCGGCCTTACTTCCGATGTGACTTTGTCAGTCCGAAAAAAAAAATCGGATGTAGGGTTAATTCCGAAGTTTTTATCGAACTGCCTTCGGACGGGCCGTATCTTCGTTGACGGACATAGCGAGTGGACACCCTGCTTAGCGGCCAGTTGACGTATTAGACGAGAAAGCGAGCGTATTACCATTTAATCCTGCACGAAGACTGGGCTGCTACTGGGAATCTAAAGAAGAACTCAATATTATTTTGCTCGACCTGCATCCAAATTGCGTAACACACTTAGGTACAATTATCATTTGAATCATTTTGAAGGATAATTGATGCCAATCCATTGCTTCATATGTTCGAAAAGTTTGTCTACTCAACAACGTAAAAAACGCAATGAATGTTGTTGAGCTGTCAAAATGAAAGCAATTGCTACTAATAGTGTGTTACGCAAGCTTCGATTTTCGCACGATATACCCAAATATTTGGTGTCGATTTCCGCACGAAGTAATTATTTGTATAAAATATCTCACCCAGTAACTGGGTTGTGGAGGTCAGATAGGCGGTCGCTCCATGTATTAAAATACTGGTATTCAGCTGCATCCCGTTAGACTGGAAGCCGACCCCAACATAGTTGGGAAAAGGCTAGGCAGATGATGATAAAATATCTCACTCAAATATCTCGAATCTAAGCGTTTGTGCATATTGCGAGATTTGCGTTTGTCATCCCAGACCCCACACAGGATACATGAGAAAATCCTAGGATTTTAACTGAATGGAAATGCTAACCGATATTGGAAAATGCGAGCGCCGCCATGCGGAAGTGAACATAAAATTGAATAAATAATCTGCAGTCGGACGTCCCACCTGTTATATTCTTTTATAAATAATTTGCTATTGAATATTGAATCACTAGCAAGCATAAGCACGCTATAACTTCGTAGATGTTTTTGCTTTGAATTGTGTAATGAATAAACAACTAATATAATTTGTAACTACTGCCTGATACATAGCAATAGACCCGCATCTTAGCATGTTCCCACTGCTGGGACACAGGTCTCCTCTCAGTGAGAGGGAGTGAGCCAAAGTCCACCACGCGGGCCCAGTGCGGGATGGTGGATGTCACATGTCTTCGAATTTTGGCTTGACTAACACTTGCTCAAGATGGGCTGGCGATTCCAGATTTATATGGACTATAAGTCCAGATTTCCTCGAAATGTTTACCTTAACTGATGTCAGTGATGTCTAAAATAGACTTAGAAAGTACCTACATATGAATTGAAAAAGTCACATTGGTAGGTACTTGTCCGGATTTGAACACACAACCTCTTGCAAAGAAGCGAATCCTTAACCACTGGGCCATTATGATAATAATTTATGTCACTATCCAGGGTTACAGCCCAACTAGCGCCTCGACTGGTGCAACAGTTGCATGCCGCAGCTCGTCGCTACCCTGGATGGAAGGCGCTCACCGACCTGCCCTACCACAAGCCGTGGAGACACCCAGAACAGGTCCCGCCTCTAAGGATCTCACTATCCGATGTAAGTATAAAATCGACTGGATTGACCCTCCTATAGGTTCAATATCCAGTAGGTACGATAGACTTATTAAAACGTTAATCGATTTTGGACTTTGTCACATTGAACTTATTCGTTGTCGCGTTTTGACACATTATGCATAAAATAAATAAATAAAGTCCTCCAGACCGAATTTCGGCCATGGCAACCAATTTCCGCGGAGACCAGCCTTCGCCGCGGGAGATATTATAGTGCACAAGTGTGCGCGCAGACACAGGTGCAGTCTCTCTTCCCTCACTCTCAGAGTCCGATGGGATGGCACGCAATCCGACACGTCCGGAGAGAGATCCGACGCAGAACCAACGGCTCACCGGGGTATCACACCGCCAATATCCAAACTCCGGGCTGTTACTAACAAATTCCCAATGGAAAAACCCAATAATATAAGCAAGCATTGAATAATAGCATAGTATTTTCAGAGAAAATAACCATAAGTGCATAAACACTATGCCGAAGGTACGCGACCGAAGTTCGGCATGATTACGCCTGCAATGCTATTTGAATTACTGACGACGCAATGCCGAAATTACGTTGCGTTATACCGTACAGTAAAATCAGCCGCGGAACTTCGGTCGCGTGCCTTCGGCATATTGTGTTTGGACACTAAAGCATAGAATTTTCAGGGAAAAGTACTTACATCGCATTATTCAAATAATATGCATACGGGAATGAATGGAATTGTGTGTTTGTCGTGAGTTCATAGATGAGTTCAAGCCCCTATTTGAAGTGTAATAAGTATTTGATAGAATCTAACGAATTTACTGTAATTGAAACAGTAGATACCTACTTATAATGTCGAATGTCAAGTTCTGGAGATGGTACAGACAGGTCAACTTTGTTGTGATGGTCATAAAGTTATGCTGCTAAGTAATTTCAAAGAGAGAATTAAACTAGTAAGTTACTAATTAGCAACTTAAAGTACTCTTGTCAATAATTCATTAAGACACTAATGAAATAATTTAGTTACTTACACAAAAATATTTAAAAAGTTTATCTTAAATCAGAGAGAAACAAAAAGAAATGAAATAATAAGTTTATAAAAAGTGTAATGGTTCCGTAGTTTATATTAATCTAGGCCTATAATAGGATTATAATAATCTAGATATAAACTACGGTATGACAAATATGAGATTACAGTAAAAAATAGAACTCTGAAGGTAATGTAGTGCGTTGCCTGATCTTGGTTTATTTAAACCTGTGTTTCAGGCAGTGGCGTGCATTGCATATAGGCATATAAGCAGTGCCTAGTGCCTACCTCGATATATCAACATAAGCCTGTCAATTACATTTTAGTGCGTGCCCCACAATTAATAAACTCACTAAATTACAATAATAACCCAACAAAAAACAAAATTTTCATACAAACACGCGCGGCAGTAGGCAGTCGCCGGACGGCCTACTCGGCTCCCCTACTATTCGCATTGGTCTTTACTCATTCAAGTTAATATGACAAAATTAAAAATACGTACGTCTCACGCGTAATACCATGACGTTCGACCTTCGCAATTTATCACCCTTAAGTAGGCATGCCTACTCAAATAACCACACTTTTGACCTCACTTTTTTTTTTCTGATTAGTGACCGCGTTTGCCTAGACTAGACCTAGTGCCTACCTATTCTGAAAACCAATGCACGCCACTGGTTTCAGGCCATCAAATAAAAACAACTAACAAATGGAATTACGTAAACCTATTACCATAGTAATTGAATCAACCTTCGAAACAAAATGGGAACGAGAATTAGTAATCCGTGACATTTTCGAGACAAAAATAAAAGAAAAACTTTTAACGAGTCTAGAAGAAATCCTCTAACGTATTGTCATTTGTCTTTCATTATGGACTAGTGGCACAAGTTACTCAAAGCTACCACAGAACGTTAGGTACATAAAACATGAGACCTTTGAAAGGTTTCCGAATAATTCCCGAAGTTACTTCGGGCTCCCAAATCCCTTATTATCGATTATATTGTTTCCAACTTCATCCAATTCAATGTTTGTTCGGTAAATCGTTTTGGATTTTCTTTTTCTAAGTTGATTGTACAAGTATTTTTTCTTAAGAATTTTGTGGTAAAGAGGTTGAATATTTTGTGTTATTCTACTTCTGTTTGTAGAAACTTTATTTTAGCCCTAGTGAGACTCGACTGTACCTACTTTAATCTACCTATAAGGATTGCTATGTACAGTTGCGTTGTAGTACTTGTTGACAAGCCTGCACTATCCTCCCAAAAGTTCCGATGGAGGTTTATGTGAAATTAAATATTTTGAATTTGAATTTGGTTTGATACGAAGAAAAGTTTGAGATATTTTCACGCATTTGAATCACGTATCTGTTATAAGTACTGATAGAGACAATTCTGTACAAAAGCTCACTATAGGAGTGAGCTCTGTTTTTACACCGTCAGCTGTCACAAAAAGTTATAACTGCAGATACAGAACTTTTCGCAAACGAACTGAGCGCGATAGAGTTTTTGCAGCAAAACACTGCTGACAAGCAAAAAGTTTTACTACAGCGATATTTTTAGTTTTTACACTCAGGTACTAACTTTCAGCTGTTTGTTGTTAATCATTCCGTGACTACAGGACATCATGTGGGGTGAATTTATTATTATGCGAATGTTTCCACCATAAAATTACTAGCACCTTTTACAATATCACTGCTTTTCATAGGTAAAATGTATTTTTTTTTAATGGTGTTAGTAAAAAGGTGAAGGAAAACATCGTGAGGAAACCGGCATGTCCTAGAACCAAAAATTCGAAGACATGTGACATCTACCAACCCGCACTCGGCCCGCGTGCGTGGTGGATTACGGACAACTCCCTCTAACAGAGAGGAGGCCTGTGTCCTGTCCCAGCAGTGGGAACATTATAGACTGATTATGCTAAACTAGTATATATATAAAAAAGGTTGTTAATTTGCTTAACAATAAATTTTCCTGACTTTAGGCTAACCTTATTTTTTATCTTGGCTGCAGTAAACTGTACAAATACGATAAAATCTGTTAGGCTATTATGGCGGCTAATAAAAAGATCTAATCAAGTTTTATCACTGAACAACAGATCAACAACGTTTTATCTTTGCAAGGCATCGTTATGAAATGCAATAAATTGTGACCTACTGTTTCTTCTTTATTCAGTACTTTAATAGATAAAGGAAAGTACCTACAAAACAAAGAGAAGGTTGTTGATTAGGTACATACGCCAGCACATCAAGCTACCCGAAACTGTCAAATTTTCCCAATCAACTTTGAACCTTATGCTTTAGCGATAAAGTTGAAAATCTATTAAAGAAATATGACAGATTGTAGTAGCTTGATGTGCTGGCGTCTGTACAGGCCTTACGCCCAACGACATATTAAGTTAAACAATTCCAGTATAAGCTAGCTTCTTTTCAACTCTATGGTTGTAAATGTTGTAATGGCAATCATATCACTTGGTTTTAACAGGTTTTTATATTTTATTTATCCTTTTGATAGATTCTTTTATATTTTGTAAATGTGGGGACTTGTTTTAGGCCTTGTAGACTTTAGATCTGTAGACCAATTTTTTATTTTATCTTGTACCTTGTACTTGTTGACAGGCCTACACTGTCTTCCTAAATATATTAACACTGTAATTAGATACCATTGTAAAAGCCAATTATTTTTAAAAGAGTAAGCGTGGAGTTTCTTGCCGGCTCTTCTCCATAGGAAACGACCAATTGAAACCGTGCACCTAGCTTCTGACGTTACATTAATATAGGTTTATGTGAAATAAAATATTTTGATTTTTCTCATTGTACAGACGCCAGCACATCAAGCTACTACAATCTGTCAAATTTCTTTAATATATTTTCAACTTTATCGTTAAAGCATAAGGTTCAAAGTTACGCAATTACCCCGCAGGAGACGTTACGGAAGATGACTCACTAAATTAACACAATCTCTTTTCTATTTTCCAGTGCGTAGATCCCGACGCGCCACCACCTCCAGAGGAACCAAAACCAGACACATCCAAAGGTAAACTAGAGGTGCCACATCCCAAAGAAATCGAGAGCCACAGCGTCGAAGACCTTGGAGACATATCTTCAGAATTCAGCGTAGAAGTAGAAGAAGACACGCCAGACCACGCTCAAGATCCAAAGAAGAAGGGAAAATTCTACAAACTGGTCAAGTCCATGAAGAATAGAAGGAAAAGTGTGCAAGTAGCGAAGAGTGCTGATAACCTCGCTGATAAGCCTTTGGAGGAACGGCATGAAAAGAAGAAAGGGTTCAAGTTTCATAGGAGGTTTAGCCTCAGTCGGGGGAGGGAGGATTGAGCTTAGACGCGTTGTGATTCAGAGGGTTAAAATTAGAGGTAGAGTTGAGGTGGTGTTGTTTGTGAACCAGGTGATTAATAACTTGATTAGTTTCTGTTTCGAAACATAAACATCAGAGACCCTGCAGCCAGATGTCGACATCATTTCAATAGTAGTGCGATATACAGGGTCAAATAAAATTAGCTAGCGAAACTTCGCAGACGTGATGGGTATATATCTAAACATGATAAAACAAAAAATAAATTAATTTGATGAATTTAATTTTTGGGATCAACGACAGGCTAGTGAAAAACACTGATGTTTACACAATAACACGCACACACACACACACACACACACAAAACACACACTGACACTGACACTTTGACAGAATAACTAATAGTACCCCTACTCATAAACATCATTTTTTTTTAGACTTCACAGACGTGGTACTGCAAAATAAAAACAAACTTATTTTATCGACGCATACTTCAGTAACATCGGTCGTCGACCCCAAACAAATAATCATCAAATCATTTGAATTTAATTGTGTTTAGATATAAATAGATACCCATAACGTCTGCGGAGTTCCGCTAGCTAATTTAATTTGCCCTGTATTGCGAGAACATAAAGTGCAGTAAATATTGTTTTTTCTTCTCGATGACACTTTGGCAATAAGTCGATGATTGAGATTATACCTAAGACATACACACCTTAGCGTTAAAAAGGATAACAACGGACTGGATATCTCCAGTGTCTGTGTCATCGTTAAACAATCAGCTTGCCTGCTGTCTTATCGCCCTTTTACACCTTTGGATTTTATATAAAGGTGAGTAAGTATGACACGCGGAAAACGTTTCATAGGTGCAAAATGTAACGTCCGTGAGAATGTTCGACCCAGTGTTTAATCAAATGCTGTGTGGTTTTTGTGTGAGACAGTTCTGGCAGTGATACATTTTCGGCTTATTAGTCGATTCGCATGAGTTCACTCGTCCGAAACGGGCGAATCGTCACTTTTAAATTTATATTTTTTTCTATAGGCAACTCGCACGAAACGACATGAAAGCAAATCCAAACTAATATTATAAATGCGAAAGTAACTCTGTCTTTCTGTCTGTCTGTCTGTCTGTCTTTGCTTCACGCCTAAACTACTGAACCGATTTGTGTGAAATTTGGTATAGACATAGTTTGGAACTTGAGAAAGGACATAGGATAGTTTTTATTACAAAAAATAAAATAAAAAAAAATAAAATTTATTCCGGACATACAGCGCCATCTATTGGTCAAGAGTCGGCATCAATTCAGTACTGAAAATTCATCGGAAAAATGTAAATAAATAGTAAAAAGGTATGAAAATATAATATAATACAACTTTTAGTACAAAGAAAATGCTCTAACGGAGTATAGATAATTCTATTAGTACTATATATGTCGAGTTGGTGATCGCGCAATGGTGTCGATCGTTACACGAGTTCGGTTCATGTTATTGTTTTAATTCATCGGAAAAAAGTAAATAAATAGTAAAAAGGTATGAAAAAAATAATATCAATATAATAAAACTTTTAGTACAAAGAAAATGCCCGAACGGAGTATAGATAAATAATCCGAGTTGTCACTATGCTCGATAGATGGCGTTGGGATCGAAATAGATCGCGCTATGGTTTCGTTACACGCATTTGGTTGGGTATCGGCCGAGCGCCTTCGCGCGGCGATTGTCGCCTTTTTCGATCGGCAATAACGGCTTTAATGCCCTAAGTGAGTATACATAATTATCTTCAATTCAAACGCAGAGCTCATTATGTTGATTTTTGAAGAGTTCCCTAGAATATCTTCCACATTTCATTTTTAAAGAGATCCCGCGAGATCGGGAACTATGTGGGTAAAACCAAAAATCTGCCGGAAGTCACTATTCCACGCGAACGAAGTCGCGGGCAAAAGCTAGTAATATTATAATTCATACAAAAATGTTAATGCTAAAGGTTGTAAATCTCTGAACGGAGAGCGAATTGCGACTAGCCCCCTTAACAACTATTGTTCTACATAATTAGACCTTTACAACTGTGCATAAATTATTTTTCTTGGTTGTAATTTGTTTTCGAGTACCAAAACGCCCATCCTCCTTTGTGGGCGAGTTGGCACATTTTGAATTTTATATTTAGCTCTTATGACTTCTGTGCGCTAGTGTCCTTTTTATATACCTACTATATTTTATTTCGACTAATGAGCCATATTTTCTTGTTTGATGTTATTTAGTTGGTTCATTTAAGTTAATTCAGTTCTAAGTTAACCACGTGATTCACAGACACCTCCATTGTGGAAGAGGTCAGGACTGGTTCCCTTGAAATGCCAAAAAATGCCGCAGTTGTTGACGTTTTAATAATTCCTCTCCCATTGATCAACATAGCTATGTATAGTACGATTATGTAAAGTTGATATCGTAATTGCTCTAACACTTAAAACAACTCCCAGTAAATTAAAACTTCAATAAGGTTGAGACTATGTGAATATCACAAAGATAAAATAGACCTTGTCGTCTTTTGGCGTGCAAGTGACATTCAACCTTAGGATGTCAACGCGATTTATGGTCGACTAATTACCCATGCTAACTACTGTAAATATTTTTTAATCGACATTTGTCTTCACTAGCCACTCTATGAAAATGAAATGAAATCTCTATGAAATCTTGTATGAAACCTACTTTAGTTGTTTTTTTTTTTCACGATTAAAATCTTTTTAGGCTAATAGGGCATTTCATTCAGTTGCGTACAAATATAAACGTTCCATTATATTGTACCTATTGTTAGTCTCGTGAGTGCATTATACGTAACTATACTTATTATTTTTTACCTACTTGTCGTTATTTCCAAATCAAACGATCTCTTACATAACCTTGTGTTCATCAACATTTAAATCAACTGATCAAATAATCAGTTCTATAATTAAAATTTCCTTAGGAAGTTTGACATAAGCCAACCTGTTTAAATACCTAACTGGTCGTTGGTTTGTTTGTTGGTGAACTCAGGCCTTATTCATGTTCTGACAGTTTTCTGTTACACATTGAGGATGTGATTGTAATTGTAGTATTCTAAGTGGTTTGGCTGCACAAGAGTGTTTGTAACGAAACGCATAAAACAGACATATCCAGAAGCGCACACGATGTGGAGCAGACTTGTAAGTACCTCTATGCTTAAATCTTTTACAGATTTTTTTTCTGACTAAGCGACACGCGCTTTATTTATGGTTATCAAGTGTAGTAAGTGTAAAAAATGCTGTGAATATGAGTGTAAGGGCAGGAACTCTCGGTCCGTACCGTCCGAGACAATGGCGAATCCGGAAATGTGTGTGTGCGTGTGAGTAAATTGCTAACGCTACCAGTGGCGAAGGTACCATACAACTCGATTCCCACCGGCTTCCCTTCGAAAATTCAGAACACAACCACTCTATAGTCAATTCATCATTGAAATTTCTTTTGGCATTTTTTTTTGCTCCGGCCTACCTCTGTCACAAATTCACCCTTCGTCACTGAACGCTACTCGTCTTCACGCATACATTCACAGCGTGTTCCTAAACTTGGTTTCCATAAGAAAAGCGCGCGTCGCTTCGTGAGATAAGAATACTATAAAAATGTCAGAATGTATTAGAGCCATCATTATTCCAGTGAGTGAGAGAGATGGAGCTATAGTTACCTACATGATGGCTAGCGCCATTTCTTTTTCGCAAAGGAATATTGCTGGCCTTTACTCTTTATAATATGACCCAAGTCGATCATCATTGTCATTCAAAACATTTACTATACGAATACCTATTAGTTCTCAAAGTGAAGTTTTTTTTTTTATTTGAAATGGACTTGCTCTTGACTCTAGTCTAGTTAATTTCAATTCTTTAATCCCAAGGTTTTTTAAACAGAATGTGAGTGGGACTTACCTACAATTATTAAAGAACTAGATACTGTTGTATGAAAATAGATCCAGGAAAGTGTCTTTTCAGGCTTGTCGTTACGTCTTGTCAAATATTAGCTAATGTTCCTCCAAAAATACTTTAAAGTATCTCCAAATCTAGTAAAAAACCTTGCAATATTATACATACTATGTACTTTAAACTGTTCACGTAAGAATAAATCCCGCCCAAAAATACACTTTGTGCGACAAACTTCAGTCGCATTTGTTTCGAGATCCTGCACACCCTAGTTATGACAGTATGTGTGCATGCACACGAGCTAAACGCATCAATGACAGAGGCAACTACAGCCGTCGACACCCGTCGACGGCAACGTGCTGCTCGTGTATTTGACCTATACACGAGCGGCACGTTCTCGGCTGCCGCTTGCGCACTTATTTACACGGTGTAATTGATTTGCTTGTGGCACACCATAACTTGAAGTAATAATAAATGATAGACCATCTAAAATATATAAAGTCTATCTATTCATACACGAAATCTCTTAAGGGGTCATTGTATTCATCATTACGGACAAGTTTTACTATGGGACCAAACCTGAAATCGCGAAAAAAAAAACAACTGTTCCCTATATTTATGTTCGAATCTCGTCAAAATGTATGAAACAGCAGATCATTTTGTGCGATTTCACGTTTTTTCCTATAGTAAAAGTTGTTCATAATGATGAGTACAATGACTCCTTAAGATATTTCGTGTATATTTAGATAGACCTTATATTAGGACGATGCAAATAAGTTGCTTGAATTTTCTTGTATGTCACAGGCAAGAAATTTGCATCTTATAAATAGGGTTTTATAGGTACACGGTTCAACCAAATTGATTCATTTTGGTTGAACATAGACACAATAGGTAAGGCCGAAATTGGACGTTTGTATGGTTTGAAAGGCAAATGTGTTCCGTATATTAACTACCCATAGTAAATAATAGTTACTTATTTCTCTGATAAAGATAGTATTTTCCGGTTATCGCGAGCAAAGCCGCGCTTATTCGCTAGTGTTCAAAGTGAAACTACGTTTAAAGACAAGAGAGAGAAGCTAAAGAAATCATGTTGTGTATAAAATGAGATGTTTTGTATAAATTGTAAGACGTTGCTGTAGATGTTATGACATTAAAAATTTAAGATCTAGTTTGTACTAATTTCTCATGTTAAATGTAAATCTAATCTTCATATCGCTAATGTATGTGAACTTCATTTGGCTAAAGTATGTTAGAAGTTAAAAAATATGTGCTCTGTCTCGACCGCCTCTATCTGCACTTGGTGCAGATTTTCATTTATAGGGGTAATATTTAAATATAAAAACGGATCGAATCATAAAATTCATTCGAACATTCATAATCTCAAATAAACTCATCGTACACATTGTCTATTGTGATTTATGTAATTGTAATTGAACTATTGTTAAAGCTACTCCAATTCTAATGTGCACTGGCTAAACTAGAAAGAGATACTGGCAGATAAGGATAAGCATAATCAGCCTATAAAAGATTCCCACTGCTGGGACACAGGCCTCCTCTCTTCGAGAGGGAGTGGGCTGTAATCCACCACGCGGGCCCAGTGGCTGGTTGGTTGATGTCACATGTCTTCGAATTTTAGGTTCTAAGACAGGCCGGTTTACTCACGATGTTTTCCTTCAATACTGGCAGTTTATTTAATTCTTCTATAGAAATCTAAAAGAGAATGATGTTTCTGCATGACCTGGCAGGGAGTGGACACTCCCGTACCCTCAGATAACAATTTTCTTAAATTTTTGTCTGGTGGGGATAGCAAAAGTAGAAGTTTAGTTTAGGTAGGTGCACATTGGATTTGCACCTTTGTCTAATGATTGTGAAAATGCCTTTTATCTAAAAATAAACTTGTGCTAACTATTATGACTTCTTCACTTTCAGTTCTATAACACAACTACATAAAAAAGTATTTTATTGATTATATTTATAGTGCCAAAATCACACCCGACATAATAAAAAGTATAGATTTTCTACTTTTTCCAACAAAAATGACTTGCGAATTTAATCACGTTCGTAATCGAATACAATCGATAAAAACTCGATAACGCAGTGGACAAAAGGTTTTTTAGGTTGAATCGAGAGAATTCCGGCTGTGTATGAAAAAGATTAGCAATAACACAAAAGGAGGTTTTTTAGAACATTTCGATAGGCGTTGGGTTTTTGTGCGGTCAAGTTCAAGGGGACTGCGGTTTTAGTATCAAAGGAAAATTTGTCCTTGTTTCTGTTATGTAAATAAATAAATAAATGAAAATGGGTTTTGATGTAATGCTAGATAATGGTAATGGTGGCCATAAGGGTTCGATTAAGGAAAGTAAATGATTTTAGCAGAAACTAGACTCATTTGAAATAAAACCTCCCATTTCTGAAGATATGTAACTTTGTTTCGACTACATGAATAATATCAATACTTATTATCTAAGTTCCAAGTAACTTAAAGTACAGGGCGGCAGAGCCATCAACGCGCAAACTGTAACTATGGATTCAGTGCATGTTTCTGAACCGCCTGCGTTAAAATTTTCCGTCGGCTATAAAAAAAATCAGCTATTGAAATCTATATTCAATATTATTGGAAAAACAGCAACAACCTCTTAAGAGGTCATTGTACTCGTCATAATGAACAACTTTTATTATGGCACCAAACATGAAATCGCGAAAAAAAAAATCAGCTGTTCCCTACATTTTGACGAGTTTTGCGAACATAAATGTAGGGAACAGCTAATTTGTTTTTCGCGATTTTAGGTTTGGTCCCATAGTAAAAGTTGTTCATAATGATGAGTACAATGACCCCCTAGAGTTATGGGATATCGAAAAAAACAAGTTGAATATCAAAGTTCTGACTGACTGATATATCAACGCACGGCCTAAACCGCTGGTCCTAGAGACATGAAATTTGGAGGGTGTGTTCTTTATAAAGAGACCACTAAGAAAGGGTTTTTCGAAATTCTTCTCCTAAGAGGGTGAGTGGGGGGAGGGTGAAATTTCACGCTGACGAAGTCGCGCGCAGAAGCTAGCCATCTATAGGTACAAAAGAGCAATTCTACGCTACGGTTCTAGAATCACGTGCTGAATACATGGTTAAAGTTTGCATCGATGTCCCTGCAACCCTGTATATGTAGGTACTCGTATACACAAAACCTTAATACAATTTCACTTACTTCGTTGTTACACTTTAGAGAGGTTTCGCACTACGTCCGATCCGAATCCGAGAAATCAATCCGAATATTGGAAATTGTTCTAAATTCTGACGTATAGAGATGGGATGCAGTGCGCAACCCCTCATACAAATAGGACTACGATCACTTTGGACTAGCATTTCTCGGATTCGGATCGGACGTAGTGCGAAACCGCCCTTACCATTAATATGGCCGGCTATGGCCGTATAAAGGACATACCTATGCGGGTATGTCTGATGTTTTGTGAGAAGAAGTATGCTAGGGTGTCCTCTATTATATGTTAGTAGTTGATATTTTATATCTACTATACCTGTTTTTCTTTTATGTTAATTAATGTAATTGGTGTTACCGTTTTAATTAACAATAAACAATAAACAATTAAACAATTAATACCTATTTATCTTCTGTACCTAACTTCATAATTATTTAATCTTTTAAACTGTTTTAAAATTTTCCGCTTGGCTGTTAATACATGTATGTATATTTAACAAGTCGCTGTAATGTTTCCCTTTTAATATAAGTATCCCTCATACTATTCATACGTTTATGATGCGTGCCTTCAATCTTTTATCTTTGTAATTCTATTGTATTTCATATAAAGATATCGTTTTTACTGTATCTTTTTTAAAAGGGAGTTCAGATGGTGAAGAAAAAGATATCGGTAGAACTTTTTACATTTTCAATTCCCAAAAGGCTCCCTTTTTCGATTTGTATTTCAAACAAGCCGAACCGATAGACGTTGTCCTGTCCAAATCTTATAGAATAATTGAAAATAAAACCGGAAAGTTAGAAAATTCGGATAAAAACTGATATTTATCCGATATTTCTAATTTTCCGGGATTTTTTTTCCAAGTTTTCATTTTTTTAAAACCAAATTCGGACTTCCTACTACGAACACGTTAAAACAAAAAAATGCCTAATCGTTCCAGCCGTTCTCAAGTGATGCGTTTGCCAACAAACACATTAAATTTTTATTTATCTATACTGGAGATTGATAAAAAAAAAAAACAAATGATGCACGTTTACAAAAACTAGTTTTCAGCAGTTCATATCTACTTTACAGTGAAAATGATATCTAAGGATTAACTGTCACCGTTTTTGCGAAATAGATTTCCTCGATCAATTTGGCAAAAACTCTACATATTCTTAATGTAATTTCTTCAATATAATCAATAGATTAAGTGTGGTGTATAATTTCTGATGTTCTATGCTGTAATGTATTTAAGTGCTCAATTTTGTGTAGTGGACTTGTTCTTTGGTAATGTCTTATTTTAATAGTGTTTTGTCATTTTGAGGAGAGGGACAAAAATGAAAAATAAACAATATAAAAAGTGCATTAGGAACGTAATGTAACTTCATAATGATTTAGATTTTTTTCTAATTATTTGGATTATAATCCAAAAAAAAAAACAAAAATTGAAGTAGTTATATCTTGCATTTTTCATTCCTTCGTTAATAAATTTTTCAGATGATCTTTGGAAATACAGAATTTTCCAGCTTAAAAAAAAACTTGTTACAGATACCTAATCTAGATACCATATGACGTCAATAGAATAGAATACTCTTTATTATGAACACCATATAAATTACAGACATAAATATAGAAACTTACAATGGGTGACACAATGGGCGGTCAATTTAAATTAGGTAAGTAATTATCTAATTTTACATCAAATGGTATCTAGTGTCTTTTTTGCATTCCGTGTTACATAAGATACAAAGCTGGAAAATGTCGTGGGTTATAATATTTAATCACTCTGTAGCTCATATTTTGTGTAATATTGTAATGTGTAACCGTTTGTTTTCCCAAATAAATAAATAAAATAAATAAAACAGTCCCCATGTCCAATTCAGTATTAAAATAAGATCTTATATTTTAATTATAATGTTTAATTAAAAAATATGAGTATCACTACAAAACGAGTAAAACGATTTTTTCAAGTATTTTTTTTTACATTTCACATTTTCATCTAAATAGGGATTTAATTCAAGGTGATGACATATTTACAAGAAGATAATTATTATTTAATTTATGTGTAATGTAAAGGCCCTAGTTTACGATTGACTGCAAAAGGTTTACAAAACTTAACGTTAACCACAAATTACATAAACAAACATTATCTATTCTGTAAAAATATCGCCGTGAGAACTTTGCTGAAGTGAGCTGTCATTCCATCTGATGCTATTGACAGCTCACTTCAAGGTAACTTCACCTAAGTTTTCACGGTGAGATTTTTACAGTCAAGGTCGGCTAACGACTTAGATCCTGCTAGACTAGATGCCGACCTCAACATAGTTGGGAAATGGCTAGGCAGATTGATTAAGATCGGCTGAAGACTGATGACGACTACCCATCACGTGGGCCACCTGCTTGATGACCACAAAATTATATAAAAATATTCAGAACAACATTGCCAGGCGGTTTTGTTAAAATTAATAAATTAAGTCAACCGTGTACTCGGGCCTTTAGTCGAAAGTGTCACCTTGTAAAATAGTTATAATTACGTATTTTTAAATGATAGAAATAGTTACGAATTGGTGTCCCTATGACAATAAACAATGATTTTAGATACTTAAAACAAAATTCAGTTCTTGTTAAAACAGAACTTTCTGTTTCTTTTTCTACATTTAACACTTACTCTATCTTAATCTATATGTATACTTACAAAAAAAAATCATATCTCTTAGCAAATTTTTAACTAAAATATGTAAACAAGTCTACGTCCTGTGATGCTTGGCTTATTTCAATAATTTCTATACTTTTCCATCTCAATGTTTCGATATTGTTAATACTGCTCGCTTAATCTCCAAATTCACTGTCAAATATGGACATTAATCGGCAAAATAATTACGTAACACACTAACAGTAAATGGTTTTCATTTTGACAGTTCAACAACATTCATTGCGTTATTTACGTTGTTGAGCAGACAAATATTTCGAACATATGAAGCAATGGATTTGCAATATCCTTCAAAATGATTCAGTTTGAGATTGATAAGTGTGTTACGCAATTACGGTGCAGGCAGTAGAATCTGGTAGCTTCACAATTATTTATCTTGTATATAATATTATGTAGGTGATGAATTATTTATACGCACTTTAGCTAGAGGTGTGGTACTTGTCATTGTAATCAAGTAAATATGTAATATTTTGAATAGAGTCAATACTAAGGATTGTTTGTATTGTGGATGCCGATAAACATTAACGTAACCATAACCCAGATGAAGATGCACACACAAAGTTTTTTCTAACAGCAATCATCATCTGCCTAGCCAACCCAACTATGTTAGGGTCGGCTTCCAGTCTAACCCGATGCAACCGAATACCAGTATTTTACAAGGAGCGATTGCCTAACAGCAATATATGCAATTAGCATTAGCTATTTTCTAACACTAATGCAGTCCGAAATCATAATATCTGATAATACATATCCTGAATAATTTAAAATATAAGTAGAAAAAAGTACACCTATTGTTATTTTAACCTTGACATTAATTAAATGGTTTTTAAACCAGAAAACCGTAATTATACAAATTAGAACATTACATCAATAGCACAATAACTGGAACTAACATATTTTTATTAAACTTAAGAGTACCTACTTAGGTACCTACGTAAAATAAATGGAAAAATTTAGATAAAACAAAGAAAAACGCGTTAAACTCCAGACAACAGAAAAACTCTAAATACCTACTCAAATCCATTGTATTAACTTTTTCGCCTATTTTTTCTACGAACAATTTCGACTCTATTTCTTCGCCTAATAAAAACAAAAAACGAACATTGTCGTGTCCATAGTCCAAACCGACACACTTACCTATGCGTGTGGCGAGAAAGAGAACTAAAATAAAATGTACTGGATTTGACAGATTTCCGACATCTTCCCTTTGCAAGTAGCGCCGCCATGACACGCAGATATAAGTTTGTCGGTGTTTATTATTTAACATTGCTGATTTATTTGTGAATGACATTATGTGCTGCACCTCAACAAATATTAAATAGTTATGTACCTATCACGCGTTGAGTGTTAGAATGTTTATAGTCATGTTACTGTTCCATTTGTTGAGCCAATTAGTTTTAATATAGAAAATATACATTATGGCGAAATAATGCTCGTTTTCTTTGTATTGTTGCATAATTTGTTTCGAGAACCTTTTGTTGGAAACCTTGAACCCTATGTGGAATATTTTGAGTTTAAATATGCATCTGCTGTTTCTTGACGGGTAGTACCAAATGCCGCGCAAAACCGCGGGAGGTCAACCGATGAAGTGGACCGATCAAATAAATTTCGTGGTCGGCGGCCATCTTAATGAATGCGCCAGATTGTGATTGGACAGAACCAGATGGAGAGCGATCGTGGGGCGGGCAACCACTACACCTGCGACTATAGATGGGCAATCCACCGGGTTTGAACCCGGTGCTTTTTGTAAACACCCAATTTTCTGGGTGTTTATCGGGTGCTTACCAAAAGCACCGGGTTTAAACCCGGTGGATTGCCCATCTATACCTGCGACTCATCGTGACCACGAGCGCTCTGTCGGAAGCGAAGCGGAGAACAAGAAGTACCAAATGGGAAGAACGCAATGGCATGGGATATTCGGCCATATAACGATCTCCTTGCACCTTCCACTCTTAAGCCCGTTTTAGGATGGAAAATGAATTTTCCATGTAGCTCACAATTATGTAGAATCCGACCGACCTTCGTTTTCGGTTTTCGAAAAATTTCGGCCCAAATATCCAGTTTTGGCATTATTCGTTTTGGCCGAAAAAGGTATATTATTTTCAACGTGGCTGTAAAAACTCAAGTTCAAACAAATCAATCATAATCAGCCTATAATGTTCCCACTGCTGGGACACAGGCCTCCTCTCGGTGAGCGGGAGTGGGCCGTAATACACCACGCGGGTTGGCAGATGTCACATGTCTTCGAATTTTTTGTTCTAGGACATGCCGGTTTCCTCACGAGGTTTTCCTTCACCGTTTTGAGAGCAGTGGTGATGAAATAATTTACACAAAGTAAAGCGCCTGTTTGGGTTCAAACCTACGTACCTCGTAAGTTGCGACCGTTTCCACTGCGCCACCACTGCCACTTTTGACAACAATTCCCACTAAATTCAAACTTCAGTAAGGTTGAAACTACGTACACACGGCTACACATCAAGCTATACATTTCCAGTTTGAGTTGACCTCGCATTGTATAGGTTTTTCATACAATCAGAAGTCCGGTTATACTGGTTACGTATAGCTTGATGTGTAGCCGTGTGTACGAGTAACTCTGTCGCGTGATTACAAACGGCTGTTGATTTCGGCCAGGTACTTGGCCCAACCACTCGGGCTTTTAAAGTAGACATACTCACTTTAATAATTTAAGGCCCGATCACATGTACCACACACAACCACACCACAACGACAACACGTGGAGGGGCGCTAATTTGTATTAAAATGCATAGTTTATTCACATGGACCACATTTGGCCGTCAAAATCAACCATGTGGCCGATACCGACCACATCAAGGCCACGTCGCAGCCACAACACAACCACAAGCAAGACCGCACACTAGCGGTCGGCCATATTGCAAACACAACGTTGCGTCGTCGTGACGACATTGTCACAGCTGAGCCCTAATTCACTATGACAAGTGTTCATATGTGATTGAATGATTCCTTACTTCGAAACCACGTTAATTCCTTAGCTAATCACGAATTCACGACATCTTCTATTAACGTATTCTCTATGACACAATGAACGAAATTGCGCGAAAAACCGCGAAGTTGACGTGGTTTGAACTGTCAAAATACCACGCTTGACAACCGTACGTGGTAAGATTACACGGGGAATAATAATTACCTACCATAAGGAATTGGGTCCCTGGAGTCGATCTGTCTGTAAACACTAGCCATCATGTACAGATGCCAGCACATCAAGCTACTACAATCTGTCAAATTTCTTTAATAGATTTTCAACTTTATCGCTAAAGCATAAGGTTCAAAGTTGACTGCGAAAATCTGACAGTTTCGGGTACCTTGATGTGCTGGCGCCTGTACCACATCGCAACGACTAGCGACATAGCAACCACAGCGCAACTTCAAGAAGCTGCAGCGACACTAACCACACGTAACCACTGCTTGCCCACATTTTGTCGCTGCGATGTGGTGTGGTTGTGGTATATGTTATCGAGCCCTAAACAAGTTTTCTAAAAATAAAACAACACTAAAATAGGAAAGTTTTGTTTAATGACATAGTTCTTTTATCGCTTGTGTATAACTATGCATATTATTATACAAACAGGGTGAGTTTATGTTGAGCGATGGCCATTTTGCCTGGATGTGACGCAAATTTTCCCCCAACTTGTTCTTTTTTTGTGTTTGTTCTCTCTCTGCGTTATGTTTACCGCAAATAAACTTTTTTTTTCGTTTCTACTTTGTAAAAAAATAAAGATATATCTAAATATCCGTGGCAGTTATGCCAGAGGCAACCAAATTCACAGTTATATGATATTATGTTACACGCCCCTATTCAATTGTCGAATTGAATAAACAAAAATAAACATCGCATGAGTCTTTATGCGATGTTTATTTTTATTAAATTCCACGTTGGATTTTTTTATGGTTCAAATCCATTACAAGAACTAATCCTTACAAATACTGCAAGCATATTCCGTATGATCCGGTAGCCATATGATAGTAGCAGTGTCGACTGCAACGGTCTCAATGGTGTTTTTTTCCAGCTCTGGGATATCACATATGTACAGCAAGTACAGGATTGGGCCTAACACAGCTCCATGTGATACCCCAACTTTTATAGTTTTTAGCTTGGAATAGGCACAGCAGCTGCAAGTGCGAGTGAGAGAGATACAACGGCAGAGACAACTACAGCCGTCGACAATATGCCGCTCGTGTATTGAACACCACCGTACTCAAATACACGAGCAGCAGGTTGTCGACGGCGGCCTCAGATGCGTCTGCGGCGGGCGTCGACGCGTGTCGGCGCCTGCCGTCGACGCAGGTCGAAGGCTGCAGTTGCCTCTGCCGTTGACGTTTGCCGCTCGCTGTTTAAAGACTCAGCTTGTATACAGGGTGTCCCGTAATTAATGGAGAACCTCTTAATCGGTCATTGTACTTAATCATTATGAACAGCTTTTACTACGGGACCAAACATGCACCGCGAAAAAAAATGAGCTGTTCCCTGCATTTATGTTTGCATAAATCGTCAAAATGTAGGAAACAACTGATTCTTTTTTCGCGATTTCAGGTTTGGTCCCATAGTAATAGTTGTTCATAATGATAAGTACATACAATGAGGTTATCCATTAAATAACCTAGGGACATTCTGTATAATGATTCTTTTGCAATAAATAATTCACTCAGTTTGATTAGATAGTTCTAATGTGTTTCATGGTTTATTTACATATTTTTGGTCTGTGCTAAATAAATATTTTTCTTTCTTTCTTTCTTTAAGTGCAATCCGTAATAATATTAACAATGCGAAAGAAGCTCGTCAAAAAAAAAAAGTCACAACTTTTTTTAAAGGCAGAACCAGATTTGGATATAATTTGGCACACGGATATACCATAACCAAGGTCAGGGCATAGAATAGGTAGTTTCTACCCCAGTGGGAGGTACGTTCCCGTGGGATAATTTTCGACCTCCTTTGCGCACTTTGGGGTTTTCAAAAATTCACAAAAAGGGTTTATTCTATCTAAAAAAAATAGCTATACCTACTATAAAAAAGCACCGCTTGTTAAAGTACAAATCACTAAATGCGTTTAGCGCTAAACATATTTGAAACCTAATTTTGTCTCTGTCATCTTCAAACGCTTGACAGAAACAGAACGATCTTTAAATTCGTGATTTGTGTAAGAAGCGGCCTTTAGTGTTCTTTTCTTTTAAGTACCTACCTACTTACTTGGTTTGTATTCATTATCGACAAAAATATACCTTTACGAAATAGAAACCCTATTATTTTAATCAATCGTAAAATGAAGAGTAACCGCTTTTAATTAATCCGCCATGTTTTTTGCGCAAAGGATAGTCCGTGGAAAATCACAATTCGATCACTGATCAATTCAATTTCGATGTAATTAACCCTCTGAAACCATATGACCGATGACCTTCACATTGGATTGTCTCGGTCATTTTGCATTTATCTACGATCACACGCAGCACAGATTATATTCGCGCGCGGCACTCTACGGGTGATCGCGTTGTTCCCGCCGAAAGTGTTCTCTTTTTCAAAAGTGACATTTCAAGTAAAAAGTTTGTTTTGTTTTTGACTTCGTAAAATGAAAATAAATCTGGATGATGGGGTGAGATTATTATTTAATATTAATAATTTAAGGATCAAATATATTATTTTAAATTAGCTGACCCAACAAACGTTAACCCGTCGTATCAAATAATTCATTAAAAATCTCGTAGAAAAAGGACGATAGTTTTCCAACTTTTCTTTCCATAAAAACCTAATTCGGACTATTAGGTACGAAAATTTAAGAAATTTGCCAAATCGGTCCAGTCGTTCTCAAATAATGCTCTTACCAAAGAACAGCATTTCTGTTTTATCTATTTCGATTAAGAAAGTACATACTTAAAATAAAGCGGCTTCATGCCCATTATAATAATTTATAATGGCATCCAACGCTCCAATTGCCTATTCAATCACAATCCGAAGGATTTGAAGGAAATTTCTAAACCATCACACTAATATTATAAAGGCGAAAGTTTGTGAGGGTGTGTGTATGTGTGTTTATATGTTTGTTACTTCTTCACGTGGCTGGACCAATTTTGATAAAATTTTGTATGGAGGTAGGTAGCTGACACCCTGGATTAACATAAATAGGGTACTTTTTATCCCGATATTCCCACGGGATCGACATTTACGCGGGAGAAACCGCGGGGCGCAGCTAGATGCTCATAAATGTTGAAAAATTCGTCTGTTCGTCGGATATAGTTGAAGTTTAGTAAGAAACCGATGGATGTTGTCGACTGAAATGTAACTTGATAAATGAGCTGTTTGTTTTCTATTAATAAAATAAAATTTTATTCGAGAACATCCATCGGTTTCTTACTAAACTTCAACTATATCCGACGATCCTGCATACTTATCTCTTTTGTTGACTGTAATTAATTAGCCACGAGCCGCTCTTATATTTAAATTGATATCGGCCCTAAATTAATTAACTAAGTAAGTATACCAAAAATCATAGCAATTAAGCCCTTTCCGAACCAGTCGTGTTGACTTACATAAGTAGGTATACTTAAACGAGGAAGTTATAATTTTTATAGATTTATTTATTAATATTATTATATAAATAAATATATTATATCATCATTCTCCTGCCCTTATCCCAATTTATTTGGGGTCGGCGGAACATGTCTTTTTCTTCCATACTTCTCAAATAAATATTAATTATAATATTCAAAATCATACCTGAAGGACAGTTCTCGTAATTTAAAACGTTCAAAATCTAGTCGTAGTCTCATCTCGGCGACAAACAAATGTAAAAAACTTGTCAAAAGTACTTTAAGGTAAGCTCAAGCAGGTAATATCTACAAACATAACCAATGATATGTAGCGTTACCAAACGGGCGCGACCCGAGAAATTAAAGAGTTTGAGACTGAGATCAGACTGTGAACGTTCTTAAAATTACGAGAATTGCCCCTCTGTTCTTTTTAGTCAATAATATTATTTTAATATTCACAAATCCCTTATAGGAGATTCCTCCATCCCTCTCACCGAGAGGCCTGTGTCCCAGCTGCGGGATAAATATAGGCTGATTATGATTCACAAATACTTTGAACAAAGCTGTATGTTACTGCATCGTAAAAGCTTTTCGCCCGTGTTATGGTCGTCCGTGGTGTGGCTAAACTTGTTGCTACGCGGCTACGGGTTGCTACGGGAGGCTACGGGAGCTACGGGCTTACGGTCTACGAGAAATTATGCGGACACTCCTCCTTTCATTGTAGACTGTTGATTTGTAATCCATTATAATTTATTAAGTACCTGGTACTTGTTGATAGGCCTACACTGTCCTCCCATACCTATTAATACTGTAATTTAAAATTATTGTAAAAGCCAATTAAGAGGGGCCCATGTACTCCGAAGCCCGAATGTCTGACAAATAGTCTTACCAAGGGATATCGTATGAAATTTATTTATTTTAGTTTACATCATCATAGTATTGTTGTTGTTTCCTATTTATCAATTAATAAACAACGAAAAGAAAGAATCCATAAATAAAAGTTCGACGAATTAAAAAAAAAAACGTTTCTAGAATGTCTTTGTACCAAAAGTAAACACTCTTTCGCATAAAAAACGTTACAAAGCATTTTTCGCACGAATCCAAGTTACAAGCTCTATTCAATTCAGAGATAAATCGATTTTTCATTCAAGTGTTTTTGTGAACAATTGATTGAGTAGTTCAATCAATGATATTAGTTCTCCAGACCGTACTTCGGCTATGGCGGCCAATCTCAACGGAGACTAACTAGCCTTCGACGCGGAAGACAATTTAGATATAGTTCACAAATATGCGCGCAGATAGGTGCACTCTCTCTTCCCTCACTCTCATAGTCCGATGGGACGACACGTAACCCGACACTTCACAATCTTTAATAAAAGACATAAGTACAAAATACCATCATAACTTCATTATCAAAACAAATGCTTGTACCGTAAACTACATTTTAGGGTTACTTGTAATTCGACGTATATCCGTCAGGAGTTGATAGGGGGGCGAAAATGCAATATTTTCATTATACGTACGCTTCAAAAATGTTTCGCAAAAAATTGAACTCGCCATATGTAGGTATGGCCGAAATTCAATAGGTAGTTTTCGAGATATTTAAAACATGTTTGAAGCGTAAAATGAAAATCATCATCTCATCATCTGCCTAGCCTTTTCCCAACTATGTTGGGGTCGGCTTCCAGTCTAACCGGATGCAGCTGAATACCAGTATTTTACATGGAGCGACTGCCTATCTGACCTCCACAACCAAACCAAACCAAACAAAAAAAAAAACCAAAAACCAAATATTGGTAAGATATTATTCTTAAATCGCTCATCATTTCAATTATTGATTAAGTTCTTTCATAGCTTACCTGTTGAAGTGCCAGCTACAATATCATTTTTAATGGTACCCATTCAATATGTGCAGACGCCAGCACATCAAGCTACCCGAAACGGTCAAATTTTCCCAATCAATTTTCAACCTTACGTTTTGTGTCTTATGTACATTATGGGGTGGCCCCCTATCAGCTACTGAAGCTTCATCGAATTACAAGTAACCCTGTATATGAAAGAATATTGAAAGTAGATATGGAAGAAAAATACATGTTGTTGACCACAAATAAATTAGGTTAATGAGTATAGTGGAAATACCGTATAATGGGCTAGACCAACAGATTAAAGAAAAACCGGCCAAGTGCGAGTCGGACACGCACACGAAGGGTTCCGGACTACAAGGCAAAAAAATCCGAAAAAGAAACGTTTCACAGGGTCCGAACAAAATGAGTGCGGTTCGGCGCCGCACCGCACCGTATAGAATGGCTCTAACTGTACTGTAGAAGATGAAACAAGCAGCTGTAGACGACCAATTGGCTACGGACAATAAAAAATGGCATGATAGCGAGCAACATAACAAAAGGGACAACCCACAACCGTACGGTGACGAGCAGAGGTTCTAGGAGGGCTGACCCCAAATAAATTGGGATAATAGCCAAGAGAAAGAAGAATAAAAAGATTATAATAATGTAACTAATGCCTGCACCCTAATTGCGTAACACACTATTACTCTCAATTTGAATCATTTTGAAGTTTATTGCTAATCCATTGCTCCAAATGTTCGAAAAATGTGTTTGCTCAGCAACGTAAATAACGCAATGAATGTTGTTGAACTGTCAAAATGAAACCCATTGCTACTGATAGTGTGTTACGCAATTGCCCTGCTGTTTTCTGTAACATCTGTAACAATATGAAAACAGACATGACGATTTTATTAGTAATCTAGGTTTATCTTGTAATCACACCTGATCCGGCAATGTGTGAACAATGTAATAATCAGAATCTAAGACTAGACAATTTATGTCCTACGAGTCTAGATAAACACGTATCAAGATTAAATTTATCTCAATCATCTAGGATATTTAATTATCTATGGATTCATTATTGTATTCATACTTACGCGTGCAAGTACTTAGATTGTATCGAGAGCTGTCTTCTAATCTTGACGATCGTAGTTGTTCGCTGTTACTTGTTTCACCATTTCCATAATTACAAAATATGTTAAACACCTGATATTCCTCGAAACGCACCAAAAGTATTTCTCGAAAAAAAATTAATCTAAATAAAAATATTTTAATATAATTCATCGAAATGCATCAACGATGAAACATATTATAGAGAAGAGCATTAAGGATTCGTAATAAATTATATCGATAGACGTTTCATTTGGTGCGTTTCGAGGAATACCCCGATTAATCAACAAGTGAACATCGCGATTAAGAATCGAGATATAAAAAATATGGATGTAAGTATGTACTAAGCAATAATCATCATTCATCATCATTCTCCTGACCTTATCCCAATTTATTTGTGGTCGGCGCAATTTATCTTTTTCTTCCATACTTCTCTATTAGTCGTCATCTCGGTAGTCACTCCCTTTCTAACCATAATATCATCATTCGCACAGTCCATCCATCGTTTCTTTTGTTTTCCTCTACTATTATAGCCATCGTCATTCATACTCAAAACCTTCCTCACGACATTTTCTTCATTCCTCCGTATCACATGCCCATACCATGACAACCGATTTCCACACAACTTTTCAGTTTCTGGTGCCAATTTCAGACTTCCTCTTATGTAGGTACTCATTTCTTATTTCACTAAGCAAAATTTTTATTTTTTTATCTGGTCACATCTTATAGTTATAATTTAATTATTTAGTCAGTATGAATATATGGTAATTGAATAATAGAACATAGTTTCGAAGAGCTTGTTCTGAGATTTAACCAACATCGTCTTTAAAGTGATGTAATGTTTGAATATAATTTGTATTAATTGTGTTGAGCAGGGCCGTCTGTGCCCTTGGAGCCTTCGAAATAAAGAATCTAATGAGGTTGTTTGAAGCTGTCAGTACACGTAGGTTTATATTTGACGAGATCATCAGAATTGAGTTGACAGCTCACTTCTGCTAAATTTTTACGGGATATTTTTGCAGAATAGATGCGGCAGATTTCGGTTTGATTAATTGTTAAACATCTATGTGGCTTTTTCTGTTTCATGTTATTAAAACTAAAACTCAAAGCATTTATTTCAATTAAACCATTTACAGGCACTTTTGAATTGTCAAGAAGTCGGTCAGTCAAATAAAAATGAAGCTAGTTGCCCATTCCAAAGCGTAGTTACCTATGGAGAAGAACGGGCAAGAAACTCCATGGACGCTCTTTTAAATTATATTTTTACAAAAATATTAGTTACATCATTAACGTTGAATTTATAATAATATGTGAGAACGATGTAAAAAAAAGACGTACGCGTTAAAAGCGTCCAGAGTACAGCAAATAGTAAAACAAAACAACAATCCAAAAATAAAATAATTAAAAATAAGCCGAGGCAACTAAGTGATGCAGACCCAACAGACGGCGCCCGTTCACGAACATGACGCATATGATCATGTTTTTTTTTCATTAATTACACTAATTACATTACACTAATATTATAAAGGCGAAAGGTTGTGAGTGTGTGTGTGTGTGTTTATATGTTTGTTACTTCTTCACGCTCAAACGGCTGGACCAATTTTGATGAAATTTAGTATAGAGGCTACTGACACCCTGGATTAACATATAGGCTACTTTTTATCCCGATATTCCCACGCGATTGAAACGTATGCGGGTGAAACCGCGGGGCGCAGCTAGTTCCACCATAAAAGACGTTTGTTAGCTAAGATATTAGTTGAGCATTTCCTCCCTAAAACAAACCATTAACTTAAAACATTTTTGACACATAATACCATGTATAGTGACGTTGTGAATGTACTCATATCGATCGCCATAATTATGTTTACGTTACTGTAACAGTTTAGTGATACATCTGGCCCTTGGCTGTCGCGATCAATGTTTTTATCCAGTTTAATCTTTGCTGTTTCTTTATGCTGCCAAATTTCTTCACTGAATTCGTCTACATTACGAACAGCCAATGATGGAAATCGAAGAGGCAAATGATTAAAAATTATTAACAGTTTATATGCATTGTCATTTAAAGCAATTTCATCCCATGTTAAAACTATCAAAAATAAAATCAGAAAGTCATTGGGCGCACCCATAATTTGAAAGCACGTGCCCCAGCAATTCATGTTATTGTTAAAAAGAATCTTGTATGAATGTTTCCAACATGAATACTAATCTTTTGTACTTAAATTAATACCATTCACTTACAGATGCCGCCGAACTTATCGGAGAGTCTCCTGCCGGAGTCAACTCCTCGGAAGCTGGAGAAGGCCAAGTCCCTGGAGTCTTGTGCCAGCACCACCGCACCGGACTGCAGCTGCGATGAAGTTAGCTACGGTATAGGTTATTATAATGTCTATTATACTTACTGCCTTCCTAAAGTTTTTGTGCCATTTATAAAGGCTTTTCTATCACCAAGTATTTTAGTTTTATTTTGACTTTATGTTAATATTTGGTTTAACTTACATCTTTCTTTAAATTAGTCCTGTTATTTCGACTTTGATATATAGACATCTCAGAGAGTGGGGTTACATGAGCGTAACTCAATGTACAGACGCCGGCACATCAAGCTACCCGAAACTGTCAAATTTTCCCAATCAACTTTGAACCTTAGGCTTTAGCGATAAAGTTGAAAATCTATTAAAGAAATTTGACAGATTGTAGTAGCTTGATGTGCTGGCGTCTGTACTTGAGCCCCGCAAAATTAATCGAGGAAAGTTCTTCTCTATTTGATCATATTTATTTGTTTATAGAATGTAGCGCATCCCCTAATAACCAATGTTAGTACACATGTTATAATTATAGTATTAACAAACAAATGTGTTGTATTACAATTTTTATATTTAACATGTATAAATTTTTGTGTACCAGTCCATGGTGAAACATGTAAGACCTTGAGGAATGCTATAGGCTATTTAACATCACGCTATGTCTCTTAGGAGCCGAGCGAAAAGAATAAAAGTTAGAAAGAACGATAAGCGGAAGCGAAGTGATGCGATGCGATGGGTCGGGAGAACAAGAAATTTCAAAATTGGTTCACTGCTAATAATTTAGTATTAAATGGGAAAAAAACGAAGTGCATAAGATTTTCTTTACCAAATGTTAAAAGTAGTAATTGTGAGATAGTATTGAATCAAGAGAAACTAGAATTCGTCGATGAAACTGTTTTCCTGGGGATCACGCTCGACTCAAGGCTTCAATGGGGTCCTCATTTAACATCCCTTGCAGGACGGCTAAGTTCAGCAGCATATGCTGTGAGAAAAATCCGTCAATTTACTGATGTTGATACCGCGAGACTGGTCTATTTTAGTTACTTTCATAGTATTATGTCGTACGGTATTTTACTATGGGGACGGGCTGCAAACATCGAGTCTATTTTTATTCTGCAGAAAAGAGCTATCAGAGCCATATATAATCTCCGCAGGCGTGACTCTCTAAGGGAACTGTTTAAAGATGTTAACATCATGACGGTACCTTGTCAATATATCTATGAAAATATCATGTACGTAAGGAAAAATCTACATCTTTTTAGTAAAAGAGGTGAAAGACACAATTATATCACTAGAAATAGGGACCAATTAGTTCAACCAGGTTTCAGGCTGGCTAAAGTAGACTCATCTTTCATGGGCTACTGTTTAAAATGTTACAATAAAATACCTACCCACATACTTCAACTAAATGAAAAGAAATTTAAATCTTGTATAAAACGCACACTATGCAGCCAAGCATATTATAAATTAGGGGATTACATCACTGATAAGAATGCTTGGCTAAATGCTGGTCCTGCTCCATAAGGACGCACAAATAAATTGATTATAGCATTGGAAAATACTGTTGGAGCTGCTGAAGATTTTAAAATACTATTATTGCATTATATAAATTCAATCTCCTAGTATTGTATAATTGCATAGCACATGTGTGAGTACTATGTACATACTATAAAGCTACCATTTACTGGGTACGTCTTTCATTGACTTGAATGTGCTCTGGCAGCTGAGAGTATGTCATGCTCACTCAAATGTCTCTCTGATGGTGGCGCGTGTGTTGGATCATTTAGCTCCCTTCAAAATGGTTGAGCTGAATGGTGCTAATACATGCGTCATGTTCGTGAACGGGCGCCGTCAGTGGGGACTGGTCATCTCTTTGCTGCCATGGCTTATTTTAATTTAATTTAATATTTGAATTGCTTTTTTTTCTCGACTTATCATTATGGACGCTTTTAACGTTCTGCATCGTTCTCACATACATAATTTTTAACATGAATGATGTAATCAAGACTTTGTAAACATATTATTTTGATTTAAAAGAGTGTCCATGGAGTTTCTTGCCCGTTCTTCTCCATAGGTACCTACGCTTTGGAATGGGCAACTAGCTTCATTTTACTGACTGACCGACCCTTGACAATTCAAAAGTGCCTGTAATTGGTTTAATTGAAATAAATGCTTTGAGTTTGAGTTTGAGTTTCACGCGGACGTAGTCGCGGGCAGAAGCTAGTATACCATAAATATATTCTATTCTTTTCACAACATTGAGTACGAAAATAAATGCAATTTCAATAAAGGTTTATCAACAGTTTCTGTATACAAGTACTTATAGGATTAATTAGGTACTCAATCTATAATTGGCATCGCCGATTACAGATTAACCAGCATTTAAAAAAAATAAGCCATTGCATAGCATAGAAAAATAAAAATATCAAATGATTTTATTATCTCTCCAGGAGACGCAGTCTTCTCCTGCTTCATCGTGGGTCCTCACGTCGTGAGTGTTTGGCGAGGAACGTGGGGGCTGATGGAGCTGAAGCCACAGCTGTTCCCCTTCGCGCAGATATACCTGCTTGGCATTGTCATACACATCTGCTTTGCGATTGTCAGGTTAGTGTCTTTGCCTAAGAAATGCTTTTGCAAAACATTACTCATGTTGGAAAACTGTATGTTGGCGTTCGGAGTTTTTGCCATACAAACAAACATACCTATTCCTCTATGTTTTCAAAGCAAGATTTTTTTTTATCATACCTACCGTAAATTTTCATCCGGTTAAGCTACGCTTGCCGTGGTTTGTTCGTGGATGGGCGACCATCTTTACATACCAAGACCCCTCCGTGCCTCGGAAATGCTCGGAAAGCACGTTAAACCGCTGGTCCCGATTGTCATACGTGGATCTTTGACAGTCATTACGGGTCGTCAGAAGCCCGAAAGTCTGACCAGCAATCTTTCCAAGGGGTATCGTACTTCCCAGAAATGGGTTGTGGAGGTCAGATAGGCAGTCGATCCACGTAAAATACTTGTAGATATTCAGTTGAAAAATGATTAGGCAGATGACGATGACCTACCGTAAATATTCGTCACCGATATTAAACTTTCAGTATTTTTGTCCTGATTTCTGAGGATGTCTCTCAAAAATCCTCTTCATTATTCAGTTGACTAAAACTGAGTCCGCATTTGTAATATTTTAAGGTTTTGGGATTTGAATTTTCACTGCGAGTAAATATCGATGTTTTTGGCTGTGATTGCTTTTTCGGGTATGCACCAAAATAAAATAAATACTGGACCTTGACTGTAATCTGGACCCTGTTTAAGGGACTGTAACATCGGGAGAAATGTTCTAAACCTTTTGGCTGTTCAAACTACATGTACTTATTTAATACTACAGTCTACACAACTGGAATTCTCGTTCAAGGTTACAACAAAACTACTTATGTAACTGAAGTGAATGCTCCGAGCTGCATGCCGTCTTAACAGGATTATAATGCAAAGGTTGCATCTTAGAAAATCTTCAATGCTTAGGTACACTTATAGGTACATGCGTCTTGTTTATGTAAGTATTGGTATTTTACGAGAACATTGGTTGTATGTTTCGCTACTTTTTGCATTTATGATAAGTGATGATGAGTGAAGATGATAAGAAAGAAAGAAATTAGCATTCGATCCAGATGAATTATATAATAAAGCCGCGATAAGACCCTTTGTTATGTTTCTATATAATTATGTGTAATTTGTAGATAATAAAGAGCATTCTATTCTATCATATGATTCGTGGGCACTAATAAAAAGTCATGTTTCTCTTTATTTTACTAAAGATGGGCCAAGTTTATCTTCATGCTTACAGTACCTATCAGATGAGTAAAAGATAGGTACATGTTACCTCAAAAAAATAGGTAGCAGCTTCCCCATGTCATTATATCCGTGTAATTGCTTGACTGCGGATTACGTGTAATTTCTTGACTGTTATCTGTGGATCTAAAGAAATAAAAATTAAAAAAAGTTGGTAATAAGTACCTACATCGCAATAAAAAACCAAGTGACTTTGCCCTATAAGAAGATAATTAATTATCAGCAACTGCTTACAAATAAATGAAACCCCGAAACGGTTCAAATCAGTCATATTTAGTTTCCATTCAATTACTTTAGTGCCTGTGGAAAACGAAATAGCAATCTCTTTCTTACTTACGCATGGTTGCTATGTTAGTGAAATAGTGACGATGGAGGACCTATTGGTTATCGCAAGTCTGAGTACGTAGTTATATTACCAAATAAATGAAATTGCTACTTGTATGATTATTCTGTCTGTAGCGTTTGAATAGAACTGACTAATTTTCTTTTTAAATTAATAAAAAATAACTGCTTGTGGATAAGTAATTACAGCCGCACGAATCGATCGATAAGGTTAAGCTACGCTTGCCGCGGTTGGTCCGTGGATGGTGACCATCTTAACATACCAAGACAAAACCCTCCGTGTCTCGGAAAGCACGTTAAGCCTTTAGTCCCGGCTGTCATTCGTGGATCTTTTACAGTCGTCACGGGTCGCCAGAAGCCCGAAAGTCTGACAACCAGTCTTACCAAGTATTAACCAGTAACTGGGTTGTGGAGGTCAGATGGGCACTCACTCCATATAAAATACTGGTATTCAACTGAATCCGTTTAGACTGGAAGCCGACCCCAATACAGTTGGGAAAAGGCTAGGCAGATGATGATTATTAGGAAAGAACTCTCAGTAGGTACTTTTACCTATACCTAGTCGATAAATTCAAATTCAAAGCATTTATTTCAATTAAACCATGTACAGTCACTTTCGAATTGTCAAAAATAAATAGTCGGTCAGTTAGTCAGAAAGTTGAAGCTAGTTGCCCATTCCAAAACGTAGATCTCTATGGAGAAGAACGGGCAAGAAACTCCATGGACACTCTTTTAAATCAAGATATTACAAAATCCTGGGTACATAATTCTTGTTGCTTCTATATGTGAGAACAATGTAAAAAAAAAACACAAATGAAGAAACAATTCAAAATATAAGATTAAAAATAAGCCTTGGCAGTTAAGAGATGACCAGTCTCAACCGACGGCGCCCGTTCACGAACATGACGCGTGGATCAGCACCATCCAGCTCAACCATTTTGTAGGGAACCGAACGATCCAACACACGCGCCACCATCATTGAGACATTTAAGTGAGTATGACACATTCTCAACTGCCATGCTCCTTCAAGTCAACATCAAAAAAACATAATAAACGGATCCATGGTTCTTACATTTACAAAATTGAAAAAATGCATCTAAATTATACAAAACTATAGATTGCAATTTATTCAAGATATGAATAAAATTGTTTACTACCAAACAGGAAAAGGTGTTTGGTATTGATAACAAAGACGATAATTATTTTAGAGTGTTTAAATCAACACACACATAATATAACTTGACACGCCTACATTTCCCGAAAGGTTAGGCAGACGTGTATCTATAGCATAGCATAATCAGCCTATAATGTTCCCACGGCTGGGACACAGGCCTCCTCTCTGTGAGAGGGAGTGGGTCGTACTCCACCACGCCGGCCGTAATGATGAAGTAATTTTTGGTTCTAGAACATGCCGGTTTCCTTACGATGTTTTCCTTCACCGTTTTGAGAGCCGAGGTGATGAAATAATTTACACAAAGTAATGCGCCTACCTCCGTCTCACAGAGAGGAGGCCTGTGTCCTAGCAGTGGTCCCGCATTATAGGCTGATTATGTTATGTTGTGTAATGCGCCTACCTGAGTTCGAACCTACGACCCGTAAGTCGCGGCCGTTTCCACTGGGCCACCACTGCCTGCTCCTACTATAGTATCCTGTCTATAGGACTCCCAAAAATTAATAAAAAAAATATCAAACGTCATTGGAAAGCTGAAACCTCATTGGCAAGAACCAAGAACCATATTCCATGGTATTCTGAATCAGCGCTCAGAGTTGTCATTCAGATTGTGCCCCTGACGATTTGAAGTGTTGCAATACTATGAAATGAACTACGAGTACCTACTTTAAGATCTTAAAGGCTTTTTGTATCACTATAACTTTACTAATTTTCGCTTTATAAACTGTAAATAGTTTTTTTCTATGCTTGTAACTTTTTTTTATTCGTTTTGCTATCATCGGGATCTGGATACCCTTAGCCACGTCATTTGCACGTGGCTCTGTGACAAAATAACATATTTTTTATTCTTCTTTCTTACGTCATATCGCAGGGCACATGTAAGTTAGTATAACACGTTGTTAACAAACCCGTACATCTCCAGGACAAGACTGCTATCCCGTTCAGCAGGAGCCTGGAGCAGCTCAGAAGGTGGTCCTGTATCCTGGGTGAGGGAGAGGATCCTGTCCCGAGTGTACACCTATATCTTCATCCTGAGCAATATCATGCACTGGCGCGGTGGCTGGGGGCTGCTCGATATGTCCGTGGATGCTTTGCTGCCTGATGTGAATGATCCTCATAGGTAAATACATCCATTATAGATTTTTTTACTTATTGGTTACTAGAACACTCACGTTTTGGGCTCACTAAATGGACCTCACCTTATCTGAAATCAATTAATAATAATAATTAATCAATACATTAGCTAGTAATTAATCAGTGAGGATTAATTACTAGTTAATGTCTAATGTAATGTTTATGTTAATTCCTCTTTCGTTTTTTTTTTGTTATGTCCGTCTCCGGCGCGCACACAACAACTTACCATAGTTTCATCACAATCGGTCAAGCCATTTTCGAGGTTTTGCGAGACTATCGAATGGCAATTGATTTTTATATAAAAGAAGCTTAATTAATGTAATAAAGCTGAAAAAAGAAGATGTAGTGACAAACAAAAAGAGTATGCTTAGATGGTTTGGTAGGTAATGTTGAGAGGATGAATGAAAGGCGACTAACAAAAAGTATTTACAAGGCAGATATGAGTGGAAGCGGCGGGAGAGAACACCCTAGGAGGACATATATCTAGTGACCTTATTGGTGATGGTCTTCAAAAAGGTTAGGTGCTTACCTACTCTAATTGTTTCTTCATTTGTTTTTTTTTTACATTGTTCTCACTTATAGAAGCAACAAGAATAATGTACCCAGGATTTTGTAATATCTTGATTTAAAAGAGTGTCCATGGAGTTTCATGCCCGTTCTTCTCCATAGAGATCTACGTTTTGGAATGGGCAACTAGCTTCGACTTTCTGACTAACTGACCAACTATTTAATTTTGACAATTCAAAAGTGCCTGTACATGGTTTAATTGAAATACTCGTAAATGCTTTGAGTTTGAGTTTGGAATAGCAACCGGCGTGAAAATGTTACAAAATAATGTGAACATGCTGCCATAACGACAATCCATTTGATGAGCTTATAACGTGAGCCTGCTATTAACCATAAGTACTTACATGAACTCACGCCTTCGTCCCGTGGGGTAGGCAGAAACTGCAGAACGCCACCTGCTACGATCCTAATACTCCTTTTGCCTCGTTTACATTCATACTATACATCTGAGTGGGTCGCACTCCACGCGGGCCCAGTGCGGATTGGTAGATTTTTTTCTTTATTTGAAACGGATTTGCACTTGACTCTAGTCTAGGTCAGAGGTGACGAAGACATAGATGTCACATGTCTTCTTAATTTACTTAGGGCTGTTTTTGCAACCCCAGATAATTTAATCGGAGGAATAATTTTGAATTTTTGACAGTTCTTCCATACAAAAACTGTCAGACGTCAATCTTATTCCACGAATAAAAACTATCTGTCGATTGAAAAATCAGCCCTTAAACACTAATAGTTACGGTCATAAATATCTAGATAATTTCTACATTATTTACGGAAAAGATTATCCGTATCTGATAAGATTATCTGTTAATGGTAAATCCCTATCCTTATTCTCATTTTTTGTTTGTTTTTTTTTGTTTTTCTGTTATCAGGCCAGTGCTGATAGGTGCCATAACCTTGACCTTCTACATCGCGATCACGATCCTGCGGTCCTCCCGCAACCTGCTCGCGTCGCCATATTTCCTAGTCACAGATGGAAAGGAACCCACCTACATATTTTCTACTAGGTTTAAGATTTCTGTAAGTATTTTATAAGTACCTTATTCTTTTCCCAATATAGCTGTTCTTTGATCGAAGGTTAAGCTACGCTTGCCGCGGTTATTTCGTGGATGGGTGACCATCCATAACACATCGAGTCTCCTCCGTACCTCGGAAAGCACTTGGATACTGCGCTCCATGACTCGCTGGCAAACTTCCCGCCTGTAATTATACAGAGCGTTTTTTAACACATCAATATGAAATACGAGTGAAAATGACAGATTTTCATGGAGCCCGTTATAAACATGTCGAAAACGCTCTTCAGGAAACAGTAACATGATTCTATGACCGCTGTCCGGTTTCTTAGGAAACCATCAAAGCTTTCGTCTAAAAATCGGACCAAGACCAATTAAACAAATTCCAAAATTAAAGTCACCCGTCCACTGGTACTTAGCATGTGTATGTACACCGGAGAGGAACCGACGTTACACACATTCGTGCGCAGATTAGCCATTGGGTCGAAGTGGATGATCCCGCTAACTTTTTGCGCACACCTGTTTTTTATCAAATACAAACCGTAATTTTATTTTATCATAAGATTATGCGGAGTTTTTTTTGGAACGATAATCATTGGGATAATGATTCAAAATCCGCAGAAGTAGATGGATTAATTAGATTTAATAATCCGGTTGAATTGATGAGTCCGAGACTAAGCACTGCAAAAGTAAAGGCACGCCCGGATATCTATGGGCACACCCATCGAAGGGGACTTCCCATATATTTGGTTGCAAAATACAAATCTACTCACCTATACCTACCATACATAATCCTGCGACATCCATTGCTTCATAGGTTTAAATAATTCATCTGCTCAACAAACGTTAAGAACGCAATGAACGTCGCTGAACTATCAAAATGAAAGACACTGCAATCCATTCCCAGCAGTTTATGTGTTTTTGGGATGCATGAAAAAGCCTCCTCGTGTAGCGCAGTTTGGTACTCAACTGAACCGAGCGCTCGGCGCATCCTGTACAATCACACCCAACACCTTATTTGACTGGCCAATTCTTCCCTTGCTGTGGTAGGGCTAACGCCCGCCTGGTTTGCAACCATCCTCCCACCGGAGTCCGGCGTCAAGCAGCCTGCTGTGTTTCCTCGATTCGTGGGAGTTCCTGTGCCTTAGGCATCTTCTGGGCACGCTCGTTCCATCATAGACCTCATCCATCGCTTTCTATCAGGCGTGATCGAGGTCAAGAGAGGGCCCAACAATAAAAAAAAAATGTTTCTTACCCAATTACGACTGACTAACGAATTATTAATGACAATCTCGTCCCAGCGAAACTCCACCAGTAATAGAGATCAACGGTCAATGCTGTCCATGTAGTTATAACACTAGAGAATCAGTTAGGAAGTACGCATTTACTGCCCTACTGATCGTGATTCGTTGAGCGACTGTCTTATTACCTCCACGGTCACTCTTACGAATCGCGAGGGAATAGATAAACGGTTCGTATATTATAGCCCACATTACTTACTAGTTCCACGTCACCTTAGCATGCCTGTATTCCTCGAAGAGACAGGCAGAGTTATCAGTCCATGTGTGTGTCTTTTGGTATTACAGCATAATCAGCCTATAATGTTCCCACTGCTGGGACTCAGGCGTCCTCTCGGTGAGAAACAAACCACCACGCGGGCCTAGTGCAGGTTGGCGAATGTCACATGTCTACTAATTTTTGGTTCTAGGATGTGCCGGTTTCCTCACGATGTTTTCCTTCACCGTTTTGAGAGCAGGTGGTAATGAAATAATTTACGCAATAAAGCGTCTGGTTTTGGATTCGAACCCGCGACCTGCAACTCGTAAGTCGCGGCCGTTACCACTGGGCCACTACCTGGTATTATAACGAAGCATAAATCCAGATAAACTTAATAACTATCACTCACTATACCTAACTATAACTACTACTATCACTATAACTTTATATCTGACTCTCGGTTTCTAGTGAAAATAGCACAATCAAGGGTTGATTGTCCTGAACTTCCTTCTAAGCTGTCTCTGAATGTTCCACCTCGGCATTCTCGTTTGAGAAATCTTCTTCATGCTCTTTACGCTCGTACCGTAGCAATTCTTATTTGATTCGCTCAGTCAAAGTTTTTAACCAAATTGTTAAGAATAAACACCCTTCAATTGATTTTTTGCAAGCAGCTTAGCTAGCGTCTATCACTACTGTTTTATCCAAACAGTATAATATTGTTTCTGATATACTCTAATGGCGGCTGCGCATGCATCTGCCTACACCTGTAGGTACAAAAAAAACCCACCTGCCTAATAGTAAATAAGTACCTATTTATATTATTAGTAATAATGTTATACTTAGTATTAGTTAATGAATAGTTAGTCAATTTGGAGGTTTGTAAATAGCTTGTCGTCAATTACCTCACTATTACTTATGTATTTGATAGCTGTGAGTCACCCAAACACAATAAAATAAAATAACACGTGCCCAACCTGGGAACAGAATCCGGGACCAGCCGTCAACTCAACCGACACGCTTTCATCCTAGACGAACGACTCGCGTTTTATGTACTCGCGCATATAATAGTACAAGTAGTAACGCATTGATATACTTTGACTTAGTGCAATTTGGGTAATGAACAATGTTTAATTGAGTATGTCTGTAACTCACTGTAACCACTCAACAGACTTTACGTGAAACTAAGCGCCCGTTCACGCGTCCCACACCACATCGCAGCATCGCAGCAGGCAAGCAGTGTCGCTGCAACTTCTTACAATAACTTTGTGATTGCGTTGCCGCTAGTAGTTGCGATGTGGTTACGTTGTGGTTAGCGTTTGCAGACAGACATATTGTTGTGTTTACGATGTGACTGCGACGTGGCCTTGATGTGGTCGGTATCGGCCACACGGTTGATTTTGACGGCCAAATGTGGTCCGTGTGAATATACTATTAATTTTCATACAGAGAAAGATGGGCGTTTTGGTCGGTACGAGTATGTCCAATTAAAACCACATATACATCAAATGAAAGTTTATATCATAAGCATCAATTTTCATTACGAGCAGAAGGCTGTGAAATACCAGGTTAAGGAGATATCAGACCTGCAAGTACCATGTAAACGTACTTATTAGTTTATGACGCTAATGTTCACTGCAGTTCTCAATAATATTAGTTATTGACTCATAACATTGAGGGGGCTTATGGCTAAGTAATAACAGCCACACGGGTCGATGGATCAGGTTAAGCTGCACTTGCCGCGGTTGGTCCCTGGATGGATGACCATTTTTACATACCAAGACCCCTCCGTGCCTCGGAAAGCACGTTAAGCCGTTGGTCCCGGCTGTCATTCGTGGTTCTCATTAGAACTCTATTGGTCATCAGGCCAGGCTGCATACAAAAAATGCCCATCATTCTTAGCGCCCGTCCATGTGTTGTCGTTGTGGTGTGGTTGTGGTGCATGTGATCAGGCCCAAAGAAAAAACGAGCATCAATCATATCGGCTGTATGTTGGCGATTTCAGACGTCATTTTTCTGCTCATGATTGTAAATAAGGCGCTTGTGGCTAAGTAATAACAGCCACACGGGTCGATCGATCAGGTTAAGCTACGATTGCCGCGGTTGGTCCGTGGATGGGTGACCATCTTCGCATACCAAGACCCCTCCGTGCCTCGGAAAGCACGTTAAGCCGTTGGTCCCGGCTGTCATTCGTGGATCTTTATCAGTCGTTACGGGTCGTCAGTAGCCCGAAAATCTGACAACCAAGGGGTATCGTATTACCCAGTAACTAGGTTGTGGAAGTCAGATAGGCAGTCGCTCCATGTAAAATACTGATATTCAGCTACATCCGGTTAGCCTGGAAGCCGACCCCAACATAGTTGGGAAAAGGCTAGGCAGATGATGATGATGATTGTAAATAAGCCTGAGACATGGGGTTATAGATCGGGCAGGCAGCCCTGGGTCATACAAATAGTACAAGAAATAAAATTAGTATAAGAAAATCTTTAAAGCTTATGGAAATCAATTCAGCCCATCGAAGCTCACGTTTTGTTGCAACGTCAATGAAAATATAGAAATTAGAAGTGGACATCAGGAATGTGATGACTGATGACTTCATCTGAGGAAGTCAAACCTGCCAAGCACAACCTACCTTAGAAAAGGACGGTTACCATAATGAAAATGATACCTAGAGCAAACAAATTAAGCAATTACTAAACGTGATTGATGACTTGAGTGAGGTTTAAGAAATTACAATAGTTACCTACTAAGGCACTTTGCGTTATTATACTAATAAGGAAGACTGCTTTAAGGATACGGAAGTGTTGTACTTCGATCGACCATATCATACAGGAATCTCTAAAACTCTACGCCGAGGAAATGCGTCATCATACACAATCTTTCACCTGCATCTAGGTGTAGGTGTTTTGATTGATGATTATTTAAGCTGATTAAACCTCAGACGATCTTAGCATCAACATTAGCTGGTAGCGTAGAATCATGCGCCCAAGCGTTGAGTCCCGAGCAAACACGGGTACGTCAGCGCGGGACGGGTGATAATGCAATTACTTGTAGTAATCTGTCGGCGCGTTGTGCCGGTGGGAGTCAGTCTGTCAGTCAAGCGCGCACAGGCACACGGCAGACATGCGCGGAAGCACTGCGGGGCTGGCCGACACGCTGGCGAGCGGCTCGCGCGCGCACGCTGCTCTGCTGGAATGCGCCGACGCGCTCTTCGCGAGTCTGGTGGTCGCACCCGCCGTCGTCACCTACTGGAAGTCCACCTGGACGCTCATGGACTTGTATGTGCTGCCCGATGATCCCGTGGGTAGCGCGGCCGCATGTGCCGCCTTCGGACTGTGCTGTGACTTGTTGTTTTCGGTGTTCCAAGCGCAACTGAGCAAGTTGCTGCGGCCGGAGCGGGGCAGGCTCACGTACTACTTTGTGTCGCGGGTGTGCACGGTGGTGGCTGGCGTGGCGTGCGTGGGCGCGTGGCGTGGCGTGTGGAACCTGTTGAACGAGTGCACGGGCGACAGTGCGCGCACGCTGCTGTCCACGACGGCGGCGGCGACGCTGTCGCTGGCCGCGTTGCGCGCGCTGCGCAACATCTGCGCCGCACCGTTCGCCGTCGCCGTCGACTCACCGCAAGACTATTTCGATGTGCCCACTATGTTCCGTACGGTTGGTACCATTTAGAACTCCTCATCGGTCACCTTCTGCAAAACCTGTCTACCTCACTTCGCAAAATGGAATTTCCATTTTGGTAGGTACCTAATCGTCTCGTTCACGATGGTCAGGAATCCCAAATGCGATGTTCGGTTATATCCGTTAAACGCTACGCCTATTCACAATCAACTCCCCCGTTCCATTTACTCATATTCTCATAAGCATAACTCTGTCACGGTATGGGAGCAATTCCCCTTTATAGTTAGGAAGTATGCAGCTAAAAATGATATGTCATGGACTGATAAATATTAATAATGCAATTACTTGTGCAATTGCCAAAAAGACCTATTAGTCATCATAGTTTTATATGATACCTGTTATCAATAAAAGGACCTATTCAATCATGTCCTATGGAACTTCAAGATTTCCTGCAAAGCTAAGGTTCATCAAACCCTCGAGTACTCGAGTCTTACAAATAAACAGGCGCAGATTAGTCGAGTGTGTACTTGACACACAGGATCAGCTGATCATTCATTCATTCATTCCCGCGTGCTCGTTTAGAGTGCGATAGGCTCATGATAGACTACGAGAGGTATTTAAAATGTTGTTTTGGAGCGACTTAGATTGTTTCATTCCCATAGAATTGATATTTATATAAAGTTTAACTTTATGGGTTTGATCTCTGCAGTGTTTTGTTTCAAAAGAGAGATTTCGGCAATATCAATTTTGATTTGAAAACGTAATTGAAAGGCACTCGTTCAACAGAGTACGGGGATTTCGTCTTTGTCCCGCGTTCTGAACTCTTGCACTGTCTTAGTTTATGCTTATCAGCTTACTTAACCTACTCTCCTTTACTTTGGATTTTTAGGGCAAAACAAATAGATGCATGTCTTCAATCCAGAGCACACTGAATTAGAGTCAGAAATCGGTTTATTTTCTGAAGATGGTAACAATATTATTATGTTATAATTATATCCTATTGTGTCTCTGTTTTTCACAATGAATAGTAAAAATGGTTTATCTACCATTCTATCCAAATGAATAAATAAATCAACGTTTAGAAACAATAACAGAAGTCAATTAAGGATACACCATTAAATTAGAACGAACACGAGAAGTTTGCACCATCAGTCAATTTGAGATTGTCGAAAATTATCGACATCATTCAACCTGAGAGCAGTTGTGGCCCAGTGGTAACGGCCGCGACTTACGAGGTGCAGGTCGTAGGTTCGAACCCAGACAAACACATAACTTTGTGTAAATTATTTCATTACCACTGCTCTCAAAACGGTGAAGGAAAACATCGTGAGGAAACCGGCATGTCCATGAACCAAAAATTCGAAGACACGTGACATCTACCAACCCGCACTGGGTCCGCGTGGTGGATTACGGCCCACTCCCTCTCACCGAGAGGAGGCCTGTGTCCCAGCAGTTGGAACATTGCGTAGCACACATAAAATGATAAATTGGTCGCAATTCCTTTCATTTTGACAGTTCAGCCATGTTCATTACGTTATTTACGTTGTTCAGCAGACGAATTTTTCAATGCTATGAAGCAATCGATTAGGAATTTCCTTCAAACCCCTTTGTGGTTGAAAGGGTTCTGGATTCATCACCGACGGTTTATTGTCTTTGGATAAAATTGACGCCAATAGCTTTTTCAGTCATTTGTTTCATAATACCATTTTTTTTAAATTTGATTATTAATCCTTAGATAATTTCACGTGTAGGTAAGTATCTATTTTAGTACTCACTAAAAACGTAGCCAAACCAACGTAACAAGCCAACGTAGCGCAGTGGTGGCCAAATGGTATCGACTTACGAGTTGTTGGTCGTGAGTTCGAACCCAGGCAGGCCATTACTTTATGTATTTAATTTCATCACCACTGCTCTCAAAACGGTGAAGGATAACATCGAGAGGAAACCGGCAAAACCTAGAACCAAACATTCGAAGACATGACATCCATCAACCCGCACTGGGCCCGCGTGGTGGATTATGTTCCACTCCCTCTCACAGAGAGAAGGTCTGTGTCCCAGCGGTGGGAACGTTATAGACTGATTATGATGAAATAGTGTAGCTATTTCGCACAAGCTGATGTTTGTCAACATACTTTACGGTTGTAATTGCTTTATTGTTCACTATCTTAGTTCAATATTGTTGCTTGACTTTTATCTTTTACATCCTATATTAATATTCTACTTAATATTTACTTATGTTAAATTGTAGAATACTCGGTTGTTATGTTCAAAACGGATACCAACCAGCAACGTAATTTTGTAACACGTGAACATAGTAAAATTATATCATTTATCCATACTAATATTATAAATGCGAAAGTGTGTATGTCTGTCTGTTACCACTTCACGCTTAAACCGCTGAACCGCTGAAATTTGGTATAGAGATAGTTTGAGTCCCGGGAAAGGACATAGGATAGTTTTTATCCCGATATTCCCACGGGATCGACACTAATGCGGGTGAAACCACGGAGCGTAGCTGTATCATATAAATGATAATTTTACTTTATATAAATTACATGGTTGGATAATTCAACAGTACCCTAACTCGTAGTAGTATAGCATGTGATATAGCAGTGGAGGCCCAGTGGTAACGGCCCGACTTACGAGTTGTGAGTTCGAACCCAGGCATGCGTTTTATTCTGTGTAAAAAATTTCATCACCACTACTCTCAAAACGGTGAAAGAGAATCCGGCATGTCTTAGAACCAAAAATTCGAAGACATGTGACATCTACCAACTCGCACTGGGCCCGCGTGGTAGGTTATAGCCCACTCCCTCTCGCAGGGAGGAGGCCTGTGTCCCAGCAGTGGAAACCTTATAGGCTGATTATCCTTATGCTAACACGCGTGTTCTCGACAATGAGATCTGTACAATGGATAATGTTTTTAGAGTCTGCCCATTTGAAAGTTCAACCAGACTTTGTAGTGAACAAATACTGTTTGTAATAGTAAAGAAAGTACCTACCATAAAAATGCTTTTGACTGTAGGTACTGCAGTTCAACCCTGTCGTAGAAATCTACGACAGGGATGAACTGCACCTTATAACCATCTGAGAGTTTTGAAGGATAGTTCTAATCCATATTTGCTTCATTAGTTTAATTAATTAATTAATTTAGTAAATTTAATTAGCATCTGCCCAACTGCAACTTAAATAACGCAATGAACGCTAGCCCGCGAAATTCAAATTTTCTTACGTTTTTTGCCATTTTCAGGACAGTGTCAGGTTTTATCGAATCATAATTATTTTGATCAAAATACAATCTGACACTGACCTGCAAATTGGTAAAACGTAAGAAAATTTGAATTTCGCGGTCTACTACTGCGCATTCACCTTAACTAACACAACACAATATTAAAGCAGCTAGGTAATTGCGTAACACACTATCAGTAGCCATGATTCTCATTTTGACAGTTCAACAACATCCATTGCGTTTTTTTACGTTGTTGAGCAGACAAATTTTTCGAACATATGAAGCAATGGATTAGCAATATCCTTCAAAATTATTCAGATTGAGATTCCGTATTACGCAATTAGGGTGCGGGATGATGTCTTGGATCCTAAGTATTCTGGTAATAATGAAACACTCATTTGCCTATTGCACCTAATAACTGCCGCCTACACGTAGATTAGTAGCAAATCTGTTGTTTTCAGGCTAGGACATGTAGCGGTAATAAACAATCTATACAAGATTTTATTTACAGTTCTTTGTGAGATAAGACAGCGATATCGAACGAAATAGGTATTTGCCTTGGGTTTAAATTGTTCCATTCTTCTCCGTCTTTTCTTGCCTTTTTGATTCTGAAACAACCAATAAGTTCCGCACCTATACAGGGTTATTGGAAAAATACAAACAACCTCTTAAGAGATCATTGTACTCATCATTATGAACAACTTTTACTATGGGAACAAACCTGCTGTTCCCTATATTTATGTTCGTATAACTCGTCAAAAAGTAGGGAACAGCTGGTTTTTTTTTCGCGAGTACCTACTAAGCACCTGACCTTTGTGAAGACTATCACCAACGAGGTCACTACTTATATGTTCCTTCTCACATCTGCCGGATTATTCCATTTATCCATCCCAAAAAATCCAACCTTACATTTATCCAAAGGCCTAGGGCGGATTCTCGGACATGCGTTTTCGAGTATCCACCTTTGGGTGAATTTTTTGGGCTGCTTTATCGCCTTTCATTCATCCTCTCAATATAACCAAACCATCTAAGCATACTCTTTTCAACGTTTGTCACTACATCTATTTTTAAATCGTAACGTTCGCTTACCACATTCGCATTCCACACGCGCAGTATCTCTTCTACAGTATATCAATTCAGAACTACATCTCTACAACTTGGAGAATTCCTAGAAGAAGACTATTGTGCTTAAATTGATACGAGCAGGCACTAATTTGTCGTCTACATCCACAATAACCCATGACGTCACTGTATATTTTTCTATTATACCTGAATAGACGTTCAAATGGCAAACGGGATTATAGCTATTTGCTACTTCTCGGTCTGTTATAGTCCGCGCGGAACTAGTTGGCCGCGCCTTAGGTATGTGAGCGGTGGGACGGAGGGGCGGGGGCGCATTACTCACCCCTGTCCCCACCTCAGCGGCCAAATAGTTTTGCGCAGACTATAGGTACTCGGCTGCTCATTTTTATCCGCAAGTCCCCTTAGTAAGGCAACTAACCTGTTGAACTTTTTTTAATGACTGTATTTGAGGCTTTTTCATTAATTGTAGTATTAGTATTATTTAGGCAAATTGAGCATTTGCTTTATTTTTGTCCTAAGAGCTAAACTAACCTAACCACTCATTCTGGAAACGCCGAAAGTACTTACCTAAAGTTTTTGTTATGTTAAGGCATGATTATATTGAACAGAGCCTACTTTGATGAGTCTGATTTCATGATTATTTAAGTATATCTTTACCATTCTATACAGCTATGTAACATTGGCTATTTTTACAGAACAGCCGAGAGACGATGCTGTACATCCTGGACTGCATATTTTCTGTAGCGGTGGTGGGTTCGCTGGTGGTGTTCGTGTGGCGAGGATCCTGGGCACTGCTGGACATCTTCCTCTTCCCTGACGACCGGAGTAAATCGTGTTGGATATCACTGGTGAGTATTTTTTTTCCGAAATCATTTCTAATTAAAACCCTGAGCCTAGGGCTTCTTCCCAGATCCACGCATTCCCATTGTCAAATGCAATGGAAATATGAGGATTCAAAAGAATTACCAAATACTTAGTTTAAGGGTAATCATTTTTACAACTGTTATTTAAACATCAGGGAGTTTATTATGATCAGTTGAAAAAAAATAACGAACAAGAATTAAATGTTTCGGTGGTTGTTAAATTAGTGTGACAGTAAACATTAACAGTAAAAAAAAAAATTTGGTTGGTTATTTCATCGTACAATGTCAGTACAAAAATACTCAAGTAGTGTAATAAATGAATGGACGGTTAGGTAAATAGTTCGACAGTTCATAGGTTAGACTGTAACCGTGACTAACCACGCGCGAACCGCTTTGTTCGCAGTAACTAAGCCACCCCGACCATATAGGTTAAGGACGCTATCACATTTTGAACTCGCTCAAGTTTAGGTATCTGAATCGCAACACAGCAACATTACGCGCACGCACACATTGAAACCATTGTTCGCTCGATTTTTATACGTAACTTAACTAATCTTGGTACCTACTTGAAGATATTTTTTTTTAATTTTGCTGGTATTTATTTAGTAAAGTTAGTTGTAAGTTCGCAATCGAATTTGGTAAGTGTTATTAGTACTTACTATCTGCGTGATAATCATGTTTTTAGTATTGTTGAAGTTCATCAGTCAATATGTTCATTACTATGTACCCAAAAACAACCTTAACATTTTAGTATTACACGGAACATCCACATTTATACCACAGTCTGCTGTTAGTTTGAAAATATGTACCTACCTAAGTACTTTTAAATATTATTTTAAATACTAGCCTGGGAGTTTATCGTAGAGTTTCGTTGTGATATTTAAAAATAATCATTGCCTTATGAAAACAGTAAGTATTTTATTTACTTAAAAATTAAAACAAAGTAAATCAAAAGTAATTTATTCAAATTAGGCTGAGAATCAGCACTTTTCGAATGTCAAAATTACAAAAGACAGTCCCCCAAAACGCCCGCCCTTCACTTCTTAGTGCTTTCGCTGGGAAGAAGTGGCGCAACAAACTCCCCAGCAGCACAGCTGTCTTTTCACATAGAAAATATTTCATTGTACTACTACTATACTCCATAGGTTTAGGTAGCTAAATAAAGGTAAACAAAAAAACCACGCGACTTTCTTAACCGACTAAACGTAATACCAGTCTATTCAGTTGTCATGCTACGTCACAATTGTATTCTTCAATATAGCAACACTAGCTTCTTCCCGCGACTTCGTCCGCGTGAAATTTCACCCTCCCCATTCACCCCCTTAGGGTGTGAATTTTGAAAAATCCTTTCTTAGTGCACCCCTAGACCTCATAAGAAACCTACGTGCCAAATTTGAAATCTCAGCCAGCGGTTTAGGCTGTGCGTTGATATGTCAGTCAGTCAGTTCTCCTTTTATATATATATATATAGATTATAATTAACTAAAAAAATTACTGAATTGAAGAGTAAAACTGTGACGTAGCATGACAACTGGATATACTGGTATTATGAAGAAATTGGCCGTAAGTCTATTTGTCACAAACACAAATCCGCCACCTTGAATAAAAAATGGATGTTATATTCGTAATCATCACCCCGAAAAACCCCAAAATCGACTATTAATATCGAATGTCTAAAAAAAATATTTCCATCATTTTAATTTGATTATAAAATAAATATTTATACAATCTTTATCCGTCATCTACATCCACTAAATAAATAAATTAAAAGTAAAAAAGTTTTTTTCAGATTTAAGAACTCGTATTTACTTAGTTTGAAAATTAAAAAAATTAAAATCAATCAGATCATCTTATTTACTTGTTTATCTACACAGGTAAATCTCGCAACAAGCTTTTATATCATATAACTTGTGTACTTAATGACGTTATAAGTTGATAGTAGTATTTTATTTTATTCTTTTTAGCGCATTTAACTAAAAGCTTGTTTTAAAAAAAAGTTTTTACTTTTAATTTGTTTTTTACTTTTTAGTTATCGCTTGACAGGTTTTTTTGTGGAGTTTAACTCGCATACGTATTCTGAGCAAGACCTTTCATTTGATACCCATGTTGTAGGAAAGCATAAAAAACTTAGTCCGCTATGTTTAGAAGTCCGCCATATTGCATTTAGAGTAACGTCACATTGTTTTTTGAGTTATTCTCAGCAAGCACTTTCATTTGATACCCATATTGTTGCAGTGCATTAAAAGTAACTAGTCCACCATCTTTAGATGACCGCCATATTAGATTTATAGTGACGTCACTTTATTTTTCGAGTTATTCTCAGCAATCCCTTTCATTTGATACCCATATTGTAGGAGTGCATTAAAAATAACTAGTCCACCATCTTTAGAAGTCCGCCATATTGGATTTAGAGTGACGTCATTTTGTTTTTCGAGTTATTCTCAGCAATCCCTTTCATTTGATATCCATATTGTAGGAGTGCCTTAAAAATAAGTAGTCCGCCATCTTGGGCGTTCCGCCATTTTGGATTTAGAATAACGTCACACAGCTAACCATGCATTGTCATCCAAACTAAACGTGCATACAAAATTTCAGCTCAATCGGTTGAAGATATCTGCTTCAAAATTTAGTTGCAAGAGTCCACTCGAACAAACATAGTTACATACATACATACATACATTGCAAGTTAAATAAAAGCTTGTAAAAATTACAACTAAGTATTTGTTTCTGAAACAAATACCAATAATCGTACTTAATTTTATTTCGGTCCGAAAAAGTATCAACTTCGTCCGACCTCAGTACACAACTCGGAACTCACTTTTTTACGTAATTATTTTTTGCGAGAAAGCGACACAGACGTGCTTCCACGAGCGCTTCTGAGCGCGGAATGACGAACCGCAAGTGTCCGCGGGTAGAAAATGTATGGAGAAATTTGAGAGCGTTTCTTATTTGTTTCATAAATGAAAAAGTTATTTATTTATCTACAAAATATTTAGCTTGTCGTATAGAGGACTATATAAGCAACAATATCTTCTTATTTTTAAGTTAAAATATGCAGTGGATTTAGCTATATAGGTCCTTATTCAAACCCCTTTTTATTAAATTTTTTGCGATTACTGTGATGGTAAAAACGTATTTGTGTGAAAATTTTGTATGGGGCTATTTAATTATTATGAAGCCATTCTGGAGATGAATATATTATCTTTAATTTGAAACCAAGATATCCTTGCAGTTGCGACTCCAAGTTCACTAAAATGGTACCTGAAAAGTACTGTTATTCGTGGAAAAATGTGATAGCGTCCTTAAGTTAGAACCGTGCACAACTGCACGCGAGACGAGCGAGCGAAGCGAGCGGTGCCGCAGCAGCGGCCGGCGAGCACTACTTTTAAGTTAGATTTGTTTGATCCCATTTCATGATAAACTACGTACATTGTGAAATGTCGGCAGTTTACCAAGGCTTAGAATCCAATATTTTTATGTTATTTGTTTTAATTTTGTCTTTATTATGCTGCGGCATAGTTTTTTATAATACCTAGATATCTGTCAAATAGTAGATTGTTTGCCAAGGGAGCAAACAACTATTTTGAAGGCGAGAGTGTTTCTTTGAATCCAGAGCGGAGCGAAGGATTCAAAGTACATAATTCGTGCTTAAAATAGTGTTGCTCCCGAGGTGGACACTCTACTTTTCATCACCCTCTATGAAAAAATACGTAAGTGCAACTTATGAATAAGAATAGTACGTTTATTTATTTACATACAATTAGGAGCAATACATACAAATAATTAGAGGCTAATATTTATATTTGAATAATTATTATGGAAGTGCATAGTAACATATTTTTTTTTAATTTGGCTCGCGCGCGTTTATGTAATCATACAGCCTGTTACAATACGTGCCACGAAAGATGAGACTTGACACACCACGTGGTTTGACATGCGCAGTACACGATTTTAGGTATCTTTAGCGGTATGAGGTCTGAACGCGGGACGGGACCGGACGTTATAGGGGCGGCGGAAAGAGCGCGGGAGGCGGGGTCAAGTATCATCTTTCGTGGCGTTAACTATACTTGTTCATACAATGTTCGTGATTGATCTCTTTGGTGATTGGGACTTTTCCTAACAATATCCACATTCCAAATTCAAATCACTTTTAGTCCCTAGGTATTAAAGAGCTATTTTAGTTCCTGCTTACGAAGAAAACACTAGCTCTTTTTGAATAGATGTGATAAAAACAAATACCTGCCTAGTGAGATGAAATCGCCGTTTTCTAGAAATGGAAGACAAAGCCTGCACGTATTTGACATTAGGGAATAGGTCGAATAAAGGTCTTTCGCATCAATAAACGATATCTAATGTAGGTATAAACAACATCTTACGATATGTACTCGTGTAATCTTTTTATATTGTACAAGCTTGTAAATAGTTTCGCTGAAAAAATTAAATTAAACAATACTTATGAAATGTTTTATGTTTATAAACATTGTTTAAATAAATGTCAAGGCATTAATAAGATTAGTTAATTTAATTCAAGTTTATGATTATTTGTGTGAAGTGGACTTTGCTGTGTATTTTTCACGGTATTTTCCAAAGTATTTTTCAAAAGCGTTAAGAAAAAGATCATTGGGCACCATTGTATGGAAACTATGCCCACGCTGTACATAAATAATAAAATAGGGTGGAGTAGACAAATTAATGTCTCTAGTTTACGGTATGATATGAGTTGCATTAGTATGGGTACTGTCTGTTAGGCCAAAAAATTAAGTAATTTTTCCAAACTGGGACCGCGGTCCTAGTTAATTGCGGTCCCAGTCGCCGGAAGCCTCTATTGTCTATAATATATTTTTTTAACAACAATTAACTTCTTAAGCACGCATTATTATTACCTTTTAATTATTATGCGCCATTAATTATTATTGTTAACTAAACATTTTTGTATTGGGAAAAATAAAATAAAATATTATTTTAACACGTTCAACGCTACGAACTTCTAACAGAGTTTGCTCGTCCGTGCGTTACGGCCGGTATAAACATCGATTTTTTATTGACCTGTTAATTTTTACTCCCATGGTTAAACAAAAAGTACAGACGCCAGCACATCAACCTACTACAATCTGTCAAATTTATTTAATAAATTTTCAACTTTATTGCTAAAGTATAAGGTTCAACATTGATTGGGAACATTTGACAGTTTGGGGTAGGTTGATGTGCTGGCGTCTGTACATGAAATTAAAAGTGAGTATAACTAACCAAGTTAAACCTAGTTTGGTTTTTGTACGCAAGTTTTCACAAACCGGGTCAGATTACGCCCAATGATACGCCTACAAAGTTTGTTTGATAGGCTTTTTTTATAAATGATAAATGAAGTCGGTAAAAATAGGCCACACCTTCCGTTACCGCGTCTAGGCTCTCCTTCCACAACTAATTAAAATGCAACGTGCGTTTTATAATTTCTAACGTGACGACATTATCGTGGACGTCCACGGCATCATGATAACACGGGGAACTAAAATGTATGGAAATGCTTTTAAACAGTCCACGAAAACGTTATAACGCGCATGCGCTTCCATACACTTTGTCACGGTAGAAATTATAGTAGCCTAAATTGGAACCGAAGATTGAAAGTTCTTGTTGTTTAAAGTCAACCTACTTGCCGTGCTCATTACCAACTCAAAGTATTTTTTTTTTTAGCACAACACGAACTATTGTTTTATGGCTGGTACAGACGCCAGCACATCAACCTACTACAATCTGTCAGATTTCTGTAATAGATTTTCAACTTTATCGCTAAAACATAAGGTTCAATGTTGATTGGGAAAATTTGACAGTTAGGTGTAGGTTGATGTGCTGGCGTCTGTACCTAAGTACAGAACGAGAGAAAATAATGGCGGCGCTTCCTCCTCCACCGCGCGCGATTCGTCACAGTCCTCACTTGGCATAATGAATTCTTTGATCCTTTAGCTATCCAATGGTGTAATTGAATTTAGGATGGAGATGATAGATATGAAGCTGCAACACCAAACTGTATCCCCTGATTTTGTTATCATTGGCTTTATTTGACTTGCCTCCCACTATGGAAGCAATTTCAAAGACGTATCACGTCAAAATCTTCTCTTTGCCATACTGCGTTTTTTCTTTCAACTTCCTTCAAAAGGCCCTACCTACCTGCATCATTCAAAATCTACATACCAATATGAAAATAAAGATTATTTTGACACGTTTGATATTAATTTACTCCTTCTTTTACAACTTATACCCTTCACGAGTCACACGTTGTGGGCCCAGCTTTTTTTCATCATCATCATCGTTTTAGCCCGGAATCACCCACTGCTGCTGGGTAGCTATAGGCGTCCCCATTCTTCTGCCGTACTTCCCGGTTCCGTGCGTCCCTCGTGCAGCTCTCTATAATGAAAGCTAATCCTTGACCTCCTTATATCTCGACCTTCATTGTCTCCTGTATCTACCATAGTCTACCCTTCATTCTTTTTCCTTTAATCTTTCCCGCAATGGTATTAACACTTTTTCTCTCAGATTTTCTATAGTAACTTTATTGGTTTTCTTTTTTTCATGACCTCTTTGTTAAGTCAGAATTCTACCCAGCTACTTCATTCTTTCCGTCTCTTTATTATGATAATATTTCCAATCAAACATCATTCAATATGTTATAGAAAACCCTAAAAAAAAGTGGCACTCCGGGAGTGCCGACAGAAGTGAAAACAAAACACAAACAGAATACTTTGCCATCAATCACTGACATATCGGATATACATTAAAACCGAGTAGGTCCCGAGGATAGCCGAACACATCCGAAGCGGTGTCAGTTACGGTAGGTAATAGTGGCACGAATTCAATTGTTTTTTTTTCATCTCAAAAAGGATTTATTCTTCGTTCTTCCCCAAGTTTTTCACTTCAAAAACTGGTACATTTTCCGCATATAGGTTATAAATGTGGCACTGAGTCAGTGACCACTTACGTGTACGCAATTGGGTCTTCCTCTCGTTCGTCTTGCGTCCCCCATCCATGTTGGTAGTAGCGGTGTATCGGATTTTAACTCTGCACGAATTAGGACGGACGTTTAGTAAACAAATGTGTACTTGGGACGTTCCGGGACCCTTCATTCTAGATGTTCTTTTAAAAGACTAGTCGGTGATGTCTAAGGAAACATTAAAGTCTTAAAGTCAACGTCTGTAGAACCAGCACCCTAATTTCGAAACACACTATCAATCACAATCTGAATCATATTGAAGGATATAGCTAATCCGTTGCTTCATACGTTCGAAAAATCTGTCTGCTCAACAACGTAAATAACACAGTGGATGTTGTTGAACTGTCAAAATTAAAGCCATTCCTACTGTTAGTGTGTTATGCAATTAACCCACAGATTTAATTTCGGTTTTCAGTCTTTTGCGGAAATCCTGCTAATGAAAGAAATAGCTATAGCGAATTGAAGAGAGAGGTAATTAAAATGATTTCTGTCTTCCAGAAAACATGATACCAATTCGTTAAGACAGTTCTTGCTATCTTATAAACCAAGGTTTGATAAAGTTACGACATTATAGATCACTAGCTGAGCCCCGAGGTTTCACCCGCATAAGTTTCGATACCGTGGGAATATCGGGATAAAAAGTAGCCTATATGTTAATCCAGGATGTCAGCTACCTCCATACAAAATGTTATTAAAATTGGTCCAGCCGTTTGAGCGTGAAGAAGTAACAAACATATAAACACACACACACACACACACACACACACACACACACACACTCACAAACTTTCGCCTTTGTAATATTAAATGTGATAGAGTATTTGGGTAGCCTGCTGATAGTAAAAGCAACAGGTAAAACAGAATAAGAGTAAATCATGCGCTTCCATTTCTAAATTGTAATATTTATATGTTCGTCGCGACCCCGCAGTAATAATTTTCATACATCAATAGCCTTGCTAGAGAGTTCATCACCATCTGTCTAGTTTTTTCCCAACTATGTTGGGGTCGGCTTCCATTCTAACCGGATGCAGCTGAATACCAGTATTCTACATGAAGAGACTGCCTATCTGACCTTCACAACCCAGTTACTGGGTAATACGATATCCTTTGGTAGGCAATTTCGGTCTTCTGGCGACCCGTAACGACTACGAAAAATTCGCGAATGACAGCCAGTAGGACCAACTGCTTAACGTGCTTTCAGAGGCACTGAGGGGTTTGATATGTAATGATGGTCATCCATCCACGGACCAACCGCGGCAAGCGTAGCTTCACCTGATCGATCGACCCGTGTGGCTGTTATATATTACTTAGCCACAAGCCCCTTGCTAGAGAGTTAACAACCAAAAATATTAACCTCACATATCGAACTCTCAATGGTCTACACAAAAAGACTCTTCGTCTATGATGAGGTGTATTCTGTTGATCAACAAAGCCAGCCACGTTTACGCATGTCATGCGCACACGCAACCTTACACACAGTCTCGTGCACGTGCAGCATTTAATCCACAATTGAACCACATAAGGTCCAAGAACACCTCCCAAGTGTACACAAACCTCGTCCATTACCATCTCGATGACATTGAGCAAATTGAAGCACGTGGGTAGTTGAGTCAAACAGAAATACGCGCGTTATTAGTAAACACAACTGCGAAAGCATTTACCTCATTGGGAGTTCCTGAAACCGAACACATTTTGCACTTGCACACAAATTGGATGAATGCTCTTTCCGGACTATTTTTAGGACCAAGACGTCATTGTACCTACTTACTTTAGTAGTTGTGACTTGAGTCCCATCGCAAACTAGCAGGCCTCCTAATGGCCCAGTACAATGAACGCCCAGGCATATTACCATAATCATAACTGGACAGATTGGCGATCGCAGTATATTTAAATTAGCGAACAGGATGGCTATATCTACTCGGTATTTGACTTCTTTTCCTTATGGGTGATGATGAGATGAGCAAATCATCAGATAATATGGTATTTCCTTAGTGAGACTGAGGATTGAGTCTTGTTTATGAAATTAACTTTAAAGTGAGCATAATCTTATGACGCAGACGGTTTGCTCATCATGCAGATGTTTACCTTGAGTGCTATTATCAAGTTCTTGGAGCAACTTATTTACGTTAATCATGTAAGCTATTGAGATGCAGTCATCTCCTCTACCTTGCTGAATTGATAAGCTCGCCAATCTTTATTTTCAAAGCAGAGTGAATGAGGGCTCGTAGCTAAATAATAGGTAACAGCCGCACAGGTCGATCGATCAGGTTAAGCTATGCTTGCCGCGGTTGGTCTGTGGATGGGTGACCATCTTTACATACCGAGACCCCTCCGTGACTCGGAAAGCACGTGAAGCCGTTTGTCCCGGATGTCATTCGTGGACCTTTGACAGTCGTTACGGGTAGTCAGAAGCCCGAAAGTCTGACAACCAGTCTTACCAAGGTGTATCATATTACCCAGTAACTGGGTTGTGGAGGTCAGATAGGCATTCGCTCCATGTAAAATACTGGTATTCAGCTGCATCCGGTTAGACTGGAAACCGTCTCCAACATATTTGGGAAAAGGCTAGGCAAATTGAGTGAATGAAGAGGCAATAAATAGGATCAATCAAATCATAGAAGTTTAATGTTATCACGATTCCTTCTCGGTGACAGAGCTGACGCGCCATATCAGTAAAACACGACTGTTCTCATAATTATAATTGTTCGTGATAGTTCAGATTTTAATATGAGGAAGGGCCCGTGGCTAAATAATAACAGCCGCACAGGTTGATCGATCAGGTTAAGCTATGCTTGCCACGGTTGGTCTCTGGATGGGTGACCCATATTTACATACCGAGAGCCCTCCGTGCCTCGGAAAGCACGTTAAGCCGTTTGTCCCGGCTGTCATTCGTGGATCTTTGACTAGTCAGAAGCCCGAAAGTCTGAAAACCAGTCTTACCAAGGTGTATCATATTACCCAGTAACTGGTTTGTGGAGGTCAGATAGGCAGTCGCTCCATGTAAAATACTGGTATTCAGCTGCATCCGGTTAGACTGCAAACCGACTCCAACATAGTTGGGAAAAGGCTAGGCAGATGATGAGGTCAGATTTCAATATGCTTATAGTCATAGATACCACATCGGTAGCAATAAACTTTCAATCCGAACGATAACACTTGATCCTGAGTATACTTTTGTCTCGACTTAGGGACGAACTACCAGCTAAAGGACCATGACCACCGCCGTAATTACGTAACACACTAACAGTAGCAATGGCTTTCATTTTGGCAGTTCAACCACATTCGTTACGTTATTTATCTAATGTAGTTAGCAGATAAATTCGAACATATGAAGCAATGGGTTTCGAATATCCGTCAAAATTATTCAGATTGAGATTGTAAAGTGTTACACAATTAGGCTGCAGTTCACGTGTTTGATTTCCGTTCGGACGATAGTTTTGTTTGTTAATGAATTCATTAAATGCATATTGTGGTTATTTAAATGGGTCAATTGGGTACTTTTCCAGACTGATAAGAATTTTAGTTTGTATACTGTCTAATATTGTGTGTATAAATTAAGGACTCGTATCTCAGATTTCTTTATCAATTAACTAATGATTGAGTAACATATAGCTTGTAGTAGTTGTAGTAGATGCAGTTCCTAGCTAATAAGCTAGAGGCAAGATGGTAGAGGATAATTTTTTATACATTTTTGTAATCCATTTCTCTAAGACCCCGTTTACGGAGACGGCGTCCCGCATCGCATGTGGCGTGGCATCACGCGGCGCGTCAAATAATGCATTTTAAAATCGCTTCTCCGTAAATGCTCTCACACGACGCCGTCATATGTTTGAATTTAGTGCGAGCCGCGCCGCCCAACGCGTCGCGCGACGGCCCTGCCTTTCCACCAGAGATGAGCGAGGATGCGTAGCGAGGGATGTGTGTAAAACTAAACAATACCAACGCTTAGTTCAAGCTATAAAAATGAAGCGATGTTATTGGCTGGTTTCACACACATCCCTTGCTACGGATCCTCGCTCATCTCTGGTGGAAAGGCAGCCGAAACGAGGCCTAAATTATTCCCATCATCAACATCAGCCTACAGCATTCCACTGCCGGATATCAATCATTTAACTCAGGCTCTCCCGGGCCGCGCCACACCAGCATGTCCTCCGCCTTCCACATCCAATCTGTCCCAGGATCGTCGGTCCTGTCGAATATAGTTGTTTACAAACAATCAGCTTCATACTTTATTATTATATTGTGTGATCATAACTGATAAGGTCTATATTGCCATCTCACATCACCCTACTATAAGGAAAGGGAAAGCTTTGCATTATTATCAATCATCTAGTAATCTAGTCTAAAATTAAATTTCCTTGTTGACACTACTATCTCTCATCATTGTTCTCAGAGTCTTTCCACTCTTTGCCAAACAGAATCTTTATTTAAAACGTTGTTTACAATTAATAAACAGTGTTTACAGTTTATAAACGTATGTTTACATGTCTTTGTCTGTAAACGTGTATGGGTCCACTGACGACATTAGTTTTATTACTTTTTATGGCTATAACTACGGCTATTGATAAGAACGTGTAAATTGGCTTAAATACAGGCGCCGCCGTCGTTAACAGGATGTCTACTGATTAGTTAAATTTAGACATTTTAACAACAATTTACTTATCCTTTCGGTATTTTTCGCCTATATAGCTATAGGTACCTGTTATAGCAACTTACACTACACATTTTCTGTCCACTGTTTAATAAATGGAAAAGGCTAGGCAGTTATTAATTAATAAGTTCATGTCTTTACGACAAATTGTTCGTTCATGAAACAATATGTCGTAAAAACTGATACGTTTTTCTCCACATTAAAAATCAACCATAAGATCGTAGAATTTCGTAAGTAATGTATCATCAATATTCCACCAGTACATTTATTTTTAAATATTATTAATTAATTTAGTTCTATCTATTATGAATCAAAGGCATGCAATAAGAGAGACTACGTCTCAGAATTTTCGCAAACACTTGAATCAGTTTCCCAAGTAAAGTTTCAGCCTAGGCTTTTAATGAATCTAGAATACAGTGGAATATTGTTTGTTGTTGCTGTAGGTCGTTAACAAATAAATTTTGTCAACATAAAAAAAATAATCTCTAGGGTGTACAATAATAAGAAAATATATAAAAAGAATATTCTAATATGGATAGGATAAACGTGTCACATCACAATCTATACTGTATTTATCCATTCCATTTCTCCCCACAGATAGTTGGCTACGCGGTCGTGATCGTGACCTTTGCCCTGCAAGCCCCGGTCCGTTGGTCAGCTGCCCGGTTACACGGAGCGCCCCGGCTCCTGCTCGCTGATGTTTACCATTTTGTCTCCTTCGTGGCGACCGTCAACGTCTGGCGGGGGGTGTGGGGGCTGCTTGATATTTACTTCTTTCCCGGTGAGTTTTACGCAATCTGTGTTAATCAATATTATGATCTTATGGGAAGACCCACCATATCTCTTTATTTAATAGTGGGTCCGTTACCAGACCAGTAGTGCTATTCTGTAAAAATCTCACCGTGATAATTTGGGTGAAGTGAGCTTGTCATTAATGTCAATCCCTCATCAGATGAAAATTTCTCACGGAATGAGCTCACTTCACCTAAGTTATCACGGTGAGAATCTAACAGAATCGACCGGCTGTATTGTCTTACTCTGTTGAAATTGTTGACGTTTACTTGCCACTAGAATTTTAAATCTTGACGTGTAGTTGTGTACACTACGTCTAAGGAAGGCACAGTTTTACATCATATTTGCATAAGGAATCTAGTTTTCAGTCATAAATTATCCGAGTCCTAGACAAGTGATAATGGCTTTCAAAGCGCGTCGTATTTCTACAAAATTTTCAACAGTATTGACTTATGCTGTTACGCTTGTTACTCTGTGCCCGCAGCCATCACTTGAGGCTTAACCTTAAACTCTATAGAGAAAAAAAAACACCCATAAATCTAATACCAAATTCAAATTCTCGTAGAGGGAGAAATCTCATACCATATCTAATGAAACCAATATGCCTTTTACAGATACACCAAAGCTCAGCAACTGGTGTTCTCACATCGTGAGCTTAGTACTCCTCATACTCCTGAACTGCTCCAACTCAGTCATCGTGCGAGGAGTCTATATCGATGCAGAGGAACCAGCAGGAGAATGCGTGGTCTTCCCGTGCCACTATCTCAGGCTCTTCTTCCACAAAGAACGAACCAAGAAGAGACACAGAAGAGCGCTACAAGCTGCAGCAGCTGCTGGAAGAAAGCCAGAAGACGCCAGTCTTCCTCTACAAATACCAGAAGAGAAGGTATAGCCGGAAGAAGGAAGATATGTTCCAGATTAAGTTTGAAGTTGGAACTTTTGTTGTATGATTAGAACCCCCCAGTGATGCAGTGTTAGTTTCTGAAGTGACTGAGGATAAACGATTAGCTAGGGATGCAAGTACAAAAGGAAATTTTAAAGTGACTCCCAATTATCGTAATGTATTGGGAATTAAGCATAAGCAGCTATCTACTAATGTAATCTTAGCCCTACACTTGGATATAATAAGCATCTCAAGCATATTGACGATTGTGAAAGACGTAGTAGAAAATTTCGTAGCAAAAATCGTAGCACCGTAGCCGCGTAGACTTAATATGGATTTTTGAGTGTTTTAAAAGAGAATGTATATTAATGGCGAAATGTTCTGCTGTCACTCTGGTTATCTTAAAACTATTATGATGCATTATAGTATCTTTAGATTTTAAGTTCAAATTATGTCTGAAAATCATCGCTACGCCAGGAAAATCTTGATTTCAAACTTTCTTAAACTCAGCGCTGTAGCTTCGAACAAAAAATATTATTTTTTAATGTTGTACAAAATGTTGTTGTTTTTTCTACTATTAGGAAGAGTTGTTGGATTATAATGCCAATGATCAATGTTTTAAAATTAAGCTGTACTTTAGTAGGTGCGCACACTTTACTACGTAGCTAAGAAACCTAATTCTAATATGTTTCCTTTTTTTTTAATTTACTTTCTGCCTTTAAAACAATTATAGTGTGCGCATGCTCTTAAATAAAACTACCTCTTCCTTCATCTTCTTGTGTTTTATAAGATTCTCCTTTTATCATTCTATACAGTTTTTTTTTATTATATTCCCTTTTTTCCTAAATATAAATACTTAAAAATATAAAATAATTAATAGTTTTGTATGTTGCTAAAATGTTTTCAAGTTCTTTAGTACCTAATTGTCGTATCATTGTGAATTTGTCTGGAGAATCTTCACTGTGTTTCACTTTCTAACCCCTAAGCTTAATTTAAAATAAGTTTTTGTTCTAAGTCAAACTATTAAAGTCTTTACTAGTTTGTAAAAGCAAAATATGTAAATATATTACAATAATGTTTTAAGCACTAAGTTATTATAAGTAACTGTTGAACGATACATAATAAACGTATTGCTATTTTATCTGTTGTTTTATTTATAACTTTAGTTAGTGAATTAAATCGTTTACGACGATTTATTACGTAAAATGACGGCGGTGGAGAAGAAAGCGCGGTGTGTGGCGCGATATCTCACATTGCTGTGGTAAAGGAGGTAAATAGAACTCCAAGAATTATAAGAAATCTGTACTTGAAATAAGGGCAGAAACGAAAAGCTCCCAATACTCAGGATTTGAAAGCCAATGAAAAACAAGCTTTAAGTAAGTGCCAAAAAGTAAAACTATTTTTTTTATTGCCGAATGGGGCCTTTCTTAACCTCGATCGCGCCTAATGGAAAGCGATGGATGAGGTATATGATGGAACGAGCGTGCCCAGAAGATGTCTAAGGCACTGGAACTCCCACAAAACAGCAGGCTGCTTGTCGCCGGACTCCGGTGGGAGGGTGGTCGCAAACCAGACGGACGTTAGCCCTACCACTACAAAGATCATTAGATCTAAAAATAAATCAATGACTACAGCAGGATAGACTGAAAACGTCCACTTCTACGCATGCCAATTACGCATTTTTTTTTTTACAAAAGTCTTTTACTTAAAGATGATTGAAAGATTTATTAAAAAGATTGAAAGATAGATTACAGTTTTCTATTGATAAAACTGAAAAATGTAAGGATTGGAATCTTTAGTCTGCTTTGATATAACTAAAGCAATTGACACAGTGTTTGTGTTTATCCAACATAATCTAAAGAATTAAAGTTAAGCTACAATTAATCATTATTGGTAATGTTTATTTTTATTTTTGTAGAGATAAGGGCTGTAATCATGTTGAGTTTTCAGACCAGCGATTATAACATTCTTATCTAACGCAAAGAGTATTACGCAGGGCAGTATTCTGGGTCCAGCCTCACTATCACACTAAGTACTGTGTTCCTTATGCTGCTATTTCTAAAAATGGATAATTTAACATAGTCAAACAATCACTTCCCTGTTGTATGGTTATATTTCACAGGCAGTAAAATAAAAATATATCGATAGTGGGTCTACTGATCTACTAACATTAAAAGACTCCAATCTGGAATAAATGAAATTAAGCTCTAATATTCACCCCAAACTTTTGTCGAATCATGTTTTTTATCGAATAAGGTTATATCAACAGAATTACAGACACAATGCCTATTTATCCTTTAAGCAAATAAAGATAAACAGCAATAAATTCCTCATTCATCTCATTAATAACGTCGCTACACTTTCATTGAAAAAACCGCAATCTCCATTCAATTAAAAACACTCAATCAATAAACTTTATTGAATTAAATGCGAGTAGAACCAGTACATGCGAACTATCTGGCAATTATTCACAATTATAATAATTAACGAGTCTCTGGTCGGTGAAAACAGAAATACTTCCCCGACAGTCTATTAATATCCTTTGGAAGAAAACCAGGGGTCCTTGCCCTTAATAAACCTTATGCATGCAACCCTGCCATTGCTGTGACTCTTATAATGACGGCGACAAGGTTGATAATATTGTGGAGTGGATGTAAGTCCGCAGTTTCATTGAGACTACAATGCTAATTTATATTATCGCAGAGGTTACATGTTTTATGGCAAATTCATAGGTCTGCTTTAGTTTTGCAGCTGGGTTTTCTTAGAAGAACTTCAAAGCTAGGAGTAAGGCATCCCCATTAAACTTGGCAGCCAAAGTCTTGGTTAATCACTAGTCTGATTCACGTCACGAAGATTCTGGCTTTCAAGTGTTGTGATGATTTAATAGAGTGATGTGGTTTTCACGATCACAATCTACCGCCTTGCCTACCGATTTTTTTGAGTAGTAACTGTGACCATACCAATGTTATCGTAGGCTGCTTGGCATCCGTAACCAATTTGATGCCTCGAATTAATTTACAAGAATACATTTCATATCCAAAGAAAGATTACCAAAAGCTTGTGTCATGATTCTCGTAAAAGGCCTATGTCTTGCTAACAGGCGTACAACAAAGAATCCACCAACCGTAGAAACCTAAACCCACTGCATAGCATACAAATACGTGCTTCCTGGCTCGGCATGCTGTGCTGGCGCTGCTGCTGCGGCTGCTGAAAACCTCAAGCGGCGAAAATATAATAACCTTATCGGAAATTATATTTTCGAGCCGTTTGGGGTTGAAACCCTCGGGCCGTGGGGTCCGAGTGCTCATGGTCTTTTTAAAGAAATTTCAAAACGGCTGGTTGACACTTCCCGTGACCCAAGGGCTGGCTTTTACCTTGGCCAAAGGCTAAGCATTGCCATACAACGTGGCAATGCCGCCAGTCTCTTGGGAACATTACCAGTCGACAGCGATGCGGATGAATTTTTCGACGCTATATTTTAGTTTCTGTATAGTTTTAGTTAAGTTAGGATTTAATTTTGTAATTTTTAGTATTAGATATACATAGATATTATATTTGTATAGCTTTTAATTGATTAAATAAAAATACGTGCTATTATAAAAACTTTATAACAAAAAAAAAACGAATTCCAAAAAAAACACTAGAAAGTGAAAAATAACTTTAATTTCGGAAGTCGTTGTCTTTGGATCAGTATTTTATTTTTTTGCCACCGACTTCCGAAATTAAAGTTATTTTCATTTTGTAGTGTTTTTTTTGGAAGTCGGTATTTTGTGTTAAAAAGTTTTTATTTCTCGCTTTTTAGTGGGTGTGCTTGTAATGTATCTAAGTTACAATAGCCTAGTGTCAAAGTTGACACTAGGCTATTGAGAAAAGGCGATGAGCAAGTGCTCATCGCCTTTTACAAAATATTGGTTTTCCCGATGCTGGAACGTTAATTGTTGAAGAGTTCTCCTGGTCAACCTCACCATTTCATCATTCGCATTGTGACGAGCATAAATTACTTAGCAACCATATTAAAGTAATCTAATCGCAACCCGTGAAATACTTATTATTGAGTAGTTCCGGTGGCCATCTGTGGTCTTCATCATCAGTTCCACTTCACCAAATGGTGCTTTCCTTTCCTTTGCAAATGGACGAGTTACTATAAAAATACCCAAATTGCTATACGTGTGCCTATAATATTTGAAGAGTTCCTTCGATTTCTCCAGGATTCCATCATCAGATACTGACCTGATGACAATGGGACCAATCTGAAAATATATCCTATCAAATAAAAAATAAAAAAATCCAAATCGGTTTATAAATGAGGGCGTACTGAGGTAACAAACATAAAAAAAAACAACCGAATTAAGAACCTCCTACTTTTTTTGAAGTCGGTTAATAATGAGATTCATGGAACCACAAAAGATATATATGCTAATCGATATAATATTCCAAATGTATCCAGACACTAATTAATCTGTATATTTCCACAAACAAACACGCGTATCGACTATCTTACGAGTACATACACAGTGTACCTACCACGTCGTGGTTTGTGTAGTAAATATTGTATTATTAATATTATTTACGATATTCTCTTTATCTGGAGACATAATGCTCGCGCGCACAAAAGCCGCAGACAATGTTAATGTCTGAACACGTATGTAACTCATTGCTTAGATGTACACTAAGTTTGCGTGGGTTTGTTCGTTTTATGGTTTTTCTGTACGAGACCAAACATACAATAAAATATGAGACAGAGGACAATAGGGATGACGACACCCTTTTCTTTCTTCGTCTATCAGGTAGATTATTAAAAAGTATTGGGCACGTATTTTTTCTTTTTTCAAATAATCAAAACATTACACAGATATATTGATTTGAAATGTCGCACGACGTCACATGTTGGTACAATTTTTACCTACACGTGACGTCACGAGCCCCCACTCCCAAACTTTGACACGCTTTATCTTTGTAATTTTTTGGTTGATTGACACAAGAAAAAATATGTGTCCATTATTTTTTAATAATCTAACTGAAGGACCAAATAGAATTTCGTTCACTTTACCCCGTCGTCATCCCTATTGAGATAGAGGCAGTACAATAATGATGGTGATTATGATAAGGTAGGACAATTGGCCTTAACAGCCAGGTAGAATATTTATTATATAGAAGACAAAACGTTTGAGAAACCAGCCGGGGGCGCGGGGGTGAGTGAGACGGCTTATGCAGTAACTGTAAAATCCGTAATAACAAATTTCACAGGATCTTAGTAAGAAGAGGCTAGGAGTAGAAAAGGAAGTGATGACAGTGAACATAAACATAATATCTTATATTGATAAGAAACTGGCATACTATTGTAAAAGACTTTAAGAACAAACTTATCAAATTAAACAAATCATCTGCCTAGCCTTTTCCCAACAATGTTGGGGTTGGCTTCCAGTCTAACCGGATGCAGCTGAATACCAGTATTTTACATGGAGCGACTGCCTATCTGACCTCCACAACCCAGTTACTGGGTAATACGATACCCCTTGGTAAGAGTGGTTGTCAGACTTTCGGGCTTCTGACTACCCGTAACGACTGTCAAAGATCCACGAATGACAGCCGGGACCAACAGCTTAACGTGCTTTCCGAGGCACGGAGGGGTCTCAGTATGTAAAGATGGTCACCCATCCATAGACCAACCGCGGCAAGCGTAGCTTAACCTGATTGATCGACCTGTGCGGCTGTTATTATTTAGCCACGGACCCCTAACAAATTAAACAAATCAGCTTCGAAAACGAAATACCTAAGTAGTAGTAACGGCTTGTTAGTATTTCAAGCACACAAATGTACGCCAGCACATCAAGCTACTACAATCTGTCAAATTTCTTTAATAGATTTTCAATTTTATCGCGAAAGCATTAGATTCAAAGTTGATTGGGAAAATTTGACAGTTTCGGGTAGTGGGACATGGAATCAGTTTGTAGTCAAGTGATTCAGTTTGTAGTTGAAGAATCAATTACCGGAAGAAACAACATCACACTTTCACAGATTTACATTTATTGTACAAAAACACCTTATAATTAAAAACATTACAAAATAATAGCTAATTATCACTAAATACTAGAACCGTATAGTGAAGTCGGTGTAAGCGATCTTGGCGACATACTCCCAGTTGGTGAGATCACACTTCTCTATCTTGCAGCCAGGAGACCCGGTGGTGCTGAGCCAGTTAATCCTGAAATCCGAGAAAATATCTTTTATTTTAAGTTTTGCTCCAAAGGCTAAGCATTGCCATACAACGTGGTAATGCCGCCAGTCGACAGCGATGCGGATGAATTTTTCGACGCTATATTTTAGTTTCTGTATAGTTTTAGTTAAGTTAGGATTTAATTTTGTTACTTTTAGTATTAATTCAATATATAATATTATGTTTTTTATTAATGAATATAATATCGAGTTTTACTTTGGACAAGATGTTCAATGCAATGTCATCGAACAACAAGTCTAGTGCATTCATTTTCCATATACGTTAGCAGCATATTATTAGCATTTTAGCGAGTAGCATAATCAACCTAAGTATAATTTTCCTACTGCTGGGACACAGGCCTAATCGAGTGGGCTATAATTGCGCGGGCCCAGTGCGGGATGGTAGATGTCACATATCTTCGAATTTTTTGTTCTAGGACATGCCGGTTCCCTCCACCTGTTTTCCTTGGCCGTTTTGAGAGCAGTTGTGATAAAATTATTTACCTTTCTTTTCAATGATTGTCAAGGTAAATGTCGAAAGAGTTTTATTTAGTAAAGCAACAGTATACCAATAGGTCGTGTCCCCTTCACAAGGTACGTTTACGTACAAGAATAATAACACATTTCTTTATAATAAATGCCACAACTGAAGGCTAAGTGTTTATTAAAGATGATCATAAACTCCGAGAGATGGCCTGAGTCCCAGAAGTGGGAACATTATAGGCTGATTATGCTTTTGCTATAAACTTTTCAGGTAAACTGTACTTAGACCATCTATTTATATGTATAATATATACTTATGAGCGTTAGAACATCTATCTAAAACCAAAGTAGCTATACCTACTTAACAAGACCCTTGTCTGAAAGTATGACCTAAAGTTAATCCATAAAAAATGGGATAGGTTTCTAGATCAACACTGACCCTATTTTTACAAAAAGTTCTCTTCTTTGGCACTGATCTACATGATGAATAACTATAGGTAGGTTTGCTTTTGACATTGACTTGGTGCACACACTCGTCAGACTATATCAATCGGAATAAGTACTAGCCTATCATCATTTGGATATCATCCAAACTATTTAATTCATATAGATATTTATAGGTAATCAATACTTTCATTAATAATTTCAATGAAAATAAACATTACGAGAGATCCAATTGGTCGTTCGTCAGAAATTATAATCAATCTAAAACAAATATCATGGATTGGGCAGTTAGTTCAGCCATCGATCAGCATTCAAGAGCCATACCCTTTTAATGATGAGGAACCGATGCAAAATATCACCGCGGGACCTAAAAAAGTACCTTGAGGTACTCCGAACTTCATTAGTTGGTATTTTCGTTTGTAACCGAAGTCTAATTATGAAATTTCGAATGTAGGATAATCTTAAATACTCTAATTACTCCGATTTTATTCTAGTTTCTGGTTCTCAATCTGGTCGACCAAATGGTGAAGATCAAATCGAAATGGTGAAGATCAAACAGTGTCGAAAGTTATAGCCCTTTCAGTAAATACTAACATATGGTCCAGTTGTGCCTTCGTGCCTTGTATTTTCCCGACAATGGTGCCCTTCTTGGAGTTCTTCACCCAACCTCCAACGCGCAGTTGTTCTGCTACCTCCTTACAAAACTTTGTGAAATAGCAACCTGATGGACAAACAAATCAATGAGTTTACATAACATAACATCACGCCTGTAATGCCGGAAGGGTTAAGCAGAGATGTACCTATATACAGTAGGTGTATCTATCAAAGAGTTTCTTAGCACAATATTTAAAAAAATGGGGAAAGAACCTGTTTGTAAATATGAAACTTGCGAGACCACCATTGACATAAACGGCTGGAACAGCCAACAGTCATAGCCAATTATTCTTATTCTCTGTTTACTAACACAAAAGTTGCTGCTTGATTGATTGTTGCTTGTACGGAAAACCAAACGTCTAACGCACAAAGTAAACTATTTTTTAATAAGCTTAAACGTAAATGTTAATCCTTTGATCCAATCAGCAGTGATTACTAACATTTCGAGACATCTAAATGCATACTTATAACAATTATTTATTTTCAAACAAGATAATATTTACAGAATGCTAACAGATAAGTTTGTCAGCTTATATTTATTATGACATTGATAATAATAATCATAATTGATTTATTCTTCTCAATTATGATTATTTTCACATTCCAAAAAATAATTGGTTTGTCCCATATCACTATTAAAGTTGTGTTTCGTTCCAAATTGCAAGTACTTTAAAGGTACAGTCAACAATATAAAAGAAGAAACTGACTGAATGACTGACTAACATATCAACGCACAGCCGATACTACTGGGACTAGGAATGTGAAATTTTGCACACGGCTTTCTTTTATAATGTAGGGGAGCACTAAGAAGGGATTTTTGGAAATTCAACCTTTAAGGGGGTGAAAAGAGGGGATTTTGTTTGTATGTCAATTTTATTCCTTGAGTTAATAAACCATTATGAAGCTTGGCATTTTTTGTTTTTCTAAACTGGGGTAGTTTAAAGGGGGATTGGGGTGTGTCAAAAATTTTATGGAAGAATTTTAACGCGCGGTATTTAAGAATAACGTGTATCAGAGTTATTCGAAAATCTACCCCTAATGGGGTGAAAAAGGGTAGTTCATTGCTTCGGCTTCTAATAGAAGCGTGTGTAGCAGTTCTTCTCGTGGGGCTTTTTCTCTTAAAGTCACCCGAAGGGCTGTCTTCACAGAGCGTATGAGCCTCTCCCAACATCCAACCATAAAATGCGACGCAGGTGGAATGAAGCTCCATTCAGTTTGATTATTGGCAACACAATCTTGCACAGCATCGCAAAAAAAATCAGTTAACTGACGGTTTGCCCCAATAAAAGAGGTGCCGATAACTGACAGGATTTTTCATGGAACAACTCGACGAGCCATAAACCGACGTAAGCAGGAGATGCCGGAGTCCGCAGAAAGGCTGGCTACAATCTCTAGATGCACCGCTCGCGTTATCAAACATGTAATCAGTGCCACCCATCGCATCTGCGACGACCAATAGACACCAACGTTGGTAAATGGACGACTGTAACAATCGAGTCTTACGAGTACATCAGGCAAATCGCCTGTAGCTGGCGTTTGAGGTACTTATTGCTTTTCGTTTCTTTCTTTTTTATGTTTTGTAGTGATAATTGTATTTTTTTATGTATTTTCTGGTGTACAATAAAGTATATAGGTATAAATAAATAAATAATAGTAGAAGTAGCAAAGTTTGTGGACATAAAAGTGGGAACGTAGGTAGAATGGACATGAGGAAGATGCGCATGGGCTATGAGAGCAAACATAGTGCAACATGTTTGCTGTTGTGGCTAATTTCACGTCCCAATCGCTCATTGACATCGACCTACATGCGACTGCTCTAATTATAAACAGTTGACTGATTAGCTCTTTCTTTAGATCAGCTGTCAATGTCGATTCATTGAATATTTATTAAACGGTTTGATCATATTATCCCCCAACTTGTTCTTTTTGTTTTGTGTTTTTGTTCTCTACGCCATGTTTACCGCAAATAAAGTAAGTATTTTCTTTTGTTCAAACTGAATTTGAAATAATTTTCTACAAAGAAGAGTTGATCTAAAAGCCTCATTTTTCTGGAGAATTTAGGTAAAATCTCGAATGCAATCGTACCAACTTTAAACACGACGTAATAAAAATATTAATTAGACACCATTTGAAGTCGAATTTAAACCTCTTCAACCCCAGAATCATTAAGTAGGTACCTACTATGGTGTGGTGTATAACTTTCAATATAAAAATAGTAACCATCGCTAACCTTGCACCTGTCCGTAGACCTCAAATTCCACAGCAGCCAAAGCATTGGGATCATCTGCACCCATTACAGAAAATGTCAAACCTCTTTTATTTAATCACAATATTTAAAAATTAAAACTAAAAAAAACACGCTCAGCTGCACTGAAAAAACGAGACTTCTTTTCACGATACAGTATCGCGCCCAAACTATTGAAATCCGCCCGCCCAAGTGCCAATAGTTCGCCAACCGCCCTAGTTTATCTACCCATATTTATTTACAGATTCAAGTGCACGTATTCGATATTTATGGTGATTGTAAAATACATATTTTACTATGATGTTTGAATCAAAATATTTATTATAATTGGGATAGGCATCTAAGGTTGACAGATGTTTAAGGGGAATACATGACCTAAAGCGCGGTCTGCATAGAAAAGATAATTTATTACAAAATATGAAGCAATTATCTATTTACAAAAAATGTATTGTTTGGACTAAAAAATTAAAACAATAGTGCTTTAGTATGTTGCTTTTAGAATAATCTGACAAAAATCAAAATGATTGTATGTATATAAGTATGGTTTTTATTGTAAAAAGAAAGTTTTTAGAGGTATCTTCATGGTTTTTTTCTATCGTATCAAATTAGTTGTATTATGTTTTCAACACTATCTACCTACCATATATCCTGAAGAATATCATATTTTTTTCTGATTTTGTTTACTGTAGTCGATCATATAGGTACCTACTTTTAGGAATGATAAAACTTGCGTTTTTTGCGTTTAGGTCCTGAAGTTCAGCTGCATATGCAGTAAGAAAAATAAGGCAGTTGACAGATATAGCCACAGCTAGGTTAGTATACTTTGCTTATTTCCACAGTATTATGTCTTATGGTGTTCTGCTGTGGGGATCGGCAGCTGACGTAGATTCAATTTTCATTTTACAAAAGAGGGCAATCCGCGCAATATATAAAATGGGTCCTCGCGAGTCTCTTAGAAACAAATTGAAAGAAATTGATATACTAACTCTGCCTTCTCTTTACATTTTAGAAAGTATTTTGTATGTTCGCAAAAACTTAGGACTTTTCAAAATAAGAAGCGATTTCCATTATATAAATACACGCAGTAAAAATGAAATTGTGATACCTAAATTTAGACTAACTAAAACTAGCAAGTCATTTCTTGTAAACAGCATCCGTTTTTATAACAAGTTGCCAAAGTCGGTTCCAGAACTTAGCGATGGAAATTTCAAAACCCTCATCAAACGAGTCCTTATCAAAAAAACATATTATAAGATTAAAGACTGCGTTGAAGACAAGGTAGTTTGGCAATAATTCCTTCTGCACATGTGGCTTCCCTGGCACCTCTTTGACGGCATTAAGTTCTACGTAGGTAAATGTCTATTAACTGCTCTCAAATTACGATGTTTATTTTTTATTTGTACATACTTCTATGACATAATCTTTTTATTATTTGACATTATATTATACAGACAATTTTAATTTTTCACCTCTTTTTTTAGTTGAAATGGCAATCATATCTCTTGGTTTTAGTAGATTTTTATATTTTGTTTATCCTTTTGATACATCCTTATTTTGTAAATGTGAGGACTTTGTAAGCCTTGTAGACTTTAGATCTGTAGACCATTTTTTATTTTATCAAGTAAGTACCTGGTACTTGTTGACAGGCCTACGCTGTCCTCCCATACCTACTGTAACTCGAAAACATTGTAAAAGCCAATTATTTTTAAAAGAGTAACCATGGAGTTTCTTGCCGGTTCTTCTCCATAGGAAACGACCAATTGGAACCGTGCACCTAGCTTCTGACGTTTCATAAGTGCCCATGTTGATTTATGTGAAATAAAAATATTTTGATTTTGATTTTTTTATTTTTAGTCCTCTTAAATAAATAAAATATAAAATGCGTGATGAAATGATTTTGTTTAAGTTATGGGTTGGCAAACTGTCTGACATGCTGTAAGTAAATTGGTCTTAACAACCTTACGAACACCTGCAACATCTAGTGGATTACTGGACCCGCGGGTCCAGTTCGAGTGGGTCCAGTTGACCAAAGACTCATTGCTTCACTGGTTTTTACAGTTCATCCTCAAGTAGTCTATAACCGCGGCCACCATCATGAAATTGAAACAAAGCATTGTCTTTAGGAGGTGGAAAATATGGTAGACCTACCACCTACCTTTCTATCGCGAGGAGGTAAAGAGTACCTAACTAACTCTTTCCTAAGAAACTCTCTCGACTATTTACCATTACCTAGGTAACCTAGTTACCATTAGGTCCTCAGGGATGTGCCTTACAGGCGTTGCACGGTGGGGGTTCCGGAATTGGTCTTTTAAGAGGAACCGGGACCACCCCTATGTGCTGATGGTGATCACCGGGGTGGTTTTAGTGGGGTAAAAATCCCACACTCCCCGACCTCCCTCCCCGGGTGCCTTTTCAATGTATCTCCCGGAAAAAAGGTACCATTAGGTACCAATAAAATATTGTAATATTATTGCTGCTTTATTGAAGTAAACCACTTTTGGTTATACTAGTAAGACAGCAAAAGCATAGGTATATTAGGTACCTATGCATTTGTGCACATAAACTGCAAAAACATCCCTGCATAGAAATGCCTATATGTTTTATTTCTGTAAATTATTAGTAACACCGCCCATTGTGTCACCCATTGTAGGATTTCTATATTTATGTCTGTAATGTAAGTATATGGTGTACAGACGCCAGCACATAATCAAGCTACCCGAAACTGTCAAATTTTCCCAATCAACTTTGAACCTTATGCTTTAACGATAAAGTTGAAAATCTATTAAAGAAATTTTACAGATTGTAGTAACTTGATGTGCTGGCGTCTGTACATAATAAAGAGTATTCTATTCTATTATTATTTTCTGACTCCATAAATTACTCATTATTTATTTTTGCTAAGACAGTATCTCTCGTCAATACGCCAACAAAATCCCATCATCAAATCCCCTGTAACACAAACATAAACCGGTCACTCAAGAAGGAAGCTCCCCCCCTCATGGCCAGGACCTGGAGTGGACGGTTCCGCTGGCAATTACAAATTATATGATTGCCCATTGATTGCACTAACAGTTTCCTAATAAACTGTGCCGGTGACGCTCAGGGAATGTGGGTGAAGGATTTAGTTTAGACGCGAGTGGGGCGGCAGATTTTATTATATCTACCTACTTGTAGTTTCTGGTACTGTCCTTAAAATGCCAGTCCGGCACCCTACTCACACACCCCTGTATAACACACTATCAATCTCAATTTGAATCATTTTGAAGGATATTGCTAATCCATTGCTTCATGTGTTCGAAATATTTGTCTACTCAACAGCGTAAATAACGCAATGAATGTAGTGGAACTGTCGAAATGAAAGCCATTGCTACTGATAGTGTGAAAACTTGCGACTCAGTTTAGGACAATCGCTGTCAGCAGATGGCACGGCCTAAACTGAATCGTTAAACTGACGTCATGGTCCGAATTAGAAGAACAGTTCAGTTTAGGTCCTAAAATGGATCGCGTTAAGAGCCTGTGGTAGGCCTCCAGGTGTGTGTAAGATCGAATGCGTCCTAATTAAAAATGTTCTAAAAACTCATACCAGAATATCGCAGGACAGAGGAACGCAAGCGTTCTACTTCTATTGCGTCGTTATTATGGCAGCAGTGTGTAACTTCGTGGCCGTCCTAATACAAAATGTACTGAATACTGATATCGCAATAACGCATCCGATATTATCGAACGATAATATTGCGCCTGTGAGGGAGAGCCTTTATTTCAAACCAGCTTCTGCCCGCGGCTTGGCTTGCGTGTATGTCGGAAATTGTCCCACGCGAACATGCTACCGGGACAAAAAGTAAGTACTTACTTCCCCAGGATGCCATCTGTCTCCTTGCCAAATTTCATCGAAATCCGTTCAGTGGTTTAGGCGTGGTAACACACAGGGTTACTTTCGAATTTATGGTTACAGCCACTTCTGAATTGTCAAGGGGTCGGTAGTCAGGAAGATGAAGCAACTAGCTTCCCCATGGCCCATTCCAAAGCATAGTAGGTTCCTATGGAGAAGAACGGGCAAGAAACTCCACGTTTAGGACTCAGGCCTCCTCAGCGTGAGTGGACCTCAAAGACTAGGTAGGTATATTCTCTTTGGTGGGCCTCAATCCACCATGCAGGCCTAGCGCGTGTTGGTGGGTACCACATGTCTATCTTCTCAAGATATTTTCTCTTATCGTTTTGAGAGCAGTAGTGATGAAAATAAATTGCACAAAGTGATTGATGTCTTGTGTCCTTATTGGGTTCGAACCCGCGAACGTTCGAGGGACTTTCAGCATTTAACCTATCTACCTTCTGAAATTACAAGGCTTTCATTTAATATTATTTAGTATTTACATAAAATATTGTCGTGTCAATGTTTAAAATCTAAAAGAAGCAGGGGCGGAAAGTACCGGGAACGTTTTTCATGTCACCTATAACTCTACTAAATCTAAAATGTTACCTATTCCCTCGGTCTATGCCTATTCCCTATTCCCTTCATAAGTTGTGGCAGCACGTGTTTTTTTATATTGTCGGTTTATGATGTCACCCACCCCCGTCAAATTGCGAAAATAATCAGCCCCTGCAGTCTCGACATTAGACAGCGACAAAAATCGGTCGCTAAGTCGTATCGTTGTCAAATTCCTTTAATAGATTTTCAACTTTATTTCGAAAGCATAAGGTTGAAAATGTATTAAAGAAATTTGACTTCGATTAGACTTAACGACCGATTTTTGTCGTTATATTTGTCGAGACTTCAGGGCCTGCAGTTGTCAATTGTCATTCACTTGTGGATACTTGTGAATGCTACACCTTTTCTCGTTGTTCTTGCTGAATTTTCGTGGTTTAGTTGTTATTTGTTTCATTTCATCCAAGCATGATGACGAGTAGATAGATAGAATGCTTTATTGCATGCCATACATTGTTACTTACAAAAAAAGCGCTTACATTAGGTATTTATTAAAATTGTTTGAACTTAACTTGAAAATAAAAGGTTTCGTACTCCTGCTTCAGCGAGCCTCTTTTTTCTAATCTAATAATAAATGGAGTTATATGTATATATACTTACTTACGAAGTGGTCTATCGTAGATATACGAAATTTATCGTCAATACTAATAAAATACTAGAAAGCCAAACTATACTTTGGAATAACTACCTAGTAGGTATAAGTAAGTCTATCTACTTAGGTACTACTAACCATGACAATAAGTCTGACATTGCAAATGAGATTTCTACTACGATCACGAATAAAATTATAATGCTTAATTTAAGGGGATGTCGACTACCGTGAATGTATTATATTCCCGTTCTTTTTCTTCGTCGTGTCGACGGCACGACAGTGAGTTAGATTTTGTTGGCCCAAAACTTCGCCACATCCACGGCATCGCATATTCCCGTAAAAATGTGTTTACCAACGGCATGGATGCCAGAACTATCTGCTCCCCGATCTAGTTGTTATGGAATTATCGTAATCACAATCCTCATTGGTCTCACTAGCTCCTGACATTTAATATTGAACCTTGTATCGTAAATGCCACTTTGCTATAGTTTTTTTTGCAGGCGTTTCATGCAACTTGGATTTCTTTGCCGCTCGTTGATGAATACATTCTCATTTAAAATAATGCTCATATTACTTCCCAAATAAATGTAAAATACTGGGATTCAAAATTATTTTTACGAGCAATAAAATGTTGAATGTATTCGATCAGAAACTTTTAGATTTACGTGTATCCGAACGGTGCACCTATCAAGAGTGTCAGCTGACAGATCGAAACATACAACTATATATAAACCGCCTAATTCGACCTTATGTAAAAGCGTTTAAGTTCATTTTACTTTTAGAAGTAACTAAAATAAAATTGTTGATAAGTATCATTTGTGAAGTTTGTAAAATCGGTAGTTTGCACTTTGCTGTTTGTTCGTGATAATTCAGTAAATTTTGTGTGAAGTCCGGAAACCGACGCGCGAATAGTAGTATCGAATTACATTCGTGATCGTATTCCTAGAATAACTTGACTGTTTAACATTCTGTCCGTGTTTATATACAGTTTTAATACTTTTCTAACTCAAAAACACCCTTTTTGTATTAGAATCTTGTGTAAAATGTCTGTCTGTGACAGTGGGGATGCGAAATTAGATGCAGCGGTAAACAGCTGGCTGAAACATGATAAGGTATGTGCTTGAATATTTCATGAATGTATGGAAAATGTAGAGGATGCGGAAATCGTTGTACGGCCTTGACTTGTCACCTCTCGCCTCAGTTAGATTGATGGTCAGTGGGTCAAGTTAGATTAATGTCTTGTAAGACAAATTACAGTCAGAATTTACCTTCTAGATGGTGATATTATGATTGTATAGAAGAAAATTATTGATAAATTATTGCAGATGAATTACTCAACATTATAAAGTATTTTATCACTTATTATAACTTACCTATTATCAAACTAATCCACTTAAACAAAATAAAAGCAATGATTTATAAATTAATTTTGCATGAATTAGTTTACCTATTACTCAAATAGGTATAACATACACATTCAGAGAGTTTTACTTGAATAATATCTTGTATTATTATGCTTCCTTGTCATCTATATATATAAAAGGAGAACTGACTGACTGACATATCAACGCACAGCCCAAACCGCTGGGTCTAGAGATCCCAAATTTGGCACGTACGTTCCTTATGAGGTCTAGGGGTGCACTAAGAAAGGATTTTTCAAAATTCACCCCCTAAGAGGGTGAACGGGGGGAGGGAGGGTGAAATTTCACGCGGACGAAGTCGCGGGAAGAAGCTAGTAGAATTATATTCCCAAAAGTCTTTTTTGTCTTATCCTTACAAGGGGGACAACCAAAGAAACAATGGATGGACTGTGTGAATGATGATATGGTTTGAAAGGGGGTTACTACCGAGACAACGACTAATAGAGAAGTATGGAAGAAAACAATGTGTTGCGTCTAACCCCAAATAAATTGGGATCCATATCCCAATTTATTTGGGGTTGGTGCAACATGTCTCATCATTCTTTGCCATTTAGTCATTGGCAATGCAGGAGAATGATGATTAATAGAATATTTAAAATGTTAAGACACTTCTTGAAAACCAATTTGCAAAGTATTTTATAAATGTTTTTTTTTATTGCTGCTTAGGCCTGCTCTTGACCTCGACCTGCTTTATCAAAATGACTTTCAATTTCATGAACCGTTTATCATTGTTTCGGAGAAAATCATTTTAAAATGTAAAATCACAGAGTCTGGTAAATTGGAAAATTGTAGCTTTACCCCATTACTAATAAACATAATTATTATATCAGATGAATAGTTACACACTGATTTCTCTCTTTCAGTCGTCAGTAATTTTACTTTCGAAAGAAGAAGACAAAGCGTTGTGTAACTTTACAGACGCTATGCAACGTTTATTAGTAAGGGGTTAGCATACAAGATAAATGCTAGCACCCGGTAGCCGCCATTTACAGCTCTCACAGTTTAATATCTTGAAGAATATTGTGTCTCCTATTTATCTACCTATATCTATACTAATAAATAATAAAGCTGAAGAGTTTGTTTGTCCTGGAACTACCAGTCGGATTTGAAAAATTATTTTTGCATTTGATAGCCCAATTCTTGAGGAAGGCTATAGACTACGTACAATCACGCTAAGACACTTAGGAGCCGAGCAAAGACAAAAAAAGACAGTAAGAACACAGTAATAGCGCGGGCAGGCGATACAAAGCGACGGGATTGGTAGGGGAACATGTAATTTCATGCGGACGAGATGCAAGAGTCTTTTCATAATATTTCATGATTTAAAAATCATAAATTAAAATATTTTATTTCACATTTAACAAACATGGGCACTTACAAAAGTAATATCAGAAGCTAGGTGCACGGTTCCAAATGGTCATTTCCTATGGTGAAGAGCAGTGAAGAAACTCCACTGTTAGTTTCCAGTTGTCGGATAAAAGATAATTATTTATCACTATCTATACTTATATAAAATTCAAAGTCCTGACTGATTGATACTATTATATTAATGCACAGCCTAAACCGCTGGTCCTAGAGACATGACATTTGGAGGGTATGTTCTTTGTGCAGAGTGAGAAAGGGTTTTTCGAAATTCCACCCCTAAGAGGGTGAATGGGGGGAGGGTGAAATTTCACGCGGAAAAAGTCGCGGGCAGAAGCTAGTCAGGTCATATATCTTCTGAAGACATAAAATTAGAGTCACATGACCTGTCATGACTGATTAGCTTACAAATAGACTAGACTGTCATTTAGGTTTTGCCTAGTGTTCGTGAAAACGATCATTTCTACTAACATTAATCCTGAAAACTTTGTGCAGAACCCAACAACCCGCAATGAGGTTCTCGACGACATCTCAAACGCGCGCTGGGACAAGCTGCGCGGCTGTATGCTGGACCGCCTCAAGTTCGGCACGGCGGGGCTGCGCGCACGCATGGGCGCCGGCTACAAGGCTATGAACGATGTCGTTGTACTGCAGACTGCACAGGTTTGTTATATTCTTTAATAGAAATATTTTAGTGTAGCAACCCATAGTATAATGGGGTGTGAAGGTCCGTGCCAAACCTACTGTAGAGCGCCATTTTTTTTTTCAAAATTGCAGCTACTTTTGAGAACTATATAAATCGATAGCTGTCATCAATGCAAAAAGAAAACGTAATAAGACCAAACCCCGTAAAGTGTTACGTTTCCGAGATATTAACGTTCAAAGTTGATCACGTGACAGCCATATTTTTTTAAAGGACCATGGGCAAATTAGTATGGAACCTGGACCAAAATCTCAACAGTGATGAAACTTATGCCATTTGAAAACTTTTATGGTATTATTTCATTTATACCATGGCAGCTAGGTCGAAATCGTGCGCGAACATGGTGTTTTGGAACATGGTGTTTGGGCAGTAGTAGGTAGGTACTAATATCGTGTTCTATATTTTAAATTAAAAAAAAACATCATGTTTGAATGTTAAGGAATTGGTTAACATTTATTTTGGTTTACTTAGATTTTTATCGACACTTTTTAAATAAAAATATATTTTTGAGTAGATACCTAATATACAGACAATAATAGTCCAAAAAATCTTAAAATAGATTTTGGTACAATACTTCGTATTTTATATGTTTTTCTTTCTCTATCAGTGTAAACTCTATAAAGCGACCCTTTAGGGATTGTGTATTTTATGGCGTTATTAAGAGTTGTCGTTAAATGGAGGGAAGAAAAATCAATATTATTTTACATAATAACGTATAGACAATGCTTATCAGCCTAACGACACACGACAGTCTAGCGACAACAAACACAGGAACGAATTTCTTAGAATCTTCGGTACGTACATAATATGATACCGCTAGTCGAGGAAAATACGTGCTAGACAATAAAGCAACAAAAGAACGTACACAGCTGCAGTTCTTATTAATTTCGGCAACTTAGAAAGTACTGTTTATTGCCACTGCTCGCCTAGTGCCATCTTCACAAAATGTTAGGTATAATTTGATCTGTGTGATTTTTTTCTAATCACAAGCACTTTTGGCGTTGAGTGTACTTTTAGGTAGAGCGGCTGTCTGTAACGCGACTGATTCGAGAAAAAATCACCTTCAAGAATACAATAGGGCCATACGGATGCTACGCGTAGCGGACATAAAGCGACTCCGTCCTGTTTCTCATTATTGAAAATGTTCCAAAACACCATGTTCGTGCTCGATTTCGACTTGGTTGCCATAGTATGAATTAAATAATACCCCAAAAATTTTCACATGGCATAAGTTTCACACTGTTGAGCGTTGGGTCCAAAATGACTCATGGTCCTTTAAGCAAGTAAAAATAATATTCATGAAAAAAATTTAAACATTCAGTGATTATTTCAAACATCTATATGATAAATGATTTTATTTCTGTAAGTAGGTTTGCACAAACACTTTTACACGTCAATTATATTTTTTTAAACTAGATGAGGTCGGCGTTTCCTATCTGACTACTCTGAGAAGAAAGGCCGAAACAAACTCAGAGGTGACAGTCTCTTTTAAAATCCAGACATAATCTTGGTCAGGGTATATGAAGACCATGTAGATCGATGTCTGAGATGGTCTTTTGAGGAAAGAACCATACAGATTGAGTGGACCTGTCCAGTCAGTCTATGCAACAGGGTGTAAGTATGCAAGTTAAAAAAAAATGGATGTCACGTGATCAACTTTGAACGTTAATAGGTATCTCGGAAACGGGATGCTTTACGGGATTTGGTCATAAATTATGTTTTTGTCAGCTATCGATTTATAAAGGTTTCATGCGTGGCCGCCATTTTGAAAAAAAAAACAAAATGGCGCGACATGTCAGGCAGGCTCCATATAAAAATCTTCAATCTTGGATCTGGATGAAGGCAATAGGCCGAAATTTGAGTGGTACTAGGTGATGGGAGTACAGGCTTGATTATAAACAGGTAGCATCATATCACCATCATCATATAGGGTGTTTGGTAGCTGGATGCAAAGCCTTAAGGGGTGATAGTTAACACCATTTAAAGTAATTTGAGCCATACATGTCTTGGACGAAGTATGTTTTTTTTTTTATATAACTGGAAATTTTTAGTCAACCAATACCAACTTTAACTGGGAAAAAAATAAAAAAACATACTTCGTTTGAGACATATATGGCTCAAAATGCTGTAAATGGTGTCAACTATCACTCCCTTAAAGCTTTGCGTGGCTTTGCACTTAGCTTCCAAACAACCTGTATACTACGAATACCTTTGTCTTTGTTTTTATAGAATGAGTAATATCTACTTTGCTCTAAAAGATCCTACTGTTGAACCTAACGCCGCCATTTACAAATCTATAGGTAACTTTACTTTGTGTGCATATACCTACTGTCGCAATGTAAGTATACGATTGCAGATACACCTCTGTCTGGTTCTGTAGATAAAACAGGCAAGTAATCTAAACGTTCTGAGTAATCATAACGAATCAATGAGCAATCTGACCTTAAGTAAAGTCAACAGATAATGAAAGAGGCGCCATATTAAATCTTCTACCAAATTGTAGCTACGCTAAGGTACACACGGCTACACATCAAGCTATACATTTCCAGTTTTAGCTGAGCTCGCATTGTATAGGTTTTACTTACAATCAGAAGTCAGTTTATACTGGTTATGTATAGCTTGATGTGTAGCCGTGTGTACCTATAACAAAGGAATATGAAACAGAAAACATATGAATGGTGGGGCTTGTGGCTAAGTAATAATTTATTTATTAATTTATTAAATTATTTTTATCCTATGGAACGATTTCAAATACTTACAATGTAAATTGTTTGTGAATAAATAAATTGAATTGAATTGAATATTAACAGGGGCACAGGACCACCTGGCCCGTAATAAATTAATGCTAAATATAAACCATCTACACTCTACACCATAAGTGTTTAAAATTATGCCGGAGTAATGAACAGAATCAAAGTACGAGTTATATCCTAAGTAGTTTAAAGTTCATCGCTACAGGAGGTGATTTAGTTCGATAACATATCGGTGAATGACGAACTTGAACCTAAAACTTCTTAACCTTCCATGAAGATAATGTCTAAACGACGCAGAAGTTGTGTCTGGGGTATGTTTTCCCGAAATTTACTTACGGATGTAAGGTAATTAGTGACCGATACCTAAACACGTGATTGTACTCATGATAACAAACAACTTTTACTATGGGACCAAACCTGAAATCGCGAAAAAAAAATCAGCTGTTCCCTACATTTATGTTCGTATAACTCGTCAAAATGTAGGGAACAGCTGATTTTTTTTGAAAGTTGCCAAATGTTGACATATTAGTGCCCGTGACTGTACAGCTTAACAAAGTACGGTTATTCGCCTGATCCCCTGGTAGGTCGTAGGTTCGAACCCAGACAGGCGCTTTACTTTGTGTAAATTATTTCATCACCACTGCCTTCAAAACGGTGAAGGAAAACATCGTGAGGAAACCGGCATGTCCTAGAAAAAATTTCAAAAAAATCGAAGACATGTGACATCTACCAACCCCTCACTAGGCCCGCGTGGTGGATTACGGCCTATTCGGGATCTCACTGAGAGGAGGCCTGTGTCCCAGTAGTGGGAACATTTTAGGTTGATTATGATTTATAGCCTATGCAGATCGAAAATCATTATTTTTATTTGGATGCTCATAGATTGCGTTTCAATCATTTTAAACATAGCTCTACGTTAGTACATATGTCGGATTATAAGTACCTTACAGGAAATACAATTGGATTAAAGTCATGACTTTGACAATGATGGTACATTAAGATGTAAGATTAGTACAGTTTATGTGGCGGCATTATCTTTTAATAGAACCTAATGATAAATCCAATACAGAACCAGTCAATCTGTTTGTGTTACCTTTTCGATTGTCTGTTTTAAATTGAATGATTTTCATAATAGGCGGTCAGAGGGGCTCTTGGCTAAGAAATAACCGCCGCACGGATCGATCAATCAGGCTAAGCTGCGCTTGCCGCGGTTGGTCCGTAGACGGGTGACCGTCTTTACATACCAAGACCCCTCCGTGCCTCGGAAAGCACGTTAAGCCGTTGGTCCCGGTTCTCGTTCGTGGATCTTTGACAGTCGTTACGGGTCGTTAGAAGCCCGAAAGTCTGACAACCAGTCTTACCAAAAGGTATCGTATTACCCAGTTATTGGGTTGTAGAGATCAGATAGGCAGTCGCTTCATGTAAAAAACTGGTAATTCAGTTGCATCCGGTTAGACTGGAAGTCGAGCCCAACAAGGGAAAAGGCTAGGCAGATGATGATTTCATAATAGGCGGTCTATTACTGTGTAAGGCACCTACTTACTTGATCCGTGGTTTCTTTTGCATCCATTAAAGGAAAATAATAAGCAATAATATTATGCAAAATGTTTTTGTTATTGAGGACGTCCTCGACACTTTGTAGAAACGTCTAATTCTAAACGGTCATGTCGACCAGACAGGCTGCTCCAATAAACACTATTGCATAACTAAGAATGTACTGCTGCGCCGGCGCTCCTTGGCATCATTCATTTTCTCACTTTGTCTCCTTTTATGACAATATTAACTTCGTCGGGGAGTAATTTTTTTGCACTTTATACATATTCATCATCATCATCATCAACTTTTCAGCCGAAAGACGTCCACTGCTGGATATAGGCCTCCCTCAAGCACCTCCACTTCGACCGGTTTTGTGCTTCTCGCATCCAACGAGTTCCTGCGGCCTTCACAAGGTCGTCGGTCCACCTTGTGGGAGGCCTTCCAACGCTACGTCTTCCGGTACGCGGTCGCCTCTGCAGAACCTTTCGGCCCCATCGGCCATCTGTTCTGCGAGCAATGTGCCCTGCCCACTGCCACTTCAGTTTGGCAATTCTTCGGGCTATGTCAGTTACTTTGGTCCCCCTGCGGATCTCTTCATTTCTGATTCGATCACGCAGAGAAACTCCAAGCATAGCCCTCTCCATTGCCCTTTGGGTGACTTTCAGCCTTCTAATAAGGTCCATTGTGAGCGACCTATTATACATATTAGGAAATTAAAAATTCTCGGTATTACACCTTGTATTTCCTGCTAGGTGCTACTAGGACTAGGTTATGATTGTGGTCAGGTTCGCAAAAAATTTCAAATCTATAAATTAATGTTCTTTTGTTTTCAGGGTCTATGCTCTTATTTGAAGAAGGTCTGCAATCCAAGTCAGATCCAGAACGGAGTGGTGATCGGTTTCGATGGGAGATATCACAGCAAAAGGTATGATATTTGGCTTGTCCATTGATTCTTGAATAAAATTTACTTTAAATTAACTTTTAGGACTACCGGTAAGAAATAAAGGTTTATTCAGAATAAAAATTAGTAAAATACAATATAATTATGAATCTTAGATAAAACTAATATTATAAAGAGAAAAGATTTGATTTTTTGTACTTATGTTTGTTTGTTAGACTTTCACACTAAAACGGCTGAACGGATTTGGGTGAAATTTGGCACATGGTTAGACTATGACCTGGATTAGGACATAGAATACTTTTTATCCCGATATTCCCACGGGATCGAGACTTTTGCAGGAGAAAACGCGAGATGCAGCTGTCTTAGATAAATAATGAAGGTATTACAATGTTCAAAGTTTCAGACAATTCAGGCCCAAAGCTACGAGCTCGTTTAAAAAAAGTAGCTAGATATCACTCAGGATAAGCAGTTATTAAAATAATCTCTGTAATCGACTGCTCAGTCGAATCAATATACTTACAGCGTTTATCTATTATTAATAGAACTTTTTGTGCTATGAAGCAGCAACATTGATTATTAAACTGTACATTATAATATATAATAGTCAACTTCAACGTGACGTCACACGAAATTGGTCAGTGACCAATCAGTTAGGCGACTCTTGCGTCACTCACACCACCAACGGGTGGGAGTCGCAAATTGTTATCAACCCAGTTGGTCTTATCCTGATGTCACCGGAGGTCACTTAGAAACAAATATTTGTTAGGAAGAATTGATAGAAGATTGTTTAAGTTAAACTATAACAAGCTAAAACAAGCTTTTGCCCTCTAGGATGAAATATCGAGGCCTGAAGCAGAGTAAGACATTAATAAAAAAAATACGTGTGGCACTCGGGGACTGCCGCGGTAAAGCTATTGCATAGCAACGCACACAAACACCGTGCCGAAGTCTGCCGAACTGATACGACGCGCGACGTTAGACGATGCTTAGGTTTATTTTCGTTACGGAATTTCTTCATTCGGTCGCCGCGCTCAAAGCCCAAGATAAAAGCTATGCAATAGCTTAATAACTCATTTTCAACATTTCATTATGGTGATTTCTGGACCCTCCCCTCTCCCCCCTTAGTGAGATATCGTGAGATTGTTCAAAATGCGTATTTTCGGTGACAATACGTTAATCTATGCTTCATTGCGTTGGATTTATATATAAAAAAAAACAATTTGTGTAATTACTTATTATTTTTATTTAAGACTAGTTAAGACTTAATTCAACCCAATTTTGTCGCAATTTTACACTGTTTCTTGCGGAAAAAAAAATTACGTTATACTTGCCAGAAACCCCCCCCCCCCCTGAGATTGGGTGAGATCCGGGTTGGCCCTTCCCCCCCCCCCCAAACGCCTCACGTAATTAATGGAGTCCCCTAGCGATATGCAGCATATAAAAAAGTTGCTGAGTTGACTGTCTAATCTTATGCGCGAATCATATCGTTCCATAATTTTATTGACCTCATCCATCGCTTTCCATCAGGCGTGATCGAGGTCAAGAGCAGCCGATTCAGCAATAAAAAAAAATATGATCAGTGATTTTTGTCCAGCGAGGTAATTGCGTAACGCCACTATCAGTAGCAGTAGGTTTCATTTTGACAGTTCAACAACATTCAATGTGTTATTTACGTTGTTGAGCAGACACATTTCGAACATAATAACATATTATGAAGCAACTAGCAGCGCCCCGTGGTTTCACCCGCGTAAATGTCGATCCCGTGGGAATATCGGGATAAAAAGTAGCCTATATGTTAATCCAGGGTGTCGGCTACTTCCATACAAAATTTTATCAAAATTGATCCAGCCGTTTGAGCGTGAAGAAGTAACAAATAATGAAAACACACACTCACAAACTTTCGACTTTATAATATTAGTGTGATAGGGTGATGGATTAGTAATACTTTCTTTCAAAATGATTCAGATTGAGATTGATTGTGTGTTATGCAATTAGGATGCTGTATTAGGTAAGGAACTTTATTCAGTGGTTCGTATGAAGATTTTTTTCGCAATATCCCGAATCATGGCGGAATCTTTAGCATCTGGCGTCTGTAACTCAACTACTTACACAAATAGTAACACCGGTGTCCATCGCCCCTCTATTGTTGCGGAGTATTACAACGTCCGCGAATATGATTTAGGGAGTGGCCACACTTGTCGACGTGGAATCGGCTGGAGCCGGTCAGAAAGAGCTTTATGTCCATGTATACATAATCAGCCTATAATGTTCCCACCTGCTAGGACACAGGCCTCCTTTTTTCGAGAGGGAGTGGCCTGTAATCCACCACGCGGGCCCAGTGCGGGTTGGTACTGTTGGTAGATGTCACATGTCTTCGAAACAGACAACCGCGACGCGATCCGACACCATCGGAAATGAATCGAGTCGTGATTGTGTCGACTTTCCGATCGCCGAAGTGACCGATTCCGCGTCGATAAATGTGGTCACTCCTTTAGTGGTATTTTAAATCGGCTCGACTCATCTCTTCCTTTAGCTTGATGCCTCCGTAGATTGACGGAGCGTTGATAATAACAAATGAAGTTTAATGTGGTGAGCGGTTGGATGCCTCCACACGTTTATTGGCGTTGGCGCATCGTTAAAGTAACGACTAAGAAATCCTTTTTATGCAAAAAGTAATACTCTATTAGACCCTTTATTATTGAAACGGGTGATCATCAGGGATCGGCGCAATTATACAGGGTGTTACAGTAGGTAGTAACAACTTGAGCTGGTCTAGCGTAGTGCGAAGTTTCAATGGAATAAGGGCCAATGCAACGTTGATATTTCTTTGTCACTGCCAAAGAAATATCCGAAAAAAATTTAATAAATTCGTAATGATTTATTTTAAAATATCGATTTTCTGCCTGACCGTACAAATCATTGTAATCGGGAGTAAAATATCTGGTATTATTATTCGGGTTGAGTTGACACGGGCCGAGTTGTCACTGACCCGAAATATCAACGTTGCGTGTCTAAAAATAAAGTTCAGAATAAATAACCTTAGACGCGTGCTTCTTTCCGCTCAGACGCGCTCTCGAGGTAATGGAAGTTTATTTTATTTTCAACTTCATTTCAACTGTTGCAAGGTTGATATTTGTTTGACAGTGACGAATGCGCTGCGCTGCGCCTCGCATGTGTGGCCCTAAGAGGCTAGCTTATATTGGTTATGTTACCTGTGATGTGCGGCACTGCGGCCTGCCGTAATTCTGCCCAAGCTTCTTTCCTACTAAGTATTCGTTTTTGAATCGATTACATAATAATATAATAATAATAATCAAGAAAAACGAAAAAGATAAACAAATCAAGTATCTTGACTTGGCTCGCGAGGTTGTCGACATGTGGGATGTGGACTCTGCGATCATTGTGCCGATAGTCGTGACTGCCAATGGGTTAATAGCAAAGAGCCTCGACCAACACCTAAGGAGGCTCTCGTTGGGCAGCTGGATCAAGGGCTTGATTCAGAGAGCGGTACTTCTGGACACGGCCCGCATTGTCAGGAGGTTCCTCTCTCTGGAACCCTGACCGCCGGTAGCTTGGACCCTGTTCCCGATACCGGTGGGCTACTATTTTTTATATTTTTAAATGTTTTTATATAATTTATATGCTTATATTTAAAAATATAATTTATATGTAAATAATGAAATAAAAGATAATAATCATTTTATTATCAGGCAGCTAAGGCCCATGGATAAAATACACAACATAATCTTATACTATAATAAACTAATACATATTATATTATACCTACTTCGATTAGTCTGTTGACCGCAAAATTAATCCGATAAAACTATTTGTGTATTTAATTATTTGCTTTGAATCGATTAAGTAGGGACTATTACTTGCACAGTTAGCGATTAATTTGCATCCATTACTTACTTACAAAACGTGACGGAATTCCAGTCACGTTTATTAATTATTCTAATGCCGTTGGTCCATCGTCGCCACCGTCAACGGGACGTGAACGAGGACGAGATGACGGCGCGGCGCCGAAGTAGCGATAAGTACATATATTTACTACGGCCGCGTGTCCACCGGCCGTCATGTTCGGTTTGAATAATCTCGTTTTTCGTTGACGTCCTGTTGACGTTCTCGGTGGACAAAACGGCCTAAATCTCTCTAGTAAAAAAACAAATTCAAAATCGGTTCATCCGTTTCGGAGCTACGATGCCACAGACAGACACACACACACACACACACATACAGACACGTCAAACTTATAACACCCCGTCGTTTTTGCGTCGGGGGTTAAAAACTAGAAAATTTAAAACTCACGTATAGCTTGTACTTATGTAAGACAGTCACGAGAGAGAGAAGTGGCTACAAAACCTTGATAATGAAATAAGAAAAACCCTGAATATGTTCGTTATGAACTCCAGTATAATGTCATACCTACTTAGAACGCTGGTGAAGGATACATAATAATATCTTCTTGTAAAAGAACACTAATGACACAATCACGACACGCTTTGTTTGGGCTAGCGTTTACTGAGTCGACGGCTTACGTAAATATAGCGACAAATGTGGCGTTTTTGCAATGTGTAATTGTGTTACAATCATTGTCACATTGTAGTCTTTGCCGCAATTGTGCATTATTTTTTATGGCACCATCATCATCTGCCCAAAGAATTCCACTGGTAGACATACTTAGTCCTCTCCAATCCCACCATCATGAAAATCAAACCAAAAGTCATTTATTCAAACCAGGCTGAGAATCAGCACTTTTCGAACGTCAAAATGACAAAAAAACAGTCCCCCAAAACGCCCGCCCTTCACCACTTCCCAGTGCTTTCATCAACCTACATCAGTTCACTGCTGGACATAGGCCTCCCCAGTTGCACGCCTTCCAACTCGATTCTCGGTAACTCATCCAGCAGCTACCAACCACCCTGCGAAGATCGTCGTTCCACTTAGCCTAAGGGCGCCCCACCTTACGTTTGCCGATTCGTGGTCTCCATTCAAGAACATATCTACCCCAACGGTCTTCGGTTCGCCGCCTCACCTTGCCGGTGACGCGTTTTTCACGCCGCGTGCTCTTTTACACCGCGCGTGAGGAGTTTTTTCCCAAACCTGTTAATGATTATTAAGTAATCATCATCATCATCATTCTCCTGCGCTTATCCCAATTTATTTGGATTCAACGCAACATGTTATTTCTTCTATACTTCTCTATTACTCCATGATGATTGAGTTATATCAGTATTTAAGTACAATATTATGAGTAGATTTAGTGATCTTTATGTCTGCACTTAATAACTTACATCAAACAACTAATTCAAACAATAAATGCTTGTAACAAGGTTAAAAGATGGAATCTCAGTGCTAAAATCAGAGCCCATTAAGGAAAATTCTAGACTTATGATGTCTTCATTACACCAGTGAGTCGAAAATGACGTCAAATAAGGCTAATGACAAAGTATTACTATGTCAGTATGTATCAAAATAGCAATAATTTATAGAAAAATATGACGATTTTTGTTATTTTCGGTGTCATTAATTTATTCTTGTCTTTAAGCACCTTTCTGGTCAGAATAGCTGCCAGTTTACAGAGCGTTTATTTAAGGACATCTCAAAATGATTTCCAGTCGACTATAATAACATTTTGACTAATATTACTTCTCCGAGCCGTGATTGTGTATGACCTTATACATGGTGGCTTATTTACAAAGCACCATTTTTTTTGTATGCTCTTTCCAACTTTCTTTCGAAACAACCCCATGTATTTTCAGCGCTTATTCAAAGCTTAGGACCTTTATTATTGATGACTAGCTGTGCCCGCGACTTCGGTCGCATGAATGTAGAAAACAAATTGGATTTCATGGGTTTTGTTTTCTTTTTTGCGCGGAACCCTATTTCTTTTTAATAAATAAATGTAGCCTAAGTTACTCCTTATAACAACAGCTATCCAATGAAGGTGAAAGTCCCGTCAAAATCGGTCCAGCCGTTTCGGAGATTAGCCGGAACAAACAGACAGTCAGTGAAACAAAAATTAAAAAATATGTTTTTTGTTATAGGTATCGTATATACTTACATATATGCATTTAGTAAAAAGCTGTTGTTTTGACATTACAAATAGACACATCAGTTTTATTTATTTGTAAGTTTAGAAGAAATTCTACTCCACTATAAATAGGTCACACTGAATAATACCTTTATCAAACATGCATCACTACATAGAAACAATCATTTCAGTCGCGCCACAATACAATGGCAACACTGTTCCTTGCATACCGTGGCGCTCGTCGGTATTCGAATGTCATTCATTATTCAAATTCTTGGAACTTGAGTTACCGAGTCGCCGTATTATTGACTGAACTCCTTTTAAATGAAACGGTAGATTACCGGATCGAAGAGACATGACTACAGACCATTAGATACACAGTGTTCACACGCTATTAATTTTCTAGGTCTTTTCCTAACGACTGATATGGCCATATGACCGTTTGCGAAGAAGAAATCACAATGACTTCAATTATTATTTATCTCTTGGTCGTAAAAACGAGCAAGGGATATCACAACGATGAGCAGCATCATACCTCCTTGTAAAACAACACAACAACTTCCGGCATTTGCATTTTCTTTTGGTCGTAGATAATTCTAGATCATTACTTAAATATAAGACGTCTCTGGTTCATGTAAAGGTGTACTTTAGTAGGCGACCGCGAACAGAAGGGGCGACACCACCCAATCACAATGACAGAGCGCAGCGACACGAGTGGCTTCTATGTAATTCTATAATTTAAACGCTCCCGAAGGTAGATAGATAGATAAAACGTTTATTCAGTGCAACAATAGACAGAATACAGGCAACATTGCTGCCTGTTACCGTTTCACTGCGGCCCACTATGGTTCGCGTAGAACAAGCTAGCTGGACAAAATTATTTGTTTCGATTTTTATCTATAAACTTAACTATAAAATCTAATAACAGATACATAAAAATACTTAATAACTAAATCTATCACTCATTATCATCAGAGGAATCATGCATTGAATAGTCATGATCATGAGTGGCAGAACTATGGAAACTGGGAACTATATTAACATTTTGTTCGTTACAGCTAGGTTGAACTATTAAATCTAGGACTTCGGTATGGCGAAACAGCTCCTCATTCCGCGTTTCCTTTGGGTGTTTTAGCCATTCTTCGAAAAAATCAATTTTTGAGACGTTGTGAAAAAAAAATGAAAAAAATTAGTTTTGCAAATAATCCGCAATATTTTTTTTTACCAATTACTACTAGATACTTGTGAGAATCATATAAAATAGATTCTACAGAGTGGACATGTAATTTTTTGACCATTGAATTAAAAAATATGGGTGAAAAAGTCCACTTTTATCTAAACAATTAATTTAATAAAATTATAGAATGTAGTTCCTGTGATAAAAATTAATTAAAACAAAAATACTTACCCTTATGTACACAATCCATCACAAAACACTATCACAAATATCTTTTAGTTAAGTACTTAAATAATGTTATCAATGATGGTGTAAAAAATTAACTGAATGCACTTTGAATTATCAATTCTTTAAATACTTACCTTATTGACGGTCTTAATGAGGGTAGTTACGAAAGTTAATAGGTGTATTCCTTAATGTATAGGGCTAATGAGTTCATCTTAGTAATTAAATACTAGGAATTGAAGAGTTGTTTTTGTCCAGCTAGTTTGTTCTACACGAACCAGAGTGCGGCCTGTCATTACCGCTGCGTTTTGCAGTTGCGGTCGCCTTCGGAAGAGCACCTTTAAGCAGGTAGCGCGGAGAAGCTATAGTCCACTTCTCTCCTAAATCAACTTTAATCAAAGAACCTATAAGTTTTGAAGATGGTCAAATTACAAGATTGTATTTGGCGTCCATCTTCATCTTAGCACCAACAAAATAATTAATGCTAATAAACGCCGTATTCTATCAATTGGCACCAGCCAGGAGACTGAATAACCGATTCTAGCTAGGTGCAGTCTTGTCCAATTGAATGCGTCTTCAATTCAATTGGTCCCGATTAATTTATATGTAACGTGTTACGAATTACGATTTGCTTCGTGTAGAGTTTCGCGCATCTGCTTACGTTATTGCATCCATGGTTTCTTTTGTCAAAGACTATCTTTGGTCTCGTCTAAAAAAAGAAATGCGCTGTTCCGTTGAAGCAAAAACTGCAGTTACGCAATATCTTACAATCAGATACTCGTTTAAGCGTGATTTTTCTGAATGTCCATATTGGTTTTGCCTGGGCGATAGTGAGAGCAGCGTTACCCCTGGGCCACGACATCACCGCTCGCGCGACCTCCGTCTTGCGTCTGCGACCGCGGCGAGAACAAATGTTAGAAGTTATAGAGCGTGGCACGAGTCGTCGCGGTGCGACTTGCGGTGCGTCTTGCGGCGCGGAAACACTCGAGCGGCCGCGGCCGGCGCCGGCGGGGAGCGGAGAGGCGTGCGATGTAAACAAAAGTACTAGCTCACAGCGCGGTGGCCACGACTCGGACTCCCCCCGACCCTTGCTCGAAGAAGTGCCAGCCCGCGCCGCAGCTGAGCCAATAGATCTAAATTCCTGACCGTGACCTCTGAGTTTGTTTCGGCGTTTCTTCTCAGAGTAGTCAGCTAGGAAACGCCGGCTCTTTTAAAGTCCAGACATAATCTTGGTCAGGTTATATGAAGACAATGTAGATCGATGTCTGAGATGGTCTTTTGAGGAAAGAACCACACAGATTGAGTGGAACTGTCCAGTCAGTGCACGCATTTGTCAGAAATCGTGCAGCTCAACTCAAAACTTAAGTAGTAAGTAGAGCGGCGAGAGAGTAAAATGTTCGAAGTAAAATGTATAAACGCTCGGCCGAGGGCACTCTCTCGCCACTGTACTCGGCAGGTGTATTCAGGGTATATAGGATTAACGTACAGCACATGGCACTCTGTTTTACTACAGTATTTTTATCTTACGAAGCGACGCGCGGTTTACATGTGGTAAGTAACTACAGTCCGGCCCTTCGAGAGAATGCGTTCCTGACACCTGTCAGTGTGACAATTCTAGTAGCTAATAATGATCAAATTCGCAAAACACGTATTCGTTTGTATGAAGCTGACAGGTGTTTAGAAAACATTCTCTCGACGGCCGGACTGTAAGTGTAGAAACACGCTGTGAAAGTGTGCGTAAAGACGAGCGTCGGCACATAACACAAACGCACACACACACACAGGCATCTCCATGGGCTCGGAAGGTACCAAGTATACAGCGTGTTTGTACACTTGATAACTACAAGTAAAGTGCGCGTCGCTTCGTGAGATAAAACACGGCAGAGGCAAAGTGTTACTCAGTTACCTGTTGCCCTCTCTCGGATAAAGGAAAAGAACTTTCGGTAAAGAAATATTGCAACTCTACACCCTCCGTGTATCGGAAAGCACGTTAAACCGTTGGTGCCGGCTGTCATCCTTGGATCTTTTACAGTCGTTACGGGTCGTCAGAAGCCCGAAAGTCTGACAACCGGTCTTACCAAGGGGTATCGTATGACCCAGTTACGGGGTTGTGTAGGTCAGATAGGCAGTCGCTCCATGTCGCCACTGGTATTTAACTGCAACCGGTTAAACTGGAAGCCGACGCCAACATATTTGGGAAAAGGCTCGGCAGATGATGATGATCATCATGAGAAACATCTTCGAAATCTCGTGTAAATACATTAAAAAAATCACATTCACACTTTTTCCTCAGGTTCGCAGAACTAACAGCGCAAGTATTCCTAACATCATCGATCCCAGTTCACATCTTCACAGAGGTATGCGCGACACCGCTGGTCTCTTTCGGGACCATCCTATACAACTCAGTCGCCGGTGTCATGGTAACAGCCTCGCACAACCCGAAGGAGGACAATGGGTACAAAGTGTACTGGAGGAATGGATGCCAGATTATAGCGCCACACGATGTATACGTGCTGGAAGAGATTAAGCAGTGTTTGGAGTGAGTATTTGAATATGTTTTGTATATGTTTTTGTGTTTGCTTGTCGTGGAAGATTGTATTCAAGAAAGGTGACAGTTTGTTTTAAGATAAGGCTCTCCCGCTTTTCTATAAGGAAAATATTATATTAAACTATTTGTGCGTAAAGTAAATATAAAATGATAAATTCCAAATTATTGAAGGTGACAGTGGTTTTTATTGAATTTAGGCTATTTATTCTAACAGGACTATGGCACTAATTTGCTTCCTGGCTGGTAAAGAAAGGATGATATTCATAAACTACTGTTTTCAGTGATGGATTACAGCCCACCCCTCTCAGAGAGAGGAGGCTTGGGTCCCAGTAGTGGGAACATTATTGGCTTATTATTATGATTTCAGCGCGTCTATTTCCATTTATATTTCTCTATTTAAAACAAAGTTTTATTTATATCCACCAGCATCCCCGACGAACACTGGGACATCAAGAACATTCGCTCCAACCCGCTCCTCTCGGACTGCCAGGACGAGGTCACCAACAAGTACATGGAGACCATCATCAGCCTGAGCCCCGAGGTATTGGAGGAGAACAAGAAGGCCGCTATTAATGTGGTGTACAGTGCCATGCATGGAGTGGGATATGAATATATTCTGAAGGCTTTTGCGACAGCTAATTTGAAGGTGGGTCCTGTTTTGAAAAAAAAAACTGTTTTTTTTTTCTTACTAACATTATTTAAATAGTTAAAATGGCGAAATATGCCAATGTAGAATATACGTGGAATAAGAGATCGAAATTGAAACTTCAGTTCTTGTGACCAAAATTGTGATAATGGCATTTCAATAAGCCGCTATATGGATTATAAATGCAACTGACCATTTTCCAGGCGGCGATATCCTTTAGCATAAAATTCGATAGAGTTTTCATTATCCACCTACCTTTATCTCAATTTTTTATTATTCTTGTGAATGTGAAGAGTGTGTGGGTGATTTTTCTTTTGTTTTTTTTTCTCGGTTAGTTTTAATCATGGTCTGGCAGTGGGTAATTTATGCGGCCTACCCAAATTGTACCCATAAAGGTCTGAGTTGAGCCGCCATGATTACTGACAAATGCTTGCACTGACTGGACAGGTCCTCTCAATCTGTATGTCCCAAATAAAATATATCTCTTTCTTTCTTTCAAATGTCACATAAAAAACTATTTACTCACAGCCACCAATCAGCGTGAAAGAACAGCAGGACCCGAACCCCGACTTCCCCACGGTAACATTCCCCAATCCTGAAGAGTTAGAGTGCCTGAAGCTAAGTACAGAGCTGGCAGAGAAGAAGAAAGTCAAACTCGTGCTGGTCAACGATCCTGATGCTGACAGACTGGCCGTCGCCGAGTATGATGATAGGTGAGGACCATATTTTGAGGTGATGGTGCATATTTTGAGGTGATGGTGCATATTTTGAGGTGATGGATGAGCTGTGCATCACGCCTGGCTTAGCCGCCATTCGTGTTTTAATACCCCTTATTATATAACAGTTGCATAAATAACTATTATCAAACTAAATAATTTATATCAATATTTATTTTAATTTAGATAATAATTATGAAATTAACATGCATACATGGAATGTGAATAAATAAGTAAATAATGTGGAAATAAATTGGATAAAACTTGTAATAATGTAAGTAAATCACAGTTTGTATTTCATAATAATATTTATTTATTTATTTATCTTAGTACAGAGGCCAGCACTTCAAGCTACCCCAATATGTCAAAAATTCCCAATTGAATATGAACCTTATTCCTTTGTAGTAAAGTTGAAAATCTATCAAAGAAATTTGACAGATTGGGGTAGCTTGTTGTGCTGGCCTCTGTACATGAAGGACTTACAGCTAATAAAAACAAACACAAAAGGAAACCATAGTCTTTAGTCTTGAGCATAGTCACCCGAAAGCCAATTGGCTTTCGAGTGACTATGGTTTCCTTTTGTGTAATTACAAATCCTCACGTATAATTTATGGTGTGAGCACAAAAACAAAAAACACATCGCCTAAATCAAAGTAAGAACACACACACACACATGTACGAGTACCTACAGTATCTTACTTAATATTATAATCGCGAAAGTTTGTGAGGATGGATGGATGTTTGTTACTCTTTCACGTAAAACTACTGAACGGATTTGAATGAAATTTGGCATAGATATAGTTTATAACCACGATTAACACATAGGATACTTTTTATCCCGATATTCCCACGGGATCGAAACTTATGTGGGTGAAACCACGGGGCGCTGCTAGTTAGAAATAAAGGCTATTTGAAATTGAATCTATTGTTTTGAGGCCACAATGCAATGCTTTCTCGCCGTTACCGCATGGCATCATGACAAAAAACACGCACCATGGGTTATTTTTATAAATAACGCGCTCTTTAAATAACGTCGAACTGGCGCACTGACGTGTTCTACTTAAGAGAAACTTCTATCTTGGAATTGAAACATACATATAACGATTCTTCGTGTCTCTTAGAACATGTTTAGAGTATCCTCACACGAATTGATGCTGTATAGCAACGTAATAATAAGCAAGCGACGTTAATGTCGTTTGAAGTCTAACTGCCGCACTCAAAGACGTCACTTGAAATTTAATAAATCATTAACTTTGATTAACAACCGTATCTTGATACAAAAATATCAACAAAGACTAACTGTAATATTTTTAACTGACAGCATTCCAATTTATACTTGTCAAATAAAGTTAGTTATTGATTAATTTAAGTAACGACTCTGAGTACCGCGGTTAGTCATAACTGTAAGCAAAATATTTGACAACTGACCGAACCATTCCAGCACAAATTCCTGGCACATCTTCACCGGTAACGAGATGGGAGCTCTCCTGGGCTGGTGGCTGTTGGACCAGTACTACAAGCGAGTGAACCACATGAAGGTGTCCGAGGTCTACATCATAGCCAGTATCGTGAGCTCCAAGATGTTGAAGGCCATCGTCAAGGGACAGGGCGAGTTTGTTGAGACTCTTACTGGCTTCAAGTGGATGGGTGAGTGCATTTATAATGATCATTGAATCAATTTTCTTTTGTGAAACAGCGGGGAGTAGCCATGGTTTTCATTTTGACAGTGCAACAACATTCATTGCGTTGTTACGTTGTTAAGCAGACAAATTTTTCGAACATATGAAGCAATGGATTAGCAACATCCTTCAAAATGATTCAGAGTGTGATACGCTATAGGGTAGGCTATCAAGTAACCTGCCAGGGTCGCGAGTTGTTCGAAAGAGATGCCATGGCTCTGGCACAGGGAACTGAAGCAAACCCACCTGGGGTTTTAGTCAGTAAAAGTCTTGACACGCCCTCTCGCTCCGCCCAGAGCGGGAGAAGTTATTTAATAATTACCAACCGACGAAAAAAAAAACTATCAAGTAATGTTAGCGTAGAGCATAGATAGGAAAATATCGATATATCAACTTTTTTAGAGACGCCTCCGATACCTAATTGAATGATTTTTATTCAGTTATGTCCAAACAATAGATAGTTATTCCGTAGTAAAAATAAGAATGATTCTCAACGTCCAATAACATGTCTTATACCTTGATAATAAAAAAAATTACGAAGGGATTCGATACCGAATTATGAAACCTGCAGCTTTAGAAAATGCTAGGATACAAAGTCATGTTTGGTTGTGTGTGACACTAACTGATTTTTCTCGAACCGGTCTTTCAAGAGGTTGGCAACACTAAACAACCTATCAAGGTATAAGACAATGCGAACAAGAACGTTTCCCAATGCAAAACTTACTGTAGAATACATAATTACAATGTCGGGTATACTTACAAAACTTCACTCTGCACTTAACACCTGTCACAACACCAATTTATCTTGTCTGCTCAACGTCCGTGTGTCACTACAGGGATCCAGCAGAATAACAACGTCAGGTACATCTGCCTGACACATGCTGAGCTGGACTCCCATTTGGTGCAACCTTGAGACGCACACCGCACTGTGTATATTTCGTTATTAATTTAATTTAAAATTTTAAGTTTTCATCATAGTGTCACTTTTATTTCGATACCTATGTGTGTTTTTTCTTTTGTTTTTATATCGGCACCTTCTTTTATATTATGTTCATGTGGGTAATTGGTTATCATCTAATATTGCACTTTTGTGTGTTGTGCTGTCTTTTGTGTGCGCCAAATAAATGGTTTATCTATCTTATCTATCTATCAATCAAATTATTATAATTCCAGGCAACACCACACTTCTCTTGACGCAACAGAACAAAATGCCTCTGTTCGCGTTTGAGGAAGCTATCGGCTACATGTGCGACCACCGCGTGCCGGAGAAAGATGGAGTGTCCGCTGCAGTGCAGGTAAAATTTTATTTTCTTACTAAACTTCAACTATATCCGACGAGCCTGCATACTTATCTCTTTTGGTGACTGTACGTAACAATAACCGATTTTATATGGAAGAAAAATGTTGCCCAATAATAATGGAAGTACTATTTTTTCAATTACAGGTAGCCTCCCTAGCGTCGCACCTATACTGCACGGGCTCATCGGTCCTGAAGCAACTGCACGCGCTATACGCTCAATACGGATACCACGTGACTCACAACAACTACTATATCTGCCACGAATCGGCCATTATACAGAAGATATTTAGGCGCATCAGGAATTATTCTGGGCCGGGACAGGTGACTACATTTTATAAATTACTAGCTATTACCCGCGGTTTTACTCGCATACTATGAGTACGACTTCATGTTCTGGGTAGAAAATGTGTATCCTGTGTCCTCCGAAGCATGTTTGAACTCTGTCCTTAATTTCATAAATATGTGTTCATTAGTTTTTGCGTGAAGCTCAAACATACAAACTGATAAAAATTCTTCATTACGATTTATTCCATATGATTTGTGGCACCGCTTGCAATTACTTACTTAGATCAATACAAGTTGGTATTTCAATTTAAAGAAACAGGCTTCAAGCTATATTACGTTTTTGGTCTTCAAAACTTACATTGTAAAGTTAGCCTCTTCCGAAAATAGAGTAAGGCCCTTTATACACGGCACGGTTTCATTACGTACGGCGGCGTGTACACCGCGCCGTAGAAAAAACGTGTCAGTGTACAAGCTTACATAGTAATTCATACAACACTGATGACCGTGTCTACACACGGTGACTAGACCGTAGTTTTTCACGATAAAAAAACGTGTATGTACTTATAGTCGCGTTTCTAAATTTGAATAAAATCGATGTACAGACGCCAGCACATCAAGCTACCCGAAACTGTCAGATTTTCCCAATCAACTTTGAACCTTATGCTTTAGCGATAAAGTTGAAAATCTATTAAAGAAATTTGACAGATTGTAGTAGCTTGATGTGCTGGCGTCTGCACAAGAACATTTATTTTAACTAATGTTTTTTTTTCGTCTAGTTAGCTCGGAGATTTAGACGAAAACAAACATTACTTAAAATAAATGTTCTAGTATATCGATTTTATTCAATTTCGAGCGGCCATTGTTGTTTACATGTTTGGTAAATTTAGAAACGCTTGACCTTAGACTTCTTTGGATATTTTTCCATTTCCTGCAGTCCTATCTCCTTCATAAAACGAGTACTTATCCCTTTATTGAAGATTCGTCTGTTTGTTTCCAGTACCCTAAGAAAGTGGGTTCATGCGAGATCGTTTACATCAACGACTTGACTGCCGGCGTCAAGATTCCTGAGAATCGCAACGGGGAGCCTCATCTGAGTAAGTATACTTACAATTTTATTATTATACAGTCTGTCTCAAAATAATAAAGAAGACGACACTTACTGACAGAAAGTAAAGAACAACTAATTTTATAAACTTGGGCTGATGTTTCCGTCAGAGATCTTGTAAATTAGTATCACACTAATACCATTATAAAGGCGAAAGTTTGTAAGTGTGTGTATTTATATGTTTGTTACTTCTTCACGCTCAAACGGCTAGACCAATTTTGATAAAATTTTGTATGGAGGTAGCTGACACCCTGGATTAACATATAGGCTACTTTTTATCCCGATATTTCCACGGGATCGAAACGTATGCGGGTGAAACCGCGGGGCGCAGCTAGTGTAAAGTAAAAGTAAAGTTGTGTAGTGAATTTTTCGCAGTTTTTCGGTACATAAATTGTCAGATATCAATTTTAGTCGGTTTTGAGATATCGTTGACGTTGGAAAAATCAGTCCTCCGGAGCCGTCTCCACGAGGGAGAGAATCGCGGCGATAGTCTCGCCGTGCCATTAAATGTTCGGCGCGATGATATCGCCGTGTGGAGACGCGTTCTAAGAGAGTGTTTAGAAATACGTGGCACGACGATAATATCGCCGCGATTCTCTCGCTCATGGAAACGGCCCCTTAGTCGGATAAAGTTTTTGTCAGAAAGACAGCAACCTTATCCGTTGTCGGGCACTGTGTTCATTCTGAAACAAGTCAATGAGATAGTAGTTTAATTTTCTTAGTCGTTCTGACAATTTTGAAGAGTCTGTCCACTCACTGCAGAGTACTTGCGCTCACAGTGCCTATGAAAATTACCTACGCTTCACATAAACGATAAGTGTGATCAGAGATCAGGAGATAATCAGTAAATCTATATAAATAGAACAAAGTCGGGTTAGTTACACCATTTATAACACAAGAACGGCTGGACCGATTTGTATGATCTTTGATTTTTTGGATTTGTCAATAGCAGAATAACTCTTAAAACATGGGAAAAATTCACGAAAAAAATTCTGAGTCGGTACGAAGTTCGCCGGGCCAGCTATTTGACTAATAAAAAAATATGCTCTTTCTAGACGTCCTTGGCACCGGTTTAGACCAAGACTACACATCAGGAGAGATGATAATCTTCCGGTGCAGTAACGGACTGACCGTTACTATCCGGACGAGCGGTACGGAACCCAAACTGAAGTACTACTCCGAGCTAGTGTGTGAAGCGCCCAGTACGAGGTAAGCAGAGATGTCTTACTTACTATCTGTCGTTTTTTGCAAAAAAAAAAACATGACAGGACTTAAGGTCCGACCGCGGCAGACTTGCCAAAGATGTAAACAACAATGGCCGCTCGAAATTGAATAAAATCGATAAACAAGAGTATTTATTTTAAGTAATGTTTGTTTTCGTCTAGTTAGCTCGGAGATTTAGACGAAAACAAACATTACTTACTTGTTTTCGTCTAGTTTGCTCGGAGATTAAGACGAAAACTAACATTACTTAAAATAAAAACTCTCGTTTATCGATTTTATTCAATTTCGAACGGCCATTGTTGTTTACATCTTTGGCAAATCCGCCGCGATCGGACTTTAAATTATTTTCTTGTTATTTATTTTATTTAGAGATGAAGCGGTAATGTCCTTTGAATTTGGTGCAGAATCTTTTGCAAGTGAAGTGCGTTTAGCAATCTCATTCTACAATGTTTTTATATAATTGAGATATTTCCTTCAGGGCTGATTTTTCAACGCCAGATATTTTTATCTGAGGAATGATTTAGAATTTTTGACAGTTCTTCCATACAAAATCTATCAGTCATCAATTTTATTCCACGAATAAAAATTATCTGTCGATTGAAAAATCAGCCCCTACAATAGAAAGTTTTCAAAAATATTAACATTCTCCTTTTTCTCGTTACAGCGAACAAGAATCCATGGACGCGAAACTGCAAATGATCATGAAGGAGTTTATAGAAGAACTGCTGCAACCCAAAGAGAACGGTTTGCTAGGCTAAACCGAGGAGTTAACTATAACCAACAGACCCTCAAGTTTTAACTAAACATGTTAAACAAGCTACAGACGGAACATTCCAGGTTTTTGTTTTCAAAATCACGTAATATACAGCCAGGAAAATTAAGTATTAAGGAAATTGGGGCTACGTCAATTTGCCGTGTTATAGCCATTTCATACAACTATCAAAATGTGACAGTTTTGATTTGAATATACGGTCAATTTAAATTGGTTAAAAATTAATTTCCGTGGCAGCATTTTTTTATGTAGTGTGGTGAGTGACATCGTAAATAAAGTGTATAAGGATATTCCAGACTAGAATAGAAAGTCGGAAAATAAATTTACATTGTCATCTGTATTCTCAATAGGTGTAGGCAGAGACTCATAGTTTGTTCGAAAGTATCTGATGAAAATATAAACAAATGGATCAGAAGGGCAATTCTCGTGATTTTAAGAACGTTCACTGTCTGATCTCAGTCTCAATCTGTAAAAAATACCTACAATTTCCCTACATTTTTGACATAGATTGTCGCTGAGATGAGATTGCGACTAGATTTTGAAAGTTTATAATTACAACGTACTTGTGGATGCCAATTTAATTTGAATCTGGAATTCTAATTTTAAATCATCTTAAAGATGGTGTTCATTTGACAATTGAGGTTAATTCTATAACCTGAGTTTTCGTCGATGATTTTACAATTAGAACTTAACACTTTCAAGGACAATATACGGTTATAGCCTTCATAATAAAAATATGTACTTATGTTTAGGTTACCTGCGTCGCCTGAAATAAATAAAATAATAATAAAACTTCTATTTTGTCTCGTTTACCGTACCGGAACCTGTTAATGTCTTTCAAACAATGATTGCTGGAAAAAGAGGTGAAATATAAGGTTGAAATTTTGTAAATACAGATGAATGTGTTACTGATTCCCTTTAGTTAGTGATTGTGTAAGAATATAACCTGAACAGGGTTTGTTTACGTTTACATCAGATACTTTTGAAACAGATCATAATATAGTCCGGTGTTTCTATTTTAAGTAATGTTTGTTTTCGTCTAAATCTCCGAGCTAACTAGACGAAAACAAACATTACTTAAAATAAATGTTCTTGTATATCGATTTTATTCAATTTCGAGAGGCCATCTTTGGCAAATTAAGAAACGCCGGACCTTAGTACACACCCACATATACCCACATGTACAGACGCCAGCACATCAAGTTACTACAATCTGTCAAATTTCTTTAATAGATTTTCAACTTTATTGCTTAAGCTTAAGGTTCAAAGTTGATTGGGAAAAATTGACAGATTGGGGTAGCTTGATGTGCTGGCATCTGTACATGAATTATACTTTACATCCGGACGTGAAATATGTATATGTCTTCACGTTTCATTCCATTTAGATACGATTCGAATCAATAGGAAAACGAGATCATAGGATTCCACCAAATGTTCACTAAAGTTAGCTAGAGTCAAATAATTGATTCCTAGAATCGATTTGTAAATTTAAAGTTACAATCGATCTTTTCGGAGCTGTAATCGAGAAACAAATAGCTGTTAGTTTTTTTTTGTATACAATTTTGTATTTAATATTTAGTTTCAGTTACCAATGAAGGTTACCAGTTAAGGTATCTCATATTATTTTAATATTTTTCAATGTCCTTTGTAATCATTTTTTTTTTATTAAATTAAGCATTTCGTAGATAGACGATGATAATCGCATTTTTAAGCATATTATTGTAGAATTTATAGAAAAAAAAGTTGCTATAAACTGCAAAAACAACGGAAATATCGAAACTATACATTTTGTAAAACGGATACAAACGATTAGAATAAGTATTTACTACCAAAGAAATAATAGTAAAATCATTCCGAACTGGGGTTGTTTCCTAAAAAAATATATTCCAGTAGGTACTTACCTATTTTTTTTTTCAAAACAAAAGTAATTTATTTAGTATCACTGCAACAATTCAATTTTTTTACGATTTATAGTCCTTATTCCGCCAAAGGGCGTTTGGAATACATTGCCAGTTATGTTAAACGATGATTATTTTAGCAATAAATAGCCGACAGGGGCTGATTTTGTCACGAATGTTACGATAGGATAAGAAGAAATAAAAATAATTGAGTACTAGTGAGACTTTCAATCAAAATCTGAATAATTTTGAAGAATATTGGTAATCCATAGCTTCATATGTTCAAAATGTTTGTCTGCTCAACAACGTAAATAACGCAATGAATGTTGTTGAACTGTCAAAATGAAAGGAACTACCTTTGTTACGCAATATTCCCGATGATTTAGTAAAGTAATGTATCCACAATGCTACAAGGATCGTTCGACGCTTGATAGTCATTCATAGGGGCGCTGTAGATAGGTAAACATTTGTGAAGTTGTACCGTAAAATTGACGGCGGAATTAGTTCCGTTTTTGGCCACGCGCCAAGAGATGCTTGACTGTTATATCAAAAGAAGCACAAATATATCGTGTTGAAATGATCACCCAACTGAGAAATACCTTCAAAAATCGTTACTGTAAAGTTGTTGGTGTTGTTTTCTATATTGTTTTCTAAATTAAGTAGTGTATTTATTTAGATCTGAGGGGCAATTTTCGTAATTTTAAGAACGTTCACAGTCTTAATCTGTCAAAAATACTTCTAATTTCCCTACATTTTGATATTTGTTTGTCGCCGACATGAGACTGCGACTGGATTTTGAATGGAACATTACGAGAAGTGACTTTCTGTTGTGTTTTGATTGTGAGGCTAAACACACTGATAACCAGACCTGGGCCACAGTACATTCACAATTATTTTATCTCTGATTTTACATCACTGTCAATATCACAGTGATCTTTAATGTCGTGACAATAAGGTTGCTATTGGGTCGCTGCAACTATCAAGTCTGTCAAAATCACAGTAATCATTGTTTTGACTGCCCAGTTGGTCTCGTTGTTGCAAACGCGACTGCTACGCGTGGGATCCTGGGTTCGATTCCCAGGTCGGGCAAAAGTGTTTATTGGGCTTTCCATTAGGAATTTCTTAGTAACAGCCCGGAGTAACGAAGTTTGCGGTTTAATACCCCCGTGCCTCGGAAAGCAAGTTAAGCCGTTGGTCCTGCGCCTGATCTCTCCCCGGTCGTGTCGGATTGCCGTCCCATCGGACTATGAGAGTAAAGGAACAGACAGTGCACCTGTGTTTACGCACACACTTGTGCACTATAATATCTCCTGCGTACCTGGCTAATCTCCGTTGAGATTGGCCACCGTGACCGATATCGGTCGGGAGGCATTATTAAGTTGCTGTTGGATTGCAGCAGTCAGAGATAAAATAACTGTGAAACACCGCCTACTGCGTGGCTTCAGCGTACGGTCAAGGAGCGAAAATGTTTAAGCAACTTTCAAACATTCCTATTTCATAGCAGGCACATGTCACCTTTTCGAACTGTCATTTTCATTCAAAATGTTGCCGATACGTAGTCGGAAAATCAATAAGGTGCAAGTGAAAATGAACATTGTGCTTAACGAACTTTTGTTGACTGTACGTTGCACATCTAGCCATAATCTGGGTCTTAGTTCTTACCCTATAAAAGTTGTTCCTGTTAACAGGTCTAACCTGCATTTAAAATGATACCTTGTATGTAATATTTATGAATATTATATAATATTTAATATTACTGAATAATTAACACGACAATAAAACAATACACAAAAGCTCTTTTCTTTTTTATTATTTAAAAATATTTCAATAACAATAGTTTTGTAAAATTCAAACAATGATTTTCGAATTTGGTATATTAAATCTAAATAACATGATAATATTGATAATACTACTAACAACGGACAAAAATACTTACTATATCATCCATCAGTGGCGCGGTTAAGATGTAAAATAACAAAGTAGAGGATACTTTGACAGAAATATGTATGTAAACGCCATGTTTGAAACGATAATGATGGGGTTATACCCGTGAACATTTATATTGGGTGACAACGTAAGGTAAGAGAAGTAACTGGCAGATAGCCCACCTGCTATTATGCGGTAACCTCTGCATTTAGAATAGGGTGTAAATTTCAGTCATCCGCCATAGAAAGGGGAGGCTCCTCTGACCAGACGGGTGTTGTGTCTGGTGGGCTACTGTAACTGTCCATCGATTAATATCGGGCAGTTGTATATAATTATGTCGCGCGGTAAACTCTTGCGCAAGGATTTTGCGTGACGTCAGTGTGATGCGTAGTTCGCATGTGACGATCTAGATGCCGCCACAGACAATAAAAAAATTGGTTGCCCTTAAAATGGGTACACAATTATACTTTGGCTTGGCGATAGAAATATAAATGGACAGTACTTCCCCGGAAGTAAGCTATCATCTTTTCCTCATCTGCAAATTTTTTTTCAATGCATAAGACAGTATATGACCGTATGAACAGTATGAACTAGGTATTGAAAAATCTTTGTCCCTAAATATCAAATGCCTGTTGGCTGTCTAAATGCTTATAAATGCGGGTTTATGTTTGTTGCGCTTTCACGCTAAAACGGCTTAACGGATTAGGATGAAATTTGGCACATGAGTAGACCATGACCTGGAAAAGGACATAGGCTACTTTTCACCCTGAATCGTAGACGAAGTCGCGGGCAACAGCTAGTAATATTATTATAAGAAAAGGTTTGTTTTTTTTGTATGTTTGTTTGCTACGCTTTCACCCTAAAACGGCGGAACGGATTTAGATGAAATTTGGCACATGGGTAGGCCATGACCTGGACTAGGACATAGGATACCTTTATCTCGATATTCTCACGGGATAACGACTTATGCGGGTGGAACCGCGGGGCGCAGCTAGTATTTGATATTTAGAATTGACTTAGTTTAAGAGTTTAGCCGAGTTTAGTGCAGACGGGCAATAACTTGGCCTACTAAAATTTAGTTCTCACCCATAAGCAAACGGTATCAACATTAGATTACACGCACACTGCGCCACAATTCTCTTCTCCTTCAAAACCTAATCACTTTCTGCTTCAGCTTCTTCTTTCGCTTTCTGTGCTGCTAAAAGTTCGGCCTCCAGGCGCTCCTGCTCTAGTCTCGCAGCTTCTATCTTGTTCAGCTCTATGAGGTTATCAAGTTCTGGGCTCAGGAGCACTGACAAACCGGCAGTAAAAGGCACCTGGGTAAAAATGAGAGGTTCGTTAAATTAGAAATTAGATAATGCATTTTCTCGTCGGCCGCACTGTTGAATGCTACAGGATCTTTTGGCGACTGAATGACATTGACAGAGGGGCGTTGTTGGTAAATATTAGTGTAATTGTCACAGAAATTTTATTGACAAAACAAGATGGCGATGATGTTAGTTCCGATTTAAACCACCCACGCGCCAAAAGGACCTTTGTACAGTTCGTTCAGTTATTGTACCTCCGACAGCAGCAACCTCCTTGTGATATGTCAGTGAGTGATGGCAAAGTATTCTGTTTCTGTTTTGTTTATATGACGATTCAAAAAATACACACGTAATTGTTCAAGTTTTCACTTCTGTCGGTTTTCACGGAATGCCACTTTTTCTTTTAGGCGGACTTTCAACTATCGGTCTTTTTTTAATTCTAGTATTAACTATAAGTACTAATTTACAATTGCTTTATTTATATTTTTAATTTGAATAAGCGAGCTTGCACTAGAAAGTAGAATCGAGAGAATCTGACAAGTAAAGGGAATATTTTTACCACCATATTTAAATTAAAAATATATATATATATATAAATATATTTGTTTCTACCCCTATTATATAGCTCTAACCTCTACCAGTTTTATTTTTACATTGTCCGGTCCTTATGACGGTTAAAGGGTTAAGATTACAATGATTTTGACAGACTTATCAGTGGCAGCATCTCGACAGCAACCTTATTAGAATGAGAATAAAGGTCACTGTGATTTGGACAGTGGCGCAAAATCAGAGGTAAAATACCTGAAAGGACTAGCATTGTAAAATGTAGGCTAAGGAGAAATATCAAACATTTTAGGGTGCGTCCACATCTGGCGAATGTGCAGCTCGCGAGCTCTGCGCGCACTCAATTCTCGCACTTACAGTTCCGTTTACTGGCCCAGTTCGCGCGCTGATCGCGTACGGCGCTTAGGTCCCGCGCGAACTGCGCGTGGGCGGCGCAGGAGCGGCGTACGAACAAAAATGCACGCGCGCAGCTCGCAAACGGCTCGCGAGCTGCACATTCGCCAGATGTGGACGCACCCTGATATTTCGCTGGTCCTGACAAATGTATGGGCGATTATCCGTTGTAAGTTGTTCTGTGGTTATAAAATAAATAATATTATGTCAAATGATGTGTAGTTACCCCCGCAAACACCGGCTTCGAGAATTCCCACTTGTCGATATGGGCCTCGAGGATATTTCTGCACGGCGCGACTTTCGGAAGTATTTCACTCAATAAGCTGCAAAGATAATTAATTTTCTTATTATGTGTAGTGGCGCGAAGCTATCAGTTTGTGACGGCCGTTATTTATAAGTTTCTTACTTGTGGCCTAAAATAAAATTGAAGCAACAAATCAATCGCATCGTTTAACCATAGGTTCTCAACGTGAGTGATAACGCCTCCTCGTGGGTGTTTCGAGACTTTCAGGGTATATTATCATATCCTATCTTACCACTACATAATATTACACGTTTAAATATAATCGTGGTAATAGCTGTTTCAGATTCGCGACAGACGGTAAGTAAAAACTTTTTGGGTATGGGGGCTCTAGAAATAAAAAAAAATCTTAAAGTGGGCGGGCGGTGGGCAAAAGGTTGAGAACCTATGGTCTAATCACTTCAGATGGTGCAACTTTTATTGTTGTTACTCACTCAAATAGCGGTATGACAGTGCTCTGGAGGAATTCTATCTCCAGATCAGGTATGAAGGACTTGTCCTTGTCCATGCTTTGCGCTGATTGTTCGCCGCGCAACTTCTCCAATTCACCTTGCTTGAAGAACTCCGTCAGCACTGCGGCCTGTACCAGAAATTGCGGATAAATTAGCAGGGGTTCCCAACCTTTTAGCATACGCGCCCCACTAAGTTTCTTTTAAATTCACTACGCCCCCCCGAGTTATTTTGTCGACTGATGCAGATAAGCTGAAGCTCATTTTAAGCACCTCATAATCAGCCTATAACGTTCCCACTGCTGGGTCACAGGACTCCTCTGTGTGAAAGGGAGTGGGCTGTAATCTAACACGCGGGCCCAGTGCGGGTTGGTAGAGGTCACATGTCTTCGAATGTTTTGGTTCTAGGACATACCGGTTTCCTCACGATGTTTTCCTTCACCGTTTTGAGAGCAGTGATGATGAAATGATTTACACAAAGTAAAGCGCCTGTCTGGGTTCGAACCTACGACCTACAACTTGTAAGTTGCGGCCGTTACCACTGGGCCACCACTGCTCTACACCACTGCTTTAAACACCTAAGTATTATTAAACGTATGGGTTTTGGAATCTAGCTTTAACGCTTGGTCACGACCGATAATGAGCGCGCAATAAATCCAGCCTGAGGCCCACTTGCACCACAATAAATTGCAAAATACGTTTAGCGTGAAACTTGATTTGAAACATAATTCCATCTTTGTCCTCTTCAAACGATTGTCAGAAATAAAGCGAAGTAGCACTAAATGTATTTAGTGATTTGTGGTGCAAGTGGACCTAAAAAGAAGATAGGAATGAATGCTGAGGAGGAGACTGGAGTGTTGTGGCGCAACTTGGGATAGACCTATGTCCAGCAATGGCTTGATTGATGAATGTTGAACTAACAGCAGTCTTCTTCACGAATGCCCAGTCCTTGATTTGATCACATAGGTCTGCAGCGTTCATCAGAAGATTTTGCAGCGTACTAAAGTGGAGTTTGTTTCCGATCTGGAAGTCTATAGCTATCGCTTGGTTCATATTCAAGTTCCTGCAAGAGGAAGTTATTGGTGTAGTATAGATAAAAACCATATTTTTTTTGTCTTTGAATAATGGCATTGCATACAATAAAGATAAACATCATTCCTAAATTAGTTCTTACTTTAAAAATGTTACCTACAGACAAGAATATAGGTATTTGAAAAAAAAAATCGTAGTAAATATTATGGAGAAGTAGGTACAGACGCCAGCACATCAAGCTATTACAATCTGTCAAATTTCTTTAATAGATTTTCAACTTTATCGCTAAAGCCTTAGGTTCAAAGTTGATTGGGAAAATTTTACAGTTTCGGGTACCTTGATGTGCTGGCGTCTGTACCTAACACGCTTTACAAGTTAAGGCCTATTCAGAGAAAAGTGATATCGCTTGCGGTAGCGATGTCGCAGGCAACTGCTTAAATTAGTCGTTTAGTTAACCGCCTGACCTTTGGACGTAGTGCTCGCCTCGCTTCGCTCTCTTTGCTCGCACGCGGTTGATCAAAGTTCTAACCTAACCTAACCCAATGGTCGGCGGGGTGCCCTGGCTTAGTCACTGCGACCAATTCGGCTCTCGCGTGATTGGTTAGAGTTCCAACCTAAATAAATTGAATAATATTGAATATCGTTCAGGCCGTTAGTTGAACGACCGCCGTTTAGTTAAAAGGCTAGGCGTTTAACTAAACGGCTAATTTAACCAGTTGCCTGCGACAGCGATACCGAATCGGCAGTCGGCACGCAATATCGCTGTCGTGCTCGATAGCAATAGGTAGATACTGCACCCTAATTGCGTAACACACTATACTAAACACAATCTGAATCATTTTGAAGGATATTGCTAATCCATTGCTTTGCATGTTCGAAAAATTTGTCTACCCAACAACGTAAATAACGCAATGAATATTGTTGAACTGTCAAAATGAAAGCCATTCGTACTGATAGTGTGTTACGCAATTACCCCGCTGGACCGCCTTCTGTTTAGTCACTCTGAACCAGTGGGTAACGGATACCTCGTTACCGAGCGCGACAGCGACGACAGTAGTTCAATTCCAAAAAAAAAACGAGAAATATATTCGAGACACGATTCCCCTGATACTATTTAGATACATACACACGAAGGGCGGGCGGTTTGGGGGACTGTCTTATGTAATTTTGACGTTCGAAAAGTGCTGATTCTCAGCCTAGTTTGAATAAATGTCTTTTTGATTTTGATTTTTAAACCTACTTTCGGTGCGCGAGTCCAACTCACAATTGTCCGGTTTTTTTTTTCAGTGTTGGAGCACTAAGTATTTATAAACTTTGTGTACCCGAGTGAAATAGCGGTTGAATGAGCTACCATTGTAAACCTTACCTGAAATAATTAGTCAGGTCAGTTGCCATAATATTGTCCCGGAGCAGCATGATAGCCCTGTCGAAGTCTCTTCGCGGTAAGGACGCCAGAATGTCGCAGCCCTCTGTGTTTAGTATGCACATGGCCTGGGCGAGGTGGTGGCGCTCCATCACACTGCCCTCACTGGAGTACAGGGCTGCTAAGTTCGTATCTGTGTGTTGGACAAAATAATGTTCTGTTCTGTTAATGTTCTGCGTCTTGTAATGTTAATTATTTAACATAACCGGTCAGTGGGTCTGGGTCGTCTTAGGGGCGGATTTTTTCTTCTTTTATTGCTGAATGGGCCTGCTCTTAACCTCGATCACGCTTGATGGAAAGCGATGGATGAGGTCTATGATGGTACGAGCGTGCCCAAAAGATGCCTGTTCACTATTGCTTTGAAAGCAGACGGGTTAAATGAGATTCCTTCCTAATTAGGACTTCTGAATTCAGTGTTGTGTAAACACACTAATATTATAAAGGCGAAAGTTTGTGAGTGTGTGTTTATATGTTTGTTACTTCTTCACGCTCAAACGGCTGAACCATTTTTGATATAATTATGTAAGGAGGTAGCTACCACCCTGTATTAACATATAGGTTACTTTTTATCTCGATATTCCCACGGGATCGACATTTACGCGGGTGAAACCGCGGGGCGCAGCTAGTCTGTAATAAGGACTCGAAGACTATATTAAAAAAAAAAACTGTTTGGTTACTACTCACGGCCGCGCTCCTGGAAACTGTTGGTCGTGCCGCGGTGGTCTATGTCGTGCACCAATGCTGCCACCAGGAACATTAACCCTTGCAAGTCACTGCAACGAAAAGATTATCCTCACCATCATACCTTGAGACGGTGGTTAAATATTCATCCCAACTACCCTTGACTGCGGTGCGTGCTCCAACACGCACTTGGCCGGTTTCCTAGAAAAGCGACTGCACATAACGACCGCAGTGGCGGTTGTCATGAAAATGACAGACAAGATTAGCTACTTATCCTTCAAAATGATTCAGCACCCTAATTGCGTAACACACAATCAATCTTAATCTGAATAATTTTGAAGGATATTGCTCGTCCATTGCTTCATATGTTCGAACTTCGAAGTCTGCTCAAAAACGTAAATAACGCAATGAATATTGTTGAACTGTCATAGTGAAACCCATTACTACTGAGTGTGTTACGCAATTACCCCGCTAATTGTGATTGAAAGTGTTTTACGCAAGGTGCTGTTTTCTAAACGGCGAAGTGCCGTAAGGCCTCACGTCATACGTCAGTGGCAACAAACACAGTACGTATGCTAGTCTCGCATTCTATTGAAACCCCGGACTACGCTACCAGGCCAGCTCAAGGTTAAAGTTTTACCACCGACGACGTGCCATCTACTGTACCTACCTCCCTACTGCAAAAACGTAGATAATAAAAGTTGATTAGAGGCCGGGGTTCAAAGTGCCGGGGGTAAGTTGTCAATAATGATGACGTCAGTATGTCATTTGTTTGAAACAGTAATAATATACTATATTCCTTTTTTTTTAATTATATCTCTGATAAAATTATCTGGCCTTGGAAAAATCAGCCCTAAATTGTATCATATTTGACACTTGATATTTTTGCCAAAATGTATGTTAGTCCATATTATTATGCAGTTATTGCGTCACTAATCATCACACACAATTTGCTATCGGAACATTTCGCCTCAACGATGGGACATCCTACTTGTCGGCTTTTCGCAAAAAAATGTTTCTGTCCAAGAAGATATTACTTGGTTAATAAATATGACTATTTAGTTTAAAACTATGATACATCCTGCCTCTACATACCCCGAGTCTTTTTTTTTGGGTGGTAAATTATCAAATAACTTCTCCCGCTCGATGGGCGGAGCAAGAGGGCGTGTCAGACTTTTACTGACTAAAACCCACCCGTGTTCCTTCAGTTGCCTGTGCCAAGGGCTACGGTATCTCTTTCGAACAACCCACGACCCTGGCAGGAGTTTTGGGGATCAGACTTCGATTGACCTAACGGTTTTTTGAACTGTTGTTTGAAAATCGGCACTTTGAATACCGGCCTCCTACTTGCCGCCTACTTGAAGTATCGTCGTAAAATGAGCTTGTAGTTCACAATAGCGGCGTAGGCCCACTGGGTCACAGTAAAGGCATGTATCCAGTTGTGGTAGGGCACGTCACGATAGCCCTTCTTCACGTACAGGACAAAGCGGGCCAGCTTTTGGGTCTTTATGTCGAACCTAGAGAGAAGAACGATTCTGTAGATTCAGCTTTTGCTTTTGGAGGGTTCGGTTTTCAATGCTGCTTTTGCATTATGGAGTTTATTTATAAAAGTTGCTTAGAGATAAGTAATGATTAGCGACTGTTTAACCATACATTTTTGACGTTTAAACGTTTCTGAACTTAAAGCAACGTTTATAAATAAACCTCCAAATCTAAACATAGCTTCTGACCGCGGCTGCAACCACGTGAATGTCGGAAATTATCCCACGGGTACTTGCTACCGGGACAAAAAGTGCATAAGTCCTTCTCCAGGATGCCATCTATGTCTTTGCCAAATTTTATCGAAATCCGTTCTGAAACCTGTACGAGCTCGTAACATACAGACAGTTGTGGTGCGAAAAGGTAACATCTATAATTACTTTCGAATTTATTTGTCTATAACTAGAGCTACTAACAGACACCAGAATCGTACAAATTGGTTCAAAATCGACGTAAGTCTGGCGTAACTGGCAACCAAGTGAGACTAGTTGCGCAACCATAGTTGTGTATGCCTTTTGGGATCGGAATCTCAAAAGCTCTTATTGGATGGAGTATCCCACTGCAAAGCAAACGCCTCCTATCCATCTGGGGCTAATAGATAACGTACTTCTTATCAAATCCAAGATCTGAGAACATCTTCAGGACATAGCACGGCAGTTCTCGAAGCGACAGCGCTCGAGGGTTGAAATGGAGACTGGTTATGTGAGGGTGCTTGTGGAAACCGTCGCAGGCCATCAAGCGAGCCACCTCATCATCGCTTACCTACATCATCATGTTCTTTAGGTATAAGTAGGTACTTATTAGTTATTGGTATACAAACAGCGAGTTATGGAAAGGGCGTACCTACTTGTCTCTCTGAAGGGTGATGCAAGTGTTCTAAAGTAGTCGATCTAGCCAACAACAGAATTATCAATTAGCTAGCTGAATGACTGTTGTTATAGCCATCTACATCAAAAGCATCATAACAGCCACTTCAGCTAGCTCCACTGAAGAACCCATGTTTTTGAGTGGAAACTGGAGCCGCAAATCGGCAAACGCGAAGCGAAACAACGTGAAGCGAAGTGAAACAACGATTTACTTAAGGTGGCTGGTAGCCGCTAAATGCCTGTAGCCGAAGATCAAGTTAAATGGCGTGGTGCGATATGAGAGATCGTCCGCGTCGTTTAACCGTGTGGGGATGAACAAAATAAATGGTGAATGGTGCTGCCCTAATCCGAACAGAAAGCAATCGTGGAGTGAATACGCGGTCGGCGCAATCGTTCGTTTACCCAACCCGAGCAAAAGTGATCGCGACGATCGCTTTCTATTATGGCTCTGGTGGCCTACCATAATCTAATTAAAAACGATTCAAAAACAAGACATTTCAGTTTAGGTTCCTAAACTGCATCGCTTGAGCTGCTCTATGGACGTCATGGTACCAACTACCAAACAAGTATGAATGAAACCAAAACTTGCGACTTAGTTTGGGACAAGCGCTGTCAGCAGATGGAACGACCTAAACTGAATCTTTAAACTGACGTCTTGGTACGATTTAGAAGAACAGTTCAGTTTAGGTCCTAAAATGGATCGCGTTAAGAGCTTGTGGTAGGCCTCCAGGTAATGTGATGACAGGTGCTGGTGGAGTGATCCTGTGACAGAGTGGTATCCAAGAACTGGAAGACGAGATGTCAGTCGCCCGGCGCGGCGCGGCGGCGAGAGGGGTGGACGACATTGTTGCCATTGCGGGCAAAACATGGATGAGGCTGGCACAGGAGCGCGCGAGCGTGGGGATTGGCACAAGAAAAAAGAGGGCTTTGCCCAACAATGTGTGAAATCGGGCTGTGGATGATGATGTTCATGAATTTGATTAAATTACGTAGGGTTCTGATTTAAAGTTAATTGATGCCTATGCCTATTGCTTGTAAGAACCAATTTGTCAGTGGGAAAAGAAAAATCACCAACCTTCATATGATACAGAATAAGTTCGGTGGCCAAGACATTCCTGATGTGTGTCTCTTGAATCTTCTGGTAGACCATGGATTGGATGATGCAAATGCCGCAGTGAATGCTGAAGGCTAAGGCCATCTCTTCATCCATGCTGTCAAAATAAGGGTCCGCTATTTTGTTGATGAGTTGGCCAACTCCAATGATCCCTGTTTGTTCTCGAATTGGAAAGCATAGCAGATGTCTAGGTGGAAAGTTTTATGGAAAGGATTTATTTATGGCAAAAAATTTAAATAAAACGATAAAGGTACAATTGATCTCGTAATTGTCCCAATTAAGGCCCCTCGCCCACGGCGACTTTTTGTAGCGATGCTGTCGCGCGTTTCGTAAACGTGCGACAGCATCGCTACTAACGCGCGTTAGTCGCATTTGCAACTCGCTAGAGAAGCGATGCCAACGCGCTACTAACGCGCTACAGCATCGCGACTGTATGGTGCCCTGTCAGTTTACCAAAAATTAATTTACAAATTTTTACTTGATAAGCAACGATTGGCAAAAACATGATTTGTTATTTCATCATTACACAACAACAAGTTTGCCAAATAATTCACTTTACAAAATAATTACCCGATAAACTTTTCTTTAATAACGTGTTATTTGACAAACAATTAATTTTATCTTATAAAAAAACGTTTGGGATAAAAACGTTTTACATATATTGACTTATTATTACGCAATTTCCTAAAAATGAAACTCATTCTTTCATCGACTTGCACTAATAGAAAAAAGAGGGTATTTTTAGTGGGCTACCCGGAACCGAACTAGTTAGATTAGGTTAATTATTAAAAACAAAATTGTTAGGTTAGGTTAGGTTAAAACTGTGACCCCCTACGCACGAGCCGAGCGAGCGAAGCGAGCGGTGCCGCGGCAGCGGCCGGCGAGTGCCAGAAACGACTAGATTATATAGAAAAAAATATTTGCCTGTAAATTAATTGACCCGAATGGAAAATACCGTCATGATCACTGTGTCTGATTTAGAAAATCTTTACATAGTATAAAACAAAGTAGCTCCCGCTGTCTGTAAGCTTAGATCTTTTAAACTACGCAACGGATTTTAATGCAGTCGCTAGTGCATTATAAAATGATAGTTTGTATAAAAGTGATTTTTCAAAAGAAATGTATAAATGATTAAATATCATCCGAAACATTTGTAAAGAGAAGCATTTGCCAAATAAATGTTTGTAAAGCGAGTGTTTATAAAATAAAATATTTGCGGAATGAGTTGTTTGTGAAATAAATAGAATACGAAACGTTGGTTGTAAACTAAAAATTTGTCAATGGAGTTTTGGTAAAACATTAGTGAACCCGACTGTATTGATGTAAACGCGCGACCGTGTCAACACAATCGCGTTTGCATCGCGACTGAGAATCGTAGTGTGGGCGAGGGCAAATAGCTAGCGACCGCATCGCGACTGTATCAATGCGAACGCGCGACAGCATCGCTACTGCATCGCTACAAAAAGTCGCCGTGTGCGAGGGGCCTTAAACTACAATAAAGTTGAATATATCTATCTGCCACATAGACAAATATACCTTGTTATTTTTTGACGTGCAAGTGACATTCAACCTGTGGGGTAATTACCTACGCAATTGCGTAGGTAACACACTAATAATAGCAATGACTTTAATTTTGACAGTTCAACAACATTCATTGCGTTATTTACGTTGTTGAGCAGACAAATTTTTCTAACATGTGAAGTAATGGATTAGCAATATCCTTCAAAATCATTCAGATTGTGATTGTTCGTGTGTTACACAATACAATTGGGTACCTACTGGTGTTCAAGAAATTGGGTAAGTACGAGATCGACTGAACTAAAATGTCATTTAATTATTTCAAGGCGATTTACTTGCAATTGATATCAGGCGGGCAATCAATTCTGTCGTCGAACAAGGGATGTTTTTTTGCATTCTTGGTGTTTATGAACACCCCTGTCTTAATGACCTCGCCAGTTATCCCCAAGTTCAGAGGGAAGCGACGTTCAGTTCCGGTTCCTCCCTAAAATTAGTAGACGGTTCTTTGGAGTAAACCAGCAGCACTACATGATGACGCCTGTGACAGCTTACAAATTATAAAAATACTAGCTTCTGCCCGCAACTCCGTCCACGTGAATGTTTTTAAGGCTATTCCTGTTCAGCCGAAGACGTGATTATAAAGATGAACAAAATATTTAAGGCCGTTTACACATTATACCGTAGCACCGCCGCGCCATGTGTAAGGGTTCATACAAATCCAAGGGTAACTAATACAGCGGCACCGCCGCGGCGCGCGGCGGCGCGGTGCTGCTGCAGCTACGGCATAATGTGTAAACGGCCTAACTATAAATACCGAAAGATTCTTGAGAGGCGAGCAGTGTTCGTACAGCTCCATCTTATCTATATCGATCAGCATGATAACGCAGTGCTGAGCCCTGATCAGACGCTTCGCTTGATCCATTGCCATTTGCAGCAGGGTTTCTAACGATGTCACCTAGATTTTGGACAAACATAGCTACATTCCTAACGGTCTCCAATGTTACCTATGTCCCATCGGAAAAAATGAATGACGATTACAAGTTCCGTATGTTACACCCTTTCATCTGTTTATCTAAAAGAATCAGCTGTTCCCTTATTTTGAAGAGTTATACGAACATAAATGTAGGGAACAGCTGATTTTTTTTTCGCGAGTTCATTTTTGGTCCCATAGTAAAAGTTGTTCATAATGATGAGTACAATGACCTCTTATGAGGTTGTTGGTGTTTTTCCAATAACCCTGTATACAAAAACTGTCAAGCGTCAATTTTATTCCTCGATTATAACTTATCTGGCGATGGAAAAATCAGCCCACATACAACAAGAAAACAGAGCTTACTTGAGTAAATAGTCTTTTAGCGACGCGCAGTAGTTTTTGGCATTTGACTTTCAATGTACACTCATATTCTAAAGCGATTGTCTTCTTTAAAGTCGGCCAGGCGAATCTAAAAGCAAAATATTATTTTGTGGATTTTGCTAGTCTATAAGAAAGCCTATATCACAATGTGCGAAAAGGCACATTTTTTTTAGAAAGGATACCTTTTTATCCCAGTTGTTACGGGCCATCAGATGACCGAAAGACTGACAAACTGTCTTTCTTATTTATTTATTTATCCATACTAATATTATAACTTGTGCGAAAGAGTGTCTGTCTGTTACCTCATCACGCTTAAACCGCTGAACCGATTTAGATGAAATTTGGTATAGAGATATTGAGATACCTACATAGTTTAAGTCCCGGGAAAGAACTTAGGATAGTTTTTATCCCGATATTCCCACGGGAAACTTATGCGGGTGAAACCGCGAGGCGCTGCTAGTTTATTATAGTTTATTGTACACCAGAAAATACATACTTAACAAAAAAAATACGATTATTAATACAAAACATACAATGGGCGGCCTTACCGCTTTCTGCGATCTCTTCCAGGCAACCTTGAAATGGACAGTGATTGCGTGGATATAAAAAAATGGGATTGTACCTAAGCTGTGGTGCAAAATAATATAGGTAGGTACTATAACAGATACATAGATTTCAACCACACAACCTGGTCTTACCAAGGGATACGTTTTAGGTAAGTACCCAGTATAACTGGGTTGTGGAGGTCAGATAGGCAGTCGCTCCATGTAAAATACTGCTACCTACTCAGTTGCATCCGGTTAGACTGAAAGCCGACTCCGACATAGTTGGGAAAAGGCTAGGCAGATTATGAAGTTTTTAAACGAAACTAATCAGGACGTAAAAATAGGCCACCAAGTTGTGATTCGAACAACCAAAACATTTACTTAGGTATACGATAATACGACCTATACAGGGTTATTGGAAAAACACCAACAACCTCTTAAGAGGTCATTGTACTCATCATTATGAACAACTTTTACTATGGGACCAATCATGAAAATGCGAAAAAAAATCAGCTGTTCCCCACATTTATGTTCGTATACGTAATAATCAGCCTATAATGTTCCCACTGCTGCTGGGACACAGGCCTCCTCTCGGTGAGCGGGAGTGGGCCGCGTAATCTACCACGCGGGCCCAGTGCGGGTTGGCAGATGTCAAATCATCACAAACATGTCTTTGAATTTTTGGTTCTAGCACATGCCGGTTTCCTCACGATGGTTTCCTTCACCGTTTTGAGAGAGTTTATGTTCGTATGTATAACTTGTCAAAATGTAGGGAACAGCAGATTTTTTTTCGCTATTTCAGGTTTGGTCCCATAGTAAAAGTTGTTCATAATGATGAGTACAAAGAGGTTGTTGGTGTTTTTCTAATAACCCTGTACTCTGTACATTTCAATTGTTATATCATAGAACTACTTACATAGTTATTTTCAAAGTGATCTAGATGCGGCATTGGCACTAACACAGTACGTATAGCTGAACTAAGTTCCTTTGGCGCGTGGCCGAAATCGGAACTAACGCTGCCATCTTGTTTTTAGGGTTCCGTACCTCAAAAGGAAAAACGGAACCCTTATAAGATCACTTCGTTGTCCGTCTGTCTGTCCGTCGGTCAAGACCCTTTTTTTCAGGAACGCGTGGAGTTATCAAGATGAAATTAATATTAAGTAATTTTAAATACTCAGGGCTGCAATACCTTGAAGCAGTGAAAAAATAAACTCGCAATCAAAAGATACGGGAGTTTATGTTCCGAAATCAAAACTTATAGGGTAGGTCCCGTTGACCTAGAATCATGAAATTTGGCAAGAAGCAATGTAAAGGAAAAAATCCGAAAACCGTAAATTTGTAATTTCTGTTTTTTTTGTAAGTACGTAAGTACTTACAAAAAAAATTAAAACTACTTACAGTACGGAGCCCTCGGTCGGTGCGCGAGTCTGACACGCACTTGACCGGTTTTTTTTCAATACATTTCACAAAACAGCTTCACAAATAAATGCCAACAGCGCCCCTCCATCAACGGCATTTAAAAAATCCATAGGCTGATTACTGTTATACGAAACACCACGTACATTGTACATTCGTTTATGACTACCGGAACCTTGTCTCGCAATAGCCTTGGTGCCACGACGCAGATGATCACAGCAAACGATTTGCCTCCAACTGGCGTCATCAATACGCGCTTCTTTGTGTCGTCTTTGGGCACGTGCTGTAATTTTAACACTGTCGATTAGCAATGTAAGGTCCGACCGCGGCAGATTTGCCAAAGATGTAAACAACAAAATCGATAAACACGAGTAAGTATTTATTTTAAGTAATGTTTGATAATTTTGTAGGAATTTTGGTAGTTTAGTTAGCAATAAATTCGTCATTCGAACCGCTAGAGCCGGTGCTAATTCGGGGGTCAGTACAGACAATGGTGCAGACGCCAGCACATCAAGCTACTGCAATCTGTCAAATTTATTTAATAGATTTTCAACTTTATTACTAAAGCATAAGGTTCAAACTTGATTTAGAAAATTTGACAGTTTCGGGTAGCTTGACGTGCTGGCGTCTGTAGTGTCTGTACATTACACATCAGTTGTAACATTTTCTACACTACGAAAGGCTCTTACTGCTACGACACGCGACGTAAAGACGCTTTCAAAGTCTATTGTTAAGTGCAATTGACTGTACCAATTTCAGCTAAACTTACAGGCATGATAAGGGCTCGGATATCCTCATCTAAATCTGTTAAGAGCTCAATGCGATCCACATGAGTCTTCAGCATCTCAATAAGTTTAGGATTTAACTGTGAGAAACAAACTTGGATTAGCAAAGTAACGACAAAGAAGGTAAGGCCGGCGGCGGCGAGGCAATTTTATTGCGTAACACATTATCAATCGGAATCGGTTTCATTTTGACAGTTCAACAATATTCATTGCGTTATTTACGTGTTGAGCAGACAAATTTTTCTAACTTATGAAGCAATGGATTAGCAATTTGCTTAAAAATGATTCAGATTCCGATTGCGGTGTTTTACGCAGATTCCGATTGCGATGTTTTAGCGGTGGCCTACTTAGTCCCGACTAAGTACCTAGGCCTTATTCCTACAACGCTGGTTTGGCTTCACTGTTATTTTCTGGTTGACTGAGCATCGAGGGGCAAGCAATAAAATTTTGGTAGGTACGAGCTATTTAATTGATCGATTTCTTCGATCTAACTACATACAAAAAACATTACAAGGTACAGTCCACAAAAGAGATACCTAGGTAATTATGCAGGATCGTCGGATAAAGTTGATAAGTTTAGTAAGAAACCGATGGATGTTGTCGACTGAAATTTAATTTAATAAATGAGCTGTTTGTTTTCTATTAATAAATTTAAATTGAGTACATCCATCGGTTTCTTACTAAACTTCAACAATAGGTATCCGACGATCCTGATACTTATCTCTTTTGTTGACTGTATCTTGAAAATATTTCGTGGAGTTACCGAACTAATGATTCTGTTAAAAATAACTCTACCACAAATAAATTAATATCATACTTCTATTTTCATTTTCCGTGGCAAAACAAGCGAGCCAATAACTTCCATGAAAGCCTCCTTACGAACACAATTCACAATTATTTGGAACACCAGTTCTGCTTCACATTCTTCGCATAGCTATAACATTTCAACTGTACCTACGTAAAGGTTAATCCAGATTGCAGCTTTGGCGCGTCGTGTCGTCATCGTCATGGTCATGAGCTACGAGCACTTAGGTATGTATACCTAGCTTGAACTCGTGGGGGGGAGTAACATTTTATCGATAATAATTATGCATTATTATCTACGCTCGTACGAGCTATGTAATGGTCGGTCGTGGGCATTACGTAAATACCTATGTATTTTTTTAAAGAGAACAGCGGGGTAACTGCCTTACACACTATCAGTAGGAATGGGTTTCATTTTGACAGTTCAACAACATTCATTGCGTTAATTACGTTGTTGTTCTAACAAGTTTTTCTAAGATATGAAGCAATGGATTATCAATATGCTTCAAAATTATTCAGATTGAGATTGATAGTGTGTTACGCAATTAGGGTGCTGGGCCCACCCAAAGGTGGTTTTCGGTTGGACAAGGTCCAGTTTGACTTCTGGATCTTGTCCGACAAAAACCGCCCTTTTGAATCTCTTTACATTTGGCAATCGAATGATTGGTTATTGTCAAGATTTTCCTAGTCCCTTTGAGTGGGTCATTAATATTGTACGGGCTTCCTACCTACTAACTAAAATTAAATAGGTACCTAACTAACGTTAGTTACGTACATACGTGTTTATTCTCTTTTGTAGTTCACTACTTGTATCGCCGGTTAAACTCATTATCAAATCTAATATCTTTCCTGGGTCACTATATTCTATGACTTGTCGTTTCGTTTTCGTATTACTTGTCGGTAAATCCATTTTTTATTTTAGAATTAATGGATCGAACTCTGACCGTTGAGATTCAGATAATGAATTGTAAAATTGAATTGGAAATTATTGTTTGTTTGTAAATAAACACCTTTGATGATAAACACAATATTATAGTGCAGTAATATTATTGTCATCACAGATTGTCACAGAAATGGCGCTGTCAAAAATTTTGTTTATTTTTAAGTAGATCCCCTTATTTACTGCTACAAATAAGCAGCCAGTAGATTACTATTAAACCTGTTTTCTGCTGTGAGCTAGGTAGACAACTGGCCCACCCTGGTTAAATTAGTAGTATCCCCGGAGCCCATGATGCTAAATGCGGATTTATTCGAGCGTCATGGGGACCTATTGGATTTTGAAAATTAGATTAGAAAAATAAAATATTATTTATTGTTTCCCCTTTTACCGGTAGGGGAAGCGTCTAAAGGTTTTCAAAAATGTAAAAAAAAAACAATTATTACCTGCCATGGAAATTGGAAATAGGTACTTGAGTGTCAGATATTGATTATAGGTGCCCCAACGACTCCAACGTGCCTCTGATAACAAAGGTACCTATTCTAATCTGTCAGCTTGCATGGTGGGGATGGCCATACGGAAGGATAGAAAATAGAAATAAAATATATTCGGGCCCGTCAGATATTCAGAGGGGTTGTTAAGTAAACCCTAAAAATGCTATTCAAAAGACTGACGATTCGGACGGAAGAGACTAAACTCGTAGCAAATTTTTGAAAATGCTAAAAATTCGCTATACCTAATGAAATATTGTAGGTACTCGATCGTGTCAGATTTTTATATAGACTACGCTGGTACATGTGAAAGCTGACGTACGTATTCATACGTATTTATGTCACGGCTAATAACCGAAGTGCGGCTACACCTAGGTTTAGCCGGCCGAAGTGCGGCTACACCTAGGTTTAGCCGGCCGAAGTGCGGCTACACCTAGGTTTAGCCGGGTACAACTAGGTGTAGCCGGCCACATGCGGTTCGTGTGTACTTCTGGTGACCTCGGTTGCATTGTTGCGGTCGATCGATAGGCGAAGTAGGATGCAAGAGCGAGCGAAGGGCACCCCGAGGTTAGGTTTGGTTAGGTTACTTTAAACCCTTTACACAGAAACAGGAGCCCCGCGAAGCGGGGCTTCGTCGACGTAGGATGCACCTAGTTGTACCCGGCTAAACCTAGGTGTAGCCGCACTTCGGTTATTAGCCGTAACATATACACTTCGCCGCCGGGTACTGAAAAGGTAAGTGCCTTTTCACACGTCCCGGTTGCCGGGTAGCCGGTGCCGACTATCCGGTAACACTTGCCAAGCATAAACTACGCCGGTACGTGCGAAAACTAACGTACATGGCTATACACTTCGCCGCCGGGTACCCGGCACCGGTTATCCGGTTGCCGGGACGTATGAAAGGCACTTATCCTTGCATTATTTCCTCCAAAATAAAAAAAAAATCAATCGCGCTCAAGCATGCGCATGCCATGACGACGTTTCACAACACAACGTTTGGCGTTTCACTGGAACTCCCTTAGTTACGTTACGCTCAAATCGTCAGATTATTGAAATGTACACTGCTAGTAATTAATCAGTCATGGAAAGGTACATTTAACTGTATAAATGCAAACAAAACAACAAAGCAAATACCTACAAATGACAAAACAACCAATAACTTTGTGTGCAAATCGAAACGCATTAGAATTTTATCTGTGCATTGCATTCTAGAAAAAAAAACAGCTGATGACGGATGAGTGATGAATGCTTATTTTGGTGGTGTAATTGTAACAAATTAATGAAACTTTTATAGTTTTAAAATAACTTAGAAATGGCAGAAATACAAACACTCATCGAAATGGGTTTTTCCAAAGAGCGAGCGTAAGTTTTTACTTAATTTTTACTTGACATAACAGTATTGCACCAAATCGGTACCTAACCTAAAACGTCCGATAATTTCCTGGGTTTTAGGGAGAAAGCTTTAGCGGTGACGAGTTATAAGGGCGTGGAGCCAGCGATGGAGTGGTTGTTAGCACACGCTGACGACCCTGCGATGGACGCGACACCGACGGTCGCGACTTCCACAAGCGCCGAAGCGGTGCCGGCCCCCGTGCCTGAATCTTCCACGTCTTCCCAAGACCCGACCGACGCTGATCCCGAAGTTGAAGTCAAGTCCTTCAAATGCGACGTCTGTGGGAAATTGCTCAAAAATCAGGACGAGATGGAGTACCATGCCGCTAAGACTGATCATAGTAGCTTCTCCGAGTCCACAGAAGAGAAGAAACCTTTGAGTGACGAGGAGAAGAAGGCTCAACTGATGTTGCTGGAAGAAAGAATGAAACAAAAACGAAAAGAGAGAGAGGAAAAAGAAAAGGTTTGTAGTTATTGAAATTTATTGCTGCCTGCAATCAGTAGGTATTGCATCTTATTAGTATGAATTGAGTACTTAATATAAACTTACTCAGTTGAGACTAGAATTAAATTTTTTACTAAGAATCTTTGGCTCTTGTTACTTGGAGGGAGGAGGAGGGATCAGGAATGCTAGTTTTGTTTTTTATTTTACAACAAAATAAAATTAAACAATTTATTTTCAATCTATGGGTAACACAAACAATTTCAAGATCACACTAAGGTCCGGCCGCGGCAGATTTGCCAAAGATGTAAATTGTTGCAGCCATTGTTGTTTACATCTTTGGCAAATCTGCCACTTCAGGGAATTCACCACAACACAACATTTTGGTTTTATCTTGCTTGTGTTTCTGAAGATTGTGTTTCTCTAAGTATTTGAAATTGCAGTCAACAGCTGTATTGAAGTATTGAATATCATTAACTCCTTTATTCATACACATTGCATAAAGTTAAGTAGATTAGCGACTGTTTAACCATACATTTTTGGCGTTTAAACATCAATTACTTTAATCATAGTTTCTAAATAAACCCCTTAATGTTCATTTCACAACTCTCTTGTCTCTGAGTATTTTCCTTCACTGTTTTGCATCGCCATTTGCCTAGCCTTTTCCCAACTATGTTGAGGTCGGCTTCTAGTCTAACCGGATGCAGCTGAGTACCAGTATTTTACATGGAGCGACTGCCTATTTGGCCTCTACAACCCAGTTACTGGGTAATACGAAATCTCTCAAAATAATCCCATGCTTCAATTTCCAGGCTGAAGCATTAGAACGCGAACGTATCCGCATAAAATCTGGCAAGGAGATGCAGGATGCTCGTTTAAGACTGCAAGAACAGGAGATGCAGAAGTTAGTGGAGCAGCGGCGAAGGGAGAAGATTGAGGATCAGAAGGCGAGGGAACGGGTGCGCGCGCAGATTGAATCTGATAAACAGGCTAGGAAGTGAGTTGAGGATTTCTGTGCTTTTGTTTATTCAGGAAATGGTGGCAGCAACAGAAAAATGCTATTTAGGGGTGAAGTTTGTGAAAGCTTACGAGGAAATGAATGCTCTTTGAACCTGAAACATGCAGCAGAGTATCATGTTCTCCCTACAGCTGCTGCTGGACGTAGGCCTCTCCAATTGCACGCCATTCACCTCGATTCTCGGGAAATCTCATCCAGCTGCTATCAGCCATCCCCTGCGTAGATCGTTGCTCCTCCTAGGCTGAGGGCTATTTGCGGTCTCCACTCAAGAACATGTCTACTCCAAAGGTCATTGGTTCTACGGCTAATATGGCCAGTCCATTGCCACTTCAGCTTGCTTATTTTAGATCTTGTTGGCTCAAAACTATGCCACTTCGCCGTGGAAGTGCAAAAGTTGTTGGTGGCAGCGAAGAGGTCACTGCATGTTTGAGGACACAGAGGGCAGGATAGGAGGTGGAGTACGGTTTGTGACATAGCTCCACAATCAAATCCTACCGCTGTTCCGTCAAGGTAGCCCCACTTTACCAGGTTAGACCTACATCTAAGATCCCAAAAACAGTTGTGCCAGCGACACGAAAAAGAAGAAGCTTGCTTATTCTGTGAGTTATGTCAACAACTTTTGTCACACAACATACCATCGTCACCCATGCTTAAAATATCAGCTTGCAAATAACAAAATGATGGTACTTGGCATGTACCTGATGAGTGTTTATTTTTTTAATTTTTAGCTGGTTCGATTCCAGGTTTAGGTAAGCTTGTCAAGAAATCTGTGAATGAAGTTTTGTTTCTTTTTAAAAATAAAGGAATGTTTCCTTTAAGTAAAGTAATCTATCGGATTTAAAGTGGTTTCCCTTCAGGGCCCATTGATTTTTTCCATGCTGTATATATAAATAAAACAAAGTCTTGTTAGTTACATCATTTATTATAACTCAAGAACAGCTGGACCGATTTTTATTATCTTTATTTGTTGGATTTGTCTCCGCCTCGAATAGCAGAATAACTATTGAAACTTGGGAAAAATTCACGAAAAAATAATAATGAAGATAATTAATTTTCTCATACATTTTGTTTTAATTGATTCTCTGCGGGTACGAAGTTCGCCGGGTCAGCTAGTTTATAATAAAGTATAGTTATAGATGTGTAAACCATAACTTGTACTTTATTCCAGACTAGCAGCAGGCGGCCAGCCCCCCGCGGCGGCGGCCCCGGCCCCCGCGCCGCCCGCGCCGGCGCCGAGCGCGGGGCCCAAGGTCACGTACGAGCAGGCTCGCATACAGATCCGGCTGCCCGACGGTAGGACCCTCGCGCATATCTTCGGTGCTAAGGAACAACTTGCTGCTGTCAGGTATAACATCCGCATAAACAAAATCATTAATTCCGAAATACATTCGCTCTCATTTTTAGGGTTCCGTACCTCAAAAGGAAAAAACGGAACCCATATATATACCTAGGATTACTTTGTTGTCCGTCTGTCTGTCTGTCACGACCCTTTATCTCGGGAACGCGTGGAGGTATCGAGTTGAAATTAAAACCATATACCTGAGTATATGGTTTTAATTTCAACTCGATACAGTCCCTTGAAGCTGTGAAAAAATCAAACTTCTAAGTTAACGTAAAAAACATCCGAATTGAGAACCTCCTCCTTTTTTGAAATCGGTTAAAAAAAGATACGGCCGTTAATGCCGCAAAAAACGTATATTTCGACACTTAAGGGAATCAAAATTTATAGGATACTTTCCGTTGACCTAGAATCATAAAATTTGGCAAGAAGCAATGACATGTAGCACAAGTAAAGGAAAAAATCCGAAAACCGTAAATTTGCAGTTACATAGCTAGCTAGCATAGCATACGGAACCCTCGGTGCGCGAGTCCGACTAGCACTTGACCAGTTTTTTTTCTCCTCTTTGTCGTTCCCTCTATGCTGAGGATCGCGACCACATATGACGCGTCTCCAAGTTATGCGGTCTTCTGCAGTGTGGACCGCTCGGTAGATGATGCTTCCAACAGCCTTCTTGATGGCGTCTGACCATCTTGTCGGTGCTCTGCCTTGAGCGCGTTTTCCTTCCACCCTTCCCTTGTGCTTCTCGCATCCATTGCAGCTTATTTCCGTGATCTTCACCAGTTTATTAGCCTACCTTCGGGCCACTTAAGGTTTAGTCATAGCCGCATAGCCGCTTAAGTAAGAGACTTGTAGCTGACTCCTTGGTAAGTCTAAAGTTTAGGCCCAATCAAACTTTTGTTTTCAAAACATTTTGCTTGCATACATTTAGTATTTATGTTCACATATAAATGTAGTTGTTTGGAGCATGCTCTGATATAAAAGAACACTGCCAGCCTAGAAAATCCAGACTGAATGAGTCCTAAAATCCGGACTTAAGACCTATTCAAACCTAAGCAGTATTCGCTGCGGGCCTGTGGACGGAGAGTAATGGGTAGCTCTCCATCCGATCAGGACCAGGCCCGTGCCGGACGGTAAGTATGTGTTCCACGCGCGCCTCAAAGAGATGTCAGCATAAAGGAAGGGGCCCGCCAGGGCCGAAGCCTGCCGGGGTAGCGGGATCGTCCGAAAGGGTTACCGCTGCCCCGGAACATAAAGGGCTAAGGAAGGAACACGGGTGGGTTTTAGTCAGTAAGAGTCTGACACTCCCTTCCGCTCCACCCAGAGCGGGAGGAGTCATTAGATGTTTCCCATCAACAAAAAAAAAAAAAAAAGCGGTATTCGCTGTCGCTGTGAGTAGAGGTACATACCGCGCGGGTTTCGCTCAGGTATTTAGTATCAAGTTCCGCGGCTAGAGCGGAATAGTTGGTGCCATAGTACCGCATAGGTATTGTTTCGCTTGTTGGGCGAAACAATAAATAAACAAAAACTTCTTTACCTTCCTGAGCGAAACTCGAACTCGATATTCTACCCTCAAGGATAGCGAAATCCGCTTTGGTGTGAACAGTAATATTACCGCATACCCACTCGGTTTTCTCTACCGCAGACGGTAGCGAATACCGCTTAGGTTTGAATAGGCGTTTAGAAAATGGCAGTAACATGAAATGATTTCACACGTTTTTTACATTTTCTGTTTACAAGCAGAGCCACCATTACGTTAACAAACAGTATAGCCACTACCACCACACCACCACCACCACCACCACCACCACCACCACCACACCACCACCACCACCACTGTTACCACTGTTTGTCTCTGCACCACCCAAAGGTTGACTGGTAAAAAATTGGTTGCCTATGGTATTAAGTCCGCCTCTGTACATTTGTGCTTAAAGTATTAAATAAATAAATATAGTAATATCCAATACTCCTTATTTTCCAGACTATACCTCCAACTGAACGCAGCGGAGTACGCTCAAGAAGACAGCTTCAAGCTGATGACCACATTCCCCAAGAAGATATTCACCACAGAAGACTATGACAAACCTTTGGATTTATTAGGTTTGTTCCTATTTTTCTTATAAAACGAAAGAAACGATGCATGGATTGTATGAGGATGATAATGCTTCTTGTAAAGGAAAGGAGGAAGCCCAAGGGAGTAAAATTAAATGATAGTGTGACAGCTGCGAGGGGAGAATGGAAAAGGAAATCATTTTACGCCCTCCCCAAGTAAAGGAGTTCCCACACCGGGAGCATTCGTCTGTAATGTAACAGTTCAGATTCGAGCACATCAGTGAATGAGGAGAACCGAGGTAATTGAAATATAAAAAGCAGCGCCCCGCACTTTCACCCGCATAAGTCTCGATCCCGTGGGAATATCGGGGTAAAAAGTATCCTATGTCCTTTCCCGGGACTCACTATCTCTATATCAAATTTCATCCAAATCTGTCCAGTCGTTTTGGCGTAACAAGCAAACAAACTCACTTTCGCATTTATAATATTACTAGCTGACCCGGCGAACTTCGTACCGCCTCAGAATCAGTAAGCCGTTCCATACAAAATGTATCAGAAAATGAATTATCTTCATTATTTTTTATATCGTGAATTTTTCCAAGGTTTTAATAGCTATTCTGCTATACGGGACGGAGACAGATCCAACAAATCAATGATCATTAAAATCGGTCCAGCCGTTCTTGAGTTATAAATGGTGTAACTAACTCGACTTTGTATTTGAAGGGGTCAGGGGAAGAACAACTTTTGTCACGTTTTTAATTTTTTTTCAACTGGCAATGCAGTCTGAATGGTTATACCTGTCGCTATGTTCTACCAAAAACAACAGGGCAATAACATCCATACAACACCCAATAACAACAAAACATACAATACACAAACATACAATGTCCGGACCATTCAGCCCTATTACACTTAAAATGCCTTGGGTATAAATGAAACTATTTTATTAAGATCTTATCTTTTAACTAGAAATATCTCAGTTTGTTCATTAGGTGACAAAAGTGGTTCTTCCTCTGATCCCTTCATTTGTGAAATATGCGGTGTTTGAGATTTTAATTTTTGTTTTTTTATTTTTCAGGTTTAGTACCGTCAGCAGTCATTATAGTGTCACGGGGGGCGCAGTAAGACACCAAATAACAATAAATTATAATTATTAATGTACTGGTGTTTAAGTAATGTATGGGGTGTAGGAGGCACAAGAAGTTCAATTTATTATATTAATTCTCAAAGAAGACTTGGTGGAAATAAAGTCTGTGTTGTGTATATAATTGTTTTATTTTTTTTGTCCATAGAATTAATATTGTGGTGTGGCTTGCTTAAAATAAAATAAATATATTTCATATAAACCGACATGGGCACTTATGAAACGTCAGAAGCTAGGTGCACGGTTCCAATTGGTCGTTTCCTATGGAGAAGAGCCGGTAAGAAACTCCACGGTTACTCTTTTAACCTTTTAAGCGCTTGGCTAAATATTCATTGCCGTGCCCCTAGCGCCCGGCTGCAAATCGATAAAATAATACGGTCTACAATAAATTTAATAAGGAGGAGAAATCGTATTGATTAAAAAATAGTCAAAAAATTTTTTTCTCTATTTAATAATGGTTTTAGTTGTACCACGCAGTTAATAGGACAAAAATAAAACGAAAAAATCATGCATGTCTCTGTCGCATAAATACGACACGAGCGGTAGGGGCACGGAAATATTGTGTCGCATAAATGCGACGCAAGCGGTTAAAAGGTTAAAAATAATTGGCTTTTACAATGTTTTCAAATTACAGTAGGTATGGGAGGACAGCGTAGGCCTGTCAACAAGTACCAGGTAGGTACTTAATAAAATTAAAAACGGTCTAAAGTCTACAAGGCCTACAAAGTCCTCACATTTACAAAATATAAAAGAATCTATAAAAAGGATAAATAAAATATAAAAACCTATTATAACCAAGTGCCATTGCAACCACTAATAGAAAGTTGAAATTAGAATTGTCTGTATATAATTTCACTTGACGTTCATTACAATATTAGCATCAGAAAACCTCTTAGAAAGACTTATAGGACGCAAGGCAAAAAGAGTGGCTTATAAAGCTTCCAACAGTCATTCAATACAAATGTCCATCGTATTTTCATAAACCTAGCTCAACAAAACGGGTACCTAACTTTTTGGCTATAATGCTAAGCTAAGCTACGGTGATGGCGCTCAAAGAGTTAAAAATATATTGGGCATTATTCCTTTTCATAATACAAAGAATCATTCATTTCATATTTTTTTGTAATACAAAGCAAAAGAACACAATTTAGTTTTAGGTTAATCCAACAAACAAAAAAAAGTTTACTCTGAGCTCTCTAGATGGCGTTGTACCATTTGACCGTTTCGCTGAATCGCGGTGTTAAGATTTCCCCACGAACAACGACCTCACGCGCAGTAGATTCGTTGTTATTGTACTTACATCAACGTATACAGTCGCAGCCAGTAACGTGGCTCTACTGTACAATCGAGGACATCTCTGGACAACTGCAGGACTACTTCGAAAAGTGAAATTGTGAATAATTAGTGAGTGAAAGTTTAAAATTTAAATAAAGTGAAGTGTTTTGTGCTCCGCCGCGTAGAAGCGCCTGGATTATTATCAAGCGCACTAACACGCACAGCTGCGACAATCGACTTGGTCAGTTGCCCACAAAAGGCTTTCTGACACTTTTTGGATTATCAACTCCCCTTTCCGGCCCACATCCGCCCAGCGCGGACGCACAACAAAAGAACCGTTACTTCACTGTCAAGGTGATCTTTGAAGTTTTGGAACGAACTATAACAAGGAGCGTCAAGAGGCGACATCTACGTGCAAATATGACTGGTTTACCGAAGCAACGTTCCCGGTCGTTTGCGCAGGCTGTGTTCTCATATGACGGCACTCAAGACTATGAACAAGTGGAGATATTTTTGACTTCCGCTAGGAAATACAAATCCATGAAGAACTTAGCAGATATTGATGCACTACGGAGTTTGCCCCTGATCCTGAAAGGCAATGCTGCCTCCTGGTGGAATGAAATAAAAGATAACACTGCCACTTGGAATGATTTTGAGACCCAATTAAGGAAAGCCTTTGCACCAAAAAAACCGGGTTACGTCATCTTCCAAGAGATAGCTGCTTTGAGACAGAAACCAGACGAACTAACTGAGAGGTTCGTAGCCAAACAAAGAGCACTTTTCAATCAGCTGATTCCACCATTGACTGAACAAGTACAGTTGGATATGATGTATGGATTTTTGCACCCAAACATCCAGGAACAAATTCCTCGAGAATGTATTGAAACATTCGATGGCTTGTTAGAGGCGGCAAGAGCAATAGAACAGGAAAACTTGAAAGATAAATTGGAAACTACGAACTGTACTAAAAATCGTGCCGGAAGGAAAAGGGTTCGCTGCAGTTTTTGTAGAAATTTTGGCCACATGGCTGATGTCTGCAGGAAGAAGCAAAAAGTAGAAGCGGAGGCAGAAGTAGCAGCTGGTACATCGATACAGAAGTCTGAAACACCTGCTTCCCCGGAGCCGACTTCGTCATCACTAACACCGTCCACACCCGAAGAGGAGTCCATGAATGGGAGCTTACAACTAGACATAAGACCTCTGCTAATGATGGAAATCAGTATTGGTACAGCGAAAGAGATGGCATTCGTAGACACCGGTGCAGATACAAGCATTGCATCTCATAAGCTGTATAGCTACTTGAAGAACATCGGCTTTCATTTCCAAGAGGAACATACTACAATCACTTTGGCAGATGGGATTCGGAAACCGCAAAACGTTTTAACTGGCCGCTTTCCGGTTAAGCTTAAAGATCGTTGTATTTTGACTAAGTTTATGGTGTTACCAGAAGCTCAAAACTGTAACACGTTGCTTGGTTGCGATTTTCTTGTCGACGCCAATATACAGTTGAATTTGCCTCAGTTGGCATGGAGTTTTAATGATGAACCTAACGTTTATTATGATCTGATTCAGGAAGGTTCCGTACCACTCCAATGATTGCCATTCCAAACTATCTGTCATCATTTTTTCTGTCGTTAATTTTAAGACTGTAGTTTTTTTTTGTCGTTTAAAGGTTTTCATAATATTAAATTGGTGTTTTATTGTATCTGGGCCGTCCGCCTACAGTCTACTGCCCAATGTTTAATATCAATGTTGGCGCCTAGTACTACATTCATAGCAACAAACTTCATTCATATGAGACGCAGTATAGAGAGTACCGTACAAAGAGAATGTATACACTAGTGTTATAGTGCCATCCACGAAGTCGCGCCCCACTCTTCTTACTAATCACTAGTGGTTATCGCTAGTTAATTCCGCTAGTGTTTTTTAGTTTTTTGATACACATTAATTACCCACTAATAAGTAATTCCTGTGTATCGACAAAACTAAAACACTAGCGGAATGTTGCACACTTGTAGGCGCTGTAAGCGATTTGGAAGAAGAGTGGGGCGCGTCTTCGTGGATGGCGATATTTGTAAATAGGGGTTGCATAACTATTTTTTTCTCCTAGTTTTTCTAAGGTAGGTACGCACGGCTACACATCAAGCTATACATAACCAGTATAAGCTGAGTTCTGATTGTACGAAAAACCTATACAATGCGAGGTCAGATAAAACTGGAAATGTATAGCTTGACGTGTAGCCGTGTGTACCCCATATTACCTACCCTTTTTATTATAATATGAATTTTTGCACAACGTTGATCGCTCCACTAAATTATTGTAAAAAACCAATTCTGTGCCGAAAAAATACAAGTATAAAACTATCCGGGGGTTTCATTTATGTCCAATTCGAGACTATCAATTAGTCCGGCGTTTCTAAATTTGCCAGAGATGTAAACAACCATGGCCGCTCGAAATTGAATAAAATCGATGTACCTACTTACAAGAACATTTATCTTTTCGTCTAAAACTCCGAGCTAACTAGACGGGAACAAACATTACTTAAAATAAATGTTCTTCTTGGAAGTATATAGGGTGACTGGTAATTAGTGACCGATACTTAAACACGTGATTGTACTTATGATAACAAACAACTTTTACTATGGGACCAAACCTGAAATCGCGAAAAAAAAATTCAGCTGTTCCTTACATTTTGACGAGTTATACAAACATAAATGGGTAGGTAAGCTTACCCAGCTTACCTATCCACCTGCCTAGTATTTTAGCTAAATCTGATAAGGCGGTTCAACCACAGGTTCAACAGTACATTACCGCAGGTACCTAACTGTTATGTAATGGCCCCATGGCCATTACATAACAGTTAAAATTATACGGAAATTACCCCATGGTAATTTCCGTATAATTTTATTATACTAAGGTACTTATGCATCTAATAATTATTATATAAAATTAATCGGGCATGTAATTAATTGCATTGAGTTTTAAATGGCATCGGAAACACACATCTGTCACACATTAAAATACCTTTTGACCCATTTATTATTATTGATTGTTCATATTAAATAATGAAGTAAAATATATGTGTGTTTATCTATGGGCCTGTGCAGACTGAAAATAAAAGGATTACACACAACATAAAATAACGTCAGTAAACCTCGAAGGGTTATCTTTTTTTTATAGGTACATAATTTTCATCTCGCAGGCTTGCCTGTGGGCGCGTAAATAAAATAAGGCCGCCAGCCAGGGCTTAACACTAAGCGACTACACGCTATAAGCGATTTATTTATTTAATACTTTAAGCACAAATGTACAGAGGCGGACTTAATGCCATAGGCATTTTCTACCAGTCAACCTTTGGGTGATGCAGAGACAAACAGTGGTAGGTGCAATCCTGAACATTGAGGAATAAATATTTTAAATATAAAGATACGCATAAACTTATTAAAACTATGAATATAATATATACCTACATACTACTTAGGTACATATAAATATAAGCATAAATAAATAAACATAAATACACAAATATACTTACTAAAATAAAAAGAAATAAGACAAACAATGAGAAAATATTACCGTTGTGATGATACTGCCAGCTTCTTGCGAATGTGCTCACGAACCTTAACTTTAAAGGATAATCGGTTGGTAGCCATCCTGATTTCCTGGGGGAGCGCATTCCACAGAGAGATAGACTGAACGAAGAAGGAAGAGTGAATGAAGTCTGTGCGGTGAGTGGGACATTGGAGAAGACGATTGTGTGATGAACGCAGATTTTTATTGTGGTTGGCGCAAATGTACTGAAAGTGAGGGGCTAGATAACCAGGGGAAGACGGAGAATCAAGAAAAGAGAACAAGGTGGTCAGCGCCCTTAGCTCTCTGCGCTGGCGTATGGGTAACCACTTTAGAAGCGACCGATGCGCAGAGACATGATCATATTTACGCAGATTGAAAACGAATCGAATGCAGTTATTGAGAAGACGGTCAAGTTTGTTGAGGAGATCTGCATTCAGGTCATAGTAGCACACATCACCATAATCGATGATAGGGAAAATAAGGAACTGCACAAGCATTGCTTTCGTACTTAAAGGTAATAAATTTTTCAAACGGTATAGAGCCCGCAGCGTTCCAATAACCTTCTGGCTCACCCTAGCGACTTGAGTCCTCCAGTTCAGGGTACAATCAATGTGCAAGCCTAGGTCCTTCACGTCAGTACCAAAAGGAACGATCGTACCATTGAAGAGAACTGGCGGCAAGGTTGTACCATCTACCTTGCTAACACTACGAGAACTGCCAATGATGATCGCCTGACACTTCGTAGGGTTTACTGCTAAGCCAAACCTATCAGACCAGGTTTTTATGGCTATCAAGTCCTTATTTAATTTGTCGATAGCGTCAGGCAATTCATCAACCTTCCCTTGACAGTACAACTGCAAGTCATCTGCATACAGATGATACGCACACTGAAGTTCAGAAGTTATAAGATTAATAAAAATAGAAAACAGAAGAGGAGAAAGTATACCGCCTTGAGGAACGCCAGTTTTCAAATCACGCCAGCTAGAAATAGAATCCCCAACATGAACGGACTGCTGACGTTCCTGAAGGTAAGAGGAGAACCATTTCAGTGCTTCGGGAGAGACCATAATATAGGACAGAATGGCTAACAGGATGTCGTGACTGACGGTATTGAAGGCATTCGAGAAATCAACCAACACTAGAACAGTAACTTTGGTGTCTTCCAGTCCTGCCCTTATATCGCCAGTCACTTTAAGGAGTGCGGAAACAGTGCTGTGCCCAGGCCTAAACCCAGATTGGAGAAGACTAATAATTGAGTTACAATGAACAAAGTTGGAGAATTGTTTATGGACACAGGCCTCGAGCACTTTGGATAGGAAGGGAAGGATAGAAATTGGACGGAAGTCGGTAGGAAGAGAGGGATTGGAAACCTTAGCGATCCCCCCATCCTTAGCGTGTAGTCGCAGAGTTAAAAAAATTTTAAAAACAAAAAGTACGGACCTCGGCTTAGGGCGTCGCTGGGGGAGGGTAGCAAGGGACAGGCTGAATTGGATTAACTCGAGGGGTTAGTACCTATAGTGGGGGGGATAGAGGATGGGTGTGGGATGGGAGGGTAGGTAATACTTACATATAGGTAACATAACGCCTGTATTCCCCTGTGGGTTAGGTAGGTAGGTTTGATGCATTTTATAGGTACCTACACCCTTAGTTAGCCGTCTCATAATAACATTACCTACCTAAGTAAGAAGAGCTCATGCATTAGGATTTTTAAGGAACAAATGATTGATTGATGTCAAAGTTATACCTGTGTCAGTTCAAGAGATAAACAAAGACATAGCCTTAGATTAAATGGCTAACTAACTATACATACAAATAAATACAAAAACAAGAAGACACATTAGGCGTCGAAGTACCTACTCGTCCGCATCGCTGTCATCCGGAAACGTACCCAGAAGACTGGCAGCATTACCTACCACGTTGATCGTTGAATGGTAATGCTAATTCTTTAGTGAAAGAACGAGCCAATCCCTGGCCACGTGAAGTGTCGACCAATCGGCGAGAAAGTCTTTAAAAAGAGATGCGCACTCGGGCCTCATGACCCGAGCGTTTCGACCCCAAACGGTTCAAAACTGTAGTTACTTAGATGAGTAGCCGCAGGAGCGGCGCCCAGCCTAATTGTGTAACAGATTTTCGCCAAATGATTCAGATTAGTTGCCTTCGTTTCCATCACGATTTGCTTGCACCGCCAGGTGTGCTTCGAACATGACATGGCGCAAGGGTGTCGACACAGGTTTCGTCCCACACCTCCTAAGTAATATACCTACCTACCTATTTATTCTGTGATAGAAGGCTTATAAGGCAATACCGAAATATTTATCTACATTTTCTGTTGCCAATTTAGGCAGGTTTATAATGCTGTCATATTAATGTTAGATGTCGCACACATCATCACCTAACATTATTACTTACTTCTTTATTAGTAGTTCCATGGATTAGCGCGCTCAAACAAACAAACAAAAGTTTTCAGCTATAAATATTATATTAGTATAGACTATATCGATGACTAGGAGCTAATAATTGACCAGTGTGGCGAAAAAAAAAATTGGTAAATACCAAATTACTTTTCGTTAAAACTAATCCAAGGCCGAATAACTTTGGGTAGCGGGATCGTCCGAAAGGGTTACCGCTGCCCCGGAACATAAAGGGCTAAGGAAGGAACACGGGTGGGTTTTAGTCAGTAAGAGTCTGACACTCCCTTCAGCTCCACCCAGAGCGGGAGGAGTCATTAGATGATTTCCCATCCAAAAAAAAAAAAAAGGCTGAATAACTTTGGCGCTACAAGATTTTTCAGTAAATTCTTGGCGCCTCATAGGTAAGTATCAGTAAATAATGCAAGCATGTATGTGACTATAACATTTATTGTAACAGTAAGAAAATGGAGTCATGTAGCTTCATAAATAAACATTGTAACCCTTTATAATTACCCAAAACATGCTTGCGAAATGTGGCTATTTCTTGCATTAGCGGGATAAATGAACCCTTTACAAGAATAGCAATAACTATCTACCACATGAAGTTTACAATCCATAACATTGAATTCTTTATCAAGGCATATGCGCACTTCCTGCAGATATGACACTTCGTCTATTACGTAACATCCTATCATTGGGTCCTTCTTAGTCTTAGCTTTCACTGCATCAGCAATTTCCTCAGGATCCAAGTATGTTGTATCAGAAGGGAATATGTTAGCAGCTTCAAGCATTTCCGACAGCGGGTATTTCTGGTTCCATTCGATGCTTTTGCTGAAATATTTGAGCTGAGTGTTAAAATGCTCAAGAACTGCGGCGCAGGTCCCATGCCTCCTCCATTCCCAGGCCCAGAAAGTGTAGGGCTTATCTTCTGAAATTGTGTTAATAAATATTATTGATGAATTAACTGTCACACTAAGTGCTGACGATGACGAGTCCGAATGCGCAAAAGGTGCTTTTAGTACCTTGGTAGGTACTTTGGGTTAGGTAGGTAATTTGGGGAGGCCAGGAGGCCTACCACAAGCTTTTAACGCGATCCATTTTAGGACCTAAACTGAACTGTTCTTCTAATTCGTACCATGACGTCAGTTTAACGATTCAGTTTAGGCCGTGCCATCTGCTGACAGCGATGGTCCCAAACTGAGTCGCAAGTTTTGGTTTCATTCATACTTGTTTGGTACCATGACGTCCATAGAGCAGCTCAAGCGATGCAGTTTAGGAACCTAAACTGAAATGTCTTGTTTTTGAATCGTTTTTAATTAGATCATGGTAGGCCACCTGTAGTCGATCATATACTTTTAGGCATTATAAAACTTGCGTTTTTTGCGTTTAGGTCCTGTAATCCCCTTAAAAATGATTCAGATTGTGATGACGCAATTTGGGTGCTGGTCAATATGGTTCTACGTAGACCAAAATAATATAACTACAGAAACAACAATAGATTTGTATTATCACTAATTAGTAATTACCTACTAGGTAGCTACAACAAAAAGTAGTGGTGGTAATAATTTTTTTTAAATAAAAGTAAGTTTTGACCTTTGTAGACTTGAATTTGTGCCTGCATTAGACCGCCTTCAATAGATTTAATCTGTTCTGGATCAAAAGCCCATGTTTCATTGCAGAATTCAAGATATTCCCCTCCTATGTCTCTTGGCCAAATCCCGTGTATGGTCCACCGGTTTTTTTCTTCAGGCAAAATACATCCGCCTCCAGGATTCGAAGTTCGATTATAAAACAAGCATACAGTTACCGGCCACTCTTGGGACAGAACAATAATGTCGAAATGAGTTTTGGATTCACTTGTTTTCACATCTGCGATTTCGTTCTGATGAGCGTGATGCAAGCTGAAAACATGAAACGGGTTTTACTTAAATAAACATTTAAAAGTAAGCTCGTGGCTAGGTTACAGAAGTGTTGCTGTAACTTAGCCACAGTCCCCTCTTTACTTTTCTTTAAGTTACACTTGTTACGGTCAGTCCGTGGATGGGAGACTATGCATGACTAACTGTGCATGGGCGCAACGACTCCACACGGGACACGCGCCACAAATTCACACGCAAAAAAAATAGCACCAGCCCAGTAGTCCGCTTAACGTCAGGTGGAGCACCCCTTTAGGATGAGACTAGTCGCTGAAGGAGACTGCGAGTCTGCACCTTTTGCTTGATGTCCTTTCAGTTTTGGCTGAATGTTAAAGACCTGTCCAGAGTAACACCAAGATATTTAGGGGAGTTGCTGTGCTCGATAGACACTCCACCCCAAACGATGTTAAGTTTCAAGATGGCAATCCAAAAAATCTCTACTCATGCAAGATACCTACTCAATTGCGTAACTTACCAAAGAATCAAAACTGATAAACCTACTGACACTATTGTAAACATTTTTAATTCCCGGATGACTTAATTCTCTTACGGTTAAGAAAGGATTAACGTTCATAATTTATTTTAATAATTTATAATGCTTCAACAATTATTATCTGCATAACTAATAAAACAATATTATCAAACTCCTCAGAGGCGAAGTTTGATTTTTCTAAATAGGTACTATTTGTCATTGTAAGAGTTACAGCTGTTAAGGCGCCATGCAGTTACTTAGTACCTACCTACTTAGTTACTTAGTATTATTTTTAAAACATTTCGACGAATACATTCTTAGTTATACGATTGTGTTCAAGTAATTTTCGTTGAGTATTTTATATGTGAATATAATAAGGTAAGCATTTAATGTTTCGTCTATGTAGGTAGTTTAAGTATAAGCAGATACTTTTTTTTATATCTTTATTTATTAATAGAGGTTTGTTCATGTTTGAACATGTCACCTCCGTTAGAATAAATATGAAAATATACACATCACAATACTAAAATTAAGTAACATATACAAATCATACAGTGAATAATAAGGTGATCTATTCTTAATATCTATACGTGTAAGCCTATAAAGCAATTTGGCCTCCTCCGAAAGAGGAAAGGACAAAAATACTTTGATTGTCACAATGTTAGTTTTAAGTTAAACGACTGATTTATCCGAGCCTTGTTCCTTGCAAGGCCATTTGGGAGAGTTTTAAATATAAAACTTAAGTTTAATAAATTTAGTGATTAAATCTGCAGCAAAAAAGTGTTTTATATGTTACATAATAAAACAGTGTAAGTTAATAATTTGTTTGTTTCATTTATCCAGTAAATAAACGAATAATACTTAACTGTTTATTTGTTATAGTGGCCCTCCATGATCCACCCACCTTATTTCAAAACAAAAAGACGGTTACAAAAAAAAAAAAAAAATAGGTAGGTAATCCCATAACATAGGTAGTTGAATTAGTCCCTAAAAACATTCTAGATACATTTCAAACATTTGAAACTAGAATTTGAAATCGTAATGTGTCGTTACAGTTGAAGAAGAATAATGTCAACTAGCTTTTGGAGGGCACTATATATCGTAATAAATAAGTATTTTTTAAGGGTTCCATAATGGAACATGAAACCCTTATGTGACCTGTACGATATCCGTCAAAGTCAAATAATTTATTTCAAATAGGCACATAAAAGGCACTTAAGAACGTCAAAATCAACAAAACAATATAATTGATTCTTGTTGCCTCTTCCAAAAGGTAGTTATTAGGTAGTTATGGTGTTATATAAGTTGTATTGATTGGAATTGCTGACATCTTAACGGGGTGACCATAGTGCTGTAGAAGTGTATTGGCAAATTGTGAATGTATTTTCATATTGAGTGTACGTGTAAGCAAATACCTATACCATTTAACTGCGATTTTGTGTGTTGTGTTTTTTTAATGATCTTTTAAGTCAGAGTGTTGTCTTTTTAGGGTATCGTACCCAGACGGGGCAACCTGGACCCTATCACTAACCCTTCAAAGTCGGTCTGTCTGTGACAGGGCTGTATATTTTTAACCGTAGGTAGGTACCTATTTAATTGGTAGCCAGTTGATCACAGTAAACCTACGTGTTCATATTGTTTCTGCCATGGCAATTAATAAAAGGAAGGTAAAATAAGTAAAATATATTTGTTGGTATGAGACCCTCAGTACGCAAGTCCTATAATTTTTCGCTATTCTGGTCTAGTCTCATTGAGCATGTTTCGAATCAGCTGCCCTGCAAGACTTTACTACTTAGGAAATGGGTTAAAACCATAGGTTGAAACGTAGATTCATGTAGTTATCAGACTGCATAACTTTACTCGGTGAAACTACAGTCATGCAAAAAGCTTCACCATCACCATAGTCCATAAGTCGTACGGGGAGGGGCACGTCTGCCCCTGGCTCAAACATAATAACACTCGGTTTCGATTCGACCTACTGTAGGTAGGTACGCACGGCTACACATCAAGCTATACATAACCAGTATACGCTGACTTCTCATTGTACGAAAAGCCTATACACTGCGAGGTCAGCTAAAACTGGAAATGTGTAGCTTGATGTGTCGTCGTGTGTACCTACCCTGGTCGAATCTGTAATTCTAAATCATACTCATTATCGGTAGCTTACCTATACATATTCTTATTATTATATGCCCAAGAGTTAACAATCGTTACAAAACAGGCGACGAGGGATAGAACCATGTGGCGGCAAAATATATTCTAGCAAAGCGCCTTAGATTTGGAAGTACTTTTGTCAAACAAAACCTTGCCGCCATAATTATCACCAGTAAATAATGTAACACAACCAAGAGTTAAAAATCGTTACAAAACGGGCGACGACGGATAGAACCATGTGGCGGCAATAGTAGATTGTATCATAAGGGAGCACAATAATATTTTTACGGCGAGGGCGCTTTTTTGAATCCAGAGTGAAGTGAGGGATTCTAGAGTAGAAGCCTGAGCGTAGCAAGGGATTCTAGAGTAGAAGCCCGAGCGTAGCAAGGGATTCTTTAGTAGAATCCTGAACGTAGCGAGGGATTCAAAGTACGTCGCCCGAGCCAAAAATATATTTTTCGCCCGAGTGATACACTCTACTTTTCATCACCGACTATGAGAAAATAAAAGGCGCCTCATGTTTTATTGTAATATTATTATTTAATAAAACATAGAGTAACAACTAAATTGAAATTAAATAAGTAGTATCTAATAATAAAACAACTACAATAAACACTTATATTTACATTTGAGACATTTTCGCATTTTTATTCAGCCAGCGCGGCGGCGCGACTATGGGTCGTCGTACCAGCCAGTCTTTATTCAAACAATATTTGCGTTCGATTTCTTTGGCGCTGAACACTAAGATGTTCCAAATTCAAAAAGTGCGTGGCAAAGATAATTGCGGCGCACTTATAAAGAGGATTAAAAACTCGTCATTACTGCCCGCTAAAAGTTTCTTATAGAAAACACCACCTTTGGGTGCACTTAAAGGCGAAACAAGTCGTCCTTTTCGAATAGATGGGATGAAAAATATATTCTAGCAAAGCGCCTTAGATTTGGAAGTACTTATGTCAAAACAAAACTTGCTGCCATAAATATCACCAGTAAAATAATGTAACACAACCATGAACGTGACTATATAAAATTTATTATAACAGTTAGAAGGTGGAGCGATATGACTTCATCAATAAACACAACATCGGTACCCGAAAAAAAATGTTTGCGAAATGTGGCTGTTTCATGCATTAGCAGGATAAATGAACCCTTTTGGAGAATAACAATAACTATCTACCACAGGAAGTTTACAATCCATAAGATTGAATTCTTTATCATGGCATATACGCACTTCCTGCAGATATGACACTTCGTCTATTACGTAACATCCGATCATTGGGTCCTTCTTAGTCTTAGCTTTCACTGCATTAGCGACTTCCTCAGGATCCAAGTATTTGGTATCAGAAGGAAATATGTTAGCAGCTTCAAGAATTTCCGACAGCGGGTATTTCTGGTTCCATTCGATGCTTTTGCTGAAGTATTTGAGCTGAGTGTCAAAAGGTTCAAAAACTGCGGCGCAAGTCCCATGCCTCTCCCATTCATGTGCCCAGAATACGTAAGGCTCAATTTCTGAAATTGAAGTCAGTTATAAGTTATTCTTTATATTATTACTAGCTTTTGCCCGCGATTTCGTTCGCGTGGAAGTTGTAAGATGTAAAATATAGGTACTAAAATTATCAGCCATATTTTATAAAACTCCCTCGGCCACTGACCCACGCATCGCATCGGCCGCCTGTGCTACTACTTCGTTTTTGCTTAGCGTTTGTACTGACGTTTCTTTTGCTCGGTCCCTTGGGGTCGTAGCGTGATGTTAAAAAGCCCATGCCTAAGCCTAAGCCCTTTCTCGAGAAATAAATTACAAAATATTTTTTCAAATATAACTGGTAGTTCCAGAGATTAGCGGGATGAAATAATAAAAAAAACAAACCCTTAGCTTTAGTATAGATTGATGAATAAACTATCTACACCTATCCACCTGCCTATCTATAGCTGACGACGACCAGTCTGTTAAGAATCATGGCTGCGGGTTTCTTGTTGCAATTTGCGGACACCTGTTTTCAGCTCTGGGTTGCAAACGAGTAACTAATGAGAACTAAGAACATACTAATTGTTCTCTACACTGTAGAACACCGTGCAGAGGCCACTCTAGAGTTGCCATATCACTATTATAAGATACTACAGATATAACTAGTAAACATTAACATGTTGACGGAAAAAACTAAAATAAAATTTAATAATGCTTTTAAGTAATCACCTTTGTACATTTGAGTTTCAGCTTGCGTTAGATCGTCTTCAATAGATTTGATCTGTTCTGGATCAAAAGCCCATGTTTCATTGCAGAATTCAAGATATTCCCCTCCTATGTCTCTTGGCCAAATCCCGTGTATAATCCACCGGTTCTTTTGTTTTGGGTAAATACATTTGCCTCCAGGGTACAAAATATACTTCCAAAACATGCAAACAGCCACCGGCCACTCTTGGGACAGTACAATAACGTCAAAATGTTTGTCGGATTCACTCGTTTTCTCAACTACGATATTGTACTGATGAGAGTGATGTAAACTGAAATCAAGTAGGTAACGGGTTTTATTAATTATTGTTCTAAATGTTTTAAATCGCAAATACTTAAATAACTTGGTTTTGAAATTAGGGTGGGTAACCCTTTAGTAATATAATGATGTCTTTCCTGCCTTCAAGACTATTTTGCACTCATGCAAAAACACCTAGTCTAGGAAAGAACGTGGAGGCAATACCTGTGCAACCGATGTATTCTGTGAAAACTGAAAACTTAGGTGAAGTGAGCTGTCGTGAGTGAGTGAGGGATTGACACTATTGTCAATCCCTAGCATCAAAAAGAAAGATCGCTCACTACACCTACGTTTTCACAGTGCGAGTTTCACAGAATAGACCGGCTAGAATCGACGTCGCTACACGTAGCAGAAAAGCTTATTGTATTTTTATTTTTGGTTACTTAATATAATTATTTGCGCAACTTACTTTAGGCAAAGTATTATAACTGATATATTTATTCTCCACATTTTAAATTCTTAGACAACTTGGTTCTCTTTCGGTTCAAGAAAGAGTATAGACTGTATTTTATAATATCATGCTATAATTAAATCCATTAGAAAACAATAAAATTATTATTAGCATAACTAACAATATTATCAAAAGAATGGTAGGTAGGTACCTACTCCGACATATAGATAAGTATTTTTCTAAGAGTTCCGTTATCAAACATGAAACCCTTGTAGGTTATGTAGGTAGATGCTGAAAATTGCAGAGTATTTGTGTTTATTTTCATGTAAATCTTACATAATGGTTTTATTGAGTATGTCGCTGACATCTAATGGATGGCCTGGGATGTAAGCACTGCATTTCTAATTAAAACTGACATTTCAGAGTATCCTCTTCTTTATGGTGTACCTAATAGCGGCCCGCCCCAGCTTCGCACGGGTGCAATTGTTTTTTTCGAATTTCCTGAAATTTCTTTCATACAGACTTTGTCCTGGAAAGGCATTGCTAGGACAAGGTTTGTCGGTAGAACACAAAAAAGGGAATTATCCAATTTGGTACAGTCATTCGGAAGTTATGTGCGTACAGACATTTCCGCGACTTTGTTTTATACTATGTAAGGATGTATGTACTTATGTACCACCTACGAGACTCTATTACTAAGTCAACTCCATTTGTCTGTCACATGGCTCTAGGTATCTTTTTAACCGTAATAGATTCATCTTTTAATTCAGTCGCTCACAGTAACTACGCCAACGTATTATTTTACATTGGCAAAACAAACAAAGTAAATAATAAACAGAAGGTGAACTACAATGCCACCACTGCCACTACCAAGCCACGGGAAGGTTTATTGCATCAGCATATTTGATTATTCCCAGTGTCCTAACATGAAAGTAAAAGTAATTTTAGGCATTCAGAAACCTATTTGGAACCTGAGGCTAAGCATTTAATTTAAAGTAACCAATGTTTTAAAAAAAAATTAACTTCTGGCACCCAAACTTAGACCATAACCGACTGGTGGCAAAAATTACCGATAAATAGGGTTTGCCGCCACTTCGTTAGTATTAAAAACATTGTGGGTATAAACCATTTATACATACATAATACATTAAAAAAATATTTGTTTACTTAAAACACAATCAATTTGAAACATGTAGGGGTTAAAAGGGAAAGGTAAGGTAAGGTAGGTAAAAGTAGGTATATCTACATATACCAGAAGACTTCTAAATGTTCTAAGGTGTCATTTTTTAAGCATTGGCAGGAAATATGATCCCTTTCAAATCATCACAATATTTGTCTGCTACAGGATCACAATCAATAAGATTTAGTTCTTTATCAAAGCATAAACGCATTTCCTCCAAGTATAGCACTCCATCTATTGTGTAACAGCCGACCATTGGGTTCTTTTTAGTTTTAGCTTTAACTGCCCTAGCGAATTCCTCAGGAGTAAATTCTTTAGTATCGGAAGGGAATATGTTAGCGGCATTAAACATATCCAAAAACGAATATTTCTGATGCCATTCGATGCCTTTGCTGAAGTATTTGAACTGAGAGTTGAAATGTTCCAGCTCTGTAGCGCAGGTCCCATGTTTCTCCCATTCATGGCCCCAAAAAACATAGGGGTCGGTTCCTGAAATTGAAATTAATTATACGTATCTTCCTTATTATCTGATTTCTATATGTATAGTATAGCTAGGTAGCTTTACTACGGCTGCGGCTACGACCTTCGCATTTGCATTGGGTACCCCTAGTACCTATGCCTGTGTCGCATAAACTGGGAGTCGGACGCCCGGTGTCACCACTGCGTCGACTGCCGTGAGGACACGGCGTGGCATACGCTGGCAGAGTGTGCCGCTTGGGAGGAGTCGCGCCGTGCCCTCATCCCAGAAGTAGGCACTGACCTTTCGCTGCCGGCTGTAGTCGAGTTGATGAGTCCTGGGACGCGGTGGTTTCCTTCTGCGAAACGGTCGTCTCGCAGAAGGAGGCTGCGGAAAGGGAGAGGGAGATCTCGCTCACCCGGCCCGCAGCAGGCGCACCGGGCGTCGGCGGAGGGCGGATAACGTTTTCTTCCAGCCTCCCTAAATGGGTCCAGGTGCGACGGACTCGGGGACGACCGTCGCCCCTCACACATCAGGACCCAAGGTGGCGGCGCTTAGTGTTGCACGCGCGCCCCTCTTAAACGTAGCGGGAGGAGTCAAACACCTCACACCCCCTCCTGACCCGAGGAGGGCCGCAGTGACGGGTCAGTCGGGGGTTGCGGAAGGATCGTATGTTCTCGCGACCCCCGGCGTAGGTGTGAGATAGAACACCGGGGTGGTTTTTAGTCCGCCGCCCGCCCCAGGGCGGCGGACATCCATGAGGATTTTCAAACACGAAAAAAAAAGGGTACCCCTAGTAGGTACTAACGCCTCGTAGGTAAGTAAAGCCTCGTTATTTAGACTGACTAGCTTATCATTATTTTATTGCTTTTTTTTTTTTTGATAAGCCGATATGGTATATACTTTGTATTATCACCTTTGTATATGTTGGTCCATGCCTGCTCCAGTTCACCTTCAATAGATTTAATCTGTTCTGGATCAAAAGCCCATGATTTGTTGCAAAATGTAGGGTATTTCCATTCCACTGTCCTTGGCCAAATCCCGTGTACACTCCACTGGTTTTTTTTATTAGGATAAACACATTCGCTTCCGTTTAAATCATGTATCCAGTATTTGCAAATTGTCACTGGCCATTCTTGCGAGAAAACAAGAATGTCAAAATGATTATCTGGATCACTGGTTTCTACATCTGCGATTTTGTACTGATGAACATGATTTAAGCTGAAAATAATTAGGGAAGTAAGTGATGGGTTTAGTGTTATTAGGATAAGTCATAACGGAAGCCTGGTGTTAGCTAGTACCCCACCTAGTAGCTAAAGATAGGCGGCTTACCTTAGGAAAATAATTAAAACTGATAAACTTATTTTACACATTTTAATTTCTCAGACAACTTGTCTTGTTGCTTTTGTGGTTACGGCAGTACTATTAAGTATTCTGTTGCTACGGATAGTCTTTGCGTGCTTCAACAGTCATTACAATGGATATATAAATTCCAAGTGAACGTTTTTAGAATTCCGAAGTCAAACAAGGACAGGAACCTTTGTTATTAGATTCACCATCTCTCTGTGTGTGTGTTTTTGTTGTAGAACCCTAGACAAGCACTTCAATAAAATAAAATTCTGCATATCACTGTTACCATTCCACATGCGAACCTATTGTTTTAGTTCTAAATTTGGAATCTTATATCTATAAATAATATACATAAAGTCGCTTTTCGTGTCTGATCAAGGGAGGGCTTGTGGCTAAGAAATAACAGCTGCACGGTTCGATCGAACAGGTTAAGCTACGCTTAGCAGTTGGTCCGTGGATGGGTGACCATCTTTACATACCAAGACCTCTCCGTGCCTCGGAAAGCAAATTAAGCCGTTGGTCCCGGCTGTCATTCGTGAATCTTTGACAGTCGTTACGGGTCGTCAGAAGCCTGAAAGCCTGACAACCAGTCTTATCAAGGGGTATCGTATTACCCAATAACTGGGTTGTTGCAAAAACCCCGGAACATGTAACGACTTGGCTTTAGGTTTTAGTAGCAATTTAGGTGAGGCCACTTTTGACGTGAATACGTCTTTAAAATTGTTTCCATATAGTGGGGGGCAAGTCAAAAAAACCATTGATAATAAAATCGGGGCATACAGTTTGGTTTTGCAGCTTCATATCTTTATCATGCAATGGTTCAGTGTACCAACAAACAAATATGTTGTCTGAAAAGTGAATATTACTTAGGATAAGTACCTTTACGGTTTTGGGTCCATGCCTGTTCTAGCTCCTCTTCAATGGATTTAATCTGTTTTGGATCAAAAACCCATGAGTCATTGCAAAATTCAGTATAACTCCCATCCAATTTCCTTGGCCAAATCCCGTGTAAAGTCCATCGGTTCTTTTCTTTAGGATAAGCACATTCAGCTCCAGGTTTATGTTTTTTCCAGTCCTTGCACTCTGACACTGGCCAGCTTTGGGTTAAGACGAGAATATCAAAATCTTTGTCGTGTTTACTGGTTTCCATGCAAGTGTTCGGTTTTTCTTCATCTGCCAATCGAAACTGATGGGCGTGATGTAGACTGTAAAAGAAGTGCCGATGTTTTATAACACACGTGTTAGCTTAGGAGTTTTCTTACCCGAAAGCCGTGTGCCCGATGGAATTTCTTTCCTATCTTTCCTGCATACTTTCACACCCTTAATTAACCCCTATAGAGAATTATTTTCCAAAATGCTTCCTTAGTACTGACTTTCGTGATGTAAGAAACTCTTATACAACATTTCATGCTTCTAGATCCCGCGGCTTAGGTTGTGGGCTTTGCGTTGTCTGTTAAGGATTGGTTAAGTAGATAGGTGCCAACGGAAACCTATTATGTACTAAATCTACGCCGCGCCGTCTTCTGTCTGCCAAATATCTACTTAATAATAGTACCTTTTGTAACTCACCATAAGAAAAGTATTGTAACTGTTAAACCTATTGCAAACATTTTAATGTCGGAAACAACTTTGCTGTTTTACGATTCAAGAAAAACAGTCTAGAATATGTTTCAGTGTTTTTATATGTCACAGCAACAGTCACTATAATAGGAAACGATTGGTATAATAAATTATTTGCATAACTAACATTATAATGTTTTAACTGTCTGCCACATACTTATACTTATTTAATGGCAAAATATTTCATTTAAGTATTTTAAAAACATTTAAACGTTATGGGAGTTGGAGACACATTAATTCTGTAGTTTATGGCGTGGCTATCTGCCATGTAAATCTTTTCAATAAAAAAATATTTTACTTATTTTAAAATCGTAATATAGTATGCTATCGCTATATGCTCACCCTCTATTATATGGGACTTAAACATAACTGGCAAAATATGGATATACTTGCACCTCTGCCTAACCCTTCGGGGAATACCGGCGTAATGTTACGTTATGTTAGTTGAACGTTTTTTTTTTTTTTTTTTTATTTTTTTTTTTTATTTCACATAAACCAACATGGGCACTTATGAAACGTCAGAAGCTAGGTGCACGGTTCCAATTGGTCGTTTGGAAGGTCAGGTAAATATTATAATAATAAAAAGGAGTACTTATGTGATAGACAGTCACAATAGGTATACCTAGAGGGCGGCAGACCAGGCATGGTCCAACACCTACCATTTTATATAATTTTCTAAGTAACTTCAAACTTGTTTATTTTGTTATATTGTACACACAATAAAAACGTAAGCTAGGATTAAGTATTCCATAAATATTAAAATTAACCTTTATTATTTATGGAATAATCCTAGTAGTAGTTTTTTATTAATGGTTTCGACCAAATTGCATTCTACCTATGTTGCTAAGATTTCAATAATTCAAAAGTTATAAAGTCAGACTAACATAAGGTTGACGAGGGATTACGAATAGAATCATGTGGCGGCTAAAACTTTCTTGACAAAGATGCACGCTCTGGGCTTTATACAATTATTGGTTGCCGCCACATTGTTACCAAAAACAAAGACAGAATGTTGCAGGAGGTATTACAAAAGAAAAACGAAGAATATGGAGCTGGTAAATTACGTAATTAGCCACCACAATAATTTAATTTAACTCAAAAACAGTTTGCAAATTAAAAGCATTTTTAGTATCTGAAACTGTACCAACATTCAATGGGTTTTAAAGGCACAATTAAATTAAACGTTAGCAGGAAAAAATATTTTACTACCGTTACAATTCTTCGATACTACAGGATTACAGTCCATAAGATTAAATTGCTTATCGAGACATATGCGTAGTTCCCATATGAACGGCACTCCATTTTCGGCTAGATCATGACATACAACCATTGGGTCCTTCTTAGTTTTAGCTTTCACTGCATTCACGAATTCCTCAGGATCTAATCCTTTAGTATCGTCAGGGAAAAGGCTAGCGGTGGCGAGCATGTCCGACAACGAAAATTTCTGGTTCCATTCGATGCCTTTGCTGAAGAATTTGAGCTGAGTGTTGAAAGGTTCAAGGACTGCGGCGCATGTGCCATGTCTACTCCATTCGTGGTCCCAAAATTTGTAGTGCTCGTTTTCTGAAATTAAATTTAATACAGTCTACCACATGCCAAATGTTTAAGTGAGCCTACATCATAAAGTTCTTCATTTTGGCCAAACTAAATCAGGAGTACCTCAAGGAAGATACTTGGTCCATTCGTTTCCCTAATTAACTGTAATGATTTACATACGGTTTAACACCAGTGTATACTTTTTACTGACGGTTGTTGGCCATAGTAACAGACGATATACGACAGACAGGCGGACGGCAGATGTGGCACCATACGGATTCCTTTTTTTATAATGTTTGTATCATCATGATGAACGATGGCACGCGCTCGCCTCACCAGGCGTTTCGGACTACTTCTTTTGTATGGAACCCTAAACATGAAAGTGAATTTTGACAAAAAAATACCTAATCACCTTTAAAGATATTGGGCCATGCCTCCTGAAGGTCGTCTTCAATAGATCTAATCTGTTCTGGATCAAAAGGCCATGAATCGTTACAATAGTCAGGAAAATCAGGTCCGTGTCTCCATGGCCAAATCCCGTGTACAGTCCATCGGTTCTTTTTTTTAGGGAAAACGCATTCGCATCCTGGATGCACTTTCTTCCAGTGCTTACAATATGATACCGGCCATTCTTGGGTAAAAATTATTATGTCAAAATGATTATCAGGTTCACTGGTTTCAAGATCTACGATTTGGTACTGATAAGAGTGATGTAAACTGAAAGTAAATAACGAATTTTCAATCAATGTGTTGGTCTGGTACTGGTTTTTGTTTTTAATTTTATCCTGTAACTTGCACTAGGCTCGCCCGGTCTCCTATTAAGGTCTACTTCCTCTCACAAAGATGAGGCTTTAGTCCCAGCAGCAAGAATGAGTCACTGCGCTAACTATTCCCTCAACATCTAAGGCTTCGTATCGAAAGGGTAATCTTATTCTATGTTTGGGTACTGAGATTGCACAGGGAGACAGGGCCAAGGACGCGCAACCTGTTACCATGGATTCAGTGCATGATTCTGAGCAAAAAAGAAAAGCGTTGAAATTTTTCGTCGAAAAAAGGAATTAGCTGTTCCATGCATATTGATCGCGTAGATAGTGTACTTTTCTATACAGAGTTATGGGAAAAACACCAACAACCTCTTAAGAGGTCACTGTACTCATCATTATGAACAACTTTTACTATGAGACCAAACCCGAAAACGCGAAAAAAAATTTGCTGTTCCCTACATTTTGACAAGTTATACGAACATAAATGTAGGGAACGAAAGTTTACGGAAGTTTACACAACTTACCATAAACAGAGCACTATAACTGACAATCTTATTCTACACATTTTACTTGTTTCTTTTATGGTTCAAGAAATAGTTAACTTTGAATGTTTTTTGAGTCATTTTATATGCTTCAACAGTAGAATACAATTTGAAGGGTAAGTAATAGATGATATAACAACAAAATCTCTAATATTAACAACATATAACAACGGAACCTATAATTTTATTTAATATAGCGATTAGTTAATATAATGAACGATTGATATAATTTTATAATAACTAATTTTTATAAGCATAACATACATTCAATATAAAATCGTTTGACATACCACTCAAAAGATATAAAACTTATTTAGACTAATATGATGAATTATTATTTATTTAATAAATATTTAAAAGTATTTTTTCTTTGTTTTATTCTTTGTAAGTTCTATCGTAGTTATAGGTAATAGTAACCTAAGTAGATATTAAACATAACTAGTAACTGATTACCACCTGCGCTAAGATAGGTCGACGGAGCCCCGCTTTGCGGGGCTCCTATTTCTGGGTGGTTTAAAAAAAAATAACCACGAAGGCTAAGGCGGGAGCTCCGCTCCGCTGCGCTCCCGCCTTAGCCTTCTAACCTAACCTATCCGAGTCGGGGTACTCTGAGTCGGGGTACCATAATGACGTTTTTTATATACTTATATTAAACGTTAGACCTAATGATTTTCGATTAAAAAAATAATATACATATTAAACGTTAGACCAAATGATTTTCGATTACATAAACGTTATATCAAACAACGTTATACTACTTAAGTTTTAGAATAAATAAATGTTATATGTAAAGAAATTATATCTACAGTTGGTATATCTCACGTTGATTATATCTTATGAACGATAATAAAATGAAATTAGACCAAATGAGTTTATACGTTATGAGACGCACCCCAATTTGAAATATTTGCATGACTCTTACTATTAACGACAAAAAGACATTCGATATAATTAAATAAGCGAAATAGTTATTGCTTACAGAAAATACTGCATTGTGTAGGTACCGTGATAATAGTCCCCCGACAACAGAGATTAGCCAAGTACGCAGGAGATATAGTGCACAAGTGTGTGCGTAAACACAGGTGCACTCTCTGTTCTTCTGTTCCTTTAATCTCACAGTCCGATGAGACGGCAATCCGACACGACCGGGGAGAGATCACTCGCAGGAGTCAGGACCAAGGGCTTTACGTGCTTTCCGAGGCACGGGGGTATTAAACCGCCAACTTCCATACTCCAGACTGTTATTAAGAAATTCCTTATGGAAAACCCGATAACACTGCCCTACCCGGGAATTAAACCAAGGACCCCACGAACAGCAGTCGCGCTTGCAACCACGAGGCCAATGGGGCAGACTTGTTAACCGCTCGCCTAAAAAGTGCGCTTTAGTACACCAAGAAGAAGTAATTTCTTTAGAAATGGCTTCTAGAACTAATATACACCGAAACAGAATGATATCTCTAGCATTTATTGTTGACAAGCCAAAGTGCCAGCGAAAATATCCCTCTCTCACACTTTCAGCCTCATAGACACTCACACAAACACTCACTCACAACACACGCTTTACTTAACTAGCCTTGTAATCCGACATATTTATTTCTACTCATCCGCACTCCGACTCCCAAAATAAAAGCCCTGCTTAGTTTGCGTTAGCGGTCAAACCAAAAATTGTGATGTACAGACGCCAGCTGCACATCAAGCTACCCGAAACTGTAAAATTTTCCCAATCGTCTTTGAACCTTATGCTTTAGCGATAAAGTTGAAAATCTATTAAAAAATTTGACAGATTGTAGTAGCTTGATGTGCTGGCGTCTGTACAATCTTAACTATGTTTTTAAAATTACTGTCTGTCATCCCTTTTCTTTTGCCACTAAAAGTTCTTGTATTTTTTGTTTTTGTAGGTATTTGTTAAAATATACGGGTTAGGTCGTAGTAACAGAAAAACATTTTTTTTAAATGCTTTGAGCTGCATCTACAGATATTGAGATTTAGGTTTGAGTCAGCTAGAAAATGGACAATTAGTCAAAAACATTTGTAGACGCCAGTCGATCTTGTTTCTTATACTTAAGAATCAAAAAACTTATCGGAGCAATCGATTTTAGAGTACTAGAAATGTAAAACTCAGTGTTGCCAGTGCCCTTTTGTCAAAGTAACATAACATAAGTAAAAAAGTAACATTTTGATGACAAAAGTAACATTTTATTTTTAGGGAATATTTAATTTTGTTTAAATAGCTCAAAAAACAGTTTTTTCTTCTTTGTAAGTACCAACATTTTTGATCGGCTGAAAAAAAAACATTTTAAAATAAATTATCTAATTATTTCTTAGTCTGTAATATAACCTAAACCTAGAATATACTTTTTTTAATAGAATATACTGGTTCTACAAGTGCGCGAAACGGCGAATGAGATAATTTCATCGGTACGCATGGCTACACATCAAGCTATAGATAACCAGTAAAAGCTAACTTCTGATTGTACAAAAAACCTATACAATGTGAGTTTTGTTAAAACTAGAAATGTATATAGCTCGATGTGTCGCCGTGTGCATGTAGAGATATTTTCATTTGATCGGTTAAACAAGGTTTGCCAACATTAAGTCTGTTATTGTCGTTCAATTTGAAATATTTTTCAATTACGAAATGTAACGTAAAAGTAACATCTTGCGTCGTGTAACATGGAAGTAACATAACAGGGCCAAAAGTAACGTAAAATGTTACAAAAGTAACATTCTGGCAACGCTGGTAAAACTTCTCCTAAAAACAATTCGTAGTTATAACGAATTCTACGTAGGAGTAGGACACAAGAAAGTTTGAACCTGTAGTTTTCTCAAAATTGCCACGTGAGCTTTTGATGCCCCTTTGCACAAGGGTATACATAATTGAGGTATCCCTACACAAATAACTAAACCGTATTGCTATTAGTCCATAGACAACTTCACATACAGTTTCTCCCTGTCTTCTTCCTACCTGCGTTGCTTATCAATCCAGGTTTATAAATAAATTGTGATAACTTATTTTTATCTTTTCATAAATTTGCCACATTCTGAATCCAATGTAATAACATTCAAAAATCGAATTCGACAGTCACAATAGTGACTTTTTGTCCCATGAAGCAAATTAAATCTTGATTAAATATTTTAAGGCGTGGCGTAAGTGACTCTCTGATTAAATGTTTCTCTAGAAAGACCAGACTATCAATAAAAGTCAAAGTAGGTTTGATTAAATGAATCATGTAGCAGCAAAGTCAAATAAGATTATGCCTCCACGTTATCACCAAAAAAAAAAGCGCTGTAATATCCATGTTTTTGACTCGTAACACAATTTATTTAAAAGTTAGCATACAAACAACAAGAAGAGACATTTTGCATATGTATTTGTAGTCCTATACCTTCTACACTATTGGTACAGTACAGGTATAGTAGGCTTCTAAGACATCATTGTCTCAAACAGTGGCAGGAAAAAAGACAGGTATCCCCGGAAAACAAGATATCTTATCTATAGGAGGACCACAGTCAATAAGATTGAGTTGTTTGTCAAAGCATATGCGCAATTCAAGCAAATATTGTACTCCATCTATTGTGTGACATCCGATCATTGGGTTCTTCTTAGTTTTAGCTTTCACTGCATCGGTGAATTCCTCAGGAGTAAATTCTTTTGTATCTGAAGGCAATAAGTTAGCGGCGCCAAACATGTCCGCCAATGAATATTTCTTGTTCCATTCGATCCCTTGGTTGAAATATTTGAACTCAGAGTTTAAAGGCTCAAGGTCTGTGGCGCAGGTTCCATGTTTCAGCCATTCATGTTCCCAGAATTCATAAGGGTCGTGTTCTGAAATTAAAGTTACTAACGTCAATAGCAGAGGGGTCACTGCGTAATACAGTAACGGTAGGAATGGCTTTCATTTTGACAGTTCAACAACATTCATTGCGTTATTTACGATGTTGAGCAGACAGATTTTTCGAATATATGAATTAACGTATTAACAATATCTTTCAAAATGATTCAGATTGTAATTGATAGTGTGTTACACAATTGGGATGCAGGTCCTCGTCACGATTTGACATTGATAACGCCTCTATGTGCGAGCAGTAACAGTCGTTCCCGTATTTCAAACTTCAAATATTATCGTGTGGTTGACCGTCCATAGCAGTAATGGATAGGTACTGAATTATACGACTACGTTCGGCAAAAGGACTGAAAAATGAATTACCAAATTATTAAAAAAGTTACCTTTGTAGATTTCGGTCCATGCCTGTTCTAAGTCGCCTTCAATAGATTTTATCTCTTCTGGATCAAACGCCCATGACATATTGCAATAAGTATAATTCGCATAGTATTTCCTTGGCCAAATCCCATGTACAGTCCACCGGGTCTTTTCATTAGGAAAACGACATTCTCTTCCATTTTCTCCGTCCACCCACCACTTGCATTGTGACACCGGCCAATCTTGTGCAAAGATAAGAACGTCAAATTTATCGTCAGATTCACTGATTTCTGCATCTGCGATTTCGTACTGATGCGCATGATGTAAGCTGAAAATAAGTAACGGGTTTTCAATTATTAGATATATAGGTACTTACAGATCATGTAATTAGTACGTAGTTTACCTTATTAATATGCAGAATATTATGGCTGATAATCTTATTTTACACATTTTAATTCTTCTAACAGCCTGATGCTACCACTGTCCGAGAAAGAGTAAACTTTCAATTGTTGTTTCGAGATATTACAATAAACTAATAGGTACGTTGATAGAAAATTATTAAAATAATTTGCACATAACACACTACTGTCAACAGAAATGTATTCGGCATACCTATTGGTAGAATGTAAACAATTATTGGAATTTTATCATTACTAGTTGTTAACTGCCTCAATCCATTAATTACGTGAGGCGTTTAGGGGGGGAGGGGGTCAAGCCGATGCTCACGCAATCTCACGTGGGGGAGAGGGGGGTCCTAAAATACCTAAACAATCGTGGGCCCAGTTGCCCCCTAGGTAGAATCGGTCCCTGGTCCCAGTTTCGAAGTGGGACGAGTTGACCCCTAACGAAATTAGAAAGGTGTAACTGGTCCCAGTTTCGAAGTGGGACGAGTTGACCCCTAACGAAATTACAAAGGGGCAACTGGCCCCTGGTCCCAGTTTTGGTCCCTAACCCAATTTTTTTTCCGCAAAAAAACAGTGTAAAATTCCGAGAAAACTAGGTTGAATTGAGTCTTAACTAGTCTCAAATAAAAATAATTAAACAAATTGTTTTTTTTAATAAACTCAACGCAATGAAGCATAGATTAACTTATTTACACTGAAAATACGCATTTTGAACAATTTCACGTGAGATTAGAGGGAGAAGGAAGGGGTCGAGCCAAATCTCACGATATCTCACTTAGGGCGGAGGGGGGATCCAAAAATCGCCAAATCACATCACGTAATTAATGGACGCCCCCTTAGCAAGCTAGTGGTTAAGTGGATAGCTTAGCGACTGTGGGTCGAGAGGTCCTGGGTTTCAAGCACAGCTTAAGCTAGTAATAAATTGAGTTGTTGGTTTGTCTCTGCCAAGTCATCAGTAGCAGCCCAAAGCTAGTGAGCTGGTGGTGTGACACCCTCGTGCTTCAGAGAGCACGAGAAGCCGTCGGTCCTGCGCATGATTTTTAGGCTTAGGGCGCACTCCCGTGCGTTTTTGTAACGCATAATCTGTGAAGTATGGAATGTCTTAGAAGCAGAATGTCTTAACGCATGCGTTTTATTCACCGCAGGCCTCTCGCTGCAAATTTGCGGTGAATCTAGCGCACATATTTTTGTATCGCATAGAGATCTAGGAAGCGCCGCGTACTGCTGTGAAAAAAAACGCACTGAGAGTCTGAGACACTCAGTTGCTGTTGGGACGCGACACAGATATGTCGTTTCCTGGCGTTTCTAAAAAATATTAAATTGTGCGTTTATTCTACCGTGCGGTAGAATAAACGCACCGCGTTCCACCGCACGGCAGTGCGCGTTAAGCCTTACCCTTCGGCGTGTAAGATTGGCGTCCCGTCGTGAAAACTGACATCACTGCGCGTTTTTACTAAAACTAGAGCGTCGAAAACACAAAAATGCGGTTTTTAGTTAGGCATTTCATTTAGGTGTCGAATACTGTTAATGAAAACACGCATAAGAGAAGACAGGATAGAACATATAGAAAAAGCCAATTATTTTTAAAAGAGTAACCGTGGAGTTTCTTGCCGAAACTTCTTCATAGGAAGCGTTCTTCTGACGTTTCATAAGTGCCCATGTAGGTTTATGTGAAACAAAATATTTTGATTGATTGATTGAGATTAAAACTCCAATCTAAGTAAGAAAGTTCAAAGCTTTCAATCATTCGTACAGTTGAGGGGCGACAAATCGAACCATGTGGCGGCAAAAACTTTCCCTTGGTTTTATAAAATATGGTTTTGCCGCCACATTGTCACTAGAAAAGTAAATAATATAACATGGGCTTATCAAATATATGTATGTTGCATAATTTATTATTGCGAATTTAGTGCAATCAATAGCACGTCTAAAGACTATCTACAATCTACAACACACAATTCTAAACTTAGCCAAGCTAAATCAGAAATATCACAAAGAAGTAGGTATCATGATTCGTTATTTTTCCTAATTTACATAGACGATTAACACACACTGCTCTCACTTTTGCTTTCTATTTCTCATTTACTTTAGGACTAACATACCATCAAATATTACTAATGTAGGGTATATTAATTACTTTACGTATTTGCCTTGGTATATGCATTTACGTTTAAGTTTAACACTTTCTACATCAGAAATCGGTACTGGTTCTGCTGTCAAATTTTTGGGGCTTACAGCAGTTTTTACGTCTAGTTGTTGTTGATTCTCATCAATTTCTTCTTCACATGATGGTGAAGTGTTCTTTATTTGATTGTCCGGACTAGATTCAGTAACATTAATCTCAGTTTCGGACTTATCTGTGCTACTTGTTATGGAATGTCTTGAATGTCGTTTTTTAAGTGGTAATAATTGATCGATATGACGCTTCCACTCGTGTCCATCAGACACGCGTACTGTGTAAGTGAGTGGATCCGTCCGTGCAAGCACAGTAGCTTCTGCCCATTTGTCAGCACGAGCACGGTAGTCCCGCGCCAGCACCGGCTCGCCGGGCTCCACGTGCCGCTCGGCGCCGGGCCGCGCGCGCCCCGCTCGCTCTGCTGACAACTCCACGGCACGCTCAGTGGACGGTTTTATAATGTCCAAGCGACCCCGCAATCTCCTACCAAACATAGCTACCGCTGGCGCCACTCCGGTAGTGGCGTGCTCACAATTGCGATATTGAAACAGGAACTTCGAGAGGGCCGCATCTACATCTTTACCTTCATGTATGGCCTTTTTCATTGCCCGTTTGACCAATTTGACAGCATTTTCAGCCGCCCCGTTACGGGCTGATCGATATGGACTTGTGATTGTATGGTTTATTAAATTTTTTTTTAAATAGTTAGTTAATTCAAACGAGCTAAATGGAGGTCCCCCGTCACTAATTATATGTGAAGGCAATCCGAAACGTGCAAAAAGTTCTCTTAACTTATTTATAGTGGAGTTTGCATTAGTTCCTAACATTTTTTGAACTTCTATCCATTTACTGTGTGCATCTACCGTCACTAAATAATATTTACTTTGAAATCTTTGATTATATAATGTCTAGATAGAGCGTCGCCCTACAATCAAAACAAAGAAAACGAGGCAACAATTTCAAACATGTGTGCGTGCGGGCGGTGTTTTACACTGTGCATCTATGTCTCTGTGTGCGTGAATAATGATACCAGCTACTACAATTCTCCCATAAATCACATATTAAAAAAATTGACTATACAAATAATATAAGTAAGTTTTAGGTGTATGTTTGTAGTATTATTCAGTTTTAGTAGTGACTTTATTTACTTGTATTTATAAATAAAAAACACTATTTAATTGAATTAGAGTTGTGTGTGTGAATGTTGTGTTATATTAAATCAGCTAAGTTAATTCAATTAGAATATTTAACTTTTTAGGCAGTTTGTATTTGGAAATTTCAAATGAAAGATCACAAATGATAATACGAATGGAATAAATTAACCTTATTAAAATTACTCTTGGCACCTTTGAAATCAGTTTATTGGACCCAATGCAACAATAATCATTAAAATGGGCTCATAAACAAAAAAGTTATACGCGAACATTATATTATTATAAAAAAGTACAGACGAATTGAAAAACTTCACCATTTTTGAAATCGAATAATAAAAGTACATCAACTAAATAATATAAACGTAACCATAAAGCAACGAATATACCCACAAAAAAAGGACGTTAAGTTGGGAGAATGGAAAAAAGAAACTGGCAACACTGATAAAATATGGCGTAATAGGGCGTAATTTGGTAAATATAAAAACAAAAAACAAATACGTAGTCTTTTTGGTTACTTACTGATGATATGTGATGTGTTTGGTGTTTTTTTACCCTTCCTTTATAATTTCGGCACAGTTTAATAGCACATACCGTCATTTTATCGCTGTTATTTGTTTATTACTTAGCGCGCGTAATACGTAGTGACACCAAAGCGGTACGATCGGCACTAATCGGCGGGTAAGTACTTACAGTCCAACAGTTGGCTGGTATTTTTTGACACGTTTGCGCGCAATTGATGCTCTATCTAGACATTATATAATCAAAGTTTGAAATATAGCAAAGTCAATATTTAAACGTTGCCAAGGTCGTGTGGGAAAAGCCCACGGATGCAACTGTGCACGGACCGGCGCATCGCGCTGTTGTAGGCATGCACTGCATTCTCGACACAATGTTTCAATTTCATTGTCCAATTGTGGCCAATAAACATAGTTCCGAGATAGATTTTTCATTTTGACTACCCCTAGGTGTCCCTCATGTAATTCCTGTAGAATTTGCTGTCTCAGTACCTTAGGAATGACCACTCTGTGATTGTATAATATACACTGTCTGTCGATAGTCAGGCTGTCCTTTCGATAGAAATAAGGTTTTTCCTCACTTCGAGTAACTACTGCTGGCCAGCCATTAATAATATAATTATAGATATTTTTAAGAATCTCATCTTCCTGTGTTTTGTTTGAAACGTCTTTCGCTCTAATAGGAATCGATTGTTCTACGTAATTAATGTATGACACCGTATCCTGCCCCGTTTCTATTTTACGTTCATACGGCAGTGGCAAGCGTGATAATGCGTCCACGTTATAATTATCTTTGGATTTTACAAATTCTATAGTGAAGTCATAAGCTGCTAACTTTGTTGCATACCTTTGTAATCGGCTTGCTGCAGTCTGCGGCAAGCCGAACTTGGAACCAAAAATAAATGTCAAGGGTTTATGGTCGGTTTTAATTATAAAAGCGCGACCATAAAGATATTGATGGTGCTTTAAGACTCCACTAATTATTGCAAGCGCCTCTTTATCTAATTGACTATAGGCGCGTTCGGCCGAATTTAACGTTCGTGATGCAAAACATATGGGGCGTTCCTCGCCATTGGGGTATCTATGCGACAACACACTACCAATGCCGTAAGAACTACTATCCACTGCTAATACTAGTGGAAGTTCCGGATTGTAATGTACTAATACTTTACTACCTGAAATTGCCTTTTTAACCTTGTTAAAACTGTCGTCACAATCACACGACCAAATCCATTCTTCATTTTTCCGCAACAATTTATGTAATGGATACAATATTGTACTTAAGTTAGAAATAAACTTTGCATAGTAGTTCACCATACCCAAAAAAGACTTAAGCTGCGTCACGTCATTTGGCCTTGGTGCGTCCACGATTGCTTTAATTTTGTTCTCATCGGGATGCAAGCCATGTTTGTCTATAACAAACCCAACGTAAGTAATACTATCCTGCATAAAGACGCACTTTTCTAATTTGATCCTTAAGCCAACCTCACGCAACCGACTCAATAATGCTTTTAAATTATTAATATGTTCACCACGGGACGTCCCAGTACATGCTATATCGTCGATGAAAACAGCGACTCCTTTGAGTCCTTTAACCGTTTGTTCCATAAATTTCTGAAACTTTTCTGGAATACACGTGAGCCCAAATGGTGTGCGATTGTACACAAATGTTCCTATATGTGTCGTTATAGCGGTACATGCCTGAGATTCCTCCTCTAAAAATAATTGTTGATAAGCATGCGTGAGGTCAATTTTAGAAAACTGTTCACCCCCACTCAGCGCCGCGAACAGCTCCTCTATTCGTGGTAGGGGGTAAGGTTCGCGCATGAGTTTCGGGTTAACCGTGACCTTGTAGTCACCACAGATTCTTATTTCCCCGTTCTTTTTAACTACTGGCACGATGGGCGTGCCATAATCTGAATACTCAACTTTTCGAATGGTACCCTCAGCCTCGAGTCGTTCTAACTCCCGCTCCACGGGTTTTCGTAACGCCAACGGTAACGGCCTAGCTTTGAGAAATACTGGATTTTTATCTACCAATTTTAAAGTAATTTTTTTTATACATGTTCCAAGCCCAGAAGCAAATACAGTCGGAAATTCACGTTGCAATAGTTCTACTAAATTATTTTCATTTAACTTTAATAAATATTCATCAATACTAATCTTATTTATTTTTAATTTAGTGAGCCACGACCGACCTAAAAGTGGTGGTCCACCATTTTTAACTATACAATTTGAGATTTCCGACTGAATGTTCACCAATAACAACATGAACAGACACAAAACCGATGGGTTCTATAACTGACCCAACATAGGAATACAAAGAAATATCGTTGCTAATTATTGGTAAATCACAAAAGTTGTTATTATAATAATCTAAACTTATAACTGATAACTTACTTCCAGTGTCCAGTTCGAACCTTATCTTTCTGCCGTTCACTTGCGCCACAACCATGTACGGTTTGTCATTCACTCCGCACACACTTGGATTATAAAGATCACATTCCGACTCGTTATCACTACTCCCCAGGTAATTATTATTACGTCGCGTTGAACTGTCATGACTCGACTCGACACCTCGCCTTTTGTTCGATTTACACATTATTTTAATGTGACCTTTTTGGCCACATGTATCGCACGAATAATTTTTAAACCGACACATCTCTGGACGGTGGTTTCTGCCACACCTCCAACAATCACGCGTTGAGCGCGATGTTGCCGCGCTCCCCTCGGTAGACGAGTTGCCGCTGCTCGCAGTTCCGCGCTCGGGCGGTCGGCCTGCCCGTTTTGCCGTCGCCACTTGATGCACCGCCTCAAACGTTCGCGTCCCAACCGCCGATGCGTTTGCTGCGCCCGCGACGTTTGCACCGCTGGTCTGTGAGTGTCGCTCGGCCGCCTCCAATGCCAACGCCAATTCCACAGCTTTTTTGTATGTAATCGATGATTCCGCAAAAATTCGTGATCTCATATCATCACTAGCCAAACCCGACACAAATTGATCACGTAAATTTTCCTCGAGTGAAGTATTGAAATTACATGTACTGGCCAGGTGTTTGAGTGTCTGTAGATATTCACTGAGCGATTCACCCGTGTTCTGACGTCTTTGCCTGAAAATATGGCGTTCCGCAATTTCGGAACGTTTTGGTTCGAGATGAGCACCCACTATTTGTGCTAATTCACGAAAAGTTTTTTTTTCTGGATGATTAGGTGCACATAAATCACACATTAAGTCATAAGTGGCCGCTCCGACCAACGTCACCAACGTTGCAACTTGTAACTCTGGTTTAATTTCATTTAAGGTTATGAATTGTTCCACGCGTCTGATATACGCCGACCACTTTTTGCTTGATAGGTCAAATTCTTCAATTTTCCCGATAGGCATTTTGAAGTCCCACACTTCCACGATGTAAACCACACGAATGAAACTGTTTTCCTCGTCGCCAGTTGTATTTATGAAATATAATAGCGGGAAGCGATGAATGAAACTGCGATTCCAAGTGACAACTGATTTATTTTAACATACCCACATATAATACTTGTTAACATACCCTACAACTAACACCTACTGTGGACCATAAAGTTTTATTTTTTAAATAAATATTTTTTTTAAATAAAAGAGTAACGGTGGAGTTTCTTGCCCATTCTTCTCCATACGAAAACTACCTTTTGAAATGGGCGACTAGAATCAATTTGTTTTACTATAATTTTTGACGTTTAAAAGTGCCTTTAGTGTGCCTAATTGAAATAAATGATTTGACTTTGAATATACCTACGTATGTAAAAATAAACGAAAAACAAACAAATAAACGAAATAATTAGGTATTACAGACTGCACCGCATTGTGTGTATAGCTAATTGTTGACTGCATTGCTTTATCAAACAGCTCTCATAAAAAAGAACAACTTACAATAAAGATTTTTTTAAACTACTTTTATGAATCATCCAGATTCTGAGTCAAATGTTATTGTGTCTTTCTGTCAGAAAATATTTCCTTTTTTTTATTTTATTATGGTACTAGCAGCACCCCGCGGTTTCACCCGCATAAGTGTCCTCTGGGACTCAAACTACTCGTACCTATCTCTATACCAAATATCATCTAAATCGGTTCAGCGTGAAGAGATAACAGACAGACAGACAGACACACTTTCGCATTTATAATATACACACATCAAAAGTGTCTAGGGATCAACATATATTTTTGCAATAACTTTTCTCCTGATTGATATTAATTAAAATTTTCTTTAAGGATTCATCAAATAAAGTGTTTTCGTTTGTCACAGTAACGATAAACCAAGTCACCTTTGCATTAATAAAGAAATTTGCCATTTTCCTAATAAAGGGATTTTTGACATTTGAACCACTAACACAAAAGTTCGAAAAAAAGACTGAAATAACAGTTTTCTTTAAAATTTTATTGGGTAACTTAAACAATTAATAATCCGTGTTTCTACCGCGAACACTAACAACACAAGAACATCGGTTTGGCATACTCAAAATGAGTTCATCCAAATCACGCTGTGGAATGGCAGCCCATGTTCGTTGCAACAACAAAAAAAGGTCTTCTTGCGACTGGATACCCTCCATATTCGGCAGAGCTCTTCTCTGTAGCATATCCCATGCATGCTCAATCGGGTTCAAGTCTGGCGACTGAGCAGGCCAGGGCAGGACATTGATGTTAGCTGCGGCGAGAGTCTGTCTTACAACTCTTGCGGTGTGCGGTCGTGCATTATCATGCATTAACTGAAATAAGGGACCGATTTGCACTTGTAGAGGAACGATGACGTCTGATACAATCGTCTCAGCATAAATTTGAGCGTTGAGGTTGCCTCTGATCCAAATCAACTCAGTTCTTCCGCCGATCCAAATACCCGCCCATACCATGATGGTTCCACCACTATAAGGATGGACTTCCTGGCAGGATTTTAATCGCTGTTGGCGTCCAGGGGTTCTCCAGTGTCGTATACGTCTTGTATCCGGTCTCATACCAAAACGAGACTCATCAGAAAAGCACACGAAACGCCATTGTTCTTCTGCCCAATTTCTGTGTTCAAAAGCCCATTGATATCGAATCCTACGATTGTGCATTGCTATAGGTGGTACCCGTAGCGGTCTTCGGGAATGAAGGTTCACTTCATGCAAGCGGTTTCTGACTGTTTGGTCGCTAATTAAGTTCCCTGAAGAGCGATGAAGCCTCACGGCTAACATCATGGCGGTTATTGTTGGAGCTCTTCGAGTTAAGATTTGAATGTATCGGTCTTGTCTCCGTGTGGTGCAGCGATACCGTCCTCCATGGCGCTCAGCCACGGTACCAGTGCTTCGGTAACGTGTCCAAAGTCGACTGATAACACTCTGACTTGTATTCAGAGCTAAAGCCACAGTACGTTGCCGGGAACCAGCTTCTATCATTCCCACGGCTCTGAGCATTTCTTCCCTGCTTAAATGACGTCGCCGCTCCATAATAACGTTGGTTTTAATCAGTAGTAGGGAAACAGTAGCACTAATAATGTCTTCAATGCGTTGTATGTTTTTATAGGGAAAATATTGACAGCTGATTTTCATCTTTTACTCGAATTTGATTCACAGTTCCTGATTCAAATTATGAAATGCACCAAAAAGGATCCATATAAATTTATAAAATCATAAATTTATTACAAAGCCACATCTCAATCTCAAGAAATCCGCATAAAAATGCTTGATCCCTAGACACTTTTGATGTGTGTAGTTACTGAGATTACTGATATACCTACTGAGATTACTGAGATTAGCAACTACGTTAGGTATCACAAGAAAAAAAATGCAGTATATCCATTGTTTTGACACATACTTATATTTTTTATTACAAAAGGGAAACGTAGGAAATAAAGTAGTCGTTGTGGCTGCAAAACTTAACTATTGTACTTTTAATATAATTTTATTTACTACCATACAGAGAAGACTGGTCCTAATCAGATACACACGGCGACACATATACCTATAGATTTCCAGTTTTAGCTGAAGTCGCATTAAATTGGCTTTTCGTACAATGAGCTTATAATGGAAATGTATAGCTTGATATGGCGTCGTGCGTACATACATCTACGTAAAAAATTGCAATTGGCTTCTAAGGCGTAATGTATCATGCATTAGCAGGAAATATCACCACCGCTTTAGAAGATGGACAGGACTCATCGAGTGCAGGTTGTTCACAGTCAATTAGATTGAATTGTTTATCAAAGCATATACGCAATTCCTGTACGTATAACACTCCATTTAGTGTGTAACATCTAATCACTGGGTTCTTCTTAGTTTTAGCTTTCACTGCGTTAGTGAATTCCTCAAGAGTAAATTCTTTTGTGTCTGAAGGCAATAAGTTAGCGGCACCCAACATATCCGCCAACGAATATTTCTTGTTCCATTCGATGCCTTTGCTGAAGTATTTGAACTCAGAGTTTAAAGGCTCAAGTTCTGTGGCACAGGTCCCATGTTTCTGCCATTCATGTCTCCATAATTTGTAAGGATCGTCTTCTGAAATTAAAGTTACTAACGTCAATAGCAGGTCCTCGTTACGATTTGACATGGATACCGCCTCTATGTGCGAGCAGTACCTAACAGTTGTTTTCGTCGTTCAAGTATTACCACTGACTGACTATGATTTAGTACATTACGATACGTGGGACTTAAGTAGTCCATTATTGCACGGCGTGAAAACACCCAAACCCCATCCACCATTTTTTTTGCACCATCTCAGACATCAGAAAAGAAAGAAAGAAAATACGTTTATTTGCGGTGAAGTGAACATGACGCAAAAAAGAACAAACACAAAAAAAAAGAAGGTAAGGGAAACATGCGTCACATCCACGCAAAACGGCTATCGCTCAGCAATATGATGCGACCCTATGCAAGACAGAGCCCCAGCGCTGGTTTTCAGCGACAGCCGGCTGTCTGTCAGCTGGATCAGTCGGTTGAGACTGGTCATCTCTTAACTACCAAGGCTTACTTTTAATCTTATATTTTGAATTGTTTCTTCATTTTTGTGTTTTTTTACATTGTTCTCACATATACCTAGAAGCAACAAGAATAATGTATCCTGGATTTTGTAATATCTTGATTTAAAAGAGCGTCCATGGAGTTTCTTGCCCGTTCTTCCCCATAGAGATCTACGTTTTGGAATGGGCAGCTAGCTTCAACTTTCTGATTAACTGGCCGACTATTTAATTTTGACAATTCAAAAGTGTCTGTACATGGTTTAATTGAAATAAATGCTTTGAGTTGAGTTGAGTCAAGCTTTTCTGCGTAAAAATTGGACTATTTAAGTCACAGAAAAGCATGACTTACGAGTAAGTGCGGGTGTAGGTCATACAGAGATATAAAATCATTTTGCTACAAGTTAAGTTATTGATGAAATTTACTCTTAACCACGAGTACGTTATTCAACATAGTCGCAGGTTTTGTGACGTAATTTGGGGCAGAAGTCCAGCTCTTAGTCACAAATGAGTGCAAATAATAATAAGCAACATCTAAAAACATTCAACTGACAGTGGAAAGAGTAAAAAGCATTGATAAGTGAACTATTTACGAAAAATACCTTTGTAGATTGCGGCCCATGCCTGTTCCAAGTCGCCTTCGATAGATTTTATCTCTTCTGGATCAAACGCCCATGACTTATTACAATAATTATTTTCTCTTGGCCAAATCCCATGCACAGTCCAGCGGTTCTTGTCATTAGGAAAACCACATTCGCTTTCATTATAATGATACAGCCAGCACTTGCAAACTGTCACTGGCCATCGTTGGGCGAAAATGAGAATGTCGGAAAATTTATTATCTTGTTCTCTGATTCCTTCATCTGCTATTTCATACTGATAAGCGTGATGTAAGCTGAAAATAAGTAACAGGTTTTCAATTACTTATATATTAGGTATGTAGGTACTTACTGGTCACGTAACTAGTACGTGGTTTACCTTATTAATAGGCAAAATATTACAGCTGGTAATCTTATTGTACACATTTTCATTGCTACGAAATATATTAAAATATGATTCAGCAATAGGTCGGTTAGTAGAAAATTATTAAAGTAATCTGCATATGGTACAAATAACACACTACTACCAACAGAAAGGTATTCGACATATTAATGGACTGTGAAAAATTACTGGAATTTTATCATTATTAGTTGTTATGCCCCTTTGGTTTAGCTAACTAGTGGTTAAGTGGAAAGCTTATCGGCTCTGGGTTGAGAGGTCCCGGGTTTCAATCCTAGCTCAAGCTATCAACTAATTAAGTTATTGGGGTTTTCTGTCAAGAAATGATCAGTAGCAGCCAGAGTTAGGGAGCAGGCGGAGTGACACCCTCGTGCTTCGGAGAGCACGTGACTCCATATTTTTCCGCCACATGGTTCGATTCGTCGCCCCTGAAGTGTACTGTACTGCTTGTAAGCTTAGAACTTTCTTACTTAGATTGTAGTTTTGATCTATAAGTACTATCGTTTCTTCTCTTATGCGTGTTTTACCAATATCAACATCTAAATATAGGTAGATAATGCCTAAATTAAAACGCACTGTTGGATTTTAAACGCTTTTGTGTTCGTGAAAACGGGCATTCTCGGGCGTCCAGAAGGATGCCAATCTGACACGACCGCAGCGCAGCGCAGCGAGATAAATCATATGCACGACTGACGGTGAGTGTTCTCCGAAGCATGAGGGTATCACTCCACCAGCTCCCTAACACTAGGCTGCCACTAATCATTTCTTGACCGTAAATCCAATAATTTAACTAGTTGTTAGCTTGAACTGGTATTGAAACCTGGCACCTCTCGACCCACAGCCGATTAGCTTACCACTTAACCACTAGTTAGCTAAACCAAAGGGGCAGTTAACAACTAATAATGATAAAATTCCAATCATTTTTCACAGTCCATTCATATTTATTAGTTCCTTTCTGTTGGTAGTATACGAGTATGTATAGTTATATGCAGATTATTTTAATAATTTTCTACTAACCTACCGAGCTTTTGCTGAATCGTATTTTAATATACCTATTTCGAAACAATAGAAACTTAACTCTTTCTCGGACAGTGGGAGCACGAAGTTTCCAGAGAAATTAAAATGTGTAAAATAAGATTACCAGCAATAATATTCTGCATATTCATAAGGTAAACCACGTGCTAGCTGTTATTTGACCAGTAAGTAAGTACCTCCATACATTATTATTGAAAACCCGTTACTTACTTTCAGCTTATATCATGCGTATCAGTACGAAATCGCAGATTCAGAAATCATTGAACCTGACGATAATTATGATATTCTTATTTATACACAATTATGGCCGGTGTCAGTTTGCAAGTGGTGGGTGAACGAAGAAAATGGAAGAGAATGCCGTTTTCCTAATGAAAAGACCCGGTGGACTGTACATGGGATTTGGCCAAGGAAATACTATGCGAATTATACTTATTGCAATATTTCATGGGCGTTTGATCCAGAAGAGATAAAATCTATTGAAGATGAATTAGAACAGGCATGGACCGAAATCTACAAAGGTAAGTTTCTTAATAATATGGTAATTCATTTTTCAGTCCTTTTGCGGAACATTCTCGTATAATACAGTACCTATCCATCAGTACCATGCACGGTCAACCACACGATAACATTCGAAGTTTGAGCTACGAAGACCACTGTTACTGCTCGCACATAGAGGGGTTGTCCATGTCAAATTGTAACGAGGACTGACTATTGACGTTAGTAACTTTAATTTCAGAACGCGACCCTTACGAATTCTGGGAACATGAATGGCTGAAACATGGGACCTGCGCCACAGACCTTGAGCCTTTAAACTCTGAGTTCAAATACTTCAGCAAAGGCATCGAATGGAACAAGAAATATTCGTTGGCGGACATGTTGGTTGCCGCAAACTTATTGCCTTCAGACACAAAAGAATTTACTCCTGAGGAATTCACTAACGCAGTGAAAGCTAAAAATAAGAAGAACCCAATGATCGGATGTTACACAATAGATGGAGTACTATATTTGCATGAATTGCGCATATGCTTTGACAAACAACTCAATCTTATTGACTGTGGTCCTCCTATAGATAAGATAACTTGTTTTCCGGGGAAACCGGTTTTCTTTCCTGCCACTGTTTGAGAAAATTAAATGAAGTCTTAGAAGGCTACTATACCTGTACTGTACCGTTAGCGTAGTAGGTATAGACACACAAATACATATGTAAAAGGTTTCTTCTTGTTTGTATGCTACCTTTTAAATACATATATTATGTTATGTACGGTCGAACAAGCTGTTTGGTATACAGGCAGCTAATTTGCAACTACTTTTAAACAATGGTGTTCTGAGTTAGTCAATTCTTTTATACCACTCTATTTAATTAAGAATGCCATAAGCTGAAAAAGTTATAACGCACAAAATAAAACTAAATATTGGCAGTGTAGTGGAAAGATGAATATTTTTGCCTGTATACCAAATAGCTCCACACCGCTTAATTCCCTACGTTTTCCTTTTATAATGGAGACTCCAAAAACGTGTTGGGTATCGATATCTAAACTTGATACAACAAAAAAATATATTAATTTGATGGTTTTTTTGTGGGGTCATCGACCGCAGTTAGTGTAGTTACTTGAAATATCAGTTTTTCTGTAAACTTTACAGATGTGATAGGTTTCGATATCTAAACTCGATAAAACAAAAGAAAATAGATTTTCTCAACTCATAACTTCCTGTACCAAAACTACCAGCGATCGTTGACCCTCCAAAATCCATCGTCAATCGTCTGCAGAGTTTCGCTAGCTGATTTAATTTAACCTTGCATATAGGAACACCTCTGCCTAAATTTTCGGAGAATACAGGCGTTATGTTAGTGGAACATTTGTTTGTGGTTCGTTTCAGGTAAATATTATATAAATAAAAAGGGAGTATTTATGTGACAGACAGTCACAATAGGTAATAATTTTAGTAAAGTGGCCATTGTTATACGCACGGCTACACATCAAGCTATAAATAAACAGTATAAGCTGACTTCTGATTGTATGAAAAACCTATACAATGCGAGGTCAGCTAAAACTGGAAATGTATAGCTTGATGTGTCGCCGTGGTTACCTTAAACAAAAACTCAAGACGTTGGAAGTAATCTTCCTTATATCGCAGGACAGCCCAGTGGTGTCAGGAATAAAAATGTATAGAAAAAGTTTATCATTTACGATACTTTACTTAAGGTAAGTTACGCGTAGATAGGTATAGGTAGGTACCTTTATAATATTTATTTTGACCAAAATAACCTTTACAATTTAAAGCTAGGGCTCACTTAATGTAGTGTTTCAGAACTTAGCTTTTATGTTAGGTGTCGAGAGTTCGACGCCAGATAAGCCTATAGGTACCTTCATGTTACTGTCTTGTCACGCACCAACAAGCTTGTGTGCAAGAAAGTCTTGACAAAAGGCTAGCCCTGGATAGCAACGTAATCGTATCGGGGTTTCGTTAGTACATTTTCTCTTTGAGTTAGAGTGTAATTCTTTTTTATTATTAAGAAAAATATTGGTTCTTATTTTCAGTCTGCATCACGTCCATCAAATCACAGCAGATGTAGAAACCAATAATTCTGACAATCACTTTGACATTCTTGTTTTTTCTCAACAATGGCCGGTAACAATTTGTAAGTACTGGATTGACGAAACTGGAGGCCAATGTGTTTATCCTAAACAAAAGAACCGGTGGACTGTACACGGAATTTGGCCAAGACAAGTGGGAGTGAATTATACTGAATATTGCAACAGCTCTTGGACTTTTGATCCAGAACAGATCAAATCTCTAGAGAGCGACTTAGAGCAGGCATGGTCCAACACCTACAAAGGTAATTATTTTAAATCATTATCTCACTTAACTTCAAACTTGATTCTTTTGTTTTCCTACTTAGTAATAAATTATATAGTATAGTGCATGTGGCACAATTATTACGTTTATTTAAAACTTTAAGTGTAATCAATTATTGTTGGTTGGCCATTAATTAGAGGGTCCATTTTTCCCCTGTCAATTGAATATGTTAAAAAGTTACTAAAATTTACCTTTGATTTCAGAAAACGACCCCTATAATTTCTGGGAACATGAATGGCTCAAACATGGAACATGTGGCACAGACCTAGAACCTTTAAACTCAGATTTCAAATACTTCAGCAAAGGCATCCAATGGAACCAGAAATATTCGTTATCAGAAATGCTTGACGCTGCCAAGATTTTCCCTGATGATACTAAGGAAATTAATCCTGAGGAATTCGTTAATGCAGTGAAAGCTAAAACCAAAAAAAGCGCAATGATGGGATGTTACTTGATAAATGGAGTGTTATACGTGCAGGAATTGCGCATATGCTTTGATAAACAATTCAATCTAATTCACTGTGAACAACCTGCAGTAGATAAAAATTGTTATTCTTCAAAAGGAGTCGTCTATCCTGCTAACGCATGATAATTGAGGCCTTAGCCAACACCAGATATTTATGTCCTTGACACGAAATGGTTTAATACTTAAGTTTTGAAGAACACTTCTACTTGCTACGTTTTCTACTGTAATAATAAATGTTAGAGCCCAATAATTATGTTACTTGTATTATTGTATTTTTTTCTGGTGATGATGTGGCGGCAAAAACTTATTTGACTTTGCCGCCAAATTATTCCCTTCGTCAAACCTACATTACAACAGACACACATAACATAAAATCACGCATGTTTTCCCCAAATTGTTAGGCAGAGGTGCAAGTAGACCCACATCTTGCCAATTATGTTTAAGTCCCATGTAATAGGGGGCGAGCATATAGCGATAGTATACTTATTACTACGATTTTAAAATAAGTAAAAATTAAATATTTGTTACTGAAAAGAACTACGTGGCGGATAGCCACGCCATAAAATACAGATTCAATGTCTCTAACTCCCATAACGTTTGAAGGTTTTAAAAATAATTAAATTAAATATTTTGCCATTAAATAGAAGTATGCGACAGACAGTTGAAACATAATAATGTTAATTATGCAAATAATTTATTATACCAATTGTTTCCTACTGAAGTGGCTGTTTTTGTGTCATAAAAAAAATGCTCAAAACATAATATTCTAGATTGTTTTTCTTGAATCGTAAAACAGCAAAGTTGTCGGTGTCAAAGTAAACCATAAAAATGGAACCGAATGTGCTTATCCTTAAGAAAAGAACCTGTGGACTTTACACGGGATTTGGCCAAGGACAGTGGAATGGGTTTATCCTAAATTTTGCAACAAATCATGGGTTTTTGATCCAAAACAGATTAAATCTATTGAAGGTGAACTGGAGCAGGCACGGACCAACATACAAAGGTGATACAAAGTGGCTACCAAGTCGGCCTATCAACAACAAAAAAAAAAACAATAAAAGACGACGTAACGCATAATTGGGAGAGGCTTAGGTACATGATCAACTGTACTAACTGCAATAGGCTGAACTGAAAGTGTTCTTTGTAAAAAAAACCTAAGCAACGCCTTTCGCAGTTGCATAGGGTTCCTTTAGTACCTACTAGGGCTGTCGTAGCCATAACATTAATTTCAATTTCAGGATCGGACCCCTATATTTTCTGGGGCCATGAATGGCAGAAACATGGGACCTGCGCTACAGAACTGGAAAATTTCAACTCTCAGTTCAAATACTTTAGCAAAGGCATCGAGTGGCACCTTAAAAATATTCGTTGTTGGACATGTTTGTCGCCGCTAACATATTCCCTAATTATACTAAATAATTTACTCCTGAGGAATTTGCTAGTGCAGTCAAAGCTAAAACTAAAAAGAACCCAATGGCCAGCTGTTACACAAAAGATGGAGTGCTATACTTGGAGGAAATGCGCTTATGCTTTGATAAAGAACTAAATCTTATTGATTGTGATCCTGTAGCAAACCAAAATTGTGATGTTTCCAAAGGGATCATTTTTCCGGCCAATGCTTGATAAATGACACCTTAGAACAGTTAGAAGTCTTCTGGTATTCATAGAGACTTAGAAATTGCAAGATCTGATATATAAAAAGTTTTTTTTTTTTTTTTTTATCTAATTAATTTTTATTAACCATTCCCATTTGACCCTTACATAGTACCTACAGATTGATAGATTATTTTAAATAAACAGATATATTTTTTATGTACTAAAGTATAAACGGTTTAAACTATAAACTTTGAACCTGCAAAACAATGTTTTTAATGCTAACAAACCAAATGGCGGCAAAAACCTATTTGTATTTAGTTTTTGCCGCCACTTAGTAATAGCCTTAGTTTGGGTGCCAGAAGTTTATTTATTTTTTAAATTGGTTACTTTAAATGAAGTGTCTAACCTTGGGTTCTGAATCCTTAACTTTATTTTGGCATTTTCTTTAACACGTGGACTATCTACTTTATGCCGCGTGTTAGCTGGCAAAACGTCACTTAACGATTGACTGAATACGTATTAATTACCTTCGTATCTAAAGCGTAACGTAACGTTAAATCTACCTATTTAATTTTCTCCATGACACCAGCGTAATAAATCCAAAAATATTATAATTCAGAAATAACCAGCCAAGTGCGTCTGGGACTCGCGCAATGAGACTTCCGTACTAAAGTACTCAAATTGTAGTTTGCCTTCTTTTTTCTATTATTTGCTTTGTTTGTTTTGCCAAGGTAACATGTTGGAACACTACGGGCGTACCGCACTGCACTTTATTGTATGAAAATGCGTTACGCCGCGGCCCATTGCGGCTGTAATGTGCGCTTGGCTATATGGCACCTCTAGTAGGCCGAATCTAATCTGAGCCGGGTTATGTTCGGGACACGGCTGTGCTCCTTACAAGTTATGAATAATTATGGTGAAACGTTTGCATGTATTTTCCACAAAATAAAATTGCAGTTGGCGAATTACCTTTTAACCCATGCGCTAAATAGTCAAGTCTTTGATATTCGTCCGCTAATTACAAACAGGGTCAATGTGACGAACCTAAAGAAGCAAAGACAAATGTTTAAGACTAAAACAAAACGACAAATTGTGAGTGAGACTCCAGCACTGACGGTTCTGTACCAAAAAAAAACTATTGTAGTTTACGTTATTTTTATACTTTTCCATTATAGAAGCCATTGTAACTGCCAAATGAAAGTGCGTAGTGTGTAGTGTGTGTACTTGGCATACTGTGGGTAACTGGCTACCAATTGTACAGGGTTATTGGAAAAACACCAACAACCTCTTAAGAGGTCATTGTACTCATCCTTTTGATCAACTTTTACTATGAGACCAAACCTATAACTATATGTTCGTATAACTCGTCAAAATGTAAAAAATGCTTTATTTTTTCCGCGATTTCAGCTTTGGTTCGAAAGTAAAAATTGTTCATTGTTGGTTGTTGGTTTTTTCCAATAAGCCTGTATACCTACGGTTAAAATATACAGCCCAGGCAGACAGAAAGACGGCGCAGGCGGCGTAGTGACAGTTTAGTTTTAGGGCGCCTTCCGAATTGCGTTAAAAGCGATTATATCGCGAATCCGACCAAATTTAATAGTCACAAAATATAAGGGCTATTGAGTAATAATTGTGACATTGCGCGTTGGTCGGATTCGCGATATTATCGCTTTTGACGCAATTCGGAACGTAGGGTTAGGGTGCCGTTGGCCCCCTTTGGGTACCATACCCTAAAAGACGAACCTCTGACTTAGCATAGAAAATCACAGATAAATGAAATACTTACCTACCTACACCAAATATGATAATATATAAGCAATCTGCCAATATACAACTACTGCACTGTCACCCCGTTTAGATGTCAGCAATCTCAATCCCTAAAATCTTCCATGTACCATTAAGGAACCCCTTAAAATGTACTTATCTACGATGTACCTTACTATTGATAGTATTGTTGTATTAGTTATGCAGATAATAATTGTTTTGGACTATTGTCAAAGCATTATAAAATTTAAAAAAAAACTGATATCGTTAGTTATTGCTTGAACCGTAAGAACAGCAAGTTATCCGAAAATTAAAAATGCTTACAATAGTGTCAGTAGGTTTACCAGTTTTGATTATTTGCTTAAGGTAAGTTACGCAAGTGTCTTGCTTGAGTAGTTATTTTTTGGATTGTCATCTTGAAACTTAACATCGTTTGGGATGGGGTGTCTATAGAACACAGCAAGTCTCTTATATATTGATGTTAATCTGTAGTGCTATTCTGTAAAAATCTCACCGTGAAAACTTAGGTGAAGTGAGCTTAAAGTGAGCTGTCAATAGTATCAATAATCCCTAGCGACAGGTGGAATGACAGCTCACTTTAAGCTCACTTCACCTAAGTTATCACGGTGATCTTTTTACAGAATAGCACAGCTGGACAGGTTTTTAACATCCAGCCACAACTGCAAGAACATCATGCAGAAGGTGTACACTCGCAACATTCTCCTTCAGCGACTAGTCACATCCAAGTGAGGTGCTTCGTCTGACGTTATGCGCCAGCCCAGCGCTGGCGCTATCATTTTCTGCGGGTGAATTTGCGTGTGTAGTCGTTCCGCTCATGTAAAGTTACTGGATACAGCTTTGAATGAAACGTATCGAAACGCCGGGTCATCACTGGTTGCCTAAAAACGAACCTGAAAGAGCCAGAATAGTCTCCAACACACGACACCCCTTGCACGATAACACAAAGGCTGAAAAGCCGAAACTGATATTGGGAACGATCAAAAGACAAACTGAGTCTGTGGCGACACAGTGCTCCTTTACCCATACCATTCGTTCCACCTGCTAAAGATCTCCAACCTGGACAGTCTTTTAATAGACTCCGGACCCAGGTTGGCCGAAGCAAGGAAAATCTGTTAAGTTGTAGATTCAATGACAATTCCGCCTTGGAATGTAAATGTGGTGCGGTTCCACAAACGATGGGACACTTAATATCAATGTCCTGTTGTGTGCATGTTACAGGAACGGATACACACTAGTGATGACGCCAAACGCGTAGCCGAATACTGGATCGAGTCCATTTAGATTAACGTCAGGGCTCGGCTACATGGAGCGACTGCCTATTCGTCCGTCAGTATTTACTGGGTAACCAACCTTTACCTTGGTACCTACCTTTTTTTTTCTTGGGGAAATTCTCATGGATACCCTCCATCTGGGGCGAACGGAGGCTTATGTCGGACTCATTTTGACAAAAACCCCACTGTTTCTTTTACTATGAGTCGGAGGTCCGGGAGATAGTTTTAGTACGGTATCTAAGACCGGTTGTCAGACTTTCGGGTTTCACACTACCCGTAACTAACGACTGTAATAGGCATCTACAAATGGCAGGTGGGACCGATGGTGTGTGATGTGGTGTGTGTGATGGCTCGGAGGGGTCTCGGTACCGAGATGTACAGTTCCCCATCCACGGACTGATCGTAGCAAGTGTAACTTAACCTTCATCGATCGACCCGTGCCACTGAAACTTAGCCACGAACCCTCTTAACTTTTAGATCCATAATAAGTATAAAACTCATTTAATTTTTCAGTTTACATAACGCCCACCAGTACAAAATCGTAGATGTAAAAACCAGTGAACCCGATAATCATTTTGACATTCTTGTTTTCTCGCAACAATGGCCAGTGACAACTTGCAAGTACTGGATTCATGATTTAAATGGAAGTGAATGTGTTTATCCTAATAAAAAGAACCAGTGGAGTATACACGGAATTTGGCCAACGAAAGTGAATTTGAAATACCCTAAATTTTGCAACAAATCATGGGCTTTTGATAAAGAACAGTCTAAATCTATTGAAGGTGAACTGAAGCAGGCATGGACCAACATGTACAAAGGTGATAGTGATATTATAAAATGGCTAAAAAGTCGACCTATCAACAAAAAATATTTATTTAAGTATTATTTATTTATTTATAAGTATATACTTTATTGTACACCAGAAAAAGCAACAAAAGAAAACGATTATTAATACAAAACATCAATCAAAATATCAAGAATGTTAAGCTAGTCAAACTTTAGCTTACTTAAGAATGGGTGTTGTGATGCATAACTTGGGAGAGGCATAGCATGACCAGCAACAGTAGACTACCTACAGTAAGGTGAATTGATTAGTGTTCGATCTAAAGAAAAGTTACGGTGTTTGCAGTGGCAAAGGGTTCCCCTAGTAGGTACCTACTAAGGTTACCCAATGTAATTGCGAAAGTCGTAGCCGCAGCCATAGTATAACTACCTAGTTAGACTATACATGTCATACAGAGGTCAGGTAATAAAGAAGATACTTACGTTTAAATAATTTTGATTTCAGGAACCGACTCCTATATTTTCTGGGGTTATGAATGGGAGAAACATGGGACCTGCGCTGCAGAATTGAAACATTTCAACTCTCAGTTCAAATACTTCTCCAAAGGCATCGAATGGCATCGGCAATATTCGTTGTTGGACATGTTTAATGCCGCTAATATATTCCCTTCCGATACTAAAAAATTTCCTCTAGAGGAATTCGCTAATGCAGTTAAAGCTAAAACTAAAAAGAAGCCAATGGTCAGCTGTTACACAAAAGATGGAGTGCTATACTTGGACGAAATGCGCTTATGCTTTGATAAAGAACTAAATCTTATTGATTGTGAACCTGTAGCAAACCAAAATTGTGACGTTTCGAAAGGGATCATCTTTCCAGCCAATGCTTAATAAATGACACCTTTAAACAGATAGAAGCCTTCTGGATACCTACGTAGGCACCTAGAAATGTTTTTTTATTAATATGAGATATTAATTAAATTTTGATAACCTTTCCCATTTGATATTGGTTCACGTTGATACTTTTTTTTTAAATAAACAGATATTTTTCTTATATAATAAAGTATAAATGATTAAAGTATTATGGATTATGTTATATCTCTATGTATTTTACTGTGTGTACATAAATAATAAAATAAATAAATAAAGTATAAATAGGTACCATAAGTTTGAGCCCGCAAATCAATATATTTTTAATGCTAACAATGTGGCGGCAAACAAATTATTTGTTGTGTGTTTTTTGCCACCACTTGGCCTTGGGTGCCAAAAAGTTATTTACCTAATGTTGTCTTTAAAATGTTGGTTACGTTATAATGTAGTGCTTACCCTCGGTTTCTGAATGCCTAAAATTTCGTTATTCTAGATATTTTCATTGACATGAAAAATAACATTCCTTTGAAAACCATTATCCTCACCTGACCAGCAACTTTAACGCTGAGAAAAATTAAATATGCTGATGCCACAAAATAACCTTTCCATAGCTTGGTGTGAATAAAAGATTCGGCTTTACTCCTTGACTGTACCTACCAATGATGAAATTTGGCAGTGGGTCCAGTCGACCTATTCAAAATTTTATTTAGTCGACTGGACCCGCGGGTTCAGGTCGTGTGGGTCCAGTTGACCAAAGACTCCTGCGATCATTTCAGATTTTGGTACGTAGTTAGAATTTTCCTCCTCACCTTTAATTTGCTAGATTAAATGCCTTACTTCTTACTACCAAGCTTATTTTTAAACCTCATGTACAGACGCCAGCACATCAACCTACACCTAACTGTCAAATTTTCCCAATCAACATTGAACCTTATGCTTTAGCGATAAAGTTGAAAATCTATTACAGAAATCTGACAGATTGTAGTAGGTTGATGTGCTGGCGTCTGTACCATAACCGCTTTCTTTCTACCAAGAGCAGCCTTAGTTGGCCCTTGACACAACCTTCTTCAAGAAGTGCTACAATTTTGTCAGCTAGCATGCTGCATGCAGTAATGATACGGCATACGTATGCCGCGTGTTAGCTGGCCAAACGTCACGTTTTAATGATACCGCATACATCAAAATAGTGACGTAAGGAGTTACGAAGGTAATTAATACGTATATTAATTACCTTCGTAGCTAAATCGTAACGTCACGTCACATCTACCTATTTAATTTGTTCCATAAGACGTCCAATATACAAAATAATCATTAACCAAGTGCGCATGGGACTCGCACAATGAGGGTTCCGTAGCAAGAAAACCGTCATTTACCTTATTTTTATTATTTGCCATGATAGAGGCCATAGTTGGTACGCAGTGCGTCGTAGCGGATGTGCTCGCGGTGGCGGCGGACGCCAGCCGAATGCTACCATCCGCATACGAAAGAAGCAGATCGGCTACGACGGGTCCAACTGGGTTCCAGGCTGTATAAATTCTATGCAATTAAGACATTTAACTACTTCATAAACGCTTAAATTTCTCTTAGCACATAGTAATATGCGCTCCGATACGGCCCAACGCGCACCAGTCGGTGCAAATCGTATCTATGTACATTACGGTTAAAAGATACAGCCCTGTGTAATCACAGGGCTGCACTAATGTGCTAGACCTAGTACCTAATAAATAAATAGGCTTTTAATCAGAATGTATTATTATAAGGATAAGGTACCGCACGTTACCAATAAAACTTTCTGATTAGAAGCTTTAATTTGAAATGCACTGCTTACACCACAGGCCACTATTAGTTGTCAGCAACATAATATGTAGGTACTTAATTAAACTTAATAGAACCATTATGCATGATTTCTAAAATGAAGATAAACACGGTGCTCGAATTTTCTGCATATACTTACATAAAAGGGTTTCATGTTTGACTATGGAACCCTAAAAATACTTATCTACTATGACGGAGTACCTACCTTTCTATTGATAATATTGTTAGTTATGCAAATAATAAATTTATTGTTATCTAATGGACTTGAATGAAGCATAATGTTATAAAAAAAAAAAAACAGTTTTTATAGTTAACTGTATATTGAACCGTAAGAGAACCAAGTTGTCTGAGATTTAAAATGTGGAGAATTAGTTTGTCAGTTATAATACTTTGCCTAAGGTAAGTGCTCAAAAATATCTTGAGTAATCAAAAAAAAAAAATACAATAAGCTTTATTGCTATGTGTTGTGAGTTCGATTCCAGTCGGTCTATTCTGCAAAATTCTCATCGTGAAAACGTAGGTGAGCGGTCTTTCCATTTGATGCTAGGGATTGACATTCGTTACGGGTCGTCAGAAGCTTGACAGTCTGACAACCAGTCTTACAAAGGGATATCGTTGGCAGTTGCTCCATGTAAAATACTGTATTCAGATGCATCTGGTTAGACTGGAAGCCGACCCCAACATATGTACCTAGTTGGGGAAAAGCTACGTAGATGATGATGCTAGGGATTGACACTGTTGACTCATTTCAAGCTCACTTCATCATTCATTCATTAAAAATACGGAATAGGTCGGTATAGAACTGGTAGTGCCTTCATGTTTTTTCCTAGTTAGTGCATGTGCGCCAAAAAGTATTTACGATAAGACAGATAGACGAATAGCAAAGAATTTTACTAAAGGGTCACGTACCTTTTAAGTATTTGGGATAAAAAACGTTTAGATCGTTAATTAGTAAAACATACTTGATTTCAGTTTACTTCACACTCATCAGTACAAAATCGCAGATGTGGGAAGGAGTAAATCAGGCACACTTGATGATGAACATTTTGACGTTATTGTACTGTCCCAATTGTGGCCGGTGACTGTTTGCAAGTTTTGGAAGTATATTTTGTACCCTGGAGGCGGATGTATTTTACCAAAACAAAAGAACAGGTGGACTATACACGGGATTTGGCCAAGAGACACAGGAGGGAAATATCTTGAATTCTGCAATGAAACATGGGCTTTTGATCGAAAACAGATTAAATCTATTGAAGGCGGTCTAATGCAGGCACAATTTCAAGTGTACAAAGGTGATTACTTTAAAGAATTATTCACTTTTGTTTCAGTTTTTGTACCATCAATGTGTCAATGTTTACTAGTTTTAGCTTTAGTATCCCAGTGATATTACAACTATAGTGTGGTTTATACACGGTGTTCTGCCGTTTGGTTTTATTTAGATTATACTAATAATTGTTCTACATTGAATCATATTGATTAGAAGTGTTCATTATTTACCCGTTTTTTTGATTGCGCGCTAGTTTTTGGAACTACAAATCGAATTTGCAACAATATTATTTAATTTAATTCTTAGTGAAGGTTATAAGCTGTTTAACATCACTCTACGACCCCAAGGAGCCGAGCAAAAATAAAAGTCAGAAAGAACGCTAAGCGAAAACAAAATAATAGCAAAGGCGGGCGATGTGATGCGTGGCCCCAGAGAGTTTTATAAAACGTGGCTGTTATTTTGTATCATACGAATTCCACGCGAATGAAGTGGAGGGTAAAAGCTAGTAATAATATAAAGAATAAGTTATACATTTCAGAAAGCACGCCTCACAATTTCTGGGCCTGGGAATGGATGAAGCATGGGACCTGCGCCGCAGTTTTTGAGCCTTTTAACACTCAGCTCAAATACTTCAGCAAAAGCATCGAATGGAACCAGAAATACCCGCTGTCGGAAATGCTTGAAGCCGCTAACATATTTCCTTCTGATACAACATACTTGGATCCTGCGGAAATTGCTAACGCAGTGAAAGCTAAAACTAAGAAGAATCCAATGATCGGATGTTACGTAATAGATGAAGTGTCATATCTGCAGGAAGTGCGCATATGCCTTGATAAAGAATTCAATCTTATGGATTGTAAACTTCATGTGGTAGATAGTGATTGCTATTCTCAAGGGTTCATTTATCCCGCTAATGCATGAACTAGCCACATTTCAAAGGTATATTTCGGGTAAATAGAAAGGGTTAAGTACAAAGTTTGTTTATGAAGCCACATACTTATTATCACATTTCTTACTGCTATAATATTATGTCATAGCAACATACATGCTTGCATTATTTAGGTAGGTACTACGGATTATGAGGCGGCAAGAATTTAATTGACTGAAAAATATTGTACAGCGGCAAAAGTTTTGCCGCCACCAGATTCTATTAGTTTTAACAAAAATGAATGTGGCAAGTATCTAAGTAGGTACGTAATATTTTTGCCGCCACATTATCCAATTATTCGCCCCTAGTCTATACCTACTAATAATTATAGTAAAACTTAAAACTGTGTTTGAACGCGTTGATCCTTGGAACTACCCGTCGGAATTTGAAAAAATCTTTATAATTATCATACTGCAGTAGCACAGATGTCCGGGTTATGGATATGCATAACCCGGACGTGTTACTGCATTATGATAATATATAGGGTCTCTATTTTTGTCCGGTTTATTACCCTTTTACATGGCAATTTAACATTAACTGGCAAAGTGTGGCTGTCATACACCTTTGTGTATGACAGCCACGTAGGTATCTCACTAATAAGTCTAATGTACAACTTTCTGAATATGTTTTTTTTTTCCGGAAATTATCTGGTTTATAAAAGGACAAATACTTAGGGAGTCAAGTTATAAAAAAAACAATTGTAGAATTAATCTCTTATTTAATCAAAATAATATATATTTATTAATACAAAAGTAAAAAATATTTTTTTAAATATTTTATGGACAATTTTATTATTGGCTTTGGCATCAGAAAAATGGAGGATAAGTGGTAAGTGACAAAATGGTAAAAGTATTAATTTTAATTTTTTTTTTTTAATTTCTGTTGTGTAATATTGCATTCTATCAAACGAGTTTTAAAATCGTCTAAAAATATACATATTTTATAAGTTAATATTATAATTCATTAAAAAATATTATGCCCCTTTAATACATATCTGCTTAATGCTACCGTTGCATTCAAAATAAGTACATATTTTTAAATTACGCAAAATGACTCACGATGTATTTTTACATGACTTTCGGGAATAGACGTGGTACGAGTTTTACATAAAAACATGTTTTGGATTTTTACTAAACCATAATATCTGTACCTCATAATCAGCCTATAATGTTCCCACTGCTGGGACACAGGCCTCCTCTCGGTGAGAGGGAGTGGGCCGTAATCCACCACGCGGTCCCAGTGCGGGTTGGTAGAAGTCACATGGCTTCAAATTTTTGGTTCTAGGACATTCCAGTTTCCTTATGATGTTTTCCTTCACCGTTTTCAGAGCAGTGGTGATGAAATAATTTACACAAAATAAAGCGCCTGCTTGGGTTCGAACCCACGATCTACAACTCAGTAACTCGAGGCCGTTACCACTGGGCCACCACGGCTCTCAGTACCTACGATATAATATTTGTTTACAGACAAGTATAGAAAAAATACATTTAACAGTGACTGACTTGCTATTTGATAAGGCACTAAAAAGACAGGCTGCAACAATCATAAAGGAAACTACTAACAGTAAAATTACCAAACTTAATTTGATTCACGCTCTATTTTACTATGGATGTAGCATAATCAGCCTATAACGTTCCCACTACTGGGACACAGGCCTCCTCAAGGTGAGAGGGAGTGGGCCGTAATCGACAACACGGGCCCAGTGCGGGTTGGTAGATGTCACATGTCTTCGAATTTTTGACGTGATAACGTCTTATAAATCGATGAACGCCGGCCGCACGCACGAAAAAGTATGACTCGTTGTCACGTTCCGCCTGAGCCGAGTGTGCAAGCGAGAGCGCGGAACAAGCGATAGAGAGGCACGATCGGATGTTTTCTTATGACGTTATCACGCGAAATTATCGTCCGTAGACCGACTTTACAGACAACCAATGTTTTTTTTTTGTTCTACATCTAGGGCATGCTGGTTTCCTCACGATGATTTCCTTCATCGTTTTGAGAGCAGCGATTACGGCCCCCTCTAACAGAGAGGAGGCCTGTGTCCCAGCAGTGGCAACATTATAGGCTGATTATTTTAACGGGAGAAGCCACGTCGATTATACAGCTTTGAAATGCTAGGGATGTCTTGTTGGTTTGGTCACAATTACATAAGCAGTTTTAGGCTACAAAATGGCTCAGACAAGCTGTTTGTGGACGGCACGATAAATTGGCTAGAAGCCTTGCTGAGCCATATATTGGTAGACTATACTCTAAGTAAGAAAGAAAGAAAAAAAGTGTCTGTAAAGTCGGTTTACGGACGATAATTTTACGTGATAACGTCATAAGAAAACATCCGATCGTGCCTCTCTATCGTTTGATCCGCGCTCTCACTTGCACACTCGGCTCAGGTGGAACGTGACAATGCGTCATGATTTTTCTTGCGTGCAGCCGGCGTTCATCGATTTATAACACGTTATCACGTCAAAAAGAAAAAAAATCTAGATGATAATGATAATCCTTTGACTACGTCCTGACAGCTTAGTGTGTTATTGTAAAAAAAAAACTTATATTAACTTAAATGACTGAAAAAAAAAACTACTTATATTGCACTGAATTAAGTACACAGAATCTTTAAAACACAACCTAATTTCTATTTTAATATAAAACAAAATAAAAAAAACTTAAAGAAAGTTATGTAAAATTACAAAGCTGAAATAACACATAACATTTTGGGTACTTACAGAAGTTCCAGATGGAAGAATGAACTACAGTATCAAACAATTGTTTGAAAATTCAGTATAGGTACAGCTTGATTCAAACTCTATGGCGGCTCGGAACATGGGGCGAGTCGCTGCGCAGTAACAAACTCACCTGTCATTGGAGGTGGCGGTGAGGTACTGCGCAGCGAGTAGCGCACTTCAAAGCCGCCATAAAGTTTGAATCGAGTTGTAATTGATTTTCTTGAATTCAGTTAATTTGGTTATTTCTTCAATGATGTTTGATAGAAAACTACAATGTGAACCATTGCACCCAGTTCACAAACTTATGTAGTTGCACCAGGTATCTCTTTGGTGGTGGCTCCTGCCTCTGAGAGGGATAGATAATGCCTTTAGACGTATTACAGTTTGTGAGTAAACCATTCACTTCATGCTCCCCCAGACATTCCATAAGTTTCAGTTGCTTATCGAAGCATATACGTAACTCTGTTAAATACTGTACCCCATCTTCAAACAGACATGCTATAAAAGGTCGAATAGTGATCTTTGATACCACAGCACTGTTTATATCTTCAGCTCTTAGTTCTGTCGTGTCTGATGGGATGATGTTGGCAGCATTGAGCATATCAGTCATATGATATTTGTTAAGGAAATCAATGCCTTTGCTGAAGTATTTCAGTTGAGTGTTGAAAGGTTCAATCATTGCAGCACAAGTCCCGTGTTTGTTCCATTCGTGGGCCCATAAGTCGTAGATTTGCGTTTCTGGAAATATACAGAACATAATAAGTATTTAACAAAAGGTATTTACAGCAGATGTGAGTGGAAACGCCGAGAGCACGCCCGGGAACTAAAGCCGGATTCATATTACTGTTTTGTGTCGTGTCGTGACGCAGTGTTAGCCAATCAAAACTCGTTGAGATTTGACGTAGTCCTGGACAGATTCGTTTGATTGGTGTATCCCGAGTCACGACACAACACGACACAGTAATGTGTCTGTGGCTTAAGTAGTAGATGGAGTTATTGGGGAAGTTCTTTAGAGAGGTTAGGCGCGTTGTACTCGCAACTGGCGTGCGTGTATGACCAGATGTATGAACCACCCACCACCTGCTAATCGTAGCAGGTGGCGCTCTGTAGTTACTACTTACGCCCATGGGAGGATATTTATATTATATTATATTATTAGCCTGTGATGTCCCACTGCATGGCAAAGGCCTCCCTACTCTCTTTCCACTTCTCTCTGTTCAAAGCTGCTAAGGACCAGTTCTTGTTGAAGGAGTCCAGCTCATCCCGCCATCTCCGTCTGGGCCTGCCACAATGTCGTTTGCCATTAAGAGGGTCCCATTGGGTCGTTAGTTTGGCCCATTGTTCGTCTGACATGCGGCAGATGTGTCCAGCCCAGTTTCATTTTAGCGTGGCAGCTTTCCAAGTGACACCAGTTATCTTTGTGATGGAACGGATGGTCGAATTACTAACCAGGTCTGTTAGTTTGATACCCAGAATACTCCGTTCCATAGCCCTCTGGCAAACCTCGAGCGTGGACCTCTGCTGATTTGTCAAAGACCATGTTTGACCACCATATGTGAGGATGGGTAGTATGCACACGTCAATGAGTCTTCTCTTAAGGGACAAAGGAAGGTCACCCTTCATTAGGTATTTCATGGCCCAATAGCTCCTCCAGGCATTTTCGGTGCGCCATGGGAGAATGGCGTGAGTTTATGTGTAACAAGTATTTAAAGATAAGAAGTATTTATAGACATACTAATAATGTTTTGTAGTTTGTGTTGAGTTTCCTACTATGTTTATTTTCCTGTTGATAAACAATGTTGTTGTGACTTCTAAGCTGATTTAGGTGTAAAAAATTATAATGATAAGTGTTCACGTGTAATAATACATACTATAACATAATTATAATCAGCCTATAATGTTCCCACTGCTGGGACACAAGCCTCCTCTCAGTGAGAGGGAGTGGGCCGTAATCCACCATGCGGCTCTTTATAATATTAGAGAAGAGGTATAGATAATAGTAATGTAGGTTGCTTACTTCAGCAATATTTTACAACCTATGTTAGAGATTATGTTATATGAAACTTCCCACCTGCCAATTTACAGTGCTGTGTTTAAGTATTAAAAAATATATAAAAAAACAATTACCCTTCTCAATGTTGGTCCAAACTTCTTCTAATTCACTTTCAATGGGTCTAACCTGCTCTGGATCAAAAAGCCAGGTGTTATTGCAATTAAAAGGCCCTTTAGTTCCTTTTTTTGAAGGCCAAATACCGTGGACAGTCCACGAATCCGTTTTCTTAGGAAAAACGCAGTGGTGATTGGGTTTATTATGTGTCCAAACTTTACATCTGGTGCTAGGCCATTCTTGAGTGAACATAAGGAAATCCCAATCTTTTTCTAGTGAATTTGGGCTTAAAGAATCTCCAAATAATATGAGGTGATGACTTCGATGTATCAGCATCGAAGCATAATCAAAGCTGGAAAATGTCCAAGGTTACATAAATATGTTATTTTTGTTCAGTACTTTTACATTTTGGTATGAAAACAGCTCAGAATACAGAACAAGAAAACAGTAAAAAAGCTTACCATAAATAAAGTAAAAACGCTGAAATTAAGCTCTTACTACACATTGTTATCGCTTTAGTAACTGTCTATCTTTGTTTTAGTTCTTGGTTCTATAATATTATATGAAAGCAATAAACACGCACAAAAGTATGAATTCAGTTTGGGATTATTTTCGTGATTTCGTCTTGGCATGTCGATTCAGTTGGTTGTCAAAATATTTTAATGTCAATGTCATTCATCTGAAATGTCCGGTTTGACGTTTAGGCTTACGTTTGGAAATGTAATTTTCCATTGTACCTACTACGATTATAACCCGACGGTACCTATTTAATTAACATTTTCAATTAAATGTTAATAATTATCCATAAAAATTGTTAATAATATTTTCATCAACGAAATCGAAACTAAAAAATCGATGCTGCTGGTTTGAAATAATTCCAACAGATGGCGTTAGCATAGAGAAAGTGCGTGAATTTATTGCGAACAGCTGAAGCTGGTGGTTTTCATAAAATAATCTGTCTGTACATCAAAATTCCTTTGACGATTCATATTCAGAATTTAATATAATGTATTTTTTTAATTTTTCAACTTTTTGGGTTAGTGATGCCAGTGCAGTGGTAGCAGCCAGTTTAAAATCAGCATCATGATACCTAGAGATATTTTATGATTTTGCACGGTCATAAGGTCATTATTAACTCAGTAACTCGTAAATGATCGTAATATAAGAAAAATGTAATTCCTCATAAGATAATGAAGTTATGTAGATATGAAAACCGAAGAGCAGACATTTTTTCGACGCGTGAACTTATTTTTTGTTTAGGTAGGTACCCGTTATGGGAATGGCCGCACGGGGAGGTGGGACCCGCTGAGGAACAGCGGGTCGAGGCCTGTCGGGGGAGCGGTGAATGCTTACGCCAATCCCACACCCCCGGCCATAGGCAGAGGTGGAACAGCGCGGTGGTTTTAGCCGGTAAGAGTTCGGCATGCCCCTCTGTCATCCCCACGATGGAGGAAGTCCAGATTTCCACAGCGCACCAAAAAAAAAGCTATAACTGTAGGCTACCTAGAACTTTTTGAGCATGTTTGTAATGGGATTTTTTTCGGAATCTTGGGCCTTCCTACATTCTATCAAGCAAGAGCACGCCTGTAATCTTATCAACTTATTTATTTTCAGCCTATGTTATCTGAGGGGTCCGTAGCTAAATAATAATAGCCGCACAGCTTGATCGATCAGGTTAAGCTACGTTTGCCACAATTGGTCTGTGGATGGGTGACCATCTTTACATACCTACCGAGACCCCTCCGTGCCTCGGAAAGCATGTTAACCCGTTGGTCCCGGCTGTCATTCGTGGATCTTTCACTGTCGTTACGGGTAGTCAGAAGCCCGAAAGTCTGACAACCAGTCTTACCAAATGGTGTCGTACCTATTACCCAGTAACTGGGTTGTGGAGGTCAGATAGGCAGTCGCTCCATGTAAAATACTGGTATTCAGCTGCATCCGGTTAGACTGGAAGCCGACCCCAACATAGTTGGGAAAAGGCTAGGCAGATGATGAGCCTATGTTGTCTCACTGCATGGCAAGGCCATCCTTTCTTGTTTCCACTCCTCTCTGTCTTGAGCTAGTGTGGACCAATCCTGTCTGCAGGTATCAAGCTCATCCCGCCGTCAATTTACATAACCGTTATACCTATAACTTATTTCAATGACCTACACTCACATTTCGGCAGTAACCTGATCCTATATTTTTATAGATGGCGAGCCTTCCACCGGGCACAATTAATGTAGACTTCGACTTGTTGGTGCTGCTGTTGAGAAATTCCTAATAGAAATACTCAATTTAATGGATGGATGGACTTTGTGAATGATGATATTATGGCTAATAAAAAGGGAGTGACTACCGAGATGACGAATAATGGAGAAGTATGGAAGAAAAAGGCATGTTGCGCCGGCCACAAATAAATTGGGTTATGGGTAAGAGAATTATGAAGAAATACTCAACTTATAGTAGATACTAACACTGCCCTGCCCAACTTGGGGACCGAACCCAGAGGCCAAGCTCAGCAGTCGCTCTACTGGCTACTACTGGCCACTATATCAACAAATTGGTAAAAAAAAACAGTTAAAAAAATAAAAGAACATAGGTCCCAAGTACTTCCTCACTGCAGTATTATCTAGTCCCTCAGCCAAGCGGGCGGTGACCCAAGCTTTTTTTTGCGATACCGTTCGTTCTTGACTAACCTCGTTTCGAGTTTTTCTCCACCCGTCACTCGGTCCGATGCACCAATGAAAAAAGGCGATCGCGTGTTTTACGATACGGTGGGCAAGTATCGCCACATTACCACAGATGCATTATGGAGCCCGGCATGATCGTAATTAGTGGCGTGCGCCATCCGACGCCGGGCGGCGAGCTAACTATCCTGGTGTTGCCAGGTGGTGAGTTTCATAATGAGAAACCTGTTTCGGATTTTATATTTGTACGTCGGCTTACCTTACCATAAATAAACTGAAGAGAATTCTTTGTAGTTTCAGAATTTTATGTGCATTCCTTTCTTGATACCTACCTATTTGGAGCAGACATGACACCAGGCGCTGATCTAGGTTTTCCGTAGAGGGCGGGGGGGGGGGGGGGGGGGGGGGGTTGAATTTTTAAGCCTTTTAAAAAAACCTTCGGCTCCTATTTATGTAAACTCAAGAATGTGCCCCCTTTTCAATAACTACTTACCGTACCTAACTATAACTTAGTACCTAATATATTGTAGGTATACCTACAAACAAAATAGGTTAAATCATAAGGACACCACGAGACAGGCTCGACCTAGTGTGGAGTTCATAAGCAAAATACTTCCTTTGCGTTTTTTTAATGTGAACCTAGCTATTAATGCAGACTAAGTAGGTACTTATAAGGAAACGTACTAAGCACCGTTTTTGGCAAATAAACATTATCTGATCTATAGATGCTATTGCTACTACAAACTAAGTTCTTTTGCTTTCTCTCTGCTCTGACGGTCAGACCTCACAAGTTTATGTAAAATGTTTTCCATATTTCCACATTCAAGGAGAATTGCTTAACCTAGCAACACTGTAAATATCCTAGACAAGATGATTAAAAAAAGTTACAAGTGCTTTCTCGTCCACAATTATTTTCATTTGTTACACACAGCAGTAGCGAATCACTAAGTGGGTGCAGGCTTGTTAATTTTTTTACTTTTAAAACTCATTGTGGACCGCAGTTTTCGTGCTAAGCATTTTTATAAAATACTACGACTGCTGATCGTGAAGTCTTGTTTAATACCCAGCGGGGTAATTGCTTAACACACTATCAGTAGCAATGTGTTTCGTTTTGACAGTTCAACAACATTTCATTGCGTTGTTTACGTTGTTGAGCACTTGAGCAGACACATTTTTCGAACATAAGAAGCAATGGATTAGCAATATCCTTCAAAATGATTCGAATCGAGGTCGATAGAGAGTACCTAAAGTGTTAGGCATTAGGTTTTTCCAGTAGAAATTACTCAGTGGCGGTCCGGGGTCTAGATTTATGCCCATAGCATAATCAAGTTTCCCACTACTGGACACAGGCTTCCTCTCTTCGAAAGGGAGTGGGCTATAATCTACCACGCGGGCCGAGTGCGGGTTGACAGATGTCACATGTCTTCGAATTTTTTGGTTCTAGGTCATGCCGGTTTCCGATGACTATGATGATGGTTTATGGTGTTTTCCTTCTCCGTTTTGAGAGTTGCAGTGGTGTTGAAAGTATTTACACAAAGTAAAGTGCCTGACTGGGTTCGAACCCACCACCTGCACTCGAAAGTTGCGACCGTTTCTACTGGGTTACCTCTGCTCTCACCGCTCTACTGCTGACTTACCTATGCCCGGTTAGTAGCTCGGGTAGTGGCTTGCCCACTATTCCATAAGGTTTAAATATAACTGAAAAAATCTGGGTGCAGTGTAGGCCCATAAGTAGATAGACTTCTGCCTACCTAGGAATACAAGCGTGATGAGTTACTTAGATCCATTTAACAGGGCCCACTTGATTGGTTAAAAGTCTTCTGGAAGCATCCTTATTTCCTAGGTGCATGGGTTTGAAATATACCAGATAAACAAAATTCTCCGGATATGATGTCAATAGTGGACTTATTAAACACTAGCTGCGCCCCGCGGTTTCACCCGCGTAAATGTCGATCCCGTAGGAATATCGGGATAAAAACTATCCTATGTCCTATCCCGGGACTCAAAATATCTCTATACCAAATTTCATCTAAATCGATTCAGCGGTTTTAGCGTGAAGAGGTAACAGACAGACACAATTTCGAATTTATAATATTAATAGTATGGATTCACAACTGTTTTATAACGACCCTAATTTCTTACTATCGATAACAGCACTCGTTTCCAACAATTTCTAAAAAAGAATTCTCTCGATTCGCTCCCGAGTTAATGCGAACCGAGATAAATTAATGTTTAGGGCACCTTGCTGGCTCAATGTCATTGGTTCGACGACTCTGCGCCCGTGACCCTTGCAAGATAACTGCCTACCTATAGCACAGATGCACCTACGCAAAGCTGATCCGATTCAAGCGACAATTTTTCAATAAAAACCTTGTTTTGCGCGTAGTTTCAATCGATTGCAGATGTTTATTTAATAGCATTGTTTTTTGTTTGAAGGACTTCTTGTCCTATTCTGTTGTTTTTAAATCCGTCTGTAAAATAGGAGTATTCCCGTTCACCGTGAAAACTGGGGTGAAGTGTGCTGCCATTCCATCTGATGCTTGGGATTACCGCGGTTGGTCTGTGGATGGGTGACCATCTTTACATACCTACCGAGACCCCTCCGTGCCTCGGAAAGCATGTTAACCCGTTGGTCCCGGCTGTCATTCGTGGATCTTTCACTGTCGTTACGGGTAGTCAGAAGCCCGAAAGTCTGACAACCAGTCTTACCAAATGGTGTCGTACCTATTACCCAGTAACTGGGTTTTGGGAGTCAGATAGGCAGTTGCTCCATGTAAAGTACTGGTATTCAGCTGCATCCGGTTAGACTGGAAGCCGACCACAACATAGTTGGGAAAAGGTTAGGCAGATGATGCCAGGGATGGACACTATTGACAGCACCCTTCAAGCTCATTTCACCTAAGTTTTCGCGGTGAGATTCTTACATAATACATCGGTATTCTAGAGACCGTTTCTCAAGGCAAAATTCAATTTTGAAGATCAGTCAAACCAAAATCGGTTCAAAATGCACGTTATGCCAAAGCTATAGTTTTCAGTGCCACAAGTGCATATTTTTTGCGATCACAAATCCGCTGACCAAGAAAGTTCAGTATAGGTACCTAATTCAATTGTTGATGATGATGATTAAAACACAGACAGTTTAAAATCAGTTCCATCATCAGCGTCAGCTGGATTTCTTTAGAAATCTGTCTACAATCTGTCATTTTGTGTATTCGTCTGTCGACAAAAACCGTTTCTATGGTGGTCATGCTACTCGTGCTGAGGGCATACTACCCTACGTTTGGCGACTCAAGGTCACAGCTTGTTTAGCTTATAAAATCAAGGAAACCTCTTTAAGAGGTGTTATATATACATGTAGGTAAGTAGCAGTTTTAATCCGAGACAAAATTAGATATGTTCTTCCAGAAATAAAGATAATTCGACCACGTTTGTGGTTAAAGTAAGTATAATTAATTCAATTTATTGGTCCCAAAGTCCTAACTTAAGTATAATCACATCGGAATGCGTGTGTGAGACGGAGCGACGACCGTGTCACCTATAGGGTCAAATATTTAGAAGTGAAAAGACTGTAGGGATGCCGAGGGCACTGATACTAATGAACTGGCAAACTACAGGTTAAAAATAAACATAATAACTCTGCATAATTAGGTACACAGCCCCGTTGGTGTCGTGGCCGCAAGCGGTACTGCTGAGCGTGGGGCCCTGGCTTCGATTCTCAGGTCGGGCAAAGTGTTACTGGGGTTTTCCATTAGGAATATCTCAGTAACAGCCCAGAGCTTAGAGTTGGCGTTGTGATTCCCCGTGCCTCGGAAAGCACGTTAAGACGTTGGTCCTGCGCCTGATATCTCTCCGGTCGTGTCGGATTGCCGTCCCATCGGACTATGAGAGTGAGGGAATAGTGAGTGCACCTGTGTCTGCGCACACACTTGTGCAATGTAATATTTCCCGCGTAGATAGCTGGTTTCCGCAGATTGGCAGCGACGGTCGGTCTGGAGGACTAATTAATAATTACCTAAACAAAGATTTTGTTTAATTATCTATCACAAGAATAAGGTGATATTCCAAAGGGATTTGTGTCGAGTTTTCAACAATTCGACCTTTTCCCTACTGTGTTGGGGTTGGCTTCCAGTATGAATACCTGTATTTAACATAAAGCGACTGCCTATCTGACCTCTTCAACCCAGTTACTGGATAACACGATTATCACATAAATTCAACTCGATTTTCGGTAACTGTCATCCAGCTGCTACCAGCCATCCTACGAAGATCGTCGCTCCACCTAGCCTGAGGGCGTCCCACCTTACGTTTACCGATTCGCGGGCTCTCTGCGTCGGATTTATGGCCGGTTTGTGGCAGTAGGCTCGCCCTCTTATTACATGGGACTTAAACATGACTGGCGAAATGTGAGTATCCTACACCTCTGCCCGACCTATAAATAATACCTTATAGATACCGGTACATACCTACTATAAGAAAATAGAATATGTCAAGCCATCAGACCATGGCTTTTCTCGTTCATGTTTATTACTAAAACAAGATAAATAATAATTATAGCATTATTAAATATAATAAAAAGAAAAACCGTATAATTAAAACGGTTTTTACTTTTAAATTATAATACCATAATTAAATTAATTCTGAGGTGCAGTGATTTATTGAAGATAGACATTTTATTTGCATGCAGAACTATCTTCTTATGTTAATTATTTTTGTGATTGCGTCTAGCCTAGACATAACTATATAAGATAAGTAGTCTTAATCAGATAAAGATCAAATACTAGGTATACAGCACAATAGCTACTGCGAAGTAGGTATGGTCCAGGGTTCAGTTACTAGGTCGGACAGTGTTACCTTAATCAGCCTATAATGTTCCCACTGCTGGGACACAGGCCTCTTCTCGGCGAGAGGGAGTGGGCTGTAAACTACCACGCGGGCCCAGTGCGGGTTGGTAGATCAGATGTCACATATGTCTTCGATTGTTTGGTTCTATAAGGATATGCCGGTTTCCTCACGATGTTTTCCTTTACCGTTTTGAGAGCAGTGGTGATGAAATAATTTACACAAAGTGAAAGCGCCCAAAGTAAAGCAGGGTTCGAACCTACGACCTACAACTCGTAAGTCGCGGCCGTTTCAACGGGGCCACCACTGCTCACATATACTTAAGTATGTATAACTCTTAAAATAAGTAAGTACCTACCATATATACCTATTCTCTGAACGAGAAGACTGGTGTAGCTACATAAAATACACCTTAATTTCACCAGTTAAGTCCTAAAGTCCATTGTCACTAACAACACAAATAATAATTCAGGTTCTAGACATTTAATGACAACTCATTTTCGGTGAAATAAAAAAAATCCCAACCTGGGGATTGAACCAGAACTCAGCAGTAGCGCTTGCAACCACAAGACCAACAGAGCCAGTCAGACAATTTGGAAGACTGACTTCAACACATGTACCAGAAGCTTGGCATGACACGAATGGAGGAAATGAGTCTGTATTGCGTGTTGCTAACACGCAATGACGCGACCATTTCCGAATGAACGACCCAGTTCCTTTCAGTAATTCAGTATTACTGGACTACAATGAAATTAGCCCTGAGTCGGACGTCAAGTCATTTATTTCAAATAGGCACACAAAAGGCACTTATGAACGTCATTATTTACAAAAAAATAGAATTGATTCTAGACAGGATAATTATCCAGATTATCGTTAGTTCGTTTAAGAGCTTTTACTGCTGTTGAAAGACAGATTAATAAATTAGGTCACTGTTGATCCCGAAATATGTGCCGAAAGTTCATTTGGGAAATCTGGATTTTGACCAGATTTCCCAAATGAACTTGGAACATATTTGTAGAGCCATTTTCAAAGAAATTCAGTATCCACTTATATTACCTACCTTACAAAAAGCATCTAGGCATTCATATTGTAAGGTAATATTTAGTCCAATCAATAAATCCATCCAAATAAATAAATAACTCTTGCACACCCCAGAATCACCTCAAAAACCATAAACAATACAACTGCTCACAGGAATGCACACAACACCCTTCAAATAGCTCCAAGCTAGATCATTTTACAAACAGGCCATTGCTCTCGATCGCATTAAAAATTAATGCATTACGGCAAAAAATGGCGATCGCGCGTGCGTTTCCGGGCGAGTATGCGGTTGCAAAAACTGCGCGCGCGCCGATTGCTGCGCCGTGACGCGTTTTTCTTATTAATTAATGCTGTAAAGTGCGATGGGCACGCAAACGTCTTTGTTTTACAGCCAATTTACACTTGCTCTAGCCAGTTCTAGGCCGGCATCGATGGGCCCCGACTGGCTCCGAGTGACGGCGTAATTGTGGACGGTTGAACGTCTTCTTTATGTTGTTACACTTAGGAATGATCCTTGGCGGCTTGAGGGCAGTAATTAGACGGGCTCTAGGTGTTAAGATGATTGGCAGAAAGTTGTTTTAGGATTGCATGTGTCAAGAATCCTTTCGACGAGTTTTACGATGAGAAGTGATTTGTCGGTGAAGAGCCTTCTGGTTATTTTGTTTATGAAGGGAAAAAAATACGTTTATTTGAGGTAAACATGACGCACAGAAAGAACACAAACACAAAAAGATTAAGTTGGGGAAAAATATGCGTCTCATCCACGCAAAACGGCCACCGCACTGCATAATGCTACGACCCTATGCGAGACAGAGCCTCAGCGCCAGTTTTTAGTGACAGCCATATTTATCTCTGGACTTTAAGAATAAATAAATAAAAAATGTTTATTAGGTGAAAAAGCTAAGTTAGAAGCATACTTTTTGATTTTTTTTTATAGAATTTAGGACTTTATAATAGCGTATAATAATGATCAAAATCAATCGAAAATAGCAAAATCATGAAAAAAATATGCATCAAAGTTTGAATACGGACAGTCTGCACGCTACTTTAGAACGGCAAATAGTTCACATCACTCAGACAAAAGAAAGCTAAACTAAAACGTATTGTTTATCTGTTCTATTTATTTTATTAATATGAAACAAGAAATAATTAACGGATACACTTAATGAGCCAATATAATATTATGCTTATTAGTAATTCATTGCATTGTGTGCTATTATTTATTTATTTAAACTTTTCGCACAAAAAAGGTACAAAGGCGGACTTAGTGCCTTAGGCATTCTCTACCAGTCAACCAAGAGGGTGGTGAAGAGATTGGTTGTTGATTGTTGTTGATTGGTGGTGAAGGGTGGTGTTTGATTGTTGTTGATTGTTGTTGTTGATTGATTGATTGGGCTATGTTTTTCTATTTTGTAAAGAATCCAGTGTTTGAAATGCGGTTCTGGTTTATGCCATTTCCGTGGCTGGAAAGTCGAGCAAAGGAAGTCTACTCCTTGTCTTAGAGCAAATTTCACCAATAAAACTGGTTTAATCTGTAAAACCTCACCGTGAAAACATAAGTAAGTGAGCTGTCATTGCACCTGATGCTAGGGATTGACACTTGACAGCTCACTTTAACTAAGTTTTTACGGTGAGATTGTTACAGAATATGTGGGCTGAACTCGATCAGCACATTTAAACCGCGTTCGAGAGCTGTCAGTGTCATAATTGTTGTGGAATATTGACACTGACATGACTGACGGAGAGCAGTCGTGCCCAGTCGTAACGGTCGCGACTTACGAGTCGGTCGTAGGTTCGAAACCCAGGCAGGCACTTTAGTTTGTGTAAATTATTTCATCACCACTGGTCTCAAAACGGTGACGGAAAACATCGGGAGGAAAACGGCATGTCCTAGAACTAAAAATTCGAAGACATGTGACATCTACCAACCCACGCGTGGTGGATTACAGCCCACTCCTTCTCACCGAGAGGAGGCTTGTGTCCCAGCGGTGGGAACATTGTAGGCTAATTAGGCTACCTACTTTTAACTGAAACAGCGAATGAGGTGGTTATCACCGACAGTTGTGATATCCAGATTTAGCTGAACTTTTCTCTTTTCTACTTATTTGAACTGTTTGATGGTGCCTCTAAAGGTCGAGAATCGAGCTCAGTGATTCGCGATTGAAGATCCTGCAGTAAACTATTATAGACTGATGGTGATGACTCAATATCCAAATGTCCTCCTACAATACTAATTAAAACTTCCAATCAAAATGAATCATCAAAACCATAAACAAACAGCCAATAACAAAACCTATTTTAATAAAATATAAGTACAGTATCCTTTTCGCGCATCACTGGCTATAACCGCGCAATTCAAATAAGGAATGTAGTTTAAAATAGCGATGCGTCGGCGCAAACGCACCCCGTGACGTCAGCAGGAATTCGACTCGGAAATGAGTCACAGACAAGTCGCCTGAGTCTGCCTGAGTCATAGAATGCGGTCCAAGACTTTTGTGCTTTTATACGACGCGAACTTTTTAAATTTCGAGCTGTTTTTTCTTAGTCTATGAGTGATGTCAGTGGTTTTGAGCTAAGGTTGTGTGGTAATGGTTTTTCTAGGTACCTAATCATTTTAAAAGCAACGAAAGATCTATGGTAAGACTTCTACTGAGTAATTCTTGGAAAAATCTTTTAATTAAAACTCACTCATTTATCTACTCAATTCTTTTAACTCTATATACAGTTTAAGCTGGTTACATTATAACTAGCAGTTACCTATAATGTAACCATTATAACGCTCGGGTCTCGAGTCATGGAGCCCGAGTGCGCGTCTCCTTTTTATGCAAATTTCTCGCCGCTTGATCGACAGCGACAGTTCACGTGACCAGAGGGCTGGGTCGTTCTTTGGCCAAAGATTTAGCATTGTCATTCAACGTGGCAATGCTGCCAGTCTTCTGGGCACGTTTCCGAATGACAGCAATGCGGACGAGTACTTTTGATCTTGTCCCATTACTTGATAGCAATTTGAAGAAATTAGTTTTAGGAATCTGAAATGTCTGCATTGTCTAACCAAACCTAACCTCGAGGTGGTTTCCAACATTTTCCTTTCCATTTTCCTACAGATTGCATCCAACTCCTAGTTAACTTTCTCCCAAATTTTTTAATTGTCTGTCTCTGAAACAAGAGTGCTTGAAGGATTCGTATTGGCACCTGAAAGATATTGTCAGGGGGCGTGGTCGGTTACCATTTGTGAAATTGTTAGAGAAATGTATAGATAAAACAAAATGGCGGCGTGAATTCTGATTTTGTCCAGGCGCCAAAAGAACCTAGCGTTGTTACCAACATTTTCAGTCTAGCACAACACAGTCCATAGTTTCTGACTATCTACAGAGATTTCATGATATCGTGACTCCTTGCCGTGCTCTATGCATAGAGTTTCAAATTATCTGCCTCTAAGCTGTCCCAGCTGGTATTGCTAACTTCATCTAAGATTTTAAAATTAGAAAACAATCGTTAAAAAAAATAATCTTACGTTATAAAAAGTCTTCATAACTTAATTCACCAGATTATCTTGAGCCTCCTCACTGGTGGTTTATTGAGGGCCAGTTCCATTTTGAAAGGTCATCCAAAACTGGTGGTTGTCCAGGACAATGGACAATGTCTGTGCTCATGTTTATACTGTTTTTGGATGGGTTTGCAAGATACTGAGCTATTGTTGCAGATCTTAAGTCAAAATTATTATCGGTTTAGATTTTAACTGTGCCATTCTGTTCGAAAGGCTCTTGCCCTGAAGTGGGGCCACTTTACATTATGGAAATACTATATATATAGTTGTAGGTATACATATTATGTTTGACCATAAAGGATTTGTGTCGATTCTTGGAATACTTCTTACTACTTTTCTTTGTCCAGCAGTGGAGGTCTTTCAACTGAGTTGATGATGGAATTCAATTTTCCTGCAACTTATACATACTAAGGAATGAGGAATTTAAAACTTCCAATATAGGTCCTCTACTAATTTAATTGCAGTTCGGCTGTAATTTATCAGAGCTGTCCGAGTGTAGTGATTTATTGATAGATAGCGTGTATAGTCATGCTATTCCAAGCGGGTTGATATGCTAACAAAGTATAAGATGGTTGCATCACTCTATATAGATATTTTTTAGGGTTTCCTAACTCGGGTACAGGGTGCTATTACTAAGGCTGCCTGTCCATTGACGCGGAGCGAGGCTGCGGAGCGGAGAAACGGAGAAATATTAACCAATAGAAAATTACATTGAGATTTCATGCGGGATCCCTTCTTTTCGCATAATGTTATTTTTCCTAATATACTTTGGCATAACTATTTTGGCATAATTTGTTTTGGCATAATAATACTTTGCCATATTTTTTTTGGCATACAGTTTATGTTGGCATAATTATCTTTAAAGCTAATTTGTTTTGGCATAAATTTAATTCGCATAATGCTAAACGACGTCAGGGACACCCCGAGGTTCGGTTTGGTTAGGTTCCTTTAAACCCTGCAGACAGAAATAGGAGCCCCGAGCAGCCAAGTTAGTCTTAAAATTTTACGCAAATGGATAGGGAACCATTTTATGCAATCCTATTGGTTAATATTTATCCGTTTCTCCGCTCCGCAGCCTCGCGCCGCGTCAATGAACAGGCAGCCTAAGTCTCTGCTGTCCGTCCGTCTGTCTGTCACAAGGCTGTATCTTTTGAACCGTAACAGGTAGATACTTGAAATTTCCACAGAGCGTGTATTACTATGGCCGCTATAAAAAATAATAAAAATACAATTACGGTAAAAATTAGAGGGAGTTCCCAAACAAATTTAAGAAAAAAAAACTATATTTTTGCCATCGAAACGCTAAAAAGAAGATCGATTAGTTTAGTTAAACTACTTTGAGCAGGTTTTTTTTTTTTTTTTTTTTGTAACACTAATGTAAAGTGCTAACTAAATCTGCTAAAACGTTTTCATCGCAAATTAATCGTTACATCCAAACATCAAAACACTCATACATTCACATTCACTACTAAGATACATACATTAATTTAAATAAACAAACAAAGTACGTACAGTCAGCCTCAAAAAGATACGACCTATAACATCGACAAGAATTGATGGAATTCTCTTTCTTTGTTCGATAATATTGTTTCAATGTGTAGCCACAAAACATATTGCACACTAGCTTCCGCCCGCGGCTTCACTCGCGTGGTATGTCGATAAAAACCTATGTCCTTCCCCAAGGTTCACAGTATCCTTATAAGTACCAAGTTTCATAAAAATTGGTGAAGCCGCTTCGGAGATTTATTTTGAACTTTTATTTTGACATTACAAACAGGCACTTCAATTTTATTTATTTGTATAGATTGGAACTGAATAGTGATTTGTAGACACAGTATTATAGAACACAAATTGTAGACAATCAAATGAATTCATATTGGTGATTTGTTTTCTCAACCAATATAATCTTTACATATACTTAAATTACTTTAAGCTAACGGTCTTAAAATAATAATAATAAATATATGTAAATAAAAAAGGAGGGGAAATAATCATAGGGCATAAAAAAATTCATCAGCATCGCTGTCAACAGAAAAAGTGCCCAAAAGGCTGGCAGCATTGCCTCTGGTCACGTGATGAGTCGACCAACCGATTGGCGATGTCTCAAAAAATCAAATGGGCACTCGGACCCCATATGTCGGTGTATGCTTTTTGAGGCTGACTGTACCACTATCTACTACATATGACTGTTTGCAAAGAGCAACGACTCTAGGCAATGATGCGAGCGACCATTATGCAGTGGAGAACAATATGATTGGTCTGTACTAGCCAGTGGACGAGGGTTTGCTTGCGAATTATCGAGTTACAGAAAGAAAAACATTTTTGTAGATTTATTTGTTTTGAATATTTTGTTTTTATTTTTCTTACTATTCGAGTTATCTTTTTGTAGAAGTTTCTGTTTCTGTGACATAATATATAATCCTATTTGTCTTTCTTCTTTTCAAGCTGCTTGAAAATGTAGCAAATTAAGGTAGGTACTGTACTATTACTGTTATCATTTTGATCCTACGGGAATGTGAAAAAATAAATAAAGGAATAATCTTTTATTTATTTAACGTTGCAAGAGAATTTTCTTTCCAAATTCCTTGCAACGTTTCGTAAGTCACCTAGACTGAGATCGGGAATGGATTTACCACTTCTTTTTAAGAACAGAAGTGGCTCATGCGGGATCCACAGTTAAACTAAACATCTGTCTTCTTTTTTTTGGGCTGTCCTGGTTCCCATGCCAGTTATTAAACATAGATGAATTTTCGGATGTCAGCACTAACTGATGACCAACAAAAATATCGTAAAGTGGATGGACTGATGAATTTACGCTAATTTTCATGTATAGGTATTATTATAAGTTCGACCTTTTCAAGTTTTGAGCTCCTTGTTGACTTTATAGGCACCTACTTGGAAGTTGTTTTAGCGTCACACGTGTACCCTACATTGAACCTAGTTCTTGAAATTAGCGGAATAGTAAACAATAGGCTTGAGGGCTAAAGTAAACCATTCCATTTAGCTAAAATTACATTTTAATTTTTGATTTCTACTATTGTGTGACCTACAAACTTTTTATACAGCGAATATTCGAAACTAGCTTCTGCCCGCGATTTCGTCCGCGTGAAATGTCTTGCTACCCCGACCCACCCCGTCACATCACATGATGGACCGACGACCTTAAAGGGCTTACAGCGGTGCTATTCTGTAAAAAGATCACCGCGATAACTTGGGTGAAGTGAGCTACAAGTGAGCTGTCATTCCACCTGATACTAGGGATTAACACTATTCACAGCTCACTTTAAGCTCACTTCACCTAAGTTTTCACGGTGAGATTTTTACAGAATAGCATAACAGGACCTAAACCCAAAAAGCAAGTTTTAGAAACAATAAAAGTGTATGATCGACTAAAGTAAACGAAATCAGAAAAATATATGATATTCTTCAGGATATACGAGTATGCTAGTGTGTTGAAAACATAATAGGTACAAGTAACTTGATACGATAGAAAAAAAACATGAAGATACCTCTAAAAACTTTCTTTTTAACAATAAAAACTATACCTACTAATTACATACAATCATTATGATTTTTTGTCAGATTATTCTACAGGGAACATACAAAAGCACTAGTGTTTTAATGTTTTAATCCAAACAGATTTTTTGTAAATAGATAATTGCTTCATGTTTTGCAATAAATTACCAGCGTTGTGTCATCGCGCTTCTCTTTCTTTTCTATGCAGTCCGACAAAGACCGCGCTTTAGGTCATTTAGTCGCCTTAAGAGGACTACATGATCTAAAGCGCGGTCATTCGTGGATCTTTGACAGTCGTTACGGGTCGTCAGAAGCCCGAAAATCTGACAACCAGTCTTACCAAGGGGTATCGTATTACCCAGTAACTGGGTTGTGGAGGTCAGATAGGCAGTCGCTCCATGTAAAATACTGATATTCAGCTGCATCCGGTTAGACTGGAAGCCGACCTCAACATAGTTGGGAAATGGCTAGGCAGATGATGATGATGACCTAAAGCGCGGTCACTGTCAGCATAATGCTGAGTGATAGCCGTTTTGCGTGGATGTGACGCATGTTTCCCTTACCTTCTTTTTTTTTATAATTTTATTTTTTGTGTTTATGTTAATTTTTGCGTCATGTTCACCGCAAATAAACGTATTTTCTTTCTTTATAATACACAGATATGAATGCAGTAAATACAATCGCAATCGCAATAAATACCTTTTCTTTCTTTCAGAAATTTTACGATTATTTATAAAGACAACATTTGACTGTTCAGCTCACATTGTTATTCCATATGCCGTTGCGACCCGTAGGTTTAGAGACCCCCTTTGTTAGTTGCAGGTTGAGGTTTCCATACGTTCTTTTTCCGTGGGGAAATCCTTAAAAGGATACTCTTCGTCTTGGGAGAACGGAGGGTTATGTCGGACTCCTACCGACTAAAACCCCACTTTTACAACTACCATGAGTTGGGGGCCCGGGAGATACTTGTGGTTTCCATACTTGGAAAGTTCAGATGTCTGAAAAAAACCGCAGTTAAAGAATGAGTTGGTTTGGTCGGGATATATTGGGGCTGCCGTTTGTAACCATGCCGTTCAAAAAGCTCAACTTTGTAGTTCTTCTCCACCTCAAGTAAAAGCAATGGAAAATTCCTTTGACTAGCACAAGCTACTCGTAGCTAAAATTAACGAAACATGATGAGTTTTCTAGAGACGCTAAATCGATAATGAGGGAAAGGGGAGACTATTCTAAGCTAGAATCTGCACTACCTGAAAATGTTAATGTTAAAACTGCGTTGTAAACTAATCTATTTTGAGTATTCAAAATAGGCGTTATGTGTCCAAATTAGTAACTCGTCTGTCTGTCTATTACCTTTTTACGCCTAAACTATTCGACCGATCATAATGGAATTTGGCTGATGTGTTGCCTGGGCCTTGGAAAAGGACATAGGCAATAGTAGCAGGCATTAGTGAATGACGAAATGCAAAATACACGCAGACAAAGTAAAAATGTTAAAAAAAAGCTTTCCACAAACTTTTCTTATGAACTGCAATTTGTATTTCAATGTGAGAAACTAGAATTTACTGCGTGAGCAAGCATAGAGTCCAACGCAAACACAAAATAAAAGTAATAAAGTATTCCCTATTCCTAGGGGAAGGGAATATTTTTTTCTTCTACAGTATTTAAAAAAAGAATTCGCAACAAAACTACCAGCCAGTGCTTGCGATTCTTCGAATAAAACGGTTGTGCTAACACGGACCAGGGACCAGCTCTAGTTTTTTCAAGAAACCCACCGACGCGTCACGCATCACTAATATTCTAGGTAACCCTTTACAATAATCACGCCTTGATGTATACCGTACAGATTTAATTAGGTTTGAAGCAATAAAGCAAGGGGCATAGGAATAAACGATCGTTTCTTCAAGCACACGTGGCTGTTGTAAAGACGCATCGTCGTGAACATAACCTCCTTCATTTTGAATTGATCAAAAAGGTTTCTACTTATAAGTACATTCTACGATCACTAATCGGTCTGTTAAAAATAATGTAGGGGATTTCAGGTAGAGAAAGAAAGAAGAACGTTTATTTGGACACAGTTAGTGAAACACAAAATACAAATAACAAAATAATGTTTTAACTACAATAGTGTGTGCCTCACGGCTGCACAAAAAAGGTTCATTTCAGCGTTAATGCCAGACTGATGCTGTCTGACGCTGGTTTTCTATTTTTTTTTATTTCAGGCGACGCAGGCCCATATATAAAGACCTTAACATAAACATAATTTTTTTTGTTATTATAAGTTAGTACTTCACTAGCTAACTCTTGTGCAGTTCTGTGGTACTTGTCCGTGGAAGCGACGGAACACCACGTCCTGCGGCTAGAAGTCTTCTTCCAAGACGATGGGTAGATAACAATTCCATACACGCACCACGAACGCCTTGAAGTTGACGTTGCGGTGCGACTCCAGTAACTGCACCTAATGCTGCACCTAATGAACCAATTTTTTTTTATTTGTATGGGAAATCATCTAATGACTCCTCCCGCCCTGGGTGGAGTGGAAGGGAGTGTGTTCCTTCCTTAGCCCTTTATGTTCCGGGGCAGCGGTAACCCTTTCGGGCGATCCCGCTACCCGACGATACCCTAATGAACCCTTAGGGACAAGTGACGGGGAGTACAAACAGTTTGGTTTCAATATACCCAATACATCATTTTTATACTTATGAATAGAAATAAACTAGTAATCAAAAAATTCAAAAATACAAGAACAAAATAAAAACGAAAACATTTGTGTTCGCGGTTAGGAATTCAGTAGCAGTAGCACTTTTCAGACTGAAACAAACAGGTAACAAAAGACTTAATGAATCGTATTAACTTTATGTTTATTATCTTTGCTAGTAAGCTATCAATAGCTACTTACCTTCAAAGCGACCTATGAGTCTATGATAATGAAATAATGAACGCCTCGCGATGGCGCCTAACTGCATTGTCAAGTAAGAGGCTATGAACCTGTAGAAGGGCCTGAAAATATGTGTAGGTATGCTATATTTAGGGTAGTTTATAGTACAGTTATTAACGTTTCAACAAATCTCTATTATAAACATGTAATGTGGCTGCAGTAGATAGTACGCATCGTTATTTGTAGGAATGATCCGTTGAACTAAGTATGTGGAACGAAAAAAGATATTTGATAATTACTTTTACTTATTCTGTAGCAGAACTGCAATTATTAAAAAAGGATAGGTATTATTTATTATTATTTATTTTATTGTGTTTGGGTGGCTTAGGTACAGCTATCAAATACAGAAGTAGCTATTTACAAGCCTCCACAGTTAGCAATAAATAGTTGTTGTACAGAGACGCCAGCACATCAACCTACACCTAACTGTCAAATTTTCCCAATCAACATTGAACCTTATGCTTTAGCGATAAAGTTGAAAATCTATTACAGAAATCTGACAGATTGTAGTAGGTTGATGTGCTGGCGTCTGTACATTACATTTTCAAATTGACTAACTATTCATTAACTATAACACTAAATATAACATTAAATTACTTACTTTAATGTTATTAAATTAAAATTATTAAAAAAATATTATATTAAGTATTATTAATTATTAAATTGTTTTAAAATTTTTTGCCCAATATGCAAATAATTAAAATAAAATAAGTGATCATGATGTAAGTAATTACTCACCGTGCTCTTGGCAATACTGCATGCCGAATTTAATTAATTCAAATACATTGATTTATTCATATTCGTGATAATTAAGTGTGCAATGGCATCGTTTTTAGTTTGAAGATTATGCAATTTGTCTGCATATTGTCAATCCTACTAATATTATAAATGCGAAAGTGTGTCTGTCTGTTACCTCGAACCGATTGAGATGAAATTTGGTTGCCTGTATGTCTGTTACCTCTTCACGCTTAAACCGCTGAACCGATTTAGATGGGTATAGAGATAGTTTGAGTCCTGATATTCCCATGGGATCGACACTTATGCGGGTGAAACCGCAGGGCGCAGCTAGTAATAAATATGTAGGCTTAGGTATACTTCAATACCCTTCTTCCAATTTCAATGAACTTTATTTATATACCTACAAGTTCCTACATAGCACACACCACGTGCTTAAATTAATTTAAATAAGTAACTTAGATTACAATGCAATGCTAAAATGTTATTAAATTTTGGTTCCTAGTAATCATTACTTAGCAAAAAAAATATAACCTAATATTCAGTCCACCATATTATAACAAAAAAAGGTTAAAAATCTGTAACCCGACTACGAAAAAATAAAAGTGACCTAAATAGTATAAAACAAGAAAATATTTCTGACATAGATACAAAAATGGTCAGATTATACCCGTGGTCGCATGCCATTATAACAATGTAGGTATTCCTTTTGGCTTTGCCGTAGTCGGGAAAAAAATATTTTTACCGTTAATTTCATCAATGTATTTTTTGCAACACATTATGCCCCACTTGGTTATTTGACGTGATGTTCTAGGCTTCCTCTCTGCTCTATGGCCTGGATCTAGGTTACACGCGCCGCTGTGACGTCACGATACTGTGCTAACAAGATACGGTGACCACGCGTTTGTGGAGTTTGTGAGGATAAAAAAATATTAAAATTGTGGGGAAAGGTTTATGCGAGAAATACGTGATTACGATCTTATTCAGAATTTTTTGATAGGTAGGATAAATCTAATAAACAAATGTTTGGAAAAGGTTTACTTAAAACCATTTTCCTTTATGAAAACTTTCACGCTTCACCGTCATAAGTAGTTTATAAAGTAAGAGATTAGTATTAAGTTTTTGTTTAATAACATTATATTGACGCCTGTATTCCCAGAAGGGTTAAGCAGAGCGGCTTTTGTTTAATGTTTATACTTATCTAGAAATCACACTAATATTATAAAGGTGAAATTTTGTGAGTGTGTATGTTTGTAACTTCTTCACGCATAAACGGATGGACCAATTTTGGTAAAATTTGGAATGGAGGTAGCTGGCACCCTAGGTTAACACATAGGATATTCGAAAAATTGTGTTACAGCCACATTAGACCGATTTAAAATTTTCCATAGAAACAGAGAGAGAGCGAACTGATTTCCAGTTACCTTTTTTTAAAAAAAACATTTCGAAAATGTTCTTTACTAACTTTTTGGACCTTTTTATACTGCTTATACGTACGAAGTTTCATTAAAATCGGTTCATTCATTTCGAAAAACAAGGGCTTGAAACTTTGTATGAAATGCCGTACGTCGTAAACGCTCTTAAATCAGGAGTACGATATAAGGATCTCACAATTAACTATCCCCCTACTAGTCTTTATGTACAACTTGTTACAGACAATTAAGGAAATCGTTAAATCGTCACGATTATTCAGAAACGTGACGTAGGCTTAACACTTTAGTACTGCCATTGCTATGCACTTTGACAGCTGACTCACACATCTAAGGTTTATATTATTTAATCATGTTTGCAACAACCCGCACCATAATTTGAGAAGACACACTTATCAATCACAATCTGATAAGGATGTTGCAAAGTAGATTTTTTTTCTAACATAATTATGAATGCATTAGCATTGCTTCATTGTTTCAAAAATGTATGTGCACAACAACGTAAATCACGCAATGAATGTTGTTGAACTGCCAAAATGGGATCCATTGCTACTATTTGTGTGTTACGCAATTACCCCCAGCACTGTGCCCGCGTGGTGGATTACGGCCCCCTCCCTCTCACAGAGAGAAGGTCTGTGTCTCTACAATGAAATAAAATGTTTATTTCTGTAAGTAGATATTTTAAGACACATTTACCAGTCAATATTTGTTGGTCAATATTTTTAAATGGGAACGTTATAGGCTGTTTATGTTATGTAATCATGTTTGCGGTATTCATCGGCTATATCGCTACACGTGTAAAAAATTTGGCGATAACCTCTTTACACTAGGTGCCCTTATAATTATAACACAGGCAAAATAGGAAAAAAATACCTTATTTTTGTGCCTTCTGTATGCCCTTGATAATCCTGATCTTGGCAAGGATCCTGATTCATCGAAAAGTTATAAGTAATTACTGAAAATAATGTATTATAGAACATTATTCAATTTACAAGGAGGTTTTTAGCTGCATCCTAATCCTGAATTTTCTCAACACAATAAGGGACAGCCCCACACCATTTTCGCTTCTAAGAACACGCCAAAAACCGACAAATGTTACATAAAACAATAAATAAACCGAACTAGATCATTAGTTGACTATTTCGTAATATTTACATGTACCAGTACCACCAACGGATTCGCGCGGTGTGGTGCGCGCGATCAATTTTTTATACGAGAATGAACGGGACGGCCGCGGTGACGCCGAGTTTGCCTTTATATTTAGCCATTTAGGTCATTGAACTTTGTTTAGCATTTAGCATAAACTTATCTAGGCATCATTCATTGTGATATCTTAGATCAATGGTGATACTTACGTGGAATACAAAGTCTTATTAACTAAGCATACAATTTCAATATCTTTCGGTTTTACTGGTCAGTCATTCTTCCATACTAACGTCGTATGGAGTTTACTCAATTGTTTGACAGTGTGCATTAAAAATTATATCTATTTATCTCGTCATTATCTAGCCTTGTATGGACACCGAATTTAAAAAACAACATTGGTTCTATATTTCAACACTCATTTTAACGATTTATTCCGGTCTGGCGTAAATAAATAACTGCCTGAGTATGAAATTGACAAAATGGTTACAGTACAGGGATAGGTCATTTATTCAAGAATTTAAATACATTTATTTTGAATAAATACATCTTGTAGTTTTTTCATAATACGTATACGCACAAAAGTCTGTTCATGAAATTTTGCGCACTTGTTTTCATTAAAAATCATTGTCTTTTTCACTAAACAAAAACTAAATAGCATGCATATTAGCCACGCCTACCAATGAGCTCAAGCCGTCCACTAGTGCAACCTTAATGCTTCTTGTCGCGCTAAAGGATTACCAAAACTGTCAATATTTTAAGCCACTGATACTTGAAAATCAATACAACGGCTAAAAGCTTCTTCTATATTTTTGTAAGTAATTTTAGTAATAGTCAACAACATCTAACTTATCAATAATTTGTAAGTGGTTCCTTAGAAGCCTACCCAAAACTGACGATGCAGTTATGCCAATCTAACTTGCAGGAACCAAGTAGCCATGTCAATCTTCGAAAAACCGCATGACCTTTTCTCATGAGGCCATACCAATACGAAGAGGAGCATGCTACAGGAGTGCAAAAATACCCATTTACCAATAAAAAGGTAGCCATTTTCCACAAGGACGGAAGAGATGGGAACCCTACCCCAAGAGCTGTGATCTACACGAGTCAGTGTATATATACAGGGTGTCCAGTAAATAGTACGACATATTGCAGGGGGTGATAGCTTGGGTCAATACCTACCAAAACAACAAAATATATGTTCCGCAAAATGTTACGGATTTACAGTTATACAAAATTTTCCGAAATATCGAAAAATCTCTACCTTGAAACAGATTTTGAAGTATCTCGTAATGAAAAATTTATTTTCTAGTTTTTTTTTTACATCAAATTATTTGTGAATAGTTACTCTACTCATTGGTAAGTCTTTTTTCTATCAAAAACAAGATCTTTTTCAAGAAATACCATTTTTAACCGACTTCTAAAAAAGGAGGAGGTTCTCAATTCGAATGTTTGTATTTTTTTTTTTTTTTTTTTTTTTTTTTTTTTTTTAGGTTTGTTCGCGCATAACTCCGTCGCTTGCCAACCGATTTGAAAATTTCTTTTTTTGTTGGAAAGGGTATACTTCCCAAATGGTCCCATAGTCAACAAGTCGGGATCTGATGATGGGATCTTAGAGAAATCGAGGGCAACCCTCAAATTTTATAGGCTCACTTATTGTTTTTCGCATATTTTATTAAGTATCTTGTGTATTTGCGTATGGATGTCACCATCTCAGGTAGCTGAGCTGATGATGGAAGGTACAACTTCTTAACAGTAAGAAGTTACTCGAACAGGCAAGGGTCCCGTTTTAGTAAATTATTTTGATGTTTGGTATGGATAGGGCATTTGCCACATTTGGTGTCATGATCATCATGTCATGACCTGATGCTGCATCAGGATAGTCTGCAGAGTGCCTAACTCCTCGACAACTAACAGCAGATATATCGTGTTTAGGCTCATTGAAAAGGGCTCGATGTGTGGATAAATGTACTGTTAATGAGGAACACGAGAGAGACCTGATGCTGAAGCCAGGAGCATCAGAAAAAGTACAAACCTTGAAATTACAGCACCATAGTCGTGTTTGGGCTCATTTTAACCAGGACTAAATTATAAGTTCAATGCAATGTTGACATAAGTCTGGCCTGATGCTGCAGCCAGGATTATCAGCATCTAGTCTAATTAATGAATAAGGTATGCTTCAGAGGTGGTCCCATATAAATTTTATGAACTTTGCTTGGGTAGTTTTGGAATTAGATTCAACAATACGTTTGTTTTCCACTTAGTTTATATTGATGATGTTTATCTTCCTGTCACTAATATTCACATAGCAATTAGTGTTATATGAATTTGTATTATGGGGTAGGTACAACTAAAAAGCGAAAAATAAAAACTTTTTTACAAAAAAAAACAACCGACTTCCAAAAAAAACACTACAAAGTGAAAAATAACTTTAATTTCGGAAGTCGGTGTCAAAAAAACGAAAATGTGGAACCAACGACACCGACTTCCAAAATTAAAGTTATTTTTCACTTTGTAGTGTTTTTTTTGGAAGTCGGTTGTTTTTTTTTGTAAAAAAGTTTTTATTTGTTTAAATTTTCGCAGAACGAATTTCTTATCGCTTACCTACAGTGGTGAAAAAAAAAGTTACATTTCGCGGAACATATATTGTGTTGTTTTGGTAGGTATTGACTCAAGCTATCACCCCCTGAAATATGTCGTACTATTTACTGGACACCCTATATAGCTAGAAAGTACATAAAAGTGTTTTATTTGATGGGAACTGTGCTCTGGCTGCTCCACGAGATGCTTGGTCGTCCTTCCCACGTCACCTAGATTTATTTCCTTTATTATCTTCCTTCGGACAGCTTATATTTATTTAGCTAATGCGGATATCCTCAAAGTTCGGATTTGTGTTCTTGTATTTTTGACAGCATTGTTTGACGTGCCACATCAACCATCGCTATTGCTAAAGTCTGCACATGAGCAGGGCCGTCTTAACCATATTGGGCGCCGAGGTGCGAAAATCAGCCTGCGCCCCAATTTTTGTGTTTTATTTAATACTTAGGTAAGTACTCTACAATAAAATTAGGTACATTTTAAAACATCAAATTTAATTTTTCCGGCTTTAAAATCGCCAATCTTTTTTATGAGAGCGTCTGTTTAGTAATCAACTTTCAATTCGATAGGTACCTATACTATAGCCAAAGTCGATCTATCTTGACATGAGTCATAGTTAATCGTAAGTAGTTTTATTATTTATTTCAATTTCGAGAAGGTTTACGCATGGTACGTGTAAGTATTGGCTTGCGCCCCCTAAGACATTGCGCCCGGGTGCCACGCACTCCTTGCACCCCCGGGTAAAGACGGCCATGCACATGAGTGACAAGTGAGAAACCGAATAGTATGAAATCTGTGTCTGAACATTCAGAGCTTAGTGTCAGTATCCTTACATTATCCGGTTGTGATAATCACGTGGTAGTCTAGTAGCTCCATGCACCTCCTGCAGGGTAATTGCATAACACAGTAGCAATGGCTTTCTTTGACAGTTCAATAACATTCATTGCGTTATTTAAGTTGCTGAGAAGCCAAATTTTTCGAACATATGAAGCAATGTATTATCCTTCAAAATTATTCAGATTGTGATTGATAATGTGTTACGCAGCTAAGGTGCTGTGCAGTATTTATTTCTCTTATAAAACTGTCGTCCTCTCAACGTTCACCCATTTTCTAGCCATATTATCTTCCACACAATCCTACCGTTTTCGTATTCCGGGCAGAAATTATAATATTTAGCTAATGATCCTAACGACTGCCCATACGTATAATAACGAAACTGTATAGTGCCGAAATTCAACATTCGATCGTTAACGCGGGATCACTTCTTAAGTATCGATATTGTACTAGTTAAAAAATATGAAAATAGGCATTTAATTGCATAGTCCCTTTTCAGTGTGAAAATATACTGAAAATGGAATGTGTTACAGCAATAAAAAAAACCTTAATTTTCAATTTCGATAGTGTAAATTGGGATAGTCGCTAAGATTTCTACAAAATTTTTCTGTTTTTTACCCGTGAGAACCTGTATAATTGTCTTTATGTCTCATATACTATTGTTATCCTTCTGTTAGAGCTGTTAGTTCTCCTATAAATAAATAAATAATCTAGTTTTGAACGAACAGATGGCCGATGGGGCCGAATGCTTCTGGAGTGGCTACAGTGGCTACTGCGTACCGAAACTCGTCGCTTTGGAAGGCCTCCCAGAAGGTGGACCGATGGCCTGGTGAAGGCCGCATCACCAGGTCATCGGTCAACCTTCTGGGAGTCAGGTAGGCAGGCAATCCGCTGGATACGAGATGCTCAGAACCGGTCGAAGCGGCAATTCTCGGGGGAGGCCTATGTCCAGCAGTGGACGTTTTTCGGTTGAAATGGTGATGTTAACTCTAGTTTTAGACGAACTGAATCGCGAACGCTAAACATAACTTAAGAATTTATTTAACGACGTGTTTTTTTTCGGCTTATATTAGAATTCGGACCACATACATACTTATCTTAGATAGTCTACATATTTTACGGTAAAATCCAACAAAATTATTTTGCCTTCTAATAAACGGTGATTCAGGAAACCCACTTAGGTAACCTATTTCTAAAAACCGTGTCTGCGGTCTCATTTGACCTTCAGGCACATTAGTTCACATGACGATGAGCGTATTCAAGGAAATTTTTGAGCCAAGCAACTAAGTATTCATCTGTCAATGGAACGATTAGGAGGATACATAGAAGTATTCTTCTGAAATTATATACGCTAAAGTTGTAGAATAATGAAAATGGACGTAGAACACATTTATAATGGTGGGTCCATTATAAATGTGTTGTTTAATATGTCTTTAATATTATAACCAGTGGCGTAGATACGTGACCAGGGATCCTGGTGCAAAAAAAAGTTGGGGCTCTATCTGAACTGGGTAGGTTTTATTTTATCATGTAAAAACATAAATACTTACATATGTAAATGGTCTAGGGGCCCGTGGCTAAATAATAACAGCCGCACAGGTCGATCCATCAGGTTAAGCTACGCTTGCCGCGGTTGGTCTGTGGATGGGTGACCATCTTTACATACCGAGACCCCTCCGTGCCTCGGAAAGCACGTTAAACCGTTGGTCCCGGCTGTCATTCGTGGATCTTTGACAGTCGTTACGGGTCGTCAGAAGCCCGAAAGTCTGACAACCAGTCTTACCAAGGGGTATCGTATTACCCAGTAACTGGGTTGTGGAGGTCCGATAGGCAGTCGCTCCATGTAAAATACTGGTATTCAGCTGCATCCGGTTAGACTGGAAGCCGACCCCAACATAGTTGGGAAAAAAGGCTAGGCAGATGATGATGTAAATGGTCTAGGGTGTATGAGTACCGTAACAATATTATGTAGAAGATGTCAAGGATATGGAATTTTGTCAAAAACGGGAGTGCAGTTCATTACTAAATATTTCAGTAGAGTAAGCTAGTATTCATAAATCGGTCGCATAACATCCGATTGGTTGAAATGGCTAAACACAAGAACTTACACAACACAACAGAAATAATTTTTTATATTTAAGTTCTGAAGGCGCTTTACTTTGTGTAAATTATTTCATCACCACTGCTCTCAAAACGGTGACGGAAAACATCGGGAGGAAAGCATGTCCTAGAACCAAAAATTCGAAGACATGTGACATCGGCCAACCCGCGCTGGGCCCGCGTGGTTGATTACGGCCCATTCCCTCTCACCGAGAGGAGGCCTATGCCCCAGCAGTGGGAACATTATAGGCTGATTATGTTATGTGTGAAGCTGAGAACCAGCACTTTTCGAACGTCAAAATTACATAAGGCAGTCCCCCAAAACGCCCGCCCTTCACCACTTCCTAGTGCTTTCGTAGTAAATTTTATAATCATGTTTGGTTTAATGGTTTCGCCATGAGTCCAAAAGCTATAATTTTCACTAATCATAGAATTTCTAAGGCTAGTCTGATTCTGGCACTAAAACTGGAAATAAGGAGAGTTTTAAACTTATCGTTCCTATTTTATACCTTCATTTTATAGTTCTCAACATGTCGTTAACAGGCTGAGGGAAATTGGTTATTTGTCCGTGGGAGGCCTATAATTTGAAGGTTTTGATACTTATTTAATAGCTCTAGAATAGAAACGGCCAGTGATGACAACGATGGTTGGCTGTGTGAATGAAGATATTGTTAGAAAGGGAGTGACTACCGAGATGACAACTAATAGAGTAATATGGAAGAAAAAGATACAAATTGCGCCGACCAAAAATAAATTGTAATAAGGGCAGGATAATGATGACGATGAATAGAAACGGTCAGTGTATGTAAGCCAGATTGGCATCCATTGCTCGGTTTGTATGAAGACGTCAGTTAACTGAAGATTAAATTTTCAATGGATATGAAAATGTGCAAAGGATTTGCACTAAATGCTAGATAAAATTGTCGTTAGATGTATTTCAGGGATACATCTGCTGGTCTGGAGGATAAATATAGACTGAGACGTTGGTTGATTTATTATTTTCGTGCTATGAGCCTTACTTATTTAGTTATCTTAGATACATATTTTATGTACTGTAATGTATAGATTATTGTTATTGCTGTATTGTAAATCAGAAATGAAACCGGAAAAGAACCGGAGTTACCGACATAGCTTGCAGTGTAAGTAAATTGAAGTGGCAGTGGACTGGCCATGATTATCGAAGGACCGATGGCCGAAGGAGCAGACGAGTCCTGGGGCGGGGACAGCGTAGGTCAAGCATATCATGGGACGCCCCCAGCTAGATGGACCGGCGACCTTAAAAAATGGCTGGGACAGACTGAGGATGGCGGAGGACAGGGTGTTGTGGCGCAGCCTGGGTAAGGCCTATGTCCAGCAGTGGACTGCGATAGGCTGAGTTGATTGATTGAATAGCTGTATTCAACGTGGTGTTTTTGAAGAAATCAAAACACATCGACCGCACCTCGTCGTACCGCTCACATTGTGCAGTGCTCCTAAGAATTAAGACAGGCCTATTTTACAACGCCATGCTGACGTAACGTATTTCTTCAAGATGTCTCGATGAATCAAGTGTCACTTGGAAACCTCTTAACGCACTAGAGACAAGATTAACTTAATGCTGATAAGCTTTATTTCAAGAATTTTGGGTGAGCTTGTTTTCTTTCCATTTATCAACTTAGCCTAACCTAGGCCTACTTCTCGACCTTCTCAACTTCGTCCTCCCTTCTTTAACTTTCTGACTAACTAACCGTCTCTTCGACAGTTCAAAAGTGCTTGTAAATGCTTTGACTTGATTTTGACTTTGTTTATGTTTTAATTTAACACTCAGTTAGACATAGCTAAATCTTAAGGTCAATGGTTTAGTTTACTTACACAAGGATAGGTATCTCCCACACCGTAGGAATTGTAAAACACTGCCCATGGATAAACAGGGCAAGGTGCAAGTTCTGGGTATCTCGATTAAACCCTCAAAAAAAAGACCACAGTGCCTAGACAGTGACAGCGATAACGATGCATGATGGAAAAGTCAAAAATGTATTGGATTGACATTAGCTTCCGAATAGCCTATTTAGATCCTCTTGAATGTCGCTGTAGAAATATTTCTCTTTGAAAGCCACTTGTCAAGACCCTCAGGTGTGGAAAAATGTGGGTCACGTAATACCTTACCAAGATCGTTGCCCGTTTACCCGGATATGAATGCCCTTTACAAAATGTTGTTGTAGTACCTAGTAGTTGCCAACATATTATATTCTGGCACAACTTCCTAGGAGTTTCGCAATAATCTCGTTTTTTAATTAATCACCGAAATGTATCAAACTAAATAATTTGGTATTTATTAAAACGCCCGCCAAATATTGAGAGCTGGTGTCAACAGTCTGTTTGACATTCAGATACAGAAATAAATGTCTACCCTTTGTGCATGCGGACGAGTAGGATGGTAACAGCTAATGCCACAGTATAGCCAAATGGCAGAAACTTTAACTTGTGTGGTCTGCGCGATCAGAACCACTAGCTGCGTTACCACCTATGGACTGTTGTCGGCAAGACAAACACGAGTAGCGTAATCAGCCTGTAACGTTCCCACTGCTGGGACACAGGCCTTCTCTCTGCGAGAGGGAGCGGGCCGTAATCCACCACATGGAATTAGTCCGGGTTGGTAGATGTCACATGTCTTCGAATTTTTGATTCTAGGACATGCTAGTTTCCTCAGGATGTTTTGAGAGCAGGGGTGATGAAATAAATTACATAAAGTAAAGCGCCTGTCTGGGTTCTGACCCGCGATCTACAACTCGTATGTTGAGGCCGTTACACGGCTAGGCTGGCTCACTGACAGGACAGGTCCTCTTAATCTGTGTGGTTGTTTCCTCAAAAGACCATCTCAGACATCAATCTACATTGCTTGTCGGATTTTCGAGCTTCTGACGACCCGTAATATTTAGTGATAATAAAACACGATGCTCTTTGACAGTCGTTACGGGTCGTCAGAAGCCCGAAAGTCTGACAACCAGTCTTACCAAGGGGCATCGTATTACCCAGTAACTGGGTTGTGGAGGTCCGATAGGCAGTCGCTCCATGTAAAATACTGGTATTCAGCTGCATCCGGTAAGACTGGAAGCCGACCCCAACATAGTTGGGAAAAGGCTAGGCAGATGATGATGAAAACCCGATGGTCAGTATAGTACAGTGCAGATGCAGCCGATGATAGTGCACTTACCTAACCTAGCGTAAACACTCGGAGGTTACAGCCTATCGAGAAACCCTTATTATCGTTTTGTCCTTCTGTCCTTTCCCTCCACGTTCGCAGCATCGTTTGACCTGCACGCTGCGTACATATAGACTGACTCTAAATATAGAAGTGAAGTGGCGAAGACCGCGGACCGGCCGCTCCTGTCGCGGATTTTAACTTTTTTTGTATGCGTTTGCGTAAAAACGCATGGCTGTATGTTTTGTGGTCGACGATATATGGAGCAGTAGGTGGATAATAGCTGGCGGTATGTTAAGGCGTTTAGTTTGTGGTGTTTTAAATACTTACATCGTCTTTATGGGCAAATGTATTGGTTTTTTGTCAAGTAACCTATAAAAAAATCATGTTTTTTCAAAATAAAGCAGAAGAAATATTATGACACTATGGCCTTCACATGTAGGATTCTCTTTGAAAAAACCAAAACAAAACAATAATTTCCACAAACAAAACGGTGATTTTCCTAACCTATCCTACCAATAACATTATTATTCTCCTCGCTATGACGTCTAGTATCCTCCATATTGAATGGCTGTGACGTCATTGTCTAGGCCCTCAAGGGCATATTCTGCATCACGCATCGACACTTTGCTTGGCCGCCATTTTGAATATCCTGTGACATTTTAAGACACAATGTCCCTAAGGACAAATTCAACGACATCTAAATTGGTCAGTAGAACGAGGTAACAATACACACATACACATTGTAACCTGTGGGATACACAACCCTTCAAAGTTTGACTGTAGTCGGTTAATATTTATCCAGATGTTATACTGCAAGTTTTGAGCTTAGTCATTCGTTTCTTAGTATTTGTTGTGCATCGTGTGTGGGTCGACGAACCATCGGACTGTAGGCATTTTCCTTATTTACTTGCTCATAGAATATTTATAATTGTTGTTACTGTGTGTATATTATTTGTAATTGTACATACTGGGTTGTAGTAAGTATTATAGAATTATTTGATGTTTGTATTTTTGAAGGCCGATTCTCGTACTTACAAAACGTTAAAAAAGTCGCAATATCAGAAGGCCAATTATTCTCGTAATTTAAAACGTTCAAAATCTAGTCGCAGCCTCGTCTCGGCGACAAACAAATGTAATCTAATCTAATCTTGTCAAAATGTAGGGAAATTAGAGGTATTTTTGACAGATTGAGACTGAGATCAAACTGAACATTTTTAAAATTACGAGAATTGCCCCTCCGATCTCAGCGACAATAAATGTCAAAAACTAGTCAAAAATGTATGTAAATTGATTGTATTTTTGACGATTGAAACTGAAAATGCGAACGTTTAGAACCAAAAATTCGAAGACATGTGACATGTACCAACCCGCACTGGGCCCGTGTGGGTTTACGTCCCACCCCCTCTCATCGAGAGGAGGCCTGTGTCCCAGCAGTGGGAACATTATAGACTGATTATGCTATGCTTGCAGCCAAGATCTATCTGCAACCCCATTACATTAACCCTACCGAAACATAAACTATGTAACTACCGACTACGAGCTAAAAATTGTCAGATCAATAATTTTTTCGACGGTACTCTAGATTTTAATCTTAATATAGGTCGAGTCATAGTCTAACAAAAGCAAAAGGCGACCACGCAGGATCGGTACATAGCTGTAGTACTTAGAAAATGACGTAAAACGTCTAGCCTTAATTCTAACTGGCTACTTTGTATGGATTCTTAGCCGGAAGAATAAAAATAAGTACTAAGTTAAAAATATTTCTACGAGTAGAATAAATAAAATCAGGGAAATTAATTGTTAATAAAAATTAATTTATTAAGTGTCATCATCTGCCTAGCCTTTTCCCAACTATGTTGGGGTCGGCTTCCAGTCTAACCGGATGCAGCTGAATACCAGTATTTTACATGGAGCGACTGCCTATCTGACCTCCACAACCCAGTTACTGGGTAATACGATACCCCCTTGTAAGGCTGGTTGTCAGATTTTCGGGCTTCTGACGACCCGTAACGACTGGCAAAGATCCACGAATGACAGCCGGGACAAACGGCTTAACGTGCTTTCCGAGGCACGGAGGGGTCTTGGTCTGTAAAGATGGTCACCCATCCACGGACCAACCGCGGCAAGCGTAGCTTAACCTGATCGATCGACCCGTGTGGCTGATATTACTTAGCCACAAGTATATAAGTGTATTATATTTAAATCATAACTGTCATTCTTTCTCTCGGCAACATTTAATTTCTCTGACAGTACATAGCTGGATTTGTTTTACATTTTCGTGTAGTTATGGTTTCTGCAGTTCTATGGATGATGCTGCAAATGACATGAAGGCCAATTTCCGTAAATAAAAACGTTCAAACTCTAGTCGCAATCTCATCTCAGCGACAATCAACAACTTGGCTCAACTTTAATTCTTCACGACCTTATTGTATACTTACCTGCATTCTAGCAAATAAATAATTTGATTTGATTTGAATCAATGTCAAAAAAATGTGGGGAAATTAGAGATATTTTTAACACATTGAGACAGATCAGACTGAAAACTTTTTAATATTACGTGAATTGCCCCTAAAGTAGATATGTACTAGAATCACTTTATATAGGTAACAATATGTTAGTTAGGTAGCCCAGCAATTCAAAATGAAGAAAGAAGGAACGAAAAAGCCTTTTTTGCGGCAAATATGACGCATAGAAAGAACACATACACAAAAAGAACAAGTTGGGAGAAAATATGCGTCACATCGAAGCAAAATGGCCATCGCTCAGCATATTTCTACGGCCCTGTGCGAGACAGAGCGCATGTTTTCAGCGACAGACGCCAAATTACTAGCTATCTAATGTTTCTGATCAAAACCTTACACCTTAAACCTTTATAGTTGGTTTCTAAGTTAATTCGCTTAGACTCTTCCGAGAATATGTGCAGGAAATCAGAGCAAACTTAATTAACTCATTTGTCGTTTTTACTCTGGATAATTGAATGCTTTTGCTCTATAGTGGAACAATTACTGGCTGGTACAGTCTACTGCACATCAGTGGCAAACGAAAATCACCTTTATTTCTACGACTTAAAGGCCCAGGCCCCAGTCAATGTCAAATTGTTACCCCTGATGTACAGACGCGAGTACATCAAGCTATCCGAAACTGTCAAATTTTCCCAATCAACTTTGAACCTTATGCTTTAGTGATTGATAAAGTTGAAAATCTATTAAAGAAATTTGACAGATTGTAGTAGCTTGATGTGCTGGCTTCTGTACGTAAGACTGTACTTATTATTATAAAGATTAACCACTGACCATTTGACAAAGTCCAGAATAAGTTGGCAGAAGTCAATGACATCTGTTTTCTCTGACTACTCTGTGTCGGCCATTGTGATTCGCGCATGTAAATTATATCCGCCAATTGAGTTATATGGGTCACAATAATTTGAGGTTATAAAGCGGCGTGTTACTGCGGTCACTAAAGGCGAAATCATTTTGTTTTAGTAACCACTGGCTATAGTCCCTTAGAAGGTCGGGTGGCGATCCTGTGATCCGGGTTCGATGCATAGGTCGAGTAATCTTTAAGTTAATGACATTGCATGTTTTTCCCAGGAAAGGTACACAGGAGACAGGAATAAATTGCTGGATAGCACAGCCATCAAGGTTCTACAATGGACTGGCGATGGCAGACTAGGTCCTTTAAATAAAACAAAAGAACAGAAATTACATTTAAATTAAAGTTTATTTCACTTAGCATAATCAGCCTATTATGTTCCCACTGCTGGGACACAGGCCTCCCCTCGGTGAGAGGGAGTGGGCGTGGCCATCCCCCACACGGGCCCAGTCCGGGTTGGTAGATGTCACATGGCTTCGAATTTTCACGATATTTTCCTTCACCGTTTTGAGACCAGTGGGTCTAAGTGCCCGTCTGGGTTCGAACTCACGACCTACAACTCGTAAGTCGGGGCCTATAACACTGCTTACATATGTCACTTACGTTAATAATGATAATTTAAATTTTCACTTCAGGGCTAAAACTCTTACATAAATATCCTTTACATAGGTATACAGACCAGGCACACATGTACAGAGGCCAGCACATCAAGCTACCCCAATCTGAACATTGTCCAGTCGTCCTCACAATGTTTTTCTTCACAGCAGATTCCCACACTTATTCAAATATTTAACCAAATATTTAGACATATTATTATAGTAGAGTCGCAGACACTATTCATTATTTACATTATACACAAGTTAAATAAACCTTGGAAGATACTTAATTAAATATTTTAGATGAACGTCGTTGTTTGCTAACGGTTCTGCCCCGAAGACTAGTTTTTTTTGGGTAGGTAATCATAATATTTGTACTAGGATGTCAGGGCCCTCTGCGAATTGGCTTCGGCTGCTCGTACGTCTTCCAAGGATCTTGCACCGGGACCGGGCCCACGGTCCCGAGAAATGCCAAGAGACGTAATACCACTAATAATGCTGTACCATATTTTCTTGCGGTTTTAAAGACTTGGACTTGTTTATTTTTCTGTTTTCGTTTGAGGACCTAAATACAGTTCTAAAAACAATTATAACGAGTATATCGATGGTGAAAAGAGAGACGAGTAAATAATGTATTCCATTGAGACCCTTAAAACTTCCAAAGGTTTAGGTTTTTCATTAACTGAAGATATAATAAAAAAATATAATATAAAATAGCTATGCAGGGGGGGGCATCATCGACGCGCAAACTACATGATAACATGAAACCATGAATTCAGCACATGATTTCTCCAAGACCCAAGATCTTTTTTGTGAATTTTTTCGTCGATTATTAAACAAAAATCTGCTGTTTTATAGAAAAGTGCGATACCTACGCAGCCATAATGAATGGCAGAGCTAATTTTTCTTTTACTAACCGACGAAAAATTTCAACGCATTTAAATTTTTTCAGAATCATTTACTAAATCTATGGTAACAGGTTGTGTCGATGTCCCTGCGACCTTGTAGATTTAATGGATACTTACGGTTTTAGAGTTTTTCCAAACATTCCAAAGCAGATCGGTGACTGCAGAGCCAGTCCTTAGCTGAAAATTGTAGACCTAATTTTGCTCCACCTGGCATGACCTTGGGCCCAAAAATTTTAAACACGCCTGTCGTTTTGGTCTGTTCTAAAGGCTTTTCGTATTCTGACAGCGTACTAGTGAGAGCAGGAATGAAGAGCAAGAACAATAATTTACTCCACGTCAATGTCGATACGGTCTGTTACATCTAAAGTTGTAAACTAAAGCGGAAACATTAAACTACTGATAGCGGAAACACCGAAAATTGTTGTGACGTAAAGTGAGGCTGACTGGGAAACAGTAGCTTCAAATTATTTTGACAGCAGAACTTGCGTGCTGGACATAATTACATGTAGTAGTGTATAATGGCTGTCCAAGGACCGATGGCCGGTGGAGCAGACAAGTTCTAGAGTGGAGACCGCGTATCGGCAAGCGCAGTGTGGGACGCCCCCCAGACGGACGAACGTAAGAAGGTAGTTGGGGAAGACTGGAAGGCGGAGGCCAGGGTGGTGTTTCGCAGTCTGGGTGAGGCCTATGTCCAGCAGTGGACTGCGATAGGCTGAGTTGATTGATTGAAATATAGTAGTGAAGATTCTAATTGGCAGAAAGCCAATTCTCATACTAAAAAAACGTTCAAATTCAAGTCGCAATCTCATCTCAGCGACAATCAATGTCAAAAATGTATGTAATTTGATTCTATTTTTGACAGATTACGAGTTTGCGACCTCAGATTAGAGTGCGAACGTTCTGAAAAATACGGGAATTGTCCCTCAGATCTCCAACAAATTACAAGATTTTGTCAAAATGCATGTTACCTTCATCATCCTCATCATCATCAGCCTATAGCAGTCCACTGCTGGACACAGGCCTCTCCTATTGCACGCCATTCTAACTCAATTTTCAACAACTCTCATCCAGCTGCTACCAGCCATCCTATGAAGATCGTCGCTCCACCTAGCCTGAGGGCGTCCCACCTTACGTTTACCGATTCGCGGTTTCCACTCAAGAACACGTCTACCCCAACGGTCATCGGTTCTACGGCTAATATAGTCAGCCCATTGCTACTTCAGCTTGCTTATTCTGTGAGCTACCTGTGTAATGTACTTAGTGGATATCAATTAAACATTATTTATTTATTTTATTTACCCTGTCTTTATTTATTTTATTTTTTCTTTTTTTTTTTAAATTCAATTAACACTAAGTGCATTGAAGAAGTGAAGACACCGACTAGAAGAATCATCAAAATTCGCATAGAAATGCCGGAGAAGCAGTACATTTATGCATATAACTTCGTACATAAGAATAATTATCTAATGTATTATACACTAAGACCTTCCTGAATGTATGTAGATCACATTAATGAAAAATTTGTCAAGATTGGTGCATTCGTTTTTTAGAAAATCGCAGACATACATACATACATACGGGTGGAATACTGAACCTCCTTTTTTGAAGTCGGTTGAAAAGGAAGGAGGGAATTATAAGCGTTAAAGCTAATTTGGTAATAGAAATTTGTTGCTAGACTTTCCACAATAATATCAGTAGGTACCAGATTGTATCTAAGGCCGTTTGTCACCGCCTCGTCAACGGGACGTCAACAAGAACGGGATGACGGTGGCGCCGCCGGTAGCGATTCAAACATTTATTATAGCCGCGTGTCCACCGAACGTCTGTCAACGGGACGTCTCGTTCTGTCCGAATAATCTCGTTTCTCGCTGTCAGTGGCGGCGGACAAATAGTGTAATTCGTCTAAATTTTATTGCTCAATAAAAATTCTTCAGGATCTATGCGGAAAACTATTCGTGATGTCTAATTTATATCTGGACTAGCTGCGCCCCGCGGTTTCACCAGCATGAGTCTCGATCCCGTGCGAATATCGGGATAAAAAGTATCCTATGTCCTTTCGCGGGACTTACTTAAGCTATCTCTGTACCCGGTTCAGCGGTTTAGGCGTGAAAAGGTAACATGCAGACAGACAGATAGACCGACAGAGTTACTTTCGAATTTATAATATTACTATGAATAATAATTATGTCATTGCCAGCAATACATTTGTATTACAACCGCTGAAATGCAGTGAGTCTTATCATTTCCTTTATTAGGCTTTTGGCAGGCTTGGCTAAAACGTTGAGTTCTTGATTCCCATCTATACAGGGTCAAATTAAATTAGCAAGCGGAACTCCATAAACGTCATGGGAATCGATATTTGAACATGATAAGAAGTTTTATTTGATTAATCATTTGTGGGATCATCGACCGCTATTAGAGACCCGCAATTTTTTTTGCTGAATCTGTCGCGAATCTGAAACTGCTATTGCCACGACTATATTATTAAACGTGTAATATAGGATATATAATTTTCTCTGTGTCTTCTACTGCCCTGAAAGTCACAAACGTCCACGAGGGAGCGTTATCGCCCACGTTGAGAACCTATGATATAGATGCATTTTCAGTTCATTGTCTCCAGAGAATTTTCAATCGCATTCCTTATATTACAATTACCCTTAACCGTTCGTTATTTGATATTTGAACAAAACTTACTTTCTATTTAGTTACACGTGTATGTCCTACTATAATCATTAGAATTCATTCACGTGTGCTAGATAGATTTCGAAAAAAAAACTAATGGTTATCGCACTGAAGACATCGAACGCTGAATTTGTGTCACCGAGATTTCAGCTTACAGATTATGAAAGTACCGTAAATAGTGATAAATTGACCCGTGTTTGTTTAGTAAAATGATAAAGATAGATGTCCGATTTCCTGTGCACGATCTAATCTAAGGCCTTCCAAGTTTGGAGATCCAATCGTCAAACTTGGACGGTCAAAGTGTGGAACTCTCTGCCAGTGTCTGTGTTTCCTTCCAAATATAACCTAGCCAGTCAGCCTTCAAAGCAAAAGTGAGCAGACATCTTCTCACCACGCTCGTTCCATCGTGAGGTCTACGATGCAACGACCATCGCTTGCGATCAGGCGTGATCGAGAACAAGTAGGATCATTTCGCATATTTTTTTTAAAATACATAATCGAAATCTTTTTTTTAATTTAAACAAGCTGTTTATGAACTAAAAGTAAAAAGTTCCCATGGCCACCTTCCGTCGCCTTCAACAGATCAGCTCTATGTGCACATCAGTCATAATAATATTGCATTGTCATTCGATTTATATATGCATGCAAAATTTCAGCTCAATCGGAAACCGGAAAGTGGCACAAATTTAACTTGCAAGATTTGATTACATACACTGGGTAATAAAAAGCTTGTAACAATCAAAATGACCCTGGAATGAAGTGCAATGATAATCAAAGAAGTTACTTCCAAAATCACCAACCTTGCATCTGATTCACAGAATTCGAAAAATTTGTGATTTCTTTTGATCATGTTCGAGTTTTATAGTCTGACTTAGTACTTGTACAGGCACATCAAGCTACCCGAAACTGTCAAATTTTCCCAATACACTTTGAACCTTAGGCTTTAGAGATAAAGTTGAAAATCTATTAAAGAAATTTGACAGATTGTAGTAGGTTGATGTGCTGGCGTCTGTACGTCATTTTCCAGCTAGGACATTTTCCAACTAGGTCAGATTTTGAGCTAGTAATGGTTTCTGGTACACTTACATTATATTCATCGCACCACGTCTGCGAGACTAACACGTTGCCCGACTTGGGAATCGAACCCCTCATTCTCAGCTCTTGCGATCACTAGACCACCGAGGCAGTCAGGGTAGGTAAACTGAAGGCTTATAATAACCGTATGGTCCAAACATCTTATAAGCTCGCTTGTTAAAACTTTAAAAGTTAACCTACGCAAAAATTACTTCTGTCATGTGAGTAGCGTGACTACGTGGGTCATTAAGTTTTTTTTAAGCGGGAATCGAACCCGCAACTCAAACCCTGCCGTCACAAATATTCAGTTATTCCGCAGACTGACGTCAACAGACCAATCAATGCCCAGTCAAAATCCCTTTTTATTTTTCACCCGAACCCATGCTTTCAAAAACGGCAAAAGTCGTCCTCTCTCTGACTTTTATAGGCTATCTTCTTTTTTTCAAAACCCCATGGTGACCCGATCGGGCGGTGGCCGTCGTCGAATGAATTCACTGTGCCAGTGTGTGTCTGTGTGTATGGACACACAATTGATTGCCTATGTAGGCGTGACACTCCTTACAGGGAGCGACTAGTGTATTAATTGATGCTATAGTTTTTTGGATACGGTATTACATACTTATTGAATCTGTGGAATCTACAATCGACCTATTCTGTAAAAATCTCACCGTGATAACTTAGCCGAAGTGAGATGTTAATAGTGTCAATCATTAACATCAGAAGGAACGAGAGCGTCACGTTCTGAGTTGAGCTACACGATGCATGAAGAAGCCTCCTCGTGTAGCGCAGCATCCGCCAGCTTCTCAACTGAACCGAGCGTTCGGCACATCCTGGACAGTCACACCCAACACCTTATTTGACTGGCCAATTCTTCCCTTGCGGTGGTAGGGCTAACGCCTGCCTGGTTTGCGACCACCCTCCCACCGGAGTCCGGCGTCAAGCAGCCTGCTGTGTTTCGTCGATGTTTTGGGCACGCTCGTTCCACCATAGACCTCATCCATAGCTTTCCATCAGGCGTGATCAAGGTCAAGAGCGGGCCCAATCAGTAATTTAAAAAAAAACAAATGCTTACTCTGACTGGACTGGTCCACCGGAATATTTGTGGTACTTGCCTCAAAAGACCTACCTCACATGATCTGATCAAGATTATGTTTTGACTTTAAGAGAGTCCCCTCTGAGTTTTTTTCAGCCTTTCTTCTCAGATAGGGAACGCAGACCTCATCTAGCTATTTTTTTTTTATAATATGACATTTTTCACGTCATTATGACGCGGTACATAGTGATTCTGATAAGCTATTTACAGAATAAACAATTACATTTCAATGACGGCTCACTTCAAGGTTACTTCGTCTAAGTTTATACAGTGTCATTTTTACAGAATAGACCGATAGAAATCAAGGGGTTTTGAAATTGTATTTCTTAGACAGTATAGAAGAAATGTTCTGATGACCTATTTGTTTTTTGGCAATGTGTGAAAGTAGGTAGGAATTTCATTACAATGAAGATGTATTCCAATATACAGTGACCTATTGACCTAAAATGTCATGTTTCAAAAGTGTCATAAACATGTGCGTTGGACATTTTTGTACCGAATGGTTTGGTCACTCACAATATAATATATTAAGTATATGCTTATATTTGCTTTTGCTATTTTCTTGAATTATTTGTAGAAACAAAATCGTTAAATATTGAATATTCATTGTTTTATAATAGGTAGAGACATTAATTCATTTGTTTAAAGAGAATTCCAATAGTTTATGTAATTGAATGTGTAGGTAATTAGGAATTCTCAGTACAGATTTTGTAGACTTGGCATCTTTCACTAGATCAAAATAAATTTATGCTGCCATTAAAACTGTAGTCAAAATAAATAAAACACCAATCACAAATACAAAATATTTTATTCACAATAAGTATTTTTCTTCACACTTCTCAATGAGACAACACAAATCTGATGCAATGTGAGTTTTACGAAAAAGTTTTGATCACAAAAATATTTTAAAAAGCTAAAACAATTTACACAACTCAATGAATCCTACACAACGTTAGACAATGTTAATAAGGTCAGTGTTCCTAAAACAATGCGGCAACCGTCCGGTCGGAACAAAGAGCGATGCCGTATCGTATCATTACACTTGATTCATGCATCCTTGTCAAAAGTCGATGAACTTGTGCGCGAAATTGGCGAACGAGACTGGAGGCGCGCGTCGGATACCGAACGCGCACAGTACCGTCCAGCACGCGCTGTTCGTTATACATTGCTGTGTTGAATCTGCGACACTTTCAAGCTGTTGACTGAACCCAGCATTGGATGTTGATTTTTTCAATTGCTGTGTTGCTAGTGTGGTGAAATCTCGCGTCGTGGTGCGTGGTTCGTCTCGAGCGCAAGGTCGAGTACACCGCCGCCCACTGCTATAAATATACGCAGACATGCAAAAATGTGATACATAAACATTTATGTGCCCTAATATGTGTGGCTATGCGAACGTTTGATTCGTCGTGAATAGTTCGGATTTGATTGTGAACGATGACATCTTGGTACGTTCGGTACATTGTGGAGGTTATCAATTGTTTTGAAACGTGTGGATGGGTTTTTCATACTTACGTGTTTTTCAGAAATGTATAAGTAATTATGTTTTTTGGGTTAAATAATTAGAAGGACATATTGATTAAAAAAATTATGAATTTTGGCTAAAAGTACCTATTTGATAATAGGAACCTACATTTTGTAGGGCAAACAGGATTTCTTGCTGAAAGAAATAAACGTTTTATTGTTAACATTTTCGATTCTTGGAACCTTTCTTATTTATCTTTCTTATCCTTTAGATTCCTTATCCCTAAATACTTACCTACATGAAATCGAAAGTTGCCATGCCAGTGTTTGTCTCTAGATCTCAATATTAGCATAAGTTTAATGTATGTGTTGTGGCTCTGCTTTTTAAAAAAAATATTATTCTGCAAAATTCTAATCAGCTTCTTTTTCGAAAAGGAAATTTTTACTTACATGAAAATATCTAATGTAAACATTTTCTTTTCGAAAAAAGAATCCGATTAGAATTTTGCAGAATAATAATTTATTTATTTATCAAAAATATCTAGATGGAAAATACTGTAGAAGTGGACATCATTATTCAAAAACAAAAAGCCTAGCCGCTGGACATGAGCCTTCTAATAACAGGCACTACCGACTGACTAACTTCTTAGTTCCAACCATTTATTTAGTCTTACTTAGTAAATTCTAAAATATTCTTGTAATTAGCTTATATAAAACTACATTTAGGTCATTAAGTATTTCCATTTACCACTTTTTGTGACGGCAGCAAACAGGAAAAATAGTAGTACAATAGGCTAACAGACTAACTAGTTTGAATGGCGACACAAAAATGTTGGGCCTCATTTTATAGGTTTTCAGCGAGACAGCTCTGGCGTTTGAACTGGATAGTTTTTTATTTGTATTTTGAATGGAATATGCACCTAGTGGTTCTTATGAAAATAGTCTTACTGCTGATATTGTCATTTGGTAATGGGACAGGTGATTTTTTGCTGACTATTTGCCTGCCGCCTTTCCCAGCCAATCAATCACGAAAGAGTCTGGGTCATCAAATTATGTCTTACTAGCAGCTCCCCGCGGTTTCACCCGCATAAGTGTCAATCCAGTGGGAATATCGGGATGAAAGGTATCCTATGTGTTATTCTGATATATAAGCTATATTACTGTAAAGTTTCATCAACATCTGTTCAGTAGTTTTTGCGTGAAAGAGTAACAAACATCCTCACAAATGTTCGCGTTTATAATATTAGTAGGATAAGTAGGATTGGATTAAAGGGTCAAATAATGGTCGGAAAACAATGGATCAGCTGCTTTATGCTCGTTATGTCTCTATTCTAGAAGAAACCTTTGCCCTACTGTAGCAAAACAACAGGGATAATGAGTTTGACTACTTATTATTAAAAAATCGATAAGTATTTTAACTTGTTTCTATACCCTCTGACCCATAACCTAGCTACTAACAAAAAAAAAATCAATCACCAGAAACTCATCAAGAAAATAAAAAAAAAATCTATTTCAATCAGCCATTCGCTAATATTACCTACATACTTATACTATATTTAGAAACTGCTACCGCAATACATTGTAACCGAATGATTTACATTTGACCCAGAATTGACCTCGCTTACTACAACTGACATAGGTATACAAACGACAAACAACCAAAATGTTACATAAAGTTATAAAAATAAATTCTTTGATAAGACGGGAATTACTTGATGTCATGACATGACAACATGACGTAGAATCTCTATATATATGTATAAAATTCAAAGTCCTGACTGACTGATATATCAACGCACAGCCTAAACCGCTGGTCCTAGAGACATGAAATTTGGAGGGTGTGTTCTTTGTGAAGAGTAGGTATTCACTAAGAAAGGAATAGTACACCCATATTTCGCCAGTTATGTTTGAGTCCCATGTAATAGGGGGCGAGCCTACCGCCATTAACAACACACAAATTCAGACTCCGGGCTGCCACTAAGAAATTTCAGCTAGAAAAATCTAAATTGAATCCAGAATCTCATGCTTAGCAGTATGTCGAGACGTTACATTTTATTTGATTTATTAATTATTATTACATCTCTCAATAATACCTGTTTATATTTTATATTAAAGCTAATAGTTTATCTCAGAAAATACCTACATCATTATTATATTTTCTATAGTAGTTTTCTAAGTAATTTTATATAATTAACAAATGCTTCCTCACTCCTACTCGTAATTCACTTATTTTGCTGTGCCCGAGATTTATCCAGACGGGTCCATAATAATTATGATCTAATTATAAGTTTACCACCTTTTTTTTATCTTGTGGAAATCCTCATGGATGTCTACCACCCTGGGGTAGGTGGAGGGGTCTGTCAGACTCTTACTGATTAAAACCACACGGTGTCCTGCTGCTACCTTTAGCCAGGGTGCTTGTGGAATGCAATAAAAGCATTGAGTATTGAGTATCCAGCGCTTGCGACCACTAAACGTACGCGGCAGTACTTTTTCTTCTTGTAATAGGTAATCCTAATGAAAACTATTCTTAGATGAAATGAAAAGAAACGTAGGAAAACGTTTCATTTCATGTGCGAATAAAAGTTGACAAACTGGTGTTGTAACTTCAACCGTAGCGTGAACAAGGCTTTAGGTAATATCTAATTGTGTTAAGACTTGTTTTGTTACCTTTGTTTCGAGACTTTTGTTGAATACTTCCAATTTCTCTTCGACATTAGCGCCTCCATTTTCTTCTCCTCGTTTTTGCAGGCGGAATCGGCCGCGACGTGAGCCGTTTGCTAGACTGGTGATCGCAGTACGATGTTCTTGATTCTCTTGCGGTGAACCGTTCCTCAGCTCTGAGAGATACGGAAGCATCTGTTTTTTCTTCTGTTGGAAAATGGTAACTAACTGCAACATAATAATATTGGTAGATATTTCCAAGGCTTCCAAGGAGGGAACAGTGGTAGCCAAGTGGTAACGGCCGCGACTTACGAGTTGTAGGTAGTAGGTTCGAACCCAGACAGGCGCTTTATTTTGTGTAAATTATTTCATCACCACTGCTTTCAAAACGGTGAAGGAAAACATCGTGAGGAAACCGGCATGTCCTAGAACCAAAAATTCGAAGACATATGACATCTACCAACCCGCACTGGGCCCGCGTAATGGATTAGGTACGGCCCACTCCCTCTCACTGAGAGGAGGCCTGTGTCCCAGCAGTGGGAACATTATAGGCTGATTATGTTATGTTATGTATTTCCAAGGCTCGGATTCTAGACCTCTCATAACATGAATCTCGATTTAGATTTGGCAGAAATTATACTAATCTATACTCAAATCTAAGAAACGCTGGTGTGACGATTTAGACTAGTTCCTAACCGACTACGGAGAAGGCACAGCACAAGGATTTCCTTGTGAATTGTAGAAGAAATTTGTGGAGGCCTTTGCCCAGCAGTGGGACAGTACCTACAGGCTAACGGAAAAAATAAAACTCAAATCTTGTTTTAAATCAAAACAGATTCAGAATGTAGGTATATATACACACATCAAAAGTGTCTAGGGATCAACATATATTTTTGCAATAACTTTTCTCCTGATTGATATTAATTAAAATTTTCTTTAAGGATTCATCAAATAAAGTGTTTTCGTTTGTCACAGTAACGATAAACCAAGTCACCTTTGCATTAATAAAGAAATTTGCCATTTTCCTAATAAAGGGATTTTTGACATTTGAACCACTAACACAAAAGTTCGAAAAAAAGACTGAAATAACAGTTTTCTTTAAAATTTTATTGGGTAACTTAAACAATTAATAATCCGTGTTTCTACCGCGAACACTAACAACACAAGAACATCGGTTTGGCATACTCAAAATGAGTTCATCCAAATCACGCTGTGGAATGGCAGCCCATGTTCGTTGCAACAACAAAAAAAGGTCTTCTTGCGACTGGATACCCTCCATATTCGGCAGAGCTCTTCTCTGTAGCATATCCCATGCATGCTCAATCGGGTTCAAGTCTGGCGATGAGCAGGCCAGGGCAGGACATTGATGTTAGCTGCGGCGAGAGTCTGTCTTACAACTCTTGCGGTGTGCGGTCGTGCATTATCATGCATTAACTGAAATGAGGGACCGATTTGCACTTGTAGAGGAACGATGACGTCTGATACAATCGTCTCAGCATAAATTTGAGCGTTGAGGTTGCCTCTGATCCAAATCAACTCAGTTCTTCCGCCGATCCAAATACCCGCCCATACCATGATGGTTCCACCACTATAAGGATGGACTTCCTGGCAGGATTTTAATCGCTGTTGGCGTCCAGGGGTTCTCCAGTGTCGTATACGTCTTGTATCCGGTCTCATACCAAAACGAGACTCATCAGAAAAGCACACGAAACGCCATTGTTCTTCTGCCCAATTTCTGTGTTCAAGAGCCCATTGATATCGAATCCTACGATTGTGCATTGCTATAGGTGGTACCCGTAGCGGTCTTCGGGAATGAAGGTTCACTTCATGCAAGCGGTTTCTGACTGTTTGGTCGCTAATTAAGTTCCCTGAAGAGTGATGAAGCCTCACGGCTAACATCATGGCGGTTATTGTTGGAGCTCTTCGAGTTAAGATTTGAATGTATCGGTCTTGTCTCCGTGTGGTGCAGCGATACCGTCCTCCATGGCGCTCAGCCACGGTACCAGTGCTTCGGTAACGTGTCCAAAGTCGACTGATAACACTCTGACTTGTATTCAGAGCTAAAGCCACAGTACGTTGCCGGGAACCAGCTTCTATCATTCCCACGGCTCTGAGCATTTCTTCCCTGCTTAAATGACGTCGCCGCTCCATAATAACGTTGGTTTTAATCAGTAGTAGGGAAACAGTAGCACTAATAATGTCTTCAATGCGTTGTATGTTTTTATAGGGAAAATATTGACAGCTGATTTTCATCTTTTACTCGAATTTGATTCACAGTTCCTGATTCAAATTATGAAATGCACCAAAAAGGATCCATATAAATTTATAAAATCATAAATTTATTACAAAGCCACATCTCAATCTCAAGAAATCCGCATAAAAATGCTTGATCCCTAGACACTTTTGATGTGTGTAGTTCTAGAACACAGGCTGAAATTAAAACAATGTATTTACTTCAGAAGCTGTGGTTAAAATCAGGAAAATTAATTGTCAAGCAAATTGACAACTTAAATTGTTCGTTTATTCAATCACTATAGTAATTTTTTGACAGTAACCACTGTATTTTTGTTGTTTGAATTGGCATTGGCTATAACGTGGTAATTTGGTTAACAATTAATTTCTGCGACTGATGCTAACACTTGCTACAACAACATATTCACAATAAACTTGTGAGTAATTTAATTATTTATTCTAATAAGCTGATTCAGGTTTGAATTTCAGGTTTCGCTGTCCTCAAAGTTAGAAGAATCTCAAGAAAAAACGCTTGCTCTAATAGGTGATATTTTTGTCTATAGGTATTATTATTAAGCGGCGCCTGCGCAGTGAATAATGAACAAGGAAGTATTTAGAGTTAGATAACAATATTATGTAGACATGAATAATGCATTTAAAAAATACGAATGAATATCAAAACATTTATTAAGCCGCGCTATTTCTTTTAATATAGGCGGCAACACAGATGTTACCTATGACTATATTAATATTAATTTTTGAATGTTTTTTTTTACCTGTAATGACATTTGAAATGAATCTATTTTTTATGCTATAAGTAGGTACTTATTTATAAATAAAATCTACAATTTTAATGGCATGCAAATAAAAATCACTTTACTTTAAACTGGTATATAAACAACTTATTCCGTCTCCAGAAGAATATTTAAAACCAGGAATTGAAAAATCAAAATAATTGAAAATTCTAGGAAATAGATAAAAACAAAATAACTTAGCTAGCATAAAAATATTGAAAACGGTTGTTTATCTAGTCTTAAAATAAACTTCAGCAGAAATCTTCTAAAGGTCAGGAAACAAGAATATGAGGTTCTGGAATAAACTTAGCTTGAAAAGATAAAAATAAGTTTATCACATCCACCTTTACGGCTAACAGCATTTGTGTAGAGTGCTAACAGTATAATATCTTCGGATTTATCGATATAAGTCAGTAAGTAACTTTAATTCCTACACAATAAAGTTCAGTTTACGCTACAACTTCAAACATTTTTATAACTTTTTCAATAGTGATAGTCACTCTGAAATCAACTTAATTTTCATTGAAATAAAGTTGATATTTGTTTAACTTGTGTACAGCACTGCGCACTTTTACTATACCAATTTTCATTTTAACAAAAAGTTTCTTTATTGCTGCTACGTTTCTGGTACGTTGCTTGCAGGTGCTGTGTTTACATGGCTCTTGAAATCATCTTTACCAGGGCGTTATTTATCATCTGTGAAATAATCAATACACCTTACACATAACATTACATGGAAATAAAGTCAAAATGTTTATATAAGTATATTTTATATTATTTTGCCTTTACTGCTATGTAAGAAGATAAAGTTTTTTGTTTGACATACTTACTGAAACTGGTAAAGTATTTATTTTAGAATAATATTGCCTAAAAAGGCAAATGTTGTCGGCAGAATTAAATAAACACTATCATCAAACCAGCTGTTTTGAAATCAACAAACGAATTATCTATTATTATGTATTCTTGTTTATATCTTTCAGATACCAATCTTGGTCTAAATTGATTTTAAATAATGTCTCCACGTCGATAACCACCGATGTTTGAGAGGATTTTGGTATTCTTCTTTTACCTATATTTGTAGATTTTATTGACAATAGATAAGTACTTACCTAGTTTATACAAAATATAAGTTTTATTTTTAGTGTAAGTTTTCAATTGTAATTTTAGTTTTATTGGTGCTAATGCCTGAAATAAACGATTATTATTATTTTTATATCTCGGGACCATGGGGTCCCGGTCCTTTGGAAGGCGTACGAGGGGCCGAAGCCAACTCGCAGAGGCCCCTTAGGAAATTTTAATAAAATGCGGCACTAACCGACGAATATCCCTGTATGCACTACAACACTATGCAAGTGCACCCAAGGATAACCCCCGGTTGCTGTAGGACTATTGTAGGATAGGTATGGAAAAATAAAAAGTTGGACTATGGGTTTGGGTGGCTGAAGTGGACTGGTATTTATTATTATTATTATACATTCACAGTTAGCAGTTGTGGCATTATATACCTTGCTGCCTACATAAAAATCATCAAGTTAATTGCCTATAAAAACTTGGCAGCCCGCGGCATGAGTTTTGGGTTCAAAGTCAGTCTTTTATATTTTTTTGATGACTGCTTTTCTGGCCTTTGAATACAAATTATACACAGTGTCATGTTGGTATTATTATGATGATGAATAGCACAATTTGTCACAGTTTTAAGAAAAACTACACTGTTATTATCTTCACAATTAAGTATATACTATGTTTTTTTTTATAAAATGGATTTGATGACATTTTATCAGCTGGTTTTGGATGCTTGACCTAGTATGAAAGCTAGTATCCAAACCACAAAACTATTCAAAACACATTAGAGAGTTTTAGGAAGCTTAGCTTAACAGTAAACGTTACAGACAGTAAAGAAAGACACAAAAAGTAGAACCATGGAAATATACTTATATCTACGGTAGGACCCTACGTTTGTAAACACAAACAAACATATTTGCAAACTCAAAAGCATATATCTGTCCAATACCTGATTTTGTAGGTAAATTAAGTTGACAATGGTGTTTCGGCGAGGTCGTATGTTGTGTAACCATTTGCACAACGTTTTCAAATAGTCAACCATATTGGGTTTTACGTAGCGAACCAAACGACTGACGTAGTATAGACGTCACTGACTCACTGTGAATAAAACAGTGAAGATTTTTAGGCCACATTTGGAACGTTAATGATTAAATACGATTAGCACAACATTAATTTTAAAAAGCTTTGTCCTCACTAAGGTAACATTTCCTGAAGAAACCTGGTAAGAATCCTGTATAAACTCTAGACACGGTAGTGAAAATCACGAAAAAGTACAACAAAAATGTTTCAGAGTCATGTGTGCCCCAGTGTGGACAAAGTTTTATATTTTACACTTTAAAATTACACTAAAACACAAGTCAATATTACAATAGAAACTTTTTTTTTTATTCTAATGACACAAACTTCTTAGATACAAGATGAAAAAATAAAAATTACAAAAAACAGCGGCACTGAAAAATATGGCAAGAAAATTACAGCTAATCAAGACAGCTGTAAAAATAAAATGTTACTGTATGACGACTATTATAAATGTGGACAGACTAGTCATTGTTAACTGGTGAATTATTAATGATAATAAAATATACATTCATGAAAATATCCTTTGTGTATTATTATAAATGAAAAAAATAAAAGATTCCGACGAACTGAGAAGCCTTCTCGTGTAGCGCAGTTTGTTCCACCAGTTACTCAACTGAACGAGCGCTCGGCGCATCCTGGACAGTCACACTCACACCCAACACCTTATTTGACTGGCCTATTCTGCCCTTGCGGTGGTAGAGCTAACGCCCGCCTGGTTTGCGACCTGAATCCTTTTACTAATGTGTGCTTTTATTCTAATAATGTAAAATCCTCTCATCAAACTCAATTCCTCAGACAACTTTAAAAACACATAAAAGGCAAAGCCAACAGCCTAGTTATCTGCGCCTGAGCAGGAAGGTCGTGGCCGCGACGACCGGCGACCGACGGCAGACGGCGGCGCGGCGGCTCGACAACCCGCAGGTAGCTCAACGATACGCTCCGTGTTGGTTGTAAACACGCCAGGAATCTCGTGCTTTCCGATAATTAAGTTTTGGTTTTACAGCTTTTTGATCCACCGTGATATTGTACAGGAAAATCTTGACTTTGATGAGTCCTGGGCTCTGTTTTATGTAGGTAAGAGAATGAGTTTAGAATAGATGGTATATTTATGCGAAAGATATACCAGTACTAGTCTACATAATTGATTGCTGTGTTTTTTTTTTAACTTGATTCCAAGACGGGTTAAACTGAAGGCCAGCTCTATGTTTAAAACATTCAAAATCTAGTCGCAGTCTCATCTCGGCGACAAACGCACATGTCAAAAATGTAAGAAAATTAGAGGTATTTTTGACAGATTGACTCTGAGATCAGACTGTGAATGTTCTTAAAATTACGAGAATTGCACCTCTGGTATTCCAACTTTAGACTATATTTTTGCCTAAATTAAAAATTAAATAGGAGTAAATTCATAAACTGAATATTTATGTAAGTACCATTAACGTTTTTTAAATCAAAACATTACAACTTAGTCTAAAATAGCAACATACTTAATTTTTGCTTAAATTAAATAGGACTAAATTAAAAATCTGAATATTAATGTACAGTCAACAAAAGAGATAAGTATGCAGGATCGTTGGATATAGTTGAAGTTTAGTAAGAAACCGATGGATGTTCTCGAAGAAAATTTAATTTTATTAATAGAAAACAAACAGCTCATTTATAAAATTAAATTTCATTCGACAACATCCATCGGTTTCTTACTAAACTTCAACTATATCCGACGATCCTGGATATCTTTTAATTTTTTTTTTTAATCAAAACATCAAAACTTACGTCTTAAATACCAAGCTGAATCTATGTAAAATACAATACTATAGAAATACTCCTAGACTCCCTCTCACCGAGAGGAGGCCTGTGTCCCAGCAGTGGGAACGTTATAGGCTAGTTATGCTACTATAGTAGAAAGCTATAGTAGATCTATAGAAATAGTTAAATTCACCAGCCTAAATTATTCCGCAAAAACTATGTTTTTTGATGAAACCTAAATTCTTAACAACGGATAGCAATATAAATAGGCAGCAGTAGATATTCTGTTGCTAGGCTCGGCATTGCGTTTAGTTTCATCAATTGAGTCAATGATCCTAATCTATAATGTTAAACAAAAAACGAAGAACTGAACTTAGTGCACCGATATATAGAGCAATAAATTTTATTAACTATAATAACAATAAATTATTGCTGTGATAATGTCAGTAAAGTAATTTTAGAACAAAAAAATATAAACAAGTTTTTTTTTCTGAAATGTATAATTTGGCAGACATATATTTTAGGATCTGATTGATTAATTAATCGACTGTCTCGTTGGTGTAGTGGTCGCAAGCGGTAATGCTGAGCACGTGGTCTTGGGTTTGATTCCCAGATCGGATCGGGTAGTTCTTCCATTGGGAATTTCTCAATAGCAGCCTGGAGTTGGATTTGTGCCCGGTTGATGGCAATAGGGTCTACATGGGACTTGAATATAACAGCGAAATGAGGGTGTACTATAGGTACACCTCAGTTTAACTCTTCGGAGAATACAGATCTTATCTCTTCTTCTATCTATCTATCTTTCTATACAGGAAGATTTTTTTATCACCATCCAAATTTTTACAGGATGTCCTACCCACGAATATGAACAACTTTCACTATGGGACCAACTCTGAAATCACGAAAAAATAATCAGCTGTTTAATACAAAAGTTCAATAAGTACTTACCTACTTGAACAAAATGTATGAAACAGCTGATTATTTTTTCGTGATTTCAGAGTTGGTCCTATAGTGAAAGTTGTTCATATTCATGGGTAGAACAACCTGTAAAAATTTGGATGGTGATAAAAAAATATTCTTGCATACATAAAACAAAGTCAGGTTTGTTACACCATTTATAACTCAAGAACGGCTGGACCGATTTTGATGATCTTTGATTTGTTGGATTTGTCTCCGCCCCGAATAGAGGAATAACTGTTAAAACATGGTAAAAATTCACGAAAAACATAATAATAAAGTAATTCATTTTCTCACACGTTCGTTTTTATTGAAACTGAGGCAAAGTTCGGCGGGTTAGCTAGTGTTAAGATAAAAAAATGCAAGTAGGAAGATCCCCATTTTTACATATTCAATTGCGTAATATCTTAAATAATAAATACTTAAACTAGTTTGCTTATAAAAACGTTAATATTTCGATTAGTATTCGTAATAGCTACCATTTCAAAAAGCAAGATACAGCCATGGATATTTCCAAACCAGTTTGCATTAATTTTTTCTAATTTTAGCTTTGTGGAGCATTTTAATTGCTGTAACATTAATGTTGTGCTAACAATAATCTCGGAACTATAAGTACTGCATCAGTTTTTATTTCGCAGCTACTACAATCTGTCAAATTTCTTTAATAGATTTTCAACTTTATCGCTAAAGCGTAAGGTTCAAAGTTGATTGGGAAAATTTTACAGTTTCGGGTAGCTTGATGTGCTGGCGTCTGTACCTTATATAAAACACTAGCTTCTGCCCGCGACTTCGTCCGCGTCAAATTTCTTGTACCCCCGACCCACTCCGTCGCAACGCATCGCATCGCCTGCCTGTTATTTCGTTTTCGTTTAGCGTTTTTTCTGTTTTATTTTTGTTTTTGCTCGTCCCCTGAGGGTCCTAGCGTGATGTTAAATAATCTATAGCCTTTCTCAAGAATTTGGCTATCAAATGCAAAATTAGAAGAATAGAATTTTTCAAATCCTACTGGTAGTTCCTGAGATTAGCACATTCAAACAAACAAACTCTTCAGCTTTATTATTAGTATACTAGCTGCGCTCCGCGGTTTCACCTGCGTAAATGTCGATCCCGTGGGAATATCGGGATAAAAAGTATCCTATGGCCTTACCCGGGAGTCAAACTATCTCTATACCAAATTTTATCTAAATCGGTTCAGCGGTTTAGGCGTGAAAAGGAAACATACAGACAGACAGACAGAGTTACTTGCGAATTTATAATATTAGTATGGATGGATAGATAATCGTATTTGATGTTTAAAGTCGCCTGACGTGGAAAAAATCTTAGTGAAACTGTTGTTGGCTTTATTAAAACCTGTTGTGTTTTGCTTGTTTTTTTTATATATCTACAGCTACGTCGAAAAAAAAACTAATCAAGCACTTTACATTGACAGCATACCGTGTTGTTTATCCAACAAACCCAAGACAATAAAGGTCTTAGTAAATGATACCTAAATTATTTTATTTCTATAAGTAGGTTTGTATACAGAGGCCAGCACATCAAGCTACTAAAATCTGTCAAATTTCTTTAATAGATCTTCAACTTTATCGCTAAAGTACTTATAAGGTTCAAAGTTGATTGGGAAAATTTTACAGTTTCCTGTAGCTTGATGTGCTGGCGTCTGTAGAAACACTTTTACACGGCAATTATATTTTAAAAAACTAGATGAGCCGTTTTCTATATGTCTACTCTGAGAAGAAAGTCAGAGGTCAGTCTCTTTTAAAGTTCAAACATAATCTTGGTCGATCATGTGAAGACCACGTAGATTTGGGTCTGAAATGGTCTCTCGAGGAAAGTACCACACAGTAATCTTGACAAACAGAAAATTTAGAAAAATCGTAACAATAATCCAAACTAAACTTCTAAAATCATAGTCATACGAGACAAATAGCAATCTCTAGGGAGTCTTGTGTTGACCTAACCCCGACAAGGACATTGGGGAAGGTCGGAGGGCACCCCTCAGAGGGTGACTGTTGGAAGGGGGACGGGAGGGGATTTTTCTATTATTTCTAACCTCGAGACGCCCTCAAACAACTTCTGTAGACGGTTTGAAATCAAATCAGAGCGCTTTTCGTCTCGACGTAGTTCAGCCTGTTGCTAGGCATTTGTGAGATCATCTGGCTAGGACAGGTTTGGGTTATCGCCCTTAGAACAGAGTGCTAAAGACGAGTAGGTACTCACTTAATGGGTTACTAACTGCATGAAATAAAATCATTAAGACTTCATTTCCATACTGTATAGGTCTAATGAGGCATTTTTATTGTGTACTAGCAGCGCCTCGCGGTTTCACCCGATCCCGTGGGTATATTGGGATCAAAACTATCGTATGTCCTTTCCCGGGACTCAGACTATCTCTATACCAAATTTCATCTTAATCCGTTCAGTGGTTTAGGCGTGAAAAGGTAACATACAGACAGACGAGTTACTTTCGAATTTATAATATTAATATGGATAAGTCTAGTTGACTAACAGTATCTAGGTTGTGGAAGTCAGATAGGCAGTCGCTCCATATAAAATACTGGTATTCAGCTGCATCCGGTTAGACTGGAAGCCGACCGACCCCAACATAGTTGGGAAAAGCCTAGGCAGATGATGAAGTCTAGTTGACTAAATCCGAACTCTCGAAGTAGACGATTTCTAATTACATCATTGCTTGCTAAATACGAGATTTTTGTATGAAATTGACTAGAATTTAGTCGCTTGATTGACATGAGGGCTACTTAAAAATAGTCAGACGTAGGTACAGTCAACAAAAGAGATAAATATACAGGATCGTCGGATATAGTTGAAGTTTAGTAAGAAACCGATGGATATTGTCGACTGAAATTTAATTTGATGAATGAGCTGTTTGTTTTCTATTAATAAAATTAAATTTTATTCAAGAACGTCCATCGGTTTCTTACTAAAATTCAACTATATCCGACGATCCTGCGTACTTATCTCTTTTGTTGACTGTACATAATATGATTTGTGAATGCCATGCAAACCAATGAAGGTTTTTCCTAGGATTTCAAATCAAAAACTCTCACAATAAATCCCAACTGAACAGCTAATAGCGTTGCTAAACAACGAATTAGCTATAAAATTAGTTAATGCAATGATAATAACGTCATATAGCATAGTCAAGGAGCTGCACACGATTGAATTAGCATACGAATAGTCGCTGAATTATACATGTGCATTCGCGTGGGTTTCTCTATGAGCTAAGTTAGCAGCTAGCTATTACCTATTATAGGTTAGAAACTACGTAGTTATTGGGTGTTGTGACGCAATGAGGTAGAGGGCGGGATGAGATTCACTGTGGCTGGGAAGATTGATTGATTGGGTAATCAAAAAATATATCTTACTTTAGTGGATTTGGAACGTAATACCGTCATCATCAGCCAGTGGAAAATGGTTAGAGGCAACTATTTAGTCCAATATGAAGGGAGGAAATTACTGATGATCTGCTTTTTCTCCCAAAATACATGCCGTGGCCTAAATGTATTACAAAGAACTGGTCCTTACTCCCAAACTATAGTTTGGGAGTAAGGACCATTTTTTGTAATAAGTACAATTATATTGTAAGATTTTGACTTTGAGTGTCTGACATATTTTAATGTATTTCTTCTAGTCTATACCTACAAATATATAAAATTTAAGTGTCTGTTTGTAATATTAAAATAACCGCTTTTTACTAAGTGCATATGGATGTATACACGGTACATATACCTAATTTTTTTTTTTAATTTTTTGTCTGTCTGTCTGTCTATTTGTTCCAGCCAATCTCTGAAACGGCTGGGCCGATTTTGACGGGACTTTCACTGGCAGATAGCTGATGTAATAAGGAGTAACTTAAGCTACTTTTATTTTAGAAAAAGAATCAGGGTTCCGCGCAAAAAAATTAAAACGTTTTCCGTCATGCACGCGAACGAAGTCGCGGGCACAGCTAGTGACAAAGAAGTGCTTTTTTTTTGTCTTTCGATTTTCAGCATTTTCCGAAATTAAGAAGGAGTAATGGTATAAATACAGATATAATAATGAAGTTCCAATCATGTATTGTATTCTGCCAACATGTAGGTAGGTATATTACGTAATGCGTTCCAGTTCTAATCAAATATTCATTGGACGTGTGAATACCCTCATTCTCTCTGATAACCGCTTTGATGATATTCAAATTCTGTCCCTAATAACGTCCATGGACATAATATCGACAACTTATAGTCGAGTACGCTGGACAGTTTTACAAATTGATGAAAGAAAGAAAGAAATAAGTTTATTTGACCCAGGTCAAGTACCTATGGCACACAAAATTCACAGAAAAACAAAAAAAAACAGAAAAAAAACTTAAAATAGGATTGTGTACCTCACGAATCACGATGATGACAATTTTAAGTTGTTAAACCAAGAAGGCAGAATGCAAAATTTTGTCCAAACCTTTAGGTATATTAGACCTCGTAATTCCTTTACCACCTGAAGCACAGATAATGTCCTGAAGGTTGAATGCCACTCGTACGTCCTAAAACAATAAGGTCTATTTATCTATGTGACAGTTAAATCATTTCAGCCTTAGTGCTGAAATGATCTAAGACTCGTATAAGTATTTATTTATTTATATATACTTTATTGTACACCACAAAAAAACATAACAAAAAGAATTATCGATCACTAAAAATATACAATGCAATCTAAAAATAATGTGATATATACATGGTGCTCACATATTTACAAATATTGTAAAAGTAGATAATTTTTCTAGAATTTTAACAAGTGTGTGAGTTACTGTAGTCACAGAATGTAGAAAAAAAACGTCAGAAATTAAAAAAAAATATAAATTAATTTAGCAACCAGTTTGACTTTGTCTAGACTCTAGATTGTTTTAAGAATCAGGACCAGCATGTTTCCAAGCATTAAAAAAAGTTATTACACAAGACGACATCACTGACTGATTGACATGCTATTATTCCATTTGACATCAAATCAAATTTTTTCTCATTTTTATAAATGTAACCTTGTTGACATTTGCCATTTCTGTATTATGTATACTTACACACATTTTTACTGTAATTGAAACGATTTGAAAAGAATAGAATACTCTTATGTACACCATATAAATTACAGACATAAATATAGAAACTACAATGGGTGACACAATGGGCGGTCTTATCGCTAAAAGCGATCTTTTAAATCGATCCTTTGGATGGATTAGAAAGAGGATGGATTAGAAAGAGGAAGGACAGACAAATACTGTAGGTAGTCTGTGGTGTACCATTTAATTTGTACATTCCTAATTGTCACTTATTTAGAATTATAATATCTTTAAATTGTGTGAATCAAATAATAATATAATTTGCATGCCCACCTGACGGTGGAACACTGAACTCTTGTAATAAAACATCTTTGCACTAAATACAAATACCCATGTTTGCAAACCAATAAATGATTTGATTTTGATTTGAGGTCGACTAATTCGACTATACCTCCGATAACAGTTTTTAGGGTTCCGTACCCAAAGGGTAAAAACGGGACCCTATTACTAAGACTTCGCTGTCTGTCCATCCGTCTGTCCGTCCGTCTGTCTGTCATCAGGCTGTATCTCAAGAACCGCGATAGCTAGACAGTTGAAATTTTCACAAATTATGTATTGTTGTTGCCGCTATAACAACAATAATAAAAACAAAATAAAATAAATATTTAAGGGGGACTCCCATACAAAAAACGTGATTTTTTTTATATATGTAGTGTTAAATATTGTACGGTGGTACAGAACACTTCGTGTGCGAGTCCGACTCTCACTTGGCCGGTTATTTTTAACAACGCTAGTTAGTTGATGTAACATAATCCAACCAAAATACGAAATAAATACTCAGAAGTAAATAATCACATAATGTCTGTATATCTCTATTAATTTATCTTGGTAACCTGCAATTACTAGAAACAAACTAATTAATGATAACTGTACGGTTATACGTAGTGCCAAAATAATATGTCAATATGACATATAAGTAATTGTTCTATATTGTTCTAGAATGCCTAGAAACTCTGGTCTTACGTGGGCTGGGATCGAATATCATAATGATTGAACGTGATTTATTGGAAAATTATCGAGATACAAGACAAACAAGATTGGGACAAATGGTCGGGAATATAAAGAGGCTAGTTTAAGAGACTTATTTCATGAAGAGCGACTCGAGAGTCTATCGCATTTGGTCTATATGAGATCACTCTAGCTAGACTTTCGCACATCCTTGAAAGCTTAAATCTGAAGTAGGATAATCAGCCTATAATGTTCCCACTGCTGGGACACAGGCCTCCTCTAAGTGAGAGGGAGTGCATGAGCCATAATCCACCACCACGGGTCTAGTGCGTTGGTAGATGCCACATGTCTTTAAAGTTTTTGGTTCTAGGACATGTCGGTTTCCTCACGTTGTTTTCCGTCACCGTTTTGAGAGCAGTGGTGATGAAATAATTTAATCAATGTAAAGCGCCTGTCTGAGTTTGAACCTACGACCTACAACTCGTGTAAGTATTGGCAGTTGCCACTTGGCCTCCACTGCGCCTAAAGTATTTAGATTAATTTTTAGTGTTCTCTAGATCTTTCCTATATTAGGACGATACTAAAAGTCTTTCTTAGGAGTAATGACTTTTCTAGGGCTGGCTGTTCAGCAGGAGTATAATAATTGCATAGTAACACGATTTTGAATTAAGGCAAAGTGTCCTACCACTCCTACCTAGCTTAAATCAGTAGAAGTTCAAAGGATGATATCGTAGAAGTAAATATCAGATTTAAAAAATAATTCTGTCTGTTTTCTAGTCTTTACTTTTAATAATTCAATGGCTTACTAGTTGCTAACCTATCAGCTTAACGGCTACACCCGGGAGTTCCGTTTTGTTTCCCAAAGTCAATAGTGAATGGGGACCCCTACCATTATATTATGGCAAAATGTGCGTTAAATGAACTAGCTGAATAAATGAAGGGATTGATATTACAATATTAACACCATCATTCATCCAGAAATTCGATCCAAAATTGAATAAAATTAAAAATGGCAAACCATCAAAGATCAGATCGATACCCGTCACGTCTGTGGAGTTTCGCTAGTTAATATTATAAGACCTTGTTTAACTTCGAAGGTTAAGGTACGCTTGCCACGGTCGGTTCGTGGATGGGTGACCATCCATTATATAGCGAGACCCCGGCCCCTGGCCTCGGAAAGTTGGTCCCGGTTGTTTATGCGTGCTGGATGTTTCACAATCGGCACAGGTAGTCAGAGGCCCAAAAGTCTAACAATCTTACCAAGGGGTATCGTGTTACCCAGTAACTGGGTTTTGGTGGTCAGATAGGCAGTCGCTCCATGTAAATTACTGGAATTCAGCTGCATCCGGTTATACTGGAAGCTGACCCCAACATAGTTGGAAAAAGGCTGGGCAGATTGATATGAAATGGGGACATGTAGTTTGTATTCTAGCTTCTTTAACCATACAGGCATTATAATTCCGATAAAGGTACGAAAATTAAATTCATAACTCGTGGTAATGACCTACTTTGGGGCCCCAGATTTTCGCAGTCTATAGTTTATATCTTTATACTTAGTGACCCAAATGGCGCAGTGACGGAGCGCTCGCCGTCAGGTCAAGGACATGGGTACGAGTCCCGCATAGTAACAAGGAATTTGTTGGACCATAAAACTATGTTTCATTTATTGATGACATTGAGAGGCTTGGGGGACTTGCCTAGTTTGTGTCTATGATTTATCTAAACTAATATAGGTACATATACCTAATATTATAAAGAGAAAAGATTTGATTTTTTGTATGTTTCTTTGTTACGCTTTCACACTAAAACGGCTGAAGGGATTTGGATGAAATTTGGCACATGGTTATACCATAACCTGCATTAGGACATAGGATACTTTTTATCCCGATATTCTCAAAGGATCGAGACTTATGCGGGTGAAACTGTGGGGTGCAGCAAGTATATGAATATTTTGTAAATTGCTAGAAAAGGTGAGCTGCTAAAATCAGAAAGGTCGCTGGAACAATATGACGCAGAGTGGCCAGAGAGAGACAGGAATGGAAAAGGTTGGAAGAGACTTTTGCCGACTGGTCAACGGACAATACAAAACATAAAAAAAAACGCCAAATACCGAAACTGACGACTACATTTTATGATTGTCCGACCAAGAGGCTAATAATAATAATAATATGCATAAATAACGGTGCCCTCAAGACTAAAATCGGCAGACAGGCGCGACGCGACACTACTAGAACTTTTTTTTAATTTCGCTCCTTCGCGTCGCGCCTGTCTGTAGGAGCCTTAATACAACAACTATAAACCCTCGTTGACACACCGTGATTTATCGCAAATTATTTTCTCATTCAAAAACAAGAAGTCTCGATTAAATAGCGTTAGCTAAAATGGCCACTATTGCCTTTACAATTTCATGACCTTAAACTTTTTAGCTCATTTTTGACCATACATAACACCAATGATCATTTACGCAACGATTTTGCAGTAACGACCGCAATCCAACAGCTGTTTTTCAATGCCGGTTGTGCAACTAGTTGCCGGGTTGTTGGTCGCCTAGCAACCGATGGTGAATCATGGGCCATCGGGGGCAATCGTGGGCCTTCGGCGATGCGATTTGCCATGAGTTTAGAGAGGCGTAGTGATAATGGAGGTTGTTACCTAACTTTATAATGTGCTTCGAGAATATTAGCAAGGGCTCTTAATTTCATGGTCTTTTAAATCTATGTGTGGGGAAAAACTCAATGCTATATGTATAAGGTGTTAAAAATTAACCTGACAAACTTTAAGAGGTGCTTTAGACCATCGAACTGAACAACTTTCACTATGGGACCAACTCTGAAATCAAGAAAATAAATCAGCTGTTTCATACATTTTGGTCAAGTAGGTATTGAACTTTTGCATTAAACAGCTGATTTTTTTTTCGTGATTTCAGAGTTGGTCCCATAGTGAAAGTTGTTCAGTTCGATGGTCTAAAGCACCTCGATTGTCGGGATAATTTTTTAACACTTTGTATACTCAAAATGTTGGCACGTCTTACGTATAATTCATTTTCTGATACATTTTGTATGGAACGGATTACTGATTCTGAGGCGATACGAAATTCGCCGGATCAGCTAGTAATATTATAAATGATACAATGGATGAGAGGATGTGTTCTATACTCTAAGGTGGATACAGGTAGTTCTTGGACTTATTATTGATGAAACAGTTTTCCATCATAGCAAAACCATTCGAAAATCAAATCCTACTTATAACCAAAAATCCCAAAAAATAATTACATCATCATTCTCCTGCCCTTATTCCAATTTATTTATGGTCGGCGCAATATGTCTTTTTCTTCCATACTTCTCTATTAGTCGTCATCTCGGTAGTCAACTCCTTTCTAACCATATCATCATTCACACAGTCCATCCATCGTTTTTTTGGTCTTTTCCTACTCTTATAGCCATCGACATTCATACTCAAAACTTCCCTCACGACATTTTCCTCATTCCTCCGTAACACATGCCCATACCATGTCAACCGATTTTCACACAACCTTTCAGTTACCGGTGCCCAAAAAATAATTACTTAATCCCAACTTGTCCATGCAAATGAAACCTCACTGTCTGAGCAAGTTAAGTACTCTTCAAAGGCCCTCGCGAGTCCCCTCGCTGTAAATATATCAAACAAATATAAAAGGCACCTATGTGTTCTAAATCAGGGACAGACAGACAGACGGTTTTATAGTTATAGAGCAGTAGATTCGACTCCCCTTCGTCTTAGAATAATGTCAGGAGTTATATAAGTGCTCACAGATTTGTATGACAAAATGCGTGAAGGGTCCCGAAATGAGGTTCTAATGGAAAATACTTTTTGGGGACGTCTTTTATTGACATTTTGCCAATGGGACGATTGAATAACGGCTCTATTGTTGCCGTAATATTGATATTGATAAACGAAATAATGGGAGTTTTACCTATAGTGACTTACGGAAAAAGCGTCAGGTTAGCCCGCAAAATTAATTTTTTTTTTACGTGTTTTGCAATTTGCACGTCAATATCAGGTTTTGTGTTGATCTAAATATAATTCGCGGCCGCAACAAATATTTATTTATAGAATTATAGTCATAAACTCATCAATATATTAAGTTATAGTATAATATATTAAGTTCACATTACTCTATTGAATGACTATTTCATGAAGTCATAACGTTTGAGGTCATGCTGATTCTAATTAAAAGACCGTATCAAAATCTACTAAGTTCTGTTCTTTCTTGTCTGTTTATATATGTGTGTACATAAATAGTAAAATAAATAAATAAATAAGTAGCTTTAAGTAATATAGTATTATGTAATTCGTTTCCAAGCAATGTGTCTCTTGTGTTTCACAAGACTTTTAGTAGGTTTATAGGGTTCGAAATCGCCACCAAAAAAAGAAATGGTTCCGCAATTGTTGGATTTAATGAGACAAGTTAATTATTACCTAGATACTTGCTAAATAATTTATTGTTTGTGAAATATCACTTTTTCTCAATTAAAAATGAAATACTCGGCACTGATAAAGAAATAATACTAATTAATGAATGAGAACGGAATTCAACAAATGTTCTGTTTCATTTGCTGGTATGTGAAACTATTAATTGCAATTAATTTTATAATTCTATCACAATGGCTATTTTCTAGAAAGTTAATATATTTATAAGACTATCCATACTTTCTCAGTAGAGCGTTAAGTCCGACTTAGTGTACAGTCAACAAAAAAGATAAGTATGCAGGATCGTCGGATATAGTTGAAGTTTAGGAAGAAGCCGATGGATGTTGTCGACTGAAATTTAGGTTGCGCGGCTACCCGCGAAGCCGCGAGCACTTCGACGACTCAAGTTTCTCAAGCGATACTATGTATTATTGTAATGAAGATAAAGTTTAAAATTATATGACAATGAAACTGCTCGCCGCTTCGCTGCCATCTCGGTGTGATTTGAGCCTTAGGGTCAGCGCAGACAGAGAGGAACGCAGCGGAGAGGATTTTATTAACGCACTTGAAAATAAAATTTAAAATTATTAAAATAAAGTGCATAAATGCTGCGAGGACGCGCGAGCATTTTTTGTCAGGTTCAAGCATTTATGCACTTTGTAGTTGTGATGAGTTGGTTTCAAATATTGGTGATTGGATAACTATCAGCTGGACGATTTTACCGCAGATTAATTGTAATTCACAGAGGGCACTACCGCCGGAACTAGCCGTGCAGGGTTCTAGGAAGAATTAGTGATGACGTGTACCAACTGACCTATGGTTACTCGAATCGAATCTCATAAATCAAAAATGTCAAATTGTTTTTAGTTCGAATATAATTTGATTCGATTCTGAAGAGAGAGAGCCAAAATATACTGAACACGGATTTGAACATAGAGGATCATAAGCGAAGACATTAAAATGTTAACTGGTCCAATTTTGATTTCTGGATTCTTTAATAATAGATACATTTATTGTATAACGGACTGGTGTCCGCAATTCCACGTATTTAGCATATTTTTGTAATAATAATAGAGGTAAATAAGTCTAAAATTCTTATAAATAACGATAATTATTTGAGGAGCTAATTATAATTTCTTAGAAAATTATAATTTTTGATGCACTCCCCAAGTAACACAAAATAGCTTTATAATGGATGGATAACAGAATTTGCATATTTTTAAAGCTTTATAAGAAGTCTAAATTTGGGCATAATAAACCGCTATACAGCTCTAGTAATGCTAATTTGGGCCCCAAATTATACAGACTTAAGTAATAAAATGGCATTTTAGCAGCATTATATTGGTTGTCTACCGGAATGATAAACGCATTATAATGGGCTCTGAAAACAGGTTAAAGCAGTGCGCATATCTTAAATGCGGCTCTTATACAGCTTGTACCATTACAAAGGCAAAATAAAAACATTTTAAAATGTTATTTTGCGAATTTCTGTTATTAATAAAATCTTGTGTAAAAAAGAACATGGTGTGTGAAACTTTCAACAAAAAAATATAAGTGCTACGGGGTAAGTAATTAAACTCTTGTTTTTTGTTCTGTTTGAGTGAATTAAGGTTGCGAGTATCAGTTTACTGTGAAAGTATGTATATATTTGCATCAAATAATTCATGCGCCTTCGATTTAAATAGTTATTTATTACAAAAATACTATAAAAAGATGTGGAATTCTAAAAAAAAATTAAGCTCTTATGAAGAAATCATTAGTTTTAGTCATTATGATACCTGTCTTGAACCGGCCGGTCAATACCATAGGTTGAAGTCATTTTTAAAGCATTATTTACCATAAAATAAAATATTATATATTATCGAAATAGAAAGCAAAATGGCGTAAGAATAATTAAAAACTTTAGGCATTCGCTACATTTCTTGTAATTCTTTTGGCTTGGTAAAAGCATTAAAAAGGATTTTTAAATATGTTCAGGCTGTAGCAGAGCTTGATTAGAGCAGCGTTCATAGAGTTTTTAATGTATATTTTAAAACATTTTAGGGTTCGGTATACACATTTTAAGATTTGATAAAACCTCTGTACCAACATAGGTAGTTTGACAAAACATAGAAGTTAAACGGGTTAATTTCGCAAAATGAATTCCCGCTTTAGTTTGACTTGGTACAGGGTTACTTGTAATTCGACGTATATCCGTCAGGAGCTGATAGGGAGCCAAAATGCAACAAATTGAATCCCACATATGGCCGAAATTAAATAGTTTCGTAGATATTTGAATATTAAGGGTTTTTTGATATATGTAATTACAAATAAAAAAAACTACATATCGAATGGGTACCATTAAAAAATTATATTGCAGCTGGCACTTCTATTAAGCTATGAACATAATTAAAAGTACTTATTCCAACAAAATAATTAAAATGATGAGCGATTTAAGAATAATATCTTACCAATACTTATTTATTTATTACGTCTAAGTAAGTAGGTAACTAATTATTTCGTTTCATTTCAGTATCAAAATGCCTTTTAAAATCATTGAAACAACTGAGAAAGGAAAAATACAGCTTTTCGTCATTCCCAGCAACTGGGAATGGAAAGGTCATCTCCGGTATCCCAAGAAAAGGACCTATTATAAATTAGCCAGAGACGAATATTCAAAACCTCGGCCTGAATGACCAGTTATGTCGTGCAAAGTAAAAAAAAAGAACAGCACTTTCATCTTACAAAGACGCCGAAGAAGAACTTGCAATTATAAATTAAAGCTCTTTTAACGCAATCTGTGTGATGTTTTTCTCAACCACCCATTTTCTTATTTTATTTTGTAATATCACATTTTTTATATAATCGCTACAATGTTCCTCTTCGTTATCTGTAAAACTGCATTGGGATTGGGATTGCTCTGCATGGTAATCGATTTTAAAAACCAGTTCATTTTGTCCATCTGTCATATTTAAAGTTACGGAACCCACCTTATTATTCGGCAATAACACTTGGCTTTGACATAAGCCGGAGCCGCCGTACACGAACTGTAAGAAGCTGGTTATTGGCTGGATTTGATACCGGTATACGACTTATTGCTTGTTAAAATTCTTCTCAGTATACGTTTGTATAGATAAAGGTTATAAAATATTACAATGAAATGCTCTTAAACAGCTGGCATTAAAACAGCACCAATGTACACCGTTAAACAGTTGTGACCCATGCGAAAGGTCGTTATAAAACATGGATCAGTTTTAAAGAATTTTAAAATGCTTTATAATAGCCTAAGCCGTAATTAATGCTTACATACGGCCTACACTTTTGTATAATGCTTACAGCTGTATGAGAAGCTGTACAGAGGCATAAATGATATCTAAAATAAAACCTTTAGCTGCACAAAAGATTGAAAAAGAGGATTATATAGCTTTAGGAACTAGAAAGTTAATAAAATGCTGCTATACAGAAGCAAGACATTGCTAAAACCCTTCAAATTCTCTAATGAAGCTAGAAGAAAATTTCTGGTCACCACTTTTTCCATTATATCGATTTTGTGTTACTTGCATTCTGACTCACATAAAAATGATTAGGTCATCAATTTTATTGTAAACAGCCAAATTCTCGGTAATTCTAGTCTTTAGGTCTGTGTATAATTATTTGAAAATAAAATGATTCCTTTTAGACTGAAATGACAAATCACTCGATTCATTATTCTAAATACACTTTTTATATTTATTTATTTTCCTGTAGTTTATTTTTGATGAACATGTAAAGGAAAATACTTGAGTTTAAATTGCTGATCAAAACAGTTTAAATCGCTAAAGTATATTAATTTTATTTAACCTTTTAACTAAAATAAAGACTAATATAGGTACTGTTTAAAAACGTTATTCAGAAAAAAAGTTAAAGTTTCAAACGGTTTGTTAACGTAATATACGTACGTCAAATAATAACGATTACGTACTCTTTATTATTATTGATGTAAGTAAGGTCATAATTTTGTAATTATATTTGAAACAACGTTTTTTTGGTTTGACGATAGTTAGCGCCATTTTTGACGTACACGCGTGCGTCAAGTTGGCGTGAAACAACCCGTCCTAATACTTTTCCCTCGATTTATACATATATACATGTATAAATTATTATTATTATTTTAAGACTTTTAGCTTTATATACCTACTCGTAATGTTTTTTGTAACTCCACAGTACATTGTATATAATAAAAATTCACAAATAAACCTTACAAAAATAGAATCATTTATGTAAATAATGTCTTGTTTGTAAATAAAAATCGTCAAGTGCGAGGCGGACTCGCACACGAAGGGTTTCATACCACAAAGCAACAAACCCCAAAAAAATCACGTTTCTTGTATATCGGAGACCCTCTTTAATTGTTTACTTTATTTTATTATTTGTTGTTATAACGGCAATAGAAATACACACTGAAAATTTCAGCTGTCTACCTATTTTTATTTATGACATTAGTTTTACTTTTTGTGGCTACAGTAACTCACACACTTGTTAAAATTATATAAAAATAATCTACTTTAACAACAGTTGTAAATATGTGAGCACCATGTATCTATCACATAATTGTTTTACCTGTCATTGCTTTATTTTTACCTTTTGTTGGCAGACTAATTTTTATTCTAGATGCATCGTCTTCACATATAATTATATAATTAATGTACCTATACAGAACTTGTAAAACATTTTAAAAGAGTAACGGTGGAGTTTCTTGCCCATTCTTCTCCATACGAAAACTACCTTTTGGAATGGGCGACTAGAATCAATTTGTTTTACTATAATTTTTAGTGTGCCTAATTGAAATAAATGATTTGACTTTGACTTTATTACGGTTCATGAGATACAGTCCACTGACAGACGGACGGACAGCGGAGGCTGAGTAATGGGGTCCCGTTGGCCACCCTTTGGGTACGGAGGGTACGGAACTCTAAAAACTTATGCAACAATTGGTCGAATTTTATGCAAAAAGAGATCATAGGATTACAACAACGCCCCTAATAGCATTAGGATTGCTCCATGGTATCCCATCAAATACGATTTGGTTTTTCCACATTATTTCCCATGGGAATTTTTGTTGATACGATATACCTACTTATGTGATTGCAAAATACAACTTAACATTAGTAGGAATTAGGTAAGTTTTGCAATAAAATGTTGAGCAATATCTGTTTCATAGGAAATTCGTTGCACACACTTTTCAGTATGCTTCATAATTATTATGTTAGTATTGAAAACTGACCTACGTCACATTATTTAAAATTGTGATTTTTAAAAGTTCTCAACAAGATTGTTTCTCCATTTACTGTCGGTTACCTAAGAAAATTGTTACTGCAGGATGACGTGGGCTTCATAACTTGTTAGAAGATGTTAAAGATTGTCCCCAAAAGCGGAGCTCAGCAACCGCTTGGATTTATAAACAAGGCAGAGACCTACTCAATTCATAAAAACTATACTTAGTTGTTAGTTGAAGAATGACTTTTTATTCCCAATATTTGGTATTTAAAAAAATATGGCTCTGAAAATCGGTGGGTTGCATAATGAAACAGTTTGCAATCTTTTGCCAAAATTATAAATGACTTAATCGTGTTTGCCATACGACGCTTGTTTTATCGTACTTATAAATAAATTATCATAGTGATGTTACTAATAAAAAATTAATCATTATTATGAGACAGAGATATTTTCTATCCTTTTTCTGCTGATACGCCCCCTGTATTTATCTTTCAGCATGATGATGATAGAATAAGCATAGCCACTTAAGTACAGTCAACAAAACAGATAAGTATACAGGATCGTCGGATATAACTGAAGTTTATTAAGAAACCGATGGATGTTCTCGAATAAAATTTAATTTTATTAATAGAAAACAAACAGCTCATTTATCAAATTAAATTTCAGTGGACAAAATCCATTGGTTTCTTACTAAACTTCAACTACTCGTATTTCCGACGACCCTGCATACTTATCTCTTTTGTTGACTGTACCTACATCGACACTGGTAGCAAAAAACCTTTCAGACCGTAAGTAGTTATTTTATTAGTCTTATTAGGTTCCATCCAAAGTAACTATAGACAATGACTTGTATTTTTAATCAGATATCTACTTAGTTTTGATATTTTTTTCTAGAATATCGAAATAACTATGTTTTCGCATTGTTTGCATGCTTCTCAAAAAATGGTGTTAAAAAGAGGTATCAATTACTAAAAAAAGTAATTTAAAAAACTAAAAACCCGACTGCGGTAAAAAACTTAAGTTAAATAAAAAAAAAACTGAAAAGCTAAAAACAAGCCCATTTTAAATAAAAGTTGGAAGCAGGCGGGACCCATTCCATTTTTAATATATTTTCAAACTCAAATGGGGGAGATAAACGGTAGATCATATCAACTGTTATCACCAGTTGTAAGAAATGATTATGGTGAAAGAAGTGGGGTAGGGACAGCCGCACAGGAGGTCTACCACAAGCTCTCAACGCGACCCATTTTAGGACCTAAACTGAACTGTTCTTCTAATTCGTAACATGACTTCAGTTTAACGATTCAGTTTAGGCCGTGCCATTCTGCTGACAGCAATTGTCCCAAACTGAGTGGCAAGTTTTGGTTTCATTCACACTTGTTTGGTACCATGACGTCCATAGAGCAGCTGAAGCGATGCAGTTTAGGAACCTAAACTGAAATGTCTTGTTTTTGAATCGTTTTTAATTAGATCATGGTAGGCCACCAGGTCAATCGATCAGGTTAAGCTACGCTCGGTCTTTGAATGGGTGACCATCTTTACATACCGAGACCCCTCCGAGCCACGGAAAGCACGTTGAGCCGGCTGTCATTCGAGGATCTTTGACGGACGTCAGTAGTCAGAAGCCCGAAAGTCTGACAACCAGTCTTACCAGGGGGTGTCGTATTACTCACTGGGTTGTGGAGGTCAGAAGGCAGTCGCTTCATGTAAAATACTGGTATTCAGCTGCATCCGGTTAGACTGGAAGCCGACCCCAAGATAGTTGGGAAAAGGCTAGGCAGGTGATGAAGTGATGAGGTAGGGAAGCACGAAGTGGACACGTGCAGCCAGGAAGACGTGCCGAAAGGGGACCATTTTGAAATTTGGAAAGCCCTGACAAAAATCCGGATATTTGCAAAAAAAAGTCGAGACATCCTACTTTTTAGTCCTCATTATCTTTTTCGTGGGACGCCCCCCAGCTAGATGAACCGACGACCTTGAGAAAGTGGCTGGGACAGACTGGATGCGGAAGGTGGAGGACAGGGTGTTTTGGCGCTGTCTGACACAGGCCTATGTCCAGCAGTGGACTGCGATAGGTTGAGTTGATTGGTCTTTTTCTATGTTCTAAAAAGATCTCCTATGGTCGAATAGTCAGGACAAACGACATGGCCGAACGAAGTCCGGACGAGCTGCCAAAAGTCAGACATATCAGGAACAATTCGGACGGACAATAACTCTATAAACAGTTAGTAGGTACAGTCAACGGGAGTCCGGAAACCTTTATTTATTTCCGCTACGGCTAGAAAAACCGCAAAAAAGGACTCTGTCAAAGTAAAGTTGTTACAATGGACAAGCAGTTGACGGAAAAGAAAGAAGGGTGACAGGCCATGGAAGTGGCAGCGGTGTGCTTCTTTATACCGGATGATTTTTTTTACCGGTTCCAAATTTTTACATGGTGTTCTACACATGAATATGAACAACTTTCACTATGGGACCAACTCTGAAATCACGAAAAAAAATCAGTTGTTTAATACAAAAGGTCAATACCTACTTGACCAAAATGTAGAGAGTGGAACTCTCTAACTACGTCTGTGTTTCCGAGCGCATACAACCCGAATCTCTTGTGAACAGGCTTCTTCTGGGTAAGCTCACTCCATCGTCGACTTTGTCTCTGTCACCTCTGACCTAGACTAGAGTCAAGAGCAAACCCATTTCAAATTAAAAAAAAAAAAAAACTTATAAGAAACTTTGTCCTCAGAAGATTTTTTTGGGGTCAGTCTTATGGCGTTGGTAACTCTTCGTTAGGGAGAGTGCTGTTCTACGTAGAGCTAGGCTTTTTCATAGCACCTGGGCAGGATATTTCTTATATGCGTTTGTTACTGTAGCATGAAAAAAATGGGAATGGGAATGGGTCTAATTATATTAGTTTTTGAAAAACAGTCTTCTGTTACTAACCTAAACAAGTTTATTTTTGACGGGCAAATCAAACGCGAAAGTAATATCACTATCTTATACATTGCTAAAAATAAAATGATAAGAAGCGTTTTTGGGCGTCTACGTCATCTGAGGGCCAATTCTCGTAATTTTAAAAACGTTCACAGTCCTCAGTCTCAATCTGTCAAAAATACCTCTAATTTTCCTACATTTTGACAAGTTTTTGACATTTGTTTGTCGCTGAGATGAGACTGCGACTAGATTTTGAACCTGAAATTGGCCTGCAGATGTCGTTGTAGTGCGAGAGGCGCTTTTGAACACTCTTGCACTGTTTTGTGACGTCTTGCTTCATAAGTCATCGCCCCAATGTGAAGATAAAGAAGACTTACGTGAGTTTTAGAACGTACGACAAAGCATTTTTGATGGAATCATTTCGGATATTAAGTATAGACAAAATATTTATCGATTCGAAAAAAACAGGCGTGACATTTTTATCGAATTTTAAAACGGAACTTTTTCTTAAAAATAGTGCTTTTGTCCGCTCGATTCTTAATTGCCCTAAAGTGGGACAAACCAATAGTACAGACGCCAAGCACATCAATCTACCCAAAACTGTCAAATTTTCCCAATCAACTTTGAACCTTATGCTTTAGTGATAAAGTTGGAAATCTATTAAAGAAATTTGACAGATTGTAGTAGCTTGATGTGCTGGCGTCTGTACCTACCTAACTAAAAGAACGATTGAACTTCTTTGCCTTTATTTTTTACAGCCTTTTGTGATACGCCCACTATAAAAGCAAACAGAGACACAAAAAGTTGCCCAATCACCCAACTTTAAATGGCGGAGCTCTGTTTGACACCACAGCGACGTTTGTGCCCTTAGACTAACTTTAATTTATGAATCACAACATAAAGTGCTTGAGCATAATATAATACGTAAAATACAAATTATTCAGAACCTCAGTACATTTATTTTGTTAGCTAAAAATCTTAGGAATAGGTATTTTCTTTGAACCACTCTAGACGAATAAATTACCTACTTGAGCGAACATCTAGTTTGCAATAATATTAAAGTTACCTGCGTATTTTATGTCTAACTTTTATTCTAGGTTTTCGTTATGTAAAGATTAATATTATACTGATCTACATTGAGCGCCAGTTCAGGTATCTTCAAGTGGCTAGGGATTGTTTTGCTTGCTTTGTGAACAGATATTTTTCATAACTGTTTTTATGTTTAATGATTTTATTTCTGTAAGTATGTTTGTACAAACACTTTTACACGTCAATCATGTTTTTAAAAACTAGGCGAGGTCGGCGTTTCCTATCTGACTACTCTGAAAAGATAGGCCGAAACAAACTCAGAGGTCAGTCTCTTTTAAAGTCCAGACATAATTTTGGTCAGATCATATGAAGACCATGTAGATTGGTGTCTGGAATTTTCTTTTGAGGAAAGAACCACACAGATTGAGTGGACCTGTCCAGCGAGGGAAAGAGATATGAGATGAGTTCCAATGATACTAACCATAATGAATTTCTGTATTGACTGGATGTTAAGCAAGTTTTTATTTTTTGGCAAATCATCCAATATTCCCTGATCAACAGTCAGGCTTTGGTAACTACAAGAGAAACCCATTTATCAGAGACACAATACCCATACCTACTCGTACAAAAAGGACCTTTCTTCGATTTTAGGCGACGTTGTAAGACTTTTATGTCCTAAAGCATAAAAAACCGGCCAAGTGCGACTCGGACTCGCACACGAAGGGTTCCGTACAATATTTAACACTACATAATTATATAAAAAAATCACGTTTGTTGTATAGGAGCCCCCCTTAATTTAATTTAATTATTTATTTTTAAAGTGAATATACAACTAACTACCTATTCTGTAAATATTTTAAGCGTCTACCTGTTGCCGTTATTAATATCGAGCAAAAAACGGCAAAAAAATAATGTCTGTTGTATGGGAGCCCCCCTTAAATATTTATTTTATTATGTTTTTAGTATTTGTTGTTATAGCGGCAACAGAAATACATCAACTGTGAAAATTTCAACTGTCTAGCTATCACGGTTCATGAGATACAGCCTGGTGACAGACAGACAGACGGACAGTGGAGTCTTAGTAATAGGGTCCCGTTTTTACCCTTTGGGTACGGAACCCTAAAAAGAACAGTCATCTAGGGCATTAAATGACCAGAGCGACTTGGTTTTTTTGGCTGTATCTACCTACTATAAATTGTCCAAACTTGTATTTATCGTTACAATAAAGCAACCAATAATACACCACGACGTAGAACATTGAAAGTGGCAAACAGTTTACTGAAACCTAATTGAAAATCAATTAAGAGAAGTGCAAAAAACATTGGTTACATTTCTTAGAAATTAGTTACTAAAACCGCGCCCACACTGAGTAACATAATGTTGGCTACAAGTATCGCCCAAATTTTTTTTAATTATTGTTTAGCCACTTGTTGAACTGACTCTAAAACTCCCCCTCGCTAACCAAAAGTGCATAGTATATAACATAGCATAATCAGTCTATAAAGTTCCCACTTCTGGGACGCAGGCCTCCTCTCTGTGAGAAGGAGTGGGCCGAAATCCACCACGCGGGCCCAGTGCGGGTTGGTAGGTGACCAAAAATTACTGATACTGAAAGGTAGCGGGCCTTTGTTCATGTATGGATCTTACATATCATCCGATTTTAAAATAAGTGTCCGCAAAATGCTGGCTTCTATAGCTGTTCTTGTAGACTCAACTTTCGCCGCTAATCATATTATTATAAGGCGAGGATTTCTCTCTCACATTATTATTGCAATTAGCATAATCAGCCTATAATTTTTCAACTGCTGGGACGCAGGCATCCTCTCCGTGAGAGAGAGTGGGCTAATACACCACGCGGGCCCAGTGCGGATCTAACATTATTGTTGTAATTATTAGCTCTATATTGTTTACAAGGTAAACGATAAGCTTACTCATAGTTTAATCAATTCGCCAATTAGTAACTCATAAAAAAATGGTTTAACAATAAAACTGCGGCCTACCATTTCATCAAACGCCAATTTGTTGCTCAACTGTCGGTCAACATGTTGCCCAACATTTTGTTGCTCAGTGTTAACCTAGCTTTATTGGTATTGGAGCGTGAATTGGTAACTTGTAAGAATTCCTGCCGTGACTTGGAAATAGTACTAATTAGCAATAGCTAATACTAGTAGAAATAGCTTTTTTAATTAAAAGTTGGTTCTAGAATCTATTACCGTATAATACGTACGTACGTATTTAGTAGTTCACGTACTTATCATTTTAAATTAAGTGGTTTTTTCTCTAATATTTCCCGCTTTCCCGTTTTTTTGCCGCTCGAAATTGAATGAAATCGATTTATATCGATTTTGAAGAACATTTATTTTAAGTAATGTTTGTTTTCGTCTAGTTAGCTCAATTTAGACGAAAACAAACATTACAAATAGTAAATGTTCTTGTATATCGATTTTATTCAATTTTGAGCGGCCATTGTTGTTTACATCTTTGGCAAATTTGGCGCGGCTGGACCTTAGGTATAACTGTAGATTGCAATTTATAAGCGTGTGATGATGAAGTAAATTTTCTATCCTTTTCGGATTAAAAGACCAAAACGTTTGGACTAATATTTTTCAGGAAAACCTACGTACGTGTATGTATGTATATTATAAGTTAATAACCTATTTATGTACTTGTGTACCTATTTTGTTTATAATTCGTTACGATATTTTTAATAGTTTTTTTATCATTGTTCCTCTCAAACAAAGCACTTGCCATCAAATCTCTTCACCACCCTTGGTTGACTGGTACAGAATGCCCAAGACATTAAGCGCGCCTTTGTACCTTTTTTGTGTGCGAAAAGTTATAGATTAATATATCCGGAAAAACAGTTTCGAAAATTGATCAGATTTTAGCCTTATTTGTTCCTTAATGCTCATTTTTAATGCTTCAGCTATGTATTTATATTTAGAACAGGAGCTAAACTTTAATTAAACGCTACCACTTTTATTTTAGAACCATTCTAAAAAAGTGGTTCATAAATGTGTGTGGACACATAATCATAAATAAATTAATAAAAACAGATATCCACACTTCAAAATGGTGGTAATATAAATATTTTATTGTACCTACTGAAGACAGACGGGTAGAAAATAACAAAAGAATCCGTGAGCCGGATTTTTTGTTCTAACTTCAATTTAGGAACATAATTTCATAGACAAATTGAAAATAACAGATGAACAGACGTCATTGAATTTATGATGCGCAGTTTGTTTAATTAAAGAGGTTGCAACTTTGCAAGTGTTGATTCCGATAGTAAAGATGTGAAAAGCTGCAGAAATTATTATGAATGAAAATACAACCTTGAATTTATTATGTAGCCACTACGATGTTTCGTGATCGAGATAATGAGAGCTGATTAAAAAACTAATAGATACATAATAATATGTGTGCTAATGCATGTAATGACGATAAATTGTTGCTATATTATAGTCTCATTCATTTTATTTTTGTATAATTTAAAAGTTTATTATAATATACAACTCAACGTAAATTAAAAAAATAAGAAAATATCGAATGCCTTCTCTACGAAGATCTTATTAGACCTTAATTTTCCTGATCCTAAAACCATTTCCAAGAAAATTCTCCAATTGGAAACTTAACATTAAAAATAAATAAGTTTAACAAGTTCTCGCCATCTGCCCGCTGAGATGCTAAAAAGAACACATCGAAAAAGAAAAAAAAAACATTCGATAACCGTTGCCTGGCAACACGACAACAAGATAAATAAAAAAGTGACAATATTTAAGCAACTGGGCAAGAAGATAATAATTGTGACAAAAGAACTCCATCCGACGGTGAAAATACTAAATAAACCGAAAACGAAAATCGTTGCCTAGTAACAAGATATGTAAGTACTTACTTAAAAAGACCATCGATTAAAAGCAACAATAAGCAACAGGACAAGAACCATCAAATACCAACACTTAACCACCAACATTAATTCCTAAAACCATTGACTCATTCCAAGGCATAAGTTCGAGAAACTTATCGTTTCAGAGCATGCCTGAGTCATTAGTTAAGTTTGTCGCCACTCACTACATAGACATGTCTGGCAACACTGACGTCTACCTGTGTCGCCATTGGTCAAGGTTGGAGGCCTAGCAGAAATGTTACTAGAATAAATGAAGGCAGACTCGAGAAGGTTGTGCGAATTAATGGCAATTTAAGTTGAGCTTCGAGAATATGTGGCTAATGTGCCAATTTCGGACTGGGGTCTATGAAGGTGAAACGTCTGAAGGGCAGATAAAGACATAATTGAAGCTAAAGCTTGAAAGACAACCCTCAAATTCACCTGTGATGGTGTGAAGTTTTCGCATTTTCTTCTGGGGAAAGCGCATGATAAGTGGTTCAGAGTTAGCAACGAGTTCCAAGAACAATAAAATTATAATTTTCTAGAAGTATCATGCGAGGATTGCGTAGGCAATCTAATAACTAGTCGTTGACGAGTGACAGTACCAAAGCAACTCGATTGCGTTTCACTTTAATTTGAAATCTAACACGATAAATTCTTTGTGTTCACTTCAACAATTAGACGCATTCCTGTGAGTCATCCACCCGAGACTCGTATTTTTATTGGCTGTTTGCATTATTATATCTTGACAAAGATATATTTACGCGAAACTGCACGCAATCGGATCTCTATGGAACGGTATATACAGTCGAATTTTGCACCGACGCGGTTTTCGCAAACCTATCGCTGTGGGGCCGACTCGCACTCGAAAGTAAAGCAATAAACGTTTCGAAATCACCTTGGTAGAGACGACGCTGGTGGAAACTATACGCGTCCATCTGACGTCACGCGATATTCAACTAGCAAACATTAAGTGTAATTATTGTAAAATGAAACAAGTAGGCATCCATCGCTTAGCAGCAGATCCAGCTCCTCAAAGCCAGCGCCGCGAAGATTCCTCGCAGAAGCTACTCAAACACGTTTTTGCATCAAAACTTCTCATTTTTGTCCTGAACACACTTTTGCGACATCCTCTGAAAAATTGGCCATCTTAACACAGAACGAACACGGGCCATAAGTCGTACAGGAAAACGGCGTGGCGCCGGTTGGTGGCTGCTGTCGAAAAACATGCGAAAACCAGTTTGAGCTGCTTTTGTTCATATCTTTCGGTGGGGAGTTCGATGACCAATGCAAATGGACGTGCGATTTTAGGTGCGAGGGTGGTGCGAGGGAGGGGCGAGGCGAGGGTGCGGCGGGGAGTGCAGCCTGCAGCGGTCGACAACCGGCGCCGTGATTAACGCGTGACTCACCGCAGCCTTTGTCTCCTCACGGCACGGCTACTCACCTCCTCGCCTGGCCACGTGCTCCGCACCACGTGTCGACACTTCCGACGCGCCCGATGACTACCGCCGACACGGTAAGTGTACTCCAACAAGCGCCTGGAACCATCATCACCAGAGCACCTGATGAAGTACAATGGGCGTGCGGCGGCTGGGCTCCTGGGCGGGCAGGCTGGCTGATGCGGTGGCGGCGGCCGCGCGCGCTACTTCAGGTACCTGACTCGTAAGCACAGCCCGGCGCCGGAGTAGCGCGCGTTGCCGCCGCCTGCTCCTATGTATAGCGCGAGTAAGCCGGAGAGCGTGCGTCTCGGCAAGCGGCCGGGAGTCGACTGCAGCTTGGGGCCGGCGCCGCGTCCCCCGCGCGTCCCCAGACGTCAGCTGACCGCGGCTGCACCGGCCCTGACATTGGCGGGCGCGCCGGCGCGGGGGGCGAGGTCGCTGACCCCGCCCGCGGAAGCCTCCTCGCGAATCTGACGCGACGCGACGCCCCGCGCCCCTCCGCCCCCGCCATCACGCTCTCACATTCACCAAGTTTGGCTGTTGAATGATTTTCGACTTACTGGAAGCTGGGATTTGTTCAGAGCCCTTTTTGTTTGCTGCTTTGTTACATACCCTGAGGAGCTGATTTGGAGTACTTCTTTAAGCAAGCAAGTCAGAAACAGCGGTCGCACGCCCTGATGACAGTTACAGATAAATATTATATCAGATTACTCAGACTTCCAAAGATTAATATTTGTCGTCATAATGTTTTTGTGAAGGTCTTTACTCTTTAGTCACAACAACGTGGTCACAGTTATTCTGGGTAGCCGGTAATTACACTGCTCAGTGACTGGACCTGAAACATGATACACTGGAGGGAAAGTAACCACTCACTGTATTGCCCGTACTACAGTGTTATTGTAAAACAGAACTTGGCACAATGTATGTTAAAGGTACTAAAGGAAGGCCCTTTCGACCTTTTCAGGAGTCAGGGCAAGTGGTCTTGCCTCATCAGGTAGTCGGCCTTTTTAGACCACTAGCAAGCCTAAGAGTAAACTGATGGATATGCAGATGGATATCCTGGAAAACTTGAGGTCTAATAAAGAATTGGAAAGATTAAAGTCCTAGATAGAGACTTTACTACTAGGAGACTGAGAGTTAAGCTGATTCTTACTATAAACGAGAGTTAGATATATTGTCTACTTACGATCTGCGATGCTTTCAGAAGTTTCTGCCAGTAGATATTTCTTCCTCTCCATGGCAAGCATATTATAGCGTGTCACAACCGCGTTTCATGGCCTTATTTTTAAATCCAATTGCCATCAATGTCGGCTACATAATACTAGTTAACTCAATGTTTTTCTTTCCTTTCCACCTACGTCACTTAAAGGCCAAAGATAAGTTATCACAGCTTATCAGCAGGATATCTTAAATCACTAGTTGTAAAAATGATCTGGACATTTTTACGCTGTTCATGAGTCAAATGTCTTAAATTGTTTACTTAAGATTACTTGCTAAAACAGACAAGAACACACCTTTTTGATAATATTTGAATGGCACCTGTATCCATAAAGGAGTGGGCAGAGTTGTGAAGTTCACAGTTCGACAGTAGTGTTTAAATCGGTAGTAGTAGGACATAGAATAGAATACTCTTTATTATGTACACCATAACACCGTAACGGGGTTGTGGAGGTCAGATAGGCAGTGGCTCCATGTAAAATACTGGTATTCAGCTGCATCCGGATAGACTGGAAGCCGACCCCAAGATAGTTGGGAGAAAAGGCTAGGCAGATGATGATGTACACCATAGCACACACATACACATAGTAGTCAGTCTGTTAATTTAAAGGCCTATTCAAACCTAAGCGGTATTCGCTGCCGCTGTGGTAGAGGTACCTACGTACTGCGCGGGTTTCGCTCAGGTATTTAGTATCAAGTTCCGCGGCAAGAGCGACCTGGTGGCCTACCATGATCAAATTAAAAACGATTCAAAAACAAGACATTTCTGTTTAGGTTCCTAAACTGCATAGCTTGAGCTGCTCTATGGACGTCATGGTACCAAACAAGTATGAATGAAACCAAAACTTGCGACTCAGTTTGGGACAATCGCTCTCAGCAGATGGCACGGCCTAAACTGAATCGTTAAACTGACGTCATGGTACGAATTAGAAGAACAGTTCAGTTTAGGTCCTAAAATGGATCGCGTTAAGAGCTTCTGGTAGGCCTCCTGAGCGGTATTCGCTGCCGCCGTGGGTAGAAGTGCATGCCGCGCGGGTTTCGCTCAGGTATTTAGTATCAAGTTCCGCGGCTAGAGCGGAATAGTTGGTGCCATAGTACCGCATAGGTCTGGTATTGTTTACCTTCTTCTATAATAAAAACTTCTTTACCTTCCTGAGCGAAACTCGAACTCGATATTCTACCTACAAGGATAGCGAAATCCGCTTTGGTCTGAACAGTAATATTACCGCATACCCACTCGGTTTTCTCTACCGCAGACGGTAGCGAATACCGCCTTCCTAACGTACAACTCGCTTGAACATGAGAGAAGAAGCAGATAGGAGAACGCTACAGGCCAGTAATACGTGAACTTGTTCTTGAACATGAGATAAGAAGCAGATAAGAGAACGCTACAGGCCAGTAAGACGTGAACTTGTTCTTGAACATGAGAGAAGAAGCAGATAGGAGAACGCTACAGGCCAGTAAGACGTGAACTTGTTCTTTTTTGTGTTTGTGTTCTTTCTCTGCGTCATGTTTACCGAAAATAAACCTATTTTCATTCGTTCGTCTTTCTTTATTTATTTTCTTTCATTCTTGACGAATGTAATCCAGCAGCCAGTTTTTATGATCGCCACGTGATCGCGGAAGGGTCCGGGGAATATGGCAAAACTGGCCTTTATATGTCTGGATATAGAGGCCTGATTGAGCCTAATCAATGTCTTCATCAACATACCGTGGGCGTACATAACAGTTATTTATATAAATAGACAAAGGTACACGAGTACGTAATTACGTATAGCAATGATTCATGATAACCGTATTATACCTACACATAATTATCATTAATTAATTATTTATCATTATTATCATGTTTTTTATAAACATGTCAGCGTGTTGTCAGCCAAATTATTTAAATAATGATAACGTTTGGCTATACGTGGATACAGTTCTGCGGGTTAATTGCATAACACACTAACAGTAGGAGTGGCTTTTATTTTGACAGTTCACTAACATTCATTACGTTATTTCTGTTGTTGAGCAGACAAATTTTTCGAACATTTGAAGCAATGTATTAGGTAATCATATCCTTCAAAATGTTTGAGATTGTGATTGATACGCATTTAGGGTGCAGGTATCCAATTGAGAATAGACCCTTATAAATTCGGGAGTTTGGCACTAGGAATAGCGACTAACTGCATTGTTTTTGTTTTAATTATTTCTCTGGCCTCACGGTTGATTAAAGAAAATACATTGATTTGCACTAAATGTCTCATAATGCATGATAAAGAATAACATTAACTTGATCTGTTCGAGGTCTAGGGCTGGTATTTTCTTTTTTTTGGCCAAAGAATTAACATTGACATTCAAGGTGGCAAAACTCAAACTTTTTCCACTTCTAAGTCGCTGTGACACAAGCACACAAGAAGCTAAGGACATACCTAATCTTTGAGGAGAATAAAAATATATCCACTGGATAAACTTCTAATACAAAAGGCTGATTTTTCAACAGTTTGATAATTTTTATCTTAAGACAATCTTCTCTTTAGCGTGTGCGCTAAAGAGAAGATTTTTTATGAAATGCGTGCATTCAGGATCTCCGAATCTGAATTCCGAATCAGGAAACTGGACGTATGCGGCCAGCCTTAATTTGACATTTTCCATACAAAAGCTGTCAAACCGCCATATTTATTCCTCAGAAAAAAAATCTGACTATTGAAAAATCAGGCTTAAATAGACTGTAAAAATATAATGTCCTAACCTAAAATATGGCGTCGAAAAACTCCTCCGCATCATTGTCCACTAGTAATGTACCCAGACTGGCAGCATTACCACGTTGTATTTGTATTTCAATACTGAGCCGATGCCGATAGCCAAGGTAAGCCAGTCCTTGGTCACGGGAACTGTCAACGAGTCGTTTGGAAAATTCAATGATGCACTTATAGATGCTGAAAAATTTGGTGTAGTGTTGAAAAGCAAAATGCAGATCCCAATAAAAGAAAACCCAAGTAGTAAAACCATTAAAAAAGAAAACATTGGCACTCCGAGAGTGCCGACAGAAGTGACAACAAAACACAAACAGAATACTTTGCCATCACTCACTGACATATCGGATATACATTAAAACCGAGTACATCCCGAGGACAACCGAACACATCCGAAGAAGTGTCGGTTACGGTAATAGTGGCGCTAATTCAATGGTTTTTCCGATCTCAAAAAATGCCCAACGCGCCTAAAGAAGTTTTCACTTCAAAAACCGAGTCCATCGACTCAACCACAGTTATTAATATATATAAAACTTCTTCCACCATTGCACCTTCTTACTGCAACTGAACTGGCTTAACCCCTTCATAAATAGACCGTATAAATAAAGTAAACAGATATTTTAATTGGCAAGTAATCACGGTGAATAATTGGCATTCAATGCTGCCATATAGTGCCGGCAGTTTACTACGACTAGCTTTTAAAAAAAACTGCTGATTACCAGACCAGAACAATTCGAGCAAGCTGTAGTCTCAATTAAAATCAATGTTCCTTTTGAAATTGGTTGTGGGCTGGTGCACTTATTCGTAGTTTTGCTATTAAATTAAGTATAGAGAGAACCGTTTGTAAAGTTACCGGGAATTATTTGGCTTAAATTGATTGGAGTTCCATGTAACTGTTCAGAGGCGGTGACAGCACACAATAAAGCTATCGGCCTGAATGTTGCCAGTAGATGGCGTTGCCTTGCAGTACGTGTCACAGACCCTGTGAGCCTGGGGTGAAGGAAGGTGACACAAGCTGACGTCAGGGGACAAGCGGTAGTCTAACCTTCGTCAAGCTTTTGTTTCAAAAACAAATGCGAACTAACAGAAAATAAAATAACTGTCCCGAGATATTGTAATTATATTATATTAAGAAAGATATTTAAGTTGGTATTATCAGCATATACGAGTAGGTAGGTATCAGCGGGGTAATTACGCAACACACTAATAGTAACAGTGGGTTTCATTTTGACAGTTCAACGACATTCATTGCGTTATTTACGTTGTAGAGCAGACAAATTTTTCGAACATATAAAGCAATGGATTAGCAATATCCTTCTAAATGATTCAGATTGTGATTGATAGTGTGTTACGCATTTGGGGTGTAAGTATCCAATTGAGATTAGACACCCTTTTAAACTCGGAGTTTGGAGTTAATTGCCAAGTCGGATCTGTAACTGTAGTAGGTATGTACGAATAGCGACTAATCCATCTTGAAGTGCGTTAGTTCATCATCTGCCTAGCCTTTTCCCATCTATGTTGGGGTCGGCTTCCAGTCTAACCGGATGCAGCTGAATACCAGTATTTTACATGGAGCGACTGCCTATCTGATCTCCACAACCCAGTTACTGGGTAATACGATACCCCTTGGTAAGACTGGTAGTCAGATTTTCGGCCTTCTGACGACCCGTAACGACTGTCAAAGATCCACGAATGACAGCCGGGACCAACCTTGAAGTGCGTTAGTTATAATTCTGATTTATTCTTTTCTGAAAGGCTTATATTCCACAGTGACCGTTTAAAGATAGACATCACGATTGTCGCAGTAGCTGGGTGTGGTTCGAATCCCGATTGGAACAGATACTTTTATGGTAAAAAAATAGCGCTGATTGGGTGTTTGAGCAAGTAAAAAAATTGTTTGGGAAACGCACCCAAGTTGCACGAGAAATTCACATACCTACCAATTACATACAAAGCATTTTTACTGACTGTACCTTATGTCTTTGAACTTGTTTTGGTATTAGTGTCAACAATGGTATCTGTTCGGAATAGAAAATCAATGTGAGTTGAAACAAATACCAGTGGTAGGTATTAGTTCTTGGTATTAGATCGGAATAAATCGAAGCAACGTATATGAAAAACTTAACCCATTTTTGCATTCGCCACCTAAAACAGGTTGATCTCAATAAAATAAAATGTTATATTTGTATATTTAAACATTGCTTATTGTTAATTTGTGTCCTAAATTTATTTTAATTTTAAGAATTAATTTTATACTTTTTCCTATGCCCTACAGGGTCCATGTAGTGCCTTAGCTTTAAGCCATTGTAACACCTCTACAGCATTATGGAATGCAAATAAATATATGATTACGAATAATATAAAGATATTATAGGAATCATATAAGCCGTGATATGAAGTTAGATTACAAGTTACAACCATCCAAGGTACCGTAGCTAATAAAATTATTTCAATCTTCTAAATTCACAATCTACATACTAAAACGAAGACGTCTTTCCAATCCCAAGTAGTATGTCACCTTATGAAGGACGCAGGGTGAACCTCTGGGTTCACATTGATCAGACAATGCCTCGGAGGGCGCTCCGTTGACCTCAACGTTTTTTCAACCCCAGTCGGAGTGCGTAGACCTTTTCTTAGGGCTTACACTTTTAATTTTTTCAGAAGAAGGACCTATAGAAAGATTGCTAACTTGATTTCTATCAACACTACCTACCACATTGTTATGTCGCGAAGGTACAAAACGACTCCGGTTCTCTCTCTACTATAAGGTTTACAACATGGCACGCATAATCAGCGCATTATATTCCCACTGCAGGGACACAGGCAATTTCACTGTGTGAGGGCGTGGGCCGATGTCACCTGCCTTCGAATTTTTAGTTCTAGGACGTGCCAGTTTCCTCACGATGTTTTCCTTCACCGTTTTGAGAGCAGTGGTGATGAAATAACTTACACAAAGTAAAGTGTTTGTCTGGATTCGAAACTTCGAACCTACGACGGCAACCACCCGCGACTTTGGCTCGTTAGTCGCAGCCAGTTCCACTGGACCACCACTGCTCTGATAACTGTAATTAGGTACCCTTTTTAAATTTATTACCTATTTAATTTCTAAGCTTAAGAAAGTATAAAGGTATAATAGGAAAAAATCATCAGGACACTTGAACAACATTGCTCTGTGTGGATTAGTTTCATATCACCAATCCACACAATGCAAAGTAGATCTTCAATGATAGTTTCTTCTCTGTTTAAGAATAGGCACTTAGGCAGGCCTTATCCAATAGGATAGCTACAGGCTGACAAATTCTTATGATTCAAAACTGAGTGACACACGTCAACGCGTGTCGGTGGCAGCCGTTGACGCGTCGGCGACTGCTGTCGACCACTCAAATACACGAGCGGCACGTTGTCGACGGCTGCAGCTGCCTCTGCATACTACATGTCTTAGCTAGACAAAACGGCTAGATTATGTCTAAGAAAAACAAGGCAACCCTACTTTTAATTTTTGTTCTATTGTAGTCGAATTATGAACACTATTCCTTTTGTCTGTCGAGAGTTATGGGCATAATTTGGTAGGACAATTTGTGTAAAAGGGCTTGTTGCGCCCTCTGTCGTAACCTTACTCTGTAGAGAGGGAGAGGGATAATAAAAGTGAATTATTTAAACTAAATAGTCACATAATAACTGAACCGGTATCCCCTAGAGGGTGCAGGAGGTTAGACGAAAGTCGTTTCATGGAAATACTGTTATTTAATCGAGTTGTTGAGTCTCGAAGCATACTCATAATATACTCACACTTTTAGTGACTGGCTGTGCCCTCGTCGCGACACTTGGTGTGGGTGATCTCTCGGTTCCGGCCGAGGTTCAGTCCATGGTCGGAAGCGAAGACGCTTAGGATGCTATGGCTACTTTTTGCGAGGAGGTGATGCAAGCAAAAGAGGCGGCGGAGAGGGAGAGAGCATACCTCTCATTCCACCCGCACCAGAAGAGCAACCGGGCGTCGAAGGGCGCTTAACGATCTCCGGCCACCATAAGAAGGGGCCTGTGAGCAGCGAAATTGGGGCCGTGTCGTCACTCGAGCAGTCAGGCTCAAAGAGGTGGTACGCAGTATGCGCACCGCGATGGGGCCCGCTAGGCATGGCGGGCTGATATCGGTCGGGGGTGCGGCGAATGTACAGACGCCAGCACATCAACCTACTACAATCTGTCAAGATTTCTGTAATAGATTTTCAACTTTATCGCTAAAGCAAAAGGTTCAATGTTGATTGGGAAAATTTTACAGTTAGGTGTAGGTTGATGTGCTGGCGTCTGTAGGTACAAGTACAGTGGAGTTTTAGTCGGTAGGAGTCCGACATAACCCTCCGTTCTTCCCAGACGGAGGGTATCCATGAGGATTTCCCCACAGAAAAAAAAGGTCGCATGTTTTCCAATTTAATCATAATAATTTTCATTAAATATACACACATCAAAAGTGTCTAGGGATCAACATATATTTTTGCAATAACTTTTCTCCTGATTGATATTAATTAAAATTTTCTTTAAGGATTCATCAAATAAAGTGTTTTCGTTTGTCACAGTAACGATAAACCAAGTCACCTTTGCATTAATAAAGAAATTTGCCATTTTCCTAATAAAGGGATTTTTGACATTTGAACCACTAACACAAAAGTTCGAAAAAAAGACTGAAATAACAGTTTTCTTTAAAATTTTATTGGGTAACTTAAACAATTAATAATCCGTGTTTCTACCGCGAACACTAACAACACAAGAACATCGGTTTGGCATACTCAAAATGAGTTCATCCAAATCACGCTGTGGAATGGCAGCCCATGTTCGTTGCAACAACAAAAAAAGGTCTTCTTGCGACTGGATACCCTCCATATTCGGCAGAGCTCTTCTCTGTAGCATATCCCATGCATGCTCAATCGGGTTCAAGTCTGGCGACTGAGCAGGCCAGGGCAGGACATTGATGTTAGCTGCGGCGAGAGTCTGTCTTACAACTCTTGCGGTGTGCGGTCGTGCATTATCATGCATTAACTGAAATAAGGGACCGATTTGCACTTGTAGAGGAACGATGACGTCTGATACAATCGTCTCAGCATAAATTTGAGCGTTGAGGTTGCCTCTGATCCAAATCAACTCAGTTCTTCCGCCGATCCAAATACCCGCCCATACCATGATGGTTCCACCACTATAAGGATGGACTTCCTGGCAGGATTTTAATCGCTGTTGGCGTCCAGGGGTTCTCCAGTGTCGTATACGTCTTGTATCCGGTCTCATACCAAAACGAGACTCATCAGAAAAGCACACGAAACGCCATTGTTCTTCTGCCCAATTTCTGTGTTCAAGAGCCCATTGATATCGAATCCTACGATTGTGCATTGCTATAGGTGGTACCCGTAGCGGTCTTCGGGAATGAAGGTTCACTTCATGCAAGCGGTTTCTGACTGTTTGGTCGCTAATTAAGTTCCCTGAAGAGTGATGAAGCCTCACGGCTAACATCATGGCGGTTATTGTTGGAGCTCTTCGAGTTAAGATTTGAATGTATCGGTCTTGTCTCCGTGTGGTGCAGCGATACCGTCCTCCATGGCGCTCAGCCACGGTACCAGTGCTTCGGTAACGTGTCCAAAGTCGACTGATAACACTCTGACTTGTATTCAGAGCTAAAGCCACAGTACGTTGCCGGGAACCAGCTTCTATCATTCCCACGGCTCTGAGCATTTCTTCCCTGCTTAAATGACGTCGCCGCTCCATAATAACGTTGGTTTTAATCAGTAGTAGGGAAACAGTAGCACTAATAATGTCTTCAATGCGTTGTATGTTTTTATAGGGAAAATATTGACAGCTGATTTTCATCTTTTACTCGAATTTGATTCACAGTTCCTGATTCAAATTATGAAATGCACCAAAAAGGATCCATATAAATGTATAAAATCATAAATTTATTACAAAGCCACATCTCAATCTCAAGAAATCCGCATAAAAATGCTTGATCCCTAGACACTTTTGATGTGTGTAGATAGACTGGAGGCCTCCCACAATGTGGACCGATGACCAGCACCCTTAATGCGTAATACACTATCAATCTCAATCTGAATCATTTTGCAGGATATTGTTTATCCATTGCTTCATATGATCGAAAAAATTGTCTGCTCAACAACGTAAATAACGCAATGACGAAGGATGTATAATTGTAGAACTGTCAAAATGAAAGCCATTGCTACTGATTGTGTGTTACGCTATTACCGCAGCGGTGAAGGCCGTAGGTATCCGCTGGATGCGAGAAGTACAGAACCGGTCTAAGTGATGGTGTTTGGGGAGGCCTATCTATGTCCAGCAATGGATGTTCTCGTGCCGAAATGATGATGATAGACCGACTCCCTGAAAGTTCAAAAATATTCTGTAAGTAAATGGCCTAATTGAGATAAATGCCTTTACTGATATCAACTAAGTAATCAGTCATCACATTAGTCCGAAAACTTCCACTGCTGAAAATAAAGTCAACATATAAGTAAAGTAGTACACGTAAGTTATAATAATAGCCCTCCAGACCGAATTTCGGCCATGGTGAGCAATCTCAGCGGATACCAGTCTTCGGCGCGGGAGATATTATAGTGCACAAGTGTGTGCGCAGACACAGGTGCACTCTCTCTTCTCTCACTCTCATAATTGGATGGGACGGCAATCCGACATGCCCGGAGAGAGATCAGGCGCAGGGCCAACGGCACAACATGCTTTCCGAGGCACGGAGGTATCACACTGCCAACTTCCATACTCCGGGCTGTTACTGAGAATCAATCAATCTGCCTAGCCTTTTCCCAACTATATTGGGTTCGGCTTCCAGGCTAACCGCATGCAGCTGAATACCAGGATTTTACATGGCCCATCGCATGACCCGACCACACATAAGTAAAAAGATCGCGTAGCACGGAGTGTCGAACATTATCTCCTACAACACATAATCCTACACTGTTCAGACTTTTGGATTACTGAGCCTCTTCTCTCTGAGATGAAATGGGCTGTAGACGCTGTAGATAATCCAACGCACGTGGTCTGTGTTGGACGATGCTGCTAACCAGCTAGCCAGATTCCCATGATCGCCTCATTTACAATACCTACGAGAATAGAAGTTTGGTAGTTTCCTGCAAAGGGAAGCTCAAGCTTGGGAATATACATACTTTGGCTCAATAGCAGTGGTCATTAGCAAATGACCCATGTCTATTGTATCTCGGTAACCAAACTTGTCTATAACACAACAATTTAGTCTTTACTTAGTGAAGGATTTGTATTTTAATGAAGATTTCTCTTAAAATAAAATATAATATGCCTTTGTTGCTGGTTCCACAATGTTTTTTTAAAGTATTACAAATGTTTAAAATTATTTTCTCAAAATATTGGCGTTCGGTGCACCTTTTTTAAACCGCGTCGGCTTGTCTTTCGACAAAGGCCACCTCTAAGGATTTCTATCTCTCTCGGTCTCTCGCCCTCTGAATCCACTCTGGACCTGCTACTCTTTTCACGTCGTATTTCTCTCAATTAACATCAAACAACTGCAAAATTAATACCATTTCAGGGTTAAGTAATCTTATTAATGAGTATTGTTGCAAGTTACAATTACTTTAATAACTAGATCAAATGATAGTCCATATTACATTCATAATTAAGAAAAAACGCTACACTACAAGAGCCAAACGACGATAAAAATAATAAATTCAATCTTTAGAAAGTGTGCACTAATGCAGAGTTGCACTTTCCAGAGTTTTTCAAACCAAACGAATCATTCGGTTAATTGGAAATCGTGCCGCAATAACTACGACACAGACATTTTATTAAGCAAACAATTTGTTTTATATTACGTAGTAATTAAAAACGTCACGCTTACAGTCACTGAAGGTATTGGCAGACGGGTTAAGACGTTCGTACATATTCTATCCACTAAATATAAAGAGACTTGGCCATCCTGTTTCACTCCTCACAACTGTGAAGTAAAACAGGGTGGTGCTCGGTTAGTTTTAATGATAATCTGGCAGTTAGAGCACTTCATGCGGCTAACCTAATTGACTTTTCTTTGGTATTGTTCGACGAGTCGTTGAGCTCCTTACGTTCCGATTTGAGATAACTGACAAATCCGTGCACTGCCTGGACAAGTCCGCTCAAATCTGTATGGTTATTCCCTCAAAAGTTCATCTCAGACATAAATCTGCATGGTTCTCATTATGGCCAGAGTGCCTGACCAAGATTATGTCTGGACTTTACAAGAGACTGACCTCTGAGTTTGTTTCAATCTTTCTTCCCAGAGGATACGTCAGTTAGGATACACCGAGCTCATGTAGTTTTAAAACATAAGTTATTTTTGACATGTAAGTAAGTGTTTTTTTTTTTGTTACTAGGTACGAACTCTTTTGTCAAACGTGATAGTAGTCACAATCCCGTAATATTTAATCTCCAAAATGAGTAACATTATTTTCTTTCATGATAAGGCAAATTCTTATTAGATAAAATGGATTTTTGTTTGCTAATATTTAATAACTTTGCCGCTGCGTTAGGTAGTGAACAGCTGATTATGATAAAATGAATAAACAACAACGTTTTCGTTAACAACACCTTGTTTTATCGGCCACACCTTTGATAATAAGGTACCTACGTTAATGTATTTCAAATAAAAACAGACCTCCAAAAGACTGGAACTTCGGTTAGTTTACTAGCAGTAAACTCCTAGTTTACAAGTCCTCTCTTGTGGTGATGTTCCACAAACGATGGGACACTTGATATCATGTCCTGCGTGTCCTGTCAACGGCATGTTACAGGAACTTATGGACGCTAGTGAAGGCGCCAAACACGTAGCCGAATTCTGGGCAGAGTCCATTTAGATTGACATTGACACGCTAAGAAGTCCTCTCTTCTCTTTTTTAACTCGAAAGATGGATAAACATCAGAATCTATATATGAGAAATTCGTGGTCTCTTTAAGAAACGAATCGAAATCAATGTCTACGTGACTTTTTGAGAGGATGTTATGACCTTGTACCAATATGTTTATTGAAGATCGTGCTGATCTACCTTAAATTTATAGCCCCCACCGGCTATCAATACGAAACACAAGTGTTATTTTATATATGCACGTTCTCAAACAAGGTCAGATTTTAAAGAAATATTAGGCTTGCAAGTATATAAAAAAGTGGTTCAAAACGGCATGACCTTGGGGCCACTGAGTTCGTTGGCCAGTGACGTCAGACAATTAAAGTGATAATGCCCAACGTTTATGCTGTTAATGAGAAATGATAAAATGATTTAAACGTGTGCTGGGGAGAAAAAACAAGTGTTTAGGTTTGATATATACCTAGTTATTGGCAGCTAGGGACTTGGAAGATGATCACTATGCCTGCGACATCAGCCTATAAACATGGGTACCAAATGATGATAAATGATTTTATTTCTGTAAGTAGGTTTGCACAAACACTTTTACACCTCAACGTTACCACAATTGAATATCGCCATATGCAACTAAATAAAAGAACAGCTGAGTGAAGAATAGCTCTTATGACCATGCTTGGCAGACGGTGTTAAGTACTGCAACGGGCAGAAGACGACATGTCTTCTACGTCATCCAAGAAATGGGAGATGGCCCACTCAGATTTTAGCCGGTAAATACGATCTTTAGTATCTTTATGTCAGTTTCAATAACGTCTCATAATGCTATAACACACGAGCGACACGCTTCAACGGCAGTGACAACTGCAGCCATCGATGCGTCGGCGACTGCCGTGGACAACATAGCATTTCGCTCGTGTAGATTGAGCGCCGAACTCAAATATGCGAGCGGCGGAGCGGCACGTTATCGACGACTGCAGTCGCCTCTGCCGTTGATGCCTGTGGCTCGTGTGTAGGTATAATCACTTTTCTAAGAATTTATGAGGTAAGTGTTCTGTCGCACTTCAAAATGACTAGTGGAATAGCTGTGACAATGGTTGACTGGTAGAAAATTGCCTATGGCATTAAGTCCGCCTCTGTACATTTATGTGCTTGAAGTATTAAATAAATAAATAAAACTACTAGATTTTTAAAGAAAATATATTTATTTATGTAGAAGCAAAGATGGTCTGCCATTAACCGCAGGATTATAGCGTAAAGTGAAACCACAATATTTTGATAATAACTCATTTAATGCATTTCATTTATATACTTAGATAAAATATTTACAACTTTTATAATATTCATATTTTATTCATTCATAATAATTATTCATTTGTACATAGGTACTAACATAACATTAAACAATACAAAAAATTACTATTACCTATGTTGTCAATTTTCTAACTAGATGGAAGTGATACGTTGAGCAGGGATTTTTAAATGAGAGACATTATTTGAAGAAAATTAAAACAGCACTTTTTAACAAAAAATTAAAAACATGCGCTACAAATAAATTATTTCTTTATTACTGGAATACGCGTGCGCAAACATAGATCATTAAGGCTCCTGCAGAGGCGCGGCGCGACTCTACTAGTACTTACAATTTCTACGAAAACTTCATGGAAAATGCTCTACCAGAATTGCGTCCTACCGTCGCGTCGCGCCTGATTGCGGTAGCCTTTAAGGGCGAATTCAACCAAACTTTTATAGATAGTTGTCATCTTGCGAATAAAATTTGAATTTCTTGACAGTATTTCCATACAAAAAAGACTGTCACACTTCAATTTTATTCCACGGATAAAAGATATCAAAAGGCCCATTTCCATATTTAAAATGTTCAAAATCTAGTCGCTATTTCATCCCAGCGGCAATCAATGTCAAAAACTTGTCAAATATTTAGGTAAGTAGGTAGGTAGAGGCATTTTTGATAGATTGAGACAGACTTCAGAATTTGGTCAAATCAGCCCTTAATGTCAACCAGCCCCGCCTCTTTTATTCAAAGCGAAAGCGTCAAGGTAACAAACACATGGGCTACCCAGACGCTTTCGCCTTAAACCACCTAGCCAATCGCAGATTCCACAGTAGGTTTACGTAATTTGAAATTATAACTATACCATATTCGACATTTTGCTAATTCCAAAACTTTGTTCAATCTCTCATTGAATATTCCTTCTCTGTATAGTTTCTTTACATTAACACAAACGAAAAAATATTGCGTAAAATTTTATTTACCTAATTTTTTACAAATTACACCTAATATTAAGTATAAAAGTAAACTTTAAATTACCTTATTTACTTATATAATTTTAACTTTAAAACACTATTTGAATCATAGTTTGTTCTTACATTAGTCACATTAGAAATAGGTATTTAATTTATGATTGTACAGAATATCTAAAAGTAAAAAAACACTAGATTCATTTTAAGTTTTTCAAGAAATACAGTACCTTATTTTAATTATTGATATTCGTTAACAAAAAATATATGTACAGAGTGAAACCTGTACATAATATAATTTTACGCAAGATTTCTAAGCTAGAATCATGTGCTGACCGACCACATGTGACTGTTCCTAAATTACCCTAGGCTGATAAAATTTTCGTTTTTCCTAATTATGTTAAATATTAGTGTTTAGGTCGGTTCCCCCCCTAGGGGGAAGAGCCGCACCCCACCCCGTACGACTCTGTAGAGCGCGTCTCCAGACTGGACACTCTCCCACCGATTGTAATGAATTCCCAAGAAGTGTTTTGCATATAGTATTCAGCATGATTTTAGCGTAGAAATTTTACGTCGGTTAAAAAAAAATAGCTGTTTCATATAAAAGTGCAATACCCACGCGGTCAAAATATTACCGCCTATTAATTTCAACGAGGGTTCAGAATCTTGTACTGAACCCATGTTAACAAATTATGCGTCGATGTTCCCGCCATCCACCCGGCACCCTAATCGCGTACCACACTATTGATCTCAATATGAATCATTTTGAAGGATATTGCTAATCCATTGCTTCATATGTTCGCAAAATGTGTCTGCTCAGCAACATAAATAACGCAATGAATGTTGTTGAACTGTCAAAATGAAAACCATTGTTACTGATAGTGTGTTACGCAGTTACCCCGCTGATGTAACATCATAATTTCTTGTCTATACTATTTTAGAATATTACGCTATTTTTCAAAGAACGCCATCTAGCGATGTCAGATGCAACTAATTTGCCATTGCCCTACCGTATTGCAAAATGGCCTCCTACAAAGTTCCACAAAATTAAATTGACATAATTGATGACTATTTCATTATAAATTCACATTTCGCATTTTAAATTAAAATTGAATTTGGATCGTTCTTTAATATAATAAAATCATAAATACTTAACATTATTCTAAAGAGGTATTTATTGAGTGTTGCCATCACCTTGAGGCTAGGAAGAACAACACAACCGGACGAATGTTACCATGCGTAAAATACAGCTAACATACCAACTTCATCATCATCTGCCCGCCTTTTCCCAACAATGTTGGGGTTGGCTTCCAGTCTAACCGGATACAGCTGAATACCAGTACTTACAAGAAGCGACTGCCTATCTGACCTCCACAACCCACCCAGCTAACATACGAGTACCTACTTACATAATTTATTTTTTAACACTTAATTTTATTAAAAGTTCATTAACTCGCTATGTCAATATAGTAAGCTGAAAATAAGTACATACGTAGAATATATAAACCTCATAATGAAACATGCAATAAGATTGCGCAGCAGCGCTGAACTCTTGCGCAAAAGCTACAGGCATTAACCGTTTATAAAATAAAATAAAATGATCGGTAGCACAAAAAATTCATGAGTTCAATTCCCTCATTCAAATAAAATTACATTTTAAAATTGTCATTTGAGAACATGCAATAAAAAATACTACATAGTCGATTGTCACTTATTTGGGTGAAATATCGCCTCTCTATCATTAAAATATACACCGATTCTGAAATACATTCAATTGTCTTAAATCATTCGATTTCCTATAAATAAAGTTTCGTGATAGGTAAAACACAGTCACCATAGGTTTAAAATTACACTAATTATTCTTGAATCACTGTTGTTTAGGCTTGTGTCCCACTGTGCTGGCAGTTTTACCTTCATTTGGTAGTAGACCGTGTTGTACGTGCAGTACTTATAGCACACAAGCTTTGTAGCGACGCCGACGCCGCGAGTTATATATTTTCGCCCGCGCACTGCATACTGTGTACAAACGCGTTAATTGGAACACAGGGCGAATTTTTGAACAGGATAACTATGGAGCTATGAGATAGAAGGATTTGATTTTAGAATTGCATGTAGTTTTTCAAGCGTATAACTGCATTAAAGACTTTTTTTTAAAGGAACGTCTTGGCTAAAATTAAATGAAATGTTTAAAATGGAACATTTTGTTTATAACTATCAAAATGTTGTAACATAGTTTAATAACGCTACTACAAATTGATGAAAATCTATATTTCACGCCAAGCACGCTGCATCCACGCGGCTGCCACGCAGCGTGCACGCATCACGCACTTACCTGTGTGTGTCCTATAGCAGTGCGCGCGCGGCGCTACTGTTGGGGCGGCGCGCGGCGGGGGCGCGGCGTCAGCGTGCCGGCGGCGCCGCGCCCGCGCCCCACCAGCGCAGGCACGCCGCGTCGACGCAGCGGGCACGCGCAGCGCGACGTGATACCTCTTCTAGCACCTCCTAATGGAAATAGGTGATGTGTCAAGATTAGAGCGTTATGTCAACGACTCGTTACAACACACAGGATAATCACACCCTTTAATTGAATGCAAGCAAAACGAACAAAAACGTCGACGCGTCTATCCATTCTATACAAGGCCAGAACGCAGCCATACGAAACTGCTCGCGTATACTTTGTATTGCTATTTTTAAATCTGCGATTACAATGTATACACGAATTTTGCGTACTGCTTGTGTATAGTTTGTAACGTGTACGCGCGCATCCTGGTTCCAAACTATACTACATCACTTACGCCTGACAACAGTTGAGATATAGATTCATAAAATAATATTTTGTTCTGGCTCCTCGCTCCGCTCGACGCGCTCGCTCCTTTGTGTCAGCTAGGTTCTTGATACCCTGGGTGGCTGGTGGTTAATTTGCTGTGCAGTCAGTATTTATGATATGATTGTCGTATTTTTGATGTAAATGAGTAAATAAATGATGGAAATATATTGATAGGTGATTATTTATTTGATGTGCAATTATATCCCGTTTATATATTATGGAATCAGGCGTTACTTTACGGAAATCCATGACATTAAAATGTTATGTGTAATATCTAGTTTTAATTCCGTGTAATATAAACCCAGGCTTGGATGCTGGAAGCAATCTCACCTTCCCACGCTCATGCATATGCAGATGCAAGAAAGGATGATCCACACACACGGAATTAAAACTACATATTACACATAACATTTTAATATCCCGTTTATTTTTACCGCAAAAAATACTAAGAAATCAGACTATGTTTGATATGACCTAAAGTTTATAAAATACGGAGGACATACGGAGTATATAATGTAATATATACGGAGATCCACAAATCAAAATGGCGAGCATGTAACTGCTCGCGTATATATACACGATTAGTCCGTATGCGTACTGGCACTGTATATTATGGAATAAGATAGTTAGTGAGGTCACTAAGTATACGCGAGTATTTGCATAGATTGGAAGACCTTAGTAAAAAAGTGATTTCCAATCCATACGCGATTAGTTTCACGGCCTTGCATTCTGGCCATGTATAGAATGGAAATACGCAACGTCGACCAACCAATAACATAATTGGTGCTTCAGATCAGAGTCAGGCATCAAATACTAGAAATATTAGAAAACTGTCTTAAAAAAACACACGAAAGTCTGCATTCAAAAATACATCTTAAAAACTGACCAAGCAGTACAAAATCTACAACAGTCACTAATTAAAAAAACAAGACAACAACGCACCTGTTTCTTCAGCACAATATGCTTGCCCTTCCAATACTTCATCAGTCCTCGTTCTTGCAACGTAGACACGATATCCGAAGACGCGATAGCCAGGTCTTTGCTAAGGTCCCTGATGCAGAGGGTAGGTCCTGGGGCTGAGCATAGCCGCTTCAGTAAAGCCTCCTTCCAGTAGGATCGGTAGGAGATCAGGCCGAGGTCAGATAGTGGAGTTTCTGGAGACCCAACCTTGCCTTCTTCTTTGGTTAGGAGGTAACCTAGTGGAAGAATGGGATTGCTTAAGACATGATGATTTTTTTGCACATTTCTGGTTATCAAATTCCGAATGTTTTATCGATTGTTTTTTTTATTAATTAGTTTTCAATTCGGTCGACGAGAGATTGCGTTTTTGACACCTGTTCATCATCATCATCATCATTTCAGCCAAAAGACGTCCACTGCTGGACATAGGCCTCCCTAAAGCACCTCCATTCGACCAGTTTTGTGCTTCTCGCATCCAACGAGTTCCTGCGGCCTTCACAAGGTCGTCCGTCCACCTTGTGGGAGGACTTGAGACCTGTTAGTTTCATACAAACGAAAATGTGTTTTTCGAATTTGAGCCGTAGGTAGAAGCTACTAGAATTGTAGCACTGACAGGGTGTCAGGAACGCATTCTCTCGACGGCCGGACTATAAGGCTCGCGTTTGACCACTGTCTCACCTGATATTAAGCGATGATTATTATTATTATTGATTGATTATTTATTTTTATCTTTTTTATATTTAATTGTTATTTCCCAAAACTTTTTGATTATCTATGGAAAACTTCACAGTTCTGTTTAATTTTTGTTCTTTAAATACTAATTGTTTTACTTAAATTATGCACGCTAGATTCACATCTAGTAGATGTCAATCAGAAATATTGTGTTGTAACTGTTTAAATGCTTTTGTGATTGTACATCTGTTTTGTGAATTATAAATACAAAAAAAAAATTAAAAAATGATTTGGTCGCTCGCTTGCCTAGAAGTAACCTAGTCACTTTCGACTTGACGATGTGTATAGTCCACGAAGAAAAAGGGGTATACGATAGTAGGACGTGGGTATCTGTGCGTTTTTGCCGCCCACCATTTTGCGAGAAAGACGTGAGTTTTTAAAGGCATAACGATGAAATCTTCAGCAATGACGTTTTTATTTCCAATTTATGTTTAACCTACCACATTTTAATTTCGTAGATATTCATCCACCACGATCTCCCCCTGTCATAATTTTTCTCCCCCGCGTATAAAATTACTACGGGATGCAACATTCCTATGCGCTGATAGGATTACTCGTCGAATATATCGTTATCCAATTGTTTGTCGAGTTCTTATAGTTAGTTCTTTATTGTCTGTCCACAATAATAAAAATGTTAGCGTCCCAAAAATACGGGTTGATGTGAAAGTTTGTCGAGATGTTTGCTACTAAACCACGCATAAACGGCTGAAAATTTTTGGATGAATTTTGGCACAAAAGTGGACCATTTTTTGGAATAATAGATAGGATAGTTTTTATCCCGGTAAATGACGCATTTCCTTCAGGTTAGGAGAGAAACAGTAGGTAGCAGTGAGTTAAAAATAAATCTTCAAGATTTTTATTACTTACAAGTTAGAAAAGTTAAAGAGGTGAGCGGGTTATTATGACTCGACATTAATGCATTGCGACTCAGTTCGCAACTAAGCTTTCTATGACTTCATAATATAACGTTACCTAGTGACCCTACGTTGACATACACACACACACACACACACACATACATTTTCCCGACATTATTTTTTTTTTACATATTTCCGTGTGTGTGTTTTTTTTACATATTTCTGTGTGTATTAACGATTGAATAAACGAAAGTATCAAAATCAAAAAGTAATTTATTCAAACTAGGCTGAGAATCAGCACTTTTCAAACGTCAAAATTACAAAAGACAGTCCCCCAAAACGTCCGCCCTTCACCACTTCCTAGTGCTTTCGCTGGGGAGAAGAAGTGGCGCAACAAACTCCCCAATATAATAATAATACCAGCCTATTATTGTCCCATACAGAGAAGACATGAGTATGACTCACCACGCTTTCTCAAGACGATTTCAGACTTAACAAATAAATAAAATTGGAGTGTCTGTTTGTAATATTAAAATAACCGCTTTTTACTAAATGCATAATATGGATGTATACACTGTGCATACTCGTATATACCAAAATAATTTTTTTTACAATTTTTGTCTGTCTGTTTGTTCCGGCTAATCTCTGAAACGGCTGGACCGATTTTGACGGGACTTTCACTGGCAGATAGCTGATGTAATAAGGAGTAACTTAGGTTACTTTTATTTTAGAAAAAGAATTAGGGTTCCGCGCAAAAAAATTAAAACGTTTTCCGTCATGCACGCGAACGATGTCGCGGGCACAGCTAGTATTAACTATAAGTCCAGGTATCCTCGCGTTGTTTTATCTTCACAGATGTCAGTAATCCCCAAGGTAAACTCAGGAACTGCATATGAATTTCTCCTAAAACTAAAATATAAGCCGGAAAACTGAATTTGAAAGGTTTTTCTCCTTTCAAATCAACCTCAATAAAGAATGAATTTTAATTTCTCTTTGCACTAAGCCTTCGAAAATTCTAAAGCTAAAATATTTTAAAATAATGCTTATGTCACTTCTGAAATTCTGTTTTTTATAAAAAAAAAATATTAAAATTAAAATTTATTATAAAAAAAAAATTGTATTACTACAAAAGTGCTAGATGTACTAGATGCGAACGAGTACTTCGACGCCTAAGTGTCCTTTGTTTTTTGTTTAATTTATTTGTATAGTAAGTTAGTTAGTGATTTATTTTAGTATCTAGTGTATATAGTTAGCTACAAAAGTAGCTAAATGTATGCAGTAAGCATCTATCATTTAATTAATTTCATAATAGGGTCCTCTAAACCGCAGACAGGCGGGAACTAACGACGTTAAATTAATCGCAGACTGACTTAGCTCCAACAATAAGATTGTTTAATTACGATAAAGAAAAGCCTTCTATTGACGTAATCTTTAGAACTTTATTAAATTCAATTTGAGTCAAAGAGAAGAGCTAAAAATAAATAGAAACTTTGATTTTTTAACCGACTTCAAAAAAGGAGGTTCTGTATTCGACCCGTATGTTTGTATGTCCGCAATTTTCCCAAAAAATAATGAACCAATTTTGATAATTCTTTCATTAATATGATGAAAGTATGAAGTACTTTCAGGAAGGGTTTAGTATATAATACATTAGGTAATTCTTATGTACGAAGTTATATGCATAAATGTATTGCATCTCCGGCATTTCTATGCGAATTTAATGTAAAAGACTATTGACAGCTAACCCTCTAATGATACAGGGCTTTCAAAAATACGTAGAAACACTTTGTTATAGGTACATATATTCTATTTATTTATTTTACCATTTATGTACACACATATATAAACAGACAAGAAAAAAACAGAACAGAAAAATAGGTACAAAGGTGATGCTTATTTCATAAGAAATCTCGTCTAGCATACCTGCGATAGGACAAGAAATAGAGAGATGTAGACAGCGTGTGAAAGAGTAAAGGAGACAAAAAAAACATAAAATCTAAAAAAATAACTTAATAAAACTAAACAAATAATATGAGAATATACTTACATACATACAAATAAACATACATTCTACAATTATTTACAAGCTGAATCTGAACGCCACGCGCTACGATCCCTGTAGTTCACATATCTTTCAAATCATCTGTTTTACAATAGCATCAAACACTTAAGACTTTATTTTATTCATTGGCGAACTTCATACTACCCCAGAATCTATAAGAACGAATGTATAAGAAAATTAATTATCTTCATTATTTATTTTTTTCGTAATTTTTTCCCATGTTTTTATAATTATTCTGCTATTCAGAGAGGAGACAAATCCAACAAATCAAAGATCATAAAAATCGGTCCAGCCGTTCTTGAGTTACAAACGGTGTAACTAACCCGACTTTGTTTTATTTATACATAGATTACATCCATTCCCTTTAGTCTCATAAAATTCAAACTAGCTAACATGATTAGTAATCAAACTCAAAGTTATTCGATTCAAATTTTCTAGGAGCAGTATTAATATTCCATCACTAGTTACAGTTTCAAAATTCAAACTGAGATACACGTTTGAAGTTGTCGGTCAAACTTCATGAATAAAATATTTTACCGATTAATATTCGCGTTACTTCAATCAGCGAGTTTACACCTAAACAATAATTAAGGCACCTATCAAAATACCTCGCGTCTACAACCCGTCAGGGGCGGGCAGGGCTATCGGATTAGAGTAAATCGAATAATTTGTTAGTGTCGGGAAACGTTTTGTAAATTCATAGCCTGTTTTGTAAGGGGTTAATAGAATATGAAATGGGTTTCGGGCATTTTAGGTCTGGTTTAGAGTGGAGCCTGTCAGATACCTGAATACATTTGTTCTTGATTGTTTTGTTTACTTCTGCTGTTGTATTCATTAATTAAGATTTAGATGATTCCTAAGAAAATTGTTAGAATAAATTATTATTAAAGGTCTACTTTTTAATTATTCTGTATTAATAAGTTTAAGTTAGAATTTAAAAATTAGGTACGTGTCTAGCCAATGTAATCAAATCCTTCTAAATGACCCTCTTCATCAAAAACAAGACGGCAAAAAACTCGATTGAAAATTGCCAAAAAACGTGCTCCACCAAAACAGCTTATCCTAGGTTAGTTATCTTACACATGGCAACCCTATTTACGTCTCACAGTGGGCCCGTCGCCCCCGTCACCCCCGTCCTCTGGCTAGACCCGCGGGGGGGTGGGGGAGTCTAGACGGCAGACCGATCCATACTGCAGTGCATCGATCGAGGTCGGGTCGACGGCCGCCGCGCCGCGACGCCCCTACCCCACGGGTCTGGGGGACAAAACAAACCCGCAGTTGGAGGGTTTATCACGTTGACCGCACAGGTGGTGTTATAGGTTTGCGATTTGTAAGAATTACGCATCGGCGGTGTTGACATGGAAGTATAGCCTGCATAGCACGCTATGGGATTTAGTGGAACGGTTTGCTGTATCATTTGATTACTAGCTAGTTTGTTTCTTCAAAAGCGTGACTGTGTCGGCTTTTGAAAGTTTACAACTTACTATTACCAATAAAATGGGTAACTGTAAACATAATGGATGCTATGTGGAATGAGTTAACATCCCGTAATCAAAACTAAGGAACTTTATTTGTAACCATATACACCCAATATAATTGTTTTCACCCCCATAATATTACTAACTACAAAAATTACTATTGAATGTGATATTGAAGCTTCAAAGGCTTCTAAAAATATGACATTCCTCCATAGACAAATAGGCACATAAACCAATCGTCTGTTGCCACGGTAATGACGGGCAATGCCACTGTGACTTTGACATTCGCACTGAACTATTCAACGCGCGTCGCTGAGGGCAATTTGTATGACTTTTTGCGTTATTAAAGGTTAAGCCCTTGTGAATTATGTCCGTCTGGCTAGGGTTGGTACAAAGTTAATGCGGTGTCAGTTTAATGGGATATTTATGAAGTATGACAGCAATAATAATGAGATGTTCGTTTTAGGGGGTCGCTTAATGATGTTATTTTTCTGTTTATTGTTTGTCTGGTACAACCTTCACAAGTTTCAGCGTTCCTATGTTAACCTCTGTAGTTGCTTTTTGTTTTACGCAAAATTACAATGGTTCTTTTTTATGGTTTTGTTTGCGATGGCGGTGGAGGATTAATTTTTGATACTTACTTAATGCATTTTATAATTAAACTAGCTGCTGCCCGCGACGTCGTCTGCGTGAAGGCTCTACAGCACCAAAAATACCTAAGATGCCAGTGTCGCTATAGCATTATAAGTAAACAACTTTTAAAATAGCATTAAAATATAAGTTTTTTTTGCAAGCGAAGCAAGTGAAGAGAGTTATATTGGAATCCTGCTGAGTTCAGTCATAAGATGTGACTGAAGGAAATAGAGAAAATAATGCAGGAATACATTCCAGGACATAACTTTCAGAATGTTTTATACTAATTAAATTATTTCACTAATACCAATGCGTATTGTATACGATGGGGCAGAACTTAATTAAAACACTTTTACTATAAATCCGATTTCATAATTTTTAAGTTTCTTTTCTCGGCAAGAAAATTTACCTCTAAGAGGTCGTTCCCTTCACCCTTCTTTCTTGGTAAAATAAAAAAATAAACAATTAATAATAATGACTGGAGAAGGCAAAGGATAAAGAGAATTGAAAAATTATGGAGAGCGAAACTTTCGCCCAGCAGTGGGACAACAAAAGATTATTTAAAAAAAACTTACTGAAGTCTATGAGCAGTCTGCCGTATCCTTGTCTCTGGTAGGGAGGCAGCGTCAGTATACAGGATACATTGTAATTCAGGAACGAGTTCTTTTCCTGTCACAACAAAATAAACAAACTTCAGTAAATTATACAGGCTGAAATTTTAATCACCGTCTTCCACTTAAGGGGTCATTGTACTCATCATTATGAACAACTTTTACTATGGGACCAAACATGAAATCGCGAAAAAAAATCTGCTGTTCCCTACATTTTGACGAGTTATGCGAACATAATGTAAAAAATAGCTGACTTTTTTTCACGATTTCGGGTTTGGACCCATAGTAAAAGTTGTTCATAATGATGAGTACAATGACCCCTTAAGAGGAAAACGGTGATTATTTTAACCGTGTATAAAACAGGGTGCAAAAATTCAATTAGGTAGATAAACTCCGCAGATGTGATGGGTAACTAAACATAACAAAACAAAGAAAACTACACATCTTTTGTTGATTCGTACAAATACAGGGTGTCCAGTAGCAGATTTCATAGTTTGAACAAATGTAATTTTTGAACGCAACACGTTAGAGTGGCGCGGGGGGCGTCGTTGAAAGCGTAAGCTCTGCAGATTTTTTAGCTACCATGGAGCGGTGGTGTAGAGTGTACCACGCTTTTGCCATCGAGGCGTACATTTCAAGTGCATTTTTTTTACTGAAACACGTCCTCAACTTAGTAGTCGTTACGATATTCGTCGATTACGTGATGGACCATCAACCTTATTTAGTCTTAAGTAGCAAAGTCCAGAGCTACAAGATCAACATTAAACAGCCCCAGACCAGGAGCTTATACCAGCGGTAGCCACGGACGAAAATGTTGAACGTGTTATGGTTTCTGTGACTGAACCTTCCAAACTTACAGGTTATAATACGAAAAAAACTCAAGTTCCATCCGTATAACATTCAAATCGTTCAAAATTTACACGATTCAGTCGCTCTGTAAACACGTTTTTGAAAACATGCGTGCTAGACTTGACGAGTGTGCCAGGCTCGATGGTCAACATTTGGAGAACGTGGTTTTCAAAAAATTAAATTCGCATTTTTTTTTTTAAATAACAATTCTTCGTATTGGAGGTGTAGTTTTTTTTTTACAATATTTCAAACTTTGCATTCCGCCACTGGACACCCTGTATAATAGATACTAAAATTCGAAGACAGGTGACATCTACAAACCCGCACTGGGCCCGCGTGACGGATTACGGCCTATTCTCACTGAGAGGAGGCCTGTGTCCCAGCAGTGGGAGCATTATAGGCTGACTATGTTATGCTACATTTTTTTTCGGGTCAACGGATCTTACGTAGAGTAGGTAAATCTGTTTTTTTTTAATTAGAATTAACTTAATTTCTTTTAAAATAGGGTCATTCACAGACATGTGCATAACACGTGACTGTATGATTATATTTTTCTTTCAAAGTTTGTTTCTATGAAAACTAAGAAAGACTACAACAAAAATAATATTGTGAACTGTAGGTTCTGAGCCACGCACAAGCGCGTCATTGTTCTGCCAATACATACAAATAAGTTTTCTTTAATTCAAATACGGTTTAAAAATAAGTCTCGTTGACGTACGCGGTGACGCACAGACGTACGGCACGGTTATCTGTGTCTATGGCATGAGCGTTTGTTAAAACAGCCAAATACTTAGTTAATGATAATGGGGAATGGTACACCAACGATGTTTTTTTAAGCCAAAGATTTGGTTTTCTGAATGAACGGAATGTGTACGAAACGTTTCTGTGAATTAGAAATAGTAGAAATTTTTAAGCGTTAGGAATTTTGTTTGTAGTAAGATTTGCACATGGTAGGTATGCCGTATGTCACAGGTATTTAAATACTAACAAATACACGCCTTCTTTTATTTTAATAAGTATAGCCTTGCGGCGGATTCACGTGGGAATGTAATTATTAATTAATGTCCTGTGTCCTGTAAAGTTAAGGGTATTACCTTGCCAGCGAAAGCACTAGGAAGTGGCGAAAGGCGGGCGTTTTGGGGGACTGTCATATGTAATTTTGACGTTCGAAAAGTGCTGATTCTCAGCCTAGTTTGAATAAATGACTTTTGATTTTGAATAATAGCATTCATTTTGAAAAATTATTCCACAAGAATGAAATACCAGTATATTCTATGTGTTAATCCTGGTCATGGTCTATATGGGTGCCAAGTTTTCAAATATTTTAAACACTTTATACGTGATTTAGCAACAAAAATATTCACAAACTTTTACATTCATAAGATTTTTTTAAATTATCTATTAATTATCCATAAGATTTTTGTAGGTATCATCAACATTCTCCAGCCCTTATCCCAATTAGTTGTGGTCGGCGCAACATATCTTTTTCTTCCATACTTCTTCATTAGTCGTCATCTCGGTAGTCACCCCCTTTCTAACCATATCATCATTCAGACATAATTTCTATAGGTATATGCATGAAAATAAATAACGTTGTATTGACAAGGATCCGTGCCTCGGAAAGCACGTTAAGCCGTTGGTCCCGGCTGTCATTCGTAGATCTTTGATAGTCGTTACGGGTCGTCAGAAGCCCGAAAGTCTGTCAACCAGTCTTACCAACGGGTATCGTATTACCCAATAACTGGTTTGTGGAGGTTAGATAGGCAGTCGCTCCATGTAAAATACTGGTATTCAGCTGCATCCGGTTAGACTGGAAGCCGACCCCAATATAGTTGGGAAAAGGCTAGGCTGATGACGACGTATTGACAAGGCTTAATGTATGGTGACCACAAACCCCATAACCATAAGTAGATGCCACCGAAGCGACGCAATCAGCCCCAGTATCAAAGTACCAACGTTGTTAACCAGATGATTTTTTCACTACGGCATGGGCAATCTCGTGCTAACACGAGAAAAAAGCGCAGTTATAAAGTAAAGGCAGTTCTTCTCTCAAAACCGTTTATTTTGGGCCTATATTTAGCAGTGGATACAGGTTAAAGTGACGTTCATGATTTATATGTATTCAACTTTGGCCAATGAAGCATTCTGAATAAGTGTTCATTGTTATTCTTAGAGGGCTCTTGAAAGAGACGAACTTACATAGAACGCTTTTCTTGGAAGAGTCTAACCTCTTGTACAAAGCAAGTCTAGTTAGGGAACATTTAGGGAATTAAAACGTGTTAATTGGATTATAGACTCTGAGCCACAGATATAGATAGACCTAGATAACCAAAGTATTATGATTTGTATGAAACACCGACATCATCAAGATTTTTTTTATTATTATGACGTGTAAAAGTGATTCCGATGTCCTATTTACAGAATAAACCATTTTATTTCACATAATAAAAGTTTTATTGTTATTGAGAGCAGTGGTGGCCAAGTGGTACCGGCCGCGACTTACGAGTTGTAGGTCGTAAGTTCGAACCCAGACAGGCGCTTTACTTCGTGTAAATTATTTCATCACCACTGCTCTCAAAACGGTGAAGGAAAACATTGTGAGGAAACCGGCATGTCCTAGAACCAAAAATTCGGAGACATGTGACATCTGCCAACACGCACTGGGCCCGCGTGGTGGATTACGGCCCACTCCCCCTCACCGAGAGGAGCACTGTGTCCCAGCAGTGGGAACATTATAGGCTGATTATGATTGTTATTACGTCGAGGGGCGTCTAGTATCCCGTAAAGTGTTAAAAACCCTATCTTGTTTTCTAATCATTACCTAGGAAGCGGTTTACCACCAGTCAACGCAAACAAGACCAAAAATAACATCCTCCCAGCTACGCAAATACTAACGAAATCAGAGCCAGACGTACCTACGATAACTAATGCACATTTTAAGTTAAAACTTTAAAGTTTCACCTTAAATCTAGACAAAACATCCTCTGTCTGCAGCTTCAGGTCGACGAACTTTAGGGGTAGGCAGGGGGAAGGGGGGACGCGTCGCTTCCCGAAACATTAAAAATAAAGCCTGACCTCTGTGTAAATATTATAAGCTTCTTAGTAAATAAGATGGCGGAGGATATTGGGAGGATCATGGCCCTGCATAGTCTGCTGTGTTTGGCGTGGTAATATTTACTTATTTATCATAAAACGGCCCAAGCCACATTAGTTAAAGACAATAATATAACATAAAGCGATGCGGATGAATGTTTCGACGCTATATTTTAGTTTGTATATAGTTTTAGTTAAGTTAGGATTTAATTTTGTTATTTTTATTAATTAATTAAGTACGTAAAGTAAACAAAGTAAAAAACCAACAACGATATACAACACAATATGTTTAACCATTTGTATATTAACATGTCCTATCTAAGAGAGCCGGATGATCAGGATCTACTCCCTAAACACGAAATCCGTAGTTTCGGCACTTAGCTGTAATTTTCCTATTTTCTTTTAATAAAGGGTCAAGCTCACACGTGGCTTATTCAAGTGTGGGGAAGGGCAAGTGTATGTATCAATAAAATGCAATTTAAAATTTCTAAAAATGTGGGTGTACCAATTTTTTTTTTCGGGAGGAAACCTTCAAAAGGTACCCGACCTCCGGGGATGGAGGTAGGGGAGTGTGGGATTTTTACCTCACTAAAACCACCCCTGTGATCACCATCAGCACATAGGGGTGGTCCCGGTTCTTCTTGAAACACCACGGAATCCCCCCGTGCAACGCCTGCAAGGCACATCTCTGGGGAGACTGTAAAGGTGCCTCCCCTGAGTCTCGCTATGCACGGCAGCACGTGACCACTGTGCCACCATCTTCCCTGGGGTCACTTAGTGGGCGGACAGAGTCCCCAATCTGTGCGCCCGCGACCCCAAAGTCCACCTACCTTGATTGGTAAGTGGGGTTCTGCGTATTAGGCGCCAAGGCGGCTGCCACCCCGATGCCTCCTTCTCCGAGAGTAGGTACAACCCTGCCGAACTTTTCGGGAAAAGCAGGCATAATGTTACGTTGTTCTTTAAATTCCTCCAAAATCGAGCTCATGGTTCCTTTGACCACTTCGTTGATACTAGATACTGCTTATAGCATCCGATAATGAATCCCAAGTTCTGAGTTGTGCTACATGATTACTGACATATGTTTCCACTAACTGGACTGGTTCACTCGAATCTGTGTGCTATAGTTAGCGCCACGAAAGATGATACTTGACCCCGCCTCCCGCACTCTTTCCGCCGCCCCTATGACGTCCGGTCCCGTCCCGCGCTCAGACCTCATACCGCTAAAGAGACCTAAAATCGTGTAGTCCGCAAGTCAAACCACGTGGTGTGTCAAGTATCATCTTTCGTGGCGGTAACTTTACTTTCTTCAAAAGACCACATTTCACATGATCTGACCAAGATTATTTCTGGACTTTAAAAGAGATTGTGACCTGAGTTTGTTTCGGCCTTTCTTCTCAGAGTAGTCAAGTAGGAAACGCCGACTTCACCTAGCTTATTTTTTAAGTGAAAACTTCTTTAGGCGCGTTGGGCATGTTTTGAGATGGGAAAAAACCATTGAACTCGCGACTGTTACCGACACCGCGCTACATTCGGATCTGTTCGGCTGTCTTCGGGATGTACTCGGTTTTAATGTATTTCCGATATGTCAGTGAGTGATGGCAAAGTATTCTGTTTGTGTTTTGTTTATATGACGACTCAAAAAATACACACGTAATTGTTCAAGTTTTCACTTCTGTCGGCATTCCCGGAGCGCCACTGTTTTTTTTTTATTTTTTTTATAATATGACGTGTTAAACTGATTCCGATTAAAAAAATCACCCCGTTTGAACTGAGTCCAAAACCAGCCAGTGAGTAACACATTCAAAATTTATAAAATAACATAGGTATTCAAATCAGCCAACCAAGCCAGGCGTAATTAATCCCGAATTTCCAGCTTCCCTTTACAAATCTCCCATTACCATTCAAATTCCTAATAAAATTTCATATAAAAACATCAGTGGTCCCATACGTGTCTGCGCCGTAATGAATTCTCACAACATAATGGTGGGTACAGCGGCGGCTACCGACGTCTAGACGTCTGCTGCCGCCTGTTTACATCGCTAAATTGTCACTCGGAACCAGGGCTGTGCGTAGAGAACAATAGGATATTGGACTACTATAAAAAATCTACATTTATTAATACTTATTATAAAGATGTTAGTAAAATAGACGACTTGTGAAAGAATCAGTGAAATTAATGAAAAAATGCAGAAGTTACACGCTTTTGAAATGTTTCTGCAATGACCATTTTAGGGTCAATCCCCACTGCAAGAGCAGCGGCCGGCAGCGGCCATTATCCATAGTCATTTGAAGGCAAAGGACGGGCAGCGCGGCGCCGCGAGGCTGCACGAGCCTTCTAGCGACTAGTCAAAAGAGGAAAGTCACTTGGTCTTACGGCCGCTGCGCACCGGTGCTCTTTCAGTGGGGATAGAAACCTTAGAACCCAAAGAAAAATCATATTGATGTAGTAGCACAACTGTGGCTAATGAGACACAATTGAATGTCTATTGCTATAAATCAATTATTGATTTTCCCACAGTTGAGAGTGTAGTATAGATTTGACGCTCGTCAGCGTGTCTGCACGACGGCGAGAAGTTAGCTGCGTCCAGCAACCGCAACACGAAAATGTACAATGGTTTGTTGTCAATACGCGACATTTGTATCGTCGTGCACGAAAAGATTATGTGCGGGTATTTATTTAGAAGTGTACAGAAGAAACTTGAATGTATAGAGAAAAGATTTTACTATCACGGGGCAGCCCTATAACTGAACGTGGGCGGTAACATTGGGGGACCAAAGTACGAAATCAGCCGCCGATATTTGGATGTAACGTAACCATAACCTACCGCTACATACGTATGATTTGTTACCTTTATTGTAGCTCTTTTAGTTAAAACTGAAAGGGTTTCTTTAACAAAAATGTTCTTCTCAGAGTAGTCAGATAGGAAACGCCGACCTCATCTAGTTTTTAAAAATATGATTGACGTGAAGTGTTTGTGCAAACCTACTTACAGAAATAAAAAAAATAAAAAAATGTTAGAGGAAAAGAGATTGGTTTAAGAAGTTATACAAAGTAAGTAATATGTAAATGACCTTGTTTGATAAAAAAATAATAAGAGAAGACACTATAAGAGTAGAAGGGAAAACAAAATAAATGAAATCAAAACAATTCTCTAATTTTTAATATGGCTAGAAAGCAGGAAAAGTTAAAGAACGTCCTCGAATTCTAGATCACTACATCAGTGATAAAAAAAAAACTGTAGCATTTCCAAAAATCGCATTGTACTGCTTATATACATACATAATCAGCCTATAATGTTCCCATTGCTGGGACACAGGCCTCCTCTCTGTGAGAGGGAGTGGGCCGTAGGCCCGTAGTCCACCACTCGGACTCAGTGCGGGTTGGAAGATGTCACATGTCTTCGAAATTTTGGTTCTAGGACATGCCGGTTTCCTCACGATGTTTTCCTTCACCGTATTGAGAGCATTGGTGATGAAATAATTTACACAAAGTAAAGCGCCTGTCTGGATTCGAACCAACGACCTACAACTCGTAAGTCGCGGCCGATACCACTGCGCCACCCCTGCTCCTAGAATATAATATAATAGAATAGAATACTCGTTATTATGTACACCATGACTAACTAAATCGCATTGATCTTATAAATTATTCTTTGCTTATATTTAGAAAAAGCATCGTCGAAGGTTGAGTTATTGGTTGTAGCTAGGCTAGCGTCGCAAATGCAGGAAAATTTACCATTTCCTTATAGAAAAGCGATTCAAAACTAAGTACGGACATATGAATGCTGTTCCATTCACGCTCGCGTTACTTCACAGGGTAGAAACGTATTCAAGTACCGTGAAGCGTGGGCGTAGTGCGTGGGAACGGACGCCAGACGTTGCGTAGACGGCGAGGTATACTTAGACGTGTTCATCTTGATAGTTATAGGTAACTACCAGCGCCCGCGGTTTCACCCGCATAAATTCCAATTCCGTGGGAATATCGGGATAAAAAGTATCCTATGTCCTTTCCCGGGACTGAAACTGTCTCTATACCAAATTTAATCTAAATCGGTTCAGCGGTTTAAGCGTGAAGAGTTAACAGACAGCCAGACACACTTTCGCATTTATAATATTAAGTATGGATGTCCCTACACGTTATGTGTTTGGAACGTCACCACCTGAATTATACTGACGTCATTATCAAAGGCGTAAATGCAGACTCACACGTGGTGAAGAAAGCGTGGCTAATTTCTGAAAATACTTGTCGACCCAAGCCTCGACAAAATTAAAAGCAAGACACGCAACGTAACTAGCTTCATCTTTCTGACTGACCGACTCCTTGACAATTCAAAACTGCCTGATCACATAATTCACATAGGTAATCAGTCTATAATGTTCCCACTGCTGGGACGCAGGCCTTCACTCTGTGAGAGGGAGTGGGCCGTAACTCACCACGCGGGCCCAGTGCGGGTTGGTGGATGTCAATGTCTTCGAATATTTGGTTCTAGGACATGCCAGTTCCCTCACGATGTTTTCCTTCACCGTTTTGAGAGGTGATGAAATAATTTACATAAAGAAGTGCCTGACTGGGTTCGAACCGTAACCGTAACGTAATTGGTTTAAGGGGCTTACAAGACCTAAACGCAAAAAACGCTTGTTTTAGAAACAATAAAAATATATGATCGACTACAGTAAACAAAATCAGAAAAATATATTATATTCTTCAGGATATAGGTATACTAGGTAGATAGTGTGTTGAAAACATAATACAACTAATTTGATACGATAGAAAAAAAACATGAAGATACCTCTAAAAACTTTCTTTTTACAATAAAAACGATACTAATATACATACAATTACAATCATTATGATTTTTTGTCAGATTATTCTACAAGCAACATACTTACTAAAGCACTAGCGTTTTAATTTTTTAGCTCAAACAATACATTTTTTGTAAATAGATAATTGCTTCATATTTTGCAATAAATTACCAGCGTTGTGTCATCGCGCTTCTCTTTCTTTTCTATGCAGTCCGACAAAGACCGCGCTTTAGGTCATGTAGTCGCCTTAATTGAAATAATTTATTTTGAGTTCGAGTTTGTTCTGGAACTGAGTCCAAGACAGTTAGTTCCCCGGGCTTACAAGCAGCACATTCTTCTATTGTTCTACCTCCAACCCAGACAAACTCAGCCCCCCAAAATCCAGCGAACCACTAAAAACGCACAACCCCGTCTAGCCGACAATACGTCGCGTATCCGGATGCTAAGGGCGTTCACCCCGGACAGACGTCTGGGTCTTAAGTCTATGTATACGTTTAAGATGCGAATTTTACAGTGCCGTGTTACGATCGATCAGGGTGTCTACGATGCAGACGCGGGGGGAGGGGGGAGTTGTGAAGTTTCACCTTTTGACCGTCGGGTTGTGTGGATTTTTAATAGTAGATACTGCGATTAATGAGGTTACCTATAGGTACTAAAGTAGTTTTTAATACGGCTTGGATAAAGCATATATTTTTTATAAGTTTCAAGTAAAATGTTGCGTTTCTGTGCTATCAAATAACACCGCTTAAATATAGTATGGCGGGGATAACTTAAGAAATGGAAAATCTTCAAATAAACAAATTAAAAAAAAATATTCTTCTATTGGGCAATAAAGTCCACACATGTATCAAATTCGCAAAAAAAAAAAAACAACCAACAAAAAAGTTACAAACTAAAATAATAGCGAAAACACTACTACAAACTCTGTCATATATCAAAACTTTCATACTAAACAATAAAACGCAATAATACTCCCGACTCTACAGTAAAAAAAAAAACATAGCGCCAGTAAAAGCAACATAAAACATTCATTTATCTCTATATAGAGACCGAGCACTCGACTCTACTACGCCGTAGACTGTCTACGAGCTACGTCACGTAGTTTACGTCGAGTGCTACGACGCTACGCCTGGCGTAGACAGCTGTACGTAGCTTTGCATTTGGCGAACTACGCCTTGCGTTCGAAATCCAACTCTATTACAATTAAGTTAGGGTTTATTTAAAGTTGCATGTGTTGGTATGAATTTTTAATACGCTACGGCGGTGTCAAAGTTAATGAAAATATTTATACAGGCCCATTTACGGTTTTAGTGATTTTCGCGCTTTTGTATATGGATGTTATTTTAAAATGGCGTTCGTTATTTGATTAAGGGCTGATTTCTCCAAGCCAGATAATTTTATCGGAGGAATAATTTTGAATTTTTGACAGCTCCTCCATGCAAAATCTGTGACGTCAATTTTATACCAGGAATTAAAATTATCTGTCGATTGAAAAATCAGCCCTAAATGCACCTAATGGGATAAAGGCTTCAGAAGGCAGTTCATTACTGAAGTTAATAAAACTTATGACAGAATAGAATAGAATACTCTTTATTATGTACACTATGACATATGAAACTTTGTCGTCTGCGAAAATCATCCCAAATCGTCGTAAAACTTGTTCTTTATGTCCGCATTCCATTACCAATAAATGACACGATTTTTAGATACTGATTTATGTTAACAAAATTTTGGATTGAGCCTGGGTATATATGTACCTATTAAATGAAAGATCTGTGAATTTGTAACTACCATAATTATATTATATATTGTTTACATAAAATGCAATTTTTCTCAGTAGAAATAGGCGTTTTAATTCTAGAACATTTCTTTTAAAAATTCCTTAATTTTTCAGTCTCATCATAATGACAAATTTTTTAAAGAGCTATTTAGCCAATCTCAATTCTGTAACAAACTATAGTCCATTTCCGTCACGTTACAAAAGAAGACAACAAAAACAACCTTTCATAGACTTTCGCACATGTAAAGCAACATAGAGCAATACAAAGCAATATAGAGTCCGGTAGAGCACTCCATTCTTTTAATATTCGACCCTCGGGCTATAGCTCTATGTAGAGGTGTCTGTCTGTCTGGCATTTGTAACAGGCGAATTAAATTTTTGATCTGAATCGAAAATAGCGATGGGATGTATCGGGCGGGGATTTTCAGATGGAATAATTTATGACTGAAAATAGAACCTATTAGACTTTGCTAAAGTATGATTGAAGTCTTTAACGTCGCGTGAGGTTAAATAAACTCGTTAGATGTTGCAGGTTTTTTTTTCGGTTTAATTCTATTTTGATACTATTTATAACCAGAGGGGTAATTGCGTAACACACTAACAGTAGCAATGGCTTTCATTCCAACAGTTCAACAATATTAATTGCGTTATTTAACGTTGTTGAGCAGACATATTTTTCGAACATATGAAGCAAGGATTAGCAATATCCTTCAAAATGATTCAGATTCTGTAAAAGCCAAATATAAAACACGCAAGTTTATTTTGAGGAATGAAAATTCACGCGTCGAAATAAAACGCGTCACATTTTTTTTTATGAAAATTTCAGCGAAAAATTCGTAACAATATTCTTTATTTTGAACAAGTAGGTACAACTTCTGTAACCAAACTTGAATACTATCCCCACAAAAAAGGTATGAAACCACACCATGAATGAAATCGTTTAGACCAACCACATAACCAAAACATTAACTACACACAAAATATTAATAATCAAGTTTCTAATTTTCACGTATTGCAGTACCCACTCTCGCACGAAGGGGGCTGCATTTCGGAGGCGTGGCCCCTTCCCCCCCAGGTCGTTGACCCCACAGCTGACGCCGACGCTGAATGGCGGGCATAGTACGAGGGAATTATATACTAAAGTGGTAGTACTATAAAGCAATCAATGTTACTATTTACTAAATAATTATGGTTTGTCTCGTGTTTTGTGTTTGTATGCGGAAAATTGGGAAATGGCTGTTTGATGTGATGGTATTGTAGGTAGGGAACTGAGTGTATTTATTTAAACTTTTCGCACAAAACGGTACAAAGGCTGACTTAATGCCTTAGGCATTCTCTACCAGTCAACCAAGGGTGGTGAAGAGATTAGATGGCAGGTGCTTTGGTTGAGAGGAACAATGATAAAAAAAACTATTAAAACTAGGTATAAAAAATCCATTAATAGGTTATATAAACATACCGTACTATTCTATGTATCAAGGGCTTGTGGCTAAGTAATATCAGCCGCACGGGTCGATCGATCAGGTTAAGCTACGCTTGCCGCGGTTGGTCTGTGGATGGGTGACCATCTTTACATACCGAGACCCCCGTGCCTAGGAAAGCACGTTAAGCCGTTGGTCCCGGTTGTCATTCGTGGATCTTTGACAGTCGTTACGGGTAGTCAGAAACCGAAAGACTGACAACCAGTCTTACCAAGGGGTATCGTATTACCCAGTAACTGGGTTGTGGAGGTCAGATAGGCAGTCGCTCCATGTAAAATACTGATATTCAGCTGCATCCGGTAAGACTGGAAGCCGACACCAACATAGTTGGGAAAAGGCTAGGCAGATGATGAAGTTATAAGATTTTCTAAGTACGTAGTTATGGTTATTAAGTTTTCATTTATTCAAGTGGAAAGAGAGTGGAGGCCTTTGTACAGCAGTCGGACATTAAAGGCTAACAAAAAAAAAAGTTTTTACAATAAACACTAGACCACAGACAATATTTCAACTCCCAAGATTTCGCAGCATCCGATAAAGGTTTCATCTTCGACTGCGGCTTCAAATCAGATTATAGAGAAACGAAGGCTTTATCGTAGATTTGAGCAACATAACGCGCGGGTTTAGCTGGAGATAGGTAAGTACATCTATGTCGGTCTGTCTGGTAGGACACGTATGGATTATTTATGCTCTATCTGAGCGTAAATGGATCCTGTTTATTATAGTATTTTTCTTAGGATATGATATGATTGATGATAACATCGCTCATTTGGAGAAACATCGACGTAAATGTAATTTTTGCCAAAAATTAGTTAAATATGACAAAGTACTTAGAATGCGTATTTACGTTAGGAAAGCGAAGAGGTAAAAATAAAATAAAGTAGCAGTTCCGTCGATTTTTCTCCAAATGAGCGACATAATCAGCCTAAAATGTTCTCACTGCTGGGACACAGGCGTCTGTGAGAGGGAGTTGGCGGTAATCCACCACGCGGGCCCAGTGCGGGTTGGTAGATGTCACGTGTTTTAATTTTTTTTATTCTAGGACATGCCGGTTTCCTCACGATGCAGCGATGTTTTCCTTCACCGTTTCGAGAGCAATGGTGTTAAAATAATTTACACAAAGAAGTGCCTGTCTGGGTTCTGACCTACAAATCATAAGTCTGGAAAGAATAGGATAATTATGATGGACTAGCAGTGCCTCGCGGATTTCACCCGCATAACTGTCGATCCCGTGGGAATATCGGGATAAAAAGTATCCTATGTGTTATTCTGATGTATAAGCTATATTACTGTAAAGTTTCATCAAAATCCATTTGGTAGTTTTTGCGTGAAAGAGTAACAAACATCCATCCATCCTCACCAACTTTCGCGTTTATAATATTAGTAGGATGTTATTATGAGACAATGGTCGCAATCCTACATCGTTAAGCCGTTGGGCCCGGCTGTAATTCTTAATTATAAGCAAGCTTAATTGTTCTTGTTATTATTGTTTGTTTGTTCCAAAAATAGTTACTTTTGCACTCTGCAATTGGCTTTTTGTTTTGATTGTTGTTGTTTTGTTGTCATTATCACGGATTAATTTGTATTGTCAATAGTTAATGTGTGTTGTCTTTGGTCCCTGCCTCCCTGGCCCTGACATTAAGCAATGGACAAATTTGTCAACATTTTATATGCTTGAGTACGAGGCTTTTGACTTCGTTGTATGTGTATTTTTTGTCTTTTTTTATTTGTAATGTGCGTTTTGTTTGTGCCGAATAAACAATTTTTCTTTCATTTCTTTTCTTTCTTAAACCCGTTTTTCTTTACAACTTTGTAAAGAAAAAAGGCCTATTTTGCATAGAGCATGCAAAATAGGCCGTCTTTCTTTTCGTAAATCAATTATATCAATAATCAATTTCAATTTCAAACTTTGTCCTTTTTCTATCGTATAGTATTTTTATCTCACGAAGCGACGCGCGCTTTACTTACATAACATACTTAATCAGCCTATAATGTTCCCACTGTTGGGACACAAGCCTCCTCTCGGTGAGAGGGAGTGGGCCGTTATCCACCACGCGGGCCCAGTGCGGTTTGGCAGATTTCACATGTTTTCGAATTTTTGGTTCTAGGACATGCCGGTTTCCTCACGATGTTTTCCTTCACCGTTTTGAGAGCAGTGGCGCTTTACTTGTGGTAACCAACTTCGCAACACGCTGTGAATGTGTGCGTGAAGACGAGTAGCGTCAGAACATAACTTACACACACACACCCTCACACTTCCGACTTTTTTTTTAGACTAAGTACTACTTACCTTACTGAAATACCCGACAATATGGCAGCCCTCATGGTCGGCATTCGTCATGACGTAGAATAGGAACGGCTCAACATCGTAGTACAGCGTCTTGTGGTCGAGGAAGAACTTCGCTAGTAAGCACAGCTGTTGGCAGTACTGCTTGTGCTTGCGCCCGTCCACTTGCCAAACGCTTAGGTTGTCTTTTCTGTATACCTGCGAAGAAAGTTTGATTGTTAGGTGGCATTGTAGCAATCTGATTGATTGATTTAGAGCAGTGGTGGCCCAGTGGTAATGGACACGACTTACGAGTTCGAACCCAGACAAGCGCTTTCATCATCATTTCAGCCGAAAGACGTCCACTGCTGGACATAGGCATACCTCTACTTCGACCGGTTTTGTGCTTCTCGCATCCAACGAGTTCCTGCGGCTTTCACAAGGTCGTCGGTCCACCTTGTGGGAGGCCTTCCAACGCTACCTCTTTCGGTACGCGGTCGCCACTCCAGAACCTTTCGGCCCCATCGGCCATCAGTTCTGCGAGCAATGTGCCCTGCCCACTGCCACTTAAGTTTGGCAATTTACTTTATGCGACTTTAATTTACTGAGGAGAAGTGATTTTTGACCGGCTGCTTTAGGAGGAGGGTTATTGGATGCAGCTCTATAAGCTTACCTCATCTCCCGGCGGATGTCTCCAAACACACTTGACCTTATGCCTTTGGGCCCCAGTCGCACTCTTGTGATGGTTGAGACAGAACTCGCACACGAACAGCCGAGGCACCCTTGACGCGTCGCCCGGGTACGGAGACTGGTACCATACCTCCATCATGAATTTGCCCATTACTACGTATCTGGAAACAAGACAAATATTTTATTTTTATAAACCCAAAAAAGTAAGATTCCTATACAGAAAGACAGAAAAGTTAAGTTATGTGCAAATACAGATGTAGTATTTTTAACAGAGGGGTATAAGGCTGCGTTTCCACCAGAGATGTGCGAGGATGCGTAGCGAGGGATGTGTGTGAAACAAACCAATAACATCGCTTCATTTTCATAGCTTGAACTAAGTTAGCGTTGTTATTGGTTAGTTTTACACACATTCCTCGCTACGCATCCTCGCTGATCTATGGTGGAAACGCAATCTAACATCCCTCTGTTTTAACAGTTTAATATACTTATTATTACAGTTATGTTTACTTTAATGGCAAAATACGAAAATACAGTGTATTGGAGATTGGACTTTGGGTCGAAAACCGAATCAAGATCAACGGAGCAAAGTTGTAAAACGAACCATGAACTCGATTTTGTAGAAGAGTAAAACTGCATTTTTAGTTCTTTGAAAAAACTCCTAGTTTAAACAGCATTTTAATCTGATCTTTTGTGCAATAAAAACAACTAATAATATACAATACACGCACTGCATTGAGCGATACTAAATATTTGTCGACAATGAGTATTAAATATAGTACCACTAGCTGACCCGGCGAACTTCGTACCGCCTCAGAATTAAATAATGTGACAAAGTTCAGTAGAGACGTGGCGCCATCTATTATCATAATAACGTTATTGTTGTTTTCCTCGGGAACAGCACTTTTATTCGAGATGAAAGGTACCGTATGTCCGTTTCTGTACACCTGACAACGTATAGCAAAATTTCAGGATGATCGGTTCAGTGGTTTAGGCGTGAAAAGGTAACAAACAAACTTACTTTCGCATTTATAATATTAGTTAGGATTGCGGCAAATCAAATATGAAATATATATAACAGATTTACAGTATTTTGAATAGCATACCTCGTGCCCTTATCAGTAGGTATGTCCCCAAGTTCCTCTTCAATCTTGATGGCCGCCAACGCCTGTGCTTCTCTAAACAGTCTCAGGTCATAATCTGGTGCAAATCCTTCAAGTATAGGCTCCCGATCGTCCGAGATCTCTTCGTTACCTGACGCGGCTAGCTTCTCCCGTAACTCTTGGCTGCCTTTCCATTTTGAACGCATGTCCTGGGGAATAAGGTTTATTTTTGAGAAAAAGAATAATATCACACCCGCAAGTGTGGAAGATTCTAAATTGGCACTGGTTCCCTCAATAATTGAGATAGATAAACGCGGAGGGAACTTATGCCAAACTTTATTCCTGAAAAATGTATGGTTGATCTAATCTAACAGTACTTCCGAACCTGGGGTAATTACCCCCGTGGGGGTAACAAAAAACCTAATAAGTAAGACCTAATCTAATAAAATACCTAGTTAAAAAGAAAAAAATTATATATCGCCGCGCGGTAAGAACCGCACGTGGCATCTCTTTCCAGCTATCGTCGCGGTCGCCTCGCCATGTCTGTTTTATCCTGTTACAGCTAACAGAGCTTTAAAAATGCTTACGTTAAAATTGTAAGATTAATGTGAAATTTGTGATCAATAAAGATATTATTTTGTATTTGCTTGTATTGATAACATTTTAAGGTCGGGGTAAAATCAGTTTTCCTAATAGGTCCAGGGGTAACAATATTGAAACGATTAGGAACCACTGATCTAAAAGGTCGGATCGTTGTGACTTTACTCTTACTTTATTAATAACTATCTTCTGCCCGCAACTTCGTCTGCGTGAAATTTTTTGCTCTCCTGACCCATCCCGTCGCATCGCATCGCCTGTCCGCGCTGTTACTTCGTTTTCGCTTAGCGTTCATTCTGGCTTCTTCTTTTTGCGACGCTCCTAAGGGTCTTTCATTTAGAGTCCTTTTCCCATGTAAGTAAACGGATTGGATTCGTGACCGATTGATGGTAATGGGCTCGCCCCCTTACATGGGACTGGCGAAATGTGGGTGAACTACAGGTACCATCGCGGACACTGGCGGTTGACCATTTTCAACCGTGACAAGTGTTCGACCGCCAGTGTCCGCGGTTGTACACCTCTGCCTAACCTTTCTGGGATTACAGGCCCGAAATTTTCCGGGATGGCTGTTTATGAGTCCGAATTAGCACGAATGTCCCGCCGCTGAGTAACCCCCTCACAGAGACAAAACTTCTAAGTTTTGAACTACTACGCTTTGGAGTAGTGCACTTATCATTGCGCGTTTGTCTGAAGTTTCCTCTCTGTTACCTACATACTCTGGTCGCAAAGCGTCATCTGTCAAAGTTTTTGGATTTACATAGAGTTGTTAATCTATGGTTTGTAAATATGGTAATACAAAACAAGGTAAGGCAAGTACTTCCATGGTAGTAACAGTTCTATATTAGATCTCATCATCACGCGTTAGTATTCCCGAAAGTAGCCGATGAATGCCGAAGCGAATACTTTTCTTGGAAAAGTTGTATATTACCTTCACTTTGAGCTGATATGCCCTTTGCTCCAGCGTGGGCATGGCTCTGGGTCGCTGGTGCAGCTGGTGCAAGGCTCTGCGCCTCGCGCCGGCGGCCGCGACTCTCTCCTCCCCAGCCGCCACGCACCAGGCGGCCGTCACGTTGTGGTACAGTGGGCACGCGTCCCAGGTCATGTGCTTGTTGGATTTACCGCCTGGGAACAAATGTGAACGATATTGTAGTAGATTATTCACCACAGGGATAAAGCAGTGTCTTATGTCACGCCAGTTTGAATCCCGAGCGCAACGGAGGATTCTAGCGAGGGAGTTAAGTAAGACTCAAACTCCAACTCAAAGCATTTATTTCAGCTAAACCAATTACAGGCACTTTTGAATTGTCAAGAAGTCGGTCAGTCAGAAAGATGAAGCTAGATGCCCATTCCGAAGACTAGAATAATGAATGCAGCGAGAGATTCAAGCTCGCCCTAAACGAAGCCACTTTTATCCCCGAGGAGAATACTCTATTTTTCAAATTTGCGAGGTAATAAAAGCAATAAGGATTTTTTGTAATAAAATAAAATAAAATTAAGATACCAAATTTCGAATATCATTATTATTGACCACCGGGTTATAATTAAATCCAATACAAAATGATTGCAGGGCGATAAAGACGTACTTTCGGTAAAGTTTGCATGATATGTATAATTTGACATTATCGAGAAGGTGGTGTGAAAACGATATTATTTTCCCTAAAGTCTAGTGGACTAGAACTACATATTAAACGAAGACTAGCCTTCGCCGCAGGAAATGTTATAGTGCTCAAGTGTGTGACACAGGTGCACTCACTCTTCCCTCACTCTCATAGCCCGATGGGACGGCAATCCGACACGACGGGAGAGAGATCAGGCGCAGGACACACGGCGACACGTGCGCGCGAGGCACGGGGATATCACACCGCTAACTTCAAAATTCCGGGCTGTTATTAAGCAATGCCTAATGGAAATATCCAATAACACAGCCCAACCTGGGATTGAAGGAACCCAGGACTCAGCCTTGCGCTTGCGACCATGAGACCGACGGGGCAGTTAGTTTCCAAAAAGCTAGAATTACATATCGTCATATCCTACTTAGTACTTACCAAGATGTCCGCTAGAGTCACAGCCACGTACAGGACATCTTTGTCGCGCCGGCTCCTGCGGGGAGGGGAGTACTACGGGAGACCGCGCGGGGGGGGCGCGGCCTCTGATTGGCTTCTTCATGTCTTTGTTGCTGTTGCTTGTGCTATTGCTTGTACTGTTGCTCGTACTGTTGCTTCTGGAAATTATTTTTTGGGAATAAATTATGGAATTCAAATAAAGTATTGAGCATTCATCATCATCTGCCTAGCCTTTTCCCAACTACAATCTGACCTCCACAACCCAGTTACTGGGTAATACGATACCCCTTGGTAAGACTGGTTGTCAGACTTTCAGGCTTCTGAAACGACCCGTAACGACTGTCAGAGATCCACGAATGACAGCCGGGACCAACGGTTTAACGTGCTTTCCGAGGATTGGAGGGGTCTCGATATGTAAAGATGGTCACCCATCCACAGACCAACCGCTGCAAGCGTAGCTTAACCTGATCGATCGACTTGTGCAGCTATTATTATTTAGCCACGGGCCCCTCGCTGAGTATTGAACATTCTATACACAATTATTATTTATTTAGTGTTGTCTGCAAATTATGGGTGCAGCCAGTCCATTGCGTCAGTTTACGTCACCTCGTATAAGACTTCTCGTATGTCGTATTAAAAATCGTCATAATAACATCTACCGGACCAAGCCACGGTCTGGTACTGGTCAACATATGTATAACAATTGAATTCATTTCTGTACCTATACTTTGGAAATGTCCGTAAAAGATGTTATCGTTATTGATGGATTCATACGTCATTACATTAGTAACATAGCAACAAATAGCTACAACAGAAGAAATTATATCCCCGAAACTTATTATCTATACTAATACTAATAATAAAAATGAAGTTTGTTTGTTTAAACGTGCTAATCTCTAGAACTACCAATCGGATTTCGGATAGTTCTGGTGGCCTACCATGATCTAATTAAAAACGATTCAAAAACAAGACATTTCAGTTTAGGTTCCTAAGCTGCATCGCTTGAGCTGCTCTATGGACGTCATGGTACCAAACAAGTATGAATGAAACCAAAACTTGCGACTCAGTTTGGGACAATCGCCGTCAGCAGATGGCACGGCCTAAACTGAATGGTTAAACTGACGCCATGGTACGAATTAGAAGAACAGTTCACCTCACAGACTAGGTTTGGTTGTGACAGCGGACATTTCCGTTTGGTACAGGGCGCCCAATATTTGATGGCATTGTCCTTTACGCGGACGAAGTCGGGGGCAGAAGCTAGTTATAAATAAAGGCAAAGGTACTTTTAAAAGTCAAATGTTCCAAAGAAATGAGAAGATGAATGCTCAAAAAAACATTCACAGATCAGTCTCTAGCGATGGTTTATCATAGTACAGACGCCAGCACATCAAGCTACCCGACACTGTCAAATTTTCGCAGTCAACATTGAACCTTATGCTTTAGCGATAAAGTTGAAAATCTATTAAACAAATTTGACAGATAGTAGTAGTAGTAGGTTGATGTGCTGGCGTCTGTACAACCCGCAAGAGTTTACTTGAGAGTTCGCTCGGATGACGTAAACGCATGGTACCGAGGCGTCGATGGCGAGAGCGGTAACAGTGCGGGGGTCGGGAGGGGGCGGTAGTCTCAAGTTAACTCTTGCGAATTGTACAGACGCCAGCACATCAACCTACACCTAACTGTCAAATTTTCCCAATCAACATTGAACCTTATACTTTAGCGATAAAGTTGAAAATCTATTACAGAAATCTGACAGATTGTAGTAGGTTGATGTGCTGGCGTCTGTACTTTTGTAAAATTGTGGTGTATTTTCAACAAAAGCCATTAATGAAGAGTGGTTGGGAGACGGGCCAATTTCAAAATTTTGCGTCCTATGAAGAAGAAACCCATTATTCTCCAATCGAAACTACCTTATGGAAGGGGAAACTAGTATCAATTCTAATTTTTTTATAAATTTTGACATTCATAATTATGTGCCTTATTCAAATAAATGTGCTACTGATCAGACCATGCCCCACTTGCTGGAGTGTCCAAAGTGCTATTCACTTGCACCTCGGATGACCTTAATAATGCCACTGATGCCGCAATCAACGAGGAAGAATACAATCGACACGAAAAGAAGAATCCATACTAATCTGTTACCTCTTCACGCTTAAACCGCTGAACCGATTTAGATGAAATTTGTTATAGAGATAGTTTGAGTCCCGGGAAAGGTCATAGGATAGTTTTTAACCCGATATTCCCACGGGAAACTTATGCGGGTGAAACCACGGGGCGCTGCTAGTATTGAAAACTTACGTCTTATCATTGCTCTTATCATCGACGTCGGAGTCAGTATCAGTGTTGGTCCGTCGAGACACGGTCGCCATTCTCGTCACCCGTGCTGCGAGAGCTCTAGTCAGCTTCCTTGGCATAGTAGCTACTGCTGAGTCACCGGAGTCTCCGCTTTTTGATTCCTGGTCGCGAATTTCTTGCTGTAATGTTTTGAAAAACAATAGATTACTAAATATCGATATCGACGCACAAATTATAACCATACATTCAGCACAGCATGATTCTAGATTAGACCCCTAGCAAAGAAATTTGTACAGTTTTCAAAAAAAATCTGCTGTTTCATAGAAAACTGACCTACACGGTCAAAATGTAAGCTTCTTATTTGTTAAAACCAATGAAAAATTTCAACACAGGAGGGGTTCAGAAGCATGTACTGAATCCATGGTAACCCATGGTCCACCCTGTATATTACCAAGCAATAGTAGTATACCACCCTGTATATTAGCAAGAAATAGTAATATACAGGATGGAAAATGGAGAAAATAGTAACAACTGCTTTATGTCTCATATACTTATTTACTCATTACTATATTTTCTGTCTCAAGACAACCTTACCCCAATCCAATAACAATAAATTAAGAGTAATCAAGTAAATGTATGGCACTTTCTTTTAAACTTCATTCATAAATTAGTTTCCAATTTATGTGATTTGTGACTGTAATGCCTACACATAAAGTTAAGTTTTCAATGTTTTTTGTCACTTTCAATCAACTTAATTTGTTTAAGCAAAAATAACCTTTACTAACGGATACTCTACGTTAGTGAAAACCAACCTTAGTAGCACTTGATGGCGGTTTAGTCTTCCCAGTCTTCAACTGCTCCTTAGGAGACGGTGCACTATCACTGTCTGAAGAAACGGACTCAACTGATGACTGACTGGACGTACAGGATGACGCACTCTTGTCCTCAATAGACTTCTTTGGGGGAGGCCCGCTAGGTCTGTTCACGCTTTTACGTTTAGCATTAGAATCAGATTTAGAATTAGAATCATCATTATCAGCACTGTTGTTACGTGTAGTTGCAGGCGAAGTATCTTTTTCAATGCTTGATTTTCTGGAACTGCGTTTCGGTCTTGGTGATTCTTTAGGAGATTTTGTTGTAGAAGATTTACTTTCAGATTCAGATTCAGAACTGTTATCTGGAGAGAATATACTCTTTTTCTTTAACGCTCCCGTATCTGGCTTTGGCGGTGCTTTTGGTATTGTTTTTGGAATGGGCTTAGGTGTTTTTGCGCCAGAAGAGATTCTTTGGACAGTTTTTCCTCTAGCAAGGACCGCAGCAGCGGACTTAGGTTTCGCTGAGATACGTCTCCGGGGAGGTGCTGGTTTTGGGCTTGTGGGTTTGGGTGCGTCATCATCACTTGAAGAGGATACTTTAGCTTTTGAAGGTCTTCTTGGTTTTGGTTCTTCTTTCTTTTTTACTTCTTCTACTTTTTGTGGGGATTTTGGTGCAGGTGTATTGTTGGTGGTGGTGGTTGCTGGGGTGTCGGAGGTTGAAGATTCAGAGTCGGAGCTGCTGGATGCAGACCCTGAGCTGGTGGAGGTGCTTCCACTACTGCTTGAGTCCGACGAAGACCCTGAGCTGCTGTCTGTACTACTGTTGCTTACCTTGAATACAGAAAGAAGTTTAATCCTAACAATCTCCTTTGACAATGATTATAGATTTATTAGTATTTTTTTCTCTATATTAAATTCAGCCTATTGGTGAATTGGGCTGGAAAAAGGCGGGCGTGTCGATCACAAATACAGCTTAAAGGTAATAATCCAGTTTAATAATTGTGAAACATTCACAATAACTCATACAAGTAGAGCTATATTTGGTTAGCTGATATGAGGCTGACTTGATAGGTGTTACTACAAATAAAATGAATTTTAACGGCCACACTAGTTTCTAGTTAGCAACAATAGGTTATTTTAAGAAGTTTACACTCTCTCTTCACTCATAAATATGGTTAACTTTCAATACAAATTGTTACTCACATCCAGGTTCGTCATTTTGGTGTTTTGTGTTTTCAAATGAATGTGTCACCCAATTTCTTGGCACCACAGGATATCTTAAGACGCGACTGTTTATTTAACACTCCATTATTTGTGAAACAAAGACTCTATTTATTTATTTACGAATATTAGAATGAAAAGTACAAAATAGTACAGTACTTGTAACTTTTGACAACTGACAACTAGCACAACAAACGTCATGACAGCACAGAGTAAAAATTTTATTTTATATTCTACAGTTTGGTATTGCCAGTTTTGAAATGTGTACTTGCACATTTATTTTTATTTTATTCTTTATCTAATGTGATCTCGTGAATGTGCAAAATTATATGCATAACATTTAGCTAACTAACTTTTTGTATGGCTTAAAAATTAGTAAAAAATACAAGAACACGGAAGTTGTTCCTAAACTGAATGAAAAGCCTAGTGTCATAAATGTCAGAAAAAAAAAAACAAGTGAACTTATGGCGGGAATTTAACGTCGTTCGCTTTGATTATATAAATAATCAAATGTCGTTCGGTCGTTGGTCTGGCGAACTATTTGTGTTAAAAATTGTAAGTAAAGCATCTATGATGACTCAATTTTGTAACAATGGCAATATAAACGATACATAGTACCTAATGTTTGAACCAACACTAGTTCAATTTCCATAATTTCCGGAATTGAACATAATTATTTAACCAGTAACACAATCGGCAATTATCATACAAACTTACAGCCAAGTCTCGATTTAAATACAATGGAAATGTTTAACCTCTCGAATGTCTTATGTTACACAGTGCGACAACAACAACAATAAAACACCTGTCCTAGACAAATATTCCAATCCCCAATCCATACACATCCATTGTGGTTGGTAACTGTTGAACGGTTGCCAACCACAGTTGAAATATACCTCTTACTCTTCAAATAACAACCCGGCAATGTTGTTTGAAGAATTTATTATGACATTACCTACCTGCTTCTTGGTACGAGTCAATCTCAATACATGAAGAGCTTTACTACATTTTAACGTAGACAACTAGATACATGAAAATGTAGTCCAAAGTGGTCGCCGGTCGGGGTACTATCCTACAATTTTTGACATGACATCCAACTCCTCGGGGATGAAGGCAGACCATACACGCGCACTGCATGTCTCCTTGTCAGCTGAAGATAGAGATGTCGTGGGTTTAAGGCCTCCCACAAGGTGGACCGACGACCTTGTGAAGGCCGCAGGAACCCGTTGGATGCGAGAAGCACAGAACCGGTCGAAGTGGAGGTGCTTGGGGGAGGCCTATGTTCAGCAGTGGACGTCTTTCGGCTGAAATGATGATGATGAGCAGTAGGCACCTACTTATTTTTCAATTTTCCTAAAAGAGAAAACCAGAGGGGCAATTCTCGTAATTTTAAGAACGTTCACATTCTGATCTGTCTCAATCTGTCTAATATTCCTACACAGTTTTGACAAGTTTTTGACGTTAAGTTTGTCGCCAAGATTAGACTGCGACTAGAGTTTGAACAATTTAATTTACGAGGTTCTGTTCTCAATTCACGGATAAATTATAGAGGGAATAAATAGAAATTATTTTTGTTTGGTAAAACCTACTTACTTAATTTAAATACACAATTAATTGTTAACATTTCAGATGGTCAAAGCTTTGACTTCATCGTAGTGGGAGCCGGTTCAGCAGGATGTGTGCTTGCCAACATACCTACTCACTGAGATCTCTGACTGGAAAGTTCTGCTCATCGAAGCTGGTGGAGATCCACATATTGCGTCAAATGTAAGTAGAAATATTTTTATTTTGTTACGTAAATAATAATAATCGTTTATTTAAGGTATTTACAAAATACCAACTCCGAAATCACGAAAAAAAAAACTGTTGTTTCATACATTTTTGTCAATCAAGTAAGTAGGTAAGTAATGAACTTTTGTATTAAACAGCAGATTTTTTTTCGTGATTTCATAGTTGGCCCCATAGTGAGAGTTGTTCATATTCATGGGTAGAACACCCTGTGAAAATTTGGAATCGATAAAAAAAATAATCTGTATAAACTACGTCGTCGTATAATCTTGGTCACAACGCCCCCAGACGTAATAACAATAAAACTCCTATAGTGTAATTTCAGTTTTTTATTGCGTTGACTTAGACGCTTGATGATTTTTTAGAGTTCCAAGGGACCAACGTAGGTATTTGATATTTATTTCTAACCATAGATTTCTAACAGATGCCTCCTCATGGCGCTATGTGCCCACATTTGTCAATCCTGCAGGCCTTATATCTAACTAGCTGTGCCCGCGACTTCGTTTGCGTGGATGTCGGAAAACAATAGTCTCGCTTAGGAAAGGTGTAATTGCCACTCCTTCATAGAAAAGGAAGAGTCTTCCGATCTTGCCTGGTAACGCTTCCCTTACCTGGGGTTCTCTACCACAGCCCTTTCGACTGCAGTCACTGCGTCTTCATGGTTCATAATGACAATCCGACGAAGTGTCACTTTGATTTTTGAAAATAAATAAAAATAAAAGCGCCTGCATGAGGCTGATTATATGACCAAACAGCCATATGTGAATTTTATTTTGCGTCTGTTTTAGAATACACTTGTAAAATAATACCACCATTTTATCTAAAGTATATCTGAGATAAGTAGGTGAAGTTTGAAGTTAGTTTTTCTAAGTGTTGGTTTCTTCTCTGCGGTAAAGGGGTTTGAGTAATTTTGTATGAACCAGTGGCATGATTTTTTTTTTGAGCGGCCACGTAGTTTATTGTTGCTAACGTATAGTGGTATATATAATAATAATGACTCTTAAAAGAATTTTGCCCTAAGTAATATCGGAGCTGAAATATATGATATCGAAGTAGGTAGAATTTCAACATCATGTCGTCGAAATAAAGACGGAACCCCGTATATGTATTGTGAACAAATACAGCACGTATGACACAATACATACATTCATAAACTTACGCATGTTATTGGAGGAGTATGTATGGCATTCATCATTCTCCTGCCCTTATCCCATTATTATAAGATAATTAAATAAAAAACAATAATACTACAAAATCACTATATTTTTACACAAACTTTAATTATTTAAAACATTTAAACGACTTGTCGGGTGTTTTTAACCGACTTCAAAAAAGGTGGTTCTGTATTTGACCCGTATGTATGTTTGTAAGTCCGCGATTTTCTCAAAAACTAATGAAGTCATTTTGAATTTTGTTTTTTAAGTAATTCTTTCATTGCGATCTACATACTTTCAGGAAGGTTTTAGTATATAATACATTAGTTAATTATTCTTATGTACGTAGTTATATGCTTAAATGTACTGCATCGGAACGAGGATATCGGTGCTTTTGGTGGGCTCATGGGCGGTTTTTATGTTGTTGTTTATCGCTAATCACGAGTTACAGAGAGAAATAGAAGTAAAACTACAATGTAATGACGAAATAGACACAAATTTAAAGCAAATGGCGATTTGATTTTATAGATTTTTCACATTAAATATCTCGGCTTCGATGAACGTGGGAAAGAAACTTTCATAGAAAAAAATGAATGTCTTAATGTGTTCTCTTTAACGAAACACTTTTCATAAGTGGCCGCGTATTTAAAAAATCATGCCACTTTTACTCAAACCCTTTTAGAAATAATTAACTTTGTATTGTAGATATCTTACGTACCAATATAATGCCTTATAAAGCGTCGAGAAATCAAGAAGATAAAAGGAAGAATTCATCAATGGTGTTACTCTTAAATCGTACTGAAGTTTATCTGAAAAGTAGTTTGAAGCCTTTCATAACTTATTCTGTAAACCTGTGCCCACATTTACTTAAAACTCTCCGTTGATGGATAGCCTTAAGATATCTTGAGGGAGATATGGTTTTAACCAAGACAATGGTTAAAAATTTAGTTATTGTCTCGAAGACATAATCTACAGTACCTTTTTATGATATGGCAGTGCTACTTGGGGGTGCAACTGCTGTACCTACTCAATAATTCACTGCCCATCTGGCGGAGTGTGCTAAAGCGTTATCATGGTAAATTATGGTTAAAACTTGAAAGTAGTCATGATTTAAACCTTATGTAACTAAAAATATGCCTCTCTGTAAACGATGTTAGAAATGTTGCTTGCCCCTCGAAAGAGCTTCTACATAAGGTTGCCACCAACCCATTTACTTCGGTTATATTCGACGCCGGCCGCCCTCGAAAACCATGAAAACGACACCTATGACAAAAAAAAATAAAATAAGTTGCAGCCGCCATCTTGGATTTTCATTTTGACCTGACTATCGGCTTCAACATTCTCGAAAACCATGAAAACGACACCCATAACGAAAAATTTGAAAATTTTTGGAAACCGCCATCTTGGCTTTTCATTTTGACCTCACCATCGGCTTCAGCACCCTCGGAAACCCTGACAACTATCCCTCTCTCTCTCTGTCTCTTTCTATTACTATGAAAAGTGAGGCATAACGCTTTTTCGTTCCGTGACGATTTCTCCCATTTTACTCCTATCGCAAGCTCCGTAAAAGAACTTCGTTCCAAAACTTCACCGTGATTCAGAATATGACGACATTTGCTCAAAATCTATCGAACAAAGTGGTTAAATCGAAACTTGCATTGCATTAATCAACTTTCACAAATCAATAATTATCTAACATTGCATTCTTTATCGCTCAGAACACCACATCAATTATTATTATCTTAAATTTATTATCCTCACTTTTTATTTGAAATTCTTTTAGCGCCACAGGCGCCACTAATAAACCATCAATGGAAAGCGATTTTTCTAATATTATAATCAGTATCATTACTTTTTAAATAACACAGACATAAGTATCTGTGTTATTTCGTCATAAAGGTAAGCCTAATAGGACGTGATTATTTACATACTTAATGTTACAATAATAATACGTTTTCGTTAGTAGGTACTATATCTCGCCAATAGATGTCGTTACGTGTTTCAAAAAAACATAAAAAGTTGTTCTAGAATACTCTAAATTGATTAGGTATATCTTTTGATAGAGTGAAGCGATTGCGATGATTAAAAAATTAATAACTGCTCCGAGTTCTACACCATAATTGAGTTTATAAATTAACCATATTGGTTTGGTACTTTTTACGTTGAACTTGTTCAAAGAATCTGTCACATCCAAACAGACAAAACGACAAACAGACAAAAATTCCAAAAATTTATGAAACGGCATCTGTTGCTTATCCTTTAACACCCCAATATTTTTTTTGGAAATATTTTCAATGTACAGAAACGCCTCGTCTACAGATTTATTATATGTATAGAATAGATAGATAAAGGAATCAATCCAGATAATTTCGGAAGTATCTACCAAGCTGTGGTGGTCAGGTCCTTTATTATTCATGGACCCTGAAAGTAGACTTACCGGAAACGGATTCATGTTATGAAGCTATAATTACCTAATGTTAAAAACTTTTCTAGCTTAACTAAAATAAAATGCTCTTTCGCTTACGTCCTAAGAGGCATAAATAATTTGAAAACTAATCAAGACAAAATTCTTGGCTATGTGACTGTTGATGAATTACTTAATTCCTTTCTTTATCTGCGTCGTCTTGCGCAGCAAGAATCATTCTTCTGTGAATATAATTTACGATGCAGCAATAAGGCTTCAGTTTTACTTATATAAATATCATAAATAATTGATATTTAGTGGTACAGACGCCAGCACATCAAGCTACCCGAAACTGTCAAATTTTCCCAATCAACTTTGCTTTAGCGATAAAGTTGAAAATCTATTAAAGCAGATTGTAATAGCTTGATGTGCTGGCGTCTGTACAAGATTATTCAATCTGGACTGTAAATATGGTCTGAAATAAAAGTTTTATAGATTTGTTATTATTTTATTATATATATTATTATTCTTAAAACCTAAACACGCTTCGTGAACAAAAGCCGTTTGATGCCTTCTATGTACACAGCGAAATATTTATCCCAGTTTATATCCGAGGGGTCGCAGGGGAACTGGTGTCTATCTTCAGCTGACAAGGAGGCATGCAGTGCGCGTGTTTGGCAGGCCTTCATCACCCAGGAGTTGAATGTGAAGAATTCTAGGATATCCCGACCAGCTACCACTTTGGACTGGAGTTTCATGTATCTAAGAATAAAGGATAGTAATTTTAGTTGACTGCTTTAAAAACTAGTAAAGCTCTTCATGTATTGACTCGTACCAAGGAGCATAGGTAACGTCATAATTTTCTTCAGTCAAGCAGCATTGCCGGGTTTTTATTTGAAGAGTATGATTGCTGGCAGAATTACAGGCCACGGTCATGTGAATGGATTGGAATGTTTGTCTAGGACAGGCGTTTTATTGATTAACTACTTATTTCCATTGTATTTAAATCTGAATCGAAGATCGTAGCGGTAAGTATAATAACTTTCGATTGAGTTACGCCTCATAAAATAACAAAACACACAAAAAACTACACTACACACACACCCTCACACACACACACACACATATATTACAAAAGGACTTAAAAATAAGAAGAAATGAGACTTACATCGGTTGTTTTCCTGTAGCTCTTCGAAATAAATCTGCTAAGTATGCAGGCAGTGTTTGAAGCAAAAATGTTAAAGTAGATAGTAGAAATTTGTTTTTGGTACATGTGAGAGTCAATCGCGAACCACCTAGAAAACAGAAAATTTTATGCTTTTGATTCTTATTTAAGTTATTACAGTAGGCAGAAAACAACACTACACTATTATAATTGCTACGCTACGCAGAAAACGCAAACGGTACGGGCGATACTGCTACTTCGCGTAGGGCACCGCTACGTAGAGTAGGGCACCGCTACGTAGAGTAGGGCACCGCTACGTAGAGTAGGGCACCGCTACGTAGAGCAGGGCACCGCTACATCGCGTAGGGCACCGCTACGTCGCGTAGGGCGCCGCTACGACGCGTAGCAGACACAAACGGGATGCCCAGATACCCTGCTACGCCTGCGACGCTCCGTAGTAAACGCGAACGGGATAACGCTACGCCGCTTAGGAAACGAGGGCGAGTGAGTGGAGTAACAGATTATTTTTTTTAACATTTATATTAGTTCCACGTTAAACTTATTAGGTATTTACGGTCCTTGCATTCACAGATGATCTTCATTATGATTAATCTATTCAGTCTTTTGCTGGATATAGGCCTCTCCAATGGGCCAATTCAAAATTTTTTTTATTGCTAAATGGGCCAGCTCTTGACCTCGATTCCGCCTGGTGTAAACCGATGGATCAGGTCTAATATATTAATATTAATAATTATAAGGTAGCCAAGTAAACTTGAACTCACCATTTTTAGAAGCGTCTTCTTTCAAGTATTTGAATATTTTGCCTATTGTCATAGGATTGCAGGAACTTGTGCAGCTGTTGTAAACAGCGACATTGTCAGAACTGGAACAGAAAGAAAGAAAATAAGTTTATTTGACCCAGCGGGGTAATTGCGTAACACACTATCAGTAGCATAATTATGGCTAGCATGGTGCATGGGTTTCATTTTGACAGTTCAACAACATTCATTGCTTTGTTTACGTTGTTGAGCAATTAGGGTACTGGTTAGGTAAGACACACAATATTCACACAAAAACAAAAGAAACAGTAAAAAAAACAGTGATTTTATTTAGAAAATAAAATTTAAGGGAGACATGCGTCATAGAGACCAGTGTCTCTATGACGCATGTCTCCCTTAAGGGGGAAGTGCCAGGGTAGCCCGCGAAATTCAAATTTACTTACGTTTTTCGCAATTTTCAGATCAGTGTCAGGTTGTATTTTGATCAAAAGTTGATTCGCGACTATAACAGGTAAGTACGTATTTACAGAATTATAATCATTAGAATCATTAATACATCTTTCTAAGTTAGATTTGTACCACGACAACAAATCTCTTATGGAAAAAATCTAACTTAGAAAGATGTATTAATGATTCTAATTCTATAAATACGTACCTGTTATTGTCGCGAATCAAATTTTGATCAAGATACAACCTGACACTGGCCTGCAAATTGCAAAAAATTTAAGAAAATTTGAATTTCGCGCTCTACCACTGCGCATTCACCTTAAATTATAACTATACCAGTGTATAGTTATAGTTTTGTTTGCCAATGCAAAAAAAACAGCTGTTCCCTACATTTTTACAAGTTATGCGAACATAAATGTAGGGAATAGCTGATTTTTTTTTTCGCGATTTCAGGTTTGGTCCCATAGTAAAAGTTGTTCATAATGATGAGTAGGTACAATCTCCCATTTCGATTTGTCGCATGTTTTCAATTTCACCCTGTATAGATTTGAACAAAAGAATTATTTATTAGTATTTATCAAAGAATCCCATCCAGAAACCATCTCTTAAGGCGGAGGTTTCCGAAAACGGTCAAAAAGTTGGTTTTTTAAAGCAGTGTATCCCTTAAACCGTAAATACTTTTGACCAAAGAAAAAATTTTGATATTTTCAAGTCTTATTTTAATACAGTGATGGAACTGAAATCATAAATAAATATACATTAATGCATCAAAATAATGTTCAAATAAACCTCTTAATTTTCTTTAAAAGCAGTTTATCCCTTCATTAACAATTTTAATTACAATTAAAAATATACCATTAAATGTCTAATGCCAAACTGCATTCAGTGATGGATTATTTATTATTTAATAGTTTTTGTAAATAGATAATTGCTTCATATTTGCAATAAATGACCACCGTTGTGTCATCGCGCTTCTCTTTCTTTTCTATGCAGTCCGACAGTGACCGCGCTTTAGGTTATGTAGTCGCCTTAAAATAACTGCAGCACAAAAAGTGGGCCGATATTTTTTTGTTTTTTTTTTTGGTTAAGGGGCTACTATCAAAATACCAAAAAACTAGTGGGATCAAAGTATCCCCGATGTCAGTATGAAGTTGATCACGATGATTTTTTTTTTGTTTCAAAAAGGAGTGTCCAAAAATATTACTTTAATGTAAACATATACAACCCATAAAACCGATGTTACATTTATTTTTGTTAATTTTTCAGCCTTCTTAGTACAGAAATATTTAACCTCGAATTTTAAAATGTATCAAAATTGATCAATGTAACCCCATTTTACGGTAATCTAACTTACCTTCTACACCTTGCAGCGGCCACAATGATGAGATTAGCCACATAATCCACCGGTATCAGGTCCAGTACATTGTCATCATCGCTGAACATTACCCGGATGCCACCCTTCATGATTCCAGCGATCATGCCAGTGGCACCTGACCAGTTGTCCACCCATCCTGCTAGAGGCTCTTTAAACGATGCTGATACTGAAAATTAACAAAAAATCTTGACATTGTAGTTGAAAAATATTTCTTTCATACATTTCAACTGATAATTTTACATAATGTTTTCATATATATATTGATAAGGAACCTTCATGATGTTAATTGTTTTGAACAGTTATCTTAGAGATTCGCGTCTGCTGAGCTTGTAAATGGCTCTGACAGCCCTCTTTTGCAGAATTAATTTAGAATCAATATCTGCAGCCCGTCCCCACCCACAACAGAACACCGTAAGACATGATGCTATGAAAGCAACTAAAATAGACCAGTCTCGCGGTATCCACGTCTGTTAACTGGCGGATTTTCCAAACAGCGTAAGCGGCTGAACTTAGCCGCCCTGCAAGTGATATTAAGTACGACTCGAAGTGAGTTCAACATTTTAAGCACAGTAGTTTCGGAGATAAGGGCTTCCTAATAGCAGGGGAGGCGCTACTCGATTGTTGCGGTCAATTTTATACCGAATAAATTAAAATGCTAGGAGTTGTTCATTATTCAATAATTATCAGAATGAGAGCCAGTCGCCACACCCAAGGGGGATTCCAATGTTACAGCGTGTAAACTTTAAAAAAGTCATTTCATACCGCTCGAAAACGACGACGATTTACGACGAAGACGGTTTTTTTTTGACGATTTTTGGGATCTTCTTCATCTCAAAAAATAATAGTTATTCATGGTTTTTTTTTTCTTTTAATTTCGTGAAGATTTTGTAACCATCCGTCTATTTTAAAGATCAAAGAAGTGTCAGTTGATTTTGAAGTAATTGAGGTAAATCATTATTGTAAACTAAAAAGAGGAGTGGAACCAATATCGAACCTTGAGGATTGTCATTTCAGACCCTAATGAGTTTATGGCATTTACTTGAAGTTTAACATTTTTATCTTTCAGGTATGATCTTAGCAAACCAAGAACTGTATTCTTAATCCCATAGTGCTCTAGTTTCAGCAGAAGTGTCTCATGGTTTGCGCAGTCGAACGCCTTAGAGAAGCCCCTAAAGATTATCATGGCATCTTGTGCTTTGTCCTTTAGCGAACGTCATTAGAAGTTCGATAAGTTTTTAGAGGAGCTAGGAGGTTAGGTATCTTACCGGTTGCAGGTCTGATGATAACTGTGGGGATATTTCCATAATTTTCCGCGACGTAAGTTTCTGCTAGCGCCTTTGTAAACGTGTAAGTGTTTGGTGCTCCTTCTGTTATAAAATAAACATTTTGAACAAAAAAGGCGTTTTGAAGTGTCATACCTAATTATCTTTCTGATCTCTCTCGTTCAGAAGAGTCCATCCGAAGCATGCATCTTTGGCAGTGAGGCGGAGATCTATAAACGTAAGTCAGCACGTACTTTGGCTAAGCATTATTCCTGTCACTATAACATAACTGTCAAACTGTCCTGCTCCTGTCTCTAGACAGGAACGTGTCTAAGCCAAAGCACGTGGTAAGTAACGTTTATAGATCTCAAACTCAGTTCCAGCGGTGCTATTCTGTACAAATATCACTGTGATAACATAGGTGAAGTGAGCTTAAAGTGAGCTATAATTCCACCCGATACTAGGGATTGACACTATTGACATCTCACTTTAAGCTCACTTCACCTATGTTTTCACGGTGATATTTTTACAGAATAGTACTAGGTACAGACGCCAGCACATCAAGTTACTACAATCTGTCGAACTTTAATAGATTTTCAACTTTAGCGCTAAAGCATAAGGTTCAAAGTTGATTGGGAAAATTTGACAGTTAAGGGTAGCTTGATGTGCTGGTGTCTGTACCTTGCTGAAAAGCCAATACTTCTGCCACGGAATTTTCTACTATTTTTAGAATGACTTAGATTTATGTTGTTCGTTCCAATGTGGGAGATGACGAAATGGGATATGTGTAAAACTTACTGAGTAACGCCTTAATTTCTTTCCTGTCATGGTTTGACTGTTTCAGAAACTTTTGTACTTCACTGAGTTCAACCGGCGGTGGGTACACCTTCTCTTCTAGTATCTGCTTATCTGTGTTACAGTAAGCCGTGGAAACGTGGACGAACGCCTGAAAGCACGAGCAATAGAGCTTTTACTTATCTATTGCGTTGAGGAGTCTATTTGTTTATTGGTAAAGTAGGCATGTGATTTTTTTAAATTAATAGAACATAATTAGAATTAAATAGAAAACAATATACTTAAATAACAAAAAATATTTGCGATCGATTTATTCCCAAGCGTACGTATTGAGAAGGTCCATTTTATCAGTTGTTGTTGATAATTTGTGATGACTAAATAGAACATTGACCATGTTTTTGTAGATGTTTATTTTCAGGCCCATTGATTTCTGATAATGATGATGTTAAATTAGTAGTTAATTCACCTTGATATTCTTCATACGCTGACACAGATGTAGCACACATTTGGTTCCTATAACATTCGTGTTTACAGCGACTTTCAGTTCTTCATTAAACCTTATGGTTGCTGCCATGTGAAATACTACGGAAACCTGAAAATATGATATTAAAGATAATAGCTATATAATACCAACATCAACAATATAGTTTTTTTTTTAATTACGAAGTTTCTATACTGTAAAATCACCACTTGTAATCTTAACAGACTTTTGGCACATCATAGGCCATTTTCGGCTGCCATGATTGTGATTAGGTACTGCGCCGTGCAAAATGTTTTAATTTATTATGTTAGTACCTACCTTCTGTAAAAGTAATTCTTCGTCTTTCGTTGAAATCCCAAGGTGAGGGAGATTTATGTCACCAGCAATTGGTATTACTTTATTAAAATCATTTGGCCGTTCTTCTTTTAGTCTTGAGAATAGCTGAAATTAAGACGATTTATTTTGCTTTATACAATGATGATCTAATAAGTACGACGGCGCAGCAAGTGTCGCTGTCTAGTTTGTTACGAAGTAACTGGAATCACCGAAAAGGTCTAGCTGAGATACTACATCGTTTCCTAGGGTAAACGATAATATCAAAACTGGGAGTACCGTTCCTAACAATAATGTGCTAGTTATTAAAGACATGTAGGTATTTTATCGAACCACAAATAATTCACATTTTGCTTTCCTAAAAAAATTATTCAACAATGAACAAATAATGAATGCGTCTTTTTTGTGAACCTCTAATCATTCCTAACTAGCCAAGTAATTGCGAATATTGCGATCTAAATTGGATGTAGCGCTCGTCGGCTGCTGCGGCACCGCTCGCTTCGCTCGCTCGGCTCGTGCGCGGTTGTTTAGTTCTAATTTAACCTTATCCTGTTGGGCTAGGTGCACTAGCTTAGGTATGTACTGCGACTGATTCAACTCACGCATGGTTGGCCACAGTTCTAATCTAAACTAACCCGCTTGGTCGGGGTATCCTAGTTACCGAAACCAATTGTGAGAAAAGGTAAAAAAAGAGGCTTATTTATTAAAAAAAGTGTACATCATTAGAATCTCAATAAGTTTTTAGAGGATCAGTAACATATTTCCCTTTTTAAAATCGTATGATACGTCACTTTACGAATGGAACTTTTTTTTATTAGGTGTGACTTACCGGTTTGTTGATGACCTCTTCAATCCTTTGTTTTGCATTTTTGCCTTTATTGTCTCGAATCAAAACATAAACATTATCAATGTCTTTGCAACTGTACAGAAGCTTCTCGAGAAACACCTGGAAGTTAATAAAAGTAAATGCATGTTTATCTGAAATATAATATTTAGTTATCTGCCTTCGTTTTAAGTCCATAGTATGAGGTAGATAATTTTGGGTATTCCACCCAAAACCAGGCCACCCATTTTATGATTTTAGTGTTAAATGTATTTTTTTTTGTTATAGTATTTTCTGCTGTACAGACGCCAGCACATCAAGCTACTTCAATATGTCAAATTGATTTAATGGATTTTCAACTTTATTGCTACAAAGCATAAGATTCAAAGTTGATTAGGAAAACTTAACAGTTTCTGGTAGCTTGATGTGCTGGCGTCTGTACAATAAAGTACATATACAGGGTCAAATTAAATTAGCTAGCGAAACTCCGCAGACGTTATGGGTATCGATATCTACACAAAATAATATAAAAACGGTTTGATGATTTTTTTGTTTGGGGGAAACGACCGCTGGTAGCGCACCTAGTTACTTGAAGTATAAGTTGAGAATAAGTTTATTTTTGTTTTGCCGTGTTACCCTTTACGTCTGTGAAGTTTAAACAAAAGAACTGATGTTTAAGCTGATATTTCGGGGTATTCCTCGAAACGCACCAAATGAAACGTTTATCGATATGATTTATTACGAATCCTTCATGCTCTTCTCTATGTTTCATCGTTAATGCATTTCGAGGAATAAAATTATACTTGTCTTAATATTTTTATTTTTATTACTTAATTTTTTTTTTGAGGAATGCTTTTGGTGCGTTTCAAAGTTGGTGTGTTTCGAGGAATACCCCGATATTTCAATTAACTACACTACCAGCTGTCATTGCTCCCGAAAAATGTTTTTTTTTGTATGGGGGAAGTGGTCTGTGAACCAATAGCGATACAGTAGCGGTTTTTCTGTGGGGATACCTCAACTATATCCTTGTGCAAAAGGGCATCAAAATCCAGCCCGGCAGTTTTGAGTACAGTCAACAGCAAAAGTAGATGATGATGATGATGTTGAACTTTTGGAGTCAAAACTGATCACGAATATATGGCAGCTGTACTAGCTAGTAAATGTTTGGTATAATTTACAATCACATAGGTACTTTGGAATCACTTCGACGCCACACAGTTCTGACGCGAACTCCGTTCATTAGTATTGAATTTCTGATTTTCATCATCTACTTTTGCTGTTGACTGTACCTAGTAGGTACGAATAAAAAAAAACAGAATTCGAATAGGAACTTACCTTTCCAAGGAATCCAGTAACGCCTGTCACAAAGACGGACTTTCCCGCGTAAAACTCGGCCACCGATACGAAGGCGGGTATTTGTTCTGCAGTTTCCATTACTCTTCCAATATCAATTACTTTACTTGAACCTAAAACAAATACAATTAAGTAGGTACCTATCAGTGGCGAAGGTACCATACAACTCGATTCCCACCGGCTTCCCTTCGAAAATTCAGAACATAACCACTCTATAGTCAATTCATCATTGAAATTTTCTTTTGGATTTTTTTTTTGCTCCGGCCTACCTCTGTCATGAATTCACCCTTCGCCACTGGTACCTATTCAATTTTAATCATAATGTGATTTGATTACATCATGTACTATTGTCTATTGTACTATTGTCTTTTGGCGCGATGCCAAAGGAATCTTGTACTATTGTCTTTTGGCGCGATGCCGGAGGATCTTGTTTTTAGGGTTCCGTACCAAAATGGTAAAAAGGAACCCTTATGGTGCGACTCAGTCTGTCTATCTGGCACGGTGAGCTGTGCCGGGGCTGCTGCTGCAGGTGCGGAAAACCTCAAATGGCGCAAATACTCCAATCTCTTTGGAACTTATATATTTGAGCCGTTTGGGGTTGAAACACTAGGGCCATGGGGCCCGAGTGCCCACTTAGTATTTCAAGACATCGCCAAGCGGTTGGTCGACTCTTCACGTGACCAGAGGGCTGGCCTATTTTTTGGCCAAAGAATCAGTATTGCCATACAACGTGGCAATGCTGCCAGCCTTTTGGGCACGTTTCCTGTTGACAGCGATGCGGACGAATTTTTTGATGCCCTTTGTTTATAAATGTTAAATATTTGTAAATTTGTAAATATTTGAATGTGTAAATATTAATTAACAAAGTACTCGTATTTACTTAGTTTGAAAATTTAAAAAAATTAAATTATAAAGTACAAGTATGTACCCCAAGTAGCAAACAAGAATAGTGATTAAATCTTACATAATTATAGATACTTTATCTAAAGTTGGATTTAGCTAAATCAAAACGGATTTCGTTAAGTCTTTTTTTTTTTAATACTAAATCGTTTTAAACTAGCGCTACTTAAGTAAGTTAGGAATACACCAAAAACCAAGTTAAGTAAGTATTCTGCGTGTCAGATAAATGAGGGCCTATCTGTGCATAAAGGCAATTGTGAACAGCCATCTCGAATAGGTACCGTGGCTTTGCGCTCAGTAGGTACCGCAATTGACCTGAAGTCTCTGCCTTATTTCTGAGTGGAATCAATACAAAGGAATGTTATTATGGAGAGAAGAGGTCATTTGAGCCGAGAAGAAATTATCAGAGCGGTGGGAATGTTGGTAGCTGGTTCTCTGCAACTTGCTGTAGCAATTGCTCTGGGCACTATGCAGAGTGTTATTTATAAGTCGATTATTAAGTCGCTCTGCCACGTTACCGCATCACAGAGCGACATGGAGGACGAGCTCAGTACAGACGCCAGCACATCAAGCTACTACAATCTGTCAAATGTCATTAATAGATTTTCAACTTTATCGCTAAAGCATAAGGTTCAAAGTTGATTGGGAAAATTTGACAGTTTCGGGTAGCTTGATGTGCTGGCGTCTGTACATCACCACACGGAAACAATTACTGCTCGACGAAATCGTACAATGACCGCGATTATGTTGATTAAGTATTTATATAGGTACATATATTTGAGCTAGACTAGAGTCAACAGCAAGTCCATTTCAAATAAAATAAAAAGTAGGTACCTACCTACGGTAATGAGGATTAGTCATTAATGATTAAGTATGCATGACCTCTCAAGCTCCGCTAATGAGACACAATTGATTTTCTATTGTATCGTACTACATGGGGTACGCGCGGAGCTAGAAATCTAGCTAAAGTTCACTATAATTAAGGCGCACAAACGTTGATAGGTACCCATCATCATCATCATCAGCCTATAGCAGTCCACTGCTGGACATAGGCCTCTCCTCATAGATATACAGCCATCCTGCGAAGATCGTCGCTCCACCTAGCCTGAGGGCGTCCCACGTTACGTTTACCGATTCGCGGTCTCCACTCAAGAACACGTCTACCCCAGCGGTCATCGGTTCTACTGCTAATATGGCTAGTCCATTGCCACTTCAGCTTACTTATTCTGTGAGCTATGTCGACAACTTTGGTTCTCTGTCGGATCACCTCGTTGCGGATTCGATCCCTCAGAAAGGTACCCTCTGACTCCTAAACTAGGAATACCTGTGACTTAGGAGTCAGAATTAGGTCGGTAGGTCTACCTACCAAATGTTAATTTTGTTATTTTAATTTATGTTTATGTCACCCGTATTTACGTAGTTAGAATATTAATTATTATTATTGTAGTAGGTATAGTTAGGTAAGTACTTACAAGTTCTGTTTACAAGGTCAGCGGGGTAATTGGTATCACACTATCAGTAGCAATGGCTTTCATTTTGACAGTTCCACAAAATTCATTGCGCTATTTACGTTGATAAGCAGACGAATTTTTCGAACATATGAAGCAATGGATTAGCAGTATCCTTCAAAATGATTCAGACTGTGATTGATAGTGTGTTACGCAATTAGGGTGCTGGTATAGTTTTGATAAGTAGGTATAGGTAGGAAAGTATCAATTTAAATGTTATTTTATTATTTTTGTTTTGTTGGGTAACCTATAATACCTACTTAGTTATCTACCTACCATGGACTGACTATGGTGCCGATAGGTACCCTTGTTCACAAACTAAACTAAATTTAAGTTCATTTCATTAAGAAAAGGACAGTATTCCACAGGTAACAATAGACAACCTGATACTCAGCATGCCACGCCGCCGATGTAGAGCCGTCGTAATGGCTTGGGAGGTCCAACAGATTATTAAAAAGTTTTTTATATTTTTTTTTATTTAATGTTACCTGGGCGTTAAATCAGAGGGCATTTCTCGTAAAGAACGTTCAAAGTCTGATCTCAGTCTTAATCTGTCAAAAATACCTCTAATTTCCCTACATTTTTGACAAGTTTTTGACACTGATTGTGGCTGAGATGGTATTGCGACTAGATTTTGAACGTTTTTATTTAGGTACTGCAATAATTGGCCTTCAGATTATTTCGTTTTTGGTAAGTACCTACCTATCCGTTTAGATTTTCTTAACTTATTTTTATTTTTTCACTAACAACCTTTTTATTAAAAAAAAAAATGGATACAAAGCGGATCGTTGTAAGTACCTACCTATCTATTTTTTTGGGCACTAGGTATAGGTAGGTACACTCGGCTTGCTTCCCAAAATCATTACAGCATAGGAAATCTTACCTAATTACCTACTTACCTAGTGTCGATTTAGCTAAAAAGTCCTGAGGGATAGTCGTTCACACACTGTTTTCGTACCTGTTAAACCTACAACTGAAAATAAATATACACAGAACACACACACAGAACTAACAAGAACAACAGAATGGACGAATTTGATAGTTGCGCCCTTTTTGTGCTTTAATTTTAGGGTACCGTAGACTTCTCGCTTACGGCCGTGATTCGATGTGTATACGGTTAGCAGCGAGAGTGGTATGCGTGGGATGAATTCGCCTTTTTTGTAATGTACGGAAAAAAGCGGCGAAGGGCACAAAAGGGCAATAAACAACTTCCAGACTAGTGAATTTTGAAGCCTGTAGGTGTAGGCGGTGGACTTGGGGCAGATCATGACCCAAAATGGCGGCGTTCAGTGTTACTTGAGCGCTCTAGTATGACAATGTGCGGTTCTAGGATAGGCTGCACATGGTAAAGACCCCTTTTGAAGTAGCTGACCATATGACGTTTTTTTTGGATGGGAAATCATCTAATGACTCCTCCCGCTCTGGGTGGAGCGGAAGGGAGTGTCAGATTCTTACTGACTAAAACCCACCCGTGTTCTTTCCTTAGCCCATTATGTTCCGGAGCAGCGGTAACCCTTTGGGACGATCCCGCTACCCCGGCAGGCTTCGGCCCTAGCGGGCCCCATCCTTTATGCTGACATCTATTTGAGACGCGCGTGGAACACATACGCGCCGTCCGGCACGGGCCTGGTCCTGATCGGACGGTGAGCTACCCATTACTCTCCGTCCGCAGGCTCGCGCCTACGGTGGCCGGGATTAGTCACGCGGCTCCCGACGCCCGGAGCGTCTCCCGCGGCGGCTGGGACGTGATGACCATATGGCTCAAGTGTGATTTGTTGAAGAAATTCCATAACAAGAAATGATTGATGGGTACGGAACCCACAGGCACTTAGTTAAATACGCACTTGAGCGATTTTTATATTTAATTGCCTACCTACATAATTCAGATAATTTGTTATTCGTGGAATATAATGAATTGACGTCAGACGTCTGACAGATTTTGTATGGATAAAGGTCGTAGCACACATATCAACTCGGAAAGAGATCGTCACCGTATCAACTCGAGCCGTTCAGTATTATTTGTATGAAACTCCCTACTGCAACGCACACTAATCGGGATCGTAACGTAATCGCCTCGCCTCGAGACAAGCTCACGAACCGCGGTGTGTTGCGTGGTCGACTTGCAGTTCCCGCGCTTACGGTTCTCCGTACCCTAGCTTACGGCTCTCCGTACCCTAGCTTATGTCTCTTCGTCCACGCCCCTCCCGCTTTCATTGGCTGTCATTCACAAGGCAGCTTCCAGTCGTGTTGCGCGCGTGTTTGATGGAATGGTTAGGTTCGATTTTAACTAAAAATAATTATGAATACCGAGACATAACCGTGCGCTACACTTAACGTTCGGATTCAAAATTATTGAACTAGTACCGCCTAGCCGTCCGTAGCCGAGTCGACGTATCGGAGCTTCTGATCCGCTTTGGTTACGGCTTTCGTTAGGTTGACGACTGTTTGACGGCGACGCGAAAGGCGATACGGTTACGATCCCTTTCCGAGTTGATACGTGTGCTACGACCTTAAAAATACAAATTATTCCTCGAATAAAATTATCCGGCGCGCGGTGTTGGAAAAATCAGTCAATAATAATTTTGATCAGCTCAAAAATAACACGAATAAAAAGTACCTACATTTTTTTGTATTTATGAGTCAAATTCATCCATTTTAATTAGATCAAGTCCTAAATGTGATAATTTTGATCAGCTCAAAAATAACACGAACAAAAAACACTTTTTTTTTGTATTTATGAGTCATCCATTTTAATTAGATCATGTGGGATATGTAAAATTTCTGTAATCTTTTGAGTAATAAAGTATTAATTATTATTATTATTTTACTAACAGCGGTGCTATTCTGTAAAACGATCACCGTGATAACTTAGGTGAAGTGAGCTTAAAGTGAGCTGTCATTCCACCTGATGCAAGGGACTGACACTATTGACAGCTCACTTTAAGGTCACTTCACCTAAGTATTCACGGTGAGATTTTTACAGAATAGCATTACTGAACACTTGGCAACTTTTGGGGAACTCAGCCTGTAACGAATGAAAAAAAAAGTTTTGGTAAGTATTTATATTTCGAAGGTCTTCGTTGTAATGACAACAATAGACTTATGCATAACATTAAGTAGGTAGGTATATAATGTCGTCGTCCGATCGTAGAAATGGCCAAATCGTGATCTGCCTGGTCATTTCACGATACGCCGCCATTTCATTATTAGACCATCTAGGTACTTACATCCGCCATACCGCTCAGCGTTCGACAATTTTCCCAGTGATGCATGGGCATATTGACCCAGAGATGCGTAAAAAACCCAGTCTTTCCTGTCGCGAATAATTCTTATTCGACTATTCCTACTCGAATAATTCCTACTTTAGTTTAGGGTCCTAAAAATACTAAATAACCGAGTAACTGCGACCAACTTGGATGTAACCACCTTTTTTTTTTGTTTTTGTCGTGGAGAAATGCTCATGTATTCTGCACTACCACGGGGAGATAGTGCAGTTATGTGGGACTCTAACCCATTAAAACTCCACGGTGACCTCCTCTGCCGCTTACGGCGGGAACACGGGCACGCGTTAGCACTCATCCGTGAACCCGCCACGGCTGTCCGTCACCGAACCCTCCTCTGGGGGAAGCACCAGCGAGCGGCCCTCCTCGGGTTCCTCTTCGCTTCACCGTGGGTGACCAAGCCACGGCTACTGGGCCCCCCTGCCTCGACAATGCGGGAACCCACCGGGGGGGGGGGGGGATATAACCACCTCACCTAATCCATTTGTTCGGGGTGCCACTAGCGGCGTGAAATGCAACAAGATTGCGATATGGGCATATGGCCAGTGGTCAGCTGGGAATATCGATACAAAGGGTGCTTTCGCCGTAAGCTAATAAAGCACGTTAAGCCGGCTATCATTCGTGTATCTTTGACAGTCGTTACGGGACGTTAGAAGCCCGAAAGTCTGACAACCAGTCCAAGAGGTATTGTGTTACTGGGTTGTGGAGGTCAGATAGGCAGTCGCTCCATATAAGATATTGGTAATTCGCTGTACCCGATTGGACTAGAAGCTGACACCAACATAGTTGGGACAAGGTTAAGCAGATGAGGTAGCTTTCGCCGATCCGTGCGACTTTCGATTAGGCGCATCTAGATATAACCGGTCAAATCATGACATGGCGGCTTATAATTGCCAGGCAGATCATCATAATTATGACCATTTCTACGATATGACCACGACCTGAGATTGTGTTGAACTAATTTAATTATCTTTGTAAAACATTCAGCCACATGTACAGACGCCAGCATATCAACCTACCCCTAACTGTCAAATTTTCCCAATCAACATTGAACCTTATGCTTTAGCGATAAAGTTGAAAATCTATTACAGAAATCTGACAGATTGTAGAAGGTTGATGTGCTGGCGTCTGTACCTAAATTGTTATTGAATCTGCGTCAAACCCAATGAAATTACTTTATTTAATTTACATTGACCTTTAATACCTGGTCTATTTATTTTATTTCTGTGATATTCCCTGTCCTTTATGGAAGACTACCGTAACTACAACTTTACAAAATTTAAGAGGTGCTTTAGCCATTGACATACCTAGAAAAGTTTTTCCTATCTATTGAGATAGGAATAACTTTTACTAACTTTGAAATCGCGAAAAAAAACAGCTGTTGCCTGTCACCTCAGTTTAGAACAGTAGGTATTAAACTTTAGTAGGTATTGGAACAGCTGCCGCGGCCGTAAGACAGACAACGATGAGGGGGTTGGCGATCCACGCCGCTGTGTGCAACGATTTGAAGTGGTGGCAATCCATGTGGAGGCGACTGACTGGGAATATTCGCACGCGACGACACGCGCTCCCAATTGGCCAGTTATGAGTCGGCAACAACAGTAATTAAGTACCATGATGTTATATTATTATTTTTGTCAGGATGAAAATTATTTTTCTTCGAAATTAGAATACATCGTATACGAGTACATACCGTACTAATACCACAGTAGATAATATTTATTTACTGTGCTAATACGTACCGTACGTACAGACGCCAGCACATCAACCTACACCTAACTGTCAAATTTTCCCAATCAACATTGAACCTTATGCTTTAGCGATAAAGTTGAAAATCTATTACAGAAATCTGACAGATTGTAGTAGGTTGATGTGCTGGCGTCTGTACGTACGTAACTAATACGTAGGTACTGTCCTAATTATTAATGTGCTAAGTAATAATACGTGAAATGGAACACTTTAATGTTTTGACGTTTGTTCAGTGTTACCCATACAGTGTCAAAATATCTCCCTTAGTTACGGAAATATTTCATACTGTTTTTTCATATTAAAACATTAAAGAAAATTAATAAAACAATACTTATTACTATTATACTATTTCAAAATATTTTAACACATTTCGAAGTTATTTAACTGATGTTTCTTTTTTAATCGAATCTTTCTAGATTTTTAGATTTTATTACGGCACGGAAAATTTAGTTTTCGATATTGCAACTCTGCCGTGCTCATTATTGTGAATTGGAGTTGTGTTTTTATTTATTTTGTACAGGAAATCCTTGAAAAGTATGGCGTAAATCTATTATTCCACCTATTTTCGTTGATTTCGAAGTGTATTTTCCATCGTTGAGAGTCCCGTGTACTCAAAATGTCGAGATCAAGCTCTGTGGAAGATATTCCCGAACAATGTAAAGTGAGTTTGATGTTTATTTTATTGTTTATTTATTCATTGTTCATCGTTCATCGTGACCTTTGCTCACATTTGCTGTTTAAGTCTGTTAGATATTTGTAAACAACGCTGTAATTGTATGTTACTACTGAAGGACGTGTTTGGTATTGCGTCATAAAAAATGCTTGGTTTTATCTTATTATGTCGGGCAGGAGATTCTTATTCAGCTATATATATTTACACGCACTAGGCGTGTTCGCTTCGTGCACACAAATTCTTGAAACAAGCAATATACAGTATATTGCTTGTTTTAAGATCTTGTTTAACCATTAAGTATCTGATTGAAATTGGGTTACATGCTGTGTCATCAAAACCATAGTCAGGTAAAATTATTATCTTGAACATAAATTAGTTTACATCTATGTAGGTACTTATATTATTATTTTCATCTTTGCCAATAATGTAAACATAGATAAACCCCAGTAAACAACAACATACCTACAGTGTATGGTTTTCCTTGTTTTACTACTAGATTTTCTATGCCTTGACTAACTGAAGGAAGTTAACACCTTTAAACACTATGCAGTGCTAATAAAGATAATATGAATATTTTTATTTATTTTATGTTATGGTTGCCTTTCTTAAAAATAATAATAAACTAGCTTCTGACCATAACATTTGTCCGCATAGACATCAACCATACCATAAAACATCCTGTAGCACTCGGCAATATTGTAGTTTTCTATCAGTTCCAGAGATTACCTCTTTCAAACAAACAATTTGTCCTCTTTATAATAGTATAATCAGCATATAATGTTCCCACTACTGGGACAGGCTTCCTCTCCTCAAGAGGGTGTGGGCTATAATCTACCACACAGGCCCAGTGTGGGTTGGAGAATGTCACATGTCTTCGAATTTTTGGTGCTAGGACATGCCAATTTCCTCACTGTTTTGAGAGCAGTGGTGTTGAAATAGTTTACACAAAGTAAAATTCCTGCCTGGGTTCAAACCCACAACCTACAACTCGTTAGTCGGGGCCAATACCACTAGGCCACCAAGGCTCTATTTATAATATTAGTTATAAAGTGAATATAAATATTTTGACTGTTAAAACAGAAAAGTGAATGCTACAACTTGTTTATTCTCTTTAAAAAAACTCAACATTTACCTCCTGATAAGCATTTTGATTAAATTAGCTATCTTTTGTTGCCTGTAATAACACAACATTGAATTTTCCAGGTATCTTTTTATCATAGTTATCTTTACTCATCGGATAAAAAAGATAATTTGGCGAGATCTCTAATCTCTAATAATAATAAAATCAGTTTAAGAGCACTGAATTCGAAAGATTATTTTGAATCTTGTAGTCTAGTAGTCCTTCTTGCTTTTTTGTGAATCCAGAAATAGTATCAAGGCCTTCGATCAATTATTGATGAAGATCAAGGCGAAGGCGTCAGGTTAGCTCGCGAAATTCAACTTTTCTTACGTTTTTTGCAATTTGCAGTATGTTAACCGGTTGAATGTCGTAATTACCGAAACAATTACAAAGCCATTGTGTCTCGCGTAGATCTACGTTCCGGCATACGAAGGGTTAATCTAAATATGATACGGAATTACTGTCTGTAAAGGACATCATTCATTTCGTACCCAAAAATAAAATTGCCGGCCAGAAAAAAAAGTTCTGTTTTCTTATGGGAAATTACCTCTTGAGCATTTTTTACTATTACAACGAATGTCGACAATTAACCCCCCGGCTGCTATTTGAGATTGAAAATGCCAAAAATCATATATTTTTATGACACAAAATGTATGGAACAGATAGCCGTCGAAAAATTTCAATGCAGGGGTCATGTCCTCAATCCATAGTAACAGGTTGTGCGTCGATGGGGACATCGCCAGCCAGCCTGTATTAGTTCGAAATTATGATTATGACTAAACTACAGTAGTTCATTTAATTACATAATGACTTGAGCCTTGTGCGAAGCATACTACTCGTAATTCAAGGCCATTTTCCTTTAGCGTTGTAATGTAAATTCTATACTTACTTACAATTTATCAATATCTATTGCGACTTAAAAATATTTGTTATACTGATAAGCTTATCTCATTTGTTGTACCAAATATTGTAGTTATACAGGGTTATTGGAAAAACATTAAGAACCTTTTAAGAGGTCATTGCACTCATCATTATGAACAACTTTTACTATGGGATCAAACCTGAAATCGCGAAAATAAAAAATCAGCTGTTCCCTACATTTATGTTCGTATAACTAGTCAAAATGTAGGGAACACCTTTTTTTTTTATTCGATTTCAGGTTTGGTCCTATGGGACCAAACCATCATCATTATGAACAACTTATACTATGTTATTAGTTGTTCATAATGATGAGTACAACGACCTCTTAAGAGGATGTTGGTGTTTTTTCGATAACCCTGTATACTAGTGGGGCTTGTGTTGTGGCTAAGTAATAATAGCCGCACGCGCGCACGGTTCGATAGATCAGGTTAAGCTACGCGGTGGGTGATCATCTTTACAAACCAAGACCCACCGTGCCTCGGAGAGCACGATAAGCCGTTTGTCTCGGCTTTCATTTGTAGATTTTGACCGTCGTTACGGGACGTCAGAAGACCGAAAGTCTAACAACCAGTCTTACTATAGGTACTAGCATTCAGCTGCATCCGGTAAACTGCTGAAAGGCGACCCCAACATAGTTGGGAAAAGGTTAGTTAGATGATGAATATGATGATACTAGCATTCATAATATCAGCGTGTGCTTTGTGGCCCCCTTATTGATACTACTTGGTGAATGCCTGTGGTTGATGAATAAAGTGTCTACCTTCCTGATGACATTTTTTTTTTTTTACAAATTCTATCCAGTCCAAGATTTTCTGCAAAAGATCGCTTGATTGTGATAACACATTGTATCAAACTCGGCAGAGAAATCTCACTAGATCACGAATGAAAAAAAAAATTAATTTTTAAAAGTAAATGAAATCTCGATCTCGCCAAAAAGCCGGGCGAGATGTCGAATGGCCAATCTCGATCCCAGATTTAGCACGTGAGATCTGGAATTTAATATATCAAACGATTTGCTTAAGTTTAACGATAACAAACGACTAAATCCATCCCGTATCCTCATCTCTTCTCCAAAAGGTGTATTTAGACGGAGTGGTATAACTAAAATGGGCCCATTTTTAACCATCATTTTTAACACATACATTACTTTAAGCAACATAGCGAAGTTGTGCCAAGACAAAAAAGGGCTAGGTTTCGAGACTTATTATATCATCCATCTGGTCATAAAGATATTTACAAGAAAAATGTGTATAATATGTGTATATTGATTTATAATAACATACCAAAAGAATTAAAATTATTACAGGGTAATGTTTTTAAAATCAAATTGACAGAGTGGCTACAAAATAGTTGCTTCTATAACCTTAAGGAATTTATAGAACATAGTCATAGTTGTTAAATATTGAATTAATTATTATTTATGAGTAATTGGACAGATAATTGTAGGTATGGAATAGTAATTTTCATTAAATACTAATTGTTTTTTTTATTTTATTGACATTTTTTAATTACAGGTATTGACATTTAAATTTATTTGAATGACTTTCGATTTTAAGTTCTTATTGACATTTCATTTTATTTGATTGAAATTTTAATTATGAACATTCTATTGTATTGACATTTTTATTTATTAATTTTTGTTCATTTTTATAATAAGTTTGAAATACTTCAATATTAATTTGGTTTGGTCTGTCTTTTATATATATATATTTTTAAATTTATCATAATAACGCTCAATTTGTGTTTGGTCCGATATGAAAATGACTGACTATTATTAAATGTAATTTGCACGCTTGCTTGCAGGCAGAATACAATAACTTTTAGGCTGTAAGATCTTCCCTTGTTAAAAATGTATTTTTCTGGCAAATAAATAATTTGAATTTGAACCGACTTCAAAAAAGGAGGTTCTGTATTCGACCCGTACATACTGAGACCCCTCCGTGCCTCGGAAAGCACGTTAAGCCGTTGGTCCCGGCTGTCATTCGTGGATCTTTGACAGTCGTTACGGGTAGTCAGAAGCCCGAAAGTCTGACAACCAGTCTTACCAAGGGGTATCGTATTACCCAGTAACTGGGTTGTGGAGGTCAGATAGGCAGTCACTCCATGTAAAATACTGGTATTCAGCTGCATCCGGTTAGACTGTAAGCCGACCCCAACATAGTTGGGAAAAGGCTAGGCAGATGATGCAGATGATGTTACTAGCTTCTGCCCGTCAAAGTCAAAGGCAAATCATTTATTTCAAATAGGCACACTAAAGGCACTTTTGAACGTCAAAAATTATAATAAAACGAATTGTTTCTAGTCGCCCATTCCAAAAGGTAGTTTTCGTATGGAGAAGAATGGGCAAGAAACTCCACTGTTACTCTTTTAAAATGTTTTACAAGTTTTGTATACATTAATTATATAATTATATGTGAAGACGATGCATCTAGAATAAAAATTAGTCTGCCAACAAAAGGTAAAAAGAATTAAAAATAAAGCAATGACAGGTAAATCAATTATGTGATAGATACATGGTGCTCACATATTTACAACTATTGTTAAAGTAGATTATTTTTATATACCTAATTTTAAAAAGTGTGTGAGTTACTGTAGCCACAAAAAGTAAAACTAATGTCATAAAAAAATATATAAATTAAATTAGCGACCAGTTTGATTTTGTCTAGACTCTAGATTGTCCTATGGAGCAGGACCAGCTTTCGCAGCCGTGATTTCGTCCGCGTGAATTTTCGGCCCCCGACCCGCCACGTCGCGTCACATCGCATCGCCTTCCCGCGCTATTGCTACGTTTTCGCTTAGCGTTCTTTCCGACTTTTTTTTCTTTTTGCTCGACTCCTAAGAGTCGTAGCGCGGTGACCCTTCCTCAAGAATCGGGCTATCAAATGCAAACATATTTTTAAATCCGACTGACAGTCTCGGAGATAGCGCGTTCAAACTTCAAACAAAGAAACTCTTCAGCTTTATTATTAGTAGTATAGTGTAGATAAAGAAAACGGAGACGGAGGGGTCTCGTATACACCGTGTTGCGGACATACATAAACTTCGACCATCTGGTCGAAGTTTATTATAGTTCAGACCATGGAAATAAGCATTTTTCATTATGGACACATTGATGAATTCTTATTTTTTGTTAATTTTCATACAAACTAAATACCCTGACGTAAATCAACTGATATGCATGCCTCTTTATCCAAATAGGCAAAGTCGTATTTTCATTCATAAGATTTGGCGGGCTGGAACTTGTCAAAACTAAGTTAAGACCCTTTCTTACTGCATAGTTCAATTAAATTTCATTAAATGAAATTACAAATATCGTTGTAATGAAGCCTTTTTAAGTACTACTTCCTATGTTAGATTTGATTTGTAAAAGCTATTGAAGCGTTTGCCAAAGTTTATGGATAACGTGAAGAACACGGTGTATAATGGATAGTCACCCATCCACAGACCGACCTCGGCAAGCGTAGCTTAGCCTTCGATCGACCCGTGAGGCTGTTATTATTTAGCCACGAGCCCCTTAAGTGCCAATCCCTAGCACCAGGTGGAATGACAGCTCAACTCACCTTCCAGTTGAAGAAGTTGTTCAACTAACTGAAGTCCCTCTGAAGTTCATCTGTCAAATGCATTATAGTATCAACCTTTGCCTTTACAGGACCTGTTCACCCAAGATGGAGTGCTACTCAAAGCGTGCCTGGGTAGACCAGTCACCGACCTCAACGCCATCGGAATGCTGTGCATTGTGCAGAACCAAGACAGCAGCAAGTGCATCGAATGGAGACCTAACGACCTGATCACCATAGATTCTGATACCCAAGATCAAGAGTGGGCAGTCGTCAATACTATTGGTATTACCATGTCTTATGCTAAAGGTAGATTTATTTATGTATAGTTTTTTTCGCCGCTTCGGCTGCGTGTTTGGTGGTGTCGTCCCTTTTTTGTTTTTATTTCAACTTGCTATAGCACTGACCTCTATTGTATAATGCAGGTCAATGTGCTATAGATTTAGACCTTATTAGTGTCGCGGCCAACCCGAGTGACGTCCGGAAGGTCGGCTGATTGGCATACGGTCAGTGCTGCTGTGAGCTTAACGAGGATGACGGGAGCTACCTTCTTGCTACTAATCGTCCCCCTGTTCGTGCTTACGCATCGAACAGGAGGGCACCATCTGAGATCTCAAAGCTTCTCTGAAAAAGCACCCTAACCTCATTTTTTTCAATAACCCTTTTGAAACATTCCGTGAAATCCATGTTACCAACTGTACGCACGGGAACTATTAATAATTATTTTTCGTTGTAATACACACACGTAACACACTAATGACTTTGACAGTTGGTGGTTGGTCGGTGTTGACAATTTAACATTTACGTTGTTGAGCAGATACATTTTTACCCGACTACGGCGAAGCAAAAAGGAGGGTTATGATTTTGGATATGTATGTTCATCCGTTCCCTCATAACTTCTAAAGTCCTTGTCATAATTAGACAAGTGAGATATCGTTAGAAGCGTCTTGATCGTCCGCTGGTTATAGGCTATGTGACGTCACATTAAATTGAATATGGCACCCTCTAGCGGACAGTCATGATCTAAAATTTTTTTAATCATTCCGCGTGGGGTATCAAATGAAAGGGTCTAATTAGCACATTTAAAAATTATAAATATTACTGAAATAAGCCCCAAAATAATAAAATAAAAAATAAGTTTAAAAACTAAAACCCGACTACTGAAAAGGATGAAACAAGAAAGTACCTTCCCTTGGTCGCATGCCGCTGTACTAACATATTATAAGCTATGGTAGCATGCGACCACGGGAAGGTACTTTCTTGTTTCATCCTTTTCAGCAGTCGGGTTTTAGTTTTTAAACTAATTTTTTCAAACTTACGAAGCAATGGATTAGCAATATCCTTTAAAATCATTAAGATTGTGATTGATAGTGTGTTACGCAATTAGGGTGCTGGTCCTTGCGTCTGTCATGTTTTGCAAGTCAGGCCTGCGTTTCACTAAATAATATGCGTTTTTAATGTTTTCTTACATCCATTTGGCAGGTGATGGTATTCAAACCTATGTAAATAGCACAATTCTAAACTCTTTGGTACTGCGAATTTGTTCAACCTGGTACCTTCCTATTACTTATTTACTTTCAAGTAGTTTCTGTCTTATTTTCTAACTAAATTACTGCCAAGTTACTACTGTTAGGGCGTTTACGCACTACATCCGATCCGAATGCGAGAAATGCCGGTCCGAAGTGACCATTGTCCTATTTATATGAGGGGTTGCGCACTAGATCCGAACAAATAGTAGGACGATGGACTATTTCTCGGATTCGAATCGGACGAAGTGCGTAAACGCCCTTACTGTCTTATAACTTAATTTTAATTTTTTTAAATATCAAATTAACGTAAAAATTCGACCAGGTCGCCGCCAGCGTACTCTCAGCGGCAATATTACGTCTGACTACGCAACAGCCCGCGCACGCATCATTAAGATACCCATAGACGAGCTCAAAACCTTCAGGGTAACGAGAAACAACCAGCAGATGCAGTTCTCAACTAAACCAGGAGTTTGGCAGACGACCTTCTACTTTCAACATGGCAATGCAGAGATATTCGTCGCTTACCTGAAGAATCATGTAAAGACAGCGAAAACCCGTCATGACAGAAACACTTACGTCGTTGTTGAACCGAATATTGAGTCGCAAGTACTGAATAAGTCCTTTGCGGAGCTGGATATCTTTACTGAGAATACGACGGATGTAGTGTGGAATTTGGTGTCGAATTTTAAACAGAGGCCCTATGAGACTACTTTGGAAGCGTTTTCGAAGCTCACTGATATTGGTAAGGAATTATTTTTAGATTTTTTAAAATTCTTTTGCTCATTCTTCATCTCAAAACTTTTTCTGTATGTTGTGCTAGTAAACAGCGGCTGACCCGCGGGGTGATTACGTAACACAATAACAGTAGGAATGGCTTTCATTTTGACAGTTCAACAATATTCATTGCTTAATTTACGTTACTGAGCAGACAAATTTTTCGAACATGTGAAACAATGGTTTAGCAATATCCTTCAAAATGATTGAGATTGTGATTGGTGGTGTGTTATGGAGTTAGGGTACTGTTTATACGAGGTTTCCATCGCTTAAGGAGACCAACACCTAACATAATTACAATGTGTTTCTCACATCAGACATAAAGTTAAAACAGCTACTACACCTGTTAGTTTACCAACACCCATCAAACTAGAACACAGATTATTCATGCAACTAAAATAATTATTGTTACGAGCTTGGGGTTCGTGACAATAAAAACTGCCGATTTACTAACCAAAAATAAACACTTTAATTAAATAACACCAATAAAACACAAACACACTAATTATAAAACACAATCTCACTACTGCTCACTCTTAAGTCGCACTTGAAGATCGCTTCGAATGTTATCGCTTGTATCGCAGAACCAATACTGACTCGGTCGCGGCTCATACCGGCCTTATATAGGGCCTCAGATAGTTCCAGAACCTTCTACTGTAGAAACATCTAGAATGTTCGAGTACATACCGGTCCCGACTGACCCGATGTCGACAGTTCTAGAATGTTCTAGTATCGAAAGTTCTGGAAGCATCTCGACCTACTAGTTCTGCTACTCGATACTAGATGGCGCTAGTGGTAGCTAATGTCGCCATCAATCGTGGCGCGCAACACTGCCCCCTCCTAAGACATGCTCGTCCCGAGCATTATCGGCCCCATAATAACGCGCCAATCGATCCACATGGACGATCTTAGGAGTTCCTCTTGCACCTTTCTGTATCCGGTAGGTTACGTCATTGATCTTTGTCACAATCCGGTACGGTCCGTCCCATTTAGCTTGAAGCTTAGGAGATTTCCCTTTGCTGCGGACTGGATTGTGCAACCACACTAGTGAACCTTCGTCAAACCCTTTATTGTTCATTTTGCGGTCATAACGGGTTTTCATCTTTTCAGACATTTGCTGGCCTGATTGTCTGACGTGCTCATAAATGTCATTCATTTTGTTCCGCAAGTCATTCGCATAATCGGTTATACTGCGTGGGGCATCAGGTGGTATTCCGGTGATCAGGTCTGCAGGCAGCCGTAATTCCCTCCCAAAGTTTGCGAAAGCTGGCGTCACCGATGTACTTTCGTGAACAGCACTTCTATATGACAACAAAAACGGTTGTATGTGCTTGTCCCAATCTCGTTGCCGATTTTCCACAACTTTTGCCAGGTATCTCTCCAATGTCTGATTAAATCGTTCCACCATTCCATCCGATTGTGGGTGGTAAGAAGTTGTTCTCGTTTTATGAGTACCCATGACTCGGCAAGTTTCCTGGAATATTTGGGACTCAAAATTCCTTCCCTGATCGCTGTGAATCTCCAAGGGTACTCCAAAACGGCAGAAGACTTCATGAACCAGTTTATCTGCAACTGTTGAAGCTTCTTGGTTTGGAATGGGGAAGACTTCCGGCCACTTAGTGAAGTAATCCATTACAACCATGAAATACTTGTTACCACTTTCACTTTCCGGAAACGGCCCCGCAACGTCAAGGGCTATCCTCTCCCATGGTGCACCAACATTGTACAATTTCAATGCACCTCTACTACGAGTCTGAGGTCCCTTTACAGCTGCACAACTCGTACATTTGCGACACCAGTCCTCGACATCGTCCCGACAGTGGACCCAGTAAAACCGTTCTCGTATCTTCAGTAGAGTCCGTTTTACTCCCAGATGGCCTCCTGAACAACCATTATGGTACAGCTGTAGAACATCCGGTACTTTAGCTTTAGGGACAACCATTTGCAAATGACAGCTGTCCCCCCGAGCATTTTCCCATTTACGGCACAGGACTCCATCCTGAACCACCAAGCTGTCCCATTGGGCCCAATAGCTTTTTGTGGTCGAACTCATCGCTGAGACGTCGCTCCATCTGGGCTTAGGTGCACTGGCCTTCATCCACTCTAGAATCGGCTTGAGGTCTGAATCTTCCTGCTGTGCGCGTTGTAGACTTTCTTTCCACTCATCGCTGAGGTCTGTTCTGAGCATCCTCACAGGTACCACTTCCTTACCCTCTTGCCTAGTACAATGCTTGCAGTCTTCAGGACAAGGTCTTCTTGATAATGCATCTGCGTTGCCATGAGATTTCCCGCTGCGATGTTCGACCACAAAGTCGTATTCCTGCAGTAGCTCAATCCATCTCGCAACTTGTCCTTCTGGATTTTTGAACTGCAATAGCCATTTCAGTGCAGCATGGTCAGTTCGTAAATGGAATTTCCGCCCCAAAAGATATTTGCTAAAATGCTGCAATGACTTTACCACAGCAAGCAATTCCCGTCTCGTGACACAATAGTTCCTTTCCGGTTTTGACAAAGACTTGCTGAAGTACGCTATCACAACCTCTTGATCACCATTCCGTTGAGACAACACACCACCAAGTCCTATGTCACTTGCGTCTGTGTCAACTATAAATTCCTTGCCTGCATCAGGATACCCCAAAATAGGTGTTTTACACAGTCGGTCCTTTAACTCCTGGAACGCGATGTCGCAACTTTCATCCCAGCAGAAATGTCGCTTCTCCTCGGTTAGCTTGTGCAGGGGTTTGGCTATATCCGCAAAGTTCTTAACAAATCGCCGATAATAAGAGCACAAACCCAAAAAGGCTCTAACCTGCGTCTTGTCTTTTGGAACTGGCCAATCCTTGACAGCGGCGATTTTCTCTGGATCTGTGCGGATACCTTCTTCCGACACTACATACCCCAAAAAGCTAACTTGCCGTTTGAATAGTGAACATTTCTTTGGACTCAACTTGAGGTTGGCACTCTGGATCTTCATGAGCACCCGTTCCAGGTTTTGAAGATGTTCTTCAAACGTACGGCCTACGATGATGATGTCATCCAAGTAGACCAGACAGGCATCGCCAATTAACCCGGTTAGTACAAGTTCCATCAGCCTTTCAAACGTTGCCGGAGCGTTGCACAATCCGAACGGCATAACTTTAAATTGCCACAGACCCTTTCCTGTCGAGAATGCTGTTTTCTCCTTGTCCTTAGGATCAATTTCGACTTGCCAGTAGCCACTTTTCAGGTCCAGCGTGCTAAACCACTTTACTCCAGTAAGCATGTCCAGCGTGTCATCTATTCTTGGTAAAGGGTAGCTGTCCTTCTTCGTAACGTCATTCAGACGACGATAGTCAACACAAAACCGCATGCTGCCGTCCTTCTTTCTTACCAGCACTACAGGTGAACACCATGGACTAGATGAAGGTTCAATAACACCATCCTTCACCATTCCCTCAATCATGGTTTCCACTTCCTTTTCACGTGCTACCGGTAATCTCCTTGGCCGCTGACGGATAGGCAATTCTTCTCCTGTGTGTATTTTGTGTTGAACTAAGCCAGTCTTCCCGATGTCAGCATCGTTTGACGAGAAAACGTCGGCGTACTTGAGTAACATCTTCTTCGCCTTTACCATTTCGTTTTGGGACAGAGCGCTGTGGCAGTCTCCTAAAAGTGTGGACACTTTCGTTTGTGCATCCTTGCTGAGGGTCCCAGTCGATAGATATTGGCATCGACGCAACCAATCCACTTCCTCGCAAGTACCAACTAGTGTGCCTTTTTCTATGATCTGTTCCTGATCACAAAGGTTCAGCACACGTACCCCTGAGATGTCGGTGGCTCTGACTAAAGTTCGTGCCACTTTCCATGGAAGGTCACTGTCTACCCTTTCCACGAGTACACAACGATGAGTTTGCCCAGGATTCCGAGGAAGACTAACCGGCACCATCGTTTCTGATCTCGGCGGAAGTACAATCTTCTTAAGGCTGTACACATTCCCTGGTAACGCCCCTTCCATAAAAAGTTCCTCTTGTCCACATTTCAGAACACCTTGCTTGACGTCTATCTCACAACAATTCTTCCTCATAAAGTCAAGGCCCAAGATGCAATCGTCCATTATATCAGCCACGATGACATTATGCAGGTAGAATCTGTTGCCTAGCTTCAACTCCATCTTCTTCTCTCCATGGACGGGTATGCGCTGACCGGTGGCTGTTACCAAATTAATGCGTTCTCGGTTGTATGCGGAGTCCCCAAGGAACCGACTTGTAAGTTGGGAACTAACGACCGTACGAGAGGCTCCTGTATCTATGGTCAGCTTACAAGGCGTTCCGTTGACCTCGCCCTTGATGATTAAACTGTTCCCGTCATGGGTTTGCGTGATCGAAATCCTTGGGGCTCTTTGAACACCAGCCAGCACCCGCCCCGCAGTCCTGGCTATTACTCGTTTCCCTGCTGCTGGTGCTGGGCGGTGCTGTTAGCCGCACTGCCCTCTGGAGATCGGCCGTCTTCTCTTTCTGCAGTCCGCTTAGGGCAACTGGATCTAAGGTGGCCCCTTTCCCCACAGCCGTAGCACCTAGGGCTGTATCCTTTATTGCGGTTGCGAACTGTAGCCGCTGCAACCTCCCTGACGCGATGGGAACGATGATCCTGCCGCACAGCTTCCACCTCCAGTGCATGGGCCAAGGCGTCCTTAAGTGTCCCGTGATGACCGAGCCTCACAGCAGCTCTAACTTCAAGGTCGCGGATGCCATCGATGAATACCTGCACCAGGTTCCCATGAATAAGCGCAGGTACAGACTGGTATGCTTTCCGAACCAGCTTCTCCACTTCAAGGGCCCACTGCTGCAGGTTTTCATTACTGCGTTGCACGCGATCCTTTAGCTGCGCACGAAACACGTGTTCCAGGTGAGCGTCGCCATACCGAGCCTCCAATGCCTCAAGGAGCTGCTCGTAAGTCACTTCCTTACCGAGAGCTTCCAGGACAGTTAAGGCCTGGTCACGCAGGCCTAGGGTGAGGGCAGTCATGGCCTGACTTTCATTCCACCCGTTGGCCTTCATGACAGCCTCAAACTGGATTTTATAGGCGGACCAGGAAGAAGTTCCGTCGAACGGTGGCACTTTGAACCCACGTAGCGTAGGTGTTGTAGCTACGGGAGCTGCGATTCCATCCTCAAGTTTAAGGCAATTCAGCGTTTTCTTCACGTCAGCCATCACGTTGTCAACCCGATTATTCACTTGGTCGATTCGGGTTTCAGCTTCCAACAGGCGGTTGTCATGTTGGGCAACCTTATCCTTCACCTCCTTCATGTCTTTCCCGAAGGTAGCGTGAAGGTCCTTCATAAGGAGCATCTGTTCTTCCTGGCGGCGGGCCTGTTCCTCCTTATCACGCTGGAGCTGTTCTTCCAGCCGACGAGCCTGTTCCTCCTGACGGCGGGCCTGTTCCTCCTTGTCCCGCTGGAGCTGTTCTTCCAGCCGACGAGCCTGTTCCTCCTGACGGAGGGCCTGTTCCTCCTGACGGCGGGCCTGTTCCTCTTGACGGCGGGCCTGTTCCTCCTTATCGCGCTGGAGCTGCTCTTCCAGCCGACGAGCCTGTTCCTCCTGTCGGCGAGCCTGCTCCTCCTGTCGGCGAGCCTGCTCCTGCAGCATCATCATGAGAGCAGCCAAATCTGGTGCTGATGATCCTGGAGCAGCTGCGGACGGGCCGGCCTCCGTGGTCGGCAGCTGGCCCTCCGACATCTGTGGCGCAGCTCCACCAAAACGTCTCTGGTCCGTCTCCTGTTGGCGTTGACTCCGGGTACGGATACCCTCCGTGTCGTCTTTGGGTAAAATCGGCATGATTTTAATCCTTGCTTCTGACACCAATTGTTACGAGCTTGGGGTTCGTGACAATAAAAACTGCCGATTTACTAACCAAAAATAAACACTTTAATTAAATAACACCAATAAAACACAAACACACTAATTATTATAAAACACAATCTCACTACTGCTCACTCTTAAGTCGCACTTGAAGATCGCTTCGAATGTTATCGCTTGTATCGCAGAACCAATACTGACTCGGTCGCGGCTCATACCGGCCTTATATAGGGCCTCAGATAGTTCCAGAACCTTCTACTGTAGAAACATCTAGAATGTTCGAGTACATACCGGTCCCGACTGACCCGATGTCGACAGTTCTAGAATGTTCTAGTATCGAAAGTTCTGGAAGCATCTCGACCTACTAGTTCTGCTACTCGATACTAGATGGCGCTAGTGGTAGCTAATGTCGCCATCAATCGTGGCGCGCAACATTATGATCGTAATTCTCTACACAATTCTTTCATATTAGATTCTACTCATCATCTGCCTAGTCTTTTTCCCAATGTCGGGGTCGGCTTCCAGCCTAACCGGATGCAGCTGAATACCAGTATTTCACATGGAGCGACTGCCTATCTGACCTCCACAACCCAGTTACTGGGTAATACGATACCCCTTGGTATGACTGGTTGTCATCAGATTTTCGGGCTTCTGACTACCCGTAACGACTGTCAAAGTTCCACGAATGACAGCCGGGACCAACGGCTTAACGTGCTTTCCGAGGCACGGAGGGGTCTCGGTATTTAAAGATGGTCACCCATCCACAGACCAACCGCGGCAAGCGTAGCTTAACCTGGTCGATCGACCTGTGCGGCTGTTTTTCATTTAGCCACGGACCCCACATATTAGATTCTACTAATACCAAATTATATTTAAATAATTTCCATAATACAAACCAAATTGATCTTTCTGTGCCGATCCTACGTCCAGCAGCGGGATGTACCATCAAAGAGTTTTTACCTATTAAGCTATTTTGTCTTCATTTTTCCAGTGTACTACGGCAATGAAGGCATGAACGGCAAGCGCGACGTGTCGGAGGAAGTAGCGGACCTGCTAACAAAGAGTATGAGCGCTATGGAGGACGCTACCACGGTGACCAGGAACGATGAGTACGAGGTCATCAGTGTCAAACCAACACTACCGCCCCGGCCGTGTATACCTAGGTAAGAGTTGTTTCTTCAAACACATAGGTTCAGATATAAATGAGTTTTATACAGGTACAATTCTGCATTCGCGTTTTGGTTTCCAAAAAAGTAAACAAATAATTATGTGTTTTTGGAAAAATTACTTTAAAACCATAAACACAGAGGTAATGTTTTGTTTGCGCTACAAGTTCAACATTTTTATGACATTTTCAATAGGACTCACATAGGAGTCATTCTGAAATCAGCTTAATTTAAGCTAGCATAAAGTTGATGTTTCTTTAAGTAAAAAGAACATGAATTGTAAAAAAGGACTTCTGAAAGTTTATCATTCAGTACCCGTTTGAGTCTAAAACAAAATGGTTAGCCAGAAACATGCATTTTTTCATATCTTCAATAGAAGTGACCGCGATTTCTATTATTAGGCGGTTATCGTACTGATATCTAATAACGGATTTGTGTACAAAAACCCACAGAGTATAACACACTGACACCGCATCTCCGTGCGGTCTACAATCAAAGTTATAATAACGGATTTTAGTACAAAAACCACGGAGTATAACACGGTGACACCGCATCTCCGTGCGGTCTACAATCAAAGTTATAATAACGGATTTGTGTACAAAAACCACAGAGTATAACACACTGACACCGCATCTCCGTGCGGTCTACAATCAAAGTTATAATAACGGATTTGTGTACAAAAACCCACAGAGTATAACACACTGACACCGCATCTCCGTGCGGTCTACAATCAAAGTTATAATAACGGATTTTAGTACAAAAACCACAGAGTATAACACACTGACACCGCATCTCCGTGCGGTCTACAATCAAAGTTATAATAACGGATTTTAGTACAAAAACCACAGAGTATAACACGGTGACACCGCATCTCCGTGCGGTCTACAATCAAAGTTATAATAACGGATTTGTGTACAAAAACCACAGAGTATAACACTGACACCGCATCTCCGTGCGGTCTACAATCAAAGTTAAAAACCGCAGCACCGCACGCTAAACTATTTGGATTGAAAACTAAACTGCATGATCGTGCCAATACAAGCAATCTTCCAAACTCGCATATCTACTAAAATAATAATAGAAGTGTGAAGGTTATCAATAATGGGTCATTAATACTAAATACTGATAACGCAAACGGCACGTGAATTGATATAAAGACTCCTTAGTTCAATGCTCACTTATCGAATATGACTCATCATGACTACACGATGAGCCTCGAACATACGAGCTTATGAAGACTTATGGATTTGTTTCCAGTTTTTGCACCATATTCGCTTTATTTTTCTTGTGCTTGAGCGCGAATTGAGAATCTCTTCCGTTTTGTCGTCTGTTAAAATGTATTTGAATGCGGGACAAAAAATTGCAAAATCCTGAACACGGGGAATGTTCTAAAAGTATTCAAAAATAAACTTATACATACATTTATTTTTGTAAATCTTTATATAATATAAGCTAACATATAAACTACAATAATATGTACATTTATATGAAAATACATACACAATCATACATAAATTCACGCTGCTATGATCCTTACATACTGAGCACCACGCACCTGGCCTTTCTTAAGGACATCACTAATAAAGTCACTATAATTATGTCCTTCTAGGGCGTCCCCTCCATGAGCGCCTTGTAAATAAAAACTAAACTTAGCATGAGTAAATATATCACCGAAGGACATATTACTTACAGTTCGCGTCAAATAACTTGGCCGCTCTGAAGTAGGCAACAAATCACTGCGCAGTAGTTTAATCATAGGAATAAAACCACAGCGCGCATGCGCGGCGTTCGGAAAGCCTAACTTCGGAGCGGCCAAGTTATTTGACGCGAACTGTACTACCAAAATGATAATATGTAATGTGTTGTTGCAGAGGAACTCCCCTATCCACAGAGAAGTGGGATGGATTGCAGGACACAGAGGGCAGGGTCACAGAGGTCGAAGGTGTTAAACAGCTTATATTTAGGGGGGTGAGTACTTACTTTATTTATTTTATTTTATTTGGGAAACAAACAGATGCAATAACAAACATAAGTATAAAATTAGTTCAAGACAATCCAGAAACAGTTTGCACAGATTACTATACAAGTAAAGTGTAGTTACTAAGTACTAAGTAGTAACATAATTCAATATTTCAGAAATATGCACAGTTCCCGCTACGTCGCGCGTTGTAACTTTTTTTTTATCGTTAGACAATTTAATGTAATTTTTGTTCCCCACTGCGTGAAAATGAAAATAACATAAACTACAGCCCGATTCAAGCTTTACGGCGGCTCGGAACACGAGGCGAGTCGCCGGGGGGGGGGGGGGGCGTTTGGGGCGGGACTGCGCAGCGAGTAGCGCTCTTCAGAGCCGCCATAAAGTTTTAATTTGGTTGTAAGTACCTGCCAATCCGCACTATGTCCGCGTAGTGGATTATGGCTCACTCCTCGCAGAGAGGAGGCCCGGGTTCCAACCTTTATACTGTCTAGTCCGTGGTTCCAGTAGTGGAAACATTATTGGTATGTACTAGCTGCGCCCCGCGGTTTCACCCGCATAAGCCTCGATCCCGTGGGAATATCTGGATAAAACGTATCCTATACCAAATTTCATCCAAATCTGTTCAGCCGTTTTAGCGTGAAAGCGTGACAAACAAACATAAATAAAATTTATTATTTTCTCTTTAATATTAGTTTTATTCTTCTATAAGTAATCCGGTTTGTATTATTTTAGTTGTACCTATGGATATTAAATAACGATCTCCATTTTTCAGGGTGTAGCCCATTCAATAAGACAGTCAGTATGGAAATACCTGCTAGACTACTACCCGTGGCACATGACGCACTCAGAACTAAGAGTGCTGACCAAGAAGAGAACAGAAGAATACTTCTCTATGAAGTTGCAGTGGAGATCCATGACTGAGGGGCAGGAAGCCAGGTGAGACAGACTTTCTGATCCTTGACTTCGGAATCAGGACCCGTGAAAATGTCGAAATATTTAAAAAATAATCTTGGACACCATCTTGGATTTTGATTTTGACCTCATTTTCGGTATCAGCTTCCCAAAAGAGCCAAGTTCGAATTTTTATGCTGCTTACTAGGATTTTGAACTATACAAGCTGTTGATTTGCATCCTAGTCAAATTCAAGGACGTAATTATGCTAATGATTCTCGACCCAAATCAACAATAAAATGAGTAGGTATTTTTTTTATTTTTTTTTCTTATTTACTGAAATCCGTAAGTGTGAACCAGCCGTATTTAAACGCGGCCCGTCTGTTACTAGCCCTATAACCGAGCTTTCACACACAAACAAACGCAAACAATACATACAACGCATACGCAACGATCATTCGATAAATTCGTAGGTAATCAATCCCATCCCCCAATCACGCGCCGCTCCTGGACACGCCCCCGCGACCCCGCCGCCCCGGAACTAACAGTGTGTTTGAAGTCGCCGAAACGAACGTGCGCGAATTCCGCGAATTTAGTGCGGTACATCATTGAGACGTACGTATAAAGTGTAAGATGACGGACAATTACTCAAATGTCGAGTTGGTGGAGATGGTCCGCCTGTATGCCATCAGTGGAGACAGCCTACGTGGAGCCATGCGGATGTTCGTGGAAATGTTTCCCGATCGGGAACCCCCGTCACAGAGCGTCATGCTGGCTGCTACGCAGACTGCGGGATCATCGGCAGTTTTGACGTTCCCCGGCATGCTCAAGCTCGCGGCCTGTCGCCTTGCAGGAAGACATCCTGGAATACTTCCAGCGAGACCCACGGGCAAGCACGCGGGAGGCTGGTCAACGCTTTGGAGTGCACCACACTACAGTGTGGCGCCTACTGAAGCGTGAGCTGCAAGGCTGCAACACCCATTCCACGACATTCACCCAGGTGATAATGCCGTGCGGATTACATTTTGAATTTTGAGACAGAAAATACGTGCAAGGATCATTAGTGCTTTCGACACTTTAAAAACGAATGTGTTAGTGTTACGTAAGCTGAAAGAAAACCAGCTACGTCGTTCTCGATTGTGCGAAGTGTGATGGTGGTCACTTTGAACAATACCTCTGGGTAACTTAAGTAGGTAATTTATTTATTTGTACATTTTGTAAATACGTTGTTAGCTTAATCAATTTTATTAGTTAACTACTCCAATAATACCTAAGAGTAGAAAGTATACCACGTACTTACACTTAACTAGCACGACTTTCCATTCCATCAAACGTAGAAAACATTTTTAGACTTAGTAGAAGGTACACCAACTAAGGTAGACGTATTATTGCCGGTCCTAAGCAAACAAATCAACCAATTTAATCCACAAATAAAAACAAAATCACTACGAAAACTTTAGGTTGAAGGCTATAGCAAAACTAACATTTTATTAATCATCTGATAACAGGTCAGTGAACTTTTCTTTGGCGCACTAGTATTACTGTCATTAGTAAGATTTCCGTATTCCATTGATGCTCAAAAATGAGTTAATTATCAAGCGAAATTTATGACAATAATGTAGGTGATTTTCGAAATAAAATTAGGTAAATTAAAATTATTGCTACCGGTCATTGCTCGGTCGCGCGACGCGCGCGCTTGTAGGTAATTTCGTAGAATCGAATCGTAGGTAAGACGTCGACACTCACGCACACAGCTGCATTGTCGCTGCGTGAGTAGTCGGGTGATTCTGTTTTATTTGTATTGAATTAAGGGTTTAATTCTGAAATACAGTAAAATTTCAACAACAAAAAAAAGCAGCGCTTACTAGTTATTGCCCCCTAACGTACTTCTATTCATTTTATTTATGTCTTTTATGACAACCTCCTGAAATTTGACGAGGATGCAAATCAACAGCTTGTATATATTGCATTAGGATTAGGGTAACCTGTAAAGATTAAGGTGTTTAATTAAATAGTAATAGTACATTCCGATATAGAAATAGAAAATAGAAATAGAAATAGAAATAGAAAATATTTATTGTCCAGGTAATACAATAAGCAGGTTTAATGGTTAACAGCAAGTTAAGACAATATCAGTAGCTTAAAAATATTACCTATAGCTAGGTTACAGTATATTATTAACTAGTGAGCCCCAAACTAGACAGTTAGTCTGTATCTTGGGGCTCGGAGTACGAATTCCAGAGTGGAGATTTCAGGTATATTATCAGGTGTACTTACGTGTGTATATGTGATGTTTGTGTGGTGTGTGTGTGATGTGTGTGTGATGTGTGAGTGGTGTGTGTGCGTCTGGTGTGTATGCGTGTTTGTTCCATTGTGCTTCATTTGATTTGGTGTCAGGTCAGGGTCTTTATATTAGTTGTTCCGTGTCATCATAACCAGTGTTATGCAAAATTTCCTTAACAATTTTTTTGCAGCCGAATGAAGTAGTATTTTTAACTTCGCAGAGTTTGCAGACTTTATTGTATGTATTAATGAGAGAATAGGCCGGAGAGCGTCTTGCTAGTAATGAGGTGCTGTCAGGTGTTGGGATTCTGTAATTTCTTTTGTTTATGAGAGTTGCATAGTCGGGTCTCCTTTTAATATTTTTGTGCGTTTTTGTGCAGGCAGAAAGAATAAAAAGCTGGCGGACTCTGAGGACTTTCGTTTCGCGGTAGAGTAAATCTGTAGAAAACCGGTAGGGCTTCTTAAAAGTTACTTTAAGAAGCGCCCTCTGTGCTCTTTCAGCTTCAATTAAGTAAGTTTTTCCAGCACTTCCCCACACGCTGATGCAATATTGAATTATCGATTGGCATAGCGCTAGATAGACTTGTTGTAGTGTGTCTGTGGGCAGACAGTCTCGTAATCTACGCATGGTGTGAATAAGTTTCCTTATTCTGCCAGAAAGGTTGGATATATGTTGCCTAAATGTTAGGTGGTCATCGATAAGAATACCAAGGTATTTAATGTAAGAAGTACGTTCAAGAGGAGGACAGTCGCAAGAGGAAGTAGAAATGTTAGAAGAGCAGTGATGTAGTTTGAGTTTAAGGTGTTCCGGTGGGTTTGAAGCGGCGGTTTTGGAGAATACAATATATTTTGTTTTACTGCCATTTAGCGTGAGCAGGTTTCTGTCCAGTTTGTTTGCGATTAGTGATAATCCCTCATCTGCTAGAGAGTGTACATGTTCCCACGATTTTCCGTGAAATATTACAGCAGTGTCATCTGCATAAGTTATAATTTCTGCATTATTTACGGAAAGGTTTAATATGTCGTTAATATATACAATGAAAAGCGTGGGACCAAGTACACTACCCTGTGGAACTCCGAAATCAATGGGGCGTTGATCACTAGTGAAAGAGCTTACTTTCGTGTACTGCTTCCGGTTTGTCAGGTAGCTTTTAAACCATTCAAGACAAATTCCTCGTATTCCTATGCATTCTAGTTTCTTAAGAAGAAGGCCAGTAGAAACCGTGTCGAATGCCTTCGCAAGATCAAGGAAGATGGCTAGGCATTTTTCATTATTCTCAATATGAGAGGAGACACAATTGGCAAGAAGAGTTGCAGCATCCTCGGTTGACCTATTCCTTCGGAATCCAAATTGGTTATCAGAGATGAGATGATTTTTATCAATGAAAGAAGTGAGACGGGAGTTAACGATCCTCTCTAATATTTTAGAGACAGAGCTTAGCAGTGCTATAGGTCTGTAGTTATCAGGTGCATGTTTGGGACCGCTTTTGTAGATGGGGGAAACCGCAGCTATTTTCCAACATTCTGGGAAGGTACCGGTCTCAAGGCTCAGGTTGAAGATGTGCATCATTGGTACAAGTAAGGATTTTAATGCTCTTTTGATAAGAATAACCGAAATTTTATCAGGTCCTGGAGCACTGTCGATTTTGAGGTCAGATATAATTTTAATAATTTCGTAAGGGTCTGTCGGTTCAAGGAGAAGAGAGTGTGGGTTGGATACGTCGGAGGTGTAAGTGTTTATTAAAGATTCATGAGATAGGTTAAGTTTTTCTAGTATTTTGTCTGCCAGACGGGTTCCTACTGAGGTGAAGTGTGAGTTACAGGAGTTAAGTGTTTCTTTTTCTCTATTGGGGCTCAGTAGTTGGGAAGTTTCATTACTTTTAGGAGATATGTGACCTATAGATTTTATTGCTTTCCAGAGGTTTTTTGGATTGTCTTTGTTATCAATAATCTGTTGGTTATTGTAGTCAGACCTGATTCTTGAAAGGAGTTTGGAAAAAAAGTTTCTGTATCGAGTGTATATTTTATTTCGGACAGGATCATCAGGGTTAGATTTACAATCATTATGCAACTTGTCCCGGTGGATCATGCATCTTACTAATCCCGGGGTGATCCATGGTTTTATGCATGCCAATTTCCTACCAATTTTTACAATTCGTGTGTGTTTGTCTACAGTGGAAGTAACAATGTTCGTAAATTCAGTGGTTGCTGTATTTACATTTGTGTCATCTGTGATGACAGACCAGTCAGTACTGTTTAGGTCAGCAATAACTGCTTCGGTATCTGTTTTACTTATGCATCTCTTTGCAGTACTAGTTGGAGGTTTACGTGAAGAAATATTGGCAATAACTATATCATGATCAGTGATTGAGGACTTGCAAACGACTCCAAAGCATTTGTTCTGACACTTTATAAATATGTGGTCTAGGCACGCTTTGTCCCTAGTTGGGCTGGTTATGGCAGGAAGTAGCCCATGGCAAGACATTAGACAAAGGTACTCTGATGACTGACTATTGATAGTGTTGCAGATATCAATATTAATGTCGCCAGTGACAATCAGTGATTGTTTATTTGCCAGTGAGCTCAGTAAGGTTTCCAATGAGTTTAAAAATGGTTCAAGATTACTAAACGAAGGAGATCTATAAATGCCTAGTATTGCGACTTTATCATCGATGGTCATGAGAAGTCGATCTGCGTCTAGTATTGTAGGTTCGAAGGCTACAGTCTTGTAATTAGTTTTAACAAAGCAAATTACACCTCCGTTTTTATTTTGCTGAACTGTTGTGCGATATGCATTATATCCTGGCAGAGGGTCTATAATACTGCCGTCAGTAAGCCAGCATTCCGTTAAAATGATAACATCAAAGCTGATAGTTGTTCGCTGTAGCATTACCGCAAAGTTGTCAAAATTGTGTTGGAAACTTCTGATATTGAGTGAGAGAATTTTAAAATTAGACTCGGTATTTTTTATTAACGTTCGGCAATGTTCAATAGTATCGACGGTATGACAGTTTACTTCTAGTTTTTCGTCTAAGTCTTGCACTATATTAAGTAATGCCATTAGTATAGTTTTTTAATTTTGAGAAATAAATTTTATTTAATGAGGCTGTCAGTGACCGACAAGTTAGTATGTTCCATTTGCCAAGATTAACGAAAGTACCTTTTGGGAGTTTTAGGATACCCTGACACTGAAGGAAACGCCGTATGTACGATAATAAGTGTCTGAATATGTGTAGGTACGCGTTGATGAGTGTGATTAGGGTGTGTATTAAGTTATGTGTAGGTGGTATGGTGTGTATTTTTAAGGTATGTGTAGGGGACATGGTGTGTGTTATTAAGGTTTGTGTAGGTGACATAATTTGAACATGAAACGTTTTATAAATTAAACTTTTACAAGACGTAAAATAATAAAAAAATAAAAATAAATTGTTAGCCGTTAGATATAAACAGGTACAAAAAGTTATTTTGTAAAACACGTAATAGTTAACAATTAAAAATAACCAAGAACACAAAGTTAGTCTGTAAGACACGAAATATTTTATGGTTAAATGTAAAAAAGAACAAAATTTTCTTCTGTATAACAAAAAATAGTTAAGAATTAAAAGCAAACAAAACAAAATGGTAATTAAGGTGTTTTTAAGAGTACTACTTGTCAATAATAAGGGAGTTTGTTTGTAGAGAAGTGCAGTCATGTGCACCAGGAACTTGACGATAAAGTTCGTCCAGGCTTGTGATATTAATGGGTGGAATTCCCTCCCGTTTACGTATGTAAATAGAGCCGTTTTTAATCCAACAGTATTTGAATCCTGCATTTTTGCTGAGTTGGCGTGACTCACGAAATAAACGGCGGTTGTCTGGTGTTAAGCGCTCATTAAAGAATATGTTTCCTTTGGTACCTTTTATGTCAATGTCAGCGCAGTTAAGGTTACGTCTATTTTTAGCGGAACTTAAAAATTCATTTCGTTTGTCTCTTCTCAGAAATCGGATCACTAGTGGTCGGGGAAGCTTGTTGTCAGACTCTGATGTTATATCGCCATTGTTGTGTTTTTGGCGGCGCGGTCCAGCACGCGTCACGTAATCCAAATCCTTTTCGTCAAGATCAACACCAATTTTATGAGCGATGACGCGAACTATGTGGGTCGGACTTTCTGTTGGAGTTTCGTTTATTCCTATGATTTCTATTTCATTTCTCAGGGACTGCTGGGCCTGAGAGTTGAGTTGTTCTTTAAGTTGCGATACAGTATTTTGTAGTATAATATTTTGGGAGGCACATTTTTCGAGATCGTGTATTTTTTCTTCGGCACGGGCAATTTTGTGCCCGTATTCATCAAGGCGGCTATTGCACTGCGTGATATGGTCGGTCAATGACCTCATTTCGGACTTCATCTCTATGACACTTTCGCGAATTAACTTCATTTCTGAAGCTAGGTTATTCAGAGCATTAGAGTCCACGGTTACAGGTTGAAAGGCGGGCTTATTGTGTAATTCAACAGATGTTTTGGTCTCAGAAATGTGTTGGGATGTGACACAGGTGTTGTCAGAGGCGGAACTCGTGTGACCAGTGCTGGTTTCACTGCTTTGACAGTGAGGGCATTTCCAACGCTGCCGTTGCTCTTCGGTCAGTTTGCGCGACTCCGTTATGTTTGCGCATATAGCGTGGTAATGGTAGGCGCAGTTCGAGCATTTTATAGGTTGTGTTGATCTTATTGGTTTAGTGCAGTTTGCACAGCTGTAGTTAACCATTTCGACAACAAATAAAAACAGAAATATTTTGAGGCGCTTACGAGTTCCAGGAATTTAGATCCGCAGGTGCACGTCGTAGGTAGTTAACGCACGTGCGGGCTGGCCGGCCGCTGTGCGACAGGGATGAATTATCGCGAGTCAGCAGCTTGTCTCTTTTCCCCGAGGTGAGGAGGAGCCTACCTCAGCTAATGCAGCGCGATCGGGAATATAATTTTGGCAATATTTTTTAATTAATTTCGCGCACGTGTTCACTCAAATTGTGTCACTATTTGTTAGAACTTTAGGATTATTTTGTATTGTTTTATTTGATGTATTTTCGTAAGAGATTTTATTTCACCAAAAACACGTCCACTCTTTGACAACTCAGAAGGAGAGTTCGCATATCGTATACTATTTTATAGCTCGTCGCTTTTCTGTGTAAAAATTAAGTCACACAAACACTTAAGTCACAGAAAAGCGTGACTTATGTGCGGGTTTAGGTCACACAGTGCCATAAACATAATTTTCGGCATCAGTACCTCCAGAAAAATAACTTGCAACTATACATGTCCGGGTGTATCGGTCGATCTTCAAGACTGAACCATATATACAACTAGACACATATTTTAATCTAAAATTTTCCACCAGGTTCTCAGAATACAGAGACAGAAAAAGTCTAGTAGAAAAAGACGTGAACCGAACGGATAGGACGCACCCATTCTTCGCCGGAGATAACAATCCTAACTTAGTAGTCCTACAAGACATCCTACTGACGTACGTGATGTACAACTTCGACCTGGGCTACGTGCAGGGCATGTCGGATATACTGGCGCCGCTGTTACTGTTGCTAGGCAACGAGGTCGATAGCTTCTGGTGCTTTGTGGGCTTTATGGATAAGATTGTAAGTGAAATTAACTATATTAGAGCCAGGAATTTGAGATAATTTTCAAGTTATGGAACAACAAACCGAATGTCATACTTGACAAAGTTCAAATTCCATTGCAACCAAAAACTTTTTAGGACCTTTTTGTTACAAATGATCACTCAAAAATCAACTTAAAATACATTTCACTAAAGTAGATAACTGATTAATTAGCGATGGAATGTAATTATCTGAGATTATGAACACTGCTTTACCTATATTCTTTAGTGTGTTTTTTGGGCATATTTTCAATACACATCATTATCATTCTCCTGCCCTTATCCCAATTTATTTGGGATCGGCGCAACATACCTTACATTTTATATATTTTTTCAAGACACATAAAATCGCAATTTTCGCGTCATCGGTTTTCTGGCAAACGAGGTAACATTTAGGTATATTCTCTGGTGTCTATGAAGACCCAAAACTAAACATGGTTACCATAGACAAAAAAACAAGTAATTCATACTTCGACCTGACAGGGATTTGTAATCGTAGAGCTGAGCTGAGAGATAGTGGTCTGGAATAGTTATGATATCCCAAAATCTGTGTATTTTCATATACACATCGAAGGTATACAGCAAGGCAACCATAAAATTAAAATATTTTGAGGCAATTCAAATAGAAAATATTTTTTTAATAACAAAAAAAATTCAGCGTAATAAATACATAATTTGCAAACTTTAAAATAAAATAATACAAAATACCTTTTACGCTATAATTTCTTCTTGGACAGGCCACAAACTTCGACATGGACCAGGCCGGCATGAAGCACCAGCTGCTTCAACTACAACAGCTGCTAACATTCGCGAGCCCCGAACTCGCCAACCACCTCGCGCAGAAAGACTCCGGGAACATGTACTTTTGCTTCAGGTGGCTACTCGTCTGGTTTAAACGAGAGTTCTCGCATAGGGATATTATGAGGTAAGAGTATATTCTTCTTTTATTTTTAGGGTTCCGTAGTCTACTTACGTAAACTTTAAAGTGGTATCGTCATCAAGGCAGGCCTAGAAAATTCTGGCATGACGACTTGGATACCTTCATGTCAGATTAGTCAGTAAAGTCAACAGAGAGTGAGATCTGAAAATCAATATAAGGGATGGGACAACTCTGCTTAGCAATCTGTATTGATTGTTTTTAGGGTAGATTTATAAAAAAAAGTTAAGTACCCCAAAGCCCCAAACTAAGATTTTTGCCCATATTGTGTTGGCACTGGATCCAATGTATATAAATCGAGGAATTAATTGGTTTAATTTAATAATTTGATTTTCAGACTATGGGAAGTATTATGGACGTCGTTGCCATGTGCAAACTTCCACTTATTGATTTGTGTTGCCATACTAGACGCAGAAAAAGATATTCTCATCAGTAAAGATTATGGATTTACTGAAATATTGAAAGTGAGTGCTAATTTAAAATTACATTTATAGTAACTATTCTTTAAGAAACCTTTACCTTAAAGTATTTTGAAGTTTCCTTTCCTTGCAACTTATATACAGACCTTCTTATCAGGTGTTGCAGTACCTATAACAACATCACAGTAACTCTTACTGTTTATTTCTATTCTGTTTGGTTTAGCCGTAAGTTTTCTAATGGAAATAAATAAATATGGCTGTTCCCTATATTAGTTATAAGGAATCTTATGTGCAGCAGTTTGAAACTATGGTGCAGACTGGTCCAGAACCGGTTTCACGGAAATAAGGTGTTTTAATCCTGAAATCATAACACAAAGCTCTCTTTTCCAGCACGTAAACGACTTATCAATGTGCCTAGATGTGGATAAAATACTCAGTACCGCTGAAGGCATATACCACCAAGTGGTCTCCGCACCCCACCTCACAGACCAGATCCGCATCATCCTAGGTCTTCCGACCCTCAACATCACCACCTCGAACCACTCGGAAGCTGATGAGCCGACCACCTCGAAGGTCGAACCAAATGGTACGGTGACAGGGGATGAAAAAACCGGCATGTTCGGTCAGGAAATGGACGAAGTTATGTATCAAATAGGCTTAGACATGAATTTTTAGGCACGGCGGTGATTATCTGTTTTTTTTATATGTAGTGGATTGGGTCGCTTGTAGTTAGTGGCAGTATTTTGAAGGCTTTAAAACTAATACATTATTTTCGAGTTTTAGACGCCCACAAATCACTATAGGCCGACCGCTTAACTGAGACGTTGCCTGAGGTAGCAACTAACACGGTGCGGGAGGGGTGTGGTGACGTGATGTGAGAGCTGTGACTCGTCAACTTGTGACAACTACCACCCCTCCCGTACCGCGCGGCTACCTCAGGCAGCGTCTCAGTTAAGCGGTCGGCCAATAGTTACGTTTAGCTCTGTAAAACATCGTTCTGTTTCTGTAAATCGTTTGAAGATGACAGAGACAGAAATTCTGCCTTACCTTTTCCCAACTATGTTGGGGTCGGCTTCCAGTCTAACTGACCTCCACAACCTAGAGACAGAATGATGATATTATAGATAATTATGTTGAGCGCTAATCGTATTGTGTTTTGTGGTGCAGCCAGGGCTAAGACTCCAACATTATTATCAAGTTTAATCAAGTGTAATGTAGCAGCTATTATATTGCTTTGCAAGCTGCAATTACTACACACCAAATCAAACTTGATGACGGCTCTCAAGTGCGCGCCTCACTGCGCAGTACCTCCCCCTCCCCCCTCCCCTCGCTGACAGCGACTCGCCTCCTGTTCCGAACCGCCATAAAGTTTGAATCGGGCTCTACCTAAAAAATCTAGTTTACAAAATGGCATTCTAATTCGCTTTACTTTGTGATGACGATGCTTTACGTTAAATGATGCCAATTCTTAATTACTGGCCACTAATTTTGAATCTGAAACGGTTTTTAAATAGTTTTTTCCGACTTTGTACAGAAGCAATATTTTGTTAGTTTGGGCATATACCAGTGAACGCTGGAGTAGTTTATTCAGTTGTTTTAATAGATTGATTGATGAAGCAACCATGGTGAATCTCGATCGTCAAACATTGGATCGTCTTCCGAAATATCGATGCATGCTTTGTATTTTAATCTCTTGAGTAACTTGGAGCGACCCAATTCAAAGTACCTATCATATACAGGGTGGCAAGGATATCGACACGCAACCTGTAACATGGATTCAGCACATGGCCCTGATCCCCTGCGTCGCAATTTTTCGTCAATATTAAAAAAAAAAAAACATAAATATCTACGCTACGGGGTCTAGAATCATATTTATGTTGAACTAGCTGCGCCCCGCGGTTTCACCCGCATAAATGTCGATCCCGTGGGGATATCGGGATAAAAACTAGCCTATATGTTAATCCAGGGTGTCAGCTACATCCATACAAAGTTTTATCAAAATTGGTCCAGCCGTTTGACCGTGAAGAAGTAACAAACATATAAACACACACACTCACAAACTTTCGCCTTTATAATATTAGTGTGAAATATGGTTAGAAAAAAAAATTACGTACGTACCTACGAGGTTACAGTTGCGCGTCGAAGTCCCAGCCACCCTGTATTATCTAATATTTACATAGCTCGCTAACACATACATACAAACTAATAGTAGTTAGAAACATACATAGTTTAGAAATAGCTAGTTCTATTACATAATAATTTTCATGAAGCATTATAAGTACAAATATCAATCTTTATCTAATTTTATAGGTAGGCATTTTAATAGAGTAGTGCCTGTTAGATATAAGGTTTTCTTTTGTGACTAACTTTTTTGCAACCTGTTCACAAATATTACATCTTATACAGAATGTATCAGAAAGGTGTAGTCAAATTTAGAGTGTGGTGCAGACCGTCAAAATGAACAGCTCAATCATCTCGCGAAAAAATAATTAGCTACCCCATACAAAACTTCAATACCTACTCGATCCAAATTTATGGAACAGTTGATATTTTTTTCGCTTTTACGATGTTGGTCCCATGGAGGTTTGAGCCTCTGTACCACACCCTACAGGTACACGCTGTAATAAGGCATATTTATTTATTCTATTTGATAATAAAATTGTTACAATTTCTACAGTTCATTTTTAACTACTTACACGCTAAGGCATTTACGAAAGATTACATATTTTATATTTACTATTTGAGGTAGAAATTGTAAAATCATAACCGCTTCGTCTTTTAATTTCATGTTTAAAGAAAATATAATATATTAAATAATCTTATTTATACAAAAATTACGTCCTTATCAATGAATTTTTACTATGATAGACTACTTAGATTAACTAATATAATTCTGGTTTTCTTGTGATAATTGCACTTGGATGGTGAGCACTGGTTTTATGGTGGATATTGTGGTGCTTTTTCTTCTAAAATTTAAGTGCATACTCATGCAAAAATGTGGTTTGAGGTTGCAGTTAATTGACATTCTTCAGTTTCAAAATCGTTGTAATCTATAAATTCTATTTTAATAGTACCCATGTAAATAAAATTGCACTTGCTAATATTTATTTATAAGTAAAATCAGCATTTGCATGTGGCAACACCATCAATTAAATTCAATATTGCCAACATTAAAAATAAACAATATTTTTAAAGTTTATATTTTTCTATTTCAGGATACACTCGAATATAATGGATTACAAATATGTATAGTTACGAAAACTGTTTGGGCGTTGCTTGCCTAGTGAACGAATGTACATACATTGTTGGCTATCAGACTGGACAGAGTGATATTTTTTATATTTTTATAAATACACGCTTTAAATCTATGTAAGTTTGACTCCTATTCGAAATCTACAATATAATATACAGAGTGCTTCTGTGAGGTTTCTTTGCGTAAAGGTAGAAAATCTAAAAAGGATTTATAATGAGTTTTAATATTTTGTCTTTGTGTTTAACATAAAGCAGGCAAGGCTTTAATTGGAAGTTTATAGTCGACCTCGTAATTACTTATCACTTTTAACAAAAAATCCTACTTAATTGAAACTGCACTAAGGTTGAAGCTCACACAGACACATAGACCTTGTAGTTTTATGACTTACACGTTACATTCAACCTGAGGATGGCAAATCAATTACGAGGTCGACTATACCATCGAAAGAAAAAGAAGATAGTGTGACCTTATTTTATTATCTCCAAACGCCCGTGGACTGTGAAGTCCTATTGATTTGTTATTTAAAATGGGCATTACAATATAGAAGGTTCCTGTATATATCTGCCATGCTTCGCCAGTAGTTAACATAAATTCTAAATTACTCCTATTCAAGTTTTAGCCCACTAAAATGATTGTATATAGATTGGATAGATGTGCCATCATTCCTGGTATTAACAAATAATGTTCCTACTTAATAATGTAAATAGTTAATTGTATAAATAAATAAAAAAAAACTACCAGAAGATAGGAGTACTAGAATAGAGTTTGCAGAGGAAATAGCTTAGATATATGAAATCTTCAGATCGCAAAGCAATAGAAAAGTCAATTAAATATTATAATAATGTAACTTCATAATTGCTTCGCACATTGCTCGCAGAACAGATGGCCCATGGGGCCGAAAGGTTCTGCTTAGCTATTCACAGCCACCCGACAGGCTGTCACGTATCGAATTGACATATTTAGATAATCTGAATTGCCTTGCCCCCGTTCGCAAACAGCTGTCGAAAGAATAGCGGTCGTCTATTTGATTTAAACTGACAAAGTTTTCGGGTTTAGGACTTGTGAACAGCGTTTAGAAAACTCCTACGATAACATTGATCTGGACATGCTGGAGTGGCGACCGCGTATCGGACGACGAAGCGTTGCATGGAAGGCTTACCACACGGTGGACGGATGACCTGCTGAAGTGGCGGTGCTTGGGGGAGGCCTATGTCCAGCAGTGGACGTTCTTCAGCTGAAATTATGAACTTCATAAGCTAATCTCGTACCGTGGTATTACGTATTCGGATACTCGCCGTGCTTCAAAAGAATGCCTTACACTTGGTGCTGTAACAAAACTATCGAATAGGAGTCAAAATTAATAATCATTGCTGTTATGTGACTTTATCAATCTTTTTTAAAATTAATATCCTATTATATTTCTCATATTTAATTTATAAAATAATGTTTTGTTTCAAACACAAATTGTATTGAGTAACTTAAATACATATAAGAGCCTGAGTTCGCCATCTTGTTTCAAATTATTATTGGTTGTTTCGAATATAATTAATTCCTGATTATTTACGGTAAAATTACATTCTAATTAATTTTTATTAAAGTTTCTGTACCTGCACAGTAAAGATTTATTATTTGATACCCAAAATGGAAAAAAGGTTATATCCTTTATATCTCGTAACGTGGATCAATGCGAGACACAATGGCTTTTTGTTGCTGTAATTACGGCAATCAAAATAAAATAAAATGTTGTGTTCTTCCAAATATATTTCATTCGTACATTGCAATCATAAATAATGAAATAAATCATTTATAAATACTTAGCCTAAACAATTGAGATCAAATTAACTTTTTGTACTGTAGAGACTGGGACCTCCTTCTTGAGACTAGCTGGTAATATTTTGATGACGTGTTCCAGTCGGGCATTCAAGCGTGTGTCAAATAAATTATGATGGTGTTTTTTCCTCGATAGAAGCAGTGCTAGTTTTACCTTGATACAATGTACTTCTCTTAAATATTCTAAATAAATGCCGATTCGAGCGTTATATTCTTTAAATTACATATTATAAGCATCCCAACCTGAAGCGTCCCCAATAATTCATTATAGAGGACGGGGGTCACTAGATTCAAAGTGCGAGATTCGGTGGCTAAGAGGGGCATTAAGAGGAATAAAGATGGTAAGATGATACCAACAGCAAAGAAGCAAGAGAATACTCAAAACATATCACAGTATGGCCTTACTAATCACAACACATCTCCTTGTTACAAGGGGTTACACTTGCTCCAGAGCGTAGGACTGGTATATTACGTAGTGTAGGCCCTTTGACCCAAGCAATTTTGTTGGTCATGGAAGACAAATTTTTTGATAAGCTTCGATCAGCCATGTCGAACAGCCTCCAAATGTTACCGATGGCAGCTGAAATCATAACCGCTTTAAAAGAAGCCAACCATCCGGGCAATGTCTCTGGCGTACTTAAAGAGTTGGGAGACATCCTACTTTTAACAACAGCCCGATCAACACAAAAAGTTTATCTCCCATTACTAGTTTTCGCTTCGTTATGGAAGTATAGAGGAGAAACACAATGGAGCTTTTCTGGAGCGCCTATGATAAAATATTATAGTGACTTCATGCAAATGAACAATGTGACTTTCAAGATGAGGAGTGGTGCGGACCCCATAAAAACTTCGGAAGTGGTGTTCCATGCTATTTTTGGGACTTATTTGGAAAATCTGAATGTTCTTGAAAAGATAACGAACAGGCCTAAATGGCACAATCGAAAAGAAGTGAACAGCGTTTTTCAGAAACGAGGTGAAAAAACACAAATACAGTTTGCCCCGATAATATTCAAATATGTGTCAAAAATGGCGCAGGCTCTGATGACCAAATCACTAGGAAACATTGACCCAATGTCCATAGGCAGACCGTCATTCACAGGTTTCCGGAAAAGGCATTTTACTCAAGAGTTTCTAACTTATATAACGACAGGAAAGAGCGCTTTGAATTTCACCAGTGAACCGACGCAGTTACAATACGCATTGAAGAAACTAAAAGATGAGCTATTTACAGAGAAAGACAAACTTATGAAAGCAGGGACAAGTAAATGGGAAACTAAAAATAAAGATGGCGTTAGGTAAGATTACGGTTAGGATAGGTAGGAAGAGCTTGGATGTCCGAACATGGCGAATAAAAGTCTTGTTTGGTAGTTGAGCTATGCCATTCCTTTTATTCGAAGGTGGGCGTAGCTGATGTAGAGACTGGGACCTCCTTCTTGAGACTGGCTGGTAATATTTTCATGACGTGTTCCAGTCGGGCATTCAAGCGTGTGTCAAATAAATTATGATGGTGTTTTTTCCTCGATAGAAGCAGTGCTAGTTTTACCTTGATACAATGTACTTCTCTTAAATATTCTAAATAAATGCCGATTCGAGCGTTATATTCTTTAAATTACATATTATAAGCATCCCAACCTGAAGCGTCCCCAATAATTCATTATAGAGGACGGGGGTCACTAGATTCAAAGTGCGAGATTCGGTGGCTAAGAGGGGCATTAAGAGGAATAAAGATGGTAAGATGATACCAACAGCAAAGAAGCAAGAGAATACTCAAAACATATCACAGTATGGCCTTACTAATCAACACATCTCCTTGTTACAAGGGGTTACACTTGCTCCAGAGCGTAGGACTGGTATATTACGTAGTGTAGGCCCTTTGACCCAAGCAATTTTGTTGGTCATGGAAGACAAATTTTTTGATAAGCTTCGATCAGCCATGTCGAACAGCCTCCAAATGTTACCGATGGCAGCTGAAATCATAACCGCTTTAAAAGAAGCCAACCATCCGGGCAATGTCTCTGGCGTACTTAAAGAGTTGGGAGACATCCTACTTTTAACAACAGCCCGATCAACACAAAAAGTTTATCTCCCATTACTAGTTTTCGCTTCGTTATGGAAGTATAGAGGAGAAACACAATGGAGCTTTTCTGGAGCGCCTATGATAAAATATTATAGTGACTTCATGCAAATGAACAATGTGACTTTCAAGATGAGGAGTGGTGCGGACCCCATAAAAACTTCGGAAGTGGTGTTCCATGCTATTTTTGGGACTTATTTGGAAAATCTGAATGTTCTTGAAAAGATAACGAACAGGCCTAAATGGCACAATCGAAAAGAAGTGAACAGCGTTTTTCAGAAACGAGGTGAAAAAACACAAATACAGTTTGCCCCGATAATATTCAAATATGTGTCAAAAATGGCGCAGGCTCTGATGACCAAATCACTAGGAAACATTGACCCAATGTCCATAGGCAGACCGTCATTCACAGGTTTCCGGAAAAGGCATTTTACTCAAGAGTTTCTAACTTATATAACGACAGGAAAGAGCGCTTTGAATTTCACCAGTGAACCGACGCAGTTACAATACGCATTGAAGAAACTAAAAGATGAGCTATTTACAGAGAAAGACAAACTTATGAAAGCAGGGACAAGTAAATGGGAAACTAAAAATAAAGATGGCGTTAGGTAAGATTACGGTTAGGATAGGTAGGAAGAGCTTGGATGTCCGAACATGGCGAATAAAAGTCTTGTTTGGTAGTTGAGCTATGCCATTCCTTTTATTCGAAGGTGGGCGTAGCTGATGTAGAGACTGGGACCTCCTTCTTGAGACTGGCTGGTAATATTTTGATGACGTGTTCCAGTCGGGCATTCAAGCGTGTGTCAAATAAATTATGATGGTGTTTTTTCCTCGATAGAAGCAGTGCTAGTTTTACCTTGATACAATGTACTTCTCTTAAATATTCTAAATAAATGCCGATTCGAGCGTTATATTCTTTAAATTACATATTATAAGCATCCCAACCTGAAGCGTCCCCAATAATTCATTATAGAGGACGGGGGTCACTAGATTCAAAGTGCGAGATTCGGTGGCTAAGAGGGGCATTAAGAGGAATAAAGATGGTAAGATGATACCAACAGCAAAGAAGCAAGAGAATACTCAAAACATATCACAGTATGGCCTTACTAATCACAACACATCTCCTTGTTACAAGGGGTTACACTTGCTCCAGAGCGTAGGACTGGTATATTACGTAGTGTAGGCCCTTTGACCCAAGCAATTTTGTTGGTCATGGAAGACAAATTTTTTGATAAGCTTCGATCAGCCATGTCGAACAGCCTCCAAATGTTACCGATGGCAGCTGAAATCATAACCGCTTTAAAAGAAGCCAACCATCCGGGCAATGTCTCTGGCGTACTTAAAGAGTTGGGAGACATCCTACTTTTAACAACAGCCCGATCAACACAAAAAGTTTATCTCCCATTACTAGTTTTCGCTTCGTTATGGAAGTATAGAGGAGAAACACAATGGAGCTTTTCTGGAGCGCCTATGATAAAATATTATAGTGACTTCATGCAAATGAACAATGTGACTTTCAAGATGAGGAGTGGTGCGGACCCCATAAAAACTTCGGAAGTGGTGTTCCATGCTATTTTTGGGACTTATTTGGAAAATCTGAATGTTCTTGAAAAGATAACGAACAGGCCTAAATGGCACAATCGAAAAGAAGTGAACAGCGTTTTTCAGAAACGAGGTGAAAAAACACAAATACAGTTTGCCCCGATAATATTCAAATATGTGTCAAAAATGGCGCAGGCTCTGATGACCAAATCACTAGGAAACATTGACCCAATGTCCATAGGCAGACCGTCATTCACAGGTTTCCGGAAAAGGCATTTTACTCAAGAGTTTCTAACTTATATAACGACAGGAAAGAGCGCTTTGAATTTCACCAGTGAACCGACGCAGTTACAATACGCATTGAAGAAACTAAAAGATGAGCTATTTACAGAGAAAGACAAACTTATGAAAGCAGGGACAAGTAAATGGGAAACTAAAAATAAAGATGGCGTTAGGTAAGATTACGGTTAGGATAGGTAGGAAGAGCTTGGATGTCCGAACATGGCGAATAAAAGTCTTGTTTGGTAGTTGAGCTATGCCATTCCTTTTATTCGAAGGTGGGCGTAGCTGATGTAGAGACTGGGACCTCCTTCTTGAGACTGGCTGGTAATATTTTGATGACGTGTTCCAGTCGGGCATTCAAGCGTGTGTCAAATAAATTATGATGGTGTTTTTTCCTCGATAGAAGCAGTGCTAGTTTTACCTTGATACAATGTACTTCTCTTAAATATTCTAAATAAATGCCGATTCGAGCGTTATATTCTTTAAATTACATATTATAAGCATCCCAACCTGAAGCGTCCCCAATAATTCATTATAGAGGACGGGGGTCACTAGATTCAAAGTGCGAGATTCGGTGGCTAAGAGGGGCATTAAGAGGAATAAAGATGGTAAGATGATACCAACAGCAAAGAAGCAAGAGAATACTCAAAACATATCACAGTATGGCCTTACTAATCAACACATCTCCTTGTTACAAGGGGTTACACTTGCTCCAGAGCGTAGGACTGGTATATTACGTAGTGTAGGCCCTTTGACCCAAGCAATTTTGTTGGTCATGGAAGACAAATTTTTTGATAAGCTTCGATCAGCCATGTCGAACAGCCTCCAAATGTTACCGATGGCAGCTGAAATCATAACCGCTTTAAAAGAAGCCAACCATCCGGGCAATGTCTCTGGCGTACTTAAAGAGTTGGGAGACATCCTACTTTTAACAACAGCCCGATCAACACAAAAAGTTTATCTCCCATTACTAGTTTTCGCTTCGTTATGGAAGTATAGAGGAGAAACACAATGGAGCTTTTCTGGAGCGCCTATGATAAAATATTATAGTGACTTCATGCAAATGAACAATGTGACTTTCAAGATGAGGAGTGGTGCGGACCCCATAAAAACTTCGGAAGTGGTGTTCCATGCTATTTTTGGGACTTATTTGGAAAATCTGAATGTTCTTGAAAAGATAACGAACAGGCCTAAATGGCACAATCGAAAAGAAGTGAACAGCGTTTTTCAGAAACGAGGTGAAAAAACACAAATACAGTTTGCCCCGATAATATTCAAATATGTGTCAAAAATGGCGCAGGCTCTGATGACCAAATCACTAGGAAACATTGACCCAATGTCCATAGGCAGACCGTCATTCACAGGTTTCCGGAAAAGGCATTTTACTCAAGAGTTTCTAACTTATATAACGACAGGAAAGAGCGCTTTGAATTTCACCAGTGAACCGACGCAGTTACAATACGCATTGAAGAAACTAAAAGATGAGCTATTTACAGAGAAAGACAAACTTATGAAAGCAGGGACAAGTAAATGGGAAACTAAAAATAAAGATGGCGTTAGGTAAGATTACGGTTAGGATAGGTAGGAAGAGCTTGGATGTCCGAACATGGCGAATAAAAGTCTTGTTTGGTAGTTGAGCTATGCCATTCCTTTTATTCGAAGGTGGGCGTAGCTGATGTAGAGACTGGGACCTCCTTCTTGAGACTGGCTGGTAATATTTTGATGACGTGTTCCAGTCGGGCATTCAAGCGTGTGTCAAATAAATTATGATGGTGTTTTTTCCTCGATAGAAGCAGTGCTAGTTTTACCTTGATACAATGTACTTCTCTTAAATATTCTAAATAAATGCCGATTCGAGCGTTATATTCTTTAAATTACATATTATAAGCATCCCAACCTGAAGCGTCCCCAATAATTCATTATAGAGGACGGGGGTCACTAGATTCAAAGTGCGAGATTCGGTGGCTAAGAGGGGCATTAAGAGGAATAAAGATGGTAAGATGATACCAACAGCAAAGAAGCAAGAGAATACTCAAAACATATCACAGTATGGCCTTACTAATCAACACATCTCCTTGTTACAAGGGGTTACACTTGCTCCAGAGCGTAGGACTGGTATATTACGTAGTGTAGGCCCTTTGACCCAAGCAATTTTGTTGGTCATGGAAGACAAATTTTTTGATAAGCTTCGATCAGCCATGTCGAACAGCCTCCAAATGTTACCGATGGCAGCTGAAATCATAACCGCTTTAAAAGAAGCCAACCATCCGGGCAATGTCTCTGGCGTACTTAAAGAGTTGGGAGACATCCTACTTTTAACAACAGCCCGATCAACACAAAAAGTTTATCTCCCATTACTAGTTTTCGCTTCGTTATGGAAGTATAGAGGAGAAACACAATGGAGCTTTTCTGGAGCGCCTATGATAAAATATTATAGTGACTTCATGCAAATGAACAATGTGACTTTCAAGATGAGGAGTGGTGCGGACCCCATAAAAACTTCGGAAGTGGTGTTCCATGCTATTTTTGGGACTTATTTGGAAAATCTGAATGTTCTTGAAAAGATAACGAACAGGCCTAAATGGCACAATCGAAAAGAAGTGAACAGCGTTTTTCAGAAACGAGGTGAAAAAACACAAATACAGTTTGCCCCGATAATATTCAAATATGTGTCAAAAATGGCGCAGGCTCTGATGACCAAATCACTAGGAAACATTGACCCAATGTCCATAGGCAGACCGTCATTCACAGGTTTCCGGAAAAGGCATTTTACTCAAGAGTTTCTAACTTATATAACGACAGGAAAGAGCGCTTTGAATTTCACCAGTGAACCGACGCAGTTACAATACGCATTGAAGAAACTAAAAGATGAGCTATTTACAGAGAAAGACAAACTTATGAAAGCAGGGACAAGTAAATGGGAAACTAAAAATAAAGATGGCGTTAGGTAAGATTACGGTTAGGATAGGTAGGAAGAGCTTGGATGTCCGAACATGGCGAATAAAAGTCTTGTTTGGTAGTTGAGCTATGCCATTCCTTTTATTCGAAGGTGGGCGTAGCTGATGTAGAGACTGGGACCTCCTTCTTGAGACTGGCTGGTAATATTTTGATGACGTGTTCCAGTCGGGCATTCAAGCGTGTGTCAAATAAATTATGATGGTGTTTTTTCCTCGATAGAAGCAGTGCTAGTTTTACCTTGATACAATGTACTTCTCTTAAATATTCTAAATAAATGCCGATTCGAGCGTTATATTCTTTAAATTACATATTATAAGCATCCCAACCTGAAGCGTCCCCAATAATTCATTATAGTACTTTGTTTTACAAGTTCAATACATTCATTGGTGAATGCGATTTCAAATGCACATTCAAACCGTATCTAGTTTGGTAAGACTTGTCACACAGATGGCAATGAAAATTCTTAACTCCAGTGTGGGTCAGAGAATGTCGCTGTAATTCGGATTTGGAGAAGAACCGTTTCCCGCAACTGTCACAGCTATATTTCTTTTCTTTTAGATGATTTTTTCTTATGTGAGAACTTCTGGAACTTGAAGATATGAAGGTAGCATTGCAGACTTCACATTTGTGGTTTCTCGTTCGCTTATGATTCCACAGGACATGAGAATGGAGGCCACCCGGTACTTTGAACTTCTTTGGACAGAACTTACAGCTGTATGGATGTTCATTGCTGTGTGTTAACATATGGATTCTTATGTAACCAGGAGGATATGACTTCCCACATTGATCACACTGACGCAATATCCTTTCAGCCTTGTTTTTCTCCTTATTTTTTACATTAGGTTGACAGGAATGGGCGTTCAGTTCATCTTCATTGTAGAACCCTTCCCAGCAGTTTTCACATAAATATGGTTTCAAATGCAACTTTCTGTGTAAGACTAGTGAACGAAAATCTTCAAATTTCTCGTTGCAATAATCACAATCCCTTCCAATTTCTGATTTAGTGGGATGATTATTTGTACAGTGTTCATTTAGCAGTTTGACAGAATGAAACTCCGCTTTACATTCAACGCAGAACAACAACCGAATCTCATCATCAATATTTTGTACCATCTTCTTTATTTTTCTCTTTTTCATATTTATATGGCAGTCTGGTTTTTGGTCATCAGATTCATAGATACAATCATAGTTGTCACTTGTTGAATCAAGAAGCGAGAGATTGTCCATCAAGGTTTTAGAGCTGGAATCTATGAGGACTTTGAAAGAGTGAGTAATGGTGAGTTGATGGACACAGTTGATGCATATGTTTTCTGGAAACATTGGGTCTGGGGCAACCTAGAACACAGTTAAATTCAATAACATAATATAACATTTGGTGTGTTATACTTTTAACTGAGTATGAAAAAGATATTAGCTGAATGTAATCACTATAGTCATCAACATCTTTTTCTTCCATACTTCTCTATTAGTCGTCATCTCGGTAGTCACCCCTTTCTAACCATTTATCATCATTCACGCAGTCCATCCATTGTTTCTACTACTTTACCTAACATTTCTGAATTGCAGCAGCATTTACTTCAATTAAACTATTTACATACTGGTCTCAAGGAGCTGGTTAGTAAAACCACAAAGCTAAAAAATAAACATGATAGAAGATTAAGAACTCATTGGGTTAGTCTGATGAATTATTAAGTCATAGAACAAAAGTGTTGTTGTTTATGATGTTAGTAATACAGTCCTAGAAGGTTGATAGAGTTTTACCAATAACCCTGTATAACCTACTGTACTTGTCTGATAATTAAACATAAGTACTACATACATAAGCTCACACCTTCTAACCATGGAAGTAGGCAGAATCTAAAGAATTGCCACCTGCTATGTAAGGACCCTTTTGCCTCGTTTATGTTCATACACCTGCAGGGTAATTGCATAACACATATCAGTAGCAATGGGTTTTATTTTAACAGTTCAACATTCTATTCAGTATTCTATTCTATTCATTGCTTTGTTTACGTTGTTGAGCAGACACACGTTTCGAACATATGAAGCAATGGATTAGCTACATCCTTCAAAATCATTCAGATTAATAGTGTGATATGCAATTGGGGTGCTGGTTATACACGCACACCGCAAAAATGTCACTATATTCTTTGAGGGCGGCAGCCGGCATTTCGACACATCTGCCTTATAAATACCTTTTACTTTCATTCATCCTCTCAACATGACCAAACCATCTAAGCATACTCTTTACAATTTATATCGCTACATCTTCTTTTAAACCGCACCGTTGCCATATATACTATGTAATAAAACCTTACTATAAACTATCGAGCGTAACTTCATCTAAAACGACTCTCCTGCAGATCTAACATACATCTGCAGGAGGGTCGCGGTCGCGCTTCCAGAGGACAGGCTACAGGAAAATTTTACGATCTCAAAATTAAGCAGTGAAATGAAAAGCAGAAAGCAGCTGAACAAATAAAATACCTTGTAATTGTAAAAATTCTGAAGAATATCTGAGAGATGAACCTCCTCGCCAGCAATTCTTACACGGGAGTGTATATAGCGCATTTCTTTCTCGCTGCCTAAGCATGTCCGACAGCGGTTCTTATAATCCATTATGAATGTTTTATAAATATTTTTGTTTGCTCGAAATTCAGTGTTTCTGTTTGCATCGAATTCTGTGTATTCGCTATCGTAAACGTCACTTTTGATAGTTTGATTTTGACATTTAATCCATTCTTTCTTCCCCATTCCGTTTCCCTCATAGAGGTATGATTTATTTTTTAGTAAAATATTATTATTTTTATATTTTGAAAAATAATAATAATTTGTAAAAACATATAGGGGAGTCGGGACTTTTCACCAACCCTAACATAACTTGTTTGTAATAAAATCAATTAATCCTCGAAGAGCACTCGGTAGACGTTGTATAAAGCAAAGTTTACATTAGCGACAAAACTTGCAGAAGTCTCTTTCGCAAGCATCTTACTTGGTAGAAGACTTCCTACACAATCATATTCATCTAACTGACCAAACCTACATTGGTTGATTTTATTTGTATGTATTGTTTGACTCAAACTTTCAAACCAAAATGTACATGACAGTCAAATGTCAATTATTAAACCTTTTGATCGTCGCGGGAGTGCTTAACATTTTAAAGAATGATCAATGCTTCACATCACTCGCTCGAAATACTCGAATCACCCACAAAAATCATTCAAGACGAGGCAATTTTAATGTCACCGAAAAAATGACAGAGAAATAAACGTTCATCTTTTTTTTTTCACTAATTCATTTGTTTTTCTACTAGTTCATTTGCTTTTCACTAACACTAATCACTGGTGAATGTGCAGTGGTAGACCGCGAAATTCAAATTTTCTTACGTTTTTTGCAATTTGTAGATCAGTGTCAGGTTGTATCTTGAATTCTTGATCTAAATATGATTCGTGACTATAGTATGTAGATATTTATGTATTTACAGAGTTACAGTCATTAGAATCAGAATCATTCATATATCTCTTTCTTTCCTTTCCATAAGATACTATCGTCAATGATTATGATGATTATAATTTTGTAAATATGTGGGTACTTGATACTAGTCGCGAATCATATTATTTTGATCAAGATACAACCTGACACTGACCTGACAATTGCAAAAAACGTAAGAAAAATTGAATTTCGAGGGCTACAACTGCTCATTCACCATAATCAGTAAGTAATTATTTTTATTTTCACTTGATTATTTTTTAACTGAAGAAAAAGGAGGAGGTTCTCAAGTCGACGCGTATTTTTTAAGTTAAAGAAAATAAATGTACTTTGCGCTTTTCCAAACATTTAACGAAACTGGAACCGTCCATTCGATTCGAGTCCGTGACGCTAAATTGGGTTTAGTTGGCTCTAGTCGGTCGGTGACGCTGTATTACTGTGGTAAATTGCGCTAAATCACATAAACTCGGCGCTGAATCACGTATACTCGGTTCCAGTGGTTATGCTACGGTTAGATTGTCGCGATAACGTGAACTACACTTCGAGCACTCTCTGTTGGAGACGTCGAGCGGTGTGCGAGAGAGAGCGCGCAGTTCGCTTTATTGCTACAATGTAGTCGTGGTATTAGAAACATGCCGAATGCATGAGGTAAATGAACAAAAGGTCTTCGTCTTCGTTTCAGAATTCAGATACGTCGGCAGCAATATAATACCAATAAAATAACCAATAGCATGCATCAGTGGCCTCGCAAAAGTGAAGCGCCCTATATTATTATATTGTAGTCTGTGGTGAAGCGTCATAAATCAACTGACAACTATAAGCACCAGATTGTTGATTGTTCAACTGTCAAAATTGACAGATAGCTTGATTATTATTGACTGCTGAGTAGAAATAAACTCTCAGAAAATGTTTTTCCAACCACCTGACGAAGAACCGATTTGTAATACAACCAGTAAAACTTGCAAAAGTAATGCTCGAAGCAGACGACAGAAAAAATTGAGACGCAAGAACAAATTGAAAGCCATTAAAAAATATCAGAATCATATAGCGACGATACAGAAGGCACGCACTCCAGTTCCAAGTATACCAATCACAATGTCATCCTGGGCTGAGGAGTTTACAAAAGCTACTACTTGGCAACTGAAGAATGAAGTAGCTTTCTGGAAGTCTAAAGCTAAGGCGTTGGAGCATGAAAATAAGTTACTACATAGAACCATACGTCAAAATAGCATCGATGCGGAGATGAGAAAGAAATATATTAACGAAAGCCGTGTCCAGTTCCAATGCGATATACCAGACTCTGATTATGAACCTTCTGAATGTGAAAAAGCTTCGCCGCCTGGAAGACAACCCTCTGACCCAGAGTTTGAGGTTAGTGAAGAGTATATCCAGTTCCTAAGGGACAATCAGGTGTACAGAGACTTCGCTAGGCAAGAGAGGGAGAGAATGAAAGCTCAGAATGATGCTGAAAAGAGACAGATAGAGGAAATGGAGGCTGGTCCGACAGAAAATGCAGAAGATAATCAGGAAACATTGAAAAAATTGTATGGAGATGGATGGGAAAAGATATCAGCATTGGAAATGTCTTTGAAGACACAGTATATTAGTATATGTGATCAGGACAAACCAATGTACTGGCCGAATATACCCTTCAATTTTAACTTTTGAACTCCATCACCAACTAGGTATTTTATTTAGTATAATTTGATATTGACTGTAAATATGTTAAAATAAATAAATAACTTTTATTAAGGTTATGTTGTACAGACATCCACATCAAGCTACCCGAAACTGTGAAATTTTCCCAATCAACTTTGAACCTTATGCTTTAGCGTTAAAGTTAAAACTCTATTAAAGAAATTTGGCAGATTGTAGTAGCTTGATGTGCTGGCGTCTGTACATTTTATTGGGTTTTCAGTATTTACTGTTTTGTAGGTGTGAATGTTCAACTGATTGTCTTATAGCCGTTATTAGGTTTTAATGATTTACCACAACAGCTCTAAATGTCTAGTTTTATTAAGAATTTACTATGTGTTAAGCCTCGAAAAGATGGCAGGATGACTTAGTGAGGACAGCTGGAAAGACATGGACTAGACAGGCAAGGGCACACAGAGACTCAGAACTGATATTGAATGTTTTTGTACTACAACTATCGCTCTGAAAAAGGCTATGAATATAATATTATGTGTTAAGCTATGATATTATAAGTAAGTCAACCGAGGTACTAGCAAAAATACTTCACAATTTGAAATCCTTATTTTGTGGGTCTTCTTTTTGTATCCTCAGTTTGTGTTTTTGATTCAGAGACTAAATCCATTAATGGAAAATGAAAGAAAGAGATAGCATATAATGCTATAGCAGCATGCATAGCATGACCACCATAGAAACGGGTTTTGGAGGCGGAAGAATAGACAAAACAATAGATAGAATAGACAAATTGACAGATCTTTAGAAACCTGTCTGCAATCTGTCATTTTGTCTACTCTTCTGGCGACAAAACCCATTTCTATGGTGGTTTAGATATGCGTGCAGGAGTGAGTAGTGTAACTAATCTGCGTTCGCAATTAACTTGCCAAATATGTAAACAAATACGAGTTCGAAGTACTTTGCCCTGTACGTGCTGTACGACCACCGGGCGGCGCGGCATCGGGCAGTTTAGAAGCGCATGAGCTGCTGTCTTGTCGTCCTCCATGCAGGCCTTGCGCAGCAGACACATTGACAGAAACAGCACAGTGTTTTGAATTTGTTTAGCGCTAAACATTTATTTGTCATTTGTGGTGCAAGAGGGCCTTATTATTTTAATTACCTATGTGTATTGTAGTGTGTTCTAATACTCAATTCACATTTACTCTCAATTTAATAATTATTATTTAACTCAATGTTGTTTGTACACACGGCTACACATCAAGCTATACATAACCAGTATAAGCCGACTTCTGGTTGTAAGAAAAACCGATTCAACGCGAGGTCAGCTAAAACTGGAAATGTATAGCTTGATGTGTAGCCGTGTGTACAGACGCCAGCACATCAAGCTACCCGAATCTGTCAAATTTTCCCAATCAACCATGAACCTAATGCTAATAGCGATAAAGTTGAAAATCTATTAAAGAAATTTGACAGATTGTAGTAGCTTGATGTCCTGGCGTCTGTACTTATTTTGGTTTTGTATTTATTTATCTGTAGTCAGGAAAATAAAGAAAACTCACATTTTTATATTATTGCAATTTTATTCAAGTAGGTATCTCACAGAGTTAGACTAAGAAGTTTCAACCTTATTCGATAGATGGCGTTAGTGTCAACAGTGTTGATTTTTACAAAATAACGTTCTATTGTTTTGCCGATTTTTTAATAATAATCATTTGATTGCCTCATTCAATTATAGTAGAAAATAAAATATGAAAAGTATACCTATCAAGAATGTGTTTGAACTTGGTCTAACAAACAGCTACCTATTTTTATGCCTCTAACATTCTACAAAGTGTTAAAAAATTAACCTTAAAAACTTTAAGAGGTGCTTTAGACCATCGAACTGAACAACTTTCTCTATGGGACCAACTCTGAAATCACAAAAAAAAAATCAGCTGTTTAATACATTTTGGTCAAATAGGTATTGAACATTTGTATTCAACAGCAGATTTTTTTTCGGTTAATTTTTTAACACCTTATATAAGTACCCTTGCTTCCTTGCTGAAACGAATGCAACAAGTACCCATAAAAAATGTGCGTCTCACGGTTGTACCAAACCTCAGTCGATCTCAGCATGCGCTCGACAGTTGATGCCTATCGCTCATACGTTTTTGTGCACTAGAACTAGTCCTAGGATTGTAGGCATACCGAGAAACCTAGGGAACAGGATGCCATGCTTGACTGATGAGTCTAGACTGTATTATTGCAGTGAAAGTTTATTTCTGTTTACTCACACAACATCACGCCTGTATTTTCCGAAGGGATAGGCAGGGATGTACATACTATAGGACACCCACATGGGGCGAGCCTATTACCATCAGCCGGGCACAAATCCAAACTCCGGGCTGCTACTGAGCAATTCCAGTTGACAAACCCAATATACGGTTTCGGTTTGCTCTTTAGATACTTACATCATATTTTCATAAATTGCGATGTCTGTCTGTTTTTATGTAAGTGCGTTTATAGCTCGAGAACTACTAATTTGATTTACATACGTTAAGCCCATGATGCAAATGCCTGTAACTTGTACAAAAGTATGCAAGTAGCTTGCACGCCGACTAGCCATAACAACTTCTGATTTGTGAATGGCACAATGGCTTGCAAGCTCCTTGCATATTTTTGTACAAATTACAGGCATGTGTATTATGGGCTTTAGAATACTTATATTTTAGAGTCTAAAATATAAGTATTCTAAAGCCACTTTACTTGTAGTGCTTGCAGGTGAGTCTTAAAATTGAGACGCACGAGCAAGCACTGCAAGTAAAGTTGGTTTGGTGTGATGCTTAACTTTATTACAAAATCATAAATAGGTATATATTACGAGCTGTCGCAAATATAATGGAAAACGTGATAGTATGTAAGTAGTTATGTTGTAGTTTTATAATAATTATAAAAGTGCTTAAAGCATAATTATTATGCTTTAAGCACTAAAGGGTAAAATGCAGCGACGAACCTTAGCGTGAACTTACGCTTCGATCTGTCAAAATCCATTTCGGTTAAAGCGTAAAGACAGACAGGCGCGACGCGACGCCGACGGCGCGACGCGATTCTAGTAGAACAATTTCCAAGAAGTTTTCACAGAAATTATTCTACTAGAGTCGCGTCGCGCTGTCGCGGATTAGGCTGGTTTTATAGTCACGCCGCTAGACGCGCCGCTGGGCAGCGTGCGCGTTCGGATATGTATGGGGTAGTACCTAGTTGCGTTTCAAAGTCGCCCGCTTGAGCAGCGCCGTTCAGTAATACAGTGCACCGCTGTTCAAGCGCGCGCTGCCCAGCGGCGCGTCTAGCGGCGTGCGTGACTATAAAACCAGCCTTAAGGCCCGGTTTAGCGGGGTAGCGGGATCATCCGAAAGGGTTACCGCTGCCCCGGAACATAAAAGGCTAAGGAAGGAAAACGGGTGGGTTTTAGTCAGTAAGAGTCTGACACTCCCTTCCGCTCCACCCAGAGCGGGAGGAGTCATAGTCTTATAACCTTGTAGGTACTGCAGTCACGGGCATAAATACCTTAGAATTACTCAAAATTCAAAAGCGTTTTTTTTCTTGAAATAAGCATTGCAACCTAGAGAAAAGACTTATTCCATAAAAGTAAGGTTTCTATAATACTATGTTCGTAACACCATAAAATATCTATCAATACTTTAGGAGAAAATTGCTTTTGATACCTGGGAAAGTGTAAAATATACAGGGTTGCAAGGACATGAACGCGAAAACTGCAACAATTATTATATAAAAAAAAAATGGCAGTGATTTTTTTTAATATAACCGTCGAAAAATTTCATCGCAGAATCATGTACTGGATCGGAGGGGTTGTGGCTAAGTACCTAATAACAGCCGCACGGGTCGATTGATCAGGTTAAGCTACGCTTGCCGCGGTTGGTCCGTGGATGGGTGAACATCTTTACATACCAAGACCCCTCCGTCTTTCGGAAAGCACGTTAAGCCGTTGGTCCTGGCTGTCATTCGTGGATCTTTGACAGTCGTTACGGGACGTCAGAAGCCCGACAGTCTGACAATCAGTCTTACCGAGTGGTATCGTATTACCCAGTAACTGGGTTGTGGAGGTCAGATAGGCAATCGCTCCATGTAAAATACTGGTATTCAGCTGCATCCGGTTAGACTGGATGCCGACCCTAACTTAGTTGGGAAAAGGCTAGGCAGATGATGAATCATGTACTGAATCTATGGTACCAAGTTTTGCGTCGATGTCCCAGCCACTGAGTGCCATCCTGATTGTTATGATCGTGATTGTCTCTAAGAAGGGAGTGAATCCACGGGCAAGAGCTAGTAATGTAATAAAGTTTATAGAATCCTTCTCATTTTTAATTAACCGTCGAACAGGTTATTCAAACGAACCACTTAGTGGCTTATGATCTATGTATGAGCACTTACGGTCAATTAGCAACGAACTACTGGTCAGACATGTGTCTCGGACCATAGTAGGACAGGCTACCCTATAACAGTATTGTACATACATCTCCAGTTTATGTCAATCTGTCTAACATTTTTTATAACCCGGAAGAAAGAAAGTAAGGTTAAAAAGAAACGTAGTTTTCATTCAGTTAGAAATGGCACAAAATGAAACTAAATCAAAGACTTTCGAAACTAGCCGCAAAAAAAAAAAAACAGTCGCACTCCGGGGGTACCGACAGAAGTGAAAACAAAACACAAACAGAATACTTAGCCACCACTCACTGACATATCGGATATACATTAAAATCGAGTACATCCCGAGAACAGCCGAACACATCCGAAGCGGTGTCGGTTACGGTAACAGTGGCGCGAGTTCAATAGTTTTTTTCCCATCTCAAAAAATGCCCAACGCGCCTAAAGAATTTTTCACTTTAATAAAATGAGAGAATCATCATTTCAGCCCACTATCACTCACTGTTGGGTACAGGTGGCCTACCATGATCTAATTAAAAACTATTCAAAAACAAGACATTTCAGTTTAGGTTCATAAACTGCATTACTTGAGCTGCTCTATGGACGTCATGGTACCAAACAAGTATGAATGAAACCAAAACTTGCGACTCAGTTTGGGGCAATCGCTGGCAGCAGATGGCACTGCCTAAACTGAATCGTTAAACTGACGTCATGGTACGAATTAGAAGAACAGTTCAGTTTAGGTCCTAAAATGGATCGCGTTAAGAGCTTGTGGTAGGCCTCCTGTTCGCTCTTGCTTTGAAGGCAGACGGTATGCCATGTAAAAGGGAACGAGCCCATTGCTATCAAACGGGGCATAATTAACCCCGGGCTGTTACTGGGAAAATTCCTAATGGAAAACCCCGATAACAATTTCGGCGACTTGGGAATCGAACCCCAGGACTTAAGAGGAAATGCGGGTAGTCTATTCTCCATAGAAACGCTTTCGCCTGTTTTCTTTCTGATTAATGACCATAAAGCAATGATATTTTACGGAATAATAAATATAAACTGTTTTCCTTTTTGATGATACATTCGTTTTATAAGCACTAGAACCCTCAAAAAATGTCCATTTAAACCGCTGTCAACAGAGGCATAGTGTACAAATTTGACAACTATTAATGAAAAACATAGGGACTCGCATATCCTTCTTATTCAGTTTAGGAAATATCTTTTAAATTGGTCCAATATTGGGAGAGGAAATAGGCGAGAGCCAAACCTCGAACTGACTTTTTACTTAGACTTTTTCAAAAGTCTCTCCGACTGCATTTCCTCTTAAAGTGATATGTTGAAAAAAATGTGGTTTTTCTATTTCGCGTAACTTGTTAATTATGTGGAATAGGGATTTAACATTTTGGTACATGTTTTTTGACTCTTTGGTCTAGTATCGAGAGTTTTTCTCGATACAAAAAAAAATGCAAAGTTATATCTATTTTTTTTTACTTTTTTCGACATCACGGCGGCGTAACGCTTAAGAGTTATTCAAAGGAATTTACTTCAAAACATAGAGAATTATCATATCAAACTTTACTCAAAGTAGTTTTAAATTCAAATCATTTATTTTGTGAAAAAAGGAGAAAATTCGTTTTGGCACATACGTCGTTTTATTCCGAGCGCACGCACACTATAATAGCCATCACTCTTCTTTTGCGTTTCAAAAGTAATTGCATCACTTTCGCTCGCTTAGTAGGAGGATTTTAGATTTTCGAGGTAGGCTTTAACGCCCAGCAGTCGAGCTTGCAACAAAACAGACGAGGCAGTAAAAATACATAAAGTTACACCGTACTGCGGATTCTTGCGTACAAAAGACATCAACGCGTCTTGAACTTAACTTCTACAATTTTGTTAAGCACCACGTTAAAACGGATGAACAGATTTCGCTGAAAAACATATAGTAAAAGGCTTTTTTTTACCAGGGTTCCTGAAGAAAGGTTCCCCTAGGATGCGAGTGAAAAGTGAAAATGCTTTTTCTTGAGTGCTTGATTGGTAGGAATTTTGATGAATTAAAACTTCAAATAGTTAAAACAAATATTTTCAATAGTATTAAAATTCAGAATCTGACTATGCTATACATCTAGGCACACGGTAGTGTGTCAAGCCAAGTTCGGTGAGGATTGAAAATTGAGCATCAAAACATTGTACTTTGCAATTACCCCTGCTAATTTAAACCAACAATGTCGCTAAATATCCCTTATATAAAAATCTAGAAATAACATCAGAAAAGTCAAAATAAAACAACATAGCATAATATCACGACTATTTTAGTTTAGGTTAGGCAGAGGTGTACCTCCCTAAACACACTTAACTGGTTCACTGTCCACAAAGTAGACACAACAGTTAAACAATCAACATGAATCATAATGTGATTCATGGGACATGGAATGGGTTAAAATTGGTAATTTAACAAAAAATAAAAATAAAAAGCACCAAAATTATTACAATTTCAATCCCAAACATCCTTAGCCAGGATCCAGCATTTATCCACATTTAAAGTATCAGTCGTCGGTACCAAAGAAAAACACATTGAAAAACATCGGAAATAAATGCAAAAATTAAAATAAATAAAAAAAAAAATTACATAGCATCACACATATTTCCCCCGAACGGTTCTACCTCCCTAAGTACACTCAAAAAACAAAATTCCTTTAAACCCAAAACGTCCTTAGCCAGCACCCAGCATCTATCAACATTTAAAGTATCAATCGTCGAGATAAAAGGCAAAAAAAAAAATTATCAAAAAAAGAACAACATGACATAACATCTCGCATATATCCCTCGAAGGGCTAGGCAGATGTCTAGTATACATACTTTTGGCCAGTTACGAAAAGAAAAAAAAAAAGAAAAATTCCTTTAAACCCAAAACGTTCTTAGCCAACGTCAAGCATCTAAAGCAAACGAAAAGCGATAAGGCCGCCCATTGTATGTTTTGTAGTAATAGTCGTATTTTTTTTTGTTATGTATTTTCTGGTATATAATAAAATATCATCATCATCTGCCTAGCCTTTTCCCAACTATGTTGGGGTCAGCTTCCAGTCTAACCGGATGCAGCTGAATACCAGTATTTTACATGGAGCGACTGTCTATCTGACCTCCAAAACCCAGTTACGGGGTAATACGATACCCGTTGGCAAGACTGGTTGTCAGACTTTGGGGCTAATATATAATTAAGTATATATAAATAAATAACCATCCTTGACCAGCATCCAGCATCTATCAAGATTTAACGTTATTAATCGTTGGTACCAAAGGAAAAACACATTGAAAAACATTGGAAAAAAAAATGCATAGGTAGATGTATACCTAGTACACCCACTTTTGGTCAATAAAGAAAAGAAAAAAAAAAAGAAAAATCCCCTCAAACCCAAAACATCCTTGGCCAGCATCCAGCATCTATCAACATTTAAAGTATCAATCGTCGGTACCAAAGAACGTAGAAATTGGCGCTCAAAACGGTTGAACGCAACCTGTTTCAGAGGGAGCCCCCCCCTGCCCCCTCCCCCCGCAAGGCGTCCCCCGCCAGTGCCATCAGAGCCTCCGTAGAGCTCAGTTGCGCGCGCGCATATTATTTGTGGGACGAATACAAAAAAAAACACGTTTTTCTGTGATAAATTTTTTGATCAGTGATTCCCGGATTGCAGTGCAGTGTTTAAAATTTATTTCGGTATCGTTTTTTAAAGTATTTTCTGTGTGAAAACAGTGGAAAACACGAGTTATGTTTCAGTGATTTTGTGTGACAGAAGGATTTTGGAGGTAAAGCTTTAAGCTCTATGTAGAGCTTTAAGGATATATCATTCTCTCTTATAAGCTCTTTTGATAGTGACCAAAGTAATGAAATATCTCCCAAGCCGTCTCTACTATCATAGTAGAGCCGACTCTACGTATTTTAAAATGGCTAGCGGGTCTATAAGTTGATGTAGAGAATGCTAATGACATTTCATACAGTTATTCCTATCCCGTAGTTAGGATATTTTAGTAACAAACTTTATCTAAAACGGTTCTCTACATCAAAATGTAGAGTAGGAACTTGCGTTAGTATTTTCTCTATAATAGCTCGTTACATTAAGATTTTTATCACAAATCTAAGATAGACTCTAATAGAGAACTCTACAACTCTCTATCAACTTAAAAATCACTTAACAAAAATAACTTAACCATAACTTAAACGTTTTTCTAGAAAGTGTGACTTAACTTACGCTAAGCTAAGTAAGCGTAGGTTTAAGTCGCGTCGTTATAAAGTTGCTTATAAGTTATAACTTAAGTCATATAACTAGTATTTTGCCCGCGGCGTGGTTTGCGTTTCACTATTCATCTCATTTGTTAGAGCCGCCTGATATATGTTGATTCTAGTGATATTATAAGTCATTATAATTTGCACTTGGTGCTTTAGTTAACACTTTTTTAATGTACTAAGTGATAATGAAGTTTTAGTGCTAAATTAGTTAGAACTCTACAAAAATATATAAATTAGGGTAGAATTCATTAGTAGAGCAGTGGTGGCTCAGTGGTAATGGCCCTGACTAACGAGTTGTAGGTCGTAAGTTCGAACCCAGGCAGGCAGTTTACTTTGTGTATTTAATTTCATCACCATTGCTCTCAAAACGGTGAAGGAAAACATCGTGAGGAAACCGGCATGACCTAGAACCAAAAATTCGAAGACATGTGACATCTACTAACCCGCTCTGGGCCCGCGTGGTGGATTACTGCCCACTTCCTCTCACTGAGAGGAGGCCTGTGTCCCAGCAGTGGGAACATTATAGGTCGATTCTGTATTCAGTATCAGGATGGTTTAAAAAGATGTATTAAGGAAAATTCTAGTGATTTGATAAGGATATTGAAAAAGACATAACACATGATTCTAAAGCTTTTACACACGCGCTCAGTATAGGCATTCAAACATTTTGAAGTAACTTCTATTTAAAAAAATACCACATAAATTCAAACTCTCAAACTCAAAGCATTTATTTCAATTAAACCATGTACAGGCACTTTTGAATTGTCAAAATTAAATAGTCGGTCAGTTAGTTAGAAATTTGAAGCTAGTTGCCCATTCCAAAACGTAGATCTCTATGGAGAAGAACGGGCAAGAAACTCCATGGACACTCTTTTAAATCAAGATATTACAAAATCCAGGATACATTATTCTTGTTGCTTCTATATGTGAGAACAATGTAAAAAAGAACACACAAATGAAGAAACAATTCAAAATATAAGTTTAAAAATTAGCCTTGGCAGTTAAGAGACGACCAGTTTCAACCGACGGCGCCCGTTCACGAACATGACGCGTGGAGCCTTAAAGAGCTTAGAGCCTTAGAGCAAGAATGCCGTAGGTACCTACTTACATGAAAACACGCATAACCTGCCTGAAAGCTCTTCTACAAATTACTTTAGCACAAGTTCCCATTTTCAAATCACCAATCCGCGTTGTGTCGAAAAAAAGTAGACAAATAGTTAAATACCCTTTCCTCCTTTTCTTTAGCTTTCATATGGTAGACTGTTCTTTCTTTTGGGTGTATTAAACTATGAAGTTTCTTGCTCATTCTTCTCCATACGAATCTACCTTTTGACAGGAGCGACTAGAATTAATTATATTTTCATGTTACATTTGACATTACTTGAAAATACTTTGACGTAAAAAGATACATTAAATTAAAACTACTTTTAACAAATTTTTATTTTTCAATTATTTCAAAATTATTTTACAATAAAAAATAACCTCTAAAAGTGGCGATGGAACTGTCCGTCGCACTCTGGACTTATAACTCTGTCAACATAAAGAGGAATGACATATTTTAATAATGAAGAAGCCTCTATCTGTCCATTTGCTCGACATTTGTGTCTTTCCTTCAGTAATATTCTAACATTCAGTTCCTCTATAATCAAATTCAAAGTCCTGACTGACTGATATATCAACGCACAGCCTAAACCGCTGGTCCTAGAGACATGACATTTGGAGGGTGTGTTCTTTGTGAAGAGTAGATATCTATTAAGAAAGGGTTTTTCGAAATTCCATCCCTAAGAGGGTGAATGAGGGGGGGGAGGGTGTAATTTCACGCGGACGAAGTCGCGTTCAGAAGCTAGTAACATTTAAAATTATACTCATTTCATGACCAGAAGGTTTTAACTAAGAAGTTTAATGTAAAACGCATGAACAACAAGCCTTTTATGTAAAAGTAAATTGAAGTGAATTACTATCAAGTTAACAAGCGTCTAGCACCTGTTATTATTTATTGCGTTTTACTATTTTAAACTTGACACGACTTTGAAGTTCTTACATGAATAGTCTACAAAGTGAAGTAAAATAATTCGACATAGTTTTGGCCTGAAATGTTGTCTAAAGTAACTTGTATTTTTCAAAAAATATAATTTAAATTTAAAGAAAATGTAACTATTTACAATAGATACTAAAATAAATGACTAACTAACTTACTACACAAATAAATATAAAAACAAAGGACACTTAGGCGTCGAAGTACTCGTCCGCAACGCTGCCATCCGGAAACGTTCCTAGAAGACTGGCAGCATTGCCACGTTGAATGGCAATGCTAATTCTTTGGCCATTTGTAGTATAATCTTTCATATTGGCTCAAATGTGACTTAGTTAATTATGAAAATTAATCAAAAGATTTGAAGTAGGTACTTCGTCATTTTATCATCATCATTACAGTTCTTAAAATTCCATCGCGGAATGTAGACCTCATTCAACTATGCTATAGAATTCTGTCTTTCTATGCCTCGATTTTATTTAAAACAAATAACATAGTGATCCCTAAATAATTCAGCAGAAAAGGCATTTAAAGTAAAGGCACTTTACATACCTACAATTATACTTTACATATTGAAGAAATAATTATAATTAAGAAAGATAAGAAATAATCCTAACGTAATAGGTACCTAGGTACAATTTCATCACCATTGCTCTTAAAACTGTGAAGGACCAAAAATTCAAAGAGTCATGTGTCATCTACAAACCCGCACTGGGCCCGCGTATTGGATTACGGTCCACTAAGGCTAATTATGTATAGGTACCTATTTATTATCAAAAACTAAATCAAAATAAAACAGAGCTTACGTTACTAAATTAAACGATGAACACAAAAAGGTTTTTATTATTATAATCCACACTCAAGTAGTACCCAAATAGGTAGGTTCTCATTTAATGCGGATTTAATGGAAAAACCTTGTAAGAAGTGGACGATTTTATTTTATTTTGACGCAAATATATCTATGCTTTATAAAGAGACCGCTAAGGACTATATAGTACCTACCTCCCTTAATAAATCCTTTAATGATTGAGTTGTTCATCTTGTATTTCAAGTCTGCGGATGATGCTGAATCTAATGTACCTATAATTCTTAATTAGTGTAGTTTTAAAACGTCTAAATATAATTAAAAGTATTAATAAAAGCAGACAGGTAGATTAATAACAGAAGAGCTATAAAAGGGAATATATAGAGATAACCTTTTAAGCTCAAAACGACATTGTCAAAGCAAGTAAAATGCACTAAGATCTAAAATTTTGTGGAATTATTCCTTTAAAAGATTAGCTTTGATTATACTGTAAACTAAACTTCGGATAAAGTGATAAAATATATGGATAGTGATAGCAGTTATGAGTATATTATACAGGTGCCATACCTGTAAGAATCCTTAAATGATTTTTACAAAACACATCCTTTTCTTAAAAATCTGATCAGTTTCTATACTCTATGCAGTAGTAGAACAGAAGCTCTTTTACAATTAGTGACACTCTTATTATCCCTTGCTCTAAGACATCTTTTCAGCTGCTTCTTTTCCACTTCTCCCAGTTCCTGGTTCCCTTGGCAGTTAGGTTATTTGCTCCCATAAATATTTGAAGGTATCCTTTTCTAACGCTCATGAAAGCAGTCTTTCGTTTTAAGCACTAATTTACCTTTGTAATACAATTACCCATATCGAATTCATCTGTCAAGCAGTTTCCATATAAAAACTTTCCTTCACATGATATGCTAAAATAACAAAAGAAAATTAACGTACAAAAAAGGGATGACATATCATAGCATGTATTATAAGCCTCATTCTGCAGTACACTCAGGGCGTGGCAACACGGTGATACATGTCGTATGATTACAATCATATTGAATACAAAGACGCACTCTTTTATGTAGACTGTGGACCAATGGTCATTGTTGGTCCTTTGTGTTCTGACGCGGATAAATTCAATGAGGTTTGTACTGTTTTTGGTATGAAATTGATATGGTTGTGCTTTTCTGTGAAGTTGTAATTAATGAAGAGGTTTGGTATTAATCAAAAATGCAAGTGTAATCTGTCTAACATAACCAAAATATAGTCTGACATAACATAATCAGCCTATAATGTTCCCACTTCTGGGACACAGGTCTCCTCTCAGTGAGAGAGAGAGTGGGCTGTGGCCCACTGCGGCCCAGTGCGGGTTGGTAGATGTCATGTTGGAAGATGTGATGCCCGTTTCCTCACGAAGTTTTCCTTCACCGTTTTGAGAGTATTGGCGATGAAATTATTTACCCAAAGTAAAGCACTTTCCTGGGTTCGAAAAATAGCGAAAAAGTCAGAAAACTATAATTGTTTCGACATGATAATTTCAGCAAAGCTTTGACTTGTTATGTAAGATAAAATACATAATAGTTGGCGTGATCAAGTTCAATATAAGAATGATAAATATTGTTATGATATCTTGTTGCATAATTTATTCAAATTAATTTGTATCAAAAGTCTGTGGGTTGTTTCTTCTTCGTGTTTATCAGATTAGAATAACTTAATTCATGCAATATATATATTTCTTTCTATTATTCATTGAACAGCGGTGACTGGCGGTTTAGGAGTTGTAGGTCGTAGGTTCGAACTCAGACAGGCGCTTTACTTTGTGTAAGTTAGTTCTTCACCACTGCTCTCAAAATGGTGAAGGAAAACTTCGTGAAGAAACCGGCATGTCCTATGACAAAAATTCCAAGACAAGTGGCATCTACCAACTCGCACTGCGCCCGCGTGGTGTATTACGGTCCACTCCCTCTCACTGAGAGATGGCCTATGTCCCGGCAGTGGGAACATCATAGGCTGATTATGTTATGTTATATTATTAATATGTTATGTTATATTATTAATTGAACAATATTCTCGCACAAGAAACTAGAGTTAAGCTCTTGCTTATTAAGGTTGATAAAGTATGCAAGGCATGCAATCATTGGTTCACAGCATAAAAAAGAGATACCCAACTAGCTACGGCAATAATTATGCAAAAACTAGAATTATTATTTAAAAATAATAACAACCACATGCAGCTCAAAAATTTTCACATCTGAGGTGTCTTAAAAATCCTTTTTCACGCGTTTCGAAAAAGCGCATAGTTGAAATTGACGCGCCCCGACTCTGCCCGCGGCCCGAACCTCGATATAACTCATTCGTGCATAGTTTGTGTTGACGCTCGAAATTCGGAATTTTTGATGTCCGCCGCCGCGCGCCCGTCGCATGCGCAGCATTTTTGACGCTAATTCGTTTAGAAATCACTCGTTTTTCTGCTGAGATTTGGAGGTTGATAATTTTTGTAATAATGTTTTTGGTAAAAATACAAATTAGTGTAGTTGCAATTGCTTAAATATTTTATTTTTACTGTATGTAGTTTACAATAATTGCGTGAAGATGATTACTTCTTTACCTCTACAAGTATGGTCTCACTCCAAACATCTGCCAACATCAATCCCTACAAAAAATAACTAAGAACAAAAAGATCTTATTCGCACTTGAAACATTAATGCACATAGGCCATTCTTCAATGCGCTCAAGATAAATGGCGCTGACTGAGTCTCATCTACATTTCGAGTCAGTCTCGCATTAAAACTTAGTTTTTACGAGCAATCCGCGGCTTGCTAAGCAAGAGATGCGATCAGGATTGCGATACCGATGTAATGTGCCTCTAATACAGCTAGTGTATATGTAGATGTCACACTATGCACGTCATGTTCAGGTTGAAGAATATTGTATCTTGAAATAGAATTGTTTTAAACCGATGTAGGTAAGTGAAGTTAGGTGTTATTGTTTGTTGATGTATGTTTTAGGTTTTGGTTAAGATGTAATTGGCGATTGTGTAAGTCCGAGGCTATTGTTACTTATAGTACTTAATATATATTATATACAGAAGCTGTTGGTGTATCTGTATAAATAAAAAAAATGCTGGAATGCATTTTTGAGTGTTAATTAGGTAGGTATGACAGAAAATTAGGAGTTGAGAAAGGACAGTAAAAATTGCATTGCCGCCCCGTTCGTAATGTCTACTTCAACGATATTCGATTTAAAAATTATTTTAATTATAATATTTTTTAATTTAGCAAAAAGAAGAAAATACAACGCATGTTACATCATTATGATAATACATTTTGTGCTCAGTTTTTGTGAATAATGACCCCGATACTAGGAAAATCCTGTGTTATAGGGACCAATTACAGAATTTGATGAATGACATTTTAAACATCCTTAATCAGCAAGAAAAAAAATACGACAAATGATTCCGAAATCATTGGACAAATTGCATTTCTCCTTCGGCTCCGAAACATAATTACTATAAATAACGCGGCAACCTGAAATGAATAGTGAAAGTAGTCATGTTAATAAGTTCAATTTTAATTTGCCACGCAAAAGATACTATCTGTTCGTAATCTTTAAATGCATAAGAGTTATACCTACATTATTTAAAACGTCCACTCAGTAGGGTTACCAAAACTTCTACCTAAATAAAATAGTCTTCAGGTAAAAAACTTTTTGGTCTCGATCGATTTAGACTTTTAGAAGCTTTTCTGTTGCTTTTCGTAGATAACAAATTAGTATCTTCAATTTATTTTTTTAATTGAAACGGAAGCCTATATAATGTTTCACTTTCGAGGCAAAATACTTGACCAACAGTCCAGTCCAGTTTAGCTGTTTCAAAATCTGATAGCCCTGCAAATAAATGCGTTGACAGTTTTATTATGAACTTAGGTTTTATTAAACTTTGTATTTTAATGCTTACCAATTTGTTAAGTCAATTTTTTACTTCATAAGTCGTTTTTGTCTTGGACAAAAGAACGTATTGATATTATCCCGACCGAGTTAAGGCAATTGGGAGTGGCTGAATGGCTATTGTCCTTGTGGAGAATGGGCTATCTTATTACTGTTAATGCGGTACCTTGAATTTAAATTAAGGCGACTACATGACCTAAAGCGCGGTCACTGTCGGACTGCATAGAAAAGAAAGAGAAGCGCGAATTTACAAAAAATGTATTGTGTGGACTAAAAAATTATAACACTAGTGCTTTAGTATGTTGATTGTAGAACAATCTGACAAAAAATCAGAATGATTGTATTAGTATGCTTTTCATTGTAAAAAGATAGTTCTTAGAGGTATCTTCATGATTTTTTTCTATAGTATCAAATTAGTTGTATTATGTTATCAACACACTACCTACCTAGCAAATATCATGAAGAATATCATATATTTTTCTGATTTTGTTTACTGTAGTCGATCATATAATTTTATTGTTGTTTCTAAAACTTATTTAAATTGCTCGAATTTAAAAATCTTTCACTGAACTAATGTACACCATCCCTTAAACCCACCCACCCCACGGCATTAAGTGCAGTAAAACAAACAGTTTTGCTTCGGATAATATTATTACTTAGAACAAGTGTTGTCTTTGTTGAAAGCCTCCCCAGATGTACCTTTAGCCAGGTACTTCGGAACAGGTAAAAAATACTTGACTTTGCTCCCTTGAGATCGGATGGTTGATTTGATTTTGAGGTTCTGCGTATTTTGAGTAGAGTAATTTTTAAATAAATGAATACTTTTTGGGGAATTGGATTACAGTTTTGTTTAAAGTGTTTAATTACAATACTGAAACACATTTGTATATTTACATGTGCAATATCTATGTGGTGTACATAATAAAGAGTATTCTATTCTATTTTATTTTTGTGGAAGATTTTTGTTTATATATATTGTTAGTTTAACCTAAAACAGTTCAGATTACATTATTTTATAAAATTAGTCTTAAAACTTTATTCGATATTCTAACTTTTTACTTACATGGTTTTAATTGACAAGCGAAAAGTACCTATTAAAAAGATTCGTTTGGAAAAGCTGCACTTTTATGATCTACTACTTGTTATCTATAATTGAACCAGTGTGGTCAACATTTTGCATTAGTAGCATTTTAATATCTTCTGTCTACAGTATATTTACTTCCAGACACGACTTTTAAGAAACATTGCCAATTAATTATTTATTTTTAATAATGACATAACTAATGCATACTAGAAAATCGATCAGTCATTTTTTATAAACAAAAAGTTTAATTCTGTTCATATCATAATAATTATATGGCAGCTATAATGTGCAAATGAAGTTTTATTATATCAAAATTTATAATCTTTAGGCTAGGAACACATGAGTGATTTTTTTATTGTCCGTCTCGGATTTAAAACATATGATTCATATAATTAATACTGAAGTTTTCAAAGATTTTTGTTTGCTTTTGAAGTGATTATTTTAAATGCTTCTCTTGTAAGTAATTAAGTAACATTTAAGTATAATTATGTGTCTTTTCTAACCCGTCTGTCTTCAAAGCAAGAGTGATCAGGTATCTTCTGGGCACTCTCGTTCCATCATAGACCTCATATTGTGAGGTGAAAAATTCAAGCTTTTGTTTAATTTTCTTTTAGTTTATTACTCAACGGCTTGAGAATTGTCACTATAAATTCAGTAAAACAATATTTTAGTTGGTAATACTTGTTTTCTCTTACTAATATTCTTATTCACTTATCAATATCATAGACTTACTATATTTACTAATTTCCCAACAAGCCCAGCATTATTTTAATGGAGAATTTAAAACCAATTCACGTCATATTATAACCTCTCTTTCACCATCAGTGGTGGTCAGTGTCGTTAATGATAATTAAATTCTTCACCAAACCAACCTACACATATTCCTATATTTTAAAACAACGGTCGTGCATTGAAGATAGGTATTAAACCGGGTTCCTCTTTGAGCATTTCGTATGGTCGTAAAATTGGCGATTCGTGACGCAGTGAGCTTGCATATAAGTTTAAAGGCCGATTTTTAGTCGTACGATTTGTCTTGATGAAGACTTTTTTATAGTATTGTATATTATTAATTTAAACTTTTCGCACACAATAAAGGTACAAATGCAGATTCTAACAGTCAACCAAGGAGGGTGGTGAAGAGATTAGATGGCAGGTGCTTTGATAGAGAGGAACAATGATAAAACCCATTAAAAATATATCGTAATGAATTATAAATGAAATATGTACAGAAATAAATAATAAGGTTATATACTTATTATATACATACATACTTACTGAAAATATATATGTACTTACATATATATACATTCAAGGGAGAGGTTGAGATGACCCTACGCTATTTGTTTATATTATATGATAGTTATTTTGAAGGTATCATTATTTTACTACAGTCCGTCAAATCTAAGAAGTACCGTTTGACGTTTCATATTTTTCAACTTTGTTCATACGAATTCATCATAAAACCATGAATTTAGAAAGATTTCATTATTGTATCTAAAAATGTACAATTCTTAATATCTAAATGTAATTGAAAACTTTCAAACAAAGCAAAATAACACATATTTATAACTGTCAAACGGTACTTCTTAGATTTGACGGACTGTAAGATTGTCTTATTATGTACTGTCGCTACTGTCACTTCACTGCAGCTTTCAATATGTAGGTAATAAATAATCAGTAATAATCAGTCTATGAGTATTTTTATATAATTTTCTTTAAATTTAAGAAAATCTTCATTTTGTACATGAAGTAGAAATCCTTGACGAAATATGTAAGCCAGAACGATAAAAATCATAATAGGTATTTTGCCACTTTTGTAGAAGCTACCACTGATTTAGTGTGCTCCTATCCTAAATTATCAAAATATCGACGGATTTGGCAACAAGTTTTTTTTATGATGTTGATGACAAACGAATTTCTTAATCTTTAATTATAGACTGTATTCATATTTAAATGTTTTATCTTTTAATCCTCGTCATTCTTTTCCATGCATTTTAATTTTCTACCAATTAGTCAGAAATTAAAATTGATATTTTTAATAATTACTTAAGAATAGAGTTATTAAAGAGTAATAAAACTACGTTTGCTAGTTTTGCATTAATTAAATTGATACTGGCTAAGTGACAGAAGTCAAAACAAATCCTATGCGAATACCTACACACCAAAATTTTAATTTTAATTACTATTAAAAAGGGTAAAATAAATTAAACTGTGCTCCGGGCGTATTTTTAATTGAAAATGTTTAACTTTAAATTAATAAAAAATCTGATTAATGTTCTGTCAAAATTTCACATTTAAATTCCTATGCTGTCTAAAGCAAGCAATAATATAAAACAGAACTAAACTCTAAAAATCAAAACCAGTCTTTAAACTAGGACAGACTCAGACAAGTTTTAATAAAATCAGGTTTTATCAATCAACTTAACCTTATCTGAATACAAGCTTATCTTAAATCCTGTCAACACCATTAAAAAAAAAACCAGCATAATAAAAACGAAACTACATTGCAAAACCTGGAAGACTGTCAGCCAACGCGGATCATTTACAACATAAATTTTGTACCGAGGGAAGTTAGATATAAAACATATAAATATTCATACTGAATGATTACGAATACTGTCTTGTAAACTAGCCTAGCAAAAACTAAATAATGTCACTTATAGAAAAGGAAACCTGTCTGAACCGCATATGTTATAATTACAGCAAGTATGCATCATTCATGAATTTTCCTTTGGCGGAGTGTTGCTGGGAGTTCTAATCGATGGTAATAGATGTGGAGAAATGTTGCCATTTGTAAAAATTGTGATCGATTGCGTATTGCCAGCGTATTGACACATTTTCTTTATTCTACTTTTGCTACTTATGTGGGAAGACGTGTGTGATAGTCTATTGTGACTAGATTGAATCCTTTCTTATTTTTTAAGTGCATACTTTGCCAATTTTAATGAGTGTCACTGATTAAGAGCCTGTTAGCGTTAGATACAATATCGGGTTAGAAAGTTAATTAAATGTCACATAGACTAGTTGTCTCATATCATACTTTAGTATTATATCACACTTTACTACTACTGCATATAGATGCCTTCCTAGAAGAATAGTTCTTATAGAGATGATCCGTATGTGCAAATCGAAATTAACGTGAATTGTTCGATTAATTGTATCATTTCTTTTGCAGGTGTGAGTGACAATGTGTGTGCGGTGAGTGATAAGAACGCGCGATGTTGCGCGTGATCACTGTCCTGCTGGTCGCGACCGCGGCTGCGGAGCATGTGCGAGAGTTCACCGTCAGAGAGAACGCACGCGCTTCCACCCTCGTCGGTCACCTCGGAGACGAACTGCCCGACGCAGCCCCGCCATACACCATCGTTCCCGTCCCCGGCAGCGCCGTCAACGACGACCTAAGGATAGACCCCCACACAGGAGAAATCAGGACCCGAGGCCCTCTAGACAGAGAGAACAGAGACCATTACGCTCTAGTCGCCATCCCCGCCAGCGGAGATAACATCCGCGTAGTCGTCAGGGTTCTAGACGAAAACGATAATGCTCCCACATTCCCAACCCCCGTTATGAACGTGGAGTTCTCCGAGAACACTCCCAGAGACGTGAAGAGGAAACTAAACCCGGCCAAAGACCAGGATTTAGGACCATTCAACACGCAAAGATACAATATTGTATCTGGGAATACTGATAATGCGTTCAGATTGTCTTCCCATAGGGAAAGAGATGGGGTCCTGTATCTGGACCTACAAATTAATGGCTTCCTCGACAGGGAGACTACTGACCATTATCAGTTAGTTATAGAAGCGTTAGATGGGGGTACCCCACCGCTGAGAGGGACTATGACTGTAAATATTACTATTTTAGACGTTAATGATAATCCTCCTGTGTTTGCTGAAAGTGTATACTCTGCTTCTATTCCGGAGAATGCGACCGTAGGCACTCCTGTACTAAAAGTGTCCGCGACCGACTTAGACTCTGGTGAAAACGGTTTGATCGAATACTCGATAAACAGAAGACAGAGTGATAAAGAGAATATGTTCAAAATTGACCCAGAAACTGGTGATATTACTGTAAATAAAGCGTTAGATTTTGAAACTAAGGAATTACATGAACTTGTAGTTGTAGCCAGAGATAAAGGTGCACAACCTTTAGAAACTACAGCCTTTGTGTCGATAAGGGTGACTGATGTAAATGATAACCAGCCTACTATAGACGTTATATTCCTAAGTGATGATGCTACACCAAAAATCTCCGAGTCAGCACAGTTAGATGAATTTGTGGCTAGAATATCAGTGCATGATCCAGACTCCAAAACAGAATACGCGAACGTAAACGTTACGTTAAGCGGTGGGGACGGGCATTTTGATTTGCGGACTCACGACAACATAATTTACTTGGTAGTCGTTGCGTTACCACTGGATCGCGAATCCCGTTCATCTTACACGTTGAATGTGGTAGCGACTGACAAGGGGTCTCCTCCATTACACGCGTCTAGGATCATCAGTCTGAAAGTGACTGATGTGAATGACAACGCACCAGTTTTCCTCGAATCAGAGTATAGAGCAAGTGTGCCGGAAGCGGCGGCTCCAGGTACACCGGTGGTACAAGTTTCGGCGGCTGACGCTGATGAAGGAGAGAATTCCGAAATTCATTACTCCTTACTGCCGACTCCTCAGTCCGATTGGTTTGCGATAGACGAGCGATCAGGGTTAGTGACTACTCGGGCTCGTGTGGATTGTGAGACGAATCCGATGCCGCGTCTGACGGTGGTGGCTCAGGACCGCGGTAACCCTCCAATGTCCTCGACGGCTACGTTAATAGTGACAGTGTTAGATGTGAATGATAATGAGCCGATATTCGACCAGTCCTTCTACAACGTCACCGTGTCGGAGAATGAAGCTGTCGGCAGCTGTATTTTAAAGGTGAGTCTTTTATTAATCACTTTACTCACTTGTGTAATTGATTTTCTTTATAAATCTCTGTATATTTTGCTTTAGGTATTGGTTATGCAGATTCTCGGTCCATAGCTTGTATTCGTTTATCGTTATCTACTAGGTCATCATGAAAAGGTATAATTTCATATTAAAACCGTTGAATACTTTATAACTACACTTAATGCACGCCATGCATTGTAATATCATAAAGCAAATGTATGTCATGTGACGTTGAAAGGCGTCCGCCGTCGCTAAAGGCGTAGGCATGTTTAGTTTATATAGCCCTTTTCTCATTAGAAATATGCAAAGTTGCAGGCAATTACTCCCCACTTATTACAGCTGAGTTACATATAATATTAACATATTAAAGACTTGCGTTAATAGTGGTGAATCGTCAATACGTTTGAGAACAGCTTCATCTGGCTTGTTTTACAGCGTATTCTAATTCAGATTATCTACGGCTTACCTCGGTCTAACATTGTAAGCGTTTATGCAAGATGCCAGGCAACATCTGAAAACCTCACTTCAAACTTCAAATTAGTTCAATGATAATTTATGTATATCGTCCAATACTTATCGATTACGATCTTATAAGCCCTTTCGTCACATTACTTTTAAATGTTATTATCTGCCAACATTACTATTCGGATTTGCATTATTTCCCCGCCATTATGAAGTCAGGTTTATGTAAATAAAATATTTTCAATTCAAACGACATTTTAGTCGTAAATTAACAGATTGTTATGTTGTGTCATTTTTGACGGTAATATCATAAAGATGTTCTTTTTATTAGTTTCTTAGTAAGTCGTTGCGTTTTTCGTTATTGTTATGTGAAATAAGTGACCTTTTAGCTTTACAATTATAACGTCTATATTGTAGTCGTTAGAATATGATTTATACCGTCAACAAGTTCTATAAAAACACATTCATTTAGGTATAAATGTAACTTTATATAGAAACAATCAGTAATTGGTAAAGCTTGAGAAACGCGTCCTACGTAAATGAAAGTGTGAGAGATACAGTTACAGATAGTTGTACTACTTTATACGGGGAACCTGAGATGAACACCAACGTACATGCAGACATGCAATCGTTATTAAGAACAACTAACAAACACATTACAATTGTGTAAAATATAACTGATGATACCAAAGATTATGGTATAGTAGGGGCCAGTTTCTCGAACGAAAATGATCGCAAAATTAATGTGACAAATTGTTAAGCACGCGTAAACTGCTGCGATTAGCTGTTGACAAAGCTCGACCTCCATCATGAGGCCTCAAAGGAGGATCGAGGTCTCATGATAGAGGTCTATTTTATGAAAACTATAACAAACTTTAAAAAAATGACAGGAGTACCTGATTAAATAGCATCTAACCTGGGAATTGAAACCAGTGACCTAATTCCTGATAAGCAACGGGTCGAGCAACCAATCAAAACAAACCCTTGTACAGGACACTCGCATACACAAATCCGTAGTTACAGTGAAAGTCCAATTTGCCTTCAATACCAATTTGCCAGAAGTGAACTACGGTACTGGCATTATTCGCCAACAAAATGCCAAAGGTAGCGACACGGCAGATGATGATTCCATACGAACTCCCATTACCCACCCATATATGCTAAAATGGGACATATAGTCATATATTACAGGCTCACAAATAGACATTTCTGAGGTGAAATTGCCGAGTAATGTGTCGATAAGTTGATAGTTGACTGTACTCGTTTTGAAAGTTTGAGTGGCGGGTAGGATGCAATTCGAAATCTGTTTCTGATGGTGATTGCAAAAGGTTACGGAAAACAGTTACTATGCTTGTTATTTAACTGGTCACTTATCCGTTATACAGGGTGTTTGGAAGCTGAGCGCAAAGCTTTAAGGGAGTGATAGTTGACACCATTTACAGCATTTTGAGCCATACCTACATGTCTTAGACGAAGTATGTTTTTTTATTTTTTTTCCCAGTTAAATTTGGTATGTTATTTTTGACTAAAACTTTGCAGTTAAAAATAAAAAAAGAACATACTTCGTCTAAGACATGTGTGGCTCAAAATTCTTTAAATGGGGTCAAATATCATCCCCTAAAGGCTTTGCATCCAGCTGCCAAACATCCTGTATAGTTGGTGATATTATAGCAGTTATTTCCGTTGATTGAGCTATGTTGTTAAAGGAAAAGGCGGCTTTATTTTAGTGACGTCACAGACAAAAGGAAATTTATAGGAAATTCTTCGCACGTCCCAAGAGATGTATTCGTAATAGTCGCCCTGCGTTACACCAGAAACTAGCCCGATTTACTTGAACGAGTTCGTCATAAAACCAGTTTCTATAAGCCAAGTAAACCAATACAAAAGGCCAAGAAAATGCGAGAGACGAGAAATTATGCTTATTATGTTAAAGAAAAAATATTACGTAACGTATGTTCATTCAAGTTTGTGAGTTTAAAAACAGATTCTTTCATACAACGCACATCTTTCAACGTTAATGTCCCGACGACAGTTTTATATTACGTTTTCTGTGTTAACATACAGTTTAGCGTCTTATGTGGCCATAAAATTGTAGTATTGCATTATTATACTTCTCTATGTCCGTTGGTATTATGTTACTTTTTAAGTTGTACCGAATTTTGTGTTCGTATTCCAGAATCAATGAGGCTTTTTTATGTTTTACTGCTGTACAAGGGCTTGATTCAATAAGGTACTGCCGCAAAACACAAGGATGGGTTCCATCATCTATAATGAAACATTTCAAAATGACGTTATCTTAACAAAATACAGAGGATACTGTCCTCGTTTCAAAAATACCTGTCGAAAAAAGTTGAACAATAAACTGGACTGCGCAAACTCCGTACCAATTAGTTACAACGGACAGATCAATTCCGCTTATCTTTGTCGGCCACACCCGCACTTGACGAATTTGTCGAGAAAAAAAAACTCAATTTTCATTAACTCTTATCTTGAAAACTCGGGCCTGGCTCGTAACTTACACGAGTTAATTTCTTTTAATATATTCCACGTATATTTATAAGTGGTTGTACATAAATCTATCGTATGGAGTGATGCCAGTTTGGGCGTGCGGCGAGCGGGATCGCAAATTGCGATCTAAATTGAAAATTAAACAGTCCAGAACATGCCGGGGGAGCCCGCGGCTCCCGCCAATGAGCGATTCGCAAACTACGCATTCGCACGTGTGCCTATTCCGAAATAGCGTTTCTATTTTCAAATTTACCGCTACATGAAAAGAGGATTAATATCGAGAAATTGTGATAAACAATAAATATGAGAACGTAGGATTTCGAGTAGTAAAATAAGCAATAACAAAGCAATAAGCGGTAACGACTTACGTGACTTGGTTGGGAAATCTGTTTAAAGTTGTGTACCACTCCGAGGTATTGAAATCAATACATACCCACTTAGTACCTTACCTACTTAGTTCATGAAGACTGATGCGAATGACATGTTTCCAAATCTGCACTGAAAACAACTCAATAGAGGTCAATGTAAAAATAAGACTAAGAAAATGTTGAAATTGAAATCCATATTGTACATACAATCATTTCAAAATATCAATAAACAGTGAAATATGGACTAACCAAGTAAAATGTCAACATAAATAAAAGCAAACAGAGGCAAAATTAATAGAAACAGCTTCTATTAATCAATATTCAGCCCAATTAAGCATAAAATTAAACAAAACCATAACGACATTGCGCCATAGACTATAACAATTCAATTCCGTATCAGATGTTAGTCTATGAATTCTAAATACCGAATGCACAATTGAATTGTTGCGTTTTTCGTCACCTGCCTCTCGGCGTCACGAACTCACGACTAACTCGATTGTTATTTGGTTATTCACATAAACCTCTATGTGTTTCGCTTTTAATAGAGGTGTGCCGCTAAAAGGCAGACAAATGAACTTTACCTGTAGTTGCCTCTGCTCGATTAAAAAGAAACTACTTTCTCTATTTGTATTCGGAGATTGAAATTGATCGTTATCTGTTAGTTTTGCCGCCAATTTTTGTGTTCAATTTGATCGCGATTATTTTATTATGGAACCTTTTTAATAATTAAAAATAGGTAGGTGATACCAAATATCTATGTCTGTGTGTGTGTGTATGTGTTTCTATATTTATGTCTGTAATTTATATGGTGTACATAATAAAGAGTATTCTATTCTATTCTATTCTATTCTATTAAAGCTTACATTCTCATGTAGGAACAAAATAATTTGCAGATTGGCAGAGGTAATATATATGTTGTCGAAAATTATTTATGTGAATAAACACTTTTCCATTTTCATTTTTTTTTATTTATGGTACGATGTCCTTCACTTTTATATAACCTCAAAATGTAAATGCATCTATTATTATGTCCTTGTTGTTTGAAATAAAAGTTTGTCAATAACGTTTAACTACAGGTTAGATTGATCGGTCTTATTATATTAATATGTGGCTATTATGTACCCAGACATTGAGAAATATTCTTTTTTGATCCCTAAATTGTCTAGCCGAAAGGTCAAGCTATGGGTCAAATGAAATTATTTTTAATAAGAGCTTATTATAATAATGATGTACCTAATAATAATATTCTTAGATATTTTTGCGGAATAAAATAACAAAAGATTTACAGTATTTTTATAAGGTTCCAATAGCGTAAGAAATAAGATTTTATGCATGCCTTATTTGTTTCCTTCCAGTTATAGGTACTGCAATAAAATCCCTATAAATAATGCTTCATATCTTAGTTTTTATGAGGCAATCACAACTGAGAATCATACGTCTTAAGCCAAAGAGAAGAATATTAAAACCTATCGAAAGCGTGTCGTCCAACTCCGTTTTATGCCTCACAGTCTCTGATTAGAAAAAGTAGTTTGACTCATTCGAAACCTTACAAGCGTTTGAACCACGTATAATTCTTTTTATTAGATTTTATGTGAAATTGATTACAACGCAGGGTTTACCTTATATGTCTGTTATTACATTACTCCCTACATATTTCAGTAGCGGGACTGAGCGAGCCTCCAATAACCTGATAAGACGGGGCGGCCATGTTGGATTCCGGTACGCGTTGCCATGGTTACCGCTTGATTGCGTGCGTAGGTGCATCAGGAGCGTATCGACATTTTTGCTCGGTCCCCTTACTAATGTACTGTTTTAATAAGATTATTAGTATGTAATGTTTGTGAATGTTTTTATGTTTTAATCCTTAAGTATCTGTCGATGGTCTATCTATAATAAATGCGTTTTTATTTTTAATCTCTGCCTGTATTGCTTTATTTTTTGTTTTATGATGGACGTAGAGTTATTACATTTTTAATATTCAATTTGATATCATTTTTATTTATAAAGCGCAAATATGTTTATATTACCTACATTCGTTTTTTATCTGCGCAATGTAGAAAGAATACCATAAACAAAACTTTAATGAAGTTCACCATAAAATAAAAATTACACAATTATCTAATCTAAGTGCGATTAATTTTATCTGTATTCAGCGTATAATAAAACTAAGTGCCTCTCAATAAATCGGACGGGGGAAAACTTAAATAGTTGCTAAACACTCGAGGACAAGTTCTCTTATGGTTCACAGTCACGCGATACCGCTAATTATGTAACAGAATTAATTTATTACCTCAAACTTATAAAAGAAAGGCTTGAAGACGAGTTTAGCTGTTAATGGCATTGGCAGAACAGTTGAATACATTTGAAAAAAAAAAAGTTAGGCTGCATATTCATGCGATTTTTGACAGTTGCGATCATAAATTGGCGCGCATTTTGACAACTGTTTTCTTTCGTCTGCAATTTTTGTTTTTAGGCATGTCAAATAACAAAACTATGGCTCATTGTTATTTTTGGAGATTATAAAATATCTGTAAGTAAGTAAATCAATATTAATTACGGAACAAAAAAGAATTGTGATTCTGACGATCAAATGTCTTAGAATTGTTAACTCGATAATGATTGAAATGAACAGTAGATAATAATGGTAATCACGTAAATAATTATGTAATTTTCTATTTTCTCTCTCGATATCAGCAGCCGTAATGTTGTGATGAGATGCGTCTAAACACGCGAACGCATCCAAACGTAACGTAACGCGTTGTATAATAACGTTTTCTGTAATCATTTTTTAAAACAACGTTACAAAAAACGGTTTTCGTTCCACGCGTGATTTACGTTTCGCTAATTGTAAGACGTTTATTGCTTTTTAAAGCTAATTTAGAGTATTTTTGATTCTCACGCGATGATTTTGTGTAATTATTAAAAAGAATCTTATAAATGAAGTTGCGTGCGAAGTTGTCTTATGATTTCATTTTAAATATGTTTTAATTGATGTAATGCATATGTGTCTTGCTCAAGATATTGGTATTTCATAATTCAATGACACTGGCTGCTCTTGAAAAAGGTTTTTTAGGTTAATCATGGTTATTTAAACTAAAGCTTAACTCTTTTTTTATCTAAGTAATCGAGCTCACCAAGACCTACTACTCAAACAATCTAATACATCACAAATACTATTCTATAATAACTTCTTTAACTAATCGTACAATCATGAATACCAAAATATTTGAAAAAATAATTCACTTTCTCGATCGACGCTTTCGGTTTTTTAATCGTATGCACATTTAATGACGTCAAGAAAAATAATAACCAACGGTGCGTGTGGCCAGTTCGCGGATAAGGTTATTTTAAATGCACAATCATGTACAACCAACTATTTGAGTGTTTATAGCAGTAAGAATCCGATAATTAAAATTGTTTTTTATTAAAGGCAATCTTTGGATTCAAGGGATTGGCTTTAGTGCCAGCGAGCGGAGAGATTCCACTTCGGAGCGGTGTGGTATTCAACGCTTCATATAAAATAATAACTACTGGATTATAGTACTGTATATTATCTTTGTAAACGTACATATTAATAACGGACCATTTATGAATACGCGATATGCAGTCCTATAACTATTATCTCCAGTTAAATTATCGTAAAATCATTTTCTTGTATCGCCGCTCGCATTACGACCCAGGCTTTACATCGTAAAATCATACATTAAACCGTTCTCGATGTCTCCCGTCGATCTTAATGAAAATACCATTTAAATGCTCTTTAAATTATGTGGAAAAATGTAATTGAGAACGAAATATGTGGTCGAGATGCTTTTAAGGCACCATTTAGGATTCTGATCCATTCCGATCCTTTAATGGACGATTCCTAAGAGCCTGTAATTTCCAAAAGAAACTGCAGAAAAATGTGTGATTCTACATTCGTACTGTGAACTAGGTTGGCGACAGTTTACTCCCATGCATGTACGTTTAGAATTTAAATGATGACTAGACTTCAGCCAGTAACATTATGAACTTCGCAATGAATAACAGGCTCTCAAGTAATGGAAAAGGGTACCTATCCATATAAATATTATAAATGCAAAAGTGTGTCTGTCTGTCTGTTACCTCTTCACGCTTAAACCGTTGAACCGATTTAGATGAAATTTGGTATAGAGATAGTTTGAGTTTTTATCCCGATATTCCCACGGGATCGAAACTTATGCGGGTGAAACCGCGGGGGGCTGCTAGTATTCTATATTACACTTCTTCCTACTGCTATAAAACCAGCATGCAATTACTTTAAAACCCTTAACATGATTACAATTACCTCGTATAGGCTATCAATACTTAGTATCCACTAATCTCTGCATGTAGTACAGTGCATGTAGTGCAGTGTTTACTGTTTTTACCGATTGATGTTTTATGACTACGTCATAAAGTCTAATGTATAAGTGTACTTTAATGTGCAATGTACATTAAAGCTCTGTTTTATTCAGATACTAGATTCCTTATTAGCCATAATAACTAAAGCAACAAAATAAAACTCAAGAATCGTTTTATGATAGTCGCCATCTTTGCTGTATCGAGACGTTTTATTTGATAATAAGAACTGAATAAAAAATACTATTAAATTCTTACTTCTCTGTTATAATATTATGGGAATAGTTTAAACTCGTTGGCTTGAAGGAAGGAATACTTATTTAAAATATGTAACGCAAAAAAAAACGGAACAATAAAAGTTATAACGTTATTATAATTTAACGATATAACTTATAACTATAGGTATATGTGACAAAATTACTTGGATACCTCTCAGCATACACAGGTCTCATTATCTTTAAAAATATGTATAAATTATCGACTCCACACAATTCTTTTCAACTTGTCAATTCCGCACGATGTAATTATTTCTGACCTTTTATTAAATGCGGGTTTTCATTATCACTACTTGATATTAATAGTGTAATAATAATCAGGGGACAATATATTGGTTGTATACGAGTGGGCATTTTACTTATCTGCCTAGAATTGCTTAAATTGATTATACCAGATGAAACTGCAATTGGTTTCTCGGTAAATTGAGAAACGTCAAGAAAAACATTGGCGCCAAATCTTTCATACAGATTAAAACATTCCGAGGCGAAGATTTTCTCTTTCTGCCTATTATGTCAGTCACGTCAATGTTCATTTTCTATCGCGTTCATCACTGATTGCAAGATTGTCAACCTCCACGCGAAAGATACTTTGTAGTAATTAAACGCAATTCCATCTCAATGAATATTCAACGCTTTATTGATGTTAATAAAAGGATTTTCTACTTTTTTTTATAAAACATCCAAGCCCTGACCGTCGTTGATCGATCGCGCGTGGATTGACTCATTAATTTACTTAGTATCTTATATTTTCTGATACCGCTTTCAGTTTTTGTATTAAAAGAGTATCAATAGCGAGATTATTATTCTAGATTATAAAGATAGTGAATGAAAATTAATTAAGATATTTCTTGCTATTATTTTTCGGAAATCAACGATTTCATTGAACATTTGAGTCTCTTTTGATTCTTTAAATAACATTGTATTATGTAAAACATGCGATTACTTACATTAAAGTTGGCTGAATGTTGTCGCTTGCCAATGCATACTTGTTTATAAAAAAAAATCAAGTTCTCGATTTAAAATTCAAAATCTTGCTATTCCAGCGATCACGACCTATCGTTGTTTATTTACGGTGCATTTTAAATAAAACCTTAACATATTTATTTTAGAGTAGAGTTTCGTGTAATTTATATTTTTATTTATGTGTGTGTTTAAGTATATAATAATGGAGGTGCTATAGGCGATGGGAAAGTAACCTGTCACTGCTTCGGTTGTTACGATCATTTAAAGTCAACTTACTTTGGTTTAGTTAACACCGGACCTGCCAATATATCTTGATATTTATCTAATAGTGGCTCTGCTAGTTAAGGGAACCTTCAACAGTTTGTCAGATTTAGTAGGTAATTAACTAGCTATACATTTTCATAATGGTCCTAGTGTTGCCGTCTGTCAACGAAAATAGGTACTCAAAACTTCGCTTCCTGAACTTCAGGTCTGGAAATCCTAATTAGGTATTGATTATTGCTTGCCGTAAGAATGTAAATCATATTTGACCTGAAACATGTTGCTCACTTTTCAAATAAATAATCCCATTATCCGACACACAACTTAGAGCTGCACCATCGATATCGCACATCCCTAAAACCGATTACCTGCCTTATCGATATTTTTATCGATATATCTCAAAGTTAAGCATCACCAAGTTCCATACATGTTATTTCCACGCATGTCCGGTGTGCTTAAACATCGTCCAATAGCAAAAAGATTGTCTTACGAGGTACATTCCCACAGTACTGTGGAGGTTTTTTGCTAACACTGCCTAGGGCTGTGAGAATAGCTATTTAATTTACTTAATTGAGTAACGGACACATTATAGTGCAATACCGTTTTTATCCTCTTATTGTGAGATAGTTTTTCTAAACATGAAAATAAAAATTACTAAGTCAACTGAGCACAAACAATCAAGTACTGGTAAAGAAAAGAAAGGAAGAAAATATTTATTTAAAAAATACGTTTTTTTAGTCCCAAGGTATTCAAAAATAATTACAGGGCAAGATGTAATTGATTACCAAACTAATCTTTTAAAGGCAAACTTAACATGATGGAATCAATTGATCGAATTAACGTCTCATTGGATAATGAAATGGGGTTCAAAGCTCTTAGAAAGACTAACAATTGAGTATTTCCAAGAGGCTATAAATCGATAGATAGGTACTTGATTGAATCTAAATCTATCAGGAAGCCCGTTTTTGCAAGTACTATGCAGATAGAGAGTGGTTTAATACCCATAATGTGTTTGATAGAAATAGGTCTGCAATGTGGGGCAAAATTTATCTTCAGGGGCAACATGTGCCCCTGAAGCCGTGAAAGTCTAGTTTAAAATTAATAGCGGCCATTATAATTATTAGATCATCATCATTATTTATAAAAGGCTATCATTATTACTAAAATTATTGCTGTAAATATAAAATAGGTTTGGTTCTTAAATCTAGATGTCTCCTACATTATCATCATCACAATCATAAAAATATACATTTAGGCAATAATATTAAATTACTACATTAGCTGTGACATATTATTGGGGAATTGGGTTGATTGATTGAAACATTTCCAGTGCTCACGATTTTTTTTTTGCGAATCTACCTTGACTTCTACTATTTCAACGCTGAATTAGCATAAAATAATATTTCTATAAAAATATACAATAAATATGATAACAAATAACAGATTTGCATCCATTACGAATCTTCTAACGTTCTAAATGTGATGTGATGTTCCACAATGCGGTGATATGTTAGCCAGTAGTATAAACAGATACTGCCCGGTAGCTTCAATTGAACAATAAAATGATGGTGCATCCCTATAAATCCCGAGTCCCAACACATCATTTACTCGACTTCGCACGTGGCGGGCCGTGTCCAATGTTGTCAGCGTCTGCGCAGGGCGGGAAAGTCGGCGGCCATTTTGAAAAAAGTCGTTCGACTAGTGTCTAGTCGGCCGGTCGCATGTGGAGCGTACCTTTTTATATTTTTTAATTGCGTTCCGTTTCTGATAGATTTATGTTTTATTGCATATTTTTTATTTTTATTGAGGAAAAAAATGATTTATTTTATTTATTGGCTGGGTATAACTATTAGGGATTGATCCGTTTTCCTGTTTACTTGAGAATGAATGTGGTTTAGAAATTGTGGAACAGCTGTTTATGGGATTGATCATATATGTATTTATGTATGAGAAGAAGTTGTAAAAAACCGTAGCGAAACATTATTGAACGCTTCCAAATTAGAAGGTCTTTAATTTAGTTTTATTTCATAGCTAAAGAATTTAGTAAGAAAAAACTCGAGCGTGTATCTCCAACTAAAGGGACTGACTCCATTTACGTAGCAACTATAAAATTAATCCAGTTTTATAAAACTAGTATACCCGTTAAATTCTAAAAGCGCATTTTATTTCTACAAATTAAAAACAAATAAAAAAGCTGGCCATATTGTCCGTCTGTCATCGGTCGCGTTTAGTGATGTGGTCGAATGAAGTATCGATTTATTAAAAAAATATTACGCGACATCGATCGACGGGGCGCCCGATTACTCGATTACCCACTGCTCGAGGGCTGTAAGGTAGCTCGGCTTGTGGCGCGATGAGCGAGTTTTTAATATTTTTATTTTTAAACTGTGACGATGAGGTCTTTTATAGTAAAAGGCTAGCAGAGTAGAGTGTAAACAAAAAGCGAGCTACGTGCATTTCGGCTGATTGCATTGTATTGCGCTTATTTAACAGCAATAAATATCAATTTTACTACCAATCCTTATCCTAATGATATAAAACGATACTGCATGTTACAGTCAAATAGATCACGAAATAGATAAAGCCCATAAAATAGAAAACATTATTACTGGAAATGATTAATTAGTCTATTCGAGCGTATTCATAAAGTAGGCTGAGTCACTCGATACAAAACGGCCCATTGTTGGTAAAATAATATATTAATTCAATGGATACGGATCAAGATATACATTGTACAAATATGTACACTGGTCACTCCCACCCGCTTCGCTTCTCACAGTAGCAACCCATTTATTTCGACTTCATGTATAATAATATGTAAACGATCCTAAAAAGTTCCTTTTCGAGTCCGACTCGTAATAATCGACCTTTTTTCAAACAATCGTTACGTTATAACAGCTAACGCATAAGAATTTAAACTAATTCCAAAATTCGATTCAATTCGCGGACTTTTTACTCGATTATGAATCGTTGGGAAAATATCGATATGATTTTATTGATAGTGTGAATAAAATTTAACTTTCGAAACGTGGATAAAATTATGATCGTTAATTGTTTTTCGGCGGCTGATTAGTTCATTAAAGAAAGGAAGAGGCAAATCAGTTTGAAATAAATGAATTTGGCAAAACCTCGGTACACTAAACAACATCATCATTATCAGCCTACAGTAGTCCACTGCTGGACCTAGGCCTCTCCAATTGCACGTCATTTAGCTCAATTCTCGGCAACTTTCATCCAGCTGATTTATTCCGGTCTGATCTCCTGATTCCGGTCGGTCCATCCCCCCCCCCCCCCCCTCGATCCCCTGTTAGTTCTTCTTCTGTTTTAATCTCTGTCTTATCCACTTTATCTAGGTTACTCTTTTTGACAGGTAAGTACAGTCAAGAGAAAATAATCGTTTCATGTTTTACAAAATTAAATAACGACTGATACCAGCCACTCTGCGAAGATCATCGCTCCACCGAGCCTATTAAGGATTAAACACCAAAAATAATTTATTTTAATCAATCATCACAATTCACTTTTCTGTCTACCCTTTCGAGCACTATCATGAATATAATCCAATGTTTTAAAAACTTTATAGGCGAATGGCCGCGCCGTACATTAATGTATCTCGTTTGCGTATAATTATAGCATAAGAGTTGAATATGGCATGCTAATTGCTTTTAAATTTCGTTGCGACTCCATCGAAACATAAAATGAGTGTTTACGGCAAATGGATTTAAAAATATACCGGTAAACTTGGATGAAATCGGTTAAGGTGCGTATTTTCTGGTAAAAAATATAGTTTTAATGTAAAAATTAAAATTTTAAATGGATACTCCGCTAGGAAATGTTGTCATCATCATTTTAAGCTTCTACAATGATATTACGACTCCTCGTCTGATACACTTTTATGACAGGCCTCTTTGGAAAATCTACTTAGCCTTCTCTATTCTACCAGTAGAGAGGATCTCAAAGGAAGACGGTGCGGGAATCGACGAAGAGGGAATAAATCATAGGAATCACCCTCAAAGTCTCAACATATAAATATCTCCTTTATTCCTTGTGGGTCCAAAATGAAAATCAGCGATATAATTACAATCGTCACTGCAATTTGACCGTTTGAACGTTTTCAATCGATTTGTTCCGCTGTTTTTGTTAGTCACCAAAATAGATCGGGTGATCGCGAATCGTCAATTCGTCACCAAAGTCAACGGTTATTATCTAAACAAGATTAAGGCTCAATTATGAACTGTTTTGTACCGAATAATCGATTAAAATGTTTGCGGCACAGCTTTTCTCTGAGCCCACTATAATATTACATATTTATTACCAAGGGCTTCCGATTAAAATAACTATTTCTAAGTTGGGTCTGTGGACCTGCATCTAAGTCAGATATGGATGTGTTAAGAATAGTATAACCTCTCCAACTTAACGGGGCTAGATTTAAACCCAACCTATTACCAGTCGGCACCATATCCGTTAAACCATTGTCAGTCATTGTATACCGATTTTGAATCGATTTGAAATATCGATAAGAAGACTTTGTGCCGCCGAACGAAAACGTTCATTGCTGGTTTTTAATTGAGGTGGAATCATTCGATTTACATATCGAGAATCGATATGTTAAGTAGTAAGTAGGTTTCGATTTTTATAAAAAGTTTAAGTTGCTTTTCGAATGAATGTAACGTTGGTGAGGACACTTGCATATATTTATTCATTATTTATTCTCATGAAAATAGCTATGAAATGAACAGAGCTTTTATGTCAGGAATTTTTGTGGTTAAAAAAAAACCTGATCGGGTCCAGGTGCAAGATATTTATATGAAAATTAAAATAAGTTTGCGGATTTATCTTAATCATTAATCTTGCAGTATTTGGTACGTTGGAATGCTTGTTGTTTGTGTCTGTCGCCTCAGCAGGCGTACACATTGCCATCACCTTAAGGGGACTACATGACCTAAAGCGCGGTCACTGTCGGACTGCATAGAAAAGAAAGAGAAGCGCGATGACACAACGCTGGTAATTTATTGCAAAATAAGCAATTATCTATTTACAAAAAATCTATTGTTTGGACTAAAAAATTAAAACACTTTAGTATGTTGCTTGTAGAATAATCAGACAAAAATCAGAATGATTGATTTAGTATGGTTTTTATTGTAAAAAGAAAGTTTTTAGACGTATCTACATGATTTTTTTTCGATCGTATCAAATTATATTATGTTGTATTATGTTTTCAACACACTATCTACCTAGCATACTGAAGAAAATCGAATATTTTTCTGATTTTGTATACTGTAGTCGATCATATACTTTTAGGCATTATAAAATACCATGAGTACTTCGACGCCTAAGTGTCCTCTTATTTTTTGTATTAATTTATTGATAGTAAGTTAGTCATTAATGTTGTACCTAGTGTAAAATAGTTATCTATACATACAATAAAGAATACCACTCATTCTTCTGCAAATTCTGTCTTCACCCTAGCTTGCTACGAATCGTAATCGAAACCAGATTTCGCATTCTCAATTACTTAAAATAATAAACTTACATACAGAACCCGTCCTATCTCGATAATTTTACATACACGATCGACCCGAATACCAATCGCCAGGAAAATTTATTTAAACAATGCCATGTAAAAGGTTTTATAGTTAAATAATAAGTGCATTACATTGGTGCGCCGCTACGTATTCAAATTATATGATACTCTGGTCCTTTGTGCTGGACCAAGGCCCAGATGATTATCGGCACCGGCACAGTTACAGTTTTAAGGTCCAGACGCAAATAAACGGCTTTTGATATCGTTCGATGACGTTTTGAAGCGTCATTCTTCTTTTGAATGCTGTTTCATTGCCAATGTGTCAGCGGATTTTTGTTGGAGTTTTACATCGATGAAATGCTTGTGGTAATATTATTTATTTAACCGTTCATTAGGGACCGCGTGAATATCACCCTCTTAGGGGTAGAGTTTCGAAAAACCCTTTCTTAGTGGATACCTACTCTTCACGAAAAACACACTCCAAATTTCATGTCTCTAGGACCAGCGATTTAGGCTGTGCGTGATATAACAGTCAGTCAGGACTTTGAATTTTATATATATAGATTTATTGCATTTAAAGTGACTATATTAGAGCGTCTTCAAATCTCACATAGCTCTAGCCTGTAGATTTTGAGTCTAGGAAAAGTTGAGTTCCTACCGTATTATTACAAAACGAGTTCTAACCTTAGAACTCGCCTAAACCTACGAAACACTTACTGTATTTTAAATTTTATTCCGACAAACGTAAACTTCTTAATGCAAAATACTGACAAGTTCAACATCAGTTTTTGTAATAAGAACTTTAACTTTGTCAGACTATAGTTCGTAATTTCAAAATAGCTTGATGGTTTAAACCTGGGTCTAAAGATAACCCTTGTTTTGTAATAAGGCCGTTTGAGTTGTTGAACTAAATCTAGCGAGTGCATTCTGGACCCAACATTAATAATGGTTTGTACAGAAACTTATTTTCCAATTACTTTGTAATGCTTATTACATGTAAAAGTTTCTCAATAATATTCCTTTCTGTGAACGTGCGTCATGTTTAGTACCAATATTATAGTATAGTCCCTACCATTAAAGATCCACCACAGCTTTAAAACTCAACATGTATCGCAATTCTCGGCACAACTGTCGACCTCATTCGAAGCCAAGTGATACTAAGTATAACTTTGTAACTCCAAAGAATGCAATGCTCACAAATGATAGCTTACTAGCCCAGTTTACCCACTAGTGCCAATAACCATTTTGTATAATCCCTACTTACAAGATAAGCAGCTGACACGGTATTTTACTTAATACTCATCAGATTATTTTTACCTTCGCAAATACTTAATTTATTCATTGGCATCCTTTCATATGAAATCATATTGCCATTTAAGCGCAAAGGACAAAGATTAAAATGTAGATGGGAGATATTTTCGGTTCATGCCTACGCGAGGATGCCTCGTAATTAATTCATGGCACGATGACGATTGTGTATCGGAGTCGTAAAATTAATTCTGTGTTGATGTGAACTCAGTCAGGATCGTCAATTTATATGGTCGTTTTTTTTTAAGGATGCCTATCTTTACATACCGGTAAATAGGGTGCAATTGCCGACCCCAACGTAGTTGGGAAAAGGTAAGGCAGATGATGATGAAATAGGGTGCAATTGCGTAGATAGAGATATTTAAAACTATGTTAAAGCATCCTCTTTTAACAAACATTGTTGCAATTTTTTTGCCATTGCTTTTGTGGTTTATTACCTGCTCTGGACGGTTTTGAAAAAACACAATGTGACAGAACTAAGGTGCAGTGGTTTTGGAATGGCTATTATTTACTTACTTTAAAGATTTTGAAAAAAGGATAGTGCAGATCTGTTTGTATTTATTTAGGAATACTTAGCTTTGGCAGCTTTAACTTTGTTGAGTTTCGGTTATTAAATTCAGATTGAATACCTGTGAATATGACATTTATTTTATCATCTGTGGCTCGAAAGTGACGTGTCAGCAGCCAATTACATTTTGACATTCTCGAGCGTGCATCAAAACATGTACTTACATAATCAGCCTATAATGTTCCCACTGCTGGGACACAGGCCTCCTCTCGGTGAGAGGGAGTGGGCCGTAATCCACCACGCGGGCCCAGTGCGGGTTGACAAACCATGTACTTATCAACTCCTTATTAATTCAAAATAACTAAACACAAGGAGAACTGTTAATTCAGAAACTGAGGAAATTTCGTCGAAACTCATTTCTTGGACGTCTTCTTTTAATAAAAGTCTTGGCGATGCGCGGGAGTCAGGGAGGTAGGAGCGGGGAGAGCGGAGCCTGGCCGGTCGGAAATTATAGGGCTGTCTGTGTTCGCCGGCTCGTAATGATGGATGGAGAATGACTACAACCGGTGCGGTTAATGAGAATGCGATGTGCGAGGCAGCCCTGGGATGCCCAACTATTTTAATTTTAGAACTATTTTACCTAATTATTATTGTCGTGTCTTTTTTGTTTTGTTTTTCGAAAGGAATTTTATTTTATGCTGGAACCAGAGATGCAACGCGTACCTACATAGTTTTTAATACTAATTTCTGTTCTTAAAATAACTTTGCCACAGTATTCACTATTTTCTGCTATGTGCAAGCAGCGTTTGCAAAAGATTCACACCGGATTACTAAAAGTTTATTCCACGCTTTATTTAACGTAAACATGGAGCCACACACTCGCATTTTAAACACATTTAATCAACATTCAGCCTATAAAATACAAAAAGTCCGTACCGTAGACATTATCAGTCCGTGAGTGCGAGTTGCACATTGCTACATTATCGTAACGCGATAGCTCAGCAACATAACTAACCAGGCCCGGGTTCTATTCCCGGTGATAAAACTTAGCGAAACAATATCGACTCGATACTGAATATCGACTAAGTTACGAGCAAGTCTGCAGTCGATAAATTTCTGAATGGGCAAGGTTTTGTTTAAAAATTACTTCGAAGTTTTGTGTGGTTAGGTTAGGGTTTTTCTGTAGGGTGCTTAATAATATTTTATAAAATTTTAGGCTGAAAGCAGAAACCACTTTTCTATGGAAACATCGATGTCAATTTACTAATTAGAGAATTTATTTTACGAATTCTCAGCTTACCACAACAAAATTTAAATGAACCTAAAATAGTGAAGATTTCACGCAGAATTTTTATTCCTAACTACATGGTCACATTAAACTTACGTTAATCTTTCCTGTTTCCACAACTAAACATTTTTCTTCTAACTTCTCAATACAACCATAAACAATTTAACAGTTACCATAGATCACTAAACTCGCCCAGACGAACTTAAAGTCGATTCAAAATATATATATTATAATAATAATGTATTCCACATATATTTCCGCACTACTGGATTCAATTCCATGTAGACGTAAACTTATGATTTACGACTTTTACTACTAAAGCTACTATGGCACTTATTGCCTTACAGAATTCATCATAAAGTTGCTACTACGCTGATGAGTTTGGTACTAAAGTTAATCCTTTTGAAGTTTCTCTTCGAAAGTAATCTTGAAATAAAAGTTAATAAATCATCGATGTATAACATTTTGCTTAATTGATTTTTAAAAGACTTCAATATGAATATCGCTTTCCGAAATTTAATTCAAAAAGCCAGATAGTACTTGGATCACCAAATGCTTGAAATATTTAGGATTAAAACAGTCGGTGGGTCTTAAACTGTTTGTAAGTGGTATCTGATAAAAAGCCTTACGCAGATCCAGGGGATGAAAGGACTCCCTATTGCGAAATTGAATCCTCTTCAACATTATCCTGAAACATGACCTTTACAACCCCAACATTTAATCTGTAATGGAACAATTTTCCATGAACTCGCATAAAGAATATTAAGAAATTATCGAATAAAAAAGATGGTCCACCGTCATAAAAGTTCTATTCCTGAAATGAATAGCCACATAAATATGCTGTAAACCTCAGCTATACGGCTATATCCTGATTCAATATAATTTAGAATTTCCCCGTGTACCACAGATCTATCTCGCATCTATTTACGATGTCATGTAACAGTTTATACCTTTATGTCATTTAAGTGATGTGTTCTAGGAAATACAATCGTATGGAGATAAATCGTGGTGATGCAGTTTCTTGCATTAAATCTGTGTGGATCATAAAAATGTTGATGGTTTTGTTTGTTATGATAATTTTATTGGGGTGCTTGTGAAATTGGAAATTCTTTTATGGTATATAATTTTAATTTAATTAGATTTCTATAAGCCATACCAACCAATACGATAACGGAAAATCAGTGTGAGGTAAAGTCAAAAGTGTCCCAAACAAATAATTATTCAAACTAATATGACGACGAGGATAAATATTCCGTATCAAACATCACGACTTGAAAAGCATAAATACCTGAAATATGTTATCTCAAATCAATTAAATCTAGACTCGTAATCAACACACGTGAGACACTACGCAGCTTTAATTCCATCTTCTGTAACTCCACGCTTCACCGCCACTACCATTACGATTACGAAACGTTTCAAGTTCTTTGAACCCGTTAAAACTGGCAACAGGCAATTAAATAATAAATTTTGCATCGATCCGACGTAACCAGCAATCACAAAAGATATCGATACAAAACGAATCGATTGTAAAAAAAAGTCGAGTACAATATCAGTGTTGCATGCATTCGATTTTGTCTTAGGAAATTAGCGGCTATTATTTTGAACTTACAGCACTAACGGTAGGCGTTCTTACAAATAAAAATGGAATTATTGATTTATTTGAATCGGAAAGCGATTCGATTCGATTAAAGTTTTCGTGTAATTAAACGGGTGGAATTAATTTAATTGGAATATTTTTTAGGTTAGGAATTTATTTGTAAATATTCAGCGTTTATTGATGAATGAATTGAACTAATAAACATAAAACAACTTGTTGCAGAAAAAAACAATTACCTTTTATTTTATGGAATGACTTTTCTTTAGTGTTTGCTTCTTAATTAAAATTTATTAAGGCTGGATGTAAAGTTAAAAATAGTGTTACTGAATAAATAAAGCGATCTCGTATATTGCTTAAAACACAGCTTAAATCGAAAAAAGCTGCTAATTAACGCTACCTAACCTAATGACACCATCAAAAACCTCTAAATAATTATTTAACGAAAGGTTCTTTTCGATGTAACGATCCGAATGTTTAAAATTGTGCAAACATTTTTTTCGTGGCTGATAGTGATCTATGCTGGGTCGCTATACTTTAACATTTCATCGGCGAATATTTCACTGGATTGTTGCCCTACCTTCTTTGATTATAGGATTGATAATATGCAAATGAACGAGTCGACGATTTTAAAATAAAAGGATTAAGATAGAGATCGTTGCCCTCCTAAGTGACCCAAATAAGATAATTTCGAACGACATTGGACGCCGCGGCTGTCAATAAGAATTAAGGATAATGTTGCTAGCTTGAAAAATTATTTTTCAAGTTTGCAGTTGACCGGAAAAAAGGCTTTATTCTTTTTGCTCGGCGTTAGGTTAAAACGATGGAGGATTTAGGTTTAATTTTTAGTCATGTTCAGAGACTGGTTTAGCTTTAAGTTTTATTTATATCTTAGGATGACTTAAGGTCGTATTTTCTGGTTTAGGTTTTTGGTGCCTATTTTTACAAACAAATCGTAAGGTTGTAATAATCAGCTGATTTTTGAGGTCATGGCTATCTATATTAGGTCACAGTATTATCTAATATCACCGATCTCCTGGCGTTTTATTTTATTCAAAACTATGCGAGGGATTTAAAAGGTAGCTCGTATCGGTGTTTTGTATGTTTTACACACTCTTGATTGAAGTCAATGCACTATCTGATTGATCAAAAGCAAACATCGCATAAATTAAAGAGGATGTACAAATTAACATGCCACAAAATCCGTTGCTTTTTACAAATAAACCAAAAATTAACGCCTCTATTCTAGGAATTTAAATACCAAAACTTAAAAGTCTATTTGCAAACTACATGTATGGATAGAAACAATACGAAAACAAGAAGTTTGCTTAACAAAAAACAGGTTTTTTTCCAAAAAAGCCTCGAGTTTATCTTTCGAACATTGCTAATAGATATTGAGCTTAGAGATTCATAAATAAACATAACGTAGACTGTAAATGGGTGAGCAGAGTTGGCAAAAAGAATGACATCCCGACGGGAGATCCCAGGCCGATCACAGACTAGTTTTTACATACGGTTTTACTCGCGTCAGGTTCCTGGTTTTATTCGTATGGTAGCTATGATATAGAACCGTTTTTTTGCTCAACGCATGCTTGTTTTTGATTTATGGAACTATGAAAAGGATTCATTTTAATTCGAATGTTTTGGAGCAGTTATAAATCAAGGTGTCGATTGAGTTAAAAATATGGCTAAGAAATAAATAAAATGACCAAACTATGCCACGCTCTTATTTATAGATTTTCAACAAATCTCTGTTCACCCAACTGTCCCATCAAAATCTGCTCAGTAGTTTCTGAGTACGGCACGGAAAATGCTTACCAAAATCAGTAGTAGGTTAGTAAAATAGGCAATTACTTTTATCAGTGTTTAAAACTGAAGCCTATTAATTCTAAATGCTGTTATCAAGTTTGGTAGCAACAATATTTTACGACCACGGACACAATTCAGGTTTTTTGATGTTCCAAATGGAGAAATGTCATTAGTATGCAAAACTTTTTAGTGCCAGCCATGTTTAGCCGATTGTGTCAAGACTATTTCGACTTTAATTTACAAACAGGAAGGTTGAATGTTGTTTGTGGGGTTTATAAATTAGCTGTTGTTTTTTAGTGGTGCCATTTTATAAGTAGGTATACTTTCGCTGAATTATTTATAATTATTATCAATTGCCGTTATAAGTGGATTTTGATGTTATATCAAGTATGTAGCGTTATTCTTAATCAACCTACCTTCTCATAATTAGTTTGCCCAATACAAGATGTATTTTTTATAATAATTTTGTTTTTTTTATGATTTTTTTTTCAGCGGCATTTATGTTTTTTTTAAATTTTATAATAACACACCGATAAATAAACTTGATCCCTGTTTTATGTCTTTCCTACACGTCATAAAAGTGAATAATTATACTAGTCATATCAAAAATAATAATTGTTTCCTAATTTACCAAAAACAAAATTACTGTTCAAAGAAACACAATTACAATAGGTAGTAGGTACTGTATCTAAATAATATACGTAAAAAAGAAATAGGTATTCTAAAAGTTATAATTATAACCCTAGAGCAAAAAAGAATAAAAAAAAACTTTTTACAAAAAATTCCTGGCTGGCCTGTAACACACGTACTACTAAATAGTGGTGTGCAGGCACAAGGCTTCATTATGTGCGCACCATAGCTATAACCATAACGGTATCTGAACTGCCCAGCACTAACCTACATCACAGGTATTACAGGGATATTATAGGTACAAGTATAAGTCAACGTCTCGTTTGCTTATAGATTTCTGATATGGAATTATGATTTATTTTGGTATATGTTTTAGACGAGGAAAGAATAAATGGAAGAGAAATCATTTTATTATAATTTATATTCACATTATTGCTTTATATGTTATAATAAACGCTGTATCTGCACTATGGAAATCAATTCTAATAAATAATATTTCTCTCCTACATAATTCTTCTAGAGACAGTAAAAATTACTATGCAAAAAACAGCATCTAAAAAAATCAATCTAAAAAATAATATCTTATAAGTGTGAAGCAGAACACTAACGACAGCAAATAATAAAATATAATTATACCTATATGTCAGTAGCACATCACTACACCTCATAAAAATAAAACTTTATTTACAAACGATAATTATATGACGTTTGCTCATAACTCCGTGTATTAATTATTTCCTTTTTCTTCTAGCGGGATATGAGATGTTCTCGCATAAATTTTACGCAAATTTAGGTTATAACAGATAGACATCTTAACAATTTGTCTAAAGTCGTTAATTGGCTTTTTTAATTAGGGTGCGTCAGCTGTGGTCTGTGATTGGAGAAATTGGGAAGTGGTACTGTATTGCGGTCAATTATGGCAATTCATTTAAGTGTTTTGGCGGATTATGACTGTGTTTTATTACTTCCGAAGTATATTGCGGCGTTAGGCATATATGTGTTAAAATATTTTAATAATCACAGCAACTTTTTTTTTCAAATTAATTGGTTGTTTTTCTAGGCCCATCATCACAGAAGGTTATTTTTTACTTAGATTTTCACTTTTTACTTTAGTAGATAAAAATATATAATCAGCATAATCAGTCTATATTGTTCTCACTGCAGGGACACAGACCTCCTCTCGGTGTGAGGGAGTGGGCCGTAATCCAACACGCGGAGAGATAAAAATACATAAAAACAGTAAATTATAAAAAATCAATTGAAATTATCTTAAATTGCGCGAAATCCTAAGTTTATCTTATAAAAACAAACTGTTCATAGTTAACTCAACTTCAATTCAAATGGAAGCCCTCTACTCTACCACTCTGAAAAAAGTCCAACTATGAATAAAACTAACTAGAAATAAGTCAATTTAAATGCGAACTGTACACTAAACATGTTTCAGTTCAGTTTAGCGTTCAATACTAAATAAACACCATAACTCATTGCATTACAATGTTGGGAAAACAGTTTTTTAGAACCTTATTATGAGAAACTCCTTTTTGTGGCAAAATTTTTGTGTAAATTACCAAGCTACGACTGGTATAAAAGTGATATGAGGTCTGTATACAGCGGCCGATGTTGACTCAGGGATGACTTTTCCATTTTGAACACAAACTGGTCAATAAAACGAAATAGTCAAAAATAATGATATAAAAAATCTTTTTCCTCTATAATTATTAGTGAAACTTACGTTTAGGCTAGGTATTGTTTTTAGAAAATACTGAAGAGGAAAAAGAATAGTGGCACTCCGGGAGTGCCGACAGAATTGAAAAGAAAACACTAACAGAATACTTTGCCATCACTCACTGACATATCGGAAATACATTAAAACCGAGTACATCCCGAGGACAGCCGAACACATCCGAAGCGGTTTCGGTTACGGTAACAGTGGTGCGAATTCAATGGTTTTTGCCCATCTCAAAAAATGCCCAACGCGCCTAAAGAAGTTTTCACTTCAAAAAAATTGCTGTTTCATACATTTTGACCGCGTAGTTCACTTTTCTGTGAAACATCTGATTTGTTTTAGATAACCAATGAAAAATTTGTACTCTAGGTCTAGAATCATGTGCTGATTTCATAGTCACAGTTTACGCGTCGATGTCATACCACCTTGTGAATTTAAAATATTGGGAAGCTCGTGCAAATCTTTCTTACTACGCCTTTAATACACCCCTATTCGACAGCCTAATTTGTATGTCCCTCAAATTACAATCCTAAGTTTTTTAAAAGCCGTGAGTTTCCTAAAATTTTTCATAACACCCAACATTAGCCTCACATTCGGATTTTAGTGCCCTCTCACGAACGATCCACATTCCATGTTACACCAGTCGAATCATTTTTTTTAGAAAGCTTATTACGATGGCACCACATCCTCCCATTTGATATCCAACCTTAAGTTTCCAAAGATAAAGTTTATTTTCCTCTGGTTTTTGTTATAAAGGTTTGTAATTAAGGGCCATGTCGGGCAGTCGACATGATATTGTTTTTATGGTACGATAGTGGATCCCATAGATTAAAGTATTTGATGCGCTTCTACACAATGTTGGGTTTCGTTTATTAAAAGATGGTGAAGTTAGATCGTTTTAGTAGGTTTTTGAGGCAGTTTTCTTTTAGCTGACTTTGGTATTATGTTGCTTGGAATATGAAAATGATCACTGATGTCAGTTTTCATTTTCATTTTGTTACGATCAAATGATAATTCCTATTAGGGTGGTTCTTTTACTGTGCGTGTGTTGTACTTAACCATTGCATTAAGACAACCTGTAAAGATAGATTTACTATGTTTTAATGATAAATCAATAAAATATTATCAAGAAGTCCATCAATATCAACGTCCTCTGCTGGACATTGACCTCGCCTTCCTACTGTTATAGTTACTATAAATGGATAACCTTTGATATTTGTGATTTGAGTGTACGAAGTTACTTTATTATTAGGTTCAGCTTGTCCTTTACCTTCTATAATATGTTTACATTCTTTCCCATCTCTGTTGTCTTGTGCATAACCATGTCTTTTTCCCATGGAGGTAACGTAGGTAAAAACTACAGCAAGCCATCTGCTACAATTCTAACATAGTCCTTTTTCTTAGTCTACGTTTAAACATCTCTGCCATCTTGTCAGAAACAGCTAGCTTACCATTTCAAGCAGCCAAATAAATATTGCAAAAGATAATAACCATTGTTGATTTCTAACGAAAGTAAATCTACCTGTCATCTAGCATAAACAACTAAGGTAGGTAATTGGGTTGCACGGCCCGAAGAGCTAGTGACCCGTAATTTATGCAACTTTGACCTTTAATACGCCGCTTTATGGGGTAGTTTCGTATAATTACGGCATGAATCGTTTCTAATGCAGATACAATAGTTTTGATACTTATCGGTTGGTTCAGGTGTAGTTCTCTTTAGAAATGAATTTTGATACTTCATCGTATTTCGTTTAGGTTTAGATTCTAGCCTCATAATAATTATATGTAAAGGTATTTGCAGTAGATATGCTGCAATCACGAATCTTCATCATCATCGTTTCAGCCGAAAGACATGCACTGCTGGACATAGCAGCTCCCCCAAGTACCACCACTTCGATTGGTACTGTGCTTCCCGCATCCAACGGATTCCTGCGGCCTTCACAAGCTCATCTTCGTTAGCAAACTTTGCTATGATTTTATGATTTGGTTGAACTAGAAAGGTCCTCTTTTTACGAACGTTTTTGTCTCTGGAAGAATGTTCCATCTATGGTAGAACTGTCAAACAATTAAATGAAAACGATACATTATCACAAAATAATCCTTCATAAAACAAATTACGCTGTATCAATTGGTTCAAATTCATAAAGATAACTAGATTAGTCAAATCAAACAGGACCGTTCGAACTCACTTTCCTAATAACTTCACTCACAATTACCTTACATGGGAACTTTTGACTTATCTGATATATTTGCTGCGAATTTGAATAGCTCAGCTTCAAGTAGCCGTATCATGGCTAGAATTAATTATTACGATCGATAGCGAGCCTCCGGTGGGTAGATCACTATCTCTGCTGACCCCTGAGTTCAATTATTGTGAATTGCTTGCTTGGTCAATGGATCTCAAAGTTATTGTGATTTATTGGGCTGTGTTGTGTTTTGATTTGTGAGTGAGGGTTTCTGCTAGTTTAGGTGCTTTGATTTAATGGTAGCTTTTGATTGAGAGAGATTATTATACTTATGTCGTATTATAAATTTAGTGTCGTTAGCAGTTGTGACTTCTCTAATAATTTTATCTGTATCCGTTTTGAAGTGATAAGTATAATGAGCTTTAAAGATATTTCCAGAATCATGTTTCTCAAGTGTCTTTGTGAATTTTACTTGTTTACTTACGTATTGAACCTTCTCGTAACCAGCGCGGCGTGCCTGTATGACCAGATGTATCAACGTAAACGAGGCAATAGGAGTATGTTAGGATAGTAGCAGGTGATGTTCTGTAGTTTCTGCCAACCCCCATGGGAAGAATGTGTGCGTTATATATGTATCTATCGAACCATTTATCAATAACTCCTCTAAAATTTTTTATTTCTCATTCATCATCATCATCAGTCTGCAACAGTCCATTGTTGTATACGTCCTCTTTCTCTCTCTTTTTCTCATTACCAAAATCAATTCCCAGTTACTCAAAACTTTAACATCCGCTGTTCCCCAATATAGGCCACTGATAGTAAGATCAACATGTCTGTTATCTCTAATCTCGATTATTCAGCCTTTAGCGAACACGACGCAGCCTCTCGAACAGTATCGAACCATCTTTTTGTATAGTGAAAGTTTATTTGGACTTTAATGGCTCTATTTTAGGGTAACTTGGCATGCCGGTTGAAAGGTAGATCAAATTTTTTGCTACAATTAACTCTGCAAATGATGAATTAAATCTTTTTACCTTCTATTACTGCTTATCTCTTCATCTCCTTCATTGAGTTTTGCAATAACTACTTCAATATGTCTGTCTATGCTTTGGTTGAAAAGTTTTTTTTAAAGCTTTCATGTTATATGGGTCTCGAAAAAAATTTCAAATTGGCAATGTTAACTTTGATAACTGTGTCTACCAGAGCTTTCTCTTTTTCAAGATCATCTGCATCATATTGATTTTTTTTTTTCTTTTTATTACATTAATTACCGCGGACTTGGTGGTCCGCGCCCTTTTTTATAGTCTTTAATTGTTTAAATTTCTTTCTAGAAAGAAGATCATTTTGATTTTGAAAACTATATCTTTGAACTCGGCCCTTGGCTAAATAATAACAGCCGCACAGGTCAATTGTTCAGGTTTAGCTACGTTTGCCGCGGTTGATCTATGGATGGGTGACCATCTTTACATACCGAAACCCCTCCGTGCCACGGAAAACACGTTAAGCCGTTGGTCCCGGCTGTCATTCGTGAATATTTGACAGTCGTTAGGGGTAGTCAGAAGCTCGAAAGCCTGACAACCAGTCTTACCAAGGGGTATCGTATTACTCAGTAACTGGGTTGTGGAGGTCAGTTAGGCAGTCGCTTCATGTAAAATACTGGTATTCAGCTGCATTCTGTTAGACTGGAATAGACTCCAACATAGTTGGGAAAAAGCTAGGCAGATGATCTTTGATTATTAATTATTTGTATAGATTCATAGTTGGAAGACAATATTCCTCTATCTAACCAGTTTAGAGGTCTTATAACTATCACTATAGATCCATAGTTGAATGATAATATTCCTCTGTCAAACCACTCCAAAGTCTTCAATACGTGTAATGGTTATGTTATAATAATGACAGATCATTAACCTATTGACTAGAACCACGAAGCCACTCGGCCGATTATAGACCCTTGTAAAGTACTACAAAGTTAAATTCTTGACATTTCCCACGCGTACAGTATAAAGCATTTATAACTTAACTATTAACCTAACTACTACTGATAACAATGCGGTAACTGTATTTGAATTTATAATAACTTTATCTAAGCTGTGTAGAATTAGGACAATTCAAATTTCGATTACCTGGTTTAGCAGAAATCTAAATTAAATCAAGCTTGAAATCAATTAGTGGTATTCTAACAAATTAATGTTACATTTTGCATTCATAATAGATATAGGAATTTCCACTAAGTTGACAACGTCAATCACTGCGTTGGTGCGTTCCATAGAAGTTTCTTATGTGCTAAAGTCGACCTTCTAAGTGCTCATACACATGAGGGGAATGTTGTTGACGGCTGCCGTAGACGTGTAGACGGCTGCAGTTGCCTCAGCTGTTGACGGTCGTGTATATGAGTACTAATGGTTGTACTCCGTAGGAGTCGAGAAGGCATTTGGACAAAATATAAAGCCAGCTGAATGGTTAATTAGTTTAATAATATGCAAGTCAACATCTATTACTATTTTGTCATTATTGCGAAAGTTAGGTTTCTCTTAAAGGTCGTCTGAGAGTAGTAGCTTCTCATAGAGTTGGAAATCATGATAAAGGAACCAGTCACTGATAATAAGCGAGCTATAAGTTTTCTAAAGTAATGTAATGAAAGTACTGGACTTGCGCATCGTATTGTTGTGGTTATATAAGATAAAGGAATTTATTTGTCTTTAGTATTACTACCTGGAGTTTCACTCTCCCACCAGAAAAATAAGCTTGCAGGTACGAATGAACAATCGATATTTTTTGCCACTAATCCACTATCACTGAAAATTCAACTCTACCACTTGAAGTCACAGTTCAAAGTTGAACGCACCTTATCAAAATTTATGTGGTTCTGGTTCACAAGGACAACCAAAGTAATAAATTCCACTGTAAGCAGTACAAATTCAACAATTGTTTGCAAACATACCGATTATACGATTATAATATTCGATTAATTCTATAGAATTATTCGATTGGCAAATTTCGCATAACTTTACACGGTTTTAAGCTTGTGTTATTTGTGTAGCTATTATTATGAATAATATGATTATTTAATATGATTATAATTTACTCTAAAACTCTGTTTACGCCGCGGAATTCTCTGCTTATAACACTAGGGCAGCGGTTTTTTTTTTGTGCCATACCGTATTTTATTATATTTTTCACATTAAAATAGTTCTCCATCGTTCTTTAGCCTCTAACCATCCACTGCTTTATGTAGGCATTTTAATACTTCACAAAACATTAGACTAACTTTATCTGCATTGTTTATGCCATTATCATTATGAAACAATCCATCTCCTTCATAAAATTCTGCAATTAACCTCATATACTCAACTTACCTCAACCTGCCAGATTGATGCAAATATTCAATTACTAAAACTGACATCTTGTCAATTACTTATCCAGCTATCTGACAGATAACAAATAGGGTACAAGAGCTTGTGTAGCGATACAAATAGCGTCCAACTCCAGTATAGCTACAACAATTACTTGCGCTTGCGCAACGCTTAACTATAAATTTAATTTGTCAATAACGTAAGTGGGCTGTGCGTATAATTTGACGGGTGAAGGTCGATTGACTGTCTTGTGCCCTTAATGTGAGCGTGAAGCTGTATGTCTGTGTGTCTTATTAAATTTAATTTTAAATTAATTGGTTGGCGTGGCGTTGTCTGTTTTTGCTACTGGTGGAACTGCAAGGTCGATCTTATTTACCTGTAATAGTTATCGCCAGATTATCATGTTCATCATCATTAGGTGCATAGCATTAATACAGGATGTGTTGTAAATAGAAGTGATACAGAAGCGATTTCTTCTTTGTTAACATTTTCTTTTAGAAATGAATTCGTATCGTATTCCAAGTCAAATAATTTTCTAGAGATTCGAGTTGACATTTAAAATACTTTAAACAATTTTTTTTTTAGGTTCTTTTAATATTATATACATGTGATACCACCTGAGTTTAGAAATTGTAACAAAAAAAAAATATAAAAGTACCGGATAGTATTATTTTCAATTCATGAATATGGGTTAAACTGCTTTTTAAAACAAAACCTATTTTATGTTATTCCTTAAATTTTGCGCCACCCTCAATATTGGCATCTACTTCTACTATGAAAAATAAATAAGCAAATCCTTTAACCCTACCTAGTGCAGTATTATCTCTATTATTATGATTTATGTAGCACTTCTCAAAACTGCCAGCCGAGTGTTGTGCCAAGTCGTTACATGTTCAAATATTAATTGTTCAAACGCCAGCAACAGCTTTGTTGTAATGTTTAGTGTTTGTTTTAGATTTGTTGGTATTTAATTAAATAATTTCAGTGTTAGGTTTCATTTGTTTAAAGAATTAAGGAACGTATTTTGAACAAGCTAAAACTATCATAGCATTTTTAGATTTATTTAAGAAACCACGTTAATTATATATTTAATAAGAGAACTTATTCATTCAAAATTTAGGATAAGATTTTGATACATCCTCGTAGGTGCATAATTTATCAATTAATCAAGCTATTGTGTCAAGTTTGTTTTTTAATAACCGACGAAAATTTTCAACGCAGGAAAGCTTAGAATTTATTTGCTGAATCCATGGATGGTAACAGGTTGCGCGTCGATATCCCTGCCGCCCTGTACAGCGGGGTAATTGCATAACACACTATCAGTAGCAATGGGTTTCATTTTGACAGTTCAACAACATTCATTGCGTTATTTACGTTGTTGAGCAGACACATTTTTCGAACATATGGAGCAATAGATTAGCAATATCCTTCAAAATGATTCAGATTGAGATTGATATTGTGTTAAGAAATTAGGGTGCAGATCAGGAGTGGCGGCTCCCTTAAGTTTTTATTTCCTCATTGCCCGTTTTTCCATTTTAAACCCGATCTATTTAACTTCTTTAGTTCTTACATCGCTAGACAAACGTGTACAAACTTACTTTTACGAGTATAAATTCTACTTTCAATTACCTATCTAATCAATTATCAGATAAAAAGAGATCTAATTAAAAAAGATTTAGAATTGCTTTTAAAACCCTTCTGAGATACGTGCTCAATTAAAATAGACTTAGAGGGAATAATTGAAAAATACTGAGAACCTGTTGGTAAGTATATAAATATGGTCATATTTGGTGGTAATGTTAAAGTTTATAGTTACGACTAGTTGTTGCACATGATTTCTTTTAAAAATATAAACTTAGTTTCTTATATGACCCTACGTCTGCACTTTTATGAGTATTGTGAATCAATCTCCCTAGCCTTTTTTCAACTGTTTTATAGTCGGCTTCCAGTTTAACCGGATGCAGCTGAAACTAGGATTTTACATGGAGCCACTGCCTATCTGACCTCCACAACTCTGTTACTGGGAATCGCGATATCCCTTGGTAAGAGTGGTTGTCAGACTTTTGGACTTCTGACTACCTGTAACGACGGTCAGAGATTTACAAATGACATTCGGGACATTTGGGGGAGGGGGGGGGGCTTAACGTGCTTTCCGAGGCACGGAGGGGTCTCACTTTTTTTATGTATTGTATTCCTTTCAATTAGATTTTTCCCTCCTGCATTCATAGTGGATCTTGCTTCTAAACATCTCATCTAGCGATAATACCATTGTCCTATCTTTTATTTAAATTCTTTTAAGTGTACAAAAGTATATCCTGAAATAAAGTTTAAATTTTATCTTTCTTTAGCTTTGAGTACTTTGTTTGGGCTTTACGTTGTCTGTCAGCTTGTCCCGAATCAGATTTATAGGTGTTTTCTTACATTTCTAGTAAACATTTCTTCATTTCGGTGATATTTACCACGTAATTGGGAATAGTCTATCTATGAGGCTTGTGGCGACACTGGGTCAGTCCTGCAGGTGTTAAATTAGGACGTGTAGGCACTCTTGCGCCATCCATTCGCGAATCCGGTCAAAGCAGTTGTTTACGATCGCTAGAATAAATTTGTAAGGGCTGTTAACTGCTCGGTGATATGTACTGTACCACATCTGATTGCTGGTTAGGTGGCAGTATTAAGTGAACCTAACGTAATTGGAAAAAGTCTGGAAGTAAATGATGACACTAGGTTTCTACAGGTGTCAAAATAAATTACGGCTGTCACATAATATATTATGTCAAAGTGTCGATTCAACTCTTATCTCGCTAACATTATGCTGAGATAGGAGTCTTCTAGGACTCGCACAGGTCTTTTTTTTGTTTTCATGATTTTGTTAGTTCTTTATTGTCTGTGTTTTCTATACGTGTCCCAAAGAAAATATTTTTCTTTTATCGTTTCTTCCTACCTCAACTCTCGATTTCAATAATCGATAATACGTTGAATCGATTTGTAAGATCATATAAACAAACAAACATTTCAGCATCACGGTTGGCATAATCTTATGGCAGCCTTAACATTCTTATTGTAAAACACTTAACACCATTTCAATCTTTAAATGTTACATTGTAGCTAATCGACATAGAATAATGTATATCTGTGTGGCTGTAGCAGATAAAGTTGATAATCGATATTTTTTCAAAATAACCACTCCTTTTCAATCTTAATTAAACCTCTATAGTTATTTGTGTAAAGATGGAAGCTTCTGGCTTCCAGTTGATTAAAATTTTGAGGCAATAATATTGCCTCCAAATTTTAATAAAATTGCTACGTTTCCGCGCCTCGGAAAGCACGATAAGCTGTTGGTCCCGGCTATCATTCGTGGATCTTCCACAGTTAGAAGCCCGAAAGTCTGACAACCAGTCTTACCAAAGGGTATAATATTGTGTTCCCAGTATCTGGGTTATAGAGGTCAGAATAGGGAGTCGCTCCGCGTAAAATACTGGTATTCATCTGCATCCGGTTAGACTGGCAGACCCCAAAAATAGTTGGGATGATTATAAAATTGCTTGAGCTTAAATATAGTATAAAAACTAAATTTATAAGAGAAGTATCGTGTGAAACGTTTTCAATCCTTGCAAAACTGTTATCGCTAATGGAATCAGTTGCGTCGACGCATTGTTAGGGTCAGACTTGTTTATATTACCGACAAGCTTATAGGAACATTCTACACTGGCCTGTAACAGTCCCACTGCAGGGCAAATGCCTTTTCTAACATAGAAGGAAAGAGCATTAATCACCACGGCCACGTTGGCTCAGTGTGGGTTGGTGATAATTTGTCCAGCGAAACACACTATATATATAGGAATGGCTTTCATTTTGACAGTTCAACAACATTCATTGCGTTATTTACGTTGTTGAGCAGACAATTTTTTCGAACACATGAAGCAATGGATTAGCAATATTCGTCAAACTTATTCAGATTGCGATAGATAGTGTGTTACGCAATTAGGGTGCTGGTTTCCGTACGATGTATATCTTTACCATGTCTTAGATTTACTTAGAAAGTAGTTACAATATTACCTATATTAATATTACTCGTATAAAGAGGTTAATATTTGTGTTTGTAAATAAGGGATAATCTTTGGAACTACTAATATGATTCCGAAAATTATTTTACTAATATGAAGTATTGCTAATAGATATATTTTTATGTTAAAACAAGAACCTTCACGCGGACGCACAGTCGCAGGCAAAAGCTAGTACGATACAGTTTTATTATGTACACACGCCAGCACATCAAGCTACCCTAAACTTTCAAATTTTCCCAATCAACTTTGAACCTTATGCTTTAGCGATAAAGTTGAAAATCGATTAAAGAAATTGGACAGATTGTAGTAGCTTGATTTGCTGGCGTCTATACCTTATTCATAAATATGGTTATAAAACTGCAACATCTTCATCAAACAGCGGATCTCTTAACCTCTGGGTCAATAGGAATATTGATGATACATATTATTTCCTTTGAAACCTTTACCAAAGCCCATCGTTATTTCGTACACCTACTCTTCAGATGATGATATTAGGTCCTAATGTCATGGGAGGCAAACCTATCATTATGTCATCTTCTTGTTCAATATCGGCCCATAAGGCTATAACTGCCAATCATCTTAACTAAACAGTACTTTGACACCTAATAATCTGCTCATCCTTTACTAAGTGATTTGCTTGAGGACGATGAACAATCTACGACACTTGTGTTTCTAAAAGTTTACAAACCTCGCTTGTTTTTGCATATTAGAGATTTTGAAAATCATGCTAAATCGATCAAAGGCCTCTAGGGATCTAGAAATTTCACCAAAATCCATTCCTGCTGTGCTACACCCAATCAATGGCTAATCTAGGAATTCCACCAAAACACTAACTACACATTATGCCTGTAACATAAACATGTACCTATACTAGGTGTTCCGCCTTGCTCCGCTCGTGCCTACGCTCACTATGCTAATACAAAACACGAATGAAAACAAAATGGATGCGGTATTGTTTTTAGAAATTGAGAGTTATGCTAATATGATCGATCTCCGCGTGAGTGGATTTGAATAATTTGTTAGTATTGAATTGTTGAATGGAATAGATTGCTGGTAATTATTATTTGGATGCAGTTTTATGAACAAGAAAATATATTTTTAAAATTAAAATTAATTTCAACATTCTTAGCAATGTATATCTTCTTCAGATTTTAGTCCAATTCTACAGTCTTCATAGTGAGTAGAAATGGCCCCAATGTTATTGATTTCTTTATTTTCAAAACTATCTGCAAATGTATTTCCTATTGTTTCACTCACTACCAGTTCATCAACCACTTCAAAACTCCAGTCCCCCTTACCAAAACCTCCTCAAAGTCAACAAAGTCTCTAGAATCTTTCCATCTACATTCTTAGCTTTTCACTCCAAATCGAAAAACATAAAAGCACGCATCCAAACACATGCACATCCTTTTAATACAAATCCCTGCAACAAGCGATGACGGGCCGAGATACTGTGAAATCATAAATACACCTTTTGCAGTCCACCGCTTTGTCTCTCCTGCCTTTTTGCAGTTGGCTAAGCGTATGTTCCAGCGGAATGGTAACATTTAGTTAGACTTGCCGTATTCAATCCTGACACTTATTATTTGAAACGGCTTTTATATTAGGTGCTATTTTATTATTACTTGTTATTTCATTTGTCTTGGAATGTTTTGGGATAGTATCATTAGAATTAGTATCTTTATTGATGACTTTCTTTTTAACATCATCATCGTCTTCCTGGCTTTGTCCTAATTCACTTGAAGTCTTTGTGAAATTTCTTCCATGCATCTGTATAGAATTCATCTCAGTGCCCACCTCCTTTCTAGACATAAATGATCTTTCACACAATCTATGCATCGTCCCTTTAGTCTTCCTCTATTATTACATCCTGAACAAGATTATGTCTGGACTTTACAAGAGATCTCTGGGTTTGTTTCAGTCGTTCTTCTCAGAGCAGTCGATTAGGAAAAAAACACTCATGTAGTTTTAAAATATAATTTAATTTTGACGATGAGCGGTGGGTAATAAACCACACTACGTGGAGCCCTAACACAGCTAGAAGACGTTGCGGCAGACCCCGTAGAAGATGGCGGGACGAGTTGGAGAAAACAAACGACGAGTGGCCCACTTCAGCCCTGGATCGAAAAAGCTGGAAGTCATGGGGAGACGCATTTGCCCAGCAGTGGGATGATGCAAGCTAACAGTAACAGTAATTTTGACGAGTTTTTGAACCAAATTTACAGAAATAAATACTATTATTCATTGATCCATCTACGTCCACAGTCATACTCATAACTTTACTTGAAATATTGCCATCATCGGTGACTATAATAATATCCAACTTATTACATCACGAACCATTAACAGTAGTTAGGAGATCTTTGTTCAGAAGTTAAATTCTGACATTTACGGGTTTATGTGTTTGCCTCTAATAGTTCTAGTAATGCTGATTACCTTTCAGTTGCTGCGTGTTATTAATTGCTTTATTGTCTGTGAAGCAGTTAATCTTGTATGTGCGTTCTTGTTGTCAACGAGGAGCCCTAATGTAATGTTTATAGGTAGCCTTTGTAAATTATGCTGGGGAGATAAGCAGCTGACTATCTTTTTTAAGGCTAAGGGTCTTGCTTGTATTAAAGATAAAGATATTTTATTTTGCAAATATGGGTTCATGGTGATATAAGGTGATATGTTCAGCCATACTTTATCAGTAGGCATGCAAAAGTTACAAAAATAAAAAATAATCCACTAAACTATAACTACTACACCTGTATTGTAGGGTTGTTTTGATTGAATCTGAAAACGCTAGTCTAAACTTAATATCATAAAGAGAAAAGATTTGATTTTTTTTGTGTTTGTTTGTCACGCTTTCACGCTAAAACGGCTGAACAGATTTGGATGAAATTCGGTATATGGGTAAACCATGACTTGGACTAGGACATAGGATACCTTTCATCCCGATATTCTCACGGAATCGAGAATGTCATAAAGAGAAAAGATTTGGATGAAATTCGGTATATGGGTAAACCATGACTTGGACTAGGACATAGGATACCTTTCATCTCGATATTCTCACGGGATCGAGACTAATACGGGTGAAACCGCGGGGAGTAGCAAGTATATTATACTCTGTATTAGTAAGTATTATTTCATAGGCATTGGTATTTTCAAATCGACTAAATCTTGCGCTTCGATATTACGCAATTATTCCTTTTTACGAAGAGCTTTTTTGTTGATCTAAAAGAAAACAAATATAATGAGCGTCAGAAAAAAAACGACTATAGCGACATACCTAGATGATATGTTTTCATACAATAAGTATTTAATTCTACCTATATACTTCAACTCTCAGTAAAATTTCACTTCTCCAACTAAAACAATTCTACAATTTCATTCAAACAGTTCTCACAAAGTTCATTGTTGAAGCTTCACATTTGTTTGCACCGCGCATGCGCGAAGCCTTGCGTCATTGATCAGCTGTTTTGTACCCACACTACGTGTGTCTACTTGGAACGCTACTGTATAAATGGCGTTATGTTAATTGAATTAAAGTTATAATAATATGGTTGCTTTAATTATTTTTATAGCTGTTGAAGGAGTTAGCAGGTTATTTGGCTATTGACTTATTGGGTAGTGAACCTTTAGAAAAGGTCAAAATTCCTTTACCGCCCATCGTTTTATTGATGTACTAGCTTCTGCCCGCGATTTCGTCCGCGTGAAACTTCTTATTCCCCCGACCTACCCCATCACATCGCATCGCATCGTCTGCCCGCGCTGGCTCCTTCGTTTTCGCTTAGCGGTCTTTCTGACTTTTTTGTTTTTACTCGACTCCTGTCTTAGAGGATGTAGAAGAATTGGGCTATCAAATGTAAAAATGTTTTTCAAATCCGACAAATAGTTCTAGAGATTAACGAGTTCAAACAAACAAACATACAAACACATTGTTCAGCTTTATTATTAGTATAGACAGAGCTTCTTTCATGAACGATTGCCGTGGATTAAAAAAAAACCGCTTTAAAGCAAAACGCTTCAAATTAAGAATTGCATATTTTAAAAACAATTGCTCATCATAGAAGAATACACCTCACTGTAAACTCCAGATAATCATAAAGAATCAACAAACAACTAATCCAGTCAAAAATTAACCTTATTTTAATTGGCATACGGTCGCAAATAAGACAGACATGTAGGCAAGGAGCAAGCAAACATCTTACGCACAGTTACGATTAACCATTATTGTTGCAAGTTTAAAGCATAACCAACAAGTGTAGATACCCCTGCGGGCGCTTATAAGCGATAAAAGCAATAACATATTCAGTTTGAAGATAGCAATACGACATAAATTATAACAGGTTCTTAGCTCTTCGACTACAAAAACTGTTATATTAAAACCAGTTTTCCGTTTCTTTTTTGTTTTGGAAAAAGTGTTGCGTTGACAACTGTCAACAGTTTCGTGATATCCTGCAACTGTATAGCTTATTTTGACATTATTTTGCTATACCTACCAAAGTACCTATAGGTACTTTAATACATTATTTTGTTACAGCTGCTGTTTGCATTAAAATTTGGTATTTTGTGAGACTCTAACGCCCGTATTACATAATTGTACTCTAAACTCGAGCATTACTAAAATATGATAAATGATTTATTTCTGTAAGTAGATTTGTAAAAACACTTTTGCACGTCAATCATATTTTTTTTAAACTAGATGGCGTCGGCGTTTCCTATCTGACTACTCTGAGAAGAAAGGCCGAAACAAATTCAGAGGTCACAGTCTCTTTTATAGTCCAGACAAAGTCTTGTTCAAACCATGTGAAGACCATGCAGATTGGTGTCTGAAATGGTCTTTTGAGGAAAGAACCACACGGATTGAGCGGAACTGTCCAGTCAGTGCACGCATTTGTCAAAAATCGTGCAGCTCAACTCAGAACTTGAGGAGCTCAACACTAAAAACTCTTTTAAAGCCATTTGATTAGTTGAAACTAGCTTTAAGTAATGCTTGACTCTTGAGTTAGGTTCTGTAATACGGCCCTAATTATCTTAACTTTAGTTAGACTAGAAGCCGACCGCAACATAGCTGAGAATAGGTTAGGCAGATTGATTTGGTGAGACTCCAAATTTCTGAAGAAAGTATGTTATGTTATAGAGGTGGGTGTTGTTGGCCATTTGCCTAAATATAATCGCTTATACACCTCATTTTGAGCCCTCAAGATGAGTCTTGAAGAAGAGTAGGTTTATTTTTAGCCAGGAATATGAAAGGCCATTGTGCCTTAGCGGAATCAATATGATATCCAATTTTATTTATTTATTTATTTATTTATTAAAACTTTATGCACAAGTAAAAAACTGTACAAAGGCGAGCTTAATACCTTGGGCATTTTCTACCAGTCTACCTTAGGGTGATGCAGAGACAATTTTCTTATTTCATTCCCATTTTCGCCATCTTTACCAGCCACACAACCTCACCACAGCAAATACGTGCGTAAAATAACCACGAACCAAAAGAATTACAAATATATTTGAAATTAGAACTGTCTCGTTAAGGCTTGGTCTCACTGCGTCTTTTTTGTCGCGCTGACGGCCCTCAATCACGCGCGCCCACGAACCGACGTTGTTAATTAAAATATATTACTGCACCGCAGTCGCGATCGATGACGTCGAGAAGATGCCGTGATTAGAACCAGCCTTAACTTAGTGGCTTGTATATAGAGCAGAGGCGGCCTCAGTAATGCATGGTCGTATGTGAAACGTATTGATGGGAACTTTCGAGAATTATTTGAAAATCGTGCGTCGGTCTAATTGAGTGCTATAAAGTTGGTTGTTAATTCGTTTTGGATGTTCGGTTAGGAACAGTGATTGGTGATGATCTTGATTCTGTTTATGGGGAATGATAATGCTGTTTGATTCTTCAGTTGCGTAAAAGGTCTTTAATTTGGAGACTCCACAGAGTAGTTTGTTAGTCAACCACAACTACCAACAATAACCAGTCTTCATATATCTTCGTAGTCTTCATGTATTCAGGCTGTCATTCGTAAATCTCTGACAGTCGTTACAGGTACCTAGTCAGAAGCCCAAAAGTCTGATAATCAGTCGTATCAAGGGGTATCGTATTACCCAGTAACTGGGTTGTGGAGGTCAGATAGGCAGTCGTTTCATGTAAATTACTGGTATTCAGCTGCATCCGCTGAGACTGGAAGCCGACCCCAACATTGTTAGGAAAATGATGATGAGAGTAGTTGGATAGTTCTTCTAGATAGAAATTTTCGGTCTGAAATAGCTTTCCTGTTTCGGCATTTTGGATTGTAGTTACTTACCTACTGCTTATCTTGATTTAAATGCTTATTATTCGATTCGCACGAATTTATTCTCCCGAAACGGGCGAATCGTAATTTTAAATAATACTATTGAAGTGAAAACTTCTTTAGGCGCGTTGGGCATTTTTTGAGATGGGAAAAAACCATTAAATTCGCGCCACTGTTACCGTAACGAGACCGCTTCGGATGTGTTCGGCTGTCTTCGCGATGTATTCGATTTTAATGTAGGTATATCCGATGATTCCGATGTGTCAGTGAGTGATGTCAAAGTATTCTGTTTGTGTTTTGTTTTCACTTCTGTCGGCGCTCCCGGAGTGCCACTGTTTTTTTTTCTATATGCGATTCGCACAAATTTTTCTTTAGGTATTTCTTCTGTCACTCATATGCCCAACACTACATTTTCTAAATTCCTTTACAAAGTACACAGCTATCTTAACACTCCACATCTAGTCCTCACCTCCGCATTTCATGTCATTGACAACTCCATTCTGTTACCATTTTACAGTGCTGTCCAACTTAACAAACTAATCCAACAGATAACTTATCTGCAAACTAAGTTCCGTTTGGTATCTCCAAATTACTTAGTACTGTACCTAATATTGACATCATAATTTTAGATAATCTTTGTTATGGTCTGTTGGTAGGATATTGAACTTTAGGGTGAAGGGGGATGGTGCATTTTTGAATGTTGTTAAGTTGATAATAAATTTGCAGATTGTTAAACTTTTGGTGCAAGTATGCAGTCTATTGGGGTGACCAGCGGTTGTGATTATAATCAAAATTATTCATAACATCCCCGGTATCAAAATTTGATTTAGTCAACTGGACCCGCGGGTTCAGTTCGTGTGGGTCCAGTTGTCCAAAAACTCTTAGTTCATCGAAAAACTAGGTTATATCAACCAGCGTACAATATTAGACATCACAGCCCTTAATCTCCCTGATTTTTTGTTTAATTTAATGATATTCATTAGGTATAATGTGATTTGCATAGTTTACTGTGACGTCACAATACTCGTTAGTAGATACATTCTATGACTGAACATCTATGTCGGCGCCTCAACCAGTGTCATAACTTTTCATGATGAAAACTAACCCATATTCTTCACTAATTACCAAGCACATGTCCACAAAATTCCATCAAAATTTATTCAGTAGTTTATCATTTATAACGTATCAAAGCGTTATCTCAAAGCTTTTTCATTCCTCTAAAGAAATACGAGTATATCTTTAAGATAAGACAACCTCACTAATTGGCCTGCCTACTCCAGTTCTAAAACCGAACACTGCGTCTATTGTACACCGGAAGAGGCAAGTTAACACTTTAAATATTGACATCCGGTCTCTTATTTACATTAAATTCTGTGGGTATATAGCGTGTAACTTTATTAATTTTGTCAAAATTTTGTCTTAGTTTTTATAAGATCACTTTTGGATTAACATTAGTAGTTATTGAGTTCAATTTCGGGCGCTTTAGACTCTCTCTTTTACCCCCCTTAGACCATAATTCCCGTAGACCATTCGTCGAGTCGTCATTTCAGAGTTATTTTCTTTTTTTTTCCTAGATTACCATCGTCTTCGGTAATAAAAACTTTTCATCTTTTCTTACGACTGTATGTTTTCTTATAGCTGTTATCACATTATAGATTTTTTTATTAACTGTCATATCAGAATACCTTCTATATAGTCATCCTTTCTTACTAACTTCGTTAAGACCCATCCTTTTTTAGGTCACCTTCTATTCCTATATCCCCATTCATTATAAATTAATTAAGTATAAGTTGTTATTTATGTACAGACGCCAGCACATCAAGCTACCCGAAACTGTCAAATTTTCCCAATCGACCTTGAACCTAATGCTTTAGCGATAAAGTTGAAAATCTATTAAAGAAATTTGACAGATTGTAGTAGATTGATGTGCGGGCGTCTGTACATACCATTTGAATTCTAAATAAACGATATCACCACTCCACATTCTCATTTTTATGTGAGCAGTGGTGAAGACAATTTTAAGACTACGTCATACAAAAACATAGATATATACACCAACACCAAACCATGGCGACCCTACGATGCCGGTAGCAGTGGGCGTATGGCTAAGAGCTGAGCGGATTAAGATAAGCCAAAGTAAACAACAGACTTAGATTCGGAGAATGTTTCACGCCAATTACAGCGGTTCTCTGAACCTGATCTACATCGTACGTAGTGTAATAATACCAGCGTCTGGCTGGACCCTGCTCTGACCATATTTGGGTAAAGGCTGGGATGATGGCACACATAGCAAGTTAGTCAGGGAGATAGTTGGTTGATAGAGGTCGTCAAAATATATATTTGGGAATCAGATCCCTTTTAAAGGTTCTAGAATGAGGACATATTATAACTTGGCTAAATAGTGTAAACAATTCTTAAAATCCAGAGCACTGTGCGGAATACCGCACAGTGCTCTGGATTTTAAGAAATTTAATAATAATAAAAAACAAGATGATTTATTGTTTAACCATGCTTAAGATCTCTTGAAAAGGTAAAGCAGTACGTATTTGGGACTAAGACATAAAGCTCTAGTTAACATTTACTGACTGCGCCGGCGCCGGCGGGTTCATTCTTATAAGTCTAGATCCCGTTAGAATATCGGGATAAAACGTCAATCCTATGTCCTAAACCAGCGGGGCAATTGCGTAACACATTATCAATCGGAATCGGTTTCATTTTGACAGTTCAACAACATTCATTGCGTTATTTACGTGTTGAGCAGACAAATTTTTCGAACTTATGGAGCAATGAATTAGCAATTTGCTTCAAAATTTCAGATTCCGATCGATAGTATGTTACGCAATTAGGGTGCTGGTCATGTTCTACCTATATGCCAAATTTCATCCAAATCCGTTCAGCTGTTTTAGCGTGAAAGCGTAACAAACAAAGATACAAAAAATCAAAAATCTTTTCTCTTTATAATATTATTAGTTTATAAAACGTTATATTATGTAAGTATGGATTCCATTTAAGAAACAAATGAACTCGATACACTCATAGGACCACATTAGGATTCACTGTGGGTGCTGTTGAACGTAAATTGCATTATTTGCATTGGTAAGAATCATACATACAGTAATAGTAAATAAATAGTAGCAACTTTTTATCTAACACATACTAAAAATAAACCATGTCCCTGTTCTGGTGTTTTTGAGCGAAACATTCGATGCATATTTGTGTTAAGAAAAAAATAGAAAGAGCTGAAAGGATTGCGATGAACTGACGGCCTTGTTGGTTTAATCATCACAAGTGCGGCTGTTAACTTCTGGGGTCCCTGAATTTGATCTCCGGGTGAGGCAAGCGAATTCTCAGTAGCAGCCCGGACACGCCCGGGGACGCCATGAACCCTACTGATAAATGTCTATTAATTCTTAAAGAGAATGCGGTGAGAAGCAATACATCAAATAAGTACATAAACAATACACACACATATTAACATAGTAATACACAATAATTACACACATTCAGAACTACTTACTTCACACATGATTTACCAGTTTTCTGAGACCCCTGGGGCGCTGTGTTTGGCGAGATGAAAGGGGTCTTAAAAAGTCGGCTAGGTATTGATAATGCTGTAATGCGAGTCGGCAGATTGACAGACAATCGAGGTCGATTTATTGGAAGGGTATCCTTAGAATACATTAATAGCATCTACATTGTTTTGTTTAAATCGGAATGTTATTGCGAATACCTTTTAGTTTGTTGAATCAGTCAAGAAATGGAATGAAAAGTTGGCAATAGAATCAAACAAAGTGGGAATCTCCAATTTGTTAAAAATAGCTTTCATTATCATTCTATTTATCCTTTGTCAAATTGCTGTGGTCAGTTTTAGTTCTGTGATAACCATTATTACCTAAGGCGCAGATGCCGTTAAAAATGGCTGAACTTTTAAGAACGCCAGTTCACACTATGTTTATTTCTACCTGCAGTATTGCCTCTCCTTTCTTCCTTATTCTATCCAAAGGTTGTCTTCAAAACATCGCTTTTATTGATAAGATCGTCCATTGTGTCACCCCTTGTAAAATTTCTACATTTGTATCTGTAATAATTATGGTGTACCTATATAATAAAGAGTATTCTATTCTATTATTTCCTCTCTTATCAGCCGTCACGTTATCATTCACTAACTTTTACTCCGTATTAATTATCATCTTTCTCACAATTCTTACATCTTTTCCTAGGTCTCTCTCTCTCCTTGAACCTTCATTTTTATACATCACTCTCTTAGACCAAGGTTCGTTATAGGTTAATATTGGTACAGTTCTTATACAGCATAAAGTAACTGACCAACACGTTCGCTTACGAGTATGACCCTCTCTTCGTACCAGATACCTGTGGCTATTTCTGGTTTTCTTTAGACCGCCTGCAATCTGACCTCTAGCCCAGATAAACCAGGTATTCACACTCTGAACGTATCGTTAGTAGACAATTCAAAGATTTCTCTACTAACATTATATGTGACGATAATTTCTATAGAGTCGTCTCACGAAATAGAACGTTTTTTTTTTGTTATTTCTTTTCATGATGAAGATTTAATATCTACGTTTCTTAAATAATAAAAAAGAAGTAATTCTAACAGTTAAGTGTAAAATAATAGGCGCATTTTTGATAATTTCTTTTATACATTGGTTTGGTATGCGATCATTAATCACGAGTCTTTATATCTAGGGTTGCCAAGAAATGATTGGCTTTGAATTAGAATTTAATATGTTTATATTTAGCCTTGGGGGCTTTCCATTTAAGGCTTAAAGATTTTTTTATGTAGCGGTTTCGATATTTGTATATCGCTAATTTTTGATCAATTACAACCAATAAAAGGATTTAATTGATCAATGATTATTAGCGAAATAAACAAGTGTCTAAGGATCGTAGCAGCTGGCGTTCTATAGATTCTGCTTATGTATGTTTGTATGGAGGTAAGAGGAACAGTGTGTAAAATTCAGTCATCCTCCATAGAAAAGGGAGGATCCTCCGACCAGACGGGTGTTGCGTCTGGTGGTCAACTGCCCGATAATTCATGTCGGGCCGTTGTATATGCTAGTTGCGCGGTAAAATTAACTCAGAGGCAACCCTAGCGATACAATGGTCGGCAAATTATCGTATATACCTCCGTGTGAGATGAAAGGCCATCAGGTACAGACAGCCACACGTACTTCTTAACAGTTTGACTTCGACAGCGGTTTTATTTCTTAACAGTAAGCTGCCTTTCGTAGTTCAAGTGTTATGAAGATGTGTGGGTGATTGTACAAGGCCTCATAGGAGTCCGACTGGACTTCAAATAGTTAATGGAAACTTTGATACTTGCTTCATAATTGTATGGAAGGATTATATGTAGGCTTTTTTAAAAGAAATCTGTGTATGGTCTGGGAGCTGTGTAAGATTTGTAAGTTATAATAACGTGGTGTGCATCTAGGGAAATAAATGTATTTTCTTTCTTTTCTGATGTGATATGTATTGTGTTGAGTGTATTTTGTTAAAATTTCTTGTGTTTCTTAGTTAATCGATGTTTTAATTTTAACTAACGTTATGTTTTCTTTGTTTTCAGGTATGTTCACATCATTTAGTTTTGCTATTAAGAAGTAGTTCAACATAGTTATTATACATTGGTAAGTTTCTGTCATTTATGCTAATCTTAATACATGAGTACTGTATAATAATTATCTTTAAGTACGCTACACCGGCCTAGTGTGTAATAATTGTGGGCTGCATTGGACGGCGTCATCACGTCAGTGCCGGCTGTCGCTGAAAACCAGCGCTGGGGCTCTGTCTTGCATAGGGTCGCAGCATAATGCTGAGCGATAGCCGTTTTGCGTGGATGTGACGCATGTTACCCTTATCTTCTTTTTATTTTTTTACTTTGTGTCATGTGTATTTTTGCGTCATGTTCACCGCAAATAAACGTATTTTCTTTCTTTCTAGTACAGCGTTAGAGCGGTTTCGCACTACACCCGATCCGAATCCGAATTAAAGATCCGACTTCAATCCGAATCGGGAATGTTCTAAATTCGGACGGATAGAGTTCGGATCTAGTGCGCAACCCCTCATACAAATAGGACTACGGTCACTTCGGATCGGCATTTCTCGGATTCGGATCGGATGTAGGGCGAAACTGCTCTTAGTCTGTACCTAACAGTTATCACGTTTTAGTAAAAAATACAGGGTCACAGGGACATCGACGCACAATCTGTAACCATGAATATAACACATGATTCTACACCCCTAAAGCAAAGATATTTCGTAGGTTATAAAAAAAAAATGCAGTTCCATTCATTTTGACCACGCAGATACTTTTCTATGAAATAACAGTTTTTTTTTTTGATAATCGACTAAAATATCAACGCAGAATCAGAATTATTAATATACCTACATATTTTATACACGACATGTTTTTGACAAGTCCATTATGTACAGACGCCAGCACATCACGCTACCCGAAAGTGTCCAATTTTCCCAATCAACTTTGAACCTTAAACTTTAGCGATAAAGTTGAAAATCTATTAAAGAAATTTGACAGATTGAAGTAGCTTGATGTGCTGGCGTCTGTACAAGACATGTCGAAAACGATGTATCCCACTTATGTTTCACAAATAAATTATTCTATTCTATTCTTGAATAACGTAAAACGCGAGGCTCAAGCTGCTCACAGCCAAACTTTCAACTTCAAGCAACAATTTCTCTCAAAACTTTCCAACTCCAAATCATGTAAGTAGTCTGACTTCAGAGCGAATGTAACAACAATACAAAAGACTTTCTGTGTCGGTATGTGTGCCACAATGGCCCACAGTGGCCCAGCATATACCATCTACCTGCAGATGTCGGTAATAATGGCAATTATTATGGGTACAATTTGGGTAACTGAATTGTACAGGTAGGGCGGTTGTTAGAGGCTGTGGTGCTCAACATTTTGTTACTTAGTTGCATTGGTACAAACTTTTTGTATTACAGTCGCAGTCGGCAGTCGAGAGAATGCGTTCTTAACACAAAGTTTCAAACAAACGAATATTTGTTTTGCGAATTTGATCTTTATTAGCCACTAGAATTTGTCGTATTGACAGGTGTCTGGAACACATCGGTCGGACTGCAATTATAGAATAGAATAGAATAGAATACTCTTTATTATGTACACCATATAAATTACAGACATAAATATAGAAATATATATATATATATTTCTTTTACAGGACATAGAAATAGACTTATGGCTCTTATGCCCTTATGTTTGCTTTTACAATTTGGCCGGATATCGTCCAGTCCATTACCGTTTTGTACTGTACGTTAAATACGCGCTTTGACGTGGGGTTGCGGACACCAGCCCGTATTACCTATTACCCTACCGTTTTGTAAGTTTGTCATAAATTCTTTGCAAAATTTAACTTCAATCTCACATATTCTAGAGACGTACAGTTAAAAGAGCCAATCGTTAACAAAGCATGTAATTTCTAAAACCCCATTTCTATTTTAAAAGTTTGAACACCCCTGACCCAACAGGTACTCTAAAGTCATTGGCGCCAGACGGTCACAGTTTTTTCTATTTTATTCTCAAAACATTGACTGGGTGCATCTTTTGTGTAACATTGTTACATCTGTGCATAGAAGTCCGACCTCTCAAGTGTAATGATACCTTTAGTATTATTACTAGGGAGTTCTGCAATCTATTTTAGAATACGTTGGAAAATAAATCAACTGTAAAATGCCTGTAGTTTTGAATAATGAAACACCGGTTTCTGAAAATCTGTTTCATTTGAACAAGTAATGCTTTCATACAATAGTAAATTATTATGCAACTATTTACATTAGGTACCTATGTTAAATAACTAACTAGCATAAGCATAATCAGCCTATAATGTACCCACTGCTGCAGCTGGGACATAGGCCTCTCTGTGAGAGGAGGGCTGTGTAATTAATCTAATAACTAAGTATAAAAATATAAATACACTAGCTGCGCCCCGCGGTTTCACCTGTATAAGTTTCAATTCCGTGGGAATATCGGGATAAAAAGTAGCCTATATGTTAATCCAGGCGTTAAGCTACCTCCACACAAAATTTGATCAAAATTGGTCCAGCCGTTTGAGCGTGAAGAAGTAACAAACATATAAACACACACACACACATACTTCACCTTTATAATATTAGTGTGATTATACCAACTGTTGTTGAAATCTGTCATGTTTAAATGAGATTTGATAAAAAAATTACTTTTCAAATGTTTGCTTAGGGTTTCAGAAATAGTATGTCAAATCAGCAATAATATCTGACTATTGATGTTAATGAGGCAACGTAAACCACAATAATGGAAGACGTGAGACTAATGGTGGTTTAAGATCACCACATACAAAGGACAATCAAAACACCAATGGATAGAAGCTGCCAATGTAGGTATGTAATCTGCAAGTCAAATCCCGTCATGAAAAACGTTCAAAATCTAATCGCAATCTCATCTCAGCGACAATAAATGTCTAAAATGTGGGGAAATTAGAGGTATTGTAGACAGATTGAGACTGAGGTCAGACTGTGAACGTTCTTAAAATTACGAGAATAGCCCCTCAGATTAAATCAGCTTTAATAGCGAAATCACAATCATGTGTGGAAGAGTTTTTTTTTTTTCTGAATCCTGTGTTTTGTCGGATTGTTATTTTTTTTTTATTAGCTCTAAAACTCCTACAAATATTTTCACACTCTTGCGACTCGTGAAAAAATATCGGATATGTCAAAAAACTGTTCGAAAATCACGATTCTGATCCGGATATATGAGGTGGCCTATCCTCGCGTAGTAACCTCATATTTATATTGCCAACTGTCACCCTTAGCGTGAAACATATCAGTAAAGTTATAACTGATATCTTTCGATCAGATCTTGCCCGACCATTAACTCCTATGGCAGTGTTAACGATCAGGTCAAAATCTATATCAAACCATGCCATAATCGGTAGGAAACCTAAACAGCTATCAATTAAAATGCGTGCTAAAACTAGCAACTAACTTTTTGACCCTGCCTTCCGCATACTCCATATTCATGTAAAGCCGTGATATGATATGCGCGGATCGCATGCGCAGGAGTCGTTTAGTGATGCTCCTCGTGTTACAGCGCGTAAGTCGCGGAAAGTGGTTATGATGTGTCATAGTTGAGTTAGTGCGGTGGATGAAACTAACTGTTTGTTTGGTTTAGAAGTGGTGGGTTTTGCTAAGTCTGAAAGGTTGGGACGACGTTTGGACTCATATTCTTCATAGCGTGTTTGTGGCAAAAATAACATAAAGTTTGTCTCAAAATTCAACAACGCGGATACCATTCGCTGATGCAACCCACCGGACATATTCTGAGCCTTCCATGAACCTCCACTTGTGAAGGTCCTTGCTGCGGCGGCCTACTTGGGAAAGACTCATATTGAAAGGAATGGAGTTGCTATCGATAGATTTCCAAAAAAACTTTTTTAAAGTAATTTTTTTTTACTGAATTGGTACAAACTTCTAATCACACTATCATTATAAAGGCGAAAGTGTGTGAGAATGTTTGTTACTTCTTCACGCACAAACGGCTGGACCAATTTTGATAGGTAGCTGATTAACACATAGGATACTTTTTATCCTGATATCCCACGGAATCGAAACTTATGCCGGTGAAACCGCGGCGCGCTGCTAGTACTAAATAAATTACAAATTATTAAAATACAAATATAATATCTTAAACAAACTAAAACTATTAAAAAACTATAATTTTGCGTCAAAATATTCCTCCGAATCGCTGTCGATTGGTAATGTACCCAAGAGACTGGCGGCATTGCCGCGTTGTATGTCAATGCTTAGCCTCTGGCCAAGGTAAAAGCCAGTCCTTGGGTCACGGGAAGTGTCAACCAGCCGTTGAGAAATTTCATTGAAGACGCCATGAGCACTCGGACCCCATGGCCCGAGGGTTTCGACCCCAAACGGCTCGAAATAGTAAAAATAGTAGACATTTTGGATAACTTTTCTTCATTTAAAGTTTCATAAAAGTCAAGTTTTTCATGAATTGATAGCAGCTTTCAGCTATAATTTTTAAGCAAAATATAGACAGCAAGCTATTTTAATATGTGCTAGTATTTTTCATATAAGCTTAGTTAGTTAATAACCTACAGGCATGTTTTACAGTCCTAGGTAATCTCATCGTTCTCACAAAGAACTGCGACCCACTCTGAACTATGCCTTTCGGAACAGCAGCGTCTATATAAAACTTCGCAATGAAGGAGCAAGGGTATATTAAAATCAAATATAATCATGAAATCCCTCGTGTACATTGTAAATACCCATTTATTAGTGATCTTGTGGCCCCTCATTATGTATTGTAAAGAAATAAACATACCGTGTGTTGATACAGCAAAATTGCACGCATAAACTTTATATCAAAACGATTTTCTAATGTTTTTAGATCTTTATTATTATTATACTATTGAAATGAGAATTATTTTGTTATTAACTTGGATTGGTGTTATTTGAAGAAGATTCTGTGTTAACAGCTCTTAAGCGTTACCATACCTAAGCATGTTTTCAGTTTCATTTCATTATTGCTTCATCTAAATTGATTTATTCTTAGTGAGTCTTTGGTCAACTGGACCCACACGAACTGAACCCGCGGGTCCAGTTGACTAAATCAAATTTTGAATAGGTCGACTGGACTCACTGCCAAATTTCATCATTAGTACAGTTTGCGACATTTTTGGCTTACAGTATTTTTAACACAGCTTGGCTTGGGGGGCTTGTGGCTAAGTAATAACAGCCGCACGGGTCGATCGATCAGGTTAAGCTACGCTTGCCGCGGTTGGTCCGTGGATGGGTGGCCATCTTTACATACCAACAAGAACCCTCCGTGCCTCGGAAAGCACGTTAAGCCGTTGGTCCCGGCTGTCATTCGTGGATCTTTGATAGTCGTTACGGTACGTCAGAATACCGAAAGTCTGACAACCAGTCTTACCAAGGGGTATCGTATTACCCAGTAACTGGGTTGTGGAGGTCAGATAGGCAGTCGCTACATGTAAAATACTGGTACTCAGCTGCATCCGGTTAGACTGGAAGCCGACCCCAACATAGTTGGGAAAAGGTTAGGCAGATGATGATGAGTATTGTTAACACAATTTTTAATGTAAACCCATTATTTAACTGAAACGAAAACACTGAAATCACGTTAGAATCCATCTTGTTTTTAACTGAAATACTCCAGAAAAAAATCAGAAACTTAAAAAGTTGAAACTTGCTCCCAAGTGTGGACTGCAACCCTGCAACTGCTGTTTTACTATCAAATAAATATATAGTCAAGTTATTGCATATGAATTAATGTTAGGGTTCTGCATAGTACGTTATTTCAAGCTGTTAAGAAAAAATATATTCTTTCGTGCTAAGAGTAATGTCAATGATAGAAAAGTGAAAAAAAAGTTGTGTTTGATCACTTTCATCTGATGGTTAATTAAAGTCTAGGCTGCAACCAGTATTTTCTAATGAATATAGTGTTCAATAAACATGAATCCCATTATAAATGATGAAGAAAAATACATTTTAGTAATCTATTACATACTAGCTGTGCCCGCTGCTTCGCCCGCTGCTTCGCCCGCATGGTATGTCTGTCTGTATGTATAATAAAAAGTAGCCAATGTCCTTCCCCGGGGCTTAAAGTATCCCCATACCAAATTCCATCAAAATCGGTCCAGCTGTTTCGGAGATTAGCCGGAACAAACAGACAAACATTTTTAAATAAGAAATGTTGTTTTTGGTTGTAAGTACCGTATATAATTTCATAATATGCATTAAGAAAAAAGCTATTATTTTGATATTACAAACAGACACTTCAATTTGATTTATTTGTATAAAATTATGTACCTATAGAAGAAGGTAGAGCTGAGATTCTCTTCAAAAGAAACCCTCCTTACATTGTTTCTCCACCAAACCCATGCTGATATCTCGTGATACTGTTGCCTAGTGGTTACGGAATCCTAAAAAAATCCTCGGCTGCTCTATAAAAGTAATTAACTCCGACTGAAGATAATTGATGAAGCTCAAAGATTACTACCTTAGTATTCCATCAGACACTTCAAACTAAAGCAGACTTTATTACCTAAAGGTAAGGTCCAGTTTCTAATGCTGGCGGTACTGTAGACCGTAATAAAAGTACGGAGATGGGCGTAGGGCCAGACGAATAGAGGAATAAAGTTTTTTTTTTGTAGTTATGGCGTAGATTCCCCCTCGGTATTATTATAAAATCGTCAAGTTAGACCATTTTTGTTTTGGATGTGTGACGGATGGTGTTTTGACCATAGTGCAGGTAAATGTGTGAGGTTCTGTGTGTGCTTGACTGTGTGAGGGTGTGTGTGTGTGTAATTTTGGTCAGGGTTTTGTGCTTCGGGGCTTAACGTAATGATCAGTTCTTTGTGTATAGGTATGGGTATAGACCAAAGTTTTTACTTTTTTAATGGGTTATCAGAGCATCGGAAACATGACTTTACTTTGCTCCACTATCGCGCAAGCGTAGCAGTTATGTATAAGAATAATTACAGAATGATACTTTGAAAGTCTAAAGACGTTTTGATTGGTAGCAATTTATTATATTCTAAAATAATAAGAAGTAATCGGTGGTCTGGCAATTATACATTGCTTTTTTATACGCATGCATTTTATAGCTTGGCAACAACTAGGTCAAAGTGACTGGCAAAACTTGCTGTTTAATCTGTTGCAATCAATTCTGTCAAAGTGTTATCCTAAATCTATTACGAGAAACGGCAATTTACTTCTAATGTCCAATAAATAGAGTGTTCCTATATAATTTCAAGCTTGAAGAACCGTTTTGCTATTTACAATGGAGAAATCAATTGAAAAAACGACTGCATCATCGCCATACAATTTCGCGCGCATTCTAATAAAGATGGTGGCTGCGTTTTTTTTTTTCGTCACGGGATAAGGCTATTCGGCCTTTTGTACCTGTGCGTTATTTTTTAAATGGGCCCAAAGCGATAGATTGTTCTGCCTTCGAGCTTGCGGCTAGGAATGCACAGCTATAGAGGTGTATTTTGATGGTCAATCAAAGCAAGATGGAGGTCCGTAAAAAGAGGTCTACCAAAAGAAACAATATTTTGTTCTTATAGTTTTACCTTCTTATTAATAAACGTATTATATCAGGTGAATAGTTACACACCGATTTCTCTCTTTCAGTCGTCAATAATTAATTTGACTTTCGAAAGAAGACGACAAAGCGTTGTGTAATTACACCAACGCTATACAACGTTTATTAGTGAGGAGTTTATAATAAAATACTATCGAGAATTCATTTAATTGCTTAACGAATTAGGTATTTTAATTATTGATTTGAAACTAAGACATATATACATACAACTCTATTAGACTCTACAAAATATAAAAATAAACTTTATACCTAATATCTACAAACATGAAAAAATAAATATCTCTGTCGGCTTTTGAGCACCATACGTGTTAATATGCGGCCCCTAGGACAAAGGGGTTGGTTTTTTATACCTCAGGGTTGGAATACAACCCATCCTTTATGCATTTATGATGTCCGGTTGTAAAACAGAAATCTTCCATTAGCAAAGATGCTTCGGCTTTTTTCGGGTAACATCGGTAGCAAGGTGCTATGTGAATTTTGGAGGTGAGATTTTTGAGGGCTGTGACGTATCAAACATTTAAAAATGTTATTCATACAAAAATGATCTAATGATCTATTAAAGGCAGACATATCCAAGTTACAGAAGTTAATGGCCTTGCAATGGCTTGACAACAGCTGATAGTGATCATGATTTCATCGATAAAAGAGATGACAGTAATTTTCAAATCTGATTTAATTTCAATCATGATGATTATGATTAAATAACCGGTCAAGTGCGAGTCGGACTCGCGCACCGACGGTTCCGTACTAATTTGTAGGTTCTAATCTACACGGTTTTCGAATTTTTCCTTTACTTGTGCTACATGACATTGCTTCTTGCCAAATTTCATGATTTTTATTAATTCCCTTGCGAGTGTCAAAATATGCGGCATAAACGGAACATAAACGCCCGTATCTTTTGATTGCGTTGACTTTTAAGTTAAGTTATGTTTGATTTTTCTGCCTCAAGGGATTATCAATTTCAATTTGATAACTCCACGCGTTCCTGAGTAAAAGGGTCTTGACAGACGGACCACGAATACTTCTCTATTACTCGTCATCTCGGTAGTCACTCCCTTTCTATATGGATAGAAAGGGGGTGACTACATTATTCACACACAGTCCATTCATCGTTTCTTTGGTTTATACCCTCAGATGTACAGGAACTCAACAGCCAGTTACAAAGTCTCTAAACAGATATTAGAACTCGTTTCATAAACCTTCTTGCACTAAGCTCCATCAAATCGACCAGGTTTCTTAAATCAACCAATTTATTGAACTCTTGTATTGTCTGTCAAACGATTCCTACACGACATATAAGGGAAGTAATTTTCTGTCTTTTGCCATCTTTATTGACGTGTCACTCGGACTCTGATGATATATTGACACTTGTAACCGCTCAATCAGCTGTTGGAAAAAATGCCGCAGTATTTGTTCAGTAATAGTCGCGGTTCCTTAAAAAGGAGTATTTACTCGTATTAGAAACTTTTTTCTTCGCAAGAAGGCAGTGGATTAGTGAAAGCTGCATTTGTGCGGTAGGACTTAGATACTTAGCTTGCACCTGCACACATCGTTGAGTTATTGGCATAAAAATAACACCAGAATAAAACTATTCAGCTCCACAAGTTACTAACTGAAATAGTAAAAAGTAAGATTTATTCCGGTCTGATTCCCTGAGCCCCCCCAGTAAAAGTAAGTAGTTTACTAACTGAAATAGTAAAAGTAAGACCTAGGTATCTAGGACCGTGACCCTTCCCCTTCATTTTCCCTTCTTGTCCTTGAATTTTAGGTTTTAAGACCCTTGTTACATGGTATGGATGCTGCTATGCTTGTTAACTGACCTGTTGGTCTCGTGGTCGCAAGCGCGACTGCTGAGTGTGGGGTTCTGGGTTCGATTCCTGGGTCAGGCAAAGTGTTAATGAGTTTTTCCATTAGGAATTTCTTAGTAACAGCCCGGGGATTGGAAGTTGGCGGTTTGATACCCCCGTGCCTCGGAAAGCTTGTTAAGGCGTTGGTCCTTCGCCTGATCTGTCTCCGGTCGTGTCGTATTGCAGTCCCATCGGACTATGAGAGTGAGGGTGGAGGGAGTGCACCTGTGTCTGCGCGCACACTTGTGCTCTAGAACATCCCCCGCGCAGAAGGCTAGTCTCCGTTGAGATTGGCCGCCGTGGCTGAAATACGGTTTGGAGGACGTTATTTGTTACATGGTATGGACAAATAATTAGTCAGTAATAAATGTGTTTTTTTTTTTTTATAAGCCAATATCTATTACTTCATCTGTAATCGTCATCTGAGAAGTTTATAGCCATATTAATCCTCAGCAAACTGATAATTGTTAATTAAAACCTCAAATGGTGTTGAGGTTTTAATTGATATTGGTTGATAGTTTTAACCAGCTCCTCAATCAGCCATAAAATTCCTGTACCTCTTCAAACAGCGTCATAAAATTCCTCCCATCAGTACTAGTCACAAAATACGAAACTACCACAGCCTACCAGCAAATGTGTCAGCACTGTGGCTGCTGACATTCATTGAACTGCAATGCGTTTTTGCTGTGTAAATACTCGGTTTAGTTTCTAGGCGGCCATTAACTCACTGCGAAGTATGCGAAACGATGGAGATGTGTTTTGTTTCGGATGAGGCGGTTCTGTGATTGGCTTTTGTTTTTGATTCTTGATTTGAAAGGTGCCGTATTCGTTTTCACAATATTAGATTATGTTTTAGAAATAAATCTATTGCATTCAAATCTTGTGTTAGGGCTATTTCATTGTCTTTGTCTGTAAGACTGTCTTCTTAAAGTATCATTCAGTTAGATCAAACACATATTTTAAAAATAAAGGAGTCAATTCCATCGTTCCATTGAGTTTAAAAACTAAATGTTATTCTGCTGCAAGATAACAAAACCTTACGTCTCAGAACATTGTCGTTACAGTCAATCAAATAATATTATTTTGTTCAAAATTTACTACTTACATAGATACATTTTTTTAAAACGATTTTGGTTATTACTTGATTCGTAAAGTTTAAATACCACATCCATTTACCCAACATCCCGTAGTGATGAACTACCGCGTTTCCGTGAGCGGCCATTTGCGGAACCGAGTGATGTTATTAAGTTTTCTCCACAATTAAACTTTGCATTCTTCGAGTAGTTAAGTTAGAAAGCTCTCTTTTGATATGGCGATAGTTTTTTGTACCTCCATCTCGTTACTGCAGTTTTCTTGGCACTTATTCCGTGTGATTGCTCGGGGAGTGTTGCTGTTTACTTGATTAACACTTGCTCATTTCCTTTCTTAGTTTTTTGTTCAATTACGGCTTGAAGTAGTTTAGGTAGGTGAGCAGAGGGAATCTTGTAAGATGGAAATTTTGAGATTGATGAGAGAAAAGATATACTTATTCATAATGATGAAGCTAAAGGTAAGGGTAAAATGACTATTAAAGAAAGTAGAACTGTACTTGATGTTAGTGCGAATAAAGTGAATCCGGTACTCTAGCCAAAGATACAAACGGCAACCACTATCAATATCTATCTCCACAAATCAAACCACAATCCTAAAGGATCTGCCACATAAAATTCAATTACTTCATTTGTAGCCACTGTAACCAGCACAATATAGCCCTAGGGCCCTTAATAGACACTTTTACAACTTGCCTTAAACAAGTGTCAGCCCTTGATAGATTTCTCCAGCCAACTGCCCATATTAGCAGTCAGTACGTACGTCAATAGAATCAAATAAATCATTGCTTCAAGTTCAAATCTATCTATCACACATCAGTTTTTGCTTATAAAATGCGAAAGCACGTATAATGAGACAATAACTGGTATTTACCGGTTTTTTCCGGTTTCTACGCGCGCGGTGATTGGTGCGTTTTGTTTAGATAATGGATAAAATTGTTTGGTTGATGGCTTTTGCTGTTGTAAGAAGTGAATTGGTGTGATTAGGTTTGTTATTTTTCTTCTTGATAAAGCGTTTTGTTTATGAGAAAGTCCTAAGCTTTTTAACTCAGTATTTGCTATTATTTAATCATCGTTTATAAAATTACGTAATTTTATGAAGTTTTAAAAAAAGAGCGTCCATTGTTCAGGTCTTTTAGAAAGCCAATCATTTGCTCTGATATTTTATAATCAACTCAGAACGTAGGCTGTCCACTACTGGATAAATGTTTTCGTCGATGTTATTTTTACTAGTTGTTTTTTTTTAATATTGTTTTAGCCTAGTAGGTGGCCACGTTGATTACGGCATCAGTAGCATTCTTTAGGTCATCCGAGGCGCAAGTGCTATAGTACAGCACTTAGGACACTCCAGCAAGTGGGGTATGGTCTTTCAGAAGTATCGCACTCGCCCTAGGTGTTGTATAGGGGTCTGAAATTCCCCACTTCGAAAAATTGTGTCTGCAGCCGTCGGCCTACTTGGGTATGTTTCGTTAATATGTTACTACGGGATGGCCTGTGCTTATATTGTGCATACGATAGAAGAAGAATCCAGAACGGCTGAAATGCCTAATGTCATCATCTGCCTAGAATTTTCCCAACTATGTTGGGGTCGGCTTTCAGTCTAACCGGATACAACTCAATACCAGTATTTTACATGGAGCGACTGCCTATCTGACCTCCACAACCCAGTTATTGGGTAACACAATACCCCTTGGTAAGACTGGTTGAGACTTTCGGGCTTCTGACTACCCGTAACGACTGTCAAAGATCCACGAATGACAGTCGGGACCAACGGCTTAACGTGCTTTCCGAGGCACGGAGGGGTCTTGGTATGTAAAGATGGTCACCCAACCACGGACCATCCGCGGCAAGCGTAGCTTGACCTGACCGATCAAACCGTGCGGCTGTTATTTCTTAGCCACAAGCTCCTCCGAAATGCCAAATGTGATGAGACAAATTCAAACTATACTAATGAGATTATTTTCGTATCCATCGGTGTCCTACCCAAGTGCATAGCCCATTCAATTATTTATCCGGTAAATAACCGGTAACCAGTTAGAACCATTACAATAGCAGTTCCAATGACAGGTGATTCTCGATACATTACGAGTTTAGCGTTAACCTATTTCCTTGCAATCGAGTTTTACTGCACATGAAAGTCAAGACCTGACTTTCACTTAAAAGTCAGGTTGTAAATATAATTGATACAATATTTATAATTGAAAAATAATAACTTGGTAACTATGGACATATTTTCTTGGCCTTCCTGCTTATTTTACTAAAGGCCTACATAGAGTAATATTATATGAAATAAAGCAAAGAAAGAAAAATTTAACTTGCTTTTAAAGAGGACATCTTACATACGAATATTGCAAGTTAAATAAAAGCTTTGAACTAGATTTATTTGTCACAGAAACATATGAACACAAAAATATATATAAGTTGATTGGAATTAAAAAAAAAATCTATATTATAATAATAATATCACAACACTGATAGAGATGATGGAAAAGTCAAAAATGTATTGGATTGACATGCAGACGCCAGCACGTCAAGCTACACGAAACTGTAAAATTTTCCCAATCAACTTTGAACTGCTTTAGCGATAAAGTTGAAAATCTATTTGGCAGATTGTAGTAGCTTGATATGCTGGCGTCTGTACAATCCGTTCACAGTTATTTTACCCCTGATTTTGCATCACTGTCAATATCACAGTGATCTTTATCGTTAAGGCAATAAGGTTGCTATTCGGTTGCTGCTGTCAGAGGTAATGTTATATCACCTGACTGTATGCTGCCGAAAAGCGTATGTCCATCCTGTTGAAAGTTGTTGTCGAAATACGAAACCAACCAATTACCAACGATGTAACCCATATTTTGTAACAATTTTAGGATTTAAAACAGTGTCCATGGAGTTTCTTGCCCGTTCTTCTCCATAGGTACCTACTACGCTTTGGAATGGGCAACTAGCTTCATCTTTCTGACTGACCGACCCCTTGACAATAATTCAAAAGTGCCTGTAATTGTTTTATTTGAAACTAACTGACCCAGCAAACTTCATACCGCCTCAGAAGCAATTACAACAAATGTATGAGTAAATTAATTATCTTCATTTTAAATTTTTTCGTGAATTTTTCCCATGTTTTAATAGTTATTCTGCTATTCGAGGCGGAGACAAATTCAACAAATCAAAGATCCTATAAATTGTTCCAGATGTTCTTTAGTTATGAATGGTGTAACTAACCCGACTTTGTTTTATTTATATAGAAGATAAATGCTTTGGGTTTGAAACGCTTTGAAAGCGATTGTCACTTTTCTAGCCCTATTAGCAATTTTAGCTATGAACGAATGTAGGCTGTTGCCACTCGGAACACCAAGTTAACTTATTCTATTAATCTTTTGCCTAGTGTAGGCTTAGGCTCTTAGAACTACCATGTTTGGCCTACTGTTAGCACTGGGATATGTAAGAACTAGGCCGAGAAACCTTGTTCTAACCTCAACGTTACCCATTAATAATACTTGTACTCCCTTATCGTTCAAATACCGATCAAAATCAATATATTTTATGTAAAACAATTTACCACAACACGTACCTTCCGCATTTTGATGCGAAAAATCCATTTACCCGACATAACCGGTCCAAAGTAATGTAATGAGTTTGTAAATTATGTGCCATTCATGGTATGAATTGACCTAGAGAACGCCTAGCGGATTTAATGTAGCGTCATTATTTATAAGTAGCTTTTACCCGCGGCTCCGCCCGCGTGGGATTCGGGATAAAAAGCCAATGTGCCTCAAGAATGTAGGCCGCGCACATCCGTTGTGATTGACATGAAAAATGAGTGAGTTTTTAAGAAAAATTGCTAAACGTTCTGTGATAAAACCGTGTGCTAGAAATGTCTTACTGGGATCATTAATCGGCCTGCAAATCAGATTGAATTTCTTTGGTTTATTAACTGGAGGAGATTACTTTCCATATTATTCAGTTAATTTCTTGGTAGCTTACTAACTACATAATTTAGCTATTTAATAAAGATTTAAATGCTGGATTATGGAATAAGGGCGAATTCCAACAAAGTTTTATACCTAGAATAAGTCAATAATGTATTTTATCCTGAGATTTTTTTTTTTAATTTTTGTCAGTTTTTTCATACAAAACTGTCAGACGTATAAATTTAATTCCACGGATAAAAGATACTTATCTGACTTTGGTAATATCATCCCTTAGGCACTCTAGTATTATTATTATGGTGACAACTCATGAGAAATTGCGGATGTCTTGTCTATAAAAGTCATTAAGCTAGGTGTGATTTCACACTTTCTATAGCAATTAACATTCGGTCTTTTTACCACGTTTTAATTATTATTATATTAAACATTAAACGTGATTAAAATATACTTTCCACGAGTTTGCTTTCCAGCTTAGCCGGATTAATATTATAGTTTGACACTCTTTTCTTCGTAAATATCAGTAGAAAGTTTAATAATTACATACAAAAATTTAAATTAAATTAAGACCAATTAATTTAACGCTAATTCTACTTTTCCGTTTAAATTTTTCTGTTTAAGTCAAAAGTAATGGCAATAGGAAAATAAAATGGCCGAAATGAACTACTTTTTTTTGGTTAAAAACTTTTTAAACGAAACTGTGTCAAGTAATTGTAGAAAAAAATATTTTTTAAATATGGAATCACGGGTTTTTGTTTTCCCATAGTGATGGCGTATCATACAACTTTGAATAGGTGATTAATGTTTTCACACAATAGAAGTGTCTGGGAAGATTATTATACAGTGCGCCCAGTATATCTTGGTACTTGACGGTGGTGGTAGTAGTCACTGCAAATGTCAGTTTTGTGTCAAATTCAGTACGTTTAAGTTTATTTCGTTTTTCCGCTGTCTGTCAAAATATTCTGGTTTGTACGTGGCATAATGGTATAGTCGGTAACTTGTCAAAAATTTCTTTTCACGATGATGAATTGTGTATAAATTGTGTTGTGTTGAACAAAATTTGTGTTTTTTAACAAAAGTTTACGATTTTGTTTGGGCATTGAGATACATTTTGGGAGCAGCTTTATCTGATTTAATTCAATAATGAGATACATTATTCATTATTTGTTGTCCGTTTCAACGCAGTAAACAACAAAATTATGTTCATTCCCTTTTTATTACAGATGAATGGATCAAGATTACTTCTTTTACGAAAAGTTATCAAACTTTAACATTACCTACCTACCACTATTGTTTCTAAGTACAGACGCCAGCACATCAAGCTACCCGAAACCGTCAAATTTTCCCAATCAACCTTGAACCTAATGCTAATAGCGATAAAGTTGAAAATCTATTAAAGAAATTTGACAGATTGTAATAGCTTGATGTGCTGACGTCTGTACATATTTGTGATATTTCATTCCGTTATTATTTCTTACTCATTGCAAATCGCTAATCTGCAATCAATGACCAACACGACGCGGAAAGATTTTTATAGTCCTGAAAAAGCTATAACAATATGCTTTCCAAAACAAAAAGAAGTCTCGCTCGATATCAAAAAGATGGTCACCCATCCACAAACCAACCTTACCAACCGCTGCTTAACCTCACAAAGTTCCCAAACGACACATTCACAAACAAAGATACCCCTGATAGCCTATAGTAGCCTATCATACCTACTGAAGAAGCCTATCAGAATCTATCACACAATAGCGTAATCGAGAATGTGACAAACCCGGCTATCCACAACGATGGTGCGATAACGCCTAGTAAATAGTACCTAGAAAGCTAGCTTTCACTCCAATCTAGCGATCTAGATAGAGTTTTTACGATGTATTTGCTATGCAGAGTATTAAAGGTTATTATATGTTAACGAATTAAGTCTTTAGGGAAGCGATGAGATAATGAGTGTGTTTACTTGAACTGTGTGTGATTGGACTAAAATGATTTGAGAATATTATGATTTAGGTATACATGTTTTAGAACATGCCAGGTGGATTTGGATTCTAGGACATGCCAGTTTCCTAACGATGAGCAGTGGTGATGAAATTATTTGCACAAAGTAAAGCGCCTGTCTGGGTTCGAACCTGCGACCTACTCGTAAGTCGCGGCCGTTACCACTGGGCCACCACTGCGTTTGATCAACAGTTTGGTATGGGAACAATTTTATAGTTAGTATCAATGTATACTATCGTCTTAATATCGTATGCACAACATACCTAATGTTTGTCATTCGACATTTACGATCCCAAGTATTTATATTACCAACGTATTTATTTTTCATTTACAGAATACTAATCAAGGGACATTGTTAGCATTTTTGTGAGATTCTCTAAATAAGATTATTTATTTATTTAATACTTTAAACACATAAATGTACAGATACGGACTTGATTATAAGGGTTCATAGAGTTTATTTTCCGAGGATGAGAATTCAGCTTTAAAACTTATTTGCTGGACTAATTACGCATAGGAGTATGTAAGAGGATAGTTATAGAACGTGGCGTTCTGTAGTTTCTATGTTTCTGTTTCTGGTAAAAAGCGAGAGTTTATGTGTGTGTGCATGTATTTTATACAAATCTGTTCTTCGTGGTAAAAATACTACCACCATACCACCTATACTTATTCATCAATAGGAGAAACCTTTGGCCCTTGAGAAAAAAAATCCGATCAAGTGCGTGTCGGACTCGCGCATCGAGGGTTCCGTACTTTGTGGGTATGTAACTAAAAATTTAGGGATTTCGGATTTTTTCCTTTACCTACTTGTGCTACATGACATTGCTTCTTGCCAAATTTCATGATTCTAGGTCAACGGGAAGTATCCAACAGGTTTTGATTCCGAAACATAAACGCCTGTATCTTTTGATTGCGTTGACTTAGACGTTTTTGATATTAATTTCAACTTGATAACTTCACGCGTTCCTGAGAAAAAGGGTCTTGGCAGATGGACAGAGAGACAACGAAGTGATCTTATAAGGGTTCCGTTTTTCTTTTTGAGGTACGGAACCCTAAAAATATAGGCAGTCATAGGGACTGTCAATAGAAGCAAATACTTCAAACTATCTGCTAGCCAAGCACAACACGTCATACGTATAGCTAAAGATTAGCAAGTCGGTGACGCGAATCTATACGATTTTCCCCTACCAAATAACGGTCAACGCGCTTAAAGAAGTTTTTACTTCAAACTAAAATGAATCCTATGAATTTCCAACCGCCAATCTGACATTGATAACGTCTTTAATAGGTATAAGTTACACATAAGCACTCGCAAATATAGCTACAAATATAATCTATAAGTCGACCAAGAATTTCACTTACGTCAAGCTAAGTTCAACAATATCTAAACAACGTTCGATATAAAGTTCAACAATATCTAAACAACGTTCGATATAAAGTTCAACAATATCTAAACAACGTTCGATATAAAGTTCAACAATATCTAAACAACGTTCGATATAAAGTTCAACAATATCTAAACAACGTTCGATATAAAATTCAACAATATCTAAACAACGTTCGATATAAGCAAGTCGCAGTGTTTGCCCGAAATTAATGTTATTTAAGATGCCGAATTTACATGCAAACAGATGCATATCTGGCTTTTCAATTACTATAAGTAGGACGAGCTGAATGCCTGCTTTAAATAGTTTTTAAAGCTCAGGTCAGTGTGTTCTTGCCTTTAATTAGGGCGTTTGAGTTGTTTTTAAAAGTGAAATTGAGGATATTTTATGTAAAATAAAATTAGTGGGTTATGGATTTGTGAAACTTATAATAGTAAGTCTTGTATGTTGTGTCCGATTTATCTTAAAATATTCTTACAAGATTTATGTGTGGTTTTCATATAAAATAATAGGGTTTTTTTTTCTCTAGTTAATATCGAATTTGTAGTAATTTCGAAAAGTTATTTTTTTTGTGAGATCGTGAAGTTATACTTACACACTTTTTTTTAGTCTATATTGATTCCCACTGCTGGGCCTTTGCCCACACACTTTCATAAATGCCTTATAATGAAAAAACAATATTTTGTATATTTGATTTATGAAAGTGTGCAGACGTGCAGGGTAATTGCGTAACACTTTATCAGTAGCAATGGGTTTCATTTTGACAGTTCAACAACATGCATTGCGTTATTTACGTTGTTGAGCAGACACACTTTTCGTACATAAGGAGCAATGGATTAGCAATATACTTCAAAATGATTCAAACTGAGAGTAATAGTGTGTTACACAATTAGGGTGCTGGTGTACTTTAAACTCTAGAAATTCATTTATAAATCAATTTTAAGTGTCCAAAGCATAAATGGCATAACGATAGTTTTATTATCTTATTATTCTGTCTGTAAACGGAATTATTTCCAAACTTTAATTTAGTATCGCAGTATATAATATTAAGTATAAATTATATTCGATATATATTATTTGAGATAGTTATCGTTCCCTGCGGTAGTCGTAAAGGAACTGGGTTACTATGGCGTTCGCTCAGCGTTCGTACGAAAGCTGACCATGTTACGCTGCAGCTATATTTTAGCCTAGACACACAGTTAATATGACTTTCAGTCTGCGTTTGAATAAATAAGGAATCAAAATATATGGTACGGTAGATTGAGATGTTTGATACCGACGAACATAGCCATAATTATTTTCAAGGATGACCTTTCAAATGCTAAAGCTTTTGTGAACAAAACAACTTTGGGCTTGCAAAGTAAATTTTTTCTTTGCATTTTTGTCAAACTTAACAGGCGAAATGTACTTATCTCCACATGCTATGTACCATCGAAGAAACTTACATCGATATACCGTAAGGGCTATTCTTGCTTGCAGCGCTCGGCCGCTATAGCAACGTTTGCTAACAGATGTGGTCATCATGTACACGGGATTTTGTTTTCAAATTGGGCAGATGTAAGTTTCGAAACTTACATCTACTTATACACCGTAAGGGCTATTCTTGCTTGCAGCGCTCGGCCGCTATACTAACGCTTGCTAACAGATGTGGTCATCGTGTGCACGGGATTTTGTTTTCAAATTGGGCAGATTTAAGTTTCCTCGATGGTACATGTGGCTTTACTATTAGGCCACTTCTGACTAACCTTTCAGTGAAAACAGAAGACCAATTCCCGAAATTAAAAACGTTCAAAATCTAATCGCAATCTCATCTCAGCGACATTCAATCTCAAAAACTTGACAAAAATGTAGGGAAATTAGAGGTATTTTTGACAGATTGAGACTGAGATCAGACTGTGAATGTTCTTAAAATGACGAGAATTGCACCCCTCAGATGTGATGTTACGTTATGTTATAATAAACGAATATGACTTTAATTTTTAATACAATTAAAACTTTTCCAACATCGTGAAGATCGGTAACAAATACATGTACATATTTTTCTTGTACTTCCACACCATCTTTCGAAAATATTACATCATCTATCTTTCTAAACTCTAAAACCGGTGTCGCTATACAAACTGCCGTCATAATATTAGACCGGAGCACATGATCTGAATACCGCGGAAGCCGACGTCACGTATCCCGACAATGTAGCCCGGCCGTATTTACTGTTCCATTCAAAACGTTTTTAATTATTTAGTTCAGAAACCCTGAGATTAATTGAGCAGATAGTATTATGAGTTCGTTAGGTTGTTGATGGATGCTGGGGACTTTGATACCTAGATACATTAGGGAGTAATGTGTCCAAGATGCTTGAGAGGAACTGACTAGCTCATCTCGTGTCGGTATTGTTAAAAGAGATGATCAAAGTAGGTTCGTTGGTTCTAGTAGGCTAGATTTCTGTTACTGTATTCGTGATAAAGTTGTTTTAAATAGTCGTTTATGCGTTTCTCTTCCATCTAATAACTGTAGCATGAGGATGAACATTGAATCCATCAGTTGCCAAGGTGAAGTCGTTGACATTGCGCAAAAATATCACGAAGGAATGATTATTTCAAAAGAAAGTTCATTTAGGAATAAAACTGCCCTGTTTTAATTTTTTTTAGAAAATACATAGCAAATCACAAATTATAAGCCTTGTTTTATCTATCACTATTTTCTTCTTTCTACGTTCCAAAACGGGTCTTAAAATAATAAACAACCAATAAGATTCTCTACGTATCTAAAACACACAAAGTGAGAAGAATGTGCCAGTTCGACGTATGTGCATAGCTCAGCTATTTAGCGGTAACCCCTGCGCGCTGGGATGCGCCTGCGCATGCCGAGATACTGATCGAGACTGTACAGTTAAGACTTTGTCGCCCGTGTCATTAGCTCCTAGTCCAGGGATGTCAAACATTTGTGGCCAAAAGGGAAATAAATAATAATGATGTGATTGCGATGTCTGAAAAATTAAATGTAAGATGAATTAAAAACAAAAGCAGTTAGTTTAATTTACTGTTTATCCATGTTATTTTTTTTTTAATTATTATTGTAGTACCTAACCTGTAATCTTAGGGCTATTTTGCAGAGATGCCTATTTTTTATTTTTATTTTGACCACATTTATTTGAAAATAAGTGTAGCAACAATAAATAATATTCTAAACATTTATGCGTATTTAAATAGTTTATATCGAATACAAAACGAAATGGAATACAAATATACTGACGCACTAAAACTAGATATAAAAGAAGTGAACATTGCGTTGTATAAAAGGTCCATTAGACCGAGCAATTAACTGCCTTGTTTAACATTACATCGTTTTGTTAGCTCACCTTTTATTATTGTATCTATTCATTTACTTTAATAGGCAGTTTTATAGCTTCGTGTAAATAATTCTTTAGATTTCGTACTTCAGTCGTTCTATTCCGTAAAAATCTCATCGTGAAAACTTGGATGAACTGATTTGGCAATAGTGTCAATTAGCAGGAAATCTACCAACCCGCACTGGGCCCGCGTGGTGGATTACGGTCCACTCCCTTTCACCGAGAGGAGGCCTGTGCCCCAGCAGTTGGAACATTATAGGCTGATTATGCTATGTTATTATGCGGGGGGGGGGGGGGGTTCAGGGATCAGACCGGAATAAATCCTAAAATCAGGTGGAATGTCACCTCACTTCAAACTCACTTCACCAAATTTTTCACGGTGAGATGTTACAGAATACTTAAATCGTTATATTTTTGTACTTTATCTACGCCGTGCCCAGAATTTCAAACGCGTGCCAAGGTTTGCCACCCCTGTCCTATTTTATGTATAGTGTATTCTAGTACACTATAGTATGATGTAATCGAGATTATTTACTGGTTAGAATTTAACTTGTATGGCGCCTACATCATGATACATGATCAGGAAATGAATCGTCTGTTTTAGCAGTTTTCATAGACTAGCGTTTTTATAATTGATTAGTTTCTCAGCCATTGCTTTATGCTCAAGACAGGCTGGTTTTGACCGCTTTATGTACAGACGCCAGCACATCAACCTACTACAATCTGTCAGATTTCTGTAATAGATTTTCAACTTTATCGCTAAAGCATAAGGTTCAATGATGATTGGGAAAATTTGACAGTTAGGTGTAGGTTGATGTGCTGGCGTCTGTACAAAAGTGACGATGCAGTTTTATTGCTCAAATGTTCTTTTATTGAGGAAATGTTATTAATTAAATAGAGATATTAATTTTCTTCTTGATTAACTTGTGGCTGAGTAATAACAGCCGCGCGGGTCGATCGATCAGGTTAAGCTACGCTTGCCGTGGTTGGTCCGTGGATGGGTGACCATCTTTACATATCAAGACCCCTCCGTGCCTCGGTAAGCACGTTAAGCCGTTGGTCCCGGCTGTCAATTGTGGATCTTTGGCAGTCGTTACGGGTTGTCAGAAGCCCGAAAGTCTGACTACCTACCAGTCTTACCAAGGGGTATCGTATTACCTAGTAACTGGGTTGTGATAGGCAGTCGCTTCATGTAAAATATTGGTATTGAGCTGCACCCGATTAGACTGGAAGCCGACCCCGACATAGTTGGGAAAAGGCTAGGCAGATGATGAGGTATTATTTTTCTTGAGCGATTTTACGTGAAGTTAAAGAAAATGTGAATACATTATTATTATTATGACATAACATCACGCTTGTTTTATCCGAAAGGTTAGGCAGACGTGAACCTTTAGTACTCCCACATTTCGCTGGTTACATTTTTGTCCCATGTAACAGGGGGCGAGACCATTGCCATCAACATACCTCAAATTCAGACTCCTATTGAGAAACTCCAGACGGAAAAAAACAGCATGTAGAACAATGCATGCATGTGTAAGAATTTTATCCTTTTCCCAAATATGTATCACTAGCTTCTGCCCGCGACTTCGTCCGCGTGAAATTTCACCCTCATAGGGGTAGAATTTTGAAAAACCCTTTCTTAGTGGATACCTACTCTTCAGAAAGAACACATCTTCCAAATTTCATGTCTCTAGGACCAGCGGTTTAGGCAGTGCGTTGATATATCAGTCAGTCAGGACTTTGAATTTTATATCTGTAGATAGATACGTCTTCTAGAAATAGTGCTGCTGGAACTTATGTAGGAATAATGGCGACTTAGACCAACCTTAGGTTCAACAGTGGAAAGAATTTAATTTGCTATGTGGTTAGACAGACTTGCCTTCTGCCTACACCACTTTCAAGACACGCTAAACATGATCAAATGATTCCCAACATAATTGCTATATTAAATAGGAGCAGGATACAGTTACATAGCTTCGGGCACCGCGCATAAGTGCGCAACTGAACGGACATGCAGCTATTGTGCCCGGCCGATCCGAGATACGGGCGAGTTCCAAGTTTTACAGTTACCACGTTATGCGCCGCGTGTGTGGCTGTCTTCCACCTGATATATGGCGGGGATGTGGGCTGCTTCTAGCTGGTGTGGGGATTAAATAGTTAGTATCTTAAGGTGACCCTCTATGACCTAAGTTCTGAGGTATGAGGAAGTACAAATTAGTTGAATTTTAGAGAATAATAGCCATTTTTGGAGATGGAATGGTGTTGAAATTGATAAAAGGTTTATAGCAGTTTGGGTTAGAGATCCAACGTGAGCTCTTAGCCCATTTAGTCACGACCGTAGGTGACAGTTTGCATAATATTTGAAAGACTACAGGCTAACTTTTGACCAGAAAGAAAGAAAATACATTTATTTAGCACTGACTAAAGGACACACAATATAATATACAGCAGATATAATACAATTCAAAAATAATAAAGTGCTATGTGAGAAATTTGCAGAAAAGTGTACCTTACGGCTGCGTCAAAAAGGCCCAGTTCAGCAAAAATGCCAAAGATTTTCAACTGGACCTGTTACAAATATTACTGCAGATAAGTTTAAGTGACGTCACATATCAAGCCATAGGAGAAAGAAATAAATGACAAGGCACGCCACTCTTGCATAAGGTCTACATAGAATAATAATTTATGTATTTAAACCTATACCAGTAATGTAAGCACTAGGCCGACAGTTGAATATAATTTATGAATATATACCCTCCTATGACGTCACCATTTACGAATACAGGTGGATACACCAACACCCACGGAACATATTTCTAACAAGAGAACGATTACCAAGCGAACAATTTTATTCAGCAACAAATTCAAGAGCTTTCCCTCGATCAGAATACTCACAATGAGAGCGAATAAAGTAGATCCAGTCCGAAAAGACTAATTCTTTACCTGCTAGTGGTACAAACGCCTTTTGTGGACTTCAAAGTGTACCTGGAGAAATTCTAGGACAGGGGTGGCAAACATTTTAGGACAGAAACCGTTTTTTGTTTTTTATTTTAGGTCTTTTGGTAGCCAAATCACCGTAGAAAAGGATAGGTACTGTTTTCTGCTGTTAATAAATTGTTCTTGATGTGCTTAACATTTCTAGAAAAGCTGATGATGATGATGAAACACTTATTTGAAATCATATAATTGTATACATAATTCATTAAAGCTTTTAATTTTCCACTAGTATGAAAACTAATTAATCATTATTATTTCGAGCTACTTGTCTGCTCATTAAAATGTCATTAGATAAGTAACCCATTAGTATGACAGTTCGAAATGCAATAAACAGACGGAACAACGGACTTTCGAATTTATAAAAGATGAATTCTACGAACATTATAAAAGTTTTTTTTTGCTGTCGACAATTTGGGGCCAAGAATAGATCCTACAGTCATACGTCAGATTGACCATCCCTACAGAATCCTAACGTTAGAGTTAATATTTAACACAGCTTTCTACCAGTTTATGTTACGATATTGTTGGTTAGGTATTATTTATCGTCTGAGATGACAGTGCCTGGTTAGTTGTAAGGGTAGCGGTATAATACATATTATGGTAAGCGCCAGGAAGAAATTGTGAAGATTCTGGACAAAGTATGTGTTTATACAGTTGACTCATTTTTGGATGATGATATTTCTGGAAAGAGGGTGACTACCGAGATGACGACTAATAGAAAAGTATGGAAGAAAAACATGTTGCGCAGACCCCAAATACATAAATTGGGATAGGGACACGACGAGAATGATAATGATGATAATTAGGTCTGGAAAGGGAATGAGACGGCTAATATAAAATGAAATAATAATAATATAATAATATTCCACAACTATCACACAACGCCATCTAGTCCCAAGCTAAGCAGAGCTTGTGTTATGGGTACTAGACAACTGATAAACATACTTATATCGTCGTCATGCTGCCAAAGTTAGCTAAATGCACAATAATGCAATTAGAGATAAATCAATTTGAAAGTTTACTGTAGATTGTTTTGTTAAATACTAGCTTTCATTAATATTTTTAGTTCTTTTCCGATGCATTATTTATCCTTCTGTAGAAAGCAAGACTAGTTGATTCGATTATCCTTATAGAAACGAATAAAAATAAAAAAATATCTCCGAGAGGACTGCTTTTAATCAATTTTGGCTGCCAATTATCAAAAATAGTTTTTTGTTAAATTTGAACCTTTAAGTCTTACAATTTTAATAATCCATAGAAGCAGATATTCATTGTACAATTATACATATGTAGAAAATGTTGTGTCTATTGAATGTTATCAGAAGAACAGAAAAAAGAGTTAGACATAATTTTAGCTAGTTTTACCTGACGAAAAAATTAAGAATTTTTCATTTATTCTTTTTATACTCATCTATACATTTTGTCTGTACACGTTAATATCCGAAACTACAGAACGGTTTTGGATGAAATTCGGTAAGTTGATAGATAAGGCAAAGGATTAACACATAGGCTACTTTGTATCTCACTGCTGGACACAGGTCTCTTTCAAAATTAATCTCTGAAACTACTGAACGGATTTAGATGAAAGTTGGTAGCTGGATAGATAAGGCACAGGATTAACACAGGCTACTTTATAACCCACTGCTGGATATTGCTATTGAGCTTGATTTTAAAAGATCAATGTAAATAATTACTTGGTAATCGAGTTTTTGTTTGTTACGAGGTGTTTAATTAAATGGAAATTAAATATTAAATGGAAATAAAACTAAGTGCATAAGATTTTCTTTACCAAATGTCAAAGGTAGTGATTATGAGATAATATTGAATCAAGAGAAACTAGAATTCGTCGATAAAACTGTTTTCCTAGGGATCACGCTCGACTCAAGGCTACAATATGGGGTCCTCATTTAACATCTCTTGCAGGACGGCTAAGTTCAGCAGCTTTTGCTGTCAGAAAAATCCGTCAATTCACTGATATAGATACCGCGAGACTAGTCTACTTTAGTTACTTTCATAGTGTCATGTCTTACGGTATTTTACTTTGGGGACGGGCTGCAGACATCGATTCTATTTTTATTCTGCAGAAAAGAGCCATCAGAGCCATATATAATCTCCGCAGGCGTGATTCTCTAAGGGAATTGTTTAAGGAAATTAACATCATGACGGTGCCTTGTCAATATATCTACGAAAACATAATGTATGTAAGGAAAAATTTACATCATTTTAACAAAAGAGGTGAAAGACATAATTATAGTACTAGAAATAGGGACCTATTAGTTCAACCAGGTTTCAGACTGGCTAAAGTAGACTCATCTTTTATGGGGTACTGTTTAAAATGTTATAATAAAATACCTCCCCACATTCTTCAACTGAATGAGACAAAATTCAAGTCTTGTATAAAACGCACACTATGCAGGCAGGCATATTATAAGTTAGGTTAGGTTAGGTTAGACTACATCGCTGATAAAAATGCCTGGCTCAATGCTGGTCCTGCTCCACAACCACAACTAATTGATTAACACTTGAAAATTCTGTTGGAGCTGCTGAAGATTGTAAGACTATCTTTGCATTGTATAAACTCAATTTTCTTTGTATTGTATAATTGCATAGCACAGATGTGAGTTCTATGTACTATAGTGCTACCATTTACCGGGTAATGTCTTTCATTGACTTGAATGAGCCCTGGCGGCTGATAGTATGTCATGCTCACACAAATGTCTCGCTGACGGTGGCGTGTGTGTTGGATCATTTAGCTCCCTTCAAAATGGTTGAGCTGAATGGTGCTGATCTATGCGTCATGTTCGTGAACGGGCGCCGTCAGTTGGGGCTGGTCATCACTTAGCTGCCTCGGCTTATTTTGAATTATTTTATCTTGGATTGTTGTTTTGTTACTATTTGCTGTACTCTGGACGCTTTTAACGCGTAAGTCTCATCTCAACCAACATAATGTTTTGACCAATGACTTTTCACCCATGTCAAATAGAACTTAGGATTCTAGAGCGAGCCAAGCGAGCTCGGGACTTGGGGCACCCCGACTCGGACTTAGGTTCGAAGTGGATGATAACGGTTCAAGTGAGCGAGCAAAGCGAGCGAAGGGCACCCCGAGGTTAGGTATGGTTAGGTTACATTAAACCCTTTTCACAGAAATAGTCGACTATGTCTTATTTATTATTGCTTGTAAACCAACTTAGACCCGCCACGTGATCTTCCCCACGGGGCGGAGCAATAGTATTTAAAAACTATCATATTTTTTATTATTTTTACAAGCCTTTATTTACTTTCACCTTTCCCGCTGTCTGTTGGCCTTATTCTTTGGGTGAAAAGTTATTGGTCAAAACATCATGTTGGTTAAGCGTTCACTAACATAGAGTTATGTTGGCGAAACGTTCATGGGTGTAAAATCCTTTGGATGAAAAGTTAAAGGTTTACAGATAATGTTGACCAATGGTTCATGGGCCAATCGACTGTTGGTTAACCGTTACAGTTTCCTTTTTTTACATCGTTCTCACATATGATTATAAATTCAAAATAAATGATGTAACTAATATTTTTGTAAAAACATAATTTAAAAGAGTGTCCATGGAGTTTCTTGCCCGTTCTTCTCCATAGGTACAGACGCCAGCACATCAACCTACTACAATCTGTCAGATTTCTGTAATAGATTTTCATCTTTATCGCTAAAGCATAAGGTTCAATGTTGATTGGGAAAATTTGACAGTTAGGGGTAGGTTGATGTGCTGGCGTCTGTACCTACGCTTTGGAATGGGCAACTAGCTTCATTTTTTCTGACTGACCGACTTCTTGACAATTCAAAAGTGCCTGTAAATGGTTTAATTGAAATAAATGGTTTGAGTTTGAGTTTCGTCGAGCCGAATGTGCCGCGTCGTAATGAAAATTGAATGAATGGACGAACTAACTGCGCCGCGCGCCAACGAGAATCCCTGGCAACTATAGGTATCATCATTTAATCGCTTTTGGCTGCAGAGACGTTTATCTAATAGAACCCGTAGTAAGTATACCCGAAATCAATTAAATGCATATAATTATATTTTTCACAAAAACATTATTTCATCTTGCATGTTAAGGGCGCGGGCCAAAATGAGTTAAAGTTAATAATTTAATTTTTGCTGACGTATGTTATTAAAGTTTTCAATAAGTAAATATTTTTCCAAAACCGGCTAACGGCATTTGAAATACTATGGCAGAATAAATCATCTGTAGACCTGCTCCAGTGCGTAAATGAGAAAATCGATTAAATGAGTTTAATATTATTTAGCAAGCGTAATATCGAAAAACCTATCATTAAACAAATTGAATCGTTTTTGTCTGGCGACTTTTTACAGACATTGATCAATTACCCTTTATTATGCACAGAGTATCTCTGCAACTAATGGGTTTCTGCGTTTAACCGATATTGGCAGACGACAGAAATGAAAAACTGAATCGATTGATATTTTTAACACAAAATTGACCAAATTGCAGATAATCGGTTTTGGCAGCATGACGGCGATATATTTCTAAATACATACATATTATTATAGATAAATTACAACCAGACACAGAACAAATGATCGTGCTCATCACACAAACATTTGTCCTGGGTGGGAATCGAACCCACGACCTCCGGCATAGCAGTCAGGGTCACTAACCACTAGACCATCAGGCCTGTGTGTGAAATCTAATTGCTTATTCTATTAATAGGATATCGGCATCACTTTTACAGGTCATATAAAAAATAAGCTAGATGGAGTCGACATCTCCTTTATGACTACTCCTCAGAAGAAATGGCGAAATAAACTCAAGGGTCAAGATCTCTTTTAAATTCCACACATAATCTTGGGATTATGTGTGGAATTTAAAAGAGATCTTGATGTGACCAATCATGTCGTGTGAATAGAGTATGTACGGAAGAAGTGGTATTTGGTTTTAATATTTTATTTTTCCTTTTGATAGATTCTTTTATATTTTGTAAATGTGAGGACTTTGTAGGCCTTGTAGACTTTAGATCTGTAGTCCATTTTTTATTTTATTATGTACCTGGTACTTGTTGACATACATACTGTAATTTGAAAACATTGTAAAAGCGAATTACTTTTAAAAGAGTGACCGTGGAGTTTCTTGTTGCTTCTTCTCCCTAAGAAACGACAAATTGGAATCGTGCACCTAGCTTCTGACGTTTCATAAGTGCCCAGGTAAGTTTATGTGAAATAAAATATTTTGATTTTGAGTAGACATGCCGCACCTACCCCAAATACACCAAATACATTGGGATCTGGGCCGGAAAATGATGATGAATAATTTTTTCAAAGACATTGTAAAGATAAAGACCATTTGTAGGTATGTAATATAGCACACAAAGTTTGTTAAACGCTTGAATGCGGAAGTCATGTATATGTGTTAGGCAAATAGTATAGTTTATTGTGAAAGAGTTCCTCCAGGGAAGTGCTACCTGTGTTTCTGGTTTTACAGGTATGAACTGCTACTGAAATGACAGACAAATGATGCTTTGTCCGTGTCGCTTAAAATTTCCTTTGCTATCCTGTAAGTCTATATAAGTAGTGTTCATAATCTCAGATAATTACATTCCATCGCCATTTAATCAGTTATGCACTTTAGTGAAATGTATTCTAAGTTGATTTTTGAGTGGCCATTTAACCTTTTTGTTCTAATAAAATTTTGGTTGCAATGGAATTTGAACTTTGTGTAATATACAATTCAGTTTGTTTTTCCATAACTTGAAAATTATCTCAAATTCCTGGCTCTCACAATATTTGAAAGAAGTAACAAGTCCCATATGGGTAACTAACTAACTATTAGATTGAAAGTTACATGATAAATAAAATAGTACACTTTCTATTTTAATTAAAGATAAGTGTACGTAAAGACATATCTTTTGATCTGTATTATTAATGTCTAATACTCGTGAATTATAAAGCTATTTACTTTCGAAATTCTGCTCTAGAAGCGGTCGATTCTTTCTAAGTATAATTTTGTTGTACCTATTTAACTTTAATATCTTTTATTGTTATTGTTGTTGTTATAGTGATTTTTGTATTGTTGAGGGGCCCGTGGCTAAATAATAACAGCCGCACAGGTCGATCGATCAGGTTAAGCTATGCTTGCCGCGGTTGGTCTGTGGATGGGTGACCATCTTTGCATACCGAGACCCCTCCGTGCCTCGGAAAGCACGTTAAGCCGTTGGTCCCAGCTGTCATTCCTGGATCTATGACAGTTGTTACGGGTCGTCAGAAGCCTGATAGTCTGACAACCAGTCTTACCAAGGGGTATCGTATTACCCAGTCACTGGGTTGTGGAGGTCTGATAGGCAGTCGCTCCATGTAAAATTTAGGAATTCAGCTGCATACGTTTAGACTAGAAGCCCACCACAACATAGTGGGAAAGGTATGGCAGATGATGATTTAGTTTTCACAAATCCACAGGCAGCTCTCAACTTTTCCATATCAGATATTCCTGCGAGCCAGTTACTTCCCATGTTAATCGCTTCTTACAATATATCTGCAATATATTTGGTGCAGATCATCTTACATTACTTCTCCCTGATCCACCATTCCATAAAGATTTCACCGATCTACCATCATTAATTCCTTAAAAACAAGTTCTTATCCCAAATGAGCTACTAACCGCACCTTACATTAAATTAAAACTCCCGTCAACCAAGAATAACTTAAAGCCTCATTTGAACCTATAACCTCCGTACAGCAAATCAACCATAGCTTAGGGCTAGAACAGACTTTTCCGCAGCAGTGTGTCATCAGCCTAACAGTATCTACGTACAAAGACTTATCCGTTATACTATTTATTGTGACATGTTTACGATAGAGAATATTCATCTCTGCGTAATATGCAGATTTGTTTAGCAGGGAAGCTATAGCGTGATTCATGGATGGACTTCAGACGTTTGAAGATGGCGAATGAATAGGGATTCTAGAATCTGGTGAGATCGATTCCTATAAAGCGTATGATCGTACCTGCTTCTGATTGCGTACTGTTAGTGAACTTAACAAATCCTACTAATATTATAAATGTGAAAGTTTGTGAAGACGTTTGGATGTTTGTTACTCAATCATGCGTAAACTGTTGAACAGATTTGGAAGAAAATTGGCACATAGATAGATCATTTCCTGGATTAGCACATAGGATACTTTTTATCCCGATATTCCCACGGGATCGAAACTTACGCGGTGGAAAACGCGGGGTGCTGCTAGTAAATAAATAAGGGAAGTCGTCGCTGTCTCCTGGATGCGAGGAGCAAAGGACTGGTCGATGTGACAAAGCATGGGGGATGCCTTTGTCCAGCAGAGGACGTTTTTCTGCTAAAAGAATGATGAGGAACTGAAGTCGAAAGTTTTTACGGGATATTAGCAAAATAGGTTGCACTGTACATTAGGTACCTACGACTATTCCTGAAACTTTGTTTCACTATTAAGTTCAGAGGGGCAATTTCTCGTATTTTAATACTAAAACCTGATCTCAGTCTCAATCTGTCAAAAATAGCGCTAAAATCCCTACATTTTTGACAAGTTTTTGACATTGATTGTCGCTGAGATGAGATTGCGACTAGATTTTGAACGTTTTAAATTACGGGAATTGGTCTCCTGATAATTCAGGTGAGGTTAAATTCACGACCTTTTTGCTTGTCAAGGACAATACACCTATGCCAGCTATTGCAGCATATAATCTATTCAAAATTGCGATTAGCTTCTCAAACAAATATGGAACCTATTTTTACACTATCAAACGACAATATCCCTTTTATAGTTAACCCGTATCTTGTTATTCAAATACGAGTTTTGAATGCAGAATCAAATTGAAACTGACAAGTATTATTAACATTATTTAATTCAAAGGGACACCTGATGGCTTTGTTTAAATAAACAGCAATTACTGTTTTAGAACTATGGAACGTAAAATGTTATGGCTACTTACGACGCGAATGAAATTAACCGATGATTGGATCGGTCGAAATGCACCGATTTTATTTCTGACCGATTTTATTTCTGCACTATTGCCGTTCAGCCTTTTTTCTCCTACAAAAATCGGTCACCGATTATCGGACGTGGGCAAGCAGCCTTATTTATGCAGTCTATCCTTAGTGAACATTGTTAGGAATAGGCTTTTTGCGACTATAAAGTGTAGTGAACACCGTTAACTGTAACATCTATATTACTCAACTGAACGCTGGTATGCTGACCGTACCGTAGCCGCTTATCACGTCATCTGCGCACACGCACTTATACATCACAGTAGATAGTAAACTTCCACTACTTAGCATGGCATTTCTAAATTACCGTTATAATTAAGTTAGAGTCATTGAAATCAGACGTTACAGGAACTGATGGACGCTATAGTTACTATGGAGTTTTTTGTCCATTCTTCTCAGTAAGAAATTACCTTTTGGAATGTGCAACTGATAGACCTAGAATCAATTCCATTTTCTTGGAATCAATTCCATTTTCTTGATTTGACTTTGACTTTGTTACTGATGGCGTCAAACTCGTAGCTAAATTCTGGACCAATTCTATCTAGGTTGCCATCGAGACGCTACGAAGAAGATTGAAATTAGAATTGTACTAATAAACGTTGTATAGTTTCTATATAGTTACACAACGCTTTGTCTTCTTCTTTCGAAAGTCAAATTACTGACGACTGAAACAGAGAAATCAGTGTGATATAATACGTCTCATTCATCTGATATAATACGTATATTATTAGTAAGGGGGTTAGGATATATTATGACGGCAAGTTTAGAAAGCTTTCCAAAAATTATCAGCGTTTATTACAATCGTTGGTTAATATTGCCGCATAATCACATCCTTTGGAAGCCGGAACGAAAACGGTTTCAAGTAGAAAACAATTTGGCTAGGCCACAAATACTACTACATAATCCTGTTGCCAAAACCACTTTATTCACCTGTAATAGTACAGTAGGCCACCTTGAGCTGGCCTTGCTTAGTACGGAGTTTCAATAGGATAAAAGGCCAGGTTGTTCTGTTTTTGATAGCATTGACATTCGGTCTACCGTACAATACCAACAGGACCAAAGGGTTAGGCGTGGGCCTGCGGACGGAGAGTAATGGGTAGCTCACAGTTCGATCAGGACCAGGCCCGTGCCGGACGGCGCGTATGTGTTCCACGCGCGCCTCAAAGAGATGTCAGCATAAGGGAAGGGGCCCGTTAGGGCCGAAGCCTGCCGGGGTAGCGGGATTGTCCGAAAGTGTTACCGCTGCCCCGGAACATAAAGGGCTAAGGAAGGAACACGGGTGGGTTTTAGTCAGTAAGAGTCTGACACTCCCTTCCGCTCCACCCAGAGCGGGAGGAGTCATTTGATGATTTCCCATCCATAAAAAAAAAGGCCACCTTGAGCTGGACTTGCGTAGTACGGAGTTTCAGTAGGATAAAAGGCCAGCTTATTCTGGTTTTGATAGCACATAGCACATTCGGTCTACCGTACAATACCAACAGCACCAAGGGTTGGCCAGCTCCTTGCCTGGAATCACACACACAAAGAAAAATTATTACCAACTCGTCCGTAACAGTAACACAATACTTCTAAGGTAGTATTTCGTTAGCCGAAACATTTTTGCTTCGAATAATTTTGACTTCGTATAATATTCGGTTCGTATAATTTTCGGTTGGTATAATTTTATCGGGCGCGTTGTTTTGTGATTCACAGTTCAATGGATTCGGCTAGTAGGGTTTCTTGTGACTACGCTTTAGGGTTTTTTATTTCTTTTCTTTTTTATTGGCGGGATCTTAGTGTTTCGTTGCGAATGCCGAAAAGAAGGACCACCTAATAAGGTTACTATATGCTGTGTATGTAGGTTTATTGGTTCGGGCATTGTTTTAATATTAAGGTAGATTATATCAAGGACTTTGTAGGTTAAAGTTTTGTCAAAAGTACATTTAGATTATAATTAATAACACGCTATGAAAATTAAGAAATTATATGTTCACCAAAATCCAAGATGTCTTTTTTAATAATAAGGCAATCACACTAATGTAATAAAGGCGAAAGTTTGTGCGTGTGTTTGTATGTTTGTTACTTCTTCACGCACAAACGACCTAACGGATTTAGATGAAATTTGGCACAGATAGTTTACAACCAGGATTAACACATAGGATACTTTTTATCCCGATATTACCAAGGGATCGAAACTTATGCGGGTGAAACCGCGGGGCGCAGCTAGTATCTACTAAAACCCACGTAGTTCGACCCTTAAACACTTCTTCCGCATCCGTTTCTTTTGTATTCAGACATAATTTCAAGCCAATCTATAGAAACAGGCCCTTTAGAAGCGCACCTGACTATTTTGAAGGACATCACGACATTGACGATTGACCTTCGAAGTGTGGAAGTACTTCTTCCTCTTCTTCTCCGTGTCGCTGGCACGACTGTATTTTAAATCTTGTTTTTCCCAAAATTTTGCCACTTCCACGGCGTTGTCGATGGCTACCTTGACGGAAGGGCAGTAAGATGTGATTGTGGAGCTATGTCATAAACCATGCTCCACCTCCTATCCTGCCCTCTGTGTCCCAAAACTGTTTTTGGGATGCATGAAGAAGCTTCCTCGTATAGCGTAGTTTGTTCCGCCAGTTACTCAACTGAACCGAGCGCTCGGCGCATCCTGGACAGTCACACCCAACACCTTATTTGACTGGCCAATTCTTCCCTTGCGGTGGAAGGGCTAGCGCCCGCCCGTTTTGCGACCACCCTCCCACCGGAGTCCGGCGTCAAGCAGCCTGCTGTGTTTTGTCGATGCGTGGGAGTTCCAGTTTCTTAGGCATCTCCTGGGCATGTTCGTTCCATCATAAACCTCATCCATCGCTTTCCATTAAGCATGGTCGAAGTCAAAAGAGGGCCCATTCTGCAATAAAAAAAAAAAATGTCTGCAGTCAAAGTGGAAGTACTCAGGTTTTTTATATATACCTACCTACAATATCTCTGATTTTTATTACGGGATTGCTCATCTAACACACATAACATCATGCCTGTATGCTCGGAAGGGTTAGACAGAGGTGTACCTACCTTTAATATACCCACGTTTCGCCAGTTTAAGCCAGTAATAGGGGGCGAGTCTATTGCCATCAACCGAGCACGAATCCAGACTCCGGGCAGCTACTGAGAAATGAAAAAAGAATTTTGCAAATCCGTCTATATACGAAGAAGTAATTAAAACAAATAACATACATAAAACAAAATATATAAACATCCAAATTGAGAACCTCCTCCTTTTTTGAAGTCTGTTAAAAACCCAATAACACTTTGCCCGACCCGGCCATCGAACCCAGGACCTCATGATCAGCAGTAGCGCTTGCGACCACTAGACCAACGCGGGAGATTGCTCAACTAGTTGCCTCAATTTCACATAATGTTACTCTAGAATCATTTGATAAATTGGTCACCGGTTGATCTTAATCTGCCAAAGCTTTAACATTGAAAGGAGTTGTATTATAAACATAGTTCTTATGCAAATTCATTTATTTCTATTTAAACTAATAAAATATTAATTACAAGAAGTATTTTACAATCTAAAATATATATATTATACAAGTGTATAAAAAAAAGGGGAAAAAAAAAAGACAAGAGCTCATAGGGCATCAAAAAATTCGTCCGCATCGCTGTCAATGGGATAAGTGCCCAAAAGGCTGGCAGCATTACCACGTTGGATGGCAATGCTTATTCTTTGGGCTAAAAATAGGCCAGCCCTCTGGTCACGTGTAGAGTCAACCAACCGCTTGGCGATGTCTCGAAACATTCGATGAGCACTCGGGCCCCAAGGCCCTAGAGTTTCAACCCCATTTTATTTCTTGAATAGAGAGCAAGCGATGACTTTCATCTAAACATAAGCTGAATCGACCACCGCTTTGAACCAGATTTAACTTGAAATATCTATGTTAAATATATTTTATGAACATCGTAAGTTTACTTGCAGGTATTAAGTTTAGAGGATTCTTTAGAGGTGACTAAGTCTAAGGTTTAATCAGGTAGAAGAGAATTCTGCATCGACCCTAAATTGCTGATATCATCTCTCGACGTCCCTCTGTCATGATTCATTATAATATTGGTATTAACGAAGAGCCAGAAATAACTTAATATCTTCTGGGCTTTATGGTATTTATGTCCTTATTGATTTCGTGATCCGTTAGCAAAATAATTCGTTGACGAACATGATAAATACTTCATCATCATTATCTGCCTCGCCCTTTCCAAACTTTGTTAAGGTCGGCTTCCAGTCTAACCGGAGCGACTGCCTATCTGACCTCCACAACACCGTTCCTAAAATGATAAAAAAAATATTCGTAGACCACAAAAAAAAGCAACAGGCGTTCTGGAAAATACTGTCTAAAATAGTAAACACTAGTACTAGTCTTGTTTACCAAGTCTCAAAAGAAAGGTTAGTGCTTCATTCTTTATCATCCTTCCACCGTTTTCCAAATTTATTTGGGGTCACCGTAGCAAGTCTTAACGAACGGTATCCGCGTTGCTGAATTTTGAGCCAAACAAATGAAATAAAACGATGTTAATTTTTTCGTGCTATTTTTACCATCGATACGGTAAGAAGAAGACCTCTTTATATATTCATCTCTATCAGCTGACATCTTAGTAATAAACCGTTTTAAAAATAAAAATAATAACCAGGACACTCCATTCCAGTGGCTCAATGCTAATAACTTACTATTTTCTAACTGACAGTCCAATCTTCGCTTCCAAAGACCAATCTGAACTGGTCCTATTCCGCTAGACTGCAACTGTTGGCAGCCTCAATACCAGAAACGGGCCAACTTTCCGTTGAACATAAATAAGTTCTAACTTGGATACCGGAGACATTCAATAACAAATTCTTAAGCACGATTGTCAAGTAGTACTAAATAATTCAGTTAGATGTGGGCGTTTGTAATTTCACTTTGTAGCTTGTAAGTAATATTTACTAGCACCTAGTTTTTGTTTTTTGAAGTGAAGTGGGTAATGAAGCTGCACTTTAGGCTAAAATATAAATTCTACAGCTAAAACATTAAAAACAAAATGGACTTCACGTTCATGAAATTCTCAAACATCTGAACAAAAATCAATCGCCTAGACTTTTCTCAACTATGTCGGGGTCGGCTTCCAGTCTAACGAGATGCAGCTGAATACTAGTGTTTTACATGGAGTGACTGCCTATCTGAATTCCACAACCCAGTTACTGATTAACACGATTCCTCTTGGTAAGACTGGTTGTCAGACTTTTCGGTTTCTGACTACCCGTAACAGCTGTCAAAGATCTACGAATGACAGCCGTGACCAATAGCTTTCATTCTGCATCACCCTCCCGCCGTTTTCCAAATTTATTTGGGGTCGCCGTAGCAATTAGGATCGATTTGGGTTTATGTGAAATAAAATATTTTGAATTGAATTGAGACGCGAAAGGAAATAAATATCAAGTACCTAAGTAAACAATAACTAATAAGTACCTAATTAATTAATAAAAATAACAAAATGAAATCCTAACTTAACTAAAACTATAAACAAACTAAGATATTATGGCATCGAAAAATTCATCCGCATCGCTGTCGACTGGTAATGTACCCAAGAGACTGGCGGCATTACCACGTTCGGCAATGCTTAGCCTCTAAATAAATAACTCTTAAAACTAAATAAAACTACTAAATGGTTATTACAGTAAAAGCAGGTGCATTTTCTGAATTCAATCAAACGCATAACCTAAAATCACTACGGTCACCACTAACTATTAGAGTCCAAATTACGACACGTATCATGACAGTTATAGGTCAACAGACAGACAAAGACAAAAAACCACTGTCCTTTTCTCACTTACCGCAACTGTGAGTTTTGTTTTTTTTCTCTCTTTCTATCAATGCCATTGCGAATGTATTTAATCGCACAAAATCACCTGATTGACCGGGCAGCCATTATATTTTATATTGTGTTTGAAATCGTGAGGGTGCATACATTTATATCTTCAATAGGCAGACGTTAAGAAATTCAGATAGACTCTGCGTACTGCTTCACTGTGTAGGCGTAGTTACCCTGCAACATCATTTATAGTTGATTTTTATTAGACTTTCCTATAATGTAAACAAGGTAATATTGTGTAATAGACCAATAGACATGGAGTCGTGAATATTTTGACGTCGGTTAGTGTAAGCGTACCTGACATTGGTACTTCGATAGGTTTACATGATTGTAATATTTAAGCTTCGCAGAACATTTAAAACTTCTTTTTTTTGTTCTGTGATCTGCCTAGCCTTTTCCCAACTATGTTGGGGTCGGATTCCAGTCTAACCGGATGCAGCTGGATACCAGTATTTTACATGGAGTGACTGCCTATCTAACGTCCACAACCCAGTTACTGGGTAATACGATACCACTTGGTACCACTGGTTGTCAGACTTCCGGGCTTCTGACGACGCGTAACGACTGTCAAAGATCCACGAATGACAGCCGGGACCAACGGCTTAACGTGCTTTCCGAGGCACGGAGAGGTCTCAGTATGTAAAGATTGTCACTCATCCACAGACCAACCGCGGCAAGCGTAGCTTAACCTGATCGATCGACCTGTGCGGCTGTTATTATTTAGCTACGGGCCTCTCGATTAGACTATTATTATAAAAGATTTACTTAAAATAGAAAACTACAAAAAATTAAGTCTAGTTATTGTTTTATTATTATTCATAGTTTTTCTGTTTTTATTTGTAAGGTCTTTTCCTATCGTTCCATTTAAAAATGAAACCGGATTTTGTTTTATTATGTTTTTGTGTAATTTGAACGGGAATTGTCTGAAAAGGGCGTAAGTAGGACTGTAAGTGATGTTTGTCGATCAGTTTAGGTTTTGTTGCGGTTATTATTAGAATAGTCACCGTATTATGTTTGTGATATTGTGTCAGTATACCAGTAACGCAAACAGTTTGTGTCACACATTCATCAGTTATTGATGTATATTTTTCAATGGCATTATTTGCTTTCAAAAGTGTAACGGCCATTTCCCTAAAAAGTATTTGCGTTTTAGAAAAGTTTTGATAGCTTTTAAAATTGGTTTCTTGATGTAAAAACCCACACAGTAAAATGGGCATTATTATTTTTTGTCATTAGATGATGTAATATCTTTTTTATCTTTCCAATTATCATCATCATCATCTTCCTCACCCATTCCCTACTATGTTTGAGTAGGCTATATTTATCTTTCCAATAATAACTCTAAACGAATTCCCATAACTTCGCCATCTCAACGCTAATACGTCCAATTTTTATTCCCTCATCTAATCTTGAACTTAAAACGCGCATTAAGTTTGTCACCTGCTGAGTACCAAGCTTTAAACCACCGCTAAGTTTAGCATCAATCCTTACTAAAACTGTTAGTTCTACAGTTCGTTTGTCTGTTCTATAATAATGCGTATTCAGCTGTTTTATATAGTTTCTCTTGTTAACTGGAAAGTAATGTCTATTGTAAAGTAACTGGGGTTATTTTCCTAGACCTAGTCTTCTTGCAATAGCAATCAAACATGACTTGGATTTTCAATAAAAAAAAACTCAGGTAAACGAGGAAAGTCCTTCTGGTATTTCATAAAGTAAACCATTATGGTGTCTAGAGGGTTGGTTACGTCGTTATGGCGGTCGTCTCTATACGAGGTTGTGGGTTGGAAACACCTAATATGAGAATATTTCGAGACATTACCGCCAATTTATCGTAAGTGACATTTTCATGAAAATGCGATTTTTATAGTAAAGATAAATTTAAAACTATGTCGTAATAAATTATAGTTAAATCAGCGGTAATGGCTCGATTTAATCTTAGGCATCAGTGACATGCACCTGGAAGTCCTAAAAACCTTAGTCGAAATCTGAAATCGCCAATTCGCCTTGAGCAAGCATGGTGATTAATGCTGGTGCCTTCTCTGTATGAGAGGAGGCCTTTGACCTGCAGTGGGATAATCACAGGCTGCTATAATTATCAAAGAATTGGCGGGAACAGTAACCCTAGCACTATTTCTTTCTTCTCTATACTCATTTCTTCTTTCATCAAAATCATTCTTACCATCGTCACAATGTCATTCGCCCAATATTTCAGTAATACTCTTTCCAGCCACGTCTTTTAAAACCCTAGTTCCCCTCAAGCATAACCTGGTTTGAAGCTAGCTCCTAACATAACGGGCACCTTTGACTAATGTACCCACAGGGGCACAGTAAGTGCGTTCAACGTCGCGCGGCGATTGATGACGTTTTCTATAGCTTGGAGATACCTCGCCTTTATTTATAACATCTGCTGCCTACTAACTACTGAGTTTAAAACGCTTGCAATCATCGGGGACTTTAGTTTTGTTTGATTAATTTGAAAGATTTTGTGTATTTATATTTAATGCACTTAAAATGTTATCATCTGCGCTTTCATTGAAATCGGTATTGAAAGGAATGGAATTTCAAATAGCTCACAAAATTGAAAAACAAACAGTGCGCTTATCAAATCGTCATAACATCAATTGAATTCTAAAGAAACAGACAGAGGTGTATATTACATTTATATTTCTCCAGAATTATATGTATGTTATAATAAGTAAAATGTTATAGGAGGCCTATTGTCATTAGAATAGGCCCCCACAAACAGACAAAAACTTTATCAAATCTAAACTTAATATTATAAAGATTTGATTTTTTGTAAGTATGTTTGTTTGTTACGCTAAAATGGCTACACGGATTTGGGTGAAATTTGGCACATGGGTAGATCATTACCTGGATTAGGACATAGGATTTTTATCCCGATATTCACAAAGGATCAAGACATATGCGGGTGTAACTGCGGGACGCAGCTAGTATTTAAATAAATAAAGCTCAGTATAAATTACATGACTTCGTTTCGTGGGAATCTTGGTAGAATAGGTACTAACATATTTCTTTTAGAAAAGATTGCAATCTGTATGTATCAATAATATTCTATTCGTGATCCAGTATTGGAGTGATGCCATACAGATACATGAAGATAGGCCCACTTCCAATCGTTGATGGACTGTGGGTAAATTAAATGATCTATTGAATCATCCTTACATAGTATAAAACAAAGTCGCCGAAATGTCTGTACGCGCAGAACTTCCGAATGACTGCACCAAATTGGATAATATTTTTTTTGTTGTGTTCGGTATTGCCAGGACAAGGTTTATATGAGAGAGAATTTCTGAAATTCGAAAAAAAAAACTGCACCTGTGCGAAGCCGGGACGGACCGCTAGTTATTACTAAGTCTACTGAGAGTGTTTTGAAATACTGTCATCATCATCTGCCTAGTCATTTTCCAACTGTGTTGAGGGTCAGTATCCAGTCTAACCTGCACCCTGATTGCGAAACACAATTTAAATCACAATCTGAATCATTTTGAAGGATATTGTTAATCCATTGCTTCATATGTTCGAAAAATTTGTTTGCTCAACAACGAGAATAATGCAATGAATGTTATTGAACTGCCAAAATGAAAGCCTTTGCTACTGTTAATGTGTTACAAAATTACCCCGGAGACACAGCTGAATATTAGTATTTTACATAAGCGTGTTAAGAAAGACTGTATTCCATCAACATGCCAGAAGGCTAATAAGTCTCGTAATTTAAAACGTTCAAAATCTAGTCGCAGTCTCATCTCGGCAACAAACACATTGTCAAAATGTAGGGAAATTAGAGGTATTTTTTGACAGATTGAGACTGAGATCAGACTGTGAACTTCTTAAAATTACGGGAATTGCCCCTCAGAAATCTTTCCTAATGATGTCCATAAATGTACAACGCAGGTGCCTCCGCGCTACAGAAATAAACACAGTGATCTGTCGAAAATAATTTACAGTCAACACAAAACGCGGCCACACTAACTATGCAACATAACTTTTGTCTCTAACAACCTTTCTAAATTGTCTTTCTCATTATCTATTCAGAATCCTAAATCTTAGTCACTTAACCATTCGTTACTAACAAAGTTTACTGTCCATTCTATTCACATAACTTGCACAAAGTAAGCCTATCTAGTTACGAGTGCACCAATTTCCCTGTAACCTACTGACTCGTGTCGGGTATCAACCAGGCGACGAATCGTTTACCTACCGACCGCAGGGTAGGGTTACTGCTAGCCGATACGTCTGATTGTCGGGCTGGGTTGGGAGATAGTTTTTTGAGGGTTGTGTTTTGGGAGAGGATGCGATAACGTTGTGGGAAGCTGTGAAATACATATTTTAAGAAGTACTTACAACTTTCATATGGTTACCGACATTGGAAGTAAGCAACCAAAATATAGGTTTACGTAGAGTTACTGCCGAGTGGCCATCCCTAAGTGTTCAGGCTTTTCAGATCACTCTTTTATTCAGTTGCATGGATGATTCACTTATAATATCAATTAATCTCATATGACTTCACTATTTTGAAAAGAGAGTTGTCACTTTTTGTTGGTTGTCTGGATAACACGGTTTTTCAAATCCACAGAAATAAAGGACTACATTCCAAAAATCACAACAATTCGACATCACTCAAAAACCCTACAATCCTATCTAAACTCCGAGGTACCCTGACTGATAGCTCATCATTTGTTCTGCGCTATCTATTACCTTGTATTGCGCTACGCCGCGCGCCGCCGTGGGCGCAGTGAAATATTGCGCGCTTCGCGTAACGTGGACGCGCGGCCATTTTTCTTTTCGCTACCGAATCGAGGTGCGAAGTTTTTTTGAGGTCATTTGTTTGATTTTGAGTTATCGGTAGTACGTTAGCTTTAGTGTGTGCTTTAAATAAACTTGGCTGGGTTATATTTCGCTCTTCGTTGACTGAAATTGGCCAGTTTTTTACCTATTCATGAAGCAAGGCATTACTTTGGAAACTTAAGGTTTTCTGAAGAAGCTTTTACGCTTCTTGGTCCTTCTCTTAGACCAGCAACTGATGTGCAAAAGTGAACAGCTTTCAAAAGATCTGCTAGCAAATTAGACATTGCTGAGGACTCCAGGAATCAAGGTGTAACAATGGTAGTTAACATGCTGTTATAAACACTATTCGAAAAGGATTATGCATGACTGTATCTATAGACCAACAGAATAATTAAAGAGTGGTAGCATTATGATGCACACACATTTTTTGTGACAGTTTCCTGCGTAGATAAGACAGGACCTTGTCTAAATCGTTTAACAACTTTGGTTTAAAAAGATAATTTTAGTTAAATGTACATTTTTGATGAAGTCATTGTTAGTCTTTGTAGATAGTGAGGAGGTGTTGCTTATAAAGCTGTCAAGACTTGCCACGTGCTTAATATTGAAGAGTTATGAAAGAGAAAGACGGAAGACTTCTTGAGATTGATGTTTTGTATCTTCAATAACTCAATTGTTGGCTTTCATCGAAGTCCAACGAAATATTGAAGAGTAGCCCAGTGGTAATGGCCCCAACTTACAGGTTGTAGATCGTGGGTTCGAATCCAGGCAGGCTCTTTACTGGCTCTTTACTTTGTGTAAATAATTTCATCGTCACTGCTCTCAAAACGGTGAAAGAAAACATCGTGAGGAAACCGGCATGTCCTAGAAACAAAAATTTGGAGACATGTGGCACCTACCAATCCGCACTGGGCCCGCGTTGTTGATAGCCCATTCTCTCTCTCGAAGAGAAGAGACTTATGTCCCAGCAGTGGGAACATTATAGGCTGATTATGCAACGAAATATTGACTTCATTGTTTAATATCTCTATCTGTTCCTATAGGTACATACTATTTAGAAACACCGAAATCCTTAAAGCTATCGTATTTAATTAGGCTAGTTTAGATTCTAGTACAAGTCTAGTACTTCCCAATCTTGGGTGATATCATGCAACAAACAGCTTAGTGCTTCGGGGCTCCATTAACCTTAATACAAAGGCAAGATTCTGCCAAAGCTAGAAAATAGGTCCTAGACATTTCAAGACCTCCAATAATGCTGCATAGATTAAGGTAATAATTTTGTAAAAGATTCTTAGGAACTATTAAAGATAAGCAAAAGTTTACTATCTTTAAAAACACGTGAATGCCGCGGTATCACACAGAGCAATGACATGTCGGTTGTACGCTGGATCGGCGCACGCATGACGGTTCTAACCATCGCTCACTACTGTCATAATAACGGGAAACACTGCGCAGGATCAGATGTAGTAGATACTTTGTTTTTATTTTTAGAAATAGGAGAAAAGTTATCGCGGTTAGTTGTTACTTTTCTGGCACTTCAATGACACAAATTGAGAACTTTTTGGTCCTTCGTTACGTATTTAAAGTCTTGTAGAAGAGAGGCATATAAAACCAAAATGAGAGGGGTAATGGATAGAGGTAACAGATAAAGGGATGTCTACAACTGTAAAAAAATTACTTCAAAGAAAGTATCACGATTTCTTAGCTTTAGGAGGAAAGCGAACGCGATCTATATTTGGTCACGGACGCTACGGAAAAGTGATAGCAAATGGTGGTCATCGAAAACGAATAGTTATTGAGTATAGTCCTGTTCTTGAAACTATGTCAACTATCTTGTTTGCTGACATAACCTAAATCCTAAAGGGATCACGTATGTCAAGGTCGGTATCCAATCAAAAATTGGACCATATTTCCGGCCAAAACACTCTTATAGACAAGTGTCTTCCACTGCAGAGCGCTCGTTCGCTCCGTAACCTGCCTTTGCAGGTTTTTTACCTTTTTACCCACCCTCCAAACAAAAAACTACCCTAAAATGATAAGGATAGGGCTTAAATTGTAACGGGATACGGATTGCAACCACGCTCACTCTTATTTAAATAAGGTAGTCGGTGTGTGAAAGAGATAGGTGATACTAGGGATGTGCAGGAAAAGGATGGGAGATGGCGATGTTGCCGCGCTTTTAATAGTGATGGGGTTTCTCGAGGGGTTTTTTGGGTTTTGTAATTTAATTGAAAATCTAAAAATAGATAAGAGGAACAATACACCAATAGGTATACTGGAGATTTCAGTACTATAAAAGTCTTCAGAAAACTATACTAGGTACAAGCAATTAATTTATTCTACTAATGGTTACATATTTTTCACTTACGTGAGACTTTTGCCTATATTAATTTCATGGTGGTCTTAACATGATACTTTAATTATGTTATAAACAAAACTGTTTTGTAATTTTAATGGCCACCATAACCATTCATGTCTTAAGATGTAGTTTGATACTTAATATAAATAACTATAGCATTTGCGGTACGAACCATATAAGGATGTTGAAACATTAATACATAAAAACCACTAATTCAGTAAACACATAATGAATATTTAACTGATATAAATTAGGAAATTCTTGTATCTATGAAAGTATTTAAAAGAATTTATTATAATGAATTTGGTATTATAATAAAGCAATGATTCATAGTTAATAATGTAAATTAATTCTAAAGTATAAACGTTTTTTATTTGCAACTAAATAAGAATTAATTTAGGCATATTGTTTCGTTTAACAAAAAACTGGACTAACCTAGTTGTTTTGTCAAAATATTTAAACATTTTTGAGATATGTGTTGAAATAAATATGCATTTCAAATGTGTTATGAAAAGCTTACCATTTAAGCAATGTACTCGTATATTAATGCTGTAAAAAAAAGTTAAGTTTTAAGTTTAATTTATATTATTCCACACAATACAGATGGTAGTCAAAATAAAATATTCGATTGATTAATTCTGAATGGGTTTAATTACTGTATTTATGATTTATAAAATATCTGGTTCCAAACATAAAGACTAGCTGTCTGACTTCCACGATTCTATGGAAAACCAGATTTTAGCAATTCAACCATAATAGTGTAACATTGTGGTTTAGAATACTAGTAGTTCCAGTTTATTTTCACGTTAAAGTTTGCAGTTCTATTAACATGGTACAATACACAAGACCTACCTAGTTGCTGTAATTTTTAAATATTTGATTTTACTTCCTTTTCAGTTAATCTCTAATAATTAAATAATTATGTGTGAAATTACTGAGTTTCTAAAGCTTATATACGAAACTCGAAAAAAATCTCGAGTCCTAATCCATATCGATACACTAGTGTCCCATCCCTAGCAGCCAGATGGCGTCGACAGGCACTGCGAGCCGACAACTCGAATTCGGCCCGTTCGGAATTCCTCGCGTCGCCTCCGCCCCGTGATGCATGCACGCCGCGAGTTTCGGGGATTCGGCCGAGCTCGCCGGGATTCTAGCGAGACCAGGCAGTTTAGGGTTCAGGATTTTAGGAAGAATTCTTTTTGTGGTGTAAGGCTTTATTGTGAGGCTAGGTTTTTGCGGAGGGCTATTGACTGAGGAATCTATGCATGGCTTTGGGAAACATAGCTTAGAAGTTTTCTGGCACTAAAAAGATGGGTCTAAAAAAGGGAGAAAGTTGACATTGGTATCTGTTAGGTATAAAAAAATAAACTTTAAAGACCATTGGTTTACTCCTTGTCTTGAGGAACTAAATAGGTGCACTAATAATTTTCTGGAAGCTCACTAGCATGACGGAAAGGGACCGTCAACCCTTCAAACACTACAGGGACAACAAACTTACTCCAAAAATACCATAATATGATAAAATAAATTGTCATTGGCTTATTATTCACGTCATTTTGCAAGCAGACATGTGTACATTAAATGAAGGATGGAATTTCGCACGAGCGCTATTGTGAATCATGTCTCGTTTGCGGTGTGCCACGAATACAAAACTTGGGTTTTAACATCAAAATATAGACGGTTGTGACTGCTTAAGTACTCATCATGGTTATCATTTTAGAGATGATTGTTTGTTTTTTTTTTTTTTATGAAAGTTTGTCTTGATCTCATTTTCCTTAGATATAACTAAATATTGTACTCTTATAAATCAATTATATTTGCTCTAGTCGTGAAGGCAGCGGGGTCATTTCTAGCACACTAACAGCGTTCATTTTGACAGTTCAACAACATTCATTGCGTTATTTACGTTGCTGAGCAGAGTCATTTTTCTAACATATGAACCAATGGATTAGCAGAATGATTCAAATTGATCCTGTGTTACGCAATTAGGGTGCTAGTCTATCGTACACCAAATTCACCATTACTCGAGCGTAATAGGGGAAGACCAAAGAAACGATGGATGGACTGTTTTATCAAATTTGTCCAGCCGTTTGAGCGTGAAGATGTAACAAACACATAAACACACGCACACTCACAAACCTTCGCCTTTATAATATTAGTGTGATAAATTAATAAAACAATCCAGAATGACTTTCAAAACTTCCTCCATCAAAAACTTAAGATTTAAATTCCAGTAAAAGTTTAAATTCCACGTGTTAATTGTTCTCGTGCGTGTGCGCAGCGAAATGTCGGGGGCGCGGGATTGTGTAACTAATTCACACTATTAGGTGAAGCAAGATTATACGGGACATGCGGGATTTTAGGAGCAAGTAGCAGGCGAGGGGTTAAGATAATTTTTATATCAAAGTTGCAGATTGTTTTGTACTGTAGAAAACTAATAAAATAAAGTAAGTACCTAAGTGACAGTATTCTTGAAGTGTGTGATTTTCTACTATTTTTTATTTATTTTTAAAGGCACTAAGAAAAACAAGTTATAATATGGGAGAAAAAAAACTCCACATATTGGGTGCCTGAAGATGGACGGCGTCGCCGAGGCCGGCCCAGAAAGAGATGGCGAGATGACCTGGACGCGTAGGTACCGCGAGGGCTGGTTCGAGGTGGCGTGGGAAAAGAGTTTCTGGAAGAATTTGGGGGAGGCCTTTGCCCAGCAATGGGACAGTATAGGCAAACAAAAAAAAATATGGGAGAAGGTATACCTGAAAAACAGAAAATACTTTCATTAACCTGGGAAAATGAAATAAATTAGCATACCTATTAAGCATTTCTACTACATCACAAAAAAATAAGAAAAAACAATCACAACCACAGAATAGTACTAGACGTATCACAGCTAACATTCTTCTATCCTACTCCCATATAACTATCAAATCACATAAACCTCGTGTCCCATTTCGAAATAACAAATACATAGCATAGCACACAGCACAGTAGCCACTATTTGTAGAACCATTAGCACCGCAGGCTCTAAACGTGGATATGCCGCAATAAAAACTGTTTTAACGCATCCAGCCCACTCCTGCGCATTGTCTTCTTATAGAGTACGTTTTAAAAGGAAAGGTTTTACTCTAATTAGAAGTGATCTAATTTGTATCGCTTTCAATAGTTTTGTTTTTTGTGTTTTTGATTAGAGGAATCGTAGTAAGACATGACCCAAGTGAAGTACGATGGCGATAGTACAGTCAATATGACTGATAACCATCAGTAGCGACAATATGACTTTGACAGCACTGTATATCGTAGCAGTAAGGGTGGTATTTGTAGTGTAAGTGTCACTGTCAGTGTGACAGCTGTCAGAGCCTTAGTCCTTTTTGTGGACTCCAATATGTTTGAAATTATGTCGCAAAGTAATGATTTTTCCCTTTAATAGATACTAAATGGTTACCTACTTACCTTACCAGTAGCCTATATTATTATATTTGCTACTTGCGTTGATGTGTATCTATGTTTAGTTTCCGATCTTATCTGGGCTTCCTAGCGCATAAAACTACTGTAGGTTGTGTACTTATTAAAATGAATCATTCTTGCAAACTCCTACCTTTACTTACTCAGAGAAATCTTCACAGTAGGACTATATACAGCTCAACATGTACCTTGACAGCCACATACCCACATAAAGTTCATACACATCTGTCGTTAAAAAAGTACCGTTTTTAAGAAACATTTGGTACTACCCTCCCACGTACGGTCCGGGGCGCGGACGGAACACGTCCGGCTGAATTACGATTCACGGGAGACGCCTTATGTCGCGTCGTGCTACAAAACTATTTTTATTAAGAACAAAAGATTTTTTGGTAAGCCCAAGTTATAAGTGACAGAAATAGCGATTTTGAAGACAAATATGAAAGTGACTGATATTTGGGAATGCCTGTTATTTATTGTATAGGTTATGATACATCCTATTTGTTTTTTTTTAAGTAGGTAAACAAGACGCAACCAAGTTAACTTTAAAGGAAAACTGCAATGACATGACGTTTACCTCGGAAGCCTTATTTATCGTGTTGATGGTACTGTTAGATTTTGTTTGCCTAATGTTTTGCCATTTCCAAGGAATCCTAACTGATTAAATCCAAATCAACGTTTTAAACAATCTGTCTGATTTATTCACAAAGACTACACTAATAACAAAAAGCCATAAATACAATTTAAAAGCTAACACTAAAATATACATTTATTAACCCCCTTACTAATAAACGTATTATATCAGATTAATAATTACACAGCGATTTCTCTCTTTCAGTCGTCAGTAATTTGACTTTCGAAAGAAGAAGACAAAGCGTTGTGTAACTATACAGACACTATACAACGTTTATTAGTAAGGGGGTATATATACAAGTTTATAATAAAAAAAATAAAGAAAAAGGGAGGAGCTCACTGGGCATAAAAAATAAATCTGTCTTAAAACAATTAGATACCGTACAATTTTAAAACATCCTATTTGCATTTCCTCAACCCACTAAACCCCGCTCAGCTTATAACTTGCGCCACACGCCACGGAACAGTTCCCAGTAAGTGGTATCTTAAGGATCTATCTTCCACGTTCATCTCACTTCGTGGGCTCACCACTTCGTCTAGGTTATGAGAGAATTCCGACACGGTGATGACATCTTACCGACTTTAACGAAGGAGGGGTAATGTTTTAAGTCAGATCTGGAGCATGCACAATGTAATGGTTGTGAAGTCTATAAACATAATGAAGATAGGTAACTAACTATAAAACGGCTGCATTGACTTTATTAATGAATGCTGGAATAAACATCTTCAATTTGGTGTAGGTACCTCTATATATTTATTTTATTGATTTATTCAGTAGCACACATACATTGAAGTTGCTGCAAAGAGTCAACACTAGTTTTGCCGTCCACCAAATATTGTAAAATTGTAAACTGCACTACGTTACTGGACATTGGGCTGTACCTAATAGGTATATTGGAATATGTTATAGAAAGATGCAAGAATTGCGTAGAAATAGGAAACTTTTCTGTGAAGCCTACATTGTGTACATACGACAGCACATCAACTATTACAATCTGTCAGATTTCTTTAATAGATTTTCAACTTTATCGCTAAAGTATAAGTTTCAAAGTTGATTGGGAAAATTTTACAGTTTCGGGTAGCTTGATGTGCTGCCATCTGTACCTAAGAGGCAGGTAACATAAAATAAAGAGGTTGCAAACTCCAACTGTGTCATGTTTTTGGCAATCTTTATTCATCATTTTCAAAATATGGTCCTTCGGTCCGAACTTCCCTAGAAAAGATAACAACAATGTTCCCACATGTTCATAGAAAATAAAATTGCATGATGTTTTCGAATACTAATAAAATGTGTTTTTTTTTGCAGGTAAGTTCGTGATATCATCTTGTAGAGGTAAAATTTACGATATAACTTCTCGATAGTCCACACAAAGGATGAGACAAGCGGACGGATGAAAAAAATCCTTTATTGCATTATTCTATGCGCGTACGCATGCATGAATCATTCGTCAGTTTTTATAGGAAATGGTAAGTTTAATTTGTGTATCACGTTTTTATCATAAATTTTTTTCGATGATTTTGAGTAGGTAAGTTTAATTTTGGGTATAATTCTTCTTCCTAGCGTAGCGTGTCGATGGAAATCTAAATAATGTCATTAAAATTCAAGAAATTATGCGTGATTTAAAGGGCCAATTGTTAGGTTTTAGAATGTCAAAATTGTTGTATGTGTAACTGCGAAGGAATCTATCTAAAAAAATATATTTTGTATTGTGAACAAAATACTAAATCCTGACATACCTTATAATTTTTTTTTTTATTATCATAATTATTTTTAAACTTTTCAAAATGATCACTGACGTTTGACGTCAAGTGTATGTATACAGTCTTAATTAAAAAGAATTGGTCGTGCACTAATTTGCACGCCGACCACTTAATTTATCCAGTCCGCAAAAGCGTGACATTTCTTACTTTTATTTAAATACCTACATATCAAATGTAATGACACCCTGTGTGGTCCTTGCAAAGGCTAGATTACCCTGTACATAAATGGTTGAAAGGAATTTTCTACTTTAGCAAAATTAACCTCAGCACTAAAACAGGAATTTGTTTCTAAAACGTGTAAAAGAAAGGTCGTGTATTACTTTTGGGGTAAAGGAGTATGCATATGAATAGCTAGCTGCGCCCTACGGTTTCACCCGCATAAGTCTCGATTACGTAGGAATATCGGGATAAAAAAAATTGTGTGTCCTAATCCAGGTTATGGTCTACCCATGTGCCAAATTTCATAGAAATCCGGTCAGCCGTTTAGCGTGAATCCGTAACAAAAACATACAAAGAATCAGAGTGTAACTAGAACTTATTTGAAGAGATAGTGAGATTTTGTGAAATTGGTATTTTTTACGAATATTAATTTGCCTAAATAACTTTGCAGATATTTTTACCCCATAAGCGATAATTAACAAATTTTTTAACTTCTATGAAATATTATTAGAACAAAGTTCTATTTTAAACTGTCACTATTATTTTTAAACTCGAACCCTACATAATCATGTACAAAAACTAGATTCTATATTATAAAATTCGGAATAATTTGAATGAATAAATAGGCGATCGTTTCAAAACCATAAATCCTTTTATCGATATCTAAGATCAGTTAAATGACATCACTTAGAGAAAACGCTTCTTGTTTTAGGCAATCTTTATACCGGAATACTTACTTAAATGTTTTATCCAACAGAAAAATATCGCGACTTAACGAGCTATAATTTTCTGACTTCTTTAAAATGGTAAAATAACTTTTTAAATTTAGCTTTTTAGCCTCTATAAAATGGTAAAAACTTTTTGGGACCTCATAGCAAGCATTTATATGCTCGCAGTAGTGCCCCAGTGGTAACGGCTCCCGACTAAGAAGTTGTAGGTCGTGACAGGCGCTTCACTTTGTGTAAATAATTTCATCACCATTGCTCTCAAAACAGTGAAGGAAAACATCGTGAGGAAACTGGCATGTCTTCGAACCAAAAATTCGAAGACATGTGAAATTTATCAACCCGCACTGAGCCCGCGTGGTAGGTTACAGCCCACTTCCTCTCGAAGAGAGGAGTCCTGTGTCCCAGCAGTGGGAACATCATTGGGCTGTTTATGCTTGATATGATATGCTTGTAATGAGGTCCCAAAAAGCTTGTCCATACGCAACATATTGATCATCTTGAACTTGTGAACTTGTTCAATCAAATCTGTGTTTTTCTTCAAAAGTTTTTCACGAATTTAGTTTGTAGGATAGGTGAATAGATAAGGCATTAAGTCCGCCTTTGTACCTTTTTTGTGCGAAAAGTTTAAATAAATAAATAAGGTTTACAAAAGAGGAATTTTGTGAATTATTTATTTTTTTAAACATTTCGGAATTAATTATTCTGGAAGTTTTGAACAGCGTCCAGACTAATAAAACGTATCGAAGCCCAGTATGTAACCGGCCTTACAGTTTCTTATCAAACGAAATTATAATAAATGTATAGGAATGACTATGATGCCTTCGCTTAATAGGAGCTTTGGTAATTTCGCGGCATATTTGCAAAGTATAGACATTAAAAAGTATATAAACGACGTTAATAAAGACCAGGTTTAATCTCTAAATGAGCTCAGCGATGGCAACTTGTGTTTTTTATTGATTTTAATCGGAATGAAATATTGTTGCAATAGTTGTTGGGTTAGTGTTAGGCTGATTCACACTGACTTATTGGGAGGAATTTAGTTTCAAGGAAGAAGTAGTAGCCCGAAATTTTCTTACGTTTTTTGCAATTTACAGGTCAGTGTCAGGTTGTATGTTGAACAAAATCTGATTCGCGACCGTAACAAGCATGTACAGACGCCAGCACATCAAGCTATCCGAAACTGTCAAATTTTCCCAATCAAATTTGAACCTTATGGTTTGGTGATAAAGTTGAAAATCTATTAAAGAAATTTGACAGTTTGTAGTAGCTTGATGTGCTGGCGTCTGTACTTATTTACAGAATTATAATATAATAAATATACATATATGTATATATTATCATCAATACAATCCTCTAAGTTCATATAGACCTATTGACGGACTATCTATTTAATACCTCAAGCACATAAATGTACAGAGGCGGACTTAATGCCATAGGCATTTTCTACCTTCTACAGTGGTGAGAGGTGATCATGAAAATTGATGAATAAAAAAAATATATATTATTTTGTAAAAATACGCATAAACCTATAAAAACTATAAATATAATATATACCTAATTATATAATTATTATTATTAATGAAATATCAATCAGCAGGGTTTAGGGAGTACAACCCAGTGGTATCGGCCCCGACTTACGAGTTGTAGACCGTGAGTTCGAACCCAGGCAGGCACTTTACTCTGTGTGCTCTCAAAACGGTGAAGGAAAACATCGTGAAGAAACCGGCATGTCTTAGAACAAAAAATCAAAGACATGTGACATGTACCAACCCGCATTGGGCCCGCGTGGTGGATTACGGCCCACTCCCTCTCACAGAGAGGAGGCCTGTGTCCCAGCAGTGCGAACGTAATAGGCTGATTATGAGCTTCAAGTGAGCTGTCAATCCCTAGCATTAGGTAAGTGGAATGCCAATTCTCCTCAGGCTAACTTCACCTAAGTTTTCACGATCAGGTTTTACGGATTAGACCGTCAGACTTATTTTTTAAGTGAGCTTAATACGAATGTAATATATACTCATACCTACTGATTTAATCGATTATTTACCTATATCATTTTGCAGCCAACAACCATTTGACTATGTTTGAGACATGTTCAAATTGATAAGCATCTGGTACATTTTATGTTTCCTTAAGAGGACTACATGACCTAAAGCGCGGTCTTTGTCGGACTGCATAGAAAAGAAAGAGAAGCGCGATGCCACAACGCTTGTAATTTCTTGCAAAATATGAAGCAATTATCGATTTACGAAAAATCTAGTGTTTGGACAAAAAAACTAAAACACTATAGTTTTAGTATGTTGCTTGTAGAATAATCTGACAAAAAATCATAATGATTGTATGTATATTAGTATGAATTTTGTTGTAAATAAAAAGTTTTTAGAGGTATCTTCATGATTTTTTTCTATCGTACCAAATAAGTTGTATTATGTTTTCAACACACTATCATCCTAGCATTTATCCTGAAGAATATCATATATTTTTTTGGTTTTTTTTACTGTAGTCTATCATATACTTTTATTGTTTCTAAAACTTGCGTTTTTTGCGTTTAGGTCTTGTAAGCCCCTTAAACCACACTTAAGTCAGAGCAAGTTTTATAACATATCCGTTTGGCGATTGAAATTTAAACCAAGATAAAATTTTCCTTGCTGTTCTAGTGGTCGCAAGCACTGCTGCCGAGATCCTATCCGATCGATTCCCAGATCGGGTACAGTCCGAAGTCTCGATTTCTACCCAGTTCATGGCAATAGACTCACTCCCTGTTATATGGGACTTAAAAATACCTGGCAAAATGTGGGTGTACAGACGCCAGCATCAAGCTACCCGAAACTGTCAAATTTTCCCAATCAACTTTGAACGTTACGTTTTGGCGATAAAGTTGAAAATCTATTAAAGAAATTTGACATTGTAGTAGCTTGATGTGCTGGCATCTGTACTATAGGTACACCTATGTCTAACTTCTTCAGAGATCCCAGGCGTTATGTTATTAGAATTTCAACACTATCTATGGAGGACTAAATATTTTATTATATTAGTCCCAAATATTCTGTGACAATTCTTAAAGTATTATTTACTGAAACACATCATCCCATAGTCGCTACCACTTAAGCAAACACCATTTTATTAGCCGTGATATTAAACACCACCACACACTTAGACCTGTCACTCAAAGCTTTTGTTAACAGCAAGAGGTCAGGTTATAATGGCCACGTATTTTTGTCTTCTAATACGCCGAAAGACGAAACAAAAACTGTATATCGTTCCTTTTGGGGACTTTTACGTGTTCAGAATAATAAAAGAGGAGACAACTTTAAGTTACGTTAGGATACTGTTACGTGTGATGAGATAGGGACAGTTTCCAAGTTCCATTTGATAGTTTAGGAAATTAAGCGTAGCTTAATCAATCTAAAATGTTCCCACCGCTGGGACACAGGCCTCCTCTCTGTGAGAGGGAGTGGGCCACGCGGTCCCAGTGCGAGTTGGTAGATGTCACATGTCTTCGAATGTTTGGTTCTAGGACATGCCGGTTGCCTCACGATATTTTCCGTCACTATTTTGACTTTTGACATGTTTGCTTTTTGTAAAATCAACGACAGGTAACAGGATTGCCCATGGATCTTGTTTTTGGTTTGGCGCAAAAGGAAATTAGGGAAATAAATCAAAGAGAAGAATGTTCATATCTTCTGTAATGTCATAAAACAACGATCACCAATAAGCGTGTTGATTTTACGATTAATCGCAAAATGGCAAGCAATCGCAAATAGAATAATACAGTTTACGAAAATCCTGGTCCTTCTGTCCGCGCATTTGGTCCTTCCCCAACGTAAGCTAACTATAAACAAGCTATACAAAGCTCTGTCTGTTTGTTTGTTTGTCTACGTTGAAGTGTTAATGCCAGTCTTAACACGTATTGAAATTATGAATTATTGAATAGACGCCGGGTACTAAACAGTGTTATAAGAGAAATGTAATATAATAATGTACCGATTTCGTAATATTTTGGGAAAAAATTGAGATTTTTTTGGAGCGGTTTTGGTTGAGAAAGTACTGTACTGAATATGTTTACGCATTTTTGAGATGAAGGGGACCGTGTGGCAGCAAGATTTTTTTGTGAGAGGTATCAGATTCTTCGAAAATGTGTAAAAGAAAAATTATGTAAATACTTGCGACAATGCGTTGAGAAGCAGGTAGATCTTTGGGTATCTTAAAAGTTATTGAGTTTTACAGAATATCAGAGAGATCGACGGACAACCATGGATTCATTCAGTACTAGATTCTGAACTCTCTTGTGATGAAACAAACGTCGGCTTTAAAAAAAAAATCAGCTTTTGTAGGACCGACGAAAAATTTCAACGCAGGAGAAATCTTCAGAAACATGTACTGAATCTATGGCAACAGCACCCTAATTGCGTAACACATTATTAATCTAAATCTGAATCATTTTGAAGGATATTGCTAATCCATTACTTCATATGTTCGAAAAATGTGTCTGCTGAACAATGTAAACAACGCAATGTATGTTGTTGAACTGTCAAAATGAACCCCATTGCTATTGATAGTGTTTTACGCAATTAGCTCGCTAGTCGTGTGTCGATGTCCCTGCCACCCTGTCTTTAATTGGTTCTTGTTTACATTTCGAGAAACTCAGAAAAAATAAGACCTCTCATCGCACCAACCAGTAAAGATCAAGAAGCATATTCTAGCGAATAACGAAATAACATCTAGTTTTTATATGACCTTAAACTCTGAAACGGATTGACACACAAAATTCCACAAACACAGAATATGCACAACGTATTCAGAAACGGCCAAAAAACGCGAAATTTATGTGTGAATACATGACAGCTACGTAGGTGTCATACGTTTGACCTTTACCACTTAAATCTAGATCGATCAATCATAAGCCTAGATATCTCGTTTTATAATAGCATAATAGCCTGTATCATCATCTGCCTAGCCTTTTCCCAACTATGTTGGGGTCGGCTTCCGGTCTAACCGGATGCAGCTGAATAACAGTATTTTAAATGGAGCGACATGCCTATCTGACCTCCACAACCCAGTTACTGCGTAATACGATACCCCTTGGTAAGACTGGTTGTCAGATTTTCGGGCTTCTGACTACCCGTAACGACTGTTAAAGATCCACGAATGACAGCCAGAACCAACGGCTTAACGTGCTTTCCGAAGCATGGAGAGGTCTTGGTGTGCAAAGATGGTTACCCATCTACGGACCAACCGCAGCAAGTGTAGCTTAACCTGATCGATCGACCCGTGCGGCTGTTATTACTTAGCCACTAGCCCCTCCATAATAGCCTTTATATGATTACATAATAGAACTGTGATAGGAAAACCATTACTTTTATTGATATCTGAAGCAATACATATATTTAAGCATGACAGGTTTTTATGGGTACCATTTTACATATTTGATTTGGTTATAGCATTAAGTATTAGTCTGGGTTTTAATAATTAATTAAGTAGGTATCAGCTTTATATTATCCATAGATTTAAATGGAAGGAGAGATTAGTTACCTACTGTATTTGCTTGGAAACTTGATAACACAAACTGTTTAAACTGCATTCGCGTTGTTTTTGCCAAAAATGTAAACAAATATGAGTTTATGGAAAAATTACTTTAATTCCTACACAATAAAGTTCAGTTTACGCTACAACTTCAAACATTTTTATAACTTTTTCAATAGTGCTAGTAACTCTGGAATCAACTTAATTACCATTAAAATAAGCTTGATGTTTGTTTAACTTGAAATAACATAAATTTGAAACATAAATTTGAATAGACTTTAGTAGCATCAATGAAACTTCTTCTATACATGTAAAAACATTCTGTGACTGACAGGGGTGCGGTTTGTCCGTGGATGGGTGACCATCGTTACATACCAAGACCGTTTACTTTCCGTGTCCCGGAAAGCATGGTAAGCCGTTGGTCCCGGCTGTCATTTGTGGATCTTTGATAGTCGTTACGGCTCATCAGAAGCCCGAAGGTCTGACAACCAGCGTTATCAAAGGGTGTCGATATTACCCAGTAACTGGGGTTGTGGAGGTCAGATTGGGAGTAGCACCATGTAAAATACTGGTATCAGCTGCATCTAGTTAGACTGGAACCCGACCCCAACATAGTTGGGAAAAGGCTAGGCAAATGATGATTCAATACAAGGGGTGCATTACTCGAAGATTTTTTTAAACGCGGGCCTTGGACGGATCATAGACAGAGGTAGAACTTTGTATGCAAATGAAAACGCGAAGACCTGCTAGTTTTTGAGTTTAATTTAGACAGGGTCTAGACACTGACTAAATTAAATACAAAATAATAAACATACATTACATGCATTAAAGTTATATGTCTAGACATATAACTGTAATGATTTACAGAAACGAATCCTTAGAGCCGTCGCACCGTTATTAATAATAGATAGTAAAAATTAAACAATATTCAGGAATGTTTTGTAATATTCAAAAGGCAATAATTCTTTGTGTGGTCCTAGCGTACTGAGCACCCCACTACTCCGAAAGATGAGCAAGAGACAATAACCACAAATTTTATGTATGTAATGAAATTACAGGGTCAAATGTAATTAGCTAGCGAAACTTCGCAGACGTGGTTGGTAGGTATGGTTTAAAAATGGGAAATGTTCTTAAAAGTGGTAAAACACTTACGAGGTCGACGTGACGACGGTCGAAGGGTACCAGTGGGGTAATTGCGTAAAACAAAATAAGTAGGAATGGTTTTCATTTTGACAGTTCAACAACATTCATTGCGTTATTTACGTTGTTGAGCGGACACATTTTTCGAACACATGAATCAATGGATTAGTAATATCCTTCAAAATTACAACAACAGAATCCGCGTACCTATCCGTTTTCTGTTGTTGTCATTGCACATTTAGAAATTCCATACAGAAAAAGTGTTGTGCAATTCTCGTAATGCCTATCTGATATCGACAGTTTCAGGCACGCCTCTAATATTTGTTGTTGCCGGATCTCTAGTGACGTGTGTCATACAAGAACGCCTTATCGATGATTATGAAATACTTTAGTGACATACTTAGTTATTATGACCCGTTACCGAACCGTCCGGTTTTATTGGGATGTAAAATAATAATGTTCAATGATGGCATTTAAAATATCCTTATCGATTTAGTGCTACAGAAATGTGTGGTTTTTATATCCGCAAATCAAAACAATTTTAAGCTATATTATGTCATCTAAATTATAGATCATCTAGTACAAAAGAGGTTAAACATGTCCGAAAATTGATTAGTGCGTGCAATAAAAATTAAAAAACATATAAAACTATGACACAATACGATAATTTCATAAAAAACTTTATTGCCTCAAAATAAATGCGAACTAAATAAAGCGTTTTTGAGATATAACAGTCGTAAAAATGACAAAGGTTTAACCAAGTTTCTTAGTCTAAAAATACATTTATGCAAATTTTACAGTAATAAAATTATGGTAAGGAGATCACAAATCAAAGTGAAGAATTACGATCTGAATGGAAACTGACTCGTAGGTATGTTATGCATTAAATAAATTATATTTTAGATATTATGTGATGATTGAATTGAAACTTTTATGATCAATTTAATTTCTGTTAGGCAAAACATAGCGACATAAAACTGTTGTCTGTATGTTGTGACATATTCTAATGGCACGATCTCAATTTTATTAATAGTTTAATTTATTATAAATTAAAGTATAGTTGAAGAACGAAGTGAAGATTGAACTCAGAATAATAAAATATGCAATGCAAAGTGGAGTGGTTCAGTCCTTATAAGCTTTAAATGAATCTAGTCATACGCAAACAATAAAACCTCTACTACGCACGAAGACACTCCTCCACTGTAATTTAGCATGTTAATGTCATTTTAAAATGAACATAGAAGTAATTAAAGTTCTGCTTAAATCCAGAACAAAAATATGGGAAATATATTTATCTCGGGAGAAATACCTGTTTACTTTTAATTTTCTAACCTAATCGAAGCACATTTCCGTGTAAATTAATTCTCAAATGAGTCCTTCAAACCCAAAAGCTCAATATTTAAAGCTAAACAGACAACGAGAACAACCTGCTTAAAACGAGAACCGTCCTTAATATGGTTAAATCACATATTTATATGTTAATGTTTTTCGAAAATTGAAACGAAAAATATCGTCGCAATACTTTATTTATTAATAAAAAAGGAACCGCATCACAACACGTCGTATTAACACCAAACTTGCATACCACGACCGTAAAAATAAAATTATTATTGCCCCTATCAAAATGTCGGGTGGATCCATTTGACTATTTAAGTTCACGTATAATTGCACCGGCTTTTAGCATCGGCTTGATATAATCCTGGGAGGCATCCTTTTATACAGTCTCGCTTCGTATATAGTAATTGCTAATCTGAAAGCTTTTTTTTTCGCCAAGACCGGTAACTCGACACTGTAGGATGCCGCTTAAAAGGGAAACTTAGTAATTAATGCCTTTACGCCAGTCGAGTCGTGTTATGTCAAAGTGAGAAGTGTATATTTTTTATCGATATCATTGGGGCAACACTAGTTGGTTTTAATTGGCGTTAGTGTGTGACATGTGATGAAGGGTGTTGTATTTTTTGTAGGGAATTGTAATCGAGTTCTAGTAAATTTTTAGTGGGCTGTAAAATGTTATTGGATGCTAGAGTTGAACCGTCTATAAACGAGGGCGTGAATAAATGTATGAATTTAGTTAGGTAAACTGCACCGGTTAAGATAAGATCTGATTTTTATCTCGTCTCAACGAAGTTGTTCTTCTACATTGTATGTTTATGCGGGTCTGTATTGGAGATTAAAAATATAATTGTTATGCCTTACATTTTTTTTTCATGATAATTTACTGTATCATATGTGTCGTGAAAAAAAAATTACATTTCATTTAAATAATTATCAACGATTTACAGCTTGTTTTTTTTTTTGTTGTTGTCACGTATCTTTTCATTAATACGTTTCTTACAGTTCATTTTACTATCAAACTGTCTCCCCATTATCACTAACTTGTCGATGTTAGATAATTCTATAAATTACAGCCAACTCAGCCGGTTAGGATTAGCATACACTAATATGATTTGGTTGCGATGCGGCTATACGAGGATATAACATATAGACTTCATTCGCCTTTAATGCGATTAAACTTCCTATACTGCACCCACCGACACAGTTTATGTCGATAATCATAGTTTATCGATATGCTAAGTGAGTGTTGCACAGCACTAGTGTTTAGTTACGTGTTGCAAAATATTATGTGGAGTTGAGGTTAAATTGTTATAATAGGAGCATCGGTTTGTGCATTAAGTAGTTGCAAATGGTAATTGTAAGTTTTTATGAGACCAACCTTTATTGTAAATGCATTATTTTCATACAAACCTGCAGCCTAACATTATATTTACAATTCCTAGCATAATCAGTCTATAATGTTCCCACTGCTGCCACGCAGGCTCCACACAGGTGAGGGAAAATCGGCCGCAATCCACCACGCGGGTCCAGTGCGGGTTGGTAGATATCACTATTGTCTTCGAATTTTTGGTTCTAGGACATGCTGGTTTCCTCACGTTTTCCTTCACCGTTTTGGGGAGCAGTGGTGATTAAATAAATTACATAAAGTGCCTGCCTGGGTTTGAACCCACGACGTACAACTCGTAAGTCGGGGCCGTTGCCACTAGGCCACCACTCCTCTCTCAATTCCTAGGCAAGTTTGTAAACAACATCCAACTCCAATCACATACAACCAAGATTTTAATTTAGATATGTAAACACCAGGACGATATCAATTGCAGGATACGAAAACAAGAAATGTGTGGAAAATCTAAAATGTCTTTTTTGATCTGGTACTAAAGTAATACATGATGTGTATTGGCTGCTGTAGGTGCTAAAAGTAACATAAAGGAAGATTTTTATTATTGTGAGGGTGATGAAATAGGAACTTGTACTTGAATCAAACTCAAAGCATATATTTCAATTAAACCATTTACAGGCACTTTTGAATTGTCAAGAAGTCGGTCAGTCAAATATAAAATGAAGCTAGTTGCCCATTCCAAAGCGTAGGTAACTATGGAGAAGAATGTGTCTGAATCAACGTCCATCCAGCTTTATGGTCTTCTAGGGCTTTCTTTAATCGTTTGAATTCTCCGATATGAATCGACTGTAATACCTATAGTTTGAGGCTTCCTTAGCAGATGTACATGCAATTACATTGAAAGGGGGCCTGACGGTCAATTTCGTTCTTAAAATTGGATACAATGTAACTTCACCTTGATTTTTGCCTTTTTAACTGACTTCAAAAAAGGAGCAGGTTCTGAATTCGACTGTATGTTTTTTTTGTATGTTTGTTACGCGATATCTCCGGAAATAGTAAATCGATTTCAAAAATTTCTTTTTATAATGTATTGGGTATGCCTCAAGGGTATATTTACATATAAATTTTATAAACTTTGCTTGGGCAGTTTTAGAGTTAGCTTCACAATAATACGTATTTTTACCACTTTATTGATCATGTTAACTTCCTGTCACTGATATTCACATAATAAGTAGTGTTATTCGAATTTTTGTGGACTTAAAAGTGAACAATAAAAACTATTTACAAAAAAAAAAAAACAACCGACTTCCAAATAAGAAACACTACAAAGTGAAAAATAACTTTAATTTCGAAAGACGGTGGCAAACAACGAAAATGCGAACCCAACGACAACGAATTCCGAAATTAAAGTTATTTTTCACCTTCATCATCATCTGCCTAGCCTTTTCCCAACTATGTTGGGGTCGGCTTCCAGTCTAACCGGATGCAGCTGAATACCAGTATTTTACATGGAGCGACTGCCTATCTGACCTCCACAACCCAGTTACTGGACGATACCCCTTGGTAAGACTGGTTGTCAGATTTTCAGGCTTCTGACGACCCGTAACGACCTAAACGATGGTCAGTAAAAACTTTTTTACAAAAAAAAAAAAAACAACCGACTTCAAAATAAGACACTACAAAGTTATTTTTCACCTTGTAGTGTCTTATTTTGAAGTCGGTTGTTTTTTTTTTTTTGTAAAAAAGTTTTTATTTACCATCGTTTAGGTACGTGGACACTATTATTATCAGAATTATCGACAGCCTTGTTCTACCCACTGCTCAGTAAAGGTCTCCTTCCTTTAGCGATGTACTTCTCTGGTCTGTACGCGTTGCTAGATAGACGCTTCCATACCAATAGGTTACCTAAACACGGCCAACATCAACCACTATGTACTCAACTCTGAACCATATCCCACCATATCACACGACCATTAAGCATACAATCCCGCGCCGCTCATACCTCGAAACATTCCGCGGCTCAATTCGAATTAAGGCAACATTGTACACCACAGACCTGAAACAATTTAGGAAATCATTTGCGGTGCATCTGCAATTGTACCGGGTTATACCGCTGCGGTGTATCCCTCTGTGGTTATTTTGGTACAAGGAGTGAGAATGTAGCGTGTTAAGAAAGGGCTCGTGATTTCATTTCATTTGGACATGTTTAGATTGTGTAATGCATTCAAAAGTTTTTTTTTTTTGGTTTTTAATGTCGTTCAAAAACTTTTAACAAGATTTTGGATTGCATTCTATGTACATAATCAGTTGCAAATTTGTATGTTCCAGAGCAAATTCATTGTAAACCTGAAGCTATTAAAAAAAAAACAGTGGCACTCCGGGAGTGCTGACAGAAGTTAAAACTTGAACAATTACGTGTGTATTTTTTGAATCGTCATTAAAACAAAACACAAACAGAATACTTTGTCATCACTTACTGACATATCGGAAATACATTAAAACCGAGTACATCCCGAGGGCAGCCGAACACATCCGAATGTAGCGCAGTGTCGGTAAAAGGATCGCGAGTTCAATGGTTTTTTCCCATCTCAAAAAATGCCCAACGCGCCTAAAAAAGTATTCACTTCAAAAAATCGTGCTCTTTTTCGTATCATTGTGATTTGACAGTAGGTAAATCGTCATACCTATTACTAATAGTGCTCATATTATATATTGAGGAAATATCCTCCAACAAATAATCATTTAGGTATCTTAAATATGATATCTATGCATCGCTCCCATGACTAATTACTTGGCGCAGGGACGAAACAAGTGCGTTGAGTTAACGCATCAATTCTCCTTTACTTTGCACCCTTCCGCTCCAAACTTAGACCAACCACAAAATAAAACCATATCTATGCAATATGATTTACGATTCAAATACAAATTTCTCTATTAAAATAATATTATAGAGGGTATTACGTGTTCACACTTACTTGTTTATCTGTTTTATGCATTTGTGGGTAGGAAGAGAAATCAAAAGCCAAAGGCAATCTGCACCTTCCAACTTTTATTACTTCCTTAAATATATTATCGTGAACATTTTAACTTCGTTGATTTGAAAGCTGTCTGTGTTTGTTGTCCTAGCTGGCTTTCACTTGTGTTTCCATTCGCATTTTACTTCAACCACCATGGTGGTTCGGGGTCGGGGGGGGGGGCGGACCAATATCGAAGGGTATGCTCTTCGATATTGGTCCTGTCACGTAAAAAGAAGGCTGGCGTTTACCTGCGCACTGAGCGATTTAACGATCAAATTGGTGGTATGAAGAGAGCACGACGTTAGTAAAGTAACTATTACACGTATATATATGAAACAATACCCTAGTACTTTGGGACAAGACTGTACTCGTGCGCAGACACACCCCCTCCACTGTCGCTCAGCGTTCTTTTTACGTGACGACAGCTGTAAATGATATTTATTCCTGTAAAAATGGTAAAAAAAAAACAATTTTACACGTCAAAATTATAACATAATATGTTTTAAAACTAGATGAGGTCTGTGTTTCTTATCTGACTACTCTGAGAAGAAAGACCGAAACAAACTCAGAGGCCATTCAGGGGCTGAGTTTTGTAACATCCTACTTAGTGCACCTCTACACATTCAGATCTTTTAGAAAAACAAACAAACTACACCATAAATGGTTGAAAAATATAATGACACACGTAAAATGGGGTCTTCAATTTAAATTCGCGACTACTTTCTACTGACAGCTTCATGTTTTGGCATTGGGTGCGTCAACGTTTGCAGAGGTAATATGGCAGAGATTGTTCAAGATTGGTTTTGAAAGAAAATGGGGAGGCCTTTGCCCAGTAGTGGGACACAATATATGCTACCGAAAAAAAAAATCGCCTGTCTGTGTTCAAACTTTTGTCCTACAAGTCGTAAGTCGCGGCCGCTACAGGGTCACTTATACTGCTCTTAAGACTGACTTTTGCCTAATTATCGCGTGGTCGCCATGTCTTTACCATACGGAACCGTATTATTCTTTAAAACGATTTACAGCTTTTTCCACCATCGTTTCGTATCTCCAACTAATCAAACCACAAAGTTACGACCTGTAAGCATTAACTAGTACCTACGATTTGTTTCTAGACCTTACGAATCAGGCGTTAGATTTGCATTCACGTTGTTCTTTCTCTTTCAACGTTGCCCATGTAATAAGTGGTTCGTTTCATTTACTACTTGCGCCTACGCTGAAAATGAGATCGATTCTAAAAAGAATTCTCTATTCGACGAGAAATGAACAGATTTAACGCTTTTGAATCGAAATGTATTTAAAGACGTAAATTCCTCGTGTTGTTGTCTAATTCCGAGTACATTTTTATGGTAGGCTTTTGTTTTTTAACTCGACCAATCACAGCATATTACATGTGATTTGAATTTGAGTGAGTAAGAGAGAGTTTAGAGTGCTACAAGGATTTTTTGGCGCCTAAATGACATTGACAGGAGGGCGTTGTTGGTAAACAGTTGTGAAATTAGTACAGAAATGTTGACAAAACAAGAGGGCGCCGTTAGTTCCGAATTTGGCCACGCCCCAAAATAAGCTTGCAGCGTTCTACCTGCTGCGACTTAAGAGTTGTAGGTCGTAGGCTCGAACCCAGACAGGCGATTTACTTTGTGTAAATTATTTCATCACCACTATTCTCAAGACGGTGAAAGAAAACATCGTGAGGAAACCGGCATGTCCTAGAACCAAAAAATCGAAGACATGTGACATCTACCGACCCGCACTGGGCCCGCATGGTGGACCTGTGTCCCAGCAGTGGGGGAACATTATAGCCTGATTATGTTGTATATGTTATGTGATTAGGACTTAAATAGACTTCCAGCATAAAGGAGAAAGAGAGAGAGAGATATACACTCTTAACTGTCTCTCTTGCACATAAACCGTTATAAACAAAAGGTTTCGAAAGCAAAAGTCCAAAAGGTCTGTAATTAGAATTAATGTGTTTAGCGGAATCTTTGGTAACTTAATTATATGCTTAAAAGAAGCTGAACTTTTAATATGCTTTCGAGAATACGGTTACAAAGTATTTTGGTCTGTAATTAAATCTTCTAAAATGTCTAATACTTTTGTTTTCAACTAATGATAAAGATTTTGCTGTCTTTGTATTAACCATTGGAGCTTGTAATTTTGGCCGGTTAAGATTTTTGCACACCGAAATCCGTAGTCGGTCGAAAGTTTACGACGTCGGGGACAGAGCGATGCGCCTCATGTGGAGTAGGGCAGGACATCTAGCTAGACGAAGAGATGGCCGATGGAGTAAAACTGTGACCGAATGGTGACCAAGGTTCGGTCAAAGAAACCAGGGCCCTCGAAAATCGCGCTGGGTTGACGATATCGTCAAAGTCGCGGGAAACACCTGGATGAAAGCCGCACAGAACAGGGAAGTATGATAGAAGAAAGCTAGGGGTCTGAAATCAGCAAGCGAAGTGATCAATATTTCTTTGTTATGTGTATAAGAAGAGGCTATTGCTTTTCAGAAGACCACAGGCTGGTATTATGACAAATTGTTAACTAGTAGGTACTCCTTATTTTCCCACCGCCTCTAACTCTGCCTAGCCCTCGCGATATACAAGCGCGTGTCTTCACAAAACAACACTATCCAGCATCCAGCCCGCGGTTTGTTTATTACATTATGCGTACCAACGAGCCTGGTAACCATGGCAACGGCTAACGGTCTGCGCAGACGCACAGAATGTATAGAAAGAGATTTAAGACGAAACTACCAGTGTATCCTGAGCTATTGATCTCGATAAACGGTTTTACTGTTGGCTGAATGCGCCACCAATCAAATGTAGACTCTAAACGAACGTAATAAAGGTTATAGAGCCTTGAAAATTAAGGTTTTCGTAAGCAAAATTAAGTTGGTAATAGTGTTTGACTGAATTTAGTTGCCTCGTTAGAATACTAGAAGTGTTCGTGTATTAAATGTAAGAGCTGAATTATTACGAAGTTATTAGGTAATAGCTCCATTGATACGGTTTTGCAGGAATTTGTTCGATGATAAGTAAGTACTGTTCGGAGTTGGAAGGGATATTAAGAAATTCGTAGGTCTAGCTAAGTTATAGTCTGAGTTGTGATAAAGACTGACAGTTTGTGCCACTTTTCATTGCTGTGGTAACACTTAAAGCGGGAAATAATCGTTATATTTCTGCGTAAAGCTCAACTTGAAACAGGTGTTTGCTATTAGTAAACACGTGCATTGTCGTGATCGTGATTGACGATTTTTATTTATATAAATAATGCCTAGCAGATTAATTTAGTGTTTTTCATTTGAGTATGTATAATGCGTGGACTAGAAGTTTGATTTAAATTGGGTTAGGTGTTCCTTATATTATCCACTTTAGTTTGTTTAAACGTAAACACATATTTTTTCTTGAGCGTACCAAATTGACGATTTAACGAAACTGTCGAACACTGGAAACCGCAACTGTCTATTCAACAAAACCAACCAAACAGAGAAATTGACTAATCAAGGAAACTGACGAATTAAATAAACTGACGAGGAAGGAAAACTGACCAGCACCCTAATTGCGTAACATACTATCAATCGGAATCTGAATCATTTTGAAGCAAATTGCTAATCCATTGCTTCATAAGCTCGAAAAATTTGTCTGATCAACTCGTAAATAACGTAATGAATGTTGTTGAACTGTCAAAATGAAACCGATTCCGATTGATAATGTGTTACGCAATTGCCCCGCAGTGAATCCAGTGATACGCATACTCGGGGCATCATAGTAATAATCATCATTACTGCCGAAAGACGTCCATTGCTGGAAAGGGAAATATGTCATCGCTTACTAGCAAAGAAAAGACGTCATCGTCATACCCAAGTCCAATAGAAAATAATCTGCTATTTAACATCGCTTCACCTACAACCACATCTGCCTACCCCGTTTCAACAATGTTCACACATTCAGCGGTTATGTGCGCAGTCGCAGGAACACGCACCAATTAGCACAGTCGTCGCTTGCCGATACCGACTCATAAATCGAATGGACCGTTACTGTGGGGCCTTGAAAACAGCGGGTTTGAATCGTGACTGGCTAAACAAACAAATTCCTGCTGACATGGGCAGATGTGTTGTTATGAGCGGGAACGGGTGTAAAAAATACAACATACGGTCTCTATATACCAATAATAAAACTGAAGATTTTGTTTATTTTTTTGTTTATTAGACCGCACTAATCTATAGAAATACCAGTCAGATTAAAAAAAAATATTTTTGCATTTGATAGCTATTCTTGAGGAAGGCTATAGGCTATTTGACATAACGCTACGACCCCTAAGAGCCGAGCGAAAACGAAGTAATACCGCGGGCGGGCGATGCGATGCGATGTAAAGTAAAAACAATCCGTGGTGTTAAGCTTGGGTTTCCTGTAGTCATGCTACCATATTTAAAGGTCGTCCATATTTGACATAGTAATTGCAGAACATTGGTATCAGGCCCTGCAGTCTCGACAAATACAACCACAAAAATCGGTCGTTGTTACGTCTAATCGATGTCAAATTTTTTTAATACATTTTCAACCCTATGCTTTCGAATTAAATTTGAAAATCTATTAAAGGAATTTGACAACGATACGACTGCGACCGATTTTTGTCGCTGTCTAATGTCGAGACTGCAGGGGCTGCTGTAATTTTTTCGGTCGTTGACAAAAAAAAATGATAGCGTAGCTTTTTAAAAAACCCAAGCTTATTGCCAACTAAAAATGAACTCTGAAGTACTAATGCTATGAAAAATTAAAAGCTTAACATGGCAGGAAGTAAAATGACACAACCCGTTGGTTTATAAAGGACGAATGATTCACTTTATGGGAAGAAATATCTTATTGGTGACGCCATAATATTAATGAGGTTTCTAATTGTCCCGTTATGACGGTGCAGGGATCGGTCAGTTGATATGCCTGTTATTCGTTAAGTTATATAAACATTCTCACAACTCGGGAAGTCTTCTTACGCCTCTAGGAGTAATAAATTCTGATAGAATTCTATTACCTAATTACTTAAAGGAAACATAAATTGACCGTTTCCAAGTTTATAAACTATCACTGGTTGCCAATCCAATCTTCGAAATGACTGAATGACATTATTGGCTGTTAAAATTATGTTTATAGGTGTAGCTAATTTTAACTTCCCAACCCGTGGAGCAGTTAAAAGGATGTTACTGAAGCTGCGTTTTATCTACCATATATGATTAGTTCTATCGTCAAATCCATGTGAACTGGCGCCTGTGACTGTAATGACCTCAAGGTCGATCGCCTACGATGCGATGGTGGGAAAGAGTTATTAGTAAATTCTTTGAAACTAATCAGCCTGGTCGTTTCGTGTATGTGCATGCATGCGGTCAGACCGATCAGAAGGCCAATTCTCGTAATTTAAAATGGCGACAAACAATTGTCAAAAACTTGTCAATAATTTAGGGAAATTAGAGGTATTTTTGACAGATTAAAACTCAGATCAGACTGTGGACGTTCTTAAAATTACTAGATTTTCCCTCTGGTCAGATCCGACCGTTCAGATTGATCGCTTCATGTACTTATCCTTCAAGTATTCATTCATCTTTTTTATCCATACAAATAAATGTTCCCTATTTTTAGCCGCTTCCTTCGTGGCCTCAACTCGTAGGACCCCCGCTGCTTCGGCAGTCTTCGACGAAGGTACCCGAAAGAAAGCGCGCCTGCGCATCCAGATATAAGAATTCCATGTATTAAACGTAAATTATCATAGTTTTGTGCAACATTTATAATAATGTTATATGAGTTTAAAATAGAATTCTTGTGTCAAACCTCGTAATGGAATTTTGATGGTAATTTTACTTTTGTCTGTAAGGCGACATGTTTAATAAATGGTTGTTATTCCATTATGGGTATGATTTTAAGTAAATGATTGCTTGTTAAGCTCCATAAAAGTTTAGTCATATGTTTTAAGAATGAAATAAACAGATGTTTATCGCCCATTTTGTTACGAATCTGAAAAAAATTAAATTAAAGGGATTTGCGAAGCGTGTGTGGTGTGACATGGGTGTGACTGTGAACGATAGGCTGAAGAATGGTGGGATAAGGCAACGATGCGGTTTAAAAGAAGATGTGACAAAACATGAAAAGAGTAGATACCTATGCTTTTGGTTTTGTGACGTTGAGAGTTTGAGAGGATGAATGAAAATCGACTAACAAAAGGTATTTACAAGACAGATGTAAGTGGACACGTCGGGAGGGGATGCCCTAGGGAGGACATATTCCGCGTGGATTTTTTTTCGTGGGTCCCCATTTTTTTTCTAAGATAAATGTAGCCTACGTTACTCCTTATTACATCGGCGATCTGCCAGTGAAAGTCCCGTCAAAATATGTCCAGCCGTTTCAGAGATTAGCCGGAACAAACAAACAGACAGACAGACAAAAATTATAAAAAATGTTATTTTGGTATATGTACCGTGTATACATCAATATGCATTTAGTAAAAAGCGGTTATTTTAATATTACAAACAGACACTCCAATTTTATTTATTTGTATAGATGTTCTTTAGAACGGTCAGTTGCGTAGTACAGTCAACAGCAAAAGTAGATGATGAAAATCAGAAATTCAATACTAATGAACGGAGTTCGCGTCCGAACTGTGTGGCGTCGAAGTGATTCAAAAGTATGTGATTGTAAATGATATCAAACATTTACTACTAGTACAGTTGCCATATATTCGTGATCTGTTTTGTGATACCAAATTGTATCTAAATCGGTTCAGCGTTTCTTGATTCCCCATACAAACTTCCACCCCCCTTTTCGCCCCCTTAAAGGATGATGTCTGGGATAAAAACTATCCTATGTCCTTCCCCGGGTAGCAATCTATCTCTCTGCCAAATTTTATCGAAATCCGTTCAGTGGTTTAGCCGTGAAAAGGTAACATACAGACTGACAGACAGACAGAGTTACGCGAGTTCGAATTTATAATATTAGTATGGATTAGAATATACTTTCAATAAATCATACGAGAGCAGTGGTGGCCCAGTGGTATCGGCAGTGACTTACGAGTTGTAGGTCGTAGGTTCGAACCCAGACAGGCGCTTTACTTTATGTAAATTATTTCATCACCACTGCTCTCAAAACGGTGAAGGAAAACATCGTGAGTAAACCGGCATGTCCTAGAACCAAAAATTCGAAGACGTGACATCTACCAACCCGCACTGGGCCCGCGTGGTGGATTACGGCCCATTCCCTCTCACAGAGAGGAGGCCTGTGTCCCAGCAGTGGGAAAAGTATAAGCTGATTATGAAATCATACGAATCTGTTATCAACGTCGCATGAACATGTAACTATACACATAATGTTCCACTGAATACAGCCAACAAAAATGTATGTTTTAATCTCAAAAATTACTGTTGAATAATTTTAAGGTATTTCACAGTTTGTCATATTAAGATTATAAAATAAAAATTACTTCGACACAAGTTTGCCTCCGACCGCGTCTTGTCAATTTAATGCAATCTTACGACCCATATACTGTCTCTTTCTTCCTTTTAAAAACTTATATTTTGTCCCTTTCGGTAGTAGTACCCTGATACTGGTAAGTATATTTACTTATTTGGTTCGATATTTTTAAATAAATTTCGCGTTTTTGGAGTCCTGTGAGTTTTATTTTTGGTCCTTTGTGCTCCAAATCTGGTTGGTGTAAGGATGATATCAAGTTATTATTATCCGAAAGTTCCAATAGTTAGTAGTGGTATCTACAGATGATCATAGGACCACAGTAGATCATAATCTGCAGAAGATAAACAGGTGCTACCCAGACACTGCGACGCGGGCCTTTTAAAACACCCAAAAATGCATACGTACGACATGCATACGACCTTTATATTACGATGGGCCTTTTAAAAGACCACCTTATCCTGGCTTTCCATCTAGGATAAAATACAGACTGATAAAAGGACCAATTTTTATATCGCTAAAAAAGAAAGAGAAACCATAGCTTGTTCTTAGTCGACACGGAAGCAAGCATGAAAACATTAAAACAACACCCCACCATCAAAACACACACCAATAAAAATAAATTGTAAATTAAACTATAATCGATAAGCTGATTTACCGATTTCATTATGAATCCTTTAATAAAATTGTAATTTATCCTGGCAGGGGTTGCCATAAACAATTGTTCGCAACGTTGTAAGGAACTGGTTGCAAGAATGAAACAACTGGAGACTGGAACATGTAGCTTCTTTGTAGAACAATAACCAATTATGTCAAGATTAAGTTTGGTTTAGTTAACCCGTGTGTAAGAAACGACTTTCTATAATATCTGTTGCTTATTGCTCCTGTTTGCGTTTTATGTAGCGTATTTTCGTTAGGTATGTTTTTTGAACTAGTTTTTATTATGCTTGATTCGCGTGACATTAATATCTTATGATTTTATTTATTTTTGTAAAATAAAAGTAGCATAAGTTATTTATTATAATATCAGCTGTCTTCCATTGAAGGCCCGTCAAAATCGGTCCAGCCGTTTCGGAGATTACCCTGAACAAACAGACAATCAATGCTTGAACAATCAATTTAATAATATTGTAATTAATCTTAAGTGTTATTTAGGGCAAGGGAACTAGGGAATTATGATGGATTGATGTGAAATTGTCCTATCGTTTTATTTTTTGTAAATTAAGCTGCTTAAAGGAACTGTTGTAGTTTACTGTCATATATGCATTTAGTAAAAAGCTGTTATTTTGACATTAAAAACAGACACTTCGATTTTGTTTATTTTTAAAGATGCATAGATGAAACGGACTGTCTTGTTACAGTTCACATACAAGCTTTCTCATGATATTTATTGGAAGCGTTTTCGTTCCTGAGTAGTGACTCTAAAACTCTTCTTATTAATAGAGCCATGTAGGTACTCAAGTCTGTATAAGCTCGGACTAAGTCCGAATATATAGGGTGTTTGGTAGCTGGATGCAAAGCCTTAAGGGGGTGATAGTTGACACCATTTACAGCATTTTGAGCCATACGAGTACATGTCTTAGATGAAGTATGGTTTTTTTACTGCAAACTTTGAATCAACCAATACCAACTTTAACTGGAAAAAAAAATAAAAAAACATACTTCGTCTAAGACATGTATGGCTCAAAATGCTGTAAATGGTGTCAACCATCACTCCCTTAAAAGAAAAAAAGGCACCGAATACGCTTGATGATGAGGGTTTCGTGACGGCGCAAAGGAGGAAGCGCCGATCGCGAACGAACATGAACCTACGGAGCCCGATGTCGGCTTGCGTGCCTCAAAGCCGAACACACCGGTGTACATCTCCCGCCTACACTATACCACTAAGGCGGAGGACATCGTGGAGTACGTGCGCCAGAAGACGAGATACACGCCGAGGGTGCAGTTATAGGAGTCGCACCGCAACGTCAACTTCAAGGCGTTCGTGGTGCGCGTGCCGAATTGCTATCTGCCCGTCGTCATGAAAGAAGACTTCTGGCCGCAGGACGTGGTATTCCGTCGCTTCCCCGGACAAGTACCTACCACAGGACTGCACAAGAGTTAGCTAGTGAAGTACTGTTTGATAATAATAAAAATAATTATGTATGTTTAGGTTAAGGTATTTATTTATTTATTTAAACTTTTCGCACAAAAAAGGTACAAAGGCGGACTTAATGCCTTAGGCATTCTCTACCAGTTAACCAAGGGTGGTGAAGAGATTAGAATATGGCAGGTGCTTTGGTTGAGAGCAACAATGATAAAAAAAAAAAACTATTAAAACTAGGTACACAAATACATAAATAGTTTATATACACATACATACTATTTACTATAATATATACTTATAATATATATATATATTATTTATGTATTGGGTTGCGTCGCCTGAAATAAATAAATAAATTAAAGCTTTGCACTCAGCTTCCAAACACCCCTCTATAACGAAACATTTCACCACCCAACTTCCAACTATATATAAACATTATTCCAAGATTCCTATTCACCCGGAAGAAGGTAGAAGTAAAGTTAATATAAGCAGCCGTTCAAAGGCTCGCAGTAAACCATAATAAAGGGCACAAGTTAAACATGCAGATGATTTGATGGCAGCGCGCGTCATTTGACATTAAGTATTGCATATTTTAGCGCAGCCATTGTCCGAACAGTTAGGCTGGTAGTGAGATGTTTAGAGTCAACATTATTGGCAAGATAGGAGCTGATTCAAATTTAAGATCGGATTAGATGTCGGTTAATAAATCATCTATTTGCTTTAATGGGGTTTATAGAATCGAAGGAGTTTTATATGAATCGAAGGCATGTCATTGTACATTTAATACCTCTTCAAGAATTGTCACTTGCTTGGATCTACGTTCGACAAAGAGTTGATTTCATCTCTTTCGCCATTTCTCTCCGACTACTGTAAAGACTGTCTCATATTTTTAAGCGTAGTAACGCTTAAAAATATGAGACAGTCTTTACAGTAGAAATAGTTTTGTAGCTCTAATCTAAATTCAAAGATGCAGACTGTGAAGACGACCATTAGTCATTAAATGCTGCATATTTTAGCACCATCTTTGGTTGTACCGTTAGGACATAAGTGAGATAATTCTTCCTAGGGCTGGTCCTTGGAGTCAATGTTGGGTTTGGTCCTTTTGCACAAACATTGGCTTCAAAACTTCATCTTTTGTTGAAATAAGATTTCATCAAAAACCTTTTTAAATCAGGGCTTTATTAGAAGTTCCATGGCAGAACAGGATGAATTTATTTATTCTCCCTGTCACATGATAAATTCCTGACATAAATATGATTCATATAGACCTAATAAATAAGTCGTTTATACAACCACAAAGCAATATCCCTTTAAGGGTCCAATATACCATTGGCAAACACAATTGACCGGAACATTTTAGTGTACTTTAAAAAATGCTTTAAATAAATGACCTCAAAATCGAAGGGTCTCGTAAATCAATCAAAAAACTAATTAAAATCAACTGTAAAAACTGTAGGATGAATTGCACTTGAGCATGTAACAATACTTTTGTTATTTTTATGCGAAAACATGTAATAACCGTCGGAGTGATTACAATTCTTGAATGTACACGTTTGTTGTTTTTGACGAGCCCTTGATAATTTTTTGCACGACTGAATATTGACTTGTCTGTCTTGATGTTGCGACAAAAGAACCCACAGATATAGATAGACCTAGATAACGCAAGTATCACAATCTGTATGAAAACCAAGCGTGGCATTTTTTGACTACCTACTATGACGTCACATGCACTATTTAGTGATGGTAAAATCGAATCGATTCAAAGACCCATATCTGTGGATGAACCTATCTACCTGGATTTTTACTCCAATCTGAATTGAAGCAAATACATTTGCGTTTACTCTCTGTTTTTGGATTGACATTTAGTTTTAGTCCTAGTAAATCTCATACCATGTTCGCTGGTCCTTAAAACTCTCAGCATTAACTGGTCCTATGTCAGACAGAATGCTGATCACACTTCGTTAACAGTAGCAGAGAAGACGGTATCTTCCTCAAGATATCTCATTGCGTTTCACGACACCAATTCGTCGAGATTTACCTAAGGCATGACACACGAAATGTAAGAAATTAATGCCATTTATGCAACGAGGAAATCAAATCAATTCCAGCGATGAAAGTTTGTCAAACGCGTTTACAATTTATGATAAGTTTTAAACTGTTAGAGAAAACATTGAGGAAATCCACGCAGCAATCAATAAACGTATGTAATGGCCTGAAGGTAGAAATCAACAGCCGTGTTCATAACGGTGGCTAGTTAGTATTGCCAGTAGAAAGACTTAGCTCCTTAATCATGAAAAACTTGTCATTTATAAATGCTTTATTAGTATAATTATTATAAGGTACTGAGAATATCGGAACGGTGATATATTTTTACACAATTTTTGTGATTATTTATTGAGTAAGGATTATGGGGTAACTATGTAGATCTATGTAGCCTATGTAACCTCTCTCTTACAAAAAGAAGGTCTGTGTCCCAGCAGTGGCATATATTCGGCTGATTTTGCGTTATGTGGCTTAAGGTTTTTGATGGTTCAAAGAAGAATATGTAACAAAAATATAGTTTCCAAGTAAGTTTTCGTATTTGAGGTATATCACTACGTATGGAATTTTGGTTTTTTTGTATGTGCAGTAGGTATAATGTTTAAAATACCAAGTTGGCTTTTGTAACTTCATCATTATCCATCTCCCGAACCCTCAGTCGCCTCTGAGGACCAAGGTTTTGAGGACACAGAAGATACACATCTTTATATCGTTAACCCCTTTGTCCTTATAGAGAAGGGAGACTGCCAAGTGGAACGAATCAAAGATGCGAATAAGATGTGCACGCGCATTGAAACCGTCTGCAAAAGCAGTAATTATATTTTATGTTCCGAACACCAAAGAATTATGAGAATAACTATAATAATATTGTTCACTGGAATCCACAATTTGCGCCACAAGCACACCTTTCCTATTGTTGAATACAGTAACCAACAATCTCAAGCAACGTTACGTTCTGTTTCATTTTAAATAACAATAGTACACGGAAGAGCTTACCTATTCAAGGAAAACATGTTATCCAACGTATTCCATATCCCAGCACATTTCATCAATCATTTTGCATACGTATCCCGATCAAAAACGGTTGCTCGACGCATTCCAGTCCCGTGTGTCCACAATAAAGGGACCTCCCGTAAAAGCGGGTTGATTTTATGATCATACTAATTGGCTATACCAAATAAACGTAGAAATATGAAATGCATAAAACTCGGTTTCGATTCCGTGCGCTGTTGTAGTGTGTAATGGATTTAGCGACATTTAAGCTGTAAAATGTTTTCTGGATTCTCATTAGTTTTGTTGCGCTGCCGCCGCGAATTATATTACGTGTGTGGACTGTGGAGCGTCTATTTTTACATTTTTACTCTTGTGTTTATAGTTTTGTGAACTCTGTCTCTTGTCTGGAAAGGTATTTTAATAGATAGTGAATAGCGAAGGTCTGTAGGAAAAAGTTGAGACGTATGAAATATAACGCGTAGTCCTTTCGAAGAATGCTATAATATATATTTCTTTGAAGGATGATTTTGATTACATGTGAAAGTTTTGGTGCGATTTTATCAATTACAGAAATACTCTGATTCTTAATCCAAGTTTATTGATGCCGACATTTTTTATTGTTAGTCATTGCGAAGCCATTTTATTGGGGCTTACTCGAAAGCTTTTGACAAATACTTGTAGCATGTATATCTATTGGGGCAGGTATATTTAAGCTTTTGGCAGGTTATTTTCAGCCAGTTGGTATTCAATACAAATCTATGTTAAGGGAATATCGTCCCTCTGCAAGGCGAAGTCTTCCCTCTCCCTATTGCACACAAACCCAGTTCTTTCATTATTAGTCTAGCTCGTCCCACTATCTTCACCTTGGTCTGCGACGGTGTCGCATATCATTCAATGGGGAAGAGACAATCTCTGTAACTACCTAGTAGGTCCCATTGAAGGCTACAAGACACGCACCATAAAAACACAAGCACATACCAAAAACACTTCGAACTACCCACAAACCGAAAACGTAATTTGTTTAACAGAACCTAAGAATAGTTCTGCGTATAACTCACAGTTAAAATGGTGGCTAACTTTACGAGGTAACGGAGCAAAATAACCAATGAGTTAAGTGTCATTGTTAGTTTATATAGGTAGGAGATAAACGTCTTAGTAGCTGACTAGTTAGACTTTTGTGGATTTAATCATATGCAGTGTTTAAATTATACGTTGTAGACAAGAGAGGGTAAGAGGTGTTAATTTTAAGTGAGAAGCAAAGGTATTTCTAATTAAGAACTAGAAAACGATAAATCAATATACCAGTTTGCAGCCTAGACTATCTTTTCATCCTTGTGTAAGAATTCATTTAGGGAAGGGCTTTCACCATAACTACTCATTTTTAACATCAATCTGCTGCGTTCTGGTTTGAAGGTATAGGATACGCAGCCTATAATGTTCCCACTGCTGGGACACAGGCCTCCACTCGGTGCGAGGGCGTGGGCCGTAATCCACCACGCGGGTCCAGTGTGGGTTGGTAGATGTCCCATGTCTTCGAATTTGTGGTGCTAGGACATGCCGGTTTACTCACAATGTTTTCCTTCACGGTTTTGAGAGGAGTGGTGATGAATAATTTACACAAAGTAAAGTGCTTGTCTGAAGACATGGTGACATCTACCAACCCGCACTGGGCCCGCGTGGTAGATTACGGTCCACCCCCTGTCATAGAGAGGAGACATGTGTCCCAGCTCATTATAGGCTGAGTATGACTATTTTTATATTATATAAAATGAATCAGTTTTTACACTATGGTCCATCATCGTTGCCATAGAACATACGAACTCACAACTTTACTATCAGCAATCGGTAAAATACAAAATAGCCTTCTTATTATAATTCACTCCGTTACTTTGTAGGCGTAATACTTGTCCAGCGTTGATTCGGTTTTGTTTATCGATACTTATTGATTCGGTAATCGATTTATTTATCAATAAACCCTGAAGAATGTCGATGTGGGTACGTCACTTCACTATAATGATGCAATTGCATTATTTGAAGAGAGGTTTTTGGAATATTTATGTGAAAAATTCGATTATGGAACATAGTTTGATGGGTTGTGACTTGTATACAATGGTAAATGGAGTTTAAACCAGTGTTCCAGACTGAATACGTTAGAGTATTGGAATCAAGTACCTTATGTTAGCTGGATGAAGACACATGGACTATAATTAGAAGAACTTTAGGTACATATAAGTTCTAGGATCGGCGTCTAGTCTAACCTAGCCTAGTAGTCTAAGTTAGACTGTGGTAATGTGGGTTGTCAACCCACTGTCTATAGGTTATACGATACTCCTTGGTTGCCAGATTTTCGGGCTTCTACCTGTAACGACTGTCAAAGATTTACGAATGAGCTGGGACTCACGGCCTAAAGTGCTTTCCGTGGCACAGAGTGGTCTTGATATGTAGAGATGGTCACCTATCCACGGACCAATCTCGGCAAGCGTATAAGTATATAAAATATAAATGATTTTGAAAAAGGCGTCTGGTATGTTTGTAAATGTATGTACCCTTAAATAAGGGACAGTTAAGGACGTTTGCCCTCTTTGTAATAAAAAAATACCAGTATATATAAAAATGCTATCAAGTCGACCATAGCTTGTAACAAAATCCGTCCAGCAGTTTACAAGATAACCCCGACCAAACACATAGACCTGACAGATGCACTCAAGAACTTTGTTTAATAATACGAACACAGTGATATAAGTTGCTTGTCGTCATGCGCGCGCGCAAACTATAAATCAAACAAGAGCAATGGGTTGCAGAGTACCTCTGGGCAAATGCTCGTAACTTATTAATATTTACGCACAATTGTAGTCACCTCACTGGTTTACAATAGTGATGTACCTTAGGACCACTAATGGTCCTTGCTTCCGAATGAAACTAAATTGAATAAAATTAGGAAAGAAAGGATCCATTTTTAATTGAAGTTCATGATTGTTTCTGTTATTGTCTTATTTTTGTAATTATACATGTAATGAAATAGTACCGAAGAATTTTTGTCCGTTTGTCTGAATAAATGTCGTTTTCCGGATTGCTGCAAAAACGACTAAGTTTGGCACACGGATAGTTTAAGACTTGGATTAACAGACAGATACTTTTGATCCGGGTAGAACGTTCCTGTGAGATATTTTCTGACATCCACCGCACGGATGAAGCCATGGGCAAACGCTAATGATAAATAAAGGACATAACGAACCAACCAAGCACTTACTTTGTACAGACGCCAGCACATCAAGCTACTACAATCTGTCAAATTTCTTTAATAGATTTTCAACTTTATCGCTAAAGCATACGGTTCAAAGTTGATTGGGAAAATTTGACAGTTTTGAGTAGCTTGATGTGCTGGCGTCTGTACAAGACACAAGGTCAGTATTCTGTAGGATGTATTATAAACCAATTGTCCTTAAACGCATGCAGTATTCATACATAATCAAAGGAATTAGGCACTAACCATGCATTGCAGACGTAAATTAGTAATTCAATTTACATTACTGTCGACAAAATTGGACTTATAAAACACTGTACAATTTCTAACAACATAATGAAAGGTACCTAGAAACTCTATGCGAAACTAAAGATACACCTATATTTCTTATACTGATCTCTCAGATACATTTTATTGCAATACGTGACTCACCTTCAAGGCATCTCATCTTCATACATACCTGGACATCTAAGGAAAAAGTCGTGACATCACATAGAACGCGCCTAAATTCAGTGCGCATACGCACTTATTGACAAATTCAGTAAGCAACGCTAACAGGCTGTATAATGCGTGAAAACATAAGTGCGGACACAACACCCTGTATAAGGCCTCGTATAACTAGCTAGGCTTGTTAGTTGGGCCGGGAGTGTAACTCAAAACGAGCATAGTTACTTGTAGGGCTGGGAGGAAGGAATATGTTTGAGTATAAAAAAAGAAAGAATAGTTTGACTTTGACAGAGAGCAGTGGTGGCCCAGTGGTGACGACCGCGACTTACGAGATATAAGGTCGTAGGTTCGAACCCTGACAGGCGCATTACTTTGTTTAAATTATTTCATCACCACTGCTCTCAAAACGGTGAAGGAAAACATCGTGAGGAAACCGGCATGTCCTAGTAGCAAAAAATCGAATACATATGACATCTACCAACCCGCACTGGGCCCGCGTGGTGGTTTACGGCCCACTCCCTCTCACAGAGAGGAGGCCTGTGTCCCAGCAGTGGGAACATTATATACTGATTATTATTATTATTGACTTTTGTAAATAATTACGAACGAAAAGAAGAGCAACATAAAATTGAGCATAATGAGGGGCTCGTTATTTCGTTCAGGTCTATGAAGGCTTATGTTAAATCTCTTATTTCAGGCTCTATGATTTAGACTGGTATTGTATTAAAACATTTTAATAATACATTAATTTGGAATTAAATTGAATTAGTATTTTTGTTAGATTAATTGGAAGATTTTATAACAGAAAATGTTAGTAACAACGAAATTGCAAATAAAATATTCCCTATATTTTCCACGTTAAAGATTTTCGAATTAAACCAGGATAAAATTTCCGCCATTTTGTATTCTAAATCTAAAAGTCCTTCATCGCAGGAATCATTCACATTAACTAATCCTTTTCTTTACTATTCAAAGACATTTTTGGTCCTCCGAGTCAAACTCATCCTGCCAGCCCTAGTCCTAGAGGTAGTGACAGATTTATTCTCAAAGAACAAGGCAGAGATCAACGCGGTGCACATTGTAGGTTATTGTTGATGCTAGGTTCAATATGAGAGGGATTATCATGTTTTAATTAGTTAAATTACCTGTGACGTGATTACTTGTAACGATATATGACTAACTCGTTTCTATATCTTACTGAACGATATTAGTAAGTCGTATTTTTGACAAAATTATTGTCCATAACTAAATACTGGAAACACTTTCATCCTTACGAAGCCTTTATCCTTTAATCATTTAATACGTTTCAAAGAACACCAACAGTAGCCGCAAGATAGCAGCACTTGTAGTGTGCTATAAATGCAAAAAACATGTAGATATAAAAACCACTGCATTATGTTCGGTCTGTAACAATAGATATGAACCAGATTGTATTGGATATCCAGAACAAACATACAGGATGCTGGATCAAGATTCAAAAAAAAGGTGGAAATGCGTAACTTGTATTAAAACCAAAGATACAATTAGCAGCAATCCATCGAACATAACACTGAGAAATAAAAAAAAAGTCGTTAAAACACCATCACCGGAACAGACCAATGTAACAAAAGAAGACCAGTCCATAGCAGCGTCACAGATCTGGGATTCGCATATACTCACTGACTACAATACATCCTATGAATCGAATTGCACACCAACAAAAATGTCAAAAAGTTTGGATGGAACATCATCAGAACTAATTTCAGACTTAGTATCTATGTCAGAAATGAAAGATACTATATCCCAATTAACCGTTAAACTCGAAACCACGGAATTCGAGCTTGATAAAACATTACTGGAAAACAGCAATCTTCAAAGACAAGTAAATAAGTTAACTGCTGAAATTAACATGTTAAAATCATTATGTCAATCCATTTCATTACCAGATACTATTTCTCGTAGTAATATTAAAAAGAAGAGGCATTCTTTAGCACACTGTACGGCATCCACCCCTTCTTCACCTATATTATATTCTTCAAACGTTGACAGTATTTACGAAGATAAAACAATATCCCTGGGAAAAATAATTGAAGATCTACAGCAGCAGTTGAATAGCGCTAACCTTGAAATTTCATCTTTAAAAAAACAAATAGAGAGACTGTCGCAGTGCTTACAAAATAAAAGCGTGGCATCGAACCTGACAATGACTCCTGCAGTCAATACCTGCACCTATTCCACCCTAGAACGAAAACCCAAACATAGACCCGAAAGAAGTATATTTATATTCAGTACACAACAATGTGTCGGCTTGGCTTCAGCCTTACTGCATTCAAGAACTAACACTAAGTACCAAAAATACGGAATCTTTGCGGAAACGAAGCCAAATGCGAAATGTCATGACATAATTCAGAACTGCTTAAAAACAACATTACATCCTAATGATAAACTAGTGGTATGTGTTGGGGAAAATGATTATAATTTAAGGCAAGTTCTGTCACCATTAGAAGGTTTATTGGACACATTTTATAATAATAGGGTTATTGTACTAAATGTTAGTAATAGTCACTTCTTAAATGTCTCAAAATTGAATGATGGTATTGAAAACTTATGTAAGATGTTTAAAAAATGTGATTATCTTGATTGTGGACATTTTACATTATCAGAGGCTTGTAAGTCTATAAATTATGTGATAGATTGTAACGACTACAATGAAAACTACTTGTGTCCAAGGAATATTAGGAAATTTGTAATGCGTAATCAACCAAGCAGCAATGTAGCCATTTGTAACAATACGCCTAAAAAGGGAACGATCCCTTTTTATTTTAATAAACAATATTGTAATAAAAATAAACAACCAGTAAACCCAGCCGTATCTATCGGGAATGTATGCCGAGGTACAATACCTTTTTACTTCCCTGTATTAAGAAATAAAGACGATTTTTTTCGTGCCTAAAGCCCATATGTTCAATATTCTGCATCAAAATATTGCTAGTATTCTATCAAAACGGGAACTGTTAGAAATAACAATCGAGGAGTTACGAGTAGCACAAAAAGAGCCTAACGTAATTTGCTTGTCGGAAACTTTTATAAAGAAAGGCTATGAGAGCTATATCAAAATATGTAACTATCAGTTAGCTTCAAGTTTTTGTAGAGAAAAACAAAGAGGAGGAACCTGTATCTTAGTAAAAAAAGGCATTCCTTTCAAAGATTTATCTTATATACAAAATTATGCTACCCAAAACACATTTGAAGCTTGTGGCATAGAGCTTGAGTGTTATAAGTTGCTTGTTGTTTGCGTCTATAGAACTCCAAACTCAGATCCTACTCAGTTCTTATGTAAATTAAATAATCTTTTGAACTACCTAACTAATAAATACAAGTCCAAATTTCGTCTAGTAATAACCGGTGACTTGAATATAAATACGTTGAAAAAAGGTAACGTTACTAATCACCTACGAGACATATCCTACAACTATAACTTGAAAATTCACATTGATGTGCCTACGCGCAAGTCATCTTGCATAGACCATATTCTAAGCAATATTCCAAATGCTTCCGCTTCAGTTTTGCCTCTCTATCTTTCTGACCATGACACGGCCCAAATGTTGAGTTTTCCTATAAATGAAAAGATTCAGAAATGCTCATCTTATTATATATACAAAAGAGATTACAGTTCGGACAATATTCGTAAGTTCAAGGAATGTTTAAATAATTTATCTTGGTCACACATATACATCTCAAATGATGCAAATATATTTAGTGAGTTTCATGAACTGCTATGCTTATTCTACAATCTTTGCTTCCCAAAAGTAAAAGTAAAAATAAATAACAATAATTCAAATAAAAAAAATTGGATAAGTAAAGGCTTAAAGAAATCTTGTAAAAAAAAACGTGTACTAAGATATAAATACTATAAAAATAAAAATACAAATAGCAAAATTAATTATATGACATATTCCAATATTCTAAAAAAATGTATAAATAATTCAAAAAAATGCGCAAATATTAAATATATAAACAAGAGTGAAAACAAATGTAGGGCCACGTGGGCAGTAATTAAAAATGAAATGCACGATACAAATTGCATAGGAAATATGGAGAAAATTACAGTTAACAATACAACACTAACAAATCCTACTGAAATTGCCACCGCCTTTAATAATAATTATATTAATTTATCACAAACGAGCAGTCAGGAAAGCATAAAACCTCGTATTAGTGCATCCGTTAACTCGATGTTTTTAAAACCTATGGAGGAAAGCGAGGTTAGAAGAGAAATACTGTTATTGTCTAATTCCAATTCTGTGGGCTATGATGAAATCAACACTAAAATTATTAAAGAGTGTACCAATCAACTAACTGCTGTTCTGACATATTTAATTAATTTATCGTTTGCATCGGGAACTTTTCCTGAAGCCCTGAAATACTCGATAGTCAAGCCTTTATATAAAAAAGGAGAAAAATCCGATATTAATAACTATCGTCCTATAACGTTAATACCCATATTGTCCAAAATATATGAAAAGTGCATGTATGGAAGAATAATTGACTATTGTGATAAATTTCATATAATTAGCAAAGAACAATATGGCTTTCAGAAAAACAAGTCCACTACTTTGGCAATATTCTCCCTGATAAAGGCTGTAGTTACTAATATCAATAATAAAAATCTGACCACTGGGCTATTTTTTGATGTCTCAAAAGCCTTCGATTTAGTTTCCCACAATCTGTTGCTGAAAAAACTTGAACTTGTAGGTATCAGGGGTCCCACACTTCAGTGGATAAAATCATATCTCAGTAACCGACAACAACGAGTCATTATTGATAAAATTGATGAAAATCAAGTTAAGGTGCCTTTTTCATCAGAATACAAGCACAATACATGTGGTGTACCACAAGGAAGTGTACTGGGGCCTGTCCTGTTCTTGCTGTACATAAATGATATTATTAATATAACTGACCACCGATGTATATTATTTGCTGATGACATAGCTATTATTATAGCGACAGAAAAATGTAACAATTTTAGAAATAATCATGAGACTGACATTAATAATACTATAGATAAATTAATACAATGGCTTGACATAAATAATTTAAAAATAAATCTTAATAAATCTGTTTATATTAATTTCAATAAATGTAATAATCCTAAATATAATATTAAACTAAATGTATCAAAAATTAAAGAAGTAGCACAAACGAAGTTTCTAGGCGTAATTATTGATGAGAATTTGAATTGGAAAGAGCATGTGGATAACGCTGCAAAGAGAATAAATAAATTTGTATATGCTCTTAAACAAATCAAAAATATTACAAACTTAAAAACAGCTCTCATGACCTATCATGCATATGTAGAATCGGTACTACGTTACGGGCTTATAATATGGGGAAATAGTACCGATATAAACCGAGCATTTGTTGCTCAAAAAAAGTGCATTAGGGCAATTTACGGCATGCACTTGGAGGAATCTTGTAAACCCATATTTAAGAAACTAGGTTTGTTACCGTTGCCGTCGCTTTATATATTTGAAATATGTATTTTCGTTAATAAACATAAAGACCTGTTTATATCAGCCAATGATATTAATCCAAGGAGCCGGCGTGATCCACAGAGACTCGTTCTGCATGATCTTCCCAAGCTTGCTAAATATAATAAAAGCTGTTTATATAATTGTGTTAGTATATATAATAACATACCGAGTAGCATAAAAAACTTAAACTCCAGATTATTTAAGGGAAAATTGTTTGACTGGTTAAACTCGAAAAATTTCTATAGTCTTAAAGAATTTATGGATAACAAATTCTCATGTTAGTATTAAGTGAACATATGCATGCTAAGTACAATTCTGGCAAAACATGTAAGATCTTTATTGTAAATCATTGTAACACCATGTATACCATGTTTTATGCAAATAAATACTTACTTACTTACTTACTTACTTACTTTAATGTGCCCTTAGATCTGGATTTTGGATTCTTTCATTATCATACTCAATTAAAATTGTGTCCATGTCCATAATGTTGCGACATAAACTAAAGCAATAATTTTTCGCTTGCCTCCAAAGAGTAATCATTTCTTTCATATACATTTTTTCTATGAACTATTAAGCCCATAGCTTACAGCAATTTTTCACAATCAAGATATGCTTTAATTACACTTTATGTTTTCATTTTATTGCTAAAGACATTCATGCATACTGTATGGCTGCTCTAAAGAATAACTATTTGCTTCATACTTTTTTTTCTTAAAACTTTTAAACACATTCTGGTGCTTGAATAACCATTATTTGTTGGTAGTCAAATACATGTAAATTTTCATTTTTGTCATCCAATCACAGCAGCTAATCAAAATTGAAGACAGTTATTTCATTTTCCAGGATCAACTTAGAATATAGACGAAAATTATCACGATCTTACCCTAAATCAATCCGCTCTTAGACCCAAGAATCTTATCTAACAACTCCAGGCAAAAACCTAGTCCTTTAATTAGTCCTGATATATTTTTTCCTAGACATATAGCAATATTCTTTTAAACAAACGACCCCGGGTCTAGCGTTACAACTTGCACCATTAGTTATGGGCGAAGAAATAAAAGTTGTGCTGACATTATTACTGGCTGGACAATTTAAGGATGGTATTATTTTAGAAATATTATACGTCTAATAAACTGCAGCGGATCGGATGAGGTGGTCTTTAGTGTTATATAGTTCTTGTTTTTGAATGTGATTAGTGAGTATGCGCTTTGTGAATATATTGTGGTGAAGGTCTTGAGAGATAAAAATATACAGAATGGAAATGATCCACTCTGATTGGGGCTTAGTAATAACAGTCGCACGGATCGATCGATCAAGTTAAGCTACGATTGCCGTTGTTGGTCCGTGGATGGGTGACCATTTTTTCATACCAAGGACCCTCTGTGCCTCGTTGGCTGCTGTCGGTCGTGGATCCTTGACGGTCGTTACGGGTTGTCAGAAGCCCGAAAATCTGACAACCAGTCTTACCAAGGGGTATAGTATTACCCAGTAACTGGGTTTTAGAGGTCAAATAGGCAGGCATTTATATTTTTTTTTTGTATAATTTATGAATTGCTGGCATTATAGTTTTAATGCCAAATTCATGTTAAACTAATGATGTACAAAATAGTATTTTTGGGCTGCACTTTTTCAAACCTTGCATATTTCTTCACACTTCGATCACGGATATCTGTTGTAAATTATCAATTATATAGTATATATTACCGGGTATAGGTACACTGTACGTAGGTCCCGACATTAGAACAAATGCGTCGTTAAAGCGGGATATAGCGTGTACCCTCGCCTTGTTACTTTGCACATACTGCTAGACCTATTCCTTAGGTCTGTTGTTACATACGGACTGGTGGAGCGGCAAGCAAGTTTGGTTTCTTGGGTGTAGCAATTTGTACGTCTTGAAGTGTAATCACTTGTATTTGAATAATAAATATGTAAATCTAGTGAATTGGTAATAGTGAAAGTAGTAAGTCAGCATTTCCCGCAGATAGTGATAATTGCTGTATGAATTCATTAATATCTAAGTAAGAGATTGGGAAAGAAATAACTGCTATAACATCATTGTGCATATGAATATTATCATAGAAACTGTAATAATTCAATTGCAGTAATTGTAAATATTTTTACCAAACTTTACGATAAAAATATGAAAAAAATCGTTGTAAAAAATTCTTAATTTTATGGTTTAAAATTAAGAATGTTTGACAACGATTTTTTTCTCCAAATCTAAAACCAAGCCATCTGCTAGCCATCCTCCCACCACGTAGGTCCGCTAACACACACCCTTTGCAGATAATCCAGAGATCCAGAAACATTCAGATCCCATCGGATACCGCGATATAGTTACAATAGTTGTCGTTTAAAGGACAAAATCTTGTTATTTGGACGCCTACGGCCACATTTTACATCGGCCATGGGTTCTAAAAGAGGTACTATACAGACCTGTTAATACATAGATATTGCATATTAATAGTTTCGAAGTTCATGGTGGAACATGTTTCCTTGTTCAATAGAGCTAGGCTTTGTCGAATAAATATTTTGTTGAAATGAACATTGGGGCTGTTTTATGAATATTGCTGTGATGGTTGCTCTGTTGGCAGCATTGGAGATTTGGCTTTATATTTCCATTTATACCTCCTGAATTCTCTGATATTTTAAGGTTCACTTTTGCTCACCTCATCATTATCTTGTTCCATTTATTTGAGCATTTTTTCGATACCTCTATATTAGTTGTCTTCTCGGTAGTCACTTATCTCTGGCACTATCGTTATTGAAAACTTCATCATCATCATCATTGAACTTGCCGCACCCACTGCAGATTCCTCCTCCTTGGTATAGTTATTGAAAACTTAGCTTATGGATAATAAGCAGATCATTGCCTATTTCATCTTCTGTAAAAACGTCAAAGTCTATAATATTTTTCTTTTGAAAAATCCGTACACCAAAACGGCCATCTTTACGATACTCTTTAGTTTCAAAACACAACCCAAGAGTACACAAGCTCCTGGTACCTCCATACCTTCTAAGCTCTTCACCAGTATTCCACAGCGTATGTTCTATCCACGGTGCGCTCTATATCACATTTTATCTCGCGCGTCGAACTTGCGCACGCGTATAACTCAACCCTCCGGCCAGTGTTAAGTGTTGCAATTAAATATTGCCCAGCTTTGTTTCTGATGTTGATTTTATCACGATTCTTTTGAGGGTAGTCGAGCTCGGCTTAATGTGGATGTTCGGACAAAAGATCGCGGTGTTATTGTTGGAGGTACTTGTGTGTATGGTGATGAGGGAGATAGAAGAGAAGAATAGATAGATAGGATTTATAAGGATATATACAAATGTTATATTGTATTTAAATCTATTGACAAAGGTTTTGGAATTGGTCAATATTAACGATTCTGAACTTTCTTTGTCATTCATGAAGCATTAAATAATAAAGAGTTGTTACAAATTGATTTGTCCAAACAGAATGTTCTGAAGAATTTTATCCGTATGATGAGTTCTGATCTCCAGATACTGGTTTTGAAAGTTACGCGATAAAATTTATTAGATACGCCATCCCTTCACAAACCATGACAAAATCTACAAAGAAAAAACTTGTCTTCTTTCACAACAGACATAGTACACTCCATAATTCCATCCTATACACACCTTACCACATAAAATTCCACGATGACGTATTTCAATTGAGTGGCACAACGCGTCGAATCAGGAATGCTACTGGTATCAAAAACACTCGACACAATACGAGGCAGGTTAAAATCATTACCAGTCAACAAGGCATAAACACATATTAGCATATTATTACGAGAATGACGGTGTGGCGATGAGAGTAGCGGGAATAGACATGATTTAAGTTATAGAGGAATTAATGGTGGGAAAGAAGATATGATTACGAAGGAAGTTGAAGATCAGGTGACGACTGACATTAAAGATTTAGTTTATAGAAGAATTGATGGATTGTGGGAGGAATGATATGAAAGAGAAGGGAGTGAATGATAGCGTGACGGTTGGCGGGAAAGAATGGAAATAGAAAACGTTTTGCGCCGACTCCGACGGAGTAACATGGGACAAGGGCTGAAAGACGATGATGATGATGAAGAATGAATGGTAATGTGCGAGAAAATTACTGGAAAGAAGGCAGATGTAGGACGGCTGATAGAGAGTAAAGAATATTGCATAAAGTTGGTTGAATTAAAGAAGAAGGAAAGGTAATAAGTGAGACATGTTAATATAGTAATGAAGATAAACACTTTGATGACGACTAACAGAAGGATGGAAGAAAGAAAAGGAATGACCGAAGTTTTATAAGGATTAGAAATAAGTGGAATTGATGACATGCGAACACTTAGGTACCCAATCAAAATAAAGTATCAGGTAAACCGATAAAAGTTCACGTAACTAACTAATCGCCACAGTCTATAACTCACGCACACCCATATCCAAACTCCATTCAAAGGGACTCATTTCAATAGGCGCCGAGACCACCTAACATAACTTGACCTCTTTACCCCCACCTTTGCCTTACAATACCTACCAAAACGAGGCCCAAATAGGCTTAACCAAGGACCTTGTTACACTAGCCATTGATCAGTTGACACTTCTGAGGTCGCGTCAAGTGACCTCTCACATTGTGACCCCACCCTTATAAGTGCGTTCGTGCTTTCACTTAGAAATGTTATGTCAAATTAACATATTTTAGATACATGCTTTTTGTATCTTTTATCTATGTTTCGTCAAATAAAGTGTATATTTTAAATGTTGTTGGGTTTGATGGAAATGTGGGTAGTTTGGGAATGGTGGGCGGGAGTGACTGTTGAGTTATTGCAACGAGTGGACACCAAATTAAGGAATTCACAGTTTTCTATACCTATACAATTGGTCGAAAGAGTGAACAGTAGCGTCTTCATAAAAACGAAATGCAAACTATACTGACAATATTTCTTAGACACCATTTTTGTTGGCTAGTGCAGGACAAGCAACAGGCTTTTTAAAATAGTTATATAGATTAGATAAACCAATTAATTGGATTGAGTTGGAAACGTTTCACTTTTCTTATACATATTGGCAGCGGAGTGGGATACCAAGATTTAGTCGATTCCCCAAAAAATATAATCAAGGTTTCCAGATATAGTTCAATGTCATCCGTTAAAATGTGAATTAAAGGTAAAAGGCAAGCCCATCGGGCAAAACAAAAAAATAAACTAGAATTTAAATTAAAATGAAGTGCCGCATCGTCCATAACAACTTTCTTCTCATAAACTGCTGAACGGATTTTGTTAAAGTAGTCCTCAATAGGATAGGGAGGGGCTCGTAGCTAAATAATAACAGCCGCACAGGCCGATCGATCAGGTTAAGCCACGCTTACCGTGGTTGGTCTGTAGATGGTTGACTATCTTTACTTACCGAGACCCCTCTGTGCCTCGGAAAGCACGTTAAGCCGTTGATCCCGGCTGTCATTCGTAGATCTTTGACAATCGTTACGGGTAGTCTGACAACTAGTCTTACCAAAGAGTATCGCATTACCCAGTAACTGGGTTGGGGAGGTCAGATAGGTAGTCGCTCCATGTAAAATACTGGTACTCAGCTGCATCCGGTTAGACTGGAAGCTGACCCCAACATAGTTGGGAAAAGCGTAGACAGATGAGTCATATTCGGTTTCTCCAAATCTAGTCTGGATTTAATCTCCATTAGTCATATAATCTCAATCTTCGTTGACCTCACTAAAAAGGAGATTTTATTTGTTTAAAGTATTTTAATTAATGCGAACGATTGCATCTAAGCTGATGGGGTTATAAATTTTGTGATTAAGTATTGCGGTATTTCGCAAATGGCTTTATGAATGCTTAATAAAAGATCTGATGAACTGTAAATTGTTCTCTTTATATTAACAAAGGAATCAGAGTTTAGTAAAAGGTAAAATAATATAACATCAACCTATTTTTCATAGAGGGTTAGGCAGAGATGTAGAATAGGACACGCACATTAAGTTAAAAAGTTCATAATTACATAAATATCTAGGTTTATCTTTATATTTAGTTTGAGAGCAGTGGTGGCCCAGTGGTAATGGCCTCGACTTACAGGTTATCGTGGGTTCGAACCTAGACAGGCGCTTTATTTTGTGTAAATAATTCCATCACCACTGCTCTCAAAACGGTGAAGGAAAATATAGTGAGGAAACCGGCATGTCCTAACCAATAATTCGAAGACATGTGACATCTACCAACCCGCACTGAGCCCGCGTGGTGGATTATTAGCCCACTGTCTCTATCCCAACAGTAGGAACATTATAGGCCAATTATGTATGTTATGTAGTTATATCTAGTTTATAAAATCGTGAAATAAAGGTTATGTATTTTATTTATCGAGCTTAGAGCTTAACAAAGCCATTATTCATAGCAAATGGCTATGAATAATGGCTTTGTTCTTCAATACTTCAATAGCTTGATACTCAATAAAATTCCCTTTTCACAGAACACATAAATCGCACAGTACTCGAATAAATTGCACCTTATTTTAATGTCACTGAAAAATGGAAACAAGAACAATAACGAAAATTCAAAAACAATTTTTTAATAAGCACAAAACGATTGGACTTTCGCGCGAATTGTAATAATCGAAAAACGCGCGTTCCGAACGCGTCTGGCATTCTACAAGACTCTATTAAAACCTTCATCAAAACTGTCAATGGAAACACGACCTTATTGTAATAACGATACGGTGCAAAAATCGAGGTGAGTAATACCTGAGAGTCCCCCCATTACTTTTTTACGTCGCATCTCAAAGAAATTGAGATTCATTTACGTGTTACGAGACGATTACGATACGATTTCGTTTTATACTTAGAGGATTTTGTATTTGATAGTAAGTATTGTGGCTTAATATAGTTATTTTTACGGTTTAGGGCTAATAAATGTGGCTATATTTTGTTTTTTATTTGTATTACGATGTTGTAGTCCGATTTTCTTGAATACGAATGTGCTTATATTGATTTAATGGTTGTTTATCGTAAGCCCTTTTCATAAAATTGTATTTTTGTTGCAAATCATTTATTAAGTCATGTCATAAAATGGTAAAACGGGAATAAATCTCTAAAGAAAGCATGTTTTTGACTATTATCAATTGTACTGCATTATCGATAAGTCAAGTCTTTCTTCGGGTGTTAACAGTGGCTGTAAGAAAGAGTTTATTTTTAATTTTATTAAGTTATGTCGTTAATCATAAAACATCCCATCTCTTGTATTAGCAAAAACTGACGATGGGCTTCTACATTCCGCCTATTGCTTAGATCCTGTGTAATTTATATTGCGGTAAATCCCTCACTCAACTTCCTGATCTACCACTTCAGCAATAAAGTTTATAGTTGATTGAAGTTGACGGGCACTTATTACCTTTTGCTTGTGTCGTGAGCTGGTCATATTATATGACAGAGAATTAATTGTCATAGTATTGTATTTTGTATTGATTCAATACATAATGACGTCATTATTTCTATAGCATCCACTAGTGAGAATTGGATACAGCTTTTGAAAGTAATTAGTATTTTTTATCTGTGAACAGAATGGCTGATCAGAGGACCTAATTAAATCGCACCAGTTGTAAAAGCTGAATCAATCCTATCAAACGTTCTTAGAATAAGGTTCTACAGCACTTGGTGTGGTCCATCGCTAAGAATAATCCAATATAAGTGATCCAAGTAATCTCTTATGTCATTTCTCGATCCTTTCAGGTCCACGTCGTAAAAGGTGAAGGATATTCGCAGCATTGATCTATGAGGTTATTTAGTTATTGCTTACTACTTTCAATCATTTATCCGTTTGTCGTGTGAGGCGTCGGGGATATGCACAGGAAATCACTGGGTGAGGGATTATTTTGGTGAAACGGTAGCAGCAGATATCGATAAAATGGCAAGATACTAGTATACTGTTATTCTTCCAGTTTTAGTATACTGTTGTTCTAGTCCAAGGATTGGAAGACGAGATGTCGGTCGTATGGCGTTGAGGTGAGCGGACGATATTGTTGCCATAGCGGGCAAAACCTGGATGAGCCTGCCACAGGAGCATGGGGATTGGCACATGCAAAGAGAGGTATATGCCCAACAGTACGTGAAGTGGGGCTGTTGATGATGATGGTGATGATGATGATGAGTATACTGCTAAAGAAAGCCGTGGGGTTCTTAATGTGCTCACAGCTAGTAACATGAAATAAAGAAACTGTGATTCTACTATAGCAATAAGAGAGTTTACATCTGTAAATGCAGCTGATGTCAATACTATCGTTATTATTAAGGAGGAAGAAGTAGCTAAAGTGATATTTAATAGCATTTCGATGAAAGATTGTTTCTAGATCAAGAATAGAAGATATTCCAACTCCAAGATAAAAAGCTCTCAAAACGATGAAGAAACACATCGTGAGGAAACCGGCATGTCTTAGAACCCAAAAGACTATTAGATATATTAGAATTCGAAGACGTGACATATACTAACCCGCACTGGGTCCGCGTGGTGGATTACGGCCCACTCCCTCTCACCTAGAGGAGGCCTGTGTCCCAGCAGTGGGGACATTATAGGCTGATTATGCTTATGCTGGAAGATACAAAGAGAAAAATAAACACACACTGGGATACAAGGTATAGTAAAAGAGCTGGCAACTAACTAATTGACACAGTTTCTAAATCCTCGATAGAAACCAAATTTTAACACAGTAATTAAAACAGCGAGTCTTAAGAACAACTGGTAGCTATAGTCGGCATATCAAAGTTAATCGACACGTTAATCAATACAGTTACTGTTATTTAAAAGGTTTTTAACAGTTGAGTTATGATGAAAACAGTTTATTGATCAATCAACGGGAGTTTCTTCCGCGATAGAGATGAAACTAATTAGAAGATCATCAACGGTGTAGTGATGTGCTTCAGGCTGCTAAAGTTTGATGAATTCAGTCACTGATTATGTAATAAGCTTGAGTATAAAACGTGTTTCGGTACTGTCAGTATCAACAATGAGTCATACGTGTAGGTAATAAAAATAAAATATTAAGTACTATATTTTCCAAAATTATTAAAGAAATTCGTGATTAACTTCAAGAAAAAAAATGGCCTTCCATATAACGTTTAAAAAGACAGTAAAAATAAATGAGAATTAGTCACAAAGTTTGCACTTTTAATCAGTTGCCAAATCGCTGTCCGTTTTCAGTAAAACTGATTGCCAACTGTCTGACTACGGCTATCGGTACAACACTAAAATGCCTTGACTTATATTATGTTTCATATTTGTAATCGGCTACTGATTAACTGATCGTAATATTTTTATGTGGGTAATAAATATTGAACTCAATTACTCAAACAAACTTTTATAAACCTCATACGGTATCAGGGTAGGCAGAGCTAACGGGTTTCTCTTGATTTTACACGTGTCAATCAAGGCCTCAGAGATTTCACTTCAAATTATCATGTTTTGCATTTATAGATGATCTCGTAGTCTTTCCTTTAGTTATTTTTTATCTGTTTCAATAACTGGTTGCGTCATTATTATCTATTGCTAGATTTGGTTTTTAATAACTATAGCTTTGTTTAAGGAATATTGCCATTTTTGTTATTCACGAAAGATTTTGCCCTTCCTGTGAAATAATCTAAGACTTTCTATTTCATGGTCTTACTGTTTCAGACTTCGTGTAACATTTATTAGTAAACAAAATGCTTTATCCACAAAACAGTGAGCTTCTAGTTTTACTCACGGTGACTGCCGACTGACCTTTGCAACTTAGGGAACCAGATTTTAGTAGTACGATATTATCAAGATACTCTTTACATAATAACGACATTTGCATCACCCCCTGAGAATTTAGTGATATTTAAGTAAAATTATAATAATTTTTACAATTAAAATAATTTAAACGGAATTTAATAGGCATTATTATAGTTTTATAAAGCTTAATTATTCCGTTGATAATTGATATATCATGTATGAAGAATCTATTCTCAGTTTTTGGCTACTGTCCATGTCGTTACTAAAGATAAGAATACGAATTTATTACAATTATAGCTAGACATAACTTTAGACAAAAATCTAGTTTATTGTTATATTATGCAAATGGAGAATATCGATGACATTGTTGCTAATTTATTGATGTACTGGATTTTTGATGCTACGTTAGTCAGAAGCATGGACGATGAATCTAATAATCAAGTTGGTGTATTAAGATACTAATTCGTCTTATGTGGCAAATCCATCCGTTTGCATGAACAGAGATAATTATGGATCCAAATAAATAAAGTCCACATTTTTGAATCATTATAAAAAAAAACAAAACAAAATTAAAAATAAATATAATTCAAATAATGACTGATGATGTATATATTTACAACGGTAATGTTATAATCGTAAAAACTCCATATTAACTTAATATCGGCAATTAAAATAAGGAGCGTCCCCGTTTTTATGGGCAAGTCGTTCAAACTCACCGACAGTCACATGATATGCAGAAAGAGCTGAAAATACTGAGTATTAATAATTTTATTGACTACAAAATGCATTTTTATTATCTTTTACTGTCCGGTGAAGATTCAAAGTAGGTAGGTATGATTTTAATAAAGATAGGCATAATAACATAACTTAGGACCCTGTCAGAGCATTCTTTTTGCTTTTTTGCTCTGAAATTTATTTGGCGCCAGGATAGGTCCTTGTGGGATCCCATTTTAATGGGAGCTCTTTTCACGACAAGAAAACAATGGTTATCCTAATATACCCATGATACGTGAATATGAGCATCCTTCATTAATTCAAATTATTTTCTACTTTTCTCACATACAACATTCTTCATATAACCCAGCCATCACGGTTTCGAACGGTTCCTTCGAATTTTGATTCAAATAAACATGTGTTAGTAAGTTTAATCCAGATAATTCTGAAATAAAACAAAAACATCTGCCTACCGAGCGACTAGTTGATAAATGTGCTGTTCGTTTTATTTTTTCTTGCGTTAAAAGGATCACTTATCGTAATGTCTTGGTCACGAGTTTGTAAAAATTAAGATGTGACTGTATAGGTGGAGGTGACATATTTGTTGAATCACTTTGTTTAGGTTTTCATTTAGGTTTAAAAGGAAGGAGATTAAATAATGATGTATTGCGATGAAACAGAAGTTAAATGTCAAAGTAAAAAATTCAATTGTATAGTAGTAACTTCTGCTTTTATACTACTATACGTCGATTTTGAAATATTTGTAGATTGTGGACGTTGATATTCCTTTAGTAATGATTTTTTTATTTTTTTCAGGTAAAAATCACTCTTGGCTGTCTACACTCGTAAGGTATTTTATATTACATTAGAAACACTTCTTATTATTTATAGTGTCTCTTTGTACAGTACGTTTTTCTATCGTTTCTATGTGTTGCTGTACTGTAAATTGCAGAATGTTTTCCTATTTACAATTTGAAAGGAACAAGCCATGTATGTTACTTTAAAAATCTTTGTTTCGGAATTCTTTCACACACTTCCTATTGTCATCAAAATATTTGAACAGCAGGAAACACTTTCTTAAGCCGAGATAGACGATGAGTCAGTCAGCTATCCGGTTATTCTTTAGATTAGGATTAACATTATCAATAGAATGCATTACACCGCACCTATTCTCTTCATGTTAATAAGACCGTACCTTCTTTGTAAGTCAGTGCCGTAGTTTTTCATCCTTTTCTAACTTAACATGACAGACAGAGATAGATGTATGTCGCTGGACCAGCTAGGCAGGCGTGTTGAAATACTTACACGAAGCATGGATTAAAACTTGAATGTTTGATGTACTGATTGCATAAAAAGGTTTGAAGAATGTTGGGTTGAAATTGAAATGATTCTGAGTGTTTTAACTGAGTGAATAAATTAGGTATGTAATGTAAAGTTGTGTTTAGAAATAAATTCCTTTCTAGTGAGTGTTTGGAATTGTAGAATATATTTGAGTTTAATACTATTCCTTTGACACAGGACATGCAAGTGAAGGTTTCTATTTCATCGTCAATTATTTATCAATTCGTAAGATTTAACTTCAATAAACAGTAGTTACTTACCAATCTTAATATAATTAATGAAAACTCAGAGTCATTCAATACTATGTTCCACACTCAGAAGTACGTCACCAAATGTCTGAAATTACAAATTTTTTGAAAGCTCTAAAGCTGCATAGAAATGCTTCTATGCAGCTTTAGAGCTTTCAAAAAATTTGTAATTTTGTGTACTCGATTTTAATGGGAACGGAAACCCGGATAATACATCTGGTCTATGCAGACCAGATGTATTATCCGGGTTTCCGTTCCCATTAAAATCGAGTAATTTCTCAAGGCGGGTCAATGTTTTTAGTTTAATTAGAATTTTTTCGTCAGCTTCTTTCTCTGTACACCCTACAACCGGCTCACGGGACGCTAATGCCCAAAGTAAAACTGTCACAATGGGTACTATTTAACACTACGTATCGCCGGGATCAGATAACGCCATGTTGATAACACTGATGATCGATGACGTCAAACTGTTCTTTGAACGTGTTATACTTTAATTTGTTAAGTTGGCGTGGGAAATTGGGATAGAGAGGAAATGGTTATTGTTGTAAGAGTTCTTATTGGGTGTTCCATATCCATTTTATGAACATCATCGTTTTTCGTTATGTTAATCCAATAAGTTTTTGACAAGAGGATATCCCTGTACAGAATAATGATGTACAGACGCCAGCACATCAACCTACACCTAACTGTCAAATTTGCCCAATCAACATTGAACCTTATGCTTTAGCGATAAAGTTGAAAATCTATTACAGAAATCTGACAGATTGTAGTAGGTTGATGTGCTGGCGTCTGTACCTAAAGAGTGTCCTAATAGAGTCCCTACTCTATTAGTTTTTATATATTTATATAATTTAGCCTATGTTATCCCACTCCAGGGCAAAAGCCTCCCTTTCTTCTTTCCACTCCTCTCTGTATTGAGAAAAAAAGTTTTTATTCCGTATGATTAAGTCTCAGAACAGAAATTGGACCCATAGCCAAAATATCCGAAGAGAAGTATTAATACTCCAATGTTCTAGTAATGCTGAAAGAAGTTATGGTTAAGGAAGAATTCCAATAGTCTATTGTTAAATATAGATAGGTAGTTCTGATCATAATTCAGCTAGCCAACAGGATCTACTTCTTATTTTTTTAGCTCGTCAATATAATACCTAAACATATACTTAAAAAGCCCTTCACTAAAATATCGAATCGATCCTCTTAAACCCTACATGAAGGTATAAGCGGAATCACAAGCAGCTGATATCTTCAATACATTTCGATCAAAAGCTTCAAAAAGCTCGCACCAAATCCACGAGAGCATCATCCGTACTTTCACTCAGACAAAAAACAACCATAAAATGAGAATCTACCCCAAACACATGCCTTTTCATACATTTCGAACTAAAATATAAAAAAGGAATGCACAAAGAGGTCCCTATTCTGTTAGCGCGCGTTTCCTCTCAGTTTTTATCAAGTTCACACTACGTAGAACAAAAGTGAGCAAAACAAAGAAACGCCGCCAGCGACACCTGACGAAGTGAGAACGAAACTTGATACCCCGGGACAACAGCCCTCTATTGAAAATCCAACTTTACTCACTCCAAAATAAAGCACAGAACTCCCCGATGAAATCAATATGAGGAATAAAAGGCAGCAACAATTGAATCTGGACTCTACACTAATTGAAATAGAGCAGTTTTCACGATGCACTCCAAAATAGTATTAAGATTCCGACCGCCACGTGATACGGTCTACCTTTCGCCAAGTAGTTTTGTATTGGAATAATTTTATAGTTATTACATATTAGAATGCTATCGCGGGTTCATTTGAAAGTGAACCGTAATACACTGTAATAAAATGTGATTTTAAATGTGGAGTAGCGAAAGAAAGAATCGTCAATCGAAGTAGAAATACATGATTCAAAATGAATTGTCAATCAAAAAGTTGGATGTTTTGAAATTTGACCAGTGCTACCAAATTAAAACTTTGTATAATAAAATAATAACGGGTGTGTCCGTCGTTTGAATAATGTTGAAGTTTGTAGTATATGTAGTGGTTCGTTCTGGTTTTTTATTTGAATTATTAATATGCCTATAGTTATTTGCTAGGCATTTTGTTTGTATGGTCACAGAGTGTTTTGTTTAAGATTTTTGATTTATTAGTGCTTTTTCTTAATTCTCAGCTAGTCTTGAAAATAAATCAGACATTCTTCATACAGGAATATAGAAAATGATATTGAAATCCAAAAAACATATTATCATACAAGTTGATCATTGACAATGACGTGAGTTTAAAGTACTAACTAAGAAGATCAAAGAATCAGCAAAGCTAAAATCGAAACATATAATCTACATAATTTACTTATGCACAGAGTTAATAATAGAACTAGCGCAAAATATAGGCGAAACTACATTAAAGATAACCTTAACCAATATACTGATAAACCAATCTGAAAACCACCACTAGGACTCGTTAAGATAACTCACTATCTAAAAGACCAAGGTTTTCAATTAAAAGGAACCTGTCAATCAATCAACTCAGCCTATCGCAGTCCATTGCTGGACATAGGCCTCTCCCAGACTGCGCGACAGCACCCTGTCCTCCGTCTTCCGCATCCAGTCTGCCCAGCCACCTTCTTTAGGTCGTCCGTCCATCTGCCTGAGGGGCGTCCCACACTACGCTTGCCGATACGCGGTCTCCACTCCAGGACTCGTCTGCTTCACCGGCCATCGGTCCTTCGACAGAGATGACCAGCCCACTGCCACTCAGTTTGCTTTCTCTGCAAAAGAAACCTGTAGACATTTGTCTTATTCTTTGTATCATCTTACCATTTTTGTCCAGTTAAAAATGCATAAGGAGAAACTAGAGCCGTGGAACGGGTTCCTAGTCATAATATGCGTAATAAAGATTTCCAATGCTTGATCTTAATTACTGCTTTTTCGAGGAATACTAAAAGTATTTTGTTATGTTGCTGCCTGGGGAAGAACTTGGTGGTTTTGTAAATTACCCATAGAATAGAATACTCTTACTACCTCTGTCTCCCTCTCGCTCTCTCTTTATCTTCCCTCTCTCTCTCTTTTAGCTCTGTTTCTATCTCTCTTCTCTCTATCTTCTCTCACTCTCTCTGTCTCTTTCTTCTCTCTCTCCATATATGCTACATAAATTTGCTGAATTTTTCTATTCTTATTAAGCATACCAGCCTATTATTGTCTCACTGCAGGGCAAAAGCCTCTTCTCATACAAAGAAGACACGAACATTAATCATCACGCTTATTCAAGATGGGTGGGCGATTTCTATTTTAAAATTGGTCGAATGAGACGGTATCATTAATGCTAGAATATTTTATTGAGTTCTAAATACATCCGTTCTATACGTTTTTGTTACTCAGATAACAATTTCTTAAGCGTCTTTTTTAGCGAAACGTATCTCCTCAATGAAGAGTAAAAAAACACTACAAATTATTATAAATTCTATGAAAAAATATTGCACTTATGAAGTCGAGAATAAAACCAACAGCTTGAGATGTTTTTCTATTCACAAAAAAGTTTATAATATCGAAGACTTGATGGCAATAAAACCATTAAGATCCTTTTTATAACATCAATGTAATCAAATAATTGAGCAGTCATTGAATTCTAATTGATGATTATTTGTGTAAGAATATTCAATAGAAATCAGAAGAACCTCCAATAAATGGTTATCACACTTTCGTATTTTTTGCTGAAATCAGCTAATTTAATAACTTGATAGGTAACTATAACCACTAAAAGTCAACAAAAGAAAATACATATGAATGTAGGATGAGTGTTTTTAATGTACGAGTAAATATATGAGGAACGGAACGCAATGCATGAGAGAGAGAAGGAACGATAGTGAGAAGGAGAGAGGTGAGGAGTGGCGAATTAATACTGGAAGGGAACGTTAGTCATACTGGTTAGAGTAAACGACGCTAAGATTTAATAGATTAAAATTAAGAGGATTTCCATTGTATCGATGAGTAAAGATAAAATAAACCACATGTAATTGTTTTGAAAAGCATTTTACTTGCCCTACAATCCCACATACTACATGATTATGAAACTAAATACAATAGAGAAGTTGAAAGAGAGTAGGGAGGCCTTTGCTCGGCAGTGGGACATAAATGGCTAATTAAAAAAAAATATCCAGTAGACATTTTTCTCATCGACTAAAACGGAATTTTACCCACCACATAAATAATGAATAGTTTTAAAATTCCTACCACAGAAAGAACCGGTTAATTTTTTACGTCAATCTGAAACTCCGAATCTTTTCGACCATATTGACGATTTTTAATCGGTATAATAGGTCTATGTGTCTCCATAAATTATTATTAATATTGTTTTAAATAGCTGAGAACTTGCAAAAATGGACTTTATTACTTCGTCATAAGGTTTTGATAATAAATATGACAAGTCGATGAAATACCGATATATTATATAAATATATAGGCATGTTTCGGTTTAGTGCTACAAACCGAATATTTATTCGTAGATCGTTATTTATAACTTTATGTAAAAGTGAATGAGTTACAACGTGGACATTTTTTTATCCTATATATTTTGTAGAACATGCAGAAACATGATAATTCTTGCATGTCCTTTGTGGCCAGCTGCTTCTTTTTCTTCTCCATAAGAACCTACTATAAACTAGTGTAAACTAATCATTAAAATATTCCCTTGGAAGAGATCCTCAAACTTGGTTCTCTTTTGGTGAAATTGAAACTTATTATGAATTTGTTCATAAGTTTGTGATGATAAATATTGACATCCTTTTTTCCCTATAAATCATCATCGTCAATATCCTCCCTTATCCCAATTAATTCTTTGATGATTAGGGGTCGGCGCAACATGTGCTTATCTTTCATTCTTCTGTATTAGTCGTTATCTCGGTAGTTACCCCCTTACTAATCATATCGTCATAGACACAGTCCATCCATCGTTTCTTTGGTCTTCCCCTGCATAAACCTTAAAATATATACAAAGAAATATTGTACTAAGAAACTGGATCAAAATACAAATTGAACTATAATAACCGTAGTAAAGAAACTTGTAATTAATAATAATAATAATGTACTAAACAATGCTCCCGGTGACGGCTATAAATTGTGCGAACATGAACACAATATGCTTTCCCATGAAGTTATGGGAAAGAAAAACACGCTCTACATTACTGGCTTGTCATCCGATGTAATTAATATGGTACATAATGTTTCAGGTCAAGCCGTAGCTAGGTTAATGAACAATGATAATTACGTAGCTTCCGGAATTGAATATGTAGATGATATAACCTAGGATCCTACACAAGAAAATGAACGTGCAAGAGTCACTCATGTAAATAACGTTAACTTTAGAGTTAAATTGAATTTCAGAAATAACTAGTGTCTCTTCTAGTCATAATATTAAATTCAACACCTTTCCTGATTTCGAAATTGTCTAAAGATATAGCAATTTACAACAATGTGAAGCAATCGCACGCATTCGAACCAGACAACTCACCAACACCAATACCACCAACCAAGATCTTATTAAACTTTAAATTTATTCAATTAACCCCCAAAGAGCAAAATAAACGTTCACAGAATATATCAAGCTTGGAACAACGGTAGCTGGACTGAACTTGCTACCGATAGCCCTAGGTCACACGATAGGATCACATCGGGACATTCTCCTCTCGTTAATTGTGCGCGCACGGTTTAATTGACACCGTTGTAGCCTTTGCTTTTGATGCTCGATTGTTTGTTTTGTTTTGGTGGTTGTGAGGCCCGAGGTGTGAAGGGTATGCGACTATAGTTGTGGTAAGTCCAAGAATTTTTGCATACAACTTGTTCTGAAACGATCTTACCAGAATTTGTCTAAGACATGGCTGACTTGGCGTTATTATATATATGTAGATAAATTTTTGACTGAGTATCTAGAGGTCGTAGTTAAAAACACCAGAATGGCGTAATTTAAGAAACATATCAAGGAACAGTGGTGGTCCTGTAGTATTAAATTGACGAGTATTTTGCTGAGGTAGGATCACACAATGAGCTAAACTTTAAGCATACCTGTTATCTAGTATTACTTTGTAGCAAACAAAATACACTACACAGTACTATAGAATATAGATCATAAACATTAGGTTCGGCAGAGGTTTGTACATCCACATTTCGTCAGTTATCTTTAAGTCCCATGTAATGGAAGGCCAGCCTATTACCTTGAAACATAAATGGAAATAAAACAAACCATAACAGTTAGCTTACATTAAAAAGAACTATCAATGTAATTTCAGAATCACCAAGAAATAACGGTAATAATAGATGAAAAATAATCATCTACGTTCAAGCAAAATTTATTTTTTATCAATGGCACTGGTCCATGCATATCTAATTACAGATTATTTTTGAAGATTTCAATTTCATGCTCTTTTTATAAAGGAGATCAAACAGAATTTGCAGTATATAGGTAGGTACTACATAGTTACGCACTCTACCTTGTCTATGCCAGTGTCACGGTTTGAAATTTAGCGAAAAATTTTGGGAGGAAGCCCCGGGCAAAAAAAATGTCTCCTCAACTCTAGTTACGTTTGGCAATGTTCGGCTTATGTTTTGAACTGTTTTAGTTAGATATGGAGCATTATTTTTTGCTTAAAGTAAGTATAGGTGCCTTTTGGCTTGTTTTTCGCCAGCCGCTATTATTTCCAACGGTTCCTCTTCCGTTGCGGGTGGTCTTTTCTCCATAGAAACGCTCTCGCCTGTTTTCTTTCTGGTTGATGACCATAAAGTAATGATTTTTTACAGAAAAATAAATATTAAAAACTTGTATGTCCCTATGTTTTCCTTTTTGATGATACATTATTTTTATAAGAACTGGAATCCTCAAAAAATGTCGATTTAAACCGCTGTCAACATAGGCTTAGTGTACAAATTTGACAACTATTAATGAAAAAAGAAAAACATAGGGACACAGTATATATCCTTCTAATTCAGTTTATGAAATATCTTTTAAATTGGTCCAATATTGGAGGAGGAAATAGGCGAGAGCCAAACCTCGAATTACGACTTTTTACTTAGGGTTTTTCAAAAGTCTCTCCGAACCCATTTCCTCTTAAGTTTCTTTCGTATCCATACATTTTTGGTGTTCCACTCTGCAGTGATTTCTCAACCGTAATCTTGACTTGGTCTTTGCCTAGGAGTGGGATAGTGAAGGTTAGTACAAAATCTTGTCTTTCTTGCTAAATAGCAACTGGATAAGTTACATTTTTATTCCCAGATCTGCGTAGAACCCTAACAAAACGTTTCGAATTATCAATTCATTCGAGTTTCGGTAACCGGCAATAAATAGGGCTCCCGACAGACGAAAAGCCCGGTACATGACATAAATACTACTCCCCAACATCCATGAATGTCGTAACCCTCACAGCTCTACAATCGAATACCAATCCTATCTTCTGGAGAGCAGAGTTGAAATTCCAGTGTGGTAGAATCAGGAGGTACGTAAAGGGTATCAAGTAACCGACTTCAAAGACAATGGTATATCGCTTTTGGAGACAAGCGAAGGTGACAGCTTCGGTTTCGGGTTTTAATTTGCGAAATTTTGTGTACAATGGACAAAGAATCGTGAATGGGTGACGTTGACTGATGAAGGGCTTGAAAAGACTAGATTTCCAGAAATTCTGGTGATAAATATAGTTATCTGACATGAAATACTGAAGTGATCAATGATTGCTTTGTTTAGTCCATACTAATATTATAAATTCGAAAGTAATTCTGTCTGTCTCTCTGTCTGTATGTTACCTTTTCCCGCCTAAACCGCTGAACCGATTTGGATGAAATTTGGTATAGAGATAGCTGGAGTCCCGGGAAAGAACACTGGATACTTTTTATCCCGATATTCCCACGGGATCGAGACTTATGCTATTATACTATATCATTAAATCCTGAGCTACAGGAAAACATTAAAGTAATACTGTTTAGTCTTAAGGAGAGAGGAGGCCTGTGTCCCAGCAGTGGGAACATTATAGGCTGATTATGTTATGTTATATATTTTATTGTATAGAAAATAAACAGTTCATTTATCAAATTAAATTTCATTCGAAAACATCCATCGGTTTCTTACTAAACTTCAACTATATCCGACGACCCTGGTTACTTATCTACTTTGGTGACTGTACTAAAATCTCAAAAGGATTCGTAAATCGGAAAAACCAAATTCCTTTTCAAGTAAAATAAAATTCGCTTCCCATATTTAGCACTTTATAGACATTCCGATGTATTGTCGAGAACGCGAATCGTTTGTTCGTCGATTTGCATAAAAACTAACTTATCGTGATAATAAAAATGTTAAGAAGCCGCAACTATTTTGTTTTATCAGCAAGCTATGATTATTTATAAATGATTTTAACCTTTGTTTTATTATATTTTGAAACTTGATATACCTTTATATATTTTTGGCTTTTAGGTATATTGAAGTAGGCGTTTCCAAAGTTTAATACTTTTGTTATTCTGAATTAATGAAGGCAATAAAATAATAGGTCATCATCTGCCTAGCCTTTTCCCAACTATGTTGGTGTCGGCTTCCAGTCTAACTGGATGCAGCTGAATACCAGTATTTTACATGGAGCGACTGCCTATCTGACCTCCACAACCCAGTTACTGGGTAATACGATACCCCTTAATAAGACTGGTTGTCAGACTTTCGGGCTTCTGACTACCCGTAACGACTGTCAAAGATGCTTGAATGACAGCCGGAACCAACAGCTTAACGTGCTTTCCCTGCACGCACGGATCTCGGTATATAAAGATGGTCACCCATCCACAGACCAACCGCGGCTAGCGTGGCTTAAACTTATTGATCGACCCGTGTGGCTGTTATCATTTAGCCACGGGAATAATAGGTATCAGAGAAAAAAAGGTCCATATATTTATAGTTTTCCTTGATCCCTAAACTAAATAAACGTAATATTATTCATGGCATTTGTTTTGGTGACTGTACCAACGAGTAGCGTATCATCAGAGGGGTAATTCTCGTAATTTTGAGAACGTTCACAGTCTGATCTCAGTCTCATTCTGTCAGAAATACCTTTAATTTCCCTACATTTTGACAAGTTTTTGACATTTGTATGTCGCTGAGATGAGACTGCGACTAGGTTTTGAACATTGGCCATTAGATCGCGGATGTCAATACATATTTGGTTTAAATTATTTTATTCGGTACTAAGCTGTGTTTGTGTTCTTTGTAATAATACCGTAAGTTCCCTGGATGAAGACAAATCTCTTTGTACTTTCGCTTTGAAGGGAATTAGTAAGAGATATCAAAGGAATTGAAAAAAAAAATTATCAAAAGCGGACTGCTCTGTAAAAAGTTATGCGCAATCATACATACAAAAAAAAAAATTAAAATTATATACGCGTCGACTTGATAACCTCCTCCGTTTTTTCGTCGGTTAAAAAGGACAAAATAACAGGGGGATTCCAAGCAATTACTGTGTATATCATAATTATCATCCACATAAATTGAAACAAAAGTATTTTCTTTTCCAAGGCTTCCATTACTCATTATTTTGACACTGTTTGTATAATAAGATCAAGGGAGGACTGAAATGATACGGTGTTTATTTATAGTGTAACGTACCTTAAAATAAGGAGTAGCATGTCTCCTATCATCCCCTCAACCTGGTGATATCCACTCCACACCACCAAACAAAGAATCACCACACGCTACAAAAAGGAATTAAATTCATAAAAATGCTTTATCACACCCCATTACGGAACAATAACTGGAATCCTGCACAAAAACAAAAAAAAAAAAACAGCCAAGTCCCCTCTTACATAACGCATATGTGGTACGGTCAGCACAATAAGTAGCCAACATTTATTCAGAATGCCGGGCGAGGCAGGAATTATCTGGCCGAGTATCAAAAAAGGCCGACCCAACTTAAGGAATAAAAAAAAGACATAAAACCCGACAAGAAGTTATGATACTACCAAATACGCGGGTAAAAACTCGATTCTATATACTGTTGTAAGTCCTACAGTGGATTCCGATCCAATTATCTGGTTTTCGGTCGGCGCGGATTGCATTCGTTGCGAAATAATTTTGTCTACTCACTGTTTTGCTGTCTGTACTTAGATATTATTGCTCTGTTGTTTTCGACATTTGGCTGGTTTTTTGTTGCAGTGGTTTAGATAAGTATTGTTATATTTTCAGTTAATTGAATATTATATTAAACTTGCTACTGCCCGCGACTTCGTCCGCGTGAAATTTCACCCTCCCCCATTCACCCTCTTAGGGGTGGAATTTCGAAAAACCCTTTATTAGTGGACACCTACTCTTCACAAAGAACACACCCTCCAAATTTCATGTCTTTAGGACCAGCGGTTTAGGCTGTGCGTTAATATATCAGTCAGTCAGGACTTTGAATTTTATATAATAAGATTTTATAATAAGATATATTTTGATTCTTCCGGGAGCAATTAGGTTTGGTGAGAAAAAGTCGAGAACTTTACAAGTAAATGTATCTAGGATATAGGCCGTAGAAAGATTACAATATAATTGGCATTAGACGATAAAACATTTTATGTAACAGAAAGCGATCGTCCGTTCTTGGCAATCGTGAAAACTAATCTACTTTAGTTCTTTTAGCAGCTTAAAATGCTTTACTTCAGCATTTAACGACAAAATTTTTAATTAACTTAAAATCTTTTCAATTCGTAATGCAATCATTCGCTTCTTATTCACGCAATCGTACGAATGGAAAATGAAGAACAAAAGTAGTAAGAATATATATAACGTTATATAAAGTTACTAGCAGCGCCCCGTGGTTTCACCCGCATAAGTTTCGATCCCGTGGGAATGTCGAAATAAAAACTATCTTATGTCCTTTCCCGGTACTCAAACTATCTCTATACCAAATTTCATTTAAATCGGTTCAGCGGTTTAAGCATGAAGAGGTAACAAACAGACAGATACACTTTCGCATTTATAATATTAGTATGGATTTATTGGATACTAGCAGCGCCTCATGGTTTCACCCACATTTATGTGTCGATCCCGTGGGAATATCGGGATAAAAACCATCCTGTCCTTTCCTGGTACTCAAACTATCTCTAAAGCACATTTCATCTAAATCGGTTCAGCGGTTTAAGCGTGAAGAGGTAAAATAGACAAACACGCTTTCGCATTTATAATATTAGTATGAATTGAAAATTAGATACTTGGATGATACCTTAATAAACAAGAAAAAAGCTGATAGATTTGCCGTCTTGATTAATAAATTAGTACCAGTGACCCGTCTCTGCTTCGCACTGTGTTCACGACTTTACAAAATATGACACCTATTAAAATATTATAGGTATGAGTACAGATAAACCCGTGGCTAAATAATAACAGCCGCACAGGTCGATCGATCAGGTTAAGCTACGCTTGCCGCGGTTGGTCTGTGGATGGGTGACCATCTTTACATACTGAGACCCCTCCGTGCCTCGGAAAGCACGTTAAGCCGTTGGTCCCGGCTGTCATTCGTGGATCTTTGACAGTCGTTACGGGTAGTCAGAAGCCCGAAAGTCTGACAACCAGTCTTACCAAGGGGTATCGTATTACCCAGTAACTGGGTTGTGGAGGTCAGATAGGCAGTCGCTCCATGTAAAATACTGGTATTCAGCTGCATCTGGTTAGACTGGAAGCCGACCCCAACATAGTTGGGAAAAGGCTAGGCAGATGATGATGATGAGTATACAGATAAACCTCCCAGATTGAATTCTCTAAATGATGGTTAAAACCGCATCATAGTTGCGTAGTTTTGAAGAACAACGCGGTCACTGACGATCACGAACTGCTAATTATTAATATCTATATATATAAAAGAAAGTCGTGTTAGTTACACCACTTATAACTCAAGAACGGCAGAACAGATTTGGGTGAAAATTGGTAGGGAGGTAGCTTAGAGCCAGGAGACGGACATAAGATACTAAAAAAAAACGGAAAAAAAAAAAAAAAAAAGAATCAGACTTGGAATAACAAAACGCAAATGACAGGGCTAGGAGTAGGCTCGGGGTAGGGCAGGAGTAGGGTAGGAGTAGGGGTAGAGTAGGGTTAGGGTAGGAGTAGGTTAGGGGTACGGTAGGAGTAGGGAAGGGGTAGGGTAGGGGTACGGTAGGAGTAGGGTAGGGGTACAGTAGGAGTAGGGTAGGAGTAGGGTAGGGGTACGGTAGGAGTAGGGTAGGGGTAGGGGTACAGTAGGAGTAGGGAAGGGCTAGGGTAGGAGTAGGGTAGGGGTACGGTAGGGGTAGGGTAGGAGTAGGGGTACGGTAGGAGTAGGTTAGGAGTAGGGTAGGAGTAAGGGGTAGGGAAGGGGTAGGAGAAGGGCAGGGGTAGGATTGGTAGGAGTAGGGTAGGGGGTATTAGTAGGACACCACGCGAACGAAGTCGCGCCGGGCAGCTAGTATTAAATAAATGTAGGTATTAGTATATCATTTATACAAAATTCAAAGTCCTGACTGACTGATATAATGACTAAACCGCAGGTCCTAGAGACATGAAATTTGGAGGGTGTGTTCTTCGTGAAGTGTATGCATCCTCTAAGAAAGGGATTTTCGAAATTCCACCCCTAAGAGGGTGAATGGGGGGGGGTGCTAGTTTTATATATTTAGCAACTAATAAAGGGCTTTTCTCATATCGAGTCAAACCAAATATCTAATCTATGGCTTACTAGACATCAAAAAAGCACGATGCTATAAGTGCCGTCTTAATTTCAAGTAAAACTTTAGCTTTTCCTTTAAATCCCCTTCATTGAAACCGTTAGCCATATCTTAAGCTAGATTGTAAGTACGAAAAATCACGTTTCGCGTTAGACTGAAGAGCAAAAAGTTTATAGAAGCTCACATACAACCAATTAGCAACAAAAAAGCGATTTGTCGTTTTAACTAAACACAAAACACCTCATTATACTAATTAGCAAGAAAAAAACTAAAGAAGAGACGTCGATCAGTGTGGACAATTCCGGGTAGCCCCGGTAGTCTTAGATGTAGGGTTGGCGACGATTACTTGTTGAACATTGTTAAATGTTATATAGATTTTACAATATTTAACACAATTAACTATTTATACTTGGTACTAAATTAAATGACTAACTAACTAACAATACAAATAAGTCGAAAACATCAGAACACTTAAGAGTTGAAGTACCCCATTGCTGTTATCCGAAAACGTAGACTGGCAGCATTGCCAGTGTTGAATTAATTATAGAAATTACATACATAAGGTGCTTTGTAGAAACAATGATACAAGAAGGTTTATACTAAAAGAAAAGGGATGGCCCTAACAAAAGCCAGAAAAAGTGCAACCCATCCTAGTTCGCTTCGCAAACATGATTTGCAATTAATTTTATGAGAACATAACTCTCCTATACAGCTTCTGCCATGTCGGCACGAGCCATAGATCAATAGCTCATATTATGGCAAAAATATTACCTAGTAAGCAAGTTTTCCGGCTCTAAAAAACATGCACTGGACGAACATTAAGGGCGAGATTAATAAACGTTACTTAGCACGTGCACGTCCTGTCATTGTTACACAACTGTCAAACTACAAGTGCAAGATAGAGACGGGAACATTTCGTTTGGCCGAAACCTCGTCAGGACGAACTTAACTGCAAATCCTCGTGAAAGCAATTCTTGTTAGGTCTAACAAAAATTGGTTTCACGAGGATTCGAGGCATTATGCTGAAATGATGAGACTCCACAATCATTTCAGCAAAATGCCAATATGTAATTATACCAAAATAACCTAAAAAATGTTTTTCTCTAATTCCAAAAGTCCTGTCACTAAACTGTCCTCACCTACCAGCCCTGCAGTTTCAAGCACCATCAAGATATCCCCGTGGCTTGCTAATGAAAAGAACTTGGTTCCCTTTATTAAGTCTAATGTATTCAACTGATCGTTTAGAGGATTGCGAGCCAAATGTCAGTGTGTGTTTACTTTGTTACCCGGCATTTGTTGATGACTTCTAAGTTCTAATGTACGTTTATAAGGGACATTGGTGGTAATTGAATTGTACGGGTGTGTAGAAGTTGCGTTTTTGAAATATATGTTTTGGGTTTGCAATTTTTGAGTAATCCGTCTTTATCAGCATTTGGACTGTATTAATTCAATTGTCATTGTTCTTTATAGAAATCCTTTATGACCGATTTCCAAAATTTACGGACCATTATTGGTCATAATTAATATTCTTGTATCATTATCAATAATGAAGCAAAGACCTCATAGTTTTGCATAGTAGACCCACCCATATGTGGAGGTAGCTATCACAAGTAAAATTAGCTTACGAATCAATTTATATGCCCATGATAAAGTGCTACCATTGGTAAGCAAAACGATTTGCTTTTGTTTATAGGAACCGATTCGTTTTTGTTTTCTTGTTTGTTTTACCTTTAGTATCAAAAACAGCTTTATTCAGCTTTTCTTTTCGGTTTGTAAAGCTGCTGCTTTAGTTCATTAAAAGTATTTTAACCAACCCAAAAGATGCTTCTATTTTTCCATTGACAACTAATTCAGCTTTTACTCCTTCAAATAAAAAGTCAGAAAACCAAAAAAGTATGGCTATTTTGGTATCTACAAAGAATTCAAACTTCCACAAGATGTTCTAAATTTGTTCTCCATATTTTATTACTCGCCGTCTTCCATAACTTATCCCTTAAAAAAAACTAGTACGCAATGGAAATCGAACGAATAAAATGTGCAACAAGTATATGAACAACATTCCACCACCGTCAATCTTACTTTTATGGTGTTTAGCAGTCCAGTGGCGAACCCCATAGGCCTAGAAAGGTTAGCACCATAATAAATCTTGATTTTATGGCGCCTGCAATGACTCCTGAATTCAACCTTTTATATCAAAGATTGTGCATTGATCTTCCATAAAAGTACAAAGTGAAATAAGACAGTTTAAGAGTTTAGTTTTTTAAATAAATATAATTTGTTGTATTACATTTTTTATGGTGTTTTATTAGTAAGTGGATGGGTAGAGGAGTCTCCTTGTGTGCTAATATCGACGATGTGATCCCAAATTCGCCTAGCAGGGGTTGTGGGAATAGATAAATTGGTGGTCGCCTTTATGTATATGTTTGGGAGAGGTTGTTTCCATAATACATAAGTCCTTGTAAATCACTGTCTAGTACGTCTTCTTCTTTCGTGTGGTACCTGTTAGTACTTGAACAGCACTCCTTGCAGTCACATTGACATCGCCCGTTGTGTAGGAGTTCCCTTGCGCACAAACTTGCATGGATTCTCAATAAATAATCCCTTAATCAATTCTAACGATAAATCTACGAATGCTCCATTACCCCAGAAGCCCACACTTAATTAAAAACTACGCCTTCTTCATAGAATTCCGTTTTACAAAAACTTCAATCCTAAACCCCTAATAGGTACACAGCAATGCCGTTTTATCACGTTAACAAATTGTGATCGTCGCCGTCTCCTGCGCAGCGGTGCCATTGGTCGGCAAAAACTCGCGCATGCGCGGTAGCCGACCCATTAGTCCGTCATTACAACCTGTATCTATTGGGTAAATTACACGTTACTTTTCGGCAAGTCATTTTAATGTTTAGTTGTTATTTCCTGGTACTTATTTATGATTTAGTTTTGTTAGTAGGATTGTGACGTAGCCGGTTTGAACTTATAATTTGCGGAAATCGTCGAAGGTAGGTACTTGAAAGCAATTATTTCCGGTAAGGTACTTAATGTAATACATCCCGTGCTGATATCGGCTACGGTGACTGTTTTTTAGTTAATGCAGGAAGATGATGAGATATCTAAGTATTTTTTGCACCCGAAGAAACTCAATATGAATCTGTAGCAGTATCTACAACGCCACATGCGAACAACGCCTCATACTGACGTGACGTCAGGCAAAATTCTGCATCTCGCAAGCAGAGTTTACCGCGCAACTAGCATAGATACAACGGCCTGACATGAATCATCGGACAGTTGCCCGCCAGACACAACAACCGTCTGGTCGGAGGATTCTCCCTTTTCTATGGAGTATGAGTGAACTTTACACACTTCTATAGATCCTTCGTTGAATGAATTTTTTACTTCCTAGTGGATCTTGTCGTATACAGGGTGGAAGGGATATCAACGCGCAAACTCTAAATAAATAAATCATAAATCTATTATTAAGTTCTAACCTATGTTTACATATTATTATACTGCTGTTTGTTGTAACGAAATAAATAAATTAATTCCGTACATGATTATTGACCCGCCTGCGGTAAAATTTTTCGTTGGTTATCAAAAAATGATCTGCTGTTTCATAGAAAATTGCAATAGGTATCTCATCTGCCTAGCCTTTTCTCAACTATGTTGGGGTCGGCTTCCAGTCTAACCGGATGCAGCTGAATACTAGTATTTTACATGAAGCAACTGCCTATCTGACCTCCACAACCCAGTTACTGGGTAATATGATACCCCTTGGTAAGACTGGTTGTCAGACTTTCGGGCTTCTGACTACCCGTAACGACTGTCAAAGATCCACGAATGACAGCCAGGACCAACGGCTTAACGTGATTTCCTAGGCACGGAGGAGTCTCGGTATGTAAAGATGGTCACCCATCCACAGACCAACCGCGGCAAGCGTAGCTTAACCTGATCGACCGACCTGTGCGGCTGTTATTATTTAGCCCAATAGCCAATAGATATCTACGCGGTCTTAATAAATGGATCAATTTCGTTTTTTTAATAACCAACGAAATATTTCTACACTAACGGGTTTAGAACCATGTGCAGGATTCATGATTACAGTTTGCGCGTGGATGTCCCTCTTACTCTGTTTAGTAGCAACATTGTATAGTTCAAAGGTGGGCAGTCTTTACTTTGTTATGGGCTATATCTGCCAGTAGGCTTTTATTACTTAAAGATAAAGTAGTTACTTGATAGCTTTTTAAGCTTTCATGTAATTTTGCATAATATTAACGTGGCTAAGTAATAACAGACGCACGGATCGTTCGATCAGGTTAAGCTACTCTTGACGCGGTTGGTCCGTGGAAGGGTGACCATCTTTACATACCAAGACCCCTCCGTGCCTCGGAAAGCACGTTAAGTCGTTGGTCCCGGCTGTCATTCGTGGAACTTTGACAGTCGTTACGGGTCGTCAGAAGCCCGAAAATCTGACAACCAGTCTTACCATGGGGTATTACACAGTAACTGGGTTGTGGAGGTCAGATGCAGTCGCTCCATGTAAAATACTGGTATTCAGCTGCATCCGGTTAGTCTGGAAGCCGACCACAACATAGTTGGGAAAAGGCTAGGCAGATGATGACGCTGTTTTTATATAACTCTATTGGTTTACGCGGCGCACGCTAGTGAGGCTCACAGTTGGTATTATTTTTTTTCTGACATCTTCAACAATCATCGTCATCAGACAGGAATAAATCCATATTTCACCCAATTTACACAAAATCACTGAATAAATCGGCCTTCGCTTGGAATATTTTCAATACCAAAATGTTTTTGTCAATTAAAATAAAACCAGTAACACAAGAAGCCAGAAAATACCAGCCTTATAAAAACGTTATTTAAATTAAAACCGAAACGAACTTTACAACCAATCCGTATCAATTCCGTTGTATCTGTGTTCAGAGATTACGTGTACCGCAAACATTTTTATTAATATTCCAAGAATTTGGGTTGTATGTTTGTAATTTCCTTTGGTAAAACCTTGTACACACTGGCGACGCAACAACAAAAAAAAAGTAAAGGTATAGCGCCTCAATGTGCCGACGAAAATACTACGCGAGTTGGTACAAAATAATCGTTCCTGGTCACTGTTCCAGGTACAGCACAGCCAGCACATCAAGCTACCCGAAACTGTCAAATTTTCCCAATCAACTTTGAACCTTATGCTTTAACAATAAAGTGGAAAATATATTAAAGAATTGTAGTAGCTTGATGTGCTGGCGTCTGTACTTCAAAGATAAAGTTGAAAATCTATTAAAGAAATTTGACAGATTGTAGTAGCTTGATGTGCTGGCGTCTGTACATTCTTCTATTTGGCATGCAAACATTTGTACTATAACACTAGTACATGGTGGCAGGGACATCGATCTGTTACCATGGCTGATTATTTTTTTAATAACCGAGGAAATATTTGAACGTAAGGAGGTCCAGAATTTGATGATACTGAATCCATGGTAACAGAACCCTAATTGCGTAACACACTATCAATCTCAATCTGAATCATTTTGAAGGATATTGCTAATCCATTGCTTCATATTATTTGAAAAAATGTGTCTGCTCAACAACGTACGAGCAATGAATGTTGTTGAATTGTCAAAATGAAACCCATTGCTACTGATAGTGTGTTACGCAATTACCCCGTAGGTTGTGCGTCGATGTCCCCGCCACACTGTATACAATATCTAATTTGACATAAAAAAAAAATATATATTTTGGTTTAAATTTTCAATTCAACAATCTAGTATATCTAAAGGCGCTTTGCAGTTGGAGCAACTTTAGTTGAGGTTGAGTTTTGAAGGTGCCAGCTGCTAAGATGTATGTAAACAGCTAGTTGCCAGTTGCTGCAATAGTTTCTCCATCTGCAAAGCGCCTAAAGCTACCTATACATATAATGGACAAAGCTTTAGTTTCAAGAACATTTTTACAAGCCCACAATCGGGCAAATTAATGTTACCGATTACAAGTTCGATGAGGCGATATCATTACTTGAACTTTTATTGCTAACAATAAATTTATTTTACGGACACTTTTTATGATTGCGAAAAAAGGGGAAATGTAATTAACGGTTTCGGTTAAAGGCCGCCGAAACAGTTATTTGTAATTAGGGACTACAAATTAAGTCTGGCTTTTATTGTCTATTAATGTATGAACTTTAATGCAGCATGTTATTTCCTGTGGCGATCGGCTTATTTTAATGTATTTGAAAGTGACTAAGGGCTGACTAATTCAGTTTAATTCAATCATTTAATTCGGAAATAATCCATATTGTATTATTTAGAACTCACAAACTATGTTAGTGTCAAAATCAAAATTAAAATTAAAATCAATATTCAAATCACAATCAAAATTAACTTAAAATTAAATCAAAATCAAATCAATTAAATCAAAGTTATATTAAAATTAAATCAAAATTAACTTAAAATTAAATCAATTAAATCAAAATCAAATAAAAAAAAACAAAATTACATTAAAAATAAACTAAAACATGAATAATGCAGCACTTTCGGCTTTCTCGGTTTTATTCTGTATTGATAGCGTGATTATTGGGATTCGTCCCAAGAGTCAGAGTAGGTTTAAGAGTTTTTCAGTCTGTAGCCACCCATATACAGGGTGATGATGGGGCTTAGCCAATCTGTGGGGTAATTGCGTAACACACTAACAGTAGCAATGGCTTTAATTTTGACAGTTCAACAACATTAATTGCGTTATTTACGTTGTTGAGCAGACAAATTTTTCGAACACATGAAGCCAGCAATATCCTTCAAAATGATTAAGATTGTGACTGATAGTGTGTTACGCAATTAGGGCGCTGTTTACTAAGCATGGTGATTTTAGAGGTTTGGTTTTTTTGAGGTTTTGATGGGAGGTTTTTCGGCTGTTTGAGAGGCCCATGTTCAACAGGAGCCTTGAAGCTTATGTAGAGTCACTTGGTCAGTATATATAGAAGGCGATAGATTTTTCAACATGATCTATTATGAAGAGTCATGTAGGTAAGTACTGCGTCTGACTAAATATCAGATCAGCCTATTACGTTCAACAGGACATAAGCTGTTCCCTATTGCTTGAAATCACAATGTTCTGCCAATGAGTTGATATTTTTGTGTTGTTGATAACCAGCCCTCACAGGTTTCTGAGCAAACCAGAAACATTCGCACTCATTAGAGTGCATGATCATTTATAACTTTCTCTGGTTGACTTTTACGACGTTTTCAAGATAAGTAGCAATAACTTTAATGGTATTTTTATTTCCATTTTTCAAATCAAATCAAATCATTTATTTGCTTAATACAGGTAGGTATAAACAGATGTTACAAATATATATAAAGTACACTGTATCATTACCTAATAAGGTGTCCAAATATTTATTTTATTATTAATCTTATTCAAAAATTATTATAATCAAAATAAAAAAATAAAAGGAAAGTCGGAATACTATCAAAAGTTTAAATTAAGAATAAAAATTGTCAGATGGATTATAGATTTTAGCATTGATATCTTTGGTGAAGAATCAAGTTACATAAAATCCTAAAATTGAAAATCCAAGAAAAATACTGTCCCACCTGGGGATCGATATCGGGACTTTAAACTGTCATACCAAAATCTGACAAAAAAAAAAACAGTGGCACTCCGCCGACAGAAGTGAAAACAAAACACAAACATGAATACTTTGCCATCAATCACTGACATATCGGATATACATTAAAACCGAGTACATCCCGAGGACAGCCGAACACATCCGAAGCGGTGTCGGTTACGGTAACAGTGGCACGAATTCAATGGTTTTTTCCCTTCTCAAACAATGCCCAACGCGCCTAAAGAAGTTTTCACGTCAAAAATATCTAGCATGACCACCACCACCCACTCCTGAGCAAAGGCTTCCCTTCACACTTTCCATAGTTTGCGGCTCCACGCTTCATAACAACATTAATACATGTAACTGTTACCAATGGTAAAGGAAAACATCTTTAAGAAGCCGGCATGTTCTAGAGCCAAACATTTCGAAGATAAGCGACATCTACCGCACTGGGCCCGCGTGGTGGATTATGGCCTACTCCATTTCACAGAGAGAAGGCCTGTGATCCAGTGGGAACATTATAGGCTGATTTAATATATGCTAAACTGTTACCAAGAGGATTGACCCCATGACCCTTACTACAGAAAACTCCCTCATTTCGTTACACTTTATTATATTCCCCTTTATTCCCTAGAAACCAACCTATTATTACCACAAACACAATACAATATCTGAGCAACTGCGAGCGAGACCTTTATTTCAAACGAATGTGTCTAATTAGTATTGTTTTAGTTCATAACAAATTAAAGAAACTTAATGAACAATGAACATTAACAGCCGTGGCAAATAATAACCTGCGCCTGCGCTTCGTACCTTTGGTACTTGCTCTATAAACCTTGCAAAGCATTGGGGCCGCGAGAAACGCGGGTAGTAACACAAGACTTGTAGTGCTGCAATGCAACTCAAATGTCCTTTAGCTATTTCATATGATGCCGTCTCTCATATCGGCAAGAATTCGCAATTAACCTGATAAATGAGCCAGTCAATAGGCTCGAATTAGGACTGATCACCACTTTATGACGTCATTGAAACTATTTGACGTTGTAAAGGCATAATGCAAAGATTTTTTAACAAAAACACTACAGTTGCCTGACTTTCGAAATTAAAGTTTTTTTTTTCACTTTGTAGTGTTTTTTTTTTGTATAAAAGTTTTAATTTTTCGCACATCAGTGCAAAGTGGGAAAGTACGTATTTTTGAAGCTAACTTAAAAACGACCCAAGTAAATTTTATTAAAAAAATATGGGACAACTGCGCAAGCTTCTTCTACCAAATGAAAAAATAATTTATAAAATTAGTCCACAATTGACGGAGAAATCGGCGAACAAACCCCCTCCTTTTTTGAAGACGGTTAAAAAGAAAACAATTTCCCTTTTTTTGCCATAAATAGCTGAACATTTTTATACCTTTCTCAACTTGAGACTCTCAAGTTCCATGCAACTTTCATGATCAATAGGCACCTACCTACTTAATCCAATACCAGTCTAAAAGGGTCTCTTATAAGACTGTTTTAAAAACCAAAAGTAGAGCGGAAGTCAATAATGAGCAATAAAAACAAAATAATGTTTAGCAATTAAAAGTAAAGAGCACATCCATTCTTCGTGTAAATCTCGCCGTTAACACGTTTATTATCGCTGTATATCAGCCCATAATTAAGCTGTGATTAATCCCCTTAAAATAGCAATAGTAAAACTGGAAGGAGACTTTTTAATGTCTATAATAAAGTATTTTCAACATTAGTAGGGTTAGACGTCGATAAGAACCGATTAAAATTCAAAATTGATTGGTTACACATCGATACTGGATAGCTAACGATGACGGCGCATCAACAAACGCAGTCTAGTTTTGTTACGAGGTAACTGGGATCATAGAAACTCAAAAAGGTCGGTTAAGAGTACTGGCTGGTGATAGTCACTCTAGCAGAGCGTCGCATCGATGGTGGCGTGGCGGCTGTCTTCTGATGAGAGATGATGTCAGGGGGACGCTATCGTACCACGTCCACTACGAACTGCTATATTCCCTCACGATGCTGATGATACAGAAGCTGCTGAAGCTCTTAAAAAAAATATCTTTGAAATATTATAGGTATAGCTCCGGTAACATCTCATTATCTGCCTAGCCTTATCCCAACTATGTTGGGGTCGGCTTCCAGTCTAACCGGATGCAGCTGAGTGTATCAGTATTTTACATGGAGCGACTGCCTATCTGACCTCCACAACCCAGTTACTGGGTAATACGAAACCCCTTGGTAAGACTGGTTGTCAGACTTTCGGGCTTCTGACGACCTGTAACTACTGTCAAAGAGCCACAATGACAGCCGGGACCAACGGCTTAACGTGCTTTCCGAGGCCCGGAGGGGTCTTGGTATGTAAATATGGTCACCCATCCACGTACCAACCGCGGCAAGCGTAGCTCAACCTGATCGATAGACCCGTGCAGCTGTTATTATATGCATTCGGATAAAAATATATCGATAAAAGAACAACACTAGGGTGCCAATAAACTCGCGATAATATAAATAAATCTTAACAAAATATCGATTATCGCCGCTCTCATAGCCGCAACCTAATAAATAATAAACAATTTCTTACAATAGAAAAAACGAAAAACGGAGAATGTCAACAAAGCCTACTGAGACCGACTTCGAATTAAAATAACTATGCGCCTTTTCCCACCGTTATTTTAAAGCGACAAGGTTTACTTTCATTTGATCCGGTAGCAAATAAAGTTAGCACTCGTAAACCTTACTGCATCAGCCGAAGCTGTGTTGCAGTTTTAAAAATATTTTCTCTTAAAAGTAATTTGTTTGTTGGTTTGAGAAACTATTTCAAGAATTCAACACAATTTATTTAAAGTTTTTTACTTTATTGTTTTTCGTTTGAAATGTATACTTTGATATTTGGAATAAAATCTAACTAAGGAACAAATATTATTTTCTATGTTGTAGTAAGTTTCAGAAGAAATCTATAATAATGGGTCATTTGTAGAAATGTTTATAACGAGCGAGTAATATTAATATCGAGCTAATAACGGCAAAAAAATTACGTTTGTTGTATGGGAGCCCCCTTAAATATTTATTTTATTCTGTTTTTAGTATTTTTTGTTATAGCGGTAACAGAAATACATTATCTGTTAAAATTTCAACTGTCTAGCTATCACGGTTCATAAGATACAGCCTGGTGACAGACAGACAGACAGACGGTCAGTGGAGTCTTAGTAATAGGGTCCCGTTTTTACCCTTTGGGTACGGGACCCTAAAAACTAACCTTGTTTGAAGCTAACTATTGCAAACAACGATGAAGAAGAACAAAATTTAGTCCATCCAGTTTGGATTTTAAAAATCACTAGATGCTTTCTTACTGCTTTTTACATGACACTAAACTTCATTTTGAACCATCAGAGACTAACCCTTCCCTAGGTGATTTAAGAGATTAGGTCACAGGCTATGCTATCCATCCCAGTCAACAAACGTAGCGGTGCGAACTTCAGGTTGTTGTTACACTTAGTTACATATAATTTACTTGTATAGTAATCTGTGGAAACTGTTTCTGGATTGTGTTGAACTAATTTTATACTTATGTTTGTTATTGCATCTGTTTGTTTCCCAAATAAAATAAACATTTTACGTAACCCTCTCAATCCGCCATTTAACCCAACAAAGATCAAATCTTCCACATAAGATCCTTTTACCAATTACTCCCGAATCCGAGCCAAGATGAATATTCTTTGATACCGTTAAAACCCCTACTCTAACCCCTAGATGGGATCTAAATAGGATTTAAATAGGCTGAGGTCTTGTAGATGTCGCATTAGAGCCGAACGATACATGTTCTTGGCCTGCGATGGTGTGCATTCCCTAGAATTTCCAATTACAGCCTTATTGGGCCATTGGCTATTGTAAGGCGCGCTGGTAGGCTGGGTACGGAGGGTGCGATTTTTAGACGCGATGCACCTGATGCAATTTCTGAAGGATTTAATGTGAAAAGAGATGCAAGTTGTCAATGCTCTGAATTGATTTTGAATGATTGCAAGCTAATCGCAGTTTTATTGCTGATTTTCTGTATCCTGATTTAGTTTAAGGTTGCAGAGATAAAGTACAAAGGATTCCTAATGGGGAGACTGCGTTGGTTGTTTTTATTACACACATAATTACTTAGGTGCTAATTGATTTGAATTTGTCTTGAGGAATCTTGTCTCAACGTTCAGTGTCAGAAGCCCTGAGAAAACTAGATTTCCATATGACCTACTTCGTTCATGTCTCAAACACCTGAGCATTTACTTTCTATCAAATGGCATTTCATATATGCAAGTACCGTATACCCATTAAAGCAGTCACATTTATAGCAGAATATGAAACGAATAGTTGCATTGCGAATTTGCGATTAGTCGCAGATATGAACGCAGCCTAACTTTCAGATCGCCATTCAATGAAAGGGATAAAGTATTAGTTGGGAACTGATTAAATCTTGTTTTAGTATTAAAGTTTAGGAATTAAGACTGGTATACACCATCAGGTAAGATACAAGTCGATTAAACGAAACATTTATTACTTGAAGACAATAAAAAGAAGCACACTTTAATTATAATGTCTTTTTGTTAATCTTTTAAACATGTTTTATTGGTGTACGGGGTGTACGTTAGTAGTTATTTCTTGTCCTTTTGATTGGTGTGTTGTTAGCAACAGTACTTGAAAATAACTCCTTTCTATTTTACCAAGTTTCCCCGTTACAAACCCACTTAGAAAAGATTGAGTTGAAAATTCTCTTGTGACTGTAATTTTTCTCGCGTAATACTCTTCAAATCAACTATACTTGTTGAAAGTAATAATAAAAAAGCTTTCCCTATAAAGAAGCTTTCTTACTACTAAGGGCCGTTTTTTCAATCTCCAGACAAATTTTATCGGAGGTATAGAATTTTCGCTTTGACAGCTTTTTAACCGACTTCTAAAAAAGGAGGAGGTTCTCAATTCGAATGTTTGTATTTTTTTTTTTTTTTAGGTTTGTTCGCGCATAACTCCGTCGCTTGCCAACCGATTTGAAAAATTCTTTTTTTGTTGGAAAGGGTATACTTCCCAAATGGTCCCATAGTCAACAAGTCGGGATCTGATGATGGGATCTTAGAGAAATCGAGGGCAACCCTCAAATTTTATAGGCTCACTTATTGTTTTTCGCATATTTTATGAAGGATCTTGTGTATTTGCGTATGGTTGTCACCATCTCAGGTAGCTGGGCTGATGATGGAAGGTACAACTCCTTAACAGTAAGAAGTTACTCGAACAGGCAAGGACTGTTTTAGTAAATTGTTTTGATGTTTGATAGGGCATTTGCCACATTTGTTCTCATGATCATCAAGTCATGACCTGATGCTGCAGTCAGGATAGTCTGCAGAGTGCCTAACTCCTCGACAACTAACAGCAGATATATCGTGTTTAGGCTCATTGAAAAGGGTTCGATGTGTGGATAAACGTACTGTTAATGAAGAACACGAGAGAGACCTGATGCTGAAGCCAGGAGCATCAGAAAAAGTACAAACCTTGAAATTACAGCACCGTAGTCGTTTTTGGGATCATTTTAAACGGGACTAAATTTTAAGTTCAATGCAATGTTGACATAAGTCTGGCCTGATGCTGCAGCCAGGATTATCAGCATCTAGTCTAATTAATGAATAAGGTATGCTTCAGAGGTGGTCCCATATAAATTTTATGAACTTTGCTTGGGTAGTTTTGGAATTAGCTTCAACAATACGTTTGTTTTCCACTTAGTTTATATTGATGATGTTTATCTTCCTTCCACTAATATTCACATAGCAAGTAGTGTTATATGAATTTGTATTATGGGGTAGGTACAACTAAAAAGCGAAAAATAAAAACTTTTTTACAAAAAAAAACAACCGACTTCCAAAAAAAAAACACTACAAAGTGAAAAATAACTTTAATTTCGGAAGTCGGTGTCAAAAAAACGAAAATGTGGAACCAACGACACCGACATCCGAAATTAAAGTTATTTTTCACTTTGTAGTGTTTTTTTTTTGGAAGTCGGTTGTTTTTTTGTACAGTAAATACATAATTACGTCAAACTGCCAAATTTGTTCTTCAGATAAAAGTTAGTTGACCATTGAAAAATCAGCCCTTAAACTTATAATTCGTTGTTTTACTCCCGCTTTCCCAATAATATCAGGTACATTATCGTCCGCGATATATCCCCATAAATACCCAAAAAATATCACGTAAAAAGAAAAACCTTACAATACCTGGACCTATTATATCAAGAAGCTTGTCTACTGCTAAAACGTATAATTCTTTTTTGTTTTATTCCCGCTTTCTTTCCTAATAATATCAGCTACATTATCCAGTGGGATATATCCCCAAACACTATCAATTAAAACCTTACAATACCTGGGCCCATATTTCCTACAATCCTTAACCCAGGGCGTGACTCCGTTCCCTCTGGCGGCCCATATTAGGCGTTAGGCAGGGCCCATTTAGCAGCAAGCGACAATTAAGGCCTTCCCTAGTGAGATCACGAGCGTTATTAGCATGTTGGTTTTTGTTTCTCGGTTTTTAGAGTTATGGTGTGCTATGGTATATTCTTAAGGGTCTTTGAATTTTTTTTTTATGGTTATAATTTGACATTCGATTGGATTATTGAAGCTATTTAGATATTCTGTGTATATCTTACTAGTTTGTTGAGTAGTTTAATGGGCAATTTTTTTTATAAAATCAATGTTATTTTTTTCAGAATATTGTGTTAGTAGTTAAAGTGTACCCAACTGCTGACGATTACAGGTTAAATACTTTCGAATGTTTAACATTACAATTTTTTTTTCATCGATTTTTATTACTTTTTTTTCCAAGCTTTTGTTTGTCTCTGCCTGGTAACTGGTAAGAAACGATATCGGTTCTGTGAAAGCTCTTGTTTTTCCTCCACAAAGATATTATCGGAGTTAAAACGAATTCATATAGTAAATCTAAAACTTATGTTTATGCTAAGAGGTGTATAATATAGTGCTTTGTATGCACCTTTGTTCCTTAGCGATTGGCGCAGGGAAGTAAACGCTGTCATCCTTTAGGAATTAGTATTTTATGGGAATTGTATCACTATAGGTATTATACGGAGTTATTTTTAGAGTTGGGAATATTTTGTGAAAGAGACTTTTATTTTTTGTACAGAATATCTTCAGTATGACCAGCGGGATAATTGCATAACACACTATCAGTAGCAATGACTTTCATTTTGACAGTTCAACAACATTCATTGCGTTATTTACGTTGTTGAGCAAACACATTTTTCGAACATATAAAGCAATGGATTAGCAATATCCTTCCAAATGATTCGGATTGAGATTGATACTGTGGAACGCAATTAGGGTGCTGATTAATGAACGTAACCGAAGCAAAAGAAGTATGTAAAGGTGCATCCAGACAATTATTTCAATTTATTCTTTAAATTATTTTTTTTATATCTACGGTTGCCTTAGGCTGAGGCAACCGTAGATATAAAAAAAATTAATTTGCGGCGCATGCCTTGCTCTGTCTGGATGCACCCTTAGGATCGTAGCAGTTGGCGTTTTGTAGTGTTTGCCTATTCCCCATGGGAAGACGGCGAGAGTTGTGTCTGTATGTAATATCTGTTCAATCTATTGATTCTTGTTTCCACCTATTTCGATATTTGCCCAATAGTGTTGAAGTTTCTTGTTCAACAGATTAAAATCCATACTAATATTATAAATGCGGCAGTGTGTCAGTCTGTCTGTTACCTCTTCACGCTTAAACCGCTGAACCGATTTAGATGAAATTTGGTATAGAGATAGTTTGAGTCCCGGGACCTTTCCCGGGACTCAAAATATTTATTCTTATGTCCTTACATAGGATATTTTTAACCCCATAATCCCACGGGAAACTTATGCGGGTGAAACCGCAGGGCGCTGCTAGTAGAGACATAAAATAGGTACATAATCAACCTATAATGTTCCCACTGCTGGCACATAGGCCTCCTCACTTCGAGAGAGAGTGGGCAGTAATCCACCATGCGGGCCCAGTGCGGGTCAGTAGATGTCACATGTCTTCGAATTTTTGGTTCTAGAACATGCCGGTTTCCTCACGATGTTAAATGTAAATAGAGCGCCTATGTAATAAACGGCGACCAGTCATCCCTTTTGATGTTTCTCATATTACGTCAAGAGTAAGGACATCAGCATTTTTGATTAGCAATAAAACCTTATTGCAATCATCAATCGTTTCGCCGAGAGACCAGATTTATTGGTCTACCATAACAATTATCACGACTGTCTGTTGATTAGGGTGTTTTCATTCTACAATAATTGTTAATAGGTTTGTACACTATACTTCAATCTCATTCGTACTTATTCTAAATGTCATCCTCAGTGTGTATAATGGCTGGTCGTTTCCTTCAACATAAGCAATGACTTCGCATCGTAAAGCCAGTCTCCAATTAACATGAATAAATTTTTATTACATATAATTCAATTGCTTCTTGCATTGAAGATAAAAATAGCTTAACTGGCGCGAGCAATTTCATAGGTACGTTATTATTGCAAAAATTATATATTTTTATGATTATTGTTTTGTGTTTTAGTGAAATAAATAGATATTTATGTTTTAATTTGTGCTGTAAACTGATTGTTTATAGTTTTTGAGTATCATTAGTTTTCATGGCAGTATTTTTCACAGAAATTACTGTTAATGACGGAAGATATAAAGTTTTACAAAGTGTATCTATCATTTAGTCGGTTGTTCTAAAAAATAATTTACATTCGGAATGTAGGTGTTATATCATAGGATCATTTTTGTTACATTGGAATGAAATCTATCTAAATAAATCAATTACGTATATATTAATAAATTTTTATATGTACAGTCACCAAAAGTGATAAGTAACCAGGTTCGTCGGATATAGTTGAAGTTGAGTAAGAAACCGATGGATGTTTTCGAATGAAATTTCTGAGATGTCAAAGTAAAAGGGGATGAGTCAATAAACACAACTTTTCATCAGGAACGAATAAAGAAAACGTTCTTTGTTTTCAAAAGATAAATGTATTTTAATTAAGAATATAAAAATAATTATTAATTAAAATACATTTATCTTAAACAATTCTTAATTAAAATACATTTATCTAAAACAATTCTTAATTAAAATACACTTATCTAAAACAATTCTTAATTAAAATACACTTATCTAAAACAATTCTAATTAAAATACATTTATCTAAAACAATTCTTAATTAAAATACATTTATCTAAAACAATTCTTAATTAAAATACATTTATCTTTTGAAAACAACAATTTACTTTGACACCACAGATTTAATCTGGTTAAAGAACTGTTTTTTTCTATTAATTAAATTAAATTTTATTCAAAAACATCTATCAGTTGAATAAAAAAAAAACACTTTTTACTGTTTGACGAACTGAAAATTCGTATGACTAGCATCGAATCATTCGATTACTCATTCACTTTTGATCATCAACAAACAAAATGTAACAATAATTATTATAAACAAGTTCAAACCCGAAACATGCGCATAATCTGGCAATTGTTCTTAAAATCGACTTCCAGGTACACACTACCCAAAACTAAAGTAAATCAACCCTGTAAAACTCAGTGAATCAACATAAAAGTTTTCCTACTCCAATATAATAATTGGCAGTTGCTGCGTCGAAATGATGATTCGAAAGGGACGGAATATACAAAACCCTGCTGATGAAGATGATTAGAAAGAGACAAAAGATGCAGTAATAAACGCGGAGTAACGTGAGAGACTGGGTTCGTTCGCAAGCTGGGCATTAGCGTCAATAAAAATCACTTCGTTTTTTTTTTTATTTTGAAGTAAGAAATGTGTTATTTACAACTGTGATTGTGCTGCTGACCCTTTGATATCGATGAAAGTCAGTCTGTAAGATTTGTTTTGTTCTTTTCGAGTATTGTGTAATGTTGAGTTCCTAGAACTTAGCGATCATACTTGGTGGATGTTACTCGTAGGTACTTATACTATGAACCATTTTCCATAACGTATTTTGCTGAAATTAAACTATTTATTCTGTAAATTTTATAGGATAAAGGTATTTATAGGTAAGCCCGCGGTTTCACCAGCGATAAAAGTATTATAGTCCTTTTTTATTGATTCCCTTTACAAGTCTCCACCCCCCTTTTTACACCCTTAAGGGTTCATTTCGGGGATAAAAACTATTATATATCCTTCCCCACAACTCAAACTATCTGCATACCAAGTTTCATCTAAATCGGTTCAGCGGTTATTGATTCCCCATACAAGTTTCCACCCCCCCTTTTCACCCCCTTAAAAGATTATTTCTGGGACAAAAACTATCCTATGTCCTTTACCGGGATGCAATCTATCTCTCTGCCAAATTTCATCTAAATCCGTTCAGTGGTTTAGGCGTGAAAAGGTAACATACAGACAGACAGACAGAATTACTTACGAATTTATAATATTAGTATGGATTGGAATCACTTTTACATGTCATATTATAAAAAAAATAAATAAACTAGATGAGGTCGGCGTTTTCTATCTGACTACTCTGAGAAGAAAGGTCGAAACAAACTCAGAGGTCACAGTCTCTTTTATATAAAGTCCAGACATAGTCTGGTCAGATCATTTCATCTGTTCGTGGCATCTTCATTTATTTTTTATTATTTTATTTATTTTTCCTTTATTTCATTATTTACATATAAATTATATTTTTAAATATTAGCATATAAAATATATAAAAACATTTAAAAATATAAAAATAGTAGCCCACCGGTATCGGGAACAGGGTCCAAGCTACCGGCGGTCAGTGCTCCAGAGAGAGGAACCTCCTAACAATGCGGGCCGTGTCCAGAAGTACCGCTTTCTGAATCAAGCTCTTGATCCAGCTGCCCAACGAGAGCCTCTTATTTATTTTATTATTATTGACAAAAAAGATGACAAAACAAGTTTAAAAAACTATAGACCTATTGCAAAAATTCCAATTTTTTCAAAAATTATTGAGAAAGTCGTCTATAATTCTCTTTACGCGTATTTCGAAAAATATGAATTATTCTGCAAAGAACAAAAGGGATTCCGTAAGAATAATACAGTTAATATGGCACTCTTTGACCTATTAACTAACATCATGTCATCTGTAGATGGAAGAAACCCAGTATGTGCAATTTACACAGATATGACCAAGGCTTTTGATTATGTGGATCATAAGATTTTGTTACACAAGCTACATAGTTACGGTGTAAGAGGAAACATTCTAAAGTTGATAGAATCGTACTTGAAAGATAGACTGCAATGCGTAGAAGTTTCTAGAATTTGTCAAAAGAGTAAGTTAGAGACAATATATGTATCTGAACCAAGGAATACAAAATATGGTGTTCCTCAAGGTAGTGTACTTGGACCGCCACTTTTTTTGATATACATCAACGATCTCCCAAAAGTAACAACAAACAATATGGTTCTTTTTGCGGATGACAGTACAGCTGTAATTAAGTGTACAAATAGAAATGATTACGAGCAAGACATTAATACTACTTTACAAAATATAATTAATTGGTTACATAATAATAATTTAGTAATAAACCTAAATAAGACAAAAATAATGCACTTTCACCAACGTAGTGAATACCCGAATGTTCGTATTGATTACCATGGCTGTAATATTGAGAAAACAAATGAGGCTAAGTTTTTAGGTATAGTGATCGACAGCAAACTCACTTGGAAACCTCATATTGATGTCCTTTGCAAAAAGCTTAGCAAATCTGCATATGCTCTCTTACAACTTTCAAAAAAAGTCAACAGTACGGCTCTTTTAACAGCCTACCATGGACTAGTTGCCTCTGTTCTGAGGTATGGTATTATTTTCTGGGGGCAGTCTGCCGACAAGGAACTAGTATTTAGAATGCAAAAGAGATGTATACGGTCAATGTTGGGTCTAAAAACAACAGATAGCTGTCTTCCCTATTTCAAATCTTTAAAAATTTTAACTTTTCCTTCTTTATATATTTTGGAAACAGCTTTGTTTGTAAAAAAGAATCCACAATTATTTAAAAAACTGTCGGAAGTCAGAATTAATCCGATTCGTACTCAGTATTTAAACAAGATATGTCATGTAAAATGTAAAACCGCGCTAGTAAAGAAAAGTTTTTTTGGTATTGCCCCGCGCATTTATAATAAAGTACCTGATGTAATAAAAAATATGACTGTAATAAAATTTAAAAGGGCGCTAAACGAAATATTAATCGAAAAAGGTTATTACACGATTGACGAGTTCCTTAATGATAAATCGCTGACTGATTAACTTATCTTGTAATTTTTGTAGCTGCTACTGTGTACATAACCTGATTGACATACCTTTAATCTAATTGACATACTCATTACTTTATTTTGTTTTGACATCATTGTGATGATTTTTACCAGCCTAAACATTGTAACATTTATTTAACTTTGACATTTAAAATTTTATGATTTGACATTTATGTTTAAATAATTTTTAGTAGCGCAATCATTTCCGACATTTTTTCAGATATTCTTTGATATTTTTTTTTTATTGTAATCTAAAGGACATTTATTTAACAATCGTAATTTTAATTATTTGACATTTATAATTCTTAGTAGCGTAACCAGTCCGACATTTTTTTATTTTATTTTTATTGCAACCTAAATATGACATTTATAATTTTTGTCTTAATTTGTATTGTTATTTTTTATTTTGTTTGACTTTAATTTGAGAATTCTATATTATTTGCATGCCCTTACGACGGTAAAATGTGGAGGACTATACTATGTTAAAAAGAACATCTTTGTACCAATACCTATGTTTGCAAATAAATAAATGATTGATTGATTGATTGATTGATTGATATTATTATATCAATAGTTAATTGTTATTCTATGTGTGAAAACTTGTATTTGGCCATCATCATGTTAAAAACTTAGTAACTATTGTGTCCGATGTTAGCTGTAAGTTTTCCAAAAATAATAAAATAAAATAAATAACTTTGCTCTGAAGCTTTTTTAAATAAATTACCGTTTTTTTTACGAACAATGTGGTCTTATGTAAAGAGTATATCATTGGCGTTTTAGTACTGATTTGATACGCCGCCTAAAATGAAGATCACTCCATAAATTGTCGGAATTGTTCAGCTGTCAGAACTGAATAATTCAAAACAATAATTAGGCGTGGTAGGTACTTATCGAACAAGTTGCACGAACAAATCAGATCAATAGGTTAGCATGTTTCTTCTATACCTACTTGGAGCCAATAATTTCATGTTATAAATCTTGCACGAACAAGCATTATGTAATATGAACCACAACTTTTTTTACTATCAAACAAAACTTAAAATCTATATACAAGAAACGCTAATTTCACATACCTAACAAATTAATAAGAAAAAAAATCTACAATTCCTCATAGTTTTAAAATGCGTGCGTCATTCTTTGATGACTCCTACCACACTTCAGCAATCAAAGTTGGACTTTAGTTCCGAGAAATTAAGGTTTCAATTAAATTGTATTTTGGGAACCGTCCGCTATTGGTTGTGAGGACGACTTTTTTTTCCGCTCAGGCCTTTTTATAAGCTCGGGATGATGGTTAATGGGAGGCTTGGTAATTTTGGCTGCAGGAGTGTGGGGGAGGGAGGGGTAATTATAGTGGCAGCCTGTGTCATTGTCTGTCTGTATATCTCTGTTCTAACTCGTAACGAAATTGAAAAAAAATATGGAATTTTTTGATTCTCAGTTTCTCTCTTGATTGAAAATGAGGTTTCGGGTGAATTTTCGGTTTTATGGTTCTGTTTCAAGGTTTTGTATTATAGCTATTATGTTTGTGGTATTTGTGATGCATAATGATTGTTTCCTGAGGTTTTTATCCTCGCAGAAATTACCTTTGTGTGTTTCGGAGAAATATTAACGGATAGCTGTCCGATGGGGTGTCGAATGGCCGCCATTTTATGGGCCTATTTCTGTCCTTCGGCTCTTAGGACCAGCACAGCTGGTGGGCAGCAGGGCCGAAGCCTGCCGGGACAGCAGGATTGTCCAAAAGGGTTACCGCTGCCCGGAACATAAAGGGCTTAGAAAGGAACACGGGTGGGTTTTTGTTAGTAAGAGTCTGACACTCCCTTCCGCTAAACCCAGAGCGGGAGGAGTCATTACATGATATCCATAAAAAAAAGTCACACTGTAGTATGTTTTATCTAGAACTATTGACTAATTCATCTACCTATGAATTATAATCAGGTAGTGGTTCGAACCCAGACAGGCGCTTTACTTTGTGTAAATTATTTCATCACTGCTCTCAAAACGGTGCAGGAAAACATCGTGAGAAAACCGGCATATCCTAGAAACAAAAAATTCGAAGACATGTGACATCGGCCAACCCGCAACGGGCCCGCGTGCTGGATTACGGTCCACTCCCTCTTACCGAGATGAGGCCTGTGTCCCAGCAGTGGCAAAATTATCTATAGGCTGATTACAGTCCCTTACGATTACCTGATTATTTTTTATTTTAAATATGAATATGGCAACACAGCTGAAGTGGAAAAATGTCAAATAGCTTTTGGAGGGCCTGTGAATATTAATATGCACGGAAGAAATCAACGTTGTCAATGACAGGAAACAAAAAAACACATTAAACTAAGCCATACTTAGAAACATATTTATAACCTAAGGCTTAGTTCCAAATCACCTATTACCGCATAATTTTTCATGGAGCCAAACAAATCCTATACATTTACTATTAAAATTATTAAAACATCACTATGATGAATAAGAGCGATTACATAGATGCTGCCTCTAGAATTAACCTCAAAATATTCTTACGCCCAGAGCTTTTACTCATCTTTTTCAAAGTTAGTAATGAGTAATAGTCGTAGCGTATGACTGATGACTTCAAAAGTCTCGAATAGTGGTGATAGATAGATCGAATTATGCTCTTTTGAAGTTTTTTTGGTGATGGTAATCATCTAATCACTGGTCCTGTGGTTATTAATTGGTCTCGATCTTTGCCCTAGTGGTAAAAAGATTTTCGCCGCTAATGTGTCTTCGGGTTATGTTAAGAGAACGTTTATTGCAGTGTTCGAAGAATTTCTATTTGTGAGTCTGTATTGTAACAATATCGTATATAAACATCGTTTTTATTACCACTGTTATCAAAAATATTACATCTTCTGTCCTATTTGTCCATGATATGTCCACTGAAGAAGTTTCCAATAGATTTTTATGTTGTAAAGATTATATTTTCAATTTGAATCAGAAGAAAAAAACATTTATTGGGACTCACAGGAATATCACAAACTAAGCTAAACACGATATTAAAAACGTAAAAAAAAAACAAAAGAAAAATAAAAACAGAAACTCCTGTAAGTAAAGTGTCTGTGAGTATATAAAGCCGTCTAATAAGCAGAGACTCTGAATTCTTCTACCAAGTGCGAAGTACACACAATTCACAAAACAAAAATTGTAGCCATAAAAAAAAAACCAAATAATTGTGACGAAACGTCATTATTTGAGAACCGAATGATACATCGCTAGGTATGTTAATAGGCGGCCGAAACCCAGCCATGTAATTTTGTTTCATATCATTACTGTGGCCATCGAGGGATCCGAACGGATAATGGCAGCCGAGAAAAAAACAACAATAATTACTTTAAAAAAACTACCCGCCATCTTTGTCTAGCGGTCAGTTCTTTTTTTGAAGTTTTTCTTTTATTAGAGGCGATGACGGTAGTCGTTGCATTGTTATTTGTCATTTCGTTATGGGCTTATGAGATCTGTCGTCGGTATAGCGGTGTTTGGTTAGATTTATATGGTAGGTTTTAGGTTATTCTTTATGAACGTTTGATCTTTGACCACGTGCTGTCTTTATCAACGATTTCTGACCTGTCAGAGTATGAAGTTAGAGGTCTTTTTTAGTTATCGTAAGGTCCAAAGAAACAGAGTCGCAAGTCTTGAGTGACTTTAGATCAAAAGGAGTCCTCTTTACCTACATAATAATATGTAATAAACTACTCGTAATAACGAAAGAATGCATTTTATCGATGTTTTAATAGTTTTCTTATAGTTTCTAACATTATTAAGTTCACAGAAACTAAAAAAAATATCCAGCCTGTATCTCACGCATCTAATCGCCTACTCTATCGACTGACGGATCGACCTTTTTTGTCCAACCTTCACAAAAAATGAACCACGGACGCTACTCCGAAACTTAATTCGACAATAATAAACCACTAATTTCTTTGTAATCACACGTTTGAAGCCAATTTTGAGGTCCGAAAATCAGAGGACGATGGGACAGGGTACGTCGAGGTCAGATTTGAAAAAATATGAAATAAGGTAGAATTACGTACTAATGTTATCCATGAGCAAGGTTTCACAAAATCACAATAGGGTTGATTTTGGCTGTAAAGAAACTACGGCACATAAATGACTTGCTGGATGTACGAAACACAGATGAAAAAAAAAGTATATGAAATAATTTTGCAAAAAAAAAAAGCGAACAAGTACTGCCTAATGATTGACACCAAGTATTAATTGATTTATCAGATAAAATAAATACAAGATCAGATTAGATTGACAATAACGTTGAAGAAAATAAACCTCCAAGAGTGTAGGTTGTCTTTGACATCGCTATGAAATTAGATAAAAAATAAAAGCTTGACATGGTATGTAACTTCCACCAAGTCACGCTTGTGAACACGGAATGCTAAAACACAGTTAGGCAACATTTGGAACAATACAATACTAAGCTTATGGCTAAGTTATGAGAGCCGCACGGGTCGATCGATCAGGTTAAGCTACGCTTGCCGCGGTTGGTCTCTGGATGGGTAACCATCTTTACATATCAAGACCCTCCGTGCCTCGGAAAGCACGTTATGCCGTTGATGCTGGCTGTTATTCATGGATCTTTGGAAAGTCTGACAACCAGTCTTACCAAGTGGTATCGTATTACCCGGTAACTGGGTTGTGGAGGTCAGATAGGCAGTCACTTCATATAAAATTCTGGTATTCAGCTGCATCTGGTTAGATTGGAAGCCGACCCCGAAATAGTTTGGAAAAGGCAACGCAGATGATGATGATGACTATTCTTGACAATAATGTTGGTTTTCCTATATTTTATAACAATAAGGAATAGTTGATTACTGGTATAAAACGAACAGAAGTGGGGTTATCTCTGCCTTTAGTCTACATATACGATGTTTTCGGAATGCCTAAGGGAAGTATTTTTATTCAAAAAAAAACCTTTTGGGTACAGTCGTTTTTAGTGTTGAAGAGACCCAAGACCCAAGTCCAGTCAAAGTATATCATTATCCCTCATGGTATGCGACATGGAAGAAAATTAACACAGCAAAAAGAGCTAGACATACTCATTTGTCTAACATACTAGTCTATAATTTAAGTATTATTTACTTTAATTCAAGCATCGCGTGATATGGTATCCGCATTTAATAGCGTCATTTCTCGAAATGACTGGTTAATTCGGTCATTTGCTGCGAATGTAATTTTGAGTACGACATTTTTAATTCGATGTCTGATTGTTAGTAAAGTAGGGACTGGCTACCTTCTTTATCCTTTATGGGTGATTAAGAAATAAATGTCGAGTAGACGATAAGTAGCGGTGGACTTCTTTTATTCTTCTATACTAATAATAAAGTTGAAGTGTTTGTTTGAACGCGTTAATCTCTGGAAATAGCTGTCGGATTTAAAAAAATATTTTTGTATTTGATAGTCCAATGCTTAAGGAAGGTTATAGGCTTTTTAACATCACGCTAGGACCCTTAGGAGCCGAGTAAAAAGAAAAAATAGACAGAAAGAACGCTCAGCGAAAACGGAGTAATAGCGCGGGCAGGCGATGCGATAATGCAGGCGATGACGGGGTGGACTGGCGGTGCCGGAAATTTTACGCGGTTAAAATCGCGGGCAGAAGCTATTATCACAATAATAACCATCTTCAGGAGGTCATGCTATCCATCAGTGCTATACCAGAAGCTAGGAAAAATCAGGCAATAAAATTAATATTTCTAGCACAGGACTTGACACAACAGTTACTGGACAGTCGACCTAAGGGTGGTGATTATAATAAAATAATAATTGAAGCTGCAGATATAAAATAATAGTGTTTATGGCTAGTAAAAGCACAAAGAATATAAGAAAAATAAACACACAACACTTTTTTACACACGTATTTGTCAACAGCAAGAGCAAAGATTATTATTTAAATTAATTTATATGCTAATTGAATATGAGTTCTGATGTGTTTTTTGCAGGATGAATTAATTTCATTGCTCTATGATTGTTTGAGAATAAAAATAGTCGAGGACTTAAATTATCGGTTAATAATAATTGTATATAAAAATACTCTTTTCAATTTGCTGGGGTTTTATTGCGTTCTTGAATGAGGCCTGCATCCACTGTCAATAGGATGTATGAAAGACTGTATTCATCATTTACTTTGAGGTTTTTATCTAAGCTTGTAGTGTATCTATGTACTTAAGTTAAAATAAACTGACAGCTTTTCACTGTGTGTGTAGGCTGACAAAGATAATTATATTCATAAGGCGGACTCCAAAACATAGAGGGACTTTCCTTATTGGTTCTTAGAATAATTATGATTCAGCTCGTTTTCGAATTTCTGTATATCCTTAGAATTATTTGTTAATTTGCATTTTTGTGTAGTTAAACACATCATTAATATGCATGTGGACATTGCTATCTACTTACAAATTCCTATAATTCCTCGCCTTTTTCTAAAATTCAGCTGGTACGTATGAAACGTGTTCCCAGTCCATTAAAATACAAAGTTTTCTACCCGATTCCGCGGCAGAGAGGTTCGAAGATTACAAACTTTGCGAGTCAATTACTTGGTCGTATTAATATGGTTTTAATATTCAAGTTTAATAACATTACGGCTCTTTACGACGGTACATTTAGAGGCTGAGCACGGATGGAGGTAGATGTACGAACCGGTTTTTTAATTTTCTTTTTTTGTCATTTCAGGTACGTAATTGCTATGGCGATAGTGGAGAGGTTTGCGAATGTGGACTGTAATTCGTTGGAGTAAATGCGAGAATTGATTGGTATGTATTATATTTGTTTATGTTTCAAGAAGTGTATTATAAAGAATCGTAATGTTCTTTGGATCAGTAGCGCCTCTTGTTTCGTCAGTAATAAAGAATTTTATTAACCCCCTTACTAATGAACGTATTATATCAAATGAATAGTTACACACCGATTTCTCTCTTTCAGTCTTCAGTAATTTGACTTTCGAAAGAAGAAGACAAAGCGTTGTGTAACTATACAGACGCAATACAAAGTTTACTAGTACCTAACTGTTTTATTGTGTAGGAGAGAGATCTATCTAATTCAATTTCTTACCGTCATAACTCGGTTATAAAAGTGATTTTGTTTTGTTTTCTGCTGGCATAGTCAGTCATAGCTCGCTGATGTGAAATTAAATGTTTTTTTTTCTCCCGCATTGAAGACCATAAAATAGTTATTACATTATTTCTCAGAAATAATACGCATAGAAGCAGCGTCTAGAAAAAAAACACGAGTGATATCGTGTGTCCACTTTATTTTCTTTGTTTGCGTGAGCCGAATGTATATACGTTCTTCAAACGCACACAAATATAGCTTTCAGTGATACGATTACCAGTCCGACCCACAAAAATATGAAAAAACGCACTACTATGTCGCTGGATGAAATCAAGACAAGTATTGAACTGGATAAGATGAAGATGATTTTTTTTATAATTTTAATTAAGTACAGGAAAATAATCACAAACAAACTTAGTAATTTGGTCCGGTTTTATTTAACTACAGTAAATTACTAATTAACTTTTAGTTTAAAAACACTGTAGATAGCAGTGTCGATAACGACCATAATTTAGAGGCTGTAAATAAATATAGTTTAGTTTGACGCATACAGAATCGCCACCAGTATCTTATTTACAAAGACTAATATAAAATACCTAATGCCAAACTAGTTTCTCGGAACTGGCAAAATGTTATTTCGTATTTAATAGCGTAGGTAGTAGGTACAGTCAACAAAAGAGATAAGTATGCAGGATCGTAGGATATCGTTGAAGTTTAGTAAGAAACCGATGGATGTTCTCGAATAAAATTTAATTTTATTAATAGAAAACAAACAGCTAATTTATCAAATTAAATTTCAGTCGACATCATCCATTGGTTTCTTACTAAACTTCAACTATATCCGACGATCCTGCATACTTATCTCTTTTGTTGACTGTACCTATATTAAAATTTTTTTTTTTTTCTAAACAAAAATAAGAACAAAATTGAAAGCATTGTGGGTATTTTTTTCCTCACAAATAGCAACACTGTGTTATCATAAGTTAGGTTACTAGAATTTTTGTTTGATGATCGATTTACGTAAAAATATCTATAACATGAAAGTAATTACTTGTGAAATGTAATTTGATCATATTGTTTTTGTTTTTCTGAGGTGCTATGACATCCCTTCGCGCTACAAACTGTCATTTTCAATTATTTTAAATTATTTCGCGAGCTGTGTTCGATGGAACGTGACCTTGAGTACTGATGGCTCGCCGAGGGAAGTTAGCCATTATGGCTAAGTTTTAGTTGCTTCACTTTTTGCACTCGTACCTACTAGGTTTCTATAATATAATAATGTAAGCATTCTTTTTAAGGTAAAAATATAACTTCATTCTCAAAGCTCGATTGAACACATTTTTTCTCTTATTCTAACTAATAACGAAAAAAACGTATGTACGTATAAAACCTTCGACTCACAACCGTGTGACCATACTAATTAACGAGAAAAATCAAAAATCAACCGATTAGTCACACACCTTGATTTAAAGACTAAACCCGTATGTTTCATGGTGTACAAAAATATCTAATTACCTATACCTTTTGTATAGATAGTATTACAAACAGAGATTATCGATTCAGTCACGGCATTTAAGTACTTAAATATTTCGACTCCAACAAATATGTTTCATGGGAAACCAAGTAACTAAAATGGCCGCTGTCAGATAACGGTAACGTATTCGATTGATTTCTTTATGGCCAAATTGTTTTTGTAATGTTTTATGATTTGTTAAGGAGAAGTCGTCGTTGTGATTGTAGGCCTATAATTCTATGATTGCTATCCAAATTGTATATCAATTTTTTTGTAAATAATCTATTTCATGGAGTTTTAAAATCTTGTCTTACCAGATTATACCGGAAGAAACAAATTAATATTGATTGAAAGATTTATTGTGGGTTATATAAAAATAAAACAGATGATTCCAAAGTAACGTATATATTCTGCTATAAAAATATTGACGAAAATATTTCGAAAGAAATACTTACCCTATCGATTGCGAACCAGAGTTACCCGTCCCAAAGGGTAACCCAAATAGGAAACCCCAAACTTACCCAACACTAGACCTCAAAACACAAACCATCGCCTTAACAGAAGCGGCATGCTCAAACACGTAACACACATTATAAATTCGTTACCCCTGTAACCTAACTCAGTAATAGATCCGTGGTATACATCGTCAATATAATTGCTACAAATTGCTTTTAATGATCGATACTGTGTTGATGAACTCGATAGTTGTTGAGGAGTTGTTGGAGTTGTGTAATAGGCTGTCATTGTGAGGGTTGAGTGTTGATTGGGCTTTTAGCATTCTTGTAGAGGCGCCGTTGATTAGAAGGATTTTGCTTGATAGGCCTCTAATTTTGGAATTCGTTTTTTGGCAGTTTGAAGCGTGGTGTAAAGTTATACAAAGCGGTGATTTTTTTGGGGTATTCTTTTAAATATAGTAAGAGTTATTAGATTTAACAAAATGCAAATATTAGGAAGACATTATCTATGATTAATCACAGTGTGTGACATACGATTACTGATTGAGGACATGTATTTGGTAATAAAAAACAAAAAAAGTTACATTTTAGAGCAGAACGAATAATTATATAGATTAGTAGTTTAACACTTATAACTATATAATATGGCTCATAATATGTAAGGATCGTAGCAGGTGATGTTCTGTAGTTTCTGCCTACCTCACATGGGAAAAAGGCGTGAGTTTATGTAAAGTCTATTCAAACTTATGTTTCAAATTAATATTATTTCGTGTAAAACAAATATCAACTTTATTTTAATGGTTATTAAGTAGATTTCAGAGTGACTAGCACTATTAAAATAGTTTTAATTTTTTTTGAAGTTGTAGCGTAAACTGAACTTTATTGTGTAGGATTTAAAGTTATTTTTCCATTCCACTCATGTTTGTTTACATTTTTGGCAAATAAATCGAGAATGCAGATTATGTATAATGGCTCACATAATTATTATCATTAACTTCATTTGAGATCATTGGTGGGCATAGCACACTCAGGATTCAGCAACAAAGTGAATGACACTTTCACTACGTTCATTTGTAACTACGACAAATATCTAAACAGCGGCTTCAGATTACATTCGAACCTAACTACTAAACCAGAAGTCATTATTCACGAAACTATTCATTGAAATTCCGAGGAATTAGCTTAAAGAGCCGATACAGTTTCCATGTAAACACATAATAAGACAAAAGTCGCCTGTCGTACATGCGATAAATTTCAAAATTTGCATACGACTGTGCCGTTCGCAAACCTCCACAGTAGTGTTTGCGTAATCGAGATTGTTGACGTTTTAGAAACAAGTTCGTATTTGCTTTTACCCTGTATGGATTTTAGGCTTATATGGGTAACCCCAATTATGGCCCCACCCCTAATTGGGGTTACCCATATAAGCCTAAGAAGGAAATGTAAACATTTTTTTTTGTGTTTTTATTCTTCTTAGCGTGTTGATGGCAATCTATACACAGTAAGCCCAGAATTTGGCTACGAGCTTGTCAGCTTCAGTAGCGTCTATCAACTCCTGTAGCGTGCAGACCATTGGACACGCTGGACACAATATTAAGTGCCCCAATGTTTGTGGGACAGCATCACATGTAGGTACAGGGCGGAGTCATCTGTGAATCTCCACCTGAGCAGATTACTATGATGTTTAGTAACTTATGTAATACTGCCGTCCTTTAACTAGAAGGCCGTTAAGCCCAAAAAGTTGTTTCGGAGTAAATGCCAAAAAACGTGGGAATCGTTGTTTCTTAAAAACTATGATACTTAGGATAATGATTGTTGGACACATCAATTTATATTTCTTTCTGTTTATCGTAGATAACCCTTTTTGTCCAATAACTATTATTAATTAATTTTAAAATTCATTTTTCTCATTTTGTTAAGCATGTAACCTAGTTATTGCATCTTATTACTGTACTAAAAGGCCGTTATCCATACCTTAGCGGCTTTTTAGTCAAGTAATTTATTTAAAATATTAAGCTTTATAATGTTTGTTATATTTTGTTTAGAAATACTTAACTAAAAAGTTGTTAAGTGACATAACTGCTTTATAGTCATGACATTCGCTTTAATTTCAATTTCAATAACTTTCCTAATGAGCAGTTACGGGGCTTTAGATGCTTTTTAGCTAATTGTTGGCAATGTTATATGGAATTTTTGTAAACTCTTAACTACTTTACTTAACTAAAAGGTGGCTAAAAATATTTCGCTTGTGGTTAACTTCTGTATAGTGTAGCATTCATATGGAAATATGTGAGTAATTAATTAAATACTTACATCATGTTCTTTTAAAAATCAAAAGTATAATTCAACATTTAAAAGATAAAAGAATTACTTATAATTTTAATACGCAATAATAATCAACTTATAACTAATTATGATCTAACAGGTCATGAGCTCATTATTTGGCATGGACAATATTCTTAATCCATGTTCTTTATTCCATTGATTTAATAGAAAACTTCTAACCCAGTTATTGTAATAAACTAAAGGCTACATTATATCAGACATGAGGCAACTTCAGTCCTAAATTATTTAAATATTATAACAAATAAAAGTACCTAATAAAATATGTAGTAAAATTGCACACTTAATAAATAATAAAACATAAGCAGCACTTTCAAGTGTAGATAGATACATTTGGCACACTGGTAGACCATGACCTGGAATAAAACATTGAATACTTTTTATACCAGTAGTTCATTCCCGTGGGTTAATTATTCGAAATGATATCGTTTACCAACCTCTACGCGGACGGATCCATAAGTAAAAGCTTGTAGTTTTAAGTATTTAGGAACATAACAATATCTAAATTAAACACAGTCATCAATATACTCAGCCTATCGCAGTCCACTGCTAGACAAAGGTCTCTCCCAAGCTGCGCCATAACACCCTGTCCTCTACCTTCCGCATCCTGTTTGTCCTAGCCACCTTATGTAGGCCGTCGATCCATCTAGTTGGTGGGAGGCTCACTCGACACTTGCCGATACGCGGTCTCCACTCCAAGACTCGTCTGCTCCACCGGCCATCGGTCCTTCGACAAACATGGCCAGCCCACTGCCACTTCAGTTTGCTTACTCTGCAAGCTATGTCGGTAACTGCGGTTCTTTTCCTGATATTTTCATTCCTGATTTTATACTTCAAAGAGACTGAGCATAGCTCGCTCTATAGCGCGCTAAGCGGCCTTGAATTGTGGACCAGCCCGACCGTCAATGTCTTCGTTTCGGCAACGTATATCATGACAGACAGGACGCACTGGTTAAGACCTTAGTCTTCAAACACTGCGGGATAGGCGACAAGACGAAGTTTTCCAAATACTGCCCAGCCCAACTGGATCCTTCAGTCGGCTTCTTTCTCAAAGTTGTGTCTACTGAGCTGGTTGACTTGCCCTAGGTAGACATAATCCTTCAAAACTTTGGTTGGACTCGTTAAGATGTGCGAATTGTACATGAATTTTGTCTTGTCCAAATTTAAGCTGAAGCCAACCCACCGAGAGGCTCCATTTCGGCTGTAGAGACTTAGTCAATAATAGGGCGATGTCATCGGCAAAACAAGATGAACAGACGCTGAAACAGTTAGACCAGATGTTGCACAACCTAAATGGAGCCTCCATTTTTTGGATGAGGTTGTTTTCTGATCCTGGATCTGAAAAGTCATTGTGGCAGCGTCGTACAAACATCTCACCGCACGCGCGCGCGCGCGCTCTCTCTGTCTTTCTCTCTCTCTCTCGTCTCTTCGATGTAGCGTCAGTCAATTCGACATCGTTGCAGAAAGGCCAGAACTGCCCATATTTTGACGGAGTCGCATCGTTTCTCGTAGTCCACAAATGCTATACACAAGGACTGGTTATACTCCGCGGTATTCTGTATAATTTGCCGAACATAGATGTGGTCTATGGTACTGAAGCCATTTCGAAAATCGGCTTGATTTGGCGGCTGGAACTCGACATGTCTCTTCGCGAGACGGTCCGTGACGATCCTCGGGAGCAGCTTGTATAAGTGTTTCAGCAGTGAGATGGGTCTATAGTTCTTCAGCGAGGATTTGTCACCTTTTTTGAAGAACAGAACCACCGCATCTCTGCTCCACGCCTCGGGCGTTGTACCCTCTTAGATGACGGAATTAAAGAGACTCGCTAGCTTTGATTTTATTGTATTTATTTTTTTGGATCGTAAGTAAGCACTAGGAAGTGGTGAAGGGCGGGCGTTTTGGGGACAGTCTTTTGTAATTTTGACGTTCGAAAAGTGCTGATTCTCAGCCTAGTCTGAATAAATGACTTTTGATTTTGTTTTCTTGTCGTTTTGGGTTTTTCTGTTTCAATATCTTCATCTGTATCGTCACTTCTTCGATCTTAGTTAGATCTCGTAGTTCATATCTTTGACAGAGTCAGTGTCAGTGCCCTCCGGGTGGAAAGATTTAGTCCGACGGGACGGCGGATGGCTTGAGCAGGGCACCCGCACCCCACTCAACCCCGGAGTGAAAGCGGCGCGAGAGTCGGCTAACTGCCTTTTAGCTAAGTAATGAGGCTTAGCTGCTTTTTAGCTAAGTATTCTGGGAAATGTGCAGAATTACATGCTTAACTAAAACAGCGTTAAGGGCTGGTAACTGCAAATAAGTAAATTTTTTCACATAAACTGTTCTTTAAATGCTAACTATAAAGAAGTTATAGTCCGTTAGCGTCTTTATAGTCAAGAAAAATCAGATAACGTGCTTGTAGTTAAGTAGAAGGCTAGAAAATAATCATCACATCGGGCAGTTAAGGTATTTTAAAGTACAATAAGCTAAGAAGTGTGGGTTAGACGCTTTCAAGTGATGGAATCATCAAAAATTATGTTACTTAACGGCCTAAAAGATGTCCATATCTTTGGAACTATTTATGTTATAAAAATGTTTCTTAGACAGAAAGATAGAGAATTTAAAACTCTATCACTTTCTATTAAAAAGTAAAAATTGACCATTTGAGGGTTAACGGCTTTTTAGTTAAAGGACGGCAGAATAGGCAACAATGCAAAAATGCTTTGAGTCTTAACTTTTTTTTCAAAGAAAAGTCACATAAAAGACATTTTTGAACATCAAAAATTACAATAAAAAATAGAATTGATTCTAGTCGCTCCTTCCATAAGGTAGTTTTCGTATGATGAAGAATGGGCAAGAAACTCCACCGTTACTCTTATAAAATGTTTTACAATATTTTGCATACATTAATTGTATACCTAATATGTGAAGACGATGCACCTAAAATAAAATTACTATACCACAATAGGTAAAATAAATAAAAACGAAACTATGACATAAATTAATTATACTCTCCTAATTCGATCCACTATCCCGAAAATTTTACTTAAATGCCTGCCTCTTCTGCAAACCTAGGAATAATCTACGTTGAATTTAATTAAACGTAAGATTTATATAATTAAATGTCTTCCGTATGCGTCACTGTGGGAGGGTCACTCTCAGAACCCTAGATAGTAAATATCTAAGCGCCGTTGTAAACGTTTGAAGATTTTCCAATAATTCATTTGAATAGGTACCTACTTACTATTTAATTGCTTAGTTGTAAATACGGGTATTCAACTGCATCTGGTAAGACTGGAAGCCGACCCCAACATAGTTGGGAAGAGCCTAGGCAGATGATGAGTCGTATTCTTAAGAAAATATAGGTATTTATTTCATATTCTTGGCAAAAACATTGCACTCTTTCATTCAAGCATGACATGTAAAATTATTTAATTAATGCGTTTTTTTTTTCAGATATCCGTTGGTAGTTTAATTATATAGCTTGTAAATAATCAGATGCAAGATATAAAACAAGACCACTATTATTTTTTTGTAAAAAAAAACTATTAAATAGTCTTCCTACGCAATTCCTTACTATTATGGTAGATTTTTATTAAATATTGGTATAACATTTATACCTTCTGCTGACATTAAAATAAGATTTTTGGAAGTTTTTGGCTTCAATGTTATTATAAATTATGTTTTTATTCTGCGTTTGTTAAAAACAAACATTTACCGAAACTGTATTATTTAACAATTTATTTATAACACAGACCGACTCTTTCCTTGAGTTAACTTATTTTTTTAAATAACAATTTGAAATTCATTTTCTTCGTTTTGCTTGCCTATAATATTATTATACTGTATTAAAATGCATTGATTCTGGGTCATAAGAATCGCGTCTGACTTTTACCAATTTTTTTTCAGTCAGACGTATTTTTCAATTTAGACTACTGTTTTATTCTCTAGTTTTGAAGCAAATGAATCCGCGTGTCCCTCTAGTCAAACAATAAAAAGCCCATTCACAATAAATCAGTCACATTAAATTAGATATTTCTCATAGATAACACTCTAGCTCAAATATTTTGTAGTATAAAGATTGTCTTAAGAAATCTTTATAGCCTTTTTACGACTAAGATTCTATGATCGTCTGATTAGTTGTCTTTAGTTTAGAAGGTCATATAGTGCTGATATTATACTTGAATATCATTTTAATAGATTATTAATACATTTTAGTTGACGGTTTTTGTTTTTAACACGTTATATTTAAAAGCTATGGTTTAAAAATGATGTTCACGTGTTTTTCGCTTTTGTTGTAGAAAGTTTTCTTTGGCAGTAAGCACCTATTGAACGATTTCGGTAATTTTATTTTAAAAGACAAAGAGCGTACCGTCTTATAGTGTGTTAGGATTCCATTTCCGATTAAAAAAAAATTTATCGTAATTTTTAAACACTGTTAAACAAATTATCTTCTATATTAAACACGATAAAACTGTTTTTGATTAGATTTTTATCTAAAAACCCACAAGATCAGATGAAGGTTTTGGAGCGAATTATCTAAACAATGTAAAAGTCCTGACTTTATCAAAAAATCTAACATTCGTTTACGACTAAATAAAATCGATGACTAAATAAATGATTATGTCATACAGCTAAGATGAATGTAGAATAAACAGCTGCTTCGACAGATCATAATTATCATGGATAGCAATCTCCAGATGGGCATTGTAACGTACCGACCGTCACGCCTGATTTTCCCCGAACGGTTAGGGTCTAAACAGACGGACTGCATTTCAGCTGCATCATTGCAGTTTGGATGCAGTTGAACCCCTCAAGCGTCAAGTATACACCAAGTGTACATAAGAGTAAGTGTTCGAAACGTCAACTGTACACCAAGTGTACACAACATTGTCATTGTGAAAACAATGACTTTTACTGCGTCCATTCAATTACTCCGACGTGTGGGTTGTTTTGACAGGTAGGCGGGCAAACGTGTGATCGAAACCTAGTTATGTCAACTACATCCAAACTACGATGTTGCAGCTGGCATGCAGTTCAAATGCAGTCCGTCTGTTTAGACCCTTAGGCAGAGATGACCTTAGTTCAACCACATTTCGCCAGTTATTTTTAAGTCCCATGGCATAGGGCGATCCTATTGCCATCAACCGGGCACAAATCCAGACTCTGGGCTGGTAGTGAGAAATTACTGATGGAAAAACACAATAACACTTTGTCCGACCTGGGAATCGTACCCTGGACCTCATGTTTAGCAGTAGGGCTTGCAACAACTAGACCAGCGAGGCAGACGGTATGTTAAGTACGGACACCAGCACATCAAGCTACCCGAAGCTGTCAAATTTTCCCAATCAACTTTGAACCTTATGCTTTAGCGATAAAGTTGAAAATCTATTATAGAAATTTGACAGATTGTAGTAGCTTGATGTGCTCAGCTGGCGTCTGTACCGACACATACCTACTATGATGAAATAACAGCATTAAATTCATTCATTAGTTCATTGACCGACAACGTACAGCCTAAACTGTTGCGTCTAGAAGCTTGAAATTTTGCATAAGAGTTTCTTATATATCGAAAGGAGGGATTTTTGAAAATTCATCCCCTAAAGGGGTAAAATAGAAAATGAATGGTTGTATGGTCATTTTTGCCGATGATAAATCCCATCGGATACACGACTTGTACCATAATAAATTAATAAGCCCGGAAATGTCGTAAGACCTCATTTTCAAATCCCCCTATTAGGGGCAAAACGTATCTTGACTATCATTAATATAGCCGACTTCGCCCGTCGCCCTGAGTGGCAGTGTAATGAGTTCGGTTACCAGCCGTCAACCCTAAGTGGTTGATTGTGGTGAAATTAACTTACGGATTACCGTTAAGTGGGAATTAATAGCCTACGTTAGGTGTTGAATATTTTCTCTTTAGATGTGCAAAATATGAAAGGAGGAAAAATATAATAAAGTCTGTTTTACTGTGCCAGGATGTTGTTCTGTACAATCATGTGTTGTAGTTCCAGGAGCAATAAGCCTACCTATTTATCCAGCCACAAATCCATTTTACAACATAAAATTGTAATGTTCGCTTTCAATTGCTGGGACTCGGGCTTTCTCTTTGTGAGAATAGAATAGAACAGAATATTCTTAAACTTATACTCTTATACTCTCTCTTCTTCTTATCTACTTCTCATGAGAGAATCTGAAAGAGTTTCATCTTAGACCGACTCCTTTACAATTCAAAAGCGTTTGTGAATGGTTTGAGTTTGTGTTTGAGTAGTCTACAGTATTCCTAGACCCAGTGCTGGTTGGGTGCTAGTGTTATCCTATTTCCTAATGCTTAGTCAACCGTTAATAGTCTAAACTAATGTTATAATGAGAAATATTAGATTTTTTGTATGTCTGTTTGATACGCTTTCACGCAAAAACGGCTAAACGGATTAGGATAAAATTTAGCGCATGGATAGACCATGATCAGGAGAAGGACATAGGATTCTTTTCATCCTGGATTGCAGACGAAGTTGCGGGTAACAGCTAGTAACGGATATTTGTTTACTGAGTCTTTAGTCCAGCAGAAATGCTAACAACCTCTATAATTATATTATCAAGGATGACAATATGGCGCCGCCAAACGACCACACACCATCACATCCCGGATTGACACAAATACACATAAACGCTTCCATCGAGAAGCTACTTTGTACAATGTTCAAAGGCTTTAGTCATCGTCATTCTGGCAACGAAACTCTATAAATAAGACAATTTGAATGGCGCTGACAGACTCAGGTTTATTGCTAGTGGAGTCACGATCCTTGATATGATTCAAACGATTATTGTGCTACAATGTTGTATGTTTATTTGCTATTTTTAGGGAGTTGCTAAGTTTCTAGTACCATACATACATAATCAGCCTAATCTATAATTTAAAGAAGGTACTAGAAGCTTAGAGCAGTGGTGGCCAAGTGGTAACGGCTACAACTTACGAGTTGTAGATCGTAGGTTCGTACCCAGACAGGCGCTATACTTTGTGCAAATTATTTCATCACCACTGCTCTCAAAACGGTGCAGGAAAACATCGTGAGGAAACCGGCATGTCCTAGAACCGAAAATTCGAAGACATGTGACATCTACCAACCCGCATTGGGCCCGCGTACATTATAGTATAATGTTCCCACTGCTAGGACACGGGCCTCCTCTCTGTGAGAGGGAGTGAGCCGTAATCCACCACGCGGACCCAGTGCGGGCCAGTCTTTAGTTCTTTGAAACTGCCATATTATGGAAACAAAACGTTACTGAAAGAGAAACACAAACGAACCTACTTATCATACAGTACATGTATTGGGACTCAAATGTAGCAGAAATTCGTGATAATCGTGAACTTTTAACTCAACACGTTCGTGCTGCGACCTCGAGGGATCCGTTGATAGTTGACATTGATACTGCTTGGGACCTGAGCTTAACTGACCTGCATAGCTATTCACAACCTCTCGATACGCTTCTGTACCGTATCGAACATCAATCAACGTTATCGTAGGAGTCCTCTAAACACTGTTCACAAGTCCAAAATCCAAAAATGTTGTCAGTTTAAATCAAATAGATGACCGCTATTCTTCCGACAGCTGTTTGCTGTCAGGGTCAAGGCAAATCAGGTTATCGAAATATGTCATTTGCGATACGATTGCCTGTCGGATAGTTGTGAATAGCTATGCTGGTAGCTAAGAAATCAGTACTTTACACTGGGCACTCAGAATACACACGAATACCGCTGGCCTAATCGGCAAATATTTTCGAGTAATGACCCTTAGTAACCTTATTCTCTGTGAATAGTTTTACCTACTTAAACCATCCTTCTTCATCATCTTCAATCCTTTCTTTATATTATAAAATAAACTATAATATCTATGTATATCTAATACTAAAAATAACAAAATTAAATCCTAACTTAACTAAAACTATACAGAAACTAAAATATAGCGTCGAAAAATTCATCCGCATCGCTGTTGACTGGTAATGTACCCAAGAGACTGGTGGCATTACCACGTTGTATGGCAATGCTTAGCCTTTGGCCAAGGTAAAAGCCAGCCCTTGGGTCACGGGAGGTGTCAACCAGCCGTTTCGAAATTTCCTTAAAAAGACCATGAGCACTCGGATCCTTTCTTGTATCTCCATAATACGTTTACTATATGAAAAAAACTTATAACATAATGGTAGCGGGATCCATAGCTCAGGGTGTGTAAAAAATTATAATACTCGGGGTATTATAATTTTTCATGAGTTACATTAAATCATACCCAATTACTATTATTATATCCTAACTACTAATTACTTGGCGACATCATCCTCTCTCTAGTGCCAATCCTCTGTGTTATATCTACCAATTTCATTATCAATAATGTCATCAACCTCCAAAATAGCATTATTAATTAACTTTCCTAACCATAGATATAATAAATAAGGAAGTAATAAAATCCGAACAAAGCTAACTTTAAAATATCCTCCATATAACAGGGTGTGAACACAAAAACTGTCTCCGCCCGGGCCAGTGACATGAGCGCGTGCGCTCGCAACTTCTGCGCATATAATTGAACCGCGCGCATTGTTTGCGAGCGTCGTCGCCAGCGCATGTGATTTGTAGTAGCAACGTTTTTTTTTGTTTGAAACAAATGAGTTTTGCAGTTGTCTGTGGATTGCAGTTGTTTTTTAAATTGCATTTTGAATTTAGCGTGGCTAGATTCTTAGGTTTATGAATTATTCGACTTCGTCCGCGTGAAATTTCTTGTTTTAATATAAAATATTATATTTTATTACACTCAGCAATACTGTAGTTTCCGATTAGTTAAATAATTTATGGAATTGGATCAGTCGTTCCGAAGATTACACCCTACATACAAATACCACTTTGAAATATTACTTAGGTATAAATAAATAATTGGAATTATGTTTAAAAGACTTTTAAAGAAAAGGAAAAAATTTAAAGACTAATAAAGTATTCAGGTACAACAAACGCATGACAAACAATGTAATGGAAACTTATAGTTTCAAAAACTACGAAGTGGAGTAAATACAATTTTATTGTACGTACCTACTTATCCGAAAAGTTAAAAAAGCGCCAAGTAATTGAACATTTCTTCTTTGATAGTAGTGTTACGAAAATATATGATTTACCCTTAAAAATCCCTGATTACTTTCTCTCTTTGGTTTGAAAGCGCACTACAAAACACCATTCAACACTATGTTAAATTCCAACTGGAATCTATCTATACTTCTTACCAAAATCAGTAACCCGGTAAGGTTACAAAAAGTATTTCATAACGGCTTGATGTAATATACGACTGCGTTCCCGTCATCGCTCCACAATATTAAATGACCATTTTAGCAGTAACCGCTTAATAAATTACCGAAGCACCGTGAGAGGAATCGAGAGGAGGAGGGAAGGTTCCGTAGCTTTTGTTAAGGTTTTATTTATCACATGTATTATGAAGATGGATTTTAGAGTTAAATTACAGATTTGAGACTGTACCGTTAAGTTGCCATATGAAATGGTAGACATCATCTTCAGTTTCTGTATGTCCTTTAGGCATTTTCGCAGTGGCTGGTAGTGAGGTAGCAACCTGATGGCCTACCATGATCTAATTAAAAACGATTCAAAAGCAAGACATTTCAGTATAGGTTCCTAAACTGCATCGCTTGAGCTGCTCTATGGACGTCATGGTACCAAATAAGTATGAATGAAACCAAAACTTGCGACTCAGTTTAGGACAATCGCTGTCAGCAGATGGCACGGCCTAAACTGAATCGTTAAACTGACGTCATGGTACGAATTAGAAGAATAGTTGGTCCTAAAATGGATCGCGTTAAGAGCTTGTGGTAGGCCTCCTGGTGTCTAGATTGTATTGATCCTGTCATGTAAAAAGAACGCTGGCGTTTACCTGTGCGCGATCAAATTGGTGGTATGGAGGGTGCGTAACGCTAGTATAGTAACTATTATGATTCTACAATAAAATAATTACACTTATATAAATGTCGCAGGCAACTGGTTAAATTAGCCGTTTAGGTAACCGCCTGGCCTTTGGAAGTAGCGCTCGCCTCGCTTCGCTCTCTTTGCTCGCACGCGGTTGATCACAGTTCTAACCTAACCTATTTGGTCGGGGTGCCCTGGCTTAGTTACTGCAACCAATTCGGCTCTCGCGTGATTGGTTACAGTTCCAACCTCAATTATATTATTGAATATCATTCAGGCCGTTACTTGAACGGCCACCGTTTAGTTAAAAGGCTAGGCATTTAACTAAACGGCTAATTTAACCAGTTGCCTGCGACATATATAAAACAATAGCCTAGTACTTTAGAACAAGGCTGTACCCGTGCGCAGACTCTCCCTCCACCTGTCGCGCAGCGTTCTTTTTACATGGCGACAACTGTACCCAGTTGAAGGCAATAGGCTCGTCCCTATTACATGGGACTTAAACATAACTGGAGAAATGAGGGTTTTACTATAACTGCACCCCTGCCATATTAGTCTTCTTTTTTTTTCCACTATAAATGCACTTGTCTTCATCTTCTACTTATAACTCTTTATTGTTTCCTATAAGAGTTCATAATCAGACTATAATGTTCCCACTGCTGGGACACAGGCCTCCTTTCGGTGAGACGGCGGCCGTAATCCACCACGCGGGCCCAGTGCGGGTTGGCAGATGTCACATGTCTTCGAATTTTTAGTTCTAGGACATGCCGGTTTCCTCACGATGTTTTCCTTCACCGTTTTGAGAGCAGTGATGATGAAAATAATTTATACAAAGTAAAGCGTCTATCTGGGTTCGAACCTACGACCCACAACTCGTAAGTCGCGGCCGTTGCCACTTGGCCACCACTCCTCTCAACTATAAGAGTTAATTGGTATTTTTTTTTTACTCAGAGGTCCCTAAAAACAGATCCCTGAACCCCGCTCTGGGTGTTCTTCAGTTCATAATTTTTGACCGATGCATCATTGAACAAATTAAAGTTGGTGCCAAAAATAATTTATCAGTCCTCGCCCCGGTCGATTATTCACGCTTATGACAAATGGTGGCGAGCTGGCCAGTATATTTCACGGATTTGTGATTTGCAATATCGCCGGGTTAGTGCAAATACCAACTAACCCAGGGAATTGTAGTTTTGAGTTAATGCGTTTTGAAAGTTAGTGTTTCCTAATTATGTATTTAACAGAAGATTTGTTCCAGTCATTAAACATGTGTTGATTACCTGTTTAATTAGGTTTATAATAATGTATATTTCAGGCATAAAAACGAATTATAATTTACAAAAAAGGCAAGTTTTTCTTATAGACCCCCTCATTTAGTTGGTTTTAGCTGTGTATGACAGAATTACCATAACTCATGAAATAAAGAATAACAATAGGTACGGGTAAGCTCAAAATTATTTATTTAATTGTGAATTGGTGTCATTCAGTCATTGGTATTTATAGGCCTTTCTGTTTTTGAGAAAAAAGGGAAAAACCATAAAACTAGTTGCTTTTACCTCTCAAGTGATATGAAAAATAATACAAACGTAACATTTAGTAGTTTAAAATCAATGAAAAACACATAATTTCAGCAATTTTAGAGGAAAATAACGGTTATATAGGTTACGATCAATATTACGATAATGAAACAACAATTACGGTAGAAGAGCATGCCATTAATATTTTTATTAGACAGTGTACACATTAAAAAAAAAAAACTATGAAAAAAGCAATAAAAACTAAATATTTCATCCTAATCTTCATCTGAAGAGTCAGAAATTGAAGGCTCTGGTATGCGATCGATTTGTGAACTATCTGTCTTTAAACCAACAAACCAGCCATGATATTCTTCAGGGATGATTTTTTTTTTACAGAGTTTAATTAAGCACATCTTTTTCTTTAGCCTCCGTGATTGGCAATGTTGTTATGTATAATTGCGTCAATTTACCAGGCAGACTTGGACCAGGAATAGATTTTGGAGGTGGTGGTGGCTGCATTGATGGACCATCAATTTTTTTTCGTCTGGTTTCATAGCGATGTTCCGCTGATGGCAAGCTACTTACCACCTGCATATGAACAGGTTCTTCAGTGAGATCTATGACGAAAAAATTAGACGTCATGTCGTAATTATAAAAAAAAATCTTTTCCCCTTTTATATATTTCATCCATTTTATTTTTAGCCAAGAAACCACGTTCCCTTGAGTATTTTTTCTTTTGTTTTGTAAGGTTTTTTGGACATTTTCGTTTTATATTTACGACTTGAACGGGCTCTTCTAAATACGTTAAGCCATTCAGCCATTGAATAGATCGCTGTGTGTTTTTAGCTGACTCGATACTACTGTGCATGCTGTCGACTTCCATATAAGTATGTCCCGACTCTAAAAATTTGTGCAATGACACGAGGGGTTGCGATAGTCGTGGAGAGGAGGTTGGGTCTCGAGGTGGCATTGCACAAGTCCGGGGCCATGTCTTTTCATGGGCTCCGGAACGGGCCACCATCGGGATTCCAACTGATGGTAGGAGGGGTTCACATCGGCGTCGAGACAACGATGAAATACCTGGGTCTCGCCCTCGACAGCCGGTGGAACTTCGTCGAACATTTTCGACGTTTGGCCCTCAAACTGGAACGGACCGGGGCGGCCGCCTTCAAGCGGCTCTTGCCCAACCTGAGGGGGCCAAACGCCTCCTGCCGGAGGCTTTACGCGGGGGTCGTGCGGTCCATGGCCTTTTATGGGGCCCCGGTGTGCGTGTGTGCGGCTGCGAGCCGCCCACTATCTGAACGCGCCCCAAAAAGTGGTAGCCGTAAGGCTAATCCGGGGCTACCGCACGATCTCGGGCGAGGCGGCAAGCCTCCTTGCCGGAATGCCGCCATGGGATCTGGAGGCGATAGTCCTCGCGCGCCTGTATGAGTGGCGCGCGGAGGCACTACGCCGGGGGGAAACTCCGCTTCCGCGGCAAATCGCGGTGGAGCGGATGGACCTCCGGCGCGATCTCATGGTGGCATGGAAAGAGCGACTTTCGCAACCCAGCGCAGGGCACGCCACGATAGTGGCGATAAGACCCCTCTTTGAGGAGTGGCTAGAGAGGCGTCACGGCGTTCTCACCTACCGCCTGACGCAGGTCCTCACCGGACACGGATGTTTCGGGAGGTTCCTGCACATCATCAGGCGGGAGGAGACGCCCGGGTGTCACCATTGCGAGGATCGCCCAGAGGACACGGTGGAGCATACGGTGGACGTCTGCCCCGCTTGGGCGGAGCACCGCCGTGTCCTCGTAGAGGCGATCGGCAACGGCGGCGACCTCTCCGCGTCCGACCCTGGTTCAAGCCATGGTCCGGGGCGAGAGGGAGTGGGAGGCGGTCACTTCCTTCTGCGAAGCAGTCATGCTAACGAAGGAGGTGGCGGGACGGCTCAGGGAGAGAGCCTCACGCCTCAGCCGCCGCGGGAGACGCTACGGCCGTCGGGAGCCGTGTGACGACTCCCGGCCACCGTAGGCGCGGGCCTGCGGACGGAGAGTAATGGGTAGCTCTCCGTCCCATCAGGACCAGGCCCGTGCCGGACGGCGCGTATGTATTCCACGCGCGCCTCAAAGAGATGTCAGCATAAAGGAAGGGGCCCGCCAGGGCCGAAGCCTGCTGGGGTAGCGGGATCGTCCGAAAGGGTTACCGCTGCCCCGGAACATAAAGGGCTAAGGAAGGAACACGGGTGGGTTTTAGTCAGTAAGAGTCTGACACTCCCTTCTGCTCCACCCAGAGCGGGAGGAGTCATTAGATGATTTCCCATCCAAAAAAAAAAAAAGACTTCGTTCGCGTGGAATTCAAATTAAATCTGTAAGTACCGAATTTCATCAAAATTAATATAATATCGTCTTTGCATTTTCTATACTAGATTTCACCCTTAACATAAAGAGGATCTATATCCATTTCCAGCATTTACGCTATCTATTTCTGTGCCCACGAAAATCGGTTCTATCTAAAAAATAGTACCTACAAACAAACAGTTAGGTACTTTTGCGTTTTTACTAATAGTGAATGAACTTCTTACTTTAAAATAAAACCTAAAGCAACTTTAACCTAGCTTTTGCCCAGTTTTTAGACCAAGCAATTGGAATGTAGGGACAAAAATGTTCTTAACACCAACTTAACCTATAAAAAAGCAACGAAATCAGTCATATATTTACTTGTAGGGTTTATAGTATTGTTGTTTGATACGGGAGGTGGTTCTTTAGTAGAAAAATTCATTTCAATGTTGAAATAATCACTGGACGCACAAATAATTTAAAAGAAGCCCGAGAAATCAAAACCGTGTGCTGCTAAAAGCGCGAGCGCAATGCAACTAACACGCATGCGAGACTTAAAAACCCCTTACCACGAGCAACTACGCCCGGATAGTTGCTTTTACCTCTACATTTTTTACTTGTCAAATGACTAAATTATAAATGGTAAAAGCTATTAAAATTATATATTCGTTATTACTATACATTAAAATAAAAAGTAATCTGCAGTAATCGATAGGTAAAACAAGTTATCTTCGTAAACTTTTTTCTAGCAGTAGATAAATCATTTTATTTTTGAATTTTTCTAGTTCAATTTTCCATTTTGTAGGGTAAGTTTATTTTAATCGTCAAATTTTTTTATAGTGTAGGCGAGTCATGTCTCTGATAAAATGTATTACACCCAGATATTATATTTTGGTCCTCAAATTATGTATTTTTTGGGTACTAACTTATAATAGTCGTCTTTTTGCCTAAAAGTTGAAGAAAAGTGTTTAAGTTAGATGGTTTTACATCTCACTTACTTCGAAACTAGCAGGCATATCGTTTAGTTTGTTTTACCAGTAGAAAGAGAATTATTTTTCGAGTATAATAGCATTTTTAACGTATTTTACCAAAAATCATGGGTTAGTTGGTATTTGCACTAACCCGGCGATATATACGTTCGGCAATGGATATTCTTCGGCATTTTTTTATTATTTATAACTTTATTCTTTTGTCTGGTCGGATTTGTAATTTTTGTAAGTAATTTTTTGGTATTTTTTTATTTTGTTAAACAGTTTAAGGTAGTACAGTGGTATTAAACGGAATTACGATTGCAGACAACCTAAAAAAAAACAAATAGCTATGACTCAAACACCTTAGTATCTATACGCTCTAACAAAACCAAAAAAATCTTAATCTATAAACTTGGCGCGAAAATAAAGGTACAAGGGCACTAACAATCCATCAATCAGAACGTGGACTCTTAAACGAAAGGTCGTGACTTCAAATCCGACCCTATTACACCATTACGATAAACTCTAGCGAAGATGGCCCCTATATCAAAGATGTAACGCACATTGCCATAAAAAAAAAAAAACTCCATAAAAACTGGACCAACAACATCGGTAAAATACTTCAAATGTGCGCTATTCTCCACATTAACATATTAATATACGACGATCTTCTAATCACAAATCTGATAAGTCAGACATTAACATAATTACAAGAAACCGAAATATACTGTGTACGAAAAGTTCACAGTAGATATTAATTAATTGAACGCTCACATCAACTTAATAGATAAACGTTGCAATATGAACAATTACTAAGAACTAGCGTGAATCCATTGCAGTTTAATTGTGGATTAAGATTATTAAAATACGTACATAATCTTCAATGGATGAGCGACGCATCGATAGCATCTCCGCGAGGATAAGATGAGAACACTAATTATGTTTCTATGGTGCACGGACGCGAGGAGGGGCGGCATTCCGTCAGAGCATTGACCTCTCCCACAGACCAACACACCCATAGACCGAACGAAAAAACATAAATTGAAATATATATTAATGATTTCTATTAATTATCGCACGTATAATAAATTATTCGACGTTTTTGAATTATGTGTATTTTTTCGATATGGAGTCCGGTATTAATTGGAGTTGAAATGGCGCTTCTATTTTTGTAATCATTAGGTTATCGTTTAATTGATGCTGCAGATTCTGACAGCTGATTAACTGATACAGAAGTGATGTAGTTAATGTCCAATTAATTCTCTGTTAAGTTACCAAGTGACCTATAATTGCTTGGAATTTTAAAAAGTACAATTTGCTATGTTGAGTCAATTAAAGTTTAAGGACCTAATTATCTTGCTGCCGTAAAATGGAAACATTTTACAACTTAAATTAAACGATTCACATCAATTAGTTTTACAGTTTTCAGCACTAGAAACACTAACTAAACTATTTCCTCGTTAGATATCAGATATACATAAAATTTAAATTTATGTATTAAAATTTTAATGGTCTGTTCACTACTGAAGGAAAGATAATTTCCGGTAAACTTACTTGTATCTGATAGATAATTTATTATAAATTCTGTTTTTAATTAATCTGTTGGTGCCTCATCGTTAATTTTTGTAAAACAGAGGGTCTGTTTATTTTTATTATTCCTTAAGTCGCTTAAAATATGTCTAAGTTTTAGCATTAACATATATTTTTTACAACACAAGGATAAAATATCTAAATACACATTCAGTCAAATTCATTGAATGTTTTCTGGCATTCCACAATTTTTGCTCTGATATAATTGTTAAAAAAAACTGCTCATAATTATTATGAGCAGTTTTTTCACCTTAACATTCCTATAATTTTCATATCAATCATCATTTAAAAAAACCTAAACTCGCATGCAGTTTAATTAATGAAATATTTTCTGGCATCCTTCAATTTTATCTCTGATATAAATTTTATATAATTTTTATATCAGCCGCCATTTTTCTTTGTTCCTTGATCTATGGCCGCTAGCAGATGATATACAGTATCACAGTGTGCGGCGCAAATGTGCTATCTCAAGCTATTCTGTTTAGAGACAATCATGCGTTTTGTGAGGAGCCTTTTTGAGCACCGAACTGACATTGATGTAGTTGGAGGCTGAGTGACATAGATCTTTTGAGGTCTTCGAGTGGTGAGGAGGCCGGTTGATCTATGGGTCGACGGGGGGTTTTTTAGTAATACTATGTGGAGTTCTTATTAAGTCTAAATCACTATACTTAATGATTTGGTTGGTTCTGGAGAATATAAAAAACGGAGGCAGGGTTTGGAGTTTGGAAATTTTCTAGAAATAAATGGAGGCCTATCCTAGCAGTGGATGATTCCAGGTTTAGATGATGATGACTATATTTTGCTAGCATTAAGCTGCATCTGTTGGTCTCGGCTGTCATTTGTAGATCTTTAACAGTCGTTACGGGTCTGACAACCAGTCTTACCAAGGGGTATTGTATTACCCAGTAGCTGTTTTATAGAGGTCAAATAGGCAGTCGCTCTATGTTAAATACTGGTATTTAGCTGCATCCGGTTAGACTGGAAGCCGACCCCAACATAGTTCGGAAAAGGCTAGGCAGATAATGTTGATGACTATATTTTAGCATTCGTTTACCTGTAGTGGTAATTAATTATAAGTAGATATTTTAAGGTAGGAGGAGTCAACATTTAATTTCACAGCTATCAGCAAGCTCTAGTGTTAGCATGAAATTGATTTTCCTATACTGAGTTTATACAATGAATCATAATGCAATCCTTATTTTCCTTACTGAGTTTTAAAAAGTAACCGTTAATGTAAAAAGCTGGAATTGAATTCTTTAAAAAAGGAAACCAATGTTCGCTACATAATCATACATAATCAGCCTATAATGTTCCCACTGCTGGGACACAGGCCTCCTCTCTGTGAGAGGGAGTGGGCCGTAATCCACCATGCGGGCCCAGTGCGGGTTGGTAGATGTCACATGTCTTCGAATTTTTGGTTCTAGGACATGCCGGTTTCCTCGCGAAGGTTTCCTTCACCGTTTTGAGAGCAGTGGTAATGAAATAATTTACACAAAGTAAAGCGCCTGTCTGGGTTCGAACCTACGACCTACAACTCGTAAGTCGCGGCCAATACCACTGGGCCACCACTGCTCTCTCATGTTCGCTAAAGAATCCAAAAATTGGCATGAAAGAGTTTGAATATAAAAGTCAAGTGACGAAAAAAGAAAAAAAATATCTTATACACACAAAACTGTATCTAAACATCTTCGTATCTAAATAATATTATACCAATGTCGAGTATTTCAATCAAAACTCTTTGATTTTTTACAACACTTCAGTGCAAACAAGTTTTTATAACAACATGAATTATATGAAATTCTAAGATTGTTTTATATGAAAAAAATAAGCATCTGCTATTTGAAGTTTTAAAAGTTTTTGCCTCTTAGAAAATATTGTATAGTTCGACATGGTGTGAATGTAAAGACTTTGAAGTGTGTGGTTAGGATGTAAGTATAAATATCAACATTACAATTGTTAAAAAAGTAATCTGCCTAGCCTTTTCCCAGCTATGTTGGGGTCGGCTTCTAGTCTAACCGGATGCAGCTGAATACAAGTATTTTACATGGAGCGACTGCCTATCTGACCTTCACTATCCAGTTACTGGGTAATACGATACCCCGTGGTAAGACTGGCGGTCAGATTTTCGGGCTTCTCACAACCCGTAACGACTGTCAAAGATCTACGAATGACAGCCGGGACCAACCGAGGCACGGAGGGGTCTTAGTATTATAAAGATGGTCACCCATCCACGGACCAACCGCGGCAAGCGTGGCTTAACCTTATCGATCGACCCGTGCGGCTGTTATTACTTAGCCACAAGTCCCTCTATAAAAAAAAATGAACTATAAACACTGTAAAAAGCACTATGGGCCTTTAAATACATAATTATCTGAAGTAGGATCGTTACTTGAAATACTTACATTCAACAGAGTTACAAGAATATACTAAGTTACAGTTGGCATGTCGCTTCTCATTCAAATCAATCTACATTATGGGGTCGTCGCGGCTGTTATTATTTAGCCACGAGCCCCTCTCCCAGGTGAGTTCTTACTCCAACATAAATCCTATTGTTAAAATCTTTGCCATGTGACCATGTCCTTTCTGACTCTAAACTGATATAACTAGAGCTGCTGTCCAGTGTCCATGTCTTTTGGCACGTTTCCTGAAACAAAAAACAACAGTATAACTCACGCCACGAAAGATGAGACTTGACCCCGCGTCCCGCGCACTTTCCGCCGCCCCTATGACGTCCGGTCCCGTCCCGCGATCAGACCTGATACCGCTAAGACCTTGTCCAGAAGGGGCGAATTCGCCGCGAATCGTTTCGCGCGAATTCATTCGCGCGTTAACGAGATACTAGGCGCCAATACATCGCGTCCACAAGCATCGCGCGTTTTCATAATACGAGCGTAATTCGCGTGCAGTTCGCCAGACTCTCGACTCGCGCTTGATTCGCGCGTATTGCGCGCGAGTCGAGATACTAGAGACTCATTGTTGCGTCCAGTTGACGCGCGAACTCCAGAGAGTTCAACTCCATGTTTTCTACTGACAAATCAAATTCGAAGCCAAATGCTCGCGCGTTGGTACGCTCCTTCTGGACGCAACGGTCGCGCGTAATACGCACGAGAGAATCGCAGCGAATTCGCCCTTTCTGGACAAGCTCTAAAGAGACATAAAATCGTGTACTGCGCAAGTCAAACCACGTGGTGTGTCAAGTCTCATCTTTCGTGGCACGCATTGTAGACGCCAGCACATCAAGCTACCCGAAACTGTCAAATTTTCCCAATCAACTTTGAACCTTATACATTAGCGATAAAGTTGAAAATCTATTGAAGAAATTTGACAGGTAGCTTGATGTGCTGGCGTCTGTACATAACTTGACCAACTTACGAGACAGCTTACAATTAAAAAACCTCCATTCTATTCGTACTCCTCAAATCTAACAACACAAACAATCATCAAGTTCAAGCTTGCTTTAACTTCAAAACTTCAACAATTCATGTTCCCACTGCATGCAAGACTAATTACTGAACGGTTCTTCTAATTAAGCTTGTACCTTTTACACACTTTAATATTCGTGGGATTTATTAGTAGTTTTTGAATGTACATATCTGTGTGTTCTGTTCGTATTTTGGAAGATGAATTCTTTTGCTTGATTGTAACGGTTATGTGTATTTGCAATGATAGGCACGGTGGATGGGCTCTTTGCTAAATGATAACAGCCACACGGGTCGTTTGATCAGGTTCAACTACGCTTGCCACGGCGGTGTGTGGATGGGTAACCATCCTTCACATACCGAGATACCTCCGTGCCTCGGAAAGCACGTTAAGCTGTTGGTCCCGGCTGTCATTCGTGGATCTTTGACAGTAGTAACGGGTTGTTAGAAGCCCAAAAGTCTGAAATTCAGTCTTCCCAAGGGATATCGTATTACCCAGTCACTTGGCTATGGAGGTCAAATAGGCACTCGCTCCAATACACTCCATGTACAATTCAGGTATTCAGCTGCATCCGTTTGGACTGGAAGTCCTTACATAGTTGGGAAGAGGCTAGGCGGATGATGATGAATTAGAACCATTGGATTATCCTCTGTATCCAAAATCCGCCCCTAAGACGACCCACTGACCCAAACTCCCAATTACCATTTTAGCAAAGACTGTAACAATATCTATATTTAGCAGATCATAAAAATCAGAAGTCAAGGTCTAACCGCCCGTTATTCGAGTCACCGCTAGGCACGTCAGTAATTGTTACGAGTTACATCAACCATTAACGACCAGTTAAATATGGAAACGGGGTAGACACCTAATAGCAATGCAAGCCCACGCGCAGCATCTTAACCCGTTTACCTCATTTCAGATGAGCCCTGTTTCCTAGATTGGAGCGCGAAAGGGGAATCTTAGATTTCGATGCATGTACCGTATTGAATCCGTTATGCGCGAAGGCAGATACGGCTGTAATAACCGTCCATGCTAATAAATAAGTCCTAACATGTTAATAAATTAGTTTCAGTACTGATATATATGATATTTACGGGCCAATTAGAAATTACAATGGGTTTTAAATGCGGGGTTTATATGACGACTACAACCCATTTCTCTAGTTTCACTTTTGCAACCATTTGGCCCGTAATCTAAAAAAACCAAATTCCTACTTACCGCAGAATGACCTTAGTTGGGAAGGTGCAGAATATTACGAATAAAATATGATTAGGGACCTCCATTCCTTAGCCACTCACGCGTCCTGCGTGGTCCCGCTCCCACCGTGACATCGCGCATCGTCTAGAATGTCCCAGAACACAGTGCACAGTGGTGGCCCAGTGCTAACTACCGCGACTTACTAGTAATTGTAGGTCATAGGTTCGAAGTGTTCGAACTCAAACAGGTGCTTTACTTTTTGTAGATTATTTCATCACCACTGTTCTCAAGACGGTGAAAGAAAATGTTGTGAGGAAACCGGCATGTCGTTGAACCAAAAATTCGAAGATATGTGACATCTACCAACTCGCATTGGGCCCACGTGGTAGATTATGGACCACTCCCTCCCACCGAGAGAAGGCCTCTGTCCCAGCATTGGGAACATTATAGGCTGATTATATTATTCCATACATACATTCCTTGGCACTAATAGATCAATTACATGTCCATCATAACCTAACCCAATATTTAGTGGGTTACGAACTTTTGAACCTAGGTGAGGTTGAAAAGAACACATCATTAGAAGTCAACTCAACGTCAAAAATAAGCAAACTTCAAAACAGCAGAATTTAAAAAAAGGCCGCACACATGCCGCACATTAAAAGTATTTAATCAAAGTCAAAATAAAAATAAAGATTAAAAACAAAATACCGGGACCGTCGCCATTCGGATTATGTTTAATATTTTTTGTCATTCCACTGAGTGACACTTTACAAAAACTAACCATTAGATGACCTCAAATTTATAATAATTTTATTACTTATGATAATATTTCAACAGATTACTTGTGACAAAAAATATTATACAAGCTTATGCAAGTTGTCTTATGCATAACACGTTTTTTTGGCACAGTTAAGTGTTTTTTTGTTTACTGCTAAATATATTCATTGACACTTTAATTCGTCATTCAATAATTTGGCGACTTTTTTATTTAACGTTGAACGCTAATTATTATGTTCCACCCACTAATACAATTTTGGTACCATAATAGTACCTTATAATTAAAAAAAAACCGACCAAGTGCGAGTCGGACTCGCACATGAAAGGTTCCGACAAAAATCCCTGAAAAAAATACGTTTTTTGTATGTAAGCCCCCTTCAATTTTTAATTTTATTATTTGTTGTTATAACGGCAATAGAAATATACACTCTGTGAAACTTCAACTTCAACTTTCAACTGTCTACCTATACCGGTTCATGAGATACACCCCGCTGACAGACGGATGGACGGACAGCGGAGGCTTAGTAATAGGGTTCCGTTGGCACCCTTTGGGAACGGAACCCTAAAAATATTTAATTCTAACCTGAAAATATAAATACTCGTAGCTACACACCTATTCAAAATTGTAATCTTGTTCTAACGTCTTCAACGAAATGTCAGAAAAAGGTATTTTTTCGCATAGACACTTCGAATTGCAGTAAATTTGAATTTAAAAAGAAACTATTCCATTTTACATGTTATGCACAACTGTCTTACTGCCAACAGCTGCAACATGTGCAACTGTTCGATCGCCTGCGCACACTTCAAATTGAATCGTTTTAAAAGGAAATAATAACATCGTCCACGTAGTTTGACGTACCGGTGATTTGTATGCTTATTTGTCATATGTAAATAAAACAAAATGGCGGTGAATGCTAAACAATGTCCTTTATTCACATTGAAATGACTGTGATTGTATGCTAAAATATTAGGTTCGATGCTCGGATCATGGGAATGGTAATTATTTTTGTTTATGTTGCAAAGTACAAAGTTAAATTGAAACAATAACCTGTAATTATTTAAATGAGGTAGGTACTAACATATATAATTTTTGCACGCAATCCTTATTACAGACACCAGCACATCAAGCTACTACAATCTGTCAAATTTCTTAAATAGATTTTCAACTTTATCGCTCAAGTATTAGGTTCAATGTTGATTGGGAAAATTTTACAGTTTCGGGTACCTTGATGTGTTGGCGTCTGTACACTTGTACAGTGCCCTCCAAAAGTTAGTTTAAAATTTTCCACTTCAGCTGTGATGCCATATTATGATTTAAAATTCTAGTTTCAAATGTTTGAACTATAAACTATAACGTTTTTATTGATTAATTCATCTACCTATGACTTAAAAAATAATCAGGTTATCCCCTAGGATTACATTTTTTTTTAAATCATAATGTGGCATATTACATCATCATCTGCCTAGCCTTTTCCCAACTATGTTAGGGTCGGCTTCCAGTCTAACCGGATGCAGCTGAATACCTGTATTTTACATGGAGTGACTGCCTATCTGACCTTCACAACCCTAACTGGGTAATACGATATCCCTCGGTATGACTGGTTGTCAGATTTTCGGGCTTCTGAGGACCTGTAACGACTGTCAAAGATCCACGAATGACAGCAATGTAATGTGGCACATTACATCTGAAATGGAAAAATGTCAACCAACTTTTGGAGGGCAACTGTATCTGTTTGTTGTGTAAAAGTATTAAATTACCCAACTCATTTGTTGTTGTTATCAACAATAAAATTCTAACATTTTTATTATTATTATCCATCTGAAAACCTCATGTTATCTTATAACATATTAACCCCACATCGCCGCCACTTATCCAAAATATTACCCAATTTGTTAACTTCGCACATAGTTGCCAAGACAGCCAAATACAGGCAAACTTAATCACATCATTCTCAACATTTATTTCTCGAGCCAAAAACAAAAATTTTATTTCATTTGGCCTCACACATGCATTATAAAGGACACCTCATAATTTTGTTTCTCGTTTTTAAAAAAGCGTATTTAAAACAAAAGCGAGTATAAAACGCACGTTTTAAAAATATTACTTTTTTCCATCGCTGGTCGTTTGTAATTAAAAGTATTAAAGCCAACTTATGGTGTGTTGATTAAAGATTGCTATAATACAAGTGTGCGTGAAATATAGCGTGGCTGTTCGGAAATAAATATGCTGCTGCAGAGGACACTGATTGGGGGCAGGAAATCGTGATAGGAAGGGCTTGAAGTAACTGTAAGCTTGGATTAAGTTGTACGTCGGCTTTGAGTTGTATAGCTTCTTTAATTAAGCTAGAGGCAGGAAAGAAGAAATAAATAAAAAAGGTGTGCCACTTATTTAGTGTTATGTGTTGCACTGTTAAGTAGATTGTGTTGAATTACTTACACGCCATCGTTAATAGTGTCACTTCTTAGATTCTCACAGATATTTTTAAAATCAAAGTTCCTATTTGTGCAACTGATGAAGTATAAAACTAATAGAAGTATGTGGATAGACTATTATGTAGTATACTGACAACACTAACGATGGATTAAGTAAACGGATAGAAGCGTACAATTTTATTTTTATTTATTTATTTATTTTATTTTAACATTTATGTACACAGATACATATATAAACAGACAAGAAAAAAACAGAACAGAAAAATAGGTACAGAGGTGATGCTTGTTTCATAAGAAATCTCTTCCAGCATACCTGCGATAGGACAATAAAAAGAGAGATGTAGACAGCGTGTGAAATAATAAAGGAGACAAAAAAAATATACATAAAATCTAAAAGCAAATAATATGAGAATATACTTACATACATACAAATAAAAATACATACTTCTAAAATAAATATCACCAGAATGTTAATAATTATAACGTTATCAAAATAATAAATACATACACAACTATGATAAAGTGGAAAGATAGTGTTATTTCACTCTTCTTTTAATAACTGCAACAGTTTGGCAGTCCCTAATTGCAGGCGGTAGTGAATTCCACAGCCACACCGTGTGCACTTTACTACTTATTAAATAAATATTAAACTTTAATTAGTGTTTCAGTTGCGTTCAATTAAATTGGCTAAGAAAATGAAACATTGTCAGGAAATCAACTTATTTTATAAATTACTAACTGCGCTCCGCAGTTTCACCAGCATTAGTCTCGATCCTGCGGAAATATCGAAATAAAAAGTATCCTATGTCCTAATCCAGGTCACCGCCTACCCTTGTGCAATTTCATCTAAATCCATTCAGCCATTCTAGCGTGAAAGCGTAACAAACAAACATACAAAAAATCAAATCTTTTCTCTTTATAATATTAGTTTAGATAGCACATAACAAAACTAACGCCTATAATCCCCGAAAGATTAGGTAGAGGTGTAGCTTCGCCCATATTTCGCCATTTATATTTAAGTCCCATGTAATAGGACGCAAGTCTATTGCCATTAACTGTGCACAAATCCAGACTGAAAAATTCCTTATGGAAACACCCAATATCACTGTCTGACCTGGCAACCGAACCAGGATCTCTTGCTCAACTATAACGCTTGCGACCACAGACCAACGAGGCAGTAAATTATAGCAAACTAGCAGCACCCCGCGATTTCACCCGCATAAGTTTCGATCCCGTGGGAAAATCGGGTTAAAAACTATCCTATGTCCTTTCCCGGGACTCAAACTATGTCAATACCAAATTCCATGTAAATCGGTTTAGCGGTTTAAGCGTGAAGAGGTAACAGACAGACAGACAGATACACTTTCGCATTTATAATATTAGTATGGATAGAATAAAAAAACCTGTTTAATATTATTTAAAAAATCGGACAATATCCTTCACTACATAGGTATAATCTTTTTTTTTTTTGTAGTAGACTTCATAAGAACATTATCAATATTCGCTATCGCTTATGATTCGCACGCGATCGGCGAGCGAATGATCGCTCTTTGAAAATGTGATAAACGTCCAATATAAGCGTTATCTGATTTTACTAATTTCAAATAATTACAGGCGTAAATGCCGCATTACTGTGTAATAAGCTCCCGATCCGCCTAATTAAAAAACTTAATGGAACTGATAAGTCTATTTTAGTGTCTCCGCACAATGTGCATGAGAAAATAATTATAAGAATAATTTTAGACAAGATTATTCATTACGGTGAATTAATGACAGCCATTTATTTTAGTATGAAAGGCAGAAATATATTTATTTTATTACAATTGAGTCATTATTTTTTGCAAAGGCAGAGGATAAATGATGCGGAATGCAATTACTTTTAATAAAGTTGACAATCGAGTGTTTTATTGTTCAATTAATTTAAATTAGCGTTATCAGCTTATAACGTTCCCACTGTTGGGATACATGCCTTCTCTCTGTGAGAGGGAGTGGGCGGTAATCGACTACGCGGGCCCAGTGCGAGTTGATAGATGTCATATGTCTTCGAATTTTTGGTTCTAGAAAATGCTGGTTTCCATCACCGTTTCGAGAACAGTGGTGGTGAAATGAATTACACAAAGTGAAGCGCCTGTCTGGTTTTGAACCAACGACCTACAACTCGTAAGTGACCCGACTTACGAGTTGCGCTACCACTGCGCCAATTTATAATTAGGCGTTGATAACAATTAAAATAATGTTCAACTCACAAAAACAAGTCACTCTTAAAAATAACAGTAAACCTCTATACTTATAACAAAATTAATACATCATTTACACTTGACCGGCTTTCAAAAAAAAAACAAAAGAAGTCTGCATGAATTTTTAAAGGCGTGCTAAATAAAAAAACGTTCAAAATAGCGGTGTGCGTTCAAAACGGAGTGTCATCGATCAAAATCATCTGCATGTGTTTGACCTTGTGTTAGTACTAATACTAAATAGTTTTTGTTACAAAAGAAGTGTTATAAAAACTCTATACAGTAAACAACACAATGAGAAAATTACGTTTGAATATTAAGGCGACGCGCTTGCGTTGTGAGGTGAATTTTTGAAAGAGGTTCGTCAACATTATGTTTACTTTTTTTGTTGCGATGAATTGATTTTATTTATTTTTACTTAATGCACCTAGCTTGGTGTATATTTAGCTATGCGTGTCTGCTTTATAGATTATCTTCTTATATATAAAAATAAATTGCCGTTCGTTAGTCTCACAAAAACTCGAAAATGGCTCGACTGATTGTGATGAAACTTTGGTTTGTTGTTGTTTGCGCGCCGGAGAAGGTTCCTAACAATTTTTTTTTATTAAAAATGTATTGTATCGCATACATTAGCTAGTTATAGACCCAATTATGTATACACACTTTTTTGTCATCATTATATTTTGTAACCACTGCTATTTTTTACGGTAGGTAGCGATTTTTAAAACAATCAACCATCGGGCGAACAACTTTTTATCGATCCTTTTTAATTAAGACATGCGATCATGAACACTTTCCTTTAATAACTATGCAGAACCGTTTTTATTTTTTTGTGTTAATGTAAAATATTAAATGATTGTAATTCCACATTTCATGCGCACGCTTTTTTTTTTTAGTTACAGGGACAGTATACGTCCCTCTGCTCCAGGATCTCGCCATATCTTTCTGGGCCGTCCTCGGCGGCGCCGTCCGTCTTCTGGCACTATAAGCATTATTCTTCAAAAATGTTTTACTCACTCCGGTGTCATACTACTCCTTAACAAACAGCTGTGCCTTGTCCAAAGCCTTACGAATCCACGATCGAGCGGATAAAAACACCATTAAATTAATATTACACATTTTTTACTGCCACGCAGTGGTTTTATATTGATGAAACAGCATATAGGCAGTGCCAACTATGATGAGTATTATATGACATAATTTTCTATGAAGAAGGCGCTATGCGATTAAAATAGCTGAAGCGGCAATAGGCTGGTCATATTAGCCGTAGAACCGATGACCGTTGAGGTAGACGTGTTCGTGAGTGGAGACCGCGAATCAGCAAACGTAAGGTAGGACGCCCTCAGGCTAGGTGGCGCGACGATCTTCGCAGGGTGGCTGGTAGCAACTGGATGAGAGTTGCAAATGGAGAGGCCTATGTCCAACAGTGGACTGCTGTAGGCCGATGATGATGAGATTAAAATAGGGGGTAGAATTGTCCTCTCGCCATGTTTTGGGTGGCAAAAAAGCAAGCTACACATCTGATGGTTAGTAGACACTGCTTCCTATGGTCACAGCAATGCGCTATTACGTTGCCATTCCAAAGAAAAAGCTAAAATTACTCATATTATTATGTCACTCCTAATATTTTATTGCTTAATTATTGTTAAACTTTTTGTTTGTTTAAAAATAAATTGTTTGTTTCAGAGAAAAACAAACAATTTTACTGCTAAACAAGAACTTTCAGTATTAGATTACCTTGAGAGTTACCTTGCCACATAAATTACAGATGTTTAATAAAGCTGCAATGATTCAATAACATTTTACTGTCATGCCAGTCGTAACTTTAAAATCTCAAGACAGTTAAATAAAAATAGAGAAATCCAATTTTTTTACTGCTAATACAAAAAAATACAAAATACAAAAAGTTTATTGCAGTAACATGTACAACTTTTACAGTAAATCTTGCATAGGGACCTCCTTCTAAGTAAAGATATACCTGTGCTAGGAGGCCCCGCTCTTCAATGACAAATTATAAAATGGTAAAAGTGGTGTACTAAAACATAATAGAATTTAAACAAAAAGAAAAAAAAAAAAAAAAAATTAAAGAAAAAAAAAATAAACAAAAATAGTATGTGTGTGTATGTGTAGGTGGGGGGTGTTTGTTTATGTGTGTATGTGAGGGTGTGTGTGTGTGTGTGTGTGTGTGTGTGTGTGAGTGAGGGTGTATGCGTGGGGAAAAATTGTGACATATCAATTTTTATTCGTAGGCATTACCTTTACCTAAAACTCTACACCATTTTATGCAAATATCTGTTCTTGCCGCCCATAAACTGCAGTTGCCGATAAAACTTCCCTTTCCAAATTTATTGCTCCACAAAAAACTTGCGCAAATTGATTATAATTTATTATCTCTTTAAAAATTAATGTCTGCTGTATAAACATTGGTAAATTAAGCTGGTTTCAGTCTTGTTTTACGACCTAGGATTTACTCTGAGCACTAAATTATGGAGAACTAGCTGTGATTTGTGACTTTGCCTGGTTCCCAAGATTTTTTATTTTCCGTGATAAAAAGCAAGCTACCTACATCAGGCTACATGTACCACAGTTTTACATGGATTGTAAAGCTGTGTCTATGGATTCGCATTTTGAACGTGATTCACTGTGGTTCAGGCCACCAGTGGTTCAAGCTGCTTTTTTTCTAACTGAACAGACAGCTGTGCTGCTGGGGAGTTTGTTGCGCCACTTCTTCTTCCCAGCGTAAGCACTAGGAAGTGGGAAGTGGCGGGGGGGGGGGGGGGGATGTCTTATGTAATTTTGAAATTCGAAAAGTGCTGATTCTCAGCCTAATTTGAATAAATGACTTGATTTTGTAGTTCAGGTTATGCTAGGGAAAAAGTTTTTAAATCCTAGTTTAGTTAAAAATCATTTTTTTTTTCATCAAACCACGGGTCAATCAGACACAAAAGTAGTCTCCCGTTCATAGTATTTCTTACGAGTAGTCCTTACTTAATCTATAAACTGTGTTGGTACAATCAATTTGCAAGTTTGATTAGCACTCTTTGATTTTAATGACCTGAATAAGAAAACATTAATAAATCATTCCGCCTCCGGCTTTCTCAGTCCATTTCAAAGTTTCACAACTCATATAAAATGATCGATCACTTATTGATTTAAATCGCTTACTAGACTTGGTAGGTATATCTGTACCTACTGATTCTGTACTGACCACAGATATAGATAGACCTAGAAAACGCAAGTATCACGATCTGTATGAAAACCAAGCGTGCTATTTTTTGACTACCTACTATGACGTCACAAGCACTATTTAGTGATGGAAAAATCAAACCGATTCAAAGACACTGCCGCGTGCGCACCCGTCGCGCACTACGCCCGGGGCCTAGATGAAATTTAGTACAGAGATATTTTTGAGTCCCGGGAAAGGACATAGAATAGTTTTTATCCCGATATTCCCACGGGATCGAAACTTATGCTGGTGAAACCGAGGGGCGCTGCTACTATGAACATAAAACAAAATGAACACGATACTGCCTCGTTGGTGTAAAGGTCACAAGCGCTACTGCTGAGCATGAGGTCCTGGGTTTGAATATACAGGTCGGGCAAAGTGTTATTGAGTTTTTCTATAAGGAATTTCTCAGTAGCAGCCCGGAGTCTGAATTTGTGCCCGGTTGGTGGCAATAGGCTCGTTCTCTATGACATGAGACTTTCACGTAACTGGCGAAATGTGGTTGTAGTTACTATAGGTACTCATCTGCCTAACCTGTCAGGGATTACTGGCGTAATGTTTTTTTACTAACCTCCGCTGTCCCACTCCTGGGCAAAGGCCTTCCTCCACTCCTTCCACCCCCCACCGTCCACCTTCCAGTTTTGACGGAACCTATCCAGCTCGTCCTGCCATCTCCTACGTCGTCTGCCGCTACCCCGCCTCTCCGTATCAGGGCACCAATTTTGCGCCATTTGGGCCCACAGTTTGTCTGGCATGCGGCAGACATGTCCTGCCCAGTCCCATTTAAGTTTATCAGCCTTTTGACCCACGTCAACTATCTTTGTTTTGGAGCGCAGTATTGTGTTTCGGACACGATCCGTTAATTTAACGCCTAATATGTTAGCGTGATGTTATGTTATTAAAATTTTATTACGTTGAAGAAATATCTTGAAAGAAATCAAAAAATCTGCGAACGTAATTCTTAATCCAGAAGCAAGCACACAAATTCCAAGGCAAGCATAAACATGTATGATTAAATACGAGTTTCTAACCCTATCCTATAATCCTAACGCACAATATGCGATGAAGATACTCATTTTTTGTTCCCCCGTCCATGTCAAGGATACAGGGTGTAATTTTCTTAATTCATATAATCTTGTTGGATGGGAGTAGAGCTCGGGAAGTCGGGATATTGTGTGTTGCAGGTTCTCTTCGACTTTGTTGATGTAATTAAAATTGTAGAAGTTTCTGATTGGCTTTGTTGTGGAAATGGATTGAGATTGATTTAATCTATACATACATAAACATACATACAAATAAATAAAATTGATGTGTCAGTTTGTAATGTCAAAATAACGACTAATCTTCAATAAGGCTGGACCGATTTTAATGAAATTTGGTATGGGGATACCTACTTTGAACCATGGGGAAGGACATAGGTTACTTTTTGTTGCGAAGCTGCGGTCAGAAGCTAGTATTAAATAAAAAGAAAAGCGACGGGTAAATTGTTTAATGATGGTGCCATCCTTTATTTATGCACCTTTGAACCAAAGTGAAACTATTTCGTAATTTTGGAATTATTCAGAAAAAAGAAAATCAGCTATGTTTTTTTACGAAAATATAAAACAACGAGATAACGATATTTTATAGAATTTCATCCAAATGGCGAACAATAAAGCAACATTCCACTCATAAGTAGTTTACACTTTTACATCCTACACGATTTTCTACGGCCATTTTCAGAAACAGATCTCGCTGAGGGTAATCTCGGAGATTTTCCCACGTCAACGTAGGTAATAACATTTATATATTCAAAGAATGCCTCTTAAAGGCGATAAAGAAACACGGGTCAACTGATATTGTCTTCAGAAACCATTTAAACTTGCGGTACCTTGCTATTTTCTGACATGTAGGTGATGTGGAGTAGGGATTATTAAAGATATCGATATGCAACCGTCGCTTTTCTTATATTTTTTTTTTGTATGGGAAATCATTTAATGACTCCTCCCGCTCTGGGTGGAGCGGAAGGGAGTGTCAGACTCTTACTGACTAAAACCCACCCGTGTTCCTTCCTTAGCCCTTTATGTTCCGGGGTAGCGGTAACCCTTTCGGACAATCCCGCTGACCCGGCAGGCTTCGGCCCTTATACTTACGAAATGTTGTTGTCAAAAACTTTTTGAGCAGGCTCATAACGCTACTGCATTCAATACTTGATCAGTGGCGGTCTAGTGGTAATGGCCCCGACTAGCGAGTTGTAGGTCGTGGGTCCGAACTCATCACCACTGCTCTCAAAACGGTGAAGGAAAACATCGTGGGGAAACCGGCATGTCCTAGAACCAACAAATCAAAGACATGTCAGATCTACCAACCCGCACTGGGCCCGCGTGGTAGATTACAGCCCCTCTCGAAGAGACGAGGCCTGTGTCCCGGCAGTAGGAACATTTTAGGCTGATTATGCTATTCGATACTTGATGCTTTTTCGTTTTCGCAGGACCTTCAAATGGCTGTTTTTTAAATCTATAATATATAATTATAATCTTTTTAACTGAAGTAATTAACTGAAAGATAGATGATCGTAACAATAAAATTGTTGCATTTATTTTCAAACAAAGAAAATACTCGTTACCGAAATATCGATAGATTATTTACGGCACTTGAACTTATATCGATACTTTTGTTCCGATACTAGCCTGTAGGTACGGTTAGCAAAAGAGTTCATTAATAAACGGTCATAGTGGAGCGTCGAGTAATAGACAGGGCTCTGTCGTGCGTATATTACTGAGTAAATTAATTAGATACGGTGCGCGGAAGGGCGGAGTACGGTTGGAGGAAAAGGCCTTTGAATGTTGTAGTGTTCAGGTTCTAGTATGGTCGGAAACAGTGTTTCTAGCTAGTAATAAATTGAAAACATTGTCGTGAAAGAAAAGATTCGTGGCTAGTTAAACTTTTGGCTTTTCCAAAATAAGTGAAAATGAACATTTTTACATACACTGTCAGTTAGCTAGCGAAACTCTGCCGACGTGATGGGATCCCGATAAAATAAAAACAATAAGATTTGATGTTTTTTTTGGGGTTCAACGACCGCTGGTTGTGTTTTTACTTGAAATATGAGTTGATAAAATCTGTTTTCCTTGATTTTATCGTGTTTTGATATCGATACCAATTACGTCTGTGAAGTTTACACAAACAAATGATTTTTAAACTGATTTTTCAAGTTACTACATTCACTGCGGTCGGTGACCCCACAAAATAATCGTCAAATTATTATTATTTTTTGTTTTATAGTGTTAGATATCGATACCCATCAAGTCCGCGGAGTTTTGCTAGCTAATTCAATTTTACCCTGTATAACCATATTGAAATTGGGGTAGTATTGTAAGTAATATTACTAGCGATGCGACGAAGTATTGGCTGTTTTCTAAACAAGAAATATAATTATAAGTTTTGGTCGTATTTATAATGAAAAACTCATTTTTTTTTTTTTAATCGGGGGGAATTATGTTAGGGTAATATGTATTATAAATCAGTGGTCGGAGTAGGTAGATTGAATTGGGGTCATTGATCCGAAACGTATATATTAATATGGACATTCCTCCGGAATTTCGGATCTCGATTTTTTTTATTATTCAACAGATAAATAATAAATTAATTTAATTTTGATACCTTCCTTTAAATTTTGAATTGAGTAGTAATAATATCACTACCAACATTAACAATATTTAATTGGATCCGGAAATACCGGAATATTATTTTCCGGGAAAATGGATTATCCATGTTATTCTTTCTGTGGGCATTTATGATACAAGTACCAAAAATCAATCTACCTACTCCGATCACTGATTATAATTAGAAACATTTTTCGTAAAATAATTATTAAAAACTAGCTTTTGCCCGCGACTTCGTCCGCGTGGAATAATGACTTCCGGAAAAAAACAATTTATCTCCCTTTTCTCCCCGTTAGGAGGGAATTTCCAAAAATCCTCTCTTCGTGGTAGCCTACTCCTCCCAACAAACACACATGCCAAATTTCAGCTCTCAACTGCCAATAGTTTCGGCTGTGCGTTGTCTGTCAGTCACTCAGTAACGGAAGAGTTTTATATATATAGATATAGATAGCTGTGCCCGCAACTCCGTCAGTGTGTAATTCCTTGTGTGTTATTAAGTTAATGTAATATTGTGGTAATATTGTTTAGATCACGTTCACATGAGGCTTAAGTACCTATACAACGAAATTACTACTTCACCTAAAAATAAATAAAATGTAAACTATTAATAATTTGTAATTTGAACGAATATAATACACTACCAAAATAACTAATACCTATTTTATAAAATAACAACAAAAGAAAACTAAATAAACTAAATTAATTTAAAGACTAAAAGTCGCGCTGATAAACAATATTGTCTGTCAATAAGGTCGAATGCTCGGAACGTCTACTCGCCAGCCAAATATTGTATGAAGTTCGCGTTTTTTTTTTTTTTTTTAGAATATGGCATCTCTTAGTTGACCTTGAGAGGTCGTGACTACTTAACCGGACTATCCTGTGGTTGCCTTAAGTAAACTCAAAGCCTCCAGCCAGAGGCAAATATCTTATGTACTAAGCGACTACACGCTAAGGGCACCCCCTGTGGGGTACGAACCTCGGCTTAGGGCGTCGCTGGGGGAGGGCAGCAAGATGGGACAGGCTGGATCTGGTTTTTATTATTTAAGCTTGATGAGGCCGGCGTTTCTTAGCTGACTACTCTGAGAAGAAACGCCGAAACAAACTCAGAGGTCACGGTCGGGAATTTAGAACTACTGGCTCAGCTGCGGCGTGGGCTGGCACTTCTTCGAGCAAGGGTCGGGGGGGAGGCATTTAATTGAGGACGTCGCGAGGGACCTCAGCGGCGAGGTCGGAATGAGTTCTGTATTTGTGCACTGTATTGGTTGACTTATTGCTCTCCTGGAGGAGGGTTATGGGGTCGTCAGGGTCGGAGAGGACATGCCTTGGACGGCGGCATTTGCTGGTTTTGGAGGGGGTATACCTGGCGGCCTCGACAACCAGAGGGTTGCGGTGCTTGGCGGCGGTATCGAAGAAGCGCTTGGAAAGGCGCTTCATGAATTGATGGATGGTGGGGATTTTGAGGTCAACATGGAGGATCTCATTTCGGACGAATCAGGGGGATCCCGTAGCCTTTCGGAGGAATCGGTTTTGGAGGGTCTGCATCCTATGGATGTGGTGGGGCTTTGCGTGGGCAAAGACTACACAGGCGTATGTCATTATTGGACGTATGCACGCTGTGTAAATGCGCATTTTGCACCTAAGTGACAATTTGCTGCGTGCATTTAGGACGGAGTGGAGTCTGCCGAGAGCGAAAGCGGCGCGCGAGCGGACCGTCTTTATGTGCTCTGCGAAAGAGAGGTGATTGTCGAGTATTACTCCTAGGTATTTGGCTCGCTTCTCCCAAGGGATCGGCTTGCCGAACATGGTGATAGGTCGGGGGGAGTGGGTCTAAGTCGTGGTTTCGAGTAGAAGTTCGCGTTTGGATCCCCCGCCCTTTTATACTTCCCGCCGCGAGCCGCGTCGAGCGCGGCGACCGTTACACAAAAATAGTCCTTATAGGTAGCATGATTCAGTATTCACGCGCTATGGCTTATTATTAGCGTATTTCATGTATAACTTTGGTGTTTCTGTACCGATTTCTATGATTCTTTTTTTATTAAATAGGTAATAATGTTAACATTTTTTAATTAGGGATGAGTGAGAGTGTTATAAACGTAAGAGTAGACAAATATAATCAGAAAACTCCGAACGGCTAAGCTATCGGGAGTTACACGTGTTATTGTGAGTCAACCATTAAAGATAGACATTTGATGTCGTAGAATATTTTTTATATAATTTTAAGGAGAACATTTCCGTCATACATGATTTTTGTGTAGCTTTAACCATTAAGGCTGCACACGCGACGGAAGCTTAAAAACTGGAGTAAGTTCTCCTGTTTTCCCAACATTTCCCTTCACTGCTCTGCTCCTATTGATCGTAGCGTGATGAAAAGTATACTATAACCTGCCCAGGAGTATGAAGAACAATTGTACCAAATTTCGTTGAAATCCGTCGAGTGGTTTTTGTTTCTATAAAGAACATACAGACAGACAGACAGACAGACAGACAAAAATTTTACTGATTGCATTTTTGGCGTCAGTATCGATCACTAATCACCCGCTGATAGTTATTTTGGAAATATATTTCATGTACAGAATTGACCTCTCTACAGATTTATTATAAGTATAGATATAGAAGATAAAACATAATGTTTCTGCTGACCGTACCCGGTAGAAGCGGCACAGATAAGTGTAAAGTTATTATTAAGTAACCTGGAGAGGAACGACTTGGATTGAAAGGACCTAGGTCTCTACAGGTCCGTGGTAGTCTAGATGTCTATGTAAAGAACATCTACTATCTTTCAGTAAAATTAAAACTAAGGTTTCTACCGTTCTTTCTTCCATTTTGTACATCGATTAAATATGATAGATTTTTTTTATATGTAGGATTAAAAAGCTTATGTAGAGGTTCTCCAGATGTTTTAATGTTTTTATTAGTCACTAGCTTTTGCCCGCGACTTCGTCCGCGTATATGTCGGTTATCGCGGACGCAGACGAAGTCGAAGTCGAATAAAAAGTAGCCTATGTCCTTTGTTGGGGTTCACACTTACCCTGTACCAAATTTCACACAAATCGGTTCAGTAGTTTAGGCGTGAAGAAAAGACAGACAGACAGAGTTACTTTCGCATTTATAATATTAGTTAGGATTAATGTCCTTTTTTTTCTTTTTGTTGCGCGGTGGAAATCCTCATGGACTTCCTCCATCGCTGCTGTTACTGTTTTTCTTTGTTTATGTGTGCCTTGCTTAACCTGGGTCAAATACTCTTATTATCTTTCTTTCTTTTATTGCTGGGCAAAGGCTTCCCTACTCTCTTTCCATCTCTATTCTCTATACAAAGGAATGTTAAGGGGATTACAGGACCTAAACGCAAAAAAAACGCAAGGGGCTAAAAGTATATGATCGACTACAGTAGACAAATTCAGAAAAGTATATGATATTCTTCACTATATGTATGCTAGGTAGATAGTGTATTGAAAACATAATACAACTAATTTGATACGATAGAAAAAAATCATGAAGATACCTCTAAAAACTTTCTTTTTACAGTAAAAACCATACTATAATATACATACAATAATTCTGATTTTTATTAGTCAGATTTTTCTACAAGCAACATACTAAAGCACTAGTGTTTTAATTGTTTAGTCCAAACAATAGATTTTTTGTAAATAGATAATTGCTTCATATTTTGCAATAAATTACCTGCGTCGTGTGATCGCGCTTCTCTTTCTTTTCTATGCAGTCCGACAGTGACCGCGCTTTAGGTCATGTAGTCTCCTTAAATGAATGTTAAAATAAACTTTAAAAGTACTTATCTGACGCAGTACAGCTGCGGTTTCCTAGAAGGCGTTTCATGTAAATCCGTCATTTTGATCAGCATTAATTTGACATTAAGGTGCCAAAAACACTCTGTATTTGGACATTAAGGTCGCATGTGACCGTCATCGCTTTTCTAAGAAACAAAAGCTTTAGTGGTACTTAAAAACTGAATCCTTCTAACTTATAATATTTGAGGTCATCTTAAAATCTTTTTGTAAGCACGACTGATTATAAAACAAGAGGGGCTTGTGGCTAAGTAATAACAGCCGCACAGGTCGAACGGTCAGGTTAAGCTACGCTTGCCGCGGTTGGTCCGTGGATGGGTGGTTATCAAGACCTTCCATGCCTCTGAAAGCACTAAGGCGTTGGTCACGGCTGTCATTCGTAGATCTTTGACAGTCGTTACGGGTCGTCAGAAGCCTGAAAGTCTGACAACCAGTCTTACCAATGAGCATTGTATTACCCAGTTACTGGGTTGTGGATGTCAGATAGGCAGTCGCTCCATGTAAAATACTGATATTCAGCTGCATCCGGGTAGTCTGGAATCTGACCCCAACATAGTTGGGAGAAGGCCAGGCAGATGATGACTGATTATAATAATAATGAAAAGCTAAGATTATTAATTTAATCAATATACCTACATAAATACAACTAAGTATTTAGCACTTAGCACTACCAGTATAATTATCTAGGTGATGAAAATACAGTTTCATGTTAATTTTAATAGCAAATAGTTAATAGTTTGATGACCCTCGTTTTATTTGGATTTTATAGCAAACTAGCTGTGCCCCGCGGCTTCACTCGCGATTAGTCTTACTAGTCCTTTTTTATTGATTCGCTTTACAAATTTCCACCCCCCTTTTTACACCCTTAAGGGATAATTTCGGGGATAAAAACTATTCTATAGCCTTTCCCACAACTCAAACTATCTCCACACCAAATTTCATCTAAATCGGTTCGGCGGTTATTGATTCCCCATACAAACTTTCACCACCCTTTTCACCCCCTTTAAGAATGATTTCTGGGATAAAAACTATTCAATGTCCTTTCCCGAGATTCAAACTATCTCTAAACCAAATTTCATCTAAATCGGTTCAGCGGTTTAAGCGTGAAGAGGTGACAGACAGACACACTTTCGCATATACAGGCTGCGCCCCGCGGTTTCACCCGCATAAGTTTCGATCCCGTGAGAATATCGGGATAAAAACTATTCAACATCCTTTCCTAGGACTCAACTATCTCTGTAGCAATTTTCATCTAAATCGGTTCAGTGGTTTAGGCGTGAAAAGGTAACATACAGACAGACAGAGTTACTTTCGAATTTATAATATTAAAATAGTATGGATTAGTATTAGTAGGTATATTAGTATGGATCTATTAACTGAGTTTGCGGTATTTTCTCATATATATGTACCGGTTTTCTCAATAGGGTTAATCTTACAGGAAACCAATTTTGCCTTCTCTTAACATAACATCACGCCTGTACCGTCAACCTCGAAGGGTAGGGCAGACTCGTACCTATGATACACCCACATTTCGCCAGTCCCATGTAACAGGGGGCGAGCCAGTTGCAATCAACCGGGCACAAATTCAGACCAGGCTGCTACTGAAAAGTTTTAGATATAAAAACCCTTTGCCCGACGAAAGATTGCCCGACCCAGACATCGATCCCAGGACCTCATGTTCAGTAGTAGCGACCACTCAACCAACGAGGCAGTACCTTCTTATTTAGATCAGAAAGGGGTAAAATGCATCATATTATGCGATATTCCCATGGGATTGACACTTAACCGGGTGAAACCGCGGAGCGCAGCTAGTATTGTCATAAAAAGAGTGAAAAACATCATCATACTGTACCTACATGTAATAATCCCGTTATTTTTTTATTTTTAAATAAAAGCCTAATTCTTATTCCTTATTATAAAACAAAGGTCGTTTAAAAATTATCGCGAAAGGAGCCAAAGTGCCGACGTAGAGTCGCTTAAGAAAATTGCGGTCGCTTCGATTCGACACGAAAACTTCATCAACACGTGCGTGCGCGCAGGTTTCAAGATGGCGGCTGAGGAACGGCGCAGACTATCTTTCCTTATAAATTATGCCATAAAATAAAGGTATAAGTAATATTTTGAAACAAATTTTCCCAATCAACTTTGAAACCTTATGCTTTAGCGATAAAGTTGAAAATCTATTAAAGAAATTTGACAGATTGTAGTAGCTTGATGTGCTGGCGTCTGTACCTACCAATATTGCTAAGTTAAGTTAGAAGTCACACTAATATTATAAAGGCTAAAGTCTGTGAGTGTGTTTGTATGCTTGTTACTTCTTCACGATAAACGGCTGAACGGATTTGGATGAAATTTAGCAAACAGATAGTTTATAACCACGGGATTGGCACGTACGCGGGGGAAACCCCGGGGCGCTCGCTGCTAGTTGATTATAATTACAACTTATTATTTCGACTGCGCCTGTTAAAAGCACTAAAATGGAAGAAAAGTTTTAGTACTCAAGCGAATTCTGTGTATAAATGTCTGCTGGTGTCTAAATGTTTATTAATAATATAATTTCTCTTTGTTTACAGGTAAGCACACTCTATGTTGAAAAGCCATGGAAGCATCAAATGATTGCGGATTAGGTAAGTGAAATGGTTTTACTGTATGTACGCACGACGCCACATCAAGCTATACAATTCCAGTTTTAGCAGACCTCGCATTGTATAGGGTTTTCGTACAATCAGAAGTCAGCTTATACTGGTTATGTGTAGCCGTGCGTACGTACTGTATGATGCCATCTGCTTACTTATTGTAGCCCAAGAACATCAAATAAAGTAGAAATAATTTTGGAATTGCATAATAATTGATTGATGCATAATAATTGATTCTTCCCCCACTCTACAAGATTCGTTTTGTGTAAACAGGTGCAGAGCATTCTTTCGTTGATCTATCATGCTCTTTTTTTGTAAAAGCAGTAGCTACCTTAGGTGAGAAAAGTTTCACCAAAAGCAGCTGCCTTAGGTAAGAAAAGTTTCACCAAAAGCAGTAGCTACCTTAGGTAAGAAAAGTTTCACCAAAAGCAGTAGCTACCTTAGGTAAGAAAAGTTTCACCAAAAGCAGTAGCTACCTTAGGTAAGAAAAGCACGATATAATTTATCATTAATTGGCTACTGTATTCTCAATGACTTTCTACATCTTCGCGGCCTTTCACAAGTTCGCAACCTCTTTTATCAGCCGATATGATTAGAATCTAGGAATAAACCGGTAGAACAGATAAAGAAGACGTTTCAAAGATTTAGTGCTAATAAAAGAGGTGTAGGCAGAGATGAAACCAACCGATTAGACGACCGAACTGTGATTGGTTGGCTTTTATAATAGTTGATAAGTCGTAAAGACTACGTTAACCTCTTTCTAGGTAACTATTAGGATACGTACGGCACTTTCTTATTTCTTAGAAGTTAGATTAGTTTCTAGTCTTGATGTAAAATACATACATAAAATCACGGCTTCTTCTCATAGAGGTAGGCAGACACTACACCTCCTACGATCCTTATACAGCGTGATTAGAAGATGGGTGCAAAGCTTTAAGGCGAAGATAGTACAGAAAATTTAGAACCATTTAACCCATGGTTGTCTTAGACGAAATCTTACCAATTTTTTTTTTTTCTCGAAAATAGCCAAAATTTTAAGTAAACTGCTTGTTTATGGCAAAATTTTATATGATAAATCAATTCATTTTTATTTTATTTAAGTGAAGTAATGTGTAAGCAATCTAGCAAAACATGTTTTAGGCCTCTGTGTCATTAGACGTAAAAAACATAAAAATTAGGTTAAAAAAAATTGGAAAGACTTCTTTTAAGACAACCATGGCTTAAGTGGTTCTAAATGGTCTGTACTATCTTCGCCTTAAAGTTTTGCACCTATCTTCCAATCACCGGGCATATACTTATTTTGCTTCGTTCATGTTGATATAAAAGGATCATAATTATTATTATGCATATGATTTGGGGAAGGGGTAAGCAGGATTATTCTCAACGAAGAAGTGAAGATTACAATGATAATAAAGCTAGAAAGATGTCAACAATGAATATCTAGACTTCCATTAAGAATCTCAGATAATTATCAAGTTTTTTTAACAATAAACTCAATGTCATACAAGACAAAGTTTAAATTCCATTGCAACCAATTTAGGAAATTACAAATGATCACACAAATATCAACTTTGACTACATAAAGTTAAGGTTGGCATTTATTTAAATGTCAATTTGCCCAAGAATCTGAATTCAAGTAAAACTCTGTCTTTAGTCGTCAATATTTTTAAACAGTCTCATCTCTAAGCTATCCTATATATAAACATAGAACTCTCAAAGACCATATACGAATATCCTAAATACACTTTATCACTTCACCAAGACAAAAGCCGTCCAATCAGCTACCTATCCACAAGTATGCCCTCGAAATCACCATACTAGGAAGCATGGTCAGTCAGGAGCTGTCGTTGAGCTAAGATAATCCCCAAAGGGACATTACTCATAAATATCTGCCCACAGGATACAACCAGCTTTTAATGCTAAGCTGGTATAACCGATGAAGGCTTTCATCGAGAGATTGTTGGAGGAAGAAGGCTATATGTGTTTTGTGTGGGTCTATTGTGTTCCTGTTTTAAAATGGGGGGAAAATCTTTGATGGTTCAAAATCTTAATAAATTTCTTTGAATATTGATTTGATTATAATTAAATTGTAAGGGTCTGTTGCCAAATTATTATCACAATATCGACTGAGTAATATGCTATCAATTTGATATGCGTTGCTTTGAGCAAATATTTCGTTGTTTTACCTCTGACAGCTGCAACCCAACAACACTATTATTACAACAACAATAAAGATCACTATGGTTTTGGCAGACATGACAGTTGCAGCAATCCAACACCAACCATATCATAATGAGATTAAAGATCCTTGTGGTATTGACAGTGTTGTTGAATCAGAGGTAAAATAGCTGTGAATGGACTGTTTAAAAATGATCATTGTCAAAAATATAAAACACACACACAGGCATATGAAAATATTCTAACATGTGTTATGTTAACTTAAAATAACACATTTATTAGATTAATTTATGCTGTGAAAACAGAATATATATATATATATATATTTTAATACTTACCTGCATGTATTTCCAGACCAAAGTACAGCAAGATCCCTTACGCCTTTTCGCTTCTGAAGTCCTCCAAATAAATATGTATATCGGACCATAAGGAAAGCTCGCGACAGTGACGATAATAGTGCGATTTCAGTTTATATTGTTAGTCTGCGGTCGCTTCCCTGACCTTTGGCTCGCGAATCCGACAGTCTAATAACTAGGAGTAATATCGGTTAGGCTGGTTGCAAGCTCTCTGTTAGTATTGACAGGTTTACTTGAGTAAGGCTTGAAGTTATGGGTTGAGGGTTACGGTATTTTGTTTTAACAGTCCGTTGTGATGAACCAATTTTGAACTTAAATGGATTGGTTCACTGGAATATTTGCAACTTTGAAAAGGTAGGTTATAAATTTAATGTATGCATTTGATACGTGAGTTTTCTCTAAGTTATCCTAAGTTGCACGGTATTGAGAACACGTAATAGCCACTAAAGTTACGGTTTCCTAGATTACCGTTTCTGTCATATTTCTATTGGAAGTCATAAAAATCTGGGTCGCGCCCGTTTGGTAACGCTCCCGTTTGTTAACGCTACATATCATTGGTTATGTTTGTAGATATTACCTACCTGAGCACACCTTAAATACAGTCAGAGTAAAAAGTTCTGGTATGCCGAATTTATTTAATATTCATTTTATTTTCTACTTTTAAAACTACCACATCAATTACTAAGCACTGAATTGAATACAACTTGAAGGTAACTTTGAGATTTATTTTTATCGAGAAAATTTTATGCAATCGTGTTTTCGCAACAGATAACACTTAGCAGTAGTCCTCATCTTTATTGTATATTAATTTAAAAGTGAATACTGCAGTACTGTTGAAACTACAGCCATTAATGCTAAGGCAATTTTCGCAATCTGAGGTAGTACAGGCCCTAAAGTTTACTTTTTCAACATTCAAAATCCATTTAGTATAAACTAAATCTTAAGTATGTCCATGATAAATGCAACTAAAGCATAATAAATAGGATTACACTAGAAAAATCTTAAATTACTTATTTCATTTCAAACAAATATTAACATTCCTTAAAAATTATACTTAACATACTGTCTGTACCTGGTGCATATGATACACCGTTGCCAAACGGGAGCATATTACCAAACGGGAGCGTTACCAAACGGGAGCGTTACCAAACGGGAGCGTTACCAAACGGGAGCGTTACCAAACGGGCGTGACCCAAAAATCGGCCATTTTCACCAGCATTTGACTATAAGGCTTCGAAAAACGCTCTGCATTGCTGACATTACGGCCGCATCTGGCAGTCACCGCTGTTCTAGGAAACTGTAGCTTTAGGTTTCATTTAATCTGTATGAATATTACAAAAAATAAAATTTTGTAAAAAATAACGCAGGTATCAGACACAGCTATTCAAACACATACTAATAATATAAATTGTCAATCTCACGTTATATTGTGTAATGAAAAACGGTCGGACACTATCAGTCGTCGGCTCACTCGTCACGCCACAGCGTAGACGAATATGCAAATGTGTAGCTTATCAAGCCCCCTGCCTAGACCGACTTTATGACGGACACGCTCGCTGTCGACTTTACGATGCATACGCAAAACAAATAGCTGGCCGTGATTCATCTGCGAAGTTTATGTTATTGCTAGGCTGTGGGCTGGCGGGGTACATGGTGAGTGTATGACAATAAGTGGTGGTTTATTTTAATTTTGTTGACGTTAGGACGTATTCCTTTACGAAGAGAGCGATTTACGGATGTATCGATTTCAAATATCGCAGAAATCTTATAATGATTCATTTGATATGGGTTGTAGTGGTGAGATAATCAGTAAACGCGCTCCATATAAAATAATAGTATTCGGTTGTATCTGGTTAGACTTGAAACCGAATCCATCATAGTTGGGAAAATGCTGGGCAGTTAATGACGGTGGAAACAGGTTGAACTCCTTTCTTTTCTTTATGGACGATATTTAATTTTGTAAAATATGAAACATTTATTTTCTCTTGACTGTACTTACCTGTCAAAAAGAGGCAAATCGAGCCAGGGTAACCTGCGAAATTAAAATTTTCTTACGTTTTTTTGTAATTTACAGGTCAGTGTCAAAAGAATGGACACTGATTTAAAGACGAGTTATGAGAAAAATAAGTTTTCTATAGAAATTTGAAATTCCTCATATCTCGTCTTTATATCAGTGTCCTTTCAAAATATATATATTTGGGAACCTAGATATTCTGTAATTCAATCGCAATAAATACACACTACCTTAAGAATATGTTTGATTTACAAATTATTTTGGTGTTACGTTTGTATGAACTTAAGTATTGGTGTTTGTCATGTTCTCTTAAAATCCACTAGTGGAACTTTATGATAAATATGCATATAAACAAAGGAGGTAGGACTGAACTTACGACCTCTTTAACGTCAGTCACCGCCTTATTATCATCGCTTTGGACAATTTTTTTTGTCGTTTAGAACTTTCCCTTTGTTTGAAATGCTGGACGTCGTATACTTATTTTTTTTTTTTTATATTATAATATACTCTTCATTTACTACAAAGAGTTCGGCAGAGATCCTATAGTATAGACGCCAGCATATCAACCTACCCGAAACTGTCAGATTTTCCCAATAAATTTTGAACCTTATGCTTTAACCACACACAAAAACAATTGCATTCTGGATTTGTGTAAGTAATAGCCCCGTTTCGGGCTACTATTATTAATAAGAAATAATTAATACCTCTTGTCATCAAATACGCACATTTTACTTCAACAATCCACAATCGCGAATCTCAAACGCACGCGCAGCCTTACGTCGCTAGATTTTCACGCAGCACGCTGAGCGCAAACCCATTACACATATTTCTGTTACCCAAGTGCGCTTGACCAAACAAACCGTTAGCCATTACAGCGTTAGGTACAGGCATTCTTCCGGCTGAAGTTGAGTCTAAATTTCTCCGCAAAAGCCACAAATCAGGAGTTGATGTCAAAATTTTACCGCGTTGTGAATTTGTTGGACACAGTGTACTTGTAACAGCTAAACAATCTTAAAGTGATAAGAAAATTAGAATTTATGGCTTTGTAAGTAAAGATGAACTCTTCATTTTGATACTTTATTTTCACTGCATGTTATGTTTCTTCATTTATAAGCAACATTGTCCTTTGGCTGTCAATAATTTAAGGCGCTACCTCGAAAATCTAAAATCCTCGAAACCTACTAAGCGAGCGAAAGTGATGCAATTACTTCTGAAACGCAAAAAAAAAAGAGTGATGGCTATAATGTGCGTGCGCTCGGAATAAAACGACGTATGTGCCAAAACGAATTTAGGTACTCCTTTTTTAACAAAATAAATAAATAAAATTTAAAACTACTTTGAATAAACTTTGTTAAGATCATTCTCTATGTTTTAAAGTAAATTTATTGACTAAATCTTAAGCGTTACGCCGTGATGTCGAAAAAAGTAAAAAAATAGATGTAACTTTGCAATTATTTTGTATCGAGAAAAATTCATTAAATCGTGTATTCCTTTTACATGATACTCGACTAAAGAGTCACAAAACATATACCAAAATGTTAAATCCCTATTCCACATACTTAACAAGTTACACGAAATAGAAAGGCCACATTTTTTTCAATATATCACCTTAATGCTAATTTATCTCTCATATTATAGTACTAGCTTCTGCCCGCGACTTCGTTCGCGTGGAAGTTGTAAGATACACAATGCTTATACTAAAATACCAGCCACATTTTTATAAAACTCGATTGTCGCTATTACTTTCTAACTTTTTTCTTTTTGCTCGGCTCCTAGTGGTCCTAGCGTCTAATAGCTATCCTCAATTAAGCTATAAAATGCAAAAATATTTTTTCTAATCCGACTGGAAGTTCCAGAGCTAACGCATTGTAACAAATAAACACGTCAGCTTTATTTTTAGTATAGATTCTCCCAGAAGCTATCGCATTTTGAAAAAAAAAACCGTCACACATTTAAAATTATTAAGGCTTAGATATGACCTGTGTACATATGTAGGTACGCATAATAGGTCGCGTGTACAGTCAGCGCCGCAACCACCTTACAGTGTCGCGAATATTTTTCATCTCGGCACGAGATATTCTCATAAACTTCATGCCAATACGAGTTAAGAATGTCCTTCTTACATCCTATTGGCTATAATAACGCTATTATAGTAGATAACACAGCAGCGTCACACTTCCTGAGCATATAACCAATAACTAATGTTCCATGTCCCTCGTCTGTTTGAAATTAAATGTCCCTTGTATTGGTGACAGGTATGCAAAAAATATTGCGTTGTCTTTGAAGTCAGGGTTTTAGAGTGGTGGATATTGTTATCAATAATTAATTTGTTAGTTAGATGTCTATTAGGGAATATTGTCGATCGTAAGGCCGCGCACACATGGCGATGATATTTTACAATATAATTTTGGGATCACATGCCAGTTTCATACGTCATTTGTTTTTTTTTTATCCGTCACACGATCGCCTACTAGCAGCCGTTTGGATGTAAGCGCTCACCTGTTTTCACGATTATATTATTGTCGTTTTGATGTATTTTTCTTATGAACAATCGCTGGTTCGTACCGCATTTGTCGGGTTAACCGTATGAATAGTAGGACGGAAAAAACAAACAAAAAAAAAATTACAAATATTATTATCCGCAAACGTCCCTGGCGCACTGCAACGCCACGGCAGTCGCAGCAGTACTCTCACTGCACTATTATATTGAACGCGTAGCTCGCTATACGCCCGCTGAGTGAAGTTGACTCACAAGCTGTATACTTAATACATGTGTTCACTTTACTACTTAACTAAACCAATAAACTACAAAGTCTTCAGTGTCACTTTAGCGACAAAGTTTTATTCCTCATAAAAAACAGAATCACCATCTGTATCATTATGGTTATCTAAGAAACTTGTAATTTTTCGTCTATACGACCAATAAATGAAATACTTTTAAGCAAAAGGTATTTATTTCAAAACCCTAAGAGCAGCAACTGTATATTTACGATTATTTTTACGATCGCCTCTCTATGGACGAAAAAGTACAGTTTTACGGCGCCTGCAGCGTTTAGTTTTTCTTCGGCAATTTCCGTAGATGGTTAAGTTTTAGTAAGTTTTTATGCAAAACTGATAGTAAACGACTTTTCATTTTAATAAATCATATATTTTTATTTATTTGTAAAATACTGGTATTCAGCTGGATCCGGTTGGACTGGAAACCGACCCCAACATGTTGGGAAAAGGCTAGGCAGATGATGATGATGATACATAACTTAAAAAGCTGACAGTCTCAAAATAATAACATATATAAGTGTAAATACTTGCGCTTTGACTTGCTCCTTTTAAATAAAACGGAAGTGAAATATTTGGTGGAGGTGATATATATGTCGCAGGCAACTGGTTAAATTAGCCGTTTAGTTAAATACCTAGCCTTTTAACTAAACCCCTATTAAAAGGAGGAGGCTTGTGTCCCAGCAGTGGGAACGTTATTGGTCGAATATGTTTTATGCTAACGGATTTTTTGTTGCCAAAACCTTCGAAATAGTCATAGTAATTTATTCATAAACAAGTAACTTGTATTTGAATTTACACACAAAATTACACAAATTACAGTATATACACTAAAATAAATTACATATTTTGAATTTCATAAATTACATTAACAATAAAAAAAAAACTAATTACATTTCTTCTATTGTACTTCGACATGTAAATTAAACAATATGGCAAACACATTAAAATTTAAAATAATAACAATAAAATAATTAATTATAGATAAGATCTAAGATTGATAGAATTAATTTAAAATAATAATCAAAATATTTTTATTTCACATAAACCAACATGGGCACTTATGAAACGTCAGATGCTAGGTGCACGGTTCCAATTGGTCGTTTCCTATGGAGAAGAACCGGCAAGAAATTCCATGGTTACTCTTTTAAAAAATAATTGGCTTTTACAATGTTTTCAAGTTACAGTAGGTAATATTTTTATAGTTAGATCAATAAATCAGAATGAACAAAATCCAATAAAATTTAGCAACCCATGATTATCTCCATAAAATTAAATTTCTTCTACAGCGTATAGACACTTATTCAATAGGAATTTTTTTTTAGTTTTAATTTGAAAGCGCTACTGTAGACAGCAACAGCACTTTTTATGTCTAAAGGCAACGTTTTGAATAATCTTACAGCTGGTATCGTGGACTATGATTAACAATTCTTAGGTTATGATTACTAAAATTTTTATTCTTCAAGTCCAGTCTACGGGTGTCATCCCTAATCTGCCGTTCTTCTGCTGTCTGATAGTCTTGTATGTATTTGGCCATATTACTTAAAAGTATCAGTACATAAAAACTTGGTAGTGTAAGTATACCTAAAATAATAAAATATTCTGAGATACGGACTATGATAAGAATTGCACGTTTTTCCAAATTAAATTAAAATAAGCATCAATGTATTTGTTGTACTAGCCAGATAAAGGGAAAATTTAAAATAAAAATCACAGTAGGTACATATTTTATATATTTATTGCGAAAAAAAAAAAACAGGTATAAATTTTGATAATTTAGGCATTAAGGCCTAAATAAATTATGTAGCACAAACTGTTAATGACTTAGGCATGAAGCTAAAATAAAAAAACCGAATTGCAAGTGCACAATTCGATTTAAAAGTCCGGTATCATATTTGAAACTGACTGTTAAATAAAACCCGGAACCAAAAATTTATTTCTATGCGTCCCTACCTACCATGCAAGTAAAATATTTTAATGACATACAACACATTTTAAAACGCTGGAACCAAACAGGCTAGCCAGTGAACTTGCACTGGCATTAAGTTTATGCCAGTGCAAGATCCAGTATAGTCTGTTAAGCTGTAAAAACATAATGTTTTTGCCGCTTAGCAAACTATACTGCGGCAAAAAGAAGCGGCAAAAACACTATCGTTGTGTTTGTTAATCACCTACCAACTTATAAACCTTCTCTAAATCCTTTGGTCCTTTAATGTGAATCAATAGAATTTCTGTGTTAAGTGATAAACTTTTGTTAAAAACTCACACTTGCGTTCAGCTAATGAGTTTTTGTTAACGTGCGTTTGTTTCTAAAGGATCTTATGTCCGTTTTTACTTACTTCTACACTAGACGACACCTAAATGCATATTATCCAAATAAAAGCGCTGTTGCTCTTGGATTTTTAACCTTCGGCGCTGTGTCGAGCGTTGAAATTTCAACAGCGTAATTTTATTAAGGCATTCGTTTAAGTGTTGGCTAGTTAACACTAGCCACACGCCCTGTTTCACTGACGTGAAAAAGGGCTTTAGTGTTCAGGACAGACATTTGCTAAAATAATAAAAGAAAAGGAAGTCTTCGCAATAAAATAGTAATAGATAATAATATAAATAAATTGATCATTCCGCAAGCGGTTGCCTTCAATATGGTAATATAAAGCCTTGTTACTAAATCTAATTATTAAAAATAGCTTCTGCCTGCGACTTATGCGTTCGCTTGATATGTCTTGTTCTCCCGACCCACCCCATCGCATCGCATCGCCTACCTGCGCTATTAATTCGTTTTTTCTCAGTGTTCATTCTGGCTTTTTGTTTTTTCTCGGCTCCTAAGCATTCTAGCGTAATTTTAAGTAGCCTATATCCTTCCTCAAGAATTGGGCTATCAAATCCTCCCTAACTAATAAAATATTTATTATATATATATATATATATAATAGTAGTAGTTGAAATTTAGTAAGAAACCGATGGATGTTCTCGAATAAAATTTAATTTTATTAATAGAAAACAAAGGTCATTTATCAAATTAAATTTCAATCGACAATATCCATCGGTTTCTTACTAAACTTCAACTATATCCGACGATCCTGCATACTTATCTCTTTTGTTGACTGTGCATTACAAAATATTTCTACATCGATGCTAATATTAACATAACCGTATTTTCAGCTGTCTAGCCTTAAACAAGTAGCAAAAAATCAAACAAATTTCACCAATTACAAATTAAGGATAGCACACATAGATCAATTTGCGAGTCCATGACTAAAACATAAAAATGTTCGCGCAATGAGACTCCTGCGTAGGCTGCGCGTTTTTTATAGAACTCTATTAAAATAGTAGTGGATATTTAGCGCAAAAGCTTACTAGGAGTGACGAGACACCTGCATGAGATATCGGGCCAACAAGTTAATTACATCTAAGCGTGGGACATACGGGTCGACAGGATAAACAACTGACGATCGAACGTTTTTGCTCGGTGGAATATAATTTTATTTAATTTTAGTTTTGTTGATTTTTAAGTCTTTATGGTTAAATGACGGGTGTAGCTGCTTGGATTAATACTAGTACCTTTATGTACGCATGTTTTTTAGCCAACAGATTGAAAAAGAAAACCAGATTAACACGGAATAAACGTAGATACCATTCTTAAAACGTACCGCCGCGCCGCCGAACGTACCTACGTAACTTTTAATAAGTTTAAGTAAACTTATGACTTAATAAGTCATAAGTAAACTTATTAAGTCGTTGTAGAAATACGAAGCGAATGCCACTTGTCTTGTGATTTATTGTTTCTTAAATCAAATAAACCATAACTTACGTAACAAGTTGGCGAACATGTTAGCCCAACTATTAGTCCATAAATCCCCACATAAAGACCATACAAGCTTGGTATATTTATAGCTAGTTTTAACACCAAGTGTGGACACCATACATCACTTTCAAACAGTTTAACCTGTTTTAAATAGCTTATTAAATCGTCTCTGCGGTCTTTGCGTAAGAGCCTGACTGGCTAAGCAATTGGCTGTATATAAAGTTAGTGTATTTTTTGTATGTAGGGCTACTAATTTGGCATTTAATCAGAAAGGCCTTTAATGGCTGCGTCAGGTTTATTCTGATGAGAAACTGCTTAGTGACGGACCTTTTTAATAAGTAATTCTTATTTTTTTTTTCTATTGGTGTATGGGCCCTTTTTTTTTTTGGATGGGAAATCATCTAATGACTCCTCCCGCTCTGGGTGGAGCGGAAGGGAGTGTCAGACTCTTACTGACTAAAACCCACCCGTGTTCCTTCCTTAGCCCTTTATGTTCCGGGGCAGGGGTAACCCTTTCGGACGATCCCGCTACCCGCTGTATGGGCCCTCTCTTGACTGCGATCACGCCTGATGGAAAGCGATGGATGAGGTCTATGATGGAACGAGCGTGCCCAGAAAATGCCTAAGGCATTGGAACTCCCACGTATCGGTGTAATGCCTTTAATAAAGTTTTGTCATTGGCAGCTCTGGACAGAGTTAGGTGGAAAGAGAGTAGGGAGGCGTTAGCCCAACAGTGGGACATTAAAGGCTAATAAAAAAGTTGTATTGCCAATACTAATGCTTGCTGTGTTTAGGTTTGAAAAAGTGTCGCTGAAATTATGGATAGGTATTTATGCCTCTTGATTTTCGACGCATTCGATTCGCTTGAACTTACAGAAGTCCATTTGAAGCAGCACCTACAACTATTGTTTTAATCACATCCACTAGTTTAATCACATCCACTAGTTTAATCACATCCACTAGTTTAATCACATCCACTAGTTTAATCACATCCACTAGTTTATTGTTTGGGAGTCAATAAATAACTTAAGCAGAGCTGAGAGCAGTGATGGTCCAGTGGTAACGGCCGCGACTCAAGAGTCGTAGGTCGTGGGTTTGAACCCAATCAGGCACTGCTTTGTGTAAATTATGTCATCACCACTGCTCTCAAAACGGTAAAGGAAAACATAGCGAGGAAACCGGCATGTCCTAGAACCAAAAATTCGTAGACATATGACATCTACCAACCCGCACTGGGCCCACTCCCTCTCACAGAACGAGGAGGCCTGTGTCGCAGCAGTGGGAACATTATAGGCTGAATATGCTTATTATGTTATACAAGACACAGAATAATAAATTAAATTATAATTTACTACGTGTCAGCTAGCCACGCCAATATACCAACAAATACAATAAAAACTATACTCAAGCAAAGAGTCATAACTTAAAATTAAAAATGTAAAACACAAATAGCGGACCCCGGCCGCACAGCTGCTGGACTAAAGTGGAACTGGGCCGGCCATATCTGTCGCATATCGGAGCAGCAATATGCAAAAGCCACCACTCAGTGGATCCTTAATGGCAGGAAACGACTGCGCGGCAGGCCCAGAAAGAGATGGCGGGATGAGCTGGACTCCTTCTTAAAGGATTGGCCCACAATCGCAGTAGACCGGGAAAAGTGGAAAGAGGGAAGGGAGCCCTTTGCCCTGCAGTGGGAAAACACAGGCTTATAATAATAATAATAAAGCTAATGGTTTAATAGTCAAGAGCCTCGACCAACACCTGAGGAGGCTCTCGTTGGGCAGCTGGTTCAAGGGCTTGATTCAGAAAGCGGTACTTCAGGACACGGCCCGCATTGTTAGGAGGTTCCTCTCTCTGGAGCCCTGACCTAGCTTGGACCCTGTTCCCGATACCGGTGGGCTACTGTTTTTTATATTTTTTAATGTTTTTATATGTTTTATATTCTAATATTTAAAAATATAATTTATTTATTTGAATAAAGGAAATAAAAATAATAAACTAAAGTTCCATTTTTCCACATGCATTTCTCCATCGGGCATGCGTGAGAGTGTGAAAAGTTCCATAAGACGGAAACATTTACGGCTACCTTTTATTATCACATAATTCTATGTACCGATGTTGATACGACTCTGAGACCTATAATTGCTTGATATACACCCGATTAGACCAACCAGGTACACGAATTACGACCAATAAAAAAGTATATAGACTAACTGTACCCTAGCTTCCGTAGACCGCGAGCGAAATAAACCATTTAAATAACCCATTGCTTTATGAAGGAAACTCACTGATTCCAGCCTAATGAAGGTTTATTATAGTTTTTATGGTTTCAAAGCCTATCTTACTTGAAAACCAGCTCTTATTACGATTACAGGATAAAACTTCTTATTGCTTGAAAGTATTTAAGTGGAGGTACGACTATGAGGGTGTATAAAGGTAGGGTAGGTGATTCGATGGTGTACGTGAGGGTCTATGATTGATGCTGTACGCCTGGTTTGACAAGCTCTGTTGATTAATACTGGAAGTTAGATAGAAAAGGTTCTCTTTATTACACTCCTTGTTAAGTCGGGTGATAAGATGGGCGGTTTTATAGTAGTCAGCGATTTATGCTGACAACTGAGCTAGTAGGTATGAGGTTCTAGTAGGTAAGATTCTAGTAGGTTTTCTCGATTCTTTTACAGCTTAAACATAATTTTATTATCTTTTCCTTTAGTTTTTGCCGATACGAGAGTAGTAGAATCTAGCAATAACAATCAACTAGGACATCAAGGTCTTAATATGATAATGCGAACTACTCAAACCAAGATTAGTAAAACTAATGATATCTACAACCGTTTACTGATACCCCTTTACGAATTAGAATAGAAGGTTTACTTTGTACTGGGACTTGAATCCTAGAATTTCCTTTCAAGAAATTCTCCTAGAATTCCCTAGAAGATAGGCTAAGTGACAACTCAGGGCAAATTTCACCAATGCAACTGAACGATATCGCCACATGTAAACCACGTTCAAGAGCTGATAGTCATGTTGGGGCTATTGACACTGACAGCTCTTGAACGCAGTTTATCCACTCATTGGACTTGCGGCCGAAAGTGACAGCGAACGAAAAACTCTAATGAATCCATATTTAGTCATGTTACGCGGGCGGTAGGTCTAATGAGTGATTGGTGAAAATAACCCTCAATTTAGAGGCACTAGTCATAAGCTGCTTATGCTGCGGTGTCGCAGATGAACCTCGCCCCCATTGGCTTTGGCGATTTTTTTTAGTCTTTCGTAGGTATGTCTGAGATCTTTGAATGATGAAAGTATTGTCACCATTGCTTGGTATTTTACTGGCGTCCTTTAGTTTGTACACATTATTAGTTAGCGGCTAAAATATAGGAATATTGGTAAAATTTCCTCAGATTAATTCGATCGTCATCAGCCTGCAGCAATTTACGTAACTGCTGTACGTACGCCTCTCCAAATGCACGCCATTCAGCTCGATTGTCGGCAACTCTCATCCAGCTGCTACCAGCCATCCTGCGAACCCAGCTTCCTGTGCGTGTCCCAAATTTTCTTTCCTTCTTTCTTTTATGAAAAACTCTACCAGAGCTTTTTTATTCTACTACTGAAGCTTCTGCACCAATTTGTATTGAATAATCAGCCTCCACGTGATCTCATATTAAACTGCAAATTGCTGATAAAAAGGCGACTATAAACCTTATCGCGCTATTAACATCTGGTGGGTAGGCAGGTAAGCTGGATAGGCGAGAACAGGTATATTATGGAATACTTGTGTATCAACGATTTGTATCGATGTATCCGCTAGGGGGCGGGGTTAACTGTGCAGTAGATTATCAAGAACCTACCTTCCTTAGGGGTGTCTTGGGAACTGACTTTTACGGGGTTTTTATCTGTCAATTAAAAGTACATAATTATGTTTCTTTTTATATGTTTTTTTTTATTCGTGTTGCAGCCCTATTTTGCTAAGGTTGGCGATTCTTAGGAATTTTTGAATGAATAAATTAAAAAGTTCATCAAAACTGAAGACCAATTCCTGTAATTAAAAACGTTCGAAATGTAGTCGCTCAGCGACAGTCAATGTCAAAAACTTGTCAAAAATGTAGAGAAATCAGAGATATTTTTGTCAGATTGAGACTGAGATCATACTGTGAACGTTCTTAAAATTACGAGAATTGCCCCTCTGTGTTTGAGCAAAAACAAAAAAGAATCAGTGGCTCCATAAATTAATAAATATTAAAATAATATATGCAAAATATCTCATTTAAAATATGATTCATATATTTCAAAGTCAGATTTAAAATATGTATCTGACTCGAAAGTTGAATCGCTTACAAAAAAAAAAGAAAATATCGACATATTTTTTTCATGAATAACGAACGAAGGCGTTGATGTGACAAGTACATGACACTAATTAAGGACGTAATGCTCAATACGAAAGAGGTTTTGTTCGTAAATACCATCCATCTTAATCACTCTCTATAAGTCTTATCTCAATGACATAAAACCCAAATCTGAATACCACAACTGAAATGTAAACTTGCATCAACTACACATGAGTGTAAGGAGCTTATTTGGTACGAATAAGGTTGTAATTTGAATAGGGAAAGTATGAGAGATGTCACATGGATGCAACGTTGACAATGACCACCGATTGAGCGATCTGATCAGCGAGTAATCGATAAGAGATCGGAATCGAGAGGAAATCGATTCAATCGATTCGTCTCGTTATTTCAGACGTTGATTATTGAATATTGGTTTAAGGATTATACTTTGTTATCTGATGGTAATGTTTTATCTTTTGATGATAAGGGTGTCAATATACATGCACTGATAAAAACCTGCCCCAGACTCATTAAAATGTTACCCAGCACTTACACCTATACAAAGTTGTGATACTTGTTTTCGACAAATATTGTAAAAGACTTACCAAAAACATTTCGGGCTTATAAATTTGTTTCGAACATGTTTTTTACTGTTTGGTTCACCTTTTTGGCATTTTAGATAAGTTTCCTACAAGTTTTGTATATAACAGCTTGTCTTTACAACTTGTTTTAAGAGTAAACGATAAACGAAACAGTAGACACAACATATAAAATACATGTTTTATGACTTGGTGTAATCGTGGATTTAAGTGAGAGTTAACAGGCTTCTTCTGGATAAGCTCGCTCCATCGTCGACTTTGTCTCTGTGACCTTTGACCTAGACTAGAGTCAAGAGCAAGTCCATTACAAAAAAAAAAGTATCTACTAAAATCCCACATATTGTATAAAAAATACACTCAGTCAATGCATCCAAAACTCAATTAGCTGCACATTTAATCACAAATAACACCCTTTCTAAAAGCTGAATGCACTAGATGGCTGTCTCATAATTTCTACCGTGACGTCTCTGACGAACTTTATATAGGGTGACTGGTAATTAGTGACTGATACCTAAACACGTGATTGTACTCATGATAACAGACAGCTTTTACTATGGGACCAAACCTGAAATCGCGAAAAAAGAAATCTGCTGTTCAGTACATTTTGACCAGTTAGGCGAACATAAACGACTAAACAGCAGTTTTTTTTTCGCAATTTCAGGTTTGGTCCCATAGTAAAAGTTGTTTGTTATCATGAGTACAATCACGTGTTTAAGTATCGGTCACTAATTACCAGTCACCCTATATACTTACTTAATTTATGTTAAGCTTTGTTCTCATGTACGTACATAAGTGACATTGCGCCTTTTTTGGTCTTTAATAAACCTAAACCTATTTTCTTATCCCACTGCTGGAAAAAGGCCTCTTCAAAGTTGTGCCATCGCATATGGTATCTCGAAAACTTTTAGATAAAATGAATTGTACCTAAAGTTAGTTGTTTTAAATACAACTTAAATAAAATAACACCAAAATCTGACATAAAAAAACAAACGGTTGTCTCCTAAAGGCAACTTAAAGGTTACCTGACAAATAAACATCTTTTAACTACTCATTCAATACAAAGCTTTAATGTGTTTCTAAAACCAATTAACTACTGAAAACATCCTTTACAGTAAAAATTTTATAATCCTTCTAAAATTATGTCGTAACATTGTTTACCTTGGTATTTTAAGAAAATAATACAAGGCCTACTGCGTCTACGAACATAGTAACAGAACTTACATGTCAATGCACATTCCCTTCAAGAAAGACAATATCAACGCCGACACTTAAAAACCAACTTACATGCTACTACCTAAAAACAACAAAACAATGAAAATTTAACCTTACGTCTTTGGAACAAGAATCAGGGTAAAGCAAGTGGTGTGGAAGTGTACCTGGTTGCCGCAAACCGCTGAAACTCGATGCTATGTAACCAAACTTACTCATATTTAATATTTATAAGTAATCAGACGAGCTTTTGTTGTTTTTCGAAGTTGCAGGGTTTCTTTTTATTAAAAATGTAAAGGGAAAATGTATTTTGAAAGATGAATGTGGTAGGTAGTACTTTGATGGTTTACTACTCAAAATTAGCGACCATTTTCTTTGAAAGACTTCATGAATTTGTAAGAAGAGGTCCGTCTTTATTATTATTTTTCAATGCTTGACTAATTCTGCTTTCTGGGGTAGCCATATTCTTTTTCGATGATTTTTACAGCAAACCTGCGGGTAGATATTACTTCATCATCCCCATTATTTTGTCATTTGTATTGTATATGTCGCAGCTAACTGGTTTAATTAGCCATTTAGTTAACTGCCTAGCCTTTTAAGTAAACGGCGGCCGTTCAAGTAACGGCCTGAATGATATTGAATTATTATAGTTTAGGTTGGAACTGTAACCAATCACGTGCGAGCCGGATTGGTCGCAGTAACTAAGCCAGTAGGGAACCCCGACCAAATGGGTTAGGTTAGAACTGTGATCAACCGCGTGCTAGCCGAGAGAGCGAAGCGCGGCGAGCACTACTTCCAAAGGCCAGGCGGTTAACTAATCGGTTAATTTAACCAGTTGACTGCGACATATACATATTTATTACACTGCAAGGTACAATACTTATCCTTTCTGACTCTGTTCTACCTTTTTTAAACTGCTTTCCGCATTGGGTGGGTTGGCTATTTTCCTATATTCTATGCCATACATACATAAACACACGTCTTCTTATCACAGGGGTAGGCAGTAACTAAAGAACGCCACATGCTGCAATCCTTACATACTCCTTTTGCTTTGTTTGCGTTAATACATCTGACCATATTTTCTTGATATTACACTGTCTAATTTCCCTTTTTACCAACGATATCATTCCACTCCGTACCGCTAATGTATCACAAATTCTCACACCCAAAAAAAAACATTTTCGTAATTCGTCGCAATTCCCAAAAAACACTTCGGCAACTTTCGGCACGTTACGTCATCACCGCCATGTTTTACCGCACAAAAACCGTGTCGTGCGCCTGCACATGTTCCAGGCATGTCTCGTCGCCTAATTGGGTAGTTCGACCGCCGCGCCTGCTCATTGGACAAGGGGCGGCGCGTAATTATTTTAATAACCCCACCCCCTTTTAATTAAAGCGAATTGCACATGATATAATGTGAGGGAGTATACCTGGTTATGATTTTTTTTATGTATATGTTTATGAGAAGTCGGGTTATTTAGGTAGGGAGGTAGAACTATAGGTTTGACACTAGGTACTCCATACAAGTTTAGACGTGATTAAAAACTTGCCTACTAAAAGTACGTCAGTTTACGTCAGGCGCTGATTAATTTGACAGGAAGAAACTAAAATTTATCTACTGTCCTTTCTTTCTATGTCATTAAGATGACATAGAAAGAAAAATATGCACTAAATATAAATTTAGTTTTGAATATGAGCAATAAAATTGGCACCAGTGTCTACCTAACAGTAATCTTACTAATTAACGTTGTATAGGTCTGTATAGTTACACAACGCTTTGTCTTCTTCTTTCGAAAGTCAAATTACTGACGACTGAAAGAGAGAAATCGGTGTGTAAACAATATTGTATTGTTAAAAGGCCCAAAGCCATTGATTTTATTCATCTGGTGTTGGTCCGACCTATTCTTCTCATAGATATTACAAGTAATATTTAATATTTTCTATTGACTCCCTCAGGAAATGAACATAGATAATAAAGAATTATACTTACAATAGACAGAATAGACTATTTACTTTTTAAAGAATAGCAATTTAAAGGTACGTCTATCATATCGTCATACCAGATGTTAAGAGACCACCAGACGGTAGGTACAGCTTCATCAATATGTGTCGTTAAATTTTATGTTTCCCAAGAAAATGTTTAACGTAATATAAAATGCTGAATATAATGGTTACCTTTATTGTGAAGAAACGAACGGGATTTTTCTCGTTCATTTACAACATTTACTTGAAAAACACTCATACGAGCTAAAGAAGAAACATAATATTGGAAATGGATTGTCTTCAACAATAATCCGAATCTGTTTTATTATCTCATCCATATTAATCCATACTTAATTTAATACTCGTATAATAAATGCGAAAGTAACTATGGTCTGTCTGTCGCTATGTCTGTCTTTCTGTCTGATACCTGTCCACGCCTAAATTTCATTGAAATCCGTTTCGGCTCAACGGATTTCAATGCAATTTTGCACACGGATAGGTCATGACCTGGGTCTAAAAAGGATAGTTTTTGTCCCGGTGGTATGTTCCCACGGGGTAATTTCCGACTGCGGGCAAATGCTAGTACCTTATGATAACAGAAATAATCTAATTTTTTTGAGTAAATATAGACAATTTATTTCATTCATCAAAGTGAAGATTTTTTTTTTAAATAATTAGAAATTAAAACAGTGTTTTGTTTTAATTTCTGTTCTGTGTGTTGTTTTAATTTCTAAATCTTTACGAAAAGATAATTTTTAAGACCATTTTTTAAGTTTACTAAGTTTCATGTGCACCCAGCTTTACCAGGGTTGCGTTCGCGCATCGCATTTGATCGAACACGGTATTTCATATGAGACGGGTGTGGTCGGATGCCAATGGTTGCGATTACCATTAAACTGTGGTAACCTTAACCTGTAGGGTTGCCCCGGACAACCTGAGTGATTTCGGGCTGTATATCCTGTTACTCTGTTTGAGGATAGGCGGCAGCTTTAATTTTTCTTCCATCTTTTCTTTAATCTTTTCAATATTTCAAGTTTTTGATTATCTTGCATTTTCTTCTTCTAATACATCGTAACCTTCATTTTTGTTCTCCTTTTCGGGGTAATTGCGTAACACACTAACAGTGAGAATGGCTTTTATACATTCATTGCGTTATTTACGTTGTTGAGCTGACAAATTTTTCAAAAATATGACGCAACTAGCTTCTGCCCGCGGCTCCGTCTGCGTAAAATTTCACCCTTCCCACATTTACCTTCTTAGGGGTCGAATTTCGAAAAACCCGTTCTTAGTGGATACCTACTCTTCACAAAGAACACATCTTCCAAATTTCATGTCTCTAGGACCAGCGGTTTAGGCTGTGCGTTGATATATCAGTCAGTCAGGACTTTGAATTTTATATTTCTGTAGATTAGCAATATCCTCCAAAATGATTCAGATTGTAATTGATAGTGTGTTACACAATTAGGGTGCTGGTCTGTGTGAGTGGCTTTGCATTAGACTCCCTCTTTTCCCTCCAGATATTCCCTCCATCAAGTGCTCGTAAATATAAAGTTCTAAGACGTTTCACTTGCCCAACAGTAGACTTAGCCTAGTACAGACGCCAGCACATCAACCTACACCTAACTGTCAAATTTTCCCAATCAACATTGAACCTTATGCTTTAGCGATAAAGTTGAAAATCTATTACAGAAATCTGACAGATTGTAGTAGGTTGATGTGCTGGCGTCTGTACAACTTCGTTATTCCAATAGAATAACCAGGTTACAGTCATTGGTTGCAAAACGACTGTTTTGTTAGTATCTAAGGATTTATAGGGAACTATAAATCAAATTGTAGTTTTGAATGAATATTTATCAGACTTGCGTTGGATCTCTTCATTGCAGAAACAGCTTTATGTCATTTCCTCAAGAAGATTGTATAGTCGATCTCAAATTGCTTTATCAGTTTTGACAACATCATTATCTGCCTAGCCTTTTTCCCAAATATGATGGGGTTGGCTTTCAGTCTAACCGGCTGCAGCTGAATACTGCTCCATGCTCCAGCTCCATGTAAAATACTGGTATTCAGCTGCATCCCGTTAGACTGGAAGCCGACCCCAACATAGTTGGGAAAAGGCTAGGCAGATGATGATAAATAAACCCCTTATATTTAAGTTTTTTGAAATAAATAAATATTATTATTTATTTTTTATCTTCAATAACTTTGGGAATCCCATCACATAACCTGTCCGAACATGCAGAAGTTACATGATAGTCAAAATAATGAGGTATTAGTATTCTATAAACCCATCTCATGGTATTTGAAGTCGTTGGCAAGAATTGTAATAGGCGCGCATGGGTCTTCCCGACGGTTCAAGGTCGTTTTATTCATATTGGCATTGTTCTATTATGGCTAAAGACGTATTAGGTTAAAGTCTAGACGTGTCTATAATATAGGTTAGTAGTTTCCTGGCAAATATTATTGTAACAATAAAGTAAGTAATTTTTTTTTATTTGTTTAAACATGATGTACATGATACATTGCATGCAGGATAATAATGGAATACAGAAAAGTTCTAACATGTTCAGCCGTATATCGCGGCGTACAAATTGGTAGGAAGAGATGGTGCATAAACCGTCAAATTATCAAAATTACATTATTTTTATAACTATTCATTCAAGATTAGGTCAATAATCTTATCATGTTTTTAGATTTTAGAAAGCATCGATTATCCGAACTTTGGTCAACCGAAAGACCTCTTCACCGAACTACTAGTATAGTCATTCAATTCCATAATATTATATTCATTATCTGCCTAGCCTTTTCCCAACTATTTTGGGGTCGGCTTCCAGTCTAACCGGATGCTGCTTAATACCAGTATTTTACATGGAGCGACTGCCTATCTGACCTCCACAACCCAGTTACTGGGTAATAGTTTACCCCCTGGTAAGACTAGTGGTCAGACTTTCGAGCTTCTGGCTACCCGTAACGACTGCCAAAGATCTACGAATGACAGCCGGGACCTGCTCTCTGAGGCACGGAGAGGTCTCGGTATGTAAAGATGGTCACCCATCCACAGACTAACCGCGGCAAGAGTAGCTTAACCTGATCGATCGACCTGTGCGGCTGTTATTATTTAGCCACGGGCTCCTCTAAAACATACTTACAATTATTGTAATAAATAACAGAGATTCTTTACAGATTATATGGTGTTATTGGAACAGTTTTTCATACCGTTCGATTATCCGAATAAATCTGTTTTGCGAACACTCGTATCCCTAAAATTAATTTGGGTAATCGAAGCTCTACTGTACTAAGATGTTATGTGTAATATCTAGTTTTAATTCCGTGTAATAAAAACCCAGGCTTGGATGCTGGAAGCAATCTCACCTTCCCACGCTCATGCATATGCTGATGCAAGAAAAGTCCCACCCTCCCGCCCTCATGCAAATGCAAACATGCAGGAAAATGAGGATAGCATGCCACGCAACCGAACCTATACTCGACACGTGTTTCACCCCTCCACGGGGCATCCTCAGGAGATGTTGACTCAACATCTGATGATCATGATGTCGAGTCAACATCTCCTCATGTCAACATCTCCTGAGGATGCCCCGTGGAGGGGTGAAACACGTGTCGAGTATAGGTTCGGTTGCGTGGCATGCTATCCTCATTTTCCTGCATGTTTGCATTTGCATGAGGGCGGGAGGGTGGGACCTTTCTTGCATCAGCATATGCATGAGCGTGGGAAGGTGAGATTGCTTCCAGCATCCAAGCCTGGGTTTTTATTACACGGAATTAAAACTAGATATTACACATAACATCTTAATGTCATGGATTTCCGTAAAGTAACGCCTGATTCCATAATATATCTCTACTGTACTTATAAATTCACCAGTTTTTCATTGTTTATTGGGATTAAACTTCCTGAAAAAGATGCTTTATGCCCCATTTCGCTAATACTACGCGGCACCTAAATGTATTGCAAAAACAAAATCGCACTGCTCGATTTTCAACGCTTGAATCAGCACTGAAAGTTGAAAATTCAAAGTGCAATCATATTTTGGCATTTCATTTTGGATTCTCCTAGTGTAAATGTACATAATCATAAGTCTCTTTTAGTCTAAAGTGTCTTCCTGTAACAGATAGGTAATGATTCTATCGTCTTTTCATACTTGTGTTTCAAATTGGTGTTATTTCAAATAATTAAGTTGATTTCAGAGTGACTAGCGCTATGGAAATATAGGCTTAAAAATGTTTGAAGTTGTAGCGCAAACTGATTTTTATTGTGTAGAATTAAAGATATTTTTCCATAAACAAATAAAAGGCAAATACGTCGCGAATGCAGATTAGTCACTTTAGAAACCAATATGGCGGCAGGCTACATTCTGTCAAACTTAAGACAGCTGGATGGATGATTATCTTGTCATCTTACATCGATAACAGGCAGTAGCTTGACGCGTCATTTAGTGCGTAAAATTTAGATCTGTTCGAAGTAGGACGTTAACAAAATAGACCGATTTAATCCAAACCACATAAAACAGATCTCAGTAAGCAAGTCAATCATTTATTTCACAACGATATTCAAATTCTATGGCTACTTTGTCGTCGTTTGTTAGCTTAGATAGACCACTTATCTAGCTCGGGCTGTAGGTGTTACCTGTTCTATAAGCGGCAATGAGTGTCAAGGGCTACGGGTGGAGAACCAGGTGTAACTTCATTAGTTTGTCGATACCTTCGTTTTGAACTAATGGTTGAGTAATTAATACAAGTATTGTTTTCTGCCTAGTGTGCGCTTTAGGGTAATCATCCTGCCCTTATCCCAATTCATTTGGGTTCGACTCAATATGTCTAGGGTAATATCTAACTGAACTGTTAAAACAAATTTCTATGAAATGCAAGGTTCTAGATTTTGGCTTTTGGTTTTTTATCGATAGATAAAGCATTTACCTTATCTAAAAATAAATCTAATACTTCCTGTAGGTAATGCAAATGTCTTTCGCACATGTTAGCGTTTAATTTTGTAGACTTACTACGCCATAGGTTTGTCAAAATAAATAAATAAGACAGCAGGCTGACGTGACACCCAAAATAACTCCCAAAATATACTTACATGGTTAAATTCCGTTAAAAGTTCATTGTTTCTCACGCCAAAAAACGTCTAGCATATATCCCCAAAAATATAAAACAATTGTTTCCAGGCGTTGTAATCTCGCATAACCACGTTTAACTAATCTAAAAACCAGAAAAAAAAGAACAAAAGAATCCAAAACGCATCAGCAGACTGTAATGGAGATCACGTAGCCTCGGATCTCTGATTACCCCTCTCACTTTAATTTACGACCGTTATTCGAGTGCGAGTGAGATAGAATTAATAATGGTCTAACCGCAACCCGGACTATCATTAGGTGGTATTCCATTTATGAACACTGTGTCTTTTGGGCGTCCGGAGTGAGAGAGTTTTCTTGTGGGTTGAAACACGGTGTTGGTCGGTTGGAGGTGGTGTTGAAAGCCTCTAGAGGTTGTTATAGTGGCGGAAACCGTGGTACGTCGGTACAGTAATCGTACAGCCGACAATCGTAAGAAATAAATGAATTTTTCCTTTTTTTTCTCTGAAGCCTCAAATTGGTTTTTATATGTTTTCCTTAAGATTTTTCGAGACAACCGGCCGTGGTTGGTTCGATTATGTATAATTTAATCGGTGGTTATCGTTGCAGCCGTTGTCAATGCGTGATGCCATTACAGTTGGCTTTAAACGCAATTGTTTCCTTTCTGTGAAGTGAAAAATAGCGATGGTGGTAATGATACGCATTATGAAAATAAAAAATAAATATCGGTAATGGTCGATCGTTAAACGGAGTACCTACAGTTGAATACACAAGTATTGAAATCTATTACATAAAAATTACACCTTCGTATATTTGCTTCGTAGCATTAGGGTTTCCTACCGCTTGGCGTGCCCAGTAGGTACTTGAATTAGACAAATTCTGAAAAAAATTATATTTTTTATTTGTCCTTAAATATATCCTCTGGTATTTCAATGTCGTAATAAGCACTAAAACGAACTGAAAGCCTTTGAAGGAGCTTTAGAATCTGGGAAAACAAAAGTTTCCTATCTATTCAGAGAAAGCTTTGTAATGTTGTATCTTTATTATCAGATTTCAAAAAAGGGCCATAATAAAGTGATCTTCAGAGCCGTTGATTTTGATATAACCGGGTGTGGCTTAACCCATAATAATCTGATCAAGAAATTCTGGGCTTTCCCTAAATCTGACAATTTTGATTTCTGTTTTTTATAGCCACTTTTAGGTGCCATTGTGAATCAAAGAAATTTCGTCGTATTTGCCAAAGGGCTCCATCAATCCGTCAGATATTTATATATTCCCTAATAGGACATGTAACACTATTGCACAGAATAACTTTTATTCACCCTGAATATCCTTTTAAAAATTGTCCAAATCTGAGTTTTCAAAGTCGTCAGATTTAGGGAAAGCCCATAATTTCTTCATCTTTACCTATTTAAGTCATTATGGGTTAGGCCGCACCCGATCATACCAAAATCAACGGCTCTGAAGATCACTTTATTTTGGCCCTTTTTTGTAATCTAAAAGTGGTCTCCTGACCACGGGGCTCCTATCTGAAACTTTTCAAATATATTCTCGGTATGCTCTTATCATGCCGCGCCTACTCAGTTATCAACTTTTCGCTCAAAAACATTGATAATTGATTAGAAAATTAAAAACCACTAGCTTGTGACCTTGGGGACATAAAATCTTAAAGGCGAGGTTTGCTTAAGCGGCCATTTTGTGTTTATCATCATTGTAGATAGGAAAAAACATGTAATTCCTTTCTGCAGGCATCCGTAAATGGTTTTCTTTTCAGTGTGTCTGCGCAGAGTTCATCAGAAATTCTTTCAAAGGCCTTATAATGAAATGTCAGTGACATCATTATTCCGATGCAGAAAAGCGTCTTGTACCATATTATACATATGTCCTTCGCTTTCTCTCCCCGACATTTGATTATTAAATTAAAGAATGTATAATACGATACAAGACGGTAATATAGGACTGATTACTGAATAGGAGGCGATGGTAGTGAAAACAGAGAGTTGGTAGGAAAATGTTACAGCTGCAGTTAGGTACAGACGCCAGCACATCAACCTACTACAATCTGTCAAATTTATTTAATAGATTTTCAACTTTATCATTAAAGCATAAGGTTTAAAGTTGATTGGGAAAATTTTACAGTTTCGCGTAGGTTGATGTGCTGGTGTCTGTACCTATACTTACCTTAAAACAGAAGACGAACTAGCAGGGGATCGAGGAGGGGGGTTCAGGGGATCAGCGGGGCAATTGCGTAACACATTATCAATTGGAATCGGTTTCATTTTGACAGTTCAACAACATTCATTGCGTTGTTTACGTGTTGAGCAGACAAACTTTTCGAACTTATGAAGCAATGGATTAGCAATTTGCTTCAAAATGATGCAGATTCCGATTGATAGTGTGTTACGCAATTAGGGTGCTGACCGGAATAACTCGTCGGAATGTAGTCTAGTCCAGTTTGATTGAAAGTCAAGTTGAGTTAAAAGAATAGAATGAAAAAGAATACTCTTTATAATGTATGTCATATGGAAAAGTCATGATTACTATCCTACTACCTACTAATATTATAAACGTGAAAGTTTGTGAGGATGGATGGATGGATGGATGTTTGTTACTCTTTCACGCGAAAACTGCTGAACGGATTTGGATGAAATTTGGCATACATACAGTTAATAACTAGGATTAACACATAGGATACGTTTTATCCCGATATTCCCACGGGATCTATACTTATGCGGGTGAAACCGCGGGGCGCTGCTTAGTCATAAATCTAGCACATCCTAGAAGAAATTCGTCTAATTACTAGTTACCCTGTATTCTAAATGAAAAGATTGATACCAGAAAAGATAATACCATAAAGCAGTTTCACTAAAAAACAAAATACAAAGTAGATTATCAAGCGTTAAGCATTTATCAAGATGACTGACATTCAATTAAAATAATGATATTATGTACAGACCCCAGCACATCAAGCTACCCGAAACTGTCAAATTTTCCCAATCAACCTTGAACCTTATGCTGTAGCGATAAAGTTGAAAATCTATTAAAGAAATTTGACAGATTGTAGTAGCCTGTTGTGCTGGCGTCTGTACGCCAAAGCTACTTACTTAAGATTAAAAATGTCTATTTTTAATTTCCGATACAAATCACAATTAATTGGAATAATCCTTGCTACAGCATCAGTAGCACAATACGCTTATTTAGCTTGTAATTTTGCGAGCTTTAACTTATAGCAAGCATCATTCATGCAAAGTTGCCCTATGCCGCCAATATTCTACAAACATTATTCTACCCTCCCGAAACTGCCAGCCATTGTATTTTGAACCTTATCACTTTCACCATAAAGTCCACGTGGTTTGGTGTGTACATTTTCAGGGTTGTAGCAAAGCAATATTTTATCCTTATTGTAGGCTGTCATAATAATCTCCTTTACGTTGTTATCGTATTGCAAAAGAGTTAAGTGAGCGCGTGTTTAACATACGCAATCGTACTAATATTGTGAATAAACGTTTATTTACTTTATGTTCCTTGGGAGGTAGAGTGGCATTTGCCAATGGATGTGTTTGAACTTTTGTAATTTTCTATGGCAGTATGTGGTCTGTGATAACTGACCTACTTCTGATTAGTCTGAGCGACCCATCGATTATTCAAAGGAAATTTATTAGGTATTTCATGAACAATTTATTTATTTCCGTTGTCATACTGGATTGTTGGTCTAGCACATTTTTGCTGTAGTCACATATTTTTATTATAGAATTAATGCTATTTTTTACATCTTATAACATTCATAAATTATCCTAAAAGGACTTGTAATGTTCCACATTTAAAAATTTTAACTTGAAAGTACTATAAACTTCGTTTTTAATTTGTAAATCGTTATAGTGTTAATAAGTGACGTCATAAAGCAAAGATTGTTTTATTGGCTGATATTTTTATGGTGTTATTATGGGATGTTGAGTCCAACGTACTTGGTTTATGGTTTTTCTGATGTAATATTTAGGGATTCAAACCTTATATCTAGAGGTTAATGATTAGGGTATTGTAAATAAAATGATATTTTTTACAATTTTAGAACCATAAGAAGATGCTTGTCTCCGTGTTTCGCAAAGCACGTTAAGCCGTGGTTCCCGACTGTCATTTGATCTTTGACAGTCGTAGCAGGTAGTCAGAACCAGAAAGTCTGATAATCGTATCGTGTTAACCAGTAACTTGGTTCTGGAGGTCGCCTTCAGAACCAAATTACTGGTTACTCGCTCAACCTGAAATTTTGGTATTTAGCTGCATTCATTTACATTGGAAGCCGACGCCATCATTGTTGGTAAAAGGCTGAGCAGATGATGAAGAAGATTCTCGTCTCCAGATAATTGTACCGTTGTTAAGCAAAAGCTTCTTCTTACACAGAAAAGCAACAAGCATAGATCACCAAGCTTGCTCACTGCGAGTTGACAATTTCTCATTAAGTTTTATCACGACATTTTCTTTCTCCGTAATTTTATGACGTCTTAGGGAAAGTCCAGGCGCCTGCTTTAAGTGTTTAACTCCTTTTCTTAGTATCTAGGTACTGTCAACCGTACCGTAGTGCACACTTGAACAACAAAAATCACCTTTACTGCTGAAGAGTGCTGAGACTGATTGTGCTTTAGTGTAACAAGTTCGCGAGCACATTCGTAAGAAGCTGGCAGTATCATCACAACGTTAATGTTTTTCCATTGTTTGTCTTATTTATTTTAGAAAAGCGTGTATTTATTTTAAATACGATTAGAAAGAAAGAAAGAAAGAAAGAAAAAGTATTTATTGCGACTCGCATAGGATGATCACAAACTAATCTAAACACAGTAAAAAAATATAAATAAAAAATCCAAGTTATATATAAACAAAGTAATAAAAAGAAAAATAAAATAAAAAGTCCTATACGAGGCCAAAAGGCTCCTATCTCAGCATGATGTTGCAACATTTAAAAAATAAATGTCACAACGCTGGTACATAATATATGTATATTATATTTATGGTTTACAATAAGTATATACTACGTCAAAACTGGAAGCATGACCGCGGGCTCGCGAAAGGTGGTAGGAGTGGGACAGCGTAGGTTAGTAAAAAAAGGGAAGTATATACGTACACTAGCTTCTTCCCGCGACTTCGTCCGCGTGAAATTTCACCCCCCCTTTTCACCCCCTTAGGGGATGAATTTTGAAAAATCCTTTCTTAGTGCACCCCTAGACCTCATAAGGAACGTACGTGCCAAATTTGGAATCTCTAGACCCAGCGGTTTGGGCTGTGCGTTGATATGTCAGTCAGTCAGTTCTCCTTTTATATATATAGACTAGCTTCTTCCCGCGACTTCGTCCGCGTGAAATTTCACCCCCCCCATTCACCCCCTTAGGGGATGAATTTTGAAAAATCCTTTCTTAGTGCACCCCTAGACCTCATAAGGAACGTACGTGCCAAATTTGGAATCTCTAGACCCAGCGGTTTGGGCTGTGCGTTGATATGTCAGTCAGTCAGTTCTCCTTTTATATATATAGACTAGCTTCTTCCTGCGACTTCGTCCGCGTGAAATTTCACCCCCCCATTCACCCCCTTAGGGGATGAATTTTGAAAAATCCTTTCTTAGTGCACCCCTAGACCTCATAAGGAACGTACGTGCCAAATTTGGAATCTCTAGACCCAGCGGTTTGGGCTGTGCGTTGATATGTCAGTCAGTCAGTTCTCCTTTTATATATATAGATATCTGTATTTTAAATAACTATTTATTCCAAAAAAAATCGTGATAGCACCCACCTCTGTTTGTCTTTGCATCATCCAAAGGTTGAGTAGTAGAACATTCCTACGGCATAAGTCCACCTCTGAACATTTGTGTGCTTGAAGAATTAAATAAATAAAAGCGCAATCAAAGCCAAATAATTACCATGGACATGTAGTTGGCTATACCTAGTTAACGCAAGTGCACACAGAAAGTGAAAGATTCCCGATTGCTTCTCACCAACAAACCTAATTATCTTATAAATAATTAATTATACGTACCATTTAAATCCGTCGTCAAGGAAATGGCGTGCCACATACGAACACAAATTACGACGAGTTAGCCATCCTGTCATGGCTGTCATTAATACATCATGGCTGATCTGAATCGTGCTTCATTGTGATCCGAAGTTTATTGTTTCCCACACTAGTTAAACACGCGAACTTGCTTGTAATTTCTTTCAATTATCATATCAACGGATATGGTTGTTGTCATGCAAAGTTGGATGCGAAAAAAATGTGGATGCAAATTGTTGTGTGGACGGACTACCACAAATAATTTCTTCGACTTGTCCGATATATAAAAGTATCATGTATGGCCGCCATTTTGAAAAAAATCAAAATGGCGGACAGGTGTCTAGATATGCTACGGTACTGACCTTCAAAGCCCTTTATCGAAAAAAAAATGGTTCCTTAATCCACTGATCTATTTGCATTAATTAGATAGTAATTGTTTCTAGTTATTTAATTTAATTCAACGGCAGTGAACTTTAATGAGGTTATAAATTAAATGCTACTGTAATGCCTCAGGTCCCTTAGGTCTCGAGCGTAGAAAACAAATGAATGCGATTAGTTTTACTCACGCTTATCATTGATTTAAAACTAGTTACTATTATATTACTAAAAGGAGTGGAATTATTTGATTAATCATAGAGCATGTATCAGGAAGGAGTTGTCATATTTAATGGTGTGGTACAGACCATCAAACTGAACAACTTTTTTCGTCGGAACAATAATCGCGAAAAAATAATCAGCCCTTCCATACATTTGGGTCGAGTAGGTATTGAAGTTTTGTATGGGACAGTTGATATTTTTGATTCCTGTAATGGGGATTTATTATATTGGATGGAAATAATACACTGGATAAGAACTATGTATTAAAATAAAAACATAATGTCCTAACCTAACTATAAAATAGGGCATCGAAAAATTCCTCCGCATCGCTGTCAACTGCTAATGTACCCAAGATACCGGCGGCGGTATTGTCATGTTTTATGGAAATGCTGCCTCTGGCCAAGGTAAAAGCCAGCCCTTAAATTCAGTCAACGAATGACCCAAAACGGGGGGAGAGGGCGTGCCTACCTAAACGATTCTTCAGAAACTATTCAGTGTGCTTAGGGAGTGAACATACTAAAACTCGTACTGACGTCTAGGGAAGGGATCTGAGCCTTGGGGGAGGTGTTTGGAAAGTTCCCTGTTTGCGTTTTTCGTATATATCTGTTTCTTAAGGAATCGCTTAGGTCCCTGCTCATGCACTCTACACCTCCTTTATGGACTGGAATATATGTACATATAAGTAGTTAGTACCTATTGAGATGCACGGCTGAATCAAACAGTATCCAAGGAGATACATCTCTCTATTTCAAAAACACAATAGATATTATACAAAATATCTCTCTATTAATATTATTTCCGCCAGCAGACGAACATTGTAATACCATTGTTTATGGCAAAAATGTGGTCGTGATCGCGAACACCGTGGGATCTGTCTCCCAACGATATATGGCGGAAAGCTTTAGATGAAAATTTAATATTTTGTCTCACAATGCGGTTTAAACAGGTACACGATAGTATGTTATTGATAATGTATGTCTGGCTGGTGCAGATATTAGGGACTATGAAGCTGTGGATAAGGCTTGAGATTTTACGAAAGATATAATAACATATACGTGTCTAATATCGGTTTTTAAGCGCAGTCTAGTCAGTCTATTGGTTTAATTTGGAAAATGGTTCCATGTGGGTGGAAGAGAAATGAAGTAGTTAATAGTACCTTATGAACGAAAGTAAATACCAAGAAATATTGTCCAAATAGGTACATATTGGTCACTAAAGGGAGCTAGAGTAGCGAAGCTGTTAAAGCAGGTAATGTTCATAATATTATTGATAGTTTTTTTTCATTGGATCATAATAGGCTTTTATAGAGACCAAGGATTTATCCAATCAGCTACGTAAACATAGACTAATGCGCCATCTCCACGAGAATCGCAGCGATAGTCTCAACGTGCCATTAAATTCAATATAAACTTTATGAATCAATATCCTCACGGTATCATCGTAGTGATAATTTGATGGCACCGCATGGCTATCGAAGCAATTTTCTCGTCCGTTGAGAGCCTAAACGTATATTTTTCTAACAGCATTGTGTCAGTCAAAACTATTAAAAAAATAAGGATGGAACTAGAAACGCCGCGTCCGCTTGCTTTTAGCTTTCCCAACTCCACACCAACCAAGTATTTCATAGATCTAACGCTAACCTCACAGTTATATTATGATTTCACTATTCACTAGCTGAACCGACCGTAGGGCACCGTCCTGAACTTGTACTCAACGTATGTACAACATAACTTCATAGCGAAATGGTGTAGGACTCTCTCCTTCAAAATTATGGAGGTTTCTCTTTAATATACGCTGTGTTTTAGAGTTGGTTCACTTGGAAGTGATGTCAAGTATGAGTTATTTGTATCCGGACTTTGGAATTATGTAATCGCTTACCTACCTCTTGCTGCTGAGAGTAATCATATACGTTTTTTTTATATATTTTTTTACCATTCGTCTTTATTTTGGTGGTCTGAATGATTTCTAAAAGTTTGTCCATCAATTTTAATGATACCTTATATATCACAAATCTGAAATGGTTAATAATTTTTTGTTGCCGACCCTACTAACAAATGTAGCATAGTAGAGGATTAGATTTTAATAAGCAAGTACCTATCTATAATAATATAGGTACCTACATATTGTCCATCAGTGGTCACGACTCTGCCAGATCCCCACGATTCCCATAGGCACCGTGATATCATGGAATATTTTATTGCACAGGAAATTCCTCAATGAATGACATACTAGGTGTTTCCTGCGACTTCGATGCTACGTTGAAACTCAGAAGTTTTTGGTTTCGAAAAATAAATTTAATAATTCTTCAGAATTATCAACACAACATAACATCACGCTTGTAATCTCTGAAAGATTAGGCAGATGTGTACACCCACACTTCGCCAGTTATCTTTTAGTCCCATGTAATTGAGAGCGAGCCTATTGCCATCAACCGGGCACAAATCCTGACTCCGGGCTGCTACTGAGAAATTCGACACAGAATTCGAACCCGAGTCGGACCTCATGTTCAATAAGTGCTGTGATGTCACGGGCAGTTACAGAAATAAATAAATGATAAAATATGTATAATAATTATGTAAAATATTAGCAAATACGATAAAATATTAATTTTTAATCCGCGCCAGACGTAACCTCATTACTTGTCTATGCCTTGAGTGTCAGAGGCACTCTTGTGTGTCTGTGGTATTCCTGTGACAAGTAAGGGGTTGCAGGCGCTGACCCTCCGGCATCATGAATAAAATAAATAACATTACGGCTGTCCGGTGGAACAGCATTACAGTGGAAAGTGTAATCAATTAACGGTATGGATGAAATGGAGAAATAAAGTAATGATGAGAGTGTTACGGAGTTACAAATTTTACAAGAAACAAGTGACAACGAAACAAAACATTGTGTAGGCCAGCACTATCAATTTGTCTGATGCTGCCATTAAAAGTGCGGAATCATCATCTTCCTGCCCTTATCTCATGTTACTTGGGGTCGGCGCAACACGTTTTCTTCTTCCATTCTCCCCTGTCAACCGTCACGCTATCATTTACTCCCTTCTCTTTCATATCATTCCTAACACAATCCATCCATCTTTTCTTCAGCCTTCCTCTCCTTCTCCATCCGTCAACATGTATATTCATCACTCTTTTAGTCACATGCGTTTCGTCCCTTCTCATCACATGCCCATACCAAGCCAAACGATTTCCTTTCAACTTTTCTGTCATTGGCGCCACTTTCAAACTTCCTCTTATATACTCATTTCTTATTTTGTCCATTCTCGTCACTCCACACATCCATCTCAACATTCTCATCTCCACTGTGCGGAATAAACAATAAAATTAATTAATTATCGAACATTGCACTTTAAGACCCTCCAAGAATGTTTTGAGTTATATTTATTACAACTTGTCGATGGATAATATTTTTTTTATATTTTATTGTTTTCACTTTTATGTTCTTGGCTACAAATAAAAGCGTCTACCTACCCGTTCGTGTCGTTAACTGAATAGTAGCTATGATTTGTCGCTGAAATGGCCAGGAAATCCTTTTATGGGCTTAAATGACCAATAACATGGCTGAAGTTATCAATTAATTTAATAAAAGGCAAACTTACTTCACTCAGTGTTTGTAATATTGGTCAATACGAGTTTCAGCAAGCTAAAGCTTTTTGCTGCCAATTTATAACAGGATAAATCTTTAAAATGTTAGTTGTAAGTAATATGGCTGACAATCTATGAAATCTTTTCTTAGGGCTCTTATAAAGTAATTTTTAGCTTACAAAGTCATGACACAACTCTGAGTTTCGAGAATCCTAACAAAGAGTAAGGAAACTAGACTTTACAGTATCAAATTGATGCGTGTGAACAAGCATGGTAGTCTATGGTTCTCTGTTTGAAGAAAGGAATCTTGTTGCGAGGGGTGTTTCAGGCAAATTACTAATGCCGTTTTTCTCTTTTATAAGCATGAATGAATTATGTATGAGATTTGTATAGTGTGCTGGTAATAATGATAAGCCAATCTGTGCGACGGATGCCCACATTTTAGTATCACATTCTATCATGATCTGCGTAGCCTTCTCCTAACTATGTTGGGGTCGGCTTCCAGTCTAACTGGATGCAGCTGAATACCAGTATTCTACATGGAGAGACTGCCTATCTGACCTCCACAACCCAGTGACTGAGTTATACAATACCCATTGATAAGACTGGTTGTTTCACTTTCGGGCTTCTGACGACCTAATTACTGTCAAAGATCCACGAATGACAGCCGGGACCAACGGCTTAACGTGCTTTCCGAGGCACGGAGGGGTCTTGATATGTAAAGATGGTCACCCATCCACGGACCAACCGCGGCAAGCGTAGCTTTACCTGATTGATCGAACCTTGCGGCTGTTATTACTTAGGCACAAGTCGTTCTAGTATCGCACTCTAATTTACCCTAATAATTAAAAAAATTAAAAACCTCCGGGAGTGCCGACAGAAGTGAAAACAAAACACAAACAGAATACTTTGCCATCACTCACTGACATATCGGATATACATTAAAACCGAGTACATCCCGAGGACAGCCGAACACATCCGAAGCGGTGTCGGTTACGGTAACAGTGCCGCTAACTCAATGGTTTTTTCCCATCTCAATAAATGTCCAACGCGCCTAAAGAAGTTTTCACTTCAAAAACATAGCAGATATCACTGGCAAATGGCAATTGCCTTATGAAATGATAAATGTAATAACTACAGCACTTTACGCAAACATTTCAAAGGTATAATGACAAAACGTACAAACAGACAGAACAATTTGAAACCACAGGAAAAACAAAAAAGCATCTCACGTCCAAAACTGCTTTTGACGATGTTATAAGTATTGTAATGACGAGAGATTTTGTGTAATCAAATGTTGAGTTTCGACGATTCAAAATGACTTTTTGTTTTATTCGGTGCTTATAATTTTGGACGTGGGTTCTTTTTGTCAGGCATAAAAAAAATTGTTAGGTAGATGGTGATGTAATCTCCGAGAGGTACCTATGTAATAACCTTTTAACTGTTCTGTGGTAATAACCACACTTCGCAAATAGTTTCTTTTCCAGTTTTTAACAAATAAAAAGATAGTTTATTGTAATTATTACGAAGTCCGGTTGGGGAGCCAAGAGGGTTTTTGAGCAAGCATAATATGCAGGTCGAAAAGTTGATAGCTGAGTAGGTGTGGGATGAGAGAAAACCGAATAGGTATTTGAAAATTTTCAGATCAGCCTCGTGGTCAGGAGACCCCTTTTGGATTTCGAAAATATGCATATCGACGCTTGAAAGGCAAAATTGACTAAGCGACATATGCGGCTAACTTTACAGGAGAACAATTTAAAGTTTAAATTTTCAGAATAAAAAAATAATATTTCCAAAATAGTACCTAATAATTACGCCTGTGTGTGATGATTACAAGAGTTTAAATGTTTCTTTTTTTCTGAAACTTTTTCCCGTTCTCCTGTAAAGTTAGCCATATGTCGCTTAGTCAATATGCTTGATCAAAATCCCACTGGGCTCCCCTAAAAAGACTTCGTACCATCTGTTTATAAACAATGCACGAGTTCGTAGCCGACTGCAGACGACAGCAGCAGGCGACATGTCACCGCGACACTACTGGTTTCTATGTATTTTTATGAAATACCTTCCGTAGCTAGCGACGCATCGTCGTCACTGCTGTTGTCTACGAACTTGTACTTTAATGCAAACATTGCTAACACCACACACTCCTGTCTATCCCTTTATAAACTAACAACCATGACGTTACTGATTATATCCCCATAAGCTGTCTATTGTTTCATAATTCAGTGCGCATTAATAAAATGAACAATGCTAGACAATTCGCGGCTTGCCGCTTGGTTTACTTAATAAGCCATATCAAATTGTGCAGTCATACAGTAGTGTTAGGGTTGCGAAACATTTCTGTGATATACAGACGCCAGCACATGAAGCTAGCCGAAGCCGTCAAATTTACCCAATCAACTTTGAACCTTATACTTTAGCGATAAAGTTGAACATTTATTAATGAAATTTGACAGATTGTAGTAGATTGATGTGCTGGCGTCTGTACCTAGGAATGCTAGTAACAGGCGTATATGGTGTTAGATATTGGCATGTTTCGATTGACGATTCGACTCTTTCACTAATTGGTTACTCTCATTTCTTAGGTAATAAAAAGTCCCTTTATATATAAACTTTGCTTAAAGTTAAGTTCGGATTATCAACTGTTTAACCATAAATTTTTGACGTTTAACCGTTTCTTCACATAGCAACGTTTATAAATAAACCCCTTAATGTCAAGGCTTTTGGTAATATTATAATTTTCAGTCGATGTAGAGTACTTAGCATCTTTAAGATGTTAAAATTAGGACTAATTGTTTTTTTTTTCTATTTTAAGCTGTACTTGCAGACCGTTTTCAATGTTGAACGTTGTCATTCTTTAACATTGCTAAATGATGTGTTCACCATTGTTGCTGGCCATTTTATTAGGTAACTGCAAGCTTATCTGGAAAACGGAGCTTTTTAAAGCTCTGTGCCAAAGATAAGCTATTTAGAAACAAAGCCAGTATTTGACTAAGTTTTGATTTTACTCACGAAAAAATTTTGAAATAAAACATCTAGACAGCAAGTCAGCAACCCTACAGTGACGTAACGAAGTCACGGTGCGCATGCGTCACGTGCGACGCCATATTATATGAATATATCGTGATATTTCATCATAATAAGCTCGGACTTACCTACCTTCACGCTTGATCTGCTTGCTATGAATGAGACTTCATGTGTGTAAGGTGAAAGGGTGACATTAATGTACCTTAAAGATAAAATTTGACAAAGTGCAGTAAAATAAACAATTGTTTTGTTATGCAACTTTGGCGCTAATGTTAGAAACGCATTCTGTTGGTGTTGCACGCGTACCTTAATAGGCAGGGGTATGGGTGCTTTGTATAAGTTGCGCTGTTAATCAGTTTAATATTATCGACAAAACTCCACTGGGAGGCTTTTTTCTAGTGCTTTGGCAAGGAAAACGAAGCTGCGAAGATCAAACGTCCCAGGAAAACGACTGTCTGTTGCAATAAAATTAATATGGTATTATAATTATTATGAACTGCCTGTTGCAAGCTAGACGCCAACAGACGTCACACTACTGCCTCCAAGTCATTAACAGTTAACTCAGGAACAAAAAATTAGCATTTCTCTCCACCATCAATCCTCTTAACTCACAAACAATAAATAATATCCAACAAGTTAAAAACACCCGACTTCTAGTCGCACCTCGTCCGCCATTTCGTTTCGCGAACGCAGAACAAAATGGCTGCCGCCCATTTCGGTTACAGGAAACGCGTATCTGTCAACACGGCTGCATCGCAAGTGGGCATTGTATGATAATCGTGAGCGCCGACAAAGTTTTCGTGCGTGGCTAGGAAGTAAGCGGGGTGGTGTCGGGCTTTTTAGAGTTAAGTGGTGGGTAGGTGGGTTTTCAGATTGCGGAACATAGAATGATGGAATGTTCATTTGAAAATTTTGACGAATTCTAGAGGAGTGACTATTCTTTTTTTGGGAAAACCACTAGCAGCTACATCTACATCTTTTGCCTCCTGAATGGGGGAACGCCTTTAAAGGAGGTAAACATTTGTGAAATTGTCATAAAAATTGTATTAAAAAAACAAGATGGCGTCGTTACTTCTGTCAAAAAATCCTTGTAGCGTAGTACGTATCTGACTAGGATTGACAGTTGTGACGCAATTTGGGTAAGATCCGTTCAGACTTGAACTTGGTCAACATGAATTCATCAAAGTAACAGCAGGAGGATATTGGATATATCAATTGCATCCAGCGAATTCAAATCTCTAGCTTTCACCATTCACAGAACTATTTCTACTCGCAATATAACTTATTTCGTACCCAACTATATCATATCAGTCCTACATCAATATCAAAGAAACCAATAACAAGAAGTAAGATGATGTTGGAAATATCTTTTTGCATTTCCAATATCCACCAGCCCAATTGCATCCAGCGAATTGAATATCATACTTTCACTATTCATAGAAATATTTGCGATGTAGGTAACATATTTTATTCCAAACCAAATCACATCAGTCCTATATCGATATCAAAGGAACCAATAACAATAAGAACTCAACATTAATTACCCTATAAATCAATCCAGACAATTTCGAATTACCCAAATGTTTAGAAGATATATTTACCAACCTGACAGCAAGCTGAGAAAACATTAATTCATTTAACAATGACATAAATAAACCTGGGACTCGGTTAGGTAATGCTAAATATAAGGCCTTTCTAAGAAATAGTTACATAATGTTAAAGGCCCAAGACCTGCGATGAGAATTCTATGTAATCTTAGGCATATTCATGTTTCCTCAATGATGCTATTACTGGGCTTGTGAATTGTAATTTAAGGGGTAAGGTGTTATGTAAACGGTTAACTACGGTATATTAAATTGGTGAGATGTTGGTGCGTGCACTCTCCAATGACATAATTTAACAAGAACTATATTTACATACGGTTCTTCTCGATACTGCAAAATGTTACCGAGATCACGATGTCAATATGAAATCATATCCTATACATCATAGTTTTAACTAAAATGAAACGTATCGAGGAAGACCGCTGTAAACGTATAAAAAAATTGGGAAAAATTGTCATCACAATACATCTTCTTTCGTTTTGGTCTCTTGCCTTTAAAAAATGCCAAGCATAGTCCAGTAGTGCTATTCTGTAAAAACTTTGGCGTGATTACTTAGATGAAGTGAGCTGTCAATCCTAACAGGTGGAATAACAGTTAACTTCAAGCTCACTTCACCTAAGTTTTCACGATGAGATTTTTACGGAATAGCCCTTCTGTTAGCAAGGTTGGCAGCAAAGCAATTTCTAACTACCTATATAACGACCACCGAGAGAATGCATTCCTAACACCTGTCAGTTGAACATGATTGGGACATGATTGTATAAAGTAAAACATGTATTCTTTTGTACTCAGTGTTGTATGCAGTCCTCTCACTGTGTTTTCACCTCTGATGGCTCTGATTTTGCATTATAGTGATCTTTATTGGTGTTGTTGTCCGATAACCATGACGGGCTGACTGTGTATATAACTGAATGGTGTAAGGAAAGCATTCTCTCATCGGAAAGCAAGTAGGACGGGTGCTCAACAAAATACAATACCATCACTTGTGTGAACTTTTAAAATTCATTCTTGGGGACAGGCCCCAAAGTATTCATTTCTTAACTATCGCCTTTCTCAAAGCCCCATCCTAATTCGCGTCTCGGTTCGCGTTATTCCCTTATTCGCAGCGAAATATGGATATTATTGTTATAAGAGCCAAGTTCGTGACGAGTTCAGTGATTATTGGCCGTTTCGAATATAACAAGGTGTTAGCTAGTTACAAGGGACGCAGGATCTGTGTGTGTAGATGTTGATTTTACGAGTAACTGCTGTGTAATGTAAGATTTACGACTGCGAATTGTAAAGTTTAATGTCAATTTAATAATATAGAGATTGGGTTGTGTTGTAATTGATTGGCGAATGGATACGTTCTTTTACTATTGTGTAATGATAGGAATTTGTAGTGAGAAATTGTTTATGTAGTTGTAAATATTTTTAATCACAGAATTTACGAGCTGGCAGCTGGAAAATAAAAATAAAAAAAAACCTGTAATAGAAAAGTTACATAATACGATACAACTGCATCAATATGAAGTCCTAAGAAATGAGTATCAATGAGAGATTATAAATTACTATACAGGATGGAGGGACATCGACGCGCATACTGAAACTAAATCATCAGCACATGATTCTAGAGTAGAATTTTTTTGGAAAGTTATCAAAAAAAAATCTGCTGTTTCATAGAACAGTGAGATCTACGCGGTCAAGATGTACTAAACAGCAATTTTTGTAGTGAAAACTTCTTTAGGCGCGTTGGGCATTTTTTGATATGGGAAAAAGCTATTTAATTCGCGCCACTGTTACCGTAACCGGCTGTCCTCGGGATGTACTCGGTTTTAATGTAACTACACACATCAAAAGTGTCTAGGGATCAACATATATTTTTGCAATAACTTTTCTCCTGATTGATATTAATTAAAATTTTCTTTAAGGATTCATCAAATAAAGTGTTTTCGTTTGTCACAGTAACGATAAACCAAGTCACCTTTGCATTAATAAAGAAATTTGCCATTTTCCTAATAAAGGGATTTTTGACATTTGAACCACTAACACAAAAGTTCGAAAAAAAGACTGAAATAACAGTTTTCTTTAAAATTTTATTGGGTAACTTAAACAATTAATAATCCGTGTTTCTACCGCGAACACTAACAACACAAGAACATCGGTTTGGCATACTCAAAATGAGTTCATCCAAATCACGCTGTGGAATGGCAGCCCATGTTCGTTGCAACAACAAAAAAAGGTCTTCTTGCGACTGGATACCCTCCATATTCGGCAGAGCTCTTCTCTGTAGCATATCCCATGCATGCTCAATCGGGTTCAAGTCTGGCGACTGAGCAGGCCAGGGCAGGACATTGATGTTAGCTGCGGCGAGAGTCTGTCTTACAACTCTTGCGGTGTGCGGTCGTGCATTATCATGCATTAACTGAAATAAGGGACCGATTTGCACTTGTAGAGGAACGATGACGTCTGATACAATCGTCTCAGCATAAATTTGAGCGTTGAGGTTGCCTCTGATCCAAATCAACTCAGTTCTTCCGCCGATCCAAATACCCGCCCATACCATGATGGTTCCACCACTATAAGGATGGACTTCCTGGCAGGATTTTAATCGCTGTTGGCGTCCAGGGGTTCTCCAGTGTCGTATACGTCTTGTATCCGGTCTCATACCAAAACGAGACTCATCAGAAAAGCACACGAAACGCCATTGTTCTTCTGCCCAATTTCTGTGTTCAAGAGCCCATTGATATCGAATCCTACGATTGTGCATTGCTATAGGTGGTACCCGTAGCGGTCTTCGGGAATGAAGGTTCACTTCATGCAAGCGGTTTCTGTCTGTTTGGTCGCTAATTAAGTTCCCTGAAGAGTGATGAAGCCTCACGGCTAACATCATGGCGGTTATTGTTGGAGCTCTTCGAGTTAAGATTTGAATGTATCGGTCTTGTCTCCGTGTGGTGCAGCGATACCGTCCTCCATGGCGCTCAGCCACGGTACCAGTGCTTCGGTAACGTGTCCAAAGTCGACTGATAACACTCTGACTTGTATTCAGAGCTAAAGCCACAGTACGTTGCCGGGAACCAGCTTCTATCATTCCCACGGCTCTGAGCATTTCTTCCCTGCTTAAATGACGTCGCCGCTCCATAATAACGTTGGTTTTAATCAGTAGTAGGGAAACAGTAGCACTAATAATGTCTTCAATGCGTTGTATGTTTTTATAGGGAAAATATTGACAGCTGATTTTCATCTTTTACTCGAATTTGATTCACAGTTCCTGATTCAAATTATGAAATGCACCAAAAAGGATCCATATAAATTTATAAAATCATAAATTTATTACAAAGCCACATCTCAATCTCAAGAAATCCGCATAAAAATGCTTGATCCCTAGACACTTTTGATGTGTGTATATCCGATACAGGACCTATGTCAGTGAGTGATGGCAAAGTATTCTGTTTGTGTTTTGTATATATGACGATTCAAAAAATACACACACAATTGTTTAAGTTTTCTCTTCTGTCGGCACTCCCGGAGTGCCACCGTTTTTTTATTTTTTTGGTAGCCGACGAAAAGTTTCGACGCCGGGTTTTCAGAATCATGTACCTACTGAATCCATGGTAACAAGTTGTGCGTCGAATTCCCTGCTACCCTGCATATTTCAAAAGCTACGAGAAGTTTAACTTTTTGGAACTCGCTGACTAAAGTGACAAATTAATTATTGCCTAGTGACTATTTATTTGGCTCAACCAATTTAGAATACAGTGCCTAAATAAGAAAATTAATTTCGAGAATAACTGTCTTCTTCTCACATTACGAACTCGAATGACATAAATTTTACTCGATATTATTGTCTGTGCAATTTATTTGTTAAAAAGAGAACCAAGTTCGCTGATTCTTATTTAAAAGTAAAGTCGTTGCCATTTTTTTTTTCCAATTGGTGTTATGTGGTATCCAAGTAACTTCGCACAAAAGATGAAGATGGCGTGAAATTAAAATAGTCTAAAGCCTTGACTCTCTATTTAAGGCGCCGTAAGAAGCAAATTTTTAGGTAATTGACAATAGCGCATCGCTGCAACAAGATTCAAACAGCGATGCGTTTGATGATTGAATCGAACGACCACCAAAATAAAAGTAATTTTGCAGTTTTAATGAAATTTAAAAATAAATGCACGGCTCAGTTTGTAGGTACATATACGAGTATCTTTAGTTGATTGAATTCTTTTTATTATCATTAAGTACATAAAATATGATAGTTTACGCTCAAAATTTTGAGAATTATGCGAAGAAAAATATTATTTTTTGAACTCTGTTTTACGATTGTTTTATCATGATACTGTTATATTTTTATGAAATATTTTTGAATAAGTTTTGTCTTTAAACATTTGACAAAACACTCGATTTTTTTCTGGCGTGCAATATTTACACAATACACTTAACTGAGTGACAAAAACTAAGCATTTTACGGTGTCCTACGTTCGGGAAGCGCCTTAAAACTTGGCTACTTACATTGGAATTACACAATACCTGCCATCTTGGATAAAGTGTTTATTAAAGTAGATAATAATTGTCATTTAATTATATCCGTTTGTATTCGAAGAATGCTGATACTATGTTAATTTTATTAAGAAGTAATAGGCCGACTAGGTATTATGTTATTGACTACCAGTCCAAAACAGGCAAATAATTCCATAGATTTTGAGTAATAAAGCTTTTGGAAATATTACGATAAAACTTGATTGGGACACTACACTGATATTATGGTGGTTTAGTTTAGTTATTATTGGTTTGTCGTTGTTTTCTGTTTTGATATTTTAATTTGTATTAGTTTATTTGCCCAGTAGTTGAATTTAGTACCTATGCTGAGTTGATTGATTAATCTTCTATATAAATAAAACAAAGCTGGGTTAGTTATACCATATTATAACTCAAGAACGACTAGATCGATTTTTATGATCTTTGATTTGCTGGATTTGCCTTCGCCCCGAAACTTTTAAAACATGGGAAAAATTCACTAAAAAAATAATAATAAAGATAGTCATTTACATTCATTCAGATGAACTAAAAGGACTGTGTAAGGATCGTAGTAGGGTGTTGTTCTGTAGTGTCTGCTTCCATGGAAAAAGGTGTCAGTTTATGTATTCGACTTTACAGTAGCCAGTAAGATCCGGGGTAGCGGGATCATCCGAAAGGGTTACCGCTGTCCCGGAACATAAAGGGCTAAGGAAGGAACACGGGTGGGTTTTAGTCAGTAAGAGTCTGGCACTCCCTTTCGCTCCACCCAGAGCGGGAGGAGTCATTAGAAGATTTCCCACGCAAAAAAGAAGCCAGGAAGATTCCCCGCAAAGCGGAAATCGTGTCAAAGTCGGATAACAGTAAAGTAATTTACCTTTCAAAGTTTTCCCGTGACACCTAATCTATTGTATACCTAAGTTAATCACTTACATATGTAACGAGCCCTCGACATAGGGTAAATTCGTTAGAGATGGCCATAGTTTTTTTAGGCTTAAATAAAACTGAAAATATTGAGATCATAATTAAACTTTTATGTTTAAGAAAATCAACAACAATCAGTCTTTAAAAAATCAGCATAAAGATATGTTTATAATATTACGAACATACATAAAATTTTAATTTTAAAAAAATCAGAACTGGCCGTCTCACCCGGCACACTCGGGAGTGATGGCCGTAGTAGTACGGGACAGACAGCCGGTACTGGATTTGCCTCTGCATTTCCCCTTTCCTTTGATTTCTGCTTCCTGGAGGTCCTTTTTCTTCTTCTGTCCGCATTTAGAGCACATGTCATCAAAAGGTGTACAATTCTCATGTACCCACAGATTACAGACTAAACATTGAAGCCAATCTTCATTTTGTAAACAATTTATAGCGGCTTTCAATGAATGTTCGCTCCAGTTCCCTCTAGTAGCTACAGCTTTTCTTTAGTATCGGTTTGGCATCTTTAACAAAAAATACAAGCGTTAAAATAGTGTAAAAAAGCATTAAATAATATGGTAATCTTTACCTGACTTTATATGGCCATCTCTCCTTTTTTTTCCGGGTGAGATGGCCACTACAAATTTTAAACTTACGAATAACAAGTACTTTACCATTTTGAGGTTAGAATGAAGAAAAATATACATGAAACACAAAACACTCACAAAAACACAAGGAAGTAATAACATTATTAGTATTTCCGGTTGGTATACGAACCTACTATAAAATTTCACCCTACTTAATGAAATGAAGGCCAATTTACTTACTTTTTTTATTTATTTTTGCGCAAGTTTATGTTCTCGTGTTGTTCCGTGGCGGCGCACGAAGCGTACTGAGCTAAATACAGCGCCACCTTGTGATAAATGAGCAAAATATATTGATTGGCCAACTCTCCCGTACGGCCATCTCTAACGAATTTACCCTACTAATGTTGACATCCGGCGTCGCGTGGTACCGCGCGCATGCGTGCCCGCGATTTGATTTGCAGATGCGTTTGCGTCTTAGAGGTTGTGGTGCAAGTTGAAGGTTTGAACTTGTGCAGTGTGTGGTGTTTGACTTGAACTTAGACATAAGTTGCTGTGTGGCGTGCGTTCTATTATTGAAATGAAAACTTCTACGAAACTAAAATGTCACGCTCAGGTCGGTGAAGCTGAATCGGGTATACTCGGTTCCAATCGGTCGGTGACGCTAAATCACTTATACCTACTCGGCACTGAATCGCGTATACTCGGCTCCAGTCGTAAATTTTCACTTTATGGTGTGATCTTATGCACACACCTTCTATTTTGGGGAGATTGATGCCATCGTAGGGCCTTCCCTAACGCGTTACCGGGGCAAAAAGTATGAAATCAAATCATTAATTTTTTGTCAACATGATGGGTATAGATGTTACACATGTTTTGATAATGTTCTCCATGCTCTGCCGTCACTTGGAGAAGTATTTACACATATTACAACCTACTATCAAAATAACATGCTGAATAACAATACATATTACAAAGTTATTAAATTGGAAAATAATTTTAACCATTTTTTTTCATTTTTCAATGTCAAGGAGTATCTAGTAGTCAATAATTAAAATTTCATAGTAAATAGTGAATAAATAAATTAAAGCCCTAGATAAATAATAATTGTGAATTACACAAGTAGCCTATGTCCTTACATAAAGTAAAAGTGCGCAGTGCTGCCCTATTTCAAGTTAAACAAATACCAACTTTATTTCTATGAAAATTAAGTTGATTTCACAGTGACTAGCACTATAGAAAATGTTATAAAATGTTTGAAGTTGTAGCGTAAACTGAACTTTATTGTGTCGGAATTAAAGTTATTTTTCCATTAATTCATATTTGTTTACATTTTTGGCAAATAAGTCGCGAACGCAGATTAGGCTACTTTTTTCCCATAAGATAATTTCCAACATTCACGTGGACAAACCCGTTCGCAAAAGCTAGTAAATAATAAAATTAATAAAGAATCTCGTTACAAGGTACTGCTTGATTGACTCTTCTTCAAAAATGATCTCAGGCAGTGCCTCAAAAGGCAACTTTCTTTTCCCTTGCACCCTACGCTAGCCAAAGTTAAAACATGTCTCAGAACAAAGGCACTAAATTTCGCAGTCCACGCCCTCTAGAAGATTAATTAACTGTATTTACTATACCAATATGAATTGCAGATGCGACAGTCTTGTTCGTTGTATCCGGTGTTTTTAGCGACTCCGCCCGTCTTAGGAGATGACAGAATTAAGGCGACTACATGATTCCTATCTTCATCATCTGCCTAGCCTTTTCCCAATTATGTTGGGGTCGGCTTCCAGTCTAACCGGATGCAGCTGAATACCAGTATTTTACATGGAGCGACTGCCTATCTGACCTCCACAACCCAGTTACTGGGTAATACGATACCCCTTGGTATGACTGGTTGTGTACTATTGTAACTATCCCAATACAAAACACAATTATACTTTCTTAGAGACTTCAAATGCGTTGAACACTACGCTTCTACAGGTTTCAAAATTTTTAAATTTTTGAAGTGAAAATTCTTTACGCACGCTTGACTTGGGGAGTAAGCTGGCGAACGCGTGACGTAAGCGTTACGAAAAGTGTGATTGGGCGAAGCGAACGGGAGTTGGAGTGGGGGATATAAGCAAGAGACAGCAGTGCGCGCGCACATTTTCTTTCTCTCTTCCTCTCATAGCCAAATACGCAATACTGAAGTTTACTTCAGTCGTGTGGTCATAAGCACACTCGTTTTTTTATTAGCCTTTAATGTCCCACTGCTGGACAAATATCTCCCTATTCTCTTTCCAACTCTCTCTATCCGGAGCTACTAAGAAGTAATCTTTATCATTATTTTTCTTTTATTAACTAAAATATTGACCATATATTTTTTTGTTTACAGGTAAGAGCACGGCCTTCATACCCTTATGGATTGCAGCGTATAGTAAGTTTACATATTGTCGTACTACAATTTACCATGTCTACGTATATCCGTCAACATAGAACACGTAACAAAAGTCAAAAATACCCATTTAAATACATTACAAAGATTTAAAAGAACTTGGCGGATGCACTGCCGTGCACACGCCGCGCATACTAAGCGATAACCTCACTTGTTCGCAAATTCTTTGCAGTTCGTCGACATTACACAACACTATTATAAACTGTAGATCGATTGACGACCTAATGCTGGACGAATCACCTGTACAATGCATACAAATTTAGAACAACACTAGCTTTTTTTTTTATGGATGGGAAATCATCTAATGACTCCTCCCGCTCTGGGTGGAGCGGAAGGGAGTGTCAGACTCTTACTGACTAAAACCCACTCGTGTTCCTTCCTTAGCCCTTTATGTTCCGGGGCAGCGGTAACTCTTTCAGACAATCCCGCTACCCCGGGAACAACACTAGCTTCAGGTTGTGACTTTAACTGCCTTCTTTTAAGCTTCCTGAAAGGGCTACTATTTCCTAGCGTTTGCTGTCCAGTCGATATATTCTGCAAAAATCGGCTGTGCAATTTCAAACCCTAACAACTGCCTGCCTTGCTAGAATTTAATAAGAATAGACGAAGTCGCGGGCAAAAACTAGTAATTAATAAGTTACTAGCTAGCAAAAGGGATCAAAACAAGCCATGATAAACAAAGAAACCTGTGAACCTTTTCGATATTAGAAGGAATCTGAGTCTAAAGCATTTACCGTTGTTCTATTCAATGCATTGGTCTATTTTTGCTTCTCATTTCACTCCAATAGAATATAAATGTAGCGATGCTAATGGTTTTAGATTGAAACGCAGCTCTGCTGGAGACAGAATGTTACAAAAACTCCATAAAATAATAATTCGTTTTCGACAAACTGTATTAATATTGGCTGGAAGAAATGCTTTAGTTGCTCTGTGCACTCGTTGAAAATAGTTTTCGGAATCGTTGTGAATTTTGTGATGTTTCGGGGGTGAACATGTTCTGCGATGGTTTATTGAAAGATCACTCTCTCTTTAAAAGATCGCTTTTAGCGTTATGGCCGCCTATTGTGTCACCCTATATAACTATAATTTTCACATTAATATCTGTAATTTTTGTGGTGTACATAATATTCTAGGTATTATATTATTATCATCTGTCAATTTACTAGGGAGGATTACGATTTTGTATTGGAAAGCTCCTGTTACGGCATTGATAACCTCTCTTTAATTTTGATTTACTTTGTACTGTATCTAACAGCTTGTGATGAAGATAATCATCAAAACTAACATCATTTTTGTCCATAAATCCATATAGGTCCTAAAACCGTGATGCATGTATGTTTCGTAGTTCAAAAGTGACAGTGTAACAGACAAGATGTTAGATTTTTGTTGTTGTGTTTATGATTGATTGTGACAGTTGAGACACGATTAGAGGAATAAGAAGGTATAGACGCCAGCACATCAAGCCACTACAATCTGTCAAATTTCTTTAATAGATTTTCAACTCTATTGCTAAAGCATAAGGTTCGAGGTTGATTGGGAAAATTTGACAGTTTCGGGTAGCTTGATGTGCTGGCGTCTGTACAATGGCTTCCAAAAATTCGAACAGAAAAACTCAGTTGAATCTAAAGATCGTTTCTTCATAAAGATAAAATTATTCGAATTCTGCCTCGTTAGTCGAGTGGTCGCAAGCGCTACTGACTGAGCATGAGGTCCTAGGTTTGATTCCCGGGTCGGGCAAAGTGTTATTGGGTTTTCCCATCAGGAATTTCCTCAGTAGTAGTCCGGTGTCTGGATTATGTATAACCCTGCCTAACCCTTCGAGAAATGCAGGCGTGATGTTATGTGTATTCAAATTCCTTTAAGAAACCCATAGGGGTTTATTTATAACGTTTAAACGTCAAAAATCCGGTTAAACAGTCTCTAATCATTGTTTAACTTTACGCAACGTTTATAAATAAACCCCTTTGACCTCGTACTGAAAAGTGAGTGTTTTTTGATCGTGCTACTTACTGCTGAGAATTAGCCCTCGATCAGTGGATCCCGGACAAGATTCAAACCGCCAATGATGTCAATGTCGACAGCTAAGCCTTTCTAGCTACTATAAATAATCGCCACAGCACTGCGTAAACCAGTGACGTCATTAACTGGCAGTTTGCCTATAAACGACAGATTGATAGACCGTAAGACTATACATAAAAGAAAACTAGTAGGTCTACCCACCAGTGTTCAATACCCGACAACTAAATGCATGCCTAAATAAAAGATCGCTGTTGAATTTTCAACTTTCGTCGCTGAGTCGAGCGTTGAAAATCCGACAGCGCGTTTGTATTTGGACATTCATTTTAGGTGCTGCCTAGTGTTAGTGAAAAAGGGTATGAGGCTTCATTGAGAGACTTTATAGTCACTTCCTATGGCACCTATGACCTATCATAACATCCTGTACGCAGTAGGTTTATGGTAGTTTGATAATAAATGAAGGCTATACGTCCTAAAGATGATGACATTAACGTCCTATTTAAAAAAAAACATGTTTTCAGCAGCGGTCTTCGACTGGCTGAGTTGATTGCTATGCTGTCTCATTGCTGGGCAAAGACCTACCCGAAGTCCTTCACAATCTTTTCCCAAATATATATAATGCTGTAACATAAGAGTCTGTGCACACCACGTTTTTTAAACGCGCCGTCGACGTGCGTTTTAGAAACGCGCGTCGACGGCGCGCTTTTATCCTACAGAGCAGTTTGTTGTCGTTTGTATCGATACAAACGCGATGCTATCGCGCGTTTGTATCGATACAAACGCGATGCTAACGCGCGTTTGTATCGCTACAAACGTGATTCAACGGCGCGTTTAAAAAACGTGTGGTGTGCAAAAGTCTACAGGATGCGTCTGACTTGCGTGTGTATCGCGTCTGTATCGCTACAAACGCGATGCAACGGCGCGTTTCAAAAACGTGGTGTGCATAGGCCCTAACAAACGTTTTTATTAGGTATTTGTTTTTTAGTTTGAAAAAATCTGAGAGTACACAGTCACTAAGTAAGCATGTCTTTATGGGACCTTCTTTTTCTTCTTAATCCCAAGCAAAATAGACCACTGAAGTCCTGACCGACGACTTACCAATAAAACACCTCCTCTCTCTCCAACTGCCTCGTTGGTTTAGTTAGTAGTTTCGCAAGCGCTATTGCTGAGCATGAGATCCTGGGTTCGAATCCCGGGTCGAGCAAATTATTATTATTGGGTTTTCCATACCGATATTCTCAGTAGCAGCCCGGAGCCTGGTTTGTACCTGGTTGATGGTAATAACCAACCCCCCCGCTAGCCCCATATTACAGTATCTGGCGAAAAATGTGGGTATAGATACAGACGCCAGCACATCAAGCTACCCCAATCTGTCAAATTTTGCCAATCAACTTTGAACCTTATGCTTCAGCGATAAAGTTGAAAATCTATTAAAGAAATTTGACAGATTGTTGTGTGCTGGCGTCTGTACTTTAGACACAGCTCTGCCGAACACTTAGGGGAATACTAGCGTTATATTGATGAAACCGATAAAAACCGGTCATGTGCGAGTCGGACTCGCGCACCGAGGGTTCCGTACAAATTTGTAGGTATGTAAATAGTTTATCACGGTTTTTTTTTTAATGTAACCACAAATTTACATTGTTGGGTTTTTCCTTTACTTGTGCTACATGACCTTGCTTCTTGTCTAATGTTATGATTCCAGGTCAACGGGAAGTACCTACCCTATGAATTTTGATTCTCTTGAGAGTGTCGAAATATACGTTTTTGCGACATAAACGGCTGTATCTTTTTTTAGAAGTTAAATTTTTTCGCAGCTTCAAGGGACTGTAAACCTGAGTATATGGTTTTAATTTCAACTCGACACCTCTACGCGTTCCCAAGATAAAGGGTCTTGACAGACAGATAAACGGACAACAAAGCGATCCTATAAGGGTTCAGCTTTTCCTTTTGAGGTACGGAACCATAAAAACCGAGTAATTGTTAAGAAAATCACGAGAGTTTTCAATAAACGTCAACCGAACGATGTCTGTGGCGTGAACTTTCCAGTGTCGATTTATTTTACTCACGACTAAGGAAAGCATGCCAATGTTTTAATATAACTGTTGATAGTCAACCTTATGGTAGGTTTCACCTGGATTTTAGATAAAAGCGAGCTATTTTGTTATGGTGTACGTAGAATTCAACCATACCTTATAATAAGATACTTAGTGATTATAAGTACCTATACATACATAATCAGCCTATAATGTTCCCACTGCTGGGACACAGGCCTCCTCTCTGTGAGAGGGAGTGGGCCGTAATCCACCACGCGGGCCCAGTGCGGGTTGGTGGATGTCACATGTCTTCGATTTTTTGGTTCTAGGACATGCCGGTTTCCTCACGATGTTTTCCTTCACCGTTTTTGAGAGCAGCAGTGATGAAATAATTTACACAAAGTAAAGCGCCTGTCTGGGTTCGAACCTACGACCTACAACTTGTAAGTCGCGGCTGATACCACTGGGCCACCACTGCCCTCTAGTAGTACCTATAATTTTTTCAAATGATTGTCAGCGGGATTGTCTGAAAGGGTTCCCGCGGCCCCGCAACATAAAGGGCTAAGGAAGGACCACGGGTGGGTTTTAGTCAGTAAGAGTCTGACACTCCTTTCCGCTCCACCCAGAGCGGGAGGGCTCATTTGATGATTTCCCATCCATAAAAAAAGGCCAAAATAGCATGTAAATAACGAGGATAGAAAAATATATACACTGGATAAACTTCTTATATTAAATTATTCAAATAAAAACATAATAACTTAACCTAACTAAATAAATAAATAATGGTACATTACCAGTCGACAGCGATGCGGATGAATTTTTCGACGCTAATTTTAGCTTGTGTATGGTTTTAGTTAAGTTAGGAATTAATTTTGTTATTTTTATTAATAGCCCACCACTGCTCTACTATGATTGATGTCGACTATTATTATTATTGTCAAACTAAAGGCACAGATTACTGAATAGTTACTACGTAAACACTCATACTAAGGAGAAACCATTGATTACCACGCTTGTTTTCGTGTTTCGTGATTTTTATCTTCAATCAAAGTTTTTATTCACTATCTTTTATTAATCGTTGCATCATAGGTCTTGTTTTATCTGAAAATAGTATTTGGTCATTTCACAATCTTTCGTTACCTTAGTTTTCCGTAATTTATTTAGCAATTGGTGCTTATGAAGAGCTAGTGGGATATTCCTATTCAGTGAAAATATTAATCACAAGCATTTCATACAAGCCCATGAAGAATCCCATTTTATACCACACACTAAACGAATTCTCGTAGTTTTAAATTAGCACTTTTCCTTTTTCCTCAGCACTTTGAATGCGCAGACACATAATGCTATTGTGTCCAATAAAACGGAGATTATGCAATAACACGCGGCTCTTGAATATTTATGCCTGTCTGTGTGTTCCTGAGGGCGCGGGCGCAGGGAATTGTATGGAGTAGGCTTGTTTCTTAAAAGATGGGTGGGAGTCGGATTTGTTGTGAAAATGCGTCAGTTTCTGTGATTTGAGATTATGTGATAAATTATTCGTATAAAAGTTTCTTAGGAAGAAAAACATTAGGTAATAATATGAAAAAGAAAAGTTTTTAATAAGTCAGTAGGTGATTGAGAAATATGTTTCCAACGAGGTTCGTTTGTAATGTTGGCTTTCGCAAAATTTTGTAAATTTTGTAAACAGCCAGTGGTCCACATTAGCCCTGGATCCGAAATCATGCGGAGAGGCCTTAGCCCAGCAGTGGGGTGATGCAGGCTAACAGTTACTGGAAACTTCGTAAAGGTAACACTCCGGGAGTGCCGACAGAAGTGAAAACAAAACACAAACAGAATACTTTGCCATCACTCACAGACATATTGGATATACATTAAAACCGAGTACATCCCGAGGACAGCCGAACACATCCGAAGCGGTATCGGTTTCAGTAACAGTGGCGCGAATTTAATGGTTTTTTCTCATCTCAAAAAATGCCCAACGCGCCTAAAGAAGTTTTCACTTCAATAACCATAGTAAGACCCAGATTCATTAAATTACATAAGTTTATTGCTGATAGTAATCGCTTTAATATATCAACGTTGTAATTATTACAGTCACCACGAGTGGTTACCAGACTTACCAAGAGGTATCGTATTACCCAGTAACTGGGTTGTAGAGATTAGAGGGGCAATTCTAGTAATTTTAAGAACGTTTACAGTCTCAATCTGTCAAAAATACCTCTAATTTCACTACATTTTGACAAGTTTTTGACATTTTTGTTTGTCGCCGAGATGAGACTGCGACTAGATTTTGAACGTTTTAAATTACGAGAATTGGCCTTCAGATAGGCAGTCAGTCCGTGTAAAATACACGTGTTCAGCTGCATCTGGTTAAACTGGAATGATGAAGATGACCCCAACATAGTTGGGAAAACGCTAGGCAGATGTTGACCACGATTATGGTAAACAAATTGCTTAATCACTCAATCTTTAATCCTTTACCGCCTCTCCAGGGTTGGGACTGTTTGGTGGGATCGGTTAATCCTTTGTCATATAGAACAAAGAAGATACCACAACCTACAAAACCTCAATGAGTCAACCCACACGTCAATCCTATGCATAGGCCCTATAAGTTAATGTTAATGGTTTGCAACAGTTGCGCCATCTGTCACGGCCGATATGAACTACTGGCGTAACGCGGATACATTTAACTAACATTATAAACTGATATTATGTAAGCTGGTATTTATATCTGTTAAGGTAGGAGTGAAGTTAGAGTGAGGGGCCCGTAGCTAAATAATAACAGCCGCACAGGTTGATCGATCAGGTTAAGCTATGCTTGCCGCGGTTGGTCTCTGGATGGGTAACCATCTTTATAAACCGAGACCCCTCCGTGTCTCGGAAAGCACGTTAAGCCGTTGGTCCCGGCTGTCATTCGTGGATCTGTGACAGTCGTTACTGGTAGTCAGAAGCCAGGAAGTCTGACAACCAGTCTTACTAAGGGGTATCATATTACTGAGTAACTGGGTTGTGGAGGTCAGATAGGCAGTCGCTCCATGTAAAATACTGGTATTCAGCTGCATTCGGTTAGACTGGAAGCCAACCCCAACAAGTTGGGAGAAGGCTAGGTAGATGATGACTGCCTATCTAACTGGCCCTTCTCCTATAACTACAGATCGAAATCCGTATAGAAATCGCACCATCCTTATCTCATATGAAAGTGAATCAATTTCCCACAAGCGGTGAAAGCGGAGGTCACACTACAGGAACCGTTGCCTAGCAACGCGTAGGCTCGGCTAATTTACGCTACGATCTGTAAATCATCGCTAGAAAGTGATTGTATACCATAATACGGTCTGACCTCTGCTTTATGCCTAGTGGTGTAATCATGTAATTTGAATGGTAATGGTTGTAGGTACAGGTTCGGTTTTCTAGATGCTGTGTTAATAGGGAAGGAAATAAATAGAATTTGTTTGACGTTTATCATCTTGGATTGAGCGTGAACGTCGGGTATGAGGAAGGGTTGCCTAGTATGTAATTTAGGAGGAAATTCATCATCTGCCTAGCCTTTTTCCCCAACTATGTTGGGGTCAGCTTCCAGTTTAACCGGATGCAGTTGAATACCAGTATCTTACATGAAGCGACTGCCTATCAGACCTCCACAACCCAGTTACTGGGTAATACGATACCCCCTTGGTAAGACTGGTTGTCAGACTTTTGGGCTTCTGACGGACAGCATGATGTCCGTGTCTTTTTTACATGCATGTGTTTCTTTGAGAATAAAACAGTGTTATTTCTCTCTTTTTGTGACACAAAACACACAAACAAAATATAGTGCAATAATTGCAAAAAAACTTTCAAATATCTACAAAAAATAAAAGTATTTTACCGTGCTAAGTTCGTTTGCCATAATTATATTCAGCAATCAACCCTGCTTACAAAATCGCTGACTGACTGAGACACTACTCCCATAAAGCTCTAACTGAAAAGTGCTTTAACTACTGCAAGTCGTTCTACCCGACCAATTGGATAACTGTCTCACTGCAAACTCGCATACAGATACCTAACACCTCATTATATCCAAGAAGTTTACAAAGCAATCACTTAATAATTTCTCCAACACTTCAATTAGCGTCAAAACAAAAAAAAAACTAACCTAATCAACGCTTTACAGTATCATAGTTAGTGCAAAGAAGCCATTAAATATACGACACAGAATGATACACGACACATACGGTACAGAAGGTCTGCTCAATGCAATGAGCGAGAACGCACGCACACATAGATAGTATACGCTACACGTACAAAATCAAAAGTCATACAATCAAATTAGGCTGAGAATTAGCACTTCGAACGTCAAAATTACAAAAGACAGTCCCCCAAAACGCCCTTCCTTCAACACTTCCTAGTGCTTTCGCTGGGAAGAAGAAGAGGCGCAACAAACTCCCCAGCAGCACAGCTGTCTGTTCAGTTAGAAAATTCTTGATTATATACAATACTAGATATGTAAAGTAATTAACATTACAAGACACAGAACATTAAATTAAATTATTTGCCATATATGTCAGCAAGTCACAGCGACTAGTGCGTGCAAGCGCAATTGCGACTCGCATTCGACCGGGTTTCCCTAAAGTCTTGGTTACATAATACAATAACAGACAGCTCCTGCCTCTATTTACTCGTACTACAGTAGCTCGACTCGTATAGACTGGTCACACGATTAGAGTAGCTACGAGTAACATGATACCGGCCAGTATAATAAAAAACGAGTCCATTCCACCGTTTAAAAAGAAATTGTCAGTCTTATTAATATTGATAAATGTTATTACTCCATTTGTGAATTTTTAAAATGATAAATCTTTATAGTTAAGTACCTAATTAATCCTGACATCTTCTTTATTTTATTTTATTGACCATTTTCCTTTATTCGTCTATATACATATAAATTATATTTTTAAATATTAGAATATAAAAAAAATATATAAAAACATTTAAAAATATAAAAAATAGTAGCCCACCGGTATCGGGAACAGGGTCCAAGCTACCGGTGGTCAGGGCTCCAGAGAGAGGAACCTCCTGACAATGCGAGCCGTGTCCAGAAGTACTGCTTTCTGAATCAAGCCCTTGATCCAGCTGGCCAACGAGAGCCTCCTCAGGTGTTGGTCGAGGCTCTTGGCTATCAATCCATTGGCTGATTATTGACCATTTATTATTATAAGAATTTTCATGTTGACAGTATTTTAGACTAGCACTTGTGCTAAATGTTTGCATGCCTAACATAAGGTAGAATGTATAAGGATCCCTAATTATAAAAACATCTGCATTTTTTTGTACCTACTTTCTATGCAAATAAATAATTATTCTATTCTATTCTATTCAGTAGCTACTCTAACTATCTGAGAGGTTAGAACGAGAAAAGGCGAGAAAGGAGTGGTGACCAAAACTAAAAATAAATTGTTGCTATCGGGCTACTGCAGGCCTACCACAAGCTCTTAACGCGATCCATTTTAGGACCTAAACTGAACTGTTCTTCTAATTCGTACCATGACGTCAGTTTAACGATTCAGTTTAGGCCGTGCCATCTGCTGACAGCGATTGTCCCAAACTGAGTCGCAAGTTTTGGTTTCATTCATACTTATTTGGTACCATGACGTCCATAGTGCAGCTCAAGCGATGCAGTTTAGGAACCTAAATTGAAATCTCTTGTTTTTGAAACGTTTTAAATTAGACCATTAGGCCACCGGATCAACTTGCACGGGACAGTAATTTGTATGATGCAGTCACATGAATCAGACTGAACGCGGAAGACGGAGGACAGGGTATTATGGCGCAGCCTGGGAGAGGCCTTCGTTCACCAGTGGACTGCGATAGGCTGAGTTGATGATGTGAGTCATACGGTGCGAGTAACTGCACTGCAGTAACCGACTAGGCCAGCTCGCACGCTAGCTGGTACTATGTAACCAAGCCTTGAGTTCGCCGCCGTTTGCATCTATGTGTGCGTGCGCACGTTTTCAATAGTTGTATGAAGCCGACTGTCTGTCGGTATTATTCTGTGGTACGACGCACAAGATTGAACCGTTAGTTTTTCTCGCAACCACACCGAAGGAAACTCATTCACAGAATACCTGAACGATTATGTCTTGATTCAGACTTTTTTAGGATTACTACTCGTTAAAATAGTTACGAACGGTTTTTATTTAACGCTCAATATGTAGTATTTGATCGGCAATCTTGTTCTTACATAAATCTATGTTCGATAGTTAGATACTGTTGGATCTGTCTGTATGTTTGTGTTGATGGTGTTGGGAATAGCGGGATTCATTTTGATGGAATCATTAATTATATCTTGTTAGTCATTTAATTTACTATCTACTGTAAATATTTTATTGTTTTAATATAGACAAATTGTGAAATATCCTTTTAGGGGGAATTTCACCAAACTTTCATACCTACAATAAGTCATTATATATCATTATCCTGAGAATTAATTTAAATTTTTTGACAGTTTCTCTATAGGGGAACTGTCAGACGTCTATTCGTAACGTTTTATTCTACGGATAAAAGATATCTGACTTTAGTAAAATCAGCCCTTAGTTGATTAAAATATTATCTGGCTTAATCATCAATTCTAAAAATGGAGTTTAAAACTATAGAGTAGAACGAAAATATAGTCGTAAATATTTTATCAGAACAATTGTGAGCCAGCCATCTTTCGGTTAAATAAAATGAGAAGCATTATTAGATTTGTTAGATAAATCTTACCTTGCTAAGTTTTTTATTGCTTGTAATTGAATTGTTTGAAAATAAAACACTTACTTACTAATAAAATAATAATATTAAAACGATTTTAAAAGTCAGAGCTGTACTTAGAGCTAAGCTACTGTAGCGATGCTATCAGCCTCTTCATGTGAAACGAAGCTTGTCTATGACTTCAGAATAAAAACTCCATAATTAGTCACCCATGGGGAGACAAGTAGTCATCATCATCATAATTATTAGCCAAATTATATTATGCTTTTCTGGACATATTTCTCCTCAATCATGGCCACATTAATCGGCGGGGTAATGGCTTTCATTTTGACAGTTCAACAACTTTCATTACGTCATTTACGTTGTTGAGCAGACAAATTTTTTGAACATATGAAGCAATGAATTAGCAATATTCTTCACAATGATCCAGATTGTGATTGATACTCGTAATATGTTACGCAATTTGGGGCCGGGTCTACCTTTAGGTAAGATAGTTTTTCAAAAAATGCACAACATTCTGTGGTAAATAAATAATTAATCTTTCTTACTTCCGCATCCAGTTGATTTCCACGACCTTCACTAGGCTATTTGTTCTTCATCGTTCCATCTTAGCCCAGGCTTACGCACGGGCGAATTTTCAACATGACGATTTTTTATCACGCAATGAATTTTCAAATCTCCGTGTTGCTCGACTCAACATATTGAGAATCCAACATAGTTCATCACAGTGCGCAAAAATAAATTGTTTGATTTTCCACTTTCAACGCGTTGAAAATGCGATAAAAAAATCGCCCGTGGATACGAGCAATTATCGTTCCACTACGAAAACAAAAATACCAAGCGAAAAATCTCCGCGCATCGCTTTCACATTAACACCAGCCTTACGCAGCAGAAAATTCCTAGGCAATTTAGATTTATATCCAGACGGTTCACATAACGCGGTCACACGCAATCAGGGGGTAAGCAGAACACCATTATTAAGAGCGGCTTCATAATTGTGTTCTTAGAACTGGTATCTAAGTGATTTTATTAAGAATACTGGGAAGGGTTTATTGATTTTAGTGCGGTAAAGTGTGAATTTGCTCGTAATTGTGGCTCAAAGGGTAATAATTTGATGAATAATTGTTGTTTTATAGTACTGAGGTAGTTAGGACGTCGCTTCTGGGGTTGCGCATAGCTTCTGATGTTGCATAAGTGCCCATTTAGTTTTATGAGAACTATCTGCCCATCATGTCATGTACAGACGCCAGCTGCGCATCAAGCTACGAGTACTACAATCTGTCAAATTTCTTTGATAGATTTTCAACTTTATCGCTAAAGCGTAAGGTTCAAAGTTGATTGGGAAAATTTGACAGTTTCGGGTAGCTTGATTTGCTGGCGTCTGTACAATTCGCACGTCTTGCCTAGTCCAATCCACATCGATGGGTCGCTTCTCGAAGTTGTGAAGGATTATTTCTACCTAGGGCAAGTAATCCAGCTCGGCAGACACAACTTTGAGAAAGTAGCCCACAGAAGGATCCAGTTGGGTTAGAATAGATCAACTGTTTATCCGTGTTTAACCGAGTTTAAACCTAAAAAAATAATCTTTGATTGGAGGAAATTTTGAATTATTGGCAACAGTTTCAAATAAATGTGTTTTATAATGTCATCATAATGAATCATTTTAACCTTTTCTCAAGTGGTCTCAAACAAGCTTCCAAATTACTTACAACCATCGACATTTTACGTTAAATTGAGCTACATGTTCTTATCTTTGACATTCCCGTTCAAATTCATCTATCCAAATTTCCAATCTGACAGAACAAACTAATCAACCTTACAAAATCGATGCAAAGCGACAAACCCAATCAATTTCGGCACTACGTCTGCCACAGCTTAACATTAACACGCTTTTAAACTCGCTTATCTACATAGCATAAATAAATCAGTCACTCTAGCCTGATAAATTGTGAAATCATTGCACCTATTATCGCTTTGGTGGAGACAGAAGTGGAGCAATGGAAATGCGATAAATCCTCCATGTACATAGATACTCGGAAGATGATTGGCTGTCAGCTATGATGTGATAGGTACCTATAGGTACTGTTATTAGTTAGGCTGTTAAGTGCGCGGAAGGAAAGCAGTCAGTTAGTGTGTCAAGGTATTTAGGTGTATGGTTATAGATTCTAGCTTCTTACTGATTGAGCTAACCTGCATTTTCATAAGTGGCGACCTTGAGCTGGTGATTATGTGGGTGTTCCCTGTTAGAATAAATAGCCAATGATTTGTTAGACATGGGGAACAGGAAATTAAATAATTCAATATTGCAAAAGCGCATTTGTAAAAACCGTATAGGAAGTATGAAAAATAAATTATTCTCCTAATTTCCCCATTTTATTAATTAAAACTGCGGAAAACTAAACGCCCCCAGACGTGATGATAATAAAACTTCAAGATGTAGATGTCACATGTCTTCGAACTTTTGGTTCTAGGAGATGCCGGTTTCGCTCACGATATTTTCCTTCAACGTTATTCGTTCACAAATAGGAAAACTGGCCGACAATTTCCCATTTTCTTTCTAATTTCCTCATAAATACCAATAATTCTTCATCTAAGATGCATAAATTAAAGTATCGACGACGGTCGACTGTCAACTACTTCCAATGACAAGCTAGCAACTGTTATTAAATACTAACAAGCGAGCAAATGATCCCGTTTAGTAAATATACAGTTTCTAGGAAGACTAACTAGTTGTTACAAGATTATATGAGACTTGTCTTTGGTCAGGTTTTTTTCGAACTTTTATACGGCTATATTGGTATAGAGCTTGTTTATTAAACTACAGAAATGGTAAAGAAAACGAAGCTATTGTTTTGTGAAGGATTATTTTCATTCTGTTAACAATATTTATTTATATATACTTTATTGTACAGTCGCCAAAAGAGATAAGAAACCAATGGATGTTTTCGAAAATAATTTAATTTGATAAATGAACTGTTTGTTTTCTATTAATTTAATTAAATTTCATTCGAAAACATCTATCAGTTTCTTACTAAACTTCAACTATATCCGACGACCCTGGTTACTTATCTCCTTTGGTGACCGTACACGGGTCGTCAGACAACCAGTCTTACCAAGGGGTATCGTTTTACCCAGTAACTGGGTTGTGGAGGTCAGATAGGCAGTCGCTCCATGTAAAATACTAGTATATAGCTGCATCCGATTAGACGGGAAGCTGACACCAAAATAGTTTGGAAAAGGCTGGGCAGATAGATAGATAGACTTTATTGTACACCACAAAAATACTTACCAAAAATATGTACCAAAAATAAATAGAACACTACAGATATACAATGCAATACAATGTTTTGTTTGATTCTCAGATCTTTGACGTACGTTTCCTGACGTCATGAAGCCTTTTTAATTAAATAAAATGCAGTCAATGACACTACAGCAACATATTTTTTTCGACAACGTACAGAAGTTATCGTAGGTATCTAGATTTCAGGTATTCAAAATAAAATAAATTTAAGTTTCACATAAAACATTTGTGAATAAATCTCATAAAATGACAGGATTGAAGTAAAATAACTTTAACTTGAAATTAATGGTATTTAACGGATAATTTTAGTATTGTAATTAATGTTATGTTAGATCGTATTTTACCTACAAAGGTCAAACGTAAAGTCCTTTAATAATAATAAATCATTTTAGTGTTTATGAATGAAATGATAAATCATAATAATAACGGTTAATGAAGTAATAAATTATTTTCATGGTGAATGTTGGTGTGAGACATTTGAGCACGATTTCAGATAAGAACTAAGTACAGTCAATAAAAGAGATAAGTATGCAGGATCGTCGGATATAGTTGAAGTTTAGTAAGAAACCGATGGATGTTGTCGACTGAAATTCAATTTGATAAATGAGCTGTTTGTTTTCTATTAATAAAATTCAATTTTATTCGAGAACCTCCATCGGTTTCTTACTAATCTTCAACTATATCCGACGATCCTGCATACTTATCTCTTTTGTTGACTGTACACTATTTAAATTACGGATATAAGTTACCACTTCTTAGTTATTTGTTTAGTTGCGCCTATTATTATGTACAGACGCCAGAACATCAACCTACTACAATCTGTCAGATTTCTGTAATAGATTTTCAACTTTATCGCTAAAGCATAAGGTTCAATGTTGATTGGGAAAATTTGACAGTTAGGTGTAGGTTGATGTGCTGGCGTCTGTACATTAGTAATCTCACGATGGGAGATAAAGAAAACTTTTAAAACTTATAATTTTAATAAGTAAAAGACACGACAAGACAGGACCATTGACTTTTTCTTGACAGATCTACCAGGTAGTCACTTGGTTTGTTGTTTAATTAATTTAAGCTTAAAAAGTTCTTGATGATACATTTGTTGGTCCACTCGCTTTAATGCAGTATACATAGTCTTCTAATTATGTCTTTTCCTCCAGTGCTAGATCAATTATTGGGAGAGCCCTATGCTCAACTTTAGCCGCGTAGGCTAAGTTTATTAAAACCTCAAAGACAACTATTTCAAATACTCCCATACAACTGATTCTACATTACAATTTAAAACAATGCCCTTTAGTACACAAAGGGTTTTGTGGCTAAGTAATATCAGCCGCACGGGTCGATCAATCAGGTTAAGCTACGCTTAACGCGGTTGGTCCGTGGATGGGTGACCATCCTTACATACCAAGACCCCTCCGTGCCTCGGAAAGCACGTTAAGCCGTTGGTCCCGGCTGTCATTCGTGGATTTTTGACAGTCGTTACGGGTCGTCAGAAGCCCGAAAATCTGACAACCAGTCTTACCAGGGGATATCGTATTACCCAGTAACTGGGTTGTGGAGGTCAGATAGGCAGTCGCTCCATGTAAAATACTGGTATTCAGCTGCATCCGGTTAGACTGGAAGCCGACCCCAACATAGTTGGGAAAGGGCTAGGCAGATGAGTCCTTTAGTACACAAAACATAGCTCATCTCACTCTAAACTAAACCTACATTACCTAACACCGCCACAATCTATACCACCTGACGCGCCCTACATTCCGCTCAGATTTATGTCTGCGCCCGCGCCGGTTAGATCTCTCGCTTTGCTACTAGCGCTCAATGCAAGGAAATGCTTAATTTTATGTGTACTAATACCATGTTTAACCTACTTTGCAGAGTGATTTAGACGTTATTTTTGCTTTTATAATAAGTTTTGAGGTTGTTGCGGCTGTGGTGACATTTTTTGCTGATGTTTTTATTTTTAAGACAATTTAAGGAACCATTTACATTGAAGTTCGTATTCCAGTAAGGTGTGATTTTTGTACGTAAGCTGGTCCGATTTTTGGTACGTTAAGTAGTTGCTCTTGCGTTATCTAGGTGTATCTATTTCTGTGGTACTAAACTATTTAAATCGATCAATCTTTGAATGCGAATATTAACTTGTTAAAAACAATGCTGTGACAAGTCACACCTTGTTCAAGACTATGTCTTAGCATTTTTTTTTATTTTTAAACGATCCTTTTATCTCTCACACCTCTAATCATTAGCAGTCTAAATTATATCACTTAGCCACAAATCAAGATGGCGGCTCGCGTGACTAATATATTTTTTAACGCCAAACACATTTTGCAACGGTAACCTGACATTTAGACAATTTAATTTATAAATCCGTTGACATTACCCAGTAGATACTTTAATTGAAATAGACTCCTATAAATATTTATATATTTTATCACGATTTCTATTGAAACGCTCTGAATGACTGATTTTATTTCTCAACACCATATTCGGTATACTGGAATATTGATTATCATTGATAGGTTTCCCTAGTACTTACTTTAAAAGCCTAGTACTTAGATAAGTTAACATAGACTATTAGCATTATCAAGCTTCCTTATAAGTATGGGAATTAGGACTCGAACTAATTTTCTGGTCGGTTCAGTTGCACTTGCAAGTTTGATGTATGGGATTGGACAGTATAGAGAGCAGTGGCAATGGACACGACTTACGAGTTGTAGGTCGTAGGTTCGAACCCAGACAGGCACTTTACTTTGTGTAAATTATTTCATCACCACTGCTCTCAAAACGGTGAAGGAAAACATCGTGAGGAAACCGGCATGTCCTAGAACCAAAAATTCGAAGACATGTGACATCCACCAACCCACACTGGGCCCGCGTGGTGGATTACCGCCCACTCCCTCTCACTGAGAAGAGGCTTGTGTCCCAGCAGTGGAAACATTATAGGCTGATGATGAGGTCCTATAGTATGAACCTAGTATTACAATATTCTCTCAATGTGTCCAGCTATTGTTCTCTCGTACTCTTTCTCAAACTTCGAAATTTCCCTTACATACTCGTCCATACAGAATCAGCCTATAATGTTCCCACTGCTGGCCAGTAGGCCACAGGCCTCCTCTCTTCGAGAGGGAGTGGGACCCAATGCGGGTTGGTAGATGTCACATGTCCTTGAATTTTTGGTTTTAGGACATGCCGGTTTCCTCACGATGTTTTCTTGTATCGTTTTAAGAGCAGTGGTGATGATTAATTTACACAAAGTAAAGCGTCCGCGTTGTCCACTAACTAAGTCTGCATTTGCATAGAAAAGAATGCCCAACCACCACTGACAACGCGGACGCAGAGACACCAGTCTACTCTAAATTCAAAATCTCCTTAAGAGCATGTCTCACAACCGCATTACTCCACAACCTAAGCGTTAATTCAATTTATTAGCTTCGAAACTAGATCGACCGTTTAGCGTCCAATCTAAGTTATGTTCACGAATGTATGAGAACTTGTAAGATTGCTAGAGAACGAGTGAATGATTTGGCAGTTCGCAATTAATCGGCCGTTACGGAAATTCAAGGACGAACTAGTGAATGGTTCGAATGATTGAAATATAATGAGTGTTTAGTTTAATGAATGAGCTTGTACCTGTCACTGATTGGTGCGTTTGTAATTTTTAGACGATGGCTTAGACTAGTGTTGCTATACCGATTTGCTTTGCATTTTAGAATTTTCTAGCACGTATTTAGGGGCTCTGGCTAAATGATAACAGCCGCACGAGTCGATCGAAGGTTAAGCTACGCTTGTCGCGGTCGATTCGTGGATGGGTGACCATTATGTATCGAGACCCTTCCGTGCCCCGGAAATCACGTTAAGCCGTTGGTCCTGGCTGACATTAAAATATCTTTTACAGTCGCTATGGGTATAGTCAAAAGCCCAAAAGTCTGACAACTAGTCTACCAAGAGGTATCGTGGGGTAGTGGAGGTCAGACAGGCAGTCACTCCATGTAAAATACTGGTATTCAGCTGAATCCGGTCAGACTGGAAGTTGCCCCCAACATAGTTGGAAAAAGGCTAGGCAGACTGAATGAGCAGGTATTTAGGATTTTGTTTCAAAAAACAGGATTAGATTAGTTGCTCCTAAAGCATGTTCAGTCTTAACATTATCTATTTTGTTACGTAGGTATGTTGGAATGTGTCTAGGAGATTAAAATATAGAAAGAGATACAAAGATGGCTGCCTGTACAGAATAGAAAACAATTGACTGTGCGTTTGTTATTGCTCTGTCGTTTCATAATTTCTACGAACAAAATTAACTTTGTAAAGAGAAAATCTTGGTCTTTGTCAAAAGAAGCCTTTGAAAGTGATGTATAGATGGAGATACTCTATTTATCTATACTTCCTACTATAATAACGCGAAAGTTTGTGAGGATGGATGGATGTTTGTTACTCTTTCACGCAAAAACTACTGAACGTATTTTGATGAAACTTTACAGTAATATAGCTTATACATCAGAATAACACATATATTATGATACTTTTTATCCCGATATTCCCACGGGATCGACACTTATGCGGGTGAAACCGCGGGGCGCTGCTAGTATAATATTATAAATCTGAAGAGTTTGAGAGTTTGTTTGTTTGGTTGAACGCGCTAATCTCAGGAACTACTGGTTCGAATTGCAAAAATTATTTTTGAGTTGGATACCTAGTCCATTTATCGAGTAAGGCTATAGGTTATATAACATCACGCTAAGGCCGTTAAGAGCCGAGCATAAAGAAAAAAAGTCGAGAAGACCGCTAAGCGAAAAAGTCATAGCGCGGGCAGATGACGCGACGCGACGGGGTTGGTCCGGTGAACAAGAAATTTCATGCAGACGAAGTCGCGAGCAGAAACTACTTATTAATATGGACGTCAAAAACCCTCAACAGACAACCGTAAAACACAAACCTTAATTTCACAATTCGCAACTAATATTTAAGTTCGTTTCAAATGAACGTAAAAGTCCCAAATTTTCTTCCACACACAATTATAAATGATTAAACAATTACAAAACACAAAAATAATAACTATCTACAATTAAACCAACTAAGATCAGTGGCTCAATAAAGTACGGGCAGGTGTTGTGGATGTGTCGATAACTCGTTATCGAGTAATTGATGTATCGATATCGATACGTTTCGATTCGGGTTTTATTAGCCGTGTTCGAGATTACCGAACATTAGACTGAATCGGATTCAGGTATTTACTTAGATAGGTGTAATAAGAAACTGATAATGTTTGCTTGTATGGTAGAAATTGGCTGGTATACTGTGAAGCTGGAATTGGTTAAAAATAAAAGGGTTTCAATTCGATAGGGCTGAGTTTCCATACCTGAATTAAGAGCATTTGTGCTATAAAGAGCTAGTGTATTCTTCGTAAACAAGGACTAAAATAGCTCTTTAATCCCTAGGGACTAAAAGTGATTTGAATTTGGAATGTGGATATTGTTAGTAAAAGTTCCAATCACCAAAGAGATCAATCGCGAACATTTTATGAAAAAGTAGCAGGCTGTATGATAAAGTAAAAGGCGCGCGAGACAAATTAAAAAAAAAAGTTTGTGAAAAAATAAAAATAAAACTTGCGAAAAGCATTCTGCCTTCATTCGTAATTGTTTACTTAAAATTGTATGTAAATAAATAAACGTATAGTACTGTATATTGTAATAAAATTCAACTTTATTGCATCGCTAAAATATTTTCATTCTTATTCCAAATTGTATCTCCAACGACGTGGTCTATCTAGATAATTAACGGGAACTAGTGCCACTTTTCTATAATACAGTAACTTGCAAGTAACAACACAACCCAGTTTCAAAACTACATAAATGCTGATAAGTGTACACACGTCAATTTAAACTTTCACACGAGCGAAGCCGAAGGCAACAGTTATGCGGAGTTTTATCAAAACTATTACCATACAAAGTCACCGGTCGTGACGTCAGATACGAACGTGCGCAAGAGTCGAAAAAAAAAACCAAGAAAGTTCTAAGATTCTGCCAAATGTATGCAAGATTATATCTGGCTGGGGAACTAGAAAATGGGTATTTTTCAAGTCGTGATTGCGTATTTTGCACGTTATTGTGGCGACAAGATGTATAAGGTTGGTAGAGCGACGTGGTTTTTGGTTAAAAATAGGAGTCTGTGACTAATTTGGAGACAGACACGTACAGACGCCAGCACATCAAGCTACCCGAAACTGTCAAATTTTCCCAGCCAACTTTGAACCTTATGCTTTAGCGATAAAGTTTAAAATTTATTAAAGAAATTTGACAGATTGTAGTAGCCTGATGTGCTGGCGTCTGTACATACATAAACTCACGCCTTTTTCCCGTGAGGTTCAGCAGAAACCACAGAACACCAACTGGTGTTCAACGAAAAACTAATATTATGTGAGTGACGTATCTACGTCACTCACATAATATTAACAACAACTTTTTCGTTGACTTACGTTAGAGGTTGATTTTTAGTAAAATTCACAGATTACAGCTATATCATGTCTATATACAGCAGTGACCGCACTGTACCTACAAAGTGGTATTCATACATATACTTTTCCTAAAACAAACTAAACAATCTTCTAGTTGAAAGTTCACATCAACACACTACACTTTCCAACAAAAAAAATCCTATTCTAAACCTAACCCTAACCTCAAAAAACCATTACGCAATTCTCTCACTCGACCACGATCCCAATTTAAAGTTAATATAAAAAATACAACATAGGTATTACTTTAGTTGAAATTCCAAGAAAGATCACGTTGGAGAGAGGAACCGCAATTTACCTGCCCTCCCCCTCCTCTAGAAGTTAATACTTTATGACGGCACAAGCGCAGCGAACCACTGATGTTTAATTAAAAACGGGATTCAAAAAGATGCAGGCTTTATTTGTAAAAGTTAATTTTATACAACTGTGGCGGTTTTTTTTTTCGTTTTGTTTACGGCCAGGTTCGTTGTCTAAAATTATTTTAATTATTCTCTGGTCTATGTTTGCGTTTATGTCGCTTTTATTATGGGCTTGTAACAATTATTTAAGGATAATTGTGTTTGTAGTCGCTCTGTGTTTTAATACATAAACTACGACTTGCTGTCTTATAGTCATTAATGTTTCAATAAAACATTCAAATGCATAACATTCGAAACGTAAAAACGCGTTTCTTTTTCAAAAACGCGTAAATTGTCACCTCTCATCAAAATCTATTTAAAAATAATTGAATACCGAAAAGGCTTGTTATTCTTTTTTCAAAAATGCCTCAAGGTGATGGGCTAACAGGCATCCTTCCCTTTCCGAACTTGACGGGACGTATTAAAACGTAAAAGCCAACAAGACAGCCCGGTTACCTCTTGACATGCAATTTTCGGATATCCATTTATCAAGTAAGCTCAACACTAATATATCGATCATTTTTTGTCGATAGTTTTACTGCACCGTTAGGTACATATTGATTTTATTTTAATAATTTTGTACGGTAGTCTCAATTTCAATTAAAATTAACATTTAAATAACTCAACTTGTATAGGTAACAGTTCTGTGCAAATGATAAATCGTACAAAAACTTTTTATGCATGAAAAAAAAACAATTGGATAGAGTAGCTCCATAATATTTTACGAGTTAAAAAAAAATAGGCTTTATTGATACTGACATAAAACGTTAATCATAAAATACTCGAATGCTTAATTTACTGACATAAATAGTGATGGGACAGTCTCACATTTATATTGTCTGGTATCGATAAAATAAAGAATGGTATCGGTACCAACCTTGTTCCAATCTGAGGTGAGATCAAAACAATTATCTTTGTGTTACCAGATTTGAACCCGACCTTTTTTGATGCAGCTAATTTAATCAATTTGCGAACGATACCGGCTGTCCTTAAAAATAAGATTGGATTATGCATTGTTCTCAAAATTCCAATCTGTCCTGTTGATTGTCAAGATTATAATTTGTGTGTGCATTCAATTTCAATGCAATGTCAAAGAGGCAGATGCTACCTTGTTGTCATATAGTTAAAATTACATGTTATTTTGCTTATTTATTTATACATGTGTTTAATATCGAGCCGTTGATCTCTAACGGGTAAATAAAACAGATATAGCTGTTTATTTATTACTAAAAACATGTTTGGCATACATGTTGTAGATAGTTTACAGTACCTAGAGATCGCTTGTCAGCCTTAGGGCTATCTTAGGTAAGTAACCTTTAGCTAGAGATTCTTAAACTTTACCTAAAATCAACAGAATTCTATCGCGCATTCGAATTTTATCCCAATTAAGTTTCTCAGGAAAAAATGTTATATGTTTTTTATATGTTGAAAACATATGGTATGTCTGAATATAAATGGAACAATCATCTGCGCTAACTTCACAATCCAAACTGGGATTAATAACGAAAATGTCAAAATAATAATACACTAACCGAAATCCGAGCCCAACTTCAAACATTAAAAACGAAAAATCCCTAAAAAGTACAAAAAAAAAAGTAACAAAAATAATGACTCCGCGAGGTTACGCTTTGTAATACATTAATAATAGTTTTATACTTACACAAAATGACCCATAATCATATGGGATAGAAAATTGTTTTCAAAATGATGTTGGAGATGAAAAAAATTGATGGAGTTTCGCATTACCGCGCGTTGATGAGACCAAAAAATAGCAAATGTGAATTTGGTCGCAGTTTGTTGATACATTCGGTTTCTTTGATTAGTGTTGTGGTGTCGGTCGATGAACCTTTATTATTAAGTGTCCATGTGAATGGTGGGAACTAGTGACGTCACTACTTGATAGTGAGCCGTTGACTCGCGGTAATTATACACTGTTTATGTACCAAGTAGTGGCGGTTTCTTTGATTATAATAACTGGAAATGTGGAAATACGTGCCTTTTAGATATGTGTCTGCTTTTTGTAGAACATTAGTTTTGAGTAATTGGGCTTCTTTAATAAATATACATTTAAAATGAATGGTGATTTTTTTTAAATGTACATATGCCATCATCAAAAACATCCTGAGGAAACGGGCATGGCCTAGAACCAAACATTCGAAGACATGTGATATCTAGGTACCAACCCGCACTGGGCCCGCGTGGTGAGTTACGGCCCACTCCCTCTCACAAAGAGGAGGCATGTCTCCCAACAGTGGGAACATGCTGATTATGTATTATGTTATGCCGTCGGTTTCTAGACCAGCAAGTCTCAAGAACATCACAATATGAAGACACAGGAGATCATCTTAACACTATCCCTAAAAGCACGACTATCAGTCCCACAAAAGAAAATCTATAGAACCTCTTCATAAAACATAATCATGATGACGAATTTAATTGTTCAGGGTTTGGTGAAAGTCGGTAACAATGGGAGCATTCCATCTGAGAGACGGGAACTTTTCAATTATCTCCCATCATTGTGTTAAAGTGGACCATGGTAGCTATTATTTTGTTTATGGGGTATGATTGTTTTTTTGTTGTTGTGGTATCTGTGGTAGAGTGACGTAATGTTAAGGTTTTTTGTAAGGTTGGCATTGCGCATCTGGCGTTTTTCTTTATCTTTAGAACATAAGCTAGATAAGAGCTCGTTACTTTTAGGGAGATAACTTTTGCATTTTTTTAGTCTGATTTATTATTTTAATATGTACATATTTAATATGTATAAAAGAATTATAGAAGGAGGAAATAATCTTAGGGTATCAAAATTCGTCCGGATCGCTGTCAAAAGGAAAAGTGTCCAAAAGGCTGGCAGCGTTGCGCCATTGTATGGCGATGCTGATTCTTTGGTAAAAAAATAGGCCAGCCCTCTGGTCACGTGAAGAGTCGACTAACCGTTTGGTGATATATCAAAAAACTAAGTGGGCAATCGGACCCCATGGCCCTAGTGTTTCAACCCCAAACGGCTCGAACATATAACTCCCAATAAAGTTGGAATATTTTTATTGAATATATTTACACAATACACTTGAATCAAGAATGAGCTACAGCATAGCTACACACAAACACTCGATACGCTTCCGTATCGTATCGAACATCAATCAATGTTATCGTAGGAGTCTTCTAAACGCTGTTCACAAGTCCAAAACCCGAAAGTTTTGTCAGTTTAAATCAAATAGACGCCCGCTATTCTTCCAACAGCTATTTGCTGTCGGGGGCAAGTGAAATGTGTAATTTTCGATACGATAGCCTGTCGTATGGTTGTGAATAGCCATGCAGGTCTCATAAAACAACAATGCTTGTCCCGCTGTACCGCATGTAGGTACCTAAGTCTTAAGTCAAGGTCAAATAAAAATCTGCTTAAGTAATAAGTTATGCAATATATGTCCTGCAATCTCTTCATGTCATGGTTTACTAAGAATTTTATGAAGAACAAAGATTCTTTTTAGTTACAATTTTGCCAAGAATATCTGGAAGTAAAAGGGAAATAAACTGTATTGAAAACAGATTTGCAGCCAGTTATCATGGCGCGAAAGTCATAAACATTGAATCGTAGAAAAGGTCACCAGTTGTACCAGTGCAGATAGCAGATGTACAGACGCCAGCACATCAAACTACCACAATCTGTCGATTTTCTTTAATAGATTTTCAACTTTATCGCTAAAGCATAAGGTTCAAACTCAAACTCAAACTCAAAGCATTTATTTCAATTAAACCATTTACAGGCACTTTTGAATTGTCAAGAAGTCGGTCAGTCAAAAATAAAATGAAGCTAGTTGCCCATTCCAAAGCGTAGGTACCTATGGAGAAGAACGGGCAAGAAACTCCATGGACACTCTATTAAATTATATTTTTACAAAAATATTAGTTACATCATTAATGTTGAATTTATAAAAGTTGATTGGGAAAATTTGACAGTTTCGGGTAGCTTGATGTGCTGGCGTCTGTACTGGCAATAAGTTATGCAATTTTATCACTGTTTCAATAATAGCAGAATTGCTTTTCTAAAAATAACTCTGTACTAATCAAAAATTTTCTGCTCAAAGTACCTATAATTTAATGATTATACATTTTAAAAGCTTGTAAAACACCGTTATTTAAATTTCACAAAACCGTGATAAACCAGAAAATAAAAAAGTTAAGCGCCATAGACAAGAGAACTCTAAACTTTATGGTGTATGAATTTTTTAAAATATTCAAATCGTATTCTATTCTAAATTCAAAAATTATCTTGTTCCACATTTAAAAAGTCGTTTTATGCTGATCTGTGGTTGAAAAAAAAAGTGCATCGACAACTTATCATCCCGCACAAGTTGAAATGTAAAGTGAGGTTAACTATGTAGTATTAAATTGATCTTAATTAATGGTAAAAAAACCTAAAGAAACTAGGATACGAATATTATTCGATCAATGATAGATTGCTTTCAAAAAACAGTGTCTATGCAGGGTCAAATTAAATTAGCTATAACTTCAGAGACGGGATGGTTATCGATATTGTAATACGATAAAACAAAAAACAAAATATTTATGCTTTCCAGCATAGGCCTCCTAGACCTAGTTCCGTGCTTGACTTCTCCGACTAATACCCGCTATTCTTCTAACTTCGTCCTTCCATCTACGACGCTGTCTCCCTTTTTTCTTTTGTGTCGTCTTGGGAACAACTGTTACATCTCTACACCATTTGTCTTTTTCTCCATTCCCGGAATAATGATTAGTGTCAAATAAAGGCCCTGAAGGTGTCACTATGCAGACATAAGAAAATGTCCTTAGAAGCGGTATTTCTTCATAAAGCTAACTCCATCAGTATGGCTAAGTTTCCTACAATGCACATGACCTTTAAGGAAAGCGGCCAGCAATAGGCAAGGAAGACGATAGGATACAATAGATATGTAAAGGTTAGTGTATCGATATCGATCTACTAGCGAAATGATGAGGGCACCGCCATATCGAGGTCATTACTACGTACCTTATCGTATTCGAGCTAGGGATGGGACATCTTATCTATATCAAAATAGAAAGTTGCGACATTTTTGAGCTGCTTAAAAAAATTATGCTTTTAATCATTCAGAAAGATTTTTTAACAGCAAATGAGCCTGAAATTAAGAAAAAGGCGTTATTAGTTTATTTTCATACCTGAATCCGCAAACAACTCCTGAAATTGAATAAAAATACACAGCACGTTGAACAGGCATTATTTATTGCATCAAGGCTCAAGCCATGCTATCTTAATCATGAATATAACAGGAACTTTACGACAAACATATATCATGTACTTACAGAGCAGAAAAATGTAACGAGACAGCCTACACGTTCACAATAAAATCTAACAAGCGTACCTCGAAAATTGCACACAAGTAACATCGCTTACAGATACATTACAACAAAACAATATCCCGAACTATCCTGTCGACATTTATCGATATTTCACATCACTGAGCCGGCCACCCCGCCGTGTCAATATAAGCCAACCAATTGTGTATGAGTCGGCTACAATTCACGGCTATTCAATAACCTCTTCGCTCACCACAGATTGGTATCTGTAAATACCAAGCACAACCCTAGCACACGGGAAATAAAACTTTATTTTTATCCCACTAAGGTCGTTTTGAAACGCAAATGCAAAATTGTTAAAAGAAATAGTTTGTGTATGAGCACAGTGAAATTGTCTATGTGCGAAGGTAAAAAATTGGTGAGAAAACCTAATGACTTGGAAGGAGCTGTTTAGAAGCAAAAAATTGAGTATCGATTTATCAATTCAATTTTTGGCCGACTGATGTCGGTATCTATTTAGACCGTCACTATTTTGATAGAAATGTAACGCCTCTTGCCATTGAAATTTTTAATATTATATTTTTATATTATATTTTTTTATATTTTGTAGTACATTTTTATTGTGTGAAGTGAAATAATGAGTTCATGACTGGTGAATTATAATAAATTGCAAGTTTTTGTTATAGCTTTGGCCTTAAAGATTCAACTGTGTATAAATTATTTCTGTACCAATCACATCGCTTCTAACTTCTAAGAAAAAAGTCCCACCTACACTTGGTCCGAGAGCTATAAACGTTACTTACGTACAGACGCCAGCACATCAAGCTACCCGAAACTGTCAAATTTTCCCAATCAACCTTGAACCTTATGCTTTAGCGATAAAGTTGAAAATCTATTAAAGAAGTTTGACAGATTGTAGTAGCCTGATGTGCTGGCGTCTGTACTTTGGCTAACCGTAACTCCTGTCACTGTCACACAACTGTCAAACTACAAGTGCAAGATAGAGACGGCGACATATCTAAGCCGAAACACAGGCTAAGTAACGTTTACAATTCTCGGTCTTAATCGCCTTTAAACATTTTTTTGCTAAAACATCTGTTTCCAGTTACCAGTAAGTCACCACCTACACACGACACAAACCATGACCCTTCACTTCCAATCAGATAAAACTAACCGTTAAACTTACTGTTCAAACAATATAAAAAGTAAAACAATTCTTGAAACAACTATTCTAACTGCTATTTTGGTATTAGATTGAGATTTATAAACGTTACTTAGCACGTATTTTGGCCAAGCGTTGTTCCTGTCACATTCGTAAAACTGTCAAACTACAACAGCTAAATAGAGACGGGAGTATTACTGAGTCAAACCACGAGCTAAGGAACGTCTATAGATCTCGGCCTTAGTTACACACAATTTCTGGGTTGGATAGTGCTTTTATTGTTCCTATGTCAGTCAATTAACTCAACCTATCGCAGTCCACTGCTGGACATAGGCCTCTCCCAGACTGCGCTACAACTCTCCGTCCTCCACCTTCCGCATCCAGTCTGTCCCAGCTATCTTTTTAAGGTCGTCAGTTCATCTAGCTGGGGGAAGTCCCACACTACGCTTACCGATAGGCGGACTCCAGGACTTGTCTGCTCCATCGGCCATCGGTCCTTCGACATGGCCAGCCTATTTCAGGTTGCTTACGCTACAAGATATGTCAGTAACTCCGGTTCTTTTCGGATAATTTATTATCTCAGTAGCATCACTAGCATCCGAAATTTTCAATTTGTTCCCAACCAACCCAGCCTATTGCAGGTCACTGCTGGATATAGGTCTCTCTCAAGTTGTGCCACAAAACCGGGTTCTCCGCCATTTTGGATTCGAATAATACCAATAGGGAAAATCCTTATTACATAGGACTTAAACCCGTCACCGCTATAGTATGCCGAATGTTTATAACTATAATAAAAATGTTCCCAGATAAACCTTAACGTAGATTTATTTCATCGAACGTCAGCAAGTTTTATTCCTCATCGTTTCTGCTGAAAACGGAGAGAGATTGGCGACTCTCCAATGTTAAGTATCCCATTCGTAAACTTGAAGAGCCATAGAGTAATTAATAACCTTTTGATCTGACATCAGCCATTTATTATTTTGAACGACGCTTTATCTTAAGGCACAATGCCAATTTTTCCCTACAGGTCAATCAAATTCCATTTGTGTTTTGCCCAATTAAGAAACCAAATTCTTAGCTGCAGCTCCTTGATATCACTTGGGCATAAAAATTTACCAATGAAGCGATTATTAAAAAATATGAAATACCATCACACAAATTCACATCGGAAACAAAAGAATCAATTTTACTTTTTCAAACGTTCGGAACACGTTTTCTTTCAAAACAGCATTCCATTAGTCTATACCTCGTGTTAGTGATGTGCGCATTATCGATAACACTCGCTTTCGGCCGCCAGTACAGTGCCCCGACCTCGGCTAACGGTACCAGCCGTCAATCTTACATCAACAATTTTACGACTGCTGTTGCCCATCCCTATTATAAAAACATAACCTGTAATTCTTATGTCATAAAGTTTAGATTAGGGACAATACATTTTTGAGCCGTTCTTCTATTGGTTCGAATGTTTCTAGGTGTCAGTTTGACGTATCGGATGTACCTATACTTTGATTTGTTCCTCGTTTTTTTACGACGCAGATAACGAAGGGTTTGTAATAAAATCTCAGAAGGATATTGGATCGGTTAGTATCATTTCATTACCCTCTATAGATACCGCCTCGTTTGAAAACGTTGCTATTTAATTTTTAACTTCCTCTCGAGAGCGCTAATTAAGTTGATAGGTTATATTGTAATTTACTTCGTAGGACCGATGGCCAACATTACCGGTAATCGGTCGACTTTAATTGGTGAATGAAAACGAACTTTTCTTAATGAAAACTTTAACTGGTCCGACTTGTTGCAAGGATCGATGTTACATTGAAAAAAATAATTTCTAACTACACCACACTAAAGCGGTTTCATTAAGACTTACTGACTTTATACAGTAAGAAGAAATGTTTGTAAAACAGTAACTTTTAATGATTGAACATAGGATTTACTGAAAAAAAAAAGGAAAACAACCATTACTGTAATGTAAGTAAATTTCAATGGTTTGAACGATATCACCAAATGAATAAAACAGTTAATTTTGTGACCATTTAGCTACTTAAAACGTTAAAGTTTACTGTCATGACGGCAAAATTTTGCCTCAAGCTTTAACTGTGTTCGGATCAGTAAAAAATACTGCTGTGAACGTTAGGCTCATATGGAACTGTTTAAAGCAGTTCAGATCATTTTTCATTTTTATTTACTGCTTATTTCTTTCAGTGTACTAAGTAGGTACTTGAAGTCAGCGCATCTTTGCCACCTTCAAATAGGTCAAGCTATCACTTCCTCTATCAATCGTAAAGGTGTTTACCAAGTGGATAGACTAAATACTACAAACACACCGATTAAATCTTGCACCCCAAAGGAATTAAAAAAATACAGATCTTCATCTCTCGCTTACGAATGACCTCGAAAGCAGATTCGATAAAACTTTTAAATGGAAATGCGTATCTGAGTAAATAAAGTAATACTGCTGAGGAGTGACATCCTCTAAGTTTCAATCTAAAATAACTTATGAGTGAGAATAATTTTATTACTGAAAGAAAATCCCCTGAGAACGCTACATCAAAGTCAGCGAAAAGTATAAAAAATAATCATAATCGTTACTTAAAAGAAAACTGGCTTATGAAAAATATCATGATGACTTTTACCATTTCGTACCTACTTTCTAGCAAATAATTGGAAAGTAGATGGGAGCCGCTGGAGGCGATAATAAAGCATAAATGAGTACGCGTGCGATTACATGCGACAGGACGGCGACAACTTCGCCCGTCGCCCGCACATTTTGTTAAGGATGGCTTACATGTGCGATTTTATGATTATGTAAGGGCAAGGTTGCAAGGATTTTCTGTTGTCTTTTGCGTGTGCAAGATGATAGCCATATTAATAATCACCTTCTTTCTATCCATAGAATGCGGTTGATTATTGAGATGATGACTAAAAGAAACTTATGGAAGATGACATGCTGCGTCGATCACAAATAAATTTGAATATAATGATCTATATAAAGGCAGGAGGATGATGACGGTGCTAGTGTTCACTCCTCACAAGTAAAGATTTCAACTAATGTTTTAATTTATTATCTACCTACTCCATCAGCTTAGAAATATGGCGTCTTGAAAAAACCACAACCCACCTAAAAATCCGTTTACAACTTTGATTCAAAAGCCAACATTAAAAGTCGCACCAGTATAACCAGCCTTAGAACCTGGCCTGCGGGTACCGTGTGGGCCGCCCGCTGTACCGTTAAGGATATTCTCTTAATCTTTAATCGTACAACTGTTGCCGGCCTTAGACAATGTCGGATGAGTAATGTCCCTAGTATTTGCTAATGTCACATCTTGTTATGGAGTCGGTCTGTGTGAGTGAGGGCCTAATTGAAAAGATTTAGATTTTTTGTCTTTGTGTGTGTGTTTTTCGCATTGGTGAAAAGTTTGGAGTATCTGATGAGTTGTGAGTGTTTTTTGAAGTGAAAACTTCTTTAGGCGCGTTGGGCATTTTTTGAGATGGGAAAAAAACATTGAATTCGCGCCACTGTAATGTTACTGTAACGACACCGCTTCGGATGTTTTCGGCTGTTCTCGGGATGTACTCGGTTTTAATGTCTATCCGATATGTCAGTGAGTGGTGACAAAGTATTCTGTTTGTGTTTTGTTTTCACTTCTGTCGGTACTCCCGGAATGTCATTGTTTTTTTTTTCTGAATGTCAGGAAAAAGGTCTTCACTATAAATACTCGTAGCTTTTCACTCTTCCCTGTGTGTTTGTGATAAAAATTATGGATAACACTTCAGCCAAAAGTTGCCAAATATTTTGGTGATCCAATGAAAACTACCCTGATCAAAAATAGTTACAACTGCTTTAAGACCTGGAATAGGGTTTGCCAATAATGCAGGAAGGGGTTTGCAGACACGAGAGACAGAGGTAAAATGTACTATTTCGCTGGCGCCCGTACCCTTCAGACTGAAGGCAGATAAACGACGACAGCAAAGCTTCTTTGAACAGAGCAGTGGTGGCCCAGACTTACGAGTTGTAGGTCGTAGGTTCGAACCCAGACAGGCGTTTTACTTTATGTAAATTATTTCATCACCACTGCTCTCAAAACCGGCATGTCCTAGAACCTAAAAATCAAAGACATGTGACATCTACCAACCCGCACTGACGTGATTTTTTTGCCATTTTTTTTTCATTCTGATAAAATGTCACTTGTTCCACAACCTATGTTCAAAATCCTTCCTCTGTTTCACCCTTAGCTTAGTCTCGCAACATTTGCAACAAAAACGTGATCAAAATGATTCCGTACGATGGATGGTGCAGAGATTATAATTAGTCGTTACTAGAGCTAGCAAAGTGATTCTGATTGAAAAGCTAGGATGTTGAAAGTGTTCTTCAATTAATAGAATGTTCTAATTAGAGTGTCGAGAGACGACCAACTAAGATATTCTAGCCATCTCATTAGCGTAGTTCTCGTACTGTCATAAATTAACATCACACTTTTACAGACGCCAGCACATCAAGCTACTACAATCTTTAATAGATTTTCAACTTTATCGCTACAACATAAGGTTCAAAGCTGATTGGGAAAATTTGACAGTTTCGGGTAGCTTGATGTGCTGACGTTTGTACTTCTATCAACGTTAACGCTTATAAAATGTCACTTTGTCTAGGCCCTCGAGTCCTTTGTCTGAACTTGGTTTGTTGCCACGTTTGGGCCCATCATTATCAACAAAATTATGACTGCCATGTCTTTGGAAATTACTGACAGGCGTGCAAATCAAGTAGGCACTTACCTACTTAGTGAAATGCTTTGATTTTATGTTCAGCCTTTAACTTCTCATGAAACGTGCTAGCGTGGAAATAACAAAACGGAGGTGTCCTGAACTTTCGACCTATGAAATATCATTATGTGATATTTAGGACTATGTGCTTGAGGTAATATTGGAGTAAGGCTTCAATCGTACAGTATTTTATTATAGAGGATTATTACTTTTCCTGACTTCACTACTGAGGGGTAATTACGTAACACAGTAACAGTAGCAATGGCATTCGTTTTGACAGTTCAACAACATTCATTGCGTTATTTACGTTGTTGAGCAGACAAATTTTTCGAACATATGAAGCAATGGATTAGCAATATCCTTAGGGTGCAGATTATCTATGTTTAGATGTAGTTAATGCTACAGTGATTATAAACCCGCTGATATATTTAAGATTTGGTCTAGCAAAGTCCATACTTGAATATCCTCCTATTTAATTACTAATATCTAAGAAACTTACACAAACACAATGCATTCAGCGAAATTAGGATGTGCTATAGGATTTCAAATGTGATGTTATAGATCTATGATCACAGGAACAGGGTGTAAAGTTCACTCATACTCTATAGAAAAGGGAGGATCCTCCGACCAGACGGGTGTGTTTGGCGGGCAACTGCCCGATTATTCATGTCGGGCCGTTGTATTTATGCTAGTTGCGCGGTAAACTCTGCTTGCGAGATGCAGGATTTTTCGTGACGTCAGTATGACGCGTTGTTCGCATGTGGCGTTGTAGATACCGCTACAATGTTACGTATCTAACGACTTGCAGTGACCGATTCCTATTTCCAAACGCGTTGATTATCGAAATCCCCATTTTGATCAATCACTAGCTGATATTACACGAACATTTGATAAAATGATAACTAAACCATGGTTATTTAACTGTCGGTATATTATTGCAATCCAATCAATATTCATTTTAAGGCCTGTTTACTATTAAACATTCCAGTATGTGCACTGGCTTCATTTGTAAAACCAACGCAGGGTAATTTTATTAATCACTTATAAGCTAATCGGAGTGTAAACGGACTACCAAACAAGAGAACTTGTTTATTGGCTCTGAACGGTAAAGCTTAACGATTTAACTAATTTATTGTGTCATGCTCAGTTACCGTGAGGTGGTTGGTTAACACCGGTGTAGTTAGATAAACCATGTTTTTAGACCGTCATAACCAGCACTATTTAAGAGGAAATGCGGTCGGCTTTTGAAAAAGACTAAGCAAAAAGTCATAATTCGAGGTTTGGCTCTCCCCTATTTCCTCCTCCAATATTGGACCAATTTAGTAGGACCAATATTGGTTCAGTTTATTTTTTTCATTAATAGTTGTCAAATTTGTACACTAGGCCTCTGTTGACAGCGGTTGACATCGGCATTTTTTGAGGGTTCTAGTGCTTATAAAAATAATGTATCATCAAAAAGGAAAACATAGGGACATGCAAGTGGTTAATATTTATTATTCTGTAAAAAATAATTGCTTTATGGTCATTAACAAGAAAGAAAGCAGGCGAGAGCGTTTCTATGGAGAAAAGACAACCGCATGTATCAAAATCACCATCCTTAACGCCCGGCCGGGTATGTTACCATTTTATAAATGTTATGTTTATACATACCAACCCGCACTGGGCCCGCGTAGTGGATTGCGGCCCAGTCCCTCTCACTGAGAGGAGGCCTTTGTCCAAGCAGTGGGAACATTGTAGGCTGATTATGAGGCCTTTTGAGGCAAATAACAGGATGATTATGCTATTGTTTATACATTTAGAACTAGGTATTGTATATTTATTTTATTTCTTCTTTTGTTTTTTTTTTTATTTTTTTTTTTTTTGTGGATGGGAAATCATCTAATGACTCCTCCCGCTCTGGGTGGAGCGGAAGGGAGTGTCAGACTCTTACTGACTAAAACCCACCCGTGTTCCTTCCTTAGCCCTTTATGTTCCGGGGCAGCGGTAACCCTTTCGGACGATCCCGCTACCCCGGCAGGCTTCGGCCCTGGCGGGCCCCTTCCTTTATGCTGACATCTCTTTGAGGTGCGCGTGGAACACATACGCGCCGTCCGGTACGGGCCTGGTCCTGATCGGGCGGAGAGCTACCCATTACTCTCCGTCCGCAGGCCCGCGCCTACGGTGGCCGGAAGTCGTCACGCGGCTCCCGACGCCCGTAGCGTCTCCCGCGGCGGCTGAGGCGTGAGGCTCTCTCTCTGAGCCGTCCCGCCACCTCCTTCGCTAGCATGACTGCTTCGCAGAAGGAGGTGACTGCCTCCCACTCCCTCTCGCCCCGGACCATGGCTTGAACCGATTTTGTGCTTAGGGATTATACTCCCTGTGTTCTCCTCCTAACTTACCCATCCTCTGCCAGTTATTCCCTCTCTGCATAAAACATCCATTTAGCCATTTCAACAAGACAATCTCTTCCGTCAACTCCTGTCAACAATTTATTATTAGTAAGGAATACCACCCAAGTGATGGGCGTACCGTAGTTTACCGTAAAATTTACGCGCTAGTGATGCACCTGCGAATCGATACTAGATAATTATCGATGTATCGAATGGTGCAGCCCTTTCCTTGTTTGATCTCCGGACATAGCGGGCCGCAGAATTTATTGCTGATTTTAATTGGCAACACTGTGTAAACGGATAGTTTGTGAGGGGATTTATTGAGTGCTGCCAGACTTACGGTTACGGTGTGTCAATATTTCCTTTTGGTGTTGCTATGACTGTTAAATGTTTTGTTATTTCTTGTTTTCCGCGGTTATTATCAGCGCCTGGTTTGTTCCCATCTTGGTAGTGGTTATTGTTAGTGCTTAGTTCATTATCGAAGACAGTCGCAGTGTCAGCTTTTCAAGCGGCTATTATTTTCTTATGACTGTGGTGGCCAAGACGTTACCAAAACTTCTGGACCTGCCACCCAAATTGCGTAACACACTATCAATCTCAATCTGAATAATTTTGAAGGATATTGCTAATCCATTGCTCAAAAATGGCCATGTTCGAAAAATTTGTCTGCTCAGCAACGTAAATAACGCAATGAATGTTTATGAACTGTCATAATGATTGCATTGTTATTTACATAGTGTGTTACGCAATTACCCCACAGGTTCTATCTATCTAGATATCTTTGGTATAAATAAGAATCGATAGGTAGGTACGCGTCGATTTCCGATCATCAAATCTTAGAGCAGTAGTGGCCCAGTGGTAGGTGATGGCCGCGACTTACGAGTTGTAGGTCGTAGGATCGAACCCAGACAGGCGCTTTACTTTGTGTAAATAATTTCATGACCACTGCACACTGCTCTCAAAACGGTGAAGGAAAACACAGTGAGGAATCCGGCATGAACAAAAAATTCGAAGACATATGACATCTACCAACGCGCACTGGGCCCGCGTAATGGATTACGGCCCACCCCCTCACCGAGAGGAGGCCTGTGTCCCAGCAGTGGGAACATTATAGGCTGATTATGTAAATCTTGGTAGCCTGAAATTTTTCTTCACCGTAGCACAAACAAATGTAAGATTCATAATCAAAATCTAAATATTTTATTTCACATAAACCGACATGGGCACTTATGAAACGTCAGAAGCTAGTTGCACTGTTCCAATTGGTCGTTTCCTATGGAGAAGAACCGGCAAGAAACTCCACGGTTACTCTTTTAAAAATAATTGTCTTTTACAATGTTTTCAAATTACAGTAGGTATGGGAGGACAGCGTAGGCCTGTCAACAACTACCAGGTACTTGATAAAATAAGAAATGGTCTACAGATCTAAAGTCTACAAGGATTACAAAGTCCTCACATTTACAACATAAGAATCAATCAAAAGGATAAATAAAATATAAAAATTAACTTAGAAAGTATATTATGACATTGTTATTCCCATTGGCACATCCACTGCGAACTAGCTATAATATTATTAAGACGTACGTTCAGTTTATAAGACAATATTGTGTGTTCTGGAGAACAATGGCTCGTGTGCGCACATTTTACAAGTACTTAGGATAATAAAACAGTTTGTATAGCTTTGGTTGCTGAGTGACGACTGTCTTTATTTTGGATTGGTTCTGTTTTGTGCATATGCGATGATTGTGTAGCTATTTTGTGTAGGATGTCGGTTTCTGGGTTAAAATTTTAGGTCGTGGCTTTCTTTTAAAATACTTTTTAGGGTTCCGTACCTCAAAAGGATAAACAGAACCCTTATAAGATCACTTCGCTGTCCTCTATCAAGACCCTTATTCTCAGGAACTTCATTCTGCAGTCTTGGGATATAATTTCCTACACTGATCATCCGAAAAATTCAAACTCAAAAAACCTTCACCAAAAACAAACAAGATGCCAACAACGATATAAAGGCACCCTTAGACAACACAGTCACTGACAAGCTAACAATGCTGTTAGTACATTTCCCGATGACGCAAGCGCAGCGTTGTAAATAATATTAACACATCGCGGTTGGGTCGTGTTCGTCGGCATTTGCAGAAAGCACGATGACGGTATTTCGGTATTGAGGGTGTGGTGTTAGTGTTGGCGACTGAACCTTTTGTATGTAGTAGTTTTAGCCTATTTCTATCGCTCTCTATCTAGTATAACCTCAACTTATCCTTTTATGTGCACGTGTTTGTGTGACAAATAAACCTTTACCCCCTTACTAATAAACGTTGTATAGCGTCTGTATAGTTACACAACGCTTTGTCTTCTTCTTTCGATAGTCAAATTACTGACGACTGAAAGGGAGAAATCGGTATGTAACTATTCATCTGATATAATACGTTTATTAGTAAGGGGGTTATTCTTTTTTTCTTTTCTCATGAGGTAAAGCACTTGAAACGTTTAAAGAGGCGTAATACTGTTTAATTTGTATGCTGAATCTTGCACGTCTGCTGAAAGCTTCTATGAGTTTTTAAGCTCGGAAAAGGCTCATCACATTCTGAAATTTCCAGGTTGGGAAATGAAATTATCTTTTGAACAGCTCGAACTTTTTCTCAGATATTTTAGCTGAGCTTTTCTGCTCAAAATCTGTCAACACTCGTCAACCACGTACCTATCTCAAATTCTACAACCATGATTAATATTACTAAAACAAAAAGATATATCAATTTAATTCAATAAATCGCTACAACTAAAGCCCTAAAAAGCACACGACGTTGTTTTCCTTTGATTACAGACGAAAGGGGGCTGCCCTTTCGTACGCTCGCTCATACATAGGGCAAATATGAGTTAAAATAACAATTTTGTAATATATTGTCGCTTGTAAACTGTACGATAAACATTTTGCAATATGGCGTTGAATTTTGAATAGGGTAGAAGTGGGAGGGAATGGGTATTGTGTATTTATATCCATGACATTATGTATCATAAAAGCAGCAATAATATTTATAAAAACGTGCGTGCGCATTAATGTTGTGTGTTTGGTTATTCACTAGCCATACTTTTTTTACTTATTATAAAATATATTTATATAATACTTACTTTATTATACACCACGAAAACATATAACATAAAACATACATGAAATACTACAAAATATATAATGAGCAGCCTTTTCGCTTTCTGCGATCTCACCTAGATACCCTTGGAATGGACTGTGATTTTCCTGGACATAAAATGGGGCTGTCGTTGGTGCAAAGTGCAAATACACTCAAAGTCCGGGTAACATTGTGTTTTTGTTTATACCTTCCTTCCTTTATTTATAATGTGGTTCAACAATTTGTTCCGAGTCCTGACTTGACATAAACATAACTGACAAACTAATGTCACAATTTTTGGTACTGTCAGTGTCAGTTAACACACATGTCAGTTCCCATCGGTGCGTTCCGTTTCAAGACCGGTGCAATGACAGACTGAAGACTGGCAGTAGTTTTATTATTCTTGTTAAATGTTCTACTATTTTTTTTTTTTTTTTTTTTTCTCGTGTTTCCTCTTCAATTTTACATTTTGTTTTGTATAAATTTTTTTTTTCTCTTCCATCTTTTACTCTATTGTTGCCCGGACCGCGCAAGTCATTAGTTTTTTTTTTTGGTTTTCTTTTTATAATAACGCAACCGGCAGGTGGACTAGATATTTGATTGGCCTTTATTAGTTAGGATTTTGTTTTTGTATATTTTTAATTTATTATAATATATCTTATTTTATTAGTTAATATTTTATGTCTATTGATGAAAGCAGTGATAGTTTTTTCTCTTTAACAAGCAGCGACGACAGTTTCGTGAGTGTTCCTTCTCTTGCAGACAGTCTTACAGCGCAGTTTTCCGATGTTCCCAAGAATTTTAACGTTATACATATTAACGCTCAGAGCATTCCGGCTCATTTCCATGATATGCTTGCAAGCTTTGACTGTAAAAACATACATGCTATCCTTATCTCCGAGTCATGGCTTAAACCTTGTCTCCCTTCAACTAGTTACTCTCTTCCCGGCTTCCAGCTTATAAGAAACGACCGGTCAGTTGGTGGCGGTGGTGGTGTTGCCATATATCTTCGCACTCATATTCCATTCTCAGTTATCAATGTGTCGGCGCAGCCACCGCCATCAGGTGCTAGTGAACATTTGTTTCTTGAAGTGGAATTACACCATTCTAAACTACTTCTTGGCGTCTACTACTCTCCCTCTTTACGTGTTAATTTCTTTTCATCTTTTGAAAATCTATTGGAAATGTTGATCCCTTCTTACAGTCATAGTATAATCATGGGTGACTTTAATACTTGTCTTTTGAAAAAAGACTATCGCTCTTCTTCTCTGATTAATATTTCGGCTTCCAGTAATCTTTCTATTCTTCCGCTGAGTGCCACTCATCATTTTCCTAACTCTACTCCTTCGCTTCTTGACTTGATTTTTGTTTCCTCTCCTGATCGCGTCGCTAAGCATGGTCAATGCTCAGCCGATGCCTTTTCCTATCATGACCTAATCTATCTCTCATATAAAATTCGCCCGCCTAAGGCGAAAGCCAAGATTCTTATGCAACGCAATTTTGGTGATATGAATGTTGACGATCTTTGTAAGGATGCCAACAATATAGATTGGTCCACTCTATTTGCGTCTACATCTGTCGATGAGCAAGTTAACATTTTTGCCGCTAAACTTATAGAGCTTTATGATCATCACGCACCTGTTCGAGCCGTTAGGGTTAGACATTTGCCGGCGCCTTGGCTCACAGATGACATTAAAGCAATAATGCACAAAAAAGTGACGGCAAAGTCTAAGTTTAAGCGTAGGCCTAATGATGATAACAGGGAAAGATATGTTTCAATCCGTACTCACTGCAATAAGGTGTGTAGGAATGCTAATCGCCATCACATCCATACTTCTGTCCAAAATGGGGACGCTTCCAAAGTTTGGAAATTTCTTAGATCATTGGGGGTCGGTAAAACCCGACAAGAGACAATCCCAAAAGATTTAGACATTGATGCAATGAATAATCATTTTACTGCTTCGTCCGATTTTGATAGGACAATAAAATCTAATACACTGCATTATCTTTCATCTCTTCCGACTCCCACTTATTCTCCATTTGTTTTTGGTCAATTCTCCGCATGTGATGTTAAGAAGAGCATACTATCGATTACTTCCAATGCAGTAGGAAGTGACTGTATCAGCCGTAATATGTTAGTCCCTGTGCTGGATGTAATCCTTCCCGTCATTTGTCATATCCTCAATTGTTCTGCATCTAGTGGTGTCTTTCCATGTTCATGGAAAGATGCCCAAATAATTCCATTACCTAAAAAATCTAATCCGTCATCCTTTTCTGAATATCGTCCAATATCCGTCTTACCATTTCTATCCAAAGTCCTTGAACGGTTAATCCACGATCAAATAAACACTTTCCTCTCCAAAAATAATCTCCTTAACCCTTTCCAGTCTGGCTTCCGTCCTGGTCATAGTACCACTACAGCGCTTCTGAATATTACGGATGATATAAGGTCAGCCATGGAAGACGGTAATCTAACGGTCTTAGCTTTACTAGATTTCAGTAATGCTTTTAATACTGTTGATTTCGATGTTTTGCTTGGCATTCTATGTTCTCTTAATATATCTCCATCGGTAATTGACTGGTTTCGTAGTTACCTGTTCGGTCGCCGGCAACGTATTTGTATCGGAGAGACATTGTCTTCCTGGAGTAATACTTCTGCCGGTGTACCACAGGGTGGCGTTCTTTCCCCTTTACTTTTCGCAGTTTTTATTAACTCAATCTCCGACGAACTAATTTCTTCCTACCACCTTTATGCAGATGATTTACAAATCTACGCGCGAGCTCCGCTTGGAAATCTGTCCGAGGCTATCTCAGTGATTAATCGCGATCTGGCCCGTATATGCGACTGGAGCAGGAGGTATGGACTTATGGTCAACCCCATAAAGACGCAGGTTATTGTAGTTGGCAGTTCTAGGACGGTTTCAAGGATTGACTGGACGACTCTTCCCCAAGTTTCTTTTGACAACTCTATTATTCCCTTCAGCGAAAAAGTTAAAAACTTGGGGATATTTATTGACAAGAACTTCTCTTGGACTGCCCAGCTACAGGAAGTTAGCCGCAAGCTATTTGCATCCGCTGCATCTTTGAAGAGACTGCGTAATTTTCTACCAACTGCCACCAAGATTGCGCTTGCACAGTCCCTTCTTCTGCCCATTCTTGATTATGCTGATGCCAGCTATCTTGACCTTACCCAAGACCAACTCGATAAACTTGAGCGGCTTCAAAATGTCTGTATAAGGTTCATATTCGGTTTGCGTAAATATGACCATGTTTCTGAATTTCGTGTGAAGCTCAAGTGGTTACCAATTCGCCTTCGCCGGAATGCTCATATTCTTTCCCTATTGTATAAGGTGCTCTTTTCCCCTTCCACCCCTCTCTATCTTAAAAAACGTTTTCAGTATCTTTGCGACTCCCACACGAAGTTTTTGAGATCATCGGATAATTTAAAGCTTAAAATGCCAATGCATTCCACAATTTTTTTTGACAAATCCTTTTCTGTTCAGGCCGCTCGTTTATGGAATGCATTGCCAGTTCAAATAAAACGCGCGCAATCGTTAGCTGTATTTAAGAGACTCGTGAAGGAGCATTACTTGTTGTTGTAATTTTATTTTCGTAGCTGCAATAATCTGTAGTCATCATTTATTTTCGTTGTTTATATGTATATATAATATGTATTTATTTATGTATCTATTATACAGCATTATATATATGTATCTATGTATCTATTATAGTATATTATTTTGCACCACTGACAAGCCCATTTTTTTATATCCACGCAATCACTGTCCATTCCAAGGTTGCCTGGAAGAGATCGCAGAAAGCGATAAGGCCGCCCATTGTATGTTTTATGTGAACCATCGTTTTTATTGTAATGTTTTTTCTGGTGTACAATAAAGTATATATAAATAAATAAATAAATAAATAAATACACTAAAATAGATACACAGATATATAACATAACATAATCAGCCTATAATGTTCCCACTTCTGGGACACAGGCCTCCTCTCTGTGAGAGGGAATGGGCCGTAATCCACCACGCGGGCCCAGTGCGGGTTGGTAGGTGCCACATGTCTTCGAATTTTTGTTTCTAGGACATGCCGGTTTCCTTATGATGTTTTCCTTCACCGTTTTGAGAGCAGTAGTGATGAAATAATTTACACAAAGTAAAGCGCCTGTCTGGGTTCGAATCTACGACCTACAACTCGTAAGTCGCGGCCGTTACCACTTGGCTACCACTGCACACAGATATATACATATCCAAAATAATAGATACATAAATACATACATATTAAATATACATACTTGTCTGTACACAATAAAGTGTTGTATCAACAGCATACCTATACCTTAGCATTGTTATTTTCTTAAAGAAAAATAAAACCAATAAAGCAGCTTTTATGGATATCAACAAAACTACCACCAACAAATAAATTTATTCCAGCATTTCACTAGATGTTACAAGCAAAAATTATATCGATAATAAAATCGAGTAATTCGATCTATCGATATTGATGGGCCGCGTTGCGACCCTCACGACACTAAAGGCGCGTTAGAATTACTACGCTCATTTACTTGGCCCCGACATTGGAATTTTGCGCTAGGGATGAGCAACCTTTTGTGGACTTAGTCGACTAATCGACTGTTCGTTGCGTTTCATAGATTTTAATAGCTTTTACTTAATAATAAATTACTTGGTTATATAATTAAACAGTACCTACGTCTTTGGTAACTGACTTGAATGGAAAATTATTTAGATTTATTATAAAATGTTTTTTTTATGCTATCAATTACGTTATTAGAAATACCACCGTAGCCTGACCAAACTCGGGACATTACATGATTTGCTGGGTTACTGAAAAGTTTTTTTTTTATTTCTTACCTATCAATCGTCTGTCTGTCAGAACAATTGAATAATTCACAAAAAAAAAAAACATACTTTTAAAACTACCGGGTTTAAAACTATAATTGTTTTCAATAAAAGTGTTAGTTACGAAGATTCTTAATTGTTAATTAAATAAAATGTTTAGCTATAATAAACCATTTTACTGAAAACAAACACATAAAGTTTTAAAACCCCTTTATAAAAAAAAAATAATGCAGTAACCCCACATTTAACATGCTATAACAAATTAATGCTCACATTACTCACATAACTACCAACCGATTATTATTCGATTCAATATAATCAACTAAGCGTAATCGACTCTAATTCATTTTCCAGCACGTCTAGATTTATTTTAAAACAGTTGTATAAACGTCAGCACTAGTAGTTCCAAGGAAATAATTTAATCTACTCGAAGTCATAAATATTAAAAAGCATTCACTTTAACAGCTGTTTAAGAAACGGTACGTTTTAATGGAAATACAAGATATAGTTATGTTTAAATTATGTCATTCGGGAGTAAAAGATTCAATGAATCTTGAATCGGACGAAGGAGTTCGGTATAAATAATAATGCCATCCTATTATTGTCCCACTGCTGGGCAAAAGCTTCTCATACCGAGAAGGCACGAGCATTGGTCACCACGCTTGCTCAAGACGGTTTAGCGACTTATATTAAGGCGCTACCTCAAAAATCTAAAATCCTCGAAAACCTACTAAGCGAGCGAAAGTGATAACAGTTACTTTTGAAACGCAAAAGAAGAGTGATGGCTATAGTGTGCACGAATTTACTCCTTTTTTAACAAAATAAATGAATTAAATTTAAAACGACTTTGAGTAAACTTTGATATGATAATTCTCTATGTTTTAAAGTCAATTCCATTGAATAACTCTTAAGCATTACGCCGTGATGTCGAAGAAAGTAAAAAAATAGATATAACTTTGCAATTTTTGTGTATCGAGAAAAATTCATTGAATTGTGTATTCATTTTACACGATACCTACTAGACCATAGATTCAAAAAACATTATACCAAAATGTTAAATCCCTATTCCACATACTTAACAAGTTACATGAAATAGAAAAACACATTTTTTTCAGCATATCCCCTTAACTACTAACTTCTGCCCGCGACTTCGTCCGCGCGAAATTTCACTCTCCCGCATTCACCCTCTTAGGGCAGAAATTTCGAAAAACCCTCTCTTAGTGGATACCTACTCTTCACAAAGAACGCACTCCAAATTTCATGTCTCTAGGACCGGCAGTTTTGGCTGTGCGCTGATATATCAGTCAGTCAGGACTTTGAATTTTATATATTATAGAGATAGGTCCAGGTTTCCTCACGATATTTTCCTTCACCGACGTCAATAATCAGACTGAGTCCCAGGTTTGTATGTGCGTAATCAACCTATAATGTTTCCACTACTGGGACACGGGCCTCCTCTCTTCGAGAGAGAGTGGGCTGTAATCTGCCGCGCGAGCCCAGTGAGGGTTGGTAAATGTCCCATGCCGTCGAATTTTTGATTCTAGGACATACCGGTTTCCTCACAATGTTTTCCTTTACCGTTACAAGTAAAGCACCGGCCTGAGTTCGAACCTACGACCTACAACTCGTAAGTCGAAGCCATTACCACTGGGACACCACCTCTCCTCCAAGTTGGTATACAGACGAGAAATAAAATAATATCTTTGTTCTACAAAGGCAATATTCATTTAGATTATGTGCATACTAATTATTTAAACAAAAGAAACACGAATGATTTGCACTGCAGACTCAACACACACTACATGGGTTAATGAGGTCAAAAAACCTATGTGCTTAACTACATGGATACAAACCTCGTTTGTTGACTTTACAACGAATAAGGAAAATAGTACCTAGTTACACTTTTATTGATTAGGCTCCCGTGGTGGATGTCATAAAAGGTGGCCAAGGGAGCCAATTAGGGTGGACAATACCATCCTCCTGTGTGCCAATAAAACAAAACGGGATCATCAATCCATGTGCCAAGCGATCATAGCACTTATTCCTGTTTAATGTTTATTGTTACAGCTAATTTGCGCTTTTATAATTTGTATCGAGACTAGCTATACTGCTATACGTGTTAGAGCGTTATCATGGACGGAAAAAAACGTCTTCATAATTATTATTTCGATACATTTTACTTACCAGTGTCATCGTGATACCGTGACGTAGACGTGGACGTCCACCATAACATCGTCACGTTAGATATTATAAAAGCGTTCATAGGAGGTTTAAGTTCAGCAGTGGAAGTTCACCGACTATGGTAGTTTAATATGAAGATGAATATCAATTTCACGTCGATGTTTTGTGTGCCTTCTCTAGCAGCTTTACAAAGTTTCCTGGCAACATCTTTGGCTTCCCAAAGAATGGGTAGTATATGTTCGCTTTTATCATTTCTACCGTGGACGTCTACGTAAATACAGGGAAGTAAAATGTTATATCAAGACGCTTTTAAATTTCCGTCACGCGCCATGTCTGTGTCTCATCAACTGTAACTTGTCAACTATAGTTCGAACATGCTGTACCTAACGTTAAAATCGATCGATTTATTAAAAATTGATATAAATCCACATATTATTTCATCTAGAACTGCCGTATATTTAAATTTTATAGCCTAGGACGTTATTGAACCTTTGAATAATGTTCACGCATTAAACCTAGATTCTATTGAAAATTAATCCGACTGTTTTACAAAAGAACTTTAACTGTAGCACCATAAGGTGTAAATTCGCTTGTGTTTTCCAAAAGCTGAATTCCACATAACGAAAGCACAAATCCACATTTTCCTCCCTAATAAGGACCAAAAACATGTAATACTTATTTATAGTAATAAAACTAAATAACCAAAGAATATAACTTGCTATTGTTTCCTACGCAACATAAAGTAAATAAATAGTAAGTACCTAAAGGAGTTAGGTTAAAAATGTAATAGAAATTGATATGAAAGTGTGGGTTTGGCCGTTGTAGAGGTTATAAATTCTTATTGTTTACCCCGTTGGCGTATTGGCGTGAAATCTGACTGTTCATTGGAGGTCTTGGCTTTAAATACGGCTGTGCGCATACGAGGTGACGTGCGTGGTATGGTCGCGTTGGTCGCAAAAGTTTTGAGTTGGTGGAACTTTTTTGCGACATTTTGATTGACGCGTCAAATAATAATCGCAGAGTCGCATATTCCATATATATATTCTGCTTTAAAACATATTATCAAAATGTTGGTTTGAACTATTTGTCTGTATCTCAGACTGCCTTGCTAGACTATGATTATAAATACTATGATATTATTATTTAGGTATATCGAAAAGGTTAAGCCACGCTTTCCGTTACGGGTTGTCAGAAGCCCGAAAGTCTGACAACCAGTCTTACCAAGGGGTATTGTATTTACCCAGTATCTGGGTTGTGGAGGTCAGATAGGTAGTCACTCCAAGTAAAATGTAGGTATTCAGCTAAATCTGCACTCTTATTGCGTAACACACTATCAATCAATTTTGATGGATATTGCTAATCCATTGCTTCATATTATGTTCGAAAAAATTGTCTGCTCTACTCCGTAAATAACGCAATGAATGTTGTTGAACTGTCAAAATGAAAGCCATTCCTATTGTATTACGCAATTACCCCGCCGGTTAGACTGGAAGCCGCAGCGAACATAGCTGTCATATGATGATTTATTTTTATCTGTATTTTGGTCGCAACTTTTTAACTATTGCACAGTGAGAGAACACCCTTACCCAAACAAACCTCAGTTAAAACAGTGACCGTGTGAAAACCGTTCCAAGTTTTATAGAGTTTTATTCAAAAATATAGCAACTTGGAAGGAATTTATTTTATATATTGGATATTTTGAAATTTGATTTAAATAGACGCAGCGGCTTAGAGTTATTAGTTTATTATTGTTTATAAATGGTAAATTGTATGTGCATTTTCTAGTTATAGTAACAATGGCAGGAACATTGTATACTCGTACTCAATAACGTTAGTAAAGGCTTAACACTTAAAATTCCTTAAGGGGTAAGCAGAGTTCAAGCTGTGTTCCTATTTTGCAAATTCTTGTATACCTTAGCATGTTTTACAAAATATAAGACATGTATTTTTGTGATTACAAAGATTCCTTATTCTTTTTAAATTCTATAGGGCTTCTATTTAAATGATAAATGGTTTTGTTTCTGTACGTAGGTTTGTATAAATAAGACGTCAATAAATTTTATAACTCTATGATTTTGAACAAGGTGAGCTTGGAGTCCTATCTGAGAAGAAAGTCCGAAACAAACTCAGAGGTCACATACTCTTTTAAAGTCCAGACTAATTATCTAACTAAACTAAAGAATAGTGTGCTCACAATAATTGTCAACTATAATATTATTAATTATTAAAATTTTCTCATGCCACAAAAATATAAAGACATTTTAAATACTTGTATGTACACCTTTGGCCAATTTATTTGAAGCACGTTTTATATGAGATAAGAATAGCACGATGCGGGCCACATCAAACGTTTAAGGGATTTTACGACGGATGCATACTTAATTTGGCTTCCAGTGTATTTTTATATTCACAAAAGTGTACTTACTACTTAGTTATCTTTTAAACTCTTGTTCACTGTTCAGTAAAAGGATCTGTTAAAATTTAACAGATCTTTTGTTTATTTAATCATTAGAAAATCAAAAATAGGCGTAAGAGCAAGACTAGGTAGATAAGACTAGATACCAATTAAGGTCTTTGAAAATCAGGTTAGAAACTGAGTTTGAATGTCAAGTTCCAATCAAGATGGTACTGCTTTTACTCATTTACATAATCAGCCTATAATGTTCCCACTGCTGGGACACCTCCTCTCTGTGAGAGGGAGTGGGCCATAATCTAACACGCGGGCCCAGTGCAGGTTAGCAGATGTCACATGTCTTTGACTTTTTATTTCTAGGATATGCCGGTTTCCTAACGATGTTTTCCTTTACCGTTTTGATAGCAGTGTTCATGAAATAATTTACACAAAGTAAAGCGCCTGTCTGGGTTCGAACCTACTACGTTATACAATTCGTAAGTCGCGGGCGTTACCACAGGGCTACCACTGCTGTCTTTTTCCTCATTTACCTTTAAATAACCAACTCCGAACTATTTCTAGTGCCAATTCTTGTGAGGTGCACTGCGTAGCAGCTTTACAGACTCAAGCATAAACCATAATTTCAAGTAAATATTGAAAACCTTCAACTCCGCAGGTCAACATTTTGACATTCAGGCAACACGATCCCTTGCCGTGACGTCATATATTCACGACTTTACATGCGGTATGCGCACATGCACTTGCGATGAGAACATTTGTTATCATAACCATCGTTGTCATAAAGATATTTTGATGATAAGTAGCTATTTTTTAAGTCTTTTTGTGTGAATAAAAGTTATTATATCCTTTGAGTCTACCTATTGTTTCTATATGCAATATAACATTCCTACATATGTTGATACTACCCATGTACAATTAAAATCCTGGAGTACCTAGTATCCTGGAGTTGTGAACAGTCGATATATTCTGTAAAAATCTCACTGTAAAAACTTAGGTGATGAAAAGTGATCTGTCATTCTACTTATTGCTAGGAATTGATACTACCGACAGCTTCAAGCTCACTAAAACCTACGTTTTCACGATGAGATTTTAACATACATGACACAAGTTTCACACAATACACACAATTTCTGATTTAAGCAAGCAATATCATAATATTGCATGAAGTGTAGACAATTAGTTCGATAGTCAACATTAAAGACTCGGAAATAGAAAAATTGTCTGCAACTAGGTCAAACATTACGTGTATTATATCGAATGAAATTAATGTTTGTACAAAGCAAAGGGTGAAGGCAAACTACAAAAAGTCATAAACGCCATTGATTCGGATACCTACAGCCTAAGGTTATGACGAAACAGATGCACAAAGCAAGTGGAAGTTTGCAAAGGGCCAGAGGAGGCCAAGACTGACCTATCACGATCAAATTGAACGTACTTGTAAATTACATCCAATAATTGTGTACTTCGAAATTAGGTAGTTATGGAATGTAAGCCTAATCTTCTGCTTACCCTGTTTTAATTACTATGTCAAGAAGTAAGATATTCGACTACAGATTACATAAATGGTGGATGTGTGTACATAAATGTTAAAATAAAATAAATAGATTGTCATATATTATATTCATTGTAAAAAATGAGGTGGGTCTTTTTTTTTGGTCGCAAGTGTTTTTTTTTTTTTGTGTGATGTCATTATTAGCAGGTTTAATTAAAATAGATTTAGATACCTATGTCTGTATAGCCAAGTTCTGTTTAAACCTTATCAAAATGACTAATGAATAACTAATTCTTGTTTCAGGTATGCAAATGCGAGCAAAAAAATTAATCCATTTTACAAGGTGTCGTCGTAAGTACAAAAAAATCGATAATTTAGTCAATAGTAATTTATCTATTGATTTAGAGATATTTATTTATTATTTTATGAACTGTTTAATGCTCTAAAATGTGTATAATTAACTGTTAAGATGTAAATAATAGGATTAACTATCGTCAGGCCGTTTAATCCGTTTTTAAGGTCTTCGTATCTATGGGTAACGATCTTTAGACGGGCAGGATATATAATTTATTGGTTGATTTATTAATCGTAACATTCAATTGATGGACATGCTCGAACTGTCTGGGGAAGATGCAGTCAGGAAAAAGCTGCAGGAAGTTTTAATAAAAATGTTGGGAAAACTATATTTTATAAACGCTGTTTAGTAAAAAACCTTTTCTTACTAAATAACATTTTTTTTTAATTAAAAATGTAAAAGTGTGGACAAAAATAATATTCTAAAATGATAATTAATTACCTCTGCCAATCTGCAAAGCAGTTTGTTGGAAGACGTAGCTCCTTTTTTTACATTTATACATAATTTATAATAATGTACACTTTTTCACCTATAAGTATTGCTAAACTATTCGTATTTATGCATTCCTTAAATTTTATCCTGTAGGATATAAACTTCGGGTTTAGTAACTTTTGATGTAAATATATATAAAATAACGTACAGTTTTGAAATCAAGGGAGAACTATTTGGTTCAGCTATGGGACACATACCTCAAACTGTCATTGTATAAAAAGTATTTCTAGAACCTGTACAATCTGCCCGATAAAGAACGTTCTCTCAATCATTCACCATACATCGATCCAAATTCTCCACCAGAAGATCACTTAACAACAAGAACGAACGAACCTCGAACCATCTTATCTGTCTATTTCATATTTGACAACCGAGATAAATGTGACACTCCACGACATACAAGCGCCAAAGCCGCTTATCTACATGAAACACGTCGAACAAAAAAAAGTGAATGATTTATAAATATAATGTCTTAATTAGCTAAAATAAGATTAATTAGATACCAGATCGCGGATGTTTGTGAAACTCTTAAAGTGTTAGTCGATAAAAGGAAGTTATTAATTTGAACTGTCAATACTGTGCCGTTGAACTTGGCCCGACGTGTTGAGGCCTAAGATGGTGGAGTATGCTGCTTGCATACCTACCTACTTGTAAAAGGCGTATGTACCATCCATACGAAAACTACCTTTTGGAAGGGGCGACTATAGGCCGACCGCTTAACTGAGACGTTGCCTGAGGTAGCAGCGCGGTGCGGGAGGGGTGTGGTGACGTGATGCGAGAGCTCAGTGATTCGTCAACTTGTGACAACTATCACCCCTCCCGCACCGTGCAACTACCTCAGGCAGCGTCTCAGTTAAGCGGTCGGCCTAAAGAGTCAATTCTATTCTATTGTAATTTTTGACGTTGAAAAGTGCCTTTTATGTTCCTATTTGAAATAAATGCTTCGATTTTGTATTATCTAATCATAAGTACTGATATTACAACACTGTTAAGTTGTAGAAGTCGCCACTTAGGACCTTTATACACACACGTTTATGTTGCCGTGTAAAACTACGGTTTATTCGCCTGCCGTGTGTAGGCACGGTTCATCAGTGTTGTATGGATCACTATGGAAGCTTGGTTGACAAACACGTTTTTTTAGTTAATTAATTTTCAAATATCCTTCGTTCGAGCTTACTTTTATTTTATAAAGAAATTCTTGTCCATGGCTAGACCAAGCGGTATAAGCTGCGTGTTATCTGTCAGTGAGTATCCAGATAATAAAATTATTACACAACGACAATTGACAGGAGATAAGTTCTTTTTGTTTCCCAACAAAATATACGAGTAACATTGTTTTACGATATTCCAAACAAAAAAAACTGCCATTTTTCAGAAGCCACAATACTAAATTAATCATTTAACTTTTCTGTGGAATCTTGCATAAAAATGTCTTGAATGTCATTTGTATCAATTCACCTTTTAAAAACCAGTCGACAGAAGTAAATAAACATACCATTCCCGCTTAAACAGCCATTGAAGTATTTTTATTCTGCCATTATTAGCAATATTGTCTCTCATAGAACATGCCAGTTCACAAGGAGTTACGAGCACCTAAGGCAGGGATGGCGAACCTCTATACACCTTCGTGCCATTTTTCCAAATAAATAAATATTGACGATGGCCATGATGCCGTGCCAACAAGTAATCTTAACTACTTGAAAAAAACTATAATTATACTTTCACAATAATACTCAATTACAAACTTTCATAATAATACCATTATTATTAATAGGTTATTGGAAAAACACAACCTCTTAAGAGGTCATTGTACTCATCTTTATGAACAACTTTTACTATGGGACTAAATCTGAAATCGCGAAAAAAATACCAGCTGTTCCCTACATTTATGTTCGTATGACTCGTCAACATGTAGGGAACAGCTGATTTTTATTTCGCGATTTCAGGTTTGGTCCCATAGTAAAAGTTGTTCGAAATGAAGAGTACCTACAATGACCTCTTAAGAGGTTTTTGGTGTTTTTCCAATAGACCTGTATATAGCAATGATAACACAATTAATAGTTTTACATATTATTAAAAAAAAACAGTACGACTTCTGCTGTTGCAAACTAGAGTACCAAATTACTGAAATAATACCGTGCCCAAATTATTTTGTTACACGCGTGCCATTGGTTCGCCATCCCTGACCTAAGGGATCTGCCCCACCGCCGACAAGAAAACGAAGAGCTATTATTTCTCGCTTAAGAAACGTACAGTAGACAAAAAAAACACCATAAACAAATGACAAATGTCAACTAACTTTTGGAGGCCACTGTACAGACGCCAGCACATCAAGCTATCAGTCAGTCATTTATCATTTATTTATCATTTATCATAAAAACAAAATAAAATAAATATTTAAGGGGGGCTCCCATAGAACAAACGCGATTTTTTTGCCCTTTTTTGCTCGATATCAATAATGGCAACAGGTAGGCACTTGAAATATTCACAAAATACTGTTGTATTTTTACTTTAATAATAAATAGTAAGATTAAAATAAAATAAATATTTAAGGGGGGGGGGCCCTCCCATAAAACAAACGTGATTTTTTAGTGTTAAATATTGTACGGTGGTACGGAACCCTTCGTGTGCGAGTCTGACTCGCACTTGACCGGTTTTTTTATTTAAAATAAAAATCTGGCATCACAGCTGACTGTTCACACCATCGGCGAGTATTCATTTGTCGCAGCGACGTGAGCTATCAAAGAGAGCACTGGCTCGGCGACTCGCGCTTGGCGTGCAGAACACTCGCGCTCGCGTACGCTTGGCACATAGGTATGCTTAGAATTATCAGCCTATAATGTTTCCACTGCTGACACACAGGCGTCCTCTCGGTTAGAGGGACATACGCTTACCAGCGAATAATCGCTCGTCGCCGTTGCTCATTAGCTGCTTGTTGCACGCAAACTGGTTTTTGGTTGCTAGCTCTACTCGTTTCTCGTTAATCGCCGGCGGTAGGACCCCGGTCTTAGGTACCTCGGGTTCGCATCTTGCATCCCACACTACTACTTGATGTTGAGAGCAAACTTCAAGAGTAGGTACCTACAGGAAAAAAGATGGAGACAGGACTCAACAGGTAGCCCCGAGTAAAGATGTTTATGATTTACGATACCTATTTCTATTGGCAATGACAAAGGGTTTTTTTTTTGTGTATGGGGAATCATCAAATGACCCCTCCCGCTCTGGGTGGAGCGGAAGGTAATGACAAAGAGGATTACAGCAGTCTCTTGTTTTTGTGGTAATTTTTCATTATTTCTTGATGGAAAGGTAGATAACTGTTTTTGTTTCAGGAGTTCAGTTAGGTAGGTTGGTCTTTAAAGACTGGTCCATGAGTTGGGACAACATGATTCTTGGAAAAGATTAATAGTTACAATGCAGGGGTAGGTACAGACGCCAGCACATCAAGCTACCCGAAACTGTAAAATTTTCCCAATCAACTTTGAACTAAATGCTTTAGCGATAAAGTTGAAAATCTATCAAAGAAATTTGACAGATTCGGGTAGCTTGATGTGCTGGCGTCTGTACATTTAGCCTAAAGATTTAAGAAGAAAAGTTCGAGATATGTATACTTCCCATGTTACTAGCATTTATAGTTATCCCTGCGTGATGTAAAATACAGTCAGGGAAACTAATTTTTATCAAATTGACAGACGACTTCAACCAGCCTTGTTATAGTCTTTTCATACAGCTGTCATGACATAATGATCAGTATGACAGTTATGATGAAATCATAACTGTCATGCTTTTCACATTCCTACGGGAAATTGAAGTTGGTAGTCACTTTATTAAACAATTTCCTTGACTTTACGAAGCAAACCTAGTTATATCTAATTTTCTCTTTCACAACCGACAAAACTTTAAAATTAAAGTGATCTGGCGTCGACATGCAATAAACTATACGACTTTATTACTTTAGGTACTTGTTTCCATAGAGGGACCGGTGGTTAAATAATAACAGCCGCACAGGTCGATCGATCAGGTTAAGCTACGCTTGCCGCGGTTGGTCAGTGGATGGGTGACCATCTTTACATACCGAGACCCCTCCGTGCCTCGGAAAGCACGCTAAGCCGTTGGTCCCGGCTGTCATTCGTGGATTTTTGACAGTCGTTACGGGTAGTCAGAAGCCCGAAGGTCTGACAACCAGTCTTACCAAGGGATATCGTATTACCCAGTAACTGGGTTGTGGAAGTCAGACAGGCAGCCGCTCCATGTAAAATACTGGTATTCACCTGCATCCGTTTAGACTGGAAGCCGACCCTAACAAGTAGGGAAAAGGCTAGGCATATGATGACTTGTTTCCATAGCCTCGTTGGTTTAGTGGTTGCAAGGGTTGCAAGTTCTTCTGCTGAGCAAGAGGGTTCGATGCCTAGATCAGGCAAAGTGTTATTAGGTTTTTACATCCAGAATTTCTCAGTAGCAGCCCTGACTCTGGGTTTGTGCCCGGTTGATGGCAATAGGCTCGCCCCCTATTACATGAGACTTAAAGGAAACCGGTGAAGTGTGAGAGTACTAGGTATAGGTACACCTCTGCCCTACCCTTTGACCGAATGCAGGCGTGATGTACTCATTCTCAATAAATACCAAAGTCGTTAACGTGCCGTCGTCGTCACATGTAAGTCCTAACACAGAAATGCTAATAGATCGCCATTTAAAACTCCGCCTACAAAATATAAGTGCAGCAAATATATTTTTGCATTCCACTTATTGAACTGGCTTTGAACTTGAGTCTCTGGAATACCTTTTAAATATCTTAGCGAGATGATAATTATTATTGGTTATTTTTTAAGTATAGTTCTGGATACCGACGAACTGAGCTATGTAGAGATCCTCAGAAAAATTAAATCTCTTTAAAGTGAGAGTGTACAGGCTTCTTCTGGATAAGCTCGCTCCATCGTCGACTTTGTCTCTGTCACCTTTGACCTAGACTAGAGTCGAGAGCAAGTCCATTCCAAATAAAAAAAAAAACAGAAAAATAACATAAATATAGCTTTTAATTAAAAAAAAAATATTATCATAACAGCAACATACACGACATCTCAAGTACATAGGGAGGTATTTAAATTACATTGAAAAAAAAAAAACATGTAAACTAAAAAGACTCACTCGAGCGTGAATAAAAAAAAAGATCATCTTTCTTTTACAAAAAGAAAGATGATCAATCACAGTAAAGAAAACAGCTACTTTATTGATATTTCCTATTCGAATGTATTTTAAAAGGTTATGAAAGGTAAAATTTAAAGGATTTTATTTCTGAAATATTACGAGTATGCTGTCTGTAATACTAAATTTTTAAGTGAAGTTTAGTCTGAAGTCCGGAATAGTCTTTTAAGAGTCCATTTTACAAAGTCAATGCAGCTAGCTTTAAGCTGATGTGTTAGTTATAAGCTGTAGCGGTACTGGCAACAATTAAATAAGTCATTGCGTTTTTTTATCAACATTGATATGGCAAATACCTAACTTTTTAGTATTCTATTCTATTCTTTTTTTTTAAAGCAGTGGTAGCCCAGTGGTAACAGCCCCGAATTACGAGTTTTATGTCGTAGGTTCGAATCCAGGCAGGCTCTTTACTTTGTGTCAATTATTTCATTACCACTGCAGAGTAAATAATAATAATTTGTTTTTGTCTGCAATAATTTGTTTTGAGAGCAAAACGGTGAAGGAATACATCGTGAGGAAACCGGCATGTCCTAGAACCAAAAATTCGAAGACATGTGACATCAACCAACCCACACTGGGCCCGTGTGGTAGATTACAGCAGTGGGCTGTAATCTACCACACGGGCCCTTTTGAAGAGAGGAGGCCAGTGTCCCAGGAGTGGGAACATTATAGGCTGATTATGAACACAATAATTATGCAACACACAGCTAAAGTTTTATAGCATCTTTGATGTAATTTAAAGTTTATCAAAGCCTATATATATTATAAAGAATGAAATCACGAACCCGTCTTGAGTAAGCTTGGTAATCATTGGTCATGCCTTCTCTATATGAGAAGAGGTCTTTGCCCTGCAGTTACACAATGATAGGCTGGTATTTTTTGGTGAAATGTGGTTGTATTACAAGTCTACCTTTGCCTGACCATTTGTGACAGGCGTGATGTTAAGTTATTTTGTTATTTTTTTCGAAGTCCATAATTATCTAAGATTGAAACTACAAATATCTATTAAAGTCGCTACCGCTTATAACACGAACCATAGTCAACAGCAGCGGAGTAACAGCGGCCATAAAAACATGCATTTACAACGTAAATACAGAAAATAGGATGCCTGCGCAATACTCGCCATTCTCATTCATACCGCTGAAATATTACATTTTAAATGTATCTACAGTCTGCGAGTTTTAAAAAGTTGACGGTAATAATAGTTATACGGTTGCTAATGGGCAGGTTTGAAACTTGATCTTTTGTTGGTGATGAACATGGCGACTGAGATCACCAATCCGTCAAAGGGTGGTGATTTCTAGTAACAACACCGGTTTTTCATGAGTACAGGCCCTTGCAAACAATAGTTGATAATTTATGATGTGCAGACTAAAGGTTTTTGACACTTGTTATTGGTAAGTAGAAGCCCGAAAGTCTAACAATCATTCTTACCGGCAGCGACAGCCTATCTGACCTTCACAACCCAGTTACTGGGTAACATTGCTTCGTATTATGTTACCCAGTAACTGAGTTGTGAAGTTCAGGTAGGCAGCTGCTTTGTAAAATTTTGGTATTCAACTGAATCCAGTTAGATTGAACGTAGTTAGGAAAGGGCACCTGATGAGGCTGATTAGGTAGACCGATGACCTGGTCAAGTTTGCGGGAATGAATGCTGGTAGCGGAGGATCAGTTTTTGTAATAGTGGAGGAGGTTTTTATCCAGCAGTGAACGTCTTTCGGTTAATATATGCGATACTTACGATGATAAGGAAGAGTCATCATCTGCCAAGCCTTTTCCCAACTATGTTAGGGTCGGGTTCCAGTCTAACCAGATGTAGCTGAGTACCAGTATTTTACCGTAACGACTGTCAAAGATCCACGAATGACAGCCGGGACCAACGGTTTAACGTGCTTTCCGAGGCACGGAGGCACTTTAGGAAGCTTTATGAAGTCTGGAATAGCAAAGTTGTCTTTTTAGAATCCGTTCTGAAAATTGGCTTTTAGAATTAAGTAATTAAACGAGCGTTCAACATGTAGTTCATACACTACCTCACGATCCGATGAAAATCAGCACCTCAATTTCCGAAGCCGCGTTCACAAACTCCAGATTTCTAGCTCCACGCCTCAACAATATTATTATTGTAACAAAGTAAAAGCCTCCCTACACGAAACCCAACAAATCTCAAGTCTATGTTATCTCTATTCATTCCTAACAATAGGAACAGTCTCAGACGTAGCCGTTTCTCAGCATAACATTAGCTATTTATGATTGCTTATCTAGACTAACGGTCCAGCCAGTCTGCGGTTCAGCCTAGAAACGTAACTTGGGCCTTGATTTAGACATATAACTTTATGGGAGTAGGTAAAAATAACAGTTTTTGATTGGGATTATTGGCAACTGGGATTACGTTTTTTGGAGTAGCTTGAATGTAATTATTCCACAACAAGGTGCTATAATGTTGATGGAAAGTTCTGATTCTCGTCTCAATATTAAGTACTTATAAAATATCCAATCAAGTAATTAATGTTCTTACCTTTAAGTAAGCACCACGCTTTATTTTAATGAGAGCTAAAGAAAACCAAAGGTGTTAGTCTATGGTCAGCATTGACAGTCTGTTTCTCCTAATGCTTTAAAATGGCTTCATATTCAGAGGGGTAATTCTCGTAATTTTATGAACGTTCACAGTCTGATCTCAGTCTCAATCTGTCAAAAATGCCTCTAATTTTCCTAAATTTTGACAAGTTTTTGACATTTGTTTGTCGCCGAGATGAGACTGCGACTAGATTTTGAACGTTTTAAATTACGAGAATTGGCCTGCAGGTCTTAATCAAAACATTACATTGATCTAACCAACAAATACTAACTGCTGTGTCCCATTAAAAAAATATTGTCCAGAAAAGTGAACCAGCCCATCTTCACCCCTGTTAATCCCTTTTAAACCCACTACCATAAAGCAACACATACACGACAATTCGTAAGTGGTTGGCACACAGGACTGTGGACACAAAGAGAGGTAACACGCGAAAAATTCCGCTATAATCCAGTTTAAATAACCGGCGTTGTATCGAAAACGAAACGAGGGGACGATGTGTATGTTGTGGGGTGTGAGGTTCCGTAGAAGGTATTATTTATCGGAAATATGTGTCATTTAACTTGTTTAACGTTGGACGAAAGAATATGGTTGCTTTTTTATTCTAAATTAGGCTGTTTCTTCCATATTTATATCACCATACCGTTGGGATGAATTTCGAATTAAACACCAACTGTAGTTTTACTGACCGAATACTTTGCTTTTGCAGGTAAACCTATATATCGCATTGAACTGTGAATGACTGTTGATGATAATGAGAACACAAGTACAATTATTCAGACTAATATAAATTAAATTATCTAATCTGTAAATAGCATATCGGAATCACTTTTAAACGTCATATACAAAAAAGTAAAAGTAAACAGTCTACCAACTCCCGGGTCATGAGAACTTAATCGGTTCAATCACCGTTCTATTCTCTGTTTCAAGATTTGACATTAGATAAGAATAATACTATTAGAACCCAGAAGCTATCATTGTTACCATTTCATTTCCATTTACCAAAGTCTCACTCGGTAAACCTATACTGACAACTTATCTCCAAACGCCATTTTGAACCGCCACACCTCATCGAACGTGACTGCAGAACCCTAAACCAAAAAAAGAAACCTCAAAAATCTCGATAAGACCCGCGTGGGGCGGTGACAACAGCAAGTAAACAAAAATAATACAAAAAAAGCCTATACTTGGACCTCAGAGGTGTCGTTGGGACCTTGTCGCCTTATCTCTACTCGGACCCAGATCGATCAACCTACCTTTGAGGAAATTTTAAAAATTCAACAATGAGGTGTGTAAAGTTTGATTGAGAAAGTCAGTGTTATTAAAATGTGTTTATTATTATCTTGAAGGTACAAAGAATAATAATAATGTAGATGCGACGTGTCCTGTTTGAGGTCTTTGGCAGGCAGCCAATGAATTCGACGAAATAGGTCTGCTGAGTGAATGTTGAGCCGTCTGCTTCCAGGTTGGGTTAAATGAAATCGAAATTAGAATACAGTAGATGATTAAATCATGAAATCACAAAGAAAAGTGGACGAGAAAATTATAATGCCCAATTATACGTTTTGTGGTATCATAAATATCACATTTATATTCCGCATCAAAAATGACAATAACTCTCCAAAAAAAAAAACAATGAAAACGCAACTGTTCCCATACCATTACACTTCACATAGTTTTCATAATAAAGCGCTAAATTTTAATTAAAAATCACTTGCGCCCGCGACGCGCGCGCAAAAAACGGCGAGGATCAAGGTCCGAGGATGCCCGAACGTCGACGATGTTACCCGAACACTCGTCCGCCATTACGCGTAATTACTCAATCGCCGAAACGTGGAATGCTTTCGGCCAACTTTGAATGCGATGGGTTTTGTGTTTAACGCCTTATACGGCCAAGAGATTATACTTGAATCATTGATAATGCGAAAATTGGGATTTCGTTGCGATGTCGTTAACGGTTGGGAAGGATGGTGTGAGGATATTTGGATGAACATTTATACCTTTTTATGCTCATCTGCCTAATAAAGGTGACCAAAGAGATCGTCAAAGGCAATATAAACGAAATATTTTAAATTTTGGTGACAATGCACACTGCTCTGAGAGTAAAAACATCAAATATGTAGTAAATGGCAGCGTAAGCCGAGAAAACAAAAGCAATATCTACCAATAGCAAAAGGCTACGTGTGAAAATAATGGTAGCTATAAACCTAGTATTAAAAACTACTCCAGCTAATATTGCAAATAACTTAACTTCAAAGATCTTTACTCATTGATAAGTAAGCAGCATAATAAGAACTTTAAATACTATGCAGATTGCAGACCTTATTACTACTATAGCAATGACTTTGCATGGAATGTAGGCTTCCAAATGCCAAACAAAATTAACCAACCAACAGCAGAATTCCGAGTTTGTGTCAAAATTACATACAATTTGCAGTAACAACGTATTATTAGGGAGCTCTGTTGAGTCGTTGACAAGTGTTCCGCTGGAAACTCCTGATATCATCAAATGTATGGTAATTTATGCAGTTCTTAATTACTTAACCGCTGTTAGACTCAAATTTTATTGTAGATATGATACCATCGGAGCAAGGCTGAGTGGCTGTTGTGCTTCGTCATGATCTTGGTTTAATAACTGTGCAGCTAGACGTAGGTTTGATGAAAAGCAATTAGGGTAAGATAGTTTTCGATGATTCGGTCGTAAATTATATTGAAGATATAAAGTACCTAATGTTTATTTAATAACAAAACTGTTAAGCATAACTTCGCGGAAGAGTTAAATGCACGTTTCTAGAAGTTGAATCTCAAAAATATGACAAATTTTAAGAGAAAAGAAAATAATACTGATCCCTACAGAGTCCAAACCAGAAACCACAAAGACACTGAATAAAAATTATCCGCTTATTCATATAAATAAGCATTTTATCAATGGCACCATACAACACAGGGTTGACTGTGACAAATCGCGCAAATCGAAGTGCCTTTGTAACTGGTTATTAGAATTTATCAAAACCAATGTTACTGACGTAAACCATAGTTAAACGTCGGGTTAAAAAATGAGCCAGGAAAATTGTGCAATCGAACACTGTTATTGAATTATGATTCATGCCTGTGAATGTTATTAATTTTAGTTGTAACTTTAAAGAGGCTTTTCCGTTATGAAGAGGAGTCCAGGAAACGTCTCTTTGGGTGTATCATTTTCAATTATGGGTAGTTTTTAATTATCAGTGCTGTCAGAATCAAAAGGTAGTGCAGGATTTTCAGATGTTACTACAGTATCTAAACTTATAACATTATAAAGAGAAAATACTTGATTTTTTGTATGTTTGTTTGTTGCGTTTTCACGCTGAACGGATTTGGATAAACATTTGACAAATGGATAGACCATGACCTGGAGAAGGACATAGGCTACTTTTCATCCTGAATCGCAGATGAAGTCTCGGGTATCAGCTAGTATTTTATATTCGTCACAAAACTGTGAATGAAAGAGACGCATATTATTGCGAACGCTTGTTGCCATTCGACTTGTAGTGTTAAATTATTAAAATGATTTTAGGTTTCTAGTTTAATTCGAGAAATGAAAGATCATACAATTGGTACTATGACCGATCTTCTTTCATTAAAATTTTTGGTGGAAAAATACCAAAATCAGTCTTCTACTAAACTTCATTATCACCATCATCATCATTCAACCCGGAATGACCCACTGTAGGGTAAAGGCCTTCCAATTCTTCTGCCACACTTCCCGGTTCCGTGTTTTAACTACTAAACTTGTTGGTTAAAATGAATATCACAATAGCTTCGTTCATAGACTTTCAACAAGTCTCAAAAACACACCACCTTCAGAGCACACAAAAGGAAGTTCTAAACAACTAACATTAATACCGGGAACACACTATAATTTACTTCGTAAGTACTGCAGTATAATTGAAACGGCTTTCTGGCCATAATTCTGTTGGTCCAGTCTAGCTGTCATCGAACGAGCGTCGCATAATCCCTTGAAACCAGTAGTGAAGGGAAATAGTAATATCTCGTCTGTTTTAATTGCACATTATTTGATTAGAGGGAAATGTTTTCGTTGGTTAGATGATAATAGTGATGTATAATGAAGTGAATGTTTATTGGGACGACGTATGGTTGCTTGGTGGTGGTATAATTGAATAGTGAATTCTTTAATGTTTTTTTTTGAGCTAACATTGTAATAAATGCAACATTTTAATTAGTATTATAAAGAAAAAAGATTAGATTTTTTGTAGGTATGTGTGTTCGTTATGCTTTAGCGTTAAAACTGGGTGAAATTTGGCACATGGGTAGACTATGACCTGGAGAAGGATATAAGCTACTTTTCACCCTGAATCGCAGACGAAGTCGCGGGCAACAACTAGTTTTAAATACTTTTGCCTGAGTAAAATGTGTACGATATTCTTAAATTTATTGACGTCATTAATGAGCAAATGACAAAAATGATTAATTAGCTATTCACACCTGCAATATATGTGCGAGTCAATTAAGAAAATAATGAAGGTATAATATATGTATCAGATACAATAAGTACTATTACTATTCTAGACTATACATCTGTTATTGAGGACGTTAAAGACGGGTATACTCGCTAGGACAGAGCAGGAAGTAAGGCCAAGTCCAGACGATTTTTTTTTTAATTCGCGTATTGTTCAACAGTTTTAATATCATTTTTATTTGACTCGCAGATCAAATCAGCGTAGAAACTAATTACTTTTGATGCACACAATAAAATTATAGTGGCCATCTCGTTCGCAGTATATTTTTTGAATGCAATGCAATTAAATATATACCTTCTCTTGATGGCATAAAGTGTGAACTTGCTTGCGGAAAACAAAGACTGGATGGTAGAGGGGTGGGCAGTGATTGTAGCAAAGATAGCGATATTTATGTAGATTTGTAAGTGTCGATTTAATCTGGGACAGGTGTTAATGGGTCTTTTCATTTTAATTGAAAATAGATTTACTATTGCGAAACTGGGTAAGCTTTTATTTAAATACCAGCTTAATTCGTTTTAATGTTCAAATATGCACGGCTAACTCTAATAAATAGTTTAGTAAGAAGTGCTAAATTCCTGATGCCAATATAAGAGACTGACTATAAAATTTTAATGAAGACGAAAATGATTAACTTTAAGCAATCTTACAAGAGACTTAAACGTCTTATGATACCGAATATAACGCTAAAACAAATAATCGAAATAAAAACCCGTAAATCGATTCTCTTTATCGATTCATCCTCTCACTACAAACTCGTGTCTCATCACTACGCTACCCGTTCTTACAGAGAATGCGCGGGCGTGACGAAGTCTCTATCTGCCAATAATCTAAACTGAATAACTAGTACCTCCACTCGGATGCGCTCGCTATTGATCTCTGTCTTCATATAACTGGAACGTCCTCCCACAGTGGATTGTATTTCGTTTTTATTTTCACACTTATGTTTTATGAGATGTACAGGGGTGTTGGTAGATGGTTCAGCTGATTTTGTTTGGCTGTCTGTGTTTTTTTTTGATTCTCTCACTGTCAAATTCCGATATAATTTTGGCTCATATAGTCACTCCTTGTTAACATGTACCTTAAAAGTACTTCTAGATATTATATCTTGGTGTTCTTTAAAATTATTCGTAAGAAAAGCTCCGTTAAGCCCCACGATTAATTTAACAAAATGACTAGTACAATCGTGATTGCATTTTCAGTTTATGATATCATACTTTTCAATTAACCAGATATTCCCATCGGTTAGTCGAAAATAACATAGAATTATATTCATTCAAATATTTCTGAGCAATTGAATTATCTGACCTCGTATAAACTCTGGTTCACGATCGCACGAGGAAACGTTCACAAAATACCCTAATTACCTCATAATGACGTCAAATTACAGTACTCAATCATTTAAACTATCTTAAATGGCAGTTGTTATGCAAATTGAATATCAAAATTGTAAGTAGCAATGGTGGCACATTTGAGAAATACCGTTCGATAGATTTTTTTTAGATATGGTTCTGTGTTATTTTTTGGCTTTGTGGCTGTAGATTTATTGGCTTACTATTAGCTTTTATTGCTTTGTGTGGATTTATTGATGTTATTTTATTAGTTTTGTTTACTATACTATTAATGCTGTTCTTTCCATAAAATAAATTATAGAGGATCTATACACAGTACCCAATGTTTCGAAACACAATAAAATTCCAGTCTCTGTCTAAATATAAGAAAAAAAAAATGAATAGGATTAATTTAATTGAGTTACCTTTCTCTGAATGTTATATTTCCTTTATTGCGTATGATGTGGTCTCCAATAAGTGAAGAAGTACACTAGGACTAATGCTTAGAAACCGAATTCTAAGAATGATTGATATCATCCTCTGCCTAACCTTTTCCCAACTATAGTTGGCTTCCAGTCAACCGAATGCAGCTGAATACAAGTATTTTACATGGAGCGACTGCCTCTCTGACCTCCATAACCCAGTTAGGTACTGGGTAATGCGATACCCCATGGTAAGACAGGTTGTCAGACTTTCGTGCATCGGCTTTCGGGCTTCTGACCACTCGTAACGACAGTCAAAGATACACGAATGACAGCCGGGACCAGAGGCTTAATGTGCTTTCCGAGGCACGGAGAGTCTCGGTATGTAAAGATGGTCACCCATCCACAGACTAACCGCGGCAAGTGAAGCTTATCCTGATCGATCAACCTGAGCGGCTGTTATATTATTTAGCCACGGGTCCCTCGTAGGTCTAAGAATGATTAACAGTTCAACACAAAATGTAATCTTAGTTCCATCAAACATCTGACTGACCACTGTAAGTGCAGGAAAAAAAGCGCTTTACATCAAAATGGAATTAAATCAACTCTCAATTACAAAAAAAAAAAACTCATCGCCTGTCATTATTTCTTGTACTTGTTCAAACATATCCTGTAGTAATTGTTTAAGTAATTGCACGTTGTAATGTTGATTACATCAATAGGGGCTCTTTATTTTCATGTTATTTTATCGTGGGAAATGCATTATTTTGATCTGTAGGTAGATATGCTTGATAATACTGTTGAAACGACTTTTTGATTTAGTCAAAATTCTAAAACAAGGTGAATGATGATTAAAATGAAAATAGCAAAATATTCTTATTTCGTATCAAGCATAGTACAATGTAGGTTGGTACTACAGGAAACTAATATTATTAGTGTTTTTAGAAATATAGAAAACTTATAGCCTACAAAATATCTTACTAGACATCGTGTGGGTCCAGTTGACCAAAGAGTTTTTTTTTTTACGGATGGGAAATCATCTAATGACTCCTCCCGCTCTGGGTGGAGCGGAAGGGAGTGTCAGACTCTTACTGACTAAAACCTACCCGTGTTCCTTCCATAGCCCTTTATGTTCGGGCAGCGGTAACCCTTTCGGACAATCCCGCTACCAAAGACTCAAACAGCTGGCTGTCTTAATAAGATTTGTAGGTTATACTTTTTCAAATTCGAGAGCTTGGAGGAGCTCGTGGCTAAATAATAACAGCCGCACAGGCCGATCGACCAGGTTTAGCTACGCTTGCCGCGGTTGGTCTGTGGATGGGTGACCATCTTTACGTACCGAGATCCCTCCGTACCCTCGGAAAGCACGTTAAGCCGTTGGTCCCGGCTGTCATTCGTAGATCTATGGCAGTCGTTACGGATAGTCAGAAGCCCGAAAGTCTGACAACTAGTCTTACCAAGGGGTATCGTATTACCCACTAACTGGGTTGTGGAGGTCAGATAGGCAGTCGCTCCATGTAAAATACTGGTATTCAGCTGCATCCGGTTAGACTGGAAGGTGACACTAACATAGTTGGGAAAAGGATGATGATGATTTTTCTAATTAGAGAGCCAGCTGTAATGTCTAACTAGATATTTTTTTAACAAACTAACCAGCTGTGGAACGCAGTAATTATAAATGCCATGATTGCGCGAACTATATCATCAATGTATTTTATCTTCAAGATCTCTATACACTATAAAAGTCCCGGAAGCTAGGTACTAAACACTTCCAAAGACAGCTTTCAAAAACCCTATGAACCAGACAACTATGTATTTTAATACTCTATAACCGCCGCGTTTACTTAATGTCATATGAACTATTAAAAAGACCTGGCTGTTTCCATAGTTTCTGTCCAATCACCGCAACAATCTAGATTTTCTAAAGAAACCTTAGTTGATTCAAAGTTGGTTTTTAATTACCTAGGTTAAATAAGCCCATCTCTATTCAAAACTAGTTTCATGCAATGTCTCTAATGTTTAGAAGTTATCAAAGTACTGATTTCAAAGATAAAGAGAAAATTACCTAGAGGGAACGGAATATTTTCTCACAGGCGAAAGGAGAAATATTGTGCTTATAACCTCGCGATTTGAAAGTTTACTAAATTAATGTTTATGAATTATGTAATCTTACAAATATGTGCGAGATCATCATAGCAAGATTTACGCCCATAAATTAACAAAAATATGACTTACAATATTTTCTCTAAAAAGAGCAGTGGTGGCCCAGTGGTAACGGCCGCGACTTACGAGTTGTAGGTCGTAGGTTCGAACCCGGACAGGCGCTTTACTTTGAGTAAATTATTTCACCACCACTGCTCTCAAAACGATGAAGGAAAACATCGTGAGGAAACCGACATGTCCTAGATCCACAAATTCTTCATGTCTTCACATGTGACATCTACCATCCCGCACCGGGCCCGAGTGGTGGATTACGGCACACACAGAGAGGAGGCTGTGTCCTTGCAGTGGGAACGTTATAGGCTGATTATGTTACAATATTTTCTCACACTAGATTAATTTGAAACACGTAATACTTCTAATTAATACGTTATCCAATCTCCATATGTCAAAAAACTTAATAAATATTAGCGTATCACGCTTTTAAACACCCACTGGCAAATCTCATTACCCCACATTCAGTGGATCAACAAATAGTAAGACACGCCCACCGTCGTCACTACCAGTTCTAATTAGCACAAAGAATAAATAAAACGCATATTGATAAGGCTGACAGAAAACGAGGCGAGAACTTGACTGTCAATATCCACACCTTTAAATCATAGTTTTATCTATTTCTTTTCATGCAACGGTTTTTATTTTGACCCATTGTGATAAAATTCACACTCATTTTGAGAAGTGCTCATTTTGAGAAGTGCGCATTTTGAGAAGTGCACATTTTGAGAAGTGCTCATTTTGAGGAAGTGCGCATTTTGAGAAGTGCACATTTCGAGAAGTGCTCATTTTGAGAAGTGCGCATTTTGAGAAGTGCACATTTTGAGAAATGCTTTTTTGAGAAATGCACATTTTGCGAAGTTCACATTTTGAGAAATGCACATTTTGTACAGACGCCAGCACATCAAGCTACCAGAAACTGTCAAACTTTCCCAATCATCTTTGAATCATATGCTTAAGCGATAAAGTTGAAAGTCTATTAAAGAAAATTGACAGAATTTTGAGTCAAACTAAAAATTTGGTATAGAGGTAGCTGACACCCTGGATTAATATATAGGCTACTTTTTATCCCGATATTCCCACGGGATCGACACTTATGCGGGTGAAACCGCGGGTCGTAGCTAGTAATATTATAAACGCGAAAGTTTATGAGGATGGATGGATGTTTGTTACTCTTTCACGCAAAAACTACTGAACGGATTTGGATGAAATTTGGCACACAGATGGTTTATAACCAGGATTAACACATAGGATACTTTTTATATTCCCGCGGGATCAAAACTTATGCGGGTGAAACCGTGGGGCGCAGCTAGTCGTTGATATATTTCATCAGTTATCAAAAAAACAATCAGCTGTTATATAAAAGTGCAATACCTACGCGGCCATTGGATTACTAGCATGTCGTCAGAAACGCAAGTGGTCAAATAATATTATATGAAGCCGCAATTTTTTTTTAATAACCTTATACGATGCCACCCGGTATGTACCTACCTCTGAAGTCATTGCAATTTCTGTGCTCGTCAATTATAACGTTATCGTTATAAAAGCAGTAATTCACACCCAGGACTTCACAACAAGACCAGATAAATAAGGCACTGAAATCAATCTATCTAAAATGGCCACATAAAGCTAGAGTTTATTAGCAATAATTGTGCCCTTAAGTATAATAGAAATAGACGCATTTAAACTGTTAGAACTTACAACATTCGCACTTCAGGCTCCTATCTGCACTATCATTTACAACCATTTTCTATCATGAATCATTAAAAATACTCTATTAAGACCAGATCATTTACTAGTATATTTTGAACCAGGCTAATTCCCAACTGCCTCAATCAGGAGCCCAGAGTAAACTGGTTTCCTCATACCATTTTATATAGCAAACTATATTTCACACCTACAGGACGGATGCAAACCGTATCTAGAACACCCATTGAATATTAAACTTTATACGTGCTAGATAAAGTTTAAAATAGATTGCAGATAGACGACAACATGTGATTTCATGAGGCGATAGTATTGTGGAAATTGACTTTTATGAGGCTGAAGATAAGGTTGAATGTTTTGAGTTCGGAATGCAGGTTGGTCCTATCTTTATGTCAATTTCTGAAAGAGACCCAATATTAATTGTTGGTCATTATTTCGTAGTGTAGAAAGCGGTGAGTCGGTAGGAAGTTGGTCGCCCTCGCATTAGGTATAGGGTCGCAACGCTTTAGAGATATTTGTGACTTGTATAGTGAAGCTTACTTATTATAGACATTTGTAACACTATGTGAGAAAGTGTTGGAGAAATCGTAAATAATGGAAACTATTTTCTGAACAATATTATAAATGGCTGGTGGAAGAACTGGAAGGATGACATTAAAGACGTTAGTAGAAGCGATCGAAACTGAACTGTGCTAGCAAATAAGGAAATAAAAGTCGATGGAAATTATTTTGATAATAACAACAATGTTAAAAATTGTTTGAAAGAAAAAGCTCGTGTTTGGCTTAACATTGATACTGATAAACATGGCATGCATAATAATGACCCACTTCAGGTCCGGCCGAGCTAAATTTGCCAAAAATGTAAACAACAATGTCCGCTCGAAATTGAATAAAATCGATATATAAGAACATTAGCGCGGCCAGACCTTACGTGTGAACATTATTAGGACATCAATAGACATGAAAACAAAACCATAACAAAATTAAAATTACTGTTTCAGGAAGCACAAAAGAAAAGACTAGTACACGCTTATTTTCTAATCATGAGGAACAATTAAACAAATTGTGTCAGTAGCGCACGCCAGAGTTCAATTTCCGACTTATTACGGTTTAAGAACAGTAAATCTTAAAGAACATTACCATTCGTATTCGTGGTTTTAATTAAGACCAGCGTTCGCTTAAGATAGAAATTTCTACTACCCTCACCGTATTTCTAATTCTACGGGTGGTTCTCAGTGTCATGTTGGATGACGTTTATCGTCTTCATAGCTGTTTTAATGTTCGTCTGATTGACTTTTAGTCTGGCTACCGTTCCGTTTATTGACTTGTCCTCCTAAAATTGAGCATGTTTTACAGTAATTATTATTTCAACATGATTATGACTGCTACTGCAGTCTTAATGTTAGTGATCTTAAATTATGTTTGTATATTTTTGTTTGTCTCATGTTAAAACGGCTGAGAACGGATTCGGATGAAATTTGGCACATGGGTAGACCGTGACCTGAATTAGAACAATTTTTACCCTGATATTCCTACGGGATCGAAACTTATGCGGGTGAAATCGCGAGGCGCAGATAGTTACACTTTACATATGATTACTAATTCATTCTTTTCTGCATTTGGGATTTCATTAACATCGCTCTCATTAACGTCTTAAGGATTTAGAGAAATACCTTTATTCGGAACTACGTTACCCATGGCCACCTTATTCAAAGTACCCATTAACGCTTTGTACTGTTAAGACATAATTGTCAATGGTTAATAGCCACCATATGTTAGACTTTCTCTCCTACACTGTCCTGTAACGTTGCTTCGGATCCTAAGATAAAGGCACGTTGTGGTCTGAGTGTAGACGGGGCTAGTGCTATACCAGTTTGGTTAGGTAACGTATTTCGTACTGTTTCGAATCACTAGTGAAATGAGGTGTTAAAAGATTATCTGTGAACAATTTGTAAAACTTTATTATGGATCTTTCTTAAATTTCGAATCATCCTTTACAAGATATAAAATATAGATTACTTTACATATACCAATGCACAGTATGTAAATACAGACGCCTTTTTAGGAAGTATCCTTATACTTGGTTGTAAACCAGCATATCCAAACCAGTGTCCTTGCAACATTAATCCTGGACGAAACATGTAAATTGTAAAAACCTTTCCGATGTCCTACCATAAAATTCCATTGCCAGCCAGACATTGAGTAGCGTCTGAAGGCGACTCTATTCATAAATCGGTCCACAATCTCCTTTTATATGTAAAACAGATGTTTCAGAATCTACACGAACTTGGGGACGTATTTCTACGCAATTTTTATGCGCCGTCAGACTAAGTTTACGCGTGGGGCCGAGATGAAGGACCCAGCTTTTGCAAAAAGTCGCACTTGAATGTTCACGCTTAAAATCGTTAAAGGGTTTAATAAAATTGCGGTTCTAATAAGAAATTATGAGATATAATCAAGGTTTTATGAAATGACGTTATTTATTGGTAGGTTACAAGATTGTCATAAAATTGTTTCTCACTAATATATACTACTAGACGCAGTAGCGGTTAGATAAATAACGTTTTTCTTAGAAAACCATATCGGCATACAAGTATTCATATACTTAGATGCAAATTTTACTAACATACTTGCTATGTTGTATGAAACAGCTCACATAAAGTAATAAGCACTTAATATGGTTTAAGCTCATTAAATAGCAATTTAATTACGTTTACTTCTTAACTGTCACATTTACGATTATTAGTTTAAACATTAACTATGAAAATAAACTTTGTGTGATCATTATAAGCTTTTAGTGATATTAAGCAAATAAAACTTTTGATGCATAAGCACCTGTATTATGTGGTAATATTTTTATACCTATAAACGTTAAAGAAAAAAAGACCAAACAAAGTATTTTAATATTTATTCTGCTTGGAGCATCATTTGTTTTGATTATACAGTCCTAATTTCATGGTGGATATTAAAATTTTTACTTTATTTTTTTAAGTTTTGACAAATTGCAAATAAAATTATTCTCATATGATTCGTATACAAGGTGGAGACGATGTCAAAGTCAAAGTCAAATCATTTATTTCAAATAGGCACACTAAAGGCACTTTTGAACGTCAAAAATTATAATAAAACGGAATTGATTCTAGTCGCCCTTTCCAAAAGGTAGTTTTCGTATGGAGAAGAATGGGCAAGAAACTCCACCGTTACTCTTTTAATGATGATAAATTAAACTGCATAAATCTAATAACGTTCTCAGTCTGCATCCAAAAATTCAATCTAATACATCCGATAGTTTAGTCACTACTATAGCTAGTCAAAGATTGCCAAAATCCATAGTCGGCCCATCGCTACTATTTAGTTTGTTTGAAAGAAAAACACTATTTCAATTTTAAGGTTTATGATTTATTTGATAGTTAGTAGATACTCGTATGCATTATTATCGCCAGTGTATATTGTCGTGTTGTCATCTCCACATTGTATATGAAAAAATGTTTTAAATTCTCAATTTTGCATTACCAAAATAACATTGAACACTCAAGAAATTATAGCAATAGCCAATACCTTGCCTTCCCATCAAAAATTACATCCGAAAAAACCAACCACAAGTAAAAGCTGGTTCAATATATTTCACATCAGACTAGCTTCACAAACCGCACCGCCAGTCCATATCTGTATGTAAATCCGACGACATTTTTGCTACTGCGCGTTTGCATCTAATATTTTACTGTTGCGCATCTTATTTATGCAGCCTATCTTGAATAAGACGTATCTGTCTATCCAGTACGGGTTTCGGTCACTAATGATGTGGGTCTCAACCCTTTTTTGCTGTGTCTAACTAAATAATGTGGACGTGCGCTGGGTTCTTGATTCTGCAACTATGTGTACGGGAAAATTTGATGCTGGGTTAGGTTCGTTGATGGCACTGATGTGGTCTTTAATTTGGTCATTGGTGGTCACTTTTCTCCCATACCTATTAACACTGTTATTTGAAAACATTGTAAAAGCCATTTTTTTTTTAAAGAGTATCCTTGTAATTTCTTGCCACCACTTCTCCATAGGAAATGTCCAATTGGAACCATACACGTAGCTTCTGAGGTTTCATAAGTGCCCATGTTGGTTTCAGTACAAAAAAATATTTTGATTTTGATTGATTTGTGTGTAGTTCTATGAAAACTGCTAGCTGTTCTGTTATCAAGAAAATGCAATCATGTCTGAAATCAAACAGAATTTCTTGTAGATTGCAAAATTTCCTTTGTTACTGTTAGAGTAGGTAGTGGTAGGTACTTTAACCTGAACCTGAAACTAAACAGGCGCTTTATCTTGTGAAAGTTATTTCATCACCACTGCTCTCCAAACGGTGAAGGAAAACATCGTAAGGAAACAGGTATGTCCTAAAATCAAAAATTCGAAGACATGTTACATCTACCAACTCGCACTAGGCCCGCGTAGTGGATTATGGCCCCACTCCTTCTCACAGAGAGGTCTGTATCCCAGCAGTGGGGATATTACAGGCTGATTATACTTAGATATGTTTAAACCCGATACCTACATTACAAAATCAAAATTACTACTTGATGCCTCTCTCTAACGTAAATACATACCAAACCGACAAATGCAATCCCAATATTAATTGCAACTTTATTACGACAAACCCAACTTCAGCAACAAAATTCTACAAGGATTAAATCCTTGCATGCCCCGCCTATACAACGCCCATACATACATAAATACAATACAAGTAGGTCACTGTATATGCCCCACACTGTACACCAATTAAACTGTTTCGAGCAAATAACTTCAATTAAAATGGCGTATTATAAATCAAAATTGGATTTCAATTAAGCATCCCAATGGTTTGGTGGCATTAATCATTGCAGCTAATAGAATGGCTTGGGTACCGTACTGAGCCACCTACGGTTGCGGCAGCTGGGATTTATGTTGCTGGATGTGGCTTATTTATATGTTGTTGGTGTTTGTTTATCGTGTGTGAAATTGTTACATTCACTTCCTGATAAAGGTGGTGGTGAAAGGCGTAGGTACAGAAATCAAAAATGATTTTAATTTAAATATTTTTTGTATAGTACATTCGCGAGCAGAGTCGTGTCTTAAAAATTTAACATTCAAAAGACAAGATTTTATCCGTTCTGTCAGTCAGTTGTCTTACTTATGGATGTTAAAAAATAAAACTTTAGTATCGAATTATAAATTTAGCTATATGCATGCAACGATAGCCGATCAAAGCAACGTCTATTACTCGTAACATTTTCCACGCATCACTTCTTTGACCAACATCTAATTTGACCCAGTCCCAATTCAACCACGCAACTCTTAGACCGATCCCATTTTAACCGCGCTCTTTTCAACTCGTCTTCTGCGCTTACCGCTTCCATTTATCTCTGCTCCATATTCATGGCGAACCAATTTAATAAAACATAACTGTATAATATTTGAACCGGATTTGAATCAATTAACACTTTCGTTAATGAAAATTTACTTTGTGTTCTTGAAATCTAATAACAGCATGTTAGCTGTTATTAGATCTTGTCTTGTATTAACCTTGGAAGGACTTTGAATAACATAATCGAAACTAGACGTTGTAATTACTATCTTTAGGTCTATAATAATCACGATAATAATAGTCTGGACTTGACAGTTTTGTTTTGGGGAGATTCATGAAAGGTGGGTTTAGAACGGACACACATAGAACAACATCAAGAGCAAGGGTATTATTTTCTTGATATTCTTGACTTTTTAGTATAGATAGACTAATAAAAGAATGCTCTGACACTGTACAAAAAGTTCAGTGGTTTGGTGAGCAGTGGTGGCCCAGTGGTAACAATCGCGACTTACGAGTTGTAGGTCGAAGGTTCGAACCCTGACAGGCTCTTAACTTTATGTAAATTATTTCATCAATACTGCTCCCGAAACGGTAAAAGAAAACATCGTGAGATAACCGGCATGTCCTAGAACCAAAAATTAGAAGACATGTACCAACCCGCACTGGGCCTGCGTGGAGAATGACGGCCCACTCCCTCTCACATAGAGACCTGTGTCCCAGCAGTGGGAACATAGATAGGGGTAAAAGATGCATTTATTTCCATTGGTTTAAAGTTTAAACCGACCTTGACGGGAGTCTTTAAAATTTTTCTCTTAGAAAAAGGCTACTGATTATGGATACCTATTTCTGAAATAGTCTTTCTTACAAATACGTTCAGTAGGAGGTATTTATTACTTTCATAATTTATGAGCCTGTAAACGTCTACTGTTTAGTGTAGGCTTCCCAATGACCGCTACCCTGCACTCACAGATGGAGAACGCTGGAACACAGTCTGTAGACAATCAAACGAACTCTTGTCGCTGTATACAATTTTGAGGTTGACTGTACAGGCGCCAGCACATCAAGCTACTTTGAACCTTATGCCTTAACAATAAAGTTGAAAATCTATTAAAGAAATTTGACAGATTGTAGTAGGTTGATGTGCTGGCGTCTGTACAATGAACAGTCCAAAGCAAAATAAAATTGGTGACAGTAAGTAAGTACTATTCGTACTCTGTTCTATCTAGTACTTTCTGTGCAAATAAAGAACTATTCTATTCTATTCTGTCCTATACCACGAACCTATTAATAAGACTTGTTTGCCGTCGACTTCCTCCATGTAGATTATATCCGACATCATATTACACGGTCTATTTTTGTATTCAATGTATCGCTGGCCTTATAAGGCTGTATCTACATCTAACACCACTGTCCTAGTTTCGCGAACTAACCTTCGGCGTTATTAATTTTCTGTACATCGTCCATTCTTCCGACTAGTGCGGGGAAAGGGTCGGTATTTTCCCGGGATTCATTGAGAACATCATACAGGGTTAAAAGTTTCTGGTTTATCGAAATGTGTTCTTATTTCATGCTAACTTTTTGCCTAGTAATTAATAGATATTTTCATATAGTGTCTAACAGCTCATGATATTTAAATCCCGCTCTATTATATTAGTCAATAATCGTATTGGCAAATTATGTATTTATCGTATGCGACGCACCTAAGACTATTAGAGTGGACATTGCATTCCGAAGTACATAATTACGTATCAATAAATTCAAAATAATTGTATGTATTGTAAAGGACCAAGCATACGTTGACTACGTAAGTGGTAGCCTACTAACCTCTTACAATGCAGTAGTCAGTACTAGTAGACAGTAGTACTAGTACAATAAAATTGACACATAAGGCATAACAATTGTGATCTCTAACCCGCCAAGTTACGACAGCATTCTTCGGCCGACTTCAAGCGATACACGCATCTAGCATTGATACTTGATACCAATTGACTGAGATCTGTGGCAATTGTATGGAAAACACATTGAGATGATGAAATTATTAATTACTTAGAATATTGTTGAGAGTCTACTATATACATCATCAAGACTACATTGCTTAATGTCTCAAACTCAAAGCATTTATTTCAATTAAACCATTTACAGGCACTTTTGAATTGTCAAGAAGTCGGTCAGTCAAAAATAAAATGAAGCTAGTTGCCCATTCCAAAACGTAGGTACCTATGGAGAAGAACGGGCAAGACTCCATGGACACTCTTTTAAATTATATTTATACAAAAATATTAGTTACATCATTAATGTTGAATTTATAATAATAATATGTGAAAACGATGTAAAAAAAAAGACTTATGCGTTAAAAGCGTCCAGAGTAGGTACAGCAAATAGTAAAAAAAATAAACAATGTGAAGAGTTGGCTTTTGCAGCGGCCGTTGTTAATCTAATTAAATTAGCTATTCTATTCTGGGCTAAACGTAGCTTGTTTAGCCCAGAATTTCTGATCCTGGAAACTGATAATACCTTCATTCTTACTTTATAATCAACTTGACACTGAAAACCGCGAGTAAACCCTTTGACTAATCAGACAACATTTCGATTTCTATCGCAATAAATCATCGTATCAAAACGATCCCGGTACCAGATACCAGCACGTCCCATCCCTAACCCGTCCATGCGCTCCCAACCCGGTTAGCGCACCGCCTCTGGGTAAAACACTAAGGTCTGTGGGCCGCACCATTCAGTGGGACGAATCGCTCTGAAGGGGTATTAATAATATAACGGAATTAGACTGACTGTATTGAATTAAATCGATGGGGAAAATTTATTATCGCCTCATTTTGTATTAACAAGTGTGGTATTGAGGGTTTGGAGAAGATAGCCTGAGGCTATCGTGAATGGGACATGTAATTGGAACATTCGTGGTTTATGGTTTGAGTTATTTTTCTGGTGTTTGGTGGTCGTAACTCATGTGGTGCCGTTAAAGAAACGAGCTAGACTGTATATTGACCTTTGTGGTAGTTTGTATGTTACACTCATTTATGCACATCCATATTGTTTAGCTGGGCATTTCTATAACATAGCATTTTATTGTAATAATTGTGTTATTATATTCAGTAGCAATAAATCCATCAAAGGAATCGTTCGTCTACTCATTGTCATAACACAACATAGCTTGTAAGCTGTGGAAACTTGGAAACTTGTAAGTTTCCATAACATTTTCACTGTTGGATATTACACCCCAACAATTGACATTAAAATATTAACCAATAGAGTCGTCTACAAAGACTACATTATCAAATCTTTCCGGCATCAGTTTGTCGATTTCTGTAACAGCTGATTCTATTTTTTTTTTCGGATTTACACACATTTTACACTTAACAGCAAATGCGATAATTTCAACATAATTAGGTAGTATAATTCTAAGAAGCATAAAATAAATAAATTTTTCTTGTCCTCTATTTCAAACATTTGCAAGAAAAACCATACGATACATTAGTATCGTATGGTTTTTGGAATTTTTCATTATGTTCCGTTATGATTACATAACGGAACATAATGAAAAATTCTACCGTCGACGGATATTCTAATGACACGGGATTACGCACTATCGAGGCTAGAGATAAATCCCGGACTTTCTCAGTTGTACTCATAATTTGTAGATAAGAGTGCGTGCTGGCCTAGTGAGGTGCATTTCACGGGACTGTCGCTTGCGGGGTTAATATTAAGGCCAGTAAAGGGTGATAAATGACAGTCAGATCTTAAGATAGTGCGGTGATTTAACTGTTGATGCCACTGTTAATAAATAAATGCATACCGTCACGCTAGGGCTTGCTGTGAATGGTCTAGATTTCTAGATTCTCTTGTCGGATTCTGAGAGCGTTTCCTTATAATTATGGTTGATTAAATGTGTGAAGGTTTTATACTAATTGGTATGGCTATGGAATTTTGACAATGCAGAGCAGTGGAAAAGAAAACTAGCAATCGTTTTAGAATAAAATCTTGTAGAAGTTTTAAGTGACCTAAAGCCTCATAGGGTCGAAAGAAGAACATTTTGTTTGTGTTTTATACACAATCTTATATCTCAATTACATAATCAGCCTATAATGTTCCCACTGCTGGGACACAGGCCTCCTCTAGGTGAGAGCGAGTGGGCTGTAATCCACTATGCTGGCCCAGTGCGGTTTGGCAGATGTCACGTCTTGAAATGTTTGGTTCTAGGACATGCCGGTTTCTTCACGATGTTTTCCTTCACCGTTTTGAGAACAGTGGTGATGAAATAATTAACACAAAGTAAAGCGCCTGTCTGGGTTCGAACCTACGACTTACAACTCGTATGTCGCGGCCGTTACCACTTGGCCACCACTGCTCCTTATATCCTCCTTATATCTCAATGAATTAGTGTAAATTGTTAAAAGAAGTAATTCAAGTGGCTGTCATAACATTTTCTGAAACAAACTCAGATAAAAAGTTTCAATTCATGCAAAAGTTAATTTAGTTAAGTGTTAAGTTTAACATTGGAAACAAAATGTATGGCTTTATTTAACATTGACCGTATATGATTTTGTGGTACACAGCCATGAAATTAAACATTAAAACATATCTTAAAGAAGCTATATAGAAAGTCTAGAAATTTCTATTAATTACTATTGCGAAACAACGTACAATCGTCGACAGCATGAATAAAGCCAAGCTTTTAATCCAGTCTCTAATTTATTACTAGTTTGATAGTACCCATCTACACTTCCTTGTATTTCTAGTTATTGTGTAACACTAATTAAGTATAGTAGTAATTGCCTTCCTGTTTGTCGGTGGTATTGAGTGGATAGTCTTGATGTGAAAGTTTATGTTGAAGTATTTCGCAGGCATTACTGACAAAAAAAATGGTGCAGTTTTTGTTTAAAAAAAAAGGATTGTTTGTACTGGGTCAACATTCAGAAGTTTATAAATACGTTGATCCTTAAATATGTTTTTATTAAAATGACTGTAAGGATGAGTCCTTTGCCAAGGAGTGGGACAAAATTACGAAGCTAGAAAAAAAATACGGTGAAACAATATTAATAAGATTACAGCTCTATGATCTTAGTAATAAGCTTCAAATCTGGAAATCTAGCTTTCCTAATCGGTGTAAAAAAAGATACCAACAGACTGAACCCACAGCTCCCTAAATTGCGTAACACACTATCAATCTCATTCTGAATAATTTTGAAGGATACTGCTAATCCATTGGTTCATATGTTCAAAAACATTGTCCGCTCAACAACGTGAATAACTCAATGAATGTTGTTGAACTGTTAAAATATGCTAATGCTATTGCTATTCATAATGTGTTACGCAATTATCCCGGTGTTAAATAGTAAAAAATGTTATAACATTACCACAATTTTCCCACAAAATAACATTTAACCAAAGCCTGGAATTTCCTAGATAAACAGGTACATTAGCAAGATATCGCTACCTACTAGGAAAAGCAGTTAGCCATATTATTAGATCATTCATTTGAAATCGTTTTGTACCGTTCTCTCCTGAAATGCGTGATCAATCAATGAAGATCTAATGTGGTGATAGCTTGGTTTCCGCGTCATATATCTTACGTGGTGATAATGAGAAATGATTTCAGACTGGTTATTAAAAGATGTTACCAGGAATTTAATCAGTATGCTTAATAGAAGGAAATATTCTTGCATTAGCTAAGTTGGTAGGTATTTAATTATTTTGTTCGGTCGCGTTTGAATGGGAGGGACTGATGGCTATCGACTGTTGTGTGAATATTTATGTTGTAATGCTATTTAGTTTTGTACACATTATCATGTTCATTAATCGTGTATTAGATCATCATATTATGGTTTTTAGTACCGATAGCAGGCAATAACAAAGTTTCAATTTTAAAGAAATAATCGCAATATTTTTACCATTTGGAAAACTTTTGTGATGTATAATTTAGACCTTGTTTTGGTTCTAAAGATAATAAATGTTGTAATAGCTTCTGCCCACGACTTCGTCCGTGTGAAATTTCATCCTCCCCCCATTCATACTCTTAGGGGTGGAATTTCGAAAAACCCTTTCTTAGTGGATACCTACTCTTCACAAAGAACACACCCTCCAAATTTCATGTCTCTAGGACCAGCGGTTCAGGCTGTGCGTTGATATATCAGTCAGTCAGGACTTTGAATTTTATATAATATAGGTTTTTTTCTTATTTTTTATTTATTAAGCAAGGCACACTAACTACATATTTACAAGTATAGTCACAATAGATAATCACAAGTCTCCAAAAAATAAATAAATACATCATTTAAAGGCAAGCACAAAAATCCTACTAAAAGGTACAACCACTAGTCTTTCCTTATCATTACAAATTATGAGCGATGGCTTATATATAATACATTTATTTGATACAAATTCATTGATATCATTTGTACTTTAATTAAAATTAATTCCTTTTGTTTTAATTAAAGTACAAACATGAATCGACTATAGTTCGTAAGGCCTATTAAGAGGACAACACAATGAAGATCAACACGGAACTGACCGAGCTTGAACACCATTATCATTTTGCAATAATATAGCAACAGTCACGTAACACATATTTCACTGTACATAAAACAAAATAAATAGCCAGTTTTGAACAACAATAGCACCACGGTTAAGGCTTTAAGTTATCGTAGGGTCACATCCTACCCCGTTGAACTATTCTAGTGGCTACAGCTATGTATTTTAGGCTTAATTGACGGGTTGTACCTATTTGTTATGTGTCTCTGGCTTCCGGCAGTCGATAGGCCTTGCTTCGGTGAGTGTCAACTAGGGATTTGTTGTTGGAAACGCAAATAACAACTTTTGACGATTACTTTTTGGTGATTAAAGAGAAAACGACAAAATATCGCGGAACATACATAGGGGTTCAATCTATGGGTATTGGTGTCCCCTGACCACAGACCTTCGCTGGTACAGGTTTCCTGGGACACCCTGTATATCCTCTAGGGCGTCCCCTCCCGGCGTTTCCTCTCACAGCTGCCTTGTAAATACCGTTTGCGAAAAGGTCCACTATAAGCGTAAGCATAATCAGCCTATGTTTCCACTGCTGGGACACAGGCCTCCTCTCTATGATGGGGAGTGGACCGTAATCCACCACGCGGGCCCAGTGCGGGTTGGCAGATGTCACGATTTATTCACGATAATCCCCTGTACCAAGTCCACCCCCCACCCCCCCCCCGGATCCCCTGCTCGTTCTTCTTCTGTTTTAATCTCCGTCTTATCCACTTTATCTAGGTTACTCTTTTTGACAGGTAAGTACAGTCAAGAGAAAATTAACGTTTCATTCACATGTCTTCTTCACTTTCCCACTAATCAAGTCAATACCTTTCTCCACTCCGCATAATTGAGAATGAAGATTAAATAATTATATTTATATATTGATCACATTCAATTTTTTCTCTAACTATACACCTCTAAGCTGTCAGTTAATTTACAATGAATGGCCTTTGTTATACATTATCTTACATCTGTACAAACACTGTTGAGTATTGTGATGATTAGCTGTGTTGCAAATGTTAATACTGCTAATGTTGATATGTTGATTTTTATTGCGTAAGTGTTTTTGTGAGCTACTGTACGTGGGTGGTTGTAATAAAGACGTGATTGTTTTGCGTTGCTTAAGAGTGTTGACATTACTGGATCATGAATTTGACATGAGGTAATTGATTCGTTATTGCTACTGATCAGTTTGTTCTTCTTCTTTCTCTCCAGTATTCGATGATCTATCACAGTCCGTGACATTGTCGAGGGTGACTCTTCCACAATAGATATTTGTAGGTAATCAAGAAATAACTTTTGTAGGAAAGTTTATCTCAGGGGTGTGTGTTGAAAGACTCTGAGTCTTATCGGAGTCCTTCAACCAATTAATTTACTAATAAGAGTCTCTCTTCAAATAACTGCAACGAGAACTAGAAACAAAAACAAAAGGATGGTAAACAAAGTTCTTTTTCGTCATCGATTCGTTTTCCTGCAACCAACTACCACAAACACATGCTCAACACAGCTATCTATAAAACTTTTATAATAGTAATTGAGGCGAGATGAGCATGTAAATGAGCAGCGATACAATAATAGCGGCGATGCTGGCTGCAATACGACTGCGCCTGCGCATGGCGGCCGCACGCTATCCCTCATACGGTGGTGCAATGTTTCATTGTGAGGGCCAGAAGTGGATAGGAGCATAGTGGATATGGCATCATATAATATCAAGTGGAATGAAGTCACCAATATTTTGATTTAAAAGAGTGTCTATGGAGTTTCTTGCCCGTTCTTCTTCACAGGAGTAACTATTCAGTAATCTGTGCTATTGCGCTTTGGAATGGGCCACTAGCTTCATCTTTCTTACTGACCGAATTCTTGACAATTCAATTTGGTTTAATTGAAATACATGCATTGAGTTTGAGTTAATTTGATGCGAGGGTAAACAAGTAAGCATCTTTGTTTCAGGCTATAGAGGTACATAGGTATCGAGGCCATACGCCCAATTTGATATACAATAACTTTTGATACAGGAGAAGTTTGATTATTTTCTTGGAAAAAAAAAATGTTGTATAGGTAATAAAAGTAAACATTATGGAGTAACTTACCTGTTTTTCTGAAATCTTATGAAATTCAGTATTTTTACCTTCATGTTGCATAGGCTATTTTATTTATGCCATGGTAGTGACAGTTTGATAATATTTGTAGAATAATCTAACTACGTTCGTAGTTGCCAAAATATCAAATCATAACTCTTTTTGATGTGAATAAAATTGAAAGCTCTGATGCCAAGCCAAAGCTCTTAACGAATATCAAAGTGTGTGACCATGTAGGTATGTACCTATACTACCTACCTCAATCCCAACAACAAGTTTAATGAAAAACACCTTCTTCTTCTAATAAATCAGCATAAAAGCTTTTCCCATAATATTAATTAACTTACAACCAACAAAATGCTTAAAATGGTGAATATATACCAATTTGAATAATACATTTATACCACATCTGTTGGCTACCTCTCGGCAACTGATTCTAATTAAGCAGCGAGCCAGAGATTTATAAGATATTGAGGCATTAGGGAGATTTATACCCAGTACTGAATAATGAGATAACACTAATGGTAGCCCGTGTAGCTCATGTGCTATGAAACACTTGGATGTGGGCAGCTGTGTGAAAATTTAACGATTTTTTATTGTTTTAGAAAACATATTTTTTAGGTAAAGTTCAACTCACCTTTTTGACATTTGAAAAGTGCTGATTTGAATTAATGACTTTTGATTTTGATCTTACGTCATGCAATGAATTTACAAAAAAAAGTGGCACTCCGGGAGTGCCGACAGACTGATGTGAAAACTTGAACAACGTGTGTATTTTTTGAATCGTCATATAAACAAAACATAATACTTTGCCATCACTCACTGACATATCGGAAATAGGTACCTACATTATAACCGATTACATCCCGAGGACAGCCGAAAACATCCGAAGCGGTGTCGTTATTGTAACAGTGGCGCGAATTTAATGGTATTTTTCCCAACTCAAAAAATGCCCAACGCGCCTAAAGAAGTTTTCACTTCAAAAAGTCGGGAAGGAAAGGTAGTATTTTGGCAGCAACAATATCAATCAATCTGACTAGCCATTTCCCAACTATTTTGGGGTCGGCTTCTAGTCTAACTGCATGCAGCTGAATACCAGTTTTTATAAATGGAGCGACTGCCTATCTGACCTCCACATCCCTGTTACTGGGTAACACGATACCCCTTGGTAAGACTGGTTATCAGATTTTCGGGTTTATGACGACCCGTAACGACTGTCAAAGATCCAATATACACAGTAAAAACCCGACAAATATGATGCCGATAGCTAAATCATACTTGGCATAAGTAGTTCATAAAAATAGTTTATGCATTATAAATTGCATACAAACTAGTGAATAGTATGCAAGTAACCATAGACAAGTCCTCCTAATAATATTTTCCGAAACGGTAGGTTTTACAACGTTAAAAAATAAAATCGAATTATGTGTTGACATCTACCTAAATAAAAATTATCTCACAATCAACCTAACGACAGCCAAATTAAAAATAAATCAAATTAATACGACACTTCTCACAAAAAAAAAGATGACAAAAAATTCCAAATAGTTTTACCCTCTAGAAACATAAACATCGTCAACATCCTTAGACAAAAAACATCAATTAAGATTTATTATGATTTTTATTTAATTTAACTTTTTTAACAGGTAATACAGTAGTAAATTATTATGCAACTAACTATTTTATTTAGGTAGGTATTAAGTTAAATATCTAACTATACATTTAAAATATGTATAATTAAATTTAGAATAAAAACCCGGTTTATCTAAACTACAGTTATATCGGCGATTAACAAATAATGTGTATCGCATTAACGTCGCGTTTATCAAGAGAGATTAGGTTATATTATGCGTTGCGCAGGCGACTGGTTTTGTATCAGAAACGTGAGCGAGATTCTTTTAAGAATTCTTATGGTTATATTATTGTATTATAAGATTTTCGTATTAATGTGGAGATATAATTATTTTTTGAGCTGGGATGACGCAAAAAAAGACTATTTTGCATTGGAAAAATGAATAATAGAAAGTTTTTTGCGGATAAACTTTAAGCGATGTAAGGGAAAGGAAGCCAAAAAAGACATAGAACCTGTATTTGTAATTTATGAATTTAGATACAAAATAAATCTTAGAGTTTTTACCAGCTACACTATATTCGAATTACTAGACTTTCAATATGAGGTATATTTAAAGAGCTTTCTGGTTCTGAAATCTCTTTAAACTTAGAATTTCCTCGATTTACCTCCATCGCCCATTACCCAAAAAAACAATATGACATCCCATCACTATCACATCCAATCCTTATCCAGTTCATCGCAGCCGTACATCTCCACTAGCGCCACGCGGCCGAACCCGACAACTCGCTGCGCAGACGCAACCCACACAACTAACGTTCATTTTCATAACAGGTCGCGCCGGTAGTTTTTCTTGTCACCATGTTTGTTGCTTTCGAAATATGTTATTTTTTTTATTAAGGCTTAAAATTTTGCCCGGAGGGTGTGCAGTGGTGTAGCTTGTATGTTGGTTCTTACTGCAAGTACAGAATTAAAGCGATATGTATTAATGAAACAATTGACTTCAAGAATTTAATTACATAGTTCGCGCAGCTGAATGTTGGGCCAATGATGTTTGACCTTTTTGCTATCGATACGCTAAAAAGAAGAAGTGATCGTGAAACTATTAAAAGCGTGTTAATTAGTCCTTATTTATGATTGAATCCGTAAATGACCTGTCACTTATAAGTTTTCTATAAATCAGCCACAAGTCGCCTTGATAAGGAAAACATTACTAGAGTTAATCCCGATGATGTATTTGTGTCCTTAGTCTTCTTCAAGCTATGAATACTCCTTCTAATATTTTACGAGGTTGTAGCCAGTTTGTTTAACTAAAGGAAACGTTATCGTGCGTTCAATTATTGCTATCTGCCCTATCTGACTTTCGCAGCCCATTGAATCTGGCTTTTATAGACCACATAAGTTGTTAACTATCTAAAATACTTTTCATCGTCGTCTTTCTTCAAGTTTAATATTATTACAGAATAGCTTTATCATAAAACCAGCTGACCCGGCGAACTTTCTACCGCCTCAGATTCAATAAAAACGAATGTATGAGAAAATGTATTATCTTTATTATTATTTTTTTCGTGAATCTTTCCTATGTTTTAATAGATATTCTGCTATTCGGAGCGGAGACAAATCCTCCAAATCAAAGACCATCAAAATCGGTCCAGCCGTTCCTGAGTTATAAATGGTGTAACTAACCCGACTTTATTTTATGTATATACGAAGCTAACAAGCATAATCCACCACGCGGGCCCAGTGTGGGTTGATGGATGTCACATGTTCTCGAATTTTTTGTTCTAGGACATACCAATTTTCTCACGATGCCATGGTTTGCCTTCACCGGTTTTAGAGTAGCGGTGATTAAATAATTAATACAAAGTGCCTGCTTGAATTCGAATCAACGACGTACAATTGCTTGGTATTTCTACTGGGCCAACACTCCTCGCAAAATAACAAATGAAGCCTTTACAAATTGATATTGCATAGCTTTCAATGCAACATAACAGTAAGGATTTAAAACCTTTATTTAAACAACTAATAACTATGAGTATCTCTCTAATAACTATCTCTCGTTGCTAACTACTAAAGTGACCTTCGAATTATCACGATGAGCTGAGGCAAAACTAAATAGACGAATGTTTGAAGTTCATAGCAATGTACAGTTGTGTGGCTCTAGCTATTATAGTAAAAACGTGGCACAAGACTTGAGAGGTAGCGGGATTGATGCAAAAAGAGTCAGCGCGTAAATACTTGAAAACATCAAAGTAACAATTATATCATGTATGAGACACGTGCGATATGCAAACTAAGATAGACAAATGACATCTTACCATGATTCTGTTTTTTTTTTTTATTAAAGGATAATAATAGTACATTGTTCACCGAGGGGAGAAAGTGACCGATTACTAACGAGGGTGTAGTTTCAGGCCCGAGGGCCAACCGAGGTCCTTAAAGTATAAAGTAAATTATGATCTCCTGCAATTGGACCTGCCAATTGGAATACTAGCAATCTCGATGACAGCCGATATCCATAACATTTATTTTACTCAGGCATATGGTTTTCTTAACCCCTCCGATATCGCGAAATCTCCTAAAGCTCGGTAACAATAGAAAAAATTACAGTTGAGCTAGTATTTTTAGTAATTGTTATGTGAAGAATGTATGCTTTCCAGTTCTCAAAGATTTTGTAACAAGTAGGTTCTTCCTTCATAACTATAACACCATTTAATAACACGTAAGCCAATCTAGTTCTTATCGCTGTAAGCTTGTGACTTACAGCAAATCACAGCAATTTGAGAAACGGACCCGTCTGTCAATTAGCGGCGTGTGTCTCGTCACCATGTTTTGAGCAACATTAAGATAATTCGCTGCACCGTTGTAAGTGTTAATAGAACGCGGTTCGTACTCGCCGCTTTTATGGCCTCTCGTTGCGTTATGCGTGGAGCCATGAAATTAGAGGTTGTACACCGTCGTAATAACGTGCAATTTGTGATGTTGTTTTATTACTTTGGTACATACTTATTTGTAAATTGGATAATCAATTAAAATATGCTTCATGCTTTAATTGAAGTATGAATTCTTCTTCTTCATGCTGCTGGCACGACTGTATTTTAGATCTTGTTGGCCCAACACTTGTGCAGTTCCACGGCGTCTTCGGTGGCAGTGCAGAGGTCACTTTATAAGTATGTATTAAAACCAAATATCCCCAAATTGACTGGAGAGTATCGTCCAAAATCATAAATGTTCTCCGTATACGGAACTTGTGAATGACCAAAAAGTGTAGATGAAGTCTTATAAAATTTCCTTATTTCTAACAACGAAAATGATTCTTTCGTAAGTTATCGGTTGTAAACTAAAAATATGTAAATATTATACGTAATAACTCCATTATTATGACCCAATTTAATAGTAAAGCAATATTACTCGGACATAAAAATATTTTTTTTGCAAAAAAAATATTTTTTTTGCAAAAACCTAGATAATAATATTTTTACTGCGATCCTATTTTATAACCATTCTCACGATTGACAGTCGTAAAATTTCTTTTTAAAACCGAATTGAATCGTTTACATTAAGTTATTGCTTGTAAAAGTCTAAATAATTGTAAATAAAAAATAAAAACACGCCATCTTGGAATTTTTTTGCACACATGAATTAAGTCACCACGGGACGTCTAATCATTGTGAAATAATTAAGAATGTTCAAGTCTTATGATTTAATAACAAAATCTGTATCAACGTTTATAATTTAAAAAGCTAGTTTTTTTAAGTTGACCTACTACTACTATTGTTGGCAACTTTGTTTAATTTAACTTTAAAAATCCTAATAAATATAAAATTCTAAAAAACCTGAATCATAAAAAATATCAAAAGAAACCGAGGAACTGATGACAAATTAATGTTTTTTTTATTACAGCGAGTTTTTAACTTTATATGGAAATTGTGACACATAAATGAACATGAAATAATATGGCAAGATAAGTAGGATAATCCGTTTATTAAGTTAAAAATATGCGTTATTTGAAAACTGGACTTAAAACCTTGAAACCATTGTAGTTTTTGCACGCAGATATTTTATAAATTAACGCTAAAGTTATTCCATAAAAATGCAAGGTAATTAAATTAATATAATTCGCGCGCCCACACACATATCATAATTTTAAATGTCACATAGGTAATGCAAAGTCGTGGTCACACTGAAAATATACAGATTTTATTTATTGAAACACTGGACTTGAAAGTTAAAAGGTGATTAAAAGAAGAAGGTCAAAACGTCAAAGTTCTCTGCATAATAAAAGCTATTTTTCATCTTGGGTCGCATACTTTAGAAAAAAAAATCCTCATAACTTGTAAATAAAAACAACCAAATTTTTCATATTAAACATTCCTGTTTTGCATAGTTTTGACAGCAAGCTGCCTTGCCTTAGGCTACAGAAAGCCCATAAATATCACTAAATTATTACACATATATTAGTCATCACTAAAATAATCTATTTAAGAATACAAATCGTATTAAAACTAAGCCTTATTCTCAACAAATAAATGTCATAATATATTTTTATTTTTACGCCCAAGCGCCCATCTTTGTCACCCGTTGACGCTTCCAAAGCGAATGAAACTCGATATTCTTCCCAAAAATAAGGCTTCGTATTCACTCAGCGATTTTTACATGTCTTCGCAACTTCGGAAATGTAAATAAATAATTCTTGCACCAAAAAATAAACAAAATGTCGCTTACGACAACAAGTTTTATACCTAAAGCGAGTACAGATGAGAATAAAAGCACTTTTGTAAATGAATACTGCTTGTTTTTATTTGACTTTTAATTAAATAAATATGTTTTCTTTTTGTATATTTTTCTGCTTGGTAACAGGCGTGAATCAGCTGTTTATCTTGAGTCATAAAATTCGATTGTGGGATATGGATACTGTTGTAAGGTAGGCTTGGTAGTAAGCGCAATGTATTACATTTTTTTTCTGGAAAAATCATTACCAAACATGGTTTCATTCAGGTTTCAGATTTAGTTTTAAGCACACAAAGCCATTTTAAAGTATCTGGGCAGTTGAGAACTGTTTTAAATGTATTTCTCTATTTTTAAGTTTATTGGACCTGGCCTAAGCTCCATGCATTTTGGTACATCTCCTTTGTTATATTATGTTTATTTGCTGGCATCAGTCCATTGTCCTATAATATTAAAACTGCTCTCATGAAAATAATAATCAAATTACTATTTCAAAATTTAAGTAGGTGCAGTTTTCTACTTTCGATCACATTTCCATCTTCGAACTACACACATTAGAACACACGCATGCTTAATTAGATAAACAATCTAATCAATTCCCACACAACATCAAACACAACATTAAGAACATAGAAAAAAATTAATCAACAAACGACAATGGTTGCTCATCGATGATCACCACGCAACCGCAACGTACGCTTGGCACCAGTGACACCGCTGACCATCTGATATGGGGTATCGAGTGTCAATGTCGCTGCTCTTCCGCAAATACATTCACACACCGGCTGTTGACACGGCCTGACACTTCACATGCACCAACTGTAAAACTAACCTTTATTATGGTTGTTAAAGATTTAATTAGTATAGTAAACGGGAATAACTTTAGTGAGGTGAAAATTTAAAATTCTGATGTAGATGCAAAATATATTCGCGTAAGAAGTAAATAGGGTGTAATCAATGTTAGAAGAGATATGGATTAGTTTAATGACCAGCGAGATAAATGCTTTTTCATTAAAAAAGATAGGATTTTCGCATAGCCCAAAGCTAAAATATGTTCTATGTTACTTCATTGATGAATAAATAATAATAATAAAAGCTTCACAGATCCAAGCTTTAAAATAGATAAAAAGACACCGGGTGTGTAGTTTAAATTTGCTAGATGTTCATATATTTCAAATGTCCATAACATCTGTTAAATAATACACTGCTTTTATAAGAAACGTTATAAATTATGTACCTGCATTTATTATTTGTAATACATATATATGATACTCTAAAACCCTTTCCACACTGGTTGCCCCGCGAACTCCCGCGCATCCCATTGACACGCCGCGACACCTCACATGTGCACACGCACCATAAAATTCACATGTTTATCCTTCTGGCTTACTCCCACACGATCGTTTAATATCACGATATTTTAATACTTTTGTGAACATTTATAAGTTTTGTGTTGACTGAGGTGGTCTGTGGTTTTGTATATTGGGTAAAATATAAATATATTTAAGAAAATTTAAATACCAGAACTAGTACTACAGATTCTTTTACTAACTGTATAAATATTTGACTATACAGTAATATTATTCTCTAATTAGAATCCCCTGCTTAAATTACTGCCACAGTAAAGAATCTTTTAAACGCTTCAAACAATACTCTTCCCAGCCATATATCGCTAATTTGTCGCCTTCAAGCATTTAGCACTTTTATTTTAACTCTAGCAACACCGTAAATAAACTTCCATTTCAGGAACAAAAATACCGCGGAGCTAATGAAAAGAAACTAAGAATCCAATCTATTTAAAAAACAATAAGATTCCAAAAACTAAAGAATCAGATTTCCACACAGATACAGAACAGAGAGTTGCTAAAAACAATAATATAATTCCTTTTAATTCTTTAAAATAAAGCTTCGATATAAATTGGCTGGACAATGAAATGTTTAATGAAACGGAAGGTAAAGGTCAACTCGAGACCGCACCTTCAATTAAAGAAATAAGCTATGAACTGATGTCGAAAACCATTTATTTTAGCGTTTCTGGTATCAATAATGCAATTTTTGTTTCACGAAGAACAAAAAGATGTGATATAGTTATTGGATTTATTGCGCATGATCTGAATAATTGTTTTGAAATGGATATTTATGTATTTATCTTTGCATTTATTTTATTTTGCTTATTTTAAATACTTCTAGAAATACCGTTACATAGGAATGTTGAGAATGTAAATCTGCCTCTCTGTTAAATGTGATACATAAAATAGCATCTGTTTATGAAAAGTAAACATATCAACATACCGCATTCAATGGAATTTAAAACCGCACTCCAGTTGAAAGAATCGCTTTACTAAATAGTTATTGAAAGTCTTCCCCACTAAATTCAACAGACCACTTATTTCAACCAAAGAACGTAAAGGCTGTTGAAAATACAGATTTTAAGGTTCGCTCTAAATATCATCAATTAAAACCAATTACAAAAGAAAGTGATAGTCGCCCAAGTATGCAGGTCACAATTTCTGATTCATTTTTTAATTATCCACAGTTTTATTTTCCTGTATTTTGGACTTTATATCTTTCGTTTAAAGTTGGGAATTCATTGGTATAAAGCTGTCGCTGTTGAACTAATGGCACTACAAATCCTCGGCAGTCCAGGCCAGGTATTGTCCTCTGAAAAGTTTATTTGCTCCTTACACCACTGTCGTCCGATCGCCTTTTTACTTTTATCCCAGACAATTTTTAAATGGTTTATGTTTGATACCATTATTGTGTGCCAATCAGGTTGAATTACAATGTCCTTTACCAACGGCCGAACTGAGTAAGAATTTCTTTATTATTTTTGTTACAAATCATTTTATTTTATGCCTTTTTTAGTTTTAAAGTAAACAACGCAGATGTTCGCTTTATTTAGATGAGCCAGTCGAATGCGTAAGTTGAATTTAAATAACTCGTGTTTGAATTTACGGATGCTTGGAGACATGGAAAATTGTGGTGCTTACCTTATTTTTTCTCTCTTTTTACTGGAATTTATGTGTCTTTAGTTTTGACAAGTTTACTTAAAGGATTATAGGAAGAGGCTACTTGTATTTAGATTTGTGGGGCGGTCAATCTCGTGCATGTGAATGCTAAGAAATCTCATGTATGGCGAATTCTACATGTCGTTTAGGCTCAATTATTTCGTTTTTGACTTCATTTCTTTTATTCGTAGGTAGGTACTCGTATCTAATGTACAAAGTAAACATACGTCATATGACATTTCGATATTGTCATTGGCATGATATCTTTTTGTTTTAAAAAACATGCATTTTCACAAACTCCTGCAACATTTTGTCAAACGTGCTCTCACTAACAGAATCCCTCCGATCAATAATCTGAACATTAGCGGCACATAAAAGTCACTAATTGAGATATCCCCAACAATTTGAACTCAACGTTTTTAAAGTGTTAAGTAGTGGCTGGAGTGTGCAATAAATCTCATTGTTGGCACTCTTATCTACCCCACTGAGGTAGCCGATATGGGCGTCGTCAGTAAAGAAAATTTAAATATAAAACGTAATGTTGCAAGACGATCATGGGTTTTTATCTTCGGACGGTCATATTTTGAAGTATGTGGAGCGGTTGCGCTTACGGAGTAGGATTAGTGAGCAAATGATGATGTTTAAATATTTATTACTTACAAAATATTTTTTGTTCTGCTACCATACCAATGGGCAGGAAATTGATAATATTTTTTGAGTCATGTCGAGCTTCAAAAGAGCGAGAAGAGAGAGAGAGATTTATTAACCGGATTATGCTTCGGTATATTAGATACTTGTGTTAACCAGAAAGGAAGTACTTAATCATAACGTTTCAAACTAGTTTCAATCTAATGATGACATTAATTCCTGATTCTAAAATCGAAGTGAAAATAACTCAGGCAAAATAAACAGACATTGATCGAATTCCAAAAATGTCACTTTTATATCACATAAAACAAGTTATCAAAGGCAGAGCCGATATAAATAAAGATACTAAAGATTACAAAATCACTTTAGTTGAGAAAGGGATCATCGTGTGTGGCACTAACGTACGGTAACGACTTATCGAAGATCTCTTCATTAAAAACTAAAATGTGAGATGGCTTCAACTGTTTGAATGTTCTCATTGAGGAGAAGCTACTTAAGATTTCCGAGCAAATGGTGATTTTACTTGGGAGAAGAGTGTTCACGCAAAACTAACAAAAATTTTTTTTTTAGAAGCTAGGCGATTTCACCTGGTTTCTAATTCATAGCTAGCAGTATGTAATTTTGGAAATAAACCATAAAGGGTATCTTAATTGGTTAAATCACGAGTGTTAGGGAAACACATCAATGCAAATTATTTCATCACTAACCGAAGCGAAGACTCTATAAGTGCGAAACTAGTTAGCTTTTATTGTAAATTTAACAACTCCGTCAGAAAACTATTAAACAAATTCCTGTATTTCCTTATTTGGCTCACTGAGTTAACTACTGCATTCGTTATACAGTTATTTACTGTAGGGACTAATAAGAAAGCCAATTTATTATTGACAACATTAACGTGATCAGATATATGGAAAATAAAATAAATCCCAGAAAAATATCCGTTGAATCTGGACAGGTTTGAGCCAGGATCCCTCACTAGGGTGGAGACACGAGGTTTGCATGCAACGTTCAGCGCATCAATCAGCAAGTGAATCGTATTCTCAATAATAATAAAGTAAGCTCATCTGTTTCGGGGATCTAAACAAATGTTTCTCAGAACGTTGCGTGTCCCCTTAATGATCTGAATAAGTATATGTTTTGAACAAAAGCTTTCTAAGGTTTAATTAGGTTGTATCGATGAAAGTCAGGATCATGCCTTTTGGAATGATGGTGTATGATACTGCTATGGCCTTTTTATGACGCGGGTTTTAAATAATGATTTACTGACTTCGGTATGAGTCTTAACAAGACAAGGAAGTGATATGGTTAAAACAGTAAATCATTTATCAATTTTCTTTTATTACGCTGAATCAGTCAACATTATTAATAGGTGTATAAGAAACGTGTAAACATGATTAATATAGGTAAAAAAAATATTCCGACGATCAATTGTAAGAAATGTTTTTTGCTTATAAGATTTAACTGGCCATATTATGTCCCAAGATATATTCTTCACATTAGTATATCTGTGATCCGTTTCGTTGGCATTTAGTGCTGATAATACCTGTTATATAACATTAAAATGATTGTCTAAACGTCTCAATACTAAAGCAATTTATATCAATGATTGACCAACAATGTTAATAAGACAAGATACAAGAATGAAGCCATTAGCGGAATCGCTAAAACTAACACCGTTTCGCGATCTTATAAATCACAAAGCAATTTGGACCTTACCATTAACTTGTCAGAGTTGAAACTTCAATAGCATGTGTGCGAACAATTTATCTTAGCGTTCGACGTGGATGCAATTAATCAAGAGTCAATGTCACGTACGTAATATAGCCGAGGTAAAAGAGAAAAAGATGATTTCAGGCTAATTATCTTTGATGTTGTTATATTTTTATTTTGCCACTTAACACCTACAGAGGCAATTTGTCGCTTGTTACGTTACGCTATTGAATTTTCGGGTTCCTGCATTGTGTGACTACCGTCTGTTGAAGCCAGTTGATTTATTTCTCATACGTCCAGTACTCATTTATCATCGTTCGGCTGTATTTAGACTGTTTATTTTTATAATGAGCCCTCGAAAAGGTCAATTTTGCGTTTACAGTCCTTTTTTTCTTGGAGGGTGTTTATTTCTTCTTAAATACGTTTAAGATCAGTTGTCGTGCTCGCAACCTGATCTCATTATTCGGGACATGTAAGAAAAGGAAGGTGCGAAAGCTTGGCGTATAAGCAAATAAATATATTCATTATTTATCGATACCTACTTTTAAATAAAGCCTTTCAGTTTAATTTATGGGTGGCTTCCTTGAATTGAATGACCATACTCTGGAGAATTTATCAATTCGCAAAAATATTTCAAGCGTTTCTTTCCTGAGAATAATAACTTAGAGTTCCCATTCCATAAGTAACTGAACATTAGAATACACCGGTGTATATTCTGTTTGATACAAGCCCCGTAACTTGCTATAGCTGTGAGACCTCACAGAACCTTGATCAATTCATCGAATTAAATACCTTTAATTAATTACGATTGCTATCTCAGCTTGGTCTGTGGATGGCAATTAGTCGTAGTAGCGATCCTTTGTTACGAGTTACATGACGGCTGTGAGGTTCCTGTTTTAGCAACCTTCTAGGATTACAAGCAGTGAATAAGCCTCCTGGTGAAGCATCCTTGTTTTACATGAACATCTGGGTGTGATAGTGATCAGTTTTTGGATTTTGTCCAATACGTGGGACTGTTGTTTAGTTTGCATTTGCTGCTTCTGGTTGTTTATCAACATCAACATGGAGTTTTTTTAGAAGATTTCACTAGTGTAGTATCAAAATGTTTGGAATTAGCTTGATATATTCATGAAAATACGATACGATTTTTAGACAGGATTGTTGCAGAAAAGAGTGAATTTTAGATGGTAATGGTCAATCTCTCATTATCGCATTCAAAACAATCATATCCAGCTACCTTTCTCCAAGTACTAAAGAGACTTAAGGAAACCGATTAAATAAGGTCTGTAAATCATCTCGTGCAACTTTTAATTGTGAAATATCGCCTACGTGAACATTCCTCTAAAACATGTAGCTTGTAGGCGACACGATGGTAGCTGCCACTACTTATAAATTATCGCTACAGTTAGCGTCAACTATTTTTGCTATGAATGTAGAAAGGGGATTAGCCGGTACTGAAGGATTACATATTCATTCCTTCATTGTGATCCTAGAAACTGATTATTCGACATCAGCACTGGTTTTATCATTACCTTCATTATTTAATGCATCATTGTCCTTTAAGTAATCTATGTCATTAAATTCTGAATCACCGAACTTTATTTATTGGTCTATCTACACTCGTCATACTATTCAATCTGTTAACACAAGTGAATATTTAAGAGCACAATAACTAGAGATAGACACAGCATGCGAAAACAAAATTAAAACTAAATAAAAATACATAATTTTAATAAGACCTGTCTTGCAAAGTAGGGTCCAAGTTTTGTATCTACATTATACTTACGTTTGCTTTTCATTCTTCCCCAGATGTCAGCTATCGACCCTGACTGCGGTGTCAACGCCATAGTCAACTACACCCTTGGAGAGAGCTTCGTCAGGCCACAGTTCTCTGTCAAACCTGACTCAGGCGAGCTCTGTGTATCAGCGCCTTTGGACTATGAAGCACATAGCGACTTTGAGTTTCCTGTCATCGCTACTGATAGAGGTTTGTACTTTATCTATTTCATTTCATATTATTATGCTTTTTCTATTATTGGCTATTTCTTTGACTATGGAACAACGTGTGTTGAACTTGGTAATATTTAAAATGTCTGGTTTTATCCTTTTCGGATAAGAGCCAGACTAATTATCTGACTAATAATTTCATTTAGTTTTTTTTTAAATCTGGTAGTTACCTTCTGGAATAGACGTATCTTCTAGATAAATAAGTCACAGTGAAGCAGACCCTAATGGTTTTTTTTTTCCTTGGCTAATATTTATGCATGATTTTATGCTTCTTGTTGAATTGTTTTATAATTTTGTTGGTATAACTTTTGAATGTACATTTTGCTAAACCAATAGCTATACGAACATTAATATGCAGAAAATAGGCTTTGTTCAGATATAAATATCATTTTGTTCGATTAAAACATGGAGGTTAGCCTCGCCCATTAATTAACTCGTACATTCCGAAATGTAATGTAAAATATTAATGGTTTGATTAAGTGAACTAATAAGTGGAATTATGCTGTGAACTAAGCCCTTTTCGCAAACTATTCTGAAGCAACTACATATAACTTGATATCGGAAATAAATCAATCAAGATAAATTTTTCTCTTTTTTAGCGTTTAGTGAAAGTTATCGATAACTTTCATCGAAAGGTTGGAGTGTAGCCTTAAATCCGCCCCTAAGACGACCCACTGACCCAACAAGTATTTCTATTTGGCTCAATGATAGGTATAACATCGCAACTGTTTTCCTCGAAAGAGTGGGTTCGTAATTGTTAACATAGATGTTCTAGATACTGTGTGTTAAAATGGAAGAAAGGGTGAATGGATTAGCCAAAACCAATCAAGATACGAGAAATTTTATAATTAATATTGCTTTATTCACACACTACTATAGTTCTAACTAATATTATAAATGCGAAAGTAAGTTTGTTTGTTACCTTTTCACGCCTAAACCACTGAACCGATCATCCTGAAATTTTGCATATATACGTGGTCAGGTGTACAGAAACAGACATAGGGGTACCTTTCATCCCGACAAAAGTACTGCAGTGCGATTCTGTAACCATCTCACTGTGAAAACTTAGGTGAAGTGAGCATGGAGTGAGCTGTCAGTGTCAACCCACCTGATACTAGGGATTGACCAAGCATACATTAATTACAACCATAATCGAGATTTTAATAATAATTTTTGTGCTAATTCTATTAATCATTTTAGATATATAATTTCAAAGCTAGAATTTTAGTTGTCAAAATTTTGTGGGGTTTTAAAATAAAATAGCAAAACAGAAACTTAGTCAGAACGTCAATGTTGTTATTTTTCTTTTTTTTTTCCTAGACTAGTCCTTATATAGATTGAGGCGCGAGCGTGTCACGCACGAACAATGAATAATAAAATGATCAATAGGATTAACATACACAATATTACTAAAATCTCGATTATAATTCTTAATATTTGCTTGTTCAATCCCTAGCATCAGTGGGATGACACTGACAGCTCACTCCACGCAAATCTTCACGTGAGATTTTTACAGAATCGATATGCTGTTCCCGAGTAGATCAACAATAACGTTATTATGATAATAGATGGCGCCACGTGTCTATTTAACTTTGTCACATTATTTAATTCTGAGGCGGTACGAAGTTCGCCGGGTCAGCTAGTCATACTAATATTAAAAAAGGCGAAAGTGTGTGTGTGTTTATGTTTGTTACTTCTTCACGCTCAAACGGCTGAACCAATTTTGATAAAATTTTGTATGGAGGTAGCTGACAGCTTGGATTAATAAATAGGCTACTTTTTATCCCGATATTCCCCCGGGGTTCGACATTTACGCGGGTGAAACCGCGTGGCGCAGCTAGTATTTAATAAATATAAAATGCCAAAAACTGAACTATAAGCATTACTTATATTTCCAAACAAACAAAGAATGTTTTATCATTAAGCTTCTTGCCCACTATTATAGAAATTCTAAATTATAAATAGAACAACAGCCTTTAGAATACCTTAGAACCAGGTTTCTACACTATTAGTAAACATGGAGCGTCGCTACTTATTTCAGAATGCCGCCATGGCTTCCAAACCTATTTGTGCAATAATGTACTATGTTCATTTGCCCAAAGTGGGTTAACAACATTCCCTACGCAGACCTTTATTAATTTTCTAATAATTAGCCCGATGCAATATTCTCTTAGGCCCAGGTAAATTGTCTTGCTTTAAATTATAATGCACTCGTATTTGGTGGGGTTTATAAGCTAACAGAGATTCTAGCCCCTTCACTTCAGTAGCTGCGCCCCACGGTTCCACCCGCATAAGTCTCTAACTGGTGGGAATATTTAGACAAAAAGTATCATATATCCTAATCCAGGTCATAATCTACCCATATGCCAAACTTCATCCAAATCCGTTCAGCATGAAAGCGTAACAAACAGACACACAAAAATAATTTTTTTTTTCTTTAAAATATTAGTTTAAATAAAAAATTAAAAAGTAATTTCAACAAGGAGTCGTTTAATGTCACCTATTAAATTGCTGTCATTAAAGGAGGTCTCAAAATAGAAAATGTTAAGTTTAGATATGATTATAAAGTATTAATAGTATAGTAATGGCATTGCTTACCCAATATTTAATAGGCACTATGAGTTTAATACTTCCGCGATTCTCGGTATCCATAAATTATAGGTCTTATGGACCTAACATAGTAAAGCAGTAATAAACGAACGTATCAAAGTAGTAGAAGCTACTAAGGTCATTTTTGTCGCTTGAATGACATTGACAGGGTGGCGCTGTCGGTAAACATTTGTGAGAAATTGTATAGAAAAAAACAAGATGTCGTCGTTAGTTCCGAGTTTGGCCACGCACCAAAAGATCCTTGTACAACTATAAGTGTGAACACGAAACATTCTTCTCCAAATTATTTAGAAAGCCGTTCAATATACCACAAACAGCTATACACTGTATTTGAATGAAAATAATTAGAATCTTCAATTATCTTTAGAACTCATCCTACAATGGTCCTTAGCAATTCATTAGAAGCTGTATTGCTAACTTAAACTAGAAATACAATAAACTCTATCAATAACAAAACACCTACCATTTTATTTCTAATTTATGTTTCTATTTTAGTGTTAAATGTTTTCAAAATTACTATTTCCTGCTGCAATATTAAAGTAGATAGATCGCATCTGTCACGATAGACTATTAATAATACCGTGGGTTTATATCAATTGCAAGGTATTTACAACGATGTCATTCAGAATCTTTACGTATAAAAGATTGTGTTTAATGCTCTGTCATTCGTAGATCTTTGACAGTCGTTACAGGTAGAAGGAAGCCCAAGATTCTGAGAACCAGTCTAACCAAGAGGTATCGTGTTACCCAGTAACTGCAGGGTTGTGGAAGTCAGATAGGCTCTATGAAAAATACTGGTATTCAGCTACATCCGGTTAGACTGGAAGCCGACCCCAACACAGTTGGAAAAGGCTAGGCAGATTTATTTATTTAATGTTTATATTACTACAGGATTATCTGTACCTACTTAGATGAAGAATAGGTGTTTCAAAGATGATGAAAATAAAATTAGATATATACTAATTTTAAAGACTAGATTTAGATTTAGACTAGATTATTTTTTTTTAAGACATTTAAACCTTTGAACCATAATTAGCCTATAATTTTGCCACTGGTGGGGCACAGGCCTCCTCTCTTTGAGAGGGAGTAGGCAGTAATCTACCACGCGGGCCCAGTGCGGGTTGGTAGGTGACACATGTCTTAGAATTTTTGGTTCAAAACATCATGAGGAAACTGGCATGTCCTAGAACCTACGGACAGTAATTCATAATTGAATAGAAATTAAACTTCGATCTCTGTATCCATGAATATCTTAAAATAAACTGTCCGCGACATTCGCACGATTGTAAAGGCTGATTTATTTCCAATAATTATATTGTCACGATACTTGTACATTACATCATCAAGGCAAACCGAACTCGGAGTAATACCTATACGAAAATCTTTAAAATATCCACGATTTGCAGCGATTTCGAAGGACCATCACATTGGCGGGCCCGAAATAAATTCCGCCAATGTCCGTCCGCGGTCCGAAAGCCGAGTTCGAAGATTTATGGGGAGAGAACAGTGCAACTATCACTTGTTGTTTTTATTTCGTTAGCTTGAGCGGCTACTTTGTCTTTTGAAACGGAATTTTCGAGAACTTTTTCCAGTTTTTAATGCTGTGACGACTGTGTTTGGGCTTTGAATTGGGAAAATTTTAATTTGTTGTTATTGAAAAGGAATTGTAATCAAAAGAGAAATTAATGATTTTCTGTTGTAAGAGTAACGGCGAGCAAATTGTATGTTACGTGGGCTATAATGTACATAGTATCTTTTGAAAGTTATTCTGTATGAAGACAATGTATGAAATAATAAAGAGGCACAAGCCTGTCGTAAGGCTAACAGTACTTTATGGGTTGTTATTAATTTTATTATGTTCACAAAATTACATACGTCACTTGTATTCATCAATATTGAAAATAACTGTCATAAAGTACCAAAAGATTACAAGGAAAAAACAGTATCCATTACATTTCAACAAGCAATAAATAATGTACACTCAAAAGTAACAAAAAAAAAATACTACTTACAATCACGAGCCCGCTAAACGCGTTGACAAACGCATAAATCAACCACCTGCCAATTAGACATAGAATTACAAACAATACGAACAATCAATACCAATTATTTATTCGCAGGAGGCCTGTCGACGACCGCTATGGTGAAGATCCAACTCCTCGATATAAACGACAATGTACCAGCATTCACAGTTAAGGATTACAACGTGTCTTTGAAGGAAGGACGGATCTCCTCCGAGCCGATTATAGCTGTATCCGCAACGGACTCAGATTCAGGCAGATTCGGTACTGTAACTTACAGAATTGTAAACGGCAATGAGAATGATGTCTTCAGAATAGACAGGAGTACTGGAGAGATTTTGGTTACGAAACCAGCTTTGGTGCAAGCTAACCTGAAGTTCGATTTAGAAGTATCGGCGACTGATGGAGGAGGTTTGACTGCTCCTCAAAATGCTGTGGTGCATGTATCAGTGATGACTGCAGGGATTGGTTCAGCGCTGTTTGATAAGCCAAGGTACAATTTTCGTGTGAAGGAAGACGTCAGGATTGGAACAGTTGTTGGGAACCTGAAAGCTACGGTTGGTGATAGAGGTAAGTGTACATTGCATTTTCTTTACCTTTAGAAATATACTAAAATATCCATCAAAAAGCATCCATTTGCAGGCAATTTTAGTAAACGTTGGCAATCAATAATGAAGTATGAGAACAGGTTTAATGTCAAGAAACACAAAAACGTGAACGATTTTAAATGACTACACGTCATTAACAATCGATGAAAGAAAGTCAAAAACAGCATTCTATTTGGCCCTCAATGATCGAAATCTTCATCCCCATTTAAAGAAATACCGCTTATACTCATATTCCTCTCTCTAAACTCTTCAAACTTTAGTTAAACCAAACTATCTGGAATCAACGTTTCCGGGAAATCATCGCATAAAGTACAAACGACTCAATGATACAACTACCGCTGACCGGCATCACCTTATAGCTTCATTTCGCTTTAACAAATTTATTGAAATCGTGCCCAAGTGGTTACTATTCAAATGAAAAGCTTTTAGCGTCTTCGTAAAGTCTCTCCAAAGGTAACTGGGCTAGGTGAATAGGTCTTCAATATAAAAGTGCAGTACACTTTACATAATTACGGTTTTATGTACAAAGAATTGTATTTTGTAGTAAGCAAGTCGGTGTTTTATGGAAATCGTGGTGAAAGTCTCGGTCTCGGAATGGGAAAGCTGGAAACTGTTTTGTAGTTTATTGGTCCTGTTAACGTTTAATATGTCGTAGATCCCAAATGCACCGTAGCTTTATCATAAAATAGTTTAAATTATCCATTTTTTCAAACATTAAGGATTCTACTGTGCCTTACAGTTTAGCTATTAATTTATCATCTATCATGCTAAACTCAATAACAGCAATGTCACATTTTCACAAATAAATACTTCTTCGAGGCATACATACAAAAATAAATATTGAACAGTCTTGGTCGCAATATCGCTCCCAGCGAAACCCTTCTCCCTTGGACCATCCCCATGGACGCTAAGATGCCTATACAACAGTACGTAATCGCCCATTGTCTTAGCGAGGATCACGAGCTGATGCGAGCCCGTGGTGCATCCACTTGGCAACTTTTATGAGCCTTTTTGAATTGCTGATGCGTTCCTTTACCCATTTTGAAAGGACAAATAATTTACACGGTGAATGCGACTGAATACATATATTCTTAATGATAGGTTCTTCGATGCATTTCGTGTATGCACGTATAAAATGTTAGGGTTTTGTTTGTAACGTTGCTGCATATTTTGATTTGTATTAGATATTCAATTCCATTTAAAAAAGTTCGCTTTTATTAAGAAATTTCTCTATGTTTTGTTTATGGTCTGTCAATGTCATTGATATTACAAATTCTGTATCATGAGTATTGTATGCGACATAAACTAGCTCTTTGATGTTACGACTAATAACTAAGCATCTCCACAAACTCCGTCTCTCTTAACATCAAAATCATTAAGTAAATATTTACAATCAGCAATCAAACTTCTTAATAAACCATATATCAACATCGTTCTCACTAAGGCCGTCCATCACACCGTAACGTAACGCGACATGTATGACGATAGTAATTTAATGCCGCGGAAAACCATTCGAATGGCTGCGAACATTCCTGTTTCAATTTATGCCGTTAAAGCTGTAATTATTTAAAGGTGCATTGGGTAATTTTCCCATATCTTCTCAGGTGGAAATGCAATAATTTTGTATCAATGCGCATACGTTTTGCTGTGGCTCAAACGGCACCTATCGCAATCTTTGTTTATAGTTGTACTGTTGAGTTTGACTTATTTTGCATGTTGAATGGTAGGCCTATGTACATCGTTGATATCTTTATTTTTAATTAGAATAAGAAAATTAGTCAAAATAGCATCTCTTACTGCAACTACCAGTTCAGCTTTTACTATTAATTTTAATATGGACGCATACTTCAAAAATAATTAGGTACAAATTGTAATTTCGCGCACAAAACCCGTTTGACAGCGTAAGCAGGATGTTAATATGTTATATAACCATAATTACCTGAACGTGATTGATTGCTGTTTTATCACAGAAAGTACTAGTTAAGCAATAACTTATTTCCTTTCAACAATTCTCACGGCGCAAGCAGCTGATCGACAACCATCTTTAATTCCCATTTCATCGCGGAAATACGATATCTTGAGAAAAAAATGCATTAAGTCTCATCTACTAAATGTCTAATTAAATCGATACAGATTATCATCTGTCAAAAAAGTCATAATTTTTTTTAAACATATCAAAGAATTTCAATTAATTAATTAGTTACTTTGTCGGTCGCGGAAATCGAGGTTTGGTTTTTTTAAAGGTGCTTTTTACAACTTCTAATGATACATTAAAAAGCCATAAAAGTGTATTAAGTAAGTGCAAATCGGGGTTATAACCCACATCAAACGGTTTTATAGCAATATTTATGTACTATGTTTTAAATGCTTATAGATAGGGCTATAATGTGTGATATGCATACAAGAGGTCAACAAACTATGAATAAATTTAGAAAAAAATTATGTCACTAATGGATTGTCACGTAGAAACTTGTGTTTTTACGCCAACGCAATCGTAAATCAATGGAAATAATGTATGTATCTTGTGTGTAGTGCAGCACAAAATATCCCACAGCGGGAACGTTCGAAAGGGTCGGTAGCGGGATCGTCCGAAAGGGTTACCGCTGCCCCGGAATATAAAGAGCTAAGGAAGGAATACGGGTGGGTTTTAGTCAGTAAGAGTCTGACGTTCCCTTCCGCTCCATCCAGAGCGGGAGGAGTCATTAGATGATTTCCCATAAAAAAAAAAAGTGCAGCACAAAATATGCCTTTGGTATACTACAAATCTCTACCCAAAAAGAGTAACTAGAGGAATTAGTAAAAAAATTGTATCTTGTCTGATTATCAACAAAATCATACACTGTGAAAATGGCAACTTGTCTTTTCGCCATAAATTGCGCTGCTCCATGTTTAGAAGTGGACATACGAAATGATGAACCTTCTTCTTTTCGTGTCGATGGTATTCTTCCTTTTCGTTGATTGCGGCATCAGTGACATTCTTAGAGCCATCCGAGGTGCAGGTGGTCTGATCAGAAGCATGTGATGCCGATGAAAGACAGGATACACCTTACACTATCTGTGGCTTAGTCACAGGCAATAAAAGTTTCCCAAATTTTCAGAGAGAGATTATCTTCTGTCTAGTCTAATAGTTTATAGACAGTGTTTTGGCAGTATACATTCAATATAGTACCTGCTTGCTCAATCTGAAAATTGCCCTCCGCTACAGGTCTCCGGAAATATTACAAATCATTGTAATACATGCGTTTAGTTTGAAAACAACGGTTTAATTTATTTGTATATCATTGTTATATTACGTTATATGCTGTTATATTACAGTATAGACAATAAAGCATGTTCGGTATCTCACTCGCGACGGTGCGTTTGGATAATATTTATACAGGTAGGTCCCGGGGTTCTGTTACACCGGAGCAGAAAGGTGATAGTAGTGTAATGTAACAGGTTATGATATTATACGAGTAACGTGTCAAGTAAAAAATATGAATACACTCATATGCTTATGTGCTTTCGACATTTCATAAGTTCTCATGTAGGCTTATGAGAAACTAGCTGCGCCCCGCGGTGTCACCGGCATATGTTTCCCGTGGGAATATCGGGATAAAAAGTCCTATGTGTTAATCCTGATTATAAACTATCTCTGTGCCAAATATCATCTAAATCCGTCCAGCCGTTTGTGCGTGAAGAAGCAACAAACATACTCACAAACTTTCGCCTTTATAATATTAGTGTGATAAAAAAAGAATTGAATCGGAATATTTTTTGTTAGTATTATATAAAACCTAATGTGTGAATCATCTCTTTATCATACAAAATATATACTTAGAAATTATTATAGAAAGCCTTTCATACTGGTCCAAGATGAAACATGGTGTCATACAAATTAAATTATTTGTAAGAATTTAAGATTCGTCAAAATATATTCAGACTAGTGCATGCTTTCGGGTTTTAAAAGTAGTGGCCATGACGATTCTATCAATTGCCTTTTATTGAAAAAAAAAAAATTAATTCTTAGGGCGCTGTCTTACATTGTTCGCCATCCCTTCAGCATTCAAGTTACACTCCAGTGTAACAGTCCCCCACAATACTGGCCCACGTATTCTGTTGTAAGTTCTAGCTCTGTAAATCACTGAATTGCTAACTCTACCGTTATAGTACGCTGTGCACTTGTCTATGGGAATTCTACGCCATGACTTCACCATTGTTAAGACATAGATAGCGGCCGTTTAAGATTCATGGACTTTGAAATACTGTATATGTATGGATATTGAATTATTATGGTGACCGTTTTATTTGCGCATTTATTTGCTATTAGATGATATTGCTTGGTTACTTAGTCAATGGGTATCTTTGTCGGGTGAGCTAGCATGCTTAGACATGTTTTTGTATCTCGTCTTTAGTAGCAAATGGTATTACCAGGCCTTACATTACAATAGATAATAATTTTTACTTCTGTTACACAGATAGTCCGTTATCGCCTTATTCGGGGACCGGTTATTGCAGTATGTTTCAACATACTGCCTTTTTATAGCTATTAGAGATCAGCCTTCTACGAGTAGCTGCTAAAGTATAAAGAGCTGCTCATCCACTTGATAAAACCAATTGGACAGATTGCGAATACTATATTTTATGTTCTTGGCTTCAGGGTCCAAAGGTAAACATAACAAAGATCGTTAGTTGAGTTGATGACCGATATGACTACGTTATAAAGATTAAACAGAGATGAATATTCAACAAATGTCTAAAAGGTTTAGTAAAATTAGGATGCTCGTAGCTGTTAAAATAGTCATCACACTAATGGCGAAAGTTTGTGAGTGTGTTTGTATGTGTGTTACTTCGTCACGCATAAATGGCTCAAGGGATTTGGATGAAAATTGGCACACATATAGTTTATAACCAGGATTAACACATAGGATATTTTTTATCCCGATATTCCCACGGGATCGACACTTATGCGGGTGAAACTAGTAATAAATAATAGACTGGGGAAACGCGAACGGAAATATAGGAATCTATACCGGAGTATACGTCTTCACGAATATTACCGATACAGTTAGTATTGATACCGTTGCACTCGTTTCGAAAACATTAATCAAGAAGAGCTTATAAATTAAATAAATATACTGTTTGACATTCCACAATATTCCATTTATTAAAATGGTGACTTATTACAAGCCAGAATTCAGATTTACATCGTGTGAATTATAATTTAATTTTCCATGGGAGGTACCATGTGCAGTAGTAATATTAATAAATTTGAAACTAATTAGCTAAATCACAATACTGGTATCAACTACGTATTGCAAATCAAATCTTTAGATTGAGTTGATTTTATCTTAAAAATCACATTGTATTTTTAGCTCGGACCCAAGTAATAAGCGATTGTTGAACATAATAATATTAATGCCCTAACAAATAGGCCCTATGATGTTCTAGAAATAGGGATAAGAACTAGCACATACTTTCATTTAAAATCCGAGGGATTTGGAGGAAATTCCTATTACATTGCTCCAATGTTTTGAAACATTTGTCAGCTCAGCAACGTAAATACCGCAATGAACATGTCTGAATCTGAACAGTATATAAAAGTTATTGCCATCGATTGCCATTGTATATGTGTTACGCAATTCCCGCTAAATTCTCGTTAAGCATACCTACTACCTAATATATAGTTTGCGTGTGTCAACGACCTGCGATCTACAGTTTAGTGAAATGGAAAAATCTTAATTTGAGAGACATTTTTTCAGACTTTTTAATGATTAGTTTTATAGATGTGATAATTAATTAAAAATTAAATATTTACATTTAAATTGAATTTCTATAAGTATATCTTTGATACGAAATCACAAGCAGATTTTAAATATTCCCAAATGGTATAAAAAAAAAAAAAAAAAACAAAGGTCAACAGTTTTAATTACCAAATTATTAAAATTAGTTTTAGCAGTAGCTAGGGTTGGAATTGCTAGTGATAAATTGATTCTACTGACGGATGTTGCCAAAGGCGGTTCTAGAACCAACTGGGTTGTGGAGGTCAGATAGACAAACACTTCATGTAAAATACTGGTATTTAGCAGTATTTAGGTTAGACTGGAAGCGACCCCAACATAAGGCTAGGCAAATTGGTTTTTGACAAATTTTGCCAAAAGCGGTTCAAAAACCAACTGTAATGCAGGTAATCGATGTCGACCAATCGGTATTGATCGCTTTAAAATACAAAATTTAAGGTCATTTGTCTCAAATGTATGTCACGATGTCATAGATCGGCCGCAATATATTTGTATCTTTACGTTATGTACCCGCTGACGCTTATGATATAGTTCACACCCGAACACGCTTTGAGTTTAATTAGAAAGAGCTCCATAACGCCTGTGTTCAATATAGACGCACGCCCCTTCAGATTTATTGCAGCAGGCCCGGAGATAAACGACCATTAATTAAAAAAATATTATATATTGAAGTTTACGGACAGAGCGAGCAAGTTTTTTTTGAATGGGCACTTGCCAAATATTGTGATCTCGTGATAGGCCCTGCTTGAGCCAAAAATGAGAATGTATATTGAGTTTTTTCGTGTTAGGTAAACAGTGCAGTTTTTTTTCGTAAAAGTAGGTGTGTCTTGAGTTCCTTATCTTGGAGATGGATCTTCATTCCGGGTCTTGGGTGCATTGAAAATAGGAGGGGTATATTTATAATGTAATACAACATTCATAATTGATTATTATAATTATGATGAGTACTTCATTTACAATGTTCATAATATAATAAGTTAAATACTAGGTAGTATTGATAACAAATGGTGGCTTTTGAAATGACGTCTTCAATTATTTCACTTCAATAATTATCATCAAAACTCATCGACATCGTGTCTGTTTTAATGATAGCATGAAGCTCAACTATGTCGTTTATTAAATTAAAATCATCAGCATCTAACATTATCAACTCTAGCTGACGTGCCAAAACATCGTCTACAAACCTAATTAAAATTAAAAGTTCGATTATCGATACTATAATTAGCGTTCGATTATCGACTAATCAAATATCGATTTGACTCGCACCACCGTTAGACCACACATGCGTATGTATTATATTAATTTATCACGTATGACAGTTAATCTCGTGAATAATTCCGATCGCCGTTACCATGCGCTTCTGCTAAGAATTATTCGGTCGTAATTCGATGGCGGTCGCCATCGCCGAAGATGCTCAGAAGTATGGTATAAATTATAGAACGATATAATACACGATTATTTTGAATATAACCTTACCTGGGCCATCATATCAAGATTTAGCTTGCTAGATGTTCTGAAACTGGAAACTATTCATAACTGTACTCAAACGTTAAATCAACAAGGAGTAAATCTACAAAAATCACAACAAAACCTTAAAACTACACAACCAATAGAAACATAATATCGTATAAAAAACAGAATTCTCACAAAAAAAGAAAACCAACGGAGGGACATGGTCGCGCAATAATATGAATAGCATTACGCAAATTAGAGCCGATAGCTGGACACAGAGCCTTTTGTGTAGACACCCAGACAGAGACTGTCTCAGTTCTTAGACATAAGCTATAGTGATTTAAAATAGCTTCGGAACATAAAGAGAGCCGTAAAAATGGTGTATTTAGAGATAGAAGTTAGACTGCCGAAGGTAATAGCAAAAACGTTATAGATGAGATTCAGAGTAAGATAACAAGGAACGCAAAATCAATGGCTGAAAAGACATTCTTGGAGATTTGAGTCAATTTTAATAATGAAGAATGTTTAATCCGTTATCATTTAGACTTTACCCGTCCTAAAAATACTAAGAACAAAAAATACTGGCAAACAGAATAAAATATATGACAATAATTTTCCACAGGTAGACGCCGCTTAAAATTGCTTAATATATTTTTTGGGATTTCACACAATAATCCTCCGACAGATTTAAACCTACACTTTATGAACATTAGAAGGATTAAAGTAAACCCATGGCATTTTATGATAGGTTTAAAAAAATAAGTTAAAAATTTCACGCTCCCGCGCAATCGAACAGTGACTGAAAATTTGAAATTCGAATCTGGAGAAATCCAAGGATACGTTCGGATCTGAGTGCGCCGGCTTCGGGTAGGGTGGCCAGTTTTGCGGGACTAAGCGAGTTAGTCTTTTTTGTCATGACTGATTTAATCTTAAAGGTGAAAGGTTGTATGAAAATAAACTCCCTTCGGAGGCTACAGAAAAGTAGTGATTTAGATAGTTCTTATTTTGTATTTATTTGCTGACAATTGAAAATAGTAGAGCTGTACTTGTTCCTTCATTTATTGAACAGTCGTAAATGATATTTACGTCTCATGCGATGACTATTGATACTAAAGTAAGTCACGTACCTTTTTTCGACCTCAGTTTATTTATCGTGAAAATCCCAGACGTGATTTAAATCGAACTTCATTAATTAAGTCCCAATTAAAATCAAAATTGTTGAGGCAAATTCCGTTTTAACAAGGGCAGATCTCGACGAACCTGTAACCTTTGATCACAGAGTACTATTTCGACCTTTCAAAAAAATATTTGTTGGTAGCCCTACAGGCAGTACACCCAAATAAATCCAGTGAGGTCGGCGAACCCTCACTGCGGCGACAGTTTTTGCCGCGTAAACTTTTAGACCTTCTTTTTTAAAAGTCCTGTAGGTACCTCAATTATTTTCGACTTTTTACACCCGCGTTATTCGGACTTCGTATTTGATTCACCTTATTTTACCGTGTAGGTGTTTAATAGGTGTAATTTCGTCCCTGACAATGTTGTACGTCAAATAACGTGTGAGTAACAGATGTTTGTACTTAGATGTGGAAAAAGATTTAGGTTTTTATTTTGAATTCTGCAGTTCAAAAATTATACAGATATATTTTCTTCTCTATATTATTTCATCAGCGATTTTTAATGCATCATGGTGAGCAACAGTAGATATGTTTAATTATCACAGCATAAGAGAGTATGAATTGAGTATAATATTGCACTATGCACAAACAAAATTGAGTCTTATAATAGGCTTGAAACGTTTTCCCTCTGTCATCATGCTTATCAATTTTGCAAGCTTTCTACAATCCTATTAGAAATACTAATTAAGTTTAATCGTGCGGAGTAAATAGTCGAAATCAGTTAATGTTATGTTCCATTCAGTGTACGTCGCATTCACCAGAGTTAGTAATTCATAACCTACTTTCATTCATTTGCGCTGCTTTACATGCCACGGTTCTTGATGCAATATTGTAAGGAAATTATTCACACCTGAACTGTTTATCTATAATATATTATATCGGAGAAGGTAAATTAGGAGTACGAGTAAATGATGCCGACATGATTTTGAATTGTCGAAACAAACAACTTATAGGAGTAAAAGTAGATATTATAAAAGACACAGATTAAAAACACCCTGGTGAAGTTGATCTTATCCAAGACAATAGATAAAATCCAACAACGAAAACACTATCTTTACCTATCAAACGATCTACCAATTACACTGAAACTCCCAACTAGCATCACATCAACATCGTGGACGCATTATTCAAAACAAAAGATTATCACATTAGATAAATTAATTCAGTTGAATTAAAATCTAACAATCCGCATAGGTGGAGAGTTACAAAGCTTTAATTGAACAGGGTTCGGGCCTCGTGAGTAAGATAATCAGTTTAGCCGTTAATGATTTCAATTTAGAAGGGCCAAGATGCAAATTTATTTTGTAATGCGGAGTGGGACGGTATGCCACGACAGTAACAGGGCTGTGACAGGACGAAAAGGACTCGTTTTTGGGAGAAGTATGTGAATCCAAGGCCAAAAGATATGTTTTAGATAAACAAATGGAAAAAGTAGTAATAATTAAAGGAAAGAAGATAATACTGCTATAATGGCATTTGATGATACTAATAATAATGAAACTGGGTTGAAAAAGATTTGAATTCGGTGTAGCGGTACGAAAAACGATAATCTACCCACGAAAGTAATCAACATACGCAACAAAACTGTTCCTCCGTTCGCTATTTACACCTGCAATATGTTATTTCCTGCCAACCCCTCTAGTTAATATAACAACTGTGTGAGGTGTGGGCCTAACTAAAGTTCAAAGTGTTATGATTTGAACTCGCGACCTCAATCGTCAATCAACGCCTTTAGCTGTCAGGGTATAGCCGCTCCTAAATTTGCACATTTATATATGAAATCAATTCCATTGTGTCCAAATGTAAATGTTCTAGACTTGAGATTATGTGACCGAAAAAAGAAGATACTAAAATCCCGAGCAGCCCTACCCAAGATGCTCTGATCCGTAATGAATTGACTAAACACTTGGCCTAAACTTAAGCGGTCATGACATAACTTTATTGCGATGCTTGTATTTTTGCCGTGTCTGTCCTGTTCCAAAGTAATACTGCAAAGTTTTGAAGTATGTCCGTCTTGGACATTTTTATGGTCTAACTATTCATCTGAAGCCAGTAAAACTTTAAGATCAATTATTTTATTATCCTTGTCATGAACTTGAGCATGAGTTGGCTTTGTTAAATCAATTAATTTCTCAAGGACATTCTTAAAAACGATTTAATTTACGCAAAGATGCATGCAAAAGCTCGCCAGTATTTCTGCGCTGGCTTTGTAAATCCGTCTAAAGGTATGCTTATGATAATTTAAAAGAGTCATGAATTTTAGCTTTTAGTCACGGGGAGGCTAAATCAAATAAAGTCTGCTAATCTTCAGTATGAAATGAAGAGTATTTTTCCGGATTTCGATGTAATTTTGCATGTTAAGTCGGGGTTATCAAGAAAGAGAGTTTATTATTCAGTTTGAGATCAAGCAGTATATTCGATTTTACGCAATGAAGTAAGCTATGAGCTGTAGTTCGATGATGGTGTGTATGTGACAGATTTTTCTTGAATCTAAAGTAGTGCCCTATGATGATGAGATCAAATCTTTAAAAAAATCAAAGCTATATCACTAAATACCTTTACTCAACTGATTCACACTAACACTAAAGCCCACCACTGAATAGACGAACAAATCGGCGCTGTCACCGAAAAAATCCCCGAAAAATAACGACAATTCTCAACAAAAACAACAGTTACGCCAAATCCTGTGAATCCAGCCGAAAATAAGTTTACGTTTGCGCATCGCCGACTGTATAAAGAGGAGAGACAAAGGGGCGACGCGGGGACAGGCAGGACAGAGGGGAGAGGGCCGGGACCAGTTAAACAAAGACTCCGGAGCATGTCCACGAATAAGACTGTATATCAATCTCATGTCAGCAGACCTGCCCAAAACGACTGGCGAAAAAAAACGCGCGCCGCCCGCGCAAAAAATACGAAACGCCGGAAAAAAAATTTTTCGACAATGAACCCCTTTAAATTGTTGTGAGAACTGCCAATTAAAAATTGATAGATACAAAACCGTTTTCGGTGGTTGGTATATTTGGGAAAATTTTGGGTGTATCTAGACGTACTTGGATACTGGAAAATGTGGCTTTGCAGCAAATTGTTTGATTACCGAAAATAAATTATAGGATTTGATAAGTATTAAGTGCGCAGCGCAATTACGATAGTTTAGTATAGTATTGTGTCATAGATATATGTTCATGTATTTAGAGGTGCATTTCACGAATAATAATTGTACTATGTCTGTTTTCTGACGTTTGTAATAAACGTATACAAAGTAATGACTGTTTGGCTAGAATTCAGTTTAGTTTCTATATAGTTCCATGCACAATTCCGCCCTTAAAACAAAAATATCTATTCCTAAAAACAAAACATACTCTTGTTAAACAATATCAACATTTATTCCACATCATTAGGAATTACCTTCCAGCCTACGCCAAAACAACTAAAGAATACTTTTGTATGTAAATCCTGTATCAAACATAACAACGGACAATTAGCAATAAAAACGTTTGGCAAACAAACCAAAAAGTTTTGTGAGGGACATTACAATAGTCGGCGAAGAACATGCCAGACATCTCGGTATTAATTTAGTTCATATAATTAGTATAGACGTGATGAAAATAGATCTGGACTAGATATCGGGACTGGTAGATGTTATTGTTGGTACTTTAGAGAAGGTAGGTGAAGTTTTGGAAGACTTTTTGTGAAAGATTTGGATAACGAACGATTTTGCTTTAGTGAATGTTGCTAGTGAAGGTGCATTTGAGCTTGTTATGACTGTTCCAGATATTTAAGAGAATATTATATTATTGAATATGAGTGGGATCATCAACCGCAGGTAGTGTAGTCACTTGTAATGTCTGTTTAAAAAAATTGTTTGCTTTGTGTAAACTTCACAGACGTGATGGGTGTCGATATCTAAACACGATAAAACAAAAAAAAAATGTTTTCCTCGACTCATACTTCAAGTAACAAAACCACCAGCGGTCGTTGACGCCAAAAAGTCATATTTTTTTTATTTTATCGATACTCATCACATATTCTGCAGAGTTTTTCTAGCTAATTTAATTGAACCCCTGTGTACTTTAATGTAGGTACACCAGAAAAATAAATTATAAAGTACCTAAACTAATGTAATTGAAAATGAATCTTTGGGGCGGGTTCGACTACACATGAGTAAGTTAAGATTGATACTCACTCAAGTATAGTCAAAGATAAGTCCTGCGAACAAAATCACTTTTAACTCGAGAATTACTCTAGAGACTACAGTGAAAAGTAATTGTATTTGCAGGGCAAAACTTTGGTTTCTATTACCTATTATTACTATTAATTAAAAACAATATCAGGATAGTTCATAAAATAATGTTATTCCGATTTGGACGATTGTGTTCGTTGTTTTATGTTGTCCTTTGATTTTTTCATTGATTGTTTTTCAGATGTTCACGCACACTTTTAGCTATAAATCTAAATATATAAAATTCAAAGTCCTGACTGACTGATATATCAACGCACAGCCTAAACTACTGGTCCTTGAGACATGAAATTTGGAGAGTGTGTTCTTTGTCAAGAGTACTGCCGCACAATTTATAAACGCAGTAAAGAACATGTGAAATGTATAGACTTTACTGCGTTTATAAATTGTGCGGCAGAGTAGGTATTCACTAAGAAAGGGATTTTCAAAATTCCACCCCGAAGAGGATGAATTTCACGCAGACGTAGTCGCGGGCAGAAGCTAGTAGTCATATAATATCCGTATTTTTTTCACAAAGCCAACAAGATCTTAACAGCAACAACGTTTGAAGTTCCAAAACTACACGAACAATAAATGCAGTATGAAGTGTAACCCATAAATAGTTATGACGGTCATCGAGCGTTGCCTATGAACATCACGGCATCGGCTGCTTATCCGGTTACGAGTCGCGAAACGATAAGCAGTATCTGAAGTTCTGTACTATAATATTGACTGGTTATATTCTATCGCCCACGAGAATACTAACCTTGGTTGCCGAATGGAAATTTTGACGAAAATTCTTGTGCTTTTAGGGTTTCTTTGATTTCGTCTGGCTGGGATGTATGAAGGTTGAAATTAAGAGTCATATCGGAATGGAGTTTTTTTTTTTAAACTTTCGTCATTTTACACACTATTTACACACAAAAATACACTAAAAGTGTATTTTTCTTTAAAAGCTCAGTGCATGCGTCATTATCATAATTATAATTTGTCTTTTATTTTTACATGTTAATCATTTATATTAGGTTTTAATCTATGAGTTTTCTATTGTTTTTGGCTTCCGAGCAATTACCTAGAAACCTTTTTGTTGTTAGATAACTAGACTGTCTACATTTATCGAAACAATATTTCATTACTTTACATACCACTGCGCAAAAAGGCGCAATTAACAAATATGAACCAGATATGCTTTTAAATAATTAATATTTTGCATTTGCATATAAATTGCTTGAGCTTCATGAGTCGAGTCTAGTCACGAAAATAAGAAGCCATTTTGACGATCGATAAAAAGCATCAGTACCTATATAATTACAGGAGAAATAAAAACATGTTGTTATAATATTATTAAGAGAAAGGCTAATTTGATGGAAGTGAATTTTGTTATGGAGTTAAGTTACTTTTAATTAAGCAGTAAAGTTGTTGTAATATTAAGTTGTTTGGTTAAATACATTGTAATATCAATTTGATTAAACCTGTTGTTAAGAATGCAAAGAATACTGTTTTTATGATAGCATCGAAAGCAATCTTATCCTTTATACCTTTACGTTCTGAGTATATATTAATTACCATATAACTAAAAGTTAAAAGAATTTCTCAACTATTTCCCACAACGTATTTCCTAATATTGTGTCTAACATTGAACATAAATAGTTTCCCAGTATAAAAGACAATACGAGTTGGAAAGTAAAATGATACCGATGCATAAATATTTACGAGCTCTATAAACAGACGCGCGTTCAATTTCGCTGGGTTGCCCACAATCTGGGGAAATTGAGATGGTTGAGGTCGACTTTGAGGTACCATGTGTATGCGTCTATGGTTTATTTTATTTTAGAATATTATAGTCTATCGGCCTCACTGGTGTCTGCAACTTTATACATTACAAAACGCAACTTCTATGTTTGTCTGTGCGCTTATAACTTGGAGCCACTAACCTGATTTACTTAATTTTACTTTAACATTATTTAGATAAGGTAATCCTATAAGATTACCTTCTTTATTCTTTATACATTCTTCTGCTAGAATAGAGTAGTTCTGGCAAGAACTTAGTAAATTGCCGTCTAAGCGAACGTAGCCGTATGAGCAGCTAGTCTCTAGTCTAAATCTTTGTCTTAATTCTAAAATATTCCAGAAAAGGTGTTAAAATGTCTTAACTCATCCTGACATCTAATCCACCAGGTCAACAACCATTGCGGTACAGCATCGTGTCCGGAGATCCTGACCATCGGTTCACCATCGAACCTCTCACTGGCACCATCAGAACTGCTGGCCAGCTCGACCGGGAGACCAGCTCTTCGTATCTGTTGAATGTTAGAGCTGCTACTGGAAATCCTTCAAGTTTTGATCAGACACAGGTAAGACTTATCAATAAGGCCATGATTATAACTAATAGTACAAATATTACCAGGTGCACTTTTTTTGATCTCTTACCATTTTGTGAGATACTTCATCATCATCTAGCTTTTTACAATCTATCTTGACATCAAGTTCCAATCTAAGCAGAATACTAGTATTTTACACGGTCCCTATTTGATAATATCAAACATTTTTTGCAAAGCTTACCTTATAATTATCTTTTTGAAAATTTGACAACATACTGTCATACAATCATCTGGTCTACCAAGAACTTTCTTTCAAAAAGTAACTAACTTGCTAGTGTGACTACCTAAAGTACTAACTTTACTCTTGCTTCTATCACCAGGTCCAAATAACCCTTGAAGATATAAACGACAATGCTCCAGAATTCGGTACATCATCAGTCAGGGTATCAGTGGCAGAGTCAGCAGCCATAGGTTCTGTGGTCTACGCAGCAAGAGCTACTGATGAAGATGATGCAAAGAATGGGCAGATCAGCTACCATCTGGTCTCAGCTACAGGACCTTCCAATACCTTCGCAGTGAACTCTCAACATGGACTGGTGACTCTCTTGAGGTTAGTAAAAAATAATAATGATTTTTGCAAGTAATTATTTAAGTAAATAAGATATATTTTAGAGTCAAAGACTGCAGCGTTGGTGCTTTTACTGAGCGATTGACTGCTTCACTAGGAGTTACTTAATTCTCACAAGGACCAATATTTTTTTGCTATTGGCCTACAGAGAGTTGTTCCAGCTATAGATTAGTTTGTGTATAAAAGTTTTTTGCTGGTAAACGTATCCACAATAATAATAAGTTGTGTACCAACGCTTTATATCATATTTTAAACCATTGTTCCTGCTATAATAAATCACAACCACTTTTTCTTCTTCCATAGGTCCCTAGATTACGAGAACCTCGTCCGCCATACCCTCATCATCTCTGCAAGAGACAATGGTATCCCGTACCTCAGTGCCAACCTGACCTTAGTGGTAGATGTCCAGGATGTGAACGACAATCCACCGGTGTTTGAACATGAATCATACAGCGCTAATGTGCTGGAATCTGAAGCTGTCAACACTAAGGTAAGATTCAGTAACAATCATCTTATTGAGAAACAAAATATTGGCAGTCTAGCAGTAGAATATAGAGAAATAAGATAAATTGAATATTTATATGGTTTTTGATTGCAATAATATAAATGGTCATGTCATAAACGAATTCAACTAGGAAGTTGATGACTTTATTATCGTTTTTATCCGACTTCAAAAAAGGAGGTTCTGTATTCGACCCGTATGTATGTATGTTTGTGTGTCCGCAATATTCTCAAAAACTAATTATAAACAGTATCAAGAACATAACATGTTGACGTTTAAAAGAGGGTCGGTTTAGGTATTTCAAGAATCACTATATCAAAAGATTATGTGCATGAATGAACAAAATCTTAAAATATGAGGAAAAAACACCAGATTATGTTATTTAAATTAACTATGGATTCAATCCAAAAGATCGAAAAATCTAGAATAATTTAATTTTATACTTAAAATAAAGTCTTAACTCATTTAAAATTTTATGAAATAATGCTATTGGTACTTAGATCAGAATGTAAGAGTGTTGGATCAATAAAAATACGTTACAAATTTACAATACGTACATAAATACGGATAAATCTCTATGTAGAATTTATTGGGTATCGTTTAACTGAACGATAATAATCAAAAGGTATCGGGTTCACGAGACCACAACTAAAAATAAACTATATTATTTTTTAAAGTGAATTTAAAGTTAGACTTGGAATGAAGAAGGCAGTGAATTTTATTTGGAGTTTTCCTTTAAATTGCTTTGTTTTGATATTGATAAAAAACAATGATTAATAACGTCAATCAATCATCCGTTCAAAACCTGATTTGTTTTTATACTACAAACTGTATGCATAGATTTAGTTTGAGAGTAAAATTCATGGTTGAGATTTAATAGGTGATAATTTAACGTAATAGGTGGCTTTCAGAAATTGTCTATTAAAAAGTCAGGAATGTATACTAGCTAGTGTTTAATAATACCTTTGAGTATATGAACTGTACGAATTTAGGCCTCACGTTGTGATATTGCGACTTTTGCTCGCTTATCTAATTAATTTGTAAGGTTGTTTTCTAAGTTGCAAGGGGAGATAACTTTAATGGGTTCCGTAATTAATTTGACATTTTATCTGCAATGAGTTATACGTTGTAATCAATGCTAAGATTTATAGTACTGAGCAATATCCTGGTTTTGGTACCATAGTTTATTTTAGTATGAATTTTGTTCAATTTAATTTTGCTGTCAATTATTTTCTGTTAGCCTTTTGTGTGTTATGTCTTTATTAATACCTTTTAAAAAGAAATCTAGTGAAGTTAATACTTATAAGTACTTATCATATTTACTTGCCCATAATAATCATAAACTTTCTCCCAACAGATCCTAGAAATCCAAGCAATAGACAAGGACACAGGGAACAACGCACGTATCACATACAAAATAGCCGCAGACGCCAATTCAACTGAAGAGTACTTCAAAGTTCAACCAAGTACAGGCTGGGTCTACCTCGCAAAACAACTCGATAGAGAAACAACAGCAAAACACAAAATGGTCATAATAGCGGTCGACAACGGTATACCACCGCTCTCTGCAACCGCTAACTTAGTCGTCAATGTAATAGACGCAAATGATAATGACCCAGTGTTCAGTAAAGCGGCGTATGAGTTCCAAGTTGAAGAGAATCAGAAAGCTGGTGCGTTTGTAGGGAAGATTGCGGCGACTGATGCCGATTTGGGGGATAATGCTGTAGTAAAATACAGCCTGTTCCCTTCAAATACAAGTTTTATTGTTAATCCTGTTACTGGTGAGTTTTTGTTGCTTATAATTTTAATTATAGTGCATTTTGGTTTTTGTATTATTTTTATATTGAACGCAGCAAAGCAGGTTTGAAAGCATTAATAACCAAGTACGAATTCGTTAAAAAGACGTTTAGGTTTAAAAATGTAACTCCCGTGTAAGACAAACAAACTTGAATATTATAATGACAAGTCCCGGAGAATTTAAGTATCTCATTACTTGCCAACCTTAAACCTTACATTTATATCCATACTAATATTAAAAATGAATACGAAAGTCTGTATGTTACCTTTTGACGCCTGTCAGACCATTGAAGGTATTTTGATACAATTTGGCAAGGAGAAAGATGGCATCCTGGGGAAGGACATAAGCTACTTTTTGTCCCGGAAGCACTTTCCTATGGGATGATTTCCGACATCCACCCGCTCGAAGTCGCGGACAGAAGCTAATTTCCTATAAAACCTCTTTGCACTTTGAACCAAACAGATTTATTCTACAATGTTTTTGCATTTAATGTCCCAGCTATAATTCAAACTGAGAATAAAAATCAAAATCTCATTTTTGATTAATAACTAACATTACTTGGTCTACCATTCAATGCTCATCGTCTCTCGACGTCTAGCCGTTATTTATCATTTTAATCCTCCAAAAGCTACCGTCGAATGTTGACCCGGCAACAATGACTACTGACAGAGCCAAGGTCGAAAGATTTCTCAAGTGTAGACCACGCCGATTTGTCATGAGATGAGCTGGCTTATAAGGCTTGAATGCACCTGTTGAAAAGAATAGTGGCTAAGAATTTTCTTCCGAGTTTGACGAAATTATCGATTATGGAGAAAGTATTGATAGTATTCAAACTTTGACTTGTTGGTCACGTGTCTAACATATTATTGAAATTGCCACTGTATGACGAGTGCATGAAGTTCAGGCTAGATCTTGAAATTTCAAAATAAGGAAACTGTATTACGAGAGCAAACACTGGCGCTACATGGATCATTACATCGTGAACAGAAATAACTAAGAACAATGATATTTTACCGTAATACTAAATACTCGTTCGTACTTGATCAGGCAAGCAACTCCCAGACGGCCACTTGTCCTTTGTTTAGCTTGCCGGCACTTTTGAAAGCTAAAACCCAAAGTATGTAAGTCCCTTGAAACTCATTGATAGAGCAAACACGTTGGATAAATACAGCCATTTTAATACCTGCACAATTTGAACTTATGGGGAGCAGATCCGATGGCTTTATTTGTTTTCTACCTTCCCATGGACCGCTTTCTATGCCTCTATGTAATTATGGAATTATTTCGAGTGTCTGCCTGATGGGTTTGTGGGATAATATTTTATAATGAAGGAGTTTAGAATGATGTTGAATAATATTGTAACTGATAGTTGGTATCCAACTCACGTTGTCAAGGTCAAACCTAGAAATGTGGATTATCTCAGGTTTAATGAGCCAACAGCCGTTTACTCCGGAGGCACGATCGTGATCTTTGCTCTGGACACTTTTGCATGATACTTCGAGTAGCGCAGACGCACTGAGGCTACCAGTTAGAACTCCACCCACCCAAAAAGGAAAAACAAGTACGAGGAGTAGCAAAAACTATTCCATGTTTAGCCTTGTTTACACCGACTAAATTTAATAAGATATGCAAATAAGAATCCTGAGCCGATCTTATCCAAAACGATGTTTATCGTCGAAATCGTGCGAGTATTAAACATGGCATAAAAAGGGTGGCTGGCAGTTTGTTATTCTCAATAACTGACTGATGAATGGTGGAGCTTTTCGTCTCAATTCGGCTTATCGGCGATCACACCCGAACACTCCCGAGCTAGTTAGCAAAGAGCGAGTGAGGGCTAAATTCGTAAATCATTTGCGACGGCTGTATGTGGACCTATTGGAAGATTGCGGTCTTCAACAGGTGCACCCACAATGTTTCCAGTGGCAAAAACTGTGCCTTTTATGAGCATTGATAGCCGTCGGTTCGTTTGTGATCTTTGAGCATTGGCGTTGATAGAACTGGTTGGTAGATTCGGACAGTAATTGACCTGAACTGATTGTGTAAACATTTTAGAGATTAAAAACACACAAGATCATACAAATAACTTGAACTAGTCAAGTAGGCTATCTATGCTAATAATCTATATATACTAATAATAAATGTGAAGAGTTTGATTGTTACGCGCTAATCTCTGCAACAGTGAAAAAGAAACCATCGACACCCTGGTCGACACAGCAATCGTCACAGAAGCCGAGATAAACAACGATGATAAGAGCACAGAAAAGACCACACCGTTCCAGCCTCTCGACCCCACATCCATAGAGGAAATCAGATTTGCGCTGAGATGCTTTAAAAATAAGAAGGCGCCTGGCCCGGACAAAATCAAAGCAGATGCCCTTAAACTCGGAGGCAACCCCTTTCTCACCAGGTACAAAGTGATAGCTGATTACCTGTTACTGACAGGTTATTATCCCAACAGATGGAAAATCGGGGAGTGCATCTTCCTACATAAAGCGGGTAAGAATCACCGGGACGCCAAATCGTACCGACCCATCACTCTCCTAAACATCATGGGTAAACTACACGAACGCCTGCTCCTGTCGCGCCTGCGACAGACGGCCGACAGACTTCAACCGCCGTTCCAACACGGGTTTACCAAGAATAGAGGAACAGGAACACAGATCCTTCGCACCGGCAGGTTCATCACGGATGCGCTGGAAGCGAGGGAAAGTGTGGCCATGGTCCTGACGGATCTTTCGAAGGCCTTCGACTCAATAAACCATGAAGGTCTGACGAAGAAGCTTCAAACAGCTGACGTCCCGAACAACATCATCAAACTAATAGAGAATTACCTTAGCGGTCGCAAAACCTACGGACGCTTCAGAACCACCAGCGGCGACGAAAAACCGGTGCCACACGGGGTCCCCCAGGGCTCTATCTTGGGTCCGGTCATTTTCAATCTATACGTACACGACGTTTGGGACCAACGGGACCGTATCCGCGAGCTCAGGCTCTCCCAATACGCCGATGACCTGTGCATCCTTAACAGGTCTCCCGACCCGAACTGCGCGACACACCGCGCGGGCTGGGCCGCAGATGTAGTCATCGACTACTACCGTCGCTGGGGGCTAAAATGCAACGTGGACAAAACGGAGTGTGCTATGTTCACCCACAAGAGAAATTACCGCAGAACCATTCGCATCAAAGACGAGGTAACCGAATATAAAAAAAGCATAAAATATCTAGGCGTACACTTAGACAAGACCATGACCATGGGCAAACAGACGGATTACGTCGTGCAGAAGGCGCGACAAGCACGTGGCACACTAGCCCCTATCATAGGCTGGCACGCCAAGACGGATATGACTGTGAAACTTGCTGTCATTCAGGCCTGCCTACTTCCTATATTGGATTATGGCGTGGTACAACTACTCTCACGTTACAGTAAGAGCAACTTGTTAAAAATTGAACGCCAATACCGAATGGCTCTCAAGACCAGCGGACAATTTCCAAGACGCCTAGAAACCTCACTACTCTGGGATATGCTCGATTGGGATCCATGGCACCTCCGTGCACAGGATTTAAACGAGGACATGCTGCGCCGACTCCGCGAAATGCACATCGAGGATCTAGAGACCCCTGGTGACGCCTACCTCGGACACGGACAGCATAACCCCCTCCTAACTAATACTAGACTAGGTGAAATCGACTATGTACCAAGAAAAGACAGGAGTCGGCTGCTCAGCAAGCGAACGACCGCTCCACGTCCCCATAAACTGTAATTAACTGTAAATAGGATAGGGCAATATAGAACAACATTATACATTTATATAAATTTATTCTGTACATACTAACAAGCTCACAGCACACACTACACGACACTTATATAGATCTAATTCAGACAAACATAGGTGACTGTAAGTAGCTGACACACCCACAGGCCGAATACACCACCGACTTGTGGACATATTATGTAACATATGAACTAGGGAAATAAACATCTTCTATTCTATTCTATTCTATTCTAATCTCTGCAACCATCAGTCGGGTTTGAAAAAATATTTTTTGCATTTGATAGCCCGATTTATGAGAGGCTGTAGGCTATTTAAAATCACGCTATGACACTTAGGAAACCAGCTAAAAAAAATCAGAAAGAACGTTTGGCGAAAACGAAGTAACAGCGCGGGCAGGCGATGCAATGCGACGCGGGGGGACGGGGGATCATGAAATTTCACGCAAACAAAGTCACGGGCAGAATCTAGTCTACTTATATGTTAAATCTAGTTCATAGCCATCAATATTGAGACAAAGTATAATTTTATTGCTCCGAGTAAAGGTGCCAATAGATTTGCATGAGCAGCATTGTTGCCATTTCATACGTCACACATGAAAGCTGGGCACCATTTGTAATGCTTTGCTCGATGTATCCGCTGACTCATAAAGTAATACTAATATTTCTTCTGTGACAACCGACAGAAGTTCACGGCGACTGAAGGCTTATAAGGATACAAAAAACGCTTAAACATAATTAATTGTAGGTGGACTTGGATTGATTTGATCAGTGTTTTTGGATCTCTGGATTTAAAAAGCCAAAAACAAGAGCTTATTATGGTTATTTTTTTGGTACTTACGAGTATTTCGCTGTAATGGGCTTCAATTATAGATGTAAGCAGAGTGCAATTGAAACTACAGGGAACAAAAGTGGACATACGAGTAATAATCTAGTTAGCACAATGAGTGCATTTGCAATGGAACCTTCGCAATATACTAGCCAAACCGGAATTAGAGGCAGACTTTTGGAATTTCCCTTGAATCTTTGATAATCAATCAACGCGTTGACGGCAAATTTTTATTTAAAAGGTCAAGCCACCCGCCGGCCACGATCCCACAACGGGAGGCAACACACAATGAATTTATGCGTGTCAATTGCGAGTTATAAACGTCGTCGCTCGCGCTTGCGCCATGACCCTCCATTAACTATTATTAAAATATTGCTATGTAGGAGCCTTGCTATTCTCTCACATGTTTTATTACAAGCCCCACCAGTACTAGATACTGTCGTCGGCTATTTAAAGCTCATATGTTACAAATGTACGTGTAGGACGCACAGGGCTCTACAACTCGTTTTGTTGACGTACATCTTTTATTTTCATATGTTCTCAAATGAATTATAGGTGTAAAATGTTGCTGGAATCTTACTGTAGACAGAGTGCTATAAATTGCAGCTATAACAAACAGGGTTGGAACAAAAAAGGTAATTGTGATCGAAGATGACGCGATTGTAAATGATTTGACCTTTTGTCTTAGCAAAGTCACACGAAATGTTTGGGAAACGCAAAGTTGGGCCGTAAAATTGTCTCTTTATGGTGCAACAAATCTATAAAGATGTGAGTTTAAGTGTGAAAAAGGAATTCGTTTCGAATCGTACGCAATTTACTACTATGTCAAAAAACAACATTATATACCACTACCAAAACTTCATCATCAGCATTTTCACAAAACCAACACAAACCCTGCAGATCCTTATTTTATAGCCAGTTGAAGTATGACTGTCTAATAAAAACGTCTAACGTCGTACATTACACCTAAGAATACAAATCAAAATCTTGATTTGATAAATTAAACTCAACGATTTAAAGCTACCAGTATTTATGACTTTGCCATCATGATCTCTGCCCTTCCGGACTGACGAGGACTTGAAGACACCTTACACCGCAGTAATAATCTTCGTACAAAAACAAAAATCAGCTATCGTGAAGAAAATATTATCGTTTACCACAAACACCGAAGTCAAGAGTGTCCAATATTTGCGGTTGAAATAACGATGGATACTTTTTTCCACAGCTCGCTTCTCATTGCTCATTACAGCGGTTTCTGGCACGTCTTATTATCCTCCTATAAATCCAACTTTTACATGAATGGAAACTTTAATTGTGTCTACTTTAGGTTCATTGTTGTTTGCATCTGATTCACACCGCGATGTTCATTTCGCTACCCTGTTTCTGTCATCACAATTTTTAGGCTCTCAATATGGAGTTTCAGATAATCATAGTATTCCGTCCTGAGGCGATCTCTTTTATGTACCCCTAATTTTAGGTTGCAGACTTAAAAGTAATCGATTTGATATTGACAAAATTCTTCGGTCATGTGTTATAAAAGGAATTTGTTAAGGACGTGTGCACGGTTCATTATAGGTTAAGAAATTGAAAGTACATTTTTTATATGTATTAAAATTGAATTGCCTTTTCTCCTGATAAGTTTTCGATAAATAATCCTGTTTCAAGGATAAATACCGTTTGACGTTTAATTTAACGACTTCGTCTCTATTTATTTTACGAGTCTATTTATTACTTGCTATCGGATTGAGTAATTTATTATAGCTTTTTATATTTTGTGCGTACAGCTCCAGCTGTTTTTTCATTTAAATTCATTACGTGCTTAAACAATTCATGATTTTTATGTTTATTTGTTTTGTTACAGGAATAATCACAACCAAAGAAATATTAGATAGAGAATTCAAGTCTTCATTCTCTTTATTTGCTGAAGCTAAGGACCAAGGAACGCTGCCTAGATCGAGTAGAGTTCCTATTTCTATTAAAATTACCGATGTGAATGACAACCCACCGGAGATCATTGACCCTAGGGAAGATGTCGTCAGTGTTAGAGAAGAACAGCAGCCTGGTGCTGAAGTAGCAAGAGTGAAGGCTATAGATAGAGATAATGGAGTTAATTCTACTATCAAATATTCTATCCTGAGTGAAAGAGACATGGATGGAGTTGGTGTTTTTGTTATTGATGCTAACACTGGAGTTATTAAAACTAGCACAGGTAATTTAAATGATTGAGTTTATAATTTCTACGATGAGTTAAATGAACGAATTTGCATAATAGGAGTACGTTTGAATTTAAAATATAATTGTATGTTATTTTTCCAGTGCTGGACCATGAGGAGAGATCTATTTACCGACTGACTGTGGCAGCAACTGATGGCGGCACACCGCCAAAGCAGACCGTGAGGCAGCTCAAAGTTGAAGTTTTGGATTTGAATGACAATAGGCCGACTTTTACCAGCTCCAGTTTATCTTTCAAAGTAAGTACACCGAAAATAAGTTTAAAAAAGTCTCGGTTAAAACAAAAGACTATAGTTGTGTATTTTTATACATTTTACATACTAATAATATTATTATTCTTTTCAGGTAAAGGAAGATGCCAAAATTGGTCACGTTGTTGGAACTGTAGCGTGTTGTGACAGCGACATCACTGAAAACTTAGTAAACGATGACGATGAGAAACAGATTTCATACCTACTCATGCCTCTCACTACTGACCATTCTCCTGGTACCTTTGAAATTGACCGTCGAACTGGCTCGTTAGTTGTAGCCAGACAATTGGATAGAGAAATTCAAGATGAATATCGACTAGAAGTGAGAGCTTTGGATACGTCAGCAACGAATAACCCTCAAAGTAGTGCTGTGACTGTACGAATAGAAATCGTAGACGTCAACGACAATTTCCCACAATGGCCTCAAGATCCAATAAATATCGAAATATCAGAACTTACTCCAATAGGTATGATTGTCTACAACTTCACTGCTAAAGATGCTGATGCGGGGCCAAATGGAGAATTGAATTTTCGGGTTGTATCATCGTTGCCGGTTACTAAAAACGTTTTCAACTTGGATCCACTGACTGGTTCTCTAACACTTACTTCTGCATTGGATTATGAGAAGTTGAAAGAATATTGGCTTATCATTGAAGCGACTGACTTGGCTACAAATGTTACTGAAAGAATGGCAACTTCGGCTACCGTACACATATCAGTTACTGACGCAAATGATAATACACCCACTTTTGTATCCGCCAATAAAGCTACCGTCTCACTGAATACACTATCCGGTACTTTCTACCAAGCATTGGCAATAGATGCTGATTCTGGTGAAAACGGGAAAATATCTTACTACATATCAGGTGGAAATGAACAAGGGTACTTTTCCATGGAATATGACGTTGGAAAACTGACGTTATCAAACAAATATTCTCAAGACATATCCAGGGTTAGGCCGGGACATTATAAGTTGAATCTGACTGCTTCAGACCATGGCATACCCTTTCCCAGACAGAGTCACATGACTCTACAGTTGACATTGCAAGAGTCAACGAATATACCACCAAGATTTACAGATTCTTTCTACAGAGCTAACATTACTGAAGATATTCGACCGGGCAGTTTTGTAACAAGACTGTCTGCTAAATCTTCAAGAGGAAGTGCAAGTAAGTAATTTATTTCTGTCACGTTTCATTTATGGAGTTTCCTATTGTCTAAGCTATTAAGCTTGCGATGTTTATATATTTGAACATGACACTAATATGCCTTTTATTTTTCAGGTAATCTAACTTACATGATCCCATCTGGAGTGGCAGATGACAAGTTTGCAATAGACGAAAGGCTCGGCACCATCACTGTCAAAACCAGAATTGATAGGGAAGAGAGAGACCAGTTCATTTTCCCCGTCTACGTTACAGACTCGAGCACTTTCCAATCTACAACCAATTTTGACGTTGCTACGGTTACTATAAGCGTTATGGACGTAAATGACAACCCACCTAGTTTCAAAACAGGATCTTGCTATCCATTGGTAGTTCCAGAAAATAACGACCCTGAAGTTATACACACTGTCGCAGCAACTGATAAGGATATTGGAGCTAATGGAGTCATAACTTACAGCATTACATCAGGCAATAATGGGAATAAGTTTTCAATAGATTCTACTACTGGAAGACTAACAGCAAGGACTCTGGATCGCGAAACACAATCTAAATATCACTTGACGATTACAGCCTTTGATCACGGATCCCCTGTGGCGTTACAAGGTTCTTGCAATATTACGGTCATAGTTGAAGACCAGAATGATAATGATCCAGTCTTTGATACTGGTCATTATTCGGCAGCGATCCCAGAAGATGCTATGATTGATACATCGGTGATCAAAGTCCGGGCTACTGATGCAGATTTGGGCTTCAACAAACGTATTGTGTACTCATTGGCTAATGAAAGCCAGGGGCTATTCAGAATTGATAACAAAACTGGCATAATTTTTACTACCGGGTAAGTTTTTGGTCTAACACAATTTTTTAAACAAAGCTATTTATATTTTTAGTTACATAACTAACTCATACTTTTCTATTACAGAACCTTTGATAGGGAGAAAACAAGCGTCTATCACTTTGAAGCTGTGGCAACGGATGAGGGACGATACATCACACGTTCTCAAAGAGTCTCAGTAGAAGTCACAATCAATGATGTCAACGACAACAAGCCCATCTTCACAAAGTACCCTTTCAAAGAACAAGTGGCCACACTGACACCACCAGGCCAAAGTTTACTTCGAGTCGCAGCAATGGACAATGACATAGGAATAAACGCCGAAATACTTTATGAACTCCTAGATACTTCGAATCACAAGTTTCGTATCAACCCTACAACTGGTGTACTAACTGCAACACAAAGCTTAGCAAGCGAAAACGGCAAATTGATCCACCTGAAAGTGATCGCCAAAGATAAAGGCAACCCACCCCAGAGCTCCATAGGACTTATAGAAATACGTGTCGGCGATTTCTCAGATCAAACACCTACATTAAATTTCCAAAATGTTACATACAATGTAACTTTTGAAGAAAACATGGCGTATGGAAAGGACGTGCTCCAAGTAACCGCAGTTAGGAGCGACGGGCGCCGTCAGAGAATAATTTATGAAATCGGCAATGGCAACGATCAGTACGCCTTTGAAATAGACTCTAACTCAGGCGTTATAAGGGTGAATAACTCAGTGAATCTGGATTATGAGTCGTATCCAGGCCCACGGAGGCAGCTTGTTGTAGTCGCGCGCACAGAAGGCTCGCCCGTCCTATACGGCTACTGCGACGTTATAATAAATCTGATCGATCAGAACGACCACGCTCCCAGGTTTACGCAACAACAGTACATCGCGAATGTCCTTGAAGGGAACACTAAGGGCGAATTTGTTGTGCAACTCGCGGCTAAGGATGGGGATCGCGGTGTGAATGCAAGGATACTATACCACATTGTCGACGGAAATCATGATAATGCATTCATTATAGAACCGGCATTCTCGGGGTCGGTGAAAACAAATATTGTCCTTGATCGTGAGATAAGGGAGACGTACAAACTGACAGTAATAGCCACTGATGAGGGCGACCCACAGATGACTGGTACGGCGACGCTGAGGATCAACGTTGTGGACGTGAACGACAATCAGCCAACATTCCCACCACCGAACGTCATCTCAGTATCGGAAGGTACGTTTTTACTCGTTTACTCCGTATTCCCATTCGGGTTTTAAATTGCCGTTGGTCGGCCTATCGACTTTTCGAAATAAATTGGTAGAACAAAAAGCGTACCACAGAGAGGGAGTCATTTTACATAATTTGTATTCTCGACTTGGTAACATTGCGACTTTTCGATTCCAACGCCGAGATTAAATAAAAGGGACTCCTTTAGGATCAATATTTATTGGATGGTATTACATTTTTTCCGAGTGCATGTTTTAGCGGTTCACCAACGGTCCGCGGCGTTCGTGTGCTTTTTATTCGTTTTTTATATCATTGTAAGTCGACAGAGGTTTTGTTTTTAGAGAATTTTTATTTTGGCGGATCGTTAAAACGGCAGTCAAACGAGACCCGTCAGTATATTTTGTTTTTGTTTTTAGGAACGGAAGTTGGGACAGTGCTCACATCTGTTACTGCGAATGACGTTGATACATATCCGGCACTGAAGTACTCGATAATACAAGGGGACAACAGTTTTTCTATAGACAGATATAGTGGAAAGATTGTGTTGAATCGACCCCTTGACTTCGAAGCGAAGAAGACGTATGAAGTAAATATTACGGCATCGGATAGCGAACATGTTGCCAAGACAACGCTGACGATAAAAGTTACTGATGTAAACGACAATTCGCCTGTGTTTGATGATATATCGTACAACAGAATATTACCTGGTAAGTGGCATTTCATAAACACATATAAACACTTTATCATTAACAACATAATGTAGACATAATAGACAGGATTATTAGATTATGTTATAATTGAATGATAAAAAATTAAGTACTACAAAAAATAAACAATTCGTACACGATGACAATAGTATGTAACTATGACTAATTCAATCTTTTCTCAATTTCAGAAGGCACAGACACTCTAGAAATCGGCTCAGTCAGCGCCAAAGACCGCGATGATGGCGACAATGGCAAGATCACCTACTCAATCCTTCGCCCAACTAAAGGGTACTACATAGATGCAGTTTCTGGGGGCATTTTCGTGAACTACAGTGCTCTACCGCCCAATCAAAGAGATACGCAGCTGGCTGTCGTAGCTACAGATCATGGAAAACCTAACAGAAGTGCTGTTGCATCAGTCAGGATCAGCACAGGAGCCTCTTCGGAGATCAAGCCTTTCATTGGACAGGATACTTACAGGTAAATATTAATACGAAACAGATATTTTCGAAAAGTGATGGTAACTTAAAAAATAACCTTGATACAACTGATAGATACTACATATCGACGCTTGAAAGGCAAAATTGCCTAAGCGACATATGGCTAACTTTACAGGAGAACGGATAAAAGTTTCAGAAAAAAAAAAAAAATTTAAACTCTTGTAATCATCCCACAGGCGTAATTACTAGGTACTATTTTGGAAATATTATTTTTTTATTCTGAAAAGTTAAACTTTAAATTGTTCGCCTGTAAAGTTAGTCCTATGTCGCTTATTCAATTTTGCCTTTCAAGCGTCGATATAAATTTTATAGCGAGTGATTTTAAATTATTTCTGATTTGTTTGTAAATGCTGTGTCTGTGTCATGCAAGAGAAAAACTGAAACGTCTTTTATCAAACTATGATAATAATTTGCTCTCATTTTCAATTCCAGGATCACCGTAAACGAAGACACCGAAAAAGGATCAACTCTGCTCCAGATTGGCGGTATCAACGACGTTCTCAAGAAATATAACCTAGACATTCATATCACATCTGGTAACGAAGGCAACACCTTTGATGTCACTCTCGAAGGAGCTCTAATTCTTCTCAACACACTTGATAGAGAAACTCAAGATTCTTACGTCCTTGGCTTAGCTGCTGTAGAACAAGGAAAAATGCTAATTCTGAACCAGAATAAAACTTCCATCACAGTGTTTGTCACTGTAGCAGATGCAAATGATAACCCACCGGTGTTTGCTATAAATGATTTTGAGTTAACAGTTAGTGAGGATGTCAAAATCGGATACACCCTGACAAAATTAGCTGCAACTGATGCTGATCTCTATGGAACTCCTAATGCTGCTATTGTTTATAATATTACCTCTGGAGATGATGAGAAATTGTTCTTCGTACATCCAACGACAGGTCTTCTGACAGTCAATAAAAATCTTGACTATGATATTGGCAATACTGAATACAAACTTGTGATAGTCGCATGCGATCAAGGAGTGCCGTCATTATGCAATGCTGTGTACATCAGTGTTGGCATACTTGATGAGAACGATAACGCACCGACTTTCCCCGTCAATGAGTACTTTGAAACAATTGGTGAGAACGAAAGAGTTGGAACCTCAATCTTCACAGCTAGAGCCACAGATTTAGATAAAGGAAGATACGGCCAGCTAAATTACTCAATAGTGGCTTCGCCTAATAACTACAACAGAAACGATGATTCCTGGAAAATGTTTCTCATTGATTCTTCATCTGGGTTAGTCAACTCCAATGCTGTGTTTGATTATGAGGTCAAAAATAAATATGAGTTTTCGATCAAAGCTTCTGATTTGGGAGGCAAAAGCACAACTGTGAAAGTCAGGATCGATATAGAAAGCAGAGACGAGTTCTACCCTCAGTTTACGCAGAAAACCTACAAGTTCCGTGTGCCTAAGTCAGGATCTCTTCCAGCAGGCTATGTGATTGGACAAGCTACAGCGACCGATAGAGATAAAGGTATCGATGGAAGAATAGTTTATCAGCTGTCCACATCACATTCATATTTCAAAATAAACAGAACCACAGGTGTAATTATTTTGAAGAAGAAAGTCGATTCCGTCCAAAACCTTTTCGGCTTAGACAAATCTATAAGCCTCGTAGTCACTGCTAGTTCTGGGAGACAAGGCTCTTTGACAAACAAAACTGCCGTCGAAATTGGAATGAATGATCTAGCATTGGCATCCGATGCAACTCAAGTAAATGATGCTGCTGCGGTTGCAAGTGGAGGCTTGTCCGACTGGGCATTAGGATTACTGATTGTTTTTATTTTCATCATTATCATTTTTGCGGCAGCATTCCTATTCTTGCACATGAAGAATAAGAGACACAAAAAAGTCAATAAACCAGGACTTAGTTCCGAAGGAGTCGGGGCTACCAACAGTTACGTCGATCCAAGTGCTTTTGATACCATCCCGATAAGAAATACTGGTACCGTCAATCCAACGAATCAGTTTGCCCCTCCTAAATATGACGAAATCCCACCATACGGCCCCCATACAGCAAGTTCTAATTCTGGTGCAGCAACTACTTCGGAACTATCAGGGTCCGATCAGTCAGGATCGAGTGGACGAGGCTCTGCAGAGGATGGCGAAGATGGGGAGGACGAGGAGATAAGGATGATAAACGAGGGTCCTTTACAGAGAGAATCTGGCATACACAGACAAGCTAACGGAGTCGACGATGACAATCTTTCTGATGTATCTGTACATAACACTCAGGAATATTTAGCAAGACTAGGTATAGTTGATACTGGAACTGGTGGCGGTGCATCGACGTCATCTAGGAGATGTTCAGAAAACGTAGGAAATAAGGATACCATGTTACATCACGCACCTATTGATTCGATGCACATGTTCGATGAAGATGGTGCTCATGAAAATGATATTACCAATTTAATATACGCTAAGCTTAATGAAGTTACTGGCAGTGAAAGAGCCAGCAGTGCGGACGAAGCAAGCGCAGCGGTTGATAGAGCAATGGCTCTTGGAGCTTTCTCTAGCGCTCCGGGAGACAGTAACGCCGTGCCCACCGCAGGGCCTTCAATGACTGGTAGTCTTAGTTCCATAGTTCACTCAGAAGAAGAATTAACAGGTAGCTACAATTGGGATTACTTACTTGATTGGGGACCTCAGTACCAGCCCTTGGCACATGTATTTTCTGAAATAGCTAGACTAAAAGACGACGCAGTGTCACTGCAAAGTGGTAACAGTGGCGCTTCAAGTGCGAAGAGTAAAGGAACTTCCATATCAGGAGGAAAGAATGTTCCACCACCATTACTGACGACAGTGGCTCCTAGAAGTTGTCCAGCTCCGTCGTTATCGTGTAGACAGCCACAGTTGTTATTACCGAGGTCTCCAATAAGTCATGACGTTCCTGGCGGGTTCTCTGCAGCAGCCGCCATGTCACCTTCATTTTCACCTTCCCTATCACCATTGGCGACGAGATCACCGTCAATGTCACCACTAGTAGGTCCCGGGTTGCCACCAGCACCCGCCAACAGAAAACCTCCACACTCGACTATGAGAATATGAAAATATTAGTTTCGTAGTATATTCAATACTGTACATATGGACGACTGTTTTGCCTATAATGTAGTTAGTATTATTTATTCGGCCGATCTGATCGGCTTAACTCATTTTGCGCATATTGATATTTAAACGAACTTCACAGATATGCTCAAAGTGATTACTAAGCGCTTATTACCGATTTTTGCGGTAAATGTATATAAATAAAAAATCGGGTGTATTTTTTAAGTGTACATAACTTACTTTATACTCATTGTAAAAAATATATAAAGACTGCCATTTTTTTTATTTTTAACAAAAAATACAGCTTTACTCTAAGCTATAAGTATTATTTTTAGGAAAAGCAATTTGTAATGATTTGTGTCAAATTGATTAATGAATCGCGTGATTGTAATCGATTTGGTGAATCAATGTTACTGTAAGCTTTATTACACGGAGATGTATGTACTATTTCATATTGTAAAATTCTGTCGCAACTATAATGTAATATTAGTTTTCAGTGAATTGAACGTTGTTGTTTCGTTTCTCTGTGATTTTGATGATGCCTAAAGATTCAGTTCAGTCTTATTGCTACTTATTGTTATTTATCATCAACCGCCTTATTTATATTTCGGTTATCCAATTTATTCAGTTATATAATTATATTATAATCAGCTAGTGGATAGCTGTACACACACAGTCTTCATTTTTTTAAATAATATTTAATACCTACGGTGAAAAACCGTATTTGATAATTATATTAGATTGTTTTTCTATCATTACCAATAACATGTTCTGAATAAAAAAAAAATATTGTAGTTCAAAAACGTAATTCTGTACGTCATGTAGTATCAAAAATTCTGAACTGATAACTAGTATATTGAATGTAAATACTTATTCTAGCTTACATGTTAATAAATTAGTCGTAGACTCCACCGACTGTATGAATATTGTTTAGGTGGAAATAAAATGGAATTTAAAACAATTTTGTTGATTTTTATTTACTCAACCCATACATACATACACTCTCGCCTTATTACAATTGGCGAAGGCAGGAACTATGGAGACATGCTACAATCCTTACATACTTCTTTTGCCTCGTTTACGTTCATACATCTGAAGGCCAAATAAAAGGGTATGAAGGGGTCATCAAGTATGCAGAAAGGCATCAAAATCTATTCGAGTGATTTTGAGTAATTACTAGAATTATGTTATAATAATATATTTTGAGCGTATATCGTTCAAATCTGCAAAATTTATGATTCGCCTACATATCCGCCAAACTTTCTAGTTACTGGAACGATTGCAATTTAATCGATATTTGGAGTATCCGAACGCATTCCAAATACAAATCTACCAGTATATTCTTTACAAACATCACTGTGAAATCTTATATGAAGTGACCTTGAAGTGAACTGTCATCTTGCCTGACGTTAGAGAATCTAGAGATTGACATCTCACTTCACCTAAGATTTCACAGTGAGATTTTCACAGAATAGCACTGCTGTAGTCAGAATTGAATTGAAAAATGGCCATTGTTTATTTCATCACTGGCACATGTCTTTATCGTAGCCGTTCTTGGACCGCATTTGCCCACTGTCTTCTGGTGCAGTAATACAATGATTTCTATCAGGCGTACGCAAGTATATTGATAAAGTAGGCAAGTATTTCGGGGTCACTAGATGGACCAAAAAAATCATAGAATGGTACCCAAGGAATGGAAAGACGTAGGAATGCAAAGGAAGAAATGTAAAGAGGTAGAGGAAGACTGATGAAAAGGTGGGATGATGGTCTGCCAAAAGGTTAGCGAAGAACAGCTCTGGACAGGAATAAGAAGAGGCCTATGTCGCAAGATGGCCTATGTCGCAAGACGGCCTGACCTGGTAGCTGATAATAGCTAACTTGCTAATATAGGGTCAACAAGCAGAAATAGGATTAATTATTATTAGTTAATAAGAACTTGTTTATGTACAAAGGGTCAGAGAAAATAAAGGCTATTTTTATTTTATATGTATCATAAGACAGACACTAGGCGATGTGATTTCTTGTAACTAGTAACGTAAAAATTGCTATAATATCAGAATTAACTTGAAGGGGAACTGAAGTAAAAATAAAGCTGAAAGAAAAGATTTGTTTATTAAAATTGATTATTTATTTCACGGTGAAATAATACATTACTAAGTAAGAGATCAGTAATTCTGCAACAATACTTGATAGGTTTAGGCTTCTTCCCCATTTGCAACAAAAATTCCAACAATTCTCCCAACAAAGTCACCAACGTGGTGCGCACAATTTGGACTGGGATTTTAGTATTCCATTTAACAAATCTCCGAAGTAGTTCACAAAGCGTCAACGGGGCGATGACGGTTCGAGACTCCGATCATTCTATTATTTCAAAAAAATGTTTTGTATAAAGGGAGAAATAAAAGGCAAATCTATATTTTTTTCCACTACCAATCGTAATAATTCACCGCCAAACATTTTATTACAGAAACACCGTACATGTAATTGAAGTGAAACTAATTAAAAAATAAAGAATAAGAGAGATTTAGTGTGAGAGACAGAGATAGTTACATCTTTCTTCCCATTCATGTAACAAAATGCGCCAAAACGTGACGCGTCCTTGAAATTTCACTCTCATCCATTTTTTTCGAATCATCGCCTAAGAAGTTTCACTTCAAACACGTAGCAAATACTACTACTACTTTTGTTAATATTGCAGAATTACTTATCCCTATATTAATTAGATTACAGCTAAAATATGACAAAATGATAAATTAAATATTATTATCACAGTTGGAGCTACAACTACCAATGATATCATAATGATTACCAACTATGGTAATCTAGGAAAGGAGAATAGTTTAGCAGCTTGCTTTGCAGAAATCAATGGAGATAATAACAATATTTATAAAAGATTGGGTAAATATAATAATGATGATCATCTCGCTTTTATACCTGAAGGAGTAGACAAAACAGTACAGACCAGGTATTGAAACATTTATAGTTTTAGTTATGTTGAAAATATTGATTGCAAGGTATACATTCCCATCACATTATGAGCTTTTGTAATTTCTAGCGTGAACATAATATCGTCACAATCACGATAACGCAGGGAAGAAAATGTATGGAAATATTTCCGTCCACGATAACATTGAAACGTGTACGTATTTTTTTTATGGTCGTGGATGTCATCGTGTGTGTAATTATAACAGCGCATATTGTAATCGACGCAGGGGGCTTCAATGAGTTGAAAATTAATCATCAACCACCCATTTTAGAACTACAGAGATATGGTTTAATAGCCCAAGTAGCACAAAACTGCATTATAAGATGTCACAAGAGGTAACATCGGTAACTTTAGCACTTATGAAGAGTTATTATAGGACACTCGACTTGCAATAGGTGAAAAGTGAGCTTTTACCTGAATAAGAACGTTATTATGCGTCACGGAGACCACACTGTAACGCTTGCAGCGTTAATATAGGTAACAAGTTCAGTATTATACAGCTTTAAGCAATTTAAAGGATTTTTGTGGACTTTAACTAAGCTATATTCTGAATTGAAGACCACAAGTGTAACCTTAGACAACTTGCATTTTAAGAAAGAACACGTGAGCTACTATAATGTAATCAGTTATTCTGTGGCTTCAAATAACAAAGATATAATGCCTTTTGCTGCACACAGTGGAACTTGTGTAATGTTAATCAGCTTGTTACACGCAATCGTATAATAGCTCTTGTAAAGCCCACATGGTCACTATGGGTGAACATTATACGATGCTAAGTTAAAGCAAACTGCTCTATATTAGCTCACATGTTACCCATAATCTCAGTGAGAGCTGAATACTTGTACTATCGTTGACAATTAATCTACTAGTGCCGTTAAATAAGAGCTTGAAGACTTCTTTATTCAGCGCTTCGTAGGTAAGTAGATAATCGCGTCGTTTAAGATATTGTGATATGTGGAAATATAAAAAAAGGACTGGCGGAATTCGCCGAAAAATTAATGCAGAATATTTGAGGATTCTGAACAGAAATACAGATGATACAGTGAACATTGAACAGGCTACACGTTTTGTGAATAATGGTCCAAGTGTGAATGAAATTTTAGAACCGGAGGGTTCCGTATCCGAAAATGTTGGTGTAAAAGCACCTGCAGATTTAGATGGACTAAACTCTTCAAGTATACAGCGAATGTTAAAAGATAGTGGTAACGTATTGTGCAGTAATGACAATGAATATAGACGGGCAGATAGATCTAACTATTCTGCAAGTTCAGACAGTGACAGTGTATGTAATCATTATGATAAAAAAGAAAAATTTCGAGAAAATATAAGAAAGTGGGCCATTGAAAAAAATATTGCACACACAGCTTTAAGAGATCTGTCAAAAATTATCAATGAATTTATTCCAAATACATTACCTAATGACCCCAGGACTATTTTAGCTACACCCAGACAAATCACCTTAAAAATAATCGATGGAGGTGAATATTGGCACAATGGAATAATAATACCTTTGCAAAAAATATTGCTTTGTTGGGAAGAAGCTCCAGAAACAATTTCGTTGAATATAAACATGGATGGTTTACCAATCTTCAAAAGTTCCAAAAAAGAGTTTTGGCCTATACTTTGCAACGTTTTCGAGAATCCTTGCTTCAGACCATTTGTTATTGGCATTTATTTTGGAATAGGGAAACCGAAAAATTTGAATACTTATTTAGAAGATTTTATTAACGAAATGGAAGTATTGCTTCGGGATGGTATTTACATGCAGAATTCTGGAAGAAAGTTCACAATAAAGATACGGTGTTTCATTTGTGACTCACCTGCCAGAGCTTATATAAAAGGTACCTACTGCTCACATCAGTTAGTCGAATTTTAACATATTTGTCAACATGTTATAAGTACCTACTTTTCTATCTGTTACAGGTGTTTGTAATTTCAACGGGAAGAATGGTTGTCTGAAATGTGTTACAGTTGGAGAGTATTCACACACTTCGCATACCGTAGTCTTTGCCGACTCCAGATGTGCCGATAGAACTGATGATGGCTTCCGGAACAAAGCTTATGGTGCGCACCATAAAACTGACTCACCATTGCTAAGACTTCCCATTGATATGGTAAAGAATATTCCAGTCAGCGACTCACTACACCTTATCGATTTAGGGATCATGAAAAGAATGCTTATAGGTTGGCGTGATGGTAATTTTGGAAAATACATCACAAAATGGCGTGCCACTGACATTGAAACAGTAAGGAATTTTTTAAACCAATGTAAATTACCATTTGAAATTCACCGTTCAGTGCGGAACCTCGATTTTTTAGCGTATTGGAAAGCGTCGGAATTTAGATCTTTCTTTTACTATCTCAGCTTAGTTATTCTGCGTGATGTTTTGCCATCTAATGCGTATTCACACTTTTTGATGCTCTACTGCGGAATAACTATTTGTTCCAGTGAAGCTCACCATTATTTGTTACCTGTGTCTGAAGAACTTTTGAGACACTATGTTAAACATTATAAAGATTTCTACGGAGCGGCATATGTAACAAGTAATGTCCACAATTTACTGCACGTTACTGCTGAAGTTAAAATGTACGGAGCACTAAATACTTTTAACGCGTATCCATTTGAGAACAAATTATATATGATCAAGCAAATGCTCAGGGTTGGCAAAAATCCACTGTCACAAGTGGCCAAAAGGTTAATTGAAGATGATGGGAATTGTGTCAAAAATACTGATCTAGAGAAAAAGAAGTACGCTACGTATCCATTTATCTCGAGGAGTAAAAAAAACATCCCCATTTTAAATTATCAAGATTTTAGATTATCTTCAAAAACAGAAGACAGATATTTATTCACAGTACATAATGATATTTTCGAAATAAGTTCGATTGCTGAAGAACTTAATGTTATGTCCATAAAAGGTTACCGGTTAAATAGCAAAGAGGATGTTTTTGAATATCCTATCAAATCTTCTCGTCTTGGTATATACAAATGCTTACGAATTGGCGATACTACTATGGTTGTTTTAGATCCCAAAGAAGTAAAATACAAATTAGTTTGTATTCCTCATGGAGAATACAACTATTTTATTCCATTAATACATACAATGTAAGAAAATAAAATACTTGAGGTACTGATTATTTTGTACTTTTATTTATTATTTACATCCTTTCCACATAAGAAAATATCACATCCAAATAAAATCACAAAAATAACAATTTTAGGTACCTAGTCGTTCCTGACGTTTATTAATGTTTAAAAGGCAAATTAAAGCTAATCAGTGGACTACTATTTTTATTTAACTAGGAGGTAGTATACACGGTAACATTTTCTTATTTTAAAAAATATTGTGAGATAGGGTAGTTGGTTGGAGATACCCGTTAAGCCTCCTCTACCCGTCTACAGACGCGTCCGCGGACGTTGGCAGATGCATCAGCAGACGGATCACCACGATCCGTCCACACGTCTGTAGGTCGATCAGTCTATGCTTATACTCGACAGACGCAACTCATACGTAAGATTCCAAAAATGGATAATGAGACCGTAGCTGCCGCAGCTATTAATTTATTTAGTACTTTTATAAATATTATGTATTTTACATTATTTATATAAAATTTAAAAATAAATACCACAAAAATAAAAATGTTGTACCTATGTGTACTATTATAACATACATAGTATTTATAAAAGTACTAAATAAATAAATAGCTGCGGCAGCTACGGTCTTAACTCAACATCCATTTTTGGGATGTTATGTGCGAGTTGCCTCTGTCGAGTATGAGCATAGACTGATCGACCTACAGACGTGCAGACGGCTCGTGGTGATCCGTCTGCTGATGCATCTGTCAGCGTCCGCAGACGCATCTGTAGACGTGTAGAGGCTTTCTCATAGTAGGAACATAAACCCTTTTCATTCGCCCGTTATTCATATCTATCTAATAGGAAGTTTTTCTTATATTTAACAAGTAGGTATGTAGGTACCTACATAAAAATTGTTCAAAAATCACACTTAGGAATCTAGTTTAGAGCAATTATTATTAATCAGTCGTTACTTATATCTATTTAGTAGAAATAATTAACATCAGTCATCTTCTCTTGAGTCTAGCATTTAAAACAAAATATATTATAACAAGATTTCTCTTTTACGAAACGTTTCCTAACAATTTCTGTAAATGATTTCACAACTGTTCAAAAATCAACGTAATAAACAAAAACAATAAAAAATAACAAAAACAATAATTTTGTTAAAATGACAATTTTAGTCCAATTTTAGTTGGTGAAGTGATCAATTTCTATGATCTAGCCACGACATATATGTAAAACATGTGTGAGCATGCATTTGTGTGCGTGTGTGCATGTTGTGTCTGCGGTGTACGAGTATGCTTAAGTGTTGGCATAAAAATTAGCATAGGTCCATACTTTCGTCGCTTCTCGTCTGTTCGTTGTTGTCACCATTTGAAGCTGTTTCAAGTTGTTCTCTTTTTTTGCCTGCTTGAGGTTCTTCTCCATTATTACCATTATCTTCATCACCAACTTGAAGTTCTTCGCTGTTATTACTGGCATTATAATGTAATTCCTCTCCGCGGTTTCTACTTTTGCGGGTTCGTTTTGAAGACTGTCGTAACCCTTTCATTAATTTACGTTTAGAAGCATTCCTTATGGCTAGTTTCAAAAACTTTTCGGCGTCATCATCCGTAAAGTTTGAGTCCCAAGAATTGACAATTACAAAGAAAAAATTCCTAATGTTCTTGTAATTTTTAAAGGGAATTTTAGAAATTTCTCCCTTGCTACCACCGGACCATGAACACTGACAAAGAAAATTCTTGGAGAAAAGTATGTCCAGTAGTTTGTATGCGCACGTCGTGCCGCTACCCACTTTAGATGAGCACAACAATGATAATGTTTTGGAAAGCTTCTTTTTTTTGGCCTTATCAGCTAGATCCGTTTCCAACATTTCAAATTGCTGCTGGTTTTCAATGGGCTTTATAGAAAAACTTTCATTCTCTTCTTCCGTTCTTAATTGGTCTTGCAGCAATGTAACATTTACTGGTCTTTCCTTCTCCTGAGATATTGATGCTTTTGTTTCCTCCAATTGTATTGTTAAGGAAGCCAGCTTAAGTGCTATTTTTTTTTGATTTTCCACGACTACATTAAGCTTTTCTAACATCGCGGCTTGATTAGCAATCACAGTTTGTATATCTTCTGAGTTGAATACCTGAATCGTGTCTTGCTGCTGACAAAATACATTTGTTGTCAAAGTGTGATTGTCGCTGGCTGACGGTTGTGGATTATCCTGTAACATGAAGTGATTAATCTAAATGATTAAATAAGCACATAAATTTAATTTGTGATGCAAGCACATATTGAGTATTAGTTAGATACCTACTACGTAACAGATACATCACTTCCTTTCAACTAACACGGAACATGTACGCATCGAAACATTACTCTTTATAATATTAGTTTAGACTTTGGAAATCCACGGGAATGAAGTCGCAAAGTGCTAATAATTTACGTATACCTGTTCTGGTTAATATAAACTTTAATTATTGTGAAGTATCTTTTAATAGCTGGATCTTAAAGTCATAACTTACTACAGACACTACAACATCAAACAAAAATCTTACCAATTGTGTCAAATCTTGCGCCAATGCGTCGAAATTTATTTCGCCATCAGCGGCATATGGATTCGATGTTCCCGGCACGCTGCAGTGGGCATTGTCGTCGGTATCCGTATTTTGTTCCATTCGACGCAATTCCTTATCTGCCTCTTCGTATGTAGGTATAAAATTTCTCTTTAAAACACATTTGTACGAGTTCCATTCTGGTCCTGGACTAGAATGACCGTCTTTTATTAATTTAGATGCAAATTTGATATTTTTTGGTGGCCAGCGGACAATCCCTTTCGATTCCCACAGCGTGGGAACGATGGTCAGTTTAGGTACATCGTACTCGATCGTCTGTACTATTTTAAAAGCCATAATATTTCTCTGAAAAAAAACAATTGATAATTAAATAGGTATAATGTACGTAATTTCTTTTTTACCTATCTACTGTGTATGGACTGTTCCATCCCAACGCTCCATGCATAAAACTAAATAAGACGTACCAACTGGAATTAGTTCACGATTGAAATAATACGTCTGTGCACGAATGAAAGTAACGGTAAGTCCAATCCGCGATACACACCCGACTGCGGTCCGTCGCACGTCGGCCGATAGGATAGCGAGACGAGGTGTGTCAAAGGCAAGGGGGGGGTGCTCCCGCGCCTCACCTCATAGGCGTACATTACACGGTCATGCAAGCGTCAATCATTCCCATCAATCATGAATGATGGTTGAATGACGGAATTTTATCGCTTACAATTTTCGTCATGCAAACGTCAATCTTCGCATTAGACGGTAGGTTTTTCGTCAATCAAAATTTTGAGTGTGGCAAAACTGACAGCAAAACCTATCGTGTAATGTTCGCCATAGACTCATACTCTGACTGCACTTAGATCGCGCGCATACTGTAGGTACTTAGGTACCTTACCTAAGTTTTTCATTTCACAATGACCACAATGTTTAAAAGCCTGAGCTTTTAAAAAGTTTTACCTAATTATGTCTACTTTGGCCTAGAAAACTTTGATACTTACTAGGTACATGATTAACATACGGTAATCCAAAAAATATAGGATGATGTGATGATGATTAGGCTTTATCCACGGATCCCTAAAATTCCTGCAGAGTTTATCGGTTCACTGATGATTACCTACAGTTATTTGCGTACATGTTACCCACTATCAAGCTTTACTTGAATCTGTAGCTGACTTGTGTAACACAAGAACCACTCGTAACAGCTCGTTACTGATTTATGTACTACGAGTGGACACTTAAACAGCTTATGCCGTTTGATTGTGGTTAATACGGTACACATTGCTTGTCTGCCATTTTTTAGATTCTAACCTATGTATACAATATAATAACAATTTGTTTTTGTTCAGTCAACGAAAATAACAACAGAATTTGAATAGAAAATGTAATGATTTTATACGTAAACAGCTTATTGTCAAATTACAAAGGACAAATAAAAAGACTTAATTTTTTATAATAATACCATCAACCTATTTTATATTATAATTGTCAAGTAAACAGTGATATTTTGAGAGCGCATGAAAATTTTCGTCTATAATTATATAGTATTTGACAATAAACTCTCTTTCCCATTCGAATTTCAAGCACATGGAGGAAAAACAAAGTTTTACTTACCGATAACATATATTGCCTATTTCTCACAAACACTTCACAAAATGGTTCACACAAAACATATCAAAATAATAAAGTAGTAGGGTGAAAATTATTCACAATTTTGCCACTTGTGAATTGTCAGCTCCATAAAAGAGTTACTAATATCCTGGAGTGTATTTTGTGCTGAAAAATAGGTAACAAGTACTCTATTATTCAGCCATTGTGGTGTATAAAAGGTAACACATACCCTGATAATCAGTCATTATTCAGCTCTTGGGGCGACTGTTACCTTTAATAATGCTCAAATAACGCTGATATAGTGCAACCAGCTACATTATTCAGCTAACAGCTGATTAATTTGTGCCCAAATCAGAGTTATATCAGCGGAGTAGGCGCCTCTAATGCTCTTATTCAGCAGGTTTATTCAGCAGAAGATTCCATTGTGAACAGTGATTCAGCTACTATTCAGCGCTTCTGTGCTACTTGGGAGGTAGGTAAATTGATCAAAATTATTCAATATTTTTAAGAATTCATACTTATACATATTTTATATATTCTTGTAAGAATATTCAAAATCATGTGTATAAGGCCGGTTTTCACCTTTCTTTCAAACTTTAAGAAATTTTCTTTCAAATTTCTTAGCATTAGAAGTATTTAGGTTGATTTGAACACAAGGATTCCTGTTGATTATTGAATATATTCATAAAAAAGAATCAGTGTTCAGTCATACTAAAATAAGCAGGAATATAAGCGTAGAAAAAAGTAATGTTTATTGAGCATCTCTACTCAACCCATAAGGGGGAAAGCGTATTATATATAACGGTATTATAATATATACTATTTTAAATATTAATATAAAATGCCTACGAACACTGTGGCCCTGTTTTAGGTGTTTTAGATAATATTGGTGTTTAAAGTTGTTCAAAATAGGAATGGGTTTTGATATCTTCTTCCCATATTATTAATCTAAGTAATTGTTTTATAATCTGTCACAAAGTATACACAGAAGTATATATACTTATAAATAATTATCAAAAAACAGGCTTCAGTTTTTTTTTTTCTATATCTAAGTACTGACATTTTGATATACAGCCGGTTATAAGGCAACATTCTCAAGCGATTTAAGGGGGAATCGCCAGGGTATCCTGCCAATTCAAATTGTCTTACGTTTTTTTGCAATTTGCAAGTCAATTTCAGGTTGTATATTGAACAAAATATGAATCGCGAGCAGAAGTATGTAATTTAAGAATTATAATCATTGAAATCATCAATATAACCCTCTAAGTCCAAATAATCCTATTGATTGATATTTTATGAAACAGTAATACAATAGGATTCATCTGCCTAGCCTTTTCCCAACTATGTTGGGGTCGGCTTCCAGTCTAACCGGATGCAGCTGAATACCAGTATTTTACATGGAGCGACTGCCTATCTGACCTCCACAACCCAGTTACTGGGTAATACGATACCGCTTGGTAAGACTGGTTGTCAGACTTTCGGGCTTCCGACTACCCGTAACGACTGTCAAAGATCCACGAATGACAGCCGGGACCAACGGCTTAACGTGCTTTCCGAGGCACGGAGGGGTCTCAGTATGTATAGATGGTCACCCATCCACAGACCAACCGCGGCAAGCGTAGCTTAACCTGATCGATCGACCTGTGCGGCTGTTATTATTTAGCCACGGACCCCTCTTGTAATACAAGTAATACAATAGGATTATACGAAAATAAAATGAAATTGAAAAAAATTTAAGAAAATTTGAATTTCGCGGGCTAACTAGCCCATCCCCTTAATTACATTATTTTATCGAAAGACTAAATTATGTAAGTATTCTTAATACACTGCAATAATGACTACAAAACCTTAAGTTTACAACACACAAATTATGTTATTTTATTATCATTTGTTTCTATTTATACTGGCAACTGATTTTCTCCAAATTTTCTGCACGTATTCCGCTGTGGTTTCTCTCAGAATGCCTTTCAAAAAAAGATAAGGCCGTCTCTGGTCAACCCTGTCTATCTAAACATGCTTATGCCTACGTTTAAATGGCCTGAGGGTCTAATGCAACGATACTCAACCGTTTTTGGTTTAATTATAACGATACTCATTTTCTTAGTAGTTACTGTTGAAGGTATAAGGGATATTGACGCGCAAACTGTTGATAAACCAGCTGTTCCATATATATTGACCGTGTAGGTTGCACTTTTGTAATAAACAGCAAAATTTTTTTATTACTGAATTTTGTCTAGAGTCATGTGCTGAATTAAATGATAACCGTTTGCGCATCAATGTCCTTTACACCTTGTATAATGAAAGCAATACTTTTGGTATTGACTTCACAGGTTCTATACAATATTACGCTTTTTTTTACATTCGCAATCGTATTGATATCAAAACTTTACAATCAATCGATTTTTTTCATAACATAACATCATGCACGGTTTGTTTTCCCGAATGGTTGGGCAGAGTTGTCCCTGTAGTACACACAATAATCTCATCCATAAATATTGCCTTCATTCAATAACACACTCTGTATACAGGCTGGCCCAAAAGTCGTGGATCAAACGAAACAGGGCGATAGTTGAGGTTATTTACAGTAGTAAAAAAATTTAAAAAAAATAGAAAAAAATTAAAAAAAAATAAAAAAAAAAGTATCATCACTACAACAGTGCTTTTATGACAGTGGGTACCATGATTTATCAGTATTGGCACTTTTTTCAATATCTTTTAAGACTCAAAAAAAATTCTTTCTAACATTAGAACCTTACTGTAAACACTCAAATAGTCATAACTTTTAAGGAGATCAAGTTAAGGCTCTCGCACAATTTTTTATTTACTACAAAATAACCCCAACTATCGCCCTGTTTCGTTTGATCCACGACTTTTGGGCCATTCTGTATATCGCTTTCTCATGAAAAATAGCTCTCCGAGCCACACGTACAAGCCAAACGGACTGTAAACTCTCCGAGCCACAAAGCTAAGCCAAACAGACTGCAAAACTCATTCTACATCATACACTGCCAGATATAGGCCACTCCTAACTCCTCTAAGGTTGAGTACAGCTGGTTCAAAGGATACATTAAGTAAGGGTCAAAATAATCACTATATTCGCTTTATGGATTTCTCAGTGTGGTTGTGTAAATGCATGTCTATGATGATCTCGTCCGAGCCGATGGACTTTTTACTGGGAGTCACTATGCCGATGTCCACATCTGTGTTCGGGGTCAAACCGTTGATGGGGTCCTGGAATTAGAAATGGAACTGGTTATAACTGTAATCCTGAAAGGGATTGGCAGAGGGAAGATTTATGGCCACATAATATAATCAGCCTATAATCTTCCCACTGCTGGGACACAGGCCTCCTCTCAGTGAGAGGGAGTGAGACGTAATCCACCACTCGGACCCAGTGCGGGTTGGAAGATGTCACATGTCTTCGAATTTTTGGTTCTAGAAGATTTGTGCTCGGTTGGTGGCAATAGACTGGTTCTCTATTACCTACATGGGAATTAAACATAACTAAATATGGATATACTATACGTTATACACCTCTGGCTATTTATCAGTAGGTACAAAAAGGTGACAGGTGAAGGTGGCGGTGGCCTTGATCTCCATAATCTTTGTTTCATTTCAATTCGTCGTCTCATTCAAGTAAAGTCAGTTTATTGGAAAGCGCCTAAGCTTATTGAAACAGCAAAGAAGCTACAGAAAGAAACAGGTGACGACTTAGCATTGGCTCGTAGGTCATCCGTATTCGTGTTGGTAGTGATCAAAATTATTTTGTCAGAAAGATCGTTGTTAATAATAGTAGTACCAATTTTTATTTTATTTTGCTTTTTCAAAATATAGTATAACATTTTGCGCCTATTGCGTTGAAAGAAGAACAAGCTAGGAATGCGATGTGTCAATCTCAAAATTGATCACAAACTTGTTAATTTCATAAACATTTGTAAGCCTGGTTCTTGGTTTTTTTGTGGTTTGACTGTTTTTGGAATGCAAATAATTGTGACAGGATAGTATATAATAGTCCTTTAGACCGTATTTTGGCCATGGCAGCGGAGACTAGCCTTCGGCGCAGAAGATAATATTATAGTGCAGGCGTGTGTGCGCAGACACAGGTGCGTTCCCTCTTCCCTCACTCGCATAGTCCTCAGGGACGGCAATCCGATACTACCGGAGGGAGATCAGGCGCAGCACACGGCGCCGCGCGCGAGGCACGCGGGCATCACATCGCCAACTTCCGAACTCTGTGCTGTTACTAAGAAATTCCTAATAGAAAACACCAATAACACTTTGCCCGACCCGGGAATCGATATACAGGAGAGTACTCACCGCATTGAGAGCGTCACACGCCATGAGTTCATTCTTGGACATGTGCTCGACCACAGCCGCCGCGTAACAGTCACCCAACATGTTGTTAGTGGTCCTGATGCGATCACTGGAATAAGGAAGAAAACTTTTGAGTATAGAGATTATGATTTCGACAAATAAAAAGATGTATAAAACATCAATGAACTTTCATAAACAGTAATGAATACTTTTAAACAAACTGTGTGAGGAATTATAAAGGAATCGTATAGGGAAGTAATGAAGTATCTCAAAAAATCACTACAAAGTTTGGCAAGAACATAACGCTTGAAGACGTATTTATATACTTTGATGATTTCAAATAATAACCGCTACAAAAAGTTTAATCATACAAAACATCATGTGATAATTACGCTATGAAGACTAGTATTATAACTCCGTCCATGCTAATGTGACAAAAAGGTGTACTCACACAAGCCAATCAACAGCAAATAACAGCGACACATCGTGTGTGGGCGCGTCCACTGCAGCCAACACTACCAGCAGTAACACCATCGCCGCGGACGGTACTGAGGCTGATGATACTGACGCAGCCGTTGAAGTCAGACTGGAATCAAACAAGATGTAGGTATTGATACTGGGTATTGAATAGTGTAATGCAAATTAGCCTCCCTATACTGCATCTTTCAACAGATATAAAAGATAAACTCGTGAACGGTCAGCGGTCTTAAGTTGGTTTTCCAATATAAAGTCCTCCAGACCGTATTTCGGCCTCGGCGGCCAATCTCAACGGAGACTAGCCTTCGGCGCGGGAGATAGTATAGTGCACAAGACGTATGCGCGCAGACACACCTGACCATCGGACGGCAATCCAACACGACCGGAGAGAGATCAGGCGACTGCCCCGTTGATCTCGTGGTCGCAAGCGCGACTCCTGAGCGTGGTGTCCTGGATTCGATTCCCGGGTCGGGCAAAGTGTTATTGAGTTTTTCCATTAGGAATTTCTTAGTAACAGTCCGGAGTTTGGAATTTGGCGGTGTGATACCCCTGTGCCTCGGAAAGCACGTTAAGACGTTGATCCTTTCCAATAAATCAAGACCCTGTCAGCCTATCTACGGTAACTTTGGATAGCACTGTTCAGGATGTTGCAAGATCTTATTATTTCTCTAAAAATTTTGTAAAACATAAATTGGAAAACAAAAACCAAGAGTTATCAACTACCGAAATTGTACGTACCTACTTACATGAAATCATTGATAAGGACAGTTTGTGAGAAAGTAGATGGCTGTCGTTTAGTTAACTGAAATATTATTAATAAACAAAGTTCAAATTTTTAAAAACCAGGATACAGTTGGAAGGGGAGTGATATGAGGATTCGAATGACGTTATTGCGACGCACGCTATTTCAAAAAAAATTAAGAGTGGTACGCCAGTTTGGAAGGATGATGCTTATACTTACAAAATAGTAGCAAGCTGAGCGAACCCAAGATGAATATTATTCATCTGACACACGAACACGCTGGCGACCGACAGGAAAAGAGCTGTGCCGTCCATGTTGATGTTACATCCGATAGGCAGCACGAAGCGCGTGATGCGAGGGTCGATCTGTAGCGGACCTTCCATCGCTCTGAATGTCACCGGGAGAGCTGCTGCACTGGAAAAACAGAAAATTTCGTTATAAAAAGTTTTTGTGGCATCAAACATTTTACTTTTGCTGCTAAGATAATGCTGATAGATGGAAATTACATTAATAATAATGATCATCATCATCATCATTAATAATGTTTTATTCAGTATTAAAATTGGTTAAATTTTTACATAAAGTCTTAGAAATTATTTACAAAGGTATAATAATGTTAGATGCCTGTACTAGGATAAACCTGTATCACAGGCGGCATGAGCATACTTTATGGTAATAAAATTGTAGGACTATAAAATTCATAACAATATTTTAACATTAGAAGTCTTGAAATAATGACAAAATTTTATTACATTAGGTTTCAAAACAAGTCCTAAAAAGTGGTGACGATTGACCCGTATGGTAATCAGACATACTAAGAGTCAATTTATAAACAAACATTTTCTGGAATAAAAGTCTATTGCTTTACAAACAACGCTTTGATAGAAATGAAAATACGAGTGTTCTTTATCAGTATAAGTTCATAACATATTAGAAACAGAAATTAACTCGTTAGAAAACATAATAAACAAGTGATGAATGCTTTAAAGGTTAATACATAAATAATTAATATGACACTAATATTTACCTAATTTAAAAAGCTCACAGTCTTAAAATAATAATATGTACAAGTATATAAAAAGGGAGGGGAAATAATCAAAGGGCATCAAAAAAATTATCCGCATCGCTGTCAACAGGATAACTATGATATCTCGTTAGAATAACAAACATCTAAGAAAAGTTAATGTGATTTATTGTTATTTAGTTAAACCCCACACCATAATCTACCTCAAGTTATAAAGCCAACGAAGACTAAACTTAAAATAGACATGAACAGTAAACACATTGCGTGCTTCAGATTGATTAGCAGTAGGCAACTGAATTCTTTGAAACTACCGGTTACAACGACATGCGTATCCTTCCTCAAGGTTTCATATTATTTATAACTAAGTAAGTATTATTCATATTCTAAGCTTTTATCGCTTGATGTCAAGTTATTACAAAGCACGCAGGCAAATAAATCAATAATATTAAATACTGGCTGCTTTCTTACGCAATCAACTGAATTGAAGGAATGCTCGTCAATCACGTTAGGTAATAGTTACTGAACTTTAATGGATGTATAGATTGTTTCGATTGAGTCGCTATTATGTCCAATCAAAGGCAATGGAGTTCATTCATTCATGGAATTAATTGAAAACTTGTGCCTAAAAATTGGTGTTTGAATGAATGGTAAGGAATAGGTGTTAGTTTTTCAGAGAATGCTTCAGAATTGCTCATATTTCTTTTTTTTGTTGCTGAATAGGTCGGCTCTTGACCTCGATCACGCCTGATGGAAAGCAATGGATGAGGTCTATGATGGAACAAGCGTGCCCAGAAGATGCCTAAGGCACTGGAACTCCCACGCATCGACGAAACACAGCAGGCTGCTTGACGCTGGACTCCGGTGGGAGGGTGGTAGCAAACCAGGCGGGCGTTGGCCCTACCACCGCAAGGGAAGAATTGGCCAGTCAAATAAGGTGCTTGCTATAGGTGGATTGCGGTCCACTCCCTCCTACATTGAGAAAACCTATGTCCCAGCAGTAGAAACATTATAGGCTGGTTCGATGTACTAAATGTAGGTACATGTTATTTTGATACTTCTAACACTAGTTTCCCTTCTTGACTTCAAGCTTCTTATTGATGAAGCTGTGACCAAAATTCTAGTATATCTGAGCTATTGTTTTTTTAGTATCTTGCTTGTATTTAGACATCAGAATTTTATTAATTTAGCCTTCTGGAAAGCTGAGTGAAGTTCGTTTTCAATACTTTACATAAGATCTTTAAAAAAAAAAACAACCTTTACAAAAACATCACTAAACCCCTTCAACACTTACGTGGAAGCAGTAGCTGAGGCCGTGAGCATAGCGTGTGATAATCCCCAGTAGAACTTGTAAGGATTCCGTCGTAGGAAGAGGAAGTATATCAGCTGCATCACGATGAGCTGGTAGAAAAACACTCCGACGGCTACCGTGGCAATGAACCAGGCCAGTTGGGACATCACTGACGCTGGAAACAGGAGACGTATTGCGTTAGAAACATTAAGGGTCAGGACATATTGATCGACAGGCTTTCGCACTTTGCCGATTGAAAATTTTCCAAACAACAATAAGATAACATTCATTTATGACTGTGAATTACGCCTAGCCAAGCATCTACCAATCGTTTAAAAAAATAGAGATAAGTAAAATAACCAGTAGAACTCACCCACATCATTTACACCGAGTATCTTCCCAGCGATCACACTGCTGACTCCCACGGGGGTGAACCACATGACCCCCGTCACCATCTTCATGATCACCTCGAAGATCGCCTGGAAGAAGTCTATCACCACCTGACCCTTAGCTCCCAACGTACCCAGAAGACTGCCAAAGACGAGGCAGAAAAATACTAATCCTAAAGTGTTGGTGCCTGACCTGAAAAAGGTTAATTAATCTTCTAAATAAACGTATTTTTTCAGTCTACCGTAATATAAAAAAGTAAACTAGAAAAGGTATGCACTTCGATAATATTCGTGTTTCGAATTAGCATGAACGTCGCGCCACAGAGTAACAAAATTATAATAGTTTTGTAAACATGGCCAAACACGTATAGTAGTTGTATAAAAATAGGCAGGTACTTCTATGATTGTAGCAGCTCTATATTAGATCTCATCATCTCGCCCTCGTATTTTCGAAGAAAGACGATGATTCCCGTAAATGTAAACGGAAATCTAAACATTCTAAGGAAACTAACGCCTTTTTCTTACTAAACTTATGAAACTAAATGCTGGAAACATTTAATTTGATTAAGAATGTAGCAAGTTTAGTACAAAAATCAACCTTACGTACATAGTAACTTGTAGTTCGGCATCTCGATTCCTGACTAAACTTATTAATCTAAATGCTGTAAACATCTGATTCTGTTCGGAATAAGTACGATAATGCAGTTCGATAAGCTAAAATGATTACTAATAATAATAAGCTGGAAAAACATAACAAGACAAGACAAACAAACAAGCAAGACATAAAAAATATGCATGACATTAAAAACCAAAACAAAATTATCAATGAACAAATATTAAAAGACTCACCTATAAGCCACAACGCGAACCATAGCGGGCACCGTGTCATTATCGCTGATATTCTTCCCAAAGATAATTGGAGGTTGTGTGTACACCGTGTGCGCTTGCTGGAAAGCGGCCTGCACAATGTTGTCCGGAAAAATGTTCCTGAAACCAATCATATTAATTGGTTTACTTTGCCAAAACATGAGTCATTAGCTTAAAAGGATTCGCTTAAACTTTTGAACTATAATGGGTATCTGGGGATTCATTATTATACTTTTATGATGAATGGTTGCGTGTCCAGCCATGTCTTCTAAACCTCTGGGTTTTGTAAAAGGGGACAAAGGGATTACGTCAAGATTATGGGCAGCAGCGTCCTCCGGTCTGTTATTAATAACAACCTGCCAACACCAATCCAATCAACTGAAGTGGCAGTGGGCTGGCCATGTCTGTCGAAGGACCAATGGCCAGTGGAGCAGACGAGTCCTGGAGTGGAGAACGCGTATCGGCAAGCGTAGTGTGGGACGCCCCCTAGCTAGATGGACGGACGACCTAACGAAGGTGGCTGGGGTAGACTGGATGCGGAAGGCGGAGGACAGGGTATTGTTGCGCAGTCTGGGGGAGGCCTATGTCCAGCAGTGGACTGCGATAGGCTGAGTTGATTTGATTGAACACCAATCCATCTGTAAAAAGTGGTGAAAATTACCCGTTGTCCAATCGCCCCATTGTCCATTTAAAAGCCCTTGTTTTGCAATGTTTACAAGCTATAATCATTACGAGGTCAATTCTAATATAAATATAGGTCTAAAACATACCTGCCAATATCCAAAATGCTATCCAAAATACTGTGTTCCCTCTTCCCTTCAATATAAGACCCAAACTGCTTTATCTCCGGTACTCCCGGATGAATCAGCATCGCCAGTACCAGTCCCAAGAATGCGTTAAACATCGAAGTCAGGATAAAGTAAAGTAGCGTTCTCACTGCTATCTTTCCACTCATCTTTGCGTTCAAACTTGCCGAGCCAGCGATCAGACTGGCGATAATTAAAGGCAGGATCATCAGTTTGAGGAGCCTCATGAAGAGTTCGCCAGGGTAGGATATTATCATTAACGCGTCTGAACCTAAGTGGTATGGCCGGAGACCGAGACCTAGAGAAGAAAGAGGTTTAAGAAATAAGGTCTAAGTTATTGCTGTCGTTGGATCATTTGAAAACATGGGCTCTTTGCGTAAAAGCAGATTTTTTCTGGTAAGTCGCAAATAATGTTAAGAGCGTTTACGACGTACGGCATTTCATGCAAACATTCAAGCCCTTCGAAATGAATGAACCAATTTTAATTAAACTTCAGACGCATAATCAGGATTCAAAGGTCTAAAAAGTTAGTAAAGAACATTTTCGAAATGTCTTATTTAAAAAAAAGTAAGTAACTGGAAATTTCTGTTTCTATGGAAAATTTAAAATCTGTCTAATTTGGCTGTAACACTATTTTTCGAAAATGTTCTTAACTAACTTTTAAGACCATTGTATCCTGCTTATGCGTACGAAGTTCCATTAAAATCAGTTCATACATTTCGAAAAACAAGGGCTTGAAAGTTTGTATGAAATGCCGTACATCGGAAACGATCTTAGAGCGCTGATTGCCTGATATGAACGCTATGCTCTAACCGATGCGCTGATTAGCTTTAGATCCATTTTTTACCAACCAGTTGATTGAATTGACTCTCGGCTTAGCCAATCAGCGTTACGTCCAAACAAACTGGGATTATTGTAATGATACTGATGCTGGATCTTTACAATGATGAATATCTCGTTTGTATTTCCAAAAATTCGGTCTCTTGCAATACTCCTAGTATATAACATAACGCCGGTAATCCCCAAAGGGCCAGGCAGCGATGTACCTATAGTACAGCTCTTCCTAACCCTGTAGCATCCCTGTCAGTAGTTATTTTTGCCCCAATTGTTTCGATTATCTTACGAAATATCTGTATTATCGTTAATTTGTAGAACGAGGCTATAAATGCCTTTAAAAGCATTATAATTGGACCAAGGCTTCAGATGATACCAACCTATCTAATTGATTGACGTGCTTCAATATCAACACTCAAGGATATTAGTAAATTAGTGTGTGCATTCTACTAACTGATCATTTTCCATCACTTAAAGTAATTAATTGTGTAGCTGAGTGGAAACCACGAAGTAGAAATACCTACGTAGATACTTAATCCATTTATCGGCAAGAAAATACTCTTTAAGATGACAATGTGGTCATCTTTAAGAAGCTCCCACGAAAGAAAACATGTGGTTTCTTTCACGTGGGAGTCTTTTTTTCTTTGTCATCGTATGCAACTTTTATGTGACTATAGCATAAAGGTTGTATGGACATCGACGCGCATTTTAACCGCATAGGAACCTATTGCAGTTTTCTATGAAACAGCTATGTTTTTTTTTTTGATAGCCGACGAAATATCTACGCTAGGGTTCATGGTTACAGTTTGTGCGCCGATGTCTCTTCCACCTTGTATATAATCCGAAAGACCAAACTATTGGATTCTTCTCTACTAAATAAACTAAAGGGTTTGATATTATATAGAACAATATAATAATTGAATTAGTAGTTCTAGTTTCCACCACGGACAAATTAGTAAGTGTCTGTAATCCTCTCCATGGTTTACATTCATAGTATCCACTGTATCACTTCTTTATCCACGATAACATCAACTACAATTTAAAATATGACTGGAATGAAAAGTTTTAACTCACCAAGACCAATTCCGGTGATGACGCCAGCCAAAGTAACCACGAGCATTACATTGTCGACCAGAATCTTCCGGACTCCAGTCCGTTCAACTGGAGCTGACCGGTCTTCAGTAGTCTTCGGCCCCCGATCTCCAGGGCCCATCTTCGCGAACAAATATTCTGAAAACCGTTCACCTTTCTCCATTACAGGTGAAATTGGACTTTTCAGCCCAGATCCTTTGGACCTGGTTTGTCTAGTAATACTGTTGTCACTTTTCCCACTCCTTTTAATTAATTACTTGTTGTTTTAATTTATCAAACGTCAGTGCTAATTTGTTTACTGCATGGTTCTCGAGCGTGGTTACTACATGAATGAAGTAGGTTTCGAATTTTACACACGAAAAGATAAATATTAGATTCTTTATTTAGGACGATTTATACATTCTTTTGTGTTGTTTTTACGAAGAAATTGCACCGTATGGGAGTATATTTAGATGCGCGATCCCCTAAGTCGGGTGATACACTAACCCACAGTATTTCCCTTGGATGTTACTACCTAATATCTACTTAAGCTTTATCATCGTTCTCATCTAACCGTTCAACATTCATTGCTACTTTTCCTCTAAGCTCTTCCCTATCACAATCTTTACAACCAGCAACGGACAACAAAGGTAAAAAGTTGTCGTGTCACCGGAATTGACGCAAGAAGCCATGTTGACGGATGCGCGCGCAGCCATCGATTGCACTTCCATTCACTTAGTTATATTAAGTTGCTATAAATAGATTATTAAATTGTGGGCATTATCGTTTTACTAAGGTATTGCCGGCGTTTGTTATGTAATTATGTATAATGGGTTAAAAAATTATTGTGACATGCGCAGTGCAAAAGTTTATGTCAATATGAGCGACCTTATTTAGGTTGAGCGATTTTCTTTTGTTTAAGAAGTAATGCATTTCCGAAATGCACTTTATACAAGTATGTAGGTATAACTGCCTTATGAAGACCGACATTTCACTCTTATCACAATCTATCATATTTTTATAATACAGTAATACAATGAGATAACGCGGATTTTTTTTTATCAGACAGTAACAATTTTGTGTTATTTTTAAAGTAGGTAAATATTGGCTTACCAGCTTAATATTAGAATACAGTAACCTGATATAGTTACTTATCAATTAACAATAAACGACGCAACAGGACGTTTATGTATACTCGAACTCGTAATTGGTTCGTCACTTTTAAGCTCGCACTTTTTTTTCCAAATTTAAACTTCATTAAGGTTGAAACTGTCGAACAGTCACATAGATAAATAGACCGTTTTATGAAGTACAAGTGACATTTACCTAACACACCATTTGCGTTTGCCTACACGTTTACCTAATCTCGATCGATTCGATCGATTTCGTTATGTGGTATTAACATATTCGATCATACACACAAGTACCAATAGTACAGACACCAGCACATCAAGCTACCCGAAACTGTCAAATTTTCCCAATCAACTTTGAACCTTATCCTTTAGCGATAAAGTTGAAAATCTATTAAAGAAATTTGACAGATTGTAGTAGCTTGATATGCTGGCGTCTGTACCTACATATAACGAACTCCTTCTAAAAGGTCATCATACGGATTTCCTCTAACAGATTTTGATGGCATTGAAGACTAACAAATAGATTAAGTTTACCATAGTACAAGGCCTATACGCCTTTACTTCTAGAACATAACATTGTTCAGTTCCTAGAACTCTGCACTTAGGTGATATATTATGCAAGAGAAAGAACCAAGACAATCAGGCCCGGGTAGCAAATAACAGGTAATAACAGATAATTCGGTATCTAATGACTTTTAACCGGTTGAATGCCGTAATTACAGACACAATTAAAAAGCCATTGTGTCTCGCGTGGATCCACGTTTAAGCATACGAAGGATTAAATTACAAACCTAAACGGCTCAGGAACTCAAATCAAGAACGCAGGAACTAAATAACGCCACCTGCTACGATCGTTTCATACCTTTTGAAAATAAATTTTACTGTTTATTTTTTAATTATTAATCTTAATGTTTTAATTTTGATTCTAATTTCGATTATGTAATTTAATGTCTCACTGGTGGTGGCGCGTGTGTTGGATCATTTGGTACCCTACAAAATGGTTGAGCTGGACGGTGCTGATCCACGCGTCATGTTCGTGAACGGGCGCCGTCGGTTGAGACTGGTCATCTCTTAACTGCCAAGGCTTGTTTTTAATCTTATATTTTGAATTGTTTCTTCATTTTTGTGTTTTTTTTTTACATTGTTTTCACATATAGAAGCAAAAAGAATAATGTACCCAGAATTTTGTAATATCTAGATTTAAAAGAGTGTCCATGGAGTTTCTTGCCCGTTCTTCTCAATAGAGATCTACGTTTTCGAATGGGCAACTAGCTTCAACTTTCTGACTAACTGACCGACTATTTAATTTTGACAATTCAAAAGTGTCTGTACATGGTTTAATTGAAATAAATGCTTTGAGTTTGAGTTTATGATTTTGTTTTTCACTTAATGTTTTTAATTAATCTTTGTTTCTAATTAATTTTTATATCCTCGCTACGAGTAAAAAAATCTTTTTAAAACTATAGAGGTATGAGGAACAGGGTGTAAAGTTCACTCATACTCTATAGAAAAGGGAGGATCCTCCGACCAGACGGGTGTTGTGTCTGGCGGGCAACTGCCCAATGATTCATTTCGGGCCGTTGTATCTATGCTAGTTGCGCGGTAAACTCTGCTTGCGAGATGCAGGATTTGCGTGACGTCAGTATGACGCGTTGTTCGCATGTGGCGTTGTAGATACCGCTACATCACTCCCCCCCGGAGACCGGAGGTCGATAGTGGGCTGAGTCTTGTATCTTGCGATGCTTGCCAGGCCAGCTGAGGTTCCAGTGAGTCGGAACCGGTTGCCGCATAGTTCACGGTGAGTCGGAACTGTCTGCGAAGATGTCCCCAGTGAGTCGGGGTGGCGCTGCGTTATGCTCCAGTGCGTCGGATGAGGTATAGCGCCGGGTTGAGGCTGACTGCTGGCGTCGACCAGGAGAGGCTTATTAAGGGCTCTGCTTGTAGACCGGCCGAAGGTGCAGTGTGCTGTGCCAAGGTTGCTGATGAGGCTGAGGGTGATGACCAGGTATGCGCAGTCGCTGCATGCTGGTGGTCAGGATACCCGTTGAAGCCGTGGGTGCTGGCTGGTTGGGTGACTCGCCGCTCTAAAGCTTGCGGGAGTGATGATGATGACGTCACGCTGAAGTATTTGCACGAAGGCTGCGCTGACGTTCATGTTCGGGGTCACCAGTATAGAGGGATGAGGAACAGGGTGTAAAGTTCACTCATACTCTATAGAAAAGGGAGGATCCTCCGACCAGACGGGTGTTGTGTCTGGCGGGCAACTGCCCAATGATTCATTTCGGGCCGTTGTATCTATGCTAGTTGCGCGGTAAACTCTGCTTGCGAGATGCAGGATTTGCGTGACGTCAGTATGACGCGTTGTTCGCATGTGGCGTTGTAGATACCGCTACAAAACGTATATTTTTAAGAAACTGTTTTTTATGTAAGTACTGTGTACAGTCACGAGCATAAGTATGTATGCACTTGGCTTTATTCAAAGGTGATTTTCTCCTTTATAATGGAATGAAATTTTATGTTATTGCGAACATAGTATTTTCGAACCCATAGGTTTATGTAAAGTGTCGTATTTCAATGTAGCATTCGTTATTTCACGAAAAAATCACAATTGAAAGTTACCAAGTGTTGACATATTAGTGCTCGTGACTGTACGCCTGTAACTGACTAATTCACCATAACTCAGTGCATATTTTATTTTTTATTATGTTAATGTTTCTAGTGAATAGGTCGTTGGTGTACCGACGCCAGCACATCGCGCTACCCGAAACTGCCAAATTTTCCCAATCAACTTTGAACCTTATGCTTTAGCGATAAAGTTGAAAATATATTAAAGAAATTTGACAGATTGTAGTAGCTTGATGTGCTGGCGTCTGTACCTTTCAAATAAAATAAAATAGGTGAAATACATATTTTACTTACTTCTTTTATTTTGTCCATGTTCATTAGAGCTTTTGTTTATGTAATTAATGTATGTTAATAAAGATAAAGAATATGTAAAGAAATAATAATGTTATGTTAAAATGAAACTTTCAAGCCAAGGACTACGTAAATATTACTTTCTTGTTTCAAAAGTCACATAAATATCTAGATTTTGGTCAAAAGTACGCACGACGACATTTGAAGCTATACATCCATACTAATATTATAAATGCGAAAGTGTGTCTGTCTGTTACCTCTTCACGCTTAAACCGTTGAACTGGTTTAGAGGAAATTTGGTATAGACATAGTTTTTATCCCGATATTCTAATCGACACTTATGCGGGTGAAACCTCGGGGCGCTGCTAGTTTCCAATATAATCTGATTATACGCTAAAAACTAGCTAACTAAAACTGGAAATGTAATGAACTCTGCCTAGCCTTTTCCTAACTATGTTGGGGTCGGCTTCCAGTCTAACCGGATGCAGCTGAATACCAGTATTTTACATGGAGCGACTGCCTATCTGACCTCCACAACCCAGTTACTGAGTAATACGATACCCCTTGGTAAGACTGGTTGTCAGATTTTCGGGCTTCTGACTACCCGTAACGACTGTCAAAGATCCACGAATGACAGCCGGGACCAACGGCTTAACGTGCTTTCCGAGGCACGGAGGGGTCTTGGTATGTAAAGATGGTCACCCATCCACGGACCAACCGCGGCAAGCGTAAAAATGCGTGGAAATGTAATGAACTGCTTGATATAATTTAAAACTCGTAACACTCACCTCCGAAAGACTTACCAGCCATTTAGCTCGTTATTCGCCGGTTAACAAGACTGTAAGTTTTTAATAGATTTTTTAACGCTCTCGCTTGCGCAGGAGAAGCCATAGGTGCTTTAAATACAAAATATATTTATCCGAATGACGTTAAAGAAAGTTTTCCTAGCTCCATTTAAAACATCGCCTAGATTCTCACACACAACACATTTAACTCAGCATAAAATAAATAATTAAAATTAAATTAATAAATAATTTATGAACTATACTAATTGTATGTACTATAGGCAAATAGGTTACGATTACGACTATACGAACCTGCGACTTTGCCTTTACTAAGCTACCAACGTGCCACCAAGCCATTTGGAGCCTGAACTTGAAGTAACATTGAACAAGTTGACTAGGTACTTATTTATTTTATAACGATAAACTGAATGGAACATGCAATAAATACCAATTTTGAAAATATAGGGAAAATATTAAATGGTCCCGATCCTGCACTCACAGACAAAGGGTTCGCGAGCGACATACACTTCCAGACACGTAAATCAAGCCTGCACTCTTTGTCTAGGCAGCATCTGGAGACGGCAGTATACCCATTCATTAAATTCGTGGCGCAGAAAGTGCGCACAGCTCCTGTCTATTCTGTTAAAATCTCACCGTGAGAACTTAGGTGAAATGAGCTCATTCCGTGAGAAATCATTCCATCTGATGCTAGGGATTGACACTATTGACAGCTCACTTCACCTAAGTTTTCACTGTGAGATTTTTACAGAATAGCATTACAGGACGTAAAAATATCGCGGCGGGATTTTATCACATTATTGCGAAACAAATGACGTATAGTAAGTTCAGATACGCAACGTAATTTTTTTCGCCACTGGATTTTTAACGCACTTTTTAGGGCCGAGAGTTGAAAATCCAACAATGTGTTTTTTTTAAGCGCTGGGAAGTGCTCTGTTGGATTCTAAACTCTCGGCTCAACACCGAGAGATGAAATACCAGTACGCGAATAAAAATCGCCGCGAGAAAAACGGGCCCATGTGAACCTGGGCTTACTTACGTCATTAGTGTCCCATTATGTCGAGTAAACTATGACACGTTTGGTTTGTAAAGAAAGTGTTGACAATATAATACAACTTATTTGGTACGAAAAAAAAAATCATGAAGATGCCTCTAAGAACACTCTTTTTACAATAAAAACCACACTAATATACATACAGTCATTATGATTTTTTGTCTACAAGCAACATACTAAAACTAGTGTTTTAATTTTTTAGTCCAAACAATACATTTTCGTAAATTAATTGCTTCATATTTTGCAATAAATTACCAACGTTGTGTCATCGTGCTTCTCTTTTTTTTTTATATGCAGTCCGACAATGACCGCGCTTTAGGTGATGATTTCCACCAAACGGCTCGCATCGCATCGGATCGGAAAGGATACGAACGGATGCGGCGACAGCATGTCGACGGCATACGATTGGCTCCGTATCTTCGCTTGCGAACGTATCCGTTTCTGAGGCCTAGTCAAATAGTGTCATTCCTACCGTGTTGAAGTGTTGTAATTTTTTAAAATGGTTGAAGTTGACGTAGTATTGTGGTATTGTTGGGTATTGCATTAGAAGAAAAAAATCCTAAAATACAAAAGAAGAAAAGAAAAATTTGGACGACAGCTGAAAGGATTCGATCGGATACGATGACAGGCGAACGGAGCCGATCGCGCGTCGCAGCATACTATCGGCTACGATCGCGTGTCACGGAAGACACCCGTGGTCAAGCTGCTGTGCGCGGCTTGGTAATATAGACTTTAAGTACTGTGTGTGTGTACACGATTTAATATCGTTTAAAGATTGTAAAATCCGTTTCTATCCGATGCGATGCGAGCCGTTTGGTGGAAATCATCCTTTAAGCAACGGCTACCGAGGCGTATCCGTGCTTTTTAATATACCTTTAGGTCTAAAACTTATGAAATGTTTAACAAAACATAACATAATATACCCTAATAATCCCCTAAGGATTAGACAGGCGACGTTTTTTGACGGGTAAGTGTTTCCGATACCCTATTTACAGAATAAACAATTTCGTGGACACTATTGTACACCCACATGCTAAGGTCCGGCCGCGCTAAATTTGCCAAAGATGTAAACAACAATGGCCGACATCTGTGGCAAATTTAGCGCGGCCGGACCTTAGTTATGAAATGTTTCATTAGAATTATAATAGGGTTTTGAAGCCAGATACGACACTGTGCCGGATGAACCGGAAAATTCTAGGCTGTGTAGTAAACTTTACTATAACTTTTGTTTTGTCATTTGTATTCGGCTGACAAAACAAAATAGTACTAATGAATAAATAAGTAAGACCCACCTCACAAACTATGTATGTATTTCCTCGATCCAAATATAATAGGCTCCAGTCAGACGGAAAACCGATTTCACACATGAACGCTAACTACTCGCAAGAAAAAATTGAATGAGAAGAATAACTATTATGGAGTTTTTTTTGTTATTGACAACTTACATAGAAAATTATCAAACAATAAGATAAGAATGTATGTTTTTCATAATAAAGTATCATGTTTTCACATAACAAATAATATCGATGTTATAAGGTATGTTTTCAATTCTACAATAAGACAAAGCAGTTATTTTAAATAATTTTTTTTACAGAAAAGTCGATCAAGAGTCGATCAGTTAGAGAGAAACTGGTTGCCCGTTCAAAGCATATAAAAAATGGGCAAGCAACTCCATGAGTCTCTATGGAGTTTCTTGTTTAGTACATAGTTTTATAAATTTCTTATAAAAAAAAAAACGTGTGAGTGGGAGGGAGGACCCACAGCAGGAACGAAGTTCAAATAAAAATCCAAGATGGCGGCTGCGAAAATTTCAAAATGACGAAAATTTGTAAATTTTTGCTGCCAATCAAACTGTCGGTAAAAATATATACAATCTCACTATTGGCTGCAGCACCTTAGGAAACCATGAAAACGACACCCTGAACGAAAAATTTAAGAAAAATTGTAGCTGCCATCTTCGATTTTTCTGCAGCATCCTCGGAAACCTTGACAACGAGAACCATGAACAAAAAAAAAAATTGCAGCCGCCATCTTGGATTTTCTTTTTAACCTCGCTGTTGCTCTCAGTACCCTCGAAAACCATGTAAACTATCTCCCTCTCTGTCTCTTTCTATTTCATAAATGAAAAGTCGCATGGAAGAGGAAAAAACGCATTATCGTTCCGTGACGATTTCTCCCATTTTACTCCTACCGCTCCGTAAAAGAACTTCGTTCCAAAAAAACAGATATACTTGTAATTCCAAACTTGTTAGGTTCAGATTCCATCTAAACAGATTTGAAATCACTCGGAGATGAATAATGAGAAATTATATTCAGTGACTGTTGACTAACATGACATAAATTAATTACTTGCTTGAACATCTACTATTTAGCTGCCCAGATCTAATTTCAAACCATCTTTAGTAGGTCTGTTATGCCCGGGTTACAAGTAGCTAATTTTGATATCGTAGATAATACTTAGAAATTATATTTTGTCAAGGGCAACAAAATCTTGATTTTTACATACAAAATAACGTATCTACGCGTAATGTAGATTTATAAGTAATCACCTAACATATAAAAGACACCATTTTGGAACTATATCCTCGATAACGAGCCATTTAAACTACCATGAGACTGCAACCACATTCGTAAGCGCGGCTTTCATCGAAATCCTTCAAGAATTATGGCTTCCTCACTGACTTTAGTTCTAGTTCGGTCGGTAGCACGTTCCCAACGACATAATCGGTCGAAGGCATTAGCTTAGTAGAACATACGTTTTCACACTTACGACAAAATGCATTTCTGAGAGAATTTTCAAACATTCAGACAGCCAGTTATCACCGCAAAGGTTTCGTTGTTTTTATTTTGCGAAGACGGAACTGAATAATCATCAATTATTATAATAATTAGGCCAACACTGTTACTATCATAATCTATCTTCCATCACAGAACCTAACCTTGGTGGTAACCAAATTGTAAGTTTTCATAAAAAATGAAAAGCTTTTATTGTTTATCAAAGCCATTTATTGACGGAAGGGAGGCCTTTACCCTGCAGTGGGACATAACAGGCTCATAATAATAATAAATAATAATTTATTGTATGACACGAAAACATGGAAACGGCAGCAATTTCCTATGAAAGAGGCCATTCACTTGTAAGTTGTTCCTATTACCTCTTTTGCAATGAACAAAGCAGTGAATTCGCAGCCCATGATACTGAGCCAATAAATCACAATCCAGCATAAGTGGTGTCAGGTTCATAGCCTATCGCAACCGAATACCTCAATAAATTATGTACTTTGAGAGTTTTATAACTTGTGCGATATGCCAAGAGTACTTACAGCTGTACATAATAATAAGTCTTGTTAGGATTTACATTGATTTATTTATGGTATAGAGGATGAAGAACAGGGTGTAAAGTCCACTCATACTCTATAGAAAAGGGAGGATCCTCCGACTAGACGGGTGTTGTGTCTGGTCGGCAACTGCCCAATGATTCATGTCGGGCCGTTGTATCTATGCTAGTTGCGCGGTAAACCAAACCAAAATCGGAATAGAAATTTTGCTGAAACCACGTTAAGGTTTAATCTGGAATAACAAGTGAATGAAATATTGTTTGAATTTGAGCAATATTTATGGGTAGGGCTTGATATGCCGGGATTTTTTAGAACCAGTACCATGAGCATCGGTGTGATACCGGTACCAGAGTGAGTAGTGCCTTTACTTTTGGTATTTGTAATCAGTATCGGTGCTGTACCGGTACCAAACGAATATTTCTGTAAGTTAGAGTGAGAAAACAGATATAATAAGTAAAAAGGATAGATATTGGGCATTCGAAAAATAGCTTCAAGGTTGCCGACCGTACGAGGTTTCTCACACAAATTATGAGATTTGTGGTATGCGCCCCGTACTTGAATTTGGTACTGGTTCGGTTTATGGATGCTTATACGTTTCATCATCATCATCGTCGTTTCGTTTCTTCTATATTCAAAAAAAAAAAAAAATGCAGTTCGTTAATAAGCGCATCACTATTTTAAAATGCTTGAAAAAAAATTCGGGAAAAACTGGATATCTTTTTTCAATTGGATTTTTGTTAGATATATTGAAATCTGGACAGGATAAAGTCTGTCGGGTCAGCTAATGCTAAATATTGTAGGATGTATATAAACACGGATATCTATGTAGGTATATAAAGCAATTGCAAGACTGACTGATTGTCAGATTTAATAATGAAGTTTGAAGAAATTCACAAGATATTAAAACAGGATTCTTAAAAATTCAACCATCAAGTAGGTTCTATGTGTTTCTAATGTTTGAACACAAACAATTTATGCGCCAAAGAGCTAGTATATTAAAATGTATTTCGTAGTAGCTTTCCGGTCATTGTATCCAGTGCAATGTTTCATGCATGTGGCATGATCACCGTCCTAATTGTTACCGATGCGAATGCTCCTAGGTCAATGAATCCAGTGCTGTAATACGGCTATGACGGACGTTTTCTTTGTCTGTATTAATGAAACGAGCGACGATATTGAAAAGATGACGTATACACGATAAAAATCTGTTTACAATGGCAATGCCTTTCATTTTGACAATTGAAAAACATTATCGATCAGAGGTATTAATAGAACTATATATTACTAGCAGCGCCCCACATAAATTTCGATTCAGTTAATTTATAATTGATCAACACGCAAATCAGCATATCGATCGCCAATCAATTCTAACGCGATTCTCGAAATCGATGTTACAAAACACACTCTAGGACAGTGGCCACCTTTTAAAATGAAAAATTGGACGCAGCTTTATACCCAGCTATTATTATGAGCACGTGCCAACATACATTTGCCAATAATAGACGAAACGCTCTATAGTGCGGGTTGAAACACTCATTACAAGATCAATGATCTTATTATTTGAATTTCACTCCGATGTGAATGATTTTAAGTGATTGATGAACAAGACATGACAGATGACAGTCGGAATACTCATCTTCTTCAATAAAAAAAAGTGGTGAAGGGCTGATAAACTAGAAAGTTTCGACATTGACAATAATTAAATCTATAATCAAATTGATTATTAATTTGGATTATATTTTCAGTCTAAAAATCCAAAATGGTAACGGGTAAGTCGGGAGCTATCATTTTGTGTCGATGGTTTGATGGATGAGCGACGATGCTAATTGGCACTGGGGTTCTAGTACCAGTTCTTTGATTTCTACCACTATGTGAAGTTTCAGTGACCAGCCCATCGCTTAAAATGTGAATGAAACTAGATGCTCAATGATCCTTAACAATTACTTTCACCAAAATGAAACTTACAGCTCTCACGAAAATTCTGATTCTTTCTCCGTAGCAATTCCCTTTACAATATCGCAATATTCTCTTCCGTCATATTTCTCAAACATGTGTTACAGAAACGTCCCAACTTGGCAACGTCGGTATCTTTATGCAGCACTGACAAGCACCAAACTGATAATGCTATGTTAATATTTGAATGCCATAACAGCGTAGAAACAATACGGAGTTTTATTATTAGGTTAATCACGTGTAAGTATGTAAATAAATGGTTATATTTGAGGTTATGATTTTGTTATACAGAATGTCCGGTAATTAATGGATAACCTCTTCAGTGGTCATTGTACTTATCATTATGAGCATCTATTACTATGGGACCAAACCTGATATCGCTAAAAAAGATTCTGGAGTTTCCTACATTTTGACAAGTTCTGCGAACATAAATTATAAGGAACAGCTGATTTTTTTTCGGGTTTTCATATTTGGTCCCGTAGTAAAATTTGTTCATAATTATTAGTACAATGACCACCTAAGAGGTTATCCATTAATTACCGGACATCCAGTATAAATTGCATTTACTGTTATTCTTAGCAATAAGCAAGCTAAGATTTGAGCTCTTTGATAAGATCTGTATTTCGTACCTTCGTAGGTTCTACAGTTTTCAATAAATAGTGTCAATATTGAATTAACATAATCAAATAGCAAATAACAGTAGGGAACTCTACCCAGGTCTGAACACGTTGTAACATAATAGGTAAATTCAGCATCGTCATCATACATATTTACGACTTATCATGAGACTCCATCCTCTCACGTCGTCATCAACGTACTGTAGATAAGCAAAAATGGAAAGGATGGGAGTCCATTATTGCATGTGCAGTAGGATACTAAACTTTATTGCTCATTGCTTTATCGTTCATCTTCTCAAGATGAACGTGCGAACAACGCCTGAAGACCACATATTCTTAATCTTATCGTTTTGATGGCAGTGTCTTTATTGTCAGCCCAGAATTTGGATACAAGCTGGGCACCTTAACTAGTCTCGATTAACAACGAAGGTTTCTCACAAGACAAATCAGTAATTCTTTCCGATATCTACCGCAAAACTCGCTGCGACATTATTTGCGTCTAAGAGACACATCGATATGAAACCCAAAGCCGGCCACACATCTCTGACTTACGCTTAGGATCGCCGAAATCTGTCGCCACACGCATATTAATCTTGAGAAACATAATTATGTTTCTCAAGATTAATATGTGGTGACAGATCCACTATGTCCATATCCATATGGATATGGGCATAGTGGATGGTTTGTCTCAATTCCAAAAGATATTTTAAGAGCTTATCTCATGCTGGGTCCTGCAAACTACGTCAACGTGAAAGACACTCCACAATGTTTATAAAACTATTAAGTTTTACCTACTCAGTGATAGTACAGTCAACAAAAGAGATTAGTATGCAGGATCGTCCGATATAGTTGAAATTTAGTAAGAAACCGATGGACGTTGTCGACTGAAATTTAATTTGATAAACGAGCTGTTTGTTTTCTATTAAAATTAAATTTTAGTCGAGAACATCCATCGGTTTCTTACTAAACTTCAACTATATCCGACGATCCTGCATACTTATCTCTTTTGTTGACTATACATGACTCAAGGAGTAAACACCAGACTTGACTTTTGAGTTTGAAGTCAAGGACTAATAGCATTGTTTCCAAAGAAGATAGCGATAGGTTCCTAGGTAAGAAAGGTACTGAACGAAGAAAACTAAAAGAAGCTGGTGTCGTAAACCTTTCAAAACTGCAAAATATTATAGGAAATGGCGGATTCCGACCAGCATAGGTATTCACAACCACTCGATACGCTTTCGTACCGGGTCGAACATCAATCAATGTTATTGTAGGAGTCCTTTAAGCGCTGCTCACAAGTCCAAATCCCGAAAACTGTCAGTTTAAATCAATAAGACGACCCCTATTCTTTCGACAGCTGCTTTCTGTCGGGGGCAAGGCAATCAAACCAAAATCTGTCATTTTGGATACGATAGCCTGTCCGTTGATTGTGAATAGCTACAAATTCATCACACCAGACGTCATCCCTACGCGTTCGTATCAAGAATCCTAACAAAGAACTTTCATCACTATTTTCCTAGTATGCTGTTCATAAGTAATTTATCCGTCTCAATTTAAACAATGAACGAATAGTATTGATGACTCTTTTAACAAAAACCTCTCAAGCGGTCTATGGGGCATTGGTTGAAAGTATACATACCTTTACTTAGAATGTTATGGTATACGAGTTACGGGTATCTAATATTTCAACCACACTTTCGGTACTGGTTTAGAACCTACCTACAGCCTTATAATTATTAAGTATGTGATGTTCAGTTAAACTGTTAAAATATCTTGCCGTTACAGTTAATGGTGATTACAAAGGTATTCGGTTCCGTTGCCGAACTGAAAACATTCCAGAATCACAGTCACATTATAGATCATACCTACTGTGTTTTTAAACTGATTTCCTTGGAACTAATCCGATTTCAATTATAGTTTTGCTTAGATTATTGTGAATAGAATTCTTATCTGTGACAATCTCGCGTATTGTAAAATATTATTGCACATACCCACATAAATATTAAAACCGAACACAGAGATATGTAATTTAAAACAAAATTACAACTGACTCACCTTTGATTTGCTTAATTTTGACTGATTTTAACTTTCAACTACACAAAAGTATTGGGTCAGTGGGTCGTCTTGTTTTTCACTTCTCTTTCCCGCCAAATGAACGAAATACAAAAACAATTGACACCAGAAATGCTAAATGACCAGTTTCGAATTTGGAATGTCACTCGAACGCGCCGAGGAATTTAAAATCGCAAAGGCGTCTTTCATACAGGCTAGTTTGGCACTGAACGCGAATAAAATGGCGGAATTTTCACGACTGCCTTGATTTTATGGTGCTCTTTTAAGTAGTAGGTACTTGGTTAAATCTAATATAAAGCTGTGGTGTCTTCCGACTTTTGTTGGCAACTACAACGTTGCATCTGCACCAAGGTTATTTTAATCGTCTGCCATGACTTATTGAACTTTTATTGTAGGGACAATTTATTGGTTCGTTTGAACTAAGGGGCCGCTGGATACTGACGCATTCATGTTATAATTAAAAGCTATGCACCTCTTTTTATTAGTTTGTTGATGTGCGTTTGTCTTGAAAAGTTTGTGTAAATAAAATATTGCACTTTGAAATTGAATTTGCGTAAGCGTCCATTTTCGAATATATTATTGATATTAAATTTATTCACTTGTTACCAAATTGATCTTCCTATAATAATAAGAATATCGTTTATTGCGGATCACATATAAAAATACACAATCCATATAGAATTAATAACAACAACTTAATAAAACTAAATAATAGCTTTAAATATTTATTTTACAGTTTGTGTTGTGTGCCATCTATTCAAAGTAAGATGAACCTGTTCTGTATCAAGATATTGTGAGGGACAGACTACACAACCCAGCGTTGTGATTTTTAAAGCCACGTATAGATGTCGCCTGTAACTGAATCAACGTCAAAATGTTTTTTTTGTTGGGCATGGCTAGATAGGGCAGGCAAGCATCGTTTACTCAAAAAGGTAAAATTGCTATTTAATACATCAGCTTGTAGTTCAGAGGCTATATATTGTAGCACAGTATATTTTTTTAATGGAGATTTTTGCCCAGCAGTGGGATATTAGATACCCATATAAGTTAAAAATAAAAAAGTCGTTTAACGATTGGACATCATTACGTAGAGATAAGGTCGTCGTCTACATTAGGTCACAATCTTTAGAAAACGCTTTTCGAATACATCTTTTTGCACGTAGTAGGGACCTATGATTCGATACAACCTTCCCATTTTCCAAATATACAGAGTGGCAACTGTTTTCTGTTTAGTATAATATTATCTTTAAGTACGCTACACCGGCCTAGTGTGTAATAATTGTGGGCTGCATTGGACGGCGTCATCACGTCAGCGCCGGCTGTCGCTGAAAACCAGCGCTGGGGCTCTGTCTTGCATAGGGTCGCAGCATAATGCTGAGCGATAGCCGTTTTGCGTGGATGTGACGCATGTTACTCTTATCTTCTTTTTATTTTTTTACTTTGTATCATGTGTATTTTTGCGTCATGTTCACCGCAAATAAACGTATTTTCTTTCTTTTTCTTTTTTCTTTCAACTTAGTCGCCTACATCCGTCAAGTCCTTTTCTACACGTCATTTAAAAAAAAAACAACTCGTTACGAAACTCCTATCTGATTCGTGAAAAAATTAATCAAATTTTTATACAACAATCATAGATATCCGCACAACAATAGACAGGCTATTTCGACGCATATGTGTTTTTTTTTTTACAGTTCGCGTATGAGTTTCATAGAGGAAGTTGTTTAGAATGTCGTGTAGAATCACCCCCTCGACCAACGCAGCTGACTAAACCGCCTCCCTGTATAACATAGTAATGGAAAAGTAACAAAACACACGTTAACACGAATACGCCATTAAAACAATGACCACAGATAACTTTAAGGCGTGAACATTTAAATCCGTAGAATCCCTTTTGTCGTCTCTCGTGGAAATCCCTAAAATTGTGGGATACCGACGGAACGCCTTCAAAATGCATTTTCCGGGCTAACAACGGGTGGGAAACACAGACGTAAGGAACCACCAATTTAAGAGCTTGATAAAAATTAAAAATGTAAAGGCTTTAACTGCGAGTTGTAGCGTTATTCGCGATTATTGTTATAAAAATTTAATAGTTTATTAATTGTAGAAACAGTTTAAAGCGTTCGTTTTATTATCTGAGCCGCTCTTAATGTATTATTATTAGGTAGTTATCGACCCGCACATTAGCGCGTGACGAAGTTTTAGTGAAGACTGAATTGAGTGATATGTACCTACCTATATTAAAATACGCGTAAAGGTACTTTTGCTATATGAGCATTATTGGCTCTTACATAAGATATTCAAGGACAAATGTCACAAATAGTAAATTACTGCAGCGGCCAGCAAAAGAGGCATTGATGGACGAACGTTTAAATGTGGGCCGAGGCGAAGCTGAGGCACAGATACGTAAGTCCATCAATGCCTAGTTGTGGGTAAGGCTTGTATAGTACTTTTCTCAAATAATGAGCGCAAATTAAAACTAAGTAGTACCTAGGCAGAACTTTTTTGTCAAATACAATTACTTTTCAAAATCAATGATAAACAACAATAATTTTTCCCGCGTTAGTGCTAATTTGTTTTTTTTTTTTTCAATAAATAGCTTTCTATTTACAAGCCAGTTCGAAATTTAAATAAAACCTTTGATAAGTTACCTTCTTGGTTGCCTTGTTTCGGAGTAAAAGATCGTTCCATTTTTAAATTACACGACAGATATGAGTTTACTATGTAATTTATTTGGCCGCTAAACAACGACAGATATGGATTTTCATACAAATTTGCCTGCCGCTGCTCGCATGTATTTGTTTTTATTATAAATATAAAACAAAGTCGGGTTAGTTACACCATTAATAATTCAAGAACGGCTGGATCGATTTTTATGATCTATTATTTGTTGGATTTGTCTTTGCCCCGGATAGCAGAATAATTATTAAAACATGGGAAAATAAACAAAAATAAATCTGAGGCGGTACGAAGTTCAGCTAGTTTATTATAAATACAATACTTACCAGTTACAGTCCAAAGAGAAACACAGTTTTATCACTAAAAAGCACTGTTGCACTATATTAGTTTTATTTTACTTTTACGTAGTAATGCACTCCTCACAGTCAGCAGCACTATTAAAATTCACTTTATGTATTCTAGAAAAATTCGTTCAAGCACATTGAACGTTATTCATTTATCTGTCTGCAGTAAATTTAATTACAGTTTACGGTACTTAAAATTTTATGTAGCACTATGATAGTTTTTATTACCCGATTACGGCGCGATAAAGAATGTGTAATGAGTGTTATTTATAAGATAAAAACAATAGCAAAACAACAAATCGTATGCAGAGTAGGAGTTCGTATGAGAGATAATTAGCTAACACCAATGTTGACTCTGGGGGGCCGTATTTAGGTCCATTCTGCAAAAACAATATATAATTTGAATTTAAATTTAACAACTCGCAAAAAATATCTTACTCAACAATGTTTTAAATAAAGAACGATGTTTCTAGAAAATACGACAATGTCTTGTAAGTCTAAAGTTTGTAATGAAGATAAAGACGCAATTTAAAACTGTGGAAATCTTTGTTTTCATCATAATTATTTAAAAAAAAAAAACGTGTTTGTAGCTCACGGAAAACCAGAAAATTACTATGTAAGGAACTGGTTTCAAACAATATTTGGCCAAGGGACGTCTCATAAAAATTCATTATGTTTGATATAAAATTATGATTTTTGGTGCAAATTACAAGTTGTGTATTTGCAAGTTAGATCCCAGCTTTGAAGAAATATTTGAAAGATTTCGTTTGTACCGGAATATCACTTAGATAAGTAATAGAAATTACGAAGAACTAATTATGTAGCAATTCATTTTTAATTTCAGTCCTAAAATCCATTCTATGACTGAAATAATAACCTATCCTGTATTATAAGACTTCCTGAAAGACGTCAAAGTATGGAACAAATGTCTTCAATGTATTTTATGCTGGACGTTGATAGCAGCGCCGGATTATTTCACTTTTACATCTATCTTTGTGTAATTTGTTAAGTTATACCTTTATTGTTGGTAATAAACTTTTATTGTTTATTCTATTCCATTTAAAAAAACGGAATTTTCCTGGTTGCAGAATGAACCTGTTTCAAATTGTGTCCCCCTGTCAGTGTAACTTCAATCATGGCTGCAACATAGTAGGTATTGAAATATGCATCCTAATAATTGTTGTTTCAGCTATGCCACTGCTGGGACACAGGCCTCCTCTTTTTGAGAGGGACTGGATCGTAATCCACCACGCGACCCCAGTGCAGTAAGGTAGATGTCACATGTCTTCGAATTTTTGGTTCTAGGACATTCCGGTTTCCTCACGATGTTTTCCTTCACCATTTTGTGATGAACATAAAGTAAAGCACCTGTCGGGGCTCGAACCTACGACCTCGTAACTCGCGGCCGTTACCACTGGGCCATCACTGCTCGTTTCACATAACATACTTACTTAAACACATGTTCTAGTGACTAAAAACTGATGTAAAAACAATTCTCATAATTTAAAACGTTCAAAATCTAGTCACAATCTCATCATTTCAGCCGAAAGACGTCCACTGCTGCACATAGGCCTCACTAAAGGACCTCCACTTTGACCGGTTCTGTGCTTCTCGCATCCAACGGGTACCTGCGCCTGCGGCCTTCACAAGGTCGGTCATTCTTGGGGGGGGTTTGCCATAATCGCCACGCTTGGCAGGCGGGTTGGCGATCGCAGTATGGTGGTGAAATGCATGGAGGAAGAACGCTGCTGCCCATTCTCCGGTACGACCCTTAGTCGCCTTTTACGACACCCACGGGGAGTATGGGGTGGTGCTATTCTATAAGTCTGGCATCACACAGACTAGTCCGGCACCTCTCATCTCTGCGATAAACAAATGTCAAAAACTTGTCAAAATATAGGGAAATTAAAGCTATTTTTGACAGATTGAGACTGAGATCAGACTGTGAACGTTCTTCAAATTACGAGAATTGCCCCTCTGGAATATTTCCAAATTTAAACCGTGCAATGACACTATTATGACAAAGTTCATAGGTAATCTGCGTTCGCGGTTTATTTGCCAAACATGTAGCAAATATGAGTTTTTGGAAAAATTACTTTAATTCGTACCTACACAATAAAGTTTAGTTTACGCTACAACTTCAAACATTTTTATAACTTTTACTCTTAAATGAACTTAATTTCCATTAAATAAAGTTGATATAATTTGTTTAACTTGATATAAGTAACTTCAATTGCAAACATGAATATGAATAGACAAAGGTAGGTTTGGTAGTCGCAAGCGCGACTGCTGACCGTGGGGTCTTTTTTTTTTTTTTTTTTTTTTTTTTTGGATGGGAAATCATCTAATGACTCCTCCCGCTCTGGGTGGAGCGGAAGGGAGTGTCAGACTCTTACTGACTAAAACCCACCCGTGTTCCTTCCTTAGCCCTTTATGTTCCGGGGCAGCGGTAACCCTTTCGGACGATCCCGCTACCCCGGCAGGCTTCGGCCCTGGCGGGCCCCTTCCTTAATGCTGACATCTCTTTGAGGCGCGCGTGGAACACATACGCGCCGTCCGGCACGGGCCTGGTCCTGATCGGACAGAGAGCTACCCATCACTCTCCGTCCGCAGGCCCGCGCCTACGGTGGCCGGGAGTCGTCACGCGGCTCCCGACGCCCGTAGCGTCTCCCGCGGCGGCTGAGGCGTGCGGCTCTCTCCCTGAGCCGTCCCGCCACCTCCTTCGCTAGCATGACTGCTTCGCAGAAGGAGGTGACCGCCTCCCACTCCCTCTCGCCCCGGACCATGGCTTGAACCAGGGCCGGACGCGAGAGGTCGCCGCCGTTGCCGATCGCCTCTACGAGGACACGGCGGTGCTCCGCCCAAGCGGGGCAGACCTCCACCGTATGCTCCACCGTGTCCTCTGGGCGATCCTCGCAGTGGTGACACCCGGGCGTCTCCTCCCGCCTGATGATGTGCAGGAACCTCCCGAAACATCCGTGTCCGGTGAGGACCTGCGTCAGGCGGTAGGTGAGAACGCCGTGACGCCTCTCTAGCCACTCCTCAAAGAGGGGTCTTATCGCCACTATCGTGGCGTGCCCTGCGCTGGGTTGCGATAGTCGCTCTCTCCATGCCACCATGAGATCGCGCCGGAGGTCTGTCCGCTCCGCCGCTATTTGCCGCGGAAGCGGAGTTTCCCCCCGGCGTAGTGCCTCCGCGCGCCACTCATACAGGCGCGCAAGGACTTTCGCCTCCAGATCCCATGGCGGCATTCCGGCAAGGAGGCTTGCCGCCTCGCCCGAGATCGTGCGGTAGCCCCGGATCAGCCTTACGGCTACCACCTTTTGGGGCGCGTTCAGGTAGTGGGCGGCTCGCAGCCGCAGTGAACGCGCCCACACCGGGGCCCCATATAGGGCCATGGACCGCACGACCCCCGCGTAAAGCCTCCGGCAGGAGGCGTTTGGCCCCCTCAGGTTGGGCAAGAGCCGCTTGAAGGCGGCCCCGGTCCGTTCCAGTTTGGGGGCCAAACGTCGAAAATGTTCGACGAAGTTCCACCGGCTGTCGAGGACGAGACCCAGGTATTTCATCGTTGCCTCGACGCCGATGTGAACCCCTCCTACCATCAGTTGGAATCCCGATGGTGGCCCGTTCCGGAGCCCATGAAAAGACATGGCCCCGGACTTGTGCAATGCCACCTCGAGACCCAACCGCCGGATCCTCTCCACGACTATCGCAACCCCTCGTGTCATTGCGTCGGCCGCCGCCTGATGCGACCTCCCCTGCGCCAGGACCAGCGTGTCGTCAGCGTAGCAAACCACGCTGACGCCATCAGGGAGGTCGGCCCGCAGCACCCAGTCGTAACCGATGTCCCACAGGAGCGGCCCCAGAACCGATCCCTGTGGGACACCGCACGACATCTCTCGCCGGTTCCAGTTCCCGTCGCGACCAGGGTAGATGACGGCTCTGTCCGTCAAATACGCCCCGACTATTCGACGGAGGTAGGTCGGCACCCGGTGATACCGGAGTGCCTCCCCAATGCAGCTCCAAGGCAGGGTATTAAACGCGTTGGCGATGTCGAGTGACACCGCCACGACGACCCCACCCTGGGACACCGCGTCCCCCGTCGTGAGGGCTCTCACGCGCATGATGGCGTCCACCGTCGAGCGCCCCTTGCGGAAGCCAAACTGGCTGTCCGCAAGATCCGGCCCTGTCCTCCCCAGGTGCCCGACGAGGCGGCCTGCAATTACTCTCTCAAAGAGCTTGCCCACCTCGTCGAGCAACACAATGGGCCGGGACCGTGGGGTCTTGGGTTCGATTCCCGGGTCGGGCAAAGTATTATTGGATTTTTCCATTGGGAATTTCTTAGTAACCGCCCGGAGTTTGGAAGTTGGCGGTGTGATACCCCCGTGCCCCGGAAAGCACGTTAAGGTGTTGGCCCTGCGCCTGATCTCTCTCCGGTCGTGTTGGATTGGATGGCAATCAAACACGACCGGAGAGAGATCAGGCAATGAGAGTGAGGGAAAAGAGAGTGCACCTGTGATTTCGTACACAATTGTACACTATAATATTTCCCGCACCGAAGGCTGGTCTCCGCTGAGACTGGTCACTATGGCCGAAATTCGGTCTAGGGGATTTTATTTATTGAAGTGAAAACTTCTTTAGGCGCGTTGGGCATTTTTTGAGATGGGAAAAAAACTATTAAACTCGCGCAACTGTTACTGTAATCGACACCGCTTCGGATGTGTTCGGCTGTCCTCGGGATGTTCTCGGTTTTAATGTATATCCGATATGTCAGTGAGTGATGGCAAAGTAGGTATTCTGTTAGTTTTGTTTTCACTTCTGTCGGCACTCCCTGAGTGCCACTGGTTTTATTTTTATTTATTTACTCTGCAACTATTACAGTTTGAATTTCCACACACATCGTTCATGGGTGAATCTAAATTTCGTGCCAACCGCTTATCTAAGCAATGACGTCACGGGTAGGTACATATTTGTGCCAAAACGGAATCTGACGACAAATAGTCGCCGGATTCACATGCACTTGATATGCAAACGTCATTTGACGGTAGACTGCGAGCTTGATAGTTTGAATTTCGAACGTAATTCGTTTAGAATTTTTGGACGGAATTGGGGAAATACTTTAAAACGGGACCAGATATGAACGGTATGGGTAGACAATGTACCCACGGTTAGAAATGTAGGATGGATAACATTGCCTTAAGCAGTAGGTAGGTTCCTAATCTGCGATCCCGATTTATTTGCCAAAAATGTAAACAAATATGAATTAATAGAAAAACAACTTTAATTCCTACATAACAAAGTTTTGTTTACACTACAACTTCAAACATTTTTATAACTTTTTCTATAGTGCTGGTCACTCTGAAATCAACTTAATTGGTCATTGAAATAAAGTTGAGTTTTCCTAAGGGATAGGCAGAGGTAATTAGGTAAATACGAGTATAGATAGTAATATTTTGTCAGTTTCTTTTTTGTATTGCTGAATGGGCCCGCTTTTGACCTCGATCACGCCTCATGGAAAGCGATGGATGAGGTCTGTGATGGAACGAGCGTGCCCAGAAGATGCCTCTGGAACTCCCATCGACGAAACACAGCAGCCCGCTTGACGCCAGACTCCGGTGGGAGGGTGGTCGCAATCGCAACCACCGCAAGGAAAGGATGTGCCAGTCAAATAAGGTGTTGGGTGTGACTGTCCAGGATGCGCCGAGCACTCGGTTCAGTTGATTAACTGGCGGAACAAACTACGCTACACGAAGAGGCTTCTTTATGCATCCCAAAAAGAATGTGTGTATGTATTGATGTCACATGAAACATACGGTCTACCTCCCAAATTATGTATTTTTTTATGTAGGGCATCTAGTAGGTCCACCTAGGAGGTTGTCGACTACTTAACCATCGTCACTTACGATCAGTTCCTATAAACAACAACAAATTATTTTGCTTACCAATGCTAGCATTTTTTATTACCAAATTGGGCATAATCTATATAAATAAAACAGTTACACCATTTTATAACTCAAAATGGCTGGACCGATTTTTATTATCTTTTTATATGTTGGATTTGTCTCCGCCCCGAATAGCAGAATAACTATTAAAACATGGGAATTTTTACGAAAAAAAATTAAGGAAGATTATTAATTTATTTGCTCGTACATTTAGGTGGTATGAAGTTTGCGGAGTCAGCTAGTAAAATATAAATGGTCTACAAATCTACAGTCTACAAGGCCTACATCGTTCTCACGTTCACAAAATATAAAATAATCTAATTATAAAAGATAAACAAAATAATGAACTGAAAATACTTAATACCTATTTTAAACGATGAAAAATTCCACTACTTTAAAATTTTTAAAAATGATGCAGGTAGCATCATTTTTCTCTAAAATTTTAAATGTCGACAATTCTCATCGCCATTATTTTGCAGTAGCAAGTTCTTATTTATCGTTTTCGTAATTACAACTAGAGCCGGCGCCTGCCGCTAAATATCCGCAGCTTATCCGCCTTCGACGGAACTTGTCCGCGGTTATTGCGGACTTATGAGGTTATAAGTTCTGTTCTTTATTGTCTCTCGGATATTTTTTATTAAAACTGTAGTACTTGGAAGATGTTTTTAAGAATATACTAGGAATTGATTAAAATAAACGCCACGTTTAGACACTGCAATACATAAAAAAACTGCTGGTTTGTGCCCGGTGCTCCGGTAGATAACAATAGACTCGACCGTTATTACATGGGACTTAAAAATAACTGTTGAAATGTGGGTATACTATATGTACACCTCTGCCTAACCCTTCGGGATTACAGGCGTGATGTTATGTTATATGTGTGCAAAAAATAAATATATACGTACCTACAGACGCCAGCACATCAAGCTACTACAGTCTGTCAAATTTCTTCAATAGATTTTCAACTTTATTTCTAAAGCATAAGGTTCAAGGTTGATTGGGAAAATTTTACAGTTTCGGGTAGCTTGATGTGATCGCGTCTGTACATCAGGCGCAATGTGAGCATTCATTACCGCTACCAGCCTTGCTTATCCCTAAAATTCCTTTTTTTTTCAATTTCCTGTGATTGGTCCTTATATACCAAACGTATCTATGCCATTAAAGGCGAGGACAGTATAAAAGATTTACAGTTTAATTAGGACACCATTTAACAGGATGCTATACAATATTGTTTATTAAATTTCCTTTCCTCTCAATCGGACCAGTCTCGTACTCAAAGAAACTTATGCACAATACTAGCTTTTGTTATTACCCAACTGTAAGGTTAAAAGGCTTCTTTTCCTTTGCTCATTGTTTGTTTGCGATTTCAGATATTTCAGTTAACGTTTTCCCACAGTGTTTTCTTTACCCGACCAAATATTACCTACTACTGGGTGAAATTTTAATGGTTGTTTTCCTCTTAAGGGGTCATTGTACTCATCATTATGAACAACTTTTACTATGGGACCAAACCTGAAATCGCGAAAAAAAAATCAGTTGTTCCCTACATTTATGTTCGTATAACTCGTAAAAATGTAGGGAACAGCTGATATTTTTTTCGCGATTTCAGGTTTGGTCCCATAGTAAAAGTTGTTCATAATGATGAGTACAATGACCCCTTAAGAGGAAAACAACCATTAAAATTTCACCCAGTATAAGTAGGTAATATGAAAATATAACATTTGCACGTACCAGATTTCGATCTCTGAAGTTTTAACCCTACGGCAGAGTTATTATTTATTATTATAAGGCCGTGTTGTCCCACTGCAGGGCAAATGCCTCCCTTTCCTCATTTTCCGGTCTCTGCTGCGATTGTAGAAGGAATCCAGGTCATCCCGCCATCTCAAATGGACATACTTTCCACAAAGGATTCATTGTTTTCTATATTTTAAAGTATACTTCGAGCCTGCAGAAAAACACAGGAACTGTAGGTACACTGTGCCAATAACGGTTTAAAAAACAGTCTTCAAAAACAAAGTGCCCATACAGGCCCATACAAATAAATAAAATGACGCTAAAAAAATAACAAACCACAGTGTTGTGTATTACTCGGTCACAAAAGGGAACTTGTTCTAAAAATACAATGGGACCGCTACAATGGAGGCCACTCGCGTTTCATTGTTCCATGAAACCTTGGCTCAGGAGTAGAAACGCGACAGAGACCAAGCCTCCTACTCCTACATGGCGTGATCAAGTCATGACAATATCATCCGCAGTCTTTTTCGTTCCATCTACATCGCATACCTATTACTTCACTCGTTTCATGATTCCTTGTCCTTGTCTTCTTGTGGTACTTAGTCCACCTGCCATCTTACCACCTCTAGCCATTGGGCGTAGTAAAACGGATACCAGTTGGTAATTTTTCAGATGTCCGTATTTCGAGCTCGATAGTTTAGTATTGTTAACCCAATCCTTTCACAGTTGTATACTTTTGATAGTAACCAACCACCTTCTGGGAGCAGTGGTAGCCAAATGGTAACGGCCGCGACTTACGAGTTGTAGGTCGTAGGTTCGAACCCCGACAGGTGCTTTATTTTGTGTAAATTATTTCATCACTACTGCTCTCAAAACGGTGAAGGAAAAGATCGTGAGGAAACCTTCATGTCCTAAATCCAAAAATTCGAAGACATGTGACATCCACCAAACAACCCGCACTGGGCCCACGTGGTGGAGTACGGCCCACTCCCTCCTACCGTGTGGAGGCCTGTATCCCAGAAGTGGGAACATTACAAGCTAATTATGATAAGATGAGCAACCAACAGAAACCTTATTGCAACGACAGTAAAGATCACTGTGATCGTGACTGTGATACAAAAACAGGGGTACCTAAAATACTTGTGAAAGGACTATACATCACAATGAGCCGGTTCGTCCACTCTCAACGTGTTTATGACGTCAACATGACGACATATGCTAGTCTTTCGGTCTGCTTTGCACACACACATCGTTTCGATATGCAGTAGTCTAAGTCGCGGTGCGATTAAATGATGTTTGGTCTCTGTCAACTATCTACTCCAGTGACCGTAGCGTGGCACAAGAGAACAGCAGTAAAATATATCAACACGCTTATTTATTTAGGCTGTGAGAGGTTTGAATCACCTTCACTGATAACTATCATGAACTCTTGCCCATATCCCAGTGTATTTGGGGTCTTCGCAACATTTTTTCTTCTTCCATACTTCTGTATTAGTTGCCATCTCAGCAGTGACACCCCTTTCCAACCCCACAGTCCATCAATCGTTTCTTTGGTCTTCCCCTGCTCTTATAGCCATCCATATTCATTCTTAAAACTTACTTCACGACAATATAATAATAATAAATAATTTATTTCGGACTCTCACACATCTATATTATTGTTAGTAGCACAAAAATACTTATAAACTAAGTTAGTATACAGATAAAATTTAAAAACAATTTTTCGGAAAATCTGATACCAGTAAACCTGCTTACTTGACTATCACCACTGATCACTGTATGCCCTCTGCAAGTAGCTAACCCACAGGCTGCACGTGCAAAAGGATTGACAGATGATTATGACGATTCAAGATGTTGTTGGATTGATTGATTGTCGTTTTGAACACTGTCATCTTTAGGTACTAGTTTTGTACACCGATTATCACGACACCTTTGCTGATCATTATTCGTCATCGTCATCTCAGCCGAAGGACGTCCTGCTGGACATAGGCCTCTCCCAAAACGCGTACCGACCTTCGCTGATATATTTTCTTAATAAACAGTTTGTATTCCAAATATTAATTACTTATCGCAATTAGGTTATCGCCAACACGGTCAAACTCTCTCAAGATGATTATAATGACGGTTAACAGACGTCCTTATCTCAAATTTCACGCTTCGCCAAGAACCCTCTTACATTTTAACGGGCCCATTTGCGATATTGCAGATTACTGGTTCCGATGTAGCGAGATGAAATTTAAATAGCCTTATTAGTAGATAGGTACCCAAAGAATCCCTAAGGGGTTTATTTATAAACGATGATTAAAAAGTAACGTATAAATAAACGTCAATTAAACCATCGCTAATCACTACCTAAGTACTATTAGTTATTCTGTGTCACTGCTTAACTTTAAGCAACGTTTATGAATAAAGGGGTAAATGTTTATTTTCGAACAAAGAATAATGACTCCAATATTTACATCATTCGTAACCAAAGCAGTGTCAAAATAAAAACAATTTTATTTACCTGACACTCATATTTAGAATTAAAAGGAAAAGTTTCATAAATAACAACTTATATCTAATGTAGGTATATAAATAAAAATCAATGTTTGTATGTTTGTCCTCTATGCGTTCCAAAACCATTGGTCAGATTGTGATGAAACTTTGGTAGGGTGTTTTGGGGACGCCCGTGAGGGGTCCTAATTATTAAAACACGGGGGAAATAAAATCTGAGGCGGTACGAAGATCGTCGGGTCAGCTGGTTACTTAATAAAAAAAAAACAATAATTATAAATGATAAATGATTTTATTTCTGTAAGTAGGTTTGCACAAACACTTTTACACGTCAATCATATTTTTAAATACTAGACGAGATCGGTGGTCGGTCTTATCTGATTACTATAAAACCCAAACTTAGCTAAAACTATTAACAAAGTAAAATATGGCGTCGGAAAATTCCTCCACATTGCTGTCAGCTGGTAATGTACCCAAGAGACTAACTGTGGAACTGCCACGTTGTTCTTCAAAGTAGCGAGCAGAGGTAGCATTTTTACGTGTACTTACAAAATAAAGTATTTATTATTTTTTTCTTATTTTCTTAATAGCTATATATCAGTAGCAGTCACAAGGTTCGAACTCAAGTATTTAATTAATCTTAACCTATATTGAAAAACATAGAAGAAAATGAAGGATTACAAGGTCCAAGCACATAATACACTGGGACTTATATAATTATATACACTGTCTACATAACTCTGTCCTAAATTATTTTTGTCTTAAAGCATCCATCGCTAACCACGACGCCACCCAGATACACTACCAAATGGGTAGTAAAGCTTTTAATTATTGTCATACGAGGCTATTTTCTGCATCCAAGCAGCATAGCTGTGTTCATAATTGAAAGGTGTGTAAATTACAGACACAGACTACTCTTCAATTTTGTCTGTTGCGTTGGCAATCCCTGACTTTGTCGTGGGCCTAGTGCAAACTACGAACGCGCTGAATAAACATCACGTAAATTAGAACGATTTAAAAAATACAAGATACTCAATCAATCAACTCGGCCTATCGCAGTCCACTGCTAGACAAAGGCCTCTCCTTGTCCTCAGCCTTCCGCATCCAGTCTGTCCCAGCCACTGTCTTATGGTCGTTGGTCCATCTAACTGGGGGCGTCCCACGCTACGCTTGGCGATACGCAGTCTCCACTCCAGCCAGGACTCGTCTGCTCCACCGGCCATAATACTCGGTTCGCCTATAATATTTCCTTAGTTTTAAGACTTTATTCATGTCTATGAGCGATACCAAAATGTTATAGGATAGTTGTATTTTTTATTTAAAAATGATTTGATTTTACGTTACGTTTATGTTACGCGTTTGTGCCTCTAGTGTTAATCTATTTAATAGACGGTAGGAACCGTGACGTATGTGTGAATTCACACGACAAAGTATGAATTTATCCGTGTGGTTATACCCCTCTATAATCAATCACACAACCCACACATTTCTTTTTCCTTTTTGAAACACCCACACATAACAAACTTATAATGGCAATAACAATGTCATTTTGACATTCATTGCGTTATCTACGTTGCTGAGCAGACGAATTTTTCATACCTACATACGAAGACATGGATTAGCAAATTCTTTCAAATCTTTCGGATTGCTAATAAACGTGTGTTTTAATGCGATTATGGTGCAGGTTGGATAAATCGTTCTGTCAAAACCTTCCGTCACAAGACATTAAAATGGTTTTTTTTTATTTAGTATTATACACAAACGGTATTTTTTCTGCCCAAGATAATAAAGATAACAAGATAATAAAACCGTCTGAGTTTCTTGAACTATTTTAAAAAGAAAAGTTATTGTACTCATTAGAGGCTCAAAGAACTGATGAGGAGTACTTTTTTACTTTTACCTCCCTTAACGAGGGTTGGAGTGATAATGAGGGTCCAAGGGCTTTGTATGGGCAATTTCTTTTAGTTTATAATAATCCATAATAAATTGTTTTGATACGGTGCTGGGCTATTTTTCTGTTTAGTATTTTTTAATTTATTTTTAAAGAAAATACTGAGGTATTATAGGTAAATAGGTTCTTTATAGTTAGTCTAGCTGGTGTAGAATGGTAATATTATTTTTGATACATTTTATTATTTTTAGGCACAAACTTGATTTTTATACAGGACTATGGGAATGTTTGCCTATATAGGTACCTCATTCAATTGGAATCCTACTTATCCTAATTCAAACTAATATTAAAAATGCTAAAGTGGGTTTGTTTGTTACTCAAACACGCTAAAAAGGTTAAACGGATTTGGAAGAAATTTAGCACACAGATAGTTTATAACATAGATTAACACATTAGATACTTTTGACCCTGGTAAATGACATGACTTGCTTACGATTGTTATCAATTACTCACACATTATTCATTTCTCTCTTATCCATGGCAGTAGCTAGTTATTTTATAAAGGCTTCTTCAAAAAGGCGCGACACGCGACACGAATCGCGGGCGGTGCCTTTGCCTCGCATGCGATTCACGTCGCGTGTCGCGCCTGTTTGCTGGAGCCTTAAATCGTTCGTCCTAATCCTGTGATAGATAGAAAGTGTTATCAACGGTAAACAATAAACTAGCTGATCGACTCCTTTACAATTAAAAAGTTGTGAAAGTTTAATTAAAATAAATGCTTTGAGTTTGTGTTTTGTCGAACAAAGACAGATGGACTGTTGGACATCCAACTACAAAATTAAATCTACCTAATAAATGTTTTTTTTTTATTGTCTTTGTTTGTTGTCATTTGCCAATGTCGCAACACAGATTAATGTGTATTGTCTTTGGTTCCAAGCCCTAATATCAAGCAATGGACAAAATTTAAAACCTTTTGTTGCTTGAATACGAGGCTTTCGGCTACTTTTTCTGTGTGTATTATATATTTTTTTATGTGCGTTTTGTTTGTGCAGAATAAACAATATTTCTTTCTTCTTTCTAGTAAAATGTAAGTATATTGTCATATTATTTGTTTAGTTTAATTAAGTGAATTGTTTTTAGATTTTATGTATTTTTTGTCTCTCTCACACGCTGTCTACATCTCTCTATTTATTGTCCTATCGCAGGTATGCTGGAAGAGATTTCTTATGAAATAAGCATCACCTTTGTACCTATTTTTCTGTTCTGTTTCTTTCTTGTCTGTTTATATAATGTGTGTAGTACATAAATGGTAAAATAAATAAATAAATAAAAATCTTAAATTCATTCAAGGATGCACTGTCTAAACCGCTGCCACTGGACTACATATTATAACGAAGTGATCACAATGGAAGGATTTTGAAAATTCATCCTCCAAATAAATTAAATAGGGGATGAAAGTTTTTATGGAAGTTCGCTATTTATTCCGATGAGAAATACTGTAGCGGTATCTACAATGCCACATGCGAACAACGCGTCATACTGACGTCACGCAAAATCCTGCATCTCGCAAGCAGAGTTTACCGCTAACTAGCATAATTATATACAACGGCCCGACATGGATCATCGGGCAGTTACCCGCCAGACACAACACCCGTCAAGTTGGAGGATCCTCCCTTTTCTATAGAGTATGAGTGAACTTTACACCCTATTTCTCACAGCTCTATAATACCATCGGGCATACGGCTTGAATCAACCCGCTCTGGGCCCGCGTGGTGGATTACGGCCCACTCCATCTCACAGACAGAAGGTCTGTGTCCCAGCAGTAAGAACATTGTAGGCTAATTATACGGCTTGTAGGTATATATAATAAATTAATTATTTTTCCAGAGAGTTACGAAACACAAAAAATAGGTACTTACACACACACGTTTAGATATACACGTTAAAATTAAATTAAACATGTTTGAAATCCTCGCTCAAGTTAAATTGATCACGAGGGTGTTCTAAATAGAAAACGTTGAAGTTTTAACCGTGTTAATGGAACTTGTGCCGAACTGATAAATTGGGTAGCGGCGCAAATCAACTACTGAATGGAAAAGTTGGGTAGAGGTTCCAGTTTAGTCTAAACATACATTATTTGGTTTGGGGATGATTAGGGTTGGCTAAAAACCATATTAAAAATAATAATAATAATAATGCCAGCTGTTGGGTATTTTAGAATTGCAACACCAACATTAAAAATGTAACTGAATTTGTTTTCTGTGGTAACACGCCCCTTCCAACTGCGACACTGGTCGAACACACACGTAAACCGATTTTATCTACCGTTTTATTGAATCTTCCGTGGCACCACGCTACCAGGACCTCATCAGCACCCAACAACATTACACCGCTGCACACCAGCTTATTATTGTGCCACTGCAGGAAAAAAGCCTCTTCTCATATAGAGAAGGCACGAGCATTGATCACCACGCTTTCTCAAGACGGGTTGGCGATTTCAGATATAAATTAATAAATAAGTGCAAGCTTCACACACACGCACGTACACTTGGTTACCACTAGTAAAGCGCGGGCTGCTTCGTGAGATAAAAATACTGTATGTACAGACGCCAGCACATCAAGCTACCCGAAACTGTTAAATTTTCCCAATCAACCTTGAACCTTATACTGTAGCGTGTGCGCGTGTGTTTCACGAACTGTGACCAAATAAACTTTTTTTCTTTCTTTCTTTCTTTCTTTCTTTAGCGATAAAGTTGAAAATCTATTAAAGAAATTTGACAGATTGTAGTAGCTTGATGTGCTGCCGTCTGTACTATAGAGGCACCGCCACAGGAAACTTTACTCTAACACCACTTTCACATTAATGTGACTTTAGCAGCGCGCCAGTCGCGCGACCGTCGCCCTGTCAGAATTTTATATTATAAATAGAAGCGCGGCCTCTACGTGCGCTCAGTCGGTGATGAGCTGGAGTACTATCGAAAGCATAAACAACAATATTTCCCCGTCAGAATCCATTTTTGAAATGAAGTGCACAACACTCAACTGATCTAAACTGCGGCGCGGCTGTTCTTATAATGTGAAGGCATTTGCTTCTGCCGCGCTACTATCGCGCGGCTAACGTCCTAATGTGAAAGCGGCCTAAATGCGATGAGATACTTGTTTGTTATTATTATGTCTGTTCCTAATTATCAGTTTTTATCAGTTGTTTGACATGCGACTCCGACAATGTACGACTAAACGGAAGTTTGAAAAAACTCGTGATTATTACCTACAGTGTTTTTTTATTCTGTTATATTTTATTGTGTAGGACTTGGGTTATTTCCTAGGAGAATGAACATCGCACATTGAATTAGATACCTACTTCAGACATTATAATCTTAATTTAACTATTGAGAATTATTTTTTTAAATACAAACGTTGCAGTATTGTTTAAAATATTATTAATAATTTAAAAAAAAATATATAGACTCTGTTAATGATTTAAAAATATTGTATATTTTTTTTTTTGATATGCTTAATTTTTTTTCTTCTGTTGTATTTTATTTTATGTTATTTCCTAGGAATGAACATGGCACATTAAATTAGATACTTCATACATTAAAATCTTAATTTAACTATTGAGAATTATTTTTTTAAAGACTAACATTGCGGTAGGTATTGATTTAAATATTATTAATAATTTAAAATGGAAAAAAATAAATATAGACTCTGTTAATGATTTAAAAATATTGTATATAAGTACTTATATTTTTTTTATATGCTTAGTAATAATTTTACGTTTATGAAATTAATTATTATTTATACTAATACTATAGTAACATCCTCTTTGGTATTTTGGAAACCACGATAGTATAAATTAATGACTTAAAAAAATCAAAAATTTCATCGGGTTCAACCTATAATACTTGTAGTACAAAAATATAAGGGTCGATGTTATTTTCTCCTCCTAAATTAATTTTTTATTAAACTTATCTGTAGCACCTTGTATATTTCACACCTCAGTCTTATAAAAATCATTATCATTATTTAAATATTTCGTCATCAGAATCATCCAGTGGTATATCATCGTCCTCTTCCTCTTCATTGTGTCCTGAAGAACTGTCACTTTGTTGGATCAATCGCTGTTGACTGCTTTTCTGCTGCTGCAGCATCTTGTGTGTGGTTCTCTGGAAGAATCCTCGCTGTAAAAAAAAAAAAAGAAATCTTGAAGAATACTCATCGGTAAGATGAAGAATTATGAAATTATTTTTTAAATGCTTGTTTGAGTGGAGTTTGCAAATTAAAGAACTGTAGCTAAGGAGTTTATCTAACGTTTAGGAGATTTCTAGCCTAGTAAGAAAATAAAGACCTCTTAGATGTATTCGAAAACGAAGTAAGAAAAAGTACTACCTAAAAAGATAACTCTATATTATACCTATAACTGCCATTTTTTTTTGTTGGTGGGAAATCATCAAATGACTCCTCCCGCTCTGGGTGGAGCGGAAGGGAGTGTCAGACTCTTATTGACTTAAACCCATCCATGTTCCTTCCATAGCCCTTTATGTCCCGGGGTAGCGGTACCTAACCCTTTCGGACAATCCCGCTGACCCGGCAGGCTTCGGCCCTAATGGGCCCCTTACGTAAAACTGTCATCAGCTCGTTTGAAAACTTTGAGAAGTCTTTGATATTTTGTAAAATTTAACGTAGTAGTTACGATAAGTGATTGCAGATTTGTAACCATGCTTTCACATACTGTAAAACTACATACGTACCTTGTATAATATCGTCACTATCACTGCCAGTAGCAACAAGCCAAGTAACACACAAATCAGTATTAATGTCCAGGTAATGCTCTCTGGTTCCAAGATCAGCGTAGTCGTCACTTGAAACTCGCTGAAAAAATAAAACTATTTAAATAACTTCGCGCGTATACATGGTGGCAGGGATATCGATGTAAATAACAATGAAGCAACCAGCACGCCATGATTCTAAACTCCCTAGGGCAGAAAATTAACAAAGGCAATAAAAAAAAAAAAAAAAAACAACAGCAGTTTCATAGAAAAGTGCAATACCTACGCGGTCAAAATGTATGGAACAGCTAACTTTTTTTTTAATAACCGACGGAAAATTTCAATGCAGGGATCATGTACTGAATCTAGGGTTATGCGTCGATGTCCCTACCAACCTGTATTGTCGGACGGTAGGTATATGAGAAGATACCCTCTACCTACACCTAAATTTGACATGCTATGTTCTATCAGTCAAAAAATCAGCTGTTCCCTACATTTATGTTCGCATATCTCGTCAAAATGTAGGAAATTGCTGATTATTTTTTTACGATTTCAGGTTTAGTTCCATAGTTAAAGTTGTTCATAATAATACGTAAGTACAATGACCCCTTAAGAGGTTATCCTTTAATTATCGGACACCCTGTATATAAAATTCAAAGTCTTGACTGACTGATAATATCAACGCAGAGCCTGCACTGCTGGTCCTAGAGACATAAAATTTGGAGGGTGTGTTTTTTGTGAAGAGAAGGTATCTACTAAGAAAGGGTTTTTCGAAATTGCACTCCTAAGAGAGTGAATGGCAGGAGGGTAAAATTAAGCAAGTATTATAATAGAAAGCTTAACTACTTACGTGAAACGATTTTTGCTCCGAACAAGTAGGAATGTGGTAGCGTTGTATGTAATGTTCTCTTTGAGATAATTTCCTGAAAATAAAAATGTATTGTAGTCTTATTCTTCTACATTTTTTACTTCTTCCAGGTACAGACGCCAGCACATCAAGCTATTACAATCTGTCAAATTTATTTAATAGATCTTCAACTTTATCGCTAAAGCATAAGGTTCAAAGTTGATTGGGAAAATTTGACAGTTTCAGGTAGCTTGATGTACTGGCGTCCGTACAAGTATATCTCCCAGGCCCCTGACCTATGATAGTTGAAGGAACAGTGGGGTTTTAGTCGGCAGGAAATGCAGGGTATCCATGAGGATCCCCACGAAAAAAAAAGTACAAAATATATAAGTATCACAATAAAAATATGAAGTAATGACCAATTTCAGAATATCCGGACAAATTCCAGTTATGGCAGAAAACATACCAACACTGTTTTTTTATATGTTAGCCTGTGCCTAGCAACAGGATAATTGCGTAACAAACTATTAGTAGCAATGGACTTTATTTTGGCAGTTCAACAACATTCATTGCGTTATTTACGTTACTAAGCAGATAAAGCTGATAAATTTTTCGAACATATGAAGCAACGGATTAACAATATCCTTCAAAATGGTTCAGATTGTAATTGAAAGGGCGATACGCAATTAGGGTTATCAAGTACCTGGTACTTGTTGACAGGCCTACGCTGTCCTCCCATACCTACTGTAATTTGAAAACATAGTAAAAGCCAATTATTTTTAAAAGAGTAACCATGGAGTTTCTTGCCGGTTCTTCTCCATAGGAAACGACCAATTGGAACCGTGCACCTAGCTTCTGACGTTTCATAGGTGCCCATGTTGGTTTATGTGAAATAAAAATATTTTGATTTTGATTTTGAGGGTGCCGGATTCTATGATTGTGAAGGATCCAGAGCACTCATAGAAAATGACTCTATTTACCTTCTTTACTGAGGTCCATTTGTAGTGACACATAAACTGGGTATGAAACTTTGGCTGGCACTGACCAAACGCATTTAATTACGCTCAAATTACTTTGTTCACACCCACTTATATTGCCTGTAAAGTTGGCCTGAAACGTGGAAAATAAAGAGCTTTTAAATAAAGAAAAATAGTAAACGGTTTAAGAAAGTAATAACGTGTAACGTATCTTCTGTGTATATTAATAAAATATAAATTCATCATCTGCCTAGCCTTTTCCCAACTATATTGGGGTCGGCTTCCAGTCTAACCGGATGCAGCTGAATACCAGTATTTTATATGGAGCGACTGCCTATCTGACCTCCACAACCCAGTTACTGGGTAATACGATACCCCTTGGTAAGACTGGTTGTCAGATTTTCGGGCTTCTGACGACCCGTAACGACTGTCAAAGATCCACGAATGACAGCCGGGACCAACGGCTTAACGTGCTTTCCGAGGCACGGAGGGGTCTTGGTATGTAAAGATGGTCACCCATCCACGGACCAACCGCGGCAAGCGTAGCTTAACCTGATCGATCGACCCGTGCGGCTGTTATTATTTAGCCACAAGCCCCACACAATAAAAAAATAAATTAATAAAAAATAATAAATAAAAATAATATATAAATTATTAAAAAAAAAAAACAATTTGTGATGGTCTACAAGAAAGCGACCCTCGAATAGTAAATGGTCAACGTCACGACATTATGAATATCTGTAATACCAGAAACATAGCAGGTGCGTCACAATTCCATTTCAGAGGTATATCTTTCTGTCATCTGTCAGTCAGGACGACACCTTAAAATTCTCCGTTTTTTCAATTTAAATTAAAAAAATTAATGAATTAATTTTATTTTTTTAAAATCATTGAATTTAAAAAATCCGCAAATAATTTGCGCAATATGGAAGGAGTGATGGGGCTGAGGGGCTTGTGGCTAAGTAATATCAGCCGCACGGGTCGATCGATCAGGTTAAGCTATGCTAGCCGCGTTTGGTCCGTGGATGGGTGACCATCTTTACATACCAAGACCCCTCCGTGTCTCGAAAAGCACGTTAAGACGTTGTTCCCGGCTGTCATTCGTAGATCTTTGATAGTCGTTACGGGTCATCAGAAGCCCGAAAATCTGACAACCAGTCTTACCAAAGGGTATCGTATTACCGAGTAACTGGGTTGTGGAGGTCAGATAGGCAGTCGCTCCATGTAAAATACTGGTATTCAGATGCATCCAGTTAGACTGGAAGCCGACCTCAACATAGTTGGGAAAAGGCTAGGCAGATGATGATGGGGCTATGGAGAAATATCTTGATGATGCGTGAGCGTGCGTGATCCATCGCCGCCCGTTCGAAGTCCACCGCACACAGGATGGATGGAAAGCAACACATGCAGTAATTTTTTGCTCAATTGGTATAATTGCTGAATAGCGTTCCAGTGTGAGGACAAATAAATAAAATAAACAAAATAATAATAATCGACTCTTCACGTGACCAGAGGGCTGGCCTATGTTTTTGCCAAAGAATCAGCATTGCCATACAACGTCGCAATGCTGCCAGCCTTTTGGGCACGTTTCCTGTTGACAGCGATGCGGAAGAATTCTTTGATGCCCTTGGATTATTACCCCTCCTTTTTATATACTTGTACTTACATATTATTATTTTAAGACTGTTAGCTTTTTAAATTATGTACTTAAATATAAAAAAATAATGTCTATAAAATGTCTTTACCCGCGGCATCCTTCAACCCGGAATATAACAAAACTGCTTAAAAAATTGCAAATGCATATTGGTAATTTAATACTCCTCCCCAGGCCAAACTCTTATACAGCTTTACCCGTTATACAAACTCTATAGAGAGACTTACTTTTTCCGGTCTTCTTATATAGACAACTGTAGCTGACGAGTCTGAGGGTCCATGGTTGGTGATCTGAAAATTACGATAGGTACAATATTGTCAATCAAGTCAAATCAAATTGAACGTCATAATAAAAAAAATACGTGTGGCACTCGGGGACTACTGCGGTAAAGCTATTGCATAGCAACGCACACAAACACCGTGCCGAAGTCTGCCGAACTGATACGACGTTAGACGATGCTTAGGTTTATTTTCGTTACGGAATTTCTTCATTCGGTCGCCGCACTCAAAGCCCAAGATAAAAGCTATGCAATAGCTTAAAAAAGTACGTCAACATTTTTAATGATGACTGTAACATTAAAAAATTTCTTCTGGAAAAAAAACACTGTTCGAGCTTAGGATTGAACTAAATATGTATATATGAAATACCATGCAATCGTGCTTGTGACCCCTGTACCAACGAGAGACAATAGAGAAAATACTTACTTCGAAATAGTGTTTGAACGTCACGTTTGCACCAGCTGCTAAGTTGTCTCTTGAAACAATTAATGTTGCATTTAGCATTGCTTTCCTAAAACAAACACAATACTCATTAATATAAGTACCAATATTGCAGATCAATCTAATTTTTCATTACAATAATTGTTACAATAATAGTTTTAGTTGCCGTAATGCTACGACTACATTGTCATGATAACGCGAACTACACGTCGAGACGTCGAGCGAGAGCGCGCGAATTGATTCCACGTTATTGCGTCGATGTAGCCGTAGCATAAAGGAAATTTTGGCCAATACGGAGTTTCGAGTTCTACCAATTGGTAATTCCGTTTGGCGTAAAGGATATTTTGTTGAATTCAGTGTAATATTATGTTCATAACGCCAACAATGACGATGTAAGAAGAAAGAGCGACGTTTTTAAGAAAGAGCAGCGTCTTCTAACACAGGCATTATCTGCTTAAAAGGAGGCGCCATCCACTAACAAAATGTAAACAACTATGGTCAAGAAATAAACATTTTTTAAGTGAAAATTTCTTTAAGCGCGTTGGCAATTTTTGAGATGACAAACACTATTGAATTCGCGCCATTGTTACCGTAATCGACACCGCTTCGGATGTGTTCGGCTGTCCTCGGTATGTACTCGGCTTTAATGTATATCCAATATGTCAGTGAGTGACGGCAAAGTATTCTGTTTGCGTGTTTTGTTTTTACTTCTGTCGGCACTCCCGGAGAGTTTTTTTAATGTTGTTTTAACTTACCCAGTAACACTAAAATTCGCTTTATGCTGAACATTAACAACCAACTCTTTAACATCATCATTGGTAATATTTCTGTACAATGCATCGCTCAATTCCGCTATTATTTTCAGATCTTTATCTTTAGTATCATTGACATTATGGTTCATATTGTAATCTAATTCTATTTCCCATACAACATCTTCATCTCTTTGTAGAGGAGATGGAACATTACAGGTCATTTCCAGGTCTTGAAGGGAGCAGGCACTTGGGATTCTTTTGGGTGGCATCGGGAGGGAGATGTTCACTTTAGCAGCATACGCTGGTTCTTCTGTGTTAAGGATTGTGATCCTGGCTCCTAGAGTTGTGTTTGATCCGGGAATGTAAGGGCTGAAAACAATATAGGTATTTCTTGAATGAAAACAATATATATATATATTTAAATGGGTTACATTTGGAGAGACTTATGTTTAGAAGCGGACCCTAGAAACACGACCAAGTATTTTTGATAAAGTAAATCAGGCAGTTCTGATGAGAATCTATTTGCAATTATTCGGTTTTTCAATGATTAAACAGTTAAATATAAATGATTTATTTCTGTAAGTAGGTTTGCACAAACACTTTTACACGTCAATCATTTTTTTTTTAAGCTAGATTAGGTCGGCGTTTCCTATCTGACTACTCTGAGAAGAAAGGCCGAAACAAACTCAGAGGTCACAGTCTCTTTTAAAATCCAGACAAAATCTTGGTCAGATCATGTGAAGGCCATGTAGATTGGTGTCTGAAATGGTCTTTTGAGGAAAAAATCACACAGATTGAGCGGACCTGTCCAGCCAGTGCACGCATTTGTCAAAAATCGTTCAGCTCAACTCAGAACTTGAGGAGCTCAACGATTATATAGTTTTATTTTATTTATAGATTTTAACAGAAGTAAAAAAATAATAATCATCTTACTTGTCCAGAGCTTCTAAAGTCATGTCCAGCCAAGGAGTACAGATAAGATCTTCACCACAGTCTCTCACTAGCTGAATGAGGAACGAAGTCTTCAAAGTGGAGGCTTCCGATAACCTCGCCGCGTTCATCAAAAATGTTGTGGAATTCTCTGAAATGAAAAATAAACTTATTGAATTGATGTAAAAGTGGCTTTATTGCAAGGACTAGGACACTGGTGCGCAAAATACGCGCATTGACGTGGAGTTGCGGACACCAGCCCTATATTTATTGCAAGGACTGGCAGTAGTCTAGTTATTCATTGGCTTAATGAGACCTTATGTTTTTTAAATTCTTACCTTTCATTAGTTCGTCCGGTTCTAATTGAAATATCAAAGATATTGGTTTCAACAAGTCGGCAGTTGGCTGTAAAAAGACCATTGCATTAAATTTCGGTATTTTAATAGTTTGAGAATTCAGTTTAGTTCCAGCTTTAGGCTACATAATAACACTAAGCGGAACTATCGAAAGGGAATACGCGCGTAAAATAGCACCACGTTAGCTTAACTGTGGCTAATGAGACACAATTGAATTCCAATTGTTATATATAAATCAAATTTTGAACAGTTGAAGGGGTTCACTCAGGTTTGTCCCTGGACCATTAGGCTCCACAGGAGATCTGTCGTCACCAGCTTTTAAAAGCTTGCAGCTTTTTAAGCTTTTGAAATACTTCATGATGCAATAGATATGATACAGTATTAATAAGTATACTTACATTCACTTCAATATATTGCTCATCACATATTTCTTTTCCTGGCTTTACATTTACAGTATATTTAGAATCCCCAGATAGCATTGCTCTATTGTATTCAGGATCTACATCAATTTTAGCAATCATATCTAAAAAACAATAATCAACAATATATTATTTTTGGACTCGGCCCAGAATTCAGCTAGGTACGTGTTTGGCGCCATCACTAGCGTGCATCAGTTCCTGTAACGTGCAGCTGACAGGACAAGTAGGACATGATATTACGAGTATGTGTACCATCGTTTCATGGTTGTTAAGGTATAATGTAATGACTGACTGTACGACTTGTGGCTAAGTAATAACATCCGCACGGGTCGATCGATTAGGTTAAGCTTCGCTTGCCACGGTTGGTCCGTGGATGGGTGACCGTCTTTAAATACCCAGACCCCTACGCGCCTCGGAAAGCACGTTAAGCCGCTGGTCACGGCTGTCATTCGTGGATCTTTGACAGTCGTTACGGGTCGTCAGAAGCCCGAAAGTATGACAACCAGTCTTACCAAGGGTTTCGTATTACCCAGTAATTGGGTTGTGGAGGTCAGATAGGCAGTCGCTCCATATAAAATACTAGTATTCAGCTGCATCTGGTTAGACTAGAAGCCGAGCTAGGCAGATGATTATGTTTATTGTACCTAATGCATTCTTAGTTATTTTTTTAAATGCTTTTTAACAAAAAAAAAAAAGAACTAGCTTCTGACCGCGGCTTCACCCGCGCGGATGTCGGATTTTATCCCACGGTAACGTGCTACCGAAAGAAAACATGTCCCTAAGTCCTTCCCCAGGATGCCATATATCTCCTTGCAATTTTATCGAAATCCGCTCGGTGGTTGAGGCGTAAAAAGATAACACACAGACAGAGTTACTTTCGAATTTATAATACCTGTTAAAATAGATGAATGCTTTCATAGCTAATACCTAAACACAAATTACTAGATAAAGTCTATAGTGGTCAAGACTATAGATAATATACTAACTTATTTCCACATCTGGCCAAGACTTGATCGATGGAGCTGACACACAGAACTTTGCTGCAAATGTTGTAGTATTCTGAGGCAGGTTTATGGCATTAGGGACATTAATACCAGCGTGCACCTTCATAGTTGGAATACACCTGTAGAGGTACGACGTTTGACTAATGTGGGCTCCGATAGCAAGGTCTGAAATGAAAAGATTTTTTTAAAATTTTTATTGCTGATTGGGCCCTCTCTTGACCTTGATCGCGCCTGATGGAAAGCGATGGATGAGGTCTAGCGAAACGAGCGTGCCCAAAGATGCCCAATGCCCTAGAATTCCCACGCATCGACGAAACACAGCAGGCTGCTTGACGCCGGAATCCGGTGGGTGGTTGCAAACCAGGCGACCGTTAGCCCTACCACCGCAAGGGAAGAATTGGCCAGTCAAATAAGGTGTTGGGTGTGATTGTACAGGATGCGCCGAGCGCTCGTTTTAGTTGGGTAACTGGCGGAACAAACTGCGCTACACGAGGAGGCTTCTTCATGCATCCCAAATGTGCGAATTATGTTATCCGAGAAATAAAAGCGTTTCAGGTACATGTAAAAAAATATAAATAGTTGTAGCCCAATGGTATCGGCCCCGACTAAAGAGTTGTGGATCGTGAGTTCAAACCCAGGCAGGCACTTTACTGTGTGTATTAAATTTCATCACCACTGCTCTCAAAACGGTGAAGGAAAATAAATCGTGAGGAAACCGGCATGTCCTAGAACCAAAAAATTCGAAGACATGTGACATCCACCAACCCACACTAGGCCTGCGTGGAGGATTATGGGTCACTCCCACTCACAGAGAGGAGGCCTGTGTCCCAGCAGTGAGAGCATTATAGGCTGACTAGCTTCTGCCCGCGACTTCGTCCGCGTGAAATTTCAACCTCTTAGGGGTGGAATTTCGAAAAACCCTTCCTTAGTGGATACCTACTCTTCAAAAAGAACACGCTCTCCGAATCTTATGTCTCTAGGACCAGCGGTTTAGGCTGTGCGTTGATATATCACTCAGTCAGGACTTACCATTACAATTATTTTGGTCCACATCAACTCCTTTAGCTATTGACCAACCAAGGCCTTGCGCCCCTTCCGGCTGGATCCGTTGAACATTATTGGTGTTCAATCCCTTGGCATATCCCTTATAGATATATACCGCCCCCTTCCCATCGTCTTCCCATGGTGCTCCTATAGCAATATCTGCAAAATAAGAATACTGTAAGTGTTATTGGGTTTTTCAATCTGGAATTTCTCAGTGGTAGCCTGGAGCCTGCATTCATGCCTGGTTGATGGCAATAGTTTCGCCCCTTATTACATGGGTCTTAAACATAACTGGGTACAGTATTCCCAAATGAATAATGCGCATGCAGATCTTCGCTAATTGTCGTATTCCCGGAAACACCCGAATCATTGAATCTTAAGATGTACTTGCATTTTGCAAGTGCATTGTTTCTTGGATTTTGCAAGTGCATTGTTCATTTTGCGCTCGGGGAATACGACCGTTGCCGAACAGTGACGAAGATTTCTATGCGCATTATCAGTTTGGGAGACCTGTAAATGTGGGTGCACCGCTGCCTTGTCATTTTGGGAATACAGGCATGATAATAATTATATGCTACATGTTATTTATTAAAAATATTGTAAATATTTATAAATTCCACGAATTTTAATTAAACTTAACATAACGTGCCTGTTATATGTTATGACTATAACAAGCTAAAATATTTGAGGAAGGTGGTGGCATTCGTGATACAGGGTAATCTTAGTACGAGTGCAAAAGCACTTCTTTGACATCTAAGTGTACTTTACATAAGACCAAAGTTTGTTTTTAAGGAGATTTACTGTATCCATTCTTCTATCAAGATTTTTATTTAATTTTAATTTTGTTTTCGTGACAGATTGCATACTTGTGCTTAATAAAACGTGATACCCTGACATCAAATAAATGTAATGATAAGTCTTTGATTTTCAGAAATCAGTAGGCAGTTTAAACCCAGCTTAAAAAATGTTAGTGTTACCTTTAAAGCCATCTCCATCAATGTCACCGAGATCAGCAATAGAAATTCCAAACCACGCTCCGTTAATACCCGACCCTGAGACATGACCGTGTTCTTCTAAAATAAAATTAGAATCCTGAAAAATCAAAGAAATAAATCGTTGGATATTATTTCTGTAAGTACTTTTAAGAACATGGACAAGAATTATTTAATACTAAAAATAACAACCACCACCACCACTATCGCTACCACTGTTTGTCTCTGCATCACCCAAAGGTTGACTGGTAGAAAATGCCTATGGCATTAAGTCCGCCTCTGTACATTTTTGTGCTTGAAGTATTAAATAAATAAATAATAAATAACAAAATTAAATCCTAACTTAACTAAAACTATACAGAAACTAAAATATTGCGTCGAAAAAGTACTTTTATATATTTAATAATTTTAGCATTTCACAACTTACGATCGACACTTGTGACACGGACATAAGTCTGCAACTATTTGTGAGAGAGGTTTTCGTCTAACCAGTGGAAATCATTCGGCTAAATGATAATGAAGCTGATGACCTCCAAGATGAAATGCCGAAGTACCTAAACTGAGAGGTACCATGGTACTTTCTTATGTAAATATATGGATTTTTTGATAATTCAGACTCCATAGAGCTGGGAACGCTGGCAGAATCTAGAGGCAGAGGCAGCATTATAGTCGGCGCGGAACTAGTTGGCCGCGCCTTAGGTATGTGAGCGGTGGGACGGGGTGGCGGGGCGCGGGTGAACTCAAAGTCTGAAGTTAGCAATTTTGGTTTAACTTACTTCTTCCTTAGTCAAATAAACAAACACCGCTCCTTGATCGTACGGTAGACCACCATCGCTCTTCACATAGGTTGGTGCTCCCACTAGAACGTCATCTAACCCGTCACCATTAATATCTGTGCAACAAAGAGTTGCTCCGAAGTACGAACCACTTTGAGGACCCTTAATCTTTGCTTTCACGGTTAGAGCTTTCAGTTCTTGGGTTGGCGGCTCAAATACTAGGACCTGGGGAATTTATGTTAAGTTATCACCAAAATACTTTTCTCCTCCTTAACTATACTGTGCCTTAAACTTTGAATGATTATATAAAGGATTGTAGAAAGCATTGAATTTCGGAACGAAACGGCGGACAAAGCGATTTAAATAAATATATACAGAGTGGTCAAAAAGTCGTGGATCAAACGAAATAGGGAGATAAAGGAGCTCATTTCCAACGCTTTTAAAGTGAGAAATAATTTTTAGTAACGCTTCAAAATTTTTGGAAAAAAAAAATTGCTCTTGAAATTTGGTACCCAGAGCAGCAATAGAACTTTTGTAGTGCTGATATATTATCCAGTAATAATACAACTCCTTTGTTTTATTGTTTTGTATCACATTTTTATAAATTAGTCTAATTGTAAAAGAACTCGGTATACAAAAATATTCATCACTTTTAGGGCAATTGAATTATGGCCATGCTGTAGAAAGTTTTTTTGTTGGAAATTACTCCTTTATCTCCCTATTTTGTTTGATCCACGACTTTTTGACCACCCTGTATATATTTTATAGTTTGTCTACGAAAACATTGAATATATGGAAGGTTACAAAATTCATTAAACAGAAATGGTATGCTTGGAGATGATTTTTAAAGTGTATGTTTTAGTGGAAACTTATTTAGCATATATGTTAGCTCTTTATATTTTTAGCAAGCTCTCTCTTGTATTTTTTTGTATAGTAAAGTATATCAATGTTTTAGTTTATTTCAGATGGCGGTTTTTGCTTACCTGTCCACTTGCAATGTTAAACCGAGGAGCTCCAGCCACGTACAAGACGTTGCCATCTTTTTGAAACACACCAGATTCAACACTGTATCCTATAATAAAAGAGAGGAATTAATCAAATATCCTGCACCCTGATTGCGTAACACACTATCAATCTTAATATGAATAATTTTGAAGGATATTGCTCATCCATTGCTCTGCTCAACAAAGTAAATAACGCAATGAATGCTGTTGAACTGTCAAAATGAAACCCATTGCTACTGACAGTGTGTTACGCGATTACCCCGCTGGTCCTATCAATCAGGTAGCGAGTTTTAGTAATCATAAAGAAACAGAAAGAGATTGTACGAGTATAATTATGAGCCTTTAACGAATTTTGGTGTACAGACGCCAGCACATCAAGCTACCCGAAACAGTCAAATTTTCCCAATCAACTTTGAACCTAATGCTTTAGCGATAAAGCTGAAAATCTATTAAAGAAATTTGACAGATTGTAGTAGCTTGATGTGCTGGCGTTTGTACAATAAAGAATCGGTCGATGAAGCGATGTTTAGGGGAGGCTTATGTCCAGCAGTGCACGTATTCTGACTGAAATGATGATTATTTTATACATAATACACTATCTATCAATAAGAATATGTATTTACCGAAATAATCATCTGGTCCACAATCTTTTGTGAGATAAGGGTTGGCTGTTGGCAACTTGTTCATGTACGTGCTTGTGTCATTTGGGTAGAATGACATGCTCACAATTCCACCTGTAAAGAGAATATTACACTGGTAACATTATTATATTGGTAATCTTATAACGGTTACTTAAAAGCCGTTTAAAGCCATAAATTGGTGTAAAATAATGTATATTCTATTAGTCGACTCTTCACGTGACCAGAGGGCTGGCCTGTTTCTTGGTCAAATAATTAGCATTGCCATACAACGTAGCAATGCTGCCAGCCTTTAGGGCACTGTTCCAGTTGACAGCGATGCGGAAGAATTTTTCGATGCCCTATGATTATTTTGCTTGTTTTTTCATATGTATGTACATATTATTATAGCTTATAAGTTTTGGTAATCAATAATATTTATGCTAATCAGTCGTAGATTAACATGGTAAATAATACCAAAATAAATAATTGAATGAATGAATTTTATAAAAAGGAAGAGTTAAATTTACGCGGACAAAGTCGCGGGCAGTAGTTAGTTCGGTATAAAACTTCACCTGTCCACTGTAGAAGACCAGGTGCTCCAAGAATGACAGTGTTCATCTTGGTCACCGCAACTGATGCGCCTGCTTCACCGTACGCGTAGAAATTGAGATGGGTTCCGTATTCACCATACTCTCGTCTGCTACCATCTGTTACGTAGGCTTGACGATCTGGAAAATAAGTAAGATGGTTTTGTATTATGCGATCCCTAGACAGTAAAAAATGGATTATTAGTGCCTTCACACGAATTTAATCGCCCGAGACGTGCGAATCGTCACTTTTAAATAATGTATACAGGGTTATTGGAAAAACACCAAAAACCTCTTAAGAGGTCATTGTACTCAACATTATGAACAACTTTTACTATGGGACCAAACCTGAAATCGCGAAAAAAAAATCTGCTTTTCCCTACATTTTGACGTATTATACGAACATAAATGTAGGGAACAACTGATTTTATTTTTGCGATTTCAGGTTTGGTCCCATAGTAAAAGTTGTTCATAATGATGAGTACAATGACCTCTTAAGAGGTTTTTGGTGTTTTTCCAATAACCCTGTATATAATTATTAGAATTAATACTTATGCCCGGTTTCTAAAGAACTCTTAAACGGAGTTTAAACTTTCAATAGCTGTTCAGTTGATTTGACATACTCGTAATTATCTATTTAAGCGAATTCCTTCCTTATGCTCGGTTTTTGAGGTTCTCAGATAAACCCTCGATAATAATTCACTCGACTTTTAAGCTAAATTCTTCCTTAATGACGTGTTCGGAAACACGATATCGAACCAATAATCACTATCGAATGGATAAACTCCGTTTAAAAACCTCAGAAATCGGGCATTAGAGACACACTTACTGTATTCTTTTAAAGGGTAAATAACCCTATTCCCTTTGCTTGATTGAAGAAAACTGACGCCATTCATCAGCAGGTGCTTCCTTCCATATGGCGACGTCCATCTTGGGGCATTTATCTGGAAAAAGAATTATTCCTCGTATATACACTTTTGGAAATCATTCCCTTGTGTTCCATTTTTAATTAAATGATAGCCGTTTTTAATGCAATGAGGCACCAACCGACGATTATCCCTGTTCGCACTATGCAAGTGCACCCAAGGACAACCCACGGTTGGTGTAGGACTATTTCAGGATATGAAAACAACGATATTGGATTATGGGTTTGGATGGCTAAAGTGAACTGGTTATTTAGAACTATGAATAGCCCCTGCGTGACCAATGTTTTATATAAATTACACAGATAAAATGGCAGGGGGTGACTTGCACACTCAATAATGGGCCCCCGAAAACGGTCGCTAGCACATAGTGTCGTAGCGACAAGGGGGCAACATGTCCTGAGGTGCTTATGAGGAGTGGAGAGGTATTGCACCTATTATTATCTCGGCTTTTCAGCGAATAAAGTATGATGATTAGTTTGTCTTTCTTTTGCTTTTCGCAAAAGAATAAGCAATCGCTTTCCCTCACGCTCTCGCTAGAAACCTCTTGTTTGTAATATTTGCAAATAATGAGTTAAATAATAATACCATCAATCTTCCATTGGGTAGAAGCACCATGGTTGCTCCGAACCACATGTCATCTCTCAGGAAACCTGGCTGCAGCCTGGTAAACATGTTCTCGTTACCTGAAATTAATTGGAAGTTTTCGGTAAAATAATTCCCTAAGCTTTGTTTGGAACAAAATAGGTACCTGGACCTAATAGGTACCTGAGAAAAGTGGTGGCCCAGTGGTAACGGCCGCGACTTACGAGTTGTAGGTCGTAGGTTCGAACCCAGACAGGCGCTTTACTTTGTGCAAAATATTTCATCACCACTGCTCTCAAAACGGTGAAGGACAACATCGTGAGGAAACTGGCATGTTCTAAAACCAAAAATTCAAAGACTTGTGACGTCTACCAATCCGCACTGGGCCCGCGTGGTGGATTACGGCCCAATCCCTCTCACTGAGAGGAGGCCTGTGCCCCAGCAGTGGGAACATTATAGGCTGATTATGAGGTACCTGGCCAAACTTTGTAGGTCAAAGTAGGAGGGTGAAAACACGCATAAATATGAAAAAAAATTAGGTTCTATGGGATCAACTCTGAAAATCAAATGAAAAAAATCTATAGGTACGAGTGGCAGAGACATCGACGCGTAAACTGCGCAAACAATGAATTTAGCACATGATTCTATCGACTACCGACGCGCAACACTAGCTTAGAAATTTTTAGTCGATTATTAAAAAAAAAAAATTGCTGTTTTTTTTTTATTTTGACCGCGTAGGTATTGCGCTTTTCTATGAAACAGCCGATTCTCTTTGTAATAACCGACGAAAAATTTCGACACAGGGGGTTCGGAATCATGTAAAATCCATTGGTAACATGTCCCTGCCACCATTTATACAAAAAGGGGGTAAAAACTTGATCAAAATAAATGGAACAGCTGTTTTTTTTCATATAGATACCTATAGTAAAAGTGCGCAGTGCTACCCCCACCCTATTTCAAGTTAAGCAAATATCAACTTTATTTCAATAGCATTTAAGTTGATTTCAGAGTGACTAGCACTATTGAAAAAGTTATAAAAATGTTTGAAGTTGTAGCGTAAACTGAACTTTATTGTGTAAGAATTAAAGTTATTTTTCCATTAATTCATATTTGTTTACATTTTTGACAAATAAATCGCGAATGCAGATTACCTATCAATGTTTAGACTGTGGTAAAAGCTATAGGATTTTTTTTGTTTGGACCATAATCAGCACCCTAATTGCGTAACTCACTATTGATTTCAATCTGAATCATTTTGAAGGATATTGCTGATCCATTGCTTCATATATGTTCGAAATATGTGTCTGCTCAACAACGTTAATTACGCAATGAATGCTGTTGAACTGTCAGAATGAAACCCATTGCTACTGATGGTGTGTTACGCAATTACCCCGATGGTCAACATTCATACATGAAAAAAATGCTCGTCAATAAATTGACAAGCTCATTAGTCATTGTATTATTTTGCCAGACTAAGGAACTATGGAATTTCCCTCGTATAACGTAACGAACACACAAAAAATCGCAACAAAAAGTTCCGAGTTGTTATCAAACTTTTGACCTTGCTACAGCTAATCTCTTATCAACAGCCTCTGTATGCCAAAACTCAAATCTATGCTATACAGGGTGTCCCTGGAAGTATGGATCAAATCGAATAGGGGCGTGGGCAAGGTCATTCCCAAACTTTTTAACCCTGAGAATGTCGGTGAATTTTTTTACGGTTCGAAAGTTATGACCAATTTATGTTTTTTTCAATCCCTTCGCATAGTGCTCAAAGAAAATATAAAAAATCTATCAGGGCTGTCAATTTTTTTTTTTAGATAGCCTTAAGTTAAGCCATAATAAATATGAAGAAACAATTATATCATTAAGCCTATTGTTACTCATACCAATTAACTACTCATAAATACATAATTCATGTACTGCTTATCGCAGTTATAAATAGAAACAAAATAAACATTGTGTATTTGTATTTCTGGATAAAACCTGGACCTAACCGCCATTCCTAATATTATTGTATTAAATATTTATATTATTTATTTACTTTTATTAAACAAACAATTACATCTATTTATTATTGAAATGATTCACATTACGGGACTTTTCAGGATTGCTTTGTTGTTACCTAATATTAAGATAATACCTAAAAGCCAGGGAATTATTTTAAACATTGGTTTAATACAGGCTAAAAATACGCGACAAATGAATAATCTCTTCCTTTTGTAAAATCGGTAAAAAATGGACAAAACCAAAAAAACCAATTGCTACTAAAAAGTTCAGATCACTTTTGAAGCAGTCTGATGCAGTTGGTGACAGTGTTTTTATTTCAGTCTCAGATTTGATGCCACCAACTGCATCAGCTTGATAAGCCGATTTACTTTTGCTGTGAACTTTTTAGTAGCGGTTGTTTTTTTTCCTTTTTTAACCTTTTATTGTATCATATTTTTGTAATATTCTCCTCAAGCCCTTTATTTTGATTCTAAAATCATTTGGATTTAATAAAAAAAATCTTGCCTATAGTCATCGCCCAACGCGTGAAAAACATTGCCCTGTTTGTGCTGGCGCGCAGTCGGGTCAAAGGGTACGGTCTATTAGTGGGGACAAGTGCATATCATAACGTCATTCCAGACCTTGTTGGTATGTATTTTGCACTAGATGACTAATAGATTATTATAAGGAAATGGACAATACCATCCGTCTGGTTAATGACAATAACAGTACCTATTCTATCTTTATTGCAGTTTGCGTGACACATCCAGTATTATTATTGAGAGAGCTGTGTTCAGTTGGCGGTTGGTGTAGGTTAGAACCCAGCCTATTTTTGTGCCACTTATTTATCTTCCACTGCTCTTTAAGGGGACTGCATGACCTAAAGCGCGGTCACTGTCGGACTGCATATGTAGAAAAGAAAGAGAAGCGCGATGACACAACGCTGGTAATTTATTGCAAAATATGAAGCAATTATCTATTTACATAAAATCTATTGTTTGTACTAAAAAATTAAAACACTAGTGCTTTAGTATGTTGCTTGTAGTATAATCTGACAAAAAATCAGTACGATTGTATGTATATTAGTATGGTTTTTTTTGTAAAAAGAAAGTTTTTAGACGTATCTTCATGACTATTTTCTATCATATCAAATTAGTTGTATTATGTTTTCAACACACTATCTGCCTAGCAAATTATATCCAGAAGAATATCATATATTTTTCTGATTTTGTTTACTGTAGTCGATCATCTTTTATTGTTTCTAAAACTTGCGTTTTTTGCGTTTAGGTCCTGTAAGCCCCTTTATATTTGTTTCAGTACAATACAGATGGTGCCATCCACGAAGACGCGCCCCACTCTTCTTACTAATCGCTAGTGACTATCGCTAGTTAATTCCGATAGTGTTTTAGTTTTTTGATACACACTATTTACCAACTAATAAGTCTCTGCGTATCGACAAAACTAAAACACTAGCGGAATGTTGCACACTTGTACTGTAAGCGATTAGGAAGAAGAGTGGGGCGCGTCTTCGTGGATGGCGCTATCTGTACCTACCTGTTTTACCGGATCTTTTCAAAGGTGAGCAGGATACATTCTTCACGTCCAGATCCTGAAGTGAACAATTGAACACTATTCCTGGTTTTATGCCTGTTGAGTACTCTACGGGTTCCTGGGCTTTTGGTGCCCCCACTAACAATCTAAAGATGGAGAAAGAAGTCGTTTAAGCAATTAGATCCTGGAATCTGGATTTGACCCCAGTAAATAGCAATTATATATGTATATATATAATGAGAGCTGTGGTGGCCCAGTGGTAACGGCCGCGACTTACAAGTCATAGGTTCGAACCCGGACGCCGTTCTTTACTTTGTGTAAATTATTCCATCACCACTGCTTTCAAAACGGTGAAGGAAAACATCGAGGAAACCGACATGTCCTAGAGCCAAAAATTCGAAGACATGTGACATCTACCAACCCACACCGGGCCCGCATGGTGGATTACGGCCCACTCCGTCTCACAGTGAAGAGGTCTGTGTCCCAGCAGTGGGAACGATATAGGCTGATTATGTAATAGCTTCTAATTTTATCGGGCTTAAACATTATTTTAAACATTGTACGCCTTAGCTTATGTCAGGGCCGAATCAGTAAAATCATACAACCTCCTTAACATAAACATAACACAACACCAAGCCTGTATTCCTCAAAGGGTTAGGCGGAGGAGTACCAATACCACATTCATATTTCGCCAGTTAAATTTAAGACCCATGTGATAAGGGGCTAGGTCATTGCCGTCAACCTGGAACATATCCTGACTCCAGGCAGCTACTGAGAAATTCGAGATGGAAAAACCCAATAACACCTTACAGTACCCAGTTTTATTTAGCAGATTTTGCTATAGGAGCACCATAGGAAGATGATGGAAAATGTCTTGTATATGTCGTGGTCAGATCTTAGAATTGATCATTACTTTATTCCTCTAGAGGGCGCCATAGTGAATTTAGTGTGACGTCACATAGCCTATAACCAGCGGACGGTCAAGGCGCTTCTAACGATACCTCATTTGTAAAATTATTATAAGTACTTTGAAGTTATGAGGGAACAGATGAACATACATACATGTTCTGTAGTCGGGTAATAAAATCATGTACCCTCCGACGTCGAGTAATAAAGAAGAATAATTGTTCAAGTACTTACCCGTCAGGACTTAAAATAGTAGAAAATCCAAAATACTCCGCATTATATTCTGGTTGGAAGACTATTCTCGTGTTTTCATGGAACACATAGCTTGATCTCGAAGTTTGTGTAATTATGAGTAAAGATATACAAAATATGGATTCTTTGGTCATTTTTGGTATTTATCTGAAAGAAAGAAAAATTTTGTCTGAGTTCGGTTTTGGAACGACAAAAAACAACAAAAATATATTGTTCTCTATCACTATCTTTACGGAGATAACAAAATATTTTTTTTCAAACCCTTCGTTTGGCTCGGCTAGACGTAGTATTGTCAAAATAAAATCTTGTATTACGGTTTGTCGAAATTCAGTTGGTAAGTCTCAAAAAATATTTCTATGTGTACCTAGCAACAAAATTTAAGTGGTAAGTACTAGGTATGCATATACGAGTAGCATTGAAATTAAATTTACAGCACAAGGTAAATCAAAAGAAAAAAAAAACATTTGGTCGTTGCTGCAAAAAAATTTAGATACCTAACTACATTGTTATTTAAAATGTAGCTAGAGACGGACGGTTATTACGACTTTACAAAGTATCGAAATTTCTTCTATATAATTATGTAGGTTCGTTTAATATGAATATTTTATACTCAACTAAATGATAGTTAAAACAGATTCAAAATAAATTGCCTAACTAGGCAACGAAACCGCGTAGTTCTTCTAAACTTAGAATAACTACGCGGTTACAAAGACAAATACGAAAAGCGACTTCAAATTTTAATATGCATACAAATGTACGAAATATGAAAGTCACTTACGATTTTTTGCACGAAACACGAATAACGTTACTGGTCTTTATTTATCTCCGGTAGCACTCCAAAACCCCCACTGCACTATTTGGCTGCATCAAAGATAACACTGAACTTTATTTCAAAGAAATATGAAACGAATAAACTAAAATACCAGAAGATATTCTCTAAAATATGCAACACGTTTTAACACACACAAATGTTAGGCCATACTAAGTACTATCTCTCGATTTTTTCCTTAGTAGCAAAAATATACATGATGATTATTTAACAAAATTGCAGTGTAATAAGCTCGACATCCTATCAATGAATGAGTTGTGAACACAAACTAGTATTTAGTTAACTTACTGACCTCTTATTAACGGAGCGCATTTATAACTTGACGAAATACAATGGAGAATTTTAAACCTTATCTTTTCAAACTAAGTTTGATTTTTCTTTGTGTCGAATATAAAAATTTTGCAGATATTAATGATAGCTTAGTTGGTGTCACATTTCAAACAGTGGTTTATCAAAAAAAGTTCCAAAAGCAGCTGATGAGTGCAACGAAGGTGAATGCGGTACAAAGGAACTGCAATGATATCATTGAGGCCTAAATCTAGAAAAAATAAGCTCATTGAACTAGGCTGACTGCCAGGGCGTATTGCCAAGCTTCAAAGGAATTGAATGACGACATGACACGTCCATAGCTTAACGTAGATCTCGCGGAATCCCGCCTACTTTACTGTTTTGTTAACTAATTCATCATTCTCATCAGTATCCCAATTTATTTGGAGTCGGTGCATCATTTATTTATTTATAGTTAATTAAGACGGTACAATACCAATACTTAATATTAATTAACATAGAAACTACTACTATTACATTGACAATAATTATGTTATATAAAATTTAATTTAAAACTAACACGGAACAGTGGACTCCCTTGCATATTTTCTCTCACAGAACACCAGAGGGGCAATTCTCGTAATTTTAAGAATGTTCACAGTCTGATCTCAGTGTCAATTTGTCAAAAATACCTCAATGTTCCCTACATTTTGACAAGTTTTTAACATTTGTTTGTCGCCATGATGACACTGCGACCAGATTTTCAACGTTTTAAATTAAGAGAATTGATCTTCTGATATATATACGAATAATTTTACTCCATTCATCCGCAAACACATCTCATTCAGGGTTGGCAGTCAGAAGGGCATTTAGCATTTTTAAAGTATTCGGGGATTTGGCTTTGGCTACCATTTTGGATGACAGTTGCACAAACAGATTGTGCCGGCAGCTCTGACGGTTTCCGATGTAAGTAATTGTCGGGCACATATAAATATGTAATCGTGCATATATCATGACTTCTTCTTCCATATTTCTCATCAACATCATTTTAGTCATCATCTCAGTAGTCACCCCACTTTCTAGCCATATCAACTTTCACACGTTCATCTATCGTTTATTATTTGGTCTTCATCTGCTTTTAGACATTCATATTTAAATCTTTCCTCACGACATTTTCCTTCTTCCTCCTTGGTAATAGCCTTGGCTACAGTTTTGATGTCTTATTGATTGCATTTTATATGTATTGATTTCGGTATGACATGAAGCTTTGTTACCACAGAGTTGTGCGTGATTTTCCGTTGATAAAAATAAAGTCTTTTCCCGTCATTTGGGTATCTCATGAGTTTCATGTAATATGTAGATATTGTTTATAAATTCTATTGCTACATTCATTACGAGATACTCGTAGCATTATACAGCAGACAATTAACTTTTTAAACAAGAAGCAATGGATTTGGAATTACCTTCACAATCCTCGGATTTTGCAAGAGAGTGTTTTACAAAATTTTGATGTAGGGTACAATCTTAGTCAGACAACAACGTGTTATTACATTTTTATATTAGCGAACCTTCAATAGCAGTTTCCAATCTGGATTTCGGCCCGGTTACTGACAATAGGATATAAATGAATATAACAATGATTCTCATAGTCCAGCACAATCATTCCTATAAAATGAAACACTCCGTTCAGTGTAAGGATATCAGTTTCCGTTCGCTGATAAAAGATGTATCTCAGTATAAATGGAGCCTAAGTACCATAGCAATTATAATATGTTTCTTTGTGCCGGTGACCTTTCAGTGTAGGTAGTGCGATAGCTGAAAACTTTCGATACTTACCTATTTATTAAGTAAAATGAAGATTAAAAGAGATTAGGGCAGGGGTGGTAACGGCCGCGACTTACGAGTTGTAGGTATGCTTTCAAAACAATCAACTCAGCCTATCGCAGTCCACTGCTGGACACAGGCCTCTCCCAGACTGCGCCACAGCACCATGTCCTCCGCCTTCCGCATCCAGTCTACCCTAGCCACCTTCTATAGGTCGTCCATCCGTCTAGCTGGGGGGCGTCCCACACTACGCTTGCCGATACGCGGTCTCCACTCCAGGACTCGTCTGCTCCACCGGCCATCGGTCCGCTTGGTCCGGTATGCTTTACTTTTTGTAAATTATTTCATCACTACTGCTCTCAAAACGGTGAAGGAAAACATCGTGAGGAAACCGGTGTGTCCTAGAACCAAAAATTCGAAGACATGTGGCATCTATACCAACCCGCACTGGGCCCGCGTGGTGGATTACGGCTCACTCCCTCGAAACATTATTGGCCGATTATGAAGATCAAACGAGAGCGAGAGGGGCTTTTGGCTAAGTAATAACAGCCAGAGGGGTCGATCGTTCAGGTTAAACTACGTTTGCTGCGGTTAGTCCGTGGATGGGTGACCACCTTTACATACCAAAACCCCTCCGTGCGTCGCCGTAGTTCCGGCTATCATTCGTGGATCTTTGACAGTCGTTGCGGGTCGTCAGAACCCGAAATACTGACAACCAGTCTTGCCAAGGGGTGTATTTTGACTTATTTCAATTATTAATCTCTATTGCTATGTGATTGATATTGTATGTCTAAGCGGCGGGGCATAGCTGATCCTATTTTAACGTATAAAAACATTGTATGTATTGTTTACCTACCTATGATCCACAATAAAGAATAATTATGAATAACCTTTTGAGGATTACCTACAGGCGTGATATTATGAAGATTAAAAAAAATACATTCAAGTTTATAACAGGAATGGAATCAAGAACTTCGTGACAAAGAGATTCACACGTTAATTGTAATTATTTTAACAATTAGGTAATAGATATCTACTTACAGAACAAAACGGAGCTCCAAGAATCTTAGAAAAATATTTTTCATTAAAATCAAATTAGGTTCTTTTACTGTTTTCTTTGTACAAAGAAATTCGTAATTAAAAACGTTAATGACCTCACTTTGTTCAGCTTTGTAATAAGGCAAATTAGATTACAACTTGGTCATTAGGAATTCTTAATTTAGTATCAATAACTACTATTGTTATGGTAGTATTAGTCGTAATCACTTTTGACAACAATTCCAATAATTAATTAATTAATCATCATTTCAGCCGAAAGACGTCCACTGCAGGACATAGGCCCCCCAAGCAACCCCACTTCGACAGGTTGTGTGCTTCGCGTATCCAACAGGTTCCTGCGTCGCTCCACCTTGTGGGAGGGCTTCCAACGCTACGTCTTCCGGCCCGCGGCCCGCGGCCCGGTAGTTGTAAATTGATACGTGTACTAAAATTTTGATTGGAGTTCATAGTGACACCTAGATATTTCAAATGGTCAGCTTTTCCTAAAATGGGACAAGAACATTCAGTGTCAGAGTGTGTACGTGCGACAATTAAATGAGTAAATTTTTAGATTAATAAGCGGTATGCTAGTTTCTCTCATTGTAAATAAAGTGTATTTTGTTTTATCTGCATTTTATGTTAGGAGATTATTATAGGGATCTTCAGACACAATGTTAAAACCATTCTGAGCATGTTCATAGACCCCAACTCTTGATTTAACTGAGAACAATATACCGGAGACATTATGACACCATTTTGGAGAGGCAGGCTCCACAGTTTATATACAATAGATTAAAATAACGTGGGCCCAAAATGCTGCCTTGTGGAATTACGGTAGAGAACCAAAGTTGTCGATATAGCTTACAGAATAAGCAAGCTGAAGTGGCAATGGGTTGGCCATATTAATCGTAGATCCGATTGGTGACCGTTAGGGTACAAGTGTCGTTGAGTGGAGACCACGAATCGGCAAACGTAAGGTAGGACGCCCTTAGGCTAGTTGGAGCGACGCTCTTCGCAGGGTGTCGAGTAGCAGTTGGATAAGAGTTGCCGAGAATCAAGCTAAATGGCGTACAATTGGAGAGGCCTATGTCTAGCAGTGCTGCTTTAGGCTGATGATGATCATGATATTATTTTATTTATTTAAAAAAGCACAGCCACATCACGTACATTAAACTTATGCTAGAATAATCTTAACAACAAAATGACTAATGTACATGACAATTACGCCGTAAATAGCATTGATTATATATCTTGCTGCCTTGAAACGTATATTAAGCTAAACTAAAACTAATATAAAATAAAACTGACTAATGTAATTAAGATGGATAATAAACATGAACAAAAAGTTAAGAATAAAAACAATAATTAATGATAAATACAGACTGGCAATTTTGAACCACACCATGATGTATTCCATTTCTGCTAAGAAACGTCGCTACCAAACTACATATAAACTCTCGAACACAAAAATGAAAACGCATACTCACGTGATATATTGAAAAAGATGTGATTTTTCTATTTCGTGTAACTTGTTAAGTATGTGGAATAGGGATTTAACATTTTGTTAATATTATAAGTTTTTTGACTCTTTGGTCTAGTACCATGTAAAAAGAATACACGATTCAATGAATTTTTCTCCATACAAAAAAATTGTAAAATTATATCTATTTTTTTACTTTTTCGACAACACGGCGTAACGCTTAAGAGTTATTCAATGGAATTTGCTTTAAACCATAGAGAATTATCATATCAAAATTTACTCAAAGTAGTCTTAAATTTAATTCATTTATTTAGTTAAAAAAGGAGTAAATTCTTTTTGGCACATACGTCGGTTTATTCCGAGCGCACGCACATTGTAGCCATCACTCTTCTTTTGCGTTTCAGAAGTAATTGCATCACTTTCGCTCGCTTAGTAGGTTTTCGAGGATTTTTGATTTTCGAGGTAGCGCCATAATATTTTTAATCCTGAAAACTAGCTTACTAAATCAATAAAGAATCACGTTCAATCATAACATTTACCGATAATAATTGAATTTGATAGATATTATTCGTAGGTAATTAAATGCCTGCCACTAATGAATCAATATTGACGATTCAATATTGAATTATTCGGAGAGATGCTTGCTGGCTAATTGATCATGACAGATTTAGGTAATGTCAATGTTTTATGTGGTTGGTTCTAACAATCGACCTTCGTAGATATTTTATCACTTGATGGCATGAATAATGAGATGAACATCATCATCTGCCTAGCCATTTCCCAACTATGTTGGGGTCGGCTTCCAGTTTGACCGGATGCGGCTGATTGCCACAATTTTTATATATGAAGCGACTGCCTAACTGACCTCCACAATCTAGTTACTGGGAAAACGATACCTCTTCGTAAGACTGGTTGTCAGAATTTCTGGATTCTGACGACCCGAAACGACTGTCAAAGATCTTGGCTTAACGTGCTTTCTGAGGCATGGAGTGAATAATGAGATAAAAAATATTTCATATTTACGTAATCGACCTATAACGTTCCCACTGGGACACAGGAAAGAAGAAAAAGTCTACTTCACAAACCTTATTTATTCAAATTTTGCTTAGAATCAGTACATATTGAATATCAAAAGTTAGTGTGTTGTAGTTGGGAAGACGAAATACATTAAACAAAAATTCCCACGCAACACGTCTGTTTGTATAGTGTAACCGACTTACTAATAAACGTATGTCAGATGAATAGTTACACACCGATTTCTCTCTTTCAGTCGTCAGTAATTTGACTTTCGAAAGAAGAAGACAAAGCGTTGCGTAACTGTACAGACGCTATACAACGTTTATTAGTAAGGCGGTAAGAAACTATTTGACTATTAATAACAATGACACATTAGCACGTAAAAATGTCATATAAACCCAACAAAAAATTTCACACAGACTATAAAATTATGGCTCGCGACCCATCTCAAGCGGGATCAAAGTGACTGGAGACGTCTTTTTATAGGCTATATTAACAACCTCATTGTGACACCATCGTTATAGAAACTTGGAAGTTTATTTGGTTCCTTTTATGGAGTTTCTTGCCCGTTCTTCTCCATACGAACCTACTAGGCGTTGGAATGGGCATGTAGTTTCATCTTTCTGATTGACCAAACCCTTGACAATTCAAAAGTGTCTGTAATTGGTTTAATTGAAATTAATGCTTTGAGTTTGGGAGACAGTGTCCATATACCTATTATAATTTTTGTTTATACTTGCAGCTTAATTTTGCAATTGAAGCGTGTTCCGAAAATGTCTTGCATAATAGAAATATTTAGTGTTCTCATTTATACCTTTAGTTTGTTTTATGACCATTTATTAGGCTATTAGAGTTAAGGAAAATATGGTCTTGCAAACAGGTAGAAAAGTCCTTTGAGCAAAACGAATTTCCATAGAGGTTTTCGTACAGACAGCTTCGCTATGTGGGGAGTCCTCAAGTTTTAAAATATCATACAGGTATAATATCGCCCATTTGGTAAGTGATGGCTTTTGCACTTTAGTCCAGCAACTGTGCGGCCAGCGTCCACAATTTGTGTTTTGGAACGATGTACAAAAGTTTCTTATGCGGTCTGTGAGTTTGACACCTAGTACAGTTTCATAGCCCGTTGGCAGACTCCAAGTGCGGACATTTTACGCGAAACGACTGTGCGGATGGCCCAGAAGGAGATGGCCGGATGAGTTGGACTCCTTTTTAAAGGATTGGCCCACAATCGCATTAGACCGGGAAAAATCGAAAGAGGGATTGTCCAGCAGGATTACAAAAAAATATGGCCCAACGTCGCCGTTCAATACTATTGCATAAAATTCAAATTGTGCCAATTAGTGTGCGTCGTCTATAGAAAAAATAATATTATTTGAAAGTGAAGTTTCGCCCATTTCGGGCGAGTAATGTCGTGCGAATCGACTAATAAGCCTTCTTCGTCTTCTGTATCGTAAAAACGAAAAGCAATTATGCAGCTAGGTTGGATTTGAACTGGCGAGTCTTTTGCTGGGGTACCTAATTGGTGAAGCTGAGTGTACCTACATTTACTTTTTGCCGCTCTAGAATGCGGACGGTAATGTGAGTAAGAACACGGTATAGATAATAAATATTACCATGGTTGAACCGTTTAAAAAGGTGCACCACTAAATTCGCTCATAGCAACTGATTCGTCGATATCAGTGGGGGTTATACACTGAATACTAATAGGGATGGTTTAGATACGACCGCACCGCAATAGTACGGAACTCAAACTTTGCCCGCTCTCAGATAATATTTGCCGAACGTGATTAGTTCCCATATTCGGACATACTAGTTTTCGGTGTATTGAACCTAGAAGATAGAGTAGAACTTCTAACTTGTTTGGTTAGAAAGCCAAATCAAGTCTCTAAAATCAAAATCAAAAGTCATTTATTCAAACTAGGCTGAGAATCAAAACTTTTCGAGTTTATTAAAATTACAAAAGACGACTGTCTTTTTTTTTTTTTGTCGTTTTGGGGGACTCCCCAAAACGCCCGCTCTTCGCGACTTCCTAGTGCTTTCGCTGGGGAGAAGAAGTGGCGCAACAAACTTTCTGAATCTGATATCACATCATAATCAGCTTATAATGTTCCCACTGCTGGGACACAGGCCTCCTGTCGGTGAGAGGGAGTGGGCCGTTATCCACCACGCGGGCCCAGTGCGGGTTGGTAGATGTTACACGTCTTCAAATTTTTGGTTTTAGGACATGGCGGTTTCTTTACGATGTTTTCCTTCACCGTTTTGAGATCAGTAATTACTGTGATGAAATAATTTACACAAAGTAAAGCGCCTGCCTTGGTTCGAACCTACAACCTCGTAAGTCGCGGTCGATACCACTGGGCCACCACTGATGTCACAGCAGAGGGACAGTTCCCGTAATTTTAAGAACGTTAATTCATTCATTTCATCTCAGTATCAATCTGTTCGAGTTTTCATAAAAACATGCAATGTCCGGACCGTTCAGCCCTCCCTCCCTCCTATACCATTAGGTATACCTATTACAGTTTAAGTACCTTGGGTATAAATTACACTATTCTTATCTTATAATTACGACTTATCCAAGGCATTTGATTGCGTGAATTACGATACACTGCTCTTGAAACTTGAATATTACGGATTAGGTAAACTTGCTCTTAGTTTAATAAAATCATATTTAAATGATAGATTTCAGCAAGTTCAAATTAACGGTGTGAATTCATCGGGTTTAAAAGTCAAAATGGGTGTACCGCAGGGCTCAATATTGGGGCCATTCCTATTTTTAGTATACATAAATGATTTACCTCATTTACTGTTAAACCGATCACATATGGTGTTATTTGCTGATGACACATCTCTGATTTTTAAAGTAAGCAGACGTGCACAGGAGCTTGACGACGTAAATAATGCTATGCTTTTGATCCATAATTGGTTTACTGTAAATAATTTGGTATTAAATGAGAAAAAAAGTAAATGCATTAGATTCGCTTTACCGAATGTTAGAAGTAGTGAATGTCACGTTGTATTGAATAAGGAGATACTTGAATTCGTCGAAAATACGGTTTTCCTGGGGATCACGCTTGACTCAAAGCTGCAGTGGGGTCCGCACTTAACATCACTTGCAGGGCGGCTAAGTTCAGCCGCTTACGCTGTTTGGAAAATCCGCCAATTAACAGACGTGGATACCGCAAGACTGGTCTATTTTAGTTACTTTCATAGCATCATGTCTTACGGTATTTTGTTGTGGGGACGGGCTGCAGATATTGATACTATCTTCATTCTGCAAAAGAGGGCTGTCAGAGCCATCTACAAGCTCAGCAGACGCGAATCTCTAAGGGAACTGTTCAAAAAAATTAACATCATGACGGTTCCTTGTCAATATATATATGAAAACATTATGTACGTTCGAAAAAATCTACATCTTTTTAAAAAGATAAGTGACAGGCATAATTTTAACACTAGAAATAGGAACAAATTAGATCAACCGCGTTTCAGATTGTCTAAAGTAAAAACTTATTTTATGGGTTACTGTGTAAAATGTTATAATAAAATACCACTCGATATTCTTCAACTAAATGAGAAGAAATTTAAAACATGCATTAAACGCACACTATGTAGACAAGCATATTATAAGTTGGATGATTATATTGTAGATAAAAATGCTTGGCTAAATGCTGGTCCTGCTCCACAGGCACCTGGGCTCACTAGTTAAAATTTTCAATATTTGGAAGAGGTGCTTCCCTTTTTCTCTTTTTTTTTGTGTTTCTGACATTACGATCTCAATGTTAATTTTTATTTTTTATTCAATCAAGTTTAATTTGTTTAATACATCAATACTAAACACCTTTTGCTGTTTGGTAGTAAACAATTTTAATCATCTTTTAAATAAATTGCAATCTATAGTTTTGTATAATTTAGATGCATTTTTTTTCAATTTTGTAAATGTAAGAACCATGGATCCGTTTATTATGATTTTTTGATGTTGACTTGAAAGAGCATGGCAGTTGAGAATGTGTCATGCTCACTTAAATGTCTCACTGATGGTGGCGCGTGTGTTGGATCGTTCGGTTCCCTACAAAATGGTTGAGCTGGACGGTGCTGATCCACGCGTCATGTTCGTGAACGGGCGCCGTCGGTTGAGACTGGTCATCTCTTAACTGCCAAGGCTTATTTTTAATCTTATATTTTGAATTGTTTCTTCACTTGTGTTTTTTTTTTTTTTTTACATTGTTCTCACATATAGAAGCATCAAGAATAATGTACACAGGATTTTGTAATATCGTGATTTAAAAGAGTGTCCATGGAGTTTCTTGCCCGTTCTTCTCCATAGAGATCTACGTTTTGGAATGGGCAACTAGCTTCAACTTTCTGACTAACTGACTGACTATTTAATTTTGACATTTCAAAAGTGCCTGTACATGGTTTAATTGAAATAAATGATTTGATTTGATTTGATTTAGTAATATCTCAGTTTGTTCATTAGGTGACAAAAGTGGGTTTTCCCCTGATCCCTTTAAATGAAAAACGAATTTTTCAAATCCGAATGGTAGTTCCAGAGATTACCCCCTACCCTACTACATACACACTTAAAAACAAACAAATTTTTACCTCTTTATAATATTAGTATAGATTGTACAGACGCCAGCACATCAACCTACTACAATCTGTCAGATTTCTTTAATGGATTTTCAACTTTATTGCTAAAGCATAAGGTTCAAGATTGATTTGGAAAATTTGACAGTTTGGGGTAGGTTGATGTGCTGGCGTCTGTACATAAAAGGATCAATCCACCAGATATAATCCTCTAATCCACCCATCGATTGAGGGATGCTTTTATTATTTACCAGCAACCACTCAGTAAGTTCAGTCTACATGAAAACCACTAATTTGATCACAAAGCGGCCCTTCAACACGCGTGCTCACTCAATCAGGGTGAATTTAATTCAGGAACGGTTGAATGTAGGGTGGTAGTATTCTGACATGAGTTCAAAATGAAAAGAGTTCTTTAAAATCACTTAAATGTTAACAAACTAGTAAGGGCCCAATTATCGTCTGTGTACCCACAGACCCAATGGGGTAAAGCAAGGACTTAAATAGTTAGATTTGCCCTCCCCGCAATAAGTCTCGCCAAAAGTGAATACTGGGAAAGGTGTGGTCATACATCATCATAGAGATGTCAAAACAAAAAAGAATCGTTCGTTTTTTGACGCGGTAGGGTGAATCTGTCGATTTTAATATTTGAGGAAAGGGCATGCGTTTAAGGCTAAGAACTCACGGAGCGATTTTCGCCCGCGTCCGCTGCGGTTGCGGGCCCGCAGCTTCTGTAGAATGCAAATATTTATATAAAAAATTAAAGCACATTTCACGACGCGTTTTACGCCCGCGGTGTACGCGGTTGTATGCGGCTCCCGCTGTACCGGCGGGCAACTAGTAGAATCGCGCGGGCCGCGGTTACCCGCAGCCTCGGCGGGTGGCGCCCGCGCGCTTTGCGATCGGTTGGCGGGCGACCGCGGGGGCCAATCCATAACGATCTCTGTCCTTAATCAGTGGATGCACCCAGAACCTTTTGGGCCTTCTTTTTTTAATTCTTCTGTGAAGTAAGTATAACGCAACGGCTCGTTTCTGGTGTGTGTCCATGGCGGTCTGGACCTCAACTGATCGTTAACCGCCCGTCTTGCAATCTTGCGATCATCGCCCGCCACGTTTGCGGGCGATGATCGCAACCGCGGCGGCCGTGTAACCGCGCGAATAACCGGTCTCGTGAGTTTTGAAATAAAACCGCAGATCCACGACCGCGGCGGTTGCGGGCGAAAATCGCTCCGTGAGTTCTTAGCCTAAGTGTGGGTATTAACGTTCTGGCTTACTTTGTAAGAACAAGCACGTATTATTTAATGTTCAAAAAATTTTAAGCATTCATCAACATCTGGTATAAGAAGACAAAAGTTCTCGTCTGAAAGGCTCGAGATGGTTTATTGTTGAAAAAAAACGGGAGCTATAATATAGCTTCGATATTTGAAGCAGCAAATACTGTGTGAACCATGCCCTATGTACAATTAGGCCGATGAAACATGGCCGGTCTGAACTTTGGGCTGAAGGCTCCGCAATAACATTTTCTAGCTTTTATCCGCGTCAATGACATCAAAATTATGATGAGTTTTGTGTTTGATGAATTAATAAACAATATTTTTATTTGCTTGATTCAGTGTGCCTACTAAGTAGTACTCGTCAACAAGTTTCACATTAAATCTGACATTGCCAGGGTTCCGATGTCGACAATTCAATGGCACTGCCCAATTGCCCATAGAGTAAAATAGAACATTTTTTAGGAAACAAATTGTGACATACGGCAAGTTGTGAGTGAGTGAGTGAACGTGCGCGAAAGATCGAAGATAGAGCCTACGATGTTCAGATCAGCCATGATTTATCGGACGTATTGTACCTAGGGCATGGTTCACACAATATTGGCTGCTCTCAAAAACGGTGAAGGAAAAAATCGTGAGGAAATCGGAAATTCAAAGACATGTGACATCTACCAATCCGCACTAGCCCCGTGTGGTGTCGTGGATGACAGTAGGAACATTATACGCTGATTATGCTATTGTACTGCTAAACTTCATCATAGACGTAAAGAGCAACGCTCGTAAACTTTTTGTTTTAGTTTTTTTATTTATTGCTGAATGGGCCCACTCTTGACCTCGATTACGCTTGATGGAAAGTGATGGATGAGGTCTATGATGGAACGAGCGTGCCCAGAAGATGCCTAATGCACTGGACCTCCCAAGCATCGACGCAACACAGCAGGCTGCTTGACGCCGGACTCCGGTGGGAGGGTGGTCAAAAATCAGGCGGGCGTTAGCCCTACCACCGCAAGGGAAGAATTGGCCAGTCAAATATGGTGTTGGGTATGACTGTGTAGAACGCGCCGAGCGCTCGGTTCAGTTGAGTAACTGGCGGAACAAACTGCGCCACACGAGGCTTCTTCATGCATCCCAAAAAATGTTTCGTAATAACCAGTAGAATAACTCTTTTCTTAGTATCATAAATCATCTAAATAGTCTGAAAGTATCTAGCCAAATTCTAACACGTCAACAGTCATACATAAATGTCAGGAAACTAATTACTCATCATATCCATTAATTTCTGAAAACCAGAATAAGGATGAAATTTTCAAATGGATGCGTTGGACACCGCTTCAGCTAGTCTACAATGTTCATGACATTCCATTTGCTATGAAAATCTGTTAGGACGAACGAGTTAGGCCGGGAGCAGACATGAATATAAAGTGAAAAACGAATGTCAGAGCTGCTCGATTGAATGAATTTTGTACAGTACGTACGTTTGGGGATGGGTGACGATTGATGAAAAATTCATTGACAGAATTCGAAAGCTGGTTTTCGGGACTTTCTGCCTGTTCTGCTTAGCCATTACTTCACCTATACCTACTATCCATAATTCCATATCATTACCATTTTGGTACGGAACCCTAAAAACGGTACGGTAACTGTATGTTAGAGCAAATAAATGATTATCTTATTTTATCTAGATACTTTACACATTAACATAAAACACCTATTTCTAAATTCTGTGTGTTCACAGCTTAATTCCAACTTGATGGTACGAGTAGGTAGGAACTCAAAACAAGTTGGATTAATAACGCACCAATTGAAATCAAATTAGCGTTTGAATGGCGCTGAATATAATATACATGGTGTGTCGTAAATCTGTGGTCCACCGTTAAGGATTCGATATACCAGATAAATTACTATAACATATTACAATTTTAACCATTTTTACCCAAGGGTTCCGAAAATATTTTTTTTTGTTTTTTATTTACGACAACCTTTTGTTACAAATTTGGTTGTAATTTGAACAAAAACCATTATTTTTTTCATTTTGATTTCTGTTGAATACTAGAGCTATTGTGTAAAATTATAGTTTTTTATGTAAATTTTGAGCTTTTGAAGAAAAAGTTAGCTCTTCTCTATTTTAACCCTAATTTTTAGCATAATCATGCAAATTCAGGGGCGGTTTTGTAAAACAAAATGTACTACTAAAATGGTTAAAATTATAATATGTTATAGTAAATTATCTGGAATATCGAATCCTTAAAGGTGGACCACTATTTACGACACACCCTGTATATATTTTTTAAATTAATTGGAAAATTAAATGATTTAAATTAAATAGAAGGCACCTAATCAGTGGGACCCGTAGTGAATTTGATGTTTACAAGACTGTTGTTGACCTGTACCTAAATATTATTAAACCGAGCAAAGAAGGCCACTGGGCCGTACTAACGCCGCTGTTTTACTGTCATATTAGCTACGACAGTAAGTACGCCTTCTTACTGTCGTAGCTAATACGACAATAAGAGAGCGACAATAATACCACAATCAACCATGGGATTTCTTTTGAAAAAATGGCAGTAGCTTTCGAACTACGAATGCCCAAATTCCTCAACTTTGAACCATGAATAAAAAATCAAGGCTATTTCCATTCTAGATTCAGAGATTTAAAAAGAACCAGTCAGTCTTACCAAGGGGTATCGTATTACCCAGTAACTGGGTTATGGGGGCCAGATAGGCAGTCGCTCCATGTAAAATACTGGTATTCAGATGCATCCGGTTAGACTGGAAGCCGACCCCAACATAGTTGGGAGAAGGCTAGGCAGATGATGATGCGGATTTAAAAATAACCTAGTTATTGTTTAAACGAAAACTTGCACAAAATTCTCAAGATTGATAAATAATAAACAAGCCATATTTTTCTCCTAAATCCTTTACTCGCCTTTTAAAAAGCAAAAAAGATGAGGTAATAAAAATCTAATAAAAGTAATTTCTTTTCACATCCGTCTCTCTCCAAGATAACTGATGTTTTTCTAATAATTGTCCTGTTTGACTGTGGCTTGCATTCGAATATTGGAATTATTCGAATAATACACTATTTCGAAAAAACGAATACAAAAATTTAGATTTATTCCTTCATATTAATCAGAGTCTTAGTGTAACTAAGACAATGGCAAATAAAAACATGATTATTAAAACAGTTTTTTTTTATTCAAATAATTTATTATTTTATTATTATTTATTTATTAAGGTACACCAACAGCTTCTATGTATAAATTATCTTAAGTAATATAATCACAAAAGTCTCGGTCTTACACAGTCGCCAATTACAGGTTTACCAGTAATCTTGGAAATAAGTGATCCCACATATAACAAAACTAAGTCTAGAACTTAAAAAAAATATGGCAAAATAAGTACTTCTTAAACTTAAGATTAATAACAAAAGTAAAATAAAAAGACGAACAACATTGCAATTTTGCCCACTTACTTTAAACTGAGATCATAGTGGAAAGTATAGCTTCTAAAAACAATAATTCAAATGATACCCGAAAAAATTCGAACATAAAAAATCCGAATATTGGCAAGCCCTATTGAAGACATAAGAAGGACTTCAGTTTGTGGCTTTTATGGACTTTACGAGATTCGACTCCCTGCGACCGACGAAGAGCTACCTAATGATACAAAGTGCTGTTGAAAGAAAACCCTTTTACGTTATTTGAAGGTTTTCAGCGTTCTAGTTAATACGGTTTGCGTATGGAATTAAATATAAAGGATGTTTTTGAGAGCAGTGGTGGCCAAGTGGTATGGTAATGGCCGCGACTTACGAGCTGTAGGTCGCAGGTTTGAATCCAGACAGGCGCTTTACTTTGTGTAAATTATTTCATCACCAGTGCTCTCAAAAGGGTGAAGGAAAACATCGTGAAGAAACCGGCATGTCCTAGAACCAAAAATTCGAAGACATTGTGACATCCTGCCAACCCACACTGGGCCCGCGTGGTGGATTACGGACCACTCCCTCTCACCGAGAGGAGGCCTGTGTCCCAGCAGTGGGAACATTATAGGCTGATTATGAGGCCCTTTCTTTACGGTACGGCGTATAAACGTAGATAAAACGTGTCTGTCTACAAGCTTCTATAGGTAGTGATCCATATAACACTGACGTGCCTACACACGACGAATAAACCGTAGTCTTTCACGGCAAGGAAAATATGTTTGTACAAAGAGCCAATTGAGACTTACAATCGTCCAGCTAGAAAAGAGTTATAAACGACCTTGTAATTGCTGTACTACTTTTTACAACAATTCCCAGAAAACGAAACTTCACAAAAGTTAAAACTCATATTATTATGTATACGGGTTGAAACTAAACACATGCGACAAATTGAAATGGGAGATTCCACTCATCATTATGAACAACTTTTACTATGGGACCAAACCTGAAATCGCGAAAAAAAAATCAGCTGTTCCCTACATTTTGACGAGTTATACGAACATCAATGTAGGGAATAGCTGATTTTTTTAGCGATTTCAGGTTTGGTTCCAAAGTAAGAGTTGTCCATAATGATGAGTACAATCTCCTATTTCGATTTGTCGCATGTTTTCAATTTCATCCTGTATTTAGGGTCGCCAAAACGCGATGCAGCATCGATACAGCCGCAAAATCGCCGATCGCCGATGCTAAAAGTAGCATGTGTGCTTTGGCCCTAATAACGTGCCCAGGAGTAGCTTTCTTAGCTACCAATGCCAACAGTGGCAAACTTTGCATAAACGAGATAGCGCTCTAAAAAAGAAACTGATAGCAAGATCAGTGATGTCATATACCCGATTGAATAGATTCCCATCTTTTCGGTAGTTGCGATGATTTTAATATTCATTAAAATATATTTTTATTACAATGATTGAAACTAGCTAAAACGGTCAGTGGGTCGTCTTAGAACCCTTATTTTGTGTTTCAGTTGTCTCAAAATGCTGTCTAGAAGAAAAAATTTTACAATCCACATAATGATGTATGGTGATTTTATTTATGAAATGGCCACACTCATTTCTGTCATGGAGGATTTGTTTTATTTGTTGCTAACTTAACTGCTAACTTTCTTGTTTCGTTGTGATTGTTTCCAAATTGTATTTTCTGTCGGTCTACTTAATTTGTGAATAATTCTTGCGTTAACCACTACGAGATATAGACTCCAGTGCGAAATTGACGCTTTATGTTTTGTGTTATATTATTTTGTTTTATGTATCCTATTTGTGTGATAATTCCCACAGTGGCAGGAAAGAGAAATGTGAAATGCGCAAAATTTTTGTCGAACAAGCCTCCAAAAAAGCTTTAAAAAGATAAATAAAAAGTTTGTGTTATTTGTTTTCTTTTGCAGAAAATTTTCATTTTGCAGTTTTTGTCAAAGGATTATGCAGATGCATAATCGTTAAATAAACTGCAAAATGAAAATTCGTTATTAAACTAAAAATAAATAGTAGGTATGTCCCTCTGTTCATAATTGCGTCTCACGAGTTTTTTATGGCATACACTGGAGCGCTAGTGTGCTCTCGTGTAAGCTTTTTATTTGAATGAAGTTTATCGGTCTTCTCTCGATAGAGAGTATTATGTTCTGTGAACGTGCCTGTGGGGGAGAGTCTTTAGCCGCGTTCAAGAGCTATCAATGTCAATAGTCCACAACAATTTTGACACTGACAGCTCTTGAACATAGTCTAGAAGTGCTGATCGCGTTTAGTTTCATTGGTGAAACCCGCACTAAGACAAATAGGCCTCATCGTTTTGTGACGTGCAAGTGGCATTCAAGCTTAGGTTGATAAATAATTACAAGTAAGACTATTCAAAACTATATGTATAGTCATTATTTTGTGTAATCTTGATGCCAGACGATGTCATTGTAGTACGGGCGGTGGTGTTAGTTAGAACAAGTTGAACATAGACATGTTGAAATAGGGTGGATGGGATGTCCCTATTCTGACTATTCTATAGAAACGCGGTCATCATTGTTGAATAGATAACTAAGGTCCCAAATGTAAGGGAGATTATAATTAGAAATCTCAATGGGATCGGGTGAAGTATTGTTAATTTATACAGTAGTGGTGCTGTTCATCCAGATAAAGTTAAATTATTTCTAGACTAGTCTTGTGATAAAAGCTTTTTGGTTAAGAGATCTGAGGGGCAATTCTCGTTCACAGTCTTATCAGTCTCAATCTGTCAAAAATACCTCTAAATTCCCTACATTTTTAACAAGTTTTTGATATTGATTGTCGCGGAGATGATTATTGCGACTGGATTTTGAATGTTTTTAATTACGGGAATTGACGTTCCGATCATCATCCGCCTACAGTAGTCCACTGCGCCATTCAACTCGATTTTCGGCAATTCTAACCCAGCTGCTCAGTGTACCTACTATAATTATTAAGATTCACCTCTGTCCAATTACTCTTCAGGGCACTTAATTCACTAAGGGCCGATTTTTCAAACCCCAGATAAGTTAATGGGAGGAATAATTTTGAATTGTTGACAGTTCTTCCATACAAAAACTGTCAGACGTCAATCATATTCCATGAATAAAAATTATCTGTCGATTGAAAAATCTGCCCTATAACGCTCATAAGTAGTTATACTTATAACTATGTAGACCTTTTTTCAGTGAATTACTATGTCGTTATAATCTGAATTCTTGTGTTAACAGTCCTTTTTTGAATCCTATAGTAAACGAGGGTTAGTGGTTTTTCTTCTCAACTAAATTGTGGTCTACTTTTGTTGGGTCTTGAATAGATTTGTATAAAATTTCAACAAGAAAAAGCTCATATTAAAAAGAAAAGCCTCTTTATTCCAGATTAAAGGATTCTTTTAGAAAACCAATCTGCATTAAGATTATTATGCAAACTTATGAATAGCAGCTACGTAGAACCTTAGCTCGAGAGAGTAAGGTCGTATTTTGAATGGATATTTGTAAGGTATGTTAAACTGATCTCATTTCAGGTATTAACTTACGAGCTATTTTATAAATTGAGGGAAATATTTTTTTAAAGGCTAAGACAGTTTGTTCAGCCAAAGAGGTGTTGGTACCGGATGCTTTAATCCGATGACTGGGTAATTTGATTCATAACATTTATTTTACTTTTATTCTCCTTTCCATACAGTGACTGCCTATCTGACCTCCATAACCCAGTTAGTGGGTAATACGATACCCTTGGTAAGACTTCCGGGCTTCTGACGACCCGTAACGACTGTCAAAGATCCACGAATGATAGCCGGGACCAACGGCATAACGTGCTTTCTGAGGCACGGAGGGGTCTTGTGTAAAGATGGTCACCCATCCACGCACCAACCGCGGCAAGCGTAGCTTAACCTGTTCGATCGACCCGTGCGGCTGTTATTACTTAGCCAGAAGCCCCTTCTATCTAAATAACTATCTTTCAATAATCTCAAACGCCTTTCACTAAATGTCAGAAATATGCTTCTCAATTTCTCGTGCACACGTCCAATTGATATCTTGCAAAGTTACTTTATCATAGAAATTTACATATTATGTTGAGATACGGTAATCACACCGTCTTTAACAGATCCCCGTTTTCCCTAACACTAGGCGACACCTAAATAAAATAGAAACGCGCTGTTGGATTTTCAACATTCGGTGCTAAGTCGAGCGTTGAAAATCCAAGAACGCGTTTTTACTTACGCATTAATTTCGATATCGGCATGCCTATAGACCAGGGATGTTGCGGATGCTGATTTTTCCACATCCGCGGATGCGAATGCGGATGCGGAGTTTTGAAGGCTCACATCCGCGGATGCGGATGCGGATGCGGATGTTTAAGATATTATGTAAATAAAGTCTGTCAATGAAGAATCAAACCAAAAATGAAGAATCAAATCAAACCGAAAAAAACCACACTAGAAAAATAAAGAAGTTTGGTCATAAAACGATAGTTTTTACCTACAATAAAACGTATTACCAGTGCAACATAATATAATTTACCTTGCGATCTTATATTAGTCCAACTAATTTAAAGTTTATCCATAAACTTTGTAAACTCTTAATACACACAATGATCACTGTATTACAACAACATTTAAAATATCTATTTATACCATAAATATTCCGCAGCGCAAACAAAAACGTAATGATTTATTTACAAGAAACAAATGATGCACCACAACAAACGTGTCGAATCTTGTCACCAATTTCTTTGCTCCCATTGGACATTGGCACGTGCGACCGGCACGCGCCAATCGCCGGGCCCCGCCCAATGCTTTCTTGTCGCTACTTGCATGATATTCGCATCCGCATGAACATCCGCACTGATTAATGCGGATGCGGATGCAGATGCAGATGTCCAAATCTATGCGGATGATCCGCATTTGCGGATGCGGATGCGAATGTTCGCAACATCCCTGCTATAGACCTCTCGAGATCGTCCCGTGTCAAACTTGACTCGGTATCAAGACCCTAGTTTGAATAATTAATTTAGGTAATCTTATGAGAAAAAATGTCTCGTAGTTCCAAGTTAGACTACTACTTCATTTTTATTAACCGACGAAAAAACGGAGGAGGTTATCAATTCGACGCGTATATATATATTTTTTTTATGTATGGTCACGCATAACTTCTTACAGAGCAGTCCGATTTTGATAATTCTTTTTTTTTCAGTAAGGTCGTGATGGCCCAGTGTATATGGCATCGCCTCTCATACACGAGGATGTAGGCTTAAATCCGGTCAAGTACCAATGTGACTTAATCGATTCATGTAATTTTTGTGTGTTTATCATGGACATCGGTGAAGGAGAAACATCGTGCGGAAACCTGCCAATTTATTCTGTAAAAATCTTACGGAAAAAAACAGGTGAAGTTTTTTTTTATTGCTAAATGGGCCCGCTCTTGACCCCGATCACGCCTGATGGAAAGCGATAGATGAGGTCTATGATGGAACGAGCGTGCCCAGAAGATGCCTGTTCACTCTTGATTTGAAGGCAGACGGGTTAAATGTGGGAGGGAACACAGAGAGTTCCACACTTTGGCTGTGCGCATAATAAAAGTGGAGGAGAAGCGCTGAGTACGACTCGTCGGGATATCAACCAATTGCAGATGGTACGTTGCAGTATGTCTGGTTGTTGGAAGTGAGCTTGAATTGACCTGTCATTCAACCTGATACTAGGGATTGACACCATTGACAACTCACTTCATCTCAGTTTTCCTCGCTCACTTCATCTCACACTGAGGTGTCAATTTGTAATTAATAACCTTAGGATACCCTGGTCCCGAGGCCACGAGCTACACGCGCAAGTGACACGCGGAGAAAATAAATGAAAGATGTGGTAAGCATGCCACGAGTCACCACGACGAGACTTGCGGAGTGACGGCTGTGAACAAGGCCTTAGGGCCTAGAAAAAAATGTGTGCAAAGTGACGTCCTTTCAGCGATGAAAAGTCAAAAATCTATTGGATTGGAAAGCTATCGAAAAGCATATAATATATTATGTCAATTCTGTTGAAAGTCGTTGTAAAAATACGAAACGCTTTGGAAGCGATTGCCGTCTTGTCTAGGCCCTCCTGTTCGAGCTACGCTGCTCACCAAGCGTGGCACCAATCTTATATAGCTTCTCAAGCTAAGTTCATAGCTGATCACGTCATGGTTCACCAGAGCATAAGGATTTTTTTATTTTTTTTTATAATCAGCTATTTCTGTCCCACTGCAGGGTAAAGACCTCCCTTCCCTCCTTCCACTTATCCCTATCCACTGCTTTTATATGCCAATCCTTGTGGACAGTGTCGAGTTCATCCCTCCATCTCATTCTGGGCCTGCCACGTTGCCGTTTGCTGTTGTTTGGGACCAATTGTGTGGTTACTTTAGCCCATAGCTAGAATATACAGTTACGTAGGTATCCATAATTCATTATTATCAATATATTGTATAACGTTATACAACTTAGTACTTGAACTCGTCTGTCCGCATTTATCTTGGTAGGGTCAATGAAATTAGATAAAGAATACTTCCAGCATTGGGTAGTGACCATATAATATGCCGCGATTACGTGCGTTTTTTTTAGGATTTTTCCATCATAACTCTTGTTGGTCTATTCTGTAAGTCTCACCATGAAACCTTAGGTGAAGTAGCTATCATTCCACCTCATGCTACACTATATACAGGTCACTCCATCTAAGTTATCACAGTAAGATTTTTACGAAATAATCGTCAGTTAACAATAAATATAAATAGTTAGTTAGTTAGCTAGTTAGCTTAGTTAGCTAGTTAGCTTAGTTAGCTAGTTAGCTTAGTTAGCTAGTTAGCTTAGTTAGCTAGTTAGCTTAGTTGCCAAGTTTATAGGTATTGAATTAGAAATGACTTTGAATGACAGAAATTTGAAAAGGGGAACATTTTAATCTTGAAAGAAATTCAATTAAAATACCGAGAATCGATAAAGGTCAAACTTTGACGCATCTATCTCGTTCCCTTACAAAAGGTTTTATAAATAGCAGCTTTAAAATTACGGTACGGAAGTAATTTTGCCGTCTGATAAGGTTTTGACGACTTCCAGCAGGTATATTCCGTAAATACCTCACCGTGAATACTTAGGTGAAGTGAACTTGAAATAAGTTGTCAATAAAGTCAATCCCTAGCATCAGGTAAAATGACAGCTTACTTCAAGCTCGCTTCACTTTTCACGATGAGATTTTTACAAAATAGATACGGGACGAGGAGAAAAAAGCGCGTATTTCGTAATCAGAAGTCAATATCAATTTTAGACACGTATGGTCTGGCTGCGCCCTCACAATTCCAAGCGTAAATTGTTTTAAAAACAATATTGTACATTATTAGCCAACTATAAGGAAGATCTCGAATGAAAACATTACAATACAATGTGCAATACGTTGGCACGATGTTCACCAAATTATTGTGTCTCGTGGTGATTATTAGTGGTTGTGTTGGTGATTATGTGACCGACGACGAATATGTTGATGCTGTGTTGGATATGCTACTGAATGGCGTCAGCAGAGAGTTCCAGCAGTCCGACGAAGATGATAGTGGTGAATATTTTGTGAAATGATAATTTTAATACATAGTAGTCTCTTTTGGCTGTGTTGTGGTTGTCAAGTAGGCAGTTGCTTCATGTAAAATACTGGTATTCAGCTGCTACGAGTACGAAACCCGTCGGCTTCTAGTCCGCGGCAACAGTAGCTTAACCTAATCGATCGACCCTTGCGGCTTGTGGCTTAGCCATGGCAAAACTGCCGCTCATTTTATGTTTTTACACTACAAGAAGAAATTTTGTTCCCTTATTGAAATAAGTCATCATCTGCTTAGCCTTTTCCCAACTATGTTGGGGTCGGCTTCCAGTCTAACCGGATGCAGCTGAATACCAGTACTTTACATGGAGCGACTGCCTATCTGACCTTCACAACCTAGTTACTGCGTAATACGATACCCCTTGGTAAGACTGGTTGTCAGACTTTCGGGCTTCTGACGTCCCGTAACGACTGCCAAAGATCCACGAATGACATGACAGCCGGGACCAACGGCTTAACGTGCTTTCCGAGACACGGAGTATTTTCTAAGATAATCTATATATTTACAGGTGATGAGCCAGTTCTAACGGGTGGTGTCTGGAAATGTGGCAGTTGTGACAGTATTGATGAGACCAAACTCATTTACTCCGAAGTTAATAACATAGATGCTGATATGATGACTGATGAGTCCGTGGATATACAGGTATATTTCACAATTTTCGTGTCGTTTTAGCTCCCTCAAAATCAATATGTTTTATTACACATAAACCTATATGGGCACTTATAAAACGTCGGAAGCTAGGTGCACGGTAACAATTTGTCGTTTTCTATTAAGAAGAGCCGGCAAGAAATTTCACAGTTACTCTTTTAAAAATAATTGGCTTCTACAAGGTTTTTAAATTACAGTGTTAATAGGTATGGGAGGACCAAGACCTATGTAGAAAAGTGGTTTGTTACAAACACACCTAGCAAAAAAATTGGTGATTGAAGTTTATTATTACTACCAAAAACTCATCGTTCTGAAAAGGCAGGCTAAGAGCCGTTTCGCACTACGTACGATCCAAATCCGATCCGAATCCGAGAAATGCTGGTCCAAAGTGACCGTAGTCCTATTTTTATGAGGAGTTGCGCACTAGATCCGAACTCTATCCGTCCGAATTTAGAACATTTCCAATTCGGATTGAAATCGGATCTCTAATTCGGATTCGGATCGGATATAGTGCGAAACCGCTCTAAGGCTCTATATCTACGTCCAAAGGCTGCGATGAAAACGTAATTTCTGCAAGACTGTTCATTTAGGATGAATTTGGCAATACCTATTCATCATGTTTAAAAACGTTCAAAATTTAGCCGCGATCCCATCTCAGCGACAATCAATAAAGAAGAGAAAATTAATATACCTATTTAAAAAAAAACTTAGACAATATTTGCATGTTATTTGCTAATAAAAGCTACTACTGGGTAAACGAATATCTTAGTGGTAGACGTATAAAGTCATAATTTAAGTACTCGAGACTTAAAATTTTATTTGATTGATTAATTATTGTTACATCTCTCAATAGTTTATATTTTATATTAAACCTATTAGTTTATCTCAGACATCATACACATCATTATTATATTTAATATAGTAGTTTTCGAAGAAAATATTTTATGTTAGAACTATTTATATCTATAATTTAAGATAACATATCAACTATAATAATATGTACATTTATATAAAAAAATAAGTAAAATAATCATAGGGCATCAAAGAATTCGTCCGCATCGCTGTCAACAGGAACAGTGCCCAAAAGGCTGGCAGCATTGCCACGTTGTATGGCAATGCTAATTCTTTGGCCAAGAAATAGGCCAGCCCTCTGGTCACGAGTAGTATAGTTTAATATAGTAGTTTTCTAAGTAATTTTATATAATTAACAAAATTTGCTTCCTCTCTCCTAACTCACTTATTTTGCTGTGTCCGACAGGGTCCATTATGATCTAATTATAAGTTTACCACCTAAGAATACCTACATGTGCAATGCAATAAAAGTATTGAGTATTGAATCAATGTCAAAAACCTGTCAAAAATTTAGGGCTTTTTAACAGATGGAGACTATAATAAGGTCAGACTGTAAACGTTCTTGAAATTACGAGAATTGCCCCTCAAGGGTCTACACGATGTTTTTCCTTCACGGATTTCAGTAATCTTAATCTCCTTCACGGATTTCAGTAATCTAATCTAAACCACAAACGATGAGACACTTAATATCGTGCCCTGCGTGTCCTGTCAGCTGCACGTTACAGGAATTGATGGACGCTAGTGATGGCGCCAAACAAGTAGCCGAATTCTGGGCCGAGTACATTTAGATTGCTATCGACACGCTAAGAAGAAGAAGAAGTAATCTTCATGTTTTTTTTATTTATTTTTCAGATAGGCATATCCCTCCCGGACATGAAGTGCGTGACAGTGAACTCGAGCGTGGCGGGCGTGGTGCGCCGCGTCGCAGGCGCATGTACCGGCGACACCGTTACGCTAAGCGTGGCGCCTGCGCAGCATTTTACTGTACAAGTTTATAATTAGACTTAGTTAATGTTTAGGGTTAATAATACATCGATTTTTTAATAGTAATGTGTGCCTTTTTCTTTTCTTTATTATGATCCAATTAATTGTTTATTAAAACTTAAATTGTCCGTAAATACCGGTAGGTACAAACCAAGTAGTGTGAAACGTTTAAAACACGGTCAATTGACGGGTATTGGGACCATTTGATGAACAATTAATTTTCCTGGCGTTGCTAAAATAATTAACGTGTTTTTTTTTTCATCCTGCATATTTTCTTTCCTGAAGAAAGTGGCTGGAACGGACTGGATGCGGAATTATCTGAATAAAATTGCAATAATGTAACCCAAGGTGCCAAAAATCTGTCTTCTGTCTTCAATATTTTCCAACCTTCTTACACCTCAAAGTTTCTTTTATATGACAGGTTAATTACAGCGTAGGTAAAAGTAACGTATGTACATTGTCACAAATGTTTATAATTAAAAGATACTTATTAAAATGTAAGGTGCTCACATTTTAATGAAGGAGCATTAACATTTAATTAGTTTCTGTCGGCTTGTAACAATAACGGTTTTTAACACATTGTAACCAAATAAAGTCTGTAGTTTAGGATTGTCTGTTTGTTCTTTCAACGGATATACTATTTATCTGACAATAATAGTATGGATATTATTTACAGTTTCGATACATTTTCTAAAGTAATTAATCTTAGTGCTCTTAGTAATACGCGTCAACGGCAAGGACAACTGCAGCCGTCGACAACTTGACCACGGTAATATTATCTATACAGTATTGTGACTCGGCCCTGTTCTAGAAACAATTACCTACAGCCCCGCGGTACGTAAACACGCGATTGGGCTGTCCGCCTACAGTATTTTAATTTCATCAACCTACTTGAGTTTTTTTCTAGTTTTGTGATTGTATAAATAAATATTATACTTTTTAATTAAAAAAATTAAATTCGTTGTGAATGAAATAGGAAGAGTTCAATGAAAATACATGTTGTGTTTTTTGATTAGTAGATTTAATAAAAAAAACTTATTGACGAATTCAAGCAACCAAAAATATAGTCTATAGTTGTTCTTTGCCATATGAAGGAAGTACTTGTAGTTATTTCAATGAATAGTTGTCACAAATCGCAGGTTACTGCTTACAAAACCATCACACCGTCCGGCGTCCGTTCGTCACTGCGGAGCATTCGAGACTGTTTGTTTACCGAGTGTAAACCGAACTCGAGGCGCGTAGGTATGGGTAGCGGGATTGTACGAAAGGGTTACCGCTGCCCCGGAACATAAAGGACTAAAGAAGGAACACGGGTGGGTTTTAGTCAGTACGAGTCTGACACTCCCTTCCGCTCCACCCAGAGCGGGAGGGGTCATTTGATGATTTCCCATCCATAAAAAAAAGGCGCGTAGGTATGACTCGCGTTCCGACCGCTGTATGAAGATAGAATACTGTATAGATAATATTACCATGATATAACGTTCACACACACACACGCACGTTGCACACGCACGTTGCACACGCACGTTGCACGCGGCACGTTGTCGGCTGTTGCAGTTGCGTCTGCAGTTGACGCGCGCCGCTCGTCTGTATGAAGACTTATTAGTAAGTACCTAAGACTTAGTCATAATTTTTAACTGCCCCGTCGGTCTCGTGGTCGCAAGCGCGACTGCTGAACGTGGGGTCCTGGGTTCGATTTCCGGGTCGGGCAAATTATTATTGAGTTTTTCCATTAGGAATTTCTTAGTAACAGCCCGGAGTTTGGAAGTTGGCGGTGTGATACCCCTGGGGCTCGGAAAGCACGTGATCCTGCGTCTGATCTCTCTCCGGTCGTGTCGGATTGCTGTCCCATCGGACTATGAGAGTGAGGGAAGAGGGAGTGCACCTGTGTCTACACACTTGTGCACTATAATATCTCCCGCGCCGAAGTCCAATCTCCGTTGAGATTGGCCGCCATGTCCGAAATATGCTTTGGAGGACTTTATTTATTCAGTAAGTACAGCAGCTCCTTATGAAGTATCTCGTGTATAATATGGTATAAGTAGTGCACGGCATCATACTGAATGGAAGCCTTCTCGTCATAGACGCAGCGTGCAGCACCGACTGTTTATATTTTGTTTGTAAGAAGTATAAATCAGTTTTGTTTTTATGTTTTTTATTCGAATCCTCTTATCTTTATCAAAAAAAAAAAAAAAAACGAATCAACACACCAAAAAAAAAGAATCTCTGTATAATTATTAGTAGTCGCATTTATGCGAAAACGTACGACTCAGACGACATCGTGGTATGCCCAGCCGTAGATGGCGGGATGAGCTGGACTCCTTTAATAAAGGTCCTTGGCAGCTCTGGCCAGAGAGAGGTGGAAACAGACCTTTGCGTGGCGTGGAGGCCATTGCCCAGCAGTGTGACATCAATGGCTAATAAAAAGGGGTATTCCTCGAAAAAAAAAACAAAAATATTTAAAATATTACGGAAAGCGTCCTCGAGAATGACACTAAGTGGTATTTTTTCAGTCAGTCGCATTGTATCACATTTCATTAGGAACGAATTACTGACAGTTTACATGCAAAACTTGTGTTCCGACATGCTCGTGGACGGAGTAACGGACGCAGCTAGTCAAAGAATTAAATACTTTCAAGTTCTACCAAGAACTGCCGTTAATTCTACGTTATTATAAAACGCCTATAAGTATCACCTATGGTTTTTTATGTAAGTTTTCTCTATAAAGTGTGTTTCGCTAGCAGTCTAGCTCATTATTTTTTAGCTTAAATTCCAAGAGTTTTTTCACTCCCGAGAAGAAGTTTCTTTGACAATGAACTTATTCCGTACCCTGAAGGAAACTGTGTTGGAAGCAAAACGTCTTATGAAAGAAGATAGCTTTGATAGTTTACTTTGGATTGTGAATGTAGTTCCAAATATTGTTGGATTTTCTTGTAAGAAGGATGGAAAAATATCGGGTGTGTATGAATGCTTAGATCTTAATACAGTTATAACCAACTTAATGCAACTCGATATTTTATTTTGGATCTACGTTGTAAGAGAATGGACTTAGAGCATTACCTGAAGATATAATTTCAAAATTAGTTTCAAGCCAGCGATGGGGCATCGCATAGCGTCGTAGCATTATGTTTATCGATCGATGGCCATTTTGCGTGGATGTGACGCATTTTTTTGACCTCGATCACGTCTGATGGAAAGCGATGGATGAGGTCTAAGATGGAATGAGCGTGTCCAGAAGATGTCTAAGGCACTGGAACTCCCACGCATCGACGAAACACAGCAGGCTGCTTAGCCCTACCACCGCAAGGGAAGAATTGGCCAGTCAAATAGGGTATTGGGTGTGACTGTCCAGGATGCGCCGAGCGCTCGGTTCATTTGAGTAACTGGCGGAACTAACTGTGCTACACGAGGAGGCTTCTCCATGCATCCCAAAACGTGTGTTGTATTCGTTCTCTGCGTCATGTTTACCGCAAATAAACTTGGGTATTTTCTTTCTTTTCTTAAGTTATTCATCGGACAGTGTCCTTCAAATCTTTCACAGCTTGGTTTTGGATTCTCCACCTGTCTCTTCTATTCTACGTGTATGCTGTCGGTACCCTCTGGTTCCAATGGAAGCAAGCCCAGGATGCTAGGGACAGCATCAAGAGTTACGTCAACATCTCCATCTTGATCCTCACTGCTAACAACAGCTGGTGGTTTATCAAGCAAAGGTTTGGTGTCTATTTTAATCAGTACCTAATTTTAACCAACGTTTATGAATAAAGGGGTAAGTCTGTAGGAGTGTTTGCCTCCTACTTTTGCGTGTATCTTAATCTTCTGTATACATAAAACAAAGTCGAACTATGGTGAGTCGCAGTCATTGAGGTAATAAGTACTACGTCATTATTACCTCAATGGTCGCAGTAGGTTTGGTCGCACAAGCGTTAATCGCACATCCATTTGTCGAGTTCACGTAGTGCACTCTTGTGTTCTTGGTTATAATTTAGACTTTTTTTTTTTAGCCTATATTGTGTCCTACTGTTGGGCAAGGGCCTCCCATTTTTCCTTTCAAACCTCTTGTGCGATGTCTGGCCATGGCCAGGTTAATAAGAGGTTTATAAGGTTTGCACGGTCGCCATGGCGACCGTGCCAACCTTATCAGATCGTTACACCACCTTCGCCGTGACCAATTTAGACTTATTAATTAAAAAAATTACTGCATCGTTGATCTAGCTGTCACAAGCGCTACTTAACTGCTGAGCTTATAGGTCCTGGATACGATTGCCAGGTCGGGAAAAGTGTTATGAGGTTTTTCTCAGTAGCAGCCCAGAGTCTGGATTTTTATCCGGTTGATGGCCATAGGCTCGCCCCTATTACATGGGACTTCAACATAACTGGTGAAATGTGGGGGTACTATAGGTACACCTCTGTCTAACCCTTCGGGGATTATTGGCGTGATGTTATGTTATGTAATTGAAAAAATCCAGATGCAAAGTATTATAGACCAAAAATATCTGTGTATGTTGCTTCAGGCAGATGGGCTACGCTTGTTATCTCGTTAAAATTATGTACGTAAGTGTCATTTCTGTACCAACAATAAAATTATTGTTTTTTTTTTATTGTGTGTTTTTTGCATGTTTGTCTTGTCGCCACGTGCAAACTATGCATCACACTGACGTCACGCAAATTCCTGCATCGCGCAAGCAGAGTTTACCGCACAACTGACATATAGGTACAACGCCCCGACATCAATCGGGCAGTTGCTTTGCTTACCAAACACGACACTTATGTGATCGGAGGATCCTCCGTTTTCTATGGAGGTTGAGTGAACTTTACACTCTATTCCTCATACCTCTATAGTCCATCGCTTAATATTGCGCACTTGTCTTATATGGGAGGCGTGTGAAATTTGTAAAATTGTAGATAGAACACAAATCTTTAATAAAGTTGAAGAGTTTGTTCGTTTGAACGCGCCCATCTCTGGAACTACCCAATTCTTGAGAAAGGCTATATTATGCTATTTAACATCACGCTTTGGCTTTTAGGAGCCGATCAAAAAAAAACAAGTCACAAAGAACGCTAAGCGAAAACGATGTAATAGCGCGGGCAGGCGATGTTATGCGACGGGGTAGGTCAGGTGAAGTCACGGGCAGATGCTAGTAAATAAATAAAACATGAAAATAATAAATCAGTTTTTAATTTACAGACCTCTGCTAAGAGCAGTTTTGAAAAAGATAGAACAGAGCGACCGAATGTCTCGACGCACAATCAACCTCCAGAAGAAACACGAGCAGTTGATGAAGATCGTCAAACGTATCGTCTTCATCTTCTACGGATTCAATTACTTTGATGGTTTCGTCATATACTTCCCGCGCCGAATTGATGTACTGAACAGTTATTCTATGACTCCTTGCGTTGGTAAGTTATTTAAATTAGATTGGACTATATTATTCCGGTCTGATCCCTTGAGCTGGGGCTCCATATAAAAATATTTAATCCCCATTACAATTTTAGCCATGAGTTGTGTATAAAACTCCTCGTATTACATTCCAAATTGGGTGCTCAAGAGCATCTATTCCGTAAAGTATTTTAATAATTCTTCAATAAAACCTTTGCAACTTGTTTTAGGTCTCGAGCCCCTGTCAGTGTCTCCGAACCGGGAGATCTGTATTACAATCCTCTTTGCCCAAGAGTTAACTATAAATATCGTGGTCCTCAACTATCAGGCCCTACTGCTGTTCCTCATAGCGCACACCGCCGCCATGTACCAAATGATGGTCTACGAGATGGAGGCCCTCGAAGCCAACTACAACAGAGAGGGGAACAAGGCGCTGGCTGAGGAAACTCTATCATTACTAATCGACAGACATTCCTTATCCTTAGACGTGGTTCATACACTGAAATCTCTGTACAGCGTCCCCTTAGGAGTAAACTTCGGCTCAAATGCTGTCTGCATATCCTTATTCTTTTACTTACCAATCCATGAATGGCTCCAGTTCATGCCAGTTTTTGTTTATTGTTTCCTAGTGTTCTTTTTGTATTGTTTCCTTTGCCAGAGGTTGATAAACTCTGCAGAAGGTTTTGAAAGGTCAGTGTACTGTTGTGGGTGGGAGAACTTTGATTTGAATGAGAAGAAACTGGTGTTTGTGATGCTGCGTCAGTCACAGAAGCGAGTGGAGCTGTTGGCAGCGGATATCATTCCGGTCAATATCTATACTTTTGCACGTACATTGCAGGCAATGTTTAAGTTTATAACTGTAGTAAAGTTTTAATTTAAGTAAAGGAGAACGCAGAATAGGTACGTAAAAAAGAAACATTAGGATGCAATAATTTAGTTGTCTTACATAGAGAACACGGTAGAACGATTTATTAATGTTTTAAATTAGTTCTTAGGTAAAGGTTGGTTCAATTTAAAAAAAAAATTAATGAAAAAAATCACATTTTAGAGTTTATTCACAGAAATACATGTTTCACAAGAAGACACAATGACAAACTGCAAAGAACAGTTTGTTGGTAGACATACTCGTAGCTCCTGTTGTTAGTACAATTATAACACTTTTTACCTTTAGATACGCTAAACTATTCTATTATATAAGTTTTTTTAATATTCTCTACAGTGTGGCTTAGAGCTGTTCCCATGAGCTGGGACACAGGCCTCCTCTCAGTGAAAGAGAGTGGGCCGTAATCTACCACGCGGGCACATACACGGGTCCAGTCCGTGTTGGTAGATGTCACATGTCTTCAAATTTTTTGTTCTAATATTATGCCAGTTTCCCCACGATGTTTTCCTGCACCGTTTTGAGAGCAGTGGTGATGAATTTATTGATACAAAATAAAGCGCCTACCTGGGTTCGAGCCCACGACCTACAACTCGTAAGTCGAGGCCGTTACCACTGGGCCACCACTGCTAAACTCCTTAATTTACTCCGTGACACCGCATTTTTTCTTCCTTTCAAATTAATGAAATATAATTGATGTTATTATGCATTCATGGTTGTAATTGCGTAAAAGCACAGTATGGTTCTGTTTTTTCCTTTTGAGTACGGAACCCTAAAAAACTTATATAAGTTAAATTAAATTCTGTCCAAGATAGAATTATATTACAAATTGAAAAACTTAAAAGATTTAGTTTCTCTTTTCGAGACTTTCGTCTTAGAAATTGCTTAATCTTGAGCTTTCTTCGTTGTGCAATACTATAATACATACAGTTATGTGCGAATCTTTCAGCTGATACATAATATAATGTAATCATACTGTAAAATTCCCACTGCTGGGGCACAGGACTCCAGTCCGTCCCAGCCACCTCTTTAGGTTCCTCACGTCAGTCCATCTAGCTAGGAGCACATCCTCTAGAGTCGAGAGTCTTGAGATTATCCGTAGTCGAACTTGACGAGACCTGGAGGGACCAGAGAAAATGCAGGTACCTATTACAAATCTAATAAAGTGGATTGGATAAAAGTAAAAATGGTAAAAAATTACTGCAGCTTCCCCTAGTTGGCGAAGAAATGGTTTAAGGCAGTGACTACATTAGCAAGGGAAATTTTTTCCGCTTATTATTTTTATCGAATGATTTGGAAATGACCTAAGAGACGATGGATGGATTGTTTGAAAGATACTTAGGGCTAGAAAGATGATATTGCTAGAAAGATGATCATTCTGACTAAACTACTTGGATAGTGCCAAATAGACCTGTATGGAAGCAGAAGATAAGGGAAGGGCAGGCATATGAAAATTGTTACCTAAATATTAAAAACTAGGTTCCGCCCGCGACATCACCCGCGTGGTTCCCCCGACCCACCACGTCGCTATCACTTCGTTTTCGCTTAAAGTAGCTTTCTGACTTTTTTTCTTTTTGCTCTGCTCCTAATGTTCGTACAAGTAACTCCGATTAATTTCCGGATAACTTCATCCACGTATCAGGCAAGCGTAGTGTGTGGGACTCCCCACAGCTACATAGATGGACTGACGACCTTAAGAAGGTTGCTGGGACGGCCTGAATGCACAAGGCCGAGGACAAGGTATTGTGGTGCAGCCTGGGAGAGTCCTATGTCCAACAGTGGACTGCGATAGGCTTAGTTGAATATTACCATACTACTACACAGGAGATGCAGCAGTTAACATCTCTAACTCGCTACTTCTTCACTAACTAATCCTCTCCCTTATATTATAATTAGATACAGACGCCAGCACATCAAGCTACTACAATTTGTCAAATTTCTTTAATAGGTTTTCAACTTTGTCCCTAAAGCATAAGGTTCAAAATTGATTGGGGAAATGTGACAGTTTCGGGTAGGTTGATGTGCTGGCGTCTGTACTTTCGCCACAAGTTAAGCTGAGTTCATTTAAGTCGTGTAAAACTTGCACAGGTTTTGTTTTAACCCGAACTAAATGTAGGTATCTGTGAAAATGAAACAGTCATAATGATTCCTGAAATATCAACGTTTATTGTAAAATAGAGCATACTAGCAGTAGCTTATGAACATGATTTGGATATTTTCAATACTAGCACTTTAATTACGTACATTATCAATCTGAATCTGAATCATTTTGAAGGATGTTGCTAATCCATTGCTTCATATATTTGAAAAATGTGTTTGCTCAGCAACGCACAGACGCCAGAACATCAAGCTACCCGAAATTGTCAAATTTTCTCAATCAACTTTGAACCTTCAGCTTTAGCGATAAAGTTCAAAATATATTAAAGATACGCAATTGCACTGCAGTGTTTCTCGGTTTAAGCATTTGTTGGTGAGAAGCTTCTTTACGAAACAGTATTAATTATGATTTTTTTTTGGTTTGTATTCGTCGAGTCGATCGTGTACTATTTATGTCCTAATTCGTGGTATAGGTATCATGTACCGACCTTTTCCGTTTTCGTTTTTATTTTAAACCCCTTACTAATAAACGTTGTATAGCGTCTGTATAGTTACACGACGCTGTCATCTTCTTTCGAAAGTCAAATTACTGACGACTGAAAGAGAGAATATCGGTGTGTAACTATTCATCTGATATAATACGTTTAAGGGAGTTAGTGTTTATCAGTGGAAACTTGTGAATGGCCTTCAATTACATATTGTTTATGAACACTGTATAAATTAGCAGTAAGTTTCTCGAATAGAATAAAATAAACTACACATAAGTGATGTTATGTGAATGTAGCTAACTTTGTAATAATTTTATTTTTCAATATTATCCTTATTCCAATTATCTTATCTACAGTTATTACAGCTGATTTTATTTATATGATTCATCGGATATTAACTTCCAATAAAGGTTCATGTACACACGTATGATGTTGATAAATTTATTATGCGTGATTTTATCTTCTTTTTGCGTGTTTCTGTGACAAATAAATCTATTTTTCTTTCATTCTTTCTATCACAGTAAACTCCTTATCCATCAGTCGTTTTCCTCTGCTGAGCATCGTCAAGAGGTTTAGTCGGGTACCTCTTGACGATCTGTCTCGATCTTGGGCAAGTTCTAGTGTGCCGGATTTCTTGGTTTTAATTGTTTTGATCTTTGGACCTACGACTTTTGCTAACAATATTTTTGACGTTTTAAAGCAGTGATGGCCCAGTGGTAACGGTGGCGACTTACGAGTTGAAGGTCGTAGGTTCGAACCCAGATAGGCGCTTTACTTTGTGTAAATTATTTCAGTTAAGTTCGAAGTCGTGTGACATCTACCATCCGTACTGGGCCCGAGTGGTGGCCCACTCCCTCTCACCGGGCCAGGAGGCCTGTGTCCCAACAGTGGCAACATTATAGGCTGATTTTGATTTTTGACGTAACCAGTCGATAACTTGACGTTAACGTGACTGATATGTGTGCATCGACATGATGGGTCATTCTTCTCTTCAATATAACCACCCACTTATTCATCACTAACTTAAATAATTCTTTCTCCAGCAAACACAGGTATTTCAACAAAAGCATTTGAATGTGGCGTTGGTAACTTTAGAGTCACTCGAAACGTATACTCTCTACTGATTGTCTTCGAGTGTCTTACTGTATACAAGTCCTGTCCCACTGGTATTATATTAAACATATTTGATACACTGTTGTCTGGTATTCTTGGGGTCTCTACTGTTGCCAATACTTCTGTCTTCTCTACTGATTTTTTATATTTTAAACTAGTCTTTGTTTTACAAATCAATTCAGTCTGAATAGTAAAAATAACATCACTATTATTAGTCACAATAAATGATATCTTTCTTTCACAAGAAGGGGTCAAATATTCTTTATCGAGTTCAGCTTTTAATTCAATATCATGTTTCTTCGAAGAAAACAGTTTGGTTAATGTTTTTTCTAACGAAGCAATCACTGGTCTATCTGTTGATGAAGAATCCACCCTGGGATATAATGTTAGTTTCGTTATAAAATAATCAGGCACACTAAAAAAATCTGGCTTCTTAAATTTTAGTACTAAAAAGTATCTTATTCCTGCAAGAGTTTTTTTCTTGTGGATTGTTTTTGCTGAAGGTGGTGTATTTTCTGGTATTATCATTTCAAACGAGTATTCGTATGATCCGGCTTTCAATACTATATCTTCATTTGTATCCTCGTTTACCAAAATAATCTTCACTACTTTGCGCGTTTGATAGTTGCTAAGATCAGTCGCCTTGATTGGCACGGTACAGTAGTCAGCAATGTATTTATGATCGTATATATACCTGGAACTGGTCTTCTCAACGAGGGCTAGACTAACGTTCGTGTACACAGTGGCTTTGGCCAGATGGAACTTCACTGTACCTCTAAGTGGTTCTCCTGTTATATGCTTCACTACATCAGGAATTTGTATTAATATTTCACTGGACACGCTCATTGTTGATCTATCACTGTACACGTCGTTTTTACGATATGAATTGTATCGTACTAAATTATCAGATAAATGGCGGCTTGTATTAATGATGAGCTGTATTTTGGAACTGATAAAAGATAAGTAAAATGAGTAACGGCCGTGAAAATATAACTTTACATTCATCCGATTGCTGAATCGATTAATGAGGGGCACGTGTCATCTGTAAAGTCTATAAAGACCTGTGTTTTGATGAAAAATAATGCTGTGGTCTAGAACATATACATATAATAGTACAAGTAACTGTTATATACAAATCAATAGTGACAGCGATTTTGAACTAACAGAAACAACAATTTAAGGCATATTCTAATGTAATCAACTTTTTTTTTGGAGATAAAGTAACTATATCTAATGAAATTATAACAACAACGTATAAGTGTCTTACTTATTATTGCAGTAAAATGACCACTAAAATGTATGTATCAACTGTGTTTTTTGCCAATCCCAATAGAAATAATTTAGAACTGACTATTCAATAGGTAAATATGTTTTATGTCACTTTACAAACCTGAAAGGAACAAGAGCAGATTCTAGTTATTAAAGGCGAAAAAACTAGAACTTTTTTTCCAAAGATCTAAGCTTTTAGAGTGAATTCAGATGATATATCCAACATTCTAGCAAAACAATTTGACTAGAAAAGTATTTCCAGTGAAAATAGAGTAGTTTAAGGAATTTTATTTTGTCATCAGTATACAAATAAAATCAATAGTGAAATGCAAATTTCTCCTGCCAGCCCAAAGAGGTACATTATATTATCTGTGATACTGTGGTGATAGCGTGGAAAATAAACTTTTATGTGGATACAATGAGATCCCGATATCCGTAATCAAAGAACACATATGAAGATTGTATTGAATGAAGACAAAATCGAGGTCGTCAATAAAGTACATTTTTTAAGTATACGAATTGAAGAATTGCTGAATTGGGAACCAGAACTAAAGAGAATAAATACATGCATCTTTATCATCCGCAGGTTACGCTTTGAGAGAAGCAAAATCACTGTACAACAATACTGAAAATGGTATACTTTGTGTTAGTTGAGACCAAAATTAGATATAGCATTCTTTACTGGAGAAACCGTCATCCATATCTACTAATATTACACATTCGAAAGTAACTCTGTCTGTCTGTATGTTACCTTTTCACGCCTAAACCACTGAACGGATTTCGATAAAATTTGACAGAGAGATAGATTGCATGCCGGGGAAGAACATAGGATAGTTTTTATCCCGATATTCCCACGGGATCGACACTTATGCGGGTGAAACCGCGGGGCGCAGCTAGTGAGTATATGATTGTGTGTGTGTGTGTGTGTATTAAAAGAGCTTTTGTACTACAGGTACGCGCAATATGGACAATAGTCCGTATCTTACAAACAGAAAATTTCCGTCAACATTTCAAATAAAGCTATGCATACTCACAACCCATTTCCAAGCATTTATGTCCTTGTACTTTTGATTAATATGGCTAAATACCTTGAAGCTGGCAGTATCATCACAACGGTAATGTTTTCTGTTCGTTTGTCTTATTTCTTTTTAGTAAGTATATTTTATTTGTGCTTATATTTATACGTAATTAGTTTCATGCTTATCTTTATATTTAAAAATATTTATCTACACCCATGCTATAAATTCTCTATAAAAGTTTCTGAAACAGTTAGCTTATTGCCAACATTAAAACAACCAGTGTCATAGCAACCATAATGTCATCCAAACGAGTGTTATAATGTTGTACTAAATCTCATTATGCAACTCGTTTTCAAAAAAAGAACATTGTCATGCACACGCGTTTCACTACCACAGCGCCGTAATTAAAAAAAATAACTTATTGATTATTCGAATTCACGTCGTATCCCGCCGGCCGCCATTTTAATGTTCGATATTAGTATTGCAAAAAACTGTTTCAGAACCTTTTATAGAGGATTCATTTATCATGGGTGTAGATAAAGTCTTGTATGCAACTGTACATAATTAGGTATTAAAACACTCATGTGATAAACATAATTATGTTCGTGTTTTAATACACTTTATTATACAACAGTTACATAAATAACTATTATTCCTCAATTTTCATGATCATTAAGTCCTCTGTAACTCTTTATACATTTGTGTGCATAAAGTATTAAATAAATAAATAAAACTGCAGGATGTAGGTAGTAAATTATAATCTATATTTATATCTTTTTTTGCATTCCATAATATTTATAAGATGCTAGGTATATATGCAAGGTTGAAATTAATAGGATAGGTACTTAAAACGTTACATTCTAAGAACAATAATTTATTTTATTTGCAAATAAAAGATCCTGCAATTAATAATATCAATAAAATAACCAATATTTAACTATGTTACTTTATTACAGGTACGTAATTACAAAATTATAATCATTAGAATCATTAATACATCTTTCTAAGTTAGATTTGTTCCATAAGAACAAATCTCTTATGGAAAAGTGCTTGTCAACACTAGTATGGAAAAGTTGTGTCAAGTGAACAAATCTAATTTAAAGAGATATATTAATGACTAATTCTGTAGATACATATCTATTATAGTCGCGAATCATATTTTGATCAAGATGCAACCTGACACTGACCTGCAAATTCCAAAAAACGTAAGAAAATTTAAATTTCGCGGTCTACCACTGCGCATTCACCATAACAATTAGTTTACCTGAACTTACAATAAATATTGTACAAACGCCAGCACATAAAGCTACCCGAAACTGTCAAATTTTCCCAATCAGCTTTAAACCTTATGCTTTAGCGATAAAGTTGAAAATCTATTAAAGAAATTTGACAGATTGTAGTAGCTTGATGTGCTGGCGTCTGTACCAACTTACACGCGTAGCAAGACCACTGCAATCTTTATTGTACTAAGAGTAGACCTACGGGGTAATTGCGTAACACACATAGAAAACCTGATTATTATAAATTAACTATATAAAAAAAAAAGTCAAATCTGTCCAGCCATTTTGAAGTCACGCGCTTACTAACGAACAGTAATTAATTTTTATTACATTTGGTACGACAGTTTATTATTAATTGTACAAATAAATATCATATTTATTTTTTTAGTGATGTAATACTTTTTGATCAGTGCAATTTTATTGACGCTACAGAGGTCAGCGTGGTCGTCCAAACACTGCTGTCTGATACAGCCATATAATGTAAAAGTTAGTGCACACAGTGGCGGCATGTCCTGGTACCGAAAATTCGAAGACATGACGTGACATCCACCAACCTGCACTGGGTCCAGGTAACGGATTACGGCCCACTCCCTCTCACATGAAGGAGGCATGTGTCCCTGCAGTGGGAACATCACAGGCTGATTATACACACAGTGGTGAAATTTCCGTGCGTTTCGTCAATCCAGTCTCAACTCATATCAGTGCACATCAGTGGTAACTACTTTGATATTCGACTTTATCTAGTAGCAGTAAGGGCGATTTTCGTAGAGCAAGTCTTACCAGTGGTGATCGGTTGACTGCCCATTATGGACGGGAGTTGGGACTCTAATGGCGAAACGTTCAGATATTTTACTGCTGTGTGTTTACTGGACAATCACGGACATTATTCCATTTCAGATTTCAAAACGCAGGGCAGAGGGGCTCGTGGCTAAATGATAACTGCCGCACGGGTTGATTTAAGGGTAAGCTACACTTGCCGCGGTGTGTTCGTGGATGGGTGACCATACATTACATATCGAGACCCCTCCGTGCCTCCGAAAGCACGTTAAGGCGTTGGTCCCGTCTGTCATTCAAAGATCTTTGACTGAAGTTACGGGTTGATAGTCAGACGCCCAAGTCTGACAACCAGCCTTACCAAGGGGTATCGTGTTATCCAGTAACGTACGTTGTGGGGGTCAGATAGGCAGTCGCTCCTTGTAAAATACTGGTATTCAGCTGAATCCGGTTAGACTGGAAGCCAACCCCAATATAGTTGGGAAAAGGCTGGTCAGATGATGTTGAGATTTCAAAACGCACCGCTTGTCATCGCACCACTGTGTGCACTAACCTTACGTGTTACGCATTACAATTACATGCCCTTTTTGTGCGAAGACACCGTTTTCAAAGTGCTAATGTGTCTGGATTTTTGGGGTTTTTGGTCATTATTTTTAATTTATGTTATAATCATGTCAGATTAAAATTTTAAATTGAATAATTATTTTTAATTTATGTAACAGCCAATATGTCGGTCAAGTGTATGTTTGTGACCATATTTGTTCGTTGAATTCGTTGTAATAAACATGTCATCATCCTGCCCAGCCTTTTTTCATCTATGTATACCTCATCTAGTTTAAAAAAATATGAATGACGTCTAAAAGTGTTTGTACATATTATTATCTATGGTACAAACCTACTTCATCATCATCATCATCTGCCTAGACTTTTCCCAACTATGTTGGCGTCGGCTTCCAGCCTAACCGGATTCAGCTGAATACCAGTATTTTACATGGAGCGACTGCCTATCTCACCTCCACAACTCAGTTTCTGGGTAGTACGGCACCTCTTGGTAAGACTGGTTATCAGACTTTCGGACTACTGACGACCCGTAACGACTGTCAAAGATCCACGAATCACAGCCGGGACCAACGGCTTAACGTGCTTTCCGAGGCACAGAGTATACACTTATGTGAATATCGTCACACATCCACGGATCAACCGCGGCAAGCGTAGCTTAACCTGATCGATCGACCCTTGCGGCTGTTATTACTTAGCCACAAGCCCCTCTGCCCTGCGTTGTAATAAACATGTATAAAATTAAAACATTTCATCAAAAACTGTTAAAATAAATGAATGAATACGTATTCAATTATAACAAATGAATACAGGATGACATCCCACATCAACGCGCCAACTGTAATCTTTAATTCAGCACAAGACATGATAACTGCCTCTTATTCTGCTCAGGAGTGAGGACGTTTGTTTGCAGATGATGGCAATAAATCAATCACTATGGGTCCGCAAAGGCTAAGCTTTGATGATTTATCATCTATTCATCATTTACCTAGCCTCGATAGACTAGAAATGATTAATTTAAATTTGTAAGTCTTATCATAATTATATTATGATTAATCGAGTGTCTTCCTTAAAATATTTATAAAACATTAATTTGATAAGCTATTTTTTTTTGTTTTTAGGGTTCAGTACCTCAAAAGGAAAAAACGGAGCCCTTATAGGATCACTTTGTTGTCCGTCTGTCTGGCTGTCTGTCAAGACCCTTTATCTCGGAAACGCGTGGAGGTATCGAGTTGAAATTAAAACCATATACTCAGGTCGACAGCCCCTTGAAGCTGTGAGAAAATCAAACTTCTAAGTTAACGTAAAAAAAAATACGGCCGCTTATGCCCCAAAAACGAATATTTCCACATTCCCAAGGAATCAAAATTTATAGGGTACTTTCCGTTGACCAAAGGCAAGAAGCAATGTCATGTAGCTCAGGTAAAGGAAAAAATCCGAAAACCGTAAATTTGTAGTTGGAACCCTCGGTGCGCGAGTACGACTCGCACTTGACTGGTTTTTTTTTATTACGTCAGTCCAATTAAAGGCTCTCCCCTACAGGCACGTTATTATCGGTTAATAATAATATAATATAGCTATCGGTAGCTTGGACCCTGTTCCCGACACCGGCGGACTACTATTTTTTTTAATATTTTTAAATGTTTTTTATTCTTATTTTTTATACTTTAAGAAATATTTAAAAATGTAATTTAATATGTATATAAATAAATAAACGAAACATAATATACTAGAGCAGTGATGGCCCAGTGGTAAAGGCCGCGACTTACGAGTTGTAGGTCGTAGGTTTCGAACCCAGACAGGCGCTTTAATTTGTGTAAATTATTTCATCACCACTGCTCTCAAAACGGTGAAGAAAAACATCGTGAAGAAACCGGCATGTTCTAGAACCACCCGCGTGATCCCCGTGGGATTACGGTCTACTTCCTCTCACAGAGAGGAGGCCTGTGTCCCAGCAGTGGGAACATTATAGGCTGACTTTACTTATGCTTTTATGCAATACGAAAAATTTCTACCCTAGAGGGTGTAGAATCATGTGCTGAATTCATGCATACAGTTTGCGCGTCGATGTCCTCCCTACCACCCTGTATGCTCTCATACATTCCAACTGCAAATGTAAGTTTGTAGGCACAATATTGAGAGGTTTACCTTGTTACTTTAAGACCATAGACTTCTTATAGCTTTTCCTGTAGTAAATAAAGTAAAGAACGATTTTCTGCATTTTTTTCAAAATTTTAGGCTCAATAGTTTCGGAGATAATTTGGGAAAAGGTAAATTTTCATGTATTTTCTTAAATAGCTTTACTTAAAACAATTTATTTTAAAATTATAAAAAAGTATTTGAGAACCTCACATGGTAAAAATAATTTTTTTTTTTTTTCTTTAAGTTTTTCAAAATTCATCTATCTAAGTTAGACGTCCGTGTTTGGGTCACATAAATTCATATGTGTATCAAAGTTTAACTTAATCGGTTCATTAGATTCGGAGCAAAATTACTGTGACAGACAAATAGACACACGAGTGATCCTTCATTCGCGTGTCTGTCTATCACAGCCACTTTGACTGTTGTTTGTTTATCTATCTTTGACCCAAACACGGACGTGTAACGTAAATAAATGAATTAATTATAGAAATAAGGGTTTTTCATGCGGACGTACAGAAAGCGATCATAAAAAAAAAAAAAACAATCTTGATAAATGGTTGTTTTGCAACACTGGCGCGATATTTACCTGTAAATATCTATAAATAAATATCTACTCAAGCTAAGACCTCTCATTATTGACTCGAACGTTTTCATATCCAGTAGTGTTTAAATCTCGTCATTGGCATCGAAAACTTTGAAAAAAAAAACTGGTTACGTTCTGAAAGTAGTTGCAAAAATAAGTCTTCTAACGTGTAGGTTGTGCTTTAAATTTTAAAAAAATGGTTGTGTCATCAAGAGAAGTGGAAAATCCGTCAGTAGCTGAATTTTACGCGGGAAAATCTATATTTATTACTGGCGGGACTGGATTTCTTGGGAAGGTAATCAATATAGTATTAACGTACCTAACATCACGCTTTGTTTCCACGAAGGGCTGAGCAGATGTGTAGGTACCTAAGTACACCCATATTTCGCCAGTTATGTATAAGTTATGTATGTGTGCATTAGTAATATTATTTACTAACGGCCCAATTTTTTTTTTATTTCCGAAATTTTCTTTCGTACAATCCTTGTCCTGGCAATACCGAACACAACAAAAAAATATAATATAAACATCCAATTTGGTGCAGTCATTCGGAAGTTATGCGCGTACAGACATTTCGGCGACTTTGTTTTATACTATGTATAAGGATACTAATAACCAATATCTTTTCCAAATGTGGTTATTACGAACGTTGTTCTTTATGGTATATTTTTTTGAAAAAGTGTTACATTAAACAGTTACCAATTGTTTACGTTTCTGTGTCAAAATAATTCGCAGAATATGCATGCTAAATTGCTAATACTTAATTAAGAGGGGTGGGAAGGGGCCCGTGGCTAAATAATAACAGCCGCACAGATCGATCGATCAGGTTAAGCTACGCTTGCCGCGGTTGGTCTGTGGATGGGTGACCAGCTTTACATACTGAGACCCTTTCGAGAATCGGAAAACACGCTAAGCTGTTTTGGTCCTGGCTGCCATTCGCGGATCTTTGACAGTCGTTACGGGTAGTCAGAATCCTGAAAGTTTGACAACCAGTCTTACCAAGGGGTATATAGTTGTATTACCCAGCAACTGGGGTGTGGAGGTCAGGTAGGCAGTCGCTCCATGTGAAATACTGGTATTCAGCTGCATCCGCTTAGACTGGAAGCCGACCCCAACATAGTTGGGAAAAGGCTAGGCAGATGATGACAATACTTAATTAAGACTTCAAAATCAAAAGTTTGGTTCAGTGTTAATATAGTAAACTATTACATGTAAAAGGGGTTCCAACTTTTTTTGTAAGTCCGTTTAATAAGACATTTCCTGTCTGATTACTTAGTTACTATAAGCTAGTCGGCTGATCGGAAAAAACCCATAGTAGGGCCCATGACTACTACCTATTTAGTTTGTTTGAAAAAATATATTTTTTATTTCGATGTTAGGATTTATTTGATAGTGTCAAAATACTCCTATACCAGTGGTTTCATCCATACTAATATTATAAATGCGAAAGTGTGTCTGTTACCTCTTCACGCTTAAACCGCTGAACCGATTTAGATGAAATTTGGTATAGATACAGTTTGAGTCCCGGGAAAGGACATAGTATAGTTTTTATCCCGATATTCTCACGGGAAACTTATGCGGGTGAAACCGCGGGGCGGTTTATTTATTTATTAATTATAATATTGTTGTAAATTTATTATAATTGTCATATTGTCGTCTCCAACTTGTTAATCAGGAGACTGGACCGCTGTCAAAAGACAACAGGTGTATTATGACTGATATTACACACTTGTTTATTAGAGGTCAGTGGTTCAATGCTATCATGATTCCAGTGCAAGAGAGAGACAGAGCTATACATGACCGATAGCACCATCCCTTTTTCGGATTAGAATCATAACGGCCTTACATACATACATAATCAGCCTATAATGTTCCCACTACTGGGACACAGGCCTCCTCTCTGTGAGAGGGAGTGGGCCGTAATCTACCACGCGGGCCCAGTGCGGGTTGGTAGATGTCACGTCTTCGAATTTTTGGTTCTAGGACATGTCGGTTTCCTCACGATGTTTTCCTTCACCGTTTTGAGAGCAGTGGTGATGAAATAATTTACACAAAGTAAAGCGCCTGTCTGGGTTCGAACCTACGACCTACAACTCGTAAGTCGCGGCCTTTACCACTGGGCCACCACTACTCAACTACACCACTGCATAACAGCCTTAGTACTTCATAATACAACCCCAGTATCGCCAAATAATACCAAAACAATTAATTAATCTCATCTGAAGCAGCGTAAATTGAATGGATTCTGAGGTTACTTTTTGACAGTTTTAATATGAAAAGAAATGCCAAACGGTACGGTATTGCCAGGTAATATTCGGGTAGAAGTCGGCCAGGGTGTCACGAGACTGCTGACTGGCTTGTTTCACGAGTTCATAATACGAAATTGCAAGGCAGTTCTGTTTACACCGTAAACTGCCTGGGAATAAGAGTTTATAATAGGGCCCCAGTAAGACAAATAAAACTAGTTTCATTAGGTTTCATTTGCAATTAACACTGGTATATTATCAACATCTTGTGTCAATCATTACCTAATTAATATGCACAGACCATTTAACTGGAATTTAAATACAATGAATCAAGGTAACGTACTGAATATGTAATTTGAAATTTTACCGATCATCCAATTTGCATTTACGAATTATTTGTTGGTTTATAAAAAATAACAACACAAAAGTATATTGTTTTTTTCAGTAGTCACTGACCTAAGATTGTTAGCACGTTATGGCCACATTTATTACTTATTGAGAAAAATTGGTTGTCTGTAAAGTCGGTTTACGGACGATAATTTTACGTGATAACGTCATAAGAAAACATCAGATAGATGCGTCACAAGCTGAACGCTTAGGCCGATCGTGCCTCTCTATCGCTTGTGCCGCGCTCTCGCTTGCACGCTCGGCTCAGGCGGAACGTGACAATGAGTCACGCTTTTACGCGTGTGCAGCCGGCGTTCATTTATACGACGTTATTACGTCAATAAAAAATAATAAAATATCAATGAACTGGTTATAATGTGCTAAAACGTAATGTGTTGTTGTTTTGATGGCTACGAATCGTAGCCTTGAACCCAGACAGGCGCTTTACTTTGTGTAAATTATTTCATCACCCGTGTTCTCAAAAACGGTAAAGGAAAACATCGTGAGAAAATCTGCATGTCCTAGGACCAAAAGTTCGAAGACAGGTGACATTTACCAACCCGCACTGGACCCGCGTGGTGAATTACGGCCCATTCCCTCTTACAGAGAGAAAGCCTGTGTCCCAGCAGTGGGAACGTTATAGGCTGATTATGCTGTAAAATGAGTTTGTGTTGATGATTTTGGTTTGGGTCAAAATTTGCACTTTTTTCGCACAGACATGCTAAAGAAAAGAAACCTATTTCATATATCATGTACCAAAATAGGTATCAGCCGATCCATTCTGCAAACATCTCACCGTGAAAATTTTGGTGAAGTGAGATGTAAATAGGTCAATCCCTAGCTTCTGCGGGGTAACTGCGAAACACACTAAGTGTTTGGCCAGACAGGGGTGCGTGGGCGCGGGCGCGGGCGCGGGCACCCTCTGCGGCCACTTGTATGAACGAGCTATGGCGAGAGTTGCCCGCGCGCTCCCGGCGCCGAGCAGCCCGCGCCGCTCACCGCGCCCGCGCGCCGCCTGCCCACTATGGACACTCAAAGGAAGTTCATATATTTAAGTTCGCCACGCCGCGCCCGCCCCGCGTCCGCGCTGCCAGTCTGGCCAAGCACTACCAGTAGCAATTGTTTTCATTTTGACAGTTTAACAAAATTCATTGCGTTATCTACGTTGATGAGCAGACAAATTTTTCGAACATTTGAAGCAATAGATTAGCTCCTTCAAAATGATTCCGATTGCGATTGAACCTGTGTTACGCAGTTAGAGTACAGGTGGAGCGACGGGTCGGTAGACCAGCTGGTTGCATCTGCAGGTATTACCTAGGCTCTGTTAACCAATACAACAGAGGGGCAATTCTCGTTATTTTAAGAACGTTCACAGTCTGATCTTAGTCTCAATTTGTCAAAAATACCTCTACTTTCCCTACATTTTTGACATTAGTTTGTCGCCGAGATGAAAATGCAACTAAATTTTGAACGTTTTAAACTACAAGAATTGGCCTTCTGAAACCTGTGACGTAACCTTGTGAAATTTTGCCAATTTTTATTTAGTAAGTTTTTGAAGGGCTTAGTAAAAAAAAAAAAATACAAAAAAATATTCAGCTGGCTGGATTATTTCGAATGAATGTGATTATTAAAACTTGTCTTCTTTTTTTTTTGTAAGGGAGTCTCAAAGCTGACCTCGACCTCGTAATTGCTTTACCACTTTTTGCAACAATCAACAACTATGTTAGGATCGCCTTCAAGTCTAACCAGCGGGGGCATTGCGTAACACATTATCAATCGGAATCGGTTTCATTTTGACAGTTCAACAACATTCATTGCGTTATTTACGTGTTGAACACACAAATTTTTCGAACTTATGAAGCAATGGATTAGCAATTTGCTTCAAAATGATTCAGATTCCGATTGATAGTGTGTTACGCAATGAGGGTGCAGATGCAGCTGAATACCAGTATTTTACATACTTACTTTTTTTTTTACTTTTATCTTTGACAGTTTTAATGGGTAGCAGTAGCCCAAAAATCTGACAACCAGTCTTACCAAGAGTTTTCGTATTACCCAGTAAAATAAATCAAATTATTTTGACTTCCAGGTATTTATAGAAAAACTTCTGTACAGCTGTCCTCATATCGACAAAATCTTCATGCTCATACGAGAAAAGAAAGGTTTTTCTATTAGTGAGAGGATGCATCAATTTCTTGATGACCCGGTAAGTAAAACCTCCTTATATGTATTATTTTGAAATCGTAATCTGTCTATTATGACGTAGCCACTCCTGAGACACAAGCCTCGTCTTTGTGAGAAAGAGTGGACCATAATCTACTACGCGGGCTTATATGAGCTATAGCAGTCGTAGCCCAGTGGTAATGGCCGCGACTTACGAGTTATAGATCGTAGGTTCGAACTCAGACAGGCGCTTTACTTTATGTAAAATTATTTCATCACCACTGCTCTCAAAATTGTGAAATAAAACATCGTGAGGAAACCGGCATATCCTAGAATCAAAAATTCAAAGACGTGTGACATCTACCAACCCGCACTGGGCCCGCGTGGTAGATTACGGCAAGCGCTGATTATCATAGCTCATTTAGTTTTAACATTTAGGATTATAAATTTTAAAACTAAATGAGGTCGGTTCCTATCTCATTATTCTGAGAAGAAAGGCCCAAATAAAGCACAGTCTCTTTCTTTTTCATTTGTTTTTCCCCTAAATACGATTAGAAGTAATTTCATAACTTAATAAGGGTTGAAAAACTATACACGGTTTATTCGCCGTGTGTACGGCACGGTCGTCAGTGTTGTAAGGATCACTATGGAAGCTTGTTGACAGAAACATTTTTTCTACGGCACGGTTTATACGCTGTACTGTAAAAAAACCATGCCGTGCACAAAGGGCCTAAGGTATGGTTGCAACACCTACCTGTTTTGTTAACTAGCATGAGTCAACTGTACCTACAGAATTTGTTTAAATAAATTATTATTATCCCCTTTATTTCAAATTCATTTAAATATTTACTTATAAATTACATTATGTAAATATTTGTATAAACAAAAACATAAATAAAACATTAAAAAATATAAAAAATAGTGGCCCATCGGCATCAGGAGCAGGGCCGAAGCTGTCGGTGGTCAGGGCTCTAAAGAAAGGACCCTCGTCACTTCGCGTGCCGTGTCCAGAAGTACTGCTTTCTGAATCAACCCCTTGACCCAGACGCGCAATTAGAGCTTCCCGAGGTGTTTCTGACCAAGATCATGTCTGGAGTTTAAAAGTGACTGTGACCTCTGAGTTTGTTTCGGCCTTTCTTCTCAGAGTAGTCAGATAGGAAACGCCGACCTCATCTGGTTTTTAACAGAATTATGCTTGACGTGTAAAAGTGTTTGTGCAAATCTACTTACAGATATAAAATCAATTATTTATAATTTAAAATTTATTATTATTATTTCAAATTGGGGTAAAATGTTTCAGCTCTTCAACAGACTCAAAGAAAAAAGGACAACAGACCTGGAGAAAATTGTTTTTATACCGGGCGATATTTCTGCTCCTGATTTGGGAATTTCTAAAGAAAATGAAAACATATTGTTTGAAAAGGTAAGCAAAACCCCATTTTTTAGAAAGTATTATTTAAGTCATATTTTAACAATAAATGTATTTATTTGTTAGAATATTGTTGTACCAAAGATGTTACACGTAATATGATGTCCATAATATTCCGCTGTTTCCAGCGTACAAATATTTCAAAGATTAAAAAAAGAGTATTAAAACAATGTCAAAATTAAACCATACAATGTCGAGGATTTAATTATTTCGTTTAAATTAAATCGTTAAATCTGACTGAAACCTGTCAGTATAATTGAGCAAAGTACAACCAGGAAAATCGAACCCCTAATAAAAATCCAGCAGTGGACTCTTTCGGCTGAAATGATGATATTTAGATAATGTAAGGAACGGTGATAAAAACTGGGTACCTAAATAATAACAAACAAAAACTTTTTTTTTTAATAAGGTGATATTTAAAACTACTTACCTAAATGCAAATCCAAAATAAGAGATTGTCGAACACCGAAGACACTGTCGACTGTAAAAATAAAACAAAACGATGTAAGATTAAATATGAGAGGTTAAGAATAATTGAAGGGAAGATCCAAAGTTATTTTAATGATATAAAACTTTTTTCTTTTAACTTTTTTTTTTATAATCCTTGGCTTATTTTGAGCGAAGTATATCCTGATCCAAAAAACGTAACAGGATATACTTCGCTCAAAAAAAATGTATTTCAAAAGTGTACTTAACTCTTTGCACAATCAATTATTTTGTTTACGGAAAGTCATGTAACTTGACAGTTAAGCAAATTACATATCGACTTAAAACTTAAATCCTCTGTCAGGGTCTGTTTGTTTGTCTTGTGTGTGTGTCACGTGAACAGTCGACCAACCGCTTGACATCGCCAAGCGGTTGGTCGACTGTTCACGTGACCAGAGGGCTGGCCTATTTTTTGTTCAAAGAATCAGCATCGCCATACAGCGCGGCACTGGCAATGCTGCCAGCCTTTTGGGCACTTTTCCCGCTGACAGCGATGCAGACGATTTTTTTGATGTCCTATGAGTCTTTGCCCTTGTTTTGTTTTATATTCATGTACAGACGCTAGCACATCAAGCTACTACAATCTGTCAAATTTCTTTAATAATTTACATTATTAATTTTTCTTTAATAGAGTTTCAACTTTATCGCTAAAGCATAAGATTCAAAGTTCATTGGGAACGTTTGACAGTCAGGCAATTCTAGTAATTTCTAGAAACCGAAACGATAAGCGGACCTTGCGCCTCTTCTTCTAGTTTCGGGTGAAACAATAAAGTTCAAAAATAAAAAAAATCGGCTACTTTTTGGCCGAAACCGAAACTGCGACTGAAACTTAATTTTTGGCTGAAACTGGCCGAAACATGTCACATACATAACATGTCAAATTGTCAAACCGACGATCTGCTCAACGCTCAAGTTCCCTGACTGTATATAAATGATAAAGGTTTCAGTGATCATTCACTCGGCTGCAACTGTGAAGATGAACGAGGCCTACCCCACTGCGTGGAAGATCAACGTGGAGGGTACTCGTCGTGTACTGGCACTTAGTAGGAGGATGAAACGGATTGAGGTAGGCATTCAGCCCTTTCACAGAAAATGCCTAGTTGTAAAATGTGAGATTTTTGATCTCGACTACGTACGTATATGGCTTATTAGTCGATTCACACGAATTTACTCGCACGAAATGGGCGAATCATCACAATTTTTTTTTTCTGAAATAATCTCTCTCCAGAAATAATATATGTATTAGGGAATTGGCACATTTTGAATTTTATGCAATAAAAAAAATACATATTATTACATAATTTTATGCAATAAATTAGTCAGCGCCTGACGTAAATTGACGTAATTTTAGTAGGCACATTTGTAGTCACGTTTAAACTTGTATGGAGTAGTGTCAGGCGCTGATTAACGTATTATATCAGATAAATAGTTACACAACGACTTCTCTCTTTCAGTCGCCAGTAATTTGACTTTCGAAAGAAGAAGACAAAGCGAAGATAAATTTTAGTTTAGTCCTGTCAAATTGACAGGACTAAACTCAAATGCAGCTTCTGTCCTTTTCTTAATGAAAAATAGAAAGAAAAATATACCTACACTGAACTTAAATTTAGTTTAGTTTGTGAACAAGGGAATCGGAACCAATGTCCGACCTTTTCGACTTCATTATAGTTTCCGTTTTATGTAGGACATGAGTTATAAGTTATAGGATACTTCGTTGAGGGGCTTGTGGCTAAGTAATAACAATCGCATGGGTCGATCGATCAGGTTAAGCTAAACTTGCCGCAGTTGGTCCTTGGATGGGTAATATTTACATACCAAGACACCTCCATACTTTGGAAAGCACTTTAAGCTGTTGGTCCCGGTTGTCATTCGTGGATCTTTGACAGTCGTTACGGGTCGTCAGAAGCCCGAAAGTCTGACAACCAGCCTTACCAAGGGGTATCGTATTACCTAGTAACTGGTTTGTGGAGGTCAGATATGCAGTCGCTCCATGTACAATATTAGTATTCAGCTGCATCCGGTTACACTGAAAAGGCTAGGTAGATGATGATGGGGATACTTAGTTCGCGAAAGTTTATGAAACCCCCACCCTATTTGAAGTTAAACAAATATCAACTTTATTTCAATGACAATTCAGTTGATTTCAGAGTGACTAGCACTATTGAAAAAGTTATAAAAATGTTGTAGCCTAAACTGAACTTTATTGTGTAGGAATTAAAGTTATTTTTCCATTAATTCATATTTGTTTACATTTTTGGAAAATAAATCGCGGACGCAGATTACATAAGCTTTGTCCAATGAAGTAATAGGATGTCTTAGTATGTAAGGCAGTCGATTAGCTACTGAATAAATTCTCCAGGTCTTCATCCACATATCCACGGCATACACGAACACAAACAGGGAAGTGGTAGAAGAGATCCTGTACCCTCCACCTGCTGACATCATTGAAGTATATCAACTTCTCAAAGATGGCATCACTGAGGAGGATACTGAAACATTATTGAGTAAGTGCCTTCATAAACGTAATGTTGTCTCAAATTAGGAGCTTCAATCATAGGATCGTGAACAGAAGACGAATTTATTCTCGTAATTAAAAACATTGAAAACCTAGTCGTCATCTCATCTTAGCGACAACCAACGTCAAAAACTTGTCAAAAATTTAGGGAAATTACAGGTATTTTTGACAGATTGAGACTGAGATCAGAAGGCCAATTCACGTAATTTAGAAACGTTCAAAATCTAGTCGCAATCTCATCTCGGCGACAAACAAATGTCAAAAGCTTGTCAAAATGTAGGGAAATTAGAGGTATTTTTGACAGATTGAGACTGAGATCAGACTGTGAACGTTCTTAAAATGACGAGAATTGCCCCTCAGACTGCGAACGTTCTTAAAAATACGAGAATTGCCCCTCGGATTTCTCATCAAAGTATTTGGTCAAAAAACCAAAAAAATCAAACAGAGAATTTTAAAATAGTTGAATTTACGTTACATTATACTCCGTGCGTTCGCGCTAGGACAAGTAGAGCAAGTGCTATTGCTGAACATGAGGTACTAGGTTTGATTCACGGGTCGGGCAAAGTGTTAAAGGGCTTTTCCATCTGGAATATATGTAGTAGCCCGGCGTCTGGTTTTGTGCCCGGTTGATGGCAATAGGCTCGCCCCCTATTACATGAGATGTAAACATTACTGGCGAAATGTAGGTGGACTGTATTATACACCTCTGCTCAACCCTTCGGGGTAACAAGGCGTAAAGTTACGTAATTACAGAAAAACTTGAAAATTCCTGAAATTTTGTTATTCATTGCTTTACAGATGGGTATCCAAATACGTATACATTTACAAAATCGTTGACTGAACACGTAGTGGCTATGAACCAAGCATACGTACCCACAATCATCGTCAGGCCTTCGATTGGTAAGTACCCTTTATTGTTACTGTCATGTCGATTTTAAGTCTTGCATGACAACGTACAAATTATAATATTAATTACAATAGCTACCTCTAATTTAGATTTGCGCTTGCACAAACGAATCAAACTTTCAGTGAAAAAATTGTTGTCTGTAAAGTCGGTTTACGGACGATAATTTTACGTGATAACGTCATAAGAAAACATCGGATAGATGCGTCACAAGCCGAACACTTAGGCCGATCGTGCCTCTCTATCGCTTGTTCCGCGCTCTCGCTTGCACGCTCGGCTCAGGCGGAATGTGACAATGAGTCATGCTTTTACATGCGTGCAGCCGGCGTTCATCGATTTATAAGACGTTATCACGTCAAAAAAATAAGGTGGACGTAGAATAAAAACTACACACCCCTTTCCCGAAATCTAAGGTATAAAAACATGCAAATAATATCTTAGCGTTTCCTTTATTTACAACTGTCATAAACATTTTTATGGTTTAGATGGAAAAATATTATTTTTTATACCCTCCTCGCAGTTTATTATCTCGTATAATGTAAAAAGATTTATCGTGATCGTTTGACACGTCGACAAATGATTGATTGTTTTCTTAGAACCTATCAATATTTTATTTTTTTATGAATAATCTTATGTTAACACTATTAGCCGATTTATTTAGTCATAGTAGTAAGCGAGCAGAGGTGGCCCAGTGGTAACGGCCGCGGCTTACGAGTTGTAGGTCGTGGGTTCTCGAACCCAAACAGGCACTTTACTTTGTGTACATTATTTCATCACCACTGCTCTCAAAACGGTGAAGGAAAACATCGCGAGGAAACTGGCATGTCCTAGAACCTAAAATTCGATGATATATGCTATCTGCCAACCCGCACTTGGCCCGCGTGGTGGATTATAGCCCACTCCCTCTTATAGAAAGGAAGCCTGTGTCCCAGCAGTGGGAACATTATAGGCGATCATGTTAGTAATAAGTTGCATTACTTTTATGGAGATTTTTATAGTTTCATTATCAGCCTTTCAGGCTAGTGCCCAGACACATCGTATTGCACGACTCATTATGTGAAGCATTAAAGAGTGCTTTATATTCGAAAGTTTCTTACCTCCTTTCTGCAACTGTTTCTATTGTTACACTCCTGCTAGTACACATAACCTACTTAAATTATATAGCACTAGCAGTGACCCGCGGTTTTACCCGCATAAGTTTCGATCCCATGGTAATATCGGGATAAAAAGCTGTATATTAATCCTGGTTATAAGCTATCCGTGTGCCAAATTTCATTCAAATCCGTTCAGTAGTTTTTGCGTGAAAGAGTAACAAACATCCATCCATCCATCCTCACAAACTTTCGCGTTTATAATATTATTATTGTAAGAAATAAGGTTGTATAGATTAATGGAGATTAATTCTGCAAAATTTCAAAAATTGATTTAATGCAGTAGAAACGAAAAAAACATCCAAATATTTATAAAAAAAATTCTCGTCAATCCAGACGTGTGATACCTGAAAACATTGTAGCTTGCGAAAAAAAACAATTTTTTTTTTTTTTTAATAGATTCGTTTCACCCACGAGGAACCCTATTGAAAATGGCTCTTTTATTCAAAATATTATAATAATAATTAATAAAAAAGTAACTAATATAATAATATATATCTATATCTGTGGTTTTTTTATACAATCTAATGAGCATTATGAGTCGTGCACTATTGGATTTTTATTTCTGTAATTAGGTTTACAAGTCTGTCGGGTTAGCTAGTCATTTATAATAATGAACTTCCCATAAATTATTATGTATATTATTATGCTGTTGGCGTACCGATTCTAAATAAATAAATAAATAATTTTCAGTGGGTTCAGTAAAGGATCATCCAATAAGAGGATGGCTAAACAACTGGTTCGGGGCTACCGGTTTAACTGTGTTCACCGCCAGAGGCCTGAACCGGGTCATCTATGGACGCGGCAGCAATATCGTTGACCTGATCCCCGTGGATTATGTGGCCAACCTGGTGATTGTCGCTGGTGCAAAGAATGGACAAGAGAAGTAAGTTTATAAAGAAGTATGTTTTTAAGAAAAGTATGTCCTTACCCAGAATGCCGTCTATTTCTTTGCCAAATTTTATCGAAATCCGTTCAGTGGTTTAGACGTACAGACAGAGTTACTTTTGAATTCATAATATAACCCCCATACTAATAAACGTATTACACATCGATTTCTCTCTTTCAGTCGTCAGTAATTTAACTTTCGAAAGAAGAAGACAAAGCATTGTGTTACAACGTTTATTAGTAAGGGGGTATACAGGGTGAATTTTCCATGTGGGCGTGGATGGCCAAATTCTAAACTATGAGGAATAGCGAAAAGTACTCAAAGGAGTCCCGGGCTCGATTTTGATGAAAACTAAAACCTGCATCATTGGATTTTTGAAAAATCAATATTTCTAGCCAGGAATCGAACCTGTTGATTTTGAAAAAAAAAAAAAACACTGTATTATTACACCATTCGATAGCGTCCCTAATAAGGATCAAATTCTGTGATTATTATTTTCAGGTCGAGTGAATTGAAGGTCTACAATTGCTGCAGCAGTTCCTGCAACCCTATCACACTTGGGAAGCTTATAGCGCTGTTCATCGAGGATGCTGTCAAGCAACCTTCTTGTAAGTTAACCCTGATGTATTTCAAGTCAGTGCTCATATACACGAGCGGCATGTTGCCAACAGCAGAGCCTTTGACATTTGTCGGCGGCTGCCGTCGACAATGTGCCGCTCGTGTAGGATGAGCACCAGCGGACAAACCGTTTCCCCATTAGCCTTTTAACCGCCCGACTTTATAAGAGTTGTCCTGACTACAGCGCCCGAAAAAAAAAAACCGATGAAACGAGCTGTGATGATGTAATAATAATTCAGATTAAACGAGCTGTGTTATTTGGTCGTATATATACGACCCTGGCGGAATGGACACGAAAATATTTGTCGGATTAATCCGACGTAAGCGGTTAAAAGGTTAGTGTGAGGTCGATGCTGCATTCTGTCCAGGCCGTGGGCCCAATAGGATTTCCTACTGGCAACTTCTAAAAAGCATAAGGGAATGAGTTTCCAAAAAATAACAACATAAGTAGTACCAACTTCCAAGTTAGATTTTTTTATTTAGATTCACCTTTCACCTAGACTAGAGTCAAGAGCAAGTCCATTTCAAATAAAATTAAAAAAAAAATTTGATGGTGAAGTAAGGTTAAAAGTTATCCCCGAAACTCCTTTCGGCCGTTCTCTGCTTAACTCCTTAAGCAGAGAACGGCCCTGGGATGTTTTTGAAAACTACATTTTTCAACTTAAAAAACTGCTGAAGGAATTGGTCGTAGAGATTCGGTGCAATGGTAAAAAAGGATAAGGAAGACTTTCCCGACCAGGGTAATGCATTTTTTTTAATTATGAGCCCAATATGGCTAAACTCATTTCATGCTTCTAAAGCCAGCAATTTAGGAATTCTTTTCCTTGAAAAAAAAAAGAGGTTGTGCGTCGTCTTTCATTGATAAGATAGATGTAAGATGCTCCTGGTTGAACAATACGAGCAGTATCTTAATTACACTAGTTGCAAACGTATCTACATGAGGCTTTGAGTGGTCGTCTGTTTTAAAACACGTTAAGGCAGTTGCTAGAATAAACATCACATCACATCGTAACTCCACACCTATTTTCCCCAAACGGTTAAGTAGATGTGTGGTGGTGTGGATGTATATTTAAACCAGATTTCGCCAGTTATATTTGAGCCCTAAAAAGAAAGAAAGAAGAAAATACAAAGTCCGATGTAAGAAATTTGCAGGAAAGTGTGCCGCACGGCTGCGCCGAAACGGGGGAAGTCTTATGGCCATCAACTATATAATATAGGAACAAATCCAGAATCCGGGCTGTTGCTAACGTATAAAAAAGAACCCATTTTGGGGACGTCTTACGCACATTAGAGGTGACGAAAAAGGAAGGTTCCTAAAAACTTGCCAAGCGCCAATAATATTGTCATAGACATAGTAATGAAACAAATGCAAACTCAAACTCAAAGCATTTAAGTATTTCCATTAAACAACAGGCAGTTTTGAATTGTCAAAGAGTCGATCAGTTAGTTAAAAAAAGTTGAAGCTAGTTGCCGCTACTGCCCCGTTGGTATCGTTGTTACAAACGTGATTGTTGTCCTGTGTTCATTGTTATTGGGTTCTTTCATCAGGGATTTCGCAGTAGCAGCCCGGAGTTTAGAAGTTGGTTGTGTGACACCCCTCATCATCTGCCTAGCCTTTTCCCAAATAAGTTAGGGTCGGCTTCCAGTCTAACCGGATGCAGCTGAATACCAGTATTTTACATGGAGCGACTGCCTATCTGACCTCCACAACCCAGTTACTGGGTAATACGATACACCTTGGTAAGACTGGTTGTCAGACTTTCGGGCTTCTGACGTCCTGTACAGACTGTCAAAGATCCACTAATGACAGCCGGGACCAACGGCTTAACGTACTTTCCGAGACACGGAGGGGTCTTGGTATGTAAAGATGGTCACCCATCCACGGACTAACCGCGGCAAGCTAGTTTAACCTGATCAATCGACCCGTGCGGCTGTTATTACTTAGCCACAAGCCCCTCTAGGGGTGTGACACCCCTATGGCTCGGAAAGCACGTCAAGTCACGTGGTTCCTGCGCCTGATCTCTCCCCAGTCGTGTCGGATTACCATCCCATCGAAATATGTGAGGGTGCGTGTGTGTGTGTCTGTGTATACAGGAAGTGCACCTATTTTTGTGCACACTTGTGCAATATAATATCTCCTGCGTACTTGGCTAATCTCCGCTGAGGTTGGCCGGCGTGACCGAAATTTGGTCGCGGAGTAAAATTCTTGAGTGATAAAACAATTCATCTTTTTTGCAGATCCTATGCTCTTGCCTGGTTGGTACATATTTACTAGATACAAATGGATTGTGAGTCTACTGACAATATTGTTGCAAATTATACCAGCGTACTTAGCAGATACTTACAGGCTACTATGTGGGAAGAATCCAAGGTAAGAACTTAGCAGGTTGTTTAATCTTTCTTTTTAATGCACATTATGTATATGTCGCAGCCAACTGGTTTCAGGCCGTTAGTTGAACGGCCGCCGTTTAGTTAAAAGGCTAGGCGGTTAACTAAACGGCTAATTTAACCAGTTGGCTGCGACATATACACAATAATAAATAATACCAGCCAGTACCTGTCCCACTAAAGGGTAAAAGCCCTTTCTCATGCAGAGATTGGAGAACAGAATTATATTTATTGTATATTCAGGTTTCCTCACCATGTTTCTCTTCACCAATGTCAATGATGTCTAAGATAAACTTAGAAAGTAGCTAATTGTTAGCTAGTTGTCGATACATGATTTTATTTATGCAAGTAGGTTTGTACAAACACTTTTACACGTCAATCATATTTTTAAAACTAGATTAGGTCGGCGTTTCCTATCTGATTCTTCTGAGAAGCAAGGCCGAAACAAACTCAGAGGTCAGTCTCTTTTAAAGTCTTTTAAAATCTTGATCAGATTATGTGCAGACCATGTAGATTGGTGTCTGAAATGGTGTTTTGAGGGATTGAGTGGACCTGTACAGTATACATTTATGTACCTGTCGACACACCCCACGTGTCGAAGTAGTTGTACCATAGTAGAATGGACGCAGTGAGGTCATTGTTTTCACAATGACAATAGTTGTGTACACTTGGAGTACCGTTGACGTTTCGAGCACTTTCTCTGTACACTTGGTGTACAGTGGACGCTTGAGGGGTTAAGTTTATCTTGGACATCACAGCATCAGTGAGGAAAACTATAAATCTGGAATCACTAACCCGCCTTGAGCAAGAGTGGTGAATTGATACTAATGCTCATATCTTAGAAAAAAGAGGCTTTTAGCTGGACAATAATAGACTGGTATTATTAATCTATTATCTCTTACAATTACAAAGCTCATTTTTGAGCTAAACCCACTCTAATCTTACGAAAAACAATAAACACTCGTGTGAACTACAAAACCCGATATAATGAAATCGTCCAATCACAGCACAGCATTCGTATCATATTGTGTTTATACGAAATGTAAAAACCCAACATAATTTGACAGGTCAATAGCAAAACCTGACATTTCACTCGCAATACCTGCCAAGATTGAGTGTCACTTGCAAATCCCGCTATAACAGACTTTATTCTGCTTTATAGACCTCAATTTGCCTATATATTATTAATTAAATTACATAATCACTTAATCATTCACAATAATACCTCTATTTGTAGAAGTATAAAATTCGTAAAACGTTTTTTTTTTGTTTGTGAACATTATGTGAAAACCGTTTTAGCGGCGTTTGCGACTAGACGCCTCAATTCCTCAGTAGCATTCCGTAGTCTAGATATAAGCCAGCACCCTAATTGCGTAACAGACTATCAATCGGAATCTGAATCATTTTGAAGCAAATTGCTAATCCATAGCATCATAAGTTCGAAAAATTTGTCTGCTCAACACGTAAATAACGCAATGAATGTTGGTGAACTGTCAAAATGAAACCGATTACGATTGATAATGTGTTACGCAATTGCCCCGCCGGTTGATAGCAACAGGCTCGTCCCCTTTTACATGGGTCTTAAACATATCTGACGAGGTGTGGGTGTACTATAGGTAGTCAACAAAAGAGATAAGCATGCAGGATCATCGGATATAGTTGAAGTTTAATAAGAAACCGATGGATGTTCTCGAATAAAATTTAATTGTTTTAATAGAAAACAAACAGCTAATTTATCAAATTAAATTTCAGTGTAGAACATCCGTCGGTTTCTTATTAAACTTCAACTATATCCGACGATCCTGCATAATTATCTCTTTTGTTGACTTACATCTCTAACTAACCCTTTCGCAAATACAGGCGAAATGTAATTTTTTTTTATTCTCATCCCTCAGACACGTCAAGTTTCAGTCTCTGGTCGCCCAAACGCAGACAGTACTACACTTCTTTACATTTCACTCTTGGGAGATGAAGGCAGACAGAGTAAGAGAGCTGTTTGCCTCTCTTTCCCCCGCTGACAAAGACATGTTTCCCTGTGATCCTACCAGGATAGATTGGAACGACTATATCAGAGATTACTCTTGGGGCGTTCGCCAGTTTTTGGAGAAGAGAAAATGATTTTAGAGGATTGATAAACAAAATCATTAGTGAGATGGTTTTGTGTGGATGTGACGCATGTTTTCCCTCCACTTGTTTTTCTTTATAGGCACCAAGTTTACGGCAAAAAAACGTAAAGAAAAGAAAGAACATATTCTTTCTTTTCTTTTTAAATATGTACGTCATATGTCAAAATTAGAGTCAGGGAATTTAATTGTTAATCAAATTGACTATAATCATAAATTGTCTTTATATTTAAATCACAACTGTAATTCAAATTCATAATCCATTGCTTCATAAGTTCGAAAAATTTGTCTACTCAACACGTAAATAACGCAATGAATGTTGTGGTCTTGTGGAACTGTCAAAATGAAACCGATCCCGATTGATAATGTGTTACGCAATTCCCCCGCTGATTACAATAATATTATTATGTGTTAAGTATATTCATAATATAGGTATGTCCCATAGATAATATGTAAAAGTATGTCCCGTCGTAATAGTTATACCTAAGGTCTGGCCGCGCTAAATTTGCCAAATATGTAAATAACAATGGCCGCTCGAAATTGAATACCTAATCGATGTATATTAATTTTCAAGAACATTTATTTTAAGTAATGTTCTTGTTTATCGATTTTATTCAATTTCGATCGGCCATTGTGGTTTACATCTTTGGCAAATTTAGCGCGGCCGGACTTTAGCCGTTTTGTGTACTTTCAATGTCTACTTAGACTCACTTATTTTGCTGTATCCGACAGGGTCCATTATGATCTAAATATAAGTTTACCACCCAAGAGGTACTCTTGGGTGGTAAACATTTGGAATTCAATAAAAGTATTGAGTATTGGTATTTAAATTGAAAGTAGGTATGTCTTTGTCTTTTTCAACCAGTCCAGTCAAGGGTTATGGTATTACCTACCCAGTAACTGGGTTGTGGAGGTCAGATACGCAGTCGCTTCATGTAAAAATTAAATATTGGTATTCAGCTGCATCCGGTTAGACTGGAGCCGACCTCAACGTAGATGGGAAAAGGCTAGGTAGATGATTATGTATAATAATATCTTTGTCTTTTTTTCTAATCATTAAAAAAAGCAAACAAAAACTTTAAGTGACATTTAATTATTATGTTATAACTTTTAAGTACCTATACAATTTTTTTGTTTCCAAATTATAAATTAGTTACTTATAGGAACCTATTATTATATTTTTAACAAACAATTTCTCAAATTAAAGATTTTATTACAGTATTCAGTTTTTTTTTTTATAGTTATTATCTCCACTACCATCTTTACCTCTAAAAAAGGCTATCCCATTGCCCTTTATTATTTTTGTCTCACGAAGCGAAGCGCGTTTCACGTAATTGTTGTTATCAAGTGAACAAACACCCTGTGAATGTGTGAGTAAAGACGAGTAGTGTCAGCACATAACACACACATACAGGGTGTTTGGCACATGGACAGACACAATTTTCGGGGGGTCGGGCCCTCCCAACTCCCCTGTATTAGGGGGGACCTTGGGTAAAACCTCGCAAATACCCTTCATTTGCGAGGTTTAGCCAAGGACCCCATGACCTAAGTAATGAATTAATTAATTAATTTAGAAGTTGTAATTTGTCATACATTAAAAAAATACTTTGGAAGGACATAAGTATTTTTTTACAGACCAATTGCATAAAATAATAATTTATTTAGAATACAAATACATTGCAGAATACAATAAAAGTTATTTCGTGCAATTACAACTATAAACAAAAAAGTAATGACGATTTAAAGGCGAGATTTCGGGTAATTTATGGAAAAAACTAAAAATATCATAATATATCTCAATAACCGTGACACTTAGGACATGGGGTCTTTGAGTGAAACCTCGCAAATTACTCTCCCAACACCCCAAAAAATTGTGTTGCTCCATGTGCCAAACACCCTGTATACACAGACTTCCGACTTCATCATTGTTTCGTACGGTATTGAGAGCTCCTGCGCTTAAACACATTCACGGCGTGTTTTTACACTTGGTAACAATAAGTATGTAAAGCGCACTTCGCTTCGTGAGATAAATCGTCTCGCGAATACTCTATCATTCGATGCTTCCAATAACAAAGGTCGTAAACACCAAAATAGCATTTTTGGTAAGTAGGTAATTAACGAAAAACAAAAAATAAAATCGTTTTTCGCTTATATCTTTTTAACTTAAAAAGTTGTAAAATTATGTTCTAAACACGAAATACGTAAAATATGCTGATGTTTCATAATTTAATATGGCTATTTAATTATTATGTCCTTATTTTAAAAGTTAGAAACCCCAGAAAATTCAAGAAGTTGGTATTTACGACCGACCGTTGTTTGTACGTTGAAATGCGACCTGGTGGCCTACCATGATCTAATTAAAAACGATTCAAAAACAAGACATTTCAGTTTACGTTCCTAAACTGCATCGCTTGAGCTGCTCTATGGACGTCATGGTACCAAACAAGTATGAATGAAATCAAAACTTGCGACTCAGTTTGGGACAATCGCTATCAGCAGATGGCACGGCCTAAACTGAATCGTTAAACTGACGTCATGGTATGAATTAGAAGAACAGTTCAGTTTAGGTCCTAAAATGGATCGCGTTAAGAGCTTGTGGTAGGCCTCCTGCACGGTTTTACTGTTCGAAGCTATATGAGTTAAATGAAAATACAGTCTTTTCTAAAAAATCTTGATTACACCTACTAGTAAAAAATTTGGTAGTAAAAGTATTATATTGAGGCGAATTCTAGTTTCACATTTTTAGATCGACGCAGCGCCAAAAATTAAGTAGGGCTGAATTCTAAGCTCATTATCGTCAAAATGTCTTTTACGACATTTGTTTCCGGAAGCATCGATATGTAACTCATTTGTTCGGAAAAGTGAAAGGCGCTCTCTGAATGCGCATTGACGCATTCGGAGTTCGTTTCGAGTTCGCAGGTGTTTCTATGGCGATAAGCCAATTTTTCTTTATTTTCTTTCTTTCCGAACAAAGCTAACGCGACGATCGCGGGATAATCCGTGCCCTCAAAGCCTCTTTCAATGATTATTATAAGCCTTCAATGTCTCAAGATCAACACTTATTTTTCTGTCTTTTTTACCCGAATACGGCAAATCCAAAGGAGGGTTATGATTTTGACAGGCAATGTATGTATGTATGTTCATCTGTTCCCTCATTGCTCACAAACAACTCGTCCTATTTAGACAAACGAGGTATCCATAGATCCGTTATGTTGAAACAACCCACCTAAATCTAAGATGGTGGCTTAAAGCGGATGTAAAGCGATAAGACCGCCCATTGTGTCACCCATTGTAAAATGTCTATATTTATGTCTGTAATTTATATGGTGTACATAATAAAGAGTATTCTATTCTATTCTAAAGCAGTAAGGAAATAAAAATATTTTAAATGAATAATTATGTTGTGTTTGGTATCTAATGAAAGGTTTACTTAAGAAGTAATTTCTGAAAATAAATTTGTTATCTATAATTCTCAATTAAGAATAAAAGTCATTATTTTGTCCGTTTTCAAAAGCACTAAAAACTCCTACAATGTAAAATTTATACAAAGGGTGCTTAACGAATCATAGGTATGTCAAAGTAAATATTCATGTCATTGTATAGTATGTAAAATGGTATATAGAAAAAAAAAACAAAACAAAACATGATTTAAATAAAAATTATAACCCAGATAGAATAAAAACGTCAACTGATATAAACTAGACATAGTAACAAAATAACATCGGTTACTCGACTCACACGTAATTTAGTCTTTAGCCCCCATTGTATTTTAATAATAAATGAGTTTATTAAGGCAAAAACCTGTTACGAATAAAAAAACTTACTATGAGGCATAAAATTAATAAAAATCACTTTTGAAATTCCCACGCACAATGGTCTACTTGAAGGACTAATGCCCGGTTCCTGAGGAGTTTAAACTTTCAATAGCTGTTGATTCGACATAATTCTCTATTTAAGCGAATTCCTTCCTTATGCTCGGTTTTTGAGGTTCTCAGATAAACCCTCGATAATAATTCACTCGACTTTAAATACGAATTTAATTCGAATTCTTCCTGAATGACGTGTTCGGAAACACGATATCGAACCAATAATCACTATCGAATTTTGGTAAATATATAATATCTATGTATATCTAATACTAAAAAAAACAAAATTAAATCCTAACTTAACTATCGAATAGATAAAATCCATTTAAAAACCTCAGAAACCGGGCATAAGTTGTGGGGAAACCAAACCCACAACATAGAATAGATGCAGTTGACATTTTTATTAATTTGTTATTTAAATTAACTAGGTGTTTGCTGTTATTTACGTACATGTTATTTTAATTCTGAATAAAATATAATAGAAGTTTATCCAGTGTGTATATTATGAACCTCCTAAATAAATCTCCTTTAATATACATAGTTTAATCACTATAATTATAGCTAGTCGCTTATACCCATTGTCACGTGGACGTCGGAATTGTATCCTATGTTAATCCAGCACCCGAATTGCATAACACACTATCAATCTCAATCTGAATCATTTTGAAGCGTATTGCTAATCCATTGCTTCATATGTTCGAAAAAATTGTCTGCTCAACAACGTGTATAACGCAATGAATGTTGTTGAACTGTCAAAATGAAACCCATTGCTACTGGTAGTGTGTTACGCAATTACTCTACACGTTATAAACTACCTGTGTGCCAATGGACATCAATTCTAGTGTTTTAGACCCAAAAATTAAAGTACTACTTTATTATCTATATTATCTTGAGAATTTTTTTTTACTGTATAAGTCAATTTTGTTTAATTATATTTTAATTTATTATTGACATAATCTACTCATTTGATTTTTTTCATTTCCAAAATTAATTTACATTCGGCATTCACCCTGATTAGATACTGTTGTTTTGGCCCAAATTTTATGTATTTTCTACGCTCTTCACCTTTATGGAAGCAGCCACACCTCTTGGACAAAATTGACCAAATTATTCGCAGCACACTAACATCCATTCTAAATGTGGCCTTGGACGACCGAGCGTGGCTGCAAGCCACACTACCCATCCGCTTTGGTGGCCTCGGCGTCCGCAAAATTACCAGTATTAGCTTACCGGCGTTCCTGTCCTCTGTCCACAGCACCGTAAAGTTGACCGGGAAGATTTTAGCACCCTCCCTGGTTGACTCTGAAGTGCCGTGCTTGGCCGACGCAGAGAACGCCTGGAAAATGGCTTGCCCGGATACAGATAGGCCCGCGAACCTATCTTTCCAGAGGCAGTGGGATGAGCCGCTCTGCAGGTTGGTACGGAACAATCTTATTAATACGTCCACCAATACTGCTGAGCGTGCCCGCCTACTGGCTGTGGGTGAGTGGGAGTCGGGCCTCTGGCTTCAGGCACTACCGTCACCCAACATAGGTACTTTGCTGGGTGACACCACGTTCCGGCTCGCTACTTGTTTGCGTCTGGGCGCCCCTTGCGTGGCTCCGCATCGCTGCCAATGCGGTGAAGGTGTCGACTGCCTCGGACACCATGGCTTATCCTGCAGTAAAAGCGCAGGCCGGATAGCACGGCATGCCAGCATCAATGACATCATCCGTCGTGCTCTTGTCACCGCCGGGGTGCCAGCTGTTTTAGAACCCAATGGCTTGGCACGCGACGATGGTAAGAGACCAGACGGAATGACCATAATGCCTTGGAAGGTAGGTAGGCCTTTGGTGTGGGATGCAACGTGTGTCGACACCCTTGCGCCATCCCATCTTCCAAGCACGGTTAGCTGTGCCGGGGCGGCTGCTGCAGGTGCGGAAAACCTCAAACGGCGCAAATACTCCAATCTCTTTGGAACTTATATATTTGAGCCGTTTGGGGTTGAAACACTAGGGCCATGGGGCCCGAGTGCCCACTTAGTATTTCGAGACATCGCCAAGCGGTTGGTCGACTCTTCACGTGACCAGAGGGCTGGCCTATTTTTTGGCCAAAGAATCAGTATTGCCATACAACGTGGCAATGCTGCCAGCCTTTTGGGCACGTTTCCTATTGACAGCGATGCGGACGAATTTTTTGATGCCCTTTGATTATTTCCCCTCCCTTTTTATATACTTGTACATATTATTATTTTAAGACCGCTTTTAAATATTGTAAATATTTTGATTTGTAAATAAAAATAATTAATTCTCATTTGAATGTTTTTTCATGTGGTTAACTAGCGACCTTGACGAATGGTCATATTATTCTTGCCTGAGCAACCGGCAGCAAGATAGTCATGCTCCCTTAGATGTCACTGCTTGCGGTAGCGTCGGGGGTCGGGTTGCCTCCTTCCCTCAAATATAACGAGAGGGGTAATGTCTGATCTTTGCGTTATGCTCGTGAACGGGTGCTGCTTGTGGTGACTGGTCGTCTTGCTAACCATGGTCTTATTGTCGTTATTAGTAATAACTTGTTTATTTATTTTGCTTAGATGGTCCTAGTTTATCATTTGTGACTTCAAGTGACAGCTATGTAAACAGAACCCAGCATTGCATGAATATGTAAGCTGTCACGCCCTTTATACCAGGAAACTTTTATTTAGGTAGTAAGTTTTTGTTTACATTTCTATTTATTATTTTTTTGCTTGAGTAATAGTTTTTACTGTATTTGTTAGTATATTGACGTGGCTAGCTGACATATGGCAAATCATTTAATTCTATGTTCTGAGTCCTGTAATTTTAATTAGTTTGCATACCTAGTATTGTATACAATTAAGTATTTTCTAACTGAACAGACAGCTGTGCTGCTGGGGAGTTTGTTGCGCCACTTCTTCTCCCAGCGAAAGCACTAGGAAGTGGTGAAGGGCGGGCGTTTGGGGGACTGTCTTTTGTAATTTTGACGTTCGAAAAGTGCTGATTCTCAGCCTAGTTCATCGAAAAATCAAAATCATTTACCTAATGTCTTTTGGTTTTACGTCATATTTATGAAATCACAAAAGTCTTGAGTATCTTAAGGCATTTGTTTCCAGCAAGATCTACATTGTATCAACTGGATCAATCAAATAATTTTATTCGTTTGAAACCTTTTTTTTTTCTCATGCACACTTGTTCTTCCAGCTCACTTTAGACATTGGCAGAATAGTCGACATCGGCTTTGCTTGCTATCTATTAAAAATAGAATAGAATCTTGAGGCATTGACAGCCACCGCGGTCACCGGTGACCGCAAACAATAGATTTTCTATTGTGTCTGTTGCCTGGCAGTCAACGTGTATAATGCTTACGTATTGTAGGTACCTACATTAAGTTATGTAGCAGTTAAAGTAATATTTACGTTCATTCGAAACAATCCAGCCAGCTGAATATTTTTTCTCAATCTGTGACGTGAAGACTTGTGAAATGTTACCATCGTTATCAGCGTATACATATAACGTTCCCACTGCTGGGACACAGGCCTCCTCTCTGTGACAGGGAATGGGCCGTAATCCACTACGTGGGCCCAGTGCGTGTTGGTAGATGACACATGTCTTCGAATTTTTGGTTCATGTCCTAGGAACAAAAATTCGAAGACATGTGCCGGTTTCCTCACGATGTTCTCCTTCACCGTTTTTGAGAGCAGTGGTGTAGAAATAAATTACACAAAGTAGAGCGCCTGCCTGGGTTTAAACCCACGATCTACAACTTGAAAGTCAGGGCCGTTAATCAGGGCAGTTATTCGTCGCCGACTTTTACAGGTGACAGATACATGTAGGTCAATGGAAGTAGGATAAAAAAGAAAATAAAAAATACCGAAAAGGTAACTAATGACGTAATTAGCATTAACACACATAATAAGACTGCCACACTTTTATATACACTGTCCACTAGGTTTGTTTTTTGACAGCTGCCTTAGAACGTAACTATTCCAGATTACGTAAAAGTTAACTTTAAAATGCGTAATAAAATAGATATATAAACTGCCTTATCTTATTGAATTACCTTATTTATGATTTTTTACAGGTATACTGTAATAATATTATTCGTTTCGCTTTAAATGAATGAATCTAAAATAATTATTTAATCGATACTCTTGCGCCATCCCATCTTCCTGGCTCGGCATGCTGTACTGGCGCTGCTGCTGTGGCTGCGGAAAACCTCAAGCGGCGAAAATATAATAACCTTATCGGAAATTATATTTTTGAGCCGTTTGGGGTTGAAACCCTCTGGCCGAGGGGTCTGAGTGCTCATGGTCTTTTTAAGGAAATTTTGAAACGGTTGGTTGACACTTCCCGTGACCCAAGGGCTAGCTTTTACCTTGGCCAAAGGCTAAGCATTGCCATACAACGTGGTAATACCGCCAGTCTTGGATACATTACCAGTCGACAGCGATGCGGATGAATTTTTCGACGCTATATTTAAGTATCTGTATAGTTTTAGTTAATTTAGGATTTAATTTTGTTATATTTAGTATTAATTCAAATGTCAATAAAACTGAATAATTTTGCAGGATATTGCTAATCCATAGCTTGATAAGTAAGTACGTTCAGATTTTTTTTTCTGCTCAACAACGGAAATAATACAATGAATGTTATTGAACTGTCAAAATGGAAGCGATTTCTACTGATACGTAATAACGTAATTTCCCCGATGTACTCAATTAGCGTCACTGACACTTAATTTTACGTCATTATGAAAATATCGTGACAAAAATGTGCTGAGGATATCTTTACGAAAAACCAGTTTTAATTTCGTAAAGATATTTAACAGGTTTTTAATTAATATTGCCAATGAGGTTGTTCGGGGCAAACGTTTTAATTATAGCGAAATAAATCAATGACAATAATTTATTGGAAAATTGGGCGATACGTCCACTATTCTGCTGACTGGTTTTAAAATAGAGCTTATTATAAATATAATTACATTCCTTTATTAATTTCGTTTATAATTGCATCTACTGTGGGCAGCGCAGGATCAGTCATTGTGGCTTTTGGAAGCCTAAGTCTACCAGTGGCGGACATTTGGCTGAGACGATGATGATAATGATGATGTTCATCATTAACCACAAGAGTAGCATAATCAGCCCATAACGTTTCCACTTGCACTGCTGGGACACAAGCCTCCTCTCTGTGAGAAGGAGTTGGCGGTAATCCACCACGCGGGCCCAGTAGATGTCACAATTTTCTTCGATTTTGGCCGATTTCCTCGCCATTTTTTCGTCGGCTTTTGGGAGCAGTGTTGATGAAACAAATTACACAGGATTGTTGGACTTTGAGTATGTTTTATGGTAACAAGGAACATTCAGAAACAGTGACAATATTATTGTCAGTCCCAAAATTAAAACACTACACGTCACCATATATTTTCAGAATGATCAATTTAATGTAACAGTGTTGTAAGAAACACCCGATGTATTCTGTGAAAATCTAACCAAGAAAACTTAGGTGAAGTCAGCTGTAAATAGTGTCAATCCCTAGCATCAGCTGGAATAACAGCTCAATAGGGACGACGACGGGGTAAAGTAAACGAAATTCTATTTAGTCCGTCAGTTAGATTATCAAAAAATAATGGACACATATTTTTTCTTGTGTCAAACAACCAAAAAATTACAAAGATAAAGCGTGTCAAAGTTAGGGAGTGGGGGCTCGTGACGTCACGTGTAGGTAAAAATTGTACCAACACGTGACGTCATGCGACATTTCAAATCAATATATCTCTGTAATGTTTTGATTATATGAAAAAAGAAAAAATACGTGCCAAATACTTTTTAATAATCTACCTGATATATGAAGAAAAAAAAGTTAGTCGTCATCCCTATTCAAGCTTATTTCACCAAAGTTTGTAACTCACTAAACACATTGTACTATATTTCACTTTTTTTTTTAATAAAAGACCGGCTGACATTTTTATAAAATACCACTTTGCTTCCTTTACTCCAACACACGACGAGATAAAAAAGTAAGTAAGTATATAAAATGACGCTGTTACTTTTTATTTACTTACAATTCAAACTTTAGCGAAACAAGTCAAACACTTCTTTAATATACAGTACCTACTATAAAAATTCTGTTTGTATTTTTGATAATAATTTATTTATGAAAGTGTAAAGTTGACGTGTTAAGTGTAACCTTTACTTGTATTTTTTAAAATAAATACGTGTATAAATTTGTGCAAAATGTTCGGAGTTCGAATACTGAGAAGTAGACATAGTTTGGTGTTAAATAAAAGTATGAAAACCAAATATATTCGAGGATATTCCAGTTTGTCTAGGTAAGTGAACTTAGTCCTCAACATGTATCTGTACATATAAAATTCAAAGTCCTGACTGACTGATGTAGGTATCAACGCACAGCCTAAACCGCTGGTCTTAGAGACATTAAATTTGGAGGGTGTGTTCTTTGTAAAGAGTAGGTTATCTACTAAGAAAGGGTTTTTCGAAATTCCACCCCTAAGAGGGTGAATGGGGAGGGTGAAATTTCACGCGGACGAAGTCGAGAGCAGAAGCTAGTTAGGGATAAAATTAAAAAGAAACAACTTGTGTTGTATGTAATTTTCCGCCTAACTTTCCCATTCGGGTTTGCACTTTAGGTATTTCAGACAGCTGGAGTCTATAAGTTAGTTGTTATAAAAATAATATTTTTGGCATTATCAATCTCAAATAGCAGCCGGGGAGTTTATTTTAGACTTTCGCTGTAATAGTAAAAAATGCTCAAGGTGTTATTTCCCATAAGGAACTATTTCTTTTTTTGTGGTGGTGGAGTTTCTTGCCCATTCTTCTCCATACGAAAAGTACCTTTTGGAAGGGGCGACTAGAATCAATTTCGTTTCATTGTAATTTTTGACGTTCAAAAGTGCCTTTCATGTGCCTATTTGAAATAAATGATTTGACTTTGATTTTTTTTTTCTGGCTGGCACTATAAGTTTTGGGTAGGAGGTAGGTATACCTAAAATGTTCGACGGGTTTCTAAATGTATAACCATTTTTTGATTCGACGATAAAATTATCATTGATAATTTTATTATTCTTTTTAAATACCTAATTAAAATGAAAAACGTTCATATTTCTAATTTAAAATTAGAACCCATAACTATGGTCAAGGGTTTAAATTCAAGTTTTATGTGTGTTGAGTACCAAATAAATATTATGATTTATGAAGTATTTGCCTAAATATACATACGATTATGACATGTGATTGATTACATTATAACTAAGAAGAGAGAAAAAACATTACATTACATAACAAAAAACAAAGATTTGCATATAAATATGCATGTTTATAGCCATCAACATTCACACTCAAAACTTCATCACGACATTTTCCTCATTCCTCCGTATCACGATGACCGATGGTGGTCCGTGGGTGTCATGCCCATACTATGACAACCGATTTCCACACAACTTTTGAGTTACCAGTGTCAGTTCGAGACTTCCTCGTAAGTACAAAATTCTTATTGGATGCATTCGTGTAACACCACACATCCCTCTAAGCATTCTCATCTCAGATGCATGCAATCGCCTTTTTTTGTGGATGGGAAATCATCAAACGACTCTTCCCGCTCTGGGTGGAGCGGAAGGGAGTGTCAGACTCTTACTGACTAAAACCCACCCGTGTTCCTTCCTTAGCCCTTTATGTTCCGGGGTAGCGGTAACCTTTTCGGACGATCCCGCTACCCCGGACATGCAATTGCCTTTCATTCATCCTTTTTGTAGCCCACCATTCCACACCATTGATCCATACAAGATAGCAGCTACCTACATAATTACAATATTTTAAACAATAACTCGGAGAACTGAACAAGCCCAATTTTTTTTTTTTTTTCATATCTACCACAATGTGATGTACTCACGACTACACATCAAGTTACACACAACCAGAAGAAGCTGACTTCTGATTGTAAAACGTATACAATGCGAGGTCAGGTGGCCTACCATGATCTAATTTAAAACGATTCAAAAACAAGACATTTCAGTTTAGGTTCGTAAACTGCATCGCTTGAGCTGCTCTATGGACGTCATGGTACCAAATAAGTATGAATGAAACCAAAACTTGCGACTCAGTTTGGGACAATCGCTGTCAGCAGATGGCACGGCCTAAACTGAATCGTTAAACTGACGTCATGGTACGAATTAGAAGAACAGTTCAGTTTAGGTCCTAAAATGGATCGCGTTAAGAGCTTGTGGTAGGCCTGCAGTTAAAATTCATAGCTTGATGTGTCGTCATGTGTAAGAGCGGTTTCGCACTACATCCGATCCAAATCCGAGAAATGCCACGGGGTAATTACCTAACACACTAATAGTAGGAATGGCTTTCATTTTTCCAGTTCATTAACATTCATCGCGTTATTTACGTTGTTAAACAGACAAATTTCTCAAACATTATGAAGCAATGGATTAGCAATATACTTCAAAATGATTCAGATTCTGATTGATAGTGTGTTTAGGCAATTAGGATGATCCAAAGTGACCATTGTCCTATTTGTATGAGGGGTTGCGCACTAGATCCGAACAAATAGGACGATGGACTATTTCTCGGATTCGGATCGGACGTAGTGCGTAACCGCCCTCACAGTTGTTTTTTGACGTGACTGCCTTCTTTGATTTCAGTGGGAACTCGATGGAAGCCAATAATAAGTGTGACACAACTTATGAGCCGATTGCAGACTTTTATTCTGGGAAGTCTGTGTTTATGACTGGAGGCACTGGCTTCTTAGGAAAGGTTTGTTATATTGTCCTTTTTTTTTTTGTTAGTCTATATTGTGTTCCTCTACTGGGGAAACGCCTCCTCTTTTTCCTTCCAAACCTCCCTGTCTTGTATGATCTCTGGCCATGTTGGCCCTGCAAACGTTTTTACATCGCCACACTATCGTCGCCGTGTTCTACGTCGACGGCGATGTTCTCTCTCGGACACAACTCGGAGGACATGGTCCCTTAACGTAATTCATAGTCTAACAATGCAATCACATACACAAATAATAATAATTTCTTTATTGCCATAAAAACAGGTTACAGGAAAATTTTAGACCCTGGTTCCAGAGCTAGGTTAGAGTAGCTATATTTCAGGAGCTAGTGACTTCATCCATTTAGGTTACTTATGCAGCTTAAGGTAAACTAAATAACTTAAAATTAAGTTTATTAATGCGCTAAAAATAGAATTAGAATGTATAAACAAAAGAACCCGAATGAAGATTATGACGTCACGGCATGAGGTAACCTTGATGTATATGTTCATCTTCGCCAACATCTTATAAAAAAGACTGTTTAGTGAAGTGCGCTTCGGAGATCAAACACATGTCTAAAGTCCAACCACGGCAGATTTGCCAAAGATGTAAACAACAATGGCCGCTCGAAATTGAATAAAATTGATAAAAAAGAGTTTTTATTAAGTAAATATGTTAGTTTTCGTCTAAATCTCCGAGCTAACTAGACGAAAACAAGTAAGTAATGTTTGTTTTCGTCTAAATCTCCGAGCTAACTAGACAAAAATAAACATTATTTAAAATAAATACTCTTGTATATCGATTTTATTCCATTTCGAACGGCCATTGTTGTTTACATCTTTGGCAAATCTGCCGCGGTCGGACCTTATATTATCTATGTCTAGGAGCTCATTGTAGTTCCACGCAATTATTTATAGTGTGCTACTCATTATTGATTAATAAACAGCTGTTTTGGTGCTGGATTCTTGCGTCTCTAATATTTCGTTAAATGTTGTAATACACTTCAAGATCTGATAAATATTATCTTCTAGATTCGAAGGTCGTGTGCCTTGTTTTGCAGCTTGCACATAGGATTGCTTTTGGTTGCTTGAAAAGGTCTTGCAGTTGACTGAACAATTTCTTTTCGTGGCTGTTTATCAGGGTTTCTTGTGGAAGGAGACCGTCGGGTAGTTGGCACAGCAAGATTCTTTTTCATATTTTGATTTTTCATAATTTTCATCTCTTTGGCTACTTAATACCCTCTGTAGTTGGCTGGGTGTGGTGTGGTATACTGTAGTGGACGCAATTTCGCTTCCTTTTCGGAAATGTAGTACAGCTGTAGAATGCTAGTCAGTATATTTTACACACCTTGGCTCTTCTCTGCAGTATTTATAAGTATGTCCATACGGACATACGTAAGAGATTATGCCTGACATCTCTTACATTGAGGAATGTGTTTCGAATTTTTGAGAGGGTGTTTGTTGTATGTTTCAATTTTACACCCTAAAATGTGCTTAATGCCATAGATTTTGTTGACATCTTTTACGTTATTAAATGATAAGGTGAACATCTACTCAATCTCTTCAGCGAGTTCCTCATAGTCTGTGCACTACTCGAAATTTCGTTTTTCTGATTGAGAACATTTTTTGATCCTCGTAGCTACCAACTCCTTAGGGTCATTATTTCCTTGTCCCTTGGATATGTGTTTTGCTTCTTGGCGGCGTTGAAGTTGTCGCTAGAGGCTTTGCATTTGGACCTTCAAATCATTAACAAGAAGTTCCAGCTTTTCTCTCTCTGATTTCTTAGATCTAACTGTCATACAATAGCTTTTCCAAGTCACTTTTGATTTTTACCTTCGTTGAAACAAAAACAAAAAACGTAAAAACTTCACCTTCACAATTATTGAATTTCACTGTTTACACTATAATTAAAAACTGCAGTTCATCGCGGCGCGGTGACCTTGATAAACCGATTTCGCAACGCGGCGACGACGCGGCGACGGCGACGGTGTTATTGTGATGCGCCAATGATACACGAGTATATTATAGCTTTTGGCTTGAAGCGAATCTGGTGCAGGATGCGGGACGAAATTCGCATTCGCCGATCGTGTCAACTAACTTGGTTCGTCCGAATTCCTAATCATTGAAAGTATCGACGTGCGCAGGATTCACCTCAGTGGGGCCAGCTTATCTCTTTGGTCATATGGAAAACCTAAATTATCTTTAAAAGAAAACACACTATAACGTACAGTCAACAAACGATATAAGTATGCAGGATCGTTGGATATAGTTGAAGTTTAGTAAGAAGCCGATGGATGTTCTCGAATAAAATTTAATTTTATTAATAGCACAGCAGCTCATTTATCAAATTAAATTTTACTCGACAACATCCATCGGTTTCTTACTTAACTTCAACTATATCTGACGAGCCTGCATACTCATCTTTTTTGTTGACTGTACATGCATCAATATTAAATATAACTTTCCAGGTCTACCTTGAGAAACTCCTGTATTCGTGCAACAAATTAGATAAAGTCTACCTCTTGGTGCGACAGAAGAATGGCGAAAATGTCAACAAACGAATTGAAGAACTATTTGCAAATCCAGTAAGTTGAATTCTTAATTAAATTTAAAAATATAGTTTATGGTTTTTTTTTATAATTTATTGTTACATAGCACCACATTTACACTTCAAGGCGGAGTCGTATATGAATCTCTATCTGAACAGATTTTCCTTGCTTCAGCCAACCTGGGTCCGGAGTCTGTTTAAAGACTTCCAGGTTACCTAAAATGTTCCTAGTCTTCTAGCACTTTCTATCCTAGCAAAACCAATATGAAAAACGCAAAATATTATTAACAATGAAATGTTTTTTTATTATAATAATGATTTTGTTTTAGTTATTTGCGAGGTTGAAGAAAAGCAAACCTGATTATTTAAAGAAGGTGGTACCAGTCACAGGTGACGTGTCATTACCGAACTTAGGACTGAGCCCAAAAGACGAACAAACTTTGATTGAGAAGGTAATATTGACAACATAATAAAGTATCATTATATTAAGAAGACACTCTTTTCTTGTTAATTGTACTACTGTAATATTTATCAATCCAACAGCGACTGATCCTCCAGTACAATTTTACCATTTTAAAATGATTTATGCCCCACCCAGAAATAACGATAATATACAGGATGTCCCTGGAAGTATGGATCAAATCGAATAGGGGCGTGGGCAAGGTCATTTCCAAACTTTTTAACCCTGAGAATGTCCTGTATTCCACGCACAATGGTCCATTTGAGTGACTAAGTGCGGAAACCAAACCCATAACATAGAACATAGATGTCCTGTATTCCCGTTGTCCTCTTTAGGCCATGTCCCCGTTAAAGGGGACAAAGGGAATTTAATGTCGGTGAATTTATTTATGATTCAAAAGTTATGACCAATAATTTTGTTTTATCAATCACTTCGCATACAGCAAAGTAAAAAATCATTAAAAAAAGAACTATCAGGGTTACTAAAAAAATTTAATTGATAGCCCTGATAGCTTTTTTTGTAATGATTTTGTCCTTATTGATCCATACTTCCAGGGAAATCCTGTATATAACTAACCAAGCGTAATTATTTCTAAGTGTTGCCAATGTAGAATATTAATATCATTCAATTGCCATAATGCAAATACATTCTAAAATATGTTACAATATAAATTTGAACTTTGACAGTGTTGCCACAGTGGGTATTATAATTCGCTATTAAAATAATATTTTTTTTTAAATCAAAGAAATCACGACACTCGGCCAACCGACGACGGCGATGGCGGCGTGCTAACTCCGAAGCACGTAATAATCATGACACACATAACACCTACATTTAGAAAATTACTCTATTCTGAAAGTTGGCAACATCACAAACAAGGTCACATTAAACTAGCTAGTGAACTTGAACCTCCTTTAGATTATAGTCTATTTGTGGACCTAACCAGTTATTCCCCTGGAAGACATAATGATTTTTTTTTAATCCATAAAGTAACTATAATTATAAAACCAGTTAAAGAACTTGGTTATTTTATAACACCTTATCATAACACCAGTTCATTAATTTTAGGTGTCGGTGGTGTACCACGGGGCCGCAACGGTTAGGTTTGACGAACCGTTACCGGTAGCCATGAACATCAATTTTGAAGGCTCGCTGAGAATTCTTGAGCTCAGTCGACGTATGAAGAATATGGAGGTAATTTAAACATCTACCTATCATTGGCTGACTTAGATTCTGGGTCAAACCGTTGATGTTAAAAGAATAACCTTTTTATTATTATTAATTGTATTTTGTTGTGTTTTTGGATTTTTTGCCAAATCACTTGTTACTTTATTTCTCATTATTTCTTAGTTTCTCAATTATTTCTTTATTCTTCTTTAAATGGAAAGCTCATCGAAAAAGACCCAACTCTTTTTCGAAGAGCTTTTCATTCATTTTTCATTTCACCAAAAACCTTATAATATGCGAAAGTTACTCTGTATGTCCGTGAGTCATTCTGTTTGTCTGTTACCATGCCACGCCTTAACGGCTAAACCGATTTGGATGCAGTTTAGCAGACGAATAGACTATGACCCGAGGTGCACATCTCGTAATTTTAAGAACATTCACAGTCTGATCTCAGTCTCAATCTGTCAAAAATACCTCTAATTTTTCTAAATTTTTTTAACTAGTTTTTGGCACAAGCTGAGAAAGGTCAAACGGTAAATTCAGTCACATTATTATTTTCAGGCTTTGGTATACATATCGACGGCTTACTCTCAAACTCAAAGGAAGGTACTCCTAGAGACGGTCTACCCTCCGCCAGCCAAAGTGGAAGATGTCTACAAGTTCATTGAAGAGTATGGACACGATACTGACAAAACAAATAAGTATTTAAGTATGTATTTCATTCCAATAAATATAATATCTATGTATATCTAATACTAAAAATAACAAAATTAAATCCTAACTTAACTAAAACTATACAGAAACTAAAATATAGCGTCGAAAAATTCATCCGCATCGCTGTCGACTGGTAATGTTCCCAAGAGACTGGCGGCATTGCCACGTTGTATGGCAATGCTTAGCCTTTGGCCAAGGTAAAAGCCAGCCCTTGGGTCACGGGAAGTGTCAACCAGCCGTTTTGAAATTTAATTAATTTTAGTTTTAACATTTTTTTTTTTTTGTATAGCTTTTAATTGATTAAATAAAAGTATAAAATTTTCCAATAATATTGTTGCTTTACTTCATATACATATCAGTCTATAATGTTCCCACTGCTGGGACACAGGCATCTTCTTGATGAGAAGGAGTGGGCTGTAATCCACCACGCAGGCCCAGTGCGCGTTGGTAGATGTCAAAAGTTTTCGAATTTTTGGTTCTAGAATATCCGCCGGTCTCCTCACGATGTTTTCTTTCACCGTTTTGAGAACAGTGGTGATGAAATAATTTACAGAAAGTAAACCGCCTGTCTGGGTTCGAACCTACGACCTACAACTTGTAAGTCGCTGCCGTTACCACTGGGCCACTAAAACTCTTCACACTTCATAGTAAATAATTTTGTCCAGTACCCCGTCTGGTTGGAGGATCCCTCCTTTTCTATGGAGAATGAGTGAACTTTATACCCTGTTCCTCATATTTCTATATGTGGTGACCCCGACGTGCTAACATAAAGTTGATTACTTGACCAGTCTCAACATAATTTTTTGGGATTATTATTTTGTTACAGGTGACCATGAGAAACCCAATACTTATACGTTCACCAAGTCATTATCGGAGTCCTATATCTCGAGGAATCATGGCGATGTGCCCACAGTTATCATTAGGCCTTCTGCAGGTAATAAAAAATATATTTTAATATCTTTTTTAGAGATTTCTAGAAAGAAACGATGGATCGACTGTGTGAGTGATGATATGGTTAGAACCGACTACCGTCACCGGTTGGTGACTACCGAGTACCGAGATGACGACTTATAGAGAAGTATGGAGGAAAAAGTCATGTTCAGCCGACCCGAAATAAATTGGGATAAGGGCAGGAGAATGATCTTTTCTAGAAACGGCTTTTCCAGTTAGTGTGTATACACACGAACGACACGCGTCAACGGCAGAGGCAACTGTATCCATTGACGAGCGTCGGCGGCTACCGTCAACGCATGTCGGCGGCTGCCGTCAACGCGTGTCGGCGGCTGCCGTCAACGCGTGTCGGCGGCTGCCGTCAACGCGTGTCGGCGGCTGCCGTCAACGCGTGTCGGCGGCTGCCGTCAACGCGTGTCGGCGGCTGCCGTCAACGCGTGTCGGCGGCTGCCGTCAACGCGTGTCGGCGGCTGCCGTCAACGCGTGTCGGCGGCTGCCGTCAACGCGTGTCGGTGGCTGCCGTCAACGCGTGTCGGTGGCTGCCGTCAACGCGTGTCAGCGGCTGCAGTTGCCGCTGCCGTTGACGTATGTCGTTCGTGTGTATACACACTTAGCTTAAAAGAAAACTGAATATCCTATGTAGATACAAAAAAAAAAGAACAAAGAAACCTTTTAATTTTATCGACGCAATTGTAAAGACAAGGCTATAAACAATAGAACAGTTACACAACACAATACATTGTTTTCGTCTTTTTTAATGATGTAGTATTACAGCTGTATTTATATTCTGATGATTAAATAAGTAAGGTAGGTAGTAAGTACATAGTAATAATTAGATAAATGCATAAACGTCCAACGATAATGGTGTAAAATTGCTAAAAATAATAAAGCTGAAGAGTTTGTTTATATTTTTGTTCGTTTGAACGCGTTAATCTCTGGAACTGCAACTCTTAGTTGAAAAAATATTTTTGTATTTGATAGTTTAATTCTTGAGGAAGGTATAGCCTCTAGTCTAACACTATTTAACATATACCACGCTAGGATATTGATAATACTATCACTGTCAGAAAGAACGCTAAGTGAAAACGCAGTAATAGCGACGGGGAGTTTTATAAAATTGTGGCTGTTATTTTAGTATACGCATTGTGTATTTTATGACGGCCATGCGAACGAAGCTGCGGGCAGAAGCTAGTTATTAGAATATATCGAATAGCGACATAATATCTAGTTGTAAGTAAGCCGTCAGCAAGTCTGCGCACTCTTAAAGAAAAACAAGAAGAAATTGTTTTTGACAACTACAATAAGAACTTATTTTCTTTTCCAGTTGGACCAATAAAAGATGAACCAATAAAAGGCTGGTTGGACAATTGGTTTGGTATCACAGCCCTACTAGTTTACTCTGGCAAAGGCTGGAATCGCTTTAATCTGGGCAGCAGCGATCACGCGGTCGACATCATCCCTGTTGATTATGTTTCTAATTTGAGTATTATTGCTGGTGCTAGAGCCAAGTAAGAATAGGTATTTATTATATTTTGTAGATGTATCCCGTGGCCACGAGCTCCATGCTCAAGCGACAACCGTCTTGCGACAGCGACTGCGGAGAAAACAAATGAAAGAAGTTTTTTAGAGCGTGCCACGAGTCACCGCGACGTGACTTGCGGGGCTAACGGTCGGAAACAGGTGACGCGCGCGCGTGTCATTTGACGCAGTTTGTGAGGCTTTAAACGGGGCCCTAAGCTTTCAAATATAGGATTCTTCGACACCAGTTTCCTTGACCATCCAGCTTCCAGAACAGTCAGACAGTCTGTCCAGTCTGTCAGTCTGCAGAACCGAAACTATCGTACCCATCCCGTTTAACTAGCTACGCAGGGGCTACAAGAGTTTACCCATAAACAAGCGGAGAGCTGGTGGACCTCAACACCGGGCTGCAGGCAATCCAGGGTAACTATGCCATCCTTAGATCGCAGGCTAACCCGACGTTACTACGCCTTGACAGAAACGACTTGCGCCTGGTGATGGGGACCATCACGGGACACTGCTCGCTAAACAAATAATTCCACACAGTAGGCATAAAGGACAGTCCCCTGTGCAGGGCTTGCATGGAGGCTGAGGAAACCATTGCGCATGTGCAGTTACCGTTGAGCAGTGGTGATGAAATAAATTACACAAATTAAAGCGCGTGCCTGGGTTCAAACCTACGACACACTCCTGAATTTTAGAGTATTTACTGTAGACAGTTAATAATAAAATGATAATTCTTGTTCTAGATCAAGTAAAGTACAAGTTTTTAATAGCACCACTTCTTCAGAGAATCCTGTCATTTGGGCGGATGTTCATAAATACTTCAATCAAGAAATGGTTTCGCTGGGTTCAAGTAAGTGGTGAAATTACTTATATAAAACAGTGAAACATAAAATGAAAGATACTGAATCGACTTTTTGTCTTTTTTTTCGAGATGGATTTTTTTAATTTTCAATCAGGATAATAATTATAAGCTAACAGACTTAAACAATATTAATAATATGTAGTACATGTATATAAAAAAAGAAGGAACATAATCATATGGCATCAAACAATTTGTCCGCATTGCTGTCCACAGGAAAATTGTACCCATACAACAAACGTGATTTTTTGCCATTATTTGCTCGATATTAATAATGGTACGGAACCCTTCGTGCGCGACTCTAACTCGCTCTTGGCCGCTTTTTTATCTTTGTTCCTCTCAACCAAAGCACCTGCCATCTAATCTCTTCACTACCCTTGGTTGACTGGTAGAATGCTTAAAGCATTAAGTCCGCCTTTGTACCTTTTTGTGCGAAATGTTTAAATATATAAATAGAGGCTGGCAGCATTGCCACGTTGTATGGCGATGCTGATTCCTTGGCCAACAACTAGGCCAGTCCTCTGATCACGTCGACCAACAGACCAACCTGTTGTCTTAAATAACTCTCTGCTTCATCTTCGTCGCAGGAGTAATTAAATTAGAAACAGTGTTGGGATTTGTCATTTATTGATACTTTACGTATACCTATATCTAAAGTACGAAAACCACATATATGCAATAAATTATACGACATACTTGTCTTTTCTGACGATATGCAAAAAATTAACATAATCGGTCGCGAAAAAAATCAGCTGTTCCCTACATTTTGACGAGTTATGCAAATATACGTATACTAGCTTCTTCCCGCGACTTCGTCCGCGTGAAATTTCACCCCCCCCCCATTCACCCCCTTAGGGGATGAATTTTGAAAAATCCTTTCTTAGTGCACCCCTAGACCTCATAAGGAACGTACGTGCCAAATTTGGAATCTCTAGACCCAGCGGTTTGGGCTGTGCGTTGATATGTCAGTCAGTCAGTTCTCCTTTTATATATATAGATGTGTAGGAAACAGCAGATTTTTTTTCGCGACTGATTTCGTTCCTTTTTTGCATGTCGTCAGAAAAGGCACGACAAGTATGTGGAAAAAAAAAATAAAAATAAATAATTTATTGCATATAGCGCCCTGCCCCTGCTTCGTACGGTTTCGCAACTTGACGAAACGAAGATTTATATTCGTTTTTTTCGCAGAAATCTCGATCCTGTGGGAATATTATCGGAATAGGAAGATTCTATGTCCTAATCCAGATCATGGTATACCTAGGTGCCGAATTTAATTAAACTCCTTCAGCCGTTTTAGCGTGAAAGCGTAACAAACATACAAAAATTCAAAACTTTTCTATTATTTTAGATAAACACTCTGATCTAAATTGCCTAAACTCTTAATCATGGTGACAACCGGCTTCAAAATCCGTTGCGTAGTTTAGAAGAACAACGAAGAAAGAAGGCATGACAAATGGTCTGCAATTAAATAACTTAAAAAAATTATACCCGATTTCAAAGAATAATGATAATATTATAATATTTGTCGTGACTTCCGAAATTGTTAAATACATAAAATATTATTATTCATTGTTTCAGATGAAGTGCCATATCCGAGCATGTGTATTGTCAAATCAAAAGCAATACTACATATTGCGACATTCTTACTACAAACGACTCCTGCGCATATGGCTGACTTGTGGCTGAGAATGACGGGGAAGAAACCGAAGTAAGCAACTTTATTCGAATTAAGTTCAAATCAAACACAAATTGCTGACGTCATCCAAAAAGCAGCTAATCTCATGTAGGACCGGACTGGACACGTTTGCTGCATGTCGGATGCATTGTGGCACTGGGCATCGTGGAAGACCCAGGCGCAGATGGCGGGCGGGACGAACTTGACGCCTTTATTGGTCCATATTGACTCAGTATCGAGTTGAGTGGAAATAGGAAAGAAAGACTTACGATTTTATGACTTCCACGCGAACGAATATACCACTATTTATCTAACAATGCCATTTTAAATTACACACAACGACATTATCAAGCTACAAGTACAGTTTAGTAGCTTGATATGCTGGCGTCTGTACTATCACCCAATTCAGTCAATCAATCAAAATCAAAAGTCATTTATTCAAACTAAGCCGAGAATCAGCACTTTTCGAACGTCAAAATTACAAAAGACAGTCCCCCAAACGCCCGCCCTTCACCACTTCCTAGTGCTTTCGCTGGGAGAAGAAGTGGCGCAACAAACTCCCCAGCAGCACAGCTGTCTGTTCAGTTAGAAAATACTTGATTGTAACTGGGTGTAAATGTACGGAGAATCACTTATCTTTGTGATAATTTTTTTATTGGACCTTTCCCGGGAACCTTCTGGTTACGGAAATGTCAAAGTTCCAACTTTTTTCCGAAGAAGTTTTAAATGTTACAAACTTATTACTGTTTTAAGTGCCCTAATAACTCTTCATCATCACCAGGTACGCAAAACTAGTCGCGGCAAGCGTCAAAAATAGGAATGCCATAAATGAGGAATTCTCATCCAAGTCCTGGGTGATGAGGGCAGAGCGAGCGAGGGACCTGTTCTCCTCACTGTCCCCCGAAGATCAGCAGACGTTTCCCTGTGACCCCACCCAGATTGACTGGCAAGAATATTTCAGAGATTACTGTAAAGGTGTGCACAGGCATTTAAAGCCTAGGTTATACACGGTTAAATCATGATGAAAATTCAGATGTTTAAGTTTAGAAGTAAAGTTTTGTTTTGTAATTAGCTTTTTTTTGTTATTATTTCTAGCCTGCACTGTCTCACTCCTGGGCAGAGGCCTCCCTCCACTCCTTCCATCTTTCGCGAGCCCACGCGTCCTCCTTCCAGATTTGACGGAACCTATCCAGCTCGTCCCGCCATCTCCTACGTGATCTGCCGCGACCCCGCCTCACTGTCACACCAATTCTGCGCTATTTGGGCCCACAGTTTGTCCGGCATGCGGCAGACATGTCCTGCCCAGTTAGATTTTATTTTATACATATTATACAGGGTGAATTTGTACAGGATGGATGGTCTAGTAAGGGCCTCAATCCATCATACATCATAGGATTACCCTGGCGCTTTCGCCTCTTACGTTACCTACCCATTCACCTGTCCCCTGTGCAGGGCTTGCATGGAGGCTGAGGAAACCGTTGCGCATGTGCTCTTTGAGTGCACAGGCGTCACCCAGATTAGGTCAGAAACCCTCGGGACACCCAGATCTTCTCAACAGGCCAGGAGACGTAATTAACTTCTGAAGGGAGGTGGGCTAGTTGGAATAACCACTGACGGCCACCATGGCCCACGCACAATGGTCCACTTGAAGGACTAAGTGCGGAAACCAAACCCATAACATAGAACATAGATAGTTATTAGTAGCTGGTTTATTACTCAGCAGGGTATTGACTATTGTTATAAACAGAAAACATTATTAGTAATTTAATTACAAAATTAATTTAAAAAATTCAAATAAACTACAGCAACTTAGGTTAATAGGGCAAGTTGGGTTAATAGGGACCTATTAGTTCAACTAGGTTTCAGACTGGCTAAAGTAGACTCAACTTTTACGGGGCACTGTTTAAAATGTTATAATAAAATACCTCCCTACATTCTTCAACTGAATGAGACAAAATTCAAGTCTTGTATAAAACCTATTATTACAAGTTAGGGATTTTTTTTTTTGTTGATGGGATGTCATCAAATGACCCCTCCCGCTCTGGGTGGAGCGGAAGGGAGTGTCAGAATCTTACGGACTAAAACCCACCCGTGTTCCTTCCTTAGCCCTTTATGTTCCGGGGTAGCGGTAACCCTTTCGGACAATCCCGCTACCCCGGCAGGCTTCGGCCCTAACGGGCCGCTTCCTTTATGCTGACATATTTTTGAGGCGCGCGTGGAACACATACGCGCCGTCCGGCAAAGGCCTGGTCCTAATCGGACGGTGAGCTACCCATTACTCTTCGTCCGCAGGCCCGCGCCTACGGCGGCCGGGAGTCGTCACGCGGCTCCCGACGCCCGGAGCGTCTCCCGCGGCGGCTGGAACGTGAGGCTCTCTCCCTCAGCCTTCCCGCCACCTCCTTCACTAGCATGACTGCTTCGCAGAAGGAGTTGACGGCCTCCCACTCCCTCTCACTCCGGACCATGGTTTGAACCAGGGCCAGACGCGTGAGGTCGCCGCCGCTGCCAATCGCCTCTACGAGGACACAGCGGTGCTCCACTGCCTGGGTTCGATTCCTAGGTCGGACAACCTACTAGTATTTGATTTGACGTGAAAACGTCTTCTCGCTCGAAGAAAAATTCGGTAAAAATCGCGGTGGTAAATTCAAGTTGATTGAGCCAGGAATTTTTATCAGCGAAGTTAGGGTATATTACATTGCTGATAAAAATGCCTGGCTCAATGTTGGTCCTGCTCCACAACCACAACTAATTGATTAATACTTGAAAATACTGTTGGAGCTGCTGAAGATTGTAAGACTATCTTTGCATTGTATAAACCCAATTTCCTTTGTATTGTATAACTGCATAGCGCAGATGTGAGTTCTATGTACTCTATAGCTACCATTTACCGGGTAATCATTTTATGTCTTTCATTGACTTGAATGTGCCCTGGCGGCTGATAGTATGTCATGCTCACACAAATGTCTCACTTACGGTGGCGTGTGTGTTGGATCATTCAGCTCCCTTCAAAATGGTTGAGCTGAATGGTGCGGATCTATGCGTCATGTTCGTAAACGGGCTCCGTCAGTTGGGGCTGGTCATCACTTAGCTGCCTCAGCTTATTTTTAATTATTTTATTTTTGGATTGTTGGTTTGTTGCTATTTGCTGTACTCTGGACGCTTTTTGCGTACGTCTTTTTTTTACATCGTTCTCCCATAAATATTATTTCAACATTAATGATATAACTAATATTTTTGTAAAAATATAATTTAAAAGAGTGTCCATGGAGTTTCTTGCCCGTTCTTCTCCATAGGTACCTACGGTTTGGAATAGGCATCTAGCTTCATATTTTCTGACTGACCGACTTCTTGACAATTATTCAAAAGTGCCTGTTAATGGTTTAATTGAAATAAATGCTTTGAGTTTAAGCATAAAAGATAATTATTTTTATTAAATAATTTCACCTGTCAATCTCAGGCTAATAGAAAGAGACAAAAAAGTGTACAAAATGTATTCGTTAAAATTTATCAAAATCAATTTACTTTGAGGAGGCGAAAGCTTTGTATTTAATTAAATTGGAAATGTCGAGACTAAATCAATTTCGTGTTTTTCCCTAGAGCAAATTTTGAGGGTTTTGTTAACATCTGTTACGGTTCCAATTATAACTTCCGTATTCAGTGTTGCGAGCAGCAGTGGCCCCCAGTGGTAACGACCACGACCGACGCGGCGGTGGTGGAAAATATCGTGAGGAAACCGCCATGTCCTAGAACCAAAACATTCGAGGACACATGTCATCCACCAACTAGCATTGGGCCTGCGTGGTGGACTACGGCCCACTCTCTTTCATCAAGAGGAGGCCTGTGTCCCAGCAGTGGGAACATGGTAGGCTGACTATGCTAACAAGACATTTAGTAACAGTGACGTCACAAAAAATACCTAAACAAGTCCCGCTGCGTCTAAGAGCGAGTTAGTTGTAACTTAAGCAGGCAAATGTTATTGTCTTCTGTACCTCAGTGAGCGGCTTATCTATATGTTATAATTGATTCCTTTTATATACACACAAGAGTTACCTAGTATTTTTCTTGGACGTAGTATAAATAATTTTATTGAGAAGAGATGCACTTCACTTTTGATACATTTTGTGTTTAGACGTTTCACTTCGAGTGATGGATGCCGAATAAAAGACACAAATGAACAAAAAGTGGAATATCGGAAAATGCAATTGTTACGAATCAAACATAATAACATAATCAGCCTATAATGTTTCCACTGCTGGGACACAGGCCTCCTCTTGGTGAGAGGGAGTGGGCCGTAATCCACCACGCCGGCCCAGTGCGGGTTGGCAGATGTCACATGTCTTCGAATTTTTGGTTCCAGGACATGCCGGTTTCCTCACGATGTTTTCCTTCACCGTTTTGAGAGCAGTGGTGATGAAATAATTTACACAAAGTAAAGCGCCTGTCTGGGTTCGAACCTACGACCTACAACTCGTAAGTTGCGGCCATTACCGCTTGGCCACCACTGCTCTTACGAATCAAAAACAGGAAAATATAAATTTTTGTTCGTCATGTTCCAGATTTTTTTTTTTTTTTTAAATAAGCCAAAGACGAACAGAAAACATGTGACATTTGCCAACCCGCACTGGGCCCGCGTGGTGGATTACGGCCCACTCCCTTTCACTGAGAGGAGGCCTGCATCCCAGCAGTGGGAGCAATATAGGCTGATTATGTTATTATGTATTATTATACCAAAAAAATTATACCAAAATAGTTATGCCAGAGTATATTAGAAAAAAAAATTATGCGGAAAGAAGGGATCCCAAGATATTACATCCTTTCCCCCCTCCCCTTCTTTTATTTTATTCCTTCTTTTATTTGATTATTGTTGAATTCACCATCACGCCTGCATCCCCCGAAGGGTTAGAAAACATTTAAGTACCTCTAAAGTACACAAACCACATGTCGCCAGTTATGTTTAACTACCATGTATGTAATAGGAATCGATCCTATTGCCATCAACTAGACACAAATCCAGACTCCGGGCTGCTACTGAGAAAATCCATTTGAAAACCCAATAACACTGTGCGCAACCTGGGAATCGAACCCGGGACCTCATGACCCCTTTCCTGCCTTTCCTGCGACCAACAGGGAAGAGGGGTTAAATTGCAAAATATGTGACATCGACACACTAAGTCTGACGATTTATTAATGATCGATGGTCTGACGTCATATATTTTGCCATTTTTTCAAGATTCTCCGGAGGGCTGTGTTACTTTGGATTCCTACATGTGACCTTACGAACCTCGAAGCACGAACTCTTCTCCATCCTTATCACAAGACGTCACACTTTTTGAGGAGGGAGCTCCCCCTTAAAATGTGACGTAATTTATATATGGCCCCATAATATGTAGCTATGTATTATGAATTTCTTCGAAAACGTATTATTTACGGTCATCATCTTTTGAAAGGTTATTGCAGTGGTCGTCATGAGGCCAATTTTCAGCAGAAAAGTGTGAATATTACTGTGAGTGAGAATATTACTTAATAAAAATCTAAAATTCACTGACACACAACGCAAAGCCTAGTCTAGAAGCATGAAATTTTGCACAAAAGTTCCCATATTATGTATCATGAAAATTAGCACTAAGGCAGGCCCCCTTAAATATTAGTATAAAAAATACCTTCTCCGTTCCTTATCTTCCACTCTACCTTATCCACGAAATTCCAGGTTTACTAAATCCTAGTAAAATGTATTACTTAATGTAGGCAGGGAACCCTGAATTAAATTCAAACCATTAGGGAGGCTACGCCCACGTGCCTACATAATATTAACAATATGGATTTATCATTCTGAAGGTGACCTTTGTAAACAAGGTATAACTGTGGGTAGGGAACTAGTAAGTACAATATGTTGATCTCGTGAAGCGACTCGCGCCTTACTTATATTAACCAGGTGTACAAACGCATGTGAATGTGTGCGTGAAGACGAGGTAGCGTCAGCATATAACACACGCACACAGATTTCCGACTTCGCCCGTGTCTCAAACGTTACCAAGAGCTCTTTCCTATACTTACACACATATGCAGAGCGTCTTTTTACACCTGAAGAAACGCATTTTTAAAAACAAACTTTTATTAAATTAAATCACACCCATCCATCCATACTAACATTATAAATGCGAAAGTGTGTCTGTCTGTCTGTTACCTCTTCACGCTTAAACCGCTGAACTGATTTAGATGAAATTTGGTATGGAGATAGTTTGAGTCCCGAGAAAGGACCTAGGATAGTTTTTATCCCGATATTCCCACGGAATCGACACTTATGCGGGTGAAACTGCGGAGCGTTGCTAGTATGATATACCTAAAAGCTTGTCGCGAGCTTTACTTGTGTGGCGGTTTAATGCTATAATGGCGAAAAACCAGACATAGACCAGTATCTTGCAGAAACGTACAATACGGCCGATGAGAGCATGCGTCTTTGACACCTGCTAGTTTTATACAAACGAATACGTGTGCATTGTGCACAAATTACGGGTATGTGTATTCTTGCCTTCACACCCATAGAATCGGAATAGATCGTAATGCCTTCCACTTTAATAGTTTAATCGCTCCATCCCGGCGCGGGCCCATAGCGGCTCATTACAATAGAAAATCAATTGTGTCTCACTAGCGGTGATTAAGCGATTCACCTAGTAAGATATAAGATTTCAAAGAAAGGAAAACATTTACGCCGAAAGCCATTTTGTCTATGATCAAACTTCATGTCAATGTCATTGGTTGCGTACATTTATTTTGGCAAATGGCCAACCAATCACAACACTCCACATGAGATCAGATTCCCAAATATATAAACACTAAATACCATTGAAATATAAAAGAAGGGCTTGTGGCTAAGTAATAACAGCCGCACGGACCGATCGATCAGGTTAAGCTATGCTTGCCGCGGTGGGTCCGCGGATGGGTGACCATCTTTACTTATCAAGACCCCTCCGCGCCACGGAAAGCATGTTAAGCCCTTGGTCCCGGCTATCATTCGTGGATCTTTGACAGTCGTTACGGGTAATCAGAAGCTCGAAAGTCTGACAACCAGCCTTATCAAGGGATATTGTATTACCCAGAAACTGGGTTGTGTGTGGAGGTCAGATAGGCAGTTGCTCCTTGTAAAATACTGGTATTCAACTGCATCCGGTTAGACTGGATGCCGACCCCAACATAGCTAAGAAAAGGCTCAGATTGATTGACCACCAAAATATAAAAAAAAAACTTATGTTCACAGTTTTAGAATCGCACGTAACTCAAAAAATCTAAACGACCTTTTGATGTGTCGATTCAGATGTTATTACTTTGACATCCTGATTAATGTTGCCATAAATCATGTTACGCTATTTAGAGCAATGTGTTGCCAGCTTGAAATATATTGAAATAGGCGCCGATGAAAAACTAATAATGGAAAAAAGTAGAGTGATATAAAATGTGATGGACAAAAAATTGGTCTCTTTTTATTAAATTCAGAGTAACTTGTGAAGTTACTTATATTTTTAAGTAAATAAAGTCAACGATTATAGCCAGTTTTAACACACACATAATATGTACTGTAAGTGCTTTATTTCCAGAAAGATAAATAAGTATATATGTCGTTTTGTATTGTTTTAATAGGATTCGGACGAAAATTAGGATCGTAAATTGTATATCAGAGAATTCCTTTTCGGTGCGCAGCCCAGTTGATGAATGTCACACGGTTAATGTAGTATAGTGTGTGTAGTTTAGTTACTGTTAGCCTGCATCATCCCACAGCAGGGCAAAGGCCTCTCCCTATGACTTCCAGTTCTTTCGATCCAGGGCTAAAGTGGACTACTGGTCGTTTGTTTTGTCCAGCTTTAGATATAACTCACTTTTGGGAAAAATACATTTACGTCGATGTTTCTCCAAGTGAGCGAATTATAATAAAATCGAACCGAATACGGTTCGATTTGTCAAAAATTTAAATCATTGTTCAGACATAAATGTATATTGTTATATATTGTACGAATGAAGCTGATAGTAATACGCGTTGCGGTAATGAAACCATAGCGAAATCTAATTCGACGCCAACGCCATCTATCGAGCTAGGGGACAACTATATTTTTCAACGGACTTTATTTGCGCGATGTTTTTGTGAGGTTTTTGAACGAAAGTCATTACCATGAATTATAAAATATATTTTAACACGCTTTTTAGAAATGGTAAAAAGGAACCTTTATGGTGTGACTCAGTCTTTCTGTCTGTCCGTCTGTCACGGCTGGATATCTCAAGAACTAGGTACTAATGCTATCAACTTGAAATTCGGAATAGTTTTAGGTGACAATTGCCCAACTATTTTGAAAATAAGAAAGAAACAAATATATATATATATATGTTTTTTGCAACAGGGACTGAAACGGGGTCTTAAAAATTCGAAGTGAGGCTACTAGGGCATGTGGAGTATCATATGAAAGAGCGCTGTTCGCACAATCTCAATTTTTTTTTATTTTTTAGGCCGTGTAGTTTTCGAATAGTGATGAAAATTAAAAAAAAAAACACCGCCCCCCCCATCTCCGAAGTTTGCATAGAGAAAAATCTGAAATTATTCTATGTGATAGAACTTTATGTAAAGATTACAGGAAAAATAAAAGCTAAGGTAGACTGGTAGAAAATGCCCAAAGCATTAAGTCCGCCTTTGTACAGTTTTTACTTGTGCATAAAGTTTATATAAATAAATAATAGCTTTAAAAAAAGTTTTGGTCATTGTATCTACTATGCTTATAACTCAAAAAAAAAAAAATAACCCAACTGCCCCAGACGGACCGTAACTTTTTTCTTATTATTTTCCGTGCCTACTCCATTGTCCCACCTCAATCTTTTACTTTTATATGTTTCATGCGCGTGCAAGCATCATAACTCTTCTGGTTCCTCCCACATTCACACGTAAAGCTACTTTCAGTGGTTCGTTGAATTTTTATGTTACTACCGAGAACCGAATGAATTATTTTGTGTGTGGGTTCTGCATTTTTATAAAAGTTACAAGGGAGCTTCGCAAGTAGAAAATATTAAATCATTTTTTCTTGCAAAAGTGGAAAGTTTGCAAAGCACAACTTCTATTCGCGCTCTTTGTTTCACACAAAGAAGAAGGATCAAAATTAACAAAATTAAGAAAAGTATCTAAAAAATATATAAAAAATATATAAAAACGAGTTATGCAGGTTGAAATTGAAAACATGCGACAAATCGAAATGGGAGATTGTACTCATCATTATGAACAACTTTTACTATGGGACCAATCCTGAAATCGTAAAAAAAAAATCAGCTGTTCCCTACATTTATTTAAAAAAAGTAAATTATTTTTATAAGAGTTACTGTGGAGTTTGTTTTCGACTCGTCACCATAGGAAACGACCTACTGAAACTGTGCACTTAGTTTCTGACGTTTCATAAGTACCTACCCATGTTTTTATGTGAAATAAATATAATAGATAATTATTTGATTGTGTATAAGTCTTCCAGAGGAAATACGCCGTCTCGTGTAGAAATTAAATGCTATTTAATGCATTTAAAATCCTCATTGTACAGACGCCAGCACATCAAGTTACTCATCATCTGCCTAGCCTTTTCCCAACTATGTTGGGGTCGGCTGCCAGTCTAACCGGATGCAGCTGAATATCAGTATTTTACATGGAGCGACTGCCTATCTGACCTCCACAACCCAGTTACTGGGTAATACGATACCCCTTGGTAAGACTGGTTGTCAGACTTTCGGGCTTCTGACTACCCGTAACGACTGTCAAAGATCCACGAATGACAGCCGGGACCAACGGCTTAACGTGCTTTCCGAGGCACGGAGGGGTCTCAGTATGTAAAGATGGTCACCCATCCACAGACCAACCGCGGCAAGCGTAGCTTAACCTGATCGATCGACCTGTGCGGCTGTTATTATTTAGCCACGGACCCCTTCCAGCACATCAAGTTACTCCAATCTGTAATTTTTTTTAATTAGATTTTCAACTTTATCGCTAAGGCATAAGGTTCAAGGTTGATTGGGAAAATCTGACAGTTTCGGGTAGATTGATGTGCTGGCGTCTGTAAATACAAACTTGCAATATTTTCCTTGACTAACAGACACGAACAACATACACAACATTTTCACATTTCTGAAGGTCGAACAAAATTAAAGGTACCTTTTTACGGTAGCCAGTTAAAAGGTTTACCAAGACCACAGCCTCCGAAAAGCTAAGTGATGAGTACCATCGTTTCCCATTTGCATGGTAATCACTAGGTCTTGTCAGTAAAGGCTCAACGAACAATTTACACCTAAATCATTCCATCTGAAACTCCCTTAGCGGTGGCGAAAACTGTTTCTATATTCTCCTTGTAGGTACAGACGCCAGCACATCAAGCTACCCGAAACTGTCAAATTTTCCCAATCAACTTTGAACCTAATTAGCTTTAGCTATAAAGTTGAAAATCTATTAAAGAATTTTGACAGATTGTAGTAGCTTGATGTGCTGGCGTCTGTACATTATGTGGTAATCGTGAATATAAAGCAAAGCGAGGATATTTTATCTATACAAATAAGTAAAACTGATGTGTCTCTTTGTAATGTAAAAATTAAAGCTTTTTACTAAGTACATATAAATGTAACGTAATAATAATTTAATGAGCAAAGTTCAAACTTATGTTTCAAATTAATATTATTTCAAGTTACACAAATACATATAAACTTTATTTGAATGGTGATTAAGTTGATTTCAGAGTGATTGGCACTGTTGAAAAAGTTGTAGCGCAAAATCAACTTTATGTTGTAGGACTTAAAGTTATTTTTTCATAAACTCATATTTGCTTACATTTTTGGCAAATAAATCGATAATGCAGATTAGATTACTGATTATATTGAAATTAACATCGAACGACGCATGTGATGGATGCTTACTAAAAAAAAAACCAAAGTTCTCGCATTGGTTATGTCGAACATATTTAAATTAATTTTGCTCATTTTAGCACAGAAAAGTATAAAAGTAATAATTTGACAGCGAGCTTTTCATTTTACCAAAATAATTTTAATCGAAAGTTCTTATCAGATACCCCGTTGGATAGGTCGGACAAAAATATATTAACTAGCTTCTTCTGCCCGTGACTTCCTTCGCGTTGAAGTCGTAAGATACACAAATATATTAATATAACAGCCATGTTTTTATAAAACTCTCTCAGCCCCCGACCCATCGCGGCGCATCGCATCGCCCGCCCGAACTATTGCTTTTACTACTTTTTCGCTTAGCGTTCATTCTGACTTTTTTCTTTTTGTTTGGCTCCTAAGTATCGTAATATGGTATACTAGCTGCACCCCGCGGTTTCACCCGCGTAAATATCGATGCCGTGCAAATATCAGGATAAAAAGCCTATATGTTAATCCAGGGTGTATCAGAGATTAGCATAGCATAATCAGCCTCTATTGTTCCCACTGCAGGAACACACGCATCTCTGTGAGAGGCACATGTCTTCAAATTTTTAGTTCTAGGACATACCGGTTTCCTCACGATGTTTTCCTTCACCGTTTTGAGAGCAGTGTTGATAGTGGTTTACTTAAAGTAAAGCGGCTGTCTGGGTTCGAACCTACGACATACAACCCGTAATTCGCAGCTTTTACCACTGGGCCACCGCTGCCGCTGCTCTCAGAGATGACCGCACTCAAACAAACAAACTCTTCAGTTTTACTATATGTATAAGTAGCTAAAATTCAAACGCTGGACTGAAATACTGAGTCAATGTAAATCAGACTGAGATAGCAATAGTGTTCTCAACATTAATCTCTTTAAACGTCCTATACAATTGTTTGAACAAGCACGAACGATTCAAGTTATTAAGCTGACGTCTGCATGTGAAATGTGATTTTTCATCAAAATGCAAACGTTTCTGCATGAATGCTTTTGGAGAAATTACTTACTTACATTCCTGTTACGCGATGTAATAAGTTTTGCACAATGTTTTTATATAATATGTCTGTTTTGAGGCGTTTGTGGCTAAGTAATTACAGCAAGGGTCGGTCGATCAGGTTAAGCTATATTTGCCGCGCTTTACAAACCACTGAGGGGTCTTGGTATTTCAAGGTGGTCCAACCAGATCTCGCCGTGCCTCAGAAAACACGTTAAGCGGTTGGTCCCGGCTGTCATTCGTGGATCTTTGACAGTCCTTACGGGTCGTCAGAAGCCCGAAAGTCTGACAACCATGCCTTACCAAGGGGTACCGTATTACCCAGTAACTGGTTGTGGAGGTCATAAAGGCAGTCACTCCATGTAAAATGCTGGTATTCAGCTGAATCCGGTTAGACTGGAAGCCGACCCCAACATAGTAGGGGAAAGGCTAGGCAGATGATGAATGAGCTGGCTTGTACAGCCATAGAAATTTCTTGTTAAGCAAATTGAGACCCACCGCTGAATTTCTGTGTTACAACCATTACTTAAAACTATCAAAGATTCACAGTTGTGATTTGAAAAATGTACGAACAATATTTAAGTTGGTATTAAATTTGCTTAACAATTATTTTCCTTGACTGTACATAACATTCACGTATGCACGGTACATTCTGGGAAGAAGTACAAACTTATCTGACTAGCGTTGTGCTAAAGATCGGCTATTATTTCTAAATAACCCAACAGAATAATAATATAATATTATAGTTTATGCGAAATATAGTTTTTTTTTTGTTGTATTGTTTGCTTTTATTTTCTTCAATATGTATACGCCGTCACGGCAAAACATAGCGCCCATATTATTAACCTAAGACCTTTATGTAAATACCTATGTTTCACAAATAAATATTCTGATTCTGAACATGCAGTGATTTTAAGTCACCAAAACTTATTATTCGCCGGCGCGCAAAGAAACACAAAACAAGAGAAGATCATTATGACGAATACTTCTCTAATTTCCATTGAAAAGCTAACGATCGGCTATTATTTCTAAATAACTCAACAAGTTATACTTTTAACAAAACGTTTCCAACAAATGCTACAACATAAGAACTCCACGACCTATTTATTTGTTCCCGAAACTCATTCAAATATTTACGCCAAAAACAAAAGTTTTACAAAATTCAACTTGTAAAGGAAGCTACATCCACTCAGTTCATTAAAAAAATCATTAAAATTTGAATAATAAACAATTGCAGTATCTGATTTCAACGTGAATTGTTAATAAATTCAGAAATTAAATAACGTACTGTTTTTATGAGAATGATTGGCTTTAACATTTCAATTTTACACGTTTATTTTATGTAGGTATATGTCACAGCCAACTGGTTTAATTAGCCGTTTAGTTAACCGCCTAGCCTTTTAACAAAACGGCGGCCGTTCAACGAACGGCCTGAATGAGATTCAATATTATAGTTTAGTTTAGAACTGTAACCAATCACGCGAGAGCTGAATTGGTCGCAGTAACTAAGCCAGGACACCCCGACTAAATTGATTAGGTTAGAACTGTGATCAACCGCGTGCGAGCAAAGAGAGCGAAGCAAGGCGATCACTACTTCCAAAGGCTAGGCGGTTTACTAAAGGGCTAATTTAACCAGTTGGCTGCGACATATAGATAACTAACTATTTACACAAGGTAGAATAATATAAAGAAGTACTTGTCCGCATCGCTGTCATCCGGAAACGTGCCCAGAAGACTGGCAGCATTGCCACGTTGAATGGCAATGCTAATTCTGTTTCCAAAAAACGACCCAGACCTCTCTCGGTCACGTAAAGTGTCGACCAGCCGGCAAAGGAGATACGCACTCCTGGCCTCACGCCCCGAGGGTGTCGACCAAACAGCTCAAATCTGTAATTGCCCATAAGGTTATATTTGTATTTGGGCCGCTTGAGGGTCTCAGTGGCAATCAATGTCTCAATCTTTAACATTTATTTGTTCAACATTGGTTTTTGTACTCAGAAGATTATTTTACAAATCTATGATCGTAGGAGGATCGTCCGTGTTAGTAGAAATCATGTAATACGGTTTCATGTGGAAAACAAACAATTTTATTTCTTACTGCGAAACCTCTAAACCGGATGCTCTTATTTGAAATTAAAACCAATAAACTTGTTTCATAAGATGCCTGTAGACACAGATAATACAATACTCTGTAGTTATTCCCTGGGGTCTACCACCACCTCTTATAGCAGTATAATTTTAATCTTACTTCAGTGTGGGGAAGCTTCTGTAAAATTCCTGAAGGAAATTCGTAAAAAAAATTACAGGACCAAAAAAAATATGTTCACATTTATTTATAAAACATTCATACTTAAATTAATCGGCATTTTTAAATATGGTGGATCAGCAATATGTGAAATATCACTTTCACAATGACATTTGATTGACGTGTCTATGTACTATCTGCGATAAAAAAAAACACACGAATTCTGAAAACACTTGGGTTTCGTTATAATAATAAAATAAAATTTAAGTCTCCGAAACACATCAATTTCAACACGCGCAAACATAAGATTCAAAGACAACTGACAAAGTCAATGAAAGACGAAAGACTTTTCAAAACTGTCAAAGTCGTCAAACGTCATGTCAAACACAAATGTCATGGCTGCCCTAAAAAAAGAGGTTAACTTGTTAGAAAACTTCCCAAATGATAATTTTTGTACGCCGGTACCCTACTTCAAATTAATTTGTTTGTATTTTTATGAAAATCCCATATATTTTTCCTATTTATCTATGTAGTGTACGTACACTAATAGATAAATACCACTATTTAAATAAAAGTGGTAGCCGAAAATCGAACATCTCCTATCCAAACTCTTAACACTTTGCAAATTTTGAAATTTCAGAATAAGAAAACGTTGATTCTGAATGCATGTTTTTTTTTTATTAAGATTCATGTTTTTTGTTTATTTTTTTACATTTAGCGTACCGACGCATAAAGGCCTATTCCGGTATTTAAAAACGTTCAAAATCTAGTTGCAATTGCAATCCCATTTCCACGCCAATCAAAGACAAATACTTGTCAAAAATGTAGCTATATTAGAGATATTTTTGACAGATTTAGTATCAGGATAAATAGCGAAAATTCTTAACGATACGGAAATGACCCCTGTGTGTAACAGGTAATTATTGTCAATGGCTTTGAAGCGTTACAGAACTCACTGAACTTTAACAATAAGATGTGATTCAGCGTCACCCCTAAAGTCACCTTTAATTACACTTTGGAAGAAACGGCGTAACTTATTCCCATATTCCCTATTGATACCATTCGGTTTATTTATTTGTTAGAGACTTTATCCCAACTACATTCGGGAGGAACTACCGGGTATCGTTCACCTCAGTCGATTCGTAGACCTCGTAGCGGACGATCGCTACGCCAGCCTACGCGCTACGTGCTACGCGAAAACTTTCGAGTCTTGATGGAATTTTCAAAGATTTCAAATTATGAGTATTAATATGTGTTTGTGAGTTTATTTTACGATAATTATTATCAAAGTAATATAAATAATTTTAATAAGGGTATGTGATTTTTTTTTATTGAAACAATATGTAGGTAGCAGTTACTTTTACGTATGGTTTTGAGTGATTCTGTTTTACTGAATAACTTCTAACATGTTTAACATGAAACCTGAATACTTTTGAGCAGTTATTTTGAATAAAATGTGAATTTAAAGTGTTTATAAAATGACTGAAACTGTGTGATCTGTTTTTACTATAGGAGGAATGGTAAGTAATTTATATTAATTTTAATTCGTCGCGAATGTATGGCTGAAAAATAAATCGTGTCGAATTTTACAGGAAATCGTATTGAACGTTTTTAAAGACTATAGTTTTGTTATCATTTTAATTCTAAAAATACGTTTAAAGATGCTGATAATAACTATTTATTTATCTTTTTATCGTTAAGATTATTATATTGTGCTTTCGATTCAAAAATGTTAAGAAGATTATTCAGTCACCATGAAATTAAAACTCTTAAGTCCTTCAATCTCCTTTATCTTTAAACTGTGAGAGTATTATACAACTGGGTCATCATTTAATTACAGATTTAATCTTAATTATAAGCACGAATATTTTAACAAATCCATTCCAGCCAGTTTGTTACTTAGTCGAAACGTCTCTAAGAAAACTTACGAATTAAAGTTTTTTTTTTTAATATCAATCCTAACTTCTTTAACAATATAATATTTACATAATATGCATATAAATTAATAGACTTAGGGCTGATTAATTTCAATCGAAATATACTTTTTATTTGTGGAATAAAATTGACGTTTGACAGATTTTTTAAAGAAGAACTGTCATAAATTCAAAATTATTCATCGGATAAAATTATCTGGCGTTAGAAAAAACAGCCCTTAAAATAATAATTTCCACATGCATATATACAACAAAACAACGGGAAAAGAATCACAGGGCCGGAATCTTAAAATTCGTCCGCATCGCTGTCAACAGGAAAAGTGCCCAAAAGGCTAGCAGCGTTGCCACGTTGTATGGCAATGCTAATTCTTTGGGCGAAAAATAGGTCATGATTCTCCAATTACCATATCTCAATTATTTAGGGTCAGCGCAACATGTAAAGACGCCAGCACATCAAGCTACTACAATCTGTCAAATTTCTTTAATAGATTTTTAAATTTATCGCCAATGCATAAGGTTCAAAGTTGATTGGGAAAATTTGACAATTTCGGGTAGCCTGATGTACTAGCGTCTGTACATTTCTACTATACCTTTTCTCTATTATTCGTCATCATAATCATCCCCTTTCTAGCCATATCTTAAAAAGTCTTTCCCAGCCACCATCTTTAGTTCTTCGGTCCATCTAGCTGAAGGGTATCCCGCACTACGCAATATCCACTCCAGGGCTCGTCTTCTCCACCGTCCATCTATCTGTCCTTCGACAAACATGTCCAGCCCACCGCCAATTCAGTTTGCTTATTCTGCAAGCTATGTCCAATGATTAAAATGTCATTGTTTCGTATGCTATACTAGTCACACTGCTAATGTAGAATCTATTAGAATGTTCGTAGGTTAACAACAACGACCAGTCAGTTATAGAAATCGATCTCTGATCTTCAATAGAACCAGTCTATCTTTAGCACATGATGACGACTACTTAGTTTTAACCTTTAAAATCTCAATATAGCTCTAAATAATTCTCAATAGAAATGCCAAAGAGAATTCTTAATTATAGCCGACAAATGTCAGAGATTAACAGTGCATCTTAATGATGGAGGCTGGTGAGCTTCGACTGTGTGGAATTAATATACGTCACGCTTGTTTGGATTTAAAGGGATAGACAGATAATGAGGTGGGTATTGTAAGGAGAATGTTAAACGGTTCGGATATCTATGGTTCACCCAAATTGATTTAGTTTTATTGATAGGTGGAGAAATTGACGATGGTGGAGGATTCACAGCATAATCAGTCTATAATGTTCCCACTGCTGGGACACAGGCCTCCTCTCTTAGATAGGAAAGTGGGCTGTTATCTACCACGCGAGCTTCGGGTTGGTAGATGTCACATGTCTTCGAAGTTTTGGTTCTAGAATATGCCGATTTTCTCCCGATGTTTTCCTTCACCGTTTCGAAAGCAGTGGTGATGAAATTATTTACACAAAGTAAAGCGCCTGCCTGGGTTCGAACCGAGTCTTTGAGTGCAAAGTATACATGCAACGGAACATGTTTGCTATTACATCAAACCACTTACTTGTTGCAAACAGCTTGATACTTACATTAACATTTATGTATAGACACCAGCACATCAAGCTACCCGAAACTGTAAAATTTTCGCAATCAACTTTGAACCTTATGCTTTAGCGATAAAGTTGATAATCTATTAAAGAAATTTGACAGATTGTAGTAGCTTGATGTGCTGGCGTCTGGACTTCCGAAATAGTAACATTCCATTTCGACTCCATTCACCCTTTATACCCTGCATTTGTCCAAAAGGTATAAAAGATATCCGGTATAATAATGTTATTTGTTATCATTTAACTGTGCTTTTGGTTGTTATGCTATGTTTTTGTGTGCACTGAATAAATATTTTATTGATAATTCTTAACACAATGGTTACCTGAAGATGGACGGCGCCGCCCGCGCCGCGCCGAGGCCGGCCCAGAAAGACATTGCGAAACGATCTGGACGCGTACCACGAGGACTGGTTTGAAAAGAGTTCCTGGAAGGATTTGGGGAGGTCTTTGCCCAGCAGAGGGACGCTAACAAAAAAAAAAATTATTTTCTTCCTTTTAGATAAGAGATAAAATAAGTTTGCCACCTCTTAATCGCTTTTATCTCATTCAATAATTATAATGCTAGTTTATTTATCCTAATAAAACCATTCATCATCATAATTGTGTAACACACTATCAATCATCCATTGCTTTTTTTTTTTTTTTTTTCTTTAGCCTGTACTGTCCCACTGCTGGGAAAAGGCCTCCCCCATATTCTTCCACATTGCCATGTGCTGTGCCTTTTCAGTCCAATCGGTTAGGAACGAGTCCAAATCGTCAGGCTAGCGTTTCTTAGGCCTGCCTCGGTGACGACGCCCGTCTTCAGGCACCCACTGTGTGACGACTTTGGCCCATCTGTCTGAATGCATCCTATAAGTGTGATCCGCCCAGTCTTACTTCAGCCTCACAGACTTGCCGCCAACATCGGCGATACCTGTCTTGGAGCGTATTGTGGTGTTGCGAATTTGGTTTATATGATCGAAAAATGTATCTTGTCAACAACGTAAATAACGCAATGAATGTTTTTGAACTGTCAAAATGAAAGCCATTGCTACTGATAGTGTGTTAGGCAATCACCCCGCAGTTTTAGGCTAAGCAACCTACTAACGTCTGTCCAGGTGTTCTTGTGTAATCCTCAACGGAATGAGAGATTTAGAACGTGTACATATGAAATTACCCGTATGGAAGATGTTCTATTTATGGTACGGACAACAAAAGAGGGATATAAGAAAAAAGAAAGAAAGAATAGAAAGAAAAAACGTTTATTTGCGGTGAACATGACGCAAAAGTAAGCATAAACACACAAGTAAAATGAAAAAGAAGGTAAGGGAAAAGAACGTGAGAAGAACGTGTGTTCTTTCGAGCAGTAGTGGCCCAATGGTAACAGCCGTGACTTATGGGTTGTAGGTTCGAATCCAGACAGGCGCTTTGCTTTTATTAATTTTTTTTTTGTTTCCTGAATGGGCCCGCTCTCGACCTTGATCACGTCTGATGGAGAGCGATGGATGAGGTCTAAAATGGAACGAGCGTGCCCAGAAGATGCCTCAGGCACTGGAACTCCCACGCATCGACGAAACCCAGCAGGCTGCTTGACGCCGGACTCCGGTAGGAGGGTGGTCGTAAACCAGACGGGCATTAATTAGCCCTACCACCGCAAAGGAAGAATTGACCAGTCAAATAAGATGTTGGGTGTGACTGTCCCGGATACGCCGAGTGCTCGGTTCAGTTGAGTAACTGGCGGAACAAACTGCGCTACACGAGGAGGCTTCTTCGTGCATCCCAAAACTTTGTGTAAATTATTTCATCACCACTGCTCTCAAAACGGTGACGGAAAACATCATAAAGAAACCGGCATGTCCTAGAACCAAACATTCGAAGATATGTGACATCTACCAAACCGCACTGGGCCCGCGTGGTGGATATATATACGTATAATGTAGGTAAACTCTTATTAGATACTTCCTAGGAACGTCAAGCAAAACGTGGTTGTGATTGATACTAATGCGCGACGCACGCTCCATCGAGTACTTTGATATCAGTAACCATCAAAGCATTCTGTCTACGTATTACTGATAATAATAATTATGTTAGGTACCATGATATTGTGTTGAATGTAAATTGCGAGATGATTCAAGTACGTACACGTGAATTCATTACTTTCGTTTTTTTGACACAAATAATGTGTGGGATGCCTAGCTACCCATTTTTGACACATAATGTGTGGGATGCCTAGCTACGCATTTTTGACACATAATGTGTGGGATGCCTAGCTACGCATTTTTGACACAATATAGTGTGGGATGCCTAGCTACCCATTTTAAAACTGACTAGCTTTTACCCGTGGTTTCGCTCGCGTGGATGTCGGAAAATATCCGACTGGAATGCACTATCAAGATAAAAAGTAGGTAACCTATGTATTAATCCAGGTAATAAAATATCTGTGTGGCAAATTACATTCAAATCTGTTGAGCTGTTTTGCGCCAATCCGTAAAACAGACAAACGGACAAAAATTATAAAAACTATATTTTCGGCATCAAACTAGTTCTCACATCTCGTAGCAATTGTTTTTTTTTTATTTTAAATATTCAATGTGAAGTTTTGACTTCTCTATTATTTTATTAAATGTAGCCTTTTATTGAAAACTTTCATGTCATAATTTGCCGGTTCTGACCACCTCCACAACCCAGTTACCGGGTAACACGATACCCCTAGCAAGACTCTATTTACTCAATACATCTTTTATGTATCTAGAACTTCTACCCATATTCCCCGGAGAACTACAAAGCCTGTATTAATTATTCAGTTTAATGGGAGAGGCGATAAACCAATTATTGTATCGAAGCCATAAAGTTGCTTTACGTGTATTAAATTGAGTCTCGCGCATAGCCTGGTGCGAGCCCGCGCTTAAGACGATTATCTAGATCGATGACCTGGAGTAATGGTGATTTAAATGGTAATTACGTCATAGATAACGCAGCAGACATAGCAGTGGTGGTGGTGGCCAAGTGGTAACGGCCGCGACTTACGAGTTGTAGATCGTAGGTTCGAATCCAGACAGGCGCTTTACTTTGTGTCAATTATTTCATCACGACTGCTCTCAAAACGGTGAAGGAAAACATCGTGAGGAAACCGGCATGTCCTAGAACAAAAAAATCGAAGACATGTGACCTCTGCCAACCCGCACTGGGCCCGCGTGGTGGATTACGGCCCACTCCCTCTCACTGAGAGGAAGCCTGTGTCCCAGCAGTGGGAACATTATAGGCTGATTTATGTAAGCTTCGTGACTGGAAGAGGAGTTTTTCTTGCCAAAAATAACTGTTTTGGTACCGCTGACTGTCACCGATTTGTTTGTCATATTTACTACAAATCATAATTATTTACTTATGTAGGTACTGTGTATTTTGATGACTAGCGACCCGCCAATGCTATACACGGCAAGGACTTGACAAAAACAGCGAGTTTTCTTTATTAATATAAATAAACACACACAAACCTTCCGGATTTTTTTTCTAAATGATGGTGAAAACTGCCTCAAACTCCGTTGCGTAGATTAGAAAAACAACGCACATGAAAAGCGACTTTATTTTATAACATTATTATGTACAGATTTTAAGTAAAACGAGACCAGAATATAATTTATTTATTTCTTTAATTAAAAATGTTTAAAATCAATTACAGACGTAAAAGATAAAAAATATAAAATCATCAAGTAAAAAGTTAATAACACTTTCATAAATCCCTTTCACAGTACTTAAGCCTGATGAAGAAAGAAAGATATCCAGGAGTTTCCAATAGGCCCAATCAATCATAATAAGCTCTCGATCAATCAAAACAACGTATTTCAGAATTCTGCAAAAAATAACCTTCTCTCAAGATAAAGTTATGTTTTAAGTATAAAGAGCATTGTATTTTCGAGATGAATAAATATTACATTAAATGCCGATTTTTCAATCGTCAGATAACTTTTATCTGAAGAATTAGGTTTAGGTTTTGGGATTCATGAAGAAGCCTCCTCGTGTAGCGCAGTTTGTTCCGCCAGTTACTCAACTGAACCGAGCGCTCGGCGCATCCCGGACAGTCACACCCAATACCTTATTTGACTGGCCTATTCTTCCTTTGCGGTGGTAGGGCTAACGCCCGCCTGGTTTGCGACCATCCTCCCACCGGAGTCCGGCGTCAAGCAGCCTGCTGTGTTTCGTCGATGCGTGGGAGTTCCAGTGCCTTAGGCATCTTCTGGGCACGCTCGTTCCATCATAGACCTCATCCATCGCTTTCCATCAGGCGTGATCGAGGCCAAGAACGGGCCCATTTGGCAATAAAAAAAAACCCTACTATGGTAGTTTTACATATTCTCTATACAAAATCTGTCAAACCACAATTTTTATTTCTCAAACTAATAGTCTAAGTTACTTCTTATAACATCAGCTATCTGCCAGTGAAAGTCCCGTTAAAATCGGTCCAGCCGTTTCGGAGATTAGCCGGAACAAACAGACCGACACTTCAATTTAATTTATTTGTATACATTATTTATTACATGTGTCGAAACGTTACTGTCTAGTATGATCTATGCGTCATGTTCGTGAACGAGCGCCGTCAGTTGGGGCTGGTCATCACTTAGCTGCCTTGGCTTATTTTTAATTACTTTATTTTGGATTCTTGTTTTGTTACTATTTGCTGTACTCTGGACGCTTTTAACGCGTAAGTTTTTTTTTTACATCGTTCTCACATCTAATTATAAATTCAAAATAAAAATGATGTAACTAATATTTTTGTAAAAATATAATTTAAAAGAGTGTCCATGGAGTTTCTTGCCTGCTCTTCTCCATAGGTACCTACGCTTTGGAATGGGCAACTAGCTTCATATTTTCTGACTGACTTCTTGACAATTCAAAAGTGCCTGTAAATGGTTTAATTGAAATAAATGCTTTGAGTTTGAGTTTGAGTATTTAGCTTATCTGTTCTACCAAGCACTCACAGTAACTTGCCAACTAATTAGTGAGCCAGGAACCGACTACTATCCAATTGGTGAAATGCCTCTTGGAATATTAGCTTGCACACTGCGCATAACGTTGTTATCGTTTAAGAGGACTACATGACCTAAAGCGTGGCCTTTGTCGGACTGCATAGAAAAGAAAGAGAAGCGCGATGACACAACGCTGGTAATTTATTGCAATTATTTATTTACGAAAAATCTATTCTTTGGACTAAAAAAATAAAACACTAGAGTTTTAGTATGTTGCTTGTAGAATAATCTGACAAAAAATCATAATGATAAAATGTATATTATTATGGTTTTTATTGTAAAAAGAAAGTTTTTAGAGGTATGATTTTTTTCTAGCGTACCAAATAAGTTGTATTATGTTTTCAACACACTATCTGCCTAGCATATATCCTGAAGAATATCATTTTTTTTTTTTTATTTTGTTTACTGGTAGTCGATCATTTATACTTTTATTGTTTCTAAAACTTGCGTTTTTTGCGTTTAGGTCCTGTAAGCCCCTTAATAGATCACACAGACCTACTACGAATTACCTTTTTTAAGTTCAAGAAGTGTGAGAGTGTTTCTCTACTATATTTTCGTGTGCTGATTACGGGAAATATAGTCCAAAAAAAATCCATCATGTCAGAATTTTGAGAAAACAATTCGATAGAAAACTAACTTATAGAACTAGTAGCAGAGGTATCGTTAAAAGATGTTATTAAAAACTTATTAGGAACTCATAAAAGTGACAATTATGAAAATATTGTAAGTGGAAGCCTTTCTTCTGGCCTTGTTAGGCCTGTACAGTAGATTATGGCCCAATTCCGCCATACAAGGGTTGTGTCCCAGCAGTGAAAGCAGTCTGATGATGTTGAAACCTTCATTAATTTTATCAACATTGCACGTTTACCGGCTGAATAGTAAAATGACTGCCTCGTAGGTGTAGTGGTCGTAAGCGTTACTGCCGAGCGTGGAGTCCTGGGTTCGATTCCCAGGTCAGGCAAAGTGTTATTGGGTTTTGCCATCAGTTTCTCAGTAGCAGCCCGGAGTCTAGATTTGTGCCCGTTTGATGGCAATTAGTCCCCCTATTACATGGGACTTAAACATAACTGACAATATTTAGGTGTAGGAACTATAGGTATAGACGCCAGAACATCAAGCTACTTCAATCTGTCAAATTTATTTAATATATTTTCAACTGTATCGCTAAATTATAAGGTTCAAAGTTTATTGGGAAAATTTTACAGTTTCGGGTAGCTTGATGTGCTGGCGTCTGTACATCTTAGTCTAACCCTTCGGGTATTACGTACACACATCAAAAGTGTCTAGGGATCAAGCATTTTTATGCGGATTTCTTGAGATTGAGATGTGGCTTTGTAATAAATTTATGATTTTATAAATTTATATGGATCCTTTTTGGTGCATTTCATAATTTGAATCAGGAACTGTGAATCAAATTCGAGTAAAAGATGAAAATCAGCTGTCAATATTTTCCCTATAAAAACATACAACGCATTGAAGACATTATTAGTGCTACTGTTTCCCTACTACTGATTAAAACCAACGTTATTATGGAGCGGCGACGTCATTTAAGCAGGGAAGAAATGCTCAGAGTCGTGGGAATGATAGAAGCTGGTTCCCGGCAACGTACTGTGGCTTTAGCTCTGAATACAAGTCAGAGTGTTATCAGTCGACTTTGGACACGTTACCGAAGCACTGGTACCGTGGCTGAGCGCCATGGAGGACGGTATCGCTGCACCACACGGAGACAAGACCGATACATTCAAATCTTAACTCGAAGAGCTCCAACAATAACCGCCATGATGTTAGCCGTGAGGCTTCATCACTCTTCAGGGAACTTAATTAGCGACCAAACAGTCAGAAACCGCTTGCATGAAGTGAACCTTCATTCCCGAAGACCGCTACGGGTACCACCTATAGCAATGCACAATCGTAGGATTCGATATCAATGGGCTCTTGAACACAGAAATTGGGCAGAAGAACAATGGCGTTTCGTGTGCTTTTCTGATGAGTCTCGTTTTGGTATGAGACCGGATACAAGACGTATACGACACTGGAGAACCCCTGGACGCCAACAGCGATTAAAATCCTGCCAGAAAGTCCATCCTTATAGTGGTGGAACCATCATGGTATGGGCGGGTATTTGGATCGGCGGAAGAACTGAGTTGATTTGGATCAGAGGCAACCTCAACGCTCAAATTTATGCTGAGACGATTGTATCAGACGTCATCGTTCCTCTACAAATGCAAATCGGTCCCTTATTTCAGTTAATGCATGATAATGCACGACCGCACACCGCAAGAGTTGTAAGACAGACTCTCGCCGCAGCTAACATCAATGTCCTGCCCTGGCCTGCTCAGTCGCCAGACTTGAACCCGATTGAGCATGCATGGGATATGCTACAGAGAAGAGCTCTGCCGAATATGGAGGGTATCCAGTCGCAAGAAGACCTTTTTTTGTTGTTGCAACGAACATGGGCTGCCATTCCACAGCGTGATTTGGATGAACTCATTTTGAGTATGCCAAACCGATGTTCTTGTGTTGTTAGTGTTCGCGGTAGAAACACGGATTATTAATTGTTTAAGTTACCCAATAAAATTTTAAAGAAAACTGTTATTTCAGTCTTTTTTTCGAACTTTTGTGTTAGTGGTTCAAATGTCAAAAATCCCTTTATTAGGAAAATGGCAAATTTCTTTATTAATGCAAAGGTGACTTGGTTTATCGTTACTGTGACAAACGAAAACACTTTATTTGATGAATCCTTAAAGAAAATTTTAATTAATATCAATCAGGAGAAAAGTTATTGCAAAAATATATGTTGATCCCTAGACACTTTTGATGTGTGTATTATAATAAGGCAAATACGGGTAATTCGGGTTATATGTATGTTTAGGTTAAGGTATTCATATAAGGCCTGCGTCGCCTCAAATAAATCTATATATAGGGTCCCATTAAAATAGATAGACAAATTTTTACACAGCGCTCAGTACGTCTAACCAAAGTTATTCAAGCAAAAAAAACACTGAGTAAAGTGATTTTGTTTTGACCTAAAATAATAAATTGCCGGCACAGGAGTGTCTTTTCGTTAGCTGATTATTTTTCTTGTAAGATCTAATGCGTTTTTCTTATATATATTTTACCATCGTCCTTATTTTGGTTGTCTGAATGATTTCTAAAAGTTTGTCTATCTTTTTTAATGGGGCCTTATATAAAAATGAAATGATGTTTGTTAGTCTCACTAAAACTCGAGAACAGCTGGACTAAATTGGCTAATTGTCATTTTGAAATATTTGTAGAAGTCCAAGGAAGGCTTAAAATGTGAGAAAATATGAAAAAATGTAAGGAAAATAGTAAAAGCAACAATCCCTTAACAACTGCTCGTACCTGTCAAACAGGGTGCGTTCAGAAATTAAATAATACGGAGGTAATAAGTTTGTATAGTTTGATTTATTAAATTTTTTGGTCTGTCCTTTACTCTTTTATTTTATTTCTATTTTAGTTTATTATAAAGACAGACATTTTTTTTATGTAGCTTTATACATCTTTTTGGACTTTGTCACATTATTTAATTCTGAAGCGGTACGAAGTTCGCCGGGACAGCTAGAAATAATTAAAAATAAAATTACAAGCGTTACATTATGTTCAAAGTTTAGGCCATGTGACGCCATACTGCCTACATTACTTGCCGAATAGATGTCCGAACCAGTACTCTAACAAACACTGCACCAGTTAATTACATTTTCTCTTCATATTAGAATCAAGCTCCTAAATAACGGAAACAATACACGTTACTTGAAATGACATGCTTATAGTCAATCTGTCACTCGCAATGTGCCATTATAAAATATAGTTTATTTCTCACTAGCAGCGCCCCTCGGTTCCACCCGCATAAGTGTCGATCCCGTGGGAATATCGGAATAAAAACTCTCCTATGTCCTTTCCCGGGACTCAAACTATCTCTGTACTTATAGCCTTTTGGGCACGTTTCCTATTGACAGCGATGCGGACGAATTTTTTGATGCCCTTTGATTATTTCCCCCCCCTTTTTATATACTTGTACATATTATTATTTTAAGACCGCTTTTAAATATTGTAAATATTTTGATTTGTAAATAAAAATTTTTCTCTGTACCAAATTTCATCGAAATCGGTTTAAGATGAAGAGGTAACAGACAGACAGGCAGAAAGACACACTTTCGCATTTATAATAGTATTATGGAAGTATGGATTAACACAAATATGCACATAAATTACAATACATTTCAATCACAATCTATAAGGCTTGAGATGCTGTGAATTAAAAATGTTATATTTTTTTGTTCAAGTGACCGAGTTTTAATGTGGATGAGGAAGTTTGAAAGTGGCGCCGCCGCCGGTAACGGAAAAGTTGTGTGGAAATCGGTTGTCATGGTATGGGCATGTGATGCGGAGGAATGAGGAAAATGTCGTGAGGAGAGTTTTGAGTATGAATGTCGATGGCTATAAGCGTAGGGGAAGACCAAAAAAACGATGGATGGAATGTGTGAATGATGATATGATTAGAAAGGGGGTGACTACCGAGATGACGTCTAATAGAGAAGTATGGAAGAAAAAGATATGTTGCGCCGACCCCAAATAAATTGGGATAAGGGCAGGAGAATGATGAAAAAATGATGTTCTAGTTTTTTTTTTTATATAAGAACTTTAAATGTCAGTAGGGATAAATTTGTAATTTTAAGTCTATGGAATCATTTTATCTGAAAACCTAGCATACTATAGTAAAATGCAACTTGCGGATAAAACAAAACTCGGCAAAGTGTCAGATACGCGTTAAAATCTACATACAGGGTGAAATTGAAAACATGCGACAAATCGAAATGGGAGATTGTACTCATCATTATGAACAACTTTTACTATGGGACCAATCCTGAAATCGTGAAAAAAAATCAGCTGTTCCCTCCCTACATTTATGTTCGCATAACTCGTCAAAATGTAGGGAACAGCTGATTTTTTTGTTTCTCTCTGAAATCCTCGGAGATAAGGACAATTATTTTTTGTACGTAATGGGCGAATAATCTTGCCCGTATCCCAAGATATTTGGGGTTGGCGCGACATGTATTTTTCATTCTTACTTCTCCATTACTCGTCATCTCAAATAGCCATAATTATCAACTTTCACACATAATTCCATCGCTTCTTTGGTCTTCCCCTTCTTATGCCATCCATATATTCTATTTTCCATCAACACGCACCATAATTGCGTAACACACTATCAATCTCAATCTGAATAATTTTGAAGTATATTGCTAATCCATTGCTTCATATGTTCGAAAAAATTGTCTGCTCATCAACGTAAATAACGCAATGAATGTTGTTGAACTGTCAAAATGAAAGCCATTCCTGCTGTTAGTGAGTTACCCAACCACCCTGATGTTCTAAATCATTTACGTCCGGACAATTTCGTCGTATCGTTAACGTCTCATGGAATAATTCACGTCCATTTGTACATGAGGTAATAGGAGCGGGGACAGGCTGTGTCGGAACTCAGTTAGCGCCATCTATTGGCTTATTGGGTTAACTATATTGCTGCCCAATTGGACCGGAAATTAGTTTTAATAGGTTGGTATAGTAATAGTATTGAAAGCGTCGCTTCCACACTCCAAAGCAGCAGCGTTCCACAGTATTTCTTGTTGCTGTGAGTATTTTCCCTCGCTTCTATTTTGCATTGTAGGTATACAGGGTTATTGAAAAAACACCAACAACCTCTTAAGAGGCTATTGTACTCATCATTATGAATAACTTTTACTATGGGATTAAACCTGAAATCGCGAAAAAAAAATACAGCTGTTCCCAATGTAGGGAACAGCTGATTTTTTGAGGTTGTTGGTGTTTTTCCAATAACCCTGTATAATAATACTGACTTAACTGCCCCGTTGATCTCGTGGTCGCAAGCGCGACTGCTGAGCGTGGGGTCCTGGGTTCGATTCCCGGGTCGGGCTAAGTGTTATTGAGTTTTTCCATTAGGAATTTCTTAGTAACAGCCCGGAGTTTGGAAGTAGGCGGTGTGATACCGGTGCCTCGCCGTTGGTCCTGCACCTGATCTCTCTCCGGTCGTGTCGGATTGCCGTCCCACCGGACTATGAGAGTAAGGGAAGAGAGAGTACACCTGTGTCTGCGCGCACACTTGTGCACTATAATATCTCCCGCGCCGAAGGCTAGTCTCCGATGAGATCGGCCACCGTGGCCGAAATACGGTCTGGAGGACTTTATATAATAATAAACTGAATTGGTTAAAGAGAAGTGCAAAATAAATTAAATACAATGCAGCTCCTCGAAGTACGATCGTTTAAGAAACTGACGTTTGTTGGCACACATGTTACATTTATACGTCAAATGTCATTTTCTTATTAATCAGCTGATGTATAGTCGGCCATTTTTTCCTTATAGTAGGTACTGTTATGGTAGGGTTCTGGCTTCTATAACTTTATAGTAGGTTCGTAGAACGCTTTAGTGCTAAAATGCGAATAACAATTTTTCGCAACAAGACCTTAGCAAGCTTATAGAAATTCGATAAATTTTAATAAATAAGACCTTTAGTGTATTCTGTGTTAGTGCCAGGGCTGGTTGACCCCTAGAGTACCATTTGAACTTCAGACACACACCGCTCTCTTTGTATATTCTTTATCAATATCATGGTGTCACTTAATTTCTTTAAGTGTCTCCATTTTAGATTTTATTTATGTTTTTTTTTTCAGTAGCTTTTTGACAACATTGATAATGAGATTTGCTGTTTATTCGGGCGAAAGCGAGATAGTGATAGTCTGTCATTAAAACAGAAGAAGAACTAGCAGGGGTCGGGGATGGGGGCTTGGGTTCAGGGGATTAGACCGGAATAACTCGTCCAAAGACAGGCTACGTAGTAGATGTAAAAGGCTACTCACATACACCTAATCTAATAGCACACTAATTGTTAGATATTCACGAGTACTTGCTAACGTTCACGGTGACATACCAGTGCTTAAATACTTCTTGAACCAAATTCCTGCAAACGTCGATCAAATATCACCCAACAATTTACCTTACGAAGTGTAAATTCTAACCAAAACAAGCTTGAACAAGGTAATTTCAAACGTGATTGTGAACCTAAAACAACACGGCAACCATGTCAGTACCTAATGTAGGGCAGATTTTATGCTGGATACCTCATCATCTGCCGAGCCATTTCCCAACTATGTTGGGGTCGGCTTCCAGTCTAAGTTCTAGCCGGATGCAGCTGAATACTAGTATTTTACATGGAGCGACTGCCTACCTGACCTCCACAACCCAGTTACTGGGTAGTACGATACCCCTTGGTAAGACTGGTTGTCAGACTTTCGGGCTAGTGACGACCCGTAACGACTGTCAAAGATTCAGGAATGACAGCCGGGACCAACGGATTAACGGTCTTGACGCAGAACGTCACTTACGCAAAATGTCACCGTGAAAAATTTGATCACTTTCGCATAATGTCACTTTCGCAAAACGTCATTTTCGCACAACGTCATTTTCTCAAATCGTCATTTTCTCACAATGTCACTTTCGCAAAACGACATTTTCGCAGAATGTCATATAAGCTATTTTTTTATCGGTAGAGACCTAATACTAACACTGCAGAATCGGGTAAGTATTTTATTAAAATGCTCCCCTTAATGCGGCCCCTTAATAAAGGGGTTTCGAACCCTAAAAAAAATGAACACTTAGGTACATCTTTTACACCCTATCCTCAAAAAAACAATATTGACTTACCAAAACTAAAATCTAACTTTGTGTGAACTAACGTCCACGAGGCAGCTTTCCAACTAAAGACAAATAAAGCAAGTAGGTGTCCAAGAATAACAGAAGCTGGCCAAACAAGTATTTTTCCCCAACCAACGGACCGACCTTTAGTTAAAAACTTTTGGTGAATATAAAAACTTTTTTTGTTTGCTGCTGAAATTAGCATTCTCACATCAAAATTACTCATAATCAACCTGTAATGTTTCCACTGCTGGGACACAGGTTCATTCGCCCACTAGTTTGAGGATTAATGAACTCATCCCTTGCATGATTACGATTATAGCTTACTGTTTTTGAAAAGACTCAGTCAATGTATTGAATAGCGTGTTATAATCAATAACTTTTATGTATTCTAATCAATCGATTGATAAGTCAACCTAATAACAACAGATAGAATTCAAGAGCATGCACAGTAAAATCAGAATAATAATAATGCATAATGTTCCCACTGCTGGGACACAGACCTGCTCTCGGTGAGACGGACTGGGCCGTAATCCACCACGCGGGCCCAGTGCGCGTTGGTAGATGGCACTTGTCTTCGAATTTTTGGTTCTAGGACATGCCGGTTTCCTCACGATGTTTTCCTACACCGTTTTGAGAAAAGTGGCGATGAAATATTTTACACAAGTTAAAGCGCCTGTCTGGGTTTGAACCTACGACCTAATTCGTAAGTCACAGCCATTTCCACTGGGATACCACTGCACAATATTCTGTAATTCCCAGTTAGTTGCCAGACTTGATAATTACTGTAAATCAACCGTTACGCTCACCTATCCCTTTGGTCACAAGTTACACGCCCAAATGACAGGCGTCTTGCGTCAGCGATTGCGGATAAATCAAATGAAACAAAATCTTCAGAGCGTGTCACGAATCACCGCGACGTGACGTACGGAGCGACGAACATGATTGTATGACACGCCTATAAGATGGAAAATTGTCGTGCTGTGTCAATTTGATAAGCAAATCATTTTCCATTTCCAAAATAACCACTACTTTCTACATAATTAGTTATAAAAAAAGGAACAGAATAGAATATATTATGTACACCATATAAATTACAGGCATAAATATAGAAATTTTACAAAGGGTGACATAATGGGCGGTCTTATCGCTAAGAGCGATCTTTTAAAGACAACCTTTGGATGGATTAAAAAGGGGAAGGAGAGACAAATAAATCAAATCAAATTAAAGCATTTATTTCTTTGCAAACACATATTTTTCTGATGTTGTTACAGTAGTCGATCATATACTTTTAGGCATTATAAAACTTGCATTTTTTGCGTTTAGGTCCTGTTATGCTATTCTGTAAAAATCTCACCGTGAAAACTTAGGTGAAGTGAGCTTAAAGTGAGCTGTGAATAGTGTTAATCCCTAGTATCAGGTGGAATGACAGCTCACTTGTAGCTCACTTCACCCAAGTTATCGCGGTGATCTTTTTACAGAATAGCACCGCTGGCATTAGTGTCAATACCTAGCATTAGGTGGAATGACAGCTCACTTCACCTAACTTCTCACGGTGAGATTCTAACAGAATCGACCGGCTGTAATTCCCTTAATAATATTTTTCTTTATCTTCTTGCATAGCCTCCAAATAAGATGGTGGAGCTTCCATGGGCTCACTAGGCTCATCTACTTACTATAACCTATCACCTAGCCACTCCACCATTTACTATAACACTTTTTCCTACAAACACAGGTATTTCAACAGAAGAATTTACATGAGGCAACGGTAACTTCAAAGTCACTCTTAACTTATAATCTCTGTTTATTAAGCTTGAGTGTCTTACCGTGTATATATCCGGGGCCACTGGTATTATATTAGACATATTTGAAACCCTGTAATCAGTTATGTTTGGGGTCTCCATTGTGCTGGAATGAATTACTTTCTTCTTAGATACTGATTTAATATGTGTGGGTATTGTGAATTTGCTTTTGCTTATTATTTCTGATTTAACCGAATAAATAACATCACTGTTGTTATTTACAATGAATGATATGTTTCTTTTACCACAAGGAATCAAATATTCTTTATCAAGTACAGTTTCTAAGTTAATTTTATGTTTCTTCGAAGAAAACGGCTTGAACAGATTTTTGTTTAGCGTAGCAATTATTCGATCGTCAGATAGCGATGAAGCGATTCTGAGATAGATTGTTATTTTTGTTTTGAATTCTTTATTAATCCAACTGAGCATTTCGGGCCTTTTAAACTTTAGTACCAAATAATATATCTTATTTCTCCAATACTTGTCTTTACTGATGGTGGCACATTTTCTGTTATTATGATTTCGTGTGATTTCGTGTGATCCGGCACTCAATGTTATATTTCCATCCGTAATATTGTTCAGCACGTACAGACGCCAGCACACCAAGCTACCCGAAACTGTCAAATTTTCCCATTCAACTTTGAACCTTACCCTTTAGCGATAAAGTTGAAAATCTATTAAAGAAATCTGACAGGTTGTAGTAGCTTGATGTGCTGGCGTCTGAACATCTTCATTCTCTACTACCATCGTTTCGAAAGTTTGAACTATAGTCACAGATAGTGACACTCGCTGTATTCCACTGACAACGTCCTTTCTCAAGGAGTGACAGACTGATGTTCATGAACACTGTGTCTTTATCTAGATGAAACTTCACTAATTAATCCTGTTATCATCTAGGAATGTGTATTAATATTTCACTGGACACTCCCCTTATTTATTCGTTTATACGTCATTCTTATGGTATGATTTTTTTTTTTTATTATGAGTTATTTATTATTATTGGTGTTGATCAAAGATAAGTGAATGTGCAATGCACCTGATTGTAGAGCTTTTTTTTTTATTATCATTATCTATCGGGTTAACCAACTTCAAAAAAAAGAAGCTTACCCATTCGAGCGTATACTCGTATTAGACTAGCTTCTGCCCGCGACTTCTTCCGCGTGAAATTTCACCCTCCCCTCATTCACTCTCTCTATTAGGGGTAAAATTTCAAAAAGTGGATACTTACTCTTCACAAAGAACACACCATCCAAATGTCATGTCTCTAGGACGAGCAGTCAGTCAGTCAGGACTTGAATTTTATCATATATATATATATATAGATTTTTTTGAGTATACTAAACTCCGACATGTATGCCCTGATCAAATGAAAATGCTTTGAAAAACAATTACCCCATGATTGTTTTTTTGTTCTGAGAGAGTATACGAGTACCTCCTATTTTACCCCGTTTGATGAAGATCTAATAAACACCTTTGGAGATAGACAATGGAACTCCTCAATGGATGATAGCAATCGCTGGTCTACATGGTATGTCATTCAATATAGGAAAATAAAATAAACTTAAAAAAAATAACGGTGCCGGCAATAACTAATTACGACGGACGGTTATTATCCACTGTTTGGAGCGCCTTCGCACAAGTTTTCCGGACATTTGGCATGGCTCTTTGCTTCACAGCTAGCTTATTTGTATGCCCAATGTGACTTCGAGTCAGTCATGCCCGAAAATTAGGCACAGCCTTAAAATAAACTCGCCGAAGAATTACAGGGAGCCTAAAACCGAAGTTCGAATAGAAGAGTCCTGTGCTATTGAAATGAAGCAAGGGACAGACAAACGACACCCACACTACGATGAAACGAAGCCTAGAGGTAGACTGAAGAGCCGCAACAGTTTCCTCAAGTCGATGAACCCACTAAATGACTGGCAGCTCTAGTGTCGCACGAATAAAATGTGGCTTCTTCTTTATCTTTACATAGTATAAAACAAAGTCGCTCCCGCTGTCTGTAAGCTTAGATCTTTTATACTGCGCAACGGATTGAGTGATTCAAGGGAAAGGTTCATATGTATAATACATGCATATTATAGTAGAGAAAAGCCGAGAAATTCAAAGATTTGTAATGTGATGTCGTAACAAACATATTTTTGAGCACTTACATTGCAAACGCTGGTTAAACCTTAATTAATGAACTAAGGAATTGCATACCTTAAAAATATCGATAAAAAATTCCGCGATGTTATATGTTTACCTCCTAAGGATAACCCACAGTAACCATTTTTATCTTTTACATATTACAAAAAAATATGGGTTATTTACCAAGATATTTTAAACATTACAGTATTATTCCTTATCCAATTAAATACATTAGATACGTTGTGCATTTCATTTAGATCAAAATTGCTCTTTACAGCATATCATTTAAATTTATATCATAGAAGATATCAGAGATTTAAAAAGCGAGGGCAGAGCGGCTGGCAGAGCGGTACAAAGTTCGCCAGGTCAGCTAGTCTCAAATAAAACGTTGCTGTTGAGTCTACAAAGGAGCTCCCAGCAGGCCATCAACTGCCATAGCCCACGAAGCCAGATGATCTTCTGTAGGTGCAACTTAGTCAGAGATGGGGGTACTCCAATGAGCCAATGTGTAATTGTTAAACCACCATAAACGATACGCTATCTCCTATCCTGCTCTTTAAGTAATTCCGTCTACACTTTGAGGGACTTCTCCGAAGCTACTGGCGCTGGCGATGACGATTAGATATCGAAAACGAATCTTTTTCCTGTTGATAAAAATATCAACAAAACAAAATACACAAGGAGTCCTATTATTTGCAAACATTCCGGTATTTATGATCAGTTATTACTATTATCAGGTATTACCGCTTATATCCAGTATTTTGTTGTAAACAACGTGATTTTGGCCACTATTATCAAAGATGAACGATTAGAATGTGTACTACAATCACGTGGAACTCGATAATCAAATGCATACACACATTATTATGATACGTATGTATGCATTTATGTAACTTTATTAATCTGGTCACACACATAATCAGTCTATAATGTTCCCACTACTGTGACTGAAGCCTCCTCTATTCGAGAAGGAGTGGGCTATATAATCTACAACGCTGGCCTAGTGCGGGTTGGTAGATGTCACGTCATGTCTTCAAATTTTTAGTTTTAAGAAATGCCGGTTTCTTCATGATGTTTTCCTTCACCGTTTTCAGAGCAGTGGTGATGAAATAATTTACATAAAGTAAAGCACCTGTCTGGGTTCGAACCTACGACCTACAACTCGTAAAACGTGGCCGTCACTATTGACCTAAAATTAATCCCGTCATTAATGTCGAAAGGTTCTGGAGTGGCGAATGCATACCGGAAGGCGCATCGTCCTCAACAAGGTAGACCAACGACCTGGCGAAGGTCACGGAAATCCACTGGATGCGAGTAGCACAGGACCGGTCATTGTGGCGAAACACCCATAACCTACGATGAACGTCTGTCGGCTGAATGAGGATGTTCATTTAATTTTTGTTTCATAAAAAAAAAGAGTTTCACAACCGGTCCATTTCCATGACTGAAGCCCGGTTTCTTACATTTGATAGTGATTATTGGTTCCATATCGTGTTTCTGACCACGTCATTAAGGAAGAATTTAGCTTAAAAGTCGAGTGAATTATTATTGAGGGTTTATCTGAGAACCTCAAAAACCAAGCATAAGGAAGGAATTCGCTTAAATAGATAATTATGTCGAATCAACAGCTGTGATTGACAAACAGCGCATACTGGTGAATAAAAATTACAACATTATTAATATTTAAAAAAATATATTAATCTTGATTAAGGTGAATGCGCAGTGGTAGACCGCGAAATTCAAATTTTCTTACGTTTTTTGCAATTTGCAGGCCAGTGTCAGGTTGTATCTTGATCAAAATTTGATTCGCGACAATAACAGGTACGTATTTTTAGAATTATAATCATTAGAATCATTAATACATCTTTCTAAGTTAGATTTGTACCACTAAGCAGTTTTCCATAAGAGATTTGTTGTCGTGGTACAAATCTAACTTAGAAAGATGTATTAATGATTCTAATGATTATAATTCTGTAAATACGTACCTGTTATAGTCGCGAATCAAATTTTGATCAAAATACAACCTGACACTGATCTGAAAATTGCGAAAAACGTAAGTAAATTTGAATTTCGCGGGCTACCCTGGCACTTCCCCCTTAAATGAGGGAACCTTTGTGTACTTTCATAATCTCTAAAAGCTGTAATGGACAAATAAGTATTATTTTTCTACTGAAAATCGTATTTTCATTGTGTATCGACTTCAAACTTGGTAACATACTCTTAAAACTATTAATACTACCTAACCTATTATTTTATTATTATTAATGAAAGATGTTCTTTCGTATTACTCAAAACGTCATCGCCTGCAGGAACACTCCATTTCAAATTAAAATCGTGGGTAAAAACGAGTATTATCTTAATACGATTAATGTCATTTGCAACTTAGATCACTTACGTCACTTCTAAACTTATCTTCCATCAACTACAACAGAACATTTTTACACTAAACATTATCAGCATGATACTAGCACCTATCGTGAAGATAATGTTTAGTATAAAACCAATCACACTATGTAATCGACGCGGAAAAAGCGCGAATCAATAATGGCAGTAGCCACTGATATATTAATACAAATTCCAAAAGGAAGAAAACATATAACTGGAGATCCCTTAACTGGAATAATAAAATATCATCTGGAAGAAGAAACTGTGTACAAAGAGGTAAACCTTGAACTTGTACAGAAAAAATCCGGTACGTGGTATGAATATGTGCACAACTATCGTGTCAACCAGGGTCACTCAGGTCGCGAAAGAACAAAGGTGGGCAATCGTCACGAGCTTGAAGACCACAAGACATATGTGTTAATGAACGTTAAAATGCTAAATAAGAACCCAGTTGACAATGTAACATCAAGTACCGGATCACTCCAACCTGAATTAACAACATCAGAAGAGACAGACGTCAAAGATATAAAGAGATATCACGTAGAAATCAAATTCAAAAAACCTACTGGCATATTCTGTTTGAACAAAACGTTTAAAGCAATCATCAAAATCTACCCAACAGTCGTTTCCCCGTTTCCAGACGACCCATTCATGACAGCGCTGGATAAAACTCTGACACAACTCTTTTCTTCGAAGAAACATGAAATCAATGTGAGAGCAGAACTAGAAAAAGGATGTTTTACACCATCAAGAGAGATTAACGTATCATTTGTTGTGGCTAACAATACTGATGTTATTATTTCTCTTAAGACTGTGAGTAAAATTAAAACTTAATAACAACTGATGAAGAAAATATTGAAGAAAGTACCGGAGACAAGGAAAAGATTCAACTTAGGATAGGACGTGGAAATGATAGTGAGCTGGTCTTATCTATTGAAGGACTGATAGTGAATTAAGAAGATAAAGCTTGAGTGATCGCAGTGAGGGCTTCCCCTGGCTTAATATACCGACGACCAAAAGAAAACGGCAGGAGCACACTGGATGCGAAACGCGAAGAAAAGAGCACCATTATCATATATAAATGCATTTAGAGAAGTATCTGTGGTTGTTAAAAATATATTCAACATCTAGAAGAATAGTGATGAATTAGTAGCAAGTGAGTGTGACTATGGAGAACCCAAAATGATGAAGCAGTGTTTACTGTGCATTATTTTTCGATAAATTTAATATGTAAGCATTAATAGAGATATATTTATTTATACTTAAATGTCTTTTGAATTACGTTTATATATTATTTCGTTCCTGTTAAACTCCAAAGCATTTAATAGTGAAGATGGTAGATAATTACGAGTAAAAAATCTTAATGATTTACCTATACAATATTCCATAGTACACTCACATTTCGCCAGTTATGTTAAATTCTCTGTACTAAAGGGCGAGCCTATTGCTATCAACCAGGCATATATAGGGTGACTGGTAATTAGTGACCGATACCTAAACACGTGATTGTACTCATGATAACTAACAACTTTTACTATGGGACCAAACATGAAATCGCGAAAAAAAATCTGCTGTTCAGTACATTTTGACCAGTTAGGCGAACATAAACGACAAAACAGCAGATTTTTTTTCGCAATTTCAGGTTTCCTATATACAGTATCCGGGCTGCTACTGAAATTCCTGTTGGAAAAACATTAAAGTACTTTGCCCGCCCACCTTGGAATCGCAGCTGCAACATCATCAGTCGGGGATTAGTTCGCTTAATTTTCGGCTGGTGACCACGCGAGCACCACATTTTGATAATATCGACTTTTGCTCTTGAAAACACATTATCAATTTTATCCATGACTTTGCTATCATAATTTGCTGATAATTGTATATTATTTTCTTGATTAGACAATTATAATTAGAACGTCATCGATAGGAAAGTACCTGCCTTTATGATTGATAATAACATACCAATAGATAAAGATATTGTTTATATTTATATACAGGATCAAAATAAATTAGCTAGAGAAACTCCGCGGACGAGATGGGTATCGATATCTAAACACTATAAAACAAAAAAGAAATTAATTTGACGACTTTGTTGTAGGTTAACCGATCGCAGTTGCTGTAATCAGTGACACTTGAATTATCAGTTCCAAAATCAGCTTTTTATTGTGTAAACTTCACAGACGTGATAGGTAACGATGACTCAGAACTAAAGAAAATAGATTTTCTCAACTCATACTTCAAGTAAAAAAACATTCAGCGGTCGTTGAACCTAAAAAAACATGAAATATTTTTAGGGTTCCGTATCCAAAGGGTAAAAACGGGACCCTGTTACTAATACTTCGCTGTCTGTCCGTCCGTCTGTCTGTCACCAGGCTGTATCTCAAGAACCGCGATAGCTAGACAGTTGAAATTTTCATAAATTATATATTTCTGTTGCCGCTATAACAAAAAATACTAAAAACAAAATAAAATAAATATTTAAGGGGGGCTCTCATACAACAAACACGATTTTTTTGCCCTTTTTTGCTCGATATCAATAATGGCAACAGGTAGGCACTTGAAATATTCATAAAATACTCAGTTGTATTTTTACTTTAATAATAAATAAAAAAATAAAAAAAATTAAGGGGGGCTCTTATACAAAAAACGCCATATTTTGCTTATTTTTTGCTCGATATCAATAAATGGTATTTATATATGTAGTGTTAAATATTGCACGGTGGTACGGAACCCTTCGTGTGCGAGTCCGACTCGCGCTTGGCCGGTTTTTTGTTTTTATTTTACGGTGTTTAGATATCGAGACTCATCACATCTGCCGAGTCTTGCTAGCTAATTTAATTCGACCCCTGGGGGTCTACTCCGAAGTGACACATTCGAATGATCGGAACGATCCGACACACGGCCGAACCGAATATTGTTGCCCTACTACGAAAAAGGTTCGGATTGGCTCAGCTTGGTCGGGACCATAGTCAATGTTCGAAAAGAGTGTCGGAACGAACGAAATGTAGTGCCAGAGGTGAACGTTTTATCGATATGTGTTTATAGTAATTAATACTCATTTCGATATAATTGAACTGTTGAATTACAGAGTAAAATTATTTTTTATAGTAAGAAAATAGAACTTTGCTTTTAATTCAATATTTATTCCTAAGAACATTTTAATATTTCTCGAAAAAACAATATATTTGTAGCTGGCAGACAGATTGATTTGCCGATTGTCAAAATAAAAAGAAAATGGATAAAAGTCAAAGGATGACATGTAAACAAACAAAGGGAGAGATTGTGATTTTTATTATTGCAAAATTGAGAAAAAGTACTTTTAAACTCAAACCAACTCATCTGTCGCTATCCCTATAGCGATAATCGTATTTCGGTCGTTTATCGTCAAGTGCTGACTGAAGTGTAAAGTGTAAAAGTCAAGTTATGAGATGTATACAAAAAAACAAGCTAAATATACTATAAACTACATAAATTATTCACTTTACGCGTGATAAAGTGACCCTTGGGCTTATCGTTTATCATGTTCGTGTTTTGGAAGTTTGGAAATGAAAGTTATGAACAAACATTCTGCAAGAACATGTCACCATGTCCAGACCGACAGCGGCACAAATGGATGCTCTCCTCATCGAGATTTGGCCCAAGGCAACTTGAGGAGCATCGACAGTCGTACCTACGCTGAATCATCGACTGTGGGAAGAAATTTGCACCACGCTGAATGCTATATTATTTTTAGTCTTACTTGTAACAAATTGAAGATTAGTTCTAGTTGTTTAGTATTGTAAAAATATATATTATTCATTATTATCTAATGATTGTATCAGTCTTTCCCTCTCTCTTTGTACCCTCCTCAAAGCATCTGCGACAAATCATCAGCAAATATAGCAGGTTGATATATCACCTGTCGGGAGTTCTCAGATTCAAAATCATCTTGGGTTAACTCCGGATCACTCACTCCGGCCCTTACATATGCAATATTATGCAAAACACAGGAGGGTAACATTGTTTTGCCTGCTCTATGTGCATCCTAGTGCACGTCTCTTGCTGCCAAGAGAAACCACCATCAACCCTTGACTATCCCAAATGTGTGTTCAATGGTGGAGCAGGCACGCTGTTTACAATAAAAAAATCTAGAGCATAAACCTTAAAAAAATAGGTTGGTACAATTTCCTTACACAAATCTTGTAATATCTTCCGAATGCGTGGTCCGATTTACATAAATCCAATTGAAATATTAGTTTTATACACAACTCTATCATTTGAGACCAAATTTATTTCAATATCTACATAAACAAAAAATCACATTTTCAAGTTACGTAATTATACCTATATGACAATCCTTACACATATTCCAGAAAATGCCTTACAAACTTACTTTAATCAGTGTTACTGGATTAGGATATGAAAACTAATAATAAAACTAAGCTAGATAAACTAATTACAAACAGTAACAAACATAAAATCGAATAATTCATTAAATTCGATATGTTACGATACTCAAAAGGTAGCTACTTTGCTGTCGTGTATTTTGACATTAATTTCACGATGTAACTCTTGCCAAACTCAAATTATCGGTCAGTCTTTTCTCGTTCAGAGTAGGGTTTACGATACAACAAGTGTCAGAATGAAGTTCAGTCGGATCCGAACCTACCGAACCAAATAGAATGAACTTCGTAGTAGGAAATGACCGAACATTCGGCCGATCCGATAAATTTACCACTTCGGAGTAGACCCCCTGTATACTTTAATGTAGATATACACCTGAAAAGTAAATTATAAAGTACCTAAATGTAATTGAAAATGAATTTTTGGGGCGGGTTCGACTACATATGAGTAAGTTAAGATTGATACTCATTCAAGTATAGTCAAAGATAAGTCACAAAATCACTTTTAACTCGAGAATTTCTCTAGAGACTACAGTGAAAAGTAATTGTATTTGCATGAAAATACTTTGGTTTCCTAGAAAAGCGGTCCGTTTCCGGTCCGTCATATTATAACGGCCATCATGGAAATCTGTCATTTACACCAGTATTTGACATAATTTCCATTCGCAAGACGCTCGTGACCGTGTACGGGGCCTTAATTTTCGGAGTCATCGGACGATATTGGTTGAAATCGTGCACGCTAAAGGCGGGTACTGACCGGCGTTACGGAGCGTAATGCAACGTGATACACAGCGAGCGTTCGTGCAGTCAGTACGGGGAAACAAGGCACTCGCAACGAGCAACGACCGCGCGGCTCGTTGCTCGCTCCGATTGCTCCACCCCTCTGTCTGTGTGTGTGAAAGTAAGTTTGTTTGTTACCTTTTCACGCCTACCAACCACTGAACCACTGAACCGATCCTCCTGAAATTTTGCACATACGTTGTCAGGTGTACAGAAACGGACATAAGGTACCTTTCATGCCGAACAAAAGTTTATGTCGTGCGAGACGGTCGCGATTTTATTTAATAATTTAGGTTAGAATTGTTGTCGATACAATATTGTGATCAATCAGATAAAAATTATATGTTTGTTACTTTGCAATGCCGTTATCCATCGGTCTTTTCGGATAAATTAGGATTATTTAATAAATTTAAAGTGAAATTACAATTACCAATAGCCAATAGCCGACCAATAGCGTTCGCTTTGAAAAGTAAAGTAGAGAAAGAGATAGATCGATTAGTAGGGTTAGGTATATTGAAGCCGGTTGATCACGCGCGGTATGCGTCACCGATCATGCCCGTGTTAAAGCAAAATGGATCTATACGTATATGCGCCGATTTTTCCAACGGTGTAAACAAACAGTTAGTTATTGATCAGTATCCTTTACCAACAGTAACTGTACTTTTTTCTAAGTTGAATGGGCGACAACAGTTTACCAAATTGGATCTGAGTGAGTTATTCACATACGCAACTTTGGCTAATTGTGTAATTCGTATGTGGCTCGATAGATGTCACCACAGATATTATGATAAGTATTAGTGCCGATTTTGTTGTTCACTAACTAAATTTAAGTTGAGTGCATCTTTTTCTTTCTATTTCATTAAGAAAAGGACAGAAAATAAATTTTAGTTTTATCATCATCATCAGCCTATAGCAGTCCACTGCTGGACATAGGCCTCTCCTATTTATTGCACGCCATTCAACTCGATTTTCGGCAACTCTCATCCAGCTGCTACCAGCCATCTTGCGAAGAGCGTCGCTCCACCTAGCCTGAGGGCGTCCCACGTTACGTTTACCGATTCGCGGTCTCCACTCAAGAACACGTCTACCCCAGCGGTCATCGGTTCTACGGCTAATATGGCCGGCCCAGTTTAGTCCTGTCAAATTAATCAGCGCCTAGCTTTTGCTCGGGCTTCATCTGCGTGAAGGTTAGTAAATTACATCATTTCTAAAAACACCCTCGATAATGTAAAACCGGGATAAAAAGAATCTTATGTCCTAATCCAAGTCATTGTCTACTCGTGTGCATCCAAATCCATGGCGGGATTAATTAGCAAACATCCAAAGTCACAAAAAAACAGACCTTCCGCCATTAAAATACTCTCGCGCCCGACTGATGAGAGTTTATGCTTACCTAGCATACGGAATATCTTGATTAGGTCGACGGTTTTTCCAGAGTGAGGCCATTCCATTGGACTGTGATTGAGTTGACCCTTACGAATATACATAATAAGAATATTTTCACGAATAATTTTATATCAATCTCCTACCGTAATATTTAAAAAGTCGTTAATCTAATAGTGTTTCTAATCAATAACAGATTATGAAAACATTAAAAATAAACAACAAAGTCCGAAAAATGTGATACAAAATCTGTGTAATTTGGAATACGAGATAGTTTGGGATACTATTCCATAACACTATTTTATCAACGATACACGATGGTGACTAAGCCGTTTAAAGTCCGCTGCCGGTGACGTTTGTTAATAAAAACGTGATCCGGTAGATATTCTGATAAAAAGTTCTATTATCAGGTACCTTGTGTATTTACTTATCTTTTACTATATAATAAAATCCACCATTTATCGAATTATCTAGTACGAAACGAATCATACCACAAGAACGACGTAAAAAACAAATCAATAATGGGAGTGTTCAGTGAAATATTAATTTATATTCCTACAAAAAGAAAACATATAACTGGAGAACATATTAGTGGAATAGTGAAGTTTCATCTGGACAAAGACACGGTGTATAAGAACATTGCTCTGTCGCTCGTCGAGGAAGGTGAATGTGAATGGCATGAATTTCAAAGCTACAACGAACGATTATCGAATAATAAAACTGTATTTCGAGGCTATGAAAAGAAAGTGATAGCAAAAATTTACTTCCTGAACAAGCTTACGGATGAAAATGTAACGCTGAAAGCCGGAACATATGAACACCCGTTCAATATCATGATACCAGAAAATATACCACCAACAGTGAAGACAAGTATTGGAGAAATAAAATATAAGTTGGTACTGAAATTTAAAAAGCCTGAAACCTTCAGTTGGAATAAAACATACAAAAAAACAATCACAATATATCCTAGAATTGATTCATCACTTTCAGACGAACCAGTAATTGCTATGCGAAACAAGACTCTATTAAAACTGTTTTCTTCAAAGAAACATGAAATTGACATGAAAGCTGAACTGGACAAAGGGTACTTGAATCCTTGTGGTGAAAGAAACATATCATTTGTTGTGAATAATAAGAGTGATGTTATTTTTTCTGTTATGACAGAACTGATTAGCAAGACCAAATACACAGCTGACTTGGAGACGATATCTAGGACAAAAGTGATTCATTCGAGTACAGTGGAGAGCCCAAAAATACCTGATAATAGTATATCAAATATGTTCAATATAATACCAGTGGCGCCGGAAATATGTACGGTGAGACACTCGGGAATAATAGAGAGAGAATATAAGCTAAGAATAACTATGAAGTTACCGTTGCCGCATGTAAATTCGTCTGTTGAAATACCTGTATTTGTTGGAGAAAGTCCTGTAACATATAATATAGTCAATGGTGAAGAAGCAAGTGACTCCAGTGAGCCCATGGAAGCCCCACCGTCTTATTGGGAAACAATGCAAGAAGATAAAAAAAAAGATGATTAAATTGTAATGCTTACCGATATCGAGATTTGGTTGGATGTAAGAAGCACAGCACCAGACGATGCTTTGAAGGCGATTAGGTCTAGCAGTGACCGTCTTTCGGCTAAATAATGCTGATGATGATACTATCCCATTGCTACAATTACGACAGATAATAATTACAGACTGTTACTAGGAGACTCACAAACTTCCTGATAATGTGCTATTTTTGATTTATTATTGTAGGTTATTTATATTATTTAGATATACAGGTTGTGTCGTAAATAGTGGTCCACCGTTAAGGATTCGATATTCCAGATAATTTACTATAACATATTACAATTTTAACCAGTACCGCGCGCTTATGTCATCCGAGCAAAGTCTCAAGTTTACTCTTATTTGTCTATAAAAGTATTGGAATAAATTATTTTATTTAAAACGAAATATGTAATATATTGTATATACTCGTATAAGCCTGATTGTTAGCCGTATGTAGGTACCCAAGTGATCATGATTAAATGTTCTGATTAAGAATAAGCTCAACTAAGACTACAATGTTGATTTACTAATACCTATTTGTCTCTAATTTATTGTGTGTTTTCAATTTTCTACCTGTTTTTGGCTGTCATTAAATACTGACACCTGACCAACAACATTTCACAGTACCTCCGACAGCAGTAGCCCAACAGCAATCTTATATAAACGAGAATAAAGATCATTGTGATTTTGACAGACTTATGTCAGTGGCAGAAACCTAAAAGCAACCTTATTACAAGGAGTATAAAGATCACTGTGATTTTAAAGGTGATGCAAAACGAGAGGCAAAATAACTGTGAATGGACTGTACAAACAATCCTTGCTCTCGACAAAGTGCAGATATCATACTTACAAACGGTACAAAGATCTTTTGGCGCGTGGCCAAAATCGGAACTAGCTCCCCGCCATCTTGTTTTCTTCAATTTCATAAATTGAGGCGCTGCGCCATAAGATTCTTCTAGCGTGCTTGTAGCACTACCTGCTACTTCTTATCGCAAATACCACATAAATAAAATATTTAACAAAGTTCGATGCTCTATTAATCTATTAAAGTGTACTGAATGAGTTTCGAATTTTATTATCAGCAACCACTACGAAGTACCATTTTAGTTCACATGTCCACGATAGATGGCGTTGTTTTTGAGATTCGAACTTATTTCTCAATAGGTAGGACTTTCCACTGCTGAAAAACCTAGGTACGTGCTGAACTACTACTCTAATTTTATTTATACTTATGTACACGGTGTAAGGAATGTATAATGTTATGTTGATTTTAATAAAAACTAAGAAAGTAGTATCTACCCTTTTTTTTTCTTTTTGGATGGGAAATCATCTAATGACTCCTCCCGCTCTGGGTGGAGCGGAAGGGAGTGTCAGACTCTTACTGACTAAAACCCACCCGTGTTCCTTTCTTAGCCCTTTATGTTACGGGGCAGCGGTAACCCTTTCGGACCATCCCGCTACCCCAGCAGGCTTCGGCCCTAGCGGGCCCCTTCCTTTATGCTGACATCTCTTTGAGGCGCGCGTGGAACACATACGCGGCGTCCGGCAGTAGTACCCTTACAGTTATTTTAAAAACAAGTATTTTTCCACTCATTAATATTTCTTTTTTTAATGGCGTACCCACTACTTTCTATCCACACATTTTTTTTATTCCACTCTACGTAAAATAGGAAAAACTTAAACTTTCGTTTTAACCTCGTTGTAAACGAATAAAAACTCATTCGACTTTTGCGCTAAAATATTGTACACCAGAAATGTCACTTTGTCAATGTCATTTCGTTGTTTGCTATGAAAACGGGTTATTTAAAGTTTAATTTAAAATTCACCTGAATGTCGGACATAAAACATTAACGTTTTATTCGACATGCCATTAATTTGATTAGTATAAGGACAATTTAAGTTTGTACATATTAATTTCCGATGCACGGACGCGCCAATTGAAGCTTTCTACAGCAAAATAACGGTAATATGTAAGCTCCATTTGTATTATTTTTCCGAGCACATCTGCTACTACGCCCTCCGGTTAGGTGTACCCGGCTAATATATATAATAATTGATCCTTTGCGCACAAACTTATCTTTTATCAACACCTAATATTGCACATTGTCAGTGATAATACAATCTGTCATGCTGCCTCCATGTATCTGATAATTTAGTACGAAACTAATCGTTATATAAAAACGACGTACAAATTAACAAACGAAATGGGAGTAACAAGTGATATATTCATACAAACTCCTGAAAAAAGAAAGCACATAACTGGAGAGCCTATTAAAGGACTAGTAAAGTTTCATCTGGACAAAGACACGGTATACAAGAAGATAAGTCTGTCGCTCGTTGAGAAAGGATACTGTCAGTGGCACGAATGTGAACGTAGTTACCGCGCCCGCCACGGTAAACAAGCTCGTCAACGAAGGAAGGAAGGCAATCGGTTCGTATTCGAAGGCCACGAAACGAAAGTAGTAAAGAAAATTCACTTGCTAAACAAAAATACTGATGAAAATACAACATTGAGCGCTGGATCATATGAGCACGCTTTCGAAATGATAATTCCAGAAAATATACCGCCATCAATGAAGACAGACATTGGAGAAATAAAATATTATTTGGTCTTAAAATTTAAAAAGCCCAGGATTTTTAGTTGGAATAAGAAGTTCAAGGCAAAAATAACAATATATCCAGGTATTGATTCTTCGGTAACGGATAAACCATTAAGTTTTTCTCTGGATAAAACTCTTAACAAATTATTTTCTCCTCGCAAGAATGAGATCAATTTAAAAGCAGAACTTGACAAAGGATACCTAAATCCTTCTGGTGAAAGACAAATTTCATTTTTTGCGACTAACAACAGTAACGTTAGTTTCGCAGTAAAAACTGAATTAATTAGCAAAACAAAGTATAAAGATGACTCTGTTATAAAAAAGCGTAAGTTTGATGATACTAAAACTGTAAGAGAAGTGATTTATTCTTGCACAATGGAGACTTCAAGTGTGTCCGAAAACAGTGTTTCATGTATGTTTATTAAAATACCAGTGGCGCCGGATTTGTGCACGGTAAGACACTCGAAGATAATTACTAGAGAGTACAAGTTAAAAGTGACATTGAAGGTGCCACTGCCACATATAAATTCGTCTGTTGAAGTTCTTGTGTTTGTAGGAGAAAGACTCAAAGGTGCAGAAGCCGTTGTGTTAAATGCGCCCATAGAAGAGCCACCGTCTTATTGGGAGACCATGTTTGAAGAAAAACCTAAATACCATCAGTCCAAAAAGAAGTGATCTGTTGGAATTTAGACTATATTTTACATTTATCTCTTTCAGGGTTGATTTTTACATCGCCAGATAACTTTTATTCGTGGAATAAAATTGACGTTTGACAGTTTTTGTATGAAACAACTGTCAATATTTCAAAATTATTCCTCGAATAAACTTATCAGATGATTGAACAATCAGCCCTAAGGGCTAATTTTTCAATACTCTGATAACTTATATTTGAAGAATAAATATGACAGTTTGACATAATTTCTATACAAAAGCTGTCAAACCGCAATATCTATTCCACAGATAAAAAATATTAGACTATTGGAAAATCAGGCCTTAATCAATGACCTCGTCGTCATACCTAGTTTTCGTTTACTTGTTGAATGTGGCGGTATCTGTTATGTTGATTTATTAGTTATTTTTTGTTGTTTGTAATATTTTTAGACAGAAAACATAATTTTATCTTTTATTTTTTTAGAAAAATTGAAGCATCAGATAATTTAGTTGTCAGCATTATCAATCAAAGTGATAAGCTAACTTAGGTAAGAGGAATTGTTTTGCAGACTTTTTTTATCTTAATACACATGCATAACTCACCATTTGTAAGTATGTACTTAAGCTTAAGTAAATAATTTCGAAATATTGGTATCTATCGTTTTATTTTTATTATACAGGTTGTGTCGTAAATAGTGGTCCACCGTTAAGGATTCGATATACCAGATAATTTACTATAACATATTACAATTTTAACCATTTTAGTAGTACATTTTTTTTTACAAAAATCGCTCTTGAATTTGCATGATTATGTTAAAAACTAGGGTTAACATAGAAAAGAATTAACTTTGTCTTCAAAAGCTGTAAATTTACATAAAAAAAAACATAATTTTACATGATAGCTCTAGTATTCAGGAGTAATTAACAGAAATCAAAATGAAAATATAATGGTTTTTGTTGAAACAACAACCAAATTTGTAAACAAATGGTAGAAATTTCGTAAATAAAAACAAAAAGATATACTTTCGGAACCTTTAGGTAAAAATGGTTAAAATTGTAATATGTTATAGTAAATTATCTGGTATATCGACTCCTTAACGATGGACCACTATTTACGCCTCAACCTGTATGTTACCTGGTAGAACATCAAGCACTTACCGTAAAAATAAGGCTTTTCCATTTTCAAAGGGGAGAAATTGTTTATTGTCGAACGAATTCCGTATTATCTTAAAAGACTTTTAAAAGCTGTTAAGCCATGATTTTCTTATAAGATGGGATAGCGAAAATATTAAATTTTCTCATACGAACGACATGCAATGTGTGTACCTATTCTTCGTAAAGATAATTTAGTTTAGATTTGGACGAATAATCTCTTAACAAAATTCTGAGACCGCTTAAAAAAAACAGCATAAAACTTCAGTTAAGGCGACTACATGACCTAAAGCGCGGTCACTGTCGGACTGCATAGAAAAGAAAGAGAAACGCGATGACACAACGGTGGTAATTTATTGCAAATATGAAGCAATTATCTATTTACAAAAACTATTTAATAATAAATAATCCATCATTGAATGCAGTTTGGCATTAGACATTTAATGGTATATTTTTAATTGTAATTAAAATTGTTAATGAAGGGATAAACTGCCTTTAATTAAAATTAAGAGGTGTATTTGAACATTATTTTGATGCATTAATGTATATTTATTTATGATTTCAGTTCCATCACTGTATTAAAGTAAGACTTGAAAATATCATAATTTTTTCTTTGGTCAAAAGTATTTACGGTTTAAGAGATACACTGCTTTAAAAAACCAACTTTTTGACCGTTTTCGGGAACCTCCGCCTTAAGCAGACTAAGCAAAAAAAAGCTTAGCTTTGTAATTAGTTATAATTGTAACACACTAAAATAGCTTTTACATTTTTTGTTTCTAACTATCATTTATAATATGGATCATTTAGTTGTCTAAGCAAATAAATAAATGTATTGTATAGCCTATGAACCCACCGTTCAATCGTATGTATCCTACGTTAGTATAGTTCAATTTAATTTCCAAACATGTAAACATGAAATAAGTGCTTTTTGAAAAACAAGTTCAGTTTGCGCTGCAGCTTAAAACATAAGTCGTTCATAATAATCGATGCTCGGTGTCATCGATCAACTGGTATGGAGTACCAAATGTTTTGAAGTGATCAGTATTGACTGGCCACGATACAGTGTCAGTGTTGAACGTTAGGCCACCTGTCTCATCCGACAAGAAAGCAACTAACTAACTATTTTGTCGCTCCAGGTTTAAAAGATTGTTGGTGCCGTATAGTTTAAGTACTTATAGATACTTACAAGAAAAAAAATAGCATTTTTATCAACTTATGCAATTATAATATTTATGCAATATTTTTTTTCCTTTGATATTAATTCAAGTTACACTTTTTTAGCGTGGTGACCGATAAGAAAACAAAACACGCATACGTCTAGTCGCACGCACACAAACACCGTGCCGAAGTCTGCAGAACTGATACGACGTTAGACGATGCACGGCTTTCAACGCTGCACCGCTGTGCCGGTCGGAGTGGGGGGTGTTAGGTTTATTTTCGTTACGGAATTTCTTCATTCGATCGCCGCGCTCAAAGCCCAAGATAAAAGCTATGCAATAGCTTAATAAATAAACAGTGCGCATACTGTACCCATAAATTCGGCCATAGCGTGAAATTTTTCGTCAATTATAAAAAAAGAATCAGGTATTTCATAGTAAAGTGCAATACTTACGCAGTCAAAATGTATGGAACTAAAATTCTTTTACGCCAGGCTCACTGGTAAAAAAAAAATCCTGTATGTATATCTTTCTCTAGAATCATATTATGCTGATACCTGTCGGTCTATTCTGTAAAAATCTCACCTCAATCTACCCGAAACTGTAAAATTTTCCCAATCAACTTTGAACCTTATGTTTTAGCGATAAAGTTGAAAATCTATTAAAGAAATTTGACAGATTGTAGTAGCTTGATGTGCTGTCGTCTGTACATACGCATACCTGGGAGTAATCGCTCACCGTCGCACACTCGCTGCTTGCCAAATCGTTCTTATTTGCTAGCTTTACTCGCTCGCCGGTGGGGGTGGCGCAGGTGTCTTCCTCAATCACATACTTAACAGGTTATTTCTTTTACATCATTCCCGTAATGTAATCTATTTAGTTAAGAACGCAGAATGTAGATAACACAGATGTAAGTGTAATTTACACATATGCCGTCGCCGTAAGCTAAAATTCGGTATCTTAAAATAAAAAAAATAAACTTTTTTGCATCTGATAGCTTGAAACATTTATGATCAGATGATTTTGTTGAAATTGCCGTATTTTTATTGGAACATTGAAAAAAGCACAAAAAAATAGCATTATCTCTTTTATTTTCTCCCTATATGACTACCTATGCGTTTTGCACTAATACCCGTTTTCACTAACAATAAACAACGCCTTAATAGGTAATGCCTAAATATTGTGGCACTTTTGGAATTTCAACTCTTGGTACTAACACAAGCGTTAAAAATCCAACAGTTTTTTTTTTTTTTTTTGTAATCTACTACAATCTTAGTTTACGGCCCAAACTCTTACGACAGAAATGAGATAGGCATATTTTCTTAGGTGTTTTTTCATGATCCAGCCAAGATACGGTAATTTTGACTAGACATTCTGATGTGAAATATTTCATGCTATCCGATGCAAATAAAACCAGAATTTCCATATTTTTTTTTGAGATACCGCTTTTTGTTGGCTTACGAGAGCACGACAGGACTTCCCAGATCGCATTTATCTAATGACGTGCAACCTACTCAGCCACTTATGACGAAACACATTAACTTTTCCTTATAGAAAAACATGTTTGACCTGTAGACTTCGTCATTCTAAAATAAACTTAATTTTGTTGGTGATAAAGTTGATAATTCTACTACAAGGTAAAATTGAATACATATTGTCTGGAGTCTGACAACGTTATTACGTCGCGGGCAGTGCGTTTGAGAGGTTGTTTACACTTAAGAATTGTTTAGACGTTAACCTTAGTTTTTTTACCAAAATGGGTGTGAAGTGTCTAATAATACTCCAAAGAACAAAAGATGGTATCTTCAGAGCCGGACAGCCTGTGGCAGGAACACTAAAGTATTCCATAGACAAACCAACAAAGTTCGTAAGCATAGATATCTGTCTTAAAGGAAAAGGAAAGTGTAGCTGGTCAAGTTCGGATTCAGATGACAGAACATACTATAGCAACCACGAAGAGTATGTAAATACAAGCCTGAATTTATTAATACCAGGGCAAAAAATTCTTAAAGGAACTTACGAACACCCATTCGAATTATTTTTGCCAGACGATATACCAACATCATTCAAAAATGGAATCTGTACTATAGAGTACAAAATTAAAGCTAGATTTGTTAAAGACAATTTCTTTACAACTAGTAAAAAATTTGATATAATAGTACCTGTTTACGGCTTTTTAAGCCCGTGTTCTCCAGAGCCTGTAACATTTTGCTTACATAAAAATCTCTTGTCTCTTACATCTCATAACATTATTAATATAAAGGGAGAAATAGATAGAACATTTTTGACTCCAGGAGAAAACATTAAACTGAGGCTTAGGATAAATAATGACACAGATGTCCCAATAACTATTAAAACAGAGCTTATTGAATATTTTACTTATGTATCAGATACTAAAACGAAAAGGATTGATAAAGAGATCGTGAAAAATACAACGGGATATTCTCCAATTATAAAAAAGAAGAGTGTCTCGAATCTAACGTGTATTGTCCCAACGTTACCGAGTTTGGTACTCGATACAACATACCAAGATCATGACAGGAGAATACAAAGTGAGAGTGACAGCCAAAGTTCCATTTCCTCACATCAATGTTGCAGTAAAGGTACCAGTAGTTATTGGAGAGAGGAGAGATCATCTCAGAGCTGCAATCGTGGGATGAAGACAAAAATCCTTCGTCTTTAAAAATGCCAGAAAAGGAAAATGAAACGAACAATGATGAAGATGAACTTACTGTTGAGGCTTTTTTTTGAAAAACATGATAAATTTATGAAGCATTTCCGAGACAAGAGGTTCAGTTGACAATCATATTGATGAAGATTAAACAATACATAATTATTATATACAGGGTGTCCCTGGAAGTATGGATCAAATTGAATAGGGGCGTGGGCAAGGTCATTTCCAAACTTTTTAACCCTGAGAATGTTGGTGAATTTTTTAACGATTCAAAAGTTATGACCAATTTTTGTAATTTTCAGTCACTTCGCAGTTCTTAAAAAAAACATAAAAATAACTATCAGGGCTATCTAAAAAAAAAAAATTGACAGCCCTGATAGTTTTTTTATGATTTTTTTCTTTGAGCACTATGCGAAGTGATTGAAAATTACAAAAATTGGTTATAACTTTTGAACCGTAAAAAAATTCACCGACATTCTCAGGGTTAAAAAGTTTGGAAATGACCTTGCCCACGCACCTATTCGATTTGATCCATACTTCCAAGGACATCTTGTATATGCACAAATTTTTAATATACGCGCCGTAGCCTGCACAAAATACCTAATGTTCACAAACATACATCCAAATCTAACGAACACACTACGGCGTCGTCAACGAGCGACGCGGCACGGCGAGCGACGCGGCACGGCGGCGGCGCGGAGACCAGGGAAGCAACACAACCTCGCGGCATTGCATCGTTCGGCATAACCGCGCTCGGACATTCATTTTGATTAAAGTACTATATAATAGTTGCCATAATAATTGTGAACCACCTATTAAACCTTTTTATAAGACAGTCTGCTTGCTTTACTTCCACCTGGGCTTAGACACCTAGAAAATAAATGCTTTTAGAATAAGATCTGGATGTCATTTATTTATGTTGTTTATGTTAAAATAGAGTAAGGATATAATCACACCGAGATGGCAGCGAAGCGGCGAGCAGTTTCAGTACCATATAATTTTCAACTTTCATTACTATAATACATAGTATCGCTTGAGTTTGAGTCGTCGGAGAGCTCGCGGCGCCGCTGGCGGCTGCGCGACCTTTCAAGTTTCTCAAGAGATACTATGTATTATAGTAATGAAGATAAAGTTTAAAATTATATGACACTGAAACTGCTCACCGCTTTGCTGCCATCTCGGTGTGATTTGAGCCTTATATCAAATCAATCAATCATTGACGAAATTGGTGATTGGTTGGTAGTGGTTGGTTGGTTAGTTAAATTGGTTGGCTGCTTTAAGAAAAAGCTAAATCTGTGATTGTTAAGTCCATAAGTGCATACTATTGTTCAAGCCTGCTAACAAGGCTGAGTTAATATTGTGTATATGCGTGATAAGATTAGTTATAGATTCACCTAGTTACTGTTAGTCATCTGTAATGTTATGCTGTGGAAATACCATTATAACAAGTTTTCCTTGGTTGATTGGAGGTTTGCGGAGGCATCCATTGATGATTTCTATGCCGTAATACGGAAAAGAACTCGAAGGAGGGGCACGTGGCTAAGAAATAACAGCCTCACGGGTTGATATTTAAGGTCAAGCAACGCTTGCCGAGGTTAGTCCGTGGATGGGTGACCATTCAGTACAATCGAGATTCATCGGAGCCTCGGAAAGCACGTTAAACCGTTGGTCCCGGCTGTCATTTGTATAACCTTCCTCAAGAATTGGGCTGTCCTTTTCATATCCGACTGGTAGTTCCAGAGCGCGTTCAAACAAACAAACTCTTTAGCTTTATTATTTTTAGTAGTATTATAGAGGTATGAGAAACAGGGTGTAAAGTTCACTCATACTCTGTAGAAAAGGGGGTGTTGTGTCTGGCGGGCAACTACCCGATGATTCATTTCGGGCTGTTGTATTTAAGCTAGTTGCGCGGTAAACTCTGCTTGCGAGATGCAGGATTTTGCGTGACGTCAGTATGACGCGTAGTTCGCATGTGGCGTTTGTAGATACCGCTACAGTATATCTTATATTATAACAATATAATATTACAAGGTATATATTATATATCGTTAGTTGTAATATAAATTAATGTACCGTAAAATGGGGTTACATTGATCAATTTTAAAATTCGAGGTTGAATATTTCTGTACTAAGAAGGCTGAAAAATTTACAAAAATAAATGTAACATCGGTTTTATGGGTTATATATGTTTACATTAAAAGTAATATTTTTGGACACTCCTTTATGAGAAAAAAAAAATTATAATCATCGTGATCAAGTTCATACTGCATCGGGGATACTTTGATCGCACTAGTTTTTGGTACGTATTTTGATAGTAACCCCAAAAAACAAATTAAAAAACAAGTTAATTTGTTTTTTGGGGTATATTACTTTTAATGTAAACATATATAACCTATAAAACCGATGTTACATTTATTTTTGTAAATTTTTCAGCCTTCTTAGTACAGAAATATTCAACCTCGAATTTTAAAATTGATCAAAATTGATCAATGTAACTCCATTTTACCGTAACTATCGAAATGCGACTTTACAGGAGAGGCAAAAAACTAAATTCAATTCACAAAAAAAAAGAAAAAGAGTTCTAACTTTTTGTGTACTCTTCCTATTGCAATGATGTTTAGACCATCTTTCTCAAAATGTTGACACCTGATATCTGAAACTATATGAAGCCTACTATTACATATAGTTTCGAAGATGACATGGTTGTTACGTTAATATTTTTTTTTGTAAATATCGTGTTGCATATAAAACTTAATAACAGCGATAACGTAACTTATGGAATATACAATCTAGTTTAACGTATAATAATTACTTTTACTATTAATTATACGTAGAATAATTATATATATAAAGGTTTGTGCCGCTAGTTGAATGTTGATCAATATACACCGGTAAACAGCGCTGTGATCCGCAAAAAACAGAAATTTTAAATATAAAAGAAACATCAACAATGTTTCAAAACAGCTGACTGAATGTCAAGGTTACGAGTGCAAACTCCCAAACGGGCGAGAAAGAGACAGCACGAGGACAGAGCGAGATATCGACTGCCATTATTTGTGGGTTCAACCAACGAATACCAATGGCAGATTTGAAACTTACGTGGTGTAGATAAGGTCGTTTTCTGTAAATTTTTTGTAAACGAGTAACGTCACCACTAATTATTCGGTTTCCGATAAGTTTTTAGAATAGTAGGTAAGTTATTATCCGATATCATTGTCAAAAACTGTATTATTAAACATGAGTGAATGTCTAGCTCATTGTTCATGTTGACAATTAAAATTGATGACAACATCGTTGGGAAGAGGGGAAAAGTGATTTTAGGAGATACCAGGAAAAAACAGAATTTATCTACATTCTGGACAAACAGACAGGGAGAACAAAGCATAGACAAAGACTAAAGTTCAAATTAAAAAACATATTTACTCATTGAAAATAATTGTTTTTATCATAATAACCAGGACAATCTTCAATCTTATTACACATTGAAACAACATTTTGTCAGTGCACCACACAATGACAGATTTAGAAAATTAAAAAAAAACAGTCCACTTTATGTCCTCATTATGATCTTCATCAATATTAATGTCAAATGAATCATAAATCATTCCATTTGTTATCTCATTTTTCAAACAGTCCCCAGCATTATCCCTGTCAATATTTCAATCATCTTCTTTGACCAGTTCTGAATACGAAGGACACCTACCATCGATGTCCACGGCTGCGACTCCAAGATGATCTCTTCTCTCTCCTATAACCACGGGTACCTCCACTGAAGCATTGATGTGAGGAAATGGAACTTTGGCTGTCACTCTCACTTTATATTCTCCTATCATGATCTTCGAATGTTGTATCGAGTACATACTCGGTAACGTTGGGACAATGAATGTTAGATTTGACGCACTCTTCTCCTTTATACTTGGCGAATAGCTCTTTGTTGTTTTCACGAACTCCCTGTCAATCTTTTTTGACAGATTATTATCTGCTAAATAAGTAAAATATTTTACAAGCTCAGTTTTAATAGTTATTGGGACATCAGAGTCATTGTTTACCGTAAGCTTCAGTGTGATGTTCTCTCCTGGAGTCAAAAATGTTCGATCTATTTCCGCCTTCACATTAATTATGTTGTTGGGTTTCAGAGAAAATACATCTTTCTGTAAACCAAATATCAGAGGCTCTGGGGAACACGGATTCACAAAGCCGTAAACAGGTACTTCTTCCTCAAATTTGTATTCAGTTTCATATAAATTTTCCTTCACAAATGTGACAATAACTTTGTAGTCTATAGTACAGATAAGATTGTTGACTGATGTCGGTATATCATCTGGCAATAAGAATTCGAATGGGTATTCAAAAGTACCAGACAGAACACTTTGGTTATCTCTCGTAATGAACAAATTTCTGTACTGATTTGTATACTCTTCTTCGTTTTGATAGTCATTTGTGTTGTCATCTGAATCCTTTTCTGACCATGTACATGTTCCCTGGCCCACAAAATGGATGGTGATACTTCCAAACTTCGTTGGTTTGTCGATGGAATAATTCAATGTTCCTACCACGGGTTGTCCGGCTCTGTAGACACCTTCTTTTGTTTTTTGGAGTAATATTTGACAAACTACACCCATTTTGGTAGAAAAACTGAGGTTAAAACGTGCAAACGACTACCCTTCAGCATTGCTGGCGAAATACTAGCGTGATAAAATTAAAGAATGACTCATGAAAACAAAATGTAAACAAAACCATGATATCGCTTCCAGCCGAAATATTACTTTAGTGTTGTAAGAATTAAGTTGATTTCAGAATAACACATGCACCATCGGACACGTTCTAAGAGAAAATTTTTGCAATGAAATATGAACTTTGTGCAATAGAATGAAGGTGTTTAATCGTTAGTTGCCGAGTGGGTTACGTCACCGGTTACTAAAACTCCTTTTGGATAGCAAGCGTGTATTAGGAATGCTAGACGTCATACTACGCAAATGGAGTCTAATGATTATTTTTTTCCCATTTGCCTCGTTTCTAGCTTGCATCTAGCTTGCTCTTGTCTTTAGTATAATATAACTTTGAATAAGACAGTGCGGACGTGACACTAGATACAAAACAGTTATACCAATTATGTCAGATTTTTTTGTCTGGTATCTTGGATATGGGTGATGTATTGCCTATCTTACCATTCAGGTACGGAATTTTGAAAAGCAGAGAATTTTAATAATAAAAACTTTGATTAAAGGCTGCAACGGCTAATGGGCACGCGTTTCAAATGAGGTTTTTCAATACACTTACAAGGAAAAAATTTAATCAAATTTTATAAACGTGACGGCGCGTTTAAGGGGTTATCTTGCCAAATGAATAATAAATGTTTCGATTTTCTGTCTCATTTTTCAAAAGAGTCCCCAACATTCTCCCTGTCCATATTTCGATCATATTCTTTGTACAGTTCTGAATAAGAAGGACACCTATCATCGATGTCCACGGCTGCAACTCCAAGATGATCTCTCCTCTCTCCAATAACCACTGGTACTTCCACTGAAGCATTAATGTGAGGAAATGGAACTTTGGCTGTCACCCTCACTTTATATTCTCCTATCAAAATCTTCGAATGTTGTATCGAGTACATACTCGGTAACGTTGGGAAAATGGATGTTAGATTTGATGCACTCTTCTCCTTTATACTTGGCGAATAATTCTTTGTTGTTTTCACGAACTCCGTGTCAATCTTTTTTGTCAGATTATTATTTGCTACATAAGTAAAATATTTTACAAGCTCTGTTTTAATAGTTATTGGAACATCAGAGTCATTATTTACTGTAAGCTTCAGTGTGATGTTCTCTCCTGGAATCAAAAATGTTTTATCTATTTCTGCTTTTACATTAATTTTGTAGTTGGATGTGAGAGACAAGAGATCTTTCTGTAAGCCAAATATCAGAGGCTCTGGGGAACACGGGTCAACAAAGCCGTAAACAGGTACTTCTGCATCAAATATATGTTTAGTTTCAAAGAAATTTTCCTTCACGAACTTGACGATAACGTTGTACTCTATAGTACATGTGGGATTTTTGATTGATGTTGGTATATCGTCTGGCAGTAAAAATTCGAATGGGTATTGGAAAGTTCCTGACACAAGAACTTTTTCGTCACTGGCTTTGAACAAATTCTTGCTTATATTTACATACTCTTCTTTATTGGTGTAGGTTGTTGTCTTATTATCTGAATCAGATACTGTCCATTGACATCTTCCTTTGCCAACAAAATGTATGTCTATGCTTTCAAACTTAGTTGGTTTATTGATGAAATAATTCACTGTTCCCAGTACAGGTTGTCCGGGTCTGAAGACACCTTCTTTTGCTTTTTGGAGTAATATTTGACACTTCACACCCATTTCCGTAGAAAAATGAATGTTTACACGACTACTCGAGAGCTTTACTCGCGAAATACTAGCGTGATAAAACATGATTATACAAATCATTGATAACGCTTAAAGCCGAAAAGTTACTTTAAAGTCATGACTAGTAAGTCGATTTTAGAATGACAAATTAAAGCGCTATCGGACACGATAAAAGACGTAGCAAAGATGTAGCAATGAAACGTGAACTTTGTGCCATAGAATTAAGGTGCTTAATCGTTAGTTGCTGAGTAGGTTACGTCACCAGTTACCTATGCCCGCCGCGCGCCGCCCGGTGGCCTGTGTTGCTCTAGTATGCCAGTTACTAAAACTCCTTTTGGATAGCAAGCGTGTATTAGGAATGGTAGACGTCATACACGCGAATGGATTCTAAAGTTTACTTTTTCCCATTTGCCTCGTGTTTAATGTGTCAAGTTTGCTCTTGTTTTAATATAATAAGTAACTTTGAATAAGACAGTGTGGACGAGACATTAGATACAAAACAGTTATACCAATTATATCAGATTTTTTGTCTTGTGTCTTGGATTGGGTGGCGTATTGCCTATCTTACCATTCAGGTACGGAATCTTAAAAATATGAGAACTTTAATAATAAAAACTTTGATGAATAAAATGAAATGCGCACTCGTTTCAAACGTCGTTTTTCAATACACTTACAAGGAAAAAATTAAATTAAATTTCATAAACATGGCAGCGCTTTTAAGGGGTTTATTTATAAACGACTAGCTTCTTCCCGCGACTTCGTCCGCGTGAAATTTCACCCCCCCCATTCACCCCCTTAGGGGATGAATTTTGAAAAATCCTTTCTTAGTGCACCCCTAGACCTCATAAGGAACGTACGTGCCAAATTTGGAATCTCTAGACCCAGCGGTTTGGGCTGTGCGTTGATATGTCAGTCAGTCAGTTCTCCTTTTATATATATAGATGATTAAAGGTAATATGGTTAAACAGTCACGAGTCACTATCGTCTATAAACTAAAGGGTACAAGGTTTTGCAACTTTAAACTTACAGAATTTGATTTTAGAACCAATTTGATCTGCTGTCACCTTGACGTAACTCCGGAGACAGGCAGCAGCCAGCCAAAATGGAAAACAAATGAAGATCGAGGAGATTGATCGAAATGCCGGCATTGATTTATTGTGAGTCCTGTAATATTGCTGGGCAAAGGTCTCCTACAAGTCCTTCTAAGAACTCTTTTCCCGCGCCTCCTCGAACCAGCGCTCGCGGTACGCGTCCAGGTCACCACCGCTTTCTAGGCCGATCTCGGCGGCGTACGACGTACATCTTCAGGCACCCATTGTGGAAAGACTTTTGTCCAGCGGTTATCCTGCATGCGAGAGAAAATGTGACCCGCCCAATCACATTTCAGCCTGGCAGCCTTCTTGTCTACGTCATTTATACCCGTTTTGGAACGCGTATCTTTTTGTATTGGAATGTGATGCGCTACGACTTTAATATGAGACAGCTTTTATTTTGAAAATTCAATTATGTACACAAGAATATTTTCGTGCATGGCCAAAATCAGAACTAACACCACTATCTTGTTTTTTCAATACATTTCACAAAACAATTGAACAAATGTTTACCAACAGCCCATGTCAGCGTCAGTCGAGCGCCAAAATATCCCTGTATAGCGATATAAATATGAATTGCGTTGAGATGGTTTCCCTAAATTCAGGTTTTAACCCGAACGGTACAATAATCAGCCTATAATGTCCCCACTACTGGGGCACAGGCCTCCTCTCTGTGAGAGAAATGTGCCGTAATCCACCACGCAGGCCCAGTGCTGCGGGTTGGTAGATGTCACATTTCTTCAAATGTTTGGGTGCCGGTTTTCTCACGATGTTTTCCTTCACCGTTTTGAGAGCAGTGGTGATGAAATAATTTACATAAAGTAAAGCACCTGTCTGGGTTCGAACCTACGACCTACAAGTCGTAAGCCGTGGCCGTTTTCACTGGGCCACCGCTGCTCAAACAGAACAGTTTTTGTTAATTTTCAAAATGAAAGTGTGATACCTACAAGAATACACATTAAGGCCGCTCCTTGTAGTCTAATTGAACTTATAGCGTTTGTGTTCCTGTCACGTTTTGTCTACGTTTCTGCCTTGATTTGTTTCAATTCCTCAATTCTACCAAAGTTTTTGATACTAATCGACTCAATGACGACGTTTTTCTCCTTCCACACGAACAACAGAGCTTTATCAATGACTAAAAATGAGTTTTATCTACCTATTAAATATTTCAGATTAGCGATTAATATCTTTGATAAGATAAATATGCATATACTGACAAAAATAATACTACAATCATCATTTTCGCGATAAGGAATTAGTCTTTCTCTGCTGGCCACAAACAGAGGTTGTTTTCAAGATTATTGCTAATTTAAAATCCAAATGGGAGTAACGTGTCAAATTTTACTTACAAACAACACGAAAGGTGTCTACAGAGCGGGACAGTTAGTGCAAGGATCAGTGAAATATGTAATAGACGAACCAACGGCGTTCTCTAGTGTTTCTCTCTCGTTAAGAGGCAAAGGATTATGTTGGTGGGTGCCTTTCATTGCCGGCATGGGGACTATATACACTGGTTCCCAAGACTTTGTTAATCAGTGCATGGATTTACTTCAAGCTAAAGAAAATGAAACAGCAGCAATTGCAGCAGGAACTTATGAAAAACCGTTCTGCTTCGTACTTCCAGAAGTGAGTCCATCTTCTTATAAGGACGCGAGATGCTTTATTGCGTACTTCGTCGAACTAAAATTCGTGAAACCAAACTTTATGAGCTTTTCTAAGAAGTTTGACTTAGACATTCAGGTACAGGGCCGCATAAAACCAGGTCTCGTACAGCCTATGATATACGAAACGAAAAAAGATTTTTTCTCGTCGAAGAAAACCATAAGTTTTAGTGTAGAAATTGAAAATATGTCTTTGTGTGCGGGGGAGACTATAAAACTCAAAGTTAATATAAAGAACCAATCAGATGTGGCTGTTACTGCCAGAAGAGCGGAATTAATTGAGTATATAACTTATAAATCTAACTGTAATCATCAAAAGCAAAAATCTAAGACAGTTAACGGAGTAGAAGTGACCTTAATTGGTAATGCAAGATTGAAAGCTGATTATAAATTCATCGATAAGATCTCAACAACACCAGAAATGGTCTCGATACATTCCAATATTTTAACAAAAGAATACAGAGTAAAAGTTGCTCTTAAGTTTCCTTTCCCGCATAAAGACCTTTGCCTAGAGATTCCAGTGGTCATCGCAGAGAAAATTGATGTATTTGAAGAAGTTAAGTTAGACGAACAACCGCCTTCGTATTGGCAAATCATGAATGAGAAAAAAGGAAAGGAGGAATAGATGGAACTGAAAACAAACCATATAGGAAACCGTATAGTAATATAACATGCAGAGTGGCAGGGGACATCGACGCGCATGCTGTAATCATGAATTCAGCACAATACGTGTAAAATATTATCATAATAGGTAAAATATTTTGTTTAGTCATTTGAAATTTTGTATATAAGTCTATATATATAAAAGAAAGTCGTGTTAGTTACACCACTTATAACTCAAGAACGGCAGAACAGATTTGGGTGAAAATTGGTAGGGAGGTAGCTTAGAGCCAGGAGACGGACATAAGATACTAAAAAAAATCAGAAAAAAAAAAAAAAAAAAAAAGAATCAGACTTGGAATAACAAAACGCAAATGACAGGGCTAGGAGTAGGCTCGGGGTAGGGCAGGAGTAGGGTAGGAGTAGGGGTAGGGTAGGAGTAGGGGTAGGGTAGGAGTAGGGGTAGGGTAGGAGTAGGGTAGGGGTACGGTAGGAGTAGGGTAGGGGTACGGTAGGAGTAGGGTAGGGGTAGGGGTACAGTAGGAGTAGGGAAGGGTTAGGAAGGGGTACGGTAGGAGTAGGGTAGGGGTACGGTAGGAGTAGGGAAGGGGTAGGGTAGGAGTAGGGTAGGGGTACGGTAGGAGTAGGGTAGGGGTAGGGGTACAGTAGGAGTAGGGAAGGGTTAGGGTAGGAGTAGGGTAGGGGTACGGTAGGAGTAGGGAAGGGGTAGGGGTACAGTAGGAGTAGGGAAGGGTTAGGGTAGGAGTAGGGTAGGGGTACGGTAGGAGTAGGGAAGGGGTAGGGTAGGAGTAGGGTAGGGGTACGGTAGGAGTAGGTTAGGAGTAGGGTAGGAGTAGGGTAGGAGTAAGGGGTAGGGAAGGGGTAGGAGTAAGGTAGGAGAAGGGCAGGGGTAGGATTGGTAGGAGTAGGGTAGGGGGTATTAGTAGGACACCACGCGAACGAAGTCGCGCCGGGCAGCTAGTTTACTATAAGTAAATTGTAAGTTTTTTTTTTTACGTTTTAAACAGTGTGATATGATTTTTAGCATTTTCAATCTCAAATAGCAGCCGGGGGGTTAATGGTAGACTTTCTTTGTAATAGTAAAAAATGCAAACAAAAATAAAATAAAAAAGAAGGTAAGGGAAACATACGTCACATCCACGCAAAACGGCTATCGCTCAGCATTATGCTGCGACCCTATACAAAACAGAGCCCCAGCGCTAGTGGTGGTAGTACTTTTTCTTTCTGGCCGGCACTTTATTTTTTGGGTAAATAAGACTATGGTCTCTTCGGACCGGCATTTCTCGGATTCGGATCGGACGTAGTGCGAAACGGACGTAGTGCGAAACCGCCCTAACGCTTCATAATACGGCATCATGTTATTTAAATAGATGGTGGATTTATCGTAATTTTGACTTCAACAATAAGTTATGTAGTAGCTAGGTATTCATTACAACAGTAATCTAGCTAAAAAACTGGCCAAAGATTCTTTTAATACAAAATCTTTGTCTTGTCTTTGGTCTTCTTTGAGGCTGTACTAAACGAAGCAACGTTAAAATAATACAATTCCAAAACAAAGTATGGCAAGTGTGGTAAGTATGGTATATTAGAAATGACGACCTCCACCGATACCTTATACCTAATGGAACTCGTCACCACTATCACACAAAAAATTTCTGAAGCCCACAAACACAGACTTCATTGACATATGAATGTCGAGGAAATTCAGCTGCTAGACAACACGGACATACTCGTAGTGCGTAGGCTAAAGAGAACTAAACTATTTAAGTGAGTGTTGTGTATAAATATTGAATGAAGAATAGTAAAATTACTGTGCTATACAAGTATCACATGAACAAAGTGTTTTTATCATTGATCAGACCCTAAGAAAGTGCTACGAAGTTGTGTAAAAGTGCATATTGACACTATTCTTAGTTATAACATAATCTATCTCGTAAAATATTAAGTTTGAAATAAATTTTTAATTCCATTTTTTTAAATTTCGTTTTCCGTTATACCCGTGAGAACCTGTAATTATCTTTATGTCTGATATACTATTGTTATGCTTCTGTTTTAGTTGTTGGTTCTCCTATAAATAAATACATTTCTTATTAGTCTATTAAGCTAGATTAGGTAATACAGAAAAAAATAAAAAGTCGAGGGTCTAAATCAGTTATCGTTGACAGCAAAACAGCCACCGACCTCGGCAAGCGATCGACCCGTGCGACAGGTATTACTCTGCAATAAGAGTGATATAATGGTTTTGATATGATAGTAGTACTAAAACTAACAAACTAGCGTTTCAGACTATAAGACAATTTGTAGGTACAGAATAATTAATAGACAGACAGAAAGACGTAACCTTTGAACAATATCCGTAAAGAATGACGCATTATTTGAATTTGCTCAACTAATTAGATAGATATAAAAGATTATCCAAAATTCTTATCATTGATAAGATAAATTTGGCTGCACTACAATACCAAAATATAAAAAAAGAAACACGCGATACTTTCGTTTAGTTTATATCAGCTATTGACCAAGGGAGAGTGCTATCAACTTTAAATAAAAATGGGAATAAAGTGTAGAATTTTACTAAATAATACAAAAGATGTTTACAAAGCTGAAGACTCAGTGGCAGGGACAGTGAAATATGTCATAGACAAACCAACGGACTTTACAAGTGTTACTCTCTCAGTAAGAGGTAAAGAATTTTGGAATTGGGTACCCGTCGCTTCCAAAACCATATACACTGACTCCGAAAACTTAGTTGATCAGCGCATAGATTTACTTGAAGCAAAGGATGATAAACCAGGGATAATCCCAGCAGGAACTTACGAAAAACAATTCTGTTTTGTGCTGCCCGCAAAAATTCCATCATCTTTTAAAAATGCCTTTTGCTTCATATCGTTCTTTATTCAACTGGAATTCGTAAAGCCAATCTCAATGAGCTTACCTAAGAAGTTTTACTCAGACATTAAAACACTAACTGGTATAACACCAGAGGCAGAGGCATTTCTCGTGAACAATAAAAAAGAGTTTACGTTGTCAAAGAAAACTATAAGTTTAATAACATATATTGAAAAGCCGTTTCTGTATGCGGGGGAAGATATAGAAGTGATATTTGAAATTATAAAAAACTGCTCCGATGTGCCTATTATTTCGTCGAAAATTGAGTTAATCCAGTGCGTCACATTACATTCTAATGTTACAACGCGATATTTTCTGACATTAAAAGCAATAGAAGTAAAATATCTTGGGACGAATAAATTGAAGACCGAGCTCAAACATACCTACCGTTTGTCTACAACACCTAATATGGTCACAGTGCATTCTTATGAGTTACGAGTAGAATATCTTGTTAGAATAATACTTAAGCTTCCCTTCCCGCATTTAAACATTTTCACTATTCTTCCAGTGGCTATTACAAAGAAAATTGATAACTTTGAAGAAGAGAAGAACGATATTGAACAACCTTCTGATGGGCAAGATAGGTGTCCCCTTGTTTCGCAGACAGAAATTTCATAGAATTTCGTTTCGCAGGAAATGTTTCATATAATATTTGGTTCTTGTATTTTTATTTCGAATATTATTGTTTCAACGACTATTTACTTGAATGAAACATATTTCACAGAAACACGATTCAATGAATGTTATAATACGTTTTTTATTTAACAAACTAATCAAATAGTAGAATTATTTTTAACGAGTATTGTTTTTTCGGTGTATTTTTCCATGGTATTTAATTTCGACGAAAATTTAAAAATTGACGTTATACTGGTCTCATTCCCAGAAACACACAAGTTTGAACTCGAGAACTTAGGATGCAAGAGCGAGCGAAGCGAGCTCGGGACTTAGGGCACCCTGACTCGGACAGGTTAAGGTCGAATAGTCATTCACTTCGTGTTAGGTTCCTTTAAACCCTGTAGACAAAAATAGGAGCCCACGAAGCGGGGCTCCGTCGACTACGTCTTATTAATTATTAAAGACAATTAACATTATATACAACCTCATTGTATAAATTAAGAATGCCTTGCATAATATGAATTCACTATTAATGAGAATAACAAGATTGTTTTCCTGCTTGACTAGAATTTACCCAAATTTTGTAAACGCGGTGTTGTGTTTTTGTAGGAGGGTATGAATTTTGTCAAAGGTATATAACGTTTAGAAACTGTCACTTGATAAAATGGTTTTCTTGGTAATAAGTTTTATATTATTAACAAAACAATATGTGGATAAAGAAAATTTGATTTGTTATTCTATAATATGAATATCGAAAGATGAAATTTTATTTGTATCAAAATCTATGATTTAATATTTTTCAAAGTACTTTCTGCGTATTGATTATTCTATGAAATGATAATAATGAGAAAAAAATTATGTGAAACGAAATTCTATGAAACTGTTGTCTATAAAACAACGCATAACCGTACAAGATATGCATGAAAAAAAGTGTAATGTAGGAACAGACAAAAAGAAAAATGATAAAGGAAGATAATGAAGACTTGTCTGATGACTAAAATATAATCATTGATTATGTACAGACGCAGACGCCAGCACATCAAGCTACCCGAAACTGTCAAATTTTCCCAATCAACTTTGAACCTTATGCTTTAGCGATAAAGTTGAAAATATATTTTTAAAATTGACTGATTGTAGTAGTTTGATGTGCTGGCGTCTGTAGGTATTAAAATTATTAATTCTGTGTGTCCGACTATCATAAATGGTAAAATATTTTTCCGATAGTAACTGAAGATTACTTTTATGTTTGTTTAATTAGCATAGATTTTTACCGCACTTTTAGTACTTGCAGCTTGTGTTATAAACTACTTATTAATATGACGACGCAGTAACAGTAGCGCCCTCCGTTAAGTTTTGTTACGAAGTTAGTGGAATCACCGAATAGGTCGGATAGGAGTGACACTGGCCGATCACTGTCACTCTAGCAGAGCGTCGCATCAATGGTTACGTGGCGGCGGTGGCAGCCTAGAAGCTTATAGGTAAAAAACTGAAGACAACACTCTAAATACCTGAGTGAAACCGACTGTGGTCGGACGCTCTCTCTCTAAATACATACATATGACAAAGAAAACACATATCACTGTCTCGTTCTTATGTGTGTATTTAGAAAGAGAGTGTCCGACCACAGTCGTCTTCACTTAGGTATTCAGAGTGTTGCCTCCACTTTTATCTATAAGCTTCTTGGTGGCAGCTGCCTTCTGATGACAAGAGAAGATGATGTTAGGGAAGCCGCTATCGTACCATGTTCACAACAAACTGCTGTATTTCGGCACAATCCTGATGATATTGAAGCTGCTGAACCACTAACGCTACCACTTCTGGTAAAGGCTATCCTGCGCTGTTAAATATTTTGCATTTCAAGTTAGAATTTTACATAAGTAAAATGTAATTATTGTTAGTAATTTGGTAATATTAGAATAATGGTGGACGGGCTTTAGCAATAAATAATGTATTTGTACTAATAACGTGTTTTTGCTTTCTCCGCCATATATGATCTGCCTATCCTTTTCCCAACTATGTTGCGGTCGGCTTCGAGTCTAGCCGGATGCAGCTGAATACTAGTATTTTACATGGAGTGACTGCCTATCTGGCCTCCACAAACCAGTTACTGGGTAAAACGATACCCCTTTGTAAGACTGGTTATCAAGCTTTCGGGCTTCTGACTGAAAAGAAAGAAGAAAGAAAATACATTTATTTAGCACAGACTAAAAGGCACACAATACACCAGATAGACATATCAGATTTTTTTTATATTGTTATTATTTTCCTTTATTCATCTAAATACATATGAATTATATTTTTAAATATTAGAATATAAAAAAAAATATAAAAACATTTAAAAATATAAATTGATATTATTAGTTTTAGACTGCAACGTAACGTGTGTATACTTAAATAAAATAAATATGTGTCTGACAAAAAATAGTAACGAATATGTACATAAATAGTGTGAGTTGAATAACATTGCAAAAATAATAAAAAAAATACTGTTAAATAAATGAGACGGCCGCATGATACAAAACCTGTTTAAATGATGCCTGACTTCCACGTTCCAACACATTGTCATAATTTTAATTAATCCGTGTATTTCATCGCACAATACGCTGCAAGCAGCCAAACGCGGCGGACAATTTACGGACAGTTGCAACTTGTGTATTTTAAACTTGTCTTAGTGGTTTGCATTGGGATTAATCCAATACGATGGATATAATGTCCATAAAGAAGTCAGCTAAACATTATTGGCGAAAGTGGAAATGCAGAAAAAGGTCGTCATGGATTCTTGTATAATGAGAAAGCACCTACCCACTTTTAATTTACCGCCTCCTGCCCGTAATGACTGTCAAAGATCCACGAATGACAACTTAATAAGTTTAACGCGTACGCCTTTTTTTACATCGTTCTCGCATATTATTATAAATTCAAAATTAATAATGTAACTAATATTTTTGTAAAAATGTAATTTTAAAGAGTGTCCATGGAGTTTCTTGCCCGTTCTTCTCCATAGGTACCTACGCTTTGGAAAGGGCAACTAGCTTCATTTGTTCTGACAGAATGACTTCTTGACAATTCAAAAGTGCCTGCAAATGGTTTAATTGAAACAAATGCTTTGAGTTTGAGTTTGGTACCTCAACGTCAGCATTCTCTTGCCCTAATCCTAATTTATTTGCGCAACACGCGCAACATGTATTTCCCTCCAAACTTCTCTATTAGTCGTCATCTCATCAGCAGTCAGCCCCTTTCTAGTTATATTATTTTTCACACAGTCCATCCATCGTTTCTTTGGTCTTTCGCTACTATTTTAGCCACCTACTCATCAAATTCAAAACGTTCCCAACTACTACCGATATTTTCCTCACTACTCCGCATTACATAGCTATACTAAGACAATCAATTACCACACAACGTTTCTGACTTCTTGTACAAGTAAATAGTCATAACAGCTTCATAGTGACATCTTTTATTAGTTATGGAATGAGGAAAATGTCGGAGTTTCCTTATGACATTTTCCTCATTTCTCCGCATCATTTATCATGACAATCGATTTCCAGAGAACTTGATAATATGTAGATATATTATGTTCGGGAAAAGCCACTCGGCTTAGCTCAAATTGTGTCGAGCTGACCCGAACATGGTAAAGCGAGGGAAGACGCCGCAGTTTGCAGATCGACACGAGACGATCGGCACTGGCCGAATAAATGCTGAATATGAGTAATAATTTCTTTGCTTCGGGTTTGTTTTTCAACAATAACTGCCAAATCGTATGTACTCGAATGTTATGTGCATGGAAAAATCAAATCAAATCAAAATATTTTTATTTCACATAAACCAACATGGGCACTTATGAAACGTCAGAAGCTAGGTGCACGGTTCCAATTGGTCGTTTCCTATGGAGAAGAACCGGCAAGAAACTCCATGGTTACTCTTTTAAAAATAATTGGCTTTTACAATGTTTTCGAGTTACAGTAGGTATGGGAGGACAGCGTAGGCCTGTCAACAAGTACCAGGTACTTGATAAAATAAAAAATGGTACTTGATAAAATAAAAAATAAAAAAAGGCTTACAAAGTCCTCACATTTACAAAATAAGGCTGTATCAAAAGGATAAACAAAATATAAAAATCTACTAAAACCAAGAGATATGATTGCCATTTCAACTAATAAAGAGGTGAAAAATTAAAATTGTCTGTATATAATGTCAAATAATAAAAAGATTATGTCAAAGAAGTATGTACATATTATATTGTTGTAGGTAATAAATAAGTCCATGGTTATATGGCGATCCTGACGTTCGTTGGCAATGTAGGCAGTGTCAATCTTGACATGTATTATTTTTTCATTTCTTCAAATTTCATTCTTTATTTTTAACGTTCATCATTTATTTTCTCTATTTTTATTTTTATCGTGTTTACACCTAGTTTATGTGCATGCTGTGGATCGTAAAATAACCTTTTTTTTTTCTTGGGCTTTAGATTGTATATGTATGTGGGTCCTTTGTTCCCAAATAAAAATAAATATCATCCACGACCACGTTACACGCGGAAGCGGGGCGTGAAACGTGACGTGGACGTGTCCAACACACGCGCTAGATTTAAGTAATTAAAAAACTTTTTTTACAAAAAAAACAACCGACTTCAAAAAAAACTACAAAGTGATAAATAACTTTAATTTCGGAAGTCGGTGTCGTTGGTTCCGCATTTTCGTTTTTTGACACCGACTTCCGAAATTAAAGTTATTTATCACTTTGTAGTTTTTTTTGAAGTCGGTTGTTTTTTTTTGTAAAAAAAGTTTTTATTTTTTACTTTTTAGTTGTACCTACTCCACACAAATTCAAACAACACTAGTGCATTGAGGAATTGAAGACACCGACTAGAAGAATCATCAAAATTCGCATAGAAATGCCGGAGATGCAGTACATTTATGCATATAACATCGTACATAAGAATAATTATATAATGTATTATATACTAAAACCTTCCTGAAAGTATGTAGATCACATTAGTGAAAGAATTATCAAAATCGGTTCATTAGTTTTTGAGAAAATCGCGGACAAACAAACATACATACATACATACATACGGGTCGAATACAGAACCTCCTTTTTTGAAGTCCGTTAAAAATGAGGAATTAAAAGACAGTAATAGAAATAAATTTGTTTATTGTTAAAAACCGTCAACCCTTATTGTTATAACTTTAAAGTACTAACAATGTTAAAAAAGTACCTACTTAAATAAATTTAAAGATGCTTACACAGGTTTTTTTATAAGTAGTCTTCGATAAAAATCCATTCTTACATAGTGATCTAAAATTAATATCAATAACAGCAATCAACAATTTGTCATACCATATTTTACTCATCAACCCATAAAATCGCCTCTCTTCTTTATAATTTTTCATTTTGTCTATTCCTCCATTGCATTTTTTTCATTCATAGCTTGCCAACATGAAGGGTCTTGAACATAAAACTTTTCTTCTTCAAAGTCATCAATTTTCTCAGCGATGACCACTGGAATCTCTAGGCATAGTTCTCTATGCGGGAACGGAAACTTAAGACTAACTTTAACTCCATATTCTTTTCTTAGCATATTAGAATCTATTGAGAACAGATGCGGTTTTGTAGAAAAATGATGTGTTAGTGAATGCTCAGCTTTCAATCTTGTTTTACCGAGATATTTCATTACTACCCCTGTTAGGGCCTTTGATATTTGCTTCACATGATTCCCGTTAGATTTGTAAGTCACAAACTCAATTAATTCAGTTTTTGAAGAAACAAGAGGCACTTCTGCATAGTTACTTATATCCAATAGTACTGTTACATCTTCTCCTGCATATAAAAATGGCTTTTCAATTCCTGCTTTTAACGTTACGATTTTCTTTGACAACATAAATTCTTTCTCAATTTTATATTCGACATATTCATTTTTAAGTCGTGGTTTTACGCCACCTCGGACTGGAATGTCTAAGTAAAACGTTTTAGGTAAGCTCATTGAGTTTGTTTCTATGAATTTCAGTTGAATAAAGAAAGAAATGAAGCATCTGAAGTCTTTGTAAGACGATGCAATTTCTTCTGGGAGTGCAAAACTGAATGGTTTTTCATAAGTTCCTGCTGGTATAGTCACTGCTTCATTTTCTTTAGCTTGAAGTAAATCCATGCGATGATCAATATAGTTTTCTGACTCAGAGTATTTAGTATCGGTAGTGATAGGTACCCAAAAGCAGAACCCTTTAGCTTTTAATGAGAGAGTAACACTAGTGAACTCCGTTGGTTTATCTATAACATATTTCACTGTCCCTTCCACAGTGTCTCCAGCTCCGTAGACATCTTTTGTATTCCTTAGTAAAATTTCGCACGTCACTCCCATTTTATTTTAAGTCGCAATAATCGTGATAACACCCTTTCTTCGTGGCCAAGAGCGATAAACTAATGACAAAAGTGATGTGTACCTATATATTTTTTAATGTTTTTCAAGTATTTTTGTTGACAATCTTATCAAAGATATAGCTAATCTAAAACAAAATCTAATGAATGGAATAAAATACTTACATAGCATTCTTACACATTTATACGTCAAAACGCGGCGTTTCTTTTTTGTCCAAAACTTATAGTTTCCTAGGACAGCGGTTCCATCAAATTACATAAAAAAAACTTGATCCATATGATGTTATATGTATGATGATGTATACACACTTATAAACTATGTTAGTAAGTAACAAATGTAGGTAATACACTTGCGTGCAAAAAAATTGGCCCACCCCATGCTCTCCATTTGAGACACGATATCACAAAAATCGTAATGAATATAATTTATTATTTTATACTATGTGAAGGTAGGTAAGGTACAGTTTATTTGAACATACACTATATTTTGTTCAAAGCAATATTCTTGATAAGATCGACTCGATTCTTCAGATGTCCCCATTACTCACTTTTGCTCGGAAAAAGTGTGTGACTTTTTTTGTCAATGAACTTAACAAGCTTAAAAATTTGTGTATTTCTGTTTGTTTAATCAAAATTGAACTTGGTTTTTTTAACGGGCTTCAAAAAAAATGGAGCTTCTTTATTCAACCCCATATTTATAAGTTCGAGATTTTCTCAAAAACTAATGAATCTGTTTTGATAATTCTTTCACTAATGTAATCTACCTACATACTTTCAGAAAGGTTTTAACATACAATATATTAGGTTATTGTTAGTAAAACTTCTTGAATTATATTGTTTCAAATCGAAGAGCATGGGGTGGGTCAGTTTTATTGCACGCAAGTGTATAAATATTTTTTTATTCATGTATCTGTTGCACTCACCTGACGCACTAGGTACACGAACATGTACAGTCAACAAAAGAGATCAGTATGCAGGATCGTCGGATATAGTTGAAGTTTAGTAAGAAACCGATGGATGTTCTCGGATAAAGTTTAATTTAATTAATAGAAAACAAACAGCTCATTTATTAAATTAAATTTCAGTCAAAACTGTCAAAATTTTCCAATCAACTTTGAAACTTGTGCTTTAGCAGTAAAGTTAAAAATCTATTAAAGAAATTTGACAGATAGTAGCTTGATGTGCTGGCGTCTGTACATATAAAACATTCAGTCGAATTTCCACGATAATTTAACGTCCGCTTTTTTGAAGTCAGTTAAAATTTTAACCGAATACTTGCGCGCAAGTCATCCTAAAAGGCTTTTACTGGATCAATTATATTAAATAGATATCAATTAGAATAGTGACACAAGATAGAGGATCAAAAAATATCTCATAAATACAAATTCAAGGACATGATAAGTTAAGTTGGCATCATCGACGTTAAAGATAAACTCCACAACAAGAGTGATATTGAAGATCTCTAACACATGAGGGACAAATTGTGATGGTAAGTGCTTTGATAAGACTAAAGTATTTATCTTACATAACAACATCAACCTGTATTCCTCGAAGGAGAATTTAGAAGGGTATAATAGTACACACACATTTTGCCAGGCAAATAAGAGCAGATTGCCACTAACCGGACAAAAATACTGACTCTCGACTACCACTAAGAAATCATAATCAGCCTAGAATATTCTTACTGCTGGGTCACAGGCCTTCTCTCTTTGCGAGGGAACGGAGCCGTAGTCCACGCGGGCCCAAAGCTCGTTGGTAGATGTCCTAAATTTTGTTTATTTTAAATATGTCTTGACGTATCTTATCATCATCTTACAGCAATCCACTGCTGAACATACCTAGGCCTCTCCAATTGCACGCCATTTAGCTCGATTCTCGGCAACTCTCATCCAGCTGCAACCAGCCACCCTGCGAAGACTGTCGCTCCACCCAGTCTGGCGCAACTGCCTAATAAAAAAAGAAACTATGAAACGTGCACTAAACATAATGGCGGCTATCGCTGTCTCGCTTTAACATCTGTAGGCTGTGCATAGTCTGTGCCATTTTTGCTATGTTGGTATTCAGTTTTAGCGCAAGTTTCATACAAGCGCCGTTTTTCATCTTTTTCTATGGGACTCCCGTCTCTTATAAGGAACATTACTTACTTTAAGGCTCCACCTAGCCTGAGGGCGTCCTACCTTACGTTTGCCGATTCGCGGCCTCCACTCAAGAACACGTTTAGTTAGCTTGAATTTCATATTCATATTCATTTATTTTGCGTTCCACAAGGTAAAAAAGATGTTTACAAAAAGCTTATAGCTAAGAGCCATTGTAGACCCTGTTAGGGCACAGCAAAGTTTATAGACCAGCCGACCTGCCGTCATTCCAGGGTCCCGAGATACGTCAAGGTGAGTATTTACATACCTTGATGTGTCTCGGGACCCCGGAATCCTGGACCTTGGAAGGCTTACGAGGGCCGAGCAACTCGCACATGCACTAGAAGATAATAATTATGAACCATTGACGGTGTTAAGATGTGAACTAATTAACGATTTCTGTAAATGAAACCCTATGCGGGTTGATCAGGGTTCGTGCGTATGTCTGTAAAGTAGTAGGCAACAACTAGAAGAGTATTTAGAAATTCATAATTAATGAAACAAGACTACTGAAACAATAAACGTTATAATTAAGTAACACAATTTTACACGCTATTAAAAAAAACAGAGAGGATAGTTTGAGTAATAGATAATTATGTACAAGATCGATGGAAAAAATAATTGCTTGGTTTGGCAAGACACACATAACATAATCTACAATATGAATAGATACACATAATACACACATTAATTTATAGTATATCTTTAAAGAGCTTTTTTATGATTAATCCCATTTTTAACAATCATCATAATTTTAGCAATTTTCCATATTTTGAACACTATTATTACGTTTCTGGATGACAGTGATGCGGAAGACTTCGACGTCTAGGGGGCCGTCGAAATTTTCGCCGCGATGATATCGCCGTGTGGAGACACGTTCCAAGAGAGTGTATAGAAATACGTGGCACGACGATAATATCGCAGCGATTCTCTCGCTCGTGAAGACGGCCCTTATGAGAGTTTATAGAATTACGTAGCTGGACGATAATATCGCCGCGATTCTCTCGCTCGTAGAGACGGCCCCTAAGAGTGTCCCTTTGTTTTTGTATTTGTTTGTAGTTATTCATTTAATTTAGTATCCAGTGTAAATAGTTAGTTGTGTTATATTAATTGTAAGTTATTTAAGTAAACCAATAAACAAATTGAGTCAATAAAAACTAAAAATAAATATTCCCTAAAATATCTGCAATTATTATAGTTAAACAATTATAATTCTCAATACATCGTTTCAAAAATTATACAAGTAGATAAACAAGTCCATTGGTAATAGAATCCCAATAGATCCATTGATGTTTTAAAAGTTCTAAATTTTAAAGTATTAATGCGATACTATTGTTACAAACATTCAAGACTTTTCCCCCTTCTCATCGCGACCAGCCTCGTCGTCAGTTGCATCTTCATCATCTTTCTTTGCTTCCCCCATCGCTTCCCAATAAGTTGGAGGAGGATCACAAATCTCATCACGTTGCACGTTATCTCCTATCTGCACAGGTATCTCCAACACAACATTTCTATGAGGCATCGGCAGTTCAGCTGTTATTCTAACTATATAATCTCTCGCCACTATCTTTGAGTTATCTAAAGAAACTATATCTGAAGGAACGATGATATCTATTGGCATATTTTGGGTAGCTCCACTTTTGATAGATCCTGTTTTAGTATCACAATTCGGTATGTCTTCGTAAGCTTTTACGTCAGCATGTCCTGTTGCTTTGAACGTATACATTTCTATCAGTTTAATTTCAATACTTTTTATGTTTACATGAGTATCATTCTGAATTTCTGATTGGATTTCTATTTTACCCCCATTTGTAATTACAGAGTTAAGAATGTTTGCTTTCATGATAACGGTGCTAGTTTTGCTGGAGAAGAATTGTAGCAAATTGCTTCTTTCTCCAAACATGACGGGTTCTACTGATAGTTTTGGCGTTATGGTAGATGCTACAGTAATTTCCTTTCGAAAATGTTTGGTGAAAGCGAACCAGCCCGGTCTATCGAATTTTATGCGCACATAATATTTTATTTTACAGTTGACGCCGTATCTTGGTATGTGTTTGCTGTACTCAAATGTCGGAGGTATGTTCTGAGGCAATCTGAAATTGAAATTCAATTCGTAAGACCCTGGACTTACTTTATGTTTTCCTTCTTCAATGACCTCATCAGTATCAACATATACTTCGCTACTGCCATAGGTATGTCTCCTGTTCTTTTTATTTGTTCTCTCTGTTAGTCTCAAATTACCTATTCCTTTTAAAGAGACCGTTATCTTTTCTATTTCCATTGGTTCATCAAGCGCATATTTGATAATACCAGAAACGATTTCTCCGCAGTAGAAAGCCCCATCTGGTGGTTTGTTCAAGTTGATTTGACAAAATATTCCCATTTTGAAGTAAACGAGTTTTACAAGAATTCACCGATACGTATTTCTATTTAGCTCGTTAAGATCACACACTCTTAAAGTTTTCAACGAAGTAACAGCTAACATTAATTATTTAGTTTATCGGAAATATGACATTATAATGTTATCAATATCAAACGATAACAGCCAATAATATGAATCCTAATATGAATACGCGAACACTGCGAGGAACACCCAACGCAATAAATGATATAACAAAATTTCACAGATTGTTTGTAACGTACGTCTTGTTTTCCAACTATTCATCACTGTGTCCACTACTTATAAGCCAAACACCGTCGCTTAATAACATGACTTGAAAACAAATAATTTTATAAACACAACAAAAAACGAGTGAGCCCTGTTATCTCACTGACAGAACTACGATGAGTCATAAAGGTTTGTTCGGAAACACAACTCGGCGTTGAATCTAAAACTTCAAACACTCCTTTCTTTATCTATAAACAAAAGATAGTTTACAAAAGCTTAGAAAATTAAATTATATGCCAAAGATAATCATTATATCACAAAATTAAATAACTAGATAGGTTATAGCTTTAAAACATAATTTTTAACAAGTTTTACATCACTCCAAAGTCGCCATATCAATCGGTGTATCCGAACTATATCAGTGAAGGTTGACGATCACTATCGTCCACTGCGTGTGAAAGAGACAGACCTATTTCTGTCCCTTTGTCCGCCTACAACGTCACTCATTGATTACTTATGTCTATGACGTCACGTCATCGGCTGCACGACGTGACATTCAACAGGCCAAAATAATGCTACTTTTAAATTCTCATTTTTTACTGTTTCTATTTTTTGTGCGTGTCCCAAATAAAACATTTTTCTTTCAAAATATATAAAGCAGCAGATTTTTTTAGAAAGTATATGTCTGAGGTTCTAAGTACTGTAATGCTATTCTGTAAAAACCTCACCGTGAAAACTTAGGTGAAGTGAGCTTAAAGTGAGTTGTCCGTAGTGTCAATCCCTAGCATCAGGTGGAATGACAGCTCACTTTAAGCTCACTTCACCTATGTTATCACGGTGATCTTTTTACAGAATAGCACCGCTGTTAAAGTTTTCGTAAGTCAACCGTATCTATTTTTTGGGTAAGTCTATACCTATACTAAGTATATTAGTCGGCCAAGCCTTTTCCCAACTATGGTGGGGTCGGCTTCCAGTCTAACCGGATGCAGCTGAATACCAGTATTTCACATGGAGCGACTGCCATTATTATTGCAGTTACATCCGCGTTATTTAGGTTTTTTATTGATAATAATCAAAGGCTTAATTCGTACGTGAGTGTATGAATCATTCCGTATAAAGCCGGCCTGATTAGTTATAACCGGATACAAGTAAGTAGACAGTTTTGATAAGTTTTATCGTTAATACCAAGGGGTATTTCCCCTAATTTTAACGCGCAGTAAAAAACTATTTGATGTCGTCATTGAAATCTTGCTTTCTGAAATTTCGTATTTTAGGTCGGTATATTTTTTTTTTTGTGGGGAAATCCTCAAGGATACCCTGCGTGTGGAAAGAATGAAGGGTTATGTCGGACTCCTACTGACTAAACCCCTACTGTTTCTTCCAGTACCATGAGTCGGGGGCCCGTGGGATACTTGTACACTCGCCGCAACCCCGACTGGTATCAGCCCGCCATGTCTAAGGCTGCCTGTCCATTGACGCGGAGAAATATTAAGCAATGGGATTGCATATAATCTCAATGTCATTTTTGTTGTTTAATATTTCTCAGTTTCTCCGCTCCGCGTCAATGGGCAGGCAGCCTTACGGGCCCCATCAACAAGTGCGGCCGTTCCCACGACCGCACGTCCTTCATTATGGCGCGCATGTAATACTGGTTGCTACTTCTTTGAGCCTGACTGCTCGAGGGACGACACAGACCCAATTTCGCTGACCGCGGGCCCCGCCTTATGGTGGTCGGAGATCATGTAGTTATTGACGTGTGAAAGTGTTTGTACAAATCTACTTATAGAAATAAAATTATTTATCCTCGTTAAGTGCCCTTCGACGCTACTCTTCTACAGGTGCGAAAAAGTGTAATGATGGGTTGCGTCTAAAACAAAACCTTGCACTGATGCAACCTGCTGCAGCTCTTGCCTGCTGACTTGCTGGTGCTGGTGTTGATCACTTGCTTGCAGTTATTAAATTTGAGAAGTTTTTTTTTTTTTAATTATCATGTTCTTTAATATCTAGTTACAACATGTATTTATCTCTAACTAAATATATATTTCAATTAAGTATTTACATAATATAAGCTATACAAATATAATATCAGCGTGCGTCGCAATAACGTCATTCGAATCCTCATATCACTCCCTATCTATGTATATCTTATACTAAAAATAACAATATTAAATCTTAACTTAACTAAAACTATACAGAAACTCAAATATAGCGTCGAAAAATTCATCATTTGAGAAGTTAAGTTGCATGTATGGCATTTCGATGTCGGTGTCCATAATTTCTCTCTTATCTCCACTAATAAGAGAGAAATTAATAATGATGATTTTCTTTTGCAATAGGTAGGAATGATTTTTTAAAATTAAGTGTACTCGTTTGATTAAATTATTAACCTACTGCGATAAAAGAGGTGTAATGGCATCTATCCCACCACATGCGAACTACGCATCACACTGACGTCACGCAAAATTCCTGCATCGCGCAAGCAGAGTTTACCGCGCGACTAGCATAATTATGGAGGACACCAAAGGAAAGGCCGTTCTAACGATTTCAATAATACGTTTATGATCATTTTATTTATATACTAGCTTCTGCCTGCGACTTCGTCCGCGTGAAATTTCACCCTCCCCATGCCCTTTTAGGGGTGGAATTTCGAAAAACCCGTTCTTAGTGGATACTTAGGACTCTTCACAAAGAACACACCCTCCAAATTTCATGTCTCTAGGACCAGCGGTTTAGGCTGTGCGTTGATATACAGTCAGTCAGGACTTTGAATTTTATATATTATATTATAGATAGATTTGAAGGTGTGTTTACTAATATTACGTGAGACGTGTGATACTACAACCCGCCAAGAATCATCAGTGTGAGTGAACTTTACACCCTGTTCCTCATACATCTATAGCGACTATGTATTCGAGAAGCTATTTTTTTATCACAATAATATTTTTTTTTGTAATTTTTCGAAAATCATTTTACTCAATGGGTCAACCTGCGGGGTAATTGCGTAACATAGGTACTAACAGTAGCAATGGCTTTCATTTTGACAGTTCAACAACATTCATTGCGTTATTTACATTGTTGAGCAGACAAATGTTGCGAACATAAATGAAGCAATGGAATAGCAATTTCCTTCAAAATGATTCAAATTGTGATTGATAATGTGTTACTCAATTAGGGTGCTGATTCGGCACAGCCAGGCAGCAAAATATACATTTAATATAAGTGATTCTATTTTTCCGCCCGACCTGAAGAGGTATTCACAAACACTCGATACGCTTCCGTATTGTATCGAACATCAATCAATGTTATCGTCTGAGTCTTCTAAACGCTGTTCACAAGTCCAAAACCCGAAAATGTTGTCAGTTTAAATCAAATAGACGCCCGCTATTCTTCCAACAGCTATTTGCTGTCGGGGGCAAGTCAAATCAGGTTATCGAAATGTGTCATTTTCGATACGATAGCCTGTCGTATGGTTGTGAATAGCTATGCTGAAGAAGTCTTCTTCTTCATCTCTTTAACCACTCAACTTGAAACAACATTTTCTATTTCATAAATTTATCAAAAGGTGTATAGGCAGCCTACAACCCCAAGTTAGAAGAAGCTTGAATCTTTATAAAAAATAGAATGTAATATTATTGAATTTTTTCAGATTATACTTTTGTAATCTTTTCAGCGAAGGTTTTCGAAAGCAATTTGCGTAAAGTACTGAATTATGTACTTACACTTTACGCTTATTCTTTAACATGGTAAGCAGTGGTTAAGGTAGTATTCATGTTGGATGGTTTTTTTTTTTTGCAAATTGTGCGAAGATTTTCTACGCCTTGACTTTTTTTGTTAGTTGCTAAAAATAGGAATTCCATGCATGATAATTTATTGTGTACATTTTTGTATGATTTAGGGCTGATTTTATCCGAGGAATAATTTTGAATTTTTGACAGTTCTTCCATACAAAATCTGTCAGACATCAATTTTATTCCACGAATAAAAATTATATGTCGATTGAAAAATCAGCCCTTAAGGGGACTAAATGACCTAAAGCGCGGTTACTCTCGGACTGCATAGAAAAGAAAAAGAAGCGCGATGATACAACGCTGGTAATTTATTGCAAAATATGAAGCAATTATCTATTTACAAAAAATCTATTGTTTGGACAAAAAAATTAAAACACTGGTGCTTTAGTATGTTGCTTGTAGAATAATCTGAAAAATCAGAATGATTCCATGTATATTTGTATGGTTTTTATTGTTGTAAAAATAAAGTTTGTGAGGTATTTTCATTATTTTTTTCTATCTTATTAAATTAGTTGTATTATGTTTTCAACACACTAGATAGTAAATTAAAATAACGAAAACGGAACGCGTATTCGTAAATAACGCGATATTTTAAGTATTCCATATTGTGAACAGGTCCCTTATTCACTATTACCACAACGATTCATTACTTCGAAAACACGTCAATTCCTTAGATAATCACGACATCTGCTATTAACGTATTCTCTATGACACAATTGTGGCGTGGTTTGAACTGTCAAAATACATCTTGTCCGTACACATTACACACACGGTCGATATTTCGATTCCTTGCCGTTAACAAGACATCATATTTATGTGGTCTCCACGTGGTAAGATTTCGCGGGGAATAATACAAAATTGGGGCCCAGAACGATGTCAAAAAAATCAAATGGCGCGAAAACAAATGAATAACTAAATTCGAAACACAAAAATACACAAGCCTAAATACTAATCCTAACTAATAATATATAATTATAATTTATAATATAATATTATAAATGCGAAAGTAAGTTTGTTTGTTTGTTTGTTACCTTTTCACGCCTAAACCATTGAACCGATCATCCTGAAATTTTGCATATACGTTGTCAGGTGTACAGAAACAGACATAGGGTACCTTTCATCCCGAAAAAAAATTTCTGTTCCCGAGGTAAACAACAATCACGTTATTATGGTAATAGATGGCGCCACGTGTCTATTGATCTTTGTCACATTTTAATTCTGAGGCGGTACGAAGTTCGCCGATTCAGCTAGTTAGAAATAAATTTGAATTTGGAATTCCTAACCGAATGCCAGATATTTGAGCAATTTTATATGTAAGGATCTAATTTTAGTATCTACTATAAGTATCTTGTAAGCTCTGCTCATTCTACACTAACAGATTCAGAACCACTACATCGTTGATTTATCTTCGCTAAATCTTAAATCCCCTGTTTATAGACCCTACTTTTTATTAAGCATCTTAAACAATGAAAATATCTTTCATATATACTGAAAAGAAAAAGGCCCTCGATTATCTTTTGTAAGATATTGTATTGTATCCAGCAAAGATTACCTTCGCATCTGAAGATGTATTTATGATATTAGTTTCGACATTTTTAGTCTCTAGAGCGGCTCAGCGGTGCTATTCTGTAAAAAGATCACCGTGATAACTTAGGTAGTGAGCTTAATGTGAGCTGTCATTCCATCTGATGCTAGGGAGTGACACTATTGACAGCTCACTTTAAGGTCACTTCACCTAAGTTTTCACGGTGAGATTTTTACAGAATAGCACTACAGGTTTTCATAAATAATGCTGTAGATATTTCGATAGTTTCTTACCTAGATTTACTGCAGAAATAGTAAGCACTTGAGTTATGACCTAACATAAATTTATATCTATATATATAAAATTCAAAGTCCTGACTGACTGATATATCAACGCACAGCCTAAACCGCTGGTCCTAGAGACATGAAATTTTGAGGGTGTGTTCTTTGTAAAGAGTAGGTATGCACTGAGAAAGAGTTTTTCAAAATTCCACCCCAAGAGGGTGAATGGGGGAGGGTGAAATTTCACGCAGATGAAGTCGCGGGCAGAAGCTAGTCATATAATAAAGCTGAAGAGTTTGCTTGTTTGCACGCGTTAACCTCTGGACCTACCAGTCAGATTTGAAAAATTGTTTTAGTTTGATAGCCCAATTCTTGAGGCTATTTAACTTCATGCTATAACCCTCAGGAGCCGAGCAAAAACTTTTACTCCGTGTCCTAATATGCGTTTTTATATTTTCTATCGTGACGATATTATCGTGAACGTCCACGTCCATATGGAAGCATGTGCACGTTAAAACGCTGTCGTGGACGGAAATTTAATAGCGTCTTCATATATGAAGACGCTATTAACTTTCCGTCCAGGATTGTATGGAAATATATATTTCAATACATTTGACTTCTCTTTCTTATCGTGATACCGTGACGAGGACATGGAGGTCCACAAAGTTCTTAATATTCGTGAGTAATTTCAATTCTTAGAATAATTTCTTATTCCTTCTTATGATTTATAAATATACATATTTTTTAAATAAATTAATGAATAAATTCAATGTCGATGTTCGATGTTTGAATAAATTCAATTATTATGTATCGTCTTCGCATATAATTATATCATTAATGTATACAAAATATTTTAAAAGAGTTCTAACGGTGCGGTGGAGTTTCTTGCCCATTCTTCTCACACGAAAAACTACCTTTTGGAAGGGGTTTGTAAATGTTGACATTCAAAAGTGCATTTTCTGCGCCTATTTGAAATATATTATTTGACTTTGACTTTCACCCCATATTTAGAAATGTAGAAACATTTAATGCATTGTATTCAAAATGAGCCCTAATGGACATTCACACGACTGAATTCGCAAACACACTGTATGTTAAAATACATACATATACGGAGCACGGAAGTAAACCGAAAAATCCATTCCATTCCACGAAGTTACCTAAATACTCATGAATTCCCCAAAGTATAGTAAGTTTGTTTTCATGGATACAATAAAAGACATTGTGCTCCCCATTATGCTCCCAAAAACACTGCTTTTGGGAGTATTCAGAAAAACGAAGTTTTTAAATTGCTCTAAATCCTACTAAACTTGTAGGATTTGTTATGTTTGTACTGTGTCGTTGGTCTAGTGGTCGCAAGCGCTAATGCTAAACATGAGGTCCTGGGTTCGACTCCCAGGACGTACATAGTGTTATTGGGGTTTTCCATCAGGAATTTCTCAGTAGCAGCCCGGAGTCTGGGTTTGCGCTCGGTTGGCAATAGCATAATAAGCCTGTAATGTTCCCACTGCTGAGATACAGGCCTCCTCTCGGTGAGAAGGAGTAGGTCGTAATACATCACGCAGACCCAGTACGGGTTGGAAGATGTCACATGTCTTCGCATTTTTGGTTGTAGGATATGCTGGTTTAATTTTGATATTGAAGCATTGTCTTCCTAGCTTGCCATTGATGCAGTTATTTTCCTTATTCAACTGCCTAGTCTTTTCCCAACTACGTTGGGGTCAGCTTCCAGTCATACCAGATACATCTGAATACCCGTATTTTTACATGGAGTGACTGACTATCTGACCTCCACAACCCAATTACTATTTAACACGATATCCCTTGGTTGACTAAGACCGGTTGTCAGACTTTCGGGCTTATGACTACCCCGTAACGAGTGTCGAAGATCTACAAATGAAAGCCGAGACCGACTACTTAACGTGCTTTCCGAGCCACGAAGGGCTATCGGTATGCATTGTAATAGTCACCCATCCACGGACGGACCTCGGGAAGAGAGCAATCCATGCGGCTGTTATTATAAAGCCACGAACACCTTTTTTGATAATAATAATGTATTTAGGTTGCAGACACAAAAGTGGAAAGAATATTTCTGAAATTTTACTTACGTAGTATTTTCTTTTGTATGATAGTGGCGCATGGTAACTTCGTCCTAAGAGCATAATAAAAAGCTTTCTAACTCAGTTGTATTTCGTCACGTCAGGCCACGGGTGTTGGGAATAAAAGACTAAGTGACATCCCGCTTATACGGCCTTGGTACTTCTTGGCATTTTATTTGGGAAAACTACTTATGAAAATGGACCTGACTCTTTGAAGTCTGGCTTAGCTAAAATTATATTTGTATTAAAGTAGATAAGTACTGCTTTTTGTGCTCGTCCAAGCAAACACAGCGTGCTCAATTTTGTAGATGTTCAAAAACAGAACACGTATTGAACGTATCTTCCTGTGTGACAGTCTTACTAAAACTCGGATATGTCCTAGCGTCCACTTCTACGTGAGATATGCACGGAGAGGTTGGCTACGTTAGCTGCGCGGTTCATTCGCCAGCTACTAGCTACGCATCCGTGCGTCACGTGGGCGTGGGTCGCAGTGTGCGATATCGCCTAAATTTTCATACAAACACGTGCGTAGTTTAGCGGTGGGCCGCTGTGGAGCGGTGTCTTATACCCCCGAGTAAACCTATTTTTTGTAAAGGATTACAACTTGTGTAATATAATATTACGGAGTAGCACTGGTTTCTGTAATCCTGTAACACGCTTTGTTATCGCAGAGATAAAAAAAGTTTAAAGTTTAAAGGTCGTCAGAATTGCGTGGGTTGACAGCCGTTTCTTACCTTGATCGGTTTCTTTCTAAACTTCAACTATATCCGACAATCCTGCTTCTTTATCTCTTTTGTTGACTGTACCTACATAATTTCAAGGATATTTACCTCTCTATCCACGTCTAAAAGACAACAGTCGTAGAGTTATGTTATTATGTCTTCTTGCAACGTGGTTTACGAGACAATTCTGCTAGTACCCGTCGGTTGTGTCGTCGTAAACATAATTCGCTTCAGAACATTTTGTAAGAAACATCTGCGTAGTATGTAATGCTGGGAGAAAATATGCTGTTACTAAGACAATATGTTTTCATGGATGATGATATTATTTTTCTTGTTTATGATAAGGTTTTTGTTTGTATTTATTTTCTCTTTATTCTTCTGCTTTCGCGTTATAATGAGAATCAATCAGTGACTACAAGAATCGAGGTATATAGGTATTGTTATAACACGTAAGACAGCATCTATTACCTACCTAGGTAGTTACTGAAAATATATTTGTTTTTCGATGGTGGCTCGAGTCATGGCCAGCCCCAGCAGGATTCTGAAAATGATTGCTGACAGAGTGGACTGTCCGTAGATAACTCACTGCTGTCAGTTTCATGTGCCATCGTATCGTGTTGTTTACTAACACTTCGTTGTAAGAACAATGTTACTAACCCTATATGAATCTTCGCTCGAATTAAAGTTTTTGAATTAGAATTTTTTTTTCTCGACTTTTTTATTTTTTTTATTTATGGCATCTCGCAAGTCATCCTAGAAGGTTGTCAACTGCTTAATCGGGCTTGCCTGTGGGTGCCTCAATATATAAAGGCCTCCAGCCAGGGCTTAAAAACTAAGCGACTACACGCTAAGGGCACCCCCTGTGAGGTACGGACCTCGACTTAGGGCGTCGCTGGGGGAGGGCAGTAAAAGATAGGCAGGATCGGATAAATTTTTCTCGACTATGCTTAGGTCGAGATTTATAAACGTTACTTAGCAATTGCTTAGGAAAAGTCCCCGTCTCTATCTTGCACTTGTTTTTTGAGTGACAGTAATAACGCTTAGCCAAAGTACGTTTTAAGGAACGTTTATAGATCTCAGCTTTAGTGCTTGTTATATAAATTTATGCGGCCTTATAATAAAAGAACCACATAAATAACCATCAAGTTTTTTTTTATTTCAAACTTTATTCCGACGAACTTAAAGTTTAAAATACAAAAACTGACTTTAGATCCGAGTTTAAGTTGTATGAACTTAAACAAAGCAAAAGGAGTTTGTATATAAGGATCGTAGCAGGTGGTGTTCTGTAGTTTCTGCCTACCCTAATGGTATCAAGGCGTGAGTGTATCATGAAATGTGAATTTGTATTAAGAACTTACGGCGGACGCAATAAAGTTCAAAATACAATAATTGGCTTAAAGCTTTATTAAGCTTGAACTAAAATTAGAACTCGTTTTATAATAAGACGGATGATGCCCAAGAATGGTTGATTTAGAATGTTCTGAATGATATTCACTGAAGGATACAATTATTGTTACCTGCCCGTTCTTGAACCCGTAGCAAATACATAGAAGACATCAAAAAACTAAAATAAAAAACATACTGTACTATGTCCCATCAAATTAAATGACCATCAAAAACCGACTAAAACTTAAACGCCTTAATTTTTACTCTAATTAATTAAATAGAGGCGCTCAACATTTTTCCCTTCCTTACATTCAGACTTGCTTAACAAACTCACTCACGACCCACTGCGAAACAAACTCTAACTTTCCGAAATAAGGTCGAAAATCGATTGGGAGGTGTATCGTCTAATAAAATAGGCCAGGGCTCAAGAACACTCGGGCAGTATAAGAGACTGCTAACATCGAGTCGGGTGAAGGGGGTACTCTATACAAGCGAGTCATGGGTTTTTTGTTAAGCAAGCAAGTTGTTGAGGACTATTCAAGTTCCATTGACAGGCGTCAGTTTAAAAGGTGACAAACTTTTTCTGATTAAATTACAACATTAAGCTGTGATAAAGGATAATATCAGCCGCACTGGTGGAATGATGGTTAAGGCACGCTTCCCGCGGTCGCTTCGTGGATGGGTGACCATCCACTATATATTGATACCCCTCTATGCTTCGGAAAGCATTCTACAATTTAAAACAAATACAATTTTAAACTTAAAAATAATATACTTCCTGATTTAAATAACGAATTTAAATAATATTACAAAAACGATGTTATCACGACGACTGCTTGAGACGTAGTACTGCCGCGCTCCGCTTTTATAGGCACCACTGGGGCGCACGGTAATTTGAAAGATAATGTTTTGATGCTAAGGCCCTTTACACATTATGCCGTGGCAGCGGGCGGCGCCGTGTGTAGGGGTTTATACAAATACAAGGCTGCAGCGACGGCATAATGTGTAAAGGGTCTAAGAACAGTTCTGCACTACATCCGTTCCGAATCCGAGAAATGCCGATCTGAAGTGACCATAGTCCTATTTGTATGAGGGGTTGCGCACTAGATCCGAACTCTATCCGTCCGAGTTTAGAACATTCCCAATTCGGATTGAAGTCCGATCTTTAATTCGGATTCGGATCGGATGTAGTGCGAAACCGCTCTTATAGTATGTTAATGTAATAAAGGAAATAACAATATTAACATAACAAGCCTATAATGTTCACCTTTTCTCACTTGTTGAACACATACGAGTACCACAACTCAGTGTCAAGAAATATTTTTATGTCACGTTTATTACATGCAAATGTACTAATTTCAAATACAAAGTAAAGGAAATACTTTCCATAGCTACGAGTACACTCACTGTAACATTTACAATAAAAATAACTCACATTCCTACTGAATATAGAAACAGTTTATTTTCCACCGAACATCGTATTCTACAGCTATTTTTCAAGCTGTCGTGTAGATAAAACAAAATATTCAAAAAAGGGTCTTAGCTTAGTGAAAAATACACAATACGGTACCGACAGTCGAGTGATGACGCCATTGTGACGCCGATAGGGTTGCCACGCTTAGAATTATTTGAACAAAACTGGTGTAATCTGTTTTTTACATTTCTATGGGTGTAATCCACTAACCCGCACCGGGCCAGCAATTTAATTATAATTTAATTATTTAATTGCACTCATGTGGTAAGAAGAGAGAAGAGAGCAGCATTCATTACCACTCCCCTGAAAACGGTGAAAGAAAACATCGTGAGTCCTTGAACCAAAAATTCGAAGACATGTGACATCTACCAACCCGCACTGGGCCCACGTGGTGGTATACGGTTCATTCCCTCTCATAGAGAGGAGGCCTGTGTCCCATCAGTGGGATCATTAATAGGCTGATTATGCTTTTTATATGCTAACGGGTGTAGAAATACCTTGAACGAAGCCGAGTGCCACCTATACTCCCCGCCATTGTGATAATTTTTTTGTATCGGACCATACCTGGGAACCTTCTGGTTACGAAGATTTTGACGGTTAAAGTGTCGACTTTTCTTGACTTGACTTTTTTACAAAAACAAGTTTCATTAGCTTCTGCCCGCGACTTCGTTCGCGTGAAACACCCTCCCCCCATTCAACCTCTTAGGGATGGAATTTCGAAAAACCCTTTCTTAGTGGATACCTACTCTTCACAAAGAACACACCCTCCAAATTTCATGTCTCTAGGACCAGCGGTTTAGGCTGTGCGTTGATATATCAGTCATTCAGGACTTTGAATTTTATATATATACTAGCTGCGCTCCGCGGTTTCACCCACGTAAATTTCGATACCGTGGGAATATCGGGATAAAAAGTAAGTTCAAAGTTGTTTGGGAAAATTTGACAGTTTCGGGTAGCTTGGTGTGCTGGCGTCTGTACATTGATCTTAAAAATTACATAGATAGGTATGAAGAACCCACAATTTATTACTTACTACCTAGATTACAAAACTTCAGACATATGTTCAAAACTTCTGACAAGGGTCGGGAACACATACCTACTCCAAAATATACCTATTTTCGCTAACACTAGACAATACGGGAGTTACTGCAAAAATAATTTCACCAGATAATAAAGTTCGCCGATGCGTAATGCTCAGGCAACTCTAACAAATGGCTTAGTAACAGATTTCTCAAACTCAAACTCAGCATTTATTTCAATTAAACCATTTACAGGCACTTTTGAATTGTCAAGAAGTCGGTCAGTCAGAAAATATGAAGCTAGTTGCCCATTCCGAAGGTACCTATGGAGAAGAACGGGCAAGAAACTCCATGGACACTCTTTTAAATTAAATTATAATTGTAAAAGAACTGTTTTCTGCCAACCCTAGTCGTGAGATATCTAAAACCGATCACAGCTGACAATACAGAATATTTGGTGCAAAGTAATGGGGGCAGATATTTTTGGAAGACAATAAGTTCCATTAAGATTGGTTTACATTACGACACAGTGTAAACAAAACAGAAAGTATTTAAGGGACATTTCAATCTTGTTTTGACGAAAATCTTTGTATTAAGTATTTTGTTGAAAGCAATGTCAAATATTTGAGTCGTTGGCTAATATTTACAGTATTTTTTCTAAAGACATAATCACACATTTTTTATGAAATTATGTAAAAGAGTCTCTTTTTGTATACCTACTTTCCTAAACTAACAATAAACGTGCCTACTTGATTTGATTGAAAAACCTGATTTATAATTTGTGAGAGAGGCAGATGTTACTTGAAGGAGCATTTTAGAGGTATTTTCTATGTAAAATTCTTTACATTCAATTATTTTCTTATGTTACGAATCTTTACATAACTTGTTGCTTACTCACTGCAAATCTAGAAGCTCTATGTTGTGTACATACGCCACAGACGCGCGTACAGACGCCAGCACATCAACGTACTACAATCTATCAAATTTCTTTAATAGATTTTCAACTTTATTACTAAAGAATAAGGTTCAAAGATGATTGGGAAAATGTGAAAGTTTCGGGTAGCTTGATGTGCCGTCGTTTGAACCTAAACCAGATTGAGTACCTACTTTATGTGCAGGCATTAGCCATTGCTTTAGCCAAAACAATGCAATGGCTTCTTCCGAAAAAAAAAACAAACAGAGAATTTTTATAATATGGAATATAGAAAATCTAATATAGATATGAAAATATGAATAGGTACATAAATAATAACATAATTTAATAATAATGAAAATATTTTTAAGAATTTCTTAATAATTACCTACATTATTCTTACGCAATACTTACATAAAATAACTAATATACTATACATACCTATATACACAGAACTATTGATATAATATAATTATACACCCAATTAAGCACATCAAATAATTTATAATCCTAACTAATATTATAAATGCGAAAGTAACTCTGTCTGTCTGTCTTTTCTTCACGCCTAAACTACTGAACCGATTTGTGTGAAATTTGGTACAGGGTAAGTGTGAACCCCAACAAAGGACATAGGCTACTTTTTATTCGACTTCGACTTCGACTTCGTCTGCGTCCGCGATAACCGACATATACGCGGACGAAGTCGCGGGCAAAAGCTAGTTTAAAATAAATATTGATTTGCTACTTAGCCCTCTTCCTCTCTCCCAATTTTTCTGTGCCCGACAGGGTCAGGGTCAGGGGATTAATCTTTTACTTATAATGCCATGTATGTAATACATATGGAATGCAATAAAGAATTGAGTATTGACTTTAAAGTAGTAAATATTTTCAAGGATTCCGTTTTTTAATTATTATCGTTTTAATTAAAGAAAACTTGGAAGGACTTTGTGGCCTTTGCCAGCAATGGCGCGGTATGGCCTAAACTAAAGGGCTAAAAGAGGCAAAAAAAGAAAACTTAATTTTAGTAAGTACCTCAATCAATCAATCAACTCAGCCTATTGCAGTCCACTGCTGGACATAGGCCTCTCCCAGACCGCGCCCTGCACCCTGTCCTCTGCCTTCCGCATCCAGTCCGTCCCAGCCACTTTCTTTATGTCGTCCGTCCATCTAGCTGGGGGGCGTCCCACACTACGCTTGCTGATACGCGGTCTCCACTCTAGGACTCGTCTGCTCCACCGGCCATCGGTCCTTCGACAAACATGGCCAGCCCACTGCCACTTCAGCTTGCTTACTCTACAAGCTATGTCGGTAACTCCGGTTCTTTTCCGGTTTTTTTAGTAGGTAAGTACCTACCTACTGTGAAAATACGTCTTTAACTAAATACGAGACTTTTTGATTGAGAGGAAACGAAAAGAGAATTCTCCTTCGTTATTCGTTCCAAAAACCAATTGACCACATCAGTCAGCCCTAACTATGAACTCCCCTAACATATTGTGATCACCATCCCAGATTGCATTGCGCCAACGTGCAATCACAGCAGCAGGCCCTATCAGGATACCAGCGCTGTGACATTTATTTTTAAATGTCGCAGCATCATGCTGAGATAGGAGACTTTTGGCCTCGTTTAGGATTTTCTGTTTCATTTTTCTTTTTGTTACTTTTTTTTTTAATTGTATAACTTGATTTTTTATTTTTTACTTTGTTTAGTTTAGTTTATGATCCTCCTGTACGAGTCGCAATAAATACTTTTTCTTTCTTTCAATAAAATTGTTGTAAATAAAAATTTTGCGTTTTTACTTTTTATTTATTTGTTGGGTACAAAACCACATCACAAATTAACACCCCAGGAAACGTCAACGACGGCCATTTTTTTGTAAATTTTTATCATCCTCTGCAAAATAACGTTTATTGCAATCACGAGGTTTCACTGTACGGCGACAATTTATTTCCCAGTTCAAACAAAAGTACTTAAATACTTTAACACACAGAAGAAGCACGTAAAAAGTCTTTGATGTGCCAGTGAGAGTAGTTCTAATTTCTTTGTCGACATCTTCAGTGCAATTTGGTGGCTAACGAGGGCGAAGGGCGCGGATCAAAGGTTCGTTCGAGTGTACTTTTTTCCTTTAGTACGATCGCGGAGAAAATGTTCGGGACTGTGGGATTGTTTTTGACTGGCTGGTTTTTGTAGTTGTGTGGTTTTCAGTAGTTTTTCGTGATATCTACGTCTATGCGTATCTTTCTTTCTTATAACTCCATGTCACTTTTCGTGTCTGTCTATGTGATGGCTTACATAACACATAATCAGCCAACAATATTCCCACTGCTGGGACACAAAAGAGGAGGCCCCTCTTTTCGAGTGGTCCGTAATCCACAACGCGGGCCCAGTGTGGGTTGGTAGATTTCACATGTCTTTGAATCTTTGGTTCTAGGACATGGTTCCTTCCGATGTTTTCCTTCACCGTTTTGAGAGCAACGTTGATGAAATAAATTATACAAGGTTACCCGCCTGACTGGGTTTGAACCCACGATGTACAACTCGTAAGTCGGGGCCGTTACTACTGGGCCACCACTTAATAAAACACCGATTTTTTTTATTGTAATTATTAAAGCTGAATTTTAGTTAATAATGCACGTAAGCTTTCCGAAATAAATTCTGGTGGCCTCCGCGTATCGGAAGACGTAGCGTTGGAAGGCCTCCCACAAGGTGGACCTTGGGAATACCTCAGGAATCCACTGGATGCGGGAAGCACAGAACCGGTCAAAGTGGCGGCGCTTGGGGGAGGCCTATGTCCAGCAGTGGGCGTCTTTCGGTTGAAATGATGATGATGATGACACCCTTAAATACATGTAGCAAGAAATGTTAATTATATTCAGTCTAAAAAAATTAAAAAAAAAAACTTGTTAAAAAAGATTTTGAAAGGACTATTTTATTCCGTTTCTGTGCATATAGAAATGTAAATACATGAAAGCATGTCGTATTTTGTAACATCAAAAAAAACGGTGTTATTAAAATATAGATGCAGATGGCAGGATATTGGAATTCTGGCACATCTGTTGCGATATTATGTACACAAGGGCTCAACACGAAAAATAACATGAAATTCATCAATGTTGGGTGTAGCTTGTCTATGATGACTGATGAGACGGTGCGAGTGTTAAGGTTTCGCTAGTCGAGTTTTCTCTAGTGTTTGACAATATAAGTCTCGTCATTATTTAGCCGAAAACAGAATTAATGCACGGAAGAAAAGAAAAAAAAAGCGCACCTTTATAGCTGAACGGATTTGGATGAAATTTGGAACACGGATAGAGCATGACTAGGGATAAAAAGATTATAGTTAACGCTACAGATTTACTTTTGTCCTTTTTTATTAGAAAATGAGACGTTTCTTGTTAGACTTTTTTATGACACTGTAGAGTAAAAGTCTTATTTCTTGACTTCTCGCAAAACTACATATTATGTTCTCGCTAATTTAGATAAAATCCCTTTCCATCTTTACTTAGAAAGGTTTAATTTGATTTATTATTTTACTAGGGTTGATTTAATTCGTGGGATGGAATTGACGTCTGACAGTTTTTGTATGGAAGAAATGTCAAAAATTCAAACTTATTCCTTCGATAAAATTATCGAAAAGCAGCCCTAACTATGTACCTATATAATATAACATTAACGATTCCTATTCTATTATACTTTTTTTTTTCATTGCTATTTTATTCGTTTTAATTTATTAAGCGGGTTTTAACAGACCCCTTATGTTTTTTTTTATTAATTTAAGATAATATTTACATAATATAATATAAGCTAACAGACTTGATATAATAATAATGTACATGTACATAAAACTAAACAAGGGGAAAGAATCACAGGGCATCAAAAAACTCTTCGCCATCGCTGTCATCAGGAAAATGCCCAGAAGGCTGGCAGCATTGCTATGTTGTATGGCCCTCTTGATAAATTAAAACAAATTAAATTATATTTCCATGATTATTTTATTATTCTATGGATGGATTTCGAAAGAACTGAATATTCTTTACTTACTTTAATAGAATGTTCTTACTAATTAATTAAACAATAAAACATAATAAAAACATGTCTTTGGTATTGTAAGCTTTCCAATCAATCTACAAGAACTTCTGACTGATAGTTACATATAAGTAAAGGTAAGTTGAATACTTACCTTTACTGGAAATAGAAAATTAATGATTTTTATACCCGGGTGGAGCCAGGGGTACATCCATTGTTGAATAAAACTTTGCTTATAAATCTGGTGCCAAGGGAATCTATTCGCTCGTAACATCGAACTAGCAACGATTGGAAAACTAAAACTATTCGATTTTACATCTAGAAAAAGAAGCTCGTAAAAACTGGGAATTTTCAACAAGGTTGTTTTTTTGTTTGAAATCATCAAATGACCCCTCCCGCTCTGGGTGGAGCGGAAGGGAGTGCCAGACTCTTACTGACTAAACCCACCCGTGTTCCTTCCTTAGCCCTTTATGTTCCGGGGCAGGGGTAACCCTTTCGGACAATCCCGCTACCCCGGGGATAATCCCGCTACCCCGGGGACAATCCCGCTACCCCGGGGACAATCCCGCTACCCCGGGGACAATCCCGTGTTTCGGGTAGCTTGATGTGCTGGCGTCTGTACACCGTAGTTCACTGTACACGGGCCTTGTTAGCATGAAACGTTTAATTTTTACCCCACAAAACATTCCCAGGAAAAGCCGAATTGAAAATTACTTTATTTTTAATCTGCCTCGCGCGCGTTTTACTTTATCATACAGCCTGTTACTTGTTCATACAATGTTCGTGATTGATCTCTTTGGTGATTGAAACTTTTACTAACAATATCCACATTCCAAATTCAAATCACTTTTAGTCCCTAGGGATGATTTGGTGATTGGAACTTTTACTAACAATATCCACATTCCAAATTCAAATCACTTTTAGTCCCTACGGATTAAAGAGCAATTTCAGTCCCTGTTTACGAAGAGTACACTAGCTCTTTTTGAATAGATGTGATAAAAAATCCTTTCTTTGCTTATGCCTAATTTTAACAGGAATCATAACACGAGACTTGGCGAAATGTGGGTGTACAGGCCTTTGCTTAACCCTTCCGGGAATACTGTTAAGTTAACAACATTTACCTTCACAGTCTTTTCAACTCCGAATTTCAGGATAAAATAATGTAAGTGATAAAATACGCACTTTCACACCAAATATAAAATTTAATGTTACCTCCTCAACCCCAGAAATTATACATTCACAAAAACCTAATAAAAGCTGCTAAAATTGTACAAAATAAGTTTCATATCCATAAATTTAATTGTCTTGATATTAAAATTAAATATTACCGGGATTAGAGCGGGCGCCGGATGTCCCGGGATCCTTATCCCGAACCAGCCATGACGTTAAAAGTGAATAATTTAAATTAGAATGCGAATTTTCTTTTTTTATTCGCTTACTGTTGTTTATTTATTTATTTATTTATTTAATACTTTAAGCACAAATGTACAGAGGCGGACTTAATGCCATAGGCATTTTCTACCAGTCAACCTTTGGGTGATGCAGAGACAAACAGTGGTAGGTGCAATCCTGAACATTGAGGAATAAATATTATAAATATAAAGATACGCATAATATAAACTTATTAAAACTATGAATATAATATATACCTACATACTACATATAAATATAAGCATAAATAAATAAACATAAATACACAAATATACTTACTAAAATAAAAAGAAATAAGACAAACAATGAGAAAATATTACCGTTGTGATGATACTGCCAGCTTCTTGTGTTTGTGTTAAGGATAATGTTGTTAGGTATCGTAAATGTTTATTATCTGCTACCTTTTATAAAGTGAAAAACCGCAGATTTTTTCTGATGTATACAGGATGGTCAAAAAGCCGTGGATCAAATGAAATAGGGATATAAAGAAGTTAATTTCCAAAAAAAAATCTTTCTACAGCGTGGCTATAATTCAATTGCCCTAAAAGTTATGAATATTTTTGTATACCAAGTTCTTTTACAATTAGACTAATTTAAAAAAAAAGTGATATAAAACAGTAAAACAAATGGTGTTGTATTATTACTAGATAATGTATCAGCACTACAAAAGTTCTATTGCGGCTCTGGGTACCAAATTTAAAGAGCCATTATATTTTTTCCAAAAAAATTTAAGCGTTATCAAAAAATATTTCTCACTTTAAAAGCGTTAGAAATTAACTCTTTTATCTCCCTATTTCGTTTGATCCACGACTTTTTGACCAACCTGTATACGAGTCTCTCACAGAGAGGAGGCCTGTGTCCCAGCAGTGGGAACGTTATAGGCTGATTATGCATTATGCATAATATTAGTCGGGAACTTCGTGTGACTGCAAATATCATGCAGGACCTTTATTAATGACTCTTAGAGGTACCGTCCGGTACCGTTCTAGAATAAGATCTAATTTTATTTTTATTATTATCCTCTGAATGCAACATTACCTCCTACAACAATAAAATGTTATTTTTCGTTATACTACGGTTAAATTAAAATTGCCTAATGTGATCAATAAAGCATGCTAATTTTAGCGAAATGTTTTAGAAACTGTTAAAAAAATCTGTCTTCTTAGCGTGTCGCCGGCAATCTAAATGGACTCGGCCAAGAATTCAGCTGTGTTTGGCGCCATCATTAGCGTCCATTAGTTCCTTGTAACGTGCAGCTGACAGGACACGTAGCACATGATATTAAGTGTCGCATTGTTTGTAAAACAGGTCCACAATTACACTACAAGGCGGAGTCGTCTATGAATCTCCACCTGAACAGGTTTTCTTTGCTTTGGCCAACCTGGGTCCAGACTTCCAGGTTACTATAACCATCTGTTATACCATACTACAATTCTAGCAAATTTTCATGTCATTTCAAAAAGAACATTCCATGAAATTTTGTCCGACGACAAAAAGAACGTGTATCAACAAAATGAGCTGTCGCCGAAACGATTTATCAGCAAAAAAATTCCTTAACAAAAGGTGAGGACAAAACGTCACCAGTGCCGCAAAGGTTTTCACTAAACACTTTTTCCGTCCCATTTTACCTGAATATCTTCTTTGCTCAGGCTTAAGCATAAAAAACTGCCTTATCTATCATACATTCATAACATAGTTCGTTCGTAGGAGAGAACGCAGTGGAGGCCTAGCGAGCCGTCATTTTGATTTATAGCGGGCCTTTTAAACCTAAGTTATGACTGTGCGTGTTGTTAGCAAACGAATATTTAGAAGACTGAAAAATAAATTACCTACTGTATTATGTCGGCTTTCAAGAAGCAATCTGTTAACACCGCGTCTTGTTTCCCCAAAAGGTTGGGCAGAGTTGTAGATATTTATAGTATACTAGCTGCGCTCAAATGAAGTTTTTATGTTTGAGTACGCCGCCCCGCGCCCACCCACTCTGCCAGTCTAGCCAAGCACTAATAAATAAACCTTGTAATATAAAAAAAAATGTAATTTGATGAAAAGTCACTCATCAATACCGATATTATATTTAACACATACACTTTATTATACACATATTATACAACTTTTTAATTTTATCAATATTTGAATGAAAATATACAAAGTGTTAAAAAATTAACCTTACAAACTTTAAGAGGTGCTTTAAGCCCGGTTTCCACCGCGAGCGGAGCGGACTCATTAATGACTTCTTTTACCTCGCAAGAGAAAACTGCTTACATGTGTTTCCACCAACAAAGAGTCGAGCGGAAATGACTCAGCGGGCAAAAATGAGCTCGCTCATGTCCAGAGAGAATCAGACGACTAAACTCTTTCTTGGTGGAAACGCAAACCTATTTCATGAAAACGAAGTCCGCTCCGCTTAGCCATTTCCGGCTCATTACTCTTTCGCGGTGGAAACCGGGCTGTAGACTATCGAACTGAACAATTTTCACTATGGGACCAACACCGAAATCACAAAAGTTTAATACAAAAGTTCAATACCTACTTGTAAACAGCATCCGTTTTTATAACAAGTTGCCAAAGTCGGTTACAGAACTTAGCGATGGAAAGTTCAAAACCCTCATCAAACGAGTCCTTATCAAAAAAGCATATTATAAGATTAAAGACTACGTTGAAGACAAGGTAGTTTGGCAATAATTCCTTCTGCACATGTGGCTTCCCTGGCACCTCTTTGACGGCATAAGTTCTACGTAAATGTCTATTAACTGCTCTCAAATTACGATGTTTATTTTTTATTTATTTGTACAGACTTCTATGACATAATCTTTTTATTATTTGACATTATATACAGACAATTTTAATTTTTCACCTCTTTCTTAGTTGAAATGGCAATCATATCTCTTGGTTTTAGTAGATTTTTATATTTTGTTTATCCTTTTGATACATCCTTATTTTGTAAATGTGAGGACTTTGTAAACCTTGTTGACTAGATCTGTAGACCATTTTTTATTTTATCAAGTACCTGGTACTTGTTGACAGGCCTACGCTGTCCTCCCATACCTACTGTAACTCGAAAACATTGTAAAAGCCAATTATTTTTAAAAGAGTAACCATGGAGTTTCTTGCCGGTTCTTCTCCATAGGAAACGACCAATTGGAACCGTGCACCTAGCTTCTGACGTTTCATAAGTGCCCATGTTGGTTTATGTGAAATAAAAATATTTTGATTTTGATTTTGACCAAAATGTATGAAAAAGCTGTTTTTTTTTTCGTGTTTTCAGAGTTGGTCCCATAGTGAAAGTTGTTCAGTTCAATGGTCTAAAGCTCCTCTTAAAGTTTGTAAGGTTAATTTTTTAACATTTTGTATACCTACAAAAATATATATCCGTCGTTAGTAGTGTCGGGAACCACAATGCTTGCTGTGTCGAGGAGAATTGAGTTCTCATTATATATACTTAGGTACTCTATATAAAACCATGCGGCAGTTTTTAGTTATGTGGTTTTTACAAACCGAAATGGCCTTATAGGTATATTAGTGTGATGACAACTGTGATAAAGGAAGATAAAATATCTGCCAACCAAATACGTAGTAAATCTTGTAACCCACATCTTACCTTTGAGCCAAAATACTCCTACCTAGGACTAACATCAACCCTCTCGAATAACGGTGACTAGGTACAAGTAGTACATGACCAAGATTGGGTTTTCATAATAAAAGGATCCCTACTTTCTTGTCATATGATATGACCCGTGATCTTAAACGATCTTTGCATATCTACACCGCTAAAAAGATGTTTTCTCAACCGAAAACGGGGTCGAAAAAACTACAAAACCCAGTACACTTGAATTTTATTCACCCCTTTGGTACGTGGTGAGTAAAAGGAACTCAACGGGTTGTTTGAGCAAAAAATACTACAAAAGAGTCTGCCATATGTGCCGTTGTTTTGATCACTATGCGATGGTGCGACGTCGTTTACAGGGCTACAGGATCCTCTTGTGGATCTTTTTGTTCTTACGAGTTGTGTTCCAGCCCTCGACCTACAATTTATTTATTTATTTATTCATTTATTCATCAACAAATTTACATTTGTGTCGAACAGTGATTTTTAACAATAACAATAAATGTAACACAAAATTAAGTAATCATCGTAAAGCCAGACAAGAGAGAAAAGAAAAAGAACAAAAAATCACATTCCACATTGATCACAACATTATTAGTCTTAATATTATTTATAATAATTTAACTTAATATTAGTTCAAAATTTTATAATAATATAAATTCAATTCAAAGAAATGTATGTCAATCAAATTCATTAAAATGCAATGTCATAATATAATGTTAAATACGTATATAATTTAAAGTCATTAAAATATAATCACATATTAGTTCGAACTACTAAAAAAAACAACTCGTAAAAACTTGGGGTTCCAACTTGGACGCGCTTTACTTTGTGTAAATCATTTCGTCACTACTTCTCTCAAAACGGTGAAGGAAAACATCGTGAGGAAACCGGCATGTTCTAGAACCAAAAATTCGAAGGCATGTGAAATCTACCAACCAGCACTGGGCTCGCGTGGTGTATTACGGCCCACTCCTTCTCACAAAGAGGAGGCCTGTGTCATAGGATAATTATGTCAGCGATCCATAGCATCAGATGGAATAACAGTTCACTTTAAGCTTACTTCACCAAAGTTTTCATGGAAGATTTTTACAGAATAGACTAGAAATTTTCTTTTTTTTTTATTGCTGAATGGGCCCGCTCTTGACCTCGATCACGCCTGATGGAAAGCGATGAATGAGGTCTATGATGGAACGAGCGTGCCCAGAAGACGCTTAAGGCACTGGAACTTCCACGCACCAACAAAACACAGCAGGCTGCTTGACGCCGGACTCGGTGGGAGGGTGGTCGCACACCAGGCGGACGTTAGCCCTACCACCGCAAGGGAAGAATTGGCCAGTCAAATAAGGTGTTGGGTGTGACTGTCCAGGATGCGCCGAGCGCACGGTTCAGTGGAGTAACTGGCGGAACAAACTGCGAAACACGAGAAGGCTTCTTCATGCGTCCCTAAAATTGAGAAAAAAAAAATGCATTACTAAATCAAATGAACAATGCCTCGTAATTTAAGCCCCCATATCGCTATACAGTGACCACACTATTAATTATTATTAATTTAATTTAATTTTAAGTTTTCATCATAGTGTCGCTTTTATTTCAATACCTATGTATGTTTTTTTTTTCTTTTTATTTTTATATCGGCACCTTCTTTTATATTCGGTTCATGTGGGTAATTGGATATCATCTAATATTGTACTTTTGTGTGTTGTGCTGTCTTTTTGTATGCGCCAAATAAATGGTTTATCTATCTATCTATCTATCTAATCTTGGTCACAGTCTTTCTTATATCTATGGTCACAGTATTCTAACCTTGCTGTAATAATCCCGGCATTACATTCTAGTTGAAACCACAAAGCTTCTTATTGCGCTATCGCTGTGGAACCCTGGCCATGTGTGTGGCTTAATTGTGGCTACGTGTGATAATCTGTAGTAATATTCTGAATAGGTAATGGTCAAAGCTCCATCTGACTGTTATGTTTAATTTGATAGGAATGAAAACTAGGGTACTTAGAATGAAAAGCAAGTTACTATTATACATAATATATTTTTACCCCTAAAATTCATCAGCAGGTTTAGTCTTCGTATTCCTACATATTTTTTGAATTTTAATTATTGTTGCATTCTGGCGACTAAGGGCTGATTTTTCAATCATATGATAACTTAATAATAAATTTTGACAGTTATTTCATACAAAAACTGTCAAATGTCAATTTTATTCCTCAAATAAAGTTATCTGGCGATGGATAAATCAACCCTACACTATGTTTTTTGAGGTAGGTACTCCTGCCACGGTATTTGGAGACGATTTAATAGTAGTTTTATTGAAAAAACACAATCTTACAGATGCCGATTTCTTATTTATGTTTTTACCCAACCTCGTCAGAAAGACGTATATGCACACAGTACAAGGGCACTGGTGCTTATAGCATATTTAAATATGTACCTACCTGTTATTGTATGGGTCTTAACAACAACACCTTGTTTTAAGAAGCTCCTCCTCTGCATAATATCTGTAGTCATTCTAGGTGAACCCACCTTTTGTTTTAGTCGTGCGAGGCTTACTGTGAATCCGGTTCTGTGATATACGACGCTGCGCCACGGGTATTAACGAAGAGTATACTATAAACGTGCCGGGCCGGGCTTGGGCCAACAAGTATCTAACTATTCTGAATTTTATTTCAAGGTGAATAAATGTACAGACGCCAGCACATCAAGCTACTACAATCTGTCAAATTTCTTTAATAGATTTTCAACTTTATCGATAAAGCATAACGTTCAAAGTTGATTGGGAAAATTTTACAGTTTCGGGTAGCTTGATGTGCTGGCGTCTGTACCATACTTGCAACCACTTCCTTGGTAGCTAAACATGCATAAAATACGTAAATTAAAAAAAAAAAAAAACGGGTGAAAGCGAGTCGGACTCGCGGGTTCCGTACAAATTTCCGAAAACATCCATCGGTTTCTTACTAAGCTTCAACTATATCCGACGACCCTGGTTAGTATCTCCTTTGGTGACCGTACAACCATTTTTCAATAGTTAGGCATGATACTAACTATTAAAAAAATTGCGCATACAGCACCGTACACGTGTTAGAAGTAAAACTTCTTAAAAAATTATGAATAAGAAAGATTTAGTGTGAGAGACAGAGAGAGTGATATTTTTCCTCTCTTTCATATAAATAAACTACGCGGTGTTACTTCGTTTTGCTTAGTGTTCTTTCTGACTTTTTTCGTTTTGGTCGGCCTAAGGGTCGTAGCGTGATATTAGATATCGACGATGAAATGACAAGAACTCCTAACTGCCATATTTTTCAATTTTACTTTTTTTACGTAGATAGACTTTACAAACGATTATTTAAAGTATCTACGTAAAAAAAGTAAAATTGAAAAAAATGTCAGTTAGGAGTTCTTGTCATTTCATCGTCGATATAGTAATTATAAGGTGTTAAAAAATTAACCTTACAAACTTTAAGAGGTACTTTAGACCATCTAACTGAGCAACTTTCACTATGGGACCAACACTGAAATCACGAAAAAAAATCTGCTGTTTCATACATTTTGGTCAAGTAGGTATTGAACTTTTGTATGAAACAGCTGATTTTTTTCGTGATTTCAGAGTTGGTCCCGTAGTGAAAGTTGTTCAGTGCGATGGTCGAAAGCACCTCTTAAAGTTTGTAAGGTTAATTTTTTAACACTTTGTATATACTTTTCTCAAGAATTGGGCTAACAGATGCAAAAAGAATTTTTCAAATCCGACTAGTAGTTCCAGATATTAGTGCGTTACCGGTCAAGCCCCGCGTGTAACACATGTGGCACGATACAATAGAAAATCAATTGTGTCTCATTAGCGATCAAGAGATTAAACAAACAAACTCGTCAGCTTTATTATTAGTACAGATGTGTCTAAACTCATTGTCCAATTATCGAATCACACTGCCTAAGAAGTTTCACTTCAAAAGTTTCCGCTAAATCCGTGCCTGTAGCCGCGCGTGCTATCCACCCATTCACAGCCGTGGCGGAGTATCGCCGAGACTGTAGGGAGGTACGGTCAAACAAGCTATTTGGTATACAGGCAAACATATTCATCTTTCCACTACACTGCCAATATGTAGTTTTATTTTGTGCGTTATACATTTTTCAGCTTATAGCATGCTTAATTAATTTGACTGATATAAAAGAATTGACTAACTCAGCACACCATTGTTTAAAAGTAGTTACAAGTTAGCTGCCCGTATACCAAATAGCTTGTTCGACCGTACTATTGTGCGGAGTAGCCTGACCTTGTACACTGTAGCGAAGAGCTCGCCCTTAAGTACTGGTTAACTGACTGTTAAATGGAAAGGAAATGCTTTTATATGTGCGATGTGTTCATGTGTTTACTTAGCTCTTTGTTTTTAGGATTTCTTTCGAAAGGAAATACTTACGTATAAGCAGTTTACGTAACACTAAATGCTTGAGTAAGTAAACTGAGGGCCGTATTTCATAGTCTCGGTATAAACACTATACAGGGTGTGGTAAATAGTGGTCCACCGTTAAGGATTCGATATACCAGATAATTTACTATAACATATTACAATTTGTAACCATTTTTACCCAAGGGTTCCGAAAATATATTTTTGTTGTTTTTTATTTACGATATTTCTACCTTTTGTTACACATTTGGTTGTAGTTTCAACAAAAAACCATTATTTTTTCATTTTGATTTCTGTTATAATCATGCAAATCCAAGAGCGATTTTTGTAAAAAAAAAATGTACCTACTACTAAAATGGATAAAATTGTAATATGTTATAGTAAATTATCTAGTATATCGAATCCTTAATGGAGACCACTATTTACGCCACAACCTGTGTATATTCCAATGCCGATTTCAGCTACTGTAATCATTTCTGTTTTTGACGGCTATGGGTTACGAGCGTGTGCTCTTTCTGTGGCTAATATAGCCTATCTTGGTGGCGAAGGCACGTTAGTATATATTTTTTTTTTATATCCACCAGATAAATCATGAAATGATAAATTTAATTTGTCAGATAAGTTGAATACGAACCAATATGCTAGACTATAATAAACATTTTCATTGCCAATATTCATTCTCAAAATATTATTGAACACAATTAGGAATGCACTTTTTCAACCATATAAGAACATAATAGCATAATCGACCTATAATGTTCCCACTGCTGGGAAACAGGCTTCCTCTATGTGAGAGGGAATGAGCCGTAATCCACCACGCGGGCCCAGTGCGGGTTGGTACATGTCACATGTCGTCGGTTTTTGATTCTAGGACATGCCGGTTTCCTTATATTTTCAACCATTAAGAGGAAATGCGGGTGGTCTTTTCTCCATAGAAACGCTCTCGCCTGTTTCCTTTCTAGATAATGACCATAAAGGAATTATTTTTAACAGAATAATAAATATTAACTACTTGAATGTCCCTATGTTTTCCTTTTTGATCATACATTATTTTTATAAGCACTAGAACCCTCAAAAAATGCTCAAAATTGCCAATTTAAACCACTGTCAACAGAGGCCTAGTGTACTTTGGCAACTGTTAATGAAAAAAGAAAAACATAGGGACACAGTAGATATATTTCTTATTCAGTCTTCATAGACTGAATAAGAAATATATCTACTAATATCTTTTAAATTGGTCCAATATTGGAGGAGGAAATAGGCGAGAGCCAAACAATTACGACTTTTTACTTAGGCTTTTTCAAAAGTCTCTCCAACCGCATTTGCTCTTAAACTTAAATAAAAATAACAATATTTTTACATCTCAAGAGAAAATCGTGAAAAAAGTTCTATTTTTTCCTTTGTTCCGGAGCCTCCTCCTACCGGAGATTGTCAATATTTCCTCTTTCAGTACCATTTAATTGCACGGATTATTATTCATCTAATATGACTCCATAAGTTTTCAACTTTAAATTTTTTACGCTGCATTATGTATCTCACGTTTCTATTTTATATTTTACTAGCTTCTGTCCGCGACCTCATACATGTGGAAGTCGTAAAAACCAAGATCACGGACGTTACCCAGAAAGCCGTGGTACCGGACCGGACATGTCTTCCGCGTGTCAGATGACTTTCTTCTCAGAGTAGTCAGATAGGATACGCCGCCTCATCTAGTTTTTAAAAATATGATTGACGTAAAAGTGATTGTACAAACCGACTTAGAGAAATAATCTGTTTGTAAAAAATAAATGATTTAACAAACATATTGTCTTTTCTTTTTCTTTCTTTATTTATTTAGGCGATAAATTCAATAATGGCTCTTAAATTACATCACAGACTCCTAAACCAGCCACAGCATATTGCAAGCAAACCCCGGCTAACTTATATGAGAGAACAAAGTTAGCAAGCACAGAAATGGTCTGCGAGTTTATAATAACTTACATACGGTTATCTAAACGGCTAGAATATTTAGTTTGGCTAAGATTCCAGCCTAGACTGGTTATTAAAGTGTTAAACTTGCCGTGTTCAGGTAGGATAGGTGCAGTCATGTGCTTAAAGATGTAGGTAGGTATATGATTAGCAAAGTTACAAAGTAATTTTTCCCTGAGTCATCATCATCATCTGCTTAGCCTTTTCATAACTATGTTGGGACGGCTTCCAGTCTAACCGAATGCAGCTGAGTACCAGTATTTTACATGGAGCGATTGCCTATCTGACCTCTACAACCCAGTTACTAGGTAACACGATACCTCTTGGTAAGACTGGTTGCCAGACTTTCGGGCTGCTGACGACCCGTAATGTCAAAGAACCACGAATGACGCGGGAGAAACCGCGGGGCACTGCTAGTGTATAATTTTACAAATAATAATAAAGCTGAAGAGTTTGTTTGTTTGAATGTGCCAATCTCTACTATCGGAACTACCAGTCAATTTGAAAAAATATTTTTGCATTTGATAGCCCAAATCTTAAGGAAGGCTGTAAGATAGGCTATATAACATCACGTGAGGATCATTAGGAGACGAGCAAATAAAAAAAAACAGAAATAACGCTAAGCGGACTACGTCGCGGGTAGAAGCCAGTATCTCATGTTTCCGACTGAAATGTAAAAACAAAACTAAATTCAATTAATTTGAAAATTAATTGATTTTATTTTACTAAGGGCTGATTTTTCCGAGGAAAAATTTTGAATTTTTGACAGTTCTTCCATACAAAAACTGTCATATGCCAATTTTATTCCACGAATAAAAATAATTATCTGTCGATTAAAAAATCGGCCCTAAATAAAATAGGTCTAGTTTTTACAAGGTAAAAACCTTTTTGGTAAACCTAGAATTGTTAAAAAATAAATACTTAGTAACCCTGTACTTTTAATATTCATTGGAAAAAAAAAGAATGACGACCCACAATCATTTCTAAATAAAAGATCCGACCCCATCGCACCAAATTAAAAAATAAGAAAGTAACCTCCAAATTGCTTCTTTCGTTCTTGCAGAAATTACTTGTTTCTAACAAAAGAGTTCCAGAAATACATTGATACCTTTCCTTAAATATAAACAGAATAATATTTATTTCAATTTAAAAATACACTTCGAGGGGACGGCAGGAACAATCGAAAAGTAAATTGCCTATTTCTTGCGAGGAACGAATTTTAGCTGTAATATTGTTTTTCTTGAAAAAGGCTTAAAGATATGTTTTTTCGTGATAACTGAGAATTTTCCTTGAAATCGTTTGAAAATAAGCAAATTATGTAAGTGTTTTGGTTTAGGTCGATTGGTCTTTTTTATTGTTATAAGATTTTAAGATAAAAGAATCGTATAGCAGTTTTTACGAGGTATTCCATACTAATATTATAAATGCGAAAGTGTGTCCGTCTGTCACCGTGTGTTACCTCTTCAACCGATTTAGATTAAATTTGGTATAGAAATAGTTTGAGTCCCGGGAAAGGACATAGGATGGTTTTTATCCCGATATTCCCACGGGATCGAGACTTATGCGGGTGAAACTGCGGGGCGCTGCTAATTATATTATAAATGCGAAAGTGTGTCTGTCTGTATGTTACCTCTTCACGCTTAAACCGCTGAACCGATTTAGATGATATTTGGTAGAGATAGTTTAAGTCCCGGGAAAGGATATCCCGACATTCCCACCGGATCGAAACTTGTGCGGATGAGACCGCGGGGCGCTGCTAGTTATAAATATTGGTATTTGTGATCTTCAGCCGGCGTCGTAGCCGAAAGCGATTTAATTTCAAGTCATGTGTATATAGGTACGTCATAATGTGTGTGTTCGTCTTTAAAAACCAATCAATATTACACTAAAGAACATAGTTTTCAGGACATATTAATGAAATGAAAACTTCTTTAGGCGCACTTTAACCTTTTTCTATATAATGAACGAATCTGAACCGCTACGCTCGGGTCGGTGACGCTGAATCGGGTAAGCACACACCCTGTATTTTTATATACTTATAAATAACTAGCAGCAACTCGCGGCTTCACCCACATAAGTTTTGATCCCGTGGGAATATCGGGATAAAAACTATTCTATATCCTATCCCGAGACTCAAACTATCTCTATACCAAATATCATCTAAATCGGTTCGGCGATTTAAGCGTGAAGAGGTAGCAGACAGACACACTTTCACATTTATAATATTAGTATGGATTCTGTGTCAAACATAGTCAGGTCTTCCTATGGATTATGGATTTTAAAAAAGTTTACATAATTATCGTAGCAGCTAAATCACACCGACGGATTGACTTTTCTCCTTGCTAAAGATAATACAAATAGCTGCGAGGACTAGACGACACTTGTAGGCGGCTACGTGCGTAGCAGCAGCTTACGGCAGGCAGATACGTAGCATGTCTACGCACCTAGCGCTTTCCCGCACGGCTACGCATTAGTTGCTAGTGGCTATTTGCGGATATGCATAGATAAGTATAATATAAACTTTTGTCTGTTCTGTATGTCTGTTTTTTTTACTATTACTGTTACTTTAATTTCTTCTTTCTTCTTTGAGGGGCCCGTGGCTAAATAATAACAGCCGCACAGGTCGATCGAGCAGGTTAAGCTACGCTTGCCGCGGTTGGTCTGTGGATGAATGACCATCTTTTCTTTCCTTGCCTCGAAAAGCACGTTAAGCCGTTGGTCCCGGCTGTCATTCATGGATTTTTGACAGTCATTAGGGGTAGTCAGAAGCCCGAAAGTCTGACAACCAGTCTTACCAAGGGGTATCGTATTAACCAGTAACTGGGATCTGGAGGTCAGATAGGCAGCCGCTCCATGTAAAATACTGGTATTCAGCTGCATCCGCTTAGACTGGAAGCTGACTCCAACATAGTTGGGAAAAAGCTACCTACACGTTAAACAAATATTTTCTTCTTCCCATTCTTCAATGTAAACAAAATACTTTAAGCCCAGTTGTTATAGTTTTAGTTCTGTTCACAGATTAACGGCGGCAAAGCCTTCCGGACAATTTGTGGGCTCTTCCGACAATTTCCCGCGAGACTCAACCGTCAAGAATAACCGCTAGGCTACTGTTCCGAAGCGAGAGATTCAATCGAGGACACTGCCATGGTTACAGGCTCAGCTTTGTGGATGATCAAAACACGACATAATTTACCAAAGGCAGATATCTTTTATCCATGGAATAAAATTGACGTCTGACAGTTCCAGTAAGGACAAACTGTAAAAAATTCAAAATTTATTCTCAGGATAAGACTTATTCTAGGTATAAAATATACATACAGAGTGGCGATTGGGTTATCACATTAAACAGTACGGCGGTTATTAAAAGTTGTTATTAGTCTGTTAATTTATTTTTTTCAAAAAATAGTAATTAAAAAAAAACGAATTTCCGAAATTTTATTTCACACAAACGTTGTCCTGATAATACCGAACACAACAAATAAAGAATTATCCAATTTGGTGCAGTCGTTCGGAAGTTATGCGCGTACATACATTTCGGCGATTCATTTTTATGGTTTTCATATTAGGTACCACGGCTATAATATTAATAGTTATGAATAATTATAATCACGTTTATTTAAAATACGTGATGTAGAAATACGTGGTTTCCATTAATGTGATAACCTAATCGTCACACCTGACTGGATAAACATTTCATACTAAATAAACTAACAAATTATTAAAGTAATTTCGTAACCTAACCATAACTATTAACAAACTAAATATGGCGTCGAATTAAAAATAGATAGATAAGGCTGGAGGCTTTACTTATAACGAAACCACAGCATAGCTCGTTACATCAGCTGACAACTTCCTAGGTTGACGTGCGAGAAAACCTGAATAAAAAATTGACAGAAGGCACCAGTAGGCCAATTCCCATAATAAAAAACGTTCAAAATCTAGTCGCAATCTCATCACAGAGACAACCGATGTCAAAAATGTAGGGAAATTAGAAGTTTTTTTGACAGATGGAGACTGAGATCAGACTGTGAACGTTCTTAAAATTACGAGAATTGCCCCTCTGCTAAGTTTCTAAATATTCGTGATTATATTTCTATTGATGGAAGTTTAGAATTAAAGCATTATAGTGACCGTACACATAACTTCATATCGTTACGATGTATCGTTTCAGATACAACTAAACTATGTATCGACCGCGTGTAAATTATAAATGATATTCTTGTAGTAATTTATGAATAACTCAGCCTATAAACATCCACATATCATCCAATATTGCACTCTTGTGTGTTGTGCTGTATTTTATGTGCGTTAAATAAATGGTTTATCTAACTATCTATCATATATTTAAAACAAAGAAAAAGAAAATACGTCTATTGGCGTTAAAACATGACGAAAAGGAAAAACACAAATAAGAACAAGTTGAGGAAAAATATGCGCCAGGTTCAAGCAAAACGGCCGTCGCTCAGCATGAGTATGTATGACAAAATACCTATTAGATTTTTTACATACACGGCTTGATATAAATGTCGTTCAGTCTTATATGAAACTACAGTTTTCGTATTCATATTAAGTTAAGGTGTATGGCCGCCTTTAATTTTGTTTATCGTAGGTAAAGTAAATTTAAACGATGGTTATTGCAAAACATTCTGAACTTACTGATTGGGAGAAGACACTGGCTCAAACACAGGTGTTTGTCACCTAGCACAGGAGTCTGGTCTTCACTTTGTTTGTGCGAATTTGTACAAAGGTAGAATATCTTGCACAGGAGTCAGGTCTTCACTTTGTCTGTGCGAATTTGTACAAAGGTAGAATATCTAGCACAGGAGTCGGGTCTTCACTTTGTCTGTGCGAATTTGTACAAAGGTAGAATATCTTGCACAGGAGTCAGGTCTTCACTTTGTCTGTGCGAATTTGTATAAAGGTAGAATATCTAGCACAGGAGTCAGGTCTTCATTTTGTCTGTGCGAATTTGTACAAAGGTAGAATATCTAAGTGACATTATTACCGCTATCCGTAGTAGGATTTTTAAGCTATTGCATAGCTTTTTTGTTATTGGCTCACCAATAACAAGAAAAAAAACAGTGGCACTCCGGAAGTGCCGACAGAAGTGAATGTTCAATGGTTTTTTCCCCATCTCAAAAATGCCAACAAGCATGTGTATCTATGTACGTACACAATACACAATATATGTATATACTTATATACAGAGGTGTCGGTTACGGTAACAGTGACGCGAGTTCAATGGTTTTTTCCAATCTCGAAAAATATCCAACGCGCCTAAAGAAGTTTTCACTTCAAAAATCAGACTTAGAAGATTTATGTAAAGATGGTGTGCATTAGTATCTTTTTGCTCACAAAAAGATACTTCTCCATCATTACATAAATCTTGTAAAGAAAGAACAGTAAGTTCGCCATTAACCATTACTCATTTTAATCATTTGTGTAAAACGTCAGTTCAATAAAAATTGCTTCACAAACCACAACAAGACTAAAAACAGTATTCGCTTATGTTTTAAATGTATTGTTTCGAAGTCTGCTGAAAACACGCTGAATAAAATGCGGAAACCATTCGACCGCGACCACAATAGCTGCAAAGAGACAGGAAATTCACGACAAATACATTTGTAGATAAAATTCCAACAGGTAAAGTGGAATCGGTTTGAATTTCTGTACCGAAAAGCTTCGGGGGTAATTGCGTAACACACTATCAGTAGCAATGGGTTTCATTTTGACAGTTCAACAACATACATTGCGTTATTTACGTTGTTGTACGATGTAAGAGGGGTCCGTGGCTAAATAATAACAGCCACACAGGTCGATCGATCAGGTTAAGCTACGCTTGCCGCGGTTGGTCTGTGGATGGGTGCCCATCTTTACATACTGAGACCCCTCCGTGCCTCGGAAAGCACGTTAAGCCGTTGGTCCCGGCTGTCATTCGTGGATCTTTGACAGTCGTTACGGGTAGTCAGAAGCCCGAAAGTCTGACAACCAGTCTTACCAAGGGGTTTCGTATTACCCACAGTAACTGGGTTGTGGAGGTCAGATAGGCAGTCGCTCCATGTAAAATACTGGTATTCAGCTGCATCCGGTTAGACTGGAAGCCGACCCCAACATAGTTGGGAAAAGGCTAGGCAGATGATGTACGATGTAAGCCACCTGGCTTACATATGTAGGTTTTGCTGTAGTCGGATAAAAATTAACATCATAAGCATCATAAGCAGCCTATATTATTCCCACTGCTGGGACACAGGCCTCGTCTTAGTGAGAGGGAGTGGACCGTAATCCACCACGCGGGCCCAGTGCGGGTTGGCAGATGTCACATGTCTTCGAATTTTTGGTCCTAGGACATGCCGGTTTCCTCACGATGTTTTCCTACACCGTTTTGAGAGCAGTGGTGATGAAATAATTTACACAAAGTAAAGCGCCTGTCTGGGTTCGAACCTACGACCTACAACTCGTAAGTCGTGTCTGTTACCACTGAGCCACCACTGCTCTAACAAGCTAATCTATTTCTCTATCTAGGGCTAACTTGACAGAACGGCAGTAGACAATAGATGCGAAGCTTTGTCGCAAACTGTGCTCCGCCTCCTAACCCTCTGTGTCCCAAAACATGCAGTCAAAGTAAACTCTGCGCTGCCACCGTCGACGCCGTGGATATGGCGAAGTTTTGGACCAACAAGATCTGAAATACAGTCGTGCCAGCGACACTAAGATGAAGAAGAAGCTGTTATTTCATCTGCATTCCACCTAGACCCACCATCCCACAAAACCCTTGAACTCTGCCACCACCACGAAGTAAAATAGCGTGAAAATAAATGACGATCAGAATGCAATCGATATCTCTATTGAGCTGTAAAATCCCAATACCCACGCCTTAGTACATAGCTCGCTTGTCAAACTAATCAATTTAGACTTAATCCCCTTAAGTTAGGATTCAATTTTCTTTAGTAATGAATTTTCTGTGGATTTATATTTTGCATTCAGGTCGAATCTGATGTGGACTTAGATATTAGTCGCTGGCGGTTTTTTCCGTGAAGGAACGAGAAGGAATGTGTTGAATTTTGTCTGGAGGAAAATCTTTCAGGGTATGTAAGCATTCATAAAAAGCAGCCAAATGCGAGTCGGATTCGCACACGAAGGGTTGCGGGTTCCGTTACCACAAGGCAAGAAACGCTGAAAGAACACGTTTCTTGTATAGAGACCCCCTTTAATTTTTAACTTTATTTTATTTTTATTGTTTCTTGTTATAGCGGCAATAGAAATACACACTCTGTGAAAATTTCAACGGTCTACCTATTACGGTTCATAAGATACAGCCCGCTGACAGACAGACAGATGGACGGACGGACAACAAGGGCTTAGTAATAGGGTCCCGTTGGCACCTTTTGGGCACGTAACCCTCAAAACTTGAGAAGGTCTTAATTTTAAATTGCGACCTATTGGTGTATTTATCTTCGATCACTACGCACGTTAGGCCATCCATAAATTACGTGAGAATTTAAGATAGAGAGAAAATTACGTGAGAATGAAGAATTTAAAGATTTTTGGAGCCTCTTGCCCATCCTTGCCATATGCGGTCACATTTGTGTAACCCTTCCCTGGTGTGACGTCACGTATTTTGCCGTTTTAAACAGACCTTATAATAATATTGTTATCTAAACTTTTCGTGAGTTAAAGTTAAGAGTTTGAGTACTTGAGATGTATATGCTACTGTAAAAGCCCGAACTGCGGTAAATCTTAGGATTTACCGATAAATCCTAAGATTTTGCAAGTCTCACCGGTAAAAGTCCGAATTGTTCTATAATAATCATCAATTCGGTAAATCTTAGGTTTTACCACAGATAAATGTTAGTTTTCAGAGTAAAACAATGCAGTTAATAATCAAAAACTATTTATTCAACATTTTTTTTTTTTTTTTTTAATAACATTAATATAATTATTATGTCCTTTATTCGTCTAAAAACATATAAATTATATTTTTAAATATTAGAATATAAAAAATATAATATAAAAACATTTAAAAATATAAAAAATAGTAGCCCACCGGTATCGGGAACAGGGTTCAAGCTACCGGCGGTCAGTGCTCCAGAAAGAGGAACCTCCTAACAATGCGGGCCGTGTCCAGAAGTACCGCTTTCCGAATCAAGCCTTTGATCCAGCTGCCCAAAGAGAGCCTCCATAGGTGTTGGTCGAGGCTCTTGGCTATTAAACCATTAGCTGTCACGATTATCGGCACAATGATCGCTGAGTCCACATCCCTCGGTATTGCCAACAATAACCAGCTTTTCAAGGCTGCTATCTCCCATTCGCATTATGTGGCCGAAATAGGTCAGGTATCTTTATGTGACCCTAATTCATTGCTCTCGAGTGTATTTCAATCTTTGATTTCGGAAATTTACCGGTCTGCGGTAAAAACTAGGTTTTACCGACTGAATGCCGGTAAAAGTTTGTAATTAAAGACTATTATAGAAACATTCGGCCTTTTACAGGTGAGACTTTGTAAATCTTAGGATTTACCGGTAAATCCTAAGATTACCGGAGTTCGGGCTTTTACAATAACATATACATGTCACGCAGCTTGAAACCTTGAAACTTGATGTCACACTTTGTCGACAGCCTCGCTCCCCCTGAAAATTGTAACGTAATTAATGTATACATACGTCTCTTACATAAAATTTGAATGTGGCTTAAAGTATTTCTTGGAACGATAGGATGATAAGATTCTCTAAACCTCTCTTCGAAATCATAAAGCTCTGGATAAACTGAAGCGTATCTTGCGCGGGATGCGGGGCGAAATTTACTCACGGCGATTCTGTCAACTCGTATGGAGGTGTTCAAATTAATTGCGTAAAGCACTATTAAGGCTGCGTTTCCACTAGAGATGAGAGAGGATGCGGAGCGAGGGATGTGTGTGAAACAAACTAATAACATCGCTTCATTTTCATAGCTTGAACTAAGTTAGCGTTGTTATTGGTTAGTTTTACACACATTCCTCGCTATGTATCCTCGCTCATCTCTGGTGGAAACGCAGCCTTAGGGGGAAACGACAACCTATCTCGCGAAACTCATACAATTACGTTTATTTTTTAACGTTTATAATAACGGTTATTCCTTTGCAAAGTTCATATAATAATGTTGACTGACTATTTCATGAAATATCAATGGGATTATGAACTTGGAGGGTTGTATTGATGATTTTATTGATTATAATTCTGTAAATACATACTTGTTACGCTCGCGTTTTATACAGGATGTCCGTGGAAGTATAGATCAAATCGGAGAGGGGCGTGGGCAGTCATTTCCAAACTTTTTCATCCTGAGAATGTTGATGAAGTTTTTACGGTTCAAAAGTTATGACCAATTTTTGTATTTTTCAATCACTTCGCATAGTGCTCAAAGTAATAAAAAACATTTAAAAAAACTATCAGGGCTATCTAAAAAAATTTGATAGCTTTTTTTTAGTGTTTAATTTTCTTTGAGCACACTTTTCACTTTAAAACATTGGCATTATTGGCCATATCATTCCATTTACAGAAACCATACTTATCAGTAAATAATCAAGATAATAATATCAATTAACTTACATGACAACTGGTCGATCTATTGCACATAATAACGTCACTAGTACTAATCAACTGACTGTAGGCCGGAGCTCCGTTCTGGTCGATGTCTCGAACAAGAATGATCCCCGCCACTGGGAGCTCCCCATTTTATAGTTGTGAACAGAACAACTTTGCAGTTTCTATCTACCGTCATCCAAAATATCAACGACATAAAATGTGGATATCCATTTGGAATATTTTCTAAGTTTTGCTACATTATTCCTTAATATTTAGGTTATGCAAAACATTACTATTTTATCAAGTTTTAACAGTAAAATGTTAACAATACCTATAATTAGGATAATCTATTAAGCGTACTCTCGTCTTGCGTCCCGCGCGGGATTCACCTTAGTGTGGCCAGAGCTTAATTGTGCCTAGCTGTGAATCTGCTACTTGTGTGAGATTCGGGGTGAAAATCTAAAACTGTTACTTCAATGAAATACAAAATATCTGATCAGAATAGTTTTCATATACTTTTCTATTGATACTAAAATTAACCAACATGCCATACCATATTAACATTAACTTTTAAGCCACAAAAAAGTAATTATACATAAAACCAATCAAACATTTTTAACCATTTCTCGCCAGTTTTTCTGCCTTTTAGTACTCGGCACAAGTTTGTGCTGAGTCGTGCCATTAGGGAGCTCTTATTATCGGGCGGTTCGATGTAAAGGCGCCGCTCCACAGCTAAGTTACGCACGTAATAGATTATCCTAAATTATAGGTATTGTTATCATTTTACTGTTAAAACTTGTTAAAATAGTAATGTTTTGCATAACCTAAATATTAAGGAATAATGTAGCAAAACATAGAAAATATTCCAAACGGATATCCACCTTGTATGTCGTTAATATTTTGAATGACGGTAGATAGAAACTTCAAAGTTGTTCTGTTCTGTTCACGACTATAAAAGGGGGAGCTCCCAGTGGAGGGGTTCATTCTTGTTCGAGACATCGACCAGCGGGGCAATTGCGTAACACATTATCAATCGGAATCGGTTTCATTTTGACAGTTCAACAACATTCATTGCGTGATTTACGTGTTGAGCAGATTAATTTTTTGAACTTATGAAGCAATGGATTTGCAATTTGCTTCAAAATGATTCAGATTCCGATTGATAGTGTGTTACGCAATTAGGGTGCAGAACGGAGCTCCGGCCTACAGTCAGTTGATTAGTACTAGTGACGTTATTATGTGGAATTGATCGACCAGATGTCATGTAAGTTAATTGATATTATTATATATAACTATAGTTTCTGTAAATGTAATAATAATATGGCCAATAATGCCAATGTTTTAAAGTGTATAATGGAATATTCCTAGCTAATGTTATTATGTTGCTATTATTCTGAGTTCTCTTGGACCATTGTCCAAGAAGTATAATTCATCATCATCTGCCTAGCTTTTTCCCAACTATGTTGGGGTCGGCTTCCAGTCTAATTCAAGAAGAAGAAGAAAAGACAAGAAGTATAATTAATGGTTTTTAAAATAATGCATAATTTATGGCAATATAAGAAATGTATTGATAAAATACTTTAATACTGTTTACATGGAGTTTCTTGTCCTTCTCCATGATGACCTAGATTTGGAACGGACAACTAGTTTTCTGATTAATTACTGACAAGCCAAACCAAATAACTAGTAACCAGTCCAAGCCAAAACCCCCACAATGGAGGAAGTCCATGAGGATTTCCACCGCGAACTAAAAAAAATAAATAAAGGGACGTCGACGCACAGCCTGTCAGCATTAATTCGGTACAGGATTCTGAACGGCGTTGAAATTTTTTAATAACTGACAAAAAAATTCAACGCGGAGGGGTCCAGAAACATGTACTGAATCTATGGTAGCAGGTTGTGCGTCGATGTGCCTGTCACCATGTATAATGTACGGTCACCAAAAGTGATAGTAACCAGGGTCGTTGGATATAGTTGAAGTTCAGAAAGAAATCGATGGAAGTTTTTGAATGAAATTTAATTTCATAAATTGACTGTTTGCAGCGCCAGACCCTAAGTTTTCTTATCTGCTGGAGGTTAATTATCCGCTAATTTAAATACATTATACTGTGGTAATTAGAGCTTGGCAGCTTATTACAAGTTTTTATATACCTAAATATTATAAAAACTGTTTGAAAATATTGCTATGTTCTTTTAGTGTTATGTAGCGTTTTAAATGACACACTGATGGTCATTTCCTGGAAACAGTCCATTTGTGCGTTCATCGTGGAGGTTATGTATTAAAGGATTACCATGGCGTTTGCAATATCCACTTTTCAATTCTTCCATAAAATAACACTGCCCAACCTAGCAATCGAACCCAAGACCTGAACGTTCACCTGTCGGCCACTGCACCAACGCGGCAGTCTTCCTCGATAGTCTGTCCCTTCTCTAGTCTATTATTCCTCATGCATTTTCAAAAATCTAAAATGAAACTGTTAAAGTTTAATTTTAGATTTTTATCTTGTTTTGTTGCGAAATCACCACGAAATGGATCCGAGAGAAATTACAATAATTAATATTGGCAGCGTGCCTGCGGTTCGCTGTTGAATGTTTAGTCGTTTTTTTTTTTAATCCTCCGCCATTTATTCCAACTGACCTTAATTTTTCAAACCAAAATAAGGCATGGGAGAAATGAGGCGTCCGAACTTTTATCAAAGAGATTCAAGAGAACTTTTAAAACACAAATTAAAATCAAAAGTCATTTATTTATGTTATATTTGCGGGGGCAGAAGGTAGCCGAAATAACAACCGGTACGATCAAGCTCGTTTATTCGACTGGCGCAACAGTCGGACTCAACACACACACAAAAGTACAGACGCCAGCACATCAAGCTACCCAAAACTGTCAAATTTTCCCAATCAACTTTGAACCTTATGCTATAGCGATAAAGTTGAAAATCTATTAAAGAAATTTGCTTGATGTGCTGGCGTCTGTACAATTACCCACATTGTTGGTGTATAAAAGTGTTACCATAACAATTTAAATTAGGCTCAGAAAAAGAACTCTTTGAACGTCAAAATTATATAAGACAGTCCCCTAAAACACTCGCCCTTCACCACTGCCTAATGCTTTATTTATAACATAACACGTGTATCCCCCAAAGGGTTATGTTGGTTGTGATAGTGTGTTACGCAATTAGGGTGCTGTACCCTAATTGCGTAACACACTTTCAATCACAATCTGAATCATTTTGAAGGATATTGCTAATCCATTGCTTCATATGTTAGAAAAATTTGTATGCTCAACAAAGCAATGAATGTCGTAGAACTGTCAAAATGAAAGCCATTGCTACTGTTATTTTTTTACGCAATCACCCCGCAGTGTGCCTCTTTAAAAAGTAACGGGAGCTAGTTTCGCATTTATATTGTAGGCGTGTGGATTTAATTCACTACCTGGGTTCCAAAGACCGATACATACATACTCGGCCTATAATGTTCCCACTGCTGGGACACAGGCCTCCTCTCTGTGAGAGGATGTGGCCCTAATCTACCACGCGGGCCCAGTGCGGGTTGGTAGATGTCACATGTCTTCGAATATTTGGTTCTAGGACATGCCGGTTTCCTCACGATGTTTTCCTTCAGCGTTTTATTATATAATTTACACAATGTAAAGCCCCTGACTGGATTCGAACCTTCGACCTACAATTCGTAAGTCGCGGCCGTGACCACTGGGCCACCACTACTCCTAGGATCCATACTTAAACATTAACATTTTACTATTCCTTTAAACGCCTCAAGCTTAGTGAAACCACATTAAAATAATTATTAATGTTTGATTGGTCTAGAACTGAGTTCAAAACTAAAGTTCAACAGGTGAAATTCAACTCCTCCTTCCCGATAGCCCACATTATAATTTAGTTTGATCTATTGTATTCTTGTTTAATAATGTAAATAGTATAATAGGAAAGATTTGTGCGTATTCGATATTTACTTCTATATACATATTATAAATTTAGATCTCTTTTCGTGTGTCGCTGTGTGACTGCGTTCTTAATATGAACTTAACTTCAGTCAGAATAAAGTTCAAAATTCAAAAAGTGGCTCAAAAGTTTCAGCTTGGGCTAAAGATTTCGTTACAACAAAAAACGCTCCAGGAGTGCCGACAGAAGTGAAAACAAAACACAAACAGAATACTTTGCCATCATTCACTGACATATCGGATATACATTAAAACGGAGTACGTCCCGAGGACAGCCGAACATATTCGAAACGGTGTCGTTACGGTAACAGTGGCGCGAATTCAATGGTTTTTTTCCTATCTCAAAAAATGCCCAACGCGCCTAAAGAAATTTTCACTTCAAAAATAAAAATAAAATGAAAGAAACAGCCAATCACTATATCAACAAGAACCTCACCTAATCTTAACTACGAGTGCTTCCAGGCCTCCTAACATGAACCCATCAAATGGACTCTCGATACAGTATGTAAGCCACTATCGGGATCCCAATCGCAATCAACATCGGAATCGAAGTTTTATTAAGAATAGTTACTCCGCCAGGGCAAGTCTCTAAGCTATTCGTATGATGTTAGCAGTTGGACGTGATGTAAAAGTTACACTGCTACAAAGATCTTTTGGCACTTGAATGACTTTGTTGGTAAACATTGAAATGTATTATAAAATAAGCAAGAAAGAAGAAGACAAGAGGAGAGGAGGGGAGGAGGAGAGGTTTGAAGATAGTAATTGAGGGGGCTCATAAAGCAATAAAAATAAAAAAGACGGCGTGGAGGCGGCTTTAGTTTCGACTTTGGCCACGCGCCAAGGACTTTGCAGCGCAAAGTCAAAGTCAAAGTCAAATCATTTATTTCAAATAGGCATACTAAAGGCACTTTTGAACGTCAAAAGCGCTTTACCAGAGTATTTTTTTCTTGAAGAATAGATTTTCTTTTGTTTTTATTTTGTTGTGGAAAGTCATTTTAAATGTTATGGTGGTGTGGGGACTTTTCATAATAGGTTTTTTTTGGCAAGTAAAAACCAGAAAATGTTTTTTTTGTCTATTTTTTTTTTACAATCTGCCGAAACCATAGAATCAAAAAATGTTTTCATTTATGAAATCACTTGATAATCTTGGACGGCACGCATTTTAAGAATATTCCGTACTCCACCACAATCACTAAGTATTATTTTTTTGTTTAATTTGTACAGAAATAATGGTAAGTACCTAATCGCGTGGCAAAACATTTCAACAACAACATTAGCTAACAAAAACAAAATACTACCCGCTGTCTGAGGCAGTCTGATAAAAATCCCCAAATTCACGAAAACACTGGAGCTAAAATGATTATTTCTACATGAAATACTTTCAGCCAAAATGTTACACAAACTTGTAGGTATATAATAGGTATCTATTATATACCTACAAGTTTGTGTAACATTTTTCTACACAAACCGGCATAAAATATGTAAATGTAACATGATCCTACTAAATAAAAGCTATGTTTTATATAAAATATTTTTACAAGCGGCTTCTCTAGACGATATTTATTTATATTCCTCCTACATAGCTGTGCCCGTGGATCGCACAAACAACTATGTAGGTATTCTATTGTCAATAAAATTATATACCTACTAGCTGCGCTCCGTGGTTTGCACACGCATAAGTCTTGGTCCCGTGGAAATACGGGGATAAAAAGTATCCTAGAAAGAAAGAAAGGAAAGAAAAAAAAAATGTTTATTCTGCACAAACAAAACGCACATTACAAATAAAACCTATATCCTAACCCATGTCATGGTCTATCCATGTGCCAAATTTCATCCAAAACTGTTTAGCCGTTTTAGCGTCAAAGCAAACATACAAAAAAATAAATCTTTCCTCTTTATAATATTATTATGATGATAATAGTTTTGATAATTTAATGAGAACGTGTCGTAATACATTCATAATTTATATTGCGATTAGGGACAACCCTCGGTCTTAAAGATTGATGCCACCCACGCCAATTCCCATAATTCAGAACAAGCTGAAATTTCCTTTTACACAGAAGTCTTGGGAGGAAACATTTATTAGTCGTGTTATTATTTTGATACCGTTGCCGTTTTGGTGTTTGACTGTTATTCAGTGACACTGGATCAATATTTGACAATGTAAACACTTTGGAATCCAGTCTAGCATCCATAATCAGCCTATATTGTTCGCACTGCTGGGACACGGGCATCTTCTCTGTGAGAAGGAGTGGGCCGTAATTCAACACGCAGGCCCAGTGCGGATTGGGAGTTGTCACATGTCTTCGAATTATTAGTTCTAAGACATGCCGGTTTCCTCACGATGTTTTCCTTCACCGTTTTGAGAGCAGCGGTTATGAATGATTTACACAAAGTAAAGCGCTTGTCTGGGTTCGAACCTACGACCGTAAGTCATAAGTCGCGGCCGTTACCACTGGGCCATCACTGCTCCGTCCTGCATCCAGTTCCGATAATTGATCCGATAATATTATAATATATGTTAAGACCTATATTGTACCAACGCTTATCGCAAATAAATTGATTTGATTTCATCATCATCATCATTTCAGTCGAAAAACGTCCACTGCTGGACATAGGCCTCTCCCAAGCACCTCCACTTCGACCGGTTCTGTGCTTTTCGCATCCAACGGGTTCCTGCGGCGTTCACAAGGTGGAGATTGATGTTGATTGGTGTTTTGTTGGCGTTGATTTGATTTGATCAAATTAGATCCAATGATATTGTGTTCAAACGCTGGATTTAAATTAAATTCTGGATCTATCCTTATTCTCACTTACTTTATACTTACCACAAGAGTGCAATTAAATAATTATTTGAGCTTCAGTTATAAACTTTCAATCCAATCCAGCATCCAGTATCCATCGCTGGATTCGTACAGAGCAGCTGATTACATTCATGCATCAGTAAAAATAATGTCTCCGTCTATCTCAATTGACCTGACACGGAAAAAAGGAAACACATATCGGAACAAACACGCACACTTTCACACACACATATTTAAGTATATATGTACACCTGAAATCACCTCTCTAGTTTCCACTCTGGAATTCGTATCCTTAACCCCAAAATACAAACTGACAAGTTTGGGACTTACTGACAAATAAAACTTTGTAACCAATTTTTGTTAACCTGTGAACCAACTCACTGCATTACCAGGACAATAAACTATATTTTCTATTTCTCCCTTGCAATTTCGCGCTCGTGTCCAACTGCCCGACCTTTCCAAAACTAGATTTGGCAATTACGTGGATATCGGTCCCAATGGTACCCGACTTCGTTTGAAACGGTCTCGGAGTCCCATTCACGTTTGACTTCCAAATATAAGACATAAAGTCGTTTGATACCCGGCTGGTCGAGCAAATGTGACCTAATATTGTCTTTGGATTGAGTGTTGCATCTGGGTATGGCCGTAATGGACCTTTTTTTGGGAAAGTGAGTAAAAATTGGTTGTTTATAAGTTATTGTGGTTGCTTTGTGATTCGTTTTTCGGAGAAATGGTGGTTAGCTTGCGGCTTTGGTGGCGATTTGGCTTGTGAGGCGATTTGTTAAGCGACCAGCACTGCCTAAAATCGACCTAGTGTAAATTCCCCATAACAATAGTTTTCGTATAGCACACGCATAGAAATGTAAAAAACTATATCTATGAGCACACGTAACCGTATCGTAGTGACGAAACTATGAAGGTTGAAGGTTTTTAACTTTATTTTTTTTAGTAAGTTATAAAATATTGCTAAGAAAACTATCAGTACTAACGAGCAAGTGTTATTCGATTCAAAAAGTAAACAACACGTCAATTACTTCATACCTTATCAAACACATAACACGAATACATTTTCATTACTACACCACATCAAAAATCAAGAATGTCACATCTTTTTCCGCACCGAAACGCGTCGAATGGAACCAGCGATTCGGAAACGTGTGCTAACAGTCGTAAGACGTACGAGGTCCATTGGATACTCGAAACTGCCCACTGTCTAATATAAGGTCGGTCATGCGAGAATTCATTCATGTTAACTGTTACGATGTCCGAGCTGAAGGTCTTTAGTACCCTAAAACGAATATCTAGCATATATGTATATATAGTCACAGTTTATCGAGTCGTCTTCAAAGAGTTTTGTATGGAAATTTGAAACGTTTCGCCTACTCTTTCCACGTTATTCGTTTTAATTTCATTTGTGTTATGTTATGATCCGTGATCCCGGTAATGCGCTACAGTTCTTTATGTACAGGTTGCTCCAAGATGCTATTTTATGAAATTGTATTTTTAATAAATAAAATGATAACGATTAACGAAATTAAAATATTATGTTCATAAAACAAAAACGCGAAACCTTATACGTGTATTAAATGACTGTCGTCATTAAGCGGTACCCTGTACCCATATGGTTACAGGCAGGGTTCGAACTAACGTCCTTGCACTTGTCAATCCGACAGCTCTATTAAACGATAAAAATGTAGTGTTCCATAATACCAATATCATGAGCTTTGTGAGCCACTGAGCTCCGTGAGCGAGTCAAGCTCCATGAGCCATTTGAGCTCAGTTTTATATTTCCGTTAACTCGGTACTTTATAGCGTTCACGTCGTTAACCGTAGCGAAGTGTTTAATTTTTTCGTTAACGATTAATATCGGAGATTTACGGCTTAAGATCTGTGTGAGCTGAAGTTCTTTTTATTATTATTAAAATTTGAATATTTTAGGCCCGTGATTATTATGGCAGACTTTATTTTTTAGTCAGTGTAATGCCTTATAAAAAGCATAGGTATCGGTGGATAGCTTCTTTGTTAATAATATAATAATAATAAACCATTTATTTTCAGGTTACAAAGACCCATAGATACATACCTTAACCTAAGTATACATAATAATATAAGTAACAATTTTGTATATTGAATTAATACTAAAAATAACTAAATTAAATCCTAACTTAACTAAAACTATACAGAAACTAAAATATAGCGTCGAAAAATTCATCGGCATCGCTGTCGACTGGTAATGTACCCAAGAGACTGGCGGCATTACCACGTTGTGCCTTTGGCCAAGGTAAAAGCCAGCTCTTGGAAATTTTGTTACTAAATAAAACTTAGGTATTTGTGCGTTCCGGTGGCATTATTTTTAGATTTTGTGACTACAGTAACTCACACACTTGTTAAAATTAAATGAAAATCATCTACTTTTACAATATTTGTAAATATGTGAGCACCATTTATCTATCACATAATTGATTTACCTGTCATTGATTTATTTTCAATTCTTTTTACCTTTTGTTGGTAGACTAAATTTTTATTCTAGATGCATCGTCTTCACATATAATTATATAATGAATGTATACAAAACCTTGTAAAACATTTTAAAACAGTAACGGTGGAGTTTCTTGCCCATTCTTCTCCATCCTACAACTACCTTTTGGAAGGGGCGACTAGAATCAATTTGTGCCTTTAGTGTGCCTATTTGAAATAAGTGATTTGACTTTGACTTCATACGTTCAAAATACACAATTTACAATCTGCCATACCTACAGTTACTTTGTTCGTTCTGTGAACAATTGAAAAATACCGTTCCATCATAAATAAGCTACCCTTTTCACGTAATCGCTTATTCGCCTTATGAGACTCACGGGAAATTATGATAAAGGGTATTTTAGGCGTGGAACAAACACAGTACCAAAATGGCAGGTAATATTTGTAAACATCTGCATTTCTATTGCATACATACACAGCACTCTGTCAAAGCACAATTTTTTTTTTTTTTTTAAGGTATTTTCAATATGGCAATTGGGAGGGGCTTGTGGCTAAGTAACCCGTGCGGCTGATATTACTTAGCCACAACTAAGTAATATCAGCCGCACGGGTCGATCGAACAGGTTAAGCTACGCTTGCCGCGGTTGGTCCGTGGATGGGTGACCATCTTTACATACCAAGACCCCTCCGTGTCTCGGAAAGCACGTTAAGCTGTAAGTCCCGGCTGTCATTCGTGGATCTTTGACAGTCGTTACGGGTCGTCAGAAGCCCGAAAATCTGACAACCAGTCTTACCAAGGGGTATCGTATTACCCAGTAACTGGGTTGTGGAGGTCAGATAGGCAGTCGCTCCATGTAAAATACTGGTATCCAGCTGCATCCGGTTAGACTGGAAGCCGACCCCAACATAGTTGGGAAAAAGGCTAGGCAGATGATTTTCATTATGGCAATTGAATGTATTATTCTACTTTGGCGACACTAACAAATAACGGTTAGGTTGCATAACACAATTGCTTGACAGATTGGAAATTAATAAAAAAAATCGTATATTTGAGAACGTAAATAACGCAGTGGATATTGTTGAATTTGATAAATCAAATTTGATGTACTGTCCAACGAGCCAGTTTTAAGAGTTCTTGACGACTCCTAATCTTGTTCTACGAGACTCGTAATCGCGTCTTTGCAGGATAGTAATCCTTGTGGTAATCCTAGTGGGTAGAACGCGATAAAAGGTATCTCGTTCTGGGAATTACGTGGGTGGACTGAGTTATAGGCGTTTGCGGGGCTAGGAGGCTAGCAGCAGTCAGCACTATAGATAATCAAAGCATAATCAGGCTAGAATGTTCCCACTGATGGAACACAGGCCTCCTCTCGGTAAGAGGGAGTCTGCAGTATACCACCATGCGAGCCCAGGGCGGGTTGGTGGATAACTAAGAACAAAAGAAGGTATGATACTCTAATGTTTTTAGGGTTCCGTACCTCGAAACGAAAAACGAAACCCTTATATTAAGATCACTTCGTTGTCCGTTTTTCTGTCCGTCAGTAAATACCCTTTTCTCAAGAACGCGTGGAGTTATCAAGTTGAAATTAATATTAAATACTCAGGGCTGCAATACCTTGAAGCAGTGAAAAAATTAAACTTCTATGTCAACACAATCAAAAGATACGGGCGTTCATGTTCCGAAATCAAAACCTATAGGGTACTTCTCGTTGACCTAGAATGATGAAATTTGGCAAGAAGCAATTTCATGTAGCACAAGTTAAGAAAAAAAATCCAAAAACCGTAATTTTTTACTTGCATTACAAAAAAAAACCCGTGATAAACTATGTATTTTACATACCTACAAAGTACGGAACCCTCGGTGCGCGAGTCCGACTCGAACTTGACCGGTTTTTTTTTAATACATAGATCACAAATGCTTACCAACAATGCCCCCGCCAACTTTAGTCGAGCGCCAAAAGATCATTGAAGTACTGGTAAGTGATAAATGATAAATGATTTTATTTCTGTAAGTAGTTTTGCACAAACACTTTTACACGTCAATCATATTTTAAAAACTAGATGAGGTCGGCGTTTCCTATCTGACTACTCTGAGAAGAAAGGCCGAAACAAACTCAGAGGTCACAGTCTCTTTTAAAGTCCAGACATAATCTTGGTCAGGTTATATGAAGACCATGTAGATCGAAGTCCAAGATGGTCTTTTGAAGAAAGAACCACACAGAAGAGAAGAGAAGTGAAGAGAAGAGAAGAGAAGTAAATATGATTTGATTTAAAATCGTTTGTCTTTACGATACGATTACACAGATCTTTTGACTTGCACCTATCGTCCATTGGGAGCATGTCGTTGGGACTCAGTTAGTCACGTCTCCGAGTCCTTTTTGTTTTAAACAAGTTATACCTATCTAATACAGCTGATATGGATTTATTTTCGTTGGATCCCAGTTTTGAATCCCATTTTTTATGTATTAACGATCGGTCCAATTTTCTATTTCCATTGAATCCCATGTCATAACAACATGTGTACTTTTCAGAAGAAATGTGATTTACCTTTATCAAACATTTAAAAAGGAGCGTTTGTTTGGCCCACCCATTATTAAATGATTGAATGAATGAAAGACAGAAGAAACATTGTTGTGAACCCCGTTTATTGGTTGTTTTAAAACCTCTACATGACCTAAAGCGCGGTCTTTGTCGGACTGCATAGAAAAGAAAGAGAAGCGCGATGACACAACGCTGGTAATTTATTGCAAAATATGAAGCAATTATCTATTTACAAAAAATGTATTGTTTGGACTAAAAAATTAAAACACTAGTGCTTTAGTGTGTTGCTTGTAGAATAATCTGACAAAAAAATCATAATGATTGTATGTATATTAGTAGATATGGTTTTTATTGTAAATAGAAAGTTTTTAGAGGTATCTTCATGATATTTTTCTATCGTATCAAATTAGTTCTATTACGTTTTCAACACACCATCTACCTAGCATAAGTATATCCTGAAGAATATCATATATTTTTCTGATTTTGTTTACTATAGTCGATCATAATTATACTTTTATTATTTCTAAAACATGCGTTTTTTGCATTTATTTCCTGTAAGCCCCTTAAATGAAAACGTTACGAGTATGTTCTTGTTTTTTATAATACCAGCCTATTATCGTTCCACTGCAAGGTAGGTAAAGGCCCCTTCTCATACAGAGAAGGCATGAGCATTAATCACCACGCTTTCTGAAGATGGGATGGTGATTTTAGACTTACAATGGTGCCGATTCCCTTTTTCACAAACTAAATTTAAGTTAACTGCATCGATAATAATCGATAATATATTTCCTATAATAAATATGGTTAAGTTCGCCTTGAAGAACAGACCCAGAAACTAGCTGTAAAATGCACTACTGTAAATTAATGTTAACATTTTGTATATAGAGTGTCATATTCGCATTTAGCGAAAAAGCTCTTTAAATAAAGATTAAAAAAAAAACTTTTTCTTTCTGTTTCATTAAGAAAAGTACAGGAGATAAATTTTAGTTTAGTCCTGTCAAATTAATACACTACTCCATACAAGTTTAGAGACGTAATTAAAAACTTGCCTACTAAAATTACGTCAAATTTACATCAGGTGCTGATTAATTTGACAGGACTGAACTGAAATTTATCTTCTGTCCTTTTCTTAATGAAATAGAAAGAAAAAGATGCACTGAACTTAAATTTAGTTTAGTTTGTGAATAACAGAATCGGTACCAGTATCCTCCAAAAGTTAGGTGACATTTTTCCACTTCAGCTGTGTCACACCACTTCACGATTTAAAATTCTAGTGATCCAAAGACAGATCAACAGATAATTTATAGGTTATTGGCAAAGCTAAGCCAATAAACTTTGTTTTGTCATTGTATCAAATTGTTACACTATTCTGGGATCCCAGGCCGGATCACTAAGTTTGGTAAAGTAGAAGCTCATTCTCAACCAGTCGCCAGGGAACAGTTTAGGAGGTCCCTTTTGTTTCCAACAATAGTTTTGTTTGTGGATCTTGAAATACATACTCCCGAGTGAGGCTTAGAAAAGAAAGAATCGTTTCCCTAAATTTTATTAATGTACCTACAACTCTCCCTAAATCAAATCTCTTTAAAGAAATTTGATTTAAAGAGCATTTTAAAGAGACTTAATTTATAGAGAGTTTTAAAGAGAGTTGTACAGACGCCAGCACATCAAGCTACTACAATCTGTCAAATTTCTTTAATAGATTTTCAACTTTACCGCTAAAGCATGAGGTTCAAAGTTGATTGGGAAAATTTTGGTAGCTTGATGTGCTGGCTGTCTGTACACTAATAAAACGTAGAGAAACGATTTTTTCTTGTCTCTCTCTGTCTAAGCTCTATATCTAACTTTTCTATTTATGTTATGATATATGTAAACGTACCTCCCTCGTCATCCTCTCCTCGTTCCTAGTACGACCCTCTCACTGAGAGGAGGCCTGTGTCTCGGCAGTAGGAACATTAAAGGCTGATTATGTATGTATGTTATGTATATGTAAACGTAGCAGATGGCGGTCTGTTGTTTCAGCCTACCTACATTCGAAGAAGGCGTCAGTTTACACATGTATAAATAATATACAACCATCTTGAAAATATAAAATGGTGTCAACTGCAAAGAAACGAAAAAAACTCAATTCCTTTTTGAATTACGCTAAATTCTTGTTGCAGAGTCTTAAGTAGAAGGAACACAATTAAACGTTCGTCGAGACACGGTAATTTAATTTATACTGAATGTGCTTTTGGAGCAGATTTACACTTTTAAACTGACTTACCTAAAGCATATTCTTTATGTTTCAAATTGATGTTATTTCAAGTTAAATAAATATCAACTTTATGCTAATGGTAATTACGTTGACTTCAGAGTGAGTAGCACTATTGAAAAAGGAATAAAAATGTTTGAAGTTGTAGCGTAAACTGCACTTTATTGTGTAGGAATTAAAGTTACTTTTCCATAAACTCATATTTGTTTACAATTTTGGCAAATAAGTCGCGAATGCAGATTACATAATTTTTATGTATATTTAAATATCCTACAGCTGGTTTACTGAAACCCTATAACTACTACTTGCTTAAAATTTAATTAGACGGCTGCTGGTGGACGTGTAGTTTAAAGTATTGAAGGAAATTACACATTTGGCGTCCCCAAATAAATTGGGACAAGGGCAGGACAGGAGAATGATTAATACCTAAACTTGAAAATATATACGTACCTATAAGTAATAGATTTTTGTACATACTATACAAATTCAAAATTACGTCCTAACGTGAATCGAAACTTGTCAAAAAAAATATGAAAAATTTCGTCGGTTATTAAAAAAGAATGTGCTGTTGCATACAAAAGTGCAATCCATACTTTAACAACCAACGAACAACTTAAAAGCTGGTGGGTCCAGAATCAAGTGCTGAATTCGCAGATATAGATAGACCTAGATAACGCAAGTATCACGATCTATACGAAAAACAAGCGTACCATTTTTTGACTACCTACTATGACGTCACAAGCACTATTTAGTGATGGAAAAATCAAATCATTTCAAAGTCGCAGCCGCGTGCGGCACCCAACTTGCCCCACCCCCGGGGCCTAGCGCCAGCGCTCACGCTCACCCAGCCAGCAGTACACAGGAATGAGCGTGAAAGTAGCGGCTTACGATTTTTGTACGTAAGCTGGTACGATTTTTGGCACTCGAAGTAAATTAAAAAAAAAACATGAATTCCCAAGATAACGCAAGAGCCACTCTTGCGTTATTTAGGGAATTCATGTTTTAGTTGCGCCTCGTTACACCCTGTACCTACATTTTTCCGCCGCCACAAACTAAATAAACATTTTCTCCGCAAGAATCGCCAACATATTATAGTACCTCTTTATTGTATATAATATCATTGACTACAAGGTTATTTGGGCGCGTGGCATGAGGAAACCGGCATCTCCTAGGATCAAAAATTGGAAGACATGTGACGATTTATTCTTCGTTCGTCCCGAATTTTAACCCACATTCTAAAAAATCCTGGTTCGTCGCAAACAATATGCTTCCTTCGGCCTAAAATATAATTTTTATCTACCAATCGGCACTGGGCCCGCGTGGTGGATTCTGAGATTCCTTTCATTGACAGGAGGCCTGTGTCCCAGCAGTGGGAACGTTGTAGGCTGATTATTATGTGGGCAAAATCTAAACAAAAAAAAAAGCTGCCATCTTGTATTTTGTATAGTGAAATGTCACAAAACAAATTGCACAAATGCGAACGCCATTATAGGCGGGCCGCTTAACCGAGACGTTGCCTGTGGTAACAGCGCGGTGCGGGAGGGGTGTGGTGACGTGATGCGAGAGCTCAGTGATTCATCAACTTGTGACAACTATCACCCCTCCCGCACTGCGCAGCTACCTCAGGCAACGTCTCAGTTAAGCGGTCGGCCAATAGATTGAGTTTCAATTCATTAGATTGAAATTCATTGAGATTCGATTCTTTTTGATATTAACATTATCAAACGGAATCGAATCTCAAAACACATACACATGAACAATCCATTGAAAGTTATTTTACCTCTGTTTTTGAATCAGTGTGGAAATCACAGTAATCTCTATAGTCGTTGTAATAAGGTTGCGGAACGGTTGCTGCCATTGACAAGTCTGTCAAAACCAGAGATGATCTTTATTGTCGTTGCAATAAGATTGCTATTGGGTTGCTGCTGTCAGGGGTAAGGCAACGGTGAAAGGACTGTATGTACGAGTACCTATCCCCAAGGCGGCTCACATGAGTACATTTTCCGTTACATTACAATTACGCGCTCAAATAATGTGCCCATTACCTTATTATACGCTTGGGGATTGCTCCCACATTTGGGAACCTATCTAATTGTCGCTCAAATTGCTCCGAATCCCTATAGGGTTGGCTAAGGAAATTAAACTAGTAGTTACGTAGTTGTATCGTATTGCTTTCTCTTTGGGGGTAAGCAGAACTGACAGTATGAAGGCTCAACCATCTCGAAAAATGTAATCACCCTTGTAAAGAAGGGAAGAAAGAGAAGAAAGCAAAGAAAGAAAAGAAAGAAAGAAAATGCATTTATTTATGGTAAACATGACGCAGAGAAAGAACACAAACACAAAAAAAATACAAGTGGGGGGCAAATATGCGTCACTTCCACGCAAAACGGCCATCGCTCAGCATAAATGCTAAGACCCTATGCGACATAGAGCCCCAGCGCTGGTTTTCACCGTCAGCCGACGATCTAGCATGCCGGTTTCCTCACGACGTTTTCCATCTAAATCCCAATGTAAACCAAAACAGTCGGACAGTTCTGATATAGAGCACACATTTTTCATATTGAATGACGACGGCGGTGTAAAGATAAAATTCTTGGAAACTGACCGGTGTTTCACGAAAAACATCAAACATAATTAATGCTCGTTCCTTTTTTTGTAAGAGAAGACCCTAATTCGTCGCGGTAGAACATTTTACAAACAGGGGCCTTTACAAAACCAACAGGCGACAGCTGACAGGCGACAATCCAGGAATTTGTCAATTTTACAAGTTACTTTCATACATTTTCTGCTTTATTAAACAGCACCTGTCGAGGAAAATTGTAATTCGAGTGTGGTGTGTTTGTGGAGTGGTGGCCCAGTGGACTACGAGTAACATTTAGGTCGTAAGTTCGAACCCAGCCAGGCACTTTAGTTAATTTCATCACCGCTGCTCTCAAAACGGTGAAGGTAAACATCCTGAGGAAACCGGCATGTCCTAGAACCAAAAATTCGAAAACATGTGACATCTGCCAACCCGCACTGGGCCCGCGTGGTGGATTACTCACTCCCTCTCACCGAGAGGAGGCTTGTGTCCCAGCAGTGGGCACATTGTAGGCAAATTATGTATTCGACGACCTATGTCACTGCAATGCTCGTGGCTTATTTCCTAGCCTATAAAAAATTATAGCATGTGCAATTACATACTATATACATACATTACCTAATACACTATCAAGCTCAATCTGAATCATTTTGAGGGACATTGCTAATCCATTGCTTCATATTATGTTCGAAAAATGTGTTCGCTCAACAACGTAAATAACGCAATGAATGTTGTTGAACTGTCAAAATGAAAATCAAACCAAAAAAAAAACAAATGTGTTACGCAATTACCCCACAGGAAATTACTTGTTTGCTAACTATCCTAGCTTGAAAACTATGCTCAAGTAGCCCGGGCATTAATTGTACTTAATTTTTATTACCCGATTACATTCACAGCACCACCTTTGTAATGTCTGCTTGATCATGTAACTGGAACGCGTGACGGTCGCAAAGTAATTGCACGATTATTTTAGATTGCTTTCGCGTGAGACGTTGGGATTGACGGTAACGAAGTTTTAGAAGTGGCAATTAGGAAGCCATTGTTTTGGGCTTTAGGGTAAAAAGGGGCTTTTTTGGAAAGGTTCAATGATTCTCTATCAAAATTGATAAAATGTTATTGAAGTGGCGCGTCTGGGACGCAAAAGTGTGCTTCTTTAGAGACCTTTGATTTCAAGCCTGTTTATTTAAAAAAAAAAGCACAGCCACATCACATCAACTTATGCAAAATTTAATCCTAATAGGAAAGGAATAATGGACATGTGACAATTACGGCATGCATAGCATTGATTACAATATCTTGCTGCTTTGAAATGACTAACTAAACTAAAATAAAACAGACTAACGTAAATTAGACGGGTAACAAACAAAACTAAAAGCTACAAAATTTAAAATGAAATGAAAAAACCTAGAAATAAGTGCATGGTGTTCTTTCCTATAATTGGAAACGCACTCTTGTATTTTTGTGTACAACGTGCATGTTATTGTGTAGCCTCTGTTGATGATCCAAGAAATAAACCCACACACATACATACACACATTTAACCCGTCTGCCTTCAAACCTAGAGTGAACAGGCATCTTCTAGGAACGCTCGTTCCAACATAGACCTCATGCATCGCTTTCTATCAGGCGTGATCGAGGTCAAGAGAAGGCCAATGCAGGATTTAAAAAAAAAAGTGGCACTCCGGGAGTGCCGACAGATGTGAAAACTTGAACAATTACGCGTGTATTTTTGAGTCGTCAAATAAAGAAAACACAAACAGAATACTTTGCCATCACTCACTAACATATCGGAAATACATTAAAACAGAGTACATCCCGAGGACAGCCGAACACATCCGAATGTAGCGCGGTGTCGGTAGCAGTTTTTTCCCATCTCAAATAATGCCTAACGCGCCTAAAGAAGTTTTCACTTCAAAAAAATTAAACGAGGACAAGTACTTAAAAAACCTGGTTCGTATAATTACAACGAAAAATCGACTCTACGCTTACTCAGACATTTTCAAACAAAGTAGATTTATAATTCTTAACGAATAACAGTATTTCTACATAGCAAATTGAAGGATGAGAACGCTAAGCATAATTTACTCTGCAAACCATAATTCAGTAATTACAACCGTAACAAAATCCTTTATACTCGCCTAAATCAGACGATTCACTTAAAACGACCTCAGAAAGTAATGATCTCATCAGAAAAAAAACGAACCCCTCATCGCAGAGAATCAACTCAACGCTCGCAATCAGTTGCTAATTGTGATTTTACATAATGAAGGCACTTATTAAAACTCGTTTTGGACTGATAAGTATTCTTGAAACTTTCATTTGGGCTTCAAAAGGTTGAGTCTTTGAGCTTGAGGATTAAAACAATCGTCGATATTATTTGAGTTTTAGACTTAAATCAGATATCAGGCGCTTCAATTTTTGTTTATTTCTGTCTTTCATTCGGCATCTTTCCCTCGGAGCGAAACGTCTGATCACAATCGTATGGGAATGTGAATCTACGCGAGACACTATGGGCTTCTTAACTGTTTCTGTAATACGGCATTCAACTGGATAACAGTAAAAAATCATTAGATACTGAATCGATCAAACGATGTTGGATTTCGACGCTCGGCATCCTTCAGTCGCCTATCGAATGACCGAATAAAAATTAAATGAAATGAACGTTCATTCCAATGTAATTTTGGCGAAACGTGGAATGAAACAAAAATCCATTCCAATGAAACAAACATTCATTCGAGTGAACCATTCCCTCGAGAGAAGCGTCTGATATCAGCTTAAGGCTGTAGCGCTAGTCAGTAATTTAGCCTTATTATATATTAACACCACGTTACGACCCTTGGGAGCCGAACAAAAATAAAGAAAGTCAGAAAGGACGAAGTAACAGCGCGAGCGCGCGATGCGATGCGACGCGGTGGATCAGGTGGCCTACCATGATCTAATTAAAAACGATTCAAAAACAAGACATTTCAGTTTAGGTCCCTTAACTGCATCGCTTGAGCTGCTCTATGGACGTCATGGTACCAAACAAGTATGAATGAAACCAAAACTTGCGACTCAGTTTGGGACAATCGCTGTCAGCAGATGGCACGGCCTAAATTGAATCGTTAAACTGACGTCATGGTACGAATTAGAAGAACAGTTCAGTTTAGGTCCTAAAATGGATCGCGTTAAGAGCTTGTGGTAGGCCTCCAGGGGTAGAAATTTCACTCGGACGAAGCCGCAGGCAGTAGCTAGTTTAAAATAAAATGGAAAGTAACTTTCTCATTATAATTATATCTTCTTCTCTTCTTAGCGTGTCGATAGCAATCTAAATGTACTCGGCCCAGAATTCAGCTACTTGTTTGGCGCCATCACTAGCGTCCATCAATTCCTGTAACGTGCAGCTGACAGGACACGCAGGGCACGATATTAAGTGTCCCATTGTTTGTGGAACTGCACCACATTTACACTCCAAGGCGGAGTCGTCTATAAATCTCCACCTGAACAGGTTTTCCTTGCTTCGGCCAACCTGGGTCCGGAGGAGAGCCAAAAACATGAATAACTGTTGGACGTAACGAGTATTGTTCCCGAGCAATGAATTTATCTAAATATCTATTTAAAATAAGATAAAAGCAACGAGCTCTTTACAAAAAACCGTATCAACGGCCATGACTGTTTTGTTTCAAATGGTGCACTCCTAATGGTTAAACTTGGACGTAGCCAACTTTGAAACTCAATTCAAAGGGACGAAACCAAGTTAGATCCTAAAACTATTTTTTTAAATAACTAGAAACTGTATTTTGAGGTATAATGTAGTCCCAAAAATAAAATGTTGCCATTAAAAAATTGGTGGACACAATCAGTTTTGATTCTATAACCCTGATATTTTATGTTAATAATAAAAAGAAACACGCGGACGAAGTCGCGAACAGAAGCTAGTAATTTATGAAAAAATTAGTCAAGTGTTTACTAATGATCACTTGACCAGTTTGCTTGAAGACATCTTGCTTGTGGATCTTGGAGAAGAGCCAGAAAAGCTCTAAGTTGAACAAGCTAACTAAATCCCATTTGTTGTGGTCTCTTGTTTCAGTTATTATAACAATTATTTTTATCCTAGAAACGGTATAAATACCAAGACTGCATTGGAAATAAAGTGGCACTATGAAAAGTGCTTTAAGTAGCACTGTTTGGACTTAGACTGCATAAAAACGCTAGAATCTGTTTTCTTTAAGCTAGGTACTGTAGAGTATTTAACCTGCATCGTTTTAGCATAAAACCGCCGCGAGTCCGTTATAAATTGATGGCTATTTAGAATATAAGAAAAGATTTGGCAATCAGCTCAAGGTTTGACAAGCTTGTCATAATATAAAATAGGGTAGTATTTAAACGAGTGACTGTAAATTAAAGTTTTAAGTGACAAAACTAATTAATTTACGTTATAGTGTTACTAAGTGAGCGACTGACTGCGAGTGACGAGAAATCAACAGAACAGCAACTTGTAAACATTAATTTGAGTTACTTAATTTTTTTTTATTCGATCGGTTTATAATTCCCTATAAAATATATATTTATATATACGTATATAATTATGCAGTACGTGTGTATATCAATGCTACTCCTAAACAGCTGAATCGATTTTGATGATATTTTTGTGTGTTTTTGTGGGTCCCTCGATGGTTTATATTCACAATTGGACTCGGTAGGTGGCACTGCGATCGAGTTCTAGGAAGCAGGACGAAGTCTGTCCAGTCAGCTAGTATAAATAAATGAATATAAAGATTCAAATAATTGCGCGAAATATTACAAAGAGGCGCTGATGTTTTCTTTACTTCGGTACTGTTAGCATCCCTTCGACGTTAACAGTGCACACGCAGGAATTTCAAAATCTCACATCCACACAGAGATTTTAATAGCTGAAAGCTATTTATTATTTATTATTATTAATTTCCGTAATGAAAAACGTTCAAAATCTAGTCGCAATCTCATCACAGCGACAGTCAATGTCAAAAATGTTAGCAAGTTAAAGGTATTTTTGACAGATTGAGACTGAGATCAGATTGTGAACGTTCTTAAAATGCACGTGTACCTAGCAGAAATTCTAAAGTTTTTAATTATAACTATTTTTTTTAACATATTTATCTATCAATCGTTGTAGCAAGCTGTTCTGTACGGTATGCGTTTCATACGAATATGAACATTCACTTTATGCAAATAAGTTTCATATTCGTAAGTGTACTTAGCTCAAATAAGCCTCAGTGTCCACCCAATGTGTGTCTAATTCAAGACAGCGCTGCTAAAAACACTTTACATAATGCTACTTTATTTCCAGTGGCAACCCTAAGAAAAATTACGTTCGAAATCAGTGTTACCGCAATACATATGGGACGAGAAATTCCATATTCAAAATTTAAATAATTCGCGAGCGCGAGTCCATTACCTTTCGTATGTAAATCTGTATTAACATACTTTTGAGAATTGCCAACATTTTTAACACGATCCTTGGTTTTACCGTAGACTTTTAAAAGTGCTGATTTAGGATCTTTTTCCTTTAGAAGTTACGACCTTTGACGGCGACCCGTAACCGTCAATTGAGCAGATTTTTTACCAAATGTTCAAGGTCATACGGTAATACCGAACTTTTTACGCGGATTCAAGGTCCAAGGTTAAATCAATATGAAGGTGTGCCGTTACCAACTTTTATACACTTGAAACTATTCTAATATATTTATTAGATAACAATTTATACATATAATATCTATTAAAAAATATTTATTAGTTTATGTTTATGTTCATGGTAACGGTATGGAATAAGACTGGCTACTGAATTTAAAAGGATGAGACAGATACAGGTCAAGAAAATAAGTGGACACAGAGGTTTACTCAAGCTTTACAGTAAGCGATACATTCAAATATGAGTTATTTACAAATAGTTAATGTTCATATTTATATGAAACGCTTACTCTAACATAGCCGATTCGAAAGATGTTTTTAAAAAGTTTTTTTTTATTCATATTACATCGGAACCTCAACAAAAGGATAACGATGCCGATGATGTCAGTTACATTAAGCCTTTGTCTAATCATTTGGTTATCAGTAACACAGGCGTGTGTAGCGCTACAAACTTATTGTTGCGCGTGGCCCAAATAGGAACTAGCCCCGCCATCTTGTTTTAAAAAAAATAAACTTTAGCACTCCGGCAGTGCCGACAGAAGTGAAAACAAAACACAAACAGAATACTTTGCCATCACTCACTGACATATCGAAAATACATGAAAACCGAGTACATCCCGAGGACAGCCGAACACATCCGAATGTAGCGCGGTGTCGGTAACAGTGTCGCGAGTTCTATGGTTTTTTTTCATCTCAAAAAATGCCCAACGCGCCTCAAGAAGTTTTCACTTCAAAAACTTTCAAGTGACATTTCACAAAACAACAACACAACATGTTTGATTCAAGCACCAAAAATATTCTTGTAGCAGTGTAATTTTAAGCTCACTTTCACCCCTTACTAATAAACGTTGTATAGCGTCTAGTATACGTTTATTAGTAAGGGGGTTAATTTAGAACTAGCTTTTGCCCGCCACTTCGCCCGCTTGAAATTTCTTCTTCCCACCGGCAAGCATCGCATCGCCCTCCCGCGCTGTTTCTCCGTTTTCGCTTAACGTTCTTTTTGACTTTTTACTCGGTTCCATGACTCGTAGCGTGATGTTAAGTTATAACCTAGCCTTCCTCAAGAATTGGGCTATCAAATGCAAAAATAATTTTATTAAATTCGTCTAGTAGTGGGCTTACAGGACCTAAACGCAAAAAATGCAAGTTTTAGAAACAATAAAAGTATATAATCGACTACAGTAAACAAAATCAAAAAAATATATGATATTTTTGAGGATATATGCTAGGTAGATAGTGTGTTGAAAACATAATACAACTTATTTGGTACGATAGAAAAAAATCATGAAGATACCTCTAAAAACTTTCTTTTTACAATAAAAACCATACTAATATACATACAATCATTATTCGTTTTTGTCAGATTATTCTACAAGCAACATACTAAAGCTCTAGTGTTTTAATTTTTTAGTCCAAACAATAGATTTTTTGTAAATAGACAATTGCTTCATATTTTGCAATAAATTACCAGAGCGTTGTGCCATCGCGCTTCTTTCTTTTCTATGCAGTCCGACAAAGACCGCGCTTTAGGTCATGTAGTACACTTAACGCGTTGAAACAAACAAACTCTTCAGCTTTATTATTATTTAATATTAAAATATGCGCTTTTAGTGCACGATATTCTGCCACCATCGTTCTAGAAACGAGGTAAAACGAAGTGAATGTATGTATTAACGCTAAACGCGAAAGGAGATGAACAGCCAACTAATTTCCGCTTCTAGAGCGAGGAGCGAACATATTCCAGAACTCATGTAAGAAACGTTAGCAAAAATCTCATTTGCAAAGTAAAAATGAAATATGTCTTTTATGTTTAAAGCAAAGAAGGTGTTACAGGATGTCCCTGGAGTGAATAATTAAATTGTAAAGAGCTTAGACTTGTCTTTTTCTAAATCTAAAAAGGGCTTTAGTTCTGTGTATCAAGGTCAACAGATAGAACTTTTAAACTGGTTTGAAAGCCGGTCTATCCTTTAGATATCATAACATAGCATCACGGCTACAATCCCCGGAGGATTAGCCAGAGGAGCACCTAATATTACACCCATATTTTGCCAGGTATGTTTAGGTCCCATGTAATAGGGGGTGAGCCTATTGCCGTCAACCGGGTATAAATCCAAAGTTTGGGCTGCTACTGCGAACTTTTTTGCGAACACTGCCTGACGTGGGTCGAACCCAGGACCTCATGCTCAACAGTAGCGTTATCGACCACTGCGTTATCGTTCCTGATATTTTTTTTTTGTTAGCCTTTTTTTGTGTCCCACTGCTCGGCCAAGGCCTCCCCTTTTTGCTTCCAAACCTGTATTGTGCGATCTCTGACCATGTTGGCCCTGCAAATGGTATTAGATCGTCACACCACCTTCGCCTTGGTCTACCTCGACGGCGATGTCTGCCTCAGAAATTTAAAAATTTATTTCAATTATATTGAAATACTTTTTTATTTATTTCAAGTCTATAAAAATGCCATCATTAGATATGGAGGGTGTTTCCAATCAAATGTAATTTTTCCCAAAAGAGAGAGACCAACGGCTTAACATGCTTTCCGGGACACGGAAGGGTCTCGGTATGTAAAGCGACCGTGGCAAACGTAGCTTAACCTCATCGATCGACCCGTACGGCTGTTATTACTTAGCCACGAGCCCCTTCTAATATGACATGTAAAAGTGATTCCGATATCCTATTTATAGAATAAACAATTTCATAAACTCCAATTTGTACTGTATATTAGCTTTTACAAATTTATCTTGTATCATTTCTTAAACATTTTCCTGTTCTTCATTAGACACATCCGTTCCCCAAACTCATTTAGTGACGGTTCAAGAACCGAGTGCTCGGCCCCTGACTTCTTATAAATTCATGCGATCCTGGTACCTCGGCGAAAACCTAAGCGAAGGAATTTTTAGGAAAGGTTTCTTTTTTTGGGTATTATAGAGAGTAAAAACATTTGTGAACGTTACGGATAAAACGAGTTTGAGAGATAAATATTTTAAGCGATCATGAGATTAATTTATTTCTTCTTGTGTTCATACCAGCACCACCTCTGTCTCGCATAGGGTCGTAGCATTATGCTGAGCGATGGCCGTTTTGCGTGGATGTGACGCACATTCCCCCCAACTTGTTAATTTTTGTGTTTGTGTTCTTTGTCTGTGTGTCATGTTTAGCGCAAAAAAACGTAATTCTTTCTTTCTTTCATAGGGCTGGTGGCTCAAATATCTCTCAATAGCAGCATACATCGATGAACCGTACACTAACTTGTTGTAACTGCTAAAACTTGAGTCCTAATATTGCCCAAAGCTAGAGGTGTAAGACGCCAGCACATCAAGCTACTATAATCTGTCAAATTTCTTTAATATATTTTCTACATTATCGCTTAAGGCTAAGGTTCAAAGTTCATCATTATCTGCTTAGCCTTTTCCCAACTATGTTGGGTTCGGCTTCCAGTGTAATCGGTTGCAGCTGAGTACCAGTATTTTACATGGAGCGACTGCCTATCTGACCTCCACAACCCAGTTACTGGGTAATACGAATCCCCTTGGTAAGACATAAGGTTCAAAGTTGATTGGGAAAATTTGACAGTTTCGGGTAGCTTGATGTGCTGGCGTCTGTACTTAACAAAATATTGTTTTCAACCAACCCCAGTACATCCTCATCTATTTTCAGAAATATCTCAAGTTACATGTGCTTCTGAAAGTTCCAAGGGTCGCTGACATTAATATTCTTGTCTGAACCATGTTGTCCTTTATGTTGACACTAAATAATCGCAACATGTTACGTCAAAGTTTATTAAGGCCCACGTCATATACGTTCTCGACTTTAGTTTCCAAAAATGTAAACAAATACGTTAGTAGGTATGTGTTTTTTGGAAAATAACTTTAGTTTATAAGTGTTTCGTATTACTGTTCTTGCTACTTACTTACGATTCAAGTGTTTTCAATTATAGACGTATCTCTGAAAAAGGTTTGTTGAAAATTACATGGAACCCTAACATTTTTCAATAAAAGCTGAGAATCCTTTATTGAAAAATGTTAGGGTTCCAGGCCAGAAGCAGACTACAGGGTCCAATTTTCATTTCTACATTCTACAAGAAAAATAAAATTCTTTGAATCTAATCCTAAAGTAATGTCCAAAATGTCTTTTCATCAACATTTATCTTATTAAAGTATTTAGCATTAAGTATTGTAGAAAAGCTTAGCATAGAAATCAGTATCTTTTCATTTTGTTTTACTAAGTTTTATTGAGAGACCACGCGTGAAGGCCGTAAATAAAAATAAAGCTACAGAACGTGGACAAAACATTATTGCAGAATAAAGAAAATGTGATTGGGATGGTCCACTTAACGGACACGACGACTACGACCCATCGAAACGACAGATATAATAATAAATCAAACAAATTGCTTTTCCTTCTTCATAAAAATCAAATCAAAATATTTCATTTCACATAGGAGTACCTAACCCTACATGGGCTCTTACGAAACGTCTGAAGCTAGGTGCATGGGGAACCGTGCACCGGGGAACCGACCAATATAATTGGAAAATTTTATTTTTAATATTTTTTTTTTTTTTTAATAAATTTTTTTTTTTATGAAATTTTATTTTATTTTATTTTTAATTTAAATTTTTATTGGTCGTTTCCTATAGAGAAGAGCCGGCAAGAAACTACAGTTACTATTTTAAGGCGGTACCTCGAAAATCTAAAATCCTCGAAAACCTACTAAGCGAGCGAAAGTGATGCAATTACTTTTGAAATGCAAAAGAAGAGTGATGGCTATAATGTGCGTGCGCTCGGAATAAAACGACATACGTGCCAAAACGAATTTATTCCTTTTTTAACAAAATAAATGAATTAAAGTTAAAACTACTTTGAGTAAACTTTGATATGATAATTCTCTATGTTTCAAAGTGAATTCCATTGAATAACTCTTAATGGTTATGCTGTGATGTCGAGAAAAGTAAAAAAATAGTTAAAAAAAAAAAAAAAAAATAATAAAAAAATGTTCCGAAAAAAGGTGATATTTTGCATAAGTTTGATTCGCAACATACTCCACATTTTTTTAAAGTCTAGCCTAGAGCTCCTGGGGCACTAACTTCCTAAGCGGTCTCCTGAGAGGCCCAGCACCTGTTTGTACATCCGCCACTCTTGCTACTCCGTCTGGACCTGGGTATATATTTATTATTCTACCTCTCGGCCAAGATCCCCTGGGTAGTTGTCCATCTGCCACAATAACCAAGTCACCTTCTTTTATATTTGGGGAAGATCCACCGCCGCGTCGAGGTACCAAAGTCGGAAGATATTCTCGCATCCATCGAGACCAGAAATGATCCGTGAGTCTTACGGCTCTGAGCCAACCGTCTCGTCCGATGATATCCCGATCCGTCAACGTAGCTGGGAATGGTCTTCCTGAGGACGATCCCTGTATAAAATGCATTGGTGTCAAGGCTTCCTCACAGTCTGGGTCAACTGGAACATGTGTCAGTAGACGCTAGTACTAGTGAGAACAAAATTTCCCATTAGTTCTACCGATGGAACAGGTAGAACAAGTGGGAAATAGAGACTCCCACTATTTGCAAAATATCCCATTAGTTCTACCGTGGAACTGTTTCCCATTAGTTCTACCGTAGAACTGTTCAGTAGAACTAGTGGGAACAAAACCTCAATCGAGACTCCCAATAGTTCTACTATTTTGTTATACCTGATATCGTAGAACTAGTGGGAAAAAAAATTCCCATTAGTTCTACCGTAGGACTGTTCAGTAGAACTAGTGGGAACAAACGATTTAAAACGTTCAAAATCTAGTCGCAGCCTCATCTCGGCGACAAAAAAATGTCAAAAACTTGTCCAATTTAAGGAAATTAGAGGGTAATTTTCACAGATTGAGACTGAGATCAGACTGTGACCGTTCTTAAAATTACGAGAATTGCCCCTCTGATATTTCAAGGAAGAGTAAACGCATAATAGAAAGTAATGTGACAGGTACATGCCGTGAGCATTATTTCGAACACAGTGTCGAGCATTCGCAGCAACGTTACATTACATGGAAATGCTCGAGAAAATGCCCTAGTGTATACCCACCTGCTATGTGAGCTACCTTGATAATACAAAAGTGCCTGGGGCCGTATTATGATGTATTAATGGCATTATGATTCCAGTCCGAAAAAGGGATGGTGCGATAGCACCATCCCTTTTCGCTTTTTTTTTTTTTTTTTCGCTTTTTCGCTTTTCGCTGTAATAGTAAAAAATGCTCAAGATGTTATTTCCCTTAAGAAAATAGTACTTCTTTTTCTGGCTTTAATTTTTGGGTATAAAATGTTTGACGCTTGAATGATGTCAAAGAGAATATATCGTCTTTGAATGATGTCCTTTACCTTTCGTATTACCTACCCGAATTACCACCAACCTAATCATATATCAGCTTAAGCGTGAATTTTCCGCTTTATCGCTTCAACAAACACTTATACGACCAAAGAACTCGTTTCATTCCTCTTTTAGGCGATAGACACATCGTCGTATTGAAACAAGCGAACCGTATTCCGCTCCGGTGTACTTTATGTACTCCCCTGTACCTATATTATTTATCAGTTCAGTTGATTTTGATGTGGGATGTACGGAGTGCTACACACTTGTTCGATTCGGGAGATTTTGTTGAATAACAAAGGCAACCCGAAGTAATTACTAGACATATCGGAGCGGCAAATTCTGTTCCGCATCTATCCATGCTGAATAATTTTCGGGTCGGCTCGTCACAATTTGACCTAAGCCGAGCAGGTTTTTCCCCAACATATTCTGCTTTCGTTTGGCTCGTGATGATCGGCAGACTCCGTTTGGAGGTTCGGGTCGGCTCGTCACAATTTGAGCTAAGCCGACCAGCTTTTTCCCGAACATATTGTGCTTTCATTTGACTCGTGCCGATTTACTACACATACAAACTACTCATACCGTACACATATATACCTACAATCCTACATATCTTCGATTTAGCCACCCCTCTGTGCCGAACCATGCCGACCCGATCCAGTGTGTAACACGCTTAGTTTTGGGCTGTTACTAATGGCTTTCGTTTATAAAGTGATGCGCGACGATGACGAATTCACCTGCTAAGCTTTAAATTTCGTCCCTAAAGGCTTCATACGTAGATAATCATGTTAGTAGGTATTTACCGCACGAAAAGGATTTGTAATCTAAGCGACATACAGACCAGACAATTAGAGAATTTATTTATTTATTTAATACTTCAAGCACAAAAATGAACAGAGGCGGACTTAATGCCATAGGCATTTTCTTCCAGTCAACCTTTGGGTGATGCAGAGACAAACAGTGGTAGGTGCAATCATGAAAATTGAGGAATAAATATTTTAAATATAAAGATACACAACAGAATTTGTTTGATGATACTAGTAAAGTAAATATCATAAAATAGCTTCGGTCCGCGACTTCGTCCGCGTGAAATTTAACCCTCTACCCATTCACTCTCTTAGGGGTGGACTTTCGAAAAACCCTTTCTTAGTGGACACCTACTCTTCACAAAGAACACACCCTCCAAATTTCGTGTCTCTAGGACCAGCGGTGTAGGCTGTGCGTTGATATATCAGTCAGTCAGGACTTTGAATTTTATATAATTAAGTATATAGATGGAAAGGTAATAGGTACTCTGTCTGTCTGTCATTAGGTTACCTTTTCACGTTTCAACTGCTGAACGGGTTTCGGTGAGCACGCAGGTAAGTAGACCGTGCCCTGGCTTAGGACATAAAATATATTTTTTCCACGTTCCACGCGGGCGCAGCCATAATAATTAATATGTTACGAGTATGATAAAATGTTTTGATAATGAGCAGGACTGGCTACTCTATTCAAAAAGTACAAAGGCCTCCTCTCACAAAGAGAAGGCCTTGTATTTGTATGTTGCAAAGAAATATAATGATTTTATTAGATTTGATTTGATGTTCCACCAGTGGGAACATTATAGGCCGATTATACTTTATACGATGCTGTGTTTAAATTTTAAATACGCTCTAGTAGTGTGCCTAGCAACAATATCATCTGCCTAGCCTTTTCCCAACTCTGTTGGGGTCGGCTTCCACTCTAACCGAATGCAGCTGAAAACCAGTATTATACATGGAGCGACTGCCTATCTGACCTCCACAGCTCAGTTTCTGGGTAGTACTGTACCTCTTGACTTACCGGTCTTAACTGGTTGTCAGACTTTCGGGCTTTTGGCGACCCGTAACGACTGTCAAAAATCCACAAATGTCAGCCGGGACCAACGGTTTAACGTGCTTTCGGAGGCACGGAAAAGTCTTGTTATGTAAAGATGGTCACCGATCCATGGACCAACCGCGGTAAGCGTAGTTTAACCTGATTTATCGAACCGTACGGCTGTTATTACTTAGCCAGAAGCCCCTAGCAACAACTCTAATAAATTCAGAAGAAAGAAAACCCTTATAACGAGTGACCTTGAATCATTATATTGTCTTATGTCTAACCGGTAATTAAATAAGGTGGGCCTGTATATTTAACATGATTAGTGAGACTAAGAAGGAGCTAATTGGGTAGGCCGTTACACCCAACGAGTTCATTTTGCACACGTATAAGGTTATTACACACATTATTCTGAAAATATTATTGTAATTAATTCGAACTTAGAGCATTTTTTTTAATTTTCTTTTTATTGATTTATTCATAAAACAACTTGCATTGTGTTGCATTGTTATACACACGCAATTTACATACAAATACAAATAAATATGAATTATTAATTAACATTCCAAAAGTAATTCAAATATAGTGCCAAACAGGTTTAAATATAATGTCAAAAGATTCTATTATCTATATCTATACTAATATTATAAAGAGGTAAAATTGTTTGTAAGTTTGTATGTAGGGGGTAATCTCCGGAAGTAATGAACCAATTTTAAAAATTGTTTCACTGGTAGAAAGCTACATTATTCGGGAGTGCTATAGGCTATAAATTATAAAGATATCATGCATATTAGCTGAACTATCTCAATTTTTGTCTAGCCAGGCGGAAAAAAATTGCTCTTAGTTCAGCTCAGAGTTATTTGCATGCGCTGCCTTAACAGTTGTATATAATTGAAAACAATGTATGGCAACCTGGTCCGCTTTGAATAGTTCTACAAAAAAGTCCGCGACACCATATTTCTATCTTTTATATTTTAGAAGATATAGTAGCTTTTATGTGTTAAAAAAAGTATTTTTCGACGTACTTACCTTTGGACGATTTTTTAAACAACAAAATATTAAACCTTATCGAAAAAAATATTATTATGATCACAAGAACATCGTAGAGATGCGATTTGCCCAAAACAGTATGTCAATTGGTTAAATAGTTTCGAAGATAATATAAAATTACTAAATCGGAAAATGCCGCCGTCCATTCACGAACCGCATTAGAACATGCTTTGTACGGACGTTTTATCCATTTACCCATAGATGGCGTTGTGCATAATGACGCTCTCCAGTTATTATTTAACTTTCGTCGTTAGGTAGGTGAGTTGTACGCACTAAGTAGTTACTGTTAGTTGGATGTTGTTGGTCTTTTGGTTGCTCGGTTTCTTAAAACACAAATACTACTTCGTTCTCATTCTTCGAGTTCGAAGCTGTGGTATTTCTGTTTTTGGGATATCGGACAGTTTCAGCGATTGTTTATCATGACTAAAAAGAAATCACAACTTTCCCGTCAGACATCCCAGACAAGAGCAGCTCGAGTACGCCGTACGGAAGAGTCTGCTCTTGAAAATCATCAGCGCCTCTCGAGGAATAGAGAAAATATTTCGCAAGCACGCGCTGGGGAATCTAGCGTCTCAGTGATTTAAGGCAGCATGTCTCTGCAACAAGGGATAGGGAGTCTAGCGCTGAGCACTCGCAGCGGCTCGCTAGGCAAACTGTGAGAACATCGCAGGCCCGTGCTCGGGAATCTAGCGCTGAACTTGCGCAGCGTCTCAGTGATTTAAGGCAGCATGTCTCTGCAACAATGGATAGGGAGTCTAGCGCTGAGCGCTCGCAGAGGCTCGCTAGCCAAAGCGCGAGAACATCGCAGGACCGAACCACACTCATAATTTCATCACAAGTTAAAATGTTTACCGCCCAACGAAGTGGGCACGGGTCAGCTAGTATAATATAATGTCGGGATCCTGCCGTTTTGCCGAAAAGATTTTGCCAAATTTTCATTACCCAAACAAATTTTAGCAACCTTTTTTTATACCAATGCAATATTTGGAATGATTTTAGTACGCACATTTTCATTTGGTCAAATTTTTACTCGGCAGAATATTACCTGGGATAATGTCATTAAGGCATTTGGTCTTTAATAAAATGATTTATTACAGCAAACAATATTTAGACAATGAACATAATAGTCAAATGTTTGTTATGGAAACGACATTCCGATTTTCAATACTCAGAATAAACTGCTAAAATTAGGATTCTGATCCAATTAGTATAACATTAATTTACGCATATAAATTCAAAATCTTTATGTAACGTTTAATGCAATTTACAAAAGTCTACTTTGTTATTAATATTTGTGTATTAATATTATTTTTTGAGCGCCAGATCCCCTCTATTGTTGGTGAATCATTTGGGTTAGGTTAGGTTAGAACTGCGACCATTAAAGCGCGAAGGCGAGCGAGCGAAGCGAGCGTGCCGCGGCAGCGGCCGCCGAGCGCCAGATCCCCTCTATTGTTGGTGAATCATTTAGGTTAGGTTAAGTTAGAACTGTGACCGTTAAAGCGCGAAGGCGAGCGAGCGAAGCTAGCGTGCCGCGGTAGCGGCCACCGAGCGCCAGATGCCCTCCAATGTTGGTGAATCATTTGGGTTAGGTTAGGTTAGGTAGGTAGGACGACACCAAATATTTGGCTTATTTAATTTTGCGTAAAATATGTTATACCAACTGAAATATTTGACTAGATAAAAAATGGTAAAAGTACTAGTTGGTGAACAAGTTATTGTTCAAACGTTCACTTGCCAAACATAGGTTTTCGTAACAATTATTTGTAAAGAGATTTTTTGGTAAGTAATAATTTGGCAAGTGAAATTATGCGAAAATTTTTTTGGGAAGTGATAATTTGGCAATTTCTTTTCGGTAAAACAAGGGAGACCCTATAATGTCAAATGATTAAACCGTCATTGGCTCTCATTCTTTGATAGTAGTATTTAATGGTTATAACCGCTTGCCGCGGTTGGTCCGTGGATGGGTGACCATCTTTACATACCAAGACCCCTCCGTGCCTCGGAAAGCACATTAAGCCGTTGGTCCCGGCTGTCATTCGTGGATCTTTGACAGTCGTTACGGGTCGTGAGAAGCCCGAAAATCTGACAATCAGTCTTACCAAGGAGTATCGTATTACCCAGTAACTGGGTTGTGGAGGTCACATAGGCAGTCGCTCCATGTAAAATACTGGTATTCAGCTGCATCCGGTTAGACTGGAAGCCAACCCCAACATAGTTGGGAAAAGGCTAGGCAGATGAGTATGAAATGGTTATAACACGGCAAATTAACGTAGTAAGACCGTCAAATTGATAACCAACTAATTTCCCTGATTGAACATTACACTAGACGTAGATAGGTACAAAATATTTGTAAAAACAGTAAGTTAGTCATTCAACTGTCTTATAAATCATGAGTAACTACAAGAAAGTTAATGATTAACCGAATTACCGAACGCCAAAAACGAGACCCAAAAAATAACGTTAAAATATTTACGATACCTACGTGTAAAAGCCAGCTAAATCTCTGTCTCTCCAAAACCGATCTTAAAATAATAATCAACATCGACACGAAATTCGAAAATAACCACATTAAATCGAATCTCGGCGCGGCGTTCTAAATCGAATAATTTACCAGGGAAAATTTAACACCCAATCGTAAGGGTAAGCACGCATCATAAACATGTATGCAATTCCTTCAATTCCCCCACTCCCCCGAATAATTAACGAGGTGCGAAACGAGACGATTAAATCCGACATGTAAATATTTCATTGGACGACTTCGTCTGTCTGTGTGTACGGCGCTGAAGGACGCGTGTAGGGTTCTCAAGTGGCAAATACTAATTTAGGTAAGATTCCTTTATTCGGTATAGGAGAGATTCGAAATTCGGCAGATTCGCTACTCGACAGTTTCCTAGATTGAATTGATTGAGAACAGGGTGGAAAGTTTACTCATACTCTATAGTAAAGAGAGGATCCTCCGACCAGACGGGTGTTGTGTCTGGCGGGCAACCGCCCGATTATTCATGTCGGGCCGTTGTATCTATGCTAGTTGCGCGGTAAACTCTGATTGCGAGATGCAGAATTAGCGTGACGTCAGTATGACGCGTTGTTCGCATGTGACGTTGTAGATACCGCTACAGATTCTTGGATTCGCCGGATGAGTAGTAACTAGTCATTATGTGAGTAGTGGATTACTCATAAATAATAATAACAACTGTTGCCATCGCGGGCAGAACCAGCACCCTAACTGCGTAACACACGGTCAATCGCAATCTGAATCATTTTGAAGGATATTGCTGCTAATCCATTGCTTCAAATGTTCGAAAACAAAATCTGCTTAGCAACGTAAATAACGCAATGAATGTTGTTGAGCTGTCAAAATGAAAGTCATTGCTACTGTCAGTGTGTTACGCAATCACCCTGCGGATTATGCCTCCAGTATTTATATTTCTATTACCCATTGAAACAAAACTCGACTCCAGTAGCAACCCTAGGACACAGATAAACAGAATAACGTATTTTTTTTCGTGCGCATATTAGCTTCGCACTCGTAGTTTATTTGTCACGATGACGGCTCTATGTTTGCGACACGTATGCCAAAGGGTAGACTTTCAAGGTAATGTTTGTGTTACATTTCATGATACCGTATCTAGGGGTAGATATACAGAACCTACAGTGATATATTCAATCCTCTTAGGGCTTAAAATAGGTCAACAAATCACTCTCGTAGGCGTTACTCGTAACCTACAGGTTGTCGGACATCCACGAGCAAATGTTTACCATGAATACAGTAGGTACACGATTCTAGGTCCAAAAGTGTTAGACTTAGAATCTAAATGGTCGATTATTATTAAAAAATTTGCTGTTTCATACAAAGGCGCCTACACGGTCAAAATTTATGAATGAAGTAACGCTGGCGGGTCTAGAATCATGGACGGAAATTATGGTATAGAGGCATGAGGAACAGGGTGTAAAGTTCACTCATACTTTATAGAAAAGAGAGGATCCTCCGACCAGACTGGTGTTGTGTCTGGCGAGCAACTGCCCGATGATTCATGTCGGGCCGTTGTATCTATGCTAGTTGCGCGGTAAACTCTGCTTGCGAGGTGCAGGATTTGCGTGACGTCAGTATGACGCGTTGTTCGCATGTGGCGTTGTAGATACCGCTACAATGGTAACAGTTTGCGCGTCGATGGGTTCACTCTGTGTATACTTAAGCTTAGATACCACTGTTGAAGACAACGGGAGTCAGGTGATGTAGGCGGGGGTGATGGTGTTCCGCTGACGAAGAAGTGCAACGGAATAAATCAATTAAAACCAACTAGTCAGAGGTAAAAACAGTACTATATTGTACTATATTGTCTATGGAGACACACGATTAATACATACAATACACATAGACATGACGCAGGTAAATCAGTTACTATTAGGTTCAACTTATGCCCTAAAACTCTAACTTTAAGACTTATACTGACTGGCACTATTTGAAGCGCGGCGCGGAAGTAGGCGGAGACTGGAGATGTTTATTCACTGGAGGATAGCTTGCTACTAACTGATTATGTTAAGAGACGCTCCTTTTATACTTTCATTACATATTTGATTTACATTGGAAAAATCCATGGCCGTCATAGCCTCACTACAATGGAAGTACTTTCGCAGCTGCAACTGCGAGCGTGAGAAACAAATGCGACATTCGGTCAAGTTGGAACTTGCTACCGACAGGTTAGATTCTCGAACGTGTTAGTGTTTTGGGGTATTAATAGCTCGTACTACAACCACCATCCTACGTACTCAGGATCATTAAAAAAGACTAATATCAAATGAAATAAGTACCCAGGTCCGAAACAAAATTATTATTTCATCATCTGCCTAGCCTGTTCGGCTGTAAATTAGCTACGAGCCCCAATCCTCGAATTTATATCAAAAACTTAGAACACGTCCACCCCTCATCTCCACGATCACAAACCGTCAAACACATTGATTGGATCTGATAATGAAAGGATTGAATGACAAAGGAATGATTGACAAAATTAATTAATCCTTCACTCATTCTTCCATTCAGTTCGTGTATTGTGCGTCTCTTGCTGTTATTTATTGTTAAAATTTCATTTTGGCATGAATAAATTGCTGATTTTTGTTTTGTGTTTTATGCAGTTAAAATGATAGACACATGATTTCATTGGTTTTTCAGAATGACAATGAAATGGTGATGTTTTTAAATTAGAGCCAAAATCAATTAATTATTTATTAAGAATTAAAATGTAACTTACAGTTCACGTAAATAAAAACTTATAACCAATTAATTAATAAAAATAAAATCAGAACTAAAACTATTAACAAACTAAAATATTATGGCGTTGAAAAATTCCTCCGCATCGCTTTTGACTGGTAATGTACCCAAGAGACTGGCGGCATTGCCTTTGGCCAAGATAAAAGCCAGCCCTAGGGTCCCGGCCCGTCACGGGAAGTGTCAACCAGCCGTTTGAAGATTTAATTGAATATACTATGAGCCGCACCCCGACGGCCCGTGTGTTTTAACCCCAAACGGCACGAAAATATATTATAATTAGGTACCGATAAGATTGGTAATAGAGTGAGCTCACTGTGATAGAGAGATAAAGTAGAAACATTTTTGTGAAAACTGTTATTCCTGGATAGAAAAGACCGAAATAAATTGAAAACAACATAAGCCTTAGACCAATCCGATCACAAAACTTGGTGATTTGAGCCACTTTTCAACAAAGTTTTTGGAAATGCCATAATCACTACAGCATACGCCAGCTGCGACCCGCGGTTAAGAAACCGACGAGCGTTCTCGAATAAAATTTAATTTTATTAATAGAAAACAAACCGCTCATTTATCAAATTAAACTTCAGTCGACAACATACATCGGTTTCCTACTAAACTTCAAATATATCCGACGATCCTTCATACTTATCTCTTTTGTTGACTGTACTTACTGTGGATGTTCAGCCAGAGCCGTCGACCAAAAAGGATATTCTATCACCACCTAAAAAGAGACCACGCACTGCTATGTCAGTATCTGGAGATCAATATTGGTTTTGAGGTGATTGCGCCAAGAAGGCCGCCGAGATTTTGGGCGTTTCTGTAGCGACAGTAAATTATATCAAATAAATAAACAAGCGCAAGTCGTTCATAAGAATATAAATCTTTCATTAACAGACTTCAAAAAAGGAGGAGGTTCTCAATTCGGATGTTATTTTCATTACTTAACGACGAGTCCTTAGGCTATTAACGCCGCTTCAGTGTGCTTCAAAAAGCGCTTTTAATAAAATCAAAAAATTATAATGACTATGGAAATGTTGACTACCACTGAAACGTCACTCTGACTATGACATTTCTTTGTTTACATTTTTGATCTCTAACTCCATTTCCGAGATTAAACGTCAGAACGACTTGGATTTTGCTTTACAAACATAGCTACTTTGAAAATATAAATATAAGGTACCTGCTGCTTAAAATAAAGCTTGCCACTGTCTGTAGTTTTAAGTTTAAACATTGATCGGAGACATCTTTTTAGGGCCTTTAATGTTGTGTCTTTATCAGTTGAGTTCGCCCAGAATATGACGCCGTAAAGTAATTTAACTATACCGAAGATACTTGATAATTAGAAAGTTCTATGTCGTCAATGGACGCTTGATAAGTTAATACGAGTAGTTCATCACAAACTCAAACTATTACCAACCGATTGGCCCTCAATCTAAAATACGTTGTAAACAGAATATGCGGTCGAACGTCCAAATACGAAAACTTGTAGCATCGCTCCCTGCCTCAGGAAATTAACTGATCCCCAATCGATCAGCCGACATGTTAATGATTTAATAGCTGGACGGCTGAGGAAAGATACAACTAAAATTGGTGAAGTTGGAGGTGGACGATGAATTGATGATAGAGTGAGAGACGCCAGCACATCAAGCTACTACAATCTGTCAAATTTCTTTAATAGATTTTCAACTTTATCGCTAAGGCATAAGGTTCAAAGTTGATTCGGAAAATTTGACAGCTTGATGTGCTGGCGTTTGTACCTAAGTACCTAAAGTGGCCTCCAAAAGTTAGTTGACATTTGTCCACTTCAGCTCTGTCACACCACATTATGATTAAAAATTGTAGTTCCAAATGTTTGAACAACAACACTTTAAAGTTTTTATTGAATAACTAGCTGACCCGGCAAACCGGAGGCAAAAAGCCGGAACTTCTTACCGCCTCAGAACTTTTTTTTCGTGGACTTTTCCAATATCATAATAGTTATTCAATAGGAAATAAAAGAAATTTTCAAGCATAACTTCCTTCTTTCTTTCTCCCAATTATGATACTTAATGCTTAAAGCCAAAGCAATTATCTCAAATAGGCACACAAAAAGGGCACTTTTGAACGTCAAAATTCACAACGATATCTATAGAATTAAATTCTAGTCGCCCCTTTCAAAAACTAGTTTGCGTCGTCATCATCATCTGCCTAGCCTTTTCCCAACTATGTTGGGGTCGGCTTCCAGTCTAACCGGATGCAGTTGAATAGCAGTATTTTACAAGGAGCGACTACCTATCTGACCTCCACAACCCAGTTACTGGGTAATTCGATACCCCTTGATAAGACTGGTTGTCAGACTTTCGGGCTTCTGACTACCCGTAACGACTGTCAAAGATCTACGAATGACAGCCGGGACTAACCTGCTTTCTGAGGCACGGAGGAGTCTCGGTATGTAAAGATGGTCACCCATCCACAGACCAACCGCGGCAAGCGTAGCTTAACCTGATCGATCGACCTGTGCGGCTGTTATTATTTAGCCACGGACCATTCTCAAAAAGTAGTTTTCGTATGGAGAAGAAAGGGCAGGAACCTCCACCTTACCTACTCTTACTCCTACTTACCTACCTACCTTCCTACTCTTTCAAAATGTTTTACAATATTTTGTATACATTAATTAGATAATAATAATAATATGTGAAGACGATTGCCTGCTCGTCGTACTTATGCGATCTTCAATTATCGTCTGCAAAACGTAGTGTGAATGTATTTTCAACTTCAATAATTGTAACTGTGAATTATAGAGAGTTCAAACGAGAGATGTGACAAACCATGAATTCAGCACATTATTTTAGACCCCCTAGCGTGGAAATTTTTCTTCGGTTATCAAAAAAAACAGCTGTTTCATAGAAAAGTGCAATAACTACGCGGTTAATAGCTCTCTATGCGTCTACAAGTAATGTGCGCAACCACAAGAAAAATGAGAGAAGATGCTCATCAACCCTGTTTTATTGTTCAGAGCACACCATTTTTGGTTTCAAAGCGATTTCGTTAGTCCATCTATAACTTATCCCAAACTTAATCTTAAAATCTGTAGCCACGAACGTGTCCAAAAGGTAAAAACTAAAATTGAAAATCCATTAGGACTGATTTATGAAGCTCCTTAAATCTTTTCTATGCCAATTTTCTTATAGCGTTCTAACAATATATTTTGATTCTTAAGCTTGTAATAGACTTGGACACATTGAAAAGAATCCCAATATTTATAATGTAAAGGTCAATATTTATCTTAGATATTGTTATTTTCACATCAACAAAATCTCTTGAAAAAATCAGTCAAGAATTCACTTTCGACACAAAAGCTTAAATCAAGCGAGGGGGAGTTTCTTAACTTTCATTGAACATTTCTATTCGAGCTCTATTAATCAAATTTGAGCTCTCAGTGTCCGCTGAAAAGGTTTAATTTTATTCAGTTGACAATTTGAAAGCTTTGTAAATGATTGTTACTTTTGTCAGCAAGGAATAGAAGACAGTTAATTGTGATTGTGATGACAATGGAGCAAACTTGATTCCAGATGGGAAGAGATGAGTTTTTAAAAGGGAAGATTGGTACAATTGTTTAGGTACCAAAAGATACTGGGAATGTAAAAAAGAGGTGCGCAATAATCCTGTATATTTTATAAGGCTTATTTTATGTAAACTGGCATTGTATATTAAAATATTACCAAGGCTTTCTTTTTTTAATAAAAATTTGCTTAAATTACTATTATAGAACAAATAAGACCCTTCTGAAGATCCCTTAAAAGCGTTTCCAGGTATCTTTAAAGAACCATTGTTAACGCAATGAACCTTTGACAGATGTTTATGGCGAAAGCGAAAGCAGGGTAGCCCGCGAAATTAAATATTTCTTACGTTTTTTTGCAATTTACAGGTTAGTATCAGGCTGTATAGTTGATTTAATATGATTCGCGACCGTAACAAATATTTATTTATAGAAAACTACTAGCTGACCCCACAAACGTTGTTTTGCAAAGAAAAGAAAAAAAAATTGTCTACGACCTATTCTCAGACCTACCAAATATATACAAAAAATTTCATATAAACTCGGTAAAGCCGTTTCGAATGAGTTCGATAACAAACATTGTGACACGAGATTTTTATATATAAGATAATCATAAAAGTTATCAATACATCTCTCTATGTTCATATTACCTTATTTAATTACTATTTCATGAAATCATGACTTTTAAAGCCAATTCTAACTCAAGAAGTTGTGTTGCTGATTCTAATGATTAAAATTCTGTAAAGTCATATATCTATTTGTTATGGTCGCGGATCATATTTTAATTAACGTGACCTGCAAATTGCAAAAATGTAAGAAAATTTTAATTTCGCGGACTACTTTATTGCACCCCCTTAAACTAACCGTGTTTTTAAAGGAATTCAGTTTTAGAAAACACTATTTTTAGCCGCGACAGGATTATACAAGGAGATTTCCTTGTTGTTTTTTTGTTTGGGGTGGATTCACCCCAAACAAAAAAACACACATATATAAAACTTTGTCAACGGCGTTCTCCAGCATTCATTTATAACTTCGGGACCATTCTGAAACTAACACATTGTTTTGACCCACAAAATATCAAGAAAATTACTTTCAAAACGTAAAGTCTAAACGATAAAACAGTTCAAAACAATTACTATTATTAAAGAAAGGCAGAACTACTTATCATTAATCTACTTTAACTTCGCCTAACTTAAAATTAAGTCGTAAAAAGTAGTGGCAAGTTTCAAACTACACTTTTAGCCTATGACTAGCTTCTGCCCGCGACTTCGGTCGCGTGGAAGTCGTAAAATACACATTTTACGAAAATAATAGACACATTTTTATAAAACTACCTCGGCCCGGATCCACCGCGTCGCTGCCCGCGCTAATACTTCGTTTTCGAGTGTACACACATGAGCGACACGCTTCGACGACATAGGTAACTGCAACCGTCGACGCGTGGCGGCGACAGCTGTCAACGCGTGTCGGTGGCAGCCGCACACTTAACCTTTTTTCCGACTTTTTTTCTTTTTGTTGGGCTCCTAAGTTTCGTAGCGGGATGTTAAATACAATCTTCCTTAAGAATTGGGCTGTCAAATGCAAAAATAATTTTTCAAACCCGACTTTTAGTTCCAGATATAAGGGCGTTCAAACAAAAAAAACTCCAGCTTTATTATATCAGTAGACGTTACGAAAATAATTATTAGAAGTGCTATAAGTCTAGAACATTCAATAAAACTTCGAAAGTCGGTTAACAGATTCAGACAAGCTTTAATTACATTATTTTTTACGTCATTTGGCGCGGTAGTTTTCTCGACAAGTTTGATAGCTTTCGTTCTATTTTATACAGGAGAATTGTCACTTTTTGTTGGAAGATTCCCAGTAGCAACCCTAAATCAGTTGTACTGGCCGATGAATAGAAATAAGCTGAACATTTACGCCATAAAAAGCTAAAAGATCTGTTGGTTTACGGAATCCAGAACAGCGGGGTAATTGCGTGCACTAACAGTAGCAATGGCATTCATTTTGACAGTTCAACGACATTCATTGCTTAATTTCCGTTGTTAAGCAGACAATTATTCTAACATATGAAGCAATGGATTAGCAATATCCTTTAAAATCATTCAGATTGTGATTGATCGTATTTTACGTCTGTATAATAATAAGGATCTGAATGCATATCTTATTTATGTTTCTTTTTTCTTTTACAGGATAGTCGGCGTTGACGCCGGCCTGGCATGACGCGTCAACTACGTCCCGCCTCGCCCCTACACCTCTACTCATCCCTCTACGATCCAACCTTGTACATACTCACTGCTGTCCTCTCCCTCTCTTTCCTACTACTGCCAATAGCCAACACACAAATGATTCCCACCAACCTCATAAACAAAAACAAAAATATCACAAACGAAATTAATCTTAATTATACTAAAGTAGAAGAATATACAATAACACCCAACAAAAATGAAGAAAACGAGCTTATTAATACAGTAAGTAGCAAAAACTACCAAACACTAATAGATAGATTTAGGAGAAAAGACGATTACAGAACAGAAATAACAGACATGGGGAATAGCACAGTTGATAGTAAAGAAGACTATCAAATAGATCTTGAATTAGATGATGATAATGACAAAGGTGGTCTAGACAACAATTCTATGGAGAAACTCCGAGTAGACGATGTCACAAGAACAAAAATATTCAATGATTTCTCTAAAACAGTTAAAATTTATAAGAACCAATCTAAAATTGATGTTGTTAGTGACACTAATGAGACGCAAGATAGAGTTGACATTAAAGGAAAGGTAGATCGGGAAGATTTAAAGAGGCTCTCCAATGAATCATTAGGATTTCCCACACGGATTCCCGCACCCTATCATGTTCCTTCAATTACGGATGTTCACCACACGCCGCGGCCCAGTTTTCTAGATGGTAAGTCAATTTAAACTTTATGTCTACTACGTTACGGCTGGGTTTTGGAGCTTGCTGAATAATTTAAGGTCTTAAAAGGATTTGTGAACGGTATTGCTTCGAAATCAAAGGTCACGTTCCGGTCCCGGACAAGCTTAAAAGGGTCTTAAGTAATTTTGTTTTGACTTAATTTACCTGGTTACTAGCTTCAATCGTATTTACTACTTCGTCGTATAAAAAAAATATTTCATTCGAGAATTGCGGCGATTTTTACAGCATTCAATTTTAAAAGTTCTCGCCAAATAAACACACATACAAGTTTACATCGTTTACAAACAAACAAAAAAAATGGAGTCAAAAATTTTTAAAAGCTAAAACAAATGGCTTTCATTCAAATGGATAAAACGAAATTGGTTGTGCCTATAAAATATGACCCTTTTATCTAAAAACCGGCCGAGTAAATCTGAGCCACGCACTGAGGGTTCTGTAACATGAAATAGAACAAAACATGTTTAAAATTATTACTATTTTTCGAGGCTGTATTCCCCGAGAGGTCAGATAGCTCCGACATCAACGGTACACCAACGTTTCGGATGTTATGTTTAAGTCCCATAAAACAGGGTAAATCCCTATTTACCCTGTTTTATGGGACTTAAACAAAATTAATGGAATAATTTAAGATAATTTTTTGGAAGTCGATTAATAATACATAATAATATGTCTCCAACACCCTAGAAGTAACTAATATTAATGGTACCTACTAGTTATAATCACTAATATAATGTCTCCAGCACCCTAGAGGTAACTAACTAATGTACTACATAGTTATTAAGCGAACTGCTTTTTTTTTGTTCTTATGAGAAATAAAGTTCTTTAAACCTAATTTCCATAGAAGTTTTCCCTAAAACTCCTATGGAAATTACCTTAAATTATTTCATTAATTTTATTTGAAAATAGGTTACACATAAAACACATTCTTGAATCATTACAACATGCAAAAATTACATTGATTAAAAAGCTGCCCCTATGACATACGGACGGGGTAGGATTAGTAATCAGGAGACCAATTCTCGTAAATAGAAAGGTTAAAAATCTGGTCACAACCTCATCTCAGCGACAATCAATGTCTAAAACTTGTCAAAAATGTAGGGAAATTACAGGTATTTTTGACAGATTGAGACTGAGATCAGACTGTGAACGTTCTTAAATTTACGGGAATTGTCCCTAAGGTCTTTGTACCCTTAGGGTACCTACGGAACCCTAAAACAGTATATCGTTCAACAAAGCGATACCTAACGCCAATCAAATGCCGGTCTGTTATTAGATTTGTTGTCAAAACACACCAAATGAACGGATTCAGAATCATTTGTGCGTTTTCGTTGAAATCTGACGTTTATAAGGGTGTTTGGCACCAATTGTTTAGCCTGATGGAGATAAATTGGATTTAATATTAAAGGTTTATTTGGAAATAAATGTACTTTGGCGTTCTGGGAATAATTTTGTTTTCTGTTGAGTTTTTTAAATGAAAGAAAATGAATTCAAATAGAGTTTATCACTATTGCACCTTGATAATTAGGTGCGCTTTTAGCAATAAAAATATTATATTTTTAAATTTTTAATTTGAATTTCTGAGCGCAATTAATGGTTGCGCTTCGTGGAATAATTTACTTGCGCTTACTTGGTTGCGCTTAAAAATAGTTGCGCTTTGAGGAATATTTTATAGTGTGTTACGCGATTGCCCCACAGATCTATGAAAACATACTATTATCCTATAAACCAGTTTTATTTCACTGCAAAACATTTGCATCACCGTCAGTCATTCCACTGTACAACCTTTAACGTGTATAAAATGCGAATTGCACGAAAAGCGTGATACCAGTGCTTGGAACAAGAAATAAGAAATAATAACATAACTAGGGTAACCATCATCTGCCTAATCTTTTCCCAACTCTGTTGGGGTCGGTTTCCAGTCTAACTGGATGCAGCTGAATACCAGTATTTTACATGGAGCGACTGCCTATCTGACCTCCACAACCCAGTTACTGGGTAATACGATACCCTTTGATAAAACTAGTTGTCAGACTTTCGGGCTACTGACGACACGTAACAACTGTCAAAGATCCACGAATGGCAGCCGGGACCAACGGCTTAACGTGCTTTCTGAGAGCACGAAGGGGTCTTTGTATGTGAAGATGGTCACCCATCCACGGAACAACCGCGGCTAGCTTAACCGGATCGATTGACCCGTGCGGCTGCTATTAAAGTCCTGATAAAAAGCTAGTAATTAGCAAAAAAATAACATGTCATTACGCATATTTTCCTCGTAGGACATGCAAAATACCTATAGTACCTACACCTACATTTCGTTATGTTTAAGTCCTATGTAATCCGGGGCGAGCCTATTGCCACCAACTGGGCACAAATATAGATTTGTGCCCAGTTCGTGGCAATAGGCTCGCAATAGAATTGGGGGGAAAGGGTGGCAATAGAATTACTCCGGGCTGCTACTGAGAAATTCCCAATAACACTTTGCTCGACTCGGGAATCGCACCCAGGATCTCATGCTCAGCAGTAGCGCTTGCGACCACTAGAATAAACTCTAAAAGTCCGGATATTTTTCATTTGCAGTGAAACTTCTTAGGCGGAGATTCAATAATTGGACGAGAATTGAGAGTGAAAGTCCAAAGAGGCTTCACGTTTATGCACATTTCGTTACATGACAGAGATGAAATATAGAAAAAAAAAGAAAGAAAACACGTTTATTTGGGGCAAACATGACGCATAAAAAGAACAAAAAAACACAAAAAAAATAACAAGTTGGGGTAACACATATCACATCCACGCAAAACGGCCGCTCAAAAAAAAAAAGATAAAGCAAAAAAGCAAAGATATAACTCTCTCTGTCTCTCACACCAGGTCTGTTTTATTCTTTATTTTTTAAGAAGTTGCACTTCTGTCACGTATAGGATGCTGCACGCACATTTTATAAAATATTAATTTTTTCAGTACAAATTGAACTCTTTATATACATTTTTAAATAAAATCCTCTCAAGAAGAAAGGCCAGACAAATTTCACGGGCGGACAAAGTCCGGAAGGAGGGCAAAAAGCCGGACATGTCCGCGCAAATCCGGTCGCATGGTAACACTCAACACAGTTGTACGTTGTTCAGTGTACACGTCACCCATTCAGGAAAACGTCTTAGAATTTAATCTTCTTCTTGTACGCTTCCAGTCGGTAACGAAACCAAGATTGGATGAAATTATATTATTATGTTATTTGGAGAACATAATAAATATCGTTCATTTGGAGAAACATCGACGGAAATGTTTTTTCCCAATAATGAGTTAAATATGACAAAGCACTTAGAAAGCGTATTTAGATAAGTTAGGAAAGCGAAGACTTAAAAAACAACGTCTATGTTTTTCCAAATGAGCGATATAATTATCATTGGGAATTTAGTAATCATAGTGAATAGACTAGCCATTCAGCAAATTGCAAAACAAATTGAGAACCGAAAATATTTTCATGAAATTGAGAAAACTTCGGTTCGACCCAGACAGGGGCTTTTTGACGCACACAAAGGTACAATTAGATGATAATCAATTACCTACATGAATATAATATAACAACAAGGTGCTTACGCGAACGAAATAATCAAATTTCTATAATTTAAGGGGCACCCATGCCCTTTTCCTTAAGCACAGCTTCCCCAACGCCTCTTCTATCATATTTTATTTGCAGAACACACTGTTAGGACACGAGAATCATATTATTTCTTATAGCACATGTGTACATAAAATATTATATTATGCCAACCATACTTCACTCGCGTCCCCAGCTAAAAATACGGAACCCTTTCTCTTGGTCGTAAGATCTGATTAAGACCTTATGTTAGAAAGTCAGAGTAGGTAATATCGTTTTTCTAGATCTACATAAGCCATCGTCAAGTGTACACCAAGTGAACATAAAAGAAAGTGCTCGAAACGTCAACGGTACACCAAGCGTACACAACTTTGTCATTGTTCTATTGTTATTGTCACTGTGAAAACAATGACTTTACTGCGTCCATTCAACTACTCCCACGCGTGGGGTGTGTCGACAAGTAGGCGGCCAAACGTGTGAGAGGTTAATGAAATTCTTACATTCATTTATTAATTCGCTGACAGACAACGCACAGTCTAACCCGCTGGGTCTATAATCATGAAATAGTGCGCAATAGTTCCTTGACGCAAGTGAACACAAAGGATGGACTTTTGAAAATGCATCCCCTAAAGATGAAAGCAGTGGTGGCCCAGTGGTAACGGCAACGACTTACGAGTTGCAGGTCGTAGGTTCGAACCGAGACAGGCGCTTTACTTTGTGTTTATTATTTATCACCACTGCTCTCAAAATGGTGAAGGAAAACACCGTATCGATGAATATCGAATACATAGAGGAAACCGGCATGTCCTAGAACCAAACATTTTAAGAGATGTGGCATCTACCAACCCGCACTAGGCCCGCGTGGTGGTTTACGGCCCACTCCCACTCACCGAGATTTCTCAAGAAACCGAAGCTTTAGGTAATTGCATAGTTCAAACCCGCAACCTCATGCTCGAAAACCTGCAGGGCAATTGCGTAACACACTATCAGTAGCAATGGGTTTCATTTTGACAGTTTAACAACATTCATTTCGTTATATTTACGTTGCTAAGCAAACACATTTTTCGAACATTTGAAGCAATGGATTAGCAATAAGCTTCAAAATGATTCAAATTGACAGTAATAGTGTGTTACGCAATTAGGGTGCGGTCCCTCAAATTTTGTAGGCCTCAAACTATCTCGAAAGTTTATTAATAAATAAAAAAAAAGATAAAAAATAATCTGTCCATATAAATATATCGAGAGGCTCGTGGCTCAATAATAACAGCCACACTGGTCGATCTTCAAGGTTAAGCAACGCTTGCCGAGGTTTGTTCGTGGATGGGTGACTATTCATTACATACCCAGCCCATTCCGTGCCTCGGAAAGCAAGTTGGACCCGGCTGCCATTTGTACATCTTTGAAAGTCGTTAGCAGAAGCCCGAAAGTCTGACAGGTTACATATCATATCTTTACATACCGAGACCCCGGCTGTCATTCGTGGATCTTTGACAGTCGTTACGGGTAGTCACAAGCCCGAAACTCTGATAACCAGTCTTACCAAGGGGTGTCGTATTACTCAGTAATTGGGTTGTGGAGGTCAGATAGGCTGTTGCTCCATGTAAAATACTGGTATTCAGCTGCATGCGGTTAGACTAGAAGCCGACCCCAACATAGAAAAGGTTGTGCAGATGATTGTAGAATATATTTCCTTGTTAATTCAAGAACCAGTCTTCCAAAGCCTGAAGCCAGTACACAAATATTTACGTCACATGACCCAGCTCCCAGTGTTGCCACCAAATAATAACGCCGCCGTAGTTTTGTAAAACTTTCATACATTTTAATGAGGCCGAAAGTTTCTTGTATTGTTATTGTTAGGTACTCCCGAGTTTTGCTACCACAAAACAAACAATTATTTCGACGTATGCGGCTGGATTTTCCGCGCTTACCACCCCGACAAAGATTAAATTAAATGGTGACGCGATGTTTGTTTTAGAAGTTCGTGTATGTGATTATGACGGTGTAGTTATTATACAGTTTACACACAGACGACATAGAGGCTTCCTGCAGACAGGCGCGACCCGACGGTGCGACGCGAGTCTGGTAGACCAATGTCCATGAAGTTTTCGAAAAAAAAATTCTACTAGGGTCGCGTCGCGCTGTTGCGTCCGGCCTGTCTGCAGGAGCCAAACGGCCGTGTCGTACTCGGTCGTAGGATGGCTTACGTCTCTACCCAAGAGATGAGCCGACCGGTGGATTGGATGTGTTCACCACTAATCGCTCCACGTGCCTATAGTGCTAAGAACACTCACACCACACCACAGCCACAGTTTCGCTTTTGGCTGATTAGAATGTTACCAATGCACAATGACCGTAATCCTAGAATACATTCATACTAAAAAAAAAAAAGCGAAGTTTGTGAGGATGGATGGATGTTTGTTATTCTTTCACGCAAAAACTACTGAACGGATTTTAGTGAAATTTTACAGTAATAAAGCTTATGCATTAAAATAACATATAGGATACTTTTTATCCCGCTATTCCTACGGGATCGACACTTACGCGGGTAAAACCGCGGGCCCGGCTAGTGTGATATAAATTACGGTCTCTGGTAACAGCTATATTCATTACTAGCAGCGCCCCGCGGTTTCACCCACGTAAGTGTCGATCCCGTAAGAATATCGGGATAAAAAGTATACTATGTGTTAATCCAGGAAATGGTCTATCTACGAGTATGTGCCAATTTTCATCCAAATCTGTTCAACGGTTTACGCGTGATTGAGTAACGAACATCTAAACATCTTCACAAACTTTCACATTTATAATATAACAGGTTGTCCCTGGAAGTATGGATCAAAAATCGGAGAGGGGCACGGGCAAGGTCGTTTCCAAACTTTTTAACCCTGAGAATGTCGGTGAATTTTTTATCGATTCAAAAGTTATGACCTATCTCTGTTTTTTTTTTTTCAATGTCTTCGCATAGTGTTCAAAGGAAAAAAGCATTTAAAAAAAGCTATCATGGCTATCAATTTAATTTTTTTAGTAAACCTGATAGTTTTTTTTTTAGAAGACGAACTAGCAGGGGATAGCAGGGGTGGAGGGGGGGTTCAGAGGATCAGACCGGAATAAATCATTTGGACGAGTTATGCGAACATAAAGTAGGGAATCCCGTAGTAAAAGTTATTCATAATAATAAGTACAATGACCCCTTAAGAGGTTATCCATTAATTACCGGACACCCTGTGTAACGTTATCGTGGACGAAAATGTAAAAGAACACTTTATACAGGCTTATTTTGAATTGACTTATACTTATCTCCGCAGACGCGAAAGGTATCGATCGATGTCTAAACATGAAAAATACAAAATAAATTGTTTTTTTTTTTTGCGGGGTCATCGACCGGAGTCGTTGTAGTCACTTGAATTAATATCAGTTTAAAAAGTTTTTTTTTTTGTTGTAACTTCAAAGATTTTATGGATATTGATAAAACAGATTTGCTCAACTCACACTTCAAGTAACAAAAATACCAGCGGTCATTGACCCCAAAAAAAAAACATTTAATCAATTTTATTTGTACATAACATACATAATCAGTCTATAATGTTCCCACTGCTGGGACACAGTTAGACGTACACTGTGTTAAAATTTGTCCATCTATTTTAATGGGGCCCTGTATATAAGTAGTATAAGTCATTCATAAATTCATAGCCAGTCATCCTGAAACCCACTGAAAGCAATTCTTTGTCCAACTAATTTCGCATTGCGGATCCATTAAACGAAATAGAACAAAAATCTCCCAAATTTTTGGCGAGTTAAATTAGCTATGTTTGAAGTACCCTGATAACTAAAGTTTAATGATTTCCGTTGGTTTTTGATAACAAAAGAAACGTAATCGAGTGAATGATTGACGTGCTTAACATTAAAACTTGAACTCAATGGCTTCAAGATTCTTTTGTGAGTTAGTTTAGTAATCCATATAGAAATTGGAAAATGGAGTACCTTCTACCACGAGTATTCCGTTTTACCGATTTGGTATATCTTGGAAACCTGTCAGTCACCCAAACATCTTTCCTTTTTTACAAAATTTCAACCGCCTCGTTGTAATATTTTTCGTCGTGTTTTCCGCTTCAAGATTATGGATTCACTGCAGGACGTTTGTTATTTAGGATGTTGTATTTACTTAGCAGAATAATAAATACTTCCCATTCATTAAAAAAAATCTTTACCTCCTGCATCATTTGCCTACCTTTTCGTAACTATGTTGGGGTTGGCTTCCAATAAATCTGGATGCAGCAGAATACCAGTATTTTACATGGAGCGACTCTCTCTCTGACCTCCACAACCCAGTGTCTAGATAACACGACTTTCTTTGGTGAGACTGCCCCATCTTGACGGGAAATAACGCAGCCCCCATCCCTATATACCTAATATAAAAATGTCAGTAACCAAGGTACACAAGAATAAAGTTCCCTCACACACCTAAGGGTCCAGTTATCCCCTAGCGATAACTGTCTTACTAACACAATAACTTGAAATTCCGAGGTATGAAGTCCTAAGAGACAACCGTTTGCAGATAAGGTTTTGAAAATAAAACGTAAATGAGAACGTCTTACACGTGCACCTGATGGTACAGACGCCAGCACATCAAGCTACCCGAAACTGACAAATTTTCTCAATCATCTTTGAACCTTATGGTTTAGCGATAAAGTTGAAAATCTATTAAAGAAATTTGACAGATTGTAGTAACGTTATGTGCTGGCGCGTCTGTACGTTCCCAACTCAAGTTTGTGCTCCTTCACTTCTTGTGCTGACACGTCGCGAGCTAATGGACGAATGGCTACCTGTCCGGGTGAAATATTAGCGTGTTAGTTGTGTGGAGTGACCAGGGTGTTCCTGACGTATCTAAGTTAAGATTATCACTATTGAAAAAATGCTCAAATTATAGGACGTAATTATGTACAGACGCCAGCACATCAACCTACTACAATCTGTCAAATTTCTTTAATAGATTTTCAACTTTATCGCTAAAGCATTAGGTTCAAGGTTGATTGGGAAAATTTTTCGGGTGTTTCGGGTCTGTACTTTCCTCCTCCAAGTAGGAGGACACAAGCCAGAGACGGGAAAATATGGAGAAATTTGGGGGACGCCTACGCCGCAGAGGTGACATCATAAATTAATTCCACGTGCAAGCAAAAAAATTAATTAATCCTAAGATAATATTTCAACATGCTTTTAAAGAATAATACAATTATAAAATATTAATTTAATCCAAATAATAAACGATAATACTAAATGATAATGAAATGTGCAATATGTAACTATATATGAAGCGGAATGTGTTGTATAAAAGGCTTTTTTTATTTTAATTATAATTATGTATTTTAAAACAACCCCAAGGTAAGGAAGCGCTCACAGCTAATCCATTATAATTATCTATGATCGGCTCCGGGCCGGATCTGTGCCGGCTCCGTACCGTATCCGACACGGTACGGAGCGCCGGCACAAACAAAAAAATTCCTAATAAGTTTTTGGTTGCAATGGAATTTGAACCGTGTTAAGTATGATATTCAGTTTGTTGTTCCTTAACTAGAAAATTATCTCAAATTCTTAATTCAAATATAAATCATGAAGCAGAGCGATGGCGATAAGCAAGCGACTAAAACTGCTGAAGACATAACTCCAACGCTATTAAAACATCGTCAACCCGTTACCGTCAACCATCAACCGACACTACCACACGAAAACCATAAAACGTACAACAATCATTTAGGTAAGTACTATAAAAATCGACCATTAACAATACCCTCCCCGTTTCCCTCCTTCACCCCTTTTGTGGCCAATTCTTTACACTAGCCGTAACAGAAAGAAACCCCATTCCCTTCATCCAGTGTATGAGATTGGAAACCATTGTGTTGCATACAGCTCTTTAAACGGAACAGGCTATTTCATTCGTGACTTCAAGAAATATTGCTTGGGTATACCGGTAGAGTTATTTAGTTTTACCTGGTTCTAGGGTTCAGTAGATTGATGTTAAAAACGGGAGTTTATAGTTTTCTGGGAGTTATGTTCGGTAGTTAAACCGCAAAGGTAGTGTTACCATCTAACAGTGTGTTGTCTTGGTTAACGATTTCCCTTTTGCAGTAAAACGCTCTCTAGGGAAACACACACCAATTGCATTTCATAAATAATGTTTCAGTGTCTTCATTCGACGGTACATTGCGAACGCTATGTAGCGGCCAATGATGTCGTTGGAAACCCAAGCTTAATGTAGAACTATCACATTGGTACTTAAAGCAATAAATCTGTAATGTAGTGCATGTAATGCTACTTAATATTATAGACACGAAAGTTTTGAGGATGGATGGATGTTTGTTACCTTTCACGCAAAAACTACTGACCGGATTTTAATGAAACTTTACAGTAATATAGATTAAACATCAGAATAACACATAGGATACTTTTTATCCCGATATTCCCACGGGATCTACACGTATGTGGGAGACCCACAGGGCGCTGCTAGTCTTAAATAAATAAACATTTTATGACATGCAAGTGACATTCAACCTAAAGATGAGTTGATGACTATACGAGTAACTACTATTCATCGAGCCAATCATCATTAGAAGGCCTTGTTCTACCCTTTGTTGAATATCGTATAGGCCGCCTCTCTTTTATGCCATGCTTCTCTGGTCTGTACGAACCAGCCCACAGCACAATCAGCGTATACTGTTCCCACTGCTGGGACACAAACCTCCTCTCTATGACAGAGAGTGGGCCATAATCCACCACGCGAGCCCATTGTGGTTTAGTGGATCATCAAGCTATATTACGGGTTAAATCATCTCTGCAAAAATTCAACCAAATTGGTTTCTCGTTAACAATAAACTTATGAAACTTAGCATACTTACAGATTACAAGATAAATACCTAGTTACGTACCTATTCGAGTTCTCAAAGTTCGTGTAGTTAGCATAAGGCCGCGGTTTCCTCGCCGCGGTTGGCAGCGGACGCGTCGGTGGCGTAACTTTATTATTTACTTTATAAGCTCAGGTGCCGAAGCTAACAGTTTGTTCTGTACTGTTTTTCTTGTTAAGTTAGGTTTATTTGTTATTAGGAAAACCTTTTTTGGCTTTATCTTTTGTACTTATACAATAGGTTGAATGTCGATGGCTATAAGAGTAGGCGAAGACCAAAGAAACGATGGATGGACTGTGTGAATGATGTTAGATGGTAGGTGACTGTCAAGATGACGACTAAGAGCAGTGTGGAAGACAAAGACATGTTGCGCCGACACCAAATAAATTGGGATAAGGACAGGAGAATGATGATGTAGGTACAGACGCCAGCACCAAGCTACTACAATCTGTCAAATTTCTTTAATAGATTTTCAACTTTATCGCTAAAGCGTACCTAAGGTTCAAAGTTGATTGGGAAAATTTTACAGTTTCGGGTAGCTAAAATAGATTTTACGGAAATCGCAGATTGGGAAGTGTGTTTTATAAGATGTAAAAAAAATTATATAGTTTTGATTTTCATGGGTTGCAGGGAAAAACTGTCTGAAAAACATGTTTTCGAGATTTTCTGTTGAAAGATTAGGTATAATGTCAAAAAATGCGGACGAGTACTTCGACGCCTAAGAGCGGTTTCGCACTAATTCCGATCCGAATCCGAGAAATGCCGGTCCGAAGTGACCATAGTCCTATTTGTATGTGGGGTTGCGCACGAGATCCAAACTCTATCTGTCAGAATTTAGAACATTCCCAATTCGGCTTGAAGTCGCATCTTTAATTCGGATTCAGATCGGATCTAATGCGAAACCGCTCTAAGTGCCCTTTAGTTTTTGTATTTATGTGTATAGTTAGTTAGTCATTTAATTTATTACCTAGTGTGTTAAATATTGTAAAAGTTATGTAAGTAAATAGATTAATAATTAGGCCTAATTAGGTTATTATACATTGTTTTTTTAGGTTAAATATTCTATTGTTTTTAACAAAACCAGTAGTGAAATACTTTTAATAAGTATATTAAAGCGTATTCTTAAAACAAATCACATACCAGCCATAACCAAACGCGATGAAATGCCTTCAAAGCATTTCCAGGGACAAATAGCGCGCTATAAAAATCAACAACGGAAATTAGCATCGTCTAGAAGTCGTTAAAGTTAGTGCTCATGGCGGCAGTTAAACTAACCAAGCTAACAGAACGATTGTCGGGCATAAAAAGACACGATAGAATAGAAGACTATTCTAGTTTCAAGAATAAATAATTCTATTATATTCTATAAAATAGGAACAGCGCCCTAATTGCGTAACATACTTTCAATCGCAATCTGAATCATTTCGAAAGATGTTGCCTATCCATCACACTAATATTATAACGGCGAAAGTTTGTGTGTGTGTTTATATGTTTGTTACTTCTTCACACTCAAACGACTGGACCAATTTTGATAAAATGTTGTATGGAGGTAGCTGACACCCTGGATTAACATAATTATAGGCTACTTTTTATCTCGATATTCCCACGGGATCGAAACTTATGCAGGGCGCAGCTAGTTGCTTCATATGTTCGAAAAATTTGTTTGCTCAACACCGTAAATAACGCAATGAATGCTGTTGAACTGTCAAAATGAAAGCCTTTGCTACTGTCAGTGTGTTACGTAATTACCCCGCAGTTTCCTGAAACGTTAGTTAAATAGACATACGCCTAACATACTCGTAAGTCTTATAGACTAATCATTAGTATAGCTATGAAACTGCGATCACAAGTAAGACTGAAGCTGTGGCGAGACAGTGCTTCCTTACCTAAACCATTCGTTCCACATACATAACATAGTCAGCCTATTATGTTCCCACTGCTGGGACACAGACCTCGTCTCGGGGAGAGGGAGTGGGCCGTAATCCACCACGTGGGCCCATTGCGGGTTGGCAGATGTCATATGTCTGGTTCTAGGACATGCCGGTTTCCTCACGATGTTTTCCTTCACCGTTTTGAGAGCAGTGGTGATGAAATAATTTACACAAAGTAAAGCGCCTGTCTGGATTCGAACCTACGACCTACATCTCGTAAGTCGCGGCCGTTACCACTGGGCCACCACTGCTCTCCTGCGTCCTTAATTTCTCGGAAATGCATTACCTCGAGGATATGGTTTCAACAAGATGGCGCCACATGCCATGCTGCTAGGGTGTCTATAAACCTGCTGAAAGAAATCTTCCCGGGAAAACTCATTTCGAAAAGGGGGGATATTGAATGGCCTCCACGCAGTCCTGATGTAACTCCATGTGATTTTTTTCTATGGGGCTACCTTAAATCGGTGGACTACGAGAATAATCCGAGAGATTTGGAGCAGCTCAAAAGGAACATTATTCTGGAAATTAACAATATACCGAGAATAACGTTTCGCCGAATTTTCCAAAATCTGCGACTTCGGTTTCAAGACTGCCAAGCAGCCGAGGGATGTCATTTTATTTTTAAGACGTAAAAATTCCAAGATTACTATTTCTTATAAGTAGTAATACTAATAAAAAAATTTGTATGTTACAAAGTTTTTTTTTAATGTCATTTTCAAACCGCCAACACCCTTATGGCCCACCCTGTACAAAAGGCCTAATTGTTCTTACAATTAACGACCTAAAACTTTTCTTTTTCTTTACAAAAAAAGAAACTCGGACTACTCCATGTAAGTAAGTACAAACTAATAATAGGCGATGACAGTAGTTGAAGTAGTTGGAAAAGTTTTTGTGAACTACGCTATTAAGTGTTGGGAGAAGAAATAAACTTTGTAAGACAGAACCGATCTGTAGAACTTATGCTTTGACCTTTAACTAGACGTTTAGGTTAAGTGACCATGATAAGAGAAAGATTTCAGGACAATTTAAGTAGGTACTATCATCATCTACCTAGCTTTTTCTCAACTATGTTGGGGTCAGCTTCCAGTAAAACAAGATGCAACTGTATACCAGTATTTTACATGGAGCGACTGCCTATCTGACATCCACACAACCGATGGATGGTGTCGACTGAAATTTAATTTGATAAATGAGCTGTTTTTTTTCCATTAATAAAATTTAATTTTATTCGAGAACATCCATGGGTTTCTTACTAAACTTCAACTATATCCGACGATCCTGCATACTTATGTCATTTGTTGACTGTACATATGCATTTAGTAAAAAGTATTTATTTTGTGTATATTTTTTTATTTCATGTTGTGTACACAGACAGTTCAAAATAGGAAAACTCTTTAATTGTTTCTCTCTAATTAATTAATTACGCAGGAAATATAATTGGAGCTCATTAAAATTTTGTAACAACATGTTTATAGTTAGACCTTTTTGTTGTTTTAATTTTTAACCATTAATATTATTTAATGTTACACAAGAAATCTTCTAACCAGTAGCTTGCGTAACGTTAGATTTTAATTCATAATCAAATCCAAGAATAATAGCTATTTGAATAACGTAGTAACTAACAGAGATTTTTATTATTTACTTATTTCAGCAATATATATAAAGAAGATCACCCATATTCTTATTCGAATTTACGTCGTAGCCCGCCGGCCGCCATTTTTGTTTGATATTAGTATTGCAAAAAACTGTGTGGGTGTAGATAAAGTCTTGTATTCAACTGTGCATAATTAGGTATTAAAACACTCATGTGATACCACACGAGGCGAACCCCTTATTTTGCAACAGTTGCATAACTATTTTAATCCTGTAGGTATCCTATAAATTTCCAAACTGCAGAAAACTCCCTTTATACTAGTCTTGACTACCTGAGAACCAGATTGCTACTAGTTTTCAAGTTGAAGCACCTCTTGTTGGCACTGAACACTCCACAGGATATTGGATTTGAACCTCGAATGTCTGCAAGCATTTAAGGCGTCTGTGCTCAAGTGGATTTAAATGTATGTAATCTTTGAATTTTTGGTTGTAAGGAAACCTTATCTAAAGTTGCCTGTTTAAGATGTAAATTTTCGATGAGTCTTTTGTTTTTTTTTGTAATGTTTCTATGAGTGTTTTCAGTTTATTTTGTGATATTCCTATTCCAGTCCAAATAAATACTTTTTCTTTCTTTCTTTTTTTTTAAATGTTAGACTAGAACTGATTCTGCTAGCAGCGCGTAAATATTTTTTTTTCAGCGACGAATCCATACAAGTATATTTAATTCCACCAGTAAATGTCTCCCCTTTGTGGTCATCGTTAGCCTAGAAGACAGATGTCTAAATGCCGTTTTTAGAAATTTTCACAAGAACAATTAAAAGCAAGGCACCTGTTACATACCACTGGCGAAATGTGAGTGTACAGACGCTAGCACATCAAGCTACCCGAAACTGTCAAATTTTCCCAATCAACCTTGAACCTTATGCCGTAGCGATAAAGTTTGAAAATCTGTTAAAGAAGTTTCACAGATTATAGTAGCTTGATGTGCTGGCGTCTGTACTATATGTGCACCTCTGCCTAACCCTTCGGGAAATAGAGGTGCAATGTTATGTTATATTAGTGTTAAATTAGTAGCTGCGCCCCGCGGTTTCACCCGCATAAGTCTCGATCCCGAGGAAATATCGGGATAAAAAGGAGCCCATGTGTTAATCCAGGGTATCGGATACCTCCATACCAAATTTTATCAAAATTGGTCCAGCTGTTTGTGCGTGAAGAAGTAACACACTCACAAACTTTCGCCTTTATAATATTAGTGTGAAAACAAATTCCGGTGTTTTTTTAACGTTTTACTTATATGATCATCATCATTTCTGCCGAAAAACGACCACTGCTGGACATAGACCTCCACCAAGTTTATACAAACAAACGTTTCGTATGGCTTCTTACTACCGCTGAATTAAAAGTTAAAGTCGATAAAGTTGCCATATCTAAATGACCTTTGATCGGTATGAAAATACCACGATAAGCAGCCTTTTGTGAACGCTGTGTACTAGCAGAGAAAGTGCCATTAGGAGTAAACTGCTACATTAAACCTACGCAAACGCAAAAAAAAATGAAAACTTCAGCAAAAATTTGGGAATATCCTAATCATTCCACATGAATGGTTACCCTATTATCCGTGCAAAGTTCAAACGTCAGTCGTTGCAAGGATATCGAATATTGTCACGGCTCCAGCACAAATACGTTCCATTTTACGGCATATAATGACGTCAGCTATCCGTTTTATGTAGAGAATAAAAGATTTTCTTGGACTTCAGTATTCTGTTGGGATAGTATGGAACATATTGTGTGTTTCTCGCTGGTATATCGATGCACAACCTGTTACAATGGATTCAGTATATCAATCTTGAACCGACAATCGTCGATTATTAAAAAAAAATATACTGTTTCTTACATTTTTACCGTGTACGTATTGCACTTTTGTAGGAAACAGCTGTTTTTTTTTTCATAGTATCCATAGTAAGAAAGAAAGAAAAAAGTTTATTTGGACACAGTTCGTGAAACACAAAAAACAGAATAAAAAAATAAGAAAAAAAAAGGTTTCAGTCATCAATAGTGTGTGCCTCACGGCTGCGCCAAAAAAGGCTCATTTCAGCATTAATGCCAGACAGATGCTGTCTGACGCTGGTTTTCAAATGAACCTTTAGTACAGCTCGATTCAAAGTTTATGGCGGCTCTGAAGTGCGCTACCGCTGCGCAGTACCTCACCCCTCACCCCCGCTGACACGTGAATTTGTTACTGCGCAGCGACTCGCCTCATGTTCCGAGACGGCATAAAAAAGTTAGAATCTAGCTGTAACAGGTTGTGCGTCGATGTCCTTGCTACCCTGTTTGTAAACTCATATCATAAGAAAATATGCACCAATAATGTTAACAAGTTAACTAAGAAACTACAGATTAGTTTTTGGACAACCTACTCTATTTATTTTTTTATTCGGTAAAAGAAACGTTTACACAAATATCAGGTCCGTCCAATCTAATTGGTATCGTCTGAGCTTCATAGTATAAACTTATTTAAGTACAGACCAGACTAGCACATCAAGCTTATACAATCTGTCAAATTTCTTTAATAGATTTTCAACCTTATTGCTAAAGCACAAGGTTCAAAGTTGATTGGGAAAATTTGACAGTTTTGGGTAGCTTTATATGCTGGCGTCTGTACTTAATTGTATTGTTTGCATTGAATCTCCACCTCACTTGAATTAAGTGACTATGTTGTCGATGTAATAAAAGCAAGGTAACCAATAAGCCCACGTTCGCTCAGAAGTAAAAATATCGCGGCGGGATTTGATCGCGCACTGGATTTTCGACTCCCGGTGTTGAGGCGAGCGTTTAGAATCCAACACAGTGCATCCCTGCGCGTCGAAAAAACACACTGTTGAATTTTCAACTCTCGGCGTGAAGCAGTGCGTTGAAAATCCAGTGCGCAATACCTTGGCTAAGGGTCAGCGCAGACCGACGTAATGGTGGCAAAGAGCGGTACCACGCGCCTCTCGATTACACAAATAGCATCCGTATGCTAATGTATGTAAATAAAATCGATTTTCAGTTATTATGGAATTACTCGCTTCGCCTCCACGCGTCGGTCTGTGCTCTAAAGCATTGGTTTCCCAGGAAAGAGGTTCAGTCATATTAATAACGGCCTTCATGAAATCTATCATTTACGTAGTACTCGACATTACGTCAAACACTTTTACACGTCAAACATATTTTTTAAACTAGATGAGGTCGGCGTTTTGTATCTGACTACTCTGAGAAGAAAGGCCGCAATAAACTTAGAGGCAAACCGTGCAAAGCAGGGGCGGGTCGCTAGTCTAACAACTTTATATTCGTACCGCACAGTCGCAAGTCTCTCTGATAGTCTGATATATGATGCACTGTTTCAATAAAACGATCGCCCGAGACAATGGCGTTGGCGAGACATTACTCGTCGGATCCAATTAGGTGCAGACTTCAGGAGCATGTGCTTTTTAGTGTTAAGTTGAGCTGAGCTTTTAGTCTTGTGATTTTAGTTTACGACTCACTCCCGGCCACCGTAGGCGCGAGCCTGCGGACGGAGAGTAATGGGTAGCTCTCCGTCCGATCAGGACCAGGCCCGTGCCGGACGGCGCGTATGTGTTCCACGCGCGCCTCAAAGAGATGTCAGCATAAAGGAAGGGGCCCGCAAGGGCCGAAGCCTGCCAGGGTAGCGGGATCGTCCGAAAGGGTTACCGCTGCCCCGGAACATAAAGGGCTAAGGAAGGAACACGGGTGGGTTTTAGTCAGTAAGAGTCTGACACTCCCTTCCGCTCCACCCAGAGCGGGAGGAGTCATAAGATGATTTCCCATCGAAAAAAAAAACACACTGCTTGCTATGTATAAGTGACAGAAAGTTAACTCTAACAATACTTTTCGCATAAGTATTGTCTGTGGCTTGAGCAAACCTTTCAACGTACAGCAACTAATAAAACTGCTCACCTTTCATGAAAACCTCTGCAACCCCAGCCACGCACTTCGTTAATTGCCCATGCTTGAGATAAGACTGAATAAATAATAGCAAAATAAGCCAGTTGAAGAACAACAAGGAACATGCCGCTAATGAGCTCTTCCTAAGAGGGGTGATAGGGAAAAGTATTGCAGACCCTTTCTTTACTGTTGTGGTGCTAATTGAAAAGCTGTTGGACTATAAATAACTTGGAGGAGGGCCTTTTTTTTTCAAGAATGTATGGTAATTGCACTGAAGCCGTATTTATTTATACTTTATAGTCTATCTACTTTACATCGCACGATGTTCATGTTAGTTTAACTTTTTTTTATATTATGTGGAAAATGTTGTTGGTTATACATTTATAATACCATTTTAGTTTTAAGTTCTTAACCATATTGTAATGTGTAACCGTTTATTTTCCCAAATAAAATAAAATAAAACGCGAATATGTGAACAATCTAAGCTTATTCTGTTTTTTTTTAAGTTTTAATGTCTATAATATTTACATATCCCCTTACTAATAAACGTTGTGTAGCGTCTGTATAGTTACACAACGCTTTGTCTTCTTCTTTCGAAAGTCAAATTACTGATGACTGAAAGAGAGAAATCTATGTATAACTATTCATCTGATATAAAACGTTTATTGGTAAGCGGAATAATATATAAGCTAACAGATTTAAAATAATACGTATGTAAAAAAGGGGAAAAGTATCATATACCAAAAAAATCGTCCGCACCGCTGTCAACAGGAAAAGTCTCTAAAGGCTTGCAGCATTGCCGCGTTGTATGCGATGCTCATTCTCTGGCCAAAAAATAGACAAACATTTTTATTCGTAGGGATTTTTTAACAAACGCCAAAGAATAAGTTTAGTTATCCACGTTTACTGCCGGTGAGGGTAATAACAAATAAAAAATATGAAGAAATCAAACATTTCTTAAAGACATAGGTAGGTTCGTATTATATCTTAGCAGACTTGAATACATAGAATTTGATGTGTAGCAAAGTCTTGTGACATTGGTCGGTGTACCAACGTCAACAAATCAACACAGCTAACCTAAAATGTAGTAGCGAGTTTACTAATTGGAGAAATGATCAGGGCTTTCAGATTGCAGTGTATCATTTATAGCAATATTACTTGGTTATTAAAGGTAAATGCAGTTATATATATTATTTCTTTTAATATTTGCTACTTGCAAAGATATCCAGCTAAAATTTCGAGAGGTGAGGGGAGAGGCTGTAATCCACCACGCGGACCCAGTGCGGGTCGGTAGATGACTTCGAATTTTTTATTCTAGGACATGCCAGTTCTAACGAAGATCTAGATTTTGGTAAAATATAAATGTTCTAAGCTGTTACCGAGATGCAATATTGCAAAAGCAAAGAAAATTAAGAGGACAAGAAAATAATTAGCTATCTTCTCTCCAGTGCAATAGAAAGAAATGAGCTTGTCTCCTTAGCTAGGGGTCTTAGGGCGCCATTTTCTTTCTGCAATTTCCTCACCTAGCTTATAAGACTCGGTAATTAATCTTTTAAGCCATATTGCGAACTGTATCATCAAGTTAATTATCTTCTATAGGGAAGGCGTCTTAGATTCATGGCTTTGCTTCAAGCCTTTTAAAGGATAAGCCTTTCAAAGGATATTTTTGCTTTAGGGGGTCGGATCGAAAGGCTAAGTTGATTATTTTGTTCTTAGGCTGTGAATAAAACGATTCAATCTAGGTTAAAGTTATCTTATCTTATCGTTACTTCAATTGGATATTTATTTCATCATAATCAGCCTATAACGTTCCCACTGCTGGGACACAGGCCTCCTCTCGGTGAGAGGGAGTGGGCCATAATCCAATAGCTGATAATTATTTAGTGAATAAATAGAAGGTACCATACATCCGATACCAATGTCACTAAACGCTGTTAGTTTAATAACTCACGCAGGCAGATGATAGACAGACAGGTGACATTACAAAAAAAAATACTCGGGACATTTTAAATAATGCCCCGCCAGCACTTGAAGTACTGTAAACAGTCCATCAATGTGTTTATCATGACATTAAATGTCTGTTGAAATTGGGCCTGAATTTCTTGCCTATAAAGAACATGGCCAGTTTTTATAAGGACGTCGGCATAGTTATCAACTTTAAAGTACAAGAATGATTTTTGGTGTTTTATATTCGTGAATATTGGCCTATTAAATTGCTATAAATAAAAAACTCTGAGAACTTGTCATCACAACATACTAGACAAAAAACAATTTCATTAAATCTTTTAATCAAAACGCTAGCAATAAGGTATATACTTATATAGATTATAATTTCGCTATTAAAAAACTTAAAGACGCTTTAAAGTAGCGAACAGTTGTGAATTATTACGTATAACTGATATGGTATGGTTGGTGATTATTAAGCATTTAAACAAAGTAATGGCCACCTAAATGAAGGATTTTAAACTGTGTATTGATTTACATTTATTAAACTGGGTAATAGTCTCAAAAAATGTGACAATAATAACAAACATAACATCGCGCCTGTATTCCCCGAAGGCATGGGCAGAGGTGTACCTATAGTACACCCACATTTCACCAGTTATGTTTAAGTCCCATGTATTAGGGGGACAAATCCAGACTCCGGGCTCCTACTGAGAAATTCCTGATGAATAACCCCAATATCACTTTGCTCGACCTGGGAATCGAACTCAGGACAGTAAACCAACGAGGCAGTCATAATAACAATATTAACAAAGCATATTCAAAACTAATATTTTTCTTTAAAGTACATTTTTACAGGGTGCCCTTATATTTTTTTAAATAGTTCAATTAACAATAAACAAGGGAAGCACAAAATAAAACAAAAGAGTTAAAAAAAATATGTATTTATTAAATAAAAATATTTTGCTATATTATAATTATTATATCTTAAATGCCTACCTAGGTAACATACATTACAGCAATGCAGCAATAGTGTTAATAAAGAGACCGAGGGAGGTCAATCAACCAGCTTTGATAAAACAGAGCATTTTTATTTCACAAATACACTAACCTGGATAAAGTGTAAGTATAGGGCTTTTTTTTTGGATGGGAAATCATCTAATGACTCCTCCCGCTCTAGGTGGAGCGGAAGGGAGTGTCAGACTCTTACTGACTAAAACCCACCCGTATTCCTTCCTTAGCCCTTTATGTTCCGGGGCAGCGGTAACCCTTTCGGACGATCCCGCTATAAGTATAGGGCTTCAGTAATTACATAAATAACAAATGTAACAATCTGTTTCTGCATTGTTGAAATATACAGTGAACAGATGTGATTGAAGCTGGCTTATAATTAGGTAATGATATCGTATTACTATCCCATTGAAGTGGCCCTCTTTGAACAGGCGGCAATGGTGATGGCTCTGGTGGGCTAACAACTTGAACATTAGGGGCTGCTGCATCATTGTTCAAAGCCAATTCCTGCATGTCTCGTGATGAGTCATGCACTGCCTGTCTATTTGCTCGCATCCAACACACATGGCAAACATAGTTGTTTCTTGAGGGCTGAAAGTAAACCAGTTAGAATAAACACAGATAAATGCTTATGTTTATATAATTTTTAGTAACAAGATTATCTTTTGTATACATCTCTTTATGTTTTCAAGTATTATGTTATTGTTACACATGCCTTCTTTAGGCAAGTATATGTTAAAGATGGAAAATATATAAAACGCAGATATTACAATCACAGAAACATAGTATGAAAACTCCTTTTTTTATAGATTAATACAACTAGGTATTTATAATAATGAAAAACAAAATGCTTATCACATAATTAGTATTTTGTGATAAGGACAGCCAGCAATGGACACTCCATACTGACAGTACGGTGTCTTATTTTCCTCACAGATTTGCCACAACCAAGGCAAACCATGTTATTCCCCAGTAGTCTCTCGTGTTCACCAGCTTCGGTATTTAATAATAATAAGCATGGATGCCAAATAAATGTATCCATAGGCAACTGAAAATAAGATACACTGTAAGTTAATTTCGCATACCAGAATTATATAAAAACATTGAGGTCATAATATGTACTTACATAAATTACCTCAATGTATAAAAATAAATCAGAAGTTTTTTCTAGTCCAACTTCTTACCTGGGTTTGAGCATTGGTTATCCAACGCGAAAGTCTTGTTTGATGGTGTGCAGAAAGCGAGGTTATGAGATGCCTCTGCAACCTTTGCATGGCTATTCCCACAGAGTACACTATAATATACTGAAAGCTATTCCGCAGTTGATGCACCTCATATTGATCCACAAAACAAATCCAAAACGCAATGCAAATCAGAGTCCAGTGTTAATAGCAAGGTAATCGAGTGGTAGACGGTATCAGTCCGTAGAAATAAGCAGGGGTAAAAAATATTAGAAAATAATCGCAGAAACAAACACAATAAATACGCAATGAAGAATCTGCAATAACATTACATTGACATAGACAATGACACATTGTCAAACAAGTAAACGCGTTCCGTTTTAAGTTTTTTTTTGTGTGAAATATAAAAAAAAACTATCTTACGCATCAACATTATGGAAAGATAAGTTTATTAAATGCGACAAATACCGATGAAGCCAGTTTTGTATGAATAAAATGTTCCTAATAAAAACATTTTGTCGTCCATATCACATATCTACAAGTAGTATGCATGGTGTGGAACGCCCATTATTATATTTATCTTTCTCTATGGTCCATTATGGCAGACGTTGACAAATGATACTTTGAATTCATCTTTCATTACTAATTATTTTGAAATAAAAACTGACGAGTCCAGAGAGGTTAAAAACTACGAATCAATTCATTTTTCTATTTTTAATATCCAATATTATTTACTATGTATGTGTAAATGGAATGTACTTTTTTGTCCATATCATTTTCGCCGGCTAACCACTCGGGCTCAGCGGTGCTATTCTGTAAAAAATATCACCGTAAGAACTATGTCATTCCATTAATGTGTCATTCCACCTGATGCTAGGGATTGACACTATTGACAGCTCACTTTAAGCTCACTTCACCTTACTTTTCACGGTGAGATTTTTACAGAATAAGATTATAGGTAAGAAACTCATAGACCGTGTAGGTATGTTATAAAAAATACTGAGTTTGCTTTGCTCATATCTTTCCTTATGCAATTAAGAACAATGAAAACAGCTTTCCAATCAATCGATAATTGAAACTTTATAACACTTAACTAACAACAGCGATCGATACAAACAAGTTAAATTCAACAAAGTTAGCCTTTAATCGGTCGCCTCGAATCAGCGGTTACGGGTTAAATTACAGCTGCTGAGTTACTGCGTTCCTGCGTGAAGGTTTAACTTTAGCATTCGAGGGATAGTTGTCAATGCGGTTAGGGAGAAATCTGTGACCGTTTTGCGGTTGATCGTCGTGTCGTTAAAGTCGGTTACAGTTTGAAATTGAATTTGTAGTCGGTGGATTTGACTGTCAAATTACGCGGCTGAATTTGGGGAATGGAATCCTCGTGTTTATGGTGGTTGACATTTGTGTGGTGTAGTTTCGTGACGTGACAGCAGTGGTGACTGGTGATGTGTAGCTAATCAATAGGGATGATGACTAATATTAGAAATGTTCGAACAAATAATGTAATTTAAAAGTAGGTATAGTAAAATGTGAAACTAGGAAAATTCTTTAAATCGATGGAAATATGGGCCAACTGAAGTGGGAGTGGGTTGGCCTTGTTTGTCGTAGGAGCGATGGTCGGTGGAGCAGACGAGTCCTGGAGTGGAGACCGCGTATCGGCGAGCGTAGCGTGAGACGTCTCCCAGCTAGTTGGACTGACCACCTTAACCCTAAAAAAGTGGCTGGGACTGACTGGATGCGGAAGACGGAGGACAGGGTGTTGTGACGCAGCCTAGGAGAAGCCTATGTCCAGCAGTGGGCTGCGATAATCTGACTTGATTGATTCATGGGGAAACTACAAACATTAAAAGTTTTTGGAAGGGATTTGCCCGTTCTCGTCGATAATCCTTCTGCGATATAGTCTTTATCTAGCAGTTATTTTAAAACGCATTTACCTTGGCAATTTTAAGCTTCTACACTTTTTAGGGTTCCATACCAAAATGGTAAAAGGAACCCTTATGGTGCGACTTTGTCTGTCTGTCCGTCTGTCACAGCTGGATATCTCAAGTCAAGAACTACAATGCAAACAACTTGAAACTTGGAATAGTTTTAGATGACGTTTGACCAACTATTTTGTAAATAAGAAAGAAATAAAAATATATATTGCCCAGCAGTGGGATGATGCAGGCTCATCAGCCTAGCCTTTTCCCAACTATGTTGGGGTCGGCTTCCAGTCTAACCGGATGCAGCTGAATACCAGTATTTTACATGGAGCGACTGCCTATCTGACCTCCACAACCCAGTTACTGGGTAATACGATACCCCTTGGTAAGACTGGTTGTCTGACTTTCGGGCTTCTGACTACCCGTAACGACTGTCAAAGACCCACGAATGACAGCCGGGACCAACGGCTTAACGTGCTTTCCGAGGCACGGAGGGGTCTCGGTATGTAAAGATGATGATGCAGGCTAACAGTAATATTTTTTGCAACAGTGACTAAAAGGGGGTCTGAAAAATTCGAAGTTATTGCTGGGCAAAGGCCTCCCCCATATTCCTCCGCCTTTCTTTGAGCTGTTCCTTCACGGTCCAATCGGTTAGGAACGAGTCCAAGTATACGTATAACAAAAAAATTTTTTTTTTCATTTTGTCTCTGCCTGTCTGTCTGTTTGTTCAGGCTAATCTCCGAAACGGCTGTACTGATTTTGACAGGACTTTCACTGGCAGATAGCTGATGGTATAAGGCGTAACTTATGCTACTGTTATTTTAGAAAAAAATATGAAATAGAATTTCTTGGAATAAGGGTTCCACGCAAAAAAAAATTGTTCAATTTGTTTTTCGACATGCAAACGAACGAAGTCGCGGACACAGCTAGTTCAATGATATTAAATGTATATGATATAACTGTCGTACATATAATCGCACATATACATTATTAATATAATGCACGTTGTTGATAAAGGTACCTCTTTTATTTTGTAAACAGGAGTCAAGGGCTTAACCTGGAAACCAGCGCTTATCAACCCGCTACCTGAGCATAATGCTAACGCTTGAACCTTTTGCTTACTTATTACGACTAGCTGTACTACTGGAGACAATAAACTCAAAATCAAAATCAAAATATTTTTATTTCACATAAACCAACATGGGCACTTATGAAACGTCAGAAGCTAGGTGTACGGTTCCAATTGGTCGTTTCCTATGGAGAAGAACCGGCAAGAAACTCCATGGTTACTCTTTTAAAAATAATTGGCTTTTACAATGTTTTCGAGTTACAGTAGGTATGGGAGGACAGCGTAGGCCTGTCAACAAGTACCAGGTACTTGATAAAAATAAAAAATGGTCTACAGATCTAGTCTACAAGGCTTACAAAGTCCTCACATTTACAAAATAAGGATGTATCAAAAGGATAAACAAAATATAAAAATCTACTAAAACCAAGAGATATGATTGCCATTTCAATAAGAAAGAGGTGAAAAATTAAAATTGTCTGTATATACTATATTATATAACTATAACTATATTATTCTATTCTAATACAAGAAAAAATGAAACAATATTCCCTTGAGTACACTTATAATCAGTATCTTTCGTAATTTGCGCGTATCCATGAGGATTTCAGCATGAAATTGCTTTTTTTTTCCTCCCACTCTTATTTTGCCAACTTATTAATAATCACTAACTTTCTCCCATACCTCAACGTTCGTATCGAAATATTAACAGCTACTCCATACAAAAATCAGCACATTTTCGTTCATTCATTACACAAGAGATCTTCAATTCGTCTTCATTAGCGCCCTTCACACAACGCATTAGTTCTAATGCCCTAGTGGTCGTGAGTGCCTTTTTAGGTCGTGGTTCAGGTTCAATTTTCGGGTGGAACAAAATAATGTTAGGGGACCGATTTTTAGAGTGTGTAGCGGTATCTACAACTCCACATGCGAACAATGCCTCATACTGACGTCACGCAAAATCCTGCATCTCGCAAGCAGAATTTACCGCGCAAGTATCATAAATATACAACGGCCCGACATGAATCATTGGGCAGTTGCCCGCCAGACACAACACCCGTCTGGTCGGAGGATCCCTTTTCTATGGAGGATGAGTGAACTTTACAACCTGTCCCTCATACCTCTATAAGTTTGAATTTGTGCTTATTGTTCAGACCGATGGATGCGGGAAGCCAGAACCGGTCGAAGTGGGGGTGCTTGGCGGAGGCCTATGTCCAGCAGTGGACGTCTTTCTCGGCAGAAATGATGATGATGATAGGTACAGAACACATGCGTCTTTCCCATAGGAGTGGGGTTACGTATTTCATAGTAGTCTTTGCAAAAAAAGTACCGACTTTTTTTGCTTTTTTTACCTGAATGCACGCATTTCATACAAAATCGTCTCTAAGCGCACACGTTCTTATATTTTCCGGACGGAAATAATATTCCTGATCAGGAAACCGAATCAGGAAACCGGACGTATGCTGCCGGCCTATGTCTGCAACTGAGTGTGGGTTGTCTAATTAAGTCAATGTGTCGAGCTCCTTAGATCCTCCAATCCATTTTGATTCCTCGCCCTTCAGTTTATGTGTGGTAGTGACGTCATTACATCATGACGTCACTGCCACACATTAACTCCATAATTAGTAATTACAGTAACAAATACATCCACTAATTCACGCAGCGACATGAGTCAAGATTGTAATATGTTAGGCACGAGCTAAAACTAACCTTATGGGGCAGATATTAAGGTTGGTAGTTGAGTGAGGTTTTGTAACGAGAAAATCATGGTATTCGGTCGAACTTGTAATGTGATATACCTATCAATGGTAGTGCTTGTGAAATTGGGATATTATTTTCTGCTATCATTATTTTTTTTTAAACATACACTAGTAATTCAATGCATAACATATTATTTCCTATACTGTGATAATCAAGTAGTCCAGTGAACACTACACAAGTATTTAATAAGTTTAAAATTTCTGTCGGTTTAAAATCAAGTCAATTAAGATGTGGGTACTTACCACCTTTATAATATACGCGCCGCACTATGTAAGTAACATTTTGTTGAAACTCAGATGTGTCTTCTCGACATCCTTGGGTCACTAACGGGATGCAGCAGAATACTAGCGTCAGGTATTGGACCTGGCATATGCTGAACTGGACTCCCATTTGGTGCAACCATGGGTCACACACCACCCAGTAGTGATCGACCGTTATAAATGTCATATGAGGTGTGTATGGGTCAATTTATCTTTTTAATCTTTGTTTCTTTTTCTCGCCTTTTTTATGTTTTTTTAATGCCTGTATTGTGTCTTTTGTTGCACTGAATAAACGTTTTATTTATCTATCCATCTATCTTTGTATTTTCTGGTATACAATAAAGTATACATAAATAAATAATAAATAGATAAACATCGTAATGTTTTTAATTATGGAATCCTATTTTACTGCGGAACCCTAAAATCGGGACAGACTTATAGCGTTATTATGAGCTATAAACTACTATAAATCATGAAAGCTTCAGAGGCAATATCCTGCAAGTCGAGCACGGACAGACGAGAACCAGAGATGGGCCATAAATCTGTCGTTGACGTAAAGCGAGAACAGGCATTGTTAGATCGTCTGGAAGACTTAGAAATAATAATGATAACTTTATTTTCGTCTTCATCATTCATTCATGTACAGTCAACAAAAGAGATAAGTATGCAGGATCGTCGGACATAGTAGATGTTTAGTAAGAAACCGATGGATGTTGTCGACTGAAATTTAATTTGATAAATGAGCTGTTTGTTTTCTATTATATATATTAATAAAATTAAATTTTATTCGAGAACATCCATCGATTTTTTACTAAACTTCAACTATATCCGACGATTTACAGATATAAATGTAAAAAAATTACATGGGGTGACACAATGTGCGATCAGCGTATGTTTTTCGTAAAAGAGTGAGAGAATATAATATATTTATATTAAAAGAATTTAGGTATTACGAATCAGATGATACAATTCATGTTAGAGTCCTTGTACTACATTCTGCCTTAAAGGCATGCACAAATATTATGAGCACTATAGCTATACAAATATAAAAATAAACTAACTTATGAGGTCTAAAACTAAATAAATGTTTAATTATACTAAATTATCGACAAAAATATCAGTTACAGAAATCTAATAATCATTTTGCAAAAAATATTAATACTCAATTATTTATGTTGACTTAAATAAATAATTTATGCATTTTGTAAGGGCAACGATGGCCGTGGTAACGGCCCTGGCTTACGAGTTGTAGGTCGTGGGTTCGAACCCAGGCAGACGTTTTACTTTGAGTAAATAATATCATCACCACTGCTCTCAAAAATGGTGAAGGAAAACATCGTGAGGAAACCGGCATGTCGTAGAACCAAAAATTCGAAGACATGTGACATCTACCGACCCGCACTGGGCCCGCGTGGTGGATTACAGCCGGGATCCCTTCTTTTCGCATAACGTTCTTTTTCCTAATATACTTTGGCATAATTTGTTTTACCATTATAATACTTGGCCATATTTTTTTTGGCATACTGTTTATGTCGGCATAATTATCTTGAAGGCTAATTTGTTTTGGCATAAATTTAATTCGCATAATACTAAACGACGTCAGGGGCACCCCGAGGTTCGGTTTGGTTAGGTTCCTTTAAACCCTGCAGACAGAAATGGAGCCCCGCGCAGCGGAGCTCCGTCGACCTGGCGTCGTTAGAAATAAAACGAGCATGCTAAATTTATGCTTTAGAATCATTATTATGATTAGAGAAATTATGCTTTAAAAAATTATGCGTAAGCTATTATGCGTAAATTAAAGTTATGCGAAAATATAATTAGGAGAAACAAAAGTATGCCAAGTTATATTAGGTCTTAAAATTGTATGCAAATTGATAGGGAACCATTACAGCCCACTCCCTCTCGAAGAGAGGAGGCCTGTGTCCCAGCAGGCGGAACATTTTAGGTTGATTATTCTAAATGTATTTTACCTACAGGGCAAAAACCTCTTACGTTGAGGCATCAACTTAACTTACTAATAAATTAAATTGGAAGTCGTATTAGTACGATTAGCTTACGAAAACATTCATCACATGGACTTTGTTACATTAAACTCCGTGGCTCCGTTGGTCCCGGCTGTCATTCGTAGATCTTTGACAGTCGTTACGGGTAGTCAGAAGCCCGCAATGCTGAGAACTACTCTTAGCAAGGGGTATCGTACTGGGTACAGTAACTGGGTTGTGGAGGTCAGATAGGCAGTCGCTCCATGTAAAATACTAGTACTCAACTGCATCAGGTTAGATTGGAAGCCGACCCTAAAAAAATCAAGTCATTTATTCAAAGGAGACGGGCGAAAGTTCATAGAAAGTTGGGCCTGATGTTACAGTAACAATTACTTCATTATTTTATTTATATACAAATACTATTTAAAAAAAACTAAATTATTTACGACTATTCCATGGCAGAAAGAAACTTCGAAATCCGGTATATGAAACTGAGGTAAGTCGAGTAGGCAAGATAACTGAGTCCGTGGGTCGTTCGTCATTAGCAATAATCGTCAGAATCCTTTATACGTAGCCAAAGTCGTTAATGAATAATAATTATAACAGCGCACGAAAATACAACAGAAAATATCCACTAACGTACTGCCGCAAACTCAAAGCCAACAAACGAAGCAAATGATTTGATTGACGTTTGAGTTTTTGACTACATTGACATGAGTTCCGCTTTGTTGCCTGTATATTAAAACATTGACAATCGATTGTGAAATCGATTTATTTATCTTTACGATTTTTTTTAAACGTTGAAGTGTCACGAGGACACTATTATTTAAACAATATAATATGTTTTTTATTTAAACTTATGTAAAGAATAAAACTGAATCACTTTTTATAGTATTTTAAGTAATTAATTAATTATTCTATTTTTGTAATAATATCGATTAACTGACCTTTTTCATCTGGCAACATTGTTTCAAAGTGAAAATAAGGGAAGTCAGTATTATTTTGATTAAATATTTAATTTCTTATGCCATGATAAAACTGCTTAATATTTTATAATTAACCACAAAAAAACTGAAAAGAAATATTGATAAATATATCATTTGTGTAACGGTAGGCCCAATTTCGCCCGTCTCCTTTGGCTGAGAATCAGCACTTTTGGAACGTCAAAATTACATCATAAACAGTTGACTATGCTATTAACTTAGTTGAAAAAGGCTAGGCAGATGATGACGTCACATAAGACACGTCGTCATCGTCACATTTGACGTCGCCATTTTCATCGCGTAATACGTATACTTGTTTACTAACTGTACTATAGTTAGGTGTTTTCGTAAGTCGACCGTAGGTACAGACCTGCTTGCAACTCTTACTAGGTTTTACACCTTGTACATACTTAATATCTTGTCCATAACTATTTTTATCTTAAATAAGTTTATATTATGAAAAAATGCAAAAAGAAATGCTTTGCAATTGCAAATATATAAAGCATATGAATTACAAAAACAGTTCATATAAATTGTTAATATTGGATGTACCAAACCACAAGTAACCATGAACCAAGAAAACCCGCAAAAAACTTCAATTGCCTGAGTTTTATTTGTACAAGAAGCAATTTAGCTTACTTGGCAACTTTACGAGAAGGTAACATGCATTACTTAGCGTCAAGCTTGTCTTGAGAAACTGTGAAACTTGCTCTGTAAGTAGGACTGCAAGACGGTTTGACAGGAAACCGACCGCGACTTTTGAAAGAGAGTTAATGAAGGCAAGTGGCAGTGGTGGCAAAAGTCGTCGTCTGTTGCCACTTTCTTTTTGCAATGAAGTTCCTCAACGCGCCTTATAAGTACTCTGACTGACATTTTTACGTCACAAAAGTATTACGAAATTACGAAAAGAAGGCTTATTAGTCGATTCGCACGAACTCACTCGCCCGAAAGGGGCGAATCGTCACTTTTATTGAGGTATAAGGAACAGGGTGTAAAGGTCACTCATCCTCCATAAAGAAGGGAGGATCCTCCGACCAGACGGGTGTTGTGTCTGGCGAGCAACTGCCCGATGGTTCATGTCGGGCCGTTGTATATTGATGCTAATTGCGCGGTAAACTGTGCTTGCGAGATGCAGGATTTTGCGTGACGTCAGTATGACGCGTAGTTCGCATGTGGCGTTGTAGATACCGCTACACTTTTAAATCATATTAATTTTTCTATAGACATACACATTTTGTGTCATCACTTCTGTGCCAGTGTCCTTTTTAGGGTTCCGTAGCCAAATGGCAAAAAACGGAACCCTTATGGATTCGTCATGTCTCTCTGTCTGTCTGTCCGTCCGTATGTCTGTCTGTCCGTCCGTATGTCACAGCCACTTTTTTCCGAAACTATAACAACTATACTGTTGAAACCTTCTTCTTTGCCTTCTTAGTAGTCCTCCGTCGAAGTCTTTGAAAAGTAGAGTCTTGAAATGCCAAGCTCAATTCTTTTTTAACTTATAATTTGTAAGCCTGCGTTCTGATTATCCCTGCGTGATCGAATCAGAAATGAGGAGATCCGCAGGAGAACCAAGGTAGCCGACATAGCCCGAAGAATTGCCAAATTGCAGAGCACATTGCTCGCAGAACAGATGGTCGATGGGGCCGAAAGGTTCTGGAGTGGCGACCGCGTACCGGAAAACGTAGCGTTGGAAGGCCTCCCACAAGGTGGACCGACGACCTTGAGAAGGCCGCAGGAACCCGTTGGATGCGAGAAGCACGGAACCGGTCGAAGTGGATTCTTGGGGAGGCCTATGTCCAACAGTGGACGTCTTTCGGCTGAAATGATGATGATGATGATGGAAAATTTGTAAACCTCCTACATTATTTTTTGAACGTCAATACATATTTTACATTTAGTTCGTGCGAACAAACGTATATTTTATTTTATATATTACGTAGGTACTCAGCCGTGACGTCACAACTACCATTAGCGCACACAATAACTATTATTTATTCTGCACCCTAACTCGATGAACTGCGAGGCCTGATTAATGGCTACATAGTTTTTGTTTTACCAGGACCTTACGTTCTGATTTTAGTCCTAAAAGTAATTTAAAGTAAATTAATACTAATGAGTTTAGCTTTAGACCGATGTGATTAATTAAAATTAAGAAAAGTTTTATGGATTATTTTGGATGGCAGTGGATCTAGGCAATCCATGACGTAGATGTAATAAAAAGAGAATGATAACATAGCATCACGACTGTGTTCACAGAGGGGTCATACAGAGGTGTAGCTAAAGTAGGTGTACCTACTGATGAGAATGAACAGAATGATAATTATTTACAATATTTTCACCCGAAAAAGACGAGAGCAGTGGTGCCTCAGTGGAACGGCCCCGACTTACGAGTTGTAGGTCGTGGGTTCGAATCCAGCCAGGGTTACTTTGTGTAATGTAGAGGCTATCTATGAAGCCTCACCTCTTTTATAATGCAGGCCGGTCATAATTGACGGCATCTGCTGTTCGAACATTAAAGCAGACGTCAAAAGGAGATTAGGTTTTGATTGTCAGATAGGAAGTAATGTGCCCAGCTGGGTTAGAACTCACGCCCCAATGAGCCACCACTGCTCTCAATAACAACAAGTAAGACACCAAAAGTGACTTTTCAATGTACAGACGTCAGCACATAAAGCTACACGAAACTGTCAAATTTTCCCAATCAACTTTGAACCTTATACTGTAGCGATAAAGTTAAAAATCTATTAAAGAAATTTGACAGATTGTAGTAGGTAACCCACCGATACATCATGCATAGGTACGTATACTCCTAATTTTTCTTTAAACAAAACAAAATAAACTCATAATAATAATCTACTTAAGCCTTAAACAATGTAATCTCTTCAAATGAAAACAATGTAAATAATATGCCATGTATCCTACAAACTTGAGCTAAGCTTAGTCTGTCTGCGTTCAACTCTTTTGTCCGCAGAAAAACAAACTCACATTCAAACAGAAAAATAATTGCTTATTCACAATTTTGTATACGAAATGCCTGGATTTAATTCATTCATGGTTTAGGAGCTCGGGTTTCTAAAAATTTATTTATGTACTGGAGATATAAACGAATTGCTGTCGTTGTCATCGGTTGTCATTATGCTGAGACTCTTTTACCATTAAAAGCTTTGTTTTCTGTAATTTATAATTAGTTCTAAGGTATTTTTTTTTTTGTTTGTGTTTCTTCTTTCTGTTGAAGTGTCGCATCATTACAATATAAGTCAAATATACAAGTGAAGATACAGGGCAGTACAAGTAAAAAGAATAACAAACGAAATAGATCACCCATCCCTGTCAAGTTGTGCAAGGAATACCTGATGTTGCAATAACCCTGGGTTTTTAATAAGTAGCCAATTACTCGTCCAGCCCTTTAGAACTCGTCTCAGAGGAAGAGGAAACGTCAATTATTATGATAATATTTCAACAGAAAACTATTTTTTGAAAGTAAAAAGATTGAAAAATTGTTTATCCTGCTCTAAGATGACGCACATTATAAAAAAAATAGACAATACCCTCGTATTCAAAACCGCAAAAGTTAAAAGTTTGACAATGTTGTCCATTGCTCGATGTCATAGTTACTGGTTTAAATCAAAACCAAAGACAATGCACATTCGCGTTACACATTTTTCTCAGCTTGGGCAAAAATCTTCCATCCATATTTTCCCGTTCAGAAAAACCAATATCAAGCTTTTCCGTCCCCAGCTCCGCGACTACATTTAGTTTTTTCTTTTCCATCGTGTGTCGTGTTTTGGTCGTAGGACGGTGTAAAGGGATCTTCTTTTTTTGTTTTCAACATGGCCGCCGGACGTAATTGTTGATTCTGAACAAATTTGAAATTCTTGGCTTGGTTCGTTAGCGAGAGCAACCATGTTAATTGATTGGAATATTTTGGGAAAACGGCAAGAAAATATCTAATATTCCCGACTTGTGAAAAAAGCTATAGGTACCTACAGCCAAAACAACACTATGTATGTCTAACATTATTTTTACTTTTTTTATTAAGTACTTAATTGTTTTTTTTGTATTTCATAAACAGCGAGGTACCCATCTAATTGCGTAACACACTATCAGTAACAATGGCTTTCATTTTGACAGTTCAACAACATTACAAGCACCACACTTACAAGTTATATTAGTCAATGTTAGTAATTACACAATGTATTTTCAACAAGTACAAATGTATTTTCTTAGTTACTTACGTAACTCCTGATAACGATGAAGAATAGCATGGTGAAGTACCTAAATTATTGTTTTTTGTTTCCACTTTTGGGCAAAACACCAATTCCTCTCACATATCTCGATATTGCGCGCTGCTTCCAGCCAATTCCTGAAAAAGGCATCGAAATTTTCCCACTATCTTCACCGCAGTCTTCCACGGTTCTATCCGGCTGTGTTAACCTGACCTGAGTGAGTACAATAATAAATAACATAAAATAACCATTATTATGTAGGTACAGACGCCAGCACATCAACCTACACCTAACTGTCAAATTTTCCCAATCAACATTGAACCTTATGCTTTAGCGATAAAGTTGAAAATCTATTACAGAAATCTGACAGATTGTAGTAGGTTGATGTGCTGGCGTCTGTACATATAAAGCACGAGTTCCTCAACTATTGTCAACTATTCGTGTTAAAATTATGTGTCATTTCTGTACTTAAACTTTTATTTTTTGAAAACCTATATAATATTGTTTTCGGTTAATATTGTGCACTTGGCTTGTATCAATTAGGTCGAACAGTGTAAAGATTGTAGACAGACCAATAAATAAATAAAATAATCAATGTTCCTGTGGACGACTTGCCCACGTATTTAATTATGTTTTGTTGCACGGATCGAAGATACCTCTAGAATTAAACTTTAATTATTGTATGAGGACTAAATAAAATACCGCCATTTCTATTTGTAGCACTTGCTGGACTCTTTCTTCTTAATGCCACAGATAATATAAAAAATAAGGTGGCGGATACACACACATTACTGAACAGTTCCCTCCTTCTCCATACCTAAAGGACTCCTGCCACACAATAGCACAAAACAAGCTAATATTAATAAAATTACTATTCAAAACTACGCGTACGAAAACTACTTACCTACTCATTTTAAACCCAACGGCATGGAACTCCACATTAGCAGGCTGTTGTTCTCAGCCATACTTAGTTTCACAGTCGGCTTCACCCGATATGCGATATAATGAGCACTCAAATGTACTTTAGTGTATAACCCGGTAATGCTCAGTAATCCTACACGTGGAATTTGCAGGTTAACGTGTGCGGTAGAAATATACGGGAGAGAAAAAGACGCATAAACGTCGAAATGTGCAAGAATTCTAGAATGTTTAAACTGCTTTCTGGCACAAGGCACAATTTAAAATCAAGTCTCAACGAATAATAGTATACTTATTATGATACGACCTCGAAAATCTTAAATCCTCGAAAACCTACTAAGCGAGCGAAAGAGATGCAATTACTTTTGAAACGTAAAAGAAGAGTGATGGCTATAGTGTTCGTGCACTCGGAATAAAACGACGTATGTGCCAAAACCATAAGGAATTTACTCCGTTTTTTAACTAAATAAATGAATTAAATTTAAAACTACTTTGAGTAAACTTTGATATGATAATTCTCTGTTTTCAAGTAAATTCCATTGAATAACTCTTAAGCGTTACGCCGCCGTAATGTCATAATCAGTGATCGGAGTAGGTAGATTGATTTTTGGTACTTGTATCATAAATGCCCACAGAAAGAATAACATGGATAAGCTATTTTCCCCGAAAGTGTTTCCAGTATTTCCGGATCCAATTAAATATTGTTAATGTAGGTTGGTTTTATTATTACGACTCAATTCAAAATTCAAAGGAAGGTATCAAAACTAAGTTAATTTATTATTTATCTGTTGAATAATAAAAACAATCAAATTCCGATCGAAGTATTAATGTCCATATTAATATATACGTTTCGGATCAATGACCTCAATTCAATCTACCTATTCCGATCACTGGTCATAATTTTGCAATTTTTATGTATCGAGAAAAATTCATTGAATCGTGTATTCCTAAAAGTAAGTATTGCAAAAAACTGTTTCAGAACCTTTACAGAGGATTCATATCATGGGTGTAGATAAAGTCTTGTATGTAACTGTACATAATTAGGTATTAAAACACTCATGTGATAATACCCCTTATTATAAAACAGTTGCATAAATAACTATTAATTTACTAACGAAAAACTTTCACGCAGGTAATGTAAATTGGCGTAATAGAGTGGCTTTTGTGATTACATCACAAAAGCCACTCTATTACGCCAATTCCTCACTCCAAACTCGGCCCCGGCGTTACACGCCGGGGCCGAGGCTATTATTTTATACCAGTACCTCCATTTCTAAATTCTTTTGTAACTTGAGAAATGAAATTAAATTTATTTGCAAGAATTGTAATACATTAGAGATCAGGTTTTTTTTAAAGTTTCTAAAACAATTCGCTAAAACTAGCATGCAAAGTTATTGATTACATGAATTAATTAAATGAAGCTAATAATAAAATTGGTAAATCATAGTTATTAAAAAGTCAAGTATTTGCCACACTAATATTATAAAGGCGAAAGTTTGGCAGTGTGTGTATGTTTATATGTTTGTTACTTCTTCACGCTCAAACGGCTGGACCAATTTTTATAAAATTTTGTATGGAGGTAGCTGACACCCTGGATTAACATATAGGCTACTTTTTATCCCGATATTCCTACGGGATCAAAACTTATGCGGGTGAAGCCGCGGGGCGCAGCTAGTCAAATTATAATAGTAACATGTCAGTGTGAATATTTGAAGTCTAAATACTTCTTCACAGAATAGTATGATTTTTCTATAAGCCTTTTGAATAACGCTGTTTTAAATAGTTCCCAGACGTCGCGTCACTTTCATACAAACCCTTAGACTGATGTGAGAAACAAATTTGCTGCGGAGACAATAGTTGCTCGCGGAAGCCCTCCCTTAAATTACCTTGATAATACCCATTTCTAAACAAAACTCTGGTCCCGTATTTCCTGAGGCTCGTCACAAGCCAGTGCCCCTATCGTGTCGTCCCGTGGATATCCTTGTGCGGTCAACCACAAACCCGCTTTGATATGTCAGGACACTACACATCTCAATTGTGGTAACCCAAACGCTACTGTAAATTGTATACAGGATGAAACGAAGACTTCGTATATACAGGATGTAAAAAAAGACACATCACATGTCCGTCAACTACGCCTTCTGTACATCAAACTAAGTAACATTGTACAAAAATAATTGCTGGGATACGAGTTTTATTTTAGGTGCGAAAATATGCTGTTTGCCGTAGTGTGCAGGTACAGGGTTCGTTTATATTTAAAGTTGTGTTATACAACATTAAAAACTTGTTTCCGTAAAAAACCGTCATTAAAATTTGGAATTTAGGTCTTCAATATGTCCGTAACCAGAAGGTACCCAGGTATGGTCCAGTACAAAAAAAATATTACAATAATGGGATAAGTGACTCTCAGCTTCATTATACGTCTGTTTACCCCCGTTGTGTATAGAACGAAAAAAAAATTAGGAAGTCGTGTGATCAAACGACAGCTAAAGGTTCAAAAAAAATATGTAGCGGTATCTACAACGCCACATGCGAACAACGCGTCATACTGACGTCACGGAAAATCCTGCATCTCGCAAACAGAATTTACCTTGACATTCTTCAAACATGTCTCAACATAAATGTCTAAAAGTCCAACCCAGAAATATTGGCGTATTGTCCAGGGCCAGCCCTACCGAATCGCCTTATAAAATGTATGAAACGGTGAATAGTCAACTACACCGACCCGTGATCATAAGGTACCTGGATGTATCATTAATGATAAACCGGCCTGGGAAAAGAGGTACCGAGGTGTATAGTTAAGTATGTATATACTGGGCCTTTTTGTCGCAGCCGTGAGGCACACTTTCCTGCTAATTTCTTACATCGGACTTTTTATTGCTGTATGGGCCCGCTCTTGACCTCGATCACGCCTGATGGAGAGCGACGGATGCGGTTTGTGATGGAACGAGCGTGCCCAGAAGATGCCTAAGGCACTGGAACTCCCACGCATCGACGAAACACAGCAGGCTGCTTGACGCCGGACTCCGATGGGAGGGTGGTCGCAAACCAGGCGGGCGTTTGATTTGATAGTTTTCTCAGTTACGCTTTGCCCGACCCGGGAATCGAACCCAAGACCTCATGCCCAGCAGCGTCGCTTGCGACCTCAACGAGACACGCAGATGATATTTCGTAACATACATGCATAACATAATCAGCCTATTATGTTCCCACTGCTGGGACACAGACCTCGTCTCGGGGAGAGGGAGTGGGCCGTAATCCACCACGTGGGCCTATTGCGGGTTGGCAGATGTCATATGTCTGGTTCTAGGACATGCCGGTTTCCTCGCAATGTTTTCCTTCACCGTTTTGAGAGCAGTGGTGATGAAATAATTTACACAAAGTAAAGCGCCTGCCTGGGTTGGAACCCACGATCTACAACTCGTAAGTCACGGTCGTTACCACTTGGCCACCACTGCTCTCTACTCTGATATCTGCTATGATATTTCATGTGACACTATAATTATCGTCTAGGTGAAAAACAGGACTGGAACCCCCTGCTAAAGACCATTAATTACATACCTAAGAACGAAAGTCCCTGATAAAGATAATTTAAAATATCTTGTCAAAAAGAAACAATTTGTATAGGATTTGTATTTTTATAGAAATCTGGAAGTAGAACATCGAACTTCGCTCGCTGAACCGATTCGTAGTTATACAAACTGGGATTAAAGAGAATTGCAAAAAAATCTGGGTGAACCGCAAAGTAATCTGGAAAACTAGTTTAATTTAAATCGCTTTCTTTTTCCTTTGCTCGATGAATGCAAGCTTTGCTGCTAAATGTATTAAAACCTAGCTCAAAGCTAGATGATGAGATGATGATGGTGTGATGCGTGATGATGTGTTGTGATGTGTATCATTTTTAACCGACTTCCAAAAAGGAGGAGGTTATATGTTCAACTTTATGTATGTATGTTTTTTTTAAGTGAAACTTCTTTAGGCGCGTTGGGCATTTTTTGAGATTGGAAAAACCATTGAACTCGCGTCACTGTTACTGTTACCGTAACCAACACCATTGAACTCGCGACACTGTTACTGTTACCGTAACCAACACCATTGAACTCGCGACACTGTTACCGTTACCGTAACAGACACTAAATAAATATTTCGAAATATTTCCTGGAGATTCAAAAAATACACACATAATTGTTCAAGTTTTCACTTCTGTCGGCCCTCCCGGAGTGCCACTCTTTTTTTAAGCATGTTCACCGATTTCTCCGTCAATTGTGGACCTATTTTCGATTTCCAATTCGGAATTATTCAGTAGTTGCCTGGTAAGGCATTATGAATGTAAAAGCACATTTTACTATTTTAAGCCATGTCAAAACCACGTCGTGTCCTCACACGAAACCCGTCCGTGTAATCTCACCCAACAGTTAATAAGTTAATCTCAGCTTCGAACATAAATAACGTTAAATTAGTGAAACAGCGCTTTGTAATAGAAAATTTAAGCTCATCTGCACTCTAAAACATTCCTAATATAGAATTGTTTGAAAATTCATCAGAATTGCTCGCTGGTAAATAAAATGGGGAACGTAGAAGAGAGAATTATCATTAAATTGTAGATTTATTTGTGCAACAAGCCAAACACACTAATATTATAACGGCGAAAGTTTGTGAGCGTGTGTTTATATGTTTGTTACTTCTTCACGCTCAAACGGCTGGACCAATTTTGATAAAATTTTGTATAGAGGTAGCTCATCATCATCTGCCTAGCCTTTCCCAACTATGTTGGGGTCGGCTTCCAGTCTAACCGGATGTAGCTGAATACCAGTATTTTACATGGAGCACCCTGGTTTAATATATAGGCTACTTCTTATCCCGATTTTCCCACGGGATCGACATTTACGCGGATGAAACCGCGGGGCGCAGCTAGTTAAATAATAAACTTGAGTTGGGTTAGTTCTCATAAACATAATACTTTCAAACTTACTTATTTCTTCACAAAGGCTTATGAAAAACTGGCTAAAGATTTTCTCAATGACACGTGTATTAACAAAATCGATTAAATGTTTATGCAACAAGATCACAAGACCCGACAAGAAGGCCAAGTCCCGTAATTTAAAACGTTCAAAATTTAGTCGCAATCTCATGTCAGCGGCAATCAATGTCAAAAACCTGTCAAAATTTATAGGGAAATTATAGTGGCATTTTTGACAGATTGAGACTTGGATAAGACTGTGAACGTTCTTGAAATTGCGGGAATTGCCCGTAGGATCTTATTGATCGTCTTAACGATCGTAAATGAAACGTAAATGATCTTTCATTAGATGACTGTGGTTAGTTCAGCTGGACGTCTGCCCCCCCCCCCCCTTCCCCTTTAGACAAAGTCCCTAGCTACGCCAATGGTTTTTCCAGTTATAACAAAAACAAACAATACAATGCGGTCCGCACACACACAAACACAAAATGTAGCCCGTTCTTTTTTGCGGTTCTTTTGTTTATTTTGTTTCATTCAACGTTAAATTACAAAAACAAATTAAGTACCATACAAAACTTTAAGTGCTTGGGCAGACTGGCAGCGCGGGCCGGCAGCGGCGCGGGTACGTTCTGTGTGTTGTCGTGTCCAGTGTTTGTCAAAATATAATATAAATGAAGAAGACTTATTTTTACTAGAAAAAAAATCTCGGACTAATTTGAGAACCACGCTCCCCGCGCGGGCTGCCCGCGCACCCACTGCGGTCACGTGTATGAACGAGCTATGCCGTGAGTTGTCCGCGCGCTCACCGCGCCCGCATGCCCAATATGGACACTCAAATGAAGTTCTTATACTTGAGTACGCCACGCCGCGCCCGCCCCGCGCCCGCTTTGCCAGTCTGGCCAAGCACTAATACACTGCATGCCTTGAATAAACCTAAGATTTTTCAGATTTGGTTTATTTATTTAAGCTTATGAAAAACCTGACTCCTGCCACCTAGCGCCTGTTATTATTTAGTCACGAGCCAGGAAGGGCTACCTGGTGGCACGAGCCTATCTAAAGTTAAGCTACGCTTGCCGCGGTCGGCGCCTCGATGGGTGACCATCCATTACATTTCGAGACCCCTCCATGCCTCGGAAAGCACCCAGCTGTCATTCATAGACTTTTGACAGTCGTTAAGGGTAGTCCAAAAAAGTCTGACTACCAGTTTGAACAGGTGTTACCCAGTAACTGGGTTGTCGAGGGAAAAGGCTAGGCAGATTGATGAAGCACGTGCGGATTATATCAATATCCATTAAAACCGTTTATTAAACAGTCTACCTATTGCATCAAACATGAAAACCGCTTACAATGCATTACTGGGCATTTATTCAGCATTTGTTTGTAGTTTACAAATAGTTTACAGCTCGCTCGACTGTTAGTTTACAATGAATACTGAACAGTACGCTATTTGTGTATTGTTACAAGCTTTTCATGTGGCTACATTGAGGTAGAAGGTGTTTCACACGCTGTTTGTTTTGTATAAACTGGCCTGGTATTGTAGTAGGTACAGACGCCAGCACATCAAGCTACTACAATCTGTCAAATTTCGTTTTTAGATCTTCAACTTTATCGCTAAAGCATAAGGTTCAAAGTTAATTGGGAAAATTTGTCAGTTTCGGGTAGCTTGATGTGCTGGCGCCTGTACATAGTTGTTGGGGATGGCGAGAAAAATATTTTCAGTTCTATTTTCAAGTCGTTAAAAGTTTATTTTCTTCTGTAAACGTTCACTATAATTTAGCAGTAAACACTACTGCCCTTTCTCTTGACATCAAGGCTTAGTGACTAAACTATACTGGCTGGCAGGGATGTCGACCTGCAACCTGCTACCATCGATTCAGGACATGATTCTGAACCCCCTTCAAAAGTGTGATCCAACGAAAATAAATCCTGCATTGAAATATTCCGTCGGTTATTTTAAAAATAACAATTGCTGTTCCATACATAAGCCAGAGATTAAAACAGAAGAAGAATTAGCAGGGGATCGAGGAGGGGGGGGGGGGGGGGGTGAAAGGGGCCTCAGGGGATCGGACCGGAATAAATGTGATATTGTAACCATTTTAGTAGTACATTTTTTTTTTACAAAATCGCTCCTGAATATGCATGATTATGCTAAAAATTAGGGTTAACATAGAGAAGAGCTAACTTTTTCTTCAAAAGCTCTAAATTTACATAATAAAACTATATTTTTACACGATAGCTCTAGTATTCAACAGTAATTAACAGAAATCAAAATGAAAAAATAATGGTTTTTGTTGAAACTACAACCAAATTTGTAACAAACGGTTGAAATTTCGTAAATAAAAAACAAAAAAAATATATTTTCAGAACCCTTGGGTAAAAATGATTAAAATTGTAATATGTTATAATAAATTATCTGGTATATCGAATCCTTAACGGTGGACCACTATTTACGACACACCCTGTATTATGATAAATAAAGAAAAGAAAGAAAGAAAATAAGTTTATTTGCGGTGAACATGACGCAAAAATACAAAAAATCGTCAAACAAAGCGTTATTCCAAGTCATCTGTTCCGTTTAGCGTCAGTATTCCTCCCCTACTTGGCAATATACCAAGTGGTCGTAGTTTATCGTATCATAGCACTCAAGATGAGATCACAGATTATGTTTATTCTTATATTTTATCGCCCAGAAAAAAATACAGAACAGAAAAATAGAGGCGACGGCATAAATATTTCATTGCGCATAAAATAAATTGTCTATGGAAGTAATTTTATGGCACCGTTCAAATAATTTGTCACACATGGCGTCTGATATCAGCTAAGATATTATACTGCTAATAAATATACTTACTGTTTTAAATAACATAACATCATGCAGGGTTAGGTAGAGGTATACCTAATCCATACTAATATTATAAATGCGCAAGTGTGTCTGTCTGTAATGAGGTTTTTTAACAACATTTTAAATAATGGACTTCAAAGAATTACATCGTTTATATGAGGCTTCAAAGTGATGCTACCTTATAAAATGACTAGCTTCTGCCTGCGACTTCATCGCGTGGATATCCGAAATTATCCAACGGGAATATGCTGCCAACTACAAAAAAAGCTTATGTCCTTCCCCAGGATGGCATCCATCTCCTTGCCAAATTTTATCGAATCCCGTTCAATGGTTATGGTGTGAAAAGGTAACATACAGACAGAGTTACTTTCGAGTTTATATTAGTACTAGCAGCGCCCCGCGGTTTCACCCGCATAAGTTTCCCGTAGGAATATCGAGATAAAAACTATCTTATATCCTTTCCCGGGACTCAAACTATCTTTATACCAAATTTCATCTAAATCGGTTCAGCGGTTTAAGCGTGAAGAGGTAACATACAGACAGACACACTTTCGCATTTATAATATTAGTATGGATGGATTTTACTACCATGACTCGAGTAGATAATAATGCGATACAATTTAAGTCGGCAATTTTAGTTAATTGTTTTGACATAAAAAAAAATAGAAACACTTATAAATATAGAAACATTTTAAAGCTGAAAGCGTCATTGAGCGGTTCGTAAAACTGAAGTACGCCTTTTGACAATTTGATCACATATACCGATTTCACTGCTGTGTCATAGCACTCAAACACTGTCGTCTGTCACAGAATCGAATCACAAATGTAAAAAGGTTGGCAATCCCGGTGAATCGTAAAACGATATTACGTGTTGCAGTGTGTGCGCTGAACCGACCCACACCGTCTGAGTGCACATGCGTTCAACCGGGATATGCAAACCTATCGAAATTTTGTGATATAGCTGGCTTTAGTAGTAGGGTGTTCTGTGTTTCAGGCATATCTTGGGTGAGATGGGTTTACTGTGTTGGAATTATGAGCAATTTTGTATAGACGCCAGCACATCAAGCTACTACAATCTGTCAAGTTTATTTAATAGATTTTCAACTTTATTGCTAAAGCATTAGGTTCAAAGTTGATTGGGAAAATTTTACAGTTTCGAGTAGCATGATGTGCTGGCGTCTGTACTATACAAGTCTTTTGATCATCATCATCATTTCAGCTCGGAATCACACTGCTTGGTATGGGCCTCCCTTTTCCCGACATACTTCCCGGTTCCATACGCCCCTCATCCGGGTGTTTCCCGCGATTTTGATGATATCATCAACGCAACAAGTCTTTTGCCTAAGCTCAATTTATTATATTAAGGGCAACTTTTTCAATCGACAGATTTTTCGTGGTATGAAATTGACGTCTGACAGATTTTGTATGGAAGAACTGTTAAAAATTCATAATTATTCCTCGGATAAAACTATCTGGCGTTGGAAAAATCAGCTCTAAAAGTAAAAAGGGGAAGATAGGTTATACGCGCTCTGCAAGGACTAGTTAGCAAACCTGACACAATGGCACATGAGTAGTTAAACGGAACAGAGATAAAGCTTCACACAACCGCGCGAATCTGTTGCACTTGCACTACTACAAGCACGCGGGGCATGTGTGCGTGGCAACTGGCCGCTTGTCGCGTACGCGGCGAGACTGGAAAAAACCGGCTTACGCTGGCACAGCCAGTTGCCAATCGCAGGGTCGGTGCAACACATGTTTTTGTTTTGTTAGTTGCAAGTTTGAATATTTTTGTGTAAAAACGTGGTATTTTATTATTAATAATGGGTGTTTATTGTACTGTGTGTATGAATAATACTAGAAAAATAAAAATATATCATACTTTAACTATCCCAAGGAGGACAATAGGTAAGTAAATATTTGGTTATTACTTTTTCAAGTGAGTACCCTTATTTTATTGTATGATGATAAATTTGACATGCCATGTGAATGTTTCCCCTAAGATTACTTGAAAAAACTATAATATGTTAGATTTAGAATTAACCACACAATTAAAAGAAACAATAAATTATTAAAAAACAAAAATTATAAAAAGAAAATTATTAGAGTAAGTAATTCGTAAAGTTTTCTATCATACTGAATAATAAAACTATTTCACAAATTTTTTGTTTAATGTTTTATTTTTACCTATTGTGACAGTGACAACCCTACCAAAATAGGTAATAATTTTGCACTTTCTTAAGAAGCTTTGCCTCTGTTCCGTTTAACTACTCATGTGACAATGGTGCGACAGTTCGCAACTTTTTTATTATTCTTGAATAAGTATAGTATAGGTATATTATTGACAGGGTTACTTTGTTGGAGGAGTAAGATGATCCACATTGGTTATCTAAGTACCCGCTCATGAATTTTGCATGGGTCAATTATGACTTATCTTGCCTCTAAACGTCCACTTCCAAAAGTCAAAGAGGAAAATCGCATTTGAAATTGATTGGTGATACAATCCATATACCAATTCAATCCATCTGGCAAATCTCCTCAGATAACCTCGATATCCTTCAGAAATGCTCTAAGATCCTAATTCAGGAACCCACATAGCGACCACCAGCTAAACCACAAGATTACAGACTGGACCAAATCCAACGCAGTAATTAAACGCTGTGCCACACAAAGCAGCATTGTGTACTCACTACGGTCACAAAGTCTTTGAACTGAATTCAGAGTTCAAAGACTTTGAAACGATGCAAGTCTTTAATTGATTTTCGGCGGGGCTACTCACTGCTCAGTTTAACGGGGAAAAGTTGCAGACAGTCAACAGTAACTTGTTAGTTGGTAATTAAAGATCTTACTTTCAATAGGCTTCTCGAGTGTTCGAATGAAATTAATAGTTTCAAAGAGAGTATTGTTACGTAGATTCCAGTGCATTCGTTATTCGTTCAATCAATCCATAGTCTTCGATATCAGTTTGTACGATTTCACGGGCAATATTTCACTGATTTTAATTAAAACTGGAGAAGGCAATATAGGTGTTCTACATTAAAAAACTGCCATCGCTCAGTATAATGCTAAGACCCTTTGCGAGACAGAGCCCCAGCGCTGGTTTTTAGCGACAGCAACAAGATGACGTCAAACGGTGCAGCATACGATGAATACAATATGGATAAACGATGATAAAGATCAACAATGTACCAGTACAATCGCTTAGAAGTAACCTATTCACTCAAGTCCTGTTCACTGGTGTACAGTAAAGCCTTATCTACACCGGTAATTCATGCTCAAGGAGATAGGTGTCGCTATTAGAAGTGAAATCGTGTGGAAACAATCTGATACACTTGCGTTGAGCCGCGAGGCCCCGCTGTGATATCGTGTACCCAAAGTTTTATTTCATAGCACATTGCACCCGTGCCATTGAACTGAAAAACTTATTTTTAAAAGAGTAACCGTGGAGCCAATTGGAACCGTGCACCTAGCTTCAGACGTTTCATAAGTGCCCATGTAGGTTTGTGTGAAATAAAATATTTTGATTTTGACAGTCCACATTTTGTGGATCCTGCGCGGGATGCGGTACAAAATTCTCTTTTTTGTACCACCGTACAATATTCAACATTTTTTTTTAATGTTTCTTAATTTTATTTTATCACTAGCTGCGCCCCGCGGTTTCACCCGCATAAGACTTGATCCCGTAGGAATATCGGGATAAAAAGCCTATGTGTTAATCCAGAGTGTCAGCTACCGCCATACCAAATTTTATCAAAATTGGTCCAGCCGTTTGTGCGTGAAGAAGTAACAAACATACAAACACAAACTTTTGCCTTTAGAATATTAGTGTATGTGTTAGTGTGATAGTTACGAGTAGGTACTAGCCCTGTGACAGATAGTGTTAATATTTTTTTAATATTTATTATTACTTTTGGAATTGCCCAGATATTTTATAAGCATGTAAGTAAATAGGTATAATCATTATCATTTGTGTGGAGATAAGATTTCGAGATATCGTAAATAACCGAACCAAAGTACAATGCTTGGAAAACCTCTTACCACCTTCGATAAAAACTTTAACCTTGTAACATCGACACCAAAAAGTATCAGTTAACAGTTTGGGAGAAAACAATTATGACGGCAAAGTTTTTTTTTTCATCAGTCGCCATGTTTTTACGTCACCAAAATTTCGCCAACAATGTTGTTTGAAAAGTTTTGAACTCGACATTTCCGTAGGTCTGGTCCTATGACGAAAATTTCTGCATGGGGCTTTTAATCAAAATGTTATGATAAAAATTGGAGTTTCGGCGAAACAATGTTATTAATTGCTCAATAAAATTAAGTTTAAAGGAAGTTCATTGAGATTAATTTATTTTGTTGGACAAGTTAGATTTGTTTTTTTTTTATATTTTACAAGTTTCGACGAGACAAACCTTCATTCTATTTAACCCAATTAGAATGTTAATTTTTTATTTTAGCTGTTAATGTCCCACTGCTGGGCAAAACCCTCCCTACTCTCTTTCAACCTCTCTCTGTCCAGAGCTACCAAGGACCAATCTTGATATAATGTCTCATCAACATGCGTATCTCTTGGATTCGAACAAGAATCTGGCAAATGATTATACAATGTTTACGAAACAAGGACTAATAAACAATTTTGGCATGCAGACAATTTTCAAAGATATTGACGATTTTATATATGGTGTTAAAAAATATGACTTATTGACTATAGACATCGATACAACACCTAATGACGAACACTCTGAGAACCAGTTTTTTCTATGATAACTATATTAATATACTACATCAAAACATTGCAGGACTGTTAAATAAATCTGACGCACTTTGTGTATGCCTAGAAGAACTCATGATAAAGAATATTAGCAATGACGTAATTTGCATAACCGAGCATTTCATGATGGCTGGTTATGAACAGTATCTGTCAATCTCTAACTACGATCTAGCTACATGTTTCAGTAGAAGAGACATTAAAAGAGGTGGAGCATGTATCTTGATAAAAAAAGGACACCATTGGAAGGAAATTCCTGAAGTTAGGAACTTAGCAATAAGTAGCACATTTGAATGTTGTGCTATTGAGCTAATTCATAGTGACACCGTTGTAATCTGCATTTATAGAGTCCCAAATGCAAATAATTTAACAACTTTTTTTGAGCGGCTGTATAAATTATGCCAGTTTATAACAAAGAAACGTAATCGAAATATTGTAATATGCGGTGATTTTAACATTGATACTTTGAAGCGTAATAATACTACACTAGATCTAGAATGTGTTTTGCTTAACTTCAATTTTAAATTAGTAATTAATCAGCCAACCAGACTTTCCAGTAAAACATGCATAGACAACTTTGCGCATAATCTGGGTAAAAAATGTAAATATGACGTAATCGATTTTGCTTTATCTGATCATACCTGTCAAATTCTCAAGTGTCCGGTGAAAAGGATATGTGTTGTAAAGCATTGGTATATTAAACGCCGCGACTACAATAAGGAAAATATGGATAAATTCAGGGAATGTTTGCAAAATGTTTCTCTATCGGAGATGTATCAATTAGACGATCCGAATACAGCCTATAATATATTTCTGGAGACTTTTATCCTAATGTATAATTTATGTTTTCCATTAAAACGTATAAAAATAACCATACACAAGAGGCCGCAATGGGTTTCGCGGGGAATCAAAACATGTAGTAAAAATAAAAGAACACTTCTGTGGCGTTATCGACTGGAACGCAATGAAAAAAACAAACAGGAATTTAAAAAATATACAGCAATATATAAAAAAATTATTAAATTAACACAACGTGCTCAGAACAGCTATAACATCAAAACATCATCTAACAAGTCGAAAACGACATGGGATATAATTAATCGAACGAAGATGAATATGGCTAGTAAAAACTCAATTGAAAGCATTAAAATAGGAAATAAAACAGTAACACACCCGTCCGAGATAGCGAAAGCCTTTAACAACTTTTTTGTCGATAAGATAAAACCGATCACTAATAGAGGTGTACAGGTGACATCAAATATCTCAAAATCGAGTAATTCGATGTTCATGGCGCCAAGTAGTGAACAAGACATCAAAGCCATAATTAAGTCTTTAAAAAATACCGGTAGTGTAGGAAATGATGGAATTTCTACCAAAGTGATTAAGTACGTCTCAGACTACATTAGTGGGCATTTGAGCTATATTCTTAATCTGTGCATAACACATGGTACATATCCAACTAACCTGAAAACAACTGTGGTTAAACCATTATTTAAAAAAAAAAACAAAGAATGCATGGAGTCTTATAGGCCCATTGCACTCGTTCCAATAATATCAAAGGTATTTGAAAAATACATTTATTCACATATTTATAAACGTCCATTCCCGTTGTCCCCATTAACGCTGTCCCCATTATGGGGACAACGGGAAGTCATAAAATATCCTTCCTGTTGTCCCCATTGATGATTTCACGTTATGGGGACAACGGGAAGTCATAAAATACCCTTCCCGTTGTCCCCATTGATGCTTTCACGTTATGGGGACAACGGGAAGTCATAAAATATCCTTCCCGTTGTCCCCATTGACGTAGGCATAGTTTACATAGATACAAATGAAACAAATTATTTAAACATAATAGGTTTTTAATTAAACGTGAAAACATGTAATTAAAAAAAAACACAAATAACACAACCTTAACGTTATAAAAGAGTAAAAATAACACAAACATTTGTTTGGATCATAGAATCACCGTTGTATATTTACAAAAACATATCACAATAATTAATTTATATCACACAACCAGCATTGTACCTAGAAGAAAAATACAATATATATATCTATATATATATATATTATATTTTATTTTCTTATAAACATAACATAAACAAAATATGACTTATGTGTTATGTTTAAATCCCATGTAATAGGGGGCGAGACTATTGCCATAGTAGATGTCACATTTCTTCGAATTTTTGGTTCTAGGTAGGTAGGTTCTTCCTTATAATTTTATAATTTTGATTTAACGAACTTACAAAAACACAACTACATATTGTGTATTGTATTAATTATATCACAGAATCAAGATATACCTAAAAGAAAACACATAACATAAATAAACAATTCAAAGTCAAAGTCAAATCATTTATTTCAAATAGGCACACTAAAGGCACTTTTGAACGTCAAAAATTACAATAAAACGAAATTGATTCTAGTCGCCCCTTCCTAAAGGTAGTTTTCGTATGGAGAAGAATGGGCAAGAAACTCGACAATTAAAAGTTAAATTAATAATGTAAAGTTAAGTTAAATGAACATTAAAAAACAAAACAAATATAATTTCCTATCATCATCATAGTTTAGCGTTATCTCGATTAAATGTTACTTATAAAATACTTACTTTTTAAATATTAGAATATAAAAAAATAAGTATATAAAAACATTTAAAAATATAAAAAATAGTAGCCCACTTGGATCGGGAACAGGGTCCAAGCTACCGGCGGTCAGGGCTCCAGAGAGAAGATCCTCCTGACAATGCGAGCCGTGTCCAGAAGTACTGCTTTCTGAATCAAGCCCTTGATCCAGCTGGCCAACGAGAGCCTCCTCAGGTGCTGGTCGAGGCTCTTGGCTACCAATCCATTGGCTGTAACGACTATTGGCACAATGATTGCTGAGTCATCATCCCACATGTCGACAACCTCGCGAGCCAAGTCAAGATACTTGATTTGTTTATCTTTCTCGGCTTTCATGAGGTTCTCATCATGTGGGACGGTTATGTCAACAATCATTGCGCGCCGCTCTAATCGATTCATCACCACTATATCAGGCTTATTGGCAACAATAGTCCTGTCAGTGATGATGGATCGATCCCAGTACAATGTGATATTTCCATTTTCGAGAACTGGGTCGGGCACATACCTATAGTACGGCACCTCCGATTCCACAAGGCTGTATTTCAGAGCAAGTTGCTGATGGATTATCCTGGCTACAAGGTTGTGTCTATGCAAGTACTCCCCGTTAGCTAGACGAGAACACCCGGAGATAATATGCCTGATTGATTCCCCCGGCCAGTGGCATGCCCGACAGATGTCAACCGTGCCGTCTTTCACAATAAATCTCCGGTAATTGTTCGTCATCATAACTTCGTCTATAATTGCACAGACAAAACCTCTATTTGCTATTCCTCTGGATATTTCGACATCCTGGATAGCAAAGGACCGTCCTCCATTGCCCCATACACGACATCAGGAAGGTGCACAGAGTTGTATCTACTTTATACAACTCCAACACCCTCATGAACCATGTATGTGGGACCGAGTCATAGGCCTTCTTATAATATATCCAACGTGCCGACAGATCCTTTCGGGAACGACGAACCTGTTGGTTAATGGTCATATCAATGAGGAGCAGCTCCTTAGTACCCCGGGACCCATTTTTACATCCATTTTGAGAGACAGACATGATGGAGTTGGTGTCTATATGTTTGTTAATTTTAGCTCTCAAAATGGATGTAAGAACTTTATAGACCGTCGGTAGACAAGTGATCGGTCTATAATTTTTGGGATCCGCGGTGCTACCTGATTTATGGAGTAGGTGGGTTATTCCTGTCGTTAGGAATTGGGGTAGCGACCCTGACTCTAAGGCTGACTGGAACTGGGATGCCAAGCGGACGTGCGACCGTTTGAACCATTTTATCCAAAAGTTGTGCAGCCCATGCGGCCCTGGAGATTTCCAGTTAGGCAACGGACGGACTGCTCGAGCAACATCTTCGTCAATGGGGACAGCAGGAATAAAATGTAATTATTTTTATTGAGTTCCGTTGTCCCCATTAACAGGATATCATCAATGGGGACAACAGGAATAAATTTTAATTTTTTTATTGAGTTCCGTTGTCCCCATTAACAGGAATATCGTCAATGGGGACAACAGGAATAAATTTTAATTTTTTTATTGAGTTCCGCTGTCCCCATTCAATGGGGACACCGTTAATGGGGACAACGGGAATGGAATAAATACCTTGACAAACAAAATATTTTGACAGAGGAACAAAAAGGCTTCCGGAAAAGAAAAACGATCAATATGGCCATCTATGACTTTCTAAATAATGTTTATACGAATGTTGACAAAAGAATACCTGTGTGCTCAATATATTGTGACATGACTCAAGCCTTTGACTATGTGGACCATAATATTTTGCTAAGTAAACTGGACGCCTACGGCATTAGAGGTAATGTCTTGAATTTAATAGAATCTTATTTAAAGAACAGGAAACAGTACGTGGAAGTATCTAAAATAGATTATAAAACCAAATGTCAACGAATATACAAGTCTGATCATCGAACGATTACATATGGCGTACCCCAGGGCAGTGTTTTAGGGCCTCCTCTATTTATAATCTATATAAATGATATGCCGAAAGTTACAAGTCACCCTATGTCATTATTTGCCGATGACAGCACTGTAACCATTAATAGCACAAACGCTCAAAATTATAACGACGAAATTACAAAGACAATAACCTCCATAATACAATGGTTAGATAATAATAATCTAAAAATAAATATTGAAAAGACAAAATTAACGATGTTTAGCCAACGTTCAAACACCAATATGAGCATATGCTATAACAGCCAACGCATAACACAAGTAAACACATCGAAATTCCTAGGTCTAACAATTGACAATAAATTAGATTGGAAAACACATACGGAGGAGCTAACCAAACGAATTAGTAAGTCTGCCTATGCCCTATATAAACTTACTTCAGTGATGACTGTGGACGCTTTAGTCACAGCATATCATGGACTAGTGGGTTCGGTGTTAAGATATGGTGTTATTTTTTGGGGGAATTCAACCAATAGGGAAATAATCTTTAAAGCCCAAAAAAAGTGTATCCGTACAATGTTTGGATTGCAGGTCATAGATACATGCAAACCATTGTTTATTAAATTTAATATTTTGACTCTTCCATCTTTATATATTTTTGAGGTTGCTATATTTGTTAAGACCAATCCAAAGTTGTTTAAAAAAATGTCAGATATTAATAACCGAAGTCGACGGGATAATAATAGTTTATGTGTAAGAAGGTCTCACACAGCATTAATGTACAAAAGTGTTTTTTGCATGGCGCCAATTATATTTAACCGCTTACCGTCGTCAATCAAAGAATTGAACGTGAGCTTATTTAAGAAACGGCTAAAATCCTTACTTGTGAACAAAGCATATTACAGTATTTCAGAATTCTTATCAGACAAGAATCTTAAGACAGAATGTTGACATGCTAATAAATTATATCTATTGTTGTTCTTGACATAAGTTTTGTATTTTGGCATTAGGATTATAATATTGACATCATTAGTATTGTATTTTTGACATCTGTATTGTATATTGACATTAGTATTGTATATTGACATAATTATTATTAGTTTTCATTTTATTTTGTTCTGTTTTTTGTTTTTTTCTGTTTTTTGACATTGGTTTCTATTGCTATTTATTATTAATTAATTTTTTCAAAATGTGTCATTCCTTAATTTATTTTTTATTTTTATTGTCCATGCTTATTTTTAATTTTAACCACAAACATTTGTACGCCCGCTGGCTTAACATAGCGCACTATTCTATCTTTATAATAACATCATTATTGTAACCTATGTTCAACAAATTAATAAATGACTTATGACTTATGACTTTATCAAAGGAGTCCAGCTCATCCCGCCATCTCCGTCTGGGCCTGCCGCGATGGCGTTTGCCATTAAGCGAGACCCACTGGGTCGTAAGTTTAGGAAAGGAATTTTCAAAAAATCCTTCCATAGTGCCTTCGTTGAGCAAAATTTCATGCTCGTCCATCTATACCCATCCTAATAATAAAGCTGACGATTTTGCTTGTTTGAATGCGCTAATCTCTAAAACTACGAGTACCAGTCGGACATAAAAATTATTTTTGCATTTGATAGCCCCATTCTTGACGATGGCTATTGGCTATTTAACATCAGTCTATGACGCGAAAACGAACCTAATAGCGCGGGTATGCGATGCGATGCAAGGGGGTGGATCGGGGGAACAAGAAATTTCACACGGACGAAGTCGCGGGCTTAAGCTACTACTAAAATAACAGCCATATTTTTATACAACTTTTCTGTATACCTACAACGTTTGTAGTTTTGGCCTCGGCAGTCAAAATATGAAGAGTCAGGACTGGTGACGCGGGAGAGCAAGCGACGTACTGTTATCCGTGTGAGAAAAAGCTCGTCCTGAGCTCGACACCAGCCGACGCATTCTGTAAATTCTCCCCGTGAAAACTTAGGTGAAGTGAGCTTCTAGTGAACTGTCATCCCATCCGATGACATTGACAGCTCACTTCATGCTCACTTCACCTAAGTTTTCACGGTGAGATGTTTTACAGAATAACACTACAGCAACCTTCGTATAACCTTGAGACGCACACCGCACTGTGCAGTATATTTCGTTATTAATTTAATTTAATTTTAAGTTTTCATCATAGTGTCACTTTTATTTCGATACCAATGTATGTTTTTTTCTTTTGTTTTTATATCGGCACCTTCTTTTATATTATGTTCATGTGGGTAATTGGTTATCATCTAATGTTGTACTTTCGTGTGTTGTGCTGTTTTTTGTGTGGGCCAGATTGGTTTATCTATCTATCTAGCTACCATTTGGAAAACATAATGTTTTTGTTTTAAACCTTAAAATACAAAACGAACTTTAAGTTACCCTACCCGCTAGCAAAAAATAATTATTATCCCTTCATATTCAAAATCTCTTTAACCTTAACGAACGAATTGACCTTAATCCGGCCGCTCATTTAGTTGAAACATTTGTGTGTGCGTAATTCTGTGCGAAAATCCACGTAAGGCGGCAATAAAAATATCGTTACGTGACCGTCGCGTGTTGTCCCACCGCCCGCGATGAACGAGTAGCGAGTAGAACTAGCAACTGAAAACGAGTTGCGAGCAGCGAGCAGCGAGTGTATAGTTCCGATAGTTTTGTCGCTGGGCTATCAGCGAGTGTCCGAGTGCGACGGGCGATTACTCGCACCACTCGCTCGGGGCGGAGATATACAATAGCGGGCGTGAGCTCTGACCGCCAAGCGAGCATCGCTGAGCGAGTTTTATCTTTGATAGCTCTTGTCGCTCAGCGACAAACCAGTGGAGCGAGTCCTCGCCGGCAGTTTGAACAGTCAGTGATCAACTATTAATAGTTATAGAGGAGAGTGGAGTGGAATCGGTGTTTGTGCTGGGGGATTTTAATTCACACCCTGGAACATTATTGTATATAAGTATTAACATACTTAGATCATGATAAGCCACACTGCACAGTCTTTGATTTCACTCGCATAAATTGATCAAGAAATGCATTTTAACGCAAGAGTAGAACACCAACGTGTGTGTTTCAAATACTTTTAAAAATCAATTATTTGGTCAAAAGTTGGTCCGTGGATGGGTGACCATCTTTACATACTACCAAGACCGCTCCGTGCCTCGGAAAGCACGTTATGCCGTTGGTCCCGGTCATTCGTGGATCTTGGGCAGTCGTTACGGGTCGTCAGAAGCCCGAAAGTCTGACAACCAGTCTTACCAAGGGGTGTCGTATTACCCAGTAACTGGGTTGTGTTGGTCAGATAGGCAGTCGCTCCATGTAAAATACTAATATTCAGCGGTTAGACTGGAAGCCGACCCTAACTTAGTTGGGAAAAGGCTAGGCAGATGATGACTCTTCCGTATAAAATGCATTTCTTGATCGATTTATGCGATAAACAGCATAGGGAATTCTTTTGAGTGAAATCAAACACTGTACATTGTTACTAACATCTTTAAGTATTTTTGTTTTTGTCAGTGTGGACTTTTTGTTGTCTGTTAAATAAATAAATAAATTATTATATTATTACCGCTAACAATGCCTATATTCGACCATTGTCCGGTATAGGGGCACATTGGAGCGCCCGCCGTATGCTGTGTTGGCTTTGTTTGCTAAACAGGTCGGGATTGTCCCGGATTTACAATTTTTGGTTGAGAAAGGCAAAAGGGAAAGATTTTAACATACATTGCTTTCAATATCGGCTTATCTTTTGGCAGAATAAATCTCTATTCCAGGAGAAGCTTAATTGTAATCAAATAAAACAACTATTTTTAGCAGAGCCACTGTTTATTTGTGGCTGTTTTTTAAATAAACGTTAACCAATCATGTGCTGTCTGAAACAAAACTCGATTACTACAGTTTTTTTTAAACATATTTTTTGAGCACAAATAAAAAAAGCTATTTTAATTCTGATTAGGTTATATAATTATAAACTTTGAATGAAACCAGAAGGTCAATTCCGGTTATTAAAAACATTCAAAATCTAGTCGCAATCTCATCTCAGCGACAATCAATGTCAAAAAATTGTTAAAAATGTAGCGAAACTAGTTTTTTTTTTTTTTGACAGATTGCGACCTAGATGAGACTATGAACGTTCTTAAAGTTACGAGAATAATATAATAATAGATAATATATAACAGCCTCCCATACGGTAATACCATAAGTACTTGAAAGTCAGAAAACAACTAACTGAAATTCAAAATCTAAATAAAAGCTTGTAAAAAGCGTTCAATTCAACTTGATCATTGAACGACCGGGCCGTTTCTTGTCGAAAATCTAATATGGAACGAGAAAAAGCTAAAAATAAACCCTCAAAGCAATTTCCATCGCGTTACCTTCACAGTACGGGTGTTAATTGAACAGCCAGGACCCCGCGGTAAGTGCATTTAGACCCAAAGGTCGGAGGAGAAAGGTCAACAGGCTAGTTACGGAGTACCGTCGAAGAGGGGCTTTATATTGTAAATTAAAATATATTATAATAGTAGGTCGTAATGGTGGGCTGAGGTTTTAGTTAAAGCGATGTATTATGGGCTTGTACCGTGAGGTTCTCGGTAACGATTAGGACAGGTTTCTCACTGTTGTGGGTTTAGTAAAATATAACTAGCAGCGCCCCGCGGTTTCACCCGCATATGTTTCCCGTGGGAATATCGGGATAAAAACTATCCTATGTCCTTTCCCGGGACTCAAACATCTCTATACCAAATTTCATCTAAATCGGTTCAGCGGTTGAAGCGTAAAAAGGTAACAGACAGACACACTTTCGCATTTCTTTCTTTTATTTGATGAAATATTTACAGGTTTTTTTTTACTATAAATATCTAATCTACAGGTCTCCTACCTACCTTATAGTAGGTATACTTTTACTCACACTCACAAACATTTAACGACAATATAATAAAATCAATATTGTTATCATAATTTTTACTACTCTTTTTTGTCATATATTTAGTAACTATTTTAATCATACATTAAATGTAATAATTTACTTTATTAATGAAGGTAATTACTACTTTGCAATTTTAATTATTATTTTGTTTGTTGTAAATAAAAACTTTGTATAATGCATAAAATCTAAAACCTACTTATTGGGACAAGGCACTGCTGCACTGGCTCCAACACAGGTGTTGTTAACAAGCGCAGGAGCTAGCGCTTCACTTTATTTGTACACATTTTTCTGCCAATAAATGATTTTATTTATTTATACTGATATTAATTGTCTGCGTACACGAACGTATGTAATTCAATAAACCCTGTACTTATTTTTGTTGCTGACGATCTTTCAGGAATAAAAACAAAAGAAAAACTGGATCAAACCGGAATGAGAAAGCTTATAGTGGATAAGACAAAGTTTAAAACAGAAGACGAACTAGCAGGGGATCGAGGGGGGGTGGAGGGGGGGTTCAGGGGATCAGACCGGAATAAATCTCACTCACTATGTTCAAAAACAAGGCAATAAACGACAAAAAGTAAAAAAATAATAAGTCCTACTTATCTAAAACAAAATGCAAACTCTGTCCTCGCCTCCCATTAACAACAAATTAAATCATAATCCGTCAATTACATTTCCAAATACAATAGAAAGAAAGAAATCCAATCAAAAAGCCACAAAAACTTGATTGAAGTCCTTCTGAGCACTTAACGCGGCAAATCTGAGCCGCCATTTTGAAAACTTTTAAAGAAATTAACTTTTTAAACGATCTTACAATGTCTGAGTGGATGAAACGCATTTTATTAGATTTATAAGAAAGGCCCGAAGAATTTACGAGAGTCCAATAAAATTGCAATTTAGAATTTATCGCTTAAATTTTAGGACGAAGCACAGGCGCTAAGGGATTCCGGGTATTTAATATTTCCGAATGCTAATTTAGTCTTGGTATTAATTGGAATAGCGGGCAGTTTGGAGATATAATATTGCGTTGTAAAAATGCTTTCATACTTAAATTAAAGCTTGGATTTCCTTGTTGTTTCGTCCCTGTGGCTTCCACAACGTTCACTAAGTCTCGATATTGCGATTTCATGGATTACTAGTTTTAGTGTAGATTTTTTGGGTGATTGGAACAATTATATAAAAAAAAAAAAATACAAAAAGATTTATTGGCAAAAAGAAAAGGTGTTGACAGACAGTAATTTTACATAAACACATATTAAGTTTGTACAAACGCCAGCACATCAAGCTACTACAATCTGTCAAATTTCGTAAATAGATTTTCAACTTTATCGTTAAAGTATAAGGTTCAAAGTTGATTGGGAAAATTTTACAGTTTCGGGTAGCTTGATGTGCTGGCGTCAGTACATCACAATTTTTTGTTTAACCGTTGATCCCCAAACTAAGCAGGGCTTGTATCTTGGGGGTCGGAGTGCGAATTAGCAGAAAAAAATAAGTCGGCCTACAAGGCAAGTTTAGTAAAGCGTGCATTATACTGTGAGTGTACAGTCAACAGCAAAAGTAGATGATGAAAATCAGAAATTCAATACTAATGAACGGAGTTCGCGTCGAAGTGATTCAAAAGTATGTGATTGTAAATTATACCAAACATTTACTACTCAGACTCAGACTCCAAAATGTCATCATCTACTTTTGCTGTTGAGTGTACGAATATACTCCTAAATAAAACAAAGTCGGGTTAGTCACACCATAACATAACTCGAAAAACGGCTGGACCGATTTTTTTTTATCAAAGATCATTCTTTGGTGCGTTGGTTTTGTCTCCGAATAACAGAATAACTATTAAAACATGGAAAAATTCAGGAAAAAAACATTTTTTGATGATATCTCGAGAACGCATTGATTTCGATGGCGTGGCGGTACGCCAGGTCAGCTATTCTCATATAAAAATGCCAAAGTAAAATCCAAATCAGGCCAGCCTCCGTGGAAGGAAAACTACATAATTAAAATTCTTCCCTTAAGCTACCTTAAATAGAGTAAGTTGGGTAAAAAAGGACCAATTCTTAAGCCTTAAGGAAACCCAACTTTAGTGAGATTAGTTTCGACAGAGACGTCAAAAACTTAAGCTATTATCCTGCATATTAAGGAATTTTCCAAGACTTGAGGAAAATGAATTTTCGCAAACTAAAAAATTCAACGTGGATTTTGAAGTGAAAGAAAAATACGAGTAGGTCCGTACTTCCTAATTTTCCTTCGCGAGTCGTTCTAAATTCAATTTTGAGGGTAAATACAGGTTTTACGAAGTTACCCTTTTCATCCTAAAATTTTCTTTACAGTTCCATGAAACGCTGATTCTAGATTAAATAATGATCAAATCAAATCAAAATATTTTTATTTCACATAAACCAACATGGGCACTTATGAAACGTCAGAAGCTAGGTGCACGGTTCCAATTGGTCGTTTCCTATGGAGAAGAACCGGCAAGAAACTCCATGGTTACTCTTTTAAAAATAATTGGCTTTTACAATGTTTTCGAGTTACAGTAGGTATGGGAGGACAGCGTAGGCCTGTCAACAAGTACCAGGTACTTGATAAAATAAAAAATGGTCTACAGATCTAAAGTCTACAAGGCTTACAAAGTCCTCACATTTACAAAATAAGGATGTATCAAAAGGATAAACAAAATATAAAAATCTACAAAAACCAAGAGATATGATTGCCATTTCAACTAATAAATAGGTGAAAAATTTAAATTGCCTGTATATAATGTCAAATAATAAAAAGATTATGTCATAGAAGTATGTACAAATAAAAAATAAACATCGTAATTTGAGAGCAGTTAATAGACATTTACGTAGAACTTATGCCGTCAAAGAGGTGCCAGGGAAGCCACATGTGCAGAAGGAATTATTGCCAAACTACCTTGTCTTCAACGTAGTCTTTAATCTTATAATATGCTTTTTTGATAAGGACTCGTTTGATGAGGGTTTTGAACTTTCCATCGCTAAGTTCTGTAACTGACTTTGGAAACTTGTTATAAAATGGCGCAACATATCTATAAATTCCACTTAAAGGTGCAAACTAAGCGTCAATACAGACTTTGCCTTATATAAACCAAGCCATTCATAAAGATGTTGTTATTAAGCAATTATAACTTAACTAATAACGAAACTTTAACTAATTGAAGTTGGGGTCTTCGACGGCTTGGAATGAAACGACTTAGTACTGATTCTTACCATGGGTTGGTACCGTTCATGTTTCCAACCGAAAAATTATATATCTACTTTACTATCTTCTGTCCGCGACTTCGTCCGCGTGAAATTTCAACCTCCCCCCATTCACCCTCTTAGGGGTGGAATTTCGAAAAACCCTTTCTTAGTGGATACCTACTCTTCACAAAGAACACACCCTCCAAATTTCATGTCTCAAGGACCAGGGGCTTAGGCTGTGCGTTGATATATCAATCAGTCAGGACTTTGAATTTTATATATATAGATAATCCCATTTTATCAGACGAAATCGAGGTGGTACAGTCAAAGAAAAAAGTACTAAGTGATTATTCCTCTTAACGTGCCGATGGCAAAAATAGACAAAGGAAACATAGTTCTTTCTCGCTGATCCGGCCATTAGGTCCTCACGTGTGCAGGTGACAGGACGTGCGGTGTAAAATGATGTCTCTCCACAGAGAGTCATTGTCTGTGGAGAGACACCACATACACACCGGTCTCAAACCTCTTAAGAAATTTAATTCGATAAATGAGCTGTTTGTTTTCTATTAATAAACATCCCGCGGTTTCTTACTAAACTTCAACTATATCCGACGATCCTGCATACTTATCTATTTTGTTGACTGTACGTTAGTAAATTTAACCTCTAACCTAACACTGCAATATTGTTCATGCGAATCCCTGCTACAAGCTCAAAACCGATGTGGAAAGTTTGCAGCAGCGATTCACATACTAGCAGTCCAGTATCCGAGACAGTAGTAGCCCAGTATTTGAATAGAATGTATAACAATGATATAACGATACAAAAGATATAAATGGCATACTCATAAAAATCATTCAATTGAAAGAATTGACTACAATGACTCGCATTTAAATCAATCTCTTTTACGACGGGTATTTTAAGACGGTTCTCAATATAATACGGTCCACTAAGGTCTGGAATAAATCCGGTAAAGAATATGATCGTTAAAGTACATATCCCTTAAGGGGGATACGCAAAGACCGCGATTTAATTTTTCTTACGTTTATAGCAATTTCCAGGACAGCATCAGGTTGTATGTTGAACAAAATATGATTTGCGAGCGTAACAATAACAAGTATGTATTTACAAAATTATATTACCAATACAACCCTCTAAGTTTATATAATGCTATTGATTGATAATTTATGAAATAGTCATTCAGTCCTAACTATCCTAATCCTATCTATCTATATATAATAATATAATAATATTAATATTATAAATGCGAATGTAAGTTTGTTTGTTACCTTTTCACGCCTAAACCACTGAACCGATCATCCTGAAATTTTGCATATACGTTGTCAGGTGTACAGAAACGGACATATGGTACCTTTCATCCCGAAAAAAGATAATAGATGGCGCCACGTAGCCAATGAACTTTGTCACATTATTTAATTCTGAGGCGGTACGAAATTCGCCGGGTCAGTTATAGGATTATAATTCTGAACTTAGGAGGTTGTATTGATGATTTTAATGATTGTTATTCTGTAAATCCGTAATCGGCCTATAATGTTCCCACGGCTGGGACACAGGCCTCCTCTCTGTGAGAGGGAGGCCGTAATCCACTACGTGGGCCCAGTGCGGGTTGGTATATGTCACATGTCTTCGAATTTATGATTCTAGGAAATGCCGGTTTCCTCACGATGTTTTGCTTCACCGTTTTGAGAACAGCGTCTGAGCGTTTTGATTCTATAAAAACACACTTGTTATTATTACGCTCGCGAAAAACATATCACATAAATGTTCAACATACAACCTGACACTGACCTGCACCCTAATTGCGTAACACATTATCAATCTCAATCTGAATCATTTTGAAAGATATTGCTAAACCATTGCTTCATAAGTTCGAAAAATGTGTCTGATCAACAACGTAAATAGCGCAATGTATGTTCTTGAACTGTCAAAATGAAACCCATTGCTACTGATAGTGTGTTACGCAATGACCCCTCTGGAAATTGCAAAAAAACGTAAGAAAATTCGAAAGTTTCGCCGGCTCCCCTTGTGCATCTCCCTTAAAATACTTCCCTTAAAAGGGTATGTGTGCGATGATCTTTTAATATCCATCGCCATAAATCCGCATAATGCCCGGACGGGAATTGTATGTGATTTTTACTGGCTCACTCGTTTTGATGGATGCCGGATATGATTGAGGGTTAATACATTTTTGATAGGGATTATTTTTATACCTTACTGCCTTGTTGGTCTCTGTTATAAATGAGGTCCTGGGTTTGATTTCCGGGTAGGACAAAGTTTAATTGGGTTTTTATATCTAGAATTTCTCAGTGGAGTTAAGACCGCCCATTGCGTAAATTTCTACTTTTATATTCTGTCATTTTTATAGTGTACTTACGTAATGAAGAGTATTTTATTATAGCAACCCAGAGTCTGGATTTTTGCCTGATTATTGGCGATAGACTCGCCCCCGTTTACATGGGACTTAAACATAACTGGCGAAATGTGGGTGTGCTATAGGTACACTTCTGCCTAACCCATCGGGGAATACAGGCGTGATGTTATGTTATTTTCGAACTATCTACGAAGCTAAAGCTTGAAAAATTAATACATTTTTGGGATGCATGAAGAAGCCTCCTCGTGTAGCGCAGTTTGTTCCGCCAGTTACTCAACTGTACGCTCGCGCTCGGCGCATCCTGGACAGTCACACCCAACAGCTTATTTGACTGGCCAATTCTTCTCTTGCGGTGGAAGGGCTAATTCCAGCCTGTTCTGCGACCATCCTCCTACCGAAATCCGGTGTCAAGCAGCCTGCTGTGTTTCGTTGATGCGTGAGAGTTCCAGTACCTGAGGCATCTTCTGGGCACGCTCATTCCATCATAGACCTCATCCATCGCTTTCCATCAGGCGTGATCGAGGTCAAGAGCGGGCCCATTCAGCAATAAAAAATCAAGTATAGGTAATATGTTTCAGGACTTTTTAAAGCCCTAGCTGAATTTTAGTGTCTCGTTAGTTTTATTATTTGCAAGTAATTTTACATCTCTAAAGGTTTACATGCCGAAGATGCCTCCCTGCGGTAACTCGCGGTCGCGACTTAGCTCATCGTTATTGTACATCCATGTAAAATAAATGCATTCTAATAGACACGCACGCACGCCAGCATCGAGGTAAACCCCCACGCAGGCATCTTCGGCATGTGATTGCCATTAGGTGTTTTTGAAACAGGAAAACTTCTTCGACAAATATACACCTGGAAATAAATCTTCAGCACACCGGTACTTAATTTGTGCGGTTAACACTGGTGCCTGTCTTTGTATGGGGTTAAACCTTATCTCTTATCCCTGTTGTAAGACAAAAACAGGCTGATATTATAAATCCTCACTTCATGCTTCGCGTAATTAAGGGAGGGGCCCCCACGAGCAACTTGTCTCCGCAACTAATTTGTCTCTCACATCTAGTCTACGGGTTTGTATGAAAGTGCGCGCATGTAGCGACGCGACAGCTGGGAGACTTTATTGTCGGCGGGTTTGAGGACAGGTCAGCGACGCAACTGTCACCCGTCTATAGGTGCAAAATCGGACCGCACCGTACCGACCGAACTTTTGTTGGTAGAATAATTTTTATTCTAGATGCATCGTCTTCACATATAATTATATAATGAATGTATACAAAACCTTGTAAAACATTTTAAAAGAGTAACGGTGGAGTTTCTTGCCCATTCTTCTCCATACGACAACTACCTTTTGGCAGGGGCGACTAGAATCAATTTCGTTTTATTATAATTTTTGACGTTCAAAAGTGTCTTTAGTGTGCCTATTTGAAACAAATGACTTTGACCCGTGACCGTCTGGACCAGTCGGTGGAAGTGCGCGCACGGCGACAAAAAAGTTGTCGACTAGCTAGTTTCCGCTCAAAATTTTACGAAGAAGTAGCGTTGCTCTCGCTCCCGTGGGCGCATCGTCCAAATCTTGGCGAAATGACAGCGACAAAAAAAATCTAGGCAACTAAGTTGCTCGTGGGCGCTCTACCTTACACTACAGCTTAATTGCTTCGCATGATTGCAACTAGCACGGTCACATCTGACCTTTTGAAGCACTTGTGTATCTGGCAAATGTCATAGGATCATGAAAGTGATCCAAATGAGGTTTCATCCGCTATACGTTCGCTTTTATTTTAAACCTTTTCATTACTGTATTTGCAGCAGCTTCTCATCAGCGTCTTCTTGTCATTAACCTAATTTACTTTGTAGGTACCTACAGCATATTTTGCTTCCCATAGGTACATCTCTGTCTGCCGTCATCTCAATGTCATATTCCTTTCTTGCCAAACCATTTTTTTAAGCCATATTTTTTTCTCTTGGAGTTTCTTGCCAGCTCTTCTCCATGGGAAACGACCAATTGTAACCGTGCATCTATAGCTTCTGAAAACATCGTGAGGACACCGGCATGTCCTAGAACCAAAAATTCGAAGATATACGACATCTACCAACCCGCATGGGGCCTGCGTGGTGTATTACGTCCCACTCTCTCTCATCGAAAATAGGCTTATGTCCCAGCATTGGGAACATATTATGATTATGTTTCCTCTTAAACTTTTTGCCGGCTCTTCTCAATGAGAAACGACCAATTGGAGCCGTGCGCCCTGACGTTTCATAAGTGTGTTTATGTGAAATAAAATAAGTTTCGTTATTTATTCTGCGTCGAGGCTACTATTACAACAAATGACTAGATGAAATCTAACTATTGCGACAAGCATTACAAGTTATCACTTTGCTAACGCGACCCAAAAAACTAATATAACTCTTCGTTTCATGTCATTGACTTAGAATCATTTTCAAATATCAAGTAAGTATTCTATCTTCTAAATACTCCAGCCAATGCAGAGGAGACATTCTAACATAATCCATTGTGAATTTTATAAAAAGATTACAGATATGAGGGTCAAATGTGGTTCTTATGACAGGCCATTACTTTTTGATGGATGCTCTTCGCTATACATATGCAATATTTTTTTCGCTGAATATTCGAGAACTATGTCTTTGTAATGTTGTAAACGATTAGAGGGCCTCTGTGATTCTCGCGTGATCAGCTCGCTAGATGGATGAAAGGATTAGAATTGCTTAAGTGATTAGGACTATATAAGAAATCCGGTTACTGCTTAACTTTAAACGCGCTTCGATATCACGGGTGGATTTGCAAATCTTCCTAAAGCCATGTTTTATGTCATGTGCAGGTTTTTGTGCATGACTTCTTTAAATCTCACTTAATTATTCTTTGTTTAGTTACGTACCAACTTAAACGAAGCAGCAAGGTAATTGCGCACACACATTATCAGTAGCAATGGCTTTCAATTTTACAGTTCAAAAATATTCACTGCGTACATTTTTGAGCATATGAAGCAATGGATTAGCATTATCCTTCAAAATGATTCAGATTGAAATTGATAGTGTGTTACGCGATTAGGGTGCTGAACGCAGCCTCTGACCGTCATGGAATACAGCCTTGGAAATTGCAGATTGTTGACATAAGGACACTGCTAATTCTCTTGACATACCAATATCGTTACTAAGAACACATATAAGTAAAAAAAGCTTGTAAAAGAGTCGCCCTTTCCTCAAAACATTCAAACAATACAAAACAATAAATTATTCATCTTTCCCGCCAATCGCAACAACAGCAAAGTTTAAAACTCGAACATCAGTAGTCTGCTTGAAGCCACGGGTGAAAGGCCACAGATAATAAAATTACAAAATACAAAAGAGGTTTTACATTTTACATTCTGACGTGAGCAAACTTATTGGTTGTTCAACATAGTTCGTTACTGTTCATTCAACAGGGCACGTGCTCGTTTTACTGAATAGTTTGTGGCTTTTGTTTACAATCAATAAACTATTGGATTAAAAGTAAAATGCAACGTTTTATTTTTGTTTGCTGTAATTGAGCGGTTGAAAAAATTTATCGAAATTTGAACTAGAATTTATTTTCAAGCTCTTCAACGAATCTATACTAATGAATAATGCTGAAGAGTTTGTATTTCTTTTGTTTGAACGCTAATCTCTGGAACTAACAGTCGGATTTAAAAAATCCTTTTTGCATTTTATAGCCCAATTGTTAGGAAAGATTAAAGGCTATTTACCATTATACTACGGAGACGAGCGAAGCGGGTGAGTGAAACCACGGGGCACAAAAAGTTTCAAATATGTCCTATACTTGCTTAGATAGACGTGAAATTACAAATAACTAAACATTCACCTAACGCCAAGCTAGAACATTGAAGCTTTAGGCATCTTTAAGTAATCATGAAACGGAATAGAATCTTAGACAGTACTATAGCCTATGACGTATTGTAAATCAACTAAAATCTTGACTCCAACTGAGATGAAGAACATAACATAACATCACGCCTGTAACACCTGAGGGGTCAGGGCAGAGGAGTACCTATGTATACCTAATACCGATTCATTTCGCCAGTCATGTTAAAGTCCTACGTAATAGAACGCCCTCAGGCTAGGTTAGCGATGATTTTCGCAGATCAGCTTGTAGCAGCTAGATGAGAGTTGCCGACAATCGAGCTAAATGGCGTGCAAATGGCGAGGCCTTTGTCCAGCAGTGGACTGTTGTAGGCTGATGATGATTAGGGGGCTAACCTATTGCCATCAGCCAAGCACAAATCCTGACTCCATGTTGCTACTGACTAGAACAATACTACCTACTTTGTTACGGTTTTCATAATCAGCCTATAATGTTCCTACTGCTGGGACACAGGCCTCCTCTCTTCGAGAGGGAGTGGGCTATAATGTACCACGCGGGCCCAGTGCGGGTTCGTAGATGTCACATGTCTTCGAATTTTTGGTTCTAGGACATGCCGGTTTCCTCACGATGTTTTCCTTCACCGTTGTGAGAGCAAAGGTGATGAAATAATTTACACAAAGTAAAGCGCCTGTCTGGGTTCGAACCTAAGACCTACAACTTTTAAGTCGCGGCCGTTACCACTGGGCCACCACTGCTATTACGGTTTTAGTCCTACCTATTAATTAATTTTAGTTTGTAAGCCTATCATACCCATTATACAGATTTTCACGGTAACCTATGCCACACAGAACTCTTTGATGACTTTCCACCTGGGAGAAACGATAAATGAATTTGAATTCGGGCTTAGGACAGTTGTCAAAATCAAAAGAAACAAACAAACTAGGCTGAAAATGAGCACTTTTTGAACGTTTTTTTTTACATAAGACAATCCTCCAAAACGCCCGCCCTTTATCACTGACTAGTGCTTTAGCTGGGAAGAAGAAGTGGCGCAACAAACTCCTCAGCAGAAAGACCAATGGAAAACTCAACAGTGTCGCTCTCAAAACGCACCAGATTATATCTACCTCTACTAACACGACGGACTGACGAACTGACTAATTCACAAAGGCAGGCGAGGGATTGTAACAGTTAGTGCTTGGCCAGACTGGGAGCGAGGGGCGCGGAGCGGCGCGGGTGCGGGAACGCGCGCGATCTGCCTGTCCACAGTCGAGCGTGGCTTCGTTCCGAGTGTTGTCGTGTCCAGTGTTTCTCAAAATACAATATGGATGAAGAAGACTTATTTTTACTAGAAAAAAGCTCGAACTAGTTTGAGAACCCCGGTCCCCCACGCGGGCCGCCCGCGCTCTCACTGAGGCCACTTGTATGAACAAGGTATGGCGTGAGTTGCCCCGCGCTCACCGCGCCCGCATGCCCACTATGGACGCTCAAATGAAGTTCTTGTTTGAATACGCCGCGCCGCGCCCGCCCCGCACCCGCGTTTACAGTCTGGCTAAGCACTTAATGCATCACAGATATTGTCGGATTTACCGGGAACGTTATATCCGACCCGCATTCCATACACTTCGCTTATGACAGATTACGGACCAACATTCAAACTGTTTTTGGAACAAAACGATGGAGATTAAACTGAGTTCTACAGGGTTTTAGTTAACGAACGAGATTAGTTTTTATGTTGAATTTTACTCTCTTTTTACTTACTCTAAATATAGCGAGCTAAGGAGCTTGCAGGATGCAGGATATCAAGCAAGCGTGTGTGTTCTTTCTTTAATAAATCTATACTAATAATAAAGCTAAAACAAATAATAAAATAAAATAAAGTTAAATAAGAAAGAGGAGGTGAAGGCAAGAAGCATTGTATAACTTATTGATTTGAATTTATGACATTGTATAGGGTATTATTTTGAATTAATGAAATTGTATAACGTATTAATCTGAATTTATGACACTGTCATCGTCTGCCTAGCTTTTCCCCAACTATGTTGGGGTCGGCTTCCAGTCTAACCGCATGCAGCTGAATACCAGTATTTGGGTTGGTATCAGAATGACTGGATCGCAAATTGACCACGTCGCTTTACATGGAGCGACTGCCTATCGGACCTCTACAACCACAACAATTAATGACACTTTATTGGGTACTAAATGTAATTTATGACATTTTTATGGTATTAATTGGAATTTATGACATAGTATAATTTTAATGATAATTTTGCATGCCTGGTGCAACACAGTGTACTGCGCGTTCACTTGACATCTAGAAATGTATTATTATGTACTGTGTTGAGCAACAAACGTTTTAATTTGAAATTAAGGAAGCAAGAAACAGGTTTTTTTACTAAAGTATTTAAAAAATCATTGTGTTAAATATTAAGGCAGTAAGGAAACCTTCGTATGTATGACAGATGACAGATCCGACTCGCATTTGGTCGCCTTTTTCATTGGATGCGCTATCACGATGTGGGTCAGAACTATAAATTGTTCTTCTAAAAAAACATAAAACAAAGACCGCAAGACTATTATATTATTATTATTCTACGGAATAACTCCTTCAATGAAAACGCCCGCTGTATCCAATTAATTACATTTCTCCGTTGTTGCGGCACGATCAATTCATACAATAACATAGTAACGGACTGAATTAAAACAAAACACGCCCCAATATTGAATCTCGGTGACGCTGGAGGCTGAGTACCTACCTATAGTTGCCACAGAGAACATAATGTACAGAAGGACCAACAACGTTTTAGAAACAATCTTTAAAAACGGGGTCCTACTTGAAGAAATACACATTTGTTATTGTGATTGTGAGTAGAAAGTGTTCATAATCAGCCTATAATGTTCCCACTGCTGGGACACAGGCCTCCTCTCAGTGAGAGGGAGTGGGCCGTAATCCACCACGCGGGCCCAGTGCGGGTTGGCAGATGTCACATGTATTCGAATTTTTGGTTCTAGGACATGCCGGTTTCCTCACGATGTTTTCCTTCACCGTTTTGAGAGCAGTGGTGATGAAATAATTTACAAAAAGTAAAGCGCCTGTTAAGTCGCGGCCGTTACCACTTGGCCACCACCGCGCTGTAGAAAGTGTATGATTGTTTTTTAATTTTAATATTTCCTTTATTTCTATACATACATATAAATTATATGTATTTTTAAATAATAGAATAAAAATATAAAAAATAGTAGCCCACCGGTATCGGGAACAGGGTCCAAAGGTCAGGGCTCCAGAGAGAAGAACCTCCTAACAAAGCGAACCGTGTCCAGAAGTACCGCTTTCTGAATTAAATCCTTGATCCAGGTGCCCAACGAGAGCCTCAGGTGTTGGTCGAGGCTTTTAGCTATTAAACTATTGGCACTCCAGGAACTCAAGACCTCTTTCAGCGCACTCCAATAGCTAACAAGTTCGTGCGGAATGTCCTTTCTGATTATTTACATCCACTGTGTCAGCTCGTTTTAACCCAGTCTCCCTTAATGTTGTTTTTGATGGACTGTTATATTGAGGGAATTTAATTGTTTTACTTAACCTTCAAGTGGGCGCGCGGTCATTTGTAACGCCAGCGGTCGCGCGTAACCTAAAACACCTATGGGATATTTCAGATTTAAAAATAAATATCGCAGCAGCATGTTCTAGCGAAAATAAGTTTATTTATTTGAGCTGGCCCTCAAATAAATAAACACAATATTTCCTGTATCGTGCCGACACGCAGTTCATTACACAACATGGTGGGCCCTACATAAAACAATATAAGATACGATTTATGTTATCCCTTCATCTTTTACCCAAAATATTATGATGTACCCGTGTTGAGCCGACGATGACGTCACAGGTTAGTCTTTTATTAAACTTTTAGAAAGTTTTCCTTTTTGATTCATTCTTAGGGTTCCGTACTGAAAGTTAGAGTTATTTTTAACAGATTGAGACTGAGATCAGACTGGGTACGTTCTAAAAATTGCGAGAATTGCTCCTCTGGTTTCGTAGTTGGGATGAATTTATTTTAAGAACAAGTTGAAAAATGTTCATGGTGACGGTTCATTCTCCAAATGAAAATGTAAGTTTGGAATGGCAAAACAATATTTTTTTATATGATAAAAATACAAATTAACGATTTTCCTTTACTTGAGCTGTGAGACCTTGCTTCTTGCCAAATTTCATGATTCTAGGTCAACGGGAAGTACTCTATAGGTTTTGATTTGTTTGCGAGTATCAAAAAAATTCGCATAAAAATGGCTGCATGTTTTTATTGCCTTGACTTAGAAGTTTGATTTTACCGTAGAACTACGTATTTGGTATCAATTGTGATCCTATAAGGGATCAATTGTGATCCTATAAGGGTATTTTCCTTTTGCGGTACGGAACCCTAAAAAGGGTTATAACACTAATATTTTAATAACGTTACGGAACCTACAGTGCTCGTTAATATCTTATAGCCGGTTTTAACTCCCACTGTTTTACAGATAAAATGTTTGTTGTCCGTTATTTGTTACTTTTTGTACATATTTAAAATAATTTTTAATCAAAAGCAACATTGTCAAACATTCAGGTCTCCTCACGAAAGAAAAGAAGAAAGACAGAAAATACTTTTATTTAGCACAGACTAAAAAAAGACACACAATACACCAGATACATACATCACATAAAAACAAAAAATAAAGATCAAACAAAAAGTGTAAGGTCCGATGTAAGAAATTAGCAGGAAAGTGTGCCTCAAGGCTGCATCAAAACGGCCCAGTTCAGCAAAAATGCCAGACAACCATATCTTCCTCCACCAATCTCAATGATGTCCGTGATAAACTTAGAAAAGTACATAAGCCGTTAGTCCTGAGCCTGATCTCTCTCCGGTCGTCTCGAATTTCATGTCGTCCCATTGGACTATGAGAGCGAGAGCAGATAGTGTGCACCTGTGTCTGCGGACACACTTGTGCACTACAATATCTCCCGCGCCGAAGGTTAGTCTCCGTTGAGATTGACCGTAATGGCCGAAATACGGTCTGGAGAACTATTCGAACTTAAAAAGAACATATAAATTGAAAAGTCACAGTGGTAAATGCCCGGCTTTAACGATACACGACAAATGGTACACTAATGGACTCGATTCCCAGACTATAAGCCTCCAGTAATAGATACTTCATGAATACTTCATCAAAACGCCACACATTGGCCGCAGATACGGCAGCTGAATGATACCCACAATCGACGAGAGAGAACAGATTTTCAAAAATTCGTCCGCATCGCTGTCAAAGGGATAAGTGCCCAAAAGACTGGCAGCATTACCACGTTGGATTGTAATGCTGATTCGTTTGGCTAAAAATGGCCAAATACTACGACGATTTGATAACTGTAGAAAGAAAAGCCTTTTTGACACGCTTACAAATTTATTTATATTTAAATTCTCATTTTTAATGAGAAAAATATCAACCGAGTTCAAGAGCTGTCATTGTCGTTTTTAATTTTTTTTTTGTTTGAATATTCACAGTACAGACTATTTCACAACGACATAGCATACAAGTAACCGTAAAAGACCACCAGACCCCTAAGTTTCGTATTCTCTGAGGCACAGAGGTCCATTTCACATTGTGTCTCTCTCCAATGGATCCTTACGTAATGAGTGGGATCGTCCTATACATATTTTATCATACCATCATGACTGATTCCCCGGAGGATTGTCTGTTCGTATAGTACCTACCTGCACCCTTTCCAGTTATGTTTAAGTCCCATGGGGGAAAGTCTGCTGCACAATGTGCAGCAGACTTTCCCAGAATCCGGGCTGCTGCAGAGAATAGCCTAATGAAAAATGCGAATGACACTTTAATCACACTAACATTATAAAGGCGAAAGTTTGTGAGTGTATGTGTTTATATGTTTGTTACTTCTTCACGCTCAAACGGCTAGACCAATTTTGATAAAATTTTATCTAGCGCAGCCACGAGGCACACAAATACTATTTCAATTTTTTTGTTTTTGTGTTAATATTGTGGGTCAGACTCAAAAAAAAATTTGAACAAAAATTTGTTTGGGTGTTCGCCATTGTCCTTTATTTTCTCTCTTTCTTTCATATCGATTCAGGACTTTAACGGACTTTATTTCAGTTTTAAAATAAAACGCGCTAGAAACTGTAGTTAAGTCAATGACCGCTATTGTTATGCTAAAACGCGACAACTTATAGCCCATGACACGCAGTTTGCAATGTCACTGAATTACATTATTTCCTTACAGATCTTCCGAAGAAAAAGTCAAACCGCATCGTCTCCATCCTGGGCCTGTTTGAACTGTCAGTGGGAGACTCTCCAAGAGCTGACGGAGTATCAGAGCTGGCTGCTGCAAGGTTGGCAGTAGACCATGTCAACAAAAGAGGCCTGCTGCCAGGATACAAGTTGCATCTTATCACTAATGACACAAAGGTACTTAATTCCACAAATTACTTTGGTTTCGAAATAACGAATTGGATCTAAAGACAAATTTGCGAACAGTCATTATACTACCAATTACATACCTAAGTAACGTGAACTTAGGCAAAATATGCAGGATAGTATCCTGCTTCCTACATAATATGCAGGATAGTATCCTGCTTCCTACATAATATGCAGGATAGTATCCTGCTTCCTACATAATATGCAGGATAGTATCCTGTTTCCTACATAATATGCAGGATAGTATCCTGCTTCCTACATAATATGCAGGATAGTATCCTGCTTCCTACATAATATGCAGGATAGTATCCTGCTTCCTACATAATATGCAGGATAGTATCCTGCTTCCTACATAATATGCAGGATAGTATCCTGCTTCCTACATAATATGCAGGATAGTATCCTGCTTCCTACATAATATGCAGGATAGTATCCTGCTTCCTACATAATATGCAGGATAGTATCCTGCTTCCTACATAATATGCAGGATAGTATCCTGCTTCCTACATAATATGCAGGATAGTATCCTGCTTCCTACATAATATGCAGGATAGTATCCTGCTTCCTACATATTATGCAGGATAGTATCCTGCTTCCTACATAATATGCAGGATAGTATCCTGCTTCCTACATAATATGCAGGATAGTATCCTGCTTCCTACATAATATGCAGGATAGTATCCTGCTTCCTACATAATATGCAGGATAGTATCCTGCTTCCTACATAATATGCAGGATAGTATCCTGCTTCCTACATAATCACACTATAATATTATAAAGGCGAAAGTTTGTGTGTGAAGGTGTGGTCCCTGGTCCGAGTTTTGATGTGGGACGAGTTGCCCCCTAACCCATTACAAAGGGGCAACTGGTCCCTGGTCCGAGTTTTGATGTGGGACGAGTTGCCCCCTAACGAAATTACAAAGGGGCAACTGGTCCCTGGTCCGAGTTTTGATGTGGGACGAGTTGCCCCCTAACCCGTGTTTATATGTTTGTTACTTCTTCACGGTCAAACGGCTGGACCAATTTTCATAATATTTTGTATGGAGGTAGCTGATACCCTAGATTAATATATAGGCTACTTTTTATCCCGATATTCCAACGGGATCCAAACTTATGCGGGTGAAACCGCGGGGCGCAGCTAGTATTATTATAAACGCGAAAGTTTGCGAGGATGGATGGATTTTTGTTACTTTTTCACGCAAAAACTAATGAACGGATTTTGATGAAACTTTACAGTAATATAGCTTATACATCAGAATAACACATAAGATAGTTTTATCCCGATATTCCCCCGGGATCGACACTTATGCGGGTTAAACCGCAGGGCGCTGCTAGTTGGTTAATAACGTAACATAATATCACACCTCTGACCTTTAGTTGGGTATAGTGTAGATACCTACAGTTCCTGCACCCACATTTCGCCAGTTATGTTTAAGTCCCATTTAATAGGGGGCGAGTTTATTGCCACAGGGCACACATCCAGACTTCAAACTGCTACTGAGTAATTCCTGATGGAAAAACCCTTTGCACAACCGGGGAATCGACCCCAGCAGCTCACGCTCAGCAGTAGCGCCTGCGACCAATAGACCAAACGAGGCAACCATTATATTGATTAATCTGCATTCGCAATTTATTTGACAAAAATGTAAATATATATGAGTTTATGGAAACGCCATGAAAATTAGTTTTAATACTTGCTTTTTTCTTATCACGTCGAGCCAATAGACATTTTGATGGATAGGACTATCGTTGCAAGGGCGTTTCGGCGAAACGGACGCTCGATCTAATGGCTATTTGAAATTGTATGGTACATCGATGCTATGGAATTTCGGCAATTCGGACGTTCGATCTGATGACTTCGGGGAATTAGCCATCGGGCATATGACATTCGAAATCATGCAGAAGACCCAAAACTAACTTTAAACCCTACACACTAAAGTTCAGTTTACGTTACAACTTCCAACAATTTTATGGCTTTTTCAATAGTGCTAGTCACTCTGAAATCAACTTAATTTCCATTGTAATAAAGTTGATATTTGTTTAACTTGAAATAATATTAATTTGAAACATAAGTTTGAATAGACATTAATATATGTAATTTATTACGAAGAAGGGCTTTCTTTATGCAGGAAAATCCGCCAAAACTGTCAAGTGATGCACTTATCATCAAGCAACATCCATCCATTCCATCCCATCCATCCATTTTTCCATTTCTTCTACTCTCACTTTAATCTACCTTCTACTTAACTTTACGCGGATTAAAGAAATCATTAATTATGTTGCACCCCTAAAAGTTAAAACTGAAGCAAACAGCAAACATACTTCACTGTTTTGATATTCCAAATAAACTAATAATACAAAAAGTTTTAGTTACGTTTTTAGCTCCGTTGTAATTTAATATACTATAGAGTTCCTGCACCTTTTTATTCGGCATGTATTCATTCGAACCCCAAATAATTCACATGTTGCTTTCCTAAAAATATGAATGGACACGCAATATAATAAATGTGCCTCTTTTTGTGAGCCTCAAATAATTCCCATTTCGTTGTCCTCAAAATACAAAGCGCTCGCTGGCTGGTCCCGCGGCAACTCTCGCTTCGCTCGCTCGGCTCGCGCTGTTGGTCACAGTTCTAACCTAACCACTAAGTACTAATAGTTATTCTGTGCCTAACATAACCCATTTGGTCCGGGTACCCTATTTGCTTAGTTACTGCGACCAACTTTGAGAAAAGGCCAAAAAGTTAATAAGAGGCTCATTCATTTTTTTAAAGTGTACATTATTAGAAGACCAAATAGTTTTGATGGACATTATGAAAAAAAAAGCGAAAAACATTAGAAGGTCAATAAACTTTTAGAGGATAAATTTAATATTTCCCCTCTTGTTTTTTTCTAGTGTGACCCAGGCGTAGGGGTGGACCGTTTCTTCCACGCGCTCTACACGGAGACAGACTCCCGCATGGTGATGTTACTGGGCACGGCCTGCTCCGAAGTCACCGAGAGCATCGCCAAGATTGTGCCCTACTGGAATATTGTGCAGGTAAGGAGATTTGGTAAGAGCAGTTGTGGTAAAGGCCGCGACTTACGAGTTGTAGGTCGTAGTTTCGAATGCAGACAGGCGCTTTACGTTGTGTAAATTATTTCATCACCACTGCTCTCAAAACGGTGACGGTAAACATCGTGAGGAAACCGGCATGTCCTAGAACCAAAAATTCGAAGACATGTGACATCTGCGAACCCGCACTGGGCTCGCGTGGTGGATTACGGCCCACTCCCTCTCACTGAGAGGAGGCCTGTGTCCCAGCAGTGGGAACATTGTATGTGTATGTAAATATTTGAACGAAGCTATAAAATATAGTGACCACACTCGGCAGCTGAATAAACAGGTTGAAATTGAAAACATGCGATAAATCGAAATGGGAGATTGTTGATGGTGAAACATTTACACAACGTAAGCGACTGCGTTCGAACCTACGACCTACAACTCGGTCGTGGACATTACCACTGGGCCACCACTGCTCAAATCAAAAGTTACCTATTATCAATAGATACAGTCATAAAATGAGAAAGATCGGGAGAGTTCTTTATCAGAATTCGAAAATGCATTTCGAATCATATTTTTTTTTGTTTAAAAAAAAAATATGCTTACAGACATAATATTGCAGACTAAATAAAATATATACGGCCAGGGTCACTTTAATTTAGTAACTAAACTTCTAAAACATCTGCTCAATGAATACCTAAGTCAAACTCAACGCAGTCTATCCACGGCCGCATGCGTCCGACAATTTCCAATTTCTCTCTGGTTCTGGATAAAATCAGTTTCCTTTCAAAGCGTGCAGCGGACACACCAATTTTCACTGCTCATACACGCGCCGTCAAAAACATGGCGTTTTGCAGTTTCCCGCTTTTTCGAGAAAAGCAGATTACGTTCCTAGAATTCAAGATCGAACACGTTCGTATTTTGTGGCGCGGCGATTTGTAAAAATGAAAAACATTGCATTTTACGTTGAGTTTTTTGCAGAAGATATACAGGGTGTCCCTGGAAGTATGGATTAAATCGAATAAGGGCATGGGCAAGGTCATTTCCAAATTTTTTAACCCTGAGAATGTCGGTGATTTTTTTACGGTTCAAAGTGAGTACTATGCGAAGTGATTGAAAAAAAAAAACAAAAACTGGTCATAACTTTTGAACCTTAAAAAAATTCACCGACAATTTCAGGGTTAAAAAGTTTGGAAATGACCTAGCCCATGCCCCTATTCGATTTGATCCATACTTCCAGGGACATACTGTATATACCACCATGTAGGTATGTGTTTTGACCACGACGCGGGCGAAGCCATGGTCTAGAGCTAGTAAACAATATTCTATTCTATTCTTAAAACCAATCTCTCAGCCACAATACCAATAGTTTCGTCAATGAACAAACAAACCGCAGCTGTATTTGCAATTTACAAAAACCTTATTCCATTTTAGAGGTAATTCTTACTAGATTGTCCAATCTTACAGAGGAATGAAACCCTGTGACTCATTCAACTAATCCTTGAGACATCCTCGGACGCTCTTCTAAAGAATACCCTAAAAAGGGATATTCTTCTTGTATTTTCTTGTGGTCAGTTTATGTTCCGGCAAATTGGCAATATTAGCCCCACTGCCTACGTATAGCGTCTTCATTCAGGCGCGGCAATATGGCAAATCCCGAAAAGTTTGTTCTTATAAAGGAAAATAGTTTTTGTAAAGGGTTGGGTAACTTTTTAATTAGTTTGTAAAGAAAAAACAACAAAGAAGGGCTCTCGGGATAAGTAAAATATACACATAACAACGCTACAAGTTTATCTTTTGGCGTGTGGACAAAATCGGAACTGACGTCGCCATCTTGATTTTGAAGTTCCTTATCGCGGCTTGTGGTAGGAGTTGACTGGTAAAAAACGTCATGTAAGGAAAAAGCGTTATGCCCTTCCATACGACTCTCTCTCTCTCTGTATCTTTCTATAATCTCTGTTTTCTGTTGTTTATAGTGTTACGAGCTTGGGGTTCGTGACAATAAAAACTGCCGATTTACTAACCAAAAATAAACACTTTAATTAAATAACACCAATAAAACACAATCTCACTACTGATCACTCTTAAGTCGCACTTGAAGATCGCTTCGAATGTTATCGCTTGTATCGCAGAACCAATACTGACTTGGTCGCGGCCCATACCGGCCTTATATAGGGCCTCAGATAGTTCCAGAACCTTCTACTGTAGAAACATCTAGAATGTTCGAGTACATACCGGTCCCGACTGACCCGATGTCGACAGTTCTAGAATGTTCTAGTATCGAAAGTTCTGGAAGCATATCGACCTACTAGTTCTGCTACTCGATACTAGATGGCGCTAGTGGTAGCTAATGTCGCCATCAATCGTGGCGCGCAACACTGCCCCCTCCTAAGACATGCTCGTCCCGAGCATTATCGGCCCCATAATAACGCGCCAATCGATCCACATGGACGATCTTAGGAGTTCCTCTTGCACCTTTCTGTATCCGGTAGGTTACGTCATTGATCTTTGTCACAATCCGGTACGGTCCGTCCCATTTAGCTTGAAGCTTAGGAGATTTCCCTTTGCTGCGGACTGGATTGTGCAACCACACTAGTGAACCTTCGTCAAACCCTTTATTGTTCATTTTGCGGTCATAACGGGTTTTCATCTTTTCAGACATTTGCTGGCCTGATTGTCTGACGTGCTCATAAATGTCATTCATTTTGTTCCGCAAGTCATTCGCATAATCGGTTATACTGCGTGGGGCATCAGGTGGTATTCCGGTGATCAGGTCTGCAGGCAGCCGTAATTCCCTTCCAAAGTTTGCGAAAGCTGGTGTCACCGATGTACTTTCGTGAACAGCACTTCGATATGACAACAAAAACGGTTGTATGTGCTTGTCCCAATCTCGTTGCCGATTTTCCACAACTTTTGCCAGGTATCTCTCCAATGTCTGATTAAATCGTTCCACCATTCCATCCGATTGTGGGTGGTAAGAAGTTGTTCTCGTCTTATGAGTACCCATTACTCGGCAAGTTTCCTGGAATATTTGGGACTCAAAATTCCTTCCTTGATCGCTGTGAATCTCCAAGGGTACTCCAAAACGGCAGAAGACTTCATGAACCAGTTTATCGGCAACTGTTGAAGCTTCCTGGTTTGGAATGGCGAAGACTTCCGGCCACTTAGTGAAGTAATCCATTACAACCATGAAATACTTGTTACCACTTTCACTTACCGGAAACGGCCCCGCAACGTCAAGGGCTATCCTCTCCCATGGTGCACCAACATTGTACAATTTCAATGCACCTCTACTACGAGTCTGAGGTCCCTTTACAGCTGCACAACTTATACATTTGCGACACCAGTCCTCGACATCATCCCGACAGTGGACCCAGTAAAACCGTTCTCGTATCTTCAGTAGAGTCCGTTTTACTCCCAGATGACCTCTTGAACAACCATTATGGTACAGCTGTAAAACATCCGGTACTTTAGCTTTAGGGACAACCATTTGCAAATGACAGCTGTCCCCCCGAGCATTTTCCCATTTACGGCACAGGACTCCATCCTGAATCACCAAGCTGTCCCATTGGGCCCAATAACTTTTTGTGATCGAACTCATCGCTGAGACGTCGCTCCATCTGGGCTTAGGTGCACTGGCCTTCTTCCACTCTAGAATCGGCTTGAGGTCTGAATCTTCCTGCTGTGCACGTTGTAGCCTTCCCTTCCACTCATCGCTGAGGTCTGTTCTGAGCATCCTCACAGGTACCACTTCCTTACCCTCTTGCCTAGTACAATGCTTGCAGTCTTCAGGACAAGGTCTTCTTGATAATGCATCTGCGTTGCCACGAGATTTCCCGTCATGGGTTTGTGTGATCGAAATCCTTGGGGCTCTTTGAACGTCAGCCAGCACCCACCCCGCAGTCCTGGCTATTACTCGTTTCCCTGCTGCTGCTGGGCGGTGCTGGTAGCCGCACTGCCCTCTGGAGATCGGCCGTCTTCTCTTTCTGCAGTCCGCTTAGGGCAACTGGATCTAAGGTGGCCCCTTTCCCCACAGCCATAGCACCTAGGGCTGTATCCTTTATTGCGGTCGCGAACTGTAGCCGCTGCAACTTCCCTGACGCGATGGGAACGATGATCCTGCCGCACAGCTTCCACCTCCAGCGCATGGGCCAAGGCGTCCTTAAGCGTCCCGTGGTGACCGAGCCTTACAGCAGCTCTAACTTCGAGGTCGCGGATGCCATCGATGAATACCTGCACCAGGTTCCCATCAATAAGCGCAGGTACAGACTGGTATGCTTTCCGAACCAGCTTCTCCACTTCAAGGGCCCACTGCTGCAGGTTTTCGTTGCTGCGTTGCACACGATCCCTGAGCTGCGCACGAAACACGTGTTCCAGGTGAGCGTCGCCATACCGAGCCTCCAATGCCTCAAGGAGCTGCTCGTAAGTCACTTCCTTACCGAGAGCTTCCAAGACAGTTAAGGCCTGGTCGCGCAGGCCTAGGGTGAGGGCAGTCATAGCCTGACTTTTATTCCACCCGTTCGCCTTCATGACAGCCTCAAACTGGATTTTGTAGGCCGACCAGGAAGAAGTTCCGTCGAATGGTGGTACTTTAAATCCACGTAGCGAAGGTGTTGTAGCTACGGGAGCTGCGATTCCATCCCCAAGATGAAGGTAATCCAGCGTTTTCTTCACGTCAGCCATCACGGTTTTCTTCACGTCAGCCATCACGTTGTCAACCCGATTATTCACTTGGTCGATTCTGGTTTCAGCTTCGGACAGGCGGTTGTCATGTTGAGCAACCTTATCCTTCACCTCCTTCATGTCTTTCCCGAAGGTAGCATGAAGGTCCTTCATAAGGAGCATCTGCTCTTCCTGTCGGCGGGCCTGTTCCTCCTTATCACGCTGGAGCTGTTCTTCCAGCCGACGAGCCTGTTCCTCCTGACGGAGGGCCTGTTCCTCCTGACGGCGGGCCTGTTCCTCCTGACGGCGGGCCTGTTCCTCCTTATCGCGCTGGAGCTGCTCTTCCAGCCGACGAGCCTGTTCCTCCTGTCGGCGAGCCTGCTCCTCCTGTCGGCGAGCCTGCTCCTGCAGCATCATCATCAGCGCAGCCAAATCTGGTGCTGATGATCCTGGAGCAGCTGCGGACGGGCCGGCCTCCGTGGTCGGCAGCTGGCCCTCCGACATCTGTGGCGCAGCTCCACCAAAACGTCTCTGGTCCGTCTCCTGTTGGCGTTGACTCCGGGTACGGATACCCTCCGTGTCGTCTTTGGGTAAAATCGGCATGATTTTAATCCTTGCTTCTGACACCAATTGTTACGAGCTTGGGGTTCGTGACAATAAAAACTGCCGATTTACTAACCAAAAATAAACACTTTAATTAAATAACACCAATAAAACACAATCTCACTACTGATCACTCTTAAGTCGCACTTGAAGATCGCTTCGAATGTTATCGCTTGTATCGCAGAACCAATACTGACTCGGTCGCGGCCCATACCGGCCTTATATAGGGCCTCAGATAGTTCCAGAACCTTCTACTGTAGAAACATCTAGAATGTTCGAGTACATACCGGTCCCGACTGACCCGATGTCGACAGTTCTAGAATGTTCTAGTATCGAAAGTTCTGGAAGCATATCGACCTACTAGTTCTGCTACTCGATACTAGATGGCGCTAGTGGTAGCTAATGTCGCCATCAATCGTGGCGCGCAACAATAGTTTTAAGGTGTATTTATTTTGCTGTAATGCCAATAAACGCATTTTTCTTTCTTTCTTTTTTGTTTTCTTTATATACGAGTATGTTGCGATGTAGTAACTATAGATGTGTATGTATACCTATTAATCCGGGTAATTAATTTCAATATCCTATCCTTACATGGCGACCCAGCCCTATTTGGAGACGTGGCGAAGCCGTCACCGGGTATCTATCTAGTGATGCGGTTTCAAATACTCAACTTGATTTAATAAAATAGAAACTAGAATGAACAATATCAGTGCCAAAAGAAACTATCCTACGATACCTGTGATTTCAAAACAACTAGGAAATGTGTCGTTCCAACGTGGAGAAAGAGACTGTGTTCCTGAACCAAAGTGCCGCTGGTTCAAATCGGGGGCATGTAGAATCAGTTAAGGAGCCTATGTCGAATATTACCCTTATACTGATAATCATCTGTGTTTCTGAGCCAGATACATCTACTCAGATCTCCGGTGTTTCACTTGTCTCCCAAGTAAGGATGGGCCTTACAGTGTGTGCATGCGAATAACGTTTAAGGAACTTCATTCCTGACAAGGGTCCTCAGACCCCATACAGTTTTTTTTTCAATACAATTTCTGTGACAATTTCATAAATGTTTACCAACAACGCAGGGGGGCGTTGTCAATGTCACTTTAGGCCATTTTTCATCACGTTTATATTTCCGGAGTACCTCAAACAAACCAACTTTCAGCCTTACTACAACGCAATAAAGTTCAATTTGAACCTTAATCTAATTTCTGTTTTTTACTATCAGGTGCGTTAAGTACAACGCTGGTTGACGCTAGAGGGCGTTTGAGTTTGTGGTTAAAGTTCTTTGGCAGATTACTTAGAACGCGTATTTTCCGTTTGTTTAAATTCAAATTTTCATATTAAGTTCCTACGTATTATAAAGTTCATATATTGATTAATATTTCATAAATATATATTTTTTTTTTTTTATACACTTGTATATAATATATATATTTTAGATTGTAAAATACTTCTTGTAATTAATATTTCAAAAATAAATAAGATCGTTTTATAAAATATTCATTCAATATAGTTATATGAACTTAGAAAGATTATAATTCTGTAAATACATTCTTGTTAAGGTCGCGAATCATACTTTGTTCAACATAGGTACAATCTAGCGGCTCCGAAGCTTAATACCAAAATCGCTAAATACCAGATTCGCAAATTACCAGACTCGCAAAACACCGGATTCGCCATATATACCAGATACGCAAAATACCAGAAAAGCAAAATACCAAAAGTACAGTCCTAAACAATTGAGTTATGTTTATAGACTATCCTGTATTAGTAACTATTTCTTCGATAGATAAATAAGATCTTTATACAAAAAAGGTCGTGATCTAATTATCGCACAAAACGTCAAAATATTTTAATTTCGGGCTTGCACCAGTCGACCAATCTTTCTTTTCATAACACGACACGTGTGATCGACTACCCGTCATTACAACCCTTGTCTTCGAGTGGGTTTGCGTATAATAATTTAATAAGTATACATCGTAATATTTCTCAGTGTGTGAGATGAGACACATTAATGTTTGAACAATGAATTTTCAGACTACCTTTATAACAATAAATAATTCGCAACTGAAATTTCCACCAACCCGCACTGGGCCCGCGTGGTGGATTACAGCCCACTCCCTCTCACAGAGAGGAGGCCTGTGTCCCAGCAGTGGGAACATTATAGGCTGATTATGTATCTGAAATTTAACAAATTTTCGTTGAAATCAAAATTTCATCCAGTATATACTGGATATACCTACCAATATAATTATATCTTAACATTTAAGAAAAGAAAATACCCCCATCAATTACCAGTCACATCCAGTCATCAAAATTAATAACTACCCTCAAATTAGTCACGAACTCACTGTAGCCACTTTAAACCAGTTTGAACCAGTTCTATCCGCTTCAATACGGTACTTACCTGCTACCGGCGTCGACGTCAACTCTAACAAACGAACCTAGCCTAGATAGACAACTCGATTTTCTGTCCATAGGGAACATCTGAGACTTGGACTTGCTACAACCAATTTCGAACTTAAAAACTGTAAGAATAAAGTCCAATTTTCAAGTATGGTTTTAGAAGAATTGGTGTGTAGTTCACAAAATCCAATATTTGAATTTTGGGAAGGTTTGTTTTGCTAGTAATCGTGTTACGAAGGGGGAAGAAGTGATTCTATTCAATCAAGCGTTACAATGGATGGGAAATTCACACCGAATTGATGTTTTGTACTCGGTTTAACGTCGGTGGTTATACTTTATACCCATTTTTGGAAATATTTCACTGGCTTTGTAAAAACAAATTCTCGATCTAATTTAAATCAAAATAAAATTGCTATTTTATGCTTTTAGACTTACCATTTTTACAGAATCTAACAGTATCTAGTGTGAGTCATTCAGTATCTAGGGGGGCTTGTGGCTAAGTAATAACAGCGGCACGGGTCAATTGAAGGTCGGTTTGTGGATAGGTGACCAATATTATATAATACAGACACCTCCCTGCCTCTAAAAGCACGTTAAGCCATTGGTCCCGGCTAGTCCCGGCTGGTTCTGAGTACCCGTAACGACTGTCAAAGATTCACGAATGACAGCCGGGACCAACGGCTTAACGTGCTTTACGAGGCACGGAGGGGCCTCGGTATGTAAAGATGGTCACCCATCCACAAACCAACCGCGGCAAGTGTAGCTAAACCTGATCGATCGACCTGCGCGGCTGTTATTATTTATCCATGGGCCCCTCGTCAAAAAGCCATGTAATCATAAATGATAATAACAAAATAATTTAGGGGTACCTCGCAACATAAATTAATCAATCTCCAGTCATAACCAGTTGTGGTCAAGCGTGACCCTAATACTATGTATCAATCTAGCTTTAACAATACTGTGATATTAGGGCTGCCTCATGGAAGAAAACATATTTATTTTGAAAAAAGATTAAAAAAAAACTATAATGTAAAAGAAATGCTTACAAATACAACAAGGCAACGCTTTTCCCAACAAGAGAATTCTTCTACCACATGCTTTGCAATCACGTTAGGGACAAAATAAACTCATATAATTAGCAGTAATATTTTTTTTTTAAACAAGCTTTTAGTTTTTACCCTTAACATGGAGGTGATTAAAAAATAACTAGTCCGCCATCTTTAGGTGTGCGCCATATTGGATTTAGAATGACGTCACTTAGCTACCCATGGATTGTCATCTAAACTAAACGTGTATGCAAAATTTCAGGTCAATCAACTGTGGATAACTGTTTTAAAATTCAGTTGCAATATTTGACCTAAGCAAACTTTGCATGGTAAATAAAACTCAAACTCAAAGCATTTATTTCAATTGAACCATTTACAGGCAGTTTTGAATTGTCAAGAAGTCGGTCAGTCAGAAAATATGAAGCTAGTTGCCCATTCCAAAGCGTAGGTACCTATGGAGAAGAATGGGTAAGAAACTCCATGGACCCTTTTAAATTATATTTTTTACAATGTTGAATTATAATCATATCATTAACGTTGAATTTATAATTATATGTGGGAACGATTTAAAAATAAAGACATACGCGTCAAAAATGCCAAAACGCGGTTATATTCCATGAAAGTTGTCTCTTTTCGGCCATAGTAGAACGCGAGGCAACCCTAACCGTAGGATTATCAATCATTGTAATTAATTTCACACACGAGTTAATGTTAATTGTAGTTATCATAACGGAGTGATTATTAATGATAGCAGCTTAATTAGTTAGTTGATTCGGTGGACACATACCTATACAGGGTGAAATTGAAAACATGCGACAAATCGAAATGGGAGATTGTACTCATCATTATGAACAACTTTCACTATGGGACCTAACCTGAAGTCGCGAAAAAAATCAGCTGTTCCCTACATTTATGTTCGCATAACTCGTCAAAATGTAGGTAACAGCTTATTTTTTTTCGTGATTTCGAATTTGGTCCCATAGTAAAAGTTGTTCATAATGATGAGTACAATCTCCCATTTCGATTTGTCGCATGTTTTCAATTTCAACCTGTAATAAAGTGTCACAATATGACCCCTGATAGGCGTGGGGAGCCGTAGTAATAATTTTTATTAGGGACCCTAATAGATAACACGAGGGAAAATTTGGGTTAAAACTTAATTTATTATAATTATATCGCGTACAAAGACCACTGTTATGTTTTCTTAATTAGGGAATCCTGTCAAATTAAAATAAAAAATAAACACATTCAGCAATAAAAAGAAAAATTACAACCTAAGCTCAAGTCAACTCTGGCACAAAAAGTAACATGGTCCTCATAAAGGTGTTCTCTCAGGTGTGAACCATAAATGAATTAAAGGTTTACTCCATCTATGTTTTAACAATAAACTTTATTTACAGGTATCTTTCGGCTCCACATCGCCAGCCCTGAGTGACAGGACAGAGTTCCCTCTGTTCTGCCGCACCGTCGCTCCAGACTCCTCACACAATCCTGCCAGAATTGCATTCATCAGGTAAATCAACATTTTACGAGTCATATTTTTCTATAAATTGCCAGTCAGATTTTGATGCCCCTTTGCACAAGGGTATAGATGAAGTGTCCCTACACAAATATCAAAACCGTATCGCCATTAATCCAAAGACTACTTCCCATACAAAGGATCCGGTTGGTAAGAATTAAGAATATGCTACGCACTTCGTAGTAGGCTACGCGGTTGCTACGACGTAGCAGCGTCTGCTACGCTTTCGTAGCACAAAGTCACACTCAAGGCATTTATTACAATTAAACCATTTACAGGCACTTTTGAACTGTCAAGAAATTGGCCAGTCAGGAAATATGAAGCTATTTGCCCATTTCAAAGCGTAGTAGGTACCTATGGAGAAGAACGGGCAAGAAACTCCATGGACACTCTTAAATTATATTTTTACAAAAATATTAGTTAAATCATTTATTTTGAATTTATAATTATACATATATGAGAACGATGTAAAAAAAAACATGCACGTTAAAAGCGTCCATAGTTCAGCAAATAGTAACAAAACAAACAATCCAGAAATAAAATAATTAAAAATAGGCCGAGGCAGCTAAGTGATGGCCAGCTCCAACTGACGGCGCCCGTTCACGAACATGACCATTCAGCTCAACCATTTTGAAGGGAGCTAAATGATCCAACACACACGCCACCGTCAGCGAGACATTTGTGTGAGCATGACATACTATCAGCCGCCAGGGCATATTCAAGTCAATGAAAGACATATTACCCGGTAAATGGTAGCACTATAGTACATAGAACACACACCTGTACTATGCAATTAAACAATACAAAGGAAATTTATATTGTGTTTATACACATAGCTACGATCTAGTAGACCTTACAAATATTATTGTTCCTCACAGGAATCGAAGCCGCCAAGTAAATTGCAGGAACAAATCGATCAGTCACTGTACCAATAAATTATTATTCTAGTTGCAAATGAGTTTGTTGGAAACTAACGCCAGAACTAAGCCGAAGCCTGTATTTCAATGAGTTCCAATATTGTCAAATTCAATTTGCAGACTAGTAATTTACAAAAGCTTGTGTCATTAAAACATAGTGTCCGGATTGTACTATCTACCAGATAAATTAAAAAATTGGTGAACCTGCCCAGCACAAAACATCGTGAGGAAACGCGCGTGTCCTAGAACCAAAAATTCGAAGACATGTGACATCTACCAACCCGCACTGGACCCGCGTGGTAGATTATAGCCCACTCCCTCTCACAGAGAGGATATCAGATGAATAGTTACTAATTTGAATTTCGAAAGAATAAGAGCGTTGTGTAACTATATACAGACGCTATACAATGTTTATTAGTAAGGGGGTACTGCTATTATTATTATAAACCACAAAATCCTCATTATTTTCCTCTAAGCTCGCCCGGAACCACATCGCCTCAACATTAATAAGTTTCTGCTGCTCCGTGTATCACGGCTCCGAACTTTATATAATTGGTTTCATTAAATAAATGGGCTTGTAGCTAAGAAACAACAGCCGCACCGGTCGATCGATCAGGTTAAGCTACGCTTGCCGCGGTTGGTCCGTGGATGGGTAACCCTGACCATCTTTACATACCAAGACCCCTCCGTGCCTCGGAAAGCACGTTAAGCTGTTAGTCCCGGCTGTTATTCGTGGGTTATTGACAGTCGTTACGGGTCGGCAGAAGCTCGAAAGTCTGACAACCAGTCTTACCAAGGGGTATTGTATTACCCAGTAACTGGGTTGTGGAGGTCAGATAGGCAGTTGCTCCATGTAAAATACTGGTATTGAGCTGCATGCGGTTAGACTGGAAGCCGACCCCAACATAGTTGGGAAAAGGCTAGGCAGATGATGTTGAAATAGAAGAGCGATATATTATACGCTCTTAGAGATATAAAGGCATATATTATAACCTACTTCCAAAGTAATAACTCGACTCGGCGGACTGACTTGTTGTCCTACTGGTCGCAAGCGCTACTATGCTGCTGAATGAGGTTCTGAATTCGATTCCCACGTCGGGAAAAATGTTATTGGTTTTTTCCATTTGAAATTTCTTAGTCAGCCCGGAGTCTGGATTTGTGCCCGGTTGAAGGCAATAGACTCGCCCCCTATTACATGAGACTTAGACATAACTGGCAAAATGTAGGTGAGCTATAGGTCTTTGCCTAACCCTTTGGGGTGTAATGTTTTATTATGCGTGTGTTCAAAGTAAGAAGGAATAGTTTTGGAAGAACTTAACTTTAACTTAACTTTATAGAAGTCGTTTGGGATGAATTTAACTTGGTTGTCAAATACCAGAGAGATTAAGTTTACGACGAAAACCTTTCTTCATTCGCAAAGTTAGAAGAAGATTATCTCAGAACTTAAACGTCTGCAATTTCAAATTTGACAAACATACATACCTACATAAACTGACGCTTTTTTCCCTTGGGACAGAAACTACAGAATGCCACCTGCTACTATCCTTACATACTTACTTTGCTTCGTTTATATAAGAAATAACAGCCGCACGGTTCGATAGAACAGGTTAAGCTACGCTTGCCGCGGTTGGTCCGCGGATGAGTGACCATCTTCACATACCAAGACCCCTCCGTGCCTCGGAAAGCACGTTAAGCCGTTAGTCCCGGCTGTCATTCATGGATCTTTGACAGTCGTTACGGGTCGTCAGAAGCCCAAAAATCTGACAACCAGTCTTACCAAGGGGTATCGTATTACCCAATAACTGGGTTGTGGAGGTTAGATAGGCAGTCGCTCTATGTAGAAACTGGTATTCAGCTGCATCCGATGAGACTGGAAGCCGACCCGAACATATTTGAGAAAAGGCTAGATGACATCAGCATCATAATTGCGTAACACACTATCAATCACAATTCAAATAATTTTGAAGGATACAGCTAATCCATTGCTTCATACATTCGAATAAATTGTCAGAGTAAATAACGCGTAACGTTGAACTGTCAAAATGAAAGTCATTACTACTGATAGTGTGTTACGTAATTACCTCGCCGGCTTGACACATTGTCGATATTCATTAAGACGACGCCGACCGCACAGCGGCGCCCTCATCGTTTTTATTATATCAAATCAAATCAAAGCATTTGTTTCAATTAAACCATGTACAGGCACTTTTTAATTATTATAATCACTAAAACGGGTAATAGCTTTTATCCGTTTTAGTGATTATAATAAAACTAAACAATGTAAAACTTACGTTTGTATATTAACGGATAATCTTATAGAGCTCAACTTAACGTGCTTATTTTCTGCATTTTCATTCTAAAATAAGAGAAACAATCAGAAAAACAATGAGGGCGCCACTGTGCGGTCGGCGCCGCCTTAAGCATGGAAAGATTAGTCAACCTGCCTATTTATTTTTGTTTATTTATTTATAGTTAATTAAAACGGTACAACGCCAATTACATTAATTAACATGGAGATAAAAATTACGTGTACGTTCTATCGCTCGTATAGCCACAAACTATTAAATAAAAACAAAACTGCGATAAAAACTTATTTTTTTTTTTTATAACTTTATCACCATTCTACAACTCCAACACAACTGCAACATCTAATTGGCCTCATAATTCAAAATAAACATAAATAAAAAATCAAACTTTCATAAAGTTAAAAATCTAATTTGTCTCGCAAACTTCAGACTGAGAGTTTATTAAAAAGTACACCGAGTGCAGACTGCTAGCAACGGTTTCTTATTTAGATTTGCACAAGAACTGGTATTTTGTTGAGGGTAGTTTTAATGAAATCACGTTGTTGATACCTGCTACTGCAACTCAACTGTAACAGTGCAACTTGCTACTGTAACTGAATTTTTCTCAAACATGCTTGGAAATTTGAGCATTATTTTGACAACCTTCTTCGAGATAAATCGAAATTGCTGTACTGACCAAATACATGCGAGCAGCGGCCGGCAAAAGTTGTATGAAAATCCATATCTGTCGTGGTTTAGCGGCCAAATAAATTACATAGTAAACTCATATCTGTCGTGTAATTTAAAAATGGAACGATCTCTTAATCCGCAACATGGCAACCAAGGAGGTAACTTATCAAATGTTTCATTTAATATTTCGAACTGGCTTGTAAATAGAAAGCTGTTTATTGAAAAAAAAAAAACAAATGAACACTTTAACGCGGGAAAAAATATTGTTGTTCGTTGTTCGTCATTGATTTTGAAAAGTAATTGTATTTGACAAAAAAGTCCTGCCTAGGTACTACTTAGTTTTAATTTCCGCGCAGTATTTGAGAAAAGTACTATACAAGCCTTGGCCACAACTAGGCATTGATGGACTTACGTATGTATGCCTCGGCTTTGTCTCGGCCCACATTTACACGTTCGTCCATCAATGCCTCTTTTGCTGGCCGCTGCAGTAATGTACCTACTGTATTGCGGAGTTCATTTGGTTTGTTCCTTAGTGGCAATGATGTGGAGACGGGGACGTTATTCAAGTTAGTGACGTAGCTAATTTATAGCTACCCTGAAAATATTGTATAATAAATTAAATTCTTATTAATTCCGTTTTTCCTTTTGAGATACGGAACCCTAAAAACATTTTTACATAAAAAAATATTTGTAATAAAAGTCCCCTTTCATAAACCTCTTTTGAAACAATCGATATGCCCTTCACCTACTTATGTCCCTGACGGTACATAAGTACATCTTGTATGACTTTGAATCGAATCTTCCAAAAGTTCAACCTTAAAGGGTACGAAGTATGAATGATACTTCACAACTCTTCACATGTTCCGCTTTGGCGCCCTTTTCAGAATTACAAACATTTTATTTTTATTTTCGGGTTACAGGGTTTTTTTGATTCGAGGATAGAGGACCACTTGGGAATTTGATGCTTCAGTGTTGTTTACCTATTTCTATATATTTTGTTTGTTATGCTTATTTACGAATTCTATTTTATGATAAATGTACTTGATTCTAAAATGATATCTTTAACATCATTGACAAATCTTTTTTTCTTACTTTTTTATCGATACGCTAAGAAGAAGATTATAAATGATTATTTGGGTGCTTTAATAATAATATCATATCCTGCAATAGTCCTACACCAACCGGGGGTTGTCCTTATAATGCATATAGAAATAACCATCGATTGGCAGTGCCTCATTCCATTTAAAATTTTCTAAGGGGCCTCTGCGAGTTTGCTTCGGCCCCTAGTACACCCTTCAAAGGTCCGGGACCCCATGATGGCAAGCTATATTATCACATCAAAAGAGATATTCATTTATTTCCCAGATCACTTAGACACTTATAAAGGAACAGTGTACTCATTGTTGAAAAGCCAAATAAATAAATCATAGAATCTGTTCTAGTAAAACATACCTACAAAACACTAGTGTTAGTCCATACATTTGGTAGATTTTGGTAATCCGACTAATATTATATTATAAATGTAAAAGAAACTTAAATATACAATTAAAATTACTTCAAATTGGCGAAACATTTAGCAGAATCTTGTGGATAGCTGAATCATTATATTCTGTTTCGAATAAAAGGATCGTGTTCGTGGCACTAATGACGGAGATCCGCTCGGTCCGCTTCTAGCACAAAGATGCAATTTAGTTAGAGGTGTTATAGTAAATAGTAGGAACTTATGTGAAACCCATATTGCAAGGAACCTAAAAAATAAAACATCTGCATAGTTCAATTAACTGAACTCAACTCTCTCTCTCTGTTTGCGTAGCCTTATACCATTTAATTTGGGGTCGGTACTCCTCGTCATTCTTCGGTAGATGTTTTGGTTCTGGGGTGTCGAGTCATTCACTTGGGTTTGCCTAATTGCCTCAGGTCGTTGTTGACTCAAGACATGCAAGTGGAAAGGGGTTTACCTCGCTTCTTTCGACCTGAATTGAACTGGACTCAATTTAAAGCATTTATTTCAATAAAACCATTTACAAACCATTTGTAAAAGTGTTTGTACAAACCTACTTGCAGAAATAAATCATTTATATACACTTTTGAATTGTCAAAGAGTCGTCCGTCAGTAAGCCAGAGAGTTGAAGCTAAGTTGCCCATTCCAAAGCGTAGATCTCTATGGAGAAGAACGGGCAAGAAATTCCAAGGACACTATTTTAAATCGAGATATTACAAATTCCTTGTTACATTATTCTTGTTGCTTCTATAATTACGTGACAACAACACAACCGAATAAAAGAAAGTTACTTTCGTATCTGTGTGACCACTTAGATCTTCTAATCCACACAATGGACTTTAATGCGGCTTCCTTCATCATTTACAGCACTTATTCCCGAAGGTTTACAATCCACATTAATATTAAACTTAGATATAGCACAGAAATCATGATGTTTTAACATGTCGCCACAACACAGAACTAACACTTAAAGATGAAGTCAAGTACTTGGGGGTGATCCTGGATAGCAAACTGCTCTGGAACAAGCATCTTGACTACAAACTTAACAAAAGCACAATTGTATTCTATCAATGTAAAAGAATGTTAGGAAAAACATGGGGGCTCTCTCCGAAGATCACTCTGTGGTTATACAAAGCGCTGGTCAGGCCAATGTTGGCTTATGGCGCTCTGGTTTGGTGGACGAGGACCGAACTCTCGACCACTATTACCAGACTACAACGCTTCCAACGACTGGCCTGTTCAGCTGCCACTGGCTGCATGAGAACCACCCCAACAGCAGCCATGGAGATAGCCCTTCAATTAACTCCCCTTGACCTGTACATACAGCAGGAGGCGGCGCTAGCTGCCATCAGGCTAATGCACCTGGGCATATGGGGCAATAACCTTAACAGTCCACACGCTAAAATCCTGAACCGGGCGATTGTGTACCAGCCTCTCATCGCTGCCCCGTGTGATAGAACACCAAACCAACCGATGTTTAACAAAAACTACGTTATACAAACAGCTCAGGAAGATAGGGATCAGTCAGGAGCCAATGAAGTGCGCATCTACACAGACGGCTCAAAGACACAAAACGGTTCAGGTGCTGGCGTACACTCCCTTGACCTTAATATTAACTTCTACATACCACTAGGCATACACAGTTCGATCTTTCAATGTGAATGTGTTGCCTTAACACAAGCCGCAATAGCAGTAAAGCGCTTAGGCATCCGGTATTACGGCATTAAATTCTTATCCGACAGTTTATCTGTGCTCAAAGCTTTAGAGAACAAACAAACTAACAACAAACTAATCTTTGAGTGCCATTTAGCTTTGGAGAGTTTATCGACGTGCAATCGAATCACACTCCAGTGGATCAAAGGGCACAGTGGATCCTTGGGCAATGATGCTGCAGATGAACTTGCGAAGAGAGGCTCTGACTTGGAGGTGCTAGGCCCGTACCCACTTCTCCCTCTGCCTTTCTCACAAATTCGTGCGTGGATTCGCCAAAGATCGACTGAACTCCATAACAACAGATGGTCACGGGTAACAGACTGTAGACAGTCGAAATTGGCTTTACCAATGGTACATCCGCGACTAACAAAAAAACTTCTAAGCTTAAGTAGAAATAACCTTAGAATAATAATAGGTATAATTACGGGCCATAACCACCTCAACAAACATCTTTTTAACATAGGCGCCACGGACAGCTCCCTCTGCAGGGGCTGCCTTGACGCCGAGGAATCAGCCGCCCACGTCATCCTGGAATGCGAGGCCGTGGCTTCTCAACGTAAAGAAATCCTCGGAACAGTGAGGTCGCTCCGTGAAGCCTGCGAAGCTCCCAGGAAGCTTCTGTGCTTTTGGGCGGAGCTAGGCTGGCTTTCTTAGCCAGAATCCCTACGTACAACGGACCAAATGAGAGTCTAAGTGCGGAAAAGGGAGCCCCATCATCATCATCATCATCAACATGTCGCCACATCAGTAGTTTGCACTCGTGCGAAGTAGGGTGGGTCGCTATTCTAAACTAATATTATAAAGAGATTTTTTTTTATTGTATGTTTGTTTGTTGGTACGCTTTGACGCTAAAACGACTGAAAGGATTTGGATCAAAGGATGATCATAACCATGACCTAGATCCTAATCTAGGTCATGGTTATGATCACCCTTTAAAAAAAAAAAAATTGTGTTATTTAGAAACAAAACAAATTATTTATAAACTATCTGCACCCCGCATAAGTCTCGATCCCGAGAGAATATCGGGATAAAAAAGTATGCTATGTTAGGACATAGGATACTTTTGAACACAATTTTTGTATACTAACAATTACTACGTTTTTTGCAACGTTAATCAATCAACTACAATTACACTTCTTCTCCACCAGACAATTCGGCTGGGACACAGTGACAGCCTTCTCCCAGAACGAAGAGATATACTCCTTAGCTGTCAATGAGCTGGTGACCCAGCTGGAAGCCGCCAACATCACCTGTGCGGCTTCCATCACCTTCGCCGAGTCAGACTTCAAGGAACAGCTCCAACAGTTGAAGGTATGTGGCAAATACATAGATGGATAGAATATGCTTTATATACACATTTTTCACATTTTATAATGGAGGAACACTGACCCCCAAGTCACAGGTGTTTACCTGTTTGGGTACCAGCCACTTATGTTTAAAATACGCACGAACATTTCTATATGTTGTAAATAAATGGAATGTTGTCACTTTCTGAAATAAAGACATTATTATTATAAAAAAAAATAACAAAGCTCATTTCTAACTTAAGCGTTCATCACAGCCCCAAACGGCCGCAGTGCAACGCATTTTCATGGAAAACATTGCGGTCCCGTACTCCTTTAGTCTGCATTGGTTCATAGAAAATGTACGAAAGTAATGAAGGAAGATTTTTGCAATGTGTTGCGATGCGGTGCGGCCCGGTTTTACTGCTAACAGCGATATCTACCAGATATCGTTTCAATGGACAGGGAAACTGCTGTTATCATAGCTATAAAGGTATTACGAATATAAATACATACATACAGACGATAAATATAATTATGATAATAAACTACACATAATACTATACATATTAATAATATAAAAGAATATAATATGTTACGTGAATGTATGAGTTTAATGGTTTTCCTTGGGTCGGCAATGGCTTGCTCACATGAACGTATCTCTGTTAAAGCAATAAGGATTTGTATTAAGCTGGGATCTTCTAATCACAAAATAAACTTTCTCTAAATATACTATAAGGTGCTAAAAAATTAACCTTAGAAACTTTAAGAGGTGCTTTAGACCATCGAACTGAACAACTTTCACTATGGGACCAACTCTGAAATCACGAAAAAAAAATCTGCTGTTTCATACATTTTGGTCAAGTAGGTATTGAACTTTTGTTTTACGAGTATAATATCAAATCCTTAACGGTGAACCACTATTTATGCCACAACCTGTATAGGTAGGCCACATAAACGCCCTTTTCTCTATATTTTTCAGACCACCTGCTCCTTACCTTGGTATTCTATCAGCTATTTCATAGTAACAGCACGGAGTTTGGAAGTTGGCGGTGTGATACAATAAAATATAAATAATAAATTATTACATTAGGTGCATAAACTTACCAAAGCATAAGAATAAGCCTAATCAGCCTATGTTCCTAGTGCTGGGAAAGAGGCCCCCTCTCTGCGAGATGAAGCGGGCCGTAATTCACCACGTGGGCCTAGTGAGGGTTGGCGGATGTCACATGCCTTCGAATTTTTGGTTCTAGGACATGCTGGTTTCCTCCACGATGTTTTCCTTCACCGTTTTGAGTTTTACATAAAGTAATGAGCCTGATTGGGTTCGAACCCACGACCTACAACACGTAAGTCGCGGCCGTTACGTATGCCCTAAACAGCATTTTTACCAAACAAAGAAAGAAAGAAAAATTGTTTATTCTGCACAAACAAAGCACGTAACAAAAAAAAAGACTAAATATACACATACAACTTTATCAAAAGCCTCGTAATCAAGCATATAAAAAGTTGAAAACTTTGTCCATTGCTTGATGTCAGAATTCCCCCAATGTAACATACATTAAAACAGGAGCTACATTAAGCCTTCAAATCCCAGTTCGTCGAAATACAGCCACCAAACAAACAGTTCCTGTGTGAAGTTGTCACAACTCGAGCGCCGCTGAATCAATCAGTTCTGATTGATAGTGACAACACGGCCAGTCGAGGGTGATTCGGCTCAGGGCAAACTAGATCAAACCTGGACTAATTGATTGCAGCGGATAGCGACCAAAAGTGTCTACACCCTCATTGGTTTTACGCTTTAATGACGACTGATTTTGATTGAGTTTTGCTTCTTTGGTTGTCTTTCAGTGTTTGTAACCAGCTTGACTGTTTCTATACATTTTGCCCGCGACTTCATCTGCGTAAAATTTCTTGTTCCTCCGAACCACCGCGGCGCATCGCATCGCTCACAGATGCACTATTGTTTATTAAATCGCTTAAACCATGTTTATTGAAAGGAATTATGTAATACAGCTTTTTAGTTTAACCGTCAGTAAAAGTTACTGGAAACTAAAAGAGTACAGGGTGTAGGTACGATTTTACTGCTCAAATCCTGTCTTTGTACCGGAAACTAATATTAAGCTAAAAATAATAAATAAAAAATTATAATAAATTATATTATTAATTTTGAATTTATATATCTCGGGACCATGGGGTCCCGGTCCTTTGGAAGGCGTACGAGGGGCCGAAGCCAACTCACAGAGGCCCCTTAGGAAATTTTAATGAAATGCGCCACCATCCGACGATTATCCCTGTATGCACTATGCAAGTGCACCCAAGGATAACCCCCGGTTGGTGAATGACTATTGTAGGATATGGAAAAATAAAAAGTTGGACTATGGGTTTGGGTGGCTTTTAGGTATAGTTGACATTGACACTATCAACAATACTATCTGTAACCATACCTATGTTTTACAAAATAAATGATTGATTGATTAATTGATCTTTTGCCCGCGACTTCGTCCGCGTGAAATTTCTTGTATATATTTATTATTGAATTTCTTTAATAGATTTTCAACTTTATCGCTAAAGCATAAGGTTCAAAGCTGATTGGGAAAATTTGACAGTTTCGGGTAGGTTGATGTGCTGACGCCTGTACCCTCGACCCAACGCGACCGACGCATCACATCGCTCACGCGCTATTAGGTACTTAGTTTTCGAGTAACGTTCTCTCTGACTTTTTTATCTTCTTGCTCGGCTCCTCAGGGTCATCGCGTGCTGTTAAATAGCCTATAACTTTACTCAAGAATTGGGCAAAAAGAAAATAAAATGCAAAAGATCTTTTGTTTTTCTTTTTTCATTTGATTCCAGAGTTTAGCTAGCGCCTTCAAACAAAAAAACAAGAATACTCTTCTAGATTTATTATATTGAGCATTTTTTACGTAATACATTAGTACCTATAGATTTTGTGGAGACCGAGTAGCTACTGCCTACAGTAAAACAATCCTGTAAGTTTAACGGTTTTCTTAAGAACATAGAAGCATGATGAACAGAGTGTAAAGTTCACTCATCCTCCATAGAAAATAAAGGATTCTCCGACCAGACGGGTGTTGTGTCTGGTGGGCTACTGCCCGAAGATTGATGTCCAGGCGTTATATATAATGCTAGTTGCGCGGTAAAATCTGCTTGCGCGATGCAGGATTTTGCGTGACGTCAGTGTGATGCGTAGTTCGCCTGTGGCGATGAAGATGCCGCCACAAGAACGTTAAAACCTGCGGATCCTGCTAACGAAGATTTTTTTTTACGTTTAGTTATGGTGACCACACTTTATTGTTTATAAAAAAGCAGATGCCTTGTTGATAAAAGAACCAAAGAATGATATACAAAAGTAGATAATTAATTACTTTAAAGGTTTCAAGAGTTCAAACAGGCAAACATTTAATTCGAATTTGTGTAAAAAGCACCCAACAAGGATAATCTTAGCTTGATTGCTCATCACCACCTAATGTCAGTAAGTTAACACACACTACAAAATGTATTCAAACCATAATAGAACTCCAGTATAACCTCCCAAGTGATTGATTCCCACCACAACCTTCCAACCGCGTAGCGAACTAACTTTGACAAATTATATTGACTTCAAGACGTTATTACTTAAACATTGGAAGTCAAGTTTAAAATTGCTTATTTCTGGAAAGTTCTGAAGTCGCGTAGTTGATGTAAGTCTAATGCTGAAAGTTTCGACTATCGTTGAATAATAAGCAACCGATACAATATGTTCCTAAGAAAATACTTTGCTTATAGAGGCATGAGGAACAGGGTGTAAAGTTCACTCATACTGTATAGAAAAGGGAGAATCCTCGACCAGACCTGTGTCGTGTCTGGCGGGCAACTGCCCGAAGATTCATGTCGGGCCGTTGTATATTATGCTAGTTGCGTGGTAAACTATGCTTGCGAGATGCAGGATTTCACGTGACGTGAGTATGACGCGTTGTTCGCATGTGGCGTTGTAGATACCGCTACATTACTCGCATGTTTTTGCATTGCTTGCCAGACGCCCCGTATTTTACGAGTTACCCCGATTTTCCGGCTTTACTTTAGGAACCCGTATTTTTTAAAATAATTTACGTGGAAAACAAAGCTCTAACTTTAATTTAAAATGTAACGATTATTATACATTTCCTTTACAAAATTAAGAGCTTTAGATGGCTGTTTCTTTAAACAGCTAATATAAAATTTAAAAATAAAGAAATCGTCGTTATATAACGAAAATGCTGTTACAATTGTATGTAAAGTCGGTTTACGGACGATAATTTTACGTGATAACGTCATAAGAAAACATGCCTCTCTATCGCTTATTCCGCGCTCTCGCTTTTACGCTCGGCTGAGGCGGAACGTGACAATGAGTCTTGCTTTTTCGTGCCTGAAGCCGGCGTTCATCGATTTATAAGACGTTGTTACGTCAAAAAATTAAAACCGGTATTTTTGATGCTAGTAACGTTAAATCATGAAGAGGTTGGTGGCAACCCTACGCGGATGCTGAAAAACGTGATTTTACATGTAACACGAATGGGCAGTTTCTTGTGTTGCGGATACTCAAACGATATCACCCTAACTTTATGAAGGGCTTAAAAGTTTTTGAAGTGTAAACTGCTTTAGGCGCGTTGAGCGATTTTTGGTTAAGGAAATCATATGGATTACGTCACTGACATACGAATGTTAACAATAAAGAGGTTGGCAGGGACACTGACGCACAAACTGTAACGAACAGGAGGCCTACCACAAGCTCTTAACGCGATCCATTTTAGGACCTAAACTGAACTGTTCTTCTAATTCGTACCATAACGTCAGTTTAACGATTCAGTTTAGGCCGTGCCATCTGCTGACAGCGATTGTCGTCCCAAACTGAGTCGCAAGTTTTATTTATTTATTTATTTAATACTTCAAGCACAAAAATGTACAGAGGCGGACTTAATGCCATAGGCATTTTCTACCAGTCAACCTTTGGGTGATGCAGAGACAAACAGTGGTAGGTGCAAACATGAAAATTGAGGAAGTTTTGGTTTCATTCATACTTGTTTGGTACCATGACGTCCATAGAGCAGCTCAAGCGATGCAGTTTAGGAACCTAAACTGAAATGTCTTGTTTTTGAATAGTTTTTAATTAGATCATGGTAGGCCACCTGAATTCAACATATTATGATTTAAAAAAATATCGTATGAAAAATTTATTGAAATTCAAAAATTCGCAAAGAATGTGCGCAATATGGAAGGAGTGATGGGGCTATGGCGAAATGTCTTGACGATGCGTGAGCATGCGTGATCCATCGTCGCCCGTTCGAAGTCCACCGCGCACAGGATGGATGGAAAGCAGCACATGAAGTAATTTTTTGCTCCGTTGGTGTAATTGCTTATGGCGTTCCAGCGTGAGGATAAATAAATAAATATGATTCTGGATTTTCGTAAGATATAAAAAAATAAATAGCTCTTCCATACTTTTGACTGCGTGGGTATTGCTCTTTTCTATGAACCACCAGATTTTTGTTGAAAAAGACCGCGCTTTAGGTCATGTAGTCGCCTTAATGTTCTTCCCTGCTTCTTATTATTTATGCTCCGCTCCTTAGAGTTCTAGGCCTCTGGCCTTCCTCATGAAATGGGCTATCAAATGCAACATTTTTTCAAATCCGACGGGGAGTTCCAGAGATTAGCACTTTCAAACAAACAAACTCTTCAGCTTTATTATTAGTATACATAGACAAAATATGAGTAAAAAACTTTTTTACAAAAAAAAAACAACCGACTTCCAAAAAAGACACTGCAAAGTGAAAAATAACTTTAATTTCGGAATTCGGTGGCAAACAAGAAAATGTGAACCCACCGACACCGACTTCCGAAATTAAAGCTATTTTTCACTTTGCTGTCTTTTTTGGAAGTCGGTTGTTTTTTTTTTTTTTTGTAAAAAATATTTTTTGAAGTTGGTTTAAATATATTTTTAAAAACAAGCTTTCATTGAACTAAGTAAAACTTACATACACAATAAACTTTATAATAGGCATGAACGTCAAGCCTGAAGCTCTTAAGAAAATATTAAAGTTCTATATTTATCGGATGCCAGGAAGTGCTTGTAAAATCAATGACCGAAGCAAGTTAGTAAAAAGCTTGTAAAAATAAATTCCCAAAAGCGATCCAAAGTTTAACAAAATCCTATCATAGCAACAAAGACCTTAGAAACACAAAGAATTTTCACAAGAAATATACGAACGTGTTTCAGGAATATCTCACGGACTTAATACAAATATACTAACAATGAATCAAACGAAAACTCCAACCGTTTTTCTTTGTCAAGCGTTCGAAACACTGACCTCTATTAAACAAATACGGTCAGTGGTCCGAAAGGAATGTTCTTTTATTTATTCTGGACTGTGTTGCCATTTTTATTTAGTAGATTGAACTAATATAAACTAATAATAAGGCTGAAGAGTTTAAAGATAAATATAAAGATATATTTATTGCATAACTGTGTACAGTCAACAAAATAGATAAGTATGCAGGTTCGTCGGATATAGTTGAAGTTTAGTAAGAAACTGATGGATTTGTCGACTGAAATTTAATTTGATAAATGAGCCGTTTGTTTTCTATTAATAAAATTAAATTGTATTCGAGAATATCCATCGGTTTCTTACAAAACTAAAACTATATTCGACGATCCTGCATGCTTATCTCTTTTGTTGACTGTACATTAAGTTCATATTCATTAAATTTTTTGTTTCAACAGTCTACCCAAGTCGGATATGCAATAGTATTTTAAGAAAATTATTAGAAAAAAAAATTAAATAAATTACAAACAATTATACAAATATTATTTTTTATCAAAAAACTCATGCAGATTATAAGGGTGCGTCTCATAACGTATAAACTCATTTGGTCTAATTTCATTTTATTATCGTTCATAAGATATAATCAACGTGAGATATACCAACTGTAGATATAATTTCTTTACATATAACATTTATTTATTCTAAAACTTAAGTAGTATAACGTTGTTTGATATAACGTTTATGTAATCGAAAATCATTTGGTCTAACGTTTAATATGTATATTATTTATTTAATCGAAAATCATTAGGTCTAACGTTTAAGTATATAAAAACGTCATTATGGTTAACACCCCGACTCAGAGTACCCCGACTCGGATAGGTTAGGTTAGAAGGCTAAGGCGGGAGCGAAGCGGAGCGGAGCTCCCGCCTTAGCCTTCGTGGTTATTTTTTTTTAAACCACTCAGAAATAGGAGCCCCGCGAAGCGGGGCTCCGTCGACCTATCTTAGCGCAGGTGGTAATCAGTTACTAGTTATGTTTAATAAATGATAAATGATTTTATTTCTGTAAGTAGGTTTATATCTACTTAGGTTACTATTACCTATAACTACGATAGAACTTCCAAAGAATAAAACAAAGAAAAAATACTTTTAAATATTTATTAAATAAATAATAATTAACTTACTTTTTGACAGGCCTGATGGTCTAGTGGTTAGTGACCCTGACTGCTATGCCGGAGGTCGTGGGTTCGATTCCCACCCAGGACAAATGTTTGTGTGATGAGCACGATCATTTGTTCTGTGTCTGGTTGTAATTTATCTATAATATGTATGTAGAAATTTAAGTATGTTTATCAGTTGTCTAGTACCCATAACACAAGCTCTGCTTAGCTTGGGACTAGATGGCGTTGTGTGATAGTTGTGGAATATTATTATTATTAATTCATCATATTAGTCTAAATAAGTTTTATATCTTTTGAGTGGTATGTCAAACGATTTTATATTGAATGTATGTTATGCTTATAAAAATTAGTTATTATAAAATTATATCAATCGTTCATTATATTAACTAATCGCTATATTAAATAAAATTATAGGTTCCGTTGTTATATGTTGTTAATATTAGAGATTTTGTTGTTATATCATCTATTACTTACCCAGATTATAAAATACATTATCAATTAACATTTTTTTTTAATTTTTTTTAAACATATTTCCATTTACTGGCGGTAACTGATTGTATACACGAATAGCAAGTAACCGTTTGATTGTTTGTTTGTTTGTTTGAACGCGGGAACTACCAGTTGGATATTAAAAATTATTTTTGCATTTGACAGCCCAATTTTTGAAAGAAGACTATTTAACATCACACTAGGTTAAGAGCCGAGCAGAAAGAAAAAAGTCAAAAAGAACAGTAAGCTAAAATTAAGTAATAACGCGAACGGGCGATGCGATGCGACGGGATGGGTCGGGGGAACAAGACATTTCACGCAGGCAGAAGCTAGTACGTAATATTACTTTACGGTACAAAGAAAGTATCAATAACCACTCACATGACACCCCCCCCCCCCCCCCCATGACATCGTCTCGAATGACCCAGAACACTTTTTTTCGCGGCGCGCTCCGTGGTGCCTCGCCACTTATACACGACTCGTACATAAAAAAATGATATGAGTAATATTGTACGTACGGTCTGTACTCTTTTAGTGGCCAGTAACTTTTAGTGGGTAGTTCCACTGCGCTCCAAAATCCATTGTTCTCATAATTTTAATGTTCATACATTGATTCCACTGCGCTCTAAGATATTTTGATTAGACTTAGCAAAAAAATAAATTTAGTATAAAACATTATATTAAATATCATAAACAAAGAAAAAAATGCATATCAAATATGTTTATTCGGTCATAATCACAACGTCACATCTAACATTTTTTTTTTTTTAACAAAGTAAAAGCAACGAAAAGAACAACACATTACAAGGTAAAACTATATTAAGTCGTACTTATTCTGTTAGCTTATTTTATTACAATTCCAACGACATAAGTTTTATACATAGCTTTCATACAGAATTTTAGATATATATTGTTATTTTAATGACCCCCGGGCGGCGCGCGCGATTTCGCGCGTTATCATGCGACATGCGACACGACACGAGGGCCATAAAGTGCGAAATGGCCTTGAGCATTTTTGACACAAGAGATGAATCCGCGGTAAAAAACATATTTCTATTTGCGTTTATCAAACAACTTATGGTTTGCCTTTTATGCTGACTCTACTTACTTACTTTATTTTGGAGCGCAGTGGAACTACCCCTTTTAGCGATAAGTAGTTAATCTTAAACCGGTATTACATAATTCCTTTCAAAAACATGTTTTAAATCGATTTGGTCAAAAGTCTACGATCTACGATCGACTGCGTAGGAAAATATTTGGTACGCAATAAATAACCATCCATCTTACTTAGAAAGGTTCAGTAGGTCGGTGGGCTAGTGAATAACGTGAGCTTTCCAATAAATAAACAAAGTCCTCCAGACCGTATTTCGGCCATGGCCACCAGTATCAGCAGAAACTAGCCAGCGGCAGCGGCGCGACAAATATTATAGTGCACAAGTGTGTGCGCAGACACAGGTGCACTCCCTCTTCCCTCACTCTCTTAGTCCGATGGGACGGCAATCCGACATGACCGAAGCGAGATCAGCATAGCTATTCACAACCACTCGATACGCTTCCGTACCGTATCGAACATCAATCAATGTTTTCGTAGAAGTCCTCTAAGCGCTGTTCACAAGACCAAAACCCGCAAATTTTGTCAGTTTAAATCAAATAGACGCCCGCTGTTCTTCCGACAGCTGTCAAATCAGGTTATCAAAATGTCTCATTTTCGATACGATAGCCTGTCGTATGGTTATGAATAGCTATGCAGGTGCAGGACCAAAGGCTTAACGTGCTTTCCGAGACACGGGGGATCCCACCGCTAACTTCCAAACTCCGGGCTGTAACTAAGAAATTCCTAATGACAAAACTCAATAACACTTTGCCCGACCCGGGATTCAAACCCCGAACCCCATGCTCAGCAGTCGCGCTTGCGACCACGAGACCAACGGGGCAGGTAGTTAGTTGTTAGTTGGGTGACTTTCCAATAACCAGTAAGTACAGACGCCAGCACATCAAGCTACCCGAAACTGCCAAATTTTCCCAATCAACTTTAATAGACAGATTGTAGTAGCTTGATGTGCTGGCGTCTGTACAATGAATCTTCTTTTCTAAAACATACTAATAAAATAAAAAAACTATATGATTGCTATTGACACGCTAAGAAGTAGAAGAAGATCTTCATTTCATGTCGATGGTACTCTTCTTCGTTGTTTTTATATTGTTTGAGCCCAGGAGGTTGATTGCGGCATCAGTGACATTATTTAAGTCATCCGAGGTGCAGGTGAACTTCAGCACTGATCTGAAGGCCAATTCTCATAATTAAAAACTTAAAATCTACTCTCTCAATGGCAATCTCATCTCAGCGACAATCAAACTCAAACACTCGTCAAAAACGTAGGGATTTCAGAAGTATTCTTGACAGATTGAGACTGAGATCAGACTGTGAATGTTCTCAAAATTACGAGGACTGCCCCTCTGATCAAGACTCGCACTTGGTGTTGGAAGTGTCAGTAATCCCTACTACGATGAAATAACATCACAGGATAACTCATTTATCTAAAAACCGACACAAAAAAACGAGATAACACAAAATTTATCTCGCAGAGGTCGTTAGAAAACCAACATTGTTTAAAACTCAAAGCAAAAGTTGTTACAACTTTGCCTAGCTATTGTTACCGCAACCACAACACAATACCGACTTTAAAATTACTCCTAAAAGCATTCCCAGGAATTAATAAATCAAAATTAAATAATTAAATGTTTTGGGTTTATAATTTAACTTCGCTCTGGGGGAGTATTATAAGAATACTAATTCATTCTAAAGAATGTCTTAATGTACAGTTTGTTTAGTCAAAGAGATAAAACGGCGCTCTACTTTCGAGGTCGGCGTTAGAGTTCTAAGCTATACAGGGTCAAATTAAATGAGCTAGCGAAACTCTGCAGACGTGCGAGGCACTAGAGTGCCTGCAAATAACAATAAAGATGGGCCAAGCCATGCCATATACCACTGCCATGCCACTCGCAGAAGCCATCTAAAGGGTCTAATTTTCTTGTCGTCGCTTTATGTGACCAGAGGGCTGGGTTGTTCTTTGGCATTCAACGTCTCAATGCTGCAAGTCTTCAAGCTATGTTTCCGGATGGCCGCGATACAGACGAGTACTTCGACGCTTAAGTGTCCTTTTGTTTTTATTTGTATAGTCAGTTAGTCATTTAATTCGTCTCTAGTTTCTCTCTAAATCCATCCAAAGGCAGTCCTTAAAACACACACTTGCGTCGCTTTTAGCGATAAGACCACTCAGTGTCGCCCCTTGAAAACAAATTCAAGGAAAAATTATCTACATTTATATCTGTAATTTTAATGGCGTACATAATAAAGAGTATTTCTATTATATTAATTTAATACCTAGAACCTAAATAGTTATGTTAAATATTATAAAAGTTGCTTGTCTTTCTATTTATTTTTTTAATCTTTATTTTGATATAGGTATTTCTCTGGTCACCCAAGATACTTTGGCAGGTATGAATGTGCTCTATTTGTCAAGACACACAAATCCAATATCGTTAGCTCTGTTTACACTGAACATAAACGTGATTGTAATTCCTGAGCGCGGCTTAAGGATGATTTCCACAAAACGGCTCGCATCGCATCGGATCGGCTCCGTACCGTCGCTTGTGAACGCATCCGTGTCTGCGCCTAAGTCAAATAGTTTCATTCCTACCGTGTTGACGTGTTCTAATTTTTGAAAATGGTTGAAGTTGACGTAATATTGTTGGCTATTGCATTAGTAGAAAAAGAAGAAGAAGAAAATAATCATAAAACACAGAAGAGGAAAAGAAAATTTTAGACGACAGCCGAAAGGATTCGATCGGATACGACGACAGGCGAACGGAGACGTACGCGCGTCGCAGCATACTTTCGTCTAGGATCGCGTGTCACGGAAGACGCTCGCGGTTAAGCTGCTGTGCGCGGCTTGGTAATATAGACTTTAAATACTGTGTACACGATTTAATATCGTTTAAAGATCATAAAATTCGTTCTGATCCGACGCGATGCAAACCGTTTGGTGGAAATCATCCTTTATTGTCGCACAATGTGTGCACACAGACATACGGACATGACTATTTACTCTTCGCACTCCGTTAGATAATAATATGTAAACGGGATGGAGGAAGAAAACAAATTATAGGTATGCTTCTTTCCTATAGGTACTAATTTTATAAAAAGTCTAAATCTTCGGAACCACCATGGACTCTGAATCGGATCCGTATTCCGTAGGATCCTATTCCGAGAATTCGCAGTATCAATGGTGGCAGCACTAACAGGGTTCTGAGAATGATAGCTGACAGAGTGGATTATCCATATATATAGTTCACTGCTGTCACTTTCAGTGACATGTGTCAACGTATCATGTTGTTTACTAACATTAGGACAATATTACTAACCCTATATGAGTCTTTGCTCGAAATAAAGTTTTTGAATTTGAATTAAAGCAAGAAAGTTCACGCGGACGAAGTCGCAGGCAGAAGCTGTTATCTAATATTGTAAGAAGGAATACCAACGGCAAGAAAATTATACCCCGAGCAATGAGATCTCAAGAACTCGAGCCTCTTGACCACCTTTGCAAGTCCTACAAATACTGGTTCATATCTGAAATAAACCCTACCATAAAGTCTGCCTAGTGCCTATTGCTTTAATTTGAGAAAGGTAAATGAAGTACAAGCTTTATTTATAACTACATAACATTAATACCATCGTATTATTGTCCCACTGCAGGGCAAATGCTTCTTATCACAAAGAGTATGCTCGAGCATTGATCACCACGCTTCCTCAAGACGGGTTGCCGATTTCAGACTAATATTAGCTATAAGTCCAGCGGGGTAATTGCGTAACACACTAACAGTACGAATGTCTTTCATTTTGACAGTTCAACAACATTCATTTCGTTATTTACGTTGCCGAACAGACAAAATTTTGCGAACATATGAAGCAATGGATTAGCAATATCCTTCAAAATGATTCAGATTGTGATTGATTATGAGTTACGCAATTAGGGTGCAGGTTTCCTCACGATGTCAGTAATATCCAAGATAAACTCAGAAAGTACCTACATAATTATGAATTCAATAAGTCACATTGATCGTGCATGAGAGGCGAGCGCAAGACCTTGACCGCTGGGCCATCACGACATCATTCAAACCATTATACTGTGCTAATACATACAGAAATAAAATAATTCCGAATCTCTAACTCCATCTCCTCTATGTCTTTTCTGAAAATTGCTAAAACTATCTACCCCAGCTTCCAGTCTAACCATAAAACCAGAGTCGATATAGTCCCAATTTCTAAATTACGTATACAGGAAAGTTAATAGTTACAGAAGTTTGCACTTCATACAACTTTCAGTCCGTCGCCAATGTGTGGTTTCAGTCATAATAAATTGAAAATAATGATACACTCCACCGCGGTATGAAATGTGTTGACATTGAAGGATGTGCTGTACGGTCTTGGTTAGTTTAAGATAAGGAAAATGGTATTTGACTGACACATAACAAAACAAAACACCATTTTTTTTGGATGGGATATCATCTAATGACTCCTCCCGCTCTGGGTGGGGCGGAAGGGAGTGTCAGGCTCTTACTGCCCCATTTCACCAGTTATGTTTAAGCTCTATTTAATAGTATACGATTCTATAACCACTAACCGGGCTCTGACCTTAGTTCTGTTTCTGAAGATATTTTTTACGGAACCCTATAGTCCCTACAACAATTAACCCGATCTAGGTTTCGAACCCAAGTCTCTCTGCAGTCAGTCTTTGTTTACGACGAATGATCACCGATGTACCTACCATCATCATCTGCCTAGCCTTTTCCCAACTATGTTGGAGTCGGCTTCCAGTCTAACTGGATGCAGCTGAATACCAGTATTTTACATGGAGCGACTGCCTATCTGACCTCCACAACCCAGTAACTGGATACTCTGGAACTGGACCCCTTGATAAGTAGTCACCCTTAACGACTGTCAAAGATCTACGAATGACAGCTCGTGCTTTCCGAGACACGAAGGGGTGTTGGTATGTAAATTAGGTCACCCATCCCCGGATAAACCGCTGCAAGCGTAGCTTAACCAGGATCAATCGAACCGTGCGGTTGTTATTACTTAGCCACAAGCCCCCAGACCACCGTTGTATACAGTAAAATAATATAGATTTTGATGCAAGGAACAGATCGCTTCATCAAATGCGGGTCATGATATACATATAGCCAATACAACGCAGCTGTTGCGTGAATAGCATACGCAATGTTTGGGTCTCCCTTGTTTTACCGAAAAGAAATTGCCAAATTATCACTTCCCAAAAAAATTTTCGCATAATTTCACTTGCCAAATTATTACTTACCAAAAAATCTCTTTACAAATAATTGTTACGAAAACCTATGTTTGGCAAGTGAACGTTTGAACAATAACTTGTTCACCAACTAGTACTTTTACCATTTTTTATCTAGTCAAATATTTCAGTTGGTATAACATATTTTACGCAAAATTAAATAAGCCAAATATTTGGTGTCGTCCTACCTACCTAACCTAACCTAACCCAAATGATTCACCAACAATGGAGGGCATCTGGCGCTCGGTGGCCGCTACCGCGGCACGCTAGCTTCGCTCGCTCGCCTTCGCGCTTTAACGGTCACAGTTCTAACTTAACCTAACCTAAATGATTCACCAACAATAGAGGGGATCTGGCGCTCGGCGGCCGCTGCCGCGGCACGCTCGCTTCGCTCGCTCGCCTTCGCGCTTTAATGGTCGCAGTTCTAACCTAACCTAACCCAAATGATTCACCAACAATAGAGGGGATCTGGCGCTCAAAAAATAATATTAATACACAAATATTAATAACAAAGTAGACTTTTGTAAATTGCATTAAACGTTACATAAAGATTTTGAATTTATATGCGTAAATTAATGTTATACTAATTGGATCAGAATCCTAATTTTAGCAGTTTATTCTGAGTATTGAAAATCGGAATGTCGTTTCCATAACAAACATTTGACTATTATGTTCATTGTCTAAATATTGTTTGCTGTAATAAATCATTTTATTAAAGACCAAATGCCTTAATGACATTATCCCAGGTAATATTCTGCCGAGTAAAAATTTGACCAAATGAAAATGTGCGTACTAAAATCATTCCAAATATTGCATTGGTATAAAAAAAGGTTGCTAAAATTTGTTTGGGTAATGAAAATTTGGCAAAATCTTTTCGGCAAAACGGCAGGATCCCCAATGTTTATATGCGGTCAAGGATTCTAGAACCATATTATATTATAAATTGTATTTTTCTTTTCAGGAGCTCGACACTCGCATCATCATCGGCAGTTTCTCCCAGGAGATGATACCGAAGATATTCTGTGAGGTGAGTTGGCTTCAAGTTATTCAATATCTTTGCGAAAGTAAGAATCAAAGTGTATCTCCTGAAAACGAATATAAGAAGGGTATTAATATTTTGTTATATAGAATTATTTTTGAATTAGATTAAAACCATATAGGAGCAGTGGTTTCCCAGTGGTAACGGCCGCTACTTACGAGTTGTAGGTCGTAAAGTTCGAACCCAGGCAGGCACTTCACTAGGTGTATAAACATCATCACTGCTCTCAAAAAGGTGAAGGAAAACATCGTGAGGTATCCGGCATGTCCTAGAACCAAAAATTCGAAGACATATGACATCCGCCAACCCGCACTGGGCCCGCACGGTGGATTATGGCCCACTCGTTCTCACAGAGAGGAGGTCTATGTCCTAGCAGTGGGAACATTATTATAGGCTGATTATGTAATCTAGGAGATACAGGTAAACTTGACACAAAGCCATTTGAATCCCATTAACAACCATACTGCAAAAATATTCATAAATGCACAAAGTCTCTACTGTTTGTCAATCTTTGTCAGTCTTTGGACCCTAAATAGCCAGCTACCAAGCTTTAGTAGTAAGTGTGTGGTGTTTGTGAGATCGCAGGCGTTCAGACTGGGCATGTTCGGCGCGGAGTACGCGTGGCTGGTGTCGGGGATGCCGCCGCGCATCCGCGGCGCGCCACCCTGTGCGCGGCCGCAACTGGCGCGCGCGCTCGAGGGGCTGGTCACCGTAACTGCACATAGGGGCATTGTGGGAGATGCTGTGAGTTTCTCTGGTTTGGTAAGTATTTGGAGACGTTTTTATTTATGCCATAAGCTCTTGCACCAAATGCAGTTCCGAGGGGCTACCATGCATTTTGCAGAAAGCAGATCTGTATTTGATAGACAAAGAAGTGTCAAGCGATTTTGAACCATGTGATGTACCACTATTACAGTCAACTTAAGCTGAATATAAATTGCCGTGGAAATGACTATGGTCGGCACAGCTGGCCACTTTTTACCATGAACGAATTGAATCATTGACACCATAAAAGAGAAACTTTAGTCCAAGAGCTTCTTGTGGATGACATTGTTGGGGTAAGTATAGCCACCATGGTTAGTCCTGCCGCGTCCAAGATAGGTATACAAGGTCAAATTAAGTTAGCTATCCTTGAAGTAATTCAACAAAACGAAAAAAAAAAATTGGGTTTGTTTTTTTGGGACTACGACCGCGTCTATTGTAATTACTTTAGATATGAGTTTAGAAAATATTTTTTTTTTTTGTTTAATCGTGTTTGTAACCCATCACGTCTGCGGAGTTTGGCTAGTTAATTTAATTTGACCCTGTATAATAGGTATATCAAACATTTTAAACAAGATAATTCCTATTGCTTAGTGAAATTCGTTCTTAACTCTTAAACTCTCTTCGTAATTATTTTCTACGTTGACTGTTTCAAGAACAACGATATTACGAGATATAAATCCGTAGCAACATTTTTACACGATGAAATAATTGCTGTGGCTGTCATTTTAATTTCTGCGTTAACTTCATAAATGATTTTATCGGACGGTAATTCCTCTGTGCATTTTGTTGAACAAAAAGCATAAAAGCTTTTGTATTTTGCTATAAATACAGCACTTTTGTTGATTTTTATGAAAAAAAAAAACGTAAAGTCCATGTGCAAAAGCGAATTTAATTGGCGGACTGTTTATTATGCATTCGTTTGGAAAGTAGAAACGGGATCGAATAATGAATGTGAAATTCGGAATCGCTCGAGGCGAGTGACTGAGTTTCATACGCCTCGGAGAATACGGTGTAATGACAATTTGCGAGCCCGTTGTGTATCTATTACTGGTTCAACTGTTCCCGAGTTAATAATACTCAATGAATACCAGCGCTGCGACACTTATTTTTAAACTGGCTTTTTCCCGCGACATCGTCCGCGTGAAATTTCTTGTTCCCGCGACCCACCCCGTCGCATCGCATCACCTAGTTGTCACCCACTTTTCGCTTAGCGATCTTTCTAACTTTTTTTCTTTTTGCTCGGGGCCTTAGCCTTACTTAACCCTTAGGTTATAGCGTGATGTTAGCCTATATCCTTATATGTATAGCAATCCTCGAGAATGCAAATGCAAAAAGAATTTTTCAAATCCGACCAGTAGATCCAGAGATGAGGGCGTCCAAATAAGCAAACTCAACAGCTTTATATAGTATAGATAGATGTACTCGTAGATGTCGCAGTATCATGCTGAGATAGGAACCTTTTGGCCTCGTACAGGACTTTCTGTTTTGTACTTCCTTTATATAATTTATTGTTATTTTTTATGATTTTGTTTAGTTTAGTTTGTGATCTTCTTGTGCGAGTCCCAATAACAGTTTTTCTTCATTCTTTTTGACGTGATAACTTCTTATAAATCGATGAACGCTGGCTGCACTCACGAAAAAGCATGACTCATTGTCACATTCCATCTGAGCCAAGTGTGCAAGCGAGAGCGCGGAACAAGCGATAGAGAGGCACGATCGGACGATTTCTTATGACGTTATTACGTAAAATTATCGACCGTAAACCGACTTTACAGATAACCAATGTTTTTCAATGATATATTGCCTAGCTAACTACTTTTGTAAGTAAATTTGACAGCATATTTCTGTGAGCTAGCTATAAGCTATAACATTTTGCATACAGTATTACTCTTACAATTACATATACATTTCTAGCAATTTTCGTAAAAGTTTTATTCCAACGTGGTTTTTACCACCGGTAAGTTTCCCTTTGAAAACTTTAAACTCTTAAACATCATCTAAAATTGTAACAAAACATCAACCTGGCAGACCGAAATACAACGAAAACCGATTCCAACCAATGTTCTATGGATAGGTTTCCTAAAACAGCAGCCTAACTCCCTAAGCTTCCATCTTTTATTTATAGCCCCCGTACATCGCGGAGATATAAATCTCGGAACTGCGACATTGAGTTGGAGCGCCTCGCGGGTGGCTGATGCCTTATTCATTGCTACGACTCTGATAGCTACAAATAAAAATGTTCAGAAATATCCATTATCCGTGTGACAAAAAAAAAGTGGCACTCCGGGAGTGCCGACAGAAGTGAAAACTTGAACAATGACATTACTCTGGTGTTAGTTTATTTTCTATTAGTATAGACATCCCAATTATGCAAATGATCATTCTATTAAATTTATAGATGAATCTTATCAGCTTTCTTACACAAAGATCATGTATATTTTTTGAATCGTCATATAAACAAAACACAAACAGAATACTTTGTCATCACTCACTGACATATCGAAAATTCATTAAAACCGAGTACATCCCGAGGACATCCGAATGTAGCGCGGTATCGGTAACAGTGTCGCGAGTTCAATGGTTTTTCCCATCTCAAAAAATGCCCAACGCGCCTAAAGAAGTTTTCACTTCAAAAATATATAGTGACAGCGACATCGGCGTGCAAACTGAAACCATTAATTCAGCACATGATTCTAGACCCTTAGCGTAGAAAGGTATCTTCGGTTATCAAAAAAAACATCGACTGTTTAATAGCAAAACTTTTTTACAAAAAACTTTTTAACAAAAAAAAAAACCGACTTCCAAAAAAAACACTACAAAGTGAAAAATAACTTTAATTTCGGAATTCGGTGTCTTTGGATCTGTATTTTAGTTTTTTGCCAACGACTTCCGAAATTAAAGTTATTTTTCACTTTGTAGTGTTTTTTTTGGAAGTCGGTTTTTTTTTTTGTTAAAAAGTTTTTATTTCTCGCTTTTTAGTGGGTCTGCTTGTAATTTATCTAAGTTACAATAGCCTAGTGTCAACTTGCTCATCGCCTTTTACAAAATATTGTTTTTCCCGATGCAGTGACGTTAATTGTTCAGGAGTTCTCCTACGAATGGTGAAATATGATGAGCATAAATTGCTTAGAAACCATATTAAAGTAATCGCAACCCGTGAAATACTTATAATTGAGTAGTTCCGGTGGCCATCTGTGGTCTTCATCATCAGTTCCACTTCACCAAATGGTGCTTTCCGAGAGCAAATGCACGAGTTACTATAAAAAATACCCAAATCGCTATAGGTATGCCTATAATATTTGAAGAGTTCCTTCGATTTCTCCAAGATCCCATCATCAGATCCTGACCTGATGAAAATGGGACCAATCTGAAAGTATATACTTTCAAATAAAAGAAGAATTTTCCAAATCGGTTTATAAATAAATGACGGCGTACTGAGGTAACAAACATTAAAAAAAAAAAATAATACAACCGAATTGATAACCTCCTCCTTTTTTTGAAGTCGGTTAAAAAAAAACAACCGTCTTCCAAAAGTCGGAAGTCGGTGTCGGGTTCGCTTTTTCGTTGTTTGCCACCGACTTCCGAAATTAAAGTTATTTTTCACTTTGTAGTGTCTTTTTTGGAAGTCGTTTTTTTTTTATTTTTGTAAAACAGTTTTTATTTTTCACTTTTTAGTTGTACTTACCTCACACAAATTCGTATAACACTACTTACTATGTAAATCATTATAACATCAGTCATTATAACATCATCCATATAAACTAAGTGGTTTATTGAAGCTAACTCAAAAGCTACCCAAACAAAGTTAAAATATATAAGGTGCTATAAAAATATCTGCCACGGCTTCAAAGGGAGACAGTATTTTGTATATAGATTACAGTAGTGAAGAAATTTTGTACCCCGGAATAGTTAAATCAATTTGAGAAAATAAAGTAATTAAATAAACATTTACTCTATTCTGCATAACGTGGTTCACAAACTACGCGCGATGTGTCGCTTCGTCACATTTTGCGAAGAGAAATGACGGTGCGGCAACAGCTAATTACTATGGAACGGTTTCATGCAACTAAATCAATTCAAATTTACACGCACGTTTTTTTGTATGAAAAAATTTATGACATAAGATCAATAATGTATCATTACTATTGTAATCTATTTACAGAATACTGTCTCCCATTGAAACCGTGGCAGATATTTTTATAGCACCTTATATATGGGACCACCCCTGAAGCATACCCTTTCCATTAAAAAAATAATTATTGAAATCGATTTACAATTGCCGGAGATATCGCGTAACAAATATACAAAAAAAGAAAAAAACAACATACAATCGAATTGAGAACCTCCTCCTTTTTGAAGTCGGTTAATAAAGCAAAACCTACGCGAAATTTATATTACCTACTCAAAATTTATGGAACAGCAATTTTAATACCGACAACGCAGTAAGATTCAGAATTATGTAAAGAATTTATGATAACGGTTTGCGCGTCAATGTTTTACCACCCTTTATACCTAGTTCATCTCTTTGTCCATGATATTTTAAAACGACGTACCTACAATCAAATTAATTTAGGTACCTTATTACTGGAGCGAAAAAATCGTATCAAAGTGAAATTCTTGTTCCGTAGCGTTCAGAATCCCACCAGGGAGTATGATACGCCCAGCTTATAAGCTAATTGCGTAACACACTATCAATCTCAATCAGAATCATTTTGAAGGATATTGCTAATCCATTGCTTCATATGTTCGAAAAATTTGTCTGCTCAACTATTTAAATAACGCAATGAATGTTGTTGAACTGTCAAAATGAAAGCGAATGCTGCTGATAGTGTGTTACGCCACTGATTGGTCAGAGACAAAATACATAAAGAGAACTGGAAATAATTGGGGAGATCTTTGCCCAGCAATGGGACACTATTTAAAAAGTTTAAAAATTATAGCTTTACTGCAACCTCTCCCCGCTTTTCCTATCTCACACACTATTTCAGAACAATTTTTATAATATGTCTGTCAAAATCAAACCAAATACCTGAACAAATGAACAAATCAGAGAGCTGCCATTAAATTATTTCAAAACTAAACTTAAAAAATAGCTCTATATAATAAATAATGCGTTCGACACTCTAATTGAATTCTAGAATTATAAGCAAAGTTGCAAATAAGTAACTACGGTTTTAAAATTTACACTAATACACACGATCTCACTAGTAATATAATTTGTATTATACCATTCAATTTTAAAGTGCTTTTTTAAAGTTTTTTATATAGATGTATAGATTATTCTGTAGTTTATATTTCTGCGTAGTCTGTTAGTCGCGAAACTGTGAATATGTGAAGAGATTTCATGAATTAATTACGACTAACCTCTGCCTTTATGTCACGCTCTAATCCGGTCGATAAACCGCAAACGCTAATTGTAGTGGTTTATGTCCGGGCTATACCAACGGGAAACGCCGATAATTATCGCGATGACGGGCGTTAATCGTAGGTGCAGCCACAACTTATCGCGATGTGTGATGTTGGTGTGGCCCGGGCATTAGAGTATGGAAATGACGTTGACAGACTAATGTTGATAATGTAGGTGTGGTTAGATGCTTGGTACATAGTGTACAGGATAGGATTAGTACTTCTGGCACAGTTTTGTAAGCGGTTTTGAAGTATACTTTACCCAAGATAATCAAGACTTGAAGCTTTCCAAAGATGAAACGGCTTTCAAGGATACTTTACCCAAGATAATCAAGACTTGAAACGTTCCAAAGGATAAGATGAAACGGCTAGAAAATGGTGGTGAAAATGGTGGCTAATAAATGAACACTTATTTAGTCTTTGTTCAGAAAGCATTTAATGTATGGAAATTAAAAATGGTGCAGCTGCATCTGCCCGGCCCAAGTCATCAAAAAGGCACATTGCTTAGGTTATATTATAGCAACACTAGCAGCGCACCGCAGTTTCACCCGCATAAGTGTCCCGATGGAATATCGGAATAAAAACTATCCTATGTCCTTTCCCGGGACTCAAACTATCTCTATACCAAATATCATCTAAATTGGTTCAACGATTTAAGCCTGAAGAGGTAACAGACAGACAGACACACTTTCGTAATTTTATAATATTAGTAAGTATGGATAGTATGGACGGATTCTTCTTCTGAGGGTTTCGATGGCAATCAACCTAATCAAATAAAGTCAACCCACAACTGAGCTCAGTTCTGGGTGGACTTTATTTCGCAGAAACGACCGATCGACGACGATCGCAGAACTCGTTGCTACAAGTTCTGCGATATTAGATATACATATACCACCTCTTATAACAGTAAAAAAAAAGGTAATAGGTATTCAATCTTACGAGTACTTCAGTTTGGTGAAGAGATGGAACTAAACGTCCTGTATAGCTCGCATTTCTTTTGACGGTAAGCCCCCAGAGGCATCCATTCGTTTCTATTGTAATGATAAAAGCTTTACATTGCCATCACATAAATCTTACAGACAAACGAAATGTTCAATCGGGAAATGGAAGCAGCAGGTGTCGCCGTCTCCCCATACGCTCCTCAGACGTACGACGCAGTCTGGGCTATAGCCCTGGCCCTAAGCAAGGCGGAACAGCTCTGGAGGTCTTTAGAAAACAGACGGAGTAATGGAACGAACAGCACCAAGCTTGGACTCAGCCATTTTGATTATGATAGACAGGATATGGCGAAGGAATTCCTGGATCAGCTTGCAAACCTTAGCTTTGTTGGAGTTTCGGTAAGTGTTTGTCTAAGTATTATAAACATAAGCTATTTTTAACCAACTGATATAATGGCGCCCAGCACGGAATATGGATATAGACACGGAATCCCTGCTGGGCGCCATTATTGCTATTACACAAATCACACTCAAATAAAATTATCTGAACCCCTATTCGATCAGTACTTTTTATGCAAAGGCGAAAGAATTCTGAAAAAAATACGTTAAGCAAATTTTCTTGCACACGGTTGGCATATAGCAGATTATAATCACACGCCTCAGTTTTTGTTCATTTTTGTCTTTCATTCAAATAAATCAAAAGTGAAAAATGAATTGATTTGTGAACCAATCCAACGATGTTGGATGTTGCACTCGGCCATCTTTCACTCATATTTCCTAATTGAAATGAAATTCCGAATGATCTGAAATGAGCAAAATTTTCATTTCTATGTAATTTTGTCGCTGTCGTATGAACGTGGCATGAAACAAAAACGAACAATCACTCGAGTTAACCATTCACTCGAGTTAAGCGTCTAATATCAGCTTAAGCTAGAATATTTTATAAATAAGAAATATCATGGGCACGAACAGTACTATACAACACACTAAAACTAATAAAACAGCACACATTGGTAAGTACAGACGCCAGCACATGAAGCTACCCGAAACTGTCAAATTTTCTCAATCAACTTTGAACCTTATGTTTTAGCGATAAAGCTGAAAATCTATTAAAAAAAACTTGACAGATTGTAGTAGCTTGATGTGCTGGCGTCTGTATATAATCAGCCGTTTAATGTAGTAAATACCTGCCTATTAATTCAAAAGCCAATTTATTGCTCAACGGTGAATGAATATTAAGGAGAGCAACGCGAGCTATCGACATTAAATTATAAAACAATTTGTACTCTCTAAACTCAAAATGGCCGTAGGCTGTTACCGAGTCATGCAAATTATTAACGTGTGTGGGTAGATTTAAATTTACATAGAATTGAATATTCCACCAGTCGCTCAAAACAGTTTGATAATTGAGTTTGATTAAGATTAACCTTTTAAGCGCTTGGATAAATATCAACTGCCGTGCCCCTAGCGCGCAGCTACAAATCGATAAAATCAAGATAAAATAATATCTACAATAAATAAGGAGGAGAAATCGTTGTATCGATTAAAAAATAGTCAAAAAGTTTTTATCTCTATTTAATCATGGTTTTAGTTGTACCACGCAGTTAATAGGACGAAAATAGAACGAAAAAATCATGCAAGTTCTCTGTCGCAGAAATACGACACGAGCGGTAGGGGCACGGAAATATCAAAAGTCAAAAGGTTACTTATGTGTATTTAAACCGATTTTACCGGGATAATTTGATGCTTTTGTCATATTATAAATGACCCCACCACTGTCATAATAACCTTCGATTTGAATATAGGTGTATAATTGGTTTTCGATTCCTATGACTTAAATGGTTCTGAGGTACAGTATTTTTAACTCACGAAGCGACGCGCGATACACTTGTGATAACTAAGTGTACAATATGTGTGTGAAGACGAGTGGCGTCAGTACATAACACACACACACACACACACACACACACACACACACACACACACACACACACACACACACACACACACTTCCGACTTCGCCATTGTCGCAGACAGTACTAAGAGCTCCTGCGCTTATAAAACACTTTCACAGCGTGTTTGTCGTGAGATGAAAATACAGTACCTACTATGAAATGTTGCTACCCCCACAAATAGATTTTATACAACCTTATCCTCTGTAACCTTTCGTATAACTTTTTCTTTATTATTCTCAATTATACAATTTTGTTGTTTTTACAATTTTACTCGCCAATCTTTCGAGTTTGATGGCGAGAAGCGCCTGTTAGATACAAATAATATAGTAAAAACTAACCTTTAAAACTACCAATTATGCACTATTTCACTAAGGGATCAGTCTAATATTTTATTGAACACGTTCAATATGTTTGTTAAATGTAATTTCAGGGCCCTGTCTCGTTCAATGGAGCAGACCGAATAGGCACGTCGGCTTTCTATCAAATTCAAGGCAAGTGTTCAACGAAATTATCAAACCTTAGACTGTCTGGCTGGCCTTAACAGCTGTCCAACCTAGCGTCACTTTTCTATCATAACATGGTCGTATGTCTGTGTATTCGCTTAGTACTTTCTTACTTCTAAATTACTTGATGAATTCTGATGTGGTTTTCACCATCATGGTGGGTAACACATCTACGCCGCGAAACCATAACAGCGAATCCGCAGCAGTTTCACCATGACTGTGCGACAAGCGAAACAAGCGAAACTGCCTGTTCTAACGCACGGAATTGAGTATGATTCTATCTCTTTCCGCTACTCGAATCGCGACTTAATGTAGTAATGCTTCTTAGGTTTCCCATCATTATTTTCGCGGCGGAGGTGTGCCAACACTTTGAAGGCCGGAACGGGTCGCTAGTATTTTATATGATAAAAATTTCATACTTTCTAGGTGGCAGACCAAAGACAGTAGCCCTTTACACCCACGGCAGAGAGATGACCTGCACAGACTGCGCTCGCCCCCAGTGGGCAGGCGGTATCCCCGCGGCACGGAGGGTGCTGGTGCTAAGGGTCGACTCCGTGTGGGCGCCAGCAAGGATGGCTGTGGCAGCGTTGGCGGCTTTAGGGGTCGCGTTGGCGCTGGCCTTCTTGGTGTTCAACTTGCACTATAGTAAACGAAGGTAAATAATGTGGTAATTTTTTTTTAGAATTCAATTGAATTTCTATATTTGATACTGTTTGATGGCCAAGGTCTGCGGGACGAGCTGGACAAAACAAACGACCAGTGGTCCACATTAGCCTTGGATCGCAAAAACTGGAACTCATGGGATGGGAGAGGCCTTTTTACATAAGCAGAATGATACAGGCTAACAGTAATTTAATACCTGCTTATTCATAAGTAATTAAGTATTCAAAATGCACGTTTAGGAATAGATGTTAACATAAGTAGGTACTGTAGAATCCATCTTTGTAGCCTAACCTTATACAGGGTTATTGGAAGAACACCAACAACCTCTTAAGAGTTTATTGTACTCACCATTATGAACAACTTTTACTAAGGGACCAAACCTGAAGTCGCGAAAATAAAATCAGCTGTCTCCCTACAATTTGACTAATTATACGAACATAAATGTAGGGAACAGCTGATTTTTTTTTCGCGATTTCATGTGGCGGTTGTTGGTGTTTTTCCAATAACCCTGTATAGTGCAGACTGGCTATAATTTCGCGCGGGTTCCATTCGAACATTCAAGCAAGCTTAAGGTGCTCCCACACAGCAGTTATATAACGTTATACAACATTTTGTAACACGATAACAAAATACGATTTGTATACGCTATTATAAATGTTATCGTGTTACACAATATTGTATAACGTTATATAACTGCTGTGTGGGAGCACCTTTAGAACGAAGTGTCAAATATTTTAATTGGGTTTTTTTTTTGGTTTACATATGGAATATGTAACGTTGTTCTATCAATAGAAATTTAAAGAAGTCCTATCAGTGTTTAATTAGTTTAAGGGCTATTCAAATCCCTTACAGTAGGTACACTGCCCCCGTAAATCTCTTCAAAGAATATTTTCTGAAAGTCGACATAGATACCTACTTATCTACGTTATTGGACGAATGTCAGCAGTACCAGTAAACACAATACATCTACATCTTAGATCTACATCTAAGTGACTTTATTGTATTTGTCGGGTTTGAAATACACCTGGGGCACTGTCACAATTCCTATTCAAAATTTTGCTGTCGATGCCGACAAGAACGGGGACAAAAGGTAGTACTTACCACTTTACTGGGAGTTCGCTAAAAAGTATAAAGTTTTACGGTCGCGAATTATATTTTAATCAACATACCTACAACCTGACTGGACTGAATTTCGCGGTAGTTTAGAACTTAGATTATGCAGGAAGTGCACCCAGTTCACTTTAACCTTTTGTCCGCTTGTGTCGCATTTATGCGACACATATTTCCGTGCCCCTACCGCTCGTGTCGTATTTCTGCGACAGAGAACATGCATGTTTTTTTTTTCATTCTATTTAAATTAGATTAGGGTGGTTATTTTAAGGCTAATTTATAATAAAAAAGTAAAAAACTTTTTGACTATTTTTTAATCAATACAATTGCTCCTCCTTATTTATTGTAATTATTATTTTATAGATTTGTAGCTGCGCGCTAGGGCACGGCAATTGATATTTAGCCAAGCGCTTAAAAGTTACTGTTGTGAAAATTAGCGTAGTTAAATTAATTTAAGTGTAACGTAATAATATTATTAATAATTTGCAGATCAATAAAGCTGTCATCTCCCCGTTTGAACAACATGACGCTGATTGGCTGCGTGCTGGTCTACACGGCAGTCGCACTGTTGGGCGTGGACAATGCCACACTCCCGTCTTACGTGCCCTTCTCTGCTATGTGCACCGTAAGTATACTTTATAGCACAGAAAAGTGTGACTTAAGAGCGAGTTTAAGTCACACGAGTTATATATAATAGTAGTACGTGTGACTTAAGTAAGTCTATTATTGCACAGCGTGAATTAAGTCACATGTATCGTAATGTACTATTAATTATTATTATGCCTTGTAATACTACCTTTTTTTTTGAGTGTGGGAAATCATCAAATGACTCCGCTCTGGGTGGAGCGGAAGGGAGTGTCAGACTCTTACTGACTAAAACCCACACGTGTTCCTTCCTTAGCCCTTTATGTTCCGGGGCAGCGGTAACCCTTTCGGACAATGCCGCTGACCTTGTAATACAACCTTAGTTTATAACAGATTTTTTTAAGTAAAATAAAATCGTTTATTTCAACAATAAAAACCACAATATGGATGTACCGTTGGTACCAAACTAAGCACAGCCTCTATCTTGTACACCATTAAATAGGTATAAATTTTGTTCATTTTTAAACAAAATAAAGTCTATAATTAAAATTTAAATGGGCTACAGTTAAGCTAACCTACAATTTGAAAATGTTGTTCGGAATTTGTACCTTTTGTTAATTTAATCGTAGGTTCGAACCCAGACAGGCTTTACTTTGTGTAAATTATTTCATCACCACTGCTCTCAAAACGGTGAAGGTAAAACATCGTGATGAAACCGACATGTTTAGAACGAAAAATTCGAAGACATGTGACATCCACCAAACCTCACTGGGTACGCGTGGTGGATTACGGCCCACTCCCTCTCACTGAGAGGAGGCCTGTGTCCCAGCAGTGGGAACATTATAGGCTGATTATGATGGTTCATTTAATTGAGACCAAAGCAGTAGAAATCGTCTAATTTAAAATTGCACGCCCCTCCACTGCTTGTTGTATACGAATTTCAAATGTTTGTATGGAAATTTTAGTAGGCGTACTCTTTTAACCTTATATGAGTTGTCGTGACTCCAGCGCCCAAAAAAAAAACGATAAATAAATACCGATGAAACGAGCTGTGAGGATGTAATAATAATTCAGATTAAACGAGCTGTGTTATTTTGTCGTATATATACGACCCTGGCGGAATGGACACGAAAATATATGTCGGATTAATCCGAAGTAAGCGGATAAAAGGTTAAATTAGATGATCTCTACCAAGCTACAGTTAGTCTGTTACACATTGATATCGCATCTAAAGAAAGGTTTTTTGGTCTGTTTTCAGGGTAGAGTTTATATCTTATCCGCTGGATTCTCATTGGCTTTCGGCTCAATGTTTGCGAAAACATATCGAGTGCACAGGATATTCATAAGGTAAGTTTACCGTAATCCTTCAAAACAAAGTTCTACTAATCCCATATATTCCTACATATGCAAGGCATCTCCTCGAGTACAGCGCTACAGAGTTCTTTAGGAGCGTGGCCAAAATCGGAACTATAGCCGCCATCTTGTTTTGTCATCTGCCAAGACGACCCAAAAACAAAAAACAGTGGCACTCCGGGAGTGCCGACAGAAGTGAAAACAAAACACAAACAGAATACTTTGCCATCACTCACTGACATATCGGATATACATTAAAACCGAGTACATCCCGAGGACAGCCGAACACATCCGAAGTGGTGTCGGTTACGGTAACAGTGGCGTGAATTCAATGGTTTTTTCCCCTCTAAAAAATGCCCAACGCGCCTAAAGTTTTCACTTCAAAAAGTAGGGGCACTACTAACATATCTATTCTCGAAGCTTCGGCCTAGATAATGCTAGAGAGCTCACTTTGCCGTTCCATTGAACTATTGCAAGACAACATTAAACACCAGTGACCTAATTTCTTACCGTAATCCCATAGGAGTGTCTGTGTGTACATTTTGACCAAGGTGTAAGGAGTTGGGGCACGTTAGGGTCTAATGTAGGCTCTACATTAGATCAGAAGGGCAATTCTCGTAATATTAAGTACGTTCAGTCTGATCTCAGTCTCAATCTGTCAAAAAACCTCTAATTTCCCTACATTTTGACAAGTTTTTAAGAACTGGCCTTCTGATAAGTTTTTAACAGTGAAAGCGTTATGTATGTCTTGGCAACCTATTTTAGATGAAATATTTTTGGTGGGATTACAATTTCTGTGACGACCCTGTCAATGTCATGCAGGCGCCAAAAGATACTTGTACAGTCCGTTCATAGTTTACTTGACCTCTAATTTTGCATCACTGTCCAAATCACACTGATCTTTATTCTCATTCTTATAAGGTGTTTGGGTTGCTGCCACCATTGACGTCTGACAAAGTCATTGTGATCTTTATTCTCGTCACTATAAGGTTGCTGTTAGGTCGCGGCTGTCAGAGGTACAATAACTATAAACGGACTGTAGCTCTCTTAAATCTTTAGTCCAATATTGTTTTTCTTTTTCAGCAACCGCAGTGGTGTCTGCAAAACCAAGTTACTTCAAGACACGCCACTTATATCCCTGGTGTGTGCGCTACTGGTCATCGATGGGATGATAGTTACACTATGGACCATGCTGGACCCCATGGAGAGACACCTAAAGAACTTGACCACGGAGATCAGCACTACTGATAGAAGCGTCATTTATCAGCCTCAGGTTTGAAACTATTCGTTAAAAAATGGTTTCCGTTGGGGAGTTTGTTGTGTCAATTCTTTTTCCCATCTAAAGCACTAGGGAAGTGGTGAAGGGTGTAGGGAGGGCGTTTCGGGGGACTGTCTCATGTATTTTTGACGTTAAAAAAATGCTGATCCCAGCCTTATTTGAATAAATGATTTTTATTACTATACTTATCTAACTCTAGTTTTTTACCATATTCATTGGAAATGTTTAGAAATCCAATCGATTTTTTACCGATAGTTCTGATAATACACACATCTGACGTCACTGCTTTTACATCTGAAAACTTACAATCTAAACCGTTTACACCCATAAGTAAGTTGTGATGTCGTGTGCAAAACATGTATCATACATCAATTTATGTTATTTCAGACATGCCTTATTAACTATTTTGTTCACCTTTTCGAAATTTTTTGGCAAGTTTGCTACAAGTTTTGTATACTCGTTAAAACTTTTTTTAAGTGTAAACCATACACGAAGACAGTAGACACAAAATGAATAAAATACAAGAATTATACTTTGGTGTAAACGCGGGTTAACCAGAACACTTCAAACATCTCCCATCTCTCTTTCAGATAGAAGTCTGCAAATCCCAAAACACGACAGGCTGGCTTTGTGCCCTCTACGCTTACAAGGGCCTACTCCTCATCGTGGGAGTCTACATGGCTTGGGAGACCAGAAACGTGAAGATCTCTGCCTTGAACGACTCCAAATACATCGGAATCAGTGTGTATTCTGTCGTGATCACCAGCGCCAGTGTGGTGGTGATCGGAACTATAATTTCTGAGAGAGCTACGCTGGCATATATTTCGATAACGAGCTTGATTTTAATTACTACTACCTCGACTTTGTGTTTGCTGTTTCTGCCGAAGATTGTTGCTATTAGGAGTAATGGTGAGTTGATTCGTTTTTAACGATTAGATGGCTGATGCTAGAATCAATTTAATTTGGAAATCATTAATAGTTTTACCTATACGTCCAAGGAAAGTTCTGATACCTACCTAGAACACTAAGACGGTCACGCACTTCAACTAAGTTTTAACGATGAGATTTTTACAGAATAGGGTGGCAGTTACCGTCTAAGGCTTCTCAAAACTCATATATTTTTTATCATCGTGGACTATTGTGCTGAAAACTTAACATAGGTACAGTCAACAAAAGAGATAAGTATGCGAGATCGTCGGATATAGTTGAAGTTTAGTAAGAAACCGATGGATGTTCTCAAACAAAATTTAATTTTATTAATAGAAAATAAACAGCTCATTTATCTTATTAAACTTCAGTCAACAACATCTATCGGTTTCTTATTAAATTTCAACTATATCGGACGATCCTGCATACTTATCTCTTTTGTTGACACACAGCGTAAAATTAAAATGTTAGAAAAGATATTTCCAAATTAGCAATAACTTAAACCTCGAGGAAAACATTAAAATAACAATGCAACACATATTTAATGCCTCAGAAAGCCAACTGCACTATTCAAAACTCTTCACAGTCGTCAAATTAATCATTAATCAAAGCCCTTAATTCCTTTGACAGCTGAAGAAGACCCCGTAATCCAAAGCATGGGCCTAAGACTAGAATGTAAGACGAGAAGATTCGTGACGGACGAGACACAAGAACTTCACTTCAGGATAGAGATCCAGAACAGAGTGTATAAGAGAGAAGTAGCGGCGTTGGACAAAGAGATAGGGAGACTTGAGAAACTTTTAGCTGAACCTCTGGATTCTGCCAGTGGGTCTAATGCGTCGCTGTCTTTGCATAAAAGAGTAAGTATAATTTCTAACTTATCGTCTATTTTATCAAATGTAGGAAGACTATAGTTTGTCAAGGATAGGGAAAAGCAATGAGGATAGCTTCAATATGTGGCTGATTACATCTGAAAATCATACAAAACTATAAAAACAGATACCAGAACAAAACATTTCGTTAGAAGGCATCTGATATTAAATAAAACAAAAACGCAGTTGGTGGCAGCGCAGAGTTTACTTTGGCTACATATGTTGGGACACAGAGGGCAGGATAGAAGATGCAGCATGGTCTGCAACGCAGCTCTACGACGACGCCGTGGAAGTGGCGAAGTTTTAGGACAACAAGATTTGAAAGACAGCTTTTAAAACGTTTTGGCTACGCGCACTCGCATTTCTTCATGCAATTATACATCCATAATTTTCATTTCATTTCAGACTGAACTCAACACAGTAGAAGAGGAGGGTATGGCCCACGCAGACAGCGATAGACGCACCCCGAGCATCAGCGGAGGCCTGCCCATGCTCCTTCTCTCCGTCCTCCCCCCCGTCATACCCCGCGCCAGCTGGCCATCCACCGACGCCTTCCGAGGACGAAATTCTGTCAGCTTCAGCTCACAACCAAAACTTAACTACAGAAAATCTCAACCAGCGATAGACCTATACAACCTCTGCCTTAACAAAAGAGAGGAACACACCGGTCTCCTCAGCAGAATAAGGAGCTTCTTTGGAAGCAGTAGACCAACAAGCAGAAAAGCCTCAACCATGTCGATAGCAGACCCTACAGGTGGCAGCATAGCGGCAGCACTAAAAATGCACGTCGGGATGATAGCAGGACTTGTTCCTGGCAACAGAAAACACTCCATGGCCCTATCCTGCAACACCCTTCAAGTACCTCATCCCGAACTGAAGTTGAGAAGAGAATCTTACGCGAAAAGCGGTCCTATTATCCGCGTGACTGATGACGAACCTTCGTGTTCCTATGACCCTGATGCTCCGAGACATTTACCGCAGAAGTATATTGCGGAACCTGAAACGAAGGTCAACTTTGTTCTACCAGCTACACATCAAAGACCAGCGTCCCATCAGAGTTCGTGTGAGAAGATCAAAGGATCTCCAAGGTTTCCTCACAGGATAGCTCCTTCAGCTACTAATAGTCTTACAACTCTTGATACGAGGAGGAAAACCAGTGCTGACAGTGTGTTCAACATAACTGCCAGGGCCTTTGAGGAGCAGCGACGGTACAGCCATCAGAATGTGAACCAGGATGCCAAAGGAAAAGCTGTTCTTGAAAGCAGGTGGAAATCTACTGAGGACGCAAGGCCGGGTCCTTCGTCCAGGGATTAGACGAATATTCTGTGCCAATAAATATGCCCAAGATTTTCATAATGCAGATATTTGTAGGTTTTTGTAGTGTGAGTTTTGGCTGTTAAATGTAAGTCAGTCTAATTGACTAGTTCATATCGTATGCACAACATTCTCATGCCAAAAATAATAAGTATTCTAAGTATGATAATATATAGTGTGTGTGCTCAAATAATTACTTGAGATGACATTTTAACTTATTTTTAGCGATTTCAGACTTATATTAATTATAAGTCCAGGTTGCCTCATGATATTATCCTTCACCAATGTCAGTGAGTTCCAAGATAAACTTTACCAAGTACATATGAATTGAAAAGTCACATTGGTACGTTTGCCCGGATCTGAACCCAAAACCTCGTCACCACAAAAACTTGGCCTTCACGACATTCTTACCCACAGAGCCATCACGGCATTCTTACCCACAGGGCCATCACGACAATCTTACCCACAGGGCCATCACGGCATTCTTACCCACAGGGCCATCACGGCATTCTTATCAACAGGGGCATTCTTTAAATAAGCTTAATTTTAAAATTGTAAATGTGTAGATATCAGATCATGATAAATCATGATACAAAAGGTATATTGACACCAAAAAGTAGATTAGATTGTAAATACACTCAAGGCGGTAGTAACATCTGAAATATTCGGCCAATATGGCTGAAAATCGCGTGCCAACGTAGCTGGTTTTAAGGTCTTTTAAATATTGGGAAGCAGACCCATTTTAAACCTATGAACTCTCTATAATAATATTACGAACTTTATTACTTTTACTATTTGCATTAACAAAATAATACCAAATAGTTCAAGGAAATTATTACATTATTTACTCGCCCCGCGGTTTCATCCGCATAAGTCTCGATCCCGTGGGAATATCGGGATAAAAATATATAATGCCCAGGTCATGGTCGACCCATTTGCCGAATTTTATCCAAATTTTTTTAGCGTGTGAAGGCGTAACAAACAAACACAAAAAATATCTAATTATTTATACTTTTAGTAGCCAATATTTAAAAGACCATTAAACCGTCTTATTTTATCCGTATTGTAAATATTCAACTTTTATAAGTGTGGAAAATCTGTGTTATTAATCATAGTCTATTTTGTAGTACTTATTAGAAAAAAAATATTAAATAACATACCTATTCATTATAGCAAGTGGAATTGCCAAATATAAGTAAAGAAACAGTATTATTAAATAATATTAAAGACATTTATATATAAATAGGTTACAAAGATAACTATACAAATAAAAAAAGGATAATTCAAGATTTAATACACTACTTATAGTAAAATAAGAACTATGAAGAAACTCTTTGATTTACAAACTTTTTGATATAAAATGCACTGATTCTTATCTTGCTCTTACCAACTAATTAATAATATTGCTGTCCCTATAAACAGTCAGAGCAAGAAAGAGACAACGTAGTTTTGGCGATTTTTGCGGTGATTTCACTTGGTGTAATTTGTCCAACTATTCTTGATATTTGGGCAATGCAAAATAAACCGTAAATCTAAGGGAATAATGTTCATTTTGTATTAGCAAAACAACAAGTTTTTATTTTGACCAAAAAGCTAAGCATGCCAGATTCAGTTCTTACATGATTAGACTCTTGTATTCCGTCTCTTTCTAGTGTCATCTAGTCTAAAAAGACAAAAACAGTTTTAGTTGAATCAGTGTGAAACTAAATCAACACCAATATCAAGCGTAGTCTAATTTAATTATAAGAATATATTTATACAGGGTCAAATTAAATTAGCTGACGAAACTTCGCAGGCGCCACGTCTGTTTTTAGCGTAATTATAATTTTATTTGTTAACCTTTACCACTATCTTAATTACAATATACAAACAAACTCTAGATAAAAAAAGGGAAGAACTCATAAGGCATCAAAAAATTCGCCTGCATTACTATAAGTGCCCAAATGGCTGGTAGCTTTGCCACGTTGGACGGCAATGCTGATTCTTTGGGCTGAAAATAGGCTAGCCCTCTGGACACACGAAGAGTCGACCAACCGCTTGGCGATCGATGTCCCGAAATACTCAATGAGCACTCGGACCCCAATGTTTCAACCCCAAACGGCTCAAACATATAGCTCCCAATAAGGTTGTTATATTTGAGGTTTTCTGCTCCCGCAGCAGCCGCTTCAGCACAGCCCGCCGTGCTAGGAAATGGAATGGCGCGAGGGTGTCGACATAGGTTGCATTATGCATTAAGATTTGATATCCATATTCGTCAAGCTGTGAAGTTTTGCTAACTCATTTAATTTGACCGTGTAAACGAGCGGCATTGCCCTCACTAAACAAATACTACGTAGTCTTCATAATAAGCAATATTTTAGAACTTTATCAGTAAAGACTTTCGTTTTAAGTCAGACATTTTATTTTTAGAGAAGCGTGTATCTAGTATTTGCCCTTGTATTTAAGGACGGTCCCAAAGTGTTCAATTTTGTATAAAGGGATCTTTTGTGTGTATTTGTAGAGTTAGATTGAATATTGTGTGAATATTATGAATACAATTTTATTGGGTTTTAAACTTAAACGTGTTTTATTGAGTACTATCTTCCGTCTGCGGCTTCACCCGCGTGGTATGTCGATAAAAAGTAATCTGTGTCCTTGCCCAGGCTTCACGGTATCCCCATAGTCAATTTCATCAAAATCTGTTTGGCCGTTTCGGAGATTAGCCGGAACAAACAGATAGACAAAAAAAAATAATGTTGTTTTATTGTTATAAGGACCGTGTATACTTTCATATGCATTTAGTAAAAAGCTGTTATTTTGAAAGTACAAACACTTCAATTATATTTGTTTGTATAGACTAGCTGACCTAACAGACGTTATCCTGACTAAATTGCAATGGTTTATACGAAAATCCGATAGAAAAAGGTAGTTTCGTTCAGTTTTTCCCAATTTGAAAACTTTCAGGGAAATTTTCCACTTTTTCCTTCCACAAAAACTTATTTCGGTCTATGGCCCGAATTAGGTTTTAAAATGTTCGTTATAAAGAACATTTTAAAACAAAAAATTATTATTAAATATTTTTTTAAACGACCCAGCCGTTCTCAAGTGATGCGCTTACCAAGAACAGTATTTGTGTATTTGTTTTTTTTTTCTTTTTAATATTTGTATACAGGGTGGCAGGGATGGCACACGCAACCTGTTACCATGGATTCAGTACATGTTTCTGAGCCCCGGACTTCAAATGATTTGTCGCTTATTAAAAAAAAAAATATGTTCCTTACATTTTGACCGCGTAGGTATTGCCCTTTTCCATGAAACAGTTTTTTTGTATAAACGACGAAAAATGTCGCCGTCACGGGTCGTCTAGCATCATTTATGCTGAAGTCACGGTTTTAGTTTGCGCTTCGATGCCCTGCAAGCTTGTAGATAGATCAAACAAACCAACTCTTGGGAAAAGACTTAAATAAAATAGTCAAGTGTAATAAATTGAACAATTTATTATTTTAATTATACAACAACAGTTAATCCAAACCACAATTAGGTAAGGCAAGGCCAATTTACACTTAACATTAATAGGCCGCCTCCACGAGCGAGAGAATCGCGGCGATAGTCTCGTCATGCCATCAAATTATCGCGGCGATGATATCGCCGTGTGGAGACACGTTCTAATGCCCTGGCCACACCAACGAGAAACGCCTATAGTGCAGACACAACTTATCGCGATAATTATCGGCGTTTCCCGTTAGTGTGGCCCCGGTATAAGAGTGTATAGAAATACGTGGCACGACGACAATATCGCCGCGATTTTCTCGCTCGTGGAGACGGCCCCTAAGATTTGGCATACGACTATTTCAATATTGATAGCTGTTCAAAATTGATGCTAACAGGGCAGTCTCAGGGCTAAAATTAAACAGATGTTTCATTGAGAGCAGTGGTGGCCCAGTGAAAACGGCCGCGACTTACGAGTTGTAGGTCGAAGGTTCGAACCCTGACAGGCGCTTTAGTTTGTGTAAATTATTTAATCACCATTGCTCTCAAAACGGTGAAGGAAAACATCGTGAGGAAACCGGCATGTCCTAGAACCAAAAAATCGACGACATGTGACATCTACCAACCCACACTAGGCCCACGTGGTAGACTACGTCCCACTCGCTCTAACAGAGAGGAGGCCTGTGTCCCAGCAGTGGTAATATTATAGGCTGATTATGGTATGTGCCATACAAAACTGCATTTGATCCAGAAATGGCGAAACAGCCCCTGTATGATGTGTGATGGCATAGAATTTGGCTATAACTTGGTTGAAAGGCTTAAACCGACCACCGACAATCATGATACCTCATTTAGATAATATTATCTTTCTTTGCAATCACTCTAAACAGCCTCAGACATCTTGACCATCCTATCCTCAATGATTCTCCTAATATTAGCGTTAACACTGGGCAGCTCACTATGCTTCCGAACAGATAGCTCGATCTTCTGCACCTGGAATAGAAATAGAATAATCCAGAATTAATACAATATAGAACAGAACAATCAATTAAATCTGTGAAGTTTCGCTAGATAATTTAATTTGACCTTGTATAAAAACTGAACAGTCAGGTAAACATTCCCAAAAATGTTTAAAATAGAACCTACTTTTTTGAAGTCGGCTAAAAAGAACTAGGTCCTAAGCCTAAATATTCGCTGAGCATACATGGGGGTGCTTCGGAAAGCACGTAGAGAGTTCTGTAAAAAAAATACAGGCCATCTTTTATAACAGGACCCATGGATGAAAAATATTTTTGAATAGGGCTGTTTTATGTCATCCATCATTTGCTTAACCTCGAAGCGACTGCTTATCTGACCTCCAAAGCCCAGTAACTGGGTAACAAAACATCTATCGTGTCGCCCAGGCAAGGTAACGCTGGTCGTCAGATTTTTGTCCTCGGACTGCCCGTAATCCATACTATCCATACTAATATTATAAATTCGAAAGTAACTCTATCTGTCTGTATGTTACCTTTTCACGCCTAAACGACTGAACGGATTTCGATAAAATTTGGCAGAGAGATAGATTGCATCCCGGGGAAGGACATAGGACAGTTTTTATTCCGATATTCCCACGGGATCGACACATATGCGGGTGAAACCGCGGGGCGCAGCTAGTTATCTATACATGACTTGTGTAATCTAAAGGTTTTACCTGCTGTATCTCCCTGGGCCACGCGACGAAGTTCGTGACAGTGCAGTTGCGAGGAGAGCCGATACGACCGGTGCGGCCACAGCGGTGGATGTAGTCTGCCGTGTACAGTGGGAAGTCGTAGTTTATTATGTGTTGTGTCTGGAATCGAAAATCAAATTAGATAAAGAGGTGCTTGAAACTGTAGACTCGGCAGTTTTTCTGGGCATAACAGCAGTGGTGGCCCAGTGGTCACGGCCGCGACTTACGAGTTGTAGGTCGTAGGTTCGAACCCAGACAGGCGCTTTGCTTTGTGTAAATTATATCATCACCACTGCTCTCAAAACGGTGAAGGAAAACATCGTGAGGAAACCAGCATGTCCTAGAACCAAACATTCGAAGACATGTGACATCTACCAACCCGCACTGGGCCCGCGTGGTGGATTACGGCCCACTCCCTCTCACAGAGACGAGGCCTGTATCCCAGCAGTGGGAACATTATAGGCTGATTATGTTAACAGTAGATGCCAAACATCAGTGGGGCCCACTTATACAGGGTTATTGGAAAAACACCAACAACTTCTTAAGAGGTCATTGTACTCATAATTATGAACAACTTTTAATATGGGACCTTACCTGAAATCGTGAAAAAAATATCAGCTGGTCCCTACATTTATGTTCGTATATCTCGTCAAAATGTAGGGAACGGCTGATTTTTTTTTTCGCGATTTCAGGTTTGGTCCCATAGTAACTACCTTGTCTTCAATGTAGTCTTTAATCTTATAATATGCTTTTTTTATAAGGACTCGTGTAACCGGCTTTGGCAACTTGTTATAAAAACGGATGCTGTTTACAAGAAATGACTAGCTAGTTTTAGTAATCTAAATTTAGGTATCACAATTTCATTGTTACCACGTGTATTTATATTATGGAAATCGCTTCTTATTTTGAAAAGTCCTAAGTCTCCATATAAACACCTATCCTTAATTAAAAATAAATAACTACAAAACACTCACCCTAATAGTATCCAATCCCCTCGACGCAATATCAGTACAAGACAACACATTCACCTTCCCGCTCTTGTACATCTCAAACTTGCCCATCTTCAGAGCGACGGCCATCTTGCCATTTATATTAATACATTCGATATTGTTCTCGTTCAAGAACATTGAGACGAAGTCGCATGTGGACGTCTGGTTGGAGAATATCATCACTGGACGGCTCTGGTTCATGTCGGCTTGGACTAGTTTCAGGAGCTCTAGAGGTTTCTGGGCTTTTCCGATGCGCCTGAATCTGTTGAAGAAATTTTATGTCCTTGTAATTATCAGATTGCATCATCTCTATCATCATGATTTCAGCCGAAAGACGTCACCGCCATTTCTGCGGCCTTCACAAGGTCATCGGCCTCCCAGAGCATGGCAAAGTCTTATTACTAAACGGTAATTAAATTATTTATTCTGTAACAATACAGTGTCTGGTAATAAAGTAAATAAAGCGATCCTAGCAGTCGACACACATGCATCCGTTATCGTGTAGCTCAACATTATCTTGGGAGCTCAACAACCCTACCGCACTTGTGTTGGCAAAAAATTTCACGCGGACGAAGTCGCGGGCAGAAGCTACAGCTAGTTTATTTATGAATTAAAAAAACATCATAAGTTTGGTTTGTAGTGCAGTGGAAAGTTTTTTTGTAATGCATTAAAAATCAGAATATGGAAATGACAGAGAATAAATCTGTCTGTATAATCTGTCAGCAATGAAAGTCGGTCATCATCTGCCTAACTTTTTCCCAACTATGTTAGGGTCGGCTTCCAGTCTAACCCGATGCAGCTGAATACCTGTATTTTACAGCGACCACCTATCTGACCTCCACAACCCAGTTGCTGGGTAACATAATACCCCTTGGTAAAACTGGTTGTCAGACTTTCGGGCTTCTGACGACCTGTAACGACTGTCACAGATCCACGAATGACAGCCAGGACCAACATGCTTTCCGGAGCCTGGAGGGATCTGGATGTCCCATCCACCGACCAACCGTGGAAAGCATAGCCTAACCTGATTGATCCAAGCCCCTCAAAAATATATTATATCAGTTTCAATTACTCACTTATGAGGCACATGCGGTAGTAGCCTATGGATGTTGCTGGTGGTGATTGTTTTCAATGATTCAGGGTCCACGAAGGCACTGACTGCTGCGGGTAACTCGTGAGGCATGGTTGCACTGACCAAAGTTACCTGACACCCAGCTGGAGGAGTCTGAATTTCGACTTTGTGTTGTATCTGCAATACATAACTCGAGGTCAAGAGATAGCCCATTTCACAAAAAAAAAAAAAATGATTTAATATAATTATAATACAGGATGGTACAGATGCACATCAAGCTACTACAATCTGTCTTTCTTTAACAGATTTCAACTTTATCACTAAAGCATAAGGTTCAAAGTTGATTGGGAAAATTTGACAGTTGCGGGTAGCTTGATGTGCTGGTGTCTGTACATCGAAGCGCAACCTGTTACCATGGATTTATTACATGATTCTGAACTCCCTGTGCTGTAACTTTTGGTTGGGTATTAAATAAAACTGTTTATCATCATTGTAAACTTAATATGAAACTCAAATAAATATAAAAGGAAAAGTAGCAAAAACTTCTCATTATGTTTTTTATTATGTCCCACTTTCAACAAAAGATTCAACAAAATCTGTCACACAGATACCAATGCAACGGCTAAAAAGCAGGCACAGCTTCATAACATCGAAAGTGTCTAGGTCAGGAAACCCGGCTGACGCCCGTTGCAAACTGTGGCAGTATACTCTTCCCTCTCCGTCTTACTATCTACCACCTAAACAGCATCTCCCTACAGGGTGTAACCTCCCGTAGTCCACTTGAAGTCCCTGAACTGTCTCAGGACACAAGAGGGGAGATGTAAGTCCAACCTGGTAAAGTGGGGCTACTGTGGTACGGCCGAAGGGTGTGATTGTGGAGCTATGTCACACAAACCATGCTCCACCTCCTGTCCTGCCCTCTGTATCCCAAAACATGCAGTCAAAGTGAACTATGCGCTGCCACTGACAACACCATGGAAGTGGCAAATTCAGTTGTGCCAGCGACATTCCCGCTTTTTTAACACAAAAGGTTTCAAAGACCCACTTTGCACGTAAAAAATCTGGCAACGCTGACATAAACCTAACTTTTCAGTATGATCTGTTCACAGATACAAACTCTGATAACAGTTTTGTGGGGTAGAGACATCCAGTGTTTCCACTTACCGGGAACTTCTTCAACAAATGTGCCAACTTATCAATAAAGCTGTCATCTAACAATGTGTCCGCTTCATCCAAGACAACGTGATGCACATTATTGATCTTGAAAATACCAGTTGTAACCAGTTTGCTGTATGCTCCAAGTGTAGTCACCAAGACATCAGTGTATTCTATGGGTGGGTTCAACATCTTCTGCTTAGTGTGTCCACCCACTAAAGTTGTGACATTGAGGTTGAGTCGTTGAGCTATGTTTTGAGCTACATCCCCCACTTGGGTAGCTGAAAAGATACACAAAAAATTTAACAATTATATACATTTGCTCTTTTAGTCATTAACATTGCTTAAAGTTAAGTAATGATTAGCTACTGTTTAACCATATATTTTTGATGTTTCAATGTCACTTAATTTTAATCATGATTTATAAATAAAACCTTCTAAAATCTTTATAAAATCAAAATTTAAAACGAAATTAACTCAATACTTATCTTACCTAATTCTCTACTAGGTGTTATAACAACAGCTAAAGGACTGTTAAATTCCTCCTTAATACTAGGTTTCCACTCCAAGATATGTTGGAATATTGGTAGCAAATACGCCAACGTCTTCCCACAACCAGTCTCCGCAGTCATTACAGTGTTGTGACCGGCTAGTATGGAAGGAATTCCCTTTGCTTGAATCGCAGTAGGCAAAGACAACCCTTGCTCTGACATAACCTCAATCAAACTCGGACACACGCCGATTTCTTCAAAACTCTTCCTGTAAACTTGCTTTTCTTCCTTCTTATTCGCATCTCCGTAGATTACAAGGTAGTCTCCCTTAGATTTATTACTCAACCAGCCTTTAGAAGCCAGCGGTATGCCATCAAACTTACTGTAACTCTGACCATCGAAATGATTTAATTCTGGCCGTTTACACGTTATTATCGGCAACTTTTTCTTCGCCTGTTTGACGCTGTAATACCGACAATATGATAAATTCAATATGGACCGTAATTTCGACATTTTTATGGCCTTAAAAATAAAATATCTATGTTTTACAGAATTTACACACACAACACATGAAACATGACTGATGACACTGACAGTTTTAAAATTGACACTGACAATTCACTTTCAACGACAGATTATACTTCAGTACGTTTCGTGGACTTGGAATAGTACGTTTAGTATCAACCCTAATGAAAATATTATTATCGATTCAGTTTATTTCAGCTTTCAAAACGAAGGGAAGTAATAAATTAAAATTGTTTCGTACAATGGACGTTTGTTTGCTTGTTCATCCACATATAGGTAGTTTTAAAAATAAATGTTTATTAATTCCAAATGTATGGCATAGGGCCAGGGGGTTGGGCCTATTGGCATGTTGGGCCTATTGGCATAACCTGGGCACAAATCTAGTCTGCTTCTGAGAGATCCCAATGCTAAAACTCAATAACACTACCTGACCTGGGAATACAACCCAGGACCCTACGCTCAGCAGTCGCGGTAATGACCACTAGACCAACGAGGTAGTCAAAGTAGGTAGACGCACGGAAGTACAGACGCTAGCACATCTAGCTACCAGAAACAAACATTTTCCCAATAAATTTTGAACCTTATATTATAGTGATAAAGTTGAAAATCTATTAAATAAATTTGACAGATTGTAGTAGCTTGATGTGCTGGCGTCTGTACCCACCTAATTAAAATCAAAATCAAGCCAGAGGTGAGGAACAAGACTTCTCCCGGGAGATAGGGTCCGTGGGGTCGCTACTGCCCAACAGCTCTCCACATGCTGCCCTGCGGGTTTTTGTATCTCTCTTGGTCTGGCTCCTCACCCTAGACCTGTTCCGGCAAAGTACTTAAACTCTTCCGGCATATGCCTAGAGTTTGGAGCGCGCAAGCCCCACCACGACGTCAACATAGAGATACGGCGGTGGGGAAAAGATAATGGTTGCGGATTATTAAGGGGCCGGCGGAGCATGCGTAGTTCATACAAACGTAATACCAAAATAATTTGTAATTCAAACATATTCTTAATGTAGTGTCTATTTATTCCGATTGGATTGGATTGGAAATATATATTTTGAAAGGAATCTGATATAAAGACGAAGTAGTATGACGAATTTAAAATTTCTACAGAAAACTTATTTTTCTCATACTCGTCTCGTCGTAAGTGTCGTAACGCATTAGCATGCGTAGTTCGCCGGCCCCTTAAGAAAAACTTACCTATTGACCTTACTTTAATGCATTTAAAATTCAGTCTTATTGCCATGACATAAGGTTTAATTTTCTTTGGCCCAATTGGCCGTCATAATGGCAAATTACATAATTTTTGTAAAAAATACTTATTTTAGAAGTTACTGAAACGGATTCAGTAGTCCATCGTGAACAAACTACTTTCAGGACTTGCGTTTATTCTGTTAAGTACCTACACCTTGTATGTACTTATTTGTGATGAAACAAACAGGATAAACTTATAGGTAAAATACTTACTTAGGTACTTATGTCATCTGCCTAGCCTTTTCCCAACTAAAATATGTTGGGGTCGGCTTCCAGGCTAACCGGATGTAGCTGATTACCAGTATTTTACATGGAGCGACTGCCTTTCTGACCTCCACAACCCAGTTACTGGGTAATACGATACCCCTTGGTCAGACTGGTTGTCAATTTTCGGGCTTCTGACGACCCGTAATGACTGTCAAAGATCCACGAATGACAGCCGGGACCAACGGCTTAACGTGCTTTCCGAAGCACGGAGGGGTCTTGGTATGTAAAGATGGTCACCCATCCACAGACCAACCGCGGCAAGCGTAGCTTAACCTGATCGATCGACCCGTGTGGCTGTTATTACTTAGCCACAAGCCCAAGGTGCCAAGGTACTTTACTTATGTATGTTTTGTGTTGTTATTCATCATTCCGTCTTTATCAGGCTTTAAACCCGGTACGAAAACCGGCATTAATATTTAGCAGTTTTATCTTGCCACTCACGGGCCACGGAACAACACATCTTGCAACAGACTCAATGAACGAAGTCAGTGCCATAAAATAAACATTAAAAAAAAGAGTAAAAAAAAAAACAAAATGAAAATTAATTTCCCGCGTATAAAATGGAATATGATTGGTGTTATTTGTGGAATTTTGATTGTTATTATCGGACATCAGTTTAAGTAAGTAATTTAAAATAATCTATTTATACGTGAAAAAAACTTTATTACTTACAAAAAGAAAATACCTAATTCCGACTTCCAAAAAAAAAAACACCTGGTACAAAGTGAAAATAAGTTTAATTTCGGAAGCAATTCGGAAATGTTTTGGATTTACGTTTTTTGCAACCGACTTCTGAAATGAAAGTTATTTTTCACCTTGTACTTAGGTACTATTTTTTTGTAAGTAATATTTTTTTTTTGTTTTTAGTTGTGCTACCTACGCTACGTGTACCTTTACTTGCTAAGTAAACAACAGTGACAGGAAGTTATTATAGCATCATCACGAGAATATTATACTATAATTATGGAAGAAATACGTACTTATTATTGAAGCTAACGAAGCTAACTCAAAAACCACTCATCAGAACTTGACCAAATTTATAATACCTACCTACCCTTTCAAACAAAAGAAGAATTTTTCAAATCGGTCCATTAATGTCGGAGTTCTTAGATACCTACCTAACAAATATAAAAATCATACGTACTGAGAACCTCCTTTTTTTGGGAGTCGCTTAAAAATAAAAGAGAAAGACACATTACAAATTAATTATGCTCATTGAAATAATTGCACGTAATTGCAATTAAGTCGTGTTTGTTTTGTAATGCAGCGAGGTAATTGCGTAGAGATAAACCAGTATAAAACTACACGCCCCACCACTAAAATTTCTATACAAACATTTGAAATGTGTATGCAACAAGCAGTGGAGCGGCGTTCATTTTTAAAATGGTTTAGGTATCTCTAATACAGTATCACTATCAGTCAACACAGTATCAATAAGCAATGGCTTTAGGTATTTTGACAGTTCAGCAACATTCATTGCGTTATTTGCGTTGTGCTGGGCCCTATTTATATTATGACAATGCCACAATACCTATCTAAATGCGAAAGTGTATCTGTCTGTCTGTCTGTCTGTTACCTCTTCACGCTTAAACCGCTGATCCGATTTAGATGAAATTTGGTATAGAGATAGTTTGAGTCCCGGGAAAGGACATAGGCTAGTTTTTATCCCGATATTCCCACGGGATCGAAACCGCGGGGCGCTACTAGTAAAATTATAAATGCGAGTGTGTGTTACCTGTAGGTATTTTTTTCGGAATTGAATGACCTTGTCGGTTTTAGGGTTCCGTACCTCAAAAGGGCAAACGGAACCCTTATAAGATCACTTCGTTGTCCATGTCTGTCCGTCTATCAAGACCCTTTTTCTCAGGAACGTGTGGAGTTATCAAGTTGAAATTAATATCAAATACTCAGAACGATTTGGCCCGCGGTTTCACCCGCGTAAGTGTCGATCCCGTGGGAATATCGGGATAAAAAGTATCCTATGTGTTAATCCCGGTTATAATCTATATGTGTGCCAAATTTCATACAAATCCGTTGAGTAGTTTTTGCGTGATTGAGTAACAAACATCTTCACAAACTTTCACATTTATAATATTACCCACAGAACAGATATTTTAACTGTTCTGTGATATTACCTATATTTATTATATTAGTAGGATTAGATACCTACAATTTTAATTCCATTTCCAGCTCTTTATTAGTGGTTATATTTTATATTAATTTATCATTTTTTATTAATGTTGTAAGCCACTTGATTTGTAGACCATTGTCTATTTTTTTTAATAAGTACCTGGTACTTTTTCACAGGCCGACACTGGCCTCCCATGCCTAAATTGAAAACATTTTAAATGTCAATTATTTTTAAAATAGTAATCGTGGAGTTTCTTACCGGCTCTTCTCCATAGGAAACGACCAATTGGAACCATGTACCAAGCTTCTGACATTTCTAAGTGCCCAATGTAGTCATGTACTTAGGTTTATGTGAATTACAATATTTTGATTTTTTATTTAAAATAACAGAAATTCTTGATTACATGAAATACTGAAAACCACTGTCATCATCATCTGGCTAGCCTTTTCCCAACTATGTTGGGGTCGGCTTCCAATCTTACCGAATGCAGCTGAATACTAGTATATTAACATTAGGCGACTGCACGGGCGACTGCTTATCTGACCTCCACAACCCAGATACTCGTAGGTACTGGGGAATACGAAACCCCTTGCCTTGGTAAGACTGGTTGTCAGACTTTCGGGCTTCTGACAACCCTTAACGACTGTCAAAGATCCAGGGCAGGGGTCTTGGTATTTAAAAATGGTCCCCATCCATGGACCAACCGCGGCAAGCGTAGATTAACCTGATCGATCGAACCGTGCGGCTGTAATTACTTAGCCACAAGCCCTCTCTGACAACCACTGTAGGTAGGTACCGAATAATTTTGTACGTATCAATGTAGTACCTATGTCCGTCAGTAATAACAGCCGCGCTGGTCGATCAATCAGGTTAAGCTAAGTACAAGCTATGCTTGCCGCGGATGGTCCGTGGATGGGTGACCATCTTTACATAATCAAAGACCCTCCGTGTCTCGGAAAGCACGTTAAGCCGTTGGTCCCGGCTGTCAATCGTGGATCTTTGGCAGTCGTTACGGGTCGTCAGAGCCCGCAAGTCTGACAACCAGTCTTACCAAGGGCCAAGGGGTAACGTATTACCCAGTAACTGAGTTGTGGAGGTCAAATAGGCAGTCGCTTCATGTAAAAAGCTGGTATTCAGCTGCATCCGGTTAGACTGGAAGCCGACCCCAACATAGTTGGGAAAAGGCTAGGCAGATGAATGATGACCGACTTTCATTGCTGACCGTACCCATGAGCTAGAATCGTGTGGAAATGGTTTTCCCCTTATTATAATAATAACGCATGCGCTATTATTCTAAGGTTTTCCCGTTGCATTCAATACGGGAATTACAATTACGCAACGTTTTAGAAATAGAAATCATGTATTTGCTTATAATGTAAGTAGGTATAATATCTACAGATAACATACGGCAATGTTTGTAGTCCCGATACATTTCATCTTAAGGAATGCAACATTTTCAAATAGTAGTAAGTATATAGATAAATATAAAAGTGCTGACTGGCTGGGTGACTCGTCGCTAAAGCTTGCGGGAGTGATGATGATGACGTCACGCTGAAGTATTTGCACGAAGGCTGCGCTGACGTTCATGTTCGGGGTTACCACTATAGAGGGATGAGGAGCAGGGTGTAAAGTTCACTCACAAAAGAAAAGGGTAAAGGGAGGATCCTCCGACCAAACTGGTGTCGTGCCTGGCGGGCAACTGCCCACTGATTCATGTTGGGCCGTTGTACATGCTAGTTGCGCGGTAAACTCTGCTTGCGAGATGCAGGATTTAGCGTGACGTCAGTATGACGCTACGTTCGCATGTGGCGTTGTAGATACCGCTACAGTTCCATAAGTCAGACGCGTTCTAGTACTACAAAACATTTTTTTTTTTTTTGATCTGACCACTCGCAGATGCAACTCGCTAAGGTTGCCTTACTGCTTAACCGGACTATCCTGTGGTGGCCGAAAATTACTTTAAGGCCCCCAGCCAGGGCTTACAAACTAAGGATATTTAAATGAGCTCCACTAAGGGCACCCCCTGTGGGGTTCGGGCCTCGGCTTAGTGAGTCATTGGGGGGAGGGCAGCAATGATCAGGCTGGGTCTGGTTATTAATTGGGGAATTTAAAGCTACTTGCTCAGCGTCGCGGGCTGGCTTGTCGAGCAAGGGTCGGGCGGTTGCTACAAAACATTAGACGACAGCGCCTTATATCGCTAAAATACTATAACCCGACTAAGTGAAATTGCTCGTTAGTTTCGTATTACACGCATGTTACTTTGAGTTCATTGAATTTGGGATTATTTGGTAACTTAGTAGAAGTTCTTTATTTACAAAATGTATAGCTTATCGTGACGGGGACAATAGTATAATAGCCGCGGTTGGTAGCAGTTGCAATAGAATCTGCTACAACGTATGAAAATACCGCAAACCACATTACAGGGTACCCACATACGGAACTAAGTAGTTCTTCTATTGAAGTACTAAGTAGTGTATGTAGGTACTGCCACTTGAGCATACATACATACTGTAGTATTTACATGACTCACGGACCACGGTACCTACCTACTACTCGCTCAGGTGCCCATTTTAAACAAAACCTTAAATTTCGTTCAAATTCTCTTTGCTTTATACTAGCCATTACTCTTCTCCTAACTTCTGTCATGGTAACTTTTGAAGTGAAATTAGTTTCTTATGTGTTATTCTTTGCTTTAGTACTTCTACTGAAGATACCGGTGTCGTATACAACGCTTTTCATATAACCCCAAACATAAAAATCTAGAGGAGTCAGGCGACCACGCAGAAACTAAGTGACATGTGTGTTAAAGCTATACCCAACGGAATAGCAATGAAAATTCTGGGATATTTTCAAAAATACCTTACATAAAATTTGAGATTTCTAGAATCCCAAGAATTTTTTTGCAAAAGGATCAAACTATCATGTCCTAAAATGAATACGTTAAATTTAAAATTGCACTGCCATTTTTTGCGGCGTGTGCCTTCCTGAAAGCCATAGCGACAGTTATGGGATAGCAGGTACATAATCTTTTACTACCTGCTTCACACACAGAGAGAAGGTCTGCGTCCCAGCAGTAGCAACATTACCTATAGGTTGATCATGTGTTTGTGTGTAAGGCTAACTAAAATACCTCGCCGACATGAGAGAATCTACCTAATTTTAAATTCATCTGTAGATTTATAATTTAAGCTTATTCCAGAGTCCAGAGCTCGAGCCCAATCTAGACGTCAGTCTGCTCAAACACAAAGCATTTATTTCAATTAAACCAGTTACACGCACTTTTGAACTATCAAGGAGTCAGCGAGTCAGAAATATGAAGCCCCTTCCAAAGCGTAGTACCTACTCCTAATGGGACTAACTTGAATATTTTCAGAAACATCTTGCATGCTGCGTCTATAGCAGAAGTGAAGTTGCTGTTCCCATTGATCAAGCTGTTACAGATAGCAGTTGTAAGCCTGACCCGATTGGACTCCAGTGCATCACTGTATCCACCACATGCGAATGTACAGGGCAAGTACTTGGTTGCTTTTAAGAGGAATCTTTTAAAATGAGATCGATCTAGAGAGACGGGATGTACAGTCAAAGAATAAAAATACCTATGTTAAGCACATCATCATCTGCCTAGCCCAACTATGTTGGGGTCGGCTTCCAGTCTAACCGGATGCAGCTGAATACCAGTATTTTACATGGAGCGACTGCCTATCTGACCTCCACAACCCAGTTACTGGGTAATACGATACCCCTTGGTAAAACTGGTTGTCAGATTTTCGGGCTTCTGAGGACCCGTAACGACTGTCAAAGATCCACGAATGACAGCCGGGACCAACGGCTTAACGTGCTTTCCGAGGCACGGAGGGGTCTTGGTATGTAAAGATGGTCACCCATCCACGGACCAACCGCGGCAAGCGTAGCTTAACCTGATCGATCGACCCGTGCGGCTGTTATGTTAAGCACATAAAGATTGATTTTTGATTGCACCATATTGTATTTTTCTTACCGATTACGTCATTGCCAACATTTAAAATGAAAATGACATTTCGAAGTCATCATGGGCCCGCTACGTGGGAAAGGAATTTGTTTGAAAATTGCACAACATTTTCGCTCCTTGGCGCTCGTACGTATGAGGTCTTTTTACACTCGAAAGCCCACTTGGTCTGCCGCATCGGGGATATCTGGTAGAACAACTAGAACATGGAGGCCCCCCAACATTTACCCATAGTTATTACAAGGTACAGACCTTAGACACACCTAAACGTGGTACCGTTTACTTTATCGCCTTATTTATTGTTTAAGAAGTCTAACCTGTTAGTTCACTATATGAACCTACACAGAAAAAAACTTTAAGAGGCAAAAAGGACATTGCAAAAAAAAATTTTTGAAGACCACATAAATCCAGTTGAAATTGGTTAAAACGTTTTTTTTATCAACACCAAATTAAAAAAAAAAACGTTTACGAAACAATAATACTATTTTTATACATGCTTAAACCTTCTGTCATAAGTCATAACAAATATCTTAGATACTTATGCAATTATAAATCCTACTCCTACCTACCTATCGATAATAGGTAGGTACACCGTTTACCTAATGCATGTTGTAAAAGATACCAGCATTGAATTTTGTAATAATAGATAATGAATGTGTATAATGCAAGCTGCTTATGTGTAGATAACCCTCGACCTGCAGCATTATTATTATAATTTTTAACGACATCTGAATAGATATGTTTGTGTCTGTATAACCCTATTTACACGGTGCAAGTTTCTGGAACGTTCAAGAGCAATAATCGCATGCCATAAAGGCTAAAGCACGTTCAATTGTTGCCATTCAAGAATTGCATGCAAGTGTTTACACGCGTGCAATTTCCATAAAATTGCATACAATAATTGAATGCGACTTCTGTTTACACCATGGAAAACCTAGAGTTGCACGTTCTATTAAACGCGATTTTATTTTATACGCTGTTTACACCTATACTTACCAGTTTTGAATGAAAACTAACTTGCCCGCATCGTGGAACAACTGTACGTGTTGTTTAGACGGTGCAATCAATTGTTGATTTCATTTTATGGTATGCCACCGACAATAAACTTGCACTGTGTAAATAGGGCTTAATTAAAGGTACAAAAAGAATTTGCATGTGTAGGTTGAGTTTCTACGCTTGATTAAATAGGCAATAACAGAACCACTCACTAAACCGGAGAAACATGATAATCAAGAATTTAAAAAACTGACTATAGACAACCCCACAGATCACTAATCGCATTCAACGCTAGACGAATTTTAAACATAGTTTTGGTGCTTTTAATCGTTGACAAAGACAAGATGGTATTTTAAATACTAGATATTGCCCGTCGTGACTTCGTCCCGTATTGTTTACCCGACCTACACCGTCGCGTCGTATCGCCTGCCCGCACCATTATTTCGTTTTCGCATAGCGTTCTTTCTTACTTTTTTTTATTTTTGCTCGTCTCCTAATAGTCCTAGCGTAACGTTAAATAGCCCACAGCCTTCCTCAAGAATTGGGCTATCAAATGCAAATAGATGAAGAAATTGGAAAAGTTACATTTGAAACCACAATCTCGTGCGGGCGGCGGGGGCCTCACAACTGGGTCATCATAAAAATTTTACGTTTAGCGCTAAACATAATATTTAGTTATTTGTAGTGCAAAAGAGCCCAAAATTGCAAACATATATTCGAAGAAAAAGTACCTAATCATAAGTCTTTTTTTTGCATGTTCCAGATGGTCAAGCGTTTGATTTCATAATCGTGGGTGCGGGATCTGCAGGATGCGTGTTAGCCAACAGACTGACAGAGATACCCAACTGGAATGTGCTGCTCATTGAGGCGGGGGACGATCCACCAGAAGCTTCAAACGTTAGTACCCAAGAGTCAATTCTTACCGAATGTCCAAAAATGCGATTCGCTTCAAGTCTCTGGTGCGATGTTGTGCAGGTACACCGTCCAAGTTTGTCCTGAAGTCACACCTGGCATTTGCAGCAGTAAAATATTGCATCATTCCAGAGTGATCTAGAAGTTTGATTTAAATTGTATGAATAAAGTAGGGTTTATCTGGAAAGTCAATCTCACATTTCTGCAAATCCAATAATAATTCAATGTGCAGATAAGTTGAAACCCTCGAAAAAGTTGTCAAAAAGGCCAACGCCCTTTTAGGGTTTGATTTAGTCAATAATAAATATCTTCCATTACCTTTTGTTCATTCCAGATACCAGGCTTATCAGTTTTAATATCAGCCGCTCTACCCGACTGGAACTATTACACGGTCGACGATGGCTTCTCCAGTCAAGGACTCAAGACGAAGACCATCCAAAATCGAAGAGGTAAGATGCTCGGAGGATCCAGCGGGGTCAACTTCATGTTCTATGTTAGAGGAAATAAGGTAGACTATGAAAGCTGGGCCAAAGAGAACCAAGGCTGGGACTGGGACAATGTGACCTCATACTTCAAGAAAAGCGAACGATTAAACAATAAATATATAATGAATAGTGATTCAGCCGATTTACACAGTACCAAAGGATATTTAGGCATCACACAACCTAATTGGGAACATAAAACGAAGGATTACTTGAAGGCTTTCAAAGAAAATGGTCATAAAATTCTTCTGGATTACAATGGGCATCAGCAGTTGGGATATGCGCCATCAAGTTTTACTGTAGATAAAAATGTTCGACAAAATACAGCCAACGCTTTTCTAAGCCCGATAAAGGACAGAAAAAATCTGCACGTCCTAAAAAATACACTTGTCAGAAGAGTTATATTAAACAAGGATAAAAGAGCGATAGCAGTTGAAGTGAAACTTCCCGAAGGAGAAATTATGAAACTGAATGCAGGGAATGAAGTTGTTTTATCTGCTGGGGCCATCAACACTCCACAGTTACTTATGCTGTCTGGCATCGGACCGAAAGACCATTTAAAAGAAATGAACATAGATGTGGTACTAGATTCACCAAACGTCGGCCAAAATATGCAAGACCATCCCTTACTTCCTATAATTATTTCTGGAAAAAGGAGCATGTCTTCAATCTTAGACAACATTGAGCCTTTAGGGAGTCTAGATCGTTTTCCTATACCAACAATTTTGGGATTTGTAGCTCTTAACAAATCTCAAGACTATCCCGACTATCAGATCACTGCTGTACCTACACCAACGGCTGCAATTCTTCCACCCCTACTATGTTCTGATACTTTTACACTAAAAGATGAATCTTGTATAGCTCTAGCAGATGCCACGCAGCAAAGAGGATCCTTCTTTACCTTAATAACACAACTACACCCAGAATCTAAAGGCAAAATCATGCTCAAAAGTTCAGACCCTGAAGACAGTCCTCTTATCTATTCTGGTTACTTCACTCAAAAAAAAGATTTGGAGAACTTCGCCAAGTACGTAGAAGATTATTTAAGTGTCTTAAACACTACATATTTTAAGGAAATGGAGTCTCAAATAGTAGATATGAAAGTCAGTGAATGTGAAGGCTTGGATTTTGGGAGCCATGAATACTGGAAATGTTATGTTTTAAACTTGGCGAGTACTCAGTACCATGCTATAGGTACTTGTGCCATGGGGGTCGCAGGTAAGGGCGTGGTGGATGAGAGGTTGAAACTAAGGGGGGTGGCAGGACTCAGGGTTGTGGATGCAAGTGTAATGCCATCCGTTACTAGCGGGAATATAAACGCTCCAGTCATTATGATTGCGGAGAAAGCCTCCGATATGATCAAAAGTGATCACGGAGTAGACGTGTAGCTGTAATTTGACGGTGAACTGAATATAGCGCCAAATTGTAATTCGTCTCGGAATGTTTTCTAAGGTGTCAGAGTGCGTATAGAAAAAAATAAAACATTTAAGAAAAAGTACTTGAAGTATGGTAAATTGACTAGAATATCCGAAGATTTAATTAGGTGATTAAAATATTTAATACGAAGTTTTTTGTTTTTATAGTACAACACATCCAAACCACCATCAAATATTGTGGGAGTCTGTTTTAAACCGAGGTAGACTCGATGACACATCAAGCTATGCATTTCCATTTTTAGCTGACCTCGCATTGAGGCTTTTCGTACAATGAGAAGTCAACTCATACTGGAACCCCCTTACACCCATTATATCAGATGCATAGTTAGACACCGATTTCTCTCTTTCAGTCATCAGTAATTTAACTTTTGAAAGAAGAAAAGAAGAAGACAAAGCACTGTATAACTATACAGACGCTATACAAAGTTTATTAGTAAGGGGGGAAATGTATAGCTTGATAATTATGTCGTCGTGCTTACTAACGACGCAAATAGCGGAATAAAAGATTTAATTTACTCCCATCGTCCTCTTCCACATTTATTTAATTATTTGAATGCCTTACAACAATTATAGCTTTAACTAACATTTAACGTAAAAATATTTAACATCGTTTATACAGGATATTTACAAAAGTTGTACAAATAAACTTATAGAAAATAACCACGAAGGCTTACATATAATCACGTTATCTCAATATGAATTAGATTTAGGTTTTATGAATCAGAATCTAAGCTCTCGCTTCGGCCTTACAAGATTAAAAACAATCCCACGCACTTTTTGAACTTTTAAGAAAGTACGCACAACGCACAAAAAATCAGTCATACAAAGTATAGATCCTCCAACATAAAAATTGCGTGTCCCCCCTACAAAATTTTCCATACAAACAAACCGTATGCCAAATAATAAACTTCCATACAAATTTTCATCTCTTATTGAGGCCCTTTAGGAGAGTTCTTCAGTACTCACTTTCGCTTTATAAACAACTCTTATGCAAAAATTAATGCTTCTAGTTCCAGTGGTTAAGGTTGTGCGTTGTCTATCTGTGAATTAATTTAAGATTTTTATTACGGGAATTACAGGACCTAAACGCAAAAAACTATTCTTCAGGATATATGCTAGGCAGATAGCGTCTGTACAATCGCCAGCACATCAAGCTACCCGAAACTGTCAAATATTCCCAATCAAATTTGAACCTTATATTTTAGCGATAAAGTTCAAAATCTATTAACGAAATTTGACACATTGTAGTAGCTTGATATGCTGGCGTCTGTACTTCAATTGTATTCGTAACAAGCAGTAGAGGGGCGCACAATTTAAATTAGATAATCTAATACGCCTGGCAAACTTTTGACTTTTTGTGTGACGTGTCTGGATCGGACATACAATTCGTCGCCTACGTTGGCCTTTTTTGCGTTGTTGTAATGGCGATGTATGCTGCATGACATACAAAGTGTAACAGAAAGGTCATAACCTGCTAGTAATAACTGTTAAGATTTGGGAGCAACACCGATTAGAGAGACTAAAATAACAGTTCAATACATTTTGTGGAACAGGCATCGATGTTGCCGTAAAAAGTATTTTTACACCTTGATGTAGCTTCAAATACATAATACTTATACTATTGATGTCCCATTGGATATATGTATGTAGGCGATAGCGATCGATTTAAGGCCTAAATTAAAATGACTGATATAAACCCGAAAACATTACGAGGAGATGTAGATATTACCTTATACATAGGTATGAAATTGTTGACACTGATTCTCTTCTCAAAGTTAAATAGGCTTTAAATTAAGATATTAAATAACTTTTTGTATTGTATAAACACAAACTAGAATAGAATATTCAGTTGGTAATTTTATTTACCATAGTATCAAAATGATGACTTGTGGAATAATTACCAAGGATTTAAGTATATTCATTAATTCTTTCCGACAAATACGTATTTGTTTTCCTTTCATGGACTCCTACGCACAAATGCCTTCGCGTCTAGCGTTGGACGCGGCGTTAGCATCGCTTTTGCGCAGCGTATACGTTCGATGAACACTTATGCAAAATTCGAAAGGTGCCTTATATTATAATTTATATTTGCATGACCCATAATCATTTTAACAGTAATACTTGCCATCACACAAAATTGATAGTCGTAAGTTAATTTAAAAAGTAAAAAACTGAGGAGACTTGACTAAAAAGTACTAAATTGTAAAGTTCCTAAATTAAAAGTGATACTAAAATCAATAAGTTAAGGACTTAACATTAAAATAAACTAATACTAGTAAGTATCTGATTTAGATGGACGTTATTATCTAATAATCGAAAAATATAGAAGGGTAGTTTTAAATAAGTGTAATCGGTAACTTTCGGCTTTCTTCGAGATTCAAAATGGCGTCTATACAACTTTTTAGATATTTGAAAATTAGACAAAATCGTGATTATGTGGAAGGCACATTTTAAAGACAAAATGTCATTTATGTAATTTCATGATAAAGTATGACATGACATGTTATGATCTTCAAGAAAATTACAAAAATAATACATTTATATAAATATCCGCTTACCTATATGAATATTCAAAGAAAGTTCATAAAAGAATCCACTGCTAACTATATTGGAAATGTTAATATTTTATTCTTATCCTAACTCTCTAAAGACTTAACAATAAAAATAAATAAACTTGTTTTAGTTATTTCTGTTAATAGAATCAACTTTACTGGTAATGTATAGTCAGACACACTTGAAGGATTTTTTTACTGGTAGAATTGATTTAATTGTCATAAGTAGGTAACTCTCACAATTACCACAAAAATTGATATGAAATGAACGGTAAACTTACCGTCCTTTCACCGTTATTTTACCTCTAATTTTGCATCACTGTAAAAATTACAGTGATACTTATTTTCGTTAAAATAAGGTTGCTTTTGGGTTGCTGCCACTGACAAGTCTGTCAAAGTCACAGTGACCTTTATTGTTGTTACTAATAAGGTTGATGTTTTAGGTTGCTGCTGTCAGAGGTAAACATTATTGTGAAAGGACTGAAGTTTCACATCACAATTTGCAAAAAGTATCAATATGTTAAAGCGCGCGTCACACAGAAGGCAAGAAGCTAATCGCGTAACTCGTAAGTATATAAGTCTGGGTGCCTATGGGACCTTCTTGATCCCGCTACGGTATGCTATCTAAAAATCTTCTTTCCGCCTTTTGTATAAAGTGCGCTTTAGGCTTCTTGATCACAGGTGTTCTTTTGAAGTGAAACTTCTTTACGCTTTACTTGGGGAGTAAGCTGGCGAACGCGTGACGTAAGCGTTACGAAAAGTGTGATCGGGCGAGGCGAACGGGAGTTGAGTGGGGGATATAAGCAAGAGACAGCAGTACGCGCGCACATTTTCTTTCTCTCTTCCTCTCATAGCCAAATACGTTCCGTATATCTAAGAAGAAGTTTCACTTCAGTCGTGTGGTCATAAGCACACTCGTTTTTTCGCCTTAAACATCTACCCGCTTATTCATAAAGCTTTAAGTTATGGTATTACCTTTAACCATACATTTTAGGTATGATGTATGGTTAAAGGACAACATGTATCAGAAAGGTATGATAGTACTCGACCCAAATGTATGGGACGGCTGATTATTTTTTCGAAATTACGATGTTGGTCCCATGGAGAAAGTTATTCAGTTTGATGGTTTGTACAGACGCCAGCACATCAAGCTACCCGAAACTGTTAAATTTTCCCGATCAACTTTGAACCTAATGCTTAAGCCATAATGTTGAAAATCTATTAAAGAAATTTGACAGATTGTAGTAGCTTGATGTGCTGGCGTCTGTACCACATCCTTAAATTCGACAACACCTTTCTGATACATACTTTATAGAGGTTGGCATAACTTTACTGTGCGTTTATTAACAACGGAGCTATGGTTTACTGGCCGTACATATACATAGAAACGGTCATCAGTATTGTAAGGATCACTATAATGGAAGCTTGAAACAAAAACGGTTCATACCGTGCGACGCAGCCGACGTACCGCAGATTTTGACGGCTAAAAAAACGTGTGTCAACAAGTGCTTTCAATTTGGTAGAGGGGTTACAGTGAGTACGCACTAAATAATAATACTTTCCGCTCCACAGTCGAGCTACAATTTTTCTCGGAAGTACTAAGCTGTAACCTGTCGGCCAGATTGAAAGCGCCTCTATATTTTGCCTTTAACCGAATAAAAGTGCCTACAGATTCGCTCGATTTTTGTCGATCGACACTTGTGGTCTAACAAAATCGTTTATGCAGTCGATCTAGAAAACAACAATTTATGGTCGATTTTAACCTTAATATTCATCGATCATTAACAGACGACAGTAACGATCGATAAAATCGACGAAATCTGTAAGAGCTGACAGATTTTATTGATCGTCAAAAATCAAGAAAAGCTGTAGTCATCTTAACCATATGAGTATTCAGTCAAAAATGACCTAACTAATTCATGTTTTATGATACAATTCACTATAACAGAGTAGTCATTAATTCTGAACGAATTATAACAATGTAATAATTTATTGACCTATAAACAGGAAACAAATTAGCTATAAATAAATATAACTTAACAATTTGCGCTGAAACATACACCATTGTATAATATGAATAATAGTCTTTCCTGGAACAACTCATTTGTGGCACAGTGGATGTAGATTACAGAAGGCCTATTCCCATGTTATATTTAAAAACGTTCAAAATCTATAGTGAGGCCAACGAAAGAATGCGTTTTTGACACTTGTCAGTTTTATAGTTATAGTTTTATATTAATTTTTATTACCATTCAATCAATAAGGTAATACACCATAGGTGCTTATTTACAAGACAACTGGCATGGGTGACGAATGTCGGTTCATATTGATATTTTGCAAAACGTGGATGCTTATACGCCGCGTGCTAATACATAATACATTAAGAACTCTAATAATAACATTTTGAGGAAAAAGCGCCCGCCGCCTTGAAATAGAAATTATAATATTGACTGACGGCGCAAACATGCATTAATTTACAGACGAAGTTAGCTGTGTGTGACAATTTTATTGTTGCGTTTTGAACGCAGAATACACTATACAGAGAACACTTGAAGATACTGTTTGATAAATTGATTGATAGTTACGCTTCCTTTTCTGTTATTGTCAAATAACAGTAAATGTGGCATTATGTATTATCTACAAGACTAAAAGCCGAAGCGCCTCCGAGTACTTAGGGCTCGTGTCTGTGTGTCATTTCTCAGTGAATGTGAGACCATAATTTTTCACTGAATATTTCGACGAAAGGCAACCGAACACCTTCCCACTTTCATGGTTGGAGGCGATTCCACTGGTGAATTCAACACCTGTTTCACTCTTGGTCTTCAGGTCAAGTTTGAACACACCAAAATGGTAGCCTTTGTTGAAGACTTCATTGGCCTTCTTTCCAAGATCAGCATAGTATGGGGTGTTAACTGCCATGATGGAACTATTTCACAGTATTTCCAGGCAATTTACCGAGAAGACGAGGACAAGACCTTCTACACTCTACACCACACCACAAGACAATATATACATTTGCGAATTTGATCTTTATTATTTACTAGGATTGTAGCACTGAAAGGTACCAGGAACGCATTCTCTCGACCGACGGCCGAACTGAAGTCGTAATCTCATCTCATCGACAATCAATGTCAAAAACTATTTTTGATAGATTCAGGCTATATTAGAAAGCGAACGTTTTAAAAATAACGGGAATTGCTCCTCGAGTATTTAGCGAACGAAATAAGAACAGGACTGTCTTCAACAGTGACGGTACAAATTTTTGTTTAATTTTTTTTTAAGATTCAAAGACAAAATTTTGTTTGACAACTAAATAGTTACCATGATGCCAATAGAGGTCATATTCTTGTTTTGTTAGCATAGGATGTCATACTTTTATTTTTAATATTTATATTAATTATATGCGCGTGATTTAACATTTACCCCTTTACAAATAAACGTTGTATAGCGTATGTATAGTTACACAACGCTTTGTCTTCTTCTTTCGAAAGTCAAATTACTGAAGACTGAAAGAGAGAAATCGGTGTGTAACTATTCATCTGATATAATACGTTTATTAGTAAGGGGGATAGTGTCTTAAAATAAAGTTAGTAATTTACAAAGTTTAGTTATTTCTATTGTTAAGACATAATAATTATACAGTCTAGCTACTCATAGAGATAATAGGTAGGCAATCTACAGCCTCGCTGCGTCTCGAAGAGAAAAAGAGATAAAAGACATATTTACTAATATTAAGTCGTCTTCTATCTCCTTCTATCATCGTTGCAATGGCACTGATTCTGCTGTTAACCATCTAAACTTAAATTAAAATATTGCTATCCTTTTCTCGCAAATAAAACTAGAAAGATATGGCAGTAATTATGAAATGTCAAATTAGATCCAACTAATACTTCTATCAAGGGGAGAGGCCACTACCCGTTAGTAGTTAGCTACAGGCTAGGAAAGAATAGACTAGAATACTTCTAAAAGAACACGCTAAATGTAAACAAGACTAGTTCGACAGTTCTAAATCACCACTGTCTCTTTCTCACTCTTTATGTTAGTAAGAGATAGCAATACTCTAACTTCTGTTTAGTTGGTGCACACTAGAATCAGAATAAAATTATGGGTAAATCATTTAGCTTGCCTACTCTATTTCTCTATGCTTCCTGCATCCCATATAAAAACGTCTAAAGCCGGGTACTCACTAGCGAGCTGTAACTCTAACATGCTTGATACAGTAACAAGGTTCTAGTGTGGTGGCAGGTTTGCGAACCACGTACACACTATGTTTTCTTGGTAACAGTACATGCAACGGTTACAGTTACGGCTCGCTAGTGAGTACCCGGCTTAACGGCATTGACAGATGACATTTTTGACAACGTCAACTGGTGTACACAGATAATTTATACTTACAAATGTAATTACACAGATACCCGTAACACTGAAAATATTTTATTTTTTAAACAAATCGAAGGAAATGTTAGAAAGAAATGCTCTATCAGAGGCAAATGTTTCATCAGGAAACTGTGTGATGAGTGTAGATGTTAAAAGTTGTATTCCAAATACAGGGTGGCAGGTACAGACGCCAGCACATCAAGCTACTACAATCTGTCAAATTTCTTTGATAGATTTTAAACTTTATCGCTAAAGTTGATTGGGAAAATTTGACAGTTTCGGGTAGCTTGATGTGCTGTCGTTTGTGCATCAACGTACATTACAACGTGTTACCATGGATTCAGTACATAACTCTTAAACTTGAGTTGAAATTTTTAATAGGTTATTACAAAAGAATTTGCTCTGCCATAATTTTGACCTCGTAGGCAGTAGGCACTTTTCTATGAAACGGCTGTTTTTTTTTTATTATGACGAAAAATTTCTACGCTAGGTGGTCTAGAATCATGTGCTGAATTCATGGTTTCAATTTGCGCGTCGATGTCCCGACACCCTGTATACAGGTTACACAGGATGTTTTATAAATCTAATTAGTAGTCAATACACATAACGATGTTTGTGCAAGATGCAAGTTTCAGCAAAGTTTAGCTTAGCAATAAAACTTGCAGAAGATGACTTGCGCAAGAAATTCTTACTTAGAAAACGTGCACTTGTTTACACGGTAAGAATTGTTTGCGGACATCTCCTGTAAGTTTTGTTGCTAATCTAAACTTCCCTCTATAACCATTACATGGTACAGCCGCCAGCACATCAAGTTACTACAATCTGTTAAATTTCTTTAATAGATTTTCAACTTTATTGCTAAAGCATAATGTTCAAAGCTGATTGTGAAAGTTTGAGGGTCGGGTAGCTTGATGTGCTGGCGTCTGTACATTATAGTTCGGCCGAAGAGAGAGTGCGTTCTTGACACCTGTCAGTTTCATACAAACGTGTTTTGTGAATCTGATCTTTATGAGCTACTAGAATAGGAATGATGACTATTAGAAATATTCGAAAAGATAATGTAATTTCAAAGAAGTAAAATGGGATTATCTAAAAAATCTGTAAAATCGATAGAAATATGGAGAAGCTACAAGCTTGAGAAGTTTTGGGAGGGGATTATTCCAGTACTTGTCGCGCGGTACGGACAATGTATGGCGCTAGTATGAAGTTACATAGTCTTGACGACAATTCTATGATTTATATTCTATGTCTTTGTCTGGCAGTTATTTTAAAACATTTATAAATTGCAATTTTTTTATAACGTTTACAATATTTTTATAATGTTGTTTGCAATATTTGCAAACAAATATTTTTCAGATTCAATTTTAAAATTGTCATCATCACTATTGTCGCACTGACAGGTGTGAACGCATTCTCTCGGCGGCCGGACTATAAGGCTGCGTTACCAGCAGAGATGAGCGAGGATACATAGCGAGGAATGTGTGTAAAACTAACCAATAACAACGCTAACTTAGTTCAAGCTATGAAAATGAAGCGATGTTATTGGTTTGTTTCACACACATTCCTCGCTACGCATCCTCGTTCATCTCAGGTGAAAACGCAGCCTAATTCTGTAATAACATCCTCTTGACATTTACACTCATCACATCAGTTCATTTAGTAAACTCTTCATACACATATGAACCCCGAAAACACAGAAGAATCGCACAACATCTAGATATGTTACTTTTTATCCATGAATGTGCGCGTTTATAATTTTTAACGTGACGATATTATTGTGGACGTCCACGACCACGTCACGGCATCACGATAACACAGGGAAGTAAAATGTATGGAAACAAGCGACCCGCCCCCGCTTCGCACGATTTTGACAAAACATCGAGATTTCCTTATTATATGTTATTTTAATATTAATTAATGCCTACACATAAACCATCCGGAATAAATTTTCTAAATGATGGTCAAAACCGCGTCAAAATCGTAGTTTAGAAAAACAATGTGATGATGACACACAGAACGTCATGAAAAGCGACTTTAATTTATAATTTGTATAGATACATGAAGAAGCTTTTAAATTTCCGTTTTCAATAAGGCCAGTCAACAAAAGAGATAAGTATGCAGGATGGTCGGATATAGTTGAAGTTTAGTAAGAAACTGATATATGTTCTCGAATAAAATTTTATTTTATTAATAGAAAACAAACAGCTAATTTATCAAATTAAGTTTCAGTCGATAACATCCATTGGTTTCTTACTAAACTTCAACCATATCCGACGATCCTGATCGACTTATTTCTTTTGTTGACTGGACGTGGACGTCCACAATAATATCGTCCCGTTAGCAATTATAAAATCGCACAATGTCTTAATAAACGATTTGAATATCATTAATATAATAATGATTTTTTTTAAACATCAACAAGGTTCATTATGCAAAAAAAAAACGGGAAAAAAGAAAAAAATATACATTTTTTTTAATGTTGAAAATATAACGATTAATCAGTCTTGGAAGACATTGAAGTCCCTTTCGTGTGAACGAGAAAATATTGCAACCAATGTTTTATGGCTATTGACTATGTTTTAAAATTATTGAAATAATATAAATGTCGAAGTTTTTTTTAAGTTAATACAATGTGGAGACGACAATACGACAATAAATGAAAACACTGACAATACGAATGCATAGGAGTATTTTTAAACTCAAATAAATCCTACCATCGAAATATTGCCGCCCGTTCAACCGATTTTGAATTCTATTGCGTTGGTAGCATGACATATGGCAGCTGCAGTAAACAGTTGGTATTGAAACCACTTTTTGCTTTTAATACCATTCTTATGCCTACGGAATAGAAGCTAAAATCGGTTGAATGGACGGTGAAAAGGTTTGCTTAAATGTCTAATCTTATTTCAAATGGAGTATAAAAAATAGCAGTGATGACAAGCAGTGATGAGTTTTGCCAATCAATGACTAGCTATTGTGACTAAACTATTGGATATATTTGATTGAATTTTTGTCTGTAGACTGGGAACGTCATTAGATATACGAAGTTTAATTTACTGTCGTATCGTCGTCTCCATCTTGTATACTCATGTTGATGACTTTTCGGAGTAAACCATATCGAATGGATAAACTCCGCTTAAAAACCTCAGAAACCGGGCATAAGAAAGCGTTGAACGGTCACACAATAAAGCTACGGTTGACCAAGAAAAGCGGTGACCGCACATAACGGCCACAGTGACGGCAAGACAAGATTTAAATCGCTAGATACCGCTTCAAAATATAGTCTGGTTTCTGTTTCGTTTTGACACACAATGACTTGCCTTGATTGTCATGGAAACGCTATATAATAATGTGTCAGCTCACTCTTCTCAGTATGGACACTTTTTCGCGTGACGTACGGTGAGGGCAAATCTAGCGATGTAAATCTTTGGGCAGCAGGGTTTGAATTTACAGTGTCAAAAACGTTCTCTAGGATAACAGACCATCTTACTTCATAGATAACGTTTCAGTGACGTCATTCACCGTTAAATTGCGGACGCTATGTGGGCGGTCACCGCTCTAATAGGAAACCGTGGCTTTACAGCTGTCTAAATACAGAGCGTTGTTTGACACCTTCGTGTCAAATACTGGTAAAAGCAACAGATATTCACGACGACCATAATTCTATGACGGAACCACTTTCCTAGCAAACCAAAGCTAAGGTAGTAGGGAAATTCCTAAACTTGCGGTAGAATCATGAACAAAATCACTTTTTGGATTAAAACCTTTTTTTCCAATTTCATTAATATTGACAAACTCGACTTTCATACCAAAAAAAGAAAACAAAAAAAAAATTGTCAAATGCTCAACTTTCTAAAGCAAATATTCTGTGAATTAATACATTAATTTAAACGTAACGGCTTTATGGGAAATTTGATGGGAGACGTTTTTTAAATCATAGAAAATCTTATCAATAATGATTTCAATCACATTTAGAGTCACACAGAAAACAATTCATTTAATTAATGAAAGGAACTTCTTCATAAAAACAAAGATAGATCATTTTTTTATCTAATTGGTACACTTTTGTACAGTGCGGACTAGAAAGTACAGTCGTGGTCAAAAGCTAACACATGTTTTAATCATTACACGATAATGTTTACGCGATATACATACAATTAAGTCTTAAAGAAAATATTGTGTGCCTATATTGAAGTACATAATACTAAAAATGATTATTAAACAATAATTCTAGGTACACATCGTGGGTTATATTTGATCTACTATACACATTCGACTATTAACATTACAAGGCTTGTGACCGCGGCTGTACGCTGCATATGTTTATTGGCGATCAAGTGTGTTTTTACATACTTCGATTAGTTCCATTAGTTGTGAGAATTTTATGTACGCCTCCTGTAGCATGTTTCTGGAAAGAAATAATGGCGTTATCAAGACTAATCTGTATGAGCAACATAGCATAATTGTGTTGAGTATTCTGTATACAGTGAATTACAGTGCCAAATTAAATTAGCTATCGAAACTCCGCAGACGTGATGGATATCGATATTTAAACAGTGTTATAAATTTGAAGACTATCGTTTTTGTGTATGGTTTTACTATGACATCGCAGCCCTCAAACGGTTGATCCGATTTCAAAGCGGTTTCTTTTTATTAGAAGGCTGGTTTAATCGGGGTATATTCTTAGTTCTGATGTTTCATGAAAATCGGCTCAGCAATTTTGAAGATAATGCTTAAAGAACATACCTGCACTTGGTACAGAAGACGGCAAGCCTACTCTTATTTATATACTCGTTGTCCATACAGATGAGCGATAAACTGTCCCGGAACGCTCGCTCGAGGTCTTCTACGCAAGCATCCGGAGTGTCTGAACTTAACACACTGTAAGAAAACAGGAATGATTTTTTTAATAACATAACATAATAGCGCCTGTAATCCCGAAGGGTTTCACCAGTAATGTTTAAGGCTGCCTGTCCACCGGACCGGAGCGAGGCAGCGGAGCGGAGAAACGGAGAAATATCAACCAATAGGATTGCACAAAATCTCCGCTCCTCTTCTGTCCAATTTTTCTATTGGTTAATATTTCTCCGTTTCTCCGCTCCGTTCGACAGGCAGCCTTAGTCCCATGTAATAGGGGGCGAGCCTATTGCCATCAACCGCACACAAATCTAAACTCCGGGCTACTACTGTATAATCAGTCTATAATGTTCCCACTGCTGAGACTCAGGCCTCCTCTCTTCGAGAGGGAGTGGGCTACCACGCGGGCCCAGTGCGGATTGGTTGATGTAACATGTCTTCGAATTTTTGGTTCTGCTCATAGCGATAAGTATTGAGACAGTGTACGCACATCGAGGTCAATAGATGGCGCCATTAGCACAAGCAGTAAACAGACGCCAAATGGTTTGTGTATTTGAAATATAAATTACATAATATTTTTATTAAATTATTTATTTAAAATTATAGAAGTCACTAGGAAACAAATGGTACTCTTTTCAAATAATTTCTTTCGCATCTATTACGGAAAATACAAAAGTGATAGTCCAAACTTTATCGAAATCAACTCACCCTTAAGAGTCCCTATCAATTTCTGCGCGCTACTAGATTAGGTAATTATAGGAGCGCAATGTGTCTGTGTGCGTTCGAACTATAGCTGATAATCGTAGTGTGCGTTGAAGCGTACGATGAAGCGGGAACAAATAATCTTGGTCCGGAACCGCTATTATTAGTACTCCATAGTTTTTACTAAGATTCCGTAATACTGGATGGATTTTATTGTGATTATGACATGTTATGTTTAGGTTCCCTAAATACAATAAATATCGTTGAAATAAAAACATCTTAACCTAGTATTCACTATAGCAAAAGCAAATTACAAAGTGTGACCAGCGTATACAAGGTACGTCTGAAACGAATTACACGTGTTATTGTTTACCTAATACAGAACGAAGGGGTCTGTAGTATTTCCCTCGCTATAAGACCGCATACCATGAGAGTATAGTATAGCGAGCTATTTTGTCTTATTTATTTTATTTATTTATTAGGCTTTTCAACAATGAGTACACTGTTACTTTATAATTTGTCTTGTTTGTGTGTTTGTATTTGTGTTTTTGCTCATTGATGATGTTCCAAGTAATATTTGATTTTTGGTAGATTTCTGCCATGTAATTCTCTACAAATACAATTAAAATATTTTTAGACTATATAAATAATAGTAAATTATTACAATTTTCTTAATTAAGGTGATTGCAACAATTATTATTTACCTAAGAACTGCACGTGCCTTTCGTGTTTTTTCAACTTTATTCTTTTTACCTTTGATTTTTCCATGATAATAAAGTTCGCTTTTTCGACCCATTTTCTAAAAATATATTCACCATTTTACTAATAGTACAATACAAAACATTAATAAGTCACACTATTAAAATAAAAAAATAAATATACTTAGTCTCAAAACTGGTCAGGCGTAGTACAAAATCATGCGCGATTCGCTAGTTACGTCGGGAGCGGCGAACGTCACAGGCGACACAGGTCCGTCGTCGAGAAGCCCTCGGGCGCGACTGAATGCATCGAGCGAGCGCATCGGTTTATAAGACATTATTTAAATATTTTACTACAATTAAATAAGTAGTCTAAATTAAAATATAAAAATTGAGTTTGGTAGATAAACACCTCAAATTTTAAAATATTTAACACTTATTGTTATTTTCAATGAATTCTTACACATAGACGACGGTTTTGCACATGATTTTATTGGAGTTTTTCAGCGTAGTCAACATTTTTTTACAAGTACTAATTCATTAAACTTTAAAAAAATAAATTGTAGACTTACTAATATACTATGTTCCCAATATTTGGGATTTTTTTCAGATTGTTATTTGCTACCAGTAAGCTAAAAAAGCAATTGAAAAACATGGTGTTTCGTGTTTACGTAAAAACGTGTGTTAGATTTTTATTTTTCTTAATTTATATTAAGTAGTTATCAAAATTTTAATTTGTAGACTTACTAGATAAATAGATGATAAATAACTGTGCATTTAAAAAAAAAGTAGATAACTTATGGATATTGAGAAAATTGCGCTGAAAAAAATGGAATTTTCTGTTTTTAGACAGCGAAATTGATAGGGACTCTTAAATAGCGAGTGTAAAGACAGATATCTGAATGGTGAACAGCATCAGTTTGCTGGTCAACGCTTCTAGAGGTTTGTTTATGTTATCTTATTGATAATTATTATTATAAACTCACCCTTTAATAGCGAGTGTGAAGGCAGTGATCTGATTGGTGAACAGCATCAGTTTGCTGGTCAACGCTTCTAGAGGCTCGTCTCCAGGCCATTTGTCTTCTATGTTGTGAGGAACGCCGATGCGTGTTGATAGTTTGGCACTGGAAGGTGAATATCGTGATTAATAAATGAAAGTATAGCTAACTGTACATTTCGGTATAAAGGACTTTTTATTTTAGTCGTGCTAATGCTAAACATACATAATCTGCCTATAATGTTCCCACTGCTGGGACACAGGCCTCCTCTCGATGAGAGGGAGTGGGACGTAATCCACCACGCGGGCCCAATGCGGGTTGGCAAAATGCCAAAATGTTGCATGAATGAATAATTGCTTTAGGTAATAGGTATTACAGACTAGTGTCGGCAACTCCACGTCAATGCGCATATTTTGCGTGCGGGAATGATCGCTTTATAGGTAATTTATATTAACGATAGGCTCGCTTTTTTATTACGTTTTTATTAGCTCAAGCCGGGGTTTGCGCTGCACATGTTATCATTGTAAAGATTAATTACTCTTAAGGATAATAATACGTAGCAGTTCTGACAATTAGTCTTACCAAGGGGTTTTATATTACCCAGTCACTTGGTTTTAGAGGTCAGATAAGCAGTCGATCCATGTAAAATACTGGTATTCAGTTGCATATGGTTAGACTGGAAACCGATCCCAACATAGTTGGGAAAAGGCTAGGCAGATGATGAGATTACTCACCAAAAACTGGACATGACAGTCCACACATTCTCGAAGGCGTCTATCACCATCAGCTCGCCATGCTTCTCGTCCTCTGCGTCAACGGAGCGGTCGTTCAGCAGACGGTCTACTGTAATCTTGGCTAGTTCCATGTATTCAGGTATTATTTGGCATTTCTTCGCCACTTCTAAGCATAGGTCTTTGAAGTTTGAGACCTCGGATTCTGTTAGGGATTTTGAATCTGAAAAAGAAGAAAAAAATTCTTTCAAATCGGGATTATTTTAAGCTTACGTAAGTGTTTTCGGTATATCTAGATTCTAGAGTGATAAGACGTTTTAGGTAAATTGTAAGACAATAGAGGTGGTTTAGAACATAGAGCTGCAAAAAGACCTCTTATTTAGATGATATATTAAAATTGGGGTCTGTAGTGGGGGATGTTACGGATGCAGAATTATTGAAATCCGTGGATACGGATGCGGATTTTTGAAGGCTCACATCCGCGGATGCGGATGTTGAGATATTTTTTAAGAAACGGTGGTGACATAATTAATTTACTTGTTTGATAAACTATTAATTGCAAAAAACTCGCTTAGCACACAATACTCCCAAGAACATTAAAAAAATTAAATGTTCATAGGATACTAGCGCAACTGAACACGTTATGATTGATTTACGAGAGACAAATGATAAACAATAACAAACTCATCGGATCTTGTCACCGAAATCTTCGCTCCTATTGGTCAATCAGTTCGCGCCTACGGCAGCCCGCAGGAGACAGCGCAGCTCACCTTTACTATCGACAGAAGTCAACGCGCTCTTCAAGTCAGTGATAAGATGCTCTATCCTCGGGAACACCTCGTTGAACACCGCTATCCAATGTTTGAGCAAGCATTGCAACACGTCCGCCAACGTCCAAGGAGGCGCCTTGAACAGCACGTGCTCCCATAAGTTGTTATATTTCGCGCGCATTTCATTCTGGAATGATTGAACGAATATGTTTTGTTAATATTGAATTGCATTTAAAATTAGAAATAATTCGCTATGGCACCAGCCAGAGAAATTATCTAAGAATTAAAACAAAATTACGCAAGTTCTTGTTCTCGAGTTATAAGCTCATTAACAGACAAAAACGAAGAAACGTTGCGTTTTATAATTTTATTTTTTAAGAATTACAAAATTGATTTAGACCTGATTTTTACAATGCCAGATAATTTTATCCGAGGAATAATTTTGAATTTTTGACAGTTCTTCCATACAAAATCTGTCAGACTACGTCAATTTTATTCCACGAATAAAAAATATTCTGTGTATAAATTCTACTCTAAGATTACATTGCTTCAAACGCGTTTAAAGTGGCCCTACCATCACCATAAATCGCTACTCCAAAAGCTGCTTGGCAGTACCAACACTATCCTGCAATCGATAGCCGCCCGGGCAAACAGCCCGCTAGTGTGGGAGCTTACAAATAGTTATAGTTATTAAGTACTAACATAGGCTAAGCTATTTTGTTACTAACCCCCTTACTAATAAACGTATTTTATCAGACGAATACACTTGCGTGCAAAAAAATTGGCCCACCCCTTGCTCTCCATTTGAGACACGATATCACAAAAATCGTAATGAATATAATTTATTATTTTATACTATGTGAAGGTAGGTAAGGTACAGTTTATTTGAACATACACTATATTTTGTTCAAAGCAATATTCTTGATAAGATCGACTCGATTCATCAGATGTCCCCATTACTCACTTTTGCTCGGAAAAAGTGTGTGACTTTTTTTGTCAATGAAATTAACAAACTTTAAATTTTGTGTATTTCTGTTTGTTTAATCAAAATTGAACTTGATTTTTTTAACGGGCTTCAAAAAAAATGGAGCTTCTTTATTCAACCCCATATTTATAGTTCGAGATTTTCTCAAAAACTAATGAATCTGTTTTGATAATTCTTTCACTAATGTAATCTACATACTTTCATAAAGGTTTTAATATACAATACACCGTGTTCTTCACGTTATCCATAAACTTTGTCAAACGCTTTTATAGCTTTTACAAATTAAATCTAAAAAGGAAGTAGTACTTAAAAAGGCTTCGTTACAAAGATATTTGTAATTTCATTTAATGAAATTTAATTGAGCTATGCAGTGAGAAAGGATCTTAACTTAGTTTTGACAAGTTTCAGCCCGCCAAATCTTATGAATGAAAATTACGTCATTGTCAATTCGAATAAAGAGGCATGCATATCGGGTGATTTACGTCAAGGTATTTAGTTTGTATGAAAATTAACAAAAACTAAAAAATAATAATTCATCAATGTGTCCATAATGAAAAATGCTTATTTCCATGGTCTGAACATCAGGTCGAAGTTTATGTATATCGTCCGGAACACGGTGTATATTAGGTTATTGTTAGTAAAACTTCTTGAATTATATTGTTTCAAATCGAAGAGCATGGGGTGGGTCAGTTTTATTGCACGCAAGTGTAGTTACACACGGATTTCTCTCTTTCAGTCGTCAGTAATTTGACTTTAGAAAGAAGAAGACAAAGCGTTGCGTAACTATACAGACGCTATACAACGTTTATTAGTAAGGGGGTAACACTGTAGATCGCATAGTAGTCTAAATAAATAAAGATGAATAATTAATAAAGCTTCGGGGCGTATTATTTCTATGCCATCTACCTTCGAAAACCATAATGAGGAAATGTCCTAGAACCAAAAAACTCGAAGACATGTGACATCCACCAACCCGTCCGAGGGGTCCGTGGCTAAATAATAACAGCCGCACAGGTCGATCGATCAGGTTAAGCTACGCTTGCCGCAGTTGGTCTGTGGATGGGTGACCATCTTTACATACCGAGACCCCTCCGTGCCTCGGAAAGCACGTCAAGCCGTTGCGTTGGTCCCGGCTGTCATTCGTGGATCTTTGACAGTCGTTACGGGCAGTCAGAAGCCCGAAAGTCTGACAACCAGTCTTACCAAACAGTATCGTATTACCTTACCCAGTAACTGGGTTGTGGAGGTCAGATAGGCAGTCACTCCATGTAAAATACTGGTATTCAGCTGCATTCGGTTAGACTGGAAGCCGACCCCAACATGTAGGGAAAAGGCTAGGTAGATGATGTGACATCCACCAACCCGCACTAGGCTCGCGTGCTGGATGACGACCGACTCGCACTCACAGAAAGAGGAGGCCTCTGTCCCAGCAGTGGGAACATTATAGGCTGATTATGCTACCTTCAGCACATCAAAGGTACTTTTATGTAAAAATAAAGAGAGGAACAACATACCTCCAAAATATTAGCCAGCAGTTGATAAATCGTAGCCTGGTAATGCTTCAGGTTGTCGAACGCGTCAGGGTCCGACTCTTGAGGAGTAGACTCCAGTAGACCCTTGAGCTCTGAGAGCCCTAAGCTCTTGATGTTGTTGATGCTTGCCTTGCTGCATAGGTTCTTGTCGTTTGACAACAGGATCTGAGAAAGATGGAGGTTTCTTTAGAGCTGAGGTTTTCGCGTGGGTGTAGGTCAGGGTTTACATGGACTATGAGTACACAATAGAAATTTTATTCTGTATTCACATCATCTGTTCTTTTTTTAGGAGTATGAGTAGTATAATATGTTACGACTAAAATAGATGATTAAATAACAGTTAAATAATATTAGGCCCTTTGTACACACACGTTTTTCTTGCCGTGAAAAACTACGGTTTATTCGCCATGAGTGGACACGGTGGTCAGTGTTGTATAGATCACTATTGGAACCTTGTTGACTCGTTTTTTCAGCGGCGCGTAAAGAAACCGTGCCGTGTACAAAAGGCCTTATCATTCAATCCGTCCAAAAACTATTCGTAAGAAAATGGGTATTCTTATACTAATTAACTAGGCCTTATTTGGAGTACCTAAAGTTAATTCATTGATCCATTTTCAAGTCCCAAAGTTCAGTCTTCGCTGTCTTCCTAGGCTGGTTTTGAGGTCATCAGAGTATGAAGACATCAGAGTATGATAGGATCATCTTACCACTGACTTCCCCCTCTCGGCCTGCTGTAGCGCGCAGTTCAGGATCTCGTCGTCCGGAGACTCGCAAGGGTATATGTGCGAGTTTGCATCGCGGAGTGGTTGACCTACACATAACATACGACGATTTTAAATTATTACAATAATTACCTAATGTATTATATACTAAAACCTTCCTGAAAGTATGTAGATCACATTAGTGAAAGAATTATCAAAATTGGTTTATTAGTTTTTGAGAAAATCGAGGACATACAAACATGCATACATACGGGTCGAATACAGAACCTCCTTTTCTGAAGTCGGTTAAAAATTAACAACATTTACTTAAGATTTCTCTAAACATCATCATTCTCTTGTGCTTATCCGAATTTAATTGGAATCGGCACAACATGTCTTTTTCTTCCATTCTGTATTGGTCAATGGTATTGGTCGACATCTCGGTAGTCACCCCAATTCAAAATTTATGGAACAGCAGATTTTTGATTACCGACGAACATTTTCAACGCAGGGGGATCAGAATCATGTACTGATTCCATGGTAACTGGTTGCGCTTGCGCATCGATGTCCTAGCCGCCCTGTATATAGCCTCTTTAAAATCGAAGAAAATTCCTATTTATTATACACAAGATTATAACTCACCTCGTATCCTGCTATTCTCAGGTAAGGACTTGTATAGATAGTCCATTGCTGCTTTGGCTCGCTTCCATATCGCCCCGTTGCAGTTGTTGTTGTCTTTCAGTCGGTCCAACTCGTTGACTACCCGCCAAGGAACCAGCAGGGTTGGCTGTTCTGCGTATCCTGATAAAGAGCAGGTGTTATTATCGTTAATTCCCCATGATTCCAACAAAGTGATGTCCAGCTCAACTGATATTTAAGCTTAACATAATTTGACGAATTTTACGATGTACTTAATGTATTCAATGTGCATTTTAACTTTTTTTTATAGCTGAATGGGCTCGCTCTTGACCTCGATCACGCCTGATGGAAAGCGATAGACGAGGTCTTTGATGGAACGAGCGTGCCCAGAAGATGCCTAAGGCACTGGAACTCCCACGCATCGACGAAACGCAGCAGGCTGCTTGACGCCGGATTCCGATGGGAACCCTGGTCGCAAACCAGGCGGGCGTTAGCCCTACCACCGCAAGGGAAGAATTGGCCAGTCAAATATGGTGTTGGGTGTGACTGTCCAGGATGCGCCGAGCGCTCGGTTCAGTTGAGTAACTGGCGGAACAAACTGCGCTACACGAGGAGGCTTCTTCATGCATTCCAAAAACTAACTAAACATTAGAGGATTTATTTATAAACGATGATTAAAGATAAGTAACGTTCAAACGACAAAATGTATGGTTAAACAGTCGCTAATCACAACATGTCATCATAAAATATCTCATGTTACCTTGGTTATGTTTTGCCAATTAGTTAAAATGGTGAAACGATAATAATAATATGTTCCTTTCCCGCAACACTTCATAAACTAACCATAAATTTAACATCTTTATTACCTCTTAAATGTTGTTTTTGTAAACTTCAGTTTTTAAATGCTTAGGCAAACGTGCAGAGGCGGGCTTGCATTTTTTTGCTGCCAAACGTGGTCTCGGGGCGAAGGGTTTAGAATTTGGACATTCTGTTTTTGGCAAGTGAATCATACAGTCGCTAGACGAACTATTAGCTAACACGGATGTGTTTCACGATTTTCCGAGCCCCGTGAACTCGTGAACGCCTGTTATCACATTTAAACGTACGTAACTAAAAGTTAGTGTGTTAATTCATGTAAGACTTAAAGCCTGTAAATTACAATTTTCCATCTTACTGGTGCGTGTTACTTTCACCTACACATGTGTCTTCCCTGACAACCTGGTGGCCTACCATGATCTAATTAAAAACGATTCAAAAACAAGACATTTCAGTTTAGATTCCTAAACTGCATCGCTAAAGCTGCTCTATTGACGTCATGGTACCAAACAAGTATGAATGAAACCAAAACTTGCGACTCAGTTTGGGACAATCGCTGTCAGCAGATGGCACGGCCTAAACTGAATCCTTAAACTGACGTCATGGTACGAATTAGAAGAACAGTTCAGTTTAGGTCCTAAAATGGATCGCGTTAAGAGCTTGTGGTAGGCCTCCTGATCCTTGACAATGGAAACTCGTAGTGTCAGCAAAAGCCATCTCCCATTACGACATACATAATTTAAATTACTGCAATGCACCCTCGGTCATTAGAGTTGGGCCTAGTGTAAGGTAGTTATCATTTATTCAGCACATCGATCGGTGGAATATCGATCAGAACATACTACGAAGGCTTATCGCGTGACTGCAGTTCATGCTCGAAAGAAAGAACAAATAAAATTACTTTTCTACGAAGGAGATTTTGTTCTCTTGGGCTTTTCAAGTTTTTATTTTGAGACACAATGTGGGTTTCTGAAGTCAATTAGACAAATCCATGTTTTAGCTTAATTTCTGAGGATTTATTAGGTCATTAGACAGTCATTTTCGAGAACAGTTCTACCAATGACTACAATTCACCATGAAGAGAAAATTATCGAACTATTTTGATATTTTTATTGAGGAAATGGTGCCGACTACCCTACTTAGGTGAGCAGTGGTGGCCCAGTGGTAACGGCTCCCACTTCCAAGTTGTCATGGGTTACAACCCAGGCAGGAGCTTTACTTTCAAGTATAAGGTATTTCATAACCACTCAAACTCAAACTCAAAGCATTTATTTCAATTAAACCATTTACAGGCACTTTTGAATTGTCAAGAAGTCGGTCAGTCAGAAAATATGAAGCTAGTTGCCCATTCCAAAGCGTAGGTACCTATGGAGAAGAACGGGCAAGAAACTCCATGGACACTCTTTTAAATTATAGTTTTACAAAAATATTAGTTACATCATTTATTTTGAATTTATAATTATGTGAGAACGATGTAAAAAAAGAAACTTACTACGCGTTAAAAGCGTCCAGAGTACAGCAAATAGTAACAAAACAACAATTCAAAATAAGCCGAGGCAGCTGAGTGATGACCAGCCCCAACTGACGGCGCCCGTTCACGAACATGACGCATAGATCAGCACCATTCAGCTCAACCATTTTGAAGGGAGCTAAATGATCCGACACACACGCCACCGTCAGCGAGACATTTGTGTGAGCATGACATACTATCAGCCGCCAGGGCTCATTCAAGTCAATGAAAGACATATTACCCGGTAAATGGTAGCACTATAGTACATAGAACTCACATCTGTGCTATGCAATTATACAATACAAAGAAAATTGAGTTTATACAATGCAAAGATAGTCTTACAATCTTCAGCAGCTCCAACAGTATTTTCATGTGTTAATCAATTAGTTGTGGTTGTGGAGCAGGACCAGCATTGAGCCAGGCATTTTTATCCGCGATGTAATCCCCTAACTTATAATATGCCTGCCTGCATAGTGTGCGTTTTATACAAGACTTGAATTTTGTCTCATTCAGTTGAAGAATGTGGGGAGGTATTTTATTATAACATTTTAAACAGTACCCCATAAAAGATGAGTCTACTTTAGCCAGTCTGAAACCTGGTTGAACTAATAGGTCCCTATTTATAGTACTATAATTATGTCTTTCACCTCTTTTGTTAAAAAGATGTAAATTTTTCCTTACATACATGATGTTTTCGTAGATATATTGACAAGGCACCGTCATGATGTTAATTTCCTTAAACAGTTCCCTTAGAGAATCACGCCTGCGGAGATTATATATGGCTCTGATGGCTCTTTTCTGCAGAATAAAAATAGAATCGATGTCTGCAGCCCGTCCCCAAAGTAAAATACCGTAAGACATGATACTATGAAAGTAACTAAAATAGACTAGTCTCGCGGTATCTATATCAGTAAATTGACGGATTTTTCTAACAGCATAAGCTGCTGAACTTAGCCGTCCTGCAAGAGATGTTAAATGAGGACCCCATTGTAGCCGTGAGTCGAGCGTGATCCCTAGGAAAACAGTTTTATCGACGAATTCTAGTTTCTCTTGATTCAATATAATCTCATAATCACTACCTTTGACATTTGGTAAAGAAAATCTTATGCACTTAGTTTTATTTCCATTTAATACTAAATTATTAGCAGTAAACCAATTTTGGACCTGCATTAGGGCGTTATTTACGTCGTCAAAATTTGTAGCACGTCTATTTACCTTAAAAATTAAGGAAGTGTCATCAGCAAATAACACCATTTGTGGTTGATTATTTAATAAATGGAGTAGATCATTAATATAGACTAAAAATAGGAAAGGACCCAATATCGAGCCTTGTGGCACACCCATTTTTACTGTTAAACCATGTGAATTGACACCATTTATTTGAACTTGCTGTTGTCTATCATTTAAATAAGAACTAACTACACTGCTGTCAAAACGGTGAAGGAAAACATCGTGAGGAAACCGGCATGTCCTAGGTCCAAAAATTCGAAGACATGTGACATTTACCAACCCGCACTGGGCCCGCGTGGTGGATTATGGCCCAGTGACTCTCAGAGGAGGCCTACCTATAATGCCTATAATGTTGCCACTGCTGGGACCCCCCAGCAGTGGAAACATTATAGGCTGATTATGCTATTCTAATGGGTTATTCCGTTTATCCACCCCACAAAATCCATCCTAAGGTGGATACGCGGAAACGGTATGTCCGAGAATCCACCCTAAGGGCGGTCTCGCACCACGTCCGATCCGAATCCGATCCGATCCGAGAAATGCCGGTCCGAAGTGACCATAGTTCTATTTGTATGAGGGGTTGCGCACTAGATCCGAACTATATCCGTCAGAATTTAGAACATTCCCAATTCGGATTGAAGTCGGATCTTTAATTCGCATTCGGATCGGATGTAGTGCGAAACCGCCCAAAGGGTGGATAGATTGGCCATAGGGTAATTGGGAATGTTCTAAATTCTGACGGATAGAGTTAGGATCTAGTGCGCAACCCCTCATACAAATAGAACTATGGTCACTTCGGACCGGCATTTCTCGGATTTGGATTGGACGTAGTGCGAAACCGTAAGACACCCAAGGAAAACTATGTAGATAGATCCGTCGATCTTCAAAAGATCTATGAGATATCCTTACATGTAATAATAAGTTAATTCATAATTACCTTTAATATTAGAATTGATCACATTCTTTATCATGTCCAATTCGTGTATAAAAATATTCGTATCCACAACTAAAACCAAGTCGCTACTAATGTTATCTTTTGTACAATTCACTAGAGGTGCTACTTGCTTTATCTGAAAGAAAAATATAAAAGATTTAATACAGGGTCTCATATTCAAATCCAGACTACGGACAGCTACTGAGAATTTCCTCTTGGAAAAACCTAATAGCACTTTGCCTGACCTAGGAATCGAACCCAGGATCTCATGTTCAGAAGTAGCGCTTGCGACCACTAGACCAACGAGGCAGTCACTGCGAATTAATGATATAACATTCATGTAGTCAACTAAAGTCTATTCAAACCTATGTTTCAAATTAATATTATTTCCAGTTAAACAAATATCAACTTTATTTGAATGCTAATTAAGTTGATTTCAGAGTGACAAGCACTATTGAAAAAGTTTGAAGTTGTAGCGTAAACTGAACTTTATTATGTAGGATTTAAAGTTATTTTTCCCATAAACTCATATTTGTTTACATTTTTTTGCAAATAAATCGCGAATGCAGATTAAATATTATGGCCCAGTAGGAGGCCATATTCGCTTCACCATTGCGGCTTCAGTAGCGTTCTTTGTAATGTAACATCTTTATCCGCCATACAATTTCAAGGGAATGCTTTCTTATCAAGTTTCAACAAAGTACAGACGCCAGCATATCAAGCTACCCGAAACTGTCAAATTTTCCCAATCAACTTTGAACCTTATACTTTAGCAATAAAGTTAAAAATCTATTAAAGAAATTTGACAGATTGTAGTAGCTTGATGTGCTGGCGTCTGTACATAAGAGAAGTAAATGTTTCTTTGTGTTACAATAGGTATTCGGAGCTGGGTATCGTCAAAAATGGCTCTAAATAGCATCAACTGTGTAGGTAACAATCAGCCATTTAAAGTTCATACTACCCACAATGTTGGTCTATATTTAGTGTTAAGGTTACAGGTCAGGTCTGTTCAGTATTCTTTTGTATCATTGAAGAGAACCTTGTTTACATATAAGTCAACTGATTAAGAAGATCTTTGAGGATAATACTACGAAATCAGACGTTAAAATAACAAAACATCAGAAGGTCAATTCTCGTAATTTAAAACTTTAGTCGCAGTCTCATCTCGGCGACAAAAGAATGCCAAAAACTTATCAAAAGGGAGGGAAATTAGAGGTATTTTTGACAGATTGAAACTGAGATCAGACTGTGAACGTTCTTAAAATTACGAGAATTGTTCCTCTGATAACATCTCTTTCTCTTTTTTTACAATAGTCTACTACTTAAGGATGGAATGATTGTGACTAACAGAACCTATGAGTTACTAGTACTCATCCCCTTGATATATAATGACTTAGACCCAGTTTCTGGGAGGTTAATCAAACCAAAAAGTATATTGTATGCTGTACTAATATTATAAACGCGATAGTTTGTGAGGATGGATGGATGTTTGTTACTCTTTCAATCAAAAACTACTGAACGGATTTGGATGAAATTTGGCACACAGTTTATATCCAAGATTAGCAACACTTAGGCTACTTTTTATCCCGATATTCCCACGGGATCGAAACTTATGCGGGTGAAACCGCGGGGCGCTGCTAGTCACTTCATATAATCTCATTTCAGGATAACATAATTATGTGACAACATAAACGAGGCAAAAGGAGTATAATTATAAGGATTATACCAGGTGGCAGTCTGTAGTTTCTGCTTACCTCCATTGGAAGAAGGAATGAGTTGATGTATGTATATATGACAACAGATTAAGTTCAATAGGTTTTCGGAAACCAGGGGTTACTCACTTATTAGCCTTCTAGAATCCAATAGGAATGTAATCTTAGTAATATAATATTTAAAAAAAAGACAAAAAATATATGACAAACCTCCTTACAATCCACGTCCATGGCTTCAGTCGCACACTTAATTATTTCTTTGCTTACACTATTGCTTAATACTATGGGTTCACTCTCAGTTTCCATCAAGTCAGTCCCCAAACTAGTCCGTAATGCCTCCATCCTGTCACTTGCAGAAGCAAAAGTCTTCAGATTCGCTTCCTTAACAGCCACTTTAGTCAATTTAGATTTAATTGCCGACACAAGCTTGCTAGCTTCAGAAAACTGAGGCGGTGTAGCAGGATGCTTCATGTACGGATATTCAGAAGTCTGATTGCATATACCGTGCTCTATATCCGCAAATGTGTCTTTTGGTTTCGTTTTATCACAGTATTCTTCAGGCAGTTGAGCCTTCATTGAGGAGATTATTTTGTTTGCGGCAAAGAACTGAGATGGTGAAGGCATTGATTGTAAGCTGTCACTGCTCGGTGACTGGGATGTCCCACATCTGTTCTCATTCACAGTTGGACTTTTGTTTTCTGTTCTAGTGGTCTTCGTCTCTGTGGCGGCAGGTTTGGGGCTGATTTTCTGTTTCGGTTTGACCGGCGAACTGGTTTTCTCATTGCTATTACTGCTCTCATCCTGAGCCTCAGCTGATAACCTTGTTCTCAGCTGTAAAAGTCTTTGATTTGCTGCATTTTTAACTGGTGTCTGTTTCTCAGGTGTGTCTTTTGAAGGTGGGACGGGTTTCTGTGGCGATTCAGTTTTAGGTTTCGGCTTAGCTGGTGTGACGCTTTCTGCATAGATATTGTAAGTGTTAATTGAATTATTATTGTTGGTTGCCAAATGTTTGCTTTATTTAAACAAAGGCCCTTAAAATTGTCGGGCTTAGATAATGATGGACTAAAATTCAATTATGGGTTCAATAAAGACCTATTGCTATAGCTTCTGTCGTTGGGGAGCATTCAATGCAATGTTATTAAAGTATGCTCCTAGCTGTTCCCACTTTTGTGAACATATATTTGGATCTCTGAGGACCCACATGGGGAGGGTAAGCTACGTAGCATACTCATACTCAGCTATGCTTGAATATTAAATAGCACCATAGGCATAAACCTATTATGCAATGCAATGCACACGAAATGACAGGGAAATAACACCAAATACATTATTAAATTATGTTACAAAATTTAAACATTGTATTTTAACAGTACTTTCTGTAACTTGCAGTGTAAAAAATAACTTACAATGCTTACACAAAATATGCACTTTGACGTTGAGTTGCGGACACCAGCCTGTATTACCTAACATACAATGCTGCAAAAATCCATTAGATAAGTATAGCAGAAATGGCTGTGACCATTTATCGTGGTGACAGCCACGGGACCTACATAAGTCTACTAATTTACGAAGGATTGCAATGGTCTCGCAATTGTGAATTCTCGACAGATTCTGTACAAGAAATTGGCAAATCTGACAACTCATAATGGAATGACTATTGCAACATTTTTTAAAAGAGTAACCATGGAGTTTCTTGCCGGTTCTTCTCCATAGGAAACAACCAATTGGAACCGTGCACCTAGATTCTGATGTTTCATAAGTGCCCATGTAGGTTTATGTGAAATAAAATATTTTGATTTGATTTGTAAATTAGTGGACTTGACTCCCAGCTGTCTAAGTGTATATGATGGTCCACGTTAAAGGCTGTTAAGACAAAAATTGTTATAAATGATAAATGATTTTATTTCTGTAAGTAAGTTTTTACAAACACTTTTACATGTCAATAATATTTTTTTAAGCTAGACGAGGTTGGCATTTCCTATCTGACTACTCTGAGATGAAAGGCCTAAACAAACTCAGGGGTCACAGTCTCTTTTAAAGTCCAGACAAAATCTTGTGTAGATTGGTGTTAAAATATATTACATCCAATGGATATATGATTGTTTTTATTGTGCCAGAACAACACATAATTCATGACAGCCTTCACTTATATCCACAAAAACTGCTATTTCAAATACATGTAGGTATTATATGCCTAACCCTCTAACTAATAAACATATAAATATCAGATGAATCGTTACACACCAATTTCTCTCTTTCAGTCATCAATAATTTGAATTTCGAAAGAAGAATACAGTGTTGTGTAACTATACAGATGCTATACAATGTTTTTTAGTAAGGGGGTAAAAGTATTATCCATGATAAAATGTACTCAGGCAATTTTAGAGGAAGTATTGGGTTGCACAGGAAACTCACTTACCCTTTATGCAACATTCTGAAATATCTAAAAGACGAATTACATCTAAATAAAGAAATATGTAAATAACATGGCATACCCTTTTTATGTTTTTTCTTAGCAGAGTCCTGCCCGGCTTGTCCCTCATGGTTGTCGCTTTTCCTCTTTAAATTATGTTTCTGTGTGTCTTCTTTTCTGCTCTTTTCTCTGTTTACTTTCTCTTTCCTGTTTTTGTGTTTCCTATCAGACTTTTCTGTAGCCTTGAAATATAAGAATTAAAAAGTGAAGATTAACATCGAAATATGCTCTAAATTATCAATGAAGGCGTCCTCGAATTACTCCTAATCGTTTTAGAAACCAGTTTTGTAGTAATAATGTATGAATGGTAGAAAAAAATACGAAATTCACCTGTGGTTGGGTCCATGACGATTTTCCTGTCCTCTTATTAAAATAATACTTTCTGCCGGGATTTGATTTAGATGTGCAAAGCACCCAGCCGTCAGATAATTTGACGACTCCCTTTTTATCAGAACTCATGACGAATTACTGAAGAAATTAAATAAATATCATTAACACATCACAAAACGAAAATATAGGTATTTATTTGACAAATCAATTTGAGTTTTCTCTATGATTTTACTTGAAAACCAAACCTCAACGTAACCAAACCAATATACACTGTATTACGTTGACATAAAGTTTATTTTTACTGAATGAAAATGTAAACCAGCAAATACCAGAGACAGCTATTTTTTACTTTAAAAAACAGGGATTGTTAGTTTTAAAACCTAAATTGCTATAAAAACAGATACACCATCACAATGTGTCTATCTTCTAAAGTAGAAAAAAGTTTTCTACGTAACTTGTTCTTATATTTTCCGTTCGGAAATCCTGACGGAAAATATAAGAACGTGTGGGCTAAAGAGAAGATTTTGTATGAAATGCGTGCATTCAGGGTCTCCGAATCTGAATTTCAAATCAGGAAACCGGAAGTATGTGGCCAGCCTTACGGACTGACACCAAACATAAGCTGTTTAACTCGTGGTCAGCAGTGTGGCACGTGGCAGGTAAATTCGAAGCTCAAGAGGGCATACTTCGCCAGTATTCAACCCGACATCCAGCGAAAACATTGGTTTTTTAAATGTCCAAAATTATCCAGAAGAACTGTTGCAACATTGTGTAGACTGAGACTTGATCACTGCTGCTGTCCAGAATTCTTAAATAAGATCCGTGTTCATGACAGTTCCTTGTGCGAATGCGGTCTTGATTATGGTATCCTGGACAACATCTTTTTCTCTTGTCCTTTAAATTCCCAATCCTTTGACTTGTATCATAAGCTTTCCAAAATTAAATCCCTCTTCCTACAAAAAAAAAAAAAACTTCCATTCCCTCTTGGCTTGGCTAACTTTTCTCCTAAACTTATTCAAATCTTGACCTAAATAAAATCAAATTGTAGTTTGGTGTGTAGTAATAATAACTCAGTAAATATTTAAGTATATAGATTTCTGGTGTTTTAAATGTATATGTCACGGCTAATAACCGAAGTGCGGCTACACCTAGGTTTAGCCGGGTACAACTAGGTGTAGCCGGCCACATGTGGTTCGTGTGTTGCGGTCGATCGATAGGCGACATAATTATGATGCAAGAGCGAGCGAAGGGCACCCCGAGGTTAGGTTTGGTTACTTTCCCCCCCGGTGGGTTCCCGCATTGTCGAGGCGCGGGGGCTCAGTAACCGTGGCTTGGACACCCACGGTGAAGCGAAGAGGAACCCGAGGAGGGGCCGCTCGTCAGGGCTTTTGCCTGTAAGCCGACGGCGTAGCGGCCAACAAGTAGGTTGCGGTGCCGCTTGGGCGACATCGCAACTGAGGTGGGCCGCGATGTCGTGTGGGAGGCGTCGCGGCTGAGGATTAGAGGCCGCGGCGGGAGAGGAATGCCGCTCTCCCTACCTTCCGCGGCCTTGACGGGGTCGCCACCGTCTGATGGCGGACGCGGTGGGGCCGCAGGGGAGGAGGAGTGTTGATATGACGTTGGCCGCTCTCCCTATCCTCTGCGGCCGAAAATTGGCAGGTGGCGGGGCCAATTACCTGACCCGTCGCAGGGGGACCAAGGGTGCCCAGACACGGGGTCGTCTGGCACCCATGTGCTGGTTTGGCCCCAGGGGTGGTCACGGCGTGCTATGTGTTCTGGTACGCCGGTGATGGGGAATACTCCCCAGAAGAGGGTCCGGTGACGGACAGCCGAGGCGGGTTCACGGATGAGTGCAAACGCGTGCCCGTGTTCCCGCCGTAAGCGGCAGAGGAGGACACCGTGGAGTTTTAGTGGGTTAGAGTCCCACATAACTGCACTATCTCCCCGTGATAGTGCAGAATGCATGAGCATTTCTCCACGTTAAAAAAAAAAATGGTTAGGTTACTTTAAACCCTTTACACAGAAATAGGAGCCCCGCGAAGCGGGGCTTCGTCGACGTAGGATGCACCTAGTTGTACCCGGCTAAACCTAGGTGTAGTAGCCGCACTTCGGTTATTAGCCGTAACATATATAAATATATACAATTGAATAGAATACTCTTTATAGTGTACACCATATAAACTACAGAAAAAAATAAATGATATGATTGTATGATAGTTATTATTCTGAGATGATGACTATCGGCTCACCTCGCCGCAGCTGTCACCACATGACGCTGGCAGAATAGTCGACATCGGCTCAGCTGCCAAGGAAAAAAAAAAATAACAGCTGATGAGCTGACTAACCTCAAATTCGTAAAATTAATCAAATATCTCCGCCAGGAAAATCTCTAAATATGCCCAGAGCACTTTTATAATTATGGAAAAAATAATAAAATTACAGACTATTATCCGAACTAATTGGAAAAAGTCAGTTTTGGGAGCCATTGCCTTTTATTATGGCTCTGTTAAAGCAAAAGAAAAATACGAGTGAGTGCTAACTTTGCAGTTTTTAATTTATATTTTCAAATTCTCTAAAAATAACATGATTGTAAAATGCACTATATACTCACTTTTCCAGCGTTAATTTACTGATGCGGGCAGCTTGCAAGGAGGCGTCAAAATATGGAGATGGCACAATTGATATGCTAGAAAACCCGGTACATGTAACCGTCATACTCAACCCAGTTGCGAATAAGAGGAGCGCGAAACAGGACTTTGAGAAATACTGTGAGCCTCTACTGCACCTAGCTGGGCTGCAGGTGGATGTTATACAGACAACCAGTGAGGGAAATGCTAAGGAGTTGGTGGAGACATTGAAGGGAACGCAGGCTATTGTTGTTGCAGGAGGGGATGGCACTGTATCTGAAAGTGTTACAGGTAACATTTGTTCATCTTTTAGCCTTTATCCTTGTTTATTTTTATTTAGACTGGTTTTTCGAAATCTCACCGTCAATCTAAAAGGTGCAACACTATTTGCTAAGCATTAATTTTTATAAAAATAAAAGTCCAGAGAGAATTAATATAAATGGATGATAAAAATTCTAATAAGAATATTCCATAATAACTTACTTCTTCAATTAATTATCAGCCATTTGTGTCCCACTGCAGGGCAAAGGCCTCCCTTCCACTCTTCCAATACCTTCCTTTCACATCTTCAAATATTTACAATACTAACTTTTGCCAGCAGCTTCGCCTGCGTGTTTGTCGGAAATTATCCCATGGGAACATACCACTGGGATAATAAATATCCATGTGTTAATCCAGATAATAAACTATTGTGTGTTGTGTGTGTGTGTTTATAGTATTAATGGGATTTTAAAACCTAATAACTACAGAATAAGAATTAATGTTTCAGGTTTACTACGCAGAAATGATGACGCAAACCGCTTCCCACTTGGCATACTACCACTTGGACGCACAAACACTATTGGAAACACCCTATTTCCTAAAGGGGTAGGTGTGTTACGAGTCAAGCAACTCATTGAAGCATCCATGGCTATAATCAAGGGAAATACTATATGGAAAGATGCCATGAAAATAGAACCTTTAGAAGAAGAAGAAGAAGATGCAGTGTTTGGTAAGCCTATATTTGCATTGTGCTCGCTAGAATGGGGGGCATTCAGGGATGTCCTCTCAATACAACACAAGTACTGGATATATGGATCATTGAAAGAATATGCCGCTTTCATCTTCAACGGGTACAGGAAATCTCTGAACTGGAATTGCAAAGGTATTATGAAATACAGCCCGCCTTGTGATGGATGCAGCAATTGCCTCCAAAAACGACCCCAAGTAAAGCGGAAGTGGTCATTTTTCATGCCCACTATATCTTACGCTCAGGTTAATGATCCTGCAGATACAATCAACACACACTGCAAAACTATTCAAGAAATTTGCTTCCAAACTAGTGACTTTAGGATTGTTACTCCAAATATACAGAATACTCATAGCACACCTGCTTTGAGTATAGGTATAGGGAAACATAACTATAAATACACTGAATTTGTGAATGAGGGTTGGAATCGAGTAAGTAACAATAATATAAAAGATGCTATCCTTGCTAGAAGTGTGATGCTGATCCCGCAAGAGCACCTCGGGTTGATGTATATTGACAAAGAGGAGTATGAGGCAAAGCCTGTCAAAGTAACACTATTACCGAAAGTCGTAAAACTATTCTGTAAACACTACGATAAATAAATCACAAGTTTCTTGACAAAGTGGTGCATTTGCTGCCTAACCTCTTAGATTTAAGCAGCTCACTGTTAGTCAAATCTGTCTCTAAAAGTACAGGAGTCAAGAAAAATATGTTATATTATTTTTTAACAAATTTTATTTATAAATAAAAAAATATGAGTTATAAAGTACCTTGAATTCTAGTTTTACTGTCATTTCATTACATTTATAAACGGCCAACTTCTTTGGGTAAGGCTGGGAGACCCAATTTTTGGCTGCCCAATGCAAACTTTATCGCCATTAAGCCGCCGCCGCCGCCGCTCGGAACACGAGGCGAGTCGCGGCGCAGTAGCAAATTCACGTGTCAGCGGGGGGAGGGGGCGGGACTGCGCAGCGAGTAGCGCCCTTCAGAGCCGCCATCAATTTTGGCGCCTATTAGTACTTTCACAGTTATTTTACCTCTGACAGCAGCGAACCACTACCAACCTTATTTTAAATATGATAAAGATCACTGTCTTTTAACTTACTTGTCACTGGCAGCAACCTTATTATAATGACAGTAGAGATCGCTAAGATTTTTACAGTGATGCAAACTCAGAGGTAAAATAACTGAAAGGACTATACAGGGTTATTGGAAAGACACCAACAACCTATTAAGAGGTCATTGTACTCATCATTATGAACAACTTTTATTATAAAAAAATCTGCTGTTCCCTACATTTTGACGAGTTATACGAACATAAATGTAGGGAACAGCAAATTTTTTTTCGCGATTTCATGTTTGGTCCCATAGTAAAAGTTGTTCTAATGATGAGTACAATGTCCTCTTAAGAGGTTGCTTGTGTTTTTCCAATAATCCTGTATAAAGGGTTATGAATAAATCCCGTAATTACTTGTTATAGGACCGTTGCATATAACGAGCGCACGTCACGTGGCTTTTTTGCCATAAGACATTTTCATTGACGTGCTTTTGAAACGCACAGATTGACAGATTGTAGTAGCTTGATGTGCTGGCGTCTGTACAATACGGCCGATCTGGAGGCCTAACACAACCTCTTAACGCGATCCATTTTAGGACCTAAACTGAACTGTTCTTCTAATTCGTACCATGACGTCAGTTTAATGATTCAGTTTAGGCCGTGCCATTCTGCTGACAGCGATTGTCCCAAACTGAGTTGCAAGTTTTGGTTTCATTCATACTTGTTTGGTACCATGACGTCCATAGAGCAGCTCAAGCGATGCAGTTTAGGAACCTAAACTGAAATGTCTTGTTTTTGAATCGTTTTTAATTAGATCATGGTAGGCCACCTGAACTGAACATAGGCTCTCCGAACTTTCGCGCATGTACAGACGCCAGCACATCAAGCTACTACAATCTGTCAAATTTCCTTAATAGATTTTCAACTTTATCGCTAAAGCATAAGGTTCAAAGTTGATTGTTAAAATTTGACAGTTTAGGGTAGCTTGATGTGCTGGCGTTTGTACACTTACTCGCACTCGCCTCATATCACCATTAAGTTCAAAAAAAATGTTATTGTAGCCTTCTGCGCAAAGTTCGGACCGGCTAACTTATAACAACACATTTTGTCTCGCATACTCCCAAACAAAAATGGCGGCCGTGACGTGTACATTCAGTGATCTGACGTAGCCTTGCTGTGGGATCTCGACGCAGTGGTCCATCAGGGGCAGCAAGTCGCATGGGACGCCTTCCTTTTCGTGTCTGAAATTAATTTAATAAATGTTAATGATATCACATATCACATCATCAGCTATTATATGGGACTTGAAACATAACACATGTGTGTGTACGGTTCACCTCTGCCCAACCTGGGGTACAACCTGTTTTGTAGAACAAAACTCAGTGGGCCAAACGAAGAATAAATCCTTTCGAGGAAATGTAGATGTTATTTCGTTTTTTTTTTGTTTTGTTAATTTTTATTAAAAAAAAAAACACTTTTACGCGTCAAAATTAAATTACTCAGAAATAAGCCCATGATCGCACGAACGTAAAAATATCGCGGCGAGATTTTATCTCGCACTGGATTTTAAACTGTCGGTATTTAGTGCGTCAAAAAATATACTGTTGGAATTTCAACCCTCGGCGTTAAGCAGAGCGTTGAAAATCCAGTGCACGAAAAAAATCGCAGCGGGTTGTATTTGCCCGTACGAACCAGGGAAAAGCGACTGGCCACGCCGCAACCGTGCCGCTATGATGCCGGGGCCACACCAACGGGAAACGCCGATAATTATCGCGATAAGTTGTGGCTGCACCTACGATTAACGCCCGTCATCGGACATGAGCAAAATCTAAGCGCGGGGCGGTGAGTGGTAAAAACAAATGTACCAAAACGTATGAAGCATGTCAAGAGGCAACGCATTTCGCTAACCCAAAAGTCGTGGCCAGGGAAACGTAAACATGACTATATATAGGCCGACCGCTTAACTGAGACGTTGCCAGAGGTAGCTGCGCGGTGCGGGTTGTGTAACTATACAGACGCTATATAACGTTTATTAGTTAGGAGGATAGTATGTACAGTGATTTAATTCTTACCCAAGCAACAGCAGGGTCTTCTTCGGAAACCTGAAGCCCTGAAGCTTGGAGCTGGTGGAGGTCTGTTCCGCAGCCACAATTGCGTAGCCCTCGTCCTTCTTCCTCATCAAGTACTCTTTGAGGGGGCGGCCTGGGCGGACTTCTTCTACGTTTATCCATCTTTCCGCTGAGACACTAGGATAAAAAGATTGAAATATAATTATACGACATAAGATGAATGACGGGTTGGCTGGACTGGGGCTGCTGGAGAGTTTGTTCCGCCACTTGTTCTGCCCACTAGGCAGTGGCGAAGGGCGGGCGTTTTGGGGGACTGTCTTTTGTAATGTTGACGTTCGAACAGGGCTGATTCTCTTCTCAGTGCGCGGTGGACATCATACGGGCGGACGTTCACACAGCGTTAACTCCTTAGTTCCATTACACCATCCATATTGCGCGCATTCTTTGCGAATTTTTCGAGACTTCATTAATTTTCAAAATAAATAAGTACATATTGTCTTTATACCTGAGCCCTTGGAACTGCTTATCCTGCAAGTGCCTCAAACTGTCTACCACGTAGGTCTGAACTCCGAACACTTCGCTGGTTCGCGCCATCCCACCCAAGTTCGGCAGCTTGTCGATCAGCGATGCTACCACAATTAGCTGGCTTGGGCTTTCTCTCTGGAAAAGACATTACATAGACAGTAATGAAATGGAGTTCAAAATACAGGATGAGGATTTCGCCTACAGTCCGAGGTGGCGATCCGACCCGTCATATTAAACAACTTTCCCGTTAAAACCCATTCGTGAATACCATCCTTCTGATGCAGTTATGTTAAAAAACAGCCTTTAATGAATGCTTACAAATGCTGTTGTCTCTTGGTCTTATTTTTTGTCATCGAAAGTGAGGTGGTCACAATTAAAAATTTGGTGTAATTTTAAAATTGTGTCTCCGATTGATACCTCGAATCTAGGTTCTTAAGTCCATTATTTTAAAGTCGAGTTGCAGCTATAAAACCTACACATGTCCTAGTAGTAGGTACAGAAACAGGATTTACTTGCTTCTGTCATCTACACCGCCACATACGAACTACGCATCATACTGACGTCACAAAAAATTCTGCATCGCGCAAGCAGAGTTTACCGCGCAACTAGCATAATTATAATTATACAACGTCCCGACATCAATCGCCGAGTGCCTTTGTCGCAGACCAAATGAGGGGCCTGTATTTACAGACCACCGTATAGCATTCCGTGGCCGGGGGGCTATGCCCCGGTACCGCTCGCCACGTCCAATCGTCGGGTAAAATAAAACAAATATATATATAATATACCTTCTTCCCGACATCGTACACATTGACATCGCTCATATTCCTCCAAGGAATGTATTTCTTCTGAATAGTCCCCATTGACTCTGAATCTTCAGTAATCTTGCTATGAACACCTTTATACGTTTGCAATTCAGTAAATTCTTCATCTGGCTTTCTACAAGTCTTCCATTCGCTTTTAAACTCATCATTAACATCCCTGTTGATACTCTCATTTATATCCTTCATCATACTTTTAATGAAATGCAAATCAATATTTTCATTGTTATCAATCTCACAAAACCTTGGCAATAAATAATAAACGAAATAAGGAGTAAGATTGGCGACTGTGTCGAAATCGTTAGTGAAATAATCGCTCCTGAGTTTCAAAAAATTCTTGTCGCTGTTACTTTCAGCGAACGTTTGTTCAATAATGCCAATCGTGTATTGGTATTTTGTTGTTTTATTTGCTAGTTTATAGAGAGTTGTTGCTAAATATTGCGCGTTCAATCTTACATTGAATACCTGGCCCATGGTATGGGAAAGTAGGAAGTCCATTACAAAGTTATATTCGTTTTCAGTGTAAGTTTTGTTAGATATTTTATGCTTTAGTAGCCAATACAAAATAATGAACTGCGATGTCAGTGGCAAGTTCTTTGATTTCAAAATCTGTAGCATTTCTTCGTTTAGTTCGGTTTTCTGGAAATCAAAAATATAGTGTTTTGGATGATTTGGTTCAGCTCAACAAGACCTATGGATTCATCTTTGTATCATCCAGCCTATTAGTCCACGCAGAGGCACGGACGTAAAAATATCGCGCACTGGATTTTCGACTCTTGGTGTCGAGCCGAGCATTGAGAATACAACGGAGTGCATCCCAGTGCGTCAAGAAAACACACTTGTATTTTCAACTGTCGGCGCTAAGCAGAATGTTGAAAGTCCAGGAGGCCTACCACAAGCTCTTAACGCGATCCATTTTAGGACCTAAACTGAGCTGTTCTTCTAATTCGTACCATGACGTCAGTTTAACGATTCAGTTTAGGCCGTGCCATCTGCTGACTGCGATTTTCCCAAACTGAGTCGCATGTTTTGGTTTAATTCATACTTTTTTGGTACCATGACGTCCATAGAACAGCTCAAGCGATGCAGTTTAGGAACCTAAATTGAAATGTCTTGTTTTTGAATCGTTTTTAATTAGATCATGGTAGGCCACCTGTACTGGCACTTAAAAAAATCGCCGCAGGAAAAACGCGCCCGTACGTACCTGGGCGAACAGCCTGTACATTTTTTTTTTAAAGTTGGTTACATGTCGGTTTGAACTCTAGGTGGAAAACATAAGTAAACCCACGCCTCATTCACTAACTGGAATCTTGAACATAATATGTATTTGACCCTCGACAACATTAAATTTGAATACAGTTGATGTATGATAAACATGAAAGTTATACCGATTATTTTTGATAAACTTGAAAGTTATACCGATTTCTGGTAATAGACTTCAATAGGCTGTGTTAACAAATAAACAGTAGTAAAAATGCAAACTAACCTGAATATAAAAATACAGCGAAACAAACCACTCGAGGCATACCCTGACACTCGGCTGATGAGGTAACTTTGCCATTATATCCAAACACCAAATGAAAATATTTTTCAATTCGCCATTTTTTAACACCAGTACCAAAATATGTTGGAGGGTAGTTTGCAATACTCTGTGCAGCGCCGAGTTACCGTGGTACCTCTGTTTGTTCTTGAAAGTGTTGTCTATGCGAATTGTGATGAAATTGGTGATCATTCGAAGAGTTTCTGTATCATTGATGCTGCATAGGGTAGCTATTGATAAGTACTGGATTTCGTGGTTGAAATGGATGTCGATACTGAAAATATAAATTGTTTTATAGAACTATAAGGGCCGGTGCACACCCGCCAGTGAAGCACGGCGCGGTTTTAGATTTCAAACAAATATCAACATTGCACACTATGAAATAAAGTCCAAATTAAAATGAATGGTGAAAAAAGGTAAAAAAACTCACCTTTCTTTAGTTATTCCATATTTTGAATTTTGCAGTACTTCCAGAGTCACATTATCAACAATCCTGAAATAATAAGCAATAAATTATTATGCATTGGAACAATACATAAGCATAGAAAGTTGGCTGGTATGGTAATAGATAGACCTATTTTTAATGATATAGACTAAGGAAACAGTATTTTAGAGTAAGAGGAAGGAATAAATCTAGCCAGGGTAATCAACCACCATACCATACATGAGCAGTCTACAGAAAAAGAATAAGAAAACATAGGTACAGTCAACAAAAGAGATAAGTATGCAGATCGTCGGATATATATAGTTGAAGTTTAGTAAGAAACCGATGGATGTTGTCGACTGAAATTTAATTTGATAAATGAGCTGTTTGTTTTCTATTAATAAAATTAAATTGTGTTCGAGAATGTCCATAGGTTTCTTACTAAACTTCAACTAAGTATATCCGACGACGGGGTAGCGGGATCGTCCGAAAGGGTTACCGCTGCCCCGGAACATAAAGGGCTAAGGAAGGAACACGGGTGGGTTTTAGTCAGTAAGAGTCTGACACTCCCTTTCGCTCCACCCAGAGCGGGAGGAGTCATTAGATGATTTCCCATCCACAAAAAAAAAAAAAAAAGTATATCCGACGATCCTGCATACTTATCTCTTTTGTTGACTGTACTTCTGCCATGCATGTTATCTCTCCAACACCCTTGCTTGACTGGAAGAGAATGCCTAAGGCATGGGCATTAGCACACCTCCGCCGCGAAAATTATGATGGGAAACCGGTTAACGAATTCGGAATTCCACGGAGCAAAATCTCATCGCTTTCGACTTAGTCAATATAGTCTAGGCCTACTTCGGACCTCTTAAGATTAGTTTTTCCGTAAAATCAACACCTATTTTACAAAAAAAAAAAATTAGTTTCGCTTTATAAACTTGTCGACTGCCACAGATAAGTGCGAAACAAACGCAGCACCGCAACAAAATAGGGGGCTGAGCGCGGAGGTGTATCTGGCTTCCGAGCAGACCAGCGAAATCACGCAGGAAAGAGATAGAATCATAATAAAATCTGTGCGTTAGAACAGGTAGTTTCGCTTCTCGTACAGCGGACAAGTCATGGCGGAACTAATGGGGTTGTCGCTGCTACGGTTTCGTAGCGGAGATGTGCTAGCCGCCAAAGTTCAATAAATATTTAAAAAAGAAGAATATTAATCCCACCTCTGATCTTTCCTAGGCACAGGACAGTAAAGTAGAATCTCACATAAAACATAAATCAAATGGCCATAATCTTTAACACCTTTGCTATTCAGCTTCCTTATCAAATAATACAGAGGATTTGTTTTAACAGGACCATATTCTATGATCTTGTTACAGTACGAAATGACTATGTTATTATACATTGCGTTTTTTAGAAGTGCATCTTGTGTTATGAGGTCAACAAACTGTTCAATGCAGGGCGAATATTGGTTGTTGGACTTTAGCTCTTCAATTTCTGTCCAGACTCTATTTATGAATTGAATCATGTTGAAATTATATTCATCATTAGTAAGAGGGTTAACAATTTTGTTTACTATTTGTAGGATCCATTTCAGGCAGCCATACCCTCCACATTCTAATACATTTTCAATGTAATTTATTACTTCCTTAAGACATGCATCTACATTTTTTTCTTCGATTAAAAGGTAGATTATTTGACAGGTTTTTTCGTAAAAGACATTTTTCGATCTACCCACACTTTCATTTTGAGCATCTCTAAATTCTAAAGTAGAAATTATTTCTATAAATCTTTGCAGATTGAGCATTTCATGCTCATAACTGCTCAACAACAAATGGTTTTTTAATAACATTTTTAAGATAAAAATGCTTAGGACTGCTTTATCTAATTCTGGATTATCCTTTAGAAATAATATAGCAGTTTTATAAAGCTGAAGTAGAATGTCTTCCAAGTCATTTTGGTCAAATTCAAAATTGTGCTTTTCACACAAAGCTGCAGCATCCTCTATGGTCAAATTAACTTCACTCGAAAACAGACTTAAAATATACTGCAGTATGGTCTTATTTTGTCTAGCAATTACATCATATATGTTATGTAGAAAAGAGCCCTCATCTCTTGTTTTGCTTGATGTATTTATTAAAAATACTACATCATTTAGATAATCCTTTTTATCTGAATATTGCCTGTTTATTCCTTCTCGTAATTTGTTTAGTTTGTCATTGATTATATTAATAAATATATTTAAATCTTCTTCATGATTACACAGGTATAACATAATCAAATCTATATTATTGTAATGCTCTGACATTGTTTTCAAATTAATTATTTTATCTTCATCTCTTAGCGAAACTTGTTTGACTATGGGAGCAAATGGGTTCTCTTGGAAGACTGCTTCTGATAATTGTAAGTTGCAATAAATATTAGCTATTTCTTTCCAATTCAGGTTCTTACAACTGTTCTGGACAAAATATACCATGTTTATTTGTACAGCTTTTCGTAATACCACATTATTGCAAGGTATTTTTAGAATATCTGTAACTATTTTGGACTTTTTATTCCCATGTATTGATGATAAATCAATTTTCAAATTTGCTAAGATATCAGTTACATGGTACAATGGTACAGGTGACCATTTAATATTAGTCATTGTTTTACATATCATCATGAATGAGTGCATGTCAGTAAGACATTCTCCTATTTGCTTTTTAAGTACTTCATAACTTGAATTTTGATCATAAATATTTATGTCATTTAGGGCTTCTAGTAATATTTGAGCTTCTGATTGGTTCGTTATTTTAGTATTCAGTTTATACTCTATACATTTTAGTCTTACTTGAGTATTCTCATGTTTCAGACCCATATTAAAGGCAGCGGTCATCCAACAGTCCTCAATATTTATACTTTCAAATAGTTTTAGAGATGGCAACACTATATTTCCTTGTTTCTCTTCTAAACTGTCTATGAGAACAAAGTAATTATCCCACATGGTTTTCAAAACAGTTGCATTGTTTTTCTTCCATTGAAATATTATAGTTTGATTAGTCGATTTTACATTGATATCCTTCTTGGTGGCCATGACGCAGTCTATAGCTTTTTTTGTAAGATAAACTGATATTTTTCTTATTGCTGTATCTTCAGATGTTATACCAAAAATTATAATGTCCCAAAAATTGCTTTGGAATATGATATCTGACACAAATTTACTCTCTCCTTTTCCATCTGGAGTAGGTAGGTAGTAATCTGAGAGGCAGCTGAGTACCTTCAAAGCATTGTCTTGTTTATCTGCTTTCAAAGATTGGATATATATCCATATTCTATCAAGGATGTTGTATCCAACCACTCCATCCACTAATCTTGGGACGGAGTTTGTAAAAAAATATATCTTGAGTGCTTCGTCTGTAGAATCAAGTATGTTTTCTAACGGTGTCTCTAGGTACAGTAGAGACACGTTTTCTCTCAAAATTATAATGGCATTAAGAATACTGTCAGCGACTTTCAAGAAAAGTAAGGTGTTTAAGTTTGTGTCTTTGTCCAATAAACTGGATGTTTCCGCGCCAAATTCAATGTTAGACAGTATTTGTTGAAGTAAATGCTCTGCTTTACTCACAATTTTGCTTGGTTGAAGACGAAGTACAATGTCAATAATTTTACATACATAATCGACATTTTCACTGCATAGACCCTTCAGCAATTTAACGACGAACTCAAATTCTTCATCATTCTCACATTCCGTATTTTCTTGAACATTTACAATCAGTTTATATTGCAATAACTGTGTCGCGCTCCTCAGATGTTTATTCAAATGTTTACCTCTTTCCATCAAATTTTTCAAAGGTTTATCTATGTCTTCCTCATTTAAATCCAATAGGTCGAGGAAGGATAGTAACTCTTCTTGAGTATCCATTGTATAAACTACCACTCTTTATCTGAAGTTACACTTATTTCGTAAAGTTATTAGAACCAAACCAGCATTTAAAATACGGCCATATGATCGGCAATCGGTATGCGTATGAACATAGAGTAAGTAACGTTCCTTAGCGTATGTATGAATGCATTGACATACAACAGTATGGACTGGAAATACCTACGAAAAAAGGGTGCATACCTACAACTGGTATTGTCTCATAAAATGGCTGCCATTGCTAGTGTTGTGTCTATCAAGGAACATAGGTGTTACTATAACTAGTATCGATACTAAATACGAGTCTTACTAGTTATCACGTTTAGATCATACCTAATAAATTATGTATACAAAGTCCGTTGTAATTGTAACAGAAAAAGATGAGTAGGTTATCTTACTTTCCATTATCTATAAAAATAAATAAAATTGAAGTGTCTGTTGGTACTGTCAAAATAACAGCTTTTTACTAAATGCTTATAAAAATCTAAACAGTACTATTTTAACAAAATGGCATTTTTTTTTTATTTTTGTCTGTCTGTCTGTTTGTTCCGGCTAATCTGAAACGGCTGGACCAATTTTGACGGGACTTTCACTGACAGATATGTTACAAGGAGTAACTTTTTATTTATTTTTTGTGGATGGGAAATCATCTAATGACTCCTCCCGCTCTGGGTGGAGCGGAAGGGAGTGTCAGACTCTTACTGACTAAAACCCACCCGTGTTCCTTCCTTAGCCCTTTATGTTCCGGGGCAGCGGTAACCCTTTCGGACGATCCCGCTACCCTACAAGGAGTAACTTAGGCTACCTTTATTTTAGAAAAATAATTAGGGTTCCGCGCAAAAAAAATGCCATGCATAAATTATTTTTGCGTTTGGTAGCCAGGATGGTTATAGGCTATTTAACATCACGTTACGACCCTTAGGAGCCGAGAAAACCTTTTGAAATTTCAATATTAATAGATAGGGGAGGACAGTGTAGGCCTGTCAACAAGTACTTAACAAAATAGAAAACATTGTAAAAGCCAATTATTTTAAAAGTGTAACCATTGAGTTTCTTACCGTTTCTTCTCCATAGGAAACTACCAATTGGAACCGTGCACCTAGCTTCTGACGTTTCATAAAAGTGTCCATGTAGGTTTATGTGAAATATTTTGATTTTGGTGCTGTGAAGTGTGAACCACAGGCCGGACCTAGCAAGGTCACTCGGACTGAATAAGACGCAGGATTATTTATGTTAACATCGCAGAATATACCGGTATCGTTTCAGCGGAGGAACTAGTTTCGGAAACTATTACGCCAAGTCGGCAACGGTACAACACTATTCCATTATGACATATTATTGTAAACAAACGAACGAATTAACAAATATAATAGAAAGGCCTGTTATACGGAAATGAACCCAAATATCAATACTTTAGCCATAAATTCATGATCACGTTACAATTGTATCATCGAATGTGTATTATTGTATGTATTAATGCATGAAAACCGGCTACTAACCTGTGCAAAGACAATTGAGGTTGATTTTCATTCTTTCTTGCACCACACTTCACAATACAACACACAGGCATGTTGAGTTTCTGTTTCCCAACATTTACATGCAGTTTTAACAGGTAAAATCCTCGTAATTTTCTTGCAATCCTCAATAATACAAAAAATAAACAACCATTTGACAGCAAAACTACCATGAAACTCCGCGCATAAGATGGCTGCTATGGCACTTACCTACAACTGTCACTACGTCACGATAAAATATTGCCATAATGAGCAACAACTTAAATATTGTTGTCTCTTTTATCAAATAAAATTATCTCATTAGAAAGAATGAGACATAATGATATTTCACATTCTGAATCATATTTCACTCATATTTGTATAAGCAAATGTATGTATAGAATAACGCGGCATCTCCATGTTTTATGTACCTCAATGGTATGAATGACAGAGTAACTGACAGGTGAGTGACCACCAACTTGACATAATATTATCAATGACAAACAAATGGCAGCTGAGGTGCGTTCACCGTTCAGCAATACTTGACAGTGGTTTAGCCGCTCTGCGGTGCGTTCGTTTCAGCCTCACGTGGGTTTAGGGTTGATTGATCAAGGTAGGTATGCCAAGCTATGCCATGCTTGCCTATGTAGGTCTGAGAATGGGCCAGATGGATGGGTTAACCAAATTGACCATCCGTTTTTATAACGAGAATGGCCCTATGTGTGTCGGAAACACTCAAAATGCACGTCGTACTGACTAATTCGTCGATTAAGATGGCGAGAAGCCCAAAAATCTGACAATGTTAGTCTTATATTATCGGTATCATATTATCCAGAAACTGTGTCGTGGAGGTCAGAAGCAGTCGCTCCATGTAAAATATTGGTATTCAGCTATATGGGGTTGAGTAAACGATGAGTTAAGAGCTTGGTTAAGAGACGTCAAAAATGTAGTCGCTAATCAATAACGTTTATAAATAAAAGGGGCGGGTGAGGGTTAGCCTTCAAGGAAACTGGTAGATGATAAAATAATTTTGCAATAAAATAAGTTTTCAATGCCCTTTATAAAGCATTTTTTTAAACTATTTTAACGCTGAAAGGAATACGCATACGGTGTTGTTTTTCTGGCTAGCAACATCATTATTTTTGTCCTTGTTCTTATTGCCAAAATCGCTAAAATTTAGGAAAAAATCCTCCATTGAGTACCCAGTACAGTATCCGTTTTATTTTATTCCTTAAAATTAACTCTTTATATTAGCTGGAATTCTATTGCGTTGCAATTTTAATTTTCAAGTTTTCCATAATTTCATTGTAGAATATAATTTCAACGTAAGCAGCGATGGAAGATATTTCTTCCTCTTCGACCGATGACGAAATTACTTATTCTCCTACAAGTCCTCAATTTGGTGGAAAAAAACTGAAACTGAATGATGGAAGTTCCCAGGATAGTTTCAAAGAAACAGGTAAAAGTTCGTCTTCTTATCGACTACAAAAAAAAATGTGACGTAAAAACTTCGTGTCCATTTTGATGTTTTTTTTAGTTGTGTCGGCGAGTAAAGATGAAAATGTGGACAGTGGAGTGTCTGCAGATAAGTCTGAGAGCACCAGTAGCGAGGATCCTGGTCAGGCAGCGTTGGAGGGGCCTTCCAATGAGGTTGTGAACGCAGCTCCGTCCGGTAGCAACGTTCGTGCCATCCTGCTGAACCTCAGACGTCCTAAATGGGGCAGAAACTACAGGAAACGAAAGACTCCTGACAGGGACACAGACAGCAATGGATCCTCGAGAGATTCCGACGATTTATCTGTAGATGAAACTACTTCAGCTTCAAGAGCGAATGAAACTCATTCTACATCTGAAACAGAGAGTGATGATTTGAGGAGGTTGGCTGATTTCCTTAATCCTGAGACTGATAGCACGTGCAGTGGTGGGTGAGTATCCTAACTTTTTCTTCTAAACCACTATTCAGATAATGTACAGGGGAATATTATATTAGACATTTTCAAACACACATAATTTTTTTTGCATTTGTTTTACATATTTTTTGAACACCTCTCCTGACCTGGCTGATAACCTACTGATTGATAAAGATGACCCCATCAGTAATTTAAATCATGTGATTTCAGAGAATCAGATAGGATTATGGATTTATTTTATATCTGGCTAATTGGCTATTGAGTTAAAATTTCCTTAAATCTATTATTATTTTATGTAGTTCATTAAATAATTAATTAATTGCATAAGCAAACAATGAGAAATGCAGGAAAACATAACAAATCATTATTCTTTAAATATCAATATTTTGATCTAATCCATATTTTTCCAGATTTAATTTAGGACGAACCTTGGGTTAGATTTGGAGTTTCTCTTAGTCTCCCAATGCTGGGTAAATGTGTGTCCTCTAAATCATTTTACACATTTCTCTCCATCATTTATTTTCTGCATAATTTGGATGCAATAAATAACTATTAGGGAACAAAAAAAAAAACTGAACATAAGCTCATTTCTTAATAGGTGTCAACATCAATACATCCATGTATTTAAATAGATAAAAACACTTTTCCTAAAATACTATGTGGCAAAAATCCTAAAAAAACAAGCAAAATTAAATGTTTTGATGTTAAAACATGGGCATTTGCACAAGGAAAGACACTCTGCACTGAGTGCTCAGAGAGTGAAGTTGAGCTATGGATCATAATGATGATGAAATGGAATAAGAAAAATTTGCAATGTCATAGTTATTTGGAAAAACTCTAGTAATGCATTTTTCAAGAAAGAAAATAATGTTTTTAAGCCGACCCCAATATAGTTGGGAAAAGTAGGCAACTGATGAGGTTTAGGCAGAACACCTATAATATATATCAACATTTCGCCAGTTATGTTGTAAGCAGCTCTTATTCTGTTAAAAAATCTCTGCCTAGCCTTTTCCCAACTATGTTGGAGTCTGCTTCCAGTCTAACCAGAAGCAGCTGAATACCAGTATTTTAAATGGAGCGACTGCTTGTCCGACCTCCAAAACCCAGTAACTGGGTAACACGATACCCCTTGGTAAGACTGGTTGCCAGGCTTTAGGCTTCTGACTACCTGTAACGACTGTTAAAGATCTACGAATGACAGCCGGAACCAATGTGCTTTCCGAGACCCACCGACACGTCACCCATCCACGAACTGACCGCGGCAAGCATAACTTAACCATCGATCGATCCATGCGGCTGTAATTATTTAGCCACGAGCCCCTCCTATTCTGCCTTTATCCTGTGTTGTAAGACAAAATCCAGTAATATTAATATTCATTCAACAGTACATCAGGAAGTGGGTCCGCCAGTGTCGGCAGTTACTATTCTGAAGAGAACTTAATAGACTTTAACGACGACTCGGACTCGGACGAGGAGTTGCAGCTGCCTACGGCCAATAGAAATACTAAAGAGACGGAGGAGAGCAAGAATAAGATGCCCCCAGTGCTACTCAAGACGAGGCCTAAGCACAGCTATTTGTTGCTTAGAGGTAATTATTTTGTGCACAAATTAAGCCCACGTAGACATATCGCGGCGGGATTTTGTCGCGCACTGAATTTTCAACTCTCGATGTTGAGCCGAGCGTTGAGAATCCAACTGAGCGCTACCCAGCGCGTCAAAAAACACATCGTTGGATTTTGAACTCTCGGCGTTAAGCAGTAGCGTTGGAAATCCAGTGCGCGAATAAAAATCGTCGCGGGTAAAACGTACCTGACGTACCTGGGCTAACTGCTACTGCCTGTTCCAATACTATGTTTGTGATGAAAGTGTAAACAAACCCAGTTCAAATTATGTTTTTATCCAATCACTTACTGAAAATTAGAAACACTTTCATCTGTACTTTAACCTTAACGCACCGCACCGCGGTTCGTGAGCTTATCCCGAGGCGAGGCGATTACGTTACGATTCCGACTAGTGTGCGTTGCAGTAGGGAGTTTCATACAAAGAATACGGAACGGGTCGGGTTGATACGGTGACGATCCCTTTCCGGCTTGATACGTGTGCTATGACCTTTAATTCTCTCTGAAACTTCACTTGCTTTTCCCTATACTCATATCATAATTATTGGCTCCTAAGATCTAATTTAAAAAGGGTAGCGGGATCGTCCGAAAGGGTTACCGCTACCCCGGAACATAAAGGGCTAAGGAAGGAACACGGGTGGGTTTTAGTCAGTAAGAGTCTGACACTCCCTTCCGCTCCACCCAGAGCGGGAGGAGTCATTAGATGATTTCCCATCCACAAAAAAAAAAAAAAGATCTAATTAAAAAAAAACCGGTATTAACTCTCTCATAAATATTTTTATTTCATTACAAATTTATGGCAAATAAACTACAAGTTTCGTACTCGAAACTGTCAACAGAAATAATAAACCGTGAGATGGGGCTGACATTTCCCTGCGGCAAGACCACGCGAGAGGATCTCATGTTCGAAAGAAGGTTCTACGGATCCCTGCACGCGATCTACAGAATGAAGAAGCTACACACACTCAATAAACACAGAGGCTGCGTCAACTCAATAAATTTTCATCCGGAAGGTAAACCTTTTATACAATTTGTAAATTAATTAATGCACAATACATTTTTTTTATTGCTATATTGGCCCGCTCTTGACCCCGATCACGCCTGATGGAAAGAGATAGATGAGGTCTATGATGGAACGAGCGTGCCCAGAAGAATTTTTAATATACGTAATTTTTTATCCCAAAAATAATTAAAACTACGTTAATTACAGTCACTTGACGTGTCTTGTTTCTTCAGGCGATGACGTGAGTGTATTATAAGGTTTGCGGAGGGTAGCGGGCCCAGGTCTGGGCCCCAATTCTGTATAGTAAATATTATTCCCCGCGTAATCTTACCACGTTCAACGTGGTATTTTGACAGTTCAAATCACGCCAACTTCTCGTTTATTTCGCGCTGTTTCGTTCATCGTTGCGCTAGTACTTTCCTTATCCTGTTAGCTTGCTGATTCAAGAAGACAAGATTCAATGCTACCACAGAATTTGCGCCAACCCACTATACAACGAAGGTGAGCACTAAGCAAGGGTTTTTGAAAATTCACCCTCTAATGTGGTTAAATAGGGAGGGGGGGGGGGGGGGTGAAAGTATGGAAGTGCGTCACTTTTGCCGATGGGATTTCCCATTCCATCTGGCACACTGCTTGTTCTGGAGAAATACTAAGGTTCGTCGAACGTCTTTGCGTCAATGCGACTTTAGTTTAGATACTATTATGACTTCAATGCTAGTGCAGCATTATTTGCATCAGAAGGCCTCGATATCAGCGTCCTATTCTAAGTCAAAGTCAAATCATTTATTTCAATTAGGCACACTAAAGGCACTTTTGAACGTCAAAAATTATAGTAAAACGAATTGATTCTAGTCGCCCATTCCAAAAGGTAGTTTTCGTATGGAGAAGAATGGGCAAGAAACTCCACCGTTACTCTTTTAAAATGTTTTACAAGTTCTGTATAGGTACATTAATTATATAATTATATGTGAAGACGATGCATCTAAAATATTGAACTATGCCTCGGAAAGCACGATAAGCCGTTGGTCCGGATTGTCATTCGTAGATCTTTGATAGTCGTTACAGGTAGTCAGAAGCACAAAAGTCTGACAACCAGTCTTACCAAGGGATGTCGTGTTACCCAGTAACTTGGGTTGTGGAGGTCACATAGGCAGTCGCTCCATGTAAAATGGTGGTATTCAGCTGTACCTGTATCCGATTAGACTGGAAGCCGACCCCAACATAGTTGGCAAAAGGCGAGCAGATTGATAAAACTATATTTTTCTCTTTTAGCACATCTATTCACGATTCATATATTTATAACATTTATTTATATTTATAGGAGCTTAAGCCCAGGTGGTTCTTGTTTTACGATGTTTTGATTTATTTTTTTCATCGATTTCATATTCATAGAATTGAAGTAATCGACAGAGAAGTTGGGTGCTATGATTCTTTTTATATCGCGCACGCCATTCACCTAATGTGGAGGTGTACGAAGGTTTTCGATATCGGAAAATGAGTTGTGGAACTCAAATGGAATTGGGCAGGACACCTGGCAAGGCGTAGTGATGACTGGCCGAGTAAGGCAGAGACCACAGATATAGATACACCTAGACAACGCAAGAGCAACTACTTCGCGTGCCAAAAATCGCACCAGCTTACATACAAAAATCGTATGCCGCTACTTTCGCGCTCAGTCCTGTGTACTGCTGGCTGGGTGAGCGAGAGCGCTGGCGCTAGGCCCCGGGGGTGGGGCGAGACGGGTGCCGCACGCTGCGGCGTCTGAATCAATTTGATGTTCCCATCACTAAATAGTGCTTGCGACGTCATAGTAGGTAGTAAAAAAATGGCACGCTTGGTTTTCATACAGATCGTAATACTTGCGTTATCTAGGTGTATCCATATCTGTGGCAGTGACCGATTGGCGTCTTAAGGACTGGATAACGAAAACGTGGATGAGGCTGGCACAGGGGCGTGAGGATTGGCATAACAAAAGAGAGGCTTATAATGTTTAGCGGTCGTAGTCGGGCTGTGGATGATGATGGAGGTGCACAGTTCAGCTACATTTTGCCCGTTATTTTTAAGTCCGATAGAGGGAGATATCCTATTGCCATTAAACTGGCACAAATTCGCAGTTTGCCATGAAGAAGTGCGGCAATCGGCAATGTCTTCGAATTTTTTAGAACAAAAATTCGAACACATTTGACATCTTTCAACCCACACTGGGCCCGCGTGATGGGTTAAAAATAACTTTAAACGGACTGTACAGACGCCAGCACATCAAGCTATCAGAACCTGTCAAATTTTCCCAATCAAGCTTGAACCTTAACTTTAGCGATAAAGTTGAAAATCTATTAAAGAAATTTGACAGATTGTAGTAGCTTGATGTGCTGGCGGCTGTACATAATGTGTTGAAGTCGTAAGTCGTACCTACATTACAGAGTTTGTTCGCAGGGCACCTCCTAGCATCGGGATCGGACGACACGAACGTAGTGGTGTGGGACTGGGCCCGCAACATAGCCATACAGACGATCAAGACGGGTCACAAGTCTAACGTGTTCCAGAGCAAGTTCCTATTCCTCAATGCTAAGAGCCAGTTGAATATCGTCACGTGTGCCCGAGATGGACAGGTGAGGAACTAATTAATAATAATGTCTTTTTAGGGTTCCGTACCCAAAGGGTAAAAACGGGACCCTATTACTAAGACTCCACTGTCCGTCTGTCTGTCACCAGGCTGTATCTCATGAACCGTGATAGCTAGACAGTTTAAATTTTCACAGATAAGGTATTTCTGTTGCCGCTTTAACAACAAATACAAAAAAAAACAGAATTAAATAAAAAAAATACGGGGGGGGGGGGGCTCCCATACAACAGACGTGATTTTTTTGGCGTTTTTTGCGCGATATTAATAACGGCAACAGGTAGACGCTTGAAATATTTATAGAATAGGTACTTAGTTGTATATTCACTTTTAAAATAAATAATTCAATTAAAATAAAATAAATTAAGGGGTGCTCCCATACAACACGGAACCCACGGAAAAAGGGGGGCTTCGTGTGCGAGTCGGACTCGCACACGAAGCCCCCCTTTTTTTCAGAACGAATCAAAGAATTATGGCTATGACTTTGCACGTCATTGTACGGCTCAAGAAATAAAAGATTTTCAATATTGTCTTGTATGAGAGCAACAAATGTTGCAAAATGTTAACAGGAGGTTATAATTGTGTGATACAATTTCTTATGGTGTTGGTCATCAGGGGGCTTATTAAATACGGGCCCGTAAAGTAGATGATCTGTAAAATCAGCTGTCAAATTCAATTTGTCTGACGGACAAAAGTATATCGGGAGAAGGGGCAACTGTTAAATCGTGTTGTAAAATACATGCCGGTTTCCTCACGATGGACGACTTTCACCGTTTTGAGAATCTGTCAGTGGCGAAGGGTGAATTTGTGACAGAGGTAGGCCGGAGCAAAAAAAAAAAATGCCAAAAGAAAATTTCAATGATGAATTGATTATAAAGTGGTTATGTTCTGAATTTTCGAAGGGAAGCCGGTGGGAATCGAGTTGTATGGTACCTTCGCCACTGGAATCAGCCGACCTATTCTGTAAAAAAACTCACCATGAAAAATTAGGTGAAGGGAACTTAGAGTGAGCTATCATTCCATCTGTTGCTAGGGATTGAAACCATTGACAGCTCACTTCACTTATGATTTCACGGTGAGATTTTTACAGAATAGCAGTACTGTTGATAGTCCCTAACCAATCTTTTTCCTCAATAGGTACGTCTCCTACAATGCCATCCAAGCGGTGGTTCCACAGTATCTCGACGAAGACTCGCCTCACACTCCCGTGCGGCGCACAAGCTACACGTGTGTGAATCAGAACCGCACGTCGTCATCTCCGCGGGAGAGGATGGGCTGGTGATGCAGTGCGACGTCAGAGCCGAGCATGCGTCTAGGTAATGTTGGTGTTAACACGTGCGGCACATAAGATACGTGTGTGCTTCAGAGCCACACCGTCATCTGCAAGAAAAGTAGCTGTGAGGTAAAAGATCTTGGGCCTGTGTGGGCTTGTGACTTAGTAATAACAGCTGCAAGGGTTGATTGATCAGGTTAAGCTACGCTTTCCGCGGTTGGTCCGTGGATCGGTGACCGTCTTTACATACCAAGTGCCCTCCGTGCCTCGGAAAATACACACACGTTAAGCCGTTGGCTCTTTCGGCTTTGATTCGATCTTTGAAAGTCGTTTTAGGTCGTTAGAAGCCCGAAACTCTAACATCCAGGGTTGTGGAGGTCAGATAGGCAGTCGCTCACACTCCATGTAAAATACTGGTATTCAGCTGCATCCGGTTTGACTGGAAGCCGAATCAACGTAGTTGTTAAATCGTACTGCAACCATGTAAATAGCAATGAAACAATGTAGTTTTGTATGATTCTTGTAATAATGTAATTATAGTTACACAAAAGCACATGCGTAAAAACGCGGTAAAAGCAAGAATGACAACGTCCGTTTTACGTCAGAGACAATTGACATAGATCACTAATTCGTTCTGTAACCATAGACTATAACAGTTCCTCCCTCACTTAGAAGCGACTGTTTCACCCCCCGGAACGTAAATCTGACGATATCACTTGGTTTACTAATTTACTAACATTATTAACTTAAAGATTGTAACATTAACATACAATATAATCATAACCCAAACTATATCTAGGTATTACAAATCAAGGCGAACTACTGGCTTCCTAACTCTTTGACTCCTACGCAAACCTTGTTCTGAGCATGAGTTGCCCGAACCGGTGTTCGCTTCGGCCTCAGAATTTGCAACAATATTTGGATCAAAGTCCGGTTGAGCAACCGTTGGCTCAGAGCCTGGTTGAGCAACCGTACTGTCCGTAGAGTCCGAACACGGCTCAGCTGGAGAAGAGTCTAAATTTGAATGACAGGCAGGAGTCAGACTGGAAATCGGTCGTTCGTTATTCCCCTTCTCCTCAGCGACGGGTGCATTCGTACTTTCCTCGGATATGGGTATATTACCGCCCACTTTACGTATCTGATCAATGTGTCGACGCCACAGCATGCCATTGTCAAGTTTAACCGAATAATGTAGCTTCCCGAAAACCTTATTAATCACCCCCAGCTTCCAATGACCCTCATTCGTATAGTTTCTAGCAACCACTCTATCCCCAGGTACTAATGTTCTCACACGCGCCACCTTCACCTCTCTCTCGAAAGGCTCTGTACTATTGTTTGGACAAATTGGATCCTTTCGGGGAAGCACTGCACTCTTGTTTGGACAAATTAATGAAAACCGCGAGTTAGGCTGGTAGGACAAAACCAGGTCACTTGGAGATCTGCCTGTAGCAGGGTGTGGTGTAATGCGATATTGAAAAAGAATTTGGTTTAACTTGGCTTCCAATGAACCTCCCAATGTGCTGAGACAGCGTAATTTATTCTTAAGGGTTTGAACATAGCGTTCTACTTGTCCATTTGTAGCCGGGTTGTACGGAGCTGACCGCCTGTGTGTGATTCCGCGCATTTTTAGAAACTCATTAAATTTAGGATTAACAAATTGTGTTCCATTATCACTAGTCAAAATATCTGGGTAACCGAAGGTTGTAAAAATTTTGTCTAATACTTCAATTGTAGAATCTGTGTCTATTCTATTTAAAATATGAATTTCAGGCCACTTTGAAAATGCGTCAATTAGTAATAGAAAATATACATTATGGAACCTGCCAGCAAAATCAATGTGCACTCGTTCGAATGGTTTCGACGGGTATTCCCAGGTATGTTTGGGCGCTACCGAAGGTGGTGAATTTAAATGTAAGGAGCATTCCGTGCAATTCTTTACTAATTCCCTAATGTCTTTGTCCATCCCAGGCCACCAACAGTAGCTCCTAGCTAAAGCCAACATCCTAGTAGCTCCGAAATGACATGAATGCAGGTCCTTTAATATCTTGCTTCTCAAGCATATAGGCACAACAACGCGGCTCCCTCTTATTAAGCAATCATTTTGCAAGGAAAACTCTATTTGGTCAATACCGAACCTGTCATTTGGAGGCACCATCTTCCCAGTTCGTAGCGCCCCCAACAATGGCTTAAGCGTAATGTCATGAAGTGTAGCAGCAGCAATGTCAGTGACCGTCACGGGCAGAACAGTAATCATACTGACTTGAACAACATCTGCTTCCTCGAGCGTTGTCGATGGCACTTCCTCCGCCATAGGCAACCGCGAGAAGACATCTGCATTTGCATTACTCTTCGTGTTTTTGTATTTAATATCGTACTGGAACCCTTGTAAAAAAATGGCATAGTGTTGCATGCGTGTAGCAGAAAAATGAGGTAAGGCTTTAGATGGTGAGAAAATTTGAACAAGCGGTTTATGGTCCGTGTAAAGGATAAATTTTCTCCCATATAGGTATTGAAAAAAACGTTTAACGCCAAACACAATTCCATAAGCCTCTTTATCAATCTGTGCCCATTTCCTTTGTGTAACATTTAAAGTCTGAGAAGCGTATTGAATCGGGCGTTCAGTACCATCCGGCATAATGTGTGAAAGTACAGCTCCCACCCCCGTAGAAGAAGCATCTGTAGCCAAAATTAAAGGTAAGCTTGGTGTGTAATGAGCGAGTACCGTGTCTGAAAGCATTTGCTTCTTTATCACCGATAGTGCATTTTCACAATCAGCAGACCAAACCCAATTAGTTTCCTTTCTTAACAGTTCATGCAATGGTTCTAATGTATCACTTAAATTTGGTAAAAACCTGCCATAGTAATTAACTAAACCTAAGAGGGCTTGCAGTTCTGAGATATTTTTAGGTTGAAGAGCACCAACTACAGCTCTTATTTTACTGTCTGATTTATGGATTCCATCTCTACTGATTTTGTACCCACAATATTCAATCATATTTTTCATAAACTCTGATTTCTCTAAATTAACTTTCAACCCAAATTCAGAAAGCCTAGCAAAAACTTGTTCCAGCCTATCAAGATGTTCCTCATCATTTGGAGCTGATATCCGGATATCATCAATAAAGCAATGTACCCCCGGTATTCCTTTTAGTATATTCTCAATCTTCCTTTGCCATTTTGCTGGAGCACAGTTAAGACCAAACATTAATCGTGTACATTTGTAAAGCCCTTTGTGGGTATTAAGTGTAAGTAAATGTTGATCTTCTTCTCTAACTTCCCAATTTAAGTAAGCATTTCGAAGGTCAATTTTAGAAAATTTGTCACCACCAGCCAAACCATTAAATAACTCTTCTGAAGTTGGTAAAGGATGTTCATCAACTAGTAAATTTTTATTTAAGGTTGTCTTGTAATCTCCACAAAGCCTAATTTTGCCATTCGCTTTCACTACTGGTACCACTGGAGTGGCATATTCACTATAATCAACTTTGATCAAAACCCCTTCCTTTACCAAATTATCAATTTCCATTTCAACTCTCTCCTTCAATGCAAAAGGCACTGGTCTAGCCCTATAGAAAATAGGTTTGGCATTTTCTTTCAAGTGCAATGCAACTGGGTCACCTTTAATTTTACCTACGCTTTTGTCATCAAACAATGTACAGTACTTTTTAAATAGTTTTTGCAAAGAATGGGCATGCGACACAATACCTGGAGATACTTGATTAATCTGTGCTATGCAATCCCTGAAGCCACAAAATGTGTTAAAATTATTGATCCATTCTCTTCCCAGGAGTGGGTGCTGGTTCCCCGATATGATGTATAACTTGACACTTCTACTCTCCTTTCCAATGGCAGCTGTTACGTTAGCGACACCTAAAACATTTAAAAATTGATTAGAATAAGTACACAGTTTAGTTTTTGTGGAAACCAATTCCTCATCACAAATTTTTCTATAGTCTTCCAGGTTCATTATGGACACTGCTGACCCACTGTCAAATTCCATTGACACTTCGAACCCATTGATTTTTACTTTTATCCAAAACTTGTTTGTATTTGCATTAATGTTGCAATTATTAACAAATACCACCTCCTCTGTATTATAATCCACTTGGCCTGTTACATCCACAGCATTTACTCTCTTTAATCGAAGGCACATCTTTCTAAGGTGTCCTGTTTTCTGGCAGAAATTACATTTAGTGTTCATCATAGTGCATTTGTTGGCATAATGGTTTCCACCACATCGGAAACACACAATGTTTGATGATGTTGCTGGCCTAGATTTATCCAACGACCCTGTGTTGTCATTAGTGCCTGGCTTTGTTTGTGGTGGTGGAGCAGATGAAGGTTTCTTTTTATTTATGTACACTGCCTGTACCTCTCTCTCAATTGTTTGTGTTCCCTCTGCTTGAGCACTTTCTATGCCTGTGGCAACCCTCACTGCTTGTTCTAATGTTAGCTTGCTTGACTCAAGAAGCCTGTCACGTATTTTTTGTGATCTGACACCACACACGAACTGATTTCTCAAGGCTGTATCTAGAAAAGTACCAAAGTTGCAGGTCGAGGCCATTTTCCTTAACGACGCTAAATATTCCTTAATCGATTCACCTTCTCTTTGGTGACGGTGATGATATTTAAAGTATTCCGCAATCTCCAACGGGTCTGGATCTAAGTGTTTAGTAAGGATTTCAACATTTTGACTATACGTATTTGTGCTTGGTTCCGCTGGCGAGACTAGGTCACATAAAGTCTCGTATAGATCCGCACCGATATAATGAAGAAGATAGGAGTTCTTATCTCCTTCCACCGTGATGTCGTAAATAGTTAAGGCACTTTCGAACCTCTGCACCCATCTTTTAAACTTGTTTTTATTATCATAAAATTCTATGAAATTAGGTGGCACTTTAGCCATGATTCACTGCAGAAACTTCACCAATTCTCGTCGCCACTGTTAAATCGTACTGCAACCATGTAAATAGCAATGAAACAATGTAGTTTTGTATGATTCTTGTAATAATGTAATTATAGTTACACAAAAAAACAACCGACTTCCAAAAAAAAACTACAAAGTGAAAAATAACTTTAATTTCGGAAGTCGGTGTCAAAAAAACGAAAATGTGGAACCAACGACACCGACTTCCGAAATTAAAGTTATTTTTCACTTTGTAGTTTTTTTTTGGAAGTCGGTTGTTTTTTTTGTAAAAAAGTTTTTATTTTTCGCTTTTTAGTTGTACCTACCCCATAATACAAATTCATATAACACTACTTGCTATGTGAATATTAGTGACAGGAAAATCAAAAGGAAGGTGCTGATAATCCTGGCTGCAGCATCAGGCCAAACTTATGTCAACATTGCATTGAACTTAAAATTTAGTCCTGTATAAAAGGAGCCCAAACACGACTACGGTGCTGTAATTTCAAGGTTTGTACTTTTTCTGATGCTCCTGGCTTCAGCATCAGGTCTCGATGTTCCTCATTAACAGTACGTTTATCCACACATCGAGCCCTTTTCAATGAGCCTAAACACGATATATCTGCTGTTAGTTGTCGAGGAGTTAGGTACTCTGCAGACTATCCTGACTGCAGCATCAGGTCATGACTTGATGATCATGAGACCAAATGTGGCAAATACCCTATCAAACATCAAAACAATTTACTAAAACAGCCCTTGCCTGTTCGAGTAACTTCTTACTGTTAAGGAGTTGTACCTTCCATCATCAGCCCAGCTACCTGAGATGGTGACAACCATACGCAAATACACAATATACTTCATAAAATATGCGAAAAACAATAAGTGAGCCTATAAAATTTGAGGGTTGCCCTCGATTTCTCTAAGATCCCATCATCAGATCCTAACTTGGTGACAATGGGACCACCTCAGAGCTATCTACTTTCGAACAAAAAAAGAATTTTGAAAATCCGTCGACAACTGGCGGAGTATTCGATGAACAAACATACAAAAAAAAAAAAAAAAAAAAAAAAAAAAAAAAAAAAAAAAAAAAACATACAAACAGCCGAACATAGTACCTCCTCCTTTTTGTAAAGTCGGTAAAAAGCACATGCGTAAAAACGCGGTAAAAGCAAGAATGACAACGTCCGTTTTACGTCAGAGACAATTGACATAGATCACTAATTCGTTCTGTAACCATAGACTATAACAGTAGTTAGGAAAAGGCTAGGCAGATAATGAGGTAAAAGATGTTCCTTTGGGCAAGACCTATGTCAGAACAGTGTAAATCAATAAAATATAAACCGTGAACATGATTGTGACTTCGACAGAAAGCTATTAGATCTGTTCGCGAAACCATTACTTTTGCCACAACTGCAAGTTGTACTAACCTTGGCAGCACCGCATCCATCAACGGTCTAATGGGAATTGAACCGTCTAATGGCTATTGGTTCGTGTAGCGATTTTATTATAGATTCTATAAAAATAATAAAATCGCTACACGAACCTCGGATAGCATCATATCTTCTCTAACCTTTTGGAGTCACGAGTAGCAGCACAAATATGTACCATCGAAAAAGCACCAAAACTATCTGAGGAGACGTGCGACGCCAAAATATAGGATGCTGCATCGGTTTCAAAAAGATGTGTCACCTCTTAGTATGCAATTATATAAATACATGTCTTGCGTTATAAATATCTGCCTACTTATTTAAATTCAGAATAATGTGATACCTCGTTGAGATCAAATATATTATTATCTGGCATCACTTTGGCACTATAAAGACCTAACAGTATAATGTTTCGAGTTTTCTTCTGTATCGTATCTTTTGTGAGAGCAGTGGTGGCCCAGTGGTAAAGGCCGCGACTTACGAGTTGTAGGTCGTAGGTTCGAACCCAGGCAGGCGCTTTACTTTGTGTAAATTATTTCATCACCACTGCTCTCAAAACGGTGAAGGAAAACATCGTGAGGAAACCGACATGTCCTAGAACCAAAAATTCGAAGACACGTGACATCTACCAACCCGCACTGGGCCCGCGTGGTGGATTACGGCCCACTCCCTCTCACAGAGAGGAGGCCTGTGTCCCAGCAGTGGGAACATTATAGGCTGATTATGATGTATCTTTTATACCACATTTAATGCAAATAATGAATGACTGTGATTTCGACCATTTCCAGATTGTTCCAAGTAAAACACGGCAGCGTGCTCGTCCCTCTGTACAGCGTGAGCGGTAACCCGCGGGAGTCCAGCGAGCTCGTAGTGGCCGGCCGCGACAAGTTCGTGCGCCTGTACGACCGCCGCAAGTCCACCAAGCCGCTCGCTATGTTCTGTCCTACGGCCTTACTCGACGAACCCGTAAGATATAGATTGATATTAAGGTATATTGGTATTTTATGACATTTTGTCGTAATCAGTAGCAATTGGCAGGTTATCTTAGCCGTAGAACTGACAAATTGGAACCGTGCACCTAGCTACTGATGTTTTATAAGTTCCCATTTGACATAAGGCTGGGGATTTTGCATGTTCGGTATTAGGTATGATGGGTACCAAGCCGATGATCTACCTGATGTTTAGTGACAGATGTCAATATGATTTACATCGCAAATGCCATCCTAGAGACGTCTGAAATGTCTCATGACACTAATGAAACACTGGCATCCATTCCCTTCAAACCGTAACACAATAACTATATTGGCGGCGGAAATAACGGGTGTCAAAATATCTTCCCTCAACGAAACCGAGTATTATGTATAGTAAACAGCGAATTTTCACCCTAAAAATAAAATTCGGTTCCCAGTAATTATTTTTGCACCAAGTTAATTAGTCTGATGTACAGTCACCTTCACGATGTGGGTACCCCCCTAACCTTGAAAGCACCTAGCAACTGGGGTACCCAATTGATGCAGCCCACTGTACACTGTACAGAACGCGTAGGTGACAGTTTCGTGATGTGTCTTTTTACACCCTGTGTGGCTGTGTCTATGGAGGTAGTACTGCCCCGGACGAGCCTTCAGGCGCATCTCCCGCGCCACACTCCAGTGCGCATGCGCCGCGCCTCGCGCGTGATGTCTACGTACTAATTCAATAAAAACACGTTCTCGCGCGGTGTTTGGCTCCATTACCCGCGCCCTGTTGCGTAGCGTGTTGCATAGAGGTTAAAAAGCTTACGATGTTTTTTTTTTTTCATACATTGTATCGTACAATACGGCCGATGAATCACGGCCGGTCCGAACGCTGCGCAATAACTTATTTAGGAACCATATGGTGACATGAGGCGAGTGGGAGTGAGACAACATGCTCGAACCTTCGGAGAGCCTATGTTCAGACCGGCCATGATTCATCGGCCGTATTGTACTCAAAAGTCCTCGCTGTTATTTCAGGGCAACGTAAAGAACTTGAAGAAACCGCGCCAGTCCATGATGCATCTCACTTGTGCAGTTTATAATCACGACGGCACGGAGATACTCGGGTCGTACAACGATGAGGATATCTACCTGTTTGATGTGAAGAATGATGCCTATGACAAGTAAGTTTATAAGCTGTATGTAGCCATCTGACCCTGTGGTAACGACCGCGAGTTACGACTTTAGATCGTGGGTTCGAATCCAAGCAGGCACTTTACTTTGTGTAAATTATTTCATCACCACTGCGCTCAAAACGGTGAAGGAAAACATCGTGAGGGAAATCAGCATGTCTTAGAATGTGAAATTCGAAGAAACCGTACTGCGCCCACGTGGCAAATTACGGGCCACTCCCTCTGCGAGAGGAGGCCGGCGTGCCCGCCGCGCGCGCCGGCAGTGAGCAGCTCGCACCGGCGCGTGCGCAGCAGTGCCGGCACTGCTCGGTGGACTCTACACACCCGACCAACCTAACCCAATACTCAACCCAAACCGAACCACTAAACCCGCTACCCAATTCCTACACAATATCGTTTTTAAAAATACCTTTTAATTTTTCAGGGACGCGTCAAGTGAAATAGACGGCTACACACACCGGTACAGCGGCCATCGCAACAGCGCGACATTCAAAGGCGTTGCGTTCTTCGGGCCGAAGAGCGAGTTCGTAGTATCGGGGTCGGATTGTTCCTACATTTATATGTGGGACAAGAAGACGGAGGCTATAGTGCAATGGCTACAAGGAGATATGAATGGCGTTGTAAGTAGTGGAAAGATTTATCTTAAGGGGATGCGCAAAGGTAGCCCGCGAAATTCAAATTTGCTTAGGTTTTTTGCAATTTACAGGTCAGGTTCAGACTAGGTTCAGTGTCAGGTTGTGTGTTAAACACACTGTGTTTATTAAAATATGATTCGCGACTGTAACAAATATGGCTTTACAGAATTATAATCATTAAAATCAGTGATGCAACTCCTAAGTTAGAATTGGCGTCAATTGTCATGATTTCATGAAATAGTCATTCAATAAATACGAACTTGTTGTGTTGATGATTTTTATGATTATAATTCTAGTAAATAAATATTTTTTACGATCGGAAATCATATTTAGATCAACATACTACCTGACACTGACCTGTAAATTGCAAAAAACGTAAGAAATTTTGATTTTCGCGGGCAATCCTGACCCTTTTGCCTTAAACATCTGTATTCCCCGAATGAGTAGCCAGAGGTATAATGCCCAGGTTACATGAGGCTCTTTTTTCAAGCTAGGATAGCAAGATAGTGCTAGTAAATCTGGCTTTGTATATGTCGCAGCCAACTAGTCCTAGCCTTTTAACTAAACGGCGGCCGTTCAACTAACGGCCTGAATGATATTCAATATTATAGTTTAGGTTGGAACGGAAAATGGTATCGTATTACCCAGTAACTGGGTTGTGGAGGTCAGATCGGCAGTCGTTCAATGTAAAATACTGGTATTCAGCTGCATCCGGTTAGACTGGAAGCCGACTCTAACATAGTTGAGAAAAGGCTAGGCAGATGATGAGGTTGGAACGGTAACCCATCACGCGAGAGCCGAATTGGTCGCAGTAACTAAGCCAGGGCATCCCGACCAAATGGGTTAGGTTAGAAGTGTGATCAACCGCGTGCGAGCCGAGAGAGCGAAGCGAGGCGAGCACTGCTTCCAAAGGCCAGGCGGTTAACTAAACGGCTAATTTAACCAGTTGGCTGCGACAAATACATAACTATCCTCATACACACGAAGACAGACTAACTAGCTTGTTAAGTTACTGGCACTGTCTTGCTATCTACGGTACAGGTATACGGGGTGGCAACTACATCGACACGCAAACTGAAAGCATTACCACATAATTCTAGTCCCTGTAGCGTAGAATTTTTGTCAGCTATCAAAAAAAAAAAACTGCCTTTTCATAGAAAAGTGCCATGCATTTTCGTCGATGTTTTTTCTATTACAATAAAATTAAGAATATTATGCACACAAACATTATTGAAAAAAGTGGTGAAACATACAAGAAACCTTTTTAATATACTTAGATGGATGTGTTACTAATTCCCTATAGCCGCTCCGATGCCCCGAAATCTCTTGAAGATCAACAATAGAAAAAGTAATTGTGTCTCATTCATTAGTGAAGTTTGAGCTCATAATGAGTGAATGCGGAACAATGTACCATGGACAGAGTTCGTTTACACTTTCATCCGATACTTTTAGAACAAACTAAGTCCCGTTAGTTTACAAGTGTTTCCTCATACGTGTTATTATGGTTCCAGGTCAATTGTATAGAGCCTCACCCGCGGTCTCCAGTACTGGCTACCAGCGGCCTGGACAAAGATATCAAGATCTGGATTCCTAAGGCTCAAAGCGATCCCAACTACGACGGTTTAGAAAGGGTGAGAAAACATTTTATTTACAAATAGCTTTAGACAACCGTGACTTTTCAAAAATTACTGAGATCGTAAGAACACAAGTACCTGCTTTAAAACAAAATTTGTTTTCTGGTACTTTATACACACGACCACACATCAAGCTATTCAATTTTAGCTGACCTCGCAGTGTGTAGGCTTTTCGTTCAATGACGAGTCAGCTTATATTGGAAATGTATAGCTTGATAATTATGTCGCTGTGCCGTATTTTATGACTGCACCGTAAAATGCGTCATACAATACGTTACTATCCGACTAATAATACAAGTGCATATAATAAAACTTTAGGAGAATAGTCTTAAAAATACTTTTAAGTAACATCTACGCGAATTTGTATTTTTTGAAAATTAATCTCCTAAATGGAAAACGAAATTATTCCGGGTTTATTACAGATTGGTGAAATGTAACACACGTTGAAACAAATTCGCCTAGTAATGCAACACTCCGGTGATACATTTCATGTTGCATCCTTTACGTAAAGGACGGCACATTTGTGGTTATCCCGTTTTATCCTGTAGAAATAATACCTTGGATAGATTATTCAACAGTATATTACTAACAGTATAATATTATATATTTTATCCAAAAGATAATAACAAAAATAAGCGTTTAAGCCTGAAATTATGAGAGGAAAAAGAAACCATTGCGCACCAAGCGTAGGAAAACAGAATTACGAAACTTTTTAAACTTATGGTCGGCTACATTGTGTTCACATTCTTCCAACATATCCACTCCAAAGTGGATACACGGAAACTTAATTTCCGAGAATCCAGCCTAGGCCTAGTTGGATAAACGGAATTTATAGGCTTAGGATGGATTCTCGGATATGCGTTTCTGCGTACACATCTTAGGGTGGATTAACAGAATAAAACCACATTTGTGTTCAATTTCATGTTACGTTTCACCCATCTGTACCGAATCGGCATTAGATTAAAAGTCGTACCCTCAGCGCCACCTAGTAGTCGTGTAGAGAACCTCTATCGATAGATAGGTGAGCGGCATCAGGACTTATCGTTATCAGTAAATTCTAGACAACTGCATCAAGATTATATACGTGAGTGCTTTATATTATGAATTTCAGCTCGTTATCATTGAACAACAATCGTAAGAGTTAACTATAAGATAAGATACAACGTTGCTCCTGATAAATGTTATCTAGCGAATTGAAGTGACTTGTCATTGTGTTTGCGGTTTTGTTATCTGAACCACTTTATACATTCTTGGGTTGTATTTTGCACACTGTATTAGAAATGTATATACGCAGTTTTAGTTGATAATAATAGAAAGAAGAAGAAAGAAAGAAAATACGTTTATTTGCGGTGAACATGACGCAAAAATACACATGACACAAAGTAAAAAATAAAATAAAAAGAAGATAAGGGTAACAAGCGTCACATCCACGCAAAACGGCTATCGCTCAGCATTATGCTGCGACCCTATGCAAGACAGAGCCCCAGCGCTGGTTTTCAGCGACAGCCGGCGCTGACGTGATGACGTCGTCCAATGCAGCCCACAATTATTACACACTAGGCCGGTGTAATCAGTTTTATTCGCTTGTGGTATGATAAAAAGCACATTGTCTGCTTTTACGAAATGGTGTAATTCAATTCAATTCAATCCTCGTTATTGCGCTATAGATATTAATAATAGAAATATGAAAATGTGCAATCGGCGGCAGGGACAACACTCGTGTTCTTGCCTTTGCACAGTGGTTTGCATTGCTTTTCAGAATAGGTAGGCAGGCACTAGGTCGCCTGGTCTAGTCTAGGCAGACAGACACGGTCACTAACCAGAAACAGAACAAAAGTATCTATTTTGAATGTTCAAATTATTTATAAATAAATAAATAAAATCGTTTATTTCGACCAACACAGGATCATAGGCACAAAAATTAAAAAATGAAATAAAAACATACAATATTAAAAAGACCATGAACATATTACATCTTCGATTGCCCAGTAAGTGAACCATGCAGCAATGGTTCAGGTACTGGCAATCGAGCCTCTGCGTGAATGAACTATGTGCCTTCTAAGAACTTTAAAAGCAATAAAAAAGTCTTTATCGGTCGGACGAGAGGAAACTATTTTGCACACACTAAAATGTAATTGACAGTCTTATGGTGATTTTTTGAGGTAGGCACTGCGGCATTCTATTCAGGAAACTTACAGCTAATATGAACAGTGTTCTTACACAACATTCATATGAAGGCCATTTACAAGTATCCACTGATAAACACTTAAATCAAAAAGACAACACAAAATACCTATAACATAAATTAGGAAAGAAAATAACACGATCGACTAATAGAAACTATAAATCATTTGGACGCAACCAATTACTTTTCCGTAATAAAGCTAAAGTTGCCTTCGCACTCTTATTCAAGCTATTTTCACAATAAATACTTTCGCAACTTTTAAAAAAGATTCTACTACTTTAATCTTCCTTGTAATCCTTTTCGTAATGTATATGAATATCCTATGTACCGTGTTTCTTACAAATGCTTTTATTTAGTGTCAGGAGAACACCACCTTTAAGCGGGTTGCAGACCATGAGCTAAACTAAGCTAGTCTAGCTTAGCTCGCATAGCTGAGATAATTTTTCATACTTCTGTTCATAGTTTGCGGTCTGTACACAACTATGAAAAACTACATCAGCTATGCGAGTTAAACTAGACTAATTTAGCTTAGCTCTTGGTCTGCAACCCGCCTTAGAAAATCATGGCATTTAAGATATCGTTTCCGATTCACAGCAGATTCCTAAAGTTAATCTAAAAACACCAAATAACTAACACACAACTTTTAACATTCCAGGTAGTACGAGAAAACAGCGTGTCACAGCTAAGAAGTCCTTTATTCAACGATTTTTTACCTACACTATATAGTGCATGGCGGGGGGAGAATCGACTGTTCACAGACGACGACGACGTGCCCCCTCTGGGGGGAAACATCGAATTCGATGGCAATGTGTGCACGACTTTCTAGCTGGACAAATCCCTTCGTTGGGACTAGATTTAAACGCAGCTTAACGTTGATTTGAGTTTGTTTTGTTGTTATTGTTTTGTTAAATTGGTTGGTTAGTGATATAAGTGTTAGCTTAGTGAACTTTGAAGGGGGAGCGCTTCAACATATACAGCGGCTGTATTACAAAGTATTGATGTCATCATGGTTCCAGTGCGAAAAGAGGATGGTGCTACCGGTCATGTATATCTCCGTCTCTCTCTTAAACTGGAATTATGATGGCATTAAACCGTCATATTACGGCACCAGGATTATTTATAAACGTTACTTAAAGATAAGTGATGGTAAACGTCTGTTTAACCATACATTTGTTGATATTTAAACGTCTCTTAACTTAAGGAACGTTTATAAAATAATACATCCCACAATTTTTGATGCCTAGTGAATTTGCAAGAAATGTTGGATTGTGCATTTCATACATAGAGTTATTGGGATTACCCTAAATGGGTATGCTTTTGTATATCTAAATTAATGTTACATGTTTGCGCCGAAGTCAAATAAATTTAAATAAGGGCGATGATGCACGAACTTTTCAATCGGTCGAATATGGTAGTCAATCAGTGATTATTACTTGTTTCTTATGAATATGCATCTCTGCCTAACCCTTCAAGAATTACAGGCGTGATGTTAATTGTGTTATAACGTTACAAACGCTATAGTTATTCGCATTTAACATCTGTCGGTCCAGTTGAGCGAAAATAGACATATTGAAAGTTCTAAGAAACGCGGAAGGGACGCGGTGAGAGAGAGGGTTTTTGAATTTCAGGCAACTGAATTACAAACACAGATTTATATGTAATTAAATGTAATTAATCGTAATTATTATACATGTTGAAATTGAAATCATTCGCATCAATCCAGGGGTTGAAAGTACTCATGAGGACAAACAACTTCCACTATGGGAAGAAATCTGTAATGTTAAACAAATCTGCTGTTTTATGCAAATCGGCAGTGGTGGCCCAGTGGCAACACCCGCGACTTACGCGTTGTAGGTCGCAGGTTCGAACTCTTTATTACGTCACCACTGCTCTCAAAATGGTGAAGGAAAACATCGTGAGGAAACCGACATGTCCTAGAAAAAAATTCGAAGACATGTGACATTACCAACACGCACCGGGCCCGCGTGGTGGGTTACGGCCCACTCCCTCTCACAGAGAGGAGGCCTGTGTCCCAGCAGTGGGAACGTTATTATGTATGTATGCAAATCAGAAATTAGTTGCCTAAAACAAGATGAATGAAACAGGTTTGTTGACCATTTCAGAGTTGTTCTCATCCCCTGGAAGATGGAATGAGGTCAAAGTCAGGGCGCGTTCCCACTTTGTCGTGACGACAGATAATCGTGTAGTTTTAAGTGTCGTGGCTTATGTGTTTAAATGGAGGCGACAATAAGTCGTGTCGTTCTATATGTGAACACCTCCATTTAAACACATAAGCCACGACACTTAAAACTACACGATTATCTGTCGTCACGACAAAGTGGGAACGCGGCCTCAGTCGGTATAATCCCTCGTGTTTTTAGCCAGGACTGCTAATCATTATTTATTTAAGTTTTATTGGTTTTGTAAATTACAAGTAAAGGAGTAACCAGACTTGATATGCATTTAGAAAAAAGGCATGTTTATGAAGCCACGTCCTGTATTACAAGTCAGTTCCCGCCTTTAAGTTTTTATTGGTTATGTAAAATATGAATGATACATGCTGCATTTAAATCTAGACTTAACAAACTATTTAACTAGGAGTTAATGTTTTTGTCTTCTAACAACTTTTTCATTCACGATTTAGTTTAAATATTGTAAATGTAATGCCAAACATACACGTCATGTTAATATTAGTTGTTTTTATGTAGTTGAAGGACGCTTGTGGTTTTTGCAATATAAATGGGATAGATAAAAAGTTATTTTTATATAATCTGTTATCTTTAATATAAAATGGCTGCCGACTCATAGCTGTATCCGGGTTTAGTACTCTGACCGTTTTTCTATAATTAACACATTTGTGACTAATAACTCGAGAGCCTACAGATATTAATTTTAAGCCCCCCGATCTTTGTGCGCACATGAAGTAAATAATCTTAGCGTGACAAGATTCTAAAAACGTTAAATCGGACCAAATTAGCAAGTATTATGAATTTCGCTCCAAAACTAAAAGATTGCCAGTAACAATATTTCAAAAGCTGGCAACAAAATCGTCGCTGTGAATGATTGAATAAAGGTCATGTGTAATCTCCGCACGTATTACGGTACGCCTCGCTGACGCAACTCTGACTGCCGTTGTTAGTCATGATGTATTTAAAATATCTATTTACAAATGACCTGTACTATGTACTAGATTAAGTCGGTGCGCGTGTCTGCTAGCTTTCCGCTACAGGCACTGCGTTGCGTATTTGCCTGTACAATACCAAGACTAATTTTTAAACAATCCTTTTCTACTTATTGATGTCGTACAGAATACATACACGTATCGTTTGCTATATTTAGATAAATATATTTATAGATTGCATATTTATATAATGTAAGTTCATATCAATTAAAAGTCAAGATATATTTTTAAATAACGTTTTTTTCATAAAACTAACGGTACATTATTGAAAGCAACGAGAATAATTGCATTTGAACGCAAAGTGAAACATTATTCATTAGGAAGGTCTTATTGAACAAAGCTTAATTTTAAGGAAAAACAGTACATGTTTCCTAGTGGCGCGAGTCCAATTTTAACCATTTTATAGGCTGTGTTTCGCTAGAAATAATAAAAAATGTCGAAATACACTTATATGCGTAATATTAATGTAGATACATTTTCAGAAAGGGATAACTGTTTAAAGTCTCTACAATTAAGTACAAAAACCACAAGAGTCCCATAGTTTGATAGTTCTAAAATTGTAAACGGTAAAACAATTTAATATTATATAAATAATATGTATATGCCTGTGATATACTGATTTGATGGATATTTTGATTCATAAATTAGAAAAAACTTTGTTTATAATTAGTTTGATTGAAAAAATCTAAGTTAGTGGACGTAATGCATAGTTTATTAATTTGAACTTCACATTTTATGTGAACGTATCCGAAAAATGTCTCTCCATTGTAAGTGTACGCAAAACTGTTTTTTTAACACCTATTTAATTAAGTATCTATGATATAAGGGATGTTCTAGAATTATCCGGAGTTTCCAAATACAATATGGCCGAAAAGTACGCTAGGGCCTGTATCCGATTTTGCCTTCCTATAATATATTCTACTTATATTGTTTTGTAGGAAAGTCTAGACATTTGCATACGCAACAGAATTCCCGCTTTTCTATATTTGCCCTGTAATCAAATTCTAGTGTAACTTCTCATCTCTTTAGGGTAGACAGCAGGACAGTTTAGTGATTAAAGTATTGGAGTTCATAGTTTGTAACAGGGTAATTCCCGGTCTTTATAAATTATAAATCAGGTGTATCATCGTGCTTCGTGCTAGAGATAAGTGAGAAAATAATTCATAATAAAGTTGTGGAAATAATGCACTCTGCAAAGAGCCGGCGGTCGATAAGAACAGGAAAAACTGGAGCCTCATTTGGAAGGCAGCTAGATAAAAATAACTATATTTAATTTAAAATCATGAACTAGCAAAGGGCACGACATCATCTTCACCTGCATAATTAATAAAAATAACACCATTCATGTCCCTCTTGTTTTATTATTGTAATTATAACACTATTTCAATATCTATTTTAGACGTCACGCATTGCATTTTGCCTTTGGGCATTACAAATTGCATTGTCGAATAGATTTATATAAAACAACCTGTTCGAGTTAGACAAAAGTTAATGTTTGTTTACAAAACGAATTGGGTTACAAATCAATGTAAATAACAATTTCACTGTCAAAACTTAAATATTTAAACGTCTAAAATAAATATTTTTACGGGATTCATAAAGAATTCCTTTTTTTCTTTACTACGTTTGCCACCGCTCATCTAGGTCATACGATTATATTTTAGTTAGAGTGTATTTTATTTATCGTTTACTATCGCCTCCCAATGTGTGTGGAGTAAAAAATGTAAGGTTAGTCCCAATGTGTAAATAAATGATGATTTTAAATACGTTTTCTCTTTATTTTTCAATAATTGGCATCGGAGTAGTACGCGCCGAAATGAATTACCTATGCTTTTGTGATAAATAAGCAATTATTTTATATATATTTTAGCAATAAAATTATTAGGATCAGCGTGCTGTGCTCGCGCTGCTGCTGCGGCTGTGCAAAACCTCAAGTGGCGAAAATATAATAACCTTATCGGAAATTATATTTTCGAGCCGTTTGGGGTTGAAACCCTCGGGCCGTGGGGTCATGATCTTTTTAAGGAAATTTCAAAACGGCTGATGGACACTTTCCATTGCCATACAACAACGTGGTAATGCCGCCAGTCTCTTGGGCACATTACCAGTCTACAGCGATGCGGATGAATGTTTCGACGCTATATTTCAGTTTGTGTATAGTTTTAGTTAAGTTAGGTTTTAATTTTTATGTTATTTTTATTAATTAATTAGTTATAATTAGCTTACTTATTATTTTAATTTACAACAATAAATTTAAAACATTATTTCCGTAAATGACGGTTTATGGAAATAATGTAGTGAAAAAACACTGTAGTGTCGTGATAACTTTTCAATATGGCGGCAAATACAAAGCAACAAAGCTTCAACAGGAAACTTATTATGAAACAAAGTAGGGGTTCAAAACAGGGCTCAAGGGGGTTCGAAATATGGTGTTAATTAATTTTAAAGTTTTAATTCAATTCGTTTGTCTTCAGTTTGAAATCATGCTAGTTTAGGGAGGAAATGATAAAATCAATAAAGTCGTCATAATATCACGCATCGTGCTATTGCCGAAGGTAATGTCTGTGTTTTCTTTCATAATCGATTAAAAGTTTTAGTCAATGTGACGCATTTTAACAATCGCTGATTTTTACGATTTTTGCTGAGAAAACAAATTCAACTCCGAGCAACACAATTATTATTTTATAACAATTAACTTTTTATTTTCCCGCTTTTCTATCATTGATTGCAGCGCTTAGTTGTGTCAAAATTTGGAACTAACTGAAGCCGACGCGATCTTATTTTTGACCATTTCTCCGAATCAAAACCTTTAGGACCAAAATCAAATTTGAAAACAAGATTAAAATTAGTTTTAACATCGATTTAACTACTTACTTGGCAGCTGAATGGTAAAATAACGAAAATATAATTCAACATTTTTACCCACATGCTAGTCATAGCTTGTTAATGGCGGACAATTTGAACCAATCAGCGTCGAGGCGTGCAGAAGCCCGCGCCATCTTCGTTTTCAAACTCATCTGGCCGCTCGCTCACTCGCTCAGTCAGTCGCGCGTCGGATCCGGGCAGCCGTACAACTTAACTTACTAATTCTAGTAATTAACACCAAAATCAGAACAATCATGAGCACCAATGAAAATAACAGTGAAGTGGCCGTCGACAAGGTCGGCGATGAGAAGAAGGGTGACGCCAAAAGTGACCTAAAAGGAGCCAAAAGGGCAGCAGAGGTGAGTGCACATGTCAAACAAATGTATTCGTTATAATCGCTCGCCATTTTATTGAACGCTATTATAAAGGCTGCATTACACTAATTTTCTTTATGTAGAGTGCCTTCGTAGATCAATCCACGTGGTAAATAAAGACCTATGTGTGTAGGCACCGAAACGATGCTGACTCTTACCGGCGTATTTTTGGATGTCATTTCTGTCGAGTTATGCATTTTAGCGTGTGTGGGGAAATCGATGAGCCAATAACATGATGCCCTCTGAAGAAACAAACATATATTTTTTACCATAGGCGTGAAACATTCGCGGGGCACAAATTTTTTAGCTTTTGTTTACTCGTTTTCAATACGGAGGCATGACCTTGGCGGAAAAAAAAACATGGCGCGGGAACGTACGCTGTCCTCATTCATGTGGTTATTATAGAAAATGTGTCGATATCGATGTCGTAAGGCCAAGCCGTAGTTTGCTATCGATTATAAAGCGTGAAAATAGTTATTTTAGACTTTCTCAGGGCTTGCGTTCATCGTAGCGTGACGCTAGATGGATGGGTAACATGGCCGGCGTGAATGTCAGTGTTTGAGTCGGATGGACTGTCACAACCGCCGCGCAAATGTACACCTCGCGTTAACAACTCGGAATATATTCTTATTATTATCCAATGCAATATTCAAGTTTGCCATGACTCAGTCACGCTTATGCCGTTTTCACAATTGTTATTTTATTTCGGCGCTTACTCTGAAAAGTAGTCAATGACCCGGCAGTATTTGCATGTAGGTGTATATAATGTAGTATGTATCCTTTGTTCTAGTAGCACTTGTTCATAGCACGCAGTCATGTGAACATTCATCCACTGCACAAATTGAGCGGGAATCTTGCATATTCTATAATTTTGCTAAAAATGGGAATGTTTTATATCTTCCGTCCTGTTCACTCTTATATATCGTACGTGCACGAGGACGCATGGCGTTTACGGCTTGATTCAGACTAGCGTTTGTGTAGGTTAGCTTATGTCGTAATTAAAACCATCTAACTAAAACGTGTATGTTAATGAACGACGCTACGAGGTTCTGTGTCATTTTTATTTTGACGGTTTTTAGTTGTTTCTTGTGTATACGGCGTCGCTCTGCGAACGGTTAGGTAGGTATGCGCGGTGACCGCGTTCCGCTCAACTTTGCCACGGGAAAAAGGGCCGTATGACGCCGGCCCCGCTCGACGTCGCTCTTTCCCCCACACAACAACTAATGACCCACGCTTCTTTATCGTTACGAATCTTTGTCACCTGCGTCTCATTATTATGCAGGTAACTTGCATCGTTTTCCCACAAAATCATACATAAACAGATCTCTCGGTGCATTCAAAATTGAAATAATATTGGCTAATGGCCAGTTATTACTTGTTCGATCTTGAGTACGTCAAGGCGCACCGCATACTGTCATATACGGTATGTAAACAATTAAAAATACGGGTTCCCGCCAATAATTTGTTACGTTTTTAGGAGAAAACGACAGAAGCGAAAAAGGCGCGAAAGGAGGAGAATGGCGGAGGCGGTGAAGATGAGCCTCACAGTGAAGAGGAGGACTTAGAAGGAGAGGGCGAGGGCGAAGAAGATGACGACGAAGAAGTGGAAGGAGAGGACGATGACGAAATCATCGGAGAGGGAGAGGACGACGATCTCGACGGCGAGGGTGAGTAAAGCCTGCCCATTTATCTCATTCGTAAGCGAATGCGTGATTATCACTACAATTTCTCTTCTAGGGTCGCATTATGTTTAAGCGTGTAATCATAAGCTAAACATTACACGTGCATAAACATACACGAGCCAGTGAGGTTATCAATTACCTATGCAATCGTCTTTAAATTCAGTTTAGAGATAGACGCGATTAACGAAATGGATATCGTTAAGCGAAAAATGCCGAATTCAGTAAAATTGAGAATGTTTTCCCTAGTTAATTAAAAAGTATGTTATTATTACACAAGCCAAATGACAGCTTCGAATATAAACTAAATCGAGTCTGTCTAGGTGTTGTCAAGTGCATATAAAGCTGTGTTCGACAGTGTTGTGGCGCGTGCGTGCGACACTAATATCACGTGTTGGTTGTTACAGACGACGAGGTGGAAGAGGAGCTGCTAGGCGAGGAGGAGGAGGAAGATGCGTAATACGCCTCGTGCCTCTTTATGGACAATGTCACAGTGATGTGTTAGTGCTCGTGACGCCCCGGACTGGCGCGGCCTCGCCTCGCCTCAACTGTCCACACACAGCGACAGCCCCAACTACAGGACACTAACAACAGTTGGGAACACGCGGGGCCGACAACGCTCCCACCTAAAACGGGTGCAGTTCTATTTAAATGACAAATGTAATTAATTAAGTCAAATTCAATGCAGATTTTCATTTTTTTACAATGTTTAAGTTCGGTACTGAAAGCTGTATCTTTACTTTTTCGGCTCGTTATCGAGCGTGTAATTAATTAAGACTTAGTAGAATGCTGTTGAATTTTGTCATGAAATGTACAAATGTGTTTTTCGGAAGTAAACTTTATTCTAAGTGAAATCCGCTCTGTATTCTAGGTCTACCTGTGAGTCCGTTGAATGGTGAAGTTGTGATATTTTTCTATGCTGTAGGATCCTATCCGTTACTAAAATATAGAAGTAAGCCAGTTTTGGCGCGTTATAGTAAATAAGCTATAAGTCACAAAGCTCAATTCTTCATTTTCTTGTTGTCGATGAGTTTGTGTGTACATATTTAGCATAAGTGAAGCCTGTGATTTTATAATCATTAATAATGTAACATAGTGTGAACGTTGCATTCAGGTTAATAGTTTTCTTTTATACAGTAATATCCACAATTGCGTTCAGATTACACAATCGTTTCCTCGTTAAGACTCGATCGCGCATTGGATCGAGTGATAAAAGTATGATAACGAAGTAAAACATAGAAAATTAGTCATTTAGCGATAGAATCGGTACGGTTGGGTACCGTCCATGGCTACCGAGTCGGGACGAGGAAACGTTACCTTAGGCCGGCGCCGGTCAAGACGCGGTCGTATTCCACACGTCAGTTTACTAGAAAAACATCACAATTTTGCCATTATCTTGCGCCCATCGCGCGCCGGCCGCCCGCTCTCTGTACGACCGATAAAGAGAGCGCGACGGTCGCCGCGGCGCGATAGCGTATGAATAACAAAAATATATCAAACCGGCCTGTAATTTTTGTCCATAACTGTTAATTAGGATAGAACCTTCAGCTCGGTACTCCAGTGTCTCACGATGTGGAATAAGAGATTCCTAGGTTAAAGTGATTTAGTATGTAGGATGTACGTCATTTTTTATGAAAGGACGCTACGGGCGGGGCGGGGCGGCGGCGGCGCGTGGCCTCGTTCGATTTGCCTCCGCCGCTCCGCGCCCGCTCGCCGCGCGCCCCGCACCACGACGCGGCGACGCGCTCTCTCGCGTGGAAAATCACCCGTTGTGCACTATACATCGCTGCATGGGCTCTCCACTGACCCGCCAGCGATGTATACCCACCACCCGCCTAGACGCCGCGCCGATCGTCACATGAGTGTTTTTGATACTTCTTGTTGAATCCGTTTTCACTGTTCAGTCTTTCGCGGGGCGTCGGTGTGCGCCGACACCTAGTTGAGATAACTTATGATTTTAACGCAGCCGGCCCCCGACGAAGGCGGCGATATGTTTTGAGAAGCATTTAGCTAATAAATTGTTCCATTCGCGATCGAATACCAAAGGGAGCAAAGATGTTTTCATTAGAAAAAATTGACATGGAAATCAATAAAATTATCTTATGAGTAAATCTTATTGTCCCGCCTTTTCATTTTTTGTGGTAAGAATGAGCTGTCGCATATTTGTACTATGTACGATTTATGTGAATACCTTAGTACGATTTTATTTATTTGTGATGTTGAACACTATTGATTTTCTACAATGGACGAAATGTAAATACAACCGATTTTAAGTAAAACGTTATTTTGTTTTTAAGCTTATTTATTTGTCCCACAGTATCGGATTAAATATTCCCGAATGTGAAATTCTCAATTTCGAGAACCGATTATGATGTGACGAAGATAGCGTTATAAAAATAAATATGGCGCATGTCTTAGTAGCGCAATTGATTGGGCAGTGTTCATACTGCAGCAAATACATTTAGTTCAGGATATCAATTTTGTTCTTCCGAGGCACATAACATAACGAGGGGTGGCTAATATCCCTTTACTCCCCTTTCAAAAAAAGAAACCCTACCCTACGAGGGTCGCCCATTGAATTTCCGGCTGGTTGTGCAATAAACTTACCGATGTTGAAATTCTTTAGGTAGGTGTCGTGGTAGGTAGTTACATAAATCAAAATGCCCAATATCAAAACTTGCTTTGAGAGAGAGAGTATCAAAATGTGGAAATAGGTAAGTTTATAAACGTAGGTATCCGGCATAGAGATAACGGTAAGCTACCGTGTGAATACAGCCTTGGAGCTGTGGGAATGTTCCACTAGCGACATCTATTGCGAGGTATTCCTAACTAGTTTCCTATAATTTATAACAGATGGCGGCACTTGGCGCATAATTTATGAAGGTCACAATTTTTAGTACCGGTTAACGAAATAGATGGCACTAGCAAGCTAAATTTGGCGCCATTTTTTAACTTTTTGGGTAGTTAATCTGAGGTTTCTATTCTACAGCCAACACGGCAACATAACATGCTCATGCCAGTATTATACTTTTACTGATTTTTTATTATTTTTCACATCTATGAACACAGCCCAATTAAGTACTTAGGTAGAGGTACAGACTCCAGCACATCAAGCTACTACAATCTGTCAAATTTCTTTAATAGATTTTCAACTTTAATACTAAAGCATAAGGTTCAAAGTTGATTGGGAAAATTTGACAGTTTCTGGTAGCTCGATGTGCTGGCGGCTGTACCATAAGATCGTAATTAACGTGTCTAAAAACATGACTTGTTACTTTCAAACTCCGCTTTCCTTAATTTACAGGCACTTAGCTTATCAGTATATGACTGCGTTGAAAAAAAATAAGCTCTGCCATAATTTTTGACCGCGTCGGTATTGCACTTTTCTATGAAACAGCTGATGTTTTTTTGATACCTACCTAATCGACGCAAAATTTCTACGCCACGTCTAGAATCATGTGCTGAATTCATGATTTCAGATTGCGCGTCGATGTCCGTTCTAACCTGTAGATTACGAAAGATAATTCATTTCTTACCTTACAAGTCAAGTATGCTGTATGAGGTTTTAATGTAGGTATTTCTTAACACTGAGTTTAGCTTTCTGATGTGTGTGGTTATTTCATTATACGAAATTAATAACTTTGTGGTACAGAAACAACCGAAAAATCATTTTCTATTTGAAATTGGAAGTAATGGTTTGACTGACATTTTCAGGGAATCATAAAGTAATTAGGGTTTACTTTGTATACAAGTACAGGCAAAGGAACTGAACACACAGCCAAAAATATTATAAGATAAATATTATGCCAGGGACCTCAGTAAGTATCTGTACATTTATTTTTGTCGGTCTGGAAAGTCTGGATGTTCTCAAATGGAATCATTTATTAGTTGGCCAACGGAGTTCTATGAATAAAGTAACACATTTACCTGTACAACTTTTAAAAGACTGATTTTACATGATGAATGTATCAATTTTATTTCCTGTGTTTTATTTATACCATATTAAAAGTGAATACTTACCTGCCTAAAAATATAAAGAAAAATATACTTCAGCAAACGATCACTTTTGTCAAACAATAGTGCTATCCCCAAATACGGGTCACCGCCAGTACACAACAAAGGATATTATTACTCGGTTAAATTAAGAAACAACTTTATCATTTGAAAAGTGTTACTGAAAGAATGACATCTGTAACAAGTCGATTATTATGTTGGCCACAAACATTTGTGACAGATACGTGTGGACTGTGGATCTGGCTTTGATTCAGAGCGCAGTACAATAATTTAGTGCGTTTTACGCCGCGAGAGAGGGCTTACGTCTATTGAATTCGTCCTTGTAAGGTGCATTCACTTTTCGTGTGTACATTTATAAATGAAACTGACCTTTGTGCAAAAAGTTTTACTTTGGAATCGTTAAAAAATAAGTTTCGTGGATTTGAACGCGACCATTGCAATTTTTTAGCGCCAAAATGTGATAAACGGATGTGCAAAAATTTATACAGTTTTTTTTTGTTTTTAGGTGTCGATAAAAAGGTAACTAAAAATAATTTTAATTATATAAATAATTATAGGATTATTAGGCCATATTTCTTAATATTTCAAGAGTTAAAATAATTATTTTAAATCAAACTAGAAAGATGAAAATGAAAAGGTAGTTGTTTTACGTTGTGGCTTGATTTTTGTTATTTTTAATATAATAAATGATAAACCTAATACTTTATTTATTTATTCAAACTTTTACTTAGGTACCTATTATAAAGATTCAATGTTTGCATTTTTTAAAATGCTCAATTTTTTTAGGGATCTGTACCAAAATGGTAAAAAGGAACCCTTATGGTGCGACTCAATCTGTCTGTCCGTCTGTCACAGCTGCATAATTATTTCAAGAACCACTAATGGTATCAACTTGAAATTTGGAATAGTTTTAGATGACGTTTGCCCAACTATTTCGCAAATAAGAAAGAAATTAATCTGAAAATAATCTATGTGATAGAAGTTTATGTAAAGATTACAGGAAAATTAAAACATTAGTTCCAATGTCGGTCAGGAGATGGCGCTGACCTAAAACTGCAATATTCTACACCGCAGTGTTAAAATTCTCTGACAAATATAGGCCTCGCCAATGCAAATTTAAAAACATAAATGTTGGTACGGAACCCTCGGTGCGCGAGTCCGACTCGCTCTAGACCGGTTTTTATTTTTAATTCGCTTCCTTACAATGCTCTCTCAATATCAAACGATAACAGGGCAATGTGTCCTAATCTTCACAGAAAGGATTGTTGCTGATGGTCACAGCGTGCAGCGTGATGTAATCAGTCATCTTATAACTTCACCTGACCTGACCACTCAATGATTCCTTACATCGAAACCACGTCAATTCCTTAGCTAATCACGCCAATTTCGCGTTCATTTCGCGCGGTTTTGTTAATTGTGTCGTAGAGAATACGGGCCCTGTTGGATTGTACTCAAACACAAAATAAAAAATATTGTTGATATATGACGCAATGGGCCCTCACAAAAAGAGGAGGCCGGTGTCCCAGCAGTGGGAACATTATGGGCTTATTATGATTCCATATTAAACTTTTAACCGCCCGGGTTTATATGAGTTGTCGTGCCCCAGCGCCCGAAAAAAAAAACGAAAAATAAATACCGATGAAACGAGCTGTGATGAAGTAATAATAATACAGATTAAACGAGCTGTTATTTGGTCGTATATATACGAGTACAACCCTGGCGGAATGCACACGAAAATATTTGTCGGATTAATCCGACGTATGCGGTTAAAGGTTAATAGTTATGGAGCAATAGATTATTATTAATTTCTTTCAAAGTCCTTCGGATTGTGAAAGAAAGTATGTGACGCAATTGTGGGGGCATAAAAACAGCGTGAAACGTCGATAACATGGGCAGGTTCATTCAAAGGAACTACTAAAGGAACTAGTGAGCATAAAGGAGGATTATGGCGAAAGAAGGCCTTACTGATATTTAAATCCAAGACTAGTCAATAGGTTTAAAAATAACGCCCCAAGAGCATTCAGACATCAAATCGGATTCAAATGTGCGTTTTATAAATCTACCTAGTTTCAACCTGCAGGGCTGCAGTGTAGATACTGCCCTCTGAAATAGACCTTCACAGTTCGAAAGATTATTCAAGCTTACAATGTACTTAGTAGATAGCGGGAAGTAGAGTAGAATGATGAAGACAACCAACTTACTTTGGTTATTAAATCACTACTGCTGTTGCCCGCGACTTCGTCTGCGATCCAGGATGAAAAGTATATTAGCGTGAAAGCGTAATATACGAACTTACACAAAATGATCTTTTCTCTTTATTACTCGTAAGATATTAGTTTGTCTATAGTTACAGATAGTGCAATCCACGAAGACGCGCCCCACTCTTTTTCCTAATCGTAATATCGCTAGTTAATTCCGCTATTGTTTTGTTTTTTCGACACACGCTAATTACCCACTAAGTAATAAGTAATTAGTGTGTATCGAAAAAACTAAAACACTAGCGGAATGTTGCACACTTGTAGTGTAAGAGATTAGGAAGAAGAGTGGGGCGCGTCTTCGTGGATTGCACTATCTATAGGGTACCATGTGATCATTTAAACAGACAGAAAGCGAGCTTTGAGTGTGAATGTTGATGGCTATAAGAATAGGGGAAGACTAAGAAAAGATGGATGGACTATTCCAAAGAGGATATGGTTAGAAAGGGGGTGACTACCGAGATGACGAGTAACAGAGAAGTATGGAAGAAAAAGACATGTTGCGCCGAACACAAATAAACTTGTAAGGGCAGGAGAATGATGAGGAAACGAGAATAAGGGAGTTCTTTAGCCTGTGATTCTCCGAACTGACAGACATGAGACCCTCGTAGCAACAATAACACTAGTATTTCAACTTCGCGAGTGGATTAATAGCTGCATTGTTGTTGTTATTGACACGGCTCTTTGTTTGCAGCTTATCGAATTAATACCGTTATCGGATATTGACTAGATATCTGAAACTGTGACAAAGGAAATCAAGTTTTATCGTATCTACGTACTTCTATGTATAGGTAATGACTGGTTTTGGTTGTGTTGAAAATTCTTAATACCTATGGTAATAGAGTGTAGCGGTATCTACAACGCCATATGCGATCATCGCGTCATAATGACGTCACGCAAAATCCTGCACCTCGCAAGCAGAGTTTACCGCGCAACTAGCATAGATACAACGGCTCGACATGAATCATCGGGTATTTGCCCGCCAGACACAACACCCATCTGGTCGGAGGATCCTCCCTTTTCTATGGAGGATGAGTGAACCTTACACCCTGTTCCCCATACCTCTATACTGGTGGCCCCGAACATGAACGTCAGTGCAGCCTTCGTGCAAATACTTCAGCGTGACGTTCATCATCATCACTCCCGTAAGCTTTAGAGCGGCGAGTCACCCAGCCAGCCCGCTTCCACGGCTTCAAAGGGTATCCTGACCACCAGCATGCAGCGACCGCGCATACCTGGTCATCACCCACAGCCTCATCAGCAACCTTGGCACAGCATACTGCACTTCCAGCCGGTTTACGTAAACAATGAGATAGTCTAGGATCTAGATCCTAGATGACCACAATTTAGTCTAGTCTAGACTAGACTAAATTTTGGTCATTAATTGTTTGGCCCAAAATGTGTAGCCCAAAATAGAGACCTTGGTAAATCTCTTCACGCAAGAACGCTAGAATATTTTAATAAAGTTCAATCGAGTTTAGCAAGGATGTCTATTACTAAATGTTTGGCCAATCATTCATATTGTATTATATCCTTTCACCTGCCTACAACGAGTCAATGCCGAATGTCTACTTTTCCGTCCATGCCAAAAGATGGTCCATGCCTTTATCCACGATGCTTATTTCTACAAAACTGGAGCATGTTCCAGCCTACGCAAGAATATAATTTTTGTTTGGTATTTAATTTTACTTTGTAAAACATTTTATAAGAGTAACGGTGGAGTTTCTTGCCCATTCTTTTCCATACGAAAACTACCTTTTGGAAGGGGCGACTAGAATCAATTCTATTTTATTTAAATTTTTGACGTTCAAAAGTGCCTTCTATCTGCCTATTTGAAATAAATGATTTGACTTTGTCTCTACCTTACTACGTTCACATCTGTGCTTTTTACAGATGATAATGTGGTTCTTAATTTTCGTAGGTTAACATAATCCATACTGTCACGTGAATATATGTAGCAGGTGCTATTATATTCTCACGAGTCCCACACAACACTCACAGTCATAACATTCTATATTGTGTTTTGAATATAAGTAGGTAGATATAACATATACCAGCCTACAATAACGAATTTTACAACCATGTTTTCCTTCCTCGTGTAAACTCTCGCAGTAGTCGCAGTAAAATCTAAAAAGTTTGGACAAACTTGATGATTTGTAATAGGTTGGTGGATGCATTTGAGCTTCGTGCTTCTGAATCCTAATTGTGTAATACACTATCAATCTCAATCTGAATCATTTTGAAGGATATTGCTGATCCATTGCTTCATATTTATGTTCGAAAATGTCTGCTCAACAATGTAAATAACGCAATGAATGTTGTTGAACTGTCAAAATGAAAGCCGTTGCTACTGTTAGTTTGTTCTTCTAACTACTACTTCACACATTTAAAGCCCTCGATTCAGCATTGTTATCGTTATTTCTCAATAAATTATGGCTTACTAATGATAACATCACGGTTCTTACTTTACGCTGAGCGAACAAAATGTCAAGAACTGGCCTTGTGCCTTTGATTGAAGATTGGTGCAATGTGCGTCCTAATTTTCGGAATTTTATCGATGCAAAAAAGGTTTGCCATAGGTTTGAAATTTTGAATTGTAGGTTATTAATTTTAGTTAGCAGATCTTAGGTAGATCCGCAGCCAGCTGCGTCGGTAACTCCAATGATTGGATTTCATAACTTTTACAATCATTGATTGCCAGGCAAGATGTACTACTACTGACTTATGTATCTATTTAGTGAGGCAGGCTAACTTATCAAAATTTAAAATTTTGAAGCCAACTCATATACAAATATTTTGAGGAATGTCAGAAGGTGGGTTTGTGAAGTCAATCATCAATTTACTTAAGTACCAAAAACATTCCAGAGCATACTAATGGGTACCCTTGGCCAAAAAATCATTATCATCATCATCTGCCTAACCTTTTCCCAATGGTGTCCGTTTCCAGTCTAACCGGATGTACTTAGATGAATATAGTATGTATTTTACATAAAGCTATAGCAACTGCGTTGTGTGAGGGTATGACTGCAGAGTCATACCCACACACAACGCAGTTGCTGGGGTTACCCAGCAAATATCATATTTTTCTGGGGTAACGTATTAACTTTACCCCAGAAAAATATGATAAGGTTTTGAATTTTTCAAATATTTTTAAATTTCTTTGTCGTTGACTTTATTTAAGTATATTTAATTTAATTGCAAGTAACAAAGGACTCAAATATGTGTATGCAAAGAGCATAATGATTATAATATTAAATGTTTTATGTAAATAAATGCTCGTGTTATGAACAAGGTAAACATATTTGTAACCGGGTCAAAGTCATCTTGCACAATTTTGCTTAGCGGTCATCCTTCGTCTCATGTTCTTCCTCTGCTTTTGTTTTTACTTTCGCTTGTTGACTACCGACACATAACACATTTCTTCTGGCTTTCTCCGCTTCATATAATAATATTTACGAAACATTAACTACTTCCTTGAAAGAAAAAACATTCACTCGTGAATTCGTGATGTATTAAGTATATTTCACCCGATTTACTTATCGTTTTTTCACAATCATTAGGAGTTATCGCATTTATTTTACTCACTAGGTTTGATATGAATGTTATCTGGCCTAGAGATTGCTGGTTTAGGTAATTAAGATTAAAATAAATCAGAGTAAAGGTCTATTTCGTCAGTGATTGGTATCGAGCGAAAAGGGCTAAGTAGTCCGAGGTTGGAAAAATATTGATAGCTCTACTTAGATCCTATGATCTGTTCCATAGATGGTAACGTTTATTTGGACACAGTTCATGAAACACAAAATACAAATAACAAAAAATTGAAAATGATGTTTAAGTAACTACCGTAAAACGGGGTGAATAGGGATGCAGGGGTGAATCTGGACGAAACTTTAAAATGGATTTTAACATTGAAATAATTGTTTTTTTTTTTGCCAAAAAGGACTCTAATGTGTTTATTATTTATTATAATTAACGATTAAGTGTCCTTGTTGGCAATAAACTTTATTACATCAACGTTAAAATCAATTTTAAAGTTTCGTCCCGATTCACCCCTGCATCCCTATTCACCCCGTCTTACCGGTATATTTTTATAATTTATTGTGTCCCTCACAGCTGCGCCAAAAAGGTTCAGATGCTGTACGCTGGTTTTCTAATGAACCTAAGTGGCACTTCAAATTGGCATCCAGAGGTTCGATTTCTGATCCATTTTTTTACATCACTTTTAGTATATACTTATAAGAATTTGTCAAGTATTACTTTAGTTACCACGTAAGTACGGATGTACCGAAATGTGAAGGCCATGGTCTTGAAATAAAAGGTCAAATTAGAACTGTTTGCACAGTTATGTTAATTTCTGAGCGCAAATAAATTTATCTCTATGCTGAAGTGATTTCATTGGCTTCCGTTTCGTCGGTCGTGTCGTGTATGACCAATGTTGGACCAACTCTTGCGTTCTATATCTACTGTCTTGTTTTGTTTAACTTCTACTGTTTGTATGTTTATTATATCCAGAAAACACTTTATTACTGCCCTAATCGTAATCCTCTATCTACATAGTTAAATGCGTCACTGAAGTCTTTATAAAGCAACTGGATCTTCTAATTTAAGGCTTTTTTTTTTGCAAGAAAAACTTGCAGACAGATAGTCTGTTAGTTTTGCTCGCTTGCTTTCAAACATCGATGGACAGAAGCTGATAGACTGGCAAGAGGAACTTCCACATAGAGCTTACCTATGTGTGTAGGTATGTCATAGACTGATAGATTGACGGTAATTTTTTACAGAAGCCATAAGAATTTTCAGGCTAGAGAAAGGATTAGAGAGACTTAACGACTACTACTTTATATAGGTATGTTAAGGCTCCCGCAGTAGGCGCGACGCGACTCTAGTAGAAAAATTTCTAAGAAAACTTCATGGAAATTTTTGCGCGTTGCGCCTGTCTGCTGCTGCTCGGCTGAATGGAAACGTGGACAGATATGAAGGTAGGGAAGGGACATTGCTGTTTCGCTGGAGACCGAATTTCTATAGTGATCATATTTCCGAGCAATGCCGATGCGATGCGGCGACAATAACTTGCTTGTGACTTCATTAGAACCATTATTTATGATTTTACACCTTAGTGTTATGTGGTGTATGTTCAGTTCAGTGTCTGTTACAGTTCTTTAATTAGCAAACTCTTTAAAAGGCACACATCGTGAAGAAACCTGGAGGTCTGAAGCGCCCACCCGCCTTGAGCAAGCGTGGTGATCAATGCTTTTTCTGTACCTATGAGATGAGGGGGCCTAAAAAGAAATTGTACGTAAAGTCCGACCGCGGCAGATTTGCCAAAGATGTAAACAACAATGTCCCCTCGAAATTGAATAAAATCGATAAACAAGTTTTTATTTTAAGTAATGTTAGTTTTCGTCGACATTACCAGTCGACAGCGATTTTAGTTAAGTTAGGATTTAATTTAGTTATTTTTAGTATTAGATATACTTACATAGATATTATATTTGTATAGCTTATATTATGTAAATACCTACTTAAATAAAGCTGACTATGAAAACAAGTTTTCGTCTAAATCTCCGAGCTAACTAGACGAAAACTCTTGTTTATCGATTTTATTCAATTTCGAGCGGCCATTGTTGTTTACATCTTTGGCAAATCTGCCGCGGTCGGACCTTAGATAACATTATTATGAATTATCAGTTTGTGACCATTTCACGATTTATAATAATTATGATTCATAACGTTATACTATTATGATTCTGCCAAAGTGGCCTTTTTAGACCCCGAGGTCTTTGCCCTGCAGTAGGACAGTACCTAATAGGCTGTTATTATTATTGTAAACTCTTATCTATACTTATACCAAAGTAGATTATCTGTTCTGTGGTTACTGGATCACTAAAACAGTATTTACTGTTTTCTAAAAGAATTACCTACTTACCTAGCTTGGTTTAAGACCGCCGGGATAGGTAGTCGTCCACGGAAGTGACGGCTTCTGTTAAACCCTCTGCCAATATTATATTACTGCAGGTTTCTCGTTTTGCAGACATCTGTTCCGATTTCCAAGTACCTACTTACTAACTCTAGGTAATAACTGTAAAATGCTAGTGATGTTCTGGAAAAAACAATAATCTATCGATATATCTCGTAGTGGGATTATTGGTGGATATTGGTTATTAATTCACTATTTAGTTTGCATACGATTTGTGTTGATAGTTGATGAAATTATTTAGTACTTTCTTAATTTAAATATTGCAAATGAATCAAAATTAGGTTGCGAAGTGTTGTTTTGTAAGAGCCTTGAGATTTTGATTTTAAGTAGCTTCGGTAATATCCATTTAAAACAATAATATAACTACTTAATAGGTATTATAAAGAATATTTTTTTATAATTTTAATGGTCTGGAATAACCTTCCCTTTCAAATGTAGTTAAAATTTAGAATTGGTTTTCCGATCATACAAAAGCAGCGTTTGACCGTGATAAGGTTGCTGAACCTTGTAGCCAGCCATTTAGTTACGGTACGGGTCAAACTGCTTTTATGTTTTGAATTGTATGATACTTAAGAAAATTATGTTTTGAATATTATGTAATGCACAAAATAATTCAGTTACAAATATTTCATTTTTAGAAAACAATCTTAATTTTAATTTATGAACATATAATTATACGCTTCCGCAGCCGACAGTTATCTATGCCTGTGCTTATTTTTTTAAATACTTGGATGTTGATCCGTCACTGTTTATATACATATATTAATTTAAACGTTTTCAGGCATACATTAGCTGCTAATTAATAAAACTAGGTCAATATAATTCAATTATTCAATGTCGTTAACTAAACACAATAATAAAAACGTAGACCGTTTTCATTTAATTATTAAAATTATTCAGATAAGGTGTGGCTATCCAAAGTTTGAGATTGACCTAGAGCATAATTTGACACTTCTCTGTTCTTGTGATGGGCTGTGAATTAAGTCTGTTGGCTGTTTTTTGTTACAGTAGAATCTACTGTTAGGGGATTTTGTCATATTGTTAACTAAGAAAAATCGACACCAATCGGCCAAAAGCTCATTGAAATGGGCCAGCTGCTGCAGGGCTATACTTCGCTTGATATGCTTTATGACCTCGCTTAAAAAAATCCCATAAATAGCTTCTATGAATAATTTATCGACCTATAAAAATCGATAAAAACTTTCTCTTACGATATAGTGTGGGACAGCACTAGTTTGCGGTGTAGGCAGCAATGGCCGATATTATGAAAGTGCACTAAAGTGCATCTAGTCTCGCTGTTTGGTTGCTAATGTTTTGTTTGTATATCTCGCTTTCGTTGAGGGGGATAGACTGGGGTCTAGCTTGCGTGGTACAAATCTTCTAGGAAGAGGACTCGGCCGAGGGTCTCGTGTGGATCAATCGGTCTTCAAGGCCACTAAATGCTGTATAATTATATACTTAAATTTCCTTTATTTCATTATTTACATATAAATTATATTTTTAAATATTAGAATATAAAAAAGAATATATAAAAACATTTAAAAATATAAAAAATAGTAGCCCACCGGTATCGGGAACAGGGTCCAAGCTACCGGCGGTCAGGGCTCCAGAGAGAGGAACTTATTGTTATAATTATACTATATGCTACCTGAATAGGGTCTCCTTTTGTCCCCTTCTTCTATATTTGAATAAATTTTTATACAAACTTATGCAAACTTGAATAAATTTTTATATTTATCGCTAAAGCATAAGGTTCAAGATTGATTGGGAAAATTTTACAGTTTCGGGTAGGTTGATTTGCTGGCGTCTGTAATTTTTGCAGAATTACAAGGTTGCAGAATTTTGAAGATTATTTTCGTGTTAACATTAGTCGTTTGTCTGATAGCCAATATTCCTGAATATTGAATTTTGCGTGATGCGGATGATCGAGATGGCTTGTTTATATCATAGTTCAGTTAACGAATGGCCCAAAAGGGGGTTAACAGTGCGTGCCACTGCACACTGCTGCACTTCGTGGTAGGTGCCCTGGGAACGCTGTTTTACGCTAAATAACTTTTATTTTCACTTTTCCGGAGCGTGTAATTCGAAAACGGTAGAAAATTCGGAAAAAATGGAAAATTTTTCCTTACGCGCACCGTTTTTTAAATATATGCGAAAACCCAAAAAGTGGGAACTTGGTGTCTCTCCCCACTCCGACTCACCTCCTAGACGTCAGGACTTTTAGTATGTCCACTTCCTAAGCACCCTCAACAAGTTTCTGAAGAAATCGCTTAGGTCCCTGCTCACGCACTCTACAACTCCTTCGGTCCAAAAGCTTTGTTCCTTACATTTGTCCAAACTGTAAGTAGCTGCTATTTACTTCGAGATTAAGAAAAAAAACTCATGGAAATTGGACATGTCTATAAAAGTCTGAATTATATTGCAAAATCCTTGTTTGGTCTGCCTTGAAAGACATTCAAGATTGCATGCAAGTATGTCAGCAGCGGAGCACATTCAAATAATTTTAGCTCTGCTGACGACCCTGAAGGTAACTTGTTATGTACTAGGTACATTTCTAACTGTGCAAGTTGAACTACTACTTGTTATGTCTGCCTGACGAAGTATATAAGAAATACTAATAAAAATTACAAAGTCATCTAACAGTCAGTCAGTCATATGACCTCTTTTCCCGACCTAAGGATGTATATATACATATAAATAATAATAATAATTTTATTTCAGACATAATTCTAGTCCATAGTTTCGACTCATGCAATTAAAATTACTTATAAAATATATTAAATTCCAAAATAGATAAAAACATAAAATACAATTTGTGATAACTATGTCCCTTGCTGCCCTCTCCTAGCGACGCCCTAAGCGAACGTCCGTATACCCCACAGGGGATACCCTTCCTTAGTGTGTAGTCGCTGAGTTATTAAGTTTTTAAACCCTGGCTGTAGGCCTTAATTTATTGAGACACCCAAAGGCAAGTCCGGTTAAGCAGACGAAAACCTCCTAGGATGACCTGCAACTCCTGCAAGATGCATTTCAAATAAAAAAATTTAGTACGTCTAGAAACCACAACAAACAACAACAAAACAGGATACCACCCTTGCATCATCCTCAATGGTGAGTCTTCCTGTCTGCTAACACAATCACTAAGCCGTTTGCACTTTCCCTGTAACTGCAATGTTCAAGAAATATTTCATCATTATATCATTACATTATTATGTATATCATTCATCATTCTGCCTAGCCTTTTCCCAAATATGTTGGGGTCGGCTTCCAGTCTAACCGGATGCAGCTGAATACCAGTATCTGACCCCCACAACCCAATTACTAGGTAACACGATACCACTTGGTAAGACTCTCTCATGGTGGTTGGTGATTTCATCACTATGTATAATAAAGTATTCCCACGTCAAACCCTACTAGGTACATGCTAATAACAATGTTAAATATGACTTGCGGTCAGACACCCGCATATTGCGCTATGTACTCCTAAGTAATTTTCTAAGAATCTTAGCTCATCTCCTAGGAGCAGCAACTTCACTTACGAAATTATTACGATAAGAAGTATACCTTCTTAAGATATTTCATACAATACTTTCTTGCTCACTGAGAGTCTGATAATGTTCCTATTATAAATAGGTTAGGGAATCGAAGAAGCTATCTGTCACTATTTGTATTCGATTGTTGTTTAAAGTGGTCGCCCAATTTTGTTTGTTGATCTATCATATTCTGCTGTTTCATCACTATTGGTAAGCTCTACTATCTGGTTACTCTACCTACTTTGAATTGTCCTCGTCTCTACCCAGTTCATTGCCAAACGTTGATTAGTTCCACATCTCTTGCACTCTCTTCAAAGTTTAATTTTCCTCTACTTAGTCCATTTTTTGACTATCTGCCATAATCTTACAGATCGTTCCACCAGCTTTTTCTTGACTTTTCTCGGTAACATTAAGTTTCAAGTACACTGTATATGTAAAGCGATATTTATGTCAATCTTTTCAGTTGCATGGCCATTAAACAAATCTCAAAGTCCGAAGATTTGTTAAATGGCCATGTTGTGCTGCTCAAAATACTATCTAATAATTATAGTGAAATACCAAGTTAGTAAGTTGCGTAGCTAACATTTCACTGCAGATACATCTAGTTGTCACTATGTCTACCACCTACTCGTTGGGAAACGAGGTGAATGAGCCACGGTGAAGCTGGTGAAATTGTGAAACACTGCCATCTTGCACGATACTCGTATAGATGATACTTTATTAATATTTGTTGCATTGACGGAAAGAAACACTCACGCAGTACCTGCATAGTGTCGAATTTACAACAATCAAAATTAATATATGACTTATATATATATATAATTATATATCCTTGATGATGTTCATGAAAAAGCATAAAGAGCCCCGAATTCTACTGGAAGTCAGAAGTCATTATGCATTTAATAACATCTATACGTACCTATAATCCAGTTATCAGCCTCATCACTTCTAGTGACTCAATTTGAGCGGTTTTTCTGAAAGATAAATGGTTTTTGTAACGGCACAACTTGCGGGAATTCATTGACTACTAATTTGAAAAATCTCAAGCAAAAAAAGGCCAGATCATCCGTTTCTAGTTAAAACTACCCTGTTAATCTTGAAACTGGTTTTGATGAAAAAGGTCGGAATCATCTGACCTGAGCCTAGTACAATTTAAACATCAACAACACATAATCCGGGGTTTAAATGTGATCGTCGTTAAAGTTATGTTGATTGTCTTTGAGTTTAATTCAAGTTCAAGGTCACCGGCTTTGTTGCGTGAATCAGAATACACGCTGCTTTTGTTTTTGTTAGTTAGTATTACCTACTTCTAATTATACTTTCATGGCCAATGAGCCATTGTTTTTTGAAGTCTGTGCAGCCGGCCAAAAGCGGAAAAAGGCAGACTGGATATGAAAGAATTTTTAGGGCTTCCCCCTCGGCCCTCAAATTCTTCAATTCCCTCAGCCCTCAAATAGTCTAATTATAATAATTTGGCGCTTGATGATGGATGCCATAGTCCAAATTATTGCGGAATATTTCTCTGCTCAATCCTCGTCTTGAGAGCTTGGATCTCCTTCAATGACAACTTCGTATTGAAACGCTCAATTTCTTCATACCAGTAACCTTCGTATGTTCTATGGAGGTGGAGGAATATTTCCATAAATACTTAAGGAAATCAATACGAATACTAAGCCAGCTGCTTATTATTCCACGGAAATAGATCGACCTTGATTAAATTAAGCCTGTTCTCTTCGTCTATGTTTGTTCTTCTTTGGACGACGACGCCGGAAAATACAGGGTTCCTCCTAATTGTAACAGTTCTATGTAAATGGTTTTGCTACTGACACTTCCTCTGTTTAGTTTGCTGGTCACATGTAATGTCCATCACGTGTTAGTCTGCAAAAACTTTTTGAGGTTAATTTATAAACGCGAACTAAAGTTAAGTGACGTTCAATCGTCAAAAATCTATGGTTAAACGCGTCCCATCGCTAATCACTACTTAACTTTAAGCAACGTTTATGAATAAAGAGGTTAATTTTTACGTGAAAAACTGCAAAGCATTTTATTTCAAGCTCAGTTTACAAGGAATTGCCAAGAAGGGTGATTTTATGAGATACGCTAAACTTTCCGGTCAGAATGTAAGTACAGAATGAGATTAATGAGTTGGTTGAGGGAATGGGTAATAGTGGGTCTATTTATAACCGGTAAATACTGCTAACACGCGATGGTCTAGATATAGTTAGACAGGAGCTTGTACAGTGAACTTAGTATGGTGTTCTTAGTGTTATGGTTAAAGGTGCCTTTTATGGATCAGAATTATAATCTCTTCTAAGATTTAAGTCTTAAATTCCTATCCAAATGATTTTCGTTTTGCTAAAGGCACAGTCAAGGTGCCTTTGATAAAACTTTCGTTGAACAAAAAGTTCGGGATCACACAAAACGTTGGGCGTTAAAGAGTGTCGACTACCTTTAATGTTAATTAAATCCTTTTATCAAACTAATTGTTTTGGCCTCTTAAAGTTCGGCGACATGGTATTGAGGATGGTTTCGCTAAAGAATTGATATGTTCCTACTACATGAACGTAACAATTCTTTTGGGGATGAATTCTTTCGACCGAGCTTACCGAGCAAGCAGGTTCCCCCGAAGGAGAGCACCTATCCGTGAATGTCCATCCAGCTTCAACTTCCACAAAAAGTTTCTATGCTACGTTTTGCTGCAAAACCAAGATGACAAACTTCCTTATTTCCTAGCAGTTTAAAAACGTAGTCTTCGATTGTCTTTCATTCCCAGAAGATCGTTGTAAAAAGCCAGCTGATTCAACAGCATTGTATCACAATAACTGTGAGAATTTGCGAGAAACATTGTTGTCGTCAAGTACTTACAAAAAATTCAATGGGTGACTTTGGTGGACTTGGTGGGTTTGAAAGGTAATCGTCAATGATGTCGCCGAGTTAAGTAATTGGCTTGGTTACCTTGAAGGTTTGATAGTGAATGGTTATGGAAGTGACTAGGTCTCCAGCGAGATAGGCGCTTTGGAACTTGTTTGGTTCTTGTCAATAAGAACCTTAAAGTTTGAGTGATAATATCATCCCAAGATTTCTGATATGCTGCATATAGCCGTCCTTTAGAGCTTTATATGATCACTGCAGTTGAAAATAATTTGCCGAGTTGTGCGAGTTTCCTGTCCAAACCGTTACAGAAATAAACCAGCAGATGGACATTTTGCTTCATTTGAATTCACAGACGGCATCCGATACATTTCGTTGAATTTGTTCTCATAAGACATGCCAATGAATCGGTCAGTGACCAAATCAAATTTTGATTTTTCAACAGTTGAGCGGAGAATGATGATGATGACGGAGAGTAATTGGTAGCGATCAGGACCAGGCCCGTGCCGGACGGCGCGTATGTGTTCCACGCGCGCCTCAAAGAGATGTCAGCATAAAGGAAGGGGCCCGTTAGGGACGAAGCCTACCGGGGTAGCGGGATTGTCCGAAAGGGTTACCGCTGCCCCGGAACACAAAGGGCTAAGGAAGGAACACGGGTGGGTTTTAATCAGTAAGAGTCTTCCGCTCCACCACGGATATCTATGCGCTCCACCCAGAGCGGGAGGGGTCATTTGATGATTTCGCATCCACAAAAAAAAAAGCGGAGAATGATAATAATCTATTCTAGACATACCAGAGCGTCTTCTAGTACATTCTAAGGTCCTAGAACTAAGGTTGTCTAATTAAATCATTGTTTTACCTGTAGATACAGTTCCGTATCTGAAAGGTCAATGATTCCTATGGGTATTGTATTGTACTCTACATTAGTGTGACACTTTTCCTTATTGTTTTTAACTTCATCAAACTGATAATGAATAATGAGATACCTACTTAGTTTCTTTTGTTTTGCTTCAAATTTTATGGTATGAGTTTTTTTTTTGCGACGAAAACAATTATGACAAAAGAGAAATTATAATTTTGTGTTTCAAAATTTTAATATTTACAGTAGCCAACTTTTCTCTAGTTTCGTGTCACTTTACCTACATTCTATTATCTTCAAGCCCTCGTATCTTTCTTTTTTTATCTTTCTTCCTCGGCCTTGTGTTTTTATATGTCAAATATCAACATATAGGTACCGTTTTTAATCTGCCACGTGAAATAACTAACATAATAATCACTGGAAATATATCTATGAACTATTGAAAATAACTCTACTTACCTATATAATAACTTGTTGACAATCTTTTTTGACAAGGTTTTCACTTTTCTGTCTAACGTCGTTTGTTTACAAGACTTACGTAGTTTCTTTACGTTTTTGCGATGTCAACAAACTAAATGTTTTACTATTGTTCACTGTGGGCCTCGCTACCGTACGTTAGATCATCATTCATGTGTCGTTCGAGACAATTGATAGTTGTTGTTCTTGCTGTTCTTTAATTGTTATTAAAAGAATACAATTTCGAATAGCGAGTTGGTTTATTTATATTATTGTAATTTTCTGTCTGTTTCAATAAGTACTTTCGTTATGGTTTGTTTAGGTTTGCTTTTCTAAAGGGGCTTGGGATCATTTTCTCAACTATAAACGGGTTCAAGTAGGTCCATAGGAGCAACGGCCGTCTGGCCTCCATTGTCGATCACAGGGAAAACGGGATTTCCGATAGCGTTAACAGTGTCCTCGTGTGTGTTTATAGTGCCGAAAATATTAGTGTATGACATTCTATGCCTGGTAATAATAAACTGCCAGAGCAGAAGACTGCTCCAGCTGTTTCTATAATAGCCATTGCATTGAGGTCAGTCGTGTGGCGGTTGCAGGTGTGGGTAAGCTTACAGTGTATGAATAGTGCTTTAAAATATTTAAATACATGTTTGAAATGATGAAGTGCAAGTGAAAACTCTAGATATACGATATGGCAAGACGGTACAAATCTTATGATACTTCGATAAATCCACCATAAATCATATCATCTTCTGCCTATCCTTTTCCCAACTATGTTGGGGTCGGCTTCCATTCAAACCGGATGCTGCTAAATACCAGTATTTCTCATGGAGTGACTGCCTATCTTATCTCCACAACCTAGCAAGTGGGTAATACGATACCCCTTGGTAGGACTGGTTATCAGACTTTCGGGCTTCTGACTATACGTAACGTCTGCCAAAAATCTACAAATGATAAATCCCCCATAAAATGATAACATAATCCAGTAATTAGAAACTAAGGCCTGTATAATAAATAAATCCAGAAGGAGTCCAGCGTGACACTAGGTGACACAAATCACGTCGCACGGAAGATCCGATTGTCACTGACATTGATCTGCGCGACCATGCGCGTGAGTGGAATCCTGATTGACTTAGACCAACAATACTCAACCTTTGACTCAACAACACATAAAAATTTGTGAGATTTATTGAGTAAAGACTCATTTTAATCAAGCGTGCATGTGTGTCGAATCCTGATTGATGCAGTCAACGATAATAAACTTTTCTTTATAGGTACTAACTTACTGTGTCTTAACCTCTTAACTATATTTCCACTGAAAACTAGTTTGAATTAGTTATTCTTGTGATGAGCTGCATAGGCATACAAGTTGGTTCTACTTGAAATATTGTCTTTGCTCGTCCGATATATTTTTGTGTGAGATCTGGGCGTAGAATATGTTAGATGTAATTGGATTCTTTTATTTTTAGGGTTCCGTACCTCAAAAGGAAAAACGGAACCCTTATAAGATCACTTCGTTGTCCGTCTTTCTATCCGTCTGTCAAGACCCTTTTTCTCAAGAATGCGTGGAGTTATCAAGTTGAAATTAATGTCAAATACTCAGGGCTGCAATCCCTTAAAGCAGTAAAAAAATCAAACTTCTAAGTCAACGCAATCAAAAGATACGGGCGTATATTCCGTTTATGCCGCATACATATTTTGACACTTGCAAACAACAAAACCTATAGGGTCCATCCCTTGACCTAGAATCATGAAATTTGGCAAGAAGTAACGTCATCGTCATGTAGCACAAGTAGAGGAAAAAATCCGAAATCCGTAAATTTGTAATTACATACCTACACACGTAAGTACGGAACCCTCGGTCCGACTCGCACTTGACCAATCTTTTGTTATTCTTCAACAATGCGTGAAAGAAATTTGTAAATATTATTAATTTAATATCGTCGGAAAATGTTAGCATAGGCATCTAGTCGTCTACCGATGTCAAGAACAGCAAATATTATGTGCACGTTGAGAACCACAGTCGTATGCTGTGCGTCATCATTATCGTGGCAAACTTAATTTGCGGCTGTAATTTAACTATATGTTTAGAATCATAGTTTTATTTTCATTTGAGCATCTGTAAAGAAAAGTATGTGTTTTTAATTAGGTACTTTTTAACATGCAGTTTTTGGTTGAATTAATTGAATTGAGTTAATTGATTAGTTAGTTGACTTTAGTCATGGTTTGAATACTGATTTAATTTATTGTGAGTAATTATCGTTGAGCTGGATCAAGAGATTTATACCAAAAAAAAAACAAAATTATCCTCACTTGGGTTCCTATAAATCTAAAACCTACATTACCCTACATTCTGGAAAATAAATGAATTTGAATTTGACAATATAGCGAAACGTTTTTACTGCACCAAACCTCAGATTTAATCTTAGATTATATTATATTCAAATTACCTTGATTGAATGACTATTTCACGTAATTATGACGTTTGTGGCCAATTCAAACTAACAGAGTTTTATTTATGATTGTAATGACTATAATTCTAAAAATACATACTAGTTACGGTTGCGAATCATATTTTGATAAATATGCAACCTGATACTGACTTGCAAATTGCAAAAAAGGAAATAATTTCGCGGCCTGCAGTGCCGCTTTTGCCCTTTTTCTGCCGTTCGTTCATGTGCTCAATGTCATTCACTTTCAGCTCAGCATGTTCGCCGCGTGGCTGGTAGTGGCGTCAGTGGCGTGCGCTACGGCTGCGCACGCGCTGCGCGTCGGCGTCGGCATCGCTGACGTCACCGGTCCTCCTGCTGAGATCGCGTTTGTGAGTATAGCTTCCGTTTTATTTCACCTTATTTGTCTTTTACCCACTATCTCAACAACTCCCAGAGTCTAAAAGGTCCGTGGTCCGAGTTGTGTCTATTGACTACTCCGAGCTCCGAAGAGTGGAATGGGACCATTGGGACCCATTATTGTCAAAGCTATAAGTTGAATATACATAGTATGGTGACATTTCTGTGACGGTGACTCTCTAGAGTTCTAGACAATGATCTATGTACTTATAGATTTAACTTAGGGGCATTAAAAACGGCTCTACCGAAATCTTCTCTCTTTTGTGCCTAGATCAGTCAGACATTGCGAGAGACTAATTTACTCTTTTTTAGCATTAGTCTATTTATTAGTTACCTATTAGTCAGCAAGAATCTATCTAGGATCTACAATCCGATCCACCTGGATCCAGTGATCTTTTTTTAACAAACAGTTTTGTTAGTTTTAATATCATGGTAGATTAGTGGACAAAAATAAGTTTAAAATCAATTACATAACCGTGCATAATATTGTAGATTATTCCGTTTAGACTGTTTAAGAGATTATTCCTCTTTCGTATTTTCTTCATTCTTTTGAAGAATGTTCTGTCATTCGTTTTTGGTCTGACAGGCTAGCCTATAATGTTCCCACTGCTTAGGCCTCCTCTCGGAGAGAGGGAGTGGGGCGTAATCCACCACGCGGGCTCAGTGAGGGTTGGTAGATGTCACGTATCTTCAAATTTTTGGTTCTAGGACATGCCGGTTTCCTCACGGTGTTTTCCTTCGTCGTTTTAAGAGCTGTGGTCTGACAGGGCTGAAGTTGATTGTTCGTAATCCTAGTGATATCTTGAATCTAACCAAGTCTTACCCAATTATCTAACAGGATTCTTTATTTCAAAGCACGTCTGTATGCATATTTATATTGCGCTACAAGTATGTACATTAATAACTAGTTGTTGCAAATAGGTGTATGAAATCGTGTAGGACCGATTGCAATTACAATTAAGGATCGGTTTGTAGACTTATTGGCGAAGAGAGCCTTGAAGTGCAATAGATACCATTTATTAAATTCGATACAGCGTAATATGGCAGTATACATAGGCTCATTATTGAATTCAGTGTAGTTTTTGAGAAAGATATCTGAAGGTGGAAAGTAGTTCAAGGTGTTCATCTACTTATCATTTCTTGCAGAAGTTCGATTTTAGAACTTTTTGGAGTCTTAAGCTGATTTTGAAAGACGTAAGATTTTTGACATTGGCATTTCTTCTCAATAGTTACCACTACTACCGTCGAGTGCACCGAAAATCGCGTGACGGTAGCAGAATTCCGAGATATCTTTTGGCATTTCTTTTCAGTACTTACTTGCTACTGTTACAGTTACTGTCACCTTCAAGTGCACAGAAATTTGCTAGACGCGGGAAGCACAGGAACGACCGTTGTGAGTGACGATTCTTGAACTTGGAGTTTCTCATGCACACTTGTTCTTGCAGCTCACTTTAGACATTGCCAGAATAGTCGACATCGGCTTTGCTTGCCATTTATTAAAAATAGAATAGAATAGAACTTGGAGGAGGCATTTATGTCCAACAGTGGACAGTGTATAAAAGTATCTGTAATGATTAAATAAGACGTAATATATATAATACTCGTGAATAGAAAAACCAGAGAGCAGTGGTGGCCCAGTGGTAAAGGCGCCGACTTTAGAGTTGTAAGTCGTGGGTTCCCAGCCCAGCAGGCGCGTTACTTTGTGTATTTTATTTCTTATATTTTTTATATATATTTTTGTAAAACGGTGAAGAAAAACATCGTGAGGGAACTGGCATGTCTTAGAACCAAAAAATCGAAGACATAATAATATGACATCTACCAATGCGCACTCGTCCCGCGAGGTGGATTAAACCTCACTCCTTCTCAGAGAGAGGAGGCCTGCGTCCCAGCAGTAGGAACCTTATTTGTAAAACAACTAAGACCGTGAGGCTAGTGCTGGCAATAACTGGCACGTAGACCGTAGTGCACTCGCTCGATTTAACTGACATAGCGAGCGTTGCACCATGTAGAGCGAAGGTCGGAAGCATGCAATGCAGCGGGACACGTGGTCTAGGCTTATATGGACAGGTATTTGTTAGAAGTGGAAGCAAATATATCAAGCTATCCTTCATTAAACTAGTATAATTCTTTGTAATTATAGACAATAGCAATCGCTTTCAAAGCGTTTCGTATTTCAGCAACGACTTTCAACAGGATTAATATAAAGCTTTTCTGTAGAGTAGGTGCCGAAAAGTTTATATCAATCCTGTATTGTATCAATTATGGCATTCTTAAAGATTTTTGTCGTTTCCGTCATCGTCATTTATGATAGAATGCCACTTTGTCTTGGCCCTCTATTCAGTCAAGCATTAAAATGGCCAGATATCCCAACTTTCCTACAAGGCAGTCAGGGCAGTTAGTCTAGGTATCTGTCAATTAATGCAGTTCGTGCCGGTTCCCTCCCTCCACCTCCTCAAACGCTTATCATTTTTTAATCCGACTACGGTTTTCCGCCATCTGTTTCGATCACCTGCCACTGACTCGTGTTGCAAACTGTAATAAAAAGAGAGGCGAAACCTCATAAATTACTTAATTAAAAACAAAACTGCAATTATAAATTTTATAACTGCACATTCATTGTGTAATAAACAACATCCTGCAAAAGCTGCAAATAAAGATAAAGAATAAATTCGTCGACGTGGTCCAGCTATCTGGGGCACTGATCTCGATCCGACTCAAGGTCAGACATGACTCACACCGGTTCATACTGGCCGGAGAGGAAGTACGATGATTAAACATCGGTATTTTATTATTACTGTCGAGGTGGATAGCGATAATTTATTGGCAGTTGTCAGATTATGGTGTTGTTTAGTTCGGAATTGAATTAAACGGGTTTATGATTGATTTAGGAACATAATAATTCTTTGTAAAGTGGCAGAGTTAAAAAGTTATTCGTAATAAATTATTTATTTTTTGTCGGATCCCGGGCAGTGATTCCTGTACCGGAGATCCCTCATTTGATAGTTGTTACTGAAGAATATGAGGGTGGATATCCACAAAAGTGATAAAGTGTCAGATTTGATGATACTATACTATGAAGATACTGCTGCCCTTTAAGGTTCTCAAATATCACACGAACATTGACATCAAAACATGATTGTACCAACTGAATTAGTTTCTTCCCCAAACGCGGCAGGGCGTGTATGTATGCCCCACAACACCACAATGCCAAACAACATTATGAAGGGTTTTATTGACGGTGCATCAATGGAAAGCAAATTAAATACGGTATCCCATTCAATATATAAAAAACAGCATAATAAAGCATCCAACCCACAGACCATATACACAAAGGATGCAACGGCCCGGAGAACATTCTGGAACACTTTTTTTAAAGTTCCAACGGTTTGCACGGTATGATTCGAATTGTTCGAGAATTTGGAGGTCAAGGCAAACGTGTTGATTGGTCGGTTACGTTCTGTGACCCGTCACCCGTCACATAACGCGGTCATTGTTACCATCGCGTGTGTAAGTGTTATATTTAACGGCGCGTGACATTATTAAATAATGAAAATCAGTTAATTTTGAGAGTTGCAATTTATTTTGTTATTTTTTTAATCATTGGTCATTATTTTGTTATTTTTTAACGATTCTCGATTTGAATTCGACTAAGTGGTAATTTTAATTAAGAGCGGGTAACACCGAATGGAGTTGCGTCTGTCATGGCGGGCGAACGTCGTGTCAATTCAGTCAGTCGATTGACAGCCGTTGCACGTGGTGGTCACTCGCAAACCCATTGGCTCTGAATCGTTAATTATTACTGCAATCCTTAATTGTTTAAGTAATTTAAGTGTCTGTATAATTAAAATAGTGAACAGTCAACGCTACCGTGTATTTATTTCAACGTTTCCTGAAGTCTATCGCCCACTATGGATTCCCGTGCTGACGAGGTCACGAATCAGCAATCGGATGCAACAGCCCGGTCTCCCGACGTCCCGTTATCAGAAGTGGGATCACCAGGGACTTCCCAGGAACGTGAAACAGGTCAGAGTATTGTTACTAACCTAAATAGTGAATCCGACCGTTGGAAAATGTTGTTTGAAATGCAACAACGTAGCATGATGGAATTAATTCGTGCTATAAAGGACACGAACGCAGTTGATACAAAGCTTGCATTCCCCGAATTCAATCCTGATTCTCGAGACGCCGATGCCAGGTCATGGTGTAATACTGTAGACTTATGCATGCAAGATAAACAATTAGCCAGTGGTACTCTGATTATCGCTATGAGCAAAGCACTTAAGGGCGCGGCAGCTACGTGGTTGGCTCAAAATAGTTTTGCTGGAATAACCTGGCCTCAGTTAAAAAATTTATTTCTTGCTCGTTTTGTCTACGTCGAGACTCCAGCTGCCACATTGTGTAGACTCTTTAATGAAAACCCAAAAGACGGAGAGTGCATGGCCGCCTATGCTACTCGATTCCTGAGTACATTAATGAACCAATGGCATTCTCTATCAACCGAACAAATTGCAATTGCTGTAACTCTGGCTCACGCAGTGAAAATCGAACCACGGTTGCAAAGGCTAGCATACACTGAAAAAATTGATACTAGAGTGAGATTGCAACAAGAGCTAATGGCGTCTACATATCGGAAAAGGGGACCTCCGATACCAGAAAAGTCCAATGCTTGCAGTGACGCTAAGAAACCGCGATATGAACCAAAAAAATGTTACAATTGTGGCAAACTAGGCCACATGGCGAACGAATGCCTCTCCAAAGACTCGCGTAATACCAGCACTAATCTCAAACCTCAGTTTTCAGCAACCAACAAACAGCAAGATACCCAGGACAGCAGTGTACCAAACAAAACATCGTCGCCTACGTGCTACTTCTGCAACGAACCAGGTCACATCGCCACTCGCTGCCCGAAAAAGGACACCAAGATTAGCAGCGGCAACGTCGAGCACCGGGTGAATACCTGCACTGTGAAGCCAGCCACTGACCACCTAGCAATTGAATCCGGTGAGAAATTTTCATTTTGTTTTGATTCCGGCGCCCAGTGCTCTCTAGTCAGAGAAAGTTTAGCAAATAGGCTCCCAGGCAAGCGTCATCATACCTTGGTGACATTAATAGGTATAGGCCAGTCAAACGTTAAGTGTAATGTTCAAATATTGACAACTGTAACTATACAGGGATACTCAATGCAGTTATTATTACATGTCGTGCCAGACTATTGTATCTCTGATTCGATTATGATTGGAAGGGACTTGCTATCAATGGGGTTTTCGGTTGAAGTTGGTGAAAGCCAACTTGTTTTGAGGAAAATTAGAACAGTTTTAGCTTGTGATGTAGGTGAGAAAATTAGTAATTTTTACAATATCAATACTGATATTCCCACTGAGTATAAACGTCAGTTAGTTTCATTGCTCGAAGGTAGCTCGGATTATTTTGTGGAAGGCACGCCGACGGGTAGAGTAACGACAGGGCAGTTAGAGATTCGATTAGCTGATCCAAACCGCACAGTACAACGGCGGCCCTATCGTTTAAGTCCCGAAGAGAGAGAGGCAGTTCGCACTAAAATAAGAGAACTTCTAGAAGCTTCTATCATTCGGGAGAGTTGTTCACCCTTTGCGTCGCCAATATTACTGGTTAAAAAGAAAGACGGAACTGATCGTCTTTGCGTCGACTACCGAGAATTGAATAGCAATACAGTACCCGACCGTTACCCATTGCCACTAATTTCTGACCAGATAGGACGTTTGGTAGGGGCAAACTACTTTACCTCGCTTGATATGGCTAGTGGCTATCATCAGATACCGGTTCAAGAAGAGTCCATAGAGCGCACAGCTTTTGTAACGCCGGACGGGCAGTTTGAATATCTGACCATGCCGTTTGGTCTTCGAAATGCCCCTTCGGTGTACCAACGTGCCATAAATAAGGCCCTAGGACCCTTAACTGAGTCATTTGCCGTAGTCTATATTGATGACGTCATAATTCCTTCAGACTCTATTGTAGAAGGCTTAGATCGCTTACGTCAGGTTTTGGAAGCTTTGACAAATGCCGGTTTTTCACTGAACCTTCATAAATGTGCTTTTCTGAAAACTGAGATTGAATTCCTAGGATACCACGTATCTGCTGGTAAAATAAGACCAAATCCACGTAAAATCAGAGCTTCCACCGCCTGACACGGTAACACAGTTACGGCAATTTATAGGATTGGCTTCTTACTTTAGACAGTTTATTCAAGGTTTCTCACAGAAAACTGCCCCTCTTTATCGACTCACATCCGGTAAAGGAAAAGTTAGTTGGACTCCAGCACTTGAAGTGATTAGACAGGAAATCATTAACTTACTGACAGACACACCGGTTTTGACTATTTTTGACCCTACTAAGCAGATAGAGTTGCACACTGACGCCAGCGCTGAAGGTTATGGCGCTATACTAATGCAGAAAATTGAATGCAAACTGCACGTGATTGAATACTACAGCCGTCGAACCTCTAGCGCTGAATCCAGGTATCACTCTTACGAGTTAGAGACGCTCGCAGTAGTTAATGCTGTAAAACATTTTCGTCATTATTTACATGGGCGAAAATTTACGGTAGTGACTGATTGCAATGCAGTCAAAGCGTCTAAGTCAAAAGTAGATCTTACTGCGCGAGTGCATAGATGGTGGTGCTTTCTACAAACTTTTGAGTTTGATATTGAACACCGTCAAGGTAAAAATATGGGGCACGTTGATTTTCTATCACGAAATCCCTTACCCGTAGCTGATGTCCAACGAGCGGTCCCAAAAGTAGAGCAAAAGCGAGTCAATTTCACTGAAATCTCTGATACGTGGTTACAGGCTGAGCAGGAAAAGGATAGCGAAATAAATTCCATAATAGCTAAACTTCAAAATAATGAGCTTGATCTTGACCTTGCTAGGACTTACGAAATTAGACGAGGGGTTCTGCATAGAAAGATAGAGCGTAACAGCAGAAGTATTTGGTTACCCATAGTACCAAAAGCGTTTCAGTGGTCAATTATAAATCATGTTCATGAAAGCATAATGCATTTAGGGTGGGAGAAAACATTAGAAAAAACGTATTGCCATTATTGGTTTCCTAACATGAACAAATATGTCAGGAAGTTTGTCGAAAATTGCATCACATGTAGCGTATCCAAATCCCACTCTGGGAAAGTTCAAGCAGAATTACATCCAATACCGAAAGTAACGGTACCTTGGCATACCATTCATATGGATGCAACGGGAAAACTTAGTGGTAAGCGGGACTCTAAGGAGTACGTGTTTGTTTCAATAGATGCTTTTACGAAATACGTACTTCTGCATCATACTATGAACATAGACGCTAATAGCGCTATAAAGGCGTTGCAGTCAAGTGTATCATTGTTTGGTCCCCCTTCGCGTGTGATTGCCGACCAAGGCAGATGTTTTGCTGGGAAAGAATTCAGAGACTTTTGTGCTGCACATAATATTAACCTACATCTCATCGCTACCGGTTCTAGTCGCGCTAATGGTCAGGTAGAACGCGTGATGTCCACACTAAAGAATATGCTCACGGCAGTAGAAACAAGCAACCATAAATCATGGCAAGCAGCATTACCAGAAGTACAGCTGGCTATTAATTGTACATTGAGTCGGACAACTAAAGCAAGTCCCCTTGAGCTATTGATAGGTAAAGTTGCTAGACCGTTACAACTTATGACGTTAGATACAGACGAGACAGATTTAGACTTAGATTTGATTAGAGAGCGCGCAGCACAGGAAATAGAGACAAACGCCATTGTAGAAAAAGCTAGATTTGACAAAAATAAAGCAAAAGTAAGGAATTTTAAAGTAGGTGACTATGTGTTATTAGAAAATCATGAGCGCAATAAAACTAAGCTAGAACCCAAATTTAAGGGGCCTTACCAGGTGGCTGAGGTGCTTGATGGTGACAGGTATTTACTAAAAGCATTGAACTCTAATCGGACGTATAAGTATGCACATGATCGCATACGACCCATGCCAGAGTGCTACGTTCCATTGGAGTTGAATGTAGGTTTGGAGGCACCTACTAATAGTGTAGAGTCAGAATGTGCCGATAACGGCGCAGGTGAGTTGTGCAGCTAGATTTACTTGTTTACTGTGAAGGCCTTTGTTAATAATTAACCATTGACGACAAAAGCCTGTCTGGCAATAGCCTGTGTGGCACTGGCCTGTGTGGCTTTAGCCTGTGTGGCGCTAGCCTGTGTGGCGCTAGCCTGTGTGGCACTAGCCTGTGTGGCACTGGCCTGTGTGGTACCAGCCAGTGTGGCAGTAGCCTGTGTGGCAATAGCCTGTGTGGCACTAGCCTGTGTGGCGCTGGCCTGTGTGGCACTAGCCTGTGTGGCGCTAGCCTGTGTGGCACTGGCCTGTGTGGCATCAGCCTGTGTGGCACCAGCCTGTGTGGCAATAGCCTGTGTGGCAACAGCCTGTGCGAAACTAGTCAGTATGGTACCAGCCTATCTGGCCGCAGCCTGTGTGGTATTAACCTGCGTGGTAATGGTAATAGTTTTGTGTTATCCGATAACTGTGATCGTTCTTTGTGATATTGTGGTGTTTGATTCAACGGTCAGAATGACCGAACGTTAAGTTGTTTACTTGAGTTCGTTTATGATTGTCCACAGATGATGACTGATGAGACAAACTATTCACCCGAGGACGTGTGAAGATGCAGGACGGCCGTAACGGCGCGTGACATTATTAAATAATGAAAATCAGTTAATTTTGAGAGTTGCAATTTATTTTGTTATTTTTTTAATCATTGGTCATTATTTTGTTATTTTTTAACGATTCTCGATTTGAATTCGACTAAGTGGTAATTTTAATTAAGAGCGGGTAACACCGAATGGAGTTGCGTCTGTCATGGCGGGCGAACGTCGTGTCAATTCAGTCAGTCGATTGACAGCCGTTGCACGTGGTGGTCACTCGCAAACCCATTGGCTCTGAATCGTTAATTATTACTGCAATCCTTAATTGTTTAAGTAATTTAAGTGTCTGTATAATTAAAATAGTGAACAGTCAACGCTACCGTGTATTTATTTCAACGTTTCCTGAAGTCTATCGCCCACTATGGATTCCCGTGCTGACGAGGTCACGAATCAGCAATCGGATGCAACAGCCCGGTCTCCCGACGTCCCGTTATATTTATTATTTTATTTTCATTGTTTATGGAGAATCTGGACGGAGATACGCTCGTGTGCATTCTTGCTTTGAAATTCTTTTGATTGATCTTTATTACTAAAATAATTATATATAGAGCTTAGCTATTTTAATCAGCTACTTGACTCTCACCACCTTTTTTAAGTATCAATGTATTGAAATCAAGAAAAATGTTAATAGTTCTTCAGTAACTCTTCGAATGTCCTTACCGTCATTGGCATTTCTTATGGTGCTCCTTGGTTCGGGAGTTATTTTTTTATTAGCTTTGCATCTTTCTTTGATTTTCGTCTTTCTATATGTGTATATCTTTAATGTCTTGTGTGGATGTCTATGTTTCTCTGCACACGTTTTGTATATGCATAATGATGCATAGATATACAAATAATAAATATACATGTCCACTGGGAGTTTATACTTGGCCATGACTAGAATGTGCGGATGCTGAATTTTAATAGGTTTTTTAGTTGGTTCATTATAAAATTTGCAGTAAGTATACAAATATATTAGATAAGGAAGGTTAGTTGCTTTGCCAATCGCAAATTTCATAGTTAGATAAGCACCAATAATAACAAGCGTTAAATATTGATTTTACAATATGAGGCTTTATTTCGCGCGGAAATACGATAATGGAGGTATCAAAATAGGGTTAGAAATAGGGTATAATTGTTTTATGCAAATATTCCTATTATATTTAAATAAGTGTCCGTCATAATCTTAAACGTTACCCTAGGAAGAAGTTAATGAAGAATCTTTTGAAGACGCATCTTATAATTAATGCAATATTTATATGTATTTGTTTAGGTGTCTGATAAATGTTCTTTACAAATAGCCACATATCAGATTCAATAACTTTACGAGCTTAAGAGCAAAAAACATGCAAAACTTCGCTTTGTGAAGGTCGCCTACTGGCAATAAAATTTACATTGCGGAAATTGTCCACAACTTCCCATTGTATGTTATTGTGCCTTTCGACCGTTACTTCAATATGTGACCTTAGCAATTTGGTGGCCAGGTTTACTGCCTGGTTTGTATCTTGTTGGTAGTAGTCCCGTTCGTTATGACTGCAGATATTTTAAATGGACTTGACTGTCAGAGATCTCGGTACAGAACAAAAGAAACAGTATATACTTAATACATACAATACATAATCTTTCTTCCTTTTTAATAGAACACTATGTGTTATAAAGAACTACATATTTAGTAGTTAGTTATACCTACACAAACTAAATATTTATATATGTATAACACGTAGTGTAGAATACTGACAGCTGAGGCTAGTAAATACATGAAGATTAATCTCAGGCAGCTATGCAGTGATGATATGAGCAGTGTGACTAATAATAGATGGAAAGAATGGCTGAGGATCAAATTTAATGTGATGTGATAGTGGAGATGCCATTTTCAACAAAGGTGATATTGTTTGCTCGAAGAACTTATTACGAGTTAAGTTATTGACATCGATTCGATGAACTAAATCAAAAACTTGCTATGATAGTGAGTGACAATTTGTGACCAACTTCCGCTCCACCCAGAGCGGGACGAGTCATTACATGATTTCCCATCCATAAAAAAAAAAAAAAATAGTGGCTTTGACCTAGGTCTATAAACTCTCTATATTTTACAGAATGGTCACCGGCATTTCTTTATAGCTGAAATGCTTTGTACTTTCTAACACTGAAGATTTGTTACACATCAGTGGTTGTTGATATTATCCTGTACTTGAACTTTGTACTATTATAGTAGGTACGTTGTTTGTTTAGTCATAATATCCTACTTGTAGCTGACACCTTTGTTCTGTAAATATGGACATGTATGTACTCTGTTATGTCGCGTCAGATCCGTCTTAGGTGGTAATTCTTGTTTATGGTTTCATTACCTATGCCAATTTTACTTCGTTACAAAAATATGGTCACCTTATCTTTTTTATTTGTTGTTTTGGAAAGGGGGATAATCGATTATGACTGGACTATGTTCTTCTTATTAATTAATTTCGACAAAAGGCAATTAAAGAAGCAAGTACCCTTATCACAAGCTAACTTATCATAATTTTAATGAAGTTGGTAATCCGCTAGTTTTATTTATTAAAAGATTATGCACAAATTAAAAAATACTGTAAGTACAAAGGCGGCTTAATGCTCGAGGCATTTTCTACCATGACTGGTATGTTTCTGTCATCTTAGGGTGATGCAGAGACAAAATATGGCAGGTGCAACATGGGAGAGATAGTACGAAAATAATTATAAAATTCAACGATATGTATTAGTCATTGACTTATATATTACTTTAGTATTTAACTAATACGTACATATGTACTTACATATAACCAATATAAAGTTTCTCAGGAACTTTTCTAAACGGCGTTTTTATTTCGCCACATAGAAATAGGTACCTAGTCGTTTTCACCGCAATGTCTTGCATTTGGACCTAAACAAGTTCTCGACTTTATAGGAATACGACTAGCGAGAAACACGTTTACAAAGCTACGTAGATTCATGTTGGGGTACTGCCATTGTTATTTATCTCTCTCACACATATTATCTGTGAGCGAAACGGGAATGGTGGAGCTTATCCCATTCTTTCTAAAGGGTTCTATGGTGGTTTAACTAAAGCATTTTTTTCATATTCGTATGGAATGTTTTCAAGTGCACCATCTCATATAAGTTTGGACTTAAATTAAACTTTTTCTTTTCGTAATTTTATAGAATGTTTTCAAGTCTCACCTATGTTTTAAAGTGGTGGCTCATCGATGATCCACGTGTAGTTAATAAGGTGTTCGTGATAAAACTGATCGGGGTTTCATAACAGTATAGAAATGCAAGCTCTTATTTTTGGAAGATCCCCTTTGCATCTTATGTAAACTGCAGCTCACTATTATTTTCATAATATCTCTAACATGGTACGTTCGTCTTAATTTTTTACCTCCATATTTGATATTTATTATCCATCATGGTCCTTCCTCAAGTTATTCGTAGCTATCTATTGTTAAAAAATACCAGTATTTTTAAACCACCTCGGACTACTAATGCGGCCAAAAATGTCTTTGAAGATAGAGGGTTATTTGCTTCAAAAATAATATTTAGAAACAAAGAATATATTTTTTATTGCTGACTTGGCCTGCTCTTGACCTTGATCACGTCTGGTATAAAGCGATGGATGAGGTCTATGATGGAACGAGCGTACCCAGAAGATGCTCGTTCACTCTCGCTTTGAAGGCAGACGGGTTGAATGTGGAAGGGAACGCAGACGCGCTGGCAGAGAGTTCCACACTAAACACATAATAAACATGGAGGAGAAGCGCTTTGTCGACTGGTCGGGACGTCAACCAAATGGGGATGGATATTATACAGGGTGGCGGGGACATCGAACTTAACCGACTATTGGGACACTCCAGCAGATGGGATATAATCTGACCAGAAGCATATTAATATAGTTGGTGCTGATACGAAAGAACAAGACGCTTTTCCGACTTTCAGTACTTATATTCTCTTTTCTTATATCCCCCTCTTTTACATTTCCAGATGGGCTACGCGCAACTAGAACAAACAGGTCATGGCATTCACTTAAGGCAGTTCTCCAGGGCGTTCGTGTTTGAAGATGGTAGTGGGGACACCACTCAGAGGCTGGTCTTCGTCTCCGTTGATGCTGCCATGATGGGCCATGGTGTGAGGAAAGAGGTGAGATAGCTGATGATACTGTAACATACGGTAATAGTAGTTGCAAAGTTGGTGGAGCTGCTGATATTTTTATAGAACATGCAATAACTGAGGTGGAAGCCTCAATAAGGAAAAGGTTTGAAATAAAGCGTTCACTCGTTTTGCCCGCTAATTAGTTTTGCTCATAATTAGCGAGACTGGATGTCTGTATGTGTGTGCTATCTTAGAAAAACCTAAAAAATGTGCATGCCGACTCCTATAATGAGATAATTTTTATTTAACCTGTATTATTCCACAATTTTGCCTAAAAATCTGATGTAAAATTTTCCATAACCTCTAAATGTGTCATGCAGTGTCCTAATTCTAACTAATTACCCTTCACAGGTCATCAAGCGTCTTCAGAAGCGCTACGGCGTCCTCTACGGGGAGCACAACGTCATCCTCAGCGGTACTCACACGCACTCCACGCCCGGAGGGTTCCTTATGGACTTCCTCTTTGACCTCCCTATCCTCGGCTTCGTCAGAGAGACGTATACGGCTTATATTGTTGGCATTTATAAGGTGAGTTTGGTAGGGCTCGAGTTTTCACTTTCAAAAAACAGTAAATATTAGACTATAATTATATTATATGTATAATTTCTTCAAAATTTTAAAAAGAGCATCATTATTGACAGAAAAAAAAAACACGAAAGAGTCATAAAGTTTCTTTCGACGCAAGAGCACTCAAATGAGATTGATTTGACCGTGAATGTGGGCCTTAGCATAATTAGTAAACTCTTGAGAGTTGATTGCCCCGAAAAAACTTTAAATTGATGTTATGAAACAGGCTCCTAATGATAACTTAGGGGTTATACTTAGAATAAAGAAAGAAAAAAAATATGTTAAAATGACAATGTTATTTTTATGAAGAATGGAATGCCATACTCAAAGCTTAAATTTCAATTTAACCACATATAAACACTTTTCAATTGTCGAAGAGTAGATAAGTTAGTCAGAAAGTTGAAGCTAGTTGCCCATTCAAAAACGGAAAACCGACAAATAAACTCCAAGGATACAAAAAAAAATCAAGATATTACAAAATCCTAGGTACATTATTCTTATTAGGCTCTATGTGAGAACATATGAATTCCTCCTAAAGACGTACATCGTTTTCTATTTACAGAGTATAGTACTAGCGCACAATAAGTTGACGGAGGCGCGTGTCTTGTACGGCGAGGCGGAACTTTTGGATGCGAACATCAACCGCTCCCCTTCGTCATACTTGAGGAATCCACCAGAAGAAAGGGCCAGGTAATGTTCGAAACATGTTTACAACTGTTTCAGTTTTATTATTATAGTTATATCGCAAACCATATAAATTCAAGATAGTAGGTACGTTTATTTTGTGTACTACGCGCGGCAACAGCAAACTAAAATGCTCTTAGCAACGTTCACAGTTAATTTTCAACTATCGCGCTAGATGGCGCTTTACATTTACGTCACGTTTCTGAATCGCGGTGTTAAGAATCTCCGCCGTTGAACGACCCTCGTGAAATTTTGTAAAGAATTCATACTTACCTGGCATAGGGGATACCGTGATCAATAAGGCGGTTCCCCCAGGGCGAGGCCTTCCCATTGCACTGCGGTTGGGTTGACCCCTGCGATTATCCCTAATGTGGATAACTCGGATGCGTTATTTTTGGTAGTGAGGGACTGCGTTCGCGCTGTCCCTCTCAGAATTCCCTAGGGATGGGTAATATCGCTTTTACTCTATATCAAATCGTATATAGATATCGGTTTAAAATATCGGATATCGCATCTATATATTTCAATACCTATATATTGGCTGAATCAGTGTGGAACTCAAACGAAAGTAGTACTGTGATTTTAGGTTTCGGTTTTGTTCGATTCATGTACAGACGCCAGCACATCAACCTACTACAATCTGTCAGATTTCTGTAATAGATTTTCAACTTTATCGCTAAAGCATAAGGTTCAATGTTGATTGGGAAAATTTGACAGTTAGGTGTAGGTTGATGTGCTGGCGTCTGTACATCATTGTATTTTATTTATAACTGTATACTCGAAATCAGTGAATGTATTGTTTGGTAGTGTTGATAATATGAATATGGCACTCTGAAATGATATTAGTACATACAGTCGTTTTGGTTTTTTAGATTTATATTTTTATCAATTATTTAAATGTTAATATTTTAACACCAAAACACTGAAATCCGCCCCTAAGACGACCCACTGACCGAAAACAGCAAAGTGCAATCACGATCAAGGTCAAGGGTCACGTAAAATTAATTCAAAACTATTTTTTACTACGAATACCGTTTATTGATGGTTTCCTGTTTACAAGTGTTTAGAAAATAATGTATTCGGTATTAAACTCTATGTTCCTGTAAATAATGTTTAAAATAATTAGTATTAGACATTAGCGTCTCGCACTGTCTCGCTCGTTCATCTATAGCTACATCACTCCCGCCCGCGCGTAAGTACTGTATCCGAATCAGTTTGTACCTAATATCATAGACCATGCGATACGATATCGGTATAGTGTGTTGTTCTGTGACTCATCGCGCTATATTCGCTTTAGATACGCGGATACCTGATATATAGATTCAGTGCCGTCCGATATATAGATATTGGATATTGTGCCGATACATAGATATTGTATCTATATACGATTTGTATCGCCCATCCCTAGAATTCCCTATGATATATTAGTATAATATCTCTAGTTATAAGTCGCCGTTCCTCACTTCCTCGGCTTCCTTTATAATTTTTATCATAAACATAAATAATGAAAAGAAGACGATTAATAGTTTGTTTATACACAATTTTTTTTATCGTTTTGTATCTAAAAATCCATAGCAAATGGCCCCAAAAATAAAAGAACAGAAATAGTACAATCATACCACATACCGAATAATAATGATTTCAAATAACTCCTGTTTGATTTACCGTATTTTAGAAATCCACGCATTTTTTTACTTAGGGCTGATTTTTCAATCGACATGTAACTTTTATTCGTGGAATAAAATTGACGTCTGACAGTTTTTGTATGGAAAATCTGTCAAAACATCGGATAAAATTATCTGGCGTTTGTAAAATCAGCCCTTAGTGAACAAGAGAACCGCTATTGCATTGTAAAATTTCTATATTTATGTCTGTAATTTATATGGTGTACATAATAAAGAGTATTCTATTCTATTCTATTTAACATAATAACTACAACACCGCGCCTGTATTCTCCGAAGGGATAGGCAGAGCTGTATCTATAGAACAGCTATTTCCTTTAGGGCTGACTTTTCCAACGCCAGATAATTGGAGGATTGTTTGTCCATACCTAGGACAGCATTTATTAATTTTCTACTAACATTTTCAGATACAAATACGACACGGACAAGACGTTATCGCAGATTCGTTTCGTGTCTCCCCAAAACAAGATCCTCGGTGTGATCAACTGGTTCGCGGTACATCCGACCAGCATGAACAATACTAATAAACTGATCTCGTCCGACAATGTGGGTTATGCTTCTATCTTGATGGAGAAGGCGCTTAATGGGAACACTACACTGCCTGGCAAGGTAAGGATCAATTTGAATATTACAGTACATTACGAGAATTGAATAACGATAGAATCACTAAGAAGCACACAGAGAAAAGGCTTAAACATAGCAATAATCCTTTATTAAAATATTCTTATCTATTAATTTAGAATTTTCCTTTCCAAAATGTCACTAACATGGTAAAATATCGTTGTTGGTCAGCCTTTTTGTACATTTGTAGTTCAGTTTCAACCTTGTATGATATTTATGGAATAAGACACGTACCCTCTGGACCAGAAAATTCACTAGCTAGATGAAATATTCAATCTCAATCTGCCAGTATAATTTTCTAAATAACAACTTTCTTGGATCACAACAAAGGATACCACCAAATTCACATAGATCTCTCATTCTCCTTCCAGGGCAACATCGTCTGTGCATTCGCATCCACGAACCTGGGCGATGTGTCTCCGAACACCAAAGGTCCTCACTGCGAGTTCTCAGGCAAGGTCTGTGACCAGGAGAAGCTGCTGTGCAAGCTTCCTAAGGAGAAGTGCTTCGCGTCAGGACCTGGAAGAGACATGTTTGATAGCACCAGGATTATTGCCACTAAACTGTTCCAGACTGCTATGGTGAGTTGACGATTTTGTTTAACTTTAAATATTCTAAATTGAAACTGAATTGACTGCGTTACTTGACGATTTTATTGTTAGATAAAAATAAAACCAGCGTACAACCAGTATTCAAAACCTGTGCGGTAATTGCGTAACATTCTTACAATGACATTGCCTTTCATTTTGAAAAATGAACAACACGTTGCTTTATTTACGTTGTTGAGTTGATGAATTTTTCAGACCTATGAAGCAATGGATTAGGAATGTCGTTCAAAATCCTTCTGATTGTGATGGAAAGAGGATAAGGCTGATTTTCCACCGGAGATGTGCTATGCAGCTATGCTGCTGAAACTATGCGACCGTTTCTACTAATGCTAAGCTGTGTAGTAGAGCGTGTAATATATGCTATGAACACAGAATAGTTAAAAGAGGTGTAATTCTTTTATCTGTTCTGTGGCTATGAAGATGTGGCGCCGTGGGGTAGCTGTGTGAGGAAGTTGCGCAGCTCGAGCTATGCTATGCATCGATATTAGGAAAGGTACGGGGAGGACTCTGCTCTGCACATAGCGCACACCACTCGCGCATCCATAGCTCCCATCCATGGCACGCATCCTTCCGTATGAAAAAACATAGCTCAGTTGAACCCGTTTTCACCAGTGCTATTCTATTGGTTCACACCAATGAATATGATTGGTGGATATCAACCGCATCTATAGCAATGTGGCATACCACATCTCTGATGGAAAAGCAGCCTTACGCAATTGGGGTGTTGAAGACGGTTATGTATAAAAACCAAACATTACTTACTCAAGAAACTCTCTCTACAGCTATACGCCCCTTTCTATTTCGTGACTTTTACCGGTTGTATATCATTCCAGAATCTCCTGAACGAACCGGGTGAGGATGTGACTGGTCCCCTGGGCATCAAGCATCAGTACGTGAAGATGCCTGAGGAAGAGGTGTCGCCCTTCGACCCAGTCACCGAGACGTTTAATACTGTAAGTACCTAGATCGAATCAGCATCAGGATTATTACATATGAGAAAAGGTTGCCAATGTCGCAATGTTTGGTTATCTTTATAGATACTATAGGCCGACCGCTTAACTGAGACGTTGCCTGAGGTAGCAGCGCGGTGCGGGACGAGCGTGGTGACGTGATGCGAGAGCTCAGTGATTCGTCAACTTGTGATAACTATCACCCCTCCCGCACCGCGCAGCTACCGCAGGCAACGTCTCAGTTAAGCGGTCGGCCTATAACAGTGGCACTGTTTACTACAACCAATAGTATTTTATTATCCTATAAGTTTTTAGAAAAAAGTATTATTAAGTGGGTAGAAAACCGGCCAAGTGCGAGTCGGACTTGTACGCAAAGGAAGTACCGCCGTACAATATTTTAACACTACATGTTTAAAAAAAAACACGTTTCCTGTACGGGGACCCCTATAATAACTAATTTTATTTTATTTTTATTATTTGTTGTTATAGCGGCAATAGAAATACACATTTTGTGAAAATTTCAACGGTCTAGCTATTGCGGTTCATGAGATGTAGCCCGTTGACTGTCAGACGGAGGAACAGCGGAGGCTTAGTAATAGGGTCCCGTTGGCACCTTTTGGGTAAGAAACCCTAAAAAGTGTCCTAACCTAACCCGTTCCCTAACTTTTTGAAAAAAGCCAATTGTCCATAGTATACCATATTGTATTCTGCTCACCATTGAATCTTGCTTCCAGAGCACGAAAGTCTACGGCTGCCTCCCCGCAATGGGCTACAGCTTCGCGGCCGGCACCACGGACGGGCCGGGCGCCTTCGACTTCAAGCAGGGCACCACCACCTCCAACCCGCTGTGGAACACCGTCAGGGACTTCATCGCGGAACCCACCAAGGAGGATGTCAAGTGTCAGGCGCCGAAGCCGATCCTGTTGGCTACGGGACGGGTAAGATATGCAAGGTCAAATGAAAGTAACTGGAAAAACTTCAGAGGCGTTGGGTATGGATATCTACAGATAATAAAACGAAAAAAATACTAATTCGATAGTGGAAAAGGTTATGAATTGTATTTTGGCCAAAGCTTACGTCCAAGCTGGCTGCGATTGTATTAGGCAATGATGATAGGTAAATACCTACATAATCATATGTATAACGTATAGAAATATTCTTCATAATGCGTAGGCATTAAATGCGCCTTTGTACATTATTGTGTGCGAGAAATTTAAATAAATAAATGCGTAAAACTGTGTTGGTATGGCTACGCTTCGAAGAGTTTGAGGTAATACGTGAAAATCTAGTTTTATTTTCCTGTACATAGCAATCCTTCTTCCAGGCAAAATTCCCGTACGAATGGCAACCGAAGGTCGTGTCCTGTTCGGTCGCGAGGATCGGGAGCCTGTTCTTAGCAGCTGTCCCTGGAGAGTTCACTACCATGTCTGGTAGAAGACTTAGGAACATCATCGCGAAGACTGCTCCCGAAGCCAAGAAAGTGGTAATCGCTGGTCTATCCAATATTTATTCGGATTATATTGCGACGCCAGAAGAATATCAGGTAAATATTATGTTCCTGATTTATTACAGTAGTCTTCTATTCTCCTTTTTAAACACAACTTCACACACTTCACGATTCACTTCAAGACTTCTTCTAGGTTTTGCATTTTGTAAAATCGTCCATGAATATAATGTAGATGGTAAAACTGAGGTTTATGGGATATATCGATGGGCAGTAAATTTTTACTTTTGGTTTACAGGCGCAGAGATACGAAGCAGCTTCGACGATCTTCGGCCCACACACTCTAGACATATATCTGAACAAATACGTGGAACTAACCAATGCTCTGATTTCGGTAAGTGGCTTACAATATCAGGATGTTTCGCAAAAGCACTGCCCTAAGTTGTGTGTTGTGATTCTTGTTCTTTGTCCAGCAGTGGAAGTCTTTCGACAGATATGATGATGATTGTTGAATTTGGTTACTGTATTGCAACTAAATTATTTATGTAGGTATAGTAATTAAGTAAGGAACTAGCAGAGGATCGAGGAGGGGGTGGAGGGGGGTTCAGGGGAGCAGACCGGAATAACTCGTTATTAAATAGTTTATCCGGTTGAATGCCGTAATTACAGACACAATCAAAAAGCCGCTCGTCTCGCGTGGATCTACGTTTAAGCATACGAAGGGTTAAAAAAGGAAAGGAGTATTATGTTTAAAATGTCCTTTCCTGCCCAATGTAAAGACTTCCAGAAACTTTAACAACATGATATTTTTCCAGAGTAAATCCATCCCACTAGGCCCGGAGCCTCCTGACCTAAGCAGTCAGCTGATCTCGCTGGTGCCGCCCGTGCTGTGGGATTCCGCCCCCTGGGGACATGAGTTCGGAGACTGTCTGAAGCAGCCCTTCAAGCAGTACAGCTATGGAGATGTCGTTATGACGCAGTTTGTAAGTATACTTACAGTTTTTAGAAAAAAATAGACCATGATCCTTCGTATCCATCAGTTGCTGAATAGATTTAAAAGAATGACAGGATAAAAAAAAAAACTATGGTGCTTTATATACAGATCAGTAGCGATCTTCTCTCGGTACCAGCCTTTAGACATTTATAATTTCATAGGGCAATCTGTAGTGGAATAAGATGCTCTTTCAATTATGCCTCTAAGCATGGTCTTTCGCTATCCACCCTGTGTCAATATAAGTACTTATACATAATCAGTTTTTTATCAAAGAAGGCAAACTATATATCTTCTTCGGTACTTACCGACTCCTTGAAAGTTAAAAATTGCGTGATTTAATACTGGAACTGAAAAACATGCGTCGAGTTCTAGCAGGTAACGAGATTATCTGCCACTTGAATTCCAACGAAGTGGAATATACTTCAAATTGTTCTCATCCTCAGGTGTCAGGTCACCCACGCAACAGTATCCGTCACGGTCGGTGGTATGCGACTGTGGAGCGCCTGGAGTCGGAAGATGATGACGCATGGGTCACTGTCTTTACTGACGCTGATTGGGAGACCAAGTATGTATTGCCTTCAGTCCTTGTCTAAGTCTTAACAAATGTATTTGATTAATGAAACCATTGGCTGATCAGATATAATTATAAATATTGCATGTTTCAACACCCCACGGGATTTTGAACGTGTTTATAGTTCGATGTCCAGTTCTCCACTATTATATAAGTTGTCATGGCTTGACGACTTATTGAGCATTAGAGATAAAGATGGAGTATATTTACAATAAGCAATAATGCACCTTTGTAATTTACAAATATATTGGAGATTCGATATTTCTGGCTGCCAGGACTTGCCATCTTCTTTTCTAAAAACGTCTTACCTTAACCCTGTCTTACTCTTCTTTTCCACTAGATTCACCTGGATCCGTGACTCCAAGGTAATGGGCACAAGTCGCGCAGAGATCGAGTGGGAGATCCCCGTGGGGACTCCTAAAGGCATCTACAGGATCCACCACTTTGGCAACTACAAGTATGTGCTGGGTGGCATATACCCTTACCATGGGTTCACGGACGGCTTCGAAGTGTCTTAGGACCTAGGTTCTTAGACCATGATCGTCGCGCTAGATCGTAGTAAAATAATACATCTATGATCGTCACAGTAGGTCTTTGTAGACCGCAGGGTCTAAGGGATTCCCAAGGATCTATACTCGGACCATGATTTTTAGGGAGAGATGTATGTAACGTTTCTTTGGCTAAGCTTTATTCCTGTCACTGTCGCAAAACTGTCAAACTATATCTGCAAGATAGAGACGGGAACATACCTATCTAAGCCAAGGCACATGCTAAGTGACGTATAAAGATCTTAGCCTTAGATACCATCTCTTGGATGTGAGTCAAGGTTTGAACTTTTAATATACCACATCAAAGGTTGTGTGAGGACTTTAAAGTGTAATAGTGATTTTTGGGACCATTTTATTGTAATTGAGGGTAGTTTAATGAACATTAATGTAACATGACAGTGTAGTGACAATTATTTTAAGATTTTTGTTGGCTTATACATATTCTTTTAACCGTTCGGTTATTTATTGGCGATTTTTTTTAAAATATGTTTTCTCAATTTATTTCTAGTTATAATGAGCTATTAATGAGCCATTATGAAGTCTTTTGTTCTTCTTGAATATTGGATTAAGTACATAAATTTGCGCGGGCGCATTGCCTTTTTCTTTATAAAAATTAGTTGTGAGATTTAAGGAAACATTAGGTTATGTACCTACATAAGTTTAAACTATACTTACGTTGTATAAACTATGAAGCCAGTACTAATTTAATTTAAGCTTTACACCATATTTATAAACGTTGTTTAAACTTAAATAATGATTAGCGTCTGTTTAACCGTAAATTTTTGACATTAGAAAATCTCTAACTTTAAGCAACGTTTATAAATAAAATGGTTTTAAATCTAGTTTTCCATAAGGATTATATAAAAATTATGTTATTGAGACTAGGCACTCGTCACCTCGACGAAATGTTATAAATTGAAGTATTAGTTATTATAACACAAGGTAAAAAATACACAGCAAAAAGGTGACGAGGTGCCAAGTTAATTTAAAAGGATAGTCAGTAGGTAGTTACTGTTTTAGTTTTATTCTATTTTATTTTATTCATGTCATAATTATCACGGCCATAAAATTCTATATTTGCAATATTTCTAAGTTTAGATGGGATAACATTACATTTCTTTAAATTATAGGTAATATATTAAAAAAAAATTTGAAATATACAACGTCAAATTAAATTAGGTAGCGTAACATCAAAGACGAAAATTAAAAAAAAAAAAACTTCCGGTTAGACTGAAAGCCGACCCTAACATAGTTGGGAAAAGGCTAGGCAGATGATGATAACTTCAAAGACGAAAAGGGTATCAAATTCAAAATATTGTATTTACTTTAAACATAAGTACTTGCACTTTTACGTTAAAGCTATGTGGTTTCAATTGGTCGTTTCCTATGGAGAAGAGCTGGCAGGAAACTCAGGATACCTACGCATTTAAAAATAATTGGCTTTTACATTGTTTTCATATTACAGTGTTAATAGGTATGTGACAGTGTAGCCTGTCATTGAGTACCGGATACTTAATAAAAACGTAAAATAAAGTAGAAAATGGTAAAAAAATCGAGCATCGATATCGAGCGAGAATCGATATAATTACTAAGTAAGTGTGAAGTTTCGCTAGTGAATTTAATTTGACCTTGTATAATTAAAGCCAGACAGTTTTCAGCCTCCCGATTGGCTGAAAAAAACTGGGAGGCCGTTTCTATACCTACGACTAATGACTTCTATGTCCCTAATTGGATGTAAGGGCGAATTTCATCATGAAACTGAACGCGATCGGGACACTTAAACCCCGTTCAAGAGCTGTCAGTTAGTCATTGTACAGTGACAGCTCTTGAATATGGTTTAGGTAATTATGCTGATCGCATTCATTTTCATTGTTGTACCCTAAATCATTGGCCAAAGTAGTGATAAAATCAATATCACGTCCTGCTTACCTTACTTCTTAACAAGCGTGATGATATTTATAATGTAAACCAAAGTGAAATTGTTAGTAGTAATTAATAAATCTTCTGTAGTGATTATAAAGTTTTAAAATATAGCTTATAGTCTAGTCGCTAATTCTATGTGAATTTCCTATACATACACGATTTGTTACATAGCATTAAATCTATGTATTATATAAATCTTAATTGTTTTAAATACAGATGTTTTCTCCTACGTTCCCATTCACGTTAACAAGCCTGGCAGGTACTGTTAGGTACCTATATCATGGGTAGATATATCAATCACTAGAATAGGCCGGATTCCTATAATTTACGGACCATTATTGGTTAAAATTAAAGCTCTTGTATCTTTACCAATAATGAAGCAAAGACCTTTGCATTAGACCATCCCATATGGAAGTAGCTATCACAGGCAAAACTAACTTGCGAATTTATTTATATGCCCAGTTTGCCAGTGACTCGTAACGACTGTCAAAGATCCACGAATGACAGCCGGGATCAACGGCTTAACGTGCTTTCCGAGGCACGGAAGGGTTTCGGTATGTAAAGATGGTCACCCATCCACGGGCCAACAGCGGCAAGCGTAGCTTAACCTGATCGATTGACCTGTGCGGCCGTTATTGTTTTAGTTACTGCACACTGCTACACTAAAATAAAATTTGTAGCCAAAATTGCTACAGTATGCCTAGGAAGAAAACGCCTAAACAGTAAACCAATATGGACAGTTCCAGTGCATTTAGTGCAAAAGAAACTAAACAGTTCGCGGTTTCAGAAAATTAATTAGAATTTTATATCTCTTCTTTTTAATCTGATGGATTATCATATCTCTTGGGTAAATGGAGCTTATGTGTAGATAACACAATCCAATTAATAACGTATCTATGTAAATACAGGGTGGCAAGGAGATCGAGGCGCCAACTGTAACAATTAATTCAGCACATGGTTCTAGGCGTAGCGTACAGAGGCCAGCACATCAAGCTACTACAATCTGTCAAATTTCTTTAATAGATTTTCAACTTTATGGCTATAGTATAAGTTTCAAAGTTGATTGGGAAAATTTGACAGTTTCGGGTAGCTTGATGTGCTGGCGTCTGTACAAATTTTTCGTTGGTTATCAAAAACACGTGTGTAGTCGGGGAACCCCCGTTAAGAACAAATTTCCTTATGCGATACTCATACGCACGTCAAAATGTAGGGATCAGCTGATTTTTTTTCGCGATTTCAGGTTTGGTCCCATTGTAAAAGTTGTTCGAGAAGATGAAGACAATGACCCCTTAAGAGATTTCGTGTATGAATAAATAGACCTTATATAATAGAAAGAGACAGAGAGAGAGAAAGAGAGATTTAAACGAAAACCACGAAAACGACACCCATGATGAAAAATCTGAAAATTAGCGCAGTCGCCATCTTGGATTTTCATTTTGAGCACCTTTGAAAACAGCTTTTTTTTTTAAATAACCGACGAAAAGTTTCAACGGTAGAATCATGTATTCATTCATGGTAAAAGGTTGTGCATCGACAACCCTGTATAAGTATATATGTACACTTGTACAGTCGCCAAAAGAGATAACTAACCTAACGGGTTGTCGGATATAGTTGAAGTTTAGTGAGAAACCGATCGATGTATTGAATGAAATTTAATTTGATAAATGAATTACTTACTGTTTGCTTTCTATTAATTAAATTAAAACATCTATCGGTTTCTTAATAAACTTCAACTATATGCGACGACCCTGATGGTTATTTATCCTCTTTGGTGACCGTACCTATTTATTTATATTTTTATTTATTACTACTAAATACCTACTTTACCCATGCATCATATTTTTGTTGATGAACATATTTTTGACACAATAGGGTATTTTATAATATGATGCTAAAAGGGGAAAATGGGAGAAATTGTACATGTATGTATTGAAATAAATCATTTATCATTTTATCATGTTTTTTATAATGAGATAGGACACAATTATGTTTTTTATCTTTAAAATAATGTTAAACTAGAACTGAGTTATATAAAGTGCCAATTGTAGGTAATAAATATTTATAAAACAATAAAACGGTTTTTTTTTTCAACAATAAACAAGGAAACCAGATATGTAGGTATTTGTCTACTAGCTGACCCGGCGAACTTCGTACCGCCTCAGAATTAATAAATTTTGTAATAAATCAGTCAACCCGTTCTCGAGACATCAAAAAAGCCGTTCCATACAAAATACTTATATGAGAAAATAAATTCTCTTCATTATTATTTTTCGTGATTTTTTTCCATATTTTTATAGTTATTCTGCTATTCCGAGTGGAGACAAATCCAACAGATCAAAGATCATAAAAATCGGTATTTACAGCCGTTCTTGGGTTATAAATGGTGTAACTAACCTGACTTTGTATACAAACTGCATTCGCAATTTATTTGCCAAAAATGTAAACAAATATGAGTTTATGGAAAAATAGCTTTAAATCCTACACAATAAAGTTCAGTTTACGCTACAACTTCAAACATTTTAATAACTTTTTAAATAATTTGAAACATAATTTTAAATAGACTTTAGATTTACTTCCCGTAGGTATGTTCATATGTAGTAGCAGCCCGGAGATTGGGCCCGCCCGGTAATTGTAAAAAAATAGCCGTGAGGTGACATGCGACACTCGGTTGGAAAGGAACTCACTTTTTACGATCTAGCTCTCATTCGCCAAGTGTGCCGACTATAGCACGCGATAAAAAACTTCGTTCCGAAAACTGGTAAATTAGCGAAATGCGAGGGTGTTACTTATTTTCTAGAAAGAAAGAAAGAAAATGCGTTTAATTACGGCAAACATGACGCTTAAAGAACACAAACAAAAAAACTCTTTATTTTCTTTCTTTTTTTATATCTCTGCCTATTCCTCCGAGGATTAATGGGTATAGGTGTGATGTTATGAGATATTAAAAACAGCACCCTAATTGCGTAACACACTATCAATCTCAATCTGAATCATTTTAAAGGATAAGTATTGCTAATCCATTGTTTCATAAGTTCGAAAAATTTGTCTGCTCATCAATGTAAATAACGCAATGGATGTTGTTGAACTGTCAAAATGAAAACTATTGCTACTGATAGTGTGTTACGCAATAACCCCGCAGAACAATCTTATTCCCCAATCAACAAACTAATATCTACCTACCTAATTACTTCTCAATCGTCGTTAGCTGTAACCTACCTAAACTTAATCTAAAAGAAATTAACAAACAAGGACGTATCAGATAAGGTCATCGGATAGATATTATAACTAATATTCAATTAACATAAAGATAACGGGATTTATATACTTGAATTATAAATTTGCCTGACCTGGGAATCGAACCCAGGAGCACAGCATAGCTATTCACAACCACTTGATACGCTTCCGTACCGTATCGAATATCAATCAATGTTATCGTAGGAGTCCTCTAAGCGCTGTTCACAAGTCAAAAACCCAAACATTTTGTAAGTTTAAATCAAATAAACGACCGCTATTCTGCCGCACAATTTATAAACGCAGTAAAGAACATGTGACAGGTATAGACTTTACTGCGTTTATAAATTGTGCGGCAGTATTCTTTCGAGAGCTGTTTTCTGTCGGGAAGCAAGGCAAATCAGCTTATCGAAATATGTAATTTTCGATACGGTAGCCTGTCGGAAGGTTGTGAATAGCTGTGCAGGTCGGATTCGATCCCAGAAGTAGCGCTTGGGACCACTTAACCAAATAAATAGAATCTCTCGAAATGTTAAAATAGATCGTCCGAGAAATATTTTAAGAGAAAGAAAGAAACCATACTTACTTACGTATAGTAAATAAGTAAAGTAAAAAAAAAGTAAGTAAAAAGTAAAGTGCGCAGTGCTACACACCCCCACCCTATTTCAAGTTATACAAACATTAACTTTATTTCAATGACAATTAAGTTGATTTCAGAGTGACTAGCAATATTGAAAAAGTTATAAAAATGTTTGAAGTTGTAGTGTAAACTGAACTTTATTATGTAGGCATTAAAGTTATTTTTCCATTAATTCATATTTGTTTACATTTTTGGCAAATAAATCGCGAACGGAGATTAAGTTTATTTGCAGCAAGCATGACGCAGGGAAAAAACAAAAAAGAACAAGTGGGGAAAAATATGCATCACGTCCACGCAAAACGGCCATCGCTCAGCATAATGCTACGAACGTATGCGAGACGAAGCCCCGGCGCTGGTCTTCAGCGACAGCCGGCGTTGAGGTTATGACGTCAACCGGATTATTGAAAATCGCCTTACGAATCAAGCCTATGGTCGAACTTGACGGATTAGAACAGAGATACGTAGATCGGTTTGTACCTTCATGATAACATAACATAGGCAATAACAACAGGTAGATAAACATATATCAATATCATGTCCTTCCGTTGATTATAGAATTTGGTGCTTCATGGGAGGGCAAATTGTACAAGGAGATTTATTTTCCCACAATGTTACCATTTCAGTATTTTTTTTTGGAACGGGATATGCGTGCCTCTCTTCTCCAATTTCTTTTGTTTTATTTAATCCTATAACTACCACAGAATAACTAATAGTAGGTACTAACGCCTATTAGATATCTACTATAATATTTTATAACTAGCTGATAAGCTGACCCGGGGAACTTCGTACCGCCATTGAAATCAGTCAATCCGTTCTCGAGATGTCATCAAAAAAGCCGTGCCATACAAAATGTATATATCATTTTTTTTCGTGTATTTTTTCAAGTTTTAATAGTTATTCTGTAATTCGGGGCGTAGACAAACCCTAAAAAACAAAGATCATGAAAATCGGTCCAGCAGTTTTTGAGTTATAAATGGTGTAACTAAGCCGACTTTGTTTTATTTATTGTATACTTAGAAGATAGATATAGGTACCTAAATGTGAAAGTTTGTTACTCAATCACGCAAAAACGGGTGAACGGATTTGAATGTAATTTGGCATACAGATAGTTCATAGGGTAAATTTTATCCCGATATTCCCACGGGATCGAGACTTATGCGGGTGAAGCCGCGGGGCGCAGCTATAGTTTTATCAAATTGCCGACAGCTGCACTTGCATCCAATTTTCCAAGAAAACATTTTTTATACTGAGTTTTTGATATATTATTTTTATTTTTTGCTAGTATACGCTGTTCCACTTCTGGGCAAAGGCCTCCCTCCACTCCTTCCATCTTTCGTGAGCCCGCGCGTCCTCCTTCCAGTTTTGACGGAATCTATCCAGCTCGTCCCGCCATCTCCTACGTGGTCTGCCGCGATCCCGCCTCAAGGTCTCAGGACACTAGCGGGATAATTGTGTAAGACACTAACGTTAGTAATGGGTTTCATTTTGACAGTTCAACAATATTCATTGCGTTATTTGCGTTGTTGAGCAGACACATTTTTCGCACATGGAGCAATGGATTAGAAATATGCTTCAAAATTATTCAAATTGAGAGTACCTAATAGTGTGTTACGCAATTAGGGTGCGGATTCACACTACATCCGATCCGAATCCGAGAAATGACGGTCCGAAGTGACCATAGTCCTATTTGTATGACCGTTGCGCACTAGATCCGAACTCTATCCGTCAGAATTTAGAACATTCCCAATTCGGATTGAAGTCGGATCTTTAATTCGGATTCGGATCGGATGTAGTGCGAAACCGCTCTGAGGGTGCAGTTCTGTGCGAGGGTGTGTGGTATTATAGTTCATATATATATTTGATAATATAGTTTTAATTTTTTTGCCCCAGGTGCCGAAATGTTTTTATCTTGAATATTTTAGATAATTTTGTTGAACCGATAATTGGTTATCGGCTTAATATTGATCGATTAATTACTTAAATATTATTAAAATGTATATTATCTGTTTTCCATTATTAGGGACATTTTTTCGATGAGATGGTGCGTGTTACTGTTATTTGTTTTATATAAGTACAAACTTAAATTAATTATGTTTTAAAGTTTTTGTTGTGATTTTGTTTTTGTGTGATCGGCTTTAACGGGCCCCATAATTATGTGAGTATTTTTAACAGTATGTTTTAATCGGTATGTAGATAATATACAAAGTAATTATTAAAGCCAAGAACATACTGCTCAGAATTAATAGCAAAAACGAGTGCTAAATTATAAACAATATATAATGTTGTATAATACATAAATAAATATAATAATAAATAATAGTAATTTTATTTCTCTCAAAAGGTACAATTTTGATTCATATAGCATCAAGTTACATTTTCCAGTTTACTAATCCTTTGTGAGAGCGGGCCCTGCAGTCTCGACCGATGTCAAATTTCTTTAATACATTTTGAACCTTATGCTTTCAAAATAAAGTTGAAAATCTATTAAAGGAATTAGACAATGATACGACTTAGCGACCGAAGTTTGAACAGAGAGAAGTGGAAAGAGAGTAGGAAGGCCTTTGCCCTGCAGTGGGACATCACAGACTAATAATAATAATATTTTGGCAAAACACCATCACTCCTTTTGTACTGAAGGTTATTGCAAAAGTGTGTAGTCCCTACACCCACAATTGGTCACGTAATAGGGGGCGGGAATTAATAGCCACTGAAGCCCACACGTCCAGACTCCGAGCCTGGGTTGTTACATTACCTATTCAGAAAACCCAGTAACAGTTTGGTCATCATTACCCCAGCATTCGTGCTTGCGACCACTACTGCAACGAGACAATCCTTAGTAGTCTAATTTTGTCAAATCAGTCCAAAGTTCTACTAGAGCATTTGCATACAACAAATATGATGCAATCCATAAAAAATAGGTGATATCTGCCATCACTACGTCGAAAAAAGGCTTGAATTTTATTCTGAAACATTTGGAACGACGGGAGCAACCCCGACCAAGTGCGGCCGACGACCGCACGTCCTTCCCTACGTTTGCCGATTCGCGGTCTTACACCATTCCAAAAACATTATCCATCTTTTGGATTTCGCCACAGCCGGGTAAAAACAGGAAAGGAAAGGAGAAAACATTTCTTCTTTCACCCTTCCTGATGCCATCCTGGATGATATTTATCCGTATCTACGAGCTCTCATTATCTTAAACATAATTATTTAAACGAGCTTAGCAATATCAACCTAATTAAGCAAGTGATTAATGATATCTACGTATAATGTATAAGTAGGTGTGCTATTTAATAGATACATCATTATAAAATATATCTACCACTTTCACTGTTGGGGTCATACTACCCATAATTTATAATCACTAGGTATTACACATTTACGAGCATACATACGAGTACATTACGCCTACGCAGAATTTAAAAGCGATTTTTTGTAAAATAAGTAACTATTGCAACTTTGAGAAATTATACATATTTCATGATAGTTTAGACACTCAACAAAGCCAAATTAAAACAGACATTACGTAGGAAATCTAGAAGCAAGAATATCGTGATAGCCCCTCGCTAGACCTGTGTGAATACGTTCTAGGTGGTGGTATACGTCGGAAAGAAGCAAAATACGTTTTGGTAACTGGTGAAATTAATGTGGATATGCTCTTAACCTCTACCTACGCGTTCGGAGTGAACAAGCGTGATGATATTATCTAAATATCCATCTTTACTTATCCTCATCATCACTTATTATTAAAATTTATTTAAAGTGGGCGTAATTCCTCATTTTCTTCGATACATTTCTATTAGCCGTCTTTCCAGTGTTAACTTTTTTCCTAGCCACATATCTTTCTCACAATCCGAGAAATTAAAGGTATATTTTACAATTAAAGATAATTATTGCAATAGAGTCACATTAAAGGATGAACTGATGCCTCCTAAACTAGGCCAAAACCCTTTTTTTAGGAGTCAAAGTTCCTCTAGGTATGACATACAACTAGTATTAAAGTGGCATGCAAGTAAATCCATCGATGTCTATTTAAACTTTTGAAAAATTGCAGAAAAAATGACGTGTACTTTGACGGCTAAGCTGGTGATCGGTGTAGTGGCCCTCGGCGTCATAGCAGCCATGACAGCCACCATAGTTTTAGTAGTCAACGAAGCTAATAGCCACGAGGACACTACGGCTAACCCAGCGAGTACGACACCCACAGCAGCACCTACAACTGAAGAAAGTGACTTGCCGTACCGAGTTGGAGTCGGTATCGCTGATATGACGGGGCCCTGTGTGGAAATTACTTTTGTGAGTACCGTGTTTCAAACCCGACAACAGCCTATAGCAGCCTCGTTCTTTAAACAGCGGGGTAATTGCGCAACACACTATCAGTAGCAACGGCTTTCATTTTGACAGTTCAACAATATTCATTGCGTTATTTACGTTGTTGAGCAGACAAATTTTTCGAACATATGAAGTAATGGACTAGCAATATTCTTCAAAGTGATTCAGATAGAGATTGATAGCGTGTTACGCAATCAGGGTGCAGGAATGACTTATGCTCGGTTACTATAAACTAAAACTAATCGTCTTGCTTACATTTTAAGCAAGCATTTTTTATTGTCAAACTGGGCATATAATTAGATTCGTAAGCGGATGGTCCGTGGATGTGTGACCAATCATCTTTATATATCAAGACCCCTCCGTGCCTCGGAATGCACGTTAAGCCGTTGGTACCGGCTGTCATTCGTCGAATCCCGAAAATCTGACCTGACAACCAGTCTTACCAAGGGGTATCGTATTATCCAGTACCTAAATGGGTTGTGAAGGTCAGAAATGCAGTCGCTGCAAGTAAAATACTGGTATTCTGCTGCTTCCTGTTAGACTGGAAGCCAACTCCCAACATAGTTGGGAAAAGGCTAGGCAGATTTTTTCTTCTAAAACTCACGAAGATGTTGATGATTGTGTTTACAGATGGGTTACGCAGAATTAGGTCAAAGTGGAAGAGGTCTTCACTTGCGCCAGTTTGCCAGGTCTTTCATCTTCATGAAGGGAGACACCAGGATTGTGCTGGTCACTGCAGAGGTGCAAGCTGTCGGCATTGCCGTCAGACGAGAGGTAACGAATGCTGGAGGATTATTTTCTGCTTTGATAGAAGTCATGAATGAAAGATGTGGTTGATATTAACCATATTATAATATGTAAAAATGCTTATGTCATGTTTTAGCAGTAGTCTTTTATCATGAAGTAGGGGTAACAAAAGACAAAGCAGGGCGCGATTAGCATAGTGGTATTTAATTATACAAAACGACCACTTACCATCTATTGTTCCACGTAAAATACTGGTGAGCTGCATCCGGTTAAACTGGAAGCCGACCCCAAATATAGTTGGGAAAAGGCTAGGCAGATGATGATGATGACCACTTATGACTTACCATATAATCATATTGCATCCAGGTAGTGAAGAATCTCCAGGAACGGTACGGCGATATGTACTCGTTGAGGAACGTGATCCTCACCGGCACCCACACACACAGCGGCCCCGGAGGTCACATGGTGGACTTCATCCTGGACATCAGCATTCTTGGCTTCTCTCGGGAGACCTTCAATGCTTATGTTAATGGTATTACCAGGGTAAGCACAGATAGTTTAACAATTCTAGGAAATCATCGTTGCCGTAACGTGAACCCGCTTAATTTTATACGATACTATTCATTAGTGAGCAGTGACTGTCAGTCCGTAAATCTAAACTTCTGAAGACTCTCAATGACAATGACAATCTAAAAATCTTTATTACGAAGTGTGAGTAAAGTATGCAGGGAGTCAAGGACATCGATTAAGAATGATTTCCACCAAACGGCTCGCATCGCATAGGATCGGAAAGGATACGAACGGATGCGGCGACAGCCGATCGCGTCCGGCAGCATGGCGACGCATACGATCGGCTCCGTACCGTCGCTTGCGAACGTCTCCGTTTCTGCGCCTATTCAAATAAGTAGTTTCACTCCTACCGTGTTGACGTGTTCTAATTTTTGAAAATGGTTGAAGTTGACGTAGTACGAGTATTGTTGGCTATTGCATTAGAAGAAGAAGAAAATAATCATAAAACATAGAAGAGGAAAAGAAACATTTGGACGACAGCCGAAAGGATTCGATCGGATACGACGACAGGCGAACAGAGGCGTACGCGCGTCGCAGCATACTTTCGGCTACGATCGCGTGTCGCGGGACTGTGTGCGGCTTGGTAATATAGTCTTTAAATACTGTGAACACGAGTTAATATCGTTTAAAGATTGTAAAATCCATTCCGATCCGATGCGATGCGAGCCGTTTGGTGGAAATCATCCTTTAAGCACATGATTCTGAAGCCCCCTTCGTTGGGACTCCTCTCTAAAAGGTAGCCGATTATTACAGGCATTGCAAGTGTTATGTTTGAGATTGTGCATCATTTCAATTATTGAGGTGAATTTCAAAATACTACAGCTTTGCAAACATATTTCAGAGTATAGTCCGCGCGCACGAGAATATGGTACCAGCTCGACTATTCTTCGCACAGACGCAAGTGAAGGGCGCTCACAAGAACAGGTCCCCCTACTCTTATGAATACAACCCAGAAGAGGAGAAGGCTCGGTAAGTGATGAACAATGAGTCATGTTGATTCTATAGAGCTTGAGAAGAAATCTGCTTCTAATTTAAGATAGCTTGGCACTTTGAAAAAGAAGAAGAATTAGACGAGCATTTTTACCCAATGTTACTCGTATGGTTTCCATTTTACTTTCAAGTTTTTAATGTTTACCCTAATCTTCAAAATATTAGTTTCTATGTTTGTACTAGATGCCAATGCCGAAATTCACTAAGGGTTTACCATTGAAAATTTTGCATATAGAAAATTTTAACTTAAAGCTGTTATTGTTTACCCTCCAATTAGCATTTCATTATTATAACTCATATTCAATTAATTCTAAATCTTTTCCCAGCTATGAATCCAACACAGATGATATCCTAACTCAAGTGAGGATCGAGAAGGAAGACGGAAGTCTCCATGGCGTGATGAACTGGTTCGCGGTGCACACCACCAGCATGAACTTGACCAACAGGCTGGTGTCCTCAGATAACCTGGGATACGCAGCTCTGAAGATGGAGAAGGAGCTCAATCCTGGTAGTTTGGCTGGGAAGGTTGGTAGGATTTCGACGTGGACTCATACTTTTCATAGGTAGATTTGAGTTTTACGATTATGAAGTTTGCATTAGCTTCACAATAATGAAACTCAGACTGCGCTTGATTAATAAGAACATATCAAATATAGAAGCTAAAAGATTTTTTGAAAAATCATTGCAAAAAATACGTTCCGTCACAAGACTGGGTAACCAAACCGAAACTCCTTTGATTTCTAACTATTGCCCCATAGCACCCTTACCAGGGTTTTGGTCACAGCGAGCTGGTAAAACAACTCACATGTCCTATAAGTAATAATCCATAAATAAATACCGCTGCGCATTATTTCATGAAAAATATTCGTTAATAAGTCACCTTTGAAATCCATGCAAAAACACGGAGTAGGTGGTCCAATTTGTATCTAGGACCACGCCACAGCCTAAAGTAATAAGGAAGAATATTTAAGAATACATTTCAATAACGCCAAACAACTTGTTCCAGCCGAATATAGTCGCCGGATTCTTTTCCTCCAACCAAGGCGACATGTCTCCGAACACACGTGGCGCTCGCTGCGAGTTCTCTGGCAACGAGTGTGACAATCAGTTCCTTATCTGCAACCACATGGAGAGGTGCTTCTCCCAAGGACCTGGCGAGGACATGTTCGAGAGCACCAAGATTATCGGGACTGCTGTGTTTGAAGGAGCTTGGGTGAGTGGTTAAAGATCTAAGTTGGTAACTGTGGGTTTAAATAACTTTTGTCTCATAAGAATTCGAATTCATTCATTTACATCTAACTATTAAAAACTAAACATAAATCAATTTATTGTTGCCATTGTTGGGCGTACGAGTATTACAAAAAGAAGAAGTACAAGTTTTCTTGAACCGTTCAAGAAACCCTTTCCATCAGAACAAACACAGTGTGTTTTCTGTGATATCACAATTTTCTATCTAGCATCAAGCGGCAAAAATCTTCTCTGATCTGAAAGAGAAAGTATCTTCCCAGTAAAATCCACTTTATTCGGAAAATAACGGAAGTAGAATATAATAATCACTAACAATATTTGTATACTGTTTCCAGGAAGCCCTGAACTCTCCCGGTGAGGAGTTGACAGGAGAACTGGCAGTTGTTCACCAGTTCATGAGGATGTCTGAGCAAGAAGTCGCCAAGTACGACCCAGTGGCGCAGACCTTCGACGAGGTAAGTCTACCGCTATGCTATAGGTTGAACAGGCCCATAGTTCATCGTTATAGGAAAGCATCTATATAATATTTGCCACTGCCTAAAGACTTATATAGCACAAACGAGGTTTTTGATGGGCGGTCGGTCAACTATTTAGGTTTGGTTTGAATATACATTTTAAATGCTCATCCTGTTCTTCAGGAATTAAAGAAATGGGATTAGGAAAAAATCCCTTTAATGAATCTGAGGATATAGACAGTATTCCATTAATGGGTTAATCATATTATTTTATTATTATTTTTTAGGAAGAGACTGTGAAGGGTTGCTTCCCGGCATTGGGCTACAGTTTCGCTTCAGGAACGGTAGATGGAGCTAATACACTAAACATTACACAGGTCTGTATGAATTTACTACCTTTTGCAGAATTCATTACTTTTAATAATAAAAACAGGAATCCGCTGGTTGCGAGAAACACGGAATCGGTAGGAGAAGGAGAGGCCGTGCTTGGGGCTCTTTCCAGCAGTGGACGTCTTTCGGCTGAAATGATGACGATGAATAAAAAAACGACAATTCAAACTTATCATCACAGCAGAATGTCCGGGAGTTTCGAAGTTTGCAGCCATGATTCTAGCATTCCCCTAGTTTAGATCATAATCGTTGGTTATTAAAAAAAAATCTGCTGTTACATATAAAAGTGCAAACTACGAGGTCAAAATTTATGGAACAACAATTTTTGTTTTTGATAACCTACGTAAAATTTTAACGCAGGGGGTTCAGGACCATGTTCTGAATCCATGGTTAAACACACAGAACAGATAAAGAGGTGACCTCTTTTATCTGTTCTGTGGTTAAACACACAGGGTGGCAGGACATCGACGCGCAACCTGTATTGACGCTTTTTATGTTTATAATTCTATAAATAAATATTTGTTACGGCCGCGAATCATATTTAGATCAACATACAGCCTGATACTGACCTGCTCTATCCAGTGCTGTTACACGCCAATCCTTGCGGAAAGAATCAAGTTCGTCCCGCCATCTCATTCTAGGCCTGCCGCGTTGCCGTTTGCTGCTGTTTGGGACCCATTGTATGGTTGGTTGCTTTAGCCCATAGCTCCTCCGGCATGCGACAGATGTGACCAGCCCAGTTCCATTTTAGCTTGGCAGCCGTGTGACCTACATCGGCAATTTGAGTTTTAGAACGCAGTATCGAGTTCTTTATACGATCAGTAAGTTTAACTCCAAGAATACTGCGCTCCATTAAGAGGGTTATACTTTAAAATTGTCATATCAAACTTTTGATGAAAAACATTCCTAGAAATATGACTGACTTTATGTTTTCCCCAGGGCACGCTGGAAGGTGTACCTCTGCTGGACTTCTTAGGTAGCCTGGTCGGTGCGGCCACTCAGGAAGACATAACTTGCCACGCGCCCAAGCCTATCCTGCTGGCTACTGGACGGGTTAGTAATCCTAATGTTTTTTCTTGTATATCACACTGATATTATAAAGGCGAAAGTTTGTGAGTGTGTGTGTGTGTTTATATGTTTGTTACTTCTTCACGCTCAAACGGCTGGACCAATTTTGATAAAATTTTGTGTGGAGGTAGCCGACACTCTGGATTAACATATACGCTACTTTTTATCCCGATATTCCCACGGGATCGACACTTATATGGGTGAAATCGGGGGGGGGGCAGCTTACATAAAGATAGAACTGATCGAAGAGCACAAAGGTTTTTTAATTATTTAAGGTTTTTAATTATTTACCTCGACATTATTATTTCAGGCTAACTTCCCTCTCCCATGGCATCCTCACATTATCTCAGCTTCCCTCATTTGGCTTGGAGACCTGGTAATCCTTGGAGTGCCAGGAGAACCTACCACCATGTCCGGAAGACGGATGAGGTCCGTGGTCGGCAGCGTGATGGAGACGAACGGGTTTGAGCCCCGAGTGGTGGTGTCAGGATTGACCAATGAGTACATACAGTATATTGCTACTCCTCAGGAGTATCAGGTTAGTAGAGACCTCATCACGCATGACATAGACAGAGGTTTACGTAAAATACACTCACATTTCACTAGTTATATTTAATTCTCACGTAGAACGGGGCGAGCCTATTGCCAATAACTACTACTAAAAATGCCACTGCAGAGGAGGACTAACTAAGAAGGTATGTCGCTCCTTGAACTGTCAGCCTCGCTTCCTACCTTGCAAATTGGCTAAGATTACATGAATTCTGCAACTAAATTCGAGAAAAATAATATACTTCTTTACTATTGACTACATCTTATTCTTTACTTTTCTTTGCTATTGATAGCAAGTGAGTTTTTTGTTAACTCTTAAATTCTTTTGCCAGGTACAAAGATACGAGGCCGCATCCACCATCTATGGACCAAACACACTGGACATATTCCTGAACAAGTTCAGTCAGTTCGCTACTGCCGCTATTCAGGTATGTACCAACAAAAAAGTGCATAGTCTACCAGTTAAAAACTTGGTCAGACAATTAATGAGCATCAACCAAATGATCATCAGATTGCACGTCTTGGCGATTTCTGACATTCTTCATATGGTTTTCGGTAACCAAAGTCAGGAAATATTTTTTTATGGTCTCAAAGTGCAAAATTCTTTGCGAGTCACTTGGGTTTGAGCTTTCCAGACTGCTCTCAAAACGGTGAAGGAAAACATCGTGAGGAAACCGGCATGTCCTTGAACCAAAACTTCGAAGACATGTGACATCTACCAAACCGTACTGGACCCGTGTGGTCTATTACGGCCCATCTCTCTCTCTCTCACAGAGATGAGACCTGTGTCTTAGCAAAACGTTATAGGCTGATTATGCATGTCAAGTTCCATTTCATGGAAAGTATTTTAAGTAAATTCAAGTCCCAAGATCCATTAATTATCATCTTTTCCTCCAGGGTACCGACGTGCCAGCCGGACCGCAGCCGCCAGACAATCGTGACCGGATCCTATCTCTCATCACGCCCGTGATCTTCGACACGTCTCCCATCGGCATGAACTTCGGACAATGTTTGCAGCAGCCGGATATGAGAGTGCGGAGGGGAGAAGTCGTTTCAGCTACCTTTGTAAGTAGTCTTTATTATTTCTATATACGAGTACATACATAAACTCACGACAACTTCTTCCCATGGGGATAGGCAAAAACTACAGAACTGCAACTGCAATTTCATTATTTCTTCACTGGTGGCCATGATCTAATTAAAAACGATTCAAAAACAAGACATTTCAGTTTAGGTTCCTAAACTGCATCGCTTGAGCTGCTCTTTGGACGTCATGGTACCAAACAAGTATAAATGAAACCAAAACTTGCGACTCAGTTTGGGACAATCGCTGTCAGCAGATGGCACGGCCTGAACTGAATCGTTAAACTGACGTTATGGTACGAATTAGAAGAACAGTTTAGTTTAGGTCCTAAAATGGATCGCGTTAAGAGCTTGTGGTAGGCTTCCTGTAGTATTTTGAGTGCTACAAACTTGTTCGGCTCGGTGTTATTCTGCACGAACCACAGAGTACATTATATTATGCACGAACGAACGGCATGATTGATATACATAATTATTATGTTCGGGATAAACCGCTCGCCTTACTTCGCATTTCACCGAACAGACCCGAAGATGATTCAGTGACGGTCGATGCCAAACGGAGTGTGTAAATCGACACGAGCCGAATCCAAATATTCAGTACCATGATGATATTAACAGGCATGCTTTAATTTACCTAATGTGGCTTTTAGCTGGCTGCCAATCCTCGCAATGATCTGAAGCAGGAAGGAAGTCACGCGGTGGTGGAGCGGTTCGAGCTGACGGAATGGGTGGTCGTCGCCAACGATGCTGAATGGGAAACCAAGTAAGTATACCTACTTGCTTAGAGCCATAGAAAGATAAGAAGAAAGAAAATACGTTTAATTGTGGTAAATATGTTGGGGGTAAATATGCGTCGCATCCACGCAAAACAGCCATTGCTCAGCATAATGCTAAGACCCTTTGCGAGACAGAGCCCCAGAACTGGCCATCATCAGTCGTAGGCATGGTCTTTCATCTATAAGTTACGTGATTTAATCCGGATTGGGTTACTGGTATTATTTGCTCGAAACTTCCGTACCTGTCTTTGGAGCTGATTTTTATCAGGTCCTCGTTCGACATGGAAATGTCTACGTTTGGTATAGAAACTGATTATCTTGGGATAATTATTTATTCACAGTGGTGAATAAAATAAAAAATATTGGAGGCCAGTTAGGCTTCAATATTTATAATTTTTATTTTGGACGTGGCCGAATCTCTAGCAACAAATTGTGCTGAATGGCTTTACTTTTCACCACGACATGAACTATTTATACTTCAAGCACACAGATGCTGAACTGTTGAAGTGTCAAATCAAATCAAATCAAATCAAAGCGTTTATTTCAATTAAACCATGTACAGGCACTTTTGAATTGTCAGTCAGTTAGTCAGAAAGTTGAAGCTAGTTGTAGTGTAGTCAAGATCAAAGAAAAGTCTACTACGTAACAACTAACATTATCCTCAAATCTAATGTTATTCCTCTTGCCAGGTTCATTTGGGAGCGTGTATCAACGATCAGAGGCAGGAGTCGAGTGACGTTCGAGTGGACAGTCCCAGAGGACGCCATCTTCGCCCCGTACCGCATAGTATACTACGGAGCGTCCAGGGCTCTGGGGGGAACCATCAGGCAATTCCAAGGAATCAGTGACAGCTTTCAAGTTTACGAGTGATATGAAGAGTTATGACTAAAGACTATTGTTATTGATAAGTTGGTTTTGTCATGTTGTGACCTCGTTAAAGTGAGGAATGCTTATTATTTTGTTCTTAATAAATACTTTATCCCTGGTTCTCAGAGTCGTTACTTCAAATTAATCAATAATTAATTTTAATTGACAAGTATAAATGGAATGCTGTCTAGTCGGATATGGTGGTTAATCAAAATTAATGATTAATTTCAACTTTCAAGTGACGTCTCTGAGTGTGGCAGTAAGACTGTACTCCAAACATTGTTTAGTTATTCCTTCTTTAACTAGTTCCAAGTGTTGTAGAAACGAGAAAGAAAAAACTGCGCAATCAACGTAATTATTATGCCTTGGGTTAATTTCTAACTATCTTACACATTTTATTCTAGGGACAAATACGATGTAACTTATTCATTACATTTTAATGTATGAAGTTACTCGCTACTGTAGTACCTAATGCATTTATTTGTGATAAGTTTAATTTTATACTTACCTACTTATTTTTTATGTACAATATTGATATTATTATACGTAACTTATTTCCAAAAAAAATGTCTATTATTCAATTACTAACTTACTCTTAAACTTGGAAAAGTTAGAAAAGGTCCAGATATTTTAACGCGGCTGAATTTGCGTGCGAATTTATGAGATCCACCATGACCATGCATGAAACTTAAACTACTTACCTATACAGGGTCAAATTAATCTAGCTAGCGAAACTCCGCAGACGTAATGGGTATCGATACCAAAACATGATTAAACAAAAAAGGAAATTAATTTGATGATTTGTTTGTGGGGTCATTGACCGCTGTTAGTGTATTTACTTGGAATATCAGTTTCATAAAACAGTTTTTTTTTGTGTAAACTTCACAAACGAGATTGGTATCGATATCTAAAAATAATAAAATACATTATCTCAACTCATACCTTTTTTTTTTTTTTCCTTCGCTGAGAAATGCACTACGCATCCCCGCTCCCGGGGGACGAGACAGGGTATGTGGGACTCCTGTCGGAATGGCACCGACACAGTATACCCACTAAAACTCAGCGGTGTACCCACATCGCCGTGATGGGAGGGCCATGGGAAACCGGCTCAGCCTTTACTTCCACAACCCTCCCGGCGGCGTATGACCGCCTATCTGGCGGGCCCCGCATGCCCCCCACGCGGAGAGGAGAGGCGTAGCGGAGAGGAGAAGTGAGCTGTGCGTAGTGGAGATGTGTGATGGGAATTACTCTTTCGGGTGTTTGAGGCGTGGGGAAAAAGGCAGCGGGGAACGGGACGCGCGACTACACACATCTCCGCTCTGCCGCGCCGTTTGCTCGCTCGCGGAACATAATTCTATAGAAAAATGAGTCATCTTCTCTCCGCTTGATCCATTTCCACCGAAGCTCGAAGCTAAGCGGAGAGGAGATGTGGTAATAACGAAATCTGATTGGTTATTCAAAACGCATCTCCTCTCGTCTCCTGTCTTCTCCGCTTCCGTGGAAAGCCTTTTCAGTAAAGGAAAACGTCGTATTCGCGAGGTCTTCAGACGCAGTTAACCAGTTTTTCACTTTTGCCCTGTTTCGAATACAGGTAGGTACAGGCTAATGGCTAATAATAAAGAAGTTGGAAAACTGCTTTGGGGGAACAGGGTGGAAAATTCCTCATCCTCCGTTGAAATGGGAGGACCCTCGGACGGGTGCGTGTGGTGAGTTAATTGCTGCCTGTCAGCCCGATAACTTTGATAGCGCGATGTAGGATTTTTGTGACGTCAGATGTAGTTCTTATGTGACGGTACAGATGTCGTCACACTGCCTTTGAAAACTAAGTTTAAAAATAGAAAAACAAGTGAAGTACAATATCACATCATAATATTATGTTTATGTCACAGAAAAACAGATAGGTGTACGATACCATAAGAGCAAACAACATGCTTTGTTCCCTACGAGATTTTATAGCAGAAATCGTAAAAACTACGTCATAAAGTGATAAAAATTAATAATTTTCTACTTTATGTCTGGAACAGTAAGGTCTGTTTCCATCTGAAGCAGCAGTTAGTATTTGTGGTTAGCAGCTAAATATAACAAACACCTTTTCTTTGCTTTACAATGACCAGTTTCCTTTTAGAGCAAGCTTGTTGTCCTGTTCAAGTTGAATGCTATATTTTTCCTATAGCTTTGATATCGCAGCCATATATTTATGCGTAGGTACCATGTTGTTTCGTTTTGTATTTTCTTTAGAAGGGTAGGTAACCACGATTAGTAGCGCTAGTAGTCGATAAGTTAACGTAGCGGTCACTATTCTTTTTTCACCTACCTATGTAGGTCAGACAGCGTCACAAGAGCATTTGTGTACTTACATCATTTCATCACCACTGCTCTTAAAACGGTGAAAAGGAAAACATAATGAAGAAACCGGCATGTCCTAGAACCAACAATTAGAAGTTCTTTGCATCTACAAACGCACACTGGGCCTGCCTGGTAGATTACAGCCCACTCCCTCTCGAAGAGAGAAGGCCTGTGTTCCAGCATTGGGAACATTATATGGCTGATTATGCTATGTAGGTCAGTAGGTAACTATGTTGACTAAGGGCTACCGCAGACAGGCAAGACGCGACGGTGCAACACGATTCTAGCAGAAAAAAAAACACGTTTGTAAGAAGTTAAGAACAAGTTTTCATAGGAATTGATCTACTGGAGTTGCGTCTCGTCTGTCTGCAGGAGACTTTATGCGGATCAATCCTGCTGCCTGCAGTATTCGCAAACGGTTTAAATGCATGTCGCACAGTTAAGTTGTGTCGATATAGAATTGAGATAATTATATGGGTAAATAAACATTATAATTTCTTATCCTCCAGAATGCTTGTTATGTTATTACATTGTTAGTGATAACTTTTATGACGCGACGAGATAAACTTTGTATTTTTATTTGCGTATGGTGTGTTGTTACAACAAAATCTTTTTATTTAGGTGCCTCCTTTGATAGTATTCGCTACTCTTCTCTCATCTGCCTTCCTTGCAGTTTTCTTTGAAAATATAAAATAAAAACTGGTCGTCCAACTCGTTCAATGAAATTCCGTGGTTCACTAAATTCATCTATAAGTACAGACGCCGGGCACATCAAGCTACTACAATCTGTCAAATTTCTTTAATAGATTTTTAACTTTATCGCTAAAGCATAAGGTTCAAAGTTGATAGGGAAAGACAGTTTCGGGTAGCTTGATATGCTGGCGTCTGTACAAGAAAAAATGTTGTTTGTAGAATGGGGTGATTTTAATCCACATGACAGGCCTCCCTGTTTCTGTTTCTCCAAAGGCTGCCAAGAATCTAAATGGTATTTTATAGCTTAGCTACTCAATACCCAACATGACTAACATAGTAACTGAGAGACGAACCAATTCAACCAATAGGATAATCGCAAAAGACAAGCGAAGTTAGTTGCTTCTGGCATACTGGCCGGCACAGACCAAAGAAATTAAATCCATTGCTGGATTTTATAGTTGTTATATTTACAATTTACACTGAAAACCAGCAATAGATGTAGGTAAGAGACCATGGTGGGGTATATCCAGTTATAGCTTAGATATTTTACTCTTTTGTCAAGACTTGATAGGTCACAGGGGTCGTAAACTTTATGTTGATAATGATATTATCTCTTATGTAATTGTTTGGCTCGGCTCAGTTTGTTATCGTGAACGCAGCTGGACGCAGTTTTTAAGGTAAGTCGTGTTGTCTCTGTTAATTAGGTACTTACGAGTTGTTAAGGACATTCATATTGATGATGTGATAAATTATATAGGCATGCTTAGTTAGATATTCTGGGCAGGCATATATGCAGCTACCGGGTATTTACTTGAAGCTCCTAAGCTAAAACTAAAACAATTAAATAATTATATTACGCCGATACCTATATCGGCGTAATATAATTATTTACTTAATTGTTTTGAAATCTAATAAGTAAAAACAGTATGAGTGACGTTTATTGTTTTTAGTGGCATCAATCAAAGAACTGAGGGGCAATTCTTGTAATTTTAAGAACGTACACATACCTGTCAAAAATACCTCTAATTTCCCTACATTTTTGACAAGTTATTGACATTGATTGTCGCTGAGATGAGATTGCGACTAGATTTAGAACGTTTTTAATTACGGGAATTGGCCTTCTGATGTTTCATATTTTAACGCTTCTGATATTTAAGAGAAGTTGCGAGTAGCTCAATCTTTAAACGAATTTAAAGTCCTCCAGACCGAATTTCGGCAATGACGACCAATCTCAGCAGAGACAGCCTTCGGCAAGGGAGATATTACCTATAGTGCACAAGTGTGCGCAGACACAGGTATTGCACACAGCTCTCTTCCCTCACTCTCATAGTCCGGTGGGACACGACCGAAGAGAGATCAGACGCAGGGACAAGTTCCACATCGCCAACTTCCAAACTCCGGGCTGTTACCAAGAAATTCCTAATTGAAAAACCCAATAACACTTTGTCCGACCCGGGAATCAAGACATCAAACACATCAAACTAATTATTTTTACCCGACTGCGCCAGAAGGAGGGTTATGTTTTTCGAGAGTATGTATGTTTGTATGTATGTATAATTGTTTGGCACGCTCTGTAGCCTAAACGGCTTGATCGATTTCAGCTTGAGAGGTGTCGTTAGATTCGTATTTACTGTGAGAGTGACACTGGGTATATCAAAATAAAAAAATAACAAAATGGCGGATTTTTCAAAATGGCGGGACCCATTTGAATTTCAAAATATAATAAAAATGGTATGGATCCCGCCTGCTTCCAACTTTTATTTAATTTAAAATGGGCTTGTTTTAAGCTTTTCAGTTTTTTTTTTACTTAAGTATTTTACTTACCGCAGTCGGGTTATTAAAAATTTTTAATTACTTTTTTTTTGCTTGGCAATAAACCTATTTCTTCTTTTCTTTCTTTCTTTATAATAATGTTATGTTACAGATGACTTCAAACAAGCCAATCACGAAGAAGATCATAAACTCGCCGGAGACATGCGTGGACGACAACCTGCGAGGCGTGGTGGCCACCTACCCGTCGTTGCAGCTGCATCCTAAGCACAGGGTCATCACTGTTAGACAAAAGGTATGCTAACATAGCGTGACGCCTATATTCCCCGTAGGGGTAAGCAGTGTTGATAAGTATAATTACCTATAGTCCGGCGTTTCTAAATTTACCTAAGATGTAAACAACAATGGCCGATACACAATAACATTTATTTGTTTTCGTCTAGTTAGCTCGGAGAATCTCCAAATTTTTGCCTAGTTAACGAAAATAAACATTCCTTAAAATAAATGTTCTTGTATATCGGTTTTATTCAATTTCGAGCGGCCATTGTTGTTTACATCTTTGGCAAATTTAGAAACGCGGGGCCGGACCTTACATTCCCATGTAGGTAATTGGCATCACAAAAACACATAAATCCAAATCCAGACTCAAGCTGCTAGTGAGAAATCTTTGCACCAGCAGCCTGATTGCGTAATACACTTTCAATCACAATTTGTATAATTTTGAAGGATATTGCTAATCCATTGCTTCATATGTTCGAAAAATATGTCTACTCAACAACGTAAGTAAAAACCGCAATGAATGTTGTTGAACTGTCAAAATTAAAGATATTGTATTCCCAATAACTGGGATGTGGAGGTCAGATAGGCAGTCGCTCCATGTAAAATACTGGTATTCATCTGCATCCGGTTAGACTGGAAGCAGACCCCAACATAGTTGGGAAAAGGCTAGGCGGATGATGAGTGATGTATGTATTACTGATAGTGTGTCACGCAATAACTCCGCTGGGAATCTGAACCCAGGACCCCTTTTTACTGTAGTATGGTGATCGCGATCGCCGTTGTTCTTAAATTAGGTACCATTTGCCATTAGAGTTGTCTTTGTGGAATTACGCACATTCCCTAATTATTTTGGGATAGAATTTTCAATGATGATTCTTCATGTTTTTCTGACATCTAGTCTTACCAAGGGGTATAGTATTACCCAGTAACTGGGTTTTGGACATCAGATAGGCAGTCGCTCCATGTAAAATACTGGTACTCAGCTGCATCCGGATAGACTGGGAGCCGACCCCAACATATTGGGAAAAGGCTAGGCAGATGATGATGATGACGGTTCTTCATGTTTTTCAGAGCGACACTGGCAGAGTAGCTATTCTTGGAGGTGGCGGTTCTGGACATGAGCCTTTTGCTTCAGGTAAGAATCAGGTTTATTTCTTTTATCATATGGCCTAGGTATGCCTAATTCCAGGAGAGGACGTCTTTCAGCTGAGCTGATGATAATGCTTCGTTGGCATGCAAGCTATGCCTAAGTACTTGTAACCTATTGTTTACTATATTTTGTATCTGCCAGGTTTTGTGGGAGCTGGTCTCCTGGACGGAGCAGTAGCTGGTGGAGTGTTTGCTTCTCCTCCGACCGGACATGTCCTGTACGCGATAGCACAGTTATACAAATACAATTCAGGTGACAAAAATACATCCGTCTATTTCTAACATAAGGCCCTTCAGCTTCTGTTTATGTTATCATACTTGAATCTTATCGTTAAGTACACGGCTTAACCTTTTAACCGCTTACGTCGGATTAATCCGACAAATATTTTCGTGTCCATTCAAATAACACAGCTCGTTTAATCTGTATTATTATTACATCACAGCTCGTTTCATCGGTTTTTTTTTTCGGGCGCTGGGGGCACGACAACTCTTATAAAGTCGGGCGGTTAAAAGGTTAATTGGCTTTTGTCCAGCAGTGGACGACTTTCGGCTAAAATGATGATGATGGTAACTTACATGAAACTAATAATGTTCAGGTGGAGTTCTGGTCATCATCGGAAATTACACAGGAGACAGATTGAACTTCGGCAAAGCTATTGAGAAAGCTAAGATTTCGGGGATCAAGGTTGGTATTAGATACGTATTTTATTATTATTTCCTTAATTTAACGTTGGTTTCTCAACAACAACATATTATCTTTTTAATGTTTAATTTTCCTCACAGCATGATACGACATTTTGTGTGATTGTTTAGATGAAACCTGCCCAGGATGTCACTTTCTATGCATAATCAGCCTCTAATGTTCCCTCTGCCTTCACAGGCCTTCTCTCTGTGATGCCCGGGCCACACCAACGAGAAACGCCGATAATTATCGCGATAAGTTGTAGCTGCACCTACGATTAACGCCTGTCATCGCGATAATTATCGGCGTTTCTCGTTGGTGTAGCCCGGGCATGAGAGGGAGTGCGCAAGCAACCAAGGCAAGCAAGGTTGGTGGATGTCACATGATTGTGTCGAATTTCTGTTTCTAGGACATGGCGGTTTCCTCTTATCCCATGCTGGCACTTTGTGTAAATTATTTCATCACTACTGCTCTCAAAACGGTGAAGCAAAACATAGTGAGGAAACCGGCATGTCCTAGAACCAAAAATTTGCAGACTTGTGACATCTGCCAACCTGCACTGGACCCGTGTGGTGAATTATGGACCACTTCCTCACAAAGAGAGCAGGCCTGTGTCCCAGCAGTGTGTTCATTATAGGCATTATGTATGCGACAGAATAGTGCGAATTTTGGTAAAAATACTGATATTTAACGTAATGTTTTTTTCAAACAGGTTGAAGGTCTAATCGTTGGTGAGGATGTCGCTTCTAGTCAGAATAAGACGGGTGGACGCAGTATGGTTGGAGAGGTTCTCTTTTATAAGGTACAAGGACAATCAATATTTCATTCTTCTTCTTCTTCTGTCGCGTTAGCAAGAGTTGTTGCATATTAAACCGAAGTCCAGTTATGTTATACGTCTCATTTAATAGAGGCTAAGCTATCACAATAAACGGGATACGAATCCGATTGGATTTGTCCTGAGAATATCCTTAAAGTAACAGATAACAACACGCCTGTTTCCTCCGAAGGGTTAAGAAGAGGTGACTTAGTTAGTAGATACACCCACATTTCGCCAGTTAACCCAATAATAAAACATTGCAAAGCAAGGATTGAACCCAAGACCCCAGACTTTGCAGTCATGCTTGTCACCAACAAAGCAGGCTTCGTCTGATGTAGTCCACAAAAGAGATAAGTATGCAGGATCGACGAATGTAGTTGAAGTTTAGTATGAAACCGATGGATGTTGTCGACTGAAATTTAATTTCATAAATGAGCTGTTTGTTTTCTATTAATAAAATAAAATTTTATTCGAGAACATCCATCGGTTTCTTACTAAACTTCAATTATATCCGACGATCCTGCGTACTTATCTCTTTTGTTGACTGTACCTAATCTTTATTTATTTCTAGTTAGCTGGAGCATTGGCAGTGAGGGGTTACGACCTGGCGTCTATCCGCAAGGAGGCGGTTGAGTTCAACAAGTACATGGCGACGTTGGGTGTCTGCCTGAGTGCCTGCTCGTTACCTGGTAGGTCTTAATATGGACTCATATGGTAGTGACTAGGTACTACTTAGCCTGATAAGGCTAGATTACATTCAGTCAAGAAAACTCAATAGGATCCTGGCTACGATTGAAAATTCTTAAACTTACTTAGTAGATCGAAATACCATACCCATTGTCCTAATCCTAACTAATATTATAAATGCGAAGTGAGTTTTTGTTGGTTACGCTTTCACGCCAAAATGTCTGCACGGATTTACATGAAATTTGGCACACTGATAGACCATGAGATGGGTAAGGAGTTTATAGGCTTCTTTTCATCCTGGATCGTAGACGAAGTCGCGAGCAACAGCTAGTAGCTAAATAAATGTCTTTCTTTTACTTTTTTATTTGTAAGGATCGGTCATGTTGAAGCACCAACAGTTTCTATACCCAGTTTCTACTGTCAGGGTTTATTGAATTGACTATCTGTTCAATTCAAGTTTTCAAGATCACATTTACACTTTCATTTATCAGGTCAGCCACCACTATTCGAGATAGCTCACGATGAGATGGAGCTCGGCGCAGGAGTTCATGGAGAAGCCGGCATCGAGAAGATGAAGATGGGCACAGCTAAGGAAGTTGTGGCCATGATTCTTGAGAAGGTTCGTTTCGATGTTAATGTTTGAACATCAAAAAAATAATCATACTTTCTAAAACCTACACACAGGCTTATATATAGCATAGCAGGTGCAAGGTCCTAGTGTCCTAAGAAGCATAGGTAAACATCATAGGTACCCGATTTTGAATCAGACCATTCCATTCTATCTGACAATAGGTACGTACCAATACTGAAATTCCTCTCTTCTCTTGCTTGTGCCAATCATAAAGTTAAGCTCCGAAGTTCAACAAGCTACCAACATGTCTAAATCAATAACACCATAATTATAAATATTTATATTGCTTTTTTCCAGATAATTTCACACCTGAAGCTGGTCGCTGGCAACAGGGTAGTCGTGACTGTTGATAACTTGGGTGGCACCTCCATTTTCGAGATGAACATCATCAGTGCCGAGATCAAAGATCAATTAGGTAAGTCCAATGCCCTATATGAACTGCAAGAAGTATGTAAGTACTCAGAACATTTTGAAACCTAACTTTTTAGCCCCAAAACTCTTACCTACCCTTCCCGACAAATCGGAAAGTTCCCCAACTGAGTTCCATCGGAGTTCATATCGTCGATAATGCCATAATCCATTATTGTTAGGCTCTACCTACACTTTTTGTGATAGATATAAACTGGGCACTTGTATTCTTATAAACATTCCAAGTAACCATCTCACTTATATCCCACAGAAAGTAAAAAAATCACAGTGGAACGAATATTCTCTGGGCACTTCAAGACGTCTCTAGAGATGCAAGGCTTCCAGATCTGCCTGCTGAACCTGCCCAAGAATAAGGGAGACCTGTGGGTGGAGCTGATGGATGCTCCCACGGGCGGCAGTGCTTGGACAGGAGGGCAGCTGTCCGTGAGAAGTGAGGGACAGCATGTGGATGATGATACGTTGCTGCAGGCTGATGGGCGGAAGGTGTGTGGTGAATGGAACTTTGTCTTCCCGTATTATATATTTCTCGCCACTGGCGCGCGCAGCATGTCTTCTTCTTCGGATAATTCGGATGGAGATTCTATATGTGATCTCCATAAACCGTCATTCCATATATTCCAACTACCTTTTTCTTGGTCTTCCCCTACTCTTATATATCGAAATTTATACTAGAAACTTTCATGTGTTTGTTTCATGTTCATCAACCGACATTGAAATTCATGTCCATATCACGATACACTCAACTTCTCAGTCACCGGTGGGTACCTACTCATGTTTTATTCAAAGTATTTAAACAGGCAAAAATATAATATTTTAATCTTACAGGCTGCTTCCGGACCAGCCCTTACACCAAAAGAGCAGGACCTACTCCGCGGTAGTCTGTTAGCCGCAGCTGAAGACCTGACGAAGAGTGAACCTCTACTGAACAGACTGGACTCAGGTTGTGGAGATGGCGATTGTGGCATCACGCTGAAGAACTTAGGACTTGGTGAGTTTATTGCTCCGTCTTTAGGTTACTTCTTGAGCTATAAATATTTTGCAAGTCCATTAAAATGATAAGTTTTTCAGTGATATGAGAAAGAAGCAGAGCAGAATAAAAGCAAAGATTCTATAAACAGGCTTTCAGATGGTTCGTCACCATCGTCAATTTCGTGATTTTCGTTTCTCCCGTTAACATTGATCCGCTTAACGGGAGCTTTATGTTGTATACAACTTTAGTAGGTAGATAGTTTCAAAATAGTTCATTAATTAGCTATAGGTTAAGCTTTTTATTTCAGCAATTCAGTCATATTTGAAGACAGCTTCGGTGGAGTATCCATCCAACGTGTTATGGGATCTGTCTGAGATCGCGGAGACTGACATGGGAGGCACATCTGGTGGGATCTACAGCTTGGGACTCTCAGCAGCATCTCAGGCTATGTCTGGGTGAGTGGCTATTATCATCAGAGCATTGATCACGAAGAACGCTATGATGGTCTGAACATAATTAATTCCTCATAGCGATGAGGATAAAACTATGTCCAGACCCTCATAACAAAGCAGCGGCCAGGCTCCTTTATCCAGATCTGACAAACGAGTTTGCTAAGATTAGGTAGATCGACCAAGACAATTAGACAACTGAATGGAATGCGGTTTTCTTACTAATATTTTCATATTAAGTCTTGACAGCCGGTTGCCTACTTGATTTATGTTTTTTTTTTTTTGTATTTTTAGTGCTAAATCAAACGACGTTGCGTCATGGCTGAAAGCATGGGAAAGTGGTATTCAGGCGATTTCCAAATATGGAGGGGCGGAACCTGGCGACAGAACTATGGTAAATACGGAAATATAATACACAGCACGCCTGTATTTCCCGAAGAGACGGCCAGAACACTGAATTTTTTCGACTACGAAGTAGATGTCTGGCGTAGGTACCCTGTGGCACTTTGCTGAATGACTAATATTTATTCCATGAGCTACCTATTATGAGTTAGCAATGTGACGAGAAAATAAAACCTCTGTTACTTTTTTTCTAATAACCCTATCATAACGAATTGGAAAAAAATATGGTTTAATGGTGTGTAAGTAGTGGAATAGGCATTTAGCATTTTGGTACTTAGGTATATGTTTTTCGTAAGGAGTAAATTCGTTTTCGCACATACGTCGTTTTATTCCGAGCGCATGCACGTTATAGCCATCACTCTTCTTTTGCGTTTCAAAAGTAATTGCATCACCTTCGCTCGCTTAGTAGGTTTTCGAGGATTTTAGATTTTCGTGGTAGCGCCTTAATCTCACGATTTATAACACCTTAATTACTTTCTCCACAGTTAGACACATTACATAGCGCAGCTGAGGCGTTCAAACAGAACCTGAGTGCTGACCTGAAAGTGTTATTCAAGAAGACTGTAGAAGCGTCTGAGTCTGGAGCCAAGGCCACCGCGAAGATGGTTGCGAGGTGAGATTCTTAGTCCAAAATAAGTATCAATAGAAAATAACTAACAAGTCCAGCTTTTGCTCACGAGTTCGTATGCGCAGAGTTCTCACAGAAAACAAATGAAGAAATACGTTTTCGACGGGCGGCGCAGGATTACACGCGAAAGCTTTCTTTCCAGTCTTTAACTTCTTTCCGTGATTTGTCCTGCATAAAATTTATTTAAAGGGATCCTTGTCAGTAACACTAGCGTTTGGTGACAAACGCACCCACACACACACAAGATTGTGTTTTTTTTTTTATAATTTCATGTTCCTGGCATTTTAATAACTAATGAGACTACGTTTATCTTGTTTCGAATTTCCATCTCGAAAGCGGCTGTCTACAAAATTTGAGTTTTTTTTCTAGTTAAACTAATCACTATGATCTTCTATTACCCTCAGGGCTGGCAGAGCATCTTATGTCGCCAGCGGGTACATACACGACGAGGACGCGGGCGCACGCGCAGCCGCGATATGGTTGCAAGCTATACTCAACTTCATTGTTAATAATAAATAAGTATAATTATTATGTTGCTGTTTATTTATTTACTTGTAAAGTAATGATGAAAATAGGTGTAAAAAAACTCAGGTAAGTATAACAATAAAATGTTTTTTAATGATCACAGGTGGCAACATCTGGTCTAATTTAACTAATATTATATTTTTAATTATGTTATAAATTCTTGTTAAAACACCCCACTATACGCCTCCTTTCGCTCTCTAACAAATTAAGCTACGTTTTAATATTATATTTAATTATTTTCTATTTATTTTTTAACCAATAATGGTCACATTTTGACGTTTCCATACTCGGGGTTGCCATTTTGGTAAAAACGTATTGTCAATATTATTTTATGTCATGTAAGAATGATCGTCGTAATAACATCAATTTCCTATGCAAAGATAAAACAACCTGGTGTGAAATGTCTGATGGTAAACCCCCTATGAGTCAATCTCATGTCTGCGAGGATTTTTTTGCAATTTGCCAGTTTCAGGTTTTATATTGAACAAAATATGATTCACGACCGTAACAACTAACAAGTATGTATTTACATAATTATCTATACAAATAAATAAAATTGGAGTGTCTGTAATATTAAAATAACCGCTTTTTACTAAATACATATGGATGTATACACGGTACATATAGATAAGTACTAAAATATTTTTTTTTACAATTTTTGTCTGTCTGTCTGTTTGTTCCGGCTAATCTCTGAAACGGCTGGACCGATTTTGACGGGACTTTCACTGGCAGATAGCTGATGTAATAAGAAGTAACTTAGGCTACATTTATTTTAGAAAAAAAAAACTTTTAGTTAGGATAGGATTTCACGCGGACGAAGTCGCGGGCAGCAGCTAGTAATAAATAAAATCATCAATACAACCCTCCTAAGATCATATATAACCATATTGAATGACCACTTCATAAAATATATATCAATCAATAGGGTCAATATCAAAAATCCTATAATTTTTTTTTACAGATTGAGACAGATTAGAATGCCACCGTTCAATCCAACAAATGCAACGGTAATTCTATTGTAATATTTTTCATTTATTCCACAGATATTTCGTCCAGGATACGTGTCCTAGCACTATGCAAAAGTGCATTTTTAAAACGTACATATATTTTACGAAGCATTTTTTATTTACTTTATGCCTCGTATTCACAGTCAATGAAAGTTTCGCAACATTGTTGCAGCAATATAAAAACACTAGCAACAAAAAAATATGTTGCTGAAACATTGTTGCATTCGCCGCGTTGTTTTATTTTGAATAAGATTTAATGCAGAGCAATAAATAAAATCGGATATCTAAAAATTTTAAATATTACTTTTCGGACTTGTGTAAACTCGTCACAATCTAGTTTTTTTTTCTAGCGTCATTGACTACATTTTAACATTAGTTTAGTTGTAGGTCTAGTAATAAAAATATATGCGTATTATGTCATCATCTAATTGTCTATTAAACTACTATCGCAACATTATGATGGCAGTATGATATAATTCATAAGTTTCCGTTATTATTATTCACTTTTATTTGATAACATTTAATCTATTGTTTATTTATTTATTTTTATGTTTGGGAAGACTGGAATCTGAAACGTAAAGAGTCCCTTCGTATTTGGCGTACTCGTTCATCGAAAGAATATGAATAGACGATGCGCAAACGCGCTGTAATATCGATATAATCACGTCTAAGCGACGCTAGCTCACCGTCTAAGAAACGTCAATACCTACCCTGGGCATACTTCAAGTGCGAAGACACTACCTATCGGTTTAGATAATATTCTGTAGCCGTTCTTCTGTTCTACGAGTCTGTAGTTTTACGTCTTTCTACCTGTAAGACGCATGACTTACTAAAGGAATTAAAAAGTTTCAATGCGAGACAAAGACAGAGCTAAACAGAACAAATCTCACCGTCTCTTTTTCACAACGGAGAACGGGTTTCGGTTTGTATACTTTATAATACGTCCTCAGATCCACAATACCACAGACTTGTAGAACGGTCGTCAGCCTACTCGACGTGTGCAACATCAGCTGCGCGTGCGCAGGAGGCGTATGTTCGGGCGCGCGCTAACGCTACGTGTGAGTTGCTAGAAGTCCCACTCCGTCGTCTTCTCTATCTCCATCTCTGAGAGTTTCTCTTGCAGCAGGAGGGCTGACATGTCATCTGGAAATAAATTGATTTCAGGTCTTTTTTTAGCTCGCAAGTAAGCAAAGTTAATGAAACTTACTTAGGTTTGGTTTGATATGTGTAAAGTTAATTAAACTTACTAAGGTCTGGTTTAATAGGTTTGACTCGTCCGATGAGTCCCGGCAAGTAGTCTGTCTTGCGGATCTGCTTGAAGAACGGGTGGTTCAGCAGCTGCGTCGCTGATGGTCGCTTGTCTGGGTCCCTGAAAAAGTTTGCAAACAATAAATTATAGGTACCTAGCCATATTTTATAGTATCTCAAAGAACGATTAACTATTGATTTTAAATATTTATAAAAGATCCCCAGGCTCATTGTTTGTACCCTGACGGGTAAATTCAGCTCCTAAACAAAGAAAGAAAGAAAGAAAATACGTTTATTTGCGGTGAACATGACGCAAAAATACACTCCTGCTTTTGAAGCTTCTCGTTCAGAGCGCACAATCTAACAACAAGGGTAATCGTAATAAAGACTGGCCCTCGGCATGCCGCGGGATGTCTCGGTAGCTGCCGGCATGCCATGGTATCTAATAGGCCGCTGACGTTATGAGTGTGCGCTGGTCGGTGGCTAAATCCCTTGCCCTGCCGTCTCCAGTGTGCGCAGGCCTTAAGCTAAATGGAGTTGACATTTCCTATCTGACTACCTCTGAGAAGAAATGGCGATCAAACTCAAGGGTCAAAAGCCTCACCTCTGCAGCGCCATCTCGCTGAGATGATGGAAGGTGTCGGACAGCTTCCTGCCCGCGTACACCTGACGCAGGCGCGACACCGCGTCCGCGCTGTCGCCCACGCCGCTGTCCGTGTTGTACATGCCTGCAACAGTACGAATATAATGAACAATAGTTACAAAACTGGCCTTAAAAGTTCTGATTACCCGTGAAAAGTAGCGTAATTCAATGTGTCGAGCCATCAATACTAATAAATGAGACCGGGCGGCGGCTAAATGCGATTTTAAATCAGTAGAATTTTCAAAGGGTTGATGAAATACACAGAAGACCGATTATTTTATTATTTATGCTGTATTTGATTCAATAACTAGTCCAGTTTCCATACTAAGGAGCAGGTTAGGCCAGATTCAAACTTTACGGCGGCTCGGAACACGAGGCGAGTCGCTGCGCAGTAACAAATTCACGTGTCAGTGGGGGGAGCGGGCGGTACTGCGCAGCGAGTAGCGCCCTTCAGAGCCGCCATAATGTTTGAATTGGACTGTAGCTCTTACGCCTATATCAAGTTATCAATGTGCTGTTGTCAAAAGAGATGGTGCTGTTTTTCCTATATACCTACTCTATTTCTCTCTTATTCTAGGATAATGATGGCTCTATAAAAACAATTGAAACAAATCGATTGAGGGGTGCTCAATCGATTTCTTTGCAAGCTGCTTGGCGTCCATTAGTACATTTATCTATAAACTGTATTGTTTCTGATGCATCCTAATAGTGGTTGTGCATGCATTTATTGCTATGCAGGTACCTAAAGTAATAGTTTAATGCTATACTTAGTTTTATGCTTAATTAATAGTTAATCGCTTACAAAACTTGCACAACAATACTCTATTGCCATCTGTGGAGGCTTTACTTTTGTATTGTTAGCTGTACCCAAACACAATAAAATAAATAATAAAATATCAAAGCAGACTCCCCAAGGAATTGATACTGACTTTTGAGAAGAGAGCATATTATGCTAACCTCTTTCCACCGCATTGCTGACTCACATGAACTACAATATCTAACCACCACTCACTCTTCATCTCCGTGTCGTCCAGGCAGGGCTCGGGGAAGGTGGAGCAGTCCAGGAGCTGCGGGCGACTCCCGCGCACCTTCTCCGTGAACATGAGCGTGGTGGGCACCTCGGCGAAGGGCACGGCGCCGTTGGCCAGCTCGCAGCACAGCACGCCGAGGGAATAGATGTCGGATTTCTCGTCGTAGCCTTTTAGATTCTGGAAAGAATAGAGATTGATGGTTAAAGAAGTTGTTAATGTTAATTTCAACAAAGACATTACTTTTTGACGGCTAGATATGTATGAAAGAAGAACATATTTGGCGTCGTCCTCAAATAAATTGGGCAGGAAGACGATGATGATTGATTAATAAAATGCAGTTCGATAGTGTTTGGGTACAAAAAAGGAGCGCGAAAAAACTTGCTCAATATATACTAATAGAATCGATTTGCTTTTTTACCAGCCATAAATAAAAATGACAAAGTAACGAACCAGGCAGGGCTTCTCATACCTGTTCCAATAACTCAGGGCTCAGCCACATGAGGTTGGTATTATCACTGTCCGGCGGCGGCAGTTGGTGCAGGTGCCTCTGCCTGCGCCCGCGCACCATCAGCGACGCGGCGCTGCGCAGGCCGGACAGGCGGACACCGCCGTTCGCACCGACTAGGACATGACTGGCGCGGACACTCCTGAAGGTGGAACATATTTATAAAATTTTACTGCGCCTTTATATATGGGATATCGTGTTCCCCAGTAACTGGGTTTTGAAGGTCAGATAAGCAGATGCTACATGAAAAATACAGGTATTTAGCTTCATCCAGTTAGACTGGAAGCCGACTTCAACATAATTTGGAACAGGCTAGGTAGATGATGACTGCGCGCCTGTATGTATTTCTCGAAGGCTAGGCAGAGGTGTAGGACAAGCCTCATTTCAACAGGAATACTCTAGAAAGTGTTACGCTCGTGTCTATTGCCTCTAACTGGGTACAAAACAAAAAGCCCTAGGCCCAACCCAACCCTAACCAATCAGTGGGAACATTATAGGCTGATTATGCTATGCATGAGTAAATATAAATAGTTAACTGACAAATCACATTACAAGATGACAAATTGGAATCTGTGCCAGCAGCAGTTACTTCTAAATATATTAATACTAATAATCATTTGTATCATAATGTTTAGACTTTGAACTAACAATGTAGGAAGTTAAAATCATCAATGCTAATGTATGAGTCAGTCTAGGAAAACTAGCATTGTGCGTATGACAACACATTTTAGTATATTACATCAGGTGCTTTTGTATTCATTGTTCACTGTGATTCTGAATAAACACAAAGAATTTTCAACCTTATGTTTGTGTGGGGTAGTTGTTATGAAATTTTTTTTCTTTCTGAAGGTGAAGGGGGCGTTTTGGGGGACTGTCTTTTGTAATTTTGACATTCGAAAAGTGATGATTCTCAGCCTAATTTGAATAAATGACTTTTATTTGTATTTTTTTTCTCAATAAAATAAAATAATATTAATAGTATACAGGGTTATTTTTCAAAGACCAGCCATATTTAAGGGTGTGGTGCAGACCATCAAACCGAAAAACTTTATCCGTGGGACCAATATCGTAATCGCGAAAAATTTATTAACTGTCCCAATAAAAACTTCAATACCTACTCGACTTAAACTTATGAGACGGCTGAATTTTTATTCGCAATTACGATATTGGTCCCATGGAGAAAGTTGTTTATTTTGATGGTCTGTACCGCACCCTTAAATTTGGTTGGTCTTTGAAAAATAACCCTGTATATTATAGTATATAGATGTAACTCACCTATGAATAAACAATTGTTTGTGCAAATACTGTAAAGCTTGTAGTGCATCTCTCAACACAATAGCGCAGGCCAGCTCCGGCAGACCCTCCTGGAAGTACCTGTCCAGGATATCCCGGCAGGAGCCGAAAGTCATGAGCGGAGATACTACATACAGCTCCCGTCCGTGTACAAATGAAGTCAAGTATGGCAGTATGTTTACATGCTGCAGTTCTTTCCTTGTGAGAATGTCTTGCTGAAAGATGTAACTCGTGGTTTACAAAGAGAATATCAGTCAACTAGAATAATGTAGGAAAATAATAATTCAATTTTCCAGTTGGTGTAAAAGTATTAATATTGCTTCAAAAATTATACAGAATGAATGATAATTAGATTAACAAGCCATAATTCAAATTCTTAGATTATGTATGTTTCTTTTATTGATTATGGCTATAAAACTTCCCTATTTTACTACAACTAGTTAGGGAGTGCCCTTTATAAGCCCTTGATTGACCTAGAAACAGGATGTTCTTAAATATTCAAGAAAATAAACTGGAAATTAAGTCTACTTGTTTATCACGAACTCCTTCAGGTTGATAATTAAAACTTGCGTTGTTACAGGAAGTGAAAAAGGGAAAAACTTTCAAATAGATAAGTACCTGTATCAAGCTTGCGTTTTCCTTCGTTTTGTCAACAAAATATCTCTTGATAGCGACATTTTGATTGTTGGGCTTGTACAGCGCTGAATAAACAACTGCTACGCCTCCACAGCACTCTGTTATTATTGAAGTAAGTTGATAGTCATTGATATCAGGGTTATACATTTTATGCCAATCACAAATACTTTCAGAAACTGTAAATATGCTAATCTAATGCTCCCTTCGTCAACAACACATAATGGTAAGATATTTTCTAATCTAAAAATAGTATTTATTAAAACGACAATGTTGTGTTGTAATAAAGTAAATAATTAACAAAATTTCATTGGTCAATGTTTTTATTGTTTGACAATAGTCGCGGTCCATAAACGTCATAATAAGCAAACGTCGTATATTGAGCCTTCATTTCGAAGGTTTAAGACTAAAACTTTGTAGTTGATTGTTATTATTGTTTGAGTATATCTTTGAATTTATTTTCCTCATTACAAGTGAAGTTAAGAATGAAACAAAATATGTTTTATCAAGCAGTTAAGAATTTTAGAAAAGTTCAAAAACTGTATGCTACACATCATGTTAATAGTTTCTTTGGAACGCGTTCAAAGGCGTGGAATGACATTGGACATTGAATGTAGCAAGTAAACAAAAAACATTTTAGAGGTCGAATATTTCAAAATAAAATAAACCGCAGAGAAAGATTATCTGAGAAATAAACAGATACATACAACAATAAAAATCATTAAAATTATAAAACGTCAGAATTTTACACTGTAATGCTCTTTCTTTAGCTCAAATACGTAATCACATAAGCCATTTATAATCAGATAAAATATTATTGCGTCTGGTAACAACATTAATAATCGGTGACAGACAGAACTCGAAATTTGAATTTGAGCAGTAAAAAAATGTATAAAATAAATAGATTAATGTTTGTGTTTTGTTTCTGTTGTGAAAGTTTACTCATTTCTATTGTCGATTGTTTAATCTTGATATCCAGACAGAATAATGGTACTCTTTTATCGAAATAAGGAAAGAATTTGCCATTTTTTAGAATGAAATGTGCAAAATTTATTAGGTATCGCTTTCACCATGGTAGGTATTAGGGTAATTAGTTAATTACATGCCGAAGATGCCTCACAGCGATACCTCGCGATCGCAGTTTAGCTCGCTACCTCGATGTCACCCCCATGTAAAACAAATGCATGCTAATAGACACGCACGCTCATACTGAAGGATACCTCACTGCGATACATAGCGCCATTGCGGGCTGCTGAAGCTGAAGTAAACCCCCAGGTTTACTTCGATGCCTGCGTGAAAACAAATATTTATTTATTTTTTTTTTTATTTATTGGCCTATCTACAATTATAACACTGTTTAACCTAATAGTACAAGCAATATGATACAAGCATAGTGTACCTACAATATGATGCGATAGACACAGCATGCAAAAAAAAACTAAATTATAACATAAAAAAAAAATTTTTTTTCAATAACAATAAATAATAATTTATAATAATTTTGTTGTTATATTGCAGTCGAGGGCAAGCATCGACGAGATCTGGCTCGTGATTGGTCAAATCGGTTCAACTTGTTCTTCTGGAGAAGGTAGAGTACAGAAGAAACACAGGATTAAGCAACTGAATTTTCAGGTGTGTGGGACTGAAGCTGAACGGACGTATTCTCACCGCCATTCATGTAGGAATAGCAAGTATCACATCGAGGTATCCAGTTAGCGACCACGATTACGAGCATTTTCGGCATGTTATGTACAGACGCCAGCACATCAACCTACTACAATCTGTCAGATTTCTGTAATCGATTTTCAACTTTATCGCTGAAGCATAAGGTTCAATGTTGATTGGGAAAATTTGACAGTTAGGTGTAGGTTGATGTGCTGGCGTCTGTACCTATCACACCCGTAGGGCGGTTTCGCACTACGTCCGATCCGAATCCGAGAAATGTCGGTCCGAAGTGACCATAGTCCTATTTGTACGAGGGGTCGCGCACGAGATCCGAGCTCTATCCGTCCGAATTTAGAAAATTTCCAATTCGGATTGAAGTCGGATCTTTAATTCGGATTCGGATCGGATGTAGTGCGAAATCGCTCTTAGTCTACTGGCTGTGAACATCCATAACGACGTCTACTGAAAAGTTACTGAACATTGATTATTATTTATGTCTGTAATTTATATGGTGTACATAATAAAGAGTATTCTATTCTATTGATTGCTTGCTGCTTGACAATGTAATTAGTTGACGAGTTTCGACGGTTGCCATCGACAGCCGTCGACGTCCGCCGTCAACGCTTTGGCGGCAGCCGTCGACAATGTGTCGCTCATGTATAACACAAGGTATGTTGTCGACGGTTGCAGTTGCCTCGGTCGTCGACGCATGTCGCTCGCATGTATGCACATCTAACATGGTGGTGAGGTATTCCAAGAACACATTTGAAGAGAAAGTAAAAACTGGTATAGATAGGTTATACCAGGCACGCGCTCCGCAAGCGGCACGTCTAAACTAGGCTAATTAGCCAAGTTTTCTTCGTATTGTCTCTCTTTCGCTCCCTATAACTACGACACGCCGTCCTTCTTCCCCATGTCATCTAATAGTGTGATTGAGCTGTTTTTGAAGATTGAATATTAGGTACGTAACCTATCTACGACCTAGACGCGAACCGCAATAATTGTTGGCTCAAGATGAGTCTAGAAAAAGATGCCTAGAAGGATTTTGGGGAGGTCTTTGCTCAGCAGTGGGATGTGTAGGCTAACATAAAAAAACCTATCTACTTCTATTTACTTATCAGGAGAGCATTGGAGTGTGATATGGGTAGATCAACAAAGGGATAGGAAATGGTGATCTCATAACGTCAGTCATTCATGCTTTTATAAACATCGTTTAGCTCTTTTATTAGCTATCTTTTTTCGCGAATTACTAACGACTGCTCAAAATAAGCTTGCTTTTTAGCTGCGCGCGCTGTAGCTGGTAACGCTTCTTTTTCAATTTACAGTTGGTTGTCCAATACCTACAGCAAGATTTTGACAAGAAAACTTTCGATATACCTACGTCGTTTTTCCCATTTCAGATGACAGGGAAGAAAAATATTAAGATTTATATGGTTAATGTTTATTATTATTTTATAATAATGTTCATCATCATCATCAGCCTATAGCAGTCCACTGCTGGACATAGGCCTCTCCTATTGCACGCCATTCAACTCGATTTTCGGCAACTCTCATCCAGCTGCTACCAGCCAGCCTGCGAAGATCGTCGCTCCACCTAGCCTGAGGGCGTCCCACGCTACGTTTACCGATTCGCGGTCTCCACTCAAGAACACGTCTACCCCAGCGGTCATCGGTTCTACGGCTAATATGGCCGGCCCATTGCCACTTCAGCTTGCTTATTCTGTGAGCTATGTCGACAACTTTGGTTCTCTGCCGGATCACCTCGTTGCGGATTCGATCCCTCAGAGAGACCCCAAGCATAGCCCGTTCCATAGCTCGCTGAGCGACCTTGAATTTATGGACCAGCCGTACCGTGAGTGTCCACGTTTCGGCTCCGTAAGTCGTAATAATGTTATGATGACTTATTTAAATATAATTTATAAATAAAGCAAAACTTTTATTCGTTTTCAATAATCGCGCAATTTCATATTGAGAAAGCACAGTCCCACAGGAGTTTTGCGTAATTTTTCAAGTGAAAATTTATGACAACGCGACGCAGTAAGACTGCATTGCGATTGAACAAAAATGTCTACATATTCTTATACTACAGGATGAGCAGTCTATGCGACAATGTAGTTGTGTGAGCACTTACTATCAGATACGCAGACGTTTCTGCTGGATAACTACGTGCCAGAAATGCCTAAAAATGTCTGTGTTGTAACGAAATGGACATGCTTTTATGAGACTGCGAAATGGCAAATCGTTATATGCTTCAGTGTCTACTGCTGAACGTAGGACTACACTAAAACTGAGCTAAAGAATCTTGAGGAATATTTTGCAACAATGATCGTGCTTTTTACGGGGAATGCGCTAAGGTAGCCAGCGATATTCAAAATTTCATGTTTTACAGAATTATAATCATTAGATTCATCAATCCAACTCTCTAAGTAAGAATTGGTCTCAAATTTCATGATTTATTATTTATTTATTTATCTTTATTCCAAAAAAGGTAAGTAACTTATAAGTTAAGTCCCACAAAACCGTTGCAGTGGTTTGACTGTGGGGTCGATGAGTCTCTATGATTTCGTGATAATAGGTATATTCATTCGATAGGGCAATTGGAACATTTGGACTTGTACTATACTGACCTGCAAAACGTAAGAAAATTTGGCGTGCAAACTTGACGTTTTCGCCTTAAATGATAAAGCGGTTAGTTTGATTATTCTGACTGCCTGTTCAAAAATAGACGTTAGGTATCTGCGTTATTAGGATGATGGCATGACGTAAAAGAACTTATATACATAAATATGAAAATAAGAACGTATGCGGTCGGGGGACCCCCGTCAGAAACGATGTTTCATTGCGCGATACTCGCACGTACACACACACATATACTCACTCGTATACATATAATAGAATTATTAGACAGAGAGAGGTAGGAAGACGCATGGAGGGGGGATATCGCTTTTTCTTTACGTGACGATTTCAACCAGTCAACTCCTACGGCAAGCCGCGTTATGGAACTTTGTTCCAAAAAATTTAACCTGCACTCGATCAGATTACATACCTGATAGCATCTCATAGGTTAAGGCCAAGTACGGCGAGCGATGGCTCGCGAGTGCCGGTAAAACCAAATAACGCTGCCCGACCTGTTAATTCACCATCCGCCTAGCCTTTTCCCAAATATGTTGGGGTCGGCTTCCAGTCTAACCGGATGCAGCTGAATACTAGTATTTTACATGGAGCGATTGCCTATCTGACCTCCACAGTCCAGTTACTGGGTAATACGACACCCCTTGGTAAGACTGGTTGTCAGACTTTCGGGTTTCTGACGACCCGTAACGACTGTCAAAGCGAATGACAGCCGGGACCAACAGCTTAACGTGCTTTCCGAAGCACGGAGGGGTCTTGGTATGTGAAGCCACTGGCCAGCCGCGGCAAGCGTAGCTTAACCGGCGGGGCAATTGCGTAACATATTCTCAATCGGAATCGGTTTCATGTTGACAGTTCAACAACATCCATTGCGTTATTTAGGTACATGTTGAGCAGACAACATTTTCGAAATTATGAAGCAATGGATTTGCGATTTGCTTCAAAATGATTCAGATTCCGATTTATAATGTGTGTTACACAATTAGGGTGCTGATCGATCGACCCGTGCGGCTGTTATTTTATACATGAAATAATACTGAATGGAGAATTAAGCCCCGGTTTTTTCTGCAGGAGCTGTTAATAAAATATTTAAATACAAAATGTCAAACATTAATATACAAATAACGCGACATCTGAATATCGCGCTTCTGTGCGACACCTCAAGGTTATCATTGCTTATTTTTACCCTAAACCAAGAAATTACATAATATTAATATTCCTCTTGCTACTAATGATTTTGTTGAATAACTTTATGAAAGAATGCTTCGTTGGTGTAGTGGTCACAGTGGCGATTGCTGATTGCTAGTTCTGGGTTCGAACTCTGAACCTCAGGTCGAGCATATAATTATAATCAGCCTATAATGTTCCCACTGCTGGGACACAGGCCTCTTCTCTGTGAGAGGGAGTGGGCCGTAATCCACCACGCCGCCCAGTGCGGGTTGGTAGATGTCATATGTCTTCGAATTTTTGGTTCTAGGACATGCCGATTTCCTTACGATGTTTTCCTTCACCGTTTTGAGAGCAGTGGTGGTGAAATAATTTACACAAAGTAAAGCGCCTGTCTGGGTTCGAACCTACGACCTACAACTCGTAAAAGTCGCGGCCTTTACCACTGGGCCACCACTGGTCTCAGGTCGAGCAGTAATGGATTTTTCCATTAGGGATTCGCCCTCTGTTACAGCTGGCAAAATGTGGGTGTCCTTAAACCTTTCTGCTGACCCCCTCGAGGAAAACAGGCATGATGTTTCGTTTATAGTCAAGTGTTTTTATTATACTAGCTTCAAAGCCACGACGAGTTTAGATCAAACGAATGTCCCAGATTAGTTTTACTTTTCTAAGAGAAATGTTACAACTTCTAGATTACTAGATTAGGTTTTCCTTAGTAAGCTGTAGGTTGAAGATTAAGCTGGGTTAGACTGACTATTTCTTTAGACTGGGAGAAGTAGCATTGGCACTTACTAGAAAAATAGTTAAGGCGGAACAGACTATCGGATTGAAGGCATAATTAGCACATTAAGACTTCATAATTGCAATGTGTGTTCATCACATACTTATATTGTTTTATCGCGTATTTAACGGCTACGTTACACTATATATTAGACCTATTTTAGTAAAGAATCAGAAGAATTCGTTTTATGCAGCGTGTGGGTGAACATTTAGTTAACATTGCCAAAAAAAAAAGTCCCGCCCGCCCAGAAATATCGGCCATCTCGTACCAACGGACGGTATGCAAAAATTTACAATCCACTCAATAAAAAGTCGTAATTCCTATATATACATAGGTATACCAGTTATACCTACATATACGTATACATCTCGGATACGCTTTATACGCGATGTACTCACTGCTATATAAAACCGGGGAGAGAGCCAAATTCTAAATATAAATGTGGCCGAATAGAGCCGAACGCGTCCGAATCCGCCCGCCCGCCTCAGTCCATCGCTAACTGCCGCTCCGACATTCCCAAACCATCGCAACCGAACGCGCGGTAACGAAACGTTCACTTGGTAAGGTCACACCGTATACGGCATTCGACGGTACACACGAAAAATTTTCAAATTCCTAATTTGGAACGCGTCCGTGAAAAAAATAAAAAAATCCAGTGAATTTGAATTCTCGATATCGGTGTTTGAAGTGACAGTGTTGTGGACCTTTGAACGTTATTCTCTGTTACCGGTAACGTAGTGATTATACGATAGTTTTACGATTTTTCATCTGTTCGAGTTTTAACGCTTTACTAACTGCGGGTAAGCCGGCAACTCGCTTATCGCTCTGGAAGCGAGAGTATTGAGTTTCAATATGTCCGCCTGCCTGTTCCAAAATTATTTTCTCCGTCATTCCCTGTGTGCTGCTTATCGTTGTGATTTTTGCTTCATTTTTCGTTAATATTGCACCGGTCGCTTTCCTAACCTCTAAATGTGTGTAGCATATTGTTATTAGGTTTGTTGATTGCATGTGTAGAAGTATGTAATGCATTTCCTGCATTATGGGTGCGTTCTTTCCCCGCATTGCGCTTAAGTTCATTGTGGGCTACTCTGGTCTCGGGACGCCAGTCTGGGGCTTTAGTCTAGACATAACGGAAGCTGACCGTATTGATTTTCCTCTTCCAGCATCTTGTAGATTTGTTTTGTATCTTCTCATTTGCGATATTGAATATAAAAACTTCTTACGTTCGCCGGATTATGGAAAATGAGATGTAATTTGTCCACATCCCACATTTTTTGGGCTGACGAAATTTTAAGTTTGTTTTGACTCCCAGACAACGTTTGTTACCTATACTTTCTGATAATTGGGTTGGTGAGGATAACTTCCTACTAGAGTACCAATACGCTCGGTAACTCTTTAAAGTGATTTCACGCCCGTGTTTATTTTGAAACATGGTGTACGTGACTTGTGATCAGTCTAAAGAAAAAGTAAGAGAACAGCATGCTAGTATTCATTCTTAAATGAAAGAGCAGAAGTGTATTGTGTCTACTTTTACCCACATTTCGCCAGTAAAGTTATATGAGCGATCTAGTAAGGAGCGAGTGTGTGCATGGTCAACACCCATGACGTAAATCCAGACTCGGCAAAAAAAAAAAATGATTTGAATTAAAATCCAAACAATTAAATTTTTCTTATCAACCAGCTGCTTCCCATCCCAATAAAATTAAAAAGTGACTCAGGAGAACAGATAACAGTAGAACCTAAATAGACATTCTAGAACTAAAAAATGTCATAACATTGTGCAATTTTATCATATTTTTATTCCACTGTTTTAATAGATTTTAAATTATTCTTGAATAATTTTCGTAACAATCACATCATAATAAAAATGGCCGCTTCTAATGATGATTACGAAAGTAGTGATTAAACCGCGTCTTTAGCGATTAAAACAGAGTCATCTAGGAAGGTTCAAGAATCGTTGACGTGACGTTTTGAATTCATTCATTGAATCAAGTCTTATTTGCCAGAGAAGGCAACGGAGAGAGAGACGTAGAAGATTATAGGGGAGACCCTTACCCAACAGTGAGACAAAAATTTAGCAACATATATCTTTAATATTAAAACCATATCCAGAAATGCGATTCCACGCACTAGTGATGCATTGACTACTTACCTCTGTTTACCTCTTAAAAACGAAACTTCCTGTTATTATTGTTTTGTATTTTTAAAATAAACAAAGCTTGTTAAAAAATACATCTTACTGAAGTTTGAAGATCCATTAGAATGTCGTAAAGCGGTCTTTGATCAGTTTATGTGCCTTTTAGTTCAACGTGAAGTTTATTTTCGTTCCCTTACACTTGCAAATGATGCCTTGGTGATAGGTTTAATGGAAAAAGTTTAAGAGCTATCAAATTGTGCGAGCGTTTCCGCAAAAACTATAGAACAAAAAATTGTTATGACAAAATATCTGAATTGATATACAATATACCTACGTTTACCCAATAAACGTATATTGTATGATAGGTAAACGAGGCAAAAGGAGTACGTAAGTATTGTAGCAGGTGGCGTTGTGTAGTGTCTGCCTATCCCCAAGGGAAGAAGGCATGAGTTTATGTATATCTGTATGACTAGCAGCGCCCCGCGGTTTCACCCGCATAAGTGTCGATCCCGTGGGAATATCAGAATAAAAAGTATCATGTCCTTTCCCGGGACTTAAACTATCTCTATACCAAATTTCATCTAAATCGGTTCAGCGATTTAAGCGTGAAGAGGCAACAGACAGACAGACACACTTTCGCATTTATAATATTAGTATGGATATACTTGGGTTCGTGGATACAAAGTGGAATACCTAATTGAATTTGTAACTGGTGAATAATTTTATATATCTGTAATCCTCACTACGAATGAGCATGACATTTATACTTATTAAACTGTTGAAAGTTTAAATAATTCTGAAATTGCTAGTCCCATAGAAAACTACATCTTTATCTAGAAGTTTTTACCACAAGCAAAAATATGAGCGTAAATATTTCCTGAAAATTTTAGGGTTACATTACAGGCAACCACGTGCCTTTTCGTTCTGATTTGCGTCGCCATGTCAGTCACGCGAATTTGCTATTACCGTCGGTTTTTTCAGCCTGTTTCTTTCATGTTCATCTTTACATGTTTCTGTCTTGATTTTTTCCGTGAAAGAACCCAGAAACTTCTTGAATATTATTAAATTAGTATAATTCGTAGTTTGAAAAACTTTTCTCTTTTGTGACTTTTATTAAAAGATCTGAAACTGTACTTCAATTTCGAATACACGTGTGTTTTTGGGGCTATTTTAGGGTCTAACTTTGAAATAGGTGAACTTGAAACTATAGTTTGATGACACGATAGAAGTTAGGGCAGTAAAAGGTGAAGGATAATGTGAAAACTTTTACTCGAATTAATTCAAAGTTCATGGTGTTAACGGTTTATAGCCATTGTTTAAATTGAGGTTATTGCATTCATTTAACATCTGCCCACCATTGAGCATATTAGTCTCCTTTTTTAAATGCTACATTTTAGACATTGCGATATGCGACTGCGACTGCTAGGCGACTTGACGCAATGACAGACTGCGGCCGACAATTTTCATATACTATTTTGTTCAAAGCTTCACACACTTGGCGTCGAGTTGCAGGGTCGCAACGACAGGCTACGGGAGGCGCACGCTCTCGCTACTTGTCGCAGCGACTCACAGATATGCGCACAACCGGCACAACCGATGACAGTCGCATGCGACAGGACAGCGTTTTGTCGCAGTCGCATGTCGCATAGTGTGCGAGGTGGTTTATAGTCTCACTCTGCAACCCACCTGATATCGCTTGCGGGACGTTGGGAAATTGAGATGTTTGCCGCCTATCGAAATTTCAGTTTGCATATTACCATTGGTTCATTGCAGAATACTAAAAAGTTTAGCGTTGCGTGAAGAATTTTCATTTCCTCGAAATACTTAGTTTATTGGGTTTTTGTTGGTGAATTCTTTTGCGAATCATATCATTAAAGTTATTTATTTATTTATTTATAACAATCTTACCTACACTATCATTACAGATCTGTGATCCAATGCGACAGATTGGCCAGTTGCGTGACTCCGTTAAGTGTTGAATTATTGTGTGCCATTTTATATATTCCCCTTTTTTTTAGAATATTTTGTTTTCCTAAGTTATTTGCTGTGTTCTATGACATAAATATTTATAATTTTCTTGGGGTGTGTACATCTATCTGAAAAATAGCAAAATTGTTTTATGTAAAGAAAAAGAGCGAGCCAAAACCCTTTTAATATAGTCTTCTGAAATCTCCGGAACACATCTTGCTAAACGATTTAGGCTGGCCGCATACGTACGCTTTCCTGATTAGGTTTCCTGATCAGGATTCAGATTCGGAGACCCTGAATCCAAATCTGAATCTGTCTCCGAATCTAAATTCCTGATCAGGAAACCTAATCAGGAAACTGTACGTATGCGGCCAGCCTTACAGAAAAAGATCCAGACAGACATATATTTATTACAAGCATTTACCCAGTCAAGAATACCCTCACATTAAAATAATGTAAAACAAATAAGACCCTTTGATGCCTCAGTCTCGGTAATTGGTACTGCTATGCTTTGCATGCGTCTACCACGCTCGTTGCAACCTCATTATACATAAAGTAGGTAGATAATACCTCATCTATATCGAGAAATACATAATCGATATCGCCCCTAGGAGCCCCTGCAACCAGGAAATTACTCATATTGTTTGTAGCCTCGTGAAATTCTGTGACTAAATGCAAATTGTATCAACTTGCCGATCTGAAATGTAATTTCCATGTTGATGAGGACAACGTATTGTTGCAAACTGGTTTAGTACTGGGTTGTGTCGTAAATTTAATGTTTCTGGTTGGGCTTGGTTCAGTTTTATGCATGGGAAGACCTCCTACTTTGTTGGTTTGTGCTGTAATTTTAAGGTTCTATGTTAATAAAAAGTTGTATCGCTGAACGGGTTTTTTTTTAAATTTTGTGTTGGCAGGTCAAAAGCGTAGATCGAAAACCATTTCCTGGTCTTGTACATTAGCGCTCAATCCCTCCCTATAAGTCACCTCGCTACTAACGATAGTAGAATGAATAAAACTGACAAAGACAGATGGTTGGACACTGATGTGATTCCGTAAGTGCACCGGTTTTGTCAAGTTGGCACGGGACGCTAAAAAGGCCAAAGTGCAGTCATCGCACAATATTGACGCCTTGTTATTTCTGATTCTTCGTCATGAACACTCATTACAACCGAATTGCAAATGATCTAATGAATGATACAACCTTGACACACACGATAACAAGCGCTAATCACTTCTCTGGAAAAATATCTCCAATACGAACGAATTATGATAATTTTCATGCTGATCTCAGAGCGAAAGAGAATCATGTGTTATCGGAACCTTGTCTATTTATATAAGTGAACCGAAATTGCGGAAGAAGGGTTATTAGGAGCTATCCATAAATTAGGTGATACGAATTTCCAGATTTTTGATCCTCCTCTGTCCTTTTTACATTTGTACATTTTATTGCCTTTCAAAATGGTTATATTTTGAGATCCAAATAACATAGAGGTACGACGACGGTTAGTGAAAAATGTAAAGGATCACGCATAGAAAAATGCAGTTGTCCCAACTCAAATTAGCTAAAAAATGAGAAAAATGAGATACGACTTTTAGTCATGCGAGCGACGATAATACGTTTATTAGTAAGGGGGTTGATTTATAGCTCATTTCTGTGCTTCTGTGCTCAGCATTTTCTGTTTATCATTCTTTTAAGTTGCGCTTTATAAGCAATGCGTGTTTACAGTAAACGAAGTCACCCTTTCATTTTGTTTACTAACAAAAGTTTAATACGGGAGCGTAATTTCGGATGGGTATTTTGAGCAAAGCTTCGTAGCAGTTATGAGCACGCTTATGTATACGGGGTACTTTCGAACTGGGGTAGATATTTACCTAAAGAATCCGCTTTGTAGTTGTGTAGGAAGTTGACCTTACTGATTGGATGATGCCTGCAGAAGTGCAGTTTACAGGAGTTGCAGTGAATGGGAATAGTGTGATGGACTTGTGAGGCCTTGAAGACGATCGGCAATAAGTTTTTCGCGACTTAAAATGTAATTACTTATCGATATTATTTCTTGTAAGATCTTTTGCTACTACTTTTGGAATACATCGAAGAAATAGGCAGACCTAGGTACAGAAGCCAGCACATCAAGCTACCCCAATCTGTCAAATTTATTTGATAGATTTTCAACTTTACCACAAAGGAATAAGGTTCATATTCAATTGGGAAATTTTGACAGATTGGGGTAGCTTGATGTGCTGGCCTCTGTACGATCAGGGATAATAATTGTAAGTTTATTATTGATACTGCGTCTATTTTTCGTGTTTGTGTTCATACATATGACCGACACGCGTCAACGGCATATACCTACACCAGCGACACGTTGTCGACGCGTGTCGATGGCTGCAGTTGCTTCTGCCGTTGACGCGTGTCGTTCGTGTGTATGTTTCATGCAACAGCAGCTGTCAGAGCATGACGGTTGTGATTTCATTAAACGGACAATTGAGGTTGATAGTCAATTTTATAAACAATTTTTAATTCCCCTGACCATGCGTAACATATCTGATTAGGTGATTTTTTAGAAGATGATTCAATGTACCTTTTAAATATTCCATACAACCAATTGATCGATTAGTATAATGGACAGTCTTCCTCATACCGTTGGCATCGTCCAAGCTTGATACTCAGAATTATATTATTGATCTCATTTCAATACATCAAACGCTAAACTGAATTTGATCCGATGATATATTTGTCTATTCAAACAAAACCACACGAATATAGGTCGCAGATTCATAGGTGTTTGGTTTTAGATAAGAAAAAAGTGAGACGATTCTAAAATAGATTTTATTTTTGCATTTCATGTAATGTAAAAATCTGTCCGGTATTTTGTTTCCTTTGGACCTTAAGTATACTGCGGCGGTTACGGGTATTAGATTGATTCAACTAATTGCTGCTGCGGTGCTTTGAAAACCTTCTGGAGAGTTGAGCCTCTTCCAATCGATTTTGAAAACGCTGTGTTTTTGCAAACGTAACGCTTTGTCAAAGTTACTCTAAGACTTTAACCACGTAATTTACCTGAAACCTTCTAAATAAAGATGAACTAATTCCCTTTAGGCGAGTGATTCCGTTAGAATTAAACATGAATAGGGTTTGTTTACGCTTTCATAAAATACTTTTAGAACAGACTATAGGCTTGATCAATGTAGCTGTGCGTACAATGCAGTGGCTGAAGCTAGACTGCGTCAGATGGTCGCCTGATCCGACACGTGCTATCGCTATGGTATGTTGTGGTGTAGCACGTTTATTGGCATGTAACAGCCTGCCAATGACAGTTTTGTCGTACAACGTGGCGGCATCTACCATGCTGGGAATAATCGTTAGTTGTGGTGGACTTTGGGTCTACATAAATGTAAATCCAATGTTTCTACATTACAATAGGACACCGGTTGCTGCAGGAGTGCAGGGCTGTGTTAATATTTACCTCTCTTTAGTAAAAAAAATACTATGGTATGAACTGTCGACAATTTTTGTTTGCCCCCTAGAATGTTTTCAGTTTTAGTACCTATCCCACTTTTCCTATTACAATTACGAAGTTGCGTTTTGTGTTTGTTAAATGGCGATAGATATGCCCGTGTAAAAGTTTCCTAGATGAGTGATGGCTTCCACATAAAGCTCGCAATGACAGCCGTCATGAAAATGAAGGTATCGGGGTTTGACGGTGTCAAAATACGCTCTCTAGGGAAACAGACTATAAACGTTATAAATAACGTTTTAGTGACGTCATTCGACGGTAAATTACGGACGCTTTGTGGCGGCCTCCGCAGGCTTCGGAAACCCTGGCTTTACTCTGAGGGATCTTGTTATTGGTATCTGGCTCCTTGCGTTGGTCCTTCTTTTCAACTTCATTTATTATGCTTCAATTTTTAACTGAATAGCATTCGTCTGGGCATTACAGCTATGTTTTGTGCCATATAAAAAAAAAACCTCACATTTTGCTAAAACCATGTCAGTTCCAAACTCAAGGTTGACGCTGTTATTTATACACGTAATTGTAACAACTAGGTCAGTTTTACTGAAATAACTTTGAAAATAATCAGGATTTACGTTAGTTGTTAATTATTTGTGTTATGAAGGTTCGGCATATTTTAAAATGAAGTTCAGCAACTCTGCCTACTCACTGGCAGACAGCCAAACTACTACTAACTAATGCCATTAGGTATCACACTGTCGCCATGAAACATGAAACATGTATGTTCGAAACTTCAATGTTGGTATTAAGATGTATGCTTTTGATCATTATGAGATGAACATTATCAATAAACTGGGTAGGTATATCTTCTTATTATTATTGGTATTCCTCTTCGTAGCACTCTTGTCAGAGCAGTCGTAGCCTTTATGTAGGTTCTTGTCTAGGGGCTGATTTATTTATTTATGTATTTTATTATTTATGACGCCAGCACATCAAGCTACTACAATCTGTCAATTTTTTTAAATAGATTTTCAACCTTGTCGCTTAAGCACAAGGTTCAAAGAAAGTTGATTGGGAAAATTTGACAGTTTCGGGTAGCTTGATGTGCTAGCGTCTGTACATTGTACACACAGTAATATAGGTACATATGGATATGACATAATTATAATTTGAGTATAAAGGTAGGTACTGCTGATGTGATTCGTCTCACGATTTCTCGCCACCTACTCTGATTATTGGGATCGTCCACTGCGGATTTAATTTGGTCAGTCCATTTCATGGGTGAGCGTCCGCGTTTTCTAGTGCACTCCACTTTACCCTGCACGACAAGGCGCTCTATAGAGTCTCCCTCACGCCTCGAGACATATCCGAAGTAAGTTCTGGATAACAGCGTAACCCACAGTTTTGCGCTTGATGATCCCATATTTTTTTTTAAGAAAACCAGCAATTTGAAATGTTCTTTAAATTATTCGACAGTCAGTGCTTGATACTGATAAGCAACATGTTCTATCATAAAAAAGGGTCTTGATAGACTGACAGATGGACAGACGGACGGACTACAAAGTGATCCTATAAGGGTTCCGTTGTTCCTTTGGAGGTGCCTATGGAACCCTAAAAAGAACATTTTTTGAAAAGACTATAATATGAGGTTAATAAAGAGGCTTAGCAACTAGTTTCAATTGCAGGATCGTGTCGTGCTACAATCAATCGTCTACGAGTACTCGTAGCTCGCCTGATGATCGTAGTCAATAGTCGCGTAGCAGCGCTACGAATCTCCAATAACCAAGATAATGGAGCCTCAATTAGTACCTCTGGGGCTCAGAATTAAGTTTTGTTTGATTGAATACTCTGTCATGGTCGTGTCTTTTCTGCAAATAAAAAATATTCTTAAACTTTTTGAAAGACCAAGATTCTCTTTGCATTTGAGGAGAACTCGTAGATCCTGCATGCCACTGTAAGATAGTACAAAAAGAAAAGTTTGCTAAAATAAACTGGTAATAACAAACCAGTGTTAAGTATAATAAAAATTACAATAAAAGCATACTCAAACAAAATGGTTTTTCCGAGAAAACGCGTGAAAATTATGACATTTTGCATATGAAAGTATTTTTAAATCTCTGAACTGGGCTCCGTGGTGAAGTTGATGCAATAATTGTACGCGATGTAAAACATACGGGTGATTCAGTGTGTCGAGTCACTGACCTACTAACTGCTGAATTTATGTTCGTCGCACTTCTGCCTTTTTTATTATATTTCTTACTTTTGTTTATTTAAACTGAGAGTACAATTCGAAAGTTTTCTTTGAAAGTGAATTAAAAAAAATAACCGTCTATTATTGTCCTACTGAAAGACAAAGGCCCCTACTCATATGGAGAAGGTTACGAGCATTGATCACCACGCTTACTCAAGACTGGTTGACAGACACACTTTCGCATTTATAATATTACTATATTTTAACATGCATTAGTACTGTTTTACACCCTTTACAATACCTGTCGTATTTTTATATTTTACTCTCGTAATCTTTTTTCTCACATATCGGCAATCGACCAACCCAGCTTGTGCAATCAATATGATAGTTATTTAGGTAGATCAATCAATAAAATGGGACAAGGGCAAAAGAATGACGATATGTAGATCAAATTAAACTTTTAAACTAATTTTATAAACAGGTAAAATTGTTTGTTTGTAAGAGGTAATTTCTGGAAGTACTGATCCAATTTAAAAACTTCTTTCATTGATAGTAGGTAAGGTACTCTATTGTCGATTGCCATAATAGGCTGTTTAATGATATAATTGATTTCCACGCGGAATAAGTCGCGGACAGAAGCCAGATTATAACAAAATAAAAAAAAAAACGAAATCAAAACAATGGTCAAGGAAACTTTAACACTAGAGTATTGGTAAATCCAAACTCTTATTCAAAATTTCTACAATACGAGTAGCTGAGAAAACAAACCCACGGTACGTCAGAAAAAACGTAATAAAGTTAAAAGAAAAGATACAGAATTAGCCATTCATCATGATCTGGATAGGATTTTGGTTCTAATTCCGTCGATTATATCACTGGCACAGCGCTGCAGAAAGTGATGCCAATATTAGACCGAGTATTGACTCCAGTTGAGATTGGCATAGTGATCTAAAAAAACTGAGTTTGGACCTGTCAGAGTTTGAAAATGCTAGAACTAATTTGATGTGAGGGTGGGTTGGTTTTCTTGGTTTTAAATTAATTTCTGTGTTATGAGTATGTTATTCTCACAACGATATATCTTGATTAAACAGCTTTATCGTAGCTGAAGTATGGATTGTTAGAATTTAATAATACAGACTATAGACAGGGGTTATGTCAGTGGGTCATCTTAGGGGCGGAGTTGTAGGAACTGGAGTAAATGCTTAGGGGCACTAAGAGCAGAATTTTTTTTTGTCCTAGCTCCGTATCGCCCCTACTAAGGCTTCACTCCAACCAAGGATTAAATAAAATAGCAGTATACCCTTCTTAAAGCGATTTATTAATTACATGAACCACCATTTGGTCGTTGAAAATATGTACGTGATATCACATTCCCGCAAAAAGTATTTTCTCTCAGCGTCTCCAATGACGTTCATTCAAATTCAAACAGGCAAAGGTCTTGAAACCATTTTGCCAAGCGTGTATTTTTGTTTACATAAGTTTTGCCTATTTTACTTAGGTTGCTAACAGTCTATTTTCTGACCTTGCAGTACTTTTTTATTGTCAACTTTTCCTACACCGAGATTGATTATTTGCCTGCAGGACACTCATACCAGAAAACAATGCTGTACTATGTCTGTTACTATGGCCAACACCTCTCTTCGTGTCTTCTCTTTCCTTATCCCCGTGTGCATTCCTACAAGATATCTCATAAACACTATTGATTATATTTTTTGTATGTTTGATGGGTGCCCACGCGCACGCCTACAACATTTTTATAAATGTTGTAGGCGTGTTGTTGTTCTTAATTCGTGATTCCCAGATCTGCTGTTATACGTGTCAAATATTTATTTTAAAGAAAGAATTGGTCAAGTTTACACAGGCGTCCTCTCACAGAGAAGAGGCCTGTGTCCCAGCAGTGGGAACATTATAGGCTGATTATGATATGATTATGACACATACCTATCTATATAAGCAGGGGCGGGTCCCTAGTTATAAATACATTATACATCGACCTGCTTGTTTGTGCGAGTTTGGAATTCCCTAGCCTAGAGCCACCATACACCATACATAATAGTTTTCAGAAGACGAAAGCTTTCATAGCTACAATATTTCAAACGTCTATATACTTAGAACCGTCGCCGTCGTATTAAATACAACGAGACATAAAATATAATGGTTATTTATTTGAACAGTTAATGGCCCATCATAACAATGTTTAAGCCATAGAGCCTATTAATTCGGCGTCACCTGTCGTCGTTGATCATTCATATTATTTCTAATATACCATAACAATCGTTGGCACATGCCTCTCCAGGCTGTTACATAAGGGGTCTTCACGCTGGCACGGTTGGAGGCCGGCCAGACCCCGTGCATTACCCAGAGTAATTTTTTTGACATCTGGCTGACGGCCATTTCTGACGCCATCTTTGTGTAAGTTCGTTGACTATTTTGATAATAGGAAAGTTCATGATTTTAAACTCTATGATACTGTCATCCAAGTGCTCGTAAAAATTACGTTTTCTGCATAAAATATATTTATTCATGGTGTTTTACTGATTTAGTGGGTGCGTGCTGTGGTTGCTTACGCTACGCTAAATAGGAAACGTGATTTGCACGTTTCCTATTTTTGTATGACCAAGTCGAAACTCATTTTGAAAAACCGGCCAAATGCGTGTCGGACCACGCACAATTAAGGGTTCCGTAGTTGGAATGAATCTATCCCAAGAACAAACTTAACATTGTAGTTGAATATCGTGTTCTCCCGTACATAGCAACTGCAAATTTAAGTTGGTCGACTATTACTCGTAAACTTGTAAATCCTACTTAGCTGTGATAGTTGTCCTTTTAATTTCCTTATATATACTACTGCCGTGAATTTTTTCACATATCCAAAAGCAACCAGTTGGCTGGCAGGGGGGAGGGACACTTGACTCTAACAAAAATGAGCACTTTAAAGCCTAATATTTCACAAACGGATCCCTGAATCGAAAAATAGTTTTCACAAACCCACACATTTTTGAAACACCTATCCAAGGATACCCCACAGCATGTGATAGATGAGAAAAAAAAACATCCTCGCTTTACGTGTAGGGGAGAGGACCCTAAAGAATTTTTACCATACCTACCATAAAGAATTTTTTATTCAAGATTTTATTTGACCACTTTATCAACGTGATTAATATGTATATCCATGCCAAATTATAGCTTTCTACTACTACGAGTCTTTGAGCTAAGCTGCAGACGGACGCACGGACAGACGGACAGACGGACATGGCGAAACTATAAGGGTTCCTTGTTGACTACGGAACCCTAAAAAAGGGAGTGCACTGTACCGTGGTCCTTTTTAGGTCTTCGTAGCCTGTTCATGGGGTTCTTTCCGGCTATATGACAATTTTTTAAAATAATTAGACTCTGAGTGACTTAATTAATTATTTTATTAATTATAATTACATGCCATTGTCTAAAGTAAACGTGATGACCTGATTTATTTTTACTTTTAACATCTCTTGCATGTTGACAATTTCTGTTGTATGAACTTTACTTTGATTTTACTTTGAGCAAAGATTTATGATTATCTTATCTTTAGATTTCTCTTTTCACATAGCCAACTCTTTTATTTATTTATTAAAACTTTTCGCACAAAAAAGGTACAAAGGCGGACTTAATGCCTTAGGCATTCTCTACCAGTCAACCAAGGGTGGTGAAGAGATTAGATGATAATGATGGTGATTTTGATGGCAGGTGCTTTGTATTTTCTTGGCGTTTTCTTAATTGATATTGGCTTCAGACTGAGGCCAACGCCTACTTTTTTCATAAAACTCCAGCTTGGAAACAGGTTGTCTATGCAAAAAGCGTTCCATGTCCAGACTCCCCAAAGATTTCTCACACAAACTGTTCTGATTTTCTTGTCATGAGCACGTTGTTTCTAAACATTTTTTTTCATTCCCATGACATTGGCTTGTGTCCAATATAATTTATTCAACAGTTATGTTTTTCAAAATATCACCATTGCACTGTGCAACCGACGACGTCAAGGTTCTATGGCCTGACTATTTATATAAATTAGCAAATATTATAGTTGATACGTACATCTTATTAGATTGATGATAGCTTTCGGCTGTTATATGGTGGATTTATTTTTAATTTTACTGCTTGACGCAGTTTTGATTATGTAATTGGAAGTTATTATATTTTGTGGTTTCAGTTGATCATGTTATGGTTGAGACATAAAATTATTGGTCTGTCTGGTTTATTTCAGTTTCCACTTACTGTAGGATTTAACGTCGTACTTTCAATATGCAGGTACCAATAAATTGCTTTTTATCGTCTTTGATTTGACCTAACAATCCCATACAAATCAGCCTATAATATTTCCACTGCTGGAACACAGGCCTCCTCTCGGTGAGAGGGAGTGGGCCGTAATCTACCACGCGGGCCCAGTGCGGGTAAAAGTCACATGTCTTCAAATTTTTGGTCCTAGTACATGTCGGTTTCCTCACGATGTATCAATCCCATGCCAGCTTGAAAAGGTAAAGGTGAGGTTAATAAAACCATGTGGTGTCGGAGTAACCATAGATTTTTCAACTCATGTCCAAAAATAGAGAAGTTGTAACGCGCCTAATATGTTACTGTTTCCTTTAGTAGATACTAAATCAACGAGTCACATTGGTCAGAAGTAGGAAACGGCTTGTTCATTATGTTTAAAATTAAAACAAAATTGTGTTTTAAAATCTAATGAAAGAGGCATGTCAAAAGCTAGATTGTAGGTATTAACTGCCCATTGTCTTGTTATCCAAGTCGATGTTCTAACCAGTTCTAACTTTATAAAAAACTGAGTAATGGACACTTAAGTACATACAATGTTTTTGTTTTTTACTTTGTTTTTCTTTTCCAAGCCTTGTATAATTTTTGGCAAGAGATGTGCTGATGCTCCCGAAATTCTCTCAGCTGTCTCGAATCCTTCAATGCACAGACATTCCAACATTATCACGATTCAATAAATACACTTAAGAAGCCATTTGTACATAATAAAAGTATTTGGGCATCTGTTTCGTGCGTATTGTATATAGCGGTGTAAATGTGGGTCGTAACCCCTTCTGATCACCTCGAAATAGACTGGAGAAAACGAACAGGAATAGATATCTACTGAGCCCTTTACGTGGCGGCATTTCGAAATTTAATGTGTTTTCTTATTTGGAATGGAGTTGTAATTTATGGAATGCTTTCGCTTCCTCTTTGAAGAGTAGGGAAAAAAGTTACAGAAGCCTGAATCCTATCTTAACAGTTCTTTTCTATTGTTACAGCGATGCACATGGTGGTGTGACACCGGGTTGACGTGAATCAATCCGCGAGATGTCTCAGCCGCCAGGACGCGGTCGCGCGCGGCCCCCGGGCCCCGCCTCCCCCCTTAACTACCGTCCGCCCTCACCATGGGCCCCAAGCCCACCCCCACTAATCTCAGGACCCAGGCACTCCACAGCTATTGTGACACCACCTCCAGTTCATCCATCCCCAAAGCCATTTCGACCTTTACACTCCCCTCACAATTTACGACAGCATTCTCCCTCACCTAGTTCTCATTTTTCCATCTCTCCTTATCCAATGTCTCCGATATTGGGGCAAAGTCCGGAGTACTATTACTCGTCGCCTTACGAGCCGGTTCGGGAGTACGATTACGCGGGAGTGCCTCTGGAGCCGCCTCCGCCGCCGCGACCTATGATATATGAGGAGGACGAAGAGGAACGAGGTCCTTCTACGGCGGAGATCATTGCCCAGCAGTCGCAAGAGGGCTACGTGGACGAGAAGCTAGCAGAGTATCAGGCGACCATTCAGTTATTGCAAGGTGAGTGGCAAACGATAGGATTATTATAATGAACGAATTGAAAACGAAAGCAGTTTGATTGTCAAATGATTTTCGTCTTTCATCTAATTTAGCCACGCAGTACTATTGATATATTTACAGTAATCAGAAGGCCAATTCTCGTAATTAAAAACGTTCAACATCTAGTCGTAATCTCATCTCAGCGACAATCGGTGTCAAAAATGTAGGGATTTTAGAGGTATTTCTGACAGACTGAGACTGAGATCAGACTGTGAACGTTCTTAAAATTACGAGAATTGTCTCTCAGGATAAAGTAAGTAATCAAAAACACTGTTGTTTCTCATTCACAGTTTTGTACGCGTTCGTTGTAGCATTGAACGATAACGATATATACTTATGTATATAAATAAATTACTTGGCTTACTTGATTGAGGAACAGTATAAATTGTATAAACAACTACTACTTTATACTGTTCCTCAATCAAATAAGCCAATAAAATAATATAGCCTATAAAAGTCAGTGATGATAATATTTGTAATAACTGCTAACTTCTGGTTAATCTTTCTCACAAATTATTTTCGGGGTTGAAAGTCGGCAGAAACTCCTGGAAAACTTTCTTCTCGGATCATTTCCGATTCAAATAAACAAAAAGGAATAGCAGATGTCCAAATAAACGAATTCGAACAGAACCTAACACAAATCAGATAACTTTGCTGCACACAAAAGTCACGATTAAATTATAATAAATAGTAGGGTTATGGTCTTTTCGCACTCAAAGTATTTTTGATATTTTTATTAAAGATTCAAATATTTACATAATTTAAAAAGCTGAAAACTTTTTGATATCAATATAAAAAAGTTTTCAGCTTTTTAAATTCTAATAATATGTGTGATTACAATTCAGTTATTTTTAAGACCAGCGTGCAGTGTAATTCCGTCTACCGTTAGGTACTAGTTTTATGAGGTACTTACTACCTTTATGCATCTTTAAAATTAAAAGATGACGCATCATGTTTAGTGACATGACCGTCATTACCATAATACCTACCGTTACTTCACGACTAATGAGAAACTAGCTTTAACGCAGCATATAGATATATTCGGGTATAGATAAATAATTGTTTTTATTTGGACCTAGCTTCGTCGGCATGTTTCATATCCTATGACACTCGGCAATACTGTAGCATTAGTGAAAGTTTTTGAAATCGCATTGGTAGTTCCGAGGATATTTCCCCCTACATATAAGCTAACAAGCTTATATGTAGGGGGAAATATTATATTATAAGCTAACAAGCTTATATGTAGGGGGAAATATCCTCGGAACTACCAATGCGATTGAATGATGCGCGTTTTGGCCGGTATGTCCAATAAAAGCAATATTTACATCAAATGAAAGTTTATATCATAAGCATACATTTTCATTATGGCTGTGAAATACCAATAGAATAAATATATATAATATAATAAATAGGGTTAAAGAGATATCAGACTTGCAAGTACTTTGTAAACGTATTAGTTTAAAATAAATGCTAATGCTCACTGCAGTTCTCAATAACATTAGTTACTGACTCGTAACATTGAGGGGGCTTATGGTTAAGTAATAACAGCCGCACGGGTTGATCGATCAGGTAAAGCTGCGCTTGCCGCGGTTGATCTTTAGCTGGGAGTCCATTTTTACATACCAAGACACCTCCGTGCCTCGGAGATAAAAAATTTTCTTACAGTAATTGCCGGTTATAAGCAATAAGTTGACATGCATTAGAATTCATCAGGCCAGGCTCCATACCATTTTTCTTTTCTTTCATTATTTTACTTCTTTCTAGATAGGTAGGATAGATAGGCATCGCTCCGTGAAACGACCAGTTTAAGACTGTGTATGCATGACCAAGCTGCTTATAGATTTCATTAAACAGAAACGTAACTCGAAAATCGCTTGTTATACCTATCGTTAATTTTAGGTTCTTACAAACTTTATTACGGCTTTAAAATTCAATACGTTGTTACAGTGCATGACTTCAAACAAACCACCGTTTATACGAGTAATGTTTTTGCAAAAGAGATTTGAATGCCTGTTTTCACTAACACTAGGAGATACCTAAATATAACGCCTAAGTAAAAGGGCCCTGTAGAAATTTCAACTCTCTGCACTGAGCCGATAGTTTCAATTCCAACAAGTCATTAATATTTTGGCATTTTATTTAGGTAGCGTTAGTGAAACGGGCATACTTGTTATATTACAAATCCCACGTCAGGTCCCGGTTCCTATTTCCAATCGATTTGCTAAGACGTCAGTCAGTTTTATCGTTTCTCGAACACAGGTGGGTCATGCAGTTGTTATGTATGGGCGAGTAATTTTAGAACTAGCTCCTAATTTTGGAACAATCGATATTCGAGAGCGTGTGATTCAAAGCTTCGTAACGTCTGGTCTGGAAATCTGGAATGTTAGATCGTGATCCTGAAATGTTTCGTGACGTGTTCGTCATTTTTATAATCCACATTGGATGGGAAGTTGCTGTGGAACTTCCCGTTATGATAAACCGAAAGTTTTAAAATAATGAAAGAATAGCTTTGCAAGTTTTATGTGGCCTCAGGATAGGTAGGATTGTATTAGTAGCGAGCCAAATATTTTCCACATTTTTATTATTGGCGAAATGATCCATAAACGGCCTATAAAGTGCCCACAGTACTCAGGCGGTCCCTCTGTAACAGAGAGTGGACAGTAACACGGATCGCGTGCGGACTGAAGAAAATATGAATTCTGTAACGCTCTATGATTTTGATAAGAATAATAGTATTTTGAACTGTTTTGACTTTGCAAATGCAACTGAAGTTAAAGATACAAATAAAAGAAGAAAAAAAAACAGCAATCCGTTGCAATTTCCGTTCACGTTCTGGTCTTTCTCTTACGTTTTTGTAGATTTCATCACATCGCAAAAATTTCGCCGGTCGCTGCCAAATTGCAGGCTTGCAACAAATTGCAAGCAGTACATATACAAACAGATCGGGCTATATTTACTGCTTGATCAGGTTCAATGACGTTAGTCGTTTGGCGTACACTGAATCATTGGTCGTTGAGGTGGTGACAGGCCTTTTTTATAGCGTGATTATTTTGTGAGAAATTGTTGAAATTTTGGCTTAATTTGGACTGATACTGTGTCGTTAAGAAGTCAAATTATGGGTTCAATTTCTGATGGCAGATTTAGATGTCATTTTGAGGTTTAATTCGGTATTTTTAAGGAATTAAGTATGTGTTTGGGTACTCTTGATTAGTATATTGCTTGTAGGCTTATAATATACAGGATGAAATTGAAAACTTGCGACAAATCGAAATAGGAGGTGCAGTAACTGTTACATAATCATAATAAACTGTAATTTCCAAAATCTAAATTCTTGAAAAAAATCGTGTAGTTAATTGTCGTCAGATAGTGCAAACTAAGTTATTGCCTTCAAGTAGACACGAATTTTCGTCTTCTTTTCTTTTCTTTCGTCGAGTTTTTTTTTTTTCAAAATTTTTAAAAGAAATAAGAACATTAAAGTATCAATTTTAGCGCGCGCCCGAAAAGCAATCCATTCATCGCTGAGTTCAAAACATGAAGGAAGTTGGCAAAGTGTTGAACTAGCGGTATTTACCTAATTTTGACCGTTCCTACGAAAAAAAAGAGCGCGCGACGACATTACAAATCGCTTGCCTATGCGCACGGATGTGTAGGTAACATCTCTTTCCTTAATAAAAATAAAAATTAAATTTGCTCTAAATTTACTTTATAGCACGCTGAATTAGTTATTTTGTCGCACCTATTCAATTGCATCTTGTATATAGGTATTTATTTTATTTAGGATTGTAAAAATTGTTTTATTTTGAGAAATGTTTTTTTGGAACCTCATTATTTTACGTTTTACTCAACTTCATTATTTACGTCCTACAAAAAAGATGCGTAACGAAATCAATCGTAGAACGTTTGCGTGAACGTTTTGCGTAGACTTTAGTAAAACAAAATTAACCGTGGCACAGTACCTACACTAAAAAGAAAATATTTCATAGCAAAAATTTTATCATAACATTTTCTTCCACGTAAGTGCCATTAATGTTTCGCCACCACGTCTCTTTGGGCGATCATGTGGAAAATTGAATATTCGCAGATTACCTTCCATGTAGTACGTCACTACACCCACCACCTACCCGTGATAAACTCTTGACGGCTTCTCATGGCCACGATAATGTGTGATGACGTGGAAAAGCGAAGGTCTAAGTTATTGAATATTGCAGTTTATGTTTACGATATTTTACCTTGCTCTAGTTGTTTCTAAGTGCAGTTTTATGGTACTAAAGCTTTATGGTTTGTTGCTTCTTAACGGAATTGGTGGATCTCTTGTTCATGAAAATAGAATCAAAGATTGCCGATCTTCAAATTTCGTCTTCCATCATCATTTCAGCCGAAAAACGTCCGCTGCTGGACATAGACCTCCCCACAAACGGCACCACATGGACTGAGCCGAAATTCGTATAAGCAGAATCACTTATTAAAATATATGCATTTCGCTTCACAGTTCTTTCGTATTATTTCATAGTTTTACTTAGATTTGATTAATAATAGTATGTTTTATTCTTTATCATCGTATAGAAAAGTAGTATTTATTTCATGGCGTTTGAATTTCACTGTGGTAGTTTTTAGTAATACCAATTGTATTCTTTTATCTACGACCAATTCACTTTACCTGGTTATAGCTTCCCGTATCAGTACATTATCGAATTTCTTCGGAGTTTTATTGGTGGTAGTCACGCTATGTGCGAGGATATGTTCGTTTCCCCCATTGTTTAAAGGTTGATTAATGTTTATTTGTTTTTCGTGTATTGTTTGTGCTTCAATAATGGTAGTACGTCAGCATTTAAAAGTCAAATTATTGTCAAGTTCTGAATATCTACATAATATGGCCTTCATCTTGTATGCTTAATCTTGGTTGCGCTTACAAACACTTCTTCTTTTGCATTGACACGAACTGTATGAGAATACTAAAAATGTAAGTCATTCAGGAAGGTTAGGATTCATACCCCAGGCTACCACTCTTGGAATTGAGCTAATCTCACATTCACAAATATCCCAAAAAAGCTCATATATAAACCGAGACGTAGATAACACATTTTTGATGACACTAACACGTATGGAGCAGACAGATCTTACTCGCTAGTGGCTACTCCTCTATAACTATCAGTTAGCTACAGAAGTTAGAGTTTGGTGGTATGCCAAAAGCGATAATTTGTGGGGCGGTGTGTGCATGGACACCGCGTCAATCACTATCGGGGGCATGTGTGTTACTGTCAATCATGATGCAGCTTCACTAAATGTGAAATACTTTTAGTTTCTTCATGGTTTGTAGAATGCGTCAGTTGCGGGTATCGCACTGTTTCATTTACAAGTAGATTGTTTGATGTTTTGTCTGGACTAAAATTGCTGGATGGACATTATGAATCGTACGAAACAAATGTCTGTACTCATTTGTATTGTCTCCGTCATTACCAATAACTTAAACATAACATCTACATAGGTCATAATCTGCTTCTAAAAGTTTTTTTTTTAGCTTGATGACCAATTTTTTTTTCTATATTTATGTCGTTTAACGTTTAAAAATCTGACAACCAGTCTTACCAAGGGGTATCGTATTACCCAGTAACTGGGTTGTGGAGGTCAGATAGGCAGTCGCTCCATGTAAAATACTGGTATTCAGCTGCATCCGGTTAGACTGGAAGCCGACCCCAACATAGTTGGGAAAAAGGCTAGGCAGATGATGTCGTTTAACCCTATATTTCGATCTTAATTTAGCCAATATAATAAGGCTTTATCTTTAAAGTGCATGTAACTATATGAAAAATCACGACACGTTCATATTCTAACAGATATATTGCTTGTCCAATTCTACAAGTATCAAAGGAGCTGTTATAGTTAGTTGGCACTCTAGCAAGAGATGACAAGCAGTTTATTCAACTGTTATTACTATTACATAACTACCACACAAGAATTAAACTAGATACTCTTCTATAAACACACACTTACTAATTTCTAACCCATTTACATCTTCATCGTCACTTCTAGCAATGGCATCCGCATCTCTTAATGTTTTATGAAGGTTTAAACAATCAGTTTGGTCGCCAAAACAAACATATCTAATGTAACGTGCACATGCATGTAGCAGTGAACCTGTGAGATCATCCACCTTGCCGGATCGGTAGGCGAATGACGAACGCTTCCCGTGTTACGACATTTCTATTCTAATTTTCTTATCGTTTGGAGTTGGTCTACTTTTGGTGGGTTGGCAAGGTCGCTATCGGATGTTGTGTTCTTCTATTTGGATTTAGATGTGTTTCTGACTCGGAAGTCTTGATGGTTTATTCGGTAATGAGCCAATATTTGATTTCCTCTCTCGCAAAGTAAAACTTTAGAAACAGTTTTCACTTGATGTCTCCCAGGTGTCTTTACATTGCTGTATAATCTAGAATTTGATTAGAAACTACTGATTTATTACTGTTCTCGTCACTCGTGTGATCATTCCTAATTTTGTTTGACATTCATGACTTTCATTGAGCTCACATCAAATTGTAATTGTTTCGATCTTTGTATTCACACATTCGTTCGATATCACCCCCAGAACAAGCTTGATTGTGTTCACATTTGGCACTTAACGTTCTTGGACTTTCCTCGTGACAGATTTTAATTATTATCTTTAATTGTGATATCAGCTTATTTCATTTAGCTTACCTTCATTTCTAATTATATCAACCTTTGTAAACAATCTTTTGACTTTGATGTCACCATCAGAACAAGTTTGATTGCGTTTCACATTTGGCACTTAACGTTCTTTGAGTGTTTCTCATGACATGTTCTTTTTAATTTTGATATCATCTTCAAAACGAGCATCGTCTGATATAACAATGACATTGGCGGGCTCTTTCATCGCGTTCATGCGTTATTTTTAACTGAAGTGCAGTCGGAAGGCTGAACATTAATCATCAGTGGTTCAGAGAACTGATTCATAATCACATGTTGTGCTTTAATTAACGGATGTGTGCCAGAATGTTGATGAGCGCCGATAATTTGGATTATTTCAGGGGATGCACTTGGATTTATATTTTGATTTGAACGAAAACTTTCCTGTAAAAGTTCCTTTAGCTTGTAACTTAGTAGTGGGGTGCTATCATATCATTGCATTGTTTAAAGTTAAGTAATGATTAGCGACTGTTTAACCATACATTTTTGACGTTTAAATGTCTCTTAACTTTAAGCAAATAAAGGGGTTTATGTTTACCTTTCAAATGAATCCACTGGATAACCTGTTTTGATTTTAATTAATTACATTACAAAAAAAAACGATGTTAAACAAACAGACAGATTGAACGGGGTTAGTTTTGGTTAGCCAGAGACGTCACGAGATTAGATGTAATCAGGTAAGATAAAAAGATCTCAATGCCAGCGGAATTAATTTAGATCCGAAGTTGCATCATCAGTCGAAATAAATAAAGGTTAATCTAGAGCACTTTGGGCATCGCTTCGTGTTAAAAACGTGGGCAACTTTGAGTTAGACAAACAGTATCAAACGATTTTAGTTTCACTAGTAAAACTTTTCATGTTCGTGCAATCCAGTTTCTTTAGTGTTTGTGCGATACTCTACGATATAGGCTAATAAAGCTTTTGCACTGTCATATATTTTACCGGTTTTAGTTAATGCGGTGCATTAAACTTCCCTGCATCACGACTGTCTGCTATTATTAATAATCAGAATTTATTCGACTAGATTTTATGCTCTTCAATATTTAGTTTATTTTTCCTCAAAGAAGACAAAACTTTTTAAAATGTTATTACTCAATTTTGAGTGGTAGTGCGATTCATTTGAATTACTCCCCTGTCTGGCCGGAGCGACGGCGCCGGCGCCCCCCAATTTTAAACGCTGCGCTACCCTCTGCCGCCTGGCCAACAGCCAGCTCGTCTTCTCCTAGATACTCGTAACTTCATTCAAAGCTTACAAATTTTCATTTAAACTGTCGTAAATGATAATTCTTGTAGAATGAACAATTGGATGAATTTAGTAGGCAGGTACAGTGCAATTAATTATTTTTCGTGCCAGCCACTTTTCATTTGCCTGTATTTTCATCTATGTCGGGGACATTTTCTCTGTTCTTTTCTTACGTTTTCACTTTTAATGCTTTTAGTTCTTCATCTTCTTCGTCAGCAACAATTAACAGAACAATACATAACGCAACATTAGTTTTATTTATTATTCTGCAAATTGACAGCACTTTACCGACTATGTCTCATATTTCGCTGAACTCTTTTCCTAAGTCTTTAAGCCGAATTCTGTTACCTCCGGTATCATTTGTTATAAATTCGTGGATATCATCATAAATTATACACATGCGCAATTTGCCTTCAAATATATCGGTTTCACCATCTCTTACAGCTGATTTGTGTCTGGTCCTATCGTCATCTGCCCCCGCGCTGATCCCGCTGACGTCATCAGTTAATCGTGTATTAGATATACGGAAAGTGTTAGAAAATTCGAGGTCGATGCACGACTCGTTATTTTCCTTCATCTCATTTCTATTAATGCATGTTTTACCTATCGTAAGATATTTCTAGCTATGCTGTGTCTATGTAATTTTTTTGTTTGTCTTCGTCGTCTGGTATAAATTGGTCTTTGTCTGCGGATTTATACGCGTGATAAGTTTTTATTGCCTCTTAAATAATATGTAGACGTGGCTTAGGAAATGTGTTTACCTCAGACTTTTCACTGGAATTTCTGTCCGATGTCACACAGTTTAGCTGACATTTCTAATGCATCCGACGTGAATCATACTAAAAACTGATTCTGTTACTGCGATGCTTTCTGGAATGTATATGAGAGACAATGCTTTCAGGTTAATAGTAAGCTTTTAAGACCATTAGCTAACCATTGTAGTTAACAACGGGGGCGAGTAAATTAGTGCCAAAATCCGGCACAAGCTGTGGCACATTATGGCTGGTTAGTTCTATTTCAGTACTCTTGACATATATTATGAATGTGGGTTGTAGATATTAGTTAAAACAGAATCATTAGTGTACCTACTTTATTGGCATTGGCAGAAGAAATATTTTTTCCAAAAGAACCATCCATAGCCATCGATGATGAAATTAAACATTACAATCGAACTTATGCACTGATTTGGTAGCAATTTTCAATCAATAATAATATTCACTAGAAAATTACAATAGTGCCGTGCCAGATTCCTAAATTAGAAGATGTGAATTGTTTTCTTTCTTCTTCATAATGATGCTCTGATACTCTTACTACTTAGCAAAATTTTTTTACTAACTTTTTAAATTTCCGTTCCTGTAGGTACATGGTCCGTATAATCAACTTTCATCCATTCACTTGGCCAAAAAATAAGGAGAAACTAGAATCTTTTTCACCAAATATTTGGCATGCTTTTTATAATTTCGTGATTGCTATAAAGCAGCTGTGGCATTCCAAGATTTCGACAATGTTTGAGTAACGTTTGTCACGTGTTATTTGCTATTTTCAACTGACCTATATGCGAATCGGAGGCTATGAATGAGAGACTTCTAAGAACCTCTCACACTATTTATCATGACTGCATGAGTGTTCTATTAAGAATTTGCCAAAAGGTCTGAAAGGTCATTTGTATCTGGCAAAGGTATCTTGTATTTAGAGACGTGGTACAATTGGAAGCTCTATTATTCATATTTTGACGCGGTAGGCTAAGGTAAGCGCTGAAAATAAATGATGTGGCGCTTGAAGCCGCTAACAAATTATATTCGATAATGTAATGCAGCGGGGGAATGTTCCGCCTACGAGTTTCAACCCACAGTCTTCTGGAAGCTAACATTTTTTCATTCCTGGCTAAGAATATGCTGTAGGTAGCTTTTGAAATGTAAATATTTTGGGGGGATTGAGATCATAAAGAACAGAAGGCCAATTCTCGTAATTTAAAACGTTCAAAATCTTGTCGCAGTCTCATCTCGGCGACAAACATATGTCAAAAACTTGTCAAAATGTTGGGAAATTAGAGGCATTTTTGGCAGATTGAGACTGAGATTTAACACCCGTATTTATAAACAAGTAAAAGTAATTACTTGAGTAAAAGTAATTACTTAAGTAACAATTTCTATTCTATAGTTAAGAAATTACTCGAAGTTAGAACTGTCAAAAGTTAGAATTCTTAACCAAGTAATAGTCACCATTTCCTTTACTTTAGCATTACTTTGAGCTACCCAGTACACTCTAGCAGTCTTTGTTTTGAGGTTATTTTGTTTAAAAATGGAAAGTTTAGATAGCATTGAAGCGGTTTTTGCTGTTGTAGGTTGTAGACAATATTGATGATAATATATTAGAAGAAGTAGAAGTTGCGGAACCTAGAAATCCCAAAGTTTACTTTCGTGATGTGGATCCATTTCATGACTATTCGGAAAGTTGTTTTAAAAAAAGATTTCGTTTCTCCAAAAGTGTTGTGATACATATGTTTTACCGAGAATTACAGACTCTTTACAATCAGAGACACAAAGAGGGCTTCCTATAACTCCACTGTGTCAGTTGCTAACTGCTTTGCGTTTTTATGCCAAATTGATTTGATTTCAGAGTTTTGTTTACGTACTTAAGGGGGAAGTGCCAGGGTAGCCCGCGAAATTCAAATTTACTTACGTTTTTCGCAATTTTCAGATCAGTGTCAGGTTGTATTTTGATCAAAAGTTGATTCGCGACTATAACAGGTACGTATTTACAGAATTATAATCATTAGAATCATTAATACATCTTTCTAAGTTAGATTTGTACCACGACAACAAATCTCTTATGGAAAACTGCTTAGTGGTACAAATCTAACTTAGAAAGATGTATTAATGATTCTAATGATTATAATTCTATAAATACGTACCTTTTATTGTCGCGAATCAAATTTTGATCAAGATTCAACCTGACACTGGCCTGCAAATTGCAAAAAACGTAAGAAAATTTGAATTTCGCGGTCTACCACTGCGCATTCACCTTAACGGTACTATTTGACAGACAATGTAAAGATAATCTTTCTAAGTAAAAAATAACGAGTCTGCATAGATTCCAGTGTAAAAGTAAACATTTAAATTTAGTAGGGTTATATCATGTCAAGCGTTTTGTTTCTCCAAGCATACATTCCTGTGTGCCGAAAAAAATAAACGACAATAATGTACTTTTTACGATTTAAACTATTTAAATAACGTTATTGTTGTCATAAATAAAAAATAAAGCAATATCAAAGATATGAATGCAAGATTTTGTCAAATTAATCTAAACATTACGTTTGCTTTATAAGTAACGAAACACAATGACAAAGTGTTGCCATACAGGAACAACCGCCTAGCGGCGAGTGTTACTTGAGCAATTGCTCAAGTAAGTAACGTGCTTTACTCCACTATAGAATAAAATTTTTTAATTAAGAATTCTAACCTCAAGTAATGACTTAATTAAGAAATTACTTAGCAACAAGTAATTACTTCTTTATAAATACGGGTGTAAGTAAAACACATTATGAAGTAATTAACACAGACTTAAATAATAGCTGGAAGATTAGAAAATTGTACTTAGCCCAAAAAGAGGAGCGACGATCTTCGCTGGGTAGCTGGTATCAGCTGGATGAGAGTTACCGAGAATCAGGCTGAGTAGCGTGCAATTGTTGAGGCTTATGTCCAGCAGTGGACTGCTGTAGGCTGATGATAGTAGCCAAAGTAGATTGTAAAAGATTGCATAGACCTTTTTTCTCTTGGTAACCATGCATAATTGCCTTTCATCTTATACTAAAAGACAGAACAAGGTATAAATCTCAACGATATAGTCCTGGAGGCGTTTGCAACAGTGCCGCAACAATAAATCGAGTCGTGAAGATATGCTCCACTAATCGTTTCACATACGTTTTTGTCGTAAACTTTGAAATTGGGTTTAATTTTCGGTTTTACTGTCCAGCAATCTTTATGTTATAGAGTTTTAAACACCGTGGTAATGCCGTGGTATAAAAACGCTTACAGCTAATGAAAAAGCACTGGAGATTCGGACAGTTTTATGTAGATTGCTATTAAAATTCTTCATTAATAAGTACTGGAAACTGAAGCTTCCACAGGGTTCACTCTAGTATATTTTATTATTATAGCTTAAGAACACTTATACTGATCTGCCGTAATAAAACTATGTAGCTACACCTTCTTGAATGCTGATCCCTTATATCTAATTGCAACATAACATAGCATATTAGAATTAACTATTATACCAGCAATCAAAATAAATTTATCACCAGTTATATTTGATCACCCCATTAGGAGAGCCACACATCCCGCTGCAGAACAAACATTTCAACCGATTACAACATCTAAAACAAACGTAACAGAGCATAAATTCGTTTGCATGCGACATCATAATCCCATTGCACACGTCCAGTCGAATTTGTATCTACTTAAAGACGTGGATGTTTTATAAATAAAGTTATTTATATAGAAAAGTACCGTCAGCAACAACGCCTACGTCGCTTGGGCTATTTTTAAGAATTACTATAATGTTGGTATCGGGATCGCGTTGTCGTATAGCTTTGTGTTTAATGTTGTTTGAGCATGTTGGTATGTTGTACTTATTTGTAGCTTATATTGTGGGTGCAGTTTTAGTTATCACAATCTGTAGCTACGAGATACATTTCATTGGCACTCTCTAATGTTCTGGGTACATTTCAACTAGTATTAGAAATTGTTTACTGCACGATTCATATGCCCAAAGATGGGCCGTTACGTTTACAAATCGTAGTTTTTCTAATGATTATAATAGGTACTAGCCTTGAGTTCAGTCACTTCATGGCAAAGAATGCTGTTCAATCGATGAAGGAAAACATCGTGACTTCGTGAGGAAACCGGCATGCCTTGGGTCAAAATTTTGGAGATATGAGACATCCACCAACACGCACTGCGCCCGCGTGGCGGATTTCTACTCTCTCACGCGGGTGTTAGCTGCGGGAACATTGTAGGCTGATCATGCATGGCATAAACATCTCTCTTTCTCATACATAGAAGCCACGATCAATGACATGAGCAATCACGCTTGCTCACTAAGTGTCAAGGTGGAGTTAGATCATTGAAAAACCTGAAGACCAATTCTCGTAATTTAAAACTGTCAAAATCTTGTCGCAGTCTCATCTCGGCGACAAACAAATGTCAAAATGTTAGGAAGTTAGAGGTATATTTGACAGATTGAGCGTTCTTAAAATTACGAGGATTGCCCCCAAGGTTTCCTCACGGTGTTTTCCTTCACCGTTAGTCATTCACTTTTCTTTCATTCCAATTGGGACATTAGTCTTAAATTTCCTGAAGGGCTCGTAGCTAAAAGATAACAGCCGCACGGGTCGATCGAAAGTTAAGCTACGCTTGCCGTGGTCGGTTCGTAGATGGGCCTCGGAAAGCACGTTAAATCGTTGGGCCCGGCAGTCATTCGTGGATATTTGATAGTCAATACGGGTGGTCAAAAGTTTGACAACCACTCTTACCAAGAGTTACCGTGTTACTCAGTAACTGGGTTGTGGAGTTCAGATAGGCAGTCGCTCCACGTAAAATGCTGATATTCAGTTGCATCCGGTTAGACTGATAGTCGACCCCGACATTTGAACAACTTTTCAAAAGTTTGCTTCATTTTGGTATCTAATACTAGACTGTATTTTTGAAACGGTTTTTATGATATGACGTCAGAATATACATATTATATGGGGCAAATGCAGAGCAGTTTAATAAATACATTCTAGTTATGCAAATATCAATTTGCGTAAATCGTGCACAGTACTTTCGCCCTTGCAACTTACGGTGACCTCATCTTAAACATATTCAAATGGCTTCCCGCTTCTGAGAATCTGTCTTCTGTCACAGTTCTTTATTTATCGATTAGTATTGTGCTCATAGATACATCTATCTGTATAAATAAAACAAAGTCGGGTTAGTTACACCATTATAACTCAAGAACGGCTGGGCGGATTTTTATGATATTTGATTTGTTGGATTTGCCTCAACCTCGAATAGCAGACAATTCACGTTTTCAATTTCAAATTCAGTTCGCGGGGTCATCTACGAGTAGTCTATATAATTATATAAAATTCAAAGTCCTGACTGACTGATTTATCAACGCACAGCCTAAACCGCTGGTCCTAGAGACATGAAATTTGGAGGGTGTATTCTTTGTGAAGAGTAGGTAGGTATCCATTAAGAAAGGGTTTTTCGAAATTCCACCCCTAAGAGGGTGAATGGGGAGAAGGTGAAGTTTCACGCGGACGAAGTCGCGGGCAGAAGCTAGTTTGAAATAAATTGAACAAGATTGGATGTGTCATCATTGATAAACATGATTGTTTTATTTCATAATCGTCATCACCTCCCTTTACTTCAATTTTATTTGGGGTTGGCACAGCATATATTTTCTTTTTCAATACATTTCTTTAAGCTGTCATCTCCGTATTAACCCCCATTGGCCCATTGTGAACATTACACCTTACAAACAGGCTATCCATCAATTTTCTCTGTTCCTGTTCTTTTCCTGTTATTATTTATTTATATATACTTTATTGTACACCACAAAAATACACAACAAAAAGAATTATCGATAACTAAAAATATAAAATGGGCGGCCTTATCGCTTTCTGCGATCTGCGATGTTATTATCTACAGATATCATTCACACAAAACATGATAGGGAATTTTATTTATTTTATGGCCGTAGAAACTAAATATCATGAATGAGTATTGTTATTATTATTATGTTGTTGTCCTTTCCTTTTACTTTATAGCTGTAGAGTGAAACTAAATCGGTTAATGTCTGAACTACTTTCATTTGGCTCAATAAACTTTCTCTTAGGCTTTATCTGAGAGTAAATACCTATGTACAGTCAACAAAAGAGATAAGTATGCAGGATCGTCGGATATAGTTGAAGTTTAGTAAGAAACTGATGGATGTTGTCCACAACCCAGTAACTCGGTAATACGATACCCCTTGGTTAGACTGGTTGTCAGACTTTCGGGCTATTGACGACCTGTAACGACTGTTAACGATCCAGGAATGACAGCCGGGACCAACGGCTTAGCGTACTTTCCGAGGCACTAAGTGGTCTTGGTACGTGAAGATGGTCACCCATCCACGGACCAACCGCGGCATGCAAGAAGCAAGAAGATTTGGGATGCATGAAGAAGCCTCCTCGTATAGCGCAGTTTGTTCCGCTAGTTACTCAACTGAACCGATCGCTCGGCGCATCCTGGACAGTCACACCCAACACCTTAAGTATTTGACTGGCCAATTCTTTCCTTGCGGTGGTAGGGCCTTCCGGCGTCAAACAGCCTGCTGTGTTTCGTAGATGCGTGGGAGTTCCAGTGCCTTAGGCGTCTTTTGGGCACGCTCGATCCATCATACCTAGACCTCATCCATCGCTTTCCATCAGGCGTGATCGAAGTCAGAGCTGGCCCATTCGGAAAAAAAAAGTATTGTTACAATATCTAATATCCTAAATTAAAAAAAAAAAACATGGTATTATATGGTAACCGCTAGGTGTTGTACTGCAGGAAAATATGAGATAGCTTATGTATGTTTTGGTGAATTACAATACAGTGAGCTAAAATTTAGTAGAATTTAGTATACGAATTTGGAGAGCAAAGATGGCTCAGTGATAACGGCCCCGACTTACGAGTTGTAGGTCGTGAGTTAGAACCCAGGCAGGCGCTTTACTTTTTGTAAATAATTTCATCACCACTGCTCTTAAAACGGTGAAGGAAAACATCGAGAGAAAACCGGTATGTCTTAGAACCAAAAATTCTAAGACATGTGACATCCACCAACCCGCAGTGGGCCCGCGTGGTAGATACCGGCCCACTGTCTCTCACAGAGCGGAGGCCTGTGTCCCACGAGTCGACATTATAGACTGATTATGACTTAAAATTTAATATCTGATCTGTTTTGAAAGGTTTTAACATCGGGATACTACTGTTGTTTATTTGCTTATCCAGTTTCTTTACGTGCTCTTTCTTTATTATGATACGCTCGGATATCGTAAAGCAAGCGAAACAATAAACTCTGTGTAAAAATCTCAACATTTCGCCATTATTACTAGTCAGACGCCTACGTTTCTGCCTACAACCAACACACTAACCCATTTTTCATGGCCCAATCTTACAAGTTGTGTATGTTAGTTTGATTTTTTTCTTTTATTTTCGATACTGAGAATTGTTAGAATGTTTTATCCTTGGCTTACTTTTAAGTTCTTGTGACGTGGGTAATGGTTTCTGAGGTAACTTTCAGCGTTCTTGAGTTACATTGTGATAAACAATTTCTAAGATTGTATTAAACAACAGGCACTCATAGTGCAACAGCATTTTCACAATTACAATAAGACTGTAAAGCTGTTGAAATTAGCATTATTATATAGAAAGTTTTTAATTTCTGAAGACATATATGCGTTTTCTATTTTTTTTATAAGTTCCATTCCAAAAAGGTGTGTAACCATTTAGAATATTTTAATGAAAACAACGTAGGCTATAAAACTTTTGGAGCATCAGCATTTCCAAGGAAAGAATCCCTAATAGAACCTATAACTGCATAATTTCCCTATTCACCCAAAATCTAAACCAATATTACAAACAAATGAAAGCTCCCACCGCATCATTCCGATTTATTCCGGCCGGATCTCTTGAACCACCCCCCCGGATCCCTTGCTAGTTATTCTTCTGTTTTAATTTCTGTTTTATCCACTATAGCTAGGTCTGATCCCCTTACTATTTTTGACCGCACCTCTAAACTCAAATGTTTAGCGCTAGCCCATAGACTATAGACATCAAATCATTCGCGCTTGTGTTTGTTCTTGAAACACCCGGCCTCAACCTTACTTCACTGATAAAAATAACCCATCACACGTCTGCGACTAATCTGTCGCTAATTCTTTGGTTTAGTCTTGCCAAATGTATTATTAGAGCGATAACCTGTCTCTCGTAGCACCTGATCGGTTCACTTTCGGTCTTTCGGAGCTGGGGATTAAGAAAAACCTGGTTTACATGCTTCTCTAGAAGTATCGTTCCTGACTTAAAGTCTTTTCCCATGTCTGTTTCACAAAGTTCGCGAGAGAAGTGTTTCAGTAGATATGTAAAAGCACTCGCTTCTATATTTGGCGATGGTGAGTGCTTTGCACCCTAAAGCTGCTTGATAAAACAAATATTTCATTTCTTAAAGTGGTGAGACGACTACAGAAATATTTGCGAAGGTACAGTTAAGTCATAGCTGTAAAAAGCCAAAAGTCGCTAGATGAAATGTCGGAAAATGCAGACTAGAAAATATTTGATAAAAATATTGCATTGATAGCCGCTGGCATGTTCGCTAACCACCTTATTGCTTAATGGGTTTAATCAGCGAGCAAATACTGCTATGCTTTTAAATCATGTAGATACTATGGCTATCGTTTTAGTAAAAATCAAAGAGCCTACTACAATAGCTTTGTGGTTAGCAGGTATAGAACAGCACATGCCTAACAATCGTAAAACTAAAAGCTTTATATTTAAAGCACGTGCTATCAGCATATATGTTGTGCCAGAGAGGTGGATTACACCTGTCATCCATAATACTCTACTGAATTAAACATTATCCAGTTCTTAATTGTGAGGCTTAAAAAACGTCTTATAACTCATAGCTGCGCCTCACGGTTTCACCGCATAAGTTTCGGTCCCGCGGGTATATAGGGATGAATAGTATCCTATGTCCTAATCCAGATCATGGTCTACCGATGTGTCAAATTTCATCCAAATCCGTTCAGCCGTTTTAGCGTGAAAGCGTATCAAACAAATATACAAATAATAAAAATCTTTGCTCTTTATAATATTATGTTTAGATTTTAAGTCGCACCGAAACGAGAAGACACTAGAGCAGTGATATGACTCAAAACATGACAGAAAATGTATTTCGGGAAAAGTGTCATTTTAATTTTAAAAGTGTCTCCTGATCATCGCCGGAACTAACGAATGTCAATAACCACAATACTGTCGTGACGAGGTCAATGTCCCTGTTTTCAGTTATTCTAAAATAGCACTTCCATAGGAAACTTCGGTAGAATGCGGTCACAGCGATGACTGACGGGCGACGGTCAAAACTCTTCGACCGTTTTATTACTATTCCTAACGATGAATGGCAAAAACTTGGGCGTTTACCCTGATTGAGATTGTTCGAACTCTTTGATGTTTTTGGCATAATATCTACTCATTTCATACACAAAATTAAAAGAGAGCGAGAGCGTAAATGAATAAAACAATTGTTTATGGCTTTCGAATATCTATATCATCGTTAATCAGGAAATCTTGAAATACAAAATTCTGTTCTGAATTTTTCTTTATACCAATTAACCCATTGTGTAAATGGCGCTGGATATATGTAGTTTGTAGTTTTCTATGAATTTTTTCCATTTCAAAGAAATTTTTTTCTTGATTGAAGTTTTTTTATCAATCTCTTCAAGAAACCTTAGGATGTAGAGCGAGCGAGTGCTCTGAAGAATTCTTTTAGTCCAGTAAAAGCAGTTTCAATTCATTATCAACTTTTTTTACTTGACCAACTTCAAGGCAAACCCCGGACAACATCAGAATTACTTACGTTGCAAAAGAAAACCAGCCCACCTTCGCTGCAGGATACCTAGATATATGGACTAGTCACTAATTATATAGGTACCCTTCAACACATGGCTATGTGCCTACTACAAATTACTAATTAAGTATTAGTAATACGTAGAAGGCACATAAGCTATAGCCTAATAGTTGCTTGTTTTATGATATACTAGCTTCTGTCCGCGACTTCGTCCGCGTGAAATTTTGGCCCCCGGCCCAATGCTACTGTACTTTGTTTTCGCTTAGCGTTACTTGTGAGTTTTTTCTTTTTGCTAAGCTCCTAAGGATCCTAAGGTGATGTTTAATAGCCTATAGCCTTCCCCAAGAATTGGGCTATCAAATGCAATTAGAATTTTTCAAATCCGACGGGGAGTTCCAGAGATAATCGCGTTCAAACTCTTTATTATTAGTATAGATATACCTAGATGTGTTTTTTGTGTGACATACAATAAAGAGTTATCTATCTACACACAGTTTATAAGGTCTGGGTCATCTCGTTTACATACAAACTCACGATTAACCCTTTTACGAGCTGGTTAGCCTTGGTTGATGCAGGCACGCAGGTTGATGTCATCGGCACAGAAATACGGCGTGCAGTTTCTATTTCAATATAAATTTAGTGTGGCAACATTGTCTCTAGTAGAGTTGAAGACAGTTTGTTGTCGTTTGGAATTAGATTGGTTGTCGTAAATTTGTATAACTCGGTATTATTGTTCATGAATGTTTCTTCGATTGCTGCCATGTGCGATTTCGTGTTCTATATTGTATGTGAAATATATAATGCTATACCTATATTTTGACTGTTTACTTTGTCTAAATTGTCTCTTCTTATGTGAGGTTAATTGCATCTGCTATACCTACTATGTTAACTATTCATCTATAAGCAATTGCCTGCGGTTTCTTTCGTATCCTAGGGGAATTTTATCGTTAACCAAAACAAAAAGTATAGGTACTGCCTACCTAAATAGTTTGGAACACATTGTACATACAATAATAGCTAGAATAATGGTGAACTCACACTAGATCGTGTCACATACAGAACACTAGATGCCTGTCAATGCCCGGGTAACTTGGTTAAGGCGCTATCTCGAAAATCTAAAATCCTCGAAAACCTACTAAGCGAGCGAAAGTGAGTAATTACTTTTGAAACGCAAAAGAAGACTCTTAATTTCAGGGCCATGTGTATTATGATCATCTATATGCCAATTATCCAAAGCCATTCAGCAGTTTATGTGTGATTCAGAATCAAACATCTTTACAACCTTCGCATTTGTCGAGACCAGCGACCCGTCCCTGCTTCGCACGGGGTGCAATGGTGGCATTTCAAAACATCAAGATTTTATGTCAATTTAATACGTGACATAGGTAAATCTTCCGAAATAAATGCTCTTAATGAGGGTGAGAACCACATCAAAATCCATTGTGAAGTTTAGAAGATCTAAGTAGTCACTGTGTGATAAAGGTGCGACTACTATCTATGAGTATATATTATGTAGATTATGCTTGTATAAAGTGTGAAATAATAGAGATTAAGACGGTTTATTGTCGTGTGAAATTAGATTGGATGTCGTAAATGTGTTATCTGTGTTCTGAAGCACTCACATACTCATTCACGTTTATAAATATTTCTTCAATTGAGACCATGTGCGATTTTGTGTGTTTGTTTGTGCAACTATGTTGCTGGTAAATAGAGAAATAATATTATTTCAGCATTAATTTAGTGTTATTTAAGTGTTTATTTTGTATTTTCTTCTTTATGTCGTTTGCATCCGCTGATATTAGGTATATCAGAGGGGTAATTCTCGTAATTTTAAGAACGTTCACAGTCTGATCTCAGTCTCAATCTGTCAAAAATATCTCTAATTTTAATTACTTTTTGATTACGGGAATTGGCCTTCAGAAGACCAATTCTGGTAATTAACAAATTTCAAAATCAAGTAGCTATCTCATCTCAGCAACAATCAATGTAAAAAACTTGTTAAAAATATAGGGCAACTACGAGTAGAGGAGCTCAGAACGGTATAGCGAATCACTCTTCGCCGGATGGTACGGTTCGCCGAAATCACTCTTAGTCGACGGTTGTTTTTTTTACAGATTGAGACTGAGATCAGACTGTGTAAGTTCTTAAAATCACGAGAATTGCCCTTCTGAACTATCTTCGGATTTCAGATATTTTTCGATTGTCACGTTTAAATAGCAATGTGTTACATATAGACGTATTGTTTGTTTTGCTCTTCTTTTTTAATAAGGGACTAAGGAGTTGCGTCATTAGGCCTGGCTATGTAAAACTTAGAAGCATATCATTTTGAATGATATTGCTAATCCACTGCTTCATAATTATGTTCGAAAAATTTGTCTGCTCAACAACGTAAATAATGCAATGAATGTTGCTGAACTGTCAAAATGAAAGCTATTGCTGCTGTTAGTGTTACACAATTATTATCCCGCACTGTATACAGGCACTTACTAATTAGGTTTATAAGTTAATTAGTGTGTATGAATAGTATAAAATCATGTTACGAGACTGATAATGTCGTGTGATAGTTTATCGGAAGGTAATTGCATGGAAACTTTTAACATTGGCACTAAAACATAGGTAACGTTCGTTAGGTGTTGGTGCATGCAGGCAAACCTAAAGTTCAACAACCGTATTATTAGCCATACTGATTACGTAATCAATACATAAGAATTTCCTCCTTTCCTATAAACTTAGTCAAAAGAGGCTAACAGGAAAACTACTAAACAACAACATTCGCAAGAAGCATTGTTTGTATGTATATGTAATTAGGTATATATTATATTCATAGTTTCAATAGGTTTATGCGTATCTTTATACTTATTTAAAATATTTATTCCTCAATTTTCATGATTGCACCTACCACTGTTTGTCTCTGCATCACCCAAAGGTTGACTGGTAGAAAATGCCTATGGCATTAAGTCCACTGTACATTTATGTGCTTGAAGTATTAAATAAATAAATAAACAATGCTAGTCCAGTACAAAAATGCACACAACATCACGCCTGAATTCCCCGCGGGGTTAAGCACAGTTGTACCTATAGTACACCCATATTTCGCCAGTTATATTTAAGGCCCATATACTAGGGGGCGAGCCTATTGCCATCAATCGGGCATTCATCCAGACTCCGGGCTGCTACAGGGAAAAACCCAATAACACTTTTCCCGACCTGAGAATCGAAGCCACGAGCATCAACTTCAGCAGTAGCAATTGCGACCACTACAATAGAAATACACTATTTAGTTTTCACACAAACGTACGAGTACCAAGTCACGAGCAAGCGCTAATTCCAAATATTTTACCAGCATTTCAGCCTTTCCACTTATCTAGATACAGGCCGAAATCCATCAAAGCGTCGCGTCGTTAAGCCAGCCAGACTAAACGTCTAGCCTGTACACAAAACATTACACTCGAGAGTTCATCGCAGTCGGTTAAAAATAACTCTTGTTTGTACCACACACACTATCTGGGTAACAACCTGCATGACTTGCTGATATATGGATAGATTTTGAGTCTGTCTGCTTAGGTTTCCTAAATCTAGAATCTATTTAGCTCCTTAACATAACTGTTACAATAGCAGCGCCCCGCGGTTTCACCCACATAAGTTTCGATCTCGTGGGAATATCGGGATAGAAAGTGTTAATCCTGGTTATAAACTACCTGTCCAAATACGTTCAGTAGTTTTTGCGTGAAAGAGTAACAAACATCCATCCATCCATCCTCACAAACTTTCGCATTTATAATATTAGTATGCTGTAGGATTATAGGGACTGATTTACTCCAAAAGTTTAGCCGGTCTATTCTGTAAAAACTCATGAGCTTGAAGTGAGCTGTCAACAGTGTCAATCCGTAGCATCAGGTGGAATGACAGATCACTTCACCTACGTTTTCACGGTAAGATTTTTACAGAATAGGCCAGCTGGTATTTTATCATAAGACCAGGAGGTACTGGCATTGTCTTTCATTGCCGTAATTACTTTACCAACCTAAGCTCGAATGACACTTGAACGCCTTAAAACGTCTATGTTACATGTTAAGGCGCTCCCTCACCGGGAGCATTACCCTGTAACCTTTACCTGCGATATTATATCTATTTATTAACCTGTCCTGCTGTTTTAAATTATTTCTCTACACTACCGAGCAGTTGAATGCCTGGGCAGTCTACTTGTAAAGCTCTAGACGTTACAGTGGCAAAGGCGAATGCTCCAGATCATGTTAGCCTTTACAGTTAGATAATACCAACCTTAGTATTCAATTTACTGAGAATTGTTCTCAAAAGTGGTAATGCAATTATATTGCTGAAACTTAGAAGTCTTGCCCCTAAGTTAGAAACCTGAAAACCAATTCCTGTAATTAAAAACGTTCAAAATCTAGTCGCAATCTCATCTCAGCGACAATCAATGTCAAAAACTTGTCAAACATGTAGGGAAATTAGAGGTATTTTTGACATATTGAGACAGATCAGCCTGTGAGCGTTCTTAAAATTACGAGAATTGCCCCTCAGATTAGTAACAGAACTTATCTAATACAGCTTTGAAACACCAATTAATTTCGATACGGTAATTAATTAACATTAATGCTTATGGTAGATTTAACATCTAATTCCTGCAATTAGTTCAACAAACACTTCTCAATTAGCGGTTCCAGTTAATTCTAGCTTTTGCCTAGGTATTGGTAGCTCGTTTCTTAGCGAACGTGACTGCCAACCGCCCGCTGATCACGCGTCGCTCTGAAAGGAAATACTCACCTTTAACTAATGTTACTTCTGTTTTGTGATAAATGATAAATGATTTTATTTCTGTAAGTAGGTTTGCACAAACACTTTTACACGTCAATCATATTTTAAAAACTAGATGAGGTCGGCGTTTCCTATCTGACTACTCTGAGAAGAAAGGCCGAAACAAACTCAGAGGTCACAGTCTCTTTTAAAGTCCAGACATAATCTTGGTCAGGTTATATGAAGACCATGTAGATCGAAGTCCGAGATGGTCTTTTGAAAAAAGAACCACACAGATTGAGTGGACCTGTGTGTGTGTGTTACCGTTTTGTAGCTTTTAGTGTTGAGATTGTGTGTAAGGCCTCGTAACCACGGGTGATTTTTATCGTTCACTGGATTTTCAACGTCCTGTTTAACGCCGAGAGTTGAAAATCCCACAGTGTATTTTTTTGACGCGTTCTGATCTCAGTTCTGATGCACACTACATTAAAAGCTGAACTTATTTGTAGATATCTCTAAACTTTAGTGTTGGAACTCACACCGCAGGGGATCCGGGGGGGGGGGGGGGGGTTCAGAGGATCCGACCGGAATAACTCGAAACATGCAAGACAGCCAACGATGGACTATTGATGATAATTATAATGATTTTTCAGCTGCATTAACTGTCGCGAATAGTAATGTAAACTACTTTATTAGAGAGAAATACATATATGCAGGGTGTCCCAGGAAACCTGTACTAGCGAAGGTCTGTGGTCAGGGGACACCAATACCTATCGATTGGACCCCTATGTATGTTGCGCGATATTTTGTAGTTATTTTTTATTTTAGTTCTTTTTTATTTTATTTTAAATAGGTAGGTTTTTTTTTTAGTATTTATTAAATTCTTTCTAGTAAAAATTCAGACAAGATTGTGCTAGTACCTACTACCTAATTTATAATAATTTTTTTTTTTGTACTGACAATGTTTGTTTTTGTGCTTAATTGTACATATCCATCGAACGAGTTGGGAATGAGTCGAAATACAGCATGAAACGAGTTAAGAAACTGACCAGATGCACAAGGTGACGTATTAGTGAATGTGACCTATTAGGGATAGCGACGAAACAGCCAATGTGACGAATGGTCATCAGATCCTGTCAATCATACAAACAAACTGATTGACATAACATTCTGCTACACGGCTTGCGAAGACAAATACCTTCATCCATACATACACTACATACACAATCAAGGGCGGATCCAGCTTTGGCACCAGGAGGGGGTCACATAGTCGTGGTCAAGTCAAGAACTTATAATTTAATTTTGATAACAATAGATACCTACAAGTAAAAAGTAGGCACCTATTTTATCAACCTACTACTACAATCAGCCAAATTTCTTTAATAGATTTTCAACTTTATTGCTAAAGCATAAGGTTCGAAATTAATTAGGAAAATTTGACAGTTTGGGGTAGGTTGATGTGCTGGCGTCTGTACGTAAGTACTGTAGGTACTTAAAAATATTTATTCTTTATTGTACACTTGAAAAACTTAACACATAATAACTTGCACATATACACGTACATATTGCTATCATCTCTTGAAGACATCCAGAGAAGCACTATCACGCACGGTTTTTTTTTTTGGTAATGGCATCTCGCATTTCAACCTATGAGGTTGTCGTCTGCTTAACCGGACTTGCCTGTGGATGCCTCAAAATTAAGGCCTCCAGCCAGGGTTTAAAAACTTAAAAGCTAAGCGACTACACGCTAAGGGCACCCCCTGTGGGGTACGGACCTCGGCTTAGGGCGTCGCTGGGGGAGGGCAGCAAGGGACAGGCTGGATCGGAATTATTTTGGGGCGAATTTAATACTACAGGCTCAGCGGCGCGGGCTGGCTCGAGCAAGGGTCAGGGAGGAGAATTTACGGGACGTCGCGACGGGCGTCCTCGACGGCGGGGACGGAAGGACGGCTGACGGGTCTTGTTTATGTATCTCTTAATGGTGCTGGTGACTTTTCTGCTCTCCTGTAAGAGGGTAGTGGCGTCGTCGGGAATTATGAGGGTATGTCTTGGTCGGCGAATCCTAATTATACGGGAGGGAGTATATCGGGAGGCCACCGCAATCAGGGGATTGGGGTGCTTAATAGCGGAGTCGAAGAAACACTTGGCGACGAGTTTCATGAACTGCTGGACGGAGGGTATTCTAAGATCCAGGTGGAGATTTATGTTACGGACATAGAAGGGGGATCCCGTGACCTTTCTGAGGGTCCAGTTTTGAAGGGTTTGCATTTTATGCAGATGGCGAGGCTTGGCGTGTGCGAAGACTACGCAAGCGTAGGTCATGATGGGACGGATGACTGCGGTGTAGAGGCGCAATTTGAACTTAAGTGATAATTTGCTGCGGGCAGTCATTACTCATTAGGGAGTGGAGCCTACCGAGAGCAAAAGCGGCGCGCGAGCGCGTCTTCTTTATGTGCTCTTTGAAGTTGAGGTTGTGGTCGAGGATGACACCTAGGTATTTGGCTTGTTTACCCCAAGGGATAGGCTTGCCATACATAGAGATCGGGCTGGGGTATCACGCACGTAATGAGGCAGCCTATTTATTTTCCATAACCGTGGTGAATGATTTGTCATAACAGCTAGAGGTATGTCGAGGAGTATGACGCAAAACTCCGCATTTCTTGTAATGAATGAATTTGCAGCAACAATTTTTAAGAATACTTATAGAGGTACACTTATAAACACATTATAGGTAGAAAGAAATTTTAGTTTTTTAACTTAGAACTATGTTATGATATGTTTAAATATTGAAGGTATGTAGTTACATAAAATCTGTATGGTGACAAAATATATAAATAAAATCATTATGTTCAATTAGTGGTCCACCTAAGTCCTGGAACCAGCTCAGGGGGGGGTCATGACCCCCATGACCCCCCCCCTGGATCCGCCGTTGTACACAATCTTACTTGACCTAGCTCCAACAATGCTAGCTCAGATTTCTAGCCCAGCCTGTCAGACCGGTTCGGCTATCTGCTTTGTCCAAGACTCGATACACCTCTTATACGTAGGCGTTAAGATATGTGGTGCCCTTTATTATAAATATAATGGGGAGGGTACTGATATGGATGTAAATAATAAAGTTTGTATATTTTACCCGCATATATTAAGTATGGAATTGGAAGTGATTTGTAAGGCTAATAGTCTGTTTTGTCAGCTTTTGATAAGTTAGGTTGACTTATCTGGTTAATAATTTAGACAAATGTATCAATTATTTACATAGTTTATCTGGTAGATGGTGCCTATCCGGATATTTTTAATTGGCCCTTAATTCGTTTTTGTAGCAAAACATTATTTAAGCGTCTTTCGATCTTGAAATAAGTAGATAGTATTATTGAATTTAAAATGTTAAAGGAAATAAGTATTGAAGTACTTAAAGCTCCACATAGCTTTAAGCGTTATTGTCTTTGCTAAAATTCAGTAATGACATCCTTACTGCTGTTTTAGGCTTTGACGATACTAATAAAGACTGACAGGAACCAAACGAAAATAAACCTGATCACCAAACTAATTTAATTACAGAGTGCCTCCAATCTAAGGTAAGGTTAACTAGATTATTAGAACTTCAATATGGCACTGAGTAACAATACAATGGAAATATATTGGGAAGGATATAATAGAATGGATATTGGAAAGTACTTTCAAAGTTTTTTATGAAAATAAGCAATAATGATGACCGTATTAATATGGCCGCTATTTTAGTCAATGAAGATAAAGCCAGGCATGAACCAAACCCTAATAAACGTGATCTGTAAACGGATTTACTAAGCAAAGCTCTGCCTCTAATCTAAGCTAAGGTTAATAAAGTTGTAAGAACTTCGTAATAAGTTAGTGTATCTTAGCGTTGAATCTAAACAAGTTTAGAGCCTGGCCTGTAGGCATTGATTGCATGAAGATATCTTTCAATAACAGCTTTTAAAGGTTAATTGGTGTTTGTTTAGCCTCTCTGAGTAAGCCTGTGTTTATTTATGAGAATTTCTAATTGGACTAATACAATATATAGCTAATGTAGCTATACATAGTATAAAACCAAGTCGCTCTTCGTGGTCGTCTGATGTGTGTCCGCTTAGGTCTTCTAACCTATTCAATGGATTTTGATGCAGTTTTCAAGAACATATAGAAGGTTTTGTGTGTTTGTTATCAAGTTTATTAATATTAATTTAGATGTAGCGAATCTCGATGTTTTTAGGCGTCATTATTGCACCCGTGCAACGCAGGGGCCAGTCGCTAGTATATAATAGTGAATAGATTGAATGCGACCTTATAGAATTCAATGGCTACAACATATTACAATTCCATCGGTATGTATGTATTACTGTATAATTTCAATAAGTCTACTAATTTTGATGCGACTCTTCTGGGCTTAAAGGTAGAATTTCCACCTGTAATACAAGCTAATATTAGTATAAACTATGATGATCAAATCAGTGCAAGGCTAGCTCATCAACAAGCACCATAGCAACACGATCATCCTTGAAGAATAATTCATGAATTAAAACGACTTAATGTAATCGCCTTTCCGGTTCCTATGCGGAGCGGTGATCTCACTAGAGTCACCTATTTGCTGAATCCAGTTGGAATTCTGCTTGATATAGTAATAATATGCTTTATGGTAATGATGGTCTTTATTACAGAAATATGTTCGAACCTTATACCCTATGAAGGACATGGCCAAAGAATAAAGATATATAGCACCAAGCACGCGTAATGTGCTGATACATCATTCAACATAAGTAGTTTACGCACACTTGAAAATTTGTCACGTTAATTTTGCGATAATTTTCTTGCGAGAAACTGGCCCATAGAATCAGATTGGTCAGTAGACAATAGGAAAGAAAGGTTCTGATAAGCTTTTGACAATAAGGCTTGACTGATATTAGCATCAACTTAAATCTAATTATTGTTGTTACAAGTCAACTACCGGTAAAAAAACGCATGTCTACTAAATTGTAATGAATGTTATGATGTTATCCACCTGATATTCTTGCACCGCCCCTATAAGATATATAGGCTGACCCATCCTGACACCGGCACACAGCCCACAGCTCGGATACTAGTGAATAAATAAATACATTACGCGTCTTAATATAATCTGGTTTCAAGTTCCTCTGAGAGCGTTGATCTCTATCCAGTGCAAAACTTTCGTCTCGTATTGTGTCGCCGAATCCGTTCGCTTTAAGTGTTGTGCACGGATTTGTGGAGCTTGGGACTTGAGAGCGTGGGTGTGCGTATGTTTTGGTTAGGCAAGGAATAAAAGCAATGGTAGATCATTTAGAAATGTTAGCTTTGCTGTTATGTTAACTAACATGGTATTGGTGGATTGAGTTATTTTATATGAAAGCTCTAGTTCAACTTGTCTGGACTTTTGCACTTTCGAAAAGATACTGTGCAAGTGTGTTTGTGGAAGACACCACATGAATCGACATCGGCTCATTAGGTTCTAGCCAGCTTCTGTATCTTCAAAGTATTTTGTAGTAGGTTGATGATCTTCATCATCACTTAATTAACAATGATGCCTGTGTCCACTGCTGCATTCAACTCTTTCTTCCAAGACTTGAGAGCTACACCAGAAAACTTTGACCTAAAACTTTGTCTCTAAGCAACATAACTATGCGTGAAGATTATTCAAGTGTTGTTCAAACTAATACAGACAGATTGAAAAACATCTCAGCACAGTTTAGATGTCAGCACATCCAGCCGGCCTAGCGTAGTATGGAGTTTCAATATAATAACAGGTCAGCTGATACTGGTTTTGTTACCACTTACTTTCGGCCTACCGTACGTATACTGTATTCGCGATTTATTTGCCAAAAATGTAAACGAATATGAGTTTATGGAAAATAACTTTAAATCCTACACAATAAAGTTCAGTTTACGCGACAACTTCAAACATTTTATAACTTTTTCAATAGTGCTAGTACCTCTGAAACCAACTTAATCATCATTAAAATAAAGTTGATATTTGTTTAACTTGAAATAATTAATTTGAAACATAAGTTTGATGAATAGACTTTAGACAATGCGACGTCTCCTCTCCTCCGTGTCGTATTGCGAACCGGACTGACCGGATTGGCACACTTTTGTATGTAGGTATGGTCTTACTTAGATTAAGTTTGAGAGCTGAAGTTGCGTCTTTTAGGAGTATATCTAAGATTGATTTTAATATAATTATGTATTTTTTAAGACGTGTTATTTCTTTTTGTTGATTTGTGGTGTTTTTTAAGGCGAGGTAATTATGGTCTCATTTTATCAGGGAAAGGTTTATAAATTTTAACCCTTTTTTATCTGACTGTCTGTAGTATCGAAGCTCCCAAACGGCGGCGGGCGGCTGATTTTTTCCTGAATTTAGTGCAACACTACTCGTGTCATTCATTGCATACGGTTGCATTACCTACGCCATTTCTATATTTGCAATTCTAAACAATCGATGGTCACAGTATGTAGGTTGATAATGTGTACATTCACTTAGTCGAGCGGTCAAGAATGGGCCATTGCGGTTCAACCCACAGTGTCTTAAGATGCCGCTTAGGGATTTTATCAGTGACCCATGACTTTAGGAATAAAGTTAAGTTCATTAGTGATCGTGGGGTTATTATGCTAATCCTTGCTAATATTTTAAATTGGAATATATGTTTCTTTGTTTGTTACTTCTTGACGCCTAAACTGCTGAACTGATTTCAACATAATTTGGTATAGAGTTTAAAAACGACATGGAGAAAGACATAGAGAAGCACATGGGATTATATACCTACCTAGATACTGGTAAACTAAGTGTTTCTTTTACGATGCGAGCGAAACTTTGAGCAACAGCTAATATAATTATGAAACGTTTGCTGATTGTAATTGAGTGTAGAAGGAATCCTTTTTAAGAATCAGTAATATCATCTTTAGTGATGATTTCCTTTTATGCCGTCGATAAGACGTCTGTTGAGTGGAGTTGAATAAGGTGTACGGTTACCGTTTATCCTTTGCGGGAGAAGTAGGGCATGCATTTATGTTAATTAACATGTTTATTAACGAATGCTAAAGCATAAGGGCCACCATTTTAAGTCCTTACTGCGCAGATCTTCCATAAAATAAAGAATTCCGACAATTATCAACAAACTAGCCTTTAGATTTTGCAAAAATTATTGATGTAGGATCAGGTTGTGATTATATTTTATTAAGAAAGAAAACATAGATCCTTTTTTGCAAGTATTAACATCAATCTTTGACGATAGTTTTCATGACGCATCACATAAAATAAGTAGAGTTCATTTGTGTTGGCTGAAAGATAAGTTTTTACTTTGAATTTTGAGTTTAATATTGTTTCGTGCTGGAAGGTCAAATCATGTACTTAATTTTGGAACTTATATCAAATTCATAATATTGCATTGTGCAAGATGGCAAAATTTTATCTGAAATCTAATAAACTGCCATAACAAGGCTTTTTTATCTCCCAACTGTATCAGATACCTCCTTAACTTTAGTGACATGCTCGTTTAGACCGCACCTACGTACTGTTCAATAGGACATTATTGTATGAAATACACAACATTTTAAACACTGAAAATCATCCTTAAAGTTCGCTGAATAGAGACCAAAATACTTTGAAAGCTTCAGAAGAAAACTTGGTCGAAATGAAGGCAAACAAAAATCGATCTTTAAGAGTATGGAATAGAGTTTTATATGCTATGAAGAAAGTAGAAGAAAAGTTGGCACAGGAAAAGTTCAAAGACCTTGAGTGCTCCAAGCTTGCGTGCGGGTGCGGTCTGCCTGCGCCGAATTTTCTGCAAATTTTCATGCAGTGCGGTATGCAGCCTGAATTTACTTATTTATAGTACTACTTAAATTCGTGAAACAGATTACAAGGAATACTTACTTTTCAATTTAATTTCGTAGAAACTTCGCTGTACTTGGTAAAATACTTTACTGATGATATTTTGAACTAAGTTTATGCATGTTATTTGGGTTCTTTAAACTGAAAATGCAGTAAAAACTACAGTAATTCTGCATAAGCGTTGTCAAATTGTATATATATTTCACTGGTAAATTTCAGTACCTATACAGTCATAACATAAATTAAATTCGCTTTTCGGGTCTGCCTGTGTGACCACGTTGTTTTTAACGGATTTTGATGCGGTTTTCACCATCTAATGTAATCTAACTAGCCTGTATTGTCCCACTGCAGGGCAAAGGCCTTCCTCTCCCTTTTCCACACAATTCTATCTTTTGCGAGTGTTGGCCAGTCCTTACTGTAGGACTCAAGCTCGTCCTACCATCTTCGTCTTGGCCTGCCTCGATAGCGTCGAGCGTTTAGTGGGACCCAATCGGTGGTTCTCTTAGCCCAATAAATTGTCATCTGACATGAGGCAGACATGTCTGGCCCAGTCCCACTTAAGTTTAGCGGGGTAACGTCTGTTATTTTGTTTTTGGCAAGCTGTATTGTGTTACATTCACCATCACCTAGAGAATTTATTTTGGAAGGTTTATATTAAACTTAATAACAATAATATAGAAATCTCGATGGTTTGTCAAGTCGTAAAAACAGTGCAAACCACCCGCTGCCACTAGCTCAAGTAAACATTTTTACTTTTTAAAAAGGCTAAATTCAGCTTAAGTTTTCATCATAACGAGACAGTAACTCAGTATAAAATCTCAATTGCAAATACTTGGCTAGCACATACTATGCATATGTAGTGTTTTATTTACATCATTTAACTTAACATCATCATTGATGGCTAATAATAGCTGTGCTATGAATATTCTGAACGGATATGTTAGATTATTATTGTAATCTATTTCTAATAAATGTGATGGAACTCATGAATAAAATATTATAGTAAAGTCATTACAGTGGTAATTTTATATTAGCTTCTGCTTTCAACTTTGTCTGCGAGAACTTTGTTGTTCCACCACCCACCCGTAGTTCCGGAGATTACCCCTACATACAAACAAATTTACCTCTTTATAATATTAGTAGGTATAGATAGTATGCTAAAAGATTTGTTGAAGAAAAGTTGTAATATTCACAACATATTTTGATATTCGAAATAGTTTGGAAATTGTGGTCTTAAAACTATTTTACCTGAAACGTTTAGAAATTTTGAAGAGATTCTGTCATAAGAACCTACACAAGTCTCTGAAAATTTATCGACACTTTTTCGGCAAGAACATAATTATATCACTTCTTAATCCATTGAATGACACTGAAGGAGACAATAGAAATCTTATTGTTATTACATCTAGGGGCGTTTAGTGTCCCTCGCTTAGTGTGTTTCAAATTACATTTTCCTTGTTTACCAGTAACCTCGACCTAAAAACTTAAAAGACAACTCCTCATTAATAACCCCTAATTAACGCGAAACTCAGTGTAAAGAGAAAGTGGCCTCTTAACAAGAACAAAAGCTCGCGACTAGGAACTAACAGTACTATACGTTCATGAATCAAGTGCATCTGTACTCAGTCACTGACGAGAGGAATACCTACCTAGACAGAAATTCCTCAGCCTAGGCTGAGTTAAATGCTAACCGAGAGATGAGTGAAGCTAGTTCTAATTATCTCGTAAAAGTCCACCGTTGAATTTAAGCTTACCAAAAATCACTTTACCGTAAATCGTTATGTCATACTTCAGTGTTATTTTCTGCCGCTATATTTTAAATAAAGTCCTCCAGATCTAATTTCGGCCATGGTGACTTAGCGGAGACCAACGTTCGGCGCGGGATATATTGCAAAAGGGCACTCTTTTCCCTCACTCTCATAGTCCGATGTGACGGCAATCCGACACGACCGGAGAGAGATCAGGCTACATCAACGCAAGTACTATTATAAATCATCACAGAGAAATATGGTTATTGCATGGAAACCTGTGACGGAAACAAACGCTAAATCAATTGAATTTGCAAAACCGTACCCTAATTGCGTAACACACTATCAATCAGAATCTGCATCATTTTGAAGCAAATTGCTAATCCATTCCTTCATAAGTTCGAAAAATGTGTCTGCTCAACACGTAAATAACGCAATGAATGTTGTTGAACTGTCAAAATGAAACCGATTCCGATTGATAATATGTTACGCAATTGCCCCGCCGGTATAACCACCAAGAAGGCAGTGCAATTAGCATTGACTTTGGCTCAAGTAATTTAGTTAAACTCTTGGTGCTAATTTATTCAGAACTAGTCTTTAAATAAAGTCGATGCTTGTTGCTAACTTCAACTTAGCTCACTTGGGATCTAAGTAGTAATTAGTTTCAATGGTCGAGGTAACTTTTAATTGACGTTCAAAAAGTGCTGATTATTATTAGTCTAGTTTGAATAAATGACTTTTGAGTGACTAACCGATAATTTGCGACGCGTTCAAAAATTTTACCATGTCCAACCTAAATTATTCTTTTTATACACTTTTTGGTCTGGCACTTTTCATTTCTTTTATCTGCATTATATGTCTTTATTTTTTCTTTTTTTTTGGTCATGGTACTTTCATGTCGGTCTTCCTCCTACGAGTTAACAATGAAAACTTTTCGACATCTACTTGACATTAATGGCATCTACTCGTAGCATTTCGTTGTCTTTAATGATTTTGTATTTGTTTTGGTTAAAAATATCAATGTAGCTCGAAATAAAAGAGACCTTGGGTCCTTACTTTTGCAGACTCGCTAAGCTTTTAGTAGCACCTCATCTTATAGCAGGTCAAGGCAGGACTGCTTTCTATAAAGGCACGGAATTTATAGATAAATATTATTATGGCTCGTTATAAACTCGTGTGGTAGTTACCACACGAGTCGGCGGACACATATAAGTAAGTAAGTATAGGGAGTTCCCTATACTTACTTACTTATAGTATATGTCCGCCAGTAGGTTGTATGTTTATGCCTTTATCTCTATCGAGTTTATAGTGGGTAGTAATGAGGCTCTTTGCACAAGAACCTTCCTTCGGGTCATAAAATAAAATGTTGTGTATAATAAGAAATTGTTTTGAGGCAATAGAATTTTACTGTTTTCTGGTTGTACCTGTGTACCTTTTTGCGTATTAAATTATTTTAGTTTGATAATTTATTTTTTTCTAGATATTCAACACAGTTATTATCTTTGTCATAAGTACCTTGGTACAGAGGATAATATGAGTTTTTAAACCCCATCTGTCCTAGTTTACCATTCTTTTAATATTATTAAGTCGCAATACTTTGCAAGTAACTCTCAGTCGCCTTTTACGCAGTAGGAATGTTTTGCGTTGAAAGTTCACCCAAAGCTTGGGTGGCGTTTGACAGATAATTACACTTGTGCATCTGGCTAACGCGACTAGAAAAATACGTCCCTAGATCACGATTATATTACTCACTCAATGCTCAAGTGGAACTAACACATTCACTGGTCACAATGAACCAATTTAACAATTAGTCAACAAATGGGTCACCGTCTGTTGCGTTAGAGGTCGAGAATCAAGGGCACTGGGGCTTCGGCCCTTTAGCACTTGACAGAGACGCATGATTGACACGCCAAGAGGTGCGAGAAGGACGGATGATGATTGTATCAGCTGATCTTTGTGGAAATTCTAAACGGGATTCTGTTACGGTTGGTGATCATGGTTGGAACACCCCTTTCGATGATAGCATCATTGAGTTTAATTTTAATTTGTAGAAAGTAATTAGTTAGAGAAAATGTTTTGATAAGAGAAAATTCTTGAGTTGAAATCTTTCGGGAACCTACTCAAGGTCCATATTGAAGAATGGAATATCAATGGAAGAAGATCATAGACTACAAGAGATCAGTAACACAATAATTGGGTCACAACAGCGTAGACCTCGCCTTTTGTGCTCGGATAGTAGGTTTAATTTCCGGACTAACACAAGTATGCTCTACAGATGTTTGTTCGGCACGATTTTTTGACCATGTGTATTTTTTCTAGGACTATAATGACATTCGTTATACTTGGGGAATTCTTTATAGTGCCGTTATACAGCTTTAGTATTTATAAATAGAACTTTGTTTTTACGCGCGCGCTTTAGTTTCAGACAGTCTGGATGGTGGGAAAGGGCTCACGCCCTATTACATGGGTCTTAAACATAACTGGCGAAATATGGGTGTACTATAGGTGCACCTCTGCTTAACCCTTCGGGGAATATAGGCGTGGTGATATGTTATATGTTTGTCTTTACTTTTTCGATCATTATGTCCCTTGACCTGAGCCTTCCAACGGTCATTATGTCCCTTACGTTCAGTACTTTCCAAATATGCAACATTGGCCCAAATAAATCCCGTACATAATTTAAAACCTCTACAGTCTAAAATATAGTTTCTAATGAAAGCCAAGTTCGTTCCACAAACCTTTTGGCATTAAACTATGGAGAATTCGAACTGTCTCGATGACTTAGTGAGGCTGCCTTAGTGCAGGCTATAATAAATTTTATGCCAATAACTGGGCCATATGCATTAGAACGTAACTCTGTTATTACTTCAGACTATAAAGTCACCACATAATTCGCATCATAAGATGCTGTAGATTTTATTGTTTGTGAATTATGTGGTGTTATATAACTCATTTATTGATTTAGTTTGTAGTAGACTGGAACTGCTGGGTTGACATGTATGTTTACTTCATCTCAAGATTGATTGGTGTCAATGTCTCAAGCCCTACTCCACTCCAAATCTTTAATCGTAAATATTGCATTATTTTAGAAATGCATAATCAGCATATAGTGTTCCTACTTTTGGCACAGGTCTCCTCTCTATGAGAGGGAGTGGGCCTTATCACCACGCGGGCGCGTTGGTGGATGTCACATGTCTTCGATTTTTTGGTTCAAGGACATGCAGGTTTCCTCACGATGTTTTCGTAACCATACCAACATTTGTTCTTATTGATTTTTGAACTAAATCCGTTAGTCTAGATCTTAGCATTGTGTTAGTGAATCAGACTGAGATTATGATAAGAGCTGAGTTCGAGAAGAGATGTACGCTATCTATGTTTATTATGTTCTAATTTGTACTTGATCTAACCTATGATCATGAATGCCTCACTACTCTTACTCTCTCATAGGCTTACCATGAGAGAAGAAGGTTGAATGTAATATTTATTAATTTATGGCGAAAAGTAGATGTACTCTAGGAACACTAATACATATACAATCATCATCATCTGCCTAGTCTTTTCCCAACTATATACGTTGGGGTTGGCTTACCAATACGTATACAATATCTTAATTTAATGTATCTAAGTAGAAGAGCAGAGCAGAGTATCTGAAGAGCAGTGGTGGCCAAGTGGTAACGGCCGCGACTTACGAATTGTAGGTCGTAGGTACGAATCCAGACAGGCGTTTTACTTTGTGTAAATTATTACATCATCACTGCTCTCAAAACGGTGAAGGAAAACATCGTGAGGAAACCGGCATGTCCTAGAACCAAAAATTCTAAGACATGTGACATCTGCCAACCCGCACTGGGCCCGCGTGGTGGATTACGGTCCACTCCCTCTCACTAAGAGGAGGCCTGTGTCCCAGCAGTGGGAACATTATAGGCTGAATATGAATATAATATGAAGAAAATCTACCTGAAAATTCTCCAACAAGCCCAAAACTGATGTATCCTCTGCAGCACGGATAACGTTACATCCTAAGCCTCTCTGATACGATCCCGACACGACACTGCTGTCTCGTACCGTACGTACATGAACCTCCGTGACTGCGCCACATAAACCGGGTTCAACGTACCGCCACCCAAAAGAACATGGCTACCACTCCTGCTACTGAAATACTTCGGGTTACTGCATGTAGAGAGAATTTACTGGAATTAATGTGGTTGTTGAATTACTTATTACTCTGTCTGTAGGTACATGCGTTGTACAGTGAAGCTTTTAACCGTGGACTGGAATGGAGCCTTAGTGCTTGATTGATTTTCGGCGAAATTGGTTGCTTATGGCCGTTAGTTATTGTATGAACGGCTGCATTATTCGGTTTATCTCTTTTCTTGGATATGTGTATGCGCAAAGGAGTTCCAATAATCTGAAGGAGTCTGTAGCTGTACAAGTCAAAGTTTCTTGGAGTTCTTGATCCGAAGTTCCTAACGTTTTTATCATATTAGGTATCCTCAGGACATAATTTTTCCTAGTTAGGACTTCGACATTTATTATTGCAAAAAAACTCAACATGCAGTGCAAGTTTTAGGGAGACCTGTCATTGGTGTACGAGTAGTTTCCTATAAAAAAGATGATAGTTTCTTTTTATAGTTTTATTAGCAAAGAATCTATATCTTGTGCAACATTACAAAGTTCGACAAAATAATCCTATGTTATCAGTATTACTACAGAAGCAGTTGATACTGATAACATCTAAAAATATCTTACATAATAATTAGTCAGTTAATCGCATTACGTCAGCCTTATTATTAGCGGTTTGATAACGGCAAGATACGTACTTATTAACAACAATTAGTTCAAAAATAGTGTACGTTCACTATTTATAGTAACCCACATTTTGTAGGTGTATTTGTATTGTTTTTCCTGTTTGTTGTCAGCTGGTACGAGCCATATGATAATTACAATGCCATTCAAAGTTTTAGCTGGTTTTACGTCATTTTATAACTTAGACTTTTCCGAATACTTATGAAATTTTCCGGACTCCTAAGACCTCAGTTGAAAGCACCCCAAAGCTCGCCGGCAACGTCTAGGCGATGTCTACAACCACACGTGGGATCGCATAGCGCATGCGCAAAGTCAAACCTCCAACTTAACGGCTAGTATCGAGCGAGCCTCCGTGCGGAGAGGTCATGTCGCAATGTCGGACGGTCGCGACTCCCCGTCGCAAAGCGGTCTTCGGGACCGTGTCCATTTCTTTGAGAAAGTATGGAGTGGACAATCTAGTAATGACACAGTAGATGCTACCACTGATGTAGACGAAATAGAGCGACGTATAGAGCAGCGCAAGCGGCGCCCCGAGTCGCCGAAAATCGAAGTTAAACTTAAACACACTCGTGATGGAGAATCTCCTACAAAGACTTTTGAATCTTCTTTCCCTAACTTGAAACTAAGACATGTGGAACCCACTGAGGAACTGGAGAAGTTCGAGCGTCAGGTCGAGGAGGGCGACCTGGCTGCCGGCGTCCGGTTCGTCAAGTTCGAGCGGGTAGTTAAAAGGACTGTGACCGAGACCCGTAGTGAGGAGCGGGCGGAATCGCCCCAGCACGAGTGGTACTCGGAGTATAAGCAGCAGACCTGGCAAACAGCTCCCAGGAAGGAATACCTGAGGAGCAAATCGGAATATGACTCACACATCGCAGAAATACGCGGTAAGTTTAAGTTCTGAATAAGATTTCGGTGGAGAAGGACCCCGTTTATGTCCTGTTTTTATGTCTTTATAATTATGACAATGCACTTCTTGAATAGTAACATAATTCAAAGGCTTTAATATGCTCTTGAACAACCGGCAAATGTCAAAAGTACGCTCGGCCGTGGCAATCGACAGTAGTAAACAACTTGATTTGGTATTCTAATTTTAGTTTGCGAACAAAACGTATAATATAGGTATTATTTTTTCTTCAGACTTTAATGGGCCAAAATGACATCATTCCTAACGATTTCTGAGGTCGAAAATTCAATGGTTTTATAAGCAGACTTGACCAGCTACGCCTTGTTCGGCGTCTTAATGTACTTTGATTAGATTAGATATTGCTGAGTGTTTTCAAGTAGCCTTTGTTATTAATTATACAAATGAGCGGTCTTCCTTACTGGAAATTCTGAGCAGATTGCGCACCTTGTTTCCTTTACGAATTTGTAATTTCACGGTGAAACAATAGGTCGTTGGTCAATAACGTATCGGAACTTGATTCCTCTTAATAGACAACAACACTTTTTTCGCGTAAGCTTCCCGTCAATCTAGATATATATGAATTTGAAATATTATACTCTCTCTCAGTATTTTTACGTCATCAACTACAATACCGGATATTTTTCATAATCCTTTAGTCCGACATTAAGTTGCTACTGTATTTAAATACAATATCTCAACTAGATACTAATCGCAATATTAAACAACCATTACATGCTTTTATCTGATAAATATTTCATATTTGATCTCCGTGACTGAAATACCAACTAGTTTGATATGTTTATTCTATCGGGTATGTGTCATTTTACTCGTTAGTAGCCTGACCTGATCAGAATCAATTGATATTTAATCTAAAAGTCGTTTGCCATGTAGGGTCCCCATATTATTCTGAATTCATTTAGCTATACTGATGTTATTTTTATCAGTATTATCACCTATTCCTGCATTTAGCTTTAAGAATTCATTACTTGTACTCCAAGAATATCATACGATTTTAGTTTCTTCATCTTGTTGATTCCGACGTATGAGTAAGCAATTGGTCATGCAAAAAAAGGCAACAATGCACTTACTATGTGAGTCAGTGAATCACCATTCCGGAGACGACTTGGAACAAATCATTTGTTTCAGTAAATGTTAGACTGAAGCAAATTAGCTGTGAATCTATTGAAGTTCAAGGTTATTACGGGCGAGTAACAGAAGCCTTAAACAGTTAAACTTTAGGTTTTGAATTTTAGACTCTTTGTGGATATTTTTTGTTAGCTTGGTCATTATTAGAATATCATGTATGTTATTTTGGTTTCTTCTAGGTTACTTAGGTCTCCTTCAAGAATCGCCGCAAATATTATATTTTACTATACACTTAGGTTTATGTTTTTCTAAAGAATGTTGTCTTGCGCTCGCAATACCTATACCTACGCAGGTACCTGCTATCTCTCCTTTATTCGCAAGATGGCGATTTTCTGGTTTTACAAGACGCGCTGGGTGTCTACCTACGCAAACTTTAGAATAGAAACCAGATTTTTGCTGTATGATGTTACTTGTATCAGTTTCATGTTGCTCTAGTACTTATTTTACTTATGTATGTTTATTTAACGACTATTCTGTAGGGACACCTTGAAACTTTGATGTAAAGATTTCTATTACTTCTGAACAAAACTCTTCAGCTTTCAAATCATCATTAAATTTTTGTAATGTAAACAGGCTTTCGCCCATGTCTTAGTGCTTACTGTCATCCGTTGGTCCAGTTTCTCTTTTATTAAATTCGTTTTGGATTATAATGCAATTAGCTATACTTTGGATACATCAATCTTCATTGTTTGCGGCCCATTGTCCAGTTCTTAGAATGTTGAATAAATCTTTGGAGGAATCTGTTAAGGGGCCGGCGGAGCATGCGTAGTTCATATAAACGTAATACCAAAATAATTTGTAAATCAAACATATTCTTAATGTAGTGTGTATTTATTCCGATTGGATTACAGAATATCTAGGTTCCTAAATATATATTTTGAATGGACACTGATTTAAAGACGAGTTATGAGAAAAATAAGTTTTCTATATAAATTTGAAATTCCTCATATCTCGTCTTTATTTCAGAGTCCTTTCAAAATATATATTTGGGAACCTAGATATAGATAGTGCAATCCACGAAGACGCGCCCCACTCTTCCTACTAATCGCTAGTGGTTATCGCTAGTTAATTCCGCTAGTATTTTAGTTTTTTGATACACACTAATTACCTACTAATAAGTAATTACTGTGTATCGACACAACTAAAACACTAGCGGAATGTTGCACACTACGTTTGTATAAACTACGCGTGCTACCCCGGCCCCTTAAAGCTGCAGTTATTTTTACCTGAATATATTCATATATATATATATATATATACATTCAGGTACTCAATAGTGCAATAGTGTAACTCTAAAATCATCATTTTGGATATAATGTGTTTGTCATTCAGACGTAATATTTTCTCAAACATTATGTATCCTTCTAAAATGCAACAATCAGAAGTACAACCTGTTGCTTAACCATTTCTTCAATTCATGTGACTGTTACTTGTTGCTTTTGCATTTTCTTCACTCACTGTTTCACGATAACCATCAAACAGCTGATGAACTTTTCCTTAAGGTTTAACATATGTAATAAAATATTTAACATTGCCAATATTTTCATTATCAATATCGTAATTCTATCAGTCAATCAATTTTGCCTCTTAATTCCAGTGTGGTTAAGACTAAATTCCTTTGCCATACGTAGTTTCAAAATTCGTTAGTATATCTTATCTTGTACTTCAGTTATTAGCGCAGTGATAAATGTTGCACTTGGCTTCTAATTGATTTATCCTTGGCTGGAAATATTTAAACTTGAAGGTTTTTGTTGTAAAATATTCTTTAGAAATATGTTCTCTGTTGTTCAAAGATTGTGTTGCTTTACCTTCACCAAAAGATTCTTTCGATAGTAAAATGCATAGTAAACCTTTGCATATATCATTACGATATCATACATTTAGACTATCATATTATGGAAATCTAGACCAACTAAAGGCTGCATAGGTCAGATGGCAATCTGTCCTCGTAATACCAGAAACACAACGTGCATTTGCTAATGAAGTCACGACCAATGCCATAAAACAAACCTCTGGAATATTAGAACAGGAACAACATTTAGAAATGCTACGGCCAAGATTTTTATCCCCTTATGTATATTTCTGATGTTAATGCTACATACATTATAATACATTGAGCTCTCTGAATAATTTATTCAATGTTTCCGAGAAAATCGGTAATAAAATTGTCACGTTTGAATAGTTTGTGACGTCACATAGCATGTGTAATCGCGTATTATAATTGGAATGATGTCATTCCTACAGTAAATTAGCACCGAGTTGAATAACAACTACTAACTGGTAGAAATTTTGAGTAAAAACATCCGTTGTTTGTAATGTACAATTATTTTCACGAGTTAACTTTGTTAATTGACTGAAATAAAGAAGGACAGCAGCCCAGACTCCTAAATCGTATGGCGTAAGAGGGTAAGGTCAAACGATTCGTTTCGATGCATTTAGTAGAGGGACTGGTGGTGTAATTAGAAGCTGTCAGTGTAAAGGGTTATAATTATGCTTGAAGAATTGAGAGAGCCCGCATGTACGGATGATACTTAAGCATATCTATCACAGTCTGGGCAGTCAGAGTCAATACCTGTCTTGCTGAATGGCTGATCTTTGTCTCGACAAAAGCTATCTCTCCGAAACGAGAGATGAAGCTCTATATATTCCTTGCATCATAAGTATTACTCTGCTTCTTCATTTATATTTCACAAGCACTTGAAAGACGCAGACATCTCGTAAAGTTGAGTGCATCAACAGAACATTGTTGAGCTAAGATAACAGAGCGCTAAATATATCCTCTTTAATAGCTTTGCTGATTACGGATCACGTAACCCCTGTATGCAAGTTTGTTGCAAAGAAACAGTGCCCCTTATATTTCTTCTGTTGCTGTATGTTTACAAACACAAATCTCACAGTATACAAAAACAGTCAGACTATTGTTGGTAGGCAGCTCTCTCAAACTGTTGTGTTTTTGATAAGCATCTTGTCACAGAATTTCGTACTCTTGCCATTTACGAAAATATTCCGACCATATTACTAATTACTCTGTCAGTTTTTCATAATATTCTTAGGTTCAAACGAATGTGATTAGGGACTAGATTTTTAACGTTTATAATTACGGGAATTAGCCTTCTGATTCTAGTTCCAAAAATATATTTCGTAATGAAAAAATTATAGTTTCAAAGTTTAGTTTGTAGTAAGTACGGTTCAGAAGTTTTATTTTCGGACGTTGGTCCACATCTAACTTAAAACACTCACTCACTTCAATTAAAACCTCACACATAAAGATTAAAACAATTAACTTAATTGAACCGAATACCAAAGGATCTCTTTCTATTAAATTTATCTGTGTAGCTTTACAAGTTCGTGAATGTATTGCGTTTAATCAAGACCCAATTCCCTTAACTGCATATTAGATGGACTAAATTTAGGAGACTGTTCATTGTCTGCTGATAAGAAGGACAAAAAAGGACAAAAAAGGACATAAATAACATTATGTCCTTTTTTGTCCTTTTTTGTCCTTTGTTGTTCAGGAATCTAGAATATAATAGGTGATTACTTGGCGAACTTATAACTTAATTCTTTACCAGACGAACAATGGTACTTTCGGTTACCATGGCCCTGGCACAGGCAACTGAAGGAACACGGGTGGGTTTTAGTCAGTAAAAGTCTGACACGCCCTCCCGCTCCGCCCAAAGAGGGAGAAGTTATTTGATAATTTCCCACGACGTTCGGTGTACTTAGGTAGTTCAAGTGTTATTTTTGTAATTTATAAACTATCATAATTATTAATTATACAGGTTAGCAATATCCCTAAAATGTTCCATACGTTTTGAGAGCGAAGGTATTGCACTTTTCTATGAAACAGCAATTTTTTTTTAATAACCGGCGATATGTTTTAGCGCAGGGCGGTTCAGTATCACGTACTGAATCCAGATAACAGAGGGGCAATTCTCGTAATTTTAAGAACGTTCACAGTCTGATCTCAGTCTCAATCTGTCAAAAATACCTCGAATTTCCCTACATTTTGACAACTTTTTGACATTTGTTTGTCGCCGAGATGAGACTGCGACTAGATTTTGAACGTTTTAAATTACGAGAATTAGCTTTCAGGTTGCGTGTTGATGTCTCTGCCACCCTGTATTTGTTATTTATGAAGTGTATGTGTTACCTAACCTTCTAAGAACTCAATAGTCGACGGAGTCCAATTTATTTATTTCTCAGTAATTTCGTTGCCTCGCAGGTTTCTACATATAATAAATCAAACGAAATGGTTCATGATGATAAATTAGGAAATAAAAAGTAGGTAAATGCATTCCAAAAATTACGACTATAAATTATTTTTGACCTATATATGAAGGAATAGATATAACATAAGTAGGTGAATCATGAGCAGCATGCGTGAAGTGTGCCAGGCGCCGGCGCATCCCAGGTGTTAGAATCGGTTCACAGTTCTGGGCAGGTGCGCAATGAGTGAGAGAGAGAATTAACGAATGAAGAGACATCGTGCGTAAGAAGTTTTATAGGCAGAACGGAAAATAGTTCTGTTAGGAATCAATTTAATCAGAAAAGGCATTGAAATCAATAAAGGGTTTTACTTAACACCAAAGCTGGACTCTATTAAGTAGTTCGTTCCTTCCAGGAGCATATATACTGGATTTAGAATTTTCCTTCAAAAAAACATATCTGACCACAATAGTTCTGTTTTATCGACCCTTTTCAAAATAACCCGTGGATTTAAATTAAATATTTAGCTTAGCTTATAATATAAGAGCACTTGTTCCATCAGATTCTGCGCGTGCACATAAACATGCAGATTTTCGGCTTTTATTTTCTTTAGAGTCTAATATATTTGATTTGATATCAGACGGTTTTTTTTTTATTAGTTTTGGACATGAAACCAGTTTATTGCCGGTCAATTTAAAAAATAGAACGTCTTTTGGTCATGTTTAACTTAGTCAATGGTCCGAAAAATTATAGTATTGAAGACTTTTATTTTCGCTCATTTCCTAGGAACCGTTTTAAATCTTTCTTGCTGGTGCTTAAATTAAGACTTTAGAGGCGGAACTTAAATCTAGAGCTACCACCAGTACTGAAATAAATAAACATCAATGTATACTGACAGCACTGAATCCTATGAAACCCAAAGACTTATTCCACGTAAGCACTCCCACAAGTTTATGAGTTTGGTGGTGGCAACACAGGTCCTTAAACAGAAGCACCCACTTAAGTCCCACCAGGAGGATGCTATGCCGACAACCACATAATCCCCATCACCTATAATGTCCCATTTACCTGGGCATCTGTTATTGAAGCGTATCGCGTAACGCTAAACCGCAACTATCGAAGTAATCTGTGCTATCGGTGCATTGGCTCCGCTCGCCCCTGTAAACTTGAGCACGTGATGCGGTGTGACGTGGCTCGGATTATGTTAATTGTGCAATAGCTTAGATAATTATTATTGGATGATATATAGGGTGAGTCTTTGAGATGGGTCGGTGTGGAAAAATCTGAAATTATGAGAGATAAGATGGCTACTAAATGATTCATTCTGTATAATGTGATCATGTTCAGGGTCAAGTTTTTGTTGTGATAGTTTTGCTCTCAATATGCTTATTATCTGGTTTTGCTGTTGCTCGAATATAAACATTTAATCTCTTTCGTATTTGGCCCGTAAAGAGGAATTTCTTGTTTCTGAATAAAAATCGATTAAAATAAAAATTGATACCTGTAATGCTATTCTGTAAAAAATCTCACCGTGAAAACTTAGGTGAAGTGAGCTTAAAGTGAGTTGTCAATAGTGTCAATCCCTAGCATCAGGTGGAATGACAATTCCCTTTAAGCTCACTTCACCTAAGTTATCACGGTGATCTTTTTACAGAATAGTACCGCTTGATCATCTTTATAAACTTTAGTGTCTTCTCTGACATGGCTGAACCACTTCTTTTTTTTTATTAGCCTACACTGTCCCACTCCTGAGCAAAGGCCTCCCCCAAATCCTTCCAGGCATCCTTTTTCAAAGCCACCTCGTTCGAACCCTTGCCGTACATATTTAGGTGGTCTCACTACCTCTTCCTGGGCCGGCCACGGTGGTGTCGTCCATGCTCAGGCACCCACCGTGTGGACGTTGTTCCACGGCGGTCACTGTGTATGCGGTTGACGGGACGTAACCCGCCTAATCTCAATTTAGGTTGGCAGCCATTTTTCCTACGTCTAGGATCCCCATTTTGGAGCTCAGCGTGGTGTTTCACTGCTGGTACACTTGAAGGAGATCACCTTGAAGGTTACATGTGTAGTGTAGGTACTATAAAATATTTTTAAAACCATTAGCTCTGTCTGACTGAACAATGGTGTAAATATGAATATGATAATACTTATTAAAAGTGCAAACAGCCCAATACAAGCATTGACATCGTGCAAAGTTTATGAATTGATAACTATTGGAAGGTCAAATACAAAGAGACTACAGTTTGGCGAATTTACCTACTATTAAATATGGTCGTTAATGCATACATAATCAGCCTTTAATGTTCTCACTGCTGGGACTGAAGCCTCCTCTCTTCGAGAGGGAGTGGGCTGTAATCCACCACGCGGGCCCAGTGCGGGTTGGTAGATGTCACATGTCTTCGAATGTTTGGTTCTAGAACATGCCGGTTTCCTCGCGATGTTTTCCTTCACCGTTTTGATACCTTCACCGTTAATTCATAATATACAGGGTTATTGGTCATTGTACTCATCATTATGAACAACTTTCACTATGGGACCAAACTAGAAATCGCGAAAAAAATATCAGCTGTTCCCTACATTTTGACGAGTTATTCGAATATAAATATTTTTTTCGCGATTTCAAGTTTGGTCCCATAGTAAAAGTTGTTCATAATGGTTAGCACAAAGACCTCTTAAGAGGTTGTTGGTGTTTTTCCAATAACCCTGTATATTAATTATTCAATGTATTATGTACTACCTATTACATAATACTTCGAAATCATACAGATGATTTTTGAGACGGGGCAGTAATAGCAGGTACCATAGCCTTTGTAGCTATAGGAGAACGTTCTTAGGAGACTGTTTTTTACTTTCTGAGTAATTGCTAACTGTATTGAAAGATTTTGGAAAAATGGTATTATCAGCTACTTTATTTGTATGATGCCAATCGATACAGTTGCGGATAACTATTAAAATACTCTTCTGGACCACTGTAGTATTTTGTGACAAGCCAGAGTTTGAAGAAGAATTTCAAAATACCGTTTGTCTTTTTCAAGGATAATACTTGACCTATCTTTTGAACATTAGCTGAATCCTGAACCGTTTCCCATCTTTGCTTTTCTCAAAAGAACCTTAATTTACTTGTCATTGTTTTTCTTCACGTTTCTATTTTCTACGTTGCATTTGTCATGATGACAATAGTATCTGTAGATACTATTAATAGTTTTATTACTTGTCTGACGAGAGTCATAACTCTATTGTATTTACTTCATGGTTAATAAACTTTTGCTTAGCTCGTGTTTTTCCTTGGTACAATAGTGTCAGTTATTGCTTTTCTATGATTTCCGTGAGTAACAGTTTCTGGACTTTTATAGATTATTCTGGCTTAATTTATTGTGACCTATTGTCATAGCCACAATTTTTTTAAATGGTTTTTGTGTGTTCAAAAGTGCAAATTCTCATCCTAATTTGAATAAATGACTTTTGATATAGATGTGAAAGAAAAGTGTAGAATAAAAATAAAATACAAAGTGATTAACATTAAATAAACCTAGTGTAATGGTCTTAGGTTCGAAGTGAAAATAAAAGTGACGATTGTATAAGGAAGCAGAAAAAATATAATAGCTTTTTTAACGACGATGACCGCACACCAAAAAAAAAACAAAAGTTGTCATTTGACGGCCAAAAAAAAAAACAAAAGTTGTCATTTGACGGCAAAAAAAAAAGTCTTTATCACAAGTTCCTACAGCAGTTGCGTCGCTTACACCTAGGTACTCTACTCTCATCGGTGCACTTTCTATCCGCATGATTGATGAAGAGTAAAGTAGAGATGAATTTGCTACTGATAATAACAGTACGGTTAATATTGATACTCAATATAATCATCGACACTTGTTCTAAGATGTAACATACCTACAGTCCTCGAATTGATTCAAAACAATCTATTTCACAACTAATTATTATCAAAACAAATCATAAACTACATATTACTAGGCTAGGAGTACGTGCGCGTGCTCGTGTCAAATGATGTCATCTGCGCGTGATTAACCAACTCGCGGTTATCGCACGACCTTTATATCATTTATATATTATATTATGGACGGCGAAAATAAAGGTGATCGTCTTTACTTGGAAAAAATATTTATGTAACCTAGTGTACGCGTGTGGACGGATTGGTTGGCATTCTGAGTAGGTAAATGAGGATTGTAGGTATTGTGGTGTGTTATTGTAGTACTTATTTAAATAACATATTACCTTAATATAGTCAATACTTATGTGCAGTCAACAAAAGAGATAAGTATGCAGGATCGTCCGATATACCTAAGTTGAAGTTTAGTAAGAAACCGATGAATGTTCTCGAATAAAATTTAATTTTATTAATATAAAACAAACAGCTCATTTATCAAATTAAATTTCAATCGAGAGCATCCATCGGTTTCTTACTAAACTTCAACTATATCCGACGATCCTGCATACTTATCTCTTTTGTTGACTGTACCTATAGGTGTATGCAAAATTTTGAGTGGTAAGTCAGTATTAACGAAAGATGAAAAGTATCTAGGTGAAGCTAATTTTATCTACCTATAAAGGGTTCAGGTACATGTAGGTACTATGACAATGCCTAGTAATTTCTAGGGGGCAATGTAGGTAAAAGTAGGAGGCCGTATGCTAAAAAGATAAGAATACATCTTCTCGTAACACTTAGTTTTGATATTGTTGAATACATAAATGAAGTCACGCAAGCTATTTTATTATTTACCAGATAGTCTCAACATTCTCAAGATAATATATTGGAAGCAAATCTACAGACCTGAAAATTAATCAGGCTTCCAAAAACGAAGATATCAGTGGAAAATTGAGGTTTTCTATAGTTCCTATCTCCTGAAAAATAAACAGATCTACAGCTAAAGATTCCATAAAACCAGTGTTCAAAATGGTAGATGTAAATGCTACACTATGGTCTACCAGTTGTAATTTCCGAACTTCCAAGGTACACCAACATTTTACATTGTATAACCCTCCTGCCATTTACATGTTATTTATGGTACCTTGCGTGCTTACAAGCCGTTTAATTAGACACGAAAATCTAAGCCGAGACTTACAAGTCCGTCACGGCTGTAGATCAATGTATTAAAATTTATGTATCGCTCATGTATATTAACACTACAAAATAACGCAAGTCTGAATCGTAAAAAACTGTTTTATTAACCTGATACGTCTGCACCGCATCCGGTGATAGCGACCCAGACTAATTTTCTTTCCTTTCTAGAGCTCTCTGATGACTAGCAAAGGCTACTTAATATAAAAAAAATTCTCCAGACCGAATTTCGGCTATATCAGCCAATTTCAATGGAGACTAGCCATCTACGCGGGAGATATTATAGTGCACAAGTGTGTGCGCAGGCAGACTGCAGGTGCACTCTCTCTTCCCTCACTCTCATATTCTGATGGGACGGCTATCCGACACGACTGGAGAGAAATCAGGGGCAGGACCAACGGCTTAACGTGCAAAACCTACTCAGTAGTGACGTGACACCGTTCTATATTTTTGTTTTCTGAGGAAATAAGCTCCAACAGTGTTAATTGCTTCCTTGATTTTCTTACCCGTGATATTTTCATCTATTTTACCTATGCTATTTTCTTTTATGCAATGGTTGTAATGATGATGATATTCTAAAATCGATTTTTTTTACATTGATGTTGTCTCCCTCTAGTCTCTCGCAAGTCTCCATTCTAAGTTAGCGACAATCTAAGCTCATTTATTCGGTCTTTCTCATTTCTCAGTTTCCTTTACATCTAAAGTCTGTTATTCAAATTAAAATTAAATTGACGTTATTTCCACATAAACTAATATCTGCTTTGACAGCGATGCGGACGAGTACTTCGACACCTAAGTGACATTTGTTTTATTTATTTGTATAGTAAGTTAGTTAGTCATTTATTTTAGTATCTAGTGTATATAGTTACATTGTAATTTTAGTTAATAAAAGTTTTCATATCTGCTTTATACTAGTCTAAATTCATTTGAGTTAAGAAGTACCATGGAAAAAGTCATAAAAATGTTTAAGGAATTTGTAGCGCAAACTGAACTTTATAAATGAGTTTTAAAGATGTTTTTTCCAAAAACACACATTTGTTTGCTTGTTTGGAAGATAATCGCGAATGTAGTATAAGAGAAAAAGGTAATTGGACATTCAAAGAGTTGACTCGTGGTTTACCAAAGTGACGCCATTGTCTCACCCTCCGGAAAGCAGGCGCCTTGGCGTGACGGCTGTACATATGTATGTTTATGTACAAGGTTCCTACATGTTTATGTAAAGAAGTTTGGCAGCGTTAGATAATCGTATGAAAGCGGATATGGCTTGATGGATCGCTGTTTTAGAGGGGGAAATGGTGCCTTTTACAATAACGTATGGAGATTTTATAGTATGGGTATATATTTCGAGACTGTCTCTCCAATTTTTTATGAAATAAATATAAGATTTACAGAGAAATTGTAAGGGTTATTTTGTATGACTTGAAGTTGTTTATTTTCCAAGTGGTTGGCAAAACCTTATACGATAATTATTAATGTCAAAGTATGTAAAGAAGATTTGAATGAAAGGGAGATCAAACACAGACAAATCATATCCTAAATTGTAAGATATAGAATTCATTATATCAAGAGTAGTTCCTCTAGGTTGCAAATGTAGCCGCAGGCAACAACTAGTTTAGTAAATCAACCAAGTCAAGCTAACTAATTCCGTAATCCAACTTGGGTGGTCCCACAACCTACATAACAAAGTAGGACAGACTTATAGTTTCTTGTCGATTACTATCGACAACGTAAGGTTTCCCTGTCAAACCACTGTATTTATTGGCCATATAGACAGACAGGTACAAGCAGATGTCTGTCTAGAGACCGTCTAGTTATAGCCGGGGCTAAATAAGGCTATTTCACCTACGTAAGCGGTGACTGATGGAGAAAATTATTGAGAAGCTTTCTTGTTGAAGAAAGGCGCAATTTTCTGGATCGTTAATCTTTTGTTATGGTTGTGTTAGAGCTTTCAGATGGTATTTTACTTGGAAGAAGTTTTTACTAACATTTAAGTAGATACAACGGTAGAATTTTCACTTTCGCCGAGATATAATCTTGCCGTTAGTAAATGAATTGTTGACTGCAATGTAGCTTTTACATTTAAAACGAGAAAGATGATTTGGCTTCAAAAGAGAGAAATGAAAAGCAACCGCATGCAGCCAAAATGAGGAATGAAGAAGATGCACGAAAGTAACAATATAATAGGGAGTACAAATGTTGCGCGTTGTGCGGGTACCATAAAAAATCCATGGAGAGGGAGACAGATTGTAGTGGTATGGACTGTGATGTAGAGGAATGATGAGCGTCTGACAAGAGAGGAAGAATTTATATGAGGAAGAACATATGGATACCCTGGGTTGTGTGGAAGATGATACGACCAGAAAGAATGTAAACACAGAAATGACAACTGATACATGCATGAAACTAAGAAACATACGGCAGGATAAGTTCAGGAGTATCACGAACAAAATCTTTACAGCTACTGAAAAATCTCATTATAACTATCAAAATGAGTATTTTTATCGCATAAATAAATATTTTGTTCAGACGTTACGAGTTTACCGCGTGTTGTAAATGTTACAAGGACATGGTCTAACATACATTGTTTTGTTTTGGAAGACTAATGTTTCATTGTTGACGTTTACAAATAATAGAAGAGTGGAGCTGGGAAGTCACTAGTTAAGTAGTGGGTTGTTGTAGTGTTTAGTTTTAGGAATAGTGTTTTGGTAATAATTAGAAATCGATTGTCAACCTTAACAGTGTTAAACATGTATCCACGTTTGATGTTTCTTCAAATACGTAGCGGTGTAACTCCTGCTGTTGGATAGATAACTACTTTAGAAAGAAGTGGTTTTTGGGAAATTTTAGGAAGAGCCTCTTTGTCTTCATTATCATCGTCATCATTATCACTGCTAAGTATGGCCTGATCTATTTTGTGCCATGTTTCCCTGGTCTGTGCGTGTCTCATCCAGGTTTTCCCCACGATCTTCTGTGGGTCGTCCTTGATCTGCCAACGCTCCTTCTACCGTTTCTCGGCACCATTCCTTTAGGACTCTGCTCCACCTGCCATCACCACATCTGGCCACGTGTCCTGCTCACCTCTATTTCATAGCCACTACCCGCAGTCCTACGTTCCTATGTTATATAGCAATAATTATTTACCTTATATTATATTGAATGAAGAGTCTCGTCAAAAACGTCAGTCTCTAGAAAATATGCTAAATAAAATCAATTATTACATTTAATTGTGATTGAAGAAAGTTCCCGTCACTACAGCGCGTGAAAAGGACTGAAATACGTTCAGAACCTAAACACAAGGCAATAATTTACAATTCTAGTCTGAATACAGCATTAAAATTCACGTACTAACATTACCCACCCACACCAGACGTGTTAGCCATCAATATAATTTATTATTAACAGCCAACGTGGAAAGTACATAAAACATATTTGTACAGGAGGCAGTAAAAACCTTCCGAAAGAAAGCATGAGTCATTTGATCAATACTGAAGGGAATTAGGGCTGATACGATTACTTAAATAAAATTCAAACGTGTTTTCCGTCACGCTATTTAGGAATTGAAGAATCATATCTTCTATGTTGGGTTTTTCCATTTCCCTGTACTGTTATCAATACGAGTATTATATTTCATGGTAAATTCACTCTCTTTTAATTATTTTTTTCGGTTGTCCCTCCCCAAAGTATTCCATCGGGATCTTATTACTTAGCTTTCGTCCTCTATTTGTTTCTCTGACACACGGCTGTATCTTATGAAACAATAACTAGCCAGTTGATACCAAAAGGAACTGTTTCTGCTTTCATCAACATAACTGGCAGCCTTGTTCCCGTACTGCTGAGTAAAGGCTACCTCCCTTTTGTGCCATGCTTCCCTGGTCTGCGCGAGTCTCGTCCAAGTCTTCCCCGCAATCTTCTGTAGGTAGTCCCCATCTTGCTATTGGTCTGCCAACGTTTCTGCTTTACATATTTCTAATTTCAACCAGTACCACATAATATATACACCTATTACTACTTAGGTTCATGAATACTGGTAGATTGCTTGTCTATTTTTTACATCTGTTGACCAATTTAACTGCTGTATATGGCCTCAGGCCATAATTTAAAGCTTGGCGCAATTTGGAACTCTGCTGGTGGGAAAAAATCGAAACCATTCGTATCATATGAATAATTTATTATGAATCTAAGTTTAGATTGGTGTTGATAGTAATATACACAATTTTTCTGAGAAACTTCAAATACTTGAATCCAACTAAAGTCTGCCAAGGATTTGTATCTTGTCTACAAACTACTTCTTCTTTCGTGTCTTCTGGAACTTTTCTCCAATAGTTCATGTCTTTGTTGATAGATAGATCAACTAGAATAGTAGCGGGGCTAACTATCCAGGGAGTGCCTGACGAAGGTACTTCAGTGTCATTGCTTCAGGGAGCATAGACAAGTGAAAATCGCTATCAAAGCGTTTCGTATTTCTACAACGACTTTCAACAGGCTAGACATAATTTGTTAGCTTATTCCAATTCATTTTTGACTTTCCTATCATCTTTATCGCTGACTAGCAGCGCCTCGCAGTTTCACCCGCATAAAATTCGATCCCGTGAGAATATCGAGAAAAAAGTACTATATGTGTTAATCCTGGTTATAAACTAACTGTGTGCCAAATTTCATCTAAATCCGTTCAGTAGTTTCTGCGTGAAAGAGTAAGAAGCATCCATCCATCCTCACAAACTTTCGCGTTTAAAATATTAGTAGGAAGTAGGATAGAATATCACTTTATCTATATCTTCTGGAAACCCATAACATGCACTCGTCAGTCATATTATTATTTTGTATACGAATGTTGTTGGATGGACATGTAGTTAATACTATCTAATTTGTGTATCTTGAGTGCAATATTTTGTCTACTATAATTAAATTAATTGTAAGTTAGTGATAAGATACGATCGATCGATTACGATCAAGTGTTAATCACTTGATGTGTCCTTGTCGCGCCTTGTGCATGAATGTTTTAGTCGTTCATTATGAGCTTGTTCTCACTGTGCTGTTGCTGACGAATTATCATTTTGACAATTACTGACCTTTCCAACAGTCTTTAATGTTTCGTGATGATACTCGTAGAAATAAAATCTCGCTGTAAAGTCATCACTGACAACACTAAAGTTAATCGTGCTGTGGTATATGCCAAAATCTTCATTTTAATAAAGTCTGGAAAAGTAATTGACTTTAATTTTCCGTATCAAATCACAACTGTCATTCTTTGATACATAGTTGTATGAAATGGCAAACACACACGGCAAATAGACGTACGGTGTCAATTTGATACGCGATTAATTTCCCTGTCTGTACATACATAGGTACACAGTCCACGATGCTTTGCCCAAGAGGACTATCTCTCGTCACGATACACTGAAAACTGACTCTAATTGAGACAGGTTGTTAGTTCATGGTCTATGAACACCATAGCCAATTGGTACAATATGACTCATACCATTTGCATAGGCTATAGCACCTGTACATGTGCCCATTCATGCAATTGTTATTCAAGCTCGGATTTGATTACAGGTTCGATACACCAATTTAGAATAATAAAATATCTAGTTGACTGCAACTGTGTTGTTGTAACATGCTCAATTCTCATCTGGACTAATGGATCTCTTATCGTAATAGCTTTATGTTGAATCAGTCATGATTTAAACATTTCTTTTTTTTTTGCAAAATAGCATTTTTTTTGTTGTTTTCCCCTTATTTTCATCCCATGATCCTTGTTCTTTAGCTTGCAGACAAACACTAAATGAACGTGGGAAGTTAAATTGTGTCATGGCAAGTTTTTCTCTGACCTTCTAACCTTTTACAATGAATTTAAAATTCCATCACCATGGTTACAAGCAGAGGCAAACATGTATTGTACATATCTTTAATTACGTTTATAAACAAAACAGTTTCTTGCCCCATTTACTGTTGGTCGCGATAAGCTGTGAACTGTAAGAAACGTTGTGCAATCATCAAGTACGAGTATGCGACCTGGTAACAATTTGTCAAACATGTAATACATAATATTAGTTATGGTGGCTTTGAATTTGAATATCTTTATGGAACACGTTGAAAATATTTCGACATAAATAATAGTCGAAATTGACCATTCTGTTTTCAAGCATATTAAAGTAGATGCTAATGTAGATTAAGATGTCCTGATAAAATCAACAGTGGTCAGCCAGAACTCATCATCACTGACTCTGCTAATAAAGTAAAGTATACCAAACGAGTAAGAAGTGTCTCTTCGCTAGATGAACCTACTTCATCATCTGAGACTCAAACATCATTCAAAATCAACACAGTTTCAATGGCGCCACATTAACAATGATCTACTTCCTGTACAAAAAGTTGGCCAAACATATTAGGTAATAATAATGTAAAAGATAAATGGAACAGGCAGTTAAACTGCATAGAGACCATGACCTTGTGTTCCGCGTCGCTTGTTCGTGTTTTAATAGTTTTTGTAACTATTATAAACCCAGACGTACGTGGGAGTTGATCTATGGAAGATAAAAGGGTTTCGTTCGACATGAATCTACATAAAAGCCTCGCTGTGGTAAATTGAGCGTTTAGAGGTCTTTGTAATGTGGTTAGAATAGAAAAGATTGTTAAAATCATTACGTATAACGAACAATTACCAATATAAGAGTATGAGGACCCGGGTGAAAGTCCCTCGTCCTTCGCTGTAAGGTCCCCTATTCCACGACCAGTCGAGTGTTAGGTCTGGTGGGCTACTGCCCGACGGTTGTTGTCGGGTTTCTGTACTTATGTAAATCGCGCCGATAACTCTGATATCGCTATGTAAGATACGTCAGTGTTGTTTGTTGGCGGTATAGATGGTTAAAACTTTGAAAGAGATTCTTGTCTCCTCAAACACGCAATAGGATTTCTTGTTAAATAAGCCGATGCAGATCGAAGTTATTATAAATATGATTTTCTTACAAATTCTTATTTGGATCGTGAAAATATTCCAAGTGGTATTAATGCGGCCGGAAGTAGGTAAACACTTTGATTTGATCGATGTTAAAATAATATCAATTGCTTGAATGACTCCACGTTTTAAATTGCAAGCTTTACGAATTCGGTATGAACGGAAGAAATGTAAATTGGTTACTAAGAAATGCAATAAAATGTACGATTAGTTCTGTTATTGATGCAATTAGTGACAGTGATATCAAGGTTATGCCGGTTTTCTGAATACTGAATATTATGGTATTTTTATGCGGTGGGGTCTCGCAAGTATTACTTAGCAAGAAGATTTGAAAACACTTTTCCCTCTCGTTGCATGCATGTTTTGTTTGCAGATAAATCACATATGCACTTAAACCCTGTCCCGGTTAAGATGTAATATTTTAAGAGTCTTGACATAAATCAACTCCAAATTATTTTTCTCGAATTACGTACTGTTCATAGTCAAACCTGTCAAAAATAACGTAGGCCCAAGTATACCTCCTTGCGAAACCCGAAATCATAAACGCATACATACAAACTGCAAGCAACGCATCTGCAATATAACTTTTAGAACCTATCGTGTAACACCCTAAATTCTTCACATTTTCATGCTCGCCATTTCACTCTCTCTTATAGTTTTTCCTTGTCGCTCACTGGGGGTGACCTCACCGCGCTTGCGCAACCAACTGGTCAAACTCTGTATGATGATCTAATGACATTTTATACGTGTTTTTTTGCGATATATTTTATGATATTTTACGGTTCTGCATATTTTATGCGGCGATTATATTTTTTTGCTTTAGCAGTTTTAGATCATAAATTAATACCATGTGCTAAAACTGATACAGAATATTGATATTTACGAGTATTCTTGATTATGGTCACTTCTGCGCTAACGTCAGGTCAAATTTTGACCTCCAGACACAGAATTTTATTTACTACTGGTAAGCTTAGTTATAAGGTGACTTTGAATGATACATAAAACCAGTGTATTTTTATTAAGACTAACTTCGCTTCGAGAGTAATCAAAATTTGGTGCCTCACTGCCTCTTAAGGATGATTACATGTTTTTTACCGCCGGCGCTACAAAATACGTGAAGCACTAAGCATTAACTGTAATTGATGCTCGTTAGTATCATCACAAGCACACTTCAAATAACTCTACCTGTTCATTACTACGAATAGATTTTATTACTGCATAAACTAATGTCAATTTGATTCCTAGTATTTAAATGGTTGCAATATCTGCTTTTCTCATTAGATCTTAGACTATTAAAGTGCAGACACTAAGCATTATTACTAAGCGCTAACCAGAATAACCAGATTTTGATAAACCCTAGCCACTCTAGAAACAGCATTAAAAAACTACTAATCACGCTTCGGAATCAATAATATTACGTGCACCTACGTAAGGTTTTGCTTTAAAAAGTACACCAAGAAAAGTCGTGCTTTTCTGAAATGAAACTTTATTGTAAGTGGGTAAGGTAGGTTTTGGTGTGAATCCGATATTTCGACCTTAAAAGTCCAGACGCTCTGTGGCTGGAATTCAAAATGGAAGATAAAAGTGGAATGTAGCGCTATCTGTGCTCTTGCGCATTGTGCATAATGTTGTTTAAGGATAATGTGGCTATTTATACAATCTATTGGTGTAATGAAATGTTAACGAGGCATTGTATGTAAGTGCTTATGTTAAATGTCTTTATAGGGTAAAATTGGCCATGAGTGCAGTAGGAATCGCGACTTATGGTCTGTCTAAGTAAAGGCACGTTGTGATCCTCTAAAATATTGAAATAAAGAGATTTTATCTTAAAAATTACCGCATTTCATTTCGAACATGCGTAGTGGTCCTTCGAGCCAGATATGGACCAGCGACTTAGCCTAGGCATAGGTCTCTCTTTTCATGTGCCAATCCCCACGCTCCCTTGACCTCATCCACCTTATTGAATAACACACTTTGAATCTCAATCTGAATAATTTTGAAGGATATTGCTAATTTATTGTTACATACGAGTATGTTCGAAAAATGTGTCTGGTCAACAACGTTAATAACGCAATGAATGTTGTTGAACTGTCAAATTTAAACCCATTGCTACTTTTAGTGTGCCCCGCTGGTTATGCGCGCTATAGTAACAATGTCGTGCGCCCATCTCGGCGCCGGACGACCGACTCAAACTTTAATTTTTGATTACGTCATGACATAGAGTTCAAAATGATACCATTACGTTTTGGTGACGTCAGTAGGGTAGAATCAATTATTAAGTGTAGGTTAGTCATAGAAATACTTCACTTATTTGTTGGTACCTACTTAAGATAGGAACGCTATTGTTGTCACGTTGTATTGTTTGGATGTTGCATCATAATAGTTCTTGTTTTGCCCTTGAGTAAAGGTATACTTAAGTATTTAGAATTGCAAGCATATAAATAATAGTTTTTGGATTTTCCTTATTTAAAGTTTGAGAGAGATTGGCAATTTAACATTCACAAACTTTAAAATATTATTATGTAAGTATCGAGGTCGAGACGACAATAAATTAAAAACTGCTTATATCTTATGACGTTTACAGTCTGCATACAAAAATTCAATCAAATATATTATCCGATAGTTTAGTCACATAGTTAGTCAAAGATGGGCAAAAACCATAATTGGCCCATTACTACTATTTAGTTTCTTTGAAAAAGTTTTTTCATTTCCAGGTCCTGACTGTCATCCGTAAAATCTTGATAATCTTTACGGGTGGCCTAAAGCCCAAAAGTCTTAACAAACATTGGTTACAGGTTTTAGGGTATTAAGATTATGCTCTGTGATTGGCTGAGGTCACAACGGACAAAAATACTGAACCAATCAAATCATTTAAAAATAAATGTTCATAAATGGTGATGACACTTCAAATTCTGTTCTAAAGTTTATCGTGTTACTCAGCAACAGGGTTGTGGAGGTCAAGTAGGTAGTCGCTCCATGTAAAATACTGGTATTCAGCTGCATCCGGTGGGGCTGGAAGCCGACCCCAACATCGTTGGGAAAAGGCTTGGCAGATGATGATGATTAGGATTTATTTGATAGTTCCTAAATGCTCGTATGCATATATTATATGCTCATAATAGTTTGCCAGTGATTTAATTTATTGTCACATTGTCATCTCCACATTGTATATTATATTTATTGATGAGTTTTTGGTGGTAATACTACTTATAAAAAAGCAAAACAAAATGTTAGTCTTCAACAACATCTAAAAAATAAAAACCTAATTTAAACTAAACTAAAAGAAAAACAAAACTGCTTTAAAAACCTTCATTGGGAATATCGCAAACACCTATTCGATCTTTAAATAACTTGTTTAATAAAACGAGATGCAACGGAAATGCCAATAAGATTAGTTTTCCTCCTATGCTATGATGGTTCGCGCTTATTATCATGACTGTGTCTCAGCAAATATGGCATGTGTGATGTGCTCACCTATTTACATTCTTTGATCACGTTTAGGAATTTCCGTACTTACACATGATGAGATTATTAATTTAGATTTTAGCCTCCCCTTCTTTTCTCGATTGCCTTCTAAATTATTAGCATCATCTTGGCCAGCACTCAGCTAAGTAGCGCCTGTTTGGGCATCAATAACCCAGACTAAGCATTCCCTAGGTTTAAATTCAGTAAACTTTGCAAATCTTTTCGATTTTTGTCAGTCTTACTACGTACTTACCGACTATGTCTATATTTATTATACAATCCTTTTCTACAGCCTTAATTAAATCTTCCTTTTAACTTTATTGTAGACAAACACAAAGAGCTAGATCGACCTGGTTCCCAAGACTACAGTCTCTTATGACACGAAGCTCTTCCATTGTGACCTAGTCAAGGAGTCGTGTGTCGGTTATTTTATACTATGTTAATGCATTACGTAAATGTTCACTTACCTTGATGACCTCATGGTGTTTGTCATTCGAATTCTTTCTAACAACCGAATTTGGACTCTATTTTGAAATGTACACAGTGCGTTTTGGAATGAGTTGTATAATTTGGAAGCAGAGCTGAATTAGGAATTGAAATTGCAATATCGCGATGAAATGATTTAAAAAATATATATTTTATTAAATTATTGTTTGATCTTTGTCTGTCATTGTTGTGTCTATTGCTAAGAATAATATTTAATCCAAATATGACATCTGTGACCGATCAAAATTGTGGTTAGGTGTTTCTCTGTTTCTCTTGGGCGGGCCGCTTGATCTCTGCCTGTCTGTCTTTTATCTAACATTGTCGTACTACCGTTAAATGCGTGGGTGTCATTCAAAGCAATATTTAGTTCGAAGACATGACTAGAGTTGTTGCTATTATTTGTAACTGTCTTTACCGTTAGGTTCTCTCTGTGGGTTCTATCCACTATTTCAAAACGAAGACTGACGAATGTAACTTATAAGTATCCCGAAATTTCAAAGTCGACTCTTATGTTATCGGGATGGAGGATTTAATCGAGAATCAAAGTGGTAAAGTTGTAATGATAAAAATCTGTATTGATTTTGATGTAAATGCTTAGGAGATCTTTTTAGAAAGAAGTTGTTTTAAATATAGACAAGGAGCCTTTGCAAAATTAAAGTAAGAGAACACTACATTTTAATTTTAAATCGATCATACATATTTTAGTAACAACTATTTCTAGAATATATCTGGTTCATATCAACTTACCTAGACATTAATGAAATAATACTAGATATTAATATTATCTAACATCTATAATATCTGATATGAAAATAAACAGATAGAGTAGCGATCTTTCTATACGAAGCGATTTGATTACGCTATCCGTCTGCAAATCTAATCTTTATTGTTTATGATAGATATTAGCGTGTTATCTCTAATCTCGAGGCAGAATATAAATATGTTTAGATTGGTTAGATTTACTTAATTTTTTGATTCTTGTCTTTTTTTCTCTCGTGTCTCGAACTTAAATGATGGTAGCTAATGGTAGTATGATCTGCCTGTGCCAGCAAGGTGGTAAAGGCAGTGGTGACCCACTGGCAACGGCGCCGACTTGCGTGGGTTCAGCCCGCTTTGTGTAATTTATTTCATTACCACTGCGTTCAAAACGGTGAAGGAAACATTTTGAGAAAAACAGCATGTCTTAGAACCACAAAAATCGAAGATATGAGACGTCCACCAACGCACCAACCCATATTGGGCCCGTTTGGTGGATTATGGCCTACTGACAGAGAGGAGGCCTTTGTCCCAGCAGTGGGAACGTTATAGGCTGATTAATAATTATGCTAAGGTGGTAGTAGGGTTTACTGTCCAAGTATTGCTACACGTGGAGGCTATTTTGTTTATGGATATTTTCATGCAACTCTGTATATTCTCATGCAGTAATTACCAAAGGTGATAAAGACTAATGGTACGCTTTTTATATACCTGTTCAGTTGGAAACGATGATGTTATATGAAATAAAATAACAGGTAAATTACGAGATGAAGTAAATATTTAAATGATTATGTTTGGATTGGTTTTCCTTCCTCTTTGGAAGGAAAAAATGTGCCAAAAACGTGAGATTCTATCTCAATTCTCACGTGATTTAATTATGCTATTCTTAAATGCGTCTCTGTCCTTTACCTAATCCTCCTCACGTAGTTTAAAAACCTGAAGGCCAATTTCTCGTTCTTAAAAAACCGTTCAAATTCAAGTCTCACGCAATCTCTGTCAAAGATTAGTCCAATATTTAATTAAATAAGTGTTTTTTTTTTTGACAAATTTTATTGAGACTGAGATCTGAATGTTCTGAAAATACGGAAATTTCTCCTCTGTCTGTCACTGATAACCTGCATCATACCACTGTTGAGAAAAGGCCTCTCCCCATGACTTCCAGCTCTTTCGATCCAGGGCTAAAGTGGACCACTGGTCGTTGTTTTCTCCAGCTCGCCCCACCATCTTATATGGGGTCTGCCGCGACGCCTTCCGACTGTGCCTGCGCCCCCTTTTAAATATTCTTCTTCCGTTCTGTGATTATGTATTTACTTTACTGCCAGGGTTTTTCTTCTTTTCAAATATTCCTTATTACCCAGTTCGCTCAGTTTTTTACTATTTTTATTAGTCATATACCCAAGGAAACTTGTAATCTAACTCCTGAATCTTTCGCTCAGAATAAAATCTAGCAAATGGCTGGAGAAGTAGCCAAGTAATAGTGATTTTATCTTCGAACAAGTTGTGTTGCAACCGCAACGCACAGAACAATAGTGTGATTCATTATAAAGACGATGTTTTGTCTGCTCCGAATAATAAGAAACTAAATGCGTTTCACACACATACCTAAGAGAGACGACAAAATGGATTGATTTCATAGAAATAGCAGTTTTTCCAGATGGCACGTAGATCACTTTTAGATTTTGAACTGTTAAAAGACATAAGCCGTTTAATTCTTAAGAAAATACATTGTGCTGAAATTATGACAGGTACGTTAACAAAACCTGAAATTTATCTAACTAGCTTCTGCCCGCGACTTCGTCCGCGTGAAATTTCACCCTCCCCCCCATTCACCCTCTTAGGGGTGGAATTTCGAAAAACCCTTTCTTAGTGCACCCCTAGACCTCATAAGGAACCTACATGCCAAGTTTGGAATCTCTAGACCCAGCGGTTTGGGCTGTGCGTTGATATGTCAGTCAGTCAGTTCTCCTTTTATATATATAGATAAGTATGGTTTTTAGTAAGTACCTTGTTTTACAGCTGTTGTGGTTAAATAAACGAGACGACACGACTTTACAAATTGTTTTGGTATTAGTAAGCTTTCGTAGTAAGAAAACTATTAAGTTAGGTAATCTTCAGTTAGAACTCTTACACAATACACAATGTTTATCAGATCGAATAGATATCCTAAATCCATAAAAGTACAGGCTTGGCATAACAGCAGCATGTTTTAAGTTAATTTTGATATGTCAACATACATGTTACACTAGCCAATATCTCTATCTCAAATTATCATATAAATCCAATAAACGATTAACTCTTAAGTAATAAAAATAATATCTGCTGTAATAATATCGATAATGATCAAGGTGAAACCTGTAAGTGAATTTGTTCTACTAACCACTAACCTAATTTTTGGGCCCACCGCGTAATCTTCGGACAAGGTTGAAATATTGGTAACGACTAAACACTTTGCGGATCGAAATGGATTGAAATTACCTAGGTGCATGTGAAAGTTGCGGCGTATTGCAAACTTTGTAACCTCTGATTTTTCTCTAATGTTTTTGATATTTATATTATAATAAAATGTACCAATTCGTACTGTAAATATGTCATCAAGTCTTTCTACGCTATCATACTAATCACCTCTTACCTCTACCAACAAAACAATTGCCAGCACAACTTCTTCATGTCACCTCCCTTCAAAATTCTCTAGAACTATACAATCCATCACCACCAATTAAGAGGAAGGTTCAATTAATCCAACAGATCGTTCAAGATGTTCTCAGAACACAGACAAATAACACAGTGCAAGATATTATTGGCAATATAAACAAATAGTTCTTACTAAAAGGCAATGACAGGCTAGTCATAAATATGGCCGCTGCTTGTTGTTTTCTAATAATGCATTTAAATACGAAGATATATTGTATGTTCCAAAGGTTGAATTCGCTTTTTTGCGGAAAGTAAAATTGTAATGAATACAAGCTAAATAGTAAGAAAATGTTATCAACAATGACGCATTAGGGCAGTAGGTGTCGCTAATCACAACAGGATAGCAACTAACAGGATACATCACGCTATTTGTCATAGTTTTGATAAAAAGTAGCACAAGGTCAGAAAAAAGCTTCGTTTTAACTTTCATACTAGTAACATCACTGTTTAACTAATAGTGAATTCGATTAAAATAATCAAAATATAAATAAGAGCTTAATCCAATCCAAATGTTAACAATAGAAAGTCTCAACAAGAAATTCAGTTACCCAACGAGTAGTTTCTCTAAACGCATCTAGTACTATATTTATAGCGGCTGTTTAAACTGAACTAAGATTAATAGCCCTATAGGCAATCTGGCTCAGCTGTCGTTGCCATCAATCATTGAGGAGGCAGTTCCGTTTCTCTTACAGTTATGATCAAGCATTGTTTTAGTCGTCTGCAAAAATAAATTGATTTTATTTATTTTTGGAATACGAATCGTTTCTTCATTTTCATTCTTTCGGGTTGAAGTAACATAAGTGCAAGTGTAATGTACAGAATATCTATATAACAAAATACGACAACATGCTCATATAATAACAAAACAGGTTTTTCTAACAAATTACAAATTCTGCATCACAAAAAACTTGACCTTGAAACTGCCAAAACCTGTTGCAGTATTTGTATACAGGTTTCTTAAGATAATAGTATGTTGAAGTAATATAATTATTAGGATAACCAAATAAACAAAATCTAGATTGGAAGCTGCACGGAGATACAACACTAAAAGAACAAGAATATTTGATTTACTATACCATGGTATAATAATATACAGGTAGCAATATCATTCTTGAAAATTGATGTGATAACAAAATGGCAAATCTAGAAACATATGGGATAGCCGATCAAAACACTAAAATAAACATAATTAGGAAAACCGAAAAAACGAGAACCCTCACATGTGATCAATAGGTTTGGATGGTCATAAATAGATAGACTGTTCATAAAATCAAGTAAATTCTAAGCAATCAACACTAAAAAGTACAAATTAACTAATCAATTGAGGTTTACATCCGTATAGTCGATGATGTAATGAGCGTCAACGACCGTCAAGGGCCACGGAGCCAAGGTTCGCTTGACAAAAAATAAATTGTGCCAGCATGCCAACGCATGATAAACAGTAGTGTCCAGACAATGTTGTTAATTATACGGCTGTGAGCCTCATTACTGGTAGAAGTACATTCATTATGTCCACGATTTTGATGGAGTGAATTCGAAAACGTGATTGATTCTGTTGCTTCATTTGATGAACCCCACATTACACCCACGTGTGAACGAATAATGAATTTTCTCGAAGGACCTGTGAAATTCTATATGGTCTTCTAGATTCAGATTCAGGTTACACTAGTACGAAAAAAATGTTATCCTTGTTGATACCAAAAACCTCTAATTATTTTGTCCTCCTTTTAAGTTTAAGATGACGTCGATCAAAAGGAAGGAAGATCCTTATCTTCAATAACAAGGATGTGGTTGCTAGTTATAACCTTAACCTGAATAAATGCAGCATTCAATATATTCATTCTTAGAATATCGCTTTCCTTATGTAGCCATTCATCATTGCTGTCTAAGGAACCCCCACATACATTCAAAGTATCGTTCAAGCAGTCTATGGAAGTAAGCGAAACAAATGCTAACAACCTTGACTCAATCTTTTTGGAAAAATAAAACTGGTCAACTATACCCCAACATTTTAACTAGCTGTAGATGTATGTGCCTCTCCCAAGTGAATACTCGACCGAAGAGTAGGAACTTTACAGTTCATTACATTTCTAAATGAGATTGTTGACTACCCATTGACCCATTTCCTATTGTTACAAGTTGCACAAAGTGGACATATAGCACAGAATAACTAATAGTACTTAGTCATATAGTCTAATAGTAGAATATAAATATTGGTAGTATATTTTTGAAATATTAATTACAATAAGTATTTTACAATCTAAAATATATATATATATATATTATATACAAGTGTATAAAAAAAAAGACAAGAGCTCATAGGGCATCAAAAAATTCGTCCGCATCGCTGTCAATGGGATAAGTGCCCAAAAGGCTGGCAGCATTACCACGTTGGATGGCAATGCTTATTCTTTGGGCTAAAAATAGGCCAGCCCTCTGGTCCAAAATTTCAGATGATAAATAAAGCTGTAATTATTAAATTTTCTTTAAATGTTTCGAAACTCTATAAAATTGATTATGTAACATATTTGAGTGGAGCATAATATTAATAAGTTCTGTCAAGCCGTTACGTGCCAAGGCTGCCATTAGATGATCGTCTTGTGGTCGGCTTGTTTACTTGTTTTTTTATTTATTACTCCTTCAGAATGTCCAGTGAGATATGAAAGGTCTTTTTATTAAATTAAGATATTCCAAGAAGATTGGCCTTAGTGCCTCTTGTTATTATAATTTGTATCATCTGTTGCTACTAGCTGATATCCGGATATGTAAATCACTTTATTTTTCTATATATATTTTTTACTATATTATATTAATATTCAATGCTTGCGATATTGCTCACAATTTTGAGTATAACATCGAAACCAATAACCCTTTTCTATTTTAAAACGCTATCAGGGTTAACTTCGAACTCGTACATGGTATCTTTAATCTCATTTTCTCTATTAAGCTTCAGTATAGTTTCGAAATGAACACTGATGTCATGATTTTTAAGTTAAACTTCAATTTGCAAGTCGTTACTTACCCTTGAATCCGCAGCTCCAGGGCTCACTGCTAATGCTGACCTCAAGCCACCTGTCACTGCCTCCGTTACAGAGAAAGACATAGAAATAAACTCATCTCGCGGCGTGTTTACATCGTGCGACCTTGGCATCGATTCGTTTTCGTCTGTTAGTAAACGTGTAGACACATCGTGTGAGTTTTCATTTTCGTTTCGCGATGATATTTTTTCTTTTTCTTTTAAAGAAATGTTAGTTGTTAACAGCTTATGTATCAAGGACGTTGGTTGGTTGGCTATGTTTTATTTATAATAGAATTTTCTTTTTGTAAAAGTAGAAGATGAAAAGATCGGTCGCTGTGATATTTTTTTAAAGGATGATGATATAAATGAAATGAAACGTTTTTTGGAAGATACGGATAATTTATTAAAGGCATCTTTTCAAAACTATCGTTCCGTAATCCCACGAATGGGTGCAATACCTACATTGACACCTACATTTTCCATTTGTTTTGTTTGCCCACGACACGTTCTTTTCCAATATTACGGCGATTTCCTGAATAATTCATGATACGAAGAATAAAAGATGCAACTGTTTTTATATTTTCTTCAACATTTGATCACACTGTGGACGTGCTCTAACATATATAGCGTTCAATTACCACGTTCACCTTGTCGAAGATATACCTACGAGTACATTACAGATGTCTAGATTGGACATAATACGATTTTTTTTAAACTAACCTTGCAACTAGAACGTCTTTAGGACCGCGAAACGAGAGACAATTAATCACTCGAAGGTCGATCATACTTTAATAATATGAGAGTCTTTCAAATTAACCATATACTTACAAAAGGCTTCATAATGGCTCAGCTGCATCCGGTTAGACTGGAAGCCGACCCCAACATAGTTGGGAAAAGGCTAGGATGATGATGATGAAAAGGCTTCATAATAGGACTTATGTTTAAAGTTCCTAATAATGAATGTAACACCTAAACAGACGATAATTATACATGTCTATTTATAGCCGCATGATGCATGGGGAAGGGGAGATTATTACGATGCCATAAGGGTAGAGCGTCCACAACATTTTAATCATCATAAAGAAATTCCTTCTATTATAACAAGTGAAGAACCACTCTAGAACATTATTATCTACGTAGCTTACTCAAACAATCCATCTACTAAGGTCGGTGTGACAGTGTCAGGGCCATGCATATCTGCCCATAGATAGTGTGACGACTATTAATGGTCGCAGTAATGGTGGGTGACGTCATTGGCGCCGGTACAATGTCAAATGAGGCTTACTTGTGTAGGGTGCATAGTTTGTCTATGATATTGTTGATGGGTGTGGCTCTATTTACGTTTTAAAGGCTGTTTGTAATGATAATTTAAGCTTTTTGGAGAATTGAACCTTTATCATTTCGAAGAATATTCCCTTTTTGGAACTCAAGCTTCACCATTTCCATAAAATAATTATTATAAGAATGAAAGCTTCAACATTTCTATGAATTAATACATAGTTGGATCCGAAGCTGGACAATTGCAAACACACAGCAGTTCTGTGACCATAACTCCGAAAATGTCGTAGCAGCTCTCTGGAGAGGTTTTGTTACGGTGTGTGTTACCTTCTCTGGTCTGTTGGTCTGCGGGAGGTATTTAATTTCCCTCCTATCCTGCATATCTGCCGAGCTTTCCCCTATCCGCCACCTGGGGACGCGTTCCTTAGGGGTAAGGCTCCCCCGAGATCAAGGAATATTTGGATATTGATGAATTTTCGTAAAAAAATATTAGTACATTATTACCCTTTTAATTATTAACGTTTATAACTTTATAAGTAGCAGTTCCAGTGGTTTAACATTCACCCAGTTGCGTGTAGTTACTTAAATACAATCTAATTATACGAAAACTCTCTAACCTACCATAAAAGTACTTTGTACATTTCGAGAAATTTACACAATTATAGTGTTAAATTGGTAGTTTCTAAAACAACTGTTAATAACGGACTTTCATTTGAAATTTAACGGTTCCCAAGGTATAATTGTTCCATAATTATGTCTGGTTGGCTGACCACTGGGCTGTGCCCGTTAGGAATTCGGTCAGATCTGATTGGAATGATATAGCTATTCTTACCTTACCAGAAAGACTTCAAAATAAGACCGATAGTTCTAATTTATAAACTAATCTACAGATAGCTCTAACTGGATTATCTTTGGTAGAAAAACTATACATGTAATGGACTAGCTTTTGCCCGCGGCTTCGCTTGTGTGAATTAAAATTATCCCACGGGAACGTACTACCCGGATAAAAACGTTCTATGTCCTAACGTCATAGTCTACCTGAGTAACAACTTTTATCGAGTTCAGTCGTTAATATGTGGAAAGGTATCAGCCAGATAGATTGACAGACAGATAAACAGAATTAGTTTCGCAGTTATATAGTATGGAAATATGGATGACTAAATGATGAGTTCACATTCGTGTCTAGTGGTGATAGCACAGCCATTGAAGTACATCGTGATACCCCAAGGACCTATAACTTATCTTAACAATCATCAACTACATACTGAAATAAATGATGCCACTGGTATTTTTATTACAAGACAAAAAGAGACAGGAAAGTTCCCCCGAAAAATAAAGAAACGAATGACATGCATCATGAAAATGACGAGCTAATGTTTAGTCATAAAGAAGAAATAATTCATATCGATAATATCGTTGACAAAAATAAAAATATGCCTCCAGATACCAGTTCCTCGTACAATCAGGCACGCGATCACTGTTATGAAATTTATCGTAAAAATATAGGGCTGCTTCAGCAAAAGGGAATCTGAATATAAATAAAAATCCTTCGTTATTTGTATCAAAAACTTGTTGAAGAAAGATTCGCGAGTTAAATAATGAAATAAATACTCTCACGATTTTAAAATATTGACGAAAGAAAGAGTTTAAATTATTGAGGGCAGGAATCAGACTGCTGCTAAGTTAATGATAGATTTGATCAATCCTGTGCCTTTAAAAATATAAAACTAGTCGGCGCGCAGCGTACTGATATTGATGATGCAGATTTAATGTGATTGAATGATAGAAATCACATTTCTAGCATACTAGTAAATAACAGAACGTATCAACACATCACTCCTATATTCCCTGTAGGGTTTGGCAGACGTGTACCTATAGTACCTACACCCACATCTCGCCATCTCATGTAATATCCAGACTCCGAGCTGCCACTGAGATATTCCAGATGAAAAAAACCCAATAACACTTTGGCCAACAAAAACACAAAAAAACATCCCAGTTTTAGAAAAGTACACGTGGAAACGAATTTGGAATTAAGTTACGAAACTCAAAAGGTTATCAACCCTGCTCCAATATCGAAGATAGGCCATTGTCCGTGTCTGGTCGTGCCATGCGTGCGCTCCTCCGTTTCGGAGTTACAAGTGACAGACAGATATGCGTGACTGATAATTGACAGAAAGCCTACAGGAACCCCATCGAAACAATGCGTTTACGGGAAATTGTTCAGGTCCATTATGGAATTTTACTACTTTCTTACAGCAGGATTATTTAACTTAATGAAACGTTTTTTTTTATTTCCTGGTCTCGTTTAATTAATTGCTTACTCGTAAAGTTTTAGTATCTTCCGTACTTGTGCAGAATAGCAATAGAATCTTGAGGTAAATTTAAAAACTTTTACGATAGAGCTCATCTTGCTAATGATTAGTTTCGTCTTATTCATCATCTGCCTAGCCTTTTTTTTTTTTTTTTTTTTTGTTTCGTCTTATTATGGAAACTAATTATTTCTCGCGATAAGGTATACTATAAAAGCTATTTCAATTAAGTCTATTAACCAGCTCAATATTACGGTAGCAACAATGCAATTAACTACAGTATCTGATTCAGTTAAAAATACACCCACTAACGTTTAACAAACACTGTAAGAATCTATCAACATCCTTATAACGCAATCTCCAAATATTTGTTCTGCAGGGCAGCTGAGTCTATGAACTCATAAACTAGAAATAGAATTCTGATAAATTCGCTGTATGTGTATTTAAGATTGGCTTTATTTCCGTTATTAATTTCTGCTGAGATTTATTTAGACTTGAGGCTAGCTAATCGTTAAAACATTAACTGATAATGGTGGATTTTAAAAATCTCAAAGTATTGGCTGACTTTTTTTACCGTCTGGACAAAAAAAGAGTATAAAAGCTGAACGGAATAGCAGCCCATGGCACAGAAATCGACAAATAATATAAAAAAATTACGCGCAGAAATTATCAATGAATCATAGCGACATTCAATTCTATTGATTGAAGCCATCGGCCGGCTTCAATTAAAGGATAATGAAAAAAAACAGATCGTTTATTTTATTTTTTGTGAAGATAAATACATTTCTGTGCCCTGGGCTTCTACTCCATACACCTTGTATACCCTTTTTTGTCCAGGCTGTAAAAAAATCAACCGGTATATATACTCTTTCGTATATCTCAAAGATGACATGATTTCTGAAGCTTCTATTGATACACCACTCAATTTAGGAGTCACTAAATCAATTTCAGATACCTATATATAAATGCACAAACATGATCTAAACATTTTAGCTATTATAGAAAAAATCATCATCTAAGCAGACAATATATTCTCTATTAATAACACCAATGTTCATAGTCATAACAACAATATAACTAAAATTAATGTTGACTCTTATCGTAATAGTATCCTTACTCCTAGTGCACTGAACTTGGCAAGATGTAGCGTCTGCTATAGAGAAAGTGACTCAGACCATTGTGATTTAGTTAGTAAGGCGTGTTACATACATGTTTAGGTCGGCAGGATTTGGCACAGATGGGCAGCAAAACAGAATATACAATGTAGCTATATATGTATATAATGCTTGGGAAAAGCCTTAATCCAAACCAGCCTGTTCCTTAAGACGCCCTAAGCAGAGGTCCGTACTCCACAGGGGTGCCCTTAGCGTATAGTCGCTAAGTTTTTAAGTTTTAAGTCCTGGCTGGAGGCCTTAATTTACTGAGGTAACCGCAGGCAAGCCCGGCTAAGCAGCCAACAACCTCCTAGGGCGACGGGCGAGATGCCACATGTACGAGTATTAACAAAAAAAAAAACGCTTTAATTCTGCCGAGCCGACCCGAAAATGGTTCAGCGGAGGTAGATTGAGAGAAGGCCGAACCGATCTTGCCAATAGCCAAGACCATAATGAATGCTGAATATGTGTAGTAATTGCATCTAGCCGGTTTGGTTGTTTAACAAATACTGCTTAATCGAATGTGCCGAGCCGAATAAGTGTGTAGCACCCCTAACTTTCTCTGTGCCAAATCTGGCGTTCAAGTCTCATTAGACAGCATGCCAAAATGGTTTTATGGTTGTGTCAGCTATTCTTGTCATGTATTCGATCACTTTTACGGGTTTGTTTAGTGTTTGGATACAATTTTGATGGATATCATTGAGTTACAGGCCATTTTGGGGGCACATTTGGGTGTAGCAATTATGTGTTTGACGGTGTTTGATTTAGTGTTAGTATTTAAATAAATATTATAATTATTATATATTTATATTGGGTTTAAATAGCAAATCCCGGTTACTGTTTGCTTTCATAGGTTTTTTTTTTATGACTAAAAATATTTTTTACGGTTTATTGTATTTCTGAAAATAATTAACTGTACCTATCTTACTATCGCATGTGTTTTTTTTAAGTTTGAAGCCTTGCATTAAACATTGAATTTCTCTTGTTACAGATGAGCAAGAAAGAGTACAGAAGAAAACGTTTGTCAATTGGATCAATTCACATTTATCGAAGGTAAGAGACCAAACTAGCAAGTACTTAGTTTCAGCGTTTTGAACAGTTTTAGTACAAACGTGGCTATCAATTTTTATGAGTTATCGTGAAGAAAGCCTTCGAAGAATTTATGGGAAGTAATAACTACCTGCCTTCTTTACCACCACCGTAGCTAAGCGGGGCAATTACGGGAATACCGTTTCTCTGCAGTTTGAGGCAAGTCTATGTTCAGCAGTGTAATTATGGGCATGGGTTTTTTCATGAGCAGAGAGGTCGTAGATTATGTTTTGAAAATTGTTGAGGCCTGTTTCACCACCTCTGGTTAACTTATTTGGCTGCTGTTAATTTCACACGAATTCTGTTCCGTTTTTAGATCTATTTGATGGATAGTGCTTTTTGGTATGGACATGCGATGAGTAAGGAGGAAACGCATGTGACTAAAAGAGTGATGAAAATAAATGAAGATGGATAGAGAAAGGCTAAAGAAAAGATTGAATGGATTGTCTGAGGGATGATATGAAAGAAAAGGGAATAAATAACAGCGTGACAGTTGACAGGGGAGAATGGAAGACGAAAACGTGTTGCATCGATCCCAAGCAACATGGGATAAGGGCAGAAAGGTGATGATGATGATGATGATGATGCCTTTCCATGTCTCTCTTTTCGTATCTTCCCTAACAAGTACTGCGTTTCGGGCAACTATAATATATACTCGTCTATTATAGTCGTTTAAAAATTTTGCCATAAAATGTTAGGGCAACTATAGCAGCCTCGTTGCCTTGTTATCGTTTATTTACACTATTGTACGTGGTAACTTTATGAGAGCTTCTAAAACTTATACAAGATGGCTCTGTATTAAAAACGGGTCTGTGGGTGGGTAAAACAGTCTACATGAGCTAAAATAATATTAATTGGTATGGATTGAATTATGTTACAATTTTCGATGACTGCAGAAGGATGCTGTAACTGCGCCCTCTCCCGACTTAGCATTCAATGCACTTATATTATCTGTCTCTTTCAGCGCATACCGCCACTGCGCATCGATGACCTTATCTACGACCTGCGCGATGGAACCAAACTGTTGGCGCTGCTCGAGGTGTTATCAGGGGAGAAGCTAGTAAGTGTATTAACAACAATAATATTCTAATGACATACCATAACGGCTGTATTTCCTGCAGATTGGGGGTATTGTGTATATTTTTACAGTTGTGTTTAAGGCCCATGTAAAAGGAGCCAGTGACCATTAACCGGGCAAAAACCTAGACTCTGCAATGGGTTGCTGCTAAGATTTTCTCAATGGAAACCAGGAGTCCATGCTAATTAGTCGCACTTGCGGCCACTAGATAAATGAGCTTTATGACAATGAAGCGCAGAATTAGTTGGATTTCTAATCTAAATGAAATACTTAGTCTAAGATCAAGATTATGAATTGATATTAATGCTGTAATGCTCTTTTAACTTTCACTTATTTGTTGACGGTTGACATTGCTGATTTAATGATTACAACTTCGAGATTAGCGACTGTTTCTGATTATTGTTATTTTGTATACGGTACTTTAGGATCTTAATTAGCGTTTAGCTGTAATATATTATGATTTAACACGATAGTTCAGAAGTATTTTAGAGCTGCTAAGGTAAGGTCATAATTATAACATATATTATTATTTTCTGTTAAAATAATATGTCTACCAAATGCATTAGTGGGTAGACATAATTCTTCACTGTCCAGTGTGGGGGTATGTGTAAATACTGGCACATAAGACAGCTTTGTATCTCTAGTATTGTAGATGTCGTTAGGCGGCGCTGTACACCTACCACCAGGTGGGTATCTTGCTTCTTTTCAACATATAGGTACATGATCAAAAACTGTCTCCTAATGAGAACTTTTTCCAACAGCCTATGGAACGCGGCCGCGTCCTCAGACGCCCGCACTTCCTATCCAACGCGAACACTGCGCTGCGCTTCCTAGCCGGCAAGAGGATCAAGCTGGTCAACATCAACGCCGCCGACCTCGTGGACGGACGGCCTGCAGTCGTGCTCGGCCTCATTTGGACCATCATCCTCTACTTCCAGGTAGGGAGGCGCTCTTCTTGACTTGTGTTTGAACAGAGAGCTGCAATAGTCGTGGTCTATATAGCCGTACTGTACCTATATTGAGCAGGTATCAAGTATTGTAAAATCTTAAACAGAAAAGTTGAAACTATTCGGATGAATAGGAGATTAGGAGTTTATGCAATGTTTCTAGATTCAAACAAAGTAGGTAATTGATAATAATAATAATTATGTCTTTATTTCTCTCTCTTCAAAAATGTTCACATTGATATTTATGAACATATGGAGACAAGAATTTGTGTCTAAACGATAATGCATAAAATATGACCTTTGTGAGAGATTGGTGTCCATACGAGTTAAAATGGTCTTGCTTTTAAATATTAATGAATCGAATTTTATTAATATAAGCTTTACTGGTGTTCGATATCTAATGGCCAAAAACAACAAAATCATCAAATGGCTTTCTCAATACTATCACATTAGTGATACACCTTCAAAAATCTCTAATTACATTAGAAAGTAATTCTGTATCATATTTCCTAAGTTACACTATTGTGGCTCACTGTATACTGACTCAGCACCGTGTGGTACAGAAATAGTTTTCAATTATGATAGAACTTCCACAGTATCGCGTAGGTAGAATAGATCTACACTAAACGAAACTTTTACTGCTATTATAAATCTAATAGGATCATTAATGTTTATATTATGATCTTAATCAATGGCCTCATCTGTTTTATTTGTATAGTCACTGTGATCATTAACATTTTAGTTGTCTACTTCGGGTATATTTAGATACTGTATCACAGTCTGCTTCGTTGATACTTATTATTAGACTGTAATTCCCATATTTGGTTATTCTTCATCTCCATACATTGTCATTCATAGTATGGATCTAAATGGTTTTCCAAATTACTCTATTTCTGAAATGAACAGCCAATAGCAGACTATTATAACGCAGCATCATATCTTTATTGCTCTAATGTTTTGTTCAGTATCTGTTGTAATTACCCCCCGTGTACTTATTTAATCTTTCTCTTTAACTGTCCCCTTGACTGATGTAGTTGCACTATCCAGTAACCTGTAGGTATCTAATATTATTTCAATATCTACCATTAAAATGAGGATGTTCTGTACTAAGATATATTTTATCTAGACTTTTCATAATTATTGGCTTTTCAAAGATTTTAATGGCCTTTTAAATTAGTTTGTTTATTAATATATCAGTCTGTTCTCATTTTAATTGGCTTGAACTAATTTTGTTTGCGCAAGCTTCGCTCAATGTATTGGACCCACAGGATAGAGGACCTAAGGTGGGTAACAGCATCACAGCTTCTATAGTAGTCAGGTCTCTTGGCATTTTACTATATTACCTTTTTATAACATTATACGTATAATCTTTATCAAAACTTGTAGAAATTGAAAATATTTCTGCTACTATATTATTTATAAATTTATGCTTGTTGATTGAAGCTTAGCTTACTATATTTGTATACCTATCAACTTTAGTTTTTGTTATTTCTATATTTACGGCTGAGTCAAGCTTTCAAAGAGTAGAAAGCTTGTTTTGCAATATAACTTTTCTATTCCCTATATATTGTTTGTATATTCTAAAGCCAGAGACCAGAGACACAGTACTGCTATTGGTTGACCAAATTGGTATTATAATTGGACTAGAATCACAGATATCACTTATCAGAGTAAAATCACATCACCTTATAATAATTGTATAATTGTCATCACTTTAAATCACTTAGCCGTAGCTCGAGTGTGGGAGGAGTGAATTGGCAGAATTTTGTTGTTGATTACGTAATAAGAATAGTGACTGGCGCTAATGCTTTGTACTAGTTTTCATTGTTACTAATCTTTGTTGTTTACTTGCGACATTTTCTGTTGTTGGAAAAACACTTACCAACTTGAGGGGTTTTTGTATCTGTAAAAGACATTGCATTAGGCTGGATAATTTAAGATGAAGCAAGACAAAAATAGTTTACTCTTTAACATTATTTAAGTTGTATATTATAGGTCCTTGCCGCCCATTTAATTCTGCAAACACATTAAATTAAACCTTGCTAGTATTAGCACCAGTTAATCTATTCATTTATGTTAATCAGCACTTTGTTTTGCGTCAGCAGTCATTGCTGTCATTAAATCATATTTCATCAAAACAGGTTATGTACCCAGGGTCAGGACACGATATGCCTTCATCATACGTTCATGAGGTCAGCTTTGGAACACAGAATTTAGAGAAAACAAATGAACATTATTGACAAACAAGAGCGTTGTGTCTAGACGTATGTTGCCCCTGTGACCTTGAAGTCCTTATTTGAACATTAATTTAAACTGAGGATTTTACTTTATTGACGTGTTTCAGGTACACTGTAAATTTTCATTGCACTGATTTTTTTTACCCCAAAAACTAATTGGCGAATTTGTTATGATCTTCGCTAATGAGCGAAGAAACAATAATTATGAATTAGAACTCCAAAATTTTATCCAAACTACTATACTTACGACCCAAGAATGTCTTACCCATGCTTCTAATTCCGAGATTATCAAACACAATACTGATATGTGGTACAAGTCCACCATGTTTCTGGTCAATTAATCCAGTACTATTTTTCTAATTGTTCCACCAAATCCCCATCAGATCGAGGAGAACAGCCGGGCTCTAGAGTACCTCGGAGGGTCTCGATGTGCTTCAGTCATGTCCCATGATTCGGGAGCCGCCACCCCGACTCAGCGGGCGGAGGACAAGTGGAAGCAAGGCGCCAAGAAGACCCTGCTGCAGTGGGTCGCCAATGCTTTACCGAAGTAAGTAGAAACTTGCATCCGACTTTCGTAACACTTCTCCGTACTTTCAAACACAATACGAAGAAATTCCTAATCCATTGCTTCATAGGTTTGAAAAATTCGTCTCCTCGACAACGTAAGTAACGCAATAAACATGACTGAACTGTCAAAATGACAGGCGTTGCCATCGATTGCCATTGTTTGTGTGTTATGCATTTACCCCGCTGAATTTTCAAAGATGGTATTTAAAAAGATGTGTAGCGGCACTCGGCAGTGACTTATAGGTACAGACGCCAGCACATCAAGCTACTACAATCTGTCAAATTTCATTAATAGATTTTCAACTTTATCGCTAAAGCATAAGGTTCAAAATTGATTGGGAATATTTGACAGTTTCGGGTAGCTTGATTTGCTGGCATCTGTACGTTGAAAAGAAGGAATCCAGACTGGTGGAAGACGAAAAAGGACTTTATGCTAAATAGTAGGAAAGTACCTACAAAGAAAACCTGTACCTACAGCATTTTTGGCCTTAATGAAGTATCCGATGGTTTAATTAGTAATTAATCTACATTCCATCAAGACTCCCATACAAGGTATATGGGACTAATGGATCGTTTGCATAACAGATTTCCGATTCAACGTTCGTTTGCGTACTATGGATCCATCAAATAGTAATGCATCAATTAAAATCGAAAAGTAATCAACATTGCACAAACAAAAGTTGAAAGCTTTTAAAAATAGCCGTTTTTCTGTGGTAAAAATCGATGATATACGTTAACAAACTGAAATGATTGTTATCGTTTTGTTTGCGTACGTGAATGTCTGTATCTATTGATATTTGGGAACCCACTGACCCATAAAAATTTGACGGCTATGACGCCAGTTGCAATGACGGCTGTACTGTAGTAGCATGGACCTATAAAAAAAGGCGGACGCCGTCTCCTTTAACAATAACTGAAGCACCCTAAGTGGGTGCGCCAAAGTTCACCTAAATTTTCAACTCCGATAATTGGAAATCCGAAAATGTTCTTCCTAACATTTTTTATCCTAACAATCACAATTCCTAACTACTCTGTCTCTAATGTTCATAATACCGAAGCATTCAACTTCATAATGTCAGTAGCAATAAACATCTGTTATACTTTTATTTGTTTTCCTATATTTTCTCAACATAACCATCTTTTACACTATTATTCAAAGTCATATCTTTTTTGTTTAGATTTCTTTTTATTCATAATAATCAGTATTATATACATTAATTTTGCGTAACTTTATTTTCACATAACATGTATAACATATAAGAATAATGCACGAGCCGAGCGAGCAAAGCCAGAGTCCCGCTCCAGTCATTCAGTCAAGTTTCAGAAACGAATCGGTCCTATTCATAATTATTGGTTTAGGTTAGGTTAGAACTGTGACCACAACGCACGAGCCGAGCGAGCGAAGCGAGCGTGCCGCGGCAGCGGCCGGCGAAGTGCCAGAACCGAATAGGTCCTATAGTTATTGGTTTAGGTACGGTTAAAACTGCGATATAAACTCCCAGGCCATAAACATAACCGCACATATATTTTTTATTACACTTGGTAAATGTTTCTTTCTGAGTATGAGTGAAAATATTATGGTAATTATGTTTAGGGATAAAAGCGTTATGATAAAAAACAGTAGGAGTTTAAATATATTTACATTAATGATTTTATTAATAAAAATTTTCGGAAACATGAGTGTTATGAACATCGCCGATAGCACTACAAATAGTATGAAGGAAAACTTTAGGATGAAAAATTTTAGGAAGAGTGATCATTCGGATTACAAATCATTAGGAAGAACAATTTCGGGTAAAGAACTTTAGGTGAGCCAATATGGACCCACCCTAAGTCGGTCAGCGCGCTAATATATAGACAAGCCAGCACGCACACATTCACACCATAGTCGGTCTGCCGTCGGCCATTACGCTCCGAAGTACTCACGCACACACAGTTACGCCGCCGCCATTTTGGTGCTTCAGTTGTTTCTTAGTGAAGTTCCGTCCGCCTTTTTTTATAGGTCCATGTGTAGTAGTTATTAATTCCATCATTAATTTCGCCAAACGCTGCCAAGTGGCCGAGATATCCGTTGGCCAAATTTTATTGCAGTTATTATAATTTGACCTCTTCATTGAGAGATCAAATGCACCAAATGGTTTTTGATTAAATTAGTTTACTTTTTCGAGTATTTATAAGCATTATCTTTAGCTCAAGCATAAGTACCTACGAGTACTCTTGATACTTGTTTAAATAGGCACTATATACACTAAAGAATTTCTATGTGTATTGGTCCATGTAAAATCACGAGATTACTATAGATAGTTTGGTAATAGTATCTGATTTCATAGTTCATTAATAAATAAATAAATATAATCGTCTGTAGAAGGAATATAAAAGTAGCGGCGGGGGAAGAAATACCAAAACATCACCATATTATATGTATGCTCGTAACTCTACAGACGCCAGCATATCAAGCTACCAGAAACTCTCAAATTTTCCCAATCAACTTTAAACCTTATGATTTAGCAGTAAAGTTGAAAATCTATTAAAGAAATTTGACAGATTGTAGTAGCTTGATGTGCTGTCTGTACCTTACGTTCGCTATAGTAATGGATATTAAAATGTATTCCTCTCCAGGGATTCAAACATCCAAGTAACAGACTTCGGTCCATCATGGCGCGACGGTATCGCATTCCTTGCTATCATCGACGCCATCAAAGCCAACCTGATCAACCTGGCAGAGATGAAGAGGAAGACCAATAGACAACGTTTGGAACACGCGTTTGACGTCGCTGAAAACGCACTCGGTATCGCAAGGCTGTTGGATGCCGAAGATGTGGATGTCGACAAGCCTGATGAGAGGTCCATCATGACATACGTAGCCCAGTTCCTACATAAATATCCTGAACCCAAGGTGAGTCATTAGGCTTAAGATAATAGTCATATCTTCAAGACAGTTCTATATCTTCACATCTAAAAGAGTTTATTAAAAACAGAGTTTATTCAATAAAGAGTACATTTGCGCAATGTTTGCTTAAGACTTAAACCGTCAACAGAAGTAATTAGCATGAATCACCGTAACATGTCATTCATCAACTGAGTATTGTTACGTTTGATTAGATCTGTTTTGTTTGAACAAGTGTTCATCCTTGCGCAATATTAACGCCATGTTTTGTCAACAGACGACAGGACCGGATGCCGTAGCGGCAGTGCAAGAGGAGTACGAATCTCTTAGAATGTGGCTGACGGAGCGCGTCACCACAGTTCAAAGGCAATACGACTCGCGAACTCTCTCGCGACACTACGAAGACTACGTGCGCGCCGAAAACGACCGGCTCGCGCGCGAACCCATCTACCAGAAACTAGAGAAACTCATGTACACACAGAGCCTCGTAGCCATCGCGCCTAAATCCTGGCGCGAACTAGTCTCCCTGTGGATAGAATTAGAAAGACTGCACAGAAGATGGCTCTGGCTCCTAGACGCAGAACTCCCCGGAGACTTTAGAAATGTCGGCGAGTGGTTAGCGAGGGCCGAATACCTTTTATACTTTGACGAAATCCCCACTAGCTTAGACGAGAGGACCGCTGCTATAATCAGCGAGAAATTAGAGGAACACAGCGGCTTTTTCGCTGGATTACCAGAAGTTATCGACAGATTCGAAGCGGCTTTAAGATCACCTGAGGCCGCGAGAATCCCCGGCGAAAGACTCCAAGACATAAAGGAGCGTCTCGAGACAGTAAGTCGAAGAGCGCCACAGAGGAAGGCTAGATTAAAGTACTTGGAGCACAAATGTTGTATCGTCGCCTTCACAGAGCTGACTAAAGCCAAGCTTGCCGCGTGGACCGGCAAATACGGTCGCATCGACCACGTTCGTGCCTTATTAGAAGACTATGATAATTTCGTGACTAAGAATAAGATTTTCCAGGAGTTTGATAGAGCTTTCGTTGATATTAAGCAAGTAGCGGAAGAGTACAAGAGGGTTTGTGAAGTAGATAGGACTGAAGCGAGAGATATTGACACGTTCTTGAAGGACGTGGCTGAGACCTGGAGGAGAGTCGCTTCAGACGTGCGTTGTGCTAGGAGTGTGTTAGAAGAAGTCATCGCTCACTGGGAGCGTTGGAACACATTAGCTGATGACTTCACGACCTGGCTAGACAAGGCACAGCATATGCTAAGAGTATCAGAGGATGAGAGATTGGAATTCTTCCAAGACCTGACTGTGTGGAAGGAGAAGCATCAACTTTTGGGAGATGCAGCCGGGTTCCTGGCTGCGACCTCCTCTGAAGAGATCAGTCAGGAGGTGAAGAGGAAATACGTAGAGATTACTGAACGATGGGAACGAGTGTGGGAAGAAGCAGAGAGGTGAGTTTAAAGTTTTTTAATTGATTTAGTAACATTTTTATGTAGGTAACATGGAATAAATAGGTCATACTTGGATTTCTCTGAAAAATTTCATAATCTGATAATGAAATTATTTAATCGAATCCATTCCAAGAATTGATTCTTGGTTATGAATTAATACATTCAAAGAATTATTAATATCTAGTTCTTAGGATTAGCATATTTAATATCAAGAAGTAAGTAGTTTGAAAGATAAGGTACTGTTTTTGGACGTACCTAAGGAATTTCTATAACTTTGAATATAATCGATGATTATTAATTGAGTTTATGCAATTATTTTAGTAGTTCTAATATTTCGAAAGTCATTTATTATCGAATCCAAAACAACAAATATATCTACCGTGCATTCGCGATTTATTTGCCAAAAATGTAAACAAATATGAGTTTACGGAAAAATAACTTTAATTCCTACACAATAAAGTTCAGTTTACGCTACAACTTCATACATTTTTATAACTTTTTCAATACTGCTAGTCACTCTGAAATCAACTTAATTTTCATTGAAATAAAGTTGATATTTATTTAACTTGAAATAGGGTAGGGATGTGCAGCATTGCGCACTTTTACTTTACATCTTTTTTTTTCATGCAATATGCAAAATGCTTTTTTTTGTACTTACCTATTTTTTTGTTGCTTTCCCTGACTACGTAGACATTATGATCTCGATTAAGAGGGAGTCGCTAAAGTAGCCCGCGAAATTAAAATTTTCCTTCATTAGCAGGTTGTACGAGTATGTTGATTAAAATATGATAAGCAATCTGAAAATTTTGAATTTCGCGGGCTTCCTGACGCTTTCGCCTTAAAGCCAAGGTAGAACATAATTATGATCAAATATGGCAATATATCGCACATTAACATTACCTACATAAATAGTATAACGATAATCTCAGGAAAAGAAAAATTAAGCCCTTAATTAACGCATCTTTCCATGTACAGGTACGTGCGCGGCGGCGACGCGCTCCGCAACCGGCGCTCGCTGGCGAGTGGCGTGCACGCGCTGGACTCGTGGCTGTCGGCAGCTGACAACTTGCTGAACAGGCAGCCCAGAGCCAACACCGTGGACATACAGACCTACATCGACCAGCTGCTGCAGCTCAACTCCGAAATAGAACACCATGAGGAATTGTTCAAGACTATTAGCAGGTTTGTTTGTTTATCAATCATCATCATCAGGTTCTCAAGGGTCCTCCTAATAATGATACGTAAAGAATTAAAAATTATGACCGCCGCCATTATTTTCACAATTTGTTTAATGTTTTTACCCTAAGCAAAGTCTCCATGCTTGTGAAAATCATTGGGATCTGCAGTACTTTGTTATAAATGAGAAAAAAAAATGATATTGCGATGAAAATATCATCACTACCTACCAATATTTTATCTGGGACCCGTACACATCCTTACAGTGTGGTGGCCAACTGGTAACGGCCCCGATTTACGAGTTGGAGGTTGTAGATTCGAAACCGAGCAGACGTTTTACTTTGTGTAATTTATTTCATCACCACTACTCTCAAAACGGTGAAAGAAAACATCGTCTAGAACCAAAAATGCGAAGACGTGACATCTACCAACCCGCACTGGGCCCGCGTGGTTGATTACAGCCCACTCCCTCTCACCGAGAAATTAAGGCTTGTGTCCCAGCAGTTGCAACATTATAAGCTGATTATGTACCCATCCTTATGGAAGATAAGGAAGTCCCCGTTAAATAATAGTGTATTCATATTATGTTTTTTCCAGAACCTTCCAAAACGCGATCGCTGAGATGCCTCGCGACGAGGTAGAAGCAAACATGGCGAAACTCAAACAACAGAAAGAGGCGCTAGTCCGCGTGCGAGCCACCGTGCCAGTGAAGTTGCACCAGTACAGACAGTTACTGGTACAGCACGAGTCGCTGGAGAGCGGACAGAAGGAGATCGGCTCCTGGCTGGACAAGGCTGAGGATGCGTTGAGAACAGGAGGAGAAACTAGACGGTGAGTCATTATTTATTATCAAGAGAATTTTGTTATCCATTTGGGCTGATTGATGATTAGGTTACTTCTAGGCGGACAGTGTTGTAGGTAGGGCAGTATGTCGACCGCAGCATCGCTTACCAGCATATGATATTGTGGTGCAACGCTAATCTTTCCAATGTCCAAGTATTTGGTATGCCTCTCCTTTTTAACTGATGAGTAAGCGTCATTGTCATTAAGATAAGTGTTTGTGTTTAAATACTTTTTGTCCAAAATATTACACATCTTTATGACCTGAATGTTTCAGCATCGTTAATCAGGTAACGCAGCTAATAGAAGCAAACCATAATGTCCGCAAACTTTTCCCAAAATATTTATAATATTCTCCTACTGCCATGATCATTATTATAAAATATAAACCTAATTATTACTTTTCTTCCACACAGTGAGATAGTCTCAGAACGCTACGAAATCCACCGCACATTCTTCTCCCGCACGACCTACTATCGTTCTATGCTGGAGAGTAAGAACAAGGTGTTCCAGAACATTGTCAAGTCAGCTGACACAGACAGGAGTGCTGACGTCACGGAGCAAGTCAGACTCATGAGGGACCTTAATGAGAGGTGAGCTTTTTGATTAAATACACGATGAGTATTCACGTTTGGGAATTGTAGACTTGTAATAGAGATGGCTATTTTAACATCATCAGCGAGTTGCCATCTTTTAAAGTCTGCCTAGCATTCTTTGAATAGTGTGGTATCTCACCGCTACAAAAAAAAAATACGTTAAAATTACATTGGAAATAAGAATCGTATAAACCGGCCAAGTGCGAGCCAGACTCGCACACGAAGGGTTCCGTACCACCGTACAATATTCAACACTACATATATGTATATAAAAAAATCGCGTTTGTTGTATGGGAGCCCCCCTTAAATATTTATTTTATTTTGTTTTTAGTATTTATTGTTATAGCGGCAACAGAAATACATAATTTGTGAAAATTTCAACTGTCTAGCTATCGCGGTTCTTGAGATACAGCCTGGTGACAGACAAACGGATGGACAGACAGCGAAGTCTTATTAATAGGGTCCCGTTTTTACCCTTTCGGTACGGAACCCTAAAAAAATGTAAAGAGCGTGTATGACAAGATGTATGAACGTAAACGAGGCAAGAGGAGTATGTAAGGATCGTAGCAGGTCGCGTTCTGTAGTTTCTGCCTAACCTAATGGGAAGAAAGCGTGAATATGTGTGTATGTAAAGAGAATTCGAAAATCTGGCATTTTTATGCCAATTTACTGTGATTTTTACCTCCTTACTACATAGATAAAATAAATGACGATATTCCTGACAACTCTTCATCGAACTACACTTTTCAACCTATAAACAAACTTGTTTAACCTAGCATTACCTCCCCAGGTTTGCTCACGTGTCATCGGAGGCCACTCGGCGCGAGGCCGACCTACAACGTCTAGTCCGTGCGTGGGAAGAGTTCGACTCCAAGAAGCGAGCCGTGGAAGAGTGGGCTTCAAGAGCTGAGGCCCTACTGGCCGATAATAGGGTCGACTCTAAGCAGGCCGTGGACTTCCACAAGAGATTCTTCCAAGGAGCCGATGAGAGGGCTGTGTCTGAGTTGGTTAGATCAGGACGGGAGCTTATTGAGGTAAGTTATAACTATAAAGATATTTTTTTAAGTGTCCTACACTACATAACAAAAAAAAAAAAAAATCTGCTAGATTTGCTACTTATACGGAGATGGTTAAACTGGCCATCAATAAACTATTAAATTTAACAAAAACGTTAGATTAACATACTTGACTTATGAAAAAACAGAAGTCTCACTTAACCAAAAAGTCGTCTGCTTTCTTTTGCAAGTCAGGGGGTGGTTAATTTGTAAATAATTGTGTATCATTATAATAAACGCAAGACCACCTGCCACCTCCCATCAAGTTATTTATTAAACTGACCCTGCTAATCATTCATACTTTTATAAAAGTTACTGAAAACCACAATCTAGTTATAATTTTACGAAGAAAATCTCAAAACAAATACTAAAACTAATTAATCTTTCCAGCTGGTCAGCGAAGAAGACCGTCCCCGAGTAGTCCAAACAGTGGAACAGCTGCAACAGCGCTGGCGCTCACTCCTGGACAAGGCACCTCCTCACCTCATGCGCCTGGAGTTCCGTCTCGACGAGGCCGTGTTCCAGCACTGCATCAAGGACATTGAGAAGGAGATCGTTTATGAGGAACAGGTAAGACTTAGGTTTGCTTTTAGAACTCGAAATCACGGTCATCAGTTTAATTTATTTAACAGTTTATGTATCTACACACTTAAACACAAGAAAGGAAAAGAAAAAAAAATATAAGAAAAAAGGTGATGCTTATTTCTAAAGATTTCTCTTCCAGCATACTTGCGGTAGGAGAATGGATAGAAACAGATGTGGACAATTATTTAATACATACAATATTCTCACAAACATACTTCTAAATAAAATAAATATCACTCAAACTCAAATATCATAAGACAAAGAGCAAATAATAATCGCAAAGGATTAAACAATTTTATAATATCCTTTAATTAGAAGGATGACTCATACACTGAATTACTTAATACTAACTCTATCATTTTATTGGCATTTATAAATGTGGTTTACACACGTCATGTCTCGCGACCTTGGTAGCGTAATTATTTATTTACAGTCACTCAGTGTGTCCTTAAGTTTATTAAAAGAAACGTGTGACCTTGACCTAATTAAAGAAAAGTTAAACAATAATACCCGACATCAAATAGTTTGTATAAACTTGACTGATTAATTAACTAAAGTTGACCTATAACTGACTGTAATTATGTATGTTTAGGTTACTTTAGTGTTATTAAACTAACTTAAGTCTAAGATGTCCTGTATTGTCTTTTACAAACTGAGTCTACGTTTGTCATCCAACTCTCCTGTCGCAGGTCTGCTGGAAGAAATTTCTAATGAATAAGCAGTATCTTTGTGCTCATCTACCTTTAAGTATTTTTCTCTATTAAGTGTTTTGTGTGTTCATAAATAAATACGAAAACAAACCAAACATAGATTAGAACCTCAAATAACCAAACCTCACCTACCTCCCCCAGGCTTACAACCAAAGTGACGACGCCGACGGCATCCTCATCCGCAACGAAGAATACTTCCGCAACCAAGGCAAGATCATGCAAGTGGAACATTGCCTCCAGAACCTGCACAAAATAGCTACCAGCTACACCCATCAGACCACAGACACAACTCTAGAAGAATCTGTACGAAAGTGCGAACAAATGTGGGAATCCACTGTCCAAAGAGTGGAACATTTCAGACAGCAGTTACAAAGGATTCCTGCGAAGTGGGATGCTTACAGGGAAAAGTTCAGGGAGATGGAACGGTGGATGGATCATGTTGATAAGACCATGGACAGCATTGTACGCGAGGTGGATTCGGCTGAGGCGTTTGAGAGGGAGAAGACTATCTTCCAGGTATGTTGAAATAAAAGTTTCGAATAATTCTGGTCGATGGAGGCTGTATAGTAAGCAAGCATTAATATAGCAAGCACATCGATACTGGAAAACGACTGTCACAAAGGGCTTTGAAGGTTGACCAAATTGACAGTAGTATTATGGATGATTATTTTAAACATTCAGAGTGATTATTTCAAACATCTATGCAACAAGATGTACGCAAGTTCAAAAAAATATGAAAGTCACGTGATCAACTTTGAACGTTAGTATCTCAGAAACGCGATGCTTTGCGGGGTTTGATCCCACAATGGTTTCTGTTTGCATTGATGTCAGTTATCGATTTACCTATATAGGTTTCATGCGTGGCCACCATATTGAAAAAAAAAACAAAATGGCAGACAGTAGGTATGCCAGGTTTCATATAAAAATCTTCAAACCCCTTTATGAGCGACAGGAAAAAAGCTGTACGAAGCCCGACTTTTTCTAAAGTTCGATTACCTAATATATTAATGGCCGCGTACTGTTCATAGTTTATCAAGATTTTAATATTTTTTGAAAATAGGATAAAATGTGAAGTAATTAATGATTTTGTACTTTTTCTAATGCTTGCTATGGAAACAAATAGTTGAGGGAACTTATGGTAAATATTCGATGTTGTGTTGTCCCACATAGAGATATCGCACAGTTGTATAGTATTTAGATTAAAAAACTTAACATGTATTAAAATGCACTTTAATTTCTAGAACATCTGCCGCGAAGCTGATAAGAAACGCGAAGACATGAAATGGCTCGTCCAAACATTAGACATGCTCACAAATCACTGCTCAGAAGGAGAGGCTCAAGAAGAACAAATCAGACTCGAAAACCTCATCGCGAGGTACAAGAACTTGATACCAACCATCGAGATCACGATGATCAAGACTGAGACCTACACACGATGCTATACATACCGCAGAGAAGTACATGAAGTCATCTGTGTACTCGAAAACGCTAAAGAACAAGCCATGATCGCACCTGAGCCTCAGTCGCTCCAGCATGTCGAACAGTTAGTTCTCGAACAACAGGCTGCTGTTCAAAAACTCGACCGCCACCGACCTTCAGTCATGTCCATGCTCCAGAGAGGCAAGGATTTAATCAAGGATGCCAACGCACCTGCTTTCGTCAGGGAAGACGTCAAGAACCTCGAAACTGGCTGGAACACCGCATACGAAACCTCCACAGACCGTCTGCACAAGCTTCGTGACACACAAAAAGTCTGGTCTAACTATGAATATCAGAAAGACGAGTTACTATCAGACCTTGACAAGTACGAGAGCTATGTTGTACACCCGGGACTTGAGCTCGGAGTCACAAACATCGGTCGTGAACTCCAAGAAACAAAGACGATTAAGACTGATATCGAAAAGGCCAAGGCTGAGAGATTGCCTCAACTACAACAGGCATACACTGAATTACGTACACTAACCGCAGACAAACCTAAACCTGTCATTGAGAAAGATCTAGAAACCATCGAACGGAAATTAGTAACAGTGCAAGATCAAGTTGACTCTAAAGTTGTGCATTTAGAAAAGTTCAACGAGGAATGGGTCAAAATTGAACACAAATTGGAACATGTTAGAGAATGGATTAAGAAGGAAAGTCCAATGTTAATACAACAGATCCGTTCAGAAAACATCACGCCTGAAGAAAGAGTAATCAAGTCTCAGTCGTTACAGAAAGTCATTGCTGAAAAGTTAGAGACTGTGCGAGGTGTTGCTGATCAAGGAACTAAATTGGCTGTGGAACACAGAGTTCAAGACGCTAACAGACTTAAAGGTGAAGTCGCTTTACTAGAGAAAATGATGGCCGACCTACAACGCTCAACAGAACACCAGACTAAGGTAGTCGAACACGATCTGGCAACCTACCAGAAATACCAGAAGGGTGTTACTGAAATCAAACCCTGGATTGAAGAAGCTGAACTCAAGTTAGGTACCGTGCCCAAACCCACAACTCTGCCTGAAGCACAGCAACTACAACAGCAATCCAGAGCGTTGATCACCGATTGTGAGAAACAGCTAATGAATTTACAAATCCTATCGAGTGTCAGTCATCAACTGTCAGGAAAGACCAGTGCCCCTGATGAAGTGGACGCCATTCACTCCAGATGGGCCGTGATCCACGACTTGGCTGACCAATGGAACAACAAACTGGACAAAATGGTCAATAACTGGGAGAACTTTGAACGTGAAGCCGAGAAACTCGAATCTTGGATTGAAAATGGCGAAAAGTTGTTAAGCAGCAGAAATGTTTCCATCGATTCGCCTCAAGTTGAAAAACTGGATAGGGAATTAAACAAACTAAAATCCTTCGGAAACGAAATTTCCCAACAGCAAGCCAAAATCATCAGTTTATCACAGACATGTGACAATATCTGCCATAACATACAACCCGAAGGCGCTACCTTACTCAAGAACAAGGTATCAGATATCAAACAACGCACAAACGATTTGGCTGAGACAGTGAGGTCCAGAGTCAACGAACTTTCTGACAAAATCATCGTCAGACAAGAGTTTATGACAAAACTGCATAACTTCGACAACTGGATCACAGATTTCAGAAGGAAGACTGAGAGTTATGACCAGATTGGTGCCGACAAAGTGGAACCTACGTTACAGTCGATGCATGTACTTTTGCAAGAGCATGCTGCTAAAGCACCTGAATTCACTGACATTTATAATGAAATCAAGAACATGACACTTGCTTCACATCCAGACGAATCACGGTCGTTAAGCGAAACGTACTCAAACATTGCGGAACACTACCAGATCATTGAAAACAACATTCAACAAAACAAAGGAATCTTACAGAAATGGTCTGACCTACTCAACTGGTACGACGAATCTAAGCAACAACTCAACCACATACAGTACCAAATTGACGGTCCCAAACTTACTCCCGAAAGCTATGAAATTCTAAGACAAGAATTGGTTAATGTCATTACCAAGATACCTGAATGGAAGAGCAATGTGGCTCTATTAGATGGACCTTCAAAGGTCAAAGTTACTGACCAGAACACCGGCAGAATCATGTCTCCTACTAGCATAGTGAAAGAGATTGAGACGAAGGCAGAAGCTTTACTGAACCAAGTAACGAACAAGAGAGATTTAGTACAGAAAGTCGGTGCTAGATGGGACAAGTTCAACGTTCAACACAATGCTTTAGGAGAAGTTTTACATAACGTACAAACCGTGCTCAATGAAATGGCTCAAAAACCTGTACCTTTGACTGAAGCCACCATTCAAGATATGACGGAACAATTAGACAAATTGGACGCTGAAATGAAAGAAAAACAGTCTATTCGCAAGGAACTGAGAGAAGAAGGTCTTCACCTAATGAGAGAAGATCAACCCAACATGGGCACGATCCAAAATGCCTTATCCACTGCTGACAACAACTGGGACCAAATCGTGAATGCCGTGCGAGACACTAAGAACAAGTATATCTTACTGTCATCAACACTTCACGAACTGAAGAACTTTACAATTGCTTTTGACAGAGAAATGAGCAGAGCCGAGCAACTGTACACTGATTGCAAAGACGCTCCTAACGATTATGTGCAAACTGGACAAGCTTTAGAAAAGGCAAAGAAGTCTTATGAAATTCTGAAAAGATCTAAGGGTCTATTAGACCAGATGGATGTTATTAAGCAATCTGTACTCAAACAGGCGTCGACATTAGGAGGATTTGACACCAGCCCACTAGAAGAAGCATTCTTAACATCTCAAACACACTGGGAGAAAGTGAACGACGCTGTCATCAAGAGAATACAGGACTTAGAATCTCAACTGATTGTCTGGAGACAGATTGATGACACAAAGAATCAAGTCATCACTTGGTTGAGCGAAACTGGTCAAAACTTGGCCAATGCTTGTGACAATCTAGAAATCAGATTCGGACAAAGCCATCTTACGAAATACAAGGAGGAATTGCCCATATACACTGGTCTTAAGAACAGTATCAAGGCTAAATGCGAACAGATAACTAATTTGAATAAGAGCATACCAGTTGGTCAAGTTTCATCAATCATTGATTACTTAGACAACGAGTTTGCCGCTCTTCAGTCACTTGCTGATAACTTAGAAAGCGCAGTATCTTCATTAGGAACCAAGGAAACTAAATTGAAGGACCAAATCAAACGCCTTTCGGATAAAGTTAGCAAAATCCGTGATGATATTATCAAGTGCGACGATATGACAGGCGATAATGCTAAGATTCTTGATCGTCTGAAGAAATGCCAGGCATGCAAAGCTGAACTCCAGAACTTGAGTGATGAAATTGATAACTTGTCACAGAATGTATCCGAGATGAACGATAACTACCCAGGTTTCTACGAATCATTAGTGCCTAAAGAACTTAGCACTCTACAAAAGAGATTCGAAAGCGTTTTGGTACATGCCAATAAAACCGAAATCACTCTGCTTACGTTCTTGCAAAAACTGTTTACCGACAAGTTAGCAATGTTCAACAGAAACCTGAAGATCTTAGACGACAAAACTAGATGGTGCGTGCCTGATGTCACAAGTGATAAATACAACTTGGAAGTTAAAAGCGCGGCGCTCACTGATGTAGAAAATGGTATTGCTGACTGTAAAAACAAGGTCTCAGAGTTGCAAGAAGCTCGCGATATTCTCAAAGTGGTCGCTGAGCCTGCATGTGCTCAAGAAGCAGCCCAACAAACGGAAAAAGCTCAGAAGAACTTAGAAGTCCTTAACGCTAACTATGAAGAAATCAAAAATAGGCTAAAAGAAAACATTGACGCTTGGCAAGAATACGAAGTATTGTTAGAAAACGTATCAGAGTGGCTGAAAGAAAAAGAAAACAAAGTCAGACTAGAAGCCGCTAACCTACTCAACCTGGACGAAATTGATGCTAAGATTGCTGAAGTTGAGCACCTCGATCAAGAAATTAAAGGGTATGGTGGCGAGGTTGCCAAGCTTACGGAAATTGGAGAAAAAATCTTATCCCGCAATCCAGACTCGCGTGTTTTACAACATATCAATCATTTGGTCTCCAGATATCAGACCGTAAGCAAGTTCATGGAGAGCCATCTTAACAGACTCAAGGAGTTGAAAGACAATAAATCTAAGTATGACAAATCTATCGGCGAATTCAAGAACTGGCTTCAAGATGCCAACGGTAAGATTAAGGATTTGGCTATGATGAGCAAGCACGCTAAACCATCAGCAGCTGATCTAGCACAAGTAAAGAAACTGAACGAAAACAAAGATGTTGGTCAGAAACTCCTTAACAACGCCATTGGATCAGGTGAAGCCCTATTCAGTGGCATCACGCCTGAATGCCGTGAGCAAGTCAGGAATGAGCTCAGAGCTCTCAGAGACTACTTCGAAGATTCCGTTGATTCACTCAACAATGTGATTAAAGACATCGAAACGACAATCAACAAGAGATCGTCCTTCGACGACACTTTCAACCAAGTTCAAAAATGGATTGGCGACAAAGAAAAAGAACTTGGTGATTTCAAGCTTTGCCCCACATTGCCTGAAAAGAAGGCTCAGCTTCATGCTAACAAGATCTTACACCAAGAAGTTGAATTACATCAATCAATGCTCTCACAATTAACTGAGAAGATCAAGCTGATGCCAGACGAGGAGGCCGAAAAGAGTCTTTCTAAAACTATTGACAGATATAAGAATATGACTAAAGAACTTGAAAAGAGAATCGCTACAAGCGAATCTCACGTCGCCGATCATGAGAAATACGTCAACATGTTTGAAGACGTTCGCGACCGTCTTAATCACATTGTTGCTGAGAACAGCATGCTGAACTACGGATCTGTCACTCAGAAAGATGACGTAGATGCCAAGATTGCTGCAATTGAAAAAGTAACAATAAAGGCTAAAGACATCCAGAATAACCTGGCTGGTCTTAAGTCACAGTTGGAAACCGTTATAGAAACAACAAGCCCTAACGGACACCCAGTGCTCATCAGCGAGTACGAACAGCTCAAGGTAACATGGGACCAATTAGCAACACAATGCAAAGAACAAGACAAGAAACTTAAAGATACTCTTAAGCAATGGACCGAAAGCCAGAAGACTTTGGATGAGCTCGAAGAATGGTTGAAGATCAAAGAAAACCAGGTCAGAGACCAAAGCCTTAAAAGTAATCTGGAGGCTAAGATTGCTCACCTACAAAAAGTCAAGGAAATTCAGAGCGAACTTGCTTCAAGAAGCGCTGATTTTGCTGCATTGACCGACACCAAACAGAATGTAGCCACTGAATCTGAGCTAACAAATAAGACATCTAAGTTGGCAACGAGATACCACACACTGAATAATCTCGTGAACGAAATCATTTCTAAGTACGAAGTGTTCGTATCAGAACACCAGACATTCGAAAATGAATACAACAACATGGAGAACTGGCTCATGGGAATGCTCGGTGAGCTCGGAGATCTCAACGAAATCGTCGGAGACTATGCTGTCTTACAAGAAAAGCAAAACAAAGCTAAAGAACTGTACGAGACCAGGAACAAGAAAACACCTGCCTTTGAAGAGTTCTTAAGTTTGGGTGAAAAACTGTACACACATACTAGTCCAGACGGCAGAGAAATGATTCGTCAAAAGATCCGCAAAATCAGGACCTTATGGGATAGCTTCGGAGACAGCTTCCAAGAAACGGTTAACAAATTAGATCAATGTCTTCTACAGTTCTCAGACTTTAGCCTTGCTCAAGAGCAACTCACAAAATGGCTCAAGGATGTCGAAAGGGCGATGCAGCGACATACCGAGCTCAAGGCTTCTCTAGAAGAGAAGAAGGCTCAGTTACAGAACCACAAGATCATGCACCAAGAAATCATGACTCATCAACAATTAGTTGAATCTGTTTGTGATAAAGCCCAACAGCTAGTCGACCAGACACATGATGCTTCTTTGAATGTCTACCTGCAATCTATCAAGCAGTTGTTCCAAAACATTGTAACAAAGTCTCAGAATCTCCAAGACAATTTGGAGGACTGTGTGAAGAGACACGAAGATCTTGTACGTCTCATTCAACAGTACAAAGAATGGCTCGGTTCACAGTCTGAGAAACTTCTCGATATTGAAAATGCAACCGGTGAGAAACCAGAAATCATCAGAAAACTACAATCGGCCATCGCATTAAAGGACATTGAAAAAGTTGGTTCTACCAAGTTGGATGAAATCAGAGCAGTCTTCACGAATGTTAACAAGAGTACTTCCGAAGCTGGTAACACCGCTATCAAAGCTGAAATCGACAACTTACATGACCAACTGCGTAATGCTGTTGAAAACATCACCACCTCAGAACAAAAACTCAAGCATACATTGGAGATTTGGAACAAATTCGATTCTTCTATAGAATCTATTACTGAATGGCTAAAAGACATGGAATCAAAATGCCGCGACCAAAGCCTTTGCTCTACTCTCAAAGACAAAGAAGCTCAGTTGCAACGGTATGTTGATCTGCGTAATAACATCAACGCTAAAGAAAAGGAAATTGATGCTTTCGTCGATGAATCTCACAGTCTGATCCAACTTAGTGGAACAGAACGACTTAAGCCTCTGGTTACTCAAGTAAGCAGCCGTTATCAACAGCTGCATGTCATTTCCAAGGAAATTGTCAACCACTGGTCTGAGCTTGTCGCTGATCACAGGAAATATGTTCAGCTGCGTAGTGAATTCGATGCTTGGCTGAAACCATTAGAAGAACAACTTTCACAGATGGTAACTAAAGAAGACAAACTGAGCATCGAAAGCAAGGGCAACAAACTCCAAGTGTTCTTAATGGAGAGAGAAAATGGTGAACACAAGATTGGAATACTAACCACTGCTGGTGATAAAGTATTACCAGAGACAGCTGCGAATGGCAGAGAAAACATTCGCGCGGAAACAAGAGCCCTTAGAGAGAGATGGGACAAACTCAACGACACCATCCTCCAACAACAGAAAGAATTCGAATCTCAGACACTGCAATGGTCAAGCTACCAAGACGTTTTGCAACAGACATTGTCTTGGTTAGACGAGAAAGAGAAAATAGTTGACGGCGAAGAAAAAGCTGTACTGAACTCAGCACAAGAGATCAAATCCAAGTTACTGAAGAACAAGACACTGTTACAAGAAATATACTCACACAAAAGAGTTATAGAAACAGTCACTGAAAAAGCCAAGAGTGTATCTGCTACTCTTCACTCAGGAAAGGGAGAGAGCGATGAAATGACCGCCATAATCAAATCAGTGTGGGACAGATATAATGCTTTGACAAACAGGCTGACAGGAATCATTGACAAACATGAAAACACGTTTGATATCTACCAACAATTCGCTGATCAACAAAAGTCACTGCAGGATTACCAAAAGCATCTTTGGGACCGCTTACATCTGCTATCAGATTTCAGCGGTAACAAAGCTGCTTTACAAAGCAAATTGGCTAAGATCCAGGAACTCTTAGATGCAATCCCAACTGGAAACAACAAATTGAAGATGCTATCTGACTTAATAGAGAAGAACAATGCAAGACTTTCACCTAGAGGCAGAGATGGTATGTCTCGAGAGTTGAGTCTTCTCCGTGCCGATTTGGAGAAGTTTACCGCAACTGTTCACGATGTCAAACGTGGTATTGAAGACAAGATTCAGCAATGGATCGAGTTTGACAGTGCCAACGACCGCCTCCAACACTGGTTGAGTGACACCGAGATGAGTTTGAAGACCTACACACCCAAAGCAACACTGGAAGAGAAGGTGGATCAACTGAATAAATATCAGGTAAGAATTTTTGTTAATTAGCTTGTTTTACTCAACTTTACTTTATACCCTTTATTTAAATGATGAATTTTGAAACAGGATTTATGTAAAGCGATTGATAATCACGACAATGATTTGAGCGCAGTCATTACTTTGGGCGAAGCCTTGGACCAAGTAAGAGTTGATGAAAGAAAAATCTTTTGTCGTCAGCACCGTAGGATATAGCCTAATTTTCAGTAGAACTCTAATTTCACGAACGTAATATTTATAGAAATCTAACCACAAAATTATATTTATACTTACATACTCGTATGTTGTGTATGAATCAAATACTTCAAGTTTTGACTATTTAATTTATATTTTTATACTAATATAGAAGCATTGGTGATTGGTACTTCTAATGCTGACAAAAGTTTATTTAAAAAAGTCTAACTATCTCGATGATGGTACTAATGGTAGTTGTCGTAGTTCAGTTTAAAAGTAATCCTCCTTTAATATTTCTACATCAAAATAACTGGGTTTAATTTTCAGGCTATCTTGGCTAACCTGAAGAAGACGGAGAATGACGTCGACAAACTAAGTGATGAGTTCAGTGATCTTATTGAGAACTGTAACGATACTAGGATCACAATGAACTTGCAGCAGATGACGTCACGATTCCAATCGGTACAGTCAACTGCGAAGGAGCTTGTTAAAAAGTGTGAACAAGCCGTCAGTGACCACAACGCCTACCAAGAGAAGTATAACCAATGCACTGATTGGTTGAAGGCGGCGCAACTTAAGTTTGATGAATGCAACGAAAACTTGTCTAACACTCCTGAAGGCATTAGTGCTAAGCGCGAAAGTCTCAACGACCTGCTTAGTCAAAGACGCAACGCTACACTCCTTGTCAATAACACCTTTGAATTGGGAGAAAAACTGTATCCTTCCACATCTCCCGAAGGCAAGGAAATTGTTGAACAACAGCTCCATGAAATCCAACAAGCTATTGACAACCTCTACGACAATATCACTAAAGCGGAGAGAGACCTTGACTCAGAACTTAACAAATGGTCCTCGTTTGAAGACAACCTTAAGACCGTACAGTCGTGGTTAACGTCTGCTGAAAAGACTCTTCCTAAGGAGATTGAATTAAAGGCAACATTAGATGAGAAACGCAATCAACTGAATGTCTACAGGACTTTCTTACAAGACGCTATCACTCACCAACAGGACATTGCCGATTTAGAATCTCGTGCTCAAACTCTACCTGATGATAGCAAAGATATTGCTAAGGAAATCAACCAACTCAAGCAAAGGCACGAAACTATTTTGGCAAGAGCGAAATCTTTCGTCGAGCAATACGAAGCTATTGTCAACAACCACCAGCAATACACTAAAGCTGTTAAGGAATTGGAAGAATGGGTTGAAGCTACACACAACACGGCCCAACTCTGGGGTGATGTTAATCTTGAACGCGTAGCACTGAGTAGCAACTGTGAGAAACTCAAATCTCTACAGCTCAACTTATCCGAAGAAAAGAACCGTATCGACAAAATACGTTCTCTAGGTGAGAAGGTTCTACCAGGTACCATAAGCACTGGACAAGCAAATATCAGAAACCAGATCGATGCGTCTCACCAAGAATGGGAAGGCCTTGTATCGTTCATCAATAAGACCATCGAGGCAATGGAAAACAAGATCCAACAATGGAATGAGTACGAGAACATGAAAGATCAATGCTTGGCTTGGATCAGGAATACTGACAACCAAATCCATGCTGTAGACTTGAAAGCATCTTTGCCTGAGAAGCAAGAACAGTTCAAGAAATTCCAGGAATTGCAAGGTGAAGTGCGTGCTAAAGAGCTTGAAATTGACAACATTACCGAGAAAGCGCAGCACTTACACACTGGTGTTTTCGGACCACGTGCTTCACAGATTTCAGATCTGTCTGTCAAATACCAAACTCTATCACAAAAGGTTAAGGATCTGACCAACAGATGGCAACAATACGTTAAGACTCATCAAGAATTCGCCAGTAATGTCACTGAATGCTCGCAATGGATAGAAGAGCTCAGAGACAAACTGGACTTCTGTGCCGACTTGAGCTCTTGCTCGCAAGATGACCTAGAAACCAAATTAGTACTAATTCAAAACTTGTTACTAACAAAGGATGAAGGTTTTACTAAGGTACAATCACTCGTTGAGTTAGCCCAAAACGTTATGGCTAATACTGCGCCAGCAGGTCATGAAGCTATCAACAATTCATTGGTTGCCTTACAAGAACAGTGGTCAGCACTATTGTCCAGAATGATTGAAACTAAGAACATGCTGGATGACTCAGTCACCAAATGGGCTGGGTTCCTCGAACAGATACAACTCATTGAGAAGAGCAACACTTATCTCGAGAACATGTTAGCTGAACTATCGCCTTATGAGGCATCTATGACAGACAAGAGGGCACAGCTTGAGAAACTCAAGGAAGTAGAAGAGAAAGCCCGTTGTGACCGTCTAGACGTAGATACGCTGAAGGCTAAAGCAGCTGAAATGATCGCGAGTGGCCAGCAAAACCAGGCCGCGTCTAAGGCTCAAGGGACTTTGAGCAAATTCGACAACCTGTACGACAAGATTAAGAAACTGCTTGCCGACCGCGAGGAACAGTACAAAGACCACAGACTATACAAGGAAGCTCATGATGAACTTATCCAGTGGCTGGGTAGAGCTCGTGAAAAGGTGCCTTCACTGAAATCCAAACCGTTGAGCGATAAATTGGCGATTGAAAATTCTGTAGCACCTCTTGATGCCTTGATCAACAAACAGGCTCAAGGAGAGCTATTACTAGAACATCTGCAACACACTGGTGAGGTCGTTCTGGCTAGTACATCGCCTGAAGGCCAGACAGTCATCAAGAATGAAATGAAGGCATTGAAGGAAAGCTTCGATGATCTCTTCAATGAAATCAAACAACAGAAGAGCCAGCTAGAAGAAACAGTCAGCCAATGGCGAGAATACAAAGATGAGTACGAGAGATTATCTGATTGGTTACAACAGAAGGAAATTCTCATCAAGAATCAAAAACTAGCCCTACTCGGAACTGCTAAAGAAAAGGGTGCTCAAGTTAATGAAGTCAAGGAAATAGTCGACCAGCTGAACAAGGGAAAAGCTGACATTGAGAAATTCAACGCTTCAGCTGCTGGTCTTTTAGCTTCACACTTGGACACCTATGTCAACAACCAGTTACGTCACCTGAACTCGAGGTATCAAGTATTAGTGAACATGGCTAATGATGTACTCAAGAAGGTTGAAACCAACTACGAACAACATCAGACCTATGATGACAATTACGCAAAGACTAAGAAATGGATCGATGACGCTTGGGAGATCACTCGCAGTGGCAGTGATACTGGCAGCAATAGCAGCAAGGAAGCCCTGCAGAAACGTCTCGAACAGATCGAGGACTTGCTCAAACGTCGCGAAGAAGGCCAGAACCTGGTCCATGCAACAGTCAACAGCGGAGAGAAAGTCCTCAGAAACACAAGGTCTGATGGCAAAGACAAGATTAATACCGAACTCAAAGAACTGCAAAACGAGTGGGACCGTCTTGTCAAGAAGATGAGTACCGCCAAGGTCCATCTGGAAACAGCTTTGCTCCAATGGGCCGACTACAGCTCAAGCTATTCACAACTGCAACAATGGATATCCGACAGAGAAGCAAAACTCCAAGAAGTGTGTGAACAAAAGGTCGCCAAGTCTAAGAAGGGCCAAGACCGCCTTGCTGGTCTCACGGCCGGTCTTAGCTTAGGCGAGAGGAAAGCCACACTCCGTCAAACAAACAATATTGTGCAAGATATCGTTTCGTTTGAACCCATGATTCAGTCTGTAACTTCTAAGGCTTCAGAACTTATGCAACAGGCTCCGGCGTCTGAGATCACCAGCAAATACGAGACTCTTTCAAAACAAGCCAAAGATTTGTATGAGAAACAGAGAGAGACCGTGGAACAACACCAAGCGTTCATTGATGCTGGCTCAGACTTCGTCCAATGGATTAGGGCTGCTAGAGAGAGATTAGGAAAGTGTTCTGATGCAACCGGGGATAAGGAATCGTTGAGTAGTAAGATATCTCAACTCAAAGTGTTGGAAAGCGAACTGCCTGAGGGTCAAGCTAAGCTGCAGAAAGCTCTGGAACAGGGCGAGATATCCTGCGGCTTGGCTGACCATGAAGATAGAGAGGATATTGAGGAAGAAGTAGCTCTTATGCAAGAAGAGTACGATACCTATGTGTAAGTATTCTGTTTTTTTTATGGTTATTTGAAACTTAGTAGAGGCATATGCCAATTTTGATTCTCGAGATGATGAGAGGCTTATTAAGTTCAGCAGCAGACAGTCACAGAGCATGTTGATTATATAAGATTTAAAAAAAGAAAAGAACTAACCACTCAACCGTCCGGCTCACGCGACCGTCTTTTTTTTTTGGATACTAATAGTATCCTTTAGACGGTGGTTCTTATTAGAATTTTTAAAATACTAATACAAATACGAAACCACAAATGCTAAATATAGGGCTCTTTTAGGTTTACTTCTATAGTTTTATCTACATAATGTTTCTTTTCCATTGAACAGTGAACAGCTGAACAACACCAAGGCTCTGATCGAGGGAGGTATCGTAAAGTGGACAGAATACGAAGAGCAATACAAGGAAGCCTTAGACTGGTTGTCAAAGACTGAGAAATTAGTGCAATCCTTCAACAAACTGCAGAATAACTTGGAACAGAAGAAGGTGGTTCTTGAGGAGTTCCAGGTAAGAATTGAACTTCTGTTTTATTTTTTCACATTTAGGCCTTACTCGTATATGCATAATTACCACCAACCCGTACTGGGGCCACAGGCCCACTGCCGGGACACAGGCCTCCTCTCTGTGATAGGGGAGTGCCCTCTCACAGAGAGGAGGCACGTATCCCAGCAGTGGGAACATTATGGGCTGATTTATGATATATGAATAATTCTTTCACTTACATAATTAGCGCTAAACATAATTCTATTTCAGCCAATGTCGTTTGATCAGCATAACATTACACTTAAATATGTTAAGGCCCATTGTATTTCGACCGTACGTTGACCTGATCAAAACTGATAATGTACCGAAAATTCTGTTTATACATCGATATATATGTATTTTGACAAGGTTTGCGCCCAGCTTTTTGTCAGCCGTTGTGCAAGCCAGCTAAAGAATATAGTGACTATTAAAAAAGTATCTATAACATAGCTGTAAGATTGACATAACATGGTATTTTCAAACATGTTCTCGGATCCTAAACCTAGGTATTTCTTCCAGGGACACCTCCAAATGCTATTCGATTGGCAAGCGGAGCTGGACAAGCTGAACGTCCGCGCACAGACCCTGCTGGAGACCTGCGCAGACACCAGGATATCCAACGGCATCACACAGCTGACCACCAAGTATAACGCGCTGCTGTCACTTGCCAAGGAGGTTATGAAGAGGCTTGAACTCCATTATCAAGTAAGATACGGTTCCTTTTATACCTCATCAATGATCCACGAAGCAAGAAAAAAAGGGTTGTTTCACAGTTTCCTGATATATTATACGACATCTTAATATTGTCCGATTGTTGTATTTCTAGACACTATTAGACTTATGATTTCAAAACTGCTACAGCATTTGTTTGACACCAAAAAAGAACACACATACAAAAAAAAAATAATACAAATTCAAAATAATTTATAATTTTTTTTTAACAGTATAATTCTACACATGAAAAATGGTGTTTCACAATTCAGCTCCCTTTTCTATTCAGAAATACACATTGGTTTTCGCGGCTTTTCTTACAAATTGCGCCTTTTACAGGAACACCAGCAACACAACGCTCTGTACGGCGAATGCCAGGACTGGCTCGACAGGACCCGAGAGAAGCTCAACCAATGTGCTGAGATACCCAACAACCTGGCTGAAGTGAATAGCAAACTTAACACCGTGAAACTGCTGCGTCAATCTTTGGAGCAAGGACAGAACAAACTGAGGTATGTTCCCTACAGTGACTGTCTTTCCTTTCCACCCTGTATGTACAGAGCCATTTGTAATTAATTGGCGAAACTTTAAAGACGTGATGGGTAATCACCATCTGTAGCGATTAAAATAAAAAGTGGCACTCCGGGAGTGCCGACAGAAGTGAAAACTTGAACAATTACTTGTGTAGTTTTTTAATCGTCAAATAAACAAAACACAAACAGAATACTTTGCCATCACTCACTGACATATCGGAAATACATTAAAACCGAGTACATCCCGAGGACAGCCGAACACATCCGAATCGGTGTCGGTTACGGTAACAGTGGCGCCAATTCAATGGTTTTTTCCCATCTCAAAAAATGCCCAACGCGTCTAAAGAAGTTTTCGCTTCAATAATTTCAAGTAACTAGGTGCCTGAGATATCTACGGGGGAATGTAATTAATACTAAGAGTTATGTTTTTAATACTTATTTGTTTTTTTTTTGTTCTTGCACACGTTTTACATACCGATTCATTAGTTTGTGAAGTTTCGCTAGTTATTTAAAAAAGGCCTTGTAAACAGGTATACACAATAAATAGCAATGGGCGCTTTGCGCGGATGTGACATATTTGTGACCCAACTGTTTTCGATAATTACGTTAATATTTGTATTTTCATTCGTTCTAGGTACCTTCTGGAACTTAAAGAGAAGGTAATAATGAACACAGAACAGACCGGAGCAGCCAAGATACAGGAGGACACTGATAACTTGAAGCAAGAGTTTGATAAGCTGATAGCAGACCTGCAGGACGTCAGGAATAAACTGACTAGCAGAGCGTCACAGTTTGATGATATTTCTAAGGTGAGAACACGGTTTTATGAAAAGAAAACGTTTGAAAGTAACTTATTGATGTTCATCTTTTTTTCCCTGCAATGAATCAAAAGCTAAATCATTCACAGCCCAATTTAATTGAAAGTATGGTTAGAAGTGGCTGTGGCTATGACTGAGTCAACGGCTTATGTCGCAGGATCGATTTCCACAATAAAAACATAACTCGCGAAATGTGAGAGTACTATAGGTACACCTCTGCCTAATCATTGGGGATTACAGGCGTGATGTTATTTTATGTGAGCAGTGGTAGCCCAGTGGTTACGGCCGTGACTTAAAGAGTTGTGGGTAGTAGGTTCGAACCCAGACAGGCGCTTTACTTTGTGTAAATTATTTCTTATCACCACTGTTCTCAAACCGGTGAAGGAAAACATCGTGACGAAACCGGCATGTCTTCCAACATTTCGAAGACATATGACATCTACCAACCCGCACTGTGCCCGCGTTGTGGAATATCGCCCACTCCCACTCGAAGAGAGTAGGCCTGTGTCCCTGCAGTGGGAACATTATAGGCCGATTATGTGTTATGTTACTCACAAATCCAATAATTTCCAGATCCACAAACTCCTAGTAGAATGGCTGGACGACATCGACCAGAAGATCCAATCAGACGACTCCCTCCTCCAAGACTTATCAGAGAAGAAGGCCAAGCTGGAGAAGTTCAAGACATTTAACCGAGACATTGACTCTCACAGCGATTTGGTCAAGAGACTGAATGAGAAACTTATAGAGGATGCCTCTCTTAAGTCTAAGGGTATTGAGGATACGTTGAAGAGGTACGATGATATCAGGAAGACTGTTAATGAGATGATTGCGGTGAGTGATTTTAATCTATTTTATTACTAAAGTAGGTCATCATTTGCCTAGCCTTTTACCAACTATGTTGGGGTCGGCTTCCAGTCTAACCGGATGCAGCTGAATACCAGTATTTTACATGGAGCGACTGCCTATCTGACCTCCACAACCCAGTTACTGGGTAATACGATACCCCTTGGTAAGACTGGGTATTAGACTTTCGGGCTTCTGACTACCCGTAACGACTGTCAAAAGATCCACGAATGACAGCCGGGACCAACGACTTAACGTGCTTAACGTATTGCTAAAGAAGGTATCTACGAGTATTAAAAATGACTTTAATAATCTGAACTCCTTATCATTGACACTAGCCAATACAATTAGATAACTAAGTGCAATTCGGTGCCCCCCAAGAGCCTTTAGCACTGTTTAAATTTGTTAAATATTAACGAATGACGTCATTGGTGACATATGTCTATTTGACTTGGTCAAAATCTTTTTTCTTGGCCTTTAACTTAGAAAATCGAGATAAGTCTACTGCAACTAAAACAGGAATTTGGTTATTTTGGCGATAAAGAAATACTTATATATGTTTTTTTAAGAAACTGATGCCTTTTTATTGATATTTTGAACATGAATTTATCATTGTCTATTCTAAATAACATTTTTTTCCACAGAAACTGGAAGACTACGTGAACTCCCACATTCAATACAAAGAATCTTACGACAACTTCTACGACTGGATCAGAAACTGCAAGATCGAGATCCAACAGTGCTCCGACTCCCACGGAGAAAAGGATTCCGTACAAAATAAACTACAAAAGGTCAACAAAATCATCGAATCTTTACCTAAAGGCGAGGCACTACTCAAGAAGGCCATAAGCCTTAGTAACGCAGTGTTAGAAACTACAGGCAATGAGGGTAAAGATAACATCAACCAGGAGATCAAACAGCTGAAGATCGAATGGGAGAATCTCCAACAGATTTGTAAAGATACGAAGAAATTGCTGGAGAAGTGTTTGTCGGCCTGGTCCGATTACCTGGAAACGTCGGAAAAGATGAGCAAGTGGGTGAAAGAGTTCGATAATAAGCTGAAGACTGTGCAGAAGGTGGACAAGATCACGCCTGAGCATCTTGATAAGTGTCGCGTGAGTATTTTATCTAGTTACTTTCTGTTGTCAGGTTTCAGGTACAGATAGGTACAAAGACTTTTTCTTTAAAAGTTAGAAACTTACTTAATCCTGGATTCTTGTGTTCAAAAGTATAAGTACCTGAATTAATTTGAGGCATCGATTTACAAAAAGAGACTGCTGCATATCTGACTGACAGACATGTACGATGCTTTAAAAAACTGAACAAAACTCGTGCCAAATTATGGGCCGGATCTCTTTAGTTAAAATCTTTGGTTAAAATATACTTAATAATTATTTTTCTAAAATCAATAGAATATTTTTTTTAAGCTATTGCATAGCTTTTATCTTGGGCTTTGAGCGCGGCGACCGAATGAAGAAATTCCGTAACGAAAATAAACCTAAGCATCGTCTAACGTCGTATCAGTTCGGCAGACTTCGGCACGGTGTTTGTGTGCGTTGCTATGCAATAGCTTTACCGCGGCAGTCCCCGAGTGCCACACGTATTTTTTTATCATTACTTATGGTTACTTATGTATGAGTGAGTGAATTAGGTATACTAAGATTTGTGTCATTTTACAGGAACTTCTGTCCGAGGCATTAGGACACAAACACGTCCTAGAAGAGCTGAACGACAGATGCGAGAACCTGATGGAACAGAGCGCTTGCGCCTGGGTTCGCGACAAGACAGTCAACCTGCAAACTGAATACACAACCTTACTCACCAAGATTCAAGGTCTAGTTTCAAATGGCGAGAAGAACTTGTCTGACCACACTGAGTTTATCAAAGCTAAGGAAGATCTCCAAAAATGGTTAGAAACAGCTCATGGTACTGTTCAAGATTCTATCGGAGTTGGTGATATTGATACAACTAAAGATAAACTAGAGACAGTTAAACTTGTAAGCAACCGAATGACTGAGGGACATCACTTGTTAGTTGTCTTACAAGAAGCTTTCAAGAAGGCTCTGAACAACACACCACCTGAAGAACAAGACGGTCTTCGCAACGATGTGAAGGTCTTACAAGAAAGCTGGGACCAACTGAAAATAGACCTTAACTCTATCACAGCACAGCTTAAAGCAGCTATTGGCAAATGGGAGGACTTCGAAGAATCCAAAAAGAAGATGGATCAATGGATTAAGGATACTGAACAAAACTTGGACAAGGTACCTCCTACTGGCGGAGAATTAGGAGAAATGAAGACTCTGCTAGAGAAATACAAGCATATTGAAGATGAAATTGATAATAAGAAACCAGAATTAGACCGACTTAAGAGCGAAGCTGCTGAATTAAGCTCCTGGGCAAAGAAACCAGCCATCAAGGAATCTGTAACAGAAATCGAAAAGAAATGCCAAGCCCTACGCGCTAAATGCGCCGCTAAGAAAGCTGACCTCGAATCCGAGATCAAAGATTACAACAACTATCATCAATCTTTACAAGACACTGAGAAATGGCTGCTTCAAATCTCCTTCCAATTAATGGCACATAATTCCTTATACATCGCTAATAGGGAGCAGACTGAAGAACAGCTAGCACAACATGCAGTCTTACTCGACGATATTCAAAAATACAGGTCAACCTTAGACGAACTAGAAGGCAAAGGACAAGCTCAAATCGAACGCTACGAAAAAACAACGCCATCTATTCGCGAAACTGTAGGAAAACAGTTGAAGAATGTCAATGACAGTCATAAGAGTCTGTTAGCAACTGCACTACAGATCGAAAGGCGTTTGAGAGAAGGTTTGGCCAAGTTCAAGGAGTATGAAGATACGCTGGAGAGTATTTTGAATAACTTGGATGAGATGGAGCCTGCGATTACTGAGCTCGATGTGCCGGTTGATGGATTGTCGCATGGACGTGAATTGCTGGATAAGGCTAGGGTGAGTACTACGTCATATATTTTTAAGTAGTCATTTGTGAGAAATTCTGTAAATTAGGAGCGTTGCTGAAGATGTTATGGTGAAATTATAAGCACTATTTGTATTAACTTGGTCGTATCCTAAGCTATCGTAAACAAGGGATATCAGATGGCCTGCATAAAAAGTAAAACGAATACAAAAGCATAGACTATTACTTACATACATCACAAACAAATTTTGTTATTGTTTGAAGATATGCGAACAGGTGTGGCAGATTGAGTAATGAATTAATGATTACACAGGTGTTGAAATAGTTATGCATTCTTCAGACATAATCATCTTCATTTACATAAATAATTATGTAAGTAATAATAATTGGCGATCGATCAACATTTTCTATATCATCCTATAATATCTTAGATTAACTAAGACAGTATTCACCAGTGGCGAAGGGTGAATTTATGACAGAGGTAGGCCCGAGCAAACAAAAATTGCCAAAAGAAAATTTATATGATGAATTGACTATAGAGTGGTTATGTTCTGAATTTTAGAAGGGAAGCCGGTGGGAATCGAGTTGTATGGTACCTTCGCCACTGGTATTCACAAACATCGTACTAACTAAAAAGCCACAAATATTTTTTTAAACTACCCTATCCTGCCTAGCATTTCACTTGGTTGGTAAGGATACATAAGTATTATACCCGTTCTGTTCTTTAGCAGCGGATCGCAAAAAGCCTATGAAAGTAATAATAAATATGCCCCCACAGGGCCTGCACAACCGCCTGCAGACGGAGAAGGGTCGTCTGTCGGCGGCGGTGGCGGCGTGCTCGGCGGCGGCGGCCTCGGTGTCGCGGCCGTCGTCCCCCGCGGACAGCGCGCCGCTGCCCATCCCGCCGCGCGAGCTGCACGTGCGCGCGCGCCTCGAGGACCTCATCGACCAGGTACTGCAGGCTTCTACTCATATACTCGCTTCGGAAGTCTTGACGTCGTTTTGATGTGGATTGATTAATGAAGGTTTTGTGTGTTGAATGTGTGAGGAGTCGTGTTGCATTGGTAATTGAATTAAAAGTAGGTAGTTGTTGATTTAAGTACCTAAATATGGCCTTATTTAAAATTTTAAGTGTAAGTTAGGTACCTATTGCGTATTTGATTAAGTATGGCCGATTTCCGTCAAATAAACTTATTTAAGTATAAGTAAAGATATATTGATCAGTTCAAATTAGGGAAGGTCTTAAAAAGAGTTTCTAGTACTTACTTAAATATCAAAGTGTTCAAAAAAGCTAGTCTAGGCATAATCAAGTTTAAATATTATACCTTGAAGTAAACTTAGGTAAGTTGGTTTTAAGATTAATGTAGAACAATGAGCAAATGTGTAAGTGTTTAAAACATCCATGTTTATAGAGGAGTAGGCACTCTAAAGTTTAGAAATGGATGAATTCAATAAAAACCCAATAGTTACCCCTACCAATGCAACGCGATTCTCATAGCTTATAAAAACTGAATGATCTGCAAATAATTTAAATTAATAAATCTATGCTTATAAGTTCGCCAGGTCGACAAAACGAACAGAACCAACGTTTTTGATGTAAGATAAGATCTCTTATTAATAATAATTATTACGAAATAGTTAACATTGTTGTAGATAGAACGTAGTTAGAACAATAATAATGTAAAGGCTTTATCGTTGGCAATGTAACTTTTGTGCACCTGGTTTTGTCTGAATCGAGATTATTATGGAATTATTAACAGAAAGCCAGTTAAGAACTTTCCAATTTAGTGTAACATGGATCGGAAAACTTAAAGAAAATTTCAATTATCCTATCAAATACAAAAATTGTTAAAACCTAATGATATGGTTTCAAACTTTTGTTTACCATTTTCATGAATTTGGTCTTTATTTGCTTGGGATAGTTTACCGAATTGCGTAGGAACTGTCTTATCCTTAATCAGGCCAATTTTTTCTCATTTAAAGCGGACTTACAAGAAAAAATTGAAACTGCAATTTTTTTTTAACAGCTGATATTATTTATCAAAATCATAATTTGTGGAGCAATCTTTCAGTATTTGCAATTCAAAAAAGTGCTAATAAACAAACACTAGGCGCTTGAAAAAAAACAAAAATATTAGAGCAACATCCAATCGTGTTTCCTACCCCTTACACGTTTTACACTAAATTGGACCAAAACTATACAAAATTATTTCTAATACTAAGGCTAATTGAAAGTTTAAACTCCGTTTAAGAATTCATCAGTAACCGGGCATAAATCCATTAAGCGCTAAACGTACCTATTTGAAATATCGTTCTATTTCTGTCAACCGTTTATAGTGGATAGAGACAGAATGATGCTTTGAATACGTTTAGCGCTAAACGCATTTAGTGATGAGTGTAGCAAGCGGGCCTTAATTTATAATCTATCTTGACATTAATAATCTCTAGTCAGACAATGAGAGGCGAGCACTGTTTGTATAAAGAAAACGGGCACGTATAACACGATTCACGTAGTACTTTACAACTACATGATCACTTAATAACACTTCTACAATGTTGAATTGAATGCTTCTGCTATATGTCACGTTTGTACTGAAAAATAACAGAGAACATATTATTGAGAAAACAGCGTTTACTTACTGCCAGTTAAGATGATGATAAAACTGTAGTAGGTATTTAAAAAAAGAGGTCCTAAGAAATCCAAAGGTTAGTTACCTATGAGGATCGATTATTACCTGCACCCTAATTGCGTAACACACGATCAATCTCAATCTAAATAATTTTGAAGGATATTGCTAATATATTTCTTCATGTGTTCGAAAAATATGTCTGCTAAACCGCATAAATAACGCAATGAATGTTGTTGAACTGTCAAAATGAAACCTATTGCTACTGATAGTGTGTTACCCAATTCCCCCGCTTGTCAAACCTACAAAAGACTCAAAGTCAAAGGTCATTTATTCAAATTATGCTCGAACAGCACTTTTCGAACGTCAAAATTATATGAAATAGTCCCTCGTCATGCCCGCCCTCCACCACTTCCTAGTGCTTTCGCTGAAAAGAAGAAGTGGCGCTACAAACATAGCTGTGTATTCAGTTAGTAAAACTTGATTCTATACAATGAAAGACTCATCAACACAAATCTTAGCGAAGCTGTCAAACTCATGGTACTTAACAGCTGCTGTGTTTGGCAAGTTGAAATGACGACTGCCAATGAAATCACTTGACATAAAAATAAATAACAGTGATTTATTGGAACTAGTATTTTTGTATTTTTTTTTTAAGTGACTATAGGCAGTATTTTGTTCATATCCGATGTTTATGTTTGGACAGTCGAGGCTTTTATATTTATTTATTTATTATATATACTTTATTGTACACCAGCGGGGCAATTGCGTAACACATTATCAATCGGAATCGGTTTCATTTTGACAGTTCAACAACATTCATTGCGTTATTTACGTATTGATCAGACAAATTTTTCGAACTTATGAAGCAATGTATTAGCAATTTGCTTCAAAATGATTCAGATTGATACTGTGTTACGCAATTAGGGTGCAGAAAAAACATAACAATAAAAACGATGATTCACATAAAACATATATACAATGGGCGGCCTTATATCTTCGTCAGATTAGTTTGTAAGAGTTTCGCTTAGGGAACTAAAGGATTCTGACCCTTCCAATATTTTCTCTGTCAACCCAATAATCCATTAATCTGTACCTACATACTAACCCGCACTGTTTTGATGTCTGTGTGTGATGCATGGTTTGTTTATAGAAGCAAGTGAGCGAAGTAGGGAGCGCGCCACGCATTGACCTTATTCTAAGGACGCTTGAGGCACCAGAGTTCGGTCAAAAGCTTTCGACTTTCGAAACCAAGGTAAGGATGCCTGTTTGTGGAATTATTAACAACAAAAAAAAAGAGAAGACATTTTTTTTAGGGACTGTCTTGAACCCTTTTATTGAGTTAGTCCAGGCGTTTGTCTATGGGCCAAAGTTGGAGATTTTTTTTTTAATTCTGGATTCAGCTGTATCTTAAGCCACCTTGACGCCATGTTTGCAAGATGTTTAGCTACTCAGTCCAAATTACTAAGTTATAATACCACCGAGAAGAATTCTACAAATAACCACTGCAATTAGGATCTCATAGTTTTATCGTTGTTATAAGTAATTTCCATCGTAGTTTTAGAAGACTCGTTCATGAAAAATCTCTGAATCCATATTGCAACCAGCTTGTCAGCAGCATAATATCCACACTTTACAATCAATGTTTTATAAATACACTGATATAAACAATATATCAATGTTTTTTAAACCAGCACCATCATCGTAGTTACACACTTTTCCACAAAACCATCTAACACATAAAATAACCTACAGGTACAAAGTCATTTGGAGGAGTTAGGAGACGCGGTCCATGGCATGGAAGAGGCCATGAAACAAGTCCTAGAGATCCAGGAATGGATTGCGGTCCACACTGCGTTGGCCCGCGATTGGCTCGCCAACCCATCCAAATTGAGGCCTGAGGCTGCTAAGCAGGACATGGCAGCGATGAATGATGCATTGGCTTCTCTTAGTGAGAAGAGGAATAGGCTGTTTACTGAGATTCCTACTGAAGGTAAGTGCAACATTTTTAAATATTTTATGTCATGTATGTAGTTAATAAATATTTCAACTTTTGTAAATTTTTTTTTTTAATAATTATTTTCGTAGTGGTTTAAAAATAATTTGTGTTATTTTTTTATCAAATACGTAGACTACTGAAATACTGATAAAATATTCTGGAGTATGTAATGTTTTTACTACCTGGACACAAAATACAAAGCACAAAAGTAATGTTATCACAAAATATGATGAATTAAAAGCGTTTTCACTAACCATAATCTCTTCTTGTTCAGGACTCGAAGACGAAATCAATCTAGAAGAAGAGCTAGACAACCTAGAACAGGCCATCCTCAAGGCAATCGAAAGAGAGAAGGGCAACCAAGCAATCATTGACGCCTTCCGCAACAAATGCCAAGAAATCCACGACTTCTTCGATTCCACACTCAAGAAGATGTGCCTGGCTGACAAGGGATCTGGACTCCCATGTCCTCAGAAGCTCAGCGCTCTTAAGGAACTGTCTTCTGAGTTCGGACAGGCTGGCAAAGACAAGGTTGATAGCATCAAGTCTGTTGGCTCCCAAGTCATCAACATCGTCAGCAATTTGGAGTCTCAACAGGTCGAAGAACAAGTAAGTAGTCAATTTATAGATAAACGAATGACAGAACGTGATCGTGACAAATGTTTGTAGTAGTGAGTGACCTCACCGTGAAATTAATCATTAAACTATTGTTGAACCGGCAATTACAGTACCTACATATTTTACCTACATACCTCGTGCACTTGTAATAATGATTTTTAGTTTATTTTGTCGCTAGGCAAACTACTAAATCAAATCTTTTTTCACAGATGAAATCGGTGGAACGAAGATACAATGACATCGCTAAACGTATCCAACGCAAGCTACAAATGCTTGAGATTACCTACAAAGCAATTGACGGTACTAAGAGCGAGGTCAACGCCCAGAACGAATGGATGCAGAAGGAAATTGACAACATCCTTCACCCTGAACCTCTTGGTTATGAGAGCAAGTCCGTCAAAGAAAGGCAGAAGAAGGTAGCCAATCTTCTTAAAGAAACTGACGGTAAGAAGACAGTCATTGACTCTTTAGAGAAGAAGGTAAGTAACATCCAAGGTGAACTTGAACCTTCTGAACAGATGCAATTAGAGTCAGAATTGTCTGAACTATCCTCGAAACAAAAGCAACTCGCTACACTCATCAAGCAAGAGATCGAAAGATTAGGCACATGCGCTGAGGATAGGAAGAAACTTGAGAATGATATTGAGAAAGCTAAGAACTGGCTCAAAGCCAAACTTGCCGAGATTAAGAAACTTGGTGGTCCAGTACCTCTAGAAGCTGCTAAGGTTGAGAAAGAGATTGCAGTACATAAAAAACACCAGAGTGAGCTATCTGACTTCCATAACGACACTTTGGCTGAAGTTATGCGCCAAGGCAACACTGTATCCAAGGACTGTTCTCCCGAAGATAGGGCTAAGCTACAAGCTGCACTTGAAGACCTGAACAAGTCCTACACTTCAGCAAAGGTTGACATCGATGATAAACTGGCTGCACTTAACAAACGCTTACAAGGCAGGAACGAATTCGAATCTGAAGTTGCTAAATGCCAGAGTTGGTTGAATGAAGCCGAAGTAGCGGCCACTCCTGAGTTAAGGACAACCAGTCTTCAACTCCTGGAAGAACAACTCGCCAAGTTCGAAAAACTTAGCAAAGAAGCTGACGACGTCGAAAAGAATATCAACAAAATTAAGGACAAGTCTAAAGAACTCATGGATTCGCTGTCAGATTCTAACAAACTGCAACTAAAGGAACAAGTGAACGTCTTATCTGATAGATTCGCGAGGATTAAGGCTATCATCAATGACAAGAAGGGCATCCTGCTCAAACACATTAAGGAGTACAAGGATGCTGCAGCCCAGATCGCTGCTGCGCTTGAATTCTTGAATGAAATCCAAAATAAACTGAAGGCTTTGAACAAACCCATAGGAAACAAGGTAGAGGATGTTCAGCCAATCATTCAAGCTTACGAATCTATCTTAGCTGACCTGAAGAAGAACAAAGCAATGTTGAATGAACTCCAAGGTGGTAACTTACATGATCTCCAAGATATACTTACTCAACAAGATGACCTGATGAGCACCATTGAAGACCAAATATCGAAACTGAAACAACTTCTCCTTCTCCGAGAACAATTCTTCGCATTAGTGAAGGAAATTGAAGAGTTCATCTCCAAATACACTGACCTAACATCGGAAATTGAGAAATCCAACGATACTTTGGAAGACAAGATTAAACGTTACGATGACATCATCGTCAAGATCCAAGGTTGTGAAGCTTTGCTTGCAACTGCAACAGACAAAGGTCAACAGATTGCCGCTGAAGGCACAGTCATCGACAGGAACAACATCACTGAGTTACTACAGTCACTGAAACAACAGCTTCTAACATTAAGAAGAACTGTAGAGGCCAAGCGTCAAGAACATGAGAGAGCCGCAGCAGAACACAAGAAACTGGGCTCAGATCTGTCAGACATCCTTCAATGGCTGCACGACAACGAAGCAGCCGTACACTCCCGACCACTCCTCAACAGAGATGTCGCTAGTGTCGACAAGAAACTCACAGAGCACGCTACACTTGTCAAGAACATTCAGTCGTATCTAGACAAACTTACAAAGATAACTGATGTTATTAAAAACGATGACGGAGTACCAAGCACGTTACTCGAAATGATGTCTGAAGCCAACTCTCTGAAAACATCTTTACCAGCAGAGTTAGCAAACAGAGAGAAATATTTACAAGACAACAAGAAGTACAGACAGCAATACCTACAACTTGTCGAGAAATTGAACATCTGGGTCAACGAAGCGACCATTCGCCTCGACATGGGCAAGAACGGCACAGACTTTGAGAATATTGAATCTGATTTAGAAGAGCACAAATCTTTCTTCAACACATCAGAACCTTCAATGAAAGATCTTGTTGGAAAGCGCATGCAAGACATTGTTGATAAAATCTGGCCGTCACTAGCAGCTTCTGAACAAGAAGAACTTTCCAAGGATCATCAGAAACACAATCAACTTCTGAAAAACACCCTCAACTCTGCAAAATCTCGTCAAGCTCAACTAGAGCAAGACCTGGAGATCTGGAAAGACTTCTGCCAGCTCGTCGATAAGATTAAGGCGATCTTAGACAAAAACGACATTCAAGACGAACCGGTGACGTCGGTGGACGCGCTAAGGCTGCATTTGGAGAAGCTGAATCATGCCAAGAATGACCTTGAGGTGAGTGGCTATTTCGTAGTAATGTAAGACTTGTATAGCAGCTCGTAGTAGACCTAATTTAATTAGCAATGTTAATGGAACTCGAGGAACATCCTCTCTATGTCTGACTAAACAAGTAAATATGTGTTTTTGAGTCAGAGAAAAAAAAATGGTAATTTTGAATTTTTGACTCATATTTTATAACGCAGTTGCTATAGAAGTCTAAAAATATTTTTTTTATCAAAGATTTTTTTTTTTTCGATGAATATAATATTATTGTGTACTTACCTATTTTTTTAAGTCGGCTGGCTGATTTACCCTCTTTATTTTATACATTAACTACATGGATAAATATTTGACACATTATTCGACGAATAATTACGGATCTTATCCCTAATAGATTAATCAAATTATGAACATGGATTTTGTTGACGCGAGGCATGTCAGTTGCAAATAATAATCAAGATTAAAATTTTGTAAAAACTAGATAATTTGATCGGCTCAAACTTAACAAGGAAACTCGTTTTTACTGCTTTTAACTACCTAAATTGACAAATTTAAAGTGCAATGCGAACACGAAAGTTGCTAATAAATCATTCAATTTCGATCAATTTAGATTACAAACGGCTCCTCAATTGGTATTGTGAGTCACAGTCTGAAAATTTGTAAAGAGGGGGTTTCCATACTAAACCACGAGTTATTATCATCCCCACTTGATATTATACTGCTCTATTATCGGGGAAGTACCGAAAAACATGATAACTACTTATTGAAGTATCGAGTACTAGAGCTGTACTAGGTAATTAGCCTAGAAAATACACGTGCGTTCTCAGATAAGAATAAAATTATCCTCATATTCTATTAATAGCAATGATTTCCGTAATTAGTTCACTCGGGCACCGCTAGATGTCCTCACAAGTAGCACAATCAACGGTTGTTTCAAAGATCGACATCTCGCGATAAACTTTACAATGGCTGATGAAAAAACAACTATTAACGAATAACGCGATACTTTCTGCCCGGGCACACCGCAAAATGAATAAATTCCCATATTAATTGAGATATTACAATTTTAAATAGAGTCAGCACCGTTGAAAATAATATGGCGCCGCTCTTCAGTTTTTCCTAGATATCATTGTTTATTTTTTAAGTAAATAGCATTAAGATTATGTTTGTACAAATATTTGTTGATGCTATCTTGAAAGGGCATAGGACATAGGAATAAAACTATGTTGTTGCATGCACAAAACTTAAGGTATTTTTTTAAACTAAGGAAATTTTGTTTCCCAAACTTTTTAAGGAAATCAATGTACCTATCTAAACGGATTATAAATAAATAAATTTCTTACTAGGTACTTAATAAAATAATTTATAATTTTGGAGAAATTATAGTCATCATATGGCATGATTTTATGAGCTTCTATCATATAAAAATACTTATTAGAATTCGTAATATTGGTAGTATCGTTGCAATTATAAAGCAGATTACGATTTCTGACAAATAGATGACAATAAACAATGTTTACTAGCACCGTTAACTGTCCACTTTTCGGAAAAATTTAATTCAAGAAACATGTTTAACATCTTATAGGTACCTACCTATATTTTGTTAAATAAAAAATATTGAGTCACTTTACTTACAATTTTAATTTTAAAATATGTAATTCTAATGTGTAGCTCAAAATATGCATGATTACCTAAATTTTACTGCAGTAACTTTGATAATATAATTTTACACTATCCGATTATGGCTAGATTTTTTTGCTAAACCTAAGTTACCTGTATTATATTTACAGCAGTTAGCCAGTTCTTATTTTTATTTATGAACGACTATAGGTTAACGCACCTGATTTCAAGGCCCATTGTTGTGAAGTTAAGGCAACGTTGGTAAACTGACCAAGCGACGTCTTATAACCGACTGCGAAAGATAAAAAGATGGATAGATTTCGCGAATCGTTTTATTAAAAAAAAAATCGATTTCTTTTAGGCCAAGAGAGTCTACAATAATTTAAACCCATAGGTTCTATTCGAAGAAAGAAGCAAATATTTTCTTTTTTTATTTGTGGCAGTTGTTCCAATTTTACTTTTATTTTTTGCAATCTTTGTGCCCAATTTATTTTCATGAAACCAAATTCAAAGAGTTTACTAAAATAACCTTCGATCAAAGAAGATCGAAAAAAATAACCAAAACATTTCATTCGAGAATCATTTAGGTATTATGTACTCCATTTTTAACAATTTCGTTTTCTCTCACATACGTTTTTCTTGATATTTATAACTAACTAGCAGCGTCCCGCGGTTTCACCCACATAAGTTTCGATTCCGTGGGAATGTCGGGATAAAAACTATCCTATGTCCTTTCCCGGGACTCAAACTATCTCTATACCAAATTTCATCTAAATCGGTTCAGCTGTTTAAGCGTGAAGAGGTAATAGACAGACAGACACTCTTTCGCATTTATAATATTAGAATGGATTACGAGATTGAATATGACGTGATCGCATCGATTGTAAAAAAACTCAATTTAAATTCATAACACGAACTTAACTTTAAAGGAGAGCTATAAAAATGTATGACCTATGCGAACACAAGGACGGAATTATTTATGCTTCAAAGTAAGTTAGATATGCTCCGGATTTTAATGGGAAGTTAAATTGGAACGATACATCTTGTGAAGAAAGAAAATGAAATACCTTTTACAGCGCCCTAATTGCATAATACACTATCATTCTCAATCTGAATAATTTTGAAGAATATTGCTAATCCATTGCTTCATAATTATGTTCGAAAATGTTGTCTGCTCAACAACATAAATAACGCAATGTATGTTGTTGAACTGTCAAAATGAAACCCAATGCTACTGATAGTGTTATGCAATTACTACGCAGGTTAATGAAGTAGGCCTACCTACTACAAACTATTTTACTATGAACAGGTTGTTGCCCGCGATTTCGTCTGTGATCCAGGATGAAAAGTTGCCTATGTCATGGTCTATGTATGTGCCAAATTTCATCCAAATCCGTTCACAAAACAAATAAATTCACTTTTGTATTTTAATTATTAAAAAATAAGTAAGGATAACAAATACGTACTACGTAGGTAGTCTGTTTATTAGCGGTTCTCAGAAATTATTTTGTAGTAGGTACTCCCAATACGTTTTTGGGTCAATTCTTGATCTAAAGAACCCCTTTGATTCTTTATTTCCATTCAACGTCCCCCTGGTTCTATTTAACAAATCCAGCTGACCCTCATTTAACAGTTGAATTTGTAGTGTTACCAGTTGCTCAGCTGTCTATGCTTGAAATGTGACAGGTGTTACCATCACCTGACGTTACTGGATCTAAAGACCATGACTCTTTAATTTCAAAATCACACAAATCTGCTTAGTATAATATTTTTCTTTAGCAAATTCTCTCATGGAAAATAAACTTTAATTGTAAAACTCCGGGGTAATTGGGTAACACACTTACAGTAGGAATGTCTATCATTTTGACAGTTCAACAACATTCATTTGAGGAGGGGTCCGTGGCTAAATAATAACAGCCGTACAGGTCGATCGATCAGGTTAAGCTACGCTTCTGTGGATGGGTGACCATCTTTACATACTGAGACCCCTCCGTGCCTCGGAAAGCACGTTAAGCCGTTGGTCCCGGCTGTCATTCGTGGATCTTTGACAGTCGTTACGGGTAGTCAGAAGCCCGAAAGTCTGACAATCAGTCTTACCAAGGGGTATCGTATTACCCAGTAACTGGGTTGTGGAGGTCAGATAGGCAGTCGCTCCATGTAAAATACTGGTATTCAGCTGCATCCGGTTAGACTGGAAGCCGACCCCAACATAGTTGGGAAAGGCTAGGCAGATGATGACTTATTTTGTTGAGCAGACAAACTTTTCGAACATACAAAGCAATGGACTATCAATATCCTTCAAAATGATTCAGATTGTGATTGATAATGTATTACGCAATTAGGGGGGCGCTGTAATCAAAAACGTCAAAATTTTTTTCCTAAACTCTATAAACGTCAGTGATTGTTTATGGCTCTAGTACCTACCCCCTTTATAAATAATCGCAAACTCAACATCATTAACTTATCCGCTTATCAAAAACTTGTCAATGAAGTATTGCACAACACTTATGACTTCACCGTATTCCCCTTAACATCGTGACGTCACGCAGCTCGACCGGCCGCGCGCGCGCCAGTCTGCGACTGAATAGCATCGCAATGAGAACTGTACACAAACACACCACTTATTGCCTTGTTTTCACATCGTGCAAGTGTTATATCCACGTGCCCACTTAGTTTACTACACTAAATAGTCTCTTTTTGCAATTTTAAATTTCTAGTCAGTAAGTAGGTATTAAAAATTCCGCGAAAAAGGAAGGTAAGTTTGTGATACCGCGATAGTTTTAAGTTTTCGCACACTTTTGTTCGTTTTGTTGTTGTTTTTGAAGTTAAGTTCAAGGTCACCGTCGAACAGTTCGGGTTCATGCCATTGTTTCACTTTCCTAATGTTGACTTGTGTATATAGACGATGTTTTTGATTGGATTCCGTGCTGGAAGCTCAAAACGCCGGTGTAAAAAGTGTTAGCGATTTTTTGTGATCTTGAAACGTGATCTCACGGCTATTACCGTTTGCATGGCGAGTTTAAACACCAACGCATCTCTTGGAGCCATTTTCAGTGAGAGCATAATATCTGCAGTTACCGGTTATTATACCGTTTACGGAGACTGCAGTTAACTTTCGTAAAGGTCTTTTGGCTCTTTATTTCTCCTTAAGTGGATAAGCCGCCGTAATTAAACTTTCCGGTCTGATGAAAGTTTAAAACCAAGAGACGTAAAATTAAAGCAGTCGTTCCATATACAACCGTAAAAAATAACAAATATTGTTTGTATGATAGAGCTAAGTGGCGTTAAACATGCGATGACCTTGAAGGTCAAGGGCGCGTTATCGAGGTCGTTTTATGTAATCTATCGATTGATAGCGCCATGGTAATCAACATGACATGCTATTTAAATGCTAATCGATATCAAAGGAAAACATGTCCGAAAACAACCTTGAGTTCACTTTCTTTTCAATATAAATCGTGAAGAAGATTATATTTCCGTGAGCCCATATTATTATTATAAGTAGTGCTACAAAAAATACTCAAAGCATTTATGTAAATTCCGCCACCATACCATTTACAGGCATTTTTAAATAGCCAAATGAGTTAGTCAGTCAGGAAGATGTAGCTAGTTGCCCAATGCCAAAGCATAGTAGGTACCTATGGAGAAGAACGAACAAGAAACTCCATGGACACTCTTTCAAATAATAAAGTTACAAAGTATTAGTTACATCATTAATGTTGAATTTATAATATATGTGAAAATGATCTAAAAAGACGTACTAATATTATAACTTCAAATATGTTACGCTCAACATCAAATATTTTTAGTTCAGTCACATTTTTTAAGGCCTAAGACACGAGACTGTCCCATAATTGGTAACGTCGAATGACTCATTTACGATTATTATCCCACGTTTTCGTCCAACGGCCGTGGTACTCCAAGTTAATATTTTAAACGTACCTCATGACGTCACTGTTTTAAATTCAAGGGAAGTTACTTTTGGGCCATCAGAAGGCGGCGAATCTTTTTCAATGACTGTCAAAGACCCTGAGTTAAGATTTTGCAAAAAGAACTGGGCGATCGATAGTTTTAAATTATATCATTACCTCGAAAACATAATTGATCGCCGTACCAAAATTTTTATTTGCCATGTTAATGTAAATTTTAATGCCAAAGAATGTAACAAAGAACACGATATTTACAATAAACGCTGAGCGAGACGAGTCAACAAACTTTTGCAAAGTTTGCACGCCTGCAGAATCAATTGAATCAGAACCATTTTCTCATTAAACGATCCACAAAAGAGTTCATAGCATCCTTTATATTGATATAAACTGCAACAGTATTAATACAGTGAAAGCAGCATTGTTACTTTCTCTGTATTGTCATATCAGAGAGCATTACGTGTCTGAGCTCTGGCGCTTCTAACTTTCATAATGCCTATACTTTGTACAGAATATCTGTAACATTGCCGAATTGCAATTGATACAACAGAATTCTATAATAAAAAGTCGTGGGCCCTATGGGATTTCCTATCGGTAAAACTTTCAAACATTCATGCACAAAATTTCATCCCCATATTACCCTCTTTAGGGGATAGAATTTCAAAAATCCTTAGTGCAAATTTTTGCTATATTATACTCTTGTGCAAAATTTTACACTTCTAGAACCCGCGGCTTAGGATGTGCGTTGTCAATTAATGATAGTATTAATAAGTACTCGTAGATCCTAATAATAACCAAGTGTGCCGTAATTATATTAAAAGTATATAATCGGATTGTGGACACCAATCAGAAGTAGAGAATACTCTTTATTATGTACAGCATACGAATTATTATACATGCATGCAAGCGACTTGCAAGTTATATCCATGAGTATTTGTGGCTTAATGCCTACTTCACGCAGAGGTTGTCTGAAAGACACTGCCGAATTGCATTTATAAAACTGAATTCAATATAATTCGCATTGCCAGCTGTGTTATAATCTAGACTGCTGTTATGCATCGCCCCAATTTGTTCAGCCTACATTCACTTATCGTAGATTACAGTCGTAGGTTTAGGCTTTATTACGACAACATCTTCGGTTCTGGACCCTTATACATAGGCCTGACATATATTTGCTTTGTTCTTAGTTCAAAATTTACTTTCTTTTATAGCCTCAATACAGTCACTTAGCAATTTTCGAATTTGTGCAATCGATGCAACTTCTTTGCGCGAAAACTACACTGAAATTGTTTATTTCTTTAATTAAAACGGTTTAAAAACCAATCATAAGAATTAAAGATACAGTTTTTATACACATACACATAAAGAGAAAACATAAAACATCAAGTTATAAAAAGTCAACAACACATTCATAAATCCCTCTCACAGTATTTCTGACATGCCGACAAAATCTTCGCCCATCCGTCCGCAAACAGATCGTTTGTTTCTGGACATATCCAACCCCTTCTGGGGATAAATTTTCAAAAATCCTTTCTTAGTACTCACCTTCTTTACATAAAGAACTGTTACTGTTAGCCTGCATCATCCTACTGCTGAGCAAAGGCCTCTTCCCAAGACTTCCAGCACTTTCGATAAAAGGCTAAAGTGGACCACTGGGCGTTTGTTTTCTCTAACTCATCCCGCCATCTTCTCTACGGGGTCTGCCGCGACGCCATAAACAACAAAAAGACCCGTTGTGCAAAATTTCTTGCGTCTACACCCAACGGTACCTACTCTGCGTTCTGTCAGTGAATTCAATTAAGATTTTTATTATTAAGTAAAACTAGGTACCTACCTATGTTGGTAATGTAATCTTTAATCACTAAAATGTAAATAAAGCAACTCAGAATGTAGGCTGGAAGCGCAGGCGCTGCAATCTCGTCGTTAATGTTTTTTTCTCATGTGCTATAAATAGATACAATGAGTCGAGGTGTCAAGGCCAACATCTGCTAAAGCCAGCATGGGTGATGGGATACTCATTTAAAGAATTACTAAGGACAATATGAAATACTTTCAATTTTAAGTCTAACAGCTTTCTTATCAGATTTGCTGCTAATATACCCATTAGCAGTAAATCTTTTGGCTAAATAGGAGATCAAGTCAATTTTGTGGCTTCCAATAATTGTTAGTAAGTAAAAGGTTAGGGTTAATTCCAATCTGCATAGCCATTCACAACTATCCGACAGGCTATCGTATCGAAAATTACACATTTCAACAACCTGATTCGCCTTGCCCCCGACAGCAAACACTGAAAATATTTTCGTCGGAAGAAAAGCGGTCGTCTATTAGATTTAAACTGACAATATTTCGGGTTTTGGACTTGTGAATAGCGTTTAGAGGACTCCTACGATAACATTGATTGATGTTCGATACGGTACGGAAGTGTATCGAGTGGTTGTAAATAGCTATTCTGCAGTCTAAAAGTGTTTCCGGTGAACCTGACAAATACTCAAACTTTATTAACATTAATAACTATTTGTTCATTTACTTCAAGAGTTTTGATAAGAAGGCCTCCTTTCGAAGCAAGTCCACTCTAAGGAATTTTCTCATAACGATCTGACTAGCGTTTAAAATGGTTCTTATCAATTTCCTCTTATCAGTCATCAGTATACAGCTCTGATAACATTGTAAACACTCATGCGCCGTTTTCAGTCGCTATTTCAGTCTATTCAAGCGATCACTTTCTATTTTCATTGATTATGAACGTTTTATATAATCGTCTAGTTAACTGAGATAAGTACTATTTAAGTTAACGCGGTCAAGTTCAAGATAGTGGCATTACTAGCAGTGGGTTGAGTCTTATAGAAGTCATTTAAATAATTAGATTCCGTAAAAACTTGAGGAATGATAAGATATATCTAGTTTATAAGAATTACTTGTTTCTACTCATAAGTTAATATCTGGACACTTTAGACCATCATGATAAAGGTTTTCGTAACTTCTACATTTCTGTTAAGAGTGCATTCCTTTGGCTGTGATTAGACAAATGATAAATCTAAAACGTAGGTCGCAGCTTTCATCGTCGAAGTTCTGACAGTCATTACGGGTAGTCAGCCCAAAATTCTGACAACTAGCCTTAACGCGGGGTATCGTGTTACCTAGTAACTGGGTCATGAAGATCAGATAGACAGTCGCTTCATGTAAAATGCTGCTATTCAGCTGCATCCGATTAGACTGGAAGCCGACCCCAACGTAGTTGGGGAAAGGCTAGGCAGATTGATTGATCGAAATACACATAACATCACACCTATATACCCCGAATGGTTTAGCAGAAGTGTACCTATAGAAAGACTAAAACAACCAGAAAACCTCAGATAATGATAAGGTGATTGAAATAACCAGAAGTAAATCACTTCGAACAAATGTAATCATGGTCGCAATAGGTGTGGGCTCACTACACTAGTGCAGCGGATGTGATATGAACTCCCGACCTCTCAACTGCAAGTCAATGCCTTGTTAAGTCTATTGTCGCGTGAACATCATCATCATCATGTATGCAACTGTATTTTCGCAAGCCTTTGATATTGTAATCAGGACAAATGATCCTCATTGAGCTAGGTTAGTGATTGGGTGAGGCCAGTATTTCGTAGCTGGTCAAATACGAATCAAAAAGCGAGGTATAGTGCAAATCTATTATCATAGAACAATTTTATTTACAATGGAGAATTTTCTGTAATTGGCAAGAATCAATGATATTATAAGTTTAATATCATTGGCAAGAATAGTTAAATCTTCTGCTTGTCGTGTCGTTGGCAAAAATAACACGAAAAAATATAATAATATATCGTTTTTTAGTTTGGCTTAAAATTCAGCAACGCGAATACCATTCGCTTACTCAGCTAAAATAAACATAATGCAGCTAAAACTGTATAACTTGATGCTAAATAAAATTTAGTACCACAACTATTTTTTTTACTAAAAATTCACTCACTGACAGGCAAGCCAGCACAGCCTAAACCGCTACGGGAGAGTCTAGAAGCGCGAAATTTTGCACAAGAGTTTCTTATGTAACGAAAGTGATCACTTAGGAAGGATTTTTGAAAATTCATCCCCTAAAGGGGTTTAATATGAATATGCAAGCTTGTATGTACGTTTGCCAGTTTTTCCTATGGAAATACCATCGGATGCAATGCACGGCTTGTTTAAACAGAAAATAATAATACCAAAATTCTAGGCAAGTCCACAACAATGTCATATACGCGGTACAGCCTGCATTACATTAATTTTAAAACCATAATGATGTCAGATCCGGTGCCTCTAGCAAGCACAATGAGAACATTAATGTTCTCGGTCAACTTAAATCGTGGGCCAAGGTCAGGATGGGACAAAGTTGCCATAGAATGGAACTATTGACTTGCAAAAAGTTGACGCTATCTACACTTGGTCAGTTTCTAAAGAATCTTTGTTGCAATACAACAGTTGTTTTACTGGCTATGAAAAGTTAGCATTGTTGGCAGAGTGTGAAATATTACTTTATCAGCATTGAATTACTTAGTATGAAAGACTGCACTTACTGTTGTATGGTATCATTGTTGTTGGGAGTTTTTTAACTGACTCGTTCGTTCCTAACGCTATCCAATTGGACAGAGAAGGCACAGTATAAAGAAAAGTGGAAAAATATCGGGGAGACCTTTGCCTAACAAAGGAACAACGTAGGACAGCAGAAAAAAAGTAAACATAAAATCATCTTGATCAATGGTCGCTGCCGAAAATACAAGTAGGAGGACTTCCTTCTTCTTCTCAGCGTGTCGATGGCAAAAGTAACACGAAAAAATATAAATATTCTTAATTATCGCAATTGTTTCCCATGGTAGTTATGATTTTACATTGTATAGTAGGTAAACAAATATTTTTTCTCTAAACTTTAATGATCCTACAATGTTGCCGGATATTGTAATTTGCCAAGCATGGCGTCAGCATCATTAGTCATTACTATTTGTAGCAATTTTCTTTTTGCGACAAATCAATACCGTGACCAATTTATGTTGCGGTTTTTACTTCTATGTTCTATAGAAAAGACTTTGAACTCGAATTAATCATAGGTTTTTATTTCACCAAGATAACATTAAAGTTAATTTTTTGATGGTCTTTGATTCTTTTGCTTATTTTTTCATATACATGTACTTATTATTATTTTAAGTCTGTTAGCTTATATTATGTAAACATTATCTTGATTAATAAAAATAATTTAGTCATTCAGAATTCAAAAGAATTTATTTTATTCAGAGTTGCATTTAAAGAATCTACTCTTTCACAACTTGTTATGATAACTTAAATATACTTGCACAAAACATGCATAATGACTGTGAAAGGTATTGCAAAATACTCACTTTACGAGTACATGTAATGCGTAAACGATTCTTCCTTTACATACACAGGTTTCGAACCGGTCCGTAAGTACGAAAGCAATTAAAATTGGGTAATAAGCCAGTCGACTGTAGTAGCAATAATTTCTCGATGTCAGTTTAATAATCAATGTGGAACATATATGTATCAGCTACTGATCGACTACTTCCTGAATGAAACCATAATGTAGAACCTACCGTAGGCATACGTGACTCCCGGTTGAAGGATTTTGATTTCTATCTATATTGTCATACACAATATTTTCTATATCTGTGATTTTTGCTCATTTATGTTCCTACCATAAAGCTTGATTTTGCTTTTTAGGGCCCGCCAACGCGCATATTAACACTCCTGTCATCAATCCCTTCCCTCATTATGTTTCTGAGAATATAGATAGAGAACTGTATTACTTAAATTCAAGTCTTTATGGACAAACATGGTTTCATTTTGGAGTTGTCTGATTATAAAATTCTCAAACGCAACTTAATTTGAAGATGTTCTTGCAAGTCTTTCAGTCGTTCTACTATACCTAAATCCCGCACTACATATGCCTGTAACTTGCGCAAAAGTATGCAAGTATAGCTTGCATGCCATTATGGTACTCACCAATCAGAAATTGTTATGGCACACGGTATGCAAGCTACTTGCATACCTTTGTGCAAATTACAGGCACGTGTATTCCGGGCTTTAGTGACAGTAAAATTAAGACACACCCGCTTTTTGAAACTCTATCACCACTGAGTTAGCTAACCGCCTGTCATGATATCAAGTGATTTGATTGACAGTTGCTATTTCGGTCAGCCAACAGCAGTTAACTTGAATTTGACAGCATTTTAGCAAGTTTTTGTGTTGCCTTTAGAAACCGGAGGGTAGTAGTGACTTACGTTTGAGAATTTTGGCCAAATATTATGTTACCACGTAGTAGGATTGACCTAGATTTTTGTACCTTCTACGTTTAACACTTCATAATCTGTTGTACCCTATATCTTCAGAACCAGCAGCCGCTCTTGGACGTGGTCCGGGAGCGGGCGCGCGAGCTCTGCTCCGGGGCTGATGCAGCCAGCGGAGAAAGGGTTGAGCAGAGGACCAGAGAACTAGCCGACAGATGGAATGTAGCCTGTGAAGGTACGTAGCTGATGATGAGGTCGATTATGATTAAGGCCCACTTGCACCACAAGTCACTAAATATATTTAACCCTAAACGTACCTGTTTAAAAATATCATTCTTTCTCTGTCATCTTCAAACTTTTGACAGGAATAGAACGATGTTTTAGATTCGTTTAGCGCTAAATGTATTTAGTGATTTGTGGTGCAAGTGTGCCTCAGTGCACTCTGGGTCCTCCATCTAAAGAACGAATTAATAACCTTAATAATTATGTATGACTATATAGTTATTGAATGTATCTGTGTATGCTTTTTGAGTTCTCAATGATTCCTACTATCCTACTAATATTATAAACGCGAAAGTTTGTGAGGATGGATGGGTGTTTGTTACCTTCTCTTCCACGCAAAAACTTCTAAACGGATTTGGATGAAATTTGGCACACATATAGTTTATAAGTAGAATTAACACATGGTATACTGTTTATCGCGATATTCGCACTGGATCCATACTTATGCGGGTTAAACCGCGTGGTGTTGGTAGTGATTAATAAATAAACCAAAGTACTAGTTTAAGATCCACAGGAGTGAAAAGGGGAAATAGGACCTTTGTCTTGCAGTAAGACTACAAGGGCAAAGAATGAGTAAAATTCAAGCCAGAATATTTAACGTGTGAATGAGTTTGGGCATCAATGTTATTGAAAAGCTTGTTATTGAATAAAGACCATCTGATATGGAAATGACAATGCTTGATGGGAGGGTTATTTATCAATGTACGATGTTATGTAAATTCTATTGTTATGTAGGTTGTTATGGTACCTACATATTAGGACTGCTGCTTCGAAAAATATAAATATACTAATTAGTAAAACATAATATTTCACCTTTAATTGTCTAAATAATAGTTAACTATGACTTAAAAGTTTATGTGTGTCTAAGGACCTAAGTATTTTACAGCCAGTGTTTCACTTTGCAAATTATTTCATCACCACTGCTCTCAAAACGGTGAAGGAAAACATCGTTAGGACACCGGCATGTTCTAGAACCAAAAATTCAAAGACATGTGACATCTACCAACCCGCACTGGTTCCGCGTGGTAGATTACGACCCACTCCCTCTCGAAGAGAGGACTTCTGTGTCCTAGGAACATTATAGGCTGATTATGTTATTTCACTTTGGATAGGCACTCTCCAAAACAATTTTATTTTTATCTCAATACGTTATATTTAAATTCGTCTCTTTCTCCCCCAGGCTTAGCCAAACGCGCAGCGACAGCAGACCAGCAACTCCACCGCTGGAACCAACTCCTTGACGTACAGAGGAGCCTGGGCGCCGCAGTCACCGCCGCGTCCGACCGCCTGCGCCAACTGGACGCCAACCCCAGCACACGGCGCCGAGCTGTGGATACCAGGCATGCTCTACAGGTGAGATACTACAAATTTTAGAGGAACTAAAGCCGATTTATTCGTATAAATCAAAAATATCCATTAAAACATTCCAGTTGGTGATGTTGCTATTTAGAAAAAATGTCAGCCAACAATGATTCGTTCATAAAGGTTGAAAGTAGAGAAAGCCTCGGTCTTTCCGTATTTAAAAATAAAACCCAGTCACAACCTAATCTCAATGTCGAAAATGTTACAAATACAGAGTAGAATTCTCCTTAACTTCATCACAAAAAGTACCAAGGCGGTGTTCTTTTGCTTACTTTGCTAACTTCGAGCTTATACTCCAGGAAGGCTCGGTAAAACAGACCTGATTGTTTTCGTAATGGGCATTCGATAAGAAAAGTTTAATCTTACATGCATAAACACCTAGAGCCGGAACAATTACTGCATTATGTAGGTCATGCATTAAACGAGTACGCTGGTACGCAGGTATGTTCTATGCGTCACTCAGCCTTTTGCAGTCCACTGGTGGACATAGGCCTCTCCCAAACTGCCACCTTATTTCATGGAAAATGTATATACCCATACACCTGTGTTGATAATATACTACGTGCCTTCAAGAAAAACCTTTTTTTACCATTTTCTTTAACAATTTTATTTTTTCTCTCCCCTAGGAGCTACAAAGCGAAGTATCAAGCCTAGAAGACAGTCGTGACGAATTACTAGAACACGCTGACTTCGTAATCAGCATCCTGAAGCCACACTCCAAGGACGCAGCCAACGACACAGAGAAGAACGTCAAGGAATTAGTAGAAGCATATGAAAAGTAAGTGGAGTGACGCTGTACTTTTGTGTGTCTGCTTTGTAACGGTATTTTGTAGGAATGCTGGTTGTTGCTGGAAAACAGGTAAGTGTTGTGTGCTTGTTTGGAGTTTACTTGCATTTGTTTTGAAGTAGGAAGTTATATTTGAAGTAGGAAGTTATATTTGAAGTAGGGAGTTATATTTGAAGTAAATAAAATAAATGAAATACATAGTATTGTATTCAAGAGGGGTCCTATGATAGAGCCTATAGGTAAACCTTCTTACTATGCGTGTGAGAGTAGGTACTTAATTACTTGTGGTTCTTCAAATGGCTAGACAGGGAGTAAATACTGTTATGACGGGATAGAGATAACCCCAAATAAGTTAGAATAATAATAAATATGGGTTGTACGATGATGGAGATCATCAAATGGATTGGAGAAATCTAACTTCTGACTACATCGTTTTGCTTATTGAAACTAATATTTTGAAATATTTCAAATATTCTATATAGAATCCAATTTTAACCATTCATGTTTTTTTACGAATTGAGTTGGTGTTTAATGCAAGTAAGCTTTAAACCAACAGATGCTTATATATCTTATTTCAGCATTACATCATCAAAGGTAAGATGTTTTCGTTGTCCATCCGTATTATTCCGATTAATTTGATATATGTCTACGTGAGGTGCCAAAACCAACAGTCAATGCATTAAACAGTATTTACCGACACGTGCAAAATTAATGACTAAACTGTGAGTTCGAAACTCGTTAGATTCGCGGGAAAGCATTAAAAGCAAACCGTTTGGATAGCCTTGGGATACTAATAGTGTTAGGTTCAACTGTGGAACAATGAATCTCGTGAAAAAATAAGCAATAGATTTTAATGTATCTGAAAAAGCTTGGTTGAAATTTTTGAGTGAAGTTTTAACTGAACTGAAAGCGAACGTCTCTGTGACCAATATTAAATGCCTGTAACTGCCAGAAACTTTCACTAATGTTTATTCAGATGAAAGCTTAGGCGATAATGATACGCCATTTGCTGTTTCTTGCTACAAGTTTGGATCCAAATAAAAATATATTCTTCGTCTCTCTTGCTCTCTTGTAAATACTCACCATCGAGTAATGTTAATAGCAAAGCTGACAGCCTAAAATGTCCCTAAAGAACTTAATAATCTGTATGGAAATCGGTTGTCATAGTATGGGCATGTGATGCGGAGGAATGAGGAAAATATCGTGAGGCAAGTTATGACTGAGTTCATACTACTTTTACAGCCATCCACATTCATATGTGGATGGCTGTAAAAGTAGGAGAACACCAAAAAATGATGGATGGACTGTGTGAAAGATGATATGGCTAGAAGATGCTGATGACTTAATAATGTGTTTATTTCTTAAAGGTTCGTTGTTGTGGCCCATATAGATAAAGGTGTGGACCTAAAATACATCCATTCACAGCTAGTAAATACACTTTACTTATTGGATACACCAGTTGCTTGCATCGCTTAATTGGCTTTCAGTTGGTCGATTGACGAGCCAATTGAGACAAATGGGTTAAGTTATATTATAACGCTTCTAGGTTGTGTACGTTTATTGGATTACAAATCTATATTTACTTGAATAGATCTACATACTTTGCTGGCTCGGCCATCGAAGAAGGAACTTTGACAAAAATTTTTACCTGATCCACTCTTTCTAAACCTCTTTTTGGAAACTGTTTGTTTTATTCCTGAAAAGATATTACTCACTAGCAGAGCCCCGCGGTTTCACCCGCATAAGTGTCGATCCCGTAGGAATATTGGGATAAAAACTATCCTATGTCCTTTCCCGGGACTCAAACTATCTCTATCCAAATTTCATCTAAATCGGTTCAGCGATTTAAGTGTGAAGAGGTAACAGGCAGACAGACAGACACACTTTCGCATTTATAATATTATAGTATGGATTACTCTCGCACATACCTCTCAGACAGTCACACTTGTAGACTGTATTTAGCTTTATTTGCCTCAGCGCTTTTGTCCAGTAAATTGAACATGAGAAGCATTTTGAACGAACACAAGTTTCTGTACGGTTTATGTGCCTGGACCGCTGTGTCGAGGCTGTTAAATTCCTTACAGACAGTTGGTTGTGCATTCGAAAGGCTAGCCTTTTGAAAGGGGACAAGAAAATTGTCATTTATGTGAAGTTAGGTTGTATTATTATTATTAATCAAGATAATATATGTACATAATATAAGCTAACGGATTTAAAATAATAATATTACGAGTATTAGTACTTAAATTTCTTTAACCAATAAGAATTATTTATACTTTGCCTTCTATACCAAGAGGCTGCAAGCAAAGCTTTGATAATCAGGCTTTAGGATTTGCTTTCAAGATTTTTGTAAAAAGACAATTTATGAGGCAGTAAAACATTAACCATCGCGGTATATTCAAAATTAACAATCCCATAATATTCTCGACATCTTGGAAACCGCGAAAATTACACTCTCAAAATAAATTTCAAATAGGTCATTGGCATTATGTAATGAAAACAAAAATATTATTCGCGTTCAGCTTTCACCCACCAACTTTTATTAACAAATTCGCGTCGCTCTTTCACCGAATATTACATAAAAACCTTATCTCGGTAAGTAGGCCAGTTTGTTGTCCATCCCTGCCAATGAATTCCGGAAGAAAACTTCTGGCATAGCATCAACTAGCTGACAGCGGCGCTCATGGATTCAAAACAAAAATATTTGTATTATTTCTCCTACAAAACCACTCTTCATTTTAAACCTTCTCACTTCTGCTTTAAGTTCAGAATCATTTGCTTCAATTCCGTCATCAACGGATATAGTTGGTGGAAAAAGTGTTGGCGTCTCACATTCTGGGTGGTTAGTTTTATATTTGGCAAGGTTTTTTGGAATTTGGTTTCTGGTGTTGATATTATGATGGATAGCTTTTAAACTTGCGTGTAATTAGCCAAGGAAATGGTGGTAGGTCTGTCCCATATTTAAAATATCTTTGTTTCTTCTTCGTATTTTGTCAATACACCAACTCTATTTACCGACCAATAGCGATTTGGGTGGCTCTGTCGTTTCTCTTGTTAGAGTCCTGAACGACGCAAGGTGCACATTGCGGCTAGCTTAATAGAATCTATTTTCAAATATCCATAATAATATGCTACTTCTAACATTAAACCTACCCAATAAAAAAAAAATCCTCCAAACCGAATTTCGGCCATGGTGACCAATCTCAGCGGAGACCACCCTTCGGCGCGGGAAATATTAACACTTTGCCCGACCCGGGAATCAAACCCAGGACCCCACGCGCAGCAGTCGCGCTTACGACCATAAGACGGTGTACCTATCCAATAATGTATATGTAGGTCGATGGACATAAAAATCGACCTCACGAAACGGCGAACGTCAGTAACTTACCTCTAAAAATGATTGCCACTAAATTAAACTGTTGACATTAATGACTCGCTACACTTATCCATAATTTTATCACACTGAATCAATCTAGGTTTAAAAACAAAAATCTCCACAACTCCTGCCTTCATGACGATCAATTTTATTTTCCCAACATTAAAATTCTTTACCAAACATCGCCAAACATGCGACCGCCAGACTGGATCGCCAAATTATATTTACCGTCCATACTCGGTAAAATACATTTAAATACACAGCAATAAAGACCACAGTAAAAGCGTATTAACATTGTCTTAAAATCCTGAAGAAGGTATTGCCAAATGAATTCAGCTGCTATTAAAAATAATTTCAAGCCAACTTGGATTCTCCTCTCTCTATTTTAAAGATTCTTATTGCTTCTTGGTATTGTGATTGGTCAAGTTGTTACGTAATTGGTACATTCAATTCATTCAGTATATGGGACATTCAAGGGCGATAGTACATTAAATCAAGTCTTGTCTTAATTGGCAACCAGTTCGATGCATTCACAATACAACGCAATAAGGTAGAAGTAGAAGACGAAATAAAAGTTTCATATGAAAGAAAAACATACGGCAGAATCGCAAACATTCCATGTTTCGGTTTATCTTATCGCAGCGAATAATCTTCATGCAGGATTACACAATACAATTTTGTATACTGTTATCTAAAACTGTTGAATTATGTCAAACGACCTTATTCATAATTTTAGAGCTGCAGGTGTAATTAACGATGTTTATCAAACGCCTGTTGAAGAAAAAGGCGCAGTAAGTGAAATAGCGTGAGAGAATTTAATAGAAACGCAAGTAACATATTTATTATATTTAGTCTCAGTTGCGTGCTACGAAGGGTAAAAAAAAAAATGAAATGGTATATAAATCTAAAACAGCTAATTATAATTCCAACATCATAAAAGTGAAATATGTAGAGAATTACATAAACGTTGCTCTTAAATATCTCGCGACTTGAGCCTTGGTCGTCTTTTTACTATAGATATTCTCATACTATTATAAAATGATGTAAGCAGTAAAATGCATTCGAAATAATATTCTGTTAATGTTCAAAAATAATCTGAAACTAGCTAGAACATAGAATTAGTAGAAACTTGTCACAAGCTGACTAATGAAAGTTTTATAAATAAGCAAGGACGAAACGAAAAATACAAGTTACAAAGCTATTCACTTCATCATCATCATCATCATAACATCGCGTCTGTAATCCCCAAAGGGTTAGACAGAAATGTATAAGTAGTATACCATACTACACCCACATTAAAGTCCCATGTATTACCATCAACCATCATCATCTGTTCACTTATTTCATAATAATGATGCCAGAGTTACTTATCCTGCAATAGATTCCGTCATTGTACAAAAATCTGTGTGCCCCATACAAATGAGCCCCAGACAACTTATAAATAAAATAGATTTTATTAGCGCAAGCAAAATAAAACCATGTCGCCATGACCACATGTTCGTTGCATGAACACCAGTAATATCCGCTGATTTAACGTACAGGAATTTGTACGGGAACTAAAAGAAAACACATAATAATAAAAATAAATGTCTGTAAGTATGTAAAAAATGGTGGAACGATTGAAATATTCGATGAATATAAAATAGAATATTGAAATCAGGAAAATTTTAGTTATGATAAAAGCAACAATTCATCACCACTGCTCTCAAAACGGCAGGGAAAACATCGTGAGGAAACTGGTATGTCCTAGAACTAAAAATTCGAAGACACGTGTCATCCACCAACCCGCACTGGCCCACTTGGTGGATTATGTCCCACTCCTTCTCACAGAGAGGAGGCTTGTGTCCCTGCACTGCCTAGCAGTGGAAACATTATAGGCTGATTATGCTTGCTTATGCTTAAAAGCGACAATTTAACGCATTTAACTAAATCCAATATTGTGATTTAAATAATTAATGACCAGCCTAAGATGAAACATAAAAAGAAAATACATTTATTTGAACTAAACGAGATAGACAACACCAAAAATCGCTTTTCCTAATGTACGACCCGTCAATAAAAATACAAAATGAAATTCAAAACGCAACCTCATGTTTTGGCAACCTTGAACTACAATGTAACTTCGTGTCCTGCCCTTTATATGAATTGTGTTGTATAAATTCTTTAAGAAGCAGCTGTAAAGCTAAAATTGTTTGGTCAAATAAATATCTGCGTGGCATACATAGGGAACCACTTTATAACATTGTGTTAATACGTTCAACCCATCTTGACTGGAACTATTCAAGTCGCAAAGAAAATACGGAAGATACAACAAAATTGTTAAAAAACACCGGCCCCATACAAAAATTTGTGTTACGCAACCAATGACACAGGATCTTAAAATGATTTTGCTTTTGCGAAAATAATCTACAAACTGTCGTAGACTTAATGCTTCAGAGATTAGAGCACACTTTGCATATTCTAATGTCGTGTCCTCCGCTATGATATCATCGCTTGCTAAGAAATCTCGCAGTTTATTAAAATAACCCTTAGATCTAAGTGAAGTGACGTCAGATGCTTATTTAGTAGATGACACGATTAGTAACTATCTATATTTAGGAGACATTTTATCATTGTCATTATTAAAACTGATGTCATTTTCTTTAAAATATTTATCGTTTATAACATAGTTGCATTCCGAAGAATCTAGGAACCAAACAGAGTCCTCGATCATTTTTCTGATATATCATTTGTAGTGACGTTTGTACAGACGCCAGCACATCAACCTACTACAATCTGTCAGATTTCTGTAATAGATTTTCAACTTTATCGCTAAAACATAAGGTTCAATGTTGATTGGGAAAATTTGACAGTTAGGTGTAGGTTGATGTGCTGGCGTCTGTACTTGTATCAATTTCCAGTGTTTCTTTATGAATCACGTCTCTTAACTTCCTGTCTCTACTAGGATCTATGGATTTTAATTCCACCTCAATCGTTGCTAGTCCATTTCCAACTAGTTTCGGCTTTTCAGTTTCCGCAACACTGAACAGAATCCCGTACCCCACATGACCTTGACCTTGTAAACTACAAATACCGAGATTTATTGAGCAGAACGTCGTGATGGATCGCGCAACCCAAGCAACCTTGATTCACGGACACCATGTGACTTTGTAGCCAATGAAGTCATGATTTAATTGTGTCTAGACGAGGATTTGTGTCTCATTGGCACTTTATACTGTCCATAACGGCTTTGATAATGGTACCCCGAGGGTCAGGGGGACCCTTTTACATAGATGGTAGCTATAAACATGGTGTATCGTTTAAAAGGGTTGATTTGTCCGTGACGCATAGGGATTCCATTTAATTTTGATGATTCATTGTTTCTCTTATTTATTTAGCGATGGACAATCATCTATATTTATAAAATTCAAAGTCCTGACTGATTGATATATCAACGCACAGCCTAAACCGCTGGTCCTAGAGACATGAAATTTGGAGGGTATGTTCTTTGTGAAGAGTAGGTATCCACTAAGGATTTATCGAAACCCATCCCTGAGCATTTCCCAAAATTTTTGACCATAGTTTTCACTCATTTCCAAGTAACAAAATGAGAACTTTTATTTTGACCTTAACTAATATTTTACAGGTTTTTTGTATAAAAACTCTACTAAAACAAAAAACCAATCAGAAATTCAGAATCTGTCTAGATTTAGCTAGCTGTATTTAACATAATATGTCCTAAATATACTCGTACATATAGAAAACCTGTAAAATATTAGTTAAGGTCGAAATAAAAGTTCTTATTTTGTTACTTGGAAATGAGTGAAAACTATGGTCAAAAATTTTGGGAAATGCTCCCCTAAGAGGGTAAATGGGAGAGAGTGAAATTTCACGCGGACGAAGTCGCGGGCAATAGCTAGTCGAATATATACAGTCTAACCATCTTTAAACTTAGTTACTAAATATTTAATTTATTATGTAATTTGAAATTCTCATTTGAATTTGTCCTTCAAGGTATAGACGTTCAAGTCGATTATAAATATTCAAATATGTTTTCATTCAACTTATGCTTTGCACTTTACGGCTCAGCAGAGTCTCTAGTGTTCTTCACACAAGGTGGTTTGATACCTCGTTGTCAAGTGCATTAAAAACATTGCTTATTGCATTAATGAAGTCTAGAGTATAAGGAGTGACAAGTATAGACCATGACCTAGTGTAACCCGGTTCAATAAATAGCAATTTATTGTAAATTGAATCGAATCTAGTCGCCACATGAGAGCTAATACAACTCGTAACATGGGTGTGAATTAAATTTGCAATTTAACACATGAGACGGAATACCGTCATAATAATACAATGCGATTGGCTGGAAAAGGTAACACTCGGGGAAGAGTGGAAAACTATGGGGGAGACCTTTGCCCAGCAGTCGATAATACACGTTGAAATATCATCATCAAACTCAAACTCAAAGCATTTATTTCAATTAAACCATATACAGGCACTTTTGAATTGTCAAAATCAGCCTCAGCCTAGCCTTTCTCCAACTATGTTGGATACCAGTATTTTACATGGAGCGATTGCCTGTCTGACCTCTATAACCCAGTTACTGGTTAATACGATACCCCTTGGTAAGTCTGGTTGTCTAGACTTCTGACGACTGTCAAAGATCTACGAATGACAGCCGGAACCAACAGTTTAACGTACGTTCCGAGACACATAGAAGTCTCGGTATGTAAAGATGGTCACCCATTCACGGAACAACCTCGGCAAGCGTATCTTAACCTGATCGCTCGACCCGTGCAGCTGTTGCTTCATAACCATGAGCTCCTCTTATACTCATATAGGAAGAATATACCAAGACCTGACCTTTTTAATAAACGATACAGTCGTTTAAGTGTAGGTACAGGGAATCCACTGGTATTTCCCTATAATGGAACGACCGTATAATTTCATTTTCCCTTTGACAGTTAGGTACACGGTATGGAAACCATAACAGCTGCTTACCGTTAGCTGCATGAGGCTCCCCTTCATACCGCTACAAGCAACGATCTTGAATGTATTATACGTTAATGACTACGTTTGGCAAGCTAACATGACTTTATATCAAGTAAATGCTGTCTCAGGCTGGACAGTAACCCTTATATTATTGGAAGAAAACGAGGGTAAGCTGTCTGGTTGGATAGGCTTAGAAAATATAGTATGATTAACTTATCTTTACGTTCGCCAACGCATCAAATAAGAGACTCACATGGTCATCAATGCATCAAATATGAGACTTATGAAGCTTTTTTGAGGAGTCGTAAAAACACATTTAATACCAAAAAGCCTACTTATCCCGTAACTAAAGTAGGTAGTAAACTTCCAAACATCGTTAAGAAAATAAATGAAGTTCAACCTAACTTATAAGGTTCATTTTCCCATAAAAGAAGCCTTGTTCGACTGCCAAAACAAACGAAGATCAACGTAACTTTAAGGTTCGTTTTCCCATAAAGGCATCCTCAGTCGAGTGCACATGGAAGCCGTTAACCGTTCCTTCGGGTTATGGTCCGTCGCCGCCGCGTGCCAGTCTCCGGCCGCACTGCCAACGCACAGTTTGGCATCATTGCCATTTGCTGGGTCGTTGACTTCTTATCGGCATGTCCGTTTATCAACTGTATTTATATATCGTTGTATATAAGTGAGAACTTCCGCACTGTTTATTTTAGGATCTGAATTCGGTCTTGTGTTTTCAGATAAGTTATAGGTACTCTTGATCTAGTTTGTCGTTGGGTAATGCCAAAATTCACGCTCTCTAGTTGTAGATTATTTTGTATTGCTGTCATGGGATATTTTTAAAGTAATTCGCCTTTGTGCTCAAGAAAGGACAACTGTATTACAATATTATACAGCCATATTGATATCTACTTTACTAGTTGACAAGTTGATAAAAAATATCATGAATTTTATAATTTTCCACCAAACTTTGTTTCTTTTTTAAATCAGTACTGTTCCACCGAAGCCAGTTAGTAACACTATCCATATTCACAATTGTAGGTCACCAGAGAGGCAGAGGCATACATTTAAATGAGGATAAATATATTTTATGTACGTGTACAGTCAACAAAAGAGATAAGTATGCAGGATCATCGGATATAGTTGAAGTTTAGTAAGAAACCGATGGATGTTCTCGAATAAAATTTAAATGTGTTAATAGAAAACAAACAGCTCATTTATTAAAACCATCGGTTTCTTACTAAACTTCAACTATATCCGACAATCCTGCATACTTATCTCTTTTGTTGACTGTACCTACTGAACTTGAAACTGTAATCACAAGGTAAAACATTACTTCCTCAGTAACAGGATACACGTTTTTTTAACATAACGATAACTCAATGGAAACAACCATGTACAGACGCCAGCACATCAACCTACACCTAACTGTCAAATTTTCCCAATCAACATTGAACCTTATGCTTTAGCGATAAAGTTGAAAATCTATTACAGAAATCTGACAGATTGTAGTAGGTTGATGTGCTGGCGTCTGTACAAATCGTCAAACCTCCTTTCAACCTTATTACTAAGAGATTAAGAGTGAAAATGGGCAACTGCCTTTGTACCATAGTTATATTTAACGACGAAATAAAACAGTCAAAGTTCTGCAACAATGTGACCGCAGAGAGTTTCCTGCTCATGAAATAGCGATGACATAACTGACTCACTAAGTAGGTATACAGTATTGACGAATTTTGTATCAACACGCTTTATTCAAGCCCGTGGAAAAGTCAGTGTTAATATATAAGCTATTGTGGCAAGTTTTGAGTGTACAAGAAACACGTTTTATGGATGGTATCGTCGTGCCTATGTCTTGGTTTGTTTTGCCTTGAAGAAAGTTGGTTTCTTCTTCTTTGATTTCAACAAACGAAATGATTAATGTCGTTGAAAATTACTTTCTGTCTACGACAATAGCAAGGTTGACTGCCCTGAAAACGCAGGACGTTACTTTTTAAGTTGGCATCGCAAGTAATGGAGGCTATTTTAATGCAGCCCTCGGCGGCGATGACACGTAAATCCTTCACCAACTATTCTTGATCTAGTCCTCACAGACTGAATATAAAATCCTATTTTTAGTACTCGCTCATAACTGCGAGAAAGAGAGGGAATAGTTCAGTATTGACCTGTGCACTCGCTTTTTATTTTTCGCTGCGCACAACTCAAAAATCGACGTTTAAATTGCAATGGAGCCGTCATTTTCGCATTCCTTTTCATGCCATTTGCAAGGAGATGGGGCGATATACGAATGAATTTGTGGCTCGACACAACCCTTGTTTAATAAAAATACCTACATTTCATTTGTCTGAGTACATTTTCAGAGAGAGGGGGCTGCGAGAAACCCCATGCAATATTCACCCCTCAAAGCCAGGCTTAATTATACTGTATTGCCCGAACATATTGATACCTACTTGTGCAATGTGCGTGTTTGCGATTTGTTGGGGAAACACGTTTTGTATTTGGTGATTGACCTTGGATTTGTAGAGTGATTAGGTAAAAAGGTTCGGCGAAAATAGATGGAGGATAACACTTAAAATATTTTAAATTATAAGCGGTGATTCGAGATAAATGTACTCGGTCTAGTAAAGTTATATTTTGTTGTACTTCAACTGTATCGATCGGCTCGGTCATATGATGTTACCACTTGTTAAGCTCTAGAAGTGAGCTTTAACTAGAACTTTCACGTGTCCGAGAGTTTCTCCGCACTTACAGACTAGAATAGAATCAATCAGAGGACACGCTCTGCGACCGTAACGCCCTACGTCATGCCCTTTCATAAGCCAATGTAATACTTACGCCACAGTTTACAAAGTTTATTTTTCACTGAAAGAAAAGCCAGACAATCGACAGGGCATGGGGGAGACGTGTAATCGTTATTCAAACTGGCAGACTAGTATTTCCGAGCTTAGTGCGCATGCGTGCGATCGCAGCGCTTAATAGGTCACGGCCTCACAGTCTGCACTGGAAGCCGGCTACAGGGATATACTTAGAACGACACGCCATTTTAGCAAAAAGAAAATACATTTGCTTCAACATTAAAGTTAAAATAACGCTATGAACCTCTGTGAAACTGTGCGTTGTGAAACGAGTGCCCGAGACAATCGCACGGTCCCCTTACGCGAACCAGCGTCGCTCCGACCGGTCCGAAAATAAGCGACGCAATCTGTTTTTACAGTATCGAAACGAATTTTTATGCTATAAGGAGACTGGGACGTGCCTACGTTGCCCTGCGGCCGACATACTTGCGTTTATCTGAATTATGTGATACAAATGTGACCGAGCCTACGTGGACCGGCGGCGATGACTCACGCTCACAATAGTGTTTCAGTGGACTGGAGACACTGTCCCGCGGGATCTTTTGTATAATTGTGTACGTATTCCCATTTAAAAGTGACTTCTTTGTCTATTTACTCGTGTACAATAAAACCGGCGCTGCGCCAGCCGGCCATCCTGCATGCGGTTTTGCGGTCGTCATTCATTGCGATTTTTGTTGCGTTACAACGAGGACCGTTTCCGTTTCGCGAGTTGTGTTCACCGAGCGTTGGACACTAACGATCCACCTCACATTTAGTTAACATATGGCAACCGGCCGGCTGAAGGTCGCGCGGCTCGCGTCACCCTAGCATAAGGTAAACGCGGTCGGGCGTGTGCGTGCAAAACGTAAACACTGGCCGGCGAATGCACCGAAAAAACTCGCGCGCTATGATGTCACCGCGTGCAAACATTAGAACGTGGAATTTAAAATTAGATGCGTCCAGCGAATCTATCGAGATCGGTTCATTGAGCGACGGGCGGGCGACGCGAGCGGAGCGCCGCGAGCGAACGAGCACGAACGACGAGGTAGCGTAGCGCCGCGCCGCGACCTTGCACCGTCACGGGCGCAGCGTCACGCCGCGCCGGATTATTTTCGTCGCGTTTTGGCACCTACACCTCACGCGCGCTCTCTAAACCACAATCCCGTGCCGTTCGGTGCGAACAGTACGCTTTAATATTGCTTTTATTTTGCAGATTGCGACAGACTCTTGCGGCGCGGCTTGCGGAGATCGACGACATTGTGTCCGAATTCGATCGCGTGTCGGAGAGAATCGACGAGCTCCGACAGCAAATAGAAGTGTTGACAGCGAAAGTAAGGACTTTCTACGTGTTCGGCGAAGACGAAGCGGACAGTGTGCGCGCTCTGACGAAAGAAGTGTCGGACTTGGTGGAGCGCACGAAGAACTTCACGGAGGAGAGCAGGAAGCGGTACGGAGGATCGGCGCCGGCAGACGTCGCCCAGGAGCTGTCCTCCCTAGAGCTATCCTCTGAGGCGCTGGCAGCAGCCATGGAAGAGAAGGAGAGGGAATGGAAGCGTGCGCGCACAGCGCGCTCGGAGTACGCCACTGACGTAGAGGACGTGCAAGCTTGGGTTCGCGCCGCCGAACTCACAGCGAGGGAACGCACCCTGGCGCCCGAGCCCTACCGGGAGCGCCTGGTGGCTGCGCGCGCCGAAGTGCCCGGCGTGGCCGACCGCGTGGAGCGCCTGACGCGCAACGCGCGCGCCATCGTGGAGGGCAGCCGCGACGCCGGCGAGCGCCAGCTGGTGCAGTCCACGGTGTCAGCGCTGTCAGAGCAGTTCGCCGCCGTGTGCAGCGAGCTGGAGGCGCGGCAGGGCGCCGTGGAGGACGCCTGCGACGCCGTCGCGCGCTTCCTCACTCTACTCGAGAAAGTCCTACTTTGGGTTGAGACACAGCGTGCATTCCTAGCGCGGCCACTCCCATTGGCCGACTTGCAGGAAGCGCAACAGAAACAGACTGAATATGGGGTACGTGCCGACGGTCAGCGATCAAAATATCATGTGCGAATGTTTACTCTAATGTATCTATGTTTTCAGAACGCGCTCAAGAGCTGTAAGCAGCAAGCCAAGAATTTAGCGGATATGGCTAAGGAAATAGAGGCAATCGAACGGGTAACCAGCCCGGGAGACTTGCCGTCTCGGCTAGAGGCAGCAGAGAACGCGACCGTCGACGTCGAGAAGAGATTAGCGAAGACAGTCAGTACAATCGCTGATTATGACGCCGGATATAACTCTAACCACATACTAATTAACTTTATCTTTTTACAGAACGGTCTACTACAGGAACTAGCCGAAGAATGGGAGCGATGCGAAAGAAAATTAAAGGATGTCGGGCATTGGCTCGAAGCGACCGCGAGGACGCTAGAGACACCTCAGAATGCAAAGAAACCGCTCAGGGATCGTCTCGGCCTGAGGGAGAAATTGATAAACGATATCTCCACGCAAAAGACGAAGATCTCATATGCCGTGGAAAAACTCAACGTGAGTCGACATCGTCGAATATGTGTTCTTGTTATTGGATTCTAGGTGCAGCGCTGCGAGCCGGTGGTGACTTGTGCTGACACGTGTTGTGTGTGACAGGTACACTTCGGGCCGGACGGCGTGGCGGCGCAGTCCGTGGGGCCCGAGGGCGTGGAGGCGGCGGCGCGCGGCCTGGTGGCGGCGCTGGACGCGCTGGCCACACAGACGGGCGCGCAGGCTGCGCAGCTGGCGCGCGCGCTGGCGCAGGTGGACGCCTACTGCGCCGACGTGGCGCGTCTGCGCGCGCAGCTGCTGCAAGCCGAGCAGCAGCTGCGCCAGGCGGCGCAGCCCAACTACAGCCCGCGCGAGCCCGAGCGCGCTCATCGCCAGCAGCAGGTAAGCTCTCCGCGACCCGCACAGACCCCGCGAGTAGGTGGCTAGCGAGTATTCTAGTTTTGTTTATCCGACCTGGAGGCTCTCAGGGCGACCGGGCAGGTGGCGGGCACGCTTCATCTCACCTGCGAGCCCCAAAAGCTCGATCATCTTTTATTTATCTTTTGTTTTCTTTTTGTCACCCTCCTCCTCACCCTCCCCGCTACTAACACGTCGAACTGATATCCTCCGCTAGGAGTGTCGCGAGCGCGTCAAGTCGCTCCAGAGCAAGATTCAGGCGCGTAACGAGCGAGTCAAGCTCCTGGTGCAGCGCGGCAGTCCCGACGCCGAACCGCTGCGAGACGCGTAGTCCGCGATCTACCGCGTTTAGTTCATAAGTCGATTCCTTGTCATCTCGTCCCTGTAATTTTTATAAGCATATAATACGAAACGTTAAATATACGAGACGCATCGCAGCCACCGTCGTTTCCTTTCGCTCAACCTCTCATCACGTCCGTCCGCTCGTCTGAGAGACACCCTTGTAAATCATGTGTTTGTCCGTACTTGCGTATCAGGAGGTCGCCCGGCGAATCGAAGAGCTGACCGGAGCGATCTACGCGCTGGACCCGTACTTCGTGATGCCGGCGACCGACGAGCACGCCGCCACTCTGAGCATGCTCGCCTCGAGCGCGGCGCACGCGCGCTCCAACAGGCGCGCGCGCTCGCCGGCGCGCCGAGAGCGAGCTCGCCTGGCCCCGCCCGCCGCCCCGGGCCCCGCCGCGCGGGCCCGCTCGCCCTGCTGGGCCCCGGGCGGCATCACCTACGCCGAGATAGTCAAGGGCTCCGGCTCCCGCTCTAGCTCCCGCGGCTCCCGCGCACCCGACGACCCCGCCCCGCCCGACGATGTGGAAGTGCCCGCGGAACCGTGTGTGCTCAGTGAGAGAGTCGATGATGTCGACGCAGTGTTGCGCAGTGGCACCCGTGTTAGCGAGTCTATCAGTGTCAGTGAGCCTTATGGTGGTGACGTGATCGTTTACTATGATGACTTTGTCCCACGTGCGGAACCGGAACCGGTTCCTGAATATTATGCGGAACCTCCAGTGGAGTACCGGGAGATGCCCATTGATGTGCCGGCACCCGTGTATCGCGAATCACCCGTGTATCGGGAATCACCCGTTTATCGGGAATCGCCCGTGTATCGGGAATCACCCGTTTATCGCGAGTCACCCGTGTATCGGGAATCACCCGAGCCTCTTAAGAGGTTGCCTGAACAACCAATGAGGGAACTACAGCCCGTAGAATCAGAACAATCGGAAAGGTCTATTAGCCCGTCACTGAAACAACGCTCGCATGAATTATCATATGCGGAAATATTAGCACTCGGGCTACGCAAGCAGCCACGTACTCATAGCGTTACGTCCTTACCGAAACCACAAGTGGCACACGTAGAGCTGGTTAAGGAGATCGTAGTAGAATGCGTCGAGAGATCTCCACCGATTCAGCAATATGAATCGAAAGTTGAGAAGATTGAACCGCCGAGGTTCAAACCCGATAGACCCGAAAGACCGGAAAAAACGGGTAGACTGGAAAGGCCTGATAGGCCCGAGCGACCGCCGCCTAGATCTAGGTCAAGGGAAATGCCAAGACAGAGGCGCGGGCCTGAAAAACGGCCTACGAAGGCACATGATATCCAAGCGATGAAAAAGAAAAAGACGATGAAAAAGGTTATCGAAGTTCAAGACTTTGATGAACCTGAACAACCCGTAGAAGTAGAATTAACTCCAATAAGAGATACTCTAGTTAAAGCTGCGACCGTGGAACCAACTGTAGAAGTTGGCTACAAAGAGGTCACAAAAAAGTTGCAACACAGTGCTACAGTCGTAGAGACTGTCACTGAGCTGGTAGCAGAAGACTCAGAGCCTGAAACCATCGAAGAGGTTGAACAAAAGAAACCTAAGAAAAAGCAAAAGCCTAAAAAGCCGAAATCGCCTGAAGATGAAATACTAAAAGCTCTCAAAGAAATCGAAGAGCTAGAAAGAAAGAAGAAAAAGACGAAAGAACCTCGTGATAAAAGCAAAGACAGCATCACTGAGGTCATAACAGTGGAACCTCCGAAAGAACCCGAAGGAATTGAACTGAAAAAGCATACTAAAGAAACAGATGCACAAATTAGGTCTAAGAAAAAGAAAGGTCACAAAGAATCACCTGTTAAATCCACTGATGTTAATACCGAGTTCGTTACTGTTGAGACGACCGCTCCAGTTGAACTAGTTACGAAGGAAACAAAACATAAGAAAAAGAAGAGTCAAAAGCAAGCTTCTTTAGATAAATCAGAGCGTAGCTCTGTTGGTAGTATAGCTAACGTGATCTCTGTTGTTGACTCTGGCAAGAGCACAGAAACACCCGTTGAAACTAAATCTGTGGGATCAGAAGTTGTTTCACAAGTCCTTGAATATGTTACTCAACCGGAAGTAACAGAAGAAATTCAATCAATCGATGATCAGTCTAACAAGAATGTTATTCCAACTCTAGATGAAATACAGAAAGAAAGTTCTAAAGTTATTTCCACAATAACTTCCGATGTAACCCATAATGTTGAATACATAAATGTATTTGAAGCTGTAACTGAAACAACATCTGTAAAGACAACACAGGAAGTAAGCGTCGATAATAAAGAGAAACCATCTCTTGGTGATCCGGTAACAGAATTAATTTCACCACATCCTGTTGTTGAAACAAAGCAGGAACATGAAAAGTCCCCGGAAGTCACTGACACAGTAGCATTCGTAACTGAAACAATTGACATTCAAAATAAACTAGACATTGAGCAGGCTACAGAAGCTAAAGAGAGTAAATTATTCTCAATCCAAGATCAAACTCCTAAACAAGAAGAACAAACAAACAAGAAAGTTTCAAAAAATAAAAAGAAGAAAGGTAAAGCAGCACCGGAAGCTGAAATTGTTTCAGCATTTATTTCCAAAGAGTCTGAACAGACACAACAGGAGCAAAAACAAACGGAAAAAGTACAAATAGAAGAGGTTCGATCGGAACCTGAACAACTGGTAAAAGAACAACCGGAAACAGAAAAATCTGAACAATCTAATGTTGAGCAGCCTCACCTAGAACAAACAAAGCTAGCACCTGAGCAATTGGAACCGGTTCAGGCTGAACAAAAACAGCCGGAAACGATGCAGCTGGTACAATCGGAACAAACAGAATTCATGCTGGTGGAAAATGTACAGACAAAAGAAGTAAAGCAGGAACAATTACTGACATTACAAACACAACCAGAACCTTACGAACAGGAGACTGTGCAGGCTGAATCTCCATACCTAGAACCTGACCAACTGCAACTTGTGCAACCCGAATCAGTACATATAAAAGAAGTACTCTCAGAGCCGATACAAGAAGATATCAAAATGCATGAAGTCTCATCTAAAAATAAGAAGAAAAAGAAACAAAAGAAGCACGAAAAGACCCCAGAACCGGTAGTTCTTGAAGCTACAGAAACTGTTGAAATTATTGAGGAAGAAGTCAAAACGACGCCTATAGAGCCTGTTGTAGCAGAAATACCAAACTTAGTAGAACAAGTTGAAGAGCCAAAACCATCAAAGAAAAAGAAATCTAAGAAGACTAAACATGCTGAAGTTAAAGAGGATTTAATAGAAAAGTCGGTGGTTGAACAAAAAGTAATTGAGCAGTCTACTGAAATAATTGAGAAAGAGACTAAGGAAACTGAGGAACCGCAACCTCTCGAAGAGACAAAACGGTCCAAAAAGAAGTCAAAATCTAAATCAAAACCGGAAATTATTGTCAAGGAAGTACCAGTAGAGACTGTTCCTGAACAGGAGTTGCCTGTTCCTGAACCTGAACCACCTCTGGAAGAAATAAAAGCAGAAGAACCTGCTTTTGAAGAAGTCAAATCGCATAAAAAGAGGAAATCTAAAAAACAAAAGATTGATGATGATGACATTGAAAAAGCTCTAAAAGAGATTGAACGTACTGAAGGACATGGACATAAAAAGAAACCTAAGGAAAAGACATTAAAACCTAAAGGCAAACAAGATCAGCCCAAGACAGTAACAACTCAGTTAAAAGCAGCTGAGCAAGATATTCAGGCAAAATTCACCTCAAAGACGGTTGAATATGATATGTCACCTGAAGAAGACATTGAAAATGTCCAACCAATTGAACATATTGACTGGAACGCCATGCTAGAAGAAGAAGAAGGTGTAACTGAAACCACTTTTGAACCAATCACTAAACCGGAATCAGACTTAACTATTACTGAAGCTGCATATGTTGCTAACCAAGTAACCATACTGCAAGAAACGACTAATACGTTACTAGAAAAAGAACGAACTGTTAGCAAAGTTGAATCTTCAATAGAAACAGCTGTTCTTCCTGAAAAATCTACTAAAAATATTTCTGAAAGTGTCAGAGATAGAAAAGTAGTAACCGAAGAAGATAAAGAGCTAGTGACGCCAGTCACAAGTCCTGCTAACGAACAGAATAATAATGATAAGTTCTTCTCACCTGACGTGTTGAAAGAAGGATCATACAACATTGTTGAAGAGATAACTCAATATGAACCTATCACTCAAGATGTTGAAACCCGTACTATATACCTAATAACACATGAAGAGAAGAAACTACCGCCAATCAGGACTGTTAAAGTATTTAGCAGTAAGAGTAACTCGTTAGAAGAACCTCAATCTATTGAAGAAAACGTAGTTTTAAGTGAAGAAATGACAAATAACAAAATCACTGATGAAAAGTCTTCCATTAATGTTAGTGATAATGTTTTAGACAGTAAGGTTATAACGGACGAGTTCATTGATCAAGAAAAAATATCCGGTTCTGAGAGTAGCATTACAAAACCAGGCGTTACTAAAACTCAGTCAGTCGAAGCGTCAGTTGAAACATCTGACATCGTAGAGAACAATACTGTTACACGTGTAACTTCGACAAGTTCGGAACATATAACGACACAAAGTGTAGCGAATATTATTACTGAGGTTACAACTACAGAAACTGTTGAAAAATCCGTTGATCAGGAAGTACAGTTTGAAGAACTTGAGACCTCGAAACCGACGGAACTTGAAGAAGTTAGTACAAATAAACCTGAAAAACCATTAACTGAAGAAGATTTCTCTGATATACTTGAGGAAGCCATTTTCGGATCAGTACAAGATCGGAACAAAACACCAGGTGAAAAGAAAAACAAGGAAAAATATTCTAATATTCCTTATCAGGAGTTAGTCAACGATGTCAAGACATACTCGGAGAATTTGGATACTTATAAGCTGGATCATGATTATTCGCAATTAATGTTAAGCCAACGGGACTCTCAGACTTCACAAGGAAATGACGTCATTATAGCACAAAAAGAAACAGTGCCTGTACAAGTAATCAAACCTATCGAACCTGTACCTAAAATAGAGCCTAAAGAACATTCTCCATTGAGAGAAGATGCACCGAAAGTTAACGACCAAGAACTAAAGGATGCTGAAATTGTGATAGCAGTACCAGTAACTGAAATTTCAAACGTAATAACTGACATTTTACAAACGACTCAAACGTCACAAGACAAACTTCAAGAAGTATTGCTTAAAACATTTACCGAGGAGATGACTACAAAAACAGTTACTCAACAAACTATTGACTTTATCAAATCAGAGAACTTTGTTCTAACACCTGTTGGTGAAATTGATGCTTCTTTACTAAGTACTCAAACAACCGGTGATGCAAATGTTATCTTTATACCTGATGAACTAAGTTTTGTACCACAAACACAAGAATTAGAAAAGCAACCAATCGATATCAAACCAGCAAGTATCGAGAAGCCTGCTGAAGTAACCGAAACTTCGCTTGTGGCATCAGTAAACGAGGAAGCGCCTAGAATTAGTTACCATGAAATTAAGGACGCTGAAATAATTTTAGCGTCCCAGGTCTCTAATAAAAAGGCTGAAATGACAACAACTGGAAATATAGAAACAGTTTCGTCTTTGCGTGTCTCTGAAACTGTTTCTAAAACTGAAATTACAAGTGAGGCTCAAGATACTTCAGTAGAACCTGAACGTTCTACCGACAAAGAACAAGAAGTTGCTAAAGTTGAGCAGACCAATAGAGTGTCTCCAGAAAAAGAAGAAGCACCTAGAACAAGTTACCATGAAATTCGAGATGCTGAAATAATCTTAGCATCTCAAGTAAAACTTAAGGACGAGTCAAACGCCACAAACCTTCAGCCTGAAACACCTCAAGTAACTGCAGCAAGTCAAGTTCAAACACCAGAACTAGAACAGGTTAAACAAATAAACCAAATCGAAGTCACACAAGTGGTTGAAAAAGAAAAGCCAGCTCAGCAGATTTCAGCCCAAGATAGTCTCCTTCAAGCTCTTGATAAAACGACTACAACAACGATCAAAACCGTCACTGAGCGAACCGTTGATTTTATTACCAACGAAAGTATTGTTTCAAAGCCTGATCAAGAACCAATAGCACACCCGGTAATCGAGATGGAGGTTGTTCCTGACATAGATAGTAAACCCTCTGAGGTCGAAAAACGACCATTGTCGTATGAAGAGACGCCACGTCACAGCTATCACGAGATTGTTGACGCTGAGATACGTCTTGCTCAATCAAAGAGTGAGCAATCTGACATAGTGGAACTTGTCGATGAAATAGTTGCTGAGGACAAACAACCAGCAACTGAAGAAACAAAGGCGGAAAGCGTGACTACTAAAGTAGTTGAAACTCTTAAAACTATGGACACTGACGCACCAGTTGCTGAAACACCAAAGGATATAATACCTGAACTCACAAGGGAAGTACCAACTGTAAGCTATCAAGAAATATCTGATGCTGAAAAACGCTTAGCCACCAAGATTGAGACAACTCTAGTTACGGTTACAGAAGCAGTCACAAAAACTCTTGCTGAAGAAAAGGTTTCTGAAAGTAACGTTCAGAGTATAGTATCTGTTGAAACTGCAAAGGACCCTGAACCGAAGATATTTGAAGCGCCGAGGGCCAGTTATCACGAGATTTCTGATGCTGAATATCTTTTGGCTACAATTGTTACTAAGTCTAGAGAAACAAGCAAAGAACCTTCTCCAGCCAAAGAAGTAGAAGAAAAGCAAGAGCCCGTTATAAAAGAAGAAACAAAGGAAGTTCAAAATATTCCTGATGTTCCTGTGACTGCTGAACCGACCTCCGCAACAGCGCAAAAGGTTACAAATCACGTTAGTCACAATGAAACTCCTGTTGGTAATGGTGAAATAGAAAGTGTCATTTTTGAAAACGTTCCACAAGTGGCTCCAGAGCCTGAACCGATCAGAATCAATCAGCCTGAATCAATTTACGAGGTGCCAAGATTCAGCTATCATGAAATAAATGATGCTGAAAGTTTACTTGCTTCTTCACGAGTTTCTGTTCAACAGCTTGAAGTGTCTGCTGAAGAGGTTGCTACAACTTTACCAACAGAAACCGCACAGGCTGGCACAGTTGAGTCAATTGTAGAAAAAGTACCTGATGTCGCCGAAGATGTCAAAGAAGAAGAAAACTCACCAATAGCAGAAACTGTGTTTGAACCTCTACGTCATAGTTACCATGAAATTCAGGATGCTGAACATGTTCTAGCATCCACGAAATTGAATAAGGTGGCTGATATTTCTGAAGAAAAACTAAAATCACCGATTGCGGAAATTCCGCCCAAACAAAAAGAACCAGAAGAAAAACTAAAATCATCGGCTGAAGAAATAACATCTACACACGTAGAAGACACATTACTTCAAATTGTTAGTAATCAACAAACTACATCCACTAAAACCGACACTGATCATACTATTGACTTTATTACGAATGAAAGTATTGTCACGGAACCTGTGCAAAATATACATCAAAGTGTAGAGCTCCCGTCTCCACTTCAAAAGGCTTCATTAGAAAAGATTGAACAGTCGTTTGAAGTAGACGATCTTAGTAATACACCTATATTGGTAGTTTATGGTAGTACTGATGTTGGAACACCTACGCTGGAACTTAAAGTTCCAGTATTTGAAAGTCAAGTTAAGGAACCTATACCAATAGAGTCTTCTGAAAGTTCTGATAAACCGGATAAACCCCAAGTGGATGATGTTACTAATATAGAACTTCAGGCTACTCAAGATGAAGGTTCGATTGAAGACGATACATTTGAAATCATAGATCACAGTGACGTTACAGATATTGTTACTGATATGAACATTACGGAACCAAAGGAAATTGAATCACATATTTCTGAGGCTGACTCAAAAGTTGCTGAAGTATCAACACATGTTTCAGAAAGTGTCACAGAAATCACGTCTACTCAAAGTGAGATTACTACAGAACATCCACGTTCTATTACCCCTAAAACTAGCAACGACCATGCAGTTGTTCAAGACCTCATCGAAGAAGCTCTCCAGGAACCTGAAACACCAGTTGTTACTACTACTACTACTACTACCGTTGTTACAAGAACCAAACCAGCTTACGAAACTTTCGTTATTGACGATCTCAATGAAAGTCTTGTGCCTGTGGTATTCGGTGACATCAAGGACATTGAACGTTCTATCAAATACAAGAAACAAGAACTTTTGTTACAAACTGAACCTATTCAACCTGCAAGTCCTGAAAAAGACATCGTCGAAGAAGTCGTGGTATCTGGAGGATCCCCGTCTCCCTTAGAAGATATTGAAATCGTTGAAACAACGGAAGATTTTACTATCCCGCATCCTAGTGAATACGTAGATTTAGGTCCAACGACGGATCTAGAGCCCGAAGCTAAGCCTGACACTATCTCGGCGGACACACATACTGAAGTTTTAGAATCGGTTATAAACCTACCTGAACCCAAAATTATTAAACAACCTGATATAGATACGCATAAACCTACAGACGTAAAAACGGAAAATATAGTTTCAGCTGAGGTTAGGGAAACACAACTAACCAAAATTGAAACTGTTAGCCGTGTTGAGAAATCTCCTATACATAGCTTGCATGACCTCCTTCCCGAAATTGACTCCATCCCTGAATTCAAACCCTCTTATTCGAACACTGTATTGTATTCAAAATTGTCGGCTGATGCACCTGAGTTTACACCCTCTTACATGTATCAGACTGTTACTACTGTGTCTGAGAGTAGATCTGATTTAGTCAAAGATGCACCTGCACCTATTACTATGGAAGAAGAAACTATCACAATCTTGACAGAAGAGACACCATCAGTACCGCAAATATCATATTCAACAGTATTGCAAACTAAGAAGGAAAAAGCAGAAGTCGCACCACAAACATCAGCACCGGTTGAAAAAGTATTGGAAGTTGAAGTTACTGCAGAAGATGTGCATGAGGAACATGTTGAAACTAAAACTAGAAAGAGTAAAAAGAAGAAGAAGAAGGAAAGAGATGATAAAAAGGAGGTTTCATTTCTCAAACCGTCTGAAGTTGTGCCATTACCGGTAACTGTACCCTCTGTACCCGAAGTAACTTCAGTTTTATCTGAACCCGTTAACGTATGGGCCAAAGCTGCCGAAGAAGGCAAGTCATACGCTGATGTTCTGGCCGAAGGCCTGATTCAAGAACATAAAGAATTTATACAGTTAGTTACGGAGAAGCCAAAAGAAAGAGAAATACCAGAACAAAAGAAACCAAGAACAGAAAAAGTAGTAGAGATTGAAAAAGTACAAAGAACACCAGTGGTGCCACCTGTATATGAAATTCAAGAAGTTGTAGAGACCACACAGATGGAAAGTGATCATAACATTGGTTCTTGGGCTAAGATAGTAGCTAAACGATCATCACCTGAAAGAGTGCAGAAAGAAGAAGAACCACACGTAGTCCCAGTACCTGTTCCTTCTAAAGCTCCAGTGATCCTTGTGGATGAATCAGATAACGACTATCATAAACCTGACGTTGAGGTCGATGCAGAAGGATTCATCACTGTTGACAGAAATAGACGGTCTAGGTCCAAATCTAGAGAAGCACGTTCACAATCAAGCTTATCACAAAAACGTGAAACTCGTGAAAAGTCCGAGAATAGATTTGAACCATTGACTACTACTCTCAAACCAGATGATGCTGAATCCACACAAAGCCCTTCAGAGGATGAAAAACCAGCAAAGAAACCAAGCAGAAAGAGCCGCAGCTCCAAATCCAAGGAAAAGGAAATTAAGTCTAAAGCTACCTTAGTAGCTCCAAGCACATCCGATGAAGATAAGCAACCACCTAAGAAAGATAAAAAGAAACGCTCTTCTAAGTCAAAGGATAAGGTTATCAAACCTGTAGAGGATATCAAATCTGTAGAGGAAAAGACAGAATCACCCAAAGAGGTTGAAATCTCAGTACCACCAAAGGTGACAGATAAAATAGAAGAAACCGTGTGCTCTAAAGAAGAAGAAAAAGTTACATCTCTACCTCTTCAATCGGAACCTAAAAAGAAAAGTAAAAAGAAGAAGAAAGATAAGAAACCCGTAGAAGTTACCGAGGCTAATGAGACGTCGTCTGCTGTAGAAGTAACCTCCTCTGAACAAGAGATCACAACGGTATCTAAAGTGCTAACAACATCTCAGCAAAGGAAGGTTGAGACTCCTCTTTCAACACCTGAATCGATTCAAACACCTATAAAAGAAAGAGTATTCTCAGAAGCTCAGTTCTGGAAAATGGATCCTGGTAATTTGTCTGAAATAATCTCTGTGGAAATACAACATACACCTACGGAAACATATAAAATAGAAATCAAAGATGATGTGCCAGCTGAAACATCAATTATGAAACCTAATGAACTACCAAAAAGTGTTGAGCCGATCCAATCTACTGCCAAATTCATCACGGAAGAAATATCATCTGTTAAAACCCAGATACAAGAACTCGAGGACACGATTGCTGAAGATCAGTCACTTGAGAGCAAAATGGCTGACTTGCAACGAGAAATTGAGGAAATGTTGCTACCCGAAAATGATTCTTCACTCAGCGACAGTTCACCCAAGGAACTGACTGATACCCAAACTTCCATTGAATACCAGTATGATGAGCTACTGGATAACATGACTCCATCACTGGCTAGTCCTGAACCTGATGGCTTAGAACCTAAGTCAATTGAGGAACCAGTGCCTGAAGCATCATCAGAAAATAAAACGTCTAAACACGATGAAGAGCTTGATGATAAGCACATTAGTATGAGCATGATTGACTCACTACTTGACGATACCGAACCTTTATCTATGACTGAAACTCATTCCTTGGAGCATTCGGAAAATCTTTTAGTCACACAAGAAGAAGATATTACTCCCAGAGATATCAGTATAATTGATACACAAGTAGTAATTAGTATTGCACCGCCAGATAAACCTAAAGTTGTTTCGAAAGAAGTTTTTGATGAGATGGTTAAGCAAACGATGGCGAAACAAGATACAACTGTTACTGAAGTTAAACAAACAACAACTGTTACTAAAACTGAAAAACTGACTCCTGAAATCCAGTTGGAAAAACCAGAAAGCATTATCCCGACTGCATTAGAAAAACCAGATATTAAAGAAAAAATTGAAGACAAGTCACCGGCAATTACCGCATTTATTGAATTAGAAAAGACCAATGAAAACCTGGTTTTAAAATCAGAAGTAACTAAGAAAGTTACTCAGAAAGATGATACACTGAAGAAATCAGTAACCTCCTTTATTGAAACAGAGAAATTACAAGATCAAGCAGTACCCACGGAAGTAACAAAAACACCATCTGGAGAAGAACAGTTACAAAACATTTTGAAATACACAGAACAAAGAATTACTGAAAATGAACCTGTTAGAGCCGATATTGTATCTAATGTCCCACTTTCTAACATTGATACCATTACTAACAATCTCTCAAACCTAAAAGCGGATAACTTCTGGACGGACAAACACAATATTCATGATGCGGAATTACTATTAATAGAACGTAAATCTGTTGAAAAAACCATTACACCTGTAAGCACTAATGAACCTCACATTGACGAAGGCATTAGCGTCGAGGAAAACATTATCAATGACAATTCCTTCTGGCCTGAAAAATTCTTATACCACGACGCTGAATGCCAATACTTCCTTTCATTGGCTCGTAAAACTAAAACACCCACTAATGACACCACGGAAATAGAAATTAAAGATCAAAACGATAAGGATAGAGACCAGGGCGGAAGCTCTGGTCACTCTTCTGAAGGCGAAGAGCCAAAAGACTCATCTGGTTCACCTTACGACCCCGACTACATATCCATGGACCTACCCGGTGGAATGTGTAGTTGGAAAGACAAATCTTCATACTTAAGCGTCGAAACACCTGTTGTTGATGACGTTTTGGACGAACCTGTGTCTAGGGAGGATATACTAACCACCCTGCCCGTAGCACCAGCCCCATCCTCATCCAAACAGGAGCCGGAGGAGACGCCACTGAGGACATCAAAGGTGACTGACCCACAGTCGTATTGTACGATTTTTAAATATCTTCTCTATGTTTGGCATGATATAATTACTAAATTCTTAATTTCACATATTACGAAGCTCTGTATTGTGATGTATTTAGCCACGCCGCAGCTCGTCTTGTAGTGCCACATTTTGGCGTGCACTGTAAATTATTACAGTAGTATAGTAACGCATTTTATTAGTCGTTAATTTTTGTATTGTGTGAATTATAATACTCTAGCCATCTCTAGTCAGATTTGAACTTTTCTAGTCTTTGTCAGTCATCTGATATTTTATTATAATAAACCTTCAAAACAACGTGCATTGTTTTATTTACAAATGATGATAGTTTTATTTTTATTATTTATGATGATCAGTGTTTACCCCCGTCAAAATTTGGCTACTACGAGACGATACGACTGTTGCCGCTTAAATGAGACAGTTTTTGTAGAGAGTCTGAATTTGGGAAATTGAAAGTTGATGAAAACTGCAACCCAGAACAAACAAGACTCGAAAGTCTGCAATCTTAGTAAATTACAAAGAACTTTGACAAAGTCTGCAATTTAATTTGAAAGTTTTGCTAAGGTCAGTCATATTTTTTGCTACATTTTGAATTTCAGTAGTTTAGTTTGCAAGACCTCTCCTTCCATAATTATTATTAATGGTAATTTTACAAGTTATTTTATCTGTGTTGTTTTGAATGTCTTATTCAAATTATTTAAAAGCATCCAGTCATTCTAAAGTTAGACCAGAATTGATAATGGATTATCCTTATTTCAAGTGTTCCGTACCGAATCCGCTCCAAGCGCTTATCGATGTGAAACCACACGCCTCACTATGCTGCTATTGACAATTAAAACTAACATCCATTGGTCGTTCAGGGGGAGTTAATTTGTAGATATTTCTCCAAATTCTTTTAATTTCAAGTTCCCAAAATCAAATAATCTTCATTAAAAACCTAATATTTATTGGTCAAAATTAAATCCTCCATAACTTCCACATTTTTCAAAATTGAACGACACTTTCAAAATCTCTTGTCTTGAATGTTTTTGTTTCCAAAGCACAATGTATCAGCTATTTGGAATGATCAAATTCTTTAACCTCACGCGACCACGGTACGGGATACTTGATTACCAGACTGACCAACTTTTGTTTTATCGATAGTCCAGTAACTGTCCCAGTTTGCAGACTTCTAAATTTCGCATGTCATGCCAACATTGTTATGAACTAAATCGTTTTGTTTTTGTTGTTGTATTGTGCTCCTAACCTATAGTCCATCGGAATGACCACGTGGACTGTTTGACCCTTCAATATGTTTTAGACGATATGGAATCAAAAGTTTCAAAATGTTTAAAGTCACTCTTTGCAAATGTACTCGTAGCATCTCTTAGATTAAAAGTAGATTTGGATTAACTGGGCCTAAAGTTTAAATTGGCGGAAATGAATTTATAAAAGCAAATCCCGTCCCAAATGAAAGAATAACGTAATGTTTATGTAATAAAGTTAATTTTACTTCTGCGCTCATTCCGCAATGTACAAGCCGTGCATAAATTCTAGCTTTATTCGTAATGAATGCCTACGTTCATTTCCTCGAGTATGCGAACCCATAATTTATGTTTTGGCCGTTATCCAAAACTATTGGTCCAGAGATGTATTTAATCTTGATTTACTTCCTCACGTGAACTGATTGTGCATGTTGTTTTACATTTTGAAATACTTCAGGATGCACGTTGATAGAGAATTTTATTATCCCGAGCAGCGTTATGTGAACCTCATTTTATAGGTAGAATGGGCTAATTGTGATGCGTTCCATTTCCTTAGTTGGTTTGCAAATCACCTTTTATTCTCAAAATCAAAAATATTTGTCTGTTAACTTGTTCAAAATACCAATACAAACTGAAACTTTTGATTCCATGTCTCTATTTCACTAGAGTGTTTTGCTAATCAAAGCGTGTGTTCTCAGGATGAATTATCTAACGATATAGAAACTCTGCTAGAAGAAATAAGAGATGTACAAACGCGGTTATCGGACCTGCCTGATGAGAGTCTGGAAGCCATGGAGGAAGGTCTCAGGGTAAGTCTCACTGTATATATGCCATTGATCAAAAATAACAGACCCAAATTCCCACTGACGTAGATGATGCTAAACATAGATTCGTAATCTCATAATACAAATTGGTTTAGAGCAGACTCCAAATGAATCTTCATTCAAAATTGCCCGGATAGCTGCCTTATAAACAAAACTAGAATTCAGTTACATGAAGTTGGGAGTTGTAAGATGCAGCATCTGCTGTTTATTTCGCACATCTCGTAGATGGTGAATGAAGGAAGTAGGTTACTGCGACTCTCGTAAAAGAAACACTGTGACTGTGATTTGTCAATTTGTCACTATGTATTTTCTTAAGACAGTATGAGCTACTTATTAACTCGTCAAACGAAGCCGTTTGCATGCTCAATGGTTTCACGATTATATTTAATGTCGTTTCGAGTGTATTCGAGTGTATTCTTCTTATGACTTTCTTCTTTTTCATAAGACATTCTACTAGTTGACTAAAACTCTTCTAATACTTACAACATTTTTGGATTTCCGATCTAAACGAAGTCTAAGCTAAATATGGAGATCTAAATATAGCTGTTTAAAAATACTTTTACCATTGTCCCTGTTCACCGTTAAATGACTGTTAACAGAACTTTAATTATGCGCAACGTAGTTTCTGTTATCAGTATTCGAGACGTGACTAATAGATGTAAATATTTTAATGTTCGTTAACAAGATAGGTACTTGTTTTCTGTCATCTTCCAACAATGCTGTGACCTTGACAATGAGTTAGTCCATATATTGTGATGTTTCACCAAATGATGTCACCTGTGCGTTACGACATAGAGTTAATAATAATGTTTGTGTTTGGCTTCTCGCAGGGCACTAGTAAGTGAACGAACGCAGTGCAGTCGATACGAATACGAATATTATCCGAATGGAAATTATTTTACGAGGGAATCGATTTGATTCGATTGTTTTTCGTGAAGTGTTTAAAGTGCTATAGTGGTTTTATTTTTGACAGGTAGTTTTTTGTTTATTTATTTTGACAGGTTTATATACGTTATTGATTTGAAGTAACTCTCGGTGATCACCTAACTATTAAACCTCATAATATCTGGTCGAATATATCCATTTTATTGATTAGAAGTACCCTCTCAGGGAACAACTAAAAACAACTTAGGGATACTCAAGTAGGGCACGTTACTGGTCAAATATTACCCATTTAAATTATAGTTCTAGAAGCTGCATCTTCGTTGATAGGTTGTTTCAAAATATAGGCACTAGCTTAAACCCCAGTAATATCTAATACAACGGCTATAACTCGTCACATCCGACATTTACAATACGGTATCCGCTGTCTGATCAAAACCCATTGTATAAATTTTTAGTGTCCAGTATTCATCAAACCCATTTGGGATGGTCATTGTCAGTCAATCATGTAGAACGGTCTCGGTACATGTAAATTATTGCAAAGCCCGGAATCATTATTCATTGTGGTCAACTAGGCTTGACTGAAATGACCATACCTGACTTCTGACCTGTAGTATATCACTGTGGTCTGAAAAGTTAAATAAAATGATCTGAATTTGTCTAATCAATATACAATAACGTCTGAAATGGTCAATTAATGGCCAGGATTTGACTTTTGGCTTGAATTAGCATCCAATTATTTGCATTATGCTAATGTTAGGACTGCACAGAGTTACAAACGTCGTTGACATTACCTACTACATGTGAGTAGGTGCCTTGTTTACCATCCCACGCAAGTAAAGTTGTAAGAGTGTAGTAAACAAGAATTGTAATTTAATTTTAAATTGCTCCTATCTTCAATAAGACCTTACATGTGATGTACCATTTCTCACACAGTTCCTAGACCATTTGCTTAAAGTGACATTGGCATTTAAGCATTGTAAATATAAAATAGACAATGTTTGCTTTAGTCTATAATTATATTTGTCTAATAAACAGTGGTATTCCGTATTTTTGGTATTTCTGTACATGTTTACTCCATAAATTGTGTAAGCAATGTCCAAATTTTTACATGTTAACGTAAATTCTTGTCATTATGTCCAATATATTCAATACTTAGTGATGCATTAATCGGTAGGTATTGAAGCGATTCCAAGACGAACTATTCTATATTATTATCAGCTGTTGATTTAGGCATGACGGCATAGCTGCGATCATTTCCAAACACTAACGAATTTGATTTGAGGTTGCCACGGTCTGTTTGATGACATCAGATCTTAACCTATTGTTGCTCGTTATTATTTTGGGAGGAAGAAACATGTGGGATTTGATCATTCCTAAATCAATTATGAACATATTTAGGTAATTGTGATCTCACTGCTGGGTCTCCGGCTCCTATGGGAGCGGACTGTTTGTTCACACCACTAAGGCTTAGTTGGTAGATGTGCTGCTGGGGGGAGTTTGTTGTGCCACTTCTTCTACCCAGCAAAAGCACTAGGAATTAGTGAAGGGCGGGCGTTTTGGGGGACTGTCTTATGTAATTTTGACGTTCAAAAAGTGCTGCTGATTCTCAGCCCAGTTTAAATAAATGCCTTTTGATTTTGAAATCACATGTTTTCAACTAGGATAAAACATTATGATTTTATGTCATGCATGTCGGTTCCTTCGCGATGTTTTCCATCAGTGTTTCTTGAAATAGACGAGCTCAGTGATCGTTTGCAACTAACTTTACTGCACATTCTTGACCTGTCTACGTTTATAGGTCTGACATGAGTCTCTTGCTTCAGCCAACAAAGTAATGCACATCGAAGATACTCGTTAAAAGATAATTTTAACTGGCTCGTTAAAACTAATACGCTCCATAAACGTCCTCTCATAAAATTAACGAGTGTCGTACTTTACTATAAATAGAAAATAGTTCGAAAGGCACATAGAAGCTCGATGAATCATTTTCACGTGTATTTCTTGCAATTTGCATTACCTGCTCGTAAGGTGATGACTGCATATCTATGACCTTCATTTGCCCTGACGAGGCAACGAATTTCCAGAATGATGTGATGTGTTTGTAACTTTGTACCCTATTAAGTAGTTATTTATAGGTTTACAGTACCTATTGTTTTCCTTGTAAATGAGGTGGTGACCATGGGCGTGAATTCTGTTTTGTTTGTCCAACCGTCATGTTTGACAAAACATGTGATAAAAAATCTAATGGTATTTACTTGAATCCACTTCAGTATAAATTTTATTGTCAAATTGAATTAACATTAAAAAATCATTAATTCATTCAGAGACAGCCAACACACAGCCTAAAAAGCAGGGCCTAGAAGTATGAAATTCCATAAATAACAAGTGAGCACTAAGGAAGGATTTCTGAAAATGCATCCCCTCATAATCACCCTATACTGTTCCCACTTCTGGGACACAGATCCTCCTCTCTTCGAGAGGGAGTGGGCTATAATCTCCCACACTGGCCCAGTGCGGGTTGGTAGGTAGATGTCACATGTTTTCGAATGTTTAGTTCTAGGAAATGCTGGTTTCCTCACGATGTTTTCCTTCACCGTTTTGAGAGCAGTGGTGATGAAATAATTTACACAAAGTAAAGCGCCTCTCTGGGTTTGAACTTACGACCTACAACTCGTAAGTCGCGGCCGTTACCACTGGGCCACCGCTGCTCTCTATTCATCCCCCAAAGGGGTTAATTTGGGGATGAAAGTTTATATGGAAGGTCATAATTTTTGCCGATAGAAAATACCATTGAGCACACGGCTCTGTAAATCAATAAATTCTCCTTTAAACACTCACATTGCAACCAATAAAACGATTGGAGTATTGTTATGAACATCATCAAGGCTCCATGTTAAAACATTGTATCATTGATGACTCTGCCGACCCCACAGGAACAGTCAGTAATTCAATATGAATTATACATACAATGTGTTTGTTCAATTTTTATTAGCATATGACATAATTTGTATGAGCAATAGCATGATTTCCAGCTCACATCATGGATACAATTAGAATTTTTCTAAGAAATTATGACGCCATATTTATTTTTGGTTTATCTCTATCAATTAGTGTGTGCGATGCATTTTAGTGAGATGACAGTGTTTAACACCTTTGGTGTTCTGTTGTGAATATTAAGGTTTCATAAAACGTTCCTGTGTGAGTAACTGGGTTGTGGAGGTCAGATAAGCAGTCGCTTCATGTAAAATTCTGGTATTCAGCTGCATCCAGTTAGACTGGTAGCTGATCCTAACATAGTTGGAAAAAGGTTAGGCAAATGATGAAAAGGTTTCTTTTTATAATTTTTGCCGATATTTCATAATATCTTGGTGTAAAGTACCTGTTCTTGCCCTTCAAAGTACCCATAAACTTCGCTAATGCCACCAGTTGGTGCCATTAGCCGTCACTTTCAAGCCACTAAACACATTTAGATTTTTACTGCTCATGTGATTTCTTCACTGTGTTTATCTTCAGTTAAACTCAGCAATAAATTGTTTGAAAAACAACGTTGTTATTTGTTATTCTGTTGGTCACGATACTGCCCTAAATCTACGTAGTTTTAAGCTCTCGTTGATTATATATTTTGTAATATCTATGTCTTTTGGGTCAGTGATAACTCGGCCCGTGTCAACTCGACCCGAATAATAATACCAGATATTACGTCGTCAAAACGCCCTTGTACCGTCGAGATGAAAAGTATCGACCACTTAAAATATTGATGATTATGCAGTTATTCAAATTATATATATTATCATAATCAGTCTATTAATATTCCCACTGCTGGGACATAGGCCTGCTCCCGGTGAGAAGGAGAATATATGTGGGAGAGATTCAAATTATATGCGTAATAGTAAAACATAACTAGCCATAACTAGAGAAATGTGCGTGTACCTACTATAAACCAACTCTGCCTAACCCTTTAGCAAAAACAGGCGTGATGATATGTTATCTGTTATGCGTAACTGTAAAAAATTTCAATGTTTTAGCTAAACTTGGACTTTCTTCCTTCTCAACTTCTCTTACGTTTTTGAGCTGTTGCCTAGATATAAACTGACTAGCACGTAGCTTAAGATAACCTACTCTTCGATATTTCTGGCCTCACTGAGAGAGAAAACACCTTTTTGACATTCTGTAATAAAAACGTATGTTCGACGCATTCAACTTTGTATAAAAATACATAAAACTTACCAGTTCCTTCCATACATTTCAGGAGGGCATCACAATTCTAGTCAAGTGCGAGGAAGCAGCCGAGATCCTGGAGACGAAGATCATGGAGTACCGGCAGGAGTCGGAGGTGCAGTCCCTCATTAAGGAACTGGTGGTCATGAAGGCCAGGATACAGAAGCTTCTGACCCAGGCAAGGGACGGCATTAACATCATCCAGGTAAGAAAGGTAACTTTTTCAACTTTACTTTCTGTTGGTGTTACTAACTGGTTTGTTGCATCTTTATTATTAACATTTTTATTTATGTATTTATTATTGTTTTATAAAGAATTGTATCAATAGAGATATTCAAGAAAGCAACTTATTGTATTTTGCAGGCCAAAGCCTGTGTTGGGCCGAAATAATTTCAAATGAAGAAATTATGTAGATTGTCACAAATTGACGAACATAATATACTAAATAATGCTTGATTATGCCAGTTCAACTTAATTTTATCTTGACCCCATTGTCTAGGATGAATTTATTCAGTTTTTACGGCGTGCAGTCTTAAATAGTGTTACACGTGTTTTATCAAACAATGCTATAAAATATTATGCTTATATTATTATAATTTATAAAATGTGAGTTAATATTTAAATTAAAATTTTCAGGACGCCAAAGAGGAGGTGGCACGTCAAGCGAAAGAAGTTGAAGAACACAAGGAGAAGATCACCAAACTGGACAAGTGGCTTGAGACCATCAGCAACGGGCTCAAGGAAACCACCGTGCAGTCGGAAGTCCTCACTGAAGAGGATATTGTTAGATATATAGAAGTGTACGAGCGCTACATCAGGGAATACGAAGAATATGAGATTATACTGAAGTCAATAACTGTGATACGTCAAGATGAATCTAGTCAGTCTTTGAGGGTGAGGTTGAGTGCGACGCAGAAGGCGTTAGAGGAAACGAAACATCTAGTCATTATAGAGATAGAGAGGTTAAGGCAAGTACTGGTGCACATGAGAATGGCACCAGAAGTGATCGAAGAAGACATCTCGCAGACTGACAGGACGATAGACTCAACGTCGATGCCTGAAGAAGTCGTCTCGCCAAGAGAAAGCGAAATCATCAAAGAAAAGGAACCGTCAGAGAGAGTGCCATCTAAACAACCCTCTGTCGAAGAAAGTGTAAAAGTAACAGTACAAGAAAGTAAACCTAGTCAGCCCGAACCAGTCCAAATCCAGGTTGTGAAAGAAACTGTAGCAATGGAAACTCAAACAGGCAAGAGTCTCATGTCAGAACCTCCATCTGTGACTGACAAATCTGTGATATGCCAACCTGATGCCATCATCACGCATGACGTGGCCATCACATGCGCTCCTCCCATGGAAATGGCAGTACAAACTAGTGAGCCTCACTCCGAAACACAAGAAATACTTGAAAACATCCAAGTCAGACAAACAATTTCTGACGGCCATGAGACTATTGAAATTGCCAGTCGACCTGTGACCAGGGAACAAAGACTCGACGAGAAATCGCTCCTCGTTGATGCTAACTACAGAGATGACAACATCGGAAAAGACTCACAACTGAACATTACACATAGTCTGCCTCAATCTTTCGAGACGGTTATGGTAGAACCTGATGAAACGACCACAGAAGTCGTAGTAGATGCCGACGGTACTAGGAGGATTATCGTTAAGAAGGTTAGAAAGACCCTGGTTACAAGGCAGCAGATAATGCAAAGCCAACAACATGAATCTCATATATTATCAAGTGATCTCCCACTCGACCAGGCATACTCTCAAATAGTGATAAGGGATGAAAAAGCAGGAACATCTACTACTTTAGAAGATGGTGGAGTACAACACATGGAATACCAGACCTACGGAGGCCAGGTTTTAACTCGCTTACCTGGAGGTGAGGTTACTATTCAGGAGTTCACATCTAGGCCTGATATGACAATTACTATGGAAAAAGATATGAATCCAGAACAGATTCTCTTATTAGCCGAGGGTCAAGAACTACCTCAAGTACAGACCTCTACATCAAGTGTGACTGCTGTCGTCCAACAAGTCACTAAGAGAATAGTTAAGACTCGCAGGCGTATCATTCGCCGCGTCGTCATCATTGACGGTAAAGAACACGTAACTGAAGAAATCATTGAAGAACCTGACAATGTTGAAGTCGTTGAGGAACAGATCCCGAGAGTCTCCATAAATGTTAGGGAGAGAGGCGACGTTCCATCCACAATCGATGAAGGTGATGATGATGGAAAAGGCGATCACCCCGCGCTTCCACCTCGGAAGGATGATGAATCTTCACGGGGAGATAAACCAAGAGATGACAAGCCAGCAGGTGGTAAACCTGATGGCAAGACAAGCGAAGACAAGGCTGAAGATAAGCCCAAAGATGACAAAGATAAAAGTCAACATGTTGATGCACCAGGTGAGCTTACCCAGGCCCAACAACTTGAGAAAATGATGCAGGACTTTATCCAAAAAGAAAGCAGCGGTCATCGTACGCAGTTCACAAAATCAACTACTGTGCGATCCTCACAAGAACGAGAAAGCACTCCAGTTAAAACTGTAACAGTTTCTGAATCCTTTGAAATACTACCTGACGATGATGTCCATATTCAAGAACCTGATGAAACTACCTACATTGTACAAGAACCACATGAAGGTCAGACGACTATTATTACTGGAGGAATGCATCATTCCACCTTCGAATCATCCTCCACCAACGTGGCTACAGTAGTACAGAAGGTCACTAGAAAGATTACAAGGACAAGAAGACGTATCATCAAGCACATAACAATAATTGACGGTAAAGAACATGTGACAGAAGAAGTGATTGAGGAACCTGATGATGTTGAAGTCATTGAGGAGGAACCTAAGGTATCACACAGCATTCAAACTGAAGGCGTAAAGACAAAACGTTTAAGAATTATCAAACAAGTACAGATCATTGACGGTAAAGAGCATGTTACGGAACAAATCGTTGAAGAACCTGATGATGAATACATTCCAGATTCGACTATTACCGCTGAAATTGACGTTAAATTAGACAAAACTGATGTATTGAATGTGATTCAAGAGGATCTTACAGGTGAAATACCAAAGGTCTCGAAAACGGCAACAGTCACAGTAGGACATACACAAAAAGGAACTAGCTTTGTTGATGTAACAAAGAGCTTGATTGGTAGTGAAAGCGAATATTTCGCTGACTCAAAGCCTGAAGTCAAACATATTATTCAGACAGTAACTGAAGAGACAATTCCTCAATCATTTGAACGGCCAAGTGACCAACCAGATGCATCAGTCAAATTTGTCAAAGAAACTATCCAGTTTACTGAGCCTGACGTCACTACTATTACAACGACTGAACAGCCAGATATGTTTTCAACAACAACAACTACAAAACATTTTACATCCCAGTTCACAACGGTGACTTCCACTGATTCACACATGGATACAAGTTTGATAGACGTCACTAAGAGTTTGATTGGTAGTGAAATGGAACATTCATTTATACCAGAAGATTCTTCAAAAAAACCTGAAGATGACCACACACCTGTCAGAACTGGCTCTGACGCAACAGTGACTACTAAAACAGTCACTGTTTCCGGACCAACTGAACAATCTAAGACGAGAACAACTATTACTACTTCTGAAACATCAGTTCCTGTATACACACAAAAAGAAACTGTGACAGTTGTCACTTCTAGTGAACCGATACTTTCTGCTAAACCAAGTGAAGTAGACAAACCACAAATTGTAGCACATGTTCCAAAAGACAAGGGTCCAGAACCTGATACAGTGATGCAAATGATTCAGGAAACTGTACAGTCTACTGAACCTCAAATTACCGTTACTAAGAAAACGACTAAAACAAGCAAAATTACTGAAATCGACAGTGATAAACCAGTAATCACTGAAACAGTAACTAAGACTGTTGTAACCAAAATTCCTGAAACAAATGGATATAAAGATACAAGTCTCATTGATATTACTAAGAGCTTGATTGGCAGTGAAATGGATCATTCTGCGGTTTCAAAAATACCAGCGTCACCTGTGAAAATACCACAGAAACCGGAAGAAATTAAAGAGGTAACATTAAAAACTGAAGAAATTAAAGAAGTACCTCAGAAACCAGAAGAATCTAAACAAGTTCCTGAGAAACCACAAAAAATAAAAGAGGTACCGCTGGAATCGGAAGAAATTAAAAAGGTACCACAGAAACCAGAAGAAATCAAAGAGGTTCCAGTGAAAGAATCTAAAGTTCCCAAAGATGAACCAGAAAAACCAGTAGACTTAAAATCATCAAAGGCAGAAGAATTAAAACCAAAAGTAACTGTAGAAATGAAATTAACTGAACAACGGATACCTGCAAAGGATGATCTCATAGATCCTAAAGTAGTTGATACCATACCTAAACAACCAACAACAATCACCGAGACTACAATTCAAACACAAAAGGACACGTCTGTTTTCGATGTCACAAAGAGTTTCTTAGGAACTGAAATCGACCATTCTGCTATCCACAAAACACCAGAAAAACCTAAAAAGGAAGAACCGATTCCTGAAAAACGGAAAAAAGAAAAGAAAAGTTCTAAGAAACCTAAAAAAGATGAGGACATTCCTGAAAAACCTTTAAAGGATGAGTCACCTAAGCCTCAAGAGACTGTCAAGGTTGAATCAGGTAAAACAGTCACTACTACAACTCAAGAGGAAACTACAACAACCAGCAGTCAAGAGAGTAGACCTACAATTGAAAAACTAGTTTCCAAAATACCTGAAATAGTAACAATTGTGAAGGAAACTATTCAAACTGAACCTCTTACTACTATCACAACTGAGGACATTTTAGAACCTGAACCTGAATTGGCTCAAGCTGTAGAAGTGACTGATGTCACCCCTAAAGTACCTAAAGATGCAGGTCTTGTCGATCTTAATAAGAGCTTTATAGGAAGTGAGATGGACCATACAATTGTCTCTAAAATACCTGCTGTACCTGTAACGAAAGAAGAACTACTTGAAATGGCTGTTGAAGCTTTTGAAGAACCTGAATTGCCTGAAACTTTGTCGCAAATTAAGGAAACTGTAAATGTTATCCCTGAAGTTGTAACTACTACTAAAGTGACTGAACAAGTTGACGTTACTAAGGCAGTAGGTAAGGAAGTAATATCTGTACCGGAACCTAAAAAACCAGAGACACCTGTAGGGGAAATGAAAGTTACAGAAAAGCCTATACCTGTAGAAGATATGAAACTTACAGAGAGGGCTAAGACTCCTGAAAAACAAGTGGTACCTGAGCAACAACCAAAAGCTGAAAGTGTACAATTCATCACACAAGAAATTACAGAACAAACGGGCGTAACACAATTCAACATTTCACAACTAACCAAAGAAATGTTGGAGAAAGAAATCATTCATGCTGGAACTATTCACTCTCCCGTCAAAACAGCCTGGCCAGAAGAAAAGCCTTCAGAAGAAACACTATTTGACATTCCTGAAGATGTTTCTCAGACTAGCATCAAAGAAGTTACTCAAGTATCCACAGGTACTGTCACTGAACCTAAAGATCCAGTACATCCTGATGAGAAACCATCATCAGTTTATATTACTATAAAGGAACAGACAATACCAGAAAAGAAAGAAGCTGTACATTCAGTGCCTAAGGACGTTAAACCTCAAGAACCAATCGTGAAGGAACCTGAAGTAATTGAACAACAACCTATCCCAGTTCCTGTAGAACAAAAACCAGTATCTATTGAAGATAGTTTCCTACAAACTGAAACTGTCAAACAACCTCAGATTGGTATTGTAGAACTAACTAAAGAACTTATCATCAAAGAAGGCTCAGATAAATATGAACAAGTTCCTGAAATTCCTGAAACTATCAAGACTGAAGTTGAAAAGATTGTGAGTCATAAAACTACTGAAAAGGCACCGACACAGTCTACAGTTGAAGTGAAGACATTGAGGGTGGGAACAACCATCTCAGAATCTGACGTCACAGAAGTTCCTGTAGCATCAGAAATGTCTTACATAAGACAATACGAGCCACAAGTCCAAGGTTCATCCGACAGTGTCAACAAACTCTTGATGACGTTCGGTCAGCCTGAAAAACAAGATGCGCCATCACAAACAACTGATTTTGTTGGTCCAGTACAACCGTTGACAGACCAATCTGGTTCTAAATACGACGTTTCCATGTTGCTACAATCAGAACGCCTAGATACTGATCTGAGAGGTTCCAAATCTGATACTCAAGTTACTCAGACCGACAAACCTGAACAAACCGTTGACATTTCATTGTCGTTGACTAAATATCGTGAAGCAAAGAAGGTCGAACCAAAAGTTCAATATGAACTAAAGGTTGAAGACTTTGAAGCTGAACCAATCGTTGTAAAGAAAGATATTGAAGTGATTCTGCCAAGTGAAGTTAAAATCACTAAAGAAAAAGTCAAAGGTCCTGTGCCTGACGCAGTAGCCGAGCAACCTAAAGCAGAAGTCACACCAGAATCAGTTAAAGAACCTAGAAAGAGTAAAAAGAAGAAGAAGCACAAGGCTGGTTCTACAACGAGTGAGTCGACTGAAGTTGAAACTGATAAGAGTATTGCAGCTTCTGACAGTTCATCTCTCAGTCACTATGTGGAACTTCCTACATCACCACCACGTGAATCTCCTACACCAACAGAGGAGGTATTAGAACCAGTTGTGATACAAGAAGTTGTTCCTGAACCGGTCAAGGTACCTACACCAGTCGTTGAACCTACACCAGAGCCTGAAGAACCAGTTATTGAGGAACCTCAAATACCGGAAAAGGTAGAAACACCCGAAGAACCAGCAATACCTGTTATTGAAGACTCGTATGTTGAATCTGAATCTCTAACTATCTCAGAAGAACGAGGATACGAGGCTGAAGACCTCTCTTTGGGACCAATAGCAACTCCTGACAGGAAAAAGAAACATAAGAAACGAAAGCCTCATGGAGTTAGCGAGGAAACTGCTTACCCAGTTATCACTACCACTGAAACTGATGACACGACTGTGACGACACCAGTTGAAATGCTAGAACCTGCAAAGAAAGGAAGAGATAGAAAACGCAAGAAGAAGACTCCTGTTGAACCAGTGAAGTCTCCGTCAGAACCTGATGTGGAACCTGAACCCGTAGTGGTACCAGAGCCAGAGCCGGAAGATAAACCAGAAAGTCCAAAACTCGGAACAGAAGTTGAAGCTTTGTCACCAAAGGAAGAATCATACCATACTATAAGCGAGACTTCCGATATCACTACAGTCAAAATTGTTGAAGAATGCGTTCAAAGCAGTCCAGAGACGGCTGAGAGAGAAGTAGGAACGATCCTCAAGTTCCCTGTTCCAGTAGTCGAAGAAATTGCAACCCAAGAATACTCTATTCAAACATCTCCTGAAGAAACTGAGCCTATACAGGAAGTATCAAGACCTGAAACTTCTGACATTGAACTACAGACAACACCTACATCTATGAGCGAAGTCAAAACACAAACAACGCCGGTAGAAGACAAAGAAGCTCACACACAAACGATTGAAGAAGTCACTACTGTAGTAGAAAAACTAATGTCAGATACTGAAATACAAACAAGCAGGTCAGCAACTCCAGAACAAATCGTACAACTTGAAGCTACAACTCAAGTAATTCCACATGACATCGTCACTCCTGAGGAAAAGTTCTCACAGACTTCACCAGTCGTTGAAGAACCTGTTGTCATCGAGAAATCAATAACACCTGAAATTATTCGAGAATCACGAGAAATTCAGACGTCTCCATTGCCTGTAGTACAGAAGGATGAAAAGAGTACTGAAGTGGTAGTAGAGACAACTGAAACTGATATTCAGACAGTTCAACAAGAGATTACAGAACAGGGAACGTCTACTACTCCCATCAAAGAAAAAGCGTTAACAGAGATGGGTATGCAAACACCTGAGGTTCCACTTGTTAGTACTTTCACTCAGTCTGATACACCTGAACCAGAGCCTATCAAAGAAGTCGAACCTGTGCCAGTAGAGGTACCTTCTCTACCTTCGCTTGAGATCAAGAAAGAAATCATCACGGTTGACAGCACACAGCAAACGACACCAAGAAAAGAGGTGGAGGTTCCAAAACCCGAGCTTAAGGAGGTGGAAACTGTTGAAACTTCTCAGCAGACCACTCCTAGAGAAGAACAAGTCGTACACGTGAAAGAAGTGGTGGAAGTACCTAAAGTACCATCACCACCTGTAGAGCAAGAACCTGAACCTACACCGGTTGTTGAACCCGTGATTGTACCTGTGGTTGCACCCGTGGTTGAACCACCAAAGAAGGAAGTCATAACAGTGGACAGCACACAACAGACATCTCCAAGATCACCACCGGTGGAGTTAGCACCAGTGCCAATCCCAATACTAGACCTGGAAAGACGAGAAGTCATCACAATTGACAGTACCCAGCAAACATCACCTAGGGTTTACTCTGAAGATTCTATCTCCACATCCACGGATGAACCTTATGAAGTTCACCTCAGAGCTCAGATCTCCATTCCTCAAGCCACTACCGACTTCATTGAAAGTGAACGCTCGTTTGAAGAACCCCCTCAGTCTATTTTGGGTGATAAATACAAACAGAGGAAACGTAAATCAAAGAAGAAGACAGAATCACCTCTTTTGTCACCTGAGAGTCTATCAGACCCAATTAACACTGAACTTTCAATGTCTGTAACACCGACAAGCGAAGATATGTCACTAAGAGACTCCTCTTCAATAGATGAGGGTATCTCTCAACTGGCCAGTCCTACGCTGCCAAAGCAAACTCAACATAAATTGACCTACTCTGACGTAGTACAACGGTCAAAATCCAAATCACCATCCCCTAGCAAGACAATTATACCTCAAAAATCAGAAAAGGCAAGATTACTTGATGCTCTTGAAAAGCGAACACAATCAGTAACTGAACAGAAGGTCATCCCAGATGATTCCATGACTGTTGCGTTATTAGCCCCGTCGGTAGAACAATCTTACAATCTTGTTGTCAACAAAGAATTAGATGAATTGAAGAATTCAATCGAAAGCAATGATCCAACTAGAACAGAAAGAAGCGTTATCATAGTCATTGAAACCATTTCAATTTGGTTAGAAGAAATACAATACAGGATCCAGAGACAGACTGTGAGCGGCGTGAAGTCAACGGAAGAAACTGAACGCCTTAATTCACTTAAAAAACACGTTCAAAATCTAAAACACATCATTGAAGTGACGGAAGTGAACGAAGAAATCATTACTTTGATCGAAACATTAACGCGTCAAGTGGACGCGGTTAATACTTTGAACAGTCAAAGCTCGGTCAAAGTGAAAGAAGTTGAAAGTGAATGGATCAAATTCTTAGACGACACGGATAAACTCAGCGACGATGTTGAGGCAGTGAAAAACACACTAGATGATATCATACTATCGGAAATACCAACGCAACAGAAATTGGAGAAGTTAGATGCAATCGAAACAAACAACTTGGATAATTTCGTGACTATCAGGAAAATGTTCAAGAGATGTCGCAGTCTTGTCGAAGCGAACCCTAAAAGGGAGTGTCCAACTAAATTGTACAACGCTGACGATGACACCAAACAAGCTGAGAACACCATCAACACTGAAAGAGACAGATTGTTACAACTTGCTTCTTTAGCAGAAGAATATGAACAGACTCTGCAGGACTTCGGACAGATTACTGATGTTGCTGAAGCTTTGCTAGACGGAAAGATCATTGTCTCAGATTTGGACCACCTGCACGAAGAAATACAAAAACACAGGAAGTTCTTCGTTAACCTGAGCCATTGTAGAGCTATCCTTGAGTCGTTAGAAGATAACCTAGACAGTGAAACAAGAAATAAATTTTCGTCACTACACAATTCTCTACACGATAGAGCGACAGTTATCATTGATAGGGCTGCGGGCAGAGCTCAACAAATGACATTAGCAGCATCAAGATGGTCGCAACTACAACATGGTATGAAGGAAGAGCGTCAATGGCTGGTTGTAGCTCAACAAAGAGTCCCAGATTTGAGCAATGTCACTTCAAGAGATCACGAACAGTACATCAACCTGTATCAGTCCATAAGTCTGGACGTGTCCCATCATTACGCCAAGATGTTGCGTCTCCTATCCATCACAGAAAGCCTACAGAACTTGATAGTATGTACTGGGTTAGAGACGGAATGCTCTGTAGCACTAGACACATTGTTGAAGTTACAGGAAGATGTGGATTCCAGGTTAACAAGATTAAATGCTTTCAAAGAAAACTGGGTGACGTACGACCTTCTAATCGACAGGATTGAAGGATGGATGAAGATTGCCAACAGAGAACTAGAGTTCATTACACCAGAAAACATTACAACCACTGGCAACCTCAGAAGATTCTGGGAACTAAAGGCACAACATGAAGTTCACAACAACTTAAAGAACGAATCAGGAGTTCAATTCGAAAAGGCTCTCGAAATCCTACCAGTTTCTGACGAAATGGTACAGAGGCAATTCTTCTCTAAGATCGAAGACAAATGGGGTGACTTGGCATCCAAGATTGATAACATCCACTCAACAGCCATTCAAAACATCTCAGACCGCGATGTATCCTCAGGAGAGAAGCTAAACATTCTCGAAGAAGAACTAAGAGAACTCCGCGCATCATTAGACAGCCTCAAAGGCGTGATCAAGAGCGAAGACGAACTCAACCTGTATATTGAAAGACTACAAGTCATGACTGGCCGTATAGACAGAATACAGAACGAACTAGGAAGGCTGATCCTATTACCCACCGCTGAATCTGAACGCGTTGGTGCTTTACTGACCCAGTCTGGTATTCTCGATGACCAAATAGCTGAAGAGCTTGAACGCAGCATGTTGTTGAAGGAGAAGATCATGCAGGTTCAGGCTGGTATACTCAGATGCCAGAAGAGTCAGCGTCGCGCTAGATTGACGCTTGAAGAGTGTGAAACGGCTGAAAGGTTGGGCAGTGATGTAGTGGAACGAGCTTCGGAGAACTGTGATAAGCTGATTGAGGAACTAGCGTCCCAATGGCGGGATATTCTGGTGTTGAGGCAGTCGCTGCACACGCTTCCGACCAGTCTACGTGTCGTCGTGTCGCCTACGGGCGTCGAGAAAGACATCTCTGCTTTACAGGTATTTTTTGCTTTATTTATATAATTTATTTTGAGTGGCTGAATACTCGAATGCATATCAGTTTTAAGTTGCCTAATGGCATTATTGTCCTTCAGAGGTGTATTGTAGCGAAGCTAAGTGGCGTCCGATTATTCAGGATTCACAGTATCACCTCTTTATATGTAATGTCTCATTTTATCAAAACGTAACTTTTAACAGTCATGAATTTTATTTTGAACTATGTTTTTGGAATATTTCTATCATATTTTTTTATAATACCACATGACCATAATGACATTTTTCTGTCTTCTAACCAATGTCCCCCTCAACAGGAAACCCACGCCGAACTAGAAGCGGCATGCAGCGACCTAAGCGCTCGCCTCCGCGCAAAACTACATCTGTGGCGTCGGTTCGAGCGTCAGCTGGAACTGGTGCAGGGCGCGGTCAGGGAGGCTGACTATATGGTGGAGCTGCTGACTGTACAGGGCCAAGTGGACTATGACAGGCTGCTGAAGGCTACTGAGAAACTTGAGGTGAGTCGTTACTGGTAGTCTACTGATAGGCAAAAGCCTACTCTTTCTACTGGTTCCATTATTTCTCACAGGAATCCCAATATAACCTCGGGTAGAATAATGGTAAAATACGTACTAAGGGCCTGTTTTACCAACGCCGGATAAGTTCAGTTTGGCAGTGTAAAGAATGCCTGCTGACCGTGGGATCACGGAATATTTCCTGAACTTATTTATTTAGAATACTGCCACATCACATACATTTAGCATGTTCAAAGTAGTGTTCCGTACGGTACAATATAAACCGTAAATAAATAAAACATTTTGTCTGATGTACATGACAATAACGGCGTACATACAAAATTTTGGGCGAATTCATCACAAATTATTCAGTTGTAGACGTCTGAATTCTAGACTAGATGTTTTCAAATATTGGCAAAATGGGGGTTTACTATAATTATATCATTTGCTTATTACTTTTCTAACTTCTTTCCTTCTCCAACAGACCCTTAGCGAGTCGCTCTCCCGTCGTAGCGGCGAGTTGGTCGGTGAGCTGACGGCAGCCGCGGCGCCGCTTCAGGCGTCCAGCGAGCCGAGCGTGGCCGCCAGCCTACGGAGGGAGCTCGATGATGCCGCTGCGGCATATGAGCACACGTGCACCAACCTCACACAACTGTGCGACAAGTAAGTACCGAAGTGCCTGCTGGAATTATGTAACTAACTGTAGCATTAGCGAACATAATCACGATATCTTATTTAGGCGTTCGAGTAAGTAACTGTACTTGATTCAAATCGTCTCGAGCCGATCCTCATGAATTCTTTAATTTCAGTTTCCAAAGGACCCTTAGAAAAGTTTTCAGTTTTAAAATTGTCCTTTGAAAACTAAAAATTATGGTTTTCTTCTTTGATAATCATTTTTGGCATCCGATTAACCACGTACCAAAGTATTTTTGTGGAAACTTAATTAAGACTGATTTATTAATATAATATATTAATATAATACTGTGTTATTATTTTACACTTGCATGTTCTTATTAGTGGTTTCGTGACTATTTCCACGCCACTTTTTAGTAAATACTGTCCCACAGGTGGACAAAGGCCTTCCCAAGTCCTTCCAGATATTGAACTTTTTTTTTAGTTCAAAGTAAGTTCCAAATACCTTTTTAGAACTTTCTATTACCTTCAGATGACGAACTGTCTTCCTTTTAAAAACTCACCATCACCAAGTATCTAACCTATCTCGTTCTCGCAAGGTACCACAAAGCCGTGGAACTATGGAAGCGTTACCGCGACGCCGCGGCCGCAGTGCGCGCCTTCGCCGACTTCCAGGAGGCGAGGATACATGCGCTGCGACCTGATGACGCGCCGAACACTGCTCAAGTAAGTACTAGCTTTAGTCTTACAGGTTTCCTGCGTATGGAGTTGATATTTTTTCCTTTATGAATTTATTGGGTGGTGTTAACAAACGATGGTTTCAGTATATGAAATGTTAGATAGACTTCTTACAGTACCTATTTAATTAAAGACTAAATGGATTTTATCTCGACCACCGCGTGCTGTTTAAAAATGTTGGCATTTCTTTCATGATATCAAAATATTTTTAGGATAAAATTATCAAAATTCATATATGCATTCCATTTTATAACGAAAAATTAAAATACTTTTATTTTACTGATTCGATAAGAGTAGGAACCCACCAATTTAATAAAAACCGTTTAACTTATGGCCTTAGTAGCTACAACAAACAATTACCAAAGGCTCTTTACCTAAGTACTTAGCGTTAAGCAAATAAGTGACAAAAGTCCGGACACGACCTCTCAGTTCACAATAACGGTCTCCTATAGTTACTACTCTAAAACTTAGGTACTGTTTGTTGAACTAACCTGACATTTACAACCAGACTTATACCTACTATGAATGTAGTAGGAAGGTAAGGTTGTTTGATAGCATCTAAGTGTCGATTGTTATGGTCCAAGGTATCATTAAAGGCTATAGATTTATGTTTGGTCGGGTTACACTCTTCCATTCAAACATTAAAGGTTACCAAATGAGTAGTTAAATTAGAGCAGTGTCTGGTCTGAAACAATGTCTTTCCGCGATCTTCGAGTCGAAAGTTCGATTCCTGCATCAAATACTTAAATAAAGCAAGTAATCTGGAATCTGGGATCTGTAATCGCTTACGTTTAAAAGGAGATTCGTGGCTGGATCTACCCAAATTCAGGATATATAAGGAGTCATCATCTGCCTAGCCTTTTTGCAACTATATATGTTAGGACACATAGGAGTAAAAAAGCATATTGTTTCACTATTGCAAATCCTAAAAATATTTAGCTGGTTTACGACTATTTTCCTAACCCAGTTAAAGCTTTTCTTATTTTTTGAATATTTACTCTAAGCACATACACTAATCGTAACTCCTTTTTCACTACCGCTAGACTTAGGATACACCCAAAGATCAATAAGTAATGCGCAAACAAAGCTTCGAACCCACGACCATGACGCACGCTGCTGACCACACCTACCTTAATGAATAAGGTCGATACTCCCAATGTTTCAGTTGTAAAATACTATCACGCTATGTCTCATGGGGTTGGGCATATAAACATGTTGAGTAGAGTTGCACTTTTCTAAATTAAATGGGAATTTCGCACGAGTTGTCAGTCACACTGTAGTGTGTGTGTGTGCGTGTTATGATACTTACCTACATGAGTGCTGCTTTTTGCGTTACGAGAACATTCGTTTTTTTTTTACTGAATTTTGATGTAGTGTGCGCCATAGGCACCCACTTATTTGTATTTGCAATTTTTGGGAGTCTTAATATTGCTTTAAGTACTTATATTATTATGAAAAATCTCCTATATGTAGGTTCGCACGACGACATATATCAAGCTATATATTTTCAGTATAAGATGACTTCTCGTTGTACAAAAAGCCATGCAAGATCAGCTAAAACTGGAAATGTTTGCCTGATGTGTCATCATGTGTACAAGTCTTATGTTCAATAGAGGACAATCTAACATTTATTTTCTAAATCCTGTCCAAAACTGTTTTTAACTTCCGCCAGCATTTAAAAAACTCAAGATGGACATGACCATAAGATGCGTTTAAATTATTTCCCCAAAATCGCACACGATCAACATAATTAAACCTTATTTGTGTAACAGCCGCCATCAGCACTTTTTTGTGCACTTTATTATATACAATTTAGTGAGTGGGCGTGGCACTGCCACTTTTTGTTATAACTAGAGGTCTATGCACTTAGCGCCAAACTTTTTTTACATGTCCTTACGTATGCCCCAAAGAATTTTCTTTGTTGAAGTTGAATATGGGATGTTTTGCATAATTATTGTTGTTACATAATTTTGTTATGGCGACCTGGAAGGATTTTGGTGAGGCCTTTGCCCAGCAGTGGGACAATACAGGAAAACAATAAAAAAAAAATACTACATAATAACTCTTTTAGTAGCGGTTATTAAAACAGGGGCGAAAGTATTGTTTACTTAAAGCGATAATAAAAGCAGATTAATTATCTCAAGGGTATCTAGACTTTTATGTTTCAAGTAAACGTTTACAGTAGGTAAACACTGATCGGATTTCATATTTTTCTTTCATAATTTCAGTTGCTCTATTAGTCAAAATTATACAAAGTTTACTGAGGAATCGACAAATCAAATTATTTATTTTACAGATCATACTCGTACAATCCAATTTGTTAGTAATTACATACACAATTTAAATACTTACAGGGTGAACTTTGAAATCTTATGACTTTTGAGCATTTCGCCCTGTATTTCCTGAAGTTCTAATTAAAAAAAAACTAATTTAGTTTGATATTCCTATTAAGTAACGTTATCCATACTAATCCATAGTATATTGCGTATGTAGTATATTATGTTTATCTTGATACAAATGATAGATAATTTATCATAGATAGCAAATTACAAAAATTCCTGATCACTGATAAGTACAATACCCATTGAGATTACAAATTATTACTTTCAATCGATATTCGCACTCCACATCCATTGAGGTACATAAAACATGGAGATGCCGCGTTATTCTATACATACATTTGCTTATACAAATATGAGTGAAATATGATTCAGAATGTGAAATATCATTATGTCTCATTCTTTCTAATGAGATAATTTTATTTGATAAAAGAGACAACAATATTTAAGTTGTTGCTCATTATGGCAATATTTTATCGTGACGTAGTGACAGTTGTAGGTAAGTGCCATAGCAGCCATCTTATGCTAAGAGTTTCATGGTAGTTCTGCTGTCAAATGGTTGTTTATTTTTTGTATTATTGAGGATTGCAAGAAAATTACGAGGATTTTACCTGTTAAAACTGCATGTAAATGTTGGGAAACAGAAATTCAACATGCCTGTGTGTTGTATTGTGAAGTGTGGTGCAAGAAAGAATGAAAATCAACCTCAATTGTCTTTGCACAGGTTAGTAGCCGGTTTTCATGCATTAATACATACAATAATACACATTCGATGATACAATTGTAACGTGATCATGAATTTATGGCTAAAGTATTGATATTTGGGTTCATTTCCGTATAACAGGCCTTTCTATTATATTTGTTAATTCGTTCGTTTGTTTACAATAATATGTCATAATGGAATAGTGTTGTACCGTTGCCGACTTGGCGTAATAGTTTCCGAAACTAGTTCCTCCGCTGAAACGATACCGGTATATTCTGCGATGTTAACATAAATAATCCTGCGTTTTATTCAGTCCGAGTGACCTTGCTAGGTCCGGCCTGTGGTTCACACTTCACAGCACCAAAATCAAAATATTTCACATAAACCTACATGGACACTTTTATGAAACGTCAGAAGCTAGGTGCACGGTTACAATTGGTAGTTTCCTATGGAGAAGAAACGGTAAGAAACTCAATGGTTACGCTTTTAAAATAATTGGCTTTTACAATGTTTTCTATTTTGTTAAGTACCTAGTACTTGTTGACAGGCCTACACTGTCCTCCCCTATCTATTAACATTGAAATTTCAAAAGTTTTTCTCGGCTCCTAAGGGTCGTAACGTGATGTTAAATAGCCTATAACCATCCTGGCTACCAAACGCAAAAATAATTTATGCATGGCATTTTTTTTGCGCGGAACCATAATTATTTTTCTAAAATAAAGGTAGCCTAAGTTACTCCTTGTAACATATCTGTCAGTGAAAGTCCCGTCAAAATTGGTCCAGCCGTTTCAGATTAACCGGAACAAACAGACAGACAGACAGACAAAAAAAAAATATGCCATTTTGTTAATAGTACTGTTTAGATTTTTATAAGCATTTAGTAAAAAGCTGTTATTTTGACAGTACCAACAGACACTTCAATTTTATTTATTTTTATAGATAACGGAAAGTAAGATAACCTACTCATCTTTTTCTGTTACAATTACAACGGACTTTGTATACATAATATTAGGTATGATCTAAACGTGATAACTAGTAAGACTCGTATTTAGTATCGATACTAGTTATAGTAACACCTATGTTCCTTGATAGACACAACACTAGCAATGGCAGCCATTTTATGAGACAATACCAGTTGTAGGTATGCACCCTTTTTTCGTAGGTATTTCCAGTCCATATTGTTGTATGTCAATGTCCACATCACACGACCGTTCCACCTTGATGTGCATATCGACAGTTGTCACTGATGTAGTGTTGTCAGCGGCTGCCAAATATGACAGCGATTTATTACGCCTGCGCGCGCGCATGATGTCATCAGTCATGCCAATGACATTGAACGTGCAAGTGTGTGATAGTGCATCGTTCTGTAACTACTGTGAAGTAAGTGCGATTGTTTGTTTTAAATCTAGATTTAAAGGATTCCGTGCGGAATGGAACCATGTTTTTTTAATGTAAAATAACTTTCCGACTTATACTTAGAACTTCTTGTTTTCATTTTGTTGTTGGGTTATTCTTTGTCCCAAAAACACGGAATTTCATAAATTTTACCTACTAATTGATAATTTGTTGCCTTTAGCCGCCGCGCCGTGCCAACACGGGTCATTAAGTATATATAACTAGTCAATATTATTGTTGTTGTCTCAATCTACTTAAGTAGTTGTGATAGACCGAAGCGATACTTTCCCAGAATTCATTAGGTTCCTTATTTATGTATTGATAATAATTATATAAAACAATGAGAGAAAAGTACCTATCTGATCGGAGTACCTAATTAGGTATAATTAGGTACCTACCTATTTAATGACGGGTAAATAATTATTATAGTTTTAATTAGTTCCCGCGTAACTATACTTATTAGTTACCTACCTGCTTATTATTTATTATTCTAACGTGGGGAACAGTAAAGTACTTAGGTATAACCAAAGTTTTTAACAGTAAAGTAAATAAGTACCTACCAAAGTTTTTTTTATCAAATTCCAAAATGTTCAAGCTTATTAACACCTACCTACATAAAACTTATTCATATTTTTTATTAAAATAACTTCATGTAGGTAGGACTAGGTACGTAGAGGTACAGACGCCAGCACATCAAGCTACGCGAAACTGTAAAATTTTCCCAAACAACTTTGAGCATTATGCTTTAGCGATAAAGTTGAAAATCTATTAAAGAAATTTGACAGATTGTAGTAGCTTGATGTGCTGGCGTCTGTACATTGTGTGAAACCACGGTGTTTGACTTCGAACCGCAAATAATTCGTGAAACAGTTGTTTAAACCGTAGTGTGTTTTGGCAAAAAATTATGAGAATTTAGGAACTAGAGAATTCAGCATACTCCCAAAGGAGCATTGAATCACTCGTACATTAGTTGATTAGGTACCTACTATTGTTTAGGTACATGGCACACGTACAGACGCCAGCACATCAAGCCACCCGAAACTGTCAAATTTTCCCAATCAACTTTGAACCTTATGCATTAGCGATAAAGTTGAAAATGTATTAAATAAATTTGACAGATTGTAGTAGCTTGATGTGCTGGCGTCTGTATATAGCTTTATTGTCTACTAAAAGATTGGTCAGGTTGTTTGCAATAGTCAACACTTTTACATTTTTTCTACAACAATCGCGTGTTAAAAACAAATCAAATAAGAGTAAGTTATTGAAAGCACTCTAAATTTAAAAGTTCAAACAACTTCGTAACAAGTTGATTCTGATAGAAATTCGCTGACAACGGCTATTTAAATTTACTCCAAAGTTTTTATTCAACAAAAACACAAAAACGCGCCGAAATTTCAGTTTTATCGACTGAAAAATTCGGCGGAATCCAGTTATTATAATGAGTTGCCTTCGTAGCACTTCGTAGTGCGAAAACATAATATAAAAAGGCGAGTTAATGAAGTGAAACTTTGTGAACAGTCACAATAAAATCGCGCTGATAACGTGTGTGATAATGCGTTCAGCCAACCGCGGACCAGTCGCTACGCGGGCGTCCACCACGAAGGACGTCTGCACAAACACGCGCGAAAACAAACGAACAAACTCGAAAACATAACTCGAATAATCGAAATACCAAATCCGAAGTGTCAAAATCGATAACAACCAAGGTCACACACTCGCCGAGTGAAACAATGCTAAAGTTGTTGACTATGCATAATTTCATTTGATCATTAGGCGATAAAAGCAGCAACTGCATACAATGTCGACCTTGGAACGCGACCGTGACTCCATTGTAAGCGATGTTCCAAATTTGAAAATTTGAATTCCGCATTCAAATTGAATATAACAGTGGTGCCAGTGACGGCACAGTGTGCCAGGGAAATGGCGGGAGTCGTATGTTTATTTTGAAAAAATAAATATTAACGAACAAAACTAATATTTAGATAATTAATTAAAAAATAACACTACCCTCAAATGTAAATAAAGTAATTAACAAAATATTTATTTTAATTACGGGCTTATCGTATCGGTAAACATTCGATTATTAATTTGATATTATTTTTAACCATCGTTAGTGGGTACATAAACAAAATAATTATGTAAATCAGTACATTAACGATATATATAGTGTATTTAGATAAGTAGTGCAGTACATTCATTGGTGCCATGATATTGTCAAATGTGAGATATTATGATCGTGTTTTTTATAGTGATGTGATAAGGAATATGTGTCACGGGATCACAGTGTGATAAATTTGCTAATATGTCACTTCAAGAGGTAAGATTATAATATCAATCTGTTAAGTAGATAGGTACCCTCTCTTCAAGATTAATTCATAACTTTGGTAAAATATTGTGATTTTAATCAACGTTTTATATTTTTTGGAACATTGTACATTTGCGTATCTACATATTATGCACTAATGTGCAAGCATTAATTAATTAATATAACAGATATGTAGGTAGATAATCAACTTTTATAGTGTCTTAAGTACCTACTAATACTTTAATTTTTAATTTGCTAGACCAAAATGTCAGAATATTATGACTTTATTTGTTTACCTTTCAAAAACATACTGCCAAAGAACAAAAAAAAATCGTCGTTTATCTAGGACCAATATCCCAACCAAATTGGATAGTCCCAACTCTGTCATACAGCGGAAATACCGTCCCCCTTTAGGCACAACTTCCTCTCTAGTCCTGTAGGTAGTCCTAGCCATATTTCTATTAATAAAGCCATACGGAAAAATAGTTGAAATATAAGCAGCATGTATTTTTGTCGTGTGTTTCCTCTGGCTTCACCGCGTGATGATCTCACCGCCTGCTATTTGCACAGATTACAATGAACTTTGCATTTAAACGTGTGGATAAACTTAGGTGTGCAGATAAATGTTTTATTTAAAGATAGGCCGGACTGTGTGACGCTAGAACCTTAACTACCTAGCTATAATAGCAAAGGCACATTGTTGGTAACTTAATTCATCACTTATTTTTGCAAAGACCAATGATAATGGTACACTCTGATTTATATCCAAAAGCAAAAAGAAATCGTTTTCGGTTTTCGCTCGAAAAAAATCAGGCAAAAAAAAATTTCGTTTTCGATTGGTCTACAGTAATAGATCTAATTTGTAGGTGCCTAGCTTAGAAAAACTAGGTACCTAGTTACTTTTACGATTGGGGGCACAAAGAGGTTCCCCATATTGTTGCTTATTTTTTACCATCGTCCATCGGCATCGATAGAACAGTGTTCAGACACAAACTCGCATAGCTGTCATGAAAATCTATTGACTAATTCCTTAGTCTTCGGTCAACTGGACCCACTCCAACTGGACACGCAGGTCCAGTCGACCAAATCAAATTTTAAATAGGTCGATCAGTCATGTAAGATACGCCTAGAAAGATAATAGAATCAATTAAAAACTCAAGTTATTATTAGTAGTTAGTATCTACTGTTATTCATAAATAAGTATGATTTTGTAATCTCTAGTCACGAGCTTAACTAAAAGGACTTATAACGTTACGTCATATCAAACTGGGTTAAGGATATCAGTAGTGTGTGAAAAGTGACAGGTATATAACCCCAAACATTAGGTACTAGGTACCTACTGTATACGTATATCTATTATAATAATATTATTATATCTAGTATATATGTTGCAGTCAAAACTCTTAACTAGTCAAAAGTACTATTGACTAGCAAAATCAGTCAAAAGTACTTTTGACCGTATGCTTTAGTCAATAATACTTTTGACTGAAAATTATTGGTTATTAGTACTTTTGACTGCAAATTTGCGGTTAAAAGTACTTTTGACTGATGCTCTTGGTCAAAAGTAGTTTTAACTGCAATAAAGCATCAGTACTTTTTTGCCGTTTCATTCTTTAGTCTATCGCGACCACCATGCCCTATAGAAATATGAGCAGCATCAATAATGTCTTGGATTTCCTCAGCCGGCAAAAAATATTTGACAGGTTCTGTGTTTGTAACAAATTTTTTGATACCACAAACTTCAATGATGTTATAGCATTTTAGTCTACTGTACTGTAATGGTGTTTTCTTTTCATCAAATTCCGCGTCTTCCACATCCATTGCAAACTTTTCAAATTTTTCTTTTGTCATCACATTGAAATGACTATCTTTCATATCTTCTATCGCTAAAATTCTTTGCAAAAAGCGTTCTTTCTTTTCGTAGTCACTCATTTTTGTTCTAATATCAGCACGTTCTCCACTATAAAAATTTATATGTGCGTTTGTCGTTATTTTTATCGACCACCTTAACTTTTAAGAGTTTTGACTGATACAACCAGTCAAAACCACTTTTGACGGAATCTCTTAGTCAAAAGTACTTTTAACCAGCTCCATTGGGCAAAAGTACTTTTAACTGTTATTTCAGTCAAAAGTATTATTGACTAAAGCATACGGTCAAAAGTACTTTTGACTGATTTTGCTAGTCAATAGTACTTTTGACTGGTTAAGAGTTTTGACTGCAACATATATAAGTACTTAATTCTTAAAATCTTACGGATATTGTTTAGTGTTGGTGAGGATAGAGCCCGGGGTAATTGCGTAACACACTATCAGTAGCAATGGCTTTCATTTTGACAGTTCAACAACTTACATTGCGTTATTTAAGTTGTTGAGCAGAGCAGCTACGATGTTGAGCAGACAAATTTTTCGAACGTATGAAGCAATGGATCGGCAATATCCTCCAAAATGATTCAGATTGTGATTGATAGCAGGTATGTTACGAAATTAGGATGCTGTTATACTGTAAGTAAGTGGGTGGATAAGGAATGGGTGATATGATACTTTTCCATATATTAAACTAGGACAAAATATAATTTAGAAGCTTCATAACCCTCCTTAGTTTTATAGTATAACTACTGAGGACAATTTTAAGCTATTGCATAGCTTTTATCTTGGGCTTTGAGCGCGGCGACCGAATGAAGAAATTCCGTAACGAAAATAAACCTAAGCATCGTCTAACGTCGTATCAGTTCGGCAGACTTCGGCACGGTGTTTGTGTGCGTTGCTATTCAATAGCTTTACCGCGGCAGTCCCCGAGTGCCACACGTATTTTTTATTCATGTTATGATGATGCTAGCTTCCTATAACTTAGTAATTGAATGCATTATTGATCGCCACATAGTAACGCATTTCATAAAAACATAGTTAGTAACCCCCGTGCCTAAATAATAACAGCCGCACAGGTCGATCGATCAGGTTAAGCTACGCTTGCCGCGGTTGGTCTGTGGATGGGTGACCATCTTTACGTACCGAGACCCCTCCGTGCCTCGGAAAGCACGTTAAGCCGTTGGTCCCGGCTGTCATTCGTGGATCTTTGACAGTCGTTACGGGTAGTCAGAAGCCCGAAAGTCTGACAACCAGTCTTACCAAGTGGTATCGTATTACCCAGTAACTGGGTTGTGGAGGTCAGATAGGCAATCGCTTCATGTAAAATACTGGTATTCAGCTGCATCCGGTCAGACTGGAAGCCGACCATAACATAGTTGGGAAAAGGCTAGGCAGATGATGAGGCAGATGATTAGGTAGTAACCCTTGACTGAAATCCGCCCCTAAGACGACCCACTGACCCTGAAATGCCATATTAAGAAAAACAATGTATTTAAATACCTACCTACACTAAATACCTACTTCCCACTGAAAAATCTAGCTTAGCCAACTCAATGGAAATTAAATCAATTGTCTCGACTTTAGTTTAGCTTTTGCAAATTCGAATAGAAAGCAGCCTTAGAAATAATTTATCCATCATTTGTAGTAATTGCACTAAGTTTGGCTAATTTGTCAGCACTGGCATTACAAGGCCATGGTTTGTGGTTCTAAATTATATCTGCAGTCACAATTAGCATGTTTTTGTGGTTGCAGACTTGCTGTGTTAGAACTTTGTCCAACAAACTAATTGAATTTTAAGGTAGTTTTTTAATTAGACTGGCAGCTTGACAAGAATATTTAAAAATCGTGTGAATGGGCTTTAATTTGGTAAACTTTGGGTATTATCAAGATAGTTTAGTAGTGATCTAAGATGAACAAATATTATAAATGCGAAAGTGAATTTGTTTGTTATGCTTTCACGCTGAAACAGCTGAATGGATTTGGATGAAAGGCACACAGAAAGACCATGACCTGGGTACATAGGCTAATTTTCATCCTGGATCGCAGACGAAGTCACGGCAACAGTTAGTATTTTATATAATACTGAAAAATGTGCTTAGAATTTTTTTATCTCGTGATCGCCTCTTAAATCCATAAGAAATGATTCATTGATAATTGCGAATTTGCAATCCATTCTAAAGTACCTATTTTTATGTATTTTCGACGAAAGGCTTGATAGGATTGTTTACTATTTAATGTTAAATACGTAGGTAGCAACAACAATTATCTAGTTTCCTACCTACGACTCTACCAAAGTAGAATGATAGTTAGTTTCTAGTAATCGAATATTAAATACTTAATACGCGTGCCAACACACTAGCAAGCTAAACAATTCAAAATTAAGTTTTCAAAGTCAAACAAATAAAACATAATTAAAAACAAACATTCGTAGCGATGCCATTGCGATTATCGCGCTGTTAACTTGTCAAGGGCGAACTCTCCTAGCCTAAGATAGAACTAGCAACGCCTAGACGCGGCAGAAGAAAGTACAACGGTACAAGGATCTTTAGGCACTAGGCAGTAGTGCTATTCTGTAAAAATCTCACCGTGATAATTCGGGTGAAGTGAGCTTAAAGTGAGCTGTCATTAGTGTCAATCTCTAGCATCAGATAAATTGACAGCTCACTTCACCTAACTTCTCACGGTGAGAATCTATAACAGAATCGGCCAGCAGGTGGCCAAAATCGGAGCTAATGCCGCCATTTTGTTTTTTGATTACACAAAAATGTTTACCAACAGCGCCCCCCTGTCAATGTCATTCAGGCCCCAAAAGATTCTCTTTGCACTAAGTAGGTATACCTTAATTTTACGCATCGATTTTTTTGAGAATGCCATACAGGTACACAGGCACAAAGCTGAAATTTTAGCGGATGGGTACTATAGCTAGGATTAATAAAATAAAAGGGGTTTGACGCAGAATGTGCACTTCGCAAAAAAGCTAGGGTACCATATCGAAATTTGAAAAATCCTGACAAAATCCGGACATTCTCTCATCTTTCTTTTTAATGTAGGTAGGTACTTATTTGTTTAAATTTTTTTTTTCTAATATACTTAAATCCCCTAAGATGAACAATCCGAAAAAATGACAAAGCCGGACGGGGGCCAAAACGCTGGACAAATCCTCACTAGGAGAGATTGCACAGATTATATAACGTAACATCGAAATTGTTGCACGACCGTTGCACTAAAGTTATTAACTGTTGCAATTGTAGAACGGTTGATTGTTTTGTATTGACAGCAAAGAGTTAATCGATTTGGTAAGGTTAGTTCTTGCAAAACGTACAGCTGCAATATTATGTCATAGAATTAATTGATTCTAGATATTTTTTAGTTGTTTTATAACATTATGTTTATTCAATAGATTGGGTCTTTCAGTTACATTGGCGTGTTGTAATAGTTGTAGAATTCTTTTACACCAATCTTATACCGATGGTTAGGAATTCAATGCCAAGTCTAGCTAGAATATTTTCAACAAATTATCTGATGTATTTGCATATTGATAAATCACGCATATGACATTTAAATTACTCATTAATTTTGTTAGTAAGTAGTTATTTATTTAGCCAAAGTGCTAACTAAAACAAAATTATGTTAAAAGGTACGTTCAAATTGATAACGTTAGGAACAAAAACAGATTAACCAGTTCCGGTTGTGATAAGGTTTCAGTTAATATTTTCCTAATTATACCTACATTTTTATCAGTTGATATTTTTAAAGCACATTTCTGAAACTGTCAAATTTCTTTAATAGATTTTCAACTTTATCGCTAAAGCATAAAGTTCAAAGTTGATTGGGAAAATTTGACAGTTTCGGGTAGCTTGATGTGCTGGCATCTGTATCTACAATATTTCGACAACCGATTGTTAGTTGCTAATTTTGCGTTGTAGGCTCATTTGTTTGTGCTCAATGTAAGTAGGTCGATTTTACCAATTTGAATAGTTAGCGTTAATTAGACATGTGTAAGAGTGTAAGGTATTCTATTCAGCGGTCCAACATCCTACAAAGACGCTGATTTTTGTTTCTAAGCACAAATTGTGTTACGAAATGGCATTGTCTTGCAAATTAGTCATTGTTTAAGAAAATCAGAAGTAGGTAGGTATTTGTTACATATACTGAAAAGTCATGGACTATTCGAAGTCCAACCTTGTCATATTCACTCTGATTTTCGGAATTACCTAGTGGCATAACATGTACCAAAAATATTTATACTTTTTTTAAATCTTGCCACTAATTTGACATTGAAAAATATCCAATATTAATTTTCAAATCAAAAATCTGATGCATAATCACTGCCCATATAAAGCTGAACGATTATAATCATTTGCCTACGCGCAACGCAATCCAATCGACAAAATTCGTGGACCCGAACATTGCCGAATCATATTTTGACAGCAAACCGTCTGCAAGATGACGTAAGAGTCGCTAAAATTAACGCTTCGCCATTGGTTAGCGATGCATTCTAATTTTGAAATTTTAATAATAAACATCGAAATCCTCCGAAGGTTATTTTCTAAAACTGTGAGCCTGAGTATAAAGTTGATATAAATACGCGATGTCAGATTTAAAGAAAGTAAATTAAATAACATAATATCACGCCTGTATTCCACAAAGGGTTAGGCAGAGGTGGCAGAGGCTTCAATAGTAACTAAGTACCAATAGTTCGCCAATTATATTGAAGTCCCATGTAATAGGGGGCGAGTCTATTACCATCAACCGGGCACAAATGCAGACTCCGGGCTGCTATTGTGATATTCCTGATGATACAACCCAATAAGAGTGGTTTCGCACTACATCCGATCCGAATCCGAATTAAAGATCCGACTTCAATCCGAATCGGGAATGTTCTAAATTCGGACGGATATAGAGTTCGGATCTAGTGCGCAACCCCTCATACAAATAGGACTATGGTCACTTCGGACCGGCATTTCTCTGATTCGGGTCGGCACCCTAATTGCGTAAAACACTAAGTATCAATCGGAATCGGAATCATTTTGAAGCAATTGCTAATCCATTGCTTCATAAGTTCGAAAAATTTGGCTGCTCAACACGAAAATAACGCAATGAATGTTGTTGAACTGTCAACATTAAACCGATTCCGACCTAGTGCGAAACCACTCTAACACTTTGTCTAACCTTGGAACCGAACCCAGGACTTCATGCTCAGCAGTACCTAGCCCTTACAACCAAAGACCAACGAGAAACACGACAAACATAAGTACCTACCTACTAATTTGACAATATTTTCTGCTGGCACTTGGATACCACATAATATAAAATAACAGTACCTCGCATCAATTTCTGACAACCATGTCCTAAATAAGTTACATGGGCTATTACTTCTATAGCTCTTAGGCAAAAAGCCAGGACTAACCACCTGCGCACTCTCTTCATGCTAGTCAGCTAGTGCAATTAGGTAGGTAGGTATTCGTGAATATAAACCGTGCCAACATGATCTGTCAGTACTAGGAACAGCTAAGATTTCTCAACACCGTATGAGGAAGATGCGTATGCGTATGCGACGATCAATATGTATCGCCTTAGCCTACGTGCGCATGCGCAACGTTTCTTGTTTTCAACGCTCTGCTTAGCGGCATGAGTTGCACTCTGTTTGATTCGCAATGCTCGGTTCAACGCAGAGAGTTGAAAATGCAGAGTACGGTCAAAAAACGCGTCAAAAAAAGCGCCCGTGTATGTGGGCTTAGTGTTAATATGAGCAAAAACATCAAGCTTGTTGTAGCTTGATACGGTTTATTTATTAGTTTGTGGCAAAAAGTTGTCATCCGCATCTGTTCATGTTTGCTTTCTCATAAAACTAATATTATTTGTACTGCCTTGTAAGTGTCGCAGTCGCAAGCCTTGCTGCTGACCATGAGCTCCTGGGTTCGATTCCCAGATCGGGCAAGGTATTATTGGGTTTTTTCTATCTGGAATTTCTCAGTAGCATCCTGGAGTCTTTATGCCCGGTTAATGGCAATATTCGCAAAATACCACCAACCCGCACTGGGCCAGCGTGGTGGATTATGGCCCACTCCCTCTCACAGAGAGGCCTGTGCCCCAGCAGTGGGAAATAGGCTTGTCCCCTATTACATGGGACTTAAACATAACTGGCTAAATAATGGGTGTGCTATTGGTATACTTCTGCCCAACCCTCCGAGGTAACAAAGCGTGATGTTATGCGTTATGTTAATATTATTTGGTTCAGCCAATATTAATTCATTTCAATTGAAATACGTAGAAATAAAGGGTAAGGCCAGTATTCAAATATATGAACACGATTCACTTTAGTTCCTTTATCCACATAGGATGAAAACTTCTTAAAAGTGGTAATGTTTATTGAATTTAATGTAAACTGACTCATCGCTAGTTCTGACTGACCGCTTATTACATGAGTACCTACAAAAAAAGCCTTCACAATGAGATATAAAACCGTTATGTTTAAAGAACCTTGAGAGATCTTGAGTTTATAGCCGAAACTGCCTCGTATCAAGTTTAAAGACAAGTAAGCCATAAATAACCAGTCCAGCACATTAAGTATCTAAATAAACCTATATTTGTACTGAAGTTCTTGGAAACAACGTATTTTATCTTAAAAGGTCTGTGCCATTATTTACTACCGACCTTAAAAGGTACCTACATGCGTGTGGCTATTAAATTAAACAATTCATGTTCAACTAGAGTTGATCAACAAAAATGCAATTTAAAACTGTTTAGCAAAAGACATACCTACTAATGGTTTCTGGGAGGCTGGTCAACAATTCAATATCAACACAAAAATTAACTGAAAGCTGTTTAACTTTTTTTATTGATTAATCGAAATACCAACTGACAATCAAAAATGTGGAGTTTCTTTTCAGCTCTTCTCCATAGAAAACGACCTATTGGAACCGTGCACCTAGCTCCTGACGTTTCATATATACATATACCCATGTAGGTTTATGTAAAATAAAATACATATTTTGATTTTGAAATCACTTATCAAGGTTTGAGAAACCTGGGGTTAGTTTACAAAAAGCTGATGCCGTTTTTAAATAGGATTCTAGCATATCTTGCGTTAGAAAAAACGAAAAATTTTATATAGCCGACACTGAACTTGCATCGTCCCAACAACGCAAAAGGATTAAAGCCATTTACCTATAAACCTGAGGATTATCAGTGTGCATACAAATGCTGTGTTAATTAATTAAGTCTCACTCAGGAACCGGTTAGGATGCCATCATCGTTCAGTTAATTAAAATTACGATGTATTGTCGGGTTTCCGTCAGCCACGCCGTCAAGGAAAACACAGTTTTATCGTGCATAATGTATTTATCAATTTTGTTTTCAAGTAAGTAATAAAAGTGATCGATTTATTGTTCAAAGAAAACAGGAAACTTGAAAAATAAACATTTTTTAATCTATTGGATCAACCTAGGAAGAGAGGTTCATTCTACTCTATTTTATAATTTTTCTGCCTGACTCTATGGATCTTTTGACGCGTGGACAAAATCAGATCTAATTCCGCGATATTCTTTTTTCAATAAATTTAAAAAAATAAATGTTTATCAACAGTCCCCCCATATCAACGTAATTCGAGCGCCAAAAGATCCTTTTAGCACTTTACTATAATACCAAGGTCCTGTTAAAAAATCTGCTCCAGTCTATGCCTTTTTAATTCTATGGTTAAACAGTGGAACGTCTTAATTGCGGGCGTGATACCGCGTCCTTGCGTTGTACAAACTTCGCGGTGCGACCGGCACGCGGCGCGGTAATCAATCAATATCACTTACACTCGCGGAAAGCGTGGAAACCAACAGATTAGCGTTGAAAGTTTCAGGGTAGGTAGTGAAATGGGTTATGGGAATTCAGGAGTTGGAATAATGGAGATGAGTTTTGATGTAAATGGTCGGAATGACGACAAAATGTAAGCAAATATCAAAGGAAAGTTTGGAAAAGGTGTTAAATGAAATGTATTAGTTGAAGAAATAGATAAGCTCTTAGTAAGACATATCAGGCAGATTTGATCAGACATTATAGGAACTGCTAATACTGATCTTCTTAGCAAGCCAGCGGGGTAATTGCGTTACTTTCGTTTTGACAGTTCAACAACATTCATTGCGTTATTTACGTTAATGAGCAGATTTTATTTCTAACATATATTATAAAGCAATAGATTAGCAATATCCTTCAAAATGATACAGATTCTGATTAATAGTATGTTACACAATCACGGTGCAGGTGGAAAGTCACATAGGTAATATGATGTAACCCCTAATAGATTTTACACAACGGTCAACGGTACCTATTGTACTACTTTTCAAATCAGAAAGAGTATTACAGTTGAATGTCTCAATCAAAGATTCTTTTGAAACTACCTACGTCAAACTTTCCCTTTCAAAGACACTTTAATATCAATATAAATAATTTTAAAAGCTTTCAAAGACCATTGCCCCAAGTTTTCAGTAGATACAAATACATCGCATGTCTGGGTTGTTTCAACGTGGCCACCATTAAGCGAATTGGCTGCATATACTAAAGGCACGCCCGTTCCATTAATATATATCGCGATACTCTTTAGTCTTTAATGTAATTTAGGACGAAACGATTACTCATTAGTCATGACTAAGACTGATGATTAAAAGTGCCGTTATATTTAGTTCGGTTCAGATTTGTAAGAGTCCCTTTTTAAACTGTACAGTCACGAACTTTTAAATGTTTCGTCTGGCACCGAGGCTTGACTCAGATGGCTATTGTTTAGTTATTTCCGTTTATGTACTTAATAGCATAAGCGGCCTATAATGTTCCCACTTCTGGGACACAGGCCTCCTCACTTCAAGACGGGGCTCTATTTAATTAAAAAAATAATTTCACTCGCTGACAGAGAACCTACACCGCTAGGTCTACAAGCATTAAAATATTTCCTTTCACATGTGATTTTTTTTACCGGTTCCAAATGTTTGCAGGGTGTTCTAACCATGAATATGAACAACTTTCACTATAGGACCAACTCTGATCACGAAAAAAAATCAGCTGTTTCATACAAAAGTTTGATACATATTTGACCAAAATGTATGAAATAGCTGATTAAAACCGGTAAAAAAATAATCCGGTACAGCGAAAGTGAACATTAAGGAAGGTTTTTTATCGTCTCCTAAAGGGGTATGTTGTATGAAACTTTGTTTGTAGATGATCATCATTTTTGCCCTGCTGGCTTGTATTGAAAGAATTTTGTAAATAGGTTTGTTCAATTGGTCACACCTAAGTATTCAGATATTCTCTTTGCTCATACTATATTGAGGCAAAATATTGTATCTACCTATCAATGCATGATACAACATTGCTATCAGCCGGATGTCAAGTCGGTTTGATGAGAATTTATTGCAAAGCGTCATCCGTTGTATGAATCGAATGACCATGGAAGAATTGATAATATAATTAGGTAAACTTTCATTACAAGCTAGATTCCGACTATAATACGCGAGATTTATTCCAGAAATCCCCACCAGTGGGGATTGTTATAATGTTTACATTCACCATACCATAATAGTGGATTATACAACACGTGTTTCTCTCGTAAAACCATAACATTATCGGGTCATAGTAAATTCCGTCCGCCTAGAAGTCGAAAAACATCCTAATATAGTAAATTTAGGTACCTAGTTCGCTATTTGTCAAATACTATGAAAATACAAAAACAAAAGGCGTTTATTCACATTGGACTGAGAATCACCCCTTTTTGAACGTCAAAATTACATAAGAAAGTCCCTCAAAACGCCCGCCCTTCACCACTTCCTAGTGCTTTAGCTAGGAAGAAGAAATAGTGCTACAAACTCCCCAGCAGCGCCAGCTGTCTGTCCAGTTACAATATTATGATGACAGCAGTGGCGAAGGTACCATACAACTCGATTCCCACCGGCTTCCCTTCGAAAATTCAGAACATAACCACTCTATAGTCAATTCATCATTGAAATTTTCTTTTGGATTTTTTTTGCTCCGGTCTACCTCTGTCATAAATTCACCCTTCGCCACTGGATGACAGTATTCACCAATGCACCTATATTACCTAATCACTAATTTTTTGATTTCCACATCATAAATCAATGATCATGCTTTCGAAATACACGTTGTGGCAATAAAACATACACAAATCTAGCCTCATACACATAGAAGCATAATTTCGGCCATCATTACGATGATTCTCACGTTCGCCTCCTATTGTCGTGGAGAAAGTATGAAAGTGATGCAACGGGCAGAGAACACTTTTACTGTAGCGAAGTAGATAATGTATGAAATTGTTAGCCGATCATGTACTTATGTAAGTAGTATCTATTGTTTGTTACCGTGTGAACCTGGCTTTGTTGCAGTTGACCACTCTAGGTAGTGAATCAACTTGTTATGGTAGCTTAGGTAATAGGTAGGTTTTGTTACTGTGTTTTGTTAAGTCAAACTATCGATAGCTTTAGAATATGTGTATAATATTTGGAAAGAATGGCATTCATTTTACAAAAATAGTATCTATTGTAATAAACTTGTATGGAGGTACCTAATAAAATACATTATTATATTGGAACTTTAAAAGTAACACGTGTGACTAAATAAAAGACACAAAGATCAAAATGACATGTAAAAATCATATAATACGAATAAAAAACCTATATGAATTTGTACATAGACAATAATACAATGAAAAGAAATAGCAAAATTATAATTTTAACGCAAAATTAACAATAAGTTTTTAAGCAACAAATGACGATCGATTTAAATGGTTTATCGTGAAAGCAACACACAACACACCCTTCTATTGACCACCGATGTTTAGTTACTTGAAAGGTAGGCATCTATTAATTACTTAGGTACAAATTAATTGCGCCTGTATCCCTGAAGGGACAGTTATTTTCCGCCTACATCCGTTATACATAGGTACCGTATCCGTGTGGTCACTCTGTGTGTTTTCCTCGTAAATAACTAGCAGAGCCTCGCGGTTTCTCCCGCATAAGTTTCGATCCCGTGGGAATATCGGGATAAAAACTATCCTGTGTCCTTTCCCGGGACGCAAACTATCTCTATACCAAATTTCATCTAAATCGGTGCAGCGGTTTAAGCGTGAAAAGGTAAAAGACAGACACGCTTTCGCATTTATAATATTAGTATGTATGTAGCTAGGTAATAAACGTTACTATTTCTGTCCAATTCCTGCCATATTCATACCCAACACATTCTGGACCGGATCCTCCCATACATATTATTAGTATCGGTGAGCAAACACACAAATTGCAGCATCTATTTCGATGGCTATCGAGATACATCGCACATGAGTTACGGATATGATCTAACGCAGGAATGCGATGTGCGCACGCGCCGATCTCGAACAGAATTAACTGTGTATAGTCAAGGGCAAAATAATGTTGACACTTCAAAAGTTCAGAAGCCTCGTAAAATATCTGGACAATTAAATATTTAAATCAATTTTATTATGATACAATTTTCGATTTTGTGAAATACCTAATTATATTATTAGGTAATACTTTAGGAAGAAAATCGCTGTGCTCCAAGATGTCTATACAGCAGGGACATCGACGCACAATCTGTTACCATAGATGCAGTACAAACTTCTGAACCTCTGAAAAAATAATTAGCTCTGCCATACAAATTATGACCGCATAGGTATTCCAATTTTCTATGAAACAGCAGATTTTTTTTTATAACTGTCCTAAAATTTCTACCCTAATCACAGTTCGCGATTTATTTGCCAAACATGTAAATAAATATGAGTATTTGGAAAAATAACTTTAATTCCTATAGAATAAAATTCAGTTTACGCTACAACTTCAAACATTTTTAAACAGTGCTAGTAACTCTGAAATCAAATTCATTCCTACTCAAATAAAGTTGATATTTGTTTAACTTGAAATAACAACAATTGGAAACATACATTTGAATAGACTTTAGGGGGTCTAGCTAGAATCATGTGCTGAATTTATGGTTTCAGTTTACGCGTCCATGTCCCTCCCACCTATAGGTATGGGTACATATATATATACCCTAACTACTTTTGTCCTTGACTGTATTATGTCTGTTTATGCATTGTAGTTATTAAGTTGGAAGCTGCGGAATTCGTGCGACTTCTAAGAATATCTTAGCGTGCGTGAATACATGATGAAGCAGAGGATATTAAAGAAATCCGAGAGATGAAAAAGACAGTCATGCGCAAAATTAAGCAATGATTTCAGATTGATAAAGCGTTACATTAGTGCCGGTACAATAATTACCTGAAATGTCCACGATTCGCATAATTTACTTAGAATAACCGATGATTTAATAAAGTTATTTAAACGACTAGGTACGTAGATTTTCTTGTGGTAGGAAACGCGTCTGTTGAGTGTGAGATCCCGGGGTTCATTTTCTGCGTCGGGCAAAGCTGTTAGGTACCTATTGGGATTTTCTATTAAAAAATACTAAGTATAAGATTAGTCGCAAAATGTGGGTACAGTGTACTCATGACAATGTACTGGAAGTCTTTAAACAGACTCCGAACTCAAGTTGACCGAAGCGAGCAAACCTGTTCAGGTGGAGATTCATAGACGACTCCGCCTTGGAGTGTATATTATGTGGTGCAGTTCCACAAACGATGGGATACTTATTATCATGTCCTGTCAGCTGCACGTTTCAGGAACTCATGGACGCTAGTGATGGCGCCAAACACGTAGCCGAATTCTGGGCTGAGACCATTCCATTTGCCATCGACATGCTAAGAAGAATCTGCCTACCCCGTTTGTTGCAATATAAGCGTGATGTTATATATGTTTGTTTCTAAACGTGAACAAAACTAGAAACACTGTAAATTAATAATCCAAGTTTTACGATTAATCTAATACTGCTGACCCGGCGAACTTCGTACCGCCTCAGAATTAAATAATGTGACAGTTCAATAGACACGTGGCGCTATCTATTATCATAATAACGTTATTGTTGTTTTCCTCGGGCACAGCATTTTTTTTCCAGGATAAAAGGTACCCTATGTCCGTTTCTGTACTCCTGACAACGTAGATGCAAAATTTCAGGATGATCGGTTCAGTGGTTTAGGCGTGAAAAGGTAACAAACAAACAAACTTACTTTGGCATTTATAATAATATTGTACTTTGTTAGGATTTACCGTGGCGACAACACTATCTAGTCCAAGGTCTTGATTACACAACATTATCGCTTCCTTGTTGATAGACAGATTTCTTTAAATAACCGTGTTTAGAATTTCAATGTTACCGTAAATACGGATATTTTTTTAGAAAATTTTCCGCGCATTTTCTCTAGTGATGACGTCAATAAACTTGAACTTGAGTTATTTATTCGGTCAAGTTGAGAACTGCCTTTTTTAAAGTAGGTCAATTTAATTTACCTAGGTACATCTTCCATTCTGTTCCTTCTTCAGGTATTTTTAACAAACCATTTATGTCTCGTTTCACCAAATCAGTGATCAACTAATATCTTTCTGATAATTACACATAAACGGGTTTATTCATAAACGTTGAAGAGACATTTAAACGTCAAAAATGTATGTTTTAACAGTCGCTAATCATTAGGTACGTACTCGTATATTTCTTAAAGTAACGATTATAGATAAAGGGGAAATTCTGCTCTGTGTCTTAACTAGCAGCGCCCCGCGGATTCACCCGCATAAGTTTCGGCCCCGTGGGAATATCGCGATAAAAAGTATCCTATGTGTTAATCCTGGTTATAAACTATCCGTGTGCCAAATTTCAATCAAATCCGTTAAGCAGTTTTTGCGTGAAAGAGTAACAAACATCCATCCATCCATCCTCACAAACTTTCGCGTTTATAAGTAATTAATGGGATTTATCTGGTAGGTATCGACTATTCGGATTCCGGATTCCGGGTACTGTGAAAGAGGCCCTGGATACATAACTCACCTACGTTAACCCACATTAATCCTCATTTAGCAGAAAAACGATTAAACAAGTCTGTAAGAAACTTAGTAATTAGTATCCAATTTCTTTCGTCTAATCACATTACCAAGCGGAAGCAAATCGGAAGCGGTGCCGGACCGGTTTATTTTCTACCGGATCTCTCGTATCCAGTGATTTTCTTCGGAAACGTCTTGTCTGTTGTGTTTTGTACAGACGCCAGCACATCAAGCTACTACAATCTGTCAAATTTCTTTAATAGATTTTCAACTTTATTGCTAAAGTATAAGGTTCAAAATTAATTGGGAAAATTTGACCGTTTCGGGTAGCTTGATGTGCTGGCGTCTGTACATAGAAAATCAAAGATTTAAGTTCTGTAGATTTTAAGCTTCTGATAAGATGCACTCTGCAAAAATAGTAGATTGATATCTTTCTTTATCTAACACGACTTTGTACTACAATATAATTGGACTTTGTCGGTTGGATAATTACCAGTCAACTCAAGTAGCAACTTAAATCATTAGCGAAACAAAAATCATTACTTAATACTTTGATTGGCTAATGGTTGCTATTAAAAACCCTCAACAAGTACCGAAACGTTCCACGCACCCTGGACAGTTAACTCCGCTAAATACTATGCACGAGCTGTGATTAGAAAAGTCTAAACCTACAACATGATAAAAGAAAAGGAAATTTAAATTAGCATCATTGAATGTATCTGAAATGTTAATTTAGTAGGAATATGTAGGTAGGTAAACGCCGATTACCTAAGGTACAGCGTTTCTAAATTTGCCAAAGATGTAAACAACAATGGCCGCTCGAAATTGAATAAAATCGATATCAAGAACATTTATTTTAAGTACTTAATGTTTGTTTTCGTCTAGTTAGCTCGGAGATTTAGACGAAAACAATAAATGTTCTTGTATATCGATTTTATTCAATTTCGAGCGGCCATTGTTGTTTAAATCTTTGGAAAATTTAGAAACGCCGGACCTTATATCAAACAACAAACTTCTACCACACACCCCAAAAATGTTTGCTTGAACAAACTCTAATTGAAGCATCAAAACTTAAAAATAATGTCTTGCTTCCTCGATCACAATGCGACGTCTCTATCGTTTCGTTCCATGAATACAATTCAATGGCCGCCGACGAATGCATTACATGCTTCATTAGATAGCTCTCTAAACGAACTAATTCCGACCGTATGAATGATTTCCGTTCGGTGCAAGTTGCAAATGATAAGCGGTGACTGACATGCGAAAATTGAAATCAATTCTTGTTAAATATTGTCTGGTAATATGGATCGGTCTTTGATAACAGCTGTTGGTCTAGAAAGCCGAGTTTTTGAAAGACTATACAATATTCTGCTGTATTTCTTGGCAACTAAAATTCCTTCGGGATTAGATTACAGCCGATCGATTTAATCAAAATATCACGGTGAAAACTATTGGTGAAGTGAGTTGTCATACAACCCTAGGGTCGATTCATCTCGCTTTCAAAAAACAAATGTTAATGAAAGGAGATTGAATAGATTTTAGAATGGCCGATAAAATATGTAATATGTATGTAATCTTATAATAGGATAACGATACAATTATAATATTAGATTATGAAGTTAGAAAAACGTGATTACGTGACTGATTAAGCATATTCGTCAAAGAATACAAATATACAAATATTGTATTAGCTTAGAATAGAATAGAATGCCAAAGAGGATCTCAATATTTAGCAACAACTGCGATAATGCGTGTAGACACCCAGATTTAAGACGCTTTACATAGATAAGGCACTTTGTTTAGACTATTTGATAACCCTTCATGTTACTCAACTTTAGTTAAGTATGCACGACGACATATCAAGCTATACATTTCCACTATAAGCTGACTTCTCATTGTACAAAAAGCCTATACAATACGAGGTCAGCAAAAACTGGAAATGTAGCGTGATGCGTCGTCGTGTGAAGTAAGTAGGTACTATACCGGTATTCGTGGCGGGTTTCGCTTCTTATCAAATTTATTGTAAAAAAGCTTCTGAGACAGAAATTTTGATGAAATTAAACTTGTATAGAATCGTACTTGGCCCTACACGGCCCAAATTCCAAACGTTGTTTAAGCTTTACCCGGCGCCTCCACCATTTATAATAATTTATTGGGGGCGCTAAAGCCGGGGAAGCTTAAGCTATGTAATTTAAAGAGCGTGAAGCTTTGATCAGCATTTATTTAGAATATTTAATAGCAGTACATTGTATCAAGGTAAAACTAGCAATGCTTCTATATAGGAAAAAACACCATCATAATTTATTTGACACACGCTTGAATGCCCGAATGGAATACGTCATCAAATTATTGCCAGCCAGTCTCAAGAAGGAGGTCTCAGCCTCTACAGTACCTACTTAAAAAAAAATGACCTGTCATGTTTTTTAAAACATCTAAAACTGTCGCCAGAGCGGAGTCCCCTGTGTGTCGTACTCTAAGGATGCTTAATGCCCTCCTGGCCACCAATCCTGAATGTGATCTGTTTGCCGATGAATGGAGTAGAATTATGCGGGTATGTCTGATGTTTTGTGAGAAGAAGTATGCTAGGGTGTCCTCTATTATATGTTAGTAGTTGATATTTTATATCTACTATACCTGTTTTTCTTTTATGTTAATTAATGTAATTGGTGTTACCGTTTTAATTAACAATAAACAATAAATAAACAATTAAATAAAACGATCATTTTTGACGAGTTTTAAACCAGACTTTTGAGGACTGTCTACCATCCTATCTATCTCTTTTTCTCTATCAAGTCCGTATTTACCAAATGGAGGGCAACGGCCTATTATGAACGTATGATTTCAAGTAAGAAAAAAATAAAAATCTTAGTTCCCACTGCTGGGACACAGGCCTCCTGTCTTCGAGAGGACATGGGCTGTAAATCTACCACGCGGGTTGGTAGATGTCACGTCTTCTAGTTGTTGGTTCTAGGACATACCAGTTTCATCACAATGTTAGCTGACTAATTTTATCTATGTATACCTACATATACTAAGTAAAAAAATATTTGCTAGCACCTATAGTCTATTATTTTAGACCACTAGCAGCACCTATTGTGTAACAGACAAATTAGAAGCACTAAACGCGCATTGAACAAGCAGGTCACGAGGTCCCCCACTGATGTTCGTCCTATAAACCGACACATACTAATGTGCCAATTATGTATATTGATCACCGAATAATACGACGAGGAATGCGACAAAGTTAATTTTAAAACTTGTCGATCGATATTCATGATTTGAGAGGTCCCGTCCTGTCCAAAAAGATAATTTGTTATATCATCATCGTTTCATTCGGACATGTCGAAGTCAATTACAAAAATATTGAATAACAAAACACCAAATAAATAATTAGTATACTAATTGGAAACGAAAGACTCAAAATTGCATTTTCGTAGATGACGCGAAGACGGGTTAATAGGATCTCCGAAATGATTTGATAAACTGAATGCACCGCAGGCTGATTAACAAATGCAATTATATTGTCCTTGTTCCATTTTAAATGAAGTTAGAAATTACTGCTCATACCATACCCTAGTTAGAACTACCTGAGTAAAACTGAAGTTTAATTAGTCCTCACTTGAATTAGCAGGATCTACCTTTTGTCCATAGTACCTTCCTTCCCAATAAAGTGTCGAGAAACGTCCCAAATTGTCTGCCAATCTGCCTAGCCTTTTCCCAACTAAGTTGGGTTCGGCTTCCAGTCTAACCGGATGCAGCTGAATGCCAGTATTTTACATGGAGCGACTGCCTATCTGACCTCCATAACCCAGTTACTCGGTAATACGATACCCCTTGGTAAGACTGGTTGTCAGATTTTCGTCTGCCAACATTATAAGCATTCAATTTCTATAGAATCGAGCAGAGACTTTTAAATTGGCTGCTGAAGTTAACACCACCCGTAGGGAAACTATAGGTATTCTGTGTATTTTTATCACTACTCATTTTCTAAAATTTATCTATTTTTCCCCCTCAGGCATGTCTAGAACAAGAAGCTCGCGTAGCAGAGCTGCGCTCCCTTGCTGCCCGAGTGGCTGCCGAGACCGGCTCCCGAGCCCTGCAAGCCGATGCCGATGCGTTGGCTCGGCGGCTGCAGCTAGTGGCTGGCGCAGTACAGGCGCTGGCAGACCTTGGGGAGGCCAGGCAGCTGGCCAGGGCCAAGGCTCAGCATGCGAAGGAGAAGCTGTGTGATATGAGACAGGTATGTGTGTTTTAATGAAATAACCGCTGCCCTTACGATAGAGGAATGTAGCTAGAAGATAATATATACGGCTAACAGTAGCGATTGGAGCGATGGGTCTTTTACAAACATGTGTTTTTAGGGTTTAGATATAACTTTTTATACGTATTTTCGAACAGCATGTCTCCTTTTTTGCAAAGTGTTGTCTTCGACACTAGGAATACCTATTACCTACCCTCTTACTACTACTGATGAGAAGCAGGTACAGCCTTGTACCTAGGAACCTATTGCTATTATAAAGCAGCTTGATACATACAGTGTTTAATATTTCAATTGCAACAAAAGGGGCCTGGACTACTCTATTCTTAGCGCTAACTTTCGATAAAGATTTTATTAATGTGGTTATTTTTAGTTAAGTACCCCCTCAAGATTTATAGCAAATTTATCAGCGGCATACATAAATGATCAGGTTCATAAATAATATTGTGATGCGCTGTAGCGTGACAACGTCATGATGGATGACTTACTGATAGAGTTGTGATAGATCGATAGGTCATAAAAAATAATGTGATAGATATAAGATAGTCTCGTTGGGGTAGTGGTCGCAAACGCGACTCCTGAAAATAGACCTCAATTCCCGGGTCGGACAAAGTCTTATTGGGATTTTTCTTTAAGAAATTCTTAGTAGCAGTCCGGAGTCTAAATTCGCGCCCAGTTAATGACAATAGGCTCGCCTCCCGTTACATGAGCGAAATGTAACTTCCCTAGTTTATTATACATCTGCCTACCCCTTAGGTGATTTAACAGAGGATGGTAATATGTATGTTGATATCATTGCCAACATGAAATAAAGTACCTAATTAAAGTTGGATCAGAAATGTTTTTTATTTGTCCAGCTGTGGTACCTTGATACCTTAACAAGGACCCCGTTATACTGCTCAGCATAATGCAACGTTACCTAAACGGCGTGCATTCGGCCCATATTTGCTATCACACAATCTAACGGATAAAGACGAGTGCCTTCTTGAATTTATTATGAACACAACGGCAGTGCTGATAGCCCTGTACTTTGTACCTCTCATAACACTGCGATACGTTTATTGATTTATTATTAAATGCTTTGGTTTAAATTGTAGAATTGATAAAAGATGACACGATCTTGACATCGTGAGGAAACCGGCATGTCCTAGAAGCAACATTTCGAAGACATGTGACGTCTAACAACCCGCACTGGGCCCGCGTGGTGGATTACAGCCCACTCCCTCTCACCGAGAGAGGACTGTGCCAGCAGTGGGAACAATACAGGCTGATTGTGATAGACGATCTATAGATGGTTTGCCAACTTGAAAAATTGACAAAAAATTAAGGATCACGAATAGCTGTTAGCTGCTAGCAGACAAAATTATTAAACAGTAAATCTAGAAGCCCATTTTAGGCTAAAAGAACCTCATTGTATTAACATTATGGAGATGATAATCAGATCTTTAAAATTCAAGTAAGCTAACCATAAGATAGCTCAGAAAAACATAAACAGTCCACAAAAAATGTTTTTTGCAGATAACATTAGACATTTAGGTCAATGACCGGCAAAAATTGAAATGGTCGCGATCTTATTGATAAATTGTAGCTTGTAGCAGAAATCAATTGTCACGCACGGCCGCCTAGATTCACAACCGATTGATCACGAGACAGCGTATTGCAATGATTGGAAATCAGTTTCTTTTGCAGATTGTGCATTAGTTTTATGAGTAAATCTTCCAGTTCGAGTCTATTATTATTTTCTCGCAGGTCGTTTGGCCCTTACAACGATAAAGAAAAATTACGAAATTGTATTTTCTCTTTACAGGACCTAACCCCTGTACACGAAGATGGTGAAATAGTAGAAGACAAATTGATCGCTCTGCGTGACAACTTAATAGCTCTCGGTAAGAGCGAAGCAGACATCGCTCCCGCGAAGGCTGAACTCCCAGACATCGACCGAGACGTTTCAGACGAACACTCGATAGTCAGAATCCTAGAATTATGGCAGGCCATGTTCAGAGACACCTTCCTCCACTACCACCGGTTATCCACCGCACTAGTCAGGTCTGGAGACGCAGCCACAGCGCTAAGACTATGGCACGAATATTTAATAGATCTGCAATCGTTCTTATCTGGCTCAGTACCGGCTGACTACGAAAACCTAACAGAGCATAGAAGACTCTGCAGGGTGCACAAGAACCTTCTAGCATCACAGAGGTCAGTTCTGATGAACGAGAACAGAGAAACAAGGAACAGGGACTTAGCTGACAAGTTTGACACGCTGACGAACCTGCACAATGAAACATTAGCCAGAATCGTTGAAAGACACGATGAAGTTTGTACAAGGATCGCCGCGTGGGATGACTACAGAGAAGTGTACACGGAGTTACTCAGGTGGCTCAAAGAAATGGAACGAGAGAAGGAAAAGCTCCAACTCAGATACGTTCACATTAAGAGGGTACAAAAAATACTGGCCAAGATACAGAATCTCTCAGACAAGGTTCCTGAAGGCAGGAGACAATCTGACAAATTGCTAAAGGACCTAAAGAAAGTTCTCGAATTTACTGAGGAAGCCTACGGTGCATCTGTAAGGATGGAATACGCAGGTATCGTCAAGAGAGTCGACAACTTACAGGCAAGTCTTGATACCTGGAGAGATTTCCTCAACAGGATACTCGGCTTGATCAATGAATACGAAAATCTATCGAACAATGAACTACACAAACTATACTCAAAGACTCAAGACGAAATCATGTCTTACTCAGACGAGGATAGATTATCAAGGCCCCAACTTAAGAAGGCAATTGACAGGTACTCGGACTTAAGAACAAAGATTGTGAAGACTGAAAATCAAATTGAAACTCTCAGCGTAATTCAAGAACAACTGAAGGAATGCCTGAGTCCTCAGGACATACGGTTAGTGAACCAGAGGGTGTGGCAGCTGCGACAACAGCGTGCTGACCTTGAACATCAACTGTCTATCATCATCCACCGACTACAGGAGAGGTTAGAAGTCTACACAATATTCGAGTCGCGTGTTACACGATTTGTTGAATGGATCAGCACACTTGAAACACGCCTCGAAGCCTCAAGCCAAAGCACGGAAATCGGAGCTATTGACCCTCAGGATCTCATCAGGAGAATAAACTCCGAAGTCCAAGCCGAAACCGCCTTGAAAGAACGAGAATTCGAATGGCTTACTGAAACTGGCTCCACCCTAGTCGACCTATCTAAGAAAGATGAAAAGTCTTACAGTAAAAATACATCTAAACAACTGAAGGACATACAAGAGCGTTGGCATAAAATGCAAGAGACCGGAAGGTCGAGAATAGCAAAGATCAACGAACTCCTAGAAACGATATCTCAACTAGAAGAACGGCTTACTGAAATTAGGTTAAAACTACATTCCATAGAATCTAACTTATCTACATCTGTTGTATTAGAATACCTAACGACGAAGGCTGTTGACGAGAAATTCAAGGATCGGGATGACATCCATAAGAACATAGAAAACGAAAGTGGAGAAGTAGGGGAGACCCTAAATCTCTGCGAGCTCGTGTTTAACGACCCTGACGTCCTCAAAGGCAACTTTGACCTCCGCAACCTTCACACCGGCGTAGACATCGTCGAAAAGAAATGGAAGAACATCTGCGAAATGTCCGAATCACGAAAGAACGCTCTCAAAGAAATCCGCAAATCCGCTGAACTAGCCAACTCATTACTACCTAAAGTTGAGAAGAAGCTCGACTCAATAGAAAGAAGAGTGGAAAAGATTGAGACTAGGAAGCAACGCGGTGAGCCGGAAGACGAGAGTGTGTCTAAAACTGTGATTAAAGACTTGGAAAGTATAGAGGGAGATGTGAAGAGATTAGAAGATGCTTACAGCAGGATAGCTTCAGCCCGCGGGGTGGAGTTACGTGGAGCTGGTGCAGATGAGGCTGCGAGGTTGAGGGCCGCTGTGCGGCGCTGGCAGCAGCTGCGCGGGCGCGTGGACGCTGCGGGTGCTGACGTGCACCGGCAGTTCGTGGCGGCGCACGGGAAAGCAGTTGTAGCGCTCGCTGAAGCTGATGTAAGATTGACGAGAGCGCTGCATCTAGCGCCCACGCCGCTCGACAAAGTCAGCACTTTGAAAGAACTTGATGTGAGTATTACATATATTTTTAAATATACTTGGACACACATATTCTACACAAGCACTGTCTACAATGATATCGCATTGTCAAACGTTAGCGACTACCTAAAATCACTTACATGAAAAAAAATTAATAAAAGTTTTCGTCGTAAAAATTTACTATCTTAAAAACACAGTTCATAGAAATCAGGAAGCCTCAAATTTTCCTTGACAGGATACATTTAAAAATTGTTGCTAAATGTAAGTTCTTTACCAAATACCATACTTTTAAAACGTCCATGTATTTAAACTGTTTCTCCTGTCTCCAGGGCGTCGAACAAGAACTCGTAGAATGCCAAGCGCTAGTAGAAGACGCAGACCGACTAGCGTCCGCAGTGTCCACGGTGTCGGGAGTGTCAGACATGGTCTCCGAGTACCGCGCTCTGTTCGCAGACGTACGGACACGACTCGACCTGGCGAGAGCCGAGGTCGTCGGTGATGTGGATTCTGCTGTACAGGTAAGGAATCTGATGATTACTTTCTTAGGCCTGCTTGCGTCGCAAACTACTAAATGCGTTTAAAATTAAAACATCATTATGTTTTTATATTCAAACGATTGACAGAAAATATGTTTTAAATTTATTTAGCGCTAAACGTATTTACTGATTTGTTGTGCAAGTGTGTGCTAATATAAAAGTAAACGCAGTCGTTGGTGAGCATGATTAATGTTTCAAACAAAACAAATCTCTACAGGCCCTTTTCGACTTAGCTAGTGAAACTTCACAGACATACTGAATACCTACCACATCTCTAAAGTTTCGCCAATGAATTCAAAAATGCCCTGCATTTATTTCCTAATCTTTAATATCAAGTTACTAATAACCAATGTGATTGAAATTCTGTACAATTGGCTCGCTTGCTCAACGTGGTGATAAAACCTTTTAGAAGATCAGCTCAACCTGTGATCAGCGATAGGCTATAATTAAAGACAAATGTAAATTAATACGACTTTTTTCTTTAACCACAGGTGGACACCCTCAAATGGGAAACAGACGCAGCCCTCCAAGTAGACACCCTTACGTCAAAGGAGACTTACCGAGCTGAACTAGCGACCGCCGTCACAGAGACCTCGGAGGCCTTAGAGGCCCTCCGCGTGTCCCTCCAATCACAACCCAACGAGAAGGCGAGCAGTGACGAACTTGCCACTGCCGCCAAAGATATAGCCAAAGCTGGTGCCAAACCTGGACAAACACTGGAGCTGGCCAAACATTTGTCTGAACTCCTCCTGACAGAATGCGATGCGACGGAAGACGAGGCCATGCTCAAGGAAGTAGAATCTCTATCCCTGACTTATGAAGACTTACTCAGTCAAGCGAAGAAACGGGAACTCCAAATTAATAACTTGAGGTGAGTTTCAATTCAAAGGTCAGAATGCACGCAATTATAGATCTTGGCTATCTGTAATTATGTGCGATTTTGGCATCTGGTGTAATTTAATCTGTAAGATTTGAATCTAACGGTATTTTCGGACATTTCATGTAGATGACGGTGTATAGAATGCTAAATGCTTTTGTGTGATCAAGTATTTCTTCAACTGCAAAACTTTCCGACTTTCTGTGTCTTGGAATCTACTTTTCAAAGTTTCTGGCCATTTAAATCAAATAACAATTTTTCAACAAATTTTTTGCATCAAACTTTCCAACTACTTCTAGCTGTTAAAAAAAAAACAATTATTATAAAACTATCTATGCACAGTTTCTTTTTTCATTATTATTAGTATAGCACTGCTACTTTTATGAAACATTTATTTAATAGTCCTTCCCCATGCCTTGCCTTCCCCTCTATTTCATGAATGCATTAGAATGCTATTTTCTATATATTTCCCTTGCATATTTGAGATGGCCCTTGCAGTTTTTATTCCTGCATTATCACTTTATTTTTCTACTCTGCATACAGCCCCTTAGCAATCGTGTCATTATATGAAATGTCCCTGTATTTTAAGTCTTCCATGTTGTTATTTGATGATTGTTATATGGTAGCACTTATAGCACTGTTTCGCAACTGGTGACGGGGCTTAAAGCTGTTATAAGACAGTGGATACTGTATCGGTGACGTACAATTGGCTACACAGTCCAAAAAGGAATAAAGGACCAAAAAAATTTAAAGTTGAAAGAACACTTTGGTATGAATTTGTGTGGCTGACTGTACATAATTTTGATGCATTTATATACAAATATAAAAGGTATATTATTTATATCAATGATTCGATTTCATGATTTTAAAATAAGTAAACTCAGTAGTTGTAAATAAAATAAAAGACTGATAAATCTAAGTTATACTCAAAATGCCGTGGAGTGCATAGACTAGATGATAAAATCTAGATACGCCATGTTTTTCACAGTCATACATTACACCTGTCATATCGAAGTTGACTTCTTCAGACGTAGGAAGTGCATTTTGTTTTTTTTTAAGACCCTTCAGTTAGTCCCCATGCTCACACGTTCTACTCTATTTCTCCCAATTTAAACATTTTCAAAATTCTTTTATCACTGTAAACTTTTGGCACTCGATGTATCACGCCGTAAGGCATCTTCCAAACTGGCGTATCAGTTTTATCACGGGTCGTGACACGTGTGTAACAGCTTCCTAACCCGGCATGCTCTAAACACATGCGTTTTTTCGTCCTTTAGGTTGCCCCACTCAGCATCGTACGCGCTTACGTGCGAACAGTGAGTACTGCTTACCTAATATTTGTAGTTTTTATTATATTCGGTACATTTCTGCTACTATGTTTTGGGATTATTTATCGTAGTTGGTTTTCATACTGTATCGTTGTGTAGATTTTTATCAGTAGTTTTTAAACCATAATTTTAGTATATTGAAATCACGAATTTAATTTTAAGGCCCGCTGGCACCAAGAATCACCAAATAAATTTAGCACTAAATGAATTTAAAACATCGTTCTTTTTCTGTCAATCGCTTGAAGTTGATAAAGACAGAGTGATGTCTTAAAAACGTTTAGCGCTAAAAGCATTTAGTAATGAGTGGTGCAAGTGGGCCTTAAATTCAATTGAGTGAACAAGTTGCCCTATTTTATTTCTTAATCACTGACATAGTGTAGCAGAAATGCATACGACATTGCATGATGTGATATTAATCAGTATTATAGTAGTTATTGAAATAATTACACTTATTATTTATTGGTATATCTGCACTGCACTTTACACAGAGTTTTATATTATTAGCTTTATATTTTGGGAATATTATTTTTTGTGTAGTTGTTTGTCTGTTTGATACGATTAGTATATGGCTAAAGTATGTATTTAGTATATAAAGCTTTAGCTTAATCTTTAGATTGTGATCTTGAAATCCAAAGTTTGGTTAGATGCTAACAAGGAGCTTATCATTTAAAATGCGTAATGATTTAAAAAAATGTTTTATAATGTTCTAGTCAAAATTTTGTTTGTCCTCTTGTTAATATCTTATACCGTTTATTTAAAACATATATTAATAATGCTTAATACGTAATCTCTATGTAACTGAAACCGTTTACCCCCATTTAAATTAATTCAGTTTAAAGTTTTTGGTTCACAAACTTAATCAAAAGTTTCTGGCCCTAGGCACCACTGTTGCCTTAATATGTCATCTATACATCATACCTCTCCCACTCTAGCGAATCTGGCCGGCTGACATGCCCACTGTGCTCGGAGCGCAACTGGAAGCAGCTGGACAACGATCTCTGGCGGCTGGAGCAGTGGCTGCAGTTTGCTGAAGCTACTGACGACGCGCGCACTGGACCGCCCGAGCAGTACGATGCCTTGGAGGATGTTATACAGGTACGAGATGTGATGTTAACATAAATGAAGGCACCAGAAATCAGTAAATGCGCTTAGCCTTAAACGTATATCCATCGACCTGTCTCTGTTTTTTTCAAACGATTAACCGAAACAGAACGATGTTTTAAATACGTTTAGCATTAAACGTATTTAATCATTTGTGGTGCAAGCGCGCCTTAGTATAGGTAGATCCGTTTTGTTTATATACTGTTCTGATTTTATAATATTCTCAAAGAAAAAACAATTTGCTGTCAATCGCTAAATTGGTTCTATAGAAAGCTTATTTCCACATCTTCCAGGACCACCGTGAATTCCTTCTGGATCTGGACTCGCACAAATCGATCGTAGTGTCCCTCAACGTGGTGGGGTCGCACGTGGCGGCGCACGCGCGCTCCCCCGCGGCGGCCGAGCGCGTGCGCGCGCGCCTGGCCGCCGCCAACACGCGCTGGGACGCCGCGTGTCGCCGCGCGCATGCGTGGCAGGCGCAGCTGCAGCACGCGCTGCTGCACAACCGACAGTTCCACGACATCGTCGTGGAGCTGGTGGCCAAGCTGGCAGCGGCCGAAAGGACCGTGAGAGCACGAGAACCGTTACGCCTCGGTCGAGCACCGGCGGAATTACAACGAGATTTCCGACGGTTCGCTGAATTGAGAGACGAGTTGAGAAGAGCAGAACCACGCGTTCTCGCCCTACATGAAGCTGCGGCACTATTAGCGCCGGGTGCAGGCCCACATACGAGATTAGCCGAGCTGCGTCTACGACTGCAGTCTCTGCGCAAGCTGTGTTCGGTGTACGCGCTGAAGCTCGGCGCGGCGCTGGCGCGGCGACCTGCTGGAAGCACGCACGCCCTTGCTGCTGCGGCCGCTACTCTAGCGCCACAGGTAAGAAATAACACCATCACTATGAACTGTAACTGCTGTAATACACAAAGCCTATGATGTGCTCACTTCAACCGCATTGCCGCAGTAAGGCCCATTTTCACCATTAATTTAATGCCAAACCTATTTAAAACCTTGTTGTATTTCTATCAACCGATTAATGTTCACAGAGACAAAACGATGTTTTAAAGTGCGCTAAATATATTTAGTAATCAATGGTGCAATCGGGCCTGAAATTAAATTATAGCATTATTTTTAAATTTCTATTTAATTACTTATCAAATACCAACAGTGACATCATACCGCCGTTGTGTACTACAGCAATAATATTGTTACACCCATACAACCAAAAGATGATTTTACAAAAAACTATAAGAAATAATTAAAATCAGAAAAAAAATCTACCATTGTATTTTGCCTCACTCACGCTTCACCTGCCACAGCACAGTACCGGCAGACACTGAGCAAGCTTTGATTTTGTTAGAACACGACTTGTAACAAGAACTGTAACGCGTATTGTAACTGTTACTGTAACAAGTTTACTGACAACTGATATAGAACATAGAAAAACCAGTTCAAATAGATTTGATGAGATATTTTGATGATAGATTTGTTATTTGAATTTGAAATGCAAACACTACACTGATACTATACAGTGTACTGCCTAAACTCAATAGAAAACATTTAATGTTCAATTGGATTTTACTTAAGCAGACATAATACAGTTATATACTCAGAAATAAATACAATCCCACTGAAGGACACTGTCGTCCAATTAAAAACCCAAATATTTCAAAATACTTATTCATAAACAAAATTCTGAATTTTCAACGATTACAATTTGAAATATTGTAACTAATTAACAAATCGACGATGAAATGACAAGAACTACTAACTGACATTTTTTTCAATTTTACTTTTTTTACGTAGATAGACTTTACAAACGATTATTTAAAGTATCTACGTAAAAAAAGTAAAATTGAAAAAAATGTCAGTTAGGAGTTCTTGTCATTTCATCGTCGAAATGCCTCAGTAAAAGTATCATCTAACATAGACAACCCAACGTAAACCCCCAGTATTCCGTGCGGTGTTTGCAATACAGTAGGTCCCACCACGAAGTAGTCGCTTCGCACAGTATGTTGACGTATTTTGTTATTCGTAGCTTATGGAGGACGACGAGGATGAACTGTCGAGCTTGCAACTGCCGCCGCTCGACGAGTCACAGTAAGTACACCTGCCTAGATATACTAGTAGCGGTTGATACACTTTTGAGGGAGTTTTAGAATTTTCGGAACCCGTATTTTGTGTTTTACTAGGTGACATTTTCTGTCTGTACAAGAAATGTAAAGATACAACTATGAGATATTTCTAAAGCACAAAATAGAATACCTACTATGAAAAAAATATTGTAACAACCTGTATAATTTGTAACTTAAAATTTTTCAACATGTTTTTTTGATTGGGAACCCGGATTTGTGGATTGCTTGTTGCACTTTGATACAAAATGCAGCAATAAAAATTGATTTTATTTTTCATTCATTACTTTTAGTCAGAAGTGTATCATCACTATAACATTGGTTTGAACGCCTAACCACCTCTTATTCTGCGTAACTGTTTTCTAATGTAGCCTAGATGTACTTTTCTATTATTTTTTTTTTTCCAATAAATTACTTCTATCCATCCAATGAATGATTTCTTAAAACTTTCTTCTTAAATGATTTCTTAACACTTTTTATCTTTCCTACTTCATTTTTATTTCCCTACAAAACGATTATACAAATAGGTTATTTTGCAGTTGAAGTTTATTATTGTACCTGCTACTAGGTACTTTAATTTTTTTATCGGATCACACGCTACGTTTTTAACAAATCCGGTCCTAAAGACAAAATAATATGACAAGGATCGAAGGACCAATTTTTTTAATATATTTTCCTCTTTTAATTACCTACTGCTTCTTATTTTCGGATCGCTGATATAATATTTGTTTAGTTGACTAGGTTACCTACTAAACTTCAACTGCAAAAGTGCCTGAAAAATTTCAAAGCAGGTATTAAGTGTTCTTTCCCTTTACAGACCGGTAGTAGATGAAGAAGAGGACACGAGCGAAGAGGGCGCGCTGTTCGGCATGGGTCGCGGGCTGCGCTTCGTGTGCCGCGTGGCGCGCGCGTCGCTTCCCTTCCAGGCGCTGCTGCTGCTGCTGCTGGGCGCGGCCGCGCTGGCGCCGCACGCCTCCTCCGACTGCCGCCGCCACCCGCTGGCGCTCGACCCCGTGCTGCGCTACCCCGACGGGCCCCCGCCCCTGTGAGCGCCGCGCCCCGGAGCCCACGCCCCTGTGAGCGCCGCGCCCCGGAGCCCACGCCCCGCCACACGCAGCGCCCCTGTATATACAGCGCCGCGTGTGGTGGCTCGTGACGTCACTGGACTCGCGCCCCACCACTGCCGGCGCCCCCTCCACACACCGCGCCGCTCGTGGTGGGTCGTGACGTCACCACCGCGCCATCGAACACATTCCATCGAGCCGCCCCGCGCCCCGACATAATGTATCATTCGCATCAGCGCTACGTTACTTAATTATTAGCTAGTAAGGACTGTTTATAAAACGTCGAAAATAAAGCCTTTGCATTGATTCAATTTGTGCTTTTATTTTACATATACTTCTTATGTACACATCTTACATATAAAATAGCTAACATGATAATAGTTCATCTACAAACCTGCACTTTTCACTGTTCAAAGTTTGGCCTGATATTTTCCGTAATAAACTAGCAATACCTATTGTAACTCCCACCACAATAAAAAGCACACACACAATCATCACTCTTCCCTTTTGAGTTCAAAAATACCTGAAACAAGTTTATAAACTGAACAAAGAGTCGCATAAATTAAGATACAATATTAAAAAACTGGTTCTTTCTTTAAATGATCAGAAAGAACCAGTTAAAAAAAAAAATAAAGTTAAAATAAATCTTACCTACTATTCTACAATATCAGGATCGGCACCATCTCTACCAATTATATAACTAAATTGAACAGATTGTATGAAATTACCTGCCAGATGGTTAATAAGAATTTATCAAGAAGTGGTGAACCAAGCTACAAACATCTATTGCACTTCAACGTCAATATTAAAGCTTGTTGAACCATGTACACCTATTGCTGAGCATAGACCTTAAAATGAACACTAAGGCCTTGCCCTAAGTCCTAACCAAAAGCGACTGTCGGATAAGGCCCTATTGCACCACAAATCACTAAACACATTTTATAACGAATTTAAAACATCGTGCATTGTTCTGTTGCTTTCAATCGTTTGAAGATGAAAGAGATAGAATGATGTTTAGCGTTAAATGTATTTAGTGGATTATGGTGCAAGTGGGCCTAAATAAATGGCATAGCCACCACACTTGGTAGAAAAGGCAACAACAACAAGATAATTTGACTTACTACGAAAGATAAGGGTAGCTGGTCCTACTCCTGATACAGGAATGTCTCCGTCGTGTGCGACGATGCGTCCAGTTGGCGCAGTAGCTGCCCCTGGCTGCCATGTCCACGCTCGTGCTTGACTCAGGCTGGAGCTCTTCATGGCTCGAGGCAGGACTCGGCTGGAAACCAAAATGGTAACTTGTCATATTTCCAATATGTGCCAACTACAACACATATACACTAAGGCCTGCTTGCGCCACGAATCACTAAATTCATTTAACGCTAAACGAATTTTAAGACCATCGTGCTATTTTATTCAATTTTTTTAACTTGACAGAGATCCTACGTATATAATAAAATAAAATACGTTTAGCGCTAAACGTATTTAGTAGTTTATGGTGCAAGTAAGCCTTAATATAGCCAGCGGGACCCCGTCTGTCTGTCTGACTGTCAAAGCCAGTTGAAAATTTCATAAAAAAAAGCTGTGGGAGCAGCCTAGATCAACCCGCTTGAGCATTTATTCAATAAACACAATGTGGGTAATGATGACATTGAAATAGTAAAATCAAGGTGTAATTTTAACAAAAGCTATTTCAAACACAAAGTATGACGGTATGACACAGCTGCACAAACATAATACTTTAAAGAAAGTGAAGGTGTGTAAGCCGATATTATTTCAGAAAACCTTGATTGAGTTAAAAGAAAAACATGTTGGAGCCGTTGCAGGTCAACAGCAAAATATACTTACTTTCATTTGCAGGTTGAACGCAGTAGTTGCTGATGTCATAATGTTCTTCATCTCAACTTAAACTAGGTAGGCGAGCGGGGGGCTAGTTGTAACAAGGGCAAGTAGTAACAAGCATTTTTTACCTACATAATAGAAGAATATTCGTTTGATTTTCAACCTAACCTACTACGTAATACCCATTCTATCATATAAGCGCGATCAGTACCCCGCTCTCTTGGAGTATTAATGTTCTGTGACCCCGCTGGACGGCGCAGAAAGCGGTGTTGTGCAGACGCTCCGATTAAGCCAGGTAATGGACTTTTTTTGTTTATATAAAATTGATTATCGTAGATTTCAAATTTTTTAGCAGTTGTCTATATATCGAGCCTTTTCAGGAAGAAGATCGTAACCGCCATTTTGCATATTTTACAGGAGAAGGTGATGCAAAATCAGTTGATCTGGCGATTAATATTAAAACAGTTTTTTGGGATTTTTGGCGCTTACGATGTTCTTCCTGAAAAGGCTCGATATATAAAAGGAGAACTGACTGACTGACATATCAACGCACAGCCCAAACCGCTGGGTCTAGAGATTCCAAATTTGGCACGTACGTTCCTTATGAGGTCTAGGGGTGCACTAAGAAAGGATTTTTCAAAATTCATCCCCTAAGGGGGTGAATGGGAGGGGGTGAAATTTCACGCGGACGAAGTCGCGGGAAGAAGCTAGTTGATTTAGGTATACAAATACATTTAGCATTTGTTTAGTTTGATTATATTAAATGTAATTTCACACCAAGTAATCGTTTTTTTTTTAATAGAGGTTATTTCAAAAAACCTCGCAGTGGGGCATGTTGTAACACTTTTACGGGGCAAGTTGTAACTTGTTACTTATAAGTTCTATGAAATTACGCGGGACGTATTTAAATTCCGTCTTTTCAAGTTTCGAATACTTTTTTGTTGAACTTGACTTGATTGATTTTATCTATTTCAGAATGAGACACGACAAAAGAAAAACTGAACGTGCTTCCCAAAGCCAAGATGTTTACGAATTGGCCTCTGCTGAAGTCTTGGAAAAATAAATAAATAAGTTTCTAATCCGACGAAATTTTTCACACCAACTGTAGGGATTTCCCTTTTTTTACCCCAACGAGGGTTGATTTATAAAAATCGTTTGGAAAGCAAAAATTATATTTGTTGATTGTACCAATTTTCGAGTTAATCGAAGCAAGCAGTAAAACTTTTTACGTTTTTATTTAATTACATAATTTAATATTCGTATTAAGTTCATAAATCAAACGAATGAGATTTTTCATACAAACGATTTCCTCCCTTTTCACCCCCTTCGAGGTAAAGTTTCCATAAACCTGTACCCGTGTTATATACCTGTTGCGGCTGTTGCACGGTGAGGCTTCCGATCAGCACGCCGCGGCCGGTACCGGCGCAGTTGCCGCGCAGCACCGCCTCGCGCGCGCTCGTGCGCAGCAGCTGCGTTAGCACCACTATCAGGATCTGACAAAATACACGAAAACTTAAAACTGGTAGTTTCGGCTGGTAGTTTCGGATTAGTCACGGCTAGTTTTGGACTAGTCACGAATAGATCTAGACTAGTCAAGACTAGCTTCGGACTAGTCACGACTATTTTTGAGATAGTTTCGTATTAATCATGATTTCCCAAGGGTAATCATGATTAATAAGTACGAAACTATCTCCGCCGCCTAGTCCGAGGATTAGGAGACTAATTTTGGGCTAGTTATTACTAGCCACGTCGGACTAGTTTCTTACGAGGAAGTTAATTCGACCTTGTAGATTATAAAAACTACAGCAGAACTTCCTTAGAACAGGAAGACGAGCATTTTGAAGCACTGCACGCAGCCGCGCATGCGCAGCGACTAATGTAGGACTAGACACGACTAGTTACAACAGTATAGTTAGCGCCACGAAAGATGAGACTTGACCCCGCTCCCGCGCTCTTGCTGCCGCCCCTATGACGTCCGGCTCCGTCCCGCGCTCAGACCTCATACCGCTAAAGAGACCTAAAGTCGTTTACTGCGCATATCAAACTACGTGGTGAGTCAAGTCTCACCTTTCGTGGCACGCGTTATACAACTCACTTGGAACAGGAAGACGAGCATGTTGAAGCACTGCAGCGCCAGCAGCGCACGAGTGAGCGGCGCGCGCACCGCCTCCACGCAGCCGCGCGTGTGCAGCGACGCCGACAGCAGCGGGGAGGCCTCCGACCACACCTCGCGCCACTCCGACTGTACACGACAATGTTGAGTCAGATGGATGATAGATGATAGTTGAACCAGTACCAGCGTTAGGGTAGGGCGCCAGACATTTAGGGGAAATATGTTCAGTAGGTAAGTAAGAGGCAGTTTGGAGTTGGAATGCTCGAGCTTGGCTTGCTCGCTCTCGCACCCAAGATTATCTTATTTTACTTTAACTTTTCTGCTCAAGCCGAAAAAGTTATTTCTATTTCTATAACACCTAGGTATTCCTACTTTTATACTACTTAGCCGAGGCGGAGGGCTAAAAGTGTTTGACCTCGCCTCGTTCGCACTTGTATTGCTAAGTATTCTGAATTCTCAAACATTTCTTAAGCTTTTCAAACTCCATCTGTATGAATTGTCAAAAGAAAACCTAAGCTTGGAAGGGTTCGAAAAATTTCGACCTCTTGCACCTTTTCCCCCTATTGAACAAAAGCTAACATTTCCGCCTCTGTTCTCCAAGAGAAGTGAGTGAGGCGCGCCGCAGAAATCTTACCCAGAGCGCCGGTAGTGAGGCCGTGGGAGCGACGCAACTGCTGTAGGAACTTTTGATAAAGACTTTTTTTTATAGAATGTAAATACTTTTTTTTTGCCGTCAAATGACAACTTTTGTTTTTGGTGTGCTGTCATCGTAGTTAAAAAAACTATTAAATTTTTTCTGTTATTTCGTAATTAAAGTTATTTTTATTAATCTACCTCATACAATCGTCACTTTTCTTTTCACTTCGAGCCTAAGACCATTACAGTGCCTGATGTTGGATATTTGAAGATGAATGATGTAAAAAGACCCATAACAAAGCCGTCATGTAGATGACGGCTTTTTTTTTTTTTTTTTGGATCGGAAATCATCTAATGACTCCTCCCGCTCTGGGTGGAGTGGAAGGGAGTGTCAGACTCTTACTGACTAAAACCCACCCGTGTTCCTTCCTTAGCCCTTTATGTTCCGGGGCAGCGGTAACCCTTTCGGACGATCCCGCTACCCATATAGATATATGTATATATAGATGACGGCTGCGGAATGCATAGGCATTCTATACATCAGATTGGCAACTAACAGTACTGGTGGTTGAAAACGTAGGTCTATGTTAGATAGTTACCTGCTGCAAGGGGTCGTGGTAGCAGGGCGCGAGGACGCGCGGCGTGCAGCACGAGTACGGCGACACGGGAGGCAGTACCTTGCCGTCTGCGCCCGCTAATCTACAGCAAATTATAATGTTAGAAATGTTAAGACCTAGCAGAATAAAATATGGATTGTATTTTTAGAATCCTAGTAATAAGTCTGGTCCGCCCCGACCCTTGCTCGAGCCAGTTCGCGCCGCTCAGTTTGAATTCGTCCCTAAATAATCTTGATCTGATCCATCCTGTCCCTTGATGCCCTGGGAGGGCAGCGACGCCCTAAACCGAGGTTTGTACTCCACAGGGGGTGTCCTAAGCGTATAGTCGCTTAGTTTATAACTTTTTTGCCCTGGCTGGAGAAGTGGAGACCTCATTTATAAGGCATCCACAGGATAGCCCAGTTAAGGCGACAACCAAATCATACATCAAAAAAATGTATGGCTAGCCTGATTGTATTTTATTTGAGTTTTCAAATATCGAAACCAATTACGTGTGCAGTTTCGCTAGCTAAATTAGTTCTAACTCACTTCATGACTAGCTCTGATCCCTCGTTTAGGAAGTCCATGTTGATCCAGGGGATTTCGTGCCAGTCTGTTGGCTTGTCTGCTCCACAGCAACTGAGCTCTACCTGCATTACAGAAAATACCTGTACATACCTAAGTACAGTTAAACCAGAAAAGTTATGCGCTTCGGTAGTCAATTTGAAAAACAAACCAATAGAAAGAAAACCTTGCGAATGAAAGTGAAAATGGACTTCAACATTAGCTTTAGCCGTGAAATCGTACCTATTTTGGAATACTTAATATAATATATAATACTTAATATATAAATAGTAATAACTTCTACCTGCATTGTATCCAAGAGCGCTTTCCATGTCGGCTCTGTGAGATATTGTGTGATTCCGATACGTAATGACGAAGACAACTCCTTCATTAGAGCCTGAAACCATTACAATTTATTACAAACTAGCGACCCACGCCATCTTCGCGCGGGTGCAATTTTTTTTCGAATTTCCGAAATTTTCTTTCATACAAACCTTGTCCTGGCAACACAGAATACAAAAAAAATATCCAATTTGGTGCAGTCGTTCGGAAGTTATGCGCGTATATACATTTCAGCTATTCAATGTTATGTAAGTATATAGGAGATAGATATACTAGCTGTGCCCGTGATTTCGCATGTAATAGATTATCCTAATCATAGGTATTGTTATTGTTATCATTTTACTGTTAAAACCTGATAAAATAATAATGTTTTGCATAACCTAAATATTAAGGAATAATGTAGCAAGACATAGAAAATATTCCAAACGGATATCCACCTTTTATGTCGTTGATATTTTGGATGACGGTAGATAGAAAAGTTAAAGTTGTTTGTTCACGACTATAAAAGAGGGAGCTCCCAGTGGCGGGGATCATTCTTGTTCGAGACATCGACCGGAACAGAGCTCCGGCCTACAGTCAGTTGATTAGTACTAGTGACGTTATTATGTGGAATAGATCGACCAGATGTCATGTAAGTTAATTGATATTATTATCTTGATTATTACTTATAAATATGGTTTCTGTAAATGTAGTAATATGGCCAATAATGCCAATGTTGTAAAGTGTACCTATAATGGAATATTCCTAGATATTGTTATTATGTTGCTATTATTCTGAGTTTTCCTTGAGCATTGTCCAAGAGGTATAATTAATTGTTTTTAAAATAATGATAATTTATGGCAATATAAGAAATTTGTTGATATAATACTTTAATACTATTTCCATGGAGTTTCTTGTCCTTCTTCTCCATGATGACCTAGATTTGGAACGAACAACTAGTTTTCTGATTAATTACTGACAAGCCTAAATTGAAATAAATGTCTAGCTTGTAAGCGTAAAAGTCCCGTCAAAATCGGTCCAGTCGATTTGGAGATTAGCCGGAACAAACAGACAGACAGACAACGTTTCAAATATTGTTTTTTTGCTATGTACCGTATATACTTAATTATTTTCGAGATGTCGACTTTTTCGGCGTGATTAATATGCCAAATTAAAGCTTTCTAGTAAGTAAGTACTACGAGCTAAGCCGCGGAGAGGCAGACGAACGGACATGGCGAAACTAACGTTACTTATTGACTATGGAACCCTTATAAGGATACCTATTCAATTCTATTCATTCAGAATACTAAGCGCTAAACGTATTTAAAACATCGTTCTGTTTCTTTAAATCGTTTGAAGATAACAGAGACAGAATTATGTTTTAAATATGTTTAGCGCTAAACGCATTTAGTTAGTGGTCTGTGGTGCAATAGGCCTGATACCGCCAATTCGCATGGCTTTTCCTGCAAGTTTAACCTAATAATTTGATTTGTTCTTTAAGCACATACTTTGTACAGATAAGGACTAATGCCTTCACCTGTTGATTGAATAAAATACGAAAATAATCATGGCGAGATCCTTACATTAATTTGTACAAAAAAAAAGAGTTCATTTAAAGGGTTCAAAATATTTTTCCAATGTTGAGAATGCATTACCAAGAGTTCATATTTTTAAAACCGCGCATAATTAAAATGTTTCGAAATGAAAATATCAGTTTTTGTTTCATCTCGTTGCCCATTTTGTATTTATTAAATAAAAATGACCCCGCCCCCTAAAGATTTAAATAGCTAGATTTGCCCTCACCGTACTTAATCACAAGAAAACGTGACCATACTGAGAAGAGTGAGCTCACACACTATTAAATAGCGTTTCTATGACGATCAAGTGTAGTCACTGTGTCATTGTGTATCGGAGGTGTCAAAACGGATCGGAAATGTGACTATATTTTGACGCGGTAGGGCGAATCTAAAGATTTAAATCTTTGCCACTGCTGTTCACACTGACAGGCGCCGTTTCGTTATGAAACAATGAACTCCTCGTTAAACTACTTACTTTGAACATTATATTGTTATTGCGGGGTTATAAAAATATTGTAAATGCCTGAAGATACTCTTTAGGCACCCAAGAGTATAAGAATTAGAATTCCAACTTCTCTAAACATATTTTTTTGTACAAATCCTGCCATGATTTTTTATGACGTGTGTTCTTGAAATACGAAAATTAAAATAGGTTGATGATAGTCTGCGAACCTTCAAAGTTCCCCGACAAGCCAGATACACCAGCATGCCATTAGCTGCGACCAAGGAGCCGCTGACCAGCCACAAACTGCTGACCAGGGTGGCTCGCTTCCAATGCGGACACTTGAGCAGTACGGCGATGAGGCGCAGGCCACCAGTATAGTGCAACTTCATGCCGTACGCTTGGAATAGGATCAGCCCGTAGAGGAGGACCACTGTCACCTGCAATTATTGTTCATTGAAATTTCAAAGCACACGGTCAGTCAGAAAAATTAAGCAAGTTGCCCATTTCAAAGCGTAAGTAGTAATTTACGGAGAAGAACGGATGCACACACGGACACTCTTTTGAATTATATAAGAGTGTCCGTGGAGCCCTTGCCCGTTCAACAACATTAATGATGTAACCATCCATAATTAATGTTATTTTTCAAGAAAAGATGGATGCATTGCGTGAATAATGACATAAAAGAGAAGGGAGTGATGATGTCGTGACAGTTGACACGACACGGGAGAATGGAAGAAGAAAACGTGTTGCGCCGACCCCAAGTAACATGAGACAGGGCAGGAAGATGCTTCCTTTTTCTTACCTTATGTATATGCTTGAGCAGCAGCATGACCCTCAGGCTGGTGTTATAGCAGAAGATTACCATGCACAAGGACACCACAAGCTGGGCGATCAGTAGCGCGCGCAGCACCCCCGCAAGCCGCGCGCGCCCGTCTCTACTGAACGTGAACACGCCCCACGCCATCCAACATTTTGTTGGAGCATGCTAGCTGCCTCTGTGGAAATTGTTTCCGATTGAATAATCTTGCACATTACGAAGAGAGCCGTCTTTGCGAATGTGTGAACAAAAAGGAAGTGACCACACTTATCGACGCGAAATTAGCAAGAGCTTTATGTCTATGCAATAAAAGCGTAAAAGAAGTCACTCGGGTTAGTGATGTGCCTGGTGGCAATATTGCCACTGCCGGCAATATTCCCAATGTTGCCACTGCCGGTAAAATACCAATATTGCCAGCAACATTGGCAATATTGCCAATGTTGCCTGTCAAATAATATCAATATATTTTATTATTATTGCAGTTGTAATCATCGTTTAGTTATATTTGTGTACTATATCAATCATAAAATATTTGAAATACGCATACGCGTGTCGTGCAAAAAGATAGGACACAATTATATGAAATAAAACTTTTTTACAAAAAAAACAACCGACTTCAAAAAAAAACTACAAATTGATAAATAACTTTAATTTCGGAAGTCGGTGTCGTTGGTTCCGCATTTTCGTTTTTTGACACCGACTTCCGAAATTAAAGTTATTTATTGTAGTTTTTTTTTTTAAGTCGGTTGTTTTTTTTGTAAAAAAGTTTTTATTTTTCACTTTTTAGTTGTACCTACTCCACACGAATTCAAATAACACTAGTGCATTGAGGAATTGAAGACACCGACTAGAAGAATCATCAAAATTCGCATAGAAATGCCGGAGATGCAGTACATTTATGCATATAACATCGTACATAAGAATAATTATATAATGTATTATATACTAAAACCTTCCTGAAAGTATGTAGATCACATTAGTGAAAGAATTATCAAAATCGGTTTATTAGTTTTTGAGAAAATCGCGGACAAACATACATACATACATACATACATACGGGTCGAATACAGAACCTCCTTTTTTGAAGTCGGTTAAAAATGTGTTATTTCTTATATTCACTATCGTGTGCGGCAACATGGTCAATATTGCCGGTAAAATACCGGGAATATTGCCAAAAATGCTGGCATTATTGGCAATTTAACCCAAAACAATATTTTATTGTATATAATGTAGATTATGGCCTTTAAATGTAAATTTTAAGTATTGTACATGGTTTCCGTACTTAATTGGACTTATAATTAAGCAATATTCCCAAATATTTCCACTGCCGGCAATATTGCTGGCAATATTGCCACCAATATTCCCACTTCGGGCAACATTGACGGCAACGGCACATCTCTGCTCGGGTCGTTTCGGTTCGAACGACGTGACTCGACGTCGCTTCAGGTGTGGTGATACGTGACCGGTTCAAGCCAATTCCGCGTTCCAGATTACTGTCATCACTCCCTAACGCTCAACATTTTCCTCGCCTCTCTCCTCAAAACTCGCGGTTAAACACGGACAGCTTTGGTTAACCGGGTTAAGAGCGTTTACGACGTACGGCATTTCATACAAACTTTCAAGCCCTTGTTTGTCGAAGTGATTGAACCGATTATAATGAACCCTAAGACGACCCACTGACCGAAACTTCATACGCATAAGCAGGATACAAAGGTCTAAAAAGTTAGTAAAAAACATTCACCAGCACATCAAGCTACCCGAAACTATCAAATTTTCCCAATCAACTTTGAAGCTTATGCTTTAGCGATAAAGTTGAAATTCTATTAAAGAAATTTGACAGATTGTAGTAGCTTGATGTGCTGGCGTCTATACTACAAATACTTCTCCGACAGAATGTATCGTACACCCATATTTGAATTTTCCGATAAATTATCGAGCCTCCTAGAGGTAAGCGTACAAAGTTCGCGCTATGTTTGGACCATAGAAATGTCTATGGTGTTGACACTCTAAGCACGCCAAGTAATGCACCATATGACTTTCTGTAGACATAGCTAAATAGAACTAGAATTTAGGCAGATATCTAAATACATACCTACAGTAAATATTTAGCTCCGTAGTCACCAAGAGTTCGAGATCTTTTCAGGCCTCCAAGAATGGCTCAGAACCAACATACCGATATTGAACCAATATTTGGCGCCAAGCCGGGACAAGACAACTATAAGATAGCTCGCGATCCTCACCATTGAGGGACCGAGTATAAGAAGAGAGAATCACCTTTGAAGTAACATTACACTGCAATCACGAATTCCTTCAACATCACCAAGAGCACTCGCGGTGGGTTTGACCGGATTTATTCTTGTTTTGGAGGTTATTCACCCGAAATGAACTGAACAAATATAAGTAGGCTTTAGAACTTAAGACAAACGGTAGATACACTCTTTCTTTAGTATTAAAATAACATGGCAAGTCATAAATTATTTAAAAATATCTCCGCAAAATGACACAAGATTGACGTTCCATTAAAAAAGTCCTCTGTGCCATAACCCACGTCTCGTTTTGTGTAAAAAGTTTACTGAATATAAGTCGGTAGCATAAAACAACATGGTCAATGATTGTGAGGGTATTTTCTCGTGGTCCTACTATTTTGTCCTACCAGTAGGTCCACGAGGGTATGTTATTGCTGTTGGTCCTACTGAAGTTTAGAAACTAAAATGTACCTCCTGTATAAAGGAATTGACTGGATAGGTGTGGGGCGTGTCTCAGTTTCAGTCTTCATAAGTACTGCTTTCTTAGTGAGTCAACATCACTTTTAGTACATACCTCTTTTTAACCGACTTCAAAAAAAGGAGGAGGTTCTCAATTCGGTTGTATTTTTTTTTTTTTTTTTTTAATGTTTATTACCTCAGTACGCCGTCATTTATAAACCGATTTGGAAAATTCTTCTTTTATTTGAAAGTATATACTTTCAGATTGGTCCCATTGTCATCAGGTCAGGATCTGATGATGGGATCTTGGAGAAATCGAAGGAACTCTTCAAATATTATAGGCACACCTATAGCGATTTGGGTATTTTTTATAGTAACTCGTGCATTTGCTCTCGGAAAGCACCATTTGATGAAGTGGAACTGATGATGAAGACCACAGATGGCCACCGGAACTACTCAAGTATTTCACGGGTTGCAATTTCGATTACTTTAATATGGTTTCTAAGCAATTTATGCTCATCACAATGCGAATGGTGAAATGGAGCTGATGGTGTCCACCATCAGCTCCATTTCACCATTCGCAGGAGAACTCCTGAACAATTAACGTCCCTGCACCGGAAAAAATAATATTTTGTTATAATAATATTGTGTTTATAAAAGGCGATGAGCAAGTCGACACTAGGCTATTGTAACTTAGGTAAATTACAAGCAGACCCACTAAAAAGCGAGAAATAAAAACTTTTTAACAAAAAAAAAACCGACTTCCAAAAAAACACTACAAAGTGAAAAATAACTTTAATTTCGGAAGTCGGTGGCAAAAAACTAAAATACAGATCCAAAGACACCGACTTCCGAAATTAAAGTTATTTTTCACTTTGTAGTGTTTTTTTGGAAGTCGGTTTTTTTTTTGTTAAAAAGTTTTTTAAAAATATCGTTGATGACATATTACTTCTTTTTGACCAATATCCTATGTCTATTATACCATTATAATTTATCTAATAAAAAAATACCGGTTGTTTTATTAACACCATGAATTAATTCTAATTGAGATTTTAGAATGTTATCAAGTACTTCATTATTAAAATATTAATGAAATGTTTTTTTTTTTTGTGAATAAACCATTTACTTAATCAATATCGTAATTTGTATCTGTATTATTATCAATGAGAAAAAAAATATTTCATTTATACCAACATGGGCACTGGCTTTGGCAACTTGTTATAAAAGCGGATACTGTTTATAAGAAAGGACTAGCTTGTTTTAGTTAGGTATCACAATTTCATGTTTACTACGTGTTTTATACTTATTATGGAAATCGCTTCTTATTTCGAAAAGTCCTAAGTTTTTGCGAACATACAAAATGCTTTCTAAGATATAAAGAGAAGGCAGTATGAAGACTGAAACTGAGACACGCCCCACACCTATCCAGTCAATTCCTTTATACAGGAGGTACATTTTAGTTTCAAAACTTCAGTAGGACCAACAGCAATAACATACCCTCGTGGACCTACTGGTAGGACAAAATAGTAGGACCACGAGAAAATACCCGATTGTGATGGTCCAGCGATAAGGCCGCCCATTGTATGTTTTGTAATGTTTAATTAATTTTTTTAAAGTATTTTTTTCGTGTAAGTACAATAAAGTACCTATATTTACATAACCAGACTATAGTGTTCCCACCGCTAGGACACGGGCTTCCCCTCGGTAAGAGGGAGTGGGCCACAATCCACCACGCGCGCTCAGTCCGGGGTTGTGGTAATTGTCACATAAATGTCTTCGAATTTTTGGTTAGGACATGCCGGTTCCCTCACAATATTTTCCTTCACAGTTTTGAGAGCAGGTGGTGATGAAATAATTTACACAAAGTAAAACGCCTGTCTGGGTTCGAACCTACTGGACCACCACTGCTCAATAAAGTATATTTACCTACATTATATGTAAATAAATAAATAGTCTTAAGATTGTACCATTAACAGAACGCAGTAGTAGCAGTAACGCTGGTCGGCGCAGGCTGTTTTCATACTTTTGCCAAAGTGCAAAGTGGCGCCCGCGCCGGCTAATCAGTTAGGTACTTTTCGGCGCTTATCGGCGACGGTTCGCGCTAATTTGGCAACCAGCGCGCAGCGCTTGTCGGCGTCGCGCTGATATCGGCGCCGATTCTACATTAACGACGAGTTTGAGAGGGGGAGCTTTATCTCTATGTTACACTAGTTTTTTTTAAATTACATATTCGATGCTGCGGTGTGGTTTTCAGTAGATAATCCCGTTCTGTACAATGAGGCCATGACCCACTTGGGCACGGTGATAATTTACCTATTGAATATGTCTGCGTCGCGGGGACTTCTGAATATTCAATCAAAATCAAAAGTCATTTATTCAAACTAGGCTGAGAATCAGCACTTTTCGAACGTCAAAATTACAAAAGACAGTCCCCCAAAACGCCCGCTCTTCACCACTTCCTAGTGCTTTCGCTGTGGAGAAGAAGTGGCGGAACAAACTCCCCAGTAGCACAGTTGTCTGTTCAGGTAGAAAATAATTGCCTAAAGGGGGAAGTAAAACATTATTCAATGGCCTATCCTGAACCCTCGGCGCGTATTTATACTCAAACAACACCCCTCTTCGTTAACATGCAACGTTATATCGATATTTCACTCGGACTCTTTTTTACCATCTAAGCTACTGGCCGCACATAAAAACTCTTAAGAAAAATAAATAAATGGCGGGAACCTTTCAAAAATTATGTCATTCTATTGTTTTCTTCGAAAAACATAGATTGTCAATAAATTGAAGATATTAATTTTCTCGTAATTTATTGTGTCAATTAAGTTGCTGAGTAGTTAATAAAATTAGTGTGATTAGTAGATAGCTATCGCCAAAATGGCGGATGAAGTGCCAGACGCCGCGCAAGACGCTGAGCAAGACGCCGCTCCAGATGCGCAAGACGCCGCTCCAGATGAGCAAGACGCCGCACCAGATGCGCAAGACACCGCACCAGATGCGGAAGACGCCGCACCAGATGTGCAAGAGGCAGAACCAGAGGAAGTAATTGCGAAGAAGCTATCCGTAACCATCATCGAGCCGAAGAAGCGGCACAAAGTCGCGTGGAGCGATGACTTGAGTCATAATTCTGAAGAAGACAGAGGTATTAACTTCTTTGTAATAAGAATAATAATTCCGTTGTCAATAGTTTGCTAAGTAGAATTTTACTAAACTTTTATAACTTTTCAATTATGTTAGTCAACCCTTTTTATCTCTAGATTACAACAGAAAAAAATCTAGGCATCCTATTTCAACAGTCATCATCTGCCTAGCCTTTTCCCAACTATATTGGGGTCGGCTTCCATTCTAACCGGATGCAGCTGAATACCATAATTTACATAGAGCGACTGCCTATTTATTAAGAATATATTTTATTTTTATTTATTGACCTCCACAACCCAGTCACTGGGTAATACGAGCCTCTTGTTAAGACTGGTTGTCAGACTTTCGAAGCTTCTGACGACCCGTAGCGACTGTCAAAGATCCACGAATGACAGCCGGGACCAACGGCTTAACGCGCTTTCCGAGGTATGTAGGGGTCTTGGTATGTGAAGATTGCCACCCGTCCGCGGACCAACCGCGGCAAGCGTAGCATAACCTGATCGATCAAACCGTGCGGCTGTTATTACTTAGTCACAATCCCCTCCCTATTTCAACAGTATATGTATCCAAATTAAATTAGATTTCTTACATAAATCTACCCATTTTTATCCACATAATTTACATAAAATAATCGGCAGCCGCACATATTGCATTCTTGCACCCGCTAAGTATTCTGTTATCTGAGCCCATAACTTACCCTCTTCCAGAACGCGAACGCCTCGCCCAACTCGAACGCGAGTTAGCCGAAACGCCCGTAAAACCAATATACGAACCGGAAGAACTAGAGCAGTTGGTGGGCTACATCATGAAAATGACAATACTCTACGATCTTCGTCCTGAGGACTGGAACGAAAGCGCGAAGAACGTCATTGTAGAATGGTTTCTGGAACCTAAGAGCTTAGTTCTCTGTATCTATTTCAAGGGAGACCTGATCAAAGCTTGTCACGAGATCCCTACTACTCCTGTTTATGATTTGTCATTTTTCCTAAGGTCCCCGGACTATGTTTTCAAGGTTGAGTCGTTCCATGATGACATCGTATTCGGGACGTTCAGGGATTCTATTGAATCGAATGTGATTCAAATTATGGAATACGTTTATGCACCATATTTCTTCGCTGTTACTGCATGGCCTGACAGTAAGTATTGATTGTGGGTCTATCTAGCTTAAATAGCTAATCTTACAAACTAATACAACTTACAACTATTTCTGTGGTTAGATCCAAATATACCTAATGCTTTCTTTTTTCCAGGCGTTAAAAGCGAGTTCTGCACCCACATCCACACATTCTTGGCTAAGTTAACCGACGTGTACTATAAGATGTTAGGCTTAACCGTCCTATACATACCCCGGGAGGGCCAAAACCTGTCTTTTGAAAAGGCCAGTGTTGACCGAGAGCTGGTGAAGAGACTCGAAGGTGTGGTCGTATACTGGACCCATCAGATCAAGTCGTGTTTGGAGGACACTGCTTTTGTGGCTTCACAAAAGGAGTTGCTATGTCCCAGCGATGAATATGACTTCTGGGTTTATAGACGTGAGTAGGACTTGTTCTCTTTGTTGGAATTATTATTCTTATTAACACGTTGGCTGCCCTATGAGTATACTCGTAGTAACTGTTTTATATGCCCAATTGCCTATTGCCATCATGATAAAATGGTAGGTACGAGTATACTACGTGTTTACTCGTAGTATGGCAATGAGATAGGATTTTTATTAGCTATTGCCAATCTACGAGTATAGTCGTAGATAATTTGGCGCGAAAACGTCTGCTCCCTTGCTCTGTCAATCTGCAACTGCGGGCGCCACGCGATTGCTCTTATTCCTCAGCTCTTTTTTTGCTACAAAAAAGTAGCGATACACATTTTTGAAATGTACATTCATAACCATAAGGCCTACATGATCTACAACCAACAAGCCAACCTTCCTCCTGATAATAAATTGGATGCCGTTTCGTTCAAAGATGAAGTCGTAACATTTTTTAGGCGAGACATTTTTTAGTTCAGTTCAGTTCAGTTCATTTATTAATAATTATTAAAATTACATGTCAATACACTTTAGTCATAGAATTTACAAAAATAGAGTGTGGAACATTTATCATACATTATAACACTAATTGAGAAAATATTACAATACCATATTATACTTTAATAGATTAATCATTCGTCGAACCAAAAAACAACAAGGAGACAAATACTTAAATCAATTATATAAACCATTCTTTTAGGTCATATAATACCTGGTCGGTTAACCAGCCTTTAAGTTTTGCTTTGAAAGCACTGTCAGACGTTGCACTTACAACTTCATCTGGCAGCCGATTGTATACCGATGAACCCATGATATGAATCAACTTTCCAGATTTAGACAGGGTGTGTCGGTAGCTAGTTAACTTGTCTTTACCACGAGTACAGTAGTTATGCCTATCTCCGCGTTTATTATATTCATTTAAATTCTGTCTAACGTATACTGCCACCTGTAATATCACCATAGCGGGAACAGTCAATATTTTTAACGCTTTAAAAAGTGGTCTCGCGGTTGCATCCCATTTTGATTGTGTAATGGCCCTCACTGCACGCTTCTGCATCCTGAAGGCTCGCTCCCAGTCGGCAGCTCGGCCCCAGAACTCAACGCTATATTGAAGAACCGAGTGTACTAACGCGAAATAACACTCTCTCATCATTTTACGTGGGAGCGTTTGCGCTAATCGTTCCAGGGCGAAACATGCAACAACGTATAGTCATCATGAGCAGAAAAAACTAGCAGGATTACTACATTATTTAGAGCGTCTACCACCCACACAAAAAAAAAAGAAACCGGCGAAGCCGTATCGTGTTTGCAGAAAAGAAAAAAACCGTAAAGAAACAATGATTACTGTCCGCCCTGCCTTATGAGTTAAAAATTGTTTTAAAATGTATCACTCCTTCTTCATTTCACAGAGATGGATGGTGGATGTATCCAAAATCATTTTCTGATTAAATAATGTTTTAGGTCCTACTTCAAATGCCAAAGAATTTAACCCCGCTTTCCTTCCACTGCCACTTTTAGAATTCGTTAGAAATTGCATACAATCAACTAAGAGATTACTCGTAGTTGGCAGTGGGGCTCAGATTTTGTACTACGGGTATACTTGTAGGTTGGCAGTCAACGTGTTAATTAGTTCAGCTTAATAATTTAACAAAAACCCACAATAACAAATAATTCAATTACAGACGAAAACCTGAACGCCTTACTGCACCAGCTCAAGAACCCGGCAGTGAAGCATATAACGAAGATCCTCGTCACGACTCACTCCACATTCATCCACCAGTTCCAATCTCTCTGCGAAGAAATCGCCCAGAAGGTTGGGGAGGCTACATCCAACATCGAGTACTTGCAGGTCATCAAGCAACCATGCGCAGTTCTAGAGTGCGTCGTTGACCCTGACGAGATATCCAGACACGTGCCGAATCTTATAAACCTATTTCGTTTCATATGGATGGAATCGCCTACATACAACTCTGAGACTAGAATCACGAACTTGTTCAAAGCCCTGAGCAATCAAATCATAATTTTATGTCGGAATTATATCAAGCTAGAGGACCTTTTCTATGGTAGTACGGTAAAGGCTATAGGCGAGTTCAGTAAGTGCATAGACTGCTGTAAGAGATACAGGGAGATCTACGATGTGATGGTAGAAGCGCATAATGAAGAGAACCCTAACAGCTGGGAACTGGATACCGGAGCGATCTTCAACTATATTGACTCGTTTATCCAGAGGTGCTTCGATATGCTTGATGTTTGTAACTGCATGATCATTTTTGGGAGGTAAGTTTGATCTAGTTATATTTAAGCTGGCAATTTAAATAGGTACATATAGTACAGCGTGATTCCATATCCGCAATTAGTGCATAAAATGCTTTTTCTCGGTTTTTCCCGAGAATTCACACAGTCCATCGCTTTTTTTTCTTTGGTCTTTTCTGATAGCCATCCACATACACACTCAACACATTTTGTCACGTGCTCCTCATTCCTTTGCATCATCTATCCATACCACGACAATAATTTCCTCCTCAAGTTTTCTGTAATAGGCGCTCATTTCAAACTCTCCCTCATATACAATTTTTTTATCCATTTTCATCATACGACCATAGGTACTGCTTAAAATGCTCGTCTCAGGAACCACCCTGACGGTTTTTTATAATAAATTCCAGAATCAATGAGCTGGAAGAAATACCCAAACCGTATTTCGGCGGTGCCAAAGGTGATCAGTTCGAAGCAAAATGTGATAAGATAGAGCAAATGTTCTCCCAGGCCCTTCGCGATATTACTCGTGTATCTGGCTCCATCCTTGATGTCCAGGCACATTCGTGGTACGACGACATACTGGGCTTCAGGATAATTATTAAAGACATTGAGGTGAGAGAACTTGTTTAGGTATTTTAATGATTAAGTGCGACGAGTCGTCTGATCTTGGTTGTAGGTAAGACTACTCCGTAATCAGTAAAAAAGCCTTATATTTTGTTGAAATACTGCTGGAATAAAACATGCAATTTACAAATGTCTTTTAAAGGTCACTAATTACCAGTCACCATATATATCGGATCAGGTAGGTTTTGTGTCGTTATCAGGCCATATTTTAATTACTGTGGGCGTACTATGGATATAGGTAGTGTTGGTTATTGCGCAATAGAAAAACGGTTTTCAGTTCAAATCAAATTATAAGTAATTTCACGAACAAATCGATCACACTAGCAAATCATACACTGTAGGTACACGACACAACTAGATACACAGTAAAATATTTATTTACAGTAACAAAGTAATCGCGAACAAGTCGATCGATTACTGTGCGTATAGTGACAGAGCCACCCTTTATGAACTTTAGTAAACCGACAGGTTTGTCGAGAACTAGTGCTCTGTCAGGAGTCGAATCCGAAGACCGACTGACACTCACTGACTGACTGAACTGAACTTGACTGATTAACCTGAACTGCCAGCAATTTTTTTTTTTTTTTTTTTTGTTAATGGCATCTCGCAGTTCAACCTATGAGGTTGTCGTCTGGTTAACCGGACTTGCCTGTGGATGCCTCAAAAATTAAGGCCTCCAGCCAGGGCTTAAAAACTTAAAAGCTAAGCAACTACACGCTAAGGGCACCCCCTGTGGGGTTCGGACCTCGGCTTAGGGCGTCGCTGGGGGAGGGCAGCAAGGTACAGGCTGGATCGGAATTATTTAGGGGCGAATTTAACAGGCTCAGAGGCGCGGGCTGGCTCGAGCAAGGGTCGGGGTGGACAAGTTTCGGGGCGTCGCGACGGACGTCCTCGACAGCGAGGACGGAAGGCAAACGAGTGCGCTCAGTTATAAAGAGTTTGTCCCCACCACGCACTCGCCCCACAACAACTGTCCAATGGCGTACGGAAATACGTCATCGTGCAGTTTACTTGACACAAAATGTTATAAGTTATCAAATAATACAAGAATAACTGTCGTAAATAAACAATAGTGATTTCACAAAGTAAATCATTATAAGATCAAAGTAACATGTCATCAATTGTTTTGAACAAAACCATCCGTTATAAGTTACCAAAATCAATTAGTTCGTACACCGAGTACTCAATAAATTATGTTCCGATTTATTAGACAATAATTGATGGTAAAATCTCTTAATTTAATAATAAGAAAACAAATCATAACAAATTCTTTTGACTACCCACAAGTATTGTAATTGACAACCGTCTCCTACATATATAATAAAGTATATGTAGATACATCTATTATAATAACAGCCCTACGGGTCGATCGAACAGGTTAAGCTACGCTTGCCGCGGTTGGTCGTGATCTTTACATACCGAGACCCCCCGGTGCCCTGGGAAGCACAAATTAAGCCGTTATTGGTCCCGCTGTCATTCTTGGATCTTTGAAAGTCTTTACTGGTTGTCAGAAGTCCGAAAGTCTGCCAACCAGTCTTACCAAGGGCTATCGTATTACCCAGTAACTGGGTTGTCGAGATCAGCACCCTAATTGCGTAACACACTATTACTCTCAATTTGAATCATTTTGAAGTTTATTGCTAATCCATTGCTCCAAATGTCCGAAAAATGTGTTTGCTCAGCAACGTAAATAACGCAATGAATATTGTTGAACTGTCAAAATGAAACCCATTGCTACTGATAGTGTGTTACGCAATTGCCCTGCTGGTAGGCAATCGCTCCGGTTAGACTGGAAGCCGACTCTAACAGAGCTGGGAAAAGGCTAGGCAGATTGCAGACATGTAAATATAATATAAATTAAAGGCGCTTTTCGCGTCTGTTGTGTGACCGAGTTGGTCTTCTAAACTGCGGAACAGATTTTGATGCGGTTTTCACTATAATTTTGAGAATTTATTCCGGACGGTTTGTGAGTATAATACATTAATATTAAACTTCCATATAATAAGGAAATTTCGACGTTGTGCGAAGCAGAGACAAGAGAAAAGTCTGTCCGCGCAAGTGTCTTTCGTGGAAATGTCTTTCGTGCAAGTGTCCTGCTACCCTTTTCAAGGAGTCCACCAAATTAAGCATTTCTTCTCATTGCTAATCAAAACAAAAATATATTTTGCTTGACAGATTATCATAGAGAACCTGGTAGACACGGTGTTTGAAGGCGTCAACCATGTAGAAGAGGCTGTGGTAGCTCTCTACTCTCTAAACAACTATTCCAAACGCAAAAATCTCAAACGTGTCTTCAAAAGGAAAACTGCTGAGGTACGCCTTGAAAGAGATAACTTTTTTACACCAAAATTGCTTTTGTGTTTGAATTATAGTCCTAACACAAGTAACACATAACATGCCTGCTTGAATTTCCCGTTGTACCTATTTGTAGCAGGTTGACAGCAAAAGATTCACCCTCATTACATGGAACTTAGACATAACGAAACGTAGGTGCTAGACACCACTGTCTAATCATTTGGGGAATTTACACATGATGTTATTCTTTCATTCTTTCTAGATGTGGGCGATGTTCAGCGAAGAGGTGCAGGAGGCTAAGAAGGACATGGTATCGACGCGCAGCATGGCCCCAGCCGACATGCCCAACTTCGCGGGCAGAGCCGCAATACTCCGGATGCGGAAGAACAGACTCCTGTACCTTAAGAAAGTAAGTGTTTGCTAAGGTTCTCTTTTTACTTTATAACCGGTCTCTGCGTCCCAGCCAATCTAGTAGTTTTTCTTGCCCCGGTTTGGCGCCAAAACATGCTTGTGACTGCCTGAAAAGAGAGTTCTAAGGTCTGGAAGATCCTGTCAAGACGTCAGGTTCTAAGTAGGTACCTATCTATATAAATAAAAATGAATCGCCGAAATGTATGTACGCGCATAACTTCCGAACGACTGCACCAAATTGCATAATTCTTTTTTTGTTATGTTCAGTATTGCCAGGATAGTTTGTATGAAAGAAAATATCGGAAATTCTAAAAAGGGTCAGCAGATAAGGTCTATAATTGTATTGCTATCTTGAAAACTGCGCGCCGCGTCGCGTCGCGGTGTGAACTGACCCTAAGCGATATTCGCTGCCGCTGTGGGTAGGTACAGGTACATACCACGCGGATTTCGCTCAGGTATTTAGTACAGTTAGCGCCACGAAAGAAGAGACTTGACCCCGCCTCCCGCGCTCTTTGCGCCGCCCCTATAACACAGTATAATACTGTGCCTATAACGTCCGGTCACGTCTCGCGCTCAGACCTCATACCGCTAGAGGCCTAAAATCGTGTACTGCGCAAGTCAAACCACGTGGTGTCAAGTCTCATCTTTCGTGGTGCCACAGATAATTATAATACTACGTGGCGCTAACTATATAAGTTCCGTGGCTAGAGCGGAATAGTTGGTGCCGTAGTTCCGCATAGGTATTGTTTCGCTTGTTGGGCGAAACCTCGAGCTCGGTATTCTACCCACAAGGATAGCGAAATCCGCTTTGGTGTGAACAGTAATATTACCGCATACCCACTCGGTTTTCTCTACCGCAGACGGTAGCCTTAATAGCCGGAATAGGCCTTGAGGGAACACCGCGCGGTCGTCTTCTTACTCCTCCAAATATCAATTAAAAAGAATCGTGTAAGTCGAGTAATCGTGTCTTATAAGTTTTCATTTACTTTTTATTATTATGCCATTGCCAAAAATATATTACTTACTTACCAACAGGTAATGACAGATGCGTCCGCATGGCTGTTACCGTGCAGCAACTCTGAAGATGTGATCATGCACGTGAACAGACTGATGGGAGCCATCGATGTCGCCGTCAGGGAGATTTGGATCTCTTGGACGGTATGTCATGACGTAGTATGGGGCTAAGTTATTTATGCAACTCGCAGTCGTGACGTCATCTATGTATTTGCGACGATTAGGTTAAAAGGTTAAACACATAATTTATGTCCAACAGCACAACGTGGATGAAAGATGTGGTGCAGGACTCAACAAGACCTTGATGAGGAGGAGCATTGAGAATCCTGGCCTCTTAGAATGTAACATTGATTCGTAAGTACCTAAGTACCGATATTTTGATGGTTTATCTTTTTTTTTTGGTTATAGCCTGTACCATAGACATATGAAAGAAGATTTCTATGGCCTGTACTGTCCCATTGCGGGGCTAAGGGCCTCCCCCAATAGTCCTTCCAGGACTCTTCCCGCGCCACTGCGAACCAGCCCTCGCGGTACTCGCCCAGGTCATCTTGCCACCGCTTTCTGGGCCGACCTCGGCGGCGGCGTTCATCTTAGGGTCGGGACGGGACACATTGATCAACGGCCTTTCGCACTTTGCCGATTGAAAAGGAGTACACATATTCGATCGCCGCCGGAACGCGTTCGTCGCCGTCGATGCGAAAGGATGCGTTCGTCGTTCCATACTTTGCTCTCTTTTTGTATGGACAAACCGTCGAACGCCGTCGATCAATGTGTCCCGACCCATAGGCACCCTTTGTGTGGAGACTTTTGCCTAGCTGTTTATCTTATCATGCTATTATATTTAGGTAAACGGTGAAAGAACGAAAGTTCTTTCGAAGGTCGTTAATCGAATGAATTTCTTACATTCAGATCTATTCTGGAACTGTGCCATGAAGCAGCACACTGGGAGAACTTGTTCATGGACATACCGATGCATGCTTATCAGGTAAAACTGACTAAATTACTTTATTACTGGCTAGTGACAGAACCCCCAGACTTCTATCATAGAAAACAAAGGAATAAAGCGATTAGAAGTTAATCATGCTTAAGGACGCTATAACATTTTTCCACGAATAACAGTGCTTCTCAGGTACCATTTTAATGAATTTGGAGTCGCAACTGCACGGATATCTTGGTTTCAAATTAAAGATATTATATTCATCTCCAGAATGGCTCCATAACAATTAAATAGCCCCATACAAAATTTTCACACAAATACGTTTTTACCATCACAATAATTGCAAAAAATTAAATAAAAAGGGGTTTGAATAGGAACCAATATAGCTAAGTCCTCTGCATATTTTAACTTAAAAATAATAAGATATTGTTGCTTATATAGTCCTCTATACGACAAGCTAAATATTTTGTAGATAAATAAATAACTTGTTCATTTACGAGACAAATAAGAAACGCTCTCAAATTTCTCCATACATTTTCTACCCGCGGACACTTGCCGTTCGTCATTCCGCGCTCAGACGCGCTCGTGAAAGGACGTCTGTGTCGCTTTCTCGCAAAAAATAATTACGTAAAAAGGTGAGTTCCGAGTTGTGTACTGAGGTCGGACGAAGTTGATACTTTTTCGGACCGAAATAAAATTAAGTAGGTACGATTATTGGTATTTGTTTTAGAAACAAATACTTAGTTGTAATTTTTGCAAGCTTTTATTTAACTTGCAATGTATGTACCTATGTATGTATGTATGTAACTATGTTTGTTCGGGTGGACTATTGCAACTCAATTTTGAAGCAGATATCTTCAATCGATTGAGCTGAAATTTTAATGAGGAAATGCGGTCGGAGAGACTTTTGAAAGTCTAAGTAAAATGTCATAATTCGAGGTTTTGCTCTCACCTAGTACCTACTGGGTAAACTCTTGACTGGTTGAACGTTTGAAACCTCTGAACGCACTCAAAATCGTGAAATTTTATTGAAGGGGTAATAACAAAATTTTGCCGTAGGGTAATTGTAAAATTTTGCTGCAGCGTAGGTAATTCAAAATTTTGCTATTACCCAATAGCAAAAAATTTACCCATACAACAAACGTGATTTTGTAAATAAGTATGCAGTGTTAAATATTGTACGGTGGCACGGAACCCTTCTGCGAGTCCGACTCGCACTTGGCCGGTTTTTAGTAAACCACGACTCACTTTTTAATGACGATTCCCAGGTATACGCAAAAGGTGTAACTGTGAACTATGTGTATGAAAGCGTGTTGGCTGTCGTGAAGGGTTACAACAAGATACTGGACTCGCTGTCCGATGAGGAGAGACAACTGTTCAGGCCGCTGATCGTAGTAAGTTATTCCTCATCATCATTTCAACCGAAAGACGTCCACTGCTGCACGTAGGCCTCCTCTAAGGCTGCGTTTCCACCAGAGATGAGCGAGGATGCGTAGCGAGGGATGCAGTTGCGGATTTACCAACAGGCTGAGTAAGCTGGAGCCTAGGGCGGCAGATTTTAGAGGCGGCAAAGAATGTTCATTATTGTGTAAGTAGCTTATTAGTAGTACATAATTCGAGCTTTTACGAGCTCAGAAATATAGATAGGTACCCAAAAACTATTTCTTGTGCAATCTTAACGTCGTTGGATTATAAATATTATCTAGAAACTGACATAAATTATTGTAGAGGTCGGTAGGGGCGGCAAAATTTTAATAGCCTACTGGTGGCAAATGTGTAAATCCGCCACTGGAGGGACGTGTGTGAAACCAACCAATAGCATCGCTTTATTTTTATAGCTTGAACTAAGTTAGCGTTGGTATTGGTTAGTTTTACACACATCCCTCGCTACGCATCCTCGCTCATCTCTGGTGGGAACGCAGCCTAAGAGTCCATCGACAGTAAGTTTCAAGAGTAAATTATTATGAATGTTTACTCACATATACTTGAGGAGTAATGAAGAGCTGTGTTGGCCCAGTGGTCGAACCCAAGCAGGCACTTTGTGTATGTTTATTTCATCACCACTGCTCCCAAAACGGTGAAGGAAAACATCGTGAGGATGACCGACATGTCCTAGAACCAAAAAATTCGAAATATGTGACGTATACCAACCCGCTGGGACACGTACCTCCTCTCGGTGAGAGGGAGTGGGTTGTAATCTACCACGCGGGCCCAGCAGTGCGGGTTGGTAGATGTCACATGTCTTCGAATTTCTGGTTCTAGGACAACCGGTTTTCTCAAGTTTTCCTTCACCATTTTGAGAGCGAGGTGATGAAGTTATTTACACAATATAAAGCCTACAACTCGGTAAGTCGGGGCCGTTACCACTGCTGGGCCACCACTGCTCCATGCTGAAAAGCAGTGCATCGAAAATCTTTGTGTCAATTTAGAATACAAAGTGTTAAAAAATTAACCTTACAAACTTTAAGAGGTGCTTTAGACCATCGAACTGAACAAATTTCACTATGGGACTAACTCTGAGATCACGAAAAAAAACTTAGCTGTTTCATACAAAAGTTCAATACCTACTTGACCTAAATGTATGAAACAGCTGTTTTTTTTATCGTGATTTCAGAGTTGGTCCCATAGTGAAAGTTGTTCAGTTCGATGGTCTAAAGCAACTCTTAAAGTTTGTAAGGTTAATTTTTAACACCTTATAGAATGTATCTGTATTTGTTGCTGTACAAACTGCCCATTTATATGCATTACTTAACATCCAATAGAATTTTATATTTTCCAAAGGCTGACATATTTGTTATCTTCTCACAGAATCGCTTATCTTTTTCACATACTAATATAAAGCACTCATCGTTGTAACATTTCCCGAGGTTACATGAGTCGTTGCAATTTAAACCTTATGTAAATGTGATTAGAAGTCACATGACTTGACACTCGCTTTTGAATTGTAACATACAATTTTCAGCATGAAAATTAATAAAACTGCAATTAATATATAACATAATTATTTATTCTAATATCACATGATTTAGTTAAAGTTAAATGCATTACACGATCATTGAATAATAATTTAGTACAGGAATTTCAATTTTGCCTAACTTAAATAATAAGGTGAAAATAACAACCTTCATCAAAATTACCAGAATTATTATCTCAGCACTTACTAAAAAAGAAAAATTAGCTATAGTAATCCATAAAATTCGAAAGTAATTATGTCGATCTATCTGCCTGTTACCTGCGAAGGACATAAGCTACTTTAAATCCTGGATATTTGTATAAAAAATGCAGCAAAACCCACGGGCAAAAGCTAGTTATAAATTAAACGCTTTCCGTCTTATTACAAAAAGAGTTCCAACTTTAAACCTAGCCTAAACCTGCAAGACATTTACTGTATTTTAACTTTATTCCGACGAACGTGAAGTTCTGAGGGCCGGCGCTGACTAACGCCGCGGCGCGGCACTTACTTTTAGCATCGGCGATCTGCGATTTTGCGACTGTATCGATGCTGCGTCGCGTATTTTAGCGACTCGCGTTTCATCGCAGTATTAAAATCGCGCGTTTTAGATATTCTATCGATGCTGCATCGCGATTTCGCGACTTCCTGCGTTTGGACGCGGTATCGGAATCGCGCGTTCTAGCGACTGCTCCGATGCTGGATCGGGTCGGCTGTAGTGTTGCCGATCGATAGTCGACTATCGATAGTTTGCCGATTTGCAATTTGTATTGTTTGCCAATGATAAATTTCAAAATTATTTCTTTCTTCTTTTAAAACTGTAGCAGTACCTAACACAGGTCGGTAGCAGTATAAAAAAAATATAAGGTCTACACTGAGTCGTGTTCCGCAGATGCCAAATCGATGCGACCGGCATTCGAATGTGTGCGGAGTGTAGTGTTCAGCCCCTGTGTCGAGCTTCCGAAAAGCGACTCAATCGCCGCGTTTGGCGTTTTTAAGTGTGCGGTGTGGAATGTTTGGTCGCTGCATTTAGCTTCTAAAAAGCGGCTAAATCGCCGATCGCCGATGCTGAAAGTAGCTTGTCTGTTGTGGCCCTTAGACTCTGGTCTAACGTCAGTTTTTGTAATAAGAACTTTAACATTGTCGGCTCTATTTCGAAATTTAAAAATTACTATGGATAAACCTTGTTTTGTAATAAGGCCGTTGAGTTTGAAATAAATCTAACTATCCAAGCACACATCCAAATGAGCATTCATATCGTCCTGTTCCACCATCTTCATGCAGCAAGGACAAGGTGTCTTTGTACCCGTCTCATTGAGCTCCTGGGACTCATCAAATTTATCGTCTTCTTCCAAAATACTTGTATTATTATCACTACTAAAGCTTGTACTGGCCCCTTCTTCAGGTATTGTACGTTTGTTTTCAAAGAACGTCAAGCATTCATCTAGATGTTCTTGTACTGGTTTTTCGAATCTCATACCACAACATGGACATCTCTGACCAAAGACCTCGTTGCTGGGGCCTGCTTTCACTTCATCTTCCGCTGCTTCTTTCTCGATTCCATCTCCTCTGTCTAATGTAATTAAGCTAACTGTATTTCTTCTTTTCTTACGACAAGCTTCTAATTGTTCCTCTATTACTAATGATATCATTTTTTCACTTTCTTCAATGAAAGGCTCAGATTGTAATGTAGCTTGTGATTCAGTCTTTCTTCTGGCATTTTTTATGATACTATTATCAAAATCTAAAAGAGTCAAGTCTATAACATCATTATTATTACTTTCTGGTATAAATGGAGCTTCTGGTTTACTTATAACTGGTTTTTCTGTCTTTATGTTACCAGTAGCGAAAATCATATTAGTCAAATCTACAAGATTATTATTATTATTTTCTGCTAATGCCGTTAATTCAGCTTTTGGTTTAAATGAAAGTATTGGTGGTATTACACCTATTATTTCTTTCAATTTAGATTTGTTTGCAGTTTGTGTATCTGGTTCCCTTCCTGGTTGAGTTTCTTGAACACTTTCTACGCCATCCTTACTCAGTTTCTCAATGATATCCTTATTCAAACATTCATCCAAATGCCTATTGATTTCTTCATTACTAAACTTACTGCTACAAATGGGGCAATCAACTAATTCTATTTTAACGTTAACTGCAACTAATTTATTATTATTATTTGACTGTGTTAACTTGTAATCATCACCATATATGTCTTTTAACATTGTTGTGGCTTTAAAGTAGTCTTCTATTTTCCTAATTTTTGTGGGAGGAGATTGTAAACCAGTGGATTCTGTTTTATGTTTAGGAGTGGAAACTGCTACTCCTCTTCCAGGTTCTTTGAAAGTACTAGTCTCTTCACTTTTTATAGGCTTCTTAAGAGTGGGATCACCCTTTTTCACAGGCTCCTTTGTAGGTATTTGTTTATTAGCCCATATATTTCTCACTGTTTCTGTCACACCTACAGTATAAGGTTTGCTTCCTGAATTTAAAGTGTTGCCACTCCCAGTGAAGACCTGTATAGGTTTTGAGGGAGGTTTAGGCGCTGTAACTACTCCCTTTTTGCTAACTGCAACAGTACTTGCACTATTTGGTTTCGTTTTAGTGTTGGCTGTTGTAACATTAGTAGAATCTTTTAATACAGGTTTTGTAGAATTATTGCCATTAGGTAAATTATTAATAGTTTTGATTTTATTAGTAATATATTTAGTGATATCTGCATTTGTTTTAGTGGTAGTATTCCTTTTGTCTTTGGACTTTTGGCCTTTTTGTGGTTCTTTTATTTTAATGAACTTGCCTCCACATCTTCTGAGGTGGTCGTTCCACCAATAGTCACTGGGCCCCGGTGCCTTGTTCATAGAGCGTCGAACTATGCCAAAGTGCGGTCTTCTCTTTTGACAGGGGCCATTGCAACGCCACCAGTGAGTTTGGTAAAGATGCACCTGAAATTATATCAGAAATCATTTACCTATGTGTATTATATTGGCTTGAATTAGATTATCCTCTCAGGGATGAGCTGGTACAAGTTTGTACCACTTGTGGTACACATGAAAACAGAAAAAGCAAAGGCTAGGCAAATGATGATGTGGTACACACATTAATCGCAGACCTCGCATTGTATAGGCTTTTCGTACAGTGAGAAGTCTGCTTATACTGGAACTGTATAGCTTGATATATCGTCGTGCGTACCAGCTCGTCCTAATGAAGTTAAACAGAGTAGTTTTATCAAGCTTGCTATTTAAAGAAAACATTTTATTTTGAATCAACCTATACTTTTCTACTGCTTTGATTGGACAAAGGTCTCCATATAGATTTCTAACATCTCTTTTGGTACAGTAATTGAGGTACCTTGTAGACATGTGTTTGCTAAAACAAATGGGTTAATACAATATAGTTTTTAATGGCTTGACACTTACCTCATCATGAAAACTGTGGTAAATACTAATATTTAGTCCCGCATACTTGTTGATCCTGTGCATATGAGCTTGGAAGTTGGGTCCGTGGCCATCTCTGTCTTGGTCTCTGTTTGTCACGAACAGGAATGCATGTATCATCTCATGAAGCAGGGTCTCGATGAGGTCCTTGCGTGGTCGCAGCTTCAGCAGTGGTTCACTCAATGCGATGTCACAGACACCACCACGGCCTTCATACCTGGAAATGAATTATTTTATATTTAAATTGATTTTTTTTAAATTGATTCATTAAGGCCGCTTTACATGCATAATTTCAACATGAATGATGTAACCAATATTTTGTAACCATATTATTTTGATTTAAAAGAGTGTCCGTAGTTTCTTGCCCATTCTTCTCCATAGCCTACCTACTACACTTTAGAATGGGCAACTAGCTTCATCTTCCTGACTGACCGACCCCTTGGCAATTCAAAAGTGCATGTAATTGGTTTATTATAAATAAATGCTTTGAGTTTCGAGCAGTTATAGTACATTACTGCAGCGGCCAGCAAAAGAGGCATTGACGGACGAACGCGTTCGCGTCGGCTCACATACGTGAGTCCATCAATGCCTAGTTGTGGCCAAGGTACTATACAAGTATAGTACTTTTCTCAAATAATGCGCGGAAATTAAAACTAAGTAGTACCTAGGCAGAACTTTCTTGTCAAATACAATTCCTTTTCAAATGACAAACAACGAACAACAATATTGTTTCCCGCGTTAAAGTGTTCAATTGGTTTTTTTTTTTCAATAAACATCTTTCTATTTGCAAGCCAGTTCGAAAATTAAATAAAACCTTTGATAAGTTACCTCCATAGTTGCCATGTTTCAGAGTAAAAGATCGTTCCACTTTTAAATTACACTACAGATATGAGTTTACTATGTAATTTATTTGGCCGCTAAACCACAACAGATATAGATTTTCATACAACTTTTGCCGGCCGCTGCACGCATGTATTTGGCCAGTACAGCAATTTCGATTTATCTCGAAGAAGGTTGTCAAAATAATGCTCAAATTGCCAAGCATGTTTGATAAAAACTTATATTAAACTTCCTCTGGTCCCTGCTAAAATTAAAATGACAGAAAAATAGAATATTTCTCACAGAAACACGTGCATACAATAAAGATAAGTTATCTTGAACAAAAAAAGGGGAAATAAAAATTGTTATAAAATTACCTATCTTGCATAGATAGAGTACATAACACTAGTTTAAAAATTTAATTTATTTTTGTTCTTGAAATGAATCATATATTATTTATGTAGGCTATGGACGGTAATTAATAAAAAATATATATTTTTCGTAACACGTCACAATTCTGAGATAATCAATAATAATAATAAGGTCTTTGAAATTTTTTTAGGCAATACAAAAGTCATAAATTACAAAGAGATTGTTGAAAATCGATTGCAAAATTATGAGCGTATGGGTGTAAATATGTCACAAAAAATTCATTTTTTGCATTCCCATTTACATTTTCTTCCTGAAAATTTTGGTAGTGTGAGTGATGAGCACGGCGAGCAATTTCATAAAGATTTAAAATCATTTGAGCAAAATTATCAAGATTTTTGGGATCAAAATACGCTAGGTGACTATTGTTGGTCCATTGTGAGAGATACAAATGAAACTATTTATAAAAAAAGAGAAAAAATTATCCATTTTTAACTGTCTATTGTTTATTTAGATGTAGTTTTTTGTAAAAATCTTCTTAATAAATATTAAAAAAAAACTGATGTGCTGGATTTTTTTTAAATATTTTTCCAAGATGTATATAGCCAAAGTAATGTAACCGTATATAATCCATTTCATAAACAAAAGTCATGCAAACTAGTGTATTTAAACATGAAATCTAGATTCATTTGTGGTTGCATAATTTATGTTTTATACTGTTCTCCATCAGCAAACTATAAGTTAGATATATTTTTCTCAAGGCTACATGGCCTACAGGGCAATGCTAGAGTAGGTTATTACAGTCATATTCCTTACTGCTCATCTACCTACCCACTCTTAAAATCATAAGACATTTATCCACTAATTTTATACAAATTGACTGTCTGAACTGGAAGCAAAGCTAACTAATTGATTACAAAATTTGTCTTAAGATAAATGCGCAGGTGTAGACCACGAAATTCAATTTTTCTTACGTTTTTAGCAATTTTCAGGTCAGTCTAAGGTTGTAACTTGATCAAAATATGATTTGCGACTATAACAGGTACATATTTACAGAATTATAATCATTAATACATCTTTCTAAGTTAGATTTCTACCATAAGAACAAATCTCGTGTGGAAAAGTGATTATGGTAGAAATGCAAATTGCAAAAAACGTAAGATTTGAATTTTGCAGTCTACAACTGCACATTCATCTTAAGACGATACAGAAAATGTTTTAACAATCACCTCATGAATACCTTTCTCATTACTTATACATGTAATTACTAAGAGCCCATGAGCAAGTTAGTTGCCCAGTAACATTTTTTTCTCTGTCGCTGTCTCCTCACCGAGATTTGAACTATGCGCACACGGGAGCGACAGCAATGTTACTTTTTCGTAACATTTTGTGGTTGAGCAGTAACTGCTGGCTGGCTGGCCTGCAACTATTTTGTTGCCATCATCGCCGTGCGCGCACTTACAATACAACCAATAGACGGGCGACGGTTGCGTCGTTGGCCTGCCTCCAAGCCCGCGGAAAAAAAGGCTCCCAGCTGTCGCATCGCTACAAGCGCGCTTTCATAAAAACCTGTAGACTTGATGCGAGAGACAAATTACTTGCGGGGAAACGAAAGTTTCTTGTGGGCGCGCCCTTCCTTGGTTGTAATTGTAATAAATGTTGACAAGCAATGGCAATTAAGTTTTTAACCCCCGACAAAATAAATATCTCCGAGCTATACGATACCCACGCATCAGCGAATTAGCTACTAGCGTGTCTAACCAAATAAAATAATAAGAATAATAAAAACACTTTGACTTTGAGCCGGCCTAACGTAGTACGAAGTTTTATTGGATTATCAGCTAATACTTACTGATTTTGTTACCAGTACGTGACGCGGCCTACCTACTGTTTCTGGTACTTATAATTAAGCAGGAACATCAATAATACTCACGAGCATACGCCTGCACAGGAGTACATTCTTTTACTCCATCTTACCACGGCTCTGCTGGCTAGTTTTGTCCAGAAAAACATTTTATCAAAGTGTATAAACAACGAATGCACATTTGGTGTTGGGTCAATCAGTTCTAACTCAGGATCGCCTAGGTTCATTCTAATTTTTTTATTAACAATAATAAGATGACTAAATAACTAATTGATTCATAGTTTGGGCGAAATCACTACAATCTGAATCTTGTTTGTATTGTGTTGACAAATTCGATTCAAATTTGTGAATTGTGACGTTCTTTCTGACATTGGTTTTTGACAGTTGCGTTTCGTTTCAAACTGTGTACTTACAATCCAATTAAAACTAACAACATAAAAACTGTAATGTATCTATTATTTTATAGAATTCTAAACATAATATATTTTTTTATCAATATGCAATATTTCACTTTTCTTACTTTTTTGGAATTTTAAAATACATAGGTTTATATTGCACCGTTTGCGAACGTAAATGTAAGGCTGCCAAATGATAAATAATACTACTAAATGGTAAAATTTCATTTCCAGGCTTGTGAGAAAAAAGTGCAACCAGGGATAACGAAACTGACGTGGACTTCTACAATGTCAGATGCATATATTGCAGATTGCGTTGTACAAATCGGAGAAGTAACTATTTTCGGATTTCATATATTACCTCGTAATAAAAAAACTACTGAAGCTTTATTTACATAATATTCTGTAATATTCTATACTAATTAATATTTTCAGCTTCAAGATTTTTTAACTACATACAAAAACTGTAATCTTAACTTAGTGAAAATAATGGAACAAATTTGCGACACTCCGTTCATCGAATTTGATATTTATAACGTTTTCGATTTAAAAGATTTACGAAGTTTAATACGGACAATGGAAAACACAGCTATGGAATCTGTCCTAGAAATGTATAAAGTAATAATGATATATCTCATCATTGTTTACGAGGGTTTCGAAGCCTTTATTGCTCAGGTATGTTATATACTTACATTATTATTATTATATTGTGGTGTATTTATTATAGCATTTCAAGGAGCAGTGATAGTGAGAGCTCCTTAGCATTAAAGAAAAATAAATTACAAACCTGGTTTTCCTGAAGGTTTAGCCCCTCAACCTATACCTACCTTAGGCAGGCAATATTTTACATTAAAGACCCTAAACACACCAGACTGCCAACGGATGCGTATTTTTGACAGCAGACTTCAGGGGTTAGGCTAAGGTGTACAGTCACGAGCACTAATATGTCAACACTTGGCAACTTTCAATTGCGATTTTTTCGTGAAATAACGTACTTATGCAACGTTGAAATACGACACTTTACATAAACCTATGGGTTCGAAAATACTAAGTATGTTCGCAATAACATAAAATGTCACTCAAAAATAAAGGAGAAAATCGCCTTTGAATAAAGCCAAGTGTATACATACTTATGCTCGTTACTGTACCTGTAGTACCCCCACATTTTGCCAGTTATTATGTTCAAGTCCTATGTAATAGGGGGCGAGCGTGTTGCCGTCAACTGGGCACAAACCTAATAAAAATAAATTACATAAGTACTGTTTTTACTTTATTTAAGATGGCAGAACATTGGATTAAATACGTTAGAAGATTTGATCTGCTTCTAGAAGATGCATTGAGATTATGCCTTAAAACAACTATGCAAAACATGTACAAGTGTGTACATGGAGATGGTAAGTTTTTTTCCTGTACTGTCCCACTACTGGGCAAAGGCAGCCCCCGAGTCCTTGGGTGCAAACTACCAGCAGTCCCAGGCAGAAGGCCAAGTCCAAGGCCGTATTCCTGTGTACCGCCGGTACCGCTCTTAGTATCAAGCCCTTGGTCCAGCTGCCAAACGAAAGCCTTCTCTCTCTTCTTCGAGAGAATTCAAGTACTCAATGATTTTGTTTTATAATACAGGTACAATGGCACCGTCACCTCTACTAAAAATGAATCTCTACCTTTCCGGAAAAGATATTTTATACAAACCTCCAAAATTGGAGCTCGAAGATACATTCACGACAGTTCTTGAAGAAATAGTAGCAATAATGGCTACAGTCCCTCGTCTGTATGAAAAGTTTGGTCTGCCTGCAGCAGGATTAAGAAAGTTTCACGAAGCTGTTATTATGGACCCAGATTGCAATAAGCTCCAGAAGCTTATTGATGATGGTAAACTAATACCTATACATAAACTCACGCCTTTTTCCCACAGCGGTAGGCAGAATCTACAGAACGCTACCTGCTACGATCCTTACAATACTCCTTTTGCTTCGTTTACGTTCATAAATTATTATCGTATCATACACGCACGCCTAAATATAGGGTGTGTCGTAAATAGTGGCCCACCGTTAAGGATTCGATAAGTATACCAGATAATTTCCTATAACATATTATAATTTTAAACAATTTTAGTACTTAGTACATTTTTTTTACAAAATCTCTCCTGAAAATGCATGATTATGCTAAAAATTAGGGTTAAAATAGAGAAGAGCTAACTTTTTCTTCAAAAGCTCTAAATTTACATAAAAAAAACTATAATTTTACACGATAGCTCTAGTATTCAACAGTAAATAACAGAAATCAAAATTAAAAATTACGGTTTTTGCTGAAACTACCACCAAATTTGTAACAAAAGGTTGAAATTTCGTAAATAAAAAACAAAAAAAAATTTTTTCGGAATACTGGGTAAAAATGTTTAAAATGTTATGTTATAGTAAATTATCTGGTATATCGAATCCTTAACGGTGGACCACTATTTACGACACACCGTATAAAACATTTATACCTAGGTACTTCCAAATTCCCGGTTAAAAATAAATTCTACATGTTCCAATATAATGTCAATAAAAATATTATATAGTAAGTACACCGTGTATATCCGTAAAATATAAATGTATTTATAACTATATCAATATTTTCATGATAAATTATCGTGTTTGGTTCTAGAACATGCCAGTTTCCTCACGATGTTTTCCTTCACCGTTTTTGAGAGCAGTTGTGATGAAATTATTTTCACAAATTAAAGCGCCTGTCTTGGTTCAAACCTACGACCCTATCAAAATTCGAAGACATGTGACATCTACCAACCAGCACTGAGCCCGCGTGGTGGATTACGGCCCACTCCCTCTCACCGAGAGGAGGCCTGAGTCCCAGCAGTGGGAAGATTATAGGCTGGCGATGTGTGATCGTGTTTACTTATATACAAGACACGGTTGTTTTATTTCTCAGGAAGTATCCAACTGATCAAGTGTTTTTTTTTTACTTGGGGTACTTTTTAGGTACAATTTTTAAGCTATTGCATAGCTTTTATCTTGGGCTTTGAGCGCGGCGACCGAATGAAGAAATTCCGTAACGAAAATAAACCTAACACCCCCCACTCCGACCGGCACAGCGATGCAGCGTTGAAAGCCGTGCATCGTCTAACGTCGTATACTGATACGCACACAAACACCGTGCCGAAGTCTGCCGAACTGTCGGCAGACTTCGGCACGGTGTTTGTGTGCGTGCGACTAGACGTATGCTATGCAATAGCTTTACTGCGGCAGTCCCCGAGTGCCACACGTATTTTTTTGGTGTAATTATATTTTATGAGTTATGGTTAAATATAATATTATAGAACACCCGCCATTTTGATGTCAATATGGCGGGTGTACCTTAATTTTGAAATAATTTCGTTCTGAAGAAGGTACAATTTTTTTAAACCTAGGTACTAAATAGTACATTTTTGGTACATTTTTTTGGTAAATAGGAGGATTTGATTAGTTAAGGTACACCCGCCATTTTGACTCTCATAGCGACTGCCTATCTGATAATCTGACCTCCACAACCCAGTTAATGGGTAATAGGATACCCCTTGGTGAGACTGGTTATCAGACTTTCGGGGCTTCTGACGACCCGTAACGACTTTCAAAGAGCCACGAATTACAGTCGGGACCAACGACTTAACGTGCTTTCCGAGGCACGGAGGGGTCTTGGTATGTGAAGATGGTCACCCATCTACGGACCAACCGCGGCAAGCGTAGCTTAACCCGCACCCTAATTGCGTAACACACTATCAATCGGAATCGGAATCATTTTGAAGCAAATTGCTGATCCATTGCTGCATAAGTTCGAAAAGTTTGTCTGCTCAACGCTTAAATAACGCAATGAATGTTGTTAAACTGTCAAAATGAAACCGATTCCGATTGTTCATGTATTACGCAATTGCGCCGCAGATCGATCGACCCGAGCGGCTGTTATTACTTAGGCACAAGCCCCTCTTGTAAAATTCTAGTCTATTGACAGAAATTCCCCATGCCTGGCGGTGTTCCTTAATCGTAAAAGTATATGTATATGTTACCGACCAATCCCGATTTTAGGATGAACTAGTTTCACCTAGGCCACACCAGTTCTTAGGCGATGCAAGAGCGAGCGAAGGGCACGCCGAGGTTAGGTTTGGTTAGGTTAGGTATTTTAAACCCTTTACGCAGAAATAGGAGCCCCATCCGCGGGGCTCCGTCGACGTAGGATGCAAGAGCGAGGGAGAACTGGTTTGGCCTAGGCGAAATTTGTTCATCCTAAAATCGGGTTTGGCCGGTAACATAAAAAACAATGATCATGATTTTTAGAAATTGAATATAATATAAAACGAGTACACGAACACATGGAAATGTGGAATCCTTACATGCATATCTGGAAAGTGGACAAAGATGAGTTTCTGCAAAATTATCGAGCCGAAAATCATACTGCAGCGGAATTTGATCATCTTATTATTAACTACAGTAATCTTGCAAATTCTGTACAAATGCAAGAAACAGTTAACCAGGTACTTGGTTTATAATATTATTTTGTTTACAATAAGTAACGTTATTTTTAATTAAATAATTTTACTCTGCGTAATGTAGGCCGAGACTTGATAAAAGTTTTGATCAATACCGGTCTGCTCCGTGCGTTATATTGATGCTCCAGCACCCTAACTGCGTAACACAATCAAGCACAATCTGAATCATTTTGAAGGATATTGCTAATCCATTGCTTCATACGTTCGAAATATCTGTCTTGCCCTACAACGTAAATAACGCAATGAATGTTGTTGAACTGTCAAAATTAAAGGCATTAGTCTTGTCAGTGTGTTACGCAATTACCCCGCAGCTTTTATTTTTTCTCTTATTCGTTTTATGGAGTGATCCAACCAATTTTTTTTTCAGATTCATTTTATTACTCTTAACTCGAGCAGATTAAAGAAATCCATCATAGCACACTGTATCGTTTGGCAAACCAGGTTGGGAGAATTACTGAGAACCATTACAGAGAATGACATTGATGTTATTTATGCTTATGTTGAAAAGAGTTGCGAAGAAGCTATGAAAGTACGTAAAAAAAATCGATAAGAATATAATGAATGTTACCTATCTTACACAGGCTACGTGCGCACTGACAGGTGGTTTGCTAAGCGCCTAGAGCCTAGTGACTTATCATCCTTCAATATTAAGCTAGGCAACTAGCGAAGGTGCCAAGCGCGCAGTGCGGCCGGTTGCGAAAATTCTAGAGCGTTCGTTTTACTTCGCTACTCGCAAGGCAACTTGCTAGGCCCTAGCTGGCGCTAAGCAAGCCACCTATCAGTGCGTACGCAGCCTTAATTTTTGCGGTGTACCTCATTGTTAGTACGTTCCATACATGAGAGGTATTTTGTAAATGGAAGCCTATTGCGAGATTGGCTTTATTAGATAGATTTTAGCATAATTTTAATAAAACCATAAACTTGTTTATCAATTCATGATACATACAATAACAGGATATTCATTTCATAGACACCTGCTGATTTAAAAGACCTCCAAGTAGCCATAGATACTTACGACCGTTTAATGTCGGAACTAGAAAAGACTGAGAAAACATTCCCTCCGATAACTGACAAAATGAACACGTTGGGTAAGAAGTTCAAATTTTTTATATTTTATATTATTAAGGGCAGCAGGCCTACCACAAGCTCTTAAAGCGATCCATTTTAGGACCTAAACTGAACTGTTCTGGTAATTCGTACCATGACGTCAGTTTAATGATTCAATTTAGGCCGTGCCATCTGATATCGATTGTCCCAAACTGAGTCGCAAGTTTTCGTTTCATTAATTTAATTTTAAACTTGTTTGGTACCATGACGTCCATAGAGCAGCTCAACTGAAACGCATAAGCGATTCAATAAAAGTTACTATTTTCCTAACATAAACTGAAACGTTTGGTGAATTATTGACGAAAATAAAGTTTTTTAGTGCTATTTTAGTGGAATTTTACAAAAATCAATGTACAGACGCCAGCACATCAACCTACACCTAACTGTCAGATTTTCCCAATCAACATTGAACCTTATGCTTTAGCGATAAAGTTGAAAATCTATTACAGAAATCTGACAGATTGTAGTAGGTTGATGTGCTGGCGTCTGTACTTAAGTGCCATTGACTTATATATTACTTTTGAAATCATTGGTAAGTGCACTTTAATCTTTCTTTTAAAGTCTAAAATACCTGTTTTACATGCCTTTTTTAACCGCATTTGTTTTTCTTTAACCTGATGAACACTTGTATTTGAGGTTTTTGAGGAAGATCAAAGAGTAGGTATAATAATAATAATACGGGAGAGGAAGATTCTGCCTCACACTATGACAACTCACATAATTTTTTTACTCACGTGCGTTCGACACAGAAACATAATTTGTTTTATTACGTCGAAATAAAAATATTTGTTTCGTATAATAAATAACAAAATTATTGTTACAATAGTTACCGTCCGAAAAAAAAATACCGTCTGTATAGTAATTGTCTACTTCTTTCGAAAGTCAAATATTCATCTGATATAATACGTTTATTAGTAAGGGGGTAAAAATATAATATAATGAATTATAAGTAAAGCAGGTACATACACAAGAACATAAATGATGGAGATGTTAGTAATAAATAATTAATTACCTACTTACTTCTAGCAATTTTACCATCATATGACTATTGACTCTTTTGTTTCAGTAAAATTTGAGGTTGAACTCAGTTCTGATATGACGACTCGCCATGAAAACTTACCTATTTTATGGGAAGATTATTTAACGCTTTTGGAAGAAGCTAAAAAAAATCTCGAAGCTTGCAAAGACAAATTCAAAGCCGGATTATTGGATCAAGCAGAGGTAAGATGAATAATGCACACGTATTATTATTATACACTGTTTATAAAACTAAAATGTTCCTGCTACAACGCATTGAAGGACACTCAACGAGACAATCGTCGATCATTAAGAAGTTTTATTGATGTTACGTTTAGGAGCGTTCAGTTCTTCACGGCTACACAACGCGATCACTAAGCGGATGCAGCGCGGTGATCGTATGCAAGTGTCTAGGTAGTGTGCTTTATAGCCAATACGCTCTATTCGCTTGGGGACCAAGTACGTTCAAATGAGCGGAAACCACCCGGCGGCCGCGTGAATAATGCGCAGCTATCGCGTGAACCAGCTTGGCGGCACCGCATTTAAATTGCGCGTGATTTCAAGGAGTTCTCATGTTACCAACTAAAATACTGTCTCCATTATTGATCATGAAAAGTTCAATAATGGAGTTGGAATAAAGTTCGCGCGTCGGCCGCACGAAAACTTTCACGTTGCTGCAACTACAACTTTTTAATTTCACAATTCCTCTCAGGTATTTAAAGAAGCCGCGAAAGACTTTTGTGAAGACTTCTATAAGACGTCACCAGTTTCCTCCGAAATAACTGCCAAAGATGCCCTATCCCAATTGAAAGCTTACAGAGATCAACTTAATGCATTACGAGAACAGGAACAACAAATACGCGATGGTCTTGCTGTGTTCAATCTAACGTAAATAGTTTTCAATTAAGTTGGTAATTTCATATTATCATCAACATCTGCCTAGCCTTTTCCCAACTATATTGAGGTCGACTTCGAGTCTAGCCAGATGCAGCTGAATATTTTACATGGAGTGACTGCCCATCTGACCTCCACAACTCAGTTAGGTACTAGGTAAGCTTCTAATGCTCCGTAAGGACTGTCCAAGATTCACAAATGACAGCCGGAACTATCCGAGGCAAGGAGGGGTCTTGGGTGTGTAAAGATATTATGGTCACTCATCCACGGATCAACCGCAGCATGCGTAGCTTAACCTGATCGATCGACCCGTGCGGCTCAAATTACTTAGCCACAAGCTCCTAATTAGTCATTTCGTATTATAAACAATACAATTTGCATCTACAGAGTGGAACAAACTTTCTTGCTGTGCTAGGCGCTAGTAGGTGCTCTTAACAGTCGGATTGTTTTCGATAATTGATAGATCATAGTAATAGTAGGAAATGTATTATTGTAATAATGTGGTAATAGGCTCATCGCCCCCCGTAATGTGACTGAATATCGACATAGACGAAATTATTAATTGACTATAATTATAATTATACATTCTCTTAACGGTAAAGGCAGACGAAAGTAGAACAAATAAAAAAAAAATTGTCTATTAATTATTTATTTTTTAACAGAGAACTACAAAATTATGCGGTCTCTTGTTGTTATGAGAAAGAAGAACGTATCTGAATTTAAATTACTTAAGTACCTATTTACAACGATTTAATTTATTTGATTGTAGTACTCCAGTGAATCTAGATCTTCAGAAAATGGAGAAGGAGCTGGAGAAGTTGGAGGAAGTCTGGGGCTTGGTAAATCAATGGGAGGAGTCCTGGGAGAGATATAAAAATCAAACATTTTGGGAAATGGAGACGGACGAGATGGAAGAAAATGTAATGTTCTTGTTCAGGTAGATACTTAAAATAGAGATAATTTTTTTCGAGTAGGTAAATGACGCGCGGAGATGGCGGGATGAGCTAGACTCCTACAACAAGAACTGGTCCTTAGCAGCTTTAAACAGAGAGAAGTGGAAAGAAAGTAGGGAGGCCTTTGCCCTGCAGTGGGACATCATACCTAGGCTTTTAATTATTAATTATTTTAAATGATGCGCATAACGCGCATTATAGGCTACCTACATTTTTACATTAAAATGATCGATGAATTCAAATAATAGTCAAATTGAAAGCACGGTCTGCCCGTCATTTTAAGTGCTTTATATACTTTTTCAGAAATTTCAATCGGCTTTCTCGACAACTAAAGGAAAGAAATTGGGATATTATCGATACGACTAGAGTCAAAGTCGACGCATTTAGGCGAACGCTACCTCTCATTGGCGATTTAAAAAATCCGTGTATGAGGGAGAGGCACTGGGACAGAATAAAGACGCTTATGAATGTGTAAGTTGCTAATATTATAATATTATGTAGTACCACCTAACCAAACTCTTCATTCTTTTCCTGAATGAATTTGCTAGAAAAATTAATTTAAGCTTGTGTAGTGTATTACAAATGTTAGTTTATTGAATTAAATAAAATGGCAAATTACAAGGACTGTAATATTTTTTCCTTACCCTTTTTAATTTCACATCTATTTGATATATACAGAGAGTTTGACCAAAATTCACCAGAGTTTAAATTAGACTTGATAATGGAACTAAACTTCCAAGCGTATGCAGAAGATATAGCAGAAATATCAAATGCTGCTACTATGGAACTGAACATTGAGAATGGACTCAAAGGTATTAGAGAAGTGTGGAAGGCTACGACCTATGAGATGGCACACCATAGGGGAGACATGTATAAAATTAAAGCTGTAGAAGACGTAATGCAGGTTAGTTAGAACCAAAATTTGCAATAAGTATTTTGAGTTTGAGTTAGGCTTTTGCACAAATAGTGATTATACATTAAAATGTCGTAGTTTCTTGAAGATCACCAAGTGCAACTGTCGTCAATGAAATCAACAAAATATGTAGAACCGTTCATTAAAGAAGTTGACTACTGGGAGAAATCATTGGGATATGTAGCAGAATGTATTGAAGTAAGGAATTAATGTTATAATGTTTATACCTAATCAACTAAGAGTAGGCTATAAGTATACAGTATACTTTGGATAAAATGTTTTATATATATAACCATCATCAACTGCCTAGCCTTTTCCCAACTAGGTTGGGGTCGGCTTCCAGTCTAACCGGATGCAGCTGAATATTTTTAGAGTGTATTTAAAATAACATTTTTCTGTAACAGATCTCTTTACAAGTTCAAAGGCGTTACCTCTATCTAGAAACAATTTTTAGCGGTGAAGATATTAGAAAACAATTGCCCGCGGAAGTTATAGTATTTGAGGCCTTGACCGCCGCTTGGACAGAAATCACTTTTAAGTGAGCTCTGCAACTACCTAAACAACTAATAATTTTAATTTAGATACCGATCCCACTTCTAGATTAGTACCGAAGAATTTAGAAAAAGTGTATAGGACAATGGTGTTTAGCTGCGTTCTCAGTTGGTGGGAGGGAGCTGTATGAGTCGTATGGTTGTGAATAGCTATGCTGATTAGAATTTAGAATAAGTGTACACAAAATAGTTGTAAAAAATTTTATTAGCTTTCATTAAGTACTAGATATGTTTTTTCTACAACGCACCGTTTTAAAGATATTAGTGAAAAACTCAAAAATGGAAATTTTATATCCCTCCCCCACTCCAGCTCACCTCCTAGACGTGGGGACTTTTAGTATGTTTATTCCCTAAGCACCCTGAACAACTTTCTGAAGAAATCGCCAGGGCCCAGTTCACACACTCTACACCTCCTTTTGGATTATTCGTTGAGTGGGCTATACCATATCCATTAAAAACAATGCAGAGATATAAAAAAAGCTAAGGTGCATTGGTTCTCCAATGCACCTTAGCTTTTTTTATATCTCTGCATTGCGTCTTCAATTCTTTGAAGACGAAGAAAAAATCATCAAAATTCGCATAGAAATGCCGGAGACGCAGTACCTACATTTTTATGCATATAACTTTGTACACAAGAATATTATCTAATATATTATAAGTATACTAAAACCTTTCTGAAAATAATATGTAGATCACCATCAAAATTGGTTCATTCGTTTTTGAGAAAATCGCGGACATACAAACATTCATACGTACAATGCGGGGCAATTGCGTAACACATTATCAATCGGAATCGGTTTCATTTTGACAGTTCAACAACATTCATTGCGTTATTTACGTGTTGAGCAGACAAACTTTTCGAACTTATGAAGCAATGGATTAGCAATTTGCTTCAAAATGATTCAGATTCCGATTGATAGTGTGTTACGCATTTAGGGTGCGGGTCGAATACAGAAACTCCTTTTTTGAAGTCTGTTAAAAATAGCCAAATCGGTCCACCCATTCTCAAGTGATGCGCTTCCCAACGAGCAGCATTTCATTTTTATTTATATCGATATGTTTCTTGATAGCATGTATGCCGGAAAAAACGCAATAGAAGCTTGCATTTACAAGCCATTGCCGTACCTTTTTAATAAATTGAACCAAATGGTGGATAACTTGGATGGCATCCTCCGAGCTCTTGAAAGATATCTGGAGACGAAACGACAACTGTTCCCGAGATTTTACTTTATATCTAATGATGATTTACTGGAAATCCTTGGCAACTCAAAGAAACCATCGATGATACAAGTTCATTTGAAAAAATTGTTTGATAATGTGAATAGAATAAGGATTGAAAAGGTAATTGAAGCTCTTACACATTATTAGAAAAATAAATAGTGTCATGTGGACTTTGCTTATGTACTACATATAAGTGAGGCATATTGTCAAAATTAATAACGGGCGTACCGTTATATAACTTAAAAAATACCATAGGCGCAATTCACACTGAGGTGGCAGACACGACGAACATTTAGCATCACATAATTTAAAAAATTTGTATCTTCTTTACTACTACAAAAGAAAAAGGTAACGAGGCCGCCTGCGGCGCCGCGAGCAGCGACCACAAGCAGTTTTAACGCAGTGGCGGCATGCGAATGCGCGCGCAGACGAGGGGGCCAGTACCTATCTGTGTCCTGCGAGTTTTCCTGTTGAATGTGGAATGTAAACTGTCCCAATGCAAAGTACAGACGCCAGCACATCAAGCTACCCGAAACTGTAAAATTTTCCCAATCAACTTTGAGCTTTATGCTTTAGCAATAAAGTTGAAAATCTATTAAAGAAATTTGACAGATTGTAGTAGCTTGATGTGCTGGCGTGCGTACGAGAGCGCCTTCTCTTGACGATACTACTAACTTGCCGGGCTGTACGCTGCTGCCTGCTGGTCACTCCCCTCACAATGCCTCTGTGAGGCTTTGTGCGTATTGAGCCTTAGTAGTCAGCAGTGTAGTTTTCGAAATAAAAGCGGACTAAGGGACAGACAAATAGTCATTGCGTTTTATAGGGTTTCATAATGTTAGGTTTTAGTTAAGAGGGCCATGGTGTAATAACCTAATTAAAATTACATTTAGCTCAAAGGAGTCATATAATGTATTCAAATATTTGGTAGTTTTTGTATGCAATATCTGCCAACACCTACTTTAAACCGTCAAAATCAAAACAATGTCAAAAACTCAAAACAATGAGTTAATTTTTGTAGCGGTTCACTTTTCTAAAGATTTTGTTAGACAACAAATAAATTGTATTATTCCTGAAGATCGTTATCATACAACTAGTGTTTTAAAATCTAAGTTTATCTATTAAAATGGAAGAAATCTTGGATAAATGTCATTATGTACCTATGAGTACTATGGTAAGTATTGTTTACGTTTATTTGTACCTAACTCACGCTTGAACACTGCATTTTTGTTAATGTATCTTTTTTATATTATTTTTAGTCAACACCACGCTCTCATCTTATGACCGACAAATATAATTTTTCCATGTTCTGCAATATTCTGAATAAACTTATATGTAACGTAACCTCAAACTCAGTTTCATAATCTTCCGGAGTAGCTGGATTGTCCGAATGGGTTACCGCTGCCCCGGGTCATAAAGGGCTAAGGAAGGAACACGGGTGGGTTTTAGTCAGTAAGAGTCTGACACTCCCTTCTGCTCCACCCAGAGCGGGAGGGGTCATTTGATGACTTCCCATCCATAAAAAAAAGGCAGACTTTTCTAACATGGTGTAAGCAAAAATTTACTTAATGATGTATATATACTATAAAGGGTAACTGGTAATTAGTGACAGATACTTAAACACGTGATTGTACTCATGATAACGAACAACTTTTACTATGAAAACAAAATGAAATCATGAAAAAAAAAATCTGCTGTTCCCTACATTTTGACGAGTTATACGAACATAAATGTAGGGAACAGCTGATTTTTTTTTATTAGTATAGATAAGACCCGTTACAGCAGGGAAATATGTAGAAATAACCTGTAGTGCTATCAGTAGGCATTCAACACAATATATGAACTTAATTAGCAAATCAAGATAAGTTAAAAATGCTACAAGTTTACTTGTAGACATGGTTTCAAAGAAACTTGTGTATAAGAGTATAAATAAGGAGTATGTTCATTCATAAATCCTAAAGTTAACTTAATTGAGTCTATAGATTTCAATATTTTAGCACATTAATTAAAATACTGATTTTTGTTTAATCATTTTACATTTTGTGCTGTTATATTACATCATTTAGCATGAAAATCTTTCATTTAAAGTAAGTTTTACATCTGTACTTCAAGATCATTTACTCACTACTAAGTGTTATTAATAGCAAATTAACTAATAATTACAATTAATTTACAGAAAAAAGTTATTGAAATAATGGAAGCACCAGTGAACTTTGATCCAATCAAAATATACTGCAAGAGAAACTTACTGAAACTCCAACAGAGTAGAACCAACATGAAGTATGCAGGTGGTGACCTTCGGAGCTTCAAGACTGTGTACAGAATAGCATGCTGCAAAGCTATATATTCCCACAATTGGAACAAACTGCTGTACTTGTTGAAGAAGTGCCCTCCGTGGGAGCATAACTGGAAGGATGTAAATGAAGCTGCATTGTACGTTAGAGTGAGTATTTCTTAAAAAAAATAATGATCAGCGTCATACTTCAGGAAGTCATAGAGGTTTTTTTGTAACTATATGCTCAAGAAATATAATAAACTAACCACCAAGTCTATTTTCCCACCGAATAGTGTTACAGTCCGGACGTTGAGGGAAGCGTTTTTGACACCTGTCAGAGTGACAATTCTAGTAGGCTAATAAAGATGAAGCTTGCAAAACAATGTTTTGTAAAATAACATCACTAGTTACTGTCAGCCTTCTATCATCCTACTGCTAGGCAAGGGCCTCTCCCCATGAATTCCAGCTCTTCTGATTCAAGGCTTATTAGGACCAGGTCATTTTTTTATGTTTTGTCCTGGTTATCCTGCCATATAGTTGGATGGCCTCCCACCAGGAATAAAAAAATAGAAAATCCACCCAGGAATCCGCTGGATGCGAGAAGCACAGAACCGGTCGAAGTGGTGGTGTTTGGGAGGGACATAGGCATGTCCAACAGTGTACGGTCACCAAAGGAGGTAAGTAACCAGGGTCGTCGGATATAGTTGAAGTTTAGTAAGAAACCGATGGATGTTTTCGAATGAAATGAAATTAAATTAATAGAAAACACACAGTTCATATTATATCAAGTTAAATTTCATTCAAAAACATCTATCGGTTTCTTACTAAACATCAACTATATCCGACGACCATGGTTACTTATCTCTTTTGGTGACTGTACATCTTTTGGCTGAAGTGATGATGATGAACTCGCCATCTTCTACTGCGTGACGTTATGGCTGTGTCAGGCCCCCGGCTCATTGAGCATAATATTTCCTTTTTTTATTTCCAGGCCCTAGTGATTCTCCTAATGTACCACCCAACATCGCAAGCTAGAGGCCTGTTGAATGAATACCTGCATTTAGTCTGGTCATGTCGCTCCGATGACGTAAAGAAAGCGGTTCTGAAGATCTTGTTGACGTTGCCAGAGAAGATACATGGTGTTACGTATGGCAGATATGCTTATTCTGATAAACTTATTAATTCAAGGGCGGGTAGCGTTTGAAAGTTGGATTTAATTGATTACGTTTTGGAAACTGATATTGGACACCTGAGAATGACCGGACATTTATTTATGGGAGTTCAGGTGCTCGTCCGAAGGCGACCGCAGACCGCAAGCGATAACGCTGCTGCGGGTTTAATTCCGAACGCGGCTCCACTAATTCGACGCGACGGCAGTGGCATTTATCTTTTACAGTTTCTTGATAGTCATTTGTCACACAAAAATAGCTTGTCGATCTGTTAGTCAGTGACGGCAGTACTGGTTTGTGGTCTGCGGTCGCCCCTGACCGCAGCGTCACGCGGCAATGTAGCCGTCTAAGGAAGCGTTTTCATAGAGTTAGATAGTCGTGATGCTGCGCTGTCATAGCGATTGAGGCGGATTTGCCGCTGTGGTTTGCGGTTGCGGTCTCCCGGAAGAGAGCACCTTGAATCTTTAAGATTTACAAAGTTACCATAATATTTACAGGGTTTTGAAATAAGTTACATGTTGGTGCGCATGTAATATTTAAGACAATTTGTACCTGTTGATCTAAAATAAGTCTCGCTATTATAGTTGTTCTAAATTGAAGATAAAATAATTTTAAATAAAATGTTTTTTTGACTAATTGTAACTGGGTTTTATTTACGGTAATCATAGGTTATAAATGTTGCTATTCTGGCTGCTCTACCTAACAGACTTATATTTGGTAATACAGAGGCTGTAGGCAGTTTAACAATGTAAAAAATCTAACAATATTTTTGCTAGCACTTGGCGTATCTATCCAAAAATTTGCGTTGCTTGGATAATACAAAATGTACTCTTTGTACATTGAAATAATGTTGATTTTGTATAAGCGAAGTGCCAGCATGACACCTGTCTGACACTTACTGTTTTCCAGAACGCCATGGGTCTTCCAGTAGCTAAGGCCATGATGTCAGAAGATGGAGAATGTGTTGAATGGAAGTATAACACGGTATTGGATGGACCCGCCGAAATGTGGCTTTGTGCGCTTGAGCGTACCATGAGGGTTGTGCTAAGAGATGTAAGCTTTTCACATTTAATTGGTACAGATGTTGCAATTCACAAAAGCGTGTCGATCATTCGAATATATACCTTATTCCAAAGATGAGTCGGATGACGTGCGCTTGTGAATTGGATTACTTAGTAGATATGAAAAAAGTTGTGGTCCTAGATGTATTAGCGACTAAGAGCGTGGACCTGTCGAAGCGGATGACAAAGCGGTTTTTACTGCCAAACGAAAATGAACATTAGACTCATTGAAATAGTGTCGAAAATAAGAAAACCTTCGTTAGTATGTTCTCACAGACTCCACATCAAAGCATGCACGACATGCTCTCGCATCAAAGTGGAAAGGAAGGGATACACGAGGGCGCACTCGCAAAATACAGAATTGTGTGGAAAAGGGAGAGGGAGGCCTTTGCCCTGCAGTGGGACAATACACGCTAGTTAGATTAGATTCAATTTATCTAGGTATATATCAAGTCAAAATGCATTCTGTGAATCTTAACGTAAATCTAGAGATGATTATCGTTAGGAGTATCTCGGCAGATCTCTTGCCTGGTGTCTGAAAGTCTCAAAGGCTTGGTAAATATTTTGTGAAATATCATGCTGTTTTCATTGGTCGACGAAAATAACAACTACCAATATTACCTATAATCAAATCTGAAACAGTCTCATGAACTGCAAATTGCATTTCTAGCAATTGATTTTGACGCGAGCGGCTTTGAGGAAGTGTAAGTACCAAAGAGAACTGTGGATCAACGACTGGCCGGGACAACTTGGGATCACATCCAGCAAGGTTAGATCACTTCTGGGCCGTATTATGAAGTATAAAAGCTTTCTCAATTTAAACGTTTGAAGCGTTTGCTGCGGCGGCGCGCCGGAGCGGTGCGAGATTCGATAGGTTCGAATCTGCGCACGCACGGCTTTTTTTTTGCCCATGAAATTGACACGTTGCGGGTGCGCAGTGAGATGCCGTCTTGCCGCCGCCGCCCGTGCGCGCGCAATACCGGTGTGGCACCGGTCCGGCGCCGCCGCAGTCCGGCTTAAATGAAAGAGGGATGTTGCTATCGATCATGTATAGCTCCGTCTTTCTCTCGCACTAAAATCAATAGCCTTAAAACGTTATAATTCCGTATTATAACGTTTTAATGCCATCATGATTCTAGGCAAGGCATAAGGCAACAGGTGCCGTCACCTGTTGTCTTTGCCTTAAGCTCGTATGGAAAGTATCGGTGTGTTTTTATGTTAACTCGTCCACACTCGTTCGTGTCCGAGCCGGCCACGGAGTTTCAGGACTTACCTGCGTGTGTCTGCGCCACGGCTCTGTCACGTCCTGGGCACAGCCCTGATTTGTGAGGACAGACCTTAAAGGTGCTCATTGCGAAAGAACGGGAAAGAGGCGACGAATCCCTGATACCTAAACCTTCGCAGCTAGCAGAGATTATTCTGTATATCCACCCAAAAAATCCCGCCTAAGGTGAATACGCGGAAATGCATGATCGAGAATCCACATATATATAAATTCCTTTTATCCAAGTAGGCCTAGGGTGAATTCTCGGATATGCACTTCCGGATAGACGGAATAACTTCTAGCAGTACAGTTATAATGACTATCAAACGAATACTTTGATGAGCTATTACTTATAATTTGGAGTTACCGTTAAAGACTTTCTTTAATGAGGCTCTCAAACGTCCTATTAACCTTTTGACCGCTTGTGTCGCATAAATGCGACACATATTTCCGTGCCCCTACCGCTCGTGTCGTATTTATACGACAGAGACATGCATGATTTTTTCGTTCTATTTTTGTCTGCGTGGTACAACTAAAACCATTACTAAATAAGAAAAAAACTTTTTGACATTTTTTTAATCAATACAACGATTTCTCCTCCTTATTTATTGTAGGTATTATTTTATCGATTTGTAGCCGGGCGCTAGGGGGCACGGCAATGAATATTTAAGATGTTATGTGTAATATCTAGTTTTAATTCCGTGTAAACCGTGTGCGTGTGTGTGTTCCGTGTGTTTTACACGGAATTAAAACTAGATATTACACATAACATCTTAATGTCATGGATTTCCGTAAAGTAACGCCTGATTCCATAATATAATGAATATTTAGCCAAGCGCTTAAAAGGTTAACCAAAGATTTGAATCGTTAGATGATGTGCCCTTACTGTACCAAACCGGCGCGAAAAAGTGTCCATTCTGAAAAGAATGAGTTCACACATTCCGCATGGAACAACAGATACGATTTTTTGTAAGTAGGAGTAAGCGAGGCAATACTATTCAAATTTTATCGTTAATGAAACTGAAACGTGATCAACTTTTGAAGCGGTTGGGCGAATCTAACGATTTTAACTAACACGTCTAGATTCAATGGACATCTGACTGCACACGCACCCTTCGCCGCTGCGAGATCATGAAGGAGAAGAAACCTTTAAAGAAACTGCGCAAGAAGCAGAACCTCATCCTCGCTACTCTTCAGATGATGTCCCGGAAGGAGATCAGTAAGATTCTGCGCTGTAAAGTGAACGCGCTCTGTGTCATTGAGATACATTCTAGAGATACGGTGGATAAGATGTATAAAATGGGTTAGTGAATATTTTATTACAATTATTATCTCCTTGAGAGCAGTGGTGTGGCCTAGTGGTAACGGCAGCGACTTACGAGTTGTAGGTCGTAGGTTCGAATCCAGACATGCGCTTTACTTTGTGTAAATTATTTCATCACCACTGCTCTCAAAACGGTGAAGGAAAACATCGTGAGGAAACCGGCATGTCCTAGAACCAAAAATTCGAAGACATGTGACATCTGCCAACCCGCACTGGGCCCGCGTGGTGGATTACGGCCGAGGAGGTCTGTGTCCCAGCAGTGGGAACATTATAGGCTGATTATGTATGTTATGTATTATCTCCTTTATTCAATAAACAGACATAAATAAATTACATAAGTACACATTTTTAAATATTAGAATATATAATCACTAGCTACGCCCCGCGGTTTCACCCGCATAAGTCTCGATCCCGTGGGCATATCGGGATAAAAAGCATCCTATGTCCTAATCCAGGTCTACCCATGTGTCAAATTTTATCCAAAACTGTGCAGCCGTTTTAGCATGAAAACGTAACAAACAAAAAACAAAAAAATCAAATCTTTTCTCTTCATAATATTAGTTTAGATTTCAAAATAGAAAAATCCCTCCGGTATCGGGAACAGGATCCAAGCTACTAGCTAGGTCAGGGCTCCTGATACAGGAACCTTCTAACAGTACAAGCGGTGACCAGAGTCATCATCATCATCATCAGCCTATAGCAGTCCACTGCTGGACATAGGCCTTTCCTATTGCACGTCATTCAACTCGATTTGCGGCAACACTCATCCAGCTGCTACCAGCACGCGTAGCATGACGACGTTTTGTCGACGGAAGAATAGACAAAATTACACATTGCCATGCTTAGACGCGTAGAATGCGTACAAATATTTCTACAATCTGTCATTTTGTCTATTCTTTCGTCGACAAAACCCGTTTCTACGGCGGTCATGCTACGCGTGCAGCCATCCTGCGAAGATTGTCGCTCCATCTAGCCTGAGGGCCTCCCACGTTATGTTTACCGATTCGCGGTCTCCACTCAAGAACACGTCTACCCCAGCAGTCATCGGTTCTACGGCTAATATGGCCGGCCTACTACCGCTTCAGCTTGCTTATTCTGTGAGCTATATCGACAACTTTGTTTCTCAGGTCGTCAACTTTGGTACTTTGACCAGAGTAGATATCGCTTTATGAAGCCACCTGCCCAACGAGAGCCTCGAGTGAATACCTACTCGTAATTTCGTCCAAATTAAATGGGTTTCTGTCTGAGTATACACAGGAAATAGAGTTGGTTTTTGTTATACTTAACTTTGCATTTAAATGCTATTAGATAGGAAACCCATAGAAATAAAATTTGCTTTTTGTAAAAGTGTAAAGTTAAGTACCCTGACGGACCTTATCTAACTATATCTCTACTTTATCTATCATATTTGTATTTTATTTCAACTCTTCGCTTTCCTTCTACCCAGGCTGTATGAACGTGACCGCATTCGAGTGGTTCTCTCAGCTGAAGTTCTACTGGGACCGAGAAAGAGAAGACTGCTACATCAAGCAGACCAACACGAATTCAATCTACACGTACGAGTACATCGGGAACTCGGGACGACTCGTCATCACGCCACTTACTGACAGGTGACTAGAGTATAGCGTAGAGAATCTTATTTTCAAGGTACACGCTATGCACGCCCGTGCTTAAACGGTTAAAAGAAGTCACATGACAGGCAGGTGTTAGAAATTGTGTTATTGTGGCTTTCTGCATCTTTCTATTACAGTCTTTATTGCAATGGTGAAATAAACAGGTTGTCTTAGCGGACATTATTGGAAACTAGCTGTGCATGGACAAAGCTAGTTTCCTATAGGTAATGTTTCGCCTGCGTGGAGGTCGGAAATTACCCCACGGGAACCCACTACCGGGATAAAAAGTATCATACATATGTCCTAACCCCCGGTCCAAAAACCAAAATCCGATCCGCCACGAGGGCGTAAAAAGGTAACGGACAGACAGATAGTTACTTTCGCATTTATTATAATAAGTATGAGTACCTAAAGATCTCTATTTATCCTAACTATAATATTATAAATTCGAAAGTAAGTTTATTTGTTACCTTTTCACGCCTAAACCACTGAACCGGTCATCCTGAAAATTTGCATATACATTGTCAGGAGTACAGAAACGGACATAGGGTAGGTACCTTTCATACTTTCATCACGAAAAAAGTGCTGTTCCCGAGGAAAACAACAATAACGTTATTATGATAATCGATGGCGCCACGTGTATTGTTGTTTGTTCCCTATGTCCGGTTCTGTACACCTGACAACGTATATGCAAAATTTCAGGATGACTGGTTCAGTGGTTTAGGCGTGAAAAGGTAACAAACAAACTTACTTTTAGTTAGGATAGGATTTCACACGGACGAAGTCGCGGGCAGCAGCTAGTAAACTATAAGCTACATGGAGAAAATCAGCAACAAGCTTCTCCACCTAGCTTAGCCTAGCTCTACCACGCAGTTTTATATAATCAAATCTCGAACAAAAACGGTAGCTTAGTATTTTTGATTTTGGTAATTGGTAGTTCTTGATCCACAGATGCTACATAACGCTGACAACCGCCCTGCACCTGTTCCGCGGCGGCAGCCCGCAGGGCCCGGCCGGCACGGGCAAGACGGAGACCACCAAGGACCTGGGCCGCGCGCTGGCGCGATGGGTCGTCGTCACCAACTGCTCCGACGGGCTCGACTACAAGTCCATGGCTAAGTGCTTTGCTGGTAAATGCATCATAAAAAAATCGCTTTTCGTGTTTGTCGATGTGACTACGTTCCTATTCTAAACTACGCAACTGATTTTGATGCAGTTTACACCATCATTTAGAGAATTTATTCTGGAAGGTTCATGTGTATAATACGTACAGTCAGCAAAAGAGATAAGTATGCAGGATCGTCGGATATAGTTGAAGTTTGTTCTCGAATAAAATTTTATTTTATTAATAGAAAACAAACAGCTCATTTATCAAATTAAATTTCAGTCGACAACACCCATCGGTTTCTTACTAAACTTCAACTATATCCGACGATCCTGCATACTTATCCCTTTTGTTGACTGTACATTAATTTAAAACAGGGCTTTTAATTATAAACAAACCGTGCACCTGATGGGATTTCCTATTAGCAAAAATGACGAACATCTCTCGAAAGTCTCTAAATGATGGTGAATACTGCATCAAAATCCTTTGCGTAGTTTAGACTTTAGAAGAACAACGCGGACACACAGACAGACGCGAAAAGCGACTTATAGGTAAAATGAAAAGGCGCAGATTTGAGCAGGTCGCATAGCCAAAATCCTCCTTCATCACCCTTACCTAAAGTCTATTCAAACTTATGTTTGAAATTAATATCATTTCAATTTAAACAAATATTAACTTTATTTTAATGGTAATTAAGTTGATTTCAGAGTGACTAGCTAGCACTATTGAAAAAGTTATAAAAATGTTTGAACTGAACTTTATTGTGTAGGTTTTAAACTTATTTTTCCATAAACTTATATTTATTAACATTTTTGGGAAATAAATCGCGATTGCAGATTACGTACATTTTGTTTGAATCAACGCACACTATAGGTGGGCAGGCCCAATGCGGCTGTAATGTGCGTTTTCCTTTAGGAGTCTTTATATTCTTAAACTTCTCTTATTTGTGCGTATCTCAAATGCGTGTGGTGTGTGTGAAATGAAACGAATGTGATAATATAGAATAAACTTTAACCGGCGCGGCGTGACGCGACAGTAGACGGCTACGTAAATTCCGTCAGACTTTGGCCGTAAGGACCATAGACAGGCACTTCCTGCCAGATAATTTTGAAATAATGGGACAGAATTTGTCCCAAGAAAGAAAGAAAAAGACTAGAACATGACTGACGAAAAGTAGGTTTACTGGGGTATACCTCTGCCTAACCCTTCTGGGAAAACAACTCTCACAGTATGCAGATGATCTCTGTATACTCAACAGAGCCACGGACCCGGAACACGCGACTATGCGTGCTGAATGGGCAGCGGAAGCCATCGTTGACTACTACACGAGATGGGGGTTAAAGTGTAACATAAAGAAAACAGAATGCATCATGTTCTCGAAAAAGAGAAATACCGGCCAACGATGAAACTGAAACAACAAAACGTTGCACTATCAAAAGGATCAGGGGGTCTACTCCCTAAGCACGAAGTCCGTCGCTTCGGGCTTCGTTACGGGCGTTTCCTACTCCCTATGACCTACGAACGGATGAATCGTTCGGGACCCGAGCGAAGAATGAATGACAACGCGATTTGACTGTTGACCCTACTCCCGATGTGTTTTTCCCCGTCCGAACAGTTGAACATGACACTGGTTTTGACGGATAGTTATGTCAGTTGATACGACATCAAACTAGTTCTCGTGCTATCGACGAAAGTTACTAAAATAAAATAATTTCAAACTATGGCTGCTTTTTTATTGATTGAAGAAGCTTTACAGGAAGAGCGGAGGCAACGTCGGTATCATTTACGCCGAAACTTTAGGTTGGCGAGTATTCCCGACGTTGAGTTCATAGGGAACTGTAGACTCACTCGGGAATTATTCTAGGGCTTATGTGCGGATTTAATACCTCTTTTGCCTCAACATGGCCTCAACACATACGCCGAAGTGGTGTTGATCCAAGAATGAAAGTAAGGACATATTAAAGTTTCTGCAACTTATTGAGCTGTATTACCAATCAGTCCCACCCATTTACTGTGGTCTTTGTTTACTTTTGGATCCTCACTCTTTGCCACTGCTCGACGGACTCAGTGCAACTTCCCAACTCAGTGCAACTTCCCATTGAGTGAAGGGAGTTGCACAGGTTTTCCCACAGCCATTTTGAGCGAACTCTCCCGTCGGCACCCCTCAATAATCCGTGAGCCAATTCTTTGTTCTCACCCATAAAATCGAGAAGGGCCTCAATTTTCCAGTGAGTTGCTGCAGCGGTTGGGGACATTTTACACAATTAACCATGGAATGGAAAGCTAATTAGAATACAGAAAATTTCCCGGCTGACAAAGTATATGAACTTTTTTAAAGCCACTTCTTTAGATGCTTAGCATCAACATCGTACCTACTATAGCCATAGAAAAACCCGTGCTATACTTTGACATTTCATTTGAAAATTTCCTTCAAAAAGTAAACAGGCAAAGGTATCAACAGGATGATGCCGGTTTCCGGACAAAAATGGCAAAAATAATTCAATTCTATATTTAAGACATAATAAAAAGTATATTTTAAAATATTTTGTCAATTTCTAACGACAAAAGTATTAATTTTTGTTTAATAAGCTAAAAAACTACAAAATAAGTAAACCGGTAATCGACCGGTAAAATAACGCAACTCTATCGCCATGCGTCCTTCGTTCACGAATATTGTCTATGATTCCGTTGGAAACTGATGAATCCGAAATCGTTAGGGAGTAGGGTTCAGTCCGACGTATCGGGCTACTGTCGGACGGGCCGTTCACTTCGTTGACGGACTTAGGGAGTAGACCCCCAGATACCTCGGTGCCGTCTTCGATAAACACATGAAGATGAACCAACACACCGAAAAGGTCGTAAATAAACTGACATGCTGGTCCTGCTCCATAGGACAATCTAGAGTCTAGACAAAATCAAACTGGTTGCTAATTTAATTTATATATTAAAAAAAAGAAATTGACGTTAGTTTTACATTTTGTGGCTACAGTGACTCACACACTTATTAAAATTATATAATAAAATAATCTACTTTAACAATATTTGTAAATATGTGAGCACCATGTATCACATAATTGATTTACCTGTCATTGCTTTATTTTTAATTCTTTTTACCTTTTGTTGGTCTAGACTAATTTTTATTCTAGATGCATCGTCTTCACATATAATTATATAATGAATGTATACAAGAACTTGTAAAACGTTTTTAAAAGAGTAACGGTGGAGTTTCTTGCCCATTCTTCTCCATACGAAAACTACCTTTTGGAATGGGCGACTAGAATCAATTCGTTTTATTATAATTTTTAACGTTCAAAAGTGCCTTTAGTGTGCCTATTTGAAATAAATGATTTGACTTTGACTTTGAAACAAGTCAGAGGTGCCCTCGGTCCAATAATAGGATACAATGCGAAGACAGAACTAGACACGAAACTGGCCATCATTCAGGCCTGTATTTTACCGCTAATAGACTACGGAGTGGTGCAACTACTCTCAAGGCATAGTGCAACGAATCCACTGGGAAAACAGACGTCTTGTTGTGTGAAACAGAATTTGTATGAAATGATCTAAAGCTGATATGAAAAAAAGATAAACTAATGATCAAAGGAAAACAACCAACACACTCAAACCAGAAATACCTACAGGTGCTCAAAATCAAAATTGAGAGTAGTGGTGGCCCAGTGGTAACGGCCGCGATTTACGAGTTTTAGGTCGTAGGTTCGAACCCAGACAGGTGCTTTACTTTGTGTAAATTATTCCATCACCACTGCTCTCAAAACGGTGAAGGAACACATTGTGAGGAAACCGGCATGTCCTAGAACCAAAAATTCGAAGACACTGCACTGGGCCCGCGTGGTGGATTACGGCCCACTGCCTCTCACTGAGAGGAGGCCTGTGTCCCAGCAGTGGGAACGTTATAGGCTGATTATGTGCTCAAAATCAGGCTATTGGTTTGTCACTATCTTTAGTAAAGATATACCTTCATCTTTCTCCCAGGTATTGCTCAAAGTGGTTGCTGGGGTTGCTTCGATGAGTTCAATCGCATTAACATCGAAGTGTTGTCGGTGGTAGCGCAGCAGATCCTGGCCTTACTGCTGGCGTTGTCACTGTTCCTCAAGAGGTTCATGTTCGAAGGCTTCGACATCAAGCTAGACTCCAACTGCGGGATCTTTATTACTATGAATCCTGGGTGAGCGGACTATAGTTGTAACATAACATCATTATATATATGTAGTATAGTATGATTCAGATTACAGATTATTATTAGTATATATACTAATATTATAAAAGCGAAAGTTGGTGAGTGTGTGTGTGTGTGTGTCTTTATATGTTTGTACTTCTTCACGCTCAAACGGCTTGACCGATTTTGATAAAATTTTGTATGGTGGTAACTGACACCCTAGATTAACATATAGACTACTTTTTATCCCGATATTCCCACGGGATCGACACTTACGCGGGTGAAACCACGGGGCGCAGCTAGTCCTTAATTAATATCTAAATATCTAGGTGTGACGTTGTAGTCACACTGCCACAAATCAAAGCAAACGCTATGTTGCCTAATTTCCACCGACTGAAGAAGGTGACCTTCTGGGCCCAAACAGCGTAAGCAACGTAGATGTACCGTCGAAACGAAAATAAGAAGAAGCAAGAAGGTAGCAGGGATGACTACCTTTTTTGTTTTTGGGTGGGAAATTATCAAGTAACTTCCTATAGGATGACTACCTAGGACTTAACGTATTTTCTTTCTTTCTTTCTTTACTTAGGTACATTCGTTTAGCCGACCATAAAATGGCGATTCCATCCTAAGTTTAAATTAATGTCACTTGCACCTTATAGTACGAGGCTCGTAAAAAGCACATCATAAAAGGTATTCTTTTTCTTTCAAGAGCAATGCGCCAGTTAGTTATCTTAGTGAAGTTTCATTTTACTGGGAGTGTTTGTCAAAAGTGGTGAGGCAATTATGAGGTCGACTATATTTATTCCTTAACTTCTCTCACTATAGTTACGCCGGCCGAACAGAGTTGCCAGATAATTTGAAGTCGATGTTCCGTCCGATCGCCATGTGTGTGCCAGACTCGCTTATCATCGCAGAGAACACGCTCTTCTCTGATGGCTTCACCGCTTACAAAATTAATGCTAAGAAGGTACAGCTTTCATACATTACCATTAAATGAATATAACATTTAATTATTTTAACAATGAACTTGTTAAGTACATACCTAATCACGATTGTGACTATTAATTTTTTGACGTGATAACGTCTTATAAATCGATGAACGTCGGCTGCACGCACGAAAAAGCACGACTCATTGTCACATTCCGCCTGAGCCGAGCTTGCAAGCGAGAGCGCGGAACAAGCGATAGAGAGGCACGATCGGCATAAGCGTTCGGCCTGTGACGCATCTATCTGATGTTTTCTTACGTCGTAAAATTATCGCCCGTAAACCAACTTTACAGACAACCAATTGTTTTTTGAGATTAAACTGTTTAATCCTGATAGGCCAGATTTATTTACCCTTTTATTTTTTAATAGTTATCTTCAAAACACGCGGAGATTCAATACATATTTGACGCCTGCGATTCCTCGAAGATGCTCTTTACTACAAATAAATTGTTCCGGAAGTCGTCGGTACCGAAAAAAATAAAAATGGACACCGACTTCCGAAATTCTTCATGTATTTCGTAGATACGGTTATTTCTGTTAACATTTTATTTTATTCTGTGGCGGCATCTACATCGCAACATGCAAACTACGTATCACACAGACGTCACGCAAAATCCTGCATCGCGCAAGTAGAGTTTACCGCGCGACTAATACATATGTACAACGTTCCGACATCAATCGACGGGCAGTAGCCCACCAGACACGACACCCGTCCTCCCTTTTCTATGGAGGATGAGTGAACTTTACCCCTTTTCTTCCTAAACATAACACTAAATAGACAAAGGGGTTTGGAGATCTATTATGGGGCGTGGCACACCTACTTTGGCGCCATAAAATGGCGACACAGTAGGTGTTATGGATCTTCCATGCCCTTCAAAACATGGTTACTTCGATCAGCTCAATCCTCTCCCTAAATTCCAGGTGTTCACGTTATATCAGCTGGCTATGCAGCAGCTGTCCAAACAGGAACATTACGACTTCGGTCTGCGGTCCATGGTAGCCTTACTGCGATACGCGGGTATCAAGAGGAGAGCCTATCCTAATCTTCCTGAACAAGAGGTAAGTATCATTCGTTATTTTCACATACTACTTAGCTTGAACGCAACAAAATATATAACCTATTGATTGTTAACAAGACATCTCTTTCTGGTTTCGTGAAAACCGGCTCTTACATTTGAAACATTAATAATTTTTGTTACTCCCGAAACTCGTTCCACATCCCAGCTCATCTTCCACTTCCTCCCAGATGGTGATCCTAGCCATGCGCGACATGAACGTAGCCCGCTTGACTGCAAAGGATGTGCCTCTCTTCGACGGCATCATGCAGGACATCTTTCCTGACGTGGAGATCCCGACCCTGGACTATGAACTGCTGGAGACGGCCATCACCGCGGAGATGAGAGCAGCAGGCTTGCAGCCGGTTAAAGCAGCGATACATAAAGTTATCCAGACTTATGAGACGAAGGTAGGTTTTAGTTATTTACACAGGGTGGCAGGGGTATATGATTCTGAACACTCCTGCTTTGAAAATTTCAAAGTTATTTAAAAAAAAATGCTGTTTCATTCATTTTAATTTAATTTTTAATTTTATTTCGGAATAACATTTACATTACATATACTGTTAGTAAATAATACTTATAACTATGTTACTAAAATTATTAATAATTATTATTATTTATTCACAAATTTGCGCTATTTAATATTATAGAGGGCACCTCCAGAACCGTGAACGGTATTCCAGTGCCTCACAACGGGGCAATCGACCTTCCCAATATGGTATTCAGAAGGCTGTTAGTGCTGTCTCGCACGAGACGCATCAGGGGGGCCACTCTTTTACATATTATTGCCCTAAAGCAGTCCGTGCTGGCCTTAGCAAACATACCTGATACACTTCTTTAAACTTTCTTAAGATGCCTCTTCCAAAGGTTATACCATTTCTTTCCCTATATGTGCCCGACCAATACATCGGGCACCGGCAGAACCGCTGCCGCCGGCATAATCTGTTTGCGCGACTGCCATCTAAAACGGTAACGAGAGCTGAATCCCCAGTCTGTCGCACTAAGGTGCTAAATGCCCGTCTGACTGCCAACCCTGAATGTGATGTGTTTGCGGATGAATGGAGTAAAATTATGCGTATATGTCTTGCGTTCTGTGAAAGAAAGTATGTAAGGGAGTCCACTGCGCCATGTTAGTTTTAAAGTAAACTATATTTAACGTAATAATTGTCTGTATGTTAATTAATGTAATTGGTGTTGTGCCGTTTTAATTAACTATAAATAAATAAACACCGCAACAGCGAAACAACCCCAACAGCATCCTAAAACCATTATTGTATAGGTGCCGTAGGGCATTGAAAGGTTTTGATCGCGCACCGTTCTTTTTGATAACTTTTGATAACCGACGAAAAATTTATAAGCTATGTATAGGGGTTCTAGAAGTATGTGCAGAATTCATTGTTACATTTGGGGTGTCGATGTCCCTGCCACCCCCTGTATAAGCGTTGTTTTCTTTAGAAATTATTGATAACGTCAAAGTCGAAAGTTATTGAAGTTACTGAAGATATTTTTGTATGTCACTGTATGAACATATGTGGTGAGATAGTAAGTGGCTTTAGCTTATCACATCAGAGTCATCAGCATCTGCCTAGCCTGTTCCCAACTTGATCACATTGAGTGTTTGAGGTTTTACATGAAAGCTTTGTCGTTAAAACAGTGTTAAGGAGAAGAAAAGAACAAAAATTAAAAAAATATATTTTTTAAATGTTGTTGACATACCTACAAAATATTTTAAATATTTTTTTAAAACGTTTTATACATGTACATGTACATTTGTGTACATAATAAAGAGTATTCTATTCTATACTTAAGCAAGAATGCTCAAGCTCTTCTTTCAGCACATGAAACATTTTGAATTACATAGATGTTGCTTTTAACGAGCGCCTCAAGCATTGCAATTTGAACCTTATATCAATCACGAATAAGTTGCACTACGGACGCTCTTGATTTGTATCTCCTACGTTAGTAATAAAAGATTGTAATAACAACTTTCATCTAGAATTCCCGCCATTCAAGCATCCTTCTCGGCGACACCAACACAGCCAAGACGACATCCTGGAAAATGTTAGCCAACACACTAACCCGCCTATGCAAGGAGAACCAACCAGGTTTCGATCTAGTTCAGACATTCCCCATGAACCCCAAAGCTTTGACCCTGGGTGAACTGTACGGGGAGTATAACCTGGCGACAGGGGAGTGGAAGGATGGAGTATTGTCTTCGATTATGAGGACCACTTGTCAAGGTAAGACGGTTTTAGACTTTTGGAAAGGATAAAAATACTGTACTCTACTGTACAAGTAGGACATACATAGTGCCTTAGTTGAGAGATGATCTTTAGAAAGATCAGGTGCGTAGTACTCGCAACCGCGTGTGTGACCAGAAGGACAGTTCTCGTAATTTAAAACGTTCAAAATCTAGTCGCAGTCTCATCTCGGCGACAAACAAATGTCAAAAACATGTCAAAATGTAGGGAAACTAGAGGTATTTTTGACAGATTGAGACTGAGACCAGACTGTGAACGTTCTTAAAATTACGAGAATTGCCGCTCTGATGTATGAACGTAAACGATACAAAAGTAATTTAAAAAAATTAAATCGACTTCAAAAGGAAATTCACTTAAAATTATTAATTAAATTTTAGGATACTATTCAGCAGCGATGTGGTGGCGCCTTACTCTCCAGAAACGCTATCAGCTCTAGAGAGTAAACACCCAGCGCCTGCGGATGGTCTCACCTTTCCCGACCCCCCCGACCCTCCCGACCTAAATTCAACCTTTCTAAATGTTTCGGCCCCCCAGTTAATTGCAGCCGTGAGCTCTTTCCGGAATGGTTCCGCCGGCGGCCTCGACGGCCTGACTCCACAACATCTCAAAGATTTACTAAGTTCAGGCGCCGGGGAAGCTGGTGAGTCGCTCTTGAAGGAGCTTGCGGCCCTTATTAACCTCATGCTCACCGGCGGTGTGAACGAGGCCGTCGTCGATGTCTTGTACGGGGCCAACTTATGTGCCCTGCGCAAGAAGGACGGCGGCATTCGTCCCATCGCCGTTGGTTGCACTTACAGGCGTACGGCAGCCAAAATATGCTGTAAGCTGTATAGCGAATCGCTTACAGCTAAGTTTCAGCCCCTGCAGCTTGGTTTTGGCTCGAAAGGGGGCTGTGAGGCTGCCGTTCATGCTCTTTCCACTTTCCTAAGCTCGAATAAAGGTGAGGTCATCCTCAAGGTTGACGTGAAGAACGCCTTTAATTCTGTAAACAGGGACACTTTGTTGGCTGAAGTCAAAAATGAATTACCCGAAATTTATGGTTTCATGTGGCAGTGTTACAGACACCCTTCCAAATTATTATATAAGGACAATGTTTTGGAATCTGCAGTAGGATGCCAACAAGGTGACCCTCTCGGGCCTGTCATTTTCAGTTTGGCTATTCATCCAATTATCCAGAAACTAAATTCAAAATTCAACGTGTGGTATTTAGATGATGGAACGCTAGGAGGTGATGTAGACACCGTTTTGAATGACCTACAACTTCTCAAACAGGAATTTAAATCTATTGGCTTGGACCTTAACCCCTCAAAATGCGAAATTTACCTTTCTGACATTACCGACAGACAATTGACCCTAGAGAAATTTAATGCAATAGCCCCACAAATCAAAATTTTAGAAAAAAGCTCACTGCACCTCCTAGGTTCCCCAATTTTGGAAGATAGTTTTTCTCCTTTCATAGAAGAAAAAATCAAAAAGTTCAACGATATTTCGGACAGACTTTCCAAAATTAATTTACATTCGGCATTCACCCTGATTAGATACTGTTGTTTTGGCCCAAATTTTATGTATTTTCTACGCTCTTCACCTTTATGGAAGCAGCCACACCTCTTGGACAAAATTGACCAAATTATTCGCAGCACACTAACATCCATTCTAAATGTGGCCTTGGACGACCGAGCGTGGCTGCAAGCCACACTACCCATCCGCTTTGGTGGCCTCGGCGTCCGCAAAATTACCAGTATTAGCTTACCGGCGTTCCTGTCCTCTGTCCACAGCACCGAAAAGTTGACCGGGAAGATTTTAGCACCCTCCCTGGTTGACTCTGAAGTGCCGTGCTTGGCCGACGCAGAGAACGCCTGGAAAATGGCTTGCCCGGATACAGATAGGCCCGCGAACCTATCTTTCCAGAGGCAGTGGGATGAGCCGCTCTGCAGGTTGGTACGGAACAATCTTATTAATACGTCCACCAATACTGCTGAGCGTGCCCGCCTTCTGGCTGTGGGTGAGTGGGAGTCGGGCCTCTGGCTTCAGGCACTACCGTCACCCAACATAGGTACTTTGCTGGGTGACACCACGTTCCGGCTCGCTACTTGTTTGCGTCTGGGCGCCCCTTGCGTGGCTCCGCATCGCTGCCAATGCGGTGAAGGTGTCGACTGCCTCGGACACCATGGCTTATCCTGCAGTAAAAGCGCAGGCCGGATAGCACGGCATGCCAGCATCAATGACATCATCCGTCGTGCTCTTGTCACCGCCGGGGTGCCAGCTGTTTTAGAACCCAATGGCTTGGCACGCGACGATGGTAAGAGACCAGACGGAATGACCATAATGCCTTGGAAGGTAGGTAGGCCTTTGGTGTGGGATGCAACGTGTGTCGACACCCTTGCGCCATCCCATCTTCCAAGCACGGTTAGCTGTGCCGGGGCGGCTGCTGCAGGTGCGGAAAACCTCAAACGGCGCAAATACTCCAATCTCTTTGGAACTTATATATTTGAGCCGTTTGGGGTTGAAACACTAGGGCCATGGGGCCCGAGTGCCCACTTAGTATTTCGAGACATCGCCAAGCGGTTGGTCGACTCTTCACGTGACCAGAGGGCTGGCCTATTTTTTGGCCAAAGAATCAGTATTGCCATACAACGTGGCAATGCTGCCAGCCTTTTGGGCACGTTTCCTATTGACAGCGATGCGGACGAATTTTTTGATGCCCTTTGATTATTTCCCCTCCCTTTTTATATACTTGTACATATATTATTTTAAGACCGCTTTTAAATATTGTAAATATTTTGATTTGTACTTAAAATTATGAAATAACTTTAATTCCGGAAGTCGGTGTCCTAGGATCTGTATTTTTTTCGTTTTTTACCACCGACTTCCGGAATTAGTTATATCGCTTAATTTTTTTTAAGCATAATTACTCTAATAATGATTTAGCATAACATTCTAAAGCATAAATTTAGCATGCTCGTTTTATTTCTAACGCGACGTCAGGTCGACGGAGCCCCGCTGCGCGGGCCTCCTATTTCTGTCTGCAGCGATTGAAGGAAAGAAACCTAACCAAACCGAACCTCGGGTTGCCACTGACGTCGTTTAGTGTTATGCGAATTAAATTTATGCCAAAACAAATTAGCCTTCAAGATAATTATGGCAACATAAACAGTATGCCAAAAAAAAATAGCAAAGTATTATTATGGCAAAACAAATTATACCAAAATGGTTATGCCAAAGTATATTAGGAAAAAGAACATTATGCGAAAAGAAGGGATCCCAGTTTTCGAGCGTCGGGGCACTGTGTGCGCAGTCAAGTGGTTATAATTATAGTCTTTTTGTATAAAACAAAGTTGCCAAAATGTCTGTACGCGCACTTTCGAATGACCGCACCAAATTGGATAATTCTTTTTTTGTTGTGTTCGGTATTGTCAGGACAAGGTTTATATGAAAGAAAATTTCTGAAATTCTAAAAAAAAAATACACCCGTGCGAAGCTGGGGCGTGGCGCTAGTTATTTATAAATGAAACTGGATTTCCTATGTTATTCTGCAGACGAGTCCCCAGATATGAAGTGGATTATATTTGATGGTCCCGTGGACGCGATATGGATAGAGAACCTTAATTCTGTGATGGATGACAACAAACTGCTGACTCTGGTTAACAGTGAGAGAATATCTATGCCTTCACAGGTAAGTATGTCTTATGTTTATTTATTTATTGAGGACCTCCAGCAAAAGATCTTTACAACAATAAACACAATTAGGTCTTAGTCGCGGTAAACTCTGCTTGCGCGATGCATGACGCGGACGATGATTTTGCGTGACGTCGCAAAATCCATCGTCCGCGTCATGAATGTGGCGATGTAGATGTCGCTGATTGATATTTCATGAAACAGCCGTTCAATAGGATTATATGCACTTAAGGGTTGTATGCGCGGGCTTCCTCCCTAAGTCAAATACAGTTTCTTACATTTAGGCGTTTACGTCTGTTTAGTACAGAACCAATTTTAAAGATGTTCTTTTTTAACGAAAACAAAAAAGAATAGTTTGTATTTATTAAAAATACGCGTGACTTATCTTTAGATGTAATTTAAGATATAGATACAAGTATCTTAAAAATATGAAATGTCAATTCTTCCGTGTAGGTAACCCTGCTGATCGAGACCCTGGACTTAGCAGTAGCATCGCCAGCCACGGTATCACGCAACGGAATGGTGTACAACGATTACAAGGACTGGGGCTGGTGGCCCTTCGTCAACTCCTGGCTGGATACCCTCGAGAATCAAGATTACAAAGAGGCTGTAAGTGAGGCTTTTTTTTTTGTGGAGCGGAAGGGAGTGTCGGACTCTTACTGACTAAAACCGACCCGTGTTCCTTCCTTAGCCCTTTATGTTCCGGGGCAGCGGTAACCCTTTCGGACGATCCAGGCTTAGTTTTGATTAATTTTTTTGTGATATTTAAATACATTTCAAGCGGGACTAGTCGGACGGTACCTATATACAATGTGAATCAGTATTATTTTGTATAGCATAATCAGCCTATAATGTCCCCACTTTTGGGACACAGGCCTCCACCATACGGGGGCCCAGTGCCGGTTGATAGATGTCACATGTCTTCGAATTTTTGGTTCTAAGACTATGTCTATGTTTTCCTTCACCATTTTGAGAGCAGTAATGAAGAAATTATTTACACAAAGTTGGGCCCTTAAATTCCTGTGACAGTATGTACTTAGACGAAGACAATTTCGAATACGTTCAAAAACACGACGAATTGTCTGGTCACCATGTGTAAGGACATTTCGTTTTTTATTTTTTGATTCGAATTTAGAGAATCGTTATATAAAGAATTGATACTGAAAAATTACGATTCGTTGCAATAATGTGATCGTTTAGTAGTTTTTATCATAATCAGCCTATGATATTCCCAATGCAGGAACTTATACACCACACGGGCCCACTGCGGGTTGGTAGATGTCATCTCGTCTTCGAAACTTTGGCCTTTTTGGCTTTTGGGGATTTAGGGATTTATTGGTGTCTTTGGGTAATAGCCGCACAGGTCCATCGATCGGGTTAAGCTACGTTTGCCGCGGTTGGTCTTTGGATGGGTCACCATCTTTACATACCGAGACCCCTCCGTGCCTCGGAAAGCAAGTTAAGCCATTGGACCCGGCTGTCATTCGTGGATCTTTGACAGTCGTTACGGGTATTCAGATGCCCGAAAATCTGAGAACCAGTCTTAGCAAGGGGTATCGTTCGTATTGCCCAGTAACTGGGTTGTGGAGGTTAGATATTCAGTCGCTCCATGTAAAATACTGGTTTTCGCCGTCGGTTGAGACTGGTCATCTCTTAACTGCCAAGGCTTATTTTTAATCTTATATTTTGAGTTGTTTCTTCATTTGTGTGTGTTTTTTTTACATTGTTCTCACATATAGAAGCATCAAGAATAATGTACCCAGGATTTTGTAATATCTTGATTTAAAAGAGTGTCCATGAAGTTTCTTGCCCGGTCTTCTCCATAGAGATCTACGTTTTGGAATGGGCAACTAGCTTCAACTTTCTGACTAACTGACCGACTATTTAATTTTGACAATTCAAAAGTGCCTGTAGGTACATGGTTTAATTGAAATAAATGCTTTGATTTGATTCAGCTGCATCCGGTTAGACTGGAAGCTGACCCCAACATAGTTGGGAAAAGGCTAGGCAGATGGGTGTCTTGGGTATTAAAATCAAGTGACTTAGCATGTCGCTTACGTCAGCTACATGCTCGAGCCTGCGCGAATCACACACACGGTACGTAAGTCAATGGTCCCAGTGGACTCGCACACATGTTGACATCGTTGTTTACACGATGCATGTAACCTGCGCAAGTGCCTAAAAATACTCATGTTGTTACTAGCACCGTGAAGAAGCGCTGTTAAAAACTGGTCAAGTGCTTGCACATGAAGGATTCGTACCATCATCATCTGCCTAGCCTTTTCCCAACTATGTTGGGGTCGGCTTCCAGTCTAACCGGATGCAGCTGAATACCAGTATTTTGCATGGAGCGAATGCCTATCTGACCTCCACAACCCAGTTACTGGGTAATACGATAACCCCTTGGTAAGACTGGTTATGAGACTTTCGGGTTTCTGACTACCCGTAACGACTGTCAAAGATCCACGAATGACAGCCGGGACCAACGGCTTAACGTGTTTTCCGAGGCACGGAGAGGTCTTGGTATGTAAAGATGGTCATCCATCCACGGACCAACCGCGGCAAGCGTAGCTTAACCTGATCGATCGACCCGTGCGGCTGATATTACTTAGCCACAAGCCCCTCATGAAGGATTCGTATCACAAGGCAAAAATGCCGAAAAAACATGTTTCTCGTATGCAGACCCTTTTTGATTTTTAACTTTATTGTATTTTTATTATTAGCTGTTTTAGCGGCAATAGAAATATACACTGTCTTGTCTACCTATTACGGTTCATGAGATACAGCCCGCTGACTGTCAGACGGACGGACGGACGGACGGACAGCGGAGGCTTAGTAATAGTGTCCCGTTGGCAACTTTTGACTAAGAACCCTAAAAACAAATGGTTGATGTTGGATCTATGTATGAACATGCACAGATTTTTATTTTAAGTATTTAGCTTTGCCTTTACCACTATTGATGACAAGTGATTGTGTCGACAGCTACGCCGCTACTTCCTATCAATCCTGACACCTGTCCTGGAGCTAAAGCGTCTGCACCTCCAAGAAGGCATGAGTGTGCGCGGCCAGGAGCTGACGGGCGTGAAGTGCATGTGTCGGCTGCTGGGCATCTCGCCCGAGCCTCCGCCTACGCTGCCCGACGCGCAGGCCGATATGGAGAACTTCGCTAAGATGAGATTCCTTTTTGCGTACGTTACTTATAAAGAATTGATGACAACAACAATTTTTATGTTTTTTTTGTCTCCTTTACTCTTTCACACGCTGTCTACATCAGGGTTGTTGCCAACATCAGCATCAGCATCCGCGGATCTTCAGCATCATTTTCAACATCAGCATCAGCATCCGCATTGATCGATGCTGATTATTAATGCCGAAGTTCGAGTCGTGACATGACCGCAGAAGGGACGGGGCTTATTGCACGTCACGAAAATACCTAGACTATGTAGTGGTACTAAATATTATGTTCTACCACTAGGTACTTAATTACTAACTAATTTTTACTAAACTATAAGTTACTTAGTTTGATTCTATTTTTTTATTAAAAGTCACAAAATTATTGAATCAACCTTTTATTTCAATACCAAGGAAAACTGTGCAACTTTTAGGTATCAATTCATAATGGTCACTGCTTTTTTAAGAAAAGCAGCATCCGATGATGTGAAAAAAAAAACAGTGGCACTCCGGGAGTGACGACAGAAGTGAAAACAAAACACAAGTAGAATACTTTGCCATCATTCACTGACATATCGGATATACATACATTAAAACCGAGTACATCTCGAGGACAGCCGAACACATCCGAAGGGGTGTCGGTTATACATTTTCGCCGCGCCGTAGAAAGAGAGGGGGATACTCCTACGCCGCGCCGGCTGTCTACTCTCCATCCGTCTTACGAATTTTCGATCAGGGTCACGTGTCCTAACGCGAGTTTAACATTTTTTACCCATTACAAAAAAAGTGTACAACGCCGCTAAAGAAGTTTTCACTTCAAAAATATGCATCAGCAACAACCCTGGTCTACATCTCTATCTATTGTCCTATCGCAGGTACCTATGCTGGAAGAGATTTCTTTTGAAATAAGCATCACCTTTGTACCTATTGTTTTTTTTTTGTCTGTTTATATACACTTGCGTGCAAAAAAATTGGCCCACCCCATGCTCTCCATTTGAGACACGATATCTCAAAAATCGTAATGAATATAATTTATTATTTTATACTGTGTGAAGGTAGGTAAGGTACAGTTTATTTGAACATACGCTATATTTTGTTCAAAGAAATATCCTTGACAAGATCGACTTGATTCTTCAGATGTCCTCATTACTCACTTTTGCTCGGAAAAAGTGTGTGACTTTTTTGTCAGTGAAATTGACAAATGTAAAATTTTGTGTATTTCTGTTTGTTTAATCAAAATTGAACTTGACTTTTTTAACGGACTTAAAAAAAATGGAGCTTCTTTATTCAACCCCCATATTTATAAGTTCGAGATTTTCTCAAAAACTAATGAATCTGTTTTGATAATTCTTTCACTAACGTAATCTACATACTTTTAGGAAGATTTTAATATACAATATATTAGGTTATTGTTAGTAAAACTTGTTGAATTATATTGTTTCAAATCGAAGAGCATGGGGTGGGTCGATTTTTTTGCACGCAAGTGTATAAGGTGCTATAAAAATATCTGCCACGGCTTCAATGGGAGACAGTATTTTGTATATAGACTACAGTAGTGAAGAAATTTTGTATCCCGGAATAGTTAAATCAATTTGAGAATATAAAGTAAATTAATAAATATTTACTCTATTCTGCATAACGTGGTTCACAAACTACGCGCGATGTGTCGCTTCGTCACATTTTGCGAAATGAAATGACAATGTGGCAACAGCTAATTACTATGGGACGGTTTCATGTAACTAAATCAATTCAAATTTATACGCTCATATTTTTGTATGAAAAAATTTATGACATAAGATCAATAATGTATCTTTACTATTGTAATCTATATATTATACAGAATACTGTCTTCCATTGCAACCGTGGCAGATATTTTTATAGCACCTTATATGTGTGTACATAAATGGTAAAATAAATATATAAACAACATGCTTAGATGGTTTGGTCATGTTGAGAGGATGAATGAAAGGCTACTAAGGGTCAGCGCAGACATAGAGGAATAATCCCCGCGCGGTCTCGGACATTTTCTTTACGGATCGCGTATGTTCGAGCTTGCGAGGACACGTCTTCGAGGCCGCGCGAGCATTTTTTGTCAGGTTCAAGCATTTATGCACTTTATTGTAATAATTTTAAAGTTTATTTTCAAGTGCGTTAATAAAATCCTCTCCGCTGCGCTCCGTTCTGTCTGCGCTGACCCTAACTAAAGGCATTTACAGGGCAGATGTGAGTGGACACGCCTGGGGCGTCTCAGGAGGACATATTATAGTGCCGTTATTGGTTATGCTCTTCAGAACGGTCAGGTGCATAGTACTCGCAACTGGCCTGCGTGTATGACCAGAGAACGTTACCTTTCGAAACAAGTTCGAGAAATTTGCGCAACATTATTGCCCGCAACATCAACAGTTTTGCATTGCTTTGGTCCCCAGTAAATACGGCCCCCAACACGAACACATGTTGCCAAAACAATGTTGTGCAACGTTTCCCAGTTATTACTGATTTAAATTTTCGTCACACAGCATGATCTGGTCAGTCTGTGCTACCCTAGAAGATGAGCCTCGTCGAAAGCTGGACAACTGGGTCCGAGAGCACGAGGGCGTCTTCCCGCTCAAGGACACTGTCTATGACTACTATGTGGATGAGAGGCTCCAGGTCTTCAAACCGTGGGAGGAGAAGCTGCCTGACAACTGGAGATTTAACCCCAAGTCAGTATTAGATTTAAGCTTGTAGAATTCATCTTGTGAAGGCTTCTTTAGATTTTAGCAATAACCTAAAGTAACATTTTGAAGGACCGACATAACAGTGAGTTTTAATTTTGATGATAAAGAATATCGACAAAGAATTTGGCCAGGAAACAGTCAAAAGTTTTCATTGACGTAATCGGTAAAAGAAAAACTATTACATGCTGGTCCAGAGCAAGGTAAGTATTTTTCCGAGTAGATTTTGTGAAAGCTTTTTTGATTTTAACAAAAAAAAAAAAATAACTTAGGGCCCGATCACAAGCGCCACGACTACACCATAACGACACCACGTCGACGGGAGCTAATTTGTATGAAAATTAATAATCTATTCACACAGACCACATTTGGTCGCACTTGACAAAACATTGTGATGTCTTTATTATATCATCATCATTCTCCTGCCCATAACCCAATTTATTTGGGGTCGACGCAACATGTCTTTTTCTTCAATACCTACTTCTCTATTAGTCGCCATTTCTGTAGTCACCCATTTCTAGCAATATCATCTTTGACATCCATCCATCTTTTTTTTATCTTTCCTACTGTTATAGCCGTCAACATTCATACCCAAAACTTCCCTCACGACATTTTCCTCATACCTCCGTATCACATGACATTTCCTTATTTTATGTTAGTTTAATTTTTATGTGTCTACATATAAATCTTTCGGAATAAATTCTCTAAATAATTATTATTTAGAGAATTTATATTATTATTATTTTATGTTAGTTTAATTTTTATGTGTCTACATATAAATCTAAAGATTTATATGTAGACACATAAATTTTGATTCTGTTTTCATAATTATTATGAAAACAGAATCAAAATCTGTTGCGTCGTTTGGTAGAACAAGCAGTCGCACAATCCGACACGAAAAGCAACTGATAATAAGTACGAGTATGTATAGAAATAAATAATCTACGAGTTCTTTTACCTTTTCAGCTCCGGTTTCCACATGATCCTGGTGCCGACGATGGAATTCCTCCGCGTGCAGGTCATCGCACTAGACATGCTGAAGGCAGGCTACGGCGTCCTGATAGGAGGACCCACGGGCACCGGCAAGACTTTCCTCATACAAGGCACCCTGGTCAGCTTGGATCCTGACAAGTAAGTGATATACAAAGTGTCAAAAAATTAACCTTACAAACTTTAAGAGGTGCTTTAGACCATCGAACTGAACAACTTTAACTATGGGACCCACTCTGAAATCACGAAAAAAAATCTGCTGTTTCATACAAAGGTTCAATACCTACTTGACCACAAATTGTTGTCAGTTAAAAAAAAAATCTGCTTTTTCATACATTGTGGTCCACAATGTATGAAAAAGCAGATTTTTTTTTCATGATTTCAGAGTTGGTCCCATAGTGAAAGTTGTTCAGTTCGATGGTCTAAAGCACCTCTTAAAGTTTGTAAGGTTAATTTTTTAACACCTTATTTATATACAGGGTTATTTTCCAAAGACCAGCCAAATTTAAGGGTCAACCATCAAACTGAACAACTTTCTCCATGGGACCAATATCGTAATTGCGAATAAAAATTCAGCCGTCTCATACGTTTAAGTCGAGTAGGTATTGAAGTTTTCTATGGGATAGTTGATAAATCTAAAAAGTGAAAAATAAAAACTTTTTTACAAAAAAAAAACAACCGATTTCAAAAAAAAACTACAAAGTGATAAATAACTTAAATTTCGGAAGTCTGTGTCAAAAACGAAAAAGCGGAACCAACGACACCGACTTCCAAAGTTTTAGTTATTTATCACTTTGTAGTTTTTTTTTTAAGTCGGCTGTTTTTTTCTAAAAAAGTTTTTCTGTCTATAGTTATGTTGTGTTTTGTTGTAATTATTTTATTTTAATATGTTGATTATTCTTTTTTAAAATAATTACCAATTATGTGAAAAAGTGTACAATTTTAAGGTAGATTTGTGAGAAACAAATTATTTATTATTAAGATCTCATGTAAAATGTACCAAAAATCACACCAAAATATGAATTTGATCAAGTTCAAGAATATCATGATCAAATGTAGATGTGTTGATCATATTTTCAAACGCCATACCAATGGCAACAACTAGGTCTCTACTTTAGCGTTCAAAGATTCAGCATTGTCATACAACGTGGCAATGCTGCCAGCGTTTTGGGCACTTTTCCTGGTGACAGCGATGCGGACGATTTTTTTGATGGCCTTTAATGATTTCCCCTCCTTTTTATGTGTTCCAAGTAGATTTTTGAGTAACCATTTGTAATTAAAAAGTCCTTAGTTTTTTTTATTGCAAGGGGATTTGAACTTTATCGTGTATGACATTGAGTTTATTTTTCAAAACTTGATACTTATCTCAGATTCTGAATTCAAATTGATACAGCCGGCATGTAACTTGGCAAGGTTTTGGCGAAGTGGGAGTAAATTAGCGCATGTACACTTAATGCAACAAAAAATGGTCCCTTTTATTGCTTGTTGATTCTACGGTTATTGCCATAATTTATTTTTAAATATGTCTGCTTAGAAGAAAATTAAAGAAAGGAAAAACGCACCTAACGACTCTTGCCAAGTAACGTGAAGACTGTATTTGAATTCAGAATCTGAGTTAGGTAGTACTTCGACGCCTAAACGTTTTTGCTGTTGTATATAAGTATTCTCTATATTTTATCCATTGTATGACAGGTACAGTACCCAGGTCATCAACATGTCAGCGCAGACAACAGCGGCTAACGTGCAGGACATCATCGAGGCCCGCCTCGAGAAGAGGACGAAAGGAAACTATGTGCCTGCTGGAGGTAAGAACCTCAAGATCTATTTCCGTGAATTCCGTAAAAGCATTCAAAATCTAATCGCAATCTACCTCAGCGACAATCAATGTTTCTGACGATCCATTCTTGACCTAGCAAAAGCTTTTGATACCGTATCTGTTCCTATCATATTGAACAAGCTCGAGAAAATAGGTATTCGAGGTTAAGCTTAAGCTTTTTGCACACTATCTAGATAACCGTTGTCAATGTGTGAAAATGTATAATTTTATCAGCTCTGAACTAAAAAATACTTCTTTTGGGGTCCCGAAAGGAAGTATATTAAGACCAAACTTATTTCTTATTTATATAAATGATCTCTGCAGTCTCAAACTAAATTCGGGTAAAATTATATCGTATGCTGATGATACCGCATTCCTGTTCTCCGCAAATACATTACATGAAGTTTGATTATGTGCACAGCAAGGTTTCAATATAGTTAATAGATGGTTACAATATAACTTATTGACATTAAATGCTGACAAAACTAAATTCATACGCTTTTCTTTACGCAACTCAAAGCCATCTATAATTATTCCAGATATTCATGCACATATTTGCAACACAGTTGCAAATTCAAAATGTAATTGCCCAATTATCCTTAATACGAAAAGTATAAAATATCTTGGAGTAATGATTGATGCTACTTTTACATTTAAAAATCACATAGACCTATTATGCAGTAGAGTCCGTAAATTCATGTTCATTTACAAGAAAATTCGTCCTTTTGCCGAGCCTAAGGTGATAAAACAGGTATACTATGCTTTGTGTCAATCATTCGATAACTACATATCGTAATAGCTGTTATAGCTGCTCCTCCCCATGGGGTGGAGCAGCTATAACAGTTTTGCTACCGCTGGAGCGCGCTCAAAGAGCTGTATTGAAAGTATCCACATTCCGGCCTATCCTGTTCCCGACCCAACTTTTATATAAATCTTGCAATGTTCTGACAGTGCGGCAGTTCTTTATTATGAATGCTTTATTAAATCAGGTGGCCTACCAAGATCTAATTAAAAACGATTCAAAAACAAGACATTTCAGTTTAGGTTCCTAAACTGCATCGCTTGAGCTGCTCTATGGACGTCATGGTACCAAACAAGTATGAATGAAACCAAAACTTGCGACTCAGTTTGGGACAATTGCTGTCAGCAGATGGCACGGCCTAAACTGAATCGTTAAACTGACGTCATGGTACGAATTAGAAGAACAGTTCTGTTTAGGTCCTAAAATGGATCGCGTTAAGAGCTTGTGGTAGGCCTGCAGCACTCTAAATTGTCGTACAATAGAGTTGTCAATGATAAAAGACGAAAAGACATCTGTGTGGATAATTATAGATTAATGAATTCGTTTATGTATAGTTTTTTTTTATATTCCTAGGCCCATTTCTGTATAATAAAGTAAACGCAATTCTGTCTATGTGTGCATTAAAAACGGTATATTGCAAAAATATTATTACAATTTGGTTACAAAGTTTGTCTTATGATGACACAGAAAATTTACTGGTTGTTTTAAGTTAAATATTATTTTTATTTCTGTATTGTCCTATCATTATTAGTCTGTTAAGTTACTCACTATTACTACTATATTAATGTAATAAGCTAATTTGCACTTAAGATACCTGAGATACAGGTTTATCCTAGTTCAGGTCGATTCCATTATACCTACCACTTTTGTGTAAGGCTTAATATTGTAAATATGCATTATTTAATAAAAAAAAAAAAAAAAAAACGTCAAAATCTTGTCAAAAATGTAGGAAAATTAGAGGTATTTTTGTCAGATTGAGAAAAAATAAAAAAAGAAAGAGAAAAATTACGAGAATTGAATTGATTATCAGAGGGGCAATTCTCGTAATTTTAAGAACATTTGATAGCTAGCTGATGGTTATTGTTGGTTTTAGGCCTAAAGCTTATCTAGATTTCATCCACCATCTGGCTTTTATGATCGATGTTTAGTGTGAGGGAAGGGGGCAGAGTTACATGAAAATATAAATGAGGCAGATTAAGTCATATTGTCCTTTTAGATTTGTTATTAATGGTTAGGTATGAGCCCTTTAAACTATCCGCTTTTTGCACATTTGGGAAAAGGCTAAGCAGATTGATTGACTATTGCGGCATTAAACAAGCCAGCCCTTATTTTCATATTTACGCTGCGCCCCGTGGTTTCAGTTTCAACCGCATTAATAGAATATTAGGATAAAAAGTATCATGTCCTAATCCAGGTCATGGTCTACCCATGTGCCAAATTTCATCCAAATCCGTTTAGCCGTTTTAGTGTGAAAATCTTTTCTCTTTATAATATTACTTTAGATTTAGAATGAGTTTGACGTGTGCTTTCCAGGCAAGAAAATGATAGCATTTATGGACGACATAAACATGCCAGTGCGCGACTACTACGGATCCCAGCCGCCATTGGAGCTGATGAGACTGTGGCACGACTATGGATACTGGTTCGATAGGGCGAAGCAGTGGCGCAAAAATGTCAAGGTACTTTCTGATTGTCTTTTGGGACGGGACGCTCGTTAGCTCTTCGTGAATATTTTGCACTAAGTATGTGAAAAGAGTTCCTGGAAGGATTTGGGGGAGGCCTTTGCCCAGCAGTGGGACAGTACAGGCTAACAAAAAAATAATAATTCTGGTAGTGTTATCTTAAAGCGTATGATGTAGTGGTGTCGTGCGGCCAGTCGTTGTTGAGTGGTGAGTGTAGTGTGTGTTGTGTGCACACAGAACATGGTGCTGTGCGGCGTGCGGCCATTCATTGTTGAGTGGTGAGTGTAGTGTGTGTTGTGTGCACACAGAACATGGTGCTGTGCGGCGTGCGGCCAGTCGTTGTTGAGTGGTGAGTGTAGTGTGTGTTGTGTGCACACAGAACATGGTGCAGTGCGGCGTGCGGCCAGTCGTTGTTGAGTGGTGAGTGTAGTGTGTGTTGTGTGCACACAGAACATGGTGCTGTGCGGCGTGCGGCCAGTCGTTGTTGAGTGGTGAGTGTAGTGTGTGTTGTGTGTACACAGAACATGGTGCTGTGCGGCGTGCGGCCATTCATTGTTGAGTGGTGAGTGTAGTGTGTGTTGTGTGCACACAGAACATAGTGCTGTGCGGCGTGCGGCCAGTCGTTGTTGAGTGGTGAGTGTAGTGTGTGTTGTGTGCACACAGAACATGGTGCTGTGCGGCGTGCGGCCATTCATTGTTGAGTGGTGAGTGTAGTGTGTGTTGTGTGCACACAGAACATGGTGCTGTGCGGCGTGCGGCCAGTCGTTGTTGAGTGGTGAGTGTAGTGTGTGTTGTGTGCACACAGAACATGGTGCTGTGCGGCGTGCGGCCAGTCGTTGTTGAGTGGTGAGTGTAGTGTGTGTTGTGTGCACACAGAACATGGTGCTGTGCGGCGTGTGGCCAGTCGTTGTTGAGTGGTGAGTGTAGTGTGTGTTGTGTGCACACAGAACATGGTGCTGTGCGGCGTGCGGCCAGTCGTTGTTGAGTGGTGAGTGTAGTGTGTGTTGTGTGCACACAGAACATGGTGCTGTGCGGCGTGCGGCCAGTCGTTGTTGAGTGGTGAGTGTAGTGTGTGTTGTGTGCACACAGAACATGGTGCTGTGCGGCGTGCGGCCAGTCGTTGTTGAGTGGTGAGTGTAGTGTGTGTTGTGTGCACACAGAACATGGTGCTGTGCGGCGTGCGGCCAGTCGTTGTTGAGTGGTGAGTGTAGTGTGTGTTGTGTGCACACAGAACATGGTGCTGTGCGGCGTGCGGCCAGTCGTTGTTGAGTGGTGAGTGTAGTGTGTGTTGTGTGCACACAGAACATGGTGCTGTGCGGCGTGCGGCCAGTCGTTGTTGAGTGGTGAGTGTAGTGTGTGTTGTGTGCACACAGAACATGGTGCTGTGCGGCGTGCGGCCAGTCGTTGTTGAGTGGTGAGTGTAGTGTGTGTTGTGTGCACACAGAACATGGTGCTGTGCGGCGTGCGGCCAGTCGTTGTTGAGTGGTGAGTGTAGTGTGTGTTGTGTGCACACAGAACATGGTGCTGTGCGGCGTGCGGCCAGTCGTTGTTGAGTGGTGAGTGTAGTGTGTGTTGTGTGCACACAGAACATGGTGCTGTGCGGCGTGCGGCCAGTCGTTGTTGAGTGGTGAGTGTAGTGTGTGTTGTGTGCACACAGAACATGGTGCTGTGCGGCGTGCGGCCAGTCGTTGTTGAGTGGTGAGTGTAGTGTGTGTTGTGTGCACACAGAACATGGTGCTGTGCGGCGCGGCGGGCCCGCCGGGGGGCGCGCGCTCGCCGCTGCCGGCGCGGCTGCTGTCGTGCTTCCACTCGTTCTACCTGCCGACGCCGACGCAGCAGCAGCTCGTCAAGATCTTCGGCACCATGCTGGGGCAGCATCTGTCGGACTTCGACGAGGAGACCAAGTCTGTTGGTGAGCGAATTTAATCAAATTGTTCGATACAGGGTGAGACTGCCGAGATGACTAATGGAGAAGTATGGAAGAAAAAGACGTGTTGCGCCGACAACAAATAAATCGGGATAAGAGCGCAAGAATGATGATGATGACATTTTCGTATAGAGGGGGTAAGGGACTCTCGTCTGTCACGCGTGAAGTGTTCGTATACAGGGGGTCTCGTCTCTTACACGTGAAGTGTTCGTATACAGAGGCTAAGGGACTCTTGTCTGTCACTTGTAAAGTCGTGACACTACGTGACACTTGTGACATCTTCGTGTCCGTACGGTGTTAATTTACACCATGGCAGGCTAGCATATGCAGAACGAAAAGTTGATAAAACATAAAATTAACTTAAATCCAGGCAAAACCGTGCTGACAGCAACGATAGACATGTTCAACAACATCGTGGCTAAGCTCCTGCCCACCCCCAGCAAGATGCACTATCTCTTCAACTTAAGGGACATCTCCAAGATATTCCAGGTATGTAAGGTTACTGCGGTGAGAGCAGTGGTGGCCCAGTGGTAACGACCCCGACTTACCAGTTGTAAGTAGGTCGTGGATTCGTACCCAGGCAGGCGCTTTACTTTGTGTAAATTATTTCATCACCACTGCTCTCAAAACGGTGAAGGAAAACATCGTGAGGAAACCGGCATGTCCTAGAACCAAAAATTCGGAGACATATTACATCTACCAACCTGCACTGGGCCCGCGTGGCGGATGAGAGGAGGCCTGTGTCCCAGCAGTGGGAACATTATAGGCTGATTATGTGTAAGGTAGATAACACTAGATTTGAGGTAAAAACAAGTATAAAGTTAAGTTGTTGGTCAAAACTAAAATCAAAAAGTCATTTATTCAAATTAGTCTGAGAATCAGCACTTTTCGAACGTCAAAATTACAGAAGACAGTCCCACAAAACGCCCGCAGTGGTCAGTTTCTAGATGTCACCATCATACCTCTTAACATCTAGCATAATTATTAAGCATAATCAGCCTATAACGTTCCCACTGCTGGGACACAGAACCCCTCTCTGTGAGAGAGAGTGGGCTGTTATCCACCACACGGGGCCAGTGCGGGTTGTTAGATGCCACATGTCTTCGAAGTTTTGGTTCTAGGACATGCCGGTTTCCTCACGATGTTTTCTTTATCGTTTTGAGAGCTTTTATAATAGCTTAAGTAAGATAAGATAAGATTCATTTATTTGCAAAAACATGTGTAGATAATATACATGGTATGATGTTTATTATAGGTGTTGTGTAAAACTACTACTATTATTGGTGTGTGTGTAAAACTTCAATATATCGCTCATTTGGAGAAACATCGACGTAGCTGCTATTTTTTTTTACGTCTTTGCTTTCCTAACGTACAGACGCCAGCACATCAACCTACTACAATCTGTCAAATTTCTTTAATAGATTTTCAACTTTGTTACTAAAGCATAAAGTTCAAAGTTGATTGGGAGAATTTGACAGTTTCGGGTAGGTTTTTTTTTCTATACTCCATAGGTTTAGGTAGTTAAATAAAGGTACTAAACAAAAAAACCACGTGACTTAGTTAACCAACTAAACGTAATACCAGTCTATTCAGTTTTCATGCTACGTCACAGTTGTAATCTTCAATTTAGCAACTCATTAGCGGGGATCAAGAGATAAACTACCTACCTATGAAGTACAAGTCCTTTTGCTTTGGCATATTTAACTCATTTTTGGGAAAAAATACCTACATTTACGTCGATGTTTCTCCAAATGAGCGAAATAATAAAAAGTATTTTCCGCCTAGGGTTTGCTGCGTTGCAACAAAGACTACACTAACACGAAGCCTCGGTTCCTACGGTTGTGGATACACGAGTGCTTCCGAGTCTTCAGCGACCGATTGACTGAAGAAAAGTGAGTTATATCAATGCTTTAGCTTAAAACCATTCAGTCTTATTACAAAACGAGTTCTAACTTTAGACATAGCGTAAACTTTCAAAGCATTTATTTCAAATAGGCACATAAAAGGCACTTTTGAACGTCGAAAATTACAATAAAATAGAATTGGTTCTAGTCGCCCCTTCCAAAAGGTAGTTTTCGTATGGAGAAGAATGGGCAAGAAACTCCACCGTTACTCTTTTGAAATGTTTTACAATATTTTGCATACATTAATTATATAACAGTATCATGTGTGTCTTTCGAGCCAGTTACTGTTTTTTGAACTTTATTCTGATAATAGTAAAGTCCTTAATGCAAAATTGACAACTTAGACTCGGGTTTAATGTCGGTTTTTGTAATTCAAACTCAAACTCAAACTCAAAGCATTTATTTCAATTAAACCATTTACAGGCACTTTTGAATTGTCAAGAAGTCGGTCAGTCAAAAATAAAATGAAGCTAGTTGCCCATTCCAAAGCGTAGGTACCTATGGAGAAGAACGGGCAAGAAACTCCATGGACACTCTTTTAAATTATATTTTTACAAAAATATTAGTTACATCATTAATGTTGAATTTATAATAATATGTGAGAACAATGTAAAAAAAGACGTATGCGTTAAAAGCGTCCAGAGTACAGCAAATATTAAATAATAAAAAAAACAACAATCCAAAAATAAAATAATTAAAAATAAAAATAAGCCGAGGCAGCCGAGTGATGACCAGCCCCAACTGACGGCGCCCGTTCACGAACATGACGCATAGATCAGCACCATTCAGCTCAACCATTTTGAAGGGAGCTAAATGATCCAACACACACGCCACCGTCAGCGAGACATTTGTGTGAGCATGACATACTATCAGCTGCCAGGGCACATTCAAGTCAATGAAAGACATATTACCCGGTAAATGGTAGCTCTACAGTACATAGAACTCACATCTGTGCTATGCAATTATACAATACAAAGGAAATTGAGTTTATACAATGCAAAGATAGTCTTACAATCTTCAGCAGCTCCAACAGTATTTTCAAGTGTTAATCGATTAGTTGTGGTTGTGGAGCAGGACCAGCAATGAGCCAGGCATTTTTATCAGCGATGTAATCCCCTAACTTATAATATGCCTATCTGCATAGTGTGCGTTTTATACAAGACTTGAATTTTGTTTCATTCAGTTGAAGAATGTGGGGAGGTATCTTATTATAACATTTTAAACAGTACCCCATAAAAGATGAGTCTACTTTAGCCAGTCTGAAACCTGGTTGAACCAATAGGTCCCTATTTCTAGTACTATAATTATGTCTTTCTCCTCTTTTACTAAAAAGATGTAAATTTTTCCTTACATACATGATGTTTTCGTAGATATATTGACAAGGTACCGTCATGATGTTAATTTCCTTAAACAGTTCCCTTAGAGAATCGCGCCCGCGGAGATTATATATGGCTCTGATGGCTCTTTTCTGCAGAATAAAAATAGAATCGATGTCTGCAGCCTGTCCCCAAAGTAAAATACCGTATGACATGATACTATGAAAATAACTAAAATAGACTAGTCTCGCAGTATCTACATCAGTTAATTGACGGATTTTTCTGACAGCATAAGCTGCTGAACTTAGACGTCCTGCAAGAGATGTTAAATGAGGACCCCATTGTAGCCTTGAATCGAGCGTGATCCCCAGGAAAACAGTTTTATCGACGAATTCTAGTTTCTCTTGATTCAATATTATCTCACAATTACTACCCTTGACATTTGGTAAAGAAAATCTTATGCACTTAGTTTTTTTTTCATTTAATACTAAATTATTAGCAGTGAACCAATTTTGGACCTGCAGTAGGGCGTTATTTACGTCGTCAAAATTTGTAGCACGTCTATTTACCTTAAAAATTAAGGAAGTGTCATCAGCAAATAACACCATTTGTGGTTGATTTTTTAATAAATGCAGTAGATCATTAATATACACTAAAAAGAGGAAAGGACCCAATATCGAGCCTTGTGGCACACCCATTTTTACTGTTAAACCATGTGAATTGACACCATTTATTTGAACTTGCTGTTGTCTATCATTTAAATAAGAACTAACTAAACTGAGCGCAAGTTTTCCAAGTCCGTAATGCTCGAGTTTCAAAAGCAAGGTTTCATGATCGACGCAATCAAATGCCTTGGAGAGGTCACAAAAGATTCCTATGGCGTCTTGGGCCTCTTCCCACGCGTTAAAAATGTGTTTTAACAAAGTTACACCGGCGTCGGTCGTACAACGTCCTTTGGTGAAACCATACTGTTGATCGTGTAGGATTTTATTCGTGTTAAAATGATTGAGTATTTGATTAAGCATTATCTTTTCAAACACCTTGCTGAAAACCGGCAACACGGATACGGGTCTATAATTATTGGTGTCCTTACTGTCCCCGGATTTGTAAAGAGGTATTACCTTACTGTATTTCATTAAATCGGGGAAGACTCCTTGATCAACACACTAATTAAATACTAAGGCTAAGTAGGGCGCAATAGTCTCAATTATGGACGCACAGACTATAAAAACTTTGTCGGATTATAGTCCGTTCAAAATGGCTCGATGGTTTAAACCTGGGTCTAAATATAAACCTTGTTTTGTAATACGGCCGATTGAATTTTACCGACGACTTTATGAAAGTTACGAGTTGTTGAGTTAGTTGGTAGAGACTATAACCAGCAATGGTTGTTATTGTCTAAAATAAATATCCTAATGGAAATTCCTGAGTAGGACTTGTTCCTGGGTTCCGGGACCAGGGTATCGTTTGGGAGTCTGCCAAGCTTAAAATTGACTGTCGGCCACAACCTAATAACCTACTTTTTTAAATCGACGATTTCTGGTTTTAGAAAATCTGCGGGGTAATTGTGTAACACACTAACAGTAGCAATAGCTTTCATTTTGACAGTTCATCAACATTCATTGCGGTATTTACGTTGCTGAGCAGACAAATTTTTCGAACTTATGAAGCAACTAGCTGCGCCCCGCGGTTTTACCCGCATAAGTGTCGATCCCATGGGAATATCGGGATAAAAAGTAGCCTGTATGTTAATCCAGGGTGTCAGCTACCTCCATACAAAATTTTATTAAAATTGGTCCACCTGTTTGAGCGTGAAGAAGAGGAACAAATATTATAAACACACACTCACAAACTTTCGCCTTTATAATATTAGTGTGCGGAATTAGCAATATCTATCAAAATGATTCAGGTTGAGATTGAATGTGTGTTACACAATTTGGGTGCTTGTTTTCCGCGTATTACCCACCATGGACTATTGCAGCTGTCTGAAAAATAAACAAAGAAAAAAAGAAAAGAATTCCGCCATTTTACCACAGTTAAGTATCGTGATCGTGACCAACACTATATTAAGTAAGGCTGCCTTTCTACCAGAGACTCAAACTCAAAGCATTTATTTCAATTAAACCATGTACAGGCACTTTTGAATGGTCAAAATTAAATAGTCGGTCAGTTAGTCAGAAAGTTGAAGCTAGTTGCCCATTCCAAAACGTAGATCTCTATGGAGAAGAACGGGCAGGAAACTCCATGGAGACATGAGCGAGGATGCGTAGCAAGGGATGTGTGTAAAAATAACCAATACCAACGCTAACTTAGTTCCAGCTATAATAAAAATGAAGCGATGTTATTGGTTGGTTTCACACCCTCGCTACGCATCCTCGCTCATCTCTGGAGGAAAGGCAGCCTTAGACTCACTGAATTTCATATCCTGCCAGAGACCGCGACTGGTTCATGAACCACATCGGCGACATGCTGGGCAAGCACTTCGAGCTGACGTTCCACGCGCTGTGTCCCACCAAGAGTGCGCCGCTCTTCGGGCACTTCCTGAACCCGTTCGAGGTGTACGATGATATGAATGATCCTGAGGCGCTGCGCAAGTAAGGGTGCTGCTTTATTGTATGTCTTTCTTTGTGTTTCCGATAATCATGGGAGACATCATCTGCCTAGCCTCTTTTCCCATCTATGTTGGCGTAGGCCGCCAGTCTAAGTGCAGCTGAATACAAATCCATTGAGCGACTGCCTATCTGACTTGCAGAAGCTACCCTTTGGTAAAACTGGTTGTCAGACTTTCGGAGTTCTGACTACCCGTAACAACTGTCCAAATCTACGTATAATTGCCGGGACAGGCGGCTTAACGTGCTTTCCGAGTCATGGTGGGGGGTCTCTGTACGTAACGGATGGTCAGCCATGTACCTACTGACGTCGACAAGCATTGCTGAAGCTTGATCGATCCAGCCGTGGTTTAACTAAGCCTTTAGCCTCTAGTCTTTAACTATTTTGCCCAGATTCATGTCAAACCAGCTAGAAGAGTACAACAGCTGTCCCGGCGTGGTGAAGATGGACCTGGTGCTGTTCAAGGACGCCATAGAGCACGTCTGTCGCATCGTGCGCGTCATCTCACAGCCGCGCGGACACTTGCTGTGTGTTGGGATAGGTCAGTGTTGGGATCCGCGCCGGTAAACAAACAAATTGAAAATGGCCGTGCTAATGCCGTCTCACTTGCACATTCAAGAAACGAATAATGTGTGTGCCATAGTCAAATTTCCATTGCATACAAAAAATGCGACGCGCGATGTTTGATTCAATATGTACGTAAGTTATAGAAGGATTTGTGCGGCGGGGTAATTGCATAACACATTTACGTTATTTACATTTTCATTGCATTATTTACGTTTTTGGGCAAACACATTTTTCGAACATATAAAGCAATGGATTAGCAATATCCTTCAAAATGATTCAGATTGTGATTGATAGTGTGTTATGCAATAAGGGTGCTGCTTGCCCAAATCTGCGCTGTGCTTCGATAAACAGGTTTTTTTGAGCCTGTTTTGTATCCCACTAATGGACATTTTCTTTTTCCTTCCCCTTTCACGGGAAAGGGGAAGGAAAAAGAAAATGACGGCTCATATCTACATCATATTCTATATCAATATGTAGCAAGAGAAGGGGCGCACCAACTACATCAAATGTCATAGTTTTGCTCGCCAGAGGTTTTTTAGACCTGACAGCTAAAAAAAAACCTCTAACTCTAAAGAACTAGCTTCTGCCTGCGACTTCGTCCGCGTGAAGTTTCACCCTTCCCTCATTCACCCTCTTAGGGGTGGAATTACGAAAAACCCTTTGTTAGTGGATACCTACTTTTCACAAAGAACACACCCTTCAAATTTCATGTCTCTATGACCAGCGGTTTAGGCTGTGCGTTGATATATTAGTCAGTCAGGACTTGAATTTTATATACATAACGGATGAACAGCACAAGTGTCTCGTCATTATCAGCCATATTTTAATTACTGGGGGCGTAATGTGGGTAGTGTTGGTTATTGCGCAATAGAAAAATCGGTTTGCAGTTGTTCAAATCAGATTATAATTTTACGAACAGTTTAGTTACACTAGCGAATCACACACTATAGGTACACAACTTAACGATACATGCAGGTGTTAGGAAAATAATACTCGCATAATAACGAACTTGATTTACTCCCAAATATCGCAACGAAACTTAATCATAAAATTGAATGATTACAGTGATTGTCACTGATTAGGTCAAATGACTAATTGTTAAACTTATTCGAGCCAATAGATTTGTGCGTGTGCACCGCATGACGATCACATTCAAGAGTGATCGTCACCACCGCCATGACACTCACAACCCCATTCGGTGTTACCAGCTCTAAATTAAAAATACCTCTAAAGAAATAAATTCTAAACCACAGGGTAAAAGTAATAAATTACAATTTAAAAAGAGTTACAATAAATCGACTAGATCATCACGCGCCGTCATACATATAGATGTTGATTATGTTTCTGAAAAAATGGGTACTATGGAGATGCCTATTTAGTTGCCAAACTTTAAAAAAGATAATTAAAGCTTCTTAAACCACTACTTATTTATCACCAGGTGGTTCTGGCCGCACGTGCCTGACGCGACTCGCGACGTACATCTGCGAGTACATCTCGTTCAGCGTCATCGTCACCAAGACCTACGGCCTGAAAGACTTCAGGGAGGACTTGAAGGTTACCTGTCTTTTCACTGTACTAACGCCCGGGTTCTAGAACGAAATCAGCAAAAAATTTTGCTGACAAATTACCGTTTACGTTTGAACAAACTTGGTTTTTAAAGGTTTAAGTAACTTGAGTAAAATGCTTAACAATATTATCGTTTGCACTTGTTATGATGATTTTAAGAGAAGTGCTTCGCGGTCGCGTCGTTAGCGGAGTGTCGCCCTCTCACCTCGCGCGCCCTAGTGCGGGCCGCGTACAAACAAATGCAGAGTTACTTTCGCGTTTATATTATATGGATTAACTAGCTTCTTCCCGCGACTTCGTCCGCGTGAAATTTCACCCCCCCCATTCACCCCCTTAGGGGATGAATTTTGAAAAATCCTTTCTTAGTGCACCCCTAGACCTCATAAGGAACGTACGTGCCAAATTTGGAATCTCTAGACCCAGCGGTTTGGGCTGTGCGTTGATATGTCAGTCAGTCAGTTCTCCTTTTATATATATAGATTTTTATACTAAAAAACCTTTTTCTCAACTCCCACTATCAGCTTTTATACACGGGCTGTGGCGTGGACCAAAAGCAGACCACGTTCATCTTCTCGGACACGCAGATCGCCGACGAAGCCTTCACTGAGATCATGAACAACCTGCTCAGTAGCGGCGAGGTCACCAACCTGTACAAGCCTGATGAGTTTGAAGATGTAAGTAACTTTACACGTCATAACATCACGCCTCATCTCTAAAACGGTGAAGGAAAAGATCGCGGGAAACCGGCGTATCCAAGGACCAAAATTTTAAATATGTGATAAATCTACCAACCCGCACTGGGCCCGCGTGGTGGATTACGGCCCATTCCTTCTTACAGAAAGGAGGCCTGTGTCCCAAAAGTGGAAATGTTAGAGTTGGAACATAATAACATAATCAGCCTATAATGTTCCCACTGCTGGGACACAGGCCTCCTCTCAGTGAGAGGGAGTGGGCCGTAATCCACCACGCGGGCCTCGTGTGGGTTGGCAGATGTCATACTCGTATGTCTTCTAATTTTTGGTTCTAGGACATGCCGGTTTCCTCACGATGTATTCCTTCACCGTTTTGAGAGCAGTGGTGATGAAATAATTTACACAAAGTAAAGCGCCTGTCTGGATTCGAACCTATGACCTACTAACCTAAAATAGCGAAAATAAAAAATCTGCTGTTCCCTACATTTTGACGAGTTATACGAACAATGTAGGGAACAGCTGATTTTCATTTCGCGATTTCAGGTCTGGTCCCATAGTAAAAGTTGTTCATAATGATGAGTACAATGGCCTTTTAAGAGGTTGCTGGTGTTGTTCCAATAACCCTGTATATATAAGGTCCTATTAAAATAGATGGAAAAACTTTTAGAAATCATTTAGACCACAGTAAAAAAACATATAACAAAAACGCATTAGATACTTACAAGAAAAATAATCAGCTAACAAAAATACACTAATGCGCAATTTATTATTTTAGGTCAAAATAAAATCACTTTAATCAGTGTTTATTTTCGCTTGGATATCTTTTTCCATCTATTTTAATGGGACCCTGTATAAAATTCAAAGTCCTGACTGACTGATATATCAACGCACAGCCTAAACCATTGGTCCTAGAGACATGAAATTTGGAGGGTGTGTTCTTTGTGAAGAGTAGGTATCCACTAGGAAAGGGATTTTCGAAATTTCACCCCTAAGAGGGTGAATGAGGGGAGGGTGAAACTTCACGCAGACGAAGTCGCGGGCAGAAGCTAGTGTTTTACATATCTCGGGACCATGGGGTCCCGGTCCTTTGGAAGGTGAAGGTGTTAGAGGGGCCGAAGCCAACTGGCAGAGGCCCTTTGGGAATTTTATGCGGCGCCAACCGACGATTAACATGTAAGCACTGTGCAAGTGCACAGAAAGACAACAGAAGGGCAATTCTCGTAATTTTAAGAACCTTCACAGTCTGGTCTCAGTCTCAATCAGTCAAAAATACCTCTAGTTTCCCTACATTTTGACATGTTTTTGTTTTTGACATTTATTTGTCGCCGAGATGAGACTGCGCCTAGATTTTGAACGTTTTAAATTACGAGAATTGGCCTTCTGTTTGCAGGATATTAATACTAACTATTAGTGTATAATATATATGTCTTAATCGTGGCCGCAGTGTTGAGCCACATTTACCCACTGTCTTTTAAAGCTTGCTGTAAATTATGCTTCTATATAAACAGATAAAATCAGCTCTGGAGAAGCCGATGAAAGCCGCGAACTTGATGCAGACCAACGAGATTATATACCTGTTCCTAGTGGATCGAGTGAGGAGCAACCTGCACATCGTGCTGTGCTTCAGTCCTATTGGGGAAGACTTCAGGTATTCTATTGAAGTGAAAACTTCTTTAAGCGCGTTAGGCATTTTTTGAGATGAGAAAAAGCCATTGAACTCGCGACACTGTTACTGACACCACGCTACATTCGGATGTGTTCGGCTGTCCTCGGAATGTACTTGGTTTTAATGTATTTCTGATATGTCAGTGAGTGATGGCAAAGTATTCTGTTTTGTTTATATGAAGATTCAAAAAAAAAAAAAACTTTTTTAGGTACAAAAAAAACAACCAGTTTTTTTTGTTGTCGTGCACTAATTTTTTAAATTTATGAAGCAATGAATATTGTTTAAGTATTGGTACTGTGTGCATTACAGTATGTGTGCCAAATAAACGTATTTTCTTTCTGGTTTTTGAGAACTTACTTGCATTTGATACCATAGCAAATTTATTATATAAAATAGGAAATAAAACGAATAAAAAATTGGTTCATTAGTTTTTAAGAAAATCGCGGATATACAAACATACATACATACATACGGGTCGAATACAGAACCTCCTTTTTTGAAGTCGGTTAAAAATACACACGTAATTCACCAATCTTCGAAATAATCTTCAAATACTTTTTGTGTTTAGTGTAAGGCCGCCTCGTAACCGAAAGCGATCGTCGCGCATGTATGTACGCGAACAATCAAGATACGTTTTTACGTCGTAATTCATACGAACGACCGCGTCGATAGCGAACTCGCGCGACGGTAGCCCTCTGTTAGGACACAGGCTAAGAATGTTTGATGTAATGTGTAAATTGTTTACGTGTTTGAATGTTGTTGTTTTTTTTTTTGTCACAGAAACCGCATCCGCCAGTACCCAGCCCTGATCAACGCGACCACGACGAACTGGTTCCTGGAGTGGCCGCGAGAGGCGCTGCTCGAGGTCGCCTACAAGTTCCTCATGGGAGTCGAGCTGCTGGCTTCTATCACTGGGCCCAGGGTAACGTACACTTTATCTATATATACAGGGTGGAATTTTCGAACCGTACATGGAGCAAAAGTACTCTAAATACTGAAGACAGTAAGTTTTACTCAAAGGAAACATTCCTTTATTTTTAAAAAGAAACAAAACTGCATTTAAAGATTTTTGAAAATACGCTTGCCACACCCGGGAATCGAACCGACTAAAATCCGAAAAAATAGTTCGGTTTGATTCCCGGGTGTGGCGAGCGTATTTTCAAAAATCTTTAAATGCAGTTTCGTTTCTTTTAAAAAATTAAGGAATGTATCCTTTGAGTAAAATTTGCTGTCTTCAGTATTTAGAGTACTTTCCCTCCAGGTACGCTTCGAAATTTCCACACTGCATAAAACAAAGTCTTGTTAGTTACACCATTTATAACTCAAGAACGGCTGGACCGATTTTTATGATGTTTAATTGGTTGGATTTGTCTCCGCCCCGAATAGCAGAATAACTATTAAAACATGGGAAAAATTCACGAAAAAAATAATAACGAAGATATTTCATTTCCTCATACATTTAGGCGGCACGAAGGTCGCCGGGTCAGCTAGTAATTGTATAAAACATAGTTTTATTTTGCACGTTATAACTAACTAGCTTCTGCCCGCGGCTTCGCTCGCGTGGATGTCGGAAATTATACCACGGGAACGGGCTACCGAGACCTCTGTCCTTCCCCAGGATACTATCTATCTCCTTGCCAAATTTTATCGAAATACGTTCAGTGGTCTAGGATTTACTAATTAATAAGTTATTTGATAATTTGCCACAAAAAAAATATTACCTAGTAAAACGCAACCGCTCCTTCCCGCCTGATTTTTATAATGTTCGATCGCTCTTAGAGATAAGACCACCCATTGTGTCACCCTTTGCAAAATTTATATATTTATGTATGCAATTTATATGGTGTACATAATAAAGAGAATTCTATTCTATTCGATTTATTTTATCATTCTCGTGCCCTTATCCCAATTTATTTGTGGTCGGAACATGTCTTTTCCTTCCATACTTCTCTATTTGTTGTCATCTCGGTAGTCACCCCCTTTATAACCATCACCCTAATTGCGAAACACTATTAATCACAATCTGAATCATTTTCAAAGATATTGCTAATTGCTTCTTAACTTCGTAAAATGTGTCTGCTCAACAACGTAAGTAACGCAATGTATGTTGCTGAACTGTCAAAATTATCTGTACTGCAGTGATCTGTAGACCATTTTTTATTTTATCAAGTACCTGGTACTCGTTGACAGGCATACACTGTCCTCCCATACCTACTGTAATTTGAAAACATTGTAAAAGCCAATTATTTTTAATTTTAAAAGAGCAAACGTGGAGTTTCTTGCCGGTTCTTCTCCATAGGAAACGACCAATTGGAACCGTGCACCTAGCTTCTGACGTTTCATAAGTGCCCATGTTGGTTTATGTGAAATAAAATATTTAGATTTTTCATTGCTACTGATAGACTGTTACGCAAGTCCATCTATTGTTTCTCTTATAGCCATCGACATTCATACTCAAAATTTATGATGACTGACTGACTGACTCATAATGTTCGATCTATTTATGCAGAAGAAACTATTCTTTTCATTCTTTCTTTTCTTCCAGATCAGAAGATTGGAGTCCTTGATCGAGAGTCGCGAAGACATCCTCCGCGCGTCCGTAGCGTCCATTATGTCGCTCATCCACTCGTCCGTCGGCAAGTTCAGCGTCAAGATGTGGCAGGAGATGAGGCGCACCAACTACGTCACGCCCACCAACTATCTCGAGCTCGTGTCGGGCTATCAGGAGTAGGGCCACATGCATAATATTCTATATCATATATCAACTTTTACCCACGGCTTCAGCTTCAGTTCAGCCGTTAAGGCGTGAAAAGAAAAAACTGTTAAGTGCTCATACACACGGACGACACGCTGCATTTGTAGAGGCAATTGCAGCCATCGAGGTAGACCACAGCGAAGGTTTGTGGGATGATCTGATAACGTTTGCTGGGTCAACATGGCTAGAGAGCGCTCAAGACAGAGACGTTTGGAAGGAAGAAGGGGAGGCCTTTGTCCAGAAATGGGACACAATAAAGGATAACAAAAAAAAAATGGGATTGGAATCCATCCGTATTGATAATGATTAGTTGTTGTTCTCACCAGGATGTTGAAAGCTAAGCGTATAGAGGTAGCTCTGCAAGCCAACAAGCTGCGCAACGGTCTGGGCAAGGTCGAGGAGACCACGAAACTGGTGGGACAGATGTCCGAGGAGCTGGCCGAGGCCAAGGTGACCACGTCATGTAGTTGTTGTTAGTCGCGCTAATATAAGTACACATGGTTAAATTAAATTAGCTGACAAAACTTCACAGACAAGATGTGTATCGTTATCCAACGAGTCGGACTCGCGCACCGAGTGTTCCGTACCATCATATGTTTTTAAAATTTAATCGGTGAGGCCTATATTCGTCAGAGAATTTTAACACTGCGGCTGCGGTGTAGAATATTGTAGTTTTAGGTCAGCGCCATCTCTTGACCAATAATGGAACTAATGTACCTTTTGTTGATGATTTCTGTAAAAGTGTGCTATTTAGAGACATCGTTTTATTTTCCCTGTAATTTTTACATAAACTTCTTTCACAGAATAATTTCAGATTTTTCTTTATGCAAACTACGGAGATAACGGGGCAACGGTATATTTATTTAATTATTCATGAAAAGTCGAAAACTATGCGGCCTAAAAAAAAAAGAAAGAATGTTTGAGAATGTGCAAACTGCGCTCTTTCATATGATACACATGAAAGCCCACATGCCCTAGTATCCCCACTTCGAATTTTTCAGAGGAGGGTTCAGTCCCTGTTGCTAAAAATATATATATATTTTTTTTCTTTCTTATTTGCAAAATAGTTGGGCAAACGTCATCTAAAACTATTCCAAATTTCAAGTTGATATCATTAGTAGTTCTTAAGATATCCAGCTGTGACAGACAGACAGACTGAGTCGCACCATAAGAGCTCCTTTTTACCATTTTGGTATGGAACCCTAACAAGGAATTTTCCAGACTCATAAATTTCAAGTTACTACACTACCAGTGGCCGTCGACCCCTTACTCAGTTGTAGTTACTCGAAATTAAGAGCTTTGAGAATCTAGAATTTTTTGTTTGTCAATGACGATAAAATAAAATAAAAAAGATTTTCTAAACGATAACAATAGCCATCAAGTCTGTGAAGTTTGGTCAGCTTATTTAATTTGACCCTGTATTTTTCTTCTTAGCTCTCCGAAGGCTATCTACTTACAGACAGCCCAGAATTTTGCTACCCTGTATTTAACCTTTTAACCGCCTGACTTTATATCAGTTGTCGCGCCCACAACGCCCGAAGAAAAAAAAAAGAATAATAAATACCAATTAAACGAGCTGTGATGATGTAATAATAATACAGATTAAACGAGCGGTGGCATTTGGTCTTATATATACGACCCTGGCGGAATGGACACGAAAATATTTGTTGGATTAATCCGACGTAAGCGGTTAAAAGGTTCATCGTAGGATGGTTTGATGTAGTTTTATATCTCAGTCTAATTGTGTAGGTATTAATCACAATCTGAATCATTTTGAAGGATATTGCGAATCCATTGCTTCATATGTTCGAAAAATTTGTCTGCTCGATAACGTAAATAACGCAATGAATGTTGATGAACTGTCAAAATGAAAGCCATTGCTACTGTTATTGTGTTACGCAGTTACCCCGCTGCTCAATTATTACTTTTGGGCAGGGCACACGTTTTTAGGGCAGCCAAGATTAGAAGAGCTGACTAAACTGAGCTTCTAATCTTGGCTAAAGGTCATCATTACTTCGATACACAAGTTTTCACAATCACATGTTCTGTTTCTAGGTCCAAGTAGGCTTATTCACAGACCAATGCATCGAATACATGGGTGTGATCAACGTGCAACAACGCAACGCCGATGAGCAACAACGCAGCGTTGCAGCCAGGAGTAAGAAGACCATGGAAGAAGAGGTCCAGTGCAAGAAGCTGGCTGATGCCGCTCTGCGGGACCTGGCTAGTGCCATGCCGGCTCTGGAAGAGGCTATCAAGGTATAATATGGAAGTTAGGTCACACTGATGGACATATACAATAGCATACGTAAATACACGCTACAGATAATTTTTATTTATTTATTTAAACAACATGGGAGACTTACAGCTAAAACAAACAGATCAACGACAGTACATTAGTCTGAAAGCCAATTACAAGTCCCCACTTATAAAATACAGAGAAGAATAAGTAGGACATTGACACCATGTTACTATATAAGTACAAAGCATAATTACTATGTTGTTCGCACTGCATAACAACCATCATAACAAAATGAACTAGATGAAAATGTTACGGCTTAAGCGCTTCCTGGCTGACGACACACTAGTTAGGAACGGATCTATATCGTACTGTTTACAAAGCTTGTTAAAATTTAGGAATTCTGCCTATAATTGGTTGACGCTATTTATGACTTTTTAGCTGTGATTTATTTCAATTTATGTATGAAATCGAGCATTTGGCTATTTTGCTCTCAGACTTGTTTTCAGTTTAATATGATGGATTTCATGCAGGCCTGTGGGTGCAGGGCATGTGAAATATGAACTCCTCTTCTTGGATCAAATCTTTTTAATTTATGCGCGTGGGTGACTGTTCTTGTAGTCCAGTGGGACACGATGTGTGGCCTCACCGACGTCGCAGTGTCCTGCCGCGCGGACGCACGCGGTTCTTATGTAGAACCTAATGATTTTGCAATGTAAGATGTTGAAAAAACATGTTTTGCCAATAATCATCTACCTAATTTTATCCCAACTGTGTTGTGATCGGCTTTCAGTCTGAGCTGCAGCTTTACATGGAGCGACGACTGCCTATCTGACCTCCAAAACCCAGTGACTGGATAATACGATACCCCTTGGTATGACTGGATGTGAGGTTGCAGTGGCGAAGGGTGAATTTATGACAGAGGTAGGCCGGAACAAAAAAAAAAATACCAAAAGAAAATTTCAATGATAAATTGACTATAGAGTGGTTATGTTCTGAATTTTCGAAGGGAAGCCGGTGGGAATCGAGTTGTATGGTACCTTCGCCACTGTGAGGTTGTCTGGGTTTCGGGTTTCAGATGACACGACGATCCGTGGTTCGTTTTGCCAACAATATAATCTCTTAATTTGTTTTATTCTCACAGGCGTTGGACGCTCTGAACAAGAAGGATATCACGGAAGTGAAGTCTTACGCGAAGCCGCCGTACAAAGTCGAGATGGTGTTGGAAGCCGTACTCATATTACTACAGGTACAATATTTTATCTCAAAAAGCAAAGCGCGCTTCACTTGTGGTTATGTCACGCTGCCCGTTGAATATACGAAGCTTACCTAAGTACTACCCGTGAAGTTCATCAGGAAGTCAACAATTGTGACGTTAGCAACGCTGACGTCACACTTTTTAAAAACACTACGGAGGTGCCTCCTCCGTCATATTTTTTAAGAAATAAATTATACTTTAACTTATGTTGCCAGCAGCAATAAATCATTCCGTATTTCATGCAATGTTGAACGTAAAGCTGAATTTACATAACGAAGCTAGTTGCGCAAACTCAGTTATTTATTGGTAGTTTCACGTGTAAATAATTATCTATTTACACGTTTAACTATCTGTGAATAAGAGCGGGTTGTTTCACCTCCACTTGACGCGAAACGTCAAAAACAAGGCCACAAATGGCGCTAACTACCGTCAAACAAAAAAAGCGTTGTGTCAAATTACAATTACAAAAGTATGGCCTTGCCGTAAGTCAAATAATAACGAGTATGTAATCGTTATTATGTGACGTCCAGTTCACACACGCGTATGCGTCTAAAATGGCGCTAACTATCGTCAAACCAAAAAAAAGCGTTGATTTAAATTAAAAAATTATGGCCTTGTAATAATAACGAGTATGTAATCGTTATTATTTGATGTACAGTGGGTTATATGTGTTAGCTGACCCACCTAAAAGTTAGACGAATTTGAACCTTCTGCAATTAGCAGTACCTAGATAAATTAATGTGTTATTCGATTTCGAGCTTCACGAACTATATAGAACGACTTGTTCAAGGTAGGTAAATATTATAGAATACAGTTATGCCAATTTGATCTTTAACACGTAAACTTAGGGTAGGTAAGCTTTTGAATACTGTTTTGTCACATGATGGAGTTGTTAATTTCAACGATACTTGTTAAGTCGATTTGGTCTAGTGGTTGCAACAGTGAACCTATAGCAACATGGTTGCGAGTTCAAAACAAACTTTCCACTTCTTGTAGCTTTATGTTTACAATATTCAATTATGTTTTTTGAATCCAAAACATTATTTATATTAAATTAAAATAGTTAATTTAAATGAACTATTTAAAAACAAATACCTAACATGAGAAATAAAAAACAATAATGATTATGATAACGATTTTATTCAAAATAAATACAAAATAATCACTTACAAAATTAATTACTTGTTTTAAATATAAGGTATTCTATGATAAGCTTGAATTTTTGTTTCTTCGTTTCAACAATGTCTATAAAATACCCATTTTTATTTTTAAGTAGGTAAGTAATCAGTTACATGTAGTGAATCAACATGTTATATGTTTAGAAATATATATAGGTATTTCTATTTTATAACAATAACATCACCACATTAACTATCATACTTACCTACTTCTAAACTATAAGTGAAAATATTTTTTTAGAAAATAGTAATTACTAAAATATAAGTGAAAAAATAGCACTAAATACTTTGATGTTTTACCTACTTTATAATTTTTTTCTACTTAAGTATTTTTAGTTTTAAATATGGTTATGATCGTAAAAAGGACCTGCTTATTCATTGTATGAAACACTTCCATAGAAATTATGATGACAACAGTTTATTTAACACACACACTGACACGTAAGTAAGTATTGTTGACTGCGGGCGGTGGTGATATCATAATAGCGAAATGGAGCACCATGTCTTTCCACAATTTGTTGCAAGCGGCTTCGCATGCCGCACACCATGTTCCAGCAAGCATCACTTACTCTTCATGAGAACGTTGAAATCACAAGTTGCGCCAAATTCTCCTGACTTCTGATGAATCCCAATTTAAAATCATTTGACCCCACAAGTTTTCTATTGGGTTTACGTTTTAACCACAATCTGACTGTATTTCTGTGAAACAAAGAAATGAAACAGGTGTCACTATACGTTATAAAAAATATGTTTGCTTACGTCACGGCATAAGGAATAGTTAGGTATAAAAACAAAGTATAAAATTAGAAAAATACACTTACTGCTATAATATTATGTCTTCTAGCAATCTTTCTGATGCCAACATTCTCCTCGTGCAAATAGATTATTTTGTATTTTAAATAATCACTCAATTGAGACATGATAATAAAACTATAAAAAATAAATTAAAAACTTGGAAAAAGACGTTGTTTTCACAATTTAGTAAGGCAAGGTAAAACATATTCACGCGTAGTCACTGCAATTGTGCGTAGACTGGCTTTTAGCTTTATTATTGTGACGGTTCATTTTTATTTTCCTACCCGTATTTTTAGTAACATTTGAATACTAGTTTTATAATGAATACGCATATTTGTCTTTCAACTACCCACTTATTACAAGTTAGGCGAAAATATTACCGAGTAGCGCTAGTCTGATAAACTCATACAAATGAAATAACTCTTAATGTTACAGGCAGAGGGTTCAAATTCCTTCGTTTATAGGGTGGGTCAGATAACTCATATAACCCACTGTACGTATGTTACGTTGACCAACCTTTTGAAACAACCGGCCCTAACTAAGTTTGCGCAACTAGTTTCGTAATGTAAATTCGGCTTTATAGTTCCATGTTGCATGCAACATGTTTACCGCAACACAAACTCATGTTGCTGTAACAATTTTATGCAACCCAAGACTTAATGGTATAACTTCCGCACCAGAAAGAGCCAACGTGGGCCGAAGCGAAGCGCCAGCTCGGCGACCAGTACTTCCTGGACCGACTGCGAGAGTTCGACAAGGACAACATCACCGACAAGATTCTGAAGAAGATCGGCACTTATACTGCGAAGCCCGACTTCGACCCTGAGATCGTGGGTATGGTGTCCGCGGCTGCGAAGTCGCTGTGTCTGTGGGTGCGGGCTATGGAGAAATATGGCAAGATTTACAAGTAAGTCTTCATTAACAAACCTAGAGAGACGTCGCAATCTCATGAGACACGACGCTCAATGTCAAAATTGTAGGTACTGTTTATCAGGTAAATGCTATATCTTTTATAGTTTCCACTATACTTTGAAAACAGCAATCCAACAGCCCCTATTCTAACGAGAATAAATATCACTGTTATTTTAACAGTGACCGCAAAATCAGAGATATAAAGATTGTAAATCTGATTTGATGACTAGTTTCGCAGACCTCGTCTAGCTTAAAAAAATATGATTGACGTGTAAAAGTGTTTGTACAAACCTACTGACAGAAAATAAATCATTTATCATTAGAGATGTCTAGAAGACCCATAAGTTGACGTTATATTAATTTTTTTTTGCTTAACGTAAATGTTATAAGATCAGCTTTTGTTGTTATTTTTTCTCTGCAATGTTGGCCACCGGGCCTTATCTGTGCTTACTTAGCTTATCCGTTTTAATACTGTCATGCCTCACTATCAAATACAGTTAATTGAGCAGTATCATTTGTATTTTCCCATACCTCGTAGCAATTACTTAATTTAAAAAATTACAGTTTACAGGAGGCCTACCACAACCTCTTAACGCGATCCATTTTAGGACCTAAACTGAACTGTTCTTCAAATTCGTACCATGACGTCAGTTTAACGATTCAGTTTAGGCCGTGCCATCTGCTGACAGCGATTGTCCCAAACTCAGTCGCAAGTTTTGGTTTCATTCATGCTTGTTTGGTACCATGACGTCCATAGAGCAGCTCAAGCGATGCAGTTTAGGAACCTAAACTGAAATGTCTTGTTTTTGAACCGTGTTTAAGAGCCCTCTCACATTTCGGCGTTTCGCAAATTTAGGTATTTTACGCACCGAGCGCGGCAAACTACGCGAGCGATACTTTCTTTCATGCTTCTCGCTCGCACTATGACTATGATACTGTGAATATGGCGACTAAACGATCTTGATCTTCCGTAACTGAAGGTTTTTTAGGATGGAGTTTAGTGGGCGGAAAATTTTTTACGTGTTATTTCAATTTTATTATGAATTATTTTGTTATATTTTTCATTATTTATGAATTTTACTGTTGAAATATGTTCACAAATATTTTAATTGTTATGCAGTAATTGATTATAATATCTACGGTTGATAGCATAGTTGTATAAATTGTATATAGTAGTATGGTTGCAACCAAGTCCAGTTGGTCTCCACACGCATGTACTCCACGATCTCCTCAACCTTCGTGAAGTGGTGCAGTCTGGACACGTACAGCTGCGTCGTCGGGATTGCTGGACGCAGCAGCATGTTGGGTCCTGCCAGCGCGGTGCCGCACTGGTTCCGACAAGGATGCTTCTTCTTCTTCTTCTCCACTTTGATGAAACCATCCTTGTCACACGTGTCCTTCTCTGGATCCTGCCTTTTCAAAACCTTGCTGGGTTTCGACCGGCTCCGTTTACCCTCTTTTATTTATTTTTATTTCCTTTTTTTTATTGTGTTTTGCAACGCAATTATATTTGTATTTATTTTTCCCCATTTCGATTGGTAAGAAAACTCAAATCAGCTGCAATCAAAATAACTTTAATAAGTTGACTATCTGGTATACTAATAAAGTGTGAACTTTATACTAATTTAAATATACCGTTCGAAAATAAATACTTACAAAGATCAAAAACTGCGGCCGTAGTTCACACGCACACAAAAGCAATGCGGCAGCGTCTAGATGCGACAATCGGCGCACACGACGGTAGTATCGGAAAGAAGGCGCGCGGGAAATAAACTGACATAGGTCCAACCTCGACAAGCGCTCGCGCGATACTAATCGCAGCTGGCCGGCGCAGTGAAATATATAGTATTTTTATTTATTTAATTAAAAAATAATGGTAGCGATTTAAAAAATAAAAATAATACTATATTCTAAGCAAATGTTGATGATTATTTTGGTATAAATTTTACGCCTAAATAATGTAGGACTTTAGAGATATCGGGGCTTGTTTCGAAGCCTTTTCGGTCGATAATTGAATTACGTAGATTATTTTTTCTTTACATAAAAGGCATATAACGAAAATATATTCTATTATTATTGAAGTATAGGATATTTGAAAGCTAATTATATTTTTTTTGATGGTAGATATTCAGTAGAATCTCCAAATTAGAGCTCCGAAATCATGTCTCCGTGAGTTTTTGCCTAAACATTCATCGGGAGAAAGCTTATTACTAAATAATTAAATAACTTATCTAAAATCGGTTCTGAGGTTATTGTAGTAGAGAAAACGAACTATTTTTACCAAGTAATTGTTATTTCATACAACGAACGTAAAACATACAATTTCAACGTCGAAAACTTCAAATTTCGCGTTTTTTTGTAATACGCCTCTTAATTAGATCATGGTAGGCCATCAGTTTTGATTTCGCTACAATTTTATTACAATGTAAAGATTACTGTAAAGTTTCATCAAAATCCGTTCAGTAGTTTTTGCGTTTAAGAGTAACAAACATGTATACTTATATCCTGACAAACTTTCGCGGTTACTAGGATCTTTACCGCCCAGCTGTGCCGAATTTTGCCGGCCCGAACAAGCGTTTCCGAACCATATCCATTAAAATTACTTCTTTCCAACCAGGATAGTAAAACCAAAGAAGGAGCGTCTAGAAGAAGCCCTGGAATCCCTGCGCATGAAGCAGCAGATCTTAGCCGAAGCGCGCGCGAAGTTGCGCGAACTCAGTGAGATGATAGCGCGCTTGCAGAAGGAATATGATGAGAAGTTGGCGCAGAAGGATGAACTGGAACGAAAGTCCAAAATGCTGCAGCTCAAGTTGGAGAGAGCCGAGGCTTTGATCACTGGATTGTCTGGTAAGTTTTTATATCCTGGTCATCATGGAATTTATATCATCATCTGCCTAGCCTTTTCCCAACTATGTTGGGATCGGCTTCCAGTTTAACCGGATGCAGCTGAGTACCAGTATTTTACATGGAGCGACTGCCTATCTGACCTCCGCAACCCATTTACTGGGTAATACGAAACCCCTTGGTGAGACTGGTTGTCAGACTTTCGGTCTTCTGACGACCCGTAACAACTGTCAAAGATCTACGAATGACAGCCGGGACCAACGGCTTAACGTGCTTTCCGAGGCACGGAGGGGTCTCGGTATGTAAAGATGGTCACCCATCCACGGACCAACCGCGGCAAGCGTAGCTTAACCTGATTGATCGACCCGTGCGGCTGTTATACCCAGGTGAGAAGGACCGCTGGGAGCTGACAGTGGAACGCTTGGACAAGGAGTTCGACAACCTGCCGGGCGACTGCCTCATCGCCACGGGCTTCGTGGCCTACCTCGGGCCCTTCGTGTCGGAGTACCGCGAGGCGCTCATGAACGACTGGTTCATGGAGGTAAGTACGGCGACACGAAGGGCCTACCTCGGGCCTTTCGTGTCTAATGCTTGGTTGGTTGTAGCAATATAGACAACTATGGTCTAGCTAGTGACAGTTTATCCAACATTTACCTATTCCAAAGTGCTCAACCAAAAATAAAAGCCAGTTAGGTGCTCGACAGGCTAACCAGTACGTAGCACACGTGTGACAGCGCGACAGTTCCCAGCAGCGCTCCGCCCGACGCCTCAGTGCCGCGCGCTTACGTCATCCGAGCGAAGTCTCAAGTGAACCCATGCGGGTTATCATCATCATCAGCATTTAGCAGTCCATTGCTGGACATACGCCTCTGCTATTGCACGACATTCAACTCGATTTTCGGCAACTCTCATCCAGCCTACTGCTACCAGTCATCCTGCGAAGATCGTCGCTCCACCTAGCCTGAGGGCGTCCACTCAAGAACAGGTCTACCCCAACTGTCATCGGTTCTACGGCTAATATGGGCAGCCCATTGCCACTTCGGCTTGCTTATTCGTTCAAAATATAGTCGCAATCTCATCTCAGCGACAATCAATGTCAAAAATTTTGGGAAAATAGAGGTATTTTTGACAGATTGAGACTGAGATCAGACTGTGAACGTTCTTAAAATTACGAGAATTCACCTCTGAAATGAGACTGTTTATTCTGTAAATAGGATGTTGGAATCCCCTTTTATACGTCATACGTACGTATGTACGTATTATTGTAAACAAAATAAGCTGAATGGAGTCGACATTTCCTATCGGGCTACCCCTGAGAAGAAACGCCGAAACAAACTCAAGGGTCAAAACCTAAAGTCCAGACATAATCTTGGTCAGTCACGTGAGGGCTGGCCTATTTTTTGGCCAAAGAATCAGTATTGCCATACAACGTGGCAATGCTGCCAGCCTTTTGGGCACGTTTCCTATTGACAGCGATGCGGACGAATTTTTTGATGCCCTTTGATTATTTCCCCTCCCTTTTTATATACTTGTACATATTATTATTTTAAGACAGCTTTTAAATATTGTAAATATTTTGTCACGTGAGGACAATGTAGATTAGTGCCTGAAATGGTCTTTTGAGGAAATAATCACACAGATTTGAGTAAACCAGTCCAGTTAGTGGAACTTGAGGAATCTAATTATTATTTTACTACTTCGTAGGTATGCAACGAAAATCTGCCCGTGACTATGGACCTGAGCATGCAATGGTTCTTACTGGATGATGCCACGCTAAGAGATTGGAACTACATGGGATTACCCGGTTAGGCATTTATTACATACTCAACGTAATACAGGGTGGCACGGACATTGACGCGGAATCTGTTATCATGGATTAAGTACATGATTCTGAACACTCCTGCGCAGAAATATTTGTATATATAAACAATTACTGTTCCGTATATTTTTACCGCGTAGGTATAGCACTTTTCTATGAAACGGCAGATTTTTTTGTTATCTAGTACTAATAAAGTGCCTACGCTAGGGGGTCCCGAAACGTGTTCTTAATTCAAGGGTACAGTATCCACATCGATGTCCTAGCCACCCTGTATGCTGGGGTTGTTATCGGTGTAAACGTAGCTTCATGAACAGTTGTGTTACAGACGACAACTTCAGCGCGGAGAACGGTATCATAGTAGTGCGCGCGACGCGCTGGCCGCTGGCCGTGGACCCGCAGGGACAGGCGCTCATCTGGATCTCGCACCTGGAGGAGGCCAACGGGATACAGGTCACTGTTCTAAGTAGTTTCATCACCATTCATCGTTTCAGCCGAAGACGTCCGGTGCTGGACTTGTCCTTTTACTATTTATCCACCGCACAACGTCAACGGGACGTCTACGAGTAACGAGATTATTCGAACCGAAAGTGAAAAAGTCAAAGCAATTATTTCAAACAGGCACATGAAAGGCACTTTTGAAAAAATATACATAATAATATAATTGATTCTAATCGCCCCTTCCAGAAGGTAGTTTTAAATGAAAAAAAATAAGCAAGAAACTCCACGTAGCGCGGGACGTCCCGGTGACGGCGTGCCGAGGACAGTCACCCTAAGCAAGTGTACACCGTCACCGTTACTTCGTCCTTGTTGACGTGCCGTTGACGGTGCCAGTGGACAAATCGCGAAAAAAAATCAGCTGTTCCCTACATTTTGACGAGTTATACGAACATACATGTAGGGAACAGCTGATTTTTTTTCGAGATTTCAGATTTGGTCCCATAGTAAAAGTTGTTCATAATGATGAGTACAATGACCCCTTAAGAGGAAAACAATTATTAAAATTTCACCCTGTATAAATAAAAACCGGGCAAGTGCGAGTCGGACTCGCGCACCGGTTCCGTGCCATTGACTAGGTAATCAACCGTAGGTACACAATTTTCATATTGTTACCTTTTTTTAGTTTCTCTTGTCCTGGCGTCTCTCTGTAACCATGGAGTCTGGCTATAATCAAATCTTGCAAGCAAAATTTGACAAAATTGCGTTTTTTGTATGGGAGCCCCCCTTAAATATTTATTTTATTTTAATTTTATTATTTATTATTAAAGTAAAAATACAACTGAGTATTTTGTGAATATTTCAAGTGCCTACCTGTTGCCATTATTGATATCGAGCAAAAAAGGGCAAAAAAAATTGCGTTTGTTGACGCTATATAACGTTTGTTAGTAAGGATAGAAAATAGATGTCAATTTTTTACAGTCCTGTAATCAATTTACTAATTTAAGGATATACTCGAATACATTATTTTGTATTGTTATTTCTGTATTTTAAATGCTGTATCTTGGTTTGTCTTAACGAGCGGTGCCGTCATATAACGTCCGCAAAATGACGTTCTTTGTCATCGTTAAGGCAAATCATCCGCCTTATGACAAATGCGCCAGGGTAGTCCGCAGAATTTAGATGTTCTCAACCCCTCAAGCGTCAAGTGTACATAAGAGAAAGTGCTCGAAACGTCAACGGTACACCAAGTGTACACAACCATTGTCATTGTCAAAAAAATGACTTTTACTGCGTCCATTCAACTACTCCGACGCGTGGGGTGTTTCGACAGGTAGGCGGGCAAACGTGTGAGAGGTTAAGTTTTGGTGGTATGTAGAGCAAAATATGATTCACGACCGTGTCAAATGTTTTTGCAGAATCATAAGCGTTAGAATCATGTTACGGTTATAGCTAACAAAAAATACAAAAAAAAATATTGTCTCTAGATTTGCGACTTCGGCCAGCCAAACTATTTGAAGGTAATGGAGACCTGCCTCTCGACGGGCGTTCCTATCATTGTTCAGAATGTGGGCGAGATCCTGGACCCGTCCATCGCGCCTATTCTGGAGAAGGCCATCGTGACCATCGGCGCTAACAAGGTCATCAAGTTTAACGATAAGATGGTCTCCTACCATCCTAACTTCCGTCTTTATTTGACGACTAAGCTCGGTGAGTTTACTACGTTTGTACTGTTTTATTAACGCATCCTACTCGTGTAGGGTTACAATTTCGAAACTTGTAAAGTCCTGACAAAAAGCCGGAAAGAACCATGACCTGGTACCGTATTATGACGGAAATGTCATCATGATTCCAGTGTAAGAGAGAGACGGAGGTATACATGACCGATAGCACTATACCTTTTTCGGACTGAATCAATCAATCCCTTAAATAGAATGGTAAATCATTGAAATATACTAAGATTAGGAATGGACCCAGTATTGAGCCTTGAGATACACCTATTGAGATACACCTAACTGAACTGGAAGCCTGGCAGATTTCACATCACTAACATTACACATGAGGTGCCTATTATTAAAATAATAATTTATTACGTTGAGGGCATCATTTTGAATACCGTAATGACGTAGTTTACGCAAAAGCGTGTCATGGTGCACGCAATCAAAGGCTTTGGAGAGAATCACAGAAAACTCCAAAAGCATTTTGTGAGTTCTCCCATGCGTTAAATATGTGTTCCAGTAGAGCAGCACCTGCATTTGTAGTCGAACGACGAGTCGAATAGCACGAGTGTGTCATATTCAGATAAATGAGCGCAACGATAGCGTATTCGTGCGATGGTCGCTTTTGACTGGGATGCGACCTTAAGTGCTGTGCTAAGCTAAGTATATATTTTCCCACCAGGCAACCCAGTCTACACACCAGAAACCCTAACAAAGACAACGATGGTGAACTTTGCGGTGAAGGAGCAGGGGCTCACGGCGCAGCTGCTGGGCATCGTAGTGCGCAAGGAGCGGCCGCAGCTCGAGCAGATGAAGGACACGCTCGTGCTCTCCATAGCGCACAACAAGAAAGTGCTGGTGAGTATACTGTTATATTATACCATCGTGCTGCGCAAGGAGCGGCCGCAGCAAATGAGAGATTTTTATCAAGTAGAAGATATTAAGTAAATTATTTTATTAGCGATCTGCCCCACGGGTGCAATGGTACCATCATCATCATCTGCCTACCATACCTGGTAAAACGTTAGCCTTTTCCCAACTATGTTTGGGTTGGCTTCCAGTCTAACCGGATGCAGCTGAGTACCAGTATTTTACATGGAGCGACTATCTATCTGACCTCCACAACCCAGTAATAGGGTAATACGATACGCCGTGGTAATAATGGTTGTCAGGCTTTCGGGCTTCTGACAACCCGACATCATAAAATCGAGATTTCTTTGCTTATACCGCTATTGCTGTAACTAGAGAGAGCAATCATTGATTCGTGGATTTTTTTAAACTATATGCTGCGGATGTTTTCTATCCAAAAATCGTGAAAAAATGCTGTTTTAGTATTTATTTGAATACTTATAAACAGGCGAAATGTCGATGTACTGTGTAACTTTATCCTTCGGGGAATACATGCATATTTAAAGTTAAACAAAAATAGTCTTTACAGCCTCCTAATCACAAGCCCTTCCTCGCCAGATGGACCTCGAAAATGACCTCCTCCGCATTATGTACGAGTCTCAAGTTCCCCTCCTGGAGAACGAGGAGTTGTTCGTGACGCTGCAGACCTCGCAGCGCACCTCACTGGAAGTCAAGGATGCCCTCATCACCTCGCAGGTCACGGAGAAGGAGATCGACACTGCTAGAGCGGTGAGTACGATGGCCGTATTATGACCCTCCATTATTATGAAAACTCAAAATCTAAATCAAAAGTCATTTATTCGAATTAGGCTGAGAATCAGCATTTTTCGAACGTCAAAATTACGTAAGACAGTCCCCCGGCACGCCCGCTCTTCACCACTTCCTAGTGCTTTAGCTGGGAACAAGTGGTGCAATAAACTGTTCAGCAGGACAGCACTCAAAATGGGGGGGAGGGGAGGTCCGGTAAAATCTCACCAATGTAAAGGATGAAATAATAAAGCAAGGAGGGGGGGGGGGGGACAAGGAAATCTGAAGTCAACTTATTACACAAATAATTGCTTTTCATGAAGCAAAACAAAAAACCTACATGAACATTTCAAGTAAAACATAAAAAACTTTTTTACAAAAAAAAAAAGAAAAATTAAAAAGATAAAAGTTCGGCTGTTTTTTTTGTAAAAAAGTTTATATTTTTCACTTTTTAGTTGTACCTACTCCACACAAATTCAAATAACACTAGTGCATTGAAGAATTGAAGACACCGACTAGAAGAATCATCAAAATTCGCATAGAAATGCCGGAGATGCAGTACATTTATGCATATAACATCGTACATAAGAATAATTACATAATGTATTATATACTAAAACCTTCCTGAAAGTATGTAGATCACATTTGGGAAAGAATTATCAAAATTGGTTCATTAGTTATTGAGAAAATCGCGGACATACAAACATAAATACATACATACGGGTCGAATACAGAACCTCTTTTTTTGAAGTCGGTTAAAAAATACGGTAAATCTCACGTTGGGGTCCAAATATTTAAAACAAATACCTCACATAATTATTAAATAAAACCTGCTGTTCTCTACACTTTGTCGACTTATGTGAAAATAATACGGTTGTATTAAAAATCGTTTTATTTTCACGTTTTTTGTGTTGATCATAAAAAGTTCAATTATCCTTTTTCCAGGTTATAAAATATGTTATTTCTATATTCGTCAGGGCTACGTGCCAACAGCGGTGCGCGCTTCGGTGTTGTTCTTCGCGCTCAACGACCTATCGCGTATAGACCCGATGTATCAGTTCTCACTGGATGCCTACATCGACCTGTTCACGTACTCTATAGACCGCAGTCCTAAGTCGGCGGAGCTTGAAGACAGGATCAATCATCTTAATGAGTTTCATACCTATGCTGTTTACAAGTTAGTATTTTAGTATTGACCATTTTGCTGCATGACGAATCTTCAAATGTTTTCGCGAGCATTAAACTGAGACTCCTGAAACACTACCGCTCGATACCTGGAGTCCATTGCCACTCCCAATACAATCTTCTTGGAGTAAACAAGTTAAATTGTATTATTATTTTATTCCAATTTTATTCTAATTCTATCTAATTTTGATTTTTTTTCTACTTTTATCAAATTTTGTTTAATTTCATTTAATTACATCTTTGAATGATGGGAATTTTTGTATGGAGCCTGGTCTGATGACCTAGAGTTCTAATGAGATCCACGAATGACAGCCGGAACCAACGGCTTAACGTACTTTCCGAGGCACGGAGGGGTCTTGGTATGTAAAAATGGTCACCCATCCTGGGACCAACCGCGTCAAGTGCAGCTTAACCTGATCGATCGACCCGTGCGGCTGTTATTACTTAGCTATAAGCCCCCTCAATGTTATGAGTCAATAACTAATATTATTGAGAACTGCAGTGATCATTGGCGTCATAAACTAATACGTTTACTTGCAGGTCTGATATGTCCTTAACCCGGTATTTCACAGCCTTCTGCTCATAATGAAAATTTATGCTTATGATATAAACTTTCATTTGGTGTATTTGTGGTTTTTATTGGATATACATACCGGCCAAAACGCCCATAATTCTTTTGCGCAGTTCCAAAAATATCTGATGAAAATGTAAACAAATAGATCAAAAAACGTACCTATGGATGCCAATTCAAACTCAAACTCAAAGCATTTATTTCAATTAAACCATTTACAGGCACTTTTGAATTGTCAAGAAGTCGGTCAGTCAAAAATAAAATTAAGCTAGTTGCCCATTCCAAAGCGTAGGTACCTATGGAGAAGAACGGGCAAGAAACTCCATGGACACTCTTTTAAATTATATTTTTACAAAAATATTAGTTACATCATTAATGTTGAATTTATAATAATATGTGAGAACGATGTAAAAAAGACGTATGCGTTTTGTTTACAGTTTAATTTGATTACATTTTAAATACATAAACCCGAAATTGTATTATTATATTATTTATAGAAACACCTGCCGAGCCCTATTCGAGCGTCACAAGCTCCTGTTATCATTCCACATCGTGTCCCGCATCCTGTTCCAATCCGGCAAGATGAACTATGGAGAGTACATGTTCCTGCTGAAGGGCGGAGTGGTGCTGGACCGGTCAGAGCAGCCGGACAATCCTACGAGTAAGATTTATAAAAAAACTAGCGACCAGCACCCTTATTGCCTAAGCACACTATCAATCAAACTCTGAATCATATTGAAGGATATTGCTAATCCATTGCTTCATATGTTCGAAAAATTTGTTTGCTCCACAAACGTAAATAACGCAATGAAACACTCGTTGAACTGTCAAAATTAAAGCCATTCCTACTGCTAGTATGTTACCACGCCGGCCATGCTTCATGTCAAACATGATGTTCAACAAAACATCGATGTTTCAGTGCCATATCGAAGTTAAATATTAATATACGCGCTGTGTGCCCTAATAATTACTTCCATTCAAACTTTCATCTCCTATTTCACCCCTTTAAGGGATGAATTTTTAAAAATCTCCCTTAGTGCTCATTTTCGTGCATTCATGGGTGTCGTTTTCATGGTTATCGAGGGCGCTGACAATGATTATGGGGTCAAAACCAACATTCAAGATGGTGCCACCAAAAATATGCAAATTTTTCTTCATAGTTTTCGGGGGTGATTATGGAGTCAAAAGCGCAAGTGGAATAGCGAAAGTGTCTTTCGCGTAAAAATCCATTTTCGCAAAAGTCCATTCGCAGAAATGTCTTTTCGCGCAGGTTTCTTTCGCGGAAATCTCTTTCGCACGAGTGTACCTGAGGTTCCAAAGAAACTCCCTATTACAGTGCAAACATTTTCGAGGTCCTTTCGCTCGCTCTTCCATCCAAAGTTCTTTTAGAAATATCACCGTTCAATCTCTGCCGGCACCAGCTATGTGAAACATCAATCATGGAGGTTTTTGCAAAAGTAGGTACTATGATTAATTAGTATGGTTTCAAGAAAGTAAGTTCGTTCAACTAGGTAACTTGAGTGATAAGGAATACGAGGAAAAGAACATCTTTGTTTAGAAATGTCGATTTATGACGACCATTGACGAACATATACTGCATTATTTCGGATGTTCATTTTTATAATAATTAAAGTCGCAAGGGATGGGGAGGGGGCTCAAATGCCAAGTGCCTACGGCCCTGGGTCTCTTTAAGTCCGGGCCTGTTTATATATCTTTGATTCCAGACTGGATGCCAGACGAGTGCTGGGACAACGTCACGGAGCTGGACAAGATTCCCGGCTTCCACGGCTTGGTGGACGTGTTCGAGACCCTCAGCAAGGAGTGGAAGGAGTGGTACCTGCACCCCGAGCCCGAGTTGCAGCCGCTTATTGGTGAGATGAGAACATTACTTTACGCCATGGCAGTCTACTCATTTGCAACTGTACAGGTCTTCACAGAACCACCAGACCAACGAGTCTGTAGAACGTAAAGTAGATATTTGCAATAAACTATAAAATGCATCAGGTTAGACTGGAAGCCGAACCCAACAAATTTGGGAAAAGGCGAGCAAATTATGGTGATATTTGCTTGTAATCGCCAGGTGACTACGAACTTGACTGGAGCAGTGGTAGCCCAGTGGTAAACAGCTGCGACTTACGTGTTGTAGGTCGTGGGTTTGAACCCAGGCAGGCGCTTTACTGTAATTTCATCACCACTGCTCTCAAAACGGTGAAAGAAAACATCGTGAGGAAACTGGCATGTCGTAGAACTGAAAAAAAAATCGGAGACATGTGACATCTACCGACTCGCACTGGGCCCGCGTGGTAGATACCAGCCCACACCCTCTCACAGAGAGCAGGCCTGTGTCCCAGCAGTGGGAACGTTATAGGCTGATTATGTTCGCCAGGCGAATGGAACGACGTGTGCAGCGACTTCCAGAAGATCCTGTTCGTGCGCTCGCTGCGAGTGGACCGCGTGTCGCCCTGTGTCACCACCTTCATCATCAACGTGCTGGGCCCGCGCTATGTGGAGCCACCTGTGCTAGACATTAAGGTATGTACTACAACGTGCTGGGCCCGCGCTATGTGGAGCCACCTGTGCTAGACATTAAGGTATGTACTACAACGTGCTGGGCCCGCGCTATGTGGAGCCACCTGTGCTAGACATTAAGGTATGTACTACAACGTGCTGGGCCCGCGCTATGTGGAGCCACCTGTGCTAGACATTAAGGTATGTACTACAACGTGCTGGGCCCGCGCTATGTGGAGCCACCTGTGCTAGACATTAAGGTATGTACTACAACGTGCTGGGCCCGCGCTATGTGGAGCCACCTGTGCTAGACATTAAGGTATGTACTACAACGTGCTGGGCCCGCGCTATGTGGAGCCACCTGTGCTAGACATTAAGGTATGTACTACAACGTGCTGGGCCCGCGCTATGTGGAGCCACCTGTGCTAAACATTAATAAAAGAGGTGGCATCAAATCTGAGATTGAACTAAAATAATTGCCAATAACTGCATCAGATTGCTTGAACAGTGAGCTTGTTTTGAACATTTTACATGCAGTCGGGTTTTTGATTAAAAAAAATTAAGATTTAGTAAGAAAAACTATTTTTGAGTTTGATTTTTCCACCCTAGGCTGCATTCGAAGAGTCGACATGGAAGACGTCTCTCCTATTCGTGCTGTCTCCCGGCGTGGACCCGACGGCTGCGCTGATCCAGCTGGCGCAGGACGTGAAGATGTTCGACCGCTTCCAGTCGCTCAGCCTCGGCCAGGGCCAGGCGCCCACGGCCGCCAAGTATGTACTGCACAAGTGCACACTCACGACAGGGAACTTGCTTTATTAGCATGCATGCTTCGATTAACAAACATCACTAGATTAAGGATTAAGAACCAAAATACATCGCTCCAGTGGCCGCGATTACATATAACGTGATTATAAACCTTAACAATCGAACAATGTTTAGTATCGTATGTTATATCAAATGAATAGCTATACACCGATTTTTCTCTTTCAGTCGTCAATAATTTGACTATTTGACTTTCGAAAGTAGAAGACAAAGCGTTGTGTAACTATATAGACGCTATAAAACGTTTGCTAGTAAGGGGGTTACTACTTAGATTTAAAAGTAAAAGTATTTTTAAAATAAGAACGAAAATATTTATGGGAAAACAAAACATAATTTCTCAGCAATAAGGCTGAAAAAAGTATGTTGCAAAATAAGACCACAAAATTATTTGTGGCATTATTTTTCCGGCCGTTTTTGATACGCGCATCGGAAATCTAGCACCTACTATTGTTCATCGACTCACGCATGCCCGTAGGTCGGGGCAGCTCATCTCGAAGCTGCAATGACTGTAATGCGAGTCTACCTCGCATATAATATCTTAATAATATAATGTTTGGACTTTAAGAGATCACGACCTCTGAGTTTGTTTCGACATTTCTTCTCAGGGATCAGTCGGCTAGGAAATGCCGGCGTCATCTAGTTTAAAATATTGAATAAACAATTGACTTGTAAAAAAGTATCTAAAGTTCTACTTACAGGAAAAATAAATAAATAAATTAACTATTAGTTATTTATGCAACTGTTGTATAATAAGGGGTATTATAATATCACATGAGTGTTTTAATGCCTAATTATGTACAGTTGCATACAAGACTTTATCTACACCCATGATTTATGAATCCTCTATAAAAGGTTCTGAAACAGATTTCTGCAATACTAATATCGAACAAAAATGGCGGCCGGCGGGATACGAAGTGAATTCGAATAACCTATATTTAAGTTCTCTTTTTAAATTACGACGCTGTGGTAGTGAAACGCGCGTGCATTACAATGTTCTTTTTTTAAAAAGGAGTTGCATAATGAAATTTTTGTAAAACATTATAACACTCGTTTGGATGATATTATGGTTACTATGACACTGGTTGTTTTAATGTTGGCAATAAGCTAACTGTTTCAGAAACTTTTATAAAGGATTTATAGCATGGGTAGATGAAAGATTTAAATAGGTCGACGCGAGCCTATAATGACTGACAATTAAATCACAATTGTAATTCTTTGTCAGTCGTATGAAAGTTAGTAAGTTTGAGGCTACGTACGCACTGGCAGGTGGCGTGCGTAGCGCCAGACCCTAGTGACACGCTAGGCGACTAGTGAAGGCGCAAAACGCGCAGTGCTTGTTGCGAAAATTCTAGAGCGTTCGTTTCACTTCGCTACTTGCAAGGTGACTCGCTAGGCTCTAGGCGCTAAGCAAGCCACCTAACAGTGTGTACGTAACCTAAATGTTTAATGTTATTAAAAAATTACCATCATAATCAGCCTATAATGTTCCCACTGCTGGGACATAGGCCTCCTCTCTGTGAAAGGGAGTGGGTCGTAATCCACCACGCGGGCCCAGTGCGGCTGATATATATATTTTTTATTTTATTTTATTGCTGAATGGGCCCGCTCTTGACCTCGATTACGCCTGATAGAAAGCGATGGATATAATAAACTTACAAACTTTAACCCCTCAGACTTACTAACTTTCATATGACTGACAAAGAATTACAATTGTGATTTTTAATTGTCAGTCATTTATAGGCTCGCGTCGACCTCTTTAAATCTTTATATTTTTCCTAATGAAGCTGAAATTTGTGTCGGATCGGCGCGGCGTGCCCTTTTGACACCTGTCACAGTAACAACAGGGGGCCAAGTCTACTCATTTACTAACGTTGCAATGGTCTTGCCATCACCCTGTTTCCTGCCCCAGGATGCTATCCAACGGCATGAAGGAAGGCGGCTGGGTGTTCCTGGCCAACTGCCACCTGGCGTGCGAGTGGCTGGGCTCCCTGCGAGGCCTGGACAACCCCAAGATACACCCGCGCTTCAGACTCTGGCTAACCTCTATGCCTGATGATAAGTTCCCGCTCAACGTGCTGCAGAGGAGCATCAAGATGACCACGGAGCCGCCACAGGTACAAGTTGCACCTACAAGATACTCCAGCGCTTCAGACTCTGGCTGTCCTCTATGCCTGATGATAAGTTACCGCTCAACATGCTGCAGAGGAGCATCAAGATGACCACGGAGCCGCCACAGGTAGGACATTACTTGTTACTGTCAGCCTGTAGCATCGCACTGCTGGGCAAAAGCGTATCTCCATGAATTTTGCTAGCTTAGCTGTTTCGGTCCAGGGCTAGTGTGGACCACTGGCTATTAAAGCTCTTTTCGCCTTCGGTTGGAAATTAACTCAAAGACTCCTGAATGCATTATGCCGAGTTAGGAGCCTACTTCTGCCTCACGCAGGTATTTTTATAGCTTTCATAGAATACTCTTTATTATGTACACGATATAAATTACAGACATACATATAGAAACTTTACAAAGGGTGACACAATGGGCGGTCTTATCGCTAAGAGCGATCTTTTTAAGACAACCTTTGGATGGATTAAAAAGGGGAAGGAGAGGCAAACACTGGGGGACAGCGAAACAACTTGTAAAAATGATTCTCGTTGTCCACCACTGGGGGACACTTCATGGTTTGAATAGCTTGAATCTGTTCCTAAACAGAATCAGGGCATCCCCGACTTCACGTAGTCTGTTGGCTGCTACCCCTCGTGTATATACACAGCGGAGTGCGCAGGGAGACCAACCCCCGGCCGCTGTAACAAAGCATGTGTGCCTGTCCTTTGTTACGTGCGGGCGGCGGGGTTGCACGCTGTAACAAAGCATGTGTGCCTGTCCTTTGTTACGTGCGGGCGGCGGGGTTGCACGCTGTAACAAAGCATGTGTGCCTGTCCTTTGTTACGTGCGGGCGGCGGGGTTGCACGCTGTAACAAAGCATGTGTGCCTGTCCTTTGTTACGTGCGGGCGGCGGGGTTGCACGCTGTAACAAAGCATGTGTGCCTGTCCTTTGTTACGTGCGGGCGGCGGGGTTGCACGCTGTAACAAAGCATGTGTGCCTGTCCTTTGTTACGTGCGGGCGGCGGGGTTGCACGCTGTAACAAAGCATGTGTGCCTGTCCTTTGTTACGTGCGGGCGGCGGGGTTGCACGCTGTAACAAAGCATGTGTGCCTGTCCTTTGTTACGTGCGGGCGGCGGGGTTGCACGCTGTAACAAAGCATGTGTGCCTGTCCTTTGTTACGTGCGGGCGGCGGGGTTGCACGCTGTAACAAAGCATGTGTGCCTATCCTTTGTTACGTGCGGGCGGCGGGGTTGCACGCTGTAACAAAGCATGTGTGCCTGTCCTTTGTTACGTGCGGGCGGCGGGGTTGCACGCTGTAACAAAGCATGTGTGCCTGTCCTTTGTTACGTGCGGGCGGCGGGGTTGCACGCTGTAACAAAGCATGTGTGCCTGTCCTTTGTTACGTGCGGGCGGCGGGGTTGCACGCTGTAACAAAGCATGTGTGCCTGTCCTTTGTTACGTGCGGGCGGCGGGGTTGCACTTCCCGCAGCGCCGGAGATGATGCAGAAGTAACTTTAAAGAGTTTTGAGGTTAGATTACAATAATTTGTCCCCCAGTGGTGGACAACGAGAATAATTTTTAAAGTTGTTTCGGTGTCCCCCAGTGGTGGCCAAACAAGTGGTGGACATCGGGAATAATTGCCCAAATAAAGTGTGGCGACATCTACAACGCCACATGCGAACTACGCATCACACTGATGTCACGCAAAATCCTGCATTGCGCAAGCAGAGTTTACCGTGCAATTAACAAATATACAATGTCCCGACATCAATCGTCGGGCAGTAGCGCCCACAAGGCACAACACCCATCTGGGGGTCTACTCCCTAAGTCCGTTAACGAAGTAACCGGCCCGTCCGACAGTAGTCCGATACGTCGGACTGAACCCTACTCTCTAACGATTTCGGATTCATCAGTTTCAAACGGAATCATAGACAATATTGGTGAACGAAGGACGCATGGCGATAGAGTTGCGCTATTTTACCGGTCGATTACCGATTTACTTACTTTGTAGTTTTCTAGCTTATTAAACAAAAATTAATACTTTTGTCGTTAGAAAATGACCACATTTTTTTAAAGTATACTTTTATTATGTCTTTAAAATATAAAATTGAATTATTTTTGCCATTTTTGTCCGGAAACCGGCATGATCCTGTTGATACCTTTGCCTGTTTACTTTTTGAAGAAAATTTTCAAATGAAATGTCAAAGTATAGCACGGGTTTTTCTATGGCTATAGTAGGTACGATGTTGATGCTACGCAGTGCCCATTGAGTAAAGTAATATATCGGGCAGTGCCATACCGCGTGCGCCGCGACAGAGAGAGCGAACCCCGATCGCGAACGAATAATACGGACGTACAACGGCGATCCTCCGCGATTCTCAGTCGCAAAGCCATTTTTATATTTTGTACACAGTGTGTTTTACTCATTGTATGTTAAAAAGCCCATTAAATGATTATTTAAAGAAGTGACTTTAAAAAAGTTCATAAACATGAAGTTTTCTATATCCTAATTAGCTTTCCATTCCATGGTTAATTGTGTAAAATGTCCCCAACCGCTGCAGCAACTCACAGGCAAATTGAGGCCCTTCTCGATTTTATGGGTGAGAACCAAGAATTGGCTTGCCGATTATTGAGGGGTGCCGACGGGAGAGTTCGCTCAAAACGGCTGTGGGAAAACCTATGCTATAACTCAACGGAAAGTTGCACTAAGTCCGTCGAGCAGTGGCAAAGGTTGAGGATCTAAAAGTAAATAAAAACTACAGTAAATGGGTGGCGGATTGGTAATACAGCTCAATAAGTTGCAGAAACTTTAATATGTCCTTACTTTCATTCTTGGACAATACCAACAACACCACTTCGGCGTATGTGTTGAGGTCATGTTGAGGCAAAAGAGGTATTAAATCCACACATAAGTCAACGGTCGGGAATACTCGCCAACCTAAAGTATTGGCGTAAATAATATCGACGTTGCATCCACTGTTCCTGTAAAGCTTCTTCAATAATTAAAAAAGCAGCCATAGTTTGAAATTCTTTTAAACTAGTACTTTCGTCGATAGCACGAGAACTATTTTGATGTCGTATCAACTGACGTAACTATCCGTCAAAACCAGTGTCATGTTCAACTGTTCGGACGGGTAAAAACACATCGGGAGTAGGGACAACAGTCAAATCGCGTTGTCATTCATTCTTCGCTCGGGCCCCGAACAAATCATCCGTTCGTAGGTCATAGGGAGTAGGAAACGCCCGTAACGAAGCCCGAAGCGACTGTCTTCGTGCTTAGGGAGTAGACCCCCTGGTCGGAGGATCCTCCCTTTTTATGGAGGATGAGTGAACTTTACACCCTGTTTCTCATACCTCTAAACTGGTCAAGGGCTCTGCTTGTGGACCGGCCGAAAGTATTTATCTTACTAATAAATTGAATTTGGACAGGGTCTAAAGGGCAACCTGGTCCGTATCTTCGCTAATATTAACGAGGACCGGTTCGACGAGGCGACTTCCAAGTACCGTCGCCTGCTGTACTGCGTGTCGTTCTTCCACTGCACGCTCATCGCCCGCAAGCGCTTCCGCCAGCTCGGTTACAACGCGGTCTACAGCTTCAATGACGCGGACTTCGACGTGAGTTGTAGCTTTAGACCCTTTATACACGGCACGATTTCTCTACACAGTACGGCGTATAAACCACGCCGTAGAACAAACGTGTCCGTCAAGAAGCTTCCATAATAATCCATACAACACTGACGAACCGTGACTACACACGGCGAACAAACCGTAGTAAACTTGTGTGTGTAAAAGGTCTTTCGGGGCAATTCCCGTATTTAAAAGAATGGTAGCATTCCAATTTCACATACCCGATTTCTGAATTGAGAATTTGATTTTGTACTTGTCAAGCTCTAGAATATGTAGCCCGCGAAAATCAAATTTTATTATAAATATTGTTTGTAAAGAAATGTTGTATTACCCGCTGGCCACGGGACAGGGCGGCGCGCCCGGCGGTGCGGGTGGCGGTGCGGGTGGCGGTGCGGGTGGCGGTGCGGGTGGCGGTGCGGGTGGCGGTGCGGGTGGCGGTGCGGGTGGCGGTGCGGGTGGCGGTGCGCGTGGCGGCGCAGCTAGCGCGGCCACGGGCGCCGCCGCGACCACAAATAAACTTAGTGCTAGTCCCGTGACATGCGCCGTACTGATTCATACATTTGTTTGTTTCGGTCGCTCGTGCGCTTCGCTCGTCAACTTCGCCAGTCGCCGCTACGCGTGGCATGGCTAGTACAGTTCTATACATTTGTTTTAGTCGCAGGACGCTTCGCCATTCGCGCCAAGCCGTTAGGCGAATTTTCACCTTAAGTAATGCTAAAGTAGAATTAATAAATAAATGTGAACATTTATATTTAAAACACAGGTTGTTACACATTGGTCTTCAGTAACAATTTAGAAAATTAAAATTTCCAATTGAGTATCCGGGTGTTAGTCTCCATCTGTCAAAAATATCTCTAATCTCCCTACATTTTTGATAGGTTTGGTCCACTAGTGTACTGTACACAAATAAAGGTATTTGATTTGAAGAGTTCACTGGCAGGTATCAGACAACCTGCTCGCGAACTACCTGGAGGAGTACGAGGAGGTGCCGTGGGACGCGCTGCGCTACTTGTTCGCGATCATCAACTACGGCGGCCACATCACGGACGACTGGGACAAGCGCGTGCTCATCGCGTACATCAACCAGTTCTTCAACGAGGATGCGCTCGAAACACCCTTCTATAGGTCACTTGATCATTTTTTTATACAATGGGAAGCTTGCAGTTTTATTTTGTTTAGTGTAGGTATACAATGTGTTTCAGAGGGGTGTGACCAAACTTGGGGTTGTGGTATACCGTACAGGCCATCAAACTGAACAACTTGTTCCTAGGGACCAACATCGTAATCGTGAAAAAAACCGACCAAGTGCGAGTCGGACTCGTACACGAAGGGTTCCATACCACCGTACAATATTTAACACTACATATATAAACATATCACGTTTGTTGTATGGGAGCCCCCCTTAAATATTTATTTTATTTTAATTATTAATTTTTTAAGTAAAAATACAACTGAGTATTTTGTGAATATTTCAAGTTGGCACCTTTGGCACCACAAGTGCCTACCTGTTGCCATTATTGATATCGAGCAAAAAAGGGCAATGGGAGCCCCCTTAAATATTGATTTTATTTTGTTTTTAGTATTTGTTGTTATAGCGGCAACAGAAATACATAATTTGTGAAAATTTCAACTGTCTAGCTATCGTGGTTCTTGAGATACCGCCTGGTGACAGATGGACGGACAGACAGCGAAGTTTTTTGTAATAGGGTCCCGTTTTTACACTTTGGATACGGAACCCTAAACACATCAGACGTACCATACAAAACTTCAATACCTACTTGACCACCTTTTTTTTTCACGATCATTGCTTGAACCTCGTGTCGGGCAGGTTGGCGACGATCCCGGCGTACCACATCCCGCGCGACGGCTCCCTGGAGTCGTACCGCGACTTTCTGGACCTGCTGCCGGCCGCCGAGCGCGCCGAGTCCGTCGGCCAGCACGCGTCCGCCGACGTGGCCACGCTCGCGCAGGTACATGGACCAGAAAACGTTAAACGAAACAAATGACGGGACACTTAATGTCGTGTCCGTGTTCCGTGCCTCGGAAAGCACGTTAAGCCGTTGGTCCCGGCTGTCATTCGTGGATCTTTGACAGTCGTTACGGGTAGTCAGAAGCCCGAAAGTCTGACAATCAGTCTTACCAAGGGGTATCGTATTACCCAGTGACTGGGTTGTGGAGGTCAGATAGGCAGTCGCTCCATGTAAAATACTGGTATTCAGCTGCATCCGGTTAGACTGGAAGCCGACCCCAACATAGTTGGGAAAAGGCTAGGCAGATGATGATGACTTAATGTCGTGTCCTGCGTGTCCTGTCGTCTGCACGTTACAGGAACTGATGGACGCTACTGATGGCGCCAAACTTATGGAAATGAAAAAAGGTTTATTGACATCGGCAAGTTTTCATATTACATCAGTGGTGATTGGAGCCACCTTTTAAGCGTATAAAGCCTGTATTAGGTTGAGCCGGTATTCCGTGCATTAGTAGTACTTATTAATATTTATTTATTTAATACTTCAAGCACAAAAATGTACAGAATACTTGTTACTTACTTACTTGAATACTTATTTATTTCTATTTTACTATTTTTATTCACATAAAATAACTTAAAACTGTAATGGGTTACAACTTATACCCGAAATCTGGGTCGACTCCTCCATTTATGTTGCCATAGGAGTATGTTTTTCCGACTCTTTTCAGTCTATTTAAAAATAAAAAACAAATATTTTTTTCTCAGGACGCCTTGATCATGTGCTCGACGCTGTTCGCTCTGGCGAGCACGGGCGGGGGGGGAGGGGGGGGGAGGGGAGGATCAGAAGGTACGTCGTACACGTAGATGCGTTGCTACGTTAAAAAAATCAGCTGGCAATACATTTTGTCGGTTGATGTGAGCAGGAACCGGTCTATTCTGTAAAAACCTCATTTTGAACTTAGGAGAAGTGAGTTTGAAGTGAGCTGACTTTAGTGTCAATGCCTAGCATCAGTGAGTGAAGTGACGGCTCACTTCGCCTAAGCTATTTTGGGATGCATGAACGCTCGCGCTCGGCGCATCCTGGACAGTCACACCCAACACCTTATTTGACTGGCCAACTCTTCCCTTGCGGTGGTAGTGCTAACGCCCGCCTGGTTAGCGACCACCCTCCCACCGGAGTCCGGCGTCAAGTAGCCTGCTGTGTTTCGTCGATGCGTGGGAGTTCCAGTGCCTTAGGCATCTTCTGGGCACGCTTGTTCCATCATAGACCTCATCCATTGCTTTCCATCAGGCGTGTTCGAGGTCAAGAGCGGGCCCATTCAGCAATAAAAAAAATTAATAAAAAAATTCACGGTGAGATTTTTACAGAGTAGACCGACTCCTGTTCTACATTGTGTTACATAAATCCACAAAATGTATAACAGCGGATTTTTTTTCGATTGATGTTAGATCGGGTGATGTTTTTCGCTATCTCAGGGTTGGTCTCTCGTAACGATGAGTACAATAACTCCTTTCAAGTTTACGGTAAAGAAACTACTTCCGCTTAACTGAAACGATTCGGCCGGCCGCATACGTACGGCTTCCTGATTAGGTTTCCTGATCAGGAATTCAGATTCGGAGACCTGAGACTGGCTGCATACGTACGGTTTCCTGATCAGGATTTTTTCCGTCCGAAAAATATAAGAACGTTTGCGCTTAGAGACGAATTTGTATGAAATGCGTGCATTCAGGGTCTCCGAATCTGAATTCCTGATTCGGAAACCGGACGTATGCAGCCGGCCTTCCTGAGGTAGCTGTATTTTTGCTGTCATGATTCCGTTGCAAAAAAACATGGTGCGATCGGTCGAATGTATAGGTCAGTCTCTTTCTCTCACAAAAAAAAATTACGTCATTAATACTTCACAATACGGCCCCTATCTGATAACAACTCTTGCCAATGGTATCGTGGTTACTTTTTTGAATTTTTTAGGTCTGTGTATTGATGATTTTAATGATTATAATTCTGTAATTTGTTACGGTCGCAATTCTATTTTGATCAACATAAAACCTGACACTGACCTGGAAATTGCAGAAACGTAAGAAGATTTGAATATCGCGCGCTACCTGGCGCATTCGCCATACCCCTTACTAATAAACGTTGTATACATACAAACGCTTTGTCTTCTTCTTTCGAAAGTCAAATTACTAACGACTGAAAGAGAGTAATCGGTGTGTAACTTTATCTATTTCTATTCATCTGATATGCTGTACGTTATCAACTGTGCCTGAAGACGCCTGGCGTCGTCACCGAGGCAGGCCTAAGAAACGCTGGTGTGACGATTTGGACTCGTTCCTAACCGATTGGACGGAGAAGGCACATCACAAGGAAATGTGGAAGAAAATGTGGGAGGCCTTTGCCCAGCTGTGGGACAGTACAGGCTAACGGAAAAAAAAATCATCTGATATATTGAATTGTCTGTGTCCATGTAAAATACTGGTATTCAGCTGCATCTGGTTAGACTGGAAGCCGACCCCAACATAGTTGGGAAAAGGCTAGGCAGATGAAATTGAATTGTCTGTCTTTTTCTGTCAGCCATGTCGCCGCTCGCGCTATCCTGCGCTCGCTCCTTTGTGTCTTGTGTCTCTTCTTGATATACTGGTAATACGTTTATTAGTAAAGGGGTTAAAGTAAAATAAATAAGTGTAATATACTAACAAAGAGAATAGTATTTAATTTCTGGTGATGCTCGATCGTTTAGGTGGATGAGCTAGCCCATGAGATGCTGCACAAGCTGCCCAGCAAGATAGACGTAGAGACGACAGAGCGCATGATGGGCCCAGAGATCGTGATGCCCATGTGCGTGTCACTGCTGCAGGAGCTCGGGTACTACAACACACTCGTCGGCATGATTGTATCGGGGCTCAAGGTAACTCCACATTTGACTTAAAATCAATGTACCTATAGCGTTAGGTAAATTAAACCCACAGGTGCGTTATTGTTGGTCGATAATATCTTGTACTTAATTTTATATTTAAAGGAGAGCACCCATTTTGTTATTATTATTATTTTGTGCCAGCGGGCCTAACAGCCGCGCGGGCTGTTTGAAGGTTAAAGTGATATAATGAAAAATTTTGGTTTTTCTATTTCGTGTAACTTGTTAAGTATATGTAGAATAGGGATTTAACATTTTGATATAATGTTTTTTGACTCTTTTGTCTAGTACCATGTAAAAGGAATACCTACACGATTCAATAAATTTTTCGCGATACAAAAAATTGCAAAGTTATATATTTTTTTTTACTTTTTTCGACATAACGGCGTAATGTTTGAGTTATTCAATCGAATTTACTTTAAAACATAGAGAATTATCATATTAAAGTTTACTCAAAGTAGTTTTAAATTTTATTAATTTCTTTTGTTAAAAAAGGAGTAAATTTGTTTTGGCACATACGTCGTTTTATTCCGAGCACACGCAGGTTATAGCAATCGCCCTTCTTTTGCGTTTCAAAAGTAATTGCATCACTTTCGCTCGCTTAGTAGGTTTTCGAGGATTTTAGATTTTCGAGGTAGCTCCTTAAGCTACGGTTGCCGAGGTCGGTTCATGGATGGGTGACCATGGAAACTTCTCTTGATGCTGGTCTCTGTTGCAGGAGATGCGACGCGCCATCGAAGGTCTGGTCGTGATGTCGGAGATGCTAGAAACCATGTACTCGTGCATCTTTCAGGGCAGGACGCCCAGTTTCTGGCTTAAAGGTGAAGCTGCATAGTATATGTATAGGATGAAATTGAAAACATGCGACAAATCGAAATGGGAGATTGTACAAATCATTATCCAAACCTGAAATCGCGAAATAAATCAGCTGTTCCCTACATTTTGACGAGTTATGCGAACATAAATGTAGGGAACAGCTGATTTTTTTTTTCGCGAGTTCAGGTTTGGTCCCATAGTAAAAGTTGTTCATAATGATGAGTACAATGACCTCTTAAGAGATTGTTGATGTTTTTCCAATAACCCTGTATAGCTCCAATAGAAGGTGCATTTTAAAATATATCTGTATAGTACCTACACTCAATTTTGAACAATTTGTGGATTGTTTCCGCTTTGCATAAATATGTACAATTCATAATACCTAACTATGTTAGATTGCAATGAGATAGTAGGAGTATAGTATAACGGCCTGGTGCCCGCCACTCCCCGCAACACGTAGCCTGACAGCCGCGCGTGCGCAGGCCGGCCGTCCATGAAGCCGCTGGGCGCGTGGTGCCGCGAGCTGTCCCTGCGCGGCGCGCACCTGCAGGGCTGGGCCAACGCGCCGCGCGCGCCGCCCACGCTGTGCTGGCTGCCCGCCTTCGTGGCACCCACCGGCTTCCTCACCGCCGTCATGCAGGTCAGACCTTCCTAGACTAACTAGTTTATTTTACAAAAACCTACACCTAAACGAAAGAAACGGTTCCGATTGATGGTTTCCTATGGAGAACAATCGGTAAGAAACTCCACGGTTACTCTTTTAAAACTAATTGGTTTTTACAATATTTCACCTCTCTCTCTCTCACACCACCGTCACGCAGGTGTTGGGCCACAAAAGGGATGAATGAAAGGCAACTGCATGCAGCTGAGACGAGAATGCAAATCGGGATCTGTGGTGTTACACGAATGGATAGAATAAGAAATATGTACTTACATAAAAAGAAGTCTGAAAGTAGCACTGGTGACTGAACAGTAGGTGAAAATCGGTTTTCATTGTATGAAAATGGGTAGGTACCTATAAGAGTAAGGGAAGACCAAAGAAACGATGAATGGACTGTGTCAAAGATGATATAGCTAGAAAGAGGGTGACTGTTGTAAGAACTTGAAAAAGATCTCTCAAAATCAATGCAAGAACTTTATAGACCGTCGGTAGACATTTTGGGATTCGCGGTACTACCTGATTTATGGAGCCAGGTGGGTTGTTCCTGTCGTTAGGAACTGGGGAAGCGACCCTGACTCTAAGGCGGACTGCAACTGGGATGCCAAGCGGGCGTGCGACACTTGGAACCACTTTATACAAAAGTTGTGCAGCCCGTCCGGTCCTGGAGATTTGCAGTTAGGCAACGGACGGACTGCACGAGCAATATCGTGGGGGCTGATGGTAAGTGCCCCCATTTCTGGTATTATATCGCACGCTCGCTCGATCTTCCCAGTCCAATCACCCTCGGTGTGACTGACAGACATCGACCAGATGTTTCGCCAGAACGCACACATGGCGTCATCATCCGGCAGGCACGTGTCAGCCACACCTTAGTCCGTTCACTCCCAAGCCCTATAAACCCACCTTTCATCGCTCTGGCATGTGCGATACTCAGTGTACCGCTCCACTCTCTACGTGTACCGACGAATACGGTTTGCCCATGCACAGATCTTCAATAAAATATTCACCATCTGCCATCCTTTTCCCATCTATGTTGGGGTCGGCTTCCAGTCTAACCGGATGCAGCTAAATACCATTATTTCTTATCTTCAATAAAATATTATTAGGTATTAATAATTTTGTGGTGTTGCAGACGACGGCCCGCGGGGAGAGCTGGCCCATCGACACGCTCTGCTGGGAGTTCGCCGTCATGCCGCTGGAAGAGTCCGGCTTCGTGCGTCCACCGCGCGACGGCGGCGTCTACGTCAGGTAAACCTCCATCTTACTAGGAAACTTGTCCTGTTTCTTTTTGTTTAAGGCATATATTTAATCGTACCTCAAATAATTTCCCATATTTTTGATGTCTTCAAAATACATAGAATGCCATTAAGTTTTTAGAGGAACAATTAAATATTTTTCTCAAACATGCTTGGAAATTTGAGCATTATTTTGACAACCTTCTTCGAGATAAATCGAAATTGCTGTACTGGCCAAATACATACGAGCAGCGGCCGGCAAAAGTTGTAAGAAAATCTATATCTGTCGTGATTTAGCGGCCAAATAAATTACATAGTAAACTCATATCTGTCGCGTAATTTAAAAATGGAATGATCTTTTACTCCGAAACATGGCAACCAAGTTTGAAGGCTTGTGAAGGCTGCAGGAACCCGTTCGATGCGAGAAGCACAGAACCGGTCGAAGTGGAGGTGCTTGGGGGAGGCCTATGTCTAGCAGTGGACGTGTTTCGGCTGAAATGATGATGGCAACCAAGGAGGTAACTTATCAAAGGGTTTATTTAAATATCGAACTGGCTTGCAAATAGAAAGCTGTTTATTGAAAAAAAAAAAAAAAAGATAGCCCACGGAGCTCTGTGTTCTGTCGCTTGTTGCTCACAGCAGAGAAAACTTCTGCTAAGCATCAAGTCCATCAATGCCTAGTTGTGGCCAAGGCTTGTATAGTACTTTTCTCAAATAATGTGCGGAAATTAAAACTAAGTAGTACCTAGGCAGAACTTTTTTGTCAAATACAATTACGTTTCAAAATCAATGACGAACAACGAAAAACAATCATTTTTCCCGCGTTAAAGTGTTCATTTATTTTTTTCTCAATAAACGGCTTTCAATTTGCAAGCCAGTTCGATATTAAAATAAAATCTTTGATAGTTACCTCCTTGGTTGCCATGTTTCGGAGTACAAGATCGTTCCATTTTTCAAATTACATGACAGATATGAGTTTACTATGTAATTTACTTGACCGCTAAACCACGACAGATATGTATTTTCATACAACTTTTGCCGGCCGCTGCTCGCATGTATTTGGCCACTACAGCAATTTCGATTTATCTCGAAGAAGGCTGTCAAAATAATGCTCAAATTTCCAAGCATGTTTGAGAAAACAATACGAGTATTTACCTATAGAATACTTTTTTATTTTCGCAAAACTTTCTGGGTGTCCCACGTAGCATAGCCTTTTCTAAATGTCGACTTGTCATATAATACGGCACCTGTGTGTGCACATGCGCAGAGGGCAGTACTTGGAGGGCGCGTCGTGGTTCCGCAAGGACGGCTGCCTGCAGGAGCCGCTGCCGATGCAGCTGGTGTTCCCGATGACGCCCATACACTTCAAGCCCGTGCGCGCCACCGGCAAGCGCGTGCGCAGTAAGTCACACAATTCACAGAATCACTCACACTCTCCGCCGCGCCGTGTGTCCTGCGCCTGATCTCTCGCCGCTCCATCGGCCTATGACAGTGAGGGAAGAGAGAGTGCACTATAATATCTCCCACGCCGAAGGCTGGTCTCCGTTTAGATTGGTCCCATGGCCTAAATACGGTGTGGAGGAACATTATAGTAGGGTAATTTGAACTTCATGAGTTTCATGAAATCATGGCGTTCATGGCCAATTCTAACCTTAAAGACCTTTTCATTTGACAGTTGAGGTTAATTTTATAACCTCAATTTTCTTTGATTTGTTTCCATTTACAATGTAATAATGTAATTCAGACAATACTTGTTGGAAAAATTTGTGAGATATTAAGTTGAAGCCTTCTAAATACAGATGATATATTACCATCATCATAATCAGCCTATAATGTTCCCACTGCTGTGACACAGGCCTGCTGTCTGTGAGAGGCAGTGGGCCATAATACACCACGCGGGCCCAGTGCGGGTTGGCGGATGTCACATGTCTTCGAATTTTTGGTTCTAGAACATGCCAGTTTCCTCACGATGATTTCCTTCACCGTTTTGAGAGCAGTGGTGGTGAAATAATTTACACAAAGTAAAGTGCCTGCGTGGGTTTGAACCCACGACTCGTACGTCGCGACCGCTACCCACAAGAAGCTATGGAAGTTTGTTATGTGTTGCTCTCCCTTTAGTGAGTGATTGCGCAAGAGTTTAACCTGGAAATAGTTCGTTAACCCTTTCATTAGATACTTTTGGATCTGACCATAGGAGTATTTTTTCCCAAATCTGCGTCAACTTTTAGTAGTCAATATGGAAATACAAGTGCATCAGTTAAAGACCTATTATATTAAATTACACGATGTCTCGTGCCCTGCCTGTCGTACGCCCCTGTCTACCAGTTAGGGCGCCGCTTATTACACTTACTTCCTGCCTTAATTCACTCTCGTCGAACGTGAAAACCTTTGCACGTTTATAGGCCGACCGCTTAACTGAGATGTTGCCTGAGGTAGCTGCGCGGTGCGGGAGGGGTGATAGTTGTCACAAGTTGACGAATCACTGAGCTCTCGCATCACGTCACCACACCCCGACTACAATGTTGAGTTTGTTCTTGGGTTAAATTCATTACAACTACGGAACCCTTCATTGTGCGTGGTCTGACACGCACTTGGCCAGTTTTTTTTTTTTTTGTTGTATGCCAGTAAACGCATTTTTCTTCCTTTCACTGTCTTTCTTTACCCTGTCCCTGTGGGCAGGGTCCGAGAAATCGTGTAATTTAATAGGCCTTTTAATGTCGTCCCGCAGACCGGTACACGTGTCCGTGCTACTACTACCCACTGCGTATGGGCGCGTTCGTCGTGGCCTGCGACCTGCCGGCCGGCAAGGAGTCCGCCGAATTCTGGGTCAAGCGCGGCACCGCCATGCTCTGCACGCTGGCCACCTAGCCGACCGCTGTCTCTTCTTAATTATATGTCTAATTGTAATCATTCGCCTTTGTTTTAATTTTCCTACTATCAACCTGATTAATAGACTTCTTATAGACACTTCCCGTGTCACAAAAGTTTTAGAAAACCAAACAATAAAACCTGTCGTTTGAGAACTGTTGACGACAAAGATAGATATCAATGCAGGATAACGGACTTTATTTCTGTTTTAGTACTAGAATCCGGAAATAAATGTAAGTAAGTTGGTCTAAGGCAGCTAATAGTGCCCTTATACCGAAATACTGGCGATCTATTCTGCAAAAATCTCACCGTGATAACTTAGAATAGATCCAGATTTTTAGAGAATATTTTTAGAGAATAAATCGAGATTTTTAGAGAATAGGTTAAGATTTTTAGAGAATAGATCGAGATTTTTACAGAATGTTAGCAGAAACCGCTGCCTGGCGGTGCTACGCCGAAAAAAATCGCGTTGGTGTATTCGCGCCCTTACAACGTGGGCACACATTTTCTGAAACGACGCCACATAAGGTAAAACACGTTGAAACAAATTCGCCTAGTTGTTGTATTGTGTACCAACCATTACGGTTTCATATCATAGCGACTAGCGAGCGAGCAAGTCGCGCCGTCGAAGAATGAGTGCGACAGCGACACAGGCCCTTAGACCATTTATAACTGTTTTTATAAAAAACTGTTTTGTAATCGATTTTTCATAGTTCGTTTTCGCTGAACAAGGGTTGCTCCAAGTCACATCTTTCTCAATAGCGCTCAGGGTACAAAGCACAAGTGTGTAACAAAAACACTGTATAACAATGCAAGTTTTATTTATATTTTCAAATAGACTAAAGATTTTATACAGTTTTGAATACCTATAAGTAGTAGGTACATATTGTATCTGTATAATTTTAGCGCAGTCATTACTTAGAAACATTTTCAAGGCGAGTTACTAGAAATTATTTACATGCACGTTATGAACGAACACACTACACAAGGGCATAGGTTTCGGGCAGGTCGGAAGAGTCTATCTCCATGAAAACAGGCTGGTTGTTGAGGTTGCATGAGCAGTAGCACTTTCCTTTAGGTGTCCCGTCTTCCGTCATCAGCATCTTAAGATCCAGGTCTGCTGCGACTGATTTTTGGATGTCTGTGAAAAATATTGGGTAAGTTAGATCATCTTTGTCACGTTTGAGGGTACTTTAGGTTGAATCAGTTGATGCTGGTTCCGAAGGCATCACAAGCTTACTGGACCCAATATGTCAGTCATTGTTGGCTCGATCAGTGACGGCATTACACGCTCAGTATTTGCTCACATTCCCGGAAAAGCTGTAATAACGTCTCTGCCCTCGGTCAGTTATAATTAAAAATTCGTCCGACCACGGTGTTCACCTGAATCTATAAAAAAAAATGACCCACAAAAGCCCATAATTATTATTTTTTTGTACTTAACTTTATTCACATACCTCCTTGTTTGCGATGAAGAAGCCGTCAAGCGTCCCGTTTCTCTCTTCCTAAGCTTTTAAGATGTAAAGGAAACTGAATTCTTGACTTAAGGTATGTTTTCTTCTCTCGCAGTCTAAAATGCTTCCACGAAATGTTTTTCTTTCAAGAAGTTTTGACTGCTTAACCATCCAATCACCAACATCATCATCATCATTTCAGCCGAAAGACCATCCTTAGTGTAAGTAAGATAACTTAGTGTTGCTGGTGATTGGCGAGTCTGCAATGCGTATGTATCGTGTCGCTGCCTTGGTCTTTGTGATCTGGAGTAACCACTAGCTTTTTCGCTGTCTGATGATGACGGACTTAAAACTACTCGAAGTGTTTATATAGTGTAAGACTGTTCTTGTTTGTTAATGACCCTCACGTGACCGTTATTGCTGCACCTTGCTAAGAACAAACACAGAGTCCCAACAGAGCTGTTACGCTTGTCCACTAATTCATAACAACGCAACGGTGCGGTGATGGTTGCACTCTTGATTGTTCTAACTTGTAGAAACCGTGTGAGTAATTTCCAAAGCTCTTGAAGTAATAAATCTTAACTGCGCTAAGTACACAGAAGTTTAGCAAACAGTTTAACTCAATGTATTTATATAACTAAAGCATGATTTTGTTAAATCCACGAAGACACCAAAGTTTTTATTGAATATTTCTCCACCATGAATCAATTAAGTCCTCCAGTTTGTTGTAAAGATCTTCCTTGTAGTCTTCCAGTGCACTCTGACAACTGCTTAGATTATTGATAATGGCTTCTACAGCTTCTTTAAATTTGTTGAGAATTTCTTCTTTGAGGCCTTCTAGGTCGCTGTGACCACTTTCTGCTTTGTTGAGAATATCATCCAGTAAGTTTTTCAATTTGTCAAGAATTTCTTTATTGATGTCTTCAAGTTGGTTGTGAGCACCTTCGTATTTGCTGGAAATATTTTCTAAGACTTCTTTTATTTTGTTGATTAAAACTGCCTTGGCCTCTTTCAATTTGTTGATTAAAACTTCCTTGGCCTCTTTCAATTTGTTGAGAATATCTTCCAGTTTATCGTTAATATTTTCTTTGATATCTATGATGTCTTCCAATTTATTTTCAACATCCTTTTTGACCTCCCCCGCTGCTTCAACTAAATGTCCCACTATTTTATTATTTATTGACAATAGGGAACGCTTCTGTTTACGATTAAGCTTATTACCGATATCTGTAAAAATTTAAATTATACAAATACTTAGTAGAAATAGTCATATTTGCGGGAGCGCTTTTCCTACGCTCGTCCTTCAGATGCGCCTTGCAAGTCGCATCCTTCTACTCCTACTTCTTCAACGTGCACGCGGTACGGTTGTGGAATTCACTTCCGCCTGACATTCGGGACTGCCAAACTGTTGCAGTAGGTATTAAGAAAAAAAGTGAACCAAAAAAACCACCATACCACCATTATAACCATATTTTTTTAATATTTGGGCCTCTTTAGATAGCTGATTAAATGAAGATGTCTTCCCCAAGTACTTTTAGGGACCTCGCGCACTAGACGATCACGACTCCGGCCAGTGGCCGCAGCGACCAAGCTAACTATAGAAACCATATACCTACACGTCGCGCACTTGGCCGCAACATGGTTTCTAGTTAATTTGGTCGTTGCAGCCACTGGTCGTGGTCGTGGCCGCCTAGTGCGCGAGGTCCCTAAATCTCATAGTAAAATTTTGAGATAACTGGTGGGAAAATTCAAGTAGGTAAGTAGACGATTTTAGAAAATAAACTTCTTCCTTAAAAAAACCTTAAACGTTTTTAACTGTTTTATATTTTTGAAAATTTGGTTACAAGGTTATCGAAAAATTTGTTCAATTTGAAAGTTTAGAGACACTATGTGATATTTAGTGAAGAATTCTGGGAAATTTTAAAAAATACATGAAATTGAGTTTTCTCGAATCCCATGAATTTTCGCCTATGCTTTATGGGGTGCTTAATTGTTTCAAATGAGTCAAACTATCCACGTCCACGTCCTGAAAGGAATACGTCAAATTAGTCTTGACAGTTCTATGGCGCCACTCCATAGCAGCCCACCGCTAAGCTACGCACGTGTACGTATCTTCGCTTTTTATGAAAGTATAGGCGGGAGCGTCTACTGGGACACGGCAAAGACTTAGTTTCGTGGCAAAGTCACAAAGCTTTCGAAAAAATTGGACAAAACCAAGGCTCACTTCAGTCAAGGTGAACGCCATTTTCAATTCATTTCCTCCTACACCACACATGTAATTTGCAGGAACGGTTATACTCTATTAGCAGTCTCCAGCCCCTAATGGAACCCGAGCTCCGAATATGGGGGCTACTGGGAAAGGTTTGTTCTGGACAGATTCTCCGACTTAGACGATTCTTCAAAGATGAGTACGAGGCCAATCAGAAACCTGTTGCTTGGTCGACTTGTCAGCGGCAATCGGCATACGAGACAGTCAACATCATTGTCGTTGTGAGATTCCTTTCCCGTGTACGAACTGTTCGCAATCGACTGAAGTCCACCTGATTTGATTTTTATATTATATGGTGTTTCTTAAAATACGGTGTATCTTAAGATCTACCTGGAAGCAGATATATTTCCTCCAAAGTTCTGAAAAAGAAGAAACAACGGACCGACACAAGACATCCTCTTTACTTCCTCTGGAAAAGTAGATGCAACTTGAGAAGCTGCGACAGCTTCCTGAAGTCGACCAAAGCGGTAACAGGTGGCAGAAATGGTACGAGACTGTAGCTCACGGCAAACCTGCCATTGCCCATCTGAAATCCGCCATCTTGGACTACCCAAACAGATACGTCCGTGCCGTACCTGCTCTTATCCTACTCAATATATTAGGTAAGTACATAATAAATAAAAGAACCGAGTTTACTGACAGTGATGTTGGCGCAACCAAGCTCTGGTTAAAATGGGTAATTCAATGATTGCTAGACACTAGGGATTGGAAAATCTAAGACTTGCTTAAAATGAATTCAGAGCTTACTAACTCCTACTTTTACTTTTTACTTTTTTTACCGTCTGGACAACAGACGGTAAAAAAAGTCAGCCGAATTGAACATTTTTAAAATTTTCGGTGGATATGCAAAGGTTTTTTTAGTGAATATTCCAATTTGTAAATAATTAACACTATGGGATGCCATGGGAACCGCTGGCGACCCCTAAAAAATTTAGTTCAGCAGGCCAAAGCACATTTTTTAATGCTTTTATCACATTTCCATAACAGCACGCCAATATCTAGTTGTAAAAACTATTGGAATTCTGGTCAGGGCGGATCCCACGGTCTCTTGTAATAATTTTGACTTTTGACTCACGGCGTTCACAAGCAGAAACTTTGGGACCCGCTGGCGGCCTCCATGGCCTCCTGAACTTAAAAAAAGTTTTATATCGATACCTCTGGGCTCAAAGGTCGTAAAGGACAAAATGCGACTTTTCAGGAGAAGCAAAAAACGAAAAAAATAAAATTATTTTTACTCTAACATTTTTGTTTCTTGAGCTATTTAAATGAAACCTAGGAAAAAAGTGCTTAGAATTTATAGTATTCTCTAGGGCAGTGTTAAAAAATTACCCTAGTGCTGTATTTACCGAGATAGATTTCCTTTACGACCATAAATTTAAAAATAAAAGTCCTTTACACCCTACAAATTTTCATCCTATGATTTTACCTAAGGGCGTAAATGTACTTTACTGCACAAAACTAAACAAAATAAGGAAATAATCGACAAGTGTAATAATTTTTAGGTTCTTAAGGATCACCCGCTAAGGTATTCTGAAAGGATAAATTAATTATTAAACTTAAGTATTAAATGGATTATGTAATTTTGTATGTATTTATGTGTATACTACTGTATTTTCTTTACAAATATTCATGAAATATCATAATTATACAAATAAAACGTACATTTGTGTTATCAAATTGAGATCGTTTATTTGTAATTGAACACAAAGCTCTAAATCTTTAAATTATAAATTAATATTTTTAATACGTCCACCAATACTACTGAGTGTGCCCGCCTGCTGGCTGTAGGTGAATGGGAGTCGGGCCTCTGGCTTCAGGCGCTACCGTCACCCAACATAGGCACTATGCTGGGTGACACCACATTCTGGCTCGCTACATGTTTGCGTCTGGGCGCTCCTTGCGGACCTCCACATCGCTGTCAATGCGGTGAAGCAGTCGACTGCCTCGGACACCATGGCCTATCTTGCAGCAAGAGCGCTGTTCAGATGGCACGGCACGCCAGCATTAACATCATCCGTCGGGCAGCTGTTTTAGAACCCAATAGCTTGGCACGCTACGATGGGAAGAGGCCAGATGGAATGACCATAATGTCTTGGAAGTTGGGTAGGCTTTTGGTGTGGGATGCAACCTGTGTCGACACCCCCGCGCCATCCTATCTTCCTAGCACGGCGGGCTGTGCTAAGGCGGCTGCTGCAGGAACAGAAAATCTCATACAGCGCAAATATAACAACCTATTGGGAGCTATATGTTTGAGCCGTTTGGGGTTGAAACTCTAAGGCCTTGGGGTCCAAGTGCTCATCAAATATTTCGAGACATCGCCAAGCGGTTGGTTAAGTCTTCGCGTGACCAGACCTGGCCTATTTTTAGCCCAAAGAATAAGCATGGCCATCCAACATGGTAATGCTGCCAGCCTTTTGGGCACTTATCCCATTGACAGCGGCAGCGATGCGGCCGAATTTTTTTAAATGAGCTCCTGTCTTTTTCTTTTTAATCCTTTCTTTTTATTATACACATAATATCTACAAATATTTTAGTGTTTAATTGTAAAATAGTTTATGTGTATTAGAAATAAATAAAAATGTGTCCGACTAGTAAAAAAAATTAAAGAAGTGAAAATATAATTCTTCTTTTATCAACTTTATAAACAGAATCTGTTTGATGAGATGCTGAGTAAAAACCTCTCTGACCAGTTGGATGGGGTGGTTTTTTGATCCTGGATCTGAACAGTCATCGTGGCAGCGTCGTACAAACATCTCAATGACCGCACGCGAGCGCGCGTTCTCTCAACCTTTCTCTCACTCTTGTCTCTCTTCGATGTAGCGCCAGTTAATTCGACATCCTTGCAGAAAGGCCAGAACTGCCCATATTTTGATGGAGTCGAAGGCTTTCTCGTAGTCCGCAAATGCACAGTGACTGGTTGTACTCCGCGATATTCTGTACAATATGCCGAACATGGATGTGGTATATGGTACTGAAGCCTTTTCGAAAACCGCCTCGATCTGGCGGCTGGAACTCGACAAATCTCTTGGCGAGACAGCTCGTGACGACCCTCGAGAGCAGCTTGCATACGTGGTTCAGAAATGAGATGGATCTATAGTTCTTCAGCGAGGATTTTTTGTCACTTTCTATTAAAAAGTGAAGATTGACAATTTGAGGGTTAACGGCTTTCTAGTTAAAAGACGGCAGCACTATGCACAAAAAATAAGAAACGGTCGTAAAGAATTATTATTACAGCTCAAGTGTATCAAGTTGTATATTTAAGTCAAACGTATTGTAAATTAATATCATTTTGTAGGGAGTAGAGCTCATATTGATTTACAAATGTAAGATGTAAAGGATGTAAAGGACCTACTTACAACACATTTTCTTAGATTATTTTGGTAGTAAAGGACAAGTTTGTTTTTTTATTTTAAATTGTAGGGGTGTACAGGACAATTTGCAAAGACGATGTCCTTTACATCCAAATTTTTGAGGTGACTTATATTAACCATCTATGGTGGTATAAGACAATTGATATTTTTTATGTATTTTACACCCAAAAGTTGTTTTATACTTTCCTTTACTACCAAAATGAGTTCACACTGGTAACTAAGTGTTATTTACATCCATATTTTCACGGTAAACTTTGCTTAACGTCTCAAATTATGTGGGTCGTAAAGGCATTTTTTTTGCGAATTTCGTAGAACGGAATATACAGATCGATAGAAAATTAAAAACTGAGTATAGCAGTATCAAAAAGTCATTTTCGCCCAAATGTCCTTTACGACCTTTGAGCCCAGAGGTATCGATATATTGTCGGCAGGAAGTGTGTTAAATACCACTCGAGTTCCAGGTTTGTATTGGTTTCGATTCCCGAGATGAGACCTTTCAGGGAAAATCTTTGATTTGACAATTGCCGCTGCACGTATTACGCCCCTGCGCGGTGCTCGGAGCGAAGAAGACTGTGTACCAATACCAAATATATGTATATATATTCCTCTTCCCCGTATCCGGCGACAGAGATCCAGATTACCCAGACTAATTTTCATTTCTTTCTTGAGCTTTCTGATGACTAACAGAGGCAAACTTGGCCCTGAAAACTCGGTCATACCGTGTACAGGAGAGTTTTCAGCATCATTGTATAAAGCTTTGGGCCACTTTTGCGTATTTGGCACTCCTTGTCCTTCCGGACGATTTTTTTCAATTGCTTTGTGGATACCAAAATAAATAATGCTTTAAAACAGCTAAAATGATAAATGGTTTCTATAGACAGGGTTAACCCGATAAAATCATCTGCCTAGCCTTTCCCCAACTATGTTGGGGTCGGGTTCCAGTCTAACCGGATGCAGCTGAATACCAGTATTTTACATGGAGCGACTGCCGATCTGACCTCGACAACCCAGTTACTGGGAAATACGATGCCCCTTGGTAAGACTGGTTGTCAGACTTTTGGTGCTTCTGACGACCCGTGACGAGTGTCAAAGATCCACGAATGACAGCCGGGACCAACGGCTTAACGTGTTTTCCGGGGCACGGAGGGGGCTTGGTATACGAAGACGGTCACTCATCCACGGACCAACCGCGGCAAACGCAACTTAACCCGTGCGGCTGTTATTACAAGGTTAAGCCGATACTGGTAAATGTCCTAAAACAAAAAAACGAAAAGTCCCCAATCTAAGGCTACACTCCAACCCATAGTATAATCAGCCTATAATGTTCCACTGCTGCGACGCAGCCCTCCTCTCTTCAAGAGGGAGTGGGCTATAATCTACCACGCGGACCTACTTAGTACTTCTTAATAAGTTTCCCCCTCCACTTGACACTCCTGCCGATCTATCACCGTCACCGTGACAACTTAGGTGAAGTGAGCTGAAATCGGGAAATCTCACAGCTGGTATATTCTATTCAAACCTCTTTCACGCCGAGGTTTGAATAGAATAGACCAGCTGTTACATTTCCCGCGCCGTGTCTTACATCTTTTACTATTTCTCACACGTCTGTGAGTGCTCATCTTCCTAGATCGGACTTTTTGGCTTTGCCCGCGTCATTTGACTTGGAGATAGTTTTGTTCTTTACATCTAAGCCCAGGTTCGCATGAGCGCGTTTTACCCGCGGCGATTTTTTTTCGCGCACTGCTTAGCGCCGAGTTGAAAATCCAACGTGGGTTTTTTGACGCTCTAGGATGTGCTCTGTTGGATTCTCAACGCTGGGCTCAACACCAAAAGTTGGAAATCTAGTGCGCGATAAAATCCGGCCGCGCGGACGTGGGCTAACGAGGCGGAAATATTACCTTTTACCGCATTGGATGCCACGTCGTCAGTTCTGACCTCTGCACCTTGCGTGTCGGAAACCACATTTGCGTCAGCGTAGGCTAAAGCCGCCTGTAACAATTTAATTCACTGCTAATTAGAAGGCCAATACTTGTAATTAAACACGTTTAAAATCTAGTCACAATCTCATCTCAGCGACATTCGATGTCAAAAACTTGTCAAAAATTCAGGTAATTTAGAGGTATTTTTGACGGATTGAGACTGAGATCAGACTGTAAATTGCCTATATTATGTATCGTGCGTACAGTCAACAAAGTGAAGAAAGTGAGGGTATCGATATCCCAACACGATAAAACAAAAGAAAATATATTTTCTCAACTCATAGGCACGTCAAGTAACAACACTACCACTGGTCGATGACAAAAAACAAGTTTTAAGTTACGAGTATGTACAGAGGCACATCAACCTACTACAAGCTGTCATATTTCTTTAATATATTTTCAACTTTATTGCTAAAGTATAAGGTTTAAAATATGCTGGCGTCTGTACCTAAGTAAAATAAAATTGCCTAACAATTTAATTATATCGATCGCAGAACGAACGGACTCGCTACAGGTACGGAACACCTGTGTACTTATAAGTATCTTCAGTAGTTTCATTTGAACACCTCCAAATTATTGATCAGTACTATTTCAATGGACAGTATTACCTACGTACCTATATAATTCCATTGCAAAAAAGAGATGGTGCTATCGGCCTCCTACGTAACGTCAACCTCTACGTTAGCATTAGTTTAGTTTAGATAGCCCGCGAAAATCAAAATTCTCATTTCAGCAACCAGCAGGATAATTTATTGCATAATACACTATCAGTAGCAACGGCTTTCATTTTGACAGTTCAACAACATTCATTGCGTTATTTACGTTGTTGATAATACACTATCAGTAGCAACGGCTTTCATTTTGACAGTTCAACAACATTCATTGCGTTATTTACGTTGTTGACTTTTTCGAACATAAATAAATGAAGCAATGGATTACCAATATCCTTCAAAATGATTCTGATTGTGATTGATAGTGGTGCCGATTCTCTTGTACACCGAACTAAACTAACTAAACTATCACTAAAATTCCTTACTTTTTGCTATGAGAATCTTACAGCTATTCTGCATGAAAAATTCTCTAAATTTAAAAATAATTTTGACACAACTAAAATCGAATTTGACAATTGCGACTCGTCGACACGTGGTACTTGTTTGCCCTACCCGTGATTTTTTTTTAGAGCCGCACGCGGGCAGGGGGCAGCCTTGGCGTGTTTTTTAAGGAATTTTTCACTTTTTGTATGGAAAATATGAAAAATTATTACCTACATGTTGAGTTTTAGGGGGGTTTATGGCTTTTATAAAGGGGGCCGAAATTTTCATTATTTTTGCGATAGGACACACCATTTTCGAGATATAAGCAAAAGAAAAAAAAATACTGTACTGCTTTTGCATCTGAAGTCGAGGTGTTGGTGTGACTTTCTATTCATTTTTTTCTTCAACGACAACTAATTTTATTCCACAACTTTTTAATCGCGATTAAAAATAGTCAGATTTAGTTAAACAATCTAAATTTTAGGTGAAAAACGTGTAATTCAGAATAGCAAAATTGCCATGTTCAATAGATTAAATAACTCAGTGCCATCTTAGTGCTGTCAAACTAACATATAGTTAAGTTGTGTCACTTTAGTCAATTTCAGAATAGAAAATCGTCGTTTGACAGGAATAAACTAAATTTTAGTGATTTTTAGTCTAGTTTAGAGGCATTTGTGACAAGAGAATCGGCACCATTGTGTTACGCAATTTAGGGTGCTGGTGTTTGGGTAAGATTCGCAGACTGACCTACTTTGACGCCGCTGAGCAAGCGTTTCCTACGTATATGAACTTTATTCTTACGTGTTTAAGGGTCAGTACCGTAGATATATGAAAGAAGGTCGGTACATAATTATCTGACGGAAAATGCGTCGGGCGTAACTTCTATTGCGACTATTTATTCGCTCGACGCACTAACGCATCATCGGTTGAGTGTGAAAGGTTGAATTTTTTATCATATAATTGTCTGTTCTTGCGTTATGCGACCGATAATACGCGACGTTCAAATATGTACCGACCCTTAATGGTCATATTCGTATGCGACGTTTACTTAGCAAAGTAATATCAAAGCGTGATTTGTGCATCTCGCCCTTATCAGCTCCATTCTGAGCAGAAGCAGGTAATCAACGAGCCGGACATTTTTAAATTAAAAAGAAAAATGTACTTACGATTGCGACGACTAATAACAGAGCTAACTTCATTTTCGAAGATAATATTATTTGTTACAATCTTTGTAGTAGCACGACTTTGTAACCCGAAGATGAGCAACTTGTAACTTCGGTCACAGAACACAGTCTTTTATAAGATCCGAATATTAGTTTAGGTTTTAATTTACACCTGCGCAAACACGGGACCGAAAAGTAAATTGAAACGTAATTAATTTATACACGACGCACCTTAATACTTCCTGTAGACTTAGGATGGTTCTAGAATGTTTGCAATGCATAATAATATGCACTTGATACATATTATATAGGTACCTACAATTCCTCAAAAGACCATCTCTGAAATTGCGTTGCGTCGACACGATTGCGTACATTTTCCTTCACGTTCAATCACTCTTCAGGAAATGTACCACTATGGTATGACGGACAGGGCTCTCGACCTTCTGATTTCCTATCTGAACGACAGAATTCAGAGGGTTGATGTTAATGGCAAGAGATCTGCAGGATCTGCGGTCACCATGGACGTTCGGTTGACTTCAACTCAAGTCTTTTCTTGTTTCTAATTTATATAAATGACTTACCTTATTACATAAGCCCTCATTTTTTAAATCAAACGTTACGTAGTCAACTTTGAACAAGTTAACGCACTCTCTAAGCTTGTGCATTGGTTTAATGTAAATAATTTTCTCTTGAACGAAAAAAGACTAAGCTCGTTAAATTTTCAACGCCAAATGTCAGGCATCTAACTACCGGTGTTCAACTGAATGGAATAGTTGGACCTTGTTGAGTCGACAGATTTTCTTGGAATAAATATTGATAGTAAATTACAATGGGGCACATATAGAAAAATTGTCAGGAAGGCTTAGTTAGGCCGTCTATGCTGTTCAAAAAACTCGACAGATAACTGATGTGGATATTATAACCAGAATTGTTTGTTTTATTTATTTTCATGGTTTTCAATTGATTGTTCTTGCATGTAATAGCATCGGACTTCGATTGTGTTGTACCTACGTTTGGCGCATGATAAGACTGAAAAGTGGACAAACATTGAAAAGTCGAACCCGTGAGCTAACCATCAAGCACCAAGATAATAGAATATGCGGGAAAGGCAAAGGACCACTGATACCTGTTGAACAAGTAAAAGAGCGCGTCTCTCGGGCGCTCGGAGTTAGCAAATGAACGATAACAAATATTAATAGTGAAAAGTTCGGCTCGTCTAGCACGGAAGACAATATTCTATGAACACCGAAGAAGAAAATGCACCACAAAAGAACAAACCTGTGACAGGAGAAAAAAAAAATTGCATCGGCGTTAAAGTTATCAATATCTGATATTGATAATTTTAACGCCGATGCAACTTCTAATAAGGAATTTTGCTTTTTCCTTATAAAACGCCAATTTCATATGTAAGGGCCTAATATTAAAGTAAAAAAGTAAAGTATTAAGTAGTAGTAGTAAGTAAAGTGGTAGTTATTAGAAGCATTTTTTGGCAGATTGAGACTGAGATCAGACTGTGAACGTTCTTAAAATTACGAAAATTGCCCCTCCGGTTTCAGTCCCAACCTGTCAAAAAGCCCTACATTTTGGATAAGATTTTGACAATTGTTTGTCGCCGAGATGAGACTGTGACTAGATTTTGAGCATTTTAAATTACGAGAATTGGCCTTCTGTTGTAGTGCTTTACTCCTTGCCCAAGGTACGGAATATCTATCTGTTCTCTTTTTTTTGTTTTTGGCAAGTAAGGGGACTGTGTGCCGGTGGTATATCTGTAGGTACTCAAAGGCGCGGGTGCTTAGCGTCAAGTATACCATAGTGGTAGGGGATTTAGTAATCTGTGGTAGTGGTTCCGAAATTAAGGGAAAGCAAAGCAAGAGAAAGCACCTTCAAGACTGCATACTGGCTGATACTGGGAACGATCTATTTCAATCATATTACCTATGGGTTTTTCCAGCATCACCCCATTTAGTATTTGTTTAGGTACAGACAAGAGCGACTTGCATATTCATTATATTTTCCATAATTACTTTATTTATTATTGAAATGAAACTTTTATTATTTACTTTGTAAGTACAGTCACCAAAAGAGATAATTAGTAACACGTCGGATATAGTTGAAGTTTAGTAAGAAACCGATGGATGTTTTTGAATGAAATTTAACTTGACAAAAATTAACTGTTTGTTTCCTATTAATACATTCAATTTTATTAAAAAACATCCACCAGGTTCTTACTAAACTTCAACTATATCCGACGACCCTGGTTACTTATCTCCATTGGTGACCGTACCTACATAGTAGCACTTGGATAAATGTCTGCATGCAATGACTACATGGTAGTCTCATGCACTTTCTTACTAACAAACATGTTCAGTACGAAAGTAGGTATAGGTACAATGCTTCATACCTATGTATCAACCGGAAGAAAAATTGCTAAAAATATTTATTAAATGCTAATCCATGGTGATATCCTATGGTATGGTTTGTCTGCATTTATTGGAATTGTGATAAGTCAATTACTAGCTAGTGCGTGAGACTACCATACCTATAGCATAGTCAGCCTATATAATGTTCCCACTGCTGGGACACAGGCCTCCTCTCGGTGAGAGGGAGTAGGCTGTAATCCACCACGCGAACCCAGTGCGAGTTGGTAGATGTCACATGTTTTCACATTTTTAGGTTCTAGGACATGCCTGTTTCCTCACAATGTTTTCCTTCGCGGTTGAGAGGACTTGTAGGTCGTAGGTTCAAACCCAGACAGGTGCTTTACCAAATAAGTATAACTCGTTGCTAAATAACAACAGCCGCATGGGTCGGCGGAAGGTTAAGCTACATTTGCCGCGGTCGGTTCCTGGATGGATGACCATCCATATCGAGACCCTTCGTGCCTCGGAAAGCACGTTAAACCGTTGGTCTCGGCTGTCATTTGTAGATCTTTGTCAGTCGTTACGGAGAGTCAGCATCCCGAAAGTCTGAACGTCTGAGCAAGGGGTATCGTTTTACCCATCAGTCACTGGATTGTGGAAGTCAGATAGGCAGTCAGAGTCGTTCCATGTAAAATACTGGTATTCAGCTGTATCCGGTTAGACTGGGCGCCGACAGTTGAGTAAAGGCTAGGCAGATGCTGATGAGAATACCAAATATTAGAAAATGACAAAATATTCTGATAAAATACTTACTAGTATTTTATTTATAGAGACACTAGCTTTTGCCCGCGACTTCGTTCGCGTGGAATAGTGACTTCCGGCAGATTTTTGGTTTTACCCACATAGTTCCCGATCTCGCGGGATCTCTTCAAAAATGAAATGTGGAACCCAACCAAATGCGTGTAACGAAACCATAGCGCGATCTATTTCGATCCCAACAATTCGATCTATTCAGACTATCTTTGTTTTACAGAAGCGAGCTGTTCGTTCAATTTATAAATTAAGCCCGAGACACTCTCTCAGAGACAAATTTAAAGAGATTAATGTAATGACTGTGCCTTCTCAGTATATTTATGAAAATCTTTTATATGCCCATAAAAATATAAAATTGTTTAAAAAATACAGTGATATCCATAATATAAATACTAGGAACAAACACAAATTTGTTGTACCTACAACAAGGCTCAAGAAAATAGGTGGCTCATTCAGATGCCAATGTATACGCTTTTACAATAAACTACCAAGCCAAGTTCAAGATCTAAGCCTTAATAAATTCAAATCATTCATTAAACGTAAGTTGTGCCAGAAAGCCTTTTATACTGTTAAAGATTACATTGAGGACAAAAAAGCTTGGGATTGATCTGCTTCCAATTTTGTATTTTGAACATATTGTTTTTTTTTATATACACATTGACATTAATGTATTTTATATAAACAATGACATCTGCTTACTTTGTAAAGTATTATATTATTTTAATTATTGTGAGTGTGAAGACAATGTGGGTCATTTTATTTTATTTTTTACTTTTTTTATTTTTTTTTATTTTGATTATTTTCTTTGTTCTGTTTAGTTTTGTCATGGTCTGGCAGTTTGAGTATTTTATGTGGCCTACCCAAATGTCCTTTCTTTGGTATTGTTCGTCGAATCGTTGAGCTCCTTAAGTTCTGAGTTGAGCTGCACGAATTCTGACAAATGCGTGCACTGACTGGACAGGTCCACTCAATCTGTGTGGTTCTTTCTTCAAAAGACCATCTCGGACTTCGATCTACATGGTCTTCATATAACCTGACCAAGATTATGTCTGGACTTTAAAAGAGACTGTGACCTCTGAGTTTGTTTCGGCCTTTCTTCTCAGAGTAGTCAGATAGGAAACGCCGACCTCATCTAGTTTTTAAAATATGATTGACGTGTAAAAGTGTTTGTGCAAACCTACTTACAGAAATAAAATCATTTATCATTTATCATTTACCAACGCCATCTATCGAGCATAGTGACAACTCGGATTATTTATCTATACTCCGTTCGGGCATTTTCTTTGTACTAAAAGTTTTATTATATTGATATTATTTTTTTCATACCTTTTTACTATTTGTTTACTTTTTTCCGATGAATTAAAACAATAACATGAACCGAACTCGTGTAACGATCGACACCATTGCGCGATCACCAACTCGACATATAGTACTAATAGAATTATCTATACTCCGTTAGAGCATTTTCTTTGTACTAAAAGTTGTATTATATTATATTTTCATACCTTTTTACTATTTATTTACATTTTTCCGATGAATTTTCAGTACTGAATTGATGCAGACTCTTGACCAATAGATGGCGCTGTATGTCCGGAATAAATTTTATTTTATTTTTTATTTTATTTTTTGTAATAAAAACTATCCTATGTCCTTTCTCAAGTTCCAAACTATGTCTGTACCAAATTTCACACAAATCGGTTCAGTAGTTTAGGCGTGAAGCAAAGACAGACAGACAGACAGACAGACAGAAAGACAGACAGACAGAGTTACTTTCGCATTTATAATATTAGTTAGGATTTTATTGAGAAGAAAACAAGCCATACTTTAAAATCATCTTTATTTACAACTTAAATATAATAATCTTACAAATAAGTAATCGAATCTTTTCCAGATTGACAAACGTTACAAAAAATATTATGCGAAATGAAGATATCAATTGATTTATGTATTGTCGACCTCCTAACTCCTTTATGTACCACTTTTGATAAAAACTTCCAGTTAATTGAAACCTCACTAACGGTGGAACCCAATAACCTACCTATTGACAGATCGCTACTGAATATGGCCACTACAAATGATAACTGCCAGTATAATATAATCATACAAATCGCTACTGATATAGATTATTGGGACGTTAAAACCAGAGATAGATAAGTTATTCTACCTCCATTATGCCAAAACTGGTGATAGATAGGTAATTGGGTGCGGCCGTAAAGCTATGGTTTCCCAAAAAAAGCGCTGACCGCACATAACGGCCGCAGTTGTGGCAGCTGTCAAGAACATGATGACAGCGGCAAAGATTTAAATCGTTAGATATCGCGACAAAGATAGTCACACCAGACAGATAGTGTCAGATAGTCATATCCGTTTCATTTTGACACCTCTGACACACAATGATACAGTGAATGGAAACGCTATAAAGTGTGAGCTCACTCTTTTCAGTATGGACACTTTCGCGTGACTAAGTACGATCTGGAGGCCTACCACAAGCTCTTAACGCGATCCATTTTAAGACCTAAACTGAACTGTTCTCCTAATTCGTACAATGACGTCAGTTTAACGATTCAGTTTAGGCCGAGCCATCTGCTGACAGCGATTGTCGCAAACTGAGTTGCAAGTTTTGGTTTCATTCATACTTGTTTGGTACCATGACGTCCATAGAGCAGCTCAAGCGATGCAGTTTAGGAACCTAAACTGAAATGTCTTGTTTTTGAATCGTTGTTAATTAGATCATGGTAGGCCACCAGGGCAAATCTAGCGTTTCAAATATTTGGTCAGTTTGACTTTACGTTGTTAAAAATACTCTCTGGGAGTTTTCCTAGAGTTGATGTGTTCATCGATTTACTTTCATAGATAACATTTCAGTGACATTCACGGGTACATTACGGACGCTCTGTGGACGGTCACCGCTCTTCTAATCTGCAATCGCGATTTATTTGCCAAAAAATGTACCTAAACAAATATGAATTAATGGAAAAATTACTTTAATTCCTACACAATAATCAATTTACGCTACAATTTCAAACATTTTTATAAATTTTTCAATAGTGCTAGTCACTCTGAAATCAACTTAATTGTCACACGGCGAATCAACCATAGTTTTTCATGGCAAGAAAAACTGTGGTAAAGGAATTAGGACGTCGACTAAACTATAAGTAGGCAAACATGGCGACACCATGCAAAACATTTCTAGAATAAGATTGTTCCCTTTATTTATAAACGTTGCAACGTCAAAAAAATATGGTAGACGTTTATCATTACTTAACTTTAAACAACGTTTAAATAAACCCCTGTATGTTTAGGCTTTTCGTATAATGAAAGGTCAGCTTATTCTGGACATATACATAGGTTTCTAACTTTCTATAGCTTGAAATGTCGGCGTGCGTACATACCATAGAAATGTACATACATATACCACAGCAAAACTGCAGGGCAATTGCGTAACACACTATCAGTAGCAATGGGTTTTTACCGACTTCACAAAAAGGAGGAGGTACTATGTTCGGCTGTTTGTATGTTTTTTTTTTTTTTTGACAGTTCAACAACATTCATTGAGTTATTTACGTTGTCGAGCAAACACATTTTTCGAACATTTGGAGCAATGGATTAGCAATAAGCTTCAAAATGATTCAAATTGAGAGTACCTAATAGTGTGTTACGCAATTAGTTTGTATTCTTCATACACTACTTGTATACAAGTCGTAAAAACCTTCTGTCTGTGGATTTGTTTGTTAGTGCGCTTATAACTCGAGAACTACTCATTCGATTCATTTGTTTTTTTTTATGTACCTACACCATAGGGCGTATTTAGTTACAGTAGGTACCTACCCAGGCGTTATATGATTTCGATTATTAGAAAAAAAAACTGTCATACTACTATGAAAAAACAAGACGAGAGACTTGGTATGAAGAAGTTCCTTTCGCCTTTGCACGTCAACATGTAAAAGCCAAAAGGCCAAGACGATGGGGATCTACAAATTCATATAAAGACTGATCCAGTCAAGTCTGACCACGTTTCCATGATGCTCGGCTCCAGAGATTAGCTGTCAGTCACTTAACACGTCCATGAGCGCACAACGAGCGCGATACAAGTCCCTTCGTGTTCGTCAAAAAACCGACAATTGGCGGAGCACACTCGAGCACGAACGAAATGCTCGAAGCGCGCTCGTTCGAGGCTCGTAAGTTGGTCCACACCACACGAATTTGTGCTCCGCTCGTGCTCGGCTCGTCTAGCGTAGACGCAGCTTTACACTTTTTCGGTCTAGCTCTCATTCACCAAGTTACAGAGTATAAATTGCAAGATCTTCGTTCCAATAATAGAAACGACTCTCTATAAAGCCGTATAGTTACCTACATTTCCTAACAGATGAGTATTATGCCCTCGGCAGCTTATTGTTCCATAATTTACCTAACACATCCTTTTTTGAGCACAAAATCGAAAACATACCATTTTGACTCAATTTAATATAAAATATGGCACGATATAGGTACAGCTTGTTATAAAACACTGTCTGACCCGACATTAAGTGCAAGTATTGTTAACACTTATAATAGTAATTGTAATATAGGATTTTGTTTAACAGCAGACGCTCGTGATTTTAACGGACTAGCGTCCATGCCACAGAGCCTTGACGGCTAGAGGAAGCATTGTCAACACTTTTAATACAAACCAAGCGTGTTTTTGTGGTGTTACCGTTTTAGTGTGCATACACACGAGCGAAACGCGTCGACGACAGAGCCGACAGCAACCGTCGACGCGTTTCGGCGACAGACTTCAACGCATGTCGCTCGTGTATTTAGAACGATTAGACGTTATAGCGCCTAGTGCCGGTTGGGACCGCCCTTCGCTAAAAAACTTAATCAAGATGGCGGTCAGAATGTTCCATTGAAAATGTTTAAAGGTATCGAAACGATTGCAACCAGCACGGGTCAGACAGTATTTTTTCACGTAATGCACATAAAATTAATATTTAAATACATTGTAGACAATTAATATATGCAATAAGCAGTCTCATTTATTACTTCACTTGCACAAATAGGGGACTCGTCAAACATCTACTGTTTACATTGTAATTAGTAGGGAAATTACGAAAATTTGTAATGTCATTACTGCAATGATATTACCTATACACGGTGGAGATAACAATACGACAATAAATTATACTGCGTATATCTAATGCCATTCCTAGTCTGCGTACGAAAATTCAATCAAATAGGTATATCAAATTTTTTAGTCACTTGCTATAGTCTGCGGAACTAGTTGGCCGCGCCTTAGGTAGGTATGTGAGCGGTGGGACTGCGGAGCGGGGGGCGTTACTCAGTACGTGCATTGCGAACCGCCGCCTCACCCCTGTGTCCACTGAGGCGGCCAACTAGTTTCGCAAGGACTATAGTCAAAGATTGACAAAATCCATAGTCGGGCCGTCACTACTATTTAAGTAGTTAGAAAAAATCACTTTTTTAATCTCAATGCTAAGATTTATTTTTTGATGGTTCCAAAATACTCTTATGCATGAGTATCGCCAGAGTTTTCATTTATTGTCGTATTGTCATCTCCACATTGTATAAGAAATACTTATTTTTCTCATGGTTATAAATAATATAGGTAATTTGAATACCTACCTAAAAATTATAATCCGCCATCCGTTTGGGGCGAAAAATAAAGAAAACATTTCGTTGCACATTTAGGCACTCGCAGTAGGTTATAAAAGGGAAATAAACTTGAAACAACTCCCTAACCATTCGTGAACTCGTGCGCAGTGAGCTCGCGACTTATGTATTTAACATTAATTAGGTATAGAATTTCTACAAGTTTAAAACTTTCTCGAGCTTCTCCACAAGAAAATACATTCTATTACATTGTCATTAAACCATCACGAGCTTTAACTACAGTTACGATTACAGTTTTAGGTTACAAAATTCTGTTTTATAAGCCAACAAATGCCATAATTTCTATAGCTCTAGTCAAATTTTATTCAGGTCAAAACAAGAGCTAGCAGAACTTTAGTCCGAGCCAAGAGACTGCCCCCAAATCCCCTACTGCTTGCATAATACCATAGAATACCTACAACCAAACTCCTCCATTCCCTCACACCACCATTGTCTTCTCCTGGTATCTGCCTCGAGAGTGGTACCTCATCCTCCTATACCTTCGTAGAGGGCACTTGCCGACAGTTCTGTCGTAGGCGCCGTACTCGCAGGAGGGGGCAGTGCAGTCTCCTCTTGCTACGCAGACTCTGTCTCGAAGCCCGAAGTGTTCTCTACCCTTGGCGAGGTATTGGCAGTCGCGGCGGCGGCCCGGGTCGTGCCAGTCGCAGACACACGAACAAGGCTCGTTGTCTGTCATGCTTGCCAGGAACAGCGCTGGGCAGGTGCATCTGTAATTAGAGGATGATTTATTATCACCTCCAATTAAAAGTCAGTATCGTCGGTTCCAAGTTTTCGTTTTTTGCCATCGACTTCCGAAATTATATTTATTTTTCACTAGTGGTTTTTTTGGATCGGATGTCTGTTGTTTTTTTTTTTTACAAAAAAGGTTTTTTTTATCCTTTGTAGTTGTGCCTACCCAGTGCCGTAACTAGCCTTAAAAATGCGCCCGGTGCGAGCTTCTAAATCTGTGCCCTTGAAAAAATCCCTTGTTCTCAGTTTATGAGGTATTTTAGTAACATTTACACTTTAGAACAAAATTAATATTTTTTTAAATATAAAATTCATATAATAATAATAATCATTTTATTTCAGAATTATTCATCCATAATTTGTTAGTAAAACATTAACCTTAAATAACTATGTTAGTAAACATGCAGGTTGGACAAATAATGGACGAGCGGGCAATCAAATTTCCCTGCAATGACATTCAGGAGACTGTTCGACCTGCCGAGTTCGTCGACTTATGCAGAAAAGTTAGAGAAGAACCGCAAGAGCGAGAGAAGCAGGCTTTAAAATTTTAGCACCCCGTGACCCCGCCGCGGAAGTGTGAGTCTATCTAGCAGGCCCCAACGAGATTTATCAAAAGCTTTTCATAAATACATTATTTTGTACCTAAAGAAAATAAATAAGATATATTTTGTACCTCGGCAGTTTTTGATTAAATGACGTTTCTATGAAATGTCTTGCTAGCGGGCCCTTTATAATTATTTTTATTGTTATTATACTTTCAGATCGCCCAGTAGTGGTCGGAGTTAGAAACTATTATGTAAGTACCTTACAAATCCAAAATGTCGACTTCCTGTGAGGTACATTTTAGAAGATATTACCCTGCAGTATTTGTAAAATCAAACTCACATCTATTTAAAACACTTAAATCGAAACGTCGCAACAATGAGATTTGCGCTAATACACATAACACAGCTTTTTACTCAAAAAGTTTTCTAGGCATGGCACCCAGATTATACAATAAAATACCGGAGCCTATAAGAGCAAAACTCAAGCTAAATGATTTTAAAAAATATCTAAATAATTTCCTTACTCAAAAGGCTTATTATTCCCTTAATGAATACCTAGAAGATAATACAAGATATGTGGATAAATATGTGCTGAATTAGTTTAAATGCACATTGTATAATATATAGTTATGTTTGTCAGTTTTATATATTATTACTTAACTATTAATAAGAAATGCTACATAAGAAATATTTCTAACGTTTTAAATGTCTCTATTAAGTAGCTTGTAATTTAATTTTAAGAAAAGTCTCAATACGAAATTGTAGTTTCGTATGCTTACATGCTATTTGTACGCCGTTAACGGCAAAACATAGAGATCTCTGTACCTATTTTATTTTACACCATCTATTTTTACACCTATGTTTACAAATAAAAAACTTTGACTTTGACTGTGATGTTTTTACCCTTTGGGTACCCTAAAAATATGTATTATTGAAGCTAACTCAAAAATTATCTATGTGAAGTTAATAAAATTTATGTAAGACCACTCTACCCCTGAGTGATCATCTATTAAAAAATGGAATTTTGGAAATCGATCCACAATTGCCGGAGATATCGCGTAACATACCTACATACAAAAGAAAATAATAAAAAAAACAGTCAAATTGAGGTCCTCCTCATTTTTGAAGTCGGTTATAATGGGTCTCATGAATTATTTCGTTGAAAAGCTTTAAATTAGGTAGGTACCTGCGTAACTGAGTGGGTTCCTCATCCTTTTCCAAATGAGGTTCTTCGGTCGGCGTCCTCCAGTCGTTCTGGCTTTCCACCAGAGCTCTTCGCGAGGGTCTCTCCAGCTCCTCCTGACTGTCACTGTAGCTTGCTTTCCCAGCTGTAGCGGGCATGGTCATCTGCAGAGTCTCCCGGGAGACGCACGCGCATCGGGTGTGGTTGAAGAACTGCATTCTCACCACGCTCATTGGACCAAGCGCTTTGTGGAGCTGTAAGGAAACAAATAATGTAAGAATTATGAAAATTGTCTAAGTTCATTTGGTAACCTTTTTATTATTTATAGCTGTGAATATCAGAGGGGCAGTTCTCGTAATTTTAGGAACGATACCTCTAAAATCCCTATATTTTTGACAAGTTTTTTATGTAGATTGTCGCTGAGATGAGATTGCGACAAGATTTTTAACGTTTTTAAATACGGGAATTGACCTTCTGAGAACAAGTAGTACTTTTTTACGCCGTGCATGTTATCTTTAGGTGCTATAAATTTTATTGTATCCAGTAGTGGACTGCGGATATATATATTAAAGTAAACTTACGTAGAATGGTAAGACTACTGTCTTCCCTTCTATTGGGGCGCAGACCTCGCTCTCATTGACGCAGCAGCCGGAGTCAGGGGCACAGCGATGCAGCTGAACGCAAGGTGGCAAGTATCTGCAAGTAATAGGGGGATATTTTCAGACCAAAGTAGCCATATCCTGCTGGCCGTATTTTGGTCATTGCGGTAAACTTGCGGCCAAAAATGCAGGTGATATTATAGTGCACAAATGTGTGCGCAAACACAGATGCACTTCCTACCTCACTTTTATAATCTGAAAGGACGGCAATGCCAACACGACCGAGGGAGGATCGGGCACAGGACCAACGGCTGTACATACTCTCCGAGGCACGGAGTGGTTGATATGTTAAGAAAACGGTCACCCATCCATAGACTGACCTCGACAAGCGCAGCGTAACCTCGCAAGTCTATCGATACGCTAACGTACCAACCGTACGCAACGTTTTCAAGTCCCGAGTGAATAGATTACTTCCCAGCACAACCGTCCATCAGGAGATATCAATAAAAAAGCCGTGCTAGCTGATGTACAGTCCACATATCCCTGTTCATCAACACCAACACGTCCACGTTCGTCACCTTATGGGCTATTTTTGTCTGGTCATTGCATGATAGAATCTGCTTTACTGCCTAAGCATTGTACAGGGATTCAGCCGTGCCATACATTTGGGTCGAGTACTAGGGATTGAAATATTGTATGGGACAGTTGTTAAATTTTTCGCGATTACGATATGGGTCCCAAAGAGAAAGTTATTCAGTTTGATTATCTGTACCACTCCCTTAAATTTGACCACACCATCCTGGTACCTACACCCTGCAGGTATAAGTACTAGTGCGTCGTGCCGAAATAAAAAAATGATTCTGACAGACTCAAAAAATTCAATTTGAATAAATGATTCATATTTATGGTCCATTGAAGAGGTTTTAGATTGATGCTAACTCGATATTTGTCAGAGGTGTATTACATGCTATTTTGATCTTAGCTACCAAGCAATTAAATATAGTTTTCTATGAAATAGCCTGCCGAGTACCGTAGCTGCAAATGTGTCCTGACTTGATAAAGGAAAGAATTGAAAACTAGCTAAGATATAAAAGACTTGACTGTACCTGGTGTCGGCGGCCGGGGCCAGTTGCCGCACGATGAGCCAGCGCGGCTGAGGGTCCACGCACTTGCCGTTCTTCAGCAGGTCACTCATGCTGCTCATGGCTGCCCTGCGAAGAGCCGCACGCTCTACTGGTGTGATTGCTGCAATTGAGGACAGTTGTTTTTTAATTGCCTCTAGTTTCACTCTGGATACTGGAACCCGTTAAGGGAATTAAGACAAAAGTATGGGTTGGATTGGAAAGGGATTTGGCACGTGTTTAATTGAACTACTAAAAATTCCCATTTTTCTTACCTAAAGATATTATTGAACACTACACTGCTTAAATTCAAAAGGGACACAAGTCGAAAAAATTACAAATCCTTTTTAAAGCAAAAATCGTATAGGAAATATCAAATTACAGATAAATAGAGGCTTAAAATATACATCCGATGATATATAACAGATAGATATACAGCGCAGATTAATAAAAATAATAAACAAAAACCGAATTTAAACTTTGACGGGCTCTTCTGTAAAAAAGTGACTTTTCGACTTATGGCCCTTTTGAATTTAAGCAGCGTTAAGATTTCTGAATAAGCATGTAAATAAAATAATGTACTAGTCTAGTACATTATTTTATTTACATGCTTATTCAGAAATCTTAACTAAACATAAACAATCTAACACTAATATATATAAATAAAACAAAGTCGGGTTAGTTACATCATTTATAACTCAAGAACGGCTGGACCGATCTTTGCTTTGTTGGATTTGTCTCCGCCCCGAATAGCAGAATAACTATTAAAAAAACCAGCCAAGTGCGAGTCGGACTCGCACAATTTATGATTATTTGGGTTATCGGAGAGCTTTCTTAAAGAAACAACTTTTCAGATGATAAAAATATAATGAACTTTTAGTATGTGTTGTCGAATGAACGACGGTAGGAGAGTCTAACTTAAAACTAACTTACATGCTACGCGGCCGACGCCTACGTAAGTGCACGCACACACTTACACATATGCACTACCGACACACACTATAACACTCCTCGCACTAGTTCGAAACCCTTTCTTCTCCCAAGAAAAAGGGCTGAGTGCGGCCTCCGTCTGTTGCTTGGGCTACTGATGTTTCCTGCAGGGTAATTGCGTAACACACTATCAGTAGCAATGGGTTTCATTTTGACAGTTCAACAACATGCATTGCGTCATTTACGTTGTTGAGCAGACACACTTTTCGTACATAAGGTGCAATGGATTAGCAATATGCTTCAAAATGATTAAAATTGAGAGTAATTGTATGTTACGCAATTAGGGTGCTGGTTCCTCTTATGTCTTTTTATTAAATATAATATTCCAGCAGCCATTCCAATAATACATAGTACCGTATATATATATAGGTACGGTCCAATAGTGATAACTTTTATCTTGCAGGGCATCTGGGTTTAGAATATTCTCCCTTTCAATTAAATTCTGTAATTTATTGATTTGTTCCAGTGGAATATTTTCCAATAACAACGGCTTATCTTTATTTTCAATATTGATTTTAAATACCGGAGATGACAAAAGCTTTATAGGTGTACCTTTTATCAGATTTTTGTAATTCTTTATGTGGTTTAACTTTGTAGAGACAGTGCATCCCTCAGGCACCTCAAATAAGTACCTAGGTGCCGAGTAAAGACTGATACTCTTCCCGATTTCTTGTCTGTTTATACCGGGTGTGTTGTAAATAGTAGTCCAACGTTAAGGATTCGATATATACCAGATAATTTACTATAACGTATTACAATTTTAACCATTTTTACCCAAGGCTTCCGAAATATTTTTTTTTTGTTTTTAATTTACGAAATTTCAACCTTTTGTTACAAAGGAAAATGCCCATTTCTCTATTGACCGCGGTTGCGCATCAAAAAATTTTGTATGATACCAAAAATTGGATATAAAAGAGGGGTGATGTCGTACTTTCATAGGAAATAAAAATTATCCATTTATTTTGTGGGGTTTTGTTGTTCTTTGATTTTCTGTTCAGTTTTGAGGTTAGTTACCATCCACAAAAAAAAACAGTATTTTACAACAATACGATTTGAATTCACATTATACAGAATACACACAACAGAAAATAGTTCCAATAAATCAATGAATGATGCCAAATAAATAATATTTCATAGGTAGGTAAAAAAAACCTACATGCAAAATGTAGGTTTTTATAGGAAATAGAAAATGCTTGAACATAGGAATGCAATAGTTTTATTCATCATATTCATAAAATATGTTGCCTAAAAACGGAGCCGACGTGGCGGCTCAACAGACCTAAATCAGCTACTGAGTTACTCGTAGCCCTATTAACTAAAATGTAGGCGTAATACACCTTGCTGCTGACATATCGAGATTTAATTCTTCCCCTTACTAAATACTTGTCCGTTCCCAGTACCAACGGCATATCAACCTCAATGTCGTTTGCTAGTTCAGTTTCGTATTTTCCGTTCCTACGGACATGCTAACCATAATACGACTCATCATCTGCCTAGCCTTTTCCCAACTAGGTATGTTGGGGTCGGCTTCCAGTCTAAACGGATGCAGCTGAATACCAGTATTTTACATGGAGCGACTGCCTATCTGACCTCCACAACCCAGTTACTGGGTAATACGATATCTCTTGGTAAGACAGGTTATCAGACTTTCGGGCTTCTGACTACCCGTAACGACTGTCAAAGATCCATGAATGGCAGCCGGGACCAACGGCTTAACGTGCTTTCTGATCCACGGAGGGTTCTCGGTATGTAAACATGGTCACCCATCCACAGACCAACCGTGGCAAGCGTAGCTTAACCTGATCGATCGACCTGTGTGAGACATATAAAAATAAATAGGTATATCATATTCTGTTAAGAAATTGATCTTAGCATTAGTTTAATTATACATATTGTCACAGACAGGCAAAAGCCACAAACAAAATCAAATCAAACTAAGAAAAGTATAGCTGGTGGTTCTTATCGCATCATTTTCTTCTTGGCGTGTCGATAGCAATCTAAATGGACTGGGCCCAGAATTCAGGTACTTGTTTGCCGCCATCACCAACGTCCATCAGTTCCTGTAACGTGCAGCTGACAGGACACGCAGGACACGATATTAAGTGTCCCATCGTTTGTAGAACAGCACCACATTTACACTCCAAGGCAGAGTCGTTTATGAATCTCCATCTCAGCAGGTTTACCCAAGGTAACTCATATCCAGGTAGGAGCTCTTCAGCGGGTAGAACGAATGGTTTGGGTAAGGAAGCACTGTCTCGCCACAGCTTCAGTCTTTTTTTGTGATCGTTCGACAGTGAGTGGGACAACACACTTCACCACTTTTCTCATCATGATGCATTTAAATGTATATTTTGAACATAGTTAAACAGCTTCTAGTATTATCTGTAAAACTTAACTGTAAACAACGAAATACAAATAGTGCTGAAAGTCTTCCATTATATCCGTTGCCTCCCCAACTTGACGACGGGGTAGACACAGCTCCCGCAGCGTGACAGTTTTAACGAAATCGTTAGTGATTTACTGCACAGAAGACACGGACCGTAGTCGTGAAAATGTTCTACACAATCCACACCACCCGCACAGAAACAGTACAATCTTGACTGTGCAGGAATCTGAAGATTCAACTGGACACGATGTCAACGCAATGATAAGTTATTTATTAGCACAGCAAACTCAACAACTAACAATACATAAGTAAAAACAAAGATCACTGCGGAGTGCTGGTCGGCCGACATGAGATGTTTGTTTGACAAATTGACAGTGTCTGAGTGACACTTCCCGTGATAGTGTTACCAACAGTTAATCTTAATCCCCCTGACCATAAGTGATTTGTCAACTAAAGAAATATATTTTAATTAGTAATATATGGACAAATAATTAGTCTGAAATAAATGGATTTAATTTAATATTAGTTTAAAGATGTTAATTAAAAAGATATATTACTTTGATTATGTTAATGAAAAATTAATAACGAGGAAACATTATAGAAAAAAAAACACTTTTACACATCAAACATATTTTTTTAAACTAGATGAGAAGGGCGTTTTCTATCTGACAACTCTGAGAAGAAAAGCCAAAAGAAACTCAAAGATCACAGTCTCTTTTAAAGCCCAGACATACTTAATCTTGGTTAGATCATACATGTAAAGACCATGTTAGATAAATGTCTGAAATATTCTTTTGAGAAAAGAACCACACAGATTGAGTGGACCTGTCCAATCAGTGCACCAGTTGTCAGTAATTGTGCAGCTCAACTCAGAACTTAAGGAGCTCAACGATTTGACGACACCAGAGAAAGGACATTTGGGTAGGCCGTATAAATTACTCCAACCGCCAGATCATGATTAAAACGGAATCAATAACCCAGGAAGAATGTCATAGATGAAATTATTTTTAAAACTCAGCGTCTGTCCTCATACTATCCGTTAAGACCGATTATGGGGAGGTTCTTAAAATTGGCAACACTGCTTTTACTAAAATACGCCATTTAAAAAAGTATGCAACAAAATCCAATAAATAACTAATTAAATACAAAATATTAACCCCACATACGATTTCGATCAAGTGAACTCAGAAATGTTAATAAATTATTTTATAATTTATGAGTATATTTTGAAGGCCATAATCTATTGCTTTAAAGCGGTTTCGATCACGGGCAATCTCCTTTGGTTGTAGTTTCAACAAAAACCATTATTCTTCATTTTGATTTTTGTTAATAACTGTTGAATACTAGAGCTATCGTGTAAAATTATAGTTTTTTATGTAAATTTAGAGCTTTTGAAGAAAAAGTTAGCTCTTCTCTATTTTAACCCTAATTTTTAGCATAATCATGAAAATTCAAGACTGAGCGATTTAAAAAAAAATTTACTACTAAAATGGTTAAAATTATAATATGTTATAGTAAATTATCTGGTATATCGAATCCTTAACGGTGGATCACTATTTACGACACACCCTGTATATGTGTGTACATAAATAAATAAATAAAGGAAAAAAAGTGAAAAGCTACTTAGGCATCAACATTTCGTCAGCATCGCTTTCAGTGGTAAAAGTGCCCAAACGCTGGCAGCGTTGCCACAGACGTTGCGTTGCGTTGGAGCATTGGATGGCAATGCTATGTTGATTCTTTGATTGACCTAAAGATGGGCCAGCCCTCTGGTCACGTAAAGAGTCGACCAACCACTTGGCATACTGCATTTTACCAGTAAACTATTGCCTGATCATACAAAATCCACTCACGGTCATCCAAGATCCTGGGTCTTGCGTTAGTGGCTGCGAAGGACTCCACAGCAGACACCACCACAGTCTTCACCGGCCCTGACCTGGTGATGGCCGAGGGCGTCACCCCCAGGATCTGAGGCTTGGACGTGGAACTGGAGTCGACCAGGTCATCCGAGTCCCAGTCCTCGTTGCCGTCCATAGGGTAGTCTCCCTCCACAAAGTCCTGGAAAAAAAAGGAGGAAGGGATAAGTTACAGTAAGTAGGTAATTATAACCAGCGACACGAGTCAGAGCCTACTCTCCATGTCCGTCAACGAAGATACGTGCCCGTCCGAAAGTGGTCCGATATATAGACCGATTACGGTCACGATGGCCAATCTCAACGGAGATTAGCCAAGTACGCCGGAGATATTATAGTACACAAGTGTGTGCGCAAACACAGGTGCACTCTCTATTCCTTTACTGTCATAGTCCGATGGGACGGCAATCCGACATGACCGGAGAGAGATCAGGCGCAGGACCAACGGCTTTACGAGCTTTCCGAGACACGGGGGGTATTAAACCGCCAAATTTCAAACTCCGGACTGTTACTAAGAAATTCCAATTGGGAAACCCAATAACACTTTTGCCCGACCCGGGAATCGAACCCAGGACGTCGCGCTTGCAACCACGAGACCAACGGGGCAGTCAACGGGGCGCGATAGTTCGATACCTACTTCGGTCGGAGTACCGTTAGCGTCAGAATGGCTGGTTGCCTATGGCAAGCGGCTCTGAAAGTATATTCAAGAATTGCTACCTAATTGCTTATATTTGCTACATTTCTTCAATCCTACTCCCGATTAATTAACTTTTCGGACTGACAAAAACATCGGGAGTAAGGAACAACTTGTCATCATGCATTCTTAGTTCGGGCCCTAAACTAATCTCACGTCCGTAGTAGGAAACGCCCGTAACTTCGGTCTACGGATATCGTGCTAGGGAGTAGACCTCCTGTTTAGCACAGTTTTTACGACTTAACAAAGTATCAAGATTTATTTATTATATTAAAGTATAATATAAGTGTATTATCACATAATCCTACTAGAATAAATTTTCTAAATGTTAGAAAATTTATTCCACATCAAAATTCGTTGCGTAGTTTAGAAGAACAACCGTCACACAGACAGACATAAAGTCTATTCAAACTTATGTTTCAAAATGATGTTATTTCAAGTTAAACAAATATCAACTTTATTTTAATGGTAATTAAGTTGATTTCAGAGTGACTAGCACTATTGAAAAAGCTATAAATTTTTTTGAAGTGGTAGCGTAAACTGAACTTTACTGTGTATGGATTCAATTTATTTTTCCATAAACTCATATTTGTTTATATTTTTGGCAAATAAATCGCGAATGCAAATTAGATATTTTATTTTTACCCGACTACCGAAAAAGGGTTATATTTATGTAGGTAGATATTAATTAATTATATTACTATTGAAACAAAGTCCCTAACCTATCAAACGTCTACCAATGAGAAAAAAAAATCGTTTGGTTTTGACTCCCAGTAGTTCTAGACCTATTTCGCTTTGTGAGTTAATTAATGTAAAGTAGAAATAAATCGAAGACATGAGACGTCTACCAAACCGCACTGGGCCCGCGTGGACGTGGTGCCCGTTCCCTCTCACAGAGAGGAGTTCTGTGTCCCAGCAGTGGGAACATTATAGGCTGATTATGTTTATGAAATAAATAGCTATCTTATTGAAATACAATATATAATATTACTTATCATTAGGTACCAAAGACCATTACTTCAAACCACAAATTAAGCAATAACCCATTGAGTTACAAACTCCTTCACGCAATAAATCCGTCATAAGTCTAAACATCAATTTGTTCTAACAAACATGAGCATACGCGATCATAAATTTGTGTAAATGCATATAATTTGCAGGATAAAGCTATAAAAGGCGACGCATGTAATACAGTCATAAATTCTACTGTCAATTTGTGTAGACACATAGTTTTCACATTCAATGACCCAGTTCTCTGAGTAGTTAAATAAATTGTGTACAGACGCCAGCACATCAAGCTACCCGAAACTGTAAAATTTTCCCAATCAACTTTGAACCTAATGCTTTTGCGATAAAGTTGAAAATTTAAAGACATTTGACAGATTGTAGTAGCTTCATGTGCTGGCGTCTGTACTTAGTTCGCAATTTACGAGCAAGCCCGACATTTCTATGTAACGATACGTCGTGTCGTGGCAGCTAAATATCTGACGCATAGAAATGTAAATATATCTATGATCTGACGGTAGAATGAACCTCGAGTCAAATTAAATAAATTGATACGATTGTAAGACTGTCTTAAGATTAACCCTTAAATGTAAGGAACCAGGGGGCCGACTCCCTATCTCCGTCAACGAAGATAGGTACAGGCCCGACCGAAAGTAGTACGAAAGTTTTCCATGTGAATCCTACACCCGATTAATTATTACGTTTTCGGATTATCAAACACACGCCTGGAGGCCTACCATGAGCTTTTAACGCGATCCCTTTTAGGACCTAAACTGAACTGGTCTCCTAATTCGTACCATGACGTCCGTTTAACGATTCAATTTAGGCCATGCCATCTGACAGCGATTGTCCCAAACTGAATCGCAAGTTTTGGGTTAAAAGTATATGTCGCTGAGCGTAATGGACGTCATGGTACGATTTTGAGCGATGCAGTTTAGGAATCTATTCTGAAATGTCTTGCTTTTGAATCGTTTTTATTTAGATCATGGTAGGCCACCGAGGCCTACCACAAGCTCTTAACGCGATCCATTTTAGTACCTAAACTGAACTGTTCTTCTAATTCGTACCATGACGTCAATTTAACGATTCAGTTTAGGCCGTGCCATCTGCTGACAGCGATTGTCCCAAAATGAGTCGCAAGTTTTATTCATACTTGTTTGGTACCATGACGTCCATAGAGCAGCTCAAGCGATGCAGTTTAGGAACCTAAACTGAAATGTCTTATTTTTGAATCGTTTTTAATTAGATCATGGTAGGCCACTTGGAGTGCGCACTGTCAAATCGTGTTGGCATTGACGAATGAACACGATCTAACCTTACATTCGTAAGTGATACAGAGTTGGAAATGCCCGTTACTTCGGCCGAAACTTCGTGCTAAGGTTGAGGGCTCCTGGTAGCCGGTTATACAGTTTGGAGGTTTCGTCCATATCCAAGTCCTAAGTTGTGCGCAGGCCTAAGTCATACTATCGCTCTACGAAAACTATGGTGGCTCAACAAAATAGTCTCATAAAGCTGCCAAAAATCTATTAAAAATCATTTTTGAGGAAGGTACCCAAGACAAAACCAATATCTCTACGGTAGACTAAATCACAAAACTTCATAAAAAATATTTACTTCAAAAATATTTAATAGTTGTAGGTACGTACCTACATCATAGTCGACATCGAAATCGCTTCACCACCCTAATGTTGAATGGCAATTGCACTTGTCATAAACCGTTCATTACTATTTTTGCTTTACATTTATTTGATCTCTGATTTTGCATCACTGTCCAAATCACAGTTATGTTATGTAGTGTGGACACACCTTTACTGTGAATTTTTGTGTAAAGTGCTAAAGCAATTATTTTACGACGTCGCGATATAATGTAGGTACCCACCTACATTGTAGGCACATAGTTAAATATTACTGCAATATGGCAATCGCTGTTTCAAGATGTTCTTTGGCAGTAATTCAACATTCAATTCAATTTATTTATTCACAAACAATTTAAATTGTGTTTGAAATCGGTCCATATTATGATAAAAAAATAACATTCATAATAGGTACAAGTAACACATTTAAAAATTAAAAACATAGCTCACAACATCATAGAATAGAATAGCATACTCTTTACTATGTACACCACGGATATCGATATAAATTACAGACATAAATATAGAAACTACAATGGGCGGTCTCATCAAAATTAACATCATGATAAAATAAAAAATTACCTACAATAAACTGTTCAATATCAATTAACTCATTAAGAATTTAAGATTAGAAAAAATACATTGTCTTGTGATAGATATCTACTAATCTTCGTTTATGTACAGTCAACAAAAGAGAAGTATGCAGGATCGTCGGATATAGTTAAGTTTAGTAAGAAACCGATGGATGTTGTCGACTGAAATTTAAATTGATAAATGAGCTGTTTGTTTTCTATTATTAAAATTAAATTTTATTCGAGAACATCCATCGGTTTCTTACTAAACTTCAGCTATATCCAACGATCCTGCACACTTGTCTCTTTTTTTGACTGTACATAACAAAACGTCACGCCAGTTATCACCAAAGAAAGGGCTAGGTAGAAGTGCACCTATTATAGTACACCCACATTTTATGAGAAATTACAGATTTCCATTTACTATGTAATGAAATAGTACAAGTGGGTATTGACGGATGCTACTCGGAATGCTTAAGTGGTGCTGTGCCGGACGTGGCTGCCATATGTCAGAACGAAGTCTGTTACAGACATTATAACAATTATTTATAATTTTTCACCTCTTTATTGGTGGTTGTAATGGCAACCATATCACTTAGTTTTAGTAGATTTTTATATTTTATTTATCCTGTTGATAGATTCTTATTTTGTAAATGTGAGGACTTTGTAGGTCCTGTAGACTTTAGATCTGTAGACCATTTTATATTTTATCAAGTATCTGGTACTTGTTGACAGGCCTACGCTGTCCTCCCATACCTACTGTAATTTAAAAACATTGTAAAATCCAATTATTTTTTTAAAAGAGTAACCGTGGAGTTTCTTGCCGGTTCTTCTCCATAGGAAACGACCAATTGGAATCGTGCAACTAGCTTCTGACGTTTCATAAGTGCCCATGTAGGTTTATGTGAAATAAAATATTTTGATTTGATTTGAGAAAAAGGCGTAAATCAAGAATGGTTCTTCTTCCTAACGTAGCAAAGATTTAAAAAGTCAAAAACCTCAACTGCAACTATATACCACAAGGAAAGGCCGATGTTAACACTAAAATGTACATAATTAGGAAAAACTATTGATTTTAGGCGCCCCTTCCAAAAGATAGTTTCGTATGGGGAAGCATGGGAAAGAAATTCAATAGTTAATCTTTTAAAATGTTTTACAATATTTTGTCTACATTAATTATAATTAGGTATAAATATGTATAGACGATGTACAACCTGTAATTACAACAACCGTTTTAGGTTCATTAATTCCAAAATGGCGAACATAACTCAATCAAGTTAACTCAATGTAATCTCAGTACATTACTACTAAGTTGCACATTATAACTTAAGTACAGAAGCACGTAGTCACAGCCGAGGAATGCATCGCGCGGGCTTGAACCCGCTACCCAGAATAGCAGCAGTATTTATAGTAGCCATCTGTTTCTTTTCACTGCTCTCCGCCGACTCAATCGATTAACTTCAAAGAAAAATAAAATCAATCGAATGTCTTTTGATCTCTAAAACGCTGAGAGGATGCTTTTTAGGTTGTTTATTTGTATAAAGACTTCCATGTTTGTATATGGATATTTCCGTCTGCCCGTGAAAGTTTTTTAAACTGTCGGGCATATAAATCAAGCAAGAGAAATTACGATATAGGGAATATACGCTGACATAAAAAAAATACTATTGCAAGACTATATATTCAAAAGGTATACTTAAATCAATAAATATTATAGAGTTGGGATCTACGCTTTTCTAAATGGCAAATGAGACCGGGCTGGTAATGAAGCCTTGAGGCACTCCATTCCTGATTACCTATACCTAGATCTCAGATTTTTTTATTATTTTGTCGAACCTTTTACCAAATACTGAGAATAGCAATCCAGAGCAGTAGTCCTTCCATTGTTATACAATACCCTGGCTACCAATGAACCAATATGTGATAATCGAACTCAAAAGCCTTTGCAAAGATAAGTAGGTATATAAGATTCATATATATATATATGAATCTTGCGCTTGCTAACACTTCACCGGACGTCACCTACAATACAACTAGGTGAAATAGTGAAACAATACCAAGGAATCCCGTCGTAGCTTACATGCACACTTATGCAATGAGAGCAGTTTCAGACGGAGTCAATTGTTTCAAAAGTGTGTCACTTATTTTGTAACTAACTGTAAAAAAGTACCTTAACCAGTTTAAGTAAAAATCTAATTTTAAATCTTTAAAAGTCCAGCGAAGGATCTTACGGCCGAATTACCTACACGATTCACTTTTGCTTTTCAATTTGGATGAAAAAACAAGATCGAAACGTGTATTTTTTTAAATTTATTTATTTAATACTTCAAACTCACAAATGATTTTATGCGACTTAATGCCATATGCATGTTCTACCAACAACAAGTCAACCTTTAGGTGATACAGAGACAAACAGTGGTAGGTGCAATTTCAAAAATTGTGGAATAAACATAAGTATTATTATGGTACACGAAATCAGCGGCGTAGAGCGGTGGCTTTATCAAAGTTAACTAATTTTGTGTAACCGTGTGATATTTGTATTTCATTAGTCTAGCCCAACGGCTGTCTCCAACCCATCTTACACGTCCCAAAGAGTATGTGTTGTACCAAGCAAGTGTTTCTTGCCCTCCATTGTAACATGCCCAAATCCCTAAACGCACCTATCTAACAAAATCAGACTATATTTGAGCGAAGATCAAATCTTTACAGCAGAAATATTATGACGCATTACAATACAGACATTTACTAAAACTGCATCTAAAATAACATGTAATTTGGCATCAAAAGCTTGGCATGAAACACCCGCGCCCTCGTCTAATTCTCTAAAGTGTAAACCTTACCTCGTCAAAATTTCTCATAACATAACATTCAATTTCAACTCTGTTACTTTGGAGTTAAGTTTGTAAATTGATTGTTGGATCTGCAACTAATTTCACCGCGATTACCTCTGCGTCGTATACTTCCGTTGCACCTGCCTCGTTTTCGAAGAACGCGGTAATATCACTTGGTATGCTAGTTTATCATCTCGCTTTTAAAGGGCAGGCAGAATATCAAGTGGTCAAGGACAATGCTATAGTTAATGAATCAGTTGAGTAGTTATTAGATGACGCATTCTTAACAATGTTTTAGATATTTGGAATTGGTAATTAATGTTTGCATGTGATCATCTAGTGATATGTCTATCAGAAGATAGATATGAAGGTAAAGTTTTTAAGCAAATTGACTACCAATTTAAACAACAATGTCGTCCGCCCATTTCTCCCGGATGGCCGACCCTTCGTCTCCCCGTCCTTGGACGAACTTAGAGGGCGAAATTATATGAACTTAGAGGGTTGTATTGATGATTTTAATTATGTAAATAAATACTTGTAATAATACTTACTTCACCTAAGTTTTCATGGTGAGATATTTACAGAATCAAACGACATCTAACCGTGAATTTGTCAGCCAGTTAGCTAAGTTTCGATTATTCTCTAAGAAACGGGCTGTTAGTATATTAAGGTCAACAACAACAACGTCAAATCATTGCAATGCAGCATAATGCGGTGTTTATCTTATCACTGAACACCTCGGTAACTTGCTTGCCAATTGATTTACAACGAGATGATAAGGCGTTGAGCCTGCCGTAATGTTAAGTTGCTATGTTGTTTTAGAAAGAGTAACTGGTGTTTGTAGCTACCTAAGTGAAATGACACAGTTGTTTGGTACACAGTAGCATTCATTATACGTGGTCAAATGAAATTCGCTAGCGAAACGATAAAACAAAAAAACCGATTTTCTCATCTGAAACTTCAAGTAACCAAACTGCCAGCGGTGGTTGACCCCCCAAAAAAAAACATCAAATCATTATTAAATTTATTTTATTTTATCTTATTTAGATATCGATCTCGTCTGCGGACTAATTAAATCGAAAAATATTCTACAGCTATGAAAGCTTTATTACGTCCTACGAACAGAAGCCGCGGCTTTAACAATGTAATGCCCAGATGAGCATAATTACAACAGGACCAACTGGTTACGAAATTGCTCACAATCTAGTTTTTCTCAAGTTACTTTTTTCGTCGCATTCCCGATGACTGATCGTCATATTGACTTGACCAGCTCTCGTAAAAAACTGGATTTGTAAGTGAAGGTTACGCTTCAGAAACCAATTGAGACTGTCTGACTACCTAAGGATACATGGTGGCAGGTGGCGACGCTGAACCTTGAATTCAGCACATGATTCTAGACCAAAAATATCTACTCTAGATAGGTAGGTACAGTCAACAAAAGCGATAAGTATGCAGGATCGTCGTATATACACACATCAAAAGTGTCTAGGGATCAAGCATTTTTATGCGGATTTCTTGAGATTGAGATGTGGCTTTGTAATAAATTTATGATTTTATAAATTTATATGGATCCTTTTTGGTGCATTTCATAATTTGAATCAGGAACTGTGAATCAAATTCGAGTAAAAGATGAAAATCAGCTGTCAATATTTTCCCTATAAAAACATACAACGCATTGAAGACATTATTAGTGCTACTGTTTCCCTACTACTGATTAAAACCAACGTTATTATGGAGCGGCGACGTCATTTAAGCAGGGAAGAAATGCTCAGAGCCGTGGGAATGATAGAAGCTGGTTCCCGGCAACGTACTGTGGCTTTAGCTCTGAATACAAGTCAGAGTGTTATCAGTCGACTTTGGACACGTTACCGAAGCACTGGTACCGTGGCTGAGCGCCATGGAGGACGGTATCGCTGCACCACACGGAGACAAGACCGATACATTCAAATCTTAACTCGAAGAGCTCCAACAATAACCGCCATGATGTTAGCCGTGAGGCTTCATCACTCTTCAGGGAACTTAATTAGCGACCAAACAGTCAGAAACCGCTTGCATGAAGTGAACCTTCATTCCCGAAGACCGCTACGGGTACCACCTATAGCAATGCACAATCGTAGGATTCGATATCAATGGGCTCTTGAACACAGAAATTGGGCAGAAGAACAATGGCGTTTCGTGTGCTTTTCTGATGAGTCTCGTTTTGGTATGAGACCGGATACAAGACGTATACGACACTGGAGAACCCCTGGACGCCAACAGCGATTAAAATCCTGCCAGGAAGTCCATCCTTATAGTGGTGGAACCATCATGGTATGGGCGGGTATTTGGATCGGCGGAAGAACTGAGTTGATTTGGATCAGAGGCAACCTCAACGCTCAAATTTATGCTGAGACGATTGTATCAGACGTCATCGTTCCTCTACAAGTGCAAATCGGTCCCTTATTTCAGTTAATGCATGATAATGCACGACCGCACACCGCAAGAGTTGTAAGACAGACTCTCGCCGCAGCTAACATCAATGTCCTGCCCTGGCCTGCTCAGTCGCCAGACTTGAACCCGATTGAGCATGCATGGGATATGCTACAGAGAAGAGCTCTGCCGAATATGGAGGGTATCCAGTCGCAAGAAGACCTTTTTTTGTTGTTGCAACGAACATGGGCTGCCATTCCACAGCGTGATTTGGATGAACTCATTTTGAGTATGCCAAACCGATGTTCTTGTGTTGTTAGTGTTCGCGGTAGAAACACGGATTATTAAATTGTTTAAGTTACCCAATAAAATTTTAAAGAAAACTGTTATTTCAGTCTTTTTTTCGAACTTTTGTGTTAGTGGTTCAAATGTCAAAAATCCCTTTATTAGGAAAATGGCAAATTTCTTTATTAATGCAAAGGTGACTTGGTTTATCGTTACTGTGACAAACGAAAACACTTTATTTGATGAATCCTTAAAGAAAATTTTAATTAATATCAATCAGGAGAAAAGTTATTGCAAAAATATATGTTGATCCCTAGACACTTTTGATGTGTGTAGTTGAAGTTTAGTAAGAAACCGATGGATGTTCTCGAATAAAATTTAATTTTATTAATAGAAAACAAACAGCTCATTTATCTAATTAAATTTCAGTCGACAACATCCATCTGTTTCTTACTAAGCTTCAACTATATCCGACGATACTGCATACTTATCGCTTTTGTTGACTGTATAGAGCAGACATTTTTGGGTCGGTTATCAAAAAATAATCCCCAATCAATCAATTATCAATAATCAATTTGTCCCTTGAAAATGTAAGTTTTCTGAAATTTTTATCACAAAATAGGATCTTCTAAATTAGCGCCATTTTTAATGTACCTATTTCTTGCTCTATTGACCTTTGGCTTTAACCCTGTTTACAATCATGTATTCAAACACACCTACATTATACTTGATATGTATGTTATTGTGAACCGGAACAATATCTGGGGAATTCCCTTATTTACAGTCTAGAAACAATAATGAAATAACTTATATTTAGTTTCCAAATGTCTCTTCTTATTAAATGGAACGGAACACGAGCATTTACGACTAATTAACACGATTAAAACTTTAAACCTGCTCCCTAACTCAACACACTTAAGGATATTGTTGTTTCTGCTCAACAACGTAAATCACGCAATGAATGTTGTTGAACTGTCAAAATGAAACCCATTGCTACTGTTAGTGTGTTACGCTATTATCCTACTGGATTTAGTTTTTTCAGATGATATGGAAAATCCCAGGACCCTTAGGCGTACAAAGTACTGTAAGATATGAGCCCACAGTACTTGCTCATATCTTATAATTTAAAGAGCGTAAAGCTTTAATTAGCATTTATTTAGTATATTATTAATAGAAGTACATTATATCAAGGTAAAACTAGCACTCCTTCTATATAGGAAAAAACACTACCATAATATTTGACACACGCTTGAATGGCCGAATGGAACACGTCATCAAATTATTACCAGCCTGTCTCAGGAAGGAGGTCTCAGTCTCTACAGTACCTACCTACACCAGTTTGTACGCCTAAGAGCGGTTTCGCATTCCATCAGATCCGAATCCGAATTAAAGATCCGACTTCAATCCGAATTGGGAATGTTCTAAATTCTGACGGATAGTTTGGATCTAGTGCGCAACCCCTCATACAAATAGGACTATGGTCACTTCGGACCGGCATTTGTCGGATTTGGATTGGACGTAGTGCGAAACCGCCCTAAGTGTCCTGGGTTTTTTTTCCTAGTAGGTAGTCCTTTCCTCTTAATTTTATTTCGTTTTTGTATAATTACCTATACCTACATCATGTATGAACTTGATTAGTAATAATTAGTATAAAATGTTATTTACTTGGAAATCTTGGAATAATTTAGAAGTTATCATCATCATCATCTGCCTAGCCTTTTCCCTACTATGTTGGCGTCAGCTTCCAGTCTAACCGGATGCAGCTGAATACCAGTATTTTACAATGAGCGACTGCCTATCTGACCTCCACAACCCAGTTACTGGGTAATACGATACCGTTTGGTAAGACTGGTTGTCAGAGTTTCGGGCTTCTGACTGCCCGTGACGACTAATAATTTAGAAGTACCTACACAAATTGACAATGGAAGACCCAGCACGCTAGGTATTGAACATGCAACTTATGCAACCTTAGAAAAGTAGGAAGTAAAATTAATCGTAAAAGAAGATACAAAGGCCTTTGTGTCACTGCACATAAGACAGACATCGTTTAGAATATTTTACATAAAATATAACGAGTACATATATTATAATATGACTAGCTTCTGCCCGCAACTTCGTCTGCGTGAAATTTGTTGATCCCCCACCCACCCGTCGCATCGCATCGCATCGTCTGCCCGCGCTAGCCCTTTGTTTTCGCTTAGCGTTCTTTTGACTTATTTTCTTTTTGCTCGGCTCCTTAGGGTCCAGCGTGATGTTATATAGCCTATCCTACCTTATATAGCCTATAGCCTTCCTCAAGAATATGCAAAAATATTTATTCAAATCCGTCTGCTAGATCCAGAGTAATCTCTACATACAAATAAACAAAACCTCTTTATAATATTAGTATCAACTAGTATAGAAATAGAAATTTATGACAATTTCTAAACTATGAACCATAGAGCACTTCAAACTATTGTCAAAACTTTGACGTATAGAAACTGACGGCTTTGAAGACGGTCCGTGATAGAAGTTGTGCGCTCAACGCACTTTCTGTCACGAATTTTATTAGTATCTATGTATATGCCGTCTGTAGACGCTGCCGGCGCATATCTGCTAATGATCGTATTGGACAGTCTAAAACTTATCCGGCCTTCATTCTAATTTTGTTTTCAAGATTTCATTTCCGCATATTTGCACCTTTGCATTCAAAATCCAAATCATTCAGTATTGTAAATTGATTCGGCCCAGAATTCGGCTATTACGTGTTTTGCGCCATCACTAGCGTCCATCTGTTCCTGTAACGGGCAGCTGACAGGCAGGGCATGTCCCATTGTTTTTGGAACTTTCGCATTTAAAATTAAAGTATGGAAGTTGGTATGGATTACCTATGGTTTGTTCTAACTTACATGCATCGCATCGGTATTAGGTAATATAAGTAATTTGAGTAGGAATCAATAGTATAGAACGCTTTTTTTTAAATAAAGGTTATGGTTTCTGGAACTTTCTGGTATGGAACCTCTAAAGCTGCCAATTATTTTCTGTCATAGAGTTATAATAGTACATATACGAGTAGGTATAACGATGTTTTCTGTTATGTGATGCACTAACACACCATATCACACTCCATTCTAGCTATAATTCTCCGAGCGTTAGGTAGATAGATACAAATGAGTTTATCCTTTAATACCGGCACGTCGAAGAATTAAATAACTTTCTACCATTGCGACCAATTAGTGTCGGGAAAGCTCAGTTTTCACATTAAGCTGGTCGTAAAAGCGACTTGCTAGCCACTTGCGACATCTGCCGCGGTGGTACGTGTTCCCAAGACGCTTATTATCGGCATGCCGGTGATAGGAGCGACCAATAATGATACGGAATCGAAGTGCTGGGAAATTGATTTAGTTTCCAATATCGAGCTTTGAATAAGTACACACTGTACATACATAAGTAGTTTTACACAGAGCTACTAATTACTTTATAGTTCATTGTATTCTCTTTGTTTTTAAAAATTTGTTCTTAATTTTAATTTTATATAGCCTCAATATTGTTAACATCAATTTAAAGGAAGGAGCGAGAGAACACCTAACACCAACACAAGTATTATTAATTACTTACTGGGGCTGTTTCATTCACCTTTGTAAATGTACCTAACCGTTTGAGACACAATAAACATTTTTTTAAAGTACCTAGACTCATTTATTATAAGTAAGTAAGTAAAGTACTTATTATACTTAAGTAGTCTCATTTTGCTCACCCCCTTTTACATGAGACTTCAAAGTTGGATTTGACCTTAAAATAATATAGATGTGCTTGCTAATCACTCATCTACCTACCCCGACGCGAATTTAGACGAAGGTTAAGCTACGCTTACCAAGTTCTATCCGTGGATGGGTGACCATCGATTATATATCGAGACCCCTCCGTGCCTCGGAAATTATGAAGCCTCATACGCAGATCTTTGACAGTAGTTACGGGTCGTCAGAAGCCCAAAAGTCGGACAACCAAGGCCCAGTAGGTATATTATGGGTTGTAGATTAGATAGGTACCTACTTAGGCAGTCGCTCCATGTAAACTACTGGTATTCAGCTGCATCTGGTTAGACTGGAAGCCAACCCCAACATAGTTACGAAAAGTCCGAAAGGCGGAAAAGCTAATCTACGAGTATATACCGAATTTATCTATATAATGTATATAAAATTCAAAGTCCTGACTGATATATCAACGCACAGCCTAAACCGCTGGTCCTAGAGACATGAAATTAGGAGGGTGTGGTCTTTGTGAAGAGTAGGTTATCCACTAAGAAAGGGTTTTTCGAAATTCCACCCCTAAGAGGGTGAATGGGTGGAGGGTGAAATTTCACGCGGACGAAGTCGCGGGCAGAAGCTAGTGAACCATAAGAAAGAGTAGCTTATTTGACTGGTGAAACGTCAAACGAATTGTCTTTTAGGTTTAGTCATAATTTGTTTAACAAATCCCTTATTTCCGAATACTCATTCTGTTTAAATATCTAAACCTAAAATACAATTCGTTTGACGTTTGCCCAGTAATGCAAGGAATCCTATAATAGGACATGCCAAACAGTCGCATCACAGACTGCAATAGTCTTGTCGTCCACGTTTTATTGCTGACATGTCGAGACGGTGCAATGACCAGGATCGGAGAATTTAATCGGTGAATAGATCTTTACACATAGCAAACGTAATCTGCATTCGCGTTTTATTTGCCAAAAATGTAATCAAATTATGAGTTTATGGAAAAATAACTTTAAATTCTATACAATAAAGTTTAGTTTACGCTACAACTTCAAACATTTTTGTAACTTTTTCAATAGTACTAGTCACTCTGGAATCAACTTAATTGCCATTAAAATAAAGTTGATATTTGTTTAACTTGGAGTATATTAATTAGAAACATAAATTTGAATTGACATTAGCTCAACATCGCGCCTGTATGCCTGGAGGGGGAAGGCAGAGGAGCATAGTGCGTAGCTAAGCAGATATAAGTGGTAATTTTCATCATCTTTCTGCCCTTGTCCCATGTTGCTTGTGGTCGACGCAACACGTTTTCTTCTTCCATTCTCCCCTGTCAACCGTCACGCTGTCATTCACTCCCTTTTCTTTCATATCATTCTTCACGCAACGCATCCATCTTTTCTTTTACCTTAAATTCCTCTCCCTCTCCATCCATCTACATTTATATTGATCACTTTTTTAGTCACATGCGTTTCCTCCCTCTTTCATTACATGCCCTTAGCAACCCAAACATATTAATATCCTTTCAACTTTTCTGAACTGGCGGCACCACCACCATTAGAAAGAAAGAAAGAAAATACGTTTATTTGCGGTGAACATGACGCAAAAATTAACATAAACACAAAACTAAAATAAAAAAGAAGGTAAGGGAAACATGCGTCACATCCACGCAAAACGGCTATCGCTCAGCATTCTGCTGCTATGCAAGACAGAGCCCCAGCGCTGGTTTTCAGCGACAGCCGGCGCTGACGTGATGATGTAATGATGCCATTCATAGAACGTTGGCTGATAGGTGGGACTCTCCGATCTTGGGGCGGTGGATACGACTGCACGCAGTCAAGTAGACACCCCCCAGGATCGACGTGCCTCACGCAGCTTAGAATAAATGTTACTATCAATAGTTTAGTATAGTTTATAAGTGTACAGTATTACTAACAAATATGGAAGTCATTCTGAAATAAATGTTTATTATTATTATTACCTACAATTAATCAGGTAGGTCAAACAAAAACGACAAATACAAATTCTCTTACTGTGTAATGCCAAAACCAATAAAATTTTGCTACAGCCGTGGTTGGAACTGATGCAGGCAGACTCTTGGAGGCAGCTCTGGTAACCCCTAAAGATAAAATAATCGTTCCTCTAAGGCTCAAGAAAAGTTCCTTAGAACTTGAGGTTGAAGTTTGTTAGCAAACGAAGCAGCAGGCAAAAGTTAGTGTCGATATATTTAATGTCGGCAACCGGTAATGGCCGCGAGGTGCGACACACCGCGCCATTACTTGCTGTCAGTAACATCTTATTATCGCGGCTCCACCACTAAGTGACCGCTGACCACTGCCGGTAGCCGTCAAGGGTGTTGATAGGCACCTACTCTTAGTGGGTTTGTCCACCGCAGCGGTCACCTGTACGCCATCGTCACCGAGAACGAAGTGACGACGTCGAAGTAGCGATATATACATTTACTATGGCTGCGTGTCCACCGCATGTCCGTCACCCAACCGCCATCATCCCGGCCGCCAAAGTTTGGAGTAGTTCGGCGCGACCGCTAAAACTCGCCCCGAGATTGTGACGCACCGGTAATAAAAAGCATGTTTGATCTTATCCACACACTGATACCCCACCGGTGACATTCGCCCGGCTTTTGTTTTGTCTATCATGAGTTCATACTCGTAACATACTAAACTGCCGAGTTCGGTCGCGGTGGATAAACGATCGCCGTCACCGGGTGGGTCGTCACGCTCGGGTCGAATAATCTCGTTTCTCGATGACAATTGCGGTGGACAAACGCCCTAATACGTAGGTGCGTAACTGTTGGTTATATTGATACAAATAGCTTGCCATCTATACCTAAAGGAAATGCAGGTGACAAAAGATTGAGAAAAGTCTAATACTTGTGTCGATTTATTCCGGTCTGTCAGTCAGGTTGCGTTTGGTTTGTGTCAAGTTGCGTTTGGTTTCATTTATTCTCTTGCCCGTGGCTTCGCCCGCGTGTATATCGGAAATTATCCCACGGTAACGTACCATCGGAATAAAAAAATCCTATGTCCTAACCCAGGTCATGATTTTTCCGTGTGCCAACATCCAAATCCTTTAAGATGTTAGGGCGTGTAAGTGCTCGTCGTAGGAAAGCAACGTTATTTTCTACTTGATATTTACTTTTGTATGCATGTCTTATAAATATTATTCTTCTCGATCAACCCACAAACAAAAATAAAAATAATAGTTTCGGAGTAACGACGCATCTTATCCTGAACACTACTTACCTACCCGTCTAAAAATGGCACTTAGATACCCTAACAATATTTTAAAAACAAATTATGTAGGTGACATACTCACATAATGTACATACCTTGCAAATAACTTTACACAAATCCAACATAAATAACTTTTATCTAGTAAGCATTCACGGAACGGTCCGGTTTGGGGTCACATGCGCTTGCGCAGATTGTGGGCCCATTCACTACGGAGCCGGGAGGTTATCAGTTAGGTACCTATACGTGTTTACAAGCGGCACAGACAGCCGGGGAATTTGTATGTATAAACGGGTCAATAGGTAGATTAGTGAGGTATATCTATTGCTTGATCAATTTTGCGTGGCTACATGGTCTGTTATGTACAGACACGCACATAAAGCTACCCGAAACTGTCAGATTTTCCCAATCAACTTTGAACCTTATGTTTTAGCGATAAAGTTGAAAATCTATTAAAGAAATTTGACAGATTGTAGTAGCTTGATGTGCTGGCGTCTGTACCAAGTGTGAATTCAAACGAACTCACGTTTTACGACACTATTTTTCGGTAAAATAAAACATCGTTATAAAATTGGCCTAAAACGTCGTTCTTTCACTCTTTCTCCCATTCTTAGCCAAAAACGAAGCTTTTGCTCGCAGATACTTACAATTCTTTAACTGTTTTAATTATTTTCATGGGAGTAGAGTCCGACCGGAAATGGTTTTTTTTTTTTCGGGCGACGACCAAAAGCCTTTTGCAAAAATAGAAGAAATGCCGCATCAATCTTTTAATCTTTAATAATAAACCGTTTAAAAACTTAAATCAACCGAAACTTTACCTTTACCTTTCTGAAAGACATAATTAAACAAAGGTAATCAAATTAATAATCAAACAATCTGGTGCTAAATGCGAGGCAAAGCAATTTATTGTGCTATTTCACAATAATAGTGCTTTTAGTGATTATAAATATAGTTTTTTTGTGAATAAATTACTTCAAAGTATAAATTACATTTTGGCCGAAAATAAACATTTCTGAAAATGGATAGTTCACAGTTACATTAGTAACATGCATGATCTCAAACTTTCCAGTCATCCATTTCAGTGAATGGATCTTTCAACACCAATAAATATAAGTAACTAGTAATTAGTTGATTGAACCGCATCTAAGCCGCCACCAACTGCCATAACATCTCTTAACTATATCTATTTCATCTCTAAATCGTTGCTATAACCATTCTGTTGAAGATATAGCAGCCATATTATATCGCCGTGTGTGTACTTTCATAATCGTTGCATACATAACATGGCAGTTTCTGAGAAACGCACTGGATTTCGTCATAAAACTCACAATCTTGTGGGTTTTCTGCAATGTTTTCCTTCAGAATTGCTAACTTGCTAACGCATCCATATTCCATAGAGACTTATGTTTGTTAATAACAACTTCACCTAAGTGTTATTATTATGCTCTATATTTTTTATGGCCATGACGCCATGACATAGTTTTATTGACATACCATTGATTTACTCAGACTCTTTTGAAAACCACAGGTTTAAAATTGGAGCGTTGACTATTAATTGTCTACCTATTTAGTTAACGCTACCTGAAAATGGAAAACGACACGTTGACGTCTACCATGCTGGGCTAGCATAGCATTCCATTGTTACTACGGTTTATGACAACCCTAAAGGCTAAACACAACTAATGAGTAGGTAGCCAGAATGTCACAGCAATAGTATTTCAATGACGGAACCCTGTATCACACTTATCACAGAATACTTAATAGTACCCTGTATGCCCGTTGTCTCTGTCACGGGGACAACAGAACGTCATAAAATATCCTTATGTCCCCGTTGCCCATACCTATGTACAGACGCCAGCACATCAACCTACCCGAAACTGTCACATTTCCCCAATCAATTTCGAACCTTATGCTTTAGCAATAAAGTTGAAAATGTATTAAATAAATTTGACAGATTGTAGTAGGTTGCTGTGCTGGCGTCTGTACATGTATGGGCAACGGGGACAACGGACAGTTAAGACTTCACGTATCGTTGTCCACTTTAAATTTTTATATCTTTTCTAAACGTTACGTAGGTCAAAAATTAGTACCTACTGGGACATTCTGGGTACCACAGAACAGATAATTGAACTGTTCTGTGCTGGGTACCGTCAAACGAGGTGAATAGGGATGATAACATTGAAATTTTAAATAATATAGTGTGTTGTCAAAAAAGTATCTAATGCGTTTAACGGTAGGGTGAATAGGGATGCAGGGGTGAATCGGGATGAAACTTTAAACTGGATTTTAACGTTGATGTAATAAAGTTTATTGCCAACAAGGACACTGAATCGTTAATTATAATATAATAAACACATTAGAGTCCTTTTTGGCAAAAAAAAACAATTATTTCAATGTTAAAATCCATTTTAAAGTTTCGTCCCGATTCACCCCTGCATCCCTATTCACCCCGTTTTACGGTACTGTATTATAATAAGAATTAAGCGCCCTTGTTTTTGAACGAGTTTCGTCCCGATTCACCCCTGCATCCCTATTCGCCCCGTCATTTGTAGAGGTACTCATTGGCGATTTGAGTTTGTAACTGGTCACTCGTGGACGACGAGTCCAAAATTCTTTTTACCAAACAAGTCAACCTCAAGGGTCACAATTACACACAAAATAACATTCTGCAGTAAACACGGGCCAAGCAACAATTTTGCCCAAACAAAGCTGCCTCGAACAAAAGCAAGTTTTTCTTGTTCATTCATTTTTACAAAAACATTTTGTAACATTGTTGACAAGCAAATTAAAGGCTAAGGCCGCTTTCACATATAGGCGACTTTAGCAGCGCGACAGACGACCGAGAATTTCATATTATAAACAGAAGCGCGACCGCCGACTTAGTGAGCTTGTTAAAACAGTTTACTCCTTCATGTTATGTTAATTTTAATAATTATGAACCTGCAAGTTCCCACTTTAGGGTAAAGTCTTTTTTGCCTTGAAGTAGAAAGAGCATTGATCATAAAGGTTGCTCTCTGCATGTTGGTGCTTCCTCGTCCTTGCCTCGTATACTTCATATTGTAGCTCATAGATCATTATACTTACTTAATTACTCACTAAATGTCTTACTGGTGGTGGTGACGTGGTGCGTCTGTTGGATCATTTAGCTCCCTTCAAAATGGGTGAGCTGAATGTTGCTGATCCATGCGACATGTTCGTGAACAGGTGCCGTCATTTGGACTGGTCATATCTTAGGTACCAAGGCTTATTATTATTTTATTTTTGGATAGTTTTTTTTTTGTTTCTATTTGCTTTACTCTGGACGCTTTTAAAGTGCTCGTTTTTTTCTCACATATACAACATTGTTAATGTATTTTTATATTTTTGTAAAAGAGTGTCCATGGACTGGAGTTTCTTGCCCGTTCTTCTCTATTGGTACCGTTATCGTCATCCTTCTGCCCTCATCCTCATCAGATGACGGATCTCAAAGATCAGTTTCTTCCTGGCGACATCATCTTTCACGCACTACATCCATAATTATGTTGTTTGATCCGTCTCTTTTCTCCTTACCAAGTTCGACCTTCACGCTATTTCGAATTAAGGACTGTCTTTCAATGTAAATAGATCATCTTATTGCTTGCATGCCACTTAATTATAACCAGACGTTTAATAAGGTACACAGCACGGAGCCACAATTGACTCAAGTGTTTCGTTAAGAAGATGGTGCAATGTTTGTTCATTGATTAAAATTACAGTAGTACGACGAGAACTTCTCTGGTATACAATATTATACAACACAACAACTACAACACAAACAATATACTTGATACGAGGTATACAATATACTAGCTATAGTGGACACAGTTGCTCGATGAACACGTAAGTAAAAGTGTTTAAAATGTGTAAAAATTACATGTAAAAATTCAACTCTCTAGCCATATCAATATTATAAACGCGAAAGAAACTCTGTCTGTCTGTATGTTACCTGTTCACGCCTTAACGGCTGAACGGAATTCGATGAAATTTGGCACATAGCTAGATCATGACTTGATTAGGAACTTAGGTCATAGATAGGATACTTTTTCACTCCTTCATGCGGGCCAAGCCGAAGGAAAAAGCTAATTTTAAATAACTTGCATGCTATTGTATTATGGTGGCACATAGACATCCTTCCTTATTTCTGTAAGTAGGTTTGTACAAATACTTTTACTCGCCAATCATATTTTAAAAACTAGATGAGGTCGGCGTTTCCTATCTGACTACTCTGGGAAGGAAGTCCAAAACAAACTCAGAGATCACAGTCTAACAATCTTGGTCGATCATGTGAAAACCATTCTTAACATCCGTCGCGCTATCATTCACTCCATTTTCATTCTTAACGTACTTCACATAATCAGTCTTGGCGAAGATCCAGAAAACGATGTCTGTCTGTATTCCCTTGATCTGTCACTCTCACTTAGGTGCATCAACAGCACCCAAAGATTCGCCTTGACTTTGGCCGAACTTTGATCTCGATAAAATTTAACTCGGTCAATCACTTAGCGGCATCAAAACAAAACCGATCTTTGGAGGGGTGTTACATAATGTTACATAATCATTATAAATTGTCATTTCCCAAATCTAAATTCTTGAAAAATATCGTGTAATATCGTCTTAGGTAGTGCACTTGCCTACAAGTAGACAAGCATTACCTTTCGACGTTCCAGTAAAAAAATATACATAATCTATCTAAATAAAGGAGGTGCTTATGGCTCAGAAATTACGCTGGTCTAAACCCCTGGAGCCCCCCCCCCCACCCTCCACCCCCTCTCGATCCCCTGCTAGTTCGTCTTCTATAACAGCCGAGGGAGGGAACGCACGGGTCGCTCTATCAGGTTAAGCTACGCTTGCCGCGGTTGGTCCGTGGATGGATGACCATCTTTACATACCAAGACCCCTCCGTGCCTCGGAAAGCACGTTAAGCCGTTGGTCCCGGCTGTCATTCGTGGATCTTTGACAGTCGTTACGGGTGATCAGAAGCCCGAAAGTCCGACAACCAGTCTTACCAAGGGGTATCGTATTACTCAGTAACTGGGTTGTGGAGGTCAGATAGGCAATCGCTCCATATAAAATACTGGTATTCAGCTGCATCCGGTTAGACTGGAAGCCGACTCTCTGTCTCTTTAGATCATCATCTGTCTAGACAAATGATGATCTAAATAAATAAGAAAATTAAAGTATCAATTTTAGCGCTCGTCCGATAAACAATCCATTCATTGCAGCAACAGCAACATAGAATTTGGGAAATGTCAATATAAATATAACAGTTACTGAACCTACTATTTCGAATTGGCGCAAGTTTTCAATATCATCCTGTATAATAAAATATTGTCTTATCATACAGAATGACATTGAAAACTTGTGTCGAAATTAACTGCAACTGACCACAGAAATAAAGTCATTGCACACCATGGTCAGAAATAACTTGTTTCGCAAAAATAAACAAAGTATAACGATCAGAAAATAACTGCGCTGCGTGTGCGCCGATCGATCAAAAACTTGCTCTTTTTACAGTTTTAGTTTGACAGTTTAATCGAATATCGTTGTATGGAGTGTATGGGGTCCTTATCAAACTTTATGTTATAATTAATAAAATCAATTTGGTTTATTATACCTTGTACAGTGACATTTATAAATAAATTGGTGAGATGACGAGCCTTTTTGCCAGGGCAATATGGCTCGGATATGAGTGCTGACTGGATCTTCGGGCGGGAGCCCGAATCATCAATTGCCCTACAGTTGCATCGCTCAGAATTCCGCAAAGACACAATATTGTCTGGGGACTTCTAGTAGACCGTAACCCCTTATTGAGCATTCCAGGAGAACATTAAAGTCTTTTGCTCGCACGATGCCGTTGCACGGCAACATTTGTTGTCTATATGGACATCAGTGTCTTTAATGATAATAAAGAGCCTGATATTATTTCTTCATCTGTCAATCAATCCACTAATTCAGTCTTCTGCTGTCCACTGCTAGAATAAAGCCTCTCTCAAATTGCGTCACAACTTCTGATTCTCTACATCAACCCTAGTCAGTCCAGCTTCTTATTCGGAGATGAAATTCATTACTATTAATCATCAGCCTAGCCTTTTCCAACTATGTTGGGGTCGGCTTCCAGTTTTAGCGGATGCAGCTGAGTACCACTATTTTACATGGAGTGACTGCCTATCTGACCTCCACAACCCAGTTACTGGGTAATACAATACTCCTTGGTAAGACTGGTTGTTCGAATTCATTACTACAAATCCAAGCCTATTTTGGAAACAAAGAGCGTTTGTCATCATTAATAAAGCCCTTAAAACATAATAAGCTATTAAATGTGTCACTTCTGCTTATCTACTTAGCAGCAGTTTCGATGATTTATTGGTTCCTTGTTTATTGTTATGTGTCACTGGTATACTCATCTACATAGATGAAATGGGACGACTAGAGTGCATATTTCGTAAGGATACTCCGATCTGTTTGGCAATGTTTTGTAGGTAATGATAAAGGTAAATGTGCTGATTTAACCCCGGTTTTTGAAGGAAATCTATTGAGAAATTTGTCAGCTCGGCAACACAATTATTGAATTGTCAAAATGAATAGAGTTAGTTAGGATTATCAGTCATGGGCCTGAATAAATTTAATTTAATTTGTGCAAACTAACAGTACTAACCTAGTTACCTAAGAACTATTGTTACTTACATCAATATACTAACAAAATATGGACCTTAGACTGAAATAAAGTTTTATTTACTGCACGACTTATAATGCGAAACATTAGTGTTTTACGATCGAAAAAAAATGTTTGCCTCCTTTCTGCAACTGTTTCTATTGTTATTCTCCTGCTAGTACATAGAACCTACTTAATTTATATACCATTGTATAGATATAATTTAATGGAGATTAATTCTGTACTTTTCAATAAATGATGTACCTAATGCAGTAGAAACAAAAAAAAAACATCAAAAGGTTAAAAAAAAATCCCGTCAATCAAGTGTGAAACCTGAAAACATTGTAAGTAGCTTGAGAAAAAATCAATTAATTGAATCAATTTATTTTTTTATAGATTCGTTTCACCCATAGGAGGAACCCTATTGAAAATGGCTCTTTTATTCAAAGTAGTTTAATTATAATTAATAAAAATTTTAATTAATTATAATTAATAAAGGTTTTTTATGCGATCAAATGAGCATTATGAGTCGTGCACTTTTGGATTTTCCATTTTTTTTATTTTATTTAAGTACGCAATTACCCTGTCTGCTCAGCTCTCAATACTCATGAAATTGAAATCGCTAGAATTCTAAGTACTTAACCATTATTTTTCGATTCCTAAGAAGTAATAGATCGTAACTGTTTCTGAGTTGTGACTTTATGACTAAGTGTCAGACTGTCAGCCAATAAATCATTGGTGCACTTGTCTTTTAATGCGCGATAACTTGCGCACACGCCGCTGTGGCGTGACGTCATGAGATAAATAGTGCTGCTTTATCACTGACTACTGGGAAGTGTGAAAATTAATTAGTCTTTGCTGTTCTAGAAAACTGTGCTGTTAAAAGTCGATTAGTAGGATACAGTAGTCTTGTTGTAGGTGCTGGTTTGACCTATAGATCACTTCAATCTTATAAGTAGAGGGTGGCAAGGACATCGATGTGCATCCTGTTACCATGGATTCAGGACCAGCCGGCGTTGAAATTTTTCGTCGGTTATTAAAAAAAAATTGCTGTTTGATACATTTTGACCGCGTAGGTATTAAATTTTTCTATGAAACAGCGGATTTTTTTTTTTTTGATAACCGGCCTATAATTTCGACACTAGGGTGTCATAAGGTTAGCGCGTCAATGTCCCTGCGACCCTGTATTAATTTAACTATTGGTTTCGCATATTACATATGGCTACATCTAAGTATCTGGAGTATTTTAGAGATGCTAAATTTTGACAGAAATTGGTACCTACTAAAATTCAAACCCATGGAATAAATAAATAATTTGAAAAGTTTTTTTTTCCTAGTACCTAAATGTGCAAACTGAAAGACTCATAATAAGCAATTAGGTAAGAGCCGAGAAGATGGAACATAGCATAATCAGCCCCAGTAGTAGTAGTAACAGTTCTATAATGTTCCCACTGCTGGGACACAAGCCTCCTCTCTTCGAGAGGGAGTGGGCTGTAATCTACCACGCGGACCCGGGGCGGGTTGGTAGATGTCACATGTCTTCGAATTTTTGGTTCTTGGACATGCCGGTTTCCTCACGAAGTTTTCCTTCACCGTTTTGAGAGCAGTGGTGATGAAATAATTTACACAAAGTAAAACGCCTGTCTGGATTCGAACCTACGACCTACAACTCGTAAGTCGCGGCCGTTACCACTTGGCCACTACTGCTCTCAATTACGGACATAACTATTATCATTAGAGGATGTGGGGTCAAGTTGTCCGTCGATCAATCGTTAATAATCAAAGTGTTTAAAATAGCTGATACTTTGATACTTCGAGATCTTGGGGTGAACAAAACATCCCATAGACACCATATGATACCTATAATAAATAGTCTAATAAATGTTTTTCTGTGTGTCCGTTCGGGTCATCAACAAACGATACGGCTTTTTATTAACAACTAGCTTCTGTGCGCGACTTCGTCCGCGTGAAATATCTTGTTCCCCCGACCCAATCCGTCGCATCGCATCGCCAGCCTGCGCTATTACTTGGTTTTCGCTTAGCATATTTTCTGACTTTTTTTGTTTTTGCTCGTCTCTTAAGGGCCCTAGTGCGAGTTAAGTAGCCTTCCTTAATAAGTAGGCTATCAAATCCAAAAATATGTTTTCAAATTCGACTGGTAGTTTCAGAGGTTAGCGCGTTCAAACAAACAAACAAAAAAAACAACAAACAAACTCTTCAGCTTTATTATTTTATTAGTATATAAGTTAGATAGATAGATATTAGATATATATATCTGAATGCCATTTAAGCGCCAAAAGATCCTTCAAGCACTGTACTTGTGTGGCTAAATAATAACACCCGCTCGGGTCGATCTTCAAGCTTGCCTCGGCAAGCGTGCCACGGAAAACATCATAAGCAGTTGGTCCTGGCTGCCATTCGAAGATCCTATGACAGTCGTGGTAACCTTGATAATAATGTTCTGCTATACGAGATGGCTAACAAATAACTGCCGCACGTGTCGATCTTCATGATTAGCAACACTTGCCGAGGTTGGCACGTGGATGGGTAACCATCCATTGCATCCCGAGTTCCCTCCGTGCCTCTAAAAGCACGTTAAACCACTGGTCCCGGCTGTCATTTTTAGATCTTTGATAGTCGTACGGCAAAAGCCCGATAGTCTGACCACCAGTCTTGTCGAGGGGTATCCTGTTAACCAGTAACTTGTTTGTGGTGGTCAGATAGAGTCCCTCCATGTAAAATACTGGTAACCATCCGGTAAGATTGCAATTAAAAGTGTGATAACTACGCAATAGGTTGCAGTTTGGACCCACCCTAACAATATTTAACGAGTAATAGACACTTGGACACCAATTTGACCTCATATCCTGCAGCGATTGTGCGACACCTAAACGTTATGTTGACCACAATATAGACCCATCATCGTTTTATGTTCTAGCCTGGAACCTTGGAGGAATTGAGTTATTGCATTCCTGTGTGGTAAAACCGGCCGCAACGATATTTCCTCGTTCCCAGATAAAGATTCTAGATATAAATGTAGAAACTTTACAAGGGGTGACACAACGTGCGGTCTTGTCGCTAAAAGAACTACATTAAGTATTATATTGTCAAGCTGTACACGCGATGGGATTCGGCAAAAATTACGAACTTCCATTCCAAGTAGGGGATGAATTTTGTATAAGTATATGAAACTATTTCATGCCTTCAGATCGGCTATGAGTTGTCGGTAAGTGATTGAATGAATCACTATCAAATATAAGTATAAGGGGGAAGTGCCACGGTAGCCAGCGAAATTCAAATTATCTTAGGTGTTTTCCTATTGAATGACTGTTTATGATATTTAATTATCAATCAAGATGGTTTAATGAAGTTAGAGGATTGTATTGATGATTTGAATTATAATATTTATGTAAATACATAATATATTGTTCAACATACAACCTGACACTGACCTAGACTAATTGCAAAAAACGTAAGAAAATTTGAATTTCGGGGGTTATCCTGGAGCTTCCCCCAATTTGCCAAAGATGTAAACAACAATGGCCGCTCGAAATTGAATAAAATCGCAATACAAGAACATTTATTTTAAGTAATGTTTGTTTTCATCCAAGTCTTCGAGCTACTCTCCTTATGACCTTGGGTATCAGCTTAGATACGAGTGAAAAAAGAAAATTAAGAACTCTTCAGAACCTAAAGTTCAAGAAAATGTTTCTTCATTTGATCTTATTAATTTGTCCTAAATGTTTTCATAGAGGACTTCCCAATGCCTCTTTTCAATTTTCTTCTTAATTTGACCCCTAAGGATATCATAAAGGTCAAGTTCAGTTTTATGCAACAATTTTGCAGCTCAACAATTGACATTAAACGGAATTTATCTTTAGAACATCATGGTATAAAATCCAGCTGATATTTAGCTAATCGTAGCTACAAACTATATTTACAAATTATGTCATGACTGTGTCACGGTTCTAAGAAACCGTCGCTTGTACCTACTATAAACTATTTTAGATAATGTTACCGCAAGTTAATTGATGGAAGAAATGAGAGAATTTACTGAACCGTGGTTTTAGGTTTCATCTCGTCTCTATTACTTGAGCCAGCGGGGTAATTTTTTAACACACTAACAGTAGCAATTGCTTTCATTCCGACAGTTCAACAACATCCATTGCGTTATTTACGTTGTTGAGCAGACAAATTTTAAGAACATATGAAGCAATGGATTAGTAATATCCTTCAATGTTTTGTGTACGAATCGTGTATAAGTGGCGAGGCGCCCCGTGGCGCGGCGAAAAAAGTGTTCTGGGTCATTCAAGACGATGTCATGGGAGGGTCTTGTGAGTGGTTACTGGTTACGCAATTAGGGTGCAGTACAGGAGACGTTTGTGTAGGGTCTTAAACCCACATTAAGAAGTTCTTTTTTGTTTTTAGTTCTAGGTACTTTCTACGTAAGTTTGGCAATAGGGCCTGCGGCGTAACACATTTACAATGGCAATGCCATTCATTTTGACAGTTCAACAACATTCATTGCGTTATTTAAGTTTGTTGAGCAGAAGAATTTTAAAGCAATGGATTAGGAATTTCCTTCGTTGTGGATGCTGTTAGGGGAAGTGATTACAAAACCTAAAGAAACATCAAAGGCTTTCGTTGTGCGATTATTATAGCACCATAAGATCATTGCCATAACCCAATTATAATCCATTTTTATTAAAACTATGTTTTTCTGTTATGAGCTATTACTTTAAATCATTGATTATAAAAATAATCAATGAGTCCTAATCTCCATAAGAAAGAAAGACTTCATGGCTATGTGTTGAAACCAATGGGGATTTGTGAACTTTTTGTCCACAAAGCCCCATTGTGTAGGTACTCTATGATACTTCAATGGGGATTTCTGAACAAACAGTTCACAGATCCCCTCTGACGGGGATTCTCAGAGCCGAGAACATCACTACACATCAAAATATTTACATATTAATTTCTCATTACAATCCAAGTCTCAATTCCTCAATAAATATCGGTCACAACACAGGAAGAGAACCCGGAACCTCGCGCAGATGTGCGCTCGCGCAGACCCAAATAGGCCGCCATTTTAGGCCAAGCCCCGATCAATATTGTACCGCGTATTAATGTAGTTATTAACGATGAGGAAGTTATAGTGCTGGCGTCTATTTTTAACTCGTGCACGTGGCCCTTTGGTTATAATTTAATAAATGGACTCATGGTAATACTGAACATCACGACTCTTTTCTCCAAAGAGGTGTTCAGTAGGTAGGTATAATACATATTTAACCATTTTGTCCAGTTACATAATTATTATTTTGTAAGTAGCGCTTCCGACTATCTAGATTAATGAGGCTCACTGAAAGTTGTGAATAAACTCGTTCCAGTGTAAGATTTTAATTAAACGTTTATAAAATATCCCACATCGACGCGCAACCTGACCAAATACTAGATAACCATAAATTCAGTAATGGTTGGCCTGTTGTATGTATGTATTTATTTTATTTATTTATTAAAAAAAAAAATATATAGCATGAAGTGCATGAGCATGTATGTAAATATGTATCATTATAAGAATTTTATATGTAAAATATATATATATATATATATAAAGATGGACTCACGTAGATTTAAGCTAGTATTGTAAGTTTAGATTAATATGGATGTGTCCGATGCGGGAGTATGAAACTGTTCCCTAGGAAAAGAAAGAAATGTAAACAATTAAAGACTATAAAAAAGGGCGCGGACCACCAAGTCCGCGGTAATTAATGTAATATAAAAAAAATATAAAAATTCAGTAATTATTCTAGACCCCTAGAGTAAAAGTGCAATACTTACGCGGTCAAAATGTATGGAAGAGCATTTTGGAAGTGAAAACTTCTTTAGGCGCGTTGGGCATTTTTTTAGATGGGAAAAAACTGTTGAACTCGCGCCACTGTTACCGTAATCGACACCGCTTCGGATGTATTTGTTTCAACTCACATTTATTTTCTATTTCGAACGGATACCATTGTTGAAACTAATACCAAAACAAGTTCAATGACATAAGGTACAGTCAGTAAAAATGCTTTGTATGTAATCGTGTGCTCGGTTTTAATATATATCCGATATGTCAGTGAGTGATGGCAAAGTATTCTGTTTGTGTTTTGTTTTTTGTCACATTAACTCTTTGGCCAAAAGTTATTTGATTAGCTCTCCTTATTTTGTATAAAATAGCTACACCTAAGGAATTCTTCTAAGAGAATGGATAGCAGTCAGTGTCCTTCTGCCTGCTAATAACAAGCTCCGATCACTATAATTCGCCTGTCAAGCGCAATGATTATACCAATATTTATACCGAATAAGTAGCACAGCATTTAATTATAGAGCTAACGTTCTGCCCGCGACTTCATTCGCCTGAACTTCGAATTTTCACATACAAACTTTAAACAACCCACTTTCACTTTCACCCTTTGGGGATTTTGAAATAAAAGTATGCGTGTGTTGTTACTCAGGTCATCAGGTGTTAAACTATCTCGTTACCAAATTTCATCATAATTGGTTCAGCGGTTTAACAGTGATAACGTTACAAACATACAGTAAGCATCATGCTGGGACACAGCCCCGCTCTCTGTGAAAGGGAGTGGGCTGTAATCCACCAAGCGGATTGACCCAGGGCGGATTGGTAGATGCCATAATGTCTTCGAATTTTCGGTTCTAGAACATGCTGGATTCCTCACGATGGTTTCATTCACCGTTTTGAGAGCAGTGGTTATGAAATAAATTACACAATGTAAAGCTGTCTGGGTTCGAACTTATGACCTTCAACTTGGAAGTCGGAGCCGTTACCACTGGGCCACCACTACTCCCCTATACCTATTTAATTTCATATACTTAGATGAATATATTATACTATACCTTACATATATAGATATTGCCATCAAGCAAATAAACTAAGTTCTCCATGCTCCAGTCAATAACTTATTTTAAACAGGTTAAGTATAAACGGTTTATATTTAATGGTGCGTAGTAAATAATACTGATGGCATCATAGACGCCAGGGGTCGTAAAACTTAAGAATTATGCAGTTAGCTTTGGGCTATTGATTATGTTCATAACATTTAATGGCAACCTTTTAACTGTTAATGAAACAATGTAAGATGTTAATACCATGAAAAGGTTGAGTAAAATATCATTCAAACTTTTCCGTTCGTTCAGCCGATGCTGAATAGATTATTGCTAGTGTCACAAGTCGCAACACAGATTAATGTGTATTGTCTTTGGTTCCTGGCCCTGACATCAAGCAATGGACAAAATTATCAACCTTTTATTGCTTGAATACGAGGCTTTTGATTACTTTGTTTGTGTAGAATAAACAATTTTTATTTTTTATTTTATTATAATGAAGTTTGAAAAAGAAGAAAAAAAATTAAAGAAAGAGGATGAAGGAATATCTTGATTATATAGATTTTGCATATCTGCGTACCCTTTCAGGACTTATCTATTTTGGTACAAAGCCTTTTTAATAAACAAAGTGCTATAGTTACCTAGAAAGCCGGTTCTTAACCTTCATTACTTTGTACACCATGCATCGGTATCGTATTACCTCGCGATGACCACGATCGTCGCACGCGCATGTCTCTCTAAATCTTATGTACAATGACATGTGCCATCACGCTGCAGCCTTATTAGGATGAAGATTAGTTACCTACCTGTCATGGTTAGAAGCTTGTTTTATTATGTATTAACTAGATGTCATTTATTATTTCGAGGTAACTTGAAGGTTTACAGACAACTTGATGGATCAATAGTTGCACAGCTTCAAAAGCTATGTCACTTATTCTGTACTAGCTTTTGCTCAGGAAATTATCACACAGGAACGTACTACCTAGTCCCACCCATGTTATGGTCACCTATGCGCCAAATCTCGTTGAAATCTGTTCAAGGTGCAAAAAGTAACAGACAGAAAGACTTTAACATTTGTAGTATTAGTAATAAAGTTCCTCGATCAGTTTCCTTTATCATTAACTTTCGCGAAACAGTAGGTATAGGTCAATAAATAAAGTGATCATATTAACTAACTTGCAAGCAGCACGGTCAGCATCGGATAGTAAGTATAAATGAGACAAGTTGTAGGTACTCTTGAACTTGACTCCCGAAAAGCTCTGATCTAGCAATTAGCATTGGTGGAACCTCTAAAGGTTGGTCGAGGCTCAACGTGATAAGGTTGATGATGAAGTATCTTAATCATTGTCAAAGACGTAGTTTTTCATGGGGATGAAAATTATAACCAAGCATTCTTTGTATTGGAGTAAAGCAAAAAAAACGGAAAATCCAAAAGTGCATGACTCATACTCATAATGCTCATTTGATCGTTAAAAAAATCATAGATATCTGTATTATTCAACTAGTTTTATAATTAAACTACTTTGAATAAAAGAGCCATTTTCAATAGGGTTCCTCCTATGGGTGAAAATAATCTATTAAAAAAAATTGATTCAATTAATTGATTCGTTTCGCAAGCTACAATGTTTTCAGGTTTCACACTTGATGGACGGGACGGATGTTTTTTTTTGTTTCTACTGTAATATTTTTTTTTTTGAAAAGTACAGAATTAATCTCCATTAAATTATCTATACAATTGCAATTATATATAAATTAAGTAGGTTCTGTGTACTAGCAGGAGTATAGATAATAATAGAAACAGTTGCTGAAAGGAGGCAAAAAAAAATTCGATCGATTTTTTTTTCGAAACGAATGAGCAAAACGATAGTAACACTATCGTTTTTGCTCATGAATATTATGTTTTACAATCCGAACCCGCTCTCACTGAAATCTTTAGGTACTTTATCATAGTGACTGTACTATTCTTTTAGCCTTATGTTGATCACACGTCTTACGTAATATTAGTAAAACACACCTTCTTATATAATAATTATATTATATTACAGTATACCTACATCTAATATATAAAGTAAAGGATAATAAACGTATACTTAATTAAAATCCATAGGACGGCCTTTCCTTTGGTGTCCCCTTTTTTTAACTCTAACACTGTGTACAAAAAACAAAAATGGTGCGCAAAAAATAATGGGTAACCGGTACTTTCACTACCATTTTGCTATCTTATTGCAACATAGTCATTGACTGCCACCGCGGTCACTGGTGACCGCCAACAATAGATTTTCTATTGTGTCTGTTGTCTGGCAGTTAACGTGTTACTTCGAAACCCAACAGAATCCACATCTATCGTCTAGTTATATAATTTGACACATTTTCAAGCTCTATTTGAGTGTGTCGGACACAAAATCTGGGCGCGATCGCGATGGCAGCCATTTTATAGCTTTTGGAACAGATTCATACAAAGATTAAAGTTTTACGATCAAAGGAGCTTCTAAAAGATTTCTGATTTCTAATTTATGAACGTCGTATTTTTTCGTTAAAAGGGAGTTTTCAAAGGCTTCTAGATGTAGGTATATTTAGAAAGAATTTCGTTTCATAACAGATCAAAGATTCGATCGAATGTTTACTTAGTGACCGAAGTAGTTATTACGAAATCGAAATCTCTCTCTATTAAAAAAAAATATGGCATAGGACATAAGCATAGATAACCTCCAAAATGTCGGCAGGTACTGCACCCTAATTGCGTAACACACTATCAATCACAATGTGAACAAATTGAAGGAAATACATAACAAATACAAATAGTAAATACATACAAATACATTGTTTCATGTGTTCGAAATATTTATCTGCTCAACAACGTAAATAACGCAATGAATTTTGTTGAACTGTCAAAATGACACCCATTCCTACTGTGTTACAAAATTACCCCGCGGGTTGTGGCTGAACGTATGTTTCGTTGCTGCTGTACTGTAAGTACTTAAACCTCTGCCTAGCTCTTCGGGCATACTTGCGTTATGTTATATTGTGTTCAAAATTACAAAAGAATAATTATTGAAAAAAATATCCCTATCGGTAAATCCCGACCGGTGACGACATTTTTTTTAATTTAACCTCAGAAATACTCGTAATATAAATATATATTTTAACACCCATTATCCTTTATCATAATAGCTCAACTGTCACTAATGAGCCACAATTACTTTTTCTATTGTTACCGATCTTTTGGAGATATCGCGACATCGGAGGTTTTCACCTGAGTATAATCTCTGACCATTTATTTGGTCTGAGAGTTTAATAAATAGGCTGTTGAAGATAACATAAGACATGCAGACAGGAAAATTATCTTCATTTACCAACCTGCACTGGGCCAGCGTGGTAGATTACGGCCCACTCCCTCACTGATAGGAGGCTGTGTCCCGGCAGCGGGAACATTATAGATAGGCTGGTTATGATCTCCTTTTTAGGAAAAACATAGAAGTAACGACATCGATAACATTGCTTGATTACCTATAGGTATTTTATTTATTTTATTTTATTTGGGAAACAAACAGATGCAATAACAAACATAAGTATAAAAATTAGTTTAACACAATCCAGAAACAGTTTCCACAGATTACTATGACAAGTACAGTATATGTAACTAAGTGTAACAACTACCAGAAGTTCACACCTGCAAAGTTTACAGAAATTACAATTTAATATTATATAACATACACACATCAAAAGTGTCTAGGGATCAACATATATTTTTGCAATAACTTTTCTCCTGATTGATATTAATTAAAATTTTCTTTAAGGATTCATCAAATAAAGTGTTTTCGTTTGTCACAGTAACGATAAACCAAGTCACCTTTGCATTAATAAAGAAATTTGCCATTTTCCTAATAAAGGGATTTTTGACATTTGAACCACTAACACAAAAGTTCGAAAAAAAGACTGAAATAACAGTTTTCTTTAAAATTTTATTGGGTAACTTAAACAATTAATAATCCGTGTTTCTACCGCGAACACTAACAACACAAGAACATCGGTTTGGCATACTCAAAATAAGTTCATCCAAATCACGCTGTGGAATGGCAGCCCATGTTCGTTGCAACAACAAAAAAAGGTCTTCTTGCGACTGGATACCCTCCATATTCGGCAGAGCTCTTCTCTGTAGCATATCCCATGCATGCTCAATCGGGTTCAAGTCTGGCGACTGAGCAGGCCAGGGCAGGACATTGATGTTAGCTGCGGCGAGAGTCTGTCTTACAACTCTTGCGGTGTGCGGTCGTGCATTATCATGCATTAACTGAAATAAGGGACCGATTTGCACTTGTAGAGGAACGATGACGTCTGATACAATCGTCTCAGCATAAATTTGAGCGTTGAGGTTGCCTCTGATCCAAATCAACTCAGTTCTTCCGCCTATCCAAATACCCGCCCATACCATGATGGTTCCACCACTATAAGGATGGACTTCCTGGCAGGATTTTAATCGCTGTTGGCGTCCAGGGGTTCTCCAGTGTCGTATACGTCTTGTATCCGGTCTCATACCAAAACGAGACTCATCAGAAAAGCACACGAAACGCCATTGTTCTTCTGCCCAATTTCTGTGTTCAAGAGCCCATTGATATCGAATCCTACGATTGTGCATTGCTATAGGTGGTACCCGTAGCGGTCTTCGGGAATGAAGGTTCACTTCATGCAAGCGGTTTCTGACTGTTTGGTCGCTAATTAAGTTCCCTGAAGAGTGATGAAGCCTCACGGCTAACATCATGGCGGTTATTGTTGGAGCTCTTCGAGTTAAGATTTGAATGTATCGGTCTTGTCTCCGTGTGGTGCAGCGATACCGTCCTCCATGGCGCTCAGCCACGGTACCAGTGCTTCGGTAACGTGTCCAAAGTCGACTGATAACACTCTGACTTGTATTCAGAGCTAAAGCCACAGTACGTTGCCGGGAACCAGCTTCTATCATTCCCACGGCTCTGAGCATTTCTTCCCTGCTTAAATGACGTCGCCGCTCCATAATAACGTTGGTTTTAATCAGTAGTAGGGAAACAGTAGCACTAATAATGTCTTCAATGCGTTGTATGTTTTTATAGGGAAAATATTGACAGCTGATTTTCATCTTTTACTCAAATTTGATTCACAGTTCCTGATTCAAATTATGAAATGCACCAAAAAGGATCCATATAAATTTATAAAATCATAAATTTATTACAAAGCCACATCTCAATCTCAAGAAATCCGCATAAAAATGCTTGATCCCTAGACACTTTTGATGTGTGTATAACACTATTATTCTTATTTAAATTTCGATGCCAAAATATTTCTTATACTAAATTTGAATTTGGGTAAACGACGAAATTCGATAAAGGTGAGCTCTACACGATCAATTATATCGCACAATATCACAGATTGCGCAATGTTTTGGCCGTTTAGGGTTAATCTTGAAGATTGCGCAATTTTTGAACAAAAGTTTGAGTGAGTTTTATTGCACCATATTTACACCGTGTACGTGTAGGACAACTATTGCGCAGGGCGCGAGCAAGAGCTCACGCGAACACATTGAAATTTATGGCCGGTCAATGTGATAGTACAGTAAAAATAATGGATCTCGAGTGCAAGGGCCTGATTCAATCATATTGCGCAATATAAACATGGCGCAAACTTATTGTAGGTGTAGGAGCCGCCTTAAAGTAACTTAATTCATATGTTTTGTGTGCCTAATATAATTATTTTACCCACATAAGTTTAGATCCCGTAAGAATATCGGGATAAAAAGTATCCTATGTGTTAATCCTGGTTATATACTATCTGTGTGCCAAATTTCATCCAAATCCGTGCAGTATTTTTCGCGTGGAAGAGTAACAAACATCCATCCATCCATCCATACATCCTCACAATCTTTCAACAAACAAAACAGCTGTCAAATTAAATTAGCAGTATATTCTTCATATTTTCATGAAATACTGAAAATTGCTGTTCCGATACTTATATGAAACAAATTAAGGTTCCCACTTAACAAACTAGCTTTTGCTCGCGGCTTCGCCCACGTGGAGTTCGATAAATTAAGTATCTCACGGTAACATACTACCGGGATAAAAAGTATTCAATGTCCTAAACCCAGCTTTCAGCCTTTGAGGCGTGAAAAAGTAACAGACAGAGTTATTTTCGCAATTAGGTATAATATTACATACATACATACATAATCAGCTTATAATGTTCTCACTGCTGGGACACAGGGCTCCTCACGGTGAGAGGGAGTAGAGTATCCACCACGCGGGCCCAGTACGGGTTGGTAGATGTCACATCATCATCTGCCTAGCCTTTTCCCAACTATGTTGGGGCCGGCTTCCAGTCTAACCAGATGCAGCTGAATACCAGTATTTTACATGGAGCGACTGCCTATCTGACCTCCACAACCCAGTTACTGGGTAATACGATACCCCTTGGTAAGACTGGTTGTCAGACTTTCGGGCTTCTGACTACCCGTAACGACTGTCAAAGATCCACGAATGACAGCCGGGACCAACGGCTTAACGTGCTTTCCGAGGCACGGAGGAGTCTTGGTATGTAAAGATGGTCACCCATCCACAGACCAACCGCGGCAAGCGTAGCTTAACCTGATCGATCGACCTGTGCGGCTGTTATTATTTAGCCACGGACCCCTCTCGGTTGGTAGATGTCACATGTCTTCGAATAATATTAGTAAGTTTAAATTTACAAATTAATTATCATTGTTTTACACCTCTGTGAAGTCCCAACTATTAACATTTGCACGCGACATTACTCGTTACTTTGTATAATCGTTATTTTGATTTAAAGTATGTCATAGTGTCACTTCATTTCTTTAACTGTGTTGTAATTTTTTGTATGTTGGCACCTTGTTTTAATACCTATATTCATGTAATTTGTTTGTTATCATTTAATTGTGTTGTGTTATGTCTTTTGTGTGCACTGAATAAATGGTGTATCTATCTGTCTACTCATAGAGAATTTAGAATATAAAATACTAACTTTATGAGCGTATTTATTACCCGTCATCTTTCCGGGTTAACTTGTAATAATAGTAAGACGTAACTACTACATAACATAAACTAGTTAATTATTATTTACTATCATAGATATAAAATAAGTTATCTTTCTCGGTAATGTAATTACTGAGGCGAATCGCAGTTATCTCGAGGGCGATTGAGTAAAATGATTGGCATTTAGTTATAATTGTCAGGTATTAAATAAGCTGCCTGCATGAGGTCCTGGTTTCGATTCCCGGGTTGGGCAAAGTGTTATGGAGTTTTTTTATCTGGAATTTCTCAGTAGCATCATATAGTCTGGCTTTGTGCCAGGTTATGGCAATAGGCTCACCCCCTGTTACATGGAACCGAAACATAGCTAGGGAAATAGGTGCACCTCTGCTTAAGTCTTCGGGGAGTAAAGGCGTGATGTTTTGTTATAAACTAGCTGCACCCTGCGGTTTCACCCGCATAAGTTTCGATCCCGTGGGAACATCGAGATAAAAAGTAGCCTATATATGTTAATCCAGGGTGTCAGCTACCTCCGTACAAAATTTTATCAAAATTGGTCCAGCCGTTTGAGCGTGAAGAAGTAACAAACATATAAACTCACACACACACGAACTTTCGCCTTTATTAAATATTAGTGGATAGGCTGAAAAAAATAATTACTTAATTTAACTTTTTTAAAAATGGAGGCAACTTGTTTGATTAACTCCAACTTCATTGTAATGATAACATAACATCGCGCATATATTTGCCAAAAGTGGTACGCAGAGGTCTATTAAGTACATCCTCATTTTTCCAGTAGTGTTTAATAGGGTGATAGTTTAATATTTAAAACCGAAAAAAGCACGTTGGGTTGACGATATCGTCAGTCGCGGGAAATACCTAGATGAGAACCGGGAAGTATGGCAAAAGAAAGAAAAGGCCTGTGTGGGTAATTCCCGGCTGAAATAAGGATGATCATATTAAAAACCTGGGGGAAAACTTTAAACCAGTTTTCCGCACCTGGTAATCGAACTCAGGAGGGGTCACTCAGGGTCTTTTGCCTGATCTCTCTCCGGCCGTGTCGGATGCCGTCCCATCAGACTATGAGAGCGATGAAAGAGATAGTGCACCTGTGTCTGCGCACACACTTGTGCACTATAATGTCTTATCTCCCGCGCTGAAGCTGGAAGCCTACAACAAGCTCTTAACGCGATCCATTTTAGGACCTAAACTGAACTGTTCTTCTAATTCGTATCATGACGTCAGTTTAACGATTCAGTTTAGGCCGTGCCATCTGCTGACAGCGATTGTCCCAAACTGAGTCGCAAGTTTTGGTTTCATTCATACTTGTTTGGTACCATGACGTCCATAGAGCAGCTCAAGCGATGCAGTTTAGGAACCTAAACTGAAATGTCTTGTTTTTGAATCGTTTTTAATTAGATCATGGTAGGCCACCTGGTCTCCGTTGAGGTTGGCTGCCGTGCCCGAAATACGGTCTTTAGGACTGTAAGTTTAATATTGTCCCGAGTTCACAGACCGAAAAGTAAGCTAAAATATATTTACATAAGTATCATGCAATACAAGCGATAAAACATAATAATGACCATCATAATAATTATTATCTCACATTGAGTTAGCATAAAATTGAAAGCATCTATGCAAATGTCGGACAGACATGTTTAAAGACAAATTGCTACACGCCTTTGATTCAAAAACATTGCGTTCCCTTCGTACCTGTATGGTAATTTATTATAATAGTTTCTTACCTAATTGGAATCAATCAATGATCTTGGGTTATGTATGTTAAGTATGTCATGTAACGTCTAGTTTTTTTTATTGCTGAATGAGCCCTGTCTTGACCTCGATCACGCCTGATGGAAAGCGATGGATGAGGTCCATGATGGAACGAGCGTGACCAGAAGATGCCCAAGGCACTGGAACTCCCACGCATCGACGAAACACAGCAGGCTATTTGACGCCGAACTCCGGTGGGAGGGTGGTTGCAAACCAGGCGGGCGTTAGCCCTACCACCGCAAGGGAAGAATTGGCCAGTCAAATAAGGTGTTGGGTGTGACTGTCCAGAATGCGCCGAGCGCGAGCGTTCAGTTGAGTAACTGGCGGAACAAACTGCGCAACACGAGAAGGCTTCTTCATAAATTCCAAAATACCTACTCTTATGCCTCTTAGAGAAAATCGTGATGATGCTGTGTACTTACTTAAGAGACGGAAATGATCTGAGAGCAGTGAGGCCCAGTGGTATCGGTCCCGACTTACGAGTTGTAGGTCGTCAGTTTGAATCCAGGCAGGCGCTTTACTTTGTGTAATTTATTTCATCACTATTGCTCTTAAAAACGGTGAAGGAAAATCTTAGGACCAAAAATTCGAAGACATGTGACATCGATCAACCCGCACTGATCCCGCATGGTGGATTACAGCCCATTGCCTCTCACAGAGAGGAGGTCTGTGTTAAAGCAGTGGGGACGTTGTAGGCTGATTATGCTAAACGATCTGGTAGTGACACCGATGACTATAAACCAGCGTGGAAATCGGTTGTCATGGCATGGGCATGTGATGCGGGGAATTGAAGAAAATGTCGCGAGGAGAGTTTTAAGTATGGATGTGGGTGGCTATTACGAGTAGGGGAAGACCAAAGACGATGGATGGACGGTGTGGACACATCATTTCCTTAGCTAATCACTCCATCTTCGCGTTCATTTCGCGCGGTTTCGTTCATTGTGTCATAGACAATACGTTACCAAAAGGCCAATTCTCGTAATTAAAACGTTCAAAATCTAGTCGCAGTCTCATTTCGGCGACAAACAAATTTAAAAAACTTGTAAAAATGTAGGGCAAATTAGAGGTATTTTTGACAGGTTGAGACTGAGATCAGACTGTGAACGTTCTTAAAATTACAAAGAATTGCCCCTCTGATCTTTCAGTAAATAATTATGCTAACGAAATAAGTTGACAGCGAACAATGTTTACGAGTATTTAATCTGAATCTAAATTGTCAATTACTAATAAAATATATCTATTTCTTGTTTTCTTGCACAAGTACTCGGTTATAATCATGGTTCATTTAATCTAATGCGGCTCGGACCTAATTGCATGTTTAAATTCATTTTGCGTGATATTACACTGATATTTCTAAACCCGGAATTGCCAAACAAAAGGTAAATCAGCAAGGACATTACGTAACACACTAACAGTAGTAGGTAATGCCTTTCATTTGGACAGTTCAACAACATTCATTGCGTGACTTCTTGACCATTCAAAAGTGCCTGTAAAAGGTTTAATTGAAATAAATGCTTTGAGTTTGATTTATGTACTTACGTTGTTGAGCAGATTTAATGTCTCGAACATAAATGAGGTAATGGATTAGCAATATCCTTCAAAATAATGATTGATAGTGTGTTACGCAATTAGGGCGCTGAATAAATTTTGTTTACACTTTCACCAGTTAAGTAGGTACACAACAGACACACAGACACAGAACTGACCATACAGCCTGTTTGCAGAACCCTTTATCTAGAAAATATCGTCTAATAAATCAGATAATTGTCTATTAACCACGGTATGTGATCTCACAATCAACACTAGGTCGCAAAAAATCGTAAATTAGCTACCTAATGTACGATAGTATAATTAGTGCTTATTTTAATTCTCGGTTTGACATGAATATTGCCGGTCTAGAATAGCTGGCTTGCCCTCTATTTTGAGCTAGACTAAAAGTGAACGAGATTGCGATATTAATTCTTATAATGCAGTGATAAATCGTCTTCAATTAGCTCTTTCTTAACCAACCTGGCGGCAAGGTCGTTAAAAGATGCCCCCATCCATAGATATAATTACCCATCTCTCCACTAGTCCAATGCTTGCTCTAGGATGCATATCCGGTAGGCTCTTAAATCCTTACCTATCCTTCGGGCACGTCTACCCTACCATTACCGCGCCCCCCGGTCTATTCCTTGATATGCAATGGTAGCTGTAGCACCATGAACATGAGGCTACAGGCGCTAGTGCGAATCTTGGGGTTCATTCGATTAATCGAGTCTGGTTTAACCATGCTGGGATCGGTGCAATTCATTCATTCATTCATTCATTCAATTAGCTCTTTCTGTTAGAGCCTCATCATCTGTTTAGCCTTTTCCCAACTATGTTGGGGTAGGCTTCCAGTCTAACCGGATTAGAGCCTCTAAAAGAGAATTTGAAATGAAAACTTTCCACCAGAATTTTATTTATTTAATACTTCAAGCACATAAGTGTACAGAGGCGGACTTAATGCCATAGGCATTTTCTACCAGTCAACCTTTGGTGATGCAGAGACAAACAGTGGTAGGTGTAGTCATGAAGATTGAGGAATAAATATTTTAAATATAAAGATACGCATAAACCTATTAAAACTATAAATATAATATAATACCTAATTACATATAAATATAAGCACAAAAATACGGAATATTGTATTACCTATTTACATACCTACACAACATAAAATATCTACATCTATTCTGTTACGAGCAACGAATGCAAGAATAAACTTGATATTTACTAAAATCACTTACTTATGATGCGACAGAAAAACTTGTGGAAATTTCACATCTCGGAAAACAAACACATGACAGCACAACACACATCCTCACCTTCTCTTAGGGTCAGTTCACACCGCGACGCAACGCTGCGCGCAGTTTTCAAGATAGCAATACAATTATAGACCTTATCTTCTACACAAAATGGTACACAATTCAGTGAGGTGGGCCGCGCGGCGCCGCGCGCCGCAGCTCGACGTAGTAGACAACACCTCAATGAATTTTGTACCTTTTTATGTAGTAGATAAGGTCTATAATTGTATGGCTATCTTGAAAACTGCGCGCCGCGTCGCGTCGCGGTGTGAACTGACCCTTACTCAACATTAGGTACTCACACACACGGAACTTACCTATCTCAAAATCTATTATTATATAATTTTCCATTTCTTCAAAATCTACTATTATATAATTCTCCTTTTCTTCTAAATCTACTATTATAATTCTCCTTTTCTTCAAAATGTATTATTATATAATTCTCCTTTTTTCAAAATCTATTATTATATAATTCTCCTTTTCTTCAAAATCTATTAGTAATTAATATCCCTTTTATTTAATAAATATTTATTCAAATACCTCTCACTAGAAGTCGGATGTTGGTAGCTGCGCCAGAGTTTTAATTATTGCAGCTATCATCTTTTAACATTGTTTGTCTTTGAATATATTTGTTTTTTGTTCCCAATAAATGATCATTATTATTATCTAGAAAGAGGAATCGATACTGGAAATTAAATCAAATGTTAAAGTAAGTACCTACAATTACTAAAGACAATTCAAATGATATCATGTATGTTTAAAAATTATGTTATTTCAAGTTAAACAAATATCAACTATAATTTGATGGTAATTAAGTTGATTTCAGAGTGACTAGCACTATTGAAAAAGTGTTTAAAGTTGTAGTAGCGTAAACTGCACTTTATTGTGTAGGTAGGAATTAAAGTTATTTTTCCATAAACTCATATTTGTTTACATTTTTGGCAAACAAGTCGCGAATGCAGCTTAGAAATTGCATTCTTTCCCAGTTCAGTGCCCACAAAGGTCCCCGAAATGCAATAAATTGTTTCTGCGTAAAGTAAATAAATTAACAGTTTATTTTCACACACTAAAATAAAATAAAACTAGACTTACGAGTTACTGCATGCGTGGTTACTAAAAGCTTTAGTACAGTCAGCAATTTAATTCAAACACTAAATACTTTTAGCGCTTTAACTTTTAATAAAGTTTTACGACGATAGCGGTTTTCAATAGGGATGCCAAAATCCCTAAAATGTGACAGACTTTTCGTCTTTTGACGATAATAGAAATGAGATAAACAACAAAAGATTTTAAAATAAATTTCTAGTCGTTTTTATATATTTATTTATAGGATAGATATGTAGATAGGTATATGTTTTATGTATGTATATATTTCTTGTATATGTTAATGATACACCACATACTACCTGCGTATTGTCTCTCCATTCCACTTATTCCATCCAAAGGTGGATGCCGCCAGTCTCTTGGGTACATTACATGATCATGAACAATACGTAAGTACTGAATTAGTTTTACTTTATTAATTGTAGGAAAATATACTTACAATTCATCATGACACTTCAAACAGTTTTTACAGACACGTCTAGCAGCGTTTTTCCGATGCAGTATAATATCACATGTTGTGCTTTTGTTACCGACCTTACCTAGGTCTGAGGTAGTGAGTGAGAAAATAAGAAACAGTAACAGCGATTAGTCCATGTAATTCGTACATGTTTAATGCTGGCTCCTGATTGGCCACACGAGTGGTCTAAAATCTAGCTATTTTAGAACTGCTACTTATCCTATTATACAGAATGATTTTTTTACCGGTTCCAAATGTGTACAAGTTGTTCTACCCATGAATATGAATAACTTTCACTATGGGACCAACTCTGATCACGAAAAAAAATCGGCTGTTTCATACATTTTGGTCAAGTAGGTTATTGAACTTTTGTATTAAACAGCAGATTCTTTTTTCGTGATTCCAGAGTTGATCCCGTAGTGAAAGTTATTCATATTCATGGGTAGATTTAGAACAACCTGTAAAAATTTGGAACCGGTAAATAAAATCATCCCGTATAACCTAGCACCTATAAAAGCTTATAGGCATGGCATACCATCTATACTAATAAAGAGGTAAACTTTGTGAGTTTATACCTAGGGGTACTGATCCGATTCTGAAAATTCATTCACTAATGTGACGTTACAGCATTGCCCAGTGTCATAGGATATACAGGGTTATTGGAAAAACATCAACAACCTCTTAAGAGGTCATTGTACTCACCATTATGAACAACTTTTACTATGGGACCAAATCTGAAATCGCGAAAAAAAAATCAGCTGTCCCCTACATTTAGGTATGTTCGTATAACTCGTCAAAATGTAGGGAACAGCTGTTTTTTTTTTGAAGAGCAGAGCAGTGGTGACGAAATAATTTACACAAAGTAAAGCACATGTCCGGGTTCGAACCTACGACCTATAACGCGTAAGTCGTGGCCGCCGCCACTTGGCCACCATTGCTCGCTGCACTGCATGTAGTATATATTTATTAATATTATTTTAAGTCTATTAGCTTATATTATGTAAATATTATCACGTATTTTCAATATTCTATGAGTTGGATAAGTTTTAAAGTTATTTCCATAGGATTGGTTTAAGTAGGTAAACTTAGCTACCCTGCGGTCAAACGAAACTGGTTTTATTCTGATATTAATTAACGCATTGCATGTAACGCATTTATTTTTATTAGCAGGTATAGCTTCGGAGAATCGTTTTAATAAAACTTTAGATGGGCTGTAAATCTAATAGTTTGATAGAAAATCATTAAATTCATTGCAGAGGATCTTATTTAATTTTATTTGATGAAAAACATGTTCTGTTAATGAATCATAATATCCTTAGTTTTAATACAGCCTACAGCCTTATTCAGTTCACAAGGTTCTGGCCGCGACTTCGCCCGCGTGAAATTTCTTGTGCCCCGTACCGCGGCACATCGCATCACCTTTTTTTTGTGCCCCGTACCGCGCACATTGCATCACCTTTTTTTTGGGTGGGAAATATTATAATTATTAACTTCTCCCGCTTTGGGCGGAGCAGGAGGGCGTGTTAGACTTTTACTGACTAAAACCCACCCGTGTTCCTTCAATGGCCTGTACCAGAGCCACGGTAACTCTTTCGAACAACCAGCGACCCTGGCAGGCATCGCATCACCCATGCGCTATCACATCGTTTTCGCTTTGCGTTCTTTCTGACTTTTTTCATTTTGCTCGGCTCCTTAGGGCCCAAGCATGATAGCATGGGCTATTATTTTTGTGTGTTTATTTTCAGTACTTAGTAATGCTATTGCAATGTTGTCTAAAGTACACGCTAATAACATCCCATCATTATAAATTTTCACTGTAGTGTAAAGTCATCACTGAATATAATATCAAAATAAATTATGTTTATCTATAGAACAATGATGCAGGGCAAGATGATCAACCTTTCAACATCAAAGATGAAAGCCATCCTGGCGGCAGTAGTTCTCATATTATATGTATACCTTTTAATATACTTCAAAACCATCTACCTGAAAAATAAAATAAGGCTATAGAGCCTTCCTCAAGAATTAGGCTATCAAATGCTAAAATAATTTTCCAAATCCGACTGGTGGTTCCAGAGATTAACGCGTTCAAACAAACAAACTATTCAGCTTTATTATTATTATGTTATTCAAGAACCACAGGATGGGCTACCTCGCACATGTCTACAGGCACCGCGGACCACACCTGCTGCATACAACACCTATTTACACATGGAACGACAATTTAAAACAGGACATGAAGTACTACGGACAAGGAAATCACCTTTGGGATGGATACAGCGGAAGACAGAAGTAAGATCAAGATCGCTGCTAGTGATATTTACAAAAAACCGGAAACGGATAATAGCAAAACTACCGATGATGACAACCGATGATAATTATACCGATGATATTATAATGTATTGTCCCACTGCATGGGAATCTACTCATACAGAGAAAGGACTAGCAGTGATCTCCGCGCTTGCTGACTACAACTCAATTTTAGAGCATCGGTGTCAGAAAATAAAATGACATTACAACATAATCATAGGACATCTTAAAAAAAAAACTTGTCCATCTCAGCCGAGAAAGATAAACCTCTCTGAAAACTGAAACTAAGCAAATGCATAGCGATAAAAAAGATAAGCAACGAAATTAGGCTGAGTCTACAAAACAACTAGAACAAAAACATGACACATGCTTGAGTTTATTTTATTAATAACAATGTTTTGCCCGCGGGTTCGCCCGCGTTGTGGTTGGAGATTATCCCCCCCAACGTATTGATGGGATAAAATGTCATAATTATGTCCTTCCTCACCCAGCACCCTAATTACGTAGTCACACTTTTAATCACAATCTGAATCATTTTGAAGGAGATTGCTACTTAATCCATTGCTTCATAATGTTAGAAAAATGTGTCTGCTTGATATCTTAAATAACGAATAAATAACGGAATCAGTGTAGTTGAACTGTCAAAATGAAAGCCATTCCAACCGTTAGCGTGTTACTCAATTACCCCGCAGGTCATGGTCTATAACTGTACCTATGCCAAATTTCATCGAAATCCGTTCAGCTGTTTAGGTGGTAAAAGGTATCAGACAGACAGAGTTATTGCATTTATAATATTAATATAATTAATATAAAGTATACAGTGTGGATTAGAAGGTATGAAAGTATGGATGGAGTTTTTGGTGTGCTTCAAGTCATTACTTTCGGGACTTAGTTTTGTCTTGGTGTTGACTATTCAAAAGTCTATCACAGTATAATAAAGCTTTTGATTGAATTTCAAGCTTGTTTTTTTTTTGGTGATTAAGGCGATGGAAAAATCAGAAAATCCCAATATAAGTAATTTAAATTCCCCATGGGAGAAAAAGTTAACTATTTCCATATTTTAATAGATTCCCCCTAGATAGTAAATAAGTTTATTAATTTAAATTACAATTATAACAGCTTCAGAGACCCATAAAAGTCATTTCTAAGTAAATAAATTAAAAAAAAATAGTCCGCTAGCAAAATTACAAATAATTATACTATGTATTACACTACTTAACAATTATTATAAAAATGATAAATATACCTAATATCAGACTTCAATTATTATTTGTGTATAAGTTAGTTATTTGTAGGTGTATATTGTGCAGTTTCCAATTAGGTATGTATTTGTTGTACAATTCGTATCAAAAACAAAACAATATAATTATAATAATCTCATTGTTGAACGCAATTATGTATGATAAACCGTGTTTCGTTATGCGATTATCCTCAAATATTACTAAGGTCAGAATATAATTTTATGTACTCGTAAGTAGCACGTTTTATAATAAAAAATATTTTCAATATTACATTGTAAACGTACTTTTATTCCAAGTAATTTACGAATAATGCTTCAATGAATTCTATTAACTTCTTTGTATAATAAAATAGCATTTAAATAAAAGCTGATCAAATAACCATTACTTACGTTTATAGCTTTTATTTACTTAAATTTTTACACTTACATTTTTTCACTCTACAAACACTCACTGCCGCGAATATTTTGTAAACAAAACGCATCCTGTAAGAAACCACTGGAATCGTTCACCTACCTCGTCATCCCAGGCTGGTTCTCCGTACTCCTGGTCTGCAACATCCTCTCTGTGTTCCTCCTTCATCCGCTGCAAATCCTTCACCACTCCATCCATCTGCTCCGAGCTCAGACCCCCCCAGGCCTTCATCGCCGACAGCAACTCCTCATCTTCATCAGTCAGCTCCACTCTTTCCGGCGACAGCGAATTTAAACGATCCAATTTCTCGTACAACTTTTCTTCAGGTGTCTGACCCGGTTGTCGTTCAGGCGCAACGGTTAACTTTTCCAATTTTTGATACAATTTATCGAAACGATTTGAAAACGGTGTCTCGGTGACGTGAGCGGTTCGGATGCGGTGCGTAAGGAGGATCACGAGGAGAGGTAGACGCAGCATCGTGCAAACGCGGCGGACGGGCGACTGGCACATGGGCGCGCGTTGGGAATACTTTAGGTGAACGCGCCCGTTCTACAGAGCGGGATTGGTCTTGATTTTTTCGATTACGCTCAACGGTGTGAATTTATCTGCATAATTTGCTGTTTAACTAATCAATGCAGATAATACGTGTGCGTTTGTAATTTATTGCAGTGTTCGGGATGTCCCAGGTTAAAGTTCACAATGTATGATAAACTTTAATGTTACTTGTCAAGTTTAAGCTGATTTCTTTGAGCATTTAAAACTGCAACTAGCGACGAATGTTTCCGTTACCTTAACTAAAATACGCACATTGACGTGGAGTTGCGGACTCCAGCCCGTATTACCTATTACCTGCCTTAACTAAGTATTTATCTGTGTGTGGTCTACAATCTTTTGTTTGTCTTTGTTGTAATTTTCAGAATAACTGTAGGTTCGATAGACTTTGCTCAAGTTGTCTGCTAAGAAGCCAACTATTTCATATATATTTAGTTTGAAGTAAATTATCTGGATATTGTATTACATTTTTCCAAATGAAAATTATATCTTTGGACAATGGATGGTTTATTGTAGAGGTAATTTGGAGTGGACTCATTTGTTTTGCAGTTTAATGATTGAAACATGTTGTAGCTACCATAATATTTTGAAATATTATATATTTTTGTTACGTATCTACAGTTTGCTTCAAGACTCATTTACTAAAAAATAAACCTCTTCAGCTGGAAGATTCGAGAACAAAAAAAAATAATAATTTGGAGATAATAAGCAATTATTTAATTAAACTGTTACAAGTTTTAAAATAGAATTAACATCATTTTTATGCTATTATTACCTACTCTGATAGCCAATAATTTTTATATTAAAGTCTACAGCAATGTTATCTTAGTTTATAAAACATGCTAATTGATCGTAACTTATTCGCAAATATTGTACTTTGAACTTTATTCTTTTGTTTTTAGAGTTTCCAATCAATTGTGGTGGGTTCCTTGACTTTTGCGGTTGCTACCTAAGGCAAACGGTACAGATCTTTTTAAACAATTAGTAAACTAAAATAAAAATAAACAACGATTTGTGTAGGTTTTAAGACGTAGTACGTTTAAGACTTTCGTTTTTAATTTATTGCCTTTATAAAATCGACTTTGTTTTTGATGCGCTATAATTCTGCTATAAAGAAACTTCAAATTACAAACTCATAAAAAAATCAAGACCTCTATAATTTCTACCAATCAAAACCCAGACAATGTACCGAACAATCTCAGATTGCATTGTTTATATTCAAGCAATCATGCTGCAATAAAACACGAATCCAGAACAATGATAAAAAATCGTGCGGCCGACAACTGGGGCTTGCACCTCATATTTATTTGTAAGTCACGAATATAACTCTGTCTCGACGCTCATTCATACCTGCATGTCTGGCGAGCTTGTGGTTCCGTATTCGTGCGCGGATTCCTTACTAGAATTTTCTATGGAACCCTAAAAAGGTTATCTATACTTAATATCATAAAGAGGTAAAATTTGTTTGTATGGAAAGGGTAATCTCCGATACCAGTCGGGTTTGAAAAAATCTTTGTGCACTTGATAGCCTAATTCTTGCGATTCTATTTAACATCACACAGGACCCTCAGATGCCGAGAAAAAGGAAAAAAGTCAGAAAGAGCGTTAAGCGAAAATGAAATAGTAGCACGGACGTGTGATGGGATGCGACGCGATGCGTTGGGTTGCCGAAGGTTCATGCGGACGAAGTCGCGGACAGAAGCTAGTGCGGAATTGAGAACGAAGTTTGAATTCTCAAAGTGGGTTTAAAATAGTCCTCTAAAAGGGAATACGTAAAAGGGACATAAAGAGACCGATTCTAAAGACATTTCTGCATTCTTGTAAGTAGACCGTTGTAATGACAAACTCCTGTCACCGATTTACCTGCCAAACTTGGTTATTGAAGTTTTTCACACTATTTCATTTATCTAGTTATTATTTCCCCTCCCTTTTTATATACTTGTACATATTATTATTTTAAGACCGCTTTTAAATATTGTAAATATTTTGATTTGTAAATAAAAATAAATCTAGTTATAAATTTGAATAAGCAGGGATGTAGGAACAAGCCTTGTCGCCGCAGACTAATAGCGAAAGCTAAAGGAAAGCTCTTTTAATGACTATGATTTGTTAGTTTGTTAATATCTTCCAGTCACTCTCTAATCGTCGTGGGAAAAGTTATCGATTAAACAAACATTAATACACTAGCTAGATACATTTGAGAATTGATTCCTGGGTAGATATATAGCTACCAAACCACAGATCTTCATATACAGGGTGAAATTTTAATCACTGTTTTCCTCTTAAGAGGACTACATGACCTAAAGCGCGGTCTTTTTCGGACTGCATGGAAAAGAAAGAGAAGCGCGATGCCACAACGCTGGTAATTTATTGCAAAATATGAAGCAATTATCGATTTACGAAAAATCTAGTGTTTGGACAAAAAAACTAAAACACTATAGTTTTAGTATGTTGCTTGTAGAATAATCTGACAAAAAATCATAATGATTGTATGTATATTAGTATGAATTTTGTTGTAAAAAAAAAGTTTTTAGAGGTATCTTCATGATTTTTTTCTATCGTACCAAATAAGTTGTATTATGTTTTCAACACACTATCTTCCTCGCATTTATCCTGAAGAATATCATATATTTTTTTGAGTTTTTTTACTGTAGTTTATCATATACTTTTATTGTTTCTAAAACTTGCGTTTTTTGCGTTTAGGTCTTCTAAGCCCCTTAAGGGGTCGTTGTACTCATCATTATGAACAACTTTTACTATGGGACCAAACATGAAATCGCGAAAAAAAAATTAGCTGTTCCCTACATTTTGACGAGTTATGCGATCATAAATGTAGGGAACAGCTGATTTTTTTTTTTCGCAATTTCATGTTCGGTCCCATAGTAAAAGTTATTCATAATGGTCATCTTTCCACTTCAGCTGTGATGCAAAATTATGATTTAAAATTAAAAAAAAATGTCAGGTACTTATACATAAATCCCTTATGTGTACCCATAGAAATGTAAAATATATCTATGTGTGTACCTACCTGATATTTTCATGATAATTTTTTATGATAATTCACAGGTAATTGAACTAGTAAATTAAAACGTTATAGCAGTTCAAACATTTGGATCACTATAACCTTTAAATCATAATCTGGTTGTGGTGTGTCAAAGTTCAAGTGAAAAAATGTCAACTAACTTTTGGAGACCACTGTACACACGGCTACACATCAAGCTATACATAACCAGTATAAGCTGACTTCGGATTGTAGGAAAAACCTATACAATGCGAGGTCAACTCAAACTGGAAATGTATAGCTTGATGTGTAGCCGTGTGTACATATAGGTTCCCATACAGTCCCCGGCACGTAACTTGGCAAGAGTCGTTAGATGTGTTTTTCATTTCTTTAGCGTTCTTGTAAACAGACATGTTTAAAAATAATCTTTGAAAATAACCATAGTATAATGACAAACAATAAAAGTGACAATTTTCTTGTTGCACTAAGTGTAAATGCGCTAACTTACTCCCAATACGCCAAAACCTTGCCAAGTTACGTGCCTGCGAATTATAACAAGCTGCATTGAACAAGTATTTCTCAGCCACTGCAATATTTGATCAACTGTAATTCTGTTAATATGTGTCACTGTCCCAACTCCAAACTGCTCCAGGGGCTTGAGATATTTAAAAAGTAAGTTATTGATAAAAAGGAATTTAATTCGCACGTAACTGCACCTTACCGTTTGATCATTTATTTGCATTTCAAAATATTGAGGTTATTTTTGAGGTGTGTCCAAACTGTGGCGCTCCGAAACATGTTTACAAACATGTGGGGTCGAGTTATACACATACTCTCACGTCTTAATTCTTTCCATGGGTAGGCAGAACTACAGAACGCCACCTGCTACGATCCTTTCCGATTTCTTTTGCTTCGTTTACGATCGAGTTATCTTGTTAAAAATGGATTCCTTACATCTACTCAGCCTATCGCAGTCCACTGCTGGTCATACGCCTCTCCCAGGCTGCTCCACAACACACTGTCCTCCGTCTTCCGTGTCCAGTCAGTCCCAGCTACCTTTTTACGGTTGTCGTTTATAGGTCGCCTCTTTTAAATAATTTCCCTGGAATTCGCATCAGTTAGCACGGAACCTTAACTTTTTTTTTGGCGATTAAATCGCCATTACTTTTCGCTGGGTTCAATTTAATACAAATTATTATGAGTTTTGTGCATCGGGTATAGTCAGCACCAAAGTGTAAGTGACCACTGCTCAAAATTTTAAACATAGTCCCCTTTATTTATAAACGTTGACAGAATAACGTGATCCGGGATAGCGTCCATTTGGGGTAAAGTGATTCGGGATACAGTTCATTTGGGATAAATTGATTCGGGATAGCGTCCATTCGGAATAAAGTGATTCGGGATTCAGTTCATTCGGGATAAATTGATTCGGGATAGCGTTCATTCGGGATAGCGTGATTCGGGATAGCGTGATTCGAGATAGCGTTCATTCGGGATAAAGTGATTCGGGATAGCGTGATTCAGGTTAGCGTTCATTCGGGGTAGAGTGATTCGGGAAAGCGTTCATTCGGGATAAAGTGATGTGGGATTTTGGGTTTCGGCCTAACGTATAAGAGACCTTACATCTACCTATACTTAAAATTATAAATAAGTAAAATTGGTGAGTTTTTATCTTAGGAACACAGTATCGCCGAGTGGCATAGGATTTATTTTATGAATTTCACGCGGACGAAGTCGCGGACAGAAGCTACTTTTCTAATGTATTCTTCAATCAAGTTACGATGTTACGATGCCGAGTGTACATGGAAGTAACCTACATGGCAAGCTCTGCAGTGTGTTTATTAAACCTCCATTAACTACCAATTCTCGGAATTCAATGAAAGCATTGAGTCATTTCAACATTGCGATCAGATGAAACCCTTGCGGAATTTAGATTATTTCATGAATATTTGGTAACTAACTAAAAAGTATTTTTTTGTTATGTATTTTCTGGTGAGTACATACCGGCTAACATCTTTACCGTCTGGACAAAAACAGGGTATAAAAGGTGAATGGAGTAGAACCCTATAGCATAGAAATTCCTTAATTTTTTACAACTCAACACACAGTTAGGTATACTGCTTTTGAAACGCTAGTCTGAAACTATATACACATTAGGTACATTAGGCCGCCATTAGTCGTAACAAAACCATTATTAGCTGGCCTCTTATTCTATTCCTCCTCGTCATCATCTGCATAGCCTTTCCCAACTATGTTGGGGTCGGCTTCCAGTCTAACCGGATGCAGCTGAATACCAGTATTTTACATGGAGCGACTGCCTATCTGACCTCCACAACCCAGTTACTGGGTAATACGATACCCTTTGGTAAGACTGGTTGTCGGACTTTTGGGCTTCTGACTACCCGTAACGACTGTCAAAGATCTACGAATGACAGCCGGGACCAACGGCTTATTCTATTCCTCCTCTTTCCCTGACGCGCTACAGACTCGTGGCAGCGACAGAAGTATCTGCCTGAAGCTGGTGACCCGTAACACAGGTATTTTATGCCTTTTTCGGGCACCAGTCTCGCACATGTATTAAGCCTATTTTTTAGATTAAGCACTTCCTGTCCACAACAAACTTTGTGATGAGTAATAAATTCATTTATTATTAGCCTAAAAGCATTTTAGCTCAAGGTCAAAGTTTTACTACCGCCGGCTGTTGACTGTGCCTACCAGCAATGGTCAGTGCTGAAAAATACCTTTAAAAATGTCTAAGATTTTAATAGTAGATATAAAGATAAAGTCACTTATCCCAGAAACATACAATTCATAACCCGATTGTAAAGTTTAGCACAACTCCCTAAGTCTTTCTACATATCCTATCTATGACGAAGTGTGATATTCATCACCGCGGCGCCTTATCTAATCTGTTTACATCTGCGGACCGCATTCAGCCCACTTAGTGCTAGTACCTATAATATGTCTATTACTACACCAGTTAATTAGACAACGTTATTGTTTACTGTACCTAATTAGCGGTCTGTGGTGTACTACATACTGTTGGAAGGAAATTGGTCTGTTGAAATATCGGGTTTCCATTATTTTTTTCAGAGAGCTTTCTCCCACAATTTTCATCTTTTACATCTTTGGCAAATACATGGGTCCCCGAATTTTGGCATTCACCAGCTGCGCAACGGGGAATATTATTTAATTATGCGTAAAAGATGTCGCTTGTTTACAAAAAATGTATTAATAGTTAACTACCTAACTAACTCAAAAGACCATTTCAGACACCAATCTACATGGTCTTCACATCTGACCAAGATTTGTCTGGACTTTAAAAGAGACTGTGACCTCTGAGTTTGTTTCGGTCTTTCTTCTCAAGAGTAGTCAGATAGCAAACGCCGACCTCATCTAGCTTAAAAAAAAAATATGATTGACGTGTAAAAGTGTTTGTATAAACCTACTTACAGAAATAAAATAATTTATCATTTATAACTATTCATAGGTACCTACCTAGCTGTCAAATTCTTGGACGTTGGCTATCAGCGACTACTGAAGTAAAAGCAAGTGGCAGTTTACAGGTATACTCGATTTTAAAGCCTGGCTGTGTCGATTAACGTCGACCCGAAAAATAGCACGCTTTAAATAAAAAGAAGATCGGCCTTTGAATAAAATTGACACAGCCAGGTTTAAAAAAGCAACTCGTCAGAAGCTTGTCCTCAACAACATGAAGAAAAACCAGTCCATATACTTACCAAGATACACCACATTATGCACCTATGCATTCCGTGCCTCAGCTCGATCCCAGTACAGCCTAGCATAATAATCCTTTAGAACATTTCTTAGAACCTTGTTCGTCTGCTCAACATCATGCGGACCACTTCTTCAGAAACTTTCCATATGTAACATCTTGTTTCTACCAGCCAGCCAGCTGGCTACCAGCAGTGACCTTTGAGTCTCATTAAATGCTTTAGTACAGTAGGTATCTTTCACACACATTCAAAATCAATTTATGTTTCTTTTTTATTCTATATTTTGAGAAATGTTATTTGAAATTAAGTTAGTTTGTTGGATCAACGTCCTTCAAAGAATACATACCTAGTTAAAAATATTTTCATACAAAATAAAATTATGTAGGCAGGCGTTTGCGTTCTGCGTTTATTTCAAGCATAAGTACATCTTTACATCACCCCGGCTATATTATCACTTTTTCTTCCAAACAAAAACCTAATTTAAAAGCTTAACTCACTTCAGTGTTCGAATGCAACTAGAGTTATTTTATTTCCAGCCTGCACTACATAAGATCAACCTTAGCAGACAACCTTTCCAGTACCTACCTAATAAAAACTTTACAATTAGAAAATTTTGGTGGAAACTGTACAGAAACTTAAAACGTTCTTCCCAACTTTACCCGAATTTATCTATCCGATTCTAAAACTAATTTCACCATCCTCAAAACATAGGACACCATTTAATAAATAACACCAGCCATTCACAAAATGAACGAGTAAGTATTTCTGTCAAAAAAAGAACACCACCAAAATTAAACCAATTTGACAGTTACAAATGCCAATATGGCGGCCACCGAAATAGCCCGTGAACTAAAAATAAAGGATTAGACACAGCTGTGGCTATTTTTGACTGAATACTCATACTGCAGGCATTTAATAAGATGATGTAATAAAAAGTGGAGACAAAAAATGTGGAACAAACTGTGTTCCCACGATATGGCGCCTAAATTGTCACAAACTTGCTGAAGTTCCTGACTCCGCTTACGAAAAAAACTTTGTTTACCTTGCCAATTACAGTTCGGCCGTCGAGAGAATGCGTTCTTGACGCGACAATTTCTAGTAGCTAATATTCACAAAACACGTATTCGTTTGTAGGAAACTGACAGGTGTCAAGAAAGCATTCTCTCGTTGGCCGCCGTATAAAAATCTTTTAAGACATTATTGGCAGAATAGTCGACATCGGCTTTGCTTGTCATTTAATAAAACTAGAATAGAATAGAAAAGTATTTTAGAACCAGGCACAGTAATGTAATAATGTTACCAGCCGACACATGGAATTTTAGGAAAAAGAAAAATTGTTCAGCTTTGTAGGACTCTTAGGGCGGTTTCCCACTACGTCCGATCCGAATCAGAGAAATAGCCCATAGTCCTATTTGTTCGGATCGAGTGCGGAACCCCTCATACAAATAGGACAATGGTCACTTCGGACCGGCATTTCTCGGATTCGGATCGGACGTAGTGCGATACCGCTCATACGTTAGACCGAAATCCCGAATCACTTTATCCCGAATGAACTCTATCGCGAATCACGCTATTCCGAATGAACGCTATCCCGTTCCCTCATTACATGAGTCTTTTTCAAAATCTCGATGCATCACTTTAACGCCAGTCGATCTATTCTGTAAAAATCTCATCGAGAAAACTTAGAAAGTGTGCTTGAAGTGAACTCATCGATAGTGTCAATCCCTGGAATTTTTTAAAGGCGATATTTTTACAGTTTACTTTTCCTACCTAGTTTTGCTATAAATTGTTCTAAATAGACATCATCATCGTCAGCCTATAGCAGTCCACTGCTAGAGAAAGGCCTATTTTATTGCACGCCATTCAACTCCATTTTCGACAACTCTCATCCAGCTGCTACCAGCCATCCTGCGAAGATCGTCGCTCCACCTAGCCCGAGACAAAAAAAAATAGACATAGCTACTATTAATTATAAAGAGCAAGATTTATACATTTATATTCTAAAACAGGCGCCGGGACTGTGTTTATTATATTTAATTGAGTTCCGATGTAAACACTAGACAATTAGTCATTTAAACGAATTCCTATGTTGTATTGTATGTATTGACGTTAGCAGCTCCTAGTAGATATTATTTTTTTATGTCTAGGTATTATGTGACTAGTGGATTACTTATAAGTAATAATAATAATTGTTGCCATCGCGCACCCTAATTGCGTAACACACGGTCAATCACAATCTGAATCATGTTGAAGGATATTGCTAATCCATTGCTTCATATGTTCGAAAAATTTGTCTGCTCAACAATGTAAATAACGCAATGAATGTTGTTGAACTGTCAAAATGAAAGCTATTGCTACTGGTAGTGTGTTACGCAACTACCCCGGTGGAAAAGGCTAGCACAGGACCGTGAATAAAAATTAGTAGCCCATCTGGGGCTACTAATTTTTATATTTGTAAATGTTTATAATATGTTTTTTTACATTCAAATATTTAAACATGTAATGTATATTTATTGAATAAAAAAGATAATAACGAAATTATAATTATTGTACTGACTTTACTTGAGCCATAATAAATAAGTAGGTATTAAGCATCGCCACAGTCAGAGGTAACCGACCTTGCGTCATAATAATTGCCCATCTTTGAATTTATTACGTGTTGCTTGATAACTACATTTACAAGCAATAATAATACCTAATAAATATGTATTTTAATAATAACTACCTATTGCATCCGGAATTATTTAATAGTAGGTGTTTCTAAGTAATTTGGTATTGATTGCGTTGAAATCTTATACTAAGTACTAGCTTCTGTCCGCGACTTCGTCCGCGTGAAATGTCTTGTCCCCCCGACCCACCGCGTCGCATCGCATCGTCTGTCCGCACTATTACGTCGTTTTTGCTTAGCGTTCTTTCAGACTTCTTTTCTTTTTGCTCTGCTGCTAAATAGGTCTTCGCGTAGATTATAGCCTTCCTTAAAAATTGGGCCATCAAATGCAAAAAAAATTGATGACCCACTCCCTCTCACCGAGAGGAGGCCTGTGTCCTAGCAATGATGGGAATCTTAGGCTGATTGTGCTACCCTATATTTGTCAAATAATGGGTAAACCATAAATATTACCCACTTTCGTTCGTATCGTTTGTTCCTTACTTATCGTTTTAGTTTACTGCCAACCCAGAAAATAGTTCCAACAAGTCCATTAATGTAAAATAATAAATATTGCTTTTACTGAGAATTGAAACCGTTTCATAGTTCCACTTACCTACAAGTATTTTGTTCCCTGTGCTTCCCGACAAATGATAGACCACAAACCGTCGATGCAAGACAGCTACTTACATATCGACAGTTTGGGGTCTAATTTGATACAGGGTCAAATGAAATGAGTTAGCGAAACTCCGCAGACGTTATGGGTATCGGTATTAAACATGGTAAACTAAAAAAAATAAGGATATTTTTTTGGGATCAACGACTGTGTTTAGTGTAATTACTTACTTACTTAAAATATCAATTTAAAAATCTGTTTTATTTTTGTGACACTGACGTGGGGTACCTAACGATATACAAATACAGTAACAGCGGTTCTGCACTACATCCGATCCGAATCCGAATTAAAGATCCGACTTCAATCCGAATTGGGAATGTTCTAATTCTGACGGATAGAGTTCGGATCTAGTGCGCAACCCCTCATACAAATAGGACTACGAGTATGGTCACTTCGGACCGGCATTTCTCGGATTCGGATCGGATGTAGCGCAGAGCCGCTCTAATACAAAAAAAAAACTAATTTTCTTAACTCATAGTCTTCACTTCTTCAAGTAACTTCTTGTTTTATCGTATTTAGCTAGCGTTACCCATCACGTTCACGTCCGAGAAGTTTCGGTAGCTAATTAATATAATTGACCTTGTAGATTAGATATACATGTATTAATTTTTACCTACCAAGTACAAATTCAAGTTTATTTATAGTTATGTCATTGACTCAAATAAATTATGTGATAAGTGGCAATAACTCAAAGGTAGCGGTCTGGCGAGCGCGGGTCGTGAGATCGATTCCCAAAGGTGCAATCAATAAAGTCGTGACCCATTTCAACGACAAGCGTAGATTCTTGTTACTGAGAAAACGATCCAGGAATACTTTCTATCTAGTATAGTTACATAAACAATACACAATGGAATAATGTAAAAAAAGTTAAGTTAAAAAGTTTTCAAGGATTTTTATATTATTTGTGAATTTTTCAGTGCTTCCCACACTGCAGTGTAAAATTCACAATATTATAGGCTGTACTAAGAATAGACTGGAAGCCGACCCCAAAATAGTTGGGAAAAGGCTAGGCAGATGATAATGATATAATTGATGATGGAGTTTCTTGCCCGTTCTTCTACATAGAGATCTACGTTTTGGAATAGGCAACTAGCTTCAACTTTCTGACTCACTGACCGACTCTTAGACAATTCAAAAGTACATGGTTTAATTGAAATAAACGCTTTGAGTTTGAGTTTTAGATAGGCTTCTAAAACCATTAATTGTTTTATCATTAAATAAAATAACACCAGCCTTATGTAAATTATAGCCGCTTACGAAACTCAAAGGAAATTATAGTCCAATATTTATCCTTACCTACCGGAGACGATTACCCAGTAACTGGGTTGTGGAGGTCAGATAGGCAGTCGCTCCATGTAAAATACTGGTACTCTGCTGCATCCGGTTAGACTGGAAGCCGACCCCAACATAGTTGGGAAAAGGCTTGGCAGATGATGATGACCTACCGGAGACGTCGCCCATACATTAATCCTTCCCGGATACATCGCCCATACATTAATCTCTCCCGGATACACCGCCCATACAATTTCAACCGTTCAGTTTCAAAACACTACGTAAAGAATGACAATTAAGATGTTGGTGTCACAGGTCGAAAGTCATAAGTGAAGTGTCATTTGTGTACATAGAACGTAGAAATAAGATGGTATGGCCGGATACGTGGTAATTGATGATCGAATATGGTCTAAATGGGCATACAGATATACTTACCGGCTGACTTTTTTATCGTTTGGACAAAAACAGAGTATAAAAGGTGAACGGAGTAGAAGCCTATGGCATAGATATCTCTTTAAAAAAAAAATGAAAATAAACTTTTTTTTTTTACTTTCATTGCTTCGATTGAAGTACTGTTGGCTGCTTCGATACTCTAGCCATCGCAACCCCAACTGTTGGGAATATAGTCCTGGATTCGATCTCCAGTGGTCCCATGGTCCAGTGACCAATGGCTGGTAGTTCCCATCAGGAAGTTCGTAGTAGCTGAATCTGGATTTGTGGCCAGTAACAGTAATAGTTCAGTTCAGTTCAGTTCATTTATTAATAATTATTAAAATTACATGTCAATACACTTTAGTCATAGAATTTACAAAAATAGAGTGTGGAACATTTATCATACATTATAACACTAATTGAGAAAATATTACAATACCATATTATACTTTAATAGATTAATCATTCGTCGAACCAAAAAACAACAAGGAGACAAATATTTAAATCAATTATATAAACCATTCTTTTAGGTCATATAATACCTGGTCGGTTAACCAGCCTTTAAGTTTTGCTTTGAAAGCACTGTCAGACGTTGCACTTACAACTTCATCTGGCAGCCGATTGTATACCGATGGACCCATGATATGAATCAACTTTCCAGATTTAGACAGGGTGTGTCGGTAGCTAGTTAACTTGTCTTTACCACGAGTACAGTAGTTATGCCTATCTCCGCGTTTATTATATTCATTTAAATTCTGTCTAACGTATACTGCCACCTGTAATATCACCATAGCGGGAACAGTCAATATTTTTAACGCTTTAAAAAGTGGTCTCGCGGTTGCATCCCATTTTGATTGTGTAATGGCCCTCACTGCACGCTTCTGCATCCTGAAGGCTCGCTCCCAGTCGGCAGCTCGGCCCCAGAACTCAACGCCATATTGAAGAACCGAGTGTACTAACGCGAAATAACACTCTCTCATCATTTTACGTGGGAGCGTTTGCGCTAATCGTTCCAGGGCGAAACATGCTCGTCCGAGTTTTCCGCACATTCTCTCGATATGCGGCCCCCACGTCAGTGAGCTGTCCAGCTCGAAGCCGAGAAATGTGGTGACTTGCACCTGTTCGACCACACTGCTCCCTACCCGAAGTGACAGTGGCGTACACGTTCGACCGGACAGGTTGACGTGCATGAAATGGGTCTTGGTTGTATTGAGTATCAAACCGTTTATTTTGAACCAATTGCTAATTTTACCCACCACTAAGTTCAGCCTTTCTTGTAGTCGTCCCATCGACTGAGCGCACACGACCGCAGCCACGTCGTCCGCGTATATAAAGACATCGGCCTCGCTTATTGCTCCAGGTAGGTCGTTGAGCAACAGACTGAACATAATGTTAGATAGGGAGGAGCCCTGTGGAACGCCCTTAGTGATGTCAAGAGGGTCTGACCTGACCCTTCCGCCGTCGCCTATCACCACCTGCGATCTGTCTTTTAAGAAGTCAAGCAGCAACTCTAACGCCTTTCCCTCTACCCCAAGATGCCTCATCTTCAGTGCCAGCACATCATGGTCCGCGACGTCGAAAGCTTTTGAGAGGTCACAGAAGAGAACTGCGACCTGCTGTTTTTCCTCTCGAGCCTTCATTGCATGGCGTATGACCACACGTGCAAGGGTAGTTGTTGATCGCCCCCTCCTGTAGGCATATTGCCGATCGGTGAGGCAGTCAGTCTTTTTAAGAAATAGGTTCACCCATTACTACATGGAAGGATCTAAATGATAAATGATTTTATTTCTGTAAGTAGGTTCATATAGGTTCATGTAGGTTCTAGGTTCTAGTGCTCATATACACGAGCGGGAGGCGACACGTTGTCGACGGCAGCCGTAGACATGTCGGCGACTGCAGTTGCATCTGCCGTCGACCCCTGCAATATATATTTTTTTTTTTATAAATTATCGCAAAATGCCGCTTGTGTGTATTCACACTAACTGATGATTTTCGAAATGTTGGTAAGACTAGGTCTGCCACTTCAGAAGGAGTGATGATATCATTAATGTTAAGCAGTGTGGCTAGAACCTCATAAAAACTTTCGGTCTACAACATATCTCCCTTCTTCCACAATCCATGGAAATATGTCATAGCAGTCATACATCGCGAATGCCTTCGCAAATGCCGGCAGGTCAGCCATTGCTCATACGAGGTCAGGCGCTAAGAACGGGCACAGCTTTTTAAAACATGCTGAATGGTTTCGTCAATGTAAGGTTTGATTTGCATTTGAAAAGATTGCACCAGCACAATTACAGCAACACAGCTTTAACCATCTATCTATAGCAATAGTTGAATATAGGTACCTAGAGTACCTACTGTAGGTAAGGTCCGGCCGCGCAAAAATTGCCAAAGATGTAAATAACAATGGCCGCTCGAAATTAAATAAAATCGATATCAAGAACATTTATTTTAAGTAGGATTATTAAAAATAAATGTTCTTGTATATCGATTTTATTCAATTTCGAGCGGCCATTGTTGTTTACATCTTTGGCAAATTTAGCGCGGCCGGACCTTAGGTAGTTTTGAACCCAGGGCGCTACTTTCAGCAGTCCAGAAGCTCTTGTCTAGTGGTTGACACTATAGTCTCGTCTCAGGCAGTTAAAGATGTAACGGTCTGGAAATGTTAAAATCTAGTGTCAAGTACTAAAAGATAGCTAAAACTGAATTGAGCACATTGCATTTCTGCTTAACGTCATTTTAAACCAAATTACTCTTGTATCGGTTATATTCTGTCACAGTGTGCCCGGTATACGATCAGGTGAAGCTATGCTTGCCGCAGTTGTTCCGTGGATGAGTGACCATCTACACATCAAGACCCCTCCGTGCCTCGGAAAGCACGTTAAGCCGTTGGTCCCAGCTGTCAATCGTGGATCTTTGGCAGTCGTTACGGGTCGTCAGCAGCCCAAAAGTCTGACAACCAGTCTTACCAAGGGCTATCGTATTTACCCAGTAACTGGGTTATGAAGGTCAGATAGGCAGTCGCTTCATGTTAAATACTGGTATTCAGCTGCGGTTAGACTGGAAGCCGACCCCAACATAGTTGGGAAAAGGCTAGGCAGATAATGATTTTTTTACGAACGAATGAGGAAAATGTCGTGAGGAAAGTTTTGAGTATGAGAGTAGGGGAAGACCAAAGAAACGATGGATGGACTGTGTGAATGATGATATGGTTAGAATGGGGGTGACTACCGAGATGACGACTAATAGAGAAGTATGGAAGAAAAAGACATGTTGCGCCGACACCAAGTGAATTGGGATATGGGCAGGAGAATGATGATGAGTGTGACCGGTATTTTTTTCGACTTTTTTGTCAAGATTGAATGTAGGTTATGCTAGGAACGACGCCATGTTTGGCAAAAGGTTTTAGTTAAGTAGGCAGCATTGTATAATCACACTAATATTATGAAGGCGAAAGTTTGTGAGTGTGTGTGTGTTTATTTGTTTGTTCTTGTTTTTTGTTGTTTACTTCTTCACGCTCAAACGGCTGGATCAATTTTGATAAAATTTTGTATGGAGGTAGCTGACACCCTGGATTAACATATAGGCTACTTTTTATCCCGATATTCCCACGGGATCGACATTTACGCGGGTAATACCGCGGGGCGCAGCTAGTAGTTTATAACTTTGTTTCCCCACCTACTCGTTCCTCGTCTATGCTCATCCAGGTACTTCTATCTCCTAATTAGAAATGTCTATAATTAGACAAAAGGTATATTATTGTTCGAGACTAATCGAGACTCCATAATATACCGGGCACACAGTAGCATAATCAGCCTATAATTTCCTCACTGCTGGGACACATGCCTCCTCTCTGTGAGAGGGAGTGGGCTATAATCCACTACGCGGGCCCAGTGCAGGTTGGTAGATGTCTTTGAATTTTTGTTTCTAAGTTATGCCGGTTTCCTCAATATGTTTTTCTTCACCGTTTTGAAAGGAGTGGTAACGAAATATTTTACACAAATTATAGCGCCTATCTGGGTTCGAACCAATGACCTACAACTCATTAGGGTGGGACTCAGGGCATACTGTAGATGCATCTAAATGCATCGTAAAAACATCATTACAAAGTATTCAAATGAGTTCGGATTCAAAGAAGCTGGCAACATTGTTAGACAAAGTGCCGCGTTTTATAGAAATACTCAGAATTAATAATATTAACACAAAGGAGACTGTGCCGTGTTCTTTAGAAATTGTGCAGAAATTAACATTCGTTTCTCAGTAAGTTATTTGCATTTGACTGAGTTTTATACTTTGAAAACGGTGTTGAGGGGAGAAGATGTTCTAGCTAGGTTTCACTTCATGTATATCGCATACGAAGATCTCATTCGTCTTGGCGAATGACAGCTAGACCGTCACGACACCTTTGTGACATAACAAAAATGTCGTGACGGTCAAAATATTACACTCTTTTCGGCCTAGCTCTCATATTCGACAAGTCATCATCTGCCTAGCCTTTTCCCAACTGTGTTCGGGTCGACTTCCAGTCTAACCGAATGCAGCTGAATACCAGTATTTTACATGGAGTGAATGATTATCTGACCTCCACAACCAGTGACTGGGTAATACGATACCCCTTGGTAGGACTGGTTATTAGAGTTTCGGGCTTCTGGCGACCCGTAACGACTGTCAAAGATCCAGGAATGACAGCCGGGACCAACGGCTTAACGTGCTTTCCGAGGCACGGAGGAGTCTTGGTATGTAAAGATGGTCACCCATCCACGGACCAACCGCGGCAATCGTAGCTTAACCTGATCGATCGAACCGTGCGGCTGTTATTACTTAGCCACAAGCCCCCTCACCAAGTGTGCAGAGTATTATGTGCGATAAAGAACTTCGTTCTAGTAGCTAGGTTTATTTAGCAAGCAGTATTGCAAAGTATCGATATAAATAAATATAACGAAAGAAAGCACAGTCACTTTGAAAAACTAACGACCACCATCAAACTGTCTTCTCTATTCACCCCACAAGACATCTATCATGAAACACACAAGAAAAATAAACAACATCCAATTTGGCACCGGTTGGCAGCCATACTGTTTATCCATGTCACTCCGAACTGGCGACCTGATTCGTTCACAGCCATCGATCTAGCTAAAAAAACTATAAACTAATAAAAACACTCGCTGTCTCCGTTTGGTCACGTAAGCATTTTGAAAGAGATTCTTTAGACGTTTTAAAATAAGTGCAGTTCAATAGCTATAGGAAAAGTGGAAAACTTTTATAATGGCTTGAGTATTTGAAAGAGAACATCTTGAGGAAATACCTTGAATTAAAAAAGGTCGCATGCGGCGGCATGCCCAAAAGAGTTAGAGCCACGTTTAAACTAACAACACTTTTAAATTATTTCGTCACCAACGCTAAAGCATCTAAATGAGCCTTTCGTTGTATTATAAAAGCTTTTGCAGCATACGTATAGCTTTCAGAATGCTTTCAAAGAATTCCACAAATTCAAACATTGTGTTCTATGATGGCATTGCAAGTTGCAAGAGCAAAGCATTTTAGAACGTTACGATTAGTAAATACGAAATACAAACAATAATTTTAATTAAACGAGCTAGACTATTGAAACCAACACGAAGTAAACAAAGTAAAATAATCAAATCTCCTTCATCCATAAGTACTAATAATTATAAATGCGAAAGTGTCTGTCTGTCTGTTACCCCTTCACGCTTAAACCGCTGAACCGATTTATATGAAATTTGGTATAGAGATAGTTTGAGTTCCGGGAAAGGACATAGGATAGTTTTTATCTCGATATTCCCACGGGATAGAAACTTATGCGGGTGAAAACGCGGGGCGCTACTATTTTGCTATATAAAACAACGCCTGAGGAGCAACGTAAGGCCCTAGGTCCTAGGTTCAATTCCCGCACGGATTCCCGGGTCGGGGTAAGTGTTATGGGGATTTTTCATCAGGAATTTCTCAGTTGCAGCCCGGAGTCTGGATTTGTACAAGTTTGATGGCAATAGGCTCGCCTTCTATTGCATGGGACTTAAACATAACTGGCGATATGTGGGTGTACTATAAATACATGTCTGCCTAACCCTTTGGGGACTACAGGCGTGATGTTTTATTTAAATTTTATTTGGGGTTATTTTATTTTATTTGGGATTATTTTATTTTATTTGGGATTATTTTATTTTATTTGGGATTTATGTTATGTGCATGATGTGCTGTGGAACAGTAACAGCAGGGTTATTGCGTAATGGTGGTTTCACACGAGGGTAGAACAGTGAGGCAGATCAGTAGGACAGAACAGTTTGGAAGGACAGTGGCGTTCAAACATAGGGCCAAATATTAGGACATTCCGCGAGTGATAGCGATAGCGGTGGAGCGTCGACGATGACAACGGCAAGATTTACGTCACTTAATCAAAATTGCAGCACAAATAGCTCTAGATGAGCTAATTAAAATTGTAAAGAGTGAAATAAATAGGAAAGAAAAACTTTGGATCAGACCCTGGGCAGCAATAAGACCAGAGCATGGTTGGTCAGTTCAAGTTTTAGAAGAAAAATAAGGATTGAAGATCCCAAATAGTTTAGATTGATTATGCGTAGGTATGACAAGGGAAAATTATGGAGTATTGTTGCATCTCATCAGTCCAGTAATCCACTGCCCTCGCATTCACACGAGTCCAGCCACAAGACAGACGAGCGAGAAAGGTGGTGGAGGGAGCAAAACTGCCCCGAAAAAATAGACCGGCGAGCTATTAACTGGTGACCTACCATGATCTAATTAAAAACGATTCAAAAACAAGACATTTCAGTTTAGGTTCCTAAACTGCATCTTTTGAGCTGCTCGATGGACGTCATGGTACCAAACAAGTATGAATGAAACCAAAACTTGCGACTCAGTTTGAGACAATCACTGTCAGCAGATGGCACGGCCTAAACTGAATCGTTAAACTGACATCATGGTACGAATTAGAACATCAGTTCAGTTTAGGTCCTAAAATGGATCGCGTTAAGAGCTTGTCGTAGGCCTTCTTTTCTGCCTTGGTTACTGTCAAGACAGTACCTACTGTTCTGTCTCGGCGTGTGCGTTCAAACAGTAGCAGTACTGCGCTGTCTACTGGTCTGCCCCACTGCCCCGCCCCCGTGTGATACAAGAATAACACACTAACAGTAGTAAGGGCTTTCATTTTGACAGTTTAACAATAGTCATTGCGTTATTTACGTTGTTGAGCAGACAAATGTTTCGAACATATGAAGCAATGGTTTAGCAATATACTTCAAAATGATTCAGATTGCGATTGATAATTTGTTACGCATTTAGGTTGCAGGCTGTTGTAAATGTTGTAATCTCTCTCCAAATTCAATTTCCCAACCAAATTGTTAGTTGTTAGTCTATAAAGTTAATAGCTTTTAGACTAACCCTAGGTGGTCTGAGTGAGACGTGTCTATTACTTAGGCGATAATGGGTTCAGCGAGGTCCAATCAGATCGGAATGTTACAATTTAGTCAGTCTACTGTTTCGGGTCGAGGTTAGTCTGGGAGTGTTACAATCTAAATAATATGTTGTGTGCTTTTATTTGTTTTGATTTAAATTACGATTTAGATTTTTTTTCTCTTTGTTAGAAAAGCCACAGTAATAAGAAGGGTGTGGTCCAAAAGGCAATACTAGTTTATAACAATGAGTTGAAGAGATGGTTGTTGTTGAGTTGTTATTGGTGAGGTGTAGGGCCCAGCACAGATCAATTAATATGAACAGTAGGTAATAATAGTAAGACCATTGTTTTCTCAGACAAAAAAAAAGGTTAAAAGCTCATACAGAAACTAAGATCAAACAATTGTTAGACAATTAATATTTGGAAGAAACTTCTATAATATCATGGATAAATAATAGACTAGCTTCTGCCCGCGACTTTGTCTGCGTGAAATGTCTTGTTTTATTATTATTTAAATATCCTATGACACTCGGCAATACTGGTAGCTTCCCATTAGTGAAGGAATTTTCGGAATCGGATTAGGAGTTCCGAAGATTACCTCCTACAACCTCACAAACTTTACCTCTTTATAATAATAATAATATAGATGGAGATGGTTAGGGAGGTAGATACTACTCAAATTGCCCAAATATGTACCGTCTGGTCCGAGTTCGTTTCTTCAATTAACCTACAATTAAAAACATGTCCAAGATCCTTCACAGAAAGTACCTACCTACATAATCATAATATATACAAAATCAGCCTGTAATATTCTCACTGCTGGGACACAGGCCTCCTCTCTGTGAGGAGTCGACCATAATCCCCCACGCGGGCCCGGTGCGAGTTGGTAGATGGATGGATGTCACGTCTTGGAGTTTTTTGGGTCTAGGATATGCCAGTTTCCTCACGATGTTTTCCTTCACCATTTTGAGAGCACCGAGTTCGAACTCACGACCTACAACTCGTAGGTCGGGACCGATACCACTGGGTCACCACTACTCTTCCGCCGGAGAAAAATGAGCCTTAATGGATGCGCCTTTTTTGTGTAGTAAGGTTTATTTTTCTATACATTTTTGGCCGATATTCGTCCTTTTCCTTTACTGCGGCAACTTCTTACGAGGGCACTGCTCCGTACTTACTCCAAATTGATAAGCAACACTTGCGATGAAATAAGTAACACACATGATAAAATTCACGTCTCTAACGTACACACGGCTACACGTCAAGCTATACATAACCAGTATAAGCTGACTTCTGATTGTAAGTAAAACCTATACAATGCGAGCTCAGCTAAAATTGGAAATGTATAGCTTGATGTGTAGCCGTGTGTACAAAAATATTGCCAGCAATGCCTACTCTCATTTGCAAATAACTGCAAATATACTCACACACCCATGAATGAGAACATCTTCATTACATGTGTAATTGTAAAACATTCACCCATTCACTCAGGTACCAATTTAAATAGATTCATGTCTCTTCAAACAACGGCTCATGAATGACAATCGTCTATAGTGCTCCGCAGTCACGTGGGCACCACATGGTAAAGGTCGACACCCTTTGGACCACCCTTCTTTTTACCGTCGTCATCACCTTTGGCTTCATTAAAATAAGATCCAGTATTGCTTATTTTGGCAGCAGGAGATTTGGTCAATATAGGGCTGAAAACCAACATCAATTTACAGTCTTCGAGCTTCTTATAACCAAAGTTATAGACGATATTTTTGTTTGTGTTGTGAGTATGGTTGTGTGGGTTTTCGTGGGAGACAGGACAACTTCGGGACAATGGGAAAATTATAATAAACCAGCGTTAAGTTTGTATTAATTACTATGGTTAGTTCAGCTGTATTCACGCGAGCCGCATTCCTGACCTTAAACTTTAGGTCTTGGCCAAACACGACCCTACGTTAGGGCGGGACTTATGCTAATCTGTGGCACTGTTGTTGTTAGTAATTATAAGGGCATAACTGTGTCTGCCATGTGGTTATGAAAGTGCTTGGCTTTCTTCTGGGTTGTTTTTAAAGGCTTCTGAGAGGAAGTTATGTTTAAAGTCGTTACTTTAAACACAACTTTCTTAGGTGATCATATTTTGATTTGTGACTACTTTACAACTACTTTTATTACCAACTAGCTTACGGTCGGACGCAGCTTCGCCCGAGTGGTATGCCGATATAAAGCTTATGTCATTTCCCAGGGTTCAAAGTATCACCTTACTAAATCTCATCAAAATCGGTCCAGCCGTTTCGGAGGTTAGCCGGAACAAATAGAGAAAATTTAATGTAAAAACATGGTTTTTTGTTGTAGATATTATTTAGTAAGAAGCTGATATTTTGATATTACAAAATAACACTTCAATTTCTATTTATTGTTATATGTATCTAGATAGATTTAATTGTATTGATTATCAGAGTATTTTATTAGACTAAAGACTACGTTGAAGACAAGGTAGTTTGGCAATAATTCCTTCTGCACATGTGGCTTCCCTGGCACCTCTTTGACCGGCATAAGTTCTACGTAAATGTCTATTAACTGCTCTCAAATTACGATGTTTATTTTTTATTTGTACATACTTCTATGACATAATCTTTTTATTATTTGACATTATATACAGACAATTTTAATTTTTCACCTCTGTCTTAGTTGAAATGGCAATCATATCTCTTGGTTTTAGTAGATTTTATATTTTGTTTATCCTTTTGATACATCCTTATTTTGTAAATGTGAGGACTTTGTAAGCCTTGTAGACTTTAGATCTGTAGACCATTTTTTATTTTATCAAGCACCTGGTACTTGTTGACAGGCCTACGCTGTCCTCCCATACCTACTGTAACTCGAAAACATTGTAAAAGCCAATTATTTTTAAAAGAGTAACCATGGAGTTTCTTGCCGGTTCTTCTCCATAGGAAACGACCAATTGGAACCGTGCACCTAGCTTCTGACGTTTCATAAGTGCCCACGTTGGTTTATGTGAAATAAAAATATTTTGATTTGATTTTTTTATTTTAGACTTTTACCGTATAGATATGAGCTTCATCCCTTTATTCGTGCTACCCTGTATATATCTCTTACAAACCCGTCAGTATTACTGTAAACCTGCATCATACCACTGCTGATCAAAGACTTTCTTCCCATAACTTCTAGCTGGTACTCCCGAGAAAAACACGTCCAAAGATGAAGCTTCCTTATAGCACTACAAATGGATGGTCCTCTCAATGCATGCTACATCCAGGGCATGAAATCAAACTCCAGGTGATGTTAAAATTAAACACCTTGTAATAATAATTTATAAAACTTTCTACATGTTTATATTTAGTTCTTGGCCTTCGCATCAGGCGGGGGCAGGTGCAGCTTCCCCGCCAGCTCCTGTGGCACATCCAGGTAGGTCCTCTCCAGGCCTACTGTCAGGATCAGGGCCCGGAGACGGTCTACCTCCACGTGGTCTCCCTCACTGGACCAGACTGTCATGGTGGAGTTGAGAGAGGAAGTTTCTCGAAGGAGGTCCAGGATTACTGGCTGGCTGTTGGCTGCGAGACCAGCTCGGACCTGTGACATGGGGGAGATATAAAAAAAACTTTTACCTTTATTTTTAAACCTTGGCTCTGTATGATTCTACGCCCGAATTGCATAACACGCTATCAATCACAATTTGAATAATTTTGAAGGATTTTGCTTATCCATTTCTGAAAATGTTCGATATATTTGTCTGCTCAACAACGTAAATAACGCAATGAATGTTGTTGAACTATCAAAATGAAAGCCATTGCTACTGATAATGTGTTACGCAGTTACTCCGCTGGACTCTGATCCCCAAAATGCGTATCATTTTCTGACCTACGACGTTAATCAATTTCGATATATTTTAACTGCAAAGATTCCATGGGGCAGACTTGTCAACTCTTTAATATGTAAATGTTGCGTTTATATTATATGGTTTATATGGTTGATTTTTGATTTTCAGGGACTTTTTAATACTTACTTCAGTTGCGAGAATTTTTGGGAGGCGGGAGTGTGGATCTTATTCTCATTGAACATTTTAAGCATGCTTGTCTGCTCTTACGCCGTAGCTGCTTGTTTTCCTTCATCAAAACGGGTGATATTGTTCACTTCAGAAAGAATTATCTGTTTAAAAGTATCTACAATTTCACTGCATACCTTGCCTAGTTAACTATCATGGTCGATATCATCATGGTCGGTATCTAATTATGATAATGAAAACCCTGAGATAAACATTCAAATTCACACAGGAAATATGCATGACTGCAAGTTGAACGCCACAGGACTTGACTAGCAAGAATAGCTATCAAAGTACCATTTAAGTTCATAAAACCTGGATGATTGTATAATTGTGACTCTTTTTCTCTCACGAAAATTCTGACCTCTCTCAGGATTATAGGTACCTAAACGCTTATTTCTAGAAAGCAGCTTCCTTTTAGTATTAGTTTGCTGCCAATAGTATATTATGATACGTGTGACTTAAGTAGTTCATTATTACACGGCGTGCATTAATATACTATTTAAAGATGTGCTGGCGTCTGTACATGTGGTACAGACGCCAGCACATCAAGCTACTACAATCTGTCAAATTTATTTAATAGATTTTCAACTTTATTGCTCAAGCTTAAGTTTCAAAGTTGATTGGGAAAATTTGACAGTTTCGGATAGATTTATGTGCTGGCGTCTGTACCGTATTTCTTTTATAGCTCGTATGATATAGTCACGCTTTTCTGTGTAAATAGTGAAGGTTTAGATCACACAGTGCTATAAAGGATTTCAATCAATACTTACAGGGAAAGTAACAGTCTGATTAATATGATTCTCATTGATAATCCTCAGCATGGTGCCGATCTGTTCGCTGGTGTACTCTCCCTCAGTGATGTTCCCTCCGTAGCTGGTGGTCCACCCGACGGAGAGGACTGCGCAGTTGTGCTTGGAGCCCAGCTTCAAGAACTTGACGGGGTCTACCGGCTTTGTGGTGGCATCTACTGGGCCGGGGAGGATGTCTGCGTTCAGCCATACTGGGAGAGCCTGAGGTAGAAATTATAAATTAATTATGAATGTAGATTGAAATGAAAATAAACTCCTGTCGCATCGATATCCGTGGCCGCATCCGATTACCTAGTTGGTAGCCAATTGAGGGGCCATCTTAAACGTCCTGTAACTTTTTAAGGGTTTTACTACAAATTCTAGAATCGGGCCTACAAAGTTGGCTAATTTACTACTAAATATTGGTAGTAGGTACCCGCGTTTAAATATGAGCTCATCCTCATTCCATACGGACACAAAGTATCTGAAAATCTCAATGTACCATGTCCTTTAATTGCATCTGAAATTATTAGCCTTCAAACCACACCGATATAAATAAATAAATGTTATCGAAGCCCCGATCTCTGTCCAAGTTCACGACCAATATACTCGAGACAAATTCACGCTAACAGACGAACAGACAGACGCACAGTCGGACGCAGGAGACGATTACACACGATAATGATACGCGGAAGACGGTGCACATGTGCGTATGCGCAAGTGGCCAGCTTCCTGACAGGGGAAGCGGTGCGATGGCGACGGAATTTTTAATGGCCATGTGCCTACGTAGTTTTTGACTTATAGAAAGTTGTTCCAGTCCTAAGTAGGTATATGTGCATGTCGTGTGTGCATGTGACCCATGACGAACTTAAGACAAATACATACTATAGGGCATTTTTTCAAATACTATGATTGTTATACTTATTTAGCTTTTTTTTTAGTAAAAACGTCTAGGCGCCAGAAAAATTTAAACAAATATGAGTTTATGGAAAAATAACTTTAAAACCTACACAGTAAAGTTCACGCTAACAGACGAACAGATACCCACCCAAAAAAAAAGGTATCACACCTTCTGAATAATAAAAACATAGCTTTGCTTCATCCATCGCTTGTCATATCCCTACACCATCTCCACAGTATCATGACCGTGAATCATTCCTTTGTGATGAAGACATTTCTCTAATTACGAGCAATTGCAGTTAATTACCAACTATAGTGAGCAACCGCGGTTCAAACCGTTGACATAATCTCTTTAATTGGAACTAAATTACTTCTGGTTAACGTTAAGGAGGACCCTTCTGGGAATTTGACCTTAACCGCATTTTTGAGGATTGAAATGTGATGTGTCTCTGGCATTGACTTATACAGGGTGTCCCTGGAAGTATGGATCAAATCGAATAGGGGCGTGGGCAAGGTAATTTCTAAACTTTTTAACCCGGAGAATGTCGGTGAATTTTTTTACGATCCAAAAGTTATGACCAATTTTTGTTTTTTTTTTTTCAATCACTTCGCATAGTGCTCAAAGAAAAAAATCATAAAAACAAACTATCAGGGCATTTTTTTTTTAGATAGCCCTCATAGTTTTTTTTTTAATTATTTTTTTAGGTTAGGGTTTAAAAGTTTGGAAATGACCTTGCCCACGCCCCTATTCGATTTAATCCATACTTCCAGGGACACCCTGTATATGTCTCTGGCCTAAATATAGTGGTGTCTTTTTGTATGATTTAGAAGTTATTATTATAATAAATGGGGTCTCAAAATCCCGGGAAGTTCCAGTACCGCATTTATCATCTACCGGAGTTAGTAGATTTTTTCATTATGAAATTCTCAGTATCAACTCAGAGTCTGGATTGGTGCCCGATTATGGCCGATTCCTATAATTTATGGACCGTTATAGATTAAAATTAAGACTCTTGTATCTTTACCAATAATGAAGCAAAGAGCTCAAAGCAAAAACAGGTAAAATTAGTTTACGAATCTATTAACGAGACTGTAGTGGTGTGCACTTCAAGTGTTCAAATAATACACTTGTTCTTAAAATTCTTGTTTATTCTTCTTGTGAATTACTTATTCAGGTGAACTTATTGATTACTGCTGACGAACTAAGATGAACTACTTACCACTGTTGACGAACTATAGGCGAACTACTGTCGAATATAGACGAATTACAGGTGACCTATAGACGAACTACAAGCGAACTATAGGCGATATATGCCCAGTTTGGCAATAAAATGCTAGCATTGGTAAGCAAAACGATTCGTTTTTGTTTATAGGAACCAAGCATTCGTGGCAATAGGCTTCCTTGTGTTAACTGGCGAAGTGTGGATGTAATAAAAAAATTTGCTATCTCTTTGTCAATTTTTAAGCAATTTATTTTGTTTGGAAAATTCAGTTTTCAATTTTTCGTAAAATTGATTATTTCATTATTTTAACAGACTAACAACAGGCCTTTGCCCAGCAGTGGGTCAGTAGATACAGGCTAACAAAAAAAAAAAACAACTTGTACTAACCGCTATACTGTTTAATGTGATATCCTAATTGCCAGTCTGTATTGTGCGTACAACATACTTGAGCATGCGCCAAATAAAACATATTTTCTTTCTTTGTGTCTTTCCTATTCCTTGTAACCTTTCCTATCATATTATGCGGGTGGCCTTGTCTGCGGGGACCACACGGAAGCTTGACCCATTATTATAAAAGCAGGCACGAGAAATTCCAATTTCACATTGAGCGACTTTTTCTAGAGCAATCTGTCTCGTGTTCGAGGCAGTCGCTCTGGGCATCATAGGAATTTATGTTGATTTATATGTCGAATTAGCCAGCCCTTTTCCCGTTTATGGCAAATTTATATTGATTTCGATACAGTGACGCTGGATTTGCCACGGTACTGGATCTAATATTTAAATTCATCCAGTTTCTTAAAATACAGGATCAATGTAAGTTACGAAGGAGTAACTTAAATGCACTCAAACTCGTTACAAAAGCTTTTTAGACGCCAGGAGGCCTACCACAAGCTCATAACGCGATCCATTTTAGGACCTAAACTGAACTGTTCTTCTAATTCGTACCATGACGTCAGTTTAACGATTCAGTTTAGGCCGTGCCATCTGCTGACAGTGATTGTCGCAAACTGAGTCGCAAGTTTTGGTTTCATTCATACTTGTTTGGTACCATGTCGTCCATAGAGCAGCTCAAGCGATGGAGTTTAGGAACCTAAACTGCAATGTCTTGTTTTTGAATCGTTTTTAATTTGATCATGGTAGGCCACCTGAGCTTAAAAAACCTGTAGCTTTCGCAACGAGTTTTTGATCAGAAGTGAAATATTACTACTAAGTATTTCAAAATAAACTGTCTTAGGTAGGTAGATAAGTACCAACAAAAAACATTAAGCGCTGATTTTTCAATCGAAAGATAATTCTTATTCGTGGGATAAAATTGACGTCTGGCAGTTTTTTGTATGGATGAACTGTAAAAATTATTATGTTCAAAATTATTCCTCGGATAAAACTATCTGGCGTCGTTGGAAAAATCAGCCCTAAGCCAAAGTAACAAACCCAGATTTTTTTTAAACCTGGTTGTTTATTTAATTTTGTACAACTATTTTATGGAGATCTTTGTCCAGCAGTGGGTTAAAAACATGGGTTAAAAAAATGTAATTATATCTTTCTTCTCTACGTGATGTCACTGAACTCCTAAACGGCTGGACCGATTTAGATGATTTTTTGTGTGTGTTTGAGTGGGTCCCTTGGTGGCTAAGATTCACTATTGGACCCGGTAGGTGGCGCTGTTCGGGCAGGACAACGTCAATTGTGAATAGTCAATAAATAATAAGTAAATAAAACAATAGGATTCCCACGCACAGGATGCATGGAATTAATAAATGACACCTATACTACACATCTGCTAAATCTGTCGACGAGACGCCATTTTTTCAGGAGTTCTCAATCATGGGTCGTTGTTGTAACAAATGTTTCTAGCGACCCGGGACATATGCGTATGCGCCTCGGTTCATCTGTGTTGTTGTTGTGGGGCCATAAAAACAGCGACATGAAGGTCAATAAGGTCAGTGTCAATTGAGTGATGAGTGTTGTGTCAGAAAGGTCATTATGGTTAAAATGGTTAGGTAGCTAGTTTCGATGTTTTTGTTTTATTAAGTGATTTATTTAGTTTTGAGCTGTCCATGTTATACTTAGTAACAATTTTATTTTGGCATTCGCAGTTCCCAAACTAAAGCATTTATTGAAATTAAACCATTTACAGGCACTTTTGAATTGCCCAAAACCTGTAGATAAATCATAGCAGTTGCAGTAGGACGATTAGATATTATATTAGTTCAAGTGTCGTACTGCTCAATAATTGGAATGTAAATTATTCTGAAGTTATATTATAATAATCTATACTTAGTAATAATCAGTTGCCTAACCGTACAAAACGGTTCAATACGAATTAAAATATTCTAAAACCTAGCATATGCGTCGCTTATCGCTCCGCTACCGCTTATGTTCCCGCTGTTCTGAAGGCCTCACCCCCACACAGACCGACCACACAAGATGTTGTTTTAAATTCCCGATTATTCACACGCTATGTCATTATTCTAATTAAGATGTCTGCTCCCGTCAACCTACACAATATCAACCCTTAAATTTATTGAAATAGAGTCTACATTTCTATGACTAGAAAAATAGTGGACCCTTCATACATGTTTTGGAAATTGAACCTTATTTGAATAACATAAGGTAGATTTTTGTGTGTAATGTCGTCTTGGTGCAGGGTTCCCCTTGAGACATGCCTGATGCTATTACTAATTATAACAAATGATGACTAAATTGATTACTTCATTCACTTAAATTGGGTTCGTGCGTCTGCAGCTTCTATTGTCACTTAGTTGTCTGTTACGAAACCCATGGGTGACAAAGTGGTGACCTTTAGATACCCACCATTGCCTGGCAGTTTGAGTACTATAATGCGGTCTACCCATTGTCCTTTCTTTGGTATTGTTCGTCGAGTCGTTGAGCTTCTTTTAAGTTCTGAGTTGAGCTACGCAATTTGTGTGGATGTTGATAATTTTGGAGTTACCTTATAACGAATTAGGGATATGTTTTCAGAAAGCGGAGATACCTAACATCTAGGTCTGGTTATTTTTTTTACCTACCTACATTGTAAGTGTACACGAGAGGTAGGTACCTACGCATCAACGGCAGGGGCAATTGCAGCCGTCGTCGCCGTCGACGGCGCCGACGCATTGGCGGCTGCCGTTGACGCGTGCCGCGTGTCTGTACGCACACTAAGAAGGCTTTCATGGATATTCGTTTCAGTACTTTCGTAAAACCTTGTACCTACGTAACCTTTCATACGAGCCTGGAACACTAAGGTTGAAAAAAAACTTTGAATGAATATAATTTTTTAAATCACAACCGTACCTGATATTTGCTGATCAGTTCCTGGCTCTGTTCATACGCCTCGATGCTCTTAAAGTCCAGCTTAGCCCCCTTCTTATTGGCTGGATTGGTTTCCTTCAGGTTATGCTGGGCTATGGTCTCCAAGAACTCCGCTAGAGTCAGGTCGGAGGTTGTCGCAGGAGGATGGGCCATTATGGGGACGGGTGGGCCATCCTTGCCGACGACTGCGCCCATGACGATGTCAGCTTCTAGCATGCAGACAGAGCCTGGAAGGTTAGGTTTTCTTTAGAATTGTCGGGAGGTAGTGAAATTAGTTTATGTTCGGTTGCATAGTGAAGCGTCACGAATAGGGTACCAGAGGGCTAGGCTTAGAAACTTATTTTCCAACCTCCTTAAAAGTACTAGTAATTGGGACCAAAACTATCATCATCGTCACCATACTAAGCTCGTATAAAGGTAGATAACATGACTTGCCACTGAGTCAAAAACCTCTAAAATTATTGTTCACAGGAGTAATAGAAGTCAAAATCAGATAATCACCACATTTGACTAAAGCTAGTCAAATGTGGTGACTATCTGATTTTGACTTATTAACCTTATTTTAAGATAGAAGGATGCTGTCTATCCTCTTGACGTGTCTTTTATGGCCGATTTCTATAATTTACGGACCGTTATTTGTTGGTTAAAATAGACTCTTGTATCTTTACAATAATGAAGCAAAGACCTCATAGCTTTGCATACTAGACCCTCCCATATTATGGAAGTAGCTATCATCTATCACAGCTTACGAATCTATTTATATTATGCCCAGTTTGGCAATAAAAATTCTACCATTGGTAAGCAAAACGATTCGCTTTTGTTTATAGGAACCGGGCATTATTCGCGTTTGACGTCTATCACTAGTGAAGAAGCCAATTACATGTTTGCAAGAAAACCCTAAATTATAACTGTAGTTTACTCAGTAATTCCCCTTAGAAATATTTCACAATGTAACTAAATACTCTAATTACATAACAACATACATATTTACGTTACAAATTCTGGCAACCGCAACTTTTGTAAGCAATCCTATTTGCATAATTATATTGTATCAAACGATTCGCGCGCTCTGCAAACAGATTAACAAATAAATGGAGTAATTAGGTGTTTGAATAAAAACCATCTGTGCAAACATTACCTACGTAGGCAGTTTCGATGAAATACACTATACTAGTGACGCGCAAGCATATTTTGTTGAATGAACGCTGTTTGTCTTTCGTAAACGTCACAAATTCTTATAACAGAGTAACAGACCGTGACGAATGTGCTTTTAGCTTTACTCGTTGATCAACATCGTCAAAATTATTTTAGTTCTGGTTTTTGTAAGCCTGGGGCTGTATGTGATAAAGGTTCCAGGGTGAAAAAATGATGGAGTTATCCTGGACGAATAGCGTGATCTCTATTTTGCAACGCAACAATGATAGCTTTATCGTCTCAGAATAGGATTCTGATCAAGTTTTTTAACCTACAAATCACAAATGTCAAGTTAGCTTTTGTGAACTTAAGATTGGCAACAATTTTAATGACAAAAACCGACGGAAATCCTATTAACCCTTCGTATTCACGTACGTGGATCCACGCGAGACACAGTGGCTTTTTAATTGTTTCTGTAATTAGGTATGGCATTCAGCCGGTTAATCAAGCAATTTATTCACACTTCCTTAATTTTCTCATTGTATCCTCTAATGACTTTAAGATGAATAATGCAAGCTGCAAGGTATGCACGTTGATGAGTTATCCATTGATGACGTTACTCTGTGGTTCCGCGTACGTGTGAAGCCCAAATCTGTCATAACTTTAATTGTTATAAATTGTTCTGTTCCATGAACTGGCAATGTTGGGAATGAGAGCTATTCCTGATGATGTGTGGTGCATGTGACGAACTTGTGAAACTTTCTTTCGTTGAAAAACATGCTGTCTCATCAGCATGTGTGCTTCGTTTTATTCAACAAAAACTTTCCTGTGAACACTGATGCGATGTTATATTCTATTCTACAAATTTTCGATCTATTTTTACTGAGACTCTCAGCATAGTCTATTTTACATAAGCATAAGCATAATCAGCCTAAAATGTTCCCACTTGTTCCCACTGCTGGGACACAGGCCTCCTATCTGTGAAAGGGAGTGGGTCATAATCGACCACGCGGGCCTTGTGCGGGTTGGTAGATATCACATGTCTTCAAATTATTGGTTCTAGGACATGCCGGTTTCCTCAAGATATTTTCCTTAATCGTTTTGAAATAATTTACACCAAGTAGCGCCTATCTGGGTTTGAACCTACGACCTACAACTCGTAAGTCACGGCCGTTACCGGTGGGCCACTACTACTCCTCCAGCCTAGTACACTGGTAATTAAATGAACGATGTTGCAACTCTGTTCAATCATTCGCACATAGGTTAAGCAATATGGTTTTTATCATCTTTATAATACTTTATTAAAAAGCAATAAACAGTTTCAAAATTTCGCAAACTAAACAAAAATTAATCAAAAAACCTTTCACCGCTTACTCCTTTAACTTGCACCACACCCCAAGCTTCTAGTGTTGCCACACTCAATCAATACACATTACTCTTGTGCTAACAACCGGCTGCCCTCTCTTTCTACCACCATATGTTAGAAAGAGATAGGAGATAGCTATAGTTGATTGATAGGTGGCACAGCTGCTAGTTTGCCTAGTTATGGAATGCAGCTTTAATGGCAATATTATAGGCTTAAATGTTAGCTATTTGCTTCTGATTTCAGTTTGTAAACTACGATTAAGCTGAACTATTCGGTGACTAATGTGTTTATTGGTTACAGTTTTGGTAGGTAAACGGTTTTTAATGAGCAATCACTCACTATAATTCGAGCAATTGGAATAGTTGATTGCCCGTCCCGAAAAGCCGTAGCAATGGCTTTCATTTTGACAGTTTGACAACATTCATTGCGTTATTTACGTCGTTGTACAGAGTTTTTTTTTTCTAACTTAAGGAGCAATAGATTAGCAGTATCCTTCAAAATGATTCATATTATTATTGGTAGTGTGTTACGCAATTAGGTTGCTGTTAGGGCTGTTAAAATGACATCACAATCACAAAGAGGTTGTTACTTTTTATCTATACATAGACTTGTTTGTTTTTTTTTTTAGAATAATATGTTAGGTAATAATATAGGAAATAATAATTTAAGACAATAATCATACTCACTTGCTAAAGTAGCTTGTAGGTATGTTTTGTTATTGACGGCATGCGCCCAGGAAATTGTTGTTAAGTTCTTCATTGGTTCTTCCTGTGACCTCACCACAATGGCTGCAAAAAAGACAATTTATTACCTTTTCTACCAAAACGGTAGAAAATTTTTCAATTGTTGTTAAGGCAACACTAAAACCAAACGTCATGACAATGAATTGTCAAAAAACTGGATTCAAGGACGTGTATTGTATATCAATCGCTGTAGAGTAAATAAAGCGTGAATAATACAGTTTAACAAACCAAATTCTTTGATTTATGTAGTTCACTGTCAAATCCTTCAACATTTAATGTATAACACTAGCTTTCTATTTTAATTTAGAACTTATAACCAAAGAACGTAAGCTTCCAGCAATGTTGTAAAACAATACTATTTTGCTAGTGTAGTGGCGCTAGTAGTCTACGAAGAGTAGGTAATGATTTTTCCTTGAATTATTTTAGTTCATATTTTCGCCACCCGCAAATCCGATTGTTTGTATTTTTTACGCCGGCTGTGAGTTTTTGTTTGATTGGAATTCTAGGCTTTTAAGAATCTGATCAATTGATCATATTTCATTGAAGAGTTTTAAGTAAGGATTTTATATTGTTATTTTTGTTAATTAACTAGCTGACTCAGCAAACTTCGTACCGCCTCAGGATGTGAATTATCTTAAATTTTTTTTTTCGTGAATTTTTCCCATGTTTGATAGATATTCTGCTATTTGGGGCGGAGACAAATGCAACAAATCAAAGATCATAAAATCGCTCCAGCCGTTCTTGAGTTATAAATGGTATAACTAAACCGACTTTGTTTTATATAAATAAGATAGAAGACTATAATTATAAAGACTATAGAGACGATGTAAAAGTTGCGTACATATAATTTTAATTTTGATTGAATGCTATTTGTAGCGAATATAAAATAAAACCATTAAGAACGCATAAATTGCTCAGTTTATACCGAATAAAATTACCTGAGCGGACAACGAATTGCAGAATATTAAATACAATTGACTTTATGCTATCGCAAAGAGCACGGCGGCGACGGCGCGGCGCGGCGGCGACCTACGGTAGACCTACGATACTGCTGTCTTCTAAGTTCTTTGTTTCTAGTAACTAAATAAATAAAAGGCTAATGTAGGTAAGTACCTAATTAGCAGTTAAGATTCCCTAGAATTCAGTAATTATCTAAATCAATTGATTGAACACGTATACCTGTCTTTCACACTCCTCCACTCTAAAGTTTCAAACCTATTAAGTCTAAAATGATCGAAGATTAGATTGAAAATGATTGCAATTAACAGTAAAATGGAACGGAGGGTTGTCAATCTAAAATTAGTTTGAAGTAGGAAATGGCGTGTCTTAATGGCGCGAAATAAACGATCGTTTGATCTTTTTATTGGAAAGCAAATTTTATTGCGACTACATTCCTTCATTACTTGTCTGCATTCGTTGTATTACTGGTATAAGCCCAATTCAGGAGAAAGGACGGGGTTTCGTGTTATTATACTCCTGTTTGTCTGTATTTAATTTTTTTTTTGTTTTTTTAGATAATATACACCAGCTATTCCCAACCATTCGATATGCATCCGTACCGAATCGAACATTAATCAACGTTATCAAAAGAGTCCTCTAAACACTGATCACAAATCCAAAATCCGAAAATCTTGTCAGTTTAAATCAATCAAATAGATGACCGCTATTCGTCCGACAGCTGTTTACTGTCGGGCGCAAGGTAATTAAGGTAATTGAAATGTGTCATTCTCGACACGATAGCCTGTCGAATGATTGTAAATAGCTATGCAGAACCCATTAACATCGGCTCCACCAGCATTTTGTTAGAAAGACAAAATATTAGGTCCTAATAATCTTATTGGCTCCAGGTATTTTGAAGACCAGCGTCTCTTTGGCCAAAGAGGGGTTTGATACCTTTTGGGTAAAAAAGCTCCCCGAAAGCAGGATATTATTTAAAAAAAAACTACTTACACCCTAATATTCGGTAAAAATTCCTAAAGACACAACGTTAAAGTCTAGATTTGAGGTCTCTCGGCATCAAATGACGCACCGTCGACTCTGTCTTTATTTAGTCTATCAGTAACCCAATTTGCCTTTCCTATTTACATACAAATATACACATAATTTACCTATTTTAGTACTAAATGTATCTCTAATTTATAGTAAATATCCCACCACGGCAGTTTCGCAACCGTTCTGTGGTTTGTCTTGTATCTGGTGGAAACGTTCGCGAATACTTTGATCTACAGTGTGAACGGAAGCTCCTCTCATAAATGACTCATTTCTACAGAATCCAACAGAAATTGGGTTATCTAAGTATAAATATTGGCTTAAACTGTTTCAGAAATGTTTGCAGTGTGAGTTTTGGTTAGATGACTAACTTTTAGGTATGTTGATGTTTGTGTTAAAATTGCGGATCATTATCATTAGTAGGCAAGCCAGACTGTAAACCTCTCATTAGCATAGCTGATAATAATGAATGCTACTCGGGTAGATAGTTAAAAAAATCATACAAGGGGATGATTCATTCATGAAATCATGACGCTAGGTACAACAAATAACTTCTTAGTTTGTTAGGAAAAAATAGGTAGGTTTACCTTTTAGCACACAATTATATCTACTGCTGCCTGCAGTAGTAATGGATTAGTTTTAACTATTGTAGAGACAATGAGAGAGTAATTTTTGTAGAGAGACGAAAACGTTTAAATTGTATTGTTTATTAATAAATTTCTGAATAACTCTGATAGCATATAAATATTTCTAAACGCCTGGTTAGATTAAATAGCAATAAACTTGTGATGTTTTGCTGCTATTAAAAATTCTGCAGGAGACACTTTTCAGTTTTTTCCCTTTATTACCTTTAGGCTTGTTTACCCTATCTATCTATAGCATAAAACGCAAAAGATGAACAATTTAACAATTAATTTGACCGTAATTATTTTCTCTAACGGTTATTAAAAAGAACAAAATTAAAAATACATACCCGCAACAGCCAAAATAAACAGCTGAATCATTTTTTTTTATTTTTTTATTTTTTCACTCAAAGAGTTTATATTATGTACTTGACAATGTTCGCGCCCGTCCCGTGGATGACTGGCGTACCCTGGCACCTGTTTATTATAAAATTGGCCAATCAAACTGACGACTTGATTGCTTCTAAAGTGCTTTTGAGATGGTACGGCTACCAAGGACAGAGATGACGTTCCTAGGTGGGTTAGGAAGCGTTTATAGTGATAACAGACGCACCTATCATGTGTGCCTAGCGTGCATCGTGGCTGCACTTCCTGTAGGAGAATTAAAAGGACATAGATGTACAGTTTATAGAAGAACCACCTTCCACTATCCTGGAGTGTATTAAAATAGCCTCTTTAATTTTATAGCCTGATTCAAACTTTATGGTGGCTCGGAACAAGAGGCGAGTCGCTGCGCAGTAACAAATCAGCGTGTGAGGGGTGAGGTACTGCGCAGCGAGTAGCGCACTTCAAGAGCCGCCATAAAGATTGAATCGGGCTGTACTGCAGGGTGGCAACCTGTTGGTAAGTGCTCAGTTGCTGGAAGACTTTTTTTAAAGTCTTAAAGCCGTCTCCGAACCCAGACTTCGGAACCTGTAAGTCTTTAAACAGACTCTGGACCCAGGTTGGCTGAAACAATGAAAACCTGCTCAGGCCACAGATGACTCCGCCCTGAAGAGTAAATATGGTGGTGATCCCCAAAAGACACTTAAACTCGTGTCCAGTGTGTCCGATTGTCTGCACGTTACAGGAAATGATGGACGCTACTGAAGGCGCCAAACTCGTAGCCAACTCTCGAGTTTAGATTGCCATCTACACGCTAAGAAGAAATGGCTCACCGTCGCCTATGGACACGTGCATTAGGTCTGCCTACCTACGTTATTATTTTTTCGGTGCATGAATGTGTCTTGTGTGAATCCATCCTATTCGTCATCCATATCTTATTCAGTCGCGGTTATCTCAATTTATCGACTAGGTTCATCCAGTTTATATCTATACGACATGTAGGTAAACGTGTTAGTAAATAAGTAAGTAGGTAGTGTTGTTTAAGTAATTAACCTTTTAACCGCTTACGACGGATTAATTCGACAAATATTTTCGTGTCTATTCCGCCAGGGTCGTATATATACGACCAAATACCACAGCTCGGGAAGGTAATCTGTATTATTATTACATCATCATAGCTCGTTTAATCTGTATTTATTTTCGTTTTTTTTTTCGGGCGCTGGGGGCACGACGACTGATATGAAGCCGAAAAGTTAACCATGGTTGGATGTTAAGTGAAAAAACGAATCTATGGAATCCTTAAGTAACAGCGTTCTGAAGAAGAAGCCCCAAGTAGCACATTAGCGATGAATTAGGTCATAAACAAGCGACATTACAGTCTACAGGTTTTATGCAGATGTACTAAAGGATAGGACGAATCTGTAGACTGTATTAACGAAATATTATACACTATTAAACAGCATAGCTGACTAATGATTTTATAATGGAGAAAAAATATACTAAAAGCATTTAAATAGAATTTGAAAATGATCTAGTCCAGCTTTTGGCTGCGTGTGATACTACTAGCTGGTTTAAAGTCCAAAGCTTGTTAACGACTGCTTAATACGAAAAATTCACCTCTCTAGTAATGGTGCGGGCTGCAATAAAGCATCGAACAATGCCACTGGCTTTTAATTGGTGTACACTAATTCTATTCTAATTCTACTTCAACGAGCTTGTTAATGGCTGATTAAAAGTGGATATGTAATCTCTACAAATGTCGTTACATTTATAAGAGGATCATTAATTCCCCTGAGTTGTAAATTGGAGTAGGTGTACTCCATCCTAATGCCAATGCATAAAGTGTAGCTGACAGCTATTTTACAGCTTTCGGCGTTATTTAAGAGTAAATCTAGATTATTGGTGTTTAAATTACGTCAGATTTTTTTTTTTTGCATAACGTGTGACGCGACCTCAAGAGTTACTACGTATGTTGTAATACACTTTAAATAAAAAATTAACAACTAAACCATGGAATAAAAGAAAAAGAACTGGTGGAGTAAAAAGAAAACTGTCGCTAAGGCTTCTATGAACGAATTGCAAAGGAGCAGTACTGATGTAGTTGACATTTACAAGCCAGTGTCGTTTACGCATAGTGAGGGTTCCGCACAAATAAATTTTGATCAAAATATTGATGCTTATAATAATCAGGATGGTGAATGAGTTTCCAGTGGCTGATTCCTTGCACCTAATATACTTAGGTGTCATGAAAAGATTACTAGTAGGGTGGGGGAACATTCAGTGCCTATCCTTTTGAAAATAAATTGCGTTTGATTAAAATAATGTTGCGAAGTGGTAACAAACCACTTTCGCAGGTAGCAAAAAGAATCAATGAATGTTGTGCTACTGATCGAAAAGGTGAAAGGAAGTTTGAGATGCCTTTCGTTACCAAGGATAATAAAAGTTTCCCCAAAATTAATTTTCAGGATTTCATACTTACAGCGAGACCTAAAGATAAATATTTTATGACTAGTAAGTAATCGTGAAATCATCGAAGTCAATTGATACAGAAAATTTAATTATAGGTTACAAAATAACAGGTTTAATAGACATTTATGACTACCCAGTAAAGTCATTTAAAGCAAAACGGCCTAACGCAGAACGTACTGAATTTAAAATACACTTTCTGTATGTGAAGTTTAAATTTGTATGTATTGAGCATAAAAACTACTTGTATTTCATACCCCTTTTACATACTTTGTAATTAATCATGAAAATAGATTATTTGAAATACTATTATTTCAAGTAAAGTGTGTGTAATTCTGCTGAGCCTTATACAATCTTAGTAAGGATAATAAGAAAAAAAAATCGTTTTATAAATTTGTACGTACCCATTGTATTTTAATCAATATGAAATATAATTTGTGGAAATACAACATAATTACGAATAAATGCTACTTTTCATAATCTTTAAAGAAACGTTTTTCCTGGTCATCTCAAAATGTCATTCTGCTCCCAACCACTTGGAACAATTGTTAATCTTTCCTTTCCTTTTTCAACGGTTTTGATTATTTTAAACGGCATTATTATTCCTGAAAACAATATTAATGTATTTAGATCATAATATAGTACGAAAAGAGAAAAGCAAAATAAAAACAAATCAAATGAACTGAAGGTTTGTATGTAAATGATGTACGATTGGCTTTCCAAATATCCTTGCAGATCCGAAAGATATGTACAGTTGAAGTTCAAACCCGATGAACGGCTCATTCTCATCGTTCGCTCTTCGGCACAATACGTCATTGTAAATCTATCTTTATTTTCGTAAAGTAGAAAATTTTTAATTGTTTAACTGTCATAATAAAAACAAACAATAGTATGCACTTAGTACTTTTTCGGTTGTTTTGAAGAAATTACATGCATGGCGCTGCCGAAGACTACATAAAAAAAAGACATAATGCTGCAAACAATACAGTGAAGCATGCGCAAAACTAGACCTCGCTCTGTGCATACACGCTGACACGCACACATTTCCACCAAACTACAACTAAACTACACCTCACTAAGACACATGTTTACGAAACCGGCCTCACTTCACTGTTGACAGCGCTGTCTTGGTTTTTATTTGGTCTGAGGCCGCTGCGTGGAAAGTACCTGTAGTGTATTTACTGTATTTCCAAAGAGCTATTGACTGTTGAGCAAGCCAAGCCGTCTCTTAACGTGTTATTTAAAAAACTTATATCTTCTGGGCCTACAAGGGTATTTCGAAAGCCAAACATTGTACATAATGAAATGGTTTTCTGTCGAATTTCTTTATCCCTGAAAACCTATTGCATGCTCTCTCTTTATACCAATATACAGTAAGAAAGCTAATTAAAATCCTTTGTCCAGCCAGCATAATGCTATAAGCTGGTACATAGACTTGGCAACACCACTGTTACAGTAAATAACTTTTCAAAAGAATTTATGGAGAATTTGTGCTGAATAACAAATGGACGCCATTTTAGCATTACAGAAGCGATTTGTTACTAAATATCCAAATGATTTCTTATAGATTTCAAGGATATTTGATAGCTTTTAATTCAAACAATATATTTTCCACTTATTTCCTAATGGAACACAATAACTTAGAAAGCAATAATTTGAGTGATAAATCTTTTAAGTATTTTTACACCATATATCTTGTGATATAATTTCGTTAAAGCGATATTATTCTGATGGCGCGTGAAATATTTGATGTAATTACCTATACACATTTACAGTAAAATGGTACTCGCAACTCAATTTACATACAAGGAACTCAAAAAGTCAAAATCAACGTGAAAACTATTAAAAATATCTTACCTTAAATATTGTCCGGCCGCGCACTTTAACAACAATAAATGTCGTCTGTCACAAATACAGAAAAGAAATTGAAAAAAGATTTTTTTTTTTTGGTTATTTATACTTTAATAAAAGCTGTTGCCAAGCCTCAAAACATTTAAAAGCTGTTAAAGGGAATTAAAGAAGCTGAATTTTAGGCTGCAATGACTGTTGTATAGCTGTATAAGCCAATGTACAGGCCTTGTACAGCTGTTTCAATGATTATACTGCCGTTAACCAGCCACTGTAATGCTCAAGGCTGGTTAATTTGGGGCCCAAATTGGAATTACAAAGGCTGTGTAGCTAACTACACAGCCCTTATGCAGGAAACTAAAACAGCCTTGAGTAGTCACTAATTCTATAATCAAGTCACTGTGCGGCTGTCATGTGCTACAGGTTAATAACAGACCCCTTTGGGCAAAAATGATACCACTGACAACTCTGGTGGAACAGACCAGTTACCTACTGTTATGGGCTAGGCTTTTGGATCAGCTCGGAGAAAAAAATAATCCAACCCCTATCGTAAACTCCTCCCTCTAAGCCAAGATGAATTGAAGAGATTCTGAGTATTTTAATCAAATCAAGACCAAATCTGATTGATTGATGCCTAAGGCATTAAGCCCGCCTTTGTACATTTTTGAGTGCAATAAGATTAAATAAATCTGAAAATCTAAACTAAACCAAACTTACGCTCAAACCATTCGACATAAAAAATCCAATTCGTCCGTCAGACCACAAACTTACTTCCCCATCCTTAGCAATACATTTAGCACTTTACTCCCCTCTTAATAAAAGTCAGTACAGCTGCAAATACAGCTAGGTCACTCGTGATTGGCTGTGCAGTCGACAATGTCAACCGTCAAGTCCCCAGGATGAGGTGATAGGTAATATATGAGGATGCAGGATGTTGTATTGTGTTGCAGTTCTTAGAGCTAGCTGTAATAGCAAGATCACGTTTGTGCGCTAGATTCTAGCTAGATCTTTCCTGGAGACCTTCAAGGAGTCAGTTTATTTATAAACTAGCTTCTGTCCGCGACTTCGTCCGCGTGAAATTTCTTGCCCCCCGACCCACCCCGTCGCATCGCATCGTCTATCCGCGCTATTGCCTACTTCGTTTTTGCTTAGCTTTCTTTCTGGCTTTATATCTTCTTGCTCGACTCCTAACGGTCCTAGCGTGATGTTGTGGAGCCTAAAGCTTTCCTCAAAAATTAGACTCCCATATGCAAAGAGATTTTTTTCAAATCCGACTGTTAGTTCCAGAGATGAGCGCGTTCAAACAAACAAACTATTCAGCACAACACTTGGATGATGTCCTTTGAAGCCGCGAAGATACATTTTGCAGGTTTTTTTGCCTCGTTGGTCTAGTAGGTAGCAAGGTATGAGGTCCTGGATTCAACTCCCGGGTCGGGCAGTGTTATTGAGTTTTTCCATCAGTAATTTCTCAGTAGCAGCCCGGAGTCTGGATTTTTGCCAGGTTGATGGCTCGTCTTCCCTATTATATGGAACTTAAACGGCGACCTAACTAGCGCAATTTGAGGGTATTACAGGTCCCTGCCTAACCTTCGGGGATTACACGCGTGATATTACTTTTTTTTCAGTATTTCTAGGAAAATTATGGTTTCTCTTTATAGTAACTTTCGTCTAGCTTCCATTTATTAAATTCCACCCATAGATATATGAAAGAAGTTTAGTTACTACTTACATTTCTATGATTCCACCCGTCCAATTTACAAGAAGAAATGGAAAAGAACCTTTTGAGTGTTCTCCTTGTCCGGTGGCATTATTACAAAAATCACAAACAAATTGCTTTTATATTGATACATAATATGATCCAAAATTAACTCGATTCTAATTTTATTTTGAGAAGTCTCGAAGTCCCAGGACGTCCCGTGGCGTAGCGGGACTCTGGTCTTGGGTTGTCTCGTGTCCCGAGACTTTGTGGCTGTCGAGACTTCCCAAACCCTATGTGCTACACACTTGTTCAATGTTCAAATCGTACCGAATCAAGCCAGTCGATTTTCCCGGCCAACCTGTGCCGAATCATGCCGACCCGAACATGTACTTTACTCCTTACTTTTATAGCAATCCACGTTTATTCTAATATTTCCTAATACGTCTCGCATTCTTCAATAGAGTAAAAAGGTAAAAAAAGAAACCAAAAATAATAGTTGAACTATTTCTTTTTTATATTTTCAAAATGTCTACCTTTTACTTTTCTAAATTAACATTTACATGAATAACTATTACCACGGTATCAAAGTACTTATTTTTTCTCGATGTATGGTATAGTCAACATTTTTACAATCACACATGACCACAATTGAATTTTACTAGAGAACATTATTATACGTAGTTACCACACATTTGATTTTAGACCACATAATAATGATAGCAGCAATGCGGTGGGGTTTTTATTATTTTATACGACCACATACAAAATTAGGCATTTTTATTTTGTAAATACAGCAGCCGAAATAGTACGTTACGATACGTGTGACTTATGTAGGTACTACTTAAGTCACACGTATCGTATGTATTTTATAGCTCGTGTGACCTAAACCAAGATATAAGTGACATTTTTCTGCGTAAAAATGGACTAAGTCACAGAAAAGCGTGACTTTAGTGCGGGTTTAGGTCACACAGTGTATATATATAAAAGGAGTCACAATTACATCATTTTGTAAAATTTATCAGGCGCTTTTTTTTGGTGTGGTCGAACATTATTGTATTTATTTCATAGACTAATTTACATTATATTTACAAAATAACATTAATTAATGCTTACCTATACTATTGTCATTTTATAAAAATATTAGTAGAACATAATGCGTTAGTTTGTTACAAAAATAGCTCTGCTTTATTTAATTTCACTGCACATAAATTACAGTAAACTAATGTATGTAAAAATAAGGTAATAAAGATACATTGAAGATATTAAATTCTATGTCAGTTGTTCAAATTGCCATAAAAATAATATCTTTGATTATCACACAATTCAATGAGCTTTTATATCTACTACAAGAATATTTATATATCCTATTTTTATTGGAATGATACTCGATATGGAAAATCTGTTATATACTAAAGTCTATAAAATCTAATAATTTAAAATCTCTTTGGTTTGAAACTAATAATACATTATAATTCTTTACTACGGTATAGTTATTATCACAAATATTATAATACTTTTTATTAATTTTACAAAAATATAAAAATGATAGTTATTTTCTCCTGAAATACCTACCTTTAATGTTTTATTTGTGATAATAATTATACCCCCTATTAAAACTAACATGGCAACGTTTAGAAATATCAACACAAAGATTTTCACACATACTTTCATATCACAGGACATTCTGATACGCATACCTACCTCTTTAACTTCTTATAAAATATATAATTTTATTTCAAATGAAGTTCATCCGCGGGTTGGTCACCCCTGTTATTTTTAATCCAAAGTCCAAACACAAAAAAAGGTTTCGAAACACTGGTGTAGATATATATTTTTTTGTTTCTTTTCTGGACGGATTAACATTAATAATTATGCCAAAGTATATAAAAATACTGTTTTAATTTGTTTTTTAGTTGGCGCAACTCGTTTTTAGTTATAATTAAGAACTTTATCGGGGCCCACGCACACTATTCCTTTTTACTCATCATCGTACAAAACACGAGTCTATCAATTATTTAAAATCTTACAAAAAATATCATTTTTAATTTGCTAAAATGACCATCAAATGTCTTATCAGGACCAGCGGGGTAATAGCGTAACACACTAACAGTAGCGATGGCTTTCATTTTGACAGTTCAACAACATTCATTGCGTTATTTACGCTGTTGAGCAGACAAATTTTTCGATCATACGAAGCAATGGATTATCAATATCCTTCGAAATGATTCAGATTATGACTGATCGTATGTTACGCAACTAGGGTCCTGTATGTCAAATAAAACTGTCGACGAATCAATTCGTCATTCACATCTCTTTTCAACGTACCTACTGTTGATTGTTACGACCTTTCATAGATCTACGTTCCATTTGAGTATGTACACAAACTAATAAAAAATTCATATAGGGTTGAGCTTTAATTCGGCTTCGTCTTTCGCGTTCTCGTATACGCACTCCTTTTTTATATACTGTGGCTTTCTTGCCCAGCAGGTTACTATGGTAACGAGGACTGCGAACACGAGGGCGGCGCAGGCGCAGACGGTTCCGCCCCAATCGAAGATGGCGCGCACAAACCGAAGCTCAGCGATTACTTGTGGGTCCATCTTTACTTTTTGTTCTACCCAGAATATTGGGAAAAGCATTCTGGGTACGTTTTGGTAGAGGCTGTGGACAACAGAAAAAACAAAATAAGATTATGGTTAAGTTTGACTGGAAGGAACACACACACGCATGCTGGGAGTGGTTTTGTTATGCAGCCTTGGAGTCAATAAGATGAAGATGTGGCATGAACCGCCATCGACTTCCACACAATAGGCTATAGTTTTTAAGAAACAAGTTGAAACTGTCAACTGAAAGTTGTATCGTGCCGCGCTTTGATTCACGTTCAACGTCACGTGAACAATGGCTTAATTTTGCTCATAAATGTTGAAGATATTTATTTTATTAGATCTGGTTTTAATTATTTCATGCATGACTAGTTATAGAGTTTATTTAGGCAATGCTCAAAATAATAATATTCAGCAAGTTGTCAATAATTGATACAAAAACTATTTTACACGTGTAGGTTCCCATTCCACTGAATAGGATTTTTGTTAGTCTCGAATAATAAAAAATACGAGTGCGGTCGGAAGACCCCGGTCAGGAACCAAGTTCCTTACACGATACCTACTCGTACGCACACACACATGTGTATAATAAAAAGAGACAGAGAGAGATAGTTTTCATGGTTTTCGAAGGTGAAAAAATGAAAATCCAAGATAATAAAAATAAAGGGAAAGTTGTATGGAGGGGCCTTAATGCCTTTTCGTTACCCTACCTGTTTACTCCTACCACAAATTTCGTTCCAATAAAAACTTACTTAACGTTGTCACTTGGTTCCAAGTAGATATTGAGCTGGAACCTGGCCGCCACATCCAGAGGGACACCTAGTTTCTGAAAACATAAAAAAATTGTTAGAAAATTTCGTTATTTTGTTAATATGGCCTGAGATAGGAAAACGTCTTGTATCCTGATGCAGTAAGTTTACAAGCTCATGCACAAAAATCACTTGATATATTACTAGACCAAATAAGCCCCTAACCTAGTCTACTTATGTCTGTGGCATACAATAAAAATATGTAAAATTGAAGCGACAAATTACTTGCATCGTCGAAACACTGTTTAGTGTTAGTGTACACTTTTATTCTTGCTTCAGTTTATAGTACCTATACCACAAGCAAAAAACTTGCATCGCCTTATGTCATGTGACCTTTGTGATTGTGCATTTGGGAAATTTTATCGCACCGAGTGAATCAGACTTAAAAATCTTATTGTGAATCAAATGGGCCAGTATCAGCAATTGGAAGGTCATACTCACAGGTTCAATAGCAAAATAGAAAGAATGAGCATCAGGATCAGGCTGCATGCCGGTCACGAACTCCCGGAGCTGTGCGTCACCGTGCAGGAAGTGCGGGAGCGACAGGAAGGCAGGTGAGCCGAACCGACACGCCGACACGTTCATGACGCCGCTCCACGCGCACTCGCCATTACAGAAACACGTGTTGGATGGGGAGGTAGTCGCTGGAAAAGAAGAGAATTAAAGAAATAGTCAGTAAGACTTCGTTACTGTAAATTACTATAGAAACACTGAATTACTACTACTTACTTATTACTTGATAGTTACTGTAGACTAAGACCTCCTTGTCACAGATTTAATCTAAAGTATACTTCTACCCATCCGTCCACCACACCTATGTATTTCTGCCACCCAACAGCATTGCTGTATTCCGGTTTGGATGGTATGTATCCCGATTCAACTTTATCTTTTTGTGACGAGCGCAATGCAATGACATGTGGCTGGACGTGATCTAAAGGACATTACAAAGTCCGAGATTTCTACCACCGAGTAGACCTAATCAAAGAATGACGTCTAGTAGCTAGATAGTAGATCCCTTCCCAGTACCTTCTGAAGTTGTCCTCATTCTTCTGAAGACGTTTACAATGTAATTTTAATCGGTAGTAATCCGAAGCATCCCTCCAATTTTCATAAGTATGCCATCAATGAGGGCTTTAAAGCAAAAATAAAAAACATCGTTTTTACTCACAGTTATCGAAGCTCCTCTGCGTGAGCGCATACTTGTTATACAGCAGGCCGTCTTGCTCCCCGCTGTCCACATACTCCATATTCACAGATCTGCACAGATCTGGCACGAACATCGGTAGAGTGGAGTCTTCAGTCAGGTTGCGAGGTATGAACTCTCCTGCGCTGCCTGAAAGCTGGAACGTTAAAATTAATTATTAATTAGTGATAAGTCAAGTGGTCTGGTAAGGGGTATCGTATTACCCAGTAACTGGGTTGTGGAGGTCAGATAGGCAGTCGCTCCATGTAAAACACTGGTATTCAGCTGGATCCGGTTAGAATGGAAGCCGACCCCAAAATAGCTGGGAAAAGGCTAGGCAGATGATGATGATGAAGTCCAGTGGTCTGGTGGATGCGTAAGAACGGATTAGACGTCCTGAGTATTATTCCAAGGTCAAGCTTTTCAGTTAAGAATCATTGGCAGCTTTGAGTTTAAATGTATCTACTAAATGGCTCTCTCTTAAATGTAACTGAAGATTTATGCTAGTAAGTCTACCTTTCATTGTCACACTACAGGATAAAGGTTTCTTTTATATAGAGAAGGAATGAGGAATTAATCGCAAACTTATTCACTGATGCTGATTGCAGACTATTTTGTCATAATATAGTGCTTTAATAACAAAGTTAGCTCTTATGAAATGTCTTGCAATAATAATTATTATGGTAACTACTTACTTTAGAGCACTCCCCGTCGTAGTAAGGGATGTGGTCCTCATAGTTCCACCTGAGGATCTGTCCAGGCAGGGTACCGCTCCTCTGTCCCGTCGACACCTCCATGTAGCCGTCCGTCTCTAAGGAGTTGTTCCTCTGGAACATTACACAAGATCGATAAGACATATTATTTTGGGTAAAAAGATTAGCCAGAAATTTCTCCCAACATGGTGATATTTAGGTACCGTACTCGAATGTCCCAAAGATCCTTGCAGTCAGCTCCAGAACTGGCTGACTGGCTTTTGTTAGCGTCATGGCATGGTGTACTCATATAGCTCGTTTATAGAGGATATTTATGAGCATTCAAAAAACAATTGTCTATTGACATGACGCGTCATTGCATAATCAGCCTATAATGTTCCCACTGCTGGGACACAGGCCTCCTCTCTGTGAGAGGGAGTGGGCTGTAATCCACCACGCGTGCGGGTTGGTAGATCACATGTCCTCGAATATTTTGTTCTAGGACATGCAGGTTTCCTTCACCATTTTATTTCACACAACTCCAAAAATAACAACCAAAATATCTTGCGAAGACCACTCACCTCATAAAACCACCCAAATTTATCAACAGGTGGGGCTCCTCCCGTAGTACTGGAAGGTAGACTCTTGGCCAGGTCCAGCAGTGGGTCCTCATAGCCATCGAACAGCAGTTCCCTGGCCAGTTTGGAGACGGCGATGTTCTGGTTGAACATGGCGAGGCCCATTGACAGGCCCTTTTGCTGGAGAAAGCCCCAGAATCTGGAGCGGTAGACTGCTGACTGTAAATTAAGATGGGTCTTTTTGGATAAGCATCATTTGCCTGGCATAACATCACGCTTGTTTTATCCGAAGGGTTCCACAGAGGTGTACTAATAAACCCATGTTTCGCCAATTATGTTTAAGTCCCACGTCGAAGTGGCGATGCTTGGGGGAGGCCTATGTCCATCAGTGAAGCGTCTTTCAGCTGAAGTGATAATGATGATGATGACGAGAGATGAAGAATGTATTTTCAAGCTAATACTTACAGCAGCAATAACATTGAGTGTCGTGATATTATCCTGAAGAGTTCCATTCGAAGACTGTTCATCAAAGAACCAACTCCTCTGGGTGCGATACGCAACAGTGCCGTTGTTATCATGCCATGTTATGTTCACGTGTTTTCTCTTCTCGATGAAACGGTATGGACCTGGAAACAATTCAATAAAGTAGGTAAGTTTTAAAATGTCGAGAGGAAAGTTTTGAGTATGAATGTCGATGGCTGAGAGTAGGAGAGACCAAAGACACGATGGATGGACTGTGTGAAAAATGATTTGGCTACATAGAAAGAGGGTGACTACTGAGATGACAACTAATAGGCTGCAGGAATCCGCTTGATGCAAGAAGCACAGAACCGGTCGAAGTAGCAGTGCTTATGTCCAGCAGTGGAAGTTTTTCGGCTGAAATAATTATGATGATGATGATGATAATATTCACTTACCTAACTGTACTAAATCTGGTTTCTCATCTGGAAACCGCTCAGAATTGGTCCAGTTGTAGAAGTAGATGTCGAAGAACAGCGGCACTGTGGGAGCCACCCAGTTGTGGAAGGACCGGGAGGTTGGAGTCAGCGCCAGTTGCTGGAAAAAATAGAAGGAGGTTGGGTACATTGTGAGAATTATAAGGGAGAAGCATCAATTAATTTGCCTAACGTAGCCTGTTCCCAGCTATGTAGAACGCCAGTATTTTACATGGAGCTACTGCCTATCTGATCTCCATAACCCAGTTACTGGGTCCATGCCCCCTTGGCAAGACTGGTTGTCAGACTTTTAGGCTTCTGCTTAACCGTAACGACCGTAAGGGTTATTGATAGCAAGTAAGGCCAGACGGCTTCGTTGGTGTAGTGGTAGCAAGCGCGACTGCTGAGCGTGAGGTTCTGGGTTCGATACCTAGTTTAGGCAAATTACCATTGGGTTTTTTCGTCAGGAATTTCTCAGTAGCAGCCTGGGAGTTAAAAGCAACAGGCGAAATGTGGGTGTAAGTACTGTAGTACAAGATTAACTAAAAACTAGGAGGAATATAAAAGCATAGGATTATTAAAAGGCTTTATAGCATTACAAAGCGCCTACAAAGGGCAATAGGCCTACCTAATGACTTCCGGCTCACTTTGAGCAGTGAGTTTCGCTACTACTCTCGCTGACCGGCTCAAGTTTGAATCATCATCCTCATTATTTCAGCCGAAAGACGTCCACTGCTGGACATAGGCCTCCCACAAGCACCTCCACTTCGACCGGTTCTGTGCTTCTCGCATCCAACGGGTTCCTGCGACCTTCACAAGGTCGTCGATCCACCATTCAAACTTGGGCATGAGCAATTCTCCTATAGCTGAATCCCCTTGTAACGAAAATTACTAAATACCGCTTAGTGACAGGTTCAGCGTCTCTTATAATAAATCTCGTTAAAATTAAGTGAAAATATTGACAATCTGAAAAAACAGGATTCTTAGAAAAGCAAATCTGTTCCTACACTGTCACTCATCAGCAGACCATTAACTCCACAAACCCTAACTCTACAAGCCCTAACTTCACAGACTCTACATCTTAGTCAAAATATGTGGCTTGGCCTTTTCGCTACCGTCACATGGGCGTAAGGTGAAAAATTCACTGTTCATTATTTTTCTGTTATACAATAGTTCTTGTAGTAACGAAATAGCCAAGCCTCATAGTTTGACTAAGGTGTAGAGTTTGTGAAGTTAGGGCTTGTAGAGTTAATTTGAAAAGTACTAATTTCTTCACAGAAATTCATCACGGTAAAGTCAGCAAGTCATTCAGTCTGGCAGAGGCCTACCTATATGTCCAGTGGACTGCGATAGGCTGAGTTGATTGTTTGTTTATTGAAAGTCAACTCCTCATCATTATTCTCTAGCCCTTCACCCAATCGAATTAGAATTCTTCTTCCATACTTCTCTATTAGTCGTCATCTCGATAGTACCCCCCTTTCTAGATGTCATCTTTCACACAGTCCATCTATGGTTTTTTTAGACTTTCCTGCTCTTATAGCCATCCACATTCATACTCAAAGTCGTATTTTAGATTCAAAAAAGTCAATTTAGTGCATTATCTATTGCCAGATTTTTTCCACAAAAGAAACGGATTTTGCGTCTCGCCAAACATATTCCGATTATGTCATAATAAACGAACAATCAACTTTCTGCATCCCATCATCTCAATCATTTGACATCAGGTCATCGCAATAATGTTGCCAATTAAAAAGCTTATCCTCGATTGATAAATTGTCATTCAAGGAGAGCCGACAGATGTCGCTTATTGATTGATTCGAACTTCTAGTACCTATTAAGAACTATGTTATTTGATATTGGTCAATTGACGGGTCAAAGTCTCAGACTGGTTCTCATTGTCGTTACCTAGGAATAAACAGTCATTAACTTTTAAATTGACACATGTCACACAATTGAAAAATGTTGTCAATCCGTCATATTATTGACCGGCAGCGTTCCAATAAGTATTTGCTGATCAATTAAAATTAATGATCGATTAATATTAAGTATCGTCTCTGAGTTAGGTAGTTAGATTATCGGAACAAATCAATTAAGTTTGAATGTAATTAACCATGTCTAGAGTTTGACGTCAGTAACTTTTGGAACTGACGTGTTGCCATATGTCGATGAGTATACATACCTACCTACTTGGACCAGATAGTGTCTTTCAAGAATAGACAAGACAAGGAAGTCGAAAGACGAGTCCAAAATGCTTGGTACTGAGAACATAATTAATCTTCCTGTAACACTTAAAATTTATAATACATAGGAAGTTCATCGACATGTGCATCCTGCCCATCGTAAACTACGGTGCACAAAGTTGGTCACTTACTGAACAACAGAAGTCCAAACTCAAGATTTGCCAACGGGCATTGGAGCGCAGCATAATAGGTTTCAAGCGCACAGACTGAGTTAGAAACACCACGCTGCGCTCCATAACTCAAGTAGCGGATGTTGGAAAAAAAAAACAGCCAGGCTGAAGTGGGAGTAGGCCAGACACGTCGCACGAATGCACCCGGAGAGATGGGCAAAGAACGTAACTCACTGGACGCCTGATGGAGGACATCGCCGTCCAGGTAGACCACGGCGAATTTGGTGTGACGATCTAACGAGGTTTGCAGGGCCAACATGGCCAGCTATCGCTTAAGACTAAATAAATAAAAATAAAATAAGACATAGGTTTGGAAGGAAAAAGGGGAGACCTTTGCCCAGTGGTGGGACACAATAAAGGCTAACGAAATAAAAAATAGAGGCACCCCGGGAGTGTTGACAGAAGTGAAAATTTGAACAATTACGTGTGTATTTTTTGAATCGTCATATAAACAAAACACAAACAGGATACTGAAATTATCACTCACTGACATATCGGAAATACATTAAAACCGAGTACATCCCGAGGACAGCCGAACACATCCGAAGCGGCGTCGGTTACGGTAACAGTGGCGCGAATGCAATGGTTTTTCCCATCTCAAAAAATACCCAACGCGCCTAAAGAAGTTTTACTTCAAAAAACTTTTGGAACAACTGCGATTTATATAAAAAAATTGTCTGTAGGAACTAAAGTTGCTAATTACTGACAAATTTATGATCGACTCTTGACTAATTTATGAGACAAGAACTCTGCGTTGTTCGTTTTTAAGACATTGAATACAGTTTTTATACCTGTTTTATAGTTTATTTGCTGTATTGACTGTATAGGGGTGTAAAAGCCATACCTACCTACAAATTGTCAATTTTGCCTCCAAAAAGATTTGTAGCAATGATTTCCATCCATCTGTCAGTAAAAGCATCATAAAAATAAGGCTTCCGAAACGAATACATTATCTATTCAAAATAACTTCGCAACATTATTACCTATGTAAGTAGCGTAATCCTATATACCTACCTACATAATAATATGTACAAAATCATATATGTATTAATAAACCCCAAAACATTAGCTAATTAATTCTTGCAAATGCAAAAATGAAAATCAAATCGAAATGGCACGTAAACTGTTCTCTCTCATTAAACCTTCTACACGTTTCTAGGCAACCAGTTAAACCCTATCACATTGGACTTCAAACGCAGATAGGGGCCTGACGGACAAAGCTAACAATTCCATTGATATGAACGTCGAAGTTTCAATAACAAGCGTTGCGCAACCCTTTGAGACTCAATCGTTATTTGAACCTACGAGTATAATACTGTTGAGGAGTTTTTTCTCTTTTTTGTCATCTGTATTCTACTAAATCTAATTTTACCAAAATAGATAGTACTTAAATTACTTTGCATACACTAAACAGTGAAAATATGACACTTTTACAACTGGTAGGTAAACCTATATTTTATGCAAATAAAAGATTATTATTCTTATCTAAGTACTCAATATTACATACTAAGTATAATGTTCCCACTGCTGGGACACAGGGCTCCTCTCTGTGAGAGGGAGTGGGCCGTATTCCACCACGCGGGCCCAGTGCGGGTTGGTCGATGTCGCGTCTTCAAATTTTTTATTCTATGACATGCCGATTTCCTCAAGAATCCTCCTCTGAATCTTTTCACTCAGTAGGTACCTACACCTTCGATATGATATGATTAGGTAATGCAATTTCTACGATGCAATTTGACACTAACATATTCAGAAAACTAAAACTGTTTGTTTGATAATCTCACGAAACATCTACAAAAGAAATACCTAATTATCATAATTTAATTTAATTACGTACCTACTTAACGATCGTTAACGAGTTCACAAAGAATTCGCCCTGACATTGACCCGAAGGCTACAGAATCTGCAGATTACTTCAATACGGCTTCGTTAAAGAAGTGCGGTTCATTTAATCTCATTACTTATCAGATATTGGGCGCACGCAACTAATTATTATTGTTTTTATTTCAATGTCACTCTGGCGCCCTTTAGTAGTATTTGAGGGATTAATATTAACCTGCCAATATTCTCTACTGAAGACGTTGAAAGTACCTAAGTACCTAATTAAAGAAAAAAATAAAGAAATTAATTATGTTTATTTGCGGTAAACATGACGCAAAGAAAGAACACAAAAATAACAAGTTGGGGCAAATTTGCGTCACATCAACGCAAAACGGCCATCGCTCAGCATAATGCTACGAACCTACCTATGCGATACAGAGCCCAGAGTATTTTTTCTTGGTGGGTAAAATCAAACTTCTTGAAGACTACTTCAAATAAATAATAATATCCACGTATTGTATGTACTTACATTCAACCACAAAAGATACCTACTCTATTTTTTTTAACTTAATAATTGAGCAAAATATTTATTTACTTAAAATCGGAACAGAAATAAAAAAAAAATATTTACTCATGGTGTATGAAAAGGTAACGGCCTCAACTTGCGAATTTTAGGTCGTGGGTTCGTATCCAGGCAGGCTGTCTGACTGTGAACCCATACCAGTGCTTTGATGCAGTCTGTAGTACTACAGACTAGGGATTAGCGAAGACTTACGTGTACACGTGATTTGTTAAACCTATTCCACTTGACGAGACAAGAGTGGATGATTATTCATGAGAACCAATCGATCGTCGGAATCAGTCTAAAGTTCTTACAATGTCTGATTTCTTAGGGTCTGAAATCAACCCATTTTAAGTTAAATTATTTCTACGTAACGTTTCTGAGCTTACGTGTTGTAGGTCGTAGGTTCGAACTACGAACCCAAGTAGGCACTTTACTTTGTGTAAATTATTTCATCATCACTGCTCTCAAAACGGTGAAGGAAAACATCGTGAGGAAACCGGCATGTCCTAGAACCAGAATTTCGAAGACATGTGACATTCACCAACCCGCACTGGGCCCGCGTGGTGGATTACAGCCCACTTGCTCTCACAGAGAGGATGCCTGTGTCCCAGCAGTGGGAACTTTATAAGCTGGCTGAAGGCTTATGAGAATGTTATAAAATAATCGAAAATGGCTCCAGTTGGTATCAGTTGCGCTCACGAGTCATAACGCTACGTCGTCCTCAGGAGGCCCTCCTTAAGGAGAGCCTTTCAAAAACAAAACCAAGAAGTTGATTAAAATTAAAAGGTCAAGCTCTAAATTCTTCTCACTGTCTTATGCCTTGGTCGGAAAGCTAGCTACAATAGTTAATTTTAAGATCTACTTACAGAAGCTAATGCAGAATCAAATATACTGGTCCAGGCGAGCGCTGCAGACAGCGCTGCCAGCGCCAACAGCGCTCCGCTGCCCGCGCCCACCCACAGCCAGCGCGGGGTGCGCCCGCGCATCTTTACTGGTAACGGAGACACGCTGGAACAAGAGAAATTATTATTATTATTACTTTGTTTAAAATTTATCATCATCATCATCAGTTGCACGCCAATGACCTCGTCAGCCGATCTCAGGGATGCTACACACATGTTCAGGTCGGCACATTCGATTCGGAAGCAGTTCTTGAACAACATAGCCGACCCGCACCCTATCAATCACAATCTGATTCATTTTGAAGGATATTGCTAATCCATTGCTTCATATGTTGGAAAAATTCGTCTGCTCAACAACGTAAATAACGCAATGAATGTTGTTGAACTGTCAAAATGAAAGCCATTGCTACTGTTAGTGTGTTTCGGTTGTTACAGAAACGTGGACTTGCCGGCAAGACAAAGATCATGATAATAAAAATATAGGTAAGTACCTACTGACGCCAGCACATCAAGCTACCCGAAACTGTCAAATTTTCCCAATCAACCTTGAACCTAATGCTATAGCGATAAAGTTGTAAATCTATTAAATAAATTTGACAGATTGTCGTAGCTTCATGTGCTGGCGTCTGTACTTAAGGAGTTATTTGTTTATCGTAAGTAGGTACTTACAATAAATAATACAACAATATTATTTATTGCATTAATAAATAAGAAATTGTCCTGATTGCAACAAAACGTCATAGTTATCGGAGAGACAAAGCATCGCGTGATTCTTGGCTCAATAAAGTTATATAGAAAGGTCAGGATGTTAGTTGAATTGAACGGTGCCAGAAAGTGTAATTTTTGAATAGTCTTTGACGTTGATTGTCACTGAGATGAGATTGCGACTAGAACTTGAACATTTTTAATTACGGGAATTAGCCTTTTGATCGCATCAGATCAGAATATAGAGAATATTTAATTTCCATTATACATACTTTTCGATATACAAAAGAACATCCAAGCGCCACATTGTAACACAAAACACTGCACGTTCATTTACTGCTAACTTAACAAATAATCAATAAAATAAAATAAAACAGTTTTATCACACCACTATTAACTTATACAACACTTGAAAATGTCCGTCTTTACATACAAACTAATCTCAAAAACATATAAGTAAACAGTTTTTAAACTCTCGGTCACTAGCTAGTTTGCATGTTTCGAAGCATAATTGAATTAGTTCTAGTCATTAATTAAATAAATAAAATGAGGCTATGAACCCGTTGACAGTTTCTCATATACTGATATATTTTTACGAGTTATTGTTGATAAACCTATACTCTGTAATCACTAAAATAATCGATAAAATAATCATTTATAAACTAATTTGTTTGTTGTTAAAATCATTAAGGTTAATTGGACGCAGTTTAGCTGAAAGGACTCAACCCACACTATGGTCAAAAATGAGTTATATATGCCAAAGAGGTCCTAAATAATTATTATAATTATAATTTAATAATAATTTTTGTATATTTTGCCCTTACATGATTATATTTCAAAATATTCCAAATACAACATCATTACAGCAATACACACCTACAAAAAAAAAGTAAAAACCTCGATAAGTCAAAAAAGACGTATTGTGGGTTGAGTCCTTACTGCTAAACTACGTCCAATTGTTATTCGATTATAAGCCGACCTGCCTGAGGTAGCTGCGCGGCGCGGGAGGGGTGATAGTTGTCACAAGTTGACGAATCACTGAGCTCTCGCATCACGTCACCACACCCCTTCCGCACCGCGCTGCTACCTCAGGCAACGTCTCAGTTAAGCCTGTGGATTATAATAGAAACCCAAACCCTAGTAGCTCTGTGGTTAGACGGACGATTAGTCAAACTAGCAAATATTTTAATAACTCATTAATCTTTACTTTAAGGACGCTATCACATTTTTCCACGAATAACAGTGCTTTTCAGGTACCATTTTAATGAACTTGGAGTCGCAACTGCAAGGATATCTTGGTTTCAAATTAAAGATAATATATTCATCTCCAGAATGGCTTCATAACAATTAAATAGCCCTATACAAAATTTTCACACAAATACGTTTTTACCATCACAGTAATCGCAAAAAATTTAATAAAAAGGTGTTTGAATAAGTACCTATACAGCTAAATCCACTGCATATTTTAATTTAAAAATAAGAAGATATTGTTGCTTATATAGTCCTCTATACAACAAGCTAAATATTTTGTAGATAAATAAATAACTTTTTCATTTATGAGACAAATAAGAAACGCTCTCCTCCATACATTTTCTACCCGCGGACACTTGCGGTTCGTCATTCCGCGCTCAGAGGCGCTCGTGGAAGCACGTCTGTGTCGCTTTCTCGCAAAAAATAATAACGTAAAAAAGTGAGTTCCGAGTTGTGTACTGAGGTCGGACGAAGTTGATACTTTTTCGGACCGAAATATTAAGAACGATTATTGGTATTTTTTTCAGAAACAAATACTTAGTTGTAATTTTTACAAGCTTTTATTTAACTTGCAATGTATGTATGTACGAGTATGTATGTATGTAACTATGTTTGTTCGGGTGGACTCTTGCAACTAAATTTTGAACCAGATATCTTCAACCGATTGAGCTGAAATTTTGTATGCACGTTTAGTTTGGATGACAATGCATGGTTAGCTGTGTGACGTTATTCTAAATCCAAAATGGCGGAACGCCCAAGATGGCGGACTACTTATTTTTAAGGCACTCCTACAATATGGATATCAAATGAAAGGGATTGCTGAGAATAACTCGAAAAATAAAATGACGTCACTCTAAATCCAATATGGCGGACTTCTAAAGATGGTGGACTAGTTATTTTTAATGCACTCCTACAATATGGGTATCAAATGAAAGGGATTGCTGAGAATAACTCGAAAAATAAAGTGACGTCACTATAAATCTAATATGGCGGTCATCTAAAGATGGTGGACTAGTTATTTTTAATGCACTGCAACAATATGGGTATCAAATTAAATTACTTGCTGAGGATGACTTGAAAAATAAAGTGACGGCATTCTAAATCCAATATGGCGGAACACCAAAAATGGCGGACTAGTTATTTTTAATGCACTTCTACAATATGGGTATCAAATGAAAGGGCTTGCTGAGAATAACTCAAAAAACAATGTGACGTTACTCTAAATGCAATATGGCGGACTTCTAAAGATAGCGGACTAAGCTTTTTATGCTTTCCTACAACATGGGTATCAAATGAAAGGTCTTGCTCAGAATACGTATGCGAGTTAAACTCCACAAAAAAACCTGTCCAGCAATAACTAAAAAGTAAAAAACAAATTAAAAGTATTTTTTTTTTTAAAACAAGCTTTTAGTTAAATGCGCTAAAAAGAATAAAATAAAATTGTCCTTTAAAACTTTTACTATCAACTTATAACGTCATTAAGTACACAAGTTATATATGATATAAAAGCTTGTTGCGAGATTTACCTGTGTAGATAAACAAGTAAATAACATGATCTGATTGATTTTCATTTTTTTTAATTTTCAAACTAAGTAAATACGAGTACTTATATCTGAAAAAAACTTTTTTACTTTTAATTTATTTATTTAGTGGATGTAGATGACGGATAAAGATTGTACCTATAAATATTTATTTTATTATTTTATAATCAAATTAAAATGATGGAAATGTTTTTTTTTGACATTCGATATTAATAGTCGATTTTGGGGTTTTTCGGGGTGATGATTACGAATATAACATCCATTTTTTATTCAAGGTGGCGGATTTTTGTTTGTGACAAATCGACTTACGGCCAATTTCTTCATAATACCAGTATAATATCCAGTTGTCATGCTACGTCACAGTTTTACTCTTCAATTCAGTAATTTTTTTAGTGTATTATAATGTTGCTATATTGAAGAATACAATTGTGACGTAGCATGACAACTGAATAGACTGGTATTACGTTTAGTCGGTTAACAAAGTCGCGTGGTTTTTTTGTTTACCTTTATTTAGCTACCTAAACCTATGGAGTATAGTAGTAGTACAATGAAATATTTTCTATGTGAAAAGACAGCTGTGCTGCTGGGGAGTTTTTTGCGCCACTTCTTCCCAGCGAAAGCACTAAGAAGTGAAGGGCGGGCGTTTTGGGGACTGTCTTTTGTAATTTTGACATTCGAAAAGTGCTGATTCTCAGCCTAATTTGAATAAATTACTTTTGATTTACTTTTTTTAAATTTTTAAGTAAATAAAATACTGTTTTCATAAGGGAATGATTATTATTAAATATCACAACGAAACTCTACGATAAACTCCCAGGCTAGTATTTGATTATGTAATACTCCAACAATTGACATCAAAAATAATATTTAAAAGTACTTAGGTACATCTTTTCAAACTAACAGCAGATGAGCAGACTGTGGTATAAATGTGGATGTTCCTTGTAATACTAAAATGTTAAGGTCGTTTTGGGTACCTAGTAATGAACATATTGACTGATGAACTTCAACAATACTAAAAACATGATTATCACGCAGATAGTAAGTACTAATAACACTTACCAAATTCGATTGCGAACTTACAAGTAACTTTACTCAATAAATACCAGCAAAATTAAAAAAAAAAATCTTCAAGTACCAAGATTAGTTAAGTTACGTATAAAAATCGAGCGAACAATGGTTTCAATGTGTGCGTGCGCGTAATGTTGCTGTGTTGCGATTCAGATACCTAAACTTGAGCGAGTTCAAAATGTGATCGACACCAATAAACTGTTATCTAATAAACGATTTGTAAAAGAATTTATATGTATTATTCTTTTTTAGTGATCGTTGCTTGACGATACAAGTAGGTAATAGACAGTCGATATATGATTTAAAACAATAAATTGACATAGGGAAGCCTTTTTTGATGCGATTTAAAGTATTGCAAGTGGCAGTTGTGAACTGAAAACAGAGGCGTAACTAGGGTATCTAAAATAAATATCTTCCTAACATTAGTGCAAGATACAATTTTTTTTTAATCGAAAGTGAGAAATTTACATTCTTACGATTAAAAGTTGATTTTATGTTTAAAAGATATAGATCGATTAAAAGTTTGAGTTCAATAGTTCAAACATTTTTAAAATTGAAAAAAGAAAATCAACTTTTAATCGGAAGAATGTTTTCTCACTTTCGGTAAAAAAAATTGTATCTTGCTCTAATGTTAGGAAGATTTTTTTGTATACATGAAAGGGTATTTCATGATAGTCCCATCGCAAAAAAAAACATAAAAATAGCTTGTCGAAAAAAGCTATAACTTTTTAAAGATGTCCCCGAAGAATTTCCCCAAAAATTAAAAAAAAAATATTCTTATCTCCTAAACTATCAAAAATCGCGGAAGATACATGGGGTATTTTCGGATACCCTTATTTATGAGGAATCTAACTTTTTTTTATTGACGTCACTATTTGGACCTACCTGTATACATAAACATACCGGATTTTTTTTCGAAATAAGGGTGAAAACCACCTCAAAATCCAATGAATAGTTTATAAGAACTGAGCGATCACACAGCAGACACAAAAAGTGACTATGTTTTATATTGTTTATTACTCAGATATTCCATACCCTACTAAACGATACCTACTGCTAGTTTCATAGATATTTCTCTATTGTCTCTGACTACTAGCGGGGGTTACAGCTGTCCATGTCAGATATTTATATCACAATATTATTCTGTCATTCTCAGAACTAGAGAGAAAATTGCAACCAATTTCTATCGTGAATTTAATTGAGGGGCTCGTGGCTGGCGTGGTGGAGCCACACGGGTATATCGATCAGGTTAAGCTACGCTTACCGCGGTTGTACCGTGGATGCGTGACCATCTTTACATATCGAGAACCCTCCGTCCCTCGGAAAGCACGTTAAGCCGTTGGTCGGGGCTGTCATTCGTGGATCCAATCATTTCCCCATTTATGATTTCAAAAATAGGACATTTTTAAAGTGTTATAGAAAAAAAATATTATTTTAGTTTTTAATCAATAAGTAACGACGTCTTTCTGGAACACAGTAAAACGAACTGCAAAGAGAATTGCACGATAGTTAACAAGTAAAAATCCGATGATAAAATACTATCAATTTCTAGGAAATATTGATGTCGTAAGCAATCAATTTTATTCCAGCGATAATATTTTTTTATTATTGTATTATCATGTCATACAAACTATATCAAGCTAAGATTACATGTCCCTTCAAAGACTGTTCCGATTAAAATAATCAACGAAAACTTGAGATATCCAATCGTACGATAACTTGCAGCTGCAGAAACGGTTTATTTATTTAGGAACATCAAACAGTAGTGTAATAATAAGTAAACATATGTTAGAACTTAATAATACAGTTAACAAATACACTACTCACAACGTTATCCACATATTGCTATTCCATCAATTCGAACTACTCTCTACCTGTGTCTGTTTCCGAGCGCATACAACCCGAATCTCTTCAAAGTGAGAGTGAACAGGCTTCTTCTGGGTAAGCTCACTCCATCGTCGACTTCGTCTCTGTCACTTCTGACCTAGACTAGAGTCAAGAGCAAACCCATTTCAAATAAAAAAAAATAAAGATTACTAAACAGATCTACTAGTTGTTAGAAAGAACGATATGAAAATAAACAGAATAAAAGTAAACATTACTTAATTATTAGGGTTCTGATCACTTCAAATAGTAACAATTTCTTTTCTAAATATATAACCTTGCTGAGAAACCTTATATCAGTTAAGCCAAACTGTTGCTACGAAAAGATTGTATGTTGAATCAAAGAATACGTTACGAAGATTGAAAGACTTTTTCCAGTGCTACGCAGACTGACTGACTGTACGCTACGAAATTACAACGAAAAGATTACATTGTTTTGTCTGTTGCTACGTAGACTCCGACATACGCTACGCAGTTATAATGAAAACATTGCAACATTATTTTTCCGGTGCTACGCAGAATCAGACACGCTACGTAGTGGCTACGAAAACGACACCTTCGCTACGAAAAGTCAGCCAATTTCACTCAATGAACGCTCGTTGCTATCCAAAGAGTACGCTACGTAGTGGCTACGAAAAAGATTATTTAATTTTTGATTAAATGATTTTTAACCAACGTAATTTTTCCTACATTATATCAATATATCATTATATAATTATATCACTATTGAATTAGTAAATTCCTGTAATGATAGTGATGTTGAGTTAATAAATTAATAAATAATAAACTCAAACTCAAAGCATTTATTCCAAATAAACCAATTACAGGTGCTTTTGAATTGTCAAGGGGTCGGTCAGTTAGAAAGATGAAGCTAGTTGCCCATTCCAAAGCGTAGTGGCCTATGGAGAAAAACGGGCAAGAAACTCCACGGACACTCATGGTTTCAAAATATTAGTTACATCATTCATGTTAAAATTATGCATGTGAGAACTATGCAGAATGTTAACAGCGTCCGTACTGAAAAGATAAAAAAAAACAATTCAAATATTAAATTAAAATATGTCGCGGCAGCAAAGACATGACCAGTCCCTACCGACGGCGCCCGTTCACGAACATGATATTTAATTATTTATTAAAACTTTATGCACAAGTAAAAACTACAAAGGCGGACTAAATGCCTTGGGCATTCAGTAGCAACTGGATTTGTGCCCGGTTGGTGGCAACGGGACCGGCCCCTATTAAATGGGACTTAAACATAACTGGCGAAATGTGGGTAGGGTACATATTATGAGTACACCTCTGCGTAACCCTTTCGGGAAACAAAGCGTGATAAATATGTTTTTTGCTTATAACATAACTGACATAAGCAAAAAAAAATTTAAATTCTAAAAGCTTCTGCCCGCGACTGCGTCCTCATGAAATTCACCCCCCCCCCCATTCACTCATATATTCATAGAGGTGGAATTTCGAAAAACCATTTCTGTGTAGATACCTATTCTTCACAAAGAAAACACCCTCCAAATTTCATGTCTCTAAGACCAGCACTTTAGGCTGTGTGTTGATATATCAGTCAGTCAGGACTTTGAATTCCATATTATATAGATAGATTCCGAGCAGTGGTGGCTCAGTGGTAACAGTCCGGCTTACGAGATGTAGGTGGTAGGTTCGAACCGAGGCAGGCGCTTTACTTTGTGTAAATAATTTCACTACCACTGCTCTCAAAACGGTGAAGGGAAACATCGTGAAGAAATCGGCATGTCCTAGAACCGAAAAATCGAAGACATGTGACCTTTACCAACTCGCACTGGGTCCGCGTGGTAGATTGATTACAGCCCAGTCCCTCTCGAAGAGAGGAGGAGGAGGCCGGTGTCCCAGCATGGGAACATTATAGGCTGATTATGCTTATGCAACTAAATCTTTCCTTATCTCTGATATTCCAAGTCCCAGGAACCCTGACATAGTAAACCTAGATGTGTTACATAAGGACTCACTGACCGCAACCGATCGATAACAATATCGTATAACGCTTCTAGTTGACGTATGTTTGGGACAGCTTTAGTTTATGCAGGTCTGCGTTTGATTGGGTTTATTGTTTGTGTTTGTCATCCCTGTAATCGGGGATAGGTAGGCAGAGATGTTCAACCTTGGTATATTCTGCTAGGTATATTCTCCGGCGATGTGATTGGAAACAAAGGGAAGGGACGCCCCCGAAGAGCATCATCATCATCATTTCAGCCGAAAGACGTCCACTGCCGGACATAGGTCTCCCCCAATCATCGCCACTTCGACCGCTTCCGCATCCAGCGGATTCCTGCGCCCTTCACAAGGTTATCGATGGACATATTACCTTATTGGTGATGTTCATAAGAAAGGTCGTATGAACGTAAATGAAGCAAAAGGAATGTGTAAGGATCGTAGCAGGTGGCGTTCTGTAGATTCTGCATGCAGAGGGGGCAGGCAGAAACAGAACGCCATCTGCATGTATGTGCTTGAGATGGATACATTCGTCAAGGAGGAAAAACTGTAATAATCTTTCTGCAGGGTGTAGATCTTTTTATGAGGACCAAAAAGCATTTTTGTGTCACCAATTAGGTACAATGATGACCATTTAGTCCCTTCTGTATACTTTGTCTCACACAATATGTTTGTGCTTATGCAGTTGGACACTATTTTATTGTAAGGTTTTTGTTTGGTCTGGAAAATGTTGTTGGGTGTAGTTATTGTTTTTAGGGTTCCGTGCCCAAAGGGTGCCAACGGGACCCTAATACTAAGCCCCGCTGTCCGTCCGTCTGTCAGCGGGCTGTATTTCATGAACCGAATAGGTAGACTGTTGAAATTTTCAGTGTGTGTATTTCTATTGCCCATAAAACCACAAATAATAAAAATAAAATAAGGTTGATATTAAAGGAACGTGTTTTTTTCGGCGTTTTTTGTCTTCAACGTTGCTTGCTTATTGTTTAGTTTAGAAAATCAGGGTTTTATCTTACATCTGTGTTTAACATTGCCCTCTCAGCTGCAGACATACAGACGACCTTGAAAACAAGGTCAAGTAACCTTTGAGTAGGTACCTTACAACCTTTATCTAATGATTTATGAAGAGTTGAGTGATTTGACAAATTACAAATTACGCGCGATAACCGTGAAGTCTCTTATGCCTGAACGAGATTACAAAATCCACTTATTTTAAATTAGAAAGTAACTATAATTTTTGTCTGTCTATTTGCATTTTCACGCTATAGGGGGACTTTCACCAAACTTTTATACCTAGAAATAAGTCTGATCCTGAGAATAAATTTTGAATTATTGAGTTTTCACCTACTAAAAGTCGGACGTCAATTTTATTCCACGGTTAAAAGATATGACTTAGGGCTGATTTTTCAATCGACAGATAATTTTTATTCGTAGAATACAATTGACGTCTGACAAATTTTGTATGGAAGAACTGTCAAAAATTTTAAATTATTTTTCGGATAAAATTATCTGGCCGTGGATAAATCAGCCCTTTGTTAAAATCAGCCCTTAACGGATTTAGAAGGGGACAAGGATAGAACATGACCTGAGTTAGGACATAGGAGACCTGCTTTTTGTCCTGTTAGTCAGTTTCTTGGGGATAATTTCCGACCACTGTGCAGGCGAAGCTGCGGGCAAGGCTAGGGCTAGTATTCTATACGTTTAACATAAAAAACATCACGCTTATATCACCCAAAGCAGAGAATGTATTTAAAATTTTGCGAAAGACTTGTTTAGAAGATAATACCTAAATTAAACTTCAAGTTTCCTCTCGAACAAGTTAAGAAAACCTATAATTATAGTACACAACCACGCACATGCCAGTCACATACACCACAGAGATACCAATACCACACAAGCATTATACATCCTACCATACCTGAAATCACCTCTCTAGTCTCCACTCTGGAATTCTTACCCCGAGCCCCAAGATACAAACTGTCTAGTTTGGGGCTCACTGGCAAATAATACATTGTAACCTAGTTGTAGGTAGTATTTTAAGCTGCTCATGTCGTCTCAACTTTCTGTTAACCAGTGAACCTGCTTACTGTATTACCTGGACAATAAAATATTTCTATTTATAATTTCAGAAACGTTTGAAAACTTTCCAGACATTACACCAAAGGTTATGTCCTAGGTTCTCCACCAATATCTAGCTATAAACTAACCCAGACACCAATCAAATAATGCATAAATATCATCGATTGGAAACCCCTAGGGACAGACTGGGCTAACAAATAACTCGAACCACGCGTCAGGCGGAGCGAGGCACATAAACTCATAAAGCTGGAGATTCACATGCCATGTAGTAGCAGACAAACATGATAATTTCAGCACCCTTATTCCGTAACATACGTACTTTCAATCGCAATTTTAATAATTTTGAAGGATATTGCTAATTAATCCATTGCTTCATATGTTTGAAAAATGTGACTGCTCAAAAGTAAATAAATAAATAACGCAATGAATGTTGTTGAACTGTCAAAATGAAAGCCATTGCTACTGTTAGTGTATTAAGCAATTACCCCGTGGGTAGCACATAATTAGAATGTGTGTACGAAAAGACTATGATGATTTTACACACACGAAGAAAATGCTATAAATAAGAACACTACATACTAGCAAATAAACATAATCAGCCTATAATGCTCCCACTGCTGGGACACTCCCTCTTACAGAGAGGACTCTGTAAGAGGAAGTGGCCTGTAATCTACCACGCGGGCCAAACTTTTTATTTTTTTGCCTGACCTTACATGGCATAGATTCTACACACACGCACACATAAACTACTCGTAAGTATACGTATAAGTTATAATTTTATCACAAGGCCAAAGAAGATTGATTAGGTCCTACATTCGCTAAGTCCCTTGGGAAATAAAATCCTCCACGATATATGGAATTATCACGACAGTTTTCTGTATGAATATTTTCATTCTAGGTGTAGCAGAAAAATGGGTTTAATAAAAGCATATTTTAGTTTATGTGTTGTCTTGTCTCTTAGAAGCGCAAGGGTAGATATTATTATATTGATTACTATTAATATTATTTATGGATATTTCATGAAATAGTCATGCAATAGGATTATTTGAACTTAGAGAGTTGTATTGACGATTTTAATTATTGTAATACTGTAAAGTTATATTTGCAACGCTTGCGAATCATATTTTAGTCAACATTCAACATAAACTGCCCTGTAAATTCGAAAAAACGTGAGAAAATTTGAATTTCGTGAGCTACCTAGGGAATCCCCCTTAACGTGCTTGAGTTAAGTTAAGATAAGGTTGCAAAGACTCGTGAGCTGTGCCACGAGTTAAAGCGAAAATGACAGACTGTTAGATTTTTATTGCGCGAGTAATTTGATAATTATGTGGATTTTTAATTGGGATTAGTCCACTCGTTCCGGGTACGTGGTGGTTGTTCGTTCAGGATGCGTAGAAGACTCTGACGCGGAACAAGCATTTTTTTTTTTTTGAAAAACGACCAATGCTCTGCCAGAGATTTATTTATACGTGATAGTTGGACAAACAGTTGGCAAACACCTGATAGAAAGTGGTACTACAGCCAGTGGTTACCTAACAAGCAGATGTTACACACCTAACAACTTAATCTAGTAAAAGTTGGATCGGAGGTCCTGTATACTCAACAGAGCGATCAAAATAAACTGTTGATTACAGCACAGAAAAAATATGAGCCCCAATCTCCCCAAAACTGTTCACTAAACTTATTTACAGAAGGCTATTTACAATTATTTATGTAACACAAAAGCTCGATTTAAGTGAACCACCCTTACGTTAACGTGATAAGAACTTGAGGAAAAGACCAACAAGAGTGTTGCAACGTGGTCCACCCGGAGTCTCTGACGTTATTAAAAGTTTAAACAATAAAAAAAGTCACTAAGGTTCAATTTGTCTTGAGTCCTTGGAAGCCACAGAGCACAGTCTCCTCGGCGGCCAATGTTAGAGGTGGCTTTGTCAAAGCCTGCAGAAAAGCTCCCAGCGGGTCACCAACTACCATGGCTCACCTGGAAACCTCTTAACTGACTAAGAAGCCAGTTGGTTCGCTGCAGGTACTTAGTCAGGAACCCCCACCTGACCAAGTTGTAGCTGCAGCGACCCTCCGACGAGCCATAGTGCGACTGTGGAGTCACATCACAAAACGATGCCTCACCTCTTGTTGCGCCCTCTGTGCAAAAAAACCTGCACTATAGAAGACCATTGCGAGGCCAACGCTAACGCCGTCGAAGTGGTCGAATTCTGATCGAAGTTTAAATAAAATTATTATAAAAACTTTTTTACCAAAAAATCAATGGACTTCCAAAAAACAAAACACTACAAAGTGAAAAATAACTTTAATCTCGGAAGTCGGTGTCGTTGGCTCCGCATTTTCATTTTTTGACACCGACTTCCGAAATTAAAGTTATCTTTCACTATGTAGTGTTTTTTTTTTAAAGTCGGTTGTTTTTTTTTTTTGTAAAAAAAAATATTTTTTACTTTATCAACACTACTTACTTGCTTTGTGAATATCAGTGACAGGAAGCTATTGAACACATCTGCGTACCCCTTTAGAGGGTACAGGCGTGATGTTATGTTGTGTGATTGCGTACACAATGCATACTTATGTGACAGCAGCAATCGCGGTTGATTTGCTGGCATGTATTGAAGAGTTTCGTTGTCTGTCTCCGAAACTCATCATCAGATCTTTACGAAATTTAAATGGGACCATTTTGGAATAAACCTCTTTCGAACAAAAAAAAATATTTTGCAAAACCGTCTAAGTAGGTATATATGACGGAGTTATGCCCGAACATACATTAAAAAAAAATATAATCGTTACGACGAAGAAGAAGTGTCACCGTTTACACGCACTACGATACAAATTATGCATGGAAAATTACGGCTGCAAGAAGCAGTGGTGGCCCAGTGGTAACGACCACGACTTACGAGTTATAAGTCGTGGGTTCGAACCGAAGCAATCGCTTTATTTTGCGTAATTTCTTTCATCACCACTGCTCTTAAAACGGTGAAGGAAAACATCGTGAGGAAACCGGCAAGTCCTAGAACCAAACATTCGAAGACATGTGACATCCATCAAACCGCACTGGGCCCGCTTGGTGGATTAAAGCGCGATCCCTCAACAGAGAGGAGGCCTGTGTCCCAGCAGTGGGAACATTATAGGCTGACTATGCTAAATGACGGCTTTAAAGGCGGTCCGTGTCGAAATTTGTGTATTCAACGCACTTTTGGTGCCACGAATTTTACCTTTCCGTGTTGGCAATTCCGTGCTCTGTGATGGAAGCCTTTGAATTTGACATCTTTAAATAAGAAATCACGTTCCAAACTGAGGGGTAAGAAAACCCCAATTTTTATTCTTAGACGTTTTATAAAAGTACAACTGAATGTTTTCATTTCTTTTGTGGCCACAAAACTTAGTAGAAATTGGGAAACATTACACATTTTGATTTAATGTAAGAAATAACATTTTCGTTTTCAAGATGGTACTGTCTTATTAATAGAATGTTGATTATTTCATAGTAGATAAGTTCACCGAGGGGAGAAAGTGAACGATTACTAACGTGGGAGTAGTTTGAGGCCCTCGGCTGGGCCTCGGGCCTTAATATACACAAGTTGGGAATCGCACTTTCTTCCGAGTTATATATACCTACATAGTGCTTTATACTATACCTACACTTACAAGGAAAATAGAAGACATTTTATTAAAATTGTTAGGTACAGTTATTATTACTCCAATTTTATTGTATGCCAAGAAACTTAAATCTTGTGAGGCTTAATTCATGCTAGTTTCAGCAACCTTTTCCTTCTGCTTCTCACATGTTTTATTTATAAAAAAATATCGTTTTCTATCTTCAGATTTTCTTCTTTTATTATCTACCAACTGGACCCGCGTGGGGGATCACCCACAGCCCTCTTCCTCTTGAAGAGTGGAGGCTTGTGTCCCAGCCGCAGGACTTTAATATAGGCTGATAGATGTGATATGCAAAAAGTAGATATAAGATAACTCAGTAACATTATCACTGAACATAACACTGATTTCCGACATCATTGATTAGCCACAGTCATAACAAATACAAAATCACGTGAGGAGATGTTATTTCTGTCAAGTTTCTATCACGTAGCAGATATCGTCCTCGTAGAGCAGAAAGTCACTTACTCGAAATGGCGCATTCATTTAGTTTTCCGGATGACAGCGATGTGGACGAGTACTTCGACATCTAAGTGTCCTTTATTTTTGTATTTATTTGTATAATAAGTTAGTTAGTCATTTAATTTAGTATCTAGTGTAAATAATTAGTTATATTTTCTTTAAATTTAGTTATCCATATTTTGTATAACATCCCTGTAAATAAAATATAACTTTTTCACCTCTTTTATTAGCTAGCTCGGGAACTATCCTTACCTGTAAAAACATACAGTATTAAAATTAGTAAATTATTAACATAGTCTTAGAAATAATTTACAAAAGCATTAAGTATAATGTTAGATAGGTACCCTTACTAGGATAAACCTTTATCACAGACTGCATGAGTTCATGCTTACTTTATTTTCCTACCAACTGCGCCCCACAGTTCACCCGCATAAGTTTTGATCCCGCGGGAATATCGGAAAAGTAGCCTATATGTTAATCCAGGGTGTCAGCTAACTCCATACAAAATTTTATCAAAATTGGTCCAGCCGTTTGAGCGTGAAGGAGTAACAAACATATAAACACACACACAAACTTTCGCCTTTATAATATTAGCGTGATAAGCATATCTATGGAAATATTTATAAAAAACGGCGCTGATCAATTTGCCAGGACTTTTAATAAAATTTATCTCCTGTCCTTTTCTTAATGAAATAGAAAGAAAAAAGATGCACTGAACTTAAATTTAGTTTAGTTTATGAACGACAAAAGCAGCACCAATACGCACCTAAAACACCTACTCACAACAAGTACTCTGCCACGCGCCTGCGTCCGCGCATCTAACTGCGATTGACAATGACCTTGACACCAGACATGTGTAGCACTGATTCATTAAGAAATGACTGACGGATCGTCACATTCGTCACTCATTACTACTTTGTAGTAAACATATACTCTTGCGCATGGAGAGTTTTGAGACGCATTTGTTTACGGTTTATGTGACAAGACATATATTATGTCACGACTTTTATCGTAGGAATTTCCAGTATAAGCTGACCTCGTGTTGTATAGGTTTCCCGTATCATGAGAGGTCAGCTTATGGATTTTATACCTTGATGTCATCGAGCGTAGGTACCTACTTCCATAGTGCAGTATATCAACTACTAAGTTGGTACTAGGTTCCTCGGCCTTACATACAGGGTTATTGGAAAAACACCAACAACCTCTTAAGAGGTCATTGTACTCATCATTATGAACAACTTTTACAATGGGAGCAAACCTGAAATCGCGAAAAAAAAATCAGGTGTTCCCTACATTTATTTATTTTATTATTTATGTACACACAGTAAAATACATAGAGATATAACATAATTAAGATTTGAGTACAAAGGTACTGCTTATTTCTTAAGAAATTTCTTCCAGCACACCTGCGAAAGGAGAAGTAAAAAAGAAATGTAGACAATAGTGTAGATTTAAGTTCAGGAAACAGCTGTATATTTGACGGGACTTGGACTTCATATCGTACTAAAATACATACATTTTTTATACGTTTAATGACTTCATTAACAGTGTTGTTTTTCCAGCTAAGTCCATTTTACTACACGAAAGAAAAGTTATTGTGATTCTTTCAATATACTTAATTAACTTTGTCAATGTTGTCGTGTAAATCAAAGCAAAATATCGATGGAACCAAATTGTTTTACTTCCAGGTCAATGATTTATAAATGTAACAAGTAGGTTATCAGAAACTGTTCACCTACTGTCTGCTTGTTATCTACGCACCTTCACCTGATTACATGAGTTGTACTGATTTATAGATTAGTAATCGAACTGATTCAATCCCCAATATTGCGATCCCTATGGAAATCAGGATGGCAACCAACCGATTATCCGTCGAAATTTAAGTTCGCGAGCACATTGCTTTATTTTAAATTATTTTTACCTATTGTGGTATAGTAATTTTATTCTAGGCGCATCGTCTTCACGTATAAATAAACTAGGTACTATACAAAATTTTGTAAAACATTTTAAAAGAGTGAAAAAAAATCAGCTGTTCCTTACATTTATGTTCGTATAACTCGTCAAAGTGTAGGGAACATCTGATTTTGTTTTTCGCGATTTCAGGTTTGGTCCCATAGTAAAAGTTGTTCATAATGATGAGTACAATGACCTCTTAAGTGGTTGTTGGTGTTTTTTCCAATAAACCTGTATTTAATAGTATATCATTAGTTATTTATAGTTTTTAATATGTAAGTATATTTAAATAAATATTTAAGTATTCCTCAATTTTCCTTATTTTTCACCTATCACTGTTTGTCTCTACATCACCCAAAAGTAGACTGATAGAAAATTCCTAAGGCATTAAGTCTGCCTCTGTATATTTGTGTGCTTGAAGTATTCAATAAATAAACAAATATTAGGTTATAGGGCATAACATTGGTACTGGCACATTGCGGGTGCGCTATATACCCCTACCTACCACTTGAAGGATACAGGCGTGATGTTATGTAAGTATTAGGTAGATCTGCGTACGTTATTTTTAGTAGCTAATGCAGCTAAATATTATGTGAAGCGTATATTCTAATAATATAGTTCTTAACATTACTTTCAACACGAGTTAGGTAGATACAATTCATTCATTTACACTATTTTACAGTCTCGTGATAAATACACTTTACGCATTTCAAAATTATTCTCTTTATGATAGCCACAACTGGGAGATATTAAACGGGCATTTTGCAACCACTTACCTATTATATTTGTTTTAAATAATTATGTTTTCTCTACTTTTATAATCCTTAATAAATAAACTTGATACCTATGGTACTGCTTTACTATATACAGAAAACACTGAAATACACTGCAAACTGTACTTATACAGGGTTATTTGTAAAACACCAATAACCTCTTAAGAGGTCATTGTATTCATCATTATGAACAACTTTTATTAAAGGACCAAACCTGAAATCGCGAAAAAAAAATCAGCTGTTCCCTACATTTTGACGAGTTATGCGAATATAAATGTAGGGAACAGCTGATTTTTTTTTCGCGATTTCAGGTTTGGTTCTTTAATAAAAGTTGTTCATAATGATGAGTACAATGACCTCTTAAGAGGTTGTTGGTGTTTTACAAATAACCCTGTATATTACATCACTTTAGTATGGGAGTCAGCAGGGAAATCGTTACAAAAACCTATCATGAACCTGTGAATCATGTATGTAGATGTACTTAGTGATGTAAATTAAATATGATTTGCATACCCGTGTGACGGTAGAACATGGAGGACTATTGTAAAACAACATCTATGTACCTACTTGTCTAATTACCCATGTTTGCAAACTAATAATCATTGGGAATTTTATTCAGAATTATAATAATATGTACTCATTTGCATTGCCACACGTGGCAATGCAAATCCAGTCTCTTTGGTACATTACCAGTCGATAGCGTTGCGGATAAATGTTTCCACGCTATAGTTTTAGTTACCAATAAATGATTTGATTTGACGATGTTAGCAAAATATTAGGCTTCCATTGTCCATCTAGACAATACAAATCAATTTCAGCCTCAAATTCATAGAGTATATTAATGAAGCCTCCACGAGTGGCTACAGTAGAGGATAAAATTATCCATCCTGCGAAACCAGTCAGCTGCGGCCTGGCCAAGGATAGCTACTAGGTATGGTATGAGCTATTCAAAGACTGTTTATACAAGGTGACAGGGATTTTGGCGCGAAAACTATATCCATAAATTCAGCACATGATTCTAGACCCCCTAGCGTAGACACTTTAAAAAAAAACTGCTGTGTACGGGGTTTATTTTCAAAGACCAGCCAAATTTAAGGCAGCGGTACAGACCATCAAACTGAACAACTTTCTCCATGGGACCAATATCGTAATCGCGAAAAATGTATCAACTGTCCCATAGAAAACTTCAATACCTACTCGACCTAAACGTATGGGACGGCTGAATTTTTATTCGCGATTACAATGTTGGTCCCAGGGAGAAAACTGTTCAGTTTGATGGTCTATACCACACCCTTAAATTTGGCTGGTCTTTGAAAACTAACCCTGTCCTACGCGGTCAAAATCTACTGAACATCTAATTTTGTTTTTAGTAACTGACGAAAAATTTCAACGAAGGGCGCGTCTAAAGTCCGACCGCGGCAGATTTGCCAAAGATGTAAACTAGTCTAGTTAGCTCGGAGATTTATACGAAAACTAACATTACTTAAACTAAAACTCTTGTTTATCGATTTTATTCAATTTCGAGCGGCCATTGTTGTCTTTGGCAAATCTGCCGCGGTCGGACCTTGGAATCCTGTATTGAATCTGGGTAACAGATTGTGCGTCAATGCCCCCCCTGCTACCCTGTATAATTTTCGGATATCTATGATAATTTCCATTTAAAAGTCGACGGTGACACGATCTACTATGCCAGTGCTAATGTACTGACAGAAGCACACCGAGGTATATTTCGATGTGACAATGATTGCTGCAATCTTCTAATCAAGCGATGATGCGTACAACTGTTGGAGCGAATTGGAGCATCCGGCGGGAGTGCGTAGGCGCCATGCTTTCTTTCGAAGACATGCGATGGATGGATTATAAGGGATAAGTGGCATAAATAGTGATAGGGGGTCGTGGCTAAGTAATAATAGCAGGGGCAATCGATCAGATTATCTACGCTTGCCGCGGTTGGTCTGTGGATGGGTGACCATCTTTACATACTGAAATCCCTCCGTACTTCGGAAATCACGTTGAGTCGTTGGTCTTTGACAGTCGTTACAGTTAGTTAGAAGCCGAAAGTCTGACAACCTGTTTTACCTAGGGGTATCGTGCACAGGTATCGTGTTACCCAGTATGGTTGTGGAGGTCAAATAGGCAGTCGCTCCATGTAAAATACAGCTGCAAATTCAGCTGCAACCGACAATACTAGAAGCCGACCCCAACATAGTTGGGAAAAGGCTAGACAGAGTGATTGATGTGGAATCTATACTAAGGGGCAATTCCTGTAATTTTAAGAACGTTCACAGTCTGATCTCGGTCTCAATCTGTCAAAAATTCCTCTAATTTCCCTACATTTTGACAAGTTTTTGACCGCCGAGATGAGACTGCAGCTAGATATTGAACGTTTTAAATTACGAGAATAAAATTGGCCTTCTGGTTTCTACCTAAAAGGGCACATCTTTTTCTTGCTGCAGATTCAGAACGGGCGTCGAAAAGAAAAATAAGCATTAGCTAGAAGGACATCAAACTTACTGCTCATAACAATAACAGGACTGCGATTTCCGATCCCAGCAGTTCGTTTTCCATCATTTTTTACGCCGCGGTAGTGCGCTTAGGCCCTCAAGCTTACATTTCTTTTTGCAGATTTTAGACTTCCGTCAAACAAGAAAAGACGTCAGTCTAAAAATACTTTAAAAGTTAACCACCAAAAGACTGCGTAACCCTACGCTGAGACTTTAAATCGGGAGAAGAGAAAGGTGTCAACTAAAACTAGGCCACTTGGGTACTACTGTACCCAAATATACATTCAACGGCACACTGAGCTACTGGAGACGTACTGGAGGTACAGACTGTCATCAAGTCGCCGGTCGATGATCACGGGTCATACGAACGAACACAAGTAGGTAATGACCGTATCCGGGCGAGCCGGCGTGAGCCCGAGAGCTACAGGGGGACGGGTTTAGAAGTTATTGTCATAAATAAAATACTTGAGATAATCAGCCTATAAACCCACTTCTGGGAGGCCTAGGCCTCTTCTCGATGAGAGGGAGTGGGCCGTAATCCACCACGCGGGCCCAGTGCGAGTTGGTAGATGTCACATGCCTTCGAATTTTTAATTCTAGGACATGTCGGTTTCCTCACGATGTTTTTCTTCACCGTTTTGAGAGCAGTGGTGATGAAATAATTTACATAAAGTAAAGCGCCTGCCTGGGTTCGATCCTATGATCAACAACTCGTAACTCACAGCTGATACCTCTGGGCCACCAATGCTACAATAAATAAAATACTTAATAAACGAAAACTATTCTATTCGCAGTCAACCGCACATTAGTAATTTATTGGTGAGTCGAGAACTCCAGAAATATTTATAAATTAATAGGTAAGTACAGACGCCAGCACATCAACCTACTACAATCTGTCAGATTTCTGTAATAGATTTTCAACTTTATAGCTAAAGCATAAGGTTCAATGTTGATTGGGAAAATTTGACAGTTAGGGGTAGGTTGATGTGCTGGCGTCTGTACATTTTTAATGTTATGCAATAAAGTATAGAAATAATGCAATGCTTCTAACGATACCACATAGGTACATTGATATCGGTTAAGCCGTTTAGAAGTTATGGTGGAATAAAAAACTCACAAACATACATGAACCCTGAAAACATAACACTGCTTTTTTGGGCAGTCGTGTAAAAAGGACACTAGCGCACAAAAGAGATAAGATAAGAGTTAACGATGATAAGAGAAAACGTGTACTTTTTCTTACTTTGACATTTTGTGCAAAAGGAAAATTCAATATCTCACACCTTACAAACTCCCTCCCTTAGTCCGTTCCTGTCCACAGTATCAGACGACACAACCACGGTATACGCTGACCCTCAGTTGTTTGATTCATATGTAGGTACTCGTAAATTCATACACACATCATGCATTTCATACAATGATAACAACCAGTGATAAAACAGTTCACTTATTACATAATTATTATTGTTTTATTAGTTTTCTAACCTCTGAACTTTTGTTGAACAAACACAAATTAATTCATGTTGTTAGAAATTAAGTTTAGGAATGAGAAACTGTAGATGAGTTAATGAATATGTACGTTGTTCTGGGAGTGAGATGGATGTGTAAACTTCTATATGTTTTCCCCGTTTGTTTGGTATACGACGGTGGAAGGTTACTCCCGCACTCACAGACGATAATCACCACAGAACAGTTAAAAAAGAATCAACTGTTCCTACATTTTGACGAGTTATGCGAACATAAATGTAAGGAACAGCTGTTTTTTTTTTTGCAATTTCATGTTTAGTCCCGTAGTAAAAGTTGTTCATAATGATAAGTACAATGACCGCTTAAGAGGTTATCCATTAATTACGGGACACCCTGTATATCAATACTTTTTAATATGTATGTATCAACAGGGCTTACATTCTAAATTCTAACTGTTATTTTAAAATATTTACACATTCAAATATTTACAAATATTCAACATTTACAAAAAAAAGGGCATCAAAAAACTCGTCCGCATCGCTGTCAACAGGAAACGTGCCCAAAAGGCTGGCAGCATTGCCACGTTGTATGGCAATACTGATTCTTTGGCCAAAAAATACTTTTTCGGGTCATGATTCGGCACAGCCGGTCTGCAAAATCGAATTATGTTGATACAGGACCGTATGACATACACATAACCAAAAACAAAAGAAAAGCCAATGCTACTGTTAGTGTGTTTCGCAATTACCCCGGCGCACACGATTCAGCGAGGGTAGACGACGGAGTTCGCCGATCAACACAAGCCGTCTAAAAGCCGAATACGCAGATTGATTCGGGTTGTCTTTGTTGATCAACAAATAGGTACGGCTGAATCGAATGTGCAGTTGGCCTACCATGATCTAATTAAAAACGATTCAAAAACAAGACATTTCAGTTTAGGTTCCTAAACTGCATCGCTTGAGCTGCTCTATGGACGTCATGGTCAAACAAGTATGAATGAAACCAAAACTTGCGACTCAGTTTGGGACAATCGCTGTCAGCAGATGGCACGGCCTAAACTGAATCGTCAAACTGACGTCATAGTACGAATTAAAAGGACAAATTCAGTTTAGGTCCTAAAATGGATCGCGTTAAGAGCTTGTGGTAGGCCTCCTGAACCGAACAAGTGTGTAGCGCCCCGTATGTGCTATAAAGTGAAGAATTGAATCTTAAATGGTATAGTCTTTTTATAGTAAGTTTATTTACTACGTAAAGGTCGTTCACCTAGAGTAGACTCAGTCTGACGACGTTGCCTAGCAATTTAATTGAATGATTGCCAATTATTGTGTCAGTTTTTTAGCTCTGATCTGACACGCTTGGAATCGTTCTGTAGGTATTCTATGCACACAGACGAGGCTAGTTTCATAGAACTTCAGCAATTCTTGCTAGGATGAAATCCTACATTTAGAGACACGTCCTTGTACATTTTATACAGAGCACCAAAGAGGTTATCACATCAAATAGTGCAGCCGTTAATACAAGTTGAAATTATGACTGTTAATAATAATTACTTAGATAGAAAAATACATGTTTTCAAACAAAATAAGTATCGTAAAAATAGACTCGCCCCTATTACATGAGACTTAAATATAACTGGTGAAATGTGGGTGTTACTAAGTATATATAGGAAGTTTTTTTCATCACCTTACAAATTTTTACAGGATGTTCTACTCATGAATATGAACAACTTTCACTATGGGACCAACTCTGAAATCACGAAAAAAAATCAGCAAATCAGCTGTTTAATACAACAGTTCAATAACCTACTTGACCAAAATTTATGAAACAGCTGATTTTTTTTCGTGATTTCAGAGTTGGTCCCATAGTGAAAGTTGTTCATATTAATGGGCAGAACACCCTGTAAAAATTTGGATGGTGATAAAAAAATCTTCCTGTATAGGTGCACCTCTGCTTAACCCTTAGCGGAACACAGGCGTGATATGATCTAAGAATCGTAATTTTTAGGGTTCCATACCTCAAAAGGAAAAACGGAACCCTTATAAGATCACTTTGTTGTCGGTCTGTGTGTCCGTCTGCCAATCCCCTTTTTCTCAGGAACGCGTGGAGTTATCGAGTTGATATTAATAAATATAAATAAATAAACATGTTAAAATTGGTAACTTTGTTTAAACACAGTGGTTTGGTTTATTATTGTGACACTGTAGCACTTTAAACTATTTTAAATATTGCTGTGCCCTAGCAGGGTTCATGTACTCGTATGAAACCTATATACTTGTAAGAACTTGTAAACTACATGAATGTAATAAATGATGAATATCAAATACTCAGGGCTGCAATTCCGTGATGCAGTGAAAAAGTCATACTCTTGAACGCAGTTTAATTGTGCAGGGCCCGGCCGTAATTCTCTTTGATACTTGAACGAAACCGCGCTCAATCAATGCGAGATTGGCGGGAATTAATTGACGTGGTTTCGGTAAGGAATAGTGAATTCGGTCGCATTCAGTTTTATTGATGAAATTCAACCTAAAAAGTTTGACGCTACGAATGCTACGGGCTTCGGGCTACGCCGTAGTCGAACGATCATAAAAAGCTCGAAGTTATCGCGAAATAAGCAAACATGTGCAATATGCATAAAGCCTTGCAATGGCCATACTTCGACCTGTCATTCGAGTATTATTTAAACAATACCAGACACAACTGTATTTACAGAAAACCTAGTAAGTACCTACTCACCACACCAGAGGCGCCACCATGAACTCGCGACTCAAACATAAACATAACGTACCTAACATTAAGAAGGCCTATTCTCGTAATTAAAAAGATTCAAAATCTAGTCGCAATCTCATCTCAGCTACAATCAATGTCAAGAATTCGACAATTTATGAGAATTAGAGGCATTTTTGACAGATTGAGACTGAGTTTAGAATGTGAACGTTCTTAAAAAAACCGGCCAAGTGCGAGTCGGACTCGCACACGAAGGGTTACCTCAAAAACTGCAAACAAAACACGTCTGTTGTATGGAAATACAACTGAGTATTTTGTGAATATTTCAAGCGCCTACCTGTTGTCATTATTGATATCGAGCAAAAAAGGGCAAAAAAATCGCGTTTGTTGTATGGGAGCCCCCCTTAAATATTTATTTTATTTTGTTTTTAGTATTTGTTGTTATAGCGGCAAAAGAAATACATAATTTGTGAAAATTTCAACTGTCTAGCTATCGCGGTTCTTGATATACAGCCTGGTGACAGACAGACGGACGGACAGACAGCGAAGTCTTAGTAATAGGGTCCCGTTTTTACCCTTTGTGTACGAACCCTAAACATAATGTAATTGCCCCTCTGATTTGCTCCTCTGCCTACATTCTTTGCAAATAAACTTTGTTAAAATATTCTATTCTATAACGTAAAATATTCTATTCTACAACGTAAAATATTCTATTCTACAACGTAAAATATTCTATTCTACAACGTAAAATATTCTATTCTACAACGTAAAATCTAATGACTTTTCAATCGAAGTACTGTATTCTACAGGGTGGCAGGGACATCGACGCGCGACGCATTACCATATCATGGATTCGGTTCACGGACGCGGACCATGGATACGGATCCATCGAAGATTAAACTACGCTTACCGCGGTCAGTTCGTGGATGGGTGACGATCGTGGATAGATTCGTGGTTGGTCATACGATAAAGGTGGTCTAGACTGGAAGCCGACCCTTAACGTAGTTGGAATTTAAAGCCTCTGTAAATGTGCTGTTTCACTCAGCTGGCTCAATGGTAAATCAAAATAACAAGAACTCTTAATTCGAGATTTTACAGTAAGAGAGGCTTTCAAAACCACTGCAAAGCTTCATATAGCACGCTACGTGCGTTTTATATATCAGTCCCAGTGACCTTTTATTCTAAAATTCCTAGCTACATATTTCTGGGGCAATGTGAGAGAACCTTGTTTGAATTCAGTCCGGAATACGTGACAGTATCGCAAATATAGAAATATTGAGAGAAATCCGTCCTTTCCCCGTATTTGCTCCTACCATAAGAATAAAACCACTCAAACCTTTCTCGGAACTATGTTAATAAATTTCTTTGATCACAGCTTCGCTTGAGAGGAGTTAGGAAAATTGTGAAGGTAGTAAATTGAAAAATATCTTTCTAGAATTTGAATGGGCTAACTTAGTTTGGAGTGGTGCTCAGTTCCCGCTAAAAAATAGCTTCTTTTCTAAGTAAACTTCTCTCTAAATATCCACCTTCACACATTTTTTTTATCTATTAAAGATTCTGAGCAATCATCTTAGAGATGTTATCAAAAAGTAAAAACATAATTGAAACCGAACTCTTTTCAACGTCGTCATCTTTGGCAGGATATTTTTTTAGATTTTATTATGACTTGCAACACTTGCACACTTGGATTATTGTTGTCATAGGTTAGGTTATGTAAAGTTCCTATAGATAGAAGTATCAGCCTAATCCTGCCTGCTCGAAAATATTAAGTGGGAGTGGTCTGCTGCATTTTGATAAGATGATAAGAATTTTCGGCTGCAGATACGAAAGGTTTTTAGAGACTGTATACCTAAGTATTCGATTTATAATTAAATGAAACGGAGAAAATCAAATCACATCGACCGTAGTGGTAGTTGGTGATTCAAGTCTCAGTTTATAAGTGTATAGTCTATGATTCAAGTTAGGGTTGCATTACGTTTTTAAACAAGTAAGCCTTTTAAAGACGTGGTCTTCTGTCATAGTAAATTTGGGGAAAATTTAACGCACCCTGCGTTAAAAATTTAACTTGTAAAAATATGTTGGGCTTTCATCATTACCTTTATGTTATTATTTCAGCTGTTTCAAAATTAACACTGCGCAGGTGTTTAGTTTTAGAAACGCTTAAGATAAATTCAATCACCCGATTCCGATAATTTTGATAAGGACACAATAACAACAGTGGAAAAACTTTACAATAATGTCATACTAAGTATATAATACTTACCTACATTAAATACAGAAAAATCGGAATTAGTAACAAGTAATTGTATTTAGGTAGAATGCGTCGCGGCAGACCCCGTAGATGGCGGGACGAGCTGGACACTTTAGCCCTGGATCGAAAGAACTGGAAGTCATGGGGAGAGGCCTTTGCCCAGCATTGGGATGATGCAGGCTAACAGTAACAGTATTAACACTAGGTACTAAATTAAATGACTAACTATACAAATAAATACAAAATCAAATGGACATCTAGGCGTCGAAGTAGTCGTCCGCATCGCTGTCATCTGGAAACGAAGAATTAGTTTTGACAAAGAATAAAAATAACGACAATAAATTGATTTAAAACAAGCCTTTAGCCTGACTACCAGTATATTCCGTTAGATTCAACACTAACTAGGTAACAAAAACTTGTTACTTTGCGAGAATCTATACCGGAAATGTTATTGGCCTAAAGAAATAGTCGAAAATTACCAACTGAAATAATATATTCCATTATAGCTGGCACCTGTGCATCTTTTACTATCAATTAGCACCTAATATAGTATCAATAATAATAAACATGTCAAATTTAAATATTCCACTTACTTAGCTGTATTATTTTTTATATGAAAAATATCCAAAACAGGTTTAATTATTGTCTTAATGTTCTTGCTATTTTTAAGTTTATATAGTGATGTTTTCTTTGCAAATGTTTTTCCAGATGTTTTTTTGCAATTGGATCTTGGACTTTTGCCTTAATGTCATGTTTACCATTATCCTTTGAAAGTTAATATTAAATAGTAAATATATATTTAATAGTGCTAAATGCTATGTAGTGCTTCAGGCACTACCGTCACCCAACATAGGCACTTTGCTGGGTGACACCACCTTCCGGCTCGCTACTTGTTTGCGTCTGGGCGCCCCTTGCGTGGCTCCGCATCGCTGCCAATGCGGTGAAGGTGTCGACTGCCTCGGACACCATGGCTTATCCTGCAGTAAAAGCGCAGGCCGGATAGCACGGCATGCCAGCATCAATGACATCATCCGTCGTGCTCTTGTCACCGTCGGGGTGCCAGCTGTTTTAGAACCCAATGGCTTGGTACGCGACGATGGTAAGAGACCAGACGGAATGACCATAATGCCTTGGAAGGTAGGTAGGCCTTTGGTGTGGGATGCAACGTGTGTCGACACCCTTGCGCCATCCCATCTTCCAAGCACGGTGAGCTGTGCCGGGGCGGCTGCTGCAGGTGCGGAAAACCTCAAACGGCGCAAATACTCCAATCTCTTTGGAACTTATATATTTGAGCCGTTTGGGGTTGAAACACTAGGGCCATGGGGCCCGAGTGCCCACTTAGTATTTCGAGACATCGCCAAGCGGTTGGTCGACTCTTCACGTGACCAGAGGGCTGGCCTATTTTTTGGCCAAAGAATCAGTATTGCCATACAACGTGGCAATGCTGCCAGCCTTTTGGGCACGTTTCCTGTTGACAGCGATGCGGACGAGTTTTTTGATGCCCTTTGATTATTTCCCCTCCCTTTTTATATACTTGTACATATTATTATTTTAAGACCGCTTTTAAATATTGTAAATATTTTGATTTGTAAATATATGAAGTATAGTGCTAAATTAAATTCCAAAAATTTATACAAGAATAAAAAAACATACGACTTCAGTCAAAGAAACCATTTCACTTCACTCAAAGAAACGACTTCAGTCAAAGACTGTCAAAGAATCGACTTCAATCATTTCTTTGTTAGAGTAATCATCGTCTTTTTATACCAGGTCAAATAAAAAATCGTTTTCAATTTTGTAGTATTTTATAAAATTTAAGAAAATACCAAACCTAGCGAGGCCTGTGTCCCAGCAGTGGGAACATTATAGGCTGATTATGATTATCATGATTATGAAGAAAATGCAAAACCTATTTATGTCCAAGTTCTTTGCCCATTTGATTAATACTTGTAGGAATGTAGAGAATTCCCGCAACTATGTTATTGACAAAAATACTGATTAATATGATATGAAATATGTCACGCCTAGCCATAGAACTATTATTACTAGCGTATACTTAACCTCAGTGCGTCTAGCACAAGATGGATTTATAACAGGCTTATTAGAAGGGCTATGCGCAGCATCGGGATGGAAGACGTTCATCTATACTAATAATTAAGCTAAAGAACTTGTTTGAATGCACTTATCTGTGAAAATGCCATTCGGATATGAAAAATATTTTTTTCATTTTATAGCCCATGCTTAAGGAAGGCGCTGAGGAGCTGAGCAAAAACAAAACAAGTGAGAAAGAACGCTGAGCGAAAATGGTAACAGCGCGGACAGGCGATGCGATGGGATGGGGCGGGTCGAGGAAACAAGAAATTCACGCGTAGTCGCGGGCAAGAAGCTAGTTAATAAGATTAACATGAGTCATAACATGATGATAGCGGCAGAACAATTTCTAGTTCAACCAATAGTTTATTTTTTGTGACCTTAACACAGTACCTCAATTCTGATAACCCCAAACTGATTCAACGTAATATCAATAACATTACTGAGACTTTCTAAAACAAGTTAAGCAAGATAAATTAATAAATTAGAGGAACGGTCAACGCACGGTCGTATTACAATTTGAACTACGAGAACCGCTTACTACTACGAAATAAAAAGGTTCATGGCTAAGTAACTACAGCTGCTGCTGCACAGGTCGATCTTCGACTTTAAGAAACAATTGCCGAGGTCGGTCCGTGAATGGGTGTACATTCATTAAATACTGAGACCCCTCCATGCATGGGAAAGCACGTAAGCCAATGCTCCTGGCTGTCATTCTCTGATCTTTGATGATAGTCAGGAGCCTAAAAGCAGCTGGCTGGCTGGAGTTGGGAAAAGGTTGGAATGGGTCAGAAGCCCAAAAGTCTGAGACCAGTCTTACCAAGGGTACCTATCATATATTATTATCATGTTACCCAATATATGTAGGTCAGATAGGCAATCGCTCCATATAAAGTACTGGTCGCAACCGCATACTGAGAACTGTAGCGGAGAGTTTCAGCTCTCCAATAAAGACGTTTGTGCGGAGGGTGATTGGTACTAACACTAGATAATAGGTACGTTGTTTTAATATTATGTTACTAACAATAAAATAAAATAATTATTTATTTATTTATTTTGTAAAGATGTCTATAATCTATCCTTGATTTAAAAATAGTCAAATTAAATTCTTTCACCAATTGTCAGATCTAAAGGGCTCATGACATCATTGAGTTTCACCTTTTAATTGTATTAAAAATGCTTTGCATTTACCGTAGATTGTTTCGAATTTTTACAAGTCGGTCCAGTCAAGCTCCGCGCGTCGCCTTCCGGCGACGAAACAATATAAAATCAAGTGTGTCTCATTAGCGGAGCTTGATAGATTAAAAAAATGGACCGATATTTCACTGATCCTCAAAAAAATATTGACTTTCTACTACTGGTTTTTAGTCACTCTCTCAAGTTTTTAAACTTACACGCTTACCTATATTAAAAATGTCAACCCTAAATCTGCCTTCAGACTTAGACTAAGCGTCGTATATCAATATCATACTCATAGATGTTTTATTACAGTAGTAGTAGTAGTAGTAGTAGTCAGAAGCCCGAAAGTCTGACAACCAGTCTTACCAAAGGGTATCGTATTACCCAGTAACTGGGTTGTGGAGGTCAGATAGGCAGTCGCTCCATGTAAAATACTGGTATTCAGCTGCATCCGGTTAGACTGGAAGCCGACCCCAACATAGTTGGGAAAAGGCTAGGCAGATGATGATGACTCATAGATGTTTTATTTGTACTGTCTTCTAATTTGTTCTGATAATTATTTAATTTATTGATTAGATCAACACGTTCTGTTCTCAGAGGAATATTATTGTATAATGTTTTTTTTTGTTGTTTCCAAAATTGATAACATCTTTTAATTATTCTATTCAGTTTTGTATATTTTTTCAGATTTTTAAAACTAACTATATAACTATTATTATTCTGTTCCAGCATGGAGTCATCACACTGTACAGGATGGCAGGGACGTCGAGGTGCAACCTATTCCCATAGATGTAGCAAATGACTATGAACCTCCATGCGTTAAAATTTTACGTCTGTTACTAAAATAAATAAATAATATTTGAAAGAGGCCCCTTTTACACCGTTCGAAACTAATTAATAATCAATAAGCGTTATCATTAACATATAAATAAAACGACGATGTTCCAATGGCCTTTTAAATGTGTTTAAAGATTTTGTTGGTAAATTGGGTTGTTTTTCTTTTTTGGCTGTTCTTTAATAATAATCGGCCTATAATGCTCCAATCCGCACAGAGCCCGCGTGGTAGATTACGGGTCACTCCCTCTCACAGAGAGAAGGCCTGTGTCCCAGCAGTGTGCTATAGGACTTCTGTCAGTCTCCAGACTCCAATCTGCTACAACGTATTCCCTAACAGATAAACCAAATAAAACTTTACGTGACCTAGTAAAACAACTGTCTTGTTTTACGTAAAGTTTTATGTTATCTAATGAATATTTCAAATATTTAAGAATTATGTAATTCGATGACCCTAAATTACCCTTATCATTAACTGTTCCTACCTACTGACTGCACATCAATATGTAGAACACGTTTTCAAGGTTTTCCGTTACATAACTACATGAATGTTTTTTTTGCATAGTTTTAACTGTTACGTTAGGTTAATAGAAATTCATGAAACTAAACAGTTTCAGTTAGTTAACAAACATAGCTACGTACTTTACAATTTATTTAACTCATAGGGCAAACCAACAAAATGGACCGTCTGAACAGTAAAATAGTAACCCAATCAAAAACAGACAGAAAATGGAAAACAATAAACCAAGAAGGCATTCTGTCTATCTTGCATTTGACAATCTGCCAATAAATTTATTGTAAGTAGATAAGTAATAGATATGGGCAGGTATTTATGACGTAGTGTATTTTATATCAGTCCGTATTTCAATCTTCCTGAGTGATCAGTCCTTTTAACCTGACCAATAGCGAAATGTATCGCAATTACTTAAAGACACGACATGTATTATAGAACATGTCTCGTTGTGCTATTCTGTTTTACAACATCCTTATTTCCTTAATTAATATACCTAAAACAAAGTCACCGAAATGTCTGTACGCGCATAACTTCCGAATGACTGCCCAAATTGGATAGGTAATTCTTTTTTTGTTGTGTTCGTTATTGCCAGGACAAGGTTTGTATGGAAGAAAATTTCGGAAATTTGAAAAAAAAATTGCACCTGTACGGAGCTGGGGCGGGCCGCTAATCTTCTATACATCTTTTATATCTACAATTATCTTAGTTCTACTATCCCTATGAGGATGGATTGATGGGTGGATGGATGTTTGTTACTCTTTCACGCAAAAACCACTGAACAGATTTGGACGTTTGCCACACAGGTAGTTTATAACCTAGACTAACACATAGGATACTTTTTATTCCGGCAGTACGTTCGCTTGGGATAATTTCCGAAATCCACGTGGGCGAAGCCGCTGGAGGTAATACATATTATAAATGGAAGTCGCTTTTTGTGTGTATCTGTGTGACGTCGTTGGTCATCTAAATTCAAAACTGCGCAGCAGATGCGATCCTCACCGTCATTTAGATAATTTTTTCTGGAAGGTTTATGTGTATAATATAATATTTTCCCCCCTAAGGGGGATTATGAGGGGGGAATTCTAGACTTTTTTTTTATAGATTCCACTCTTATCCCCCTCAGGGGGGATTTCAGGGGGATTTGTGGAATAAGCCATATTAAACGTGCCTATAATAAAAAAATCTCGATGTTTTCTATAGTCTTGCGAAGCACGGGCGGGTTGCTAGTGACCTACTTATAAAACGGGTTAGAAAATTGTCTTCGGGTTATTAAGAGGTAGCCTAGAATTGATTTTAAACATGATAAAACAAGTACCTTTTTTTTGGGGTGTGATGCCGCAGTTATTGTAGTCACTTAAAATATCTGTTTTTTGTTTTATGTAAAGTTCTGACATTATGAGTATCATATTATCTAAAGACAATAAAAGATCAGAAAACGGTTTTTGTAAGCATATACTTACTTCAAGTAATAACAACAACACTAGTTGTTGACCTGCCAAAACAAAACATCAAATCTTTTTAACCGACTTCAAAAAAGGAGGAGGTTATCAATTCGGTTAAAAACATTTTTTTATTTTTTATTAAGTGCATTATTATAATATTTAATCGTGTTTAGATTTTGATACCCATCGCGTCTGCGGAGTTTAGCTAGCAAATTAAAATAACAGGCAAATAATCGCACCGACCTAGAGCAGTGGTGGCCCAGTGGTAACGACCCCGACTTACGAGTTGCAAGTGGGTCGTGGATTCGTACCCAGACAGGCGCTTTACTTTATGTAAACTATTTCATCACCACTGCTCTCAAAACGGTGAAGGAAAACATCGTGAGGAAACCGGCATGTCCTAGAACCAAAAATTCGACGACATGTGACATCTACCAACCCGCACTGGGCTCGCGTGTGGGATTACAGTCCACTCCCTCTCGAAAGGAGGATGCCTGTGTCCCAACAGTGGGAACATTAAAGGCTGATTATGTTATGTATGTAAATCGATCGCACCGTGAAGACAAACAAGGCTAAATAAAAGTTTGATTGATGTTACAAACGTCATTGATTGACATAATTATGATATGACCATCAATTTGTCGACACGAGGATATGTTTCATTCGTCATTATTTCTTTAACAATCAATTGAGCTGTGATTGATTCACTTTCTTACTTTAATGGACGCCAAGTGGCTAGTAAAAATAATAGACAAGACTGTTTTTATAGACATCCAAGTAGGTATACTAATAACAAAGCTGAAAAGATTTTTTATTGTTTGTTTGAACACGCTAATCTCACCTTTTGTTTTTATCATCCTTATCCAAATGTTGAGTTGTACAATATTATTAAACACGTAGCTCCTGTATGACCTTCACTACTGATTCACTGGAGTATCAACCAGTAATTGGCTTGTGGAGGTCATACGAAATCGCTCCGTGTCAAATAGGCAGGTAGTTATACAAACGCATGTGTTTTAACTAGAAGGAAAGCTGTAGAAAATACTCCAACATGCTTATGGAACAGGGTATACGATGAATAATTATGATATTATTCTGACCAGATTAGTTCTGAGTATAAAACTATTTACAGAAATAAAATTATTTATAATTCATTTATCATTCATGCATTTGTCATTTATTCTTGTAGGTAATATAATAAGTCCATGTTTATTCTAGTCACTTGTGCCATTTTGGTAAGATTTTCGCAGAAGGATTTCTAACCAATGAATGGTTGAGGGTTAATTCGTCATCATTAATTACATACGCTAAAATACATTCACTTCCTCCCATGGGGGTAGGCAGAAAACATAGAACGCCACCTGTTACGATCCTTACATACTACTTTTACTTCGTTTATGTTCATAGGTACTAGGGGTTTCGAATACCGGATTTTTTCAAAATGACAAAAAAAATATTGGATGCCGGTATTAGCCAATACGCCATCCCGGTATGGAAGCCCTAGTTCATACGTCTAGTCATACACGCATGCCTGTTGCGATTATCATTAGTTATATCAGTCCAAACCGCCCACTGCTGAACATAAGGTCGTATAATTCTGACACCCATTTTCAGAATCTTTTCTTTACGTTAACCTAATAAAATTCGAAGAACAGAGTTATATCAAAGAAAGTAGCAATCGAAAACAACTAAGTACGTTGTTTTTAGCATTGAGGAAAATAATGAGAAAAAAAATCGCGTTAATAAAGGCTGTGTACAAATTGGGACACGCCTTGTTATTGTTATTTAGAGGGGCTCGTGGCTAAATAATAACAGCCCCACGGGTCGATGAAAATCTCTGTAGTATGACAATTACACTAAGAAATACATCTTCAACCTTTCTTTCAATAACCCCAGTTAAAGCACCGGAACTTTCAATAAACGTCGTTAATGTGAAGCGACCGTACAGACGGTTAAGAGGTATCCACGATCATATTAGTAAGTAACTCATACTTAAGGAATTTTTCACATCCTGTAGTAAGCAATCAACTTCATATTTAGTTTACCACCCTAAGGTTGAATATAACTTGCAACGTCATAAATCAACATCATCTGCCTGCCTTTTCCCAACCTTAGAGTAATCAGCCTATTAATTCTATGTTCCCAACAATGTTAGGGTCGGCTTCAAGTCTCACCGGATGCAAATGTTTTTTTTTTTTTTAATGTTTTTCTTGAATACCAGTATTTTACATGGAGCGACTGCCTATCTGACCTCCACAACCCAGTTACTGGGTAAGACTGGGTGTCAAACGTTTGACCTTCTAACTACCCGTCACGACTGGTATACCACAAGCAAATCGCATCGTGTATATCAGGTTTAGGATTGATGTCGATTATTATCAACAAATCCGACGACCCTGAGACAGACTGGATGCGGATGGCGGAGGACAGGGAGTTGTGGCGCGGCCTGGGAGAGGCCTGGGGGAAACCTTTACAAGATAAGTAAACAAAAATCAACGAGCTGTATGGTCGTTGACAAAAATACTTCGAAATGACATGGCCGGGCCCCTGATAGTGTTGGTAAATAATTCCTAATCTAAGCCGTATTTGGTCGTTTAAACATTTATCTTTTTAGGTAAACTCAGATTTAGGTGTTCGCTATCAGCAACGTATTAATCACACGTATTTTTTAATCATAAACACTTATTATCAAACACCTAAATACCCAGGTAAGATCGTCAAAAAAACTCACCTTTCGAATTTCCGTCCAAAAATTGTCAAAATCGATCGACAGTAAAACTAGTCGATTTTGTAAATGACAGCACTATTTTGTCCAACACTATTTAAAAAAAAAAACACTCCCAAATTAAACTTTGTTTTTATTTACGAAGCACACACGTGTTACGATGTTTCCGATATTTTTCGATACGTACGCGTGCGTCCGACACGGGCTGTCAAATGTAACTGACTATGTACTTTGTGTACACATAGATAACTCCACAATATGATCCTGACAACATTGGATATATGAAATTGAATGATAGCTAATAGAGTTTTATTGACAAACCGGCCAATGAATTTGAACTAGCTTGATGTCAAAATGATAGATGAAAAATAGACGTAGTTACTGCGGAATTTACATTGATCTTACAACGTAGTTTACCGATGATAGATACATACCTACCTACCTATAGTTTATTTCCGGTGTATCTCACGGTCAGAAAAACAAGCTTTTTATTCAAGAATTTTCTTTGTAACCTGCTACTTAAGTATACAAATTAGTGTAATGATGAATCACTATTTTTTTTTTCGAGGGGCCCGTTGCTATACAGGGTTATTGGAAAAACACCAACAACCTCTTAAGAGGTCATTGTGCTCATAATTATGAAAAACTTTTGCTATGCGACCAAACCTGAAATCGCGAAAAAAATCAGGTGTTCCCTACATTCGTCAAAATGTAGGGAACAGCTGATTTGTACAATGACCTCTTAAGAGGTTGTTGGTGTTTTTCCTGGTATTCAGCTGCATCCGGTTAGACTGGAAGCCAAGCCCAACATAGTTGGAAAAAGGCTAGGCAGATGATTATGACGAATCACGCTTTTTGTTAGCTTTTATGTTGAATTAAGAGATCTACTTTGAAAAGAGATCAATGTTCAGTTAAGAGTAGATAATGAAAAACGTGAAGTTTTCCTTTCATTGTTTTAGGTAGTATAATCAACACGCCTGTATTTCTCAAAGGGGTAGGCAGAAGTGCACCTACAGTACACCTACATTCCGCCAGCTAAAGTCTCATGTAACAGGGGGCGAGTCTATTGCCATCAACCGGGCACAAATAGATTGTTCATTAGTAAAGTTATATGAATTGTATATGCTGTGGATAACGGTGTGAGTTTCACATTTATATAATATCTTTTTTTTTTATTATTTGCGCAGATATAATGTGTTACTGTTTGTTTGTCCCAAATAAATAAATAAAATAAAATAAAAATCCGGACTCCGGGCTGCTACTGAGAAATTTCAGAAGGAAAAACCAATTAACACTTTGTCCGACCAAGGAATCAAACTTAGGACCTCGTGGACAGCAGTAGCGCTTGAGACCACTAAACCAACTAACTTTACGTGTCTTCCGCTTCCAGTCTAACCGTAGGCAGCTGAATAACGGTATTTTACATGGAGCGACTGCCTATCTGACCTCCATAACCCAGTTACTGAGTAAGACTGGGTGTCAGACGTTTGACCTTCTAACTACCCGTAACGACTGGTATACCACAGGCAACTAAATCGCATCGTGTAAATCCTAAACCTGATATTAGGATTGATATCGATTATTATCAACAAATCCGACGACCCCGGGACAGACTGGATGCGGCAGGCGGAGGACAGGGTGTTGTGGCGCGGCCTGGGAGAGACCTATGTCCAGCGGTGGACTATGATAGGCTGAGTTGAGACACAAAGGATTAGAAACAGTTTATTTATTTGTAACCCCGTACATTGTTGTTTCCTCGTAACCAAAAGGAAGAGAGTACTAACGCTTATCATACAGATTAATTGCACAGTTCAGATGTCAGACGATCGGTAGATTACTTAATAATAATCAATGTACGACAACATCAGTGCTGATGCACTTAATATAACTAATGTACTTAATTATAACGTCGCGACGAGTCGCTCACACTTCATAATATAATGACTAGGAGGTGTCTTGACGAAGTTAAAACACCTTGCAAGTTCATCTGTACTTTTTTAGACAGTACAGACATTTTGGTCAGTGAAAATATTGAAAAAACCTGTAATGGTCTACCTATTTTTTTGGGATGCATGAAGAAGCCTCCTCGTGTAGCGCAGTTTGTTCCGCCAGTTTATACTCAACTGAACGCTCGCGCTCGGCGCATCCTGGACACCCAACACCTTATTTGACTGGCCAATTCTTCCCTTGCGGTGGTAGGGCTAACGCCCGCCTGGTTTGCGACCACCCTCCCACCGGAGTCCAGCGTCAAGTAGCCTGCTGTGTTTCGTTGATGCCGACGATGTAGACCTACCGCCACCGCTGGTGTTACTGTTGTTCGAGGTTAAACAAAAACTTGACAAACTTGACAAAACTTTATTTACTATTCTGCAAGATACGTACCTGCAGAGTAGTTGCAATGGTTGTAAGCAAAAGTGCACATAGCGCACGGTCCAGCGTTCGATCCCCTGGTCCATTTCCATGAGGAAATTCTTAGAAAGAAGGTAGTAACTATCATCTGCATTTATGCCCTGTTAATTGATTTTAGACTCGCCCCTAAAGCATACAAAGAAATGGAAAAAAAAATGTGTGGTAATAGGTACAGTCAACAAAAGAGATAAGTATGCAGGATCGTCGGATATAGTTGAAGTTTAGTAAGAAACCGATGAATGTTCTCGATTAAAATTTAATTTTATTAATACATAGAAAACAGACGGCTCATTTATCAAATTAAATTTCAGTCGACAACATCCATCGGTTTCTTACTAAACTTCAACTATATCCAACGATCCTGCATACTTATCTCTTTTGTTGATTGTAACTTCTTAGGTACAGTAGAGCGTATCTAGACCCGGCCTAGAGTAGTAAGGAGATTCAATAGATTAAGAGCCCAGCGAGGCAATTGCGTAACACATTATCAATCGGAATCGGTTTCATTTTGACAGTTCAACAACATTCATTGCGTTATTTACGTGTCGAGCAGAAAAAAATTTCGAACTTATGAAACAATGGATTAGCAATTTGCTTCAAAATGATTCAGATTCCGATCGATAGCGTACCGTGTTACGCAATTAGGGTGCTGGTTATACTGGTTATGTTAACACTGACGAGTGACCTATAACTCTACTACCTCTACCTAACCTTTACAGAAATACCAACAGCTGAGTGTGACGTTGTTACGCTATTTTGTTGGCATTAATGTCATCACCCATCCAGGTCCTTGACCGCATCATCCCAGCCTAACCTTGATAGCCTAGCTCTAAGAACACAACATTGTATTATATAAACAAACACACCACGGGGTCGACACGTGTCGCTCTAACACAAGTACAGAACATTGTTCAGTTAGAAGTCTGACCGGTGGTAATGAGATAAGGACACAAGTGTGTCAATAGTCATTAGTACCTAATATACCTATACAACATTTATGTAGAACCTATACGTAAACGTACATAAAACCTTATATAAGTAAACGATCTGCGCAGGAGTGCAGTTTAGTTTTCAAGCAAGTTTAGAACGAGGTGTCAAATATTTTGCATAGGTTTTTTTTTGTTTAGGATAATAAAACAGTGTTTTTTTTTTTAAATGGGGATATGTAAATACGTTCACTCAAAATAAACGTAAAGAAATCGTAACGTTGTTTGATTACTTAGAAGAGCTCATTTCAGCTCTTCACAGTACCTACCTAACTAAGTATTCTTCTCTTACAGAATTACCTCTGGAAGTAGTTTCAAAATACTGTGATCCAGTGGCGAAGGTACCATACAACTCGATTCCCACCGGCTTCCCTTCGAAAATTCAGAACATATCCACTCTATAGTCAATTCATCATTGAAATTTTCTTTTGGTATTTTTTTTTTTGCTCCGGCCTACCTCTGTCATAAATTCTCCCTTCGCCACTGCTGTGATCAACAATCCAATTTGCAAAACCAGAGATAAATTATGACAATATCACTGTCCTGTGCCTGAGGGTTCATTCCACGAAATCTCCTGGGAAAGTATGGTACCCACAGACATAGATCTACAATGTCTGTGATGGTACCATTGAGTTGTCAGGATTCCCTTCTAACAGTAGGTTAGTATATTGTATTGTAACAGTCTATGACGGTCCATATTATGTGGGTCGACATGACGCTTATCGCCCTTCGCTAAAATGTCGTAACTCGTCGCATTAATATACTTGACATGTAATAGGGAATGTATTCCGGATTCCGCTCGTAACACTAGGGGAATTAGGGTCTCTACATGAGCTCACATTTATACATTAAAGAGCTCCAAGATAAGTACAGATAAGGTTGTCTGCAAAAGGGAACCCTACATCATCATCATCATGCAGGCTGGTTGCATTCGATCACTCTAGAGTATTTAATTATTCATCAGTAGAATCATCATCAGAATCGGTTTCAAAATTGTTAAAGAGTCGTTTCGTTTTAAAATAAATTATTAATGTGTTAGGCGCGTAGAAGTCCTGGTTATTTTTTTTTTGCCTACACTGTCCCACTCCTGGGCAAAGGCCTTCCTCCACTCCTTCCATCTTTCACGAGCCCGCATGTTCTCCTTCAAGTTTTGACGGAACCTATACAGCTCGCCCCCATCTCCCACGTGATCTGCCGCAACCCCGCCTCATTGTCACCAGTTCTGTGCTGTTTGTGCCCACAGTTTATCCGGCATGCGGCAGACATGTTCTGCCCAATACCATTTAAGTTGGGCAGCCTTTTGAGCCACGTCAGCTATCTTCGTTTTGGAGCGCCTCGCCTGTTGAAATAAATACGGTAGCTAAAATTCAGTATTGCTTCTTATTTAGCGGCAACTCCTTAATCCTACCGATAAGAACCCTGGTGCTTACCGGTAGGAACACGACGTAGCGGTGGGATCAAACGAGCTCATCAGTAGCTACGTATGACTATTTTTCTAGACCAGACGTGTAACGATTCTCACCTCCTCTTGATAAATTCCGGCTAACAATATACGTAAGTAGCTAGTAATTTCATTCAAATTATATTCCATTTCTCTAATCTCGTAGATAGTATCTTTCAGGACCCAATCAAACAAGCCCTAACATAATTAAGTATTTCCCTTAGTCACTGATTTTTTCCTCGAATAAAGTTTAATGTCCGAAAAACAGGAGATAAGCAGTTCTAGAAATAACTAGAATATATTCCATTGAAACATTCCTACGTTTCAATGGAATATATTCTAGTTATTTATTACATGGCGGGTCTAGTATTATCGAATTGATATCTGATATCTAATCAGCTTGTCGCCATAATATTACGTGTGTGTCAACGTGATATGAAGAACTATCAGTTCGGGGCAATGGACACCATTTTTATTGCTCCGAAAAAATAGAATAGACATTTATTCAGCAAATATGAGTAAGTATTACATAATATATGTTATAATACATTAAAGCTCAAGCCATATTTCACCATTCGGCATGCAAGATTTATATTACTAACATTCACTTCAGTTTAACCAAAAGCCAGATGCTTCAATCCAGAGCAATTCAGGCAATTCTTTTCTCTGATAAAAACTCAGTCACACTGTAGTAGTTTTATCTCGGTATATATTAGTTTTAGAGTTACAGACATGCCTCTTTGTGTAGGTAGGTAAGTGTACCTACATTGCAACTTTTGAACGTTGAACGAATAATATCAGTCAGTGGCAGAGATCTAAATAGCAACATTTGAACGTCTTCCTGTCTTAGATATCGCAGCAGATACATACAGGATATTTTTTAACCAGTGCGCAAACTGTTACTATGAATTCAGCATATTATTATGATTCTAGACCTACAGTCCGTCAAATCTAAGAAGTACCGTTTGACAGTTATAAATATGTGTTATTTTGCTTTGTTTGAAAGTTTTCAATTACATTTAGATATTAAGAATTGTACATTTTTAGATACAATAATGAAATCTTTCTAAATTCATGGTTTTATGATGAATTCGTATGAACAAAGTTGAAAAATATGAAACGTCAAACGGTACTTCTTAGATTTGACGGACTGTAGCGTAGAAATTTTTCGTCGGTTATAAAAAAAATTGTCTAGAATCTATTGCTTCGTGGTTAGTTTGCGCGCTGGTTAAAAAATTATCCTGTAAATCCCACGCTGCATCTATCTAGTCCTTGGTATCTTTAGCAAGCAATGATTCAAGTTATCCTTCAGCTGGACATTGTCGTTTTTTTAGGATTCCTATAGAATACGGTTAGTTCACCCTTCAACACATAAGCAGGTGTACAAGAACCACAAACCTACTATAGTCCGGCGTTCCTATATATGCCAAAGATGTAAACAACAATGGCCGCTCGAAATTTAATAAAATCGATATACAAGAACATTTATTTTAAGTAATGTTTGTTTAGGTACGTCTAAATCTCCGAGCTAACTAGCGGCCATTGTTGTTTACATCTTTGGCAAATTTAGAAACGCCAGACCTTACACATTACCACGGTTTCAATAAATGCTTTGAGAACTCTGCTGGAACAAGGTAAGTGCCAAAAAATCATAATTATTATTAGGTAATGTGAGCGACCTCGTCCACTTTTCAATCAAAAGAGAAAGTAGTTCAAAATTTTGTAACCCTTCCCCCTTTAGGCGGTTAGGCCTCGATTAATCGACATTGATCTCGATTCGTAGTACTTACTTCAAAAAAACCTCGACCAGCTCACCTCCGTACCAACACACTTGGTTGCCATAGTTACAGGGACTTGGAAGATGTACATCTTCTTGGTCAATGACGTATTATATACTTACCTATCATTGTTCTTGGTATGATTCTTTAGTCACCATTAATGCAGAGTGGTAGGTACGCACAACCTGTTACAATGGATTGGTTTATCACGGGTTTTTTTTTTTTTTTTGTAAGGTAACTAAAATTTCATGATTCTAGGTTAACGGGAAGTACCCTATAGGTTTTGATTCCGGAACATAAACATCCGTATCTTTTGATTGCCTTGACTTAGAAGTCAGATTTTTTCACTGCTTCAAGGGATTGCAGCCTTGAGTATTTGATATTAATTTCAACTTGATAACTAAACGCGTTCCTGAGAAAAAGGGTCTGGACCGACGGACAACAAACTGATCTTATAAGGGTTCCGTTTTTCCTTTGAGGTACGGAACCGTAAAAAACAATTGTTTCATAGAAAAATGTAATAGATTTCAGTCATGTTCTGAATTTATGGTAAACGGTTGCGCATTGAAGTCCCTGCCACCCTGTATACCTGTAATAGGCATACATACCAGCAATTTTATTCTATTTTTTATTAATTCCTTGTATGTGCAGACGGCAGCACATCAAGGTACTACAATCTGTCAAATTTCTTTAATACATTTTTAACTTTATCGCTAAAGCATAAGGCTCAAAGTTTATTGGGAAAAAATAACAGTTTCGAGTAGCTTGATGTGCTGGTGTCTGTACCTACTGCTGTTGATGTAGCAAATAAATAAAATGCATGACGAAGCCTTCGGTATACTCAAGTCGCCTTGTGACGAGTCGCTTACGAAAATCTTTTTGCCATGTGCCATGCCGCGCCAACCAGAAATCTCAGGGTTTTTTAGGCTAACTTCGTCCGTCATGTACCTATGGGGATGGGATATATTGTTATTTTATTTTCTGTAGGCAATACAAACAATCACAAGTTGTATTTATATTTTTTATTAAAATATAAATGTCTTAACAACTACTTCAGACATGCTTAATTATTTATTAACTGGGCATTTTCACTTTTAAGTGTACCCGCCATTTTGAGGATGTCCCACTTATTCAAAATTTTATAGCAAGATAAATAGTGGACATTTTGTCTAATTTTTGGAATAAAACGGTAAAATATATATTCAATTGACGAATCCATCTGCAATCCTGGTAAAATACGTTTGAATTATTAATTTATGAGTATTTTAAATATTCAGAGTAACTGTTTCTGGCATGTCCCTCCCCTTACCAACATTGAATTTGCCAAAATTACTAAAATAGTACAACGAATACATTTAAAAGTGTTGGTGCAACAATAGTGTATAGTTTCTCTCGTCACAAAAATTAAATTTGCACAATTTAAACTCCAATAACACAGGTTTAAAACACATTTGGCTGAAAATACACGTCACAAAACTGACCACTATTTTCACTACAATGTCCATTTATTTTCAGTCACTTTTATTTTTTTAGGGTACACTTCAAAGTGAAAATGCCCACCTACTCCATAATTATTGTGACAGATTTCATTTAATGATAAACTATAGGTACAAAGTTAGATATTAAAACGAATTAAAATTGGCCACTGAGTTTCGGAGTTGGCTGTTATGTAATAGTCGGAGAGCTGAAGATTTTTTTTTTTCTAGCATGATAATTTTTTTCATTAGGTACTATTTTCATTTATTTATTTAAAATGTTCACACACAAAAAGGTACAAAGGCGGACTTAATACCTTAGGCATTCTCTACCAGTCAACAAAGGGTGGTGAAGAGATTAGATTACATCATGTCAATTATTATAGAACCACAATTCATTTCGATTTTAAAACAATAGTTAATGCAGTTATTTATTTATTATCAATACTACCTCATTGAGGTTATCGAATTTATCGTAGATTATTTTAACAGTCGCATTTTATCGAATGTCCGATAAAAGTCTGGCCATAGTTGCATGTTAAGATACAATCAATAGGTAGAAGAAATATAATCCTTGGCGCCATTGCAATCTTTATTTACTTACCGATAAAAAATTATAAAACTAACAAACTCCCTAACTAACATACATTTTTATTGTTAAAGTTGTTTATATTAATTACTAACAAATTGGATTGTATTTTCTGTAAAATATGTGATATCTATTATTAGGTTATTATTTTCAGTTACATTATTAAAAAAAAACAAACCTGTAAGTAAAATTACGCGTTTCTCCTAACTTTTCTATGTCAAGCTAAATATATGTTGGATAATTATGTCTATATATACCTATATAGACATAATTATCCAACATATATTTTGCTTGACATACATGTTGACATGTTCTGTAAATGATTAATATTTCGATATCTCAATACCTTGAGATATCGAAATATTAATCATTTACAGAACATGGAAAACTTTGGAAAGTTAACATACATAGCATAGCAAAGCCTACGTGCTAAAATACAAAATAGATAAAAAGTTATTAAAGATTATGGCAACTGCAGTGATAATGCTAAAACATTTTTTATCGTTATTATCTAAGAATTTTAACCATTATTCCACAGCACCCTTTCCCAATTTTACAGAACAGGACCTGTTGACCCCTACCTACATCTCAAATACTGTAAACTGCTTTCAAACCGCAGTCAGCGCAGCAAGAGTCGTGTGAAAAGAGATGGTGATGTTCGTTGTATAGCTCTATCTCTCTCTCGATCTAGAAGTATTATGGTTCTCATACGTAGTCACCAAGCGGCTATCTACAATATGCCAGGAGCGTGCCCTCAGCTTTTTCGGAAATGTTATGCCTTTACCTAAGCATGGTCTTGAAAGGTTTATGATACTGGGCCGGGTGGATGGAAAACGCGCTCAAGGCAGAGCAGCTCACGACTGTGGTCCACACTGCAGAAAACCGCATCACTTGAGACCCATCTATGTAGTCGCGATCCTCAGTATTGAGGGAACGACGAAGAATGATACGTAATACGAGCCCTGGCCTATGCAGCTTTAGTGCGATACGGTCTGTTGTTATCCTTTTGCAAAAACCTTTATAAAATGCTTATTAAGACAACTATTTGCAGAGGGATGATGACGGGGTAAAGTAAACGAAATTCTATTTAGTCCGTCAGTTAGATTATCAAAAAATAATGGACACATATTTTTTCTTGTGTCAATCAACCAAAAAATTACTAAGATAAAGCCTGTCAAAGTTTGGGAGTGGGGGCTCGTGACGTCACTTCTAGGTAAAAATTGTACCAAGACGTGACGTCATGCGGCATTTCAAATCAATATATCTGTGTAATGTTTTGATTATGTGAAAAAAGAAAAAATACGTGCCCAATACTTTTTAATAATCTACCTGATAGACGAAGAAAAAAAAGTTAGTCATCATCCCTATTGCGTAACACACTATCAGCAGCAATGGCTTCCATTTTACAGTTCAACAACGTTACATTACGTTACGTTGCATAGCAAACAAAATTTTCGAACGTTATGAAGCAATGGATTAGCAATATCCTTCAAAATGATTCAGATTGTAATTGGTAGTGTGTTACGCAATTAGGATGCAGCTAAGAATTGACTTCGAGCCCATTTTGTTCAGTTAGTCAATGAAATAAATCTATGGTACAGACGCCAGCACATCAAGGTACTCGAAATTTTCCCAATCAATTTTGAACCTTATGCTTTAGCGATAAAGTTGAAAATCTATTAAAGAAATTTGGCAGATTGTAATAGCTTGATGTGCTGGCGTCTGTACCTAATAATAACAATAAGCTCGATATTTATGATGTAATCAAAACTATAATATATTTTTTTAATTTTAAGCTCACCGTTTTTTTTTTGTTTTAAAAGATATTTTTAAGATTTTCGTTGTTTTTAAACTTTTGTATGGATGTCGTAAATATTAACTGGCAAATAGTGAAGTCCATCCTGGTAAAGTGGGGCTACCTCAACGGAACGGCATGCGGCAGTAGGATTTATTTATTTATTTTTATTTATCCTCAGACTGGAACGCCATACAGCAATTACACCAACGGAGTAAAAAATCACTTCATCTGCTGCCGTCCATCCGGCATCCGTGCCGTGCGCGGCAGACACCGAGCGAGTGGCGATGTGTCCCGCACGCTCTCGCAGCGTCAACACATCCATAAACGCATCACTCCTTCCATAAATTACACACATTCATTGCTAATTTTTGAAACACAATGATTTTTCAAAGTAAATACATTAAAATTGAAAAAACGGAAAATTTTGAGGTGTCATCCTGTCTGACAGATGACAGAAAAAAAAAAGATGTTAAGCTATCTCGTAAACCGTGCTCCACTATTTCCATGTGTGTCCCAAAACATGCAGTCAAAGTGACCTCTGCGCTGCCACCGACGACGCCGCGCCGTGGAAGTGGCCAAGTTTTAGGCCAACAAGATCTGAGAAATGTCGCGCCAGCGACACGAAGAAGCAGAAGCAAAGTGCATTCTCATATTTTACTCTGTTATTGAGTACTGTGGTATTTAATTTAACTTAGGGCAATAATATTTACATTTTAATATACAAACGGAAAATTGGGAAATAAAGGTTTGAAAAAGTGAGACCCAATCATACAAAAATAATATGAATGTATATTTTCAACAAATAAAACGATAACTCGATTTAACTCGGTATTTACATGATTGAATTCTAACCCCTTACTTATAAACGTTGTATACCGTCTGCATAGTTACACAACGCTTTGTCTTCCTCTTTGGAAAGTCAAATTACTGACGACTGAAAGAGAGAAATCGGTGTGTAACTATTCATCTGATATAATACGTTTATTAGTAAGGGTGTAAGAACAAGAATTATTAATATCTTAAAAAAAAACAAAATAAGTACATCATATTATTTTAAAACATACAAAAAGTTTCTTAAATAACATAATATGAAAAAAAATCTAAGTATAAAAACAGCTTGATATCTATTAACATTTAAAAATTCTGTCTTAGTTATTTTTATTTGCATAAAAATTAGGAAGCTATAGTTTTTTACGAACTATAATTAAATGAGGCAGATTATTGTTACAGATTTTTTGTAAGTGGCCACTCAGGAGTTTATTTTAAAAAGAAAAGTAGAACTGTACAGAGAGGCTGACAGTACATTTAACATACAACCATTCTATAAAACAAATATACTGTTGTTTACACATTTTCCCCCTTACTAATAAACGTATTATATCAGATGAATAGTTACACACCGATTTCTCTGTTTCAGTCGTCAGTAATTTGACTTTCGAAAGAAGAAGACAAAGCGTTGTGTAACTATACAGACGGTATACAACGTTTATTAGTAAGGGGGTTTGTAAAAAAAGTAAAAACATTTGGAAGTAATCGATGTTAAATTGATAAAAAACTATAAAAAAATAAGTATTACGAAAAAAGGGCACTTTTTCCCAAAAATTGATCAATATATGTATCACCCCGCGTCCTATCCAACGCGATCGTCACGCGCCTTTGCTACCGTCGCGTTCATTTTGTTCGGCAAACCAGAACGCGTGCTCGTGTAGACAGAGGGCGCCTCCGGGTTTTCGAACAAAATAAGGTCACAAAAGAATCACGCGAACGATCTTTTTGATTAATACGCGGGTTGACAGATACATAAAAATACTTCGTAATATTTTATTTTATTATTTCCTACTATTCCTACTGCGAATCATTTTCATTCGCTTGCTCATAGCATTGTCAAGGCACTTATGAAATAAATTTAACAAAAATTGAGCATACACTAGGAATGCCAGTACTTATACAGGATGTTTATTTTAACTCAAACAAGATTTTACACTCTGTATACACATTTGGAACTTTTCATGGCGGGAAACTACGTGGGAAGCTCATTATTCTAAATTAAAGCTAATTATTATGCAAGTCAACAGTCATTGGTTATTATTAGCGACACTGCTGCCATCTTGGTCCATGTTAGCCCAAGTTAGGCGCCGATTCCCTTGTTCAAAAACTAAACTAGCATAATCAGCCTATAATGTTCCCACTGCTGGGGCACAGGCCTCCTCTCTGTGAGAGGGAGTGGGCCGTAATCCACCACGCGGGCCCAGTGCGGGTTGGCAGATGTCACATGTCTTCGAATTTTTGGTTCTAGGACATGCCGGTTTCCTCACAATGCTTTCCTTCACCGTTTTAAGAGCAGTGGTGATGAAATTATTTACACAAAGTAAAGCACCTGCCTGGGTACGAATCCACGACCTATGTAACCCTGACTATGTTCGCACCCAGGACCTATACTTGTAAATCGGGGCCGTTGCCACTTGGCCACCACTGCTCACAAACTAAATAAAATAAAATGAAAGAATTGACGTTTCTTATTGACAGCCAGCTCAAGAAAAGGATGTTGACAGACACCTCAAGAAAAGGACGTTGACAGATAAGAACTGAGTAAGTGATGTCAAATTCGTTTATGCTTTGAACTTCGCCTTTTTTTTATGGAAGATAGTTATAGTTAAAGTACAGGCAGCGCTTGTGTATGTCCGTCCCTTTTTTGTATTATGAGAGAGAAAAGGATGGATAGAGCCACAATTTAGCCTGTGCACAACAGAATCAGCACCGTATTTTATTATTATTAATTTACATGGAATTTCTACGAGTATTAGGCCAATTTGAGCCTGGAAGCTGTATCAAGGTAGTTTCAAGTAAAGTTGAAAATAAATGTCATATAAAAAAGTAGCTTATTACTAACAAAATGTTTGTGCAATAGCACTAAGGTCCGACCGCGGCAGATTTGCCAAAGATGTAAACAACAATGGCCGCTCGAAATTGAATAAAATCGATAAACAAGAGTGTTTTCGTCACATTAATTACTTGTTTTCGTTTAGTCAGCTCGGAGATTTAGACGAAAACTAACATTACTTAAAATAAAAACTCTTGTTTATCGATTTTATTCAATTTCGAGCGGCCATTGTTGTTTACATCTTTGGCAAATCTGCCGCGGTCGGACTTTACGTACTAATTACTTGCATTTTGGCAAAAAATCTTAATAACACAAATTCAATCCAATTTTGATTTTAAATTTCTAATTCGCAGAAGTAAAAACGCAACACGTTTAAGAGTCCCTATCAATTTCTGCGCGCTACTAGATTAGGTAATTATAGGAGCGCAATGTGTCTGTGTGCGTTCGAACTATAGCTGATAATCGTAGTGTGCGTTGAAGCGTACGATGAAGCGGGAACAAATAATCTTGGTCCGGAACCGCTATTATTAGTACTCCATAGTTTTTACTAAGATTCCGTAATACTGGATGGATTTTATTGTGATTATGACATGTTATGTTTAGGTCCCCTAAATACAATAAATATCGTTGAAATAAAAACATCTTAACCTAGTATTCACTATAGCAAAAGCAAATTACAAAGTGTGACCAGCGTATACAAGGTACGTCTGAAACGAATTACACGTGTTATTGTTTACCTAATACAGAACGAAGGGGTCTGTAGTATTTCCCTCGCTATAAGACCGCATACCATGAGAGTATAGTATAGCGAGCCATTTTGTCTTATTTATTTTATTTATTTATTAGGCTTTTCAACAATGAGTACACTGTTACTTTATAATTTGTCTTGTTTGTGTTTGTATTTGTGTTTTTGCTCATTGATGATGTTCCAAGTAATATTTGATTTTTGGTAGATTTCTGCCATGTAATTCTCTACAAATACAATTAAAATATTTTTAGTCTAAATAAATAATAGTAAATTATTACAATTTTCTTAATTAAGGTGATTGCAACAATTATTATTTACCTAAGAACTGCACGTGCCTTTCGTGTTTTTTCAACTTTATTCTTTTTACCTTTGATTTTTCCATGAAAATAAAGTTCACTTTTTCGACCCATTTTCTAAAAATATATTCACCATATTACTAATAGTACAATACAAAACATTAATAAGTCACACTATTAAAATAAAAAAATAAATATACTTAGTCTCAAAACTGGTCAGGCGTAGTACAAAATCATGCGCGATTCGCTAGTTACGTCGGGAGCGGCGAACGTCACAGGCGACACAGGTCCGTCGTCGAGAAGCCCTCGGGCGCGACTGAATGCATCGAGCGAGCGCATCGGTTTATAAGGCATTATTTAAATATTTTACTACAATTAAATAAGTAGTCTAAATTAAAATATAAAAATTGAGTTTGGTAGATAAACACCTCAAATTTTAAAATATTTAACACTTATTGTTATTTTCAATCAATTCTTACACATAGACGACGGTTTTGCACATGATTTTATTGGAGTTTTTCAGCGTAGTCAACATTTTTTTACAAGTACTAATTCATTAAACTTTTAAAAAATAAATTGTAGACTTACTAATATACTATGTTCCCAATATTTGGGATTTTTTTCAGATTGTTATTTGCTACCAGTAAGCTAAAAAAGCAATTGAAAAACATGGTGTTTCGTGTTTACGTAAAAACGTGTGTTAGATTTTTATTTTTCTTAATTTATATTAAGTAGTTATCAAAATTTTAATTTGTAGACTTACTAGATAAATAGATGATAAATAACTGTGCATTTAAAAAAAAAGTAGATAACTTAACGATATTGAGAAAATTGCGCTGAAAAAAATGGAATTTTCTGTTTTTAGACAGCGAAATTGATAGGGACTCTTAACAAACATTTTGTTAATTTAAAAAGCGCTTAAATTCACATTAAAATAAACGAAAACGTCGCGATTTCACATGTCCATAAAAAAATGTACTATTTAATATTTATACTCGTTATATAAATGACATATTTTTTTTTCACTTACTTATATTTTCACTATCACGTAAGTTCAAGTTTGTGAGTCCGTTTATCACTAGAAATCTAGTGAATACGACTCTGCCGGTATTAGGGGCCGGTCGTCACTAGGATCACTAGGATTCTAGTGATGACGACTCTTGTCGGTATTAAGGGCCGGTGTCACCAAGAGCCTAGTACTGACGACTCTGCTGGCATTAGGGGCCAGTGTCACTAGGGTCCTAATGAAGACGACTCTGCTGATATTAGGGGCGGTTGTCACTAGGAGTCTATTGATGGTGTTTCTTCTGCCCTTATTAGAGGCAGGTTATCCGGCGATTTAATTAGTTTCCTAATAAGTATCGTTATACCGGCTATTAGTAGCGCTACCCCGATTACCTGGAAAAAACGGGACGGATTAGATTAGAATACTTTTCCAGTAAACTATAAAGGGTTTATGGTTTAAGAAACTTTATTTCACTCATAAAGAATACAACTGTTCACTTCTTCTTCAATTAAAGTCGCCTTTCGTGAGTCTGTATAACCTCGTTGTGCTCCTAAACTACGCAATGGATTTTGATGCGGATGTCACTTCGCGTTTAGAGAATTTATTCCGGAAAGTTTATGTGCATTTTTTTTTTTTTGGTAAGCTATACTGTCCCACTGCTGGGCAAAGGCCTCCCCCAAATCCTTCCAGGAACTCTTTTCCCGCGCCACCTCGAACCAGCCGTCGTTGTACGCGTCCAGCGGTGCTATTCTGTAAAAACATCACCGTGATAACTTAGGTGAAGTGAGCTTAAAGTGAGCTGTCATTCCACATTATGCTAGGAATTGACACTATTGACCGCTCACTTCACCTAAGATATCACGGTGATGTTTTTACAGAATAGCATTGCAGGTCGTCTCGCCATTTCTTTCTGGGCCGACCTCGGCGGCGCATGTGCATACCACATTAATATTGAACATACATATAATAAAGGAATCTCCATGTTTTGACAAGCCGTAAAAACCGTGGGTCGCTAAATATAGCGTAAATGTATTCCAATTAATTTTAATCCATCTAATTTTATCCTCATTGAATCAATTTGAAATCTTATAACTTTTATAATATATGTACATCTTATGTAAGTACCGTGTTTCTGCTAAATAAATTACTTTAACTTTGACTTTAACCCGACTATAGCCAAGTCCAAACGGAAGATGTTGGGAATGAAACTCAACACAACTCCTTGCGCGGCGTGACCAACGCGTCCCCGACTATCATTTCACCCCGAGCTAACAGAACATAATGATTTTTAGAGATTTCTGGACTCAGATCAAGCAATAAAGAGCGTTATTCCAGTGCTATTGGCGAATCAGGAAAGTTAGAATACTCACAGTGAGTGCATAAAGCCCGTACGGCACCCAGTGGCGCAGGCGCAGCGCCGAGCGCGCCAGCGCCGCGTACTCGGGTGTCGTGGCTGTCTGCTGGCGGAAACGGAACATCGGGACCATGGTGTCCGGGTCCGGCAACACGTTGTTTATACTGCGGGAGGACAGGGTATGAGTGAAAAAGGTGAAGGAATACATCGTGAAGAAACCAGCTTGTCCTAGAACAAGTCATGTGACATCTACCAACCCGCACTGGGCCCATGTGGTGGATTACGGCCCAATCCCTCTCACCGAGAGGAGGCCTGTGTACCAGCAGTGGGAACATTATAGGCTGATTATATGCTATGCTTATGCATACAGGGTGTAAAAATATCCTTGACGAAGCCGAGAGTCACTTGTTTTTCCCATTATTATGATCATTTTTTTCTACTGGACCATACCTGAGAACCTTCTGGTTATGGAGATATTGATGGTCAAAGCTCTAACATTTTTTGACGATTTTTTACGAAAACAAGTGTTAAATCCTGTACTGTGTTAAATTGAAGAAAGTTAATGAAATCCAGATAAGTTATCGGAATAATCTATGAATATTTATATTGTTAACTCACGGAATCCCCCGGATGCGCCTGACGAGCAGGTTGATCTGCAGCTGCGCGGCCACAGACAGCGGCATGCCCGTGTACATCTCCAGCGCTAGTCTGAAGTTCATGTCCCTGTGAAAGAAAGATAATTTGGAGGTTATGTGTTGTCCATAATCAATATTACAATTACAAGAAATTGGGACGAGGGACAACACCAAGAGGCCACTCGAAGTGGATTTAAAACTTGATGGCAAGAAACTAGATGCTATTGGAAACTATTTCTAGGAATTACTTTTAATTCAAAATTGCAATGGGGCGCCCACATTAGAGCTCTTTCAGGTAGATTAAGTTCAGTTGCATATTCAGTAAGAAAAATAAGGTAGATCACAGATATAGCCACAGCTAGGTTAGTGTACTTTGCTTATTTCCACAGTATTATGTCTTATGGTGTTCTGCTGTGGGGATCGGCATCTGACTTACCTATATTCAATTTTGATTTTACAAAAGAAGGCAATCCGCGCGGTCTATGAAATGGGTCCTCACGAGTCTCTTAGAAATAAATTAAAAGAAATCGATATACTAACTCTGCCTTCGCTTTATATCTTAGAAAGTATTTTGGGTGTTAGCAAAAACTTTTCAAAATAAGAATAAGCGACTTCCATAATATTAGTACTCGTAGTAATAAAAGATAAATTATTTTTTTTTTTTAACTCCGGACACAAACAAAAACCCCTTAAAAGTAAAAAATTAAAATGTATTGGCCCATTTTGATCCAAGCTAATGAAAATAGGAAGTTTACAGTAGTCATACTTTCTACAACAGCATACATTTATAATTGCTGGGTTTACGCGTCGTCATTCTGGGTACCTATAAGCGTTTTTTTTTTACTTTTTAGAGGTTTTTGTTAGTGTAGAGGGTTTTTTCATGGTTTCTTAATCGTCATACTATTTACTGCCCCCTCTTGTTTATAACTATCGATCAGTTATTAGTTACCGTGTTCCGTTGCGAAAGGTAAAACACTTCAACCTTGTCTCTTGATGGCAACACATATGCAAAGACTTACTATTAGCTGGGCTGTATTGATGTTTACTGCTCACTAATATAGAAAAAAACGGTCAAGTGCGAGTTGGACTCGCACACGAAGGCTTCCGTACCACCGTACAATATTTAACACTACATATTATTAAAAAAAAACACGTTTGTTGTATGGGAGCCCCCCTTAATTTATTTTATTTTAATTTAATTATTTATTTTTAAAGTGATCATACAACTAAATATTCTGTGAATATTTCAAGCGTCTACCTGTTGCCGTTATTAATATCGAGCAAATAACGGCAAATAAATCACGTTTGTTGTATGGAAGCCCCTCTAAAATATTTATTTTATTCTATTTTTAGTATTTGTTGTTATACTGCTACTACTCAGCTGCATCCGGTTAGACTGGAAGCCGACCCCAACATAGTTGGGAAAAGGCTAGGCAGATGATGAGTATTTGTTGTTATAGCGGCAACAGAAATACATCATCTGTGAAAACAGCCTGGTGACAGACATACAGACGGACCGTGGAATCTTAATAATAGGGTCCCGTTTTTACCCTTTGGGTACGGAACCCTAAAAAGTAGTTACTCACTCCGTAGCGTTAAGGCCGTCGATCTTCCTGGCATAGCTGGGGTCCGAGTGCAGGAAGTGCGGCAGGGACACGAAGGCAGGCGCGCCGAGGCGACACTCCGACACGTTGAGCGCGCCCGACGGCACGCAGTCCGCGTCGCGCACGTTGTCGCAGTAACATGCCTGGAATGGTTATAACATCATATAGATTAGGCTGACAATTAGTCCTTTTTAATTTAAGGTGAATGCGCAGTGGTAGACCGCGAAATTCAATTTTTTTCTTACGTTGCGTTGCAATTTTCAGGTCAGTGTCAGGTCGCGTATCATATTTTGATCAAGATACAACCTGACACTGACCTGAAAATTGCAACGCAACGTAAGAAAAATTGAATTTCGCGGTCTACCACTGCGCATTCACCCTAACGACAAAAAAGTTACAAAAGACAGCTCCCAAAACGCACACCTCAATCAGCATCATTCATTTGTTTATTTAAGTTATTGAGAAGAAACAATTTTCGAACATATGAAGCAATGAATTAGCAATATTCTTCAAAATTATTCAGATTGTGATTGATAGTAATGTTACGTAATTAGGGTTGTGCATTCTGCAATAACAATTTCGAATCTGCGTTGCAGCCGTAACAGATGCTTCACAAATATGAATGTCTGAAATATGACAACAATATCAAAAGTCGTTTATTCAAATTAGGCTGACAATCAGCACTTTTCTAACGTCAAAATTACATAAGACAGTCCCCCGGCACGCCCGCCCTTCACCACTTCCTGTGCTTTAGCTGGGGAGAAGAAGCGGCGGAACAAACTCCCCAGCAGCACAGCTATCCGTTCAGTTTGAAATACTTGATTCTATACAATAGCAGGTATGCAAAGTAATATTAACATTATGGAACATTAAATTAGGTAATAATTTGCCATGTCAGCTAGCCACGCCATATACCAATAAATTACAATATAAAGGAAAAGTATACTTAACCAAACAAAAAAAAAATATAATGATGCAGGGTTTTGATTACCACTGAGGGAAAAACGCATGCTCGAAATTGTATCTGCTAACACAAAAGCATATTAAAGTAAGGCAAAACAAAAACTAATAGATGCACGAGGAGGGTAGTCAGAAGGGATATAATGAACGTACCATGTGAGGGTATTTATGTCCGTTGTCGAACACTGAGTCGTTGGCCGCGTACTGCACGCCGTCGATACCTTCCACCTGCACGTTGCGGTCTTTGCTTAGCGCCATGTACCTGAAAGTAAATAGTATAGCTTATACAACGTGTTTTTTTGTATCTCATAACTCTAGGGTTATATTCTACAAGTAAAAAGACTACAAAAAGTCCTACAATATGTGGTCCAAAAATGCATAGTTTCGAAGATATCGTGTTTCTAAGTTTCATTGATACGAGTAATTCAAATGAATTCAATGAAAATTCATTAAAACCAATCATTCATATTTAAAGCTAAGAAAATGCGACTCGCTCCCAGGACCTCATGCTCCGCAGTAGCGCTTGAGACCACTAGACCAGGGATGGCGAACAAATGGCACGCGTGCCATTGGTGGCACGTAACAAGATAATTTCGGCACGGCATAATTTCAGGAATTAAGATACCTAAGTCGTTAAGTTTGCAACAGCAGAAGTAGCATTAATTTATCATTTTATTTAAATAAATATAAAACTATCAATATTAACGTTAGACCTACACTAACCGGGGGTTGTTCTTAGGTGCACATGCATAGTGCGAACATAAGCTAATCGTCGGTTTGTGTCTCATTTCAATAAAAACGTCTAACGTGCCTCTGCGAGTTGGTTTCGGCACCTCGTATGCCTTCCAAAGGTCCGGGACCCTGGGGGCACGAGAAATATCAAGAGAGATTAAAAATAATAAAATAATAATGCGAGAGTATGTAGTTTTTTTCCAGTAATCCCTAAGCCAAGATTGTTTGTTGGTACGTCTTGGCCGTATGAAATATATATTTGGAAAAAATGGCACGTAGATGTACAGAGGTTCGCCATCCCTGCACTAGACCATCGTGGTAGTATCAGTTATACTTTGTTCCTGTTGATAAGGTGGTAGGTAGTATAGCCAGCAACACAAATATGAAAATATGAAGTTAAAGAGACTGTCCAAAATTATCTGAACCACAAAGTATAATTTAGTAAAGTCATAATATCAAGTTACTACAGCTGCACTAGGTCAACATCCGCGGGCCTCAAAAACTATAAGATAACGAGTTTTGAAAATCACATTTTTATTCTCTATGAAGTTTTGGCAGACCCTGTATACTTTCGGATTTACAAAAACAGATCGTTTACCTCAGCCTTTATTAACATAACAAAATACGTTTTATTGTAAAAAAAAAACCGGTCGCGTTTATGGCATAAGTAACGTAGGGTCAGTGACCTTGTAATTTGGAACACGCATCGCTCCAAGTTTTTTTTTTAATGAGTAGAACTTAAAACGGTATTAAGCGACCTATTGATAAACTTGACTTAAAAATGTCCAGCAGTGGACTGCGATAGGCTGAATTGATTGATCAAATAATTATTGTACCAAAGTTAATTTTTTTTTAAGAAAATTATGGTATAACTAACTTGGAAAAACGATAATTAGTCTTTTTACCATAAAAAAAAATTCCATAAAATAACAAGCCCCCATCAATAAACATTAATTTCTTTATTTTTTTGTTAGGTCAGTAGACAAAAAAGAAAAAAAAAATTGTCTGTGTACTGTTGACCATTGAGGAGCTCTGTCGACTGGAGCCAATCCTGGATGCAGAAGCCAGGTCGTGGACTTTAGAACGGAGTATCATTATTAAATGCGTTATTAAATTTTGGGTTTGTACTGCTTGGTTGCGTTTCTTTTAGCAAGAGTGTTTTTTCTAAAACTGCCTACCGACTGCCGTGTTTTGATATCTCCTACTATAAGATCATCATCCGCCAGCCTTTTCCCAACTATGTTGGGGTCGGCTTCCAGTTTAACCAGATGCAGCTGGATACCAGTATTTCACATGGAGCGACTGCTTATCTGACCTCCCCAACCCAGTTACTGGGTAACACGATACCCCTTGGTAAGACTGGTTGTCAAGACTCTCGGACTTCTAATCTGACTTCCCGTAGCGCTTGTCAAAGATCTACAAACGACAGCCGGAGCCTTTCTGACGTACAGAGGGGTCTCGGTATGCAATGGATGGTCACCCATCCGCAGACCGACCTCAGCATCGGCAAACATTGCTTAACCTTGAAGATCGACCCGTGCGGCTGTTATTATTGAGCCACGAGCCCTCTTCCTATAAGATAACCGCAGATATTTGATTCATAACCGTTATCTTGTCTACGACACAATCATTGCACCGATCAACAAATATCTTTTATCTATTTCCAATGATAAAGAGTCATTGTTCTTCCATTCTCGTTCCTTTGTAAGTTGACTTTCAAATGTCTTTTTAATTGAAATAATGATGTCACTAGATCGATCTTGAGTTGCAGATAACACGCACCGGCAAAATTAGAGGAACACAAAAAATACATTATTTTTTGAGATTGAATGTCTATTATTTAATGTTTTTGCTTCATTTGAGTCTGTTCGTCTATGTTATTCAAGAAAAAACAAACTGTAGGTTTTATTAGGAATTATTTAATAAGAAAATGCTGTTTGTTTGAAAAATTTTGATGTTTTCTAATGCGGACGAACAGAGCTAAAACATTTTAACATTTTAAGTAATTCAAGTTATGTCTCGAATTGAGTTCTATAATACCTGCCGAAAGGCCTTGAGATACCCTCAAGAGATGCAGAAGTACATTTCCTTACCACCGCGTTCGTTAGGGGTCCAAAATCAGCCTCTTCCTTGACTTCCTTACCAAAATTAGAGAAAAAAAACAAGAGAAAATCCTCAACTCACGTGCAAATATCCGACGCGAACACATACAGCTCTGGCTGGCCGTCTTCCGGGGCCCACAGCTCCCCGGTGGACCCCTTCACCTCCCCGCATTCGTCGCGGTAGTCTGTCCTGTTGCGGTACCGCCACTCATGCACGTTGCCGAGCATGGAGAAGTCGTGGGCACCCGTGTTCATGTTGAAGGAGCCGTCGAACTCTGTGGAGCCGTTGCGCTGTGGAGATAGTGTTAAAAATTAACCCGACAAACTTTAAGAGGTGCTTTAGACCATCGAACTGAACAACTTTCACTATGCGACCAACTCTGAAATCACGAAAAAAAAATTCAGCTGTTTCATACATTTTGGTCAAGTAGGTACGGCAATAACGCGTACATATACACTTGCGTGCAAAAAAATTGGCCCACCCCATGCTCTCCATTTGAGACACGATATCACAAAAATCGTAATGAATATAATTTATTATTTTATACTATGTGAAGGTAGGTAAGGTACAGTTTATTTGAACATACACTATATTTTGTTCAAAGCAATATTCTTGATAAGATCGACTCGATTCTTCAGATGTCCCCATTACTCACTTTTGCTCGGAAAAAGTGTGTGACTTTTTTTGTCAATGAACTTAACAAACTTTAAATTTTGTGTATTTCTGTTTGTTTAATCAAAATTGAACTTGATTTTTTTAACGGGCTTCAAAAAAAATGGAGCTTCTTTATTCAACCCCATATTTATAAGTTCGAGATTTTCTCAAAAACTAATGAATCTGTTTTGATAATTCTTTCACTAATGTAATCTACATACTTTCAGAAAGGTTTTAACATACAATATATTAGGTTATTGTTAGTAAAACTTCTTGAATTATATTGTTTCAAATCGAAGAGCATGGGGTGGGTCAGTTTTATTGCACGCAAGTGTAAAATAAAATGCTTCATTGTATAGTTTGATATTGAGATAGACTCGTGATAGCACAAGTTTAAACCTTAGTGGTTTTTGGTTGCTATTAAATATGTAATCCTGTGTTCTTTTGTATAAATTAATGATAAATAAAAAATAAAAAAAGGTATTGAACTTTTGTATTAAACAGCTGATTTTTGAGTCTTGGCTTATGTAGGCAAGGGAACCCCTTACCTCAAGCCCAAATATAGGCAGATTCTTTTGATAGAAAATTCCAACCAAGTAACAGATACAGTTTTGTTTTGAAACAGAAGTTACATACATATAAGGCTACACATGTGGTTACCAAGTATACACACAAACGCTGTAAATATGTGAAATATTTCGAAGAATTACAGGCATGATGTTTTGTTAATTTTATCGATCTACACATAAAGAGGATGTAAAATTACTTTAAGTACGTGCAGACGGTAATCAAGCACGTCTAGCGAAGCGATTATATTAATTAAATATTTTAATTCGATTAGTATCTGAATAGGTAATCCAACATTTCTTATCTGGTTGCACAGCAGTTCTTATTAGCAGTGTCTATTGATTAACTAAAGGAATTTAATCAATAATCATGAATGTTATGCTATATTTTCCCTGGTATATAAAGAATTATATTATCCCGTGGCTAAATAATAACAGCCGCACAGCTCGATCGATCAGGTTAAGCTACGCTTGGCGCCGTTTGCTCTGTGGATAGGTGACCATTTTTACATACCGAGACCCCTCCGTGCCACGGAAAGCACGTTAAGCCGGTGGTCCCGGCTGTCATTCGTGGAACTTTGACAGTCGTTACGGGTATTCAGAAGCCCGAAAGTCTGACCGTCTTACCAATGGGTATCGTATTACCCAGTAACTGGGTTGTGGAGGTCAGATAGGCAGTCGCTCCATGTAAAATACTGGTATTCAGGTGCACCCGGTTAGACAGGAAGCCGACCCCAACATAGGTGGGAAAAGGCTAGGCAGATGATGATTTTCCTTCAATATCGCTATCCTGGTTTCCAAAAAACGTCCGGAGACATTGACGCACAGGAGAAGACGGACGAGCATGACGCCTGCAGACAGGATTGGTCCACGCTAGCTCAAGACAGACAGAAATGGAAAGGAGAAAGGGAGCCCTTTGTCCAGCAGAGGGACAATGTAGGCCAAAAACAATAATTCCTTACTAATATTATAAATGCGAAAGTATGTCTGTCTGTCTGTTACCTCTTCACGCTTAAACCGCTAAACCGATTTAGATTAAATTTTGTATAGAGATAGTTTGAGTCCCGGGAAAAGACATAGGGTAGTTTTTATCCCGATATTCCCACGGGATCGAAACTTATGCGGGTGAAACTGCGGGCGCTGCTAGTAAATGATAATATCGCAAAAAATTCCATCCATAGTACTTAATATTATAAATGCGAAACTAACTCTGTCTGTTACCTTTTCACGCCTTAACGGCTAATCGGATTTCGACGAAATTTGGCGCACGAGTAGACCTGTAGACCATGACTCGGGTTACGAGTTAGGACAAAGGAAACATTTTATCCCGGAAATACGTTCCCGTAGGATAATTTCCGAACTCCACGTGGGCAAAGCCGCGGTCAAAAGCTAGTTATTACATAAGTAAGCATAATTTTACGAGCACTTAACTCTGACGTCATCTATGGAGCATTATTCCATGCGGTACTGTTGCCTCATATATTATCAAGTGTCATCTAAAAATACCCATGCACATAGTACTTGTGATCATAGTGTCCATATAATTATAAAATGTGTCAACTAAGTTACAATTACAATTGTTACAAGTGCAACATTGTGGTCAAATATTGTATTAAATTACTATACGGGGTCAAATTAGACTAGCTAGCGAAACTCTGCAGACGTGATGGGGGAAAATGTTATCCGTCAACACAACAGCTAACATTAACCTTCAGAAGAAAAAGACAGACATATAGTCGGGCGTTTCTAAATTTGCCAAAGATGTAAACAACAATGGCCGCTCGAAATTGAATAAAATCGATATACAAGAACATTTATTTGTTTTTGTCTAGTTAGCTCGGAGAATCTCCGTCCGAGCTAACTAGACGAAAACAAACATTACTTAAAATAAATGTTCTTGTATATCGATTTTATTCAATTTCGAGCGGCCCTTGTTGTTTACATCTTTGGCAAATTTAGAAACGCCGGACGTTACAAAGATTGGTTACTGCTTGACATAGATAGGTCTAGGTACACTAATTATTTTTTAAGCGAAGACTAAAAATATAACAACACACCGCAAGTCTCAAAAACCAGTTGATTGACTATCTTTTAATAAATTGATTTAGTCATTCAGAGATGCATCGTTATGGTCAATTAAACCAATCAAATCTTGCCACAACAAAATCAAAGTCAAATCGTGTCTTTCAATTCGACCAATAAAATGGACTTCTGAAGGTCACAAATTACAAGAAAAGAAAAGAATTCATACTAGGTTCTAGTGTCCAAAAAGCTGGCAGCATTGCCACGTTGTATGGCAATGCCTTGGCGATGCTGCCAGCCTTATGGGCACTTTTCTTGTTGACGCCCTATGATTCTTTCCTTTGTTATACAGGGTTATTGGAAAAACACCAAAAACCTCTTAAGAGGTCATTGTACTCATCATTATGAACAACTTTTACTATGGGACCAAACCTGAAATCGCGAAAAAAAAATCTGCTTTTCCCTACATTTTGACGTATTATACGAACATAAATGTAGGGAACAGCTGATTTTATTTTTGCGATTTCAGGTTTGGTCCCATAGTAAAAGTTGTTCATAATGATGAGTACAATGACCTCTTAAGAGGTTTTTGGTGTTTTTCCAATAACCCTGTATACTTCTACATATTATTATGTTAAGACTGTTAGATTCTAGCTGTCCCTTCCAGAATGTAGCTTTGTATGGAGAAGATGGGCAAGGAACGTCATGTAGCAACGTTTCTAACTATGTAGGGATTTATTCGCTGGTCATAAAAGGCTTCATTCCCCTTACAAGACCCACCGGAAGCTAGTCCATATCCAACCACATTTACTAGTAGCTGGCACATCATTACATTCATTACACAATGTAGAAAGCAGCCCGTATGTATGATCCATGAAGGAATTCTGCGATCGTAACAACTATGATGCAATCTACTAACGATTACTGTATGTGTAGCATGCGTTGTTTTTGGAGGGGACGATTGAAATCTTAGGTAGATCATCATTCTCCTGCCCTCATTCCAATTTATTGGGGTATTCCTCGAAAAGCACCAACTTTGAACCGCACCAAAAGTATTCCTTAATAAAAAATATTATAATTTTATTCCGCGAAATGCATCAACGATGAAACATAGAGAAGAGCATGAAGGATTCGTAATAAATGATATCGATAGATGTTTCATTTGGTGCGTTTCGAGGAATACCCCGGCGCAACATGTATTTTTCTTCTACGAGTATATACCTACTTCTCTATTAGTCGCCATTTCGGTAGTCACCCCCTTTCTAACCATATCATTGTTCACACAGTCCATCCATCGTTCCTTTGGTTTTATTTTTCAACCATACTTTCGCTTTTAGTCGTCATATCGATAGTCACTTCGGTAGGTGTGGATCTACAAGAAATTAAGTATATGCTCGCCCCCTATTACATAGGACTGTACTATAGATGCACCTCTACCTGACCCTTTGGAGAATACAGGCGTGATGTTATGTTAAGAAATGAAGCATACAATTTTAGCTAGAATTGGAGAAAACAGCAAACCGCACGCATTAGTGGAAATTGCGCAGTGAATTTAGTCTCTCTGGGAAATTGGGAGGTATACCCGTACTAATACATACATTCTGAGGACCTTATACTTAGAAGCTACTCACTTTAAATTATTCTTTAAATCGTTATGACGATCCCATACAGTACTAATTATGAGGATTAAAAACTATTGCAAATGTTCTCAAGATAAAACCAAAAATCTTAAAGTCAGCATTACTCGTAAAAATCGTTAAAACGCTGCATAATGTGTTCATTGTGCCGTGACATTGACAAGTCGGTCAGACGATCCGTTATGTAATATTCGCGCAATTGCTGTTATGAAACCTAGTTGAATGGTGCACAATCTGCTGTTAGGAGCGCCTTGCTGTCCAGTTTTACGAATTTTAGTTAGAAGGCAGAGAATGGACGTTCGTCCATATTTGGGGCACCTATCTTAGCATCCTATAACGTTCCCACTGCGGGACACAGGCCTCCACTCGGTGAGAGGGAGTGGGCCGTAATAGAATAGAATACTCTTTATTATGTACACCGTATAAATTACAGACATAAATATAGAAACTTTACAATGGGTGGTCTTATCGCTAAGAGCGATCTTTTAAAGACAACCTTTGGATGGATTAAAAATCCACCACGCGGACCCGGTGCGGGTTGGTAGATGTCAAATGTCTTCGAATTTTTGGTTCTAGGACATGCCGGTTTCCTCACGGAACCTATTTTATCCGGAAAAAATGTGTTCACGGGGTTTAGAGAGATTTTCTGGTTTTTCGGAGCTTATTACATCGTCTAATGACAGCCAAGGCGTTCAAGTCTCACTGTTTAAACACTAATTAGGTTTAACTTTACACACCAAAAAAATCAGATAGCTACCAACCCCGGTAGCCGATAGTCCATTACTTTATGTAAACAGAGAATGCATCCATACTTAATATTATAAATGCGGTGTGTCTGTCTGTCTGTTACCTCTTCACGCTAAAACCGCTGAACCGATTTAGATGAAATTTGGTATAGAGATAGTTTGAGTCCCAGGAAAGGACATAGGAAAGTTTTTATCCCGATATTCCCACGGGATCGACACTTATGCGGGTGAAACCGCGGGGCGCTGCTAGTACTTAATATTTTAAATTCACAAGTAACTCTGTCTGTATGTAATCTTTTCACACCTAAACCACTGAACGGATTTCGATAAAATTTGGCAAGGAGATTGGTGGAATCCTGAGGAAGGACATAGGGTACTTTTTGTCCCAGTAGAACATTCCTATGGAATAATTTCCGCAATCCTCGAGGGCGAAGGCGTGGGTAAAAGCTATAGTGCATGATAATTTATAAATATGCCATAATAAAATATTTATTTCTGCGTAGATATCTAACAGGAACAGGATGTTAATTTATATGTCAGTCTGCGCAAATATACCTAGGGGACACATGTACTGTACATTGCATGCAGTTATTTTCGTAATAGGATGGCAATCATGCCGACGCGACGGCGACGGTCTATTTGATAAAGTGTTTGCAACCACCTATCTACAGACTCACTCTATAACGCAACTGTAGAGCGTGGGGTCCTGGGTTGGATTCCCAGGTCGGGCAAAGTGTTATTGGGTTCTTCCATTAGCAATTTCTTAGTAAAAGCCCGGAGTTTGGAAGTTAGAGGTTTTTTACCCCCGTGCCTCGGCGCGCACGAGTCGCCGTGTGTCTTGCGCCTGGAGGCCTACCACAAACAAGCTCTTAACGCGATCCATTTTAGGACCTAAACTGAACTGTTCTTCTAATTCGTACCATGACGTCAATTTAACGATTCAGTTTAGGCCGTGCCATCTTCTGACAGCGATCGTCCCAAACTGAGTCGCAAGTTTTGGTTTCATTTATACTTGTTGGTACCATGACGTCCATAGAGCAGCTCAAGCGATGCAGTTTAGGAACCTAAACTGAAATGTCTTGTTTTTGAATCGTTTTTAATTAGATCATGGTAGGCCACCTGATCTCTCTCCGGTCGTGTTGGATTGCGTGCCGTCCCATCAGACTATGAGAGTGAGGGAAGAGAGATTGCACTTGTGTCTGTGCACACATCTGTACCTACACTATATCTCCCGCGCCGAAGGCTACTCTCCGTTGAGATTGGCCGCCGTGGCCGAAATACGGTCTGGAGGACTACACAGTCTATCTAGCCTTCTTCAACGTCTAGCCAACTATGTTGGAGTCGGCTTCTAATCTAACCGGCTCTGAATACCAGTATTTTACATGAAGCGACTGCCTATATGACCCCCACAACCCAGTTATTGGGTAATGATACGAAACCCCTTGGTGAGACTGGTTGTCAGACTTTCGGGCTTCTGACTACCCGTAACGACTGTCAAAGATCTACAAATGACACCTGGAACCAACGGTTAAATATGCTTTCCGAGGCACATGGGTCCATTACATATGGAGACCCCTCTATCTCGATATGTAATGGATGTTCACCCATCCACGGACCGACGTCGGCGAGTGTAGCTTAACCTTCCATCGACCCATGCGGCTGTTATTGTTTATCCACGAGCCAAGTTATATATAGGGTGACTGGTAATTAGTGAACGATACTTAAACACGTGATTGTACTCATGATAACAAACAACTTTTACTATGGAACCAAACCTGAAATCGCGAAAAAAAATCAGCTGTTCCCTACATTTTGACGAGTTATACGAACATAAAAATGTAGGGAACAGCTGATTTTTTTTCCGCGATTTCAGGTTTGGTCCTATAGTAAAAGTTGTTTGTTATCATGAGTACAATCACGTGTTTAGGTATCGGTCACTAATTACCAGTCACACTATATACTCGTGTCTCTCAATGTTTTAAGGGAAGTAGGTAACTAATAAAAGCCACTTGTTAAACGTAAAATATCATGTAGGTTCCAATATTGGTTATTGAAATTGTAATACCCTGAGACTTCTAATTGGTAGGCAAATATTACTTCATCTGTATAGGCCGACCGCTTAACGTTGCCTAAGGTAGCTGCGCGGTGCGGGAGGGGTGACAGTTATCACAACTTGACGAATCACTGAGCTCTCGCATCACGTCACCACACCCCTCCCGCACCGCGCTGCTACCTCAGGCAACGTATCAGTTAAGCGGTCGGCCTATAATAATCTGTCTAACACGATCATTAAACAGAAATAATGTCCTGTTTGACCTTTACAATTGATGTGCTATCATGCCGAGACAGCCTGCGCAGACGCAACAAGCTAAAATAACTTCCAAAAAAAAACTGACTTAGGCAAACAGTCATAAAAAAGGATCTATTCTGTGTTCGCATTTTAGTTTCAAAAGTTTTAGTTGTAAATAAATTTATTTTTTTGGAAAACTAACTTTAATCCCTACACCTAACGTTCACTTTGTGCTACAACTTATTTTGTTTTTTTATTGTTCAACAGCCTAGTATTGTTTCTAAAATCAACTTAATTCAGACGATCATAAAGTTTATATTTGTTAGTAGAAATAACATCAATTGAAGGACTTCAATATGGAATACCTAGAAATGAACCTAACATTTGAGTTAAAACAATCTCCTGAGAATGATCTGCTTATTTTTTTTTTTTATCACTTCGTCATTATCTCAGCCGAAAGACTTCCATTGCTGGACAAAGGCCTCCAATTCAATTCAAATCTTTATTGCATTCACATGTGTATTATAAAAGATTTTAATAAAATAAAATGTTAAATGTTTCACATGGACCCTGTCGGGCACAACAATTTAGTATAATAAGAAAAGTAGCATGCTTTAATTAATAATTGGAATAAATACATAACATAACAATGAAAGGTAATTTAAAATTCAATTCATAAAAATAAAATAATAATAATATTGTCACAGATTAAAATGATACAAGAAATTCAATAAAAAAATAATAAAAGTCAAATAAAACAAAAGTCACAATACAAAAGTGATAAAAATAAATGTCTCAAAAATTAATAAATTCATAAAGTCATCCCATTAGGTCATCATTAAAAAAATAATTTAGTGTGTAATATAATAACATTTATCGACAAATAGTTTTCTGAGACGTGTAATAAATATTTTATAATTTTTTTCCATTTTTATGTCGTTAGGTATTTTATTACATATTTTAATTGATGTTACATGACGACTTGTACTGTGTAATTTTAGCCTATATTTTACGAGAGTGTTTTCAACTCGTGAACGCGGTACATATCTGCGAGGTTATTCTGTAATTTGAATGTAGAAGTTTGGATATTGTCTAACGAAATTACAGATTTCTAGAATATAAATTGATGTCAAAGTTAGAATGTCTAGTTTCCTAAAATACGGTCTACAACTTACGTCACTAAATGATAAATGATTTTATTTCTGTAAGTAGGTTTGCACAAACACTTTTACACGTCAATCATATTTTTAAAAACTAGATGAGGTCGGCGTTTCCTATCTTACTACTCTGAGAAGAAAGGCCGAAACAAACTCAGAGGTCACAGTCTCTTTTAAAGTCCAGACATAATCTTGGTCAGGGTATATGAAGACCATGTAGATCGATGTCTGAGATGGTCTGTCAATATAAGATGGACTGTCAATATAAACCATTATCCTAATACTTCCTTACATTTTTCCCAGAGGATAAATAAGTCGTTGCTATCTACACCATTTCCCCAAAGAATTCCATAAGTAATTAGTGGATAGGGCAGTTTTTAAATGTGTTTTTTTTAGCTCACGTAATGCATATTATGTATACCTACTTAACTATCTAGTTTTGATTTAATTTTTTGTATGTGCGCTTTCCAGGTCATGTGGATATCTAAGTCTAGACTTAACAAAGTGAAAGTATCTACGCATTCCAATTTGATACCGTTAAACGTAAAATCTATAGTCAAGGGATTTTTTGGTAAGGCCTGAATTGCATTATTTTGGTTTTCGAGAAGTTAATTTCTAACTCTCCCCCAAGCATCACCACTTCGACCGGTTCTGTTCATCTCGCATCCAGCGGATTTTGGCGTGATAAACTCTCTTGAGTTCTAACTAGGCCTAGCCTAAACCTTCGAGCCAGTTACTGTATTTAGAACTTTATTCCGACCAACGTAAAGTTCTTAATGCAAAATTGACAGCTTAGGTTTAACATCAGTTTTTGTGATAAGAACTTTAACTTTGTCGGATTAAAGTCCTAAATTTAAAAATGGCTGGATGGTTTAAACCTCGGTCTGGCTGATTAGTCGATTCGCGCGAATGTATTCGCCCTAAACGGGCGAATCGTCATTTTTAAATAATACTAGCAGCGCCCCGCGGTTTCACCCGCATAAGTGTCGATCCCGTGGGAATATCGGGATAAAAAATATCCTATGTGTTAATCCCTATTATAAACTATCTGGGTGCCAAATTTCATCCAAATCTGTTCAGTAGTTTTTGCGTGAAAGAGTAACAAACATCCATCCATCCATCCTCACTAACTTTCGCGTTAATAACATTAGTAGGATTATTTTTTCTATAGGCGACTCGCACAAATGGGCACATAATAGTGACGATTCGCCCGTTTCGGGCGAGTAAATTCGTGCGAATCCACTAATAAGCCAAAGTTGTTTTTTGTAATAACACCGAGGTAGTTGGTGTAGAATTTACTAGAAGGAACATAGGACACGGTACTGACCTGCGCAACAATAATTGCCATAAACTATAATTATGATGAGCTCAGTAATTGCGGAATGAGTCATATAACTAAGTCTGCAAATCCTGCGATATTATATCTCGTCTCAAAATACTTCAAGAGCGCTTTGCATTTGCGAGTAACAAATGCCTATTTTAATCCATAATTTTCAGATTATTTAGCCAAACATGTCATCTTTGTTGGTGTGATTATTAATAATGGTGTTATTCTGAAAATTCATGTTATCCGACTTATTAAAATGTTTTTTTTTTTTTATTATAATAAACTAGCTGCGCTCCCCGGTTTCACAGTCTCGATCCCGTGGAAATATCGGGATAAAAATTTTAATTCAGGTCATGTTTTTATATCCACGCAATCACTGTTTATTCCAAGGTTGCCTGGAAGAGATCGCAGAAAGCGATAAGGCCGCCCATTGTATGTTTTATGTTAATAATCGTTTTTTTTGTTATGTTTTTTCTGGTGTACAATAAAGTATATATAAATAAATAAATAAACCCTGCATGTGTCGAATTTCATACAAATCCGTTCAGCCGTTTTAGCGTGAAAGTTTAAACAAACATACTAAAAACTTGAAATTTTCTCTTCATAATATTGTTAGTTTAGATTAATTTTATATTTTTTTAATGCTGGTGCTGCCCGGCTGTGGTAAATTGTAACCAAACGCTTAAAGTCAGTATTTTTTTCGACATAATGATAGCTTATCAACATACCTACTACTAATTTAAATACATTTGCATGTCTGCACCTACACCATCTCCTAAACAAACAAAACAGTTCGAAGCTAGGAGTAGCCATTTCAAGGCCAACTTTAGTTTCAAAACCAAAAACTAAATTATTTTATTATTATTTTAAACATTCAGAGAGATTATTTGAAACATGTATAGTTATTCAGTAGCTTTTAGTCTAACTGGATGAAGTATATGGAGTGACTACTCAATGTAAAATACTGTGGAGGATGGGTAGGGGATGAAACACACAATGGGACACTTAATATCGTGCCCTGTCCTCTGGACTGACAGGAGTTGACGGACGCTACTGGTAGCGCCAAACGCGTAGCAGAAATCTGGACCAAGTCCTTTTAGATAGCCGTCGACACACGAAGAAAAAGATTTTGGAGATATTGAAAAAAAATGTGCCCAAAATCTTTGACATTGATTGTCATGTTATCCCGTACGCAAAATACGCGCATTGACGTGGAGTTGCGGACACCAGCCCGTAACCTATTACCTATTGTCATGTTATTAAAACATCAACATTTAAGATGATTCATCCTGGAAAATAAGACACAATAACAAAATCATCAAACCTGATGATATCTTGTTATCACTGCGATGGCGACCAAACAGTTTAAAGTGCAAAATGAATCACAGCACATTCACTAGCGGCGACTGAACTTTGCTCTTCGTTAGATATAAATGAAGGACGCTTTGTTGTGGTATAAAGAATCTGTTTTGTTTTAAAAGTGCACGTTTCCTGGGGTAACTGGGTCATTAGAGATAAAAGGGGTACAATGCTGCGAAATTAATCATATTGAGTCATAAATTGAGTCATAAGTAATTTTAATAAATTACTTGTGATTTTGATTTTCAATGAAACGGAATTTGTGGGACATTATTTGCAAATGTAACAAAACTCGGAATCATACGAAGGTGGTAAAAAGGGCCGAAAATTAAAAATATCACTCACCTCATAAAACCACCCGAACTTATCATACGGTATGTTAATAGGAAGCTCGGGCATCTGCGCCGCAAGATCCAGGATAGGGTCGCTGATGCCGTCAAACATCCATGACGTCACGTTCGCCGTCAGGAACATGTTCCTGTGGTATCGACGCAGGAAGACCTCCACTCCTAGTCTGATCAAGTAGTTTTCATTGCGCATCAAGTAGGCTACTGTCTGTAGGGACATAATAAACATGTCAGTAATGTCTGGAGAATATTATAAGGGGTGATCTTATTACCCAGTAACTGGGTTGTGGGGATAAGATAGGCAGTCGCTTCATGTAAAATACTGATATTCAGCTGCATCCGGTGCGACTGGAAGCCGACCCCAACGTAGATGGACAAAGGTTAGGCAGATGATGATAATGAAATACTCTATTTTTTCCTGTGCGATTAACTCTTAAAAACATCGAAGAAAGAAACTGCTGTTTCACATATTTTAATTGGAAGGCATTGCATTTCTGTATGAAACAGCTTTTTTTTCAACTTCCTCACAGGTTCTACAGCAAAAGCTGTTTTAAATAGTATTTTTCTTATTTTTTTTTTTTTTTGCGGGTGGGAAATCATCGAATGACTCCTCCCGCTCTGAGTGTCAGACTCTTACTGACTAAAACCCACCCGTGTTCCTTCCTTAGCCCTTTATGTTCCGGGATAGCGGTAACCCTTTCGGACAATCCCGCTACCCCGGCAGGCTTCGACCCTAACGGGCCCCTTCCCTGGTGCTGAAATCTCTTTGAGGCGCGCGTGGAACACATACTTACCGTCCGGCACGGGCCTGGTCCTGATCGGACGGAGAGCTACCCATTACTCTCCGTCCGCAGGCCCGCGCCTACGGTGGCCGGGAGTCGTCACGCGGCTCCCGACGCCCGGAGCGGATTCTTTTTAGTTAGTTCCTCAAGCATGAGAGGGGCGTGTTGAATCTCGAAAAATCGTCGTGAGAATCTTGCCAAACGCGTTCTCAAGACTGCTGTCCTATACCAGGGGGGGGGGGGGGGGGGGGTAATTAATTGCGTAACACGCTAACAGTAGGAATGGCTTTAATTTCGACAGTTCAACAACATTCGTTTCGTTGTGTACACACGCCAGCACATCAAGCTACCCGAAACTGTCAAATTTTCCCAATCAACTTTGAACCTTATGCTGTAGCGATAAAGTTGAAAATCTATTAAAGAAATTTGACAGATTGTAGTAGCTTGATGTGGTGGCGTCTGTATGATTTTCGGCAGAAGTTTTCAAACACATGAAGCAATATCCATCAAAATGATTCAGATTGTGATTGATAGTGTGCTACGCAATTAGGTTTCTGGTCTATAGCCTTTAGTAAAGTTGTCCCGAAGAGCGATTTTACCGTGTCTCCCATTGCAAAGGTCTTCTACTCCTGCTATTGTCCACATGGCCAGGAATTATCAGGGTTTCTAGGGCATCGGGGCAATCAGGTAGGTTGCCTTCACTGCAATGCAATATCATAAAAGCGACTTACCACTATGATGGGATTGATGCTGGTGATATTATCAGCGATGGATCCAGTGGACATGTCCGGCTGGAAATGCCACCAGCGCTGGTTGTAGAACGTCAGTGTGCTGTTGTTGTCGTTCCACGTCAGGTTCACCTGTTGAAGAATACAAAGACGTCAATATGATGTTAAGTTTCCGAGCATAAAATAAAATAAAGTCCTCCAGACCGACTTTGGCCATGTCGACGAATCTCAGCGGCGACCAGCCTTCAGCGCGGGAGATTATTATAGTGCACAAGTGTATGCGCAGACACAGGTGTACTCTCTCTTCCCTCAGTGTCATTGTCCGATGGGACGCCAATCGGACACGACCAGAGAGGTCTCACGCTCAGCTAACGCGTTTGCAAAAACGTTTGCGTTTTGTCGCGTTTTTTTTTTTAGGTTTTTATTTTTCACTTTTTAGTTGTACATACCCCACACAAATTCAATTAAAACTAGTGCATTGAAGAATTGAAGACACCAACTAGAAGAATCATCAAAATTCGCATAGAAATGCCGAAGATGCAGTACATTTATGCATATAACTTCGTACATAAGAGTAATTACCTAGTGTATTATATACTAAAACTTCCTGAACGTATGTAGATCACATTAGTGAAAGAATTATCAAAATTGGTTCATAAGTTTTTGAGAAAATGGCGGGCATACAAACATACATACATACATACGTGTCGAATACAGAACCTCCTTTTTTTAAGTCGGTTAAAAACCCTGTCTAATGCCTTTGAATGTTCTAACAGCCTCCCTTCCTACATTTATATAGCTATTAAATAAGCAGTATCTACATGTAACTTATTACGAGTATAGTAGCTATTCTTAGTTTTGTTCTCCAATTTAAAACTGCGCATGCGGTCTGGGAAAATAATACCGATAAATTATTACCTATCTACTAAAATTGCATGACATCATACAAACCACTGTAATTCGCCATCTATGTATGTATTATATTACACGCAACTGCAATACAATCTGCGATCATAAAGTCATGCATTTGGTCATCATTATAATTTTCTCGATCGCACTTTCTCATCGTCTATTCGCTAAAGGAAAAGCGACGGCAACCGAACCCACACGCAAAGAATTCAATACGTAAACATTCATCGCATAAACATCTTAGTGGTCGTGAAAGCCAGCTGCGAACTAGCACTTATCACCATGGACTTACTATATTACCTACAACCTTATCACAGTTTTCCTTATTCTGTCAATCAATATAGAAAATTATATTTACATTACAACTTGTGACTAAGTAATATTAGCCGCACGGGTCGCTTGCCGCGGTTGGTCCGTGGATGGGTGACCATCTTTACATACCAAGACCCCTCCGTGAATCGGAGAATACAAAAATATAAAATTTAATAATTACGAAATATTTTTACGCAGGGGTGTTCAGAATTATGAGCTGAACTCATGCTTACAGTTTTTCAAGCCTATAGAGATCATCATCTGCCTAGCCTTTTCCCAACTATGTTGGGGTCGGCTTCCAGTCTAACCGGATGCAGCGGAATACCAGTATTTTACATGGAGCGACTGCCTATCTGACCTCCACAACCCAGTTACTGGGCCTATAGAGATATGGACTAGAAATTTCTTGAAAAAAATGTTTTTCTTAAAAATATAATTCGGATTGTAATTGAAAGTGGGGTCCCGTTCTCCCGACCCGCGGTAGCAGGAGCACCCTGTAGGGTTCCAGTCGATTCTTTCTAAGTCCCCACATAAGTGCCATGTTTACCGCCGCTAAGTATACACTCGCGAGATAATATTTTCAGTTACCAAGCAACCAAAGACGCGCTTTTCAAAACATTTACGCCATTTCATCATTCAAAGTCAAATCATTTATTTCAATTAGGCACACTAAAGGCGGAGAATCCCGCACCCCCGGCCATAGGTAGAGGTGGAACACCGCGGTGGTTTTAGCCGGTAAGAGTCCGGCATGCCCCTCTGTCCCCCCCACGATGGAGGAAGTCCATGAGGATTTACACCACAGAACAGATAAACTTTTACTGTTCTTTTTAAACGTCAAAAATTATAGTAAAACGAATTGATTCTAGTCGTTTTACTATAATTCATTTCATTAAAATACTTATTACAAATTATCATAATAATCCCGTTAGCAAAGAGATTATGATAACTATTGTTGTTAGTTCACATGCAGTCAAGGTGAGATGTTCGCCTTGAGGTGAATTATCCAAAAACAACGCGTGCTAGTGGTTCTAGAAATCTTCCTTATCAACGTTTCCTATCTTTCGGACTACCTGAAGAATGTTATTTTATTTTTGTACTTATCTATTTATTTACATAAAATCATGATCTAATTTAAATATTATGTATTGTGGCATGATTACTGACGTAAAAAATAATCGAAGATTCTTGACAGATTTACATATACCTAAATAAAACTTGAATATTTTCTATTTCCAAGCTCAACGCTAAGCGACATGTTTTTTCCCCGAATGCAAAAAAAGGACTACGAATTCATAAAACACCAATATTTTCGGTTTTTCATAATATCCAGGCCATTGTCCTAGATAAATAAATAGCGCAAATGTAAATGGCGAAATCGTAAAATATTTATCTCTACGCATGCAACAACCGACTCTTGTACAGACGCCAGCACATCAAGCTACTACAATCTGTCAAATTTTTTTAATAGATTTTCAACTTTATCGCTAAAGCATAAGGTTCAAAGTTGATTGGGAAAATTTTACCGTTTCAGGGTAGCTTGATGTGCTTGGCATCAGTCTGTACAACAACATTTATGTTTTAGCGATAAGATACGAGAACAAAACATGCATAAAAATGCATACAAATATGGCACTGATTTCGCTAAATGACTGCCGCGTTGTTATAGTGGACGCAAGCGCTAAGTACTGCTGAGCATGAGGTCCTGGTTTCCCGGTTTTCCATCTAGAATTTCTCAGTTGTAGCCCGGAGCCTGGATTTGTACCTGGTTGATGGCAAAAGGCTAGCCCACTACTACATGGGACTTAAAAGTAACTGGCGAAAGGTGTACCTAAAACTATGGATACCCTACATTAATGATATGGCCAAACGTCGACTGACATATCATTAAACATTATCATTAGATATGGTAAATAGCTGGGCATTTCATGAAATACAACAATTTCATGAAATGGTCGAACAATTCATGAAATTGTCAATTCTAAGATCCGACCACGACACATGTGCCCTTTGGGGACTGCAGGCGTTGTTATGTTATGATGTAGACATTTAAAAAATGTCATAAATGCAGAAAGAAAATAAGTTTATTTGACATTTTGACCCAGGTAATGTAAGGCACACAATATTCACACAAAAACAAACAAAAAAAGAAAGTGGAAAAAAATAATAGTATTGTGGCTGCGCCAAATAAGTTCAGCTTAAATCTCTGGAAACTAATGCCTGACGCTGGTTTTCACAGCGGTGGTAAAACACAGATGTAACATATTATATTGAAATAACAATTAAAATTACACGAAATACATAACAATGTTACTTACACTCGCGTTTTCAAGCTGTTGCGGTATTACGGAACAAAAACCAGGTTAATGAGTTCCGCGGACACTCACATACATACGAACATGTAGAGGTCAGTCACTTGCTTACTCTAAACTAGACAATTAGAATAAACAAAGTATTGTCAGAATTATTTACTCGTATAAGTAAAATAAATAAACTTTACTTGACCAAAGTTTTGTAAACCACGGGGGACCAAATATTTAAAAGGACCACCTTACCACGAGTTGCCGTCAGCTTTATGGGAACAGTAGGTATAGCTATTCACAACCATTCGACACATTTTCCAAAATGAACACGACCATACTCCGAAACGATACGACACGGTTACCTAGGGGTCTACTCCCAAAGCATGAAGTCCGTAGTTTTGGCCGAAGTTACGGGCGTTTCCTACTCTCCATATCACTACGGACATAAGATTAGCTCGGGGCCCGAACTAAGAATGAATCATTTTGAAGGATATTGCTAACCCATTGCTTCTTTGTTCGAAAAATGTGTCTGCTCAACAACGTCAATAACGCAATGTATGTTGTTGAACTGTCAAAATGAAAGCCATTGCTACAGATAGTGTGTTACGCAATTACCCCGCTGTTTATTGGTGCAATAATTTGTAGGTCTACCTCAGACTATATACAGGTTGGCTTGAAATTTACGTATTCCTTCCAGCACCCTAATTGAGTATCACACTATCAATCGGAATCTGAATAATTTTGAAGCAAATTGCTAATCCATTGCTTCATAAGTTTGAAAAATGTATCTGCTCAACACGTAAATACCGCAATGAATGTTGTTGAACTGTCAAAATGAAACCGATTCCGATTGATAATGTGTTACGCAATTGCCCCGCTGGAAGTGATAGTGTGACCCTTGCAACAATAGGGATGAAGACGGGGTAAAGTAAACGAAATTCTATTTAGTCCGTCAGTTAGATTATCAAAAAATAATGGACACATATTTTTTCTTGTGTCAATCAACCAAAAAATTACAAAGATAAAGCGTGTCAAAGTTTGGGAGTGGGGGCTCGTGACGTCACTTGTAGGTAAAAATTGTACCAACACGTGACGTCATGCGACATTTCAAATCAATATATCTCTGTAATGTTTTGTTTATGTGAAAAAAGAAAAAATACGTGCCCAACACTTTTTAATAATCTACCTGATAGACGAAGAAAAAAAAATTAGTATTCACCCCTATTGAGCATTCTAAAATTTTGAGATATCTGTTATAAAAGTTCATGTACACACGGCTACACATCAAGCAATACATAACCAGTATAAGCTGACTTCTGATCGTAAGAAAAGTCTATACAATGAGAGGTCAGCGAAAACTGCATGTCGATTCTGTAAAAATCTCACCGTGAAAACTTGCGTGGAGTGAGCTGTCAGTGTCATCCCACTGATGCTAGGGATTGACCATGCAAACATTTATAATCATAATCGAGATTTTAATCATATTTTTATGTTAATTCTATTGAAAATTTTATATAATTTCAAAGCTAGTATTTTAGTGATCAAAACATTAATATTTTGTGGGGTTTTAAAATAAAATAGCAAAACAGAATCTTAGCCAGAAACTCAATGTTGTTTTTTTATATATTTTTTTCCCTAGACTAGTCCTTATAATTATGGCCTGAGGCGCGAGCGCGTCACGCACGAACAGTAAATAAAATAAAACATTCACGTTTAAGACAGCTAGACTGATGAAAATACGCATCGACATTATTTGTTTGTTATTATGAGCGATTGTAGATCAAGTCTAGAAAAGACTGCGACGATGTTCAGCGTTAATAACCCAATCTATTCTATTAGAAGAGATAATTGTGTTAAGTTATCGAGTGCTAACGGCGTGCCTGGCTGACGGACCATAGAATTTAATCCCACATAGTTTGAGTGGCGCGATCACTTCACCCGATTTCGATTCACGACATTAAATGTCGGGTTATGGGTTTACTTTTTGGGGTCACATAGAAAATTTAAAAAAGCTTTGCTTACTGTAGGTACCGTGTGATATATCAAATGAAAAGGCTTGTCGTGAGGGTCATAAATATATTTTTATAATAACAAAAAAAAATTAAGCAAATCTCTATTGAGAGATTTGCTTAACTTTTTTATGACCAAATGTAAGTATGTACCTACGCAGTACGAGTTATTGATACTGCGTACATACCTACTTACATTTGGTCATAGGTAGTCAAAACATGTTCGGGATATTATATTCAATTTAAAGTTGGTATTTTTTAAAAGTTACGCTTAAAACAGTTGTTATAAAAATAAGATTTTTGGCATTTTCAATCTCAAGTAGCAGCCAAGGGGTTATTATTGCAGACTTTCGCTGTAATAGTAAGAAATGCTCAAGATGTTATTCCCCATAAGAAAACAGTACTTTTCTTTTGGTCGGCACTTTAATTTATGGGTACGTTATGAACTTATGAATGATGAGTTTATGAAATACAAACATATTTGCAGTTGATCAAATTAATTATGTGCATTTTGCATGCGTAAATATTCAACCCAACTACGGAACCTTTCAATGTGCCGACTGTGCGTGGTCCGATATAAACATGGTCAGTTTTTTAAATTTCTTTGGTAACCTACCACAAAAAAAAAACAATTTATTACTCAAGTAAACTAATAGAAACAAAAACTAACAAGCTCATACAACTAACAAAACATATTGAAATGTAAAGTGATTGCGGAATACCCAATTTATACAATTAATAATCATCATTCCCTATCTTTTGCTAAGCCTACCTAAAAAAATGTATACTGGACATTCTGTAGCAAACTATTAGAAAGTATCAAAAATAAATAATTTGTACAATAAATAAAAAAAAATTAAGCGGCGAGCGCATTCCGAAGATAAATATTCAAATATAGAAACAATTCGGCGCGAAGTTCAATAAATGACTATGGTCAAAGGTCCTCAGGTATTGACTCAGTTTCAATATAATGTCCAAAAAACTATTAAAATTACATTAAAAAGCATAAGTCATTATTATTAACAATGCTTATTGTTTTTAACGTTTAAAATAATTTTATTTCAATTTCCGAGTATCGATTTCCGATATTCGACATATTAATTACCCGAGTCAAACGAAATAAAAAAAAAAAATTGTTTAGCATTATCGCTTTCGCACATCACTACGATAAAAAAAAAAACAATAGGTAATGGACGGCGATTTTGAACACAAATTGAGTAGTGGTAATGAATAATAAGTGTTATTGGACCTGTGTTTTAATATTACGTTAAGATTTGGGCATTTTCGTGTCGTTCATAATATTTTCAATAATATTTGTCTCATTTTAAATCTTATCTACATGTGTGTGTGTGAAATTTGTGAAAAGTAAAAATGTAAACACGCACGATTGGCGCGAAACTTCGACATTAGATATCAAAAAAATTCATTACCACTACTTATTTAAGTTGGACAATGGATGAATTCGTCAAATAATTAAATGATGTATTATTCACTCCCCAGTCCCCATGTGGTGGAGTTTGAATGTTCGAAGTCCCCAAATTTTATGTTTTTTAGCCTCGACCTGTTAGATGATTTGCGTCTAAAGGTGGATCCACACATTGCGAGCATGCGCTCCGCACGGCGCACAACGCATGCCTCGGCTTGAGGCGTGCGTGTTGACAAATTATACCAACATATGCTCGGGTCGAGCCATCGCGTGCGAAGCAAATGCTCGAGGCAAGTAGACGCGCAGACTTGGCAAGGCATGCGCTCCGCACGGCGCACAACGCACAGCGCGTGTGCGCTATTCGCTGTGCGCCGTGTGGCGGCCGGCTCATTGCGAGCAGTGCGTTGCGTTTGGATGGTTGTGTCCGCCTCGCTGCGGATGTACGCGCGCATTATGAACGACAAAGAAATGTTAAGAAAAGCAGTTTTATTATACGAATGTAATAGATTATTATGGGATCCTAAACATAATCATTATTTTAATAAAAATAAAAAAGAAGACGTATGGCGTTTTCTTTCCTTTTCTTTTCAATAATTGAATTAATAATTATAAAAGCAGCAGCGGATACGCGCACGCGATGCAAAGGCGCCATCTTGACTGCTGCTGTGTGGGTTGGATCGGCCCGAGCATGCGCTGCGCGCTGTTTGGCCCGAGCAAACGCAGTTTCATTTTCGCAGTCGAGGCGTGCGTTGATATTCTACGCGGCGCACGCCTCGAACGTGCATGCGCGGCTACGTCCACACCTAACGTAATGCTCGCACTGAGGCACTTTGATCTTGAAGCATTTGCCGACATACGTTGGCTCGCCCTCGCGCGTGCGGAGCGCATGCCTCGCCACGAATATACAGGTCCACACTTGGCGAGGCATGCGTTGTGCGCCGTGCGGAGCGCATGCCTCGCAATGTGTGGATCCACCTTTACGCGCATGCGCGGCGTGACTCACGGCGTGAGCTCACACCGCGCATGCGCGTGAATTATGGCTCGTTCCGAATTAAGCCATCATCACCCACAGCGCTCACTTGGATATTAAAAAAAATTAGTTTGATACCTAACGCGCATGCGCGGCGGGAGTTATGGCTCGGCACAGCGCTCACATAAGTAATTAGCGTTCCGATTTAGATAAATCACTATTATGGCAGCTAAACTATATTCACTTGAATAGGTACTAATGGTTGGATGGTTGGATTATAGTATTTATTTGTGTATACACCACGAATTTCTTCTTCTTTGTTAAGGTGGCGACTGTACTAGCGGAATCACAATTTCAAAAATGCCACGTTTGTTTAAAGGCAATATATTATGATGCGACTCAAAACAAAACAGCACAACAGGCTGTCATTCATTTGTGACAGCGCCCGCGGTGATAATTATTAATTTAGGGCATGGTCGCCGTTATCGGAAGATGGCGCATGCCATGACGTCATCTATGTCGACTTACGGGACATCGTTATCGCGCTCACGCTAATTCGAAAAAAGGGCCCTAATTCAATATGACCCACTTAATGATTCTTTACTTCGAAACCACATCAATTCCTTACCTATGTAATCACGACATATATTATCTGCTATTTACGTATTCTCTATGACACAATTTAATGAACGAAACCGGTTTGAACTGTCAAAATACCACGTTTGACAATCGTACGGCGTGGTAAGATTATGCGGGGAATAATAGGTAATTTATACCATACAGAATAATATTGGGGTCAAAGTGTAAGCAAGCTGTAAACGATTACAGTGCAATTCGGAATGTAATAGTTCTTGGAAGTGAATTACGAATTCACTTCCAAGAATCTCGTAACCCATAGCAACATCACTTCGGCGTAGGGTTGCCACCAACCACTTCTTCATTTAAGGGCCTTACTCTCGTTTAGTACCGTAACACGGTCACTTTATGAAGCCTATTTCTCATTAACGGCTTGGTTAGAAGTTCTGAAAAAAATATATGTTTGCTATAGATTCATGTACAACATTTCTGAAACAGGATTTTTTCGTATGGCTAATACTTTTGCCTTAAAAAAATATTTACCAAACCGCTATTTTTGGCTAATATTCAATACTACTTCTAAACGGCTTTGATGTTTGGAAATCTTTTTACACTAAAAAAATTATGGTTAGAGGTACTACATTTATGAAACAGCATTTGTAAATCAATCAACATTTTCAAAGAAAATGTCCAATTTTGAGATAGAGGTACAGACGTGCTCTGCGCGGGCGCGGGCGGCAGTCGTGCGTTAGCACTGAGACGGGATGGCTGTGTCGCTCGCTGCTCCGCCCCGGCTATCGAATGACTACGCGCGTTTGTTTGTGTTAGTGCAAATATTTACGAACGAATTGTATCAGTGTGCGTTTATAGACTAGCTCGCTGCGGAGGGCCCATTTCTATTGTGCGCGTGGACGCTTTACTTATTAGTGGTGCCATTTCTAAATACTGTTTTTGTTTATATTGTATATTGTGTAAATATAAGATAATTTGTAAATAAGTAAAAATGCCAAGGCAAAGCAAGTCAAGAAAGACTTCTCACGTATGATTTTAACCAAAAACAAAATTTCCGCAGCAGCTATATTGGATTTACACTTTGACCCCACTATCGACTTTAGCACCATCGAAAACTATGAAAACGACACCCATGAAGAAAAATTCTAATTTTCGCAGCCGCAATCTTGGATTTTCATTTTGACTACCTATTCTTAGGTAGATAGGTAAACAAAAACCAAAAAGTGCACCTTTTTCAAAATCATTGTTGGTTATAAAAATAAAAGTACTTATTAATGTAGTTTTCGTTGGCATAAAGAAATAAAGCATATTTCGTTATATTTGCTGAAAGTAATCCTCCCTAGCCGCGCCACATACTTTAAAGATTAATTAATCAAAATGAATAGTTTCTTGAGAGAAAAAAGTATCAACGAAGAGTAGAGAAAAGGTACTATTATATAAATCGATTTATGGATAGTTAATATTAAATATTGCAAAATTGACTTGCTGCAGAGCATACCTTCCAGCCGGACCACACCCTACGACCAATAACTCCTTAACTAAAGGGGTTTATCTATATACCTATATAAAAGGAGAACTGACTGACTGACATATCAACGTACAGCCGAAACTACTGGGGCTAGGAATGTGAAATTTTGCACACGGCTTCCTATTATAATGTAGGGGAGCACTAAGAAGGGGTTTTTGGAAATTTAACCTTTAAGGGGGTGAAAAGGGGGAATTTTGTTTGTATGGAAAATAGTTAGTTAGGATAGGATTTCACGCGGATGAAGTCGCGGGGAAGCAGCTAGTTGGACCATATTTTTCGTATGCAAGGTACTCTTTAGGTAGTTTTTTTCGTGATATTGATTTATTAATAGTTCATTATACTCTATTTAATTTGAGGTGGCGCGGCCAGAGAGCACTGCCTGGCGGCCGGACCACATAAATTGTTAAATAAAAAGATATCTCTTGAGGTACTAAAATATATATATACATTCCGATGAAAGTAGACTTTAGGTAGGTATTATTTCGAACTATAGCATCTGAGTACTAAACTGTGGTCCGGCCACAGAGGAACACACCAGCGCCAGTGGTGTGGTGTCGCGAACCGCAGAGTTCACACGTGCAAAAATAAAAACTTTGTTACAAAAAAAAACAACCGACTTTAAAAAAAACTACAAAATGATAAATAACTTTAATTTCGGAAGTCGGTGTCGTTGGTTCCGCATTTTCGTTTTTTGACACCGACTTCCGAAATGAAAGTTATTTATCACTTTGTAGTTTTTTTTGAAGTCGGTTGTCTTTTTTTGTAATAAAAATTTTATTTTTTACTTTTTAGTTGTACCTAAGTACTCCACACTAATTCAAATAACACTAGTGCATTGAGGAATTGAAGACACTGACTAGAAGAATCATCAAAATTTGCATAGAAATGCCGGAGATGCAGTATATTTATGCATATAACATCGTACATAAGAATAAGTACATAATGTATTATATACTAAAACCTTCCTGAAAGTATGTAGATCACATTAGTGAAAGAATTATCAAAATTGGTTCATTAGTTTTTGAGAAAATCGCGGACATAAAAACATATATACATACGGGTCGAATACAGAACCTCCTTTTTTTGAAGTAGGTTAAAAATGTCGACTATCGATAGTGTTGTCCGAAATTCTGTCTCACACGAAGGTATTGGTGTGACTGAGGCATGGTTCTATGCATTGTGCAGCCGCGGCATGCCACCGCGCTTGGAATAGAAGCAACCGCAGCCGCAGGCAGCCCTGCGGTCAACCGCAGCCGCTAGCCGCAGTGTCGCCTGCGGTTGCAGTCTGCAGCCCATCTCGAACTTGTACCTTGACGTGCTGTTTCCTATTATGCCGCATGCGACGGGAGCCCCACCTCACGCAGCGCTGCTCTAAGGATGATAATAGAAAACTGCACGCCACGCGGGCGCCCGCTCCGTGATCCCGCATGACGACATTTATAATTTATTATACTTGAATTTTTAATTATTATTGGTTTATTGACTTTTCGAAATGTATTTAATTAATTTTATTTTAATTGCAATTGTAATACGTTATTTTTTTTAATTTCAACACAATGTATCTATATTGTTATGAAATAAATTACTTATGACTTAAATAAATATATTTTCTTCCACATAAATGCTAAAAAATAATGTCCAGAAAAAACTTAAAATATACGTAACATATAAGTAATAATAATAATAAAACGTAATAAGTATCTATCTATACAAAATATATCAGCCTTGCATCCGCTATTCCCTTCTGGAATCGTAGGCAAAAATAGCGACCTACGTGCGGCATGTCTGCGTCTCTGCATATTCTTTGATCTTAGTTTTAGTGTAGTGCGCCACCGCGCGCGTTTTACGTATTCGGGAGTAGGGCGTTTGGCTCCGCCCACATGCACAAGGTCAGTGGGCCATCTATACACCTTAAGGGTTACTAGCATAAAAAATACGGGTCTTAGTTATTTTTACGGGAGACACTGATTGCGAGCTGAGCGAGTGTCGATTGAACCGTTGAATTTTGTAATATTAATTGATTAATGTTCTTTTAATAGTGGCATCGGCGAGTTACCTAAGTAGGTATCTATTTACAATAATATATTTGCACGCGTAGAGGGGTCTGTGGCTAAATAATAACAGCCGCACAGATCGATCAATCAGGTTAAGCTACGCTTGCCGCGGTTGGTCTAAGGATGGGTGACCATCTTTACATACTGAGACCCCTCCGTGCCTCGGAAAGCACCTTAAGCCGTTGGTCCCGGCTGTCATTCGTGGATCTTTGACAGTCGTTACGGGTAGTCAGAAGCCCGAAAGTCTGACAACCAGTCTTACCGAGGGGTATCGTATTACCCTGTAACTGGGTTGTGGAGGTCAGATAGGCAGTCGCTCCATGTAAAATACTGGTATTCAGCTGCATCCTGTTAGACTGGAAGCCGACCCCAACATTGTTGGGACGCCTTACAAGTTAAATAAGTAAGAACAAATCTCCAATGTGATAATGACAGTGACTAACGCGCAAGCGCGGCGTGATCTTATCACTTCGCCCGATTCACGCCATTAAATGTCATGGGTCGCGTGAAGTGATCACTTCACGCGACCGATGACATTTCATGGCGTGAATCGGGCGAAGTGATCACTTCACGCGACCCATGACATTTAATGGCGTGAATCGGGTGAAGTGATAAGATCACGCCGCGCTTGCGCGTTAGTCACTGTCATTATCACATTGGAGATTTGTTCTTACTTATTTAACTTGTAAGGCGTCCCAACAATGTTGGGGTCGGCTTCCAGTCTAACTAGTAACTAGTTCTAGTGAAGTGATCACGCCACACAAACTACGTGGGGTTAAAGTCTAACCATGGTCCGTCACGCGTCAGCAAGGCACACCGTTAGCACTCGGTGACTTGACACACTAGGCTATCTCTTCTAATTGAATAGATTAGCGTTGTTAGTCTTTACTAGACTCGATCTACCATCGCTCAAACTAACAAACAATGTCGATGCGTATTTTCATTAGTCTAGCTGTCTTAAACGTGAATCCATTTTCGTAATTTTTTAGTTTGCTACTATGTTGTTATTAAAAAAAATCATATTTTATTTTGGTCTATTGCTGATAAGTGTAACTATCATAGGAGTGGGAGAACCGTAGCGGTGGTTGGCTTTTTCTACTTTACCTAACTGATTTATAAATTAAACTTGAACCTTAAGTCTTATACTGAAAAAATACGGTTTTGGACTTAACAGGTTTCTCCCAGACACCACAGATTTTATTTACTGTTAGTGCGTGACGCGCTCACGCCTCAGGCTATATTGACTAGTCAGTCTAGGAAAAAAATAGAATTAACATAAAAAATATTATTAAAATCTCGATTTTAAGTTTCTGTGCTGCTATTTTATTTAAAAACCCCAATGAAATAATAATGTTTTGACAACTAAAATACTAGCTTTGAAATTATATAAAATTTTCAATAGAATTAACATAAAAAATATTATTAAAATCTCGATTATGATTGTAAATGTATGCTTGGTCAATCCCTAGTATCAGGTGGAATGACACTGACAGCTCACTCCACGCTTACTTCGCCTAAGTTTTCACGGCGAGATGGTTACAGAATCGCAGTGCTGGAAATGTATAGCTTGATGTGTAGCCGTGTGTACGTTGATGATTTTTGAAAATAGTTACTAGTTATTTGCTCTTTTAACTGTTCGATGTTTTAGAATATTTGGTAACATTGAAAGGTTTATTAACGTATTAGGTACCCAATGGAATAGCAATGAAGGCCATTCAATCTGAGAGAATAGAAAAAAAATCCTAGAATTCGTCACTAAATATCTAGTGACGAATTCTGCGAAATTTTCAAAAATACATAAAAATTTCTTGAATTTTCGCATAGGCAGGCTTTATGTGGTGCTTAATTGTTGCAAATGGGTCACACTATCACGTCCTGGAAGGAATAAGTCAAATTACAAGTCACCACCATCGTCGTTGGCAATATGGATTCAACCAATACAAGTCCAGAATAAAAATGATCCAGACGTTAATTTGCGGTCCAAAGTTTTTCTTATACATAATATTCTTTGGACTGTAAAAGAAGAAAATATCATGAATTGTCTTTAATGTCCTTTGTGGTCGAAACAATCATTATAAAACGTACTGCACATGTTCGCAACATCATCTAATGTAGAAACACATTAACAATAATAATTTGAATACTCATTTCGGAGACCATGTGACGCAGTTGGCAACAATGATGATTTTGCACAAACATCTTTTGTTTTTACCTTATGTCGTCACGTTGAAGGAAACACTTATGTTATGTAATAAACAAGAGATAGAAAGCATCATAACAACGTAAATGCGCCTTCTAATGGCAGCTACAATGCAGTTAATGACTACCAAGCCATGCTAGCTAAATAGTAAACATTTACAAAACGACATGAATAATATTCTTGTAAGTCTAGCTCCTCCAACTAGGGGAGACCTGCGGCGTAATTGCGTAACACACTAACAGTAGGAATGGCTTTCATTTTGACAGTTCAACAACATTCATTGCGTTATTTACGTTGTTGAGTAGACAATTTTTTGGAATATATGAAGCAATGGATTAGCAATATCCTTCAAAATTATTCAGATTGTGATTGATAGTGTGTTACGCAAATGATTGAAGTTCGATTCGGCACGGAAGGGTATCGATCGAATGGTTGTGAATAACTATGCAGATGTATAAACCTAAACGAAGCAGTAGGATAATAAATATGTAAGGATCGTACCAGGTGGTGTTCTGTAGTTTCTGCCTATCCCCATGGGAAGAAGGTTTATGTATGCCGATCAGACGGATGCTTCTCCCTAGACTGTCATTTTTCTAGTTACAAGGCTTGAATAAGTAAGTATTTAGACAGGCATTTATTATTAGGATGCTAAATTGCTGACTGTTCGTCATACAAACGTCACATCCAATCACGTGACAATTCCAATATCGAAGGTTTAATGATTCAGTAGGCGACGGACATTTAGTTAGTAGATGTCAAATGTCTTCGAATTTTCGGTTCTAGGACATGTCGGTTTCCTCACGATGTTTTCCTTCACCGTTTTGAGAGCAGTGGTGATGAAATTATTTACACAAAGTAAAGCGCCTGCCCATGACCCAACTCGTAAGTCGGGACAGTTACCACAGGGTGGGCCACAACAGCTCGCTTACGTATTATCCTAACTAATATTATAAATGCGAAAGTAAGTTTGTTTGTTACCTTTTCACGCCTAAACCACTGAACCGATCGTCCTGAAATTTTGCATACGTTGTCAGGTGTATAGAAAAGGACATAGGGTAACTTTCATCCCGAAAAAAGATCTGTTCCCGAGGAAAACCACAATAACGTTATTATGATAACAGATGGCGCCACGTGTATTGTTGTTGTCCTCGGGAACAGAACTTTTTTTCGGGATGAAAGGACGTTCAATGCAACGACATCTGCCGCCAACAAAACGCGCGGGTTTTCAACAGCCATGCATGCTAGCAAATATTTTTTCGGTGCTGTTTATGGTGCCCCCGAGACGTGAAGCCCTAAGCAGTTGCTTAATTTGCTTATGGGCTAATCCGGAACTGTACGGTCTAGGTATATGTATATAATCGAGAAGCTCTTAAAAACAACTCACCTTTGTATGCGACTCCTTAAACACATAAGGGCCCATCTCCACGACGCTTAGCTTCTCAGCCTTCCTGGCCAGTATCTCGTTCACATTGCTGATGTTGAAGAAGTAAATCTCCAGGTACATAGGGATCGGCGTCTCCCGCCATATGCTGAACGACATTGATTCTGTTGTTAGGACCAACATCTGGAAGGAAATGATAAGTGTCAATAAAACTGCAATGTTTGGTCCTTCGGTAGGTACAGCACACAAATTGCTTAACACAATATCAATCTCAATCGGGGTCTTTTTGAAGGATATTGCTAATTCATTGTTTCATTATGTTCGAAAAATTTGTGTGCTCAACAGCGGAAATAACGCAATGAATGTTGTTGAACTGTAAAAATGAAACCCATTGCTACTGATAGTGTGTTACGCAATTACCTCACGGGATACATTCAAATGTTCGGGGTATATTTATCAAAAGTAGACAAGGGGAATTTTATTCGGCGTTCCATTGACCCTCCATTTTATGGGACACCATGTCACGTTATGAGTCATAGCACTTTCGTCCCGCGGGGGCTCATGCTTTTACATTTTTTTACGTCTTTTAACATTTCTCGGGACGGTGGGGTCCCGGACCTTTGGAAGGCGTACGAGAAGCCGAAACCAACTCGCAGAGGCCCGTTAAACAGTTTTAATGAAATGAGGCACCAACCGACGATTATCCCTGTTCTGAGTCAGTGGGTCGTCTTAGGGATGACCATAGGAATATAGGAAAACCTCTACTTTTAAGGTGATATTAGAAATATGATGGGCACTTGCACTTGCATAGTCCGAGTCAAGGGGTTCTAGAATCATGTGCTGAATTCGTGGTTACAGTTTGCGCGCCGATGTCCCTCCCACCCTGTATGTAGGCACAATACTTGATAAAACATTTAATAATTGCCTACGGCTTCCCACCGCGTCAAAAGATAGTCGCATTTCTGTTTCGTTTTGACATCTCTGACACGCACAGAGTACTTTTTGATAGACTGAAACTGACACGTCAATGACGCAGTGACTTGACTTGATAGCATGGAAACGCTGCGCGCTGTATAATGTGCGAGCTCACTCTATATATAAGTCAATGATGGACACATTCAGCGTGACTAAGGGCAAATCTAGCAATTTAAACTGACACAAATTCAGGTTTTGGTTTTGCGTACTAGGATTCCTTCGATCATCATTCTCCTGCCCTTATCCCAATATATTTGGTGTCGGCGCAACATGTCTTTTTCTTCCATACTTCTTTATTAGACGTCATCTCGGTACTCACCTCTATTTCTAATAGGTACATCCATCATCCATATCATCACGAACCATATCATCATTCATACAGTCCATCCATCGTTGGTCTTCCCCTACTCTCACGACATGAAGGAGGATAGAGGACGGCTTCGATAAGATTGATTAATGTTCGATTCGGCACAGAATCGTATCAAATGCTTGTGAATAAGTAGCTATGTGCTGGTGTTCCATTGAGCCAGGATCACCAGTATCACCACCAAGGTAGCTTTGCTTACCTTTCGTAACTGTGAATTGAACAATGGTGGCCAGAACACCACCATGACAGCCCCAGAGACCACCAGCAACGAGCCAAAGCCCAAAAGGAGCCCGCTCCTCATCCCCGACGACACCATCTTGATTTTTATAAATTACCTGCGAAAGAAATGACTAATTTATAAATAATATAAAGTTGCTTCTCGTATTTTTGTCTTGTGATCGCTTTGTTCTTTTAAACTACACAGTGGATTGTGATACGGTTTTCACAATGATTTAGAGAATTTATTCCGAAAGGTTTATGTGTATGATGATGGAGAAGTAGGTACAGGTCTCCCAAAGTGATAATGCTTATAGAAATCTTCGTCACTGTTCGGCAACGGTCGTGTTCCCCGAGAGCAAAATGAACAATGCACTTGCAAAATGCAAGTGCATTGTTTAGGGCTCTTACGATTCAATGATTCGGGTGTTTCCGGGAATACGACAATTAGCGAAGATCTGCATGCGCATTATTAATTTGGGAATACTGTACGTCTCTCTCGTTATCATCAGCCATATTTTTAACTTCTGTGGGTTGGTTATTGGATTGCACAACAGAAAAACCGTTTGCAGTTCAAATCAAATTATAATTTACGAAAAAATTAAAATCACACTAGGGAATCTCACACTGTAAACGACACATCTACCGTCACATGTGAAAATGTATTCACTGTTCATTACTTCGAAACGGTCAAGCCTCATATTTTGACTAAGGTGTAGAGTTTGTGAAATTAGGGCTTGTAGATTTAGGGCGTGCAGAGTTTAGAAGATTGGCTCTACATGAGATCTGATAACTTTTTGACATTGCGAGCCATATGGTCTCGTTTTGGAAACATATTACATGAAAATGTTTTTGGTATTACAATAAAGCCTCCTCTCTGTAAGTGGGAGTTACATGCCTTCGAATTTTCGGTTCTAGAACATGCTTCCTCACGATGTTTTCCTTCACCCTTTTGAAAGCAGTGGTGACGAAATAAATAACACAAAAATTTGAAGAGATGTGACATCTACCAACCCGCACTGGGCCCGCGTGCTAGAATATAGCCCACTCCCTCGAAGGAAGGAGGCCTGGGTCCCAGCTGTGGTAACACTAATGACTAAAGGCTGTTTATGTCAGGAAATCGTTTGATGTCCGTTTATCTATCTAGTTTTTATTGCTTTAAGGCCTGTCACACGTATTAAGTTAATTAAGGACGAGGTCCATATGAATCGTCAAGTAGCATACCTCCGCTCTTTTTGGCTAGACGTTACATACTTACTTTCACTGGACAATTCTCCATACAAGGTACTATCGACTTTAGTTAGGAGTTAAGACACCAGTCACACAGTTTGGTGAGTGCAAACAAGCTGTCTTAGATTGCATCATGACACTGGTGCTTTTTACCAAGGTACGAAGGTATTATTCTGTTATCTATCTATACTCATAATAAAGCTGAAGTGTTTGTTTGTTTGAACGCGCTGATCTCTGGAACAACCAGTCGGATTTGAAAAATTATTTTTGCATATTTGATAGCTAGGAGCCGAGCAAAAAGTAAGAAAGAACGCTAAGCAAAAACTAAGTAATAGCGCGGGCAGACGATGCGATGCGAGGGGGGGGGGGGGGTAGGGTCGGCGGGTCAGAAGCTAGATTCAAATAAAATTGTTTTTCATTAAGAAGTTTCGTGTATTCATCATTATCTGCTTGCCTTTTCCCAACTAGGTATGTTGGGATCGGCTTCCAGTATTAACTGGATGCAGCTGAATACCAGTATTTTACATGGAGCGACTGCCTATCTGATCTCCAATCCAGTTACTGGGTAACACGATACTTACCCCTTGGTAAGACTGGCTGTCAGTTTCATGAAATCATTACCCTGCAAAAAGGGGCCCATCGTTATTTAATCAATCGATGGGTGATCTATGTAATCTATTATAATATAATGTAATCTATTATAATTAATATAGGTACATAGCAAACCACATTAGTGTTTTCCGATAAGAATTAATTCGATGTTCAAATTCTACCCGCAACAGATTCTAGAACTCGAATTTTGAATTGCAAAACTATGTCACGATGAGTTTTGCCTTCAAAAAAAATATCGATTTCGAAGATAGAAACTATTATTATAGTATTACCTTTCTTCTTTCTTTTTTTTGGGGGGAAACCATCAAAAGTCGCCTGGGCTTTGAGGATAAGATCGGGGTGTGTGCGATTTTTACCTCACTAAAACAACTCGCCATCTCGTCATCAGCTCATGAAAGGGGGCACCGTTACTTCTCAAAAAAACGAACCAAAACTCCCTCTGTGCTACGCCTGTTAGGGCAGATCTCTGGGGAGACTGATAATGGGTCTCCTTGAAACCTAACTGTGCAAGGCAGCACGTGATCTATATGCGCCGGGTTCCCTGAGGAGAAACAAGTAACCAACTACTTTGTAAAGTAGTGAGTCCCGCTGTGAACGCGCGCAAAATCGTGCTAGAGTTTGTTAGTACGAGTTCATCACGTTCACGTTCATCGCAATCGCTTTACACGTTCCTAAGCTTCTTTAAGTTCTTACGTTCTTCTCCATAGGTAGGTACCTACTACGCTTTGGAATGGGCAACTAGCTTCATATTTCTGACTGACCGACTCCTTGACAATTCAAAAGTACCTACCTGTACCTTTACAGGCACTTTAAATGGAATGAATGGTTTGAGTTTGACATTACATTAGATATAAGTAAAGTACCCAGGTACCTACTTAGGTAGGATTTATAAATAAAGGTACATAACAATTAACAACACATGATAAATAAGATATTATGCAATAATTACTTACAGCCGTTTGTTATCAGTAGCGAGGAATGAACAGGTAGTATGCTTGTACAAAGGTACCTACCTATATTAAGTTTTATTAATTAAAATTATTACTTTAATCAGTATGTCAGTTTGGTCGTCACATGCAATTTTATCGAAAACTATTTGACCTAAAAATAGCAGAATTAGTGAGAGCAAAGTAAGCCAGTTTTAAATGGTCAATGGAGCTTTGCTATGACTGACTTTTAAACAAAAAAAAGAAGGTCAGTTAATCTGCATTAGATTATTTAGCATTAAAATTGTTTAGGAAGAGATAATACCAATAAGTCAAGAAGATATTTTAATAAGCTTAGTTTAAACATGATTGGGCGATAATTAGGATTACAATGATTTGTATAAGTTTCATTACGAATTCTTTAAAGTAGGTACTTATTTATGTTGTTACAATAGGTACCCATTAAAGTGACATCATACGTTGTAATATCGCCAGGGATTTTTGCAATATGCAGCTCAGTGTCAGGTTGTACCCTATTGATTGATATTCATGAAATAATCATTCCATAGGTTTATATGAACATAAAGGGTTGTTTTGTTGATTATAATTCTGCAAATACAAATGGTTCTTATTACAGTGTTTCATTTAGCTTGGTACTGTTCTCTATAAGGAGGAAAATGGAGAATGTCTTTGTGTAATTAAACTACATATAGGTAAATTACCTAATGACCTAATCAATGAGTCAAGAAAGTTGGACTTATTAATTACTATAATGAATCAGACTTTGGTTGCAAAAGACATTTAATTTATGATCGAAAAACAATATGTTACGAACTTTTATGAATGTGTTTTGTTTAATTTACTGATATATTAGATTTAAAGTCTAGATTTCAGATTCAATTATTCATGAATAACTCAATTATATAGTCAATTTGATCATTCCTTGATATAAGTTTAAATACTTCGGAAATATCTATAAGTAAGCAAGTTTTTATCTTTTTATGAGTAAGTAGGTAATTTGTTTGTGCAGAAAATAAGTGTAAACAACCACCTTTATTTCTGTAATAAAAGTTATCTTGTTAATAAATAACATAATAACAGTCTCTAATTGTTAGAAGGGCTTGTGGCTAAGTTAAAACAACCGCACGGGTCGATCGATCAGATTAAGCTATGCTTCCCGCGGTGGGTCCGTGGATGGGTGACCATCTTTACGTACCAAGACTCCTCCGTGCCTCGGAAAGCACGTTGAGCCGTTGGTCCCGGCTGTCATTTGTGGATCTTTAGCAGCCGTTACGGGTCATCAGAAGCCCTAAAGTCAGACAACCAGCCTTACTAAGGAGTATGTATTACCCAGTAACTGGGTTGTGGAGGTCAGATAGGCAGTTGCTTCAAATAAATACTGGTATTCAGCTGCATCCAGTTGGACTGGAAGCCGACCCTAACATTGTTGGAAAAAGGCTAGGCGGATGATGAATAACAGTCTCTAACTGGAGTGTTTTTACAATTTTATTGATGTTTACCTATATTTAACAGATTATTTATTGATAACATAATCAACTCACTCTGGTTTGAGCCAAGAGTTCAGTAATTTAATTAAATAAGTTAGTTATTTATTTAAACATTTCTCACATAAAAAAGGCACAAAGGCAGACTTAATGCCTTAGGCATTTTTTACCAGACCAGACAACCGAGAGTGGTAAAGAGATTGATTGATAGATGGCTGGGTGTCCAAGTTCATGTACGTAGATGACTTTTGGAAATAGTTAATAAACTTCTTCCTTCAACTTTTGATGTGAACATTTGGTTACATCAAAAGATTTATTAAAGTATCTAGTACCCAATAGAATAGCAATAAAGGCCATTACATTTGAGAGCTTACAGAAAAGTGATATTTAGTGACAAATTCTGGGAATAAAAATTGAGTTTTCAAAATCCCATGAAAATTCACCTAGGTTTTATGGAGTGCTTAATTGTTTGAATTGGCCAGACTGCCAGGCCCTGATAGGAATTTTATTATTATTTATTATTATCAGCCATTTCTGTCCCACTGCAGGGCAAAGGCCTCTCTTCCCTCCTTCCACTTATCTCTATCCAGTGCTGTTACACACCAATCCTTGTGGAAAGAGTGAAGTTCATCCCACCATCTCGTTCTGGCCCTGCCGCGTTGCCGTTTGCTGCTGTTTGGGACCCATTGTGTGGTTGCTTTAGTCCATAGCTCCTCCGGCATACGACAGATGTGACCAGCCCAGTTCCATTTTAGCTTAGCAGCCATGTGACCTACATCGTCAATTTGAGTTTTAGAATGCAGTATCGAGTTCCTTATACAATCAGTAAAAGGAATAGGAATGTCAAATTACAAGTCACCTTGTATATTTACACAATCTTGTCACTCAGTAAAATAAACAAAAGCATCTAGAAGTAAATTGTTATGTGTCATACAGCTTAGTAATGTAACGATAACAAAAGTCATTATTTAGGGCACAGATTAGTTTCTGGTTTTTTATTTAATAGTAGCCTCTGCCCGCAACTTGATATGTGTGAAAGTTCTTGTTCCCCTCACTTACCCCGTCGCATCGCATCGCATCGCCATATTACTTTGTTTTCGCTTAGCATTCTTTCTGATTTTGCTCGGCATTTATGGGTCCTAGCATGATGTTAAGTAGCCTTCCTCAAGGATTGGGCTATCAAATTCAAAAAGAGAATTTTTCAAATCCGACTGGTAGTTCCAGAGATTAGCCCATTCAAACAAACATACAAACAAAGAAACTGCAGCTTTATTATTAGTATATAGATTGTATCACACAATATTTATAGAAATTGTTTTGATTTGCAAATTGTTTTTATAATTATGATATACGCCATTAGCAGATGATGAGTTAATAAGTACCATCGTTAGCGACTATACGAATCAAGTAGGTCGTTGAGATAAAAAAAATTGTTTGATGTCATTGATGAATTTGCAAACAACTAAATAATGTTTTTATTGGTCAGTGGGTCGTCGATTTTTAGGCCGCTTTAGGCGTAATTTTTAGACTTTAGTAGGAAGTTATAAGATCACTACATTACTTGGTAGGTTTGCTGTTTACAAGATAATTTAATTCTTGAATTAATTGGGAATAAACTTTAAAAAAAATTAAATTGACGAAAACTTCGTAACTTTTCTGCACTTAAAGAACATGTCTATAATTTAATTTATAACAACGCAGCGCATATGCAAGGGAATGAAATCTAATTTGATTAGATAAGACTATTATTTTACTTACGTTTCACAGCATTAATATATCACGGTATTTAAACTAAACACTTGCTCACCCACGTTTTTCGTGTTTATTCTTTGGTACACGGCACATATATTTAATATAAAACACGTGAATCACTTCTGAACATCTTCGCAAGTTGTATACTACAACTCGCTGAATTAATAATACTAAAAACGTAATAATAAACAAACAAACTTTACGGTGTGCAATACTCTTGAAGTGTTTCCTTGAGAATGCCGAATGGTTCGATTACTGTCAGTGTCAACAACGTCAGTAATGACAAAATTGTTGAAGTCAAAGTTGATTATAATGACAGTTGTGTGGGGTTACTAGCGCTATAGTATTTTTCTACTATAGTACGGGCGCCGCGCCGTCTTATTTATTCGTATTCTCCAGCTGGAAACTTAGCGAACGAAGAACAGGCAGCCCGCTAACGGCTACCGTTTAATTCTTGTTATCTGATAGTTAGCGTCGCTTCTTGTTAAATGCTGGCATTTAGTGACTTCCGATTAGACTGGAAGCCGACCTCAAGATAGTTCGAAAAAGACCAGGGGCTTGGAAGTTGGTGTCTATTTCAGTTTTCTGTTAGTCAGCCTACGTCATCCCATTGCCGAGCAAAGAAACATACTCTTTACATTTGCTTTCAGGGGCTGACTATAAGATGGCGTACCTGTAACGTAATATTTTAAACTAAGGAGGATCAACTGAAGGAACACGGGTGGGTTTTAGTCAGTAAAGGTCTGACACGCCCTCTCGCTCCACCCAGAGTGGAAGAAGTTATTTGATAATTTCCCAGCCAAAAAAAAAAGTATGGTACGACATCCATAAAATTAATGTGCACGAGTGTATGTACAGAGGCCAGCACATCAAGCTACTCCAATCTGTCAAATTTTCCCAATTGAATATGAACCTTATTCGTTTGAAGTAAAGTTAAAAATCTATCAAAGAAATTTGACAGATTGGGGTAGCTTGATGTGCTGGCCTCTGTACATCTCATAAACAGCTCAATACCATCACTGCCGTATAAATACCATTGACGACTTAATTTAGTCGGGTTATACGCGGAGATTTAGGCCGCATAGTACATGTCCGTTTTTTTCACCGGACAACGGACCGTTTGTTTTCGCCGGATTCGCAGTGGTGTATAGTTTATAATGAAAGTGTGCACATGCATCCGACACAGGTCCGGCAAACAAATTACGCCGGATGCACCGCCGCCTCCCCTCGGCGTAACGGATACCGGACGAAAAACGGACGTATACAAGCGGCCTCAATATGGAAAAGTAATGAAAGCTGATTTCGCTTAAAATACAACACTTAGGAATCAGAATTTTTGGTAATTATAACTTCTTTAGTACTAATTTTTGTATAAAGGGAAGAAATCAGTTTTTAGTAAGAACCCCACCAATGGCATGGTACTTATATCTCGTAAACTACTGGAGTACTAATTTTGAACTTTGGGTACAAATTTTATCTTGCAGGGGTAAAAGAGGGTAATGGGGGTCACTTAAGCGAGAACTCAAATAAAATTTTAATTAAAAATAAAGTATTTATTGCAACCGCCTGTAAACATAATTTACTTATTAAACTATCATTAGAGATCAATTTCAGTCACTTTGGCAATCAACTTTGGAAATTATAAAAGTAAAAAAAAAAACAGATTTGACTCCCATTACACCAACGTAGGGGTAATGGTGATCACCCTTAGGGGCAATCGGAGTCAAATAAAATTAGCACACATCGCAAACATAACCTTTAGCTGACTCCCATCCAGTGCACTCCGCGTGAGCCCATAGTCCACACGAGGTACACCTGTACCACATCTCGTTTGTCTTCCGAATTCGTCGCATACTAGGCATCTGTTTCCAGCATCTTCTGCGTCATCATCCTCATCGAGTCACCTGACTCTCATTTCCCACAACTACACTAATGAGTAAAAAATAGAAATAAAAAAATCTTTAATACACTGATATAATCTGAACTGCACATCACAATTTGAAACGTCTAACTAAGTAAGTGTAAATGTCATAATCGGATACTGCAAGATATTTGGCACTTACCTTCTAATTTGCATTTACGTAAAATTACATCAGCGGAGCGCAAAAACAAAAGACGGTCGTTTCTCAGTGGCGCATGGGTCGACTGGCGCGAGCAGTTCGTGGCTGCGCGGGGGCTGAGGGCGCTGTTTACGCGTCGGTCTCATGTAGTGCTTCGTGGTGGTGTGGGTGACTCCCATTGCCCGCTGACTCCCATTACCCTACTCTACCCTACTAATTTTCTATGTAGGTTTGAGGAAAGCGACAAGCTTTTCAGTTTATCGGATCGAGGAGAGGGGGCAGGGGATCAGACCGGAATAAATCTCAAAAAGTACTCTGTGGACAAGCTTCAATCTTGGAATCAACATTCAGTCGTGGTCTTGCTGAACGATTGCGCGAAAGTTATCATCGTTGATTTCTCGGTAAATACAAATTCTATCAAAAAGTACTCTGTGATACAAATGTTTCAGTTCTGTTTTTTTTACGAAATGAATCATATAAGGGTACTAATTAATTATTTGTATACTACTTAGAATAGCTGTAGCATGCCTCCTTTTTTTCGGCGCTCATGGTGGTCCTGCTGAAGAGAGCGTGACTACCGCCGGAACACCTCTTCAAAGTAATTTTCTCGGAAACTACTAAGGTACCAATTTTTTTGTTCGAGTACTAATTAGTACCAATTGAGTACTAATTATTTACTAAATACAGAAGCGATTGGCGTTGGTGGGGCGGCGGTAGTCACGGACATCGGACGGCTTCGGACTGACACAAAAGCGAACGCCTCCGTAAGCGATGGATCGACATAATCCGTACTCAGCGTACTAGTGTGCTCCTATTCAATCGGCAAAGTGCGAAAAGCCGTCCATCAATGTGTCCCCACCCTAAGTAATAATAAAACAAAAGATTGCCTACATATTTCTTTATTATTGAATAAATTACAAAAAATTGCTATTCATGTAAATTCCATTTAGGCAGTATATCTGCTTAAAGATATTCTTCAAATTAAGAGGTATGCTAAAATAAAACCTAAAACCGAAAAAGTCCAAACTGCATAACTTACTGAAAAAGCATACTTTGGAATGGTCCACAAGCCTACAATTTGAGACAAGCATAACACGTTAACAGAGTAAAATCACAGTAAAAAAGCGATGACTTTTAGATACCTAGTTAAGTTTCATTCAACGTTTGGTAGGCGAAAATCCTTTTCAAAACAGTAACTCGATCTCCATTTTAAAGTATCGAGACTCTGAACTCGTACCTGAATCGATTACAAAAACTAATAGGGTCCTAGTAATGGGTATCGTTATTGTTAAATAAATGTTATGCAATCAGCAAAACTTTCCTAATGTACAGACGCCAGCACATCAACCTACACCTAACTGTCAAATTTTCCCAATCAACATTGAACCTTATGCTTTAGCGATAAAGTTGAAAATCTATTACAGAAATCTGACAGATTGTAGTAGGTTGATGTGCTGGCGTCTGTACAAACAAAATCTCTGGAGAAACGTTGCCAGCAAAGAAACAACTTCTACTATTGGTAGTTTTTCTAATCGATTCGAATACTAATTGATAATAACCCTAATCTCTAGACGATGCATTCGTAAACTAGTGTATAGCAATAAGACCAGATTCTAGAAGCTTCTGAATCTTGGCGGCAATGTCTGGGTTCTTGAGATGGTCCTGTAGAGCATGGGGATCTTGTTGCATCTGTTCGAGAATGCAGCGCATCGCGGGGTCGCGGAGAATTTGTTGCACTTCTGGGTCGGCCATTGCGCGTTTGCGGACCTGCGTTTAAACGAAGTGTTAGAATACGATATCAAAAACATACGTAAAGGTGGTACCACAGTAAATGTTGTTTACGCCTTTTTTATTGCATTTTTTGTGAATGTTTCACAACATTTTAAGGCCCTTCTTCACGATCAACATAGCCAACCAGTGGATGTTGAACATCCACCGTCCTTACCATGCTTGGGCAGGCAGGGTAATAGTGCGCTATAAAAGAACTCACCTCCTCAGGATTGGAGTTAAGTTGCGTGGAGCATGCGCGGTAGCCCTCCAGCGCCTCGGCATTGCTTGGGTCCAGCTCAAGAGCCTTCTGGTACGCGGTAAGAGCTTTCGAGTGTTGTTGCATACCCTGGAAGGAAAGAAAGGTTTAGTTATTGTTGAATGGTTTCTAGGAACAGAGGCTGAGCAATTCTTCCTGATATGCATGTTAGCCTGGCACCTCACTTAGTGTATTTGTCCAAATATTGGCACTATGTGGGCTAGACAAAATTATACCCTATTACAATTAGGAATAAAGTTAATTTTGTACTAGCCAAATAACGCGAATATAAGAGCATTACGATTTATAATCATACAAAAACGTTGGAGATGGAGTAAAAAGACAAGGTCTTCCATTGTATTGTTTTGTTCATTATACTGTGATTACAATATGTAAATAAAGTAGTACAGTTACTGTTGTAAAGAGTTAATATCCTCTTTATGCCACGTAGTGGGACCGATAAATTGATTAATTTAAAAAAATGTGATGAGCTCAAATCGGAAAGGGCGTGGTTTTGGGTTATTGAAACTTTTGATGCTCAAAACGTGTCGACTTTCAGCCACCTTGGAATAAACTACTTCTCATTTTGTATTATGATTTTGAAATTCAATGTAGCTATACTATTTCTCAGATTTCCCGTTTTCCCTATGGCGCTCACCAAAACTATGAGGCCTCTATGACACTGGCGTTTTGCAGATGTGCACATGTCGCCAGCGTGACTGCGTTTACGCAGCGTGTTCGCCTTGTGCATGTCACGCTCACGCCGAACGGGGTTTGTTAACTAGAACGGAAACACTGGATGAGATGGAGATGTGCACGTCTTTAAAACGCCGGTGTGATTATGAGGCTTTTGATGAAATGATTTCTAGGTGAAAGGTGATATTACAGAGTCTAGAGACTGATAACGCGAATATTATGTAGGGTTTATGTTCTGTGAGGCGACTGATGACGCAAGAACGAATCTGGTGTCAGCTTTTTGGAAGGCCACAATTTCACGCGGAAGAAGTCACAGGCAGAAGCTAGTGTTTTAAATATGTTTAGCGCTAAACGTATTTAGTCATTTGTGGTGAAAATGGCCCTTAAAGCAGATTTGTAAGTTCCTACCTGAAGAATCTTTCCCTTCCTGATCCATCCCTTGATGAACTTGGGGTCAAGTCTGCAGCACTGGTCGCAGTCTTTGAGTCCAAGGTCGAAGGCAGCCAGCTTGGTGTAGCAGGCGGCGCGGTTGGAGTACAACTTGGGGTCGTCTGGGTTGCGATGGATTGCCTCAGTGTAATGTTTCACCGCTAAGCTGTAGTCGCCTGAAAAATGTAAAACAAACCAAGAATGTTAAGGTGATTTTGTGATTAATTGTGTATGGCGATTTCCAAAAAGTTATTTGCTTGGATTTTTTTAAAACCTCGCTGGAACTCCTGCATCAAAATAGTCAATCGAAAAACTGATCTTGTAAAATTACCAGTACGATTAACAACATTTTTGGACAGGTCTGATTCAGCATTTTAGCCATTTTCAGCTCAGACATAAAATCAGGACTCTGGCTACTGGTGTGCAGTACAAAAGTTTATTTCCAGTAACTGGACAGAGCACACCAAATACTTTGTAGATTTTTTGTAAAGATGTCATTACAAAATCAGGCTACTGTTTTTAGCTGGAACTAACGCCTACTCTCGGTGAGAGGTAGTATAATGCCATAATCATCACCAATTATCACTCACCTTTTTTAAAGTAATCATTGCCAAGCTCCTTCTCCTGCTCAGCCTTCACAGGGTCCACGTAAGCCTTCTTCTCCTCCTCGACTATCCGTCTCTCCACCTCACTGAGCAGCGTCTTGATCTCCGGAGTACGGTGCTCAGACATTGACTTCTCAAAATATGTTTTCGCTAACTTCCATTGTTCCATCTTTTTGTATGCATTACCTGGATAAGAGGAGTGTTAATAGAGATCAAAATTGAGGTTGTTGGTAACAAAGTTATAACATAACATCATGAACTATGGGTGGACCAAAGTGAGTGCAGGCAGGCTAACGAATTACTCCCTACAATTTGAGAACCGCCTTACAAAGCAGGTTCTCCGATTAACTAAACAACAGCTGCGTACAGTTTCAGCAGCTGTAACTGGCCACGGGTCATTTAATAAACACCTCTTTGTCATAGGAGTCACAGACAGTCCCCTGTGCAGGGCCCGCATGGAGGACGATGTGACAACAGCACATGTGCTTCTAAACTCCTGGTGGTCGCCACGTACAGGGCTGTTCAGTAACCCAGGTACCCTCCGTAAGACAGTCAGTAACATCAAGGCGTTGCGGGCCTTCCATGAGGAGCTGGGGCGGATAGAATAACCGATTTTCCTACCCGTACGCAAAATACGCGCATTGACATGGAGTTGCGGACGCTAGCCCATATTACCTATTAATACAACTTTATGTACGGGATGAAAATGGAAGAAGCCGTTTCTTTTGTCTTCTGTCTTAAGTAGACAGAGAATATGTGAGCGTGGAAAGTTATAGGCCACTGACTTCTGCCATGAGTGTCTTGATTATCCCTCTTATCAGTGATTTCTCGGAAATCTTTGAAGAATTCTCTACCCAAATTCTAGTGATAATTATACGGAGGTTACACAAAGGTTAAGGACTTCTGAAACTTACTAAGTCGACTGACAAAAAGCTACTGATGAGACAGTTATCTCGCCAGTTAGGTTTTATCGTATCTTGACTTCCCATTGGCAATGACTGTACAGTGTACTGAGTAATATAATAACACGTTAACTGCCCCGTTGCGTTGGTCTCGTGGTCGCAAGTGCGACTGCTGATCGTGGGATCCTGGGTTCGATTCCTAGGTCGGGCAAATGTTATTGGGCTTTTCCATTAGAAATTTGTTAATAACAGCCCGGAGTTTGGAAGTTGGCGGTGTGATACCCCCGTGCTTTGTAGGTATCTCTCTCGGGTCATATCGGATTGCGTGCCGTCCCATCGGACTATGAGAGCGAGGGAAAAGAGAGTGCAACTGTCTGCGCACACACTTGTGCACTATAATTTCTCCCACCGCGCCGGTGGCTAGTCTCCGTTGAGATAGGCCGCCATTACCGAAATATGGTCTAGGACTATTATTATTATTTATTACAGTGTACGATCATAATTAGTCATCTTAAAATTAAAAAGAAACCGAAAAAAAATATATGTCATATTGATTGATCTAGTAGTGTCCAAATTAGCCCCGTTCCATCAAATGACGCCAGACTCTGTATATTTTAGCAATGCATTTGTTTATTTACGTAAAACGTTGATCAATAATTTATCTAGTAAAATCCATTTGGCTCAGTGCCAGCAACCATATAATAATCGAAATTATATCTAGCACACTATCAATCTCAATCTGAATCATTTTAAAGGATATTGCTAATCCATTGCTTCATGTTTTAAAAACGTGCCTGTTCAATAACGTAAATAACGCAATGAATGTTGTTGAACTGTCAAAATGAAAGTGATTGCTACTGATGTGACTGATGATAGTGTGTTACGTATTACCTTGCAAGCAAATTTTTTTTTTTTTACTGTAATTTTTTTTAATCCATGACCCGTAATAACTTTATCCAGTAATTCTATTTATAACATGGACACAGTGCGCGCAAACAGATAAAAACTGTTTTGATTTGTGATGTTATAGGACATTGAACTTGAGCTACATAGATATCTAAGGGCCAACGCCTAATGACTGTGGGTTACGTTACGGTACGCGGTACCAAGCGCCGCGGCGGCCATGTTTTGGAACGGTGTGATTAACGAATTTAAGTTCTAAATCTTACAGATAAGGATGATTTTGGCTTGTAAGTGCGATATATTTTACTGTTGTCCTGGTGAGTGTGTGATTTTAGAATTTAAGTTTTAAGTCCTGTTAGTAAGGGTGATCTTGGCTTGTAAGTGCGATATACTTAGTCGCTGTAGTACTTCCGGGCTTTGCCAGTTATAGTGCTTCAATCACTTTAGTGCATGCGGCGACCTTAAGCGTATGGGCACATGGCGTAGCGATGACCACCATTTGTGGTCATCGACAGTCCGCCTAGTACGCACGCGCGCTTTTTTAACGCGACGTTTTTCTATCGTGAACTAGATTTTCAAATCTCACTGTTGAGCTGATTGTTGAAAAACGAAAGCGTTTTAAAAAAAAGTCGCGTTTAAAAGTGCCCGTGCCTACGAGGGCTTTTATATACATTTTGCGGCGAAGGCGCAGTTGTAGTAGTACAGAGGTGTGTGTGTGTGTGTGTGTGTAGAGTACACCACAGTAAACACCCGAGGCGATCGCGAGTGGTTCGGTTTTTAACAATAAGATAGCGCCGAGCACATCGCACTATTATTTTATGCAATTAATATAATCAGTTTCATAGATATCTAAGGTCATTATATTCTGACAATCATTAATGAAAATCATAGTATGCATATTTGGTGACCGCATCCGGAACATTTAACGCGTTATCTGTCTAACACAAGCTGTTATCAATAAGCTGATAAGCAAAAATCTGTGGGAACAAGTTACATTTCTGTCTCTATTACTTATTAAAAATGTATGGCTATTGTCTCAATTGTTTAAAAATAATAGTCTATGGAATTAGTGATGGCCATAATTAATTCATGAAAGAATTTTGAAAAGAAATCAACTCACCAATCCTAGTGAAAGCCTTAGCTATTAACTTGAAATCAGCTCTATTTTCTCTTCCAATTTCAATAGCTTTCTCACATTCCTTAATACATTTCTCATATTCTTTCTGTTCAAAGTAAACGGCAGCCATGTTTGTGTAAAAGGTTATATCTGTAGCATCATGTTCCATAGCTTTCTGGTAATGTTTCAGTGCATTTTCTAAATCTTTCTTTTTATAGTACTCATTTCCCTGATCTTTCTCTTGTAGTGCAAGTCTTCGGTTCTCAGGAAGGTCATCATATTTTGGTTTCTCTGGTTCTTCATTCTTCGGTGGTTCTGCAGTCTTTTTTTCTGGTGCTGGTGGGTCTATGTCCATGGGCATGTGAAGGTCTAAGCCGAACATAACACTGATTATGCTGAGGACTCGTTTGTCTTCCATTTTAGCGCCGAGGTTTTGGACGTCAAAGGGATTCCGTGCTATTTTCTGTGGAGTTTTATGAATTTGTTAGGTTAATCCAATTTTAAAACAATTAAAATTTACTTAATTTATTATTAACTTTATGATTGATGTAATTATACTGTTTAGAAAAGAAAATCAATTATGTTAAGTAATATACAAACAGCACTGAAATCATGTTGTGGATGTAAGTCTTCATTCGGTGTATAATTAATAATGACTCAAGTTTTATATTATTCTTAATTTTAAGATTCAGCAATAGAATTTATTAGAACCTTGTTTATAAGTACTCAATAAAAAGATAAAATTCAAAGTGAAAATAACCATTCAGATAGCTGGAAAAATAGAAACATAATTTTATTATAAACATCAAGTAGCATGGCAAAAAGCCTAGGTTTCCTTCCATAAACTATACAGCAAAAGTTTTAAAACAATTTGATAATTTGCTGCATGATTGTTCTTTTTACATGGGTGTTTGTATAGTTTATCTACCCCCGTTAAAGACACCTGTATCTTTTAGAACTTATATATCAAAAGTATGTTGCCATGGCAATGTTGTTTTACAATGGAACAACTGAATATTCAAAAACATGGACACATAATTAAATGCTAATTTATACATAACACAAAAGAAAACCAATAATACAATGTACCTTATTAAAGAAAAAAGGTGAAGAATTTTAACAGAATGAATTTATTTATTTATTTATTTATTTAATACTTTAAGCACAAATGTACAGAGGCGGACTTAATGCCATAGGCATTTTCTACCAGTCAACCAATCAATCAATTCAAACTGACAATAAAGTGAATCATTGTATAAAAATATAAATGACTATTTAATTACAAGACGACCCTATGACCCAATATTTAAGTAAGTACAAGGATTTAAGAAAACATAAATTAATATTTTAAAGAGGTTGCATGATTCAAAAAGCCATCAACAATAAGGTTTCATACTCACTTCAACCAATTTGACATATTCCGGATCATTCAGCCATTCCTTTGTCTGTGGGTTTGCTCTGAGCTTCTCAAATACCTGTTCTGTCTTCACCTTCAGCTCAACAACTTGTTTCTTGACCTCGACTAAACCTGCAGCAAGCTGTTCGTTACCGGGCTCGAGCTCCAGACCCTTTTCATAAGCTTCAATGGCCTCGTCATGACGGCCTAAGTATGCTAAGGCTGACCCTTTGCGAGAGTACCCTTTGCTCCACGTAGGGTTCAGAGCGATGGTCTGGTTTGCATCCTCTAAAGCTGCGGCGTAGTTCTCATCTTTAGCATAAGCTGCCGACCGGTTGCTATACAGAACGTGGTTCTTTGGGTCCAAGGCAATAGCCTCCGTGTAATATTTGACGGCCTCGTCGAACTTCCCCGATGATAACGCCGCATTACCCTGCTCCTTTAACTGATTCACCTAAAAACGATACCCATGTTGGAATTATGCTACTTCATTCAAAATTGAAATCGTAAAGCGTCGGTATAACCTCTTACCTGAGCCATGATTGTTTTCTGCTAACAACTGATAAAACAAAAGATGCACTTGCAATAAAATATTTACTTCTAATTACTCTAGTTCCTCGCTCAACAATTATTTCTTTTCTATTTCACTAATTTGTTCATCGAGTTCAAACAAGCAACACGAAGTCTAGAAATGACACTTCAAATTCGAGAAAATTCTCGGCAAAATGCGATAAAGGACAGCGTTCCATAACTTGCTTTCCATGTTTAACATAAAGAAACTGACAGAATTGCATGGAGTTCTTTTATACTTGTTAGTTTTGCATAAAGCTATCTCTTTCGATTTAATTGTTGCTTTAAATTATTCATTGTTGTAACTGGAACAAGGAGTTTGTTCGCGAATATTTTCCTCATAATTTTTTTTGGTTACCAGTCTTTTGATACCCTGACAGCTGATTTTCAAAACTTCTTCAGGTTATTCAACTTGTCTGTTTTTCGCACAATTCTATTATTTATTATCATAGGCTTCCACCTGGAGTCACCACATTGACTGGTCCGTTATTATAAACAATAAAAACTAATCTAAAACATTTTGCTTTGGAGTCCCTTTGTGTTATAGATAAGTTTTTACTCTATAATATTGACTGTCGTAGAAAAGTAAAATAGATGTCAATTAAAAATAAAAGAGCAGAGCACTTCCATCGGATTTTTATTGGAAGATAAATGTTTAAATAAATATAATATAAAAGGTTATGGGCCCAGGAAAAATGTGCGCTAGTAATATATAACCCAGGACAAATGTAAGTAATAATGAGTCACATAAATATTGAACCACTAAAAAGGGAAAATTATGACACATGGCGAATACACGCAAAAGCCCTTCTATTAAAAAGGGGCCTATGGAATTACGTCTCTGAATCAATAAAAAAACCTACTAGTGAAGGTGATGAACTAAATAAATATTTAGAAAAGGATGTCTTGGCACTAGCAGAATTATTTCTGATCATTTCACCAAGCGAACTGAAACAAGTGAAGAACTGTCAAACTAGCAAAGATGTCTGGGACACACTCGAGGGTATTTACTCCAGCAAAGGTCCTGCACGAAAGGCAAGTCTTTTGAAGGAATTAATCTTAAGAAAAATGAAAGAAGACGATAACATAGTGGATCACTTGAACAAGTTTATGGACATCGTCGATAAGCTTGCAGATATGGACATAGAAATTAATAAAGATCTACTTAGCATTATGATGCTCTATAGTTTATCTCAATCTTTTGAAAATTTTCGAATTGCTATAGAATCCAGAGACGATCTACCAAATCCTGAAAACTTAAAGATAAAAATTATCGAAGAAGCTGAAGCCAGAAGAAATATGGCTAGTACAAGTGAACAAAACTCTGAACAAGAAGCGCTATATAGTAGACAGCGCAGAAGAAACATAAATTTTACTGTTGAATGTTATAAATGCAAAAAGAAAGGACATAAAGCCAATGAATGCTGGTCAAAAGTAGTACAGTCAGCCCCAAAAAGATGCAATAAAAGCATTTCAAATTTATATTGTTCTGAAGAAACATGTCTAAATACAAATGATAGTAAAGAAAAACTAAACAAGTGGTGTCTTGACAGTGGTTGCACGTCACATATGACATATGAATTAGAAAGATTCCGAAATATTGATAAGGATGAGAGCAAATCCTTAAAGTTAGCATCAGAGAACTGTACAGCACAAATTGAAGGCCGTGGTTCAGCAAAACTTAACATCCAGGAAAGACCTGATCTGCAACTGACCGAAGCTTTATATGTACCATCACTAACTACAAACCTAATGTCAGTAGGAAAAATTACAGATAAAGGTGCAACAGTTTTATTTAAACAGAAAAACGCAACTGTAAAGTGTAATGGTCAAATACTGTTAAGAGCAGAAAGAAATGAAGATGGTTTATATTATGTTAAAGAAAACTTACAAGAGAAAGCCAGACTCTGCGAAACAAATAAAATGCAGCAATGGCATAGAAAGCTGGCTCATCTCAATGAGGGGCAAATGCGAATAGCTCTAGATAAAAAGAACATGGAAGGTTTGGATTTCAATAAAAATGACACAGTTAAAGACTGTGAAGTGTGTGCTAAAGGCAAAGCAACAAAAATACCTTTTACTACATCCAAAAATGAAGAAAGAACAAATGAAAAATTGCAAATAGTGCATACAGATGTATGTGGTCCCATGAGACAACCATCGAAAGCGGGTTCCAAATATTTCATCACATTTACTGATGATTATTCAAGATATACAAGAGTATATACAATGAAAACTAAAGATGAAGCCCTATCAAAATTTAAAGAATTTAAAAACGAGGCAGAAAAGTTTACCAAAGAAAAGATAGTTTGTTTACAAAGTGACAACGGGACGGAATACATAAACCATGAATTCGATAAATATCTAAAAGTCAATGGCATCAAAAGAAGGCTATCTGCACCTTATACACCAGAACAAAATGGGTTGGCAGAGAGAAAAAACAGAACTTTACTTGATAAAGCAAGATGCATGTTAATTGACGCTAATATGGAAGAAGTTTTTTGGGCAGAAGCCATTAATACAGCTAACTACTTGGCAAACCGTAGTCCTTGCAGCAGTATTAATAATGAGACTCCATTTGAAAAATGGGTGAATAGAGTTCCATCTGTAAGGCATTTCCACATTTTCGGTATTAAGGCATTCGTTCTAAAAAAGGGAAAACGAAACGGAAAATTTGAAGCCAGATCGACTGCTGGTATATTTGTAGGGTATTCGGAAAATCACAAAGCGTACCGTATCTTTAATCCAAAATCAGACAAGGTGATAATAAGCAGAGATGTCAAAGTGCTGGATAAAATGTTCTACGAAAATGAGACAAAAGAAGGTCAAAAAGGAGATGTAGTTGATAAAAATGATATAGAAGTTGTACTTTTTCCAGAAGAAGAAAATGAAAACTTGAATGGACATGAAATTAATGAATCAGACAAAGAACTAGACGTTAATGATATATTTGTTGATGCAACTACAGAAACAGACGAAATAGACAATGAAGACAGGCAAGAAATGTGTACAGATAATGACATTCAAGTGACTACTTCAAGTAATGAAAAGCGACAGAGAAAACCACCAGTTTGGCAGAAAGATTATGAGATGGATGTTGAACAATTATTCCTCTGTGATATAGATGAGAATAGTGATGAATGGGAAGACGCAATAATAAGTGAAATTGAATCCCACCTAAAAAATAATACTTGGAAAGTTGTACATAAGAATGAAAGTAAAAATTTGATAGATAATAAACTGATTCTAAAATATAAATACAATGCACTTGGAGAAATAGACAGACGAAAGGCACGACTAGTAGCTCGTGGGTTCAACCAGAGAGAAGGAATTGACTACACTGAAACATTTGCACCAGTAGCAAAAATGAGTACAATAAGACTATTGATTGCATATGCGATAGAAAATAATATGAAACTAAGTCAGCTAGATGTCTGTACAGCATTTTTAAACGGTGATATAGACGAACAAATTTATATGAAAAAGCCAAAAAATCTTGATAAATATTTAAGAATGATTATATCACACGGTAAAGACAAAGAGTTGTTGAGAAAAGCAAGAGAAATGCTAATAGATATAAATAAATATAATATAAAAGGTTATGGGTATAAATATAAAAATAATGGAATATGTCAACTAAATAAAGCTATATACGGATTAAAGCAGGCAGGAAGGCAGTGGTATTTAAAATTACATAGAAAATTATTGGAAATTGGTTTTAGAAATGCTACAGCGGATCCTTGTTTGTATATATTTGAAAAAGGAGGCGAAAAACTGTTTGTCAACATCTATGTCGACGATTTGATTCTGGCATACAAATCAGAAAATTTGTTCAGGGAAATCAAATCCAAATTGGAAAAAGCATTTGAATTGAGAGATATGGGTTCTCTTCATCACTGCTTGGGCATACGATTCACCCATGTAGGGGGAGAGATTACGCTGTCCCAAGAAACGTACATTGATAATTTAATAGAAAAATTTAGCATGGGAGAATGTAAACCCGTGTCTACGCCAATGGAGCCAGCTCTGAAGTTAGAGAAAAATGAGAATGGAGATAAGAAGGAAAACTTTCCATATCAAAAACTGATTGGTTCATTAATGTACCTAGCTGTCGCAACAAGACCAGACATAATGTTTGCAGTAAGCTATTTAAGCCAGTACAACAACTGTTATGACCAAAGTCACTGGCAAGCAGCAAAAAGAGTTATACGTTACCTAAAAGGAACGAAGAACATATGTATAAGATACAAGAAAACAGGAATGTCAACGGTTCTTATGGGCATGGCCGACGCAGACTGGGCGGCATGCACTATCGATCGCCGATCATATACCGGTTATATTTTTAAGTATGGTGGTGGTCTAGTTAGTTACGAGACAAAGAAACAGAGAGTGGTCGCATTGTCAACGGCTGAAGCCGAATACATGGCAATGACAGAAGCGACGAAGGAAGCTTTGCATTTGAAACACCTGCTAGAAGACATTGGAGTGCCACAACAAACAGTCCTGATTTATAATGATAATATGGCTGCACAAAAATTAGCAAACAACATGATTACCGGAAAAAGGTCAAAACACATTAACATAAAAGAACATTTTATAAGAGATTGTGTCGAAAAGAAATTAGTGACAATTCGTTATAAGGATACAGAAAATATGGAGGCAGATATTTTAACGAAGGCACTGCCACAACCAAGGTTGTTAAAGTTATTAAACAAGATGGGAATAGGAGTCACTCAGACCGAAAGGTCATCTTCGTGAGGGGGAGTGTTATAGATAAGTTTTTACTCTATAATATTGACTGTCGTAGAAAAGTAAAATAGATGTCAATTAAAAATAAAAGAGCAGAGCACTTCCATCGGATTTTTATTGGAAGATAAATGTTTAAATAAATATAATATAAAACTTTGCATTTAGCATTGACACTAGCAGTATATTGGAGCTGTTCAGAAAAATGTCCACTGAATGCTGATTATGACCTTAATCTTAATTCTTATGAAAATAAAGTAAATCCAGTAAGTTGATTGCGGAAGAGAAGAAGTCAAGTCGTTTTCACAGTTGGCAGCCCCAAAAGAGTAGAGATAATTTTATTTTTAATAATTTTTAATCTGTGCTGTGCATTGAAAATGTCTCCTGAGCTGTCCTATGCAGCTTGACCAGTGTTTTATTTTATTTTTGCACAGTTTCCTTTTGACTAAATCACACAAAATCAGTTTGATACCCACCGCAAGGCTGTGCATTTTGTGAATATATAAATGGAGCCATGACAGTTGCGTAGTAGTGTCGTCGTAAATCATTTAGTTGGACCGACGCTTGTCACGCTAATCACTATTTTGTAGTGTTCGTAATTGGTTCCTAGACGTTGTGGGGAATACCAAGTGGTGTTAGGGATCGATGGCGGCTTGAGTATTTTCCGCGGTGTGGTAATTGGCGGGAGGCGGGCTCCCACAGTTCGGTGACTCATTCGCGGGCTGGTGCCACTTGGTAATCATGGATACCGATGATGGGGAATCCTCGAGCAGCGGTCCTATGTCCAGCCTGAACAGCCTGTTCTCGTTCACAAGTCCCGCTGTCAAGAAATTATTGGGATGGAAGCAGGTATGGTTACAAAGCTTATCGTTATAGGCTCATGATACTTTTTCTATAAATTTTTTTATTTCTTTAGAATACTACTAAGTACAAGCTTTTATTCAGTTTCTTAGTATGGTTAAATAGATCCAACTTCTGTTCAGGCAGTCTTCTGTCTTAGTTTCTGATGTTGTAAGGATAGGGTCACAGAATAAGTGTGACTTATTTGTAAAATTTTCTAATACTCTTGTTCGCTTGGTATGTGTCTTATATGTGGATAGAACATACAGAAAACCACTGGAGAGCAAAATGAGCAACCATTATCCATAAACTAATGTATGTTGAAACAAAGTTTCTGTTACATTTGACTTTTAATAACAATTATGCTCTAAAGTTATTTTAAAATATTTACACATTCAAATATTTACAAATATTTAACATTTACAAACAAAGGGCATCAAAAAACTCGACATTTGACTTTTAATAACTAGTATTAAAAGTCAAATGTCTTTATTCAAAGCAAATATATGTAAGATCCCACTTACATACAAGTTTTGAGATACAGTTGCTAGCAAATAACTTAAACATTTATGATGCTGACTGCCTAGGTTGACCCTCTGTATGGACACACTAGTAGTAATGTGTCCATATGAAAATATGAGATGCCGTAGTAGTATGACATCTCATATTTTCCTCAAATGGCACCATAGTATTATTTGCTTGCAATTGTAGCATTATACTCTGCCCCTCATCATGGGTTTGAACCCAGGCAGGCTTTACTGTGTGTAAATAATTTCATCACCACTGCTCTCAAAACGGTGAAGTAAATTCAAATTCAAATTCAAATTCATTTATTTGTTTGTCACAGGTGGAAAGTTATTATCATAATTATATAAAGATCGCTGTAACATACCCATAGGGCGTACAATATTTAACAATTATTTAACTATTTAACATTAATATTATTCATGTCAAAATATACCTATTACACAGAAAATCTTCGTATTCTACCACATAGGCATCCAAATGTGAATTGGGTTGATACATTTTAATAATAATAATAGGTCAAAATAGAGATGTCAGACAGATAAATTAATATATAAATAACAATTGAATTAAATTACGATGTCAAAGTGTCATTTAGGTAGTCATTTAAATTATAGTAGCATTTATTACATAAAAAATCTTTAAATTGCTTCTTAAAACCAGCCAAATCTAAATCTCTAATTGACTTCTTAATTTTATTATAAATTTGCGGGGCTCTGCAGAATATGCTTTTCCGCATGAGAGCTGTCTTTGCTCTGCGTCCGCGTAGCATGTCATTTCGCCTGTTACGTTGTACAGTATCAGATAGGTATGGAAACAAGTTTGGGTTTAATCTTACAAATAAGGCTGTTTCATATATATACAAGGCTGGTAGCGTCAGAATTTTATGCTTTCTGAAATATGGTACACAACTGTCAGTTATCTGAAGTCCAAACATAGATCTTATGCAGCGCTTTTGCGCTTTAAACGCGGCTTCTCGATTAGTAGAGTTACCCCAAAATATGATGCCGTATCTTAACACAGATGCAACAAGACCATGATAGGCTGTGAGTAGTGCATCCGTGTTAACGGTTGGGGCAAGTTTATATAAGGCATAGGATGAACAACTTATTTTCTTACATAATGTTTCTATATGATTCTTCCAGTTAAGCTGGCTATCTATTATAAGACCCAGGAACTTTGCACTGTCCACGTCATTAATTTCATTATGTTGGAATTTTACGTCCATTTTTGTACTAGGTTTTTTGTGTCCAAAGTGCATAATCTGAGTTTTACCTAAATTAATTTTTAGGTTGTTGTCGTTAAGCCAAGAGATTATTGTGATTAACGCGTTATTTACATCAGCTTCATATAGGCCAGGTTTATTACCAGCTACTGTTACCGTGCTATCATCAGCAAATAGGGTTATGGGGTAATGTATGGCTTTGGGTAGGTCATTAATATAAATTAAAAATAGCAAAGGACCCAGAACACTGCCCTGTGGTACGCCAAAGTATACAGTACGTTCTTTAGATAGGTAAGTAATTTTTTCTTTCGTCTTTAAATTTAAGCCTGTTATAGCAGTTTTTTGTTTTCTATTAGAGAGATAAGTCATTAATAAATCCAGAATATTACCTCTTATACCATAGGAGTCAAGTTTGTTTCTTAGTATGTTATGGTCAACATAGTCAAAAGCTTGTGTCATGTCACAGTACATAGCACAAACAGGTATCTTATTATCAATATTAGTCAGAATTATATTCAAGAAGTCATAAATTGCCATATTTATTGTCTTATTTTTCCGGAAACCTTTTTGCTCATTGCAGAGAATCTTTTGTTTTTCTAAATATGCATATAGTTCATTATAGATATACTTTTCATAAATTTTTGAGAAAATTGGCAAAAGGGCAATAGGTCTGTAGTTTTCCATTTGCTGTTTATCCCCCTTTTTGTAAACTGGTTTTACAATGGCGACCTTAAGACGGTCAGGAAAAACACCGTGACTGATACATAAATTAAGAATATGGCTCAGATGGATGGAGATTAAATCGGCAACATATTTTACGATCTTTGTTGAAATTTCGTCATACCCAACGCTGTTAGTGTTTTTTAAACTTTTTATAATATTAAATATTTGCATTGGTTGACATGGTGCCATGAACATGGATTTTTGCTTGCTTAAAATGTGAGTAGTTGATTTATTACGTACGTACGTAAAACATTGTGAGGAGACTATTATTTCCTAGAACCAAAAATTTGTAAGACATGTGATGTCTACCAACCCGCATTGGGTCCGCGTGGTTTAGATTACAGTCCAGTCCCTCTTGAAGAGAGAAGGCTTTGTGTCCCAGCAGTGGGAACATTATAGGCTCATTATACTTACTCTGCCCCTCTTTTCAATATTATTCCATATCTTTTTGATGTGTGAACTGTCCCTAAAGACTGTAGTTTATAATTTGTGTGGTGCTATCCTCAAAAGACCGTCTCATTCATGTATCTCTGCATGGTCCTCATTTGATCTGACCAAGATATCGTCTGGACTTTAAAAGAGACTGTGACCTCTGAGTTTGAATATGCGTTTCTTCTTAGAATAATTGGTTTACAGTAATAATATACCAATTAACAATACAGGGTGGCAGGGACATCAACATACAACCTGTTAACATGGATTAAATTAAATACAGATTCTCAATCCCCTTTCATTGAAAATGTTTGTTAGTTATTTAAAAAAAAATAGCCATCCCATAAATTTAGACCGCATAGGTATTTCACTTTTCTAAGAAACAGCAGATTTTTTTTAATGATAACCAATGAATCATTTCTACTCTAGGGAGTCTAGAATCATGTGCTGAGTTGCCACCCTGTATACCGAAGTCAAATTGAAAGAGACGCTACAAGTTTTATAAACTTACTTTAGTTCAAGGACCTAATATTCCTCCCAGTCTAGGATATTATGAAATATTATCATTCTGAAAGTTCTTCGACTTCATATCAGCTGAATGATTTGTTTAGTATGTTATCTCTTTCATATCACTAATTGAAGCACCGTTAATTATACATTTTACTAAGCCTTTTTATGTTACATGAGACCTAAACAAAATAACTGGGGAATTGTGGCTGTAAGTACTTACTATAGGTACACCTCAGCCCAGCACCTTGCGAAAGACAGACATGAAGTTGTGTTGTTTTTGGGAAAGTTTAAACAGAATAATAATGCTTACTCTGTTGCCAAATTAAAAAAAAAAAAAAAAATACTGGTATTCAGCTGCATCCGGTTAGACTGGAAGCCGACCCCAACATAGTTGGGAAAAGGCTAGGCAGATGATGATGATGACTCTGTTGCCAAATTAATAGAGGATCCATACATTTTTTGCTGTAAAGTAGCAATATTATTTGAATGGGTGCAGGTAAAATTTGAAACTACATGACACATTTAAACTTTGTTTTGAAAGTTGTTGGTGGCATAAATAAAAACAATTTTTATTTTTTTGGTTATTAAAGGCAAGTGTTACAACTGTAACAGTTTACATCGGGATGACTGAGAGTGATAAGATGATGAAAAATTGTGTAAGAATTAAATGACACACTCACACTACTGACTGAGTAGAAATGGACTAAACAATAACTTAAAATTGGTAACCAACCACTGTTACTGTTAGCCTGCATCATCCCACTGCTGGGCAAAGGCCTCTCTCCATAACTTCCAGCTCTTTCGATTCAGGGCTAAAGTGGACCACTGGTTTTCTCCAGCTCGTCCCGCCATCATCTATGGGGTCTGCCGAGACGCCTTCTAGCTGTGTCAGAGCTCCACGTGTAGTAGTTATTTTGTCCCACAGCTCACTGTTTACCAATTCAATTCATCTATAGTACCTACCTTTCTGTCCCTTGCTAGAACCCCTAATCCCATATCACAGAACTCAGAATTCATGGTTGCCTGAAAGAGATCCCAGAATGCGTATAGGTCGTTCCTTGTATGTTTGTGTACTAGTTTTTGCCCGCGGTTTCGCCCGCGTCGATGTCGGAAAATATCCCACGGAAACGTACTACCGGGGTTAAAGTCCCCTATGTATTAATCCTGGATATAAATTATTTGTGTGCCGAATTTCATCCAAATCCGTTCAGCCGATTTTGCGCAAATCCGGAACATACATCCAGAAAAACGGACACAATTTCTAAAAACTATGTTTTCGAGGTTTATTCCCTCACTTCGTAGCAATTACTTTATTTTCAAAAATATTCATTTTACTGTTTTTACTTTGTGGCTATTTTTTATTATAAAATTGTAGGTAAGTATAGACATAGTTTCCACTTTGTAAATATTTTCTGGTGTCCAATAAAGTATAAATAAATAACACTCAGTATTTTGGCTCATCAAATCATCAAATCAAATCAAAATATTTTTATTTCACATAAACCAACATGGGCACTTATGAAACGTCAGAAGCTAGGTGCACGGTTCCAATTGGTCGTTTCCTATGGAGAAGAACCGGCAAGAAACTCCATGGTTACTCTTTTAAAAATAATTGGCTTTTACAATGTTTTCGAGTTACAGTAGGTATGGGAGGACAGCGTAGGCCTGCCAACAAGTACCAGGTACTTGATAAAATAAAAAATGGTCTACAGATCTAAAGTCTACAAGGCTTACAAAGTCCTCACATTTACAAAATAAGGATGTATCAAAAGGATAAACAAAATATAAAAATCTACTAAAACCAAGAGATATGATTGCCATTTCAACTAAGAAAGAGGTGAAAAATTAAAATTGTCTGTATATAATGTCAAATAATAAAAAGATTATGTCATAGAAGTATGTACAAATAAAGAATAAACATCGTAATTTGAGAGCAGTTAATAGACATTTACGTAGAACTTATGCCGTCAAAAAGGTGCCAGGGAAGCCACATGTGCAGAAGGAATTATTGCCAAACTACCTTGTCTTCAACATAGTCTTTAATCTTATAATATGCTTTTTTGATAAGGACTCGTTTGATGAGAGTTTTGAACTTTCCATCGCTAAGTTCTGTAACCGACTTTGGCAACTTGTTATAAAAACGGATGCTGTTTACAAGAAATGACTTGCTAGTTTTAGTTAGTCTAAATTTAGGTATCACAATTTCATTTTTACTGCGTGTATTTATATTATGGAAATCGCTTCTTATTTTGAAAAGTCCTAAGTTTTTGCGAACATACAAAATACTTTCTAAAATGTAAAGAGAAGGCAGAGTTAGTATATCAATTTCTTTAAATTTGTTTCTAAGAGACTCGCGAGGACCCATTTTATATATTGCGCGGATTGCCCTCTTTTGTAAAATGAAAATTGAATCTATGTCAGCTGCCGATCACCACAGCAGAACACCATAAGACATAATACTGTGGAAATATGCAAAGTATACTAACCTAGCTGTGGCTATATCTGTCAACTGCCTTATTTTTCTTACTGCATATGCAGCTGAACTTAATCTACCTGAAAGAGCTCTAATGTGTGCGCCCCATTGTAATTTTGAATCTAAAGTAATTCCCAGAAATACAGTTTCCGTAATAGCATCTAGTTTTTTGCCATCAACTTTTAAATTCAGATCCACTTGAGGTACATTTGGTAATGAGAACTTAAGACATTTAGTTTTGTTCGCATTAAGTAAAAGATTATTAGCTGCAAACCATTTCGAAAGAACAGCCAGACTATCGTTGACATGTAAGACATCCGTATCTTTTCTATCTATTTTAAAAATAAGGGAAGTGTCATCAGCGAATAAAATGATATCCGATAAGTTAGCCATCATGTAAGGAAGGTCATTAATATATACTAGAAATAAGAAAGGGCCAAGAATTGAGCCTTGAGGCACGCCCATCTTAACTAGAGACCCCGATGACGTCGCCCCGTTAACGTTTACAAAGCCACCCCAGCTGGTTCCTTTCTCACCTGCATGGGACAAATCCAATACCAGGATTAGGCATAAGAAACGGTTACAAAATAAACAGAAGTAGTTATTGATACACAAATGAGTCATACAACCAGTCAGTTGGTTCCTAGGAACTGTGAATCATAATGTTGTTTACTATCATGCAATCCGTTTCTTTTGCTGTGGTATTATTTAAGGATAATATTTTTGGTGTTTACCAGTGACAAAATAGGTTTAATAGCATTTTTTGTGACACATTGGCCTTGTATTTATTTATTGATAAAAGTTTTTTAGCTTTAATCTGAATAACATTTTGTAGTGAGTAAGACGTGGTTATGATTAAGGAGAAGGCTATGCTTGGAGTTTCCCTACGTGATTGAATCAGAAATGAAGAGATCCGCAAGAAAACCAAGGTAACCAAAATAGCACGAAGAATAGCCAAACTTAAGTGGCAGTGGGCAGAGCACATTGCTCGCAGAACAAATGGCCGATGGGGCTGAAAATTTCTGTAGTGGTGACCGCGTACCGGAAGACCAATGACCTTGTGAAGATCATAGGAATCCGCTGGATGCGGGAGCACAGAACCCGTCGAAGTGGCGGTGCTTGGGGGAGGCCTATGTCCAGAAGTGGACGTCTTTCGGCTGAAATGATGTTAATGGACAAGCCATTTGTGAGGCAACATATAAAACGAAATATTATTTTCATAAAATGGTATTTTTATAGTCTAGCACAAAAATATGTCAAGAAAAAACTTTTTTTCTCCAAGTTTGGAAGTTTAGTTAACTATCTCCCTATGGAGCTTTTAAGCTTGTGTATATTGTGAGTGAAATTCTACCTTTTTAATGATGCACAAGACAACATCAGTGGTGCATTCCTAATGTGACATACTGTTGTTGACACATCACATGTCTAACTCTAAGCATGTCTAGAATCAATGATTAATGTACCAGTTTACCTAGTTAACTTCCTAACGCGAAACTTGAATGTAAATCACACTCAGTGAACTTTTGAATGGAAAACTTTAACTTATCACAACCACTTTGACTTGTAGATCATAAGAAAAAATATGCTTTACTAGCTTTTGCCTTCGACTTCGTCCGGTTAAAATTCCGGCCCCCATCGCGTCGCATCACATCGCCCGCCTTTCCTCTGCTCCTAAGGGTCATAGCGTGATTTTAAATAGCCTTAATCTTCCTCAAGAATTGGGCTATCAAGTGCAAAAAGAATTGTTTAAATCCGATTGGCAGTTCCCGAGATTACAGCCTATTTCGTCACCGAAATGTTGAATGGTGCTTTACATAATATTTCTAATAGTATTTTATTGTAAGAATACAGGATGTTGCCAATTTGGTATGGTATCGATAGTTTTGGTTTCATGACTCTCACTTTGTCAGTTGAAGCTTCAAAAACCTTGATTTCCGTCTCACAACACAAGATATTGTCCAAAAAATAATCAAATTCATTAATCCGATTATTTCGTCTCTTTTCAGGGTGATGAAGAAGAGAAATGGGCGGAGAAGGCAGTGGACAGTCTGGTGAAGAAGCTGAAGAAACGAAAGGGTGCCATCGAGGAGTTGGAGCGGGCGCTGTCATGTCCGGGCACGCCGTCCAAGTGTGTCACTATTCCTAGGTCACTTGATGGAAGATTGCAGGTGAGTTTCTAATTTGTATTTAATACTTTCATGAATTTAAACTGGAAAATAAAAATGCTGTGTCCCCTGGCTTATCCTTGTATCTCCACCATTTAATCCTGTCATTCTGATCATATAAGGAACTCCATATTGCGTTCCAAAAATTCAAAGTGTTCGTCCCGTGTGACCTACATCAGCATGTAGGTCACACGGGACGAACACTTTCTTTCTTCATAAAGATTGGCAACAAACAGCAGTAGATAGGGATAAGTGGGAGGAGGGAAGGGAGGCCTTGGCCCTGCAGTGAGACACAAACGGCTGAAGGCTGAGTTAAAATTGCATCTGTAACTATACCCTCCAAAAACACATTCGCCCCTGTAACATGAAATTCTTAAACAAATTGATGACATAAAACTACTTTCCCTGTTTATTGATTACTTGCTCTGGTAAAGCTTTACAAGAGAACAATTCTTATAATTATATGAATCCCAATAATTCCAGGTTTCACACCGGAAAGGCCTGCCACACGTGATTTACTGCCGCGTCTGGCGCTGGCCCGACCTGCAGAGCCACCATGAGCTCAAACCCTTGGAGATCTGCCAGTACCCCTTCAGCGCGAAACAGAAGGAGGTCTGCATCAACCCTTACCACTACAAGAGAGTCGAGAGTCCCGTGTTACCTCCAGTGTTAGTACCCAGACATTCTGAATTCGCTCCAGGACATTCATTACTCCCCTTCCAAAGGACTGCGGAGCCGTCTATGCCTCATAATGTTTCCTACTCTGGGTCAGGGTTTCCTCCGTCAGCTAGTTCGGAACTCCCTGATACGCCGCCTCCCGCATACTCCCCACCTTCAGACGACTCGGAACCTCCTGGGGAAGTTGCACCGGTTTCCTACCAGGAACCTCTTTACTGGGCATCGGTAGCGTATTACGAGTTGAACTGCCGTGTAGGTGAAGTTTTCCACTGTAACTCCCATTCGGTCGTGGTCGATGGGTTCACGGATCCCTCGAATAACAGCGACAGGTTCTGTTTAGGTCAGCTCAGTAATGTGAACAGGAATTCGACGATTGAGAACACGAGACGTCACATAGGGAAGGGGGTTCATCTGTACTATGTGGGCGGAGAAGTTTACGCGGAGTGTTTGTCAGACGCTGCTATTTTCGTCCAGAGTCGCAACTGTAACCATCACCACGGCTTCCATCCGTCTACCGTTTGTAAAATACCTCCTGGATGTTCGCTGAAGATCTTTAATAATAGGGAGTTTGCGCAACTACTGTCCCAAAGTGTCAATCATGGTTTCGAAGCGGTTTATGAGCTGACGAAGATGTGCACGATTCGTATGTCGTTCGTGAAGGGCTGGGGGGCGGAGTACCACCGCCAGGACGTGACGTCCACGCCCTGCTGGATAGAGATCCACCTGCACGGGCCACTACAGTGGCTGGACAAGGTCCTCACACAGATGGGCTCGCCGCACAACGCCATCTCGTCGGTGTCCTAGCCGCGTCGCCGCCACGCGACACCCCCCACCGTACTTTGGTATCCGGTATTAAAATTCTTTTATCTCAAAAATCATTTCAACCGTTGCATTTTGTATTTTATACGTGACAGAATATTTTTAATCGTTTTTTTTAATGTTTTGTGTTGTAATAAAGCCCCAATTGGCATTTTACAAGTATGCAGCTCAAACCATGTGTCCAATTTATTGAATCGTATTTTGTAAGCGTATTATAATGAATAAAGACATTAAGGTTTACTATACTCGTCAATATAATTTATGACAAGGTAAAAAAGATATTATTGGTGTAAATAAATAATGCTTAAAAACTTTTTTTGGTAATGTCAAGCACAAAAGTCTAAGTTCGCCATAAATTCGTTCGATATTGATGATATTATATTTTAGTATATTATTATAAATATATTATTAAGGTAAGACATATGTATGTAAGTTTCATATACTTTATAGAAGCTTAGATTTAGTTTTAATGCAATTTTATTTTAACTAACATTTAAATAATTATTTTGGTTTTGTGGCTCTGTGTGTAATTGTGTTCTGTTTTACGCAAAAACAATCGTAGAGCTATATTAATATGATTTGGTTAATCTATTATTTAAGGAGGCAATCGGACAATATACTTGCCATATCGCAGCTGAGCTCAAAGCGCCCTTCACATAACACCATAGGGAAATCAAAATCATTTCATCATCATCTGCCTAGCCTTTTCCCAACAATGTTGGGGTCGGTTTCCAGTCCAACCAGATGATTAACTCGTGCGGCTGTTATTACTTAGCCACGAGCCCCTCCAACAATCAAAAACATTTATTTGCATAAAAATAAGGTACAGACTTAGAATAAGGTACAGTCTTAGAATGAAAATAATAGAATATTGTACCATTTTACACAACTGAGCCACAATGCATCACTTGACATAGCGTAGTGACAATCATGTGTTCTATATATTACAGTAATTGTATTTATAATTTGTATAAGTATGTCAAATTACTTTTTTCGACTCGCAAATCGGATATAGTGAAGATTTTATGTAGATTATAATTATAAATAACGTGAAAGAGTGAGAGAGACAGACAGGGTTTGCGTGCATGCTAAAAAGAGAGAAAGATAGCGAAGGTTAACAAAATGGCGATATTCGAGTCGAAAAAATAATCATTTGACAATAATTTTAAATCGTGCCATCATAAAAGTTGACAGAATTTAATTTGTCATGTAAAATTAATGTTGCAATTTCATTATAAATCGTTTTGTTCGTAGTTGTTTTTATATTGTAAATGTTTTATTTTAAAATAAAATAATCTCTGAAGTTTTTAACAAAAAAGTCGGAAAAAATCCAAGCAAATTTTTTGAACGGTGTAGTTGTTAGGAGTGACAGTTTTACGAAAAAAAAAAAGAATTAAAAGTTAAAACCAAATCAGGGGACATGTGCAGAAGTAAAGAAAAAATGTGATTGATCTCAAAATATTAATAAGAAAAGATTTAGTTCCTCCAAAAGAGTGACTGTTGCGTGTCCCAGTTATAATAGATATAGTAAAATACATAAAACTTATATATTTTCTATTGAAATATTGCAGTGACTAACGTTTCCAATTTAACTAATCACAAGCCAAGTAAAACTTTTATTTTATTAATCTGTCTTCTTTTACCCCATTGGTCTAAAGGGTAAATTCAATTAAATGGGTATACTGAAAACAGACAAAGATACCTAAATTGATGCATTGAGCTGAATATAATTTTAATCAATTATTATCACATAGGCAGATAGAAGATACCACATGTTTTTCAATACCAGCGTATGTATTGACGAGCCGATAATCCTATCTGTTATATAATATATTCATTTGCAGTGTTCATAGAATACTATGCAGCTGTTTATCAAATATTGCTTAAAATGTTAAATAACATAAAAATAGTATATTGATGAAATAATTTAAAACATGTCTTAACTACACAAGCGGGTAATGTAACTCAGTTTCTTAAATACCTACAGTATTTATTGCAATATATGCTGTACCGACTTCTAAAAATCTGTCTCACCCATGTAGCCAATTAACGCCTGATTGGAAAGAATGATCCAGTGAATTTATATATATTATAATTGTAAAGATTTAAATATTAACGTTGTCGCTGAGTTAAAATACCTACCTATACGTAAAAAAAAACTATAAAGTGAAACGGGACTTAGTACACGGATTTACAAACAATTTATGAAATGGTAAAATGATGATTCAAAAAATTATAAATATAACCTATTAAAATAATGTCTAACCTGGTATCCAAATGAAATACTTTACACTTCGTATGAACGTGGATCCACGGGAGACAATGGCTTTTTAATTACGGGATTCAACCGCTTAAAACTTGTCGGTTAGACCAAAGTATTTGTAAACCAGTTAAAAATGTATATTTTTGAAAAAAAGTAAACTTATTATAATTAAAAGAAAATGCAGCGTCAAGTAAACGTGGTTTTCATATACATTTGAACGTGTTGTTACAAAACCTATGGCCTCTTGAAATGTGCCTAAAATGTAGCTTATATGACCGTCCACTTGAATCGCTGAATTTTTGTGTCGATTTAGTCATTTTGTGATCAACATCAGGCAGTAAGGCAGTCGGTGTATGGGCCATAAAAGATTTTACTGTTTTTACCCTATATTTTGTAAAGGGGTAATTTCGGTTAACTTTGTTCCTAGAAGCTGGTTGTATGCTCATTAGTGCAAGTGTACGATCAGCTTTATCTATAACAGAGTGAATCTTTATTTTTACGCGGAGCGACTGTTCTTTAGAGCTAAAATGAACGGGTTTTAGAAAAAAAAAACGCTGTATTTTAGAAGAGGGTAAGTTATGACTATGACGGTGTGTAGAAAAAATCTATGTTTATTGACTAAATCCACACATAAATTCTGCTTCTTTCGTATACAGTAACTAAATAGAATACTTTTCATATATTTTCTTTTACATAATGTTGCAGTTGTTTCATATAAACTATGTAACAAATTGGCTTGTTGTCATAAATACACGCATATATATTTATATATTATTATAATAGTGCCTTTAAACTTTGAACTTTGACGAATGCCTTATTATTTTAATTATTACATGAGAATAGTATTCATATTATATTTGGAATTATCTACGATATTGCATTTTTGTTTTAATTTTTATTATAATTTGACCATAATTATAATAGTGCCTATTCTTATAAATTTAGTATAAATACCATTTGTATGCCTTATTTTTTTGAATTCATATTTTTATTGTGGGCGTTGTATAATAAGTAGTGGTGATCTTTTGATTTTTGGCAATGTGAGCATGCCTAAATAAATTTGGAAGTGATTTTACACGAAAGACTTTTACAGTATGAACATTTTCTATTGGCTAATTAAAATCACTTAAGTATCTCTTGGAAAGTTAATGAGGTTTACCCAACTACTTTTAATACATCTCCCTGTATATGTCTGTTATAAAACATAGAAGTCTGTAAATTTATTGCTGATATTACATTGTATATTTAACACTAATTTTGGATTAATTGTACCGAATGATAGATCTTCCATTTAAATAATTTTTATGTCGTTGCGTAAATTAAAATCCGCAACACACGCAAAATAAATTTTATTGTGTAACTTAAATTGGTGTATAATTTGATGATTTGATGATCTTGTAGAAGACATTATTTTGATAAGATTTTTAAATACATCAATGTCTTATCGAATTTCAATAACAAAATCAAAAGTTTTATATATGTATTTTCTATTCAATAAAATATTAGGTCTTTACTTCGGTACAATTGAATCCAAAAACTAAAATACTAATAATGGTTATTATGTGCGTATGAATCATGTGATCTTTGTGACGTCAGAGTGAAATGTAAACTTGTACATAATGTTTTACGGCAGTGTGGTCATTGTTATGTAGTTTTGTTTTTAGAGTTTTGGATTTGACAACCTTTTCGCACAATAAATGAATAATCATGATGGTAAATAAACAGGCCCTATTCGAGTTATACGTATTGTCATGTTTTATCAAAATTACTATAATAGTAGATTATGCGCTAAGGGAATAAAGTAGTGTCTTATGTCGCGGGCGCCGTATTGAATCCCGAGCGAAAAGAAGGATACTAGCGTTAACTCCCTCGCTTCGCTCGAAAAGAAAGAAAGTTTATTATTTTTAAAGAAAGTTAATAATTATTTAACTTGAGTCGAAACATTAGATCGCACACAAGCGATTGATTCATGAGCGGGTAGCTAGTACCTACTTACGTATAGTAGTAGCTGTTTTAGTTACTAAAAATTTAATCAATAGGTAGATAGGTACTTTTGTGGCAAGAAAGCTGTGGTCAGGGGCTTCATTCAGAAACATTTTGAGTTGTGAGAACTTTTTATTTCTTAGGACGATGTCCTTCTCATTTCCTTTTAAAAAAAGTCAGTAATTTGGTGTATGTATTAATTTGTATATTATGTTTGATGCATATTGTTGACCTGAGCACCGAATAGATGCACCATAGGCTACTTAGCTTCTTTGTACATGATAAATGCTGGAAGTAGACTAAAAGCACTGATTCAGATAGAGACTTGACGCCCTTTATAGTTTTCCATTTGTAAAAATCGTAGTAGGCTTTCATGTACGATTCCTTGGACTTTTCTGTTGGCAGGCAATGCCAATGGCTTCGGATTTAATGTACTCCGGAGTCAAATCCCTATCGTCACTCGACATTTTTGTGAGAATTTGTAGTTTAGGTAATTTTTTGTGTATCAAAGCAAAGTAATTTTCAGTATTCGCGTTTTTTTTTGGGTTCTATTTTTTTATATTCTACTCGTGGTGGCCAGTTCTATTTTCGAACAATTTACCTATTTTTAGTGCAGATTTTAATGTAAGATTTTAATTTCTTATGCGATTTCTACTTTATGTTCCAAATTCAAATCACATTAATGACTAGCGGGTCATAATGAAATTCAGTGCAATATTAATGACCTGCTAGACTCCAGGTCTTGAAAGACTTACTTTAGGTTAGGTATGCATGACATAATTTGACATTGTCGAGCAGGTGGTGTGAAAAAGAATTTTTGTAGGTTTTATATTTTATGATTTTCGAGACATGATGTTTTTGTTTGCATTTTTTTTTATAATTGTTTAATCATTTTGAAGCACAAATTGTTTAACAAAATATGTAATGTTTAAATTTTCTCTGTCAAATGCATGAATAAAACAAATGGATTTCTTAAAAAAAATAACTAAGTACCTACCTATCTGCTGAAGGTTTAGAAAAGTTGTCAAATCCAAGAAGTCTGTTTGTCTGTTGATTTTGCGAGGTTGCTGTACGTGTCGTGTTGTCGGATTTATATGAAATGAGTTTATGTGGATTTTAGGGCTCTGTCCACTGGGGCGTAACATGCTTATATGAAAGAACGCACAAGTTTTATAAGATGAATGTAAATAAGCGTAAACAAAATAAAAAAAAAATAGACACTAGATAAAAATACGTTTTTAGTAAGAAAAATCTTTAGAGGACAGCAAAATCTCAGGTTTTTTTTAACACTACACACAACTTATCACATGTGTTGCCAGCTAAAAGGTTGTCTAAATTATTTCATGTTACGCCACAGTGGATAAGGAGCTTTCTGTACAAAATTGTGAATGTTTCCTTTCGCTCTATTTACTGTAAGGTAGGTGTAAGCGCATAGAAGCCATTGTTCATGTAATTTTTAGTATATTTTTTTCTGTTTAGCAATTAATAAAGTTTCTTTTATTGATATAATTTGTGTCTTTTTATTTATAACATGAGTAGACCAGTGAGTTAGGGCTGCTCGGGCATACTATGAGCTTGAATTGCCAGACAGTTGTATGTTTACTGGAAAATTCTGTTATCTTTAACCTACCTACTTCCAAAAAAGGAGGTTATGCATTCCGTGGGTTTAGATTTTTTTTCATGTATGTGCACGGATTTGTCCTTGGAAATCCACCCTTCGCGTTTTAGGCCAACTCCTTTCCAAAGAAGATTAGACGAAATCTCGGCCCATTCATCTAGCCAGAACTCTTAAACTCTATTTAAATAATAATAATAATATATTTATTTGCATAAAAACATGGTATAAAAGATGGTAAAAGTATAATTTAGAGCAAAACATGTTTTGCCAATATAATATTAGCATGCAAATTTTTCAATAATTATGTAACTGAGATTAACATTTTTTCTCAATGAAATCCTTAAGGACGCTATCACATTTTTCCACGAATAACAGTGCTTTTCAGGTACCATTTTAATGAACTTGGAGTCGCAACTGCAAGGATATCTTGGTTTCAAATTAAAGATAATATATTCATCTCCAGAATGGCTCCATAACAATTAAATAGCCCTATACAAAATTTTCACACAAATACGTTTTTACCATCACAGTAATCGCAAAAAATTTAATAAAAAGGGGTTTGAATAAGTACCTATAATAGCTAAATCCACTGCATATTTTAATTTAAAAATAAGAAGATATTGTTGCTTATATAGTCCTGATACGACAAGCTAAATATTTTGTAGATAAATAAATAACTTTTTCATTTATGAGACAAATAAGAAACGCTCTCAAATTTCTCCATACATTTTCTACCCGCGGACACTTGATGTTCGTCATTCCGCGCTCAGAGGCGCTCGTGGAAGCACGTCTGTGTCGCTTTCTCGCAAAAAATAATTACGTAAAAAAGTGAGTTCCGAGTTGTGTACTGAGGTCGGACGAAGTTGATACTTTTTCGGACCGAAATAAAATTAAGTACGATTATTGGTATTTTTTTCAGAAACAAATACTTAGTTGTAATTTTTAGAAGTTTTTATTTAACTTGCAATGTATGTATGTACGAGTATGTATGTATGTAACTATGTTTGTTCGGGTGGACTCTTGCAACTAAATTTTGAACCAGATATCTTCAACCGATTGAGCTGAAATTTTGTATGCACTTTTAGTTTGGATGACAATGCATGGTTAGCTGTGTGACGTTATTCTAAATCCAAAATGGCGGAACGCCCAAGATGGCGGACTACTTATTTTTAAGGCACTCCTACAATATGGATATCAAATGAAAGGGATTGCTGAGAATAACTCGAAAAATAAAATGACGTCACTCTAAATCCAATATGGCGGACTTCTAAAGATGGTGGATTAGTTATTTTTAATGCACTCCTACAATATGGGTATCAAATGAAAGGGATTGCTGAGAATAACTCGAAAAATAAAGTGACGTCACTATAAATCTAATATGGCGGTCATCTAAAGATGGTGGACTAGTTATTTTTAATGCACTGCAACAATATGGGTATCAAATTAAATTACTTGCTGAGGATGACTTGAAAAATAAAGTGACGGCATTCTAAATCCAATATGGCGGAACACCAAAAATGGCGGACTAGTTATTTTTAATGCACTTCCACAATATGGGTATCAAATGAAAGGGCTTGCTGAGAATAACTCAAAAAACAATGTGACGTTACTCTAAATGCAATATGGCGGACTTCTAAACATAGCGGACTAAGTTTTTTATGCTTTCCTACAACATGGGTATCAAATGAAAGGTCTTGCTCAGAATACGTATGCGAGTTAAACTCCACAAAAAAACCTGTCCAGCAATAACTAAAAAGTAAAAAACAAATTAAAAGTATTTTTTTTTTTTTAAACAAGCTTTTAGTTAAATGCGCTAAAAAGAATAAAATAAAATTGTCCTTTAAAACTTTTACTATCAACTTATAACGTCATTAAGTACACAAGTTATATATGATATAAAAGCTTGTTGCGAGATTTACCTGTGTAGATAAACAAGTAAATAACATGATCTGATTGATTTTCATTTTTTTAATTTTCAAACTAAGTAAATTTAATACGAGTACTTAAATCTGAAAAAAACTTTTTTACTTTTAATTTATTTATTTAGTGGATGTAGATGACGGATAAAGATTGTACCTATAAATATTTATTTTATTATTTTATAATCAAATTAAAATGATGGAAATGTTTTTTTTTGACATTCGATATTGATAGTCGATTTTGGGGTTTTTCGGGGTGATGATTACGAATATAACATCCATTTTTTATTCAAGGTGGCGGATTTTTGTTTGTGACAAATCGACTTACGGCCAATTTCTTCATAATACCAGTATATCCAGTTGTCATGCTACGTCACAGTTTTACTCTTCAATTCAGTAATTTTTTTAGTGAATTATAATGTTGCTATATTGAAGAATACAATTGTGACGTAGCATGAAAACTGAATAGACTGGTATTACGTTTAGTCGGTTAACAAAGTCGCGTGTTTTTTTTGTTTACCTTTATTTAGCTACCTAAACCTATGGAGTATAGTAGTAGTACAATGAAATATTTTCTATGTGAAAAGACAGCTGTGCTGCTGGGGAGTTTGTTGCGCCACTTCTTCCCAGCGAAAGCACTAAGAAGTGAAGGGCGGGCGTTTTGGGGACTGTCTTTTGTAATTTTGACATTCGAAAAGTGCTGATTCTCAGCCTAATTTGAATAAATTACTTTTGATTTACTTTATTTTTTATTTTTAAGTAAATAAAATACTTACTGTTTTCATAAGGGAATGATTATTATTAAATATCACAACGAAACTCTACGATAAACTCCCAGGCTAGTATTTGATTATGTAATACTCCAACAATTGACATCAAAAATAATATTTAAAAGTACTTAGGTACATCTTTTCAAACTAACAGCAGACTGTGGTATAAATGTGGATGTTCCTTGTCATACTAAAATGTTAAGGTCGTTTTTGGGTACCTAGTAATGAACATATTGACTGATGAACTTCAACAATACTAAAAACATGATTATCACGCAGATAGTAAGTACTAATAACACTTACCAAATTCGATTGCGAACTTACAACTAACTTTACTCAATAAATACCAGCAAAATTAAAAAAAAAAATCTTCAAGTACCAAGATTAGTTAAGTTACGTATAAAAATCGAGCGAACAATGGTTTCAATGTGTGCGTGCGCGTAATGTTGCTGTATTGCGATTCAGATACCTAAACTTGAGCGAGTTCAAAATGTGATAGCGTCCTTAACACTATAAAAACTATTAATAGATAACCACTCGTAAATTTTATTTTTAAATAGCTTAGTATTTAAAATTTTTAAATCATTTGGTAACTTATTATATAATCTAACACACATTGCAAGGCAACTTTTATTGTATTTAGTTAGCCTTGGAGTTTGACATAATACGAGCCTGTTGGGGTCTCGTCGGTTTCGGACATTAATATCATCTGCTTTGACAAATAAATTGTGATGCTTTCGGACAAATATACAAATCTCATAGATATAAAGACACGGTAACGGTAACAAACCAAGTTTTTTGAATACAGGTCTACATGATTCGTCTGGTTGGAGCCCGTAAATTGCTCTAATGCATTTTTTCTGGGCAACGAATGCTCTATTATGATCGGTGCTGTTACCCCATATTATTAAACCATATCGCAACAACGACTCGACATATGCGTGATACGATGTTATCGCCGTTTTAATGTTAGTTACGCTTCTAACCCCTTTGAGTGCATATACAAACTTGTTATAGTCAAAAATAAAAGTCAAATATAAGTCAAATATAAAATCTAGTTAATAGTCTCTAGATTTTTGAGAGGTTATTAGACAGTCTACCCGAACTAGTTTTACCAGTTTTAGAAGGTTTGCTGATTGTGTTTCAAAAGGACGGTTGTGTCCGAGAACATTTAAATATTCCATTTCCCAACTCGTGGATTGGAAGAAGAGGCTCTATTCCTTGGCCTGCACTGTCCCTAGACCTGACATCCCTAGATTTCTACATCTGGGGACGTGCAAAGGAATTAGTTTAAACTCAAAGCATATTTCAATTAAACTAATCAAGTACAAGCACTTTTGAATTATCAAGGAGTCTGAGCCAGAAATATAAAGCTAGTTGCCCATTCCACAGGGTAGTAGGACTAGTAGGTACATCTCTAAAATAGAACGAATTATTAACGGCATGTTTAAAACGATAAGCAGACGCAGAAATGCGACTACATACGACAACAGTTGAAATAAGAAAAAGATGTCATGCATTCATACGGAATGGAGATTTTGCCAAAATGGAATACCTACAAGATTTTGCACAATTAAATGCATAAAGATGAAAACATTTTCAGTAAGTACCGTAATTTTGTTTTTATGCTCATTCAATTACGTATACATTTTTGTGATATAACCGTGGGCCACTATAATAAAGCAGTACTTAACAATAGGACATGAGAGGAATCGTGGTTTTGTACAGTTTCTACTCACTAGATGGCGCTTTACATTTACGTCACGTTTCTGAATCGCGGTGTCAAGATTCTCCGCCGTCAAATGACCCTCGTGAAATTTTGTAAAGAATTCATACTTACCTGGCATAGGAGATACCGTGATCAAGAAGGCGGTTCCCCCAGGGCGAGGCCTTCCCATTGCACTGCGGTTGGGTTGACCCCTGCGATTATCCCTAATGTGGATAACTCGTAGAGATGGGTTGTAACAGGTTAAACACGATATCTGTTATCACTGTTACTGTTACACAAAAATAACAGATCCAAATATCTGTTATTAAATAACAGCCTGTTATTTTTGTACCGACGATAAATACGTATTAAAATAACAATTGAGTATCTTCTTTATTTCTTTTCGTTTTAAGTCGAAAATCGTTTCCGAAGTATTGAATAGGAAGGAATGACGGGGTAATATGAAATTATAGAATTAAGAATTAAGGCAACAATAACAAACAAACCATGCAAATTACTCTCAATAAAAGTGATTTGTTAATTTATGAAAAAAACGTAAATACCTGGAATATTTTGCGATGAATTCCGCCGAACCAAAGACAATAAAGGCATTCGGAATCGATGAAACGGATCACAATTTTTTTTGTTGCTTTAATTATTATTCTGAGGTTGCATCACAAAGGACATTGCCATAAAGAAAAATAGAATAAAATTGTTTTTTTTTTATAATGGTAACTGGCTAACAAATATCAGGTAGGTAACACGACCTAATTTAGAAGTCACTTTTTCGAAAATGTTGGTTCTTGTTAGACTACCAACTGTATTTTAGGGATAATAAATACTAAGTGCTTCTCTTTTTAGCGTAGTTTGACCGCTTTAGTAAGAGTGAGAAGTAAACATATTTCGAAGTAAATAATAGGTGTTTCTCTTTTTAGCAAGGCTTATTCTTTAATGAGGAAGAGAGAGAAATTGATAACCTTGTTATTTTGCTTCCTGTAAAGTGTGAGTGTGTATGAAAGTAACAGCCGTGGTAACAGTCTGTGAGCCTGTGTGGGACAGGGGACTGATTTATTGAATTATCAGTAACAGCCGTGGTAACAGTCTTTGAGGGTCTGTTATTTTAGTAACAGATAAGTCATATTGGTAGGAACAGTTGTTATTTGTTATTTTTAAATATCTGTTATTTCTATCTGTTACGATAAATATGCCTCACCCCTAATAACTCGGATGCGTAATTTTTGGTAGTGGGGGACTGCGTACGCGCCGTCCCCTCGCGCCTCGGAATTCTCTTGTCCAAGTCAGTTTATAAGTGTATAGTCTATGGTCCAAGTCTTATGAATGAATAGGATAGGATAATAATACGTTACAAATCGCAGACTGTTTGAATGAAACTAGATCCGACTCCGACTTTGTAGTTTGTTCAGATCAGGGCCTTTCTCTTGTTGTAAACTTAAATAAGCCCTTGATTATATCCATAGGTCTTATTTCGAACCCATAAATTCTGAGAATATGTCGCATTTATGAACATCACGGAAATCTGACAAGCAATCGCTAAAAACATCACCAACAAAATGCTACTCTCGTAAGCCGGCCTGCTTACACCACACCAATGTCATTTTGTCGCAACAATACTGCAGCAGGAACCTAAAAAAACTGTGCCATTAAATCATACATAACACTGTACGTGTAACAAGTGAAATAATATGCAATTATCGGTTACTGTTTCGTAGCTATGTCTGTGCGACGAATACAAATGGCGGTAGTGTCATGGCCGCTGGCGCACGCGCGTTGGAGACGTAATGTGGTGAAAATTGGGCGCGTAGGTAGTCCTCGAATTTTCTCAGTGGTATTTATTGTTAATTTGTTTGATTACCGTATAAGGACATTTTGCGTTATGCATAGTTAGGCAAGGTATTTGTTTAAGAATTGTATTTAATGAGTTTTTCTGTATTGAGGATTTCCTAGTAACAGATTTCCGCAGAAAACGTTCATCTCAGTTGCGTTTTTTATTGGTATTCATCCTCGGCTGGGTTCTGTAGGAGACTTTATAGTCTCATAGAAACTTTTATGAATACTTTGAAAAGTACATGGCAGTTATACGAGACAAACATTGATTTATAAAAATAATAGAAAAAACAACAGTAGGAAGGAGATCTGACTGACAAGCCAAGTGATCTAAGGATAAAAATGTGGAACTATCTTCTATGAATAATTATTGAAGTAGGTACCTAATATGACAAACTGTGGTTTTATTTACTCGTCCCGGTACTGAGAGTTCGTAAAGCTCTCACAGTATCTACCTACATAGATAGGTAACCTTAGGTATCATCATCATTTAGGTACCCGAAAGACGTCCTCTGCTGGAAATAGGCCTCCTCCAAACATCGCCTCAACGACCGGTTCTGTCCCTCCCGGTCTGAAAAATCTTAAGAAAGAGTTTTTAGAAACTAATCCAGTTACTCGTTCTATCGATGACATCAATATGGCCAAAGCTGATAATAATCACAATGTGCAATGGCCCTCTATTGGAACTACGCCAATGATTACGATTAAGACAGCCTCTTACTCGCCCTACGACATTGAGATCTATCTCCATCTATAACAGAGGTTTTAACACAATGTGGGACCAATCTTTAATAATCTCACCGTGACCACCTAGGTGAAGATAGCAACAATCTCTTGCATTAGGTAGGTAGGTAGTCACCTAAGTTTTGACGATAAGCTTTTTACAAAATACATCGGGTGCTTCTCTGCCTACATAACATTTGTAATCAGCCTATAATGTTCCCACTGTTGGGACGCCTGCCTCCACTCAATAAGAGGGAGTGGGACGTAATTCGCCACGCGGGCCCAGTGGCCCCAGTGCGGGTTGGTAGCTGTCACACGTCTTCGAATTTTTGGATCTAGGAGTTGCCGGTATCCTCACGATGTCCGAACCTACGACCTACATACTCGTAAGTCGCAGCCGTTACCACTGTGCCGCCACTGCTCTACTTAGCTCCACGATAAATAATTTCTTTAACAACGTACAAATAAGTAGGAAAAGAGGCTAATGTTCTAATGGTCCTTGCCGATGATAACAAGTTATCACTTGACCACTGCTACTGTTGCAATCTTCTCACTATTGCCACACTGCACTAGTTTAGTGGCAGTACCACTTAAGAACATTGCGACTGTGAATCCTCAGGGGTCTGGCAGTAGAGTGACATACTTGTTTGCCACATTTTGCTAATGACGAAGGCGCGGTGAAGTAAGCTATTAGAGTATACAGATTCTCGGACATCCGTTTCCAAATATTCACCTTAGGGTGGATTTTTTGGGGTGGATAAACGGAATCACCCTTTTCTAACTCAAGCTACAATTCTATAACTTCACCTCAACATCCTAAAATCAATTAATAATAGTACCTTACCTTAGTACCTACCTATATCCTGACGCATAATGATCGTTGGACGCAATTAATGAGTCACCTAGAGCTTCGGAACTGGACACGGAAGTACTCACACTGTCCTTGTCACCGACCACATGTAGATATTAACTCTTTTGTTTTACTTATTATATTCTGAGAAGATAGTGTGACAGAGTACCTATAAATGCGTATTAAATTGTTTTCCTTTTTTATGAGCATGCTCCTGGGAATAAGAGTGGGTAGTCAAATGAGTCAAGTTAAAAGTTAATTAGGTGTCAAGGACTATTATGATAAATATTATTAGGTACCTACTTATTTACCTTTTATATAAAACGCTAAGATCCGGTAATTTTTCCAGTGCTTAGGTAGGTACCTACTTATAATCTAGTCAATAGTACCTACCAATGACGTGACTGCCGTCAGAGAGATAGACATCTCCTATTATACTAGATTTATCCGGTGGGTAGACTTTAGTAGGGTAGGTATATGTATATCTGCCTTCCTACCTCTTAATTATATTAAAGGACTAAGTACCAGGAAGACCAGTAGGAAGGTTCCTAGACACTATTTTAATACGGATTATCAGTCAGCGTCAGTGGTCACTCTAAAGATCCAGCAGGCTTACCTATAACTTACCTACCCACCTATTTCCTATCATATAATTAACATAATCGCATCGACACGGGTGTCTACCATGCGAGCAACAGGAAGGATTATAATAATACCAATATATACGACTAAATCAGACGTAACTTCCGATACGGAAGTGAGGTCTTCATTACGCTTTCCTCTTTAATGGGAAGGGTGTGGTCCATGAAAGAATATTTTCATGTGTGTATGAGTAGTCCACCAGGCCTCGTAGATATTGCTGCTTCTTGTTCTATGGCTACGTTACACTTTCCACCTAAGCCCAATTCGAAGTTTGCGTCTGCGCTAGATAAGGCTCCAAGATTTCTAGTGCACTGCGCAGCGCTCTACTTCGCTAGTTCGTTGGTAGCTATAGTGTCTGATCGTGGGGTACTAAATTCTATCCCCGGAACGTTAGGATTTTTCTATTTGAAAATTCTCAGAAACAGCCCAGTGTCCGGATTTATGCCCTCTTATTGGCTAGCCCCCGATATATTATCTAGTTATACGGGACTTATTATAACAATCCACACCCTGCCTTCCGCTTTGAGGAATACAGGCGCATTATATTGTTTTGTTGTAGGTATATACTTACAAAGCAAAATAAATAAATAAACAAGTTTGTACATCTGTAGGTCATTCAGTTTGCCCGCGATGTAGAATGGAACGGTGACACTACCTACTCGCAATAAGTAGGTATGTATAATTTATGATACTAGATATCTTACTTAATTATAATTTTTATAAGTATGTAGGTAGGTATAAGTAATGTTATACCAACGTGTTATGTAAGGCTTTTAATTTAACTAATTGTAACTGAGTAATACATTAGTTTAGTTCTAAATTTGGTTAGATAGGCAGTCGCTCCATAAAAAAAATACTGGTATTCAGCTGCATCCGGTTAGACTGGAAGCCGACCCCAAGATAGTTGGGAAAAGGTTAGGCAGATGATGAGGTTAAATATGGTTTTTTTAGCCTTTGATATCCCACTGCTGGGCAAAGGTCTCTCTACTCTCTTTCCACCTCTCTCTGTCCAGAGTTGCCAAGGACAAACAAAACACACAAAAAAAACACTGGCTTATGACTTAACTAGGCATGCTAAAAATAGTTGGAAAATATCATCACAAAAGGTCCATTTTTTTTTGCGTTGTGTTCCAAAAATATTCAAAAAGTATGGTTTAGTTTAAAGCCTCAAATAAACACACAACAACCCTCATTCCGTTGTTTTCCTTTATATGGAAGAAAATTATGAATGACACGACGTACATTATCGTCGCCCACGCCACCATAATAAATAAAAGCCTGTCAGTGGAATGCGCGGGAGATGAAATCTGTGTCCTTTGTGCGCTTACGCATACATTACGAGCTTGCGGCGATCGCTTTACTAGTCGAGGAGCTGTTTTACAAGTTGGTTGTTATTGCTTGGAAAAGAAAACTGCATTTCAAACTATAATTATGTTACCACCAAGTTTCATAAGCTATGATATAATGGAGATTTCATAGCTTTTCTGCAGTTTTAGTGGTGTCTGACACCTGCTGAGCTTCGAAAAAATCAATTCTATGCTGGATGATTTTAATAGACCAAGAATACTTTTGTGGATTAGGATTACCAACAAAATAAAAGTCGTTTCCAAGCATTTTTTTTTTTGTGAAAAGTTCCTTCGTTTGATTTACAGAACATGTAGTTGACGGCTATGTGATGAGTCTTTCTACACCCTGTTTATATAAAGAAGAGCTCTGAACTATATGTAAAGATGATGTTTAAGGAGAAAGGAAGTGTTTTTTTACCAGAATTTTAAAAGTGGACAAAGATACCTCCTTGGTTCCTTTACTTCAAATTCAGTTTCACCTACGTGCTTTGCAGAATTCCAAGCAGTTTCAATGTTAAATGAGCCGCTACCTTCTAGCGCTCATTGTACTAGTAGCTACAATGCCACATTGTGTTAGTTCTTACATCTGTCCAAATGATTACTGCATCGAAATCGCAAGATAATGGCAATTTTGTTACAGCATACATACTACGTAATATTCACGTGTGTAGTCTTAAGATTAGAGATCCTTCTACGATTTGCTATAATTTCGTAGGCATTATTTATGTATAAATAGTAAAACAGAGTCATAAAATTGGTCCTCTTTCTTGGACTAGAGGCCAGGCTAATTAGCAGCTATTTATCAACGTTTGATCGACTAATTCCAACATTTACTTACCTTTTATAATTTTTCTCAGGTCTTTTATTAGGTTTTATCAGTAGAGCAGCTCGGAGTAAGAATTAAGTTCGGTAAATAGATATCAATGAATTGGACACCTTTGTTCACGTTTGAAAGGATAGCTTTTATGGACTTTTATGTACACATTCGGAATGTGTCTTAGGGTGCGTCTAGATATGTTATATAACACGTCCACATTATTTAACATTGCTAACCTCTCTATAGAAACATGTTATATAACAATGTTTAATAACATGTTATGTTACACAGTGTGGACGCACCTTTAGCACTGAATTTTATATTTAACATCTTTTGTACCTACCCACCGCATTTAACGCAATAAACGATTTTGAATTTGATTCATTGGTGAAACCGTCGCTCGCATGGCTAAAAGTCCTATCTCATTTTTCTCTTTTTTAGCCGATTTGAGTTAGACAACTGCCTACATTTTTCTATTCGTGATTCTTTACATTTTTCACTAACCGTCGTATCTCTATGTTATTTGGATCTCAAAATATAACCATTTTGAAAGGCAACAAAATGGAAAGAATCTGTAGTGCTATTCTGTAAAAATCTCACCGTGAAAACTTAGGTGAAGTGAGCTTAAAGTGAGCTGTCAATAGTGTCAATCGCTAGCATCAGGTGGAATGACAGCTCACTCCACCTAAGTTATCACGGTGATATTTTTACAGAATAGCACCGCAGTAATAGAAAAATGTAGTTGTTAGTTCTAGCTCAAATCATAAAAAATGAGATAGGACATTTAGTCATGCGAGCGACGAAATGTGGAACTACAAAAGTACCGTACGTATACCTAAGCTTTAGCATGGGTAGGTATCCTTTAATTAAATGCAGGTGTGTTATTATGTAATAATGTATTATAAAATCTTGTTTTAAATAAAATAACGATAATATCAATCAAGTGCATATTCGCACGCTAGCTCCTACACTACATACTCGAAGAGAGACTGGTCTGGTTGTACTTGGCCTTGCTGAACGCGTCTACAACTGGTCGTGGGGCTCCAAGGGACTTATTTATATTATTATACTTACGAGTGATCTGTCAACGAGACTTCCTAAACTGTTAAATAATAAATTATTTATTGTTGTTGTGTGGTCTACACTACTTTTATAAACGTGAATTACACTTCGTCTGTTTGCTGCGTCTTCACGGCTACGGGCTAAACTGAACCGATTTTAATGCAGTTTGGTATAAAGAAGGCTTATGAAACCTGTCGAACAAAGACTCTCTTTGCTGTCGAAGGACATATTGGCATAACAACTTAGAAATTAACGGCTAAAGGGGCGGTAGAGGATTGAAGTTTACGGATAGTCGAAATACGCGCGGACGAAATCGCGGGCAAAACGTTTGTAGTTTATAGATACGATATGACTTATATGTATCTTACGAGTTTTGAGGATTATTTAATAATAATTGATATGTAATTGTGTAATAAAAAGTACTCTTGTTATGTAATTAGATCATGTATGTATGTAAGGAAGTTTTTAGTAATGTTTGATAAAACCTGTAGGTACTTACTTATATATGTAATTATTTTTTATGATAATTGAGGTGTGTTAAAAGGCAAATTTTTTGCATAATATATACACACTCAAATATGGGGCCGCAGGCTTGAATGATGTTTCTTAGTAGTTTCTGATATACCCAAGGATTTTCGACTGATGATTACCTAAACTCTACATAAGTCTCATGTAATCTTGGGACAATTATTATTAAAGGTCTTAGAACGTGGAACTAGGTACAGACGCCAGCACATCAAGCTACTACAATCTGTCAAATTTCTTCAATAGATTTTCTACTTTATCGCTGAAGCATACGGTTCAAGGTTGATTGGGAAAATTTGACAGTTTCGGGTAGCTTGATGTGCTGGCGTCTGTACTTAACATAACATACACAAACATCACGTTTGTATTTCCCAAAGGGTTAGGCAGACGTGTACCTATGGTACATCCACATATCGCCAGCTATGTTTAAGTCCCATGTAATATGGGGACGAGCTTATTGCCATCAACCGGGCACAAATCTAGACTGCAAGCTGGTACTGAGAACATTCCTGATGAAACAATCTAATAACACTTAGCCCGAACTAGTATCGTATTACCCAGTAACTGGGTTGTGGAGGTCAGATAGGCAGTCGCTACATGTAATACTGGCATTCAGCTGCATCCGGTTAGACTGGAAGCCAACCCCAACATAGTTGGGAAAAGGCTAGGCAGATGATAACTTAAGGAATCGGACCCAGAGACACAGAACCTCATGCTCAGCAATATTATAGTTTGTATCTACCCAATATGAGGGGTGAAACCAAAATTTCGATTCGATTCTATCACCTTAGTTTGTAAAACTAGTGTTGTGAGAACAATGAGCGATTAAAATTAATCTAATATCTAGCTATTGAACTTTTGAATGTCCAGCTACAAATGGTAACTAGCTAAATTAGAATAACCTTTACTTAAATGTTTATTACCTACTATGGGCCCTTGGGCAATGCACTACTAACTTTATCGAAGTTGAATTTCTAGGTTTTAAGTTTATTTAAGAATCTATGAAGGTTATTTTGTCTCTATTGCACCTATAGGTAAACTTATATGACTCTAGATATAGAAAAGACAACGTGATAAGTGACAATACAATACAAGATTAGTAGTATGAATGTGGATGACTATATAAGAGTAGAAGACCAAAAAACAATGGATTTACCACCAAATAAATTGGGATAAGGACAAGAGAATGATGACATAGACAATACAATATAACTAGAGTTCAACTTCTACTCTAGTGTATAGTATCTAAATTCAATTTACCTATCTGTTGACGTTATTAAAGGATTCACTACAAAATAATGGCCAATAAGACATTAGGAATCGGGCGTAAACGACCTTAAAGGAGAATTGCGTGACTGCTGTACTTAAACACGCATGTTCGAAACAAAAGTCTTTAGCTTTGACCCCATTTGAACATCAATGTACTTCGCCGTGTTACCGTGTGCGCTTTTACAGGAAAAACCTATAGAAAACATAATTGGAGTGAGGTCGGGGAAATCGGTATGCAGGTCACATTAAGATAAGATCTATTTCTACTTATGTACCATTTCTTGCTTGCTCCTTAAAAGTTTACGTAAGATGACAAGGATTAATTCGACTTTAAATCTATCTATCGACTGATTGATTGAATAGCGTGTATAGTGTATACCCAATTCTCCGCACGTCGTGTCCAAATTATCATTTTCAGGGCAGCTGCGCTGAAAGTTGGTAACACAGCCTTCCCACTGAATTGCTGTGTGAGGAATGATCACAATCCAAGATACCAATTAGTCTAGTTACAAGGAAACATCCAGGCATTAATGCTGTCCATTCCATCTACCCTTCTAAGGGGCCTAATTGAGCTGTGTCTGCCACCTCTCCCGATGTCCTCGGGACCACGAGCTGTTATCTCATTTGGATATCATTCGGGAACACAAACAGTTCCTATACCACCTATACTTAATTAATGATTTACAAATATTAGTGTATTTTATTTGCCTCATTATGGTAATACCCATGCCGCCTTATCAAGACTAGTAGAATCAACCCAGCAATGTCATTTGCACACAAAAAAAACTAGATTAAATAACAAGCGTATTTCCTCCATGAATCATTAGTAAATGTGTCAACAGAAACATAACTGACCAACGGGGGTGTTACGTTACCATAGGGCTCTGCGGAGAATAACAATATCAAACCAACCACTGTGGTAACTTAGCGACATTATAAATACAAGTGGCGGTGTAGCAAACGGCAGACGTGTGTTGTGATCGCTCGCCATAACGCGCGCGAAACGCGGGAAATTTGATAAGCAGCCATGTTGGTTTTGAAGGTGAGTTTATGGTTAGAAATTGGCGGGAAATTTTTTGACGTTTCTTTTTGGGCGGGAAATTTTGACGTTTAGGCGGCCATATTTTTAAACTTTCTTTTTTTAATTTTTTGCTCCGGAAAATGCGTTTATTGTTGACGTTGTGTTTTTTTTTGTGCCGGCATTGATTTTTTGTTGTAAAAGTGTTTGTTATTGTTCGAATTGTCATATAATAGTGCGCTAATAATAATTATCAAGGTGTGAACCATTGAGTATTCAACGTTGAATACTATTATGGGAATGTTCTGTGACCTTATGGTTTCTTATGGATACCTTTTATTATATGTACAACGGTAGCTATTGGACATAGATTTAAACGTGAGATGTTTAAGATAACTTTGTTCAACTGTAGCTTCTGTGTTTAGTAGCCTTTACTTATCTTTGAATTTAGACATTATTAGCGGCGTTTCATCTTTTTCAAACCAATACCGAGGCATTCAAACAAAGTGCTTCCTTGTCTATTTATTACAACAAAATTTCAACAACTTTAAACAGAATAATGATGTCTCGAAATACAACAGTCCCATGGAATAATTACAAAATTAAATAATCATCTCAATTTTACCATGGTTTGGACTTATCTCATCTCCAACAAATTACCATGATACCCTCATTTAGCAACAATAATTAGAGCTTCAGAATTAATGTGAATTTCTCACGGGATTGTTGTTACACTTAGTGCTTATGTTAGTCCATTAGCGTCCGACGTGCAATGTTTAGCGCAATTTGCTCTATATCTTAGAAAAGTGCTCTGTTCGGTTAAGTGGCTTTTGTGTTCTTGAAGTAAATTATTAGAATTAACTGCCTGTCTGTCTTAATTGTTGCTTTTATTTGTATGTTTATTGCGTGACTACTTTTTTTTTTCGCTTTTGGTAGGTAGTGTTAGTCATTGCAATTTAAGCAGTTTTCTTAGTGATAAAGTATTCGATTTGAAACAGTTTTGGGTTTATTGTTTTACAAGTTTTTCTTCTTTACTTTGAACGGGTATGCACCTAGTATGCTTAACGCTTTGTTGTGGGTAATAAGCCTTTTAGGTTGGTATTACACAGGAGCTACAGCAATTTGCACGATTTCTCAAACATGCTATTGCCTCCATAAAGTTGTCAACTTGATGGAATATTACAATGCATAGCAACAGGTTATAAGTACCTGCCTAAGGCTTAGTACAAATAGTCACGATTACGATGTGATCCTCCTCGGCCTAGATAATCATGTAGGTATCTATCTTCTATATATATAAAAGGAGAACTGACTGACGGACATATCAACGCACAGCCCAAACCGCTGGGTCTAGAGATTCCAAACTTGGCATGTAGGTTCCTTATGAGGTCTAGGGGTGCACTAAGAAAGGGTTTTCCGAAATTCCACCCCTAAGAGGGTGAATGGGGGGGAGGGTGAAATTTCACGCGGACGAAGTCGCGGGCAGAAGCTAGTCATTCATAAATTACCACTTTGATGTGCGATGTCATACGATCGTGTGAGCTGTCAAAAGTGATTAATTGCTGTAAGAGTGTTTAATATGTATGAATCTTTGAGCTAGTTATTATAGTCCTTCAAACGGTGGTCATGTTTACAGTGTGATTACTTTGTTACCTATTTTTTTTTTTTTCTATGGACCCTTACTAACATTGGACATAGTATCAGAGGGACAATTCCCGTATTTTTAAGAATGTTTCGGTCAGTGGGTCGTCTTAGGTTTGCATTCTAATATCCGTCTCAATCTGTCAAAAATTCAACTAATTTACACATTTTTTGAAAAGTTTAAGACATTGATTATCGCTGAGATGAGATTGCGACTTGAATACGTTTTTTAAGTACCTATAATAATTCGCCTACTGGATATTTCTGGTTGTAATAGTGTAGAAAATTCTAGAGGCACATTCTAACCTGCCCTTGCATAACCACTTCGGAATTAGTTACGAGTTCGATCAATGATGTATTTACAATACGCACTAACTTCACTTGTCGCACCAATATGAGCGCAGCCTAAAGGGAACTGAGAAGTAAACAAGTTTACGTAAATGCATGAACAAGGCCAGAAAGTAAGTTAAAGTTAAATTCTTATTGAGGCTAAATGATTTCCGTAATATCATTTCGTTGCCAAAAAGGACATTTTACGATATCAGATGAGATTGAAAGTGGTGCTTGGTAGGTAGGTAATTAAGAGTCATCTCAATATCTTCCTTGGTGCATTAATTACCTAACTGCTTCGGTGGTCTTCGATTAACAATATACAGGGTGGTATGGCGTCGACGTTGAAACTGTAATCATGTTTTCAGCACCTTAGTGGAATACCTCCATGATTCTAGCGTAGAAATGTAACGTTGGTTATAAAAAAAAAACTGTTTCATAAAAAAAGTGCAATATCTACGCGGTCCAAATGTATGGAGCAGCATTTCGGGCAGTTTATGGCCATGCAGCAAACCACGTTGCATAATCAGCGTATAACGTTCCCACTGCTGGGATACAGCTCTCCTCTCGGTGAGAGGGAGTGGGCCGAAATCCACCACGTGGGCCCAGTGCGGGTTGGCAAATGTCACATGTCTTCTTATTCTTGGTTCTAAGAAATGCCGGTTTCCCCACGATGTTTTCCTTCACCGTTTTGAGCACCGCGGCTGCCACCATCAGCACCCGCTCCAGCCGGATACGCTGATGCCAGCTGATGAAGGAGACACCCTGGAAGATGAAAAGTTTCTCTTAATTCCTTTGTTTTTAAAGTAGCTGGCATTAGTAGCCCTTTAAAGTGGTTGTTGAAGTTGACAGTGCGTAACTCTCTTTCAAAGAGTTTAACGCAATAGAGTCATAAAATATTTCATCGCCACGATGAAATATTTGGGTTCGAACCTACGATCTACAACTTGTAAGTCGCGGCCGTTACCACTGGGCCACCACTGCGATCTGCATTTCAAACCACGTTGGCTAGCTATAGCTAATAATTTAAAAACAGCCAGAGATTCTAAAAAAATATAGAGAAAATATAAAATATTGATCACAGCTTAGTACAGTATTGAAATAATGTAAGAATATCTACTATCCCCCATAGGTCAGCCTGAATCTTTAAGGAGCTTGTTAGGCTGAACAGGAACTTTCTACTTATCAAACCAATTTGCCGAAACATTTAGCATGACAATCAGTTGAAATTCCAATAATATCCGACAAGTAATCTATTTCACAAGTTGTAAGTCGGAATGTAACACAAAAGTACGTGGGCGCGGTCGTTGCCTCACTCCGATGATAGACTTGCAACTTGCAGCTATCATAGCTCGAGCTGAGAGGTAATAGATTGGTGGAACGGGGGGATGGGGAGGCAGTAACGAGCTCTTGTACCTGTCTCCTCTACCTTGCAATAGAATAGAATATTTTTATTTCGGACCGGAGTCCATAGGGTTAGTAACAATTTTAACTTAAATTCTAGTGTTAGTAGGTTACAGTCACATAAAAATATACAATTAAATTTCGGCATGGAGCCGCATCCACCTCCGCAACATCGGGGAATCCCACCGATCTACGAATACACTGAGAATACTGTTGGTGCCGCCGCGAACACGAGACATCAGGGATGCACATCTGTTCCTAATAATAGCGGCAAAACCATCAATATTATTATCTGCAAACATCCCTGACGCACTACATCGCCACGGCAGCCGCAGCAGCACTCTCAGTGCATTATTATATTGAACACGTAATAGTGGGATTAGTGTCTCTCTTACTACTTCACCTAATTTTGCGAGGATGATGTTATAATCTCTTTCGTGAGCATGATCGCGATCAGTATGTTGTGGTCACAGAATACTTATACTCCCAGTGGTTTTGGTTTTTCACTTTTTATGTTTGTACGTGCAAGTACTTCTAAGTGAAATCCACTGATTAGGTACTCTTAGAACATATCAGAAATCATTATTATGTTTAATGTGCATTGCAAATTGTTCCTACACTACTAACAAATAGATACTCTTTATTAGGTACAGATATAAATGTAGATATTTTATTGGTTAGGTTGGTTATATGTATATGGTTATATGTGTATAGGTTGTCGCAATGGGTAGTCTTTTCGCTAAAAGCGATATTTAAAAGATAACCTTTGGATGGATTAATTCATATAAGAAAAACCAGCGCTTTCTAAATGTCGGCGATGTATCGCAGGATTTCGTAGATCACACTAATATTATAAAGGCGAAAGTTTGTGAGTGTGTGTGTTTATATGTTTGTTACTCCTTCACGCTCAAACGGCTGGACCAATTTTGACAAAATTTTGTATGGAGGTAGTTGACACCCTGGATTAATATATAGGCTACTTTTTATTCCGATATTCCTACGGGATCGAAACTTATGCGGATGAAACCGCGGGGCGCAGCTAGATGACAATAAACTTTTGCGATGAAGTAAATCTCCAGCAAGTCATGCATAAATTGCTTCAAAATAAGTTTAATAAGTTCATAACAACAAAATATGTATCAGTCCTAACTAAACCTTGGCAAATAGAAGGCAAATGGATAATGATTCTGACTCACCGACAGTCTGAACTAAAAGAGTACGAATTAGTTTTGTCTCTATTAGGAATGCAATAAACTAATTTTTAAGTTAATTGTTGTTGTTATTTGTTGTTGTTGTTAATTGTTGTTGTTTGTTATGATGAAGATTGAAGTTTTCCAAATTAAGATTGGTGGACAAATTATTCCTTAAATGTTTGGTCAAGGTCAATTCCGTCTCAGCATTAGGCATTTTTCCGGAAAAAGGCAGATCTTCATGTAGGTACGCATTCCTGACTGGAGAAATTCAGATCTATAACATATCATTTTACGCTCTAAAATGATTTTTTTTCTGAATTTGTTATTTTTTTTATCTTTTCTTCTTCTTGTTTTTCTCTGCCTACAAAAGCCATAAACGCACATGAAATATGGTGTCTCAATGGGAATGGAATATTGGGGTTTGCTAAATTATTAAAATATAATAGACTTGATTTTGACATTCAATTAATCATTAGAAGAGCTAGATCAATCAATTATCAAACTATCGCAATTGAAATAATAATTTGGTGTGTTTATCTTCAATTTTACCATCACTAGTTCTCTTATCCTTTCCATTGAATCTACTAGAGCTTTCTTCTTCTTGTTTTCAAAAGATCCCAAAACTTCCTTCCACGATGTCGAAAGTAGAATCAGAACAACTTCCTAACCTCAAAATCTATAGGCCACAAACCAATCATTACTATTCCATAGACCAAGCAATCAGTATGCGAGTCTTGTACATAGAAATAGATAACTGTGCAGCGCAACCCACTTCAGTTTACGCAACAAATGTTTACAAAACAATTACGTTCCACTTAACTTTTGCTTTAAATCAAGTTCAATTCTGACAGTTCTCCTTTGCATGACAATATTGGCTGTATAGACTCTTGACAATGTCACTGTTCTGCGTTCAAAAAATAATACAATGAATTCAATGGCATGGCGCCTTTTATTTTAAAAGTGGAAGCTTGTTGTCTATGCGCTCTGTGTGAAATTAGTTTTTCTCGGGTTTTTTATTAGATAATTGAATATTGTTTCATTAATTATTGTCATTCGGTAATTTACCAAGAATATAAGTTAATTACTTAGCATTATACCTTTGTTTACATTGTAATACAGCTTCGAAAAGATATAAAATATAAAATCATACCTGTTTTCCTCAGAGGGTTGGGCAGGGGTGTACAAACCAAATAACAACACTGTCCGACCCGGGAATCGAACCCAGGACCTCACGGTCAACAATAGCGCTCGCAACCACCAGACATACGAGGAATTAAGCAATAAGTAGCTAATATAGCTCCGAAAAGGTCAAAAACTTACCATAGAATTAATAGGCTAACTTACATGGAAAACATTTTTGAAAGCAATTCATTCCCTTTTCAATGTTTGCGTTTCTTCATAGAAAATTACTATTTTGAACCAAATGTGGGCTATTAAAACATTGAAAATTTGTTTTATGTCACTGTGTGACCTAAACCCGCACTTAAGCCACGCTTTCTGTGACTTAGTAGTCCATTACGAGTATTACACACAAAGGTTTATTTAGGTCACAAGAGCTTTACCTAAAATATTAAAATACGATACGTGTGACCTAAGTACCACATGCCGCAGCACGGGTCGATCGATCAGGTTAAGCTACGCTTGGATGGGTGACCATCTTTACATACCAAGACCCCTCCGTGCCTCGGAAAGCACGTTAAGCCGTTGGTCCCGGCAGCCATTCGTGGATCTGTGACAGTCGTTACGGGTCGTCAGAAGCCCGAACCCAGTAACTGGGTTGTGGAGGTCAGATAGGCAGTCGCTCCATGTAAAATACTGGTACTTAGCTGCATCCAGTTAGACTGGAAGCTGACCCCAAGATAGTTGGGAAAAGGCTAGGCAGATGATGATGACCTAAGAAGTCTACTAATGCACGGCGTTTAGCACCCTCGCTAATAATGTACTTATTATGTTTACTAAAAATTTGATTAAAATATTTTTAATTAAATACAACCAAGGCCAGTTTTTATAACACCTGTCAAACAATTAATATTTTTTCCAGAACCTAAATTAAAACTCAGACTTTTAACACGCAACATTTCCGTAGCATTGGTCAATAGAAGTTGTTTATCAATAAAACAAGTACTGCTTTACTTATTGTTTTGGACAAAACAAGTGAACGGCTAACGTGGGTTTCAGCACGGATAGGAAATAGGTCTTGAAATTGTATTGCACGAGTTTTTTTTATTATTGATTGGCGATATAAGGATATGTGGGTTACCTAATATAGAGCAATTATAATTTTAAGAGCTACACGATTATCATATCCTTGATTATAAATTGTGTTTTTAAAAATACTCTTTATTATGTACACCATATAAATTACAGACATAAATATAATAACTTTACAAAGGGTGATACAATGGGCGGTCTTATCGCTAAGAGCGATTTTTTAAAGACAACCTTTGGATGGATTAAAAAAGGAAAGGAGAAACAAAGTGCTTTATTATGTGATTTATTTATTGACTAATTAAGTAAGTAATGCACATATTATCAACTAGCCTCTGCACGCGACTTCGTCCACGTTTTAGCTTAGCGTTCTTTCTGACTTTTTGATCTTTTGCTCGGCTTCTAAGAATTGTAGCGTGATGTTCAATAGCCTCTAACTTTCCTTAAGAATTGGGCAAAATCAAATGTAAAAAGAATTTTTCAAATCCGACTCGCAGTTCCGGAGATTACTCCCTACATACAAACTTACAAACAAAGATTAGCTCTATAGAATATTAGTATTGAAGCATAGATAAGCATAGGCAATCCTCATTCACTCCTGTATTATTTTACTATCAAAATCTATTATGTGGATGTCATAACCCTCGATCAACGAAAGAAAAAGACTAAAGTAGGTAATACACAGTTGTTACATTTCTTTTTAAATAATTACAATCAAATTACGATACTTTAATGCCCAATAATTATTAAAAACCCATACGACAAGGTCTAATTATACCTGTACCTGAGAGTAACCGATCAAACGTAATGATGTAAAAAATGACCTTATAACTAATAGTTTTGAGTGCGCCAAAATTAGGCCGCGGTCACACTGTGCGATGTCTTCAAATTACGTGCGACAGGCATGCTGCGGTTAAATAGTAGGCTGTTGAAATCTTATGGTGGTACGTGGTTTTGAACATGGTCGATTAGTTTCGGATTTAAATAGCTTGTTTGTTCGACTGGTTCTGTAGACTTTGTGGCATGAAGTCTCAATAGTGTCGAGAGCTGTATAAGTTTTGTAATGGCGAGTCTTTGTTTTACTGAAAAATGTTTTTTTTTTTTTAAACCATTGTCTAATTACGGTGGTCGTTCTACGCATATACTTGTAATTAGTAGAGAGCTTTTTTTAAAATGGTTAAAATCATAAGACATATACTTATTCAAATTAGGCTTCGAATCAGCACTTTTAGAACGTCAAAATTACATAAGACAGTCCCCCAAAACGTCCGCCCTTCACCACTTCCTAGTGATTTCGCTGGGGAGAAGAAGTGGCGCAACAAACTCCCCAGCAGCACAGCTGTCTGTTCAGTTAGAATAACTTGCTTCTATACAATAGTAGGTATGCAAAGTAATTAACATTACGAGACATAGAACATTAAATTAAATTATATGTCAACTTGCCACGCCAATATTTGTAATCTATAATGTACTTAATGCTTACATCATTTGGTCTTATAAGTATAACTTTACTTAAGGTATGACATTGATCTAATTTAAGTATGAAATGTCACGCATTAGAAACTCCGTAACATGACCTTTTATACCTGCCTACTTCTAATACATGCATTGATCTGCAATTATCAATGCCAAAACAATAACAATATCATAACATTACATATTCATTCAATCCAATCATATGTAAACGACATATCCAAACGACACGACGCGACGGCAGAAACCAGACATGCTAGATTATTGTCTAACCGTCCGAACACACCCTTATACAACTCATTTGCACGCGTACTGAACCACATTCTTAGACAAGTATGTAATGTGAAATAATTATCAATATTAATGAATGGGTACTATTTGAAAATGGCTCGTTGTATCCTTGGTAAAGCCATCTGCAGTGGAATGGAAAGCTTGGGTGATATTTCCGTGAAGGTGTAGAATGCCGTTGTAGAATGAAGTTATCTGGAAAAGAACCGGAGTTACCGACATAGCTTGCAAAAGTAAGCAAACTGAAGTTGCAGTGGGCTGGCCATGTTTGTCGAAGGACTGATGGCCGGTGAGTCCTGGAGTGGAGACCGCGTGTCGGCAAGCGTAGTGTAGGACCCCCAGCTACATAGATCGACGGATGACCAAAAGAAGGTGGCTGGGATGGACTGGATGCGGAAGGCGGAGGACAGGTGTTGTGGTGCAGCCTAGGAGAGGCCTATGTCCAGCAGTGGACTACAATAGGCTGAGTTGATTGATAATCTAATCTAAACTAATATTATACTTAAGATTTTTTTTTTGATATTAGAAGTTATGATCCGAATACAAAAGACATTTTACTAATTGATAGCCACGAGTACACTATTGCCGAGTGCCATAGGATATGTTTCTTTCACGCAGATCAAGTCGCGGACAGAAGCTTGTATTGAATATAGTACGACTATATCAGCTTATTTACTCAAAGTGAATACCAATAAGCTATTCACAGACTTTGTTTGTGTAGGAAGTGGTGCAGGCTTCTAAATGCCTTGAATCTTACATAAGCACAAGATCTATCCCGTATCTAGACCACTAGTCCACATCTGTAATGCCTGACTAGCGACTAGTTTGTCAAGAATTAATAGTTATTATACTTAATCAGTGGGTAATGGCATACTTGATCGATTTTCTCTTTAATTTTCCGAAGAAATGAATTATCGGGGTTTATAAGGCTTTTAAATTTATCTCTTAGTGGCTTCAGCAAGCAGATCAACTTCATGAATGCCCTGCTACAATACCTCATATTTTTTTTAATGGCTGTTGCCCACGTCCTATGTCCTGCTCCAGGTCATGGTCTACGCATGTGGCAAAATTCAGTCAAATCCGTTCAGCCGTTTTACCGTGAAAGCGTAACAAACATAAAAAAATCAAATCTTTTCTATTTATAATACTAGCTGCGCCCCGCGGCTTCACCCGCATGAGTCTCGATCCCGTAGAAATATCGGAATAAAGTTTATCCTATGTCCTTTCCCGGGGCTCAAAGTATCTCTAAACCAAATTTCATCTAAATCGGTTCAGCGGTTTAAGCGTGAAGAGGTAACAGACAGACAGACACACTTTCGCATTTATAATATTAGTATGGATTAAGTTTAGATAATATTAGTTGAGACAAAGAAAACTAGAATTGGTGAATACCATTGGATTCACGTACCTACTCTAAGATTCTTGAGGGACCAGACCAAGTGGTTGAGAAAAAGTAATCAAGCATCAGTATGCTTGATTACTTTTTCTCTCCAATCTACAATGGAGCAAAAAGCTATACATTAGCTATCTAGCAAGTAGCTAATGCATAGCTTTTTGCTAAATTTACTAGCCTACTTACTTACTATAAATCAAATGATATCTACGTAGGTAGGTACTCATAGGTATACATAAGCTGTACAAAGATATTTGTGCAATGTCATGACAGTGATCGAAAAAGGCAAGACCTTATACATTTTTATTACCTTTTTGCGTTGGTAGTAATTATAATAAAATGACAGATAGTGTGTGTAGGTATAATTAATTCATTACGAGGAGTAATTTTAATTGGTTTCTAATCTAGGTGGTCTATATAAATCCATATTAGAGAATAGTTCCTTTACCTATTACAATCAAGGACTTTCCTCTTTTTTGTTACAGTGGAGATACTTAATTTATTTTTTGTTGATATCAGGACCGGACAGGTAATCGAACTCAGGATCTCAAGGTTTACAGTCTCACGGTTGACATGACAATGATTAATATAATACCGAGATTAAACAAGTCTGCAAATCTGTGCGATTGGTATTTTAAAAACTCTCCTTTCCATGAAAATAAACTCATACTGAACAAATTTATTTCAATTAAACCATTTACAGGCACTTTTGAACTGTCAAGGAGTCGGTCAGTCAGAAAATATGAAGCTAGTTGCCCAAATAATAAGGAAATGAAGCTGTCGATAATTAGGTACCTCCCTACTTATCATTATACTTTCGTAATTCGAACATCTTTAAACTCAAAAAGGGCAAATATTTGTAGGAATGGCTTTGACCCATATTTGCCATGTCGTCATTTACAACATTGCGCAGGTATCATGACCACAACACCACTGCAGAAAAATCGATCCATAATATACATAAATAGCCAATATCGGTAATCTTCATACATTTTGTAACTCGGAGTAGCGTAAGCTTTCCATCATGTTTTAATCATAAACCAATTTCCACTTACCACGAGCGATATTAATTTTATATACTTACATCAATATATAATATGTATATAAACAAAGTATCGTATGTCCGCGTTGACCACAAGGCTAAGTTGCTAAGTTAGGACATTCTCTCTGGACACAGTATAAATATAAAACAGTATCTCAACTTGGTTTTTTTGTGATAATAATTAATTAATTAATCATTAGGTAGGCTGTTTAAGTTGTCCGTACGCCCAATAGACCAATGACGATCGATGTGATCAATCGATAGAAAATAAGATCAGAAGACATCGATCAACATTGGACAAAAGGGTGGGTGTGATTGCAAGCTTGGGCTTGTAAATCGTTAGTTTCTAAAAAGGTCGCGAATTTCAACTTGTCTCCATACAACAACTAAGTACCGAAGAACTGCATTGCGAAACTTGCATATAAAGCTGCAAACCCACAACACGTGACATCACCGACCCGTGCCAGGTCACACCTACGAGCAGACTCACTCGAGAGGGTGCGACCAGGGACTTAATTAATAACAATGTAACTGGCAATACGTTATTACACGTATTTGACAGAAAAATACAAAATTTACATATCTTCACGCCATTTGGTGTTTAATATAGCACAAAATGTATAAAAGAAACTTGTAAAATTGTCGCCTGTCGGTTTTTATAAAATACGTCCCAAGGCACAGGCACATCCTTGGGAACGTGAACTAGAAGCGAGCTTAAAGTATAACAGTACGTCGTCACATTTCTGAGTGAGTGTCAATTCGAGTGATTTTCGCAGTTGGACTACTGTTTTTTTTATGTACTGTGCTGTAGGCGTCAACAAGTCGACAAAGTTTCTTGTATCATTACTTTACCAAGAATTTGCAGGAAAAAATGTATAGGTAGCAGTAGCAAATTGTTCGAGAATTTTGTCCTTATAAAGTTTCGTATGGCGTCAGAAGCTGTGTTTTGTAATTGTAGAGATATCTAGATATCTCGTTATCAAGTTGAATGTGGCATTTATAAGCAAAATTATAGATTTTGCTTATAAATACGACATTCTACTTGGTTATTACTTCAAGTACACTTTTCGACGTAATGAACAGAGGGGCAATTCCCGTAATTTTAAGAACGTTTACAGTCTGATCTCAGTCTCAATCTGTCAATAATACCTCTAGTTTCCCTACATTTTTGACATTGATTGTCGCATAGATGAGCATGCGGCTAGATTTTGAACGTTTCTAATTACGAGAATTTAGTCTTCAGATTAAGGCACACGTTAACTTAGATGAGATAATGAAGGGATTACCTATTTTAATCAATCTGGGATTGGCAATCTCGTCCTAAATAGTCTTCAATCTGGGCAAGACTGCAGGGTGTGTGGATTTGTTTAAGAGAAATTCAAATATTGGCCGTGTCGATCACATTAAAAGATACCACCAGAATCTTCGGTGCATACTTTTACTTTAAAGCAGTACTTAAATGAAAGCTCAGCTAAATATTGCTCTATACATTATTATAGGTTCAGTGGTGTTACGTACAATATTCCAATTAGTGAACACTCCCTTTAATCACTTACACCACAATAAAGCAACAAACAACGATATAATTACTGAGTACAAAACCTCCAATTACTCCGTAACGAGCACGCAGCGGTTACGCAACGACAACGCAGCGACAAGATCAAGGGCGCTCACTTTTAACTGTTTGAAATAACTTAACGCTGTTATTTTTTGTAATGTTGTGAAACTTAAACTGAGTTACACGGGTCGTAGACTCGTAGCGGTTAGGTACATACAAAAAAGATGCGATTATCTTGTTTTATTTTTACTTCCGAAATTAGCAGGCGTTTACATTGTTTTATAGTGTGTTTTAAATAAGCTTGAAACGGCACAAGAACTGTGCATATAGGGTTAATAAAAACCTAAGAATTTATAAATGAAAACACAACTAATACTAGGTACTTAATGTAGGTTGAAAGCTTGTCTTATATACTCCTCTACCATTCAATAGAAATATAACTTCCTATTCCTCAAAAGACTAATTTGGTTGAGCTTGAGACTCCGTCTATTATTTGCTCGATCTTCATTTCGTCCCGCTTAATTTCATAGCTGCGATTATTGAAGGTGATTTAAGAACTATTTTTAAAATCCCTCAACAAACCTGTAGCTTACCAAAAATTACAACAATTTCACTCAAACTCTCTCTCTCTCTTTACAGACTCTAATCCTCTGCACGGCGTGGCTCGCAGTCCACTGCCAGAACTACAACGGCCCCACGACGACCCCAGTCCCGATCCTCAAGCAGATCAACCGACAGAACGACGACGGTTCCTACAGCTATGGCTACGAAGCAGCCGACGGGTCCTTCAAGATCGAAACAAAGTACCCGAACGGAGACGTAGCTGGGAAGTACGGATATGTGGACGAGAATGGAAAGAACAGGGAGATCTCTTATGGAGCCAGCAGCCAGAGAGGGTTCGAGCCTGAAGGTAGGATTGGTGTTATTTTAGCCGTTTTATTTTTGCGTGGTAATAGAAATGTAGTTTAAATAATGTGCGTTGTTTTACCGGGTACAGCATAGCTATTCACAACCACTCGATACGCTTCCGTACCGTATCGAACATCAATCAATGTTATCGTAGGAGTCCTCTAAACGCTATTCACAAATTAAAAACCCGAAAATTTTGTCAGTTCAAATCAAATAGACGACCGCTACTCTTCCGAGACCGACGGCTCGGCTGTTTGCTGTCGGGGGCAAGGCAAATCAGTTTACCGAAATGTGTCATTTTCGATACGATAGCCTGTCGGATGGTTGTGAATAGCTATCCTGTTTGGTGAAACGTAACATGAAATGTATAGACGCCAGCACCTTATATCATGCTACTACAATCTGTCATATTTCTTTAATATCTGTATTTTCAACTTTATCGCTAAAGCATAAGGTTCAAAGTTGATCGGGAAATTTTGACAGTTTCGGGTAGTTTTGATGTGCTGGCGTCTGTACCACAAATGAGCCGTTCAAATTACAATGCAACATTAAATGTAGCACAACAAATAGGTGAATTTCTTTACATTTCATGTTTCGTTTTACCAATCTGTAGTGTAAAGGAGCGTTACCATTGGATCGATGGACTGGTGACGTCAGCTAAGTCACCTCTTACAAACCCTACAGACTGATCCAATATGATATACCATTAATATTGGAGCAGACTGTATAGCTTTTGCAAGAGGTGACTTGACTTTATACTAAAGTAACCAACCTATTATTCCTAATAGGATATCTACCATCGAAACGAGCGTGGAAACTATTGCGAAGATTAGATTTCAGTCGTTAGGTCAAAACATAGACAAAAAAAAACTAGTTTTCTTGTTAAACTCAAGACAGAGAAATCTGAACGATGTCGAAATAAAAAATTGCTCATCAATTATCAATTCCCGCAACAATTAGCCACTGTGTCCGTAACATGAGCTCAACGCTTGCGCACAAACTGGAGCGGTTACACCACACCGCTCTCTAAGTCAGTCGTGGAGCAATCGACACATCGTGCAATGTTATGGTGGTCCGGCTCTACGACAGTAGCCGATGATTTGTCATTCATACATAGATCTGTATGGAGTAATGGCTATTAGATACAGATCAACCATCGTATAATCATGCTGCGATATATTAGCTATTACATTGCGCTTTCTTCATGTACAAGTCATGCAGCCATTGTGATTTCCCATTGGCAAAAAATTATGAACTTCCGCATAAACTTTTTTCAAAAATTCATTAGTAATTTTTCGTTATAGATGGAACTGTTTTGCAAAATTTCATGCTTCTAGAGTCTAGACCAAGCGGTTTAGGCTGTACGTTGTCTGTCAGTGAATTTAAGATTCGTCTAAGGAAAACATTTCCTTTAAATCTATCATCCTCTTCTCGTATACGTTCAATTAAAAATAATTATACTCCATTTAAATTTCATTAGAAAAATAACTGTTAGAACCCTTTCGTTATTTCGATATAAACATATACTAACGATAAATATAAAGCAATTTAATCTATTCACCATTTACATAAAAAAAATAACTCTAAAATGCAGTAATTTCAACATTATTATAAATTAACTGTTGTTATTTCGCCGTTACTATTCTAATGCTGTAATAAATGGAGTACATATACCACATAGGTGTTTAAGAATGTTAATTTCAAATGTCATGTGATGATAAATAGAAGTGATGACTGAATTACTCATGTAACGCAGATGTAACCATGATATTTTTGGGCATGATTAGGACTTTGAATCTAACGACTCATGCAAGTGAAACAGCATTAAAACTGCTGACGTAATCAACAATGAAAGTTGATACTGCGGTGTGACTCATCATACAAACAAATATGTCAGTTGATTTCATTGTTGCGCATGCAAGCACTAACAATATTGGCGATAGGTACCTCAGGGTTCATGAATACAATCGGATTATCGATAATATACTCGTAAATAGGTCAACACAATATAAGTAGTTACGGAGGTTAAAGCTGTACAATCGATATGGTTTCAATCGAGAAGTCATCGCATCGTCTTCTGAATCTACTTGTCACTTTGCCCAGTAGGTACCTCATTCTCAGCAGTAGCGAGCATAAAGTGGATAAGACAAAGTGTAAAACAGAAGACGAACTAGCAGGGGATCATGGAGGGGGGGGGGGGTGTCTCAGGAGATCAGACCGGAATAAATCGCTTGCGAGTACCAAGCCAACGAGGCAGTCCATCTATCGATTTATATCCTCGTGCCTGTAGCCTCTAGGCGATTATGAATTTATGACATACCTAAAGGTAAACAGTGATATTTCCAATGATTAAACACTCAATTCTACCAACCCGCGCTGGGCCAGCGTGGTAGATTATAGCCCACTCCCGCTCGAAAAGAGGAGGCCTGTGTGAAGCTGTGGGAACATTATAGGCTGATTATGCTGAAAGAGCCATTTCGTATTTAATTTTCTTAAAAAATCAGCCATCATTCTCTTTCGCAACTTCCTTTTTCCACACAACTTTATCGAAAATTAATCATTAATCACACAAATCTTTACCGAAACGGAACAATAAACTCTTGGACTAGTAAACTCATATTCCATGTCTCGCAATTACCCTACAAGTGGCACTCGGGCAGCAACCTTCACGCCCTGATAATCTACCTAACTGCATAATTCTCGCTAACTAGAAGATTAGCTTACCTAATACTTTAAGATTGCAATAGCAGTTTAATTTATTTAAACTTGATTCGTCTTTAATCTGTTAGTCTCTCTTTGATTCTGTCTTCATCATAATTAATTATCAGCCCTTAAATGGCTATTACTCTATAATAAAACTAGTAGCTGACCCGACGAACTTTGAACCGCTTCAGAATCAATAAATGTTGTTTCTTAATTTTTTTTTTTTTTCGTGATTTTTTCTTATAGTTATTCGGGGCGGGGACAAATCCAAAAAATCAAAGATCATAAAAATCGGCCCAGCCGTTCTTGAGTTATAAATGGTGTAACTAACCCGACTTTGTTTTATTTATAAAGATAGACGATAGATTACTCAAAGCCAAAATAAAAAACTCTTCAATAGTGTGGTCTTCGCCACGTCTGTTCCATGAACCTTTTATTAGCTAACAGTTATTGCATCTCTGTTTTTCTCCATCGGAATGAGAAAGCTTATAGTGGATAAGAAAAAGTTTAAAACAGATGACGAACTAGCAGGGGATCGAGGGGGGGTGGAGGGGGGGTGTTTAGGGGATCAGGTGGCCTACCATGATCTAATTAAAAACGATTCAAAAACAAGACATTTCAGTTTAGGTTCCTAAACTGCATCGCTTGAGCTGCTCTATGGACGTCATGGTACCAAACAAGTATGAATAAAACCAAAACTTGCGACTCAGTTTGGGACAATCACTGTCAGCAGATGGCACGGCCTAAACTGAATCGTTAAACTGACGTCATGGTACGAATTAGAAGAACAGTTCACTTTAGGTCCTAAAATGGACCGCGTTAAGAGCTTGTGGTAGGCCTCCTGACCGGAACAAATCCGCATACTGCGCATAGTGCACTTCACCATTTCTTTTGCCGTTATCCCGATGATTTCTTTGGAGTCAGTGCAACATGTCTTCTACTTCCATACTACTCTATTAATCGTCATCTCTTAACCAATGTAACTACACATAGTGCACTCACATTGATTAAAAGTTTTAACCGTTTCTGAATATATTTCGGTAAAGAGAGGAATTCCACTCCAGATGGAACATCCATCATAAACACAATTTCTAATGTAACCCATCACCTTCCAGGTCCCGGCATCATGGTCCCCCCACCGACGTTGAACAACAACCAGCACTCCACCAACGCCCTCACCGATGGCCAAGAAGACGATGGCCAGTACCGTGAGGACCCCAGCATCTACGAGGACCCGAAGTACAACAGCCGAGCCCAGCCAAGACCTGCCCCGATCAGGCAGTTCCACCAGCCTGCTCAACCCGCACCTGCGAGGCAGTACCAACAAGCAGCTCCTGCGCCAGTCCCCACAGCTGCCCCAGCTCCTCAATACCAACAGCAAAGTGACTTCAGATCAGCTCCTCTATACTCCCAACAGACCAGCCTCTTCAACCAAGGTCCTCAGCAATTCCCGTCTCAGAACCAATTTCAGTCCCAAAACCAGGAGTACCGTCCTCAAAGCCAGGTGTACCACCAACAACCGCAGTTTTCATATCAAGCGTACACTCCTCAGCCATACCAGAATCAGGGTTTCCAGCAGAGCCAGGGTTTCCAGCCACAGTACCAGCAGCCACAGCAGAACTACCAGGGCCAGAATCAGAATTTCAACCCATTCTTCGGCCACCCAGCCCAGAACTTTGACCCCAGCTCTGGGTCTTATTCTATTAACTTTACTGGATAAGCAGTGATGGGCTGTTTGTTATATTATTGTTTCGAGGGTGCGCTAGCTGTTAGCTTAGTGGTGGGGTAGACGATTCATATTGTAGATGAAACTTATTTGTGAGTGATGCAGGTGAAGAGAATATACCGAAAATAAAACAAAATATGGATGATGGATTTATATTGCTATCCTTTGCTGAATTACTTTCAACGTATGCCTTTCATAGAGGCTAAAAGTAATTTAACAAGTCCAGCTACATAAAGAAAATTGCAATAAAAATCAGTTGTGAGCTTTCTTTGCTTTTACAGCTAAACTGTAAATATGAATCGTCTATTCAAACATTTACGTTAATAAATATTTTGTACAAAATATTGAATATTTTATAAATATTTTTTAAATATTTAAAGGGTATCTCCCAAAGTGACGAACGACACCTTTTTACGATTTTTGTATATTTTTAGTACTAGTCAAATATTTCGCTGAGTTTTGTAAAATTTCGAAGGAAGGAGCTTTAATTATATTGTGACTAACAATATGAATTAAATTATTTATTGTATACTTTTCTTCTTTGTAAGGATTTATTGATAAAACCATTAATATCTAAATATTATGTGTGTATTTAATAGCATGGCAAATTTGTTTACGTTTACATTTTTATTTATGTATTTATATGTATATATCTAAGTATATTTGATTAATTTAATCTATTATATCAGGCTCTAATAATATAAAATCTATATCTATTTTCTATATAAAATATTATGTGTAAGTATATATTTATATCATATCTACATTCTATTTATTTATTTTGTTATTTACTTTAATCGGTACATAATATTAATATGTAAATGCATTGCAATATAATGTAAATGTTTTATTTTGTAGACTATTATATTTTTAATACGATTTATTTAACATCTATAATCGATGTATACAATTAATATTTGTGATCATTCACTAGAATATGTACATATACCATAAGTATTATAATTTGTTTATTAACTTTGACAACATATTATTATGAAAAGAAAAATCATATTTTGACACATCTAGACGAGTCGCAAGTCTTCCTGCAGCCTAATTTCCACGTCTCTACGCTTCAGTAGAGAACAGTTACAAATCTTCAGCTACTGAAATTCCTGAACTATGTAAACAATCGTTTAGTATTTAGTCATGGTTGTTTGCACAGTTGTCGTCACTAAACCTCAGCTAAGATCTACCATACAAACGCACTCTACTAAAGACTGGAGAAGTGTAAACGATAATATAAGACAAATAATGTTCTTAGTAACCATGGCTGTTACAGCCAGTCTTCATCAGCCAACCTATGAAGCTGCAGGCAATTATTTATGGCAGCCTATCTGCGGACGTCAGATTGGCTGATGTTACTAGCTGAAAGCCTTATAGAGCCACTTGCACGATAATTCACTAACCTAGGCAACATCTACATGTCAGAACAAAAGCGCGCTGTTAGATTTTCAACTCTTGGCTCAGCGTCGAGAGTTCAAAATCCAACGTGAAATAATATGTAGGCATTACATTTAGGTGTCCGTTTTTAGTAAAATATGTTATTGTTTTTCTGCCAATAGTTGACGGAATTTAAAATATTTAGCACTAATCGTATTTAGTGAGTTGTCGTGTACCCGGGCTTTAGCTGCCAAGTAGGTATGTTATTTGCCTTAAATTAAAACCTTAGCAATTCACTTCACAAAGACTTGCTTTTGTATTAAGACAGGTATTTGAAGCACCTGTCCTGTTAAGTTATAGTTTTCAGTGGCTATATTGTTTTCAATTTTGTTGTAAAATAACATTGCAAAGCTCTTAAACTTTATTAGAAATAGTTTTAATGCATAAAGTAACCAAGCTTGAAATTGCGGTTCCATCACGATATTGCAGCAATGACATTATCATTCTATTATTCAGTTAATGTGTTACCAAACCATCCTTAAATAATAAAATAAAAATATAATAGTACCTAATTATGATATAATAAACATTCAATAAACGAACGATTGATTACGCGCACGCGCAGATTTCAAAATGATCGCTCGTGCGAAATAATACGTGTGCCGATTGTAAATATATGATTAAATAAAGTGTTATGTAATAAATAGTGTGTTTCCTTTTATTGTCGCGGAGAAAGTGCACTAGTTACAGGTCAAAGTTTTGTCATGCACATGATCAAATGTAATTTAGAACGGGTATACAGTATGGATGTCGTGTGTCGTGCATGAGGCAAGCGGAACCTCGATTTTCTTCTTCCTGACATGATTGTTACGAGGGATGCATACGTGGTTAGTTTCCTGCACAATTTGACAATATCCTGTCATAAGAAGACGTATAGCTCTGGTAGCCAAAGAGCTATAGTTAACACTTCTTCCAAAAACTTCTCCACCAAGAAGACTTAAACCTGACTTCAATTTATTTGCTGAAATAATCATGAGTAATTTGATGACACATTGCGAAAGGAAACTAAACAAATAGAAGTAAACTTTACCAAAAGGTCTATGAAAATATATAGATCTAATGATGTATAAGCATAGGCATTAGGCATCCTGCATAGATTGGTATCAATGACTATTCCGAAGGCTGGAACTTCTTTAACACAAAACTTTCTAAAGAATCATCTGCTGCTAATTTCATTTGCGGTTTATGATAATCAGATTTAGTGATAAGACAAAGTTTAAAACAGAAGACGAACTAGCAGGGGATCGAGGGGGAGGGGGAGGGAGGGGGGGGGTTCTGGGGATCCGACCGGAATAAATAGTCTTATTTATTTAGTCTTGTTTGTTCCAGAATGTAGGGCCACAAATGGAATAAATGAAAGGCAATTGCCTGCAGCTAAGTGGAGAATGCTAAGAGGGATGTGTGGTGTCACGCGAATGGACATAATTTAAAGATATGAGTATACAGGGTCGCAAGGACATCGACGCGAAACTGAAACCATTAAATCAGCATATGATTCTAAACCCCTAAAGTTTATTTAGGTTAAAAAAAAACAGCTCTTTCATAGAAGTGCAATACCTAGGCGGTCAAAATGTATGGAACAGCTTTTTTTTTAATAACCGTCGAAATATTTCTACGCATAGGGCTCCAGAATCATGTACCGAGTCCATAACAGGGTATGTGTCGATGTGCCAATAGTGCCACCCTGTATAAGAGGAAGTCTGAAAATGGCAACGATGACTGAAAAGTTTTGTGTGGAAATCAGTTATCACTGATGCATGGATGAATGAAGAAAATGTCGAATGAATAAAGAAAATGTGATGATGAATGAAGAAAATGGCAACGATGACTGAAAAATTTTGTGGAAATCAGTTATCATGGTAGAGATGCATGAATGAATGAAGAAAATGTCGAATGAATAAAGAAAATGTGATTATTTATGAAGAAAATGTCGTGAGGAAAGTTTTAAGTGGCTACGAGTAACTGTCGACTGGTCGCCGGCGACTCGGTCGACGGCGACTGTGACTTACTATAGTTTAAATAGGCGTTTACGCACTTGGTCGCCAGAAGATGCCTATGTTTTGGTCGCCGAGGGACCGAGTTGCCGGCGACCAGTCGACAGTGCGTAATGAGCCTAAGAGTAGGAGAACACCAAAAAAATGAAGGATGGACTGTGTGTGACCTCAAATAAATGAGGGCAAAAGAATGATGATAATAGCAGATATATTTCAAGAGCATTATAGACGACCTTGGCCGGCCATATTAGCCGTAAAACCGATGACATTTGGGGTGGACGTGTTCTTGAATGGAAACCGCGAATCGACAAACGTAAGGGAGGACGCCCTCAGGCTAGGTGGAGCGACGATCTTCACAGGATGGCTGGTAGCAGCTGGATGAAAGTTGCCGAGAATCGATCGGGAATGGAGTGCAATAGGAGAGGCCTATGCCCAGCAGTGGACTACTGTAGGCTGATGATGATGGACGGCCTTTAGCCTTATTGATTGGCTGGTGATTATCAATATGCAACCTCTTTATGGCAATCTTTAATCTGCGGGTATATTGAACCCAAGACCTTTACAAACAGGCGCCTTATTTTGGGAAGTAGGTATGACAATTATAAGGGCGTTCACAAACTGGTAATTCAAGTATAGAGAGGAAATACCGTAGTAGGCGGCATCTATATCCGGCTCGTGGGCAGGCGGCCTTAGTCACTCGCTCCAAATATCATGTTGGAGTGTTAAGGAATGATTGACATTTACTGTTTTTATTTAAATTGCTCAAATTGCATTCATTCTGCTGTGCTATTTCTTCAGAAATCGCCGTTCAAAAAGTACTAGTGACGAGTTTACTTGGATTAATTCGATTTTCATCTCACCTCATGATTTATGAATCCTTTAACTACCATACTGCTTATCATGTTGCATACGTGCCTGTAAAAATATAGGTTTAGATTTCACACTACCTCATCCTCCTCGTGGGTAGGCCTCTAATTTGTAATAAAGTGGTTTTTCCGTCAGGTGAATTCATTTAAGCTATAGAAATGATACTAAACAATGTCTCTTCCTTAAAGCTCTGCTTGTACTGCTAAGAAACCTACCTTTAACAAAACAACTTAACTAATTACCCCAATAAATTACAATATTTACTATTAAAACTGGAGCAAAATTAATCGCAGTTCAATAAATGCTTCGCTGTTGCATAATGTCGTCAAAATGTCAAGTGTGAGTCGCATCAAGGTCGGATCAAGTTACGACTAAGTGATATGATGTTGATACAGTTCTTACTTTATGAGTCCAAGTTACAATCTTACTAACTTAGCATTTAAATTGATGCTTAAATCCTTGATTAAATTTTTAGGAGTTGGTTTTACGCTTGAGGACTTATTTGACATTTTAATGCAGTTTGTTTTATGGGTAATATTTTAAGTTAGTAATGTATTAAGCTGAACAGCAAAAGACACTTGAAGGATGGAAATATGTAACTAAGTAAGGGAAAGTGGACTCCACAGTACGACTACGACCCGACCAGACCACGTACACGCTTATAATATCTAAGTAGAATTTAATAGATAATTATATTTATTTGCAAATAATGTTGGTAAAAAAACTGTGTTATAGTTGTGAGGATTCATGTGAATTCAGTGGTGGCCAAGTGGTAACGGCCGCGACTTACGGTCGTAGGTTCCAACCCAGACAGGCGCTTTACTTTTTGTAAATCATTTCATCACCACTGCTCTCAAAACGGTGAAGGAAAACATCGCGAGGAAACCGGCATGTCCTAGAACCAAAAATTCGAAGACATGTGACATCTGCCAATCCGCACTGTGGGCCCGCGTGGTGGATTACAACCCACTCCCTCTCGCCGAGAGGAGGCCTGTGTCCCAGCAGTGGGAACATAATAGGCTGATTATGTTATGTGAATTCTGCACAATATACCTAGCATGCTTAAGTTCACTAAGCCGTGATTTTTGAATTGTCAGATACTTAATTATCTGAGGAATAAATATTACGGTTTGACAGCGTTTGTTTAGAAAATATGTCAAACTGTCATATTTATTCTTCACATACCTATAAGTTATATATACATATATATTAAAAAGCAGCCCTTAAACATTTTACAATAATTAAATTTTAATTAAGTTATCATTGGGTCATCTTATGGAGTAAGTATGAACGTCTCTCTATAATTAACGCCCTTGGTAAATAATAAAGAGGTCTGTTTAAGCTTATGAGAATACAAGACCATACTTTTGAAGTAGTAAGTAATTAGTATTAATAAAATTCCAAGCTCACCTCGAAATATTAAACGACAAATTATTTTCAGAATTTTAACAGATACATCCGAGTCATAAAGACTGTAATAAAATTATTTTAAACGACAACTTGACCTTTAAAAACCATGTAATAATTTAAAATCATTAAAAACTTGTCTCCCAAAAAAGTTAAAGTAGGCACTTCTGAAATCTCATAAGTATCTAGTTTATGAGATGCGATCATATCTTGTAATTATCAAGAAATATATTAATTATATACTAAATGCAATGTTTTAAACTACTGAGAATAGGTGCCGGAATATTGTTGTCTATCGTTTTTGAAAGTAGCCCCTCTATATTAAATTGTAATTTTATTTTATATAACCCATTACGAATGATAATAAAATAAAATATGTATCATTTGAACAATCTTTTTGTGTCTTCAAAGCATACAAAGTAGAAACTTATATAAATAGGAAGTTAAATAATTCGAGTAATTTCAATTTAAAATTACCTTTTTAAAGCCAGCGCACACGCGCGGCGGACGTCGGGGGACGAGGAGGATTTGCCGCCGCCGGCCAGCGTACACTCATGATTTGCGATGTCACCAAAGCGGCCGCCTGCGTACTAGAAAATTCCATGTTACAACAAAATACCGCGTTTTTTTTTAATAGCTTGTGCTGTCCCGCTCCTGGGCAAAGACGTTCCTCCACTCCTTCCATCTTTCGCGACCCCGTGCGTCCTCCTTCCAGTTTTGACGGAACCTATCCAGCTCGTCCCGCCATCTCCTACGTGGTCTGCCTCGAACCCGCCTCACTGTCTCAGCTCAAAGCATCAATTCTGTGCTATTTGGGCCCAGACGGGCGGCAGACATGTTCTTCCCAGTCCTATTTAAGTTGGGCAGCCTTTTGAGCTACGTAAGCTATACATATTTGTGTTATATTGCAATTAAATCAAAAAAATTTAAACGTACATTATTAAAGTAACTTTGTAAACAAGCATAATTATATAAACATACAAGGAGTGCCCCGCGGTTTCCCCCGCATAAGTTTCCCGTGGGAATACCGGGATAAAAACTATGCTATGTCCTTTCCCGGGACTCAAACTATCTATTTACCAAATTTCATCTAAATCGGTTCAGCGGTTTAAGCGTGAAGAGGTAACAGACAGACAGACAGACACACTTTCGCATTTATAATAGTAGTATGGATTATTGTAAAACATTTTAAAAGAGTAACGGTGAAGTTTCTCTTTTCCATACGAACCTACCTTTTGGATGGGGCAAATATATATTATTATGTAGAATCAATTTTTTTTTTGTAAATTTTGACGTTCAAAAGTGCCTTTTATACTCGTATGCCTATTTGAAATAATGCTCCGTGGTCAGTCTCTAAACTTTGGAATCTATATCTTGTTACTCGAACCATTAGATACGTCGGAATTTATGTTGGTAAATTGAAAATTCCCTGCCCAGCCGTCCGCCGATGTGCGCTGGCCTTTATTGTAACTTCTCACGCTACAAGCCAGACTTGCCCCCCCATGAGTTTTCTCATCGGCAAAAATGTCGAACTTCTATACAAACTTTCATCTCCCTGTTTAACCTATTCAGGAGGTGAATTTTCAAAAATTCATCCATAGTGCTCACCTCCGTTATATTAGGAAAAAATCATGCTTCTAGAATCTAGACCCAGCGATTTAGTCTGTGGGTTGTATGTCAGTGAATTTAAGATTACATTTTAATTTATAAACAGAAATGAATAATCATAGGCAGCTAATTTTGTTTATATCTCCACCGACCTGAGAAAAACTGGAGTCACAAACTCACAATACATAATATGTAAATGAATTTGGCATATTAAAAACGACCTCAGTAAAAGGTTTAGGCAATAACTAAATAGGCACCGAACTAATCGGCTATCGGCTAAGGTCAGCGAGACCTCCAAACTCGAGCAATGACTTGAAATCAATTTGTCGCGTAATGTCGACCACACCCTGTATGTGTGTAGGTATAGAGCAGTGTAGACTATTGTGGTGAGCTAGTGCTGACCCGCTGATTTGTTTGTTAATTTTTAATGTTTGACTAAGAAATAACAGCTGCACGGTTCGATCGATCAGGTTAAGCTACGCTTGCCGCACTTGGTCCGTGGATGGGTGACCATCTTTACATACCAAGACCCCTCCGTGCCTCGGAAAGCACGTTAAGCCGTTGGTCCCGGCTGTCATTCGTGAATCTTTGACAGTCGTTACGAGTCGTCAGAAGCCCGAAAGCCTGACAACCAGTCTTACCAAGGGGTATCGTATAATAACTGGGTTGTGGAGGTCAGATAGGCAGTCGCTCCATGTAAAATACTGGTATTCAGCTGCATCCGGTTAGACTGGAAGCCGACCCCAACATAGTTGGGAAAAGGCTAGGCAGGTGATGATGATGAGTTGTTGATAGAAATACTTACAATAAAAACATAATGACGAGGGGAAAGCCTTCGACCCGTCCAGGTTTTCTGTAATTCATTATACGTTCGTAAGAGCTAATAGTCAAGTGTGCCAGAATGAAACAGTAACATAAAGCAGATCTGTGCATTACGATTTTAAAAGAGACATATTTAAGTGCTCCTATATATTAAAACCTATATTTAAGTTGGTCGCAGTTAATTGCCTATTTTGTATTATAGGACAAGAAAATGAGAATGAAATATTTGCCACTTTAAAACAGTATACAACCAGTCCATTCATCTTTTGATAAGTAATTTAAAACTGATAAACAAAATCTCTGTTCCACAACTACTCTGTGCACATAATTTAAATTAAGCTGTATACCTACTAAATGTCACTTCCTTATAAGCACCAGTGTACATCAACATACGGTCGTGTACTATATTTGTGTCCTCATTGATGTCCTCGTCCGTCCCAAGAGTGAATACATCTTCGACAATCAGCTGTTTAATGTCAACTGCCCGGGGGCTATTGTTTTGATGGATGTTTGTAGATAACATACTCGTCAGAAGAAAGATTATAAGTCTTTGTTACACCTAATTTCAGAACCGGTAGAGCACCGTTTGATAGGCTTCTTTAGTGAAGGACGCCCGCCATGTTTATTTGCGGTGTAGCATGGTTTTGTTGCTGTTTGAAAAGTGCAGGCGCCTCTAGAATAGTATGCACGTCCCCCTAACTTTCATTTAAAATAACTACGCCCGGCCCCCCGAGTTATTTTCTCGACTTATGCAGAAAAACCTAGGAATGTAAAGGCGACCGGGCGACCGAAACCAAGCTAGAATAATTTTGCACAATTTCGGATACGTAACATTTTTCTATAGACCATTTATGAAAAAAATCAGTTACTTTGTCGATTTATACAGAAAAGCTGAAGAATTAAGAGAACGTAGAATGCAAGAGCGAGCGAAGCGAGTTCAAAATTATTGCATCCCGTCCTATTGCATTATTGCATGTGCGATTTATTCATTCCCTGCTTCGCAAGGATGCATTCTACTAATGTGGCGACATTTATTAAAACATCGACATTTCTGTGCTATATCTAAGCTAAATATGTATTAATTAGACACATTATGTGTAACCCCACCTTCCGGAATAAAATATCTAAATGATGGTGAAAACTGCATAAAAATCCATTGTGTAGTTTAGAAAAACTAAGCAGTCACACAGACAGACACGAAAAGTGACTTTGTTTGTTACTAAGTATGTATAGAATATTATTTATTGGGTCAACTCATCCCGCGGGATAGGTTCAAGCGGCCTCGATTGACTAAAGAGTCGGATCCCCTGCTAGTTATTCATAATTATGTTTAAATTTCTCTCTTATCCAATCTAGCTAGGTCTGATCCCCTTACTCTTTTTGACAGGTAAGTAAAGTCAAGAGAAAAACAGTTGTATACCTAGGTATATCATATAGCATATCTAGATATGCTTATTATATTCAGGATATGAGCCGTAGAATATTCCGTTTTCTGTATTGAACTTATATGCTGCTTATTTATTTAATATAGCGATTCAGGATCTGATGTAGGTCATATTAAACTAAAAGTAAAAGCTTTAGGTTACCTATGAAACTAAACACAAAATTAAATGTCAGTTGCAGACAAAAACAGTCTTCACTTCCGTCTCCTTGTCCGTTTCTATATCAAAATAACAAAAAAAGCTGCACAAACAATTTATTGATTAAATTATATGCATTTAATTTTGTAAGTTGTAGTCTATATATCGCTGTAAAAGTAATAACCTAAAATTATGGAATAACATCTCAAAAAAGTTTCAAAAGTCAGTTTTCTTTTCATCTCACTATAATTTTTAAACAATGCAATACATGGTAATCATCATCAAAATAGGTGAAATTGTCTATAAATACATCTGCTTATAGGTATACATACTATAAATTACAGTCGTTTTGCGTGTCTGTCTGTGTGACCGCTGTTCCTATAACTAAACTTCGCAACGATTTTGATTCAATTTTCACCACCATTAGAGAATTTATTCCGGAAGGTTTATGTGTAATTTCACAATGTTTATTTGTGACAAAAATGTCGCAAACAAAGAACACAAACACAAAAAAAATTGGGGGAAAATATGCGTCACATCCACGCAAAACGGCTATCGCTCAGCATAATGCTAAGCTAAACCTTTATGCGAGACAGAGACCCAGCGCTGAAAAAAAGAATCAAGATGTTTTTGAAGTCGTAAAAACCATGCGAAGCAGGGCCCGATCGCTAGTTAAATAAAATCAACTCAACGGAGCGCTGTATAGGCCAGAATACAAAAAAAGAAATATGAAATGTAGCAGTTCCAGCTGAGGAAAATACCATTCAAGTTATTTTTATCATTACCAGATAAAGAAAATCACGCAGTCGCGCTCAATAAAGAAATAAGTAACTTGATAAAAAAAATATAACGAGAAAAGTTAAGCTGTCATGTCATTTATTCAGACATTATTCACATGTCAATAAATAACAATCAACATAATCATCACTTGACCATAATAACTTTCATAACTTAAACTTACTGACAGCATAACTTAGCCGTGACATACGTATGAAAGTGCTCACAAGGTCGTGTTTACTTCCTGGCTATGTCACAGAGGTATTAAGTTCATAACTTGAGCTCGAACTGGTTTACATTTTAACTTGCAAGTTGTATGTAATGAAATGATTTGTAACGCCATCTAGTGGGCGAGGTGAGTCATTACTTTATCAGTGCAGCACAGCCACGGGCGTGAAAAGTTTAATTCTGAGGTTTTATTTAAAGAAAATGGAGATTTTTATAGAAAAAAATGGATGGTGTGTACGAACTAGGATACCTTTTGTTGTATGTGTAACTCCTCAAAAACACCTTTTGCTACGTTGCTACGAAACCATGATTGTTTGAAACTATTATAAGCCTGCAATGTCCCACTGCAGGGCTACTAAGGATTCTACTAAGGATCTACTAAGGATTCCACTAAGGATACTAAGGATCTTTGTTTAGGGCTACTAAGGACCAATCCTTATCGAAGGGGTCCAGCTCATCCCACCTTCTCCTCTTGGGCTTGCCGCGAAGTCGCTTGCCATTTAGCGGGACTCAATGGGTTGTGTGTTTGACCCATTGTTCGTCCCAATTCCATTTTAGCGTGGCAGCTTTCCGAGTGGTATCAGTTATTTTTATGATGGAACGGATTGTTGTATTACTAACCCGGTCTGAAAGTTTGATACCCAGAATACCCCATTGCTAGAAAACAGCAATTAAACTGCATAATATACAACTGTATATACTCGTAGTACGCGCCACGAAAGATGAGACTTGACTTTTATCTTAAACTTTATTATTTCGTAATAAATATTATATTGTTAAGAATTTTTATCTAAATGACATCGATAAATCCCTGAATAGATATACACATTATGGGTAACTATTTCGTACACGACTTACCTGCGCAAACTCCCTATCTACTACTGAGCTTGTCAAGTCTCATCTTTCGTGGCGCGTATTATATCTACTTGTCAGTATTTAGCACAGAAGAGGATGCTCTGCTAATGATTCTCGAATGTTTCTGCTCACCAGGAAAAGTCATCCCGTGGTTGGGTCCATCGTTCAGAACCAGAGGCCTTACGCCCAGGCGGCCGGATTTTGATATCGTTACCAAGACTTCTGTGTAAAATGAAGAATCTCATCGTCATATATCTAATGTATTTGGATAGCAGACAATAAGCCAAGAAAATATCGAGGTAGTGACTTTTCCCGTTGTAGTTTGTCAAACAATGAAAGTTACTCTTCAGACTTTTAGGTAAGCTTCATGACGACACAAAATTGAGTTAAAAGACCTTTACAACTCACCAGACGTTGCACATTCAAACAATTTTATTATCCTAAGTTAACATAATGTGATTGAGACAGTTGAACGCAGTCTCGCCCTGATTGTTGACCTTTGCTGAAGAATGCAGAACTGTCGAGGTGGGCTGCTTTAGTCTGCATGACGACATCTTGGATTTATTTTATTAAAATCACTTGTTTGAATGGTTCAGGGAATTTTATTGGTACCTGCAAGTGCAACGCCCGGAAAATTACCATTAAAATTGAGATTGAGAGATACTTGAATAGAACAGGACACACACTACTCTGCCTAGCTCTTCAGAGATTATAGGCGTGATGCTATGCTATGTTTATGTTTGTTCAAAAGTTTAATCATCATTATTTTCAGTCAAAAGATCCTCAGTGTAAAGTTTCATAGTTTAATTTCATGTATACCCCATTTTGTTAAACGAAGAAAGAGAATAAATCGAAAATTTTAGTAATAGGTATTGCGATGATGGTGATATCCCCGAAAGAATACTTCCAGATAAAATATCAAGCCCTGATTGCCTCCGAAAATTACTTACAAACGCACAATTAGCCTATAATGTGAGCGCCCACTGCTGGAACACAGGCGAAAATGACATAAATATTTTAAATAGTTATTTAAACCTGTCTCCTCTACTCTTTTTCTAAAATAAAATTTTCATCGAGAATGGTCTGAAATAAATTTTAGACTCTCACTTACTTATGTACCTAAGTACTTGAAACCAATTCGTACTTAATTACATCACAACCAATTACACAGGAATCTAAAGTTTAATTCACGTGTACAATTTCGTGATCTCTGATAAGGAGGTTAATGTCTTTGTAATAAAGAGCTGTGGACCATAGACTGTGGCCGTAGACAAAGCGACTTAGATATTAATCGTTCACGCTCGTCAACCGAATGGGCGATGTAGGTGTGGTGTAGACTTGCTTCTGCTTGCTTGTGTTCAAGGATTGCGTCTGAGAATCGAGGAATTTGAATGAGATGGTCTTGCTTTTTAGCTTGGAGGGGCTTGTGGTTAAGTAATATCAGCCGCACGGGTCGATCGATCAGGTTAAGCTACGCTTGCCGCGGTTGCTCCGTGGATGGGTGACCCTCTGTACATACCAAGACCCCTCCGTGCCTCGGAAAGCACGTTAAGCCGTTGGTCCCGGCTTTCATTCGTGGATCTTTGACAGTCGTTACGGGTCGTCAGAAGCCCGAAAGTCTGACAACCAGTCTTACCAAGCGGTTTCGTATTACCCAGTAACTGGATTGTGGAGGTCAGATAGACTGTCGCTGCATGTAAAATACTGGTACTCAGCTGCATCCAGTTAGACTGGAAGCCGACCAACATAATTGGGAAAAGGCTAGGCAGATGATGACGGTCTTGCTTTTTAGCCTTGATTGACTTTCACATCTAGTGGAAATGATTAAAAACATTACGCAGTTTTCTTCTTCTGTGGCGTTACGATTTATTTGAACAAGTATGTGTCATGGTTATTTCCACCGTACTGGTGGATAAGAGACATGAGCAGCTAGCAAGATTGGTTACGGTTTGGAAAAGTTGATTAAAAATTCAACACATTTATGAAGTCCTCTCCTTAATGAACTGGTCGTAACAGCGACTGCTAAGTCTGGCAAAGTGTAATAATTAGGTTTTTCAACAAGAATGACTAAGTACCTGCTCAGAGTCCGAATTTGTGCTCATTTAATGTCTACAATAAAAATATGTAATATATCCGGTTAAATGAATAGCCGTTGTTACCCAGTGATAACGGCCGTGACTTACGTGTTGTTGATCGCAGGTTCGAACCCAAGCAGGCACTATGTGTAAATTATTTTATCACCACTGCGCTCAAAACGAAGAAGAAATATCATGAGGAAACCGGCATGTCCTAGAACCAAAAATTCGAAGACTTGACATCTTCCAGACCGCAATGGGCCCGCGTGGTGGATTATGGCCCACTCCCTCTCACAGAGAGGAGGCCTGTGTCCCAGCAGTGGGAAAATTATAGGCTGATTATGCTTATGGAAAAGTCTTGCCTCATTACTGGGTTTTAAACATTACTGGCAAAATGTAGATGTATTACTCTGCCTGCCCCTAAGGCGAATATATGTGTGATGAAATGTTTGAATTTAATAAAGCTGCGGACAACGTAAATTATAAGAACACAGTCTGGACCGTCGCATTCCTTACAGATAAGATTATACCAATTAGGAACAAACGAAGGTTAATGGTTTATGTGAGGACTTATCTCTAACATCGGATGCTGTTGAAGGAATATAATTAGCATTTTTGCATTCAGCGTAACGAAATATATTTTGTGAGAATTCGGAACCAAGGATTCTGAGTTTATTGTATGTAGTAACTTCAACCTTAGTAAGAATATAATTGTATTCTATTTAACTGTCATAGGTATCTGCTCTTCCTTGAAGAAAGAAGTTTAAATATTATATTTAGTTGAGAATTGCTAGACGTTTTATGCCCACAATAATTCTTAATTTTGTTACCTACTGTGGTGAAACCCAAAAGGAGGGTAATCTTTTTCTATACTGAGACATGATGGTTCTTGCGGTTTTCATCACTGAGTTAATGTTTGCCAAACAAAGGCAGACCTTCTAGCTTTGAATTAGTCATCTTTTATAAACTCTAAAGCCATTCTAAAAGGCTTTGTCATTAAAAAACACTAAAATTCTCTGACATAACCTATCCATTTAACATTATTCGAAGTAACGCTACACTGTTATGTCCCTCAGCCTAAATTCTTTCAAACTGTGTGCCTAATTGATCTTTAATCACCTAATAAAGCAAGATTCACCAAACCATTATGTCTTTAACGCGCCAGATGTTAAAATAATTAAACAAATGGTTTTTTGTGCACGAATTCTGTGCTAAATGCATGATTGGGTATTCAGGGCTCGAGCGAAGCCCTGACAAGTTTAATCAGGGCTGTCAACAAAAAGTAAAACTAAAAGATATGTCACAGCTGTACCTACACCAAAGCATTTGATCTCAACCATCATCACCCGCAGTCTTCGTCATCTTATGACTTTAATGTCTAGGGGAACTCTCTTTCCGAACCCTCTTGACGAAGACCCTTTTTCCTCTAGACATTAGTGTGAGATTCTTAGCACACTAAAACCATTCCAGTAACCACGACCAGCACATGAATTAGGAATCAGGTTCTCTTAACCGACCAGAGACCAGACTTGGGCCCACAACAACGCCTTTGCAACGCGTCGCCTTTTATGGTATATTCCTGGGGAGATAATAAAGAGGTCCCTTATTAATCCATGATCCCTGTTCTTTTACCGCCATTCATTCTAATGTTGTTGCAATTTGGTCCAGGCGTTGCCGATAAGCTTAATTTGTCGTCAACTAATCATGGTGTACGTCTTCCTGACCTCATTAATCAAGATATAATTGAATTTTTTTAATGTTCAATGAGTCGCATTTATCAAAATCAATAAGGAAAATTATAGCATAATCATGATATTTAAAGTCTCAATAATCTTATTTATTGTCTCGGAAATTGACCCATTGTTTCAGAACCCATGACCTTGAGCTCAGAAAGCGGACACTGCACTGCTGTGCCATTTGGTCCGTATAAACTAGAGCTGCCGGAGAAAATTGTGAGCCAAGGTCAGATAAATTATGGAGGCATTTTGTATTTATTTATTTATTTATTTATTTATTGGCCTATCTACAATTGTTACACTGTTAAACCCAATAGTACAAGCAATATACAAGCATAGTGTACAATATGATGGCATGGCAATTGGCATCATGAATGGAACATTGTCTTGTTAAAAACAATTATTTGTAAATGAATGAAAATGCAACTTTGTAGCTCCATTTAGTGGTCTTTCATAATTTATTTCACCAAGCTTTGATTCATCCAGACAGATGAACCAGGATCGTCACACAGTCGGTGCCTGAAGATTTCCCCGAGGCCGGCCTAAAAAACGCTAGCGTGCCGATTTGCACTCGTTCCTGACCGATTGGATGGAGAAGACACAACATAAAGAAACATGGAAAAATATGGGTAAGATCTTTGCCCAGTATTGGGACAACACAGGTTAACTAAAATAAAAAGCTTTGCAAATGGAATGACTATTGTAAATTATTTTATAAGTGTTAAGATTAATAAATATATGTTGACATGGAACACAGTACATCACGTAATTCCTGAAAGCATCGAAAATGAGAATTACCTAATGATCAAAGATTTACAGAAAACAGGAAGTGGAACAAACTCTATTTGCATCATATACAATCAATAACTCTCCATAGGTACTTAATAAAATAACTTTATTTCCGACACTAAATACCCAATAAGGCTTGTATCGATCTCCAATCGACCCTACGTCATATGCGCCAGGCGCCGCCGCGCGCCGGCGCGGGCGGCGCATCGCACCTAAATCGTGCAGATTTTAACCGAGATACGAATACGTGACCCGAACGCTAATCATGATATAAACTTGCGTAACGGATGTCAGCGTGGTGCTTATTTTTGGGTGTGAGTATGCAGTAATCAAAGGGCTTTTTTTTCTGAAAATTTATATTTTTTAAGTTTGCCGTATGTCATTACTTCCCAGAATTCGATCCTTATTAGCGACACTATCGAATGGCGTAATAATACAGTGTCTTATTTTTCAAAATCAACAGGTTCGATTCCTGGCTAGAAATATTGATTTTTCAAAAATCCAATGATGCAGTTTTAGTTTTCATCGAAATCGAGCCCGTGACTCTTTTGCGTACTTTGCGCTATTCCTCATAGTTTCGGATCTGGCCATCCACGCCTACGTGAAAAATTAACCCTGTATGTCTTCTAACTGTTACCGGCTACATGTGACCGGCATGTTAGTGGCATTACACAAAGGAAAACTTTTAAGAATTCCTTAATCAATTTCTCTATTTGCTTGCCTGCTTGCCAACTAACACGCACTGGGCCCGCTTGGTGCATTCCGGCCTACTCCCACTCACAGAGAGGACGCCTGTGGTCCAACAGTGGGAACGGTATAGGTTGATTATGCTGCCTGCTTCTAATCGAAGACTATCACTATTAAAACCTTAAGCAGTCGAAACTATCAGTAAGTCTTTGGTTTTATTCATTCTCTTCTTGGGCGCCCTTACGTCTTCAAGAACACCTTGACAGCGAGGCCCATTAATTACATCAAGCATACCTGCATGCGAGGGCGAACTTCAGCACGTGATACTAAAGCCCAAGTAAGATGAAAGTGAACAGCCCCAGCATACTAACTGGTCTTGCAGTTTGTTACCAATTACTAGTGCAGCCTTCGATGAATACGCGATCAAGTACGGTAGTGCAATCTAGATTAGTCAGGAAATCGGTATATTTGACTTGTATTGCTTATCTTTCTGCCCTTCTGTGTGGGACGCCCCATAGCTAGATGGATAGACGACCTCAAAAAGGTGGCTGGAACAGAATGGATGCAGAAGGCAGAGGACAGGGTGTTGTAGCGCAGCATGGGAGAAGCCTATGTCTAGCAGTGGATGGCGATAGGCTGAGTTGACATTTGTAAGCCGTTATCTAAGTATGAATCCCTTTCTACTCATATCATCTTTATATATTCTATGCGTCAATCTTCCTGTATCTTCCACATCCTTATAGCATCCACATTCGTAATAGCCACTTTTCTCACGACGTGTGCGTCATTCCACAAACCAATTTCCATATAACTTCTTGGTAACAGGAGCCATTCTCAGAGTTCCGTAAAATGGTGAAGGACCTGTCCGATTTTGACCAGTGAATATGTTAAACTCAGGACTGCAAACACGCAGTCACGCTAGCTAGCAATACACGTTATTGTCTTGTTGGAAGTCGTTACCAGTAATGTAGTACCAACATGACATGATTGAATATACAAAACATACGGTACTACAATACAGATCAGCCAGGAAATGGGTCTAGACTGCGACATATACTATAGGTATGTGTAGGAAGAGGACTTTCTTTTGATTGTATATTGGTGACGTAGGGTTTCTGGATAGACCTTTTCTTCCGCTATGGTTATTATACAAGGCAACTAAGAAATTGCATCAAGAGGATGGGTCTGCACTATGTCTGTTTCCACTTATTCTTTTATAATCACCATGTTTTCTCCTATAACCTGGGCTGCTCCAACAAACGGTCAACACAGCAATCCAATTGCTAAGAGACACTTCACGTGACCAGAGGGCTGGCTCGTTCTTTGGCCAAAGAATTAGCATTGCCATTCAACGTGGCAATGCTGCCAGTCTTCTGGGCACGTTTCCGGATGACAACGATGCGAACGAGTACCTCGACGCCTCCTTTTGTTTTTGCATTTATTTATATAGTTAGTTACTAATACTAGTCTTTTAATTTATTACCTAGTGTAAATACCTAGTTAGTTGTGTTTTATATTCAGTACCTAGTTAGACTGGAAGCCATTCTTTACATTTCAGGCAGCCAGGCAATCAGTCTGGCTAGGCTAGCCTCGACATTGATGTGTGAGGTGTGGCGCGACTTTCTTCCGCTCGCCTGAAGGTTGTGTGCCTCACGTATTCACGTGCGAGTTACTGAATAGACAAGAATTCACCTATTATATGTTATTAATAATTTATTACCCCTGTTTTATTGCTCTCAAGATCAGATTTAGGTTTTTTTTTACACTTTGTTACAGTCTGTTGCCGAAGAGTTCTTCTGCGAGTGTTTTGTATTTGATTTTTTTAAATACAAATATCATTTCATCATCTATCTATAGCGAAATACTTTATTTATTTAAATATTTACATAATATAAGCTAACATTTAAAATAAAAAAAGCAAAAGAATCATAGGGCATCAAAAAATTCGTCAGCATAGCTGTCAACAGGAACAGTGCCCAAAAGGCTGGCAGCATGCAGATATCTATATAAAATTTATAACTCAAGAACGGCTGAACCGACATTTTATGATCTTTGATTTGTTGGATTTGTCTCCGCCCGGAATAGCAGAATAACTATTAAAACATGGGAAAAATTCACGAAAAAAAATAATATGAAGATAATTCATATTCTTAGGCGGTACGAAGTCCGCTGGGTCGCAGCTAGTTAATTCATAACGATCGGTTTAGAGCCTAAAGCTACGGTTTGCTAGAAGACCGGTGGCTGCCATTTGCGTCCAGAGCATTTTTTGACGGTGAAAATGACAGACGGATAAGAATGAAATGATGGTGATGACGACGAAACGTTCTTCTAGGTAGCTTTAGGTGTGAAAAGGTAATAGACAGGAAGTATTACTTTCGCGTTTATAATACGTATCAGAGTATGGATTAGTCTTTTTTTCTTCTTTTCAGGTAGCATTTACAGATTCGACTTGAAGCAGATCATTAACTTTGGGACGATTCGAAACCTTTGTTTTCTTCAACCAGATTTTGTCAATTTATTTCCTTTGCATTTTTTTCTAATTGCAACGTTTAAAGGTTTTGGTAATGCGGTATGACTCTCTCGGAGCTTTATTCCTGATCTATTTTGAATTTTGCACGACGTACTCCTGTACATCTGTGTTTCAAATAGATCTAGGTCATTAGGTCTAGTGGTTTCCTAGATGACGTATTAAACCTATACATTCTCTCAACACAACGTTTGTACTCTTCAGGTAAACTAACTCGTGAATTAATCATGTTTTTGTTCAACATGTTACATCAGGTGAGCCAAGTCCCAAGCCTCAGCTCTGATGTTTTTGTACAGTTTGACCCGCTTCCCTCACATCTATAACGTTAGAACCTATGTATTTGTATACCTATAACATTAACATCGCAAGTATAATAGACTAGCTTCTGCCCGCGACTTCATCTGCGTGGAAGTTAACTGTTGCATTAAACATATCCTATGACACTCGGCAATTGTGTAGCTACCTATCAGTGAGAGAATATTATATTATTATATATTTGAAATTCGATGTATGTTTCGGAGATTAAAAGTGAGGGCTAGATTACCAGGTGAAGAGGGAGAATCAAGAAATGAAAACAAGGTGGTTATCGTAACTTCCTAGTGTTTTAGCTGGGAAGAAGTGGCACAAAAAACAAATTGAAGGAAACAAAGATTCTATACAGGAGTAATTAATTAGCATTACGAAACACAAAACATTAAATTAAATTATTTGCCTTATTTCAGTCAGCACACGCCAATATACCAACAAAAACATTGATAACTATACTCAAGCAGAACTCCTACTAGTAGCTTATACATCAGAATAACACACAGGATACTTTTTATCCTGATATTCTCACGGGATCAACATTTACGCGGGAGAAACCGCGGGACGCAGCTAGTAAATAATAATATACAGAGTGAAGCCCAACTTCATACAAACACTAACCTCAAGAGGTCTATGACACCCTGCTTCCGTAGTATCTTCCAACACACTTCACTTTACTGCCTGAAACATTTGCACATGTCTTCGTATTTTTGGTTCTAGGACATGTCGGTTTCTTCACGATGTTTTCCTTCACCGTGATGAAATAAATTACACAAAGTAAAGCGCCTGCCTGGGTTCGTACCTACGACCTCAGCTCGCAAGTCGGGGCTGTTACCAATGGGCAACCACTGCTCCTAATAAATAAAGAAAATGATAAATCAATAATGATTATGGACAGGAAAATCATTCTGTTTCATTTCTCAAAGGCTGTCTCCGAAATTGTGTCACCAACCCAGTTTTCCAGCTTTGTGTTAACCAGTCCTGTAAGTTGCAACACAATACTATAGATACCGTTTGTAAAAGGTGGACACTAAGCACTATGATGCACTATTATAATCCGGAGACTGTACCTCAGTAATATCATAGTGTCAAAGTATATTTGCAAGAAACTCAGTGTTAGCTAAATACAATATCCAAGGTTGTGGATCAAAATCAGCATCTCATATACCTTATACCAACATAGAAGGTCAATGGTACTATAGACTATAGCTATTTACTTTTTATTGTTAAAACACTAAAAATAGGTACCGTGGTTTTTATTTGTTATAAAAATAAATCGGTTTTATGTAAGCAGATGCAGCAGCTGCGCGAAAACATTTTTTACTATTTTAAATCTGTGTTTTTATATTTTTCTAAAACGATACCGTAAAATAATTATGAGTATTGGTTTGGGTGGTGCAGCTTTGATATTAATTCCCATCACCCCTAAAGTTGAAATATATAAAAATTGAGTGAAAGGTTTCGCCCCGTAGCTAGCTGATATAAAAGACAAGTGCGCCCGCACCGCGCCTCCGACTTGCCGACATGACACCGTTCACGCGATTGGTATGTTACTCGCTTATTTAAAACCTTTTTTGAAAAAAGAAAAAAATTTAACCTTTTTGTAATAATTACCATTTTTGACAGTTCAAAAAGCTGGCTGGTCACAAAAAAAATTGTTTATATTAAGAAAAAATAAACTGTCAGTGATAACGTGTTGTTTTCCGTTGCTATGGAAACTAAATTGTTCTAGTTATTATAATAAATTAAAGCTATTATCTCTTTGTTTGTTAAGCAATGTGGTTTACTTACAAAATAACATCATTATTTATATAATATTCTCACAAACAATGCCGTAATAATTAGGTACGCCATTGTTATTCTTAGCTATATTTACTTTTTCTTTAATAATTGTTTTTATTTCAGTAAGTGTTTATGATTTAACTTGTTATTAAGTGAAAGTTAATAATGGAAAAGTGGCGTAAAGTGGTGGTTCCTTTGTTAAGCAGTTGTTAACAATTAAGTGATGTGTTTGATAAGAGTCGCGTGTGTTTGAAAATGTATTTAGTGAAATTATGATGAACATTAGATGATAAAGGTTGATGAAACTTTAGATATGAAAACTACAACATAATTATTATTATTATTATTGGCAAATGCTAACTTGTTTTTTGTAAAACTCGTATCAGAAGTTCTTTAAATAATAGGTACCTAATTCGTTATGTTATCACATGAAAAATATTCTTACTTTTTGTTAATTTGGTGTACAAGAGAGTGTAGTGTTAAAGGCGGTTGTCCTAGAGTTTTGAGCTAGTTTCTGATAGGAGTTGGTACATTTTAAGTTGTTTCAAACTTAGCCAGTTAATTGCGAAATGCGATAAGAGATAACGATAGTATAACACTTGCTGCAAATTTTTTACAAGGTTTCGTTTAAAAACAAATGATGATTATGTGAATGAGGCGACCAATATTTCAAACTATTAGTTATTATACAAGGTGGAGCCGACAATACAAAAAATAAACTGCGTATAATTATCTAATGATGTTCCCAGTCTGCATACGAAAATTCAATCATATATATCCAATAGTTTAGTCACTATAGCTAGTCAAAGATTAGCAAACGCCTAAGACGACCCACTGACCAAAACCTATAGTCGGCCACCACTATTTCATTTGTTTGAAAAAATCACATTTCTTATGTCGGTGTTAGGATTAATTTGTTAGTTCCAAAACAATCCAATGCTATTGCCAGTGCTTTCATTTATTATCGTATTGTTGCCTCCACAATGTATACAAAACATTCAAATAGGTAGGACTAGTGCAACTATTTCATCACCTAAATCCAATTGTGAATACTAGCAGCATAGTGTCAGCATCATTATTAAAGGTTTAAAAATGATAATTTCATTACTCATTGCCAAAATACCACGTCACATTCCATAGACCTCGAGTTATAATCAATGCAGTGCCAATGGTCAGTTTACTGGTGGCAATAAGCTGTAAATCAATCTCTGATATACCATACTACCGGGGACTTGCGCCCGTGCTGTGTCACAGTGTAGGCAGATGTGCAGTAGAGCAACCGCGTCAATAAGCTGTGTAAAGAGATTTTTATTTGAAAAAAACCTACCTTTACACTTTTCACGTTAATGTAAACCAAGCAAAATACAAGTAGGTCCATTTCTATAGTTTACATTTAGATACACCGGAATTTATAACTACCATAAAAAATAAGCATACTTTGAGCTCAGGGCCACTCGTTCAAATACTCCACCTTAGGCTTTTTATTAACAATTTGTCTTTGAATGCCCAAAAACTATCATCTCCTAATAGTACTAAAAATACAGCTGACATTCGCCTCACCCGGGATCTAAATGTGAAGAGAGTGTGTAATTAACTAATTACTAATAAATTATGTGAGTCAAGTAAGCATGAACAATGATAAATATTTGTGCATTTATTTTGATTACATCTACTTAAAGTTTTCATTACTCAACGTAACTTTTGTGTCATTAATATAAAGTAAACCACTTATAATCTTAAATCATGACAGTTATTAAGTATATGCTTTATCTTCACTTAATCTGCAGCTATAAACATAAAACAAAATGAATCTGAAACAACTTTTAGTACGACCTTGACAGTAAAGCAAAATGTATTAACTTGTCTCGACACATGCATTATATTTCCGCATACTTTCTTTGCAATAAATCCAATTGAACGTAACCGAATCTCAATCTTACGCCTTTGCATTAAGATTTAAAACCGCACGACACTTAAATGCACTATATTAAATCGGAAACGACTGCAAACTAGTCCCGACTTTCAAGCCAAATGATTATAAACCATATAATAATCAAATAAAGTTTAAAATTGATTGTCAATCTTTGCCAATCCAAGGGCGTGGCAGACTTGTTACACTGGATATGCTGCTCTGTGTCCAGTGAACGGACCGTGGCCTCTAACGACTACTTTCCTAGCCCCTTTGTGCCGTATTATAATTATTTATAATATTACACTGGTCCACCTTTAGGTATACTAGGAAATAAAAAATCTTTATTGAAATCGGATCCAGTTATGCCGCGTTCATTTGATATGGCCAGGACATAAAATGTCACGATACTTCATTATTCAGGAGTCGTGCATGTCGTTCTAAAGTTACGACTAAAATGTTCAGGATTTTTTGTGAATGAACCGACGGAATGGCGTGAAAAGATTAATCAACCGTGAAAATGGACCTGAAATTATGCATTTTGACTTAAATTAAATAAGGATTTAAGATTATGCTGCTAAACTTTTATTTAATTATTTAGTACAAAGATAGATACGTATTACTGTATAGTGTACACCCTAGAAGTATGTTGTAGATACAGATTGAGAACAAAAATAATGTACCCAGGATTTTGTATAATTATCTTGATTTAAAAGAGTGTCCTTATGTTTCTGGCTCGTTCATCTCCATGGAGATCTACGTTCTGGCATGGGCAACTAGCTTCAACTTTCTGACAACTGACCGATTCTTTGAAAGTTCAAGAGTACCTGTAAATGCTTTAATTGAAATAAATGCCTGAGTTTGAGTTTGATGTACTTTAAAAAAATTATAAAAGTTTATTTGTTAACCAGTATTAATAATAAATCGTATTATTATTTTCTATTCTAAAAAGAATTTGTAACAGTTAACCACTTGATAAACATAGCTATGCTAAAAGTTATTTTCATTTGTAACAAACGTCAATTTGTAGCAACAACAACAAATTGATTTTGCGCAATAAACATGCACATAGCGCTCTTATTTTTATCACGAACCGTTTATTGGCGTTTTATTTTTATGGTGAAAAGTACTACGCACAACATTGTTGAGTATAATATTACATAATAGTAATTTGGTTGCATGGTAGGTTGCCATTGGCAAAACAAAGCGAATAAAATCAGTGTCAAGATTGAATACTTTTAAGGTGAACTGTTGGTATATTGGCGTGTGCTAACTGACATAATGGCAAATAATTTAATGTTTTGTTCTTCATAATGTAAGGGGCTCGTGGCTAAGTAATAACAGTAGCACGGGTCGAATCAGGTTAAGCTACGCTTGCCGCGGTCGGTCCATGGATGGGTGACCATACTGACCATCTTTACATACCGAGACCCCTCTGAGCCTCGGAAAGCACGTTAAGACGTAGGTCCCGGCTGTCATTTTTGAATCTATGACAATCGTTATGGGTCGTCAGAAGCCCTAAAGTCTGACAACCAGTCTTACCAAGGTGTATCGTATTACCCAGTAACTGGATTGCGGAGTCGCTGCATGTAAAATACTGGTGTTCACTTGCATCCGGTTTATAGACTGGAAGGCGATCCCAACATATGTAGTTGGAAAAGGCTAGGCAGATGGTGCTTTAAACCAAGTCCAATTCAAACTAAAGCCCCATATACACGATGTAAGTATCTTGCCTCTGGTATACAATAAAATTAAAACAGCAAATGACTTGCATCTTCTAAACACTATTTAGACTGCAAAACAGATATAGTTGCTTGACTATAGTAGAACGGTTTTAATGGAAACTTTTTGGAAATTGTTCTACCGGAATGGCGTCGCGCCATTGTCGCGCTTGTCTGCGGGAGCCGTTATGGTATTCCACAGCCAATTAAATCGCATCGTTTAAATCAGGCTTTAGTATGGCCTACTACAAAAAACTGAAAGGAGAAACATCTGCTCTACCAACCGCAAGACTAACGACACATAACATGACGACTGATTCTTTCCTTGAAGGGTTGGGTAGAGGTATATCTACCTAAGTACACCCACATTTCGCCAGTTATGTTTTACGTCACATGTAATAGGGGGCGACTGCTATCAACCGGGCACAAATACAGGGTCCAGACAAATTCCAGATAGAAAAACCCAGTAACACTTGTCCCGACCAGGGAAACAAACCCAAGACCTCATGCTCTGCAGTACCGCTTATGAGCACTAGATCAACAAAACAGTTTCACGTATTGATCACTTTAATATATCAAAGACACACAGCTGCATTGTGCAACTACATGAAGCAACATCTGTAAGGTACAAATAACTACTGTTGCTACAGGTGGACCTATGTCTAGATCAGTAGGTACGTTGTGACAGACTGTTATATTTGACACGTTAAGCCATCTATGCGTGAACTTTCGTCATTGTCGTATGGTACAAGGTTTAAAAATGAGGCGTGTTACTAACACGAGTGGTCAGTAAGTCGGTGTTATTAGGTAAGGCTATTGATAAGAGGTCTATAAGTTTCAGGCTAATCAAAGCCAATAAATCGGTCTCATCTATAGATGGGTTTAAGACGTAATATTTTAAAGGAATATCGCAGGTTAAAGCCTGTTATGTTGAAACTGAACATATTACCTACACGGCAAAATCAGCCCGGCTCTGTGATTTTCTTTTGATTTCTTATAAAAACAAGAATTCAATTCATAAATCTACTTACACCAATTAATTAGAAGTACTTATCAATTGATCAAAAGACCGTAGCAGGTGGCCTTCTGTAGTTTCTGCCCTATCTGTATGGGAAAAAGGCGTGCGTTTATGTAATTGCATTCGCAACTTATTTGCCAAAAAAGTAAACAAATATGAATGAATGGAAAAATAACTTTAATCCCTACGCAAAAAATTTCAGTTTACGCTACAACTTCAAACAATTTTATAACTTTTTCAATAGTGCTAGTCACTCTGAAATCAACTTAATTACCTTTGAGATAAAGTTGATATTTGTTTAACTTGAAAGAATATTAATTGCCACCTTATGTGTCCTCATCAATAACGCCGACCTCGTGTAGTTTTAAAAATATGATTGACTTGTAAAAGTTTTTTATAAAAACCTAATTAAAGAAATAAAATCATTTATCAATACTGTTTTATTGAATATTTTTACCACAGTCGTAAAATGTTCCCCTAATCGCGTCCGCCTATAAATTCCGCCACAATCCTCAATTACCCCAACATGACACATTACACTTTAATATAACAAACGCGGGTGTCAAGGCTGTTTGTTTCTTAACAAAGTAATTGTAACGAACTAGACATTTTAATTAATATCGTTTCAATTGTGGTTGGTGTTTCGTTAGACAATAACTCATGTTTTGGCAGTAAAAGAAATTGGATTGAAAATGTTGTTGTTCCATTTCGATATTATCTAAGCACTTTTTTATGATATGCTTGCTCTACTTTCTGCTCAATCCTACTTATAAATTAAATTAATTTATTTGAGACAACAATGATCCATATTTTGTTAGTGAGTTAGATACAAACTTAAAAGCTATGTTATTGTGTTACAACTAAAAATACTAAGCTACCATAAAAAACAATATTTATATAAATTCACCGGATGAAACGAGTCACTCCTGCCTAACCAGCACCTGCATGAAGTGATTCATTATCGGTGAATTCAATTTATCCACTAACATCTTCAGAATGCTATTAGGACTTGACCACGCTCTCTCCAAAAGTTTTCCGTTTTTTTAATTTTTATAATGAATAAAACTATTTTAAACGGCCTTTCCCCATAAGTTAGGGTTAAAGGGGACACCAAAAGAAAAGAAATTCTAAGGATGTCATAATACGTTTATTATCATTTTATTTATATATTGGAAGGTATGTTTTACTATTTAGTTGGAATATACTTGCCTACTTGTGGGTAAAAATTTTAATTTTTGCCATCTTTTGCGCCTAAACTTTATTTGGGTCGCGTTGAAAAGCCCAAAACGTATAGGATATTTTTTACGAAATTAAATAAGTACACATTTCCCTAAACAAAAACGTTAAACCTATCAGCAGCAACCACAAATTCTTTCAGTTATGTTGCTACTTTTGTTCCTAATTTGATTTGTGGTCGAGGCACTCATCAAATAGAATCGAGAGCCGATTCCTGGTCACCGTAGGCGCGGGCTTGTGGACGGCGAGCTACCCACTGCTCGCCGTCCAGTAAGGACCAGGCCAAGGTCGACGGCGCGTTGTGTTCCATGCGCGCCTCAAAGAGATGTCAGCACTAACTGACGGGGTCCGTTAGGGCCGATGCCTGCCAGGGTCGCGGGTTGTTCGAAAGAGTTACCGTGGCCCCTGGCACAGGTAACTGAAGGAATACGTGTGGGTTTTAGTCGGTAAAAGAGCGGGAGAAGTTATTTGCTAATTTCCCACCCAAAAAAATTATATAAAAAAGGCACTCATGAAATAATCAAAGTTTCTAAAGAATGATCGTCTTTACTCCATCAACACCTTCATATTCTCTTATTAAACTAGATTTTCCCTTTTTCCTGTGCAGGCGGTGCTGGCTCTAGTGGCGTGTGCGCACGCGCAGTACTCAGACGAGCGCGCGCCGCGGTACATCGCCTCTGAGTCCAAGGTGGCCGCCACCACCCCAGTGTCGATCCTCAAGCAGATAAACAGGTAATGTCAAACATACAGACGTCAGGTGAATTCTCTGATACATCATTAGATACTCTTAGAACAGACTACGGGTTCGAACCCAAGCAGGTACAAAAAAAACCGAATACATGTAACATCTACCAACCCGCACTGGGCCTGCGTGGTGGATTATGGCCCACTCCCTCCCAAAGAGAGGAGGCCTGTGTCCCAGCAGTGGGAACGTTACATACTGATTTATGTCTGTACATTTGTTGGGTAAGAGCTACTGCAGATATCGTGAATGATGTAAAATGTTGGACGAAATTGCCAATGTTGAGGTCCTGAAGACAGAGGTGAGTCAATAAGACTCCACGGAATCCACGGCTAGTGGGGGTACTTACACCTCTGATGATGATGATTTATTTGACGTAGGATTGCGTCATCATACTTATCAATTCTTTAATTTCATTCAAGATCTGAGGTTATTTGTTCCGAAAAAAAAGGGCTAGTAAGGTACTTATCTCAAAAGAAACAAATGGTTAAGAAAACTATTCGTTTTAAGGGTTTAGGAACTGATAATAGAGCAGTCCCACTGGTAACTGCCCCGACTCACGAGTTGTAAGTCGTGGGTTCAAACCCTGGCAGGAGCTGACTTTGTTTCTGTAATTTATTTGCAACTGCTCTCAAAACGGTGAAAGAAAACATCGTAAGGAAACCAGCATGTCATAGAATCAAAAATTCGAACTCATGTGACATCCGCGAACCCGCACTGGGCCCGCGTGGTGGGTTACGGACCACTCCCTCTCACAGAGAGGAGGCTTGTGTCCCAGCAATGGGAACTTTATAAACTGATTAGTATAACCGACAATATCTAAAGATATGGTTTTTGTTTCAAGGCTTCAAATGGAACTGGATTACAATATTACAACACCTGCTTACCCGAAGCGAACATCGTTTTTAGACCATCTCAAAAAAATAATGCATCTTATAAAAGACGAAACCATAGACCCACCGTGGTATTTGTTGTTGTTTATTTTATACTAAAGGTTGCTTGCACTACCATCCACTAAATTCATTTAGCGCTAAACGAAGTTAAAACATCGTTGTATTGCTATAAATCGTTTGAAGTTGACAGACACAGAATTATGTTCTAAGTAATATGTTTGGCGCTAAACGCATTTAGTGATTTGTAATGTAAGTGGGCCTCAGTATCTTTCTCTTAAATCTTTACTCTATACTTATGTTTCGCTCAAAAATGTTGAAGAAGCTTTAAAAGTATTTAACCTTTTAACCGCCCGACTTCATATCAATTGTCATGCCCCCAGCGCCCGAAAACAAAAACGAAAAATAAATACCTGATAGAATACAGCGTAATAAAAAAATATAAAAAAAACAGATTAATCGAGCTGTGGTATTTGGTCGTAAATATACGACCCTGGCTAAATGGATACGAAAATATTTGTCGGATTAATCCGGCGTAAGGTTAAGAATCGCGAAAAAAAAAAAGATTTTGCATGTTGCTCAGTGTGTATACTAAAATGTACAGTACAACATGATATTAGTTAGAGACGTTTGTGAGTGCGAAAGTTAGATTCACATCATCATTTGCCAACTCTTAGTAATCGTATCTAGATCGACCTATTATTAAAATAAAACTAGCGTTGCAGCACAAACTGAAAAAGATCGTTTTTGGTCGCACTTACTGTGCAAGAGCAGAATCATTTATTTTCTTTTTTCCTTTCGTTGTGTGACAGTGTGTTCTTGTAGTTATAATGTCTATGATCTATGAACAAGACCCATTTCAAGAAGGAAATGTGGAATGAACAATATTTTCCCTTCAGCAGGGATTCAACACAGTTGAACTTTACGACAGTCAAGAGGACCTAAAAATGACTTTCTATCAGCAATAACGTTGATGGAAGTCAAAAATGTATTGGATTGACGTATCCTACCGAAAACCTTATGTCTATCGTGTTGAAAGTCGTTGTAGAGAAACGAATCGCTTTGAAAGCGATTATTACTTGTATAGGCCTTAAAATGAGGCTAAAACACTATAAAGAAAAGTTTTCAAATCCAAATTCATTTATTTCGTGAACACAGGGTACATACAGAAGGTGTTATAATACATATAAGATCAGGCTGAGCCCCGCCAAAAGACATACAAAATATCAAAGGTTCCTTAATACAACAATAATCAAAATTAACAAAATTAGATTGGATTTAGTTAACAGGTATTATAATTATGATTTGTCATTTAAATATTCGTCAACAGAATAAAACACGTTGTTATTATGGATGAATAATTCTGAAATAAAATGATTATTATTATTAACAATTTGAACAGCTTTTTTTAAAATTCTTTAATGTTAATACTTGAGATAACTTGTCCTGGGTAACTTATTATATAGTTTTTGAGCCATTGCATAAAAGCTGTTGCTATGAAAATGTGCTTTTGCTGCTAAAACCTGCAACTTTTTTGAGCGCCGTTTACTTTCTACAAATCTATATACATAAATTCATAAATTCATGTGGTTTAAAATTATATTTGTGCCACTTTTATATTTAATCTAAATCTATTTATCTAAACTAATATAAAAGAGAGAAAAGATTTGATTTATTGTGTTTGTTTGTTAAGCTTTCACGCAAAAACGACTGAACGGATTTTGATGAAATTTGGCACATAACCTGGATTAGGACATAGGATACTTCTTATCCCGATATTCCCACGGGATCGAGACATATGCTATTAAAACCGCGGGGCGCAGCTAGTGTTATGATTTAATATAGTAGTCTAGTAGATACATTTCCTCCGAGCCTAGTCTACCGCCTACAACCTTGACTATTTGTTAATAAACCTAGGCACAGTGAATTGGGCAAGGCGTAGTTCTAAAATACCTAAACGTAGAGACTGGTTTCAAGTCTAACTTGTTATTTATTACAGAGAAGTAAGTGCAGTCATAATACTATTTGATTGCAGTTTATCGTTGTTAGTGTTACATATTGTTCCTTTATTTGTTGCTAAAATACATTGTGGCGAAGGAATCTATTTATTTGCTACATAGTTATAGTTGTGGAAGTAAAAAAATATTTCTTTTGCCATACAAAATTACCTCAAGTACTTAACCAAAAAAATACAGGACGGAAGAATTACGTTTCCCGAATAGTTGTAGATTTGACAGTGAAAGTTCTAAATATTAGGACAAGAATTGAAGAACGAATATTTTAGGGAGATTGGCAAACGAGTTTTACAAAACCTGTGATTAGGGCTTTTTAGTATATTTTATTTTAAAACTATACAGTCGATTGCACATTGCTGACCTAACACAGTAGGTAGTTAAACAAGAATACGAGGTCAGTTTATACAGGTTTAGATACCACTGACGTGTAGCTTGCTGAACCAATGAAACAAACCAAACAAAATCTAACGCTGTACGTCATACATTACAGGCACAACGAGGATGGATCCTACACGTACGGATACGAGGCCGCCGATGGATCATTCAAGATCGAGACCAAGTCCCCCGCCGGAGAGGTCAAGGGCAAATACGGATACAAAGATGATACTGGCAAGGTAAGGATTGAAATGGCTACAATATTCATAAATTGAAAGCGAAAATGGATTGCAAGAATTTATTTGCTTATAATATAGACATAAAAGATAAGATGGATTTTTATGAACATTCAAGTGAGACGTTATTGCAATATTATGCTGAACCTACCTCTACCTCCATATGAGCCTCACAGAGAACGGCTAACCAGGATTTTTTGATCGCAGATTTTGATCGATCACCGAAATGTGGATGACCACTAAGTAGTTTTTCACTTTGATATCATCCATTAATAGCTGAGGTATGAACCAGTTCATTGCTGATTGGTATTGTATCACAACTTTCCATGTCTTTGATGTCATTGTTAACTTCAACGAGCTGGTACTCGTGTGTTCCACAAGCGGTACAAATTTGTACCAGCTCGTCCCTGAAAGGAGCAAGACGAGAGTAGGACATTCGTCATCTAATACTTAGGGTAAATGCATATTTTATGTTGTTCTTAGGCTTAAAACGTTTTTGCGAGAATGTTAACAATGAACTGATCTCAATTCCAGGTCCGAGTGATAGAATACGGAGCAAACAAGTTCGGTTTCCAGCCATCAGGCGAGGGCATCACTGTGGCGCCACCCACGCTGGTGGACGAGACCCGGGAGGAGAGGCAGAGGCAAGACAAGCAGCAGCCGCAGGTAACAGATGTTGCCATTGTTTTGTTATAAATGCGATCCTATAGGCATAGACTATTCTGGAATCTCTTACTACAGAATAGTGAAGAATTCCTTACAAAGTGAAGATAGCTTCTAAGATTCCATTTTACGAAGAGTTTGTTATGCTTAACAAACTATGCTAGGTACTGCTAATGTTTGTTTATGTTCTTGTAGGTATGCTTATCGTTAGGGCTGCTCTACTTCATTAAGGGAAAATAGTCGATATCGATAAAATGGATTTTAAAATTATGAAAAATACTCAATTAAACTCATAGAAATAATATTTAATCAACATCAATCAATTACAAAAAAAAATAATGAATTTGGTATATTATACTAAATTAATTATATATAAAAAAAAAATACCGACGAACTGACAACATCCTCCTTTTTTTGAAGTCGGTTAAAAGTAGATAGGTATTTTATTACAGTAAGTGAATTGAATAAATTTTTTATTAATTTTATTATTTTCGATATCAACTTTCAGCGATTAAAGGTAACAGCACTATTGTTTACGATAAACATACAAAGGGAAAGAAAGGGATAGAAGCATTAGAATTGTCTTATACAAGAACGAGACATTTCCAAAAGACGCAACGCGCGACTCAAAAGTTTGCTCGTTTACCCAGCCACCATTTTAAATAGACCCCTGCGGTGGCTCATAATCTGATTAAATCAAAAATAATTTTTCGTATTTTTTACATACCGATGAAAAGTTATGCCATCCATTTTGTAACTATATGTCTTATAATGTTTCCCACACCACTTCACCGCGCATGAGGGCATTTTGATGCGTTATAATTGCATAAAAAAAATTTTTTTTTTTTTTACACTTGGACACAACTATAATGGTCAATAGTACCGTAGCCTATAGGTACATAGGCGACAAAATACTAATAGTTTTCAAGCGTCGGGGCACTGTATGCGCAGTCACTGGTAATTTAGTCTTTGGTGTAAACAAATGATTTGATTTGATCAGACATCACGGTCATTTTGATGGAATGGGTTTGGTCTCGAGATTTCTGCGAAATGTTTCTTTCGGCGAAATTAGGTTTAGATATCACTGACATCCATTACGAATTCACGATATTATATACTTCAACAAAACAAAAACGGATGTTTTGTTTCTCTCGTAAAAACATCATGATAACTCATACCACGATAAAAGTATCTTGTTGACTGGCGCAGTCAGTCGTATATTTAAGTATTGTAACTCGTAGATACTATAACACAGCTAAAAGCTAACATTTTCTAACTCTAATCAATCACCCCCACAGTCACGCCGCAATCAATACCAGCCCGCGCCTGCGCAAGCCCTAGACTACGACTACAACGACGAGCCCGCACCGGCCCCGCCACCCCGCCCGGCGCCGCGGCCCCAGCAGCAGCACCAGCAGTACAGGCCCCAGCCGGCCCCGCAGCAACAGCAACAGGTTGGGCTACACGACGACTGATACATGCCGCCTGACGGGACAGGTCAACTCCAAGCTGCGATGGCTCTTTCTTCAAAAGACCCTTCCAGACCTGGCCCTGCATTGTTAGACTCACATAAACAACTACTCTTTCTTCAAAAGACCCCTCCAGACCTGGCCCTGCATTGTTAGACTCACATAAACAACTACTCTTTCTTCAAAAGACCCCTCCAGACCTGGCCCTGCATTGTTAGACTCACATAAACAACTACTCTTTCTTCAAAAGACCCTTCCAGACCTGGCCCTGCATTGTTAGACTCACATAAACAACTACTCTTTCTTCAAAAGACCCCTCCAGACCTGGCCCTGCATTGTTAGACTCACATAAACAACTACTTCAAAAGACCCCTCCAGACCTGGCCCTGCATTGTTAGACTCACATAAACAACTACTTCAAAAGACCCCTCCAGACCTGGCCCTGCATTGTTAGACTCACATAAACAACTACTTCAAAAGACCCCTCCAGACCTGGCCCTGCATTGTTAGACTCACATAAACAACTACTTCAAAAGACCCCTCCAGACCTGGCCCTGCATTGTTAGACTCACATAAACAACTACTTCAAAAGACCCTTCCAGACCTGGCCCTGCATTGTTAGACTCACATAAACAACTACTTCAAAAGACCCCTCCAGACCTGGCCCTGCATTGTTAGACTCACATAAACAACTACTTCAAAAGACCCCTCCAGACCTGGCCCTGCATTGTTAGACTCACATAAACAACTACTTCAAAAGACCCCTCCAGACCTGGCCCTGCATTGTTAGACTCACATAAACAACTACTTCAAAAGACCCCTCCAGACCTGGCCCTGCATTGTTAGACTCACATAAACAACTACTTCAAAAGACCCCTCCAGACCTGGCCCTGCATTGTTAGACTCACATAAACAACTACTTCAAAAGACCCCTCCAGACCTGGCCCTGCATTGTTAGACTCACATAAACAACTACTTCAAAAGACCCCTCCAGACCTGGCCCTGCATTGTTAGACTCACATAAACAACTACTTCAAAAGACCCCTCCAGACCTGGCCCTGCATTGTTAGACTCACATAAACAACTACTTCAAAAGACCCTTCCAGACCTGGCCCTGCATTGTTAGACTCACATAAACAACTACTTTTTCGCGCCTGTATTCCCCAAAGTGTTGGGCAGATGAGTACCTATAGCGCATCCACTTTGTTCTAGTTATGTTTAAGTCCCATGGGACAGGGGGCGAGCCTACTGATCCATCAACCTGCACCCTAATTGCGTAACACACTATCAATCGGAATCTGAATCATTTTGAAGCAAATTGCTAATCCATTGCTTCACAAGTTAGAAAAAATTTGTCAGCTCAACACGTAAATAACGCAATTAATGTTGTTGAACTGTCAAAATGAAACCGATTCCGATTGATAATGTGTTACGCAATTGCCCTGCGGGCAAAAATCCAGACTCACATGGAATCTTAATAACCTGTTACCATGGATTCAGTATATGATTCTGATTTTTTTATTTTTTGTTTATCGATGATTTTTCTACGCTAGGGTTGTAATCATGTGCTGAATTCATGATTATTGTTTGCGCGTCGATGTTCCAGCCACTCTGTACAATGTTTAAACTTTAAAATAGACCACGACCTCTGAGTTCTTTCTGCATTTCTTCTCAGGGATCAGTCAGTTAGGAAATGCCGGCGCCATATTGTTTTAAAATGTTGACCAAAAACTCTTAAAGATGTCATAAAAGGTCTACTTACAGAAATAAACATAATTAAATTTAATTTCAGTACCGTCCCCAGCCCGCCCCGCAGCAGCAGTACCGCGCGCCCCCGCAGCCGCCGCGGCAGTTCGGCGTGCCGGCGCCCACGCAGGCGCCGCAGTACCGGCCTGTGTCTCACGCTCAGCAGAGCCCTACTCCGCCGAAGGTAAAGTATTACAAGTCATCTTAGCTGCGCATTGTAGTTCTTAGTAACCATAGTAGGTAAAAGACCCACGTTTACAAAATCAAAAGTCATTTATTCAAACTCGGCTGAGAATCAGCACTTTTTGAACGTCAAAATTTCAAGACAGACTTCCAAAACGCCCGCCCTTCACCACTTCCTAGTGCTTTAGCTGGGGAGAAAAAGTGGCGCAACAAACTCCCAGCAGCACAGCTGTCTGAAAGATATTTGACTGTATAATTTTGGGATCACATGACAGTTTTCAGAATAATTATGTTTAAAAAAACTAAGAATATAATTTTGAAATTCAAATATAAAAAAGAAGGGAATTGTAAAGTAACTTATGGGAAGCTCACCATAACTTGAGAGCGGCAATTCTCGTAATTTTAAGAACGTTCACAGTCTTATCTCAGTCTCAATCTGTCAAAAATACATCTAACTTCACTCCATTTTTGACAAGTTTTTGACATTGATTGTTGCTGAGATGAGATTGCGACTAGATTTTGAACGTTTTTAATTACGGGCATTGACCTTCTGTTCAACCAGTCTTTCAGTAGCTAATTATAGGTATAAACCACAGCTGTAACAAATGTGAAAACATCAGTACCTATTGATAATTCCCACCTGAATTGACTCCATGAAAATTCATCTTGCTTTGCTTGCATGCCATCAGCCCCATTCTACAGGGATCGGTAGATATTCGTTCTTGACGTCCATCAACTATTGCAGTGATCAATAGATTTGCAGCAAAATTTTAGCACTTATCTTAAAACCTTTCTAAATATCAACAATTGGAGTGTATCATATTATCTAACAATCTCTTTACTCCTCCTCCAGCCCCAGTTCTTCGCCGGCGCCGCCCCAGTGCCTGCACAGGACAACTACTTCAACCCTGAGCCAGCTCCTCAACGAAGAACTTTCCAGCAGAACAAGCAGCAAGCCTACAGGCCTCCTGCCCAGTTCCCGGACTTCACTGACGCATCACCTGCCCGCAACCCCAACCCATTTGACTACGCCCCTCAACCTGCCCAGAAGAACCAGGGTTACTCCATGTTAGACGAACTCCTCAAAGAATATGCCTTGCCGAAGAACGGAGCTGCTCCTCTACACGATATCTCGTTTGGCTCCTACTAGGTTAAGAATAAATCTCACTCTCATTTTGTAAATATGTAGACTATTTTTTTATTAATTAAAAACAAACTTGTTTTGTTTTTTTTATCAATTGATTTTGGTAAAAGAAAATAATTGAATGTGTTATGTTGGTTTGTTGTACCTTGAAACTTAAGTGGGAAATCCCGCCTACTTGTTTAGTTAAATAATCATGAGTATGATTAACTATGAGGGTTTTAACAGTAGATTAAAGATATGATTCCGATCGCAGCAGTGCTGCCGCAGCACTACTGCTCCCCATATATTCTCTATAGGTTTATATGAGATTACATTCCGAGCACGGCAGCAATGCTGCGCGATATTTTGCGTCCCATTGCTGCTGTGCTCGAAATGTAATCTATATATATGTCACGGCTAATAGCCGCAGTTCGGCTACACCTTGTTTTAGCCGGGTACAACTAGGTGCAGCTGGCCACATGCGGTTCGTGTGTACTTCGGGTGACATCGGTTGCATGGTTGCGGTCGGTCGATAGGCGACGCAGGATGCAAGAGCGAGTGAAGGGCACCCCGAGGTTAGGTTTGGTTAGGTTACATTTAAACCCTTTACATAGAAATAGGAGCCCCGAGAAGCGGGGCTCCGTCGACGTTCCGGCTAAAACTAGGTGTAGCCGTACTTCGGCTATTAGCCGTAACATATATAAAATTCAAAGTTCTGACTGACTGATATATCAACGCACAGCCTAAACCGCTGGTCCTAGAGACATGAAATTTGGAGGGTGTGTTCTTTGTGAAGAGTAGGTATCCACTAAGAAAGGGTTTTTCGAAATTCCATCCCTAAGAGGGTGAATGGGGGGAGGGTGAATTTTCACGCGGACGAAGTCGCGGGCAGAAGCTAGTCTCATATAAACCTATAGAGAATATATGGGGACCAGTAGTGCTGCGGCAGCACTGTTGTGTGCTGCCGAGATTGGAGTCATATCTTAATACCCGTATTCAGGAACTTTACTATGAGGTCTCACAGTGCGCGCGGACGCACTGGTTTCCAAAAATCTATTCATAGACAATATTTGAGTGGCAATCGGCACTATGCGTCCCTTAAGTATAAGAATTTGAAACTAGGAACACCGTTCGTGATACGCACGGGGATGTTGAGGTTGTTCCAAAGATTGATTCTTGAAATCTCTTTTAAAATCTTTGGCTTGTTCGGTTGTTCAAGTTTTTATTGGCCGTATGCGGCAAGCCGGGTCTTGGTCGTGGCCGTCGTGGTCGCATCAGGGCACATCTGGCCTTAATGGTGATGATGTTCCAAGAACTTTACAAACTAACCAGACTATCGAAGAGATCAGTGACACGTGGTGGAGAAACTTCATGCGGCTGCCATGTGGTAGGCTTAGTACTGTCTACAGCTGGACACGAACTACTTCTTATGCTGTTTTTTACCCGGCACGTGGCTACGTATCTAAGTACTTATCACAAGTAAAATCTATACGGCCATATTACAAAACCAGATTTATCTTTACCCCAGGTTGGAACCATCGAGCCATTTTTGAATGTCGGACTTAATTTCCCGAGTTGACAATTTCGTATTTAGAACATTTTGTTAGGTTGTCGAAATAAGTTTCGAAATACAAAATCCTTGGTACGATAAACTCGTCAAACTGGAATACAGCACTACGTTTTAAAACAGTTAGGAATGGTGCATAGTGAATTAGTGATAGTCTTTCTACTAATAAACTGTTTTACAAGGAACTAAGGCAGCATAGTCAGCCTATTAGGTATGTTCCCACTGCTGAGACACAGGCCTCCTCTCGGTGAGAGGTAGTGAGCCGTAATCCGCCATGCGGGCCCAGTGCAACACGCACTAGACCCGCTTGGTGTGGTGGATGTCACATGTCTTCGAATTTTTGGTTCTAGGACATGCCGGTTTCCTCACGATGTTTTCCTTCACCGTTTTGAGAGCAGTGGTGATGAAATAATTTACACAAAGTATAGTGCCTGTCCGGGTTCGAACACACGAGCTACAACTCGTAAGTCTCGGCTGTTACCACAGGGCCACCACTGCTCACTAACTAACGACTCACGAACTATTTCAGACCATTACTAAAATATTATATATTTAAATTCTATGTTTGAGTTTGTTTTAGAGCACATACCAAACGTTTTTAGAAGATTGTAGGTCAGTCAGTCATCATCTTCACAATGAAATGATGATGATAAATCAGATGGTATGAAATCTACAATCATCATTTTAACAGTATCTGGCCAAAAACCTTACTTCTAAATCAGGACCTGGCACCGTTTAATTTTGTAGAAAAAAGCGACTTTGTAGTGTACCTGTCATCATAAGTAGTATGTTCCAAAATTATTTGATTAAAAGTTTAAAAAAACACTGCTCATGTTAAATTCTTACGCAACTACTCACAAAAGGGAGTAACACATCATCCATGTCACCACTTTTTCCAAAATGATGAAATTGTAAAAAAAAAAACTATGAAAATTGAGGTTATAAATCAATCAGAACTCATCATCATCTGCCTAGCCTTTTCCCAACTAAGTTACGGTCGTGGTATAAATTAATCGGAATTGTCAAATAACAAACTTCTTTAAGGTGATTTAAATCATAATGTCGGGGTTTAGTATTTATATAGTCAAAGCACACAGTTTGTAAATGGCACTACAAATTAGCATCCTCAGGTACGTTTTCTGATCCTTTTGTTTACATTTTCATCAGTTACTTTTGGAACAGACTACAGTATACCAATTATGTCAGTTGGCACTCATGCGCCAATCATTTAGGCCTTATGGACTAGTAATCTATATGTGTGTCGTCTTTTTTTACATCGTTCTCACATATTATTATAAATTCAACATTAATGATGTAACTAATATTTTTGTAAAAATATAATTTAAAAGAGTGTCCATGGAGTTTCTTGTCCGTTCTTCTCCATAGGTACAGACCTACGCTTTAGAATGGGCAAATAGCTTCATATTTTCTGACTGATCGACTTCTTGACAATTCAAAAGTGTCTGTAAATGGTTTAATTGAAATAAATGCTTTGAGTTTGACTTTGAAAAATTTATATAAAACTAAAAGTACTAACAATATGTAAGGAAATTCCATGTGAAATACTAAATTTAGTACTAGTACTAGTATTATTCAGCTTCAGACTTCCCATGGTCGTGGTTGGTTGTGATATACCCAGTCTACATTACTGAGTGAGCCAGAAGATATTTCGTAAAAAACTGGTAAAAAGTGATATTAATGACGAATTCTGTGAAATTTTCAAAAATACATAAAAATTTGGTTATCTCGAATCCCATGAATTTTCACCTAGGCTTTATGGAGTGCTTAACTGTTGCCAATGGGTCACACTATCACGTCCTGGAAAGAATACGTCAAATTACAAGTCACCCTGTATATTAGGATCATTATGAACCCTGTCGGGCACAGCAAAGTTGTAGGAGAGAGAAATTAAGCTCCAAAACTTACTTATAAGTCTACATACGAGTACCGTGGACCACGACCGAATCCTTAAAAGAAGTTAATTTATATCCTCCTAATTTGTATGAATTTTCTAAAAACATTAAAAAAGAGAAAAAAGAGAAAATTATGCAGCAGCTATAGTTTATCATATAAATATTGTGAACGTACTGTAGATCGATCAGCACACGAGTCCTGGAGTGAAAACTGTGTATCGGCAAGCGTAGTGTGGGATTCCCCTCAGTTAGATAGACCGACGACCATAAAATGGTGGTTGGGATAGAGTGGATGCTGAAGGCAGAGGACAGGGTGTTGTGGCGCTGCCTGGGAGAGGCCTATGTCCAGCAGTGGACTGCGATAGACTGAGTTGATTGATAGTGAGATCGATCAGCAGTATTTACCCAGAAGCCTTCGACCTTGAGCCACAAAGTACACACCTTCCCTATCGATTGAAAAACATAGACAATGACGAAACACCTTACATTATTGAATGCCGCTTTGTGTCATTTTTTAGTTCCCCGCATCTGGGACGTGGGACTTATTCCCACCATTCTGTACGCATGAGAGCCTCGTGTGTATGTACGTATGTGTGGCATATTTCTCAAGAACGTTGCGCAATTTACAAGAGTCGTTATGCATTACTTTAGAATGTTGTGTCTGGGATTAAGTAGCTTTTTGATTGTTTAGCGTTTTGTTTTTAATCGTTTATTACGTGTTTTATTTAATGGTTGTAGATGGTAAACGTTAAATGGTTTATTATTATACTCTCGAAGTTCTGCGCGACTAGACGACGCTTCCAATCCTTTTCACAATTAATTTAAGAAAATCGCCTGAAGAGCACGACCAAGAAAAAGAGTCTTTCATTTCAGACCCGTAGCGTCCATTTGGTAACCAAAGTATCCTCCCGTATAAGACATAGACACTGTCACCACTAATCTGAAGGACAATTTCCGTAATTAAAAACGTTCAAAATCTAGTCGCAATCTCATCTCAGCGACAATAAATGTAAAAAACAATTGTCAAAAATGTAGGAAAATTAGAGGGTATTTTTGACAGATTGAGACTGAGATCTGACTGGGAACGTTCTGGGAAATTATGAGAATTGCCCCTCTGGTGATTTGGGAAAATGTTTTTTTATCTACCAATAATTTTAAGTAGGTACATACCATGCTGAACACAATCGGAAACCTACATAAGTAGTTGACTATGTTTTTCATTGTATGTTTAAAGGCTAAAACTGGTGACCTTACACATAATTGCACTTAAAATGATCTACATTTTGGACAACATCTTGGTTAAAATTCCGGCAAACAATTGCTCATGCGAACTAGCCGGATACCTTTCAGATTTTACGTGAAGCAAGTGTAATCGGACATCCGCATTCTTTGTGAAATCTGATTACTACGGTTTGACGTTATCAATGTAATATACACTCAAACAAAGTAGACAGGGTTCATTAACTTGTACCCTGATAGTAATCTTCGAGTTATACGTTGCCAGTTTTCATGATTCAGAGCTGTTTTAGAAGCAACGTCGTTGGCAACCTTAACAGTGAGCTTTCAGAGCTTGTTTACTTTTAAACTTATAATTTACTTCCATTTATTGCATAAAGATTTCAGAAATCATTTTTTTTTTAGATTGGTCAAAAACTATGGTTGGAACAAAGTTTAGTTGCGAAAATGTGCTATTATGATTTACGGCGATTTTCACTAGGTAATGTCAAAAGCTGCCAGTGTCATCGTTTTTGTAGAATATTATTTTCTTGACACCTTTTGGACGTGGCTTAGATGTGCTGACTGAGTTCACTTTAATTGGTGAAATTCGTCCTCAGTCAGAGTTAGCCATATTCATCATTCTCCTGCTCATATCTAAATTTATTTGTGGTCAGCGCAACATGACTTTTTCTTCCATACCATTCTTACATACTTCTCTATAGGAAATAATAATGGTTCCGAAAAACAAATTAATCTCCAGCGATCTGTGGCCGACTAAAAAAATGGATCTTCTTATAACAAAACTTAACTTCCGAATAAAATACTGAACCTTCGACAAAATTACTAAGTTACCGACAACAGAGGTTTTGTCAAAATAATCATATGAAATATATACGCGTGGCTACAAAAACTACGAGTATAAATGCACTGCATACATTGTAGATTATAAATTTTATATTTGCCACACTATTTTATTAAAAAGATAAGTCTTATAGGATGCAAGAGTGAGCGAAGGGCATCCCGAGGTTCCAATATTTTGAGTAAGGAAAATTCTTATTTTTTTTTATCGGAGCTTTTATTACTACCCCTTCTCTAATAGTCGTCATCTCGGCAGTCACCCCCTTCCTAGCCATATCATCTTTCACACGGTTCATCCATCGTTTCTTTGGTTCTCCCTTACTCTTGCCATCGTCATTCATACTCAAAACATTCCTTACGGCATTTTTCTCATTCCTCCTCATCACATGCCCACACCATAACAACCAATTTAGTCATATTATTTGAATACAACAGTTTTTACCTACTTGATATTTCAGCTTCAATATTATTAAAATCCTATGTTGGGGCTGCAGGGCAAGGACCTCCCTACTCTCTTTCCACTTCTCTCTGTTTAAAGCTGCTAAGGACCAGTTCTTGTTGAAGGAGTCCAGCTCATCCCGCCACCTCCGTGTGGGCCTGCCGCGATGTCGCTTGCCATTAAAAGGGTCCCTTCGGTTGTATGTTTGGCCCATTGGTCGTCTGACATGCGGCAGATGTGGCCAGCCCAATTCCACTTTAGCTTTAATATAGATACATTAAATACACAGACTATCTGCTAAAAGTTACAGCAGAGTATGTGTATGTGGATCTTCACGCGCTCTTAGGTACCTACCTACTTGTGATTATATCTTCGCAAGTTAAGTCATCTCAAGGAAATGCGTTACTTAATGGGTTCTCATGCTATGCAGTTTGTTTGTGTATGATGATTATATCTTTATACAGAACTACATGCATCGTGTATGTTTATTTTTGTACGTTCTCTTGATCTCATGCAATACTTAAATACTGATGATGCATGTAATACACAATGTGGAAAACTTTTAGGTCAGCAAGCTACGTCATTGTCATGAAAGTGAATCCGGTTGTCTGCTTGCTGTTTTAGTCTAACTATTGAGCTGTTTTTGATGAGCTTTGAAAAATAGGTCACGGTTATTCCTTCAGTGAGATATTTTTGGGAAACCTTTCAAATGAGCCATGGCACTAGCTGATATAACGAAATTTGATGAAAGCGAACGTTTAAATTGAAATAAAGAAACTAAGTCTTGTGCATTTAATCATCAAGAAGTCGAAAGCATCAGGTATTTGGACATTCCTACTTTTTACACAATGAGAAACAGTAAGATAATTTTTACAGTCGATGTTATCAGGGTACCCACAGTAGATTTTGGCCCTTCTAAAAATGTTTAAGCAAGATAAGGCAGTCAACTCTCCACTTTATTCAACGACACATGTCTCCATATAAACTATTCCCCAATCCATGGGAAAAAGTAAACAAAAGTTTGTAATTACCATTCATTAATCTTAGAGACACAGTGTGTTGTATTTCAAGGTTTTTTCCCAAAATATTGCCTGCAGGTGTGCAAACAATAGCCAACCTTCACGCCTGCGACTCTTGGTAAATAGAGGGTAGACAGGGGCTTGGAAATTGTCGCAATGTAGGTAAGATTGTATGTAGATGTGCTAATATGTCTTGTAGAACAATTTATACCGGTGATGGTTGAATGCGCCACGATAATAAAATAAAAATATTGGAGTTAAATAAATAAATTGTTCTGTTCAGAGTGCAACAAAAATAATGTCTAAATGGATTAGCTATATGATGGTTCATAATTAGAGAACCATCACCCTAACTGCATAACACACTATCAATCAAAAACTGAATCATTTTGAAGGATATTGCTAATCCATTGCTTCATATGTTCGAAAAAATTGGCTGCTCAACTACGTAAATAACGCAATGAATGTTGTTGAACTGTCAAAACGAAAGCCATTGCTACTGGTAGTGTGTTACGCAATTACCCCGCCAATCCTACGTATAGACATAATATTATGTAATTTGATTTTTTCTGGAAAGACAAGTCAACTTGGGGCTACTGAACTATAAAAAGCAATTAAGAATTTCTGGCAGCGGATTGGTGGAAAAAAATTGTTTGTTAAAAATTACACCTCATCATCATCCTCTGCCTAGCCTTTTCCCAACTATGTTGAGGTCGGCTTCCAGTCTAACCGGATGCAGCTGAATACCAGTATTTTACATGGAGCGACTGCCTATCTGACCTGCACAACCCAGTTACTGGGTAATACGATACCCCTTGGTAAGTCTGGTTGTCACTTTCGGGCTTCTGACTACCCGTAACGACGGTCAAAGATCCACGAATGACAGCCGGGACTAACGGCAAAATTTACACCTATGATCAATGATTAGGGCAGTTTAAATTTTAAGATTTACTTTACAGGAAGGTCTGTTTCGCAGTACCTAGGTGATGATGATGATGAGTTTGTGTAAGGGTTACGTTAATATGTTCCTTATATCTTTCTTTCGTTTTCCTACCATAGATCTTTATGGAAGCGTATCTAACAAGGCGCATTTATTAGATGCGTACACAGGAAGTTGCGATATTGCGATACGGTATGTTATATTACACACACGATTATAAATGTTGGACAATTTTATAACTACTGTCTTTCATGGTTGGGGGACACATCCCGTTGTTTTGGAATTGCGGTAACTTATGTATGGAGTTCAGATAGTTTCGATATTATGAATCTATAGTTTGTAGTGCTTAGATACTTTTAGTAAGCTCTTTTAGTAAGGACATAGTTTATTTTAATCGACTCTACAACTTAATGCGGCATTTCGAGGGTTCAATCAAAAGATTTGAAATCAAACAGCAAATCTAAATTTTTAAATCGTTTCATTACCATAAAATTCACATAAAAAAGTACTATTTACATTACATGAGTATTTCTATTAAAAAATTTAAAAATAAATATTTACCTCAGTGTCTCTGGCGCTTGTCATCCATGGAGCCCTCCTCGCCCAGGATCTGGATGTTCCTCACTTGTTTCCTGGGGGGAGCAGCCGTGGTCAACTCAGTGGGGGGCGCCACCGTAGGCATGAAGTCAGGACTGATGGCCAGAATCAGCATCTTCAACAACAAAGCCTCTCTTATTTCTGGTGGGAGGAACTCCGGCATCTCCTCGATATGATTGGAGGAGGAGCCAGCTGTATCATAAGGCCGAGGGTACAACCTCCTCCGGGGAACATACCGCTGACTTTCATACTGGTTCTCATAACCCTGATTTTGATACTCCTGCCTGTACTGGTCGTATCGGTAATCGTAACGGTCGTCGTCCTGGTACCGCTGGTACCGGTACTCGTTCACCGGACGATACAAGGACGGTCCCGGCATCATCTGGTCCATTAACACTTGCAACTTATTCTGCCGTAATATCAGAATGTGAAGCAAGCGACGCAAATCTCTGGTACTCACAGGGGAGGCGATGGAAGTCATCTCCTCCACGGGGTTGTATCTTGGCTGGAAGAGGGCTGGTCTCTGGTAGGGGTTCACAAAGCGTCCTTGGTAACCCTGAAGAGGCACGCCTCTGTCGTCCACAGGAATTGGTATGATTCTGGTCACTGGTCTCACTTCATAAGGTTGTTGTGTAACTTCTGCGGTCGGTTGAGGTCTTTGAGGGTGTTGAGAGGTCTCCTTCACATACTGAGGCTCCAATACTTTGTTCTGAAATTCATATTGGATAAAGGGTCGAGTGTTCCCAATAGGCACCGGCGCGCCAGGGTTGTCTCTCAAATATTCTCGTGTGCGGAAGTGGATGGCTGATGATGGTCGTCTGTAAATTGGCTGCTGATGGTCGTAGTCTTGGTCATCATGATGTCTTTGAGGTTGAACATGAACCACTGGCACTGCGTTTGTGGTCAATACATGGTCTTGATCAAACACACGACCCGTACTAGCCTCAATTGTGGTTTCCTGTTCTTGGATAGGCACATCTTGATATTGTTCATGGATCTTCTGTCTGGCAGCCACTAAGGAGTGTATAGGCACTAATCTTGGTCGAGGAGTTGTAGTTGTGAACAAAGGTCGTACAGTTCCCATAGAAAGATGACTTCCATAAACGTCAGTTGAATCATCCCCCACTGATTGCTGTAGGCTGATCATGCGGGGGTTGGGACTGGTTCCACTTAGCTCGCGACGGATGGTATTAGCTTTGTTCGCATCACTTTCTTGATCTTTCTCAGTAACACGTTCGTACACTGGCTTCAGTGTCGCGGGAATCTTCGTAGTCGTTTGTCTTGTAATCAAGTCATCTTTCACAGTCGCCGACATCGGTTTTAAGATCTGCGTTCGAGTTTTCATATCGTCGACTTTCGTTTTGTACAAACTTAGAATGTTTGTTGTTGTCTCTTCAACCTTCTGAGTGTCTGTTGTGGTTTCCACGTACGGGGCTCGTGTTGAACTGGCATGAACTCGTCTCCTTGGTATAGCTTGAATCACTGTCCCTCGCGTGGTATACGACCCTCTCGTAGGGTACACAACGGTAGGCAAAGGTCTTCTCGTGGTCGATGACACTGTCTTATTCACCCTCACTATCATAGTCGGAGTAGTTGGCGTCGTACTGGTGCTAACCGGGACCGGTGTACTATCACTCGAAGATGTATACGTCACACGTTTGATCTCACCATCCTGGTCTATATAGCCGAAAGTGCCCTTAACGTTACCAAGGACATCCTTATTCTCGATCTTGAAGGTGCCATCGTCGGCTTCATAACCGATGGTGTATGATCCATCGTCATTCAAGCGTCGAATCTGTTTCACTATCTGAATCTTTTTCGGGTCAGCAGTTTCACTTGCTTTGAGGATCTCTTTGGTGGAGTTGGTCGGTGACTCTGTGGTGGCATGTTCGGTGGAGTTGGTCGCAGCTGCTGTTGTGATGCACGCGATGATGATGAGGACGATCATCTCGTCAGGCGGGTTGTCGGCATGTCGACGGTACGGCGGCGCCGCGCCCGCGGCTCCCCTATATAAAAATATCGCCCCACTCTCAAAGCCACCGTGCGAATATTGCGCAAGCGCCACTATTGTTGTCATTTCATTATCTGAAACGGAAAATCTTTTTCTCTTTAGCTACACTTGTGCCGTAAGCTCCCAATTGTTTAATTGTCCAAATAGTTTCGTTAAATTACTTGTATGTGGACAGATTCACTTTTTAGGGCGTTATAGATTTCGGAGCTTTTGTTATTTTAATTGTTCGATTTTTTGTGCGTATGGTATGGGTGGTTGAAGGCAGTCTGTTTGTCTGTCTGCTCCCACGCTAGTCAAAGTCAAATTCGTAATAACCACATGCGGTTTTTAGGTCATGCCAATGTTAATTACTAGCATACCTGTGGAGCGTGTGTATCAACATTGGAGAGCTTCTAAGTTCAGTTATAGTTGTTCTTGCAAAAATTTATCTACATTCAAGAATGTATTAGATATATATTTCTATATGTCATATCATAATCATAATCAGCCTATATTGTTCCCACTGCTGGGAGTGCTGGGACACAGGCCTCCTCTCTTCGAGAGGGAGCGGGCTATAATCTACCACGCGGGCCCAGTGCGGGTTGGTAGATGTCACATGTATACTAATTTTTGGTTCTAGGACATGCCGGTTTCCTCACGATGTTTTCCTTCACCGTTTTGAGAGCAGTGGTGATGAAATAATTTACGCAAAGCTTTTTTGTATCTGTCTGCACTTTTTTCTCTTCTTCATTATTCCGTTCTATTGGTAACGGTCTCTTTACTCTGATTATCTGCACTAGCATCATCAAATACCACTGCAGTAGCCATTGGCCTCTGAAACTCCGCTTGTAGGCGATTCAATTCATTCACCTTGCTGCTCAAACTGACAGTTGATCTCTATCAGTGTTCTCACGGGCAGTATAAGCGTTTGTCCATTTGTCTTTGTTAGTTATTACGAGTATATCACTTTATTAGTGTAGTGGTAGTAAGTGCAGATGTGGATCATGAACTCTTGGGTTCGAATTCCAGTCATGCAAAGTTTAGCAATTGTAGGTTATAAAAGTAGATACACTCTTACTTTCATGTTTTTGGTATTAGAAATAGAAAATTCTTTATTTAATATTTCAAGTATTAATTCCTGTACACACATAATTACAATATAACTATATACTATAAACTACTACGATACTAAAATAAAAGACTAACTAACCTACTATACAAATAAATAAAAAATAAAAAAAAACCAAAGGACACTTAGGCGTCGAAGTACTCATCCGCATCGCTGTCATCCGGAAACGTGCCCAGAAGACTGGCAGCATTGCCACGTTGAATGGCAATGCTAATTCTTTGACCAAAGAACGACCCAGCCCTCTGTTCACGTGAAGTATCGACCAGCCGGCGAGAAATTTCCTTAAAAAGGAGACGCGCGGTCGGGCCCCATGACCCGAGCGTTTCGACCCCAAACGGCTCAAAGCTGTAGTTGCCCACAAGGTTACAGTATTTGCGCCGCTTGAGGGTCTCAGTAGCCGCAGCAGCGAAAAAAAGAAAATTAGATTTTCACGGCGACCGAATCAAATGTTGCCGCAGGATGGTAATTAATTACTGTTAGCCTGCATCATCCTACTGCTGAGAAAAATGAAGCGTCTCCCCATGACTTCCAGTTCTTTTGATCCAAGGCTAATGTGAACTACAGACTGGTCAATTAGTTTTCTCTTGCTAGTCCCGCCATTTTCTACGGGGTCTGCCGCGACGCCGTCTGGCTGTGTTGTTTAATTTATTTAATAAAGAACACCAACAGCATATACATTCAACATTGACTTACAATAGTAATTAGGACACGTATTACTTAAAAAAAATACACAAATTATAGGTATACTACACAAGTTTCAATTAGAAGGAGAAAACTAATCAGCCCCCCAATTCTGCGAAAGTATTCTAAATATCCGTATCATTATACCAAAAAGTAGAACTTAATAACGCAAACTAAAACTAGGGATCGTTATAAAAACATCAACAAGTTATTAAGCACATAATAAATCTGTGTATTACTATTAACAATGACGGTTGTGGCTTACATGTGATTGTGCACACAAATGGGGGTTCCCACGGAATGGTTGCAAATATATACTTCTAGTGAAGGGTCTTTATTATGAATTTGGTAATTTTGTTTCTGCTTCATAAGGTGAAAACCGCGAGGACATTGAAGGTTCACAATTTGGGCGAAACTCATGTAAGAAGTGGCTTTGCGGTAACGGGGATTCTGTGATCGTTCGTAAGTACGTCCCATTTTGAATTTTGTAAGCCATTCGTCAACGTTGTCACCACCAAGCTAAATATACATAATCAGCCTATAATGTTCCCACTGCTGGGACACAGGCCTCCTCTCTGTGAGAAGGAGTGGACCGTAATCCACAACGCCGGCCCAGTGCGGGTTGGCAGATGTCACATGTCTTCGAATTTTTGGTTCTAAAACATGCCGGTTTCCTCACGATGTTTTCCTTCACCGTTTTGAAAGTAGTGGTGATGAAATAATTTACACAAAGTAAAGCGCCTGTCTGGGTTCGAACCTACGACCTACAACTCGCAAGTCGCGGCCGTTACCACTGGGCCACCACTGCTCAGCTAAATATAGTTTCACCTTAATAATACAAAAACTTGCTGCAGAAGTTTGCCAATTAAAGCAGCTAGAAAAGCAAATAATAATTAATAATACAATATTATGGTTTATTAAAGATTCAAGTATTTACATAATTTAAAAAGCTAACAGTCTTAAAATAATAATACATGTACAAGTATATAAAAAGGGAGGGGAAATAATCAAAGGGCATCAAAAAATTCGTCCGCATCGCTGTCAACAGGAAACGTGCCCAAAAGGCTGGCATAACTACAATATGCAATACATACGCGGACTCGGTGAAACATACGGACGGACGGACAAATCAAATCAAAGCATTTATTTCAATTAAACCATGTACAGGCACTTTTGAATTGTCAAAATTAAATAGTCAGTCAGTTAGTCAGAAAGTTGAAGCTAGACAGACAGACAGACTGATAAATGTACATGATGATTATAATTTCGTCAAATGTCCATCTCTCCATCTATACTGGGGGATGGATATAGTTTTTGCAAAACAGCACCATCTGGTTTCAACCACGAGAACCAAGTGAGGAATTTGAAAGTTTCTGCAACTACTAGGTTAAAGTAACATTGTATGTATCTATTGAGCATGCTATGTTAGTTACAAAGAGTTTCAAATACATAACGCTAGAGGGCGCTTGAATAATATCGATCTATTATGCGCAGTAGCGGAGCGGTTCAATTGCAAAGCTGACGGGCCACAGTTTTGATTCCCGTTTCGGCACTTCGATTTGTATAAATAGCCCTCTTTGGTCATCAAATTATTTTACCTCTGATTTTACATCGCTGTTAAAATCTGCATAGCATAATTAGCCTAATGTTCACACTGCTGGGACACAAGCCTTCTCCCTTCGATAGTTAGAGGGCGGTAATCCACCACGGGGCCCAGTGCGGGTTGGCAGATGTCACATGGCTTTGAATTTTTGGTTCTAGGACATGCCTGTTTCCTCACGATGTTTTTCTTCACGCTTTTGAGAGCAGTGGTGATGAAACATTAAAATAAGGTTCGTTGGTATGTGTTGCGGCTTGGGTTGCTATTAGGGGTAAAGTAACTGCGCTAATAGGACTGCAGTCTTAAGGTAAGAGTTCGTAGCCGACCGCATACAGCAGCAGCAGACGACGTCATGTCGCTGCAGTCATGATTCCGAACCCAACTGCGGTGTCCAAATCCAGCATCGGTGGCACTACTGATCTGCGGTCCGACGACACGACGTCTGCGGTCGTGCGACGTGTAGTCGGACGACGTGTCGCTAGCTGCGGAAGGTATTCCATAGAAATACATACAAACCAGTAGTGTCGTAGCGACACGTCGTCTGCTGCTGCTGTCTGCGGTCGGCTAAAGCAACCGCTATATTACCTACTGATAAGTGGATAGGGCATTTTTCTCACTTTCTTTATCATCTGTGATTTTTCTATTCGCGGTTTTTTACATTCATTCTAGATTTTTCTGCATAAGTTTTATCTAGGCAAAATAATATGAATGGACCCGGTGTAAGAAATCCTTTAATTGAAAAATAAACTGTTTCACTAATTTCTATTATAGGCTGATTATGTATTTGCATGCCTCTTGTGGTCTATGGCAAACCCCTGAGTTATTTCTAACATCATAAACGTAACAGCTACGTGATAATAATGAAGTAAATAGAAAAGTACTTCTAAGAAATATGAAAGTCGCAACTCATTTGACTATTATCGAGTTTTCTCCAATAAAAATGCGGAAGGCTCGGTGCGCGGGCGCAGGCAACTAGTAAATTATAATTATAAGCGAGTTAATTATTGACTTGTAAGTCTACTGGTGAAGTAGGCACGGTGGTGATCTGGTGATGTAAGGTAGTTGACAGGTAATTATGATCGGCACTTATATTTAATGGATGGATGTTTGTCAATTTCTTTATGAATGAAAATGTAAGATTGCTTTGTTGTGGCCTTGTTATTTTGTACGTGAAACTCTAATATGTTTAATTATTCCATATTTTATATTTTGTCTAGACCAGATTCCATTTTCGCAAACTACTTTTTGAATTTTCAATTGTGATCCTGACTCTTTAATCTATAAAAAGCTATACATTTTATACTTTTCAGTAGAGTGAATTGAGTAGGTCACCTAAATGTTTTACGGGTGCATCGCTTTTTGTTCGCAGGGTCATTTGTATAATTTCAGAGAACACTGAAAATACTGTAAAAACTTTGTGACTCATATATTTTTTAGTTACCGATTAGGTTTTATATCCAAAGGAAACATCTGTTACTGAGTAATGTAGCTGTAATAGTTTCGTGCGCTTCTTAATGTTTTTTACTTGTTAACAAAACCTTCACCTTCACTACTCGCTTCAGCGAACAAAATAATTGTTATTTTGTAACAATAACAGTAATATTGGACAAACAACAAATAAACACACACAATGTTATAAAAAATATAATTTATTATTAAAACAAAAATGTTACAAATGATCATTTGTAATTTTTTACAATAACGCGCGTCGGGGACTGTCACGCACGAAAGTCATTCCATACGTTACAATATTTATTTTATACTTAAAACACTATTTCCTAGAATTACATTAAGGTACTGATTAGACACAGCGTATTATGTACACGAGACGACCACTGTCCGTCCATAGACACTAGATATAAAACATACACACTTTCGCACTCGATTTTACTATTCGACCAATCGTAGACTTGTACATTGCTTATGGCCTTACCTGAGAGACTTGCTGACTGGTCGATAGCGATTAACTAGCTCAGCTAAGTTTAGCTCTACGGACTAAAACTGGATGCCGTGCCCTCTGAGGAAGGCGTCGATCTGTCCGGAGGAGGCGGACTCGCCGCGGGGCGCCACGTAGTAGAACTGCGGGGAGCCCTCCTGCTGCTGCGACGACACCTGTAACCTCTGCGCCTGCGCTCTCGCCGCCGCGCGGTCTCTCTGCAGCTGACTCTGCTGCAACTGCTGCTGTTGAGCAAACAATTGCTGCGAGTTTTGGAACTGGTTCTCAGCCTGCTGCCTCTGGTACACTTGTTGTGTGTTCTGCAGCTGGTGTCTATACAGAGGTCCATTGGACGCAGGAGAGGAAGGCACTGACGGCAGCTGAGGAGAGGGCACGAACGGCCTTGGCTGCTGCTGCTGAGTGGCGACGTAAGGCTGCAGTCTCTGGTTCAAGTTCAGCTCTCCCTTAGTCTGAGGCAAGCTCTGGTATAGTTGAGTGTTGTATGAGCCACTTGACGGGTCGTAGACCAGCTCGGTGGAGTACAGAGGGTTGCTGCTGGGAGCGGGCGCTGCCAGAGAGGTGGCCTTCGTGGGGTTGGCGCCAGCAGATGTTGTCGATTGCAGCTGTTGTTGTTGGTTGTCACGGTGGAACTTGGCGAACTCAGCAGCAAAGTCGATCTGTCCGGGTCTGGACGGACTAGCGGTTGTGATCACAGCAGGAGCGGGAGATGGCGAGTAGTTCGGCTGAGGGCTGTACTGAATCTGAGGCTTAGCGGTCACTTGGACGAGCTGTGGCCTGAACGTAGTCGCCGGGGGCAGAGTTCTGGGCGATGTCACTTGTAGAGGACGAGGGGTGATAGCGATAGGCTGGGCTTGGTAGACAGGCCTCCTGGATGGCTGCGGGCGTTGGACAACTCTCTGTCTAATATGTTGGAGAGGCTCCTCTTCAACTTCATCTTCATCAGCATCACGGAAGTCGTTCTGGAAGAAGGTCGTTGGGGGTCGTGGGGTCGTGGGGCGGGGAGCCGCTACTGGTCGTCTGGGGTAGTTGGGCTCGGGGTCGTCCCTTTCGGCGGAGTTGGGGGCTGAGGGCTCATCGTCTTCTTCTTCGTTAGGCTTGTTGGGGTCACAGGGGTTGCCAGAGACGTAGGTGAACTCTCGCTTGTTGCCGTCGGGGTCGACGTAGCCGTACTTGCCGCGCACGACGCAGTCGGTGCCTCGCGTCTCCTCCTTGAAGGAACCGTCGGCTGCCTCGTAACCGAATGTGAAACTACCGTCGTCATTGACCTGAAAAATGGGAAAAACTATTATAATAGGAGTACTAAAATACAGCTGATAAGACAGATACTATTATTTCTCAATTTCTCTTTTTGTTTGTGACTATTTTAGTCAAATTAGAAACTAAAACTGAAAGTTTTCAAAATCTTCTTCATACCTTGTTGTAGTTCCTGATAGTCTGCACGGGCGGCTGCTTGGGCCCCTCCTGGACCTGCTGCTGCTTAAGCCTGGGGGCAGGCTGACGCTGCAGAGCCCTGGGCTCATACTCCTCGTCCAGTCGGTCCGAGGCTCGGTACAGGCCGTCGTACGAATCCGCTGCTACTAGCACCACCTGGAAGGAGTTGGTAGAATGGTTAGATTTGGCCTTTTAGGTTTAATTGGTTTTACAAGTGGGGGTGGGGGTTTCGCAAGTAAAATCTCATTCTTTTCAAGATGGCTATTGTCATACACCACATTCAAGACCCATTGTATATGTTCCGGGGTACTATGTTATTGTTCCCTGATGTCTGGATTGGCGTGGCTACCTACTGGGCCCAACTCATCTAAATCTATACTAATAAAGAGAAAATACTTGATTTAATGTTTGTTACGCTTTCACGTTTAAACGGCTGAACGGATTTTGATTAAATTTAGCACAGGGGTAGACCATGACCTAAATTAGGACATAGGATCCTTTTTTCCCGATATTCCCACGAGATCCGCGATGGATGATTGTTACGCTTTACAAATCCATAGTATAGGTACAAGCTACTTACTGCCTGTAGCATGAAGAAAATCTCGTTAGGTCTACAGACATCAATAGGCCATTCGTTCATACGTATTTGGCGAAGCACAATAAGGGTGTTAATAATGATTTTGAACAGGAGACACACGAACACATACTACTCTATACGAGCTTAATATAGTTTTCAGGCCTTTCATCTCGGTAGGTGTCCAGGCCGTCCAGCATTCCTTTCTGCGTTTCCAAAGATTATCTATACTCTGAACTAAAGGGATCTTCTAATAATATTACTTCAGAAGCAGTTCTCACCTGATCTCCAGCGGCGCGGTCCTGCGCTTGCGGTTCGTAGTCGTACTCATCCTGGATGGGCTGCTGTAGCCTCGGCCGGGGACGGGCGCCTGCTGCCAGGCCCACGCTCAGAAGTACGCACAGCATCTAGAAAGAAGAGGGGATTAGTTAGCTGGGCGGAGTGACAGAATCGTTTGAAAGAGAACAATTTGGCCTTAAAAGCATATGGTTTTTTTACTAGCTGAAGATTTTTAATTTTCAGGGAAGATGTTCAGTTCTAAGGTCCTTTGTTTGTCTTTTCTTTAACTAATCATTATGTTGGTCATCAACAACCACGAAGGGATCTTGTTTGCTTGTCTTGGGGAAAGAATATTCTATTCTATTCTAGGGCAAGAATTTAATAGGGAACTTTAAATCAATGAAGATGTTTAGGATAAGTAGCAGGATACTTTATTTCATGTATTAAGTATTTTATGTGCACCTGGGTAGACAGCATATTATTTACGCCTACGTCCAACACTAGGCTACGTCGTCCAGCACTATCTAATTAAGTGGATAAGCAGACTTAATCAATTAAAATTTACATGGAATTGAAGCACGATTTCGTTGTACCTACACAATAAAAAATTTGCATTTATTTTAGTCAGCTTCCTACAACATTACAAAATAGAGCAACGACATTTGCACACAAGGTCGGTCTCATACAATCCATCTCCAAAGTTTCGACACCAACTAAACTGAAAATTAAACTAACGTGTGTCTATTTTGTTCTAGACTGTACGAACGGCGACTAATCGCTTGGATGTTGTGCTCGGATTAATTAACATTGAGCAACTTTGATGATTGCAGCTTCATTTCTATCGTGTTTGCAAAGTTGTTGTACTTGTTGCTAAGTTAGGTAAATAAGCCGGTTTCCTATATAATTTAATATAATCTAGAGAGTTCTAGACAGTAGCAGTAATACAGCAGATGAGGGAATTATACATTATTTCCTGTAGCCAGATCTTTTTCTATGTGATTGAAACCACAATTATTATTTTTTTATTGCTGAATGGGCCCGCTCTTGACCTCGATCACGCCTGATCGAAAGCGATGGATGAGGCCTATGATGGATCGAGCGTGCCCAGAAGATGCCTAAGGCACAGGAACTCCCACGCATCGACGAATCACAGCTGGCTGCCTATTGGTTGCTGATTATTTACCTTAATCATAGAGTTGAACCCAATTCTAAACATGATTGGTCATGCAAGATCATATTTCCATGGTTTTGTGTGCCTCAAAATGAGTGTAGGATTAATTTTTTAATCATCTGTCGACTTTGCTTCAAGTGTTAGTGAAGTTGTGTGTATGTGTATGTGTCCTACAACTCCGTAGGTTTGAGTAACGTAAAAATTTGCAACTGCCATTCAAGCATAAATCCGTATTGCTGAAAAATGCCTAAATATTTAGCAACGAAGCTCTTTTGAAACCAAATACTTGTGTTTTAAAAGGAGGCTGCTATCGGCGGAACAAATTATAATGATAACCAACTTTAGTTCAAGTGTGTATCCGATTTACATGAAACGTTTTGCAACGAAATATTTCCACGCTGAAATCTGCATTAGTGGACAAATGTCGAAAGTTAAGCTACGAAATACATAGAATAAGAGAATGCCTAAGGCATTAAGTCCGCCTTTGTACCTTTTTGTGCGAAAAGTTTTAATAAATAAATAAAATATACAGTGCGTACTTAATTTTGGGTGATCATGAAATGGGTATACATAAACACGAATCGAGATTAATTTATTCGATTCGGCCGACACCTTTAGATGAAGTATGTTTTCAACAAAACGTTTTTGCCATTACTCTTAACTCAATTTAACTATTGGTATTTTCGTTCTCTTTAAGTTTAGTTGATTCAAAATATAATGAGCAGGAAGGTAAATAATCTTTCTTGTACCTTCTTGCCCAACAAGCAGTCAAGTACAAAAGGCCGCGTTTATAGACAGATAAACACCGTATCTTTCTCTAACCAACTCCAACTAATAACAGCAGAGGTCAATCTTCTGTAACCTCATATACCATCAACATTTACTACAACATTATAATAACTAGATAATGACGACCTGAGCCCTTCGTTAATGATAATGACCCACAGCTGAGGTCAGACTCATCGCGGACATTCAACTCTTATATAATACGTAGGTACGCGCAGATTATCGTTAACGAGTTTCTGTGGAGAGTTAAGAAGAGGTGACAATATATCGTTGAGTTTACGTAGGTAGCCTTGCCCTTTTTTAAGTTAAGTAGGTAGTATCAAAAATATATAGGTAGTTTATGTATTATGTGTATGTATGCCGTTTTTATTGTATTTTTTTTTGTAGTAATTATGTTCGTTTTTATGGATCATGTGGTCTGCAATAAAGATTATGATTAATTTTATTATTTATAAATGGTAAAGGAAGTGACTGAACTAATTACCTACGGTGGAAACCTGAAAAAATGGTCTAGACTCGTTTCAAGGGTTGGGCGTTAAAGATTGGATTGGCTTCGCGTAAATCCAGGTTCTTGGTCCTTCACTCTTAAAGGAGAATTGTCAATCATTCATAGGGGGGTTTTCTAGGCAGTCAGTTAGGAATTTCAACAGAATGCATTAATCAACCATAGTGTATTATTGTAAAAAGCCTATTTCTTAAAGGCGATCTTCATCTGTTAATTTTGTGTCAAAAATAGAATCGGTGATCAACTTCGTAGCAGAATATCGAACCAGAGAAATGGCCACAAAGCCTAGTAATAAGTAGAGTATTCAATAACACGTAATTGTAATGACATGATACAATTGTCGTAACAGTGGTTAATTACAAAACTGGCCGCATACCGACTAGAGCACCGACCCACTTGCACGCCAGGGAGGCCATGATGCAAGGAAAACTGATACGATAACGATGTATAAAAACTTTATGTAGGTTATTATTATTTTATTTCCGAAATTGCTTTGATTAATACATATATTACGTATTGTTTTTGTAACGTCTGGAAACAGACCCCGTAGAAGATGGCGGGATGAGCTGGAGAAAACAAAATACCAGTGGTCCACTTCAGCCCTGGATTGAAAGACCTGGAAGTCATGGGGAGAGGCCTTTGCCCAGTAGCAGGATGATGCAGGCTAACAGTAACAGTAACGTCTGGAAGTGAAACCTTATTTAACTTTGCCTACGAGGCTAAATCTTGCTCTGTGTTGCCTATGTTGTACAGACGCCAGCACATCAAGGTACCCGAAACTGTCAAATTTTCCCAATCAACTTTGAACCTTATGCTTTAGCGATAAAGTTGAAAATCTATTAAAGAAATTTGACAGATTGTAGTAGCTTGATGTGCTGGCGTCTGTACTAAAAACTAACGAGCTGTACTTTAAAAATTATCAAATTATTTACCAATTAAAATAGCAAACCATCCGCACCTAACAAATTAAATAAACATAAACATAATTAATCCTTGAGATCTATAATTAATGAACGAACAAATTATTTCCATGGTATTTGAAGGCCCCAATCACCTGTCACTCACCACACCACAGCTCAATTAAGACGAACTTTATTAGGAAAATGAATGGTAAACGTTTCTCACGAATTACCGAAAATACTGCGAAAATTACTTCGGTCCGAAAACGGCTGTACTTAAAACTTAATTGACTTACTTTGGTGCTGTCCTAATTTTTGTTTGAGACGTACTCACTGTACTGCGGTTTGTATGGATATTAAAAGGAATTTAGTTATTAACTTGCCTTATATTTTATTTGGATTCTTTATCAAAAATAAAAGTTGTTGGCAGTCGCTCCTTTTTTGAAAACATCGTGAGGAAACCGGCATGTCCTAGAACCAAAAAAAACGAAGACATGTGCCATCTACCAGCCCGCACTGGATTACGGCCCACTCCCTCGCGCCGAGGGGAAACCTGTGTCCGAGCAGTGGGAACGTTATGGGCTGATTGGGTTGTGTTGTGTGAGATAGGCAGCTACCTAAGCAGTCCATAGGATTTAAGAAATAAACGTAGCGGATAAACTATACAAGAAACATTAACTTTTCTCATCACCCGCTATTATTTGCCTATAAAGATTTCATCTCAAATGAATGCCCACATTAAAATATTCACAGCGGATGCCGTAAGAACACAATGACACTTTCACGGTAATAGCCTTTACAAAACACATTTGGAGGGAAAAATGCAGATAAAGTGACGTCATAATGACAATTGCTTCTTCTTGTTACATTTTGAGCTTTCACTGTATACATGTGCGTGCGTAAAGGAAATTGGATTAATCTCGGTGAGAGGAAGTGGGCCGTAATCCACCACGTGGGCCCAGTGCTGGTTGGTAGATGTCACATGTCTTCGAATTTTTGGTTTTAGGACATGCCCGTTTTCTCTCGATCTTACTCGCGATATATTATGTACAAATCTCACCATGAAACTTATATGATGTGAGCTTGAATTGATCTGTCAATAGTGTCAATCCCTAGTCATAAAGTGGAATGACAGTTCACGTCAAGATCACTTCACCTAAGTTTTCACGATGAGATTTTTACGGAATAAATCGGCAGGTGTAATAGTTGGAATTGAGACTGTTACGTGCGGAGGGGTCAGTTCGATCTCAGGTCGGAAAAGTATTAGGCTTTTCCATTAGGATTTTTACAGTGACAGCCTCCAGTTTAGATTCCTGCCCGGTAAATCATTAATAGGCTCGCTCCCATGGACTTAAAACATACTGGCGAAATATAGAGAAGGAGTAAGTCTGTGGGTGATGTATTATTGGAACTGCTTAGGTAGTAATATTATGTGAGAAGCTCTTAATATACAATACAAAGCTATCGAAAACATAAACATTATAGTATTGAATAATAAACAAAACCTCTTTAAGCACCATGTATATCGCCGGGTTAGTGCAAATACCAACTAACCCATGATTTTTGGTAAAATACGTTAAAAATGCTATTATACTCGAAAAATAATTCTCTTTCTACTGGTAAAACAAACTAAACGATATGCCTGCTAGTTTCGAAGTTAGTGAGATGTAAAACCATCTAACTTAAACACTTTTCTTCAACTTTTAGGCAAAAAGACGACTATTATAAGTTAGTACCCAAAAAATACATAATTTGAGGACCAAAATATAATATCTGGTTGTAATACATTTTATCAGAGACATGACTCGCCTACACTATACAAAAATTTGACGATTAAAATAAACTTACCCTACAAAATGGAAAATTGAACTAGAAAAATCCAAAAACAAAATTATTTATCTACTGCTAGAAAAAAGTTTACGAAGATAACTATCGATTACTGCACATTACTTTTTATTTTAATGTATAGTAATAACGAATATATAATTTTAATAGTTTTTACCATTTAGAATTTAGTCATTTGACAAGTAAAAAATCTAGAGGTAAAAGCAACTATCCGGTTGTAGTTGCTAGTGGTAAGGGGTTTTTAAGTCTCGCATGCGTGTTAGTTGCATTGCGCTCGCGCTTTTAGCACCGATTTCTCGGGTTTCTTTTAAATTATTTGTGCGTCCAGTGATTATTTCAACATTGAAATGAATTTTTCTACTAAAGAACAATCTCCCGTATCAAACAACAATACTATAAACCCTACAAGTAAATATATGACTGATTTCGTTGCTTTTTTATAGGTTAAGTTGGTGTTAAGAACATTTTTGTACCTACATTCCAATTGCTTGGTTTAAAAACTGGGCAAAAGCTAGGTTAAAGTTGCTTTAGGTTTTATTTTAAAGTAAGAAGTCCATTCACTATTAGTAAAAACGCAAAAGTACCTAACTGTTTGTTTGTAGGTACAATTTTTTTAGATAGAACCGATTTTCGTGGGCACAGAAATAGATAGCGTAAATGCTGGAAATGGATATAGATCCTCTTTATGTTAAGGGTGAAATCTAGTATAGAAAATGCAAGGACGATACTATATTAATTTTGATGAAATTCGGTACTTACAGATTTAATTTGAATTCCACGCGAACGAAGTCTTTTTTTTTTTTGATGGGAAATCATCTAATGACTCCTCCCGCTCTGGGTGGAGCGAAAGGGAGTGTCAGACTCTTACTGACTAAAACCCACCCGTGTTCCTTCCTTAGCCCTTTATGTTCTGGGGCAGCGGTAACCCTTTCGGACGATCCCGCTACCCCAGCAGGCTTCGGCCCTGGCGGGCCCCTTCCTTAATGCTGACATCTCTTTGAGGCGCGCGTGGAACGGCACGGGCCTGGTCCTGATCGTCCGGAGAGCTACCCATTACTCTCCGTCCGCAGGCCCGCGCCTACGGTGGCCGGGAGTCGTCACGCGGCTCCCGACGCCCGTAGCGTCTCCCGCGGCGGCTGAGGCGTGAGGCTCTCTCCCTGAGCCATCCCGCCACCTCCTTCGCTAGCATGACTGCTTCGCAGAAGGAGGTGACTGCCTCCCACTCTCTCTCGCCCCGGACCATGGCTTGAACCAGGGCCGGACGCGAGAGGTCGCCGCCGTTGCCGATCGCCTCTACGAGGACACGGCGGTGCTCCGCCCAAGCGGGGCTGGCCTCCACCGTATGCTTCACCGTATCCTCTGGGCGATCCTTGCAATGGTGACACCCGGGCGTCTCCTCCCGCCTGATGATGTGCAGGAACCTCCCGAAAAATCCGTGTCCGGTGAGGACCTGCGTCAGGCGGAAGGTGAGAACGCCGTGACGCCTCTCTAGCCACTCCTCAAAGAGGGGTCAAAGAGCGACTTTCGCAATCCTGCGCTGGGTTGCGAAAGTCGCTCTTTCCATGCCACCATGAGGTCGCGCCGGAGGTCCGTCCGCTCCGCCGCGATTTGCCACGGAAGCGGAGTTTCCCCCCGGTGTAGTGCCTCCGCGCGCCACTCATACAGGCGCGCGAGGACTATCGCCTCCAGATCCCATGGCGGCATTCCGGCAAGGAGGCCTGCCGCCTCGCCCGAGATCGTGCGGTAGCCCCAGATCAGCCTTACGGCTACCACCTTTTGGGGCGCGTTCAGATAGTGGGCGGCTCGCAGCCGCAGTGAACGCGCCCACACCGGGGCCCCATATAAGGCCATGGACCGCACGACCCCCGCGTAAAGCCTCCGGCAGGAGGCATTTGGCCCCCTCAGGTTGGGCAAGAGCCGCTTGAAGGCGGCCCCGGTCCGTTCCAGTTTGGGGGCCAAACGTTGAAAATGTTCGACGAAGTTCCACCGGCTGTCGAGGACGAGACCCAGGTACCTATTTCATCGTTGTCTCGACGCCGATGTGAACCCCTCCTACCATCAGTTGGAATCCCGATGGTGGCCCGTTCCGGAGCCCATGAAAAGACATGGCCCCGGACTTGTGCAATGCCACCTCGAGACCCAACCGCCGGATCCTCTCCACGACTATCGCAATCCCTCGTGTCATTGCACAAATTTTTAGAGTCGGGACATACTTATGGAAGTCGACAGCATGCACAGTAGTATCGAGTCAGCTAAAAAACACACAGCGATCTATTCAATGGCTGAATGGCTTAACGTATTTAGAAGAGCCCGTTCAAGTCGTAAATATAAAACGAAAATGTCCAAAAAACCTTACAATGTGAAAGAAATAAAATTTTACGATTTAAAAAAGCTAGCGGCAAACTTAAAAATAAACAAAAAAAAAATACTCAAGGGAACGTGGTTTCTTGGCTAAAAATAAAATGGATGAAATATATAAAAGGGGAAAAGATTTTTTTTTATAATTACGACATGACGTCTAATTTTTTCGTCATAGATGTCACTGAAGAACCTGTTCATGTGCAGGTGGTAAGTAGCTTGCCATCAGCGGAACATCGCTATGAAACCAGACGAAAAAAAATTATGATCCATCAATGCAGCCACCACCACCTCCAACATTTATTCCTGGTCCAAGTCTGCCTGGTAAATTGACGCAATTATACAAAACAACATTGCCAATCACGGAGGCTAAAAAAAAAGATCTGCTTAAACTCTGTGAAAAAAAAATCATCCCTGAAGAATATCATGGCTGGTTTGTTGGTTTAAAGACAGATAGTTCACAAATCGATCGCATACCAGAGCCTTCAATTTCTGACTCTTCGGATGAAGATTAGGATGAAATATTTAGAGACTTTTTATTGCTTTTTTCATAGTTTTTTTTTTAAATGTGTACACTGTCTAATAAAAATATTAATGGCATGCTCTCCTACCGTAATTGTTGTTTCATTATCGTAACATTGATCGTCACCTATATAACCGTTATTTTCCTCTAAAATAGCTGTAATTATGTGTTTTTAATTGATTTTAAACTACTAAATGTTACTTTTGTATTATTTTTCATATCACTTGAGAGGTAAAAGCAACTAGTTTTATGGTTTTTCCCTTTTTTCTCAAAAACAGAAAGGCCTATAAATACCAATGACTGAATGACACCAATTCACAATTAAATAAATAATTTTGAGCTTACCCGTACCTAGTGTTATTCTTTATTTCATGAGTTATGGTAGTTCTGTCAATACACAGCTAAAACCAACTAAATGAGGGGGTCTGTAAGAAAAACTTGCCTTTTTTGTAAATTATAATTGGTTTTTATGTCTGAAATATACATTATTATAAACCTAATTAAACAGGTAATCAACACATGTTTAATGACTAGAACAAATCTTCTGTTAAATACATAATTAGGAAACACTAACTTTCAAAACGCATTAACTCAAAACTACAATTCCCTGGGTTAGTTGGTATTTGCACTAACCCGGCGATATCATCAATTAGTATGTTTTGTGTCATAATTTAAAATCGTTTACATCTCCATAAATATTAATGTTACAAAATGAAATCAAAGTTAATGATAAACATTTAATTAATCGCCTTCTAATCGTTTAATTATGCTAGTGTTAAATACAAATCAAACTAGTTATGTTGTAATTTACGTGTATTTTATATGTGAAGGTGCTTATCCGTTTAATTACGAACAGTTCTAATTACGCTAAGGACATTTGACAAACGTTTAATTGATAAAACTTTTCCATGCAAGATAACATTTTGGATCGAGGATATTTACCTTCTTGTTCTTAATCGACCAAACAAAAGTTCAAATTTCGATGATTAAACTACAGATTTGTACCCACATTTCACAAGGTATTTTTAACTTAAGTCCCCTGAGACGCAAACTTTTGCCATTAACCGGGAACTTGACTCAATAAAATAAATGGATAATTTCATCACCACTGTTCTCAAAACGGCGAAGAAAAACATTGTGAGGAAACCGGCATGTCATAGAATAAAAAATTTGAAGACATGTGCCATCTACCAAACCGCACTGGGCCCCCGTGGTAGATTACGGCCCACTTCCTCTCTTACTGAGACACCACTCTCTTACAGAGAAAAAGCCTGCGTCCCAGCTGTGGGAAAATTATATGCTGATTTATCTGTGTGTGTGGGCACTCGACTCTGGGCTGCTAATGAGAATTTCCTAATTAAAAAATCCAATGGACCCTACGCTAAACAGGCAGTCGTCTAGTATCCAAGTAAAATCTATTTAACATTCAGAAATTACTGGTGTGACAATTTATCACTATGTTATTAAATGTAAACGTGCCCATGACTCAACATAACAAACAGAAAACGTTACACCACAGTGTGTTCAGACCTTAATGACGGTGCTTGCAAGGATAACTAGTGAAACTGGTTGAACCTACGATTAATGTGGGAATACATTATTTAACGCCCCGACCTATGCTTGCGACAAGGTTTCATTCTCCGGCCATGATATATGTATGAATATATAATTTTTGGTGGATACTTTTCTTCTAGAATAGGTAATAGTAGAAACTAATCAAAATCAAAGGTCATTTATTCAAATTAGGCTGAGAATCATTCACTTTTCGGACGTCAAAATTACATAAGACAATCCCCTAAAACGCCCGCCCTTCACCACTTCCTAGTGCTTTCGCTGGGGAGAAGAAGTGGCGCAACAAACTCCCCAGCAGCACAGCTGACAGTTCAGTTAGATAAACTTGCTTCTATACAATAGTAGGTATGCAAAGTAATAAAAATGAATAGGCCTTTCTGGCGGAAGATATTTAATGAAACATATCACATTGTCCCTCATTGAATATTTTAACTTATTACTGCAGACAAAACTAATAAAGAAAGCAAGAGTAAAAAAAAAAGCTCTTTGTTTTTTTAAATCATCCTGACCCTGGCTTATTTAATCATCTGCCTGCAATTGTACTCATTGAAGTTCTTCAGAATCTCATTCGGTTGCCAAGCTGTCCTGTGGCCAGACGTCTCCGTCCATTCTAGGGACCACAAGGTCTCCACTTTTTTCCCAATACCACTCATAAAAACATAACTGTCCATATTTGAAGTCAGTTAAAAATTGACACACACCAGCACGTTTCCACTAAGGCTGCGCGCGCGCCTACCCTCCAGGGGACAATAAAACCCACCATGTTTAGAAAAGCGGACCACATTCAAATGTCGTACATACAACGACGTAGTTACTTAATGTAGCGAAAGTTTGTTACGCGATAGTAATATTAAATAGAGCTATGTTATGAATAGTTACGATTGTAGTAGTATAAAAATATGGGTGGTTTTATTGTGCTACAAGTGTATCTAAATAAGATATGAGCATATAAGAGGAAGTCTGAAAGCGGCACCGGTGACCTAAAAGTTGTATGGAAATCGATTGTCGTGGTATGGAAGGGATGCCGAGGATTGAGGAAAATATCGTGAGGAAAATTTTGATTATGAATGTAGAGAGTAGAAAACACGACTGTATGAAATATGATAAATATAATATCGGGCCCGATTCTCACAGACAGACGGACCAAAACTATCTAATGGCCATAGAAATACTTGTCCCAAATCAAACTCGCGACCCTCAGCGTAACAAACCAATTATCCAACTACTTCACCATCAAGCAGTCTAGCCGGTTTTTTACTTGTTAACATCCAAGCACATCCAATGTAAAGTTAAACAGACATGATTAACGCTCATAAATCACGTTATCTGATACATTACATATTAAGGGCGCGTCATCGATGCGTCGCGCGTCGGCGGCGGCGGCGCTTAGAAAGGAACGTGTGCATCGTCCTTAACAAGTTGTGCAATGTTGGACTAGCGTTTTGTTAACAATGCCTCGTTAGCCACTTACATCAGAATGGTTTGGGGGGTAAGCAGGGAAGTAGGTGGACTTGTTACTTTGGGGAAGACCGGTAGTGCTTTTGGTCTGAATAAGGTTTTTCCATTTTCCCAAAAATGTATCCTTTTTTGATGCCCTATAAGTCTTTCCTTTTTATATACTTTTAAGACTGTTAGCTTTTAAATTATGTTTATTTTTTAATAATAAAAATATATGTACTATACAATATAAAAGTCTCCTACTTCGCGACTAAAATGTCGTTATCACAAACAATCTGAGTTCTAATTCTTACTTCTTTATAAGTACAAAGAAAAACCCCTATGACAGACAGACGGAGTGATTCCATTCCTTTTTCCAATTTTGGAAGGAAATAATAAAAAAATCCAATTTCTTTAAATAAACTCAACAATAAATCTATACGGAGTGTGACTAATAACTTGATTATTTACATAATATAGCTGCTGACCTCGACCTGACGGAAACAGGTTTTAAAATAAATAAATACTTTTTCTTTACTTACTATCTAAATCAAGTTCACAATACGTAATTCTGTTGACTATATTTTATTCTGGACAGACAGGCGATTGATGGATAAAAAATCCCTTTCAGATTTGGGTGCTGGAGCAAGAAAATGCTACGGAACAAGAAAATCACAGTCGCTTATGTGCTCAAATGCAAGTTAGTCTGCATCATCCCACAGCTGGGCAAAAACCTCTCCCAAGGACTTCCAGCTCTTTCGAAAGCCTACATAATCAGCCTATAGTGATTCCACTGCTGGGACACAGGCCTCCTCTCTTTGAGAGAGAATGGGTTTTAGGCAACAGCGACTTAGCAATAAAGGTGATACCAATCTATCAAAAATTGCATAAACGTAGTATGATATAATTCATGTCTAAAGGGAGAAAGTGATAAAAACCATTAAACCCGCCTCCGCAGTCACTACCAAAAAGGGCTATCAGCTAACAAGATCTGCAGACCGCTCCAATTTCATCACCTAACTTACATTACTGCCTGCCCCCTGACGGAGTTCGACAAGTCGTGACCGAGGGTTACTTAACAAGTAATTATGTCTTGTGCTCTGGTACAGTCACACGGCGACAAAAGTGTCCGAAGATTGAGATAACGTGACGTCACGCCTTAATTTTCCCGAAAGGATAGACAGAGACATGATTTTAACAAGTAGTACTAGTACACCCAGATTAAAACGTTCTCCAGTTATGTTTAAATCCCATGTAATAGGGGGCGAGTCTATTGAGATCAGACGGGCGTAAATCCTGATTCCGGTTAGATACTTAGGAATAAAATAAGAACGAAATTTAAGGTTGGGATTTATAAATAAAAATTTGTTTACTGGTGGAACAAATATCACGCTTTTATGTAGAACGATGATTAAAGTTGTGCGACGTACAAACGTCAAAACTGTATGGTTAAACAGTCGCTAAATACTAATTGACTTTAAGCAACGCAAATAATGTCTATAGGGGTCTATTACATTTCGTAAGTTTGGTGTGTTTCAGCAGCGTCTTATGCCATTAATCGTGCACAAATCCAGACACCGGACTGCTACCGAGATATTTCTGACGGAAAAACCGCAATAACACTTTTCCCGACCCGGGAATCGAATCTAAGACCTCACGCTCAGCACAACAAAACAAGGCGGTTGAAGAATATGAATACCTTTCAAGACTATGGTCCGAAATGTAAATCGTTTTTCGTCGTGGACTGTACCGGCGCAGTGGGCACATAAGCCACGAGATTGTCGTGTATCTGAGTCATTCATTCATGTTGCATCTGTTATCTTCTATCGGTGTCTGGCGCCCTGGTAGTTTGAATGAAGGGGTCTCAGTAGGTGTTCAGAAATAGAAAGGTGATTAAAAAAGTTTTGTTGGAATTCACTGATCGAATCTGTTACACAGGTATTATCATAATCATAAATCTTTATTTATCTCAACAACATATTACAGGCACTGATGATAATGCACAATCTTAAATAGAGAGAGGTGTGTGAGGAGGTTCCTGAGTTACAGATCACCCGGCTCTCTTAGATAGGACATGTTACTTTACACAACGGTCAGAGTCAAGATAACCCAACGCGAAAGTTTGTGAGGATGGATGATTGATGCATGGATGCTTGTTACTCTTTCACGCAAAAACTAGTGAACGGATTTGAATGAAATTTGGCACAAAGATATTTTATAATCAGGATTAACATAGGATACATTTTATCCCGATATTCCCACGGGATCAAATTATGTATATTAATAAATGATACGTCCTTAGGTATCTACATAACAAAATAATAACAAAATAAAATAAGAATAAGCACTATAAGAATAAGCATATTCTTCTGCCGAAATAAATATTTTGAAAGTAGCATTTTAGGCAATATTTTTGGAATCCAGGAAAATGGGAACTGAATCAAAATCTGTTCATTAATTTTCAAATTTGACTGGAATGCGGAACGTACTAACAGACACCGCAGGAAAAACCACGGCTACATACCAATATGACTTCCGTTTAGTCGTATATTTGACTGCAGTTTTTTCCTACGTTTTTTCCCAACCCAGAAATAATAAAACATAATCAACTAACGGTCCTAAGTAGCTGATAGACATACGAGCTCGACAACCTTCGTCACCAATTCACACAAAGTTTGCGAACCTATGGGGTTACTGTGTGGTTAGAGTGACACTGGAAGAAAAACGTCTTAGAGCCATGCCACCCACTTCAGAATTTTAAACCCTTTGATAACCCTACACTACATAAACTTAGATTACAATGTCATAATAAGACTATACGCTTAGTCCGCGTGGAATTCAACTCGTATCACAATACATGTTAACCAGAGCATGCACGATATAAAACTGTTTATAATCTCCTAATTACTCTTAACTTCCACTGATCTGGAAGTTAAAACAACTGACTGTAGTAATTAGCTGCTTATGATAGTTATGATGTCTCGCAACGTTGAGGAAATAGAAATTATGAAGTGTTATTTAGATTCATATTCACATATTTGAAGTGCAAGTTTTTTTCTTTTCTCGTGTCGTTATGAGCTACACAAGATTATGTCGTGGAAAAATATTACCAGTATCTTAGCAAGATTGGTAGTAGGGATCCTGGATGAGACTCGCAAAGACCAGGGAAGCATGGCACAAAGGAGAGGTGGCCTATACTCCACAGTGGGTGGAACAAGGCACCCAATGATGATGATGAAGGCTTAATGCCCAGAAAGCTTTATAAACGCTGATTTATTTTCACTCAGAGACAGATTGATCGATTGATATCATCAAACTAACTTATTTTCTTATCTGGCGTTTAAAAAAACACCTGGTAAAGGACCTAGCACACTGGATAGTCAGACCCTGCTGCCTATTTTGTGGACTAGCTAATCTTTTGACGAGAGTTATTCTCACAGAGTACTCGAAAATTTGTGTGGATGATAGCCGATGGTGCCGAAAGGTTCTGGAGTGGCGACCGCGTACCGGAAGACGTAGCGTTGAAAGGCCTCCCACAAGGTGGACCGACGACCTTGTGAAGGCCGCAGGAACCCGTTGGATGCGAGAAACACAGAACCGGTCGAAGTGGAGGTGCTTCGGGGAGGCATATGTCCAGCAGTGAACGTCTTTCGGCTGAAATGATGATGATAATGACGACTGGAAAATGTATCTAATCCTCTGAAACCCCAGCACGTGACAAGACAGCGCGACGGCGTAATATTTCGCAGGTTTTATTTGCATATTCTCACACAAGCATTTGAGACAAGTCTTGTCACGGCAGCGTGTCATAACCACTATGTCATAATTCATTCACATATAATTTACTGCAACAAGAAAAACGAGCCAGTTTTAAAAACTGGGGCGAATATATCATAAGCATAATGTAACTTGTAATGAGTGTAATGTCATGATGTAATCAAGTATTTATTCATGTTAAGTGTAACTCCGAGGCTCATTTAATGGTTGGGTGCCGACAGTTATATCTTTTTTTTTAACATTAGGCTTATTTTAATAGTCTGCGGTGGCGTATTGAGAAAAATATGGTAATAGAAAGTAGGTTTTGCTTTTAAATTATGAATAGTGCTAATGTTATGGCTCAGTGCACTTAAACGACACTTCCTGAAAATGATAATACAATTTCGACAGATAGAAGGTCTGTGTCCCGGCTGCAGTGGTGGGAACATTATAGGCTGATTATGCTTATTTGGTTCTGTATTTTGTAATATCCTCAAGATATCTCTATTTAAGAGTATCCAATGGAGTTTCTAGCCCGTGGCCTGTGTCCCAGTAATGGAAACATTATAAGACTGATTATGCTAGGTTTCTGGCTTTGGAGCTGGTTTCTGACTTTTTAACCAGGTTTTTGACTTTGCACTTAATAGATGCAGCTCTCAGGCTCTACTGCTACGAATAATGAATACCTAAATAATTTTTAATCAGAAATTAGACTTGATTGAAAACTTATGAAATGAAAAGCCTCTCATCATTGCCAAATCCTAGACTAATTTATTACTCTTAGAACAAAAGATGAATAAAAACTGCAATAAACTACGTCTTATCTAACAGCATTAGGATATCCTTAAATGCAACAGTAGATGTAACATTCTTCAACAGATGCAATAAAAGATACAAACGAATTAAAAAAGAGTAAAAAATCTTCCAAAACAAAATATTTAGCGGTCTAGTAACTATCTGGCCAAGGTTGAGGTTTGTGGCTAGCGGTTAGCTAGACTGAAATTGTAATGTAGATTGTTTTAGGAAGCATGATTATGTGATTTATTATTTAATTTTTGCTCTCATTGGCTTAATAGTTACGTAAACTTTGGAGGAGATACGCTGCTGAAAATTCAAAAAACCTTGTGTTCATTAAAATAATAGTAATTTCGAAAGAATAGTCTGCACATCAAGCCTGTCTATTGTTATTTTAAGCCAATACGACTTGAGTGTTGGTAGGGTAGGTAGTTTTTGCATGTTATGGTTTAACACTATTCCGGGATCATGAAACGGAAAGTCAATTAAGCATTGATACTGCGAGAGACAGAACTAGAAATTATTAGCTAGCTCTAGATATTTCAATTGTAAAAAAAAAAATATGTAACCCGGCCGAAGTTCGTACCGCCTCAGAATTAAATAATGTGACAAAGTTCAATACACACGTGGCGCCATCTATTATCATAATAACGTTATTGTTGTTTTCCTCGGAAACAGCACTTTTTTTCGGGATGACAGGTACCCTATGTCCGTTTCTGTACACCTGACAAATATGCAAAATTTCGGGATGATCGGTTCAGTGGTTTAGGCGTGAAAAGGTAACAAACAAACTTACTTTCACATTTATAATATTAGTTAGGATTAGGATATCTCCATAGAGTGTCAATGGAGTTTCTAGCCCATTACAGAGAGATCTATGTTTTGGAACGGGCAACTAGTTTCAACTTTCTGACTAACTGGATGACTCCTTGACAGTTCTAAACTGTAAACGGTTTCATTGAAATAAATGCTTTGAGTTTGAGTTAGAATTGATAGTCCATCACCTGTCTGATATAGAGTTCTTGGTAAGATTCCATAGTAAAGTACTCGTATGGGATGTCATGACAATATTCATTCATATTTCAGCACATTGGCGTCACAGCCTAGGTAATTTGTGCAGTGTGTCGACAGGCGACCTATGCGCAAACGCAACACATGAAAGGTACAAACGACATATAAATAGACGTAATCAAATGACAATTTCTGATACTTTCGAAACTGTTCTCTGTTAGGTTATTGCATGTTTTTGGTCATTAAAAAAATGGGAGGTGCTATTTTAAGTCTTTTCCTCAATGTGAATCATTTGACTATAATTACAGCATTTATTTGTACCGATATGTAATTGTTCACTGAAACTACGGATAGAAATAAATTTCCTGATAGACCTGACTCGCACTTTTCTATAAATCAGCAGTTTAACAAGGCATTTTCATATTACAATTATTGAAATACTGTGCAACTTTCGGGATCAATGTTGTAAAAAATAAAATTAAAATCACCAAAGCTCGTAGCTACATTTCCGCCTTCTATAAAACATAAGAAGTGTTGATAATAGTGAGGTCGCGTATTATTTTATTTATTTTTTACTAGCAGCGCCCCGCAGTTTCACCCACACAAGTTTCGAGAATATCGGGATAAAAAGTATCCTACGTCCTTTCCCGGGACTCAAACTATCTCTATACAAAATTTCATCTAAATCGGCTCAGCGAATTAAGCGTGAAGAGGCAACAAACAGACAGACACACTTTCGCATTTTATAATATTTGTATGGATTTTTAGCCTATATTGTCCCACTGCAGGGCAAAGACGTCCCTTTCTCCTTTCCACTCCTCTCTGTCTTGAGCCAGTGTGAACCAATCCTGTCTGTAGGTCGTGTATACCTAATATAAATTAACCATTTTAACTGTTTGGGCCTACAATTGTGAAAGGACAACAAAAGAGAACGGCTGTCCTAGCCACGGCCACCACAAAACAAAACCGTTTAAACAAATATTCACAAACTGTCTTACAACCCCTAATTAGCGACAGACAATTGTCTAATTGCAATCGGAAATCGTTCAGCCCACTTACCGTAGTTCTGATAAGTCAGACAAATGCTGGCTACACACGATCAGGCTATTACGGGCACGAATTACTTCGTTTGATTCATTGACAGTAAATGTGCACGATTGTAGAAATTACACCATTAAATGTAAATTAGGTAGCGACTAGTGTATGTCGAATTTGATAGTGTGAAGTATTTTTTGGTATGATAGATATATCTTTATGTAATAGAAGTGAGAGTGGTCACAACTGTTGTACATTTTACTATCGTATCAGACTAAGGGTGCATTTCCACAGAAGCGGAACTGGGCGGAGCGGAGCAGAGAGGTGCGGAATCATCCAATCACAGACGAGACGAGTGACGCAATGAGAATTTCAACCATTGTGATTGTTCGCTTCCTGCAAGTCTCTGCTCCGCTCCGTCCAGCTCCGCTTCAGTGGAAACGCACCCTAACGGCCGAACCCAATTACCTCTATCAGCAGTTTTGGCATGCTGGAGGCAGAAAAACCTATCTTTTTTAATGTATAGTTTAGCTATTAGTTACTTCTGACATTTATTGGGAATTGGTGTATTTTGACTTATTTAAAAACATTGTTATCTCAATAACTATGTGATTGTTATTGTATGCCTAAGCGCTAATTCGAATCAAACTTAATTGGATTCGGAGATATAACAAACCAGATGCCTCACGCTATAACCACATCACCATTATTCCAAGCCACTTTTTCACTAATCTAGTTCGAGCGCACCAGATGACCACCAAGCATGTCATGCGCCTGCGCATAATGGCCGTAACTCATTGGTTATGTATGACACGCCACATAATCGTGTGGTGGCCGTTGTACTGGCGTTAAATAGACTCTTACATACGTAATGCTGCGTAATGAGGGTAGTTAGAATATTAATTTGGTAAAGGAATGTTGTTTATGGATAATGTAAATTCTTCCGAAACGGACATTGATCTTAGTCCGGAAGTGACAATGTTTTATTGCTTAACTGAGATCGTGGCAGGTTTTTTTTTATTGCTGATAGGTCTTGCTCTTGACATCGATCGCGCCTGATGGAAAGCTATGAGGTCTATGATGAAACGAGCGTGCCCAGAAGATGGCCTGTTCATTCTTACTTTGGAGGTAGACGGGTTAAATGTGGAGCGAACACAGACGCTGGCAGAGAGTTCCGCACTTTTCAAGCACTGCACTACCACAGTTTCCTATTCTAAAACATGACAAGTCAATAAGCTAGATCACTGTCGCTTTCACTATACGTCCGGCGCAGGAGTCGCTCGCATCGCGCATGCGCGCCGCGACTTAGAAAGCAAACGGTTTCACTGACCAATGGCCGACGGACGATGGACGAATGGACCACATCTTGACATTAATTGGGATTGATTATTTAACAGCTGTTTAATATGGATAAAAGCAGATAAAGGTTTTGAATTAAAGATCTTGAGGATTAATTAAAGATTAGATACCCGTGAGAAATGTATGAGTACAATTTCAATTTCTCTAGATCAGGATCTCTAATCTGGATTAAACTAACTATTCGTCATAGTTAGTTTTTTTTTTTTAGATAATGTCTTGCACAGACGAGCTCCTTTACGAAGTCTTTACTACTAATAACATCTACTATGTATAGTTATAGGTCAAAATTCTCAATAATATAGACAAAATAAAGGTCCACCCAAACATCAATCAAAGTGGTCTCATTGTAACACAGCTGCGGACCATCGTTACATTGTTTCAATGTTTTCTTTCAAAACCTCATCTGTTTACAACATCCTACAATTGAAGAAATTGTTATTAATGAATGAGCGTATATTTCACAAGCTGCTATCGTAACTATAATTGTATTCTAAGACGGAATCGATTTTCGATAATCGGTTTAAGAATCGATATTGTGAAATTAGTTTATTATAATAATATCGAGTTGGTTGGCTGTCATGTCTGGTTTAGATAGAACGTTTTACAGCTGTCATGAATGTAATATAATCTATAGATTTATCCGAATGTTGTCTACTGTATACGAATAAAACTGTAGATAAAGTAGTTGATTTATTTATTTGAATCGAATGATTTACATCAAAGGCATTTTATCTACAATAGTTATTGGAGTCTATATCTTTTGGTAATAATTGTACCTAAAGAACTATTTAGATAATTGTTTTGACTTAGTTATTTAATTCAGAGATAATACTTTTAGACTCAATACGATTTTACAAAACCTAACTTGGTCACACTTGTATACAATTATGACACTGTAAAATTTTACTGCAACAAAATAATTAAGAAAGAAAATTAACTAATTCATTCAAATCTAGTAGTTTTTATTAGTTTCTAGGTTAAAAAGGCCAAATGCGATCTATTTTAGCTAGAAGCCGACCTCAACACTTCAGACAAAATCTAGAATGATTTCATAATCTTCAAAAACTAATACAAACATAATCTTGTAACATTTACATACAATAACAACTAAGCTACTATTAGATCCGTATCTAAAAAAAAAAACATGAGTTTTGTATGATGTATGGGCTTCCTTGTATGATAGCAATGATTTATAGACGCCATTAGCTATTTTATAATGCCAGAACTTTGCAACCAGCAAAAAAATATTTTTTATTCGAATTCTAACAAAAATTAAGAAGTAACATACACACATACATACATAAACTAGCGTCTTCTTCTTATGGGGGTAGGCAGGATCCTTACGTACTCCTTTTAAAAAAGTAACATTGATAGATAAATAAATAAAATGTCACCACAACACCATCATCATCTGCCTAAACTTTTTCTTACTGCGTAAGGGTTGGTTTGCAGTCAAACAAGATGCACCTGAATAGGTACCAATATGTTTCATGAGCGACATCCTACAATCTTAATAAAATGACACATGGCGCATAATCAATCATTTCCATCCCCACGAGAAAGAATGTAACGCCACACGACGCGACGGTGCGACGCTAGAGTCGCGTCGCGACTGTCTGCGAGAGCCTTTAAATATTTGAGTTAAATTAACAGGTAGGTACTTCATTTATTACACCATGTAAGTTCAATTCAAGCCACAAGGACAATGGGCAAATCAAAAATGCAGGTCATCCACACATAACATACAGTCGCACCAATTTCCGATTGTTTCCAATCGATTAACAACAAATTAATCGATAAACAATTAAATATTTATAACGAAAATCCTTGATTGGCATGTGTGAACCGTTCAGTACGGTCAGCAAAAACATTGAATAATAACGTTACGAAACAAAAAAGTGTCGCAACGCTCACGCACTATTGAAAATCCGGTAACGCGTGCACTTAGAATCGATACTGCGACTTGTTTTGTTTTTATTCGATTCTTTACCGCGATGTGTGGAAAATTATAAGGTATTTTTATTTCCAACACGTGCAGTGTTGAGAAACTTTTAAAGGCACTCGAATCTGTTTAATTTTATAGTGGTTTTTAAATTAATGGCAACTAAGATCAGAATAAACTCTAGAACAATGAAATTTTGCAATGTTAATTTTGCCATAAGAAGTGCTCACCTCATTAAGAACAAATTACTTTCGTCATTGGATTTCTGTGGCTACTTAATCTTTTTACCAAGATCCCGTTTATATTTTTAACAAAAAACTTGTCCAGTCCAAGCATACAGAACTCATTTACATTTTGACAAGATACAACCCATCCATCAAAATAACAGATTCAAGGGTAGACAATAGCAAAAATGATTGTCTTCATACATTCGTAGCTGGCAACATCAATCAACGTGAACTTTTGATTGGCCGACGAGGTTACTGCTCTATGGTCACCTTGTGGTTTATAAAATTAAGGTATTTTCCTAGAAACTTAACTGCTTGCGAAAGATTCAAGAATTCCACAATGATAAATTACTTTTATTGCCGTTACTTTTAGACGTTTTATAACTACAATTTAAAAAGCACTTTCTTTAAAATTTATAAAATCTCGAAGTACTTACCTATGTTTCAGGTCTAATTCCATTAAACCTCACATTCAAGTGCAACTCAATTAAATACTAAAAATAAAAAGTTTACAGGACGTATTTATTAGTAGAACGCTAATAACTTCCTACAACCAATCATGCAAAAAAAAAACTTCCACCAAACTACTTTAGTTAATCTAAACTCACTATCGCCTAAGCAGGAACCTCGACCTTTAACCAAATCAATCAATAGAACAATATCAATTCAGATAAACTCGCCAATAATTCAACTTCCCGCCAAAACTTTCACTTGACAGCTGACCTTGACAGTTCCCGCCGCCATTTTATAATTAACGTCACTTTTTTTATTAATTGCATGGCTGATGTGAACGGCCTGCCCTTGCTAGGGTTACCCGGAGCCTGTCTGTTAATGTCATGATTTTTCGTGATATTCTGTAGATAATTACCTACGTTTCTATTTTACATGTTAATTATGTGAGTTCAAGGTGTCGTTGTTTTTGTGAAGTGTTTTATTAGATTTTAATTAGGTATAACATTATATTTTTCTTTGTTCATGTTTACTATTATATTGTATATATATATATATGTATATATTTATTTAGATTAGTATAATATACTTTATGTATGTATTTATGGTATTGTGTAAATGGTACACCACAGACTACCTACAGTACTTGTCTGTCCTTCCTCTTTTTAATCCATCCAAAGGTTGTCTTTAAAAGATCGCTTTTAGCGATAAGACCGCCCATTGTGTCACCCATTGTAAAATTTCTATATTTATGTCTGTAATTTATATGGTGTACATAATAAAGAGTATTCTATTCTATTCTATTCTATAAATGGTTGGTCCGCAATTTCGTTCGCAAAGATATTTTAAAATGTACGCTAGTTGACTTTCGAAAAATCCTTTCTTCATTCACCTTGTTTGACCTATTAAGTAAACATAATAGTTAGTAATTATATTAATTTTGTTTCTTTCTACAGTGGTTAAGACTATTGATACGTTATAGTTAAGATCATACATTGTAAACCTACATTCTGGCAAATAAATGGATTTGATTTGGTTGTCTGTCAGTCAGCCATTCAAAGATTAAGAATTTATTAAATTCATATTATTTTCTTGTAAACAAATATTATTGTCACAAAAAATTATAACCAACACGACTCCATCCATTCCCCTATTCCCACAAAGTTTAATGCCCAGCAGCACATGACACGCGCGTGAGAACCAGTTCCGAGTCGCACGGGGTCAAGATCTAGCGAAAGTGGTCACCGGCACGATCATTACACTGATTGATAGTGGGAGACTCGTATTTGTAGCATCCTCATGATTTATTATTAAATCATTAATCGTTATACTTCGTGGCACGACCTCCTACGTAGTTTAGGCCGATTATTTTGAGTTAATTAGAGATTTGGCAGGCACAGGAGCGTGGGGAATGTCATAAGAACAGAGAGGCCTAGCAGTGGATGACGTTGAGCCGGTTGAGCTGTGGTGGGTGACGTTGAGCTGTGGGTGACGTTGAGCTGTGGGTGACGTTGAGCTGTGGATGATAATGAACAGCTTTGGTTAAGAAGAGCGGTTGTTTGGTGATACGAAGCTTGTGTAATCAGAAATCCATACTTAGGTATAAATATTATAAATGCGAAAGTGTGTCTGTCTGTTACCTCTTCACGCTTAAACCGCTGAACCGATTTAGATGAAATTTGGTATAGAGATAGGTTGTGTCCTGGAAAAGGACATAGGATAGTTTCTATCCCGATATTCTCACGGGAAACTTATGCGGATGAAACTGCGGGGCGCTGCAAGTATTGTTATAAATGAACAACATAATATTTTATGCTGATATTTAGGAATAAGCTGACCTCTGTGTAAATGGTGTGCTAGTGATCTGTATGGGCATCAATCCAGACTCTGGACTACTACTGTTAAAAACTGAATAACACTTTTTCTGACCTTAGCAAAAAAAACTTTGCCATAGAAATCGGCGACTGAGCCGTCGGGTCTTTCGCAGATGTGTTTTTTTTTTCGTCCCAGCAGACTTCCTTTACTATTAAAAATGGTAATAGGCAGTTAAGGTAATAAATAATTACTGTATCAGCATTTCCTCATCATTCTTCACATAGAAATAATGAGTTTCCCTCCAATTCGTAATTATGGCGATAACCATTAAAACTTTCTCCATGCACGCTTTGATTAAGATTTTTAATCTATAATTTAATCTATGTTACGTAAAAACACAATAACCCGTTGTTTAAAAAAAAATGCAAAGTTTATGCGTGGGTAACCACAAGATAGAATGATATGAAAAATTGGGTGAAAGTGGAAATGATATGCGCGTTTTTTCTGAAATGATGACCAGACAAAACTCAGTGAGTTTCTTTAACTTATACATTTCGTTTTTGGTTGTATTTTCCTCAAATGCCAGTAATGCTGTGTTTATAAAATAACTACTACGAGTATAAGTACTGTAATTTGAAAACATTGTAAAAAGAAGTTATTTTTAAAAGAGTAACCGTGGAGTTTCTTGCCGGCTCTTTTCCATAGGAAACGACTAATTGGAACCGTGCACCTAGCTTCTGACGTTTCACAAGTGCCCATGTAGGTTTATGTGAAATAAAATATTTTTATTTTGAACAAAAGTTCAAAATCAAAATTTTTATTATATATTATGTAGGTAATGTTAATGTGCTACATATATTGTACTATCGAGGCGGTAAACTTTTAGCGAAACGATCCCTAACTTAATTACAACCTTTTTTTAATTTTGTAATCTTTATCCTAATTTGGGTTGTCACAATATTGTACCCAAATGTTGAATGGATATTGCAGCATCCCTATCTTGTACGACATGTACCTAATCACAGCAAAAGCAACATGTTTGCACACTAAACACATAATAAAACTACTAATCATCCGCAACTCTTGTACAAACAAGCCACATTACCATCGTCGCGTGCTGTCAAGTCACGGCGCACAGCGGACAGACAGACAGACATCCGTGTAGCAACGTGTTGTCACGACACGTCTCGGTGTCGTTGCGTAACCGTCACGGTACGTGTAAATGGGCCGTGACGAATGTGTGTGGGATAAACGTTGTGTACTGTGTGTTGACGGGGGTGAATAAAGTGGTAATGATTATGTCAATATGGTTAAGGTGGAACTAGAAGATAGAGGGGGCAATTACATAAGTGTTGCAAAAGCCTATGGATAGATGTGGGAGATAAGGCTGAGTATATAAAAAGTAGAAGATAGGTGGTTAATAGAGTTTAAGTTAGGTAGGATAACAGCTGAGATTTTCAAGCAAAATGGCTCTCTCTTGAAAAGATAGCTTATAGCGATAAGTCCGCCTATTGTGTCACCCCTTGTAAAATTTCTACATTTTAAATCTGTAATTTTTATGGTGTACAGTCAACATAAGAGATAAGTATGCCGCCGGATCGTCGGATATAGTTGAATTGTAATTAGAAACCGATGGATGTTGTTGACTGAAATTTAATTTGATAAATGAGCTGTTTGTTTTCTATTAATAAAATTAAATTTTATTCGAGAACATCCATCGGTTTCTTACTAAACTTCAACTGTATCCGACGATCCTGCATACTTATCTCTTTTGTTGACTGTACATATTAAATTATGTAACTCTCTCGACGTGTGAGCCAGACAAATTATAAATATCACAACTGCTGGGACACAGGCCTTCTCTCTGTGAGAGGGAGTGGGCCATAATCCTTCACGCGGACCTAAGCGGTTTCTTTTGTACTATCTAGAAGTTATTCCCAGATCTTTTGCGTACTAGTAATAAACGTGAAAAGTAAATGTTAGCTTCTCTAAAGATTATCTCTTAATCCTAGATAATCTACATACATAATATATATTAAACAGACGTGTCTATCAATAAATCATTCCAACTAGTCCTTGAAACTTAGCGAGACGATTCTACTTCATCAGACAGCACCCTGAACCCCGTTGATCCCTATCACGCACGTTTAATTAACAACTTATAATACCGACCTCAATCTTTATTGATTTAACTAAACGGAGTCGACATTTAGATCGAATATCTGTGTCGAAATGGAAGCGAAATGTCATCTGTAGTAAGGTCGTGATATTATTAGTTTTCGCTGGCGATCAATTAAAGGTATCTAACCTCTATGGTCTGTGATAAGATTAATATGATTTATTTATCTACCTATGGAGGTATCAGCTGCTTAGAATCAAGCTTAAGTCTTTGCTATTATTTTGATAATAGACTAATGTCTTATGTAGGCCAGGTACCGTCAGAAATTAATGTATTAAATGCTGTGGATATTTTTATTGAAGCCTGTATCTACCCAACAACTGTGAAATTGATAAATAAATACAAATCTCTCAAAGTATTTTTTTCACAAGAAATGTCGCTCTTCTCTTCTTAGTCGCGTACTTCACTACTAAAGTTCGTGTCTCTGATAGGCCTTCATGACTTTATGAATGACGTTCTTCTACTTAAAGGCTAAAAACTAAAAAATCTTAAAGTTATTTATGTCTTGTGGATGCGCCTATTATGCCAATTAATCAGAACTAGAAAATGTTTCCTAGAATAATCTAGATGTGCTAAAAACGGTAAATGAAAACGTTAAGAGTCTAAAAAATTCTGGCCATTGCCAAACAATACCTCGCTAAATTGCTTAGGATCGGTTAAGATAACATGCAATTTACCACGTGTTACATATTTCACGGCAACCATAAACCACACATTACCCTAAACAAATAACAGGTTAAGAACCAACAGTTGTGCGGCGCGGGCGCAGGAATGGCATTAGAAAGGATCCCGGCAAGGTCGGACCGTGTCCGCCACGGCGCGGCGCGGCGGTGGCGCTACACATTGTATGTCATAGGTTGGTCTTATGGGGTTAATGGTTAGTTGACATTGGTTTGTCATTGAAATAGAGACCCGCCCAAAGCTAGGAATTAATTTAGAATCTATCACTCAATAATGAACCAATAGATCCATGATCAATTGGGCATCGAAATCATTATCGATATCAATTTGTATATAAATATTTGAAACCTTTTTAAACACCTGACACTTACTGCACAGTTTTATCTAAGTATAGAAAAATGTAGGAATATCGTTTTCTTCCCATGGTATAAGTAGTAATCATTTTAGTAGCACAATCTAAAACGTAGCGAGTTCAAACTTTGATAATTAGAAAAATTAAATTAATCACCCCATATAATTATACAGTTGTCAACTGTCAAGCCGTTTGGTACAATCAACAAAAGAGATAGGTATGCAGGATCGTCGGATATAGTTGAAGTTTAGTAAGAAACCGATGGATGTTCTCGAATAAAATTTAATTTTATTAATAGAAAACAAACAGCTCATTTATCAAATTAAATTTCAGTCGACAACATACATCGGTTTCTTACTAAACTTCAACTATATCCGACGATCCTGCATACTTATCTCTTTTGTTGACTGTACATGAGATGAACTATCTAACCCCCATTATCAAAGGCCGTGGAGTTGACCCCTTTTTGGGACATACTGGCTAAAATACCTTTATATACCTACTTTTAGGTACTAACCTATACCTAAGTACTGTAACATTCTCTCTTCGAGCTGCAATTGTGTTGAATAGAATGTACGGCTCGCTTGCAATGTTAGGAAAAGACAAATGAAGGCTCACGGTACGTAGTTTCTGCATGTTTGACTCCTTAAAAGACGTTGTAGTATTTTTCCTTCTGGTTGGTGTACTTACCTGAAAAGATAAAAGAAAAACTATTAGTACAACGTTATTATAACTATTTTTGAAGCATTTAAATAAGTAATTATGAAAATAATATCAGCCTGAAAAAGTCAAACTGCAAGGCAAGCTGGCTGCACGGCCTAGTCACAATGTCCTGACCTATTGGCGAGATCAAGCCTTATGGAAATGATCGAGAAGGTTTACTTGTCTCTAAACTAAAACAAATACTTGTAAGATGTTACAATGATGTGCGCTTCACGTATTGTGTTCTCAAAGTTCAACGCACAAGACTCGAACCTACGATCGTCGGATAAGCAGCCCTCGCTCTTAATAGGCCCATTTCCGGCCATTGACATTACAGATTACTTCATTTAAAAGTTAAAACATAGGTTAATATAAAATACAAGGCCTGCTGAGTAAATTGAGCAGATAAAATCTATTATGGGAGGATTTTCATTAATAAAACGTATTAGTTTTTATTATGAGATTATTTGGTACAGACGCCAGCACGTCAAGCTACTACAATCTGTCAAATTTCTTTAATAGATTTTCAACTTTACTGCTAAAGCATTAGGTTCAAAGTTGATTGGGAAAATTTGACAGTTTCGGGTAGCTTGATTTTCTGGCGTCTGTACTTTATGCCAATAGGTCATGGTAGGTAAAGTTTCAAGTTAAGTATTTAACATCCGGTCATTTAAAACTTAGATCTCTTAACATCAATACTGTACAAGGTTCGGACGTTTTTCTGTATTGGCACAGAATACATAAAAGTAGGTATTTAGTAATAATCGTCGAGAAAACTATTGTTTATTAATTTCAAACAGTCACTGTGCATCAGCTAAAATCTTGGGACCTGGGACAGACCCAGATCCAAATTTTTATAGCATTTTCCTTAACGAAAATCAGTCAGTAACGAACGTCAGTTGGGGCTGGTCATCACTCGGCTGCCTCGGCTTATTTTTATTTTTAATTATTTTATTTTTGGATTGTTGTTTTTTTTTATTATTTACTATTTGCTGTACTCTGGACGCTTTTAACGCATACGTCTTTTTTTACATCGTTCTCACATATTATTATAAATTCAACATTAATGATGTAACTAATATTTTTGTAAAAATATAATTTAAAAGAGTGTCCATGGAGTTTCTTGCCCGTTCTTCTCCATAGGTACCTACGCTTTGGAATGGGCAACTAGCTTCATTTTATTTTTGACTGACCGACTTCTTGACAATTCAAAAGTGCCTGTAAATGGTTTAATTGAAATAAATGCTTTGAGTTTGAGTTTGAAAATCTCAGTAACGCAAGTTGATAGCAATTAGCTCGCCCCTATTGCATCGGGCTGTTAGTTTGCAATAACTACAAGCCTTGTGGTTCTCAACCTACCTCTTCAGAGGCTACAGGCGTGATATTACAAGTTAATATACTTTAAACAAGTCTCATCTAGTTCCCAAATACTTCACAGGCTATATGCCTACTCATTCACTGATTGGAATCTCAGAATTAATGGCAGTTACTATGAGAAGAGCAACGTGTAAAAGGTAATGTAGGCAAACCGGCTGTGACCTTTCGTGGCACTGTTTTATATGGACGCACTCGAAAACAGGTTCACAGTACTATTTACATGTAGATTTGCGTGTTTCTATGTGATGTGAGGGATTTTGCATTAAATCTAACCTAACCTTATTCTTTAAAGTCTGTGTAGAAAGAAGCTGGGTAGCATCTTCTTTATCCTTCTCGGTCGAAAAGATACACTTTTAGACCAAATCTGAAATCACGAAAAAAAAATCAGCTGTTTCATACATTTTGGTCAAATAGGTATTGAACTTTTGTCTTAAACAGCAGTTTTTTTTTTCATGATTTCCGAGTTGGTCCCATAGTGAAAGTTGTTCATATTCATGGGTAGAACACCCTGTAAAATTTGGATGGTGATAAAAAAATCTTCCTGTATATACAACTAAGTATATACTTCCTTTATAACTATGCTGATACATAATTAAATAAAATACAACTAGATTGTATGAACTGTTGACGCACAAGGAATGCGGAATGCCTTGCTACTCTTTGCTGAGGCGGAATGTCGCCTGATATCGAGTTATTAATAAACAACCTTATCATTTACTGTGGCTGCCGTAAACTGTGACTAAAGGACTGCGTCTGGCGAAAAGATGCTGTATTTTTTAGAGTTTAGTAGTAGCTCAGCTGGAGATGATAATATGTAGCCTGGAGTATGGATTTGTATACCGTTAATAGCAATAGGGTCTTCCCCTATTTGGTAATGGGACTAATAAAATAACTGGCAACCTATGGTCTCCTATACACCTCTGCCAAACCTCCCGAGGAATGCAAGCGCGATGGTATATTATGTTAGTTTTAACGTACACAAACTTTCGAATACTAATAGAAACTTTTCTTGAAGGCTACCATAGGAACGGTCATGGGAAAACCCTATTTTACTACACCCCCACAGTGACGCTAAAACGGCTTTCTCAAACGCATTATTCGATAACTTGCGTTAGAAAATCCTACAACAATAACGCAATATGAAAACAAAACAAATGCGTGTGAATACTTCAACAAATCATAAAAACGCGTTGAGAAATAACCAAAACATTGTTGACATTATTTTGTGAAATTCATACTTATACCATTGTTGTAATAACGTACTAAACTTTAATTAAGGAGGTTAAAATTAAGTGTGAAATTGCGAATTTTTAAGTTCCTATTGTTTGAACTTACGTCAGAAACTTGTATGTGTATTATAGAGGTTTTGTTTCTCAATTTCGACCTCGAGTCATCAGTCATGCGCAGTGAAATTGATGAGAATACGACTTACCAACTGAATTTTGACAAACTGTAATACGACAAGATTTTATTTCAAATGGCGAAACTTCTACAAACTTTTAGGAAATGCCATTTTCAGAAGACTAAAATAGGTTGTAGGGATACAATTAGGTACAACTAAAGTATTGCCTTCAATAAAAAATTTAAAAATACAAAGGCTGAAGAAAAATTGGGATCTCAAATTATATTGAACTAAAACTTTCTTCTTATTGATCTGTCAGAATACACAGAATAAGTATTGAAATCGCGGTTAATTTATCATGAAAATACATCAAATTGAAATAAAGATTAGCACTCTACGTGTCAGCCTGGAAACCTGGATGAGGTTCGCACAGGAGCGTGGATATTAGCACAAGCAGAGAGAGGCTTATGCCTAAGAGGGGGTCAAGTACCCGACTTTACTGCTGACCCGACTTCAACTTCACTTATAGTCCGGCGTTTCTAAATTTGCCAAATTTTTATCTTTGGCAAATTTAGAAAACCCGGACCTTAAATCAGAACAACCTCAGTCTACCGTAAGTCTATAATCATAATTTCCGAATGAACCCGAAACTGTACGAAACAGATGCTAGCTCGAAGGTCACGACACGTTACTATTATGACGAAACCTGTCATTACAGTGACCAGGTGATTTCTATTGCCCCATGCGATCTTGGTATACGAGATAACATAAGACTTATGAGTTATGACTAACATTAACTAGGCTATCATTATTTGTTTGATCTTGAATGGTGGGATGTTTGTTTTGGTTTTGTAATAGGTTGGTTATTTATGGCAAGTGAATGGAGGTATCTTCTCGATTTGAAAATAGTTACAAGCAGGATGGGATTAAAGGTGTTAATTATGTGTTGCATGACGTTGTCGATCTTAAAGACAAAGTTATATCAAGGGTCCTAAAGAGTTTTAGGCTGGAACTAAGGCGTTGCTAAAGTGTAGAAATGAAACCAAACCAAAGTGCAGACTTTATCTATACTAATATTATAAAGAGAGAAATTTTGTAAGTTTGTATTAGGAGGTAAGCTCTGAAACGACTCATCCGATTTCAAAAATTCTTTCCCAGATAGAAAGCTACACGATTGCCGAGTGCTATAGGATATTTTATGGTATATAGTTAGTTTCCACGCGGACGGAGTCGCAGGCAGAATCTAATTTCAAGTATAAAACTCTACAGCCTTTTTCAGAAATCAAACCAGGAAGATAAACATGTACCTACTTAGTACATTCACCTACTACGACCGGCATTCCCTAATTAACATTCAACCATTTTTGTAAAATGCAACATTTTGCATAACTACTATAATAAATTTGACATTTCCTTCGCAACAAGTCACAATAGAAAACTAAGAAACTAACGTTTATTCCTCATAAGGAAGGTATGCTAATCAAATTATTGTTAACACAGTCATTGCGTTGGTACATAGTACGGGAATATGAACCTTGTGAAGTGGAGATAAGGGTCAGTAGTTCTGCCGTCCTTTAACTAGAAGGCCGTTAAGCCCAAAAAGTTGTTTCGGAGTAAATGCCAAAAAACGTGGGAATCGTTGTTTCTTAAAAACTATGATACTTAGGATAATGATTGTTGGACACATCAATTGATATTTCTTTCTGTTTATCGTAGATAACCCTTTTTGTCCAATAACTATTATTAATTAATTTTAAAATTCATTTTTCTCATTTTGTTAAGCATGTAACCTAGTTATTGCATCTTATTACTGTACTAAAAGGCCGTTATCCATACCTTAGCGGCTTTTTAGTCAAGTAATTTATTTAAAATGTTAAGCTTCATAATGTTTGTTATATTTTGTTTAGAAATACTTAACTAAAAAGTTGTTAAGTGACATAACTGCTTTATAGTCATGACATTCGCTTTAATTTCAATTTCAATAACTTTCCTAATGAGCAGTTACGGGGCTTTAGATGCTTTTTAGCTAATTATTGGCAATGTTATATGGAATTTTTGTAAACTCTTAACTACTTTACTTAACTAAAAGGTGGCTAAAAATATTTCGCTTGTGGTTAACTTCTGTATAGTGTAGCATTCATATGGAAATATGTGAGTAATTAATTAAATACTTACATCATGTTCTTTTAAAAATCAAAAGTATAATTCAACATTTAAAAGATAAAAGAATTACTTATAATTTTAATTCGCAATAATAATCAACTTATAACGAATTATGATCTAACAGATCATGAGCTCATTATTTGGCATGGACAATATTCTTAATCCATGTTTTTTATTCCATTGATTCAACCATTGATTTAATAGAAAACTTCTAACCCAGTTATTTTAATAAACTAAGGCTACATTATATCAGACATGAGGCAACTTCAGGCCTAAATTATTTAAATATTATAACAAATAAAAGTACCTAATAAAATATGTAGTAAAATTGCACACTAAATAAATTATAAAACATAAGCTGGAATAAAACATTGAATACTTTTTATACCGGTAGTTCATTCCCGTGGGTTAATTATTCGAAATGATATCGTTTACCAACCTCCACGCGGACGGATCCATAAGCAAAAGCTTGTAGTTTTAAGGATTTAGGAACATAACAATATCTAAATTAAACACAGTCATCAATATACTCAGCCTATCGCAGTCCACTGCTAGACAAAGGTCTCTCCCAGGCTGCGCCATAACACCCTGTCCTCTACCTTCCGCATCCTGTTTATCCTAGCCACCTTATTTAGGCCGTCGATCCATCTAGTTGGGGGGAGGCTCACTCGACACTTGCCGATACGCGGTCTCCACTCCAGGACTCGTCTGCTCCACCGGCCATCGGTCCTTCGACAAACATGGCCAGCCCACTGCGACTTCAGTTTGCTTACTCTGCAAGCTATGTCGGTAACTGCGGTTCTTTTCCTGATATTTTCATTCCTGATTTTATACTTCAAAGAGACTGAGCATAGCTCGCTCTATAGCGCGCTGAGCGGCCTTGAATTGTGTACCAGCCCGACCGTCAATGTCTTCGTTTCGGCAACGTATATCATGACAGACAGGACGCACTGACCTTAGTCTTCAAACACTGCGGGATAGGCGACGAGACGACTTGACGAAGTTTTCCAAATGCTGCCCAGCCCAACTGGATCCTTCAGTCGGCTTTTTTCTCAATGTTGTGTCTACTGAGCTGGTTGACTTGCCCTAGGTAGACATAATCCTTCAAAACTTTGGTTGGACTCGTTAAGATGTGCGAATTGTACATGAATTTTGTCTTGTCCAAATTTAAGCTGAAGCCAACCCACCGAGAGGCTCCATTTCGGCTGGAGAGATTTAGTCAATATGACGATGTCATCGGCAAATCGAACAAGATGAACAGACGCTGAAACAGTTAGGCCAGATGCTGCATAGCCTAAATGGAGGCTCCATTTAGGTTGTGCAACATCTGGTCTAACTGTTTCAGCGTCTCTGCCATTAGGACGATATCATCGGCAAATCGTAGATGTGAAATGTACTCGCCATTCACGTTGATACCCTGTCCAGTCCACTCAGCCAGGGATATTACCTACATCCCCCTGTCTCACCCCTCTGAGCAGTTGGATGGGGTTGTTTTCTGATCCTGGATCTGAAAAGTCATTGTGGCAGCGTCGTACAAATATCTCAAAGCCCGCACGCGCGCGCGCGTTCTCTCTCTATCTTTCTCTCTCTCTCGTCTCTTCGATGTAGCGTCAGTCAATTCGACATCGTTGCAGAAAGGCCAGAACTGCCCATATTTTGACGGAGTCGCATCGTTTCTCGTAGTCCACAAATGCTATACACAGGGACTGGTTATACTCCGCGGTATTCTGTATAATTTGCCGAACATAGATGTGGTCTATGGTACTGAAGCCTTTTCGAAAACCGGCTTGATTTGGCGGCTGGAACTCGACATGTCTCTTCGCGAGACGGTCCGTGACGACCCTCGGGAGCAGCTTGTATAAGTGTTTCAGCAGTGAGATGGGTCTATAGTTCTTCAGCGAGGATTTGTCACCTTTTTTGAAGAACAGAACCACCGCATCTCTGCTCCACGCCTCGGGCGTTGTACCCTCTTAGATGACGGAATTAAAGAGACTCGCTAGCTCTTTGATTTTATTGTATTTATTTTTTTGGATCGTAAGTAAGCACTAGGAAGTGGTGAAGGGCGGGCGTTTTGGGGACTGTCTTTTGTAATTTTGACGTTCGAAAAGTGCTGATTCTCAGCCTAGTCTGAATAAATGACTTTTGATTTTGTTTTCTTGTCCTTTTGGGTTTTTCTGTTTCAATATCTTCATCTGTATCATCACTTCTTCGATCTTAGTTAGATCTCGTAGTTCATATCTTTGACAAAGTCAGTGTCAGTGTCCTCCGGGTGGAAAGATTTAGTGTGACGGGACGGCGGATGGCTTGAGCAGGGCACCCGCACCCCACTCAACCCCGGAGTGAACGCGGCGCGAGAGTCGGCTAACTGCCTTTTAGCTAAGTAATGAGGCTTAGCTGCTTTTTAGTTAAGTATTCTGGGAAATGTGCAGAATTACATGCTTAACTAAAACAGCGTTAAGGGCTGGTAACTGCAAATAAGTAAATTTTTTCACATAAACTGTTCTTTAAATGCTAACTATAAAGAAGTTATAGTCCGTTAGCGTCTTTATAGTCAAGAAAAATCAGATAACGTGCTTGTAGTTAAGTAGAAGGCTAGAAAATAATCCTCACATCGGGCAGTTAAGGTATTTTAAAGTACATTAAGCTAAGAAGTGTGGGTTAGACGCTTTCAAGTGATGGAATCATCAAAAATTATGTTACTTAACGGCCTAAAAGATGTCCATATCTTTGGAACTATTTATGTTATAAAAATGTTTCTTAGACAGAAAGATAGAGAATTTTAAACTCTATCACTTTCTATTAAAAAGTAAAAATTGACCATTTGAGGGTTAACGGCTTTTTAGTTAAAGGACGGCAGAGTTGACGGTAATGTAAGTTTATGAATATAAAGTGAATGTATGTTGTGTGTATCATTCACTTTTCAATGATGGTGTAAACAAAGGAGCATGTATATGTATTTATATATATGTGTCTTGAGCAAATGTAAGGCTGTGGTCAGAAGGCCATTTCTCGTAATTAAGAACGTTCAAAATCTAGTCGCAATGTCATCTCAGCGACAATCAATGTCAAAAACTTGTTAAAAATGTAGGGAAATTTTCGTGTATTCCCGTTGTCCCCGTGATCCGTGTCCCCGTTAACGGGGACAACGGGAAATTAATAAAATTATTAAAATTTATTCCCGTTGTCCCCGTTAACGGGGACAGCGTACGGGGACAACGGGAATTGAATAAAATTATTAAAATTACTTCCCGTTGTCCCCGTTAACGGGGACAGCGTACGGGGACAACGGGAATTCAATAAAATGATTAAAATTACTTCCCGTTGTCCCCGTTAATTTATTGTAATATATATATTTCAAATTATGCCCGTTGTCCCCGTTCCGTCTAAATTAGGTTTGCCGACGATATCGTAGTCATGGCTGAGACTAGGTATGGAGGACCTCAGTACAATACTCAATGACCTCAGTAGAGCCTCCAAAAGAGTGGGTCTTAAAATGAACATGGACAAAACGAAGGTCATGTCAAATGCCCATGTAACACCCACTCTCATAAAGATCGGAGACGCTACACTCGGAAGTCGTGGACGAGTAGGTTATGTTTATCTGGGACAAACTGTCCAGTTAGGTAGGTCCAACTTCGAGAGAGAGGTCAATCGTCGTATCCGACTCGGCTGGACAGCTGTATCGGTATAGTGTCAGGTCAATCTAGGTCTTGGGTCGTTAACCAGATTCGTAACGGGGTTGCTTGTTGACGTGTATAACTGTCCATAGAACCTCTCGATCTCTCTCAACAGCTCAGGTTTGGCGGATACGATCCTGCCATCATCGGTCTTCAGTTTCGTAAGTTGCATAATGCGGTGTGTATTAAAGCGGGGTAGATCGCTTTTCAAGGACTTAGAGATCCGTCTATTGAGTTCTGGATAAGGTTGGCAATGTTTGTTTGTAATGTCAGAATAACAGCTTTTTACTAAATGCTTATGAAATATTATGATATACGGTACTTAAAAATTTTGTCTGTCTGTTCCGGCTAATCTCCGAAACGGCTGGACCGATTTTGACGGGATTTTTATTCGCAAACTTTTTGTCCCGGTAGCACGTTCCCGTGGGATTCCGACATCCACACAAACTGGTATTGAAATGAAATGTTTGTTTGTAAGTAGGTAGATCTTTTAAGAAACCTTTACAAGTTAAGTTAATACAATTTCAATTAAATACAGATAAATGTTCTCTTAGTCTAGAAACTTTTGATGCACTATCTTCTATAATAATACCTTTGACTATGAAAGGTAATTGACTTATTTTAACTCCGCCCCTAAGACGACCCACTGACCAAATGTTGGACTTTATTTGGTTTGGTTTCGGCAAGCCTAAAACTAAAATGAAATATATTTTGTACATAATAAATAGATTTTAATTTAAAATAAAGAAACAAATAGATGTTTAGACACAAAACATAACGAGATTTTTAAATCTAAATCAACAAAAGTTAAATCATTTTTTTATTTAGTTCACACAATCATCATAGCGACTACCTACTCATAAAGTATGATCATAATAATATAAAAAAAATATTTTGTACATAATAAATAGATTTCAATTTAAAATAAAGAAACAAATAGATGTTTAGACACAAAACACAACGAGATTTTTAAATCTAAATCAACAAAAGTTAAATAATTTTTTTATTTAGTTCACACAATCATCATAGCGACTACCTACTCATAAAGTATGATCATAATAATATAAAAAAAATATTTTGTACATAATAAATAGGTTTTAATTTAAAATACAGAAACAAATAAGAGATGCTTAGACACAAAACATAACGAGATTTTAAAATTTAAATCAACAAAAGTTAAATCATTTTTTTATTTAGTTCACACAATCATCATAGCAAATACCTACCCATAAAGTATGATCATAATAATATTTAAAAAATGGTTTGTGGTTGGCATGTTCAAATGATTAAAATTATTTATAGCACACAAGAGAACAACAAATGAGAATAACTAACTTCTTTATTTTGATTTAGCTTTAAATGACAGGGTGAAATGAAACATAAATAATTTAAATGTTATACTTAGAAAAACATACCACATTAATTTACCTATTTAACTATAACGCCACAGATTCAACATGGTATAAAAAAAAATTTAGATATTAAAAACAAAAATAGGATTGAACTTAAAGTTTAAACATAAAAAAACAATTAAAATAAAATTTACTACAAACAGAACTTGAATGTTATACTTATTAACAACATCACAATTATCTATTTAGATTGCAAAACTGAAAACATTTTTTTGGAGATGGGACGTTCAAAAGCTGTTGTTTTCCATTTTATAAACTTTATACAGTACATGGTGATCATGGTAGCAGCAATGAGAAGACACATCGTACTGTTACGAGCTTGGGGTTCGTGACAATAAAAACTGCCGATTTAATAACCAAAAAATACACTTTAATTAAATACTGATCACTCTTAAGTCGCACTTGAAGATCGCTTCGAATGTTATCGCTTGTATCGCAGAACCAATAATATAAGTTATAAGTTTCGTAGGTACTCAATTAGGAAACAAACGCGCATATTTCACTAATATGTATGATTATTATTTATTTATTTATTACTTTTAAGAAGGCTTACAGACTAATTTCAAATAATAGGTAACAACAACACATTATCAACAAGCCTCCACAGATATATAACATATCGATTACTTAAAGCCTAACAAATAAAGTTCATTGTGTACCTACATAAGTAAATAGTTTAAGTTAGTTTTATTTGTTTATTTATGTTACTAAATATGAGCTCAAGAACCACTAGAAGGCGCATCGTTCGCAAAAAATAATTTGGCTAAGAGCGTCCTTGCTGTGCTTATCTTAGTGCAAAATAAGTCAACATCGTGTTCAGAAGATACATCATTGAAGCTTCGAGTGCTTATACACATATAATACTAAATATTTTTAAAACAAACACATTCTTTACATTCGTTAATTATAAATATTTATGCCGCAATCACGTAAAATCTGCCGGACGGATCTTGACAAAATTTGATTGTGGAATAGTTTATACCCGTAAACTACATAATAATATAGTGTAGTGTAGGTACTTAGTTTTTTATCCGGTAGTACCCGCGGGAAATAAAAGTCACGCGGGCGGAAAGCTAGTACCTTATTACAAAATATACTACTACTACTATTGTTTACATTTTAGGTAATTTGAAATTTCATGTGTATAGCTATTATTTAGATATTATGTGTTTTTTAAGTTTATATGTAGACATTTGTATAGGTATAATATTCTCTCTATTAAGGCACTCATTTCTAATTTAGACGGAACGGGGACAACGGGCATAATTTGAAAAATATATATTACAATAAATTAACGGGGACAACGGGAAGTAATTTTAATCATTTTATTGAATTCCCGTTGTCCCCGTACGCTGTCCCCGTTAACGGGGACAACGGGAAGTAATTTTAATAATTTTATTCAATTCCCGTTGTCCCCGTACGCTGTCCCCGTTAACGGGGACAACGGGAATAAATTTTAATAATTTTATTAAATTCCCGTTGTCCCCGTTAACGGGGACACGGATCACGGGGACAACGGGAATGCACGGAAATTTTAGGTATTTTTGACAGATTCAGACTGAGATCAAACTATTAACGTTCTTTTAATTACAAGAATTGCCATAGTTAGTTTCTAGGCCAATATAGAATTAATCTCTTTATTAGTACACAATAAAAATAAAAATTAAAAAAGACAATTTTAGAGCCAATTTTAAAAACTAGTTCAGTGACCATTTCTTCTTCCCAGCGAAAGCACATAGAAGTGGTGAGGGGCGGGCGTGCCGGGGGACTGTCTAGTGCCTAATTTGAATAAATGACTTTTGATTTTAAAGTAACGATTCATTAATAGAATAGAATAGACATTTATTTTGCAAATATGGGTAATATATAAATAGGTGTTATGATACATTAAAGGTCAGCCATATTTCACCATTCGGCATGTAAACATTTATATTAATGTTTTCATTATCAGCCAATACTTGCCTTCCTGTAAGCTAATGGTCCCTTCCTCACACAGGCAAGAAACTTAAGAATTGGGGATCTATGATTAACGTTTCCTCACTTTCAATTTCTTTACTGAAAACAAGAGTGTCCCAGATCTGAGACACCCTCACGCTAGAACAGTCATCAAAATTTGTTGTTTCAAAGTCAAAGCATTTATTTCAAATAAACACTTATAAGACACTTTTGAATGTCAAAATATACAACAAAAAAAAATGTATTCTAGTCGCTCCTTCCAAAAGGTAGTTTCGTATGGAGAAGAATATTGGGCAAGAAACTTCATCGGTCCTCTTTTATTTTTATTACACTTTTTTTGTGTACAACCGTATCGTTTTGAAATTGATACACTAAGTCAATTTTCCAAGGTATCTACAAATAACCATTTCATAAAACTGTCAACCAATGACAGTTGTGACTTGAATATATAGACAATATAATTTGGTAGTCAATTTGATAAGAAGTTAATTTCCCCGGCTTTACTTGCATAATCAGCCTATAATGTTCCCACTGCTGGGACACAGGCCTCCTCTCGATGAGAGGGAGTGGCTGTAATCCACCACGAGGGCCCAGTGCACGATGGTAGATGTCACATGTCTTCGAATTTTTGGTTCTAGGACATGCCGGTTTCCTCACGAGGTTTTCCTTCACCGTTTTGAGAGCAGTGGTGATGAAATAATGAACACAAAGTAAAGCGCCTGCCTGGGTTCGAACCTACGACCATCAAATAGCTAGTAAGTCGCGACCATTACCACTGGGCCACCTCTGCACTAACTTTACTTGCCAGGTTTGAAACTTGCATCCAAGACCTAATGACCAGACCAGAAAACTGTCAGTCCAACTTTAGTAAGTCCGTCTGCAAAACATTAGGTCTAGCTATAATTATATCATTGCAATAGGTAATAGGTCAAACAATTAATGAGTGCTGCCGACTGCTAGTGTATAATTTCTCGGTCTCAGTAGCAAATTGAATTTCACAATTAATGTTTGTGTGATTTTGTAAAGCTGTAACATTTCATTTTATCGTTAATTACTTTGTAGCACAATATTACTTAATTTTAAATATCATTTATAAGATGGCTGTATGACTGACTGATAAGATAATATTATATTATTATGAAACGTGTACTTTTTTCTTATCTTTGTTGCATAAAATTTTTGTTTTTTTTTTTTGGCAACCCGCAAATAATTTTACTCCGTGCGATTCCCGTATAGAAGAAATAATATTATTTAAAAGTGTCGATTCACCCGTTTCGGGTGAGTAAATTCGTGCAAATCGACTAGTCATCCAATTATGAATATAACGTTTATAATAAGTTGTCTCACGTTAATAGCCGATAAACGGTAAAATAAATATTATTACCCTCTAATTACTTGGCGTGACAGTAAAGCAATTATGCGTAAACCAGATGATTAATTGATCACGTTCTATTTCCGTATTTAGCGTGATGATGCGCATGATTGCACACACACAAACATTTGCACACATTATCGCTTCACAGACATAAATATTACGAGGGTTAATTAATTTGTTTATTTCATTTACTGTTCATTAACATCTCGTATAGCATTGGCCCGGCAAGTTCGTTACAATGAGTGTTTGACATAATAATGCCCTAAGTCATAGCTATTGAAAACTAGATCTTCATTCCTTGAAAAGAAGATTTTTTTTAAAATCTTGAACAATCTAGGAGAAGACAATATGGTATCTGTGAATAAGCTGTTAGGACAAGAACTACCAGCAAACCTTTTCGCGCCTCCAAACAGCAGCCAACCTGAGACTTAGGCGATACATCAGGGAAATCTGAAGCCCAAGAAGGTCAACATCTTTCGACTGATATGTTGATTACACGAAACTTTTAAAATTTATATCCTAAGAAGTTACCCATCAGAAAAACTGCAATGTCTAAAGTTGGTGATGATCATCGTGATGATGGTTAAGTGCATCGCGGTTTCCAGTTGCCTTTAATTGAACCATTGGCCGATTTGCCAGACAATTAACTACGCCCAACTACAATCACAGTACTTAGTGGTAGATACTTTCAAAGTTTCAACAAAGAACGCAATGGTTGGCTTTATGTAACAGTGTGCCAGTTGGCGACCGTCCTGCGCTTGCGCATAAACCGGTCCTAAGGGCATTATATAGACCACTATGCAGAGTGTGCAACTGTATACACTAGGAAGAAGAAAGTTTTTGATTGTGGAACGTTTGTCCTTGGTTTGTAAAAGGCCACGCGGTCTGTTTAAGTGTGTCTGAAAAAGCTACTTCGAAATTATTTCGAATAGATTTGAGGGTAGCAGCATCTTTCCGATTTTCTTTAAAAAATATTGTTATCCCCAAAAAATACCAAATGAAGTGACTATAGAATTTTGTAAATGATTTAAGTTCGACGTATGCATATTACGACAATGCATATGAAAAGTCCAATTCACTAGACGACGACGTACAGACGCCAGCACATCAAGCTACTACAATCTGTCAAATTTCTTTAATAGATTTTCCACTTTATCGCTAAAGCATAAGGTTCAAATTTGATTGGGAAAATTTGACAGTTTCGGGTAGCTTGATGTGCTGGCGTCTGTACATACATGGAATAGACTCCCGGAAAATGTTGTGACGGCTCCCACTGAACTGCTTCAAGAATCGACTGGACAGACTAGATATGTCTCCAAGCTATATGATACACACGCGTCAGGTAATTAGCTGCTAGTGTGTCTAACCAAATAATAATACGCATCTTCAGGAAGCCAGGATAACAAACCTATTTAGAAAGGCCTATAAATAGCTGTAGATGGTTGTAAGCCACCACAATTAGCCACTCTGCAGTCCCGAAACAATCCTACCTAAACCCTTTCTCTCTTTAGAAATCTCTGCACTGCAAAGCCCGACCTTGTACCAAGCTGAAGTAAACCTCCCCAAAAGCCTGCAATCACAAACCTTACTTAACCTTAACATTACAAAACCGTTTCAGTGAAAGTACACATTACATTACATTTGAACCTCACCCGAAATTCTTAACCTACTCTACATTAAGGCTTTGCTCTCACCGCTCTACATGTCGCCCTTAGTTCGTAGAGACCGGTTTGTGCAAACATGTGGACAGCGTTAGGTAATAGGCTTTGTTTTAGTTAGGAATGAAAGGAAAAGCCTTATTTATATGTAGCTGTTTAGTGGTTTAGGTGATATTCAGTGACTTACAATGTGTGAACTACATCACACTAATATTATAAAGGCGATAGTTTGTGAGTGTGTGTGTGTGTTTATATGTTTGTTACTTCTTCACGCTCAAACGGCTGGACCAATTTTGATAAAATTTTGTATGGAGGTAGCTGACACCCTGGATTAACATATAGGCTACTTTTTATCCCGATATTCCCACTGGAACGAAATTTATGCGGGTGAAACCGCGGGGCGCAGCTAGTAGTTAAATAAAAAAATAAATATGTAAACATCCGCATTGAGAACCTCCTCCTTTTTTGATGTTGGTTAAAAATCTACTAATACCAAATCGAGTTTAAATATTTTAGGCACGATATTGTAGTAATCTAAAATTCTGCTGGTTTTTTTTTTATTGGTCTAATGTCTATAGATGAAAGTGACGGAGTCCTGGGTTCGATCCTCACGTCGAGTAAAAATATGATGAAGACGCGCCCCACTCTTCTTTCTAATCGCTTACAAGTACAAGTGTGCAACATTCCGCTAGTGTTTTAGTTTTGTCGATACACAGTAATTACTTATTAGCGGAATTACAATGAAAGTTATTTCCTTTTTAGGAAATGACTTACATTATTTATTATTTACTGAGAAAAACTATCGTGCAATTCAGGCAAAATTTGGCACTTCTTTAGTAGTTTGAGTGAGTTATGACAAGCAAACCAAAAGCGCGGCTTTCATTTGTGTACCTTGGATGTTTGCCCACTCGAGTGATTCTATAAACAAGGACAAATAGACTGAAAATCTATCTCTTAACTTTTTTTCTAGATCTAATTGCATCACTCACTGTGGAGAGAAAGTGGATGATAGTTGAAATAGTTTGTAAGTGAGTATTATTGATCTAGGAAACGTTTCTCGATCGCTTACACTTAGGTAACCGATGGCGCCCGCGCCGTCAACTTGGACTATTTTTAATCGATTTAATATTATTATTTATTGGTTCCGTTATGATCGTAATAACAATAATATAATTGGTCGCCGAACAGAGGCCGGATATAAGCCTATCTACCAGATAAATTCAGAAATGTATGTTTCTAATTACGTCATTCGTATTTGTACTATTAACCTTATTCCAATCTTGATTGATTAAATAACAACTAAACATTAAATAAAATAATTGTTTTCCATAAAAATGAAGACGGTAGCGCCCGCGCGAACAAAAGACATCAACGCAATCGACTAAAAAGGTGCAACGTAGCTAGTTTAAACGATTTATTAATTTTCATGTCTATTTATATGTGTTTTATGTTATTAAAGGTTTTTAATTATTTAGTAGCTACTTTCATACCTACATTCTTTAACTGTAAAGGCAGTGATTAACTTTAAGTAAAGGGTACATGGCTGTAGGCAAGCATAAACACGCGGATATTGGATACCTACAGAATTACATTCATTGAAAAAATTAAACAAACATTTTTTTTTTAATCTATAGAAAAACTAAATCAAGACTATATACACTTATATGAAGGAAATGAGCACCGTGAATATGACTATGCTATCCTAAGGTAGATATAGGAAAATTAAGAAGTGGAAAGAAATATATTTTTAATCACGGTAAAACTTGCGAAATATATTCTTTATCACATTACAACCACAACACAGCCTCACACAATATTGTAACCGTGTAGGCGTACCTACCGCACTGATGCGACACGCTGATAACAACACAATGGCTGTTAACACTAGATATCAGACGGACGTGACCTCGACCCGTTTGCTGCAGACTTGCTGAAGTAGCTGAGTCATGTCAACAATTATTGTTCGATTGGGACAAAAAAACTACTTTAACTTAAGTAAAACTAAGACAGATTGGAAAAAAAATAATAAGTTTCTCAAGCTTCCAAGTAAAGTACCGTTTCGACAAAAGTTAGTGCTATCTTTTCAAAATGAAAATTCAGCACTAAAAGTAAAATAACTTATTCCAAAAAAATTGTTACAAAAACTGACACTTGGCTTTAAATACTATTTTAGCCACAGAACAGTTATCTGTTCTGTGATTTTAGCAATAGGTTCAATTTCAAGACGGACCTTAAACCTACTTTTGATTAATGATGAGGTTAATGACATCTTTTATTTATGACTAACTTCTGCCCGCGGCTTCGTTTGCGTAGAAGTTGCAAGATACTACAATGTACAGACGCCAGCACATCAAGCTACCCGAAACTGTCCAATTTTCCCATTCAACTTTTAATCTTAAACTTTAGCGATAAAGTTGAAATCTATTAAAGAAATTTGACAGATTGTAGTAGCTTGGTGTGCTGGCGTCTGTACTAAAACAATAGTCACATTTTTATAAAAGTCAGTATACGTTTGTACTTTAATACATATATACCTACTTGCTTCTTCCCATACTTTAAAACAATGACATAATAACACCAAAATCAAATAGGCATTCCGCTCCATAAGATAAACTTTCTAAACCACAAATATAAACGATTGATACCTATATTTGATCAACAATCGATTGTATCGATTATTCGTGATCACATTAGCTAATCGGATCGTTCAAAAAGCCTACCGCGGCTTAATTATCTACATCTTTTATTATTTGATTATGTAATTATTAAAGAGGATGCAACAAGTATGATTTAGTGAGGCAGTTATCGTGAGAGGTTGATTTTTTAAATTAATCTCTTATTAGTAGAACAAAGAGTTCTTTTTTTTATTTGCACTCGTGCACAACTCGCTAATCACATTATTTAAAGATGAAAGCCTTCATCATAAAACTTCGGGAGTGCCGACAGAAGTGAAAACAAAACACAAACAGTATACTTTGCCATCACTCACTGACATATCGGATATACATTAAAACCGAGTACATCCCGAGGACAGCCGAACACATCCAAAGCGGTGTCGGTTACGGTAACAGTGTCTCGAATTCAATGGTTTTTTCCCATCTCAAAAAATGCCCAACGCGCCTAAAGAAATTTTCACTAAAAAAAAAACAAATGATATCTGTGGTCCAGTCATTGGCGCGCTCTCCTGATGCGCTCATCTGTCAATCATTTAAGTATGTTGGCTCGCGTTTAATCACTAATTCCTCAATGAATTTAATTCATGCTTTACAACTTCTCAACTTCTTCTCAATTCAAAAACCACATGATGGCGCATCGCCGTACCCGATGATTTTAGAAAGAACAATATCAATTCTCTATATAGATATTACAAATATACGTAAGATACTAACCACAAGCTGCGACAAGCCACGCCCGTTTAATATCACCGTCATAATGTTTACCGCGATGTAACGGAGCGCTGGCCGCGGAACAGTATACACTGTATTTTGCCACGACTAGTTGGATCCAGCCGCTAAGTTGACTGAAGTGGAATAACCAACTTCCGTATGTTCACTATTTTTATGATTGGTGATACTTGGTATGACTAACAATTTCTTCTACGTTTTGATATATTTTAAATTATACATTTTGAAATCATAATTTAAATAAGTAAAGTTCAACTTGTCGACTTAAGTAGATACATAGTTTTGACCGTTTAAAAACTTACATTATGAAATATAAAAAGTAAATTAGATATCGACTGACTTAGTTTAGGTAAATTAGCTGCCATCCAAGATCATAACATGAGCCAAATACAATCTTTAAAAAAACAAACCAAGAATGAGTAAACTGTGAAGCCAATTAGGACGATCGAGTATAACAAAAAAAAAATCAACTCGGCCCAAAAAACTATCTATTAACATTTACACAAAACGAATATTTCATAAACTTTCAAAACCGACCTTGTAGTATCCAAAATTATTGTAAAACTTGATTCATACAGCGTCGGCCATTGTGTAGCATGCACAATTGCATTCAAGCTATTATCTGCGGATCAACCTTGTTGTAAAAACGCGCTGTTTCTGAAGGCGAGGATATTGTCTTCTGTCTGCAGAGCCACGTGATGTTTATGTGCGAATGTTGTAACGTTCTAGAAACTATTTGTGCTTATGTAATTGTTGTTAGCACTTGTTACGGTGTTTTTTTAGCTTGGCCGGTTACTATACTATGTGGTTAATTGTGACGTATGTTTTGTGTTTCATTCTGATTTTCAATCAATGAATTTGCTTCGCCTTTTCGCAACCACGTTGGGTTCGGCATACAGTCTCACGTTTGCAGCTGAATATAAGTGTTTTATATGGAGCTAGTCAAGTGGTCAGTGCCTATGCTTCACAACCCAGTAAATAGGAAATACGATACCCATTAGTAAGATTGGTGGTCAGACTTTTGGGCTTCTGACTAGCCGTAACGACTGTCAAAGATGTACATGATACTGACAACTTGGAACAACAGCTTAGCATGTTTCCGAGGCACGGAGGTGTCTTGATATATTATGGATGGTCACCCATCCACCGACCGACCTCGGCAAGCGTTGCTTAATCTTGAAGATTGACCCGTGCTGCTGTTATTATCTAGCCACGGGCCCCCTTCTCTTCTCGGGTTTCTTTCTAATTTTATTTTATGCACCAAGTTGATAGTATTCCATTGCTTAGTGTTTATTAAGGCTCGTTTACTTATCTCCAGTGTTTCGCACTGTGAAAATGTTATTACGAATTTCTATAGTTTGACATGTTTATCTTTGTTTTTATATCGAGACTTATTTTACTTTTTTTTTGTGTGTGTTTTGCAAATGACTATTGTATTGGAGTCATCCTGTAATGATAGTGTGTCAAGTTTAATAAATAAATATAATATAATATTTATAGTTCACCAGTGTTTAATTAGGTACTGCGATTATAACAGCAATTCTGATTTTCTATGCAACCATCCAATCTTAAATCATCAAGTGAATTCTATTGCTTATTGTGACCCGACTCCATTAAAATTAGGTTAAGCTATTGACTAGAAACTGGAAAATTGGAAATCCAGCTTTAAACAATAGATTTCACAACCAGATAATGGTTACTACAGATCGTTAAAACTGCAGATTTTCCTAAGATGGTGGAAATAGCTGTCATTAAACCTTACTTTAGCAATTGCTAAGTCTTTCTTACTATTGCCACATAAAAGGATAAACAACTTAGCCTATTGTTAATCTTTCAACCGGTAAGCAATACAAACACCACCAATAAATATTTATAACTCAGAAGGTCAGGAACCGAAGTTTCACAAGAGATAGTGTAACCAAAACGCCAGTGAATGAGTGAATGAACTAATATGAGTAAGTGACCTATGCGTCGGTCACGACTGACGTGCAGACAGACACATTTCATCGGAAGCTGTATGATATTTCAGGCGTTGTTATACAAATATATCAGTGTAAAACAACTTTTTCTTCTTAACAACAAACAATAAAATAAAACAAATTCATGAAATCGGCAATCAATTGACCCGATAACAGTTAACCTCAAAGTTTAACTGCAGTTTAAATCCAAGATTAACTACGAACAACACACGTTAACATTTCTTAGAGAAAGTTTGTTTTATCTATTTTATTATCTGAATGCAGTTTATGTTATATTCATCGGTTTCACTTTATGAATTATGTGGAATTGCTTCATAAATTGCGTTAAATAAATTGTTGATCAGCAATCTCAAGAATTATCGTAACAACATGATACTAAGCAATAATTAAAAGGAATCAACTAGAAGAGAGTGGCCGAGTTATTGGACAAACCCATGTCCAGCTGTGGACTACTACTAGGCTGATGAAGAAACAAAAATTATGAACGAAGTAAAATCACAACTGGTAACATACAGGGTGGACATGGACGCACCATAATAAATTCTCGTAATTTTTACGAACGTTCACAGTCTGATCTCAGTCTCAATCTGTCAAAAATACCTCTAATTTCCTTACATTTTGACATTTTGTTTGTCGCCGCTGAGATGAGACTGCGACCAGAAAGTTTTAAATTACGAGACTTGGCCTTCTGTTATCATGGATTCAGCACATGATTCTGAACACGCTGCGTTGAAATTTTTCTTTGGTTATGAAAACAAATATTTGCTGCTCCATACATTTTGACCGCGTAGGTCTTGCACTTTTCTGTGAAACAGCAGATTTTTTTTTTTTGGTATCCGGCGAGAAATAGCTAGGCTAGGTCTAGAATCATGTCCTGAGTTTATGGTTATATAGTTTGCTCGTCGATGTTCCTGCCAACCTGTATACTGCACTGAACAAACTAAAAATAAATTTAAGAACTCAAATGATTTGAGCAACAACAAAAAATTAACTAAATGAATAATCCGGCCATCTTCACCTATAAACTATCAAAATGAGTTCCTCAGATCAATATCAATAACACTAAACATGATTTCCGTTTATTAATCGTGCAACCGGGCACTTAACGAGTAATTAACAAAAACGTGGAAGAGATTCGTGTTTTTTGTCCCGAGAGGTCACTCGGGGTCAGTCAGGGGCAGTCGAGGTCACGTCGGAATCTTTTTGTTGCGTGACCTTCGCGACCTTTGTCTCGTGATGCAATTAAACAGTTGAATATCACGATTAGTTGTTTATTTAAATTGGTTTAGATTTGTTTACTTTATTAAGGAATCTTTATGCTATGATTCTGATTCTTAGTTTAGTTTAAATAAAATTGACCATGGCTTAGTAATAACAGCCACATGAGCCGATCGATCAGGTTAACTTCGATAAGGTTGTAGATCTTTGGCAGTTGTTACGGGTAGTCAGAAGCCAGAAAGTCTGACAACCAGTCTTACCAAGGGATTTCGTGTTACCAAGTAACTGTGTTTTAGAGGTCAGATAGGCAGTCGCTCCTCATTTTGAGAACAAATAAGAGCTGTTTAGATTAGATGAACGTCTGTGAAGTGTATAGGTCTATTTACGGACTCGTTGCCGCCAGATTGATTAATACGAAAGCTACGGATAATATTAAGCTGAAATATTTGAAAATAAGTATTTCCTGAATAAATTATTACATTATGTCAAATACTTATTTTAAAAAAATAAACGAAATTTAATTTATCACCAAAAAACACCAGTCACTTAAAAATTTAAATAAAATCTAGATCATTTTAAGAGATGTCCCAATACATTGCCAAATGTAGCACTGTATACATATAGTAAGTAATACGTGCAACGAACCGGGTCGTGGGAAACACACTAGCTAGCCTTGCAGATGTCGCCGTTACGAAAACTGATGCTCAGCGGGTTTTACTTAACTTTTCAGGTGCAGTTATAGAGGTTTTGGATATAAGCCTGCGATTTTATTGGGCATGACTTTTTGTTCAGCTCTTAGTTGATTTTTAATTGTTGTTGAGACTTGTTCTGTAGCCAAAATAGTGTTTTTGTTTCTTTATTTTGATTTTTAATTGCTAAGTAATCTATCTCTTACGAAATATGTATATTACAAGCCGATAGGATTAGCCATCGGAAACTTCCCTTCTTCATAAGCCAAAAAACGAAGTATGAGCGTTAGTACTATTAGTTATTCTGTGGTATGAGCTACCAAAAACCATGATACAACTAACTTTAGAATCGTAAACGCCAACTTCCATGTTTCCAACATTAAACATTTACTGACAAAATAAACATACCTATATTATTCCAGCACCATTAAATTCTAACCAAATAAAGAATCTTTGATTTATTTGAAGACATCAAAGAATCGATTTCAAATCGTTACGAGCGATCATCAAGATAAATGACTAACCTTTCAACTACACAACAGTATCAAAGATATGCTTAAAAGAAAAATCACAACAATAAAAACATTTCATAAAAACATGCTCAAATTAATTCTACATCATTAAAAAGTAATGGGTCAATAATGTAACACTTCACACTTTACCGACTGATTAATAGTGTTGTAAGTAAAATATGATGAATTGACATACATCTCTAGAGAATGTTGCCAGTAATATATCGAGCCAATCTATAAATTACACCTTTGGGACATCAGGTGCCAAATTGCCCCACATTCAGATACAAAATTTTAATTGGAGACAGATTAATATGCTGGTAACACGAATTGCCCCAAGCTAGATTGGGGAACAAAATTATAAGATAAAATCTCATTAGTCAATACTATTTATGTAATTACGTATCTTTAAGATAATGTTGTCATACTTAGACATTACACGACATATAAACACATAGTAAATGTCATGATTTTAAATGAGTAAATCCATTACTAATTAAAATTCCACACAGTTTAGGCAGATTATTACGCTCAAGTATATTATATGCAATTTTAGAACGTTTTACAGAAATTTTAGTGCATTATTTCACACGACTAGGAGCTACTTTTATTAAAGATAATTGGGCTAGTAAAATTTTCGTGACAAAAGATAATTTTAGCAACAAAAGTTAAAAGTTAGTTTATCGTTAAAAGCATAAAATCTTGCTGGGAAAAGCATTAGATTTTAAAATATTTTTAAGGATGAAGATAGAACGTTACTAACTCTTAAAAGGTGTCCTCAAATTTAATCTTATTTTGGGACAATATGGCACATCTTGCCCCATACGGCCATACCGCATACCACAGCAATACAAAGGCAACACGTTTGCAAAATATTCTCCGATTTTACATAATATCTTTTTGTGCCCAAAAATAATATAAGTATAGCCATTACATTATAGGCTTTCATAACGGAGATAAGTCGCCCGATTATATTATATCTAATTATACAATAAAAGATCAGTATGTGCCTTCGCAATCGATAATCGGATTACGGCTAATCTCGTTCAATAGAATGGAGAGGTTTTTTACTTTTTCTAAGTCGATTATTTTGATTGTGTCTTTGCCTTATTCATTTACCAGAAATATTAGATTGTTGAATTAACAGATGGATAAATTTTATCTACAAATCATAGACCATATTAGCCGTAGAACAGGTTACCGTTGGGGTAGATGTATTCTTGAGTGGAGACCGCGAATCGACAAACGTAAGGTAGGACGCCATCAGGCTAGGTGGAGTGACGATCTTCGCAGGGAGTAGTGGACTGCTATAGGCTGATTATGACAAAACATTGTAAAATCCAATTATTTTTTAAAAGAGTAACCGTGGAGTTTCTTGCCGGTTCTTCTCCATAGGAAACGACCAATTGGAACCGTGCACCTAGCTTCTGACGTTTCATACGTGCAAAATATTTTGATTTTGATTTTTGATTTTATGATGATGAAATTATATGAAACTTCTTGGTACCTAAGTAAGGTTGACAAAACTTAAGTATATTTGTATTTATATCATGTCTGAATTTGTTTTCGCTACACTTTTGCAATATTTTCTACATGTAATTTTCTTTATGGTTTTTCCATTTTCTATTTACTGTAAACATTTTTAACGGTCTATGTGTCCATTGTTCATAATACAAATGGTGTTTTGAAAGCCAAATTTCATTGGAATACTTGAGGTTTAAAATGCGTGTCTTTTCTATTTACCCTCTCAACATCTTTTAATGAGGCGTGAAGATACGGATTAACAGTTCGTTTAATTTTTAAGAACCTTGACGCATAGAATAGCTTGTCCTTGTGCTGCAAAAGATATGTATGCTCTGAACTTCATTTGTTTCTCTATTTCTTCACTGATTTATCATGTTCTTCTCGATCACTTTCTTCTACATCCCAGTTAAGCTTTCCATATCTACAAGGTTTAAGGCCTTTTTCTCTTTTGGAGACAAAACAGCACCCTCATTGTGAAACAAACTTTCAGTCACAACCCGAGGGTTTTGAACGAAATTCTTAATGTATCATAGGTTTGAAAAATTGGTTTGCCTAACAACGTAAATAGCGCAATGAACATGGCTGAACTGTCAAAATTAAACGCAATATTTAATTGCCATTTTATCCGTGCTACGTAATCACCCCGCAGGTAACCTTAACTCTCCTTTTTCACCAACCACAGACCTTTTCTCCAACAATAAATTGAACACAGTTGGGTCATTTTCTTCAGCAGATTATCTCAATATTTTGTCCTTTCATTCCATGACCTGTGTTACCTATGTACAGTTCATGTATCTCAGTACACAGCTCGGGACGTCTACATTGTGTTTTTATCAATGTTTCGCTTGCTAGAGCGTTCCCACGTACTTTGAGATGTCTTCTAAAAACGAGTACCTCTCTTGATATATTCTGTGTTAATTTGTCTTTTTAGGTATCGTTAATTGATGACATGTTTGTTCGGTTTCTAATTCTTAGATAATTAAGTCTTTTTGTGGTGAAGAATTTGTCCTCGGTTGATGGCATCAATGGAATGGCAGTTTTAGCCAAATTGGAAAAGTTGATTGAAGAAAGATGTCTTGATTTAAATGGTAATTGTAATAAAACCAAGGTTAATTGTTTTACTGATTACACGCAGCACACTAGCCACATAGCAGACTTATAAAGTGACACATGCAGTTAATTAATTTAACAGTGTGACATATTTAACATCGTCATGTAGAGCTACACAGATACTCGTACTGTTTCGAGTACGTATGTTGGTGGCTGTAAGAAAAGGGGAAGACCAAAGAAACTATGGATGGACTGCGTGAAAGATAAAATGACTAGAAAGGGCTTGACTACTGAGATGACGACTAATAGAGAAGTTCGGAAGAAGGAGACGCTGTGCCGACCCAATTAAATTGGGATAAGGGCTGGAGAATAATGAGGAGTTATCTGCTTGTATGTGTGGCAATATTAACTTGTATTAACCTTTTAACCGCCCGACTTCATGTCAGTTGTTGTGCCATCAGCGACGGATAAAAAAAAATACCTGATAGAATACAGCGTAATTAAATAAAAAAGCATATTAAACGAGCTGCGGTATTTGGTCGTAAATATACGACCCTGGCGAAATGGACACGAAAATATTTGTCGGATTAATCTGGCGTAAGATTGTTACATATCATGTAGAAAATTAAGCCCGGTGTAAACATGTAGGTACTTGGTAGGTAAGTGAGACGCTTGTTACAACCTTCTTGCGAGAATCAATCTAGAGTTGATCAACGTAGTTTTTGTACTAAACACTGCTCCAAACTAGCCGCCATCGCTTTTTGTGAGCAATCCTGATCTTTAAAGTTACACATTACTGCTTTATTGCCACACTTTGTTCTAAGTGGAGATGGTGAAGTTAATATATAATTGATTTGCACTTTATAAGCACACTTGATTGAACTAAAACGCATGTAGCTACACTTTGTATATTCAATCTTAATATCGTTGGACATTCTCTTGAGCCTTAAACTCGTAATTTCACAAGAAAGGAACATGCAGAAATAATAACCCAAAAACAATGAATAAAGAATTATTGATAGTCAAGTCGAAATATGAAGATGGAGAAGCATAATAAATAAAAATATGTATATGCAGAAGTAGAAACAGTCCAACATCTGGATATAAGCAATTTAGTTAAATGTAATGAATAGAAAATATCAAAATAAAGAGCAGTGGTGTCCCAGTGGTAACGGCCGCGAGTTACGAGTTGTAGGTCGTAGGTTCGAACCCAGACAGGCGCTTTACTTTGTGTAAATTATTTCATCACCACTGCTCTTAAAATGGTGAAGGAAAACATCGTATCTGCACAGGGCCCACGTGGTAGATTACCTCTCTAAGAGAGGAGGCCTGTGTCTTAGCAGTGGACACATTATAGATTGATTATGAATAGTTAAGATAACAGCAATAGATGCAGCAACACATAACCATTTAGCACAACAAACTCTAGAAGAACACTATAGTAACACCAAAGAGATACAAAGCTAAGATAAGATACCATCGACAGTAATAGCGAGCCCATTGTGCAGTAACCTCCTTATGATAATCATGCGTAAGATAAAAAGCTCAAATTATTAGCTGCACCACATTCGACGCTGAACGACCCAGATCCCACGAGAATAATGTCAAATATGATTGTGTGTTTAACTGCCGTTTAATGCTGTTGACTGAAGATTTTTGAATATTAATGAGTAATAATGGAGATGCTGAGATGAAGAGCAGTGGTGATCCAGTGGTAAAGGCCGCGACTTACGAAAGGTAGGTTCAAACCCAAGCAGACACTTTACTTTATGTAAATGATTTCATCACCACTGATCTCAAAAAGGTGAAGGAAAACATCGCGAGGAAACTGGCATGTCCTAGAACCAAAAATTCGAAGACATGTGACATAAGCCCGAAAGACCCGCATGGTGGATTACGGCCCACTCCCTCTCACCGAGATGAGGTCTGTGTCCCAGAGTTGGGGACATTGTAGGCTGATTATGCTAATGGAGATACATCAGGTCAGTCTATTGCAATCTATCGCTAGATATAGAGCTCTCCCAAATTACGTCACAAATGTTTTCTACTCGTACATCTAGTTTACTCTCGCCTTCGTTCCTTAGGTCGTTGTTCCATCTCAGTTAAACAGTGCGGGTGTAGTGATCCTGAACAGACCGTGTCTCATCTGCTGCAATATCTCAGATGCGACGATCTGATGGATGGAAGGATGATGGATAATGTAGAAATACCGTAGAAACAAAACGAAGAAGACAAACGAAGAAACGTTGCTAGATTTTATTTGGAGTCCATAATATCGACTATTGTAAGTCATAAGACCATACTCCATTCGACAATCATTATATCGACTTAATTAGCTAATTAAGTCTGAGCACTATCAGCTGATAGTGCAGTTTTACTAGCTAAGTAATAGGTTCTACTTCGCTTGAAGTTTGTCAAGTAATCTGTATCCAACTTTATCTCCATCTTACTTGCCATAAGCTGTCAACTCCACTCTTTCAAAAAAATAATCAGTTGGGCAATTTTTCATTATGTCCTCGCCATTTAACTAATCCTATGCAAATATATCACACCTATAGAATGTAGGTTTACAACGCTATCAGATCTACATTTCGCAAGGACACAGATCCCATCGATACTTCCGCGTCCTCTCTGAGAACGAGGCCGGTTGCGATTGCGCGCGCACCGATACTAACAGATCTATAGGATATAAAACTAGATCGACACAGATATATTACAGATGAAGATTTGCCTCTCAAAAATTAACTATACAGAATATATGGACAGGCAAGATACCGAAGGATCAAGTTCGTGACGAGATAAAGTTAACTTTAGAAAGTCGGAAACTTTTGGTCCTAACAATTTTTGGACAGAAATATAGCACTGCCATGATGATTACTTTTATGCTAGGCATAGTAAATACTAGGTAACAGACAAATATTTCAAAGTGTCTAATTTGGTGAACAGTTCGTTCTTTCGTTTTTAAATAACTGTTATTTTATACAAACTGACCATGAGCCAAGGCGTACTACCGCTCTACAACAGCAACGCCATTTCAATTTAGATAATTGCAAATTACTAATCTGAACTAAACAAACAAAATTGTATAATATGACCCAGTACACTTCCGAGTCCTGGCTGGGAACTAGGACGATTGCGCCAGAGCGTGCCAGTAAGCCCCCCTCTAGCCCCGCGCCTGACCTACAAGCCTACCACGAAGGTGGTACATGGAGATTAGAATTGTTTTAGTTTATATTGTGTCTACAAAATATTACAGCAAGTTTCCAGACCCGAAGTTTTGAAGCGTAAAGTTAGAAAGATGGAGTTTTACAACTAGATAGACTCTGGATGATTGGAGGGTCTACCGTTGACACGACAGCTAATTGCTTTTTTTTAATGGTATCTTGCAGGTCAACGTAGGAGGTTGTCGGCTGCTTAACCTTGGCTCGGCTTGCCTGTAGGTGCCTGAATAAATTAAGGCCTCCAGCCAGGGCTTAAAAACCTTAAAAACTAAGCGACTACACGCTACGGGCACCCCCTGTGGGGTACGGACCTCGGCTTAGGGCGTCGCTGGGGAAGGGTAGCAAGGGACAGGCTGGATCGGATTAAAACAACTGATTGGTATTCGTTGAGATATTTATAAGGTCACTAGTTTAAACAGCATAATGGCAAAATCTCAAATCTCCCTCTCACAGAGAGGAGGCCTGTGTCCCAGCAGTGGGAACATTATAGGCTGATTATGTATGTATGTATGTAATGGCAAAAACTAGCGTATGTATTCAACTATCTAAGGTTTCAATTTATTTTTCAGCTGTTGTGTTTTCATTTTTATTTCCCTTTCTCGAAAGAAAATGAGGATGTCACCGTTACTTAGAGTTAATTCCGTCAGAGGTTCAGTGGTCTCTGGTAAAAAGAACTCTGCTCCATCTTTGGCGCGTAACAGAAAAAGCAAAAACTTTTTCTTCAATCCACCTTATCATTATTGAGACGACAACCGTGACTCCAAAATCGTCAACATTAACCTGAAGGCCAATTCAAAATCTAGTCGCAATTTCATCTCAATGAAAATCTGGGAAATAAGTCTGGACTGAAATAAGACTGGGAACGTTTTTAAAATTACGAGAATTGCCCCTCTGACTGACTGGCTATATATCAATCATATTATGAATCACGCTACAGCTGGTAACTGATAACCATTAATATGATAATATCATGTTGTGTTGCAATGGCCGACAACTTGAGGCATTGCCCACGCGCATGGGCGGATCTAATCTAGATGTAAGGCGAATAGGTTAATAGAAATAATGAAAGATTAATTAGTTATTATGGAGGCGTGACGGATATTAATAGATCTGTGGCCTTGAAAATATTACTGAAGCTTTCATAATGAAATAAGTGTAGTGGAGATTGTTTTGGCCTAACCATACAAAACGTGAATACTTATAATTGTCTGTGATCGTGTTGTTAACATAGAACTATTGCACACACCTATCTGTAAGTTTTGCAAAAATTATAAAATATGTTAAGTAAGAGAACCGGTTACAGGAATGTTACACAATAACTTAACCACAGATTTCCACATTCATGAAAATCTCTTTTCATTTGACCTTATATTATGATAGACAATTAAATGACGAAAAGTAAATGATCTTCAGATTATCTAAAAACAAACCCAGTTTCATCCGATGTATTCTGTAAAAATCTCACCGTGAAAACTTAGATGAAGTGCTTTCAATTTCAGAGATTTCAGTTACAACTTTTCATCCATACTTTACTAAAACATATTTTACAGTTTTAAAGCTCTGGTAAAATATGCTTTAAAGTATCGTAAATGTAATATCACAATAATATTATAAAGGCGAAGGTTTGTGTGTTTGTATGTTTGTTTCTTCTTCACGCACAGACTACTGAACGGATTTGGATGAAATTTGGCACACAAATAGTTTATAACCGGGATTAACACATAGGATACTTTTTATCCCGATATTCCCACGGGATCGACACTAGGGTGGGTGCGGGGTGCTGCTTGTAAGTTAATATAAATAAATACCGCTCCTATATCTAAACAACATACATCAGCTATAGGTACTGCAGCGGTCGTCGTCCACTTGCCGCGATAGGTTTCACTTTCCGTACATCCAAGTTAACTTTCGTTGTTTTCTCTAACGATTGCTTTAACATTTGTTAGGTAATTCTTTTTAACTACGCGTGAATTTTAATAGAGGACAGTTTCGTGTTTATTTTTAGAATTATGTGTTAGTTTTCTTCGTGATTTAGATTGTTATAGAGGTAGAAAAATTAGGTACGTATTTATCGTAAGTTGGAACTTATTTCCTTATTACTATTTTTAATTAGGTTTTACAAATACAGTATTGTGAAACTAAGTTTTGCAATTATTAAAATGTTTTGATTTCATAGGAAGTATTTTATATTAGATACTAATATAAACATATTGCTTAATGTATATGAATAGTATGCATAATAAATAACTACTATCTGATTTAAATAAATTAACAACTAATAAAATGCATCGCGAAACTGATTGCAATTTTTATTATGTACCTATGCAATTTTTTAATATATTTTATTGATGTAATTAATTTGCATATCAATCCATCTTTCAGATTGTTTTTTTTTCCTTTGAGCACGTCAACCCTGGAAAGGCGAAAGTGGTCTGTGAATATCACTAGACCTATAAAATATACAGAATAAGGTTATCGACCCGGACAACCAGTTGTCCTTTCTGAGTGCGATTGACTATACCTAGGCATTAATCTTATTGCCCAACATTTCTAGAATATATCACATTTGTTTAACTTTCATTTTATTTCAAGTCCTTGAATGTAAAATAAGTTCAAAGTTGAAATGCTCTATAAATGTTTTGTTGTTAAAGTTTACGCATATTTCAATTAATAATAGCTGGTAACTTGACGAAAAACAGTTAACTCTCTACCAAAACTACCAAAAACAAGTTTTATTTGCACCAACAAATGATTATTATTTAAAAATTCGAAAGTTAAGTTCAAAAATAAATAAATCGATTCGTAAAAAGTTAATTTAAATAATTGTCACGATAAATCGTTTGCGTTAAAGAAAAAAGCATTCAACAAATCGTTACGCTGTTTATACAATAGCAAATAGACCCACAAAAAATCTAAACTCGAACTAAATGAACTATGGACAAGTAACAGATACAAGCAACTCTTACAATTCACCAAATATCAAACTGCAACATCAATTATTCACATGCAAAACAATGGACGCAGAAATGTGGCTTAGAACCACCTTACAATAGACATTCTCGTTTGTTCCACTAAAAAAAAACACAGCATCACTCGAGCGCGAATCCGAAATCCAGAGGGTGCGTTCTAAAACCACATATCTGCACTTAATTTTGACACTTACGTAAAATTTGGCCGCCATTTTGGGGTTAAACTGTCACTAATGTCACTCGCGAGGCATGCACATGCGCGAAGGGTACGCGCGCCGAATGGCCGCCGAGCGTTCGCGCTCACTATATAACCTCCCCCCCAAACTATTATTATATTAATTACATTCAATGTTTTCACTACACGGTGTCGAACGGATCGATCTGGATCATTTGCTTCCTACTGCGATAATCCCGAAATACGGAATTTAAATGGCCCGTAGAAAGTTTCCGACACACATTACCGACATTACATTTGATTTACAACAGACAATTACTTTTATTATAACTTTAACAACGCAAAAGTACATGTCTATCTATTATTTTTAATTCATTGTACTCGTATGCTTTTTATTAACTGTCACTGGCCAGTGTACGAGGTTTATGTAGGTGTCATTTAATATTTTCTACTACTTCCGATTTAGGTCTTTTTGTTCGAACATTGATCTCAATAAACGAGTTGGTCACTGAATGTCTGGAATACTCTTTTAGCGATACCTACATTTTTGTATTAAAACTAATAGAGCTTCTTTTTTAATTTTCAGGGCAAAGGATGGAAAGAGAGAAGTTCTGTGGGTCAGACATTAGTGCAGCTTTGTAGTAGGTACCTGCAATAAGACGTTGACAAGTCCTTGACACCTAATTTACTTCCTGACTTTGCAAAGCGTACATCGCTTTATTCATTAATTCCTCTCATTTCTCTAGAAATAGTTATATTCTTATTTTATTTATGTAGGTTTTTTCAGGGAATATAGAAAATGAAGAGAAAATTACTTCTTATATACCTATCTAATCTGTTTATATATTCTAATGACTACTATAATGTCACACTATTAGTTGAAGGTGATAAGTTAGGTACAACTTATCACCTTCAATTGGCATTAAGTTATCTAACGAAGCTTATTAAAGTGACCGTAATATTATGCATGTAGTATTTAGATTCATTGACCATGTTGCATCAAGACCCAGACCTAGCCTTGGTCTAGATTTTGTATGAAATTCACTGGGTGCCAAGTCTGGTGGAGGTTTTTAAAGACAGTGATGAGTGTTGAGACCGTGTTTCATGGAGGATTAGTCCCCAAGGTCGACGATCCTCAGTAAAAAGAGAGAAAATAGGTGGGGCGGGGGGGACATAAGGAATATGTTTAAAAGGATAAACGACGCTCATTAATTTAATTATCGAGGTTAAAGGCGAAAGTAACTAGTTTATTTAGAGATGGAAGACATTCGAATTAATATATTAACTGAAATAACCATCACTAATGAGTTGATAGAAAAAAAAAATGATATTTAAGAAGAATAATTTAAGCTAGGACAATGAAGGTGGACTGCTTTTTGGTTTAGTGGTTGCAAGCTCGACTGAACTTGGAGCATCGGAGTTTGATTCCCAAGTTCGGCAGTACTGTAACTAAGTTAAGAAATTCTCAGTAGTAGCCCGAATGCTGGATTTGCCCAGTTAATAAGCACGTTTATAAACTAGCTAATCTCATAAATACGTTCACGTGATGATTTCGTCCCGCTGCGCAGGCACATGGCCCGCGTCATTCGCGTGTACAAAGTAGCATTACCACCTAATTTACAAAATTACGCTACACTATTACCTACGAATAAATAACTAATTAAACAACTTATATAACGTATTACATTCAACTTGGTTATGTGGGTTGCTTACACATTTTAGGTGATACATTTTAGAGCCTGTAAAAAACGTTGATTTTTTTTTAGACCTACTTTTAAAATGATAAATGTCTGAGTTCTTGCTTGGTATGTTTGTATTAATCAAGTAACTTGTCAACTTGATATTTTAGGCCCAATAGAGGACAGAGTTAAAGTAGACACAAAATAAACTTAGAAAAAATAACTTTTGGGTATGTTATATTTTTCTAGACCTGGGAATACAAACAACTGCTTGTGTACCAAGCACAATTTTAAGTTATATAACATGTTATGTTTTCCTAACGCACTGGAAGTTAGGAAACTTTTTATCCCGATAGGATAAAAGTATCCTCTGTCCTAATCCAGGTCATTGCTTACACTACTTGCTTACACTACATCCAAATCCGTTCAGCATTTATAGCTTGAAAGCGTCGTAACAAACGTACAAAAAATAAGTAATTTCTCTTTAAAATTATTTATATTAGTTTATTAGCTTTATTTAAATATGCACACTGTACATAAATGTCTTCATGCCACAAGGCATTCTTTACCAGTTTTGCCCTACAAAGATAGGTTGGGTTGGTAGAAATTGTTCATTACAGGTTGATTTATTTATTTAAGGTCAAATAAGCTATTTATCAAACTCAGAACTACTTAGTTTCCTTAACGATTCCTTTACTAATTAAAATTAAATTATTTCGATTTCATTAATTGTAAAAAAAAAACAGGTTGAAAATCTAATTATTATTTATAACCATCCTTAAGGAAGTTACAATATATTATTTACTTATCTATTAAATGTAATAAATAATAAGTTTTTGTCTAAGTAATAACATGCTCTGTTTTTGATTGATGAAGTTGTAGAATGATCGTATTATTTTTAATTTAAATGTTACACATTCTGAATCCTGAATGTGATTAATAAACGATCGTAGGTCTTTAAAGATGTATAAAATAGTCAAACTCAAAGCATTTATTTCAAATAAACCAATTACAGGCACTTTTGAATTGTCATGTCAGTCAGAAAGATGAAGCTAGTTGCCCATTCCAAAGCGTAGTACAATATGGAGAAGAACGGGCAAGAAACTCCACGGACACTCTTTTAAATAATAAAATTGTTACAAATAAATAATTACTTTGTAAAAGTTCAATGCTTAGATATTCTAATATTATTCAAACGCGGGCGTGATCCTACACCAATTGTGAGAGGTTATTTAAAAGCACCTTTAGAAACACAAACTAAAAGACATTTCTAATTCTCATAAACCATACAGCTAATATAAAAAGAAGCCACAACATATATAGAAAATACTTTTATTTCTATTTCCCGCAAAAACAAAACACACACGAATAGGTACACGATTACTTTTTGACAATACTTTTATAACATTTTTCTCTTATGGCCGCTAGAGCTCAATTAGTAACAGACACCACTCGAGTGTTGACCGCAACAGTTACGCCACTGGCTACCGACACTTGTGGTCAACAGGCATATCCGCATAGAGATAACTAGGTAAATCATTTGGATATTAGACGGATATTCAGTATACTATTCAAGTTTTTAGTGACAATGCCCTGAAGATTAGACTTTCGGACCAATTATTTTAGTTCCCACGGAGTTTTGATAACCACCACTCTAGCATTTGGGGAGGGCCAACTTTTATATTATCGCTGTGCAGACAAACCAAAAAAGGTCTTGACAACTCGGTTTTCCTTTGGCCACTTCATACAAGAGACCGGTAACTCACCGCAAAGCTATCTGGAACCCACAACCTAACCCCCTTATTCATAAACGTTCCTTAAAGTTAAGCAGTGATGAGCGACTGTTTAACGATACATTTTTTTACTTTTAAACGTCAATTAACTTTATTCATCGTTTATAAATAAACCCCTAATACTTATGTTTAGGTACACATTTGTTAAGTTTTTGTATAATTTAAAGAAGCTACGACACCTATGAAGAGAATGTAGTTGCAGGATTCTTAAAGCATCTGTTTCTAGATTTTTATTCCTTAAAATACCACTTTGATAAATTGTGCTGAAATTATTCACTGAATTGACTACACAAGTACACAATGTAAGGAATGTATTATTAATCTGTAAAGAATTTTCTTGGCCGTTCTTCTCCATAGAGATCTACGTTTTGGAATGGGCAACTAGCTTCAACTTTCTGACTAACTGACCAACTCTGACAACTCAATGTGCCTGTAAATGGTTTAGTTGTAGTAAATGCTTTGAGTTTGAATCAACTGAACAGCTCGTGAGGAAACCAGCATGTCTTAGAACGAAAAATTCGAAGACATGTGACATCTACCTACCTGCACTGGGCCCGAGTGGTGGATTACGCCACACCCTCTCATCGAGAGGAGGCCTGTGTCCCAACAGTGGGAACATTATAGGCTGATTATCAACAGCTTTTTATGAAATTCACCGGATGAATCGCGAGCTATTTTTTTAGTTCCTCACATTATTAATAATAATAATACATTTTCTGCTTAACCAGGCGTCACGGTGCACTCCAAGAGTACCACATAACACTCAATAATCTTTTGCCACAGTTCACTTGTTCGGAATCGAACCTGTTGTACTTTACGTAAGCGCGGGAAACGAGTTGTCTGTTAATAATTACTTCTAGTTATTATGCATGCAGATTATAAATTCCAGGAAATTCTTGCGAAATATAGTATTAAAGTGATAGATTGTAACTTTGTTGCTAGCTTGAGTGTAACTTAGCGAATTAGCGAAGTTATGAATGGTGCAAAATATTCTGTAGATATGAAGCCATGTTTGAGGTATGATACCAGCCATTAGGTATTTTTTATACGGCTGGAAAGTGACATAGCTTAATTAAAACCTGTTTAGAAAAACCACGTAACATAATAGACCTACCTACCTTGTATGCCGTAGCCGGATATCCGTGGCCTTAGCCGATTAGGTACCTACTGAAAAAAATCTTAATTCATTTTATTTTGCTAGAGTTAAATCCTGTGACAAGCCTCTTCAAGGCATGTCTATTGTATGTTTTATTTATTTAATGCATACTATTAAAATACATAATTACTGGTCTGCCAAACTGCAAAGCAATTTGACACACAGCCAAAATGTCTAAAGCCAAAGCCACCACACTCCGCGGCATCAGTCAACCAATATCATGAGACCATCCCATAGTACATTTTCAGAGAGGTGCTCACCTCTGTTGGTAAACTTAGACTCACGAAATTAGCCGACCGAGGCCGCCGACCGACCGCAACAATGTAGTTATTTGTATCACCTATTAATTATTTTTGTTGACATCCGAATATCCGAATTATCTTCCAGGATACGAGACATCTCACTAACTTAACGGTCACCAAAAAGCTATTGTTAAACAACAGTAATTGGGGAAGTGTCTACTTACACTTCCCCAATTACTGTCAAAATAATACATCCAATAAACAATGCGAGGAAGCCTCCACGTTAGAAAAGGCCCTGACGATGGTGGCGACACCTATCACTTGATACGAGAGCTACCGGTGGGAAGCTGTCACTTGCGGTGAGATTCAAGGTTACTGGCTTCCTATTAGAGCTGTCCTTACCTTGCAAGGCTTTTTAGAATAAGTCGTTGGTCACAATTTCATTATGATCATTATTGTAAATTGAGAATGACCTGCATGAGATTCACACAGACCAGAGCAGCATGGGAGGAAGCATTGTACCCAGCAGTAGATGGAACAAGGTTTCAAATGATGATGAAAATAATGATTGTAAAATTGGTAGATAGATAGTGACTCAACGTGAATCCTGTCCCACAGTTCCATAAAGTCGTGTGCAACAGAGGATGAGCCTTTTGAAACTTAAATAGTAACATTGTATGATTTTCCCCATGAATTAACTAAAGGCTACGCACTTACCAAGTCTTTGAACATTCTGTAATTAACGTACTATGTTCTAATCGTAACATATTTCTATCTCAATCCGAGTACAAAGACACCGGACACTACACTTCTTATAAATAACAATACACCTAATAAATATAATACCTATTTACAATGTAATATCATCCGTGACCTTCACGCCTCAAAAATTATGTGTCATAATAAAAAATACATAAATTGAAAAAAAAATACACATCAAAATATATACATTTCATATCAAAGTACCTGAGATGAAAAGAAGAACATTACGTATCAGTTGCATTTGTAAGCGATACTCACAAATTAAATAACTAGACATGCTGTGTTTGAACCCAGGTCAAGTTGCGAAGGTCGTCTGCTCTCAACCAGCCAGATTCTTTTATTCCATTTAAATCCCGTGGGTGTCGAAAAAGACAGCATTCCTCTGTGTAAACAAAGCTATCTTTTTTAACACCCACGGGGTGCAAAAGAAATATAAATTGACGGGGAGAACAGACATGATTTATTATACTGATTAGAAAAATAAATTAACAGATTAACTTACTTTTACTATGGGCTTCGTGCTTAGGAAGATGAACTCCTGTTTAGGCCGATTGATTGTTGCTGAAGACCTAAACGTTTAAAAAAGTTATTTTTGAAGTGAAAACGTCTTTAGGCGCGTTGGGCATTTTTTGAAATGGGAAAAGACTATTGAACTCGCGCCACTGTTACCGTAATCGACACTGCTTCGGATCTGTTCGGCTGTCCTCGGGATGTACTCGGTTTTAATGTATATCCGATATGTCAGTGAGTGATGGCAAAGTATTCTGTTTGTGTTCCACCTCCTATCTTGCCCTGTGTTGCAAAACATGCAGTCAAAGTGACCTCTGCACTGCCACCGACGACGCCGTGGAACTGACGAAGTTTTGAGCCAACAAGATCTAAAATATAGTCGTGCCAAACAACCACAGGGACACGAAGAAAAAGAAGAAGCATCTATGATAAAAGTACAGTATTAATACAAATTCAGGATTTATTCCGGTCTGACCCCCTGAAAGCCCCCCCCCCCCCCCACCCCACCCCCCACCCCCCTCGATCCCCTGCTAGTTCGTCTTCTGTTTTAAACTTTGTCTTATCCACTATAAGCTTTCTCATTCGATAGCTTTATCATAAAAACAAAAGTTACAAATCTAAAAACCACAAAAAAATAAGTATATAGTAAGATAACCAGTAAGTTAATTTCTATGCTAACTTTAAATAAAGCGCTTGTCTTCAGACAGAACCGCTGTCAAGTTTTCATTTAATTTCACTTTCGTTGCGCGCGCGCTGTCAAGGTCGCGCTACTGACCAATAGCAAGCTTTCATTCATAACATAACGCCTGTATTCCCAAAAGGGTTAGTCAGGGGTGTACCTATAGATCACTCACATTTCGCCAATTAGGACATTTAAGGCTCATGTAATAGAGGGCGAGCTTATTGGCATCCACCGTGCACAAACCCAGACTCCGGGCTGTTACTGTGAAATTCCTCATGAAAAAATCACTTCTCACTTTTCCCGACCTGGTAATCGCACCCAGGACCTCATGCTCAGCAGTAGCACTTACAATCACTAGACCAACGAGGTCATATACGGTATTTCATCTATATACGGTTAAATCCTTTCACGGCAACAGGATATGTACAGTCAACAAAAGAGATAAGTCAAAATATCAGTCGACAACATCCATCGGTTTCTTACTAAACTTCAACTATATCCGACGATCCTGCATACTTATCTCTTTTGTTGACTGTACATGTAATACTGTTTAGTGAATGATATGCCTATTACTGCCTTTTGTGGTGGTAATGTGGTCTATTTAAAGTACGTATAAATTACCGTACGTATAATTAACGTATGAATTAACTTTGATAAAGACCTTTTACTACTGGAAATTGATTTTCTACCGTCAAGGATGTGGTTGTCGCTGAGTTACTATGCAGGGCAAACTGACTGGCTTGGTCTATCTGATACTGAACTCCTGTCACACATTCGCGTCGCTATTTTATAGCTGGCAACTTTGATGATTATCGCGTCAGAATTTTTTGGTTAGCAAATAACATGTCGAAGTATCCCCGATCATGTCCATGTTCATTGTATTATCAATTATATGGGGTGGGGGGCTAGTATCTACTTGAAAAAACAACCATAAGTGGCGACGCAATTTCAGCTAGGCTAGCGTCTAATGATACGCAGAAATTGTGTCGCCAGACTGCTAAACCTATGTCATAATAATTTTCAGGCATTCTATTGATATTCGTACGAGGAAGAAGGGCTGTTATTCTATCCTCCACTCCTAACCCATTTTTCACAATACTCTCAACATAAATGAGCCAGCATTCTGTACTTTGCATCCTCACAGTAATATTATAAAAGCGAAAGTTTGTGAGTGTGTTTGTATGTTTGTTACTTCTTCACGCATAAACGGCTGAACGGATTTGGATGAAATTTGGAACACAGATAGTTTATAACCAGGATTAACACATACAACACTTTTTATCCCGATATTCCCACGGCATCGATACTTATGCGGGTGAAACCGCGGGGCACTGCTATTAATAAATAATAATTATCAGTACTTAGTGATTTTTTATAAAATAGATTTATCTATGTATGTTATGTACGTATGTACATAAGTGCGAATGATTCAGGCTTTCCTGTAGGCGGAACCGGAATAACTAATGTCTGCAGTAAGCAATCACGTTCTTTTTATTATTTCTCATTTAGCAGCAGCCATTTGCAAAATAAAAATAGCTAATAATTACTACATGCGCACATTTTAAGTATCGTTAATGTAGACTTGTAGAGGATAACGGACTGTTGCATTGAAAAAGACTCCATGAGTGCTGCATACTTACTACTACACAAGGGGTATAAATGTTACCCAGAAACTGAGCTGTGGGGGTCAGATAGGCAGTCGCTCTATGTAAAATACTGGTATTCAGCTGCATTCGGTTAGACTGGAAGCTGACCTCAACGTAGTAGGAAAAAGCTGCGCAGATGATGAGTGACGATACTGAAGAAGGCATTTGTCTGACGCACCCTGGAACAGTTAACTCCGCTACAAACCACCACAATATGAGATTTTCTGGCTTAGATCATCTCGACACGAGACAAAAATGTCTTTAGGTACCTACCTACTACGTACTCTACATAGCCAGAGGCTAATGACGTTCTGAACCGGAGCCAGCCGGCCTTGTCAGTGCGCCCTTTGTCAAGCTGTCATAACTGGGCCACGTATGTGAATGCTCCAACTAGAGCTCTTGAATGACTCGTTGTTGATGTTGTGGAGGTGTGGCGGTAATGACGTTAAGCATTAAGTGTGATATAATAAACCTTTAGTTTCAGACAACGGAGAATACACACAGTAGTGTTAGTAGGAAAATTTTAATTAATAGAATAGAACACTCTTCTCTTTCTTAATATTTTTCTCTGTTTACTACACAAGGGGTATCATGTTACCCAGTAACTGGGTTGTGGAGGTCACATAGGTAATCGCTTCATGTAAAATACTAGTATTAAGATGTTATGTGTAATATCTAGTTTTAATTCCGTGTAATAAAAACCCAGGCTTGGATGCTGGAAGCAATCTCACCTACTAAAAAATACTAGTGTTCAGATGCATCTGGTTAGGCTGGAAGCCGACCCCAATATCGTTGGGAAAAGGCTAGGCATATTGACATTTTTATGACCAGCATCTTCTGCTGCGAACTTGCCCATAAGAAATATAAAGGAAATCACAACGTATCCTGAAAACATGTTGGAGAATTAATACCATTCTTAAATACTTAAGATTTCTTGATGCAAAAAATTCTTTAGAAGGTCGCCGAGGTCCGGTTTTCCATCTGCGGCACAGTATGTGTAACATTGTTGCATTTCTACCATAGTTAGGCAAATACTAGTTACATATTCATAGCACCTACTGATAGAATGATCACACTTGGTAATGAAACCCTGTTGGTGACTTGAATGTTTAAGGAACTTCTAAAGTAGATTCCAAACATGTGAATTTTCCGACTAAGGTGCCTGAAAACATCATGATGAAAGAAACCTAGTCAAAATAGTCTGAAATCGCATAGCATAATCAGCCTATAAATTTACCACTGCTGGGACACAGACCTTTTCTCTTCGAGGAGTGGGCCACCTACCACGCAGGCCCAGTGCGGGTTGGTAGTTCTCACGTCATGTCTTCGAACTTTTGGTTCTAGGACATGCCGGTTTCCTCACGATGTTTTCCTTCACCATTTTGAGAGCAGTAGAGATGAAATTTTAAAAAATCGGTACGAAAATCGTCCTTCACCCTACCAAAAATTGGTGCAATCTCAGCAGAAACAGGCTTTCAAGTAATCTCACGAATTAATTTATATTATTAAGCTTATTGTCCATTTGAAGGTCAAAAATGTCCGGTTGTAAACGGAAAACCGACTGTGCGTCACTTCAAAGAACTCATATTGTCAATCTTTGACTTTGCAAGGTCGTGATCTACAATCTGGTCCATTTAATATAATTTGTATCTTGTATAATAGACACGTAGATTGGTTCTATTGATTTTTTGTCCTGAAATTATCTATGGTGGATTATTACAAGTGATGGTGTTTTTGTAGTAGTGGTCTGAAAGGATTATTGTCATGCTCTGGCGCATGGCCTTTTTATAGATAGTAGAGGGCCTTCTTGTTCTCAAATTCTATGTTGTCGCTGAATTACTTATTTATTTAACCATTTATGTCCACACATATAAACAGACAAGTATAAAGAACAGAAAAATACGTACAAAGGTGATGCTTATTTCTAATAAAATATCTTCCAGCATACCTGCGTTAGAAGAATATAAAAAAAAAGTTGGAGCCGACGTAATGTATTTTAAGAAAAAGAAATGAAATGGAGGGAGAAGTTACAATAAAGTGGTTTAGTCTAGTCTAAAAATATCTAGATAGAATAAAAGAAGTATTTGTTTGTTATTGGAAATACATGTAGAAAAGTGGAGAAAACTCCTTACAACGGCAACTTTGACATCTTCGATAAAAAAATCTTTCTACCGAAATATTTTCAGCAGGTAAATCTTATATAAGTGCCTAGTAAGTCTAGACTAGACACTATCCCCTTTATTCATAAAAGTTGTTTAAAGTTAAGTAGTGATTAGCGACTGTTTAACCATACATTTTTGACGTTTAAACGTCACTTAACTTTAATCATAGTTTATAAATAAACCTCTGTTTGTTCATTTAGGTGTAAGTACGTGTTCAGGTGTGTTCAGTTCCCACGCCCCGTCACCTCAGTTTTTGTCGATAACTTCGGTTAAATCGTGATCCATTGAGCCACATTCGTGTTGCCAGTTTTTGTTATAAAAATATTTGCCATTTCATTTGTTTCCTTGTACAGGATTAAACTTGTAAGTATGACTGGCTAATCTGTAATTGTGATAATCTCTGCTACCGGCCTCTGCACTCATCAGGAGTTCCCAAAATGAAAAATTTAAGATAAATGGAATTTCCATCGACCTTTAATTTGCCTATTATATCTAAAAGTTTCCACGGCTACAAAGGAGAGGTTCCTCTTCGGAAGACTGAGGTCTTCCACCACATGGAAGACGAAGGTCCAAAAGGACATGAGGGAGATGGGACTTATGGAAGATGACGCGCTAGACGGAAACAAATGGCGTCGCATGATAGAGAATGCCGACCCCGTGTAACGGAAAAAGGCGAGGCCAAAGAAAAATAAGATTAGGTACCTTTTATATCCGAGTCTGGGTTTGTGACTAGGTGATGGCAATAGGCACGACCTCTACGACTACTCGGTCTACCTCTTCGGTATCTCGGGGATTCTAAGCATGACAGTACGTTAAGTAAGTATGATAATACTTATTTAAAACTAATTTAAAGTTCGATGAGTATTTCCGAAACCAAAACAATCTACCGTCTCCACTTTTGGCACTCACTAATTACTTATTTACAAAACGAAGACGTCAATCATCACCCGTGGACATCCTTTTATGACAAAAACCTTATTGTCTCGGACTAGGACTACCTTATTCATAAGTAATTGTCCGTAATAATTAATAAAAACATTTTTCTGCATCCAACAAAGGAATTTAGAAACAGTTTCCGTATTGTCTGTAATTATTAAGGCCGCTGATGTATTTAGGAACACTTTTATTACTCACACAGTAAAAAAACTAACCTCATTACTGCTTCTAGCGAAAACAAATAAGGTATTAAATAATCTGTGCATAATTGCAGCAGCATAGAAAAAAAAGTAGAAATTGGCGCCAAAATTTAGTGATCGCAATGACACATGTCAAACAAAACAAACCAAGGCAACGGCCATTGGTTATTCAGCCAGTAAAATGTTACGATAACGTGCTGCGTTCCGAAACCGAATCGAATAACTTTACCGCGGGCCGCATCGCAAATGAAACAGTACAAACTTACTATTACACTCACAAAACTATAAAAGACACTTTATTCTGTGGTGTTTAAGGTCGTATTGCAGCAAAAAGAGATTGTGAATCGACACAGTTGCTTTACATGCAAGTTGCCTCAACGTATGACTTGTTCCAGATATGTCAAGGACTGTTGTTTTGTAAAAATACTTTCTTTCAATACTTATCTTTGCAAATACGCCGATAAAATCTCCAATGGAATTTGGTTTTTTCCACTGTATGCTATAATGAAACGCTTTTGATTCATCAGGCTAGTTAGGGGGATCGATGCTTGCAATAATGATATCTTCAGTTTATTCGATCCTCCTTTTAGTAGGCTTTTAGGGTTTCGTACCCAAAGGGTGCCAACGGAACCCTATTACTAAGCTCCCGCTGTCCGTCCGTCCGTGTGACTGTTAGCGGGCTGTGTCTCATGAACTGTAATATGTAGTCGATTGAAATATTCACAGTGTATTTCTATTGCCGCTATAACAACAAATCATATTTTTTTTTAAATTAAGTTTTTTTAGCGTTTTTGCCTTGTGGTACATACATATGGAAGTCCGACTCGTACTTGGCCGGTTTTTATTTAAGGATTATAGAAGGAACTTTTCCATATGCTATGGAGCTATGCTTTTTCGCTATGAAGCAGGCTATGCTCAGGCATAGCCTGCTCCATAACGCGCTGACCATCATTATCTACCGTGAAGGATAAAGGACAAATTCAAGCGTAAGGTAATTTCGGAAAACCCTAATTTCACAAATGTTTCCCAACAGCGCCCCGTCAATATCATTCAAGCACCAAAAGATTCTTGTATCTCTCTAGTGGCTATAATACAGAATAGAATAGTCTGTATTATGACACCATATGACTATTTATGACTATTTTAATGGTATCAAGCGTGACTGGTGGGTTCTGGTTCGATCCCTGAAATCTTACTCCATAAACACAAAAACGACATTTTAGGTACTAAATTATTTCCCAAAAATCTAAACTAACACAATTACGTAACCTAATAAACGACTCAATTCATCACTTGAACACTATCTGTAAGCAAACTAAGGTGATGCGTATGCGCATTGTTCACACAACGGATGTTGCGGTATAAAGAATAGGTACCTATTTGTATTACAATTACGCTACGCTTTCCTTTCCCCTTGAAACAGTAACAGTCATCTGCATCGACCTAGCCTTTAGCCAATGCTTGGGACGGCTTCCAGTGCAACCGGATGCAGCTGAATACCAGAATTTTATATGGAGCCATTTAATATCTGACCTCCATCCACAACTACACACATTTACTGGATACCCCTTGGTGAGATTGGTTGTCGAACTTTCGGGCTTTCCCCCTAGTAAAATAACGTTTAATTTCGTGATGGTTTAATGGTTTACAGAACCACTTTGGGTATCCGAGTAGGATAGGTAAGTATAATCATCATCATCATTTAATCGAAAGACATCCACTGCTGGACATAGACCTCCCACATGCATCGCCGCATCGACAGGTCCTGTGTTTCTTGCATTCAGCAGATTCCTGCTATGTCCATCAGGCCATTGCTCCAGCAAGCAAGTGACGTTTGCAAATGAGACCATGTAGAGCAGCCTATGAGACCATGTAGATCAGCCAGTACCATGTATGTACCATCTTTCTAAGTAAATCTTACAAGTTTATTTACAACAGTGACGAAAACCCCTTTATTTATAAACGTTGCAAGTTAAGTAATGATTAGCGACTGTTTAACCATACATTTTTGATGATTAAGCGTCTCTTAACTTTAAGCAACATTTATAAATAAACCCCAAAATGTCTGCCTCTGAACTTAAAGCATCCGCAGTTAGCAAGAGTAGTGATCAATGTTTTTCTCTTCTCTGAGATAAATAAATAGTCCTCCACACCGTATTTCGACCATGGTGGCCAATCTCAACGGAGACTAGCCTTCGACGCGGAAGATATTATTACAGTGCACAAGTGTGTGCGCAGACACAGATGCACTCTCTCTTCCCTCACTCTCATAGTCCGATGTGACAGCAATACGACATGACCGGAAAGAAATCAGGCGCAGGACCAACGACTTATCGTGCTTTTCGAGGCACGGGGGTATCACATCGCCAACTTCCAAACTCCGGGCTGGCTGTTACTGAGAAATGTCTAATGGAAAAACCTAATAACACTTTGCCCGACCTGGGAATCGAACCCAGGACCGCACGCGAAACACACGAAATGAATAAACGATCACAGTGTATTGTTTTTAGCAGAAGCAGAAGGCGTTGTTATTAATTCCATCGACGTATTTTGTGCACAAATAAACCCTCATTTACGCAACACAATGACATCGTTGGTCACCGTAACTTTGTAAGCCTTAGGCCGTTTACACATTAAGCCGTAGCTGCAGCGGCATGGCACCGCCGCCGCCGTCGCCGCGGTGCCGCTGTTTTAGTTACCCATGGATAAGACCTATCAAAACTAGCTGCCGCCGCCGCGGTGCCATGTATAAGGATTCATACAAATCCAATGATAACTAATACAGCGGCACCGACACGGCGGTGCCGCTGCAGCTACCGCTTAATGTGTAAACGGCCTTAAGGTCGGTAGCAACGCACTAAAAGTGTTTCAAAGTCCATTGCTTCATTCGTGCACAAGGCATCCTTCAAATGTTATTAGTAGTCAGTCAATGTATCTTGAAAATTAGCAAACATTGGCTGTAAGCCAACTAAGCTATTTATTTATGTTGGCAACACTGAGTGAAGCTACTTCGAGTGCTGGCTGGCGGTGCAGATTTTTGAAGGAAGGAACTTCCATAGAGTATATTAAACTTCCCGCCATTATTATTTTTCTCATGCCGCAAAACGCGTTTGATTTTGTGGATTGTTATTATTTTCGGATTAATATAGATATGTGTTACCGCTAATGTGCGTAAATCAGTTAGCAGATTAACTAGTTAATCTGAGTCCGTTAAAGTGGAAAAAAATGTTTTCGCCTAGGCCAAACCAGTTCTCCCTACACGGGTTGCATGGTTGCGGTCGGTCGATAAGCGATGTAGGATGCAATAACGAGCGAAGGGCACGCAGAGGTTAGGTTTGGTTAGGCGACGTAGGATGCAAGAGCGAGCGAAGTGCACCCAGAGGTTAGCTTTGGTTAGGCGACGTAGGATGCAAGAGCGAGCGAAGGGCACGCAGAGGTTAGGTTTGGTTAGACGACGTAGGATGCAAGAGCGAGCAAAGGGCACGCAGAGGTTAGGTTTGGTTAGGCGACGTAGGATGCAAGAGCGAGCGAATGAGAACTGGTTTGGCATAGTCGAAACTAGTTCATCCTAAAATCGGGTTTGGCCGGTAACATATTTCACACTTTAACGGATTGGACCCAGTAATTTGAAGATTACCTAGTTAATGCGTCTATTAACGTATTCCGTATTCTAACGGTAAAATTATGTTTGCAATAGCTAATTTAATACGTGTTTTAAACACCCTCCGTATAGAAATAGTTAATATTGATCATCGACAAAGATCATTTAAATAGATCAAAGATAATTTATTGAATGTTGTTTTCATTGGATAAGTACTAATATTTTTCTTTCATCAAAACCATTACCAGGTGGTAATGGCTGGTGGCTGTCAGGTGACAGCAGCATTTAAAACGAAAACTAACGTCACTTCTCCAAAATGTCACCAAACAAGGCGTGAACCAAATTACAGTTAAATGAATATAAATCCACCCACAGCTACAATCGGCTCACAAACGCTATAATGGCTATCTTAGCCGTCATAATAAAATAGGAATAAAAATCCAATTTCGGTGCAGTAATGATAATAAGATGAATATGTAAACCTGAACCATACAATGGCTGGGAAATCAGATGGGTGGAAGCTCTGCTCTCGAAAACCGCGCGGATGTAAGAAGCGCTTTAGGGCGGTAGTGAAGACATTGATCTCGGAAAGGACGGACAAGTGGAACAATGGGACCCAGCTGCCCACTGTGGTCGCTATGACAGGCGCTCTGGTCGTCATTGCTATAATCCTTAGATCCTTGTACTTGATGTATATCAAATCGGACACTGCAGCTTGAGGCCCGGGTATCTCGAGCTTATAAGAATTTGTGAATGTCAGTAGTAAGTTGCTTTTGTGTTTCCCAAGTGCAAGACTCTCCTACTTCCTGGGCATGTTTCATGTCACTTGGGGTCGCCGCAATTCTTCTCCATCCATCCACATTTATTTTCATCCGTCTCCATACCAAGACAAGCGATACTAGAAGACACACAATACACCCCTGTCTTTCAAGATATGCGCCGAGTATCCGTATAATACTCGGTATTCGGCATACTCGGCCATTTTGGTAGTACTCGTTATCGGACGAATAACTCTGGACTGCAGAGTTAGTCGAAAAGAATTCATAAACCTTTAACCTGACCTCTTTACAATATTAATGTAGATTATTGTCAGAAAAATCTCGCGGAAAAACATGAACATATTTAATTAAATGTTCAGAATATAACGCCTGTAATCCTAGGAGGGTAAGTCAGAGGTAAACCTGTAGTAGGTAGGTACAACCATATTTCGTCACTTATGTTTAAGTATGGGACTTAAACAAACGTAAGCAAAACGGGGCGGGCGAGCCTAGTGCCATCAACCAGGCACAAACCCAGGCTTTCGCTTAGATATTGGTCTAACTCTATTGCGATTGCACTTTTTGGATCTCCATGCTGTTCCGGCGCTGTAGATACTGGTTCTTCGTAGCAATGCCAAAAACTTGCATGGCATTCTTCTATACCTAATATTTGAAGCGTTTCGTGCGTTCCTGCGTCAAGGCAGAATACTCGGTTCAGTAAACATAATACCGAGCAATACTCGATACTCGACGGTAACTCGGTAAAACTTATACTCGGCGCATCTCTAATGAATATCCTTTGTTCCAGAATTTTTAATTAAGCTCTGAAAATACAAGCAATTTCTCGAAGAGCTTTTCACCGAACAAAGCAGACTGGACTATACAGGTTTAAGAAATCGATCCACATGAGAAGCCGTAAACGCAATAAAGGAGGTTGCTTCTGTGGCCTGTGGAACAAAGTGCCTAAGATCCAGCTGAACAGTGACGTCATTGTCATCAGCGGGCTGGTTCTGTTCGTCATTATCTACACCATGCGTTTCTTGTACCTTAAGTACAGAGCCCCACACACTCTTATAACAATACAGCGAGAAGACCGAGTTGCGCCATTTTGCAATCATTTTTTATGACATACAGTTTAGATTTTTGTTTTGCGTTTTACTTTGTTGTACCTACTTAAAGTGCGGTTTTCTTACTCTAAAATCAAATCGAAATCAAAATATTTTATTTCACATAAACCTACATGGGCACTTATGAAACGTCAGATGCTAGGTGCACGGTTCCAATTGATCGTTTCCTATGGAGAAGAGCTAGCAAGAAACTCCACGGTTACTCTTCTAAAAATAATTGACTTTCCCAATATTTCCAAATAGGAATGCTGAGGACAGAGTAGGCCTGTCCAAGTAATAAGTAAAACTCAAACTCAAAGCATTTATTTAAATTAAACCATTTATAGGCACTTTTGAATTGTCAAATTGTCGGTCAGTTAGTCAGAAAGTTGAAGCTTACCCATTCCAAAACGTAGATCTCTATGGAGACGAACGGACAAGAAACTCCAAGGACACTCTTTTATATCAAGATATCACTAAATCCTGGGTACATACATTATTCTTGTTACTTCTACAGGATGGAATTTTGTAATGCCACCTCAAGGGAAAATACTGTAGATAGAAAATTTTACTCAAAGAAAACGTTCCTTTATTTTTTAATATAAGCAATTAGGTAGCAATTCTTGAATATACTTTCAGAGCCGCTTGCCATAGGCAACCAGCAACCAGCCATTCTGACGCTAACAAGAAAACAGCATTCAAAGATTTTTGAAAATTCGCTTGCCACACCCGGGAATCGAACCGACTAAAATCTGTAAAAATTACACCCTGTACTTTTATTGCATTGATCGTTAGAATCAATTATAAGGATGAAATCTCTCTAACAAGCTTTTAAAAATTGTACGAACACGTGACGTCATGCGACATTTCAAATCAATATATCTCTATAATGTTTTGATTATGTGAAAAAAGAAAAAATACGTGCCCAATACTTTTTAATAATCTACCTGATAGACGAAGAAAAAAAAGTTAATCGTCATCCCTATTGGTCAGGATGCCCTTGCTCAGTTACTGTGCAATCAACTTTGAGAAAAGGCCAGAAAGGTAATAAGAAGAACTCCAAACCATTGACAATTAAAACACATAAGTATTTCCGAATTATATCCTCAAAACACAGTAGTTTATTAAACACCAAGGAGCACTATTAAGCAATTACAACTAAATACTAATTTACAAAACTAATCGGAAATCATGAATGACACGATGACACGAATCGTCATACGGCGCTGTCGTAAAAGTGTTGTTTCGTTGCCGCACGACACGAGTCATAAATAATGCGTTTTAATTAGTCTAGCGTGTGTCGACACGAACACAAGAGCAACTTGGTATACGAGTATCATTATGTACTTACTGCTGTTTCGACAGCGGTAATAGTGTTGGGAGCCGAAAAGCTTCTTCTATTTGGCTTTGGAAGGGTTTTGTATTGGTTCCTCTCTTTTGACCTTAAGGGATTTAATGATTCCTTTATTAAGCTGGGATTTGAAGACCCTTGTTAATTATTTATTTATTTATTTAATACTTTAAGCACAAAAATGTACAGAGGCTGACTTAATGCCAAAGGCATTTTCTACCAGTCAACCTTTGGGTGATGCAGAGACAAACAGTGAGATTTGAAGACCCTTGTTAATTCTTAAGCAAAGTAAACTAACTTTCAAAATCGAAATAAATCCTTAGTGGTCTTAGATCTGAAAGGATTAGTGTAAATACCCTTTTATTTTGGCCAGCAAAGCACGATCATGTTAACTTAGCTGGAATACCCCTTCAAGTAACACACGACGTTACCCGTAAAGTATTTTCAAATAAATCAGTAACCTTCGGCTTATTGCAATACTTTTGAACAATACACGCTTTTAAGTTTTCCTGATACGCCTTCTTTAGTGTAAAATTGTAGACAAATAAAACATTAGCAATACCTGCTAGTAACATAAAACATTCCGCTGTATAGGTACAGATTAGATCACACGAAATCCTTGAACTTTACATAACTTCATACATCCTGAAGATAAAAGCTAGTTTAATTAGTAATTAAGCAATATGTGCCGACGAGGCGTCTGTTAATTATCGTAATTTTTTTATGTTACTTCCTAAAACATTGCATTTTTTGGATTGGTTGGTGGTGTTGCTATAATTGAGAGGCATGTTGAGACTGATTTCTTGGAAGCAGTAACAGTATGACCTTTTTAACTCTTGGTAACTGTTAAAGCTGGAATGGTATTTATACATAATCAGCCTATAATGTTCCTATTGCTGAGACACAGGCCTGCTCTCTTTTTGAGAGGGAGTAAGTATTAAAATTTCTACTGAGAAATTGCGCCCGGATCTTCAGCAGTATGGATAATTACATCTTCTTAGGCTAAGCATTGCCATACAACGTGGTAATGCCGCCAGTCTCTTGGGTACATTACCACTTACCAGTCGACAGTGATGCGGACGAATTTTTCGACGCTATCTTTTAGTTTCTGTATAAGTAGTTTTAGTTAAGTTAGGATTTAATTTTGTTATTTTTAGTATTAATTAAATTTTTGTTAGCTTTTTAAACTATGTAAACTTAATTGTCTCTACTGTCTGCGTGCTTTTCAGGGTGAATGGTTTTCAGGGATTAAAAGAAGGACAAACAAAATTAAGAAAGTTCGGCAAACCTTTGCACAATGCAACGGTTCTTATCCCACGAATTTCTATGAAGCTTTGGCTTATCAATAAATACACTGTTCAGCAGAGTATGAAACCCTATCGTAGCTGCAATAGGTGACCAGCAAATCAATGACAAACAAAACAAAGCACGAGCCAACCACACCTCAAGAGACCATTTAAAATTGATAATTACAAGCCACATACGAATTCGTATCAGACACACGATTAGCCCAACAATCCTTCATAACACAATCTTACAATCTCGGTACGAATGGTCAACCTTTCATCGAGTAGTAATTGTTTTAGCACAGAGCGAAAGGTCGCAGGTCAAGGCACCTACTGATGGGCATTGTTCGATTAATCTGATCAGCTGAGGTCACTTCCCGTAGACTTCAGTCGCAACTGATCGAGTTGCTCGATAGGTAGGTGGTCTGTACTGAAGTTGTGAAATAATTGAGCGAGTGGCTTTTGAATTGGAGCGACAAGGGCGATGTTTGGTGAAGCTTAGAGAGTAATTAGGACTGGTAAAATTTTGGAGACCGTTTTTAGGGTTCCGTACCCAAAGGGTAAAAACAGGACCCTATTACTAAGACTCCACTGTCCATCTGTCTGTCTGTCTGTCTAGTCACCAGGCTGTATCTTATGAACCATGATACATGATAGCTAGACAGTTGAAATTTTCACAGATGATGTATTTCTGTTGCCGCTAAAACAACAAATACTAAAAACAGAATAAAATAAATATTTAAGGGGGCTCCCATACAACAAAACTGATTTTTTTGCCGTTATTTGCTCGATATTAATAACGGCAACAGGTAAACGCTTGAAGTATTCACAGAATATTTAGTTGTATATTCACTTTAAAAATAAATAATTAAATTAAAATTAAATAAATTAAGGGGGGCTCCCATACAATAAACGTGATTTTTTTATATATGTAGTGTCAAATATTGTACGGTGGTACGGAACCCTTCGTGTGCGAGTCCGACTCGCACTTGACCGGTTTCTATTACTTAATCTAGCTATAGATATTGTGAACATACCATCACGCCTGTATTTCACTAAGGGTTAGGCAGAGGTGGGTGCACCTATAATAAACCCACATTGCGCTAGTTATTTGTTTGTACCTACTTGATAACTTGCAGGCGCGGTCGCAGCCTATTCATTTTCCTTTTGGGGTCACCATGGGCGCCGAGGAATATTTTAAGACAGGCACATCTCCTCCTTTGTGTAGTGGTCGCAAGCGCGACTGCTGAGCGTGGGTCCTAGGCAGGATCGGGCAAATTATTATTGTTGTTTTTCCATCAGAAATTTCTCAAAAGCAGCCTGAAGTCAGGATATGTGCCCGGTTGGCGGCAGTAGGCTCGCTCTCTATGACATGGGACTTAAACTGAACTGCATGGTGAAATGAGTGTGTAAGTACTATATGAAGGTACACCCCTGCCTAATCCTTCAGGGATTAAAGGCATGATGTTATGGTTCATGTACATCTCCAGCTCCACATTACTTATGCTATTCAGGGACGCAGCTTTTACGGGGGGAGGGGCGGGGGGGTATTTAATAATGCTGCCAAATTGGTCGTATGTATCAGAATATATTAGAACGGAAGATTATGTAGGCTAGGAAGAGCGAGTGAAGCGAGCTCGAAAATTTTAACAACCCGCCTCCTTGCACACTCACACAGGACGCACTGGTTGAAGACCTTAGTCTCCAAACACTGCGGGATATGCGAGGCGACTGTAATATGTACAGTCATTAAATTAATCTAAGCCACAGACCACATAAAAGCCTACGATCGAACCAGATCACGATATTAACACCAATTAAACAATACACAGACCTACCAATCATATCAAGGCGAAACCCCGCATTTCTCAGAACAATACAAATATCACAATATAATAATAATAATAATAACACCTGAGGAGGCTCTCGTTGGCCAGCTGGATCAAGGGCTTGATTCAGAAAGCAGTACTTCTGGACACGGCTCGCATTGTCAGGAGATTCCTCTCTCTGGAGCCCTGACCACCGGTAGCTTGGACCCTGTTCCCGATACCGGTGGGCTACTATTTTTTATATTTTTGAATGTTTTTATATATTTTTTTTATATTCTAATATTTAAAAATATAAATTATATGTATATAGACGAATAAAGGAAATAATAATAATATTCCACAACTATCACACAACGCCATCTAGTCCCAAGCTAAGCAGAGCTTGTGTTATGGGTACTAGACAACTGATAAACATACTTATATATTTCTAAATACATACATATTATAGATAAATTACAACCAGACACAGAACAAATGATCGTGCTCATCACACAAACATTTGTCCTGGGTGGGAATCGAACCCACGACCTCCGGCATAGCAGTCAGGGTCACTAACCACTAGACCATCAGGCCTGTCAATATAGAGTTAATCTAACCGGTTACTATTAAATATTAACCTTTGACGAGCTGCATGTGAGTTGTCAAAACATGACGAATGGTGCGGCCGGACAAAAGACTGCTATTAATATTAGAGACCTTGACCTAACCAGGGTGTAGCCAGATGAATGGACTGGTTGCGTTCTTGTGATCGTGTTGTACAAGCATTTACTGTTTGGGTACAATGTTAATAGATTTTGGGGCTATATGTAGAAGACAAGCTCTGTTTGTGGACTGGCGCACAAAAAGGCGAGACACCTAAACTTTTTGCGGGATGTGTTGTCCATTTTGCCTGGCAGATAATACAGTGTGCCATAGATTGTCTGTGGTCTGTGTGTAAGGTCTTATATAGACCTAGATTCTCTGGAAAATACTGTAGATAGGAGTTCTGTGCAGGGTCTAAGAGTCTAACTGTACCGCATTCATTACAAAGACACTATGTCTTCAATATCTTCTTCAGTTCAAGTTGAATTTCGTAGAGATCACATTAAAATAGAGATATTTCAATACGAACTTCTTTGGAGCTACAGGAATTTGGAATTCATTATGTCTTTTTATTTGGTGAGATAAGATTTTGTTTGCAGAGACGCTGCACAGACATGGTGTTCATAAAACAATGACTCGGAGAGCTCGAACATCTACTTGCGGCAACTGCTTTTTGCTATCTGGCCATTATTTGCAGGTTTTAACAGCATCAGCAAAAGTCAACATTTAGGTAGGTGTACAGCCCGATTCAAACTTTATGGGCGCTCAGAACATGAGGCGAGTCGCTGCGCAGTAACAAATTCACGTGTCAGCGGGGGGGAGGGGGGAGGTACTGCGCAGCGAGTTGCGCACTTCAGAGCCATAAAGTTTGAAACGGGCTGTAGGTAGGTAGGTAATTCAAAAAACATGTAGTCATAATGCATAGATAAAGACATAAAGCAATGTCCGTTAGGTATATTGTAGAGTTCATATAAATGTAAAGGTCAAAGATATTATCTGTACGAGTTCTATAGAATTTAATATGGACGTCGCTTATTTTACCTAATATATTACGGCGTATTAATAGCGGGAAGTTTGTTTTGATGGGGATTTATATTTAGAGAATAAATATGTATGTAAAGAAGATAATATATTACTTACCAATACTTCGTATTTATATTTCTACAGCTTTCATTTTCAAAACTTCTGGAAATTCTAGCAAGATAAAACTTTCCTTAAAAAAGGATTGGTTATTTTTTTATGCGAGTAGATTGGTAAAGCACCTCTGTTAAGTACCTACCCACCTTCGTTCAATCATTTCGAGATAATTGTTGTGCTGTTTCGCAGACGAATTTTCCATAATAAGAGATTTGTTCTTATGGTACTACAAATCTAACTTAGAAAGATGTATTAATGATTAATAGGTACGTAGATACCTGTATAGTCGCGAATCAAATTTTGATCAAGATAAAACCTGACACTGACTTGAAAATTGCAAAAAACGTAAGAAAAATTTAATTTCGCGGGCTACTACTGCGCATTCACCTTAACTGTACCTAAAGTTACTCAATGCACCTGACTGCAACACTGATAACGGGTGTCGACCTTCACTTGCATTTGCACACTGCTTACTCCATTTCTCTTAATTTTTGCAACAGATATTTAAGCTCGAAGTACTTAGGTATCCACATACTACAACTTTCGCAAAATGAAGTTATGTTTACATTATATTGAGTCGCCCTGCCTATCATCCCACGTATATCATTAAGTACCTATGTCCTTCTACAAGCTAAGCAAGCAAGTTAATCTTCTACCTAAGCTATTAGAACCTTATAACTGAAAAGGACATACGAGTCGAATAGGCTAAATTCCATAGGATATTATTTTGCACCTTGTCAATTATAACTTCCTAATACAATCGCCATGCAACTGCTGATGCTGTGAGGTCTATTTTTTAACTAGGTACCTATCTAACTAACACGCTAATTGCGTAATAGGTACACTTTCAATCACAATCTGAATGATTTTGAAGGATATTGCTAATCCATTGCTTCATATTTTTGAAAAATTTGTCTGCTCAACAGCGCAAATAACGCAATGAATGTTGTTGAACTGTCAAAATCAAAGCCATTTCTACTGTTACTGTGTTAGGTAGTTTCGCAATTACATCGCTATACACAATGACCAACTGCTGGGCAAAGGAACCTTGCCTCATGGTTGGTTATAAATCATAACCGAGTTATTATTATGATAATGTAGGTATGTGTCCATTTCAAACGCTTAGACCACTCTTGCGGCACTAATTATATCATGAGTCCCTAAACGAATGTTGACGTAAGAAAGAAAGTGATGTCCTTAACCGGAGCGGAGCTACGCGCATGCGCTCTGAATGATAAGCTCGGTTGTGCCATGGATTGCCATGCGTGGACGTCGAAATTACCCCAAGCTATCAAAGAATTTGATTTAAAAAAACATCATATCGCGGGCATTGGGGATACCCCTCATCTTCTATAAAACATTGCTAAACATTGTCGTCTGCCGAACATATACAAATAGATCCCCATGATCTTCATACTGCCTGGAAAACTGTTGCTTTTTTATCCCCTATCATTGTCAATCGTCCTATCTGATTAAACAGGATCTGCCAATAAATAAATATACCATATATTATTAAAAGAACCCGAGTCATCCAGCAAAGCAGACTTTAACAGAAGTATGTCTAATCATTACCTTATGCTTTGCAAGTATCTCTAACTCAAACTCAAAGCATTTATTTAAATTAAACCAATTACAGGCACTTTCCAAGGGGTCGATCGGTCACAAAGATTAGTTCCAAAGCGTATAGTATGTTCATATGGAGAAGAACGGGCAAGAAACTCCACGAGAACTCTTTTAAATCAACATCTATTAAGACTCGTCTCACCGTTTACCCAATTTTATGGAAGCATTTTCAGTCTAGCAACACTATCATTGCGTGCGCGCAGGAGGAATGCAAGGCGCACGTCTGAAATATTTATATGTAGGTCAAAATTCGGATTAAGGTGACTAATGTAATAACAATTTAATTCATATTCTATACGTGTGCAATAGATATAAAATTATCTAGGCATGAATCAGAAGGAGAAAAGAACGATTTGCATTTATTATTTTTAAACCATGCTGCGCTGCAAGTGTGCAATGAAACAAATTAAACGATTTATTGTTGAGATGACCTAGATTTGACCTAAGTTTAATTTTATTACTATAATTATGTCTAGCAGCTACCCGAGTAAAATAAAACATAGATTGAATATAATATGGGTCTGGTACCTATTCATACCAAAGCAATTCAATTTTGTATCAGCTTGGCGAAATCTAGGTAGGTACCTACTTACACCAAAATCTGTCTAGCGAATCAAGGCTCCCGCAGAAAAGCGCGAAACGACGCGATTCTGGTAGAACAATTTCAATGAAGTTTTCATTATTATCCTGTAATGATAGTGTGTGAAGTTTAATAAATAAATTATAATAGAGTCGTGTCGCGGACGTCGTCGTCGTCGTAGTTCATTTTATGTCTAACTGAAAGAGTACCTAGCTTATTCAAATAAAACATTTGACTACAGAAACACAGCTTAGTAATATTATCCTCATCTCATTTTCCGGTGAGTGTCATTAGACTAATATTTTGATCAAAGTTTTTTTAATGTAGGTACCTATATGTTTTATTGTGAAAATTTTGGTGCAGGGCTCCCAGGTTGCTCCCTCTCACAGAGAGGAGGCCTGTGTCCCAGCAGTGGGAATATTATTGGCTGATTATGCTCCGAGTTTAACTGACACGACACACGACCACAAATCTGTCCTATACATAAAAATGTAAAAATATATCTATCCTATGCAAAAAATAACATTTAGTATATCCCATTTACCTTAATATACTCGTATAATTATAATTTGTACTACAATTGCTTAATAATTGTATTATACTATTGTTGACATTTAATTTTGACATACTTAACTAATTTCTCAATTTAATTGTACTAATATAAAAGAAAATAGGTAATTAATAATAATGTTTAATGCATGCAAATTTATGATGATAAGGACCGGCGAATGATAATTGCAATGCTTGTAAAAGGCTGCTAAGTCATAAGTATCTACTAACATAAGATAACACCAACATTGTACACTTAGTTCGCAATAAACGTTTTGACTTTGACTTTGAAAAATTCGATCACTTGTAAATTATGTTGCTGACTGCGCCTACGACTTGTTCTTTGTAGTAGATCAGTGTTGTTCAATATTTTTCTGCAGGCGCCGATCATTCACTTCAGGGTTTGTTCCTAAACGCGCTTTTCTATTGTCTATTGCACTTTTAAAGTGACTTTAATTAAGTAGTTACTACATACCAAAAAAAAAAAACTATTAGCAGCAGATTAAAACAAAGTTGTTAAATAAAGCTACCTAGCAGTCGGTGGAAATATAGGGTAGGTACATAAAGAACTCGTGAAGAAGATATTAAATCGAACATACAATAAGAACTTTCATAATTTATTGCATGTAATAAACATTATTTCATCCAATAAGACACGAGATACGTAACATCCGGGAAACTAACGTTAACCGTACAAACATTAAGATTCGTGATTTTTGCTGAAGAAATATAAAATAGAATTCATTGGATAATGTCATGTCATAAATTGTGAATAAAATAAAGTTTTCTATTAATTAACTTCCTGTAGGTAAGTATTTGAATTAATAGTAATTCGTTATTTTGTGTAAGTATATACATAATTATTATGCCCTAATGATGCTATTAAAAAAACTGCTGTACCTACTTGATGTAGGTTTGCGGTAAGTAAATAAAAGATATATAGATACCAATTTAAAAGGTGGCCGAACCTCCACCAATCTTCGGTGAGCCAATATCGTCAAGCCATAGCAGGCCAAAAGCATTGGAAGTAGAAGGAACCGCGTTTCCTTAGGCCGCGCGCACTTTGGACGCGAATTTATATCGTACGTAAACGTATGATCGTGATCGTACGAATTTAGTGTGCACACTGAATACGTTTTTTTCCGTCAAATAGGTAGTGTTCCGGTGATATTCGTGAAGTCCTCTTTGGAGCGCGATGAATAGTCTGTATCTTCAAGATAATAATTATCTAACTCGGAGACTGCCGCGGCCGCGGCGTCATCGCTGCCGTAGAACAGAATGGGTGCGTGAAACATACTTAAAATACATTAATTTTCATATGAAGATCACGTAAATGTCAGTGATAACTTGAATCACTCTGATCCCACAAACATATAAGTCCGTAAACCAAGTTTATTTTTCCACTTTTAGCTGACTTCGCATTGTATAGGTTTTTCGTACAACCAAGTCAGCCCCCGTTATGTATAGCTTGATATGGAGCCATGTGTACCTCCCTAGAGTAAATATGTTCCTTGGTGTGTACATACGAATCTCCCAACACTTACACTAGAAAAAGCCAGAACTATCAATTTGCAAAATTATGGCTGGATTCCATTCCTAAATACACACATCAAAAGTGTCTAGGGATCAACATATATTTTTGCAATAACTTTTCTCCTGATTGATATTAATTAAAATTTTCTTTAAGGATTCATCAAATAAAGTGTTTTCGTTTGTCACAGTAACGATAAACCAAGTCACCTTTGCATTAATAAAGAAATTTGCCATTTTCCTAATAAAGGGATTTTTGACATTTGAACCACTAACACAAAACTTCGAAAAAAAGACTGAAATAACAGTTTTCTTTAAAATTTTATTGGGTAACTTAAACAATTAATAATCCGTGTTTCTACCGCGAACACTAACAACACAAGAACATCGGTTTGGCATACTCAAAATGAGTTCATCCAAATCACGCTGTGGAATGGCAGCCCATGTTCGTTGCAACAACAAAAAAAGGTCTTCTTGCGACTGGATACCCTCCATATTCGGCAGAGCTCTTCTCTGTAGCATATTCCATGCATGCTCAATCGGGTTCAAGTCTGGCGACTGAGCAGGCCAGGGCAGGACATTGATGTTAGCTGCGGCGAGAGTCTGTCTTACAACTCTTGCGGTGTGCGGTCGTGCATTATCATGCATTAACTGAAATAAGGGACCGATTTGCACTTGTAGAGGAACGATGACGTCTGATACAATCGTCTCAGCATAAATTTGAGCGTTGAGGTTGCCTCTGATCCAAATCAACTCAGTTCTTCCGCCGATCCAAATACCCGCCCATACCATGATGGTTCCACCACTATAAGGATGGACTTCCTGGCAGGATTTTAATCGCTGTTGGCGTCCAGGGGTTCTCCAGTGTCGTATACGTCTTGTATCCGGTCTCATACCAAAACGAGACTCATCAGAAAAGCACACGAAACGCCATTGTTCTTCTGCCCAATTTCTGTGTTCAAGAGCCCATTGATATCGAATCCTACGATTGTGCATTGCTATAGGTGGTACCCGTAGCGGTCTTCGGGAATGAAGGTTCACTTCATGCAAGCGGTTTCTGACTGTTTGGTTGCTAATTAAGTTCCCTGAAGAGTGATGAAGCCTCACGGCTAACATCATGGCGGTTATTGTTGGAGCTCTTCGAGTTAAGATTTGAATGTATCGGTCTTGTCTCCGTGTGGTGCAGCGATACCGTCCTCCATGGCGCTCAGCCACGGTACCAGTGCTTCGGTAACGTGTCCAAAGTCGACTGATAACACTCTGACTTGTATTCAGAGCTAAAGCCACAGTACGTTGCCGGGAACCAGCTTCTATCATTCCCACGGCTCTGAGCATTTCTTCCCTGCTTAAATGACGTCGCCGCTCCATAATAACGTTGGTTTTAATCAGTAGTAGGGAAACAGTAGCACTAATAATGTCTTCAATGCGTTGTATGTTTTTATAGGGAAAATATTGACAGCTGATTTTCATCTTTTACTCGAATTTGATTCACAGTTCCTGATTCAAATTATGAAATGCACCAAAAAGGATCCATATAAATTTATTAAATCATAAATTTATTACAAAGCCACATCTCAATCTCAAGAAATCCGCATAAAAATGCTTGATCCCTAGACACTTTTGATGTGTGTATTTCACACCCCAAACCACAAAAAGACACAAATGGCAACACCATTTAAAAATCAATAACCAATGTCTACCCTTTATACTTATAGCAACATTAACATCTATATGTCATCGGTCACGTCAAAATTGTAAAAATAATGCTTTCGTTCATTACACATGGAATTTAGTTTATAAATAAAGTTTTAAACTAGGCTTTGTCCTATTTAAACATCTATAACTTTCTGTGTTAATACGACACATGTGTTAAAACCTTAAAGGTAGCGCTAATTTCAGTGCAGAACGAGGTTCGTTTGTTGCGACAATATTGTGTTCTCATTTCACATTATTTTCTTGCGAATTAATTGTTTATATCTTACTGTGTACTGTAAAATCATAATTGAACTTAAGAATCAACATACTTTGTTACTTAATAGCGGTTTCATCGTCAAGATCTGTAGTAAAACATAATTAAATTGATGTTATTATTTTACAGGGTTAAAATTTAAGCATTTAGGATGTCGATGCCACATAGTAGCTCAAGTACCACAAGTTCCAGCACAAAACGCAAGGAAATATACAAGTGAGTATCATGTTACCCTAGATTACAGGTGGAACAAACTATATTGTCAACATGCTTGCAGAATCAGTATGTTGTTGACTAATGAAGTAAACCAAAGTCCAAACAGTTTGTAATTTTAACCAATAAAGTTAAAAAAGACACAACTTTTAGTACTTTTTGTGCCTTTCTATATTACTTACTTTTATAATTTCACCAACACAGGTGCAAATAATGCTACATTTATTGTAACAAGTTCCAAACAGATTGTGCACTAGATTTCAGAAGTAAAATATTGTGAAAAGCTCATGAGCATACCACTTTACCATTATCACTTCATAGAAAACGGCACAAACTTTCTTACAAAAACATCATTTATTTTTAGTTTTAAGTTTGTAACAGGCTTTTGTAATACCTACAGGTATCAGGCACCATGGCCACTGTACTCAATGAACTGGTCTGTGAGACCAGACAAACGGTTCCGCCTTGCACTCGGGAGCTTTGTTGAAGAGTACAATAATAAGGTGAGTAAGGTACTCTCACTTTATGGTATGAAGGCTACATTACACATTAGCTGCAATAAAATAATAATAAGTACTTGTAAATCATCCAAAGCTACACCCAGTTACTAAAATGCTATTCATTTCATGTTCAATATGTTGTTTAATCTCATATAAAAATTTTCATGTCAAAGTCAATTTGTATATTCCAATAAGACCATTAAAACGCACGAACATCACAATTTACAAGAAAAATGGTTCTGGTGGTCCCTTTCAAAAGGTAAACTATACAGGGCGGCAAGAACATTGATGCTCAACCTGTAATTATGAATTTAGCATAATTAATTAATGATCCTAGCGTAGCAATTTTTCGTTGAAAATTGCTATTCTAGGGGTTCTAGAAGCATGTGTGTGTCATGGTTACAATTTGCGCGACGATGTCCATGCTACCCTGTATAGGATAGTTGTATAAAATAGCCTGTATAAAACAGCAATCTATTTAAAAAAAAAGATCACTCCAGATTAACTGATTGCTTTCAAAAACTGATCAAGTTTTATATTGTTAATAACATGAGACTTATTTTATATTTTCTAGGTACAAATCATATCTCTAGATGAGGAGACAAGTGAGTTCAGTGCTAAGAGCACCTTCGATCACCCATACCCCACCACCAAGATCATGTGGATCCCGGACAGCAAGGGAGTCTACCCTGACCTGCTGGCTACTAGCGGTAAGTAGAGAAAGCAAAGGTTCTTATTGTTCATGTCTTTCTTAGCTTGTAATGGACAAAACTATATTTAAATGGATATTTTTAAGAAGTGGCATATCTTCTACATTTTAAAAACTAATTAAAGAGTAGCTGCTAAATAGGCATTGCAGTAATGATAGATCTAGTAAAAAAAAAAGTGGCACTCCGGGAGTGCCGACAGAAGTGTAACAAACAGAATACTTTGCCATCACTCACTGACATAATACATTAAATCCGAGTACATCCCGAGGACAGCCGAACACATCCGAATGTAACGCGGTGTCGGTAACAGTGTCGCGAGTTCAATGATTTTTTCTCATCTCAAAAATGCCCAACGCGCCTAAAGTAGTTTTCACTTCAAAAAAATCTGCTGCTTCATAGATTTATGTCCTACTGTGTACTGCTACTTTTTGCATACATTTTACGAAAATATTCACATTTTGCTTAGTGAACGCTGTTCTGAGTGACGATTAAATACATCTTTAGAAATACTTGTACAGTTTATCTTACAAACATGTTCACAAGCTTTTGACGGCTCACCTTGCTACGTTGCCGTCACCACATAATGCCGGCAGAATAGTCGACATCGACCCAGTTGCCAAAGAAGAAAAAAAAACTACTCTAAAATCGCAATCTAATGAAAATTATTTATTTCTTACAGGCGACTACCTCCGCATATGGCGGGCCGGCGAACCATACACTCTCTTCGAGTGTGTTCTCAACAACAATAAGAACTCGGACTTCTGTGCTCCGCTGACTTCGTTTGACTGGAACGAGGTGGACCCCAACCTAATTGGGACCAGCAGTATTGATACTACATGCACTATATGGGGGCTGGAGACTGGGCAGGTGTTGGGGAGGGTGAATGAGGTGTCAGGACATGTGAAGACGCAGCTTATTGCTCATGATAAGGTAAATTGCCCTTTTAATTTCCAGACTTTCAAAAGCATGGTAAACCTGTAAAGGCCTGTAAACTATTTGTTTCGTGCGAGATTTGATCCCAAACAGTGCTCATACACATGAACGACACGCATCGACGACATAGATAACGACACGCATCGACGACATAGATAACGACACGAGTCGACGGCTGCAGTTGTCTCTTTCGTCGACGCGCGTCGCTCGTGTTTATGCACACTTAGCTAGGATTGCACTGATCAAGGTGATTTAGATTTTGCCGAACTATTTATTTTCTTATTCAATCATGATCTGTATTTTTCTATCCCCGAGTTATCAAACAACTTCTAGGTGTTTAATAGTCTGTCTTCGGCTGCAAAGTTACAATTACAGTAAGATAGTTATCGGTGACTTGAAATTAAACCCCGAACAATGCAATGCTCCGATGTGAGAACTTCAAAATCCTTCAATTATTCTTCTTTATATTTGATTGTTACATTTATTTAGCCCGTTATGTTCCACTGCTGGGCTAACGCCTCTCTTTCCCTTTTCCACACACGTTTGTCTTCTGCCATTGCGAGCCAGTCCATTCGGTACGGGTCAAGTTCGTCCCTCCATCTTCGTCTTGATCTTGGTCGTCTTACATCTTTCTACTTATTATTAATTTGTGATCATTTTGCTTACAGGAGGTGTACGACATAGCATTTAGCCGCGCGGGCGGCGGACGCGACATGTTCGCGTCGGTGGGCGCGGATGGCTCCGTCAGGATGTTCGATCTACGGCATCTTGAGCACTCAACTATCATTTATGAGGTAATTAGACAAACGAAAAATATTTGCTAAAAAATTGATAGAATCCCTTTAGGATTAGCTACCCCACTGAGTAAATTACTAACACACCCATCTTTTCAGGACCCCCAACACACCCCACTCCTCCGCCTAGCCTGGAACAAACAGGACCCCAACTACCTAGCTACAGTTGCCATGGACGCCTGCGAGGTCATCATCCTGGACGTCAGGGTGCCCTGCACGCCAGTAGCCAGGCTCAACAACCATCGCGCATGCGTCAACGGCATCGCCTGGGCCCCACACAGGTATGTCACCTGATGATAGTCATATAGGACCCCATCTGAAGTAGTTGCAAAGCTCTTTGTGAAGGAACTTCTCCAGGGAAGTACATACAAGCAGTGTTGCTGTACACCAGTTGAAGAGACGACGAAAGCTTTTTCACTGAGATGACAACGCAACAGCTATGCCTCTGGTATTGCAAATAACCGGCGGCGGGCCATCGGCTAGTTTGTCTGATTGATGCGCAAGCTACACATTCAACACGAAAATCGGTAGCTTCATTGACACTTTATACCGTAGTATACACGATGCACGATGGATAAAACCCGCACTGATGTATGAACTTCAATCAACTCAGCCTAGCGCAATTCACCGCTGCACATAGGCCTCACCCAGGCTGCGCTATAAAACCCTGTCCTCCGCCTTCCGGCTCCAGTCTGTCCCAGTCACCTTCTTAAGGTCATCGGTCGCCGATACCGCGGTCTCCACTCCAGGACTCGTCTGCTCCACCGGCCATCAGTCCTCCGACAAACATGGCCACCCAATGAGGGGCAATGGGCCTTCAGTGAATGAACTTGCGCATTACTTTATGTAGCACCTCTGCCAAATTCGACCACAATAATTCTTATGTCACTCACTGTGCAGATATAAAACCTCACACGCCTGTTTTACCTTTCTAAGTACCGCCACTAAGTTGTGAACTCCTTCGCCCCAGCTCGTGCCACATCTGCACGGCCGGCGACGACCACCAGGCGCTGATCTGGGACATCCAGCAGATGCCGCGCGCCATCGAGGACCCCATCCTCGCCTACACGGCGGCCGAGGGCGAGGTCAACCAGATCCAGTGGGGCGCCACCCAGCCCGACTGGATCGCCATCTGTTATAACAGACACACGGAGATTCTGCGCGTATAAGAATGAACTGTTTGCGTAGTGGTTTCTGGTTGATAAGGATTGTGTGTGGAAGGAACTGGTTTTGTAGGTTTTTGGGGGGTAAGGCCTCGTTTCTCTGTCTCAGAAGTGTACCACTAGCGAAAATGGTACCTATTTTATGCTACTAAGGACTGTTTTTCCCAAAGTCGGATATCTATTATCCGTGGAATAAAATTGACGTCTTGACAGTTCTAATATGGAAAAACCGCCAAAAATTCAAAATTTATTCTCAGGATAAGACTTATTCTAGGTAAGTTTGGTGAAATGCGCCCTAAGAACCTTAACATTTCCGCATGATTGTCAGTAGATCGTTCTATTACTTTTTCTCATTATTGAACAGATTTTGTTATTATTTTCTTTTCGGAAATGAAATGTCAAGGTGTTCGACAAAAATATTTATCGTCTGATATGCAAATAATAGTTTTGTCGAACGCGTATTTCATTATAGAGATTGCATGTTGTGGTTGTTCAGGCTGCCTAACAGCCATAACATGCTGTCATAAAAAAAAAACATGAAGCTAGTTTCATTCCCTAATACGTGTTCCTTGTACCAGAAACCATTATGATCTGATTAACTTAGTGGTTACATCAGTTAGTACCTAAAGGGTACCCTTACACATTATAATTCCTATTAGGGTGCGTACACGTCTACGCACGCACGACGAACGCGCACGTTTGCAATGTTCGCGGGTAATTTGAGTATTGACTTGCTGTATACGATGGATGTGATATGCTTTATATGTGACGCTGCTTCGTATGAACATGGTATGCATGCGGTAGTAGCGAATTTTATGCAGTTGGATTAATATTTCGCGAGTCTTAACGAGTGAACGCCTCAGAAAGTGCTTTTTTATACGCTTCGGTTCCCGGGTACTCGGTATCGAAGTGTAATACGCCGGGTAAATTGTGCAAAGAAGTGTGAAAGATCTCCTATTTACACTTCACTACGGGAACCAAGAGCCGATTGCCTGGTAGCCGGAGCGTGTTTAAAGGCTAAACGGTGCGTTCTGTGCATGCGTAGATGTGAACATACCCTTACGAATCCGGAATTTTAAAAAACTTAACGTAACAATGATAGTGGATAGACCACCATGATCCAAAAAATTATGAACATTTTGGTGCCGCCTTTGTAGGTATTCCAAATAAAATTATGGATCGAAATACCTCATCAGGTTTTCGAAAAACAAAAATAAAATGTGCAATACTTGCATTAATAACTTTAAATTGGAAACGACAACCGTTTGCCAAAACGACTGTCAAATAAAAAGATCGTGAATAAAAATTCTTAATTGAATGTTATCTGATATCTCTTTGTTAAAAGACTGATGAAAAAAATAACATTTCTAAATTCTGAGGTTTCACTAACAATTTCCTGAGATTCTGAGGGAAAAAAATGGCTATAAGATTTTATATGCTATCCTGTGTGTGTCGTAGCTAGGAGACAAACTCTCGAAAGAAGATTTTAGGCCGTACTGTGAAGTGTTAAAGCCTCCTTGGTCTTTTGCGAAAAAGGGATTGTGTATACCTCCATCTCTCTTTCGCTGTGCAAAAGTAATGACTTTAAGGGGGATGCGCTGAGGTAGCTCATGAATTCAAGTTTTGATACGTTTTTTTTTTGCTATTTGCAAGGTATACTGACCTGCAAATTGCAAACACCGGAAGGAAATTTGATTTCGCAGGCTTCCCTGGTCCTTTTGTCTGAACACAGCAGCCTTGAGAAACAGCTCGTCACCTATTTGTGCTGCAAGCAAGCAAAGCAGTGTTCTGCTTTGCAGGTGACACATAAACACCTAGCCTACGCCCATTTTTATTTAGTTTCTACTTGATATATATAAGCAAGTAAAACTTAATAAAAATCATGTAAAAATAACTTAAGTAGTAATAATAAGTCCCGCGTCTATCTTTAACAATTGCAATATTCCTAAGTTTTCACCGTAGCAAAACAAATAATCGTAATCGGCGTATCGAAAAGCGTGGATATGCAATACACCCGGCGTATTTAATAATACGCGTCTGACTTCTCTATAAAGACAATACGTGGATTAGTTGATTGTATTAGAAAACATAGTGTGTAAACTTGCATTTAAAATGTGATTATTTCAGTAACATAGGCGTTCTATTGAAAATTTTACGACTTTCTGATTTTTTTAACCTTTAGATTAATTCAGATAATTGGCGCAAGCAACTGCTTTTCTGTGTTGGTCTTTCGATGCGGCAGTGTAATTGCGTAACACACTAACAGTAGGAATGGCATTCATTTTGACAGTTCAACAACATTCATTGCGTTATTCACGTTGTTGAGTAGACAATTTTTCCAACATATGAAGCAATGGATTAGCAATATCCTTCAAAATGATTCAGATTGTGATTGATAGTGTGTTACGAACAAATAGTCGCGTGTAGGTACTTCTACTTCACGAACATCGTGAATGTGTAAATCCAATGAATTAATTCTAATTAGATTTCAAGCTGACCAAGTAAAAAATATAGACAAAGCGTCACAAAGTATTAAAGGGCATTGTCAGTTACACGATTGTAAAGCCACCTAAAATCTATCTTTTTCATTAGCTACGCCAATGTTCACGAACTGACAAAAACTGTTGTGTTGTAAAATCCCGTGTGTGTAGGACTGTTTGTGTATTTATATATTCATTGTATTCAAAGAAGAACATTTAATAATACGACGCATCACTTATTTCTGGCATAAGTGTGCTTCCAACACCCAAATTTTAATTGCTGAGCAAAATTAGATAATTATGGGTTATCAACTCATCATATTATAATTTATTTATTAGACGTATTTCAAAGTGATTCACAAAACGTATAGATTGTTATATAATAATAATCTCACATTTGTTTCAAACTTTTATTAAGAAATCCATGTTTTTTTTTATTATTATTAAACTAGTAATCAGCAATTTTGTACTTGTATTTAAAGTCGAGGTAAAACATGTATTAAATTAAAATTGATGTGATTAAAATAAGGACTAGATTTAATATTAATTTATATACAAATAGCTGTAAGAATTCTTATTAAATAAATAAATGATTTAGAAAGTAAGGCACTTTTACTTATAATTAGGCTAATGTTATAAAAATGCACACATCACACTTCGCATTTGATTCCCCCTGGTATACCCGATGCAAACTTTATGGCGGCTCTGAACATGAGGCGAGTCAACATGGGGGAGAGGGGCGGTACTGCGCAGCGAGTAACGCACTTCAGAGCCGCCATAAAGTTTGACGCGTTCTAGTCATTATGACAACCTGCGTATTGGAAGGAAAGTGAGTTGGTTTGTTTGTTACGCTTTCACGCTAACATGGCTCAAGAGATTTTTTCATCCTGAATCGCAGAACTCGCGGGCAACAGCTAGTTATAAAATATATACATAAAATAATACTTATTTTTTTTTGTATTTTATTGCAGTAACTGCCAAATGCAGTAAATTGCAGTTTGAAAAGTACTCTACGAGTAGCTGTTCAGATACTGCAACTGAAGCGGCGATATTGCGAGGTGGCAGTTACAAATCAATCTATGCTCTAACCAACTGTTGACTTCTGACTTTAGCCTGTAAATGTTGGTCATCTGTATACACAGTTATCCAGATTTTTGTCCCAGAGCGAATTCCTGGTAGACCTTCAACAGTGACTCAGGTGTTCTTGGCTTAAAATCTTTCAGAACATGTTCAAAATGCTCCATAGTTACTTCTTTACAGTCCAGGTCTTTCTCCAGCGCCCTTAACGCAGCTTCGTGGCAAAGAGCCTGCAGCTCAGCTCCTGAAAACCCTCCAGTCCTTGTTGCTAAATTATGAGAATTCACATCATCTGCTATGCTCATTTTGCTTAACTTCAACTCTACTATCTGCAACCTTGTCTCGAAATCTGGCAATGGTACGTAGATCAGGCGGTCTAAACGACCCGGTCTTAGCAACGCTCTGTCCATTCTATCGGGGCGGTTAGTTGCCGCTAGGATTGTCACGGAGTTCAGTGGCACCACTCCATCTAGCTCTGTTAATAGTTGAGCCAAAACTCTCTCATGAACTCCAGCCTCTCCCGCCCCCCTTTCCCCACCGATCGCATCCATTTCATCAAAGAATATAATAGACGGCGCGACCTGGCGAGCTTTCGTGAACAAATCTCTAACAGCCCTTTCAGATTCGCCGACCCATTTCGAAAATAATTCCGGACCTTTTATGGAGAGAAAGTTTAGACCACTTTCAGTTGCTAGAGCTTTGGCTATCATGGTTTTAGAACAACCGGGAGGTCCGTAGAGCAAGACGCCGCCCGGAGGACTGACTCCAAGTCTTCGGAAGCTCTCAGCGTGTTTCAGAGGCCATTCAACAGCTTGACGCAATTTCATCTTCAAGTCGTCCTGCCCTCCTATGTCCGTCCACCTTACGTTAGGTATTTCTATCAATAGCTCCCTCATAGCACTAGGCCTGACTATGGTCAGTGCTGCAATCAGATCTTCACGCTCAATACAATCACTGGATCGTTTTATACATTTCATGGTAGCTTGCGAGCAGAGATTGACCAAATCTGCGGCGACGTAACCATGGGCCAAGTCTGAGATATTTTCAATGTCTTCTGAAGATATTTTATTTGGCAAGTTTTTGAGCAAACTATAAACAATTTCTTTTCTTCTTATTCTATCTGGTACAGGAATCTCTATTTCCTTGTCTAGCCTTCCAAAACGTCTGAGCATTGGATCTATGTTTTCTGGCTTCCTTGTTGTTGCTAATACAAAAACCCTGCTTTCTTCAGCATGTAAACTGTCCAGCATGTTCACAAATGCTGAAGTTATCCTTCTCTCTTGTTCTGTACTGCTAGAAGACCGCCTAGGGCATATAGTTTCAATTTCATCAACCAGTATGATGCTTGGTTGGTTTTGTATAGCTTTTTCAAATAGGCCTCTCATTGTACCTTCAGTTTCTCCAAAGTATTTGCTAAAGATGGCTGGGCCATTAATTTCTGTGTGAAAGCAGTTGAGGTTTTCAATTAGATACTTGCAAATTGCTGTCTTTCCTATCCCTGAGTGGCCATAAATTAGCAAGCCTCTTGTGGGTTGAAAATTAGCAGTCAAACCATCTGCATTGAATGATATCTTGATAAATGTCTGTATTTCTTCTAAAATATGATCAACACCACCCAGTATCTGTGGTTTTTTCTTAGTTTTAGCAACTGCTTCCTGTTCCATAGTCCAGATACTACTTTCACTTAAAACATACCAACCTGTATAATCCATATTCTCAGATTTTATATCAACTACCTCAATTTCTAATTTCCTACCAAAGTAGTAGTAAACTAAAATGCTACCAATACAAACAAAATTATTGTAAAAATGGTGTTTCAAAATATCACAAATATCTGATTTCGTTTTATGGTTTTTTATTCTGATTTTGAGGCGAGTTGCCTTTGGAACTTCCTCTTTGATCACGGAAACTGTCACCTTCTTGCTGTCATTACTCCATTCACTGGATAGATCTGTAAAGAAAAGTAAAACCGTTTGATGTGATGAATTGTTTAGTGGGAAAAACTATTAAACTGGGGAAGGGTTTTTTTGTTGTGCAAAATTGTTTTAAAGGAAGGGACTGACTTCCAAGCTTTCAAAATGAATTTCACAAGTAACTCAGGTTCAACAAGTCTATGCAGGTAACACTTTCTAAAGAAGTTTAACTTTCTTCAGATATAAATCTGGATTTATATCTCTGTAGATACCCAAAATACTTCATTCTTCTTCTTCCTTATACTCGGTGCCTCAATGCTGAGGGTCGTGAGCCATCTTGTTGATGTCCTTGCCTTGCCCTGGCTTGGCGCCAACTATGTTTTTACTACAACCATGTAGTTATAACTAAAAAAAGAGACTATAGACACACTTACCAGCTGCCGGGACTATAACAGCGGCCGGCGCAGACGCTTTGGACGGCCACATCCGCTTCACCATCACAGGAGCGCCGTCTCTGCTCAACTGAAGGGGACATCCGAGCACTGCTCCTATAAGCGATCCAGCCGACGGATGCACGAGTACAGCATCCCGCGGAGCCCCCTCGGGCGCCGCCCCCACCCTCTGCAGCCATGTAAACAGCTTCCCATCGTCAACATAAGGACATTTCAACTGATCTTTCCCGCAGCTCAATTCGATGTGAATATTTTTATCGTTTGACGTTATACTGCAGCCGCATCGCTCGCAGTCCACCCATAAAGTTTTCTTTGGTCCTTTTGGTGGCATAGCTACTTGTAAAGATAAAAATATTGCTTTGTTGTTTTAAAAAGAGTATTTTGATCACACCAGCAGGCTAAAAGTGAGGTTATTTTGTACTATTTCTACATTTTCTATTCTACAGACTGACAGTTAGTTGACATGGAAATCAACAACAACGAACGAAACGCAGAGATCATCTGCCCTGGCAAATAAAAAAAAATCATCGGATTTAAAATATTATTAATACTAATACTTCAAAGATCTATTCTGAAGTGAGTTCAAATAATATATTTAATTAATTATTACAAATAAAATAACTAAAATTATCCTGAAACAATACGCACCTCAAGCCGGCCCCTGCCTCATTGGTCGGAATAACAGAGTACTTTTTGATAGACTCATCAAAAATGTCAAACTGAACTGACATTACTAAAAAACTGCGTTTGCTTTGCTGTGTTTCATGAATCATGATTAATTTCGTTTTTATACCATAACATTTATTTTATTCGTGTCCAAATGCTCTTAGTTTAGTTAAGTTAAACAGTTGACAGCATTAGGCAGGTGTTGGGTAGTTTAAGTTAGGTTTACTATCCATAACTTGTTAAAAATCGCGTAGGATGACTCTCGCAGAGTTCTTCAGCTGTTCCCTCCTTGCTTTCGGGGCTCCGTTGGTCATGTTCGCGCTCACGGTGGCCAATGACCCTGTGCGCATCATCATCATGATAGTAGCAGCATTTGGATGGCTACTATCGTTTCTAATTTCATCTGTCGTGTGGTATGCAGTGGTGCCGTTACGAACGCATTTGGCGTTTGGGATGGTCTTTGCTATCATATTCCAGGTCAGTAACTGCTATAATTTAATTTACTTATAATCTTAAAGAGCCTTTCCTGTTGATAATTTATTTACTGACAGCAGTCTATAATATGTAAGTAGTGAAACTTAACTGTTCCACTTTTGTCTAATTGCATTTATTATAGAAGCTACAATTATTATAGTACCTTGTTATCGCAATGTGATGTCACTGTAGCCACTGTAGGCAATATGCAATATGAACATGCAAGATACAGTTATTATTGTTGTTGAACTAAGCTATACGTCATATTGCTCAGCTCTAGATTTACATTATATTCAACCAAAGGCTATCCACCCAAAAGGGCAACATGTTTCATTGTTAAAATGCTTTGGTAACATGATATTTAATAATCTTAAAACCTCTTCTCTATGTGGTTAAAATTACCCTACTAAAAAGCTTTTAATCCTCTTAGCCTTTCCCCAGCAGTGGGACAGTAAAGGCTAAATAATTTTGATGTACCTACCTGTAATAGATTAAATATAAACTTCGCCTTCTTTCTATGCGGGTAGACAGAAACAACAAACTCTTGAGTCGGTTTCGGCCTTTCATCTCAGAGTAGTCAGATAGGTAACACCAACCTCATCTAGCTTATTTTTATAATATAATGTGTAAAAGTGATTCTGATATCCTATTTACAGAATAAACAATTTCATTTCAGAACACCACCTGCTAAGATCCTTACATACTTCTTTTGCCTCGTTTACATTCATACATCTGTAATTGATTACCTTTTTTTTTCAGGAAGCATTCCGGTATGGCATGTATGTCTTGCTACGGAAGACGGAAGCGGGACTGAAAGAGATATCAGAGAACCACAGCATAGGCAGCAATAAGTTAGAGTTGGCTTATGTGTCAGGACTGGGTTTTGGCACTATGAGTGGAGCCTTCGCCCTTATTAACGTACTGGCTGATTCGGTATGTATTTCATTGTCTCTAGTTCCAAATGTTATTAACATCTTAAATGTTGTATGAACCCTGCCCACCCAATTCATAACAAAAATACACTTGAAACAACAATAAATATAAATGCGAAAATGTTGTTGTTGTTGTTGAAGCACCCTTACATACAAATGGCTTCTAGTAGGCAAGAACTTGACAGGTTAAAAACTTGACACCATTATAAAGAAGGCAAGAGAGATTGCCTTATTGATTAGGCATCATTCTGAAAATGGCCCTCTATAAATTATCAAAGGCAAATCTTAATATATAAAAATCATATGTCACTATGTTTGTACAAGCTAAACTCTGAAACCACACAACTGATTTCTAAGAAAGACAGGGTAGTTCTGGACCTAATAGGTAGTGCTGTTGTCGAGTGCACAAAGCAAAGCTAGTGCAGGTCTATAGTACCCAATATTATCCATAATCACCATATTGGCAATGAGAGCATGAGTCCACAAAAGATAATCAAGATATGATTTTTAAAGAGTTAGTACACATAAAACATTATAATTATAATGTTTATTTTGTCTTATTAATGGAGGAAGAATATTGCAACAACGCAGAAACTCAGTTATTGTTACAGGAAGTAGACCGCTGATAATACTGTTTTACTGTAAACCTTGAACAATGTTCAAGATGTGACTGTAGTTACTATAGCGTTAAAAAAATTGGTAACTACAAGGATAAGTGTACCAAATATTCCAGAGGGATCAGAACCATCAATTTTTTTTAACAGTTTTCCAGTGTTTTCTTCAGCCATCCTTTTAAGCAGGATAGGATGTAGGTATTTACAAATAGACTGAGTCATCAATTAACATTGCAAACATTAAATAACTAAAAAATCTTTGCCTGAATGCATTTGTAAGACAAAGCAGACAGATACATCCTAATAATGGTTGTTTTCACCAAATCTTTTTCCATATTACAGATTGGTCCAGGCACGTTAGGGCTCCACACTGGCACAGAGTACTTCTTTGTGACGAGCGCAGCCATGACCCTCTGCATGATATTACTCAACACATTCTGGAGCGTTATATTCTTCAGTGGATTCGATGACAAAAACTACATCAAAGTTGGATGGGTCATAGTGTCACATTTCTTTGTTTCTGGACTCAGTTTATTAAATAGCAAAGAATTGTATGCAGCAACTATCTTGCCCTCATATATTATTTTAGGTATCACAGCTTATATTGCATTCAGAACAGCCGGCGGCTCAACGAGGAGCTTAATCCAAAGTATTTCTACTAGGTCATCATAGAACTAAGCTGTTGGTTCGGAATAGATCTCGAAGAATTTATTAGATTTTGCGCTGATTTTGAAATGCAATACAGGGTTTGTTTTCATTGACAAATGCATTTAAAATTATTCATTATTTGGCTTTACAAGCGCAAAAGCGATCAGGACGTAAAATTTATTGGATGCCTAGTTGACTTGTTGTTCCTTTCCCAGTTCATTAGGATAGCATTGAAATAATAACTAATTCCTTTTCTAGTTAGGTCAAATTATTTCATGTTTTGCCAGTATAGCTAGAAAAATGTAAAATTAGAGATTTGTAAAAATGGCAAGTTATAAATAGCTCACATTCTAGTTTTTTTTTTTTTTTTTATATAAATAGATGTATTAAAAGTTGTAAAAGAGGAGCAGCCTTGACTTCCGTGCAGAATCTTTGTAACACTTGTGTATTATGTTTATTTTTAATATTAGTGTTACAATTATTGCATCAAAAATTAAATAAGCATTGTTTTTAATTGCCAATAGATAAGATTTTGTTAGTGAATGTGGCTGATTCACAAGAACTGGTTTGCTTGTTAAGCTTATCCTCAATATTTGTACTTTAGGTTTTGTAGAACCTGTCTCTATCAAATGAATAAGTGTTCATGATTGACTGGTAACATAATTTACCGACTTATGGAACTAGTAAGTACTATACAAGATGATTGTAATCTATGGACTGACATCTTAGGGCTGATTTTTCCAATGCTAGATAATTATATCTGAGGAAAAATTCATTTTTGACAGTTCTTCCATACAAAATCTGTCAGACATCAATTTTATTCTATGAATAAAAATTATCTGTCGATTGAAAATTCAGCTCTTAGCGAAACATTATGTTAATAGCGTCGACCTGATTGGGGAAAAGTTATGCAGCATCAAAATTGAAGTCCATCAAGTTAGATCGTAGGTACAGGATCCCTTTGACCTGTTTGTTGCTTGTCCAGGACGATAGATTGCAGACCGATAAGTTGGTGAAATCGGGCTGTGGATGATGACGATGATGATGTATTGTTTCCACAGGAAACTTAACTTTATCGGCATCGAAATCTAGGAACGATTATGAGAAATATTTAATCGATTTGAATGCATCAATATTAGTAAGTACCTACTAAAATGTAAATAGTGTTATTTCACTATTAATGTTATTAAACCTCATAAAATAAATACCTACCTAAAAAACTAATAAATAAATGAAAAAGTTGATGTTTAACAGTGCAAATTAAAAAACACACTCAATTATATGTATAATACAATAATTATTACAAATTACTACTATTTATTATTTTATTGTTAAGTAAGAACAATCATTCCTTAGTCTATTAATAATTGGATGGAGGATGTGTTACAATAACTAACTGTTATAATAAATAGCACAGTATTTAGATATAAATAAAAGTTTTTTTACAAATAAAATGATGAAGGACGATTTAAGTTTTTTTTTTTTACTTATTACATCTAAATGAATCCCTTAGTTAACTTGATCAAATCTTATAGAAAGCTTCAGTTATTATTAAATTATACTAGCTTTCGTGCGCGTGTTTCTTGTTCCCCCGACCCACTCCGTCGCATCTCCTCACCTGCCCGCGCAACCACTTCATTTTCGCTTAGCGTTATTTCCGACTTCTTTTCTTTTTGCTCGTCTCCTAAGGGTCACAGCGTGATGTTAAGGCATTTCAGAGATTAGCACGTTCAAACAAACAAACTCTTCAGCTTTATTATCTGTATAAATATTATATCATAATGGCAACAGTATTTGCTCCATTGTTCATGATTTTAGTCATTTATTTTTTATTTGATCAACTCTTTTTTTAATTGTATATAGCAAAATAAATTTTATGTTTTTTCGATTCCGACAACTCGTGGGAAACCATGGAAATCAGCGTAAGTGCACCCATAGCTAAAAGCACAGAAGTGTAAATCTATGGCTAAAAGTGTTGAGATTACCTTTTCACGTACGAAACAAGTCGCTTTTCGTGGTGCGACTGCTTAGTTCTTCTAAACTATAGAAAGGATTTTGATGCGGTTTTCACCATAATTTTAGACAATATATTCCAGCAGGCTTATGTGATTATATTAAACGATGTTTTGACATGTTGCAAATTCACTACATTGCACCCGTTTAAGGTGCGAAGCAGGGCGGGTCGCTATTTACATCCATACATAAATTCACGCCCTTTTCTTTTCCCATGGAGATAAGCAGAAACTATAAAACACCGCTTGCAACGGTCATCTAAAGGCAAATTCCCGTAATTAAAAACGTTCAAAATCTAGTCGGAATCTCATCTCGGCGACAATCTATGTCAAAAATAAAAGGAAATTAGAGGTAAGTACAGACGCCAGCACATCAACCTACTACAATCTGTCAGATTTCTGTAATAGATTTTCAACTTTATCGCTAAAGCATAAGGTTCAATGTTGATTGGGAAAATTTGACAGTTAGGTGTAGGTTGATGTGCTGGCGTCTGTACCTACCTATTTTTGACAGATTGAGACAGATCAGACCCCTCAGTTATAACACTAATATTATAAAGTCGAAAGTTTGAGTGTGTTTGTATGTTTGTTAACTGTTTGTTAAGTACTCATAGATTTTTTTACATTTCTATGTTATGGAAAGCACAACAATAATATGTCCCCAAGTGCCCGGCGACTTCAGCTGCTCTGCTGGCGTTGACGGGCGCCGGCTCAGCACTGAAGTCAGGGGCGAGGTGAATCTCCGGGCGAGATCGACTAACCGTCAGACGACTCCGGCTAAAGTTTTAAGAAATTCCGATATGCTTAATGTACTGACATACAATGTTCGCACGCTCATGAGGGCTGAGCGCCTTATTGAACTAGAAAATGCTCTTAAAGACGTCAACTGGGATATCATAGGTTTGGCAGAAGTCAGGAGACAAGGAGAACATACAGAAGAACGAGAAGATTCCATCTTTTTCTACTTCGGAGAAACTAATGGACTCCATGGCGTGGGATTTATGGTAGCTAAAAGATGGAAGAACAACATTATCGAGTTCATTGGGTACTCGGAACGAATAGCAGTTCTCAAATTCCGCATCACACCCAAGCAGACACTAACGATCATCCAGGTGTATGCGCCCACGTCAGCATATCCGGACGAGGATGTCGAAGACTTCTACGATCTCCTAAATAAAGCCTGCGAAGAAAATCGCGGAACGTGGAATATGATCATTGGCGATTTCAATGCAAAAGTCGGCCCAAGACAAGTGCAAGACGACGAAGCTATTTTAGGCCTGCATGGATCAGGAATACGCAACGCACGTGGTGCTCGGCTATTACAATTCGCCTTTGGACAGAATATTTTTATTGCCAATAGTCTATTCAATAAAAAACCCCAGCGCCGATGGACATGGATATCACCCAATAATTTAGTTAAAAACGAAATAGACTATGTATTAAGTTCCGACAAACAGATTATAAAAGACGTAGGTATTATTAATAAGATTAAAATAATATAGCTCAGACCACAGACCATTACGCGCAAAAATCAAATTTAATTTTAAAATCTACCGCGCAAAAACCTTTAAAATGCCTATCAAAAAACTAAATAAAGATACCCTTATTAACAATTACGAATCCTTCAATCTAGAACTATCGAACCACTATGAAAGCCTAGACATAAATGTCCCAGATGTGGACGAGCAATATGATAGAATAGTTACTGGAATAAGAAAAAGCAGCGACAGCATAAAAATGAAGGGGAAGAAGAATACAAAGCTTACAATAAATACACGTTGCTTGCTTGAACAGAGAAACATGCACGAAATAGGATCAGAACAGCATAGATTAATAGATAAACATGTTAAGAAAGCCATAAGAACAGATATAAGAAACTTGAATACCCATTTAGTTAAAGTAGCCTTACAAAAACACCGTTCGTTAAGAGTAGCAAAACAGGGAGTCTCTCGAACCAAACCTTGGATTAATAGTTTACTGGACACACATGGAACCAAACATCACAATAGACAGAAAATTATAGAAATTTGCACAGAATTCTACAGCTCTCTTTATTCAGATAATTCAAAATTAGAAACAGAAAATAGATACAGTTGTCAAGAGGATATCCCTCCCATAACGGGATATGAAGTAGACAAAGTGCTAAAAACAATGCACTACGATAAGAGCCCTGGCGAAGATGGCGTTACAACTGAAGCTCTGAAACTAGGATCTGCCACACTGCTCCCACACCTCACAAACCTATTTAACGCAATTTTACAATCAGGTAACCTCCCAACCCAGATGTGCCATTCAAACATTGTTCTTCTTCATAAGAAAGGAGACAAGTCCAATATAAACAACTACAGGCCCATTAGCTTAGTCTCACATATTTATAAGGCATTTATCAAGGTCATTCACAATCGCATAGATGCAAAATTAGACTCACATCAACCACCGGAACAAGCAGGATTTCGCTCAAGTTTTTCTACCACAGACCATCTTCAAACTTTAAATCAGTTAATAGAAAAACACACAGAATTTCGAAAACCTCTATATCTGGCTTTCGTGGACTACACAAAGGCTTTTGACAGCATTAAACACAGCGCAATATTTTCAGCCTTACGAAGTCAAGATATAGAGGAAACCTACATAGATCTTCTAAAGATTATTTATAGTAACAGCACGGCCAACGTTAAACTGGATTCCATAGGCACAACATTCAAAATAAACAAAGGAGTAAAACAGGGTGATCCGCTCTCTCCTAAACTATTTACGAGCACCCTGGAGGAGATATTCAAAAAACTCGCAGACACATGGACAACGAGGGGTATTCCAATCGGCGATAAAATGCTGTCAAACCTTCGTTTCGCAGACGATATCGTTCTTTTTGCATCTACAGCAGATCGACTGCAACAAATGCTCCAAGAACTGAGCACTGCAAGCCTTGAGGTTGGACTGACGATGAATCAGTCAAAGACTAAAGTCATGACCAATGCCACCAACTATAAGGTCGAGGTCGATGGGCAGGAAATACACTATGTCGACGAATATATCTACCTGGGCCAGCTAGTTTCCTTCCACAACAGACAGGACAAAGAGATCGACCGCCGAGTCGAAAATGCGTGGAAGAGCTACTGGTCCATGAAGGCGCTAATGAAGGGCGACCTTCCTGTTTCACTAAAGCGTAAGCTCGTCGACGTGTGTATCTTGCCTATTCTAACCTATGGCGCCCAGACTTGGTCTTTGACAGAGGCTCAGAAGTCCAAACTCAAGGTCTGCCAAAGAGCGATGGAGCGTAGTATCCTAAAGATTAAACTCACCGACCAAATTCGCAACACCACAATACGCTCCAAGACAGGTATCGCCGATGTTGGCGACAAGTCTGCGAGGCTGAAGTGGGACTGGGCGGGTCACACTTATAGGATGCATCCAGACAGATGGGCCAAAGTCGTCACACAGTGGGTGCCTGAAGACGGACGTCGTCACCGAGGCAGGCCCAAGAAGCGCTGGCGTGACGATTTGGACTCGTTCCTAACCGACTGGACGGAGAAGGCACAACACAAGGAAATGTGGAAGAACATGGGGGAGGCCTTTGCCCAGCAGTGGGACAGTACAGGCTAACAGAAAAAAAAAAAAAAAAAAAAAATGTTGTTACTCCTTCACGCACAAACGGCTGAACAGATTTTGATGAAATTTGGCATACAGTAGTTTATAACCAGGATTAACACAAAGGATACTTTTTATCCCGATATTCCCACGGGATCGAAACTTATGCGTTTGAAAGCGCGGGTGCTGCTAGTTGTTTATAATAGAGAAAAGAAAACTATTTGAAGCCATGACAGAATAGGTACTTTTATTCTTCTAGTAATAATATAAATGACATTGAATCCCATAGTTTTGACGAGGTAAACAGAGTTTATTGTAATAAAAAGCTCCGTGATGCTCTTTACGTCTGTATTTGTCCTCTGTGGCTTGGGATGTCGGCAGGGGCTGGTACTCCAGCGTCGCCCTTAGGGCAGCGGATGGTAGGGCAGGCTCGAACAAGTCTAGCGGCATCTAGAGAGGAGCAGTTGTGGCCCAGTGGTAACGGCCGTGTGCCAAAAATTCGAAGACGTGACAGCTACCAACCCGTAATAGGCTCGTGTGGTGGATTGCGGCCCACTCCCTCTCACCGAGACGAGGCCTGCGTCCCACAGTGGGATCATTATAGGCTGATTATGATAAGTCAAACTCCTCGGACAAGTTCTCGCCGATATCATCATATCATGATACTTGTTGTTATGCTATGCTTGCCGACGTCGGTCTGTTAGTATGGTACGGTAACTTCCCAGACCGCTAGACTGGATTTGAGAGAGCAGCGGTTGGTAGGGCATCTATTGGATGGATGAACACTGGCTGGAACTGCAACTACATGAAGAACCTCTCCACGTCTTCCAGCAGGAAGAAGTATGCACTTGTAGGGCTAAGGTGCTGTGTCGCAGTGCGACTGCTGTGGTATAGGCCTATTAGGCCCTTCGGATAATTCGGCGCCAAACCTCTCCAATCAGTTGATGCCGTTATCATCCTGTTTTGTGTGGGGTCACGTCATGGTTATATCAGTGTGTTAATAGCCAAGTAGCCGAATTCTGGGCCGATTCCATTTAGGTTGCTTCGACACGCTAAGAAGAAGAATATCCAACAATGGCAGTGACCAAAAGTGTGCCAACCAGTCTTACCAATGGATATCTCGTTACTTGTTATCCAGTTGTGGAGGTCAGATAGTCAGTTGTTGCTGTTGTAAAGCAATGGTATTCAGCTGCATCTGGTTAGACTGCAATCTAATCCCACCTTTGGGAAAAGGCTAGGTAAATGACGATAATGCCTCCAAATAGACTAAACTCGGTTGTCATACCACAGTTCACAACCTACCAGTTTGAAATCTTTTAAGAAAACAACCTTCAAGTCTTATTCCTGACTCTCCTCAGCCAGTTCCTGCAGCAAAGAGTCCACAGTCCACACGGTGTCAGCAGAGTCCATTTCCTCCTGGGGTATGTAAGAGTTCAGTACATCTAGTACTGCCTCGACACTGTCTGCAGTGCCGGATAGGCCTCCTCCAACTTCTGATAGGGCATTCACTGTTTCTGTGTCCTTGTGATCAGGGCTGAGAAAGAAAATATAAGAACTTAATATACAGATGTAACAAATAAGGCAGACCAAAGGAAAGATGGCAAGATTGTGTGCTACAACATGTGTTGGGGAGTAGAGAAAAAGAAAGCACTGATGACTATGACAGCTAATGAAGATAGAAGAAAAAGACGTACTGCGCCGATCCCAAATCAATCGAGACAAGGCTAGTGAAGAGGACTTCAAGATGATAAAAATCCATACTAATATTATAAATGCGAAAGTGTGTCTATCTGTGTTACCTCTTCAAGCTTAAACCGCTGAACCAATTTAGATGAAATTTGTTATAATTAGAGATAGTTTGAGTCCTGGGAAAGGACATAGGATAGTTTTTATCCTGATATTCCCGCGGGAAACATATGCAGGTGAAACCGTGGGGCACAGCTAGTTATAAATAATTGCAACAAAACTTATGTTAACTATACATGTTTTTTTCTAAGTATATCCCATAACTCTAGGGGGTTATTGTACTCATCATTATGAACAACTTTTACTAAAATGTTCGCATTACTCTTCAAAATGTAGGGAACAGCTGATTTTTTTTTTCGCGTTTTCAGGTTTGGTCCCATAGTAAAAGTTGTTTATAATGATGAGTACAATAGACTATAGAGTTATGGGATATAGAAAAGAACATGTGTTATTATTACTGTAGACTTACACTGGTTGCATAGATATTTCTTTCTCCAATATGTCTTGTAAGTCGTCTAGATCTGGTATCGTTGGTATATCATCGCTAGAATCGGGTGACTTTTTGGGTATCACGAATTCCCTAAAAAAAGGCAATTAAGATTTTTTTAAAACCGTAGTTTCTTTTTGACTAGAAGATGTACAAGTTTCTTTGCGTAGGCACACCAACTTATTATTGCATCGGATATTACAGCCCGAAAGTCTGACAACCAGTCTTACCAGGGTGTATCGATCGGTCAGATAGGCAGTCGCTCCATGTAAATTACTGGTATTTCAGCTGCATCCGGTTAGACTGGAAGCCGACCCTAACATAGTTGGGAAAAGGCTAGGCTGATGATTACAATCAAAATGTAGTTCAGGTTGATCATAGGACAAGAATGCATGTTTCGAAACTAGGTACATTAAAAAAAGGGGACACTTACTTCGCTTCGATGTGAGTGCCTTCAGCCCATACACCCACTTTCTTAGGCTCAGGCACACTTGCGTTCATGTCATTCATTTTGAAAAAAGTTAATTTATTACCGACTTCATTTAAAACATCTCTTTTCTACAACCTACAACATGCCAATTTGTTGTGGTTTTATTTACCGTAGGTTGTGGACTGTGGTGATTTTTCTTTTTGTTTACATTTTTTGCAAACGTTCCAGTATTATAAAATCAGTATATTGGGCATTTGGTATTCAGCCTTTTGCTTTGATACATTCACAATGTATTTTACTATCTCTTTCTAAGTTACGAACTATGTTAAGGATATGCTATTTCGTGTTACTATGATACACACGCCACCTTCACTGAATTTATTGGTAACTTCTGTCAATTTTTGACACTAACAGTCTGTGTACCTCTGTGGACAGTCCTTACTCCTTCTAAAGTCCGGCCGCGATAAATTTGCCAAAAATGTAAATAACAATGTGAGCTCGAAATTGAATAAAATCGATATACAAGAACATTTATTTTAAGTAATGTTTGTTTTGGTCCAAATCTCCGAGCTAACTAGACAAAAATATCAACTAGTTCAAACATAAAATATTTTCTTCAAAATAAAAATAGGGGAGGGAAGGGACGCAACCTCCCTAGTGCAAACAATTATTTCACGAAATCACGATTTATTGAAAGATATGTCTCACAGTTGTCTGTGGAATGTATCAAATGCGGACTACATGAATAAACAAATAAGACTTTAAGTACAAGATTTTTTTCATCCAAAATCTCTTCTTATTTTTTTTTCTTCTCTTCTGCTGCTGCTGAAAACATCAGAACTCCCATTTTTTGGCGTTTTGACAAAACTGGTGGCATTTTGATTTATAATACCTACACGTGCGCTCACTACGTTCGTTCGACTACATCCACAGAACATATTTACCCTAAAGGTGATTACATCTAGCAGGCTGGATGCGCGCACAATAGTGTGTATGATGCTATGTCCAGCATAGCGGCCTTGAGCGGACATACAGCTGGGATGGACCGTGTTTAAGAGGCTTTACTACTTTATTATAATACAACGCTAAAACTATGAGAACTTGGAAGTGGTCAGCCAACCTGACATCAGAATGGCTGACCACATTATTTGTTTGATATATTTCTTAACGCAAAGGTAGCAAATATTACAACATTAAATGTAGTAAATAGGTATTAATTAAACAGTGCACATGGTCTCATGTACAGACGCCAGCCATTGAGGTAGAAAAAACATGGAGATGCCGCGTTATTCTATACATACATTTGCTTATACAAATATGAGTGAAATATGATTCAGAATGTGAAATATAATTATGTCTCATTCTTTCTAATGAGATAATTTTATTTGATAAAAGAGACAACAATATTTAAGTTGTTGCTCATTATGGCAATATTTTATCGTGACGTAGTGACAGTTGTATTATTTATAGGTCAGTGGTTGTAGGTAAGTGCCACAGCAGCCATCTTATGCGAAGAGTTTCGTGGTAGTTTTGCTGTCAAATGGTTGTTTATTTTTTGTATTATTGAGGATTGCAAGAAAATTACGAGGATTTTACCTGTTAAAACTGCATGTAAATGTTGGAAAACAGAAATTCAACATGCCTGTGTGTTGTATTGTGAAGTGTGGTGCAAGAAAGAATGAAAATCAACCTCAATTGTCTTTGCACAGGTTAGTAGCCGGTTTTCATGCATTAATACATACAATAATACACATTCGATGATACAATTGTAACGTGATCATGAATTTATGGCTAAAGTATTGATATTTGGGTTCATTTCCGTATAACAGGCCTTTCTATTATATTTGTTAATTCGTTCGTTTGTTTACAATAATATGTCATAATGGAATAGTGTTGTACCGTTGCCGACTTGGCGTAATAGTTTCCGAAACTAGTTCCTCCGCTGAAACGATACCGGTATATTCTGCGATGTTAACATAAATAATCCTGCGTCTTATTCAGTCCGAGTGACCTTGCTAGGTCCGGCCTGTGGTTCACACTTCACAGCACCAAAATCAAAATATTTCACATAAACCTACATGGACACTTTTATGAAACGTCAGAAGCTAGGTGCACGGTTCCAATTGGTAGTTTCCTATGGAGAAGAAACGGTAAGAAACTCAATGGTTACGCTTTTAAAATAATTGGCTTTTACAATGTTTTCTATTTTGTTAAGTACAGACGCCAGCACATCAACCTACTACAATCTGTCAGATTTCTGTAATAGATTTTCAACTTTATCGCTAAAGCATAAGGTTCAATGTTGATTGGGAAAATTTGACAGTTAGGTGTAGGTTGATGTGCTGGCGTCTGTACCTAGTACTTGTTGACAGGCCTACACTGTCCTCCCCTATCTATTAACATTGAAATTTCAAAAGTTTTTCTCGGCTCCTAAGGGTCGTAACGTGATGTTAAATAGCCTATAACCATCCTGGCTACCAAACGCAAAAATAATTTATGCATGGCATTTTTTTTGCGCGGAACCCTAATTATTTTTCTAAAATAAAGGTAGCCTAAGTTCCCCTTGTAACATATCTGTCAGTGAAAGTCCCGTCAAAATTGGTCCAGCCGTTTCAGATTAGCCGGAACAAACAGACAGACAGACAGACAAAAAAAAAATATGCCATTTTGTTAATAGTACTGTTTAGATTTTTATAAGCATTTAGTAAAAAGCTGTTATTTTGACAGTACCAACAGACACTTCAATTTTATTTATTTTTATAGATAACGGAAAGTAAGATAACCTACTCATCTTTTTCTGTTACAATTACAACGGACTTTGTATACATAATATTAGGTATGATCTAAACGTGATAACTAGTAAGACTCGTATTTAGTATCGATACTAGTTATAGTAACACCTATGTTCCTTGATAGACACAACACTAGCAATGGCAGCCATTTTATGAGACAATACCAGTTGTAGGTATGCACCCTTTTTTCGTAGGTATTTCCAGTCCATACTTTTGTATGTCAATGACGCCAGCACATCACGCCGCTACAATCTGTCAAAGAATCATGGCGAAATCCTTACATTTTAATTTGTAAACTCGAAAACTACCTTTTGGAATGGGCGACTAGAATCAATTCGTTTTACTATAATTTTTGACGTTCAAAAGTGCCTTTAGTGTGCCTAATTGAAATAAATGTAAAATAAGTTCATATAGAGGGTTCAAAATATTTTCCAATGTTGAGAATACATTACCAGGAGTAGATTGATATACCGCATAATTAAAATGTTTCAAAATGAATATATCAGTTTTTCGTTTCGTTTCATCTCGTTGACAATTTTGCATTCATTAAAAAAAATACAGTATTTGACAAGTCAAACCCCGCTCCCTAAATATTTAAATAGCTAGATTTGCCCTCACCGTACTTAGTTACAAGAAAACGTGACCATACTGAAAAGTGTGTGCTCCCAACACACATTATTAAATAGCGTTTCTATGACAATCAGATGGTAGTCACTGCGTCATTGTGTATAGGTGTCAAAACGAATCAGAAATGCGACTATATTTAAACGCGGCAGGGCGAATCTAAAGATTTAAATCTTTTCCACTGCTGTTTACACCTATGTCAATGGTTTACACTGACAGCCGCCGTTTCATTCTGAAATAATGAGCTACTCGACTATTTTGAACATTATATTTTTATTGCGGGATTAAAAAAATATTGTAAATGTCTGAAGACACCCTTTAGGCACCCAAGAGTATAAGAATTAGAATTCCAACTTCTCTTAACATCTTTATTTTTTTGTACAAATCCTGCCATGATTCTTTCTTTAATAGATTTTCAACTTTATTTCTAAAGCATAAGGTTCAATGTTGATTGGGAAAATTTCACAGTTTCGGGTAGCTTGATGTGCTAGCGTCTGTAAGGTCCAACCGCGGCAGATTTGCCAAAGATGGAAACAACAATGGCCAGTCGAACTTGAATAAAATCGATAAACAATAGTATTTATTTTAAGTAATGTTTGTTTTCGGCTAGTTGAGATTTAGACAAAAACAAACATTACTTACTTGGTTTTCGTCCTAGTTAGCTCGGAGATTTAGACGAGAACTAAAATAAAAACTCTTAATCGATTTTATTCAATTTCGAGTGGCCATTTTTTTGTTTACATCTTTAGCAAATCTGCCGCGATCAGACTTTACATATCTCGTTTGGTCCAGCCATCCCAGGCTTAGCATGACGCTTTCTATGTCTACGAAGAATAGACATAGCTCTTTCTATACAAAGTGACATTTCGTTTCTCCATTTTTGACATCGCGCCGTAGAAATCCTTCTACAATCTGTCATTTTGTCTTCCGTTTCTAACGATCTTTGTCTAGGTCATTTTTTATGTAGACTATTTCAGAAGAAAGTTTTCCATCTCTACTGTCAAAATTACATTGACAACTGACAGTTGTCTAAGGTAGTGAAGAGATTTTGTAATCGCCATCGCCATGCTAAAGACCGTAGAAAACTTTCTACTCGACGGCCACAAAGTATATACGGTTATCTACAAAATCATGATTTTACAGGAGCGCGTTTTGAACGCAAAACTGTGATAATTAATAGAAGAACAAAGCTATCTTCTCCTATTTTACGTCATTTAGTTAATAGGGCATTACCAAGGAAGTGGTAAAGGCCAATATTACTGTAATATTTTTTTTGTTCCAAAATACGGTACTTTGAGACTTTGAGAAAAATTGTTGTAGTTGTCTTTACATACGTATCTGCCTTACTTTCCGAGGCACGGAAGGGTCTCGGTATGTAAAGATGGTCACCCATCCACAGACCAACCGCGGCAAGCGTAGCTTAACCTGATCGATCGACCTGTGCGGCTGTTATTATTTAGCCATGAACCCGAATTATGTAAGAGTGAATTTTGTAAAAAGTGCAGTTGACTCTTTCAACTTTACTGCCGTCGTACTGTCTACACGAAACGTCATCTTTGTCTATTCTTCCGTCGACAAAACCCGTTTCTATGGTGGTCATGCTACGCGTGCTGAAGGTCACGACTACTTTATGGTCACGACTTCTGTGAAGTACCTAAGTCGAATGGGACATGTTGAAAATTAAAAAAAACTTTAAAAATTTTCGTGGCGGGAATTAGCTATTCTCTTCTTCAATTTTGCAACATTTTTGAACAGTGAAAATACTGTTTACTTTATGCCCGTTTCATTTTCTGGAAATCGAAGTGAAAATGAAAAGCAGAGTGTAGTCTAGTTGTACAATCTACTATTTTGAAATACCTTGATTCTTAACCACTTTTGATGCGTGTATTATGTTACAAGGTATAAGCCGATGCATTGAAGAAAGGAATCTTAAATGGCGGCTTGTACTTGCGTTGACAGATAGTACAGTTAGCATGTAAAATTTCAAGCCAGTTTTTTTTTTTCAAAGGAGGCATAATAACTGTCTCCGCAGTGTGGCTGACTCTGGCTTGGCCACCATCAGGGATTTTAATTTTGATAACACAAATATTTAGTCGCTAATTAGTCGAAATTAGTCGCCAAATATCAGATTTAGTCGGTCACTGGTTCAAAAGTTAGAAGGGTTTATAGGTGGCCGATCTGGAGGGACTCTCCCCGGCTTGGCCACATTTATATCTCAAAAACTGGGGCACCTAACGAAGATCTGTTTTCTCCCAGATTTAGTCGCTAATTAGTCGAAATTAGTCGCCAAAAATCAGAATTAGTCGATCACTGGTTCAAAAGTTAGAAGGATTTATAGGTGGCCGATCTGGAGGGACTCTCCCCGGCTTGGCCACATTTATATCTCAAAAACTGGGGCACCTAACGAAGATCTGTTTTCTCCCAGATTTACTCGCTAATTGGTCGAAATTAGTCGCCGAGTCACAGATTTAGTCGGGTCTTAGTTTAGAAGATAAAATGAGTTCAACTTTTAAGGTATAGTCCAAGAGCTAGATCGAAAAGATAACGAAAAATTGCCAAGATAAAAATATTTCTGTTAATATGTGTAATATACTTCTCGTTTTATCGGTCTAAAGTCATTAGAAATGTCAGAGATATAAATTCTCAATTAAATAATTTTGTTTATGTTATAAATTGCTATGTTAGAGTAGGTTAATTTTCTTTGAAAACATTACACCTGGCTCTTGGCCTATTTGGTGTCAAGATGTACAGTCGCATACAACTGTTTTACCAAATTATAATGTTAAGGCCTAAATTACGTTAGAATAATAAAACTTCTGTTTCCAAATAAGAATATATGATGTATCTACCTAATACTATGCTAGCACGGGAACCCAGCGCTCTTAAATCAAAGATGTATATACCTATCTGTATATATATATTAGGTATCTAATACCTAATATGACACCATTTGGCTCTAATTAAGGTTAGTATAATAAAACTTCTGTTGTCGAAATATAAAATTATTTATTATTTAACATTTTTTGAACTTACAGTAAAATGTTAAAAATAAAGTTCTTAGCATAAAGAAAAACCACGCACTTTTTTTTGGTTCAAATGTTAAACAAGAGGAGAATAGACGTGTGGTGTCAGGAGGAAAAGCGCGGCCGCCGCGGTGACGCTGGCCTCGCTGCCTGCTGCTGCCGGTCGCTGCTGTTCCGGTGTGAATCGTCCCTGATATACCACACACAGTTTGAACTTATAATATACTAGCTTCTGCCAGCGGCTCCGCCCGTGTGAATATCGAAAATTATCCCTAGTGAACATATTCCCGCAATAAAAAGTATCTTATGTACCTACTAAAAAAACAAAGATAAAGAAATGCTACTAGTTAATTTACGTAGAATTTTAAGTTTTGTACTTAAATAGTCATAGAATTTATTCATACTTAGCCATGTTTACCTACGTAGATCAGCCGCAGCCCTACGTAAACATGGCTATGTACGAATGTGAGATTAATCTAGGTAAATAGCTTTTTTTAATACAAATATCTCATCCACTGGAATTTTTTCAAATTACATAATAACTGAATGTTAAATTACTAGATAATTTTGCTTACCTACTATATTGTTTGCATTAATAATATATATAATTTCAAACTTACCCAAAGACTTCTCCATATTTACACAGATATAATTAGTTATGTGCAGTTTCATACACTGCTTTATCTACACTCACACATTGGTAAATAAACCGGTATTATTTGAGTTCATAACTATTCTTAACAAGTTCCACTTTATACTGGCTGACTTTAATTTACGTCACGGGCAACTCGCTCTATGTAGGTACTCGTAGTTCATCTGTACACGCGCATCTATCTCTTTCTTACTTACCATACATAAATGAAACGGAGCGCACAGGAGCGCAGCCAAAGAGTAAAGTAACTATAGAGGGAAAGAGTGACAACTCTGTGGTAAAATTTGCATGTATGGAAAGTGCTGCCACCTTGAGTTTGGTGGGTGACCTAAGGCTCTAATAAATATACACATACCCATAGTTAAGCATACTTACTATAAGTAGCGAATCTTTATTATAATGTTTAGGGTCACAATCAGGGTATAACAAATAACAGTAACAAGTAACAATTATTTTAACATTATTAGCTGAGATAAACTCGGGATTTCGGGAAGCGCATCAACGTCGGGAAAGCCGGAGTTGCGGAGTTGACAATGATAATGGCGGATGGCCGGCGGCGACAATGACATTTGTTTGACAATTTGACAAACAAGAAAATGGCTGCAAAGTTTTTTTAACCCACCAAACTGCAGATGTCGCTGTCGTCTATGGAAATTGATGACAGTGCTAAGTGTGCCCCCCCTGAGCGCAGCGATCTTGCTGCTAGCGACTTCCACATTTTGTTCTATAATAATAATAACTTTATTGATGCAAACAACCTTTGCTACAAAAAAAAAATTAATTGTAGATCTGTTTCTAGGTAATGCTTGCTTTCCTTTTTTGGTAGATATATAATAACAAAGAATAACTATATATTTAGGTTTATTTAGAAACAAACATTCCACCTTAAGGCGATCCCCGCGGCAAAACCGCGTTTTTTGTCGTTATTCAGAGGCTATTAACTCAGTAATGAAGCGTAATTAACTATATCTAAAAGCATTTTATTTGTTAGTTTATTGCACATTTTAATTTATTTTTATGTGTTATAAATACATTTAAAATCTCCTTGTAAAAATGTTCTAAAATTATTGATAGCATGCTTCTTTTGCTAAAGTTGACGTTCTGTTAATTTAAGAATTACACCAATGGATAGATAATTTAAAAATCTAAATATTCCACATTTTATTTTATTTGAAAAGATCGCTTATCTTTTTTTATTAAAAGAATTCCAATTTTTTTGTGGATTTTGAGATAAATGCGCGGGCGGAGTGAGCGAGACAGAGCGAGACTTATCAACGGGACAGAGAAGGACCGAATACTCAAGGTCGTTTGGTCGGGGTAGCGTCTTAAGACATAATACGTATTGTCTAGAAACTACTTAAAGTGTTTTGTACATGCTTGTACCAATGTATGGAGAAATTTATTACTTTAATATCTTTTTAATAACACACCGACTAAATCTGTGACTCGGCGACTAAATTCGACCAATTAGCGAGTAAATCTGGGAGAAAACAGATCTTCATTAGGTGCCCCAGTTTTTGAGATATAAATGTGGCCAAGCCGGGGAGAGTCCCTCCAGATCGGCCACCTATAAATCCTTCTAACTTTTGAACCAGTGATCGACTAATTCTGATTTTTGGCGACTAATTTCGACTAATTAGCGACTAAATCTGGGAGAAAACAGATCTTCGTTAGGTATCCTAGTTTTTGAGATATAAATGTGGCCAAGCTGGGGAGACTCTCTCCAGATCGGCCACCTATAAACCCTTCTAACTTTTGAACCAGTGACCGACTAAATCTGATATTTGGCGACTAATTTCGACTAATTAGCGACTAAATATTTGTGTTATCAAAATTAAAATCCCTGATGGTGGCCAAGCCAGAGTCAGCCACACGTCTCCGCACAGTACACACGACCAAACAACGAAACAACAATAAAACAAAACTGAACAACAATAACAAACAGGTAACAACGGAATATATAACAAGGAATTCGTAAAAAGGATCACTGAGCGCGTCAAGACAGCGTGGAAGCAAATCAAGACTAATTTTTTTTGCTTACGGTACGCGCGAGAGTGAGTATAGACGGCACTAGTGTGCGAGCGAGAGAAAATGATAAGCGCCGCCATTTAAGATTCCTTTCTTTAATGAACCGGGTTATAAGAAAAACTTCAATTTTCAAATAATATAGTTTTACTGTATTTTTTTCTCAAAAATATAACAAAACTGGCATTTTCAATGCTTTCATATATCATTACACATTCGATCATAACACTGTATAACCTTGTGATGTGTGGTCTTATTATAAAATATCTAAAACGAGGAGGTTGTAATGATTATAGTAGACATTTTAAAACTAGCTTGAAACAATGTTTGTTCATATCGATGTCGCAATAGGGAAACTGAGGTTGTGTCCCGTCAGTGATCAGTTTATTGTTGCGCTTACACGAGCAACACAATTGAGGGCAATTATGGCAACACCGAACGATTTGCAAGTTCCAAGATTGTATAGAAATTACCAGGAGTCTGGAGTTGCGCTATTTTATTTGCCGGTGTAAGCGCAGGTTACAAAGATCTACAGGACGATTTCCATCAAATGGCTCGCATAGCATCGGATCGGAAAGGATACGAACGGATGCGGCGATAGCCGATCGCGTTCTGCAGGATGTCGACGCATACGATCGACTCCGTACCGTCGCTTGCAGTCTATCAAAAAGTACTCTGTGGTCGCTTGCGAACGTATCAGTTTCTGCGCCTATTCGAACCGTGTTGACGTGTTTTCATTTTTGAAAATGGTTGAAGTTGACGTAGTGTTGTTAGCTATTGCATTAGAAGAAGAAAATAATCATAAAACACAGAAAAGAAAAATAAAAATTTGGATTGATGATTTATGGCAAAAATCGGATACGACAGGCGGACCCGATCGCGCGTCGCAGCATACTGTCGGCTACGATCGCGTGTCGCGCAAGACGCCCGCGGTCAAGCTGCTGTAGGCGGCTTGGTAATATAGACTTTAAATACTGTGTACACGATTTAATATCGTTTAAAGATTGTAAAATCCGTTCCGATCCGATGCGATGCGAGCCGTTTGTTGGAAATCATCCTTACGTCAATTATGTACTTTTACAAGCATTGTGTATTAAAAACTACTTCAAATAGAATGAAAATTAACCTGAGTTTTGATTTTGACTTCCGTTAACATACGGGTTTGAAGCGAGTTGCCGGTTATTTCAAATGGTTTATCGTCACAAAATGTTATGTTTTTTCTATTAGAAAATATTTACAAACTATTTGGTAACAAATCATAACCAAAATAAGAATTTAAAAATAAAAACTAAACCTTAAACAAGAAGAAATCTTTAAATAAATCTAATTTCATTAAAATCAAGATTTATAAAATCTCATCATTACAACATAAGGAAACATAATAAAATTGTTTTCAACATATCCCGTGCTTTTCAGTGGCTAGAACAAATATGAAAGATACTTGAAATAATAAAACATTTGTTGTGTTTCAAGACAAAAGTTCTTAGTTAAGGGGAAGCGTCAGCATAGCCCGCTAAATTCATATTTTCTTAGGTTTTTTTGCAATTTGCAGGCAAGTGTCATGTTGAATGTTGATTAAAATATGATTCGCGAACGTAAAAATATGACTTTACAGAAATATAATCATTAAAATTATCAATGCAACCCTCTAAGTTAATATAAGTAATCCTATTTAATGACTATGCCATGAAATATCAATCGGGCTACCTAGCGCATCCCCCTTAATAGTTTTTTGTAAACACTTCCCTCATGAATACAACCATTTTGTTATTACGTCACTAATACCGTGCAATTCTCAATCTCAATGCCCTCTAGACAAATTTATAACCTACCCTTTCGTATCACATTCAATTAAGATTACGCATTTTTCGAAATATCTCGACTTCTTTCATCATTTCATTACATCATATAATTAAATCTAAGACCATGTTACCAAGAAACTGCACGCAACATTTGGGACAAAACTGGACATTTATTATCTGCTAATTTGAAGAAGGACGATGCTGAATGCAACTTAAAAAGTTGGTGGTATTTGGAACCTATAACTAATAATATTCGAAGAAGTGTGCATAACAACTGCTAATCAAAACACTTGACATGAGTTTGACGGACTGTTAAGCTTAGGTTTCCTAAAAGAGCGGTGACCGCAATATGCGGCCGTCATATCCAAATACAGAGCGTTTTTTTGACACCTTAATGTCAAATTCTAGTGAAAATGACAGTTTTTCAAAACATCACACTAATATTATAAAGGCGAAAGTTTGTGTGTTTGTATGTTTGTTACTTCTTTACGCACAAACAGCTGGACCAATTTTGATAAAATTTGGTATGGAGGTAGCCGACACCCTGGATTAACAAATAGGATACTTTTTATCCCGATATTTCCACGAGATCGAATCTTATGCGGGTAAAACCGCGGGGCGCTGCTAGTCCGTTATAAATATGACGGAAACGCATATTCTAGGAAACCGTAGCTTGAGTTATTTATTGTGTCAGGTATGTGCTGTGCTGTTTCCAATTCACATGCTCTTAGATTTTCTAACAAACAGCATCCCAAATAGTCGTTTCTATCTAGTAGAAATGGTATTGGGTGAAATCAACATTAATATCAAAGTACATAAATCTCTTAAATGTTAAAATATTTCATAATATTTAACGCAGAAAATAATGTAGATGCAATTTAAAAACATTTTGATATTTTACATAAATGTATTCTGTTCTAATAAACTTTATAATTTGATGACTTCAATGAATTAGAATTATTTTTTATCTCTTTTCTATTATTTTCTGGTTCAATAATGACTGTGTTAGACTTTGAAACATTTATACAAACATAATTTGTTGGAAAGCAGTTAGTTAAAGCACCGAGTAATAAGATGTAATGTTAAACCCTTTTGGAGATCAACCGTATGTAAAAATAAACAACAATATTCAGGGATCTGGAAGACTGTAGTGTTATTTGTAATAATGTATTTTATTTGAAAGCATTCAAGATTAAAAAACACAGCAACATAAAAAAAAACTAACTGTAAGAATGTGCGTTGTTATTAAATATTAATAGTCATGCCAAATGGTTTTAACAGTAACTGTCGGCTATTAAATCTTAAAAACCATAATATGCTAGTGAAAAAATACAAATTCTGACGAAGCTGCGTCTAAAGATGTAAAAATTTTAACATTCAATCACACTTTGCTAATTACTTACTATAAAATCCCAGATCGGTAAAATTATAACTATTTAACGTAATTACCAACTAAAGAAGAAGTCATAGATTACACACAAAGCAATCCCGCTAATCGATAACGGGATTCAAATCGATTCCGGGATTCAGTCACTCGTCCGTAACTATGTAAGTCCGTGAATTAAATTCGTAATTCAAATGTAGAGTGCGCCACTGTAGCTTATCTCATTAAACTTAATTATTACATTAAATTAATCTCCTATCTATAACAAAAGTATGTAATGTCAATCATTTTCATAGCAAGAACTAGTTACTATTTTAAACTATCTACAGCACCTGGGCCTAGCTATGGACCATTAAGTTTTAGAGACTGTCATATCGGTGTGAGCGAAACAGACGACGCTCTGCAAAGGTAAACTTTCTCTAAAGGATCTTTTAACAATGTAATTGCCCGTAGAATGCAATTAGCATAATTTAAATCGTCTAAATGACAGTGTTTGGATGTTGCAACTTTTTATATTGCTTTCAACTATTGCATTAATCGGGCAACTAAATTGCTACGTGTAAATGGGCCTCTAAATCAGACAAGTTAGAGTGCTACAAGGATCTTCTGGCGCCTGAATAACATTGACAGGTGAGCGCTGTTGGTTGCAATTGTTTTGTGAAATGTATTCAAAAACAAGATGGCGCTATTAGTTCTGATTTTGGCCACGTGATAAAAGAACCTTGTAGCGTTGTAGTACTCAATGCATCGTCGCTGGCTCAGGGCGAATTTCATCAATGACACTGAACTCGTTCAGCACATCTAAACCGCGTTCCAGAGCTGTCAGTGTCATCATTCAATCTGCTTAGCCTTACGTTGGGGCCGACTTCCAGCCTAACCGGCAGCACCTGAATATCAGTATTTTACATGCGAGCGACTGCCAATCTCACGTGAGACGTCAAAAACCCAGTTACTGCGTATTACGATACCCTTTGTAAGACTAGTTGTCAAACTTTTGGGCTTCTAACTACCCGTAACGACTGTGAGTAAATCATCTGCGAATGACAGACGGTATGTTGATACCGTCTGCTGTAAGCTGTTGAGCTTAACGTGCTTTCTGGGGCACGAAAAGGTCTCGATATGTAATGGATAGTCTCCCATCCACAAACCGATCGCGGCAAGTGTCGCTTAACCTTCGAGCGACCCGTGCGGCTGTTATTATTAAGCCACGAGGTTCTCACTGTTAGTGTTGTCATTGTTATGGAATATTGACATCGACAGCTCTTGAACACGGTTAAGATGTGCTGATCGCGTTGTTTCATGGGGAAAAAGAATGTCAGTAGTCGAGCGATCGTGCAGCGCTGTAGTAGCTCAGTCGCTCAGTAGTCGAGCGGCTGCGGCTCCTGGCTGCGCTCGCCCAGCAGCGCGGACAGCCCCGACAGCTCGCCGGAGTTGAGCAGCAGCGAGCTGTCGCCGCGGTCCAGCAGCAGGTGCGTCAGCGACGCGGCGCTGTGGCCCTCCTGCTCCATTAGGTTCTGTTGGGCTTGCTGCTGCTGCAACGATATACAAATATTATATTATGATCAGTTCAGAAACGAACGGGTTCCACGACACGAGTCAAAATCTATTTAAAAGGTTTGACATGACATAAATGGAATAGTCAACTACTCTTTACTATTGATATTGATTTCAAATGTGTAAACTGAGTAAAAAATGTGCAATGTTATTTTTGAAAGGGTTGCGCAACCTTTCATTAAATGAATAAGGTACTCAAGCAAATAGGATATGATTCGCGAGTTTACTTTAACTTTTTTACTTGACTGAAATCGACAATTGAGTGTAAACTCAATCATTGATTTTCAGTCTATTACTTATAGAAGTGGTAACATTTTTGTACTACAAGTTCTTGTTGAGAAAATATATAGAAATTCAAACTGACCTGTGCATAGGTAGGTTGCTGATGCTGCACCAGGTTGGGCGAGATGTGGCCCATGTTCTGCGGCATGTTGGGCGACATGTGGCCCAAGTTCTGCGGCATGTTGGGCGACACGCGGCCCAGGGCGGGCGCGCCGTGCATGCCGGGCGACAGCACCTGCGCGTGCGGCGACAGCACGCTCAGGTTGGGCGACATGCTCTGTGCGTGCGGCGACAGCACGTTCATGTTGGGCGACATGCGCTCGGCTGCGTACGTCTGCTGCATGTTGGGCGACAGGGGCTGCATGTTGGGCGACATGGGCTGCATGTTGGGCGACATGGGCTGCATGTTGGGGGACATGGCCTGGCCCATATTCGGTGGGAGAACTTGCAGGCTTTGCGTCATAGTAGTGGGCTGCAGGTGGCCGGGGGAGACCTGGCCATAAGGCTGGTTTTGCCACATTTCCTGCGCGAATGGGTTTCCGTGGCTGGGTCCCGGGCCTCCCAAGCCAGGTTGCATGTTCTCTAGGCCCCAGTTCTGGACAGATATGTTTTTAGGTAAGAAAATATGGTATAATTTGTCGTCAAGTCTGTTTATTAATATTAATGAACGAAACTCCACAGAAGTGATAAATATCGGTATCTAATGGCAATACGATAAAACAAAAACGATTTGCTAAAACACACAATTTTAAGTAGACAGCTTATTTCAAGTACGGGCATCTAATAATAATTACGTGATTTTTTTATGTTGATGAAGTCTGTGAAGGATCACCAATTTATTCAAAAATACTTTGTGTGATTATAATATGCATCACAATGGGCCAGTGTCAAGACAAAATACTTTGAAGAATTACATTTTAAGGCATATTTGATGATAATACCTGTTCATACTGTGGGGCGAAGGTATGAAGCGGCGGACTGCTTATGTTATGATGCGGTGGAGTCCGGTCTGTAAAGACACACAATGAATATTAGCACAATAAGCAACATTACACAAGGAAGTTTTTTTTATGGGGATTATGTAAGTAGAGATAAACCATTCTAAAAATGAACGTCCCTCTACTAAAATGAACGTCCCTCTACTAAAATGAACGTCCCTCTACTAAAATGAACGTCCCTCTACTAAAATGAACGTCCCTCTACTAAAATGAACGTCCCTCTACTAAAATGAACGTCCCTCTACTAAAATGAACGTCCCTCTACTAAAATGAACGTCCCTCTACTAAAATGAACGTCCCTCTACTAAAATGAACGTCCCTCTACTAAAATGAACGTCCCTCTACTAAAATTGTGTCTCGTCCTACCCCCATGGGAAAAGGCGTGAATTTGTGTATGTGTGTGAATAGGAGAGGGTGTGAGGGTGAGTGTGAGAGACGGTGTGTGCGTGTGTACGTAAATAATGCAAAAGCCAGTTCGTTTTTTTTGTCCACACTTCAACAATGGTTTTGAAATGGAACAAAGATTTTTGCAAAAACAGAGACAGGACATAGGCAACTTTTATCACAGTAAGAGTGAAGATGTGATCAAAGCTAACTTAACTTCCTTTTTCATAAAAATTCTACCCGTCCTCGTCATTTTAATGAAGCCCCTCTTTATTCATAAAAGTTGTTTAAAGTTAAGGGGGAAGTGCCAGGGTAGCCCGCGAAATTCAAATTTACTTACGTTTTTCGCAATTTTCAGATCAGTGTCAGGTTGTATTTTGATCAAAATTTGATTCGCGACTATAACAGGTACGTATTTACAGAATTATAATCATTAGAATCATTAATACATCTTTCTAAGTTAGATTTGTACCACGACAACAAATCTCTTATGGAAAACTGCTTAGTGGTACAAATCTAACTTAGAAAGATGTATTAATGATTCTAATGATTATAATTCTATAAATACGTACCTGTTATTGTCGCGAATCAAATTTTGATCAAGATACAACCTGAAACTGGCCTGCAAATTGCAAAAAACGTAAGAAAATTTGAATTTCGCGGTCTACCACTGCGCATTCACCTTAAGTAGTGATTAGCGACTGTTTAAGCATACATGTTTGACGTTTAAACGTCACTTAACTTTAAGTATCGTTTATAAATAAACCGATAACCTTTATGACTAAGGAAGCAAGGTTATAAACTTAAAGTAAATCTTGCTCACCTCTGGGTTCCGACTTGATTGGCTGGTGTTCTGAAGAGTAGAGCCCTGGAAACGGAGAAAAACATTAGTTTTGTATTAATTTTGTATTTAACTAATTTACTATGCTACTATTTAACAAATAACACCAACACAAAACATGCAGAATTAAGGCTAAACAACATTATTATGGCTAATAGGATAGTCTATAATACTCACACTCCATAGTGCCAGTAATTTAGAAGAAAAGTTGTTACAATTACTGTTCCCTCGTTAATAATTTGAAACTGGTAAAATCAAAATAAGTTAGGTATTCAAACAGTTCTGGCAGATGAAGCCCGATCGGTTCGTTTCTCATAAAAACTGGAAACAATAGTTGAAACAAAATCTTTTGACTTGAAGTGTGGCCATGAACAACCAATCAACTAAGGGATCACTTTGTAGAGACTTTGTTGAGATAAAAAATATAATGCAAATTATAATTTTTCTCTAAAGTGCCTCTTGTGCCAATTATCTTTATCGATACAACACTTCTACTATTCGTCTTTTATCGAACTAATACAAATTATTAATACACCCTTGCAAACGATATAAAAACAGACATGCGTTTAAAATATGCCTATCTACATCGACATATTAGGCTAACATGAATATGTGTGAAAAAAAAATAAACAAAAGAACAAGCTTAAAAAAATTACGAAAAGAAAACATCAAATCATGCCACATGAAAGTATTCGTACCTCTGACGTCATTCGGTGTTTAGGGTTCGGCGATCAGTAAATAAAACCCACGTATTTTATTAGCATATTAATATAGAATTTCGCATCAATCAAGCTTCGCTATTGAACTCTTATCATTTACAAAAACGTTAAAAAAAACAGATTTTTATATAAATTGTTTTAAAATATTACAAATGCAAGTAAATCGAAAGTTACATTATACTATGGGGGCAATCTGCCCAACAGCTTGGCTGCATAAACGAAATATAGGCCTCTGACTGAACTAAAATAAACAATTTTGACAACACTTCCGACTGAGCCGCTCTAACCAAAAGACAAAATTGTTATTTATTTGTAAATTCATCTAAAACTTTATCTAATATCTGACATACATCTTCAAGATATGTTTGTACCTTATATTACTCAAAGCATGTACCAAAAATTTTGTTTACAGGGTGTTTTCATAGTGAACTAAGTCAAAATTTAACCAAAAAGATTTACATTATTTTTAAGAGTTGTGATAAAAACAGCCTGTAAAATTGCACAGTATTATAAAATACATATCTGATTTAGCCAAAACAACAATCAAAAATAACTGATTTCCAACATTAAGTACACAAAAACCTATTTTCTAAAGTGACCACAAAATTCAAAATCGCCCAAACATTTTGGTTCGAATGTCCTTTCTTCACGAAAATGGTTTTAAACAATATTTAGCTTGTTATTAATACTATTAGACTCTCCCTCACACACATATCCACATTAGCTCGCTGTTATGTGAAACTAAACTTTGTACTGATAGCACTTTGGTTGAAAGTTGCATGCTATTATGGCCATAGCTGCATTTTCATTTCCATTAAATAATATTTGCCCCTATAATTTCTGTATACAGGGTCGCATATAATTTTGTCGGACTATTCTCAAAAATAAGCATTTGCTAGCTATATTTATTTCTTTTCGCCGGTCAACCCTGTATATTTATATTTTTTTCTAATAAACAAAAAAATCTAACGAAATAAACAAAACGTCCAATAGATATTCGAAATATTAACAAAATAAATAACTAAAATATGAGTTAACAAAAACTTCAAATAAATAAGACGACTAGAAACTCGTAGGAGGCAAAAATAACGCTTATTTTTAAACAACGTTGCCTAAAAACCATCGCCATTTTAGAAACACCAACCTCATTCTCCTGCTCTTATCTTAATGTTTTATACATAAGTACATAAACCTAGATCATGTTATCAAGTTAGTAATTAATATTTAATTATGTAAATACATATTATAATTAAAATTGTTATTATTCATAGTATAGGTCGCCACAACGACCAATAGGTCCATATTAATATTGTAGATACTGGTCATACATAAATAACGTCGTTGTTAATAATATTATTACTTTTACTACTTAATAACTAAGTTTTTATTAGTAAAACCACCATTTTCGTCAAAACCAGATCTAACCTACGGACATTATAAAAAAAAACTTATTTATTGTTAAACAACATTAACATATTTAATCTGTGCCATAACGCATAGCTAAAATAAAAATAGACACGAAAGTCTATGGTTTAGCCATAGAAGACAACATGACAAATGCCCACTTACACCATAAGAAATAATTTTTATTTCGATGGCTTTGAAATATCTATTGACACCATGTTAGAACTTTTCCCATCACCATCATAGAACCTTACATAAGAAGCATACAGGCTGTATAAGGAAAATTAAACATCTTAGAATGCGAACCGATGCATTTGACAGCTAAAATTCAAAAGTTCATTATTTTCTGTGACTGACAATACATCGATGTAGCTGCTATAAATTAATTAAATTAAAACAATTTCATGATCGATGATACCATCGCAAAATTCTAAGGTTATGTTCAAATACAGCCTGTATACTACTAACATAATTATATAAAATAAACCGGAACTTACTTTCGTAGGATCGTAACATTTCGCTTACGACCTTCCGCCGCTTAGTACTCATATTATCTAGAACATTAAGTTGACATTGTTATTACTCATTACTTACAATATTACTAAATATAACAACGGTAGCATTCAAATATCTTTATAGCACTGTGTGACCTAAGCCCGCACTTGAGTCACGCTTATCTGTCTATTTTTGAAGTGAAAACTTCTTTAAGCACGTTGGGAATTTTTTGAGACGGGAAAAAGCATTGAATTCGCGCCACTGTTACCGTACCGACACCGCTTCGTTTGTGTTCGGCTGTCCTCGGGATGTACTCGGTTTTAATGTATATCCGATATGTCAGTGAGTGATGGCAAAGTATTCTGTTTGTGTTTTGTTTTCACTTCTGTCCACTGTTTTTTTTACACAGAAAAGCGTAACTTAAGTACGGGTTTAGGTCAAACGAGCTATAAAATAGTATCTATACGATACGTGTGAGTTAAGTAATCTATTAATTCACGCCGTGCAATAATGGACTACTCTTAAGTAGTCTGTGACTTACCACACGTTTCGTAAAGTACTATTGGCAAAAAACAACCAATTATACAAGATAAATTACTACATGTTGCACGATTGCATTATCCCTTCGTAAAGGCATCGGGTACGAAGCCTACCCGGTTATTTTACGGCACATATTCTTCTATCGAGGTTGTTATACTATAAGTCAAACAATTATTTAGGAAAATAATACATTTACAATAAAAAATGTAAACATGTCGAAAACCTGTAAAAAATGAGTAAATTTGGCATTATGGGCGGAAAATAGAATAGAAATAGAGAGACTTTTACCGTCGCAGCATCTTCTATTCACTAATACAATACTTTAAAACCCTTAAGATTACAAGATTCGTCACCAACCTGTTTTTCTCAAGTTAAAATAAAAATTCAAACCCTTTCAAGGTTTGAAGTCATTTGATTTATATCCCAAAACCGCCTTCAAAAACGCGCAATGAACTACAAAATTAAATTCCAATATCTATTAACCCGCAAGCGAATCTCAATTATTGATAATTTTGATACTTGCTGCCATCTATCGGCGAGTAATAGCAACTAGTTTCATCAAATTCCGACACTGTGGCGTGTGGGGCTACAGCCATATACAACGCATAGTGTTCTGCGTCAGTAAGATCTAAATCGTCTTGTAGCTTTTTAAATTGAATTGCGTCTAGAGCTAACACGCTTTCAGCGACTAGTATAGTGCCGCCATCTGTCGGAGGTAGCGGAGCTAGGCTGGCAGGACGTCGCAAAGATGACTGAGAAGCTGTCTTATCATTATCATCTCCATGGAGGGATATATGAGTGATACTGTCCGCGTAACTCAAGCCTGTACCAGACGCGTTATCCTTCAGAGAAGTGTGCGATACTGATGATTTGAACTTTGATGGACGCATCCCTGAAATACTGCTTACGGATCGACCTACAGGTTTGCTTTTAGCATCTTTCCTACCCTCGGATTTCACGCTAGGAGCAGGAGATTTCTCCTTTCGTCTGAACAGGCGGGAGAAGAACGAACGTTTCTTTACGGGTGGCAATGCTGGCTCGCTTTTAGCTACCGTCATTTCCGTGTTAATTTTCAAGTTATCTGGGTTACGGGTAACAGGTATCTGGCGACCAGGTTTCAAGATACTGTCGACAGAAGTCTGACTTGTTTTAAAAGGTTCAGTGGAGGCGGCTTTGCGAACGCGTTTGGGGGGTAGTGGAGGGGCGCGTTCATCATCTGTATCGCGTTTTAAGGGACTGAATTCAATTATAGGACCGCGGTAAGTCTGGACTTGGACGTCTTCGTACGACATCGGGTCTGGTTCGGAAATCTCTACCGGATTTTTAAAGGCAAGTTGCAAGCTAGTGTACGTTCCCGCATCATTGAAATCCTCTATTTCCTCATTATCGTTAGTTAGAGATGTAGAAATATTTTCGAGGCGCGTACGATTCTCTGAGTAAATCTCATCTAATTCCGCGACCTGATCAAGAAGTTCATTTAAACTCTTTTCATTAGTATCAATTATTTCTACGTCCGTGACTTCGAGGTTACCGTTTACATCGGTAACGGTCGCGGAATCGGTTTCATCGGAAACGTTAACGCTGACTGAGTCGGTTGTGGAGCTGACGACTTCGGGCTTGTCTTGCTTGTTGTTGTTGGTATCGGTGCGTTTGTCAAGGAGGAGAGAGAAGAGGGAGAGGTCAGGGAGGGGCTTGCGCTCGGTACCTCTGTACTCGGGGATGTACTCGAACGGCAGGGAGTTGCTGCGAGCGTTGTCTGAAGTTCTCTTCAGCTGGAAGTGGACCTGGCAAATTAAAAGGAAATTGTTTGATGTCATTATTTTAAAATTAAGCCCAGTTATCACAAAAACAAGCCAATCCACATGGTCTTTTCTCATTTTCTAAAATTTTTAATAATTTTGGGTTTTACGCTGATTAATTTAAAATCTATTCAATGTATAAGTTTTGGATGATTGGATTGTTTTAGCTGGATACTAATATAGCACATTTGGAATAATGGATTAGTTGGACGACGTAATACTTTATTGAATTTTTGAGAGATTATGCATCAGAAAGTAAGAAGAAGTTAGAAAACAAAATGTTAGAAATATTATTTCTTCATTATAAAGTCCCAACTGGAATACAAACCATATTTTGCAAATAAATATGTGGACGTATGGTACTTACATTAATGTGGTCAGTGGTGTGAGGGAACTTGTACGGAGGCGTCTCGAAGGCGATGGCGACCTGCTTGTGCACGAGGATGCGGATAGCCACCTCCTCCCACACAACCATACCGTTCTCCTCCTGGTAGAACACTACTTCTATGTCTTCGCGGGTAACCTAGAATGTTCATAAAAATATTTTTACTACTTGAGAATCAGGTTAACAACACATACCAGCACTTGCTGCAGCTTAATCTACGAAGCTGTAACAACTCTTAGGGGACTGAAAATAATTTTAACAGATGGAAGCGTAAGTTTACGCCAAGTTTAGTCTCCATGATTAATTAGGGATCCTGCAACAGTTAGCAGCACCACCACTGAAATGCAACCTGGCATTATAATAAGATATATCTAGTCGTGCTTGCTAAGAGGAATTCACCAGCTTACAAAAATCTTTTTGATAATTGCCATTTTGAACAGAGTCGTCGGGTCATAAACTTCAGTAACAAAACAATCGCTACATCACTAATGCGCTACGTAAGCCAAATGCGTGCGAGCGAGAAAGATGACAAAAAAGATTTATGGCCCGACGACTCGGTTCAAAACGGCCTAACTATAATATTTTTAGCCTATGTTGTCCCACTTCAGGGCAAATGCCTCCCTTCCTCCTTTCCATTCCTCTCTGTCTTGAGCTAGTGTGGACCAATCCTGTCTGAAGGCGTCAAGCTCCTCCCGCTAGCTTCTCCTGGGTCTGCCTCGATGTCGCCGGACGTTTGCTGGGACCCACATGGTGGTAGATTAGGCCCATGACTCGTTTGACATGCGGCAAACGGGGTGATAATGATCCATAAAACTACCCACAAGTAGTGACTAAACGTGAGGAATTGAGGATTAATCCTCACAATCCTTCTCTGTATGAAAAGAGGGCTTTGTCCTGCAGTGCGATCATTACCGCCATTACAGGCCAATACAAGTGGGCTTGATGGAAGAAATCTAATATTTCTCACCTTCTCACACAGCAGAATAACTTGCGTGCCGCCCCTAGCGGTGCCAGAACAGTGGCTGGAGCGCATGATGAGAAGGTCGCTCATGGCCTTCTTGTCGTAGATGACGTCGGATACCACCGGCCTCAGCGGGCGCCGCAGCCTGCCCGACTCGTCCGGAAGGAACACTTGGAAGCATAGCCGGACTGCATTCAGGTCTATGCTTTGGGGATGGTTCTTGTGATCGAAGTTTTCTGGGGGAAAAATGGAAAATGTTCTTTATAATTGAATCTTCACGTAACACACTCCATCAAAAGCAGGGACCGGACAACCCCGCTTAAGAGTTAAGCCTTTGGACAGGGTAACCCGTACATGGGGTAACTCATATCGCAGTGTTACCTTTTGTTCGAGTTACATCCTCGAAACCCAGCGAAATGGTTAACACCTTTATTAAGGTAACCACGTGAAGGGGTTAACCCCTTTAATGACTTAAGCCTTTGAAGAGGTTACCTTCTCGAAAAGCTTTTTTTCGTGTTACCCTGGGTTACCTAATAAACTTGAGCTGCATGTAGGTGGGGGGATACTTGCACTCGTGCGGCGCCTTATTGCTTTACTATTTTTATTTAGTTACTAGCTGTGCCCCGCGACTTCGTTCGCGTGGATGTCGGAAAACAATAATGTGTCGCTTAGGAAAGGTGTAATTGCCACTCCTTCATTGAAAAGGAAGAATCTTCCGATATTGCCTGGTAACGCTTCCCATACCTTGGGGTTCTCTACCACAGCCGTTTCGACTGCAGTCACCGCGTCGTCATGGTTCATAATGACAAAGCAATTTTTGAAAATAAATAAAAATGAAAGCGCCTGCTTGAGGCTGATATATTATCTGACCAAACAGCCATATATACATTTAATTTTACGTCTGTTTTAGAATACTAACTTGTAAAATAATACCACCATTTTATCTAAAGTATAGGTATCTGAGATAAGTAGGTGAAGTTTGAAGTTAGTTTTTCTAAGTGTTGGTTTCTTCTCTGCGGTAAATTTAGAAATACTTAACTTGGTATTGTAGATATCTTACATACCAATATAATGCCTTATAAAGCGTCGAGAAATCAAGAAGATAAAAGGAAGAATTCATCAATGGTGTTACTCTTAAATCGTACTGACTGAAGTTTATCTGAAAAGTAGTTTGAAGTCTTTCTTAACTTATTCTGTAAATCTGTGCCCACATTTACTTAACTGTGCCTTGATGGATATCCTTAAGATATCCTGAGGGTCGATATGGTTTTAACCAAGACAACGGCCAAAAATTTAGTTATTGTCTCGAAGACATAATATACAATACCTTTTTATGATATGGCAGTGCTACTTGAGTGTGAAACTGTCGTACCTACTCAATAAATGAACTGCCCGTCTGGCGGAGTGTGCTGAAGCGTTATCATGGTAAATTATGATTGAAACTTGAAAGTAGTCATGATTTAAACCTTATGTAACTAAAAAATTGCCTCTCTGTAAACGATGTTAGAAATGTTGCTTGCCCCTCGAAATAGCTTCAACATAAGGTGGCCCGTGTGAAAAGCAACCCATTTACTTTGGTTATATCCGACACCGGCCGCCCTCGAAAACCATGAAAACGACACCCATGACAAAAAGGACATCATTCATTTTGGACCAAAAACTGAAAGTGCCGGCCAGGATAAAAATGTGTAATATTCGGATAGAACTCACAATTCCTATCATTTTTTACTACGACACCAAATCTGTGCGCCCTTTGGTTACGGTGTTAAACACTTTTAAAATACAATAAAAATGTTATTATGAAGTTGTTATTTTCATACATTTGATCATGTATATTTAATTATTCATACTGTGTATGTCCTTTTGATGTGCAATAAAATGAATTCTATTCTCTATTAAGAGAGTATTTTCATCATTGATACTCCACGCACCGCACAGGCACAGACAGAGCGTCACAATTCACAACAAGTCCAAACCTGTTTTAAGCAGGTACCAGGAAAATCACCGGTTTGTCCCTCCCCGCCGCCCGCAACTACTGTACCCCGCGTCACCCGTCTTTTGTTTTGTTCAGTTATCCATGCGACTCTTGTTACATCGGACGGCTAAATCGCGACTTGCACTCCTCAGTTAATATTGTTATTCTTGTTTGTTGTTATTTGTTTATAGTTATTTTTTGTTATTGTTATTGTTTTAACTGACGTTATGAGTGGACAATTGTGTATTTCGTGTCGTACGCCTGTCGGTAATCGTCGAGGTTATACTTGGACTTCCCGAGAATCACAGCATACGGATGTTGCACAGTTTGTTATTGAAGATCTATTAGTTCGACAGGTATGAATCATTATTATTTTATTTCATTTTATATACAGACCTTTACCTACCTAGAGTTTTATATGATTTTGACTAAGTCTTTATTTCATCATTTCCTTGTCTGTATACCAGTTTACCTGATGTCGGCGCAGTATGTTTTCTTTTTCCAAATAATTTGGTCACTTGCCATCAACTCATTCATTTTGACCATTTATTAGAATTATTTATTTCACACGTTTTTGTTTCTATATACATATAAGTACTCCTTTGTACTTAACTAATCATTGTATCACCTTGTATGTATATACCGTGAAATAGAACCCTTCTTGCTTAGGAAACAAAACGATTAGAATATCACGGCTCATGTATGTACATGTGCAACGAATAATACATGTTTCTTGTTTTACAGGAAGAACCTACAGAGGTTATTTGTCGACCCTGTTGGCAACGGGCTGAGCGTCGGTATCTCCGACACCAACGTGAAGTGGATCATGATGTTGCAGACGAAGAAGTCAACGCTGAACCTCATGCTTCACCAACCGTTTTACCCAATTTAAACCGAAGGCGATCACAGTTCCAACCCATGGCTGCGGATATGACAGATTTCAATGATTTTCCAACATTGACAGAAGAAGATTTAATATTATTCAGCCTTGGTGTATATCAGCTCAAACAAGCAAAAAGTTATTACGGAGAGCACCTTCAATCCGACGGAGTTTTTATCATTGAGCTCGGTGGTGGGATTCCTCTGGAAATAGTCAGGGAACTTGAAGGGGAAGACTTGTGGATTATAAGAGGACGAATACAATCCCGCCACATCCAAGCCAAAAAATATCATGTGTACATTGCACTAGATCGGGCAGCAAATGGTCGTCGAGCATTAGCTCATTATTATTGTACATGCAATATCTGCAAGAGGACCATTGGATGCTGCTCACATACCATGACCATAGTCTGGTACATGGGTTATGCTAGACATGACCCATACCTCACCTCACCTGCAATAGGATTACATGATGTATATGTTAGATTAGGACAAATATAAATGAATTTATACAATTTAATGTTGTTTCATTTTGCTCTTTTTTACCTAAATGAAAGGTACTGAATCTAAATGAGGTACTGTTGGTATTGTTGCTTGTTTTTTTTTTTCATATTTACTATATTTGACCAAATGTATTAAAATAACACACATCTTATAACATTTTATTTCACATTTTTTTTTAAAGCATGTAACAACATAACCATAGGGCGCACAGGTTTGGTGCCATAGTAAAAAATAATAGGAATTTGGTGATCTATCCGAATATTACGTTTTTTTTTTCTGGCCGGCACTTTCAGATTTGGCCCAAAAATGTATGAAACGTGAATGATGTCCTTTGAAAATTTTTGCAACCGCCATCTTGGATTTTCATTTTTGACCTCACTATCGGCTTCAGCACCCTCGAAAACTATGAAACACCACGACACCCATGTCGAAAAAATTTAAAATACACTGGACAGCAAATAAACCGGGTCACCCGCTACCTTGGAACTTGGATTCGATTTTCTCAAAAAGTATATAACTTACAACTATCAAAGTTATATCTGCAGAAAGTGCGTTTCATGCTGATTAAAATTACTATAAATTTATTCTAAAGTATCGTCAACTCACATTGTAATCAAGCAACAAACGCAATGCTATTTTGACTAGAGTTCGCGATTGGCGTTATTTTTTTCTACAATGAGGTTAGTCAGATATTTCTTATCATTTCTTAAGTTTTTGTCCATAGTTTGCTCAGACGCGTGTATTTTTGTTACATTTTTCGATCAATAATGGATACGACACCTCAGGAAGCAGCTCAAGCTTTAGCACTACTTCAAGCAGGCGTTGCGCAACGTGAGGTCGCTCGAAGACTTCGAATTAGCAGATATTCAGTGCAACGAGTTTACAGACGATACGAGTACCTAGAGACTGGAGCATTCGATCGCCGTCCAGGTACGGGCAGACCTAGGGCTACATCAGTAACAGATGACCGTTATATCCAACTTACTGTTCTGCGAAATCGCCGCCTCAACGCTGTTCAAGTCCAACAAAATGTGCGTGACGAACGCCAAGTGGGTATGAGTTCAGATACCGTCAAAAGGAGACTTGCTGAAAGAAACCTGAAAGAGAGCTGCAACAGGCACAGCATTAACGGTAGCGCACCGTCGAGCACGACTTGAATTTGCTCGAGAGCATAGGGATTGGACGTTAGAGCAGTGGGGTAATGTACTTTTCACTGATGAGACCAGGGTGAGTCTACATGGAAGTGATCGACGACAGAGAGTATATCGTCGCCCTGGAGAACGTTATTCACAATGTTGCATCGAGGAAACTGTTGCTTATGGAGGAGGATCTGTAATGGTCTGGGGCGGCATCTCGTTAACCGCACATACAGCGTTAGTTTTCATCGAACCGACGGGTCGTACACGTGGATTGACTTCTCATCGCTACATTACTGAAATCCTGGCAGACCATGTGGTACCTTACGCAGAATATATCGGGCAGGATATGCAGTTGATGCATGATAATGCACGGACTCATGTTGCGCTCATGTGGTGACCCAGTATCTACGCGACGTCAGCATTCGTACGTTGGGCTGGCCAGCTCGAAGCCCGGACTTGAATCCGATAGAACACTTATGGGATGAGCTGAAACGTCGGGTTCGAGCCCGGGTACCTGCTCCAACAAGGCTTCCAGAGCTGCGAATCGCCATTGAAGAGGAGTGGAATGCAATTCCCCAAGATTTCATCGTCAGGCTCGTGAGGTCGATGAATACGAGGATGCCGGCAGTTATCCGAGCAAGGGGAGGGAATACTGAATACTGATCAGAAACTTTTTTTTAATTTTGTCTTTGTTTCTGGCTTTCATTTTTTTCTTTCATTTTATGATTACTAACGATTAACACGACTGGAAAACGACTCTTCTTTGTAAGATCCTTAATAAAAACTTAATAAATTGATTAATCCCAATAAGTTTCCATTCATTTTAATCATCATGAAACGCACTTTCTGTATGTATAACTATAATAGTTGTAAGCTTTATACTTTTTGAGAAAATCGAATCAGAGTTCCACGCTAGCGGGTGGCTCGGTTTATTTTCTGTCCAGTGTATTTGCAACCGCCATCTTGGATTTTCTTTTTCCCTCACTATCGGCTTCAGCACTCTCGAAAACCATGAAAAAAACACCTATGTCAAAAAATTTAAAAAAATTGCAGCCGCCATCTTGGATTTTAATTTTGACCTGACTATCGGCTTCAGCACCCTCGAAAACCATGAAACCGACACCATGGCAAAAAATTTTAAAATGTTTGTAACCGCCATCTTGGGATTTTCTTTTTGACCTCACTATCGGTTTCAGCACCCTCGGAAACCTTGACAACTATCTCTCTCTCTCTCTGTCTCTTTCTATTACTATGAAAAGTGAGGCATAACGCTTTTTCATTACGCAAGTTTTTCGTTCCTACCCCAAGCTCCGTAAAAGAACTTCGTTCCAAAACATCACCGCTATCTATCGAAAAAGTCGTTAACTCGAAACTCGCATTGCATTAATCAACTTTCATAAATCAATAATTATCTAACATTGCATTCTTTATCACTCAGAACACCACATCAATTATTATTATCATCTTACATTATCCTCACTTTTTATTTGAAATTCTTTTAGCGCCACAGACGCCACTAATAAACCATCAATGGAAAGCGATTTTTCTATAATAATCAGTATCATTACTTTTTAAATAACACATACATAAGTATCTGTGTTATTTCGTCATAAACGTAAGCCTAATAGGACGTGATTATTCACATACTTAATGTTGTTTATATCACAATAACAATACGTTTTCGTTGGTAGGTACTATATCGCGCCAATAGATGTCGTTACGTGTTTCCAAAAACTTAATAAAAAGTTGTTCTAGAATACATTAAATTTATTATATCTTTTGATAGAGTGAAGCGATTGCGATGATTCAAAAACTAATAACTGTTCCGAGTTCTTCACCATATTTGAGTTTCAAAATTAACCATATTGGTTTGGTACTTTTTACGTTGAACCTGTTCAAATAACCTGTCACATCCAAACAGACAAACCGACAAAAAGTCAAAAAATTGGTGAAATGGCATCTGTTGGTTATCCTTTAACCCAACTATTTTTATTGGAAATATTTTTAATGTACAGAAACGCCTCGTCTACAGATTTATTATATGTATAGAAGACAGATAGAAGAAGATATACCCGTAGATTACGATTTACGAATTTGACAAAGTGACGCGTGACATTTAAGCGAACTAACAATTAAGATGAGTAAGACATATAAGTGATTATTATTTAAAGTACTGAATTAAGGAAGCTACAACACACACTTAAACATAAATACTGCCGAATCAAATGAAGATTGATGAAAATAAACAAGTATAGGTATAGACACGAAAAAATAAATATTATTACAATGTTTATTTAGCATGTGTGACGAGCAAAATTGAACTATAAGATCATATAGACAATAGTTATTTTTCCATGTATACAAGTCGCTCGGCAAGTCGGTACACGTAAGATTGGCGGACCGCCGGGCGCGGTACGATGTCACGTGCGGTCGTGGTTATGCAATTTTCAAACTAATATCGATTGTAAACAGTACATATTACAATGTCTTGAGTTGGAATGGCTTACCCTGTTACAGTGTTACAGGGTGTTGAAAGGGTAACCCGTTCGTAACGGGTTAACTACACCCGTTCGAAGGTGTAACATGTATCATAGGGTTTTTTTTTGAAGCGCTTAAAAAAACCCCTTCAAAAACCCTTTCAACGAGTATCCGGCCGGTCCCTGATCAAAAGTAATTTATTCAAATTATTCTAAGAATCAGTACTTTTTGAACGTCAAAATTACGTGTGCCAATCCCCCGGCACGCCCGCCCTTCCGTGCTTTAGGGAGTAGACAAAACATTGAGAGTTTGAGAGTCCAGTGGGGTAATTGCGTAACACACTAGTAGTAGGCTTCCATTTTGAGAGTTCAAAAACATTCATTACTTTATTTACGTTGTTGAACAGACATAATTATGCAGCAATGGATTAGCAATATCCTTCAAAATTACGCAATTAGGGTGCTGAATAGTAATGATCTTGAGACGCACACCGCACTTTGTATGTTCGTTATTCATTATTTTAAAGTGTGTCATAGCCAATAGTGTCATCATGTCTTGTTTACTTCTTTTTTAACCGACTTCAAAAAAAGGAGAAGGTTATCAATTCGCTTGAATTTCTTTTTTTTATTTGTATGTTGGCACCTCACCTTGTAGCTATTTCCTAACATTCGTGTTATTATTTAATTGTGCTTTTGTATGGTGTGCTATGCTATGTCTTTTGTGTTTAAGTACCTACCAAATAAACGATGAATCTGTCTATCTAACTAAAATTGTGAGAAAAAAACAAAATAGTTCCTTCTCAGTTGTTTGCGAGCTATGGGCATCATAAAATTGAGTAGCAGTCGAATAGACTAAGTTTGATTAAAATATAAGGGATTTCTTGGGGATAGCTTTCGTGGTTGTAGATCAGTAAATCGCCTCGACTTGTAAAGACACCTAAACCATCTTGGAAGTAATTGAGAATGACCGAGACATGTGGTTATCCTTTAAGAATAAAACTATACCTGTTTATTATTGATTCTACCTTTTCCTGGTACTGGCTACTTAAGTTATTCAATAGAACAATAATTACAGATAAAAATAAATATACATAACATTGCAAAATCGTAGTTTATTTACCAGGAAAGTGTGGGTAGGCACACTAGACAAAAGGTAAGGCAAAATATATCACGTATCACGTACCTATTCAGGATTCATAATCGAGAATGGCTCCTGAAATACTCGATAATAGAAAACATTATAGGACCAAACCCCGTAGAGCGTCACGCGGTCAAAGTTGATCACGTAACATCCACATTTTTTCAACTTTAAGCAAGTTGAAAATCCAGTGATTATTTCAACATCTTGTTGCATAGATGTTTGAAATAATCACTCTGAAAGTTGAAAATAATCCAACATCTAGGCAACAAGATCCAAGCAAGTTATATTTTCTGTTTGCATTGATGTCAGCTACTCATCGATTTATATAGATTTCACGCGTGGACGCAATTTTGAAAAAAAAAAAAAAAACAATATGACGCGGACAGTATAGCCCCTTTATTTATAGAATGTAGTCGTGGATATCGTCACATTTGTGGTCGATAAAGAATTTTATAAAAATTAAACATCGTAATCATTACAGAACAGATAAAAGAAGTAATCATCTTCCTGTCCATATTCCGAATCCCGCGCGGGACGCGACTGCGTGCGTCGATTGTTTTAATGATTCGGAAGTCATACGACTATTCACGTCAGTTTAAACACCTCCATACAAGTTAGTTGACACAATCAGCGTGTATTTCGTCCTGCATCCCGCGCGGGATTTACCTCAGCGTGGCCAAACCTTAATTGGAATAAGGACAGAAAGTTGGGACAACTGTAGTTTTGGCCCTTTTCTTCTCCATCAACCCTTATGTTAGTACTATTAATCCCCTTTCTAGGCGTAATATCATCTGGCACACTATACATTCATCTATACCCAAATCTTCTCCTACTCTCACTGGCAAAAGATAGACCGTGCACGTAAAACTGACATCATTTTGGAGTTTAGGAATACCAGTAATATTTCTTAAGCAAGATGACATGCCAAAAGTTGTATGCCCACGTAGTTATCGCGCTCGGCAAGCTGCCGCACGTCACACCGGCGTTTATTTGTTTATTTTATAACTGCGCGACTGTGCAGGTGACTGTAGGTGACTGTGTAGGTTAGTGTTAATACATCGGTCATCGTAACTGATATGGCGGCCACCGGTGACGAGTGAAAGTGGCCTGGGATTCCCTGCTCTGACGTCAATGAAACGCTAATGGAACTTTGACTAACGGCTTGTTTTCAAAATAAAAGCCTTAGATACGTGCTTGTAGTAATGAGAGATTCATTATTTTCGTGAATGTTGAAGTTATAATAAAAATTTAAAAAAATGGTCACGTGCCAATTAAAAGTTGCAGAGAAATGCGTGTACAAACATACATACATACATCTGTAAATTTTATATATTTGTTTGGATGCCCTAATAGATTGTCATAATGTGAATTTAATGCAGTTTCAATAATATTACAATCGTAGTACTAGTGAGAAAAAAAAATCCCATTAGTTCTACCGTAGAACTGTTCAGTAGAACAAGTGGGAACAAACCGCCAGACCATGATTAAAACTACCTGAGAAAAAAAAACAAAAAAGAAGTACATAGTCTTCATATTCACAATAATTAAAACAATATAATACTTTACAAATTAACTATTATTCATGTCATTGTATATGTATTTACAGTCCGTCGGTCAGTCAGTGTTAGTCCCACAGTAGTGAAAAAACTACTTGTAAACACCACGATAAATCTCATACACATTGCCGAATAAATATTGTGCGCCATATGCTAATATTTGTTCTGATGCGGAAATCAATGTCGCTATTACAAACACTACATCGCCAGACACCGCACGAGGCTATTTGGTGCTGGACACACACAAATGAGGCGTAAATCGTGTAAAAGTTTGGTGGCTGTTGACAACCAATGTTGTCTATCTTCTATACTAATATTCCTTGGAATGGGCAAGCTTCATCTTTCTGACTGACTGGCTCCTTGGCAATTCAAAAGTGCCTGTAATTATGCTTTGCTTTGGAGTGAGATACAACGTGGATACCACAGTCTGTTGGCAACAACTCTCGATCCTCAGTCTTCCGCATTTAGATTGTTAACCTAGCTACCCTCGTCAGGTCGTCGGTACATTTGGCTTTCGGCCCGCCATTCTTGTTTTGTTTATACACATTATTGAGCATTGAATAGTCATTTTGACTAGCACAATTTACCGTGATCAAGATAAAGGTATAATAAAACCTTAGATATAGGTACGCACGACGAAATATCAAGCTATATATTTCCAGAACAAGCTGACCTCTTATTAAACGGCAAGCCGAGCCAATGCTAGGTCAGCTTATACTGGAAATATAAACCTTAATATGTAGCCGTGTGTATCATGAATCAGAATTTTTATATTACGCATGAGAGAGCGCATTTGATATATTGATATGATACCTAAATTAAAACCAAATCTTTGTTCGGTTATTTTAGTCCTTTTTGAGGAAAATATAAATGGTTTTTAAATCAATAAAGATAAGGTAAATTGGTGAATGATCATAGTCTATTTTTGATACCATTAAATGTTTCTCTGGAAATTTTCTGTTTCTCAAGAGTTCCGGAGGTAAATTATGCGGCTAGCATTGTCATATCTGCCACGAGACTTCTACTAATGAAAGCCATAAATAACAAATTGCATCAATAATGTTTGGCGTGGACAATTATAGTGGCGCACGATTCGTAAATCGTAATCAAACCGGTTCGATAGCGTGTGCATGCGCGGAATCGTAAAGGACGACGCTTTCCCACTTAGTAAGTTTTACCGTATTTTGTTTACAGTTTTCCTGTTGCATAAAAAATGGAATACTTTGAATGCAGACAGATTTATAGGAATGTCTTATTAATGTTAATTTTCTTTTTCTTTTATCCCACTAGACCGGCACCCTAATTGCGTAACACACTATTAATAGGAATCTGAATCATTTTGAAGCAAATTGCTAATCCATTGTTTCATAAGTTCAAAAAATTTGTCTGCTCAACACGTAAATAGCGCAATAAATGTTGTTGAACTGTCAAAATTAAACCGATTCCGATTGATATCGTGTTACGCAATTGCCCCGCGGATTTGTTTGAATTCATATGAACGTTTTTACTGTTGATTATTTGTTTGCATTAAAAATAAAATGCCGGGAGAAGAATGGTTACAATTTACACGAAAAAGGCTCTTACCAAACAGCATATGCCAATGAAAAATCTTGATACTATTGTCAATCTTTTTCTTACACTCCGGACCAAACAAATATGCGATCCAAATACTTCCAAACATTTCTTGAATCGAAAATAGCTCTTAAGAACTTCTTAATGAGACAATCGAGACTGGGATAGCAGTCAACAAGATGTAAGTAAATGTTTAACGGGTTAATAGGTCGCTGAAAGAGGCCGGCCGCGGTTTATGGGTATTTCTGGCCGCTCGGCTATTTCTGTATCGACGGCTATCAGAACATTTTACCGAGTTCCAACCTTAACTCAAACATTTAAAGACTGATTTGTATTGTGTGCAGCTATTCCAGTCAATCGCATAATGTGATCCGATAGATGTGGTTCGCTCGCCACCTGAACACGTTTTATTGTGGAAATCTTTCCGTAATGATCGCAGACGCAGATCGATGTAAGCAGTTTAGTTAGAAATTTGTGATTTTTTGACAGGTTTAAGTAGTATGTGGCAATCGCGAAGTCAAGAAAAACAACGCCATCAAAGGGTGTAAGCAAGTTGCCAAAAAAAAGTTGTCTTTATTTTTAAATCGCTGATTCATTATTTGACCATGACCAAGATATTTACCGAAAAAATAAATAAACAGAACAGGATGCAACAAAAAATATTGGTGAATTAAATTATGTAAAAGACCTTTGCTGAAGCCAGTGTTAGATACATGTACATAATTTCAGTCGAAAATTCACAAAAAGCATTATAAACCCGAACACTGAATCACTTTCAGAAGATTACTAAAATATGCATTTTTTTAGAGCTGTATAAATACATGCTGTTTATGCAACAGGTATTATGGCTTAGTCATAGAAGTAAGACTGGTGGCATTCCGGACTTACGTCAGGGGTGAATAACTCTCAGGGGGGAAAAGTGGAATAAGCCAATAAAAATGAAGACTGACTTTGAATTATTCAGTACGCAGCCAGGAAACTTCATTGAAAAGTAAATTGAGTCATCAACATCATTCTCCTGCCCTTCAATCAATCTGCCTAGCCTTTTCCCTACTATATTGGGGACGGCTTCCAGTGCAACTGTATTCAGCTGAATACCAGTATTTTACACGGAGCGACTGCCTATCTGACCTCCACAACACAAAGTCACTTTAACAATATTCTCCCGCCCTTATCCCAATGTATTTGGGGTTGGCGCAACATATATTTTTCTTCCATACTTCTCAAATTTTCCATATTTTCAAATCACATCTATCATTCTTTGTATGAAATGGTTATAAAATTGACGTCTGTATCTGTATTTGTTAATTTGTTTAGCAAGCATTTTCCCAGACTGTACATAACATACTACTAAACTATGATTTTTGTTGCAGCAGAGCTCCTACTGCGAAATATTGTCCAGGGTAGTACAACACTATACAAGATTCTGCTGCAAATCAATATTAATCTGTTCCAGTTTGAAGGGGTTTATGACACTTTAATCTGTAAGATTAGCTATACAATACAAAAAACCATATGAAGCCAACATATAATTATAATCGGCGCTATACACTTTCTATGAAATTGGAACTGACGCGACGAACCGTTTGCCAAACAACTACAACACAATACATCACGCCACTCTGCTGTAGTCAGAACTAAAAAACTATAAACGCTATCCTTGCACCTCGTTTGTTACTTTCTCGCTCATATTTACTACTTCACGCGCTACGACTTTACAAAGTAGATACAAATGGATGCACTCAACGCTTACGGTACACGCATTCGCGAATTTTAAGGACCCGTATGGCAAATTGATGCTAATAAATGATTTTTATTTCGGTAAGTAGGTTTGTAAAAACTCTTTCACACGTCAATCATATTTTTAAAACTAGATGAGGTCGGCGTTTTCTATCTGACTACTCTGAGAAGAAAGGCCGAAACAAACTCGGAAGTCATAGTCTTCAGAAGACAGACCAGAGAGAGGTCAGTCTTTTAAAGTCCAGACATAATCTTGGTCAAATCAAGTATATGATGACACTGGATTTAAAGGCTGGGGACAAATCTAAGCAGGAAATACGGCGAGTTCATTATTTTGGTTAAAACTTTCATGTGGCATATCTAAGAGAAAAAACACGTCAGAACGGTCAGTGGAAATAATTATAATAATTATGTGCACGAAGAAGTTTTCCTCGGTCAAAACTAATAATTTCACAGCAACAGTCCTCCACTTCAATATTATTTTAACTCGAGAAATAACAAACAAAGTTCTAGAATATAATTATATGGGCGTTTAACTCTGAATCATCTTAAAACATTCCCATTCACCAGAAGACGTTGTGGTTTTGTGTGACTACCGTCAGGCACACAAAACGTCAGCGATCAAAGTCCACCTATATAAAATGATACAGGTTGCAGAGCCGAACCCTTTCCACTTAAGAAAGTGGTTAGGTAAGACTAGTCTGCACGGTAAGTTCCGGCTCGCGTTCATATAGCAGGTCCGAATATGGACGCAATTTCCAATCAGACACGTAGGGGTCATTAGTTTAATTACTGAGCTATAAACGGATGATTCGTAAAGGAGTTGGGGGGCCTAATTGACAGAGGGTTATAAGGATGATGTTTAGATGATTTAGGAGCCTACATGGTACGGGACTTATATTAACTTTCCCTTGTCGTAATTATATAAAAAAAAAACAATATTCTGTGGATCCAAAAGATCACATAGAGATGCCTGAATGGAATGAAAAGTTTAAACATCACTTTCCCTATCAGATACATTTTAAATAAAGAATTTGATACTGAAAGCACATATTAATAAATAAATAATAAATAAATAAATTAATTGGCACGCTGTGCATAACACACCTAATAAAAAATTCCAAATAATCCGACAAATTATTAACCTTCTACTCGTATAATCTTGATTATCAAACAAACCCAAAATCTATAATCAATGGAAGAACCAATGGACACCGCATGTACACATTCCACTGCAATGAAATGGAGTTAACATTTGACCCTCTCACTCGGGCCTAAACAAAGTGACGATCGCTTTAAAAGCGTTTCGTATTTCTACAACGACTTTCAACAGGATTGGCATGTGTTTTCGGTAGCCTACGTCAATCCAATAGGTAAAATTTTTACTATTCCATCATCTTTAAGGCTGATAGCTGCTACCCGCGACTTCGCCCATGTGGATGTCGGAAAGGAACGTGCTACCGGGACGAAAATAGTCTATGTTACTCCTTATAACATCAACTATCTGCCAGTGAAAGTCCCATCAAAATCGGTCCAGTCGTTTCGGAGATTAGCCGGAACAGACAGACAAATATTTTAAGAATAGGTTTTTTTTTTGTTATATACCGTGTACCGTATAAACTTTCATAATTATGCATTTAATAAAAAGCTGTTATTTTGACATTATAAACAGACACTGTTTTATTTATTTGTATAGATATACATCACTTTGCCAAAGCCACCAGAGCAGAACTCTCTCACAGTATACACTCATTCACAGGAAGTAAATAAATCTAGTTTATTTCGACGCGTTTGGACACATTTATTTAATCGCGGTCGTAAATCTGAGACAAGGAACAAACGCTCTATGTTTATTAGTGTAGGTAACGATCGATATTAAATAATGAGCTATTAATATATTTAATTACTGGAAGCTTGACTAGAAGACATTGTATGTCCAGTATGTAACATGGGCTAATTTCAAGACACTGAACGCGAATCTAAAGCGAGTTCAAGAGCTGTCAATGTCAATATTCCACAACAATTATGAAACTCTTGAACGGGATAGATATGCTGATCATCATCATTTCTGAAAAGAGTGCCCAAAGTATAGCCAGCGTCGATTACAAAAACATAAATGTTATAATAAACTGCGATCATCAATCCGGACTATGGAAATATTACTCAGTGGCGTATCCGGGAGTACCCTGGTTCATTTAAATACTTTGCTATCGTGTATTATGGGAATCTAGAAAACGTTTCCTGCTGTAAACATAGACGGACCGTAATCGTGACGTCATTTTGTAATCCCACTATCATTATCCCAAATCTTTTCTTATTCATTCTAGTAGGTATTCCCACGCTAGGTTATCAGATCGCTTTTCTGTTATCAGCGAGTAGTCGGGAAAGCCCAAGACAATGCTGAAGAGAGGCTTTTCCCATAAAACTGTGACAATGCCTAAATTAGGCCCATTAATCCCATTATCATACCTAATACGTATCACAAGGATTACATTTTAATTTGCAATGTTTCGAAATCAATGAAGTTAATGTCAATGATCGTGATAATGCCGTTATCATAGTGGAGATAGCGCTGATATGATAAGCTATCTCCTCAGATGATAATTACAATTAGTTTATTGAGGGCTGTTTCCATTTTTCATTTGTCATTACACGTAACGTTGTCCAAAAATAACGATACCTTGTCATGTTATTAGTGAAGCAGTTTTGGTTTTTACCTTAATGTTTGATGTAAGTTGACAAATACACACTATGTTTTATTTTTTTTAATACTTTGCGTAGCCTTTGGCGCCAACTAGTTAGCAGCAGTTTGTTTCCGTTTTCGTGGTTAACGAAAACGTTAGTTACACTGTTTTCCTCAATCAAACCTTTCGACCACGCAACCGACATCGGCTCTATTTAAAATAACTATGTATTTCGAAACGTTTCAACGTTAGATCTACGAGGCAAAGCTGCGAGGCCGTCAGGTGTTTAGAAGATGCTTGGATGAGTGCGAGGGCAACGGCCTTCCTGGTGGATAATGTGGATATTCATTGCCAGCATATACATAGAAACAACCCGTTGAGAGCAGAAATTAGAAGAATATTCTCTGAACAATATTCGAGAGTAGACTGAAATCACAAACGCTGAATGGCTAAGGACAGAGTTATTTTCGTAGAGCTGATTGCTCACCGTCGATAGAGGAGTGGCATCATCATCATCTACCAAACCTTTGCCCAATTATGTTGGTGTCGGTTTCCAGTCTAATCGGATGCATACCAATATTTTATATTTAGCGACTGTCTATCTAACCTCCACAACCCAGTTACTGGGTAATACGATACTCATTAATGAGACTGGTTGTCAGACTTTTGGGTCTCTGAAGACCCGTAACGACTGTCAAAGATCCACGAATGACAGCCGGGACCGACGGTTTAACGTGCTTTCCGAGCCACGGAGGGGGCCTGGGCCTTGGTCTTGTATTAAGACGGTTACCCATCTACGGACCAACCACGGCAAGCGTAGCTCAACATGATAGCGTAGCGTAGTTTAGCGGGACGGTAACGGTCAGCCCGTGCGGTTGTTATTACTTAGCCACAAGCCCCTCAACAGAGGAGTGGCATCAAAAGAAGATTTATAAACGCTTGGATTGCCAATTCGCTACCAGGAATTGAAGCCACATCGAACTTCACATTTCAAACCGGAACAATTAAATGCTGATCAACTTACAAACGTCACATCTTGACTGACATACAGGGTGTCCAATAAATAGTACGACATATTGCAGGGGTGATAGCTTTGGTCAATACCTGCCAAAACAACACAATATATGTTCCGCAAAATGTTACGGATTTACAGTTATACAAAATTTTCCGAAATATCGAAAAATCTCTACCTTGAAAGAGATTTTTAAGCATCTCGTAATGAAAAATTCCTTTTCTAGTATTTTTTTTACATCAAATTATTCGTGAATAGTTACTCTACCCATTGCTAAGTATTTTTTCTATCAAAAACAAGAATGCTTTCAAGAAATACTATTTTTTGTTTACATTTTCGCAGAACGATTTCAGTAGTCAAAATAAAAAGTTACATGTTGTTGTGATGAATGTGCGCCTGCGACGGCTGGGGATATCAAGATCAAGAGATGTAAAGTAGGTTTGGCAAGCCTGCTAAGGGATAAAAAAGGGGTTTGAAGTTGATGTTCGGAATGATAAATGATTTTATTTCAGTAAGTAAGTAGGTTTGCCTTTGCACAAACACTTTTACACGTCAATCATATTAAAAAAAAAAACTAGATGAGGTCGGCGTTTCCTATCAGACTAGTCTGAGAAGAAAGGCCGAAACGAAGTCAGAGGTCAAAGTCAGATTGTATGGACCTGTCACGTCAGTGCACGCATATGTCAGAAGTTTATATTTTAGAAGAAAGAACATGGTGTAATGTTAGAATGAAGAACACGAATTGATAGATGGAATATGTCAATAGTAGCTTAAGGTAATCCTTCTGGCTTGTTGAAGCGACCATCTTTGCAAGATACCTGCCGACCTATTTTGTAAAAACCTCACCGTGAAAATTTAGATGAAGTGAGCTTTCAATAGCGTCATCCCCTAGCATAAAGTGGAATGACACACCATAACTACTCGCTCACTTAACCTAAGTTTGCAAAGTGGGATTTTTACAGACCGGCTGGTATTAGATGGATGAGATTGGGGTTCTGGGTTACTATCCGTCCGGATATGTCCGGACTTTGTCCGGCCCTTTAATTTGTCCGGATTTTTTGGCTTAGATAGAATACGAGTAATAAAACTTATATCTTAAGTAAGTAATACCAAATAAGTTTTTAATATTTATTAACTTATCATTCATCTATAAACAAAATAATGATACTTTTTATCAATCAACTAAACGAGATCAAACAATAAATCTTGCAAACAATCAACTAGGTAGTTCAAACATAAAATATTTTCTTCAAAATAATTAAATAATTTCTGCCAGCCTAATGGGCACTGTTCCTGTTGACAGCGATGCGGACGAATTCTTTGATGCCCTATGATTATTTTACTTTTTTTTATATATATAAATGCACATAATATTATAGTTTATATGTTATCTTAAATTAAATTCATGTAAAATGTATTTATTTGGTAAAATAAAAATAGTTTTACGTAAAATAATCAAACTTAACGCTAGTTTCTGGTATAGGTATTAATTTTCATATTTATCAGCACACTTTTTTTATCCCCACACCCCGCATTCTACCTCCCCTCGCGAGCGTCTGCTAAGGCACCATATCACTGTAACTAAGTGAGTGTTTTGTGATTAAAATGTCCGGACTTTTATTGAAATGTCAGGCTTTTTGTCAGGACTTTTCAAATATCTAAATGGTAACCTTAGATGAGAGTGACCGGAGATCGATTTCAGTGGTGTGTAATTGGAGAAGCCTACGCAGCAGTGGTCTAGAATATACTGATGATTATAATTATGGGAACTTTTTGTGCCAAAAATTAACTCGTGCACTGCACTCCTGTAGTCTTTTAGGATTTCTTTATTAAAATGTGATTGGCATATTGCCAAGGCTTTGCGAGTTTGCGATGTTACGCTATTGATGCGTGAAACTTTGGTCAACATTAATTGCAATACGCAAATGGGATATTTTAATGGTCAATTTTAAAAGACATTTTAATGCAATTTCAGTGGAAGTAAGTTTTATTGGTGTCCGTATGACGTCAACTCGCTCGGATGTCGAAATAAGATCACGTCAGTGTCGCATGCCATTCAAGTGAAACAGCTTCTTATTCACTGAGACGCAATTATAACCAGGCATTGGGTCGACTGAATTACTTGAATGAAAGTTGGTATGGTTCGTATGTGGCACTATCAGCCTATAACGTTCCCACTGCTGGGACACAGGCCTTGTTGCGGGCCCAGTGCGAGCTGATGGATGGCACATGTCTTTGGTTCTAGAACATGGTGGTTTCCTCACGATGTTTTCCTTCACCGTCTTGAGAGCAGAGGTGTTAAAATAAATTACACAAAGTAAAGTGCCTGCCTGGGTTCAATCCCACCACCTACGACACGTTACCACTGGGCCACCACTGCACATTCGAACTTATGTTTCATTTACAAGCTTATGGAACAGTTTGAACACGTTCCCTTTCTGTATTTGGAGTTTCATTGTCTCTGACTCCACGACGCACGTGTGCCGTGTGCGCATTCATATTATGTACCTGTGGATTAGCATTTCACATAGTTGACAGGACAGAACAGCCACGAAATTCAAATTTTCTTGCGTTTTCTGCAATTTGCAGGTCAGTATCAGGTTGAATGTTGATTAAAATATGATTCGGCAGCAGCACAGCAGCTTACATCAACCTGAACCCTATCCACTTACTTCTAAAAGGGTCGACCCTCAGCTTCTCCCTCGCGGTGAGGGCGTCGGCGATGTCCCGCCGCTTGACGCACTGTATGCCGAGGTTCTTGAACTGGTACTCGCACGTCTCCTCCGTGACGCGCAGGGGGGGGATGGTGCACACGCCCATCACGCAGTGCTCTCTCCCCACCAGGTTGTGGGGGTGAGCTCTGGGGAAAGATAGTGATTATTGTAGTTAACTCTTTAATAACCCTCGGCGTATAAAGACGGGTGTTATATTTTTTCTTTGAAATGTGTATTTTGTTTTATAATGAGATTGCGTATGGGTAATTTCGAAGTAGGGGGTAGTTGTTTGTGGTGAACGGGCAAAATACAAGCATAGTATCACAAGATTGAAAAGTGTGTGCTGTAATCGAGTCTTATATCACTGGTCTAGGTATTGTCTAATGGTCAGTGACCAGTCTGCCGAACATAGTGATTAAGACACGATATAACAAAACAACCATAAAATAAAAAAAAGTAAGCCCAGGTAAGCTAAGCACAGGCGATTCCTTCTCTCGGCGATTTTTTTTCCACACTAGATCTAGTACGCGATAAAATCCCGCCGCGATATTTTTACATAGGTACATGCTGACATGGGCTTACGACTCAACGAATCTACATTCCCTATAGTAACAAAACAGCAGCACCAGTACACCCGCGTTTAAAAATGATTACGTAAAACAAATTCAACAATGTCTGCACAATGTCTGTGGTACAGTTTTATGGCGGAGACCGCTAAGCCAACACAATGCTGGTGAGCACTGTTTGTTCCATAAAAAGCTGATCATGAATAAACATGCGAGGTAATTAGGTATGTAGCAGCTGCCCTTATAACTTACACATAGCTAACAAACAGGCTTGAAGTGACTTCAAGTTAAGTTCTGGATTAGTAAGGCGATTGGTACACTGCACCGCATTACGCAGCGGGGTGCGTGAAATGGAGCCAAATTCCCCGCACGGAATCGCGTTTTTAATGAATTTGTGTGTAAAAAATCACGCCCGGGGGGCACGTTATCTGCGTCCCGCTGCAAAATGCGGTGCAGTATGCCAATCGCCAAAGTCATTTGTTAGGTATACAAGATTTCTACTGTATCTTGGGTTCGTTATCAGGTTGAAATCGTACGGTAGTGGAAAATTCAACAACCGAGAAGTCAGTTTTTCAACTTCCTGGGCGAAAGGCTTGGCGAGGTGATAGGTAGTGTTATCTGTTCTCACTTGTAAGGCTCATCTTTGGTGACACACGAGACGACGATGACCGCCTGTCCCGTATAGCCGCATATCTTAATAGTAGGGTAAGTCTTATTGTCTGAAGTGCTGTTCACGCCGGGAATCGAACCCGCTGACCGGCCTTCACACTCGTAGCGAAATCTGTGGACAAAGAATATGGCATTTAGAAAAAAATATATATAAGTGTATATTTTCCTGGGTAAATGTTACGCCGACCCCAAATAAATTGGGATTAGGGCAGGAGTATGATGATAAGCTTTAGGACAACTAAATACGGTTGCATAAATTGGTCCTATTTTCTATGACATTGCAGGTGTGAGGGGCAGCCTATTAATATAGGTGTATGGCACATCAGTGGTACTGGTAACACTTGCACTACGAATACCGCCCTTACTGCTACGCCATAAAGAGGCTGTCATTGTTAAATTACCGCTTTGATGTGCGGATTGTATACATATACAAAGTGGCACGGACGTCGACGCACAAACTGTAACCATGAATTCAGTTCTGCACAAGCGTAGACAGTTTTCATTGCTTATAAAAAAAAAAAACTGCTGTTTCATTGAAAATTGCATACGGTCAAAATGTATGGCAGTTTTTTATTATTTTTTTAGTAACCAACGAAAAATTTCTACGCAGGGTGATTTAGAATCTTGTACTGTGTCCCTGCTACACAAAAAAAAAAATACATATCCTTCATTCTTTACGAATATTAGATCCCATAGGTTCATAGTAATAATTCAAAACAGAATTGCTTCATCTAAAAATAATCTCCCAAGTGTAGCGACCTATATAACAATGCATTCTGGGCAGCCATCGACGACGGTTAATTTGTAGCCGCCTGCGCATTCCAAAGCGGAACCGGCACGCGGCGGCTCCAGTGTAAACATACTAAATTAACTTAGTTTATGAAGCTATTAGTTCGCAGTTTTAGTTTAAAAGACTATTGCGGGGCTTCCTGTTTGTGAAAAGCCATCTTTATACCAAATTTTTAGAAGGATAGTTTCGTAGATTTTTTGAAGCCTATGGAAATGTATAAAAGTATCATAGGTTTTTCTTCTTTCTCATTCTGGACAAAACCTGGAAGTTTGATGCAGTGAAGAGTGGGGGCTGGTATAAAGCATAATCATCTTATAATGCTCCCAGTGCTGGGACACAGGGCTTCTCTCTGTGAGAGGGAGTGGGCCGTAATCCACCACGTGGGCCCAGTGCAGGTTGGTAAATGTCACATATCTTCGAATTTTTGGTTCTAGGACATGCCGGTTTGAAACGTCTTTTATATTTATTTTTCAATCTGTTAATTGAAGTCAATTAGAAGCTTATATTGAATACATGCATACGTATAATAAATTAATTAAAAAACATTATCAAGCGTTAAATCGTTGTGCTTTGTCTGGGTCACCTCGCGTTTGTAAGTAGACAACACGGTTTGAGGTTATGAACAACACCTAAGCTTTGGGCCCGGTTGAGGGCAGTTTATTCTACGGTTCTATTACTATTACAATAACCTTACAATCGTAGCTAATTCATAATTGCTGATCCTACATCTTACCAGGCAATTAACAGTAACAGTCAAAGGAAAATGTAAACAGAAATAAGTAAAATCTGCTCCAAAACATTTTGAGGAAAGTGCAAACAAACCTTGTTCATGTTCAATTTTATGCAATCACTCACTAAACGGAAGAGTTAAACATTTATCATCTGTATCTTGAAGGTACTTTATATCCCGCAACTTTTTGTTTACATTTTCATCAAGTACTTTTGGAACAGAGTATACATAGGTATACTAATGAATGATAAATAAGTAATAAGGCACAAGAATAAGGACAATCTTTGAAACAATAACTCAATAAGAACTTTATCATCGTTAGCAGTGATAATGATTTTCCGCGAGCATTGCTTCAGCTCACGTGCGCCGCCACGATGCCTCTGACATAACAACGCAATGCGAGACTTGCATTCTAAGATAAAACGACCTGCCACTTGAACCGTTTAGAGCCTAGCTGCCTAGCCGAGATATGTGCTATGAGTGTGGAACGCTAAGCATTCGGTGCGAGCGAACGTGCTGTGTTAGGCGCCTCGGCTGTTGAACAAAGTAGTTAGGTAACTGCCGAGATTCATCTGTTTATTTACATAAAAGCACACGAACAGCATTGGCACCTGCAATTCTAATTAATTAACATCTAAAATTGGTATTTCTCAGTAACTATGCAAATAACAGTAACTGATTGAACTTTTTCCCCTTATGTTGTGTAACATGGTTAATGTTATGATGACTCCTACATAAGAAACTTCAGTTAATTTCAAATAAATATGGATATTGTAGTACGAGCTTGGGTTTTCTGTTGTTATCAATCAAATGTGTATGAGTGTTCCGTGGGATATCCTAACGCTATTTCTAGACCTGTAAGTTTACCTCATAAGTTGGGTATTTGACATTGCGGTCGGTTGTGGGGTTTATTTGTACAAATAAAGAGTAGGTACCTACTCTATACAATTAAGTAGGTACTTACCTTGTATGTTTTTAGTAAAATTCTTGATTGTGTCTTCGGATAGGGACACTACGATATCATTAGCTAACATTAATTTTGACAGTTCAACAACATTCATTGCGTTATTTACGTTGTTATGCCGACAATTTTTTCGAACGTAGGAAGCAATGGATTAGCAATATCCTTCAAAATGATTTGGATTGAGATTGATAGTGTGTTACGCAATTAGGATGCAGAGTTGACTGAAAATTGGAAGAGAAAAAATTAATTTGAAGTTGTTGGGTACAGTCATCATCTTTAACGAGCAACAGCATCTTTGAGAAGAGAAGGGTAAAATTAAACAGATCAGTAAAATTAGCAGACTGATTTCTTGCTCGATTACAGTTTATGAATATGTATGTATCTATGAACCACGTCGTGTGCTGCTAATTATTATATCTACTAAGTAAGCAGCAGAAGTCGAAATAATGAGTTAAAAGTATAACTATTACAGATTTCATGTTAGGCTCTAGACAGACGGAGTTGAAATTCGGTCCGTCTGTCTAGAGCCTAACAGTCACAAGAGAGTATCTACTGGTATCTACATATTTAATTACATTTTTTGGTTTTGTTCTGAGCCATATTATTATAATGTAGCATTCGTTGAACTGGCGGGACTTTGATATAATAACAATACCATGACGAATTTTAAGCGGTCTTATGAGATGCTGATGGTGTTACGAGTATTGTAAAGCCGCCTTCCAACAAATTAACATTATGTACCTGCTCGTATACCGGGTAATCCACCACGCGGGCCCAGTGCGGGTTGGTGGATGTCACATGTCTTCGATTTTTTTGGTTCGTGGGCTGATTATGTCGGATTGTGCTATGCTATACCGGGTGGCCATGATATAGCCGTTCTTATCTACGTATTCTGTGCATCAAACTAAGTAACATGAAATGCCACAACAGCAACAGCCTATGTGTAACAATAATACATAAGATAACATCATGCACATAATTATCTTACGAACTATTTGATTGCAATGCAGTCTGCCACTACAGGAAAACAGGGGAAGTAAATAAAATGTATCAAACAAAAAAAAATCCTCCTGGGACTAATCTGTGCAATTATCGTTACATTGAAATTGTATGTAGGCACGTTATGTACGGCCACCGCACGTAACACTGAAACTACGAAAACCGTCCTTACGGCAACGACAATGAAGGCGCTATCGAAGTTAAAATGTGAACATGGACATGCGGTTCACTGTACTGCTACCTGCAGTCATTGTTTTTCTGTGGTGATTTGTGGGTAGAAGACACGACAGTGGATCAATTGATATAGCTGAATGTCGCACAATCTATGATAGGGTGAATAGACTGCGATGGTAAAAAACTAAACTGAGTGTTATTTTAAATTTTAATTAAGTATTAAAGTTGATTTTCGTGTTATGTTTTTTTATTTATTTTTATGTGTTTGCCTCGTTAAACTTACTGTACCTAACTAGATTATAAGTAAATGGTGTGGTCTCTGGTCTCCTATATTTGGAAGCGCACACTTGTATTCGTCCCTGTTCTATGTATACTTGCATGTAATTATGTAGGCTCTGTTGCAGATCAATAAAAAAAAAGTCGATGAGTCTTTGAAATTACATTGCATTCGGAAAACGAGTCAGTCAACTCGACACTAAGCTCATTTTGAGCAACGCAAATTACGCTCGACGAAGTTTGTACTAAAAGCTCAAGTTGACGATCGAATAAAACCGTTTTCAATGATGTTCTAATTTTAAATAACGCATGATGTAATGTCTACGCAAAACACATTGTAATCTATACATTTTTAACCACAGACTGAAAATAGTCGCGTGTGTTCGTGCCCTTGGACTAACAACTTTAAAAAATAAACAGTTTTAAATTACAAACAAAACCGTGGTCAAGGACTTAATACTTACACGTAAGTTTGTATTTACTTAGAAAACAACAACTTGCATCTTGGAAAATTGACTTTACAATAATACTCCCAGCCTGCGGAGAATTGCGTAATACACTAACAATAGTAATGAATGGAGGGGCCCGTGGCTAAATAATAAAAGCCGCACAGGTCGATCGATCAGGTTAAGCTACGCTTGCCGCGGTTGGTCTGTGGATGGGTGACCATCTTTACATACCGAGACCCCTCCGTGCCTCGGAAAGCACGTTAAGCCGTTGGTCCCGGCTGTCATTCGTGGATCTTTGACAGTCGTTACGGGTCGTCAGAAGCCCAAAAGTCTGACAACCAGTCTTACCTAGGGGTATCGTATTACCCAATAACTGGGTTGTGGAGGTCAGATAGGCAGTCGCTCCATGTAAAATACTGGTATTCAGCTGCATCCGGTTAGACTGGAAGCCGACCCCAACATAGTTGGGAAAAGGCTAGGCAGATGATGACTAACAATAGTAATGGCTTTAATTTTGACAGATCAACAACATTCATTGCGTTATTTACGTTGTTGAACACACACTTTGTCGAACATATGAAGCAATGGATTCGCAATAGCCCTCAAAATTATTCAAATTGTGATTGATAGTGTGTTACGCAATTAGGGTGCAGTTGCTGTCCCACTGCTGGGCAAAGGCCTCCAGAGAAGGCATGAGCATTGATCACCACGCTTGCTCAAGACGGGTTGGCAGTTTGGCACCCTGAAATTACTTTTTTTTTATCTACGAAAATACATTCGAATTCGTATTGTTTTATAATAAGGTAAACGAGAACTAAAACAAACACTTAATCAAGAATAGATTAAACCCAACGTTTTGGCATAGCTAAATATAATATTATATTCTCAGCAAATCGATAAGGAAAATAACAGGAAAATCTATTTTTTTTTCCTTGTTTAAATAATAATTTTGTGTTGTACTTTCTTGACAAACTGCAAATACTAAGGAAAACATTGATGTAACCACGTCTAACAGTTTACGCAACTCATGTAATGCTCAGTCCACAATATTGGTCGACCGTTTCTTTCTAATATCTTTGGTCGAACGTCTATGGCACAAAACATGTCGAATGGCGGGAAAAAGTTGACATTAGTGACAGCTTCACTGCTGATGTCAGAATATTTACAATAGATACGTCAAATTAAAAGGACGCTTCGAAATGTTGCCACTACATAAAGTGTAAACTGATTATTGAGGATGATATTCTCATAGCATGTACTGTATCTGTGTCTGTTTTCTGTTTAGTATAATATAAAGCCTAGTGTGTACATCGGACGACGCGACGTCATCACGTCAGCGCCGGCTGTCGCTGAAAACCAGCGCTGGGGCTCTGTCTTGCATAGGGTCGCAGCATAATGCTGAGCGATAGCCGTTTTGCGTGGATGTGACGCATGTTACCCTTTTTTTTTTTTTTTTTTTGTGGATGGAAAATCATCTAATGACTCCTCCCGCTCTGGGTGGAACGGAAGGGAGTGTCAGACTCTTACTGACTAAAACCCACCCGTGTTCCTTCCTTAGCCCTTTATGTTCCGGGGCAGCGGTAACCCTTTCGGACGATCCCGCTACCCCGGCAGGCTTCGGCCCTGGCGGGCCCCTTCCTTTATGCTGACATCTCTTTGAGGCGCGCGTGGAACACATACGCGCGTCATGTGTATTTTTGCGTCATGTTCACCGCAAATAAACGTATTTTCTTTCTTTCTAGATAAACTACATCCAAGTTCATAAAGTTTAAAGTATTCGCAATACATTAATTACAGACCAGCACCCTAATTGCGTAACACAACCTGAATCATTTTGAAGAATATTCCATTATGTTCGAAAACTTCAAGTCTGCTTAACAACGTAGATAACGCAATGAATGTTGTTAAACTGTCAAAATGAAAGCTATTCCTACTGTTAAGTGTGTTACGCAAATACATCGTGGTATCCCTCCAACATAATCCTAACGATTAGGTACAGTCAACAAAAGAGATAAGTATGCAATGGACAAAATTGTCAGCTTTTGACTACGTTGTATGTGTATATTTTATGTCTTTTATTTTATTTGTAATGTGCGTTTTGTTTGTGAAGAATAAACCATTTTTCTTTCTTTCTTTTCTTTCTTTATGCAGGATCGTCGGGTATAGTTAAAGTTTAGTAAAAACCGATGGATGTTTTAGACTGAAATTTTATTTGATAAATGAGCTGTTTGTTTTCTATTAATAAAATAAAATTTTAATTCGAGAACATCCATCGGTTTCTTACTAAACTTCAACTATATCCGACGATCCTGCATACTTATCTCTCACAGCTTGAAATAAAAAAATAAAACGAAATACCGTTTTCATTATTATCTATCATATATCTATCTATATAAATCTCTCAAAATAGAAAAAAAAAATCGAGTCAGAGGTATCATCACTACTGTAGTGATGATACCTCTGACTCGATTTTACAGACAAAAACGTTCCAAAGTCATCAGCATCTCATCGTGTATGTGTGACTCATTTAGTTTTGCCGCCAATATTATGAACTTTTGTTTCGTGTAACGTACTCTAAGGACTCTTGCCTTAGAGATGCTATGCCCGCCCTCTTTGTGCGTCCAACTGGTGTATTGTGTAATCCCAGGGGTTCATCATGCTCCCTAAAACCCCTGCAGGTTTTATGGAGCATGATGACCCCCTGGGATTACACAAAATCAAACGTCAAGCTTGCTTCTAGTCTCATTTCATACAAAACTCTCCACGCCAGCATTCATTCAATAATATTCATTTCAAAAATCCAAAACGTGCCGCGAATTTTATTAAAAAGCTTGAATAAAAAAGTAGTAACAACATAAGTGTGGGCGCCGGAATGCGTCACAGTCACAGTTCTTGTTTTCGGTATCACCTTCAAGGATGTTATAGTACCTCAGTTCAGTAGGTAAATCCCCGGTAGCGCATTTGATTGTACTTGTTAATTATCGCACTTCCTCTTGTGTTGCTGTGCCGGTTTTAGGAGCAAAAAACTATTCACGCAATGTTGTGGATGATTTGCGAAATCTAGAAATGAAATGGCTCATTACAAGACCTATTTCATACACAATTTGAACCCCGAAAAAGAAAACCAAGAAGCACGAAATTAAAATTAAACCCTTTGATGTTTCCTAAGACTCCGGAACATCTATTAATATCCTAATTTAAATTCATTATTTTGTTCCAGAGAAGACAGTTTCCACACTAGAATAACTTTTAATTTCCATACCAACTCGACCGTTTAATATTGCAACATGTTAGAACAGCACCAGTTGCCTGCCCAGCACTTGATGAACTCTGAAATAGCTCGGCGCGTCACCATCAGAATTAGCGGCGGTGTAATGGAACAAAAGCCGAACGGTTCTGTATTGTAATGCCGATCATCAGTCCCAATATGTGACGTGACGTAAGTACATACAGACCGAGTTAACGTGCCGATAGCTTACGTAACATTACGTAGTTTGCAAGGGTAAAACTTTCCAGAAGAAGTGGGCCCAGAAAAAACGAATCTAGCCGAGATGAAAAAATGCATAAAATCAGTAGGTTTGTCAATCGCCAATGCTCTCAAAACGGTGAAGGAAAACATCGTGAGGAAACCGGCATGTCCTAGAACCAAAAAATCGAAGACATTTGTGACGTCCACCAATACGCACTGGGCCCGCGTGGGGGATTACAGCCCACTCCCTCTAAAAGAGGAGGCCTGTGTCCCAGCAGTGTGAACATTATATAGGTCGATGATGATGATTATGATGATGTTTGAATGAGATAAGAACGTAACAGTCAGAGTATTTTTAATAGAGAATATAAATTCAAACATTTTCTCATAGAAGTACTGTGCTTCTTGTAACAACCTAAATATTGATTTTAAATCAGGTGTATTCAATTTCGAATTGCACATTACATTAGCTATATCTATAACATGGCATTTGTCCAAATCGATTCAGCTGTTTGTTCTACACTGACTGACCCACCCAGTACATAAACATGAATTTAACTGATAAAATAAATAATTGTTAAATGGGCGTTTTTCAAATTTGTTGACCATTGCCAAAACATAATGTCCATTGACTTATCAATTAACTTATTAAATAATTATTAGTCAAAATATCATGTTTAAAATGGCAATCGATAGCACATTTCAAGAAAAGTAAATTAAAGCAGAAAAATAATTTAAAATATACACTCGATTTAAAAAAAAAATTAATATGTAGCATTAGTTACCCCAATTTCACGATGTCCCATGCATACTTTCCTAACTTTGAAGTTTATAATCCCCAAATATATAATTAAAATCACTAGGCTAGTGGTAAAACAATATGAAATTATGTTTTTTATGTCTTTTAACCGGTTGTTATATCAAAATAATAAAATTATATAATAAAAGTGTTACTAACTGGAACTACAGTGCTCTATACAAACTCATTTTTTGGCTCAACTACTTGTTCAATTACAAAACAATTGGTATTTTCAAAAAGCTCATTTAATAAGCTATCCAAAAATTAAAAAATTAAATACAAAATTATTAAAAAAAAATAGCGTTCCGGTTAGTAACGGTCAACAAATTTGAAAAACGCCCAAATGCATCATATTCTTAGCTTGAACTCGAAGGTCAGTTGCAGTATCTTTTTAGAATTTATGAATTATTTCCAAATGCCCTTCCTGAGAGGGGTACTAGCTAGCTAACAAATTCAATCAATTCATTCAATAAAATCTTATCACGATCACCAAATTTGTTGTGTCATGAATGTTGGTTCCGGTACGAGTGTGGAAGGCTATAACAATAGGGTACAAAGAAATAATGTATTTATCGTGTGAAACATGATATAGCCAGAAAAGGGGCCGAATACTAAGATGACGTCTGATACAGATTTGGAAGAGGAACACATGATGCTTCAAAATTCGACCGTACATAAACTGGAATAAGGGCAGGAGTGAGGGGTTGTAGGTCGTAGGTTCGAACCCAGGCAAGCGCTTTACTTTGTGTAAACAATTTCATCACCACTGCTCTCAAAACGGTGAATGAAAACATCGTGGGGAAACCAGCATGTCCTAGAACCGAAAATTCGAAGACATGCGACATCTACCAACCCGCACTGGGCCCGCGTGGTAGATTATGACCCACTCTCTCTCACAGAGAGGAGGCCTGTGTCCCAGCAGTGGGAACATTATAGGCTGATTTATGCTCAAGGGCAGGATGATGATGGTGATCCGATTCAAATGATATTGCATCTATAAGACTATGTAATAAATGGAGGACATTGTAAGTATTCGACTTACTTCTACAGAATCTTAAAGATATCAAGCTGAACAAGATTCCTTGACTCTCTGGAAACAAGCTTTTAAGCACTTGTAACTTTATTTAGATTTACCTCAACTAGTTGGCTGTCTTTCCATCTGCGGTAATAGGTACTGGTAATGACTTCCTAGAATTTCTATGTTTACATAACTTGTAGGCGACTGCTATGTTGTATGTAAATATTATATCTCGGCGAATGATTCACGTCTTGTTTACACTCGTATGTTACTGATATGATTCTACTGTTTCTATCTCGGTCATTTAAATAGTTTATTCAGTTACCGCACTTTTTTAGGATTCCGTAGTCAACAGGGAACCCTTATAGTTTCGCCATGTCCGTCATCCGCCCGTCCTACCGTCCGTCCGCAGCCTAGCTCAGACTCTTAGTACTAGAAAGCTATAATTCGGCATGGATAACGCCGACAAAGCGGTAAAATAAAATCATGAAAAAAAATTTTTTTTAGGGTACGTGCTGTACACGTAAATTGAGTATGTTTTTTTTGTTCATCTACCCCATGATGTGGGGTATCGTTGGATAGGTCTTTCAAAAATATTGCAGGTTTGTGACAGCCATTTTTAGATTCAGGGATCCGTTTGTGAAATATTAAGCTTTAACGTGCAAAATTTTGTTAGAGTAAAGTCTCTCCTCTCCTGTCCGCTAAATGGTTGCTTTTAGATGTGAAAAAAATCACGACTGTAGTATATATAACGAAATTAAAAGAAAAACTATCACAGCTAAGTAGGCTTTACAAGTTTACGAGTAATAGTCGACCAACTTGCAGTTGTAATTTATGGGAGAACGTGATTTTCAACTACAATGTTAAGTCGATTGATTAAGAGAAGATAATCATGTTAGTTTTTAAAAGCCCTGTCGCTATCGGAAACGTTGGCGAGGAAACATTCATGGTAGAGAGGCATTGGGATAAATTCATTCCAACTACGGAACCCTTCATTGCGCGTGGTCCGACACGCACTTGGCCGGTTTTTAATTTTATTAATGTTTATTATCCTCGTCCTGTTAGGGAATAGCGGACTGATAAGGTTAACATTAATATAGCCCACGAGCAGGCAAACTCCAAAGTTAATAAATATTTAACATTTGAGAATAGGTAGCTAGGTTTTGTAACTTTTGTAGTTAGAAGAAAATTACATCAGACTGAACCAAATGTCGATGGATGGCCAGATCGTGTTTCTGAAACCAAGTAAATGGATCAGCAGTCCTGAAGCTCTGCCCTGCGAACTGTTTATTGTTATCTCAATAGGTTTTACCAAGACATAGTTATTGTGGACCCTGTCGGGCACAGCAAAGTAAAAGATAGGAAGAGGGCTTTAATCTGTTGAATTGGTTGGTATACTATACCAGCTGACTTTTTTTACCATCTGGACCAAAACAGAGTATAAAAGGTGAACGAAGTAGAAGCCCAGCACAGAAATTTCTTTTTTTTCACAAAAATTTAACAAATAAATCGGCGAATAATATAAAAAATCAATTTATAGGCACCCTACTCTATGCGCGAAAATCATCAATTAGTTCGTAGCGACATTCAAAGGATTAAATGTAAAGAACAATATATTTTATTTTTTGTGAAAAAAAAGAGGTTTCTATGCCATAGGCTTCTACTCCGACCTTTTATACCTACCCTGTTTTTGTCCAGACGGTAAAATAGGCAGCCGGTATCCACTACTCAATCTGGCTGCTTTTGGTCTCTGGCATCATACAGCCATTTACAAAGCAGCTTTCGAAAATTTTCTACCGTTATTTTTCTAGGCAGCCTATAGCTCCAATATTGATTCGACATCCACGCGTACGTAAAAATAAAATTTTCCAGTGATTCATCGAGTTTGCTAAAAATAGAAGAATGGTTTTCCTTTACCCGGGCGTGGTAACAAGTTATTAAATATGTTTTGCTTGACATAAGAATTAAGGGGGAAGTGCCAGGGTAGCCCGCGAAATTCAAATTTACTTACGTTTTTCGCAATTTTCAGATCAGTGTCAGGTTGTATTTTGATCAAAAGTTGATTCGCGACTATAACAGGTACGTATTTATAGAATTATAATCATTAGAATCATTAATACATCTTTCTAAGTTAGATTTGTACCACGACAACAAATCTCTTATGGAAAACTGCTTAGTGGTACAAATCTAACTTAGAAAGATGTATTAATGATTCTAATGATTATAATTCTATAAATACGTACCTGTTATTGTCGCGAATCAAATTTTGATCAAGATACAACCTGACACTGGCCTGCAAATTGCAAAAAACGTAAGAAAATTTGAATTTCGCGGTCTACCACTGCGCATTCACCTTAAGTAGACTGCATTGTTATAGTGACAACACCACGACCGCAGAATTTGGATATGTAAGTAAACTAATGTGTAATGGGGGTTTTCAATAGGAAAATGAGTAATGAGTTTTGAATTCATAACAATAGAATTAAAGCTTGATAGAGTATGAATTATTCAGAGATGAACAATATGAAACATAATTATTATCATATACTTTCCATGACTTTCCATTATGATCTCATTTTAATTTAAGTATATTGTTTATATTATCTTAGTCTTAAGTAAGTGGGCCAAATTGCAATATTGTTCGTCTTGTCTTTATTTAAATTTTTCTTATTAATCTTAAGTTTAATAAGTATTTTGCTATAATTTCTAAATTCTATTATTTATCGGTTTATCAAAGGGCATCACACATTCTGTCACATAATATTATAAGACGATTGTAGAATAATCTGTTGTCATTTTCATAGTGCATTTGCGAATAACATTTGATTATCATTTAGATTTATATAAGATAAGATTGAAAATTTTATCTAAGAACTTACAAAAACTCACAGCAAATGACAAATGAATTCTACAATCGGATTATCAATCTAATGGAAACCGCACAACATTAATAATTTCGTCAAGTAAGTAGTTTAGTGAACACACAGACAAACGACAATTGATGCAATTTTTTTTTTTAATTTGAAATGGCCTTGCTCTTGACTCTAGTCTAGGTCAAAGGTGACAGAGACAAAGTCGACGATGGAGCGAGCTTATCCAGAAGAAGCCTGTTCACTCACACTTTGAAGAGATTTGGGTTGTATGCGCCCGGAAAAACAGACGCAGGTAGAGAGTTCCATATTTGAAGATGAAGAAGAGATAGGGAAGAAATTGGCCAACGAAATAAATTTTCTTAAGAAAGACTAAGGAATATGACCAGCGGGGTAACTGCGTGACACACTTGCAATGCCAATACAATTAATTTTCATAATTCAACAATATTCATTGCGTTACAGACTCTGTCGAGCAGACAAATTTTTCAAACATATGAAACAATGGTTTAGGAATTTACGAAAAAGGTGTGAATTTATGTTACATGTTGATAGAAGGTGAAGGTGTTCACAAAAATACAAATATGTAGAGAAGCGACTCCGCCGCAATAGTAGATAGTGGCGAGGTGGATGACCTAATAAGAGTCAACTGCGGCGAGAGAACGCCCCCGACTTATTACACGCTGCCAACTTGTTTTAGTCGCTACGGGGCATATATCTAGAATTTGACCGGTGTTATGCATACTACATACATAATATTCCATAATTATAATGATATTTAATCTTTATAATATGAAATACTACTAATATAAATATTAGCAGCATCCCGCGGTTTCACCCGCATCCGCCCGGCCACGACTTTTGGCTTAGCGGCAAGCGGCGCGATGTCTTTGCTAGCGTTGACGCTGCGAGCGGTGCGTCGTGGCATGGTTCATACATTTTTGTATATTTGTTTTTATCGCTCGCCGCCACGCACTAAGCTGCCGCTGATAGCGGCAAGGTCGTGGCCGTAAGTGTCGATACCGTGGTGGGAATATCAGGATCAAAAGTATCATTATGTTATTCTAATGCATAAGCTATATTATATTACTGTAAAGTTTCATCAAAATTCGTTCAGTAGTTTTTGTGTGAAAGAGTAACAAACATCCATCCATCCTCACAAACTTTCGCCTTTATAATATTAGTGTGAAGTGTGATTACTAGCTGCGCCCCGCGGTTTCACCCGCATAAGTTTCGATCCTATGGGAATATCGGGATAAAAGTAGCCTATGTGTTAATCCAGGGTGTCAGCTACCTCCATACCAAATGTTATCAAAATTGGTCCAGCCGTTTGTGCGTGAAGAAGTAACAAACATACAAACACACTCACAAACCTTTTATTCCCACGGGAAAATCAAATACAAAACAGGCGTGGCTGCTACCGGCCGATTCGTCGATTAAAAAGAAATCCTTTATTTATGTAAAAATTATGGTCACCTCACAATATTAATGGCAGTTTGTATGGGAAAATTTAAATGATCAATATCTTTGAAACTACGCAAAGTTTCTCCGTTACAAATTCAGGTTATCATTATCGTCCCCGGTACAAAATTTTGAACACATTTCGAAGGTCGTAGATCATCAGGCAGCGGAGATACATGTGTCCAGCCAGCTTGATTTCAGGCTGGCTGGACATTAAGTTTTTATTGATTTCTCGTAAACACTTACATGTGACGCCATAAATCAAACGTTATTACTGTTACACATTGCGTTACTAAATGTTAGTAAAGTAACCATATTCGAAAACGCTCCCGTTATTGAGATTCGGAAGTGCCAGCCAAAAGTTTTATACGTAAAATCAAGCTGGCTGGACACAGATTTTTACATTTTTCTACTAAACCGCTGTACGTACCACAAAGCTTTTAGCTCGATGCCTGTTACAATTTTATGTAACGCCCGTTGATATGCAAAAAGTCGTCAAAATCACTTCCGTTACCGAGATTGAGAGACCAGCGAAAAGTGGTTTTTCAAGATGGCTGGACACGTTTTCGATCGATTATCTAAGATTCTGTAGCGTTACAAATTCTGAAATAAGGGTGTTTAGCCGTCACATAATGTGCCCTATTGACCTAGTTAAAAGCGAGCAATTTTGAAGATTTGTCCAGCCAGCCTGAGTCACATGCAAAATGCCATCGTCTCATTCACAGTTTCAATAGGATTTTCCTTGTGCGTGTTTTAGCTTAGGAATCCATTCTAGTTTCATCAGTTTTGGCAAGTGTACCTACATCGATGGGAGACTTGCATTGAGAGTCTATGTCATCAGGGTTTACGCAAGAAGTTCCAATACAGCATAATGCGGTGCGATAGATCCGCTTATGTATATATGTAACATTCCAGTTTTACTAGATGCATCCGTCTACAAAACCGTGGAGCCAAAATTATTCAGCCATTTTAAACCTTTCTCTATTTAGAAAATGTAAAGGAGAAGCCTAAGAAACGATGTATGGACTGCGTGAAAGATGATATGGCTAGAAAAGGGTTAATTACCGACATGACGACTAAGAGAGTATACAGGGTGGCAGGGACAACGACGCGCAAACTGAAACCACGATTCTAGACCTCTAGCGTAAAAATTTTTCGTCGGTTATCAAAAAACAAATCAACTGTTGTGCATAGAAAAGTGCAATACCTATGCGGTCAAAATGTATGGAACAGCTAATTTTTGTTTTTTTTTTATAACCGATGAAAACTTTTACAGCAGGGGTCAGAAATCAGAATCATGTACTGAATCCAAGGTAACAAGTTGCGCGTCGATGTCATGCCACGGCTGCCGTGCCACCCTGTATAGAAGTATTGAAGAAAAATACATGTTGCGTGCGCCGACCCCAAATAAACTGGAGGGCTGGACTGGGGGACCACGGGCAAGTGCCGCAGGAGAATGATGCTTTAGAAAATGTAAACACTGCAAGATGTGATATACACTATTTCAAGTCTAGTCCATGACTGCTACGTTAATTGAGTGCCGCACACTTATAAAAATCCACATTTAATAATTGCAGGAGTCCGCCAGGCATTCATGATATTAAGCTGATTACATTATCAGGATCACGTGGGAGAGTTAGTTCCGTGTGATAAACTCCGACTTGTCAGTTACGATAACCGAACAAGTGCAGTTTCATTGCCCGATTATGACCATGACAAATCCCACATCTAAGTACTGTCCTACATATTTCGGAAGTACTTATCGAACTAGGTTTTTTGATGAAAAGTTTGGCCAGAGCACCAATTTATCGTTGGTCTAGTGGTCGCGAGTACTCGCGAGCTACTACCAGCGCTGTGACATTTATTTTTTAAATGTTGCAGCATCCTGCTGAGATAGGAGCCTTTTGGCCTCGTATAGGACTTTTTGTTTCATTTTTCTTTTTATTACTTTTTTTTATAGTATATAACTTGTTTTTTTTTTACTGTGTTTAGTTTAAATACTTTTTCTTTCTTTCTACTGCTGAGCGCGAGGTCTAGGTCGGGCAAAGCGATATTGCCTTTTTTCCATGAATTTCTCAGTAGCAGCCCGGAGTTCGGATTTGTGCCCGGTTGATGACTCGCCCCCTGTTACATGGGACCTAAACATAACAGGGTAAATGCAGGTGTACTAAGGTACACCTCTGCTTAACCTTTCGGAGATTACAGGCGTGATGTTATGTAAATTAAAAGCGTTATAGGGAAGACCCTGTTTTAAACAAATACTAGTTTGGTATTGAGATACTTAATAAGGCAGAAGAACCTAGCACATAATATTATTCCTACATAAGCTTTAAATATGGTATGACTAAATTATTTAACTATCTCTAAGTTCGTCACGAATTGATAAAGACTAGGGAAAAACTACGAGTAGCTAGTGCAAGCATGAAACTATTGTTTTTAATAAAAAACAACCAACTACAGTGACCTTATTCAGTGTAAGAAGTACCTAACAACCTACCTAATTATTAAATAAGTATAAGTCCACGTAAACGCCTACATAGTGGTCACCACACATTCCGAGTGAAATGACGACATATTGGCCTGACCGAGGACGGCTTAAGGAAAAAAAATTGAGATGAACATTCGATCTCTGCAGTCAACCAATCAATTGAACATAATTATGACATAGTAAATTTTACCAAACACAGTGTCACTTAATTACCTATTAATGTTTTTTTACACATGATTGAATTTCCTCTGACGTAAGTATATACGCTTTTGGAAATTATTGGCAATATTGTCTTTTATAAACTAAGAGGAAGTTCCTGTTTTCATATAAGTACCTAAGTTGGTGCATATGACACGTCACATGTGGTCACCCGCCCCTGTGTACATATTAATATATGAGTGAAAACATCCTACACACACAATTCGCGCCAAAATGCAAGCGCACGAGTACTCCTCACTATGTTTTAATTTATTCATCATAGGTACAGTCAGCGAAGAAAGTTGGTAAACACGTAGTTCTAAAACTTTGAAAAAAAAAAACATATTTTAAATAAAAAAATCTGGACTCTGGCTGTTCACATAGCCACGTGAACAGTTAAAATGCTGAAAAGGGGTTTATCGAATAATTTTGTGATAAAGATTGTTTATAAAAAGTAACAATCCTCTGAGCGTTCCAACTTTCGTAACCGAAAATATTTCTCTAATCTGTTGTTCTGATGAAAATGTAAACAAATGGATCAGGGACACAGAATTTAACCTGAACCGGCTTTGTTTACCCTTCATTTGTCAGATACTTTTGGAACAGACCATAGGTGGTACAATTCATTGGCTGTGAGCCATAATGTTCACTAGCGGTACTAACCTGAGCGCCTTACTGGCCGGCTGCTCGACGATCTCCACGTAGGGCAGGTCGCGGCGCGCCATGTTCTCGTCTACGGCGCCTGCGCCCACGCCGAACGACGGATCCGCCAAAGTGATCGCCTCAACTGGTGGAAACGATAAAACATCAATAATCATAGTTTGCGAGATTACACATTAATACATATAGATGGCTCTTTAGAAAATTCGCAATATAGGACAATTTTAAATGCACAGAAGAAGAGGTAGCCGGAATATACAGGTAAGTAGCAATGTTCAAAACTGTATTCATTGATAAATGATTTTATTTCTGTAAGTAGGTTTGTACAAACACGGAGGTCGGCATTTCTTATCTGACTACTGTGACTGTGAGAAGGAAAGCCGAAACAAACTCAGAGGTCACAGTCTCTTATAAAGTCCAGGCATAATCTTGGTCAGATGATGTGAAGACCATGTAGATTGGTGTCTGAAATGATCTTTTGAGGAAAAAACCACACAGATTATCTAGCTAAAGAGTGACTAGTGGTGCACACGAATGCGGGATGGGGAGTTTATGAGTAAAAGCACCCTGTATAATTGCAAAAATAACTCATAAGCATCGAGGCGTTTTGATAGGTGATGGAATCGTGTATTACAACATCAATCATCATCATGTTACAGATTACAGCAGTCGGGTGCAATTTATAGTTTTCCTTAATCGCGTGGTTTGGCGCCACCGCCAACGAGCTGTGCTACTTGTTAATGTGTTCACAGCCTTATATTAAGTGTCATTGATCACGCTAAACATGGATGTGGTAATGTGGGCCTATTTATAAGATGTGTAATAATTAATACCGTCGGATTATTATATATTTTTTTTGTTTTATACTTTTACGTTTTTAAATGCACATTCATTTCAAGTTCCGTAAACTACTTTTAAATTTTGCAGCTTCTCATAAAGACCTCTTCACACCACATCACAATCATTAAATGTACAAATTATCGTTAATTATAATATATGAATTCAAAAACAGCTCTTTTATCGCATTAAATTTCAATCGACAAGATCCATCGGTTTCTTACAAAACTTCAACTATATCCGACGATCCTGCATACTTATCTCTTTTGTTGACAGTACATATTAAATATTACCATATATTATATAGTAGCTTCTGCCCGCGACTTCGCTCGCGTGAAATTTCTTGTTCTGCCGACCCACCTCGTCGCATCGTATCGCCTGCCAGCCCTATTACTTCGTTTTTGCTTAGCATTCCTTCATACTTTTCGTGCGGCTCCTAAGAGTCCTCGCGTGATGTTAAATAGCCTATAGCTTCCTCGACTGGTAGTTCCAGAGATTAGCGCGTTCAACAAACTCTTCAGCTTTATTATTAGTATAGATATAGCAGGTTTTAGGGAGAAAACCTCTAACAATACAAGAAACATAAAACACGTGTTAAAAACAAAACATTTAGCTCCAAAGGTCGCATATGAGACGGAACCTTTTAGCATAATATTTATTGCAAAGATGGTGGCACGGTGTTAAATTAAAATAAACTAGTTTTTGGGGGAGTTACGGAGCGTGGACTACTTAGTGGACGAATAATTAATTGTATTGAGATTATGGATTTTAATTTAATATTTATAGTTGTAATAAAACACTGTTGCCATGTGGTGTGATTTCTTATGAAGCTTAATGAACTAAGCACGCAACCTTACATTTTAATTATTTAGAAATAGATATATACCTACCTATTTATTTCCGGGTAATTCAATTCAATTCAATTCAAAATCATTTATTTCAATCCATTTTAGATCATAATATATTCTACATTTTAAAATCATCTTAAATTAAAACTTTAATAATTATAAATATATATAAAAATAATTAATAAAAAATATAAATTAAATTAAAATTATAAAATTATTAAATTAAAATCATACTTAAAACAAAATAAAAATTATTAATAATACGCCTGCCTTTGAGTCATTTGTTTGTTTGTCATTACATTAATCATATAACAATGGTTAATGTACCGACAATCAAACCTATTCGCAAATACGCTCAGAATGCTGTTGGTGGTGGCCCGGAGCCTGCGCCCCAGAGATGTGCACCGCTTTCGCATCGTCGTGGCAACCATTTCAGATAATTACATTCCATCGCTAATTAATCAGTTATCTACTTTAGTGTAATGTATTTTAAGTTGATTTTGAGTGACTATTTCTAACAAAAAGGTCCTAAAAAGTTTTTGGTTGCAATGGAATTTGAACTTTGTTAAGTATGTCATTCGGTTTGTTGTTCCATAACTTGAAAATTATCTCAACATCCTGGCTCGACTTTAGTTATATTATTATGTTGTAGTGCTGTGGATTAAATTGTTACTTTAAAATTGTAGTTGTGGGTATAGGTACCTATCATTTGTAAAGAACTGCGTTCTTTGGGGGGCGGAATGTTTAAGCAAGTACTTACATACTAATGAATGTCGCGTTAATATCTATAGCTAGCTATCGATATACCTATAGATGATCACATACAGTCCACTCAAAAACGATTTGTGTAGTTAGTTAAAAATAAACCATCGCGACGAACATACGTCTATTTATTTCAAGAAGTCCTTTAAACTAAATACAACCTTATTGCAATGAACATATGGTCGTGGCGTCGTAATAAAACAACATAATACTTAGATGTACAGTCACCAAATGAGATAACTAAACAGGGTCGTCGGATATAGTAGAAGTTTAGTAAGAAACCGATGGATGTTTTCGAATAAATTTACACTCGTTCGTTCCTAATTGAAGGATAGTCAGCATCCTAATTGCGTAACACACCTTCAATCACATCGGAATCATTTAGTGCTAATCCATTGCTTCATCATCATCATTTCAGCCGAAAGACGTCCACTGCTGGACATAGGCCTCCACCAAGCACCTCCACTTCAACCGGTTCTGTGCTTCCAGCATCCAGCGAATTATGTTCTGAACATTTTGTGTACTTAACAAATAACGCAGATGATAATAATAAAGCTAAAGAGTTTGTTCAACCAGTCGGATTTGATCAATTCTTTTTGCATTTTTTGATAGCCCAATTCTTGAGGAAGGCTAACGCTAGGACCCTTAGAAGCCGAGCAAGAAAAGTAAGTCAGAAAGAACGCGAAGTAAGAGCGCGGCCGGGTGATGCGACGGGGTGGATCGGGGGAACAAAAACTTCACGTGGACAAGTCGCGGGCAGAAGCTATTTAAAACATAAACTTTGGTACTTACAAACATCACTAATATTTAACTGTTCCTCATTGTGGGGACCGCCTATACATATGGCGCTTTCTGTAAAAGAGAGAAAATAATACATTCAAAAAATTGTCCAATGTAACAAAATTAAACCAATTAAATACTTAACTACAGTAAACTTCAATTATACATAGTGAAAACATTACTCTAGGAAGAAGAAAAACATAATAGAATTGCCATATTACACATTTAAAACCAATAAATTTAAAATACCCATAGGATACTTGAAAAAATTATACGAGTATCTACTAAGCACAACCACAGGTAGCACAACATTAAAAGAAAGTACCTTCTAACAAAAGTATGTGTATTCAACATTATTAGGTCAGTCAAAGTTACAGGCAGTGAAAATAGTCGATTAAAATTGCAGTTTTTTTATCTTAAAATATTCAGTTAAAATCGAAACAGAAGTTAAGTTTAAAGGATAATAACAAAGATTTATTATTAATAACTGTTTCCTAGTATTAAAAGACTAAACACCGTATTGAACAATTTTGTGTCAATTTAGGTAACTTTTGTCGCTGACTGTACACATGAATACAAATCTTAGGTTATTATATTATGCAAAGATAATTAAGTATGCATAATGGTAACGAATGGGATACAGTGAGTAATGAAATAAACATGAACATCAAAATTTAAAAAATAGAGAAGTCCTAATTGTTGTGAACATTAAAAAACATAAGTACCTGCCATTATTCGACAAATGTCACTTAATAAATTAATTAAAAACCTATTGAAATTAAACAGGACATTTAGCTAATTTTGGCTTTTTCATTTAGCCAAAACTACCAATATTAATCAAAATATTAATTAAGTACGACTGAACCGAGCTAACGTTGCATGTTATTGCAGGTTACTGGTTAGTACATGTGAACATGTCACAAGTCTTCGAATTTTTGATTCTAGGAAATGCCGGTTTCCTCACAATGTTTTCCTTCACCATATTGAGCGCAGTGGTGCTGAAATTATTTACATAAAATAAAGCGCCTGTCTGGGTTAGAACCCACGACCTACAACTCGTAAGTTGAGGCCATTGCCACTGGGCCACCACTGCTGCACGTAGTATTATCAAAACCTTAATGTTATGAAATACCTAGGTCATTTATTAAAGTTGCAATTTGCGTATTTATGCTCGTGACTGTACATATAAAATAATAAAAATAGCGTCCACCGCTTTATAGCAATAAAAGGTAATAAGTGCGCAGAAAATATTTTATAATGTAACAATCATAATTGAGGTAAATCGCTACCGAGTGCATACAAATGAAATACGTGGGTGTAACGGGTGTAACAGAGCTGATGCTACATTTGATCACTATAAACCATACTATCAAGGTAAGTCATTCAAAGCCAGTCTGTTCCGAATGAGTATGATAGCATAATCAGCTTATAATGTTCCCACGGCTGGGACACAGGCCTTTTCTCTTCGAGAGGGAGTGGGCTGCAACACCATGTGGGCCCAGTGCGGGTTGGTAGACGTCACATTTCTTCGAATTTTTTGGTCCTACGACAATGCCGGTTTCCTCACAAATTTTTCCTTCATCATTTTGAGAGCAGTGGTGATGAAATTATTTACACAAAGTAAAACGTCTTACACAAAGTACAACTCGTAAGACGGGGCCGTTACAACTGGACCACCAGTCACCACTGCTCTCTCTGGATTCCAAATTTCGCGTAAAATTAGAAACGAAAAGTAAAAAAAAAAATCCGTAGATAAATAATGGTTTCCGCTAACATTTCCAAAAACATAGGAATGGAACAAATAAATTATACCTATAATAGACTATATTTTATATATCGACAAGAAGTTTTAGTGAATATTTTATTCGTACGTCATCATCTGCCATTTTTCAACTATATTGGGGTCGGCTTCTAGTCTATATATTATAGTCTAGAATATTAGTATTTTACTCGTACGTCATATGGACTATAAATAAAAGAAACAGCAATAAATATAACAGTCAACTGTTCGCATTATCTATGTAAAATGAAAAACTGTATTGGCGTTACGTGCTTGTACGTAACGCCAACACAGAAAATATAATTTGCAAAAGTTCCACTTTAACCCGATGAAGAGCTAACGCACCTTACTCTACGAGAGCAGAAGTCATACACAAATACACCAAAGATTTGTAAGGAAGAGGACTGCCTAGGAGTGGCGTGAAACGTTCCTTATGGGCCCAAAAATGGGTGCAAACATTGAATGTTTATAAAGTGAAGCCGAAAAAATCCTGCTAAAAAGATGATGGAAGATAGAAACGTCCATGAGCTTCCAGAGGCCAATAAACAGTTTAAAATCTGAACACTGACTGAGATGAGTAGAACAAGAGTTAAAGCTACGACTGCAGTGTTACGAAAGGTAATCTAATTAATTATCTATGATTCCTTACTTCGAAACTACGTCAATTCCTTAGCTAATCATGCGAACTTTACGTTCATTTCGCGCGGTTTCGTTCATTGTGTCATAGAGAATATACGATACCAGAGCAGTTCCAAGAGAGTCTTTTGGCTCCAGATGGCCAACTCAAACCATTTATTACAATTAAACTAAGGAGTCAGTCAGAAAGCTGAAGCTAGTTGCCCATTACAAAGCGTAGTAAGCTCCTATGGAGAAGAGCAGACAAGAAACTCCATGGACACTCAAAATATTGTTACAAAATATTGGTTTACATTATTCATGTTGAAATTGTACTATGAGAAAGATGTAGAAAGACATGCACATTAAAAGCGTCCATAGTAAAAAGATAGAAACAAATTAATCATTTAAATAAGCCGTGGTAAAATCGGAGGACAAGAACCTACTGACGGCGGCGCTCGTTCTCGAACATCAAAACGTAGACAGTGTTAATTATAGTACCTACAGCTTCGAGCTTCGCGAACAATTAATTCACACAGTACCCTACGAGTACATCGCGCATCTAATAGCGTGATTTTTCTGTAGTCATCGTTGTGTCGCTAGTTCAACACATCATCTGCCGGTCTGCCCACGCGCCGCATTACGATCAGACGCAGTCTAGGCGACGACGACGCGACGCGTGCGTGTGCGCATACTGCGCATATCTCGCGCTAATATCATTTTAGCTATTCATATTTTTAGTAGCTACTTCACTAATTGGGTGGCACCGTTTGCCGCGTTGTCGAGTGATTCGGCACAGGTGAATTTATAGAGCATTGGCACAGGAACGTGTCAGAATGAGATATTAAAGATATATTTGCTACTCAATACTTTATTACTCTTGCCGACTGGAATTTTTAATAGCGTTTTAATAAGTTAAACTCCATTACATAACCTAATAGTTATTTAATGACTTTCCGATACTAATAATAATATGATAAAATGATTATTATTATTTCTTTGATTTATTAATTTACTTCTACTACATTAAATAATAACTTACTAGCAGCGCCCCGCGGTTTCACCCGCATAAGCGTCGATCCCGTGGGAATATCGGAATAAAAACTGTCCTATGTCCTTTCCCGGGACTCAAATTTCATCTAAATCGGTTCAGCGGTTTAAGCGTGAAGAGGTAACAGACAGACACACTTTCGCATTTTTATAATATTAGTATGAATTTAAAATACATACCAAGGTATAAAATACATATTATAAAGTCGGACTTTTAATTAGCTGCAGTAAAATGACAGCATAAGTGTTACCACTTTTTAACGACATGTAAATAGTGATGTGACAAAAAAATAATTAATTCAATTGAAACATTTACTCCAAAATCGATCAATGTTAAAGGATTTTATAAAAGACAATAATATTATTTGAAGATGATATTTTTATTGAAATTCAGGTTAATATAAGTTTACAATGAAAAAAAATTAGCAATGCTTAGTCACATCAGTGATCGGACTGGATTTATAAAACGCATTCATTCTAATCACGAACATTTCTTTTAAATGTATTACTTATTTTTTCGGTTTTTGGTGTTTTGCAAATAAATCTGTATAGTAAACGTTATTAATAGTGAAAACATTAATCTATTTAAAAAAAAATTTTTGACCGATATAGTAAGATCAGAAATCCGCCCCTAAGACGACGAACTAACCATCACATCACTAGTAGAGAATAGATAGTGTGGCAACATTTTTTTACGAATTGATAGTAAGAAGTGTCATTTTACTGGGTGTGTAACGTTTGATAACAAAAGTTCTAATGATCATAATATGACCTAATTTCATTTAATATACTTTTCTTTAATATAACCATGAAACGATATAATGACTTATTGATATAATTTCATTTTACCTAATTTTATATGATATAATGGACATTTTCTATAATTCACATTTGAATTAATATTCAATTAGTATAATATTCAAAATCTATTAACGTTTAATATAATTTAGAAACGTCTACTTTGTATTGTATATTTTTTCAAAAACTGATTAGATTTTAAACGCCTGCCATTTTAGTTAGGTTATGTTAATAAGGTTAGGTACGTTTGATTATGTCCATAGTTTCCGTTTCCGCCTAACTTATGGGAAAAAAGGCATGAATTGTATGGTTTTTTTTAATGCTTGTATTTCCCAGGCGTTTAAGCTCGTTCAGCTGAGGCTTGTACTGGCAGAAATGAACAAGCTAACAACCTAACTTGAGCACGCACAGTTACTTAAGTGAACCTCTGCTTAGGATCTGCACCCTAATTGCCTAACACACTATCAATCGGAACCTGAATCATTTTGAAGCAAATAGCTAACCCATTGCATCAGATGTTCAAAAACTCTACTCAACATGTAAATAACGCAATGAATGTTGTTGAACTGTCAAAATGAAACCGATTCCGATTGATAATGTGTTACGCAATTGCCCTGCATATTACATAATCGTCTCAATCGTAATCGATTACCTCGTTGGTCGCAAGCGCAACTGCTGAGCATGAGATCCTGGGTTCGATTCCCAGGGCGGGCAGTTTTATTGGGTTTTTTCCATTAGGAATTTTTCAGTAGTGGCCCGGAGTCTGGATTTGTGCCCGGCTGATGGCAATAGGCTCGCTCCCTATTAAATGGGACTTAACATAACTATGTGTACTAGGCATAGGTACACCTCTGCCTGACCTTTCGGGGAATACAGGTGCGATGTTATGTTACATAACTATCATTTATCTAATGGGTAGGTAAAAGGTAAATAAGAATCATGTTGAGATAGGTTATTACTTATAATCTCTATGCAATCACAACATCGTTACGTAGAACCCTATTGAAGTACTGACGCTCATATAACTACTGAGGTACTAGCGGGTTTACCATCATAGTTTTAATTGTCCATTGGGTTATTTTAATAATGATTTCACAACGTCCAAGTTTTCCTTATTTCCTTGTGCTTTATGTAATCGCTACGTAGCAGCGATATTCGTGGGTTTTGTACGTGTTACTTACTGGCCATATGAAAAAGCTAGATTAAAAGATAGTAAATATTTTTTTATGCCCACGACTCCGTCCGCGTCGAGATGTTCGAAAGTTTAAAAAAATAATGAAGTTCATTCCAATTTTCATCGCTAAATATCAATATCATAATAATTATATTGCCAATAGTCTCCGAGTAAAATGGCTGTGTCATCCGGACGAACGGACAGACGAAAAAATCCAACAGATCACTCCAAAACTTTTTAGTGCTAATGTTTTAAATATACGTTAAATGACAAGTCCGACAAGCATGTGGAGGAAAAAAGCAGAAATACGGAAATAGATGTGTCCCAATTGTACAGTTTATAAGGCCATTCTTGCCGCGCAAAAAATTGCGGGTACGTACTTCACCTGTCGCCGACAAGTGTGAAGAACCTGCTAAATTCTGCAATTTAAGCACTTATACTGTGGTTTAAGGTACTTAATGGTTTGGACCATGCTTGCCACGCAAAAACTTGCCGGCACGTGTAGTGCGCAGGTGAAGAACCTGCTAAATGAGGTACATAAACAAGATTTTCTGTTTGTTTGGGCTACCAATTTTAGGAGGTTGAGCGACTCATCGTGTAAACTCAAATATGTTAAGTTAAAAATAAATTTAGCCGGACGCAATGCGATCGCGTTTAAATCGGTGCTAAAATCCCGTGCCTCGGTGCCTAAATTCAATCCGTAAAACGGTTGTACGGAAAACTTTGTTGATACTCTCCCAAATAACGAATCACATCCCAAACTCGAAGTTGTTTGTCAAGTCCCTCAACTCTGCAGATTCCAAAAGGCGAACTTGTGACAACATAGAGCTTTGAACCTGAACAAATATAAACATATGCACAAAGCCATAGTATTGAAAAACTAACTATAAAACTGTATTAATTAACCATAATGAATAACGATACGGAAGGAAAACCCAAAGATATCGGAACTTCTGGACTAGTATGATATTATAACGAAAACTTCCTTAATATATTGGTTCAAGATCAACGGAAAACATTTCATGTCGGATTATCATGCGCAGGATAAAAGCAAAGAGCCAATCGAAGATGATTTTAGGTAATAAACAAGAGATATATATAAGATTAGCACGTGTTGAGATATCTAAGAAACAAATGCATTATATAGGTATCTGCTACAAGTTATTAACAAATGCATAGAAATCGATACACTTACTTAAAACGTGAATACTTTGCTAGTAGACCATGTGGTGTTTAACTTACAAAAGTGGGATATCTTTTCACAAAATGTTTCTGAAACAACAGGAAAAGACTTCGCGGCCGCCTTCAAAAAACTGGGCGCAGAACGGACTAGATAGACTCTAGTTGAAATAGAGAAATACTGTATTAGCCCAGCAGTGGAATGCTTGGAGCTTAGAAAATAACTACCTACACAATACGGGCGAAGTTTAAAGGCGTTTATAAGAACCCAATAGTCATCAAACTCATAAGTCATAACAATGACAATGATTGATAAAATATGTAGGTCCGTTTAAAACGTTAAGTCACAAGTCAGGCACTCGAACTGCAGCTGTCATTTTACTCACAGAACAGTAAAAAGAGGTATTTTACCAAATCTATTAAAACAAAATGATTGGCAAAAAAAAAAGTCTGATTTAAAAGTTCAAGTATCAATCAAAAAGATGATTCACACGAACTGGTCGTGTCTCTGCCAACAGACAAGGAAATAGAAGATATGATAGTGCAAGAAAATAGTAATTAATTTAATGCTAGAGGAAAAGTGCAATGAAATGAATCAGCAATGAGTCTACAAGGAATTGAGGGTGTTTAATGCATCAACATGTGGTACATTACAGTCCATTTCCTCTCGAAGAGGGGAGGCCTGTGTCCCAGCAAGAGCAACAGTTTAGTCTGATTATACTTATGCTATTGCTAATGCATCAATGCGTAAATAAGCGAGAAAGATTGATCTCACAACATTAAAAAAAACCCCTTCTTCAAATTTCCATCTAATTTCTGACATTAATTCAAGACCTAGCTTATTATTCTCAACATCATCATAATTTATATCGTTCACGATATTATCAGTTTGGAAGTCGGTTCAAAACTGAGCAAAATATCTGTGACTGGCTTACGGGATGCGTGCATTTTCCTCATAACGAGGATAAGTTATGGTGACTTCTAACTTGTTTGAAGTATTAGGTTCATTTATGTAATTGATATTTTGGTTTGGAGCGCGCAGGCAAGCACTGTGAACGAAACCATTGCCATAATTATATAAGCACTCCAGTCCTTTCACAGTTAGTTGACCACAGATTTTGTATCACTGTCCATTGTTGGGTTACTGTCACTCTGCCACGGACAAGTCTGTCAGTCATTGTGATCTTCAATTACGTTGCAATAAGGTTGCTGCTGCCAGAGGAAAAATAACTGTGAACGGACAGTAGTCCAATGGCTTGGATTACCTACCAGGTTCGGACCGTATATGGATTGATGAAACAGCATTAGAATCTATTGGACCATTTGTTTGCCACCAACGTTGGCTCTGCATGCTGGGACCAATGTATCGCCAAACGTGAATGGTCTGAGTGCGGTCAGTGTGGTTGCATCGAGTTGCACTTGGAATGTGCAAAAATAATTCGAAGACGTGACAACTACCAACCCGCACTGTGCCCACTCCTTTCACAGAGAGGAGGCTAACACTGTACTGGCTGATAATTATTGTATGCATGATGTGACAATAAAATTCTTGTATTAATTTTTAAGTTTCTATAATATAATATACCAATTTGATTGATATTTAACAACAAGAAAAACTTTTTACAAAAAAAACAACCGACTTCCAAAAACAAACACTACAAATTGAAAAATAACTTTAATTTCGGAAGTCGGTGTCGTTGGTTCCACATTTTCGTTTTTTTGACACCGACTTCCGAAATTAAAGTTATTTTTCAATTTGTAGTGTTTGTTTTTGGAAGTCGGTTGTTTTTTTTGTAAAAAGTTTTTATTTTTCGCTTTTTAGTTGTACCTACCCCATACAAATTCATATAACACTACTTGCTAGTGACAGGAAGATAAACATCATCAATATAAACTAAGTGGAAAACAAACGTATTGTTGACGCTAATTCCAAAACTACCCAAGCAAAGTTCATAAAATTTATATGGGACCACCTCTGAAGCATACCTTATTCATTAATTAGACTAGATGCTGATAATCCTGGCTGCAGCATCAGGCCAAACTTATGTCAACTTTGCATTGAACTTAAAATTTAGTCCTGTTTAAAATGAGCCCAAACACGACTACGGTGCTGTAATTTCAAGGTTTGTACTTGTTCTGATGCTCCTGGCTTCAGCATCAGGTCTCTATGTACTTCGGTGTTCCTCATTAACATTACGTTTATCCACACATCGAGCCCTTTCCAATGAGCCTAAACACGATATATCTGCTGTTAGTTGTCGAGGAGTTAGGTACTCTGCAGACTATCCTGACTGCAGCATCAGGTCATGACTTGATGATCATGAGACCAAATGTGGCAAATGCCCAATCAAACATCAAAACAATTTACTAAAACAGTCCTTGCCTGTTCGAGTAACTTCTTACTGTTAAGGAGTTGTACCTTCCATCATCAGCCCAGCTACCTGAGATGATGACAACCATACGCAAATACACAAGATACTTCATAAAATATGCGAAAAACCATAAGTAAGCCTATAAAATTTGAGGGTTGCCCTCGATTTCTCTAAGATCCCATCATCAGATCCTAACTTGGTGACAATGGGACCACCTCAGAACTATCTACTTTAGAACAAAAAAAGAATTTTGAAAATCCGTCGACAATTGGCGGAGTATTCGATGAACAAACATACAAAAAAAAAAAAAAAAAAAAAAAAAAAACATACAAACAGCCGAACATAGTACCTCCTCCTTTTTGTGAAGTCGGTAAAAAGGAACCTCGCTTGTAATCACAGCATTACAATGAGCAGACTATAGATTGCAATTATATCTTTCCCTATTCTAATCCTATTAATCGAGACTAATTAAAAAACTGATCTCATCGTAGGTACCTACTACTTGTGTCATTTTCAATTTTGAATGACCAGTAAGGCTAGGTACCTACCAACCTGAATATTACCTCAGTCATTGATTTGAATCGCTTTTACTCCTTCAGAAAGTAAGAACTTGGTCTGAACCTGCCTAACTATCAATATATTCAACATCCAAAAATCGATGAGACAAGGTCTAAATAGTTAATAACGCTAGTCTAAATAGTTAATAAAAATCCATTTAAATAAAACAGTGAATCAGCACTTTTTGAGATCAAAAGTTACAAAATACAGTCCCGAAACAAAATTCATGAATGCCATTCGGAACAAGAGAGAGCGCAACTGTGTCTGCGCACACGCTTATGTATGCACTATAATATCTCCCGCGCCGAAGAGTAGTCACCGTTGAGATTGGCCGCCGTGACCGAAATACGGTCTGGAAGACTGTATTATAAATGAAAAATCTTACTGAACCGAGAAGACTCTCGAAAACCAGAAATAACCCAGTTCCTTTATTTATTGGTCTGCTATCCAGCTCAGGTCTTGGAGAATCAATGTGAATGTCAAAAGAACAATAAATTATAGATTATGATTATTACAGTGTTGTTTATTTAATTATCATCTACAGACGCCGCCGGTTTCTCGAGTGCCAGTGATTCATCAATGTAATTTATATCAATGATAAAATATAATAAGACCAATACAAGACACACAAGACATAACTATCTGATCCACTGAGATCTTGCATGGAATGCCTACAGCACCCTAATTGCGTAACACACTATCAATCTCAATCTGAATCATTTTGAAGGATATTGCTAATCTATTGCTTAATATGTTCGAAAAACCCGGCCGAGTGCGAGTTGGACTCGCCCACGAAGGGTTCCGTACCACCGGACAAAAACGTAACGTAACGTATTTGACAAAAATTAAGATCGAGAAAAATCGGCAAAAAAATCACGATTGTTGTATGGGAGCCCCCCTTAAATATTTATTTTATTGTTTTTAGTATTTGTTGTTATAGCGGCAACGGTATACATCATCTGTGAAAATTTCAACTGTCTAGCTATCACGGTTAATGAGATACAGCCTGGTGACAGACGAGTCTTAGTAATAGGGTCCCGTTTTTACCCTTTTGGGTATGGAACCCTAAAAATGATCCTGCTCAACAATGTAAATAACGCAATGAATGTTGTTGAACTGTCGAAATGAAACCCATTGCTACTAATCACGGATATATGCTACTGATAGTGTCTTACGCAATTACCCCGCTGGACTACAATATTTTGAAAAAGAAGATATCTTTAAACAACCCATTCAATGCACATGGGCCTAAATGAAGAACTAAGCAAAGCAGTATGTAACACTCGATTGATCTAAATTGGTCTTGAATAGCATGTCTAAATTAGGGCAATAGATTAGACAACTGTGTAGCAAAACTAGCAACTTAAAGAGATTTATAATGAAAGATGGACAAGACATAGGGATACGATGGAAGATGGATAAAAGGACGAGCAGTTGCAAAATAAATTAACGTTATGAGGTCAACACATCATAATCAGCCTATAACGTGCCCACTGCTGGGACACAGGCCTCCTCTCGGTGAGAGGGAATGGGCCGTATTCCACCACGCGCGCCCAGTGCGGGTAGATGTCACATGTCTTCGAGTTTTTGGTTCTAGGACATGCCGGTTTCCTCACAATGTTTTCCCTAACTGTTTTGAGAGCATCCTTCACTGTTTTGAGAGCAATGGTGATAAAATAATTTACACAAAGTAAAGTGCCTGCTTGGGTTCGAGCCTACGACCTACAACCCGTAATTCGCAGCATTTACCACTGTGCCACCACTGCTCAACACATATGTATAAGGCCAATTAATGAGCTAAGAGGAAATGCCCAAATAGGTGAAATCAATGCAGTTTTAATTCATTGCACGAATAATCTGTCAATGATGTTAAATGATTCAATTAAACATTGATTGAAGACGACACTGTATGGCTATTTTATGGCCGATTCAATTACTCTTACGTCTCAGACATGGCAATCTGTCGCAATGTATGCGCTGTTGACCTTTACACTGCGCTTATCGTTATAGACAATGTAGACATAACTCCTGATGATAATTATGGTTCCATTTGTAAACAATAAACGACGTAATAGTTTTTAACGATTCTATCACTACACCTCCTGGTTAAAGGACTTAGAACGACAGTGACTCATAAAATCAACAATCCTACGTTTTCGATCTTCTGATCGGCAGTTGTCTTTAGTGCTGAGACTACTTACTTCATGCTAGTTGATAAAATTGCCTTCTTGCTTTCGGACACCATAAAGGCGGTGAGTCAACAATCTTTCATAGGATTGTCAGCCTCGCAGAATGCTAAGCATCTCATCGGCATCACATATTACAGTCAGTTTCCTACAAACGAATACGTGTTTTGCGAATTTAATCTTTATTGGCTACAACAATTTTTGCACTGACAGGGGTCAGGAACGTATTCTCTCGATGGTCGGACTGTATATATCAGCAGATAAAATATAAATTCTACCTTATTTATCAATTAATTGATATTCTACCATATCAATGAAATGAAATGTAAACAGTGAATGAGAACTATTTATGTATTTGTGTACCTAGTTTTAATAGTTTTTTTTTATCATTGTTCCTCTCAACCAAAGCACCTGCCATCTAATCTCTTCACCACCCTTGGTTGACTGGTAGAGAATGCCTAAGGCATTAAGTCCGCCTTTGTACCTTTTTGTGCGAAAAGTTTAAATAAATAAATAAATGAGAAATCACTGAATAAAGAATTTTTGCTAAAGATAACCAACGGGTAAAAAGTACAGGGGAGGAATAAAGACGCCTATACGATCGTCTACGGAATGACATCAAAAATAGAAAGCTTCAGACGAACCCGTCTGGATGTACGTCATACATCTCCCGATGACGTCAAAGCCGCTTGTTAAAGGTCCCGGCCCTTATTGATCCGAGATTATGGAGTTCGGAATGTCTGTAATTAAAATAAACTAGGTACAGTAAAGTCTGTTAATAGAGTCTGATATGGATGCTAATAAAATAAATTACAAAAGATTTTGAAAAAAAAAATACTACAATATTATGAATATGAAATTGTCAGAAAACTTTGGCTGGTGGATTATTGAAATTGTGTTTTTAATATTGCGTTGTTATTTATTTCCAAGATTATATTTTGTTGCCCGGTAGCAAACATAATTGGTACAAAATGGGATGATAGAGACATCTAAAGACGTATTGAACATTTTGGACAATAGCAAATAAGTGACGAAAGCGTAAAAAAGACTAAGCAATAATAAATTAAATCCAATTTATTAGTTAAACATTAAAGCTATCTGTCGGTATACGAATTTATGACAAGGTACTTAAACACTTGTTTACTCCGCGCGTACGGCTTAACGACTGATTAAATCGTTTTATCGTTTTTCTGTTAACAACGAACTTCCTCAATGGCCATGGCTTTGAGATTATACAAGCAGCGATAGTAGATTGTAATACATAATACTTAAGAGCAAGCCTTACGCAAAATTACCAATCAAATCTTATATGATTTTTCATGAAATTGGCAAGACCGGTATAAAATAAAAATAATATGAGTAGGTAACTACATGATATTGCAAGTATTTTGTTAAACACAATAGGAAAACGCTCCCATAACGCGAACTTGGAGGAGGGGCTCGTGGCTAAATGAGTCCACGCATATGAGAAACTTTCAACGTAGCACCTATCCATCATCTAATCAAAAAAGACATGCACATCTAAACTGCGAGTGAAAAAGAGTGTGTTGTAACGGAATGAAAAAATTCCGTATTCTTCTAAATGTTATAAAAAATACTTACCAAAAAACAAAGCCGAAGCCAAGACGAAAAACACTGTTAGCTTAGTATGGTTAAGAAAATATTGAATAAGGATCTCTAAGATGCTCCCAATCGGCAGGACAGATCGCCTGTTGTCATTCAGAGACACAGTTCCTTGAAATTCTGACAAACAAGTAGAAAGTCTCTTGTATGAAGGGACAAACGAAAATAGTATAGTCCTCCTTATCGATTTCGAAAACGGCGACCCTTTGAAAATTATTATTTCATAGCGTGTGCCCTAATATGACTCGCCAGACCGAATTTTGTTTTAAATACTCGATCACAACTAATGCAATAGAGTTGGCCGGCAGAGTTAAAGGTATAGGTACAGGAGGGCTTAGATATCTCTTTACGTATTGGCGTTTTTCGGTCGGTGTATCGACGCGCTTTTTTTCGAATGTAGCAGGAAGGGCAGAAAATCAAAATGTCATGAGATCAGGGAACAATGAATACAAAATCCAAAATAAACGTCTCATTCTGCCGAGTGCAGACTTATTTATATACGTTTCTTCAAAATTCAAAACCGGTTACAGAACAAGTCTGCTTGAAATTAAAAGAAGTTCACGGATAAAGTTCAGTTATTAAAGAGGAAATTGTAAAGGTCTCATAACCCACGTTCATGTTGCTCGGCTGTAGCAACGAGGATCTCTGTCTGTATGTTACCTTTTCGCGTCTCAACGGCTGAAGGGATTTGGATGAAATTTGGCACACAGATAGACTATGACCTCGGTTAGGAGTTTAGTACATAGGATTTTTATCCCTGTAGAACGTTGTTGTGGGATAATTTCCAACCTCCACGCGGGCGAAGCTGCAGAATGGGGATCCGAAAGCGATGAGCCTTATTTTCGAAGACTGACAAGCTGTGAATGTTGGTGTAAAGGAAGATGGGCTAGCATTTTGGCACCTTCACAACCGGTGTAAATGATAAATGATTTATTTCTGTAAGTAGGTTTGTACAAACACTTTTACACGTCAATCATATTTTTTTAAAGCTAGATGAGGTCGGCGTTTCCTATCTGACTACTCTGAGAAGAAAGGCCGAAACAAACTCAGAGGTCACAGTCTCTTTTAAAGTCCAGACAAAATCTTGGTCAGATCATGTGAAGACCATGTAGATTGGTGTCTGAAATGGTCTTTTGAGGAAAGAACCACACAAATTGAGCGGACCTGTCCAGTCAGTGCACGCATTTGTCAAAAATCGTGCAGCTCAACTCAGAACTTGAGGAGCTCAACGATTCGACGAACAATACCAAAGAAAGGACATTTGGTTAGGCCGCGCAAGTACCCAAAGAATACCAATATGCTCCATGTGGGATGCTCGCAAGAACTTATTCGTGGAATCTGGTAGATATTGGACGCCAGCCACAATATGTTGTGAGCACGAGTTTGCGTGGGGAAGGAAAGCTACCGAGTATTTAATCTTCAAAATTATGTGTATTCCAGGCTACTTTCTGTCTGCCTAAATAGGTTTTTTAACCTAATTATTTGAACTTGGCTGATTATGATTGCTAACTCATTGAGTGAGATTAAATCAACTTATACAAGAAAATGCACTAAATTAGGTACTTAATTCTGATTACGTGACAATCAAAACCATGTTGATGCAAAAAATAGGGGTTATGTCATTTTGTACCGGGGGTCATCTTTTATCAGCTTCTGAACTAATTTATCACTAAACCGGTCGACAGATTTGCTCAATGTTGAGACCTATACGATAATAATATTATTTAAGCAAACAAAAGCATTTCAAACGAAACGTAAAAAACCCTTCCTAATCTGTAATGCTGCTTTGTACTAAGCAAGCCCCAAGTAGCGGCTAACTTGAAGGGTAGAAGATATAAATAAGGTATTATCAAGGTGGCTAGGGCTTCCCAAAATAACTATTGTCTTTACACAAGCACAATTCCGTCTCCATCCCTTTTGACGAAGTGAAATCTAACGAGATTGAATTCCAAACGTTAGGTATCATTATGACTAACTAAGGTAGGCAACAAATATTGCAATGCGATAGCCTGAACACAGATACCGGATTATGAAATGAAGAAAATATGCTAATGTATTTTTAATTTTTAAAAAGGAAATTCAAAGGCTACGACTTGTCTATGACCGGGCTACGGATAAGGGAAGCAGGAAATTGTGAATCACCTAGAATTGAGAGCTCAAAATATTTCGTAACCAAAAATAGTACCAACAGTTTTGATAAGAGCAAAAATGCTAACAAACAACATGACGATAATTGATATTCCAGGATATCCTTATTGGATGAAGAAAAACATCGGTGAAGGAAAACATCGTGAGGAAACCTGGACTTATAAAATCGCCAACCCGTCTTGCGTGGCGTAGCCTGGTGATCAGTGCTCGTGCTTTTTCTGTATGAGATGTGGCTTTTGCCCTGCGAGGCTTGTATTATTGTCGCACTAATATCCTTATTGGATAGTAGCTTGAGCTTCTAAGGTAAATGTAAAGAGAAAAGAAGTTGAAAACGTGTGGAGGCATTGATCAACAGACAGAAAACGTGTTTCGGGGGAGTTTGGTGCGTCTTTCCAACATAAATACTAGGGGTGGAGAAGGGTGGCCGTTTTGGAGGCTGTATATTTATAGCTTTAAACCTTCAAAGGGTCCTTATTCTCAGACCAATTTTGTGTTTTGACCAGAGGGATGACTCAAACAACGAAATTACAATAGCACATAGACATAATAGCCCGTTCCCTTAAGTATTGACAATAAAAGATAGCAGTACATGAACAAGTGATTGCGCTAGAAAATAGCCCTTATTACAATGCACAGTGGATGCCTTACTGTCACTCGTACTGCATACAAATGACCCCTTATTAGTTTTATTCACAATTCTGAATTTATAAGCGAGCACATTGTATGCGTGTATGATGAGTTATAATTTAAGCCTACCCGGTATACTTTGTTGAATGCAACGAGGATTTATGGCAAGATAAACTTGCCAACGACATTAATTTATATGGAGTTGGTAGCACATTGACAAGAAATAATAGTAAGTGGTATTTTGATGTCGTAGGTTCACGTAAACAGCTTACCAGACTGTTGCAGCGCAGTTTGGTTTTGGTAAGCTATTTGCGCTGCCTCACAGCACCCGGCGTGCCACTGGTTCGTTGGTACAGTAATTTTGACCTGAGTCAACCGCAGAGATGACTCACTATTATCTGTTATACTACATGTGTCGATCGCATGAGCCACTCCACAGACACTCAATGAAGTCAAGAAGATGATTGTTTGTTGTGAAAGGAAACTATGTCCAGCTCGGCAGCTCCAGAAATGGAAGTCCAAATTATGGACATGAATCGCGTCAAGACGAATACTATTCCCCTGGCATCGACCCGAGATTAATGACAAAGACTTATTAGGATGAGGAAAATATATGAATTACTCACATTAGTAACATAAAGGTGATAGAGTAAATAACCATTACTTACAGGTAAAATAAACAAAGCCAAAAGTTACAAATATGAACTGCAAACAAAATTCGATCGACTATTTATTTAATGCAAGGCACAAGCAGGGTGCACGTTTCACTAAAGACTAGGCGACACCTAAATGTAATGCTTAAATCAACATACAACATGCAATAATATTTAGGCATTACATTTAGTTGTGTGACTGTACAGTGAAAACAGGCATTGGGTGTAATACGTGTATGTGTAGTACCTACCTATTTTTAGGGTTAGAAACTTAGGGTGACTCCCTTTGCATAATTTAAAATGTTCTTGAAATTATTTTTAAAGTTGCTGTGGTAATGTTCTGTTTGCATGTTCAGACTATTAAAAATAAATGAGTTTTACTGCTAGGGTTAGTAACCCTATTTTTAGCACACAGAAAGGGTGTTATATATATATGAAATAAGAAAATATTATTTGTACGCGTATTTTTCTGACATAAAAAATGAGCAAGGAAGGAATATATGAATGACTAGCAGCGCCCCGCGGTTTCACCCGCATAAGTGTCGATCCCGTGGGAATATCGGGCTAAAAAGTATCCTATTGTTATTCTAATGTATAAGCTATATTAAATTACTGAAAAGTTTCATCAAAATCCGTTCAGTAGTTTTTGTGTGAAACAGTAACAAATTTCCATCCATCTTCACAAACTTTCGTTTTATGTGAAAAATCCAACGAAAAAAATAATGAACAAGTTGCCTGTGTTCACTATTCTAACTTTGAGTATTAAGAATTAACAATTTACATCAAAACAAAAATTATAACTAATAGCAAGTCATTTATTACAATAAGCTTAATGTCACCAGTAATAACTAAGTATATGTAGTTGATTTACTGATGCTTTACAATCGAAAGAATAAATATGATGTCAACTTAACACTTCTAAAAAGAAATTTGAAAAAAAGAATCGATCTTTCAATTAAACTTCAGATTATGTTAATTACTTATTAGGTTTTTTTTTAAATTAAATATTGTTTAAAATAATGCATTTAAAACAAACATAAACAATATTAAAATAATTTACCGAGTGCCATTTATACAGACCTCCGGCCTTAGGTAGGTATTCAAAAAAGATTTATTTATTTATTTTGAAACTATCATCACAGGCTTACCTAATACAATAGCGTAGTTACAACAGCTTACATATAATAAGTTAAGTTAGAGTTAATTCTTATTAAGGTGATATATTGAAAAAAATATGATTTTTCTATTTCGTGTAACTTGTTAAGTATGTGGAATAGGGATTTAACACTTTGGCATATGCTTTTTAACTCTTTGGTCTAGTATCATGTAAAAGGAATACACGAGTCAATGAATCTTTCTCTATACACATAAAAAAATAAGTTTTTTCTTCTTTTTTAAGCAACCTAGCAATAATATTTTCAAATTCTCTATCACAGTAGTGTCAAATGTGACAATAGAGCACCAGTCTTTAATCAAGTGACAGATAAAGTTAAATAAAAACATACCTAAAAACTGAATTAAGTTTTTTATCACTTCCTCAAAATCGTCCAAAACCATGTTTGCTAATATGGTTGTCTGTGACTTTCATTAACACTTTATGACTGTATACTTCAAGCTACCACTGCATGTTCGCGGGATTTCGGCCGGACACTGACTACCACAGTATCTCCCACTAAATAGGTCAGATGACCGATCCTAAGAGATAACAAGTCACCCACACATTAGCGGGGAAAACCGAAAATACAGTAAACATTGATTGTTGTGTGAGTTTTTTATACCATATTGATTGGTCTACGCTTTCTACTTCTCCCCATTTTGTGCGTGTGTTTATGTGGTGATCATATTATGCACAAGAGATACTGCCAGTTTGAAAGTTTATCTTATTCTTATTGTTCTTTAGTAATAATTATGTGTCTTTTTTATTTTGAATTATTATGAATTTCACAACAGGAACATGCAAAAAATTTGTTGTTAATAGGATGGTTAGTTTAAACTCATCACTGAGCAATGAGAAAACAATTATTTATTGTTCTTGATCGAATTGAAGTCCCTGGTAGATCAAAGGTACACATTTTATTATCATGTGACCTGTGATGCTAAAATTTTCATGCAAGTTTAGCCATATCCTTAAATTCAGAGATCTTAATGGGTTTAGAATGCTACATGGAAAATAGTACTTATTTATATTAAGATATAAAAATAATGTGGTTACATTGTTTTATTCACTTGTTAATTAGGTACGGCATCAATATGAAATACATAAGAAAAACAAATATCATCCTTAACTATGTTAATTACACCTATTGATAACTAAAATGAATAATTTAAAAAAATACTGTTAATTAGAAAGAAACTATCAAGTTGATATAACATAGCAACATACATTATATTTTGGTATGTGATATCAATTAATTAGTTATCTGCTTTGGCTTCTTTAGGGTTTTCACCAACTAAGCCTGATTGTACAAATAAATATAAAAAAACCAATGTCATTTATTTTCGATTAGACTGACAATCAGCACTTACTTTTTGAACATCATAATAACACAGTCTCCGAAATCGCCCACCCTTCATTACTTCACAGTGTTTTTGCTGAGAAGAAGTGGCGCAACAAACTTCCCTATTATGCTTGTATCTAATCATAATCACTCTGGCTTACTTATTTTGAAGTAGATTCTACACATTAATTTACAATTATAAAATTGTAAATTAATGTGTAGAATCTACTTTGACGGTTTATCAACAAGGCTTTTAAATATTTCATAGATTCTTGGAACTTGTAATAAATTATGGACTTAGTTACTTAGCATTTTAAAATAAATATTACAAGATGTAATAAATAATAATAATAAATAAATATTATATAGCTATGCTTATAACAGGAATTGTATGAAACAATGAAGTCGGTTAAAAAACATGAACATTTGCATGCCACACAATTTCAGCTCATTGTATTCTATTACTGTTTTCTCAATTAAATAGTAAAAGTTAATGAATATCATTGGAAAGTACCAACAACCTGTCATCCATAAAAAAATTAAAGAGATATGACACAAAAATGTACACAAAAAAAAATAAAGGGTAACTTTTAATTTCTTTTGAGTGTGAAGTTAGTATAGGTCATTAAAAGGGAAAGCGGAATCCATTACCAATGAAGATGATGGACAGGCTTCATATCACTACATACATTCCAACAAATATGAAACATATTTGAACATTTATGTGTGAAATACAATGTGGGTAGGCATGTCATTTCTGATAAATGAGGTCATGCGACTAGTGTGAAAACGTACTGCTCTCACATTTTTAGGCATCATGTTCTACCTTTTTGAATGAATTACATTTAAATTAATTTTGCTGACCAGAGTATTGATTATTTGGCTGATTAGGTAAGGAATTACAAAGATTTTTTTTAGGATAATGTAACAATACTAAGTTTCTATATTCAGAATATATAATAAGTTAGTGTAAAAATGATTGAATGTAGAGTCATCTTTGAACTATCAAAAAGTGGTTTTTGCTGCATTATTATTCCTGTTAAGTTTAACTACAGTTAATTATTATGCTTTTACTATACTGTTCAGGAAGGCCTCAAAAGTGATTTGAGTTAATTACATGATATTGTCCTTACCCTAAAATTGCTCTGTGATCTTCATTTATTTTAGTTTCAAGTTTTATCTTGGCACCAAGTAACAAAGCTACCAGAACAACTGAATGTATCACTCACATTAAATATATACGACAATAATGAGTCCTGTATCAATGAATTTATTTAATAAAAAGCTTTTTTCAAGCCAACAGCCATGCAAATTGAATATAGAAGTTGAAAGGAGGGTAGATTTAGATTTTAGAATGAACTGAAATTAAATTTTTAAGATTTTGACAATAGATTAAATACATCATCTGTCAAAACTCAAGGCCTGTCAAACTTTGAAATCGCACAGCATGCTGATAAAATATTATGTAATTTATCTTTTGTTTACAGAAAAAAACACATTCACAAATGAAATTACTTCTGATTAAGTGGGTAGGTATCACGTAGGTATTTAGTGTCTAGATTCTGCTTCTGAGATTATGACCACAGATAATAGAAATGTAAATAAATATGTGCACAGTGAATGAAATAGGTATCTTGGTACGAGTCAACGAAACTAGAAGCTAAAAATAGACCAAGGAACAAAAAAAGTATTGACAAAAGATTTAAAAGCAGTGCGAAAAGGCAAAGAAGAGATTAGAATGTGTATAATTAATTAATTGAAACTACAACATGGAAATAACTAAACGTACATCGAAAGCAGATTTTATGTATTATTTCGACAGTGTGCGGCCAGCTTTTAGGATATAAATAGAACATTACACTCAACCACCCAGCTAACTAGAACATTGAGAAGCTACACAAGTACTGGCTGAAAATGCACCAAAATTGACCAGACTAGGCTGAATGATCCGTTTCCTTTCCTTTTAAAACTTTTAAGTGCAAACAACTAAGTGCAATGACGGATGCGGATCGCCAGAAACAAAAACGTATGGCATATTACATGCATGTCGTACAGTTTACCTCCGCCGATGTCCATGGCACGGTATGAATAGGCCGCGGGCCGCGGACACCTCACAGCGGTCCTTCCGCACGCGACAATATCAAAACGCACATTTATATTAACTTCGTCATAACTCGTTTCGTTTTAAAACATAACACTTCCCACTTTCAGAGCGTACTTTCATGAACTTTGAACACACTAAACCTCACTTTTTAACTCAATACCGATCAACTGATTTGCAAACACACACGATGTACTTCACAAATTGTAAACTATAGACGTACCTCCAGCATGAATGATCCTATAATAATAACTGTGAACTGTTTCTTCGCTCTCGCTCGGCCAAGGAACTAGTTATCAAGGTCTCTCGTCTCGACGCTGAGTACTTCCAAGAATTGTCACAGATTATGTCGCGAACTCTAACACTTTATTGTTAACGCGCGGCACTAATTTTGATAACTACGGCTAATTAATTAAGTTAAAAATATTCAGGTAACGAACGTATCGTATAGTGAAGTAGCACTACTCCGGTTAGTGAACGTCAAAAACTAATGATAAATCTTAGGTGTGTGCGTGAGGACCCGACATCACACTAGTAACGACTGCCGACGATTGGCCACGAACTGTCACATGGCGGCCGTGTGACGTACGCGGACATGGCGCATGCGTATGGCGAATTATAAACTTTTTTCGCGAGTGCGAGCGAGAAAGAGATAGCGGTCGCACTATTCACTCGCCACTGACAAGTGACAGACTATTGGTGGTTTATGAATTCCCGCCAAAATTAAAACAATATTATTTCAATACAAATATTGCTAATATTAATTACTGTTGCAATTAAGGAAAAGAGTCATCAATTTATCAAGCGATCAGTTTTTTAAGGCTACATCAGTCATACATAGAAGATGGAACAAAACAGAACCAACAGAGAGATACACAATTTACCGTCTATGTATTTGGCCGGTTTATGTTTGCGGTTCGCTTGTTATTGCCTTGCGGGATAGGCAGAGATAGCTGAGAACTACTTAGTCTGTGGGTAGCTGTCTTCGTCGACGTTATTGGTTGATCTCAATGACGTAGTTTATATATCATTGGTTGATCTGGCTTGCACGATCAGTGCAATGTGGTGATAACTGATAAGTAAAGTGTGTAACTTGTGTAAGTAATACAATCACACTAATGCGACACAATTAATAATCTGGCATGTAACTTGTAACGTAAATACCATAGATATATGAGTTTTTTACATTTCTATGGTAAATACCTAATTGAGGTGAGGGGCAAGTCTGATTTCAGTTCAATCTGTCAAAAATACCTTTATTTTCCATACATTTTTGACATTTGTTTATCGTCGGGATGACACTGTGACTAGATTTTGAACGTTTTAAATTACGAAAATTGGCGTTCAGACCTGCACGATCAGTGGATCAGTGCAATGTGGTGCCTTTCACAATGCAACTAATGCGACCATGTGAGACAAATAAACAGGCATGTAACTTAAATGTCTAATTGAGTAGTTTTACGAAACATACCTCTGCCTGCCACTGCCATCCCTTTGATGGAATCATTATTTTAGGTACATTACAATACAAAAATTTAAATATTTAATACGGTACCACAGTGATGTGCACGCGGTGCAACAGCCAACAGAAGCTCCACCAAGGTACACACGTGGGTTTGGGCAAATTATATATAGCCTGCAGTCCCTGTGAAAATACTTATGAAGCCAAAAACTGAAGAAAGATGAGTCAGTCATTATTAAAATGTAATGCTACGAACCCAATTATCTTCAGAGCACGTGTATGAGTCACCAAACACCAAAGGTCTGAATAATACCGTGGAGGCGGGGGTGGGAGGGGGTTAATGCGTCTCAATTTCAGGATGTTTCAGTAAGCTCGACCAGTGACTCACCTCCCACAGGGTGCGTTACGCACATTGATAAATGGTTACGCATGCCATGCCAGAATAAACGACATTTTGGGGGTGGGTAGGTGTGTGCCCCTACCAGTCGTAAATGTTGAATGAAATTGTTTCATTCAAGGAATTTCGTGATGGTGACTTACAAACGTCGGAAACCTTGGAATTGCTTATGGATTGTTTTGTAAACACGCACCCATTGATAACTGAAACTTCTTATTTTTACATATTGATAAAAGGATCAAATCCATCTGGAAACAGCATGACTGCGGAAAGCACGTGTCTTTACACTAAAAATAACAATGGACGTGATCAAATTATCTAGATGACGATTCGACTCACTGTAGGTGTGTCTTTTACATCCAAAATAATTCGTATTTAACCTATCAAGCGTCGATGAGTCACATATCATTTCACTAGCTTCTGCCCGCGACTTCGTTCGCGTGGAAGTCGTTAGACACCACAATTTACTAAAATAACAGACATATTTATATAAAAATTTCTTATATCCTACTACGTTTGTAATTTTGGTTTCAGCAGCCAAAATATGAAGAAAATCAGGACTGGTGACGTCCCGCGTCACCAGTCCTGATTTTCTTTCTTGCAAGCGACGTACAGTTTTACGTGTGAGAAGCAGCTCGTCCTAAGGTCGACACCCGCAGCCTTCAGTAGTAATTTCTCATTGCTTGCGAAGTTTTGATAAAACAATTCACATTGCATTGTGTTCATTACATACTATTATTATTATTGCATGCAGAAACAGACAAAAATGCATACGGTGATAAATTTTGCAAATCTACCCATTAAGAATAATTGAATAATATAATTATTAAAATAATTGAGTAATATCTAATAAGAGAAAATGTATATAATGAATATTCTAAGTAAGTATTGAAAACAATTACATAATACATTATTAGAAAATTCGTTCGTAGTTAGATGTTCGTAGATCAAAATGACAAAAACTTTAAATCACACAGCGTTAGTATACTTAATAAAAAATCAAAAGGCTTGCACTGGCTTTCAGGAAGGGAGAAAAAGCTAAAATGTTTCAACAAAAGCTTAGCGCCTACGCGATCGTAGCGCAGCTACGGCGTAGCTCTTACAGTGCGACGGGCGACGCGCGTCTGGTCAGCCCTCTCTGATAATATTGATAAGATAGGATGTGCTTTCTAATTTAGGTATGTCAGAGTTAAACCAAAGCCCCAAAAAACCAAATTTAAAAAATAACCCATTTGTCTTAAATAGTTAAGTTTAATATATTACAGAAGATATATCTCGCAGTTGACACAAGGATCTTCCCAGACAATTTATAAAGCACTCACTTTCAATCTATTTTCGTCCTGCCGCCTACGCCTACCCCAACCCTCAATAGGTACCTACAGGAGTAAAGTTATTCAAAAACATTCAGTAATGAGTCAGCGGCGGCGGCGCACTGACGCGCCGGGCTTCGTTGCGTGCGGCGCCGCGCACTGCCCGTGTCGCCGCCGCCGCCGCGCGCCGCTCAGCCTTCTAGCCAAACACTAAATTAGTCCGACCCTCCCTTGTGCCCTCTGTAACTTGTATTATTTAATATTTACGCAATTTTATTTGATGACGTGGCCGCATAAATGTCGCATGAAGGCGTAGCTTTTTTGTTGCACGTTGCATTAGTACCTACATACAATATGCGTGTGTAGCCATGTAAACTTTCTGTTACACGCAGCTGTAGCAAATCAAGAAATTATAATGGGATGTCTTTAATGACTGAATTGAACTGTTGGATACGCTTTACAAATATTAAACTTGAAACAAAAAACTAAATTATCAGCATAATAATAAAGAGCAATCAAATAGATTGTTACCACACATGCAACCAGATGGTCCAAGGTCTATAAACTTACAATCTGAAACGTTTACTAATTAGATTTAAAGATAGATATAGGATAAAATCTAGATCTCTTTTTAATTTTTAAACTTTGCCAGTTCTTATATTGGCGGTCAGAACTAACGTCTCCAAGGCTTTCTTCATTTTTTCAAAAATACTCTCAATAATTTTAATTCACAGTAATGAGCTCCCTGATATTCTATAAAAAGGAGTCATAAAACCGATAGCACCTGTAGTTCCAAGTTCCTTGCCCCATGCGTCACGCAGCCGGCGTCTCGTGGGCTGGCGCCGCGCCGCGCCATACCGCGCCGCACTGCGCGACGCCGAGCCGCGCCGATAGTGGCGGATTGGCGGATCGTCGCCACACGCTATGATAGCCAAGGAGTACAGTCAAGGGCTAAAATATGTACAGACCTAGCCGCTCAGTGAAATTCAACAACGAATAAGTATTCCTCCTGAACTCATCCATCATCGTCCGGCGTTGATATAGTCTCCTAAATATTAATTATGTCTTCTGGCCTCTAATTAATTCGTTGTCGACGCAGCTTATCTTTTTCTTCCATGAGTATAAGAGGAAGCCTGGCAGTGGCACCGGTAACTGAAGAGTTGTGTGTAAATTGGTTGTCATGGTATGGACATGCGATGCGGGGAAATGAGGAAAATGTCGTAAGGAATGTTTTGAGTATAAATGTGGGTGGCAAGTTGGCAACAAGAGTAGAGAGAGACCAAGGAACCGATGGGTGAACTGTGGGAAATATGGGCTAATAAGCTAAAAGGGTGTGACTACTGAGATAACGGTTTAAATAGAGATGTACCTATAAAAGAAAAAAATCTGCGTCTACCTAAAAATAACCCCGAAATACATTGGTAAGAAGGATGATAATGAAGGCAAAGGCTTGTAGGTACCTTGACATTCAACTGCGCATTTCTGATAAAGTAGGTACTTACTTATGAAGCTATGTGTATAACTTTTCAGCATATTGGCGCATTTTGTGAATTAAAAACGACACGAGTGAGGGTTACTCAGGAGCAACTCACTTTTGCTAATTGTAATACGTTTTGCCTTCTACTGTACACTAGGGCCATTAGGGGACATGTACTCCATAATTTTGCCTTTATAATAACCTTGTAAAAGCTTTGTTACTCGACAAGCTACAATTATGATGGTAATTGAGTGTAAAACGTATGCTGGTTTAATGTGGGAAGCTTCGGTCATAGATTAACTGCTGGTAATTGGAAAATTATAGTAGCAGACTAGCAATAAAAATTGTAATATGTCATACTGTGTATCTAATACGTTTGATATAGTGTATAAGTGACGCGACGGCGAATTTACGGTCTACTACAGTAATTGTCCAATTATGTATTCTGTGCTACAGTCATAGATATAAGAAAGAACTCACTTAAGTGTGCTCAAATCCCAAGATATACTTAGATTACGGTGTTAAATTAGTTATAATCGTGGAATAAGATCGATAGAATACTCTTTATTATGTACACCGTACACAGTCAGCCTAGAATGTTCCCACTGCTGGGACACAGCCTCCTCTCTGTGCGAGGGAGTGGGCCGCGTAACGGCGTAATCCACCACTCGGGCCCAGTGCGGGTTGGTAGATGTCACATTTCTTTGAATTTTTGATTCTATAATAGGACATGCCGGTTTCCTCACGATGTTTTCCTTCACCGTTTTGAAAGCAATCGCGATGAAATAAATTACATAAAGTAAAGCGCCTGTCTGGGTTCGAACCTACGGCCTACAACTCGTAAGTCGCAGCCGTTTCCACTGGGTCACCAATGCTCTGAAACTATAGGATTTGTACACCATATTAATGATTAATTATTTGTAGGTTTGGAAATAATAAAAAGCTAGGCGGTGTAGTCGCGTAGCAGCAGCGTAGCGAACAATCTACGACCTCGTAGAAGTAGCGTAGGCCTCGTAGCGCGTAGCAATGCAAGGCTTTTTAACTTCAACTGACCTTTTTTCAAACATCACCCCAGCCATAAACTCAAATAAAAAACCAAAAATCAAATTCAAAAACATTTTCAAATCTATGTCACCGAACTGTCATTACTATCAGAATCGCTTTTCAACCTAAAATTGCTATACAAAAAAGTGCCGACAAATACTAAGAAATACAATAAAAGGGAGTATAATCAACTGTGAAATGCCGGAACGACCAGTCCAACCGATCAAGGTGCCTCGCAGCGTGTCGCCGGTCGCCCGGGCCGGCGCCGGAGACATATCGGAACGAGAATTGTCCCGGGAGCGACATAATTTGCAGACCACACCGCCTGCGTGAGCCTCTCTCTGTTTATAAGATTATTTCTAGTGCAAGAAAAAAAATGGGGTGGCTCTTTATCAAGCGTGATGATTACGTCATCCAGTCACCATCAGTAGCTACGGGATGCTACGAGCTACGGCCACATACAAGGTAGCTACGCGATGCTACGAGCTACGGCCACATACAAGGTAGCTACGCGATGCTACGAGCTACGGCCACATACAAGGTAGCTACGCGATGCTACGAGCTACGGCCACATAAGCAGGCAATTTTTTCATACAGATGAGTGCCTACTTATAACTTACATAATGTGTAAAACTTTTACAACGATTGTGTTTAATTAAAAAAACGACCAAATACAGTTTTCGGATTTTCAGCACAAACTATCTTTATGATCGATAGTTCTTTGTAGATTTCATAGTTAGGTAATTACAACAGAGTTAAATTACAAATCGAAGTATTTCTGAACAATAGACAAAATAGAAACATTATCCACAAACAATACCCAAGGCCCTTGTCCTATATTATGAAGTTCAACCCATCACAGATTGTGAGTTACTAACCTACAGATGTCAGTAACAGTTAGATAAACGACCGCCAAACTGTCTGTGCTGCATATATTAGCTCATCTAAATAAACATGAGTCAACTCGACGCTAAACAGAACCCTCCTTAGCTTCCGCACTGTTGGGTAAAGCTTAATATTCATTAAATAAGTATTATTATACCTTTCCAGTTGTAAGAGGTGATATCAGTGTGTTATTTGATCCTAGAGGTAGGTTATCTGCTTGGAAATTTTTTGGGTGAATCTTTATTTTTATTGGCGGCTGTTTTGTGTATAGTATAGGTACCTAAAACATTCCTTTAAATATGTATCATAAAATAAAGGTTTAGGTACGGTTAGGGTAAGGTGTGTCAAATTGGCTGAGAGGCAGAGGCTGATTTCTTGCATTACAAATTAGCAGAAAAAGCCCTTGGAAACTTTTTGAGAATCCTAATCAACCCGGTAATTTCAGAAATATAAAAGTTCTAGCGAGCAAGTTATAATATTATGTTCGTTCAGACAGGTTGAAACCAGACAACCGTAACCCTGCGTAATTTGAAAAGCGCAAAATTCGTCGAGGAATTAAATCACAATATATAATATAATACTAGGCTTACCTACTATCATTTTAATCCACGATTCAATATAACTGAAGTTTTTACAAAATTGCGTAGATGTGTCCGCAGCCTTATAAATGAACGCGGCTTGTATGTAAGTTAAACGGCTGCCGCGTAGTCTGCTCTCGTTTTCGGTAAAACCCATTTACTATACAATTCTCGATTCTTAGAAATGAAACAGTATCAGTGTGTTTAGCAATGTTTGGCTCTCGATATCGTTAGGTTCTCGGTAGGTTACATGTAAAAAAAACATTTTATTTATTTATCACCATCGATCACTAATTAGTGATCGATGTTTATCACAAACACTGCTACCATTACAGGAAATTCCTAATGCGGTAGCGTGGTCCTTAATTAAACTATATTAAATAACTAACGGTGAAGGAAAACATCGTGAGGAAACCGGCATGTCCTAGAACCAAAAATTCGAAAACATGTGACATCTGCCAACCCGCACTGGGCCCGCGTGGTGGATTACGGCCCACTCCCTCTCATTGAGAGGAGGCCTGTGTCCCAGCAGTAGGAACATAATAGGCTGATTATGTAAATAAGTAACTTAAGTAACATAACACATATAACATTATCATATCTGAAAGGCTTGTTTCTTTTCTAATACAGTCAAGTCGCGAGCACATCTAATTTTGTACCGGGATACAAATTTATATTTTACGGCTAATAGCCGAAGTGCGGCTACACCTTGTTTTAGCCGGGTACAACTAGGTGCATCCTACGTCGACGGAGGGCAGGCATCGCAGGGCTTCTATTTCTGTGTAAAGGGTTTAAAATAACCTAACCAAACCTAACCTCGGGGTGCTCTACGCTCGCTCTTGCATCCTACGTCGCCTATCGGCCGACCGCTACCATGTAACCGATGTCACCCGAAGTACACACAAACCGCATGTGGCCGACTGTACTGTAATGTATAGTAACCTTATGTTGTTTATGGTCTGTCTTTTTGGCAGCCTGTCACTGCGTTGTGTCCATGATGGCTGTTCCCAATAAAACCGCATAACTAGCTACACGTTGTTTTACTCATACATTTCAGTGGCGACGAGGATAAAAATTAGTAGCGTGCTAAAAAAAAAATTTAAATCCAAAATGTCAATTGGGAAACTAACGGAGTTTAATGTAAGATCCGGAAATTGGACAATGTACGTGGAACGCATGGAAATGTTCTTCAAGGTCAACAATGTTAAGGAGGAATTTTGGTTACCCACATTGATTGCAGCGATGGGTGATGAAGCTTATGAACTTATAAGCAACTTAACAAGTCCGGACAAACCGGGGGCGAAAACATACGTGGAGGTGGTGAAGTCTATGACGGATCACCTTCAACCTAAGCCGTCGTTTATGGCAGAGAGGTATCGTTTCCGAAGAAGAAGACAGAATGCGGGTGAATCCATTTTACAATATATATCAGAACTAAAGAAAATGTCCAAGTTTTGTGAATTTACGTCCGTTTTAGAAGAGAATTTACGTGATCAGTTAGTTTGCGGGTTGCGAAGCGAGTCGATCAGGCAACGTTTGTTCACTGAAGAAAATCTGCAATATACAAATGCCGTAAAAATTTCATGCGCTATGGAAGCGGCGGAGAGGGATGCAGCGGCAGTGGAACAGTCAGTCGACTCGGGCGGTAGCGGTGACACCGCGGCCGGAGCGCTGCATGCGGTGGCAACGTCGGGGAGCCGAGGCCGCCGAGGGCGTGGTGGACCACGCGGACTACCGACGGTACGCGCTCGGAACGACGATGTCCTTCCGTCACATGATTCGAAAAGCAATTGTTCTGCTTGCGGAGCTTCGGATCACCAGAGGGAAGGATGTAGATATAGTCGGTTTGTCTGCGGTAGGTGTAGACAGAAGGGACATTTACGTCGGGTTTGTCCAGCGCGTCTTGGTGGAAGACAGCCGCAGGAGCGATGGGGCACAAGCAACATGGTGGCGCATGTGCAAGCAGTTGGCGGGGCAGCCAACCCGTCAAGCACTTGGGACCAGTCTGGAGAGGATGAGCCTCCTCTATCTGACGATGAAGACTGGGAAGTAGAAGAATTGCATCAACTTAGTTTGAATAGCTACAAACCGGTGAGCTTAACTGTTTTTGTGGATCAAACCCAATTGCCTATGGAGGTTGATACGGGGTCTTTGATATCATGTATTAGTTGGGAAACGTATGATCAACTGTTTAGCCATAGACCATTAGATAATTCTAATTTAGTACTTAGATTCTATGATGGTACTATCACAAAACCTATAGGAGTGATTAGGCCAATAGTTAAGTATGGAAATAAGTCCAAACAAATGGAATTGTTTGTAATAAAAGGTGGCACCACCTCATTATTGGGTCGACAATGGCTTGCAGAACTAGACATTAAAATACCTTTGTACCAAAATATGGTCACAATGAACACTGACAAAATAAGTAGCAATGTTTCCAGTAATGACCAGTTAACTTTATTACTTAACAGATATAAGGATTTGTTTACGGAGGGACTGGGCCGGTTCACGGGAGGCAAGGCTAAGTTACGACTACGTGAGGGAGCAACGCCGGTGTTCTGCCGCGCACGGCCTGTGCCGTACGCACTCCGCGAGCGCGTCGAGGCTGAGTTGAGCGGCATGCTGCGCGCCGGTGTCATCGAGCCTGTGGAGTGCGCAGACTGGGCTACTCCACTTGTACCGGTGCGTAAGGCTGATGGTGGGCTCCGTATCTGTGCTGATTACAAAATAACGTTAAATCCAGTACTATTGGTGGACAAATATCCCATACCTCGTATAAACGACTTGTTGGTTAAATTAAATGGTTCTAAGATATTTACCAAAATAGATTTAACACAAGCTTATAATCAAATTGAATTGGATGACCCTGATAATTGTACGGTTATTAATACTCACAAGGGCCTTTTTAAATATAAAAGATTAGTATTTGGTTTATCGTCAAGCCCTGGTATATTCCAACGAATTATGGCGAATCTTCTTAACGATATTCCAAACACAGAAGTATTTCTGGACGATATTATTGTTGGATCACCCAATATTAGTGAGCATTTAGTTATTTTAGAGAGAGTTTTAGAGCGTTTACATCATAACGGAATGAAATTAAATCAAAAGAAGTGCTTGTTCTTGACTAATGAGGTTAAATATTTAGGGTTTGTTATCTCTGCCGAAGGAATTAAGGTGGACCCTGAAAAGGTGGAAGGTATATTAAATATTCCTCGCCCAGTCAATATTAGCGACTTGAGGGCCTTTTTAGGAACAATTATGTTCTATGCAAAATTTGTTAAAAACTTGAGCAGTATACTGGCACCTTTGTATAGCTTATTGAAAAAGGGAGTTACTTGGACATGGGACAATGAGTGTGAGTCAGCTTTTAAAAGAGTTAAAAATATTTTGATTAGTGCCGACGTCCTTGCTCATTACGAACCAGAAAAACCTTTGTTTTTAACTTGTGATGCAAGCGCGAGAGGCATAGGAGGCGTACTAAGCCAGCTGTATGAGCAGAATGAAAGCGGCGCTGACGGAGCGCAGGAGCGACCTGTCGTGTATGTGTCGCGTGCGCTTAACGCGGCTGAGAAGCATTATTCACAAATCGAGCGGGAGGCTTTGGCTATTGTATTCTGTTTTGAAAAATTACACCAGTATTTATATGGGCGACGTTTTACACTACGCACGGACCACAAGCCATTAGTCACAATTTTTGGGCCAAAGCAGGGTATACCATCAATGGCTGCGAGCCGGTTGCAAAGGTGGGCTATTAAATTGTCAGCCTATACTTATGATATTGAGTACGTTACTTCAAAGCAGAATGTGGCTGATGGGTTGTCGCGGTTGCCAGCTCTTTCTGGCATTAAACAACCTATTAAATTTCCGGAACAATCTTATTTACATTTTGCTCAAAATGCCATGTTATTGGATTATAATGAGATTAAAAGACAGACGAGTCGAGACCAGTTGCTAGGCCGAGTTTTAACATATCTTCGCGACGAATGGCCGTCTGATAACGAAATTAAATCGCTCCAACCTTATTTTAACCGTAAAAAAGAGCTATACGAGGAGTTAGGTTGTGTGATGTGGGGCCATAGGGTGGTCGTACCGGGGGAGTGTAGGAATAAGGTTTTAATGGTTTTACATGAGGCTCATATGGGCATAGTTAAAACTAAAGCTTTTGCTAGGAGCTATGTTTGGTGGCCGGGTATGGACGAAGAAATTGAAAAGACGTGCCGTGGTTGTCGTGTCTGTGCTGCAGAAAGTGAGGCGCCGGTTGGTCATATGCCCTGCCCATGGAAGTGGCCAGATAGACCGTGGGCCCGTGTACATATTGATTTCTTAGGCCCTATCACGGGGCGGCTATTTTTAGTAATTGTGGATGCCAGGACCAAGTGGTTAGAAGTTAGTCAAGTGCCTAGTACAGCGGCTGGTCCCACGATCAGTGTGTTAAGTGAGGTGTTTGCACGGTTTGGGTTGCCGAGACAAATAGTCTCAGATAACGGGCCGCCGTTTACAAGTCATGAGTTTTCACAATTTCTCAATACAAACGGGATCGAACATATATATTCAGCGCCATATCACCCCGCTTCGAACGGGGCAGCAGAAAACGCAGTACATACAGTCAAAAGAGCAATTAAAAAGGCAATTAGAGAGAACTTAAACATACATTTATTTTTAAATAATTTTCTGCTATACTATAGGAACACAGAACACTGTACTACAGGTGAAACACCAGCGTCGCTCATGTTTGGCCGTAGGTTGCGTACAAAATTCGACGCCCTAAGACCAAGTAGGGACTGTAAAGTTAGGGATGCTCAGGAGCGTCAACAAAAATACGGTGCAAGTGGGTCGCGTCAAATGCGCCCGGGGGATGAGGTCTGGCTGCGTCAATATCGTGGACAGGATAAATGGGTACCTGGAAAGGTTACAGAAAAGATGGGAACCACTGATTATAAGGTAGTAGATGCTTTAGGTAGAGAATCCCACAGACACGTAGATCAGCTGAAACAACGGATACGGAGTTCATTAATCTGTCCTTCTTCCTCTAGCCCGGTTAGTGAAAGGTCCAACCCGGTTGAGGTGACTCAAGAACAGGAGGCGCCCAGTCTGGGTGGTCCGGTGGATGGCGCGGCCACAGCGACCGCACATCAGGATGACGAGGACCGAGAGCATTTTGAGGACTGCGTAGAACAGCCGGTTCAGAGCTCAACACAGCCTTCTTTGCCTTCTCCTGAGCCGCCCCAGGCTCGTCCTATTCGTCAATGTCGAATTAATAAGCCAGTTAGGTATAATTTGTAGTGAAGGTAAATTGTAAAGGGGTTCTAGATTAAGTGGGGAGGTGTAATGTATAGTAACCTTATGTTGTTTATGGTCTGTCTTTTTGGCAGCCTGTCACTGCGTTGTGTCCATGATGGCTGTTCCCAATAAAACCGCATAACTAGCTACACGTTGTTTTACTCATACTAGTGGAACCTGGCTAAAACTAGGTGTAGCCGCACTTCGGCTATTAGCCGTGACATATACACTACTTAGTGCGGAGGACAATGGGCTTGATGAACAAGCCTTAGTAGTTAGTCTACGTACGCACTGACAAGTGGCTAAAACCCACCCGTGTTGCTTCCTTAGCCCTTTATGTTCCGGGGCAGCGGTAACCCTTTCGAACGATCCCGCTACCCCGGCAGGCTTCGGCCCTGGCGGGCCCCTTCCTTTATGCTGACATCTCTTTGAGGCGCGCGTGGAACACATACGCGCCGTCCGGCACGGGCCTGGTCCTGATCGGACGGAGAGCTACCCATTACTCTCCGTCCGCAGGCCCGCGCCTACGGTGGCCGGGAGTCGTCACGCGGCTCCCGACGCCCGTAGCGTCTCCCGCGGCGGCTGAGGCGTGCGACTCTCTCCCTGAGCCGTCCCGCCACCTCCTTCGCTAGCACGACTGCTTCGCAGAAGGAGGTGACCGCCTCCCACTCCCTCTCGCCCCGGACCATGGCTTGAACCAGGGTCGGACGCGAGAGGTCGCCGCCGTTGCCGATCGCCTCTACGAGGACATGGCGGTGCTCCGCCCAAGCGGGGCAGACCTCCACCGTATGCTCCACCGTGTCCTCTGGGCGATCCTCGCAATGGTGACACCCGGGCGTCTCCTCCCGCCTGATGATGTGCAGGAACCTCCCGAAACACACGGATGTTTCGGGAGGTTCCTGCGTCAGGCGGTAGGTGAGAACGCCGTGACGCCTCTCTTAGCCACTCCTCAAAGAGGGGTCTTATCGCCACTATCGTGGCGTGCCCTAGTGGCTTGAGCTTAACGAGTCAAGTTGCGAGTAGCGAAGTGATACGAACGCTCTAGAATTTTCGCATCCGGCCATCGCACTGCGCGCTTGGCGCCGTCGCTAGTCGCCTAGGGTGCTTACATAAAAAAACAGGTTTCCGGTGCAGTCCCACATTAACTTATGCGCTCACACATAATGAAACAGGTAAAACATGTACTTAACCGCTTCCTTCCGAAGATCAACCTGCAGAGACGAGGCGGGACCGAAAACACGCTTCTTTATGTAAGCACCCCTATAAGGATGAAACGCACGCTCTAGAATTTTCGCAACCGGGCGAACTGCTGCGCGCTTGGCGCCTTCGCTAGTCGCCTAGCGTGTATCGAAAGATGTTAAGTCACTAGGCTCTAGGCGCTAAACAAGCCACTGCCAGCGCGTACATAGCCTTACTTTGAATTATTAAAACATACGCATTGAAGCCGCATTAACCCGTATTGCCTGTGGCATACCATAAAAATGAAGCAACAATTGACTGACACTGTCTAAACAACACGTACAATAATTGTTGCACGATAATGGCAGTTAGGTGCCGGTAGGGTCCTGAATCACTCTGATTAGCCTTAAGGATAGTAGTACGTTAAGGTACTCAGTGAATTTCCCTTAATTTCCTTCGAAGTTCTCATTCACATAAAAATTACTCATGAAGAGGAAAAAACACATGGAAGGATAGATCTTACAAATACATTAGCAGGAAGATATTTTCTGCGGCCAAGTGATCTACTTAGGTAGTTCTTGCTCTATTATTTTGTTAGTAAACCATTTCCTTGTAGGTAATGACACACGATGACGGTTCAGATAATTTTGTTTGCAATTTGCATCACAATATTGTGTGAATGAAAGTGGGAAATTACGCGACGTTATGTAAAATGTAAATAATAGATAGGTAGGTACGTTTTCCTTAAAATAGTTACTGTTAGTCATTTCGGAAAACTACTAAATAATATGACGCGTTGTGACGTGCGTAAAAGACCAAAGGTTTAAATTGTGTGACGTTTCCAGAAACTGTTTATTAGGTGGCCTATTAGGTAGGTACCTATGTGACGACAATGAACTGAGTTAATTGTAATTCTAAATTTCCGTAGTTCCTCTAAAAGAACAGAAAAAACCTTAATTTTATTATATGTGGTTACTACTGGTTATTGTTAGCCTGCATTATCCCACTGCTGGGCATAGGCCTCTCCCCATGACGTCCAGCGCTTTCAATCCGGGGCTGAAGTGGACCACAGGTTGTTTGTTTTCTCCAGCTCGTCCCGCTATCGTCTACGGGGTCTGCCGCGATACACCTTCTAGCTGTGTCAAGGCTCCACGTGGTGGTTATTTTGGCCCACAGCTCATTGGGCATGATACGGCAGCCGTGGCCAGCCCAGTCCCACTTCAGCTTAGCGGCTTTTTGAGCAATGTCAGTAGGTAATAGTGTTTTGTTGCGAATATGGTCTGTCAATTTGACGCCTAGATTATAGCGCTCCGAACGTGATTTTTCGCCATCAGAATATTTTGGAGTTATTTAAAAAATACTGATAAAAACCATCTCCACCCACAGTCGCGTCCAACCAGCTCATCCGAAGAAGCAGCTGTTCTCCGCTCCACCAGTGAACAAGTTCACGGCAAAGTGGTGCACCCCCAGTCCCAACCTGGCCAGGATCCGGTCCTGTCTGGATGCATACGCCAACCAAGAGACCCCAATCAGCAGACCTGTTGCTAAGACCAAGGCAGCTTCGATGGAGGACCTGACGCCTACTAAACGGATTAGGATTGACAGGTTTGTCTTATGATTTCTTTAGCTTTGTTACTCTATCAGTCGTATTGTTTTCCTGCTTTGTTTGGTTTGACCACATGAGTAACGAAACCGAAATTACCCTAGTGGTAAACTTCTCGACATTGCTCATGATTATGAACCCCGAATCTACCCGGTCTCCCCCGTGAACTATGTCTGAAACTTGGTGCTCTGATTTATGCCCGCAGATATTGAATGTGATAAGACTAGAAGAAATTATATTACTATTTCAACTAGGCACCGTGCTTAAATTAACTATCGCAATCTATAATCTAAAATGTCCTTAGGAAGAATGGTCTCCCAATGTTGGAGTCTCCAGGGCCCCACGGTTCTGCCGAGGAGCTAGCAGCCAGCAAGATCTGCAGGTTCATGGTCATAGCCGCCTGGAGGAGGCGCCGCGAGGACGTCCGCTGTCTCCGCAAGACTTTGGAGACTCAGGTAATTCACGCAATGCGATTAATTCGGATTAATAAGAGGTTTATTAGTATTTATTAAAATATCCCTAACAACTATAATTACTTACAGGTTTCTGTGTAACATATGTCGTTTCTCCTAACTTAGCGCGCGACTTGGGCTTTTGTTATTGAAACAATATCGAAATTCCTTCATTAGTTACTTAGGACCTCTTTCACACCACGTAGGCACTATTTACCAGCAGTTATGGTTGGTATGGTTGGAGAGCAGTGGTGGCCAAGTGGTAACGGCCGCGACTTAAGAGTTGTAGTTGTAGGTCGTAGGTTCGAATCCAGACAGGCGCTTTACTTTGTGTAAATTATTTCATCACCACTGCTCTCAAAACGGTGAAGGAACATCGTGAGGAAGGAAACCGGCATGTCCTAGAACTAAAAATTCGAAGACATGTGACTTTTGCAAACCCGCACTGGGCCCGCGTGGTGGATTACGGCCCACTCCCTCTCACTGAGAGGAGGCCTGTGTCCCAGCAGTGGGAACATTATAGGCTGATTATGTATGGTTGGTATGGATACTACAATCATTTTGCAAGAAATTCATAGATTTAATAATAATAATTAATTTATTTCCAGACAAAGTCCATCCAACCTGAAATCAGAAAAAAAAATCAGCTGTTCCCTACATTTATGTTCGTATGACTCGTCAAAATGTAGGGAACAGCTGATTTTTTTTCGCGATTTCAGGTTTGGTCCCATAGTAAAAGTTGTTCATAATGATGAGTACAATGACCTCTTAAGAGGTTGTTGATGTTTTTCCAATAACCCTGTATAAGGGGAAGTTTGAAATCGTTTGGCTTGATAAGGGCATGTGATGAGGAGGGAAGAAACGCATGTAACTAAAAGAGTGATGAATATAAATCTTGATTGATGGGTAAAGAGGAATTAGGAAGGCCAAAGAAAAGATAGATGAATTGGTTGAATTATGTGGTGAACGATATAGAAGAGAAGGGAGTGAATGAAGTGTTACGGTTGACAGGGGACAATGGAAAAAGATGTAACGTGTTGCGCCGACCTGGGACCCCAAGTAACGTCCAAGGACAGAAGTACCGTGTTTCACAGATTTAACTTAAACATAATTTATCCGGATGGGTTGAAAAAAGCCGTAATGCTGGATTAGTGTTCATCCTAACAGTTTGACAGCAACTTGAAAGGTGTTGAACCCCGATTATCATCATAAAACATTGATCTCATTCAGGTGTCGTACTCGGAACGCCTGCGCATCCAGATATGTACGCTGAAGTCTCTGTTGGACTCCGACAACTCCAAGGTCCGCATGGCGATGAGGGAGCTGGAGCGATTGAAGCATCTGCTCAAAGATAAGGAGCTGGAGAAGGCAGTGCTGGAACGAGTAAGTACATCTTAATTGATGAGGTCCTTTAAATTAACGATGATTCAAAACCGTGACGCCTTAGAAGAACCATTATACTGACCTGATTGATGTTCTTCAGAAAGGTCAGGTGCGTAGTACTCGCAGCCAGCGAGCATGTATGATCTAATGTTTGAACGTAAACGAAACAAAGGGAGTAACTAGGTAAGTATCGGATAGTATGTGGTGTTTTATTGCTCCTGCCTATCTCCATGGGAAAAGGACATGACTGTACCGTACCTATCAAACCCAAATTCAAAAGTTTTTTCAAATAGTTCGCAGGTTTTGAGGAACTAGCAGTGCTCGCGGTTTCGCTCACCTGACTGTATTCTATTGGCATTATAAGTGAATAGGAACGTGACGTCATAGTATACTCGTAAAATCCTCTACAATTTCGGTTGATTTAGTTAATTTAAATTGAAACTTGTATAAACTAAAATAGTGAAAGACCAGAAACTGAGGTCAGATAACAACGCGGTATCAATTTATAAGACTCTGCTCTCTCGGTACAGAATTCATACAGTAGAGGAAAGTCACCAAATATGAAATAGTATCCTAATATGGAATTTCTTCATTTCTCTAAGACTATAAGTATGAAACGCAACACTCGACCATCTTCTGTTTCATTCGGTCTACTAACTATCGCACTCACAGACTCACACCATCGAGTCAGTTGCGCGAAGCCGCGAACGCTTCACGTGTGGCAGGCGTGTTTTGTTTTGTTGTCGTGCAGAAAATTTTAAAGGTTAATTAATAAATGAGTATTACCAGCTGTTATGTTTGTATACATAAGTGTTATACTATTTAGTATATCGGTATTATGTTTATTTCACCATTTTGTGATCTTTTGTCATTTAAATATTGTGACTTGAAAAAATATTTAGAAGAGTTTGAACTAGTATAAAAATCCAAATATGGACAGTGGGCTCTGGGCACATTATGATTGTGCTGGTCTCAATACTGAATACTTTATTGCATTCCATAATGTGTACATAGTTGGTATGTTAAAACATTGAATCAATTATGGACCCTGTCGGGCACAGCAAAGTTTGATACTGGTCCAGAGTTTGATACTTGGATCTGTGACTTTTGCAAGTAATTATGTAACTTCTTTCATTTATCACAATATGTTATATTCATTTAATTGATCTCAAAGATATTAATGTCCATTTTTGTTATTGTTATGTTGATTTATGCTTATATTCCATATTTGGTTACTCATTTGTGATTTTGTATTTTGTGTTAGATTTTAATTTGATAACTAATATATTTGATTAAAGGCTGTTAATTACTACTTAAAAAAATGTATGACTGATTAGTAAAAACATTAAACTGTTTTAATTTGTATGAAGTTTTTTTTTATATCCCAAAAACAAAATGGTATTCCATATTTGGTGACTTTCCTCTAACAAATAATGAATCTTGTTCTTAGGAGAAATTGGCGTTAGAAGATGATGTCTGTGCTGCCGAAGATCGCGCTTCGGAGATGAGTATTGGTGAGTGAATTTGTTATGGCAGAACAATAAGCTTTCAAAAATGTTCTAATCTTATGCTTTTGGGCCAAACAAATTTAAGAAGAAAAAGAAAACTAAGTATTTTTGCCATCGACACGCGTATTTTTGCCATTGTCATGTATGGCAAAGGAACGAATCTTGCACAAAACGAAACTGCACTGCTAAAAAGTTGTTGTAAAATGAACCATGCACGTAATATAAGCGGCCTATAACGTTCCCACAGCCTGTAACGGGCCGTAATCCACCACGCGGTCCCGGTGCGGGTTGGTAGATGTCACATGTCTTCCAATGTTTGGTTCTATGGCATGCCGGTTTCCTCACGAACCATGGCCCTATTGTATGTAAATAAATGTAAGCTGTTGAGTATGTGTGTCCTGCTCAGGTTGGCGCAACTGCCGCAACGAGCTGGACGGCGTGCGCGCGGCCGCGACTGTGAGCGAGCACGCGCTGGCGCTGGAGCGCGCCGCGCATCGCGAGACCTGCGTGTCGAGGGACGATGCCTTCGACCGGGTGAGTGTACATGGGTTACCATCACGGGGCCTACGACCACCTCTTATAGCAGTAACCGCGGCTTCGCCCGCGTGGAGGTCAGAAATTATCTCACGGGAATAAAAGTATTTTGTGTTCCGTATTTCATCCAAAACCATTCGCCGTTTTTACGTGATTCAGTAACAAACATGACATCCAAACATTGAAACTTTCACATTTATAAAATTAGTAGGAATACTTATGAGGCTGCGAATCAGCAATTCAACAAGCTGCAAAGCAGCAAAATGCGACTGAACTTTCGTTGCGAGTTAACCAAAAAGGGTCTCTTCTTGTAAGGGTTCTTCAAGGGGATGCGCTAAGGTACAGAATTATAACGGTTTTCTAAATACAACTCTCTTATGTTAGAATTAGCCTAAAATGTCATGATTTCATGAAATAGTAATTTTAACTTGGAGAGTTATATGATTTTAATGAAATAAATCTTACAATTCTGTAAATGCATGCTTGATACTGACTTGCAAATTGCAAAAACCGTAACAAATTGAATTTCACGGTCTACGTAGGATACCATTGAATTTGGAAGTTTTCTGTTCAGCTGGCGATGCTAGAAGAAGACCTGGCGCAACACGAGGATCTGCTGTCGTCAGCGGAGGCCGAGGTGGCGACGCTGCGACGCGAGACGGATGAGAAGCAGAGGCAGCTGGAGATCACCAGAGAACGACTCAATCAAGAGGAGGAGTGAGTGGACATTCTTTATTTCAAGTGGGGCAAGTCTGCTAACGCAATTGTGTCGGAATGACCGATTATTGATACCGACATTGTAGATTTTCTCCTAATTGAAAGGCGTCATTATTATTTTCCAATAGCGTGCCACTCACATTCCATCGGAAAATTTGTTCGTATGTCGGTAATCTCGTAGTGACAAGACGTAATGTCCTATTATTTTGACCACTGGCACGCAATTATGATTTTAGGCGTTGCCTTGGAAGGTATGTTGTCATAATGACCAATCATTGAAAGTAGCAAGACTCTGGTAGACTGGGGCTACAATACACAGTAGGTAGTATTGTTTAGCACGCGACAGTTTTTACAAATTTGAACTAACAGCTCATCGATTCATAATCCGTATAAAGCTTTTCAAGACAATAACTTATGGAAAAGAAGTAACATGATTTCGTTAGATCCTTATCTACGCATGATCAAGTGTTTATTTGGTGTTACGTTACGTAAGACCTCTCCTCAAGGAGTCAAAGGACTCCCGGATCTGTTATCCTCATTGGTGAAGCTATGTCATTTATTGTTCTGAGTTATTTCATAGGAAGACAAGATCTATTATGTTACCACCGCGGGTTGTTTCCGTCTAATTCTTATTCTTTTAGCTATTATTTCCGAGAAAGTTGCAACTAGAGACCGTTAACTACTTACTTACATTTAACTCCTCACTAGAGCTCGCTCGCGTTGCTCCCGTGAATGCGCGGCCCTGAACAGCCGCGTGTCGGCCGCAGCGTGCGAGACCAGCGCGCTGCGGGAGGAGCTGGACGACATGCGCGGGGAGCTCACGCGCATGCAGCAAGAACTCAAGCTCACCAGGGAACAGCTGGACTGGTGGCCGCGACCACTCACCATGTAAGTGATGGTCAATAGACTTCATATCACTATACCGTCGCCGTGCAGAACACCTCGTAATTTACAATAAACGTTATTATACAGGGGAAGATAAAACTGTCTTAAAAATGGCCGTCATTGTCGTTCCCCGAGGTTCAATAGAAGGCATTCGAAGCACTTTTTTAGAGCTGTGCATGTACTTTGTTCTAAATGCATTACGAAGTTTTCTACCCAACAAATAGATAAAGAAAAGGCAATAAAGGGGACTGAAGATTTGTATTATGGAACCTGTCCTATGACAAATTTAAGTGATCAGGCGGAAAAGACCGCGATGGTACCTATGTACCATCGCGGTCTTTTCCGCCTGATCACTTAAATTTTTTTTTGCCTAATTCCTGCGGCGGCGCCAAGCCACGCGCCAAAGTTTTCGCCTATTAGGAAATCGATAAACCTGCACTGCGCAGCTTAGTGACGCATCACGTGTACTCCTTTTGTGAATTTTATAGACGAACTATTTGAATTTGGCGTGCTTACCTATTTTTTCAGTGCAAGCAAAAATGAATTTAGTGGTGGTCAGGCGGGAGTGTGCGCTATAGTAGGTACCTACTGTCGCACCATTTTGTTTATTTTTTTTCAAAATTGCGGCCACGCATGAAACCAATACTTACAGGGTTATTGGAAAAACACCAACGACCTCTTAAGAGGTCATTGTACTCATCATTATGAACAACTTTTACTATGGGACCAAACCTGAAATCGCGAAAAAAAATCAGCCTGTTCACTACATTTTGGCGAGTAATGGCAACAGGTAGACGCTTGAAATTTTCACACAATATTATTTTTGTTGTATACATATTCACTTTAAAAATAAATAATTAAACTAAAATAAATAATTAAGGGGAGCTCCCATACAACAAACGTGATTTTTTTAAATATATGTAGTGTTAAATATTGTACGGTGGTACGGAACCCTTCGTGTGCGAGTCCGACTCGCACTTGGCCGGTTTTTTTAACTTGCCGTATTTTTTGTATCTTGTTGGTTAGATGTTAGAAATAATCACATTTAGTAGATAGATAATCACTCACAAGTTTACCGTAATCAAAGATCTATGCAACAAGATGTAAGCAAGTTCGAGTTCATAAAATAATCACTGTAATGTCAAATTTTAACGTTAAAAACCTTTGTTTTTGATCACAGGATGTTGGGTGCAGCGCGAACATGGATTCGAAGTCCGAAGGCAGTTCCTAAAGCCATTCTGTGGACACTCATACCAGCTAGACACGGCATTCCATAGAGAAAACCAAATATAGACCTTTTTGTTCTAGAAAACATTTTGAATTACAGAAAGAAGCGTCATTTTTTGCTCAAATAATATCAAATGGTGCCAACAACAAAAATGCAATATTTTTAAGAAAGGTGTAAGTAATAAAGCTATAGTTTAGAATTTTGTTTACAAGGTAAGTTTGGTAAGTATTTTATTTTTATAAGAATGTCAGTAAGTATTTTAGATGTTATTTCATTACTTATAGTGTACTTGATTCCTGAATTTATTTATAAGTGATTGTTATTATTTAGTTTTATATAATAAACGTATCAAAAAAATATTTTTTGTTTTCCTCTTAGTTTGCTGATTATCTTCCTTTTCTTTAGAATTTGGATAAAATGTACGCCTCGTCAAAGCAGGGGCGTCTTGTGGTAGTGTTTTTGTCGAAACTTACCTACTTACTTAAAAATTATTTTAAGGAGATAGGTACCTATTCAAGTTAAAAATTTCAAGATAGAGCTATACACACATGTATAAGGTCTGGCCGCGCTTTTGCCAAAGATGTAAACATTGTTGTTTACATCTTTGGCAAATTTAGCGCGGCCAGACCTTAGGTAGTAGTGTCTAATGGTGGGTACACATTATGTGGAAGGTAACATGAAATGTAACATACGTTGCAACGAACATGTCGTCAAAATATATGCAATGCAATATGATATACAACAAAGCAACTAGGTGAATTTGTTCAACGTGTTACATTTAGCATAATTAGCCTATAATTCATTGCTGGGACACAGGCTTCCTCTCTGTGAGAAGTGGGCCGTATTCCACCAGGCGGGCCCAGTGCGGGTTGTTAAATGTCATGTCTTCGAACTAGAACATGCTGGTTTCCTCACGATGTTTTCCTTCACCGTTTCGAGAGCAGGGGTGATGAAATAATTTACACAAGTAAAGCGCCTGTCAGGGTTCGAACTCACGGCTACAACTCTTAATAACGGCGTGTTCAGATAACCCGCGCCGACCACACACAGAACACACGCGTTGTGCGCCTTACACCCGCGCCGACCACGCACAGGACACACGCGTTGTGCGCCTTACACCCGCGCCGACCACGCACAGGACACACGCGTTGTGCGCCTTACACCCGCGCCGACCACGCACAGGACACACGCGTTGTGCGCCTTACACCCGCGCCGACCACGCACAGGACACACGCGTTGTGCGCCTTACACCCGCGCCGACCACGCACAGGACACACGCGTTGTGCGCCTTACACCCGCGCCGACCACGCACAGGACACACGCGTTGTGCGCCTTACACCCGCGCCGACCACGCACAGGACACACGCGTTGTGCGCCTTACACCCGCGCCGACCACGCACAGGACACACGCGTTGTGCGCCTTACACCCGCGCCGACCACGCACAGGACACACGCGTTGTGCGCCTTACACCCGCGCTCGCCACGCGCTACATTAGCTCACGCATCGCGCTCGCCTCGCACACGTTTATACTACTAGTGAGGCGGGCGCGTGTCATGTGCGGTTGGACTTCGATAAATGCAATTTGAGGTCTATTGATGTGTCATAAAACTCAAATTATATGCAACAAACAAAGCGACTTAGACGCGGGTGCTGACGCGCGTGGCGTGCGCTTAGCGTCCCTTACAACTGGGCCACCACTGCTCTCATGTTCGTTTTTAAAAAATATTTTAGTAACGATAATAAAATAGTACCATTCGACGTCATCAATTTATTTCAGTCTTAAATTTCTAATCAACAATGGTTCAACTACAAAATATCAACATTTGGAATGGGTTCTATCACTGGGGGCGAGCTATGGACTTACATAGTAAGTTTACCGCTACGGGCGACGACATTGTTACACAAAACATGGAAAATAACTTTTACATTATTAGATCGAAATATTCTTTAAATTGAATATACAACATTATATTATTGCACAGCTTTGTATATTTTCATAATAAGAATGTAAACAACACAGATAACAGGAATCATCGGGGTTGACAACAAACAACACGATTAATTTAATCTTACACAAACAAATGCAATAAATATGGAGAATAAGTACTAAAAAATACTGTATACAGGGTCAAATAAAAGTAGCTAGCAAAACTCCGCGGACGTGATGGGTATCGATATCGAAACACGATAAAACTAAAGGAAACAAATTTTCTCAACTCAACAAAACATACAGCGGCCGTTGAACCCCAAAAAAAACATCAATTTTTTTTTGTTTTTATTTTATAGTGTTTAGATATCGATACCCATCACGTCTGCAGAGTTGCGCTACCTAATTTAATTTGACCCTGTATTTAGCTGTTTTTAATACAAATTAAGCTTAAGTCCACAAAGTTTTAATAAAACGAACATCTCCACTAAAGTCATTATGAATGATGCTAGTCTTGTTGACAGCTACCATTGAACTATTCTGATTAGGCCTACAGCTCAGCTCGCCCCCTTTCTACGTAAACATTAAGATGAAGGTGTTTAGGTCAGTGGCACGGAGAAAAGTAGCTTATCTATAAAATGTCGAGTTAAAACATTCTTTTTGGTTGACGGTCGTGATAATATTACTGGCCTGTTGCCGATTCTTGAGACACAGTCCATTTCCTTTTTCAGGAAATTATTGTATGACGTATTAATGCCACCATTTTTCCAGTGTGAGAGAGAGTTGGAGCTATAGAAGGCCGATAGCACCATCCCGTTTTCGCAGTGGAATAATTATGGTGTTTTTACTTTATAATACGGCCCCTTCTCCGACTCTATTCGAATTATGTAATTAGGCGTACACACAGTCGTCATGACAGGTTTTATTAATAACAATACCGCATTTTCTATTTTTAACCAACTTAAAAAAGAAGGTTCTGTATTCAACATGTATGTCTTTATATGTCCGCGATTCTCTCAAAAGCTGCTCAAACAATTTTTTTTTCTTTTTGGGTTTGTTAACGATGCTACTTATTTCCATTTCACTACCCCAAACCGTTAATTTTGAAATAGATATTTACAAGATGTCAGCTATTTATAATTTACATAAATAAGAATGAATTGAATTATTTTTCCATTTAATTTATAATATGTAACTAAGTAAGTTAACGCCATATTTGCTACAATGTAACACACAAGTCATACAACAAATAAGTTTTAATTTTAATTATGGTGTTTGCATCATTGATATTAATATATCAATGGTTTGCATGTTTAACCTGTTAGTTTTCAAATACAATATTTAAATGTGAGTAGAACGTAGTCACCCATTTTGGAATCGAGAATAGTAAGTAGTTGGATTTTAATCAACAAGTTATCAAGCAACAATTATGGCGTTAATACAAAATATACTAATAAAATAATAAACAGCTAATTGCTAGCTTTAAAACTGTGCGGGTGATTTTGGAGAGCAGACTCTTTACTCAAAAAAGATTATTAATGAATATTGGTACAGAATAATTAACTTTTATTGTTTTACGTTATTAGGTAACAATAATATTCACGGTTATCGTTAACATTATCGTCGGTTAGTGCCCCACTTCATTGAAAGCGTCTAACGGACCTCTGCGAGTTGGCTTCGGCCCCTCATACACCTTCCAAAGGTCCTGGACCCCAGGGTCCCGAGACATATCAAAGACACAATAAAAATAATTGAACTAAAGTATAAAAATGAAGAAGGTAAAAATGTTGTAGACTCATAGAATAATCTTACACATAAAAGACAAAATTAAATATATGAAAAGTGTCTTCTCCCCAACACCATAAAATGCAATCATATTGCGAAATCTAAGAGTATTAAATATTATGACTAGAACCATAATAAATATGTTGAAACTAAGTCGCTAAATTATAATCATTAATTAATAACTTTGATTGAACACTAACATCATTGCTTCATCCTAAGTTAAGAACAGTTTATTTTACGATAACAGCTATACGTTGCGTAATTTAGGAAAAGTGTCTATAAACATTACCCTCCTTTTGGGCTCCGCTACAGTTGGGTAAAAATAAGAACCATTAGAAACGTGAATCTATTCACATTTCACATATTCGGTCATTTGGAGGTGCTGTAGGAGAGGGGGCTATATCCACTTGTATGTCGTATGGCTATTCACTTGTTTCATGGCGTAAAAGTTTTATCTCAATGCATGCCTCATGTTTACGTAGTCTGAAAGTGCATCATGCTCAGAGCGCGGATCTGTGTATTCCAGCATCCCGGATGTATACAGATAAATTTATAGACTGACTACTTATAGTAATAATATACTGGGTGAAATTTTAATGGTTGTTTTCCTCTTAAGGGGTCATTGTACTCATCATTATGAACAACTTTTACTATGGGACCAAACCTGAAATCGCGAAAAAAATATCAGCTGTTCCCTACATTTTTACGAGTTATACGAACATAAATGTAGGGAACAACTGATTTTTTTTTCGCGATTTCAGGTTTGGTCCCATAGTAAAAGTTGTTCATAATGATGAGTACAATGACCCCTTAAGAGGAAAACAACCATTAAAATTTCACCCAGTATAAGTAGGTATGAAAGCTATTCAGTTTTTCCAAAACTCTATACCATAGAAATGTAAAAAACAGGAGAAGTGGCAAGGGGGCGTGTCCGTGTCCACGCGCTATGGGCAAATTGTGCCTGTACTCGGCAAATGGCCGTCTCCGCGAACTAGTGCGCTTTCGACCGTGATCGTGATAAAATATAAAAATGCCGAGTTGTTCAGTGGTTTCCTGTAAAAACCGAAGTCAAAATAAAAACTTCGTATCTCATGGAATCACTTACCATATATAAGTAAAAGTATTTTACTGTATTTGTCTTTAAAATCATGAAAAAAAACAAATGGTAAAATATTTCTTGTTTTTACTACGTTATTTTTGTTTTCAAATATCGCAGCGGCTGTACTATTTTTGCAGCAAATACATTGCTCCTTAACCACTAACCACTAAGTATGTCGTCAAGTGACTGGACAAGCAATGTAAACATTACAAAATGATACTTTATTTTCGCCGAGCGTCGCATAGTACGGCCGCTGTGTCTTGCGGCGAGCTAGTGATGTAGTTGGTAATGTCCACTAACGTAGGCTATCTACAACAATGTCGATTGCCCAACGAATATATTGCTATTATAGTTAATTTTTCAATTTGTCAACCGTTTTAACCCGGTTCATAGAAGACCTGACAAGATGACGTTTAAATCCGGTTGGTAGACCCTTGAGAAGATGTAAAATAATATTAACTTTTTTATTTACTTCAATTATTTTTTTTAGCTACATTTTATTGATTTATAATATAATATGCTCTGGGTATATCGTTTTTTATTTATTTTATTTTCATGACCGTACATTATTTTTAGTACAATAATTAATGGAAGAATCGATAACTTTCCGATTTAGTCAATCACTAGCGTATATGTAAAATAAATGGCTTTTGCACAGGACAACGATAGCGATAGATGTTTTTGTGTGAGTAAGTTGTACGGTGCATGGTAAATGCACGTTGTGTTTGAGGAGTTAAGGTTTATAATTGATTGTGTAGTACGTTCTGATTTATGAATTGCAAGTGTGTGCGCGACTTTGTATCTATTGCTTTTGCTGAACTACATGTGTAGTTGTGGCGCGGTGCTGGGGCCAACCTAGCGACATCGGGTTCTGATACATTTTCAACTAACGGGCATATCTCCTTCTTTCATATATCTATGCTCTATACCAGAATTTCGGAGGCAGCACTGTTTATGCCAATAATTTCAAGCTGTACTTGCTCAATCAATCAAGTATTAAGAGTCCTCCATTTATAATTTTAGGCAGTTCCCCAAATTACGCAACTTACAACTATTACCATAACACCGTGTACATTCAACGACGAACGACGATCTCACACAGAAGTATACATTCACTGGATTTATACTATTACATACATTATTAATAAGTATTATTATTTATTATAATTATTTATATTAAATGCAACTTTGGAGTTTAGATTGGAGTCATAAAACAGTTTAGGCCAAATTATAGTTTGTACTAAAAATTAAGACTATATATTTTATAATCAGATTTCAGGTTTTAAATATTTTAGATACTACAAATTGTCTTTTTGATTGCTTCAGATAAAACAATAATAGAAAAGAGAAAGAAAATGTATGTTTCTCAGAAATTATCATTATGTTTTGGTAAATAATTAAATATTTAAATCCCGAAATTTATTTTAATCTTTATATTAGGTTCACATTTATAGAAAGTTTTTATAAATACTGTAGATCTCATTAAATAAAACTAAATGTTAATAAATAAATATAAATTAAGTGTTTAATATTTAAGAACAATACCGCAAAATACTTGTTTTGGTAAATAATATTGATAGTTCTTAACATTTTTTTCTGCGAAATAAATCTAATATTTCTTCTAAATTATATTTTTAATTTGAGTAATCAATAATCGCTCAGATCTAAATAAAACTACTCTTTAGGAATTATTTATAAAGTAAGGCTGCCTCAGAGCCCTCAGTGCGAGGAACAGGTTACTAAAACATTGTATGCCTCGAGCACAGTTAACAGAAGAGATAGGATAAAGGACCAGGCGGCTAGAAAAGCGTTTTATGTTTGTCAGACTTTGCCCATAATCAGCCTACAATGTTCCCATTTTGCTGCGACGCAGGCCTCCTCTCTTCGAAAGGGAGTGGGCTATAATCTACCACGCGGGCCCAGTACGGGTTGACAAAAGTCACATATCTACGAATTTTTGGTTCTAGGACATGCCGGTTTCCTCACGATGATTTCCTTCGCCGTTTTGAGCGGTGATGATATTATTTATACAAAGTAAAGCGCCTGCCTAGATTCGAACCCACGACCTACAACTCTTAAGTCGGGGCCGTTGCCACTGGGCCAGCACTGCTCTCTAGCCTGGCTTTGCCCAAGCAGTGCAAATATGTTAACTCCTTGACTGGTAACGAATCTCTTTTGTCAACTGTACAATTCAAAGTCAACGACATCAAGCCTCAGTAATAGCCACTAATATTCATTGCCTCGTTTTATAGAAAAAAACTATATTTATTTGGTTATTTTAGGCTACGACTTGAACGTAAATTTTCAGCCTCTTTTTAAAAAAGTACCTTTGCTCATTTTCTACTAAAATCGAGCCATACTTTCGCAGTTATCCCTAATGAAGACGTTTCTATTTCTCAGTTAATAAATTATCTAATAAATAAAGTGCAGGCGTCTTTGTGTTAAGTAATTATAAAAATAATTAAGTGACTAAAAGCAAAATGCTAATAATACGCGTTGGAACGAACTCTCTGACAATTTATTTTACAAGTACAATATTAACTTCTTACAAAAGCAATATTTTTGTTTTAAATTCAAGGTAAGTTTAAGATTTTAATTTTATAAATAAATCGTCTTTTTTATTTTCATAAACTTTTCTCATTCTGCTCAAAAATGTCACAACTTTCAAAATTTTTATTATTTTTGTCAATTTTAATTGTTTTATTAATTTAGCTTTCTCGTGTAAGCGGTCGACTTACTCCCTTAACAATAAAACTGACAATAAACATAGATGTTTACTTAACTCGTTATTGTCATACGTATATCAATTCCATGTACAATGTACATGGACTTCGTCTTTGGCAGGATTCCATTAAAATTTAAAGGCTCATGGACCCATGTTAGTTTACGTACAAAATATGTATCAAGAGTATACTTTGGAGAGTCTGAATACATATTAAACACCGGGTTTCTAAAAGGCTCTTCAACAGGATTTGCTCAAAGAGTATCAAACTGCTGTGGCTGGTTGAGTGAAATACCAACAGCCAATTAAATCACTTGACATAACTAAAGCTACCGGCACATTACTGCGTCGTGTATCTCTACGTCTACGCAGGATCGACCAATCAAAGGTGTTACTGTTCATCTACATTCTTAAATTCTGGCTCAAAGGATTTATTATAATTTTTAAACCATTTACACTTTTTTTTACTTTTGAAGCTAGTTGCCCATTCTAAAGAGAAGTAGGTTCCTATGGAGAAGAGCGGGCATAAAACTCCACGGACACATAAACTAATTCTGTTCAGGACATATTGCAACCAGTTTTGGTTGGCTAAAACTGCGTCGGAAGGCTTCACGACTTGACCCAACACAATAATGTGAATGCGACATAAGATAGATAATCTAGGATTTATTTTTGTGCTGAATGGCATTTTACAAACCAGGTGTTAATATCTCAAAAGGGCACCCAGAAGGCAGCCATTTTTCCGATATCTGTCTCCTATATACAACGGACGATTGTCGGCCAACATGGGCCACAGTGTGAGCCGTAACCAAACGATACGTGCGTATAACAATCTGACGTAGAGCTATGACTAGTTTGAGACTGATCCGCTCGCTTATTTTAATTTATAGGTATTCCAATTGCTCGATTTCGATCCCACGATTATATTATGCTACATATTTAAATTTTAAACTATGCCTTTGTCCATTAGGATTAATAAGGCTGTAAATAAATTAAAAGGAAATAGTTCCTTTGTTGTAATGATACAATGTCACTTGTAACTTACATTATGTAGATTTCGTAACATTTGAAACGATAAAACATTTCTTAATTTAGTTAGTTGTTGTTTAGCACGTAGTTTTTTATGCCAAAGACATAAGGTTCAAATTGAAATGGTTCACGCGATAACGTGAGATAAATACAACAATACAAGTGAAGAGGAAACTTGCTCGACTTCGTTGTTTTAACATTATTTGCCTGCAGTGTAACGCGATATTTTACATTGTCATAATACTACTAAATAATAAAATTGTAGTCAACTTGCACACGATCAACGAATCTGCAGAGACTGCGACCCATAACTTGATGCCCCAAAATAAAATCTACAAATTTTGTGCGTTACAATAGTCAATCATCTTTTCACACGACGGTTAAATCCCGAAAAAAAATCTTAACCTTTGCGAACCAAATAATCATTTAAGAATTTCCAATTTCAACACAATTCAGATCAAAATGTTCATCGCAAGCTCGAGCAAGTCCCCTCCATCCCCTCGGGCTCCCTATATCATCCCGAAGCCCTCGCCGCCCTCGTTGATGGCCCACAGCAGCGCGTGCACGAGCTGCTCGTAGCTGTCGTAGTCCGGCAGACACAGCTGGTTGAAGCACGTGTGGGCCGACGGCAGCGCGCCGAAGTTCGGCGCCGCTGTTATCTGGAAGCGCGGGTTCAGCTCCTGGGGCAGAATGGCCGATTCATTTCTGAGCTGAGCATAGGATTAAATGTATTTGATTGTGCGAGTATATAAATATCAAAAGAAATAGCTTATTCTAACCCTTTTCAATCAAAAGCACAATAACTATTTTCCCTACATATTGCCTATTTTGCTCCTCTTACCTGGAAGCCTCCAGAAGGTAGCTGAGAACAGCCAGTGGTGAACTGCAGCAGCCTGGCTCTCTCCTCGGTGCTGAAGTTGGCGAGGGCAGCCCAGAACCAGCTCAGCAGGCGGTCCCAGTCGCGCCCGGAGCCCGACACCAGTGCGTGCGAGCGCCAGTCGGCCACCGACACCTCGCCCGTGCCGCATACTAGCAGCTACAACCAACACATATTACTCAGGAATCAACATCATAAGACATATCGTTCAAAAAACTAGTGCAAGTATTAATAACAGTAAATACAGCTAGCAGGGACATCAACACGCAACCTGTTATTATGGAGTCAGTGCATGATTCTGAACCTTTTTTCAAAAAGAAAATTTTCTACACACAGGTCGGTTATCAAAAAAGGAACAGCTATCTTTTTTTAAATAACTGACGGAAAATTTCATGTAGGGGGTGTAAAAGCATGTGCTAACTTCTTGGTTACAGTTTGTGCATCGATATCTCTGCTACTCTGTTTAATAATAGACGTCTATTGACGGACATAAGCTAAGAATCGTCATATCTTTACTTAAAAACTACTGGTTCCAAGGTCTTTTGGGTGGTTTGAAGGTGTTACATACCTCCAGCTCGTTCTCGTCGAAGATGGCGAGCAGGTTGTCAGGCACGAGCAGCGTGAGGCCGCGCAGGAAGGCGTCGGTCTCTCGCCGCACGCGCGCGCCCAGGCGCCACTGCGCCAGCGCGTCCAGGTACGAGATCTTACTGCTGTTGCGGACCTGGTGAGGGAACCGGAATATTGTATGTCTGACCCAATGTTACAGTAGAGTAAACATTCAACTGTGTTATCTTTAAAAGTAATATAGACAAAACAAATAGTAGGTTAGTCATTTAAGACATTGTAGTTCACAAAAATTGCACTGTATTGATTTTTTGTGTGTGTAGGATAGACACCAGTAGTGTAAAACCAAGTTCGCAGCATCGAAAGTGTGTTAATTGCGTGGTCTTCGAAAAACCTAGAAATTTTCGGACTTCTTTCAGTTTTTGACTAAGTAGTCAAAAACAGTCCGAAAATTTTTGAAGTCCCGGGTCATCCCGAGACTTTTATCGTGGGTTGTCTCGTGTCTCAGGACTGAGACTATCGAGACTTCTTAAACCCTAAATAGCAGCTTCTAAAAAGTGCATCCTATGTATATATAAATCACCCTTTTTTAAGTATATGTTGACTGGCCTAAAGGTAACGTACACAAGGACGTTCAGTACCACTCAAATGGATTTAAAAAAAGACTTGATTTGCTATATTTACACTCGAGTCTAGTAAAATAGGTTTAATAGTTGAGATATCTGAGTTGTCCGGCCGGCGCGCGCCTGCGCACTGCCGCAGTACTGTTCTGATGCATTTGTTTACATTACAATCAAACAGTATATGAGGCCAGTATACCCACCCGTATGGTGGATCCGTTGGGCAGCAGGTCGTGTGTCTCCAGATAGTATATGAGGCCAGTATACCCACCCGTATGGTGGATCCGTTGGGCAGCAGGTCGTGTGTCTCCAGATAGTATATGAGGCCAGTATACCCACCCGTATGGTGGATCCGTTGGGCAGCAGGTCGTGTGTCTCCAGATAGTATATGAGGCCAGTATACCCACCCGTATGGTGGATCCGTTGGGCAGCAGGTCGTGTGTCTCCAGATAGTATATGAGGCCAGTATACCCACCCGTATGGTGGATCCGTTGGGCAGCAGGTCGTGTGTCTCCAGATAGTATATGAGGCCAGTATACCCACCCGTATGGTGGATCCGTTGGGCAGCAGGTCGTGTGTCTCCAGATAGTATATGAGGCCAGTATACCCACCCGTATGGTGGATCCGTTGGGCAGCAGGTCGTGTGTCTCCAGCAGCCTGCCGTGCGTGTCGTACACGTCGTCACAGAAGTACAGTTCGGGCACGGCCTCGCCCGCGTCCAGGTCTGTCTCCAGCACGTACTTGATCTTCGACAGGTACAGCTCGGGGTCGTCTTGTTCGAAGTACTGGAAACCAAAAATTATTATCAATAAATAATTTATGTTTCAGATTCCAATAATCCTAAAAAAATAAAAATCCATACTATGTCAAATACTTAATGAAACTAAAATTGTGCATAAATAAATTAAAAATCAAATAAAATACGTACAGTACAGTCAACAAAAGAGATAAGTATACAGGATCGTCGGATATAGTTCAAGTTTAGTGAGAAAACGATGGATGTTCTTTTGTTGACTGTAACTATATAATGTTATATTGCGAGATTGTTTCTACAATCAAACTAATTGATGTGATTTTAAAGAGATATCGAAACAAAATCTACAAAACTTCACTAAAAACACACGTTATAGGAGAAAAAATGAATAAAATATAAATCAGGCAGAAACTTGTCTGCTGCTTTAAAAAAACCATGACTCTCATCATTTACAAAACCCAGAGATGGTAGATTTAGCAGAAAACTTTGAATGTAAATCCATAAAAAAAAATTAATAATGATTTAAAACACAGTGGAGACACGAGACACGTGCTATGGCTAGCGCGGGGCGGAGCTTGGTGTGTGGTCGGTCGGTGAGTGTACCTTGTAATGCACTCTCAGGCCGATGATCTGCGCCAGGAAGGACCTCGTGAGGCGCGCTCGCACCAGCTGTCGGTACGAGCCTCCCAGTGCGCTCTCGTACAAACACTTGCCGACCAACTTGCCGGCCAACTCGAAGTGTTTTAGCTGTAATCATAAGTATTCTATAGTTAGGAGTAGTTGAAGAATTATGCAGCTCAAAAGAAATTTTAAAGTTCGGAATGTTTTATAGATTTTGTAACTAAGGCTAGAGATTTTCGTTAATTAGTTACCATATTGTTCTAATATTCGTGTGCCTGAATGTAAGAACCCAATTGTAACGAACTTTCTAACTGTATCATACCCAAAAGGTTTATGCCAAAAATGGTATTTCACGAGCGAATGGTATAAAACTCACACGACGCGTGCTCATGCTTTGTATCTACGACACACTCGATGGTTGAAAGTTTTAAACGATCACGTCACAGCAGATGAAAGATATGAAGTAAGTATTAGTGAACCTTGAGATGCGGCGGTCTGTCCGGGTTGGGATGCACGAGGCCGGTGGGCGAGTCGTGGAAGGACACGAAGAGCCCGAACTTGGAGTCGAACAGCTGACCGCACAGCAGAGAGAACCACTCGCGACGCACGCCGCCCCAGTCCACTCCTGTTTCAGTTATGGAGTCGTTACGTAGCGGAAATCCATGACAGTACAATGTTATTTAATATTTAAATATAATTCCGACAAAAAATTGTAATACAAACATTGGAATTGCTTAACATTACATTTAAATATTACTAGCTGCGCCCCGCGGTTACACCCGCGTAAATGTCGATTCCGTGGGAATATCGGGATAAAAAGTAGCCTATATGTTAATCCAGGGTGTGTCAGTTACCTCCATACAAAATTTTATCAAAATTGGTCCAGTCGTTTGAGCGTGAAGAAGTAACAAACATATAAACACATACAAACTTTCGCCTTTATAATATTATAGTATGATTTGCTTTTATTATGTAATTGAAATGTCAATTTAAGACGTAGGGGTTATGTTGTCCTGTGTTTCGCCTTATTTAGGCCAATGTGTGGCATATTAAGCTGTCACTTTTATCACAGGTCTGTACAATACCAGTATTTAATGATAAAAAACAAACGATTTTATAGTGCTTCTGTAACTCCCAACACCCATCACTACATTGTAACTGTTACTGTTCGGGGAGGCTGTTTGGTGAGGTTGTTCGGGGAGGCTGTTCGGCTCAATGACCATGTGACATGGTCACGCCTGCTGCGACGTACACACATACCCTGCTCGCCCTGGAAGGTGACGTCGAAGTTCTTGCACCAGTCCTGCACGGTGAAGTGCCTCGTGGCCTTGAGGCTGGTCCGCAGCAGCTCGGAGCGCAGCACTCGGATGGCGAGCTTCTCGTGCGGGTGACGCGAGTGCGCCTTGCGGATCTCGCTGTAGAAGAAGTCTTGTTTGTTCTGGGGAAGGTAGAATTAAAATATGGATTAACACTCCACGAGACTCGAGTATGACAAAACTTCTCAGTTTCTCAAAATTGACGCAAAACCTAACGTAGTAGGATGCAATCAGACCACGATCGATCGTCGTTTCAAAATCTGTCACCTCTTATACCATATTGTATTATTTCATCGATTGAGTGTGGTCTGGTTATAACACCAGACCTTGATGTGCCAGAAAATGACTTGATCTGATCAATTTTAGAACATGCCAACAAAACTATATCCCAAAAAGGATCTAATCTAATAATGCTGACGCTTAAACCTTTTGCTTTCGGTATTATAGTTGTGTGTATGTACTTACTACTACTACCAGTAATACTGGAGACAATAAACGATATTCTGTTCTAATTCGTTTGACCGGAAATCTTAAGCGAAGGCTGCTCTTGGTTAGGACGGTCAACGTGTTATGATTTTAATTGATATGATATAGGATATCAACATTACCATAATATCCTTCCGCTCACGTCAGACTATAAAGATTTACAGGGTAGAATATACTTTAAAAAACTGTTTAAAAATTTTCTAAATCTGTTAGTTCAGCAAAAGCAGAACTGTAATAAAACAAATTGAGTGTGCGGCCCACAGACCTTGAAGGTGTCCTCCCCGCCGCAGTTGGCGATGAGCAGCTGGGTGAAGGTGGCGGCGATGAGGTCCCTCTCGGCCGACACCAGCTCCAGCTGCGGCTGCACGCCATCCTCCAGGGTGAACTCGCCGCCGGGACCCGAGCCTGCTGGCGTTGGCTTGAGGATTAACTGGAAGGAGAATATACAGTTGTACGGATGTCATAGTTAAAGTCGTATGTAATAAACTCGTGTGTAGAGTATCACTCCGCGCCGGCCGCACGCAGCCGCTCTGCGCAGGCGCAGGCGTACCGGCGGCGCGCCCACGCTACTGAGCTATTGCTTATTCATTACCCATTCATCTTTAACTCCACTTTCACACACATTCAAATCTTAAAAACTGCATTAATTAACTTCATGTTGCTGCAGTAACTGGATCTAAAAGCTATCCATTTGAGGACAGAGGAAGGTAGGCATTGTCTTGGTTTTAATAAAATAGGTGTACTATTTTCAAAAATTCTTCTATAGTGCTGACTTTTGTTGTTACTCTTGTGCAAAATTTCAAACTTATAGACAGTTTAGGCTGTTTGTCAGTGAATTTAAGATTATTATCGACGGATGTGAGGAACAACTTGGCACCTGACGATGGTCTCACCTTAGTGGAAGGACACAACCGGAAGCTGGTGATTCTCTTGGGAATGAACTTAAGGATGTAGTCCTTGAGGGTGAGCTGCTTGGGCGAGATGCAGCACAGCACGCGGCGAGGCTTGCCGGAGATGAGGCGCGCCTCGTAGCTGATGTTGTGGCGCTTTGAAGAGATGTTTCGCTGCACTGTCGCCGTGTCGCTCGCTGGAACGTGCAGACAGACTTGTTAAAACACATAATTTGATCTAACACGAACGCGCGAATATACATTACGTAAATTCAAACGATTATAAATCGAAAATACTCATTTCACAGATAATATTTACTTAGTTATTAAGACTTTATTCATATCTATCTATTCACCAGTGAGCACGATGCAGTCGAACTCCCCGTTGTGCAGCACGACGCCCTCATACAAGACCTGCGCGCGGTACACGCCGGCGCGCTCGAAGCACACAGTCATGCTGACGCGCTGGTTCACGGCGTCGTACGCGAACGTAGCTGAGGACGACAGCTGCTCGTCTACTTCACCACCTAGAGGGTTGATTTTTATGGAGAAGCCCTGGAAAAGAAGGTTTGGAGCTGTTAGTTGTGAATTTAAGGCATCCTAGTATTGCAAAGTATTGTCTCCAAAGTTGTGTTGTGAAGTACCATTTGAGTCGCTCTATTTTTGTGTATAAATTCTTTCAAGGTGAACTGTTTGGTTTGTCAGTACTTATGTGCTTTTTTATTTTGTTTGGGGATGAGCGGATATTATGTTCTACGGGCTCAAGTGATTCATCATCATGATTGGCAAACACCGTTACGTGTTTCAAAAACTTAGCATTTTTGTTCATCAGAATATAGTTCTTATTTTCTAATCAAGATTCCTGACAAAAAAGTCATTAAATTATTAATAATTAAATTTAAAAATCATTAAAGTGAACGTCGAAAATTAAAAAGACAATTTCCAAAAATTTCATGCCCTATGTCTCTTCGTTTGCTTCGAGCTGTGAACACACAAGCAGTAGTAATAAAGTGGTGTACTGACGGCGGGCGGCTCCAGGTCGGAGAGCGGCGCGGGGTTGTCGTACTGGTCGCGCGGGTGCACGTGTAGCTGTCGCGCGTGTCCGGCCGCCCACACCAGCGCGTGGTGCGCGCGCCCCACGCGCGAGCGCCGCGCCTCCACGCGCCCCGCCGTGAACCACTTGCGGTACGGACTGCCGCTGATCGACACCAGGCCTGCGGGGACAGAGGGGGATAGCCCGATGTGGCAAGATCGCTCTAGGACAACGCCGACATTCTGTGTAGATTATTGCATGACTGAAATTTGTTAAACAAAATAAGAATACATGAAATCAACTCTAGATTACGCTGTCCCTTACGGGTGAATTCTAAGAAACACATACTTTCTTTTGAAAATTATGATAATGTGATTGAAACTAGTATACTTAACAGTATTTTAAATAATAATACAAGAAACAGTTATGCCTAAAAAACATGAGCTCACCAATAGAAACGGACACGATGTACACGCCGGCGGTGCGCACGGTGAACTTGACGCGCGCAGTGTTGGCGTGCGCGGGGTCGCCCGAGCCCAGCTCGATCACTGCCGTCACCTGCAGTAGAGGACATAACGCGAAGATCTCACACCTGTCTTTATACACACAATAGTAGCCACAAAATACACTTACACCCAGTTTTTCAAAGGTTATGAATGGGTTCAATTGGGAGTCTTTCACACGTTACACGTTATAGTAGCGCGGCAAATCAGATGCCTTCTTGGTTATAAGAACAGCCGGGCGATAGCAACGCGGCTGCCGCGCCGCAATTTAGATCAGTGTATGGCGCACTTCATTTAAAAATGGATTCCGACGGGGAATCATTGTTGTTCCTGCGTTTGATAGTAATTCAGCTCATCGCCGACTGAGCGCACGCAGCGGCCGCGCCGGCCTCCGCGCTTCTGTTTATTATATGAATGAAAGCCTAAATGTGAAAGTGGTCTTAAAGAATGAGTGGACACTAAAATAGCTGCTGGTTATAATTCTGTTCATATTTGTTACGGTCGCAAATTTGCTTTACGCGGGCTACCTTAGCGTACCCTCAGCCATTTGTACAAGACGGTTTATCCTAGTGTTTCAGAAAGTGGGTGTTACCAAAGCAGTGGTAATATCCAACTCGCGCTTACCTTCCTAGTTCCGTGGCAGATGGCCACGTTGAGCTCGTCCGTGTCGCAGATGGGATACGGGTGTCCGTTGCGCTGGTAGCAGTGCACCGTGAAGCACATCGTCTCGCCCACGGCCTGGGGTTCTGTCCACCCCCATTCCACCTAGAGGTGGGATGGTTGGTGTGAGAAGTAGCCATGTTTGAAGCGGTATTAGCAACGATCTTACTGGCGAGTGTGATGGTGTAAGTGTGATTCCCACTTACTTCTAGTACCTACTTTTAGTGAACCAACTTAACAGTCCATAAAGCCCGATTCAAACTTTATGGCGGCTCTGAAGTGAGCTACTTACTACGCAGTACCTCACCCCCACTGACACATGAATTAATTACTGCGCAGTGACTCTCCTCATGTTCCGAGCCGCCATAAAATTTGAATCGGGCTGTTGCTGTACCAATATTTCTTAACATCCAGAAAACTAAACACTAATGTATTGCACATTTTATTGTTAATTTTTATTGTACACGACACGCGACGCTACTATAAAGTAACGTGTTATAAACTCAATTCACTTGGTCAGGGGCGCCGATTTTTATAATACCACATGGTTGCTCATACTCATGCCTATGTGGGGGACGGAGGGGGTGGATTCTTTTTTTTTTTTGTCAACTTTCTTGGTTTGCTTAGCCTTCTTCTTAATCCTGAATCTAAATCCGTCCGAATGTAGAAAAGATAGGTCGAACAAAGCTACATTGATAAAGAACGCATTCATATTTTTTATGTTTTAAAGGATTAAGTGAGTGAGTGGAGTGTAGGAACACTAATTAATTAAGTTTAACAAAATATATAATGAAAACAATCTAATCAAACTATCCTAAATTTTCCTAAAACAGTTTTTTTACGAAAGTAGTTTGTTGAACATTTTAGCACCTCCACGGTTAAGTTTAGTTTTGGCCATTCATACAGTTGATAGGCTAAAGCAGAAAAGCTTTAGAACTAAGAAAATCCCGATGTAAGAGCTAGCGAAAGCGAGCTAGACTGATGTTAAAGAGATATTGATCAAAGTCGATTGCTTGATTAGTTTTGTTGTCCATAAGTACTGGTATTTAAGTACTTCTCGTGGGTGCTGGAGCCCCCGAGCCCCCACGGAGGCGGCCCCCCGGGCCTTAATCCTAATTGAACTGTTATTCAGTAACTTAGTTCAAGATTACATAAACCCCTGGGACGCCCACACTAAACTTGACTTAATATCTGACACGTGTTTGAAAGGGCACCTATTTATAAAGGGGAAAGTACAAAACCGGCCAAGTGAGAGTCGGATTCGCACAAGAAGGGGTCCGTACCACAAGGAAAAACACTCCGCAAAAGACACGTTTTTTGTATGGAGATCCTCTTTAAGTTGTAACTTTATTTTATTTTTAATATTTGTTGTTATAGCCGCAATAGAAATACACACTTTGTGAAAATTTCAATTGTCTACCTATTACGGCTCATGAGATACAGCCCGCTGACAGACACACGGACGGACGGAAGGACGGACAGCGGAGGCAATAGGGTTCGGTTGGGGTATGGTACCATAAAATATACATAACGATGAAATATTTTCGGCTCATATACTATCATAGCCAACATGTTAGCAATGATGCTCTACGTCATTCACTTTATCAACGTATACGCCATTGGTTTAGGTAATTAACTAAAGGTAAACAAATCGTAGGTTTTTTATTGATGACACTTGTTTAAAAATACGTTACCCACAAATCCAATTTGTTTTAGATTTTTACAATAGTTTCCACTTTTATTAGTGTGTTCAATTTTTAATTTATTCTTACACTATTCTTCGTAGATGAAATTAATCAGCGCCTGACACTACTCCAAACAAGTTTAGACGTGATTAAAAGCTTGCCTACTAAAATTACGTCAACTTACGTCAGGCGCTGATTAATTTGACAGGACTAAACTAAAATGTATCTTCTGTCCTTTTCTTAATGAAATAGAAAGAAAAAGATGCACTGAACTTAAAATTTGTGAACAACAGAATCGGCACCCCGGACCAGTTACCGTCTAATTGCAAAAAGAGTTCTAACGTTCAAGCCCAAGCTTTCTAGCCAGTTATTTTATTTTTAACTTTCTTTCGAAACTTAAGCCCCATGTTTACACGGTGCAAGTGTTTTGCCTGTGGCTTACCATATAATTGAAGCTGCAATTGACTGAAGCCGTCTAAACAACGCGTCACAAGAACTTTATTATAGTCGGAATAAACTTAAAAATTTAAAAGTGGCTCTGGGCTCTAAACACAAACCATGTTTTGTGATAGCTGTTATAGTTCCGGGCCTTCCGGGCTCCGTACCGTCCGGGTTGTGTTTTCGTGTATTTCGGATCATATAAGTACTACAACTGAGGCCCCAAAGTATGCATGCAATCTTAACAACATCCCTGATATGCGTAGTTAGACCCTCATAAACCAAAATCATGCGTTATTCCTACATTAGCTTTTGTCCACGGCTTCGCTCGCGTGTAGGTCGGATCCCACGGGAACACTACCGGGACAAGAAGTTGTTGTCTACCTCTGTGCCTAATTTTATTTAAATTCGTTCAGCCGTTAAGGTAACAGACTGTAAGTCTGTCTGTCTGTTACCTTTGGCATTAATAATATTAAGTATGGATAAATTGTATGATATCCGTAAAGATATGGCAGTATGGATTACCTTACAACTAGGTGGATGCAGATATTTCCCGGTGACATACTGCAGCAGGGAGTGCTTCGCTTCAGGCGCGAGGGAGGGCTGCGTCATGGCCGCCAGCGTCACCAGCCCGCACACAGACACCGATACCACCAGCATGCCACCTGGGTTATGTCATGCAGCCATGATATTACTGCGTCAGGTGTTAGTAACGCTTGAAGATTGCCTTCAAGACATAGGCCCAAGGAAATGTTATAGACTTCTAAGTATATCACCGATGATATGATCAAACGAACTTGCAAAAGTGAAGTTCGATTGATAGTATATGAGTACGTTTCATTCTAAGATAAGTATAATAACAAAAATGTAGTAATTTTTATCCTACTGGCAACTTCGCACTGGTAAAGAGTAATTTCGTTACATTTTAATTTTTTTTTGTTTCTAATAATGTCGAGCTGGCATAGTGCATACCCGGAAGGCACTGTGTCATTATTACTAGAGATACTTACATATTTTTCAAAATTTTCATTCTTGGGTATTGGGAGGGGTGGGATTATACAGGGTCAAATTAAATAAGCTAGCGAAACTCCGCAGACGCGATGGGTATTTTTATTTTATTTATTTGGGTAAATAAACGGTTACACATTAAAATACTGCATAAAATATGAGCTACAGTGTGAGTATATGTATAAATTGCAGTAAGCGCACATCGCATTAGTTTTATAACTTTTCTTTATTATTATAAAGAAAAGTGATAAAACTAATGCGATATGCGCTTACTGCAATTTGATAACAACAATAAAATGACATAATGTGTTAATGATAAAATTAAACAGGCAGGCAAAATAAAAACAAGAAATTAGAAATACAGTCTAGGAGTTAAGAATATTACGGAGCAATATGCAAAATAGTGTCACGAACAAGGCCTCTTTTACTAGTTGGAAGAACGAAGATGTCACGTGTCAATATTTTGAAATAGATTATTGTAAGAAGATGTAGGGGTGCTCGGAAACCTGCATTCGTACGACTAGAAGATACTGCAAATAGGGGTCGTGCGCACACCCAACGACTTATGGTTGTTCTAGGTACCACGTAGCTAATCTTATAAGTGATATCCATACAATCACAGGCGTTATTACATAGATCGAATAGAAACATTGTCTCTAAAATAATACGTATGGCCCTTAGAAATGTACATATATCTATGGTCTGGCCTTAAGGTTACCTATGTAAGGCTTTAGTGGCGTTACTTGAAGTGTCAGTTGATAAAATCTGTTTTATCGTGTTGAGATATCGATTCCCATCAAGTATGTGAAGTTTACACAAAAAACCTGATTATTAAACACAAACAATCGGCCACACCATAAAAAAAAACATCATCAAATAAATTCCTTTTTGTTTCCCATCACGTCTGCAGAGTTTCGTTAGCTAATTTAATTTGACCCTGTATATCTTCGAATGAAAAGAAAAGAAAAAGAAAAAAAAAAAAAAAAAGATATGTTGCGCCGACCCCAAATAAATTGGGATAAGGGCAGGAGAATGATGATGATGTCTTCGAATGAAACGTAGAAATATAAATCTGTCATGCCTAGAAGTTCAATCTACCACTTCGATGTCCTCATTAGAATCTTCATAAAGTTAGGGATATACCAAAAGACTGCATGCAGTTTCATCCAGTACCGATGTAGTTGCGAAAGTATTAGTTTTGTTACGAGAATTAACTTGTAAGTGGTCTTTATATGTATATTATGAGTTTTACAAGAAAATGTAATAAGAAGCACCTATAGTCTGTTCCAAAAGTATCTGATAAAAGTGTAAATAATTCCTTTTCAAGTTAAATCAATCACTCGCACTAACGGGAAATAATAACACATTCATCTGTATTTAAAAGTTTCAACTTTTTACCACTTTTTCCAACCATTATTGTTTGGATAACATTATTAAATTGTAATTGAAAAATCATCGACGAAAATTGAAAAAAGAAAGGATTGTAAAATTAACCTCAATTGTCAAATGAAAAACATTTTTAAGGTGATTTAAAATCAGAATTTCGGGTTTAAGTAATAATCAAATCAGACCACTCAATTTGTAAGTGGCACTAAAATTTGGCAACCACAGGTACGTTTTTTGACCCTTTTGTTTATATTTTTATCAGATACTTTTGGAACAAGCCATATGCATTCGTCATGAAGTTAGACAAACTTCGTCATTTTTGCCAGGACCTGGGTCTAGAGATTTCGTTATTAAGCTAGTAATTAGCCGTTAATCCCAGAGGATGATATTTTATCATCGGACACACACTTGTAAAAAACTAAAGTTTCAAAATAGATCCTTACCCCAGGTCCAAGCGTCCTGATGCTTGCTGTTCTTGACCACAGCGCTCCAAAGGTCTGCCTTCAGGGTCTGTAGCGCGTCCTTGCCGGTGGGTAGACTCTGGCGCGCCGCGGACCAGGCGCCGAAGTCCTTGGGGTCCAGGACGTGTCGCGCCGTGCTGTCCTCCAACCAGTACACGTCCTCCAGTGAGGATACATCGAGGCTGAGCAATCTGGCCAAAAACAAAATGGAGTATGTTTTGACGCGTAAGGAAGTGTGAAGTACTTACTGAAGTGCGTTATCTACGACCCTTCTTCGATACACTACACTGGCTTCAACAACTTTGTCTCCGTGAAAGAATGATGGGTATTTTCGTATGGAGCCTGGCCTGATGACCTATAGAGTTCTAATGAGATCCACGAATGACAGCCGGGACCAACGGCTTAACGTGCTTTCCGAGGCACGGAGGGTCTTGGTATGTAAAAATGGTCACCTATCCAGGGACCAACCGCGGCAAGTGCAGCTTAACCTATTTGATCGACCCGTGCGGCTGCCCTACATACAAACTTATAAACAAACAAACAAATTTTACCTCTTTATAATATTAGTAAAAGTTTAGATATTAGAAATAAAAGTCGCTTTTCGTATTTATTAAGAATTCCTGTCGACTTGTTATGACGTGTGCGTTACATAGTATATTTTATCTAGAAGTATCGCTAAAGTGCATTTATCTAAGATCTTGTTAAGGCGATTTCCGCACTTACGGACACGTGCATAAATTCATTCGCGCATAAAAGACATTTACTGGACAAACACTATGCAAGTGCGCTCATTGAGCTACAACAAACCAGCGGTGCTATTCTGTAAAAAGATCACCGTGATAACTTAGGTGAAGTGAGCTTAAAGTAAGCTGTCATTCTACCTGATGCTAGGGATTGACAATATTGACAGCTCACTTTAAGCTCACTTCACCTAAGTTTGACGGTGACATTTTTACAGAATTGAGCGGCAGCTAGCTAAACCAAACATCTGCCGCTGAAATTAGAAATATACACCCAACAAATAGTTAATAGAGCATAAACCAAACTATCCAGTTTCTTATCAACATTTCTCTATCTAAACTTTCGGAAAATTGCAATCAATTATCCAAAAACCATTTTCATTCTACGGTACATTACCCCTTGCCGGAGGCCCCGAGGCCTATGGAGCGGACATACATAGGATGTTACTGACCGTGTTGGATGGGTTCCGGGCCTCAGGGGTCCCGGACCTGATGTGTGTGATAAACTACCCGACAACGGCCAGATAAAGGGGTACTAACGCGATTATGTGTGTTGTTGAAAAAATTGTTTATGCTTTCTTTTGTTTGGTAGCCATGTTTTTGTTAAACCGTTTGAGGATTTTGGACTTTTGTATTTGTTTTGGGGTAAGTCGATTTGGAAGAAATAATAAAATGAACCGAGGGAATATTGCGCAGAGGACTTAAGCAAAACAGAGCAAGCAGAAGAGGACTGTCCGTCATCTGTACTGGGCTAGAAGTACAACAATCAGCCAAATCCTACCCTACCGTGACCAAAATAAATAACATAAACAACACATAACTAGAATTCATCAATAGACATGACTGAATAGGCTTACAGAAAGGTCCTAACTACATGTCAACACATGCGCTAGATGTAAATCACCAACCTACTCATTTTAAGTATGTCAATCAATCCCTATAATTGTGACAACAATACACCGAGTGCAAATCCGTCAAGTGTCGCAACATGAACAGGCCAGGCGACAGGTGATCACATTAGCGGATTATAGCACCGTGAGTGGGGAGCTCTAATTCTATCACGTCAGTCCACAATCAGTTCCACAGAGCACGGGACCTCCACGCCAGTATGGTCTAGAGACAGCAGTACTGACTTATACGGATAAATTTTGATGCGCCGAAAGTGCGTTGAGCACACAACTTCTATAACGGTCATTCAAAGCTGTCAGTTTCTAAACGTCATTCGTGTCGTGGAGTGTGGGAGGTATATACTTTGAAGGGGGAGCACCTTACAGGATTTCAACGAAGCCAATGATAGAGCTGTCCATGCCACATTCTGCACCCTAATTGCGTAACACACTATCAATCTCAATCTGAATCATTTTGTAGGATACTGCTAATCCACTGCTTCATAATGATCGAAAAATTTGTCTGCTCAAGTACGTTAACAACGCAATTAATGTTGCTGGACTGGACTGTTAAAATGAAAGCCATTGCTACTGATAGTGTGTTACGCAACTACTTGGTCGGACATTTGAGTTAAATCGACACGTAAAGGAGAAGATTTATGACGGTTTGAATAGAAAATGATTGACAATGCCGCCTCTGCCAATGGCCGCCGAAGCGTCTGCGTGCTCTGTGGTCAGAACCAATTGGGAACGTTCCACGATCACATGTTACTTCGTTAGCCTATTTCAACGAACCCGTTTCTATAAAAAGATTACGTTTTTGAGGGAGCTTTTCCGTGTGCCATTTTTGGATAAATTTTGTTTTGCCCCAGCTAGGGATGTGAAGCTGTTAAACAAACGGCTTGCGAGAATCGTCTATAAAATGAGTGTAACGAGGAAAGAAATAAAGAATGTGTAGTAAGTAATAAGAAAATTACAGCCGTTTTCACAGAAATATGGTTTTTCTCGTAATGACATAGTTCACGATATGAGGCTACTTTTGAACTCACTTAATAGGGTGGAAAAAGTACACTGTAAACTCTTTCCACTATCGAACAAACGGCTTTGTTAAAGAATATAATAAGCTTCACTAGCATACAGTTATACTCGTGTGTAAACAGTATTTCTTATGATTATGCATAATTGGAGGTTGCTCGGCAACGGAGTACCTAACAATGTTAAATGGTTTCAAGCTCCAAGGTTTTTAGGTTCTGCTATGACGTCAAAGATGTTGTTCTTTAAGTTCTAACGATTATTGCAAGAATAATTTGTCTTTGTTCTTGACTAGAGCAGTGGCCACCACAGCTACAACTCGTAAATTGGGCCCGTTACCACTGGGTAACGCCCCAATTTACGATTTTTAAGTCGTGGGTTCAAACCCAGGCAGGTGCTTTTCATTAAGTAAATAATTTCAGCACCACTGCTCTCAAAACGGTGAAGGAAACATCGTGAGGAAACCGGCCTGTCCTAGAACCATTCGAAGACAACGCACTGGGCCCGCGTGGTAGCAGCTCACTCACTCTCGAAGAGAAGAGGCCTGAGTCCTGGCAGCGGGAACATTATAGGCTGATTATGCTACTTCTTGGCTTGGCCTGCCCGCAAAGATAAAGTTCACAAATATTGCTGATATGCAATCCATTGCATTTGTCATAGACCATAAAACTCCGATTACCAAGCAAAATGTTTAGTTATTATCCTCATCTCCTTTTACCAACGCCCCGGATAAGGTTGTTGAGATAGAGGTAGGATGCAGATCCCAGAAATCCGGGATTAGTTGCGTATTTTAGAGTTAAAGGCTTATATTGTGTTTAATGGACTGCTTAAATTCTGTTACACTGAGACTAAATTATTATGTTGCTCCGCAGAAAACAGCCATTAAACGCGCACTATAAAATCCTGAAGCAAATGTAGGCGGGGTAGTGTTAATCAAGTAACTACAAATTACAACAAACCTTCACAGCTACAAGGCACACGATAGAAGTTAATCCGTATCACTATCAGGCATGCGATCACCTGGCCTGCAGGAAACCAAGCTAGTATAACACAGTACAGTCTACCACAACCAGAACTCACACTTGATCTACAAAAACCGCCCTTACCGCTAAGAATTAAACTCCCTGTCAAAGTTAAAATGTTACAATGTAAGTGCGGTTGAGTGTGCTTAAGTACAGTTAGCGTGATATCGCCGTATTCCACACTGTTGGCCAGATTAGCGACTTGAATGTGAATTAAGAGCTGGAGGGTTATTATTCATGCTGGTTCACGCCTTCCGGACATGCTGGGTATGTAGGGAAGGGGTGGGGTTAGTTTGACCGCATAGATGCGCCAAAAGCAGTTATAGAGCTATGGAAGTACGCTGTTAAATGTTCAGGGAAAAATATGTTTTTTTTTTTAGGGTTCCGTACCCAAAGGGTAAAAACGGGACCCTATTACTAAGACTCCACTGTCCGTCTGTCTGTCTGTCTGTCACCAGGCTGTATCTCATGAACCGTGATAGCTAGACAGTTGAAATTTTCACAGATGATGTACTTCTATTGCCGCTATAACAACAAATACTAAAACCAGAATAAAATAAATATTTAAGGGGCCCTCCCATACAACAAACGTGATTTTTTTATATATTATGTAGTGTTAAATATTGTACGGTGGTACGGAACCCTTCGTGTGCGGGTCCGACTCGCACTTGGCCGTATTAAAAACAACCAGAAAAAGAAAACAAAAAACGACCTGTGCGAGGCCGAAAAGGCTCCTATCTCAGCAAAATGACGCGATATTTAAAAAATAAATACCATAGCGCTGGTATTCTGATAGGGCCCGATATCACGCCTATAATCCCCGAAGGTTTCGGTCAGTAACACGCACATTTCGCCACTTATGTTTAAGGTCTATATAATAAAGGGCGAGCCTATTGCCATCAACCGAGCACAAATCCAGACTCCAAGCTGCTACTGGTAAAATTTCTGATACAAAAGCCCAATAACACTTTGGCCGATCTGTGAATCGAACCCAGGACCTCTTGCTCAGCAGTCTCGCTCGCGACCACTAGACCAACAAGGCAAACAAACAATAAAAAAAAAACAATTACCTACTTAATAAAGCTTAAAAGCATTTCCAAATTCCCAAAACACGGATTAATCATAATAACAAAGAAATAAATCACATCATTAAATCAAGAACCAACAAACGAAAGCGAAAATATAAAATGAATGCCATTATTCTTAGTTACTCAATCAAACCTCAGTGAGCTTGCAATTTGCCGCGCGAGGAAATACGTCATAAATCATACGTCGTTTCCTCCCCTCCGGCCGTGCGTGAAATGCAACCTGCTGTAAGACTGCATCCACATTATCGACTGAAGCGCGGTTTCGCAACACTTACAAAATTCACAATTTGAAAATCTGTCCTTGTTGTAAGTTGTGATTAGCAGGCCTAGAGGAAAAGATAGTAGTGTTGGAACACTGGAAGAACTGGACTTACCTACACATAAGTAAAAACTTAGGCCAAGAGAGCTTGAAGTCAGCGGTCTATAGTGTCAATGCCTAGCATCAGCCGATCTGTGCCGTAATTATCTCACCGTGACACGTAGGTGACGTGAGCTGTCAAATTTGATAGTGACAGCTCACGTCACCTAAGATTTCACGGTGAGGTTTTTTTATACAAGCAGGGTGGCAGGGATATCGACGCGCAACCGTTACCTTAGATTCATTACAAGATTCTGAACGGGCCGCTTTGAAGTTTTTCGTCGGTTATTAAATAAAAATTTTGCTGTTCCATACATTTTGACGGCTTAGGTATTGCACTTTGCTATGAAACAGAGATTTTTTTATAACCCACGTAAAATGTCTACGCTACCCGTCTAGAAACATGTGCTGAATTCATGATTTCAGTGTGCGCGCAAATGGATGCCGCCTTGTAGAATAGACCGATGGTAGTGGACAGAGACAAGTCCAAAGAGGGAAAGAGAGACCATTTCCCTGCAGCTGAATAATGTTGGCTAATGCCCGGTTTATGACGCGCACGCGAGACACAATGGCTTTTTAATTGTGTCTGTAATTACGGCATTTATTATCGAGGGTTTATCTGAGAACCTCAAAAACCGAGCATAAGGAAGGAATTCGCTTAAATAGATAATTGTCGAATCAACAGCTATTGAAAGTTTAAACTCCGTTTAAGAATTCTTCAGAAACCAGGCATATCTGTGTCTATAACTTGAATCTCTTGATTACATGTTACCAGCCTAGCGTGAATTTATTAAATTATAAAACTTAACTGCAATGAATAACAATTGTGGTACAGTCAACAGCAAAAGTAGATGATGATGATGATGTTGAACTTTTGGAGTCAAAATTGATCACGAATATATGACAGTTGTACTAGTAGTAAATGTTTGGTATAATTTACAATCACATACTTTTGAATCACTTCGACGCCACACAGTTCTGACGCGAACTCCGTTCATTAGTATTGAATTTCTGATTTTCATCATCTACTTTTGCTGTTGACTGTACAGATTACAATAAAATTTATATCCTTATTTTTTCCGATTTTTTCTTTCCTTATTCGATGCATTTATTCGATACCATACCATAAGGTTTTATGTTTGTCCATAAATATCAGTAAGTATTGGATTTACGAAAGGTCTCCGTGATATGACAAGATATAAGCATTCATAAAATGGAAAATGCCAGATATGACATAAGTTTATGCGTTATTAAGGTTGAGGGTCCTAAAATTTAGGTGTCTTTCTTAGAAAGTCTGGCTATTGGAGCGAGGATCCGGATTGTAGAATGTGATAATACATTCAACTGCTTTTTGACACCATCATAGTCTGATTTTCATAATGAACTACAGAAACTTCCAGAAAACCAAGATGCCAAGTTGAGAGGTTTTCTACCAAAAAATGCATTGTCTTTGAAACAGAATTAACATGTCAACTCTGTAGGATAAGAGCAAGTGGTTTTAATTCAGCTTGCAAGATTTGACCCATACAGACGAACTAGCAAGGCAAGTTAAATAAAATCATGTAATAAACATTTAGAAAGCTCACCAAAACTGCCTCTATACTAAGCAAAAAGTCGCACAACATAATCATCCTATAACGCAACTTGAGCAGTTATAAAAGGGCGCAAGTCCCCTGGGACGTCACGAGGCTCGTTTACGAGCGAATTTTACGGGATGTCATGTCGTTTAGATTGTACGCGAAGAGATTTAAGATAAATAATTTAATGTCTGATTGAACGCCATCGTTATTTATTTATACGTTTAGAACTGCGGTGACAGATTTTAGGAGCATCACTGGAAAATCGCGTCATCGTGATTTCAAAGACTCAATTTTCTAATAGTTTTCACAAAATATCACATGTTATCTAAAGAGGCTCTCCTCTTGCCCTCGCTTCTCATATCAAGGTGATAAGATAAGTAACTGGGTAATGTTATAGGGACTGGCTGTTATTGTAACCATTGTAAAGCCCACACTCCTTTTGCCTCGATTACGTTCATACATCTGCGGGGCAATTGCTTAACACATTATCAATTGGAATCGGTTTCATTTTGACAGTTCAACCACATTCACTGCGTTATTTACGTGTGGAGCAGACAAATTATTCGAACTTATGAAGCAATGGATTAGCAATTTGCTTCAAAATGATTCAGATTCCGATTGATAGTGTGTTACGCAATTAGGGTGCTGGTCATAAACGCACGCCGCCGGTTGTGAGTACTACGCACCTGACCTTGGAGAACATCACTAATAAGGTCACTATATGCCCTCCTAGATCGTCCCCTCCCTATGTAAGGATCGTAGTAGGTGGCGTTCTGTACTTTCTGCCTACCCATGTGAAGAAGTCGAGAGAAAAAGAGTTTATGTACAGACGCCAGCACATCAAGCTACTACAATCTGTCAAATTTCTTTAATAGATTTTCAACTTTATCGCTAAAGCATAAGGTTCAAAGTTGATTGGGAAAATTTTACAGTTTCGGGTAGCTTGATGTGCTGGCGTCTGTACAAAGCCCAGAAACTGCTGAAATGTACAGAAAACTTTCGATTCACCATCCTGCTGATAAAACTTATATCTCAATAGTATTCACGTGAAAGCAGCATCCCAGTTTCCAGTAGCTTCAAAAACATGTAAATACAGCCTGTCTGGCTAACCAGAGTAGCAAGCAAGTCAGATATACGAAATATTAATCACGTGGCTGTTATACAAAATATTAAATCCGATGTTAGGGATCGTGTTATTAATTTAGAAACGATACAGGGAGCGTAACGAACATCAATCAATGTTATCGTAGGACTCTTCTAAACGCTATTCATATGTCCAAAACCCGAAAATTTTGTCAGTTTAAATCATATAGACGACCGCTATTCTTCCGACAGCTGTTTGCTGTCGGGGGCAAGGCAAATCAGGTTATCGAAATGTGTCATTTTCGACACGTTAGCCTGTCGGATGATTGTGAATAGCTACGCTGGTTGTTTGTCTGCAGGGTAGAAATTCATGACGATAAATCATTTTCGGGCTTTTTTGGTAATTGATGCAGTCTTTTAACCATGACTCATTTTGTATTACAGAAGGCAGCACTACAGTGCCTTATTCACTAACCAAGCTACTTCTAATAATGACGAAAAATGAAAAGGAAATGAGAAAATCAAGAGACCCGATGCTGAACTCGATGAAAATAGAACTGAATTACTAGAACATGTTTTTATTAGGAAGGAAACGGTTAGTTATGGAAGGAAAGATTTATCTAGGACATCTTGTGGCGCATTGAATAGAACGATTGCCTATATACCCCAGATATAGCTGTCGGTACTTTGAAGAATGATGGTCCTCAAAGTCGTGTCATATTGATTACATTTCTAGGACAGACAGACTGTGAAAGCTGTTACTTGCTACAGCTGTTCTCACGATATTACAGTTATGAGTACTTAGAATTCCAGATTTAATCATAAGTCTACATTTTATGATACCTAAATAACCACAGAAGAGATAAATTTACTGTTCTGTGTAAATAACAATCTTCAAAAGGTTGACACAAATATCTAGTTGCCATTAGTACTATGTGACTTAAGAGTAAACTAGTCGCGAGCTCGAACTCACTTGTGGGTATGGCCAATATCACGCTGTCTCACCTGGCTTCGTGTTTGACAGAGCTAGTATCAGTGATGAGCAGTTAGACACTAGTCTGTACACGCACAACGTATAGTTCTCACGCACAGAAACACCGTTCCGAACTGAAAGGCGTGTAAAAAAAATCGAAAAGTGCTTTGAAAAATCGAGTTTTATGAAAAAACCATTGCATAAATCAATTATAAATAAAGTTTATTGAACTCTACGATAAGTGAGCTTTGTCGGTAAGGACTTGGTTTTTACGATTTTACAGATCTTTTGTTACTTATTATATATACTTATATACCCAAAATTACGTTAAAAATAGCAAGAAAAACGAATCTTTGTTGGCTCATAACTTTTTAATGGCTTTTTATTTTACTATTCTGTTTCCGTACAGACAAAATTAATAATAATTCAAAACGATATCATGTTTAACTTTGGATGCACAATGTCAAACAGTGGAGTAATACTCTCCCGAAATTTGTATGGAAAAATATCGACTGGCACCACAAGTACCATATTACCATTAAGAGGACTACATGACCTAAAGCGCGGTCTTTGTCGGTCTGCATAGAAAAGAAAGAGAAGCGCGATGCCACAACGCTGGTAATTTATTGCAAAATATGAAGCAATTATCGATTTACGAAAAATCTAGTCTTTGGACAAAAAAACTAAAACACTATAGTTTTAGTATGTTGCTTGTAGAATAATCTGACAAAAAATCATAATGATTGTATGTATATTAGTATGAATTTTGTTGTAAATAAAAAGTTTTTAGAGGTATCTTCATGATTTTTTTCTATCGTACCAAATAAGTTGTATTATGTTTTCAACACACTAACATCCTAGCATTTATCCTGAAGAATATCATATATTTTTTTGGTTTTTTTACTGTAGGCGATCATTTACTTTTATTGTTTCTAAAACTTGCGTTTTTTGCGTTTAGGTCCTGTAAGCCCCTTAAATTGCCAATCCACGTAATACAGGGTGGCAGGAACATCGACGCACAAACTGTAACCATGAATTCAGCACATGATTCTATTAACATAGCGTAGAAATTTTTCGTCGGTTATCTTATCAGCATTTATTTTTTAATAACCGAAGTATTTCAACGCAGGAGGTTCAGAATCATGTACTGAATCCAAGGTTGCGCGTCGATGTCCCTGTACTCCTTACCAACCAGTATAATATACACCTTTTAACGTACAGATCAATAAAGTTACATAATGTTATTAACTGCACAACCCACCACGGTTGTCCCTAATTTCCAATTCCAAGAGTTATCTGCAAATCGCCAATACTCCAATATATCCTGAATCCTTTGAAATTGAACTGATATAACACAATCCGTATTAGAATTCCCTGGAGACCCATAAACAAGGGTTCTAAACAAGCAGGATCCAAACACATGACAATAACTTATCAGTAGAACACTTGAATCTCGCGACAGAGTTCGTGTGAGAAACTACTAAAACAAAGTCACTTTTCGTGTTTGTCTCTGTGACCGCTTGGTTCTTCTCAACTACACAATGTTTTTGAGGTTTTCAGCACCATTTAGGGAACATATTCTGGAAGGTTTAGGTGTATAAAACAATAGCACAGCTATTTTAATGTATTGACATGTCGCCACATGAGCACATCGTTACATTGCATTCGTGCGAAGCAGGGGCGGGTCGCCATTTTCTAGAATAATCGTGATCTCCCAACCTTCTACATATATTTCTTCGGTGATTTGGGCCCAAGTTACTGGTATCAGCTGCGTATTTTCCCGTGCAAATTGACTCAATTTGGAGATATGTCTTTTTTATACCTTCCGGTTGCGCCTTGCGTACAAATGTCAGGTGTTTTGGCACTACTACGAAGAGTACAAAGCATAAAGGGTTGCCAAATTCTGGAGATGCAGAAAGAAATCAGTTTGTTATGCAACCTACCTCTGTCTCTGTTTTATTTAAACACAGTATTGGGCAACCCATTGTATAACCATTCATTAACAGTGATTAAAGGTATATATATATATATATATATATATATATATATATATATATACTCAACTTCATGATATCATGTATCAATTAACGGGTTTCGTGATCGGTCACACCAAATCAAGGCAAGAACTTCTACTAGAATATTATAGTAGTATTGATTACAAAAACCCTAATATGTTGGATCGCTCATGAATGTTTATCATGGCCATAAGTGGTTTAATAATGTTCCATGTGCTCCAGTTAGGAAAATTGTCGTTATAGTGGTTAGTGGTTACAGTTCGAACTGCGACCGCATTTGGGCTGGTTATCTCTTTGTTTATGTTAAATATTAACTATGTAATATTTTTTTATACTTATCCTAGCATTTTGCGGATAGCACTGCAGTAGTTGTTCCACCAATCTTCTACAATACTGGTCTAGGAAACTGTATAAGCACACCAGATTTAAATGATTGTGTATCGACAATACATAAACTTTACACGTTTGCACACAAAATGCAATAATTGTCGAAATGAAGACGTGTCGGATTCCATATTGTCGAAATAAAATCTTGTCGTATTACGGTTTGTCGAAATTCAGTTGGTAAGTCTACTTTAAAATCCAAAACCAACAACCCAAAACCAAAATAAGCGCGAAACCCGCGAGTTCGCGCCAAAAATAGTCCTCCAAATATATTTCACGGACGTGATGGAAAAATATGTCCTCTGAGTGAATCAAAATACTTCATACGTGAAAACCGTCTTTTGCAGTTGCCACGAATTCAATGGAGCGCGAAAGATTGTCATACATCAAGTAGATAAGGGACGTGAGCCGATAAGATCCGGTCTTCTCCGTCCTAAGTGAAAATGAGGATAAATCTTGGACCTTTTTTCGTATTACCCTCATGATATCGGGATCAGTTAAGGATTTATTAATTTGGTCTTGTTCTTTAACATTTGATTCGGGGTTAGTGTTTAATCTTCAAGCTTATATTCAAGCAATATAACATAATTTTGAGCCATTTTAAAACAGTTTTATCTCTGTAACTAGCTGACTCTTCGCAATGTAACTCTCAGCTTATTATAAAATGAAATTCATCCGTGACTGACGTGCTGAAGATTGCAGTTCATGCAGATAGAACCAGTTTCAAACTCCGCAGTCCCAAAATATTCTCTCGTTTCATTCTCTATCTGTTATGCAAGCCCGAAATGCAATCTATTTTCTGCCGGTCCCAGATTGGAGTGAATTTTACGACGTTGACATGAATGGTTTGGGATGAAGAGGATTATTTATATTGTTCAAAGTAATGTCCAGCAGTAGAGAAACCTTGTGTCCTCTGCCATATATGTAGATGTGCGAAAACTAATAACATTAAATGTGTAAAAAACTTCACACTGTTTAAAGTCCTCGGAAAAGCCGAATCACCGCTAATATTTCACGAAGTAGCATTTTCAAAGCACATAAATAGGTACACTTTGTTGGGTGGCCGCAAATTACCTACTTTCCACAACCTCAGTGCCGCGGGGCACGGAGGTGGTATACTAATTTTGTAAAAACCTTCGTGAAAAGCGCCAAGATTAACTTTGTAAGAACTTGAAAACTGCAAAGAGGAAAATTCATCTCTAGGAGTTCCATTCATAAACGGAGGAATTACTGTAGCATGATGAACGTCATATTGTAGATGCTTGTTAGTGTGTACAGAAGAGACTATAAGTGGGCTTATAAAGGTACTTGGTTGTTGACCTACTTGCAGCGAACAATGCTCGGCCAGAGACAGGTGGGAATTTATTGATAGATGCCATCGCGTTCAATTTGCTCGCGTGCAGCTCTGAAGCCTAGCATCCAATCTACAAAATCACTACATAGTATAAAAAAGTCGCTTCCAGCTGTCTGTCTGTCCCTATGTATGCTTAGATCTTTAATACTGTATGTACAATGTATATGATATAAAAGCTTGTCGCGAGATTTAAGTAAGTGCTCGTGTTCACTTAGTTTGAAAATTTTAAAAATTAAAATCATTAGATCAAGTTATTTAATTTACTTGTATATTTATCTACAGAGGTAAATCTCGCGACAAGCTTTTATATCATACAAATTGTGTAATGACGTTATAAGTTGATAGTAAAAGTTTTAAAGTAAAAGTTTATTTTATTCTTTTTAGCGCATTTAATTAAAACCTTGTTTTTAAAAATGTTTTTTTTACTTTTAATTTATTTTTTACTTTTTAGTTATCGCTGGACAGTTCTTTTTTGTAGTTTAACTCCCATTCGTATTTGCAGCAAGTCTTTTCATTTGATACCCATATTGTAGGAAAGCGTAGAAACATAGTCCGCCATCTTTAGAAGTCCACCATATTGGATTTAGAGTGACGTCACATTTTTTTTCGAGTTACTCTCAGTAAGCCCTTTCATTTGATACCCATATTGTAGGAGTGCATTAAAAATAACTAGTCCGCCATCTTGGGTGTTCCGCCATGTTGGATTTAGAATGACGTCACACAGCTAACCATGCATTGTCATCCAAACTAAACGTGTATACAAAATTTCAGCTCAACCGGTTGAAGATATCTGCTTCAAAATTGAGTTGAAAGAGTCCACCCGAACAAACATGGTTACATAATATGTACATTCATACATGCAAACATACATTGTAAGTTAAATAAAAGCTTGTAAAAAAGATTTCAGTTCGTTTGTGCACAATTCAGCTCTTTGCCTCACAAACACAAAAGAGCGACCTAAGTTCGCTCAGAGAATTTAAGAATTTCCCTCCAATATTAAGTGACTGGATCCCGAAGATAAAAATTTCAATAGCCTTTTGTAGTCGGAAAGAGGACGGCGCAGGCAATGAATATGAAAACGTGTTGGATCGTTAAAGAGCATCGGGTCCAGATTGCGCTTGTACATTGCGTATGTAATAATCCGAAGCTCCAATCAGATGTTTGGATGATTACCCTTTTTATTTTTCATGAAAACGTCCTTTTTCCTGGTAATGGTGCCCTTTAACGGCACCATTCTGAGTCCAAATAAAGCAGTCATAAAGCAGACTCAGTGACGCGCATTTTATAAGCGTGCTGTATTCAAGGAGGGTCCCAGACTCAATTTCGCAAAGGTCAAACAAAACACGACAGGAATTGAGTATTATTCTTCTGCGATTCCTTTGTTCGAAGTTTGCAGTGTGGAACTTTCAAGCGGATTGCCGCATTTCCCTCGAGGGTACGTACTCGCACGCATACAGATGTACTACATATTATGTTGTAGACTTGTAGAGCACATGGACCGGAGTTTCCGCAAAATGCAAGCTAAGAAGTGAATACGAAATGTATTCTAATTTTTGCAAGATTTTAAGCTCGCAGTAAATAATGGTGGAAAGTTGCGACTAAACCGGTTCGGATTTGGTGCGGGGTTGTGCACAAGTGCCTCTTACTCTTATTTTTATATTTTTCTGGTTTCTTTGCTCGTGTTGTTATGCCCACATTTTCGATTTCCATCTACGAGTATTGTGCTATTTATATGGCTTATAGCAACCGGGAGAAGTAGGTACTTGAAAACAAACATACAATTTTTCTGCAAAAGTTCTGCTCTTTTATTCTTACGATTTCCACCGCTTCAATATGAAAACCATAACCCTTTTTATGTGCACCACAATCCACTCCACACATATCTGCACCAGAGACAAAAATAGCTTTTCGAAACATCAATCTACAGTTTTCAAAGTGCCTCTGTCCCCGTGGAAGCTTGCCTGAATGAGTCGACGAAGGTATTGTCACCACCGCCGACAGCTCCGAACAAAGGGCAGCGCTTGTATCAAAATTGACACACTTTCAACAAAAGGTGGGCTGACGGCCCGTCGCCTCTGAATTGAGATACGCTAGCTTGTAGCTTGAATATTCACTATGCAGATAATGTTTGGATTTATTGAATTTTCCTCCTGACCTGGATATAGTAAATCCCGCCAATAGCGAAAACTTTACGTTTAACTTATAACATTTTCAAAGAAAAATGTGCTTTAAACCAAGTACTCAAAATCTTGGGAGGCAAAAACTACAGTTCACGCGATAAGTGCTATTAAAATACACTATAATAACAAAATGAGTCGCAAAAAAGTCCCGGAAACCACGCGCAAGTCTTTGTTCGAACTCGCCCCTTTTTCCTTAACATGTCAAGGTCACGAGTATCCACTGGGTTAGGATTGTTGGCACATGTCCCACACGTGCGATCTCACAGATTTATTGCCAGAAAGATTGGTTAAAATGCTCCGAATAGTTTCTAGTTCTGCTGCGAATAATGCAGTTTTCCTAAATTCGCTTTTTTGCTAAATAAAGCTGGAGAAAAGAACTTTAATGTGGGTCATGGTAGTTAATCTTGACTATCCTGAGCTAGTGTCTATTATTCCACCGTATCTAGTTTCCTGCTCCTACCACCTCCATCTTTAACTTGATACCCGCTTACCCTCATTTTCCACTTTCTGACACGTGTATTTTAAACTAACGACCGAGATGATAGGTTTATTGCTTTTAGAACTATTATTAGGAATAATTGTATCAACATTACCATTATTCCAAGCTTACTCAATTTGCAGGTTACTACCATCTTCCATTCTAAGCTAATTTAAATTCGCAGATATATAGCGAAATCCTATATTTCTAATACTCGGCTTATACTGGTCCAAATAGCTGGGAATATTTATGATATTCTAGGATTTTACGCCGCACCCGTTGGGAGCCAATTTCCTAAATGTTCTACGGAAGGTGCGACTAGTCGAAAAGTTAATTTCCTTTGGAATAGAACTTTCCTAATAGAATTCTTGAAACTAGTAAGTTTAATGACTTTCGCTGTTAGACAGCGATTCAATTGTGCACGTGCTTTCCTTTCAATGTTTGATTTCAGGCTATCTACTGAATTCTTAATTTTCTTCTTTAGTTATTTATAATACATAGTTTTGTAGAGTCGATTTAGTCTCTCAATTCTTAATATCCTGATCTAAATTTTTGTGAGAACTACATCTTTCAGACAATACGAATAGATCCTATTTATATAAATAGGTTCTTTTCTCGTGTTTTCACACGCTATATGAGAATACTAGCTGACCCGGTGAACTTCTTACCACCTAAATGTATGAGAAATTGTTTTTTTTTTCGTGCAATTTTCTTATGTTTTAATAGTTATTCTGCTCTTCGGGGCAGAGACAAATCCAACAAGATATCATAAAAATCGGTCCAGCCGTTCTTAAGTTATAAATGGTGTAACTAGTGTGGCTTTGTTTTATTTATATAGAAGACTAGCTTTTGCCCGCGGCTTCGCCCGCGTGTATGTCAGTAAATATCCCACGGAACGGGATTAAAAGTACCCTATGTGTTAATCCAGGTATCAATGTTTTCTCACACTGCTTATTATAGTATCCGAGATGCGGCGCACGGATTGATATATGATTGCTGGAGGATAACAAATCCTAAAATCGAATTGTAACGAAATACATAACGGAACGGAAAATTACCTACTTGAATGCCAAATTTGAAGGCAAAACGGAAAATTAAATCCTATTAAAAATAAAACTGACGGACTTTCATACAATCTTTCATCCCCTATTTAACTTAACTCCCTTAGGGGTTGAATTTCGAAAAATTCTTCCTTATTCCTTGTCTACATTTTAAAGGGAACCATTGTGTAAAATTTCAGCTTTCTAGGTCTAAGGGTTTGGGCTGGGCGTTGATGAGTCAGTCAGTCAGTCAGGCCTTTTGTTTTTATTTATATAGATAGATAGATTAGCACACGCAGTCGAAAAAGATTAGAGATTTAGCTGACTACAGACGAACGCTTAACATCATGCAGGCTGACAGAAAATTATTCAGGTTATATTCGGTCACTCGGAATATGCGGCGCTTGTTTTTACCAAACAACAGTTTTGATACGCACGTACAAATGAACACGTCTTCTTGGAACACATAGCAAAAATTCAGTTTTACTTCTTATTTTCTTATGTAGCGGCACAGGCGCTACATAAAGGCTGTAAAGCTTAGGTTTTCTAAGAAAGCGGTGACCGGTCACACAATAATGGATGCAAAATACAGAGCGCTTTTTGCCACATTAATGACAAATACTAGTGAAAATTACAGATTTTCATGACGGCCATTATAATATTACGGAACCGCTCTTCTAGTACACAGTAGCTGTAGTGCGCGTAGCACACAGTGCCGTCATTCATGGACGCTCCTTTATTACACTCTAGAAATATGCTACACTATTGTTGTGACGTACTTGGTATATGTATGCTGCAGCCTATGCGTGGCCAGCCACTGGCGCAGTACGAGCCTCTGCTGCAGCACCTGCGCAGCCCGACGCAGCCTCTTCTCCTCCGCCGCCGGCAGCTCGGGCAGGCGGTCGAGCTGGTCGGGAGACCCGCATCCCGATAGCGTCGATATCCCTGGAAAAGACAAATGTGCTTCTTTCTAATGATGGTCTTTATTTGAGGGCTGTATTAAGGAGAGACAAAATCCAAATTGCAATTTACATATAACAACGAAAATGACCTTTACTCTTCAATTTCATAAACATTAGGTAGGTAGTTAGAAAATAAAATGAACATTAATAAAATTCCAACATGTAAATCATTCTAAATCTGCGTACAGACGTTGAATAATGCATTTAGACATTTCAGAAACAATAAACCCCTAATGGCACCCACCGTAGGACTATTAACAACTCTGCTGTATCATGTAAAATCTCACTTTACGCGGTGATAATTACACTAATAACAACCATTTGTCAATAATTAAGCAAAAAAGCTACGATTGCAAAGTTTCTGACATCAACATTCAGAAAAATAGAAAACGCAAGCTTAATGGCGCCCATCGTGGGACATCCAACAATACCCCTCTTTCATAGTTATTTATATTAAACGAGTGATTATTACAGCGAATAACATTTTAATGCAAAATCCATGTTCAACAACCATTAATAATATTAAATTATAATGAGAAAAGCTTTGTTGTCAGTACGTTGCCTGGAAACGGCGCAACCTTGACCTTGGGACTAATGGTAGCCTGCGTTACGACAAGAAAGTTGGTGCTAGCTATTATATACAAAAGTATGTTTGTGCTGTAATTTTGTGACATAATACACGCTAAGAACGTAAGACTCTATGTGCGACAAATTATATAGCCTTACGTAATTGTAAATGTGCGTCTGAAAATAATCGCTTGGCCGTTCACGGTACTTTCTAAATAACTTAATAAAAATCCGCAATGCGATAGATAGACCAATGTCACTTAAATATATGAATTCATAATTTGTATTCTAACTTGTCCCTAGAGCGTCGTTGCGGGATAATATTTAAGACATAGTATAGCGAAGGTTTTGAATCAGAAATTAACCAAATAATTATGTTTACGTAACACTTATTAGTCTTTATTATAGTTCAAATAAATGGTAACGATTTTATGCCATCATTTGACATTAAAGAAATTTTAAAAACTTTCACAAAAGAATATAATTTCTACCATCTCTCGTATATTTTCGCCAACGTCTGATATTACTTATTTAGGTTTAGACAGTTATAACGGGAAACTTTGATACAGTTTCGACCATGACCTTCAAAGCCTGAGTCACGCTAACATGTCCATGAAAAGAAGATAAACACGGCATTTCTATATTTCAAGGATTAGGTCAATGAAAGAACTACTAGAATTTAGTGATGTTTATTGTTAGTTTATTGTTTTTTTTTTCTAGGTATCCTGAATAAAACTATTCGAAATACAGAGAATTACAAACAAAGAAAATTTTAATCTTGTAGGTACAACCAGTTAAAATTTTCAACTAAACGCTGAGTAATTAACCTTTATTACAAACAGCGTTAAACTCAGCTCAGTAGATGCTAAAAGCCTCCTACATGCAAAACTTCGTCAACAATGAACCCCAAGTCCCCAACTCTTCCCCCGCCATAAATTCTATTTTCCGACAAAGAACGCAACACCCAGAAAACGGCATTCAAAAACATGATAAAAGGGCGGGAAAACTTTAAACCGCCAGCTTACATGAGGCACGCGAGGTTTTAATCTAAGTTGTAAAGCAGAGACTAGCCTAGATAGTATCTGGAGATTAGACACGAAAAGCAGGCAACACGCTATGCTGACGTTGTTTTGCGATAAGAAAAACTGTTGGTAGTACTTCTTACAAATCACTTAAGTAACAAGAAGTACAGCAGTAGTTTCGTACTAGGAATGCTTGTCCTCGATTGTGCATTTACGTCACTAAACAAAAAAGGATTTAACGTTCCCATTCAGAATGAAAATCTAGCCTTTGTGAACTCATGGTCATTGGTATTAAGGTAATCAATAGATACTGAAGATCCCATTTCCGTCGATTGGCAGATCCTCGATAATTACCGGTGAGGTATACGTGTTTCTAATAGATAAAAGGTATAGTCCATTCACAGTTATTTTACCTCTGATTTTGCATCACTGTCCAAATCACATTGATATTTATGCTTAGTAGTTAGGATACGCCGGTTCTGGCTCACTCCTGAGTCACCACCCTCATCGGTCGTCAACGGACGACGAATCCTAAAAAAAAAAAAAAAAAAAAAAAAAAAAAAAAAAAGTTTGGTATGGTTGGTATGGTTTTGATGTGCTCTGAGCTCGAATCTGCGGTCCATTTTTGTGTAGGATGCACGGTTTCGGAGATGTGCAGATCGATTTACTCGTATCTAATCGAGTCATTAGCGTCCCATTATCTCTGATCGATTTACTCGTATCTAATTGAGTCATTAGCGTCCCATTATCTCTTACGATCTACCTCGCTTTTCTGAATCATCAATAAAACACATTCCTTCATTTTACTACCATTTTTATTTCCAAAATGTTGTTGCTTATACTCGTATAACAACTGGCTTGTGTAAAAATAATTATTGATGAACATTTAAATTGTAGCCTTGTCTACTTATAAAATAGGAGCGAAACATCTCATCCACTAAAATATCGTTGTACAGTGTGTTCCCTGTAAATATGCTCGTAAAACTATGCATTGAACGTCCCTGAAACTTAAATAGCAAATACATTAAGCAATATTCACCACAAACTGAAGTCCAATCATTCTGAATCCTATCAACATTCCAGTCCCATCTCTTACAATTCCTTTTCAAAAACTGGAGATGAAATCGCTCAGGTGTACGTCCATATGAATCAAAATATTGACCGATGTTATTCGTATCGATATGTACAGCTACCCAGTGTGAACCTGGTTTATCATCCGCATCCAAATTGCATATTATATACGTTGGTACATGGGTATACATAGGCAGTCTATTAGCAGCATAAACATTATTTTCTAGACTGGGATGAATCTTTTTCATATGTTTTTGTAATTCTAGTGTATCCATGATTTTACTGTTATTAGCAGATTATTACAGTACCAATCTATTCAATGGTTGTCATAGGAATGTTCAATTATAGTGATTTGTAAATATTAAATCGCATTCTTTGTGTGAGTCACAAATTTCGTTTTGTGAATATTTAATTATAGTGATTTGTAAATATTAAATCGCATTCTTTGTGTGAGTCACAAAACAGCAAAAAGCCAAGAACGGAAGAAGAAGCTTCTACCTCTGCAGGGACCAGTGTCGGTAACGATGATCAAGTGGAATGTCTAACGTGTCATATATTTATCAAAAAAAGATATTTAGCTAATCATTTTAAAAGTAATGTTCACAAAAATAATCTTTTAAATTCACATAATTCTTTATCAAACGTTAGTGTTATTGAATCTGCTTTTGGAAACAGAATTTTAACTTATAAAATCAAGAGTAGAGTAGATCGTTCATCATTAGTAAATTTTGAAACTCCTGAACTGTTTTTAAATTCTATTAAAGATGATATTTTATTTTTAATACGAGAGTGTATTCATCAACACATCATTTTTAAAGTAAACTTCATACTGCATGCTGATTTTGTTCAACAAACTAAAGATATTCATAATACATTTGATTTTCAAACATTTAACTATATTATTTGTCAAGGAGATGACTTAAATATTTTTCTTTCATCTTTGAATGATACAATTACTAGTAAAATTAGTGCATTTGAAAGAAAAGATAGTGGATGGAGTCTAAAAAACATAAAATCTATAGACATGAATGTTAATAAATTCAACCCCCTGCGTGGTACTTCATACATAGACCTTCCCCGTGACATAAAATTGAAAAAGGCTGTTTTAAATGTAAAAAACAAAGATTATTTTTGTTTTAAATGGGCGTTACTCTCAGCGTTATATCCCGTAAATAAAAACGCGGATCGGGTGTCATCGTACGCTAAACATGCAAATAAACTTAAATTTGATGGTATTTCCTTTCCAGTTAAAATTTCAGACATAGCAAAAGTAGAGAAATTAAATGATATTAGTATTAATGTTTTCGGGTTAGAATATAATAAAGAAAAACGATGTAATACTATAGTAGGTCCATTATTTTTAACAAAGTGTCGTAAAACTAGACATATCAATTTATTATTTTTTTCCAGGGATACGAAAAATCATTTTTGTTACATAAAAAATTTATCGCGATTAGTTAGTAATCAAATTTCAAAACATGGTCACGTTATGTATATTTGCGAAGCGTGTCTACTTCATTTTCCATCTCAGGAAAGGTTAAATAACCATGAACAATACGATTGTGCCTACATTTGTACAGAATTACCAAACAGTGAAACTTTAAAAAAGAATTGGTTTGGTCAACCTACTTCAAGTGATAAAATTAAATTTGACAGTTTTGAAAAAAAAGTTAAAGATACCATTCGTAGTTTATGCTGATTTTGAAGCATTTTTAAAACCAATAGAATCATGTTCTAACGATCCATCCAAACCTTTCACACATAATATTCAGAAACATGAAGTGTATAGTTTTGGTTATTATATAAAATGTTCATATGATGATAAATTATCAAAATATGTAACATATTGCGGACCCAACTGTGCACAAGTGTTTATGGAAAGTTTATCTAACAATTTGAAAGAAATAATTCGAAAAAATAGATTTCAAATATGTCCAGTTACGCTAACAAATGAAGACAAAAACAAAATTTCAAACGCAACCATTTGTCATATTTGTGAAACAGAATTAGCAGAACCCTTTTATGATTTTGATTGGTACACAGGTAGTTTTAGAGGTGTTGCTCATGAATCATGTAGCTCGAAGTTCAGAACACCACGTCATATTCCAATATTTTTACACAACCTTAGTCACTATGATGCTCATTTTATTGTTCATGCATTAAACTTTTGTGATGGTGAAGTCGAAGTTATTCCTCAAAATAAAGAAAAATATATATCCTTTTCCAAAAAAATAAAAATAAATAATAATGAAGTTATATTGAGATTCGTAGATTCATTTAAGTTTTTATCATGTAAATTAGAACAATTAGCCAATAATCTCAGTAATGATCAATTTCAAGAATTACGTAGAAATTTCCCTAATGATGAAGATTTCATTCGTTTAAAACGGAAAGGGGTTTATCCATATGAATTAATGACTAGTTATGATAGTTTAAACCTAACGTCACTCCCCGAACAAAAACATTTTTATAGCTCGCTCACAGATTCCCATATTTCAAATGACGATTACAATCATGCTAAAGATGTTTGGGAACACTTTGGTTGTTGTAGTATGCTAGATTACTCAAACTTGTATTTAAAAACAGACGTTTTACTTTTATCCGACGTATTTGAAAACTTTAGAAAGCTATGCATTGATACTTATGATTTAGATCCTGCTCATTATTACACAGCTCCTGGTTTAAGTTGGGATGCAATGCTAAAATATACAAAAATAGAATTAGAACTTTTAACAGATTATGAGAAAATTGCATTTATTAGGTCAGGTATCAGGGGTGGTGTATCTCAATGTAGTAATCGTTACGCTAGAGCTAATAACAAATACATGGAGGATTATGATGCTGAGAAACCAAATTCATATATCACATATTTTGATGCCAACAATTTATATGGTTGGGCTATGTCTCAATATCTTCCTACTGGCGGATTTGAATGGATAAATCCGAATACAGATTTTAATGTGTCTGAGACATCGGACTTCGGTTTCATTTTAGAAGTTGATTTAGAATATCCAGATGAACTTCATGATTTACATTCGGACTTTCCTTTGTGTCCAGAAAACATTTGTGTAGGCAATACTAATGAGAGTAAATTAATCCCAAATTTAAATAATAAAGATAAATATGTAATTCATTATAGAAATTTAAAGCAGTGCATAGAAATGGGGATTAAATTAATTAAAATTCATAGAGTTTTGAAATTTAAACAGTCTCCCTGGTTAAAAATGTACATAGATCTAAACACAAAATTAAGAACGTTAGCAAAATCAGATTTCGAAAAAGATTTTTATAAATTAATGAATAATTCAGTCTTCGGTAAGACTATGGAGAATATTGAAAAAAGGGTTAACGTAAAATTAGTTACACACTGGGAGAATCAGGGTAAAGCTTTAGGTGCTGAAGATCTAATTGCTAAACCACACTTTCATAGTCTTTCTATATTTTCGGAAGACCTAGTTGCGGTTCAGTTGCGAAAGACTAAGTTAGTATATAACAAACCAATTTATTTAGGGTTTTGTATTTTAGATATATCAAAAACCTTAATGTATGATTTTCATTATAAATATTTATGATTCAAAAGTTTAGTAAAATCAAATTATTGTATACAGATACGGATAGTTTAGTATATCACATATTTACAGATGATTTTTACACTGATATAAAACCTGACCTTTCCTCGTACTTCGATACCTCAGATTATGATTCAAATAACATTTTTGAATATCCAAAATTGAATAAAAAGAAATTAGGTTTTTTCAAAGATGAAAATAATGGTAAAATCATGAAAGAAGTTGTAGGTTTACGATCTAAAATGTACGCTTTTAACTTAGAGAACAAGACTATAGCCAAGGCAAAAGGGATCAATAAATGTATCACTAAAAAGATGACAATGAATTGTTATAAGTCTTCTCTTTTTAATAAAAAAGTGCAATATTACAGTATGCTTAGATTTAAATCAATTAAACACACAATTTTCACACAAAAATTAAATAAGATTGGTTTATCGTATAATGACACAAAGAGGTATATTTTAGATAATAACATTGAAACATTAGCTTGGGGTCATTATAAATTGCGTTAAATGTTAATATTTTTTACTTTTATGTCTGTGTGTAAATAAAATTTGTATTGATTGTAAAATTTAATTATTGTTTGATTGTAAATAATGTAAGATAATTGTGGTTTCTATTTGTGTGTATACATTTGAGTTGATTGTAAGGTATCTTTGTAGTGTTTGTAAATATAACATCCACTTTTTTCGGTCTTCCGTCTTACTATTCATAATATTTTGCATTTCAATATCTAATCGAGACAAATTACTAGTAACCTTATTTTCTTGTTTTAATTTTTCAATCAATCCAGGTTCAATAAGTATCATTTTCTTAGCATTTTCCATGTTAACTGGCTAGTCCACTTACTAATCCACTCAATATTGCACCTAATATTATTGGTAAGAACGCCCCTCCTTTTTGTATAATAATATTTTTTCTTAGTTTATGTTTACACTTATGCACCAGTTTACGGAGTATATTTTTGTGTTTATTCAATTTTTGTTTATCTTGATCTTTAAGAGGTATCTTTCCTTGTAAAACGTTATGAATACATTCACAAATACAATTTATTTCTTCTTCATCACACGTTTTAAGTAACGCTCTTTGATATTTTGGTTTAAGCGTATGCAAAGCGTTTAGCAAATGTTTATGCGTTCTGAGTCGACGATTCATCATTTAGAAATGATTTGAATTGTTTGATTCTTGGTGTATTTAAACTCTTTCGTGGGGACGTAGACTGTGCAGTAACCATTAAATGGGAATGCATTTGTCTTGATACGACAAAAATCATTTGTATTCTGTTTTAAATCTACCATTAAATATCCACACGCTTCTAAAGTTGCATCCCTGTAGGCATCTTCGATAAATTTTGGATTATCTGGTGACACTTGTTGCGCTAAATATCTTATTTGAGTTTTATCTCGAGGATTTTTGAAATATATTATATAACTTGAATTTAAAGAAATGTCTCTTTGACCTTTACCCTGATGAAATAAATTTTGTGTCAAATAAAATACGCCAAGATTCCTGTGATGACTACCTTTTGTAAATATATCCACAATTCGTCCATCAGACTCTCGCATTAGATCATCAATAATGACAAGATGTGGGTTTTCACCATCAAACATATTAAGATTTGGAATTCCTTGATGATAGTTAACATTTGGTAAATTATATAAAGGTTGCATTTCATCAAAGCACCATGTGATTTGATTAAAATCACAATTACATATTTCTGTAACTGATTTTATGAAATTTGTTACAAAATTTGACTTCCCACATCCACTTGGCCCCGCCACAATAGCAGTAAACGGATGGATAAAGTGGAACATTACACACGTCTAAAGTTCAGAGGGATGAAATAAGAAATGAAAGTGTTGTTTAAAAAAATAATATATATGTAGGAGACGGTTGTCAATTACAATAATTGTGGGTAGTCAACAGATTTTGTTATGATTTGTTTTCTTATTATTAATTTAAGAGATTTGACTATCGATTATTGTCTAATAAATCGGAACATAATTTATTGAGTACTCAGTGTACGAACTAATTGATTTTAGTAACTTATTTTGATTTATTGTAACCGATGGTTTTGTTCAAAACAATTGATGACATGTTACTTTGATTTTAAAATGATTTACTTTGTGAAATCACTATTGTTTATTTACAATAATTATTATTGTATTATTTGATTACTTATAATGAAAGTCTTATTAGATTAAGCACATGTATTGTATCAAGTAAACACGATGACGTATTTCCGTACGGCATTGGACAGAGTTGTTGTGGGGCGAGTGCATAGTGGGGACAAACCCTTTATAACTGAGCGCACTCGTTTGTGCTGGCAGTTCAAGTCAGGGTGTTCAATCAGACAAGTCAAGTCAGTAGTCGAGTTCAGAGTTCAGTTCAGTCAGTCAGGCAGAGTCAGTCGGTCTATGGACTCAACTCTTGACAGAGCACTAGTTCCCGACAAACCTGTCGGTTTACTTAACTTCATTTGGGTGACTCTGTCACTATACGAACAGTAATCGATCCTACGGTTTGTTCGCAATTACTTAGTTACTGTAAATAATTATTTTACTGTGTATCTAGTTGTGTCGTGTACATACAGTGTGTAATTTGCTAGTGTGATAATTGTTCGTGAAATTATAATCTAATTTGTACTGCAAACCGTTTTTCTATTGCGCTATAACCAACACTACTCACAGTACGCCCACAGTAATTAAAATATCCTGATAATAACGTGACATACACAAAACCTACTCCTGATCCTACATCAGAAGTGGGATAAACCGTGATATTCGTGTTGGTTAATGTGCAAAATCAGAACGCTTAAATTGAAAGTGACCGTTGACATTTGAAAAACAAAAGTGTAAACATGCGAACGCTTATTTAATAATCGTGTGGATCTGTGTAAGTTCGACCCAGACAAAGCAGATATGGATGCGCGATCATAGTGCATGTTGTTTTTGACATAGGCTGTATGCAGAAATACGTTTGCCTAGTGACGCGCCTGTTGTGCAAACATAACAGTGCACAACAACAGGTGATTTGTGTTTTGCTGAAAATTCACTGCAAGGTGGTCAACTTGTTGTGGCCATCGGGTGAGGCGCGCAAGGGAGCGGCGTCGGCGTGGCTATCACAAGTGACATGCCAAGGACGTGGCGTGGAAACGTCAGCGAAACCCTTCGTGTGCTGCCAGTGAGGGAAACCAGGACATGTCGCGGCCCTGCATGAGCAGTAGCAGCCAAGCTGGAGGTGGAGCATGTGCTGGAAGCAGCAATGGCGAGTGGATGTTACGTAAAACTACCCTCTGACACCTTCGAAAATAAAGGTGAGCTGTATTGTTTTGTTTACGATTCTGGTGCTGAATGCTTGTTAGCTGAAATTAAGTGGCAAACGAGTTGATATCGTTGCTATGTTGACTGGTATGGGTCAAACGCGTGTATTCAGCACAGAACAAATCATATGTAGCGTTGCGATTAACGAGCAACAACTTGAGATTTTATTACATTTCTACCCGACATTTACTTGCAGAGGGCTTGTGGCTAAGTAATATCAGCCGCACGGGTCGATCGATCAGGTTAAGCTACGCTTGCCGCGGTTGGTCCGTGGATGGGTGACCATCTTTACATACCAAGACCCCTCCGTGCCTCGGAAAGCACGTTAAGCCGTTGGTCCCGGCTGTCATTCGTGGATCTTTGACAGTCGTTACGGGTCGTCAGAAGCCCGAAAATCTGACAACCAGTCTTACCAAGGGGTATCGTATTACCCAGCAACTGGGTTGTGGAGGTCAGATAGGCAGTCGCTCCATGTAAAATACTGGTATTCAGCTGCATCCGGTTAGACTGGAAGCCGACCCCAACATAGTTGGGAAAAGGCTAGGCAGATGATGATTTACTTGCAGAGTAATATTATGATAGTAAGTGAAATATTGAACCTAGGCTTTTCAATTATCATGTCTGCGATATAGCTTTTGTGACATAAAGTACTTGTGATAAATTCAGTTTTAAGCGGTTTACAATAATAAGGTTTCATTTGATATGACAAAGGCCGCTATAACAACATTTTCGGTTAGGGATTTCGTGTTTTTAGAAAAGAAAGAGTAAAATTTATCTGATTAAGTTAGATCGAAAGTTCAGAGGTCCGTTTAAGGTAGTTGAAGTTTTGGATGGTGATCCTCATACGTTAAAAGCTTTAAATTCTAACCGCTCACGATCGCATACGAAAGATGCCTTTAAGTAATATACCTGCCGAGTTAGATTTGCCTAATGTAAGAAGATGTTGAGGAGGGTGCCTCCACCAGCAAATAGAGCACATACCATGGCTATTTAATTTTGGTCGCACTGCACGCACTAGTTTGTAGTCGTAACTGCAACTCAGTGTGGAGTTGTCCAGAGCGCGATGGGCAGCCTAGTGGTGTGGCGGGGACCAGAGTCTTAAAGGAGACTATTATTGTGTTGATCTTGTTATGAACTGGGAGTCGTAGACTCTGTGAAGTATGTTGGTCGTATCACTTGAGGTGATGACGATATGGGTGGCATGAGTGTTACTAGCTGCTGCGGCAGCCAGGCTACGAGCGTTGTATTTGATCTAAGTTGATATAGTTCCTGACTAATTGTTACTAAGGCTTAGAGAAATCTTTTGCAGTCGATGATTGCTATTGTTTTTATTAAATTATGGTTGCGTTTCGATAACAATGTGGTCAGGATTGGCCGAGTGGAACATGTACTGCTGTTGATTTTTTTGATTACAGGTTAACACACAAGGACGTGTACAAGCGTGATGGCAGCGTCGAACGGCGCTGCACTCTTTGAATCTCCTGTGCGAGTAATCGCTGATCAAGGACGGTGCTTTTTGTGCAAGAAGTTTTACGACTTCTGCCGAAGAAGCGGTGACAGCGAGAGGATGTCTACCATTAATTCAGCTACAGATCTATTGTCTACCGAATCTGGTGAGCCGTTTTCATTTTGTTTTGACTCGGGTACTAAGTGATTCCCTGGTAAAAAACAGCAAAAATGGTTACATTGTTAGGTACAGCCCAATCTAGTTTACAATGCAATTTTTAAATACGCTTACGTTACATTAAGAATGATGCCAGTAGGTCATGTACCAGTCGAAATAGATGGTGATCACAGTGGTGATAAGCAAGCCTAAGTAGTGGGAACCACGCGAGTAGAGGTTCTCTATCGGCCGTAGTAAAGTTGTGTGTAGTCACAGGGTGATGCACACGGATCCATGCGCTGGATGTGTGACAGCAATGTGATTGCTGGTCGGCTAGAGAGCCGGGGCGTTAGAGTGGTTTACTCGTGTGTGGGTTTCTCGGTGTCTAAGGCTCATAGTGAAAAAGATTATTGTTAATGTGGATAACGATGTGTACATGGCTCTGGTTGATGATTTTCGCTGTGACTAGATAATCAAAGTTTGTTTACAAGGCTCTTGTAGTTGATTTTAGCTATGATTATCAAAATTTGTTTATATTGCTCTGGTAGATGATTTTTGCTATGATTATCAAGGTTTGTTTACATGGCTCTGGTATGTACGAAAAATGCCTGAATGTACATTCACTGTTAGTGATGTGATGATGTCAATGATGACACTGATGATGATTCATCTGCTGCTGACATACTATAGCTGAATTGACAAGTTGTCTATGTTGACTCTTGTTTGGTTGTCTATTTGACGCCTCTGTTGGTTGTCTATTTGACGCCTATGTTGGTTGTCTATTTTGACACCTATGTTGGTTGTCTAGTTGACGCCTGGATTTGGATGTTGAACTTGACGCCTATGCAGGTTGTCTATTCGACTCCAAATTACTTGTCAAATCCCATGGTGTGATTTTGGCTGGGAGACTATGTCTCTACTTTATCGGATGTCTATGTTGACTCCTGGATTTGGACGTGAATTTGACGCCTATGCAGGTTGTCTATTCGACTCCAAATTACTTGTCCAAATCTCATGGTGTGATTTTGGCTGGGAGACAATGTCTCTACTTTAATTAATCGGATGTCTGTGTTGACTCCTGGATTTGAAAGTTGAACTTAACGCCTATGCGGGTTGTCTATTTGACTTCAAATTACTTGTCGAATCCCATGGCGTGATTTCGGCTGGGAGACTATGTCTCTACTTTAGTTAAGCTATGTATCGTCTGTAACAGTACTGCTTTTGATAATGATTTTATTTGACTAATTCAGGATTTTTCTTTTGTAATTTGTGCTTTTGTTTATTTGTTGGTCAGAAAGGCCGATCGATTTTCACCAAGATATTATTTTCCAGGAATCACACGAGGTCGTGTAGAACGTCAGTTCTGGCCGTGTAGGAGACGGTTGTCAATTACAATAATTGTGGGTAGTCAACAGATTTTGTTATGATTTGTTTTCTTATTATTAATTTAAGAGATTTGACTATCGATTATTGTCTAATAAATCGGAACATAATTTATTGAGTACTCAGTGTACGAACTAATTGATTTTAGTAACTTATTTTGATTTATTGTAACCGATGGTTTTGTTCAAAACAATTGATGACATGTTACTTTGATTTTAAAATGATTTACTTTGTGAAATCACTATTGTTTATTTACAATAATTATTATTGTATTATTTGATTACTTATAATGAAAGTCTTATTAGATTAAGCACATGTATTGTATCAAGTAAACACGATGACGTATTTCCGTACGGCATTGGACAGAGTTGTTGTGGGGCGAGTGCATAGTGGGGACAAACCCTTTATAACTGAGCGCACTCGTTTGTGCTGGCAGTTCAAGTCAGGGTGTTCAATCAGACAAGTCAAGTCAGTAGTCGAGTTCAGAGTTCAGTTCAGTCAGTCAGGCAGAGTCAGTCGGTCTATGGACTCAACTCTTGACAGAGCACTAGTTCCCGACAAACCTGTCGGTTTACTTAACTTCATTTGGGTGACTCTGTCACTATACGAACAGTAATCGATCCTACGGTTTGTTCGCAATTACTTAGTTACTGTAAATAATTATTTTACTGTGTATCTAGTTGTGTCGTGTACATACAGTGTGTAATTTGCTAGTGTGATAATTGTTCGTGAAATTATAATCTAATTTGTACTGCAAACCGTTTTTCTATTGCGCTATAACCAACACTACTCACAGTACGCCCACAGTAATTAAAATATCCTGATAATAACGTGACATACACAAAACCTACTCCTGATCCTACATATATATCATGTTAAAATTATATTATAAAACAGAATGATTTGAATACTATTTCTAACACAATAATTAGTACATCAGAATTTTACAATCAACTCAAATGTATACACACAAATAGAAACCACAATTATCTTATATTATTTACAATCAAACAATAATTAAATTTTACAATCAATACAAATTTTATTTACACACAGACATAAAAGTAAAAAATATTAACATTTAACGCAATTTATAATGACCCCAAGCTAATGTTTCAATGTTATTATCTAAAATATACCTCTTTGTGTCATTATACGATAAACCAATCTTATTTAATTTTTGTGTGAAAATTGTGTGTTTAATTGATTTAAATCTAAGCATACTGTAATATTGCACTTTTTTATTAAAAAGAGAAGACTTATAACAATTCATTGTCATCTTTTTAGTGATACATTTATTGATCCCTTTTGCCTTGGCTATAGTCTTGTTCTCTAAGTTAAAAGCGTACATTTTAGATCGTAAACCTACAAATTCTTTCATGATTTTACCATTATTTTCATCTTTGAAAAAACCTAATTTCTTTTTATTCAATTTTGGATATTCAAAAATGTTATTTCAATCATAATCTGAGGTATCGAAGTACGAGGAAAGGTCAGGTTTTATATCAGTGTAAAAATCATCTGTAAATATGTGATATACTAAACTATCCGTATCTGTATACAATAATTTGATTTTACTAAACTTTTGAATCATATATTTATAGTGAAAATCATACATTAAGGTTTTTGATATATCTAAAATACAAAACCCTAAATAAATTGGTTTGTTATATACTAACTTAGTCTTTCGCAACTGAACCGCAACTAGGTCTTCCGAAAATATAGAAAGACTATGAAAGTGTGGTTTAGCAATTAGATCTTCAGCACCTAAAGCTTTACCCTGATTCTCCCAGTGTGTAACTAATTTTACGTTAACCCTTTTTTCAATATTCTCCATAGTCTTACCGAAGACTGAATTATTCATTAATTTATAAAAATCTTTTTCGAAATCTGATTTTGCTAACGTTCTTAATTTTGTGTTTAGATCTATGTACATTTTTAACCAGGGAGACTGTTTAAATTTCAAAACTCTATGAATTTTAATTAACTTAATCCCCATTTCTATGCACTGCTTTAAATTTCTATAATGAATTACATATTTATCTTTATTATTTAAATTTGGGATTAATTTACTCTCATTAGTATTGCCTACACAAATGTTTTCTGGACACAAAGGAAAGTCCGAATGTAAATCATGAAGTTCATCTGGATATTCCAAATCAACTTCTAAAATGAAACCGAAGTCCGATGTCTCAGACACATTAAAATCTGTATTCGGATTTATCCATTCAAATCCGCCAGTAGGAAGATATTGAGACATAGCCCAACCATATAAATTGTTGGCATCAAAATATGTGATATATGAATTTGGTTTCTCAGCATCATAATCCTCCATGTATTTGTTATTAGCTCTAGCGTAACGATTACTACATTGAGATACACCACCCCTGATACCTGACCTAATAAATGCAATTTTCTCATAATCTGTTAAAAGTTCTAATTCTATTTTTGTATATTTTAGCATTGCATCCCAACTTAAACCAGGAGCTGTGTAATAATGAGCAGGATCTAAATCATAAGTATCAATGCATAGCTTTCTAAAGTTTTCAAATACGTCGGATAAAAGTAAAACGTCTGTTTTTAAATACAAGTTTGAGTAATCTAGCATACTACAACAACCAAAGTGTTCCCAAACATCTTTAGCATGATTGTAATCGTCATTTGAAATATGGGAATCTGTGAGCGAGCTATAAAAATGTTTTTGTTCGGGGAGTGACGTTAGGTTTAAACTATCATAACTAGTCATTAATTCATATGGATAAACCCCTTTCCGTTTTAAACGAATGAAATCTTCATCATTAGGGAAATTTCTACGTAATTCTTGAAATTGATCATTACTGAGATTATTGGCTAATTGTTCTAATTTACATGATAAAAACTTAAATGAATCTACGAATCTCAATATAACTTCATTATTATTTATTTTTATTTTTTTGGAAAAGGATATATATTTTTCTTTATTTTGAGGAATAACTTCGACTTCACCATCACAAAAGTTTAATGCATGAACAATAAAATGAGCATCATAGTGACTAAGGTTGTGTAAAAATATTGGAATATGACGTGGTGTTCTGAACTTCGAGCTACATGATTCATGAGCAACACCTCTAAAACTACCTGTGTACCAATCAAAATCATAAAAGGGTTCTGCTAATTCTGTTTCACAAATATGACAAATGGTTGCGTTTGAAATTTTGTTTTTGTCTTCATTTGTTAGCGTAACTGGACATATTTGAAATCTATTTTTTCGAATTATTTCTTTCAAATTGTTAGATAAACTTTCCATAAACACTTGTGCACAGTTGGGTCCGCAATATGTTACATATTTTGATAATTTATCATCATATGAACATTTTATATAATAACCAAAACTATACACTTCATGTTTCTGAATATTATGTGTGAAAGGTTTGGATGGATCGTTAGAACATGATTCTATTGGTTTTAAAAATGCTTCAAAATCAGCATAAACTACGAATGGTATCTTTAACTTTTTTTTCAAAACTGTCAAATTTAATTTTATCACTTGAAGTAGGTTGACCAAACCAATTCTTTTTTAAAGTTTCACTGTTTGGTAATTCTGTACAAATGTAGGCACAATCGTATTGTTCATGGTTATTTAACCTTTCCTGAGATGGAAAATGAAGTAGACACGCTTCGCAAATATACATAACGTGACCATGTTTTGAAATTTGATTACTAACTAATCGCGATAAATTTTTTATGTAACAAAAATGATTTTTCGTATCCCTGGAAAAAAATAATAAATTGATATGTCTAGTTTTACGACACTTTGTTAAAAATAATGGACCTACTATAGTATTACATCGTTTTTCTTTATTATATTCTAACCCGAAAACATTAATACTAATATCATTTAATTTCTCTACTTTTGCTATGTCTGAAATTTTAACTGGAAAGGAAATACCATCAAATTTAAGTTTATTTGCATGTTTAGCGTACGATGACACCCGATCCGCGTTTTTATTTACGGGATATAACGCTGAGAGTAACGCCCATTTAAAACAAAAATAATCTTTGTTTTTTACATTTAAAACAGCCTTTTTCAATTTTATGTCACGGGGAAGGTCTATGTATGAAGTACCACGCAGGGGGTTGAATTTATTAACATTCATGTCTATAGATTTTATGTTTTTTAGACTCCATCCACTATCTTTTCTTTCAAATGCACTAATTTTACTAGTAATTGTATCATTCAAAGATGAAAGAAAAATATTTAAGTCATCTCCTTGACAAATAATATAGTTAAATGTTTGAAAATCAAATGTATTATGAATATCTTTAGTTTGTTGAACAAAATCAGCATGCAGTATGAAGTTTACTTTAAAAATGATGTGTTGATGAATACACTCTCGTATTAAAAATAAAATATCATCTTTAATAGAATTTAAAAACAGTTCAGGAGTTTCAAAATTTACTAATGATGAACGATCTACTCTACTCTTGATTTTATAAGTTAAAATTCTGTTTCCAAAAGCAGATTCAATAACACTAACGTTTGATAAAGAATTATGTGAATTTAAAAGATTATTTTTGTGAACATTACTTTTAAAATGATTAGCTAAATATCTTTTTTTGATAAATATATGACACGTTAGACATTCCACTTGATCATCGTTACCGACACTGGTCCCTGCAGAGGTAGAAGCTTCTTCTTCCGTTCTTGGCTTTTTGCTGTTTTGTGACTCACACAAAGAATGCGATTTAATATTTACAAATCACTATAATTAAATATTCACAAAACGAAATTTGTGACTCACACAAAGAATGCGATTTAATATTTACAAATCACTATAATTGAACATTCCTATGACAACCATTGAATAGATTGGTACTGTAATAATCTGCTAATAACAGTAAAATCATGGATACACTAGAATTACAAAAACATATGAAAAAGATTCATCCCAGTCTAGAAAATAATGTTTATGCTGCTAATAGACTGCCTATGTATACCCATGTACCAACGTATATAATATGCAATTTGGATGCGGATGATAAACCAGGTTCACACTGGGTAGCTGTACATATCGATACGAATAACATCGGTCAATATTTTGATTCATATGGACGTACACCTGAGCGATTTCATCTCCAGTTTTTGAAAAGGAATTGTAAGAGATGGGACTGGAATGTTGATAGGATTCAGAATGATTGGACTTCAGTTTGTGGTGAATATTGCTTAATGTATTTGCTATTTAAGTTTCAGGGACGTTCAATGCATAGTTTTACGAGCATATTTACAGGGAACACACTGTACAACGATATTTTAGTGGATGAGATGTTTCGCTCCTATTTTATAAGTAGACAAGGCTACAATTTAAATGTTCATCAATAATTATTTTTACACAAGCCAGTTGTTATACGAGTATAAGCAACAACATTTTGGAAATAAAAATGGTAGTAAAATGAAGGAATGTGTTTTATTGATGATTCAGAAAAGCGAGGTAGATCGTAAGAGATAATGGGACGCTAATGACTCAATTAGATACGAGTAAATCGATCAGAGATAATGGGACGCTAATGACTCGATTAGATACGAGTAAATCGATCTGCACATCTCCGAAACCGTGCATCCTACACAAAAATGGACCGCAGATTCGAGCTCAGAGCACATCAAAACCATACCAACCATACCAAACTTTTTTTTTTTTTTTTTTTTTTTTTTTTTTTAGGATTCGTCGTCCGTTGACGACCGATGAGGGTGGTGACTCAGGAGTGAGCCAGAACCGGCGTATCCTAACTACTATGCTTCTTGTGTTAAGGTTGCTGTTGGCTTGCTGCCACCGACAAGTCTGTCAAAATCACAATGATCTTTATTCTTGTTATTATAAGATTGCTATTGGGTTGCTGCTGTCTAAGGTAAAAAAAAACTGTGAAAGGACTATAACACGGGCTGGTTTCCGCAACTCCATGTCAAAGCGCGTAGTTAGCGTACGTATCCCTAGCAGGAACGTCGAAGGAGACGTGCTGCAGGCCTGCAGCATCAATGAACGCAACCGAAATGCTCATTGTTCGATGGAATTTTTCGGCACTGTAACTAGTTTTCTACCCTTTTCACAAGCGCTTTTTCTACTGCATTAAAAAAGCCCCGCCTAAAAGTAGTTTAGGGCTAATAAGATAAAAAAAATTGTTCAAACGAATTATAATAAGGTGTTAAAAGTAAATAACTATTGAGGCTTATCTTTTGAACAAAGCCTCCGAATATTTCACCAAATTAATCAAAAACTTTGTGTACTTTGCTAACAACAAACAACTTAGAAATTGGTTGTTTCGTAAGTACGTTGCTTGTTACTAAGTGGCGTACATCAACACAGAAATCAATTAGGGTAGGTATACGTCAAGTTTTCCAACTGATCTCGTCAATAAAGGTAAAATTATTTATAACTTTGCCATACGTAATTCAATAAGGAAGATAAATTTTTCGAAGATTGAGTAGAAAACACAAAACGGGCTAACATAAATGAGGCTTCTTTTTCTCAAAAATTCACAAACCAGGAATTACCTAAAACAAACAAATTACATTCAAATCGTTCCTACCAACGATGAATTATTATTCACGTGAATTTCACTATACTGCTTTGTATTTGTACCAGACTTTGTGGTAGGCTCTTCACTCCAATCACATCCTTGAACCTTACCCCGCTTTCTTTCATGCCGTACAAAGGCGTCGCAACTCGAATAGGACCATTTGGCAAGGTTTTTTAAACAATTGTAAGGGTACAAGTCTGTTCCTATCAACATTGTGGTTATAAGCTAAGTTTTGGAAGTAAATAGTAAGTTAGGATACCTTGTGGCTTCCATAAACTTTATAAACGCCTACAACTTAAATAATCATTGAAGATAGTTTCATGTTTTGCAGTGTGAGAACTCTTGGTAAGTTTTGATAATATTAACTACATCAGACTACAGATTCTATACCCACATAGTGCTTTTTACCTGCAAATAAGAAACCGCAAGAAAAATTCAGAAGCTATTCCAAAAATACCTATCAAAAGAAAACTATTTGGGTGTTCAAAGATTATGCAAATAGCTTAAGGCTAAATAATAGTTTTAACAAATAGCTTAAGGCTAAATAATAGTTTAAACAAATAGCTTAAGGCTAAATAATAGTTTGAACAAATAGCTTAAGGCTAAATAATAGTTTGAACAAATAGTTTTCTTTTGATAAACCTAAACCTAAGTCCCCGATCAGAAAACTGAGTCACGAACTTGATTTACAATAAAATCGACGTCCTTCTAATACACGATGACAAAGTTTCTTACGACTACCGCACTTTTATTACCACTTTCTGAACGCGAGGCGAAGGTCGCAAGTCGCAAGTATTACTTTTGTTCAAAGAAAACAAATGATATGATTTTGTTTTGAAGAAGGAAATTCAGATTTTTGCCGCACACGTTTATGTTGGAAAAACTGTTGTTGTTACCAGAACTTGATTCGCCCTCCAGATGTCAGAATCCATCTACATAAGAACACTAAGAACCTGTGCCAACATTGTAGTTCCAATGTAAATTATTGCCATTAAGTTAATATCTCTGTCCTATAGTTCTGGCGAACTGGTAAGTAATAACAGCTTCACACGATTTATGAACCATTTATCCCTCTTATTATTAGCAATAACTTTGCCTGTTACGTTAGGTTATTCTTTTTCACAGAATATTGTTTCAAAGGATTCGAGAACAAAACTAATCAGCTCGAAAAGCCTAGAAAACCAAAACCGAAATTCATTACAAAATTGTATAAATTGTATACAGGCTGGAATTTTCGAAGCGTACCTGGAGGGAAAGTACTCTAAATACTGAAGACAGCAAATTTTACTCAAAGGAAACATTTCTTTATTTTAAAAAAGAAACAAAACTGCATTTAAAGATTTTTGAAAATACGCTTGCCACACGCGGGAATCGAACCGACTAAAATCCGAAAAAATAGCATCCTGTACTTTTATGGCACCACAACAAGCTCTGAAAAATACAAAATGGCAAAAACCCAAACCAGACAATTTCACACCAAGTTTATTTTCAGCAAATATCAATGGCACCACAACAAGCTCTGAAAAATACAAAATGGCAAAAACCCAAACCAGACAATTTCACACCAAGTTTATTTTCAGCAAATATCAAACGCGGCAAATCTACCAATCTCGTCGAACAAATATTGGTTCCCGTCCGTAGCCCTTTAAATTGTTTCAGGGTCCGCCAGCGCCCTGATCGCATCCTATTCACTAAGTAGGGTAACCCTTTATAGCCTCCGATATCATAGAGTTAAAAGCTTTGACCTTGACTTTCGGGCCATCAATTGTTTTCGCTGACTCAGGTGTCGATTAGTTAATGTAAACGAGGTAATGGTGTAGCGACTGAATTTGCTGAAATGTAAAAGGTATTTCTTTTAAAAGGGTGTGTCGGTAGATAAGCGGTTGCTACATTACTGTCACTAAACGATTTGCGCAACGCTTCGATGAATCGATAAAAGCCTATACATCTAATGAAAATTGGAAATGAAAATTGGAAGTTAGCAGCAGCTATGTTTTCTACAATAGCATGCATTCATTATTGCTGGGTTTAAGCCTCATCTGTTTGGCGTTTTCATTAGCCGTCCCCCGACGTGAGGACGCTTGGATCAAAATATTTCCTGCAACTTATATTAAACTTAAAGGGCCAATATAATATTATTTTTTAGTTTTTAGAGGTTTTTGTTTGAGTCGGGGGTTTTTTAAATTTTTAATTTAAATTTTATTTCTTGCTTTTTAAACTTTATAATATTATATTACTAGTAAACATGCTATACGATCGACACGTGACTCGCCGAAATCTGTGAAGCTGTACATACTTATTTTTACCACAGTGAAGCTAGTTAGGTACTCGTGGTCGTTGGTGTTCATTCCATATTAATGTATTCCTCTGTTTTCTCCCTGGATAATGATACTAGTCCAAATACTTTGGGGTAATTATATATTTTTTAAACGGTTTTATTGAAAAAATAAAGGCAATGATATTGTAGTAAATAATGTATTAATTCTAAATAATTCATTAGGCCCTAGGTACCAAGTCATCACTCTACTTTTCTTATCAATCTAACTAGGGCATTGATTAGACTAAAAAAATAGTTTTCAAGTTTTTAGTTTTCATTTCGTTAGTAGAGAAAGAGGAATATTATTCCTCTTTCTCTTTCAATATAGTGTACATCATTCTACTTGTCAAGCCCTTTCATTTGATACCCATATTAAAGGAGTTGTGAAAAAAAAAAATGTAATTCGCCATTTTGTGGTGGCGGCCATCTTGGATTTGAAATTTGTAATATTGTATAGTATTCTACTAGTCAAGCCCTTTCATTTGATACCCATATTGAGGAAGTTGTGGAAAAAAATGTATTTCGCCATTTTCTGGTGCCGGCCATCTTGGATTTGAAATTTATCATAGTGCATAGTTTTCTACTAGTCAAGCCCTTTCATTTGATACCCATATTGAGGGAGTTGTGAAAAATTATGTAATCCGCCATTTTGTGGCAGCGGCCATCTTGGACCGATTTTCATCAAACATAGCTAAGAACACTCCCGACTAATTCACCTTTCAAACAAAAAAAACAAAATCAAAATCGGTTCATCCGTTTGGGAGCTACGATGCCACAGACAGACACACACATACACACACACACACACACACACACACACACACACACACACACACACAGACACGTCAAACTTATAACACCCCGTCGTTTTTGCGTCGGGGGTTAAAAATTAAAAATATCTAAACCAATACTCAACACCAACTCTACCACAAAGGCACAGACAAAGCCATATCATCAAAGACACATCAAATCAATAAGCACCCATTGTCTTAATCAGCCAACACATTGATTGAGAGCCATCAACGTCTGTAACGCTGACAACATCATCTAAGGACGCCATTCAACATTACATAATGACACGTCACTTGTTGCGCAGCCGGGTTGCGGCGAAGTAGGGCGCGGAACTGGGCCGGTGACCCCCGACCCGGCCATCCCGGGCTACAGGTGGACCTGTAAATACAGATGCATCCCATAAGGGCAATGCACTCCTATCTGGTGAAACGTTTGGGTGTGGTCAATATGTGTTGACGATCCTCTGACTAGTTGCTGAATTTTTCCAAGGAATAAACCAACTTGCTCGAGCATCTGTGTTAAATACATCTTTCTTATATATATATTTATTAAGTACGGTGGTACTGAAGAACTTTAATTATAATACTTTAGAACTTAATAAATACCAGATTCGTCTCAGGCAAATAACTTAAACATAAACTTGTCAAAGTAACAATAGACTCTTATTAACGAAGCTTCTTCAGTGTAACCAGCTGGAGCTGAATTTCAATACTAAATAACACCAAATTGCACTCGCTTTCATTACTCTAATATAATTTAACTTTTGAATCAGAATATTTTTATCTGCTCGTATCTCCCAAACCAACACAAAGGCCCGCTTTAGCCATTACCATAATGCAATACATTACTCGAGGGGCGCGAAACGAGATTATCTAATTGAAGAAGATTCAGCCGCAGGCAGGGCGGAGTACACATCGATTAGTAATCGAGTTTGTTCAGGACCTACGATGAAAGGTCAACTTGCGCCAGGTTAGTGTTCAACGTGGCGTTCCGATCGATGCATTTTTAAAAGCAAAATGGCGTGAAAATAGATTTTTCATTTTATTCGAACGTTTTGTTACATATTGCTGAACGACAGGACGAGTTTGGCGTGATTCCAACGCGCTATTGCAGATGGACGTTTTAAGTAAACTTGCACACTCAACCCAAGTTGGCCAGACACGTTAACTAGATCCCGCGAATGTGTTTGTCGCTGAATAATTACATCGTTATGTAGTGAATCAACTTGAATACTAAATTAATATTACTGTTCTTGATATACTGCTGTGAGTCTGTGACAGGCTTCGATAGATTACGAAATAGCAACGGACTTACTGCAGATGTCAAGTTTATATCAAGTTAAGTTTAAACCCCACTTAATTAAAATTTCGCAATATTATAAAGTAAGGATTAACTTTGTTGTTCAAAAGTATATATGAAGGTGGATTATAAAATAATATTTTGTAAAAAAGACGTCTTTAATCACACAGAAATGATGACATAATCAAAGACGCACGAAGATCGCATTCGTTTTATTTAAAAAATGTTGTTTCATATACTCGTATGTACAGACGCCAGCACATCAACCTACCCGAAACTGTCAAATTTTCCCAATCAACTTTGAACCTTACGCTTCTAAATATATAAAACTCAAAGGTGACTGACTGACTGACATAGTGATCTATCAACGCACAGCCCAAACTACTGGAGGGATCGGGCTGAAATTTGGCATGCAGGTAGATGTTATGACGTAGGCATCCGCTAAGAAAGGATTTTGATAAATTCTACCCCCAAGGGGATAAAATAGGGGATGAAAGTTTGTATGAAACTTTGTCAATTTTAAACCGATCGGGCCGAGACTTTGCATGCATATAGCTACTTATGACGTAGGCTTCCCTTAAGAAAGGATTTTGATAAATTCTACCCCCAAGGGGATGAAAGTTTGTATAAATCTTCTTAGATTTTCGACTGATTGAACTGAAATTAAAGATTGGAGCTACTATGATGAAGACGTCCGCTTAAATAGGATTTTGATAAATTCAACCCCCATGGGGATAAAATAAGGGATGATGGAGGATGTAAATGTATTAATTTGAACTATCAGTACCTAATGGAATGAATAAATTAAGAGTAAAGCCGCAAAAAATATACCTAATTACTAATAATATTTAACGCGAGCGAAGCCGCGGGCATAAACTAGTTAGTGATAAGGTTGAAAATCTATTAAAGAAATTTGACAGATTGTAGTAGGTTGATGTGCTGGCGTCTGTACAGTCAACAGGAGAGAAAAGTATGCAGGATCGTCGGATATAGTTGAAGTTTAGTAAGAAACCGATGGATGTTGTCGACTGAAATTTTATTTGATAAATGAGCTGTCTGTTTTCTATTAATAAAATTAAATTTTATTCGAGAACCTTCAACGGTTTCTTACTAAACTTCAACTATATCCCACGATCCTGCATACTTATCTCTTTTGTTGACTGTAAGTACTCTTAGATACCACTTTCATAAAGCTTATGAAACTTCAGTAAAAAGGGGTTTGAAGATCCGCGACGTAGATCTACTATCACGCCATTTTTTTTTTAATGGCGGCCACGCATCAAACCTATATAAATCGATAGCTGACATCAATGCAAATAGAAAACACCACTGTACACGTGGCCGCCATTTTGAAAAAAAAAAAAAACATAATGGTGCGACAGTAGGTACGAGTATGCCAAGCTCCACATAAAAATCTTAAATCCCCTTTAAATATTAGACTAAGAATTTCGCAAAGAGATTCTTATCCACGCCACGTCTAAAGTTAAGGGACCGGAAACATAATTGTTTAGGTATACAAGTTTATATAAAAAAATTGAATCAAAACCTGCCACCGGCTACATACATAATGCATCCATCCAATTTTTGATCCGGACGGACAAAGGCGGAATACTAATCAGATTGCGAGCAGAAAATATTGCTCGTAAAACATGTCGCCATACTGCAGAGCTGCTGAGTTTATTTCTTAGCAGTTTTGATCTTGCTAGTTTATCTATACAATATCAGTAGATCTTGGATATCTTTTGCATCAAAGAAGCTTTTGAACTTCGGCCTAGGTCAGTGATGTGCACTTGAGAATCAAGTTTGCGTCGCCGAATATCGCTTTACGAAAAAACCTTCTAAAAAAAAATTTTTTTTTTTGGCAATACTATTTTTTTTATATTTTTCACTTCATAGTTATGGTACTTACCCCACACTAATTCTTATACCACTACTTGCTATGTGACAGGAAGTATTTATTATAAGATTATAACATCATCAAGATACACAAAGTGGATTAAATACGTATTATCGAAGTCAAAATCAAAATATTTTATTTCACATAAACCGACATGGGCACTTATGAAAGTCAGAAGCTAGGTGCACGGTTCCAATAGGTCGTTTCCTATGGAGAAGAACCGGCAAGAAACTCCACGGTTACTCTTTTAAAAATAATTGGCTTTTACATTGATATATATGGTTTGTTCCTTAAAGTGCAAAAGTTTCCATCCACCTGATAACATTCTCATCCATTATTTTTTTTATTGCTAAATGGGCCCATTTTTTGTTTCGGCTGTTACTTCAGTAAATTCATCCTTTCCATCAAAGAGAGTGTGGTCTTAAAATGGGTGGCGGAAAAAGCTGGTGAAAAGTTTTCAAAAGCGCTGATTACATGACTTTTTGTAACTGAGGACAACACTGCCTCAAATTTAAAACTTAAATGGATTTTAATTGCATTCGTTAATCCAGGGAGATGGCTTTTATCTCGGTTCATAAAACAATTTATGTATCGGATATGCATAAATTTTATTTATATGAACGTCGCTGCTGGTATAAAAACAAACTGGGAAAAGTGGGTCACTGCAGCGCACGCTGCGCGCTGTTCGCGACCACACTGTGTACCAGACCATTGTTTTACTTTTCAGTTTTTATGTTACGTCATGGCTGTGTTTTGTTGTGAAAGAAATGGAAGATAAATATTGAATCTGTCGTCTCAACCTGATTGATTGTTTTTCTGCAGTCTTTTTTTGTTTCTCGGAAATAAATATTTGGCTTGCTAACGTTAAGGTATGGTAAGTCATATGTATATAACAAATAAGTACTCCATGCTGTGCCTCTACTTTGTGAATCATCTTTCTACTATAAGTAAGTAGACACATTTACTATGATTTCAGGCCAGTGTCAATTTTGTAGCTGCATCGTTATAGTCACTGCCACTAAACATCTCCCAATAAAGGTTATGGTCAGTAACTCTACGCAAAAGCTTGGCACTTGGCAGGCCGCTAGCACTAACGTACAATACCATAATATCCACTGCACAAAGCGAGCTTCCCCAAACAAAACGCGTGCCAAACCAGACAAGGTTAACGTAAGTTGAGGTCCGGTAAGCAATGGTCTTTTTGAATTAGTTCCAAGTGGTGCTCGCTGTGAGTGCTGCATTCAAACGGTGCAGGTGATAAGCAGAGCGACTTTGCGTGCTGTGCCTAAAATTTCTCCATAAACGTTAGCTCCATTTCGTGGTTTGTAGACCACTTCACATTCTAATATTTTCTGGACTATGTCTCGCCCTATTTCTCAGCTTTGATTGAACAGCTGGGCGTGTTAAATTAAGTGCAATGATGTCTTGGGTTTTTCCAACATCTACATTCATCATCATCTTCCTGGCCTTGTTACTTGTTACTTGGGGTCGGCGCAACATGTTTTTTCTTCCATTGTCCCTTCTCAACCGTCACGCTATCATTAACTCAGTTTTCGTTCATATCATTCCTTACACGATCCATTCATCTTTTCTTTGGTCTTCCTCTGCCACTCCATCTTTTTGCTTAGTTCGCTCCGTTATTTGCTTGACACATACAACCATATTTAGCAGCAGACTGCCGCTGATCGACACGTGGATTCAATCGTTCCGCATCAAATAAGTATGTATTATGGAGTCACCGTCCTGCTAAATTACTTGGTGACAACTGACGACGGTCAAAAACGACAAATCGGTAACCCATAAATACAGTAGTTGAAGGAGCACAATCATTTGCGACTTAAGTAGCAATTTATAAAATGCAAAAGTAATGGAGTGCTATTTAAGATTTTAGGAACAAATCGGTTGAATTGATGATGATGATGCACATGTAAGCAGCTGTTAAAATATATTAGGACCCTACAGACTCCGACTAGCCTACCGCATCCCGTACACCCGAGCTCCCTACCTAAGTACTAAACTCTAATCAACTCGGACGTCGGGTCGTAAACTTGATTATTATTATAAAGTTTGCAATCTAAAAACACGATAATTATTCGACTGGCTAACGAACCACGTTATTTTTAATTGCGGTCGAGCCCTATTTACCTCAAAGTAGCTTTATGGTTTTTTTAGGAGGGGACTAGATTGTATAATCAATTACGTTACTAAATAAAAAGAGTCCTGCTTTGCTTGCTATTCCTGGCTACATAACTGCAGTCACTAATAACTATAGAGTGTTTTAAGTGGGTATTATCACATGATTATACGGGAACAGCTATGTAGTGTTTTACAGAAGAACATACAAGCCGTGTGCCCGATGGGGTCGCCCACAGAACTATCTGTTCTGTGGGGTCGCCCATCGGCTAATAATTTAGTTCACATCTTTGTTATATTATAAATTATAACCCATCGGCCGTGCGTCGTTTGACAGTGAGTAAATTAATGAAAGATTTTTATTAAGTTTATATCGGTAAGGAACATTAAAGAGATTCTAAAGAGAATTTCAATCTGAACTAAGGAATGCGAATAGGAAGCACCTATTATAGCTTCACTAAACACGATGCAATTTGTGGTGATTGGTGATCTGCAAACGGATCCCCAATATCTGTCATCGGCATCACGAGTAAGAAAGATTTTGTGGAAGCATATGCTTCCTGTGTTGGTACCTTCTCAGCTAAAGCAAGCTCATCATGAAAACTATGAAACTTTTCGATTATGGCAGGACTTTTTAATTGATCTCATTTATCAAAAAAACATATTTAGGCACTGCAGAAGTCCACCGAGTTACTACAAAACTTGTAGATCCTCTATAACTTGGACCATTCATTACGGTTGCTTATATAGGTACCTACACGACGAGTGCAGTTGGCAATTAGTTGCAGTCGCTAGCTTTATTCTTTTGCATATGTTTTTAATGTTCGCGCAATAAAAACATTGTGCCTACAAAAATGAGATTAATCCCAGCGCTGTTTTATTCCCTTTTGGCAGCTCTGTGTTATGCAATGGCAGAAGTTGTTTGAACATTTTGAAGTGTTTAAAAGATATCGTCTCTGTAGACTGTCGTATTATAGAAACATATTCATCTAGATAAATGATGCTGAATAAGTTTTACATGTTTATCAGTCAAACGATCTTGAGAAAACCGGGCACGTTTGGAATTCATTCATTTTTTTTATACGCTATATCTTAAATTATTCACCAGTTATCTATGAACATAACCAATCACAACTTCCAAAAGAGATCAAAGCTGACCCAAAAATAATCTCAACGTTATTAAGTCTACATGCGACAGTTTAGACGGCCGGTGCCCTCGAGAGACCCCTTTGAACTAACTCAATACAGTATTTCAACTAAATATCCAATTTAAGGTATCATAAACGTTGGTAAGCACCACTTAAGGAGTGCACAGACAGTTTAAGCATCTAATTACGCTTGCACGAGCCAAACATAGGATTTAAAGTGTCTTTAGAACTGAATGTCCAATTAAATTATTCCCTTGGTTAAATAATTTCAGTTTTATCTTCAAACGGCTTTACAGCATTAATCATTGCAGAAAGTGTTGAAACAAAGTTTAGTTTTTGAGGTTGAAAATTGCTTAAACTAAATGTACAGTGCTTTCATTTTAGATTATCAACGTCCAGAGTTCAAATTAGAATTAAAAAGACCGTAAAAAATAATGTCCGTAACGAAAACTAGCAACTATCTCGTCATTGGTAACCGCGTCGTAAATGCCTATACTTAAGCGCGAAAGAGGATTCTGCTAGCTGTCCTCTTGAATTAAGCTCTTCGTCACCTTTACGACCCCTTGGGGAGAAATGGAGCGGAAACCATTTTTGGCGGTAGCCATATTTTACAAGGACAGTTTTGAAATGCCATAGGTTGATATGTTTTAATTTGGCAAAATTAACGATGGTCACTTGGTTAAGGCAAACTACGGACATCTGACACCCGATGGCCCGGTGAATTGCCAACCAAAGACCGAAGTTCATTAGGCCCACACGTAGACTAAATACAATTTACTTCAGTCCATTTAAACCTATGAAATAACAAGGAGCCGATAACATCTACCTTTTTCATTCCATTCTCAAATCCACGCAAAAGTAAATGTTGGGTATACGTGCTCTGAAATCCAAATCTTCCACAGTAGATAACGCAATGCACGATACAATCCAGCGCTGAAACGCTGAAGGGATTATCCAGACAATGGTACTGCGAAACCTCGTTACAAGTAAGTTGTCAGACAAACTTCGACTTTAGATCACCGGAGTATAAGGTACCATATATAATAACAAGATCCTTTGTTTGTCCCAGGCTATAAATGTTACTGCTGGGGTGAAGTTATTAGTATTGTTGTCATGAACAGTGTCGCCAAAATTAATTTGATTATAACTTATTTTTAGTGATCACGATGATTTACTTTCTTGAGTAATTGAATGCATTTTTTGTCGGACCGCTTCACATTCTGGAGAAATCATGTTTAATTAACTTAATTAAAGTCAAAAACAAGTCCAAAAAATAATCCTGGATTCGGGTTCAATCAACGCTTTGTCGTGCGCCAAAGCGAAAGTTTCAGCCTGCAAAAGCACATCAACACATTCGCGAAACCTACCTGAGAACTGGGAAACTCCAGACAGCATAGATAGCCCCGAGTGCCGGCTGTGGGAAGGGTGGATCATCCCTATGGAATATATCTCCGAATCCTCGAATTGCCACATGTTGTACTTTAGAATTCAATTGACATTAATTAACTAGACCGAATTAACCGCCTTCACCACAGACAATCCTCGAACAAAGGAAAATCACTCCGACTCGAAATTAAAACGAGGCTAAAATATTGATAGATAAATATTTTTTTAATTGATACCGACTGTGCTTTTTATCACAAATTTAATTAAAACGATCATAATATTAAGCTGATGTGTGGTGATATGCATGAGTGTAGCGACGACCGCACGGCACGGAGGGTGCGACGCGACTGAGCGAGCGAACGGTCTTTGTATTTGTTTGCCGGTTGGGTGGGGGGTGGCTGGGTGGCCAATGGGGAGGCGGGTGGCTACGTCACAGCCGCCCCACACACCCGCGCGCGGGATCTCTACTCTACAGATACTGCTATAATTTTTCTACCGCGGAATTCTCGCTTTCATCACGTTAATAGAATTATGATTATAATCTTACCGTACAAAGCATAAATGTAATATTTTCCATAAGATTTTTTGAATTGCGAGAATTTGTATACTGGTCAACGAATTTAGATAAAGAGGTCATTGAACTTGACAGAGTTATGAATGTGGTTAGCTAAAGATAACATATTCATTTTATTTAATGTCTGTGATATCTAATAGAAAGTTAGAAACTATGTAGGTACATATAATGTACTAGCTTCTTCCCGCGACTTCGTCCGCGTGAAATTTCACCCCCCCCCCCCCCATTCACCCCCTTAGGGGATGAATTTTGAAAAATCCTTTCTTAGTGCACCCCTAGACCTCATAAGGAACGTACGTGCCAAATTTGGAATCTATAGACCCAGCGGTTTGGGCTGTGCGTTGATATGTCAGTCAGTCAGTTCTCCTTTTTTATAATCTGTAAATAGGTAGTATTGGGTTCTCGAACCTTATTATTCCTTGTAAGTACTGTATATTGCCATTTGTTGCTAATCTAGCATGTTTGTTATCTAATCTAATTGGAAGCTTAAATATTTATTTAATTGTTAAAAACTACTTACCTAAGTAAGTATAATTGCATTTATAAATTATGAAAATTTCTCTCTTTCATCTTATCAACAATTGAATGTGTAAGTATTTTTTTAAATAAACATACAAATCCATGTGCTTTCTCAGAATTTACAAAACACCAGTGATATGAATCAAGAATCAATCATCGCAGGGATCCAGGTAGGCAGATAACCTGTGGAGTTTCTTGCAAAATGGACCGAGTTCAAGGCACATGCTTTTTCCTACTGATTTCAACAAAATTGGTGGACACATTCCGTTTATATTCTATACCCCTGATATAACCAACCTAGATTACGATCCAGGTGTGTGGTAAAGATTATTAAGGGAAAGCAGGACCTGATTATAAGCTGGGCTTCATCTTTCCATTTAGTGCCAGAAATTTCTGGTAAAATAATTTTTATTAAAGGCTGTGTCTCAGCCACAACACCCTTAATAAACTATTTCTGTCTCATAGTGATGATGGCCTTTCACCTGCACCTCGGATGACCTAAAGACTGCCACTGATGCCGCAATCAATGTGGCCAATTACTGGGCTCAAACAATAGGGACCATACTTGAAATCGTGAATAAAAAATCAGCTGTTCCCTACATTATGTTCATATAACTCGTCAAAATGTCTAATAATTTTATCAGTTAAAATTATATAGAAAACAACAATTTTTTTTTTAATGTTTAGTGAGCTACTCATGAGCGAGCATGTCCACTACACATAATTATATGATATACACTCAAGAAAGGAACTAGGAGAATAGAATGTACAAGTTAAAGAAAACTGTTGAAAATCGTTTTAAGTCTGATCACTAAGCTGCCACAAGAATTATTATTTTTTTAAATAATCAATATCATCTGCCTAGCCTTTTCCCAACTAACTTGGGATCGGCTTCCAGTCTAACCGGATGTAGCTGAGTACCAGTATTTTACATGGAGCGATCTTATCTTTTTTTAATTGTTAGAATAATATAAAATATTTTTATTTGCATTAAAACATGATATAATAATGGTTTTAATAGGTAATAGGATTATGATCTGACTAGCATACAAATATTATAGATAAAACAAGATAAAATTAACTGTTTAATTAATGTTACATTGCTGTTTCTGATATTTTTATAAAACCAACCACCATGGATCATTTCAGATTTCCCGGGCATTGAAACTATCATGAAACTATGTAGAGTACAATCAGTGCAATGAATGAAAATATAGGCGAGACCTGGAACGCGCCCCAGTCGTTCTTTCCATAACATTTTCACGATTATTTACATTTATTTTATAAAATAATTAGAGATATAACAAACCAGTACTTACCATATTCTCTGAAGAGCTTCTTATAATCACTAAGATCGTTTTGATCCAGCCATTCGTCGACCAATGCACTTTCATCGTCAAAAATCTCGGTAAATACAACTCTAACTAAATAAATAAGCGAACATATAAACAATATTGTGCCGCAATAATGTACCCGTTTATACATGTTTACAGTTCTTGGTCATAATGCCATTTTAAGTTATATTTAATTATAAAAATAAACTAGTAAAATGAGGACGGCCCCACTGTTTTGATTGTCAATGTCAATATTATAGAGTTTGACGTTGATTTTTGTTCCGTTCCAAGTTTATTATTATTAGTATTTTGAGCATGATAATTTTCAGAGAATTTACGACTAATTGCCTATTTACTACATTGAAAAAGTTAAGATTAATTATATTAAGACAGGTGTTTGGCAGAAGTGTTAAACTAATTTGAATCAAATAAAATAAGTGTTTTTTTTACAACTAAAGAAAAGTAAATAATATACTTTTGATATTGTCATGCTTTTTTTTTACTATAAACCTGGAACGATTTATTTATTGACTTTTGCTACGGTACGTTTTTTTGCACTGCATTCCATATCCGCAAGTATTGTTTCAATGATCTTAGGCATAACGGCTGCTTCAGAGTAGGTAGGTACCTAGGTGAAATAACTGTGTTATTTACTCAGGTTATTCACTTTATACGGTACACCCCATAGGTACGATTAGTGCCACAACAACAGTTTGTATGTAACATACCGTTGGTGGCACATTTGAACCGATAGGTTGCAAATGATGAAACCACACAAAAGTACTTTGTGCTTGAAAATTACTTAAAATAACCAATTCTTAAGAACTAGGATAGGAAGGCTTCCATTATGATGAATAGAGTAATTATTTGGGGTCAGATATATATCACCTACTCATGGGACGAGGACACCCCACACCATAGGGTGTCGGAAGATCACAGTGTTACAGGTTTCATGTACAGACGCCAGCACATCAACCTACTACAATCTGTCAGATTTCTGTAATAGATTTTCAACATTATCGCTAAAGCATAAGGTTCAATTTTGATTGGGAAAATTTGACAGTTAGGTGTAGGTTGATGTGCTGGCGTCTGTACCTATTAGGCAGAGGAGGGGTTTTATTTATCAGGCATATTTAGAATTATATTATATATTGAACGTGACAGAAGCAGGTAGCAATGTGGCCATGTTTTTTCTGCCTACCTCCATGGTAGGTAAATGTGGGTACCTAAATAAAAAGGCGTTTATGTAGGTACTAGCTGCGCCTCGCGGTTTCACCCGCATAAGTGTCGATCCCGTAGGAATATCGGGATAAAAACTATCCTATGTCCTTTCCCGGGACTCAAACTATCTCTATAAGTACCAATTTTCATCTAAATCAGTTCAGCGGTGTGAAGAGGTAGCAGGCAGACACACTTTCGCATTTATAATATTAAGTATGGATTTATGATAAGTATCCCTGGATGTGGTAGCTTTAGCCTTCCAACTAAGGCTTGGGAATCGAACCCAAGTTAAACAAATATCAACTTTATTTTCATGCACATTAAGTTGATAAGAGTGGCCAGCACTATTGAAAACCTTGTAAAAATGTTTGAAGTTGTAAGAATTATTTTTTTTCCATAAAATCATGTTTGTTTACATTTTTGGCAATAAAATCCCGAACGCAGATTAGGTATCTGATGGATGACTTTGATGGGAACCTTTGCCGGTCGCACACCTATTAGGTATTTAATTTTTTTTTCTTACAAAAACATTTTCTCTAGGGATTTCTGTCAGTAACCCAGAGTGCAGAAGCCTAAATATATCTTTCAGCAACTGCACTAGCCGCCGTGCTATTGTTTTTAGGATATTGGAGCCTTATTAGGAGAAAAAAAAACAAATAAAACAACACATTGGGTACTAGTATTAATCTATTTATATAAATTGATTTGTTTTCAATATCACAAGGAGTGCTCGTACAGTCTATGAGCTGCATAAAGCTAGGTGTGTTAGATCACAAATTACGAAAAGGAGCTTAATTCTAAAGTTTAAGAGTGAAGGGCCTTGCGCACTATCTTGTATGTCTGACAAATCATCAGGTATTAACCTCGTGAGTTGCTGGATTTAAACTTTACAAATTGCAAATCAATTACAATTAAACAGCACCAAGTACCTACATAAAAAGTATATCAAAAACAAAAAATACATAAGTAATTATAAATAAAATCTAAAATTGGTACACGACTTATCAAGATCAATAAACAAAACTAGGAAATATTAGCCTTCGCAATTTTTTTTTTAAGAAATATGCTGTAAGTATACCAAGGTAGAAAAGATTAATTTCGACTTCAGGCCGTTGAAATAGGGATGCTCAAATATTAAATTGTGCCCGAGGGCAAGCTTACACAACATCATGCGCACCAGGCCCACATAATGTGCAAAGAGATCGTTCGGGTAAGAAAATGTGTCGTGCATAAAATGTACTGTGGTTTGCTGGACTGGGCATACACGATGGTGCATAAGGCGCCTTACAAAATGGGAAGATAAAGGACCATTTCTAACAGCGCTTGACTCACAAATATCACTCTTAAATGCTATGCTGGGTCCATGCTGGCAGGACTTACGTATATATGAGGTAAAATGTGGCATCCATTATGCCGATATCTGATGTTTCACTTGTGGTTCATTATTGTTTTATTCCACGTTCACACGACACCGACAAAATTATATAGGAGAATGAAAGGATCATCCACTCCTTTCAGGAGACGAGTGAAAAATGCCGAGTGCCGAAATCTAACATGGTTGTTTTCATTCATTTCGTATTCAGACGTTTCACTTCAGAGTGAAAGATGCCGCCGAATGAAAGGCAAAAATGAACGAAAAGTGAAGCTTCTGGTATGTGATAGCCTCTATATCGGCTTTATAGTAAAAAATTGCGTACTTCTTCTACTAGTGCACTAATCACTCCATTGTTTGGAATGGCCCTCCACCCCGCCATAACGGTATTTACTTCTTGACCTTGAGTTTATCGGCCAGGGAGCATGAGAGGCCAGTGCCATCGGGTTCCACGTTCAGTTTATCCACCTTGCTGTTGACGATGACCATGGAGAAGCGCTTGGCCCGGTATCCACCCAGGGGGGGCAGGTTGATGCCCAGGTCCATAGCCTTGATGAAGGCGCCAGTGGGGTCGGACAGCATGCGGATCTGTGAATGAGATTAGAGGATATTTAAAGGTTTTGTTGTAAAGTTGTGTAATAAAAGGAATAAAGAAATTTATAAGGCAGATGTGTGTAGACGCCTTACAAAGACATAATTATATTTTTATTTTATTTATTTATTAAGGTACATCAACAGCTTTTATTCCAATATTTATCACAATAGTCTCGGTCTTACACAGTCGCCAATAATAGGTTTACCAGCAATCTCAGAAATAAGTGATCACACATAATAATAACAAAACTAAATGTTAGAACTTAAAAATTATGGCAAAATACTTCTTAAACTTTAAATTTTTAGATTAATAACATAAAGTGTATAGTCCCTTATTGGTGACAAGCTTGAAGCCCGCGGCTCCACGTGGGCGACCACGTGGATGTCGGAAATTATAACACGGGAACGTGCTACCGGGACAAAAAGTAGCCTATGTGTGATGCGTGAACATAAACGAAGCAAAAGGAGTACGTAAGGATAGTAGCAGGTGACAAGTGGCGTTCTGACGCCTACCCCATAATATATATTTAAGTATTGTATTTTTATATATCTTGTGTAAGTAATGCATTTATGCCATCAGTACGAGTAGGTACATTAGATATACCTACATTTCGATTACACTGCGCTCTCGCAGTGTAATTACTGTAGGACACGTCCATAATTACTGTACCTACCTCTACTGATTAATTAACAATGTTCACACATCTGAGTAAGTATAAGTACCTAACTGCAGTTTGTTATTACACTCCGAAGTTTAGATACTGATATTTACGATACATCTAAAGAAATAAAGAAATTCAAAACCACCTTAATAAAACTAACCGGAATTAGTTAAACATTGTATTCTGTTTACGAATGAAAGGGAGGTTAACTCACCGCTGAAGGTTTCACCATTCGCTTAAATATTAAATTAGTTATGTGAGGAAGTGAAGTTAATTAAATTTCCGCCTTTCAAAATGTCACTTTTATAGCGTTTTACTACAAATGTTTGTGACTGGGCGATATTGAGGTCCACGCAATCCAACACGCAGTGCTAAATATTACTTATTGCGCAAATAATGCGTCAAAAGCCGGTGTAGGTTCACTGTATGCCTTAATATTGGATGAAGATAGGTATACTATACAGGAGAAAGAAAAGTATTTATTGAGACTTGCACAGGAAGAACACAAACTAATTTTTTAATAAGTTTATGCGTATGTTTATATTTAAAATATTTATTCCTCAATGTTCAGGATTGCACCTACCACTGTTTGTCTCTGCATCACCCTAAGGTTGACTGGTAGAAAATGCCTATGGCATTAAGTCCGCCTCTGTACATTTGTGCTTAAAGTATTAAATAAATAAATAAATAATAATTAGAATGCCACTTAAAACATTAAATGCCGCAGCGCTAATATTCTGATGGGGCTCGCTGTACTTATATAATACCACGAGCGATACAGACAGACGGTATACAGGTTGGCAATTCGAGATGCGGGTCCCATCTCAACCAGCATGTATATCGTAAATGAAGACTAGAGAAAAAATCCTAAAAGCACAAAGAATGCTGCAAGGAGACGGAAACCTAAAGAGACAGGGATCTAAAACAATGAAAGCTGGAGCAAATATCATGAATGCGTTATAACTTATAACAACACACAGCATAGTGCAGCTCGGGTCTATAATAAGTCCGCACCGAGTTCCGATCGATACGGGCCATGAGGCCATGTCACACTCACACATTTGGAGCGACAATAGCTCGACAGCGGAGCTGAAAGCTTCAGTCCTATTTTTTATTTTTACTATTGCTGACTTTACTGTTGAGATAAATAAACCCATTCCTAACAATATTCAGGACAACTACGTTACAAGCACTGACTATTTGACTAAAGATATCAATATCGTCGAAAATTTTATCGAATTTGTACTCATTTTAGAAGACAACTTTTTCGATAGAGCGAATTTCCAAAATCTTTTATTACAAGCTGGTGGCCCGATGGGATTACCCATAGTGAATTTAAGATATTTATTAAGTAGAAAAGTACAAGCTATCTTGGTCCTAACTCCACAATCTATTAGTTATAATAAGTAGGTACCACATGGCACACTGCGGCACTTGGCAGTTGGAGCACTGCTACTTACCGGAAAGCAGCTTATTTTAATAACAAAAAATATGTATGAGAAAATAGCATCGCAATGCAACACCGGAAAACGGAAACCCAGTACAAAACCTTCGTGTCGGATGTGACACGTCAAGTTTAATTTAAAGCGAAAGAAATAAAAGGAATAAAACACGAGCTTTTGTAGGCAATACTTATAAAGCAATTAAGGGCCAACAGAAAAGGAACCGTAATTCCGTGACATTGGAGTTCCAAAGTCAAGCGTTTTAAATAAAGCCGGGTTTCAGCGCGTCTACCCTCGAATGTGTGAAAAGCCTTTGATCTCACAAATTAACGAGTCACCTCGTGTGATGGCGATTTTTTTACAGGTTAATCTGATCTTTCATAATTTGCTCGTATAAGGTTAACTGGTAAGGCTGGTTACCCTGTGGAAGGTTTTATAAAATTAATTAAGTTAGCCCGGCTAAAAGTTTAAAGTACAGACGGCAGCACATCAACCTACTACAATCTGTCAGATTTCTGTAATAGATTTTCAACTTTATCGCTAAAGCATAAGGTTCAATGTTGATTGGGAAAATTTGACAGTTAGGTGTAGGTTGATGTGCTGGCGTCTGTACATTCTGGTTCTAAAAGACCAATAATTATTGTGCAAGTTTTTGTGCCAATGTATTGGACATCTATTATTTTAGAGAGAAGTCAAGAGGTATCAAAGTTATAGAAGCAATTTTTGGGACTTATTTGTATAATAGGCTGATCGCATAGATGTAAGGACGGTTTAAAACCAATTAAACCAACAAAACCGTTAAAAACCCAAAAAACCGTTTATAACCGAAATAAACAATTTTTTCGATTTAAAACGATTGGTGTTGATGACTATGTTTTTCTTAATTATAAATACATTTTCTTAATTTTACCGAGGTAGGGATATGACGGAGTACCTATAAACTGTGTAAAGATTTTTTAAGAGTGTGACATACTGACATTGATATTTGATATACTTAGCGGGTGAAGTTCTAGTTGGTCCGTCCGACCAAGCGGGTTTGTTCCCACTAGTTCTACTGAACAGTTCTACGGTAGAACGGTTTGTTCCCACTTGTTCTACTGAACAGTTCCACGGTAGAACTAATGGGATATTTTGCAAATAGTGGGAGTCTCTATTTCCCACTTGTTCTACCTGTTCCATCGATAGAACTACGGCAACATTTTATTTAAAACGTTTTAAATCGGTTGGTTTACATCTGTAGACCGCATGATGGACCAGTGTGAAACAACGGAAAACAACATCCTTATCACCCTAAGCTGACGACCCTTATCCAGGTTTCAACCGTAAATTCAACGGCTTACATTTTTAAGTACTATAATAAATAACGGATCGAAGTAAGTTATTAAGTAGATACCTACTAAGCTATTATTTCTTTGTCGTCACTTCAGGATCGATAGACACCTTAGTCAAAATAACTCTGTCTGTTACCTTTTCAGACCATGAATAGGATACTTTTATCCGGTTAGTACGTTCCCATGCGATAATTTCCGACCTCCACGCGGGCGAAGCCACGGGCAGAAGCTAGTAGTCTATGAAAGTGTAAAACATACATCAACTTGAATAATTGAGTAATCAAGAGGTCGGAGGTCGTCGCAAGTGGGGCGTATTGATTTCATAATGAGTTCTGTCCCCGGCCCGCGCCGACCGCTTCCACCGGCCATTATAACTAAACATCTAACTACATTTTTTTGCCATTTTCTCGGCCATTAGGTTTATTGACAAATTGAGTGTAAACAGTTAACTGCTTGCGCGGCCATTTACCTAATTAGATTCTCTCCCGTTTTGGGGGAATTCAAGGTAATGTTGGGTGATATCAGCATTATTTGGACTTTTTGAATTATAATCATGGGGCAGGAATGGGCGATTTTCCAGCCCTGATGACCAGCCTTTTTGCGTAATGGAAAATGTGCTCATTATCCAATTCGCGATCAAATGATCACAACAGATAATGGCTAATATTAATTAGCTGAACTTTTATTAGAAAGCATTACGCGCGATTAACGCCAAGTAGACTCGCTAGAAGTAGGTACTGAATAAGAAGCCGCTTTTATTTACTGAAAACCAAAGGGATACAATACTCAATACTCAATATCTTTATTGCTTTACCATAATGTGTACTTAGGTGGTAACTATATAATTTAGATCATTATGGACCCTGTAGGGCACAGCAAAAGGTAGGAGAGAGGAAGCCCTGTTTTAGGAGATCATTAAGTTGTTTTTGTGGGAACAACTTGTAACATAAATATAAAAATCAAAGCCAGGAGATCGCGAATTAAATACTAAACATTTCGCTTACCATCTATTATATTATTATATTATATTGGATATTATGTATGATGCAATATTTTGTGTGATTGAAGAATCAAAATAGCATTAAAGCTGTAGTAAGGTAGTAATTTCTAGCAGGGTTAACAAACCTATGGCACGCAAACCATGGCTCACACGCGACGCTGCATGAGCGCCACAACATTCATCAGGTTTTGATTTAAAAATAAAATGAAAAGGTTTTATTTATCTTGACACTATTGTCATCAAGGCTAGTACCTACTAAACAGGGCTCAGGCTTTAGTAGCAAGAAATACAGGGTGGCGGGGACTTCGACGCACTACCTGTTACTATGGATTCAGTAACCGTATACGTATTGCACTTTTGAAGGAAACAGCAGATATCACACTCATATTATAAAGGCGAAAGTTTGTGTGTGTGTGTGTGTGTGTGTGTGTGTGTGTGTGTGTGTTTATATGTTTGTTACTACTTCACGCTCAAACGGCTAGACCAATTTTGATAAAATTTTGTATGGAGGTAGCCGACACCCTGAATTAACATATAGGCTACTTTTTATCCCGATATTCCCGCGGGATCGACATTTACGCGGGTGAAACCGCGGGGCGCAGCTAGTTTTTTTTATAACCTACGAAAAGTTTCAACGCATGATGGTTCAGAAGCTTGTGCTGAATCCATGGTTACAGTATGCGCGTCCATGTCCCTGGCACTCTGTATTAATATTTAGAAAAGTATCCACCTTCAATTACTTAGCCGACGAAAGTATGCCAAGCCTTGACCTTGCTCAATTACTGAATGTTCATTTTCTTCATTGACACAATGGCTTCAATAGCATGATTTGCAGTTTTTTTTTGTTATTTTGTTTCAATATGGACATTAACAATACACAGAATGATTAGGTTTCAATATAATCAGTCTGTATATTGTAACTACCGATGTAGGGAAAATATTTCAGTCACTAGCTTCTGCCTGCGACTTTGTCCGCGTGAAATTTCGGCCCATCCCCGCCGGCTCTATTGTTTCATTTTCTCTAAAGCCGGATTTACATTACTGTGTCGTGTTGTGTTGTGACGCGGAATACTTACACCAATCAAACTAATCTGTTCAAGACTACGTCAAATCACAACGAGATTTGATTGGCTAACATTGCATCAAATGGCATCACGACACAGTAATGTAAATCCGGCTTTAGCGTTCTTTCTGCCTTTTTTATGTTTGTTCGGCTCCTGAGGGATCTAGCGTGATGTTAAATAACCCTTCTTCAGAATCAGGCTATCAAATGCAAAAATAATTTGTCAAATCTGACTGGTCTTTCCACAGATTAGCGTGTTCAAACAAACGACGATGATTTCAGTCAGGATCATATTGGCTGATTTCCAAAGACAGTCTCCAGTTACCACTTGAGTTGAGAGTTTGAGTGATGCTTCACTTGAGAAGTTGACAACAATATTACAGACTTGATATTGAAATACAGAATAATCACATAATAATAAAAAAATTATCTAGGTAAGTGACTTGACCTCTAAAATATTTACTGAGAATGAGTTTTTGTGACCAAAGTTGTTGCTGTGTGAAATCTGAATTAATTGTTTGTCATGTGATTTGAGATGAAGTATTTAGTGTTTATTTCTGCCCTGCCGAAGAGCAATTTATTATTTACTTTTATCTTGGTTTTTGGAACTTATTTAAGAGAAAGTAGTTGACCCGATAGATATTGTCTTGTCCAAACAATAATTCATCCATAAAACAGAACTTTCAGTTTTACCCAATTTTTACATTTTTTTATCTCTAAAAACTTTATTCAGACTATTACAAAGATTTTAGAACAAATAATAATCAAATTAGTTTAGCTGTCCTCAAGTGATGCGCTTATCAACAAACAGCATTTCATTTTTATTTATATAGATAGAAGATAGATAAAACCAACAGAACTTGTTTACTTACTTTGATTTTGAACCATAAAAACATGCATGTTAGTCACATAGTATACATACATTATTATGTAAGCATCTAGTTCAACACAATAATGACCTACCATAAATAAATAATGTTACTATCTACAGACAGTTACTGTTAGCAACTACTTGACCCCTGACATGATGTTTGCAATTATCTAAGTACATAGTACTTGATAATATATGTACTCCATACTCAACAAAAGAGGGACCCGTGGCTAAGTAATGACTCTGTGCCTTGGAAAGCATGCTAAGACATTGGTCCCAGCTATCAGTCATGGATCTTTGACAGTTGTTACGGGTAGTCAGAAGCCCGAATGTCTGACAACCAGTCTTACCAAGGGGTATCGTATTACCTGGTAACTGGGTTATGGAGGTCAGATAGGCAGTCGCTCCATGTAAAATACTGGTATTCAGCTGCCTCCGGTTAGATTGGAAATTGACCCTAACAAAGATGGGAAAAGGCAGGCAGATGATGACTCAACAAAAGGTTAAAATGACAACCTCAGCTATTATTTTGTTCTGGAAAATACTTTAAATTATTTTGATTTACTTACTCACTTTAAAAAAGAAGAAGTTTGAAACCCCTAGAAAATCCCATAGAATATCCCATAGAATATTGTATCAATTCTCATTGACTTGTCCATTCCGAACCAAATTTTGGATAAAAACTGTTAAGTAATAGAAGTTGGAACAAACAAGTATAAAATATTAAGTTTGATTGTGTACTTAGTTTAAATAAAGAAACCATGCCCAAACTCCCAAGTACTGAAGTCCAACTTATAACTCGGTTCAAGTATCTACCTAATACATCAACATTTTCTGATACACAGCTAGTCAGGCCTCGAAAGCCAAACTTGAAACTCAAAAAAAATAACAAAAAATAAAAAGTATTTTTTCATTACCTTTCCCTTGGTTTTGTGCTGAGCCCCCCACGCCGCCATCACATAGGGATCGTTGACGGCCACGCACACGATTTCGCTCACACCGTCAGCCTTCATCTTGTCAGCATTCTCCACGTACCCCGGCAGGTGGGTCTTCGAACACCCCGGAGTAAAGGCCCCAGGAACCGCGAACAAAACCACTGTCTTCCCCGCCGTCAACTCGCATATATTAACTTTGTTCGCCGGAGAATCTTCAAACAAATCTTGCGCCGGCAGATTATCACCAACCTAAGGACACAGGAAGACACATTATTATGACATTACTCAAATAAATGCCGGTTATTATATAATTTTAAAACATCTCTGACAAAATAATTACCTTTATGGGTGCCATGGCTAAATACGAAGTGTGTAGCGCTCGAACGACCGCACGCTTTGACGACGATGAAGTTATACGAATAATTGACGACCCGGTGAGAAACATTTGTAGTGGGTAGTGGATTATGTATTTTTGATATCTTTGTTTTATTATCGATCCTTTCAGTCAACAGATGATAAAATAAAATTCCCTGACCTCTGTGTGCGCGAATGTGAATGTGACTTTGACATTTTCCTTTCGTTCGCTATTCCTTTTAATTGTGAAGAATATTAATTATGAAGTAATTTATCTCTATAAATATTAATTTCGTTTCATTTTCTAAAATAATAAACAATCTCAATTTTGTAATAACTAATATTTTATAGAAAAAAGCAATACCGTAGTTATAATCGGAAAAAAATAGTTTCCGAACGTGTGCCATATGGTATCTGTCTTGTCTCTGATTCGACGTAGACAGGTAAATGTTGCCAGTAGATTTCAGTTACAAAAGGTGATGGAAAATTAATACGAGTTGAAAAAAACAATGCACTTCAGTGGTCTCTCCAAATGATTTCATATTGTGATAATTTTGAAGGAAAATTTTGACGCTTTTATTTGCAACAAAAGACATCAAACACTACGCCTGACACGTCATCGATGTGGATAATCCTATTGACGTTGTGAGACTCGATTAATAATAACAGGGAACAGTTAGTTATGACGTAGCAACATTAATTGTTTATGGTTCGCTTTCAGTCAAGCATTCCTTCGACTTTTGCTTGTTTGTTAATTATTTGAGTTTTTTAGGTCGTTTTCCACGTTTTTAGATATGACAGTGTGTGATATAAGTGTTACGATAAAGTGGCGCTGATATTAATAAGTTTACTACCGGTCTATCAACATGGATACCCCAACAATGGACACTATTTACCAGGCCATAAGCACCTTATATGATAACCCCAATGCAAGCGAAAAAGAAAAGGCCTCGCTATGGCTGGGAGATATGCAAAAATCCGTAAGTATTCTATTAAATCTTATTAAATTAATATTCCAATGATGAAACTACCATCAGTTGTTCAAAACTATAACCTTCTTTACAGATTCATTCGTGGAAGATAGCCGACGAACTTTTACAGCAGAAGAAAGACATGAACTCATGCTACTTCGCTGCGCAGACGATGAGGTCGAAGGTGCAGCACAGCCTGTCTGAGCTGCCCGCCGAGGCCCTTGTATCCCTCAGAGATTCTCTCGTGGCGCACTTGGAGCGCACCTCCCCGGAGACAAGTGCCTCAGTGCTCACACAGCTGTCCCTAGCACTGGCAGACCTAGCCCTTCAAATGCCTGCATGGCAGAATTGTATTGGTGACCTAATTAAATCATTTTCGAACAAAAATGATTTCGCCCTTCTAGAAATATTGACTGTCTTACCTCAGGAAATAGATTCGTCTAGCTTAAAACTTGGTGAAAATAGGAGGGAAGACATAAAGTCTGAGTTAAGGTCAAATGCTCATATAGTTACTTTGTTCTTAAAAGAAAGTATCACTAGTTCTCAAAATTCAAATGTTGCGTTAAAAATCATAAAATGTATGACCTCTTGGATACAGGTCAGAGCTATAAATATACAGGAAGTTCCTCAGAATGCCGTCATAGGGTTCAGCTTACAGGTGTTAAGGGATCATAATTCAATAAATACACTGCATGATGCAGCATCTGATTGTATTACTGCCTTGTTGCACTGTTTAGAAGAAAATAATAATAATGACAATATAGAGCAACTGTTATTTGAGAGTGTATCAGCTTTAGAGGAGAGCTATCACATGGCAGTGGCTCACGAGGAAGATGAGAAGGCTACGAATTATGCGAGAGTGTTCACGGAGTTAGCTGAGACATTTCTAGAGAAGATTATTGTGTCTATGTCTGGAGGAACTTCTCACTTTGCTGTGAGGTCTTTGGAACTGGCATTGGTGTGCGTTGGCCATCATGACTATGAGGTAAGCAGATCACAGTGACAAACAGTAACATAACAGGATAATACTATGAAAAATCTATTTTTGTAGTCTTGTTTTAGGTATAAATACTGTATGTCACTACCTAATATTTTATACATGTCAGACCATGATGCCTGTAATAGCTTTTATGTAAAACTAGCTACTGATTGTTTCCTTTGCTTAACATTTAATATATTATTATCGCTCATTTGGAGAAACATCGACGTAAATGTATTTTGCCCAAACATGAGTTAAATATGCCAAAGCACTTAGAAAGCGTAATTTACGTTAAGAAAGCAGACTTAAAAAAAAAGTAGCAGTTACGTTGATATTTCTCCAAATGAGCGGTGTCATGTTATTTTTAATTATTTTTAAAGAGGGGCTTGTGGATAAGTAATAACAGCCGCACGGGTCGATCGGTCAGGTTAAGCTACGCTTGGCGCGGTTGGTCCGTGGATGGATGTCCGTTTGGTCCATTAGTCCTGGCTGTCAATCGTGGATCTTTAACAGTTGTTATGGTTGTCAGTAGCCTGAAAGTATTGACAACCAGTCTTACGAAGGGGTATTGTATCACCCAGTAACTGGGTTGTGGAGTTCAGATAGGCAGTTGCTCCATCTAAAATTCTGATATTCAGCTGCATCCGGTTAGACTGGGAAGCCAACCTCAACATATTTGGGAAAAGGCTAGGCAGATGATGATATCATGTTATTTTAGTTCATCATAAGCTAGCTAATGGAACAAGCACTATTTATATGCTTAATAATAATTATCTGTTAGGGGTTTATTTTTAGTGTAATTACAACAGTATTATGTATGCCAGAGTTGTATGAATATCATGTTATTTTTCCTAAAAATAGAAACTTATTAGTAATGTCTCTATAGGCATTAGTAATCACTTGGTAATGATTGCAGATAGCTGCAAAAGTCAATAAATCACCCAATTCTAGGAGTAGCTATTAAGTCTCATTATGTGTGAATCTGTAGAAACCTACAGATTCACACATATAAACCTACAGTGTAGAAACCTACAGATTCGCAAAAACATACCGAGGGTAAACAAATACACATAAACACACACATATGTTTTTTCAATATTTCCTGCTGCTGTGTTGCATAAAATATCAATAATGATAAATGATTTTATTTCTGTAAGTAGGTTTGTACAAACACTTTTACATGTCAATCATATTTTTTTAAAGCTAGATGAGGTCGGCGTTTCCTATCTGACTACTCTGAGAAGAAAGGCCGAAACAAACTCAGAGGTCACAGTCTCTTTTAAAGTCCAGACAAAATCTTGGTCAGATCATGTGAAGACCATGTAGATCGGTGTCTGAAATGGTCTTTTGAGGAAAGAACCACACAGATTGAGCGGACCTGTCCAGTCAGTGCACGCATTTGTCAAAAATCGTGCAGCTCAACTCAGAACTTGAGGAGCTCAACGATTCGACGAACAATACCAGAGAAAGGACATTTGGGTAGGCCGCGTAAATTACTCAAACTGCCAGATCATGATTAAAACTAACTAAGAAGGAAAACAGAAAAAAGAAATGACCCACATAGTCTTCACATTCACAATAATTAAATAAAATAAAAATACTTTACAAAGTAAATATTCATGTCATTGTATATATAAAATGAATAAATGTCAATGTGTATATAAAAATCCAGACATAATCTTTGAGGACCATGTAGATTGGTGTCTGAAATGGTCTTTTGAGGAAAGAACCACACAGATTGAGTGAACCTGTCCAGTCAGTGCACGCATTTGTCAGTAACCGTGCAGCTCAACTCAGAACTTAAGGAGCTCAACGATTTGACGAACAATACCAAAGACCGGACATTCGGGTAGGCCGCATAAACTACTCAAACTGCCAAACCATGATTAAAACGGAAACAATGACCCACATAGTCCTCACATTCAAAATAATTAAAATATATAATATTTGATACAGTAAATGTACATGTCATTGTTTAAGTACATAGATATTAAGAAAAATAAAGTGTAAAATAGCAAAAAAATAAAAACTACATTCACTGTCTAAACATATTGGAGCAGCTCAATCCCAAGCCTTTTTGTCCTCAATATAGTCTTTTACAGTATAATAAGCTTTCTGGCATAGTTTTCGCTTTATAAAAGATTTGAATTTATTAAGGCTTAGTTCTTGAATGTGGCTAGGAAGTTTATTATAAAAACGTATACATTGGCATCTAAACGAGCAACCTATTTTCTTGAGCCTTGTTGTAGGAACAACAAATTTGTGTTTGTTCCTAGTATTTATGTTATGGATATCACTGTATTTTTTAAACAGATTAATATTTTTATGTGCATACAAAAGATTATCATAAATGTACTGAGAAGGCACAGTCATTATATTAATCTCTTTAAATTTGTCTCTGAGGGAGTGTCTGGGACTTAACTTATAAATGAAACGAATTGCCCTTTTTTGTAAAATAAAAATTGTCTGAATATCGGCGGCATTTCCCCACAACAGAATACCGTACGACATCACACTATGAAAATAACTAAAGTAAACTAAACGGGCTGTCTCTAAATCAGTTAAATCACGAATTTTCCTAACGGCGTATGCTGCAGAGCTAAGCTTTTTTGACAATTTATCTATATGGGGGCCCCATTGAAGCTTGGCATCCAAAGTAATGCCTAAGAAAACTGTAGTATCTTCGGGTTTCAACTCTTCATCCTTTATGAGAACACTAGTTTCTACTTGTCTAACGTGGGGTATCGTAAACTTAATACATTTAGTTTTTTTTTCGTTAAGAAGTAGGTTATTGACATTAAACCAGTTAACTACTATTGCGAGGGCGCTATTTACATTGTCAGTAACCAGCTGCTGGCGTTTGAGTTTAAATAAAAGTGAAGTGTCATCTGCAAACAACACTATATCATGATTATCCTTTATGAGGTACGGCAAGTCATTAATATAAATAAGGAACAAGAAAGGACCAAGAATTGAGCCCTGAGGGACTCCCATTGTTACTATAGATCCGGGTGATCTTTTTCCATTAACGTCAACGCTCTGAATCCTTTTACTCAAGTATGAAGCAAGAAGATCCAGAGCGGCGTTCCGGATTCCGTAGTGGTGTAGTTTCCTGATTAATGTTTCATGAAGAACACAATCGAATGCCTTGGACAAATCGCAAAAGACGCCCAAAGCATCGCATTTGTCCTCCCATGCATTATAAATATGTCCTAAAAGTTCAACTCCGGCATCGGTAGTCGAACGACCCCTTGTAAAACCAAACTGTTTGTTATGTAGTAAATTATTTTTATTAAAAAATCTTTGCATTTGATTTAAAATAAGTTTTTCAAAAATTTTACTAAAGGTAGGTAGTACTGAAATAGGTCTATAATTAGTAGGGTCTGATGTACTACCCGATTTAAACAACGGTATTATTTTACTGTTTTTCATAAGATCAGGAAACTCACCACGGTCAATACAATTATTAAATATAACAGCTAAAGTAGGAGCTACAATGTTTATAATGGACTTGGCAACATCCACAGAATTACCCCATAGATCTGCGGTCTTTTTAACATTTAATGTGTGAAAGGTTTTAATTATATCTGTACAGGTTACATATTGGAAGTGAAATTCAGAATCACAAACTGGAACGTTTTCTTTAAGTAAAGTCTCTGCAGCAGTGGGTGATGAGTTTAGAGATTTAGTAGTTGATACGGGAATGTCTGCAAAGAAATTTTCAAAGGCCGCGGCGACTTGAGAATCTGATTTAATTATATTGTCATCAATAGCAAGGCTGTAGTCACTACTACGTTTGCATGACCTTCCCGTTTCGCTATTAATGACATTCCAAGTCATTTTAATAATGTTACTACTATTTTTAATTTTTGAACTCAAATAACGTGACTTGGCAATACTACAAACTTTTTTAAATATTTTAGAATAATTCTTAACATATAAATTAAATTCATCAGTGTTTATACAAATCCGTTCTTCATATAATTCATAAAGTCGTTTTCTACTTTTATGTATACCAATGGTAGCCCAGTCACTGAAGGAAGCGTTACTATTAACCGATAATGTCTTTGGAATGAATGTGTTATCAAATTGTTCGCAATACATATTAAAAAAATCATTATATTGTTGATTAGGGTCATCACTAGTTAATAAAAGTGGTAATTTACTCAAGAGTTTAGTTTTAAATGTTTCCAATCGATTAGTTGTTTTTGGGTTAACAGTGATATCTTTTTTAGTAACTTTTTTGTTTTGATTTGGAATAGTGAGTAATTGTCCGCAATGATCTGAGTCTATCAAGTTAATAATTTCTTTGTGGGTTGGTATAACATCTGTATAAATGTTATCTAGGCATGTGGCACTAGTGGGAGTTATTCTAGTGGGCTCCAAAAATTGGTTAGCAAGATTGTATGACTGAAACAAACTTATAATTTTAGTACTTAACCCAGAATTTTCTAACAAATTAACATTAAAATCACCACAAATGATGATGGACTTGTTTGTATTACAGATTTTGTGCAAAACTTCATCCATTACCTTTTCAAAACAATCATACAATCCTGAAGGAGGTCTGTACACACTTAATATAATGAACTGCTCCAATTCTATACAGGCTATTTCAATTGTCCGTTCAACAGAGAGGCTCACAATATCCTTTCGGTCCTTAAATTTAAGCTGGTTATTTATTAAAATTAATGAGCCACCATGTATAGCATTTACTCTGCTGAATGAACTACCAACCTGGTGATTACTAAAATTGAACATGAACTGGTGGCTTTTAAGCCAATGTTCTGTCAAACAAAGAATATCTATATTGTTACAATTCAGGAATAATTCTACTTCTAAGTCTTTGTTTAAAAATCCTTGAATATTTTGATGCACCAGATTGATACTATTTAATTTTTTTACACTTTCATTTGACTTATTTACTTTAGGTACATTTTTGCAAGAGGTTGCCTCTATTGTCCTAATAGTCTATAGACTAGGCATATCTATAAAAAAAAACCTTTTACCAATGTCACCGTTATTACAATTCTGTGGGCAAAATTGTATGCACCCATATTTTTGTAGGATAAAACAACATCTTGCAGACAATTAACTTATCTAATTTTAATCACTGCATCGTTACTGCTGGCACTAATTAGGGGAACACCCAAATATTCCGAAATATTTTATTCCTAATTTCGATGTTCCGTTCAATACTCCGAATTATTTCCGAATATTATCTTTTCTTCTTTCGCTATACATATATTACCGTTACCGTTACCGCACCCGAACTCAACGAACGCAATAGGCGACGAAGGATGCAAGAGCGAGCGAAGGGCATCACGAGGTTAGGTTAGGTTACATTAAACCCTTTACACAGAAATAGCCCCGCGAAGCGGCGCTCCATCGGCATAGGATGCAAGAGCGAGCGAAGGGCACCCCGAGGTTAGGTTTGGTTAGGTTGCTTTGCCCCCCCGGTGGGTTCCCGCATTGTCGAGGCGGGGGGTTCAGTAGCACCCAGTAGTAGTAGTAGTAGCAGTAGTAGTAGCTTGATCACCCACGGTGCAGCGAAGAGGAACCCGAGGAGGGGCCGCTCGTCAGGGCTTTTGCCGGTAAGCCGACGACGTAGCGGCCAAAAAGTAGGTTGTGGTGCCGCTTGGGCGACAAATTATACCTAATGGAATGTTGAAATTTCGGAATTATAAAAATAGGATGAATGATAAATCGGAGTTTCGTAAAAAAAAGGAAATTCGTACTTGTGACTGTCGGTATAGTTTTTCGTATTTATGTAGTGTACCCACTAATTAGCAAACAATAGAATGTCTTCATCAGACTTATTTGATTTCTCTTAAATTGAAAAAAAATATAATTTACCAAAGATGTATATCTTTCATATAAATGCTGCAAATAAATTCCGATTGGCGATAAAAATAAAGGCAGATTTACACTTGGCTGGTTCGGTGTTTTGTTAGCATTCACTTACTATCTCAATACTCAATTCTTTTTAATGACTACCTGAAATCGGGCACAAGTAGCCCGTACTTTGAAGCTGGATGGACATGCTTCATGATGTTGCTACGATATTGATCAATAGCCCGAATTTGAGTGAACTACCAAAAATATAATAATTATGCACGAAAGATTATTGTAATGGGTGTGTGTATACACATTTTTCTATAACTGTCTCAATAGTAATTCATTAATTTCACTTTATGTAGGGGTCCTCCGCAGCCTCGCCCACTAAAACATGGGACGTATACACAGCTGGCGAAATGTACTATAGCTACACCTCTGCCTAACCCTTCGAGGAGTACAGGCGTGATGTTATGCTTGTTATGTGGTGGCCTTCGATGCGTAAACGCTGCGCTGTCGTCGCGTAGATATGGTTGTATAGCAAATAGCAACTAACATTTGGCTGACGCAGCTTCACTTTCAACGAACGCCTACACAGTCGCCTTCAACAAAAACACGTTCCACTTATCTATAACTAAACCTACAAATTATCTTCCTCCACCAGGTAGCAGAGATTACCTTCAACCTGTGGTACCGGCTGTCGGAAGAGGTGTACCAACGTGACTACCAGCCTCTAACGGACGCCTTCAAGCCTCACATAGAGCGGCTGATCGAGGCGCTCGCCCGGCACTGCCAGTGTGAACCCGACCATACTTCTCTGCCTGAGGAGGGGGATGAGTTCTATGTAAGTAATGTAAAGATAATAACAAGTCAACCCGAGTACTCCATTTCTTACCTATTCTGTTAAGGGGACTACATGACCTAAAGCGCGGTTATTAGTGATGGGCGTTGAATCAACGAATATGAATCAACTAGTTGAATTCGTCAACGACGTTTAGCTCGTTTAATAATCAACAAAACTAAATTCGAGAACGCAAACGTAACGAACTGTGCAAATTAAAAAACTTACGTTGAAAATAACATCATAGATTGCGAGCGACGCGACGGTCAGTAACATTTATTTATTTATTTAATACTTCAAGCACAAAAATGTACAGAGGCGGACTTAATGCCATAGGCATTTTCTACCAGTCAACCTTTGGGTGATGCAGAGACAAACAGTGGTAGGTGCAAACATGAAAATTGAGGAATAAATATTTTAAATATAAAGATACACATAAACCTATTAAAACTATGAATATAATATAAACCTAATTACATATAAATATAAGCACAAATAAATATACATAAATACATGAATATACTTCCTAACTAACTAAAAAGAAATAAGAAAAACAATGAGTAAATATTACAGTTGTGATGATCCTGCCAGCTTCTTGCGAATGTGTTCACGAACCTTAACTTTAAATGATAATCGGTTGGTTGCCATCCTGATTTCCTGGGGGAGCGCATTCCACAGAGAGATAGACTGAACGAAGAAGGAAGAGTGAATGAAGTCTGTGCGGTGAGTGGGACATTGGAGAAGACGATTGTGTGATGATCGTAGATTTCTATTGTGGCTGGCGCAAATGTACTGAAAGTGGGGTGCTAGATAACCAGGGGAAGTCGGAGAATCAAGAAATGAGAACAAGGTGGTCAGCGCCCTTAGCTCTCTACGCTGGCGTATGGGCAACCACTTTAGAAGCGACCGATGCGCAGAGACATGATCATATTTACGCAGATTGAAAACGAATCGAATGCAATTATTGAGAAGACGGTCAAGTTTGTTGAGGAGATCTGCATTCAGGTCATAGTAGCACACATCAACATATAACTTTATCTAAATGTAATAATAGTATTTTAAGAAAATAGCTACCTACTTATATATACTTCTACTTATATATTCATTTTTCATTTGTATAATTTTATTTTAACTTTAGTTGCTATGATTTAGATTTTTAACTATACTATGTATCAAATATAAATGTTTGCTGTGCCCTAACAGGGTCTACAACGGCTCTTAGCTCTAAGCCTTTTGTAAACATCTTTTGTACCTTGTAGAATGCAAAATAAATGAATATGAATATGAATAATCGATGATAGGGAAAATAAGGGACTGCACAAGCATTGTCTTCGTACTTGACGGTAATAAATTTTTCATACGGTACAGAGCCCGCAACGTTCCAGTAACCTTCTGACTCACCCTAGCGACTTGAGTCCGCCAGTTCAGGGTACAATCAATGTGCAAGCCTAGGTCCTTCACGTCAGTACCAAAAGGAACGATCGTACCATTGAAGAGAACTGGCGGCAAAGTTGTACTATCTACCTTACTAATACTGCATTAATAATAATAAATACATTGGTTGGTAGATGTAGACTCGTTGAACGTCGCAGCGTTGAATAAAAACCGGTCAATGAATGACAATCCTTGCATGTTACTCGTTGACGAATTTAACTATTTGACGAACGTAAGGTCCGGCCGCGCTAAATTTGCCAAAGATGTAAACAACAATCGCCGCTCAGCCGCTCTAGTTAGCTCGGAGATTTAGACGAAAACAAACATTACTTAAAATAAATGTTCTTGTATATCGATTTTATTCAATTTCAAGCCCCCATTGTTGTTTACATCTTTTGCAAATTTAGCGCGGCCAGACCTTAAATCAACGTTGACGTTACGTTAACAGAAAAACCGTCAACGACCCATCACTAACAGACATTACATTTTTTTAAGGTATCTGATTCACGCAAACCATATTCCCCAGCCTAGTAAATAAAATCCCCCCCAACTATATGTCCATCTTCTCTTCCCAGGAGTTCCGCGGCAAGGTGATGGGTCTGATCAAGGATGTGGTGTTCATCGTGGGCTCCAGCTCGGTGTTCCGCCAGATGTTCGCCGTGCTGCACGCCGACATCAGCTGGGAGCAGACGGAGGCTGCACTGTTCGTCATGCAAGCTGTGGCTAAGAATATATTGCCGTGAGTGGAACTTACCTACCAACTGCACATGGAAGCTTTATAGTTAAAAGTGGCCACCATTCTGCTATCATTTAATAAGTGATTAAAACTGGCCAAGAGTATGATATCCCTGTACTTGTACGTTCGAAACCTGGCCTTTTATCTTGCTTTAATGTTTTAAACAGCACGTCGAAAATTATCTTCAGCAGGCCACTGCTGGACATAGGCCTCTCCTATTGCACACCATTCAGCTCGATTATCGGCTTCTCTTATCCACTCATCCAGCTGTTACCAGCCACCTTGCGAAGATCGTTGCTCTACCTAGCCTGAGGGCGTCCTATCTTGCGTTTGCCGATTCGCGGTGTCCACACAAGAACACGTCTACCCCAACTGAGAAATTTCACTTCAAAAACCTGACTGATGATACTCTTAGATCAATAACAATCAATCACTATTTTTTACAGTAAAAGTAAACAAAAGATAGTCATTTTTATTTTGTAATTTCGGCGTCGACTCTGTGTTCTGTGCGGCACTGTGTTATTTTGCACTCTTTCTATTTTGTGTTTATTCTAACTTCATATTTTCGTCCACAGTGAAGAATACGAATTTGTCCCTAAAGTGGTGGAAGCTATTCTATCCATGCCCGAAGGCACCCACCTTGCAGTCAGGAAGACTTGCATCCTGTTACTGGGCGAACTGTGCGAGTGGATCGAGCGGCACTCGGAGTGCCTGGAGCCCTGTCTGCAGTTCCTCATCAGAGCCCTGCATGACAAGCAGCTGGCGTACGCCGCCGCTACGGCGCTGCAGGTTGGTAATCCATAGTCGTGGTGTATCTTACACAGCAGGTGATCAGTTCAACGAAAGCAGAACCTCCTTTTTTGAAGTCGGTTAAAAAGTAGAACTATCTGTAACAAATAGGTTTCAATACACAGTTAGTGCCAAGAGTTTAAAGAAGCACTCTTTATATTCCGTTTTTTTTTTCAAATACGGCCTAGTGCCAGTTTGTTCTGGTTCAAATTAAACTGGTTTCCCTTATAATAACTTTTACACTGTTCCGTATGTTGGCAAAACTGCCCCCTTTATGTATGTCGTTTAACAGTAAAATGCTGGTAATGATCCAGCTCCCATTTAAAAACTAGAGACACAGGCCGGATTTATGAAATTTGTGATACATTATTTTTAGATAAGGCTCTGTTAGCAGATGCCTCAGTAAGTAGTCGCGCTCTCACGTGCCCGTTGTGTCCGCAGAACATCTGCCGCGCGTGCCGCGCGCAGGCGGCGCGCCACGTGGGCTGCCTGCTGCGCGCCGGCGCGGCCAGCGAGCAGCTCGCGCTGTCGCCGCACGCCTCGGCCGCGCTCATGCGGGCGCTCGCCTCCGCTATAGGCAGGCTGCCTAATGATCAGGTAAGTTACCAGTCTGTATTAACTTGTCCATGTATGTTCTGACCCTTTATTGCGTAATTTTTAATGATAGTTCTAAATTATTATCTCAGAGTGGATAACAAATGGAATGTAATTTATGTATTTATTGGATCTCCTCCAGACGCTACACAATAACATGCAAGTATTGTGTAGCTTCCAATTATAGGATGCCATATCGTTCACTAATAATCTAGTAACAATAAGTTTGAGAAAGATGTTAGTATCCGTATATTGACACTATATAACTATTCAATATTTTTGTGCAGATGTTAGTATCCGTATATTGACACTATATAACTATTCAATATTTTTGTGCATATAATATGTCTGAGTACTCCATTTGTTACTCATTTTGTGAAAACAAATATAAAAGAAAGAAAAATTGCTATTTTTATTGAGCAATGAGATTTAAACTCTCTCTTTTTCATAAATTGTATTTAGCTGTATTATTTTTTTGTATTCATATTTAAAAATACAGATAAAAGTCAAGCCAAATTGGTGTGAAGTCAAAATGAAATCAACGCGTGTCTTCACATTTTACTTACATAAAATAGAGGAATTAATAATATAACAGATTGTGATTTGAAAACCTTTTCACAATTTTCATTGGTATCTCTAACGACATTGACGATTTAATACAATTCGACTCTACCAATTTGGTTTGACTCCACTACAAAAATACAAACGCGACACTACAGCAAAAACCTAACAAAAAAAATTGACTCTTAATTTGTTTTGTTCCCCTAGCTAAACCGTCTACATAACATATCTACTTCTAGCTAACAGTCGCTATGCGCGAGGCCGTCGCCGTTCAGATTGGGGGCTTGTCAGACCTCATGAAGTCTAACGTGGAGATCTGTAAGGGGACGTCTACTGACCCTGCGGTCTGGTTGGATCGCGTGGCAGCGTTGTTCAGGGACGTCGACGTGCAGAGTGGTCAGATCACTGATGCGCATCCCTGTGTGCCAGCGTTGTCTGACGCCTGGCCGGTGCTGCAGGATGCGTTGGACAAGTGAGTATGGTGGTTGATTTGTGGAAAAGATGATGATGGCAGACTGCTGTTATTTGGTGATGTTGGTGTAGCAGATAGTCTAGGTTTGTTGGAAAATTTGATGTTTATTTTTAGTTATTTATGAGCATCGATCACTAAAAAGAACTAGATACACAATCAGCGGCAAAAAATGTCCTCGCCGAATGTGCACCCAATTCAACATTTGGGTGCGCTTTTAATCTAGTAGCATTCGAACGCTCCAACGGTAAACACCCTTAGTGCTCGTTTAAAAACTGTAAAAATCACACATCCAGGACGCTAAAAAAGGATGGATTTTCATATTTTCGGTAAGTAATAATATTATCATTATATAATTGTTATCACTGTATTGTAAATACTGATATTTTGTCAAGAAATCATCGTAAAAACATTTTTGAAATTAAGTCGTAATAAACAGCAGGAGTTATAAAGCATCTCAATTGTAAAGACTCATACTAAACGTATTAATCATATTATCGCATGCCGACTTAAATTGTTCGGGTTATGTGCGTTGATTCTATTCCATTTGTGGAGACGCTACTGTGTCTTAAGTTTGTTAGTGATCGATGTTTATGAGTCAGAATTTTGTTGATTAGGTATTGTGATTTACATGTTGAAAAAACTTTATAGTTATGTTGTCATAAACCACCTTTTGCACTGTTTTTTAAATTACCTTTCTGAATCTCAGTTGAGATGTAAGGAGCCCATTCATAGCCACAATAAAATTGGGATTCATAATTTGCCATGACACTTACTTCACAAGTTATGCTTTTTACTACGATATTAGCCAGCAAAATAATTGGGTAACACACTATCAATCACCATCTAAATCATTTTGAAGGATATTGCTAATCCATTGTTTCATATGTTCGAAAAATGTGCCTGCTTTACAACGTAAATAACACAATGAATGTTGTTGAACTGTCAAAATGAACGTCATTGCTATTGTTAGTGTGTTACGCAATGACCCCGCTGTTGTCATCGAGAACAACCCCAACAGGTACGCGTCGGACGGGCGCGTCATGGAGCGCTGGTGTCGCTGTGTGCGCTTCGGGGTGCGCTGCGGAGGGAAGCGAGCCAGCGCGCTCGCGCCCGCGCTGGCCGGCCGGCTGCAGCAGGTACGTGTGTGAGCACACATACAAGCCTGAAATATCATCAATTTATCCCTTATTATTCCCTAAAAGGTTAGGCATAATCCAAAGTCAAATCAAACCACTGAAAGGCAGTTTTGAACGTCAAAATATTCAAGAATATAGAAATGATTCTAGATGGCTCTTCCAAATGGTAGTTTGGTATGGAGAAGAATGGATAAGAAACTCCATGGTTACTCTTAAAATGTTTTACAATATTTTGTATACATTAATTATAATTATATGTGAAGATGATGTACCTGGAATAAAATTACTATAAGTATTACAATAGATGCAATTGTAGGTGTATTAATTATGTTGGTGCTCAGTACACAGTACACCAACATTTCGCCAGTTATAATAAAGTCCTATGTAATAGAACACAAGCCTATTGCCATTAGCCTAGTTCTCCCTAAAATCCCAATAAAAAAAATGTGTTGCTGGGGAGTCGGTTGGTTGGCGATTTGTCCGCGAACGCACTGAAGATGAATGTGATATCCACATGAGTAACCCAAGCTCTTGTGTGGCAGCTGTACCGCGCGCGGCCGCACTCGTGCGTGCTGTACCTGGCGTCGGTGCTGCTGGACGAGCTGGCGGGCGAGCCGCGCGCCGTGGCGCCGCTGGTGCAGCTGCTGCAGGACGTCATGCCGCGCGCCTTCCTGCTGCTGCAGCAGGCCGACGGGCTCAAGGAGAACCCCGACACGGTCGATGACTTGTTCAGGCTTTGTATAAGGTAATGTACTCTAATTGTCACATGTACGTCAAAATTGCTGGAAAGGAGATCAACAAAAGCCCATACAACTTTGCCCAAACATGTACCTCGAGGTACACGTGTACCAAATCATAGAGAAAAAATAGAGGAATTCGAAAATAATTGTATCTTTATCCTTACATAATTTAAAACAACATAATAAATTATGTTTTACTAGCTTCTGCCCGCGACTTCGTCCGCGTGAAATTTCACCCTCCCCCCCATTCACCCTCTTAGGGGTGGAATTTCGAAAAACCCTTTCTTAGTGCACCCCTAGACCTCATAAGGAACCTACATGCCAAGTTTGGAATCTGTAGACCCAGCGGTTTGGGCTGTGCGTTGATATGTCAGTCAGTCAGTTCTCCTTTTATATATATAGATTATTTTAATTACCTACCTGTAACACAATTAAGTGGCAACTTTACATGTACAATTGCGTTACATTTGGTTGACACTCGAGCTGACATTTTCGTAAATGTCATTCACATTTTATCATTCCATCGTTTCTGCGTTTCGGGGTACGGATTATTATTGAATTCAGATTGAATTACTTATTTACAAATATTCGAAACGAAACAAATGAGAAACAACAGTGCAAAGAGAATGTAAACACTAGTGCAACAGTGGTTGAAGCTGACTGAAGACAGCTGTCAACTTGACAGTTTTTTTTTTTAATAAGTGCGGTAGGTAGTTGTGCCGATGAAAGGGTGCCAAAATAGCGTGCTATTTGGTATGTTATTAATAACCATCGAAAGGTTATCTACATTAAACATTAATAAAAATTTATCTCCCCTCAGGTTCTTACAACGCATCCCGCTGGAGTTCCTCTCATCGGGCGCACTACCAACTGTAATGCAGTGCGCGTCGCTAGCCTGCAGTCTGGACCACCGAGAGGCCAACTCCTCCGTTATGAAGTTCCTCTACGACTTCGCCAAAGTCGCCAACACCACTCGCTCTGACAAGCAGCAGATCAAATGTAAGATCATCACTAAAATGATAACTAGCTGCAAGTCGATCGAGATCGTTTACTTACTTTCACGCCCCATCCTCGGCTTGTTGCATACACATTTTAAATGTTTGTATGGACATTTTAGTGGAGGGGCGTGCAGTTTAAAATTGAAAGATGACGACTCATGTAAGTACGTACAGTCAACAAAAGAGATAAGTATGCAGGATCGTCGGATATAGTTGAAGTTTAGTAAGAAACCAATGGATGTTCTTGTATAAAATTTAATTTTATTAATAGAAAACAAACAGCTCATTTATCAAATTAAATTTCAGTCAACAACATCCATCGGTTTCTTACTAAACTTCAACTAATCCGACGATCCTGCATACTTATCTCTTTTGTTGACTGTACTTTTAATTCAATCAGCAAAATCTTCTGATCTTTTCTTGCTGATATGTAAAATCTAAGGTAGCTGTGCAGCTCATACGACAGCTCATCACAGACTTGTTTATTATCAAGTTATCCAATTGAATACAAAATCATACAATTCACAAGAATTCTCATACATGGTCAATTTATCGTCTCATTTTTCCACCTAGTAATAAACAACAGAATACTGAATAGGAAAAAATATTTTTAAGACTATTTATTTTTGTAATTGTCTTGTGGAGGTCAAGTAGGCAGTCGCTCCATATAAAATACTGGTATTCAGCTGCTACAAACTTAGGTGGGAAAAGGCTTGGTATATGATGATAACTTTAGATACGACTTGAATCCCTCCAGAAACTGCCGAACTAACATAAAAATCACGTTCCCCAGCTCTTGCCGACAACGCGCTCTCCACCTACGGTGAAGACCTGACCTACAGGCTCACAGAAGCCAGCGTTCTCCACCTTCACTCGTACATGCTGGCTGAAGTAGCTGAGGTGCTCATGGAGCTGCTGGAGTGGCAGAAGGCTAAAGGAGTCGACTGGCTGCAGACGGCTGTGCAGCGACTGCCGAGGGACCGCCCGGCTGTCGCTACCGAACAGCAGTGCTGGCAGTTCCACCAGTATGCTATGAGGTGAGTATTGACCATGTCAGATTGTAAAACTTCCACTGTTTGATATAAAACCTACGGGTATATTGACATATAGCTACACTGTATGCTGTACAAGAATCTTTTGGCGCGCGGCCATAATCTGAACTAAAGCTGCCATCTTGTTCTTTCAATACAATTTCTCAAATGTTTACCAACACCGCCCCCCTATCAATGTCATTCAAGCGCCAAAAGATGCTTGTAGCACTGTTATCATCATGCTTGGCATCAACTCCTAGTTACTTGATTACAATGCATTCCCAAGCTTCGAGGCAGCACTGAAGTTGTGTCTGAAAATCTTACTCTTTTATCAAGATGCTGCTTCACATACTGTAGTAGTATTTTAGCCTTTTTGCTAAACTCTAAAAAGATCCCCCTTGTCATTCCATCAAACCTTTTTTTTTAGTAAACTCGTTTCTTTTGTTGTTTCCAGGGCAGAAAAATGCAAGGAAATGACTCGGCTACTGCGCGACTTCGCGAGACTGTACCGATAAGATACGACAGATTTATATACTAAACAAATTATAAACCAAACAACACATAGGGCTGAGACTGAGTGACTAAACTTTAGACCTTAGTTCAGTGTTTATAAACATAAATTTCGATTGAGTTTTATCAAATACGGAGACATATGCTACACAAGTGAGGTGAATAGACTAATTGGATAAACGAAACTATGTTATAAACTGTTAAAGTGTAGCTATTTGTAAAGTCTTGGATCTGTGGCGACTAGTGATTTATAATACACACATTGATTTTCATATATACCGATATATTTTCCAACTGGCAACTTTTACAGTATCACAGGCAATTTTTTTAGTTACTAAAAAGACAAGTTGTGTGTTTAGTTTTGTTGTTTACTTTATACTAATATGGACAAATTAGATTTAATACGATTTGACATTACGCCTGTGATTTCCGAAAATTTTGACCTAGATGTTCAGCCCTGCACCGACTGGTACAAGGTTCGATGCGAAATTGAAGCCTATACCTATTTTCTTTTTAATCGAGCTACAATTTAACATTATTATTTACCTATTTTTAAATAGATAGATAGGTAATGTAGTTAGACAGCCGTGTAGCTGAATTATATCGTATGTAATATTACTACATATATAATTATTATACTAGCCAATATTAATTCCTTTTCAAATTTATTTTAACAACAACCGTTTTCATGCAAGGCAATTGGGCGAAGTTGCTACATTACATTTCTTATATTCACAGTCGTCACAAGATCTAAGGCTAGATTATCACAGCGCGTTATTATAACGTGTAGTAAGTAGGTGCGGTTGCACGGCAGAGCAATAATAAATACATAACGTTGAGTTCTACGAATATACGTAGGTACGTTCTTTCATGTCTGTTGCATTTCTTCTGATTTGACTCGATGACGTGTTGCATTCTCTTGTAGTTTCAGTATATTAAAGTAATTTGGGCTATAGATATAGGACACGATCAAAATGACTTCATTGTGCGTTTTGGTTGTTGATTTTAATTCTAGTATCTTGATTATAATACGTGTTCTCATTCGTCGTGTCGCTGGCACGACTTTATTTTAAACCTTGTTTTCCCAAAACTTTGCCATTTCCACGGCGTTGTCGGTGGCAGTGCAGAGGTCACATACATGTTAAATTTTCTAGAGGGCAAAGTTATACGTGGTGGCTAAAACAGCGATTATTATTTTATTTCATCAACATTTTTGGTATGTCGTCTGACCTACTCTTTGCTAAAGAAAAACAGTCTTACCAAGTGAGGTATGTTGTTTAAAATAAATGTTTTATGTCGCACTACAACGGTAAAAGCTCTCTAGAAAAATGCTGTAGGTATCTACAAGTTTTTTTCTTATTTTTTAAATATTAAGTACTATTTCTCCGTAACTACCTGCAAGGGAATGCAACATTAGTTAGCCGTTTACTTGATTCGTGATCAAACATACGACGTATCGTCCGGTCAGTAGGTAAGTACCAATACTTTCGATTGATGCAGATATATTTTGTTATATTATACTCACTTTTATTTTGAATGTGATACTACGCATTGAATTGTAAATATTTATTATAAATGTTTACTTTTACATATGTATTTTATTTACAAATTAAAACATTACATTTATACTTAGAACTATTATCATATTATTAAATAATTGTTTAAAATGGAGATTAATACACCAGACAATAATTGATCAGATTAACACAATATTGCCAGAACTTATGATGGTCCATGCTATTCCAGATAGTCAAGATATATTAGTACTGTTTCAAACATGCAATTGATAAAATTTGACTTTTTAAAATCGATTTAACTTTCATGCTATTTATTCTTAGCCAGTTGATGCCTCAGTTACAGAAACAGTTATAAAGCCATTGTGTTTCGCGTGGATCCATACGAAGGGTCAATTAAGCAACTAATAAAATCCTTCCTAAGGGTCATAAGTTACGTCAAAGCATCATACAGACGCACGAACTAAATTTTAACAACTATTTCTTCTTGCTATTCTTAGGGCTCGATAAAGTGACGAAACTGACTCGTCTGGGCGCCTTCGGGCTTGGAGCAGACTTGACGGCCTGATCCTTCACATCAGTCACTTTGGCTTGCTTGAAGAAGTTGTGTTCATTATTTGAAGCGCTTTTTGGAGTACTTGGCTGACTCACAATTTTTGCATTAGTAGTTTTGGGAGTACTGACTGTTGGAATAGCTTTTTCTTCAGTCTTGGCAGTTTTTGGAGAACTTTTCTCAATTACATTTTGAACTGTGTTGTTTGTCGGCGAATCTGTTGACGTCGACGTGGACTTGGCTCCATTGGTGTCTTCGTAAACTAATTTGATGTCTTCGCTATCATCTATAATCATAATTTCTGTATCTTTCGTTGGTTCTGTTTCCTTAGGCTTAATAATATCAGTGTTGCTATTATCTGACCATGATGGCATTGCTACTTCTTCCATAACATCTATTTTGATTGGTGTTTTCTGTTGAGGCTCATTTTTCTGTTTCTTTGGAGATTTTTCCGGTGCTTTGAACTTGATGAAGGAGTCCATTTTGCCAACTGGTTTGGGTTCTTTTACTTCTTTAGGTTTCAGTGTTTCTTCCTTTGGCGTCTCCACTGGTTGTTCTTCAACTTCCATGGGTTCTGTGAAGAGATTGGGTTTTATTTTAGGATAATGCAGGCAACTTCATTATTTCTAGGCATAATAGTTTAAACTACTACCAGTGCTATCTTAATCTTTCAATGAGATCATATTTTTTTTAATAGGCAATGTTTGTAAATATGACTACTAAACAACTTTATTTTGTGGGCTTATAATTTTTCTACCGAAAAATATGAAGGACTTCAAGTTCTCAATAACTATATTAAATTATTATGATGCTCTCTAAAATTATCCAAGTGGCCAACTTTCGTAAGCTTGTGACATTTACCTGGTGCTGCAGTATTCGGCTCTGGAACCACTTCATCAGGCAGCACTTCTCCCAGCTCGCCATCCGCGAAGGTGATGACAGAACAGTAGCCGTCTGTGCTCGACGCTACGAGGGTGCGCCCATCAGGAGACCACGTCAGGTCTGTCAGTCTGCATAATTATAAGAGTTTCATAGATTAAGGACTGCTGTTTGGTAAGCATACAGGCTTACAGCAGCCGAATTCTGGACATAAGCTCTTCTGGCAGTGCAAACTACTGAGTTCAATCCATGACTAAATAACATACACCAGAGGTCTGGAATCAATATTAATAGATACAGCTATGGATGATAAAATAAAATGCTTGTAATGCATCTATCGATCAGTGATATCAGTCGGTTATCGTTTCGTTATTTGTAAGTTTTAATCTGGAAATACTGAAATTTCAACACATTCAGCCATAAGTTTTACTGACCTGGTATAATGTATATTATTAATCAACGCTATGGGCGTTTTCTGCTGCGTGTCGTACAGCAGCACGGAGCGCTTCGTGCCCACGGCGAGCAGCATGCGGCGCGGCGCGGCCAGCGCGGGCGCGGGTCCGCGCGGCACGGGAAGCGCGGGCGCGGGTCCGCGCTCCCTCGCCGCGTACATCCGCGGCGACCAGCGCGTCACCAGCGCCGCCTCGCCGCACGGCAGGATGCAGGCGGGGCTGGAGGCACATATCATGTTAGCCAACTTCCCTGAATTCTGTGATAATATTCGTAAAGGGAATAAAACTAAACTGCAGTCTGTGATATTGTCCAACTGCAGACCAAAGGCTTCTCAATTCAGCTCATACTGCGATTTTTGATCATAATCATTCCCCACAATCATTTATTACGTTTTACTGTCAAGACAATGTCCATTTGATTCCTTTCCTGAATTTAACAAATTACAAATCTGTTTTTAAAACAAACAACATTTTAACATCTTGCAGAGCTACGTAACTTAAATGATGTATGTAATAGCACCCTGCACCACTGACTACCTCTGAAGATATAGGTGAGGATGTTACTTACGTAATATTAATTTCTGGCCTTTTACATCATGGAGCCATACTTAATGTAATTTCCCTTCTTTGAGATAAGTAGAAAAACATACATAAACTCATACCATCTTCCCATGCGGATAGGCAGAAACTACAGAACGCCGCTGACTACGATCCTTACATACTCCATAAGTAGATCAGTAGAGTAACTCACACTTTCAAAGAGTATCTTGTGTAGATATACACTGCGTTGATGGGCTTTATGTCGACCTTCCCTTGCTCCGGTTCTACGCGACCCGCCGGCACTGCTAGCAGCAGGCCATCTGGGCTGAACTGAAGTCTCCTATTAACAGAATTTCCATTTGAAACACTTTTTTCTAGAAAACTCTCTTGATGTTAATGCAACTTTGTCAAGTAGGTACAAGGCATGAATTTATTCCAATGAGATTTCCATTTACACAGGGTAGTCTGTTTTGTGTTCTTCACGAAATGGGCGAAAATACAGAAGTTAGTAAGAAATTAGTGCTGCTCAAGGCTGGATCTGGATGGAGTAATACTAATGGCTGGGCTTATTCTATTAGACATTAGTAGCAAGCTAACCTGTAATAAGTCTGCAGTGTATCGTCGTGGTACAGCCGCACTTTGACGTCGTGGAGCGGGTGGTCAGCAGGGAACGGTAGGATGGCCTTACTACTGCGCGATGTCACCTTCTTTGTTGTTACGTCGAATGTGCGGAAAACTCTGAAATAGATGTTTTAAAGTGTTGTTTACATTTCATAACTTGATTAAGGTCAAGCCGCGCTAAATTTGCCAAAGATGTAAACAACCATGCTCGCTCGAAATTGAATAAAGCCGATATACAAGAACATTACTTAAAATAAATGTTCTTGTATATCGATTTTATTCAATTTCGAGCGGCCATTGTTGTTTACATCTTTGGCAGCACGGCTGAACCTTAGGTAAAAATATGTGAACTAAGATGTTTAGTAAAACAATCATGCCTTATAAAATATATATTGCTTCATCTGATTGTAAAACTATGGTTTTTTCATTCAACAACTGTATGCCTTCATAAGCTATACATATTTTACAGATGAATTAATATAGTATAATTGTCTCAGGATGTAGCTGATTTAAGGTACTACTAGAAATATTGATCATTTAGTTGCATATAATGTAGGTATATATATATTCTACCATTTGGCATGTAATTTGTACTTGTGACTAAATAATATTCGTGAGTAATTTGCACTTACAAAAGTTTACTGTCCTTTTTCTTGATGTAAGTATAGGATGTTAAACAATTTATTAATCTCACCTATCAGTACTAGCAGAAGCGATCATCTGTCCCTTGGGGTCCCAGGACACTCCCTGCACAAACCCCTTGTGGTCGGTCAGAATGCTGCTGTACTTGCCCTTGTTCAGGTCCCATATGAGCAGCTTGTTGTCTACAGAGCCTGATGCCAGGTGTAAGGAGTTTGCACTCCAGGTTATGTCTAGGACATCCTCCATGTGGCCTCGGAGAGTCTGTGCGAAATAAGGTGTTTTGAAATACGTTGGTGAACGCTGAGAATATAATAATACCCTGACATACCCGTATGGCATAAAAAAAAAATCTCCAGTCTTATTTTTTGTTATAAAGAAATGCCCGGAAGACAAGGTTTTATTTCAGTAAACAACACCAGAGTATTATTTAACCCGGCAGCACTCGCTACTAGGTAAACATAGCACAGTGTCTATATGCAATAATTATTACTTTTCTGAGTGCGCCGGAGACACGGGACTCTAGGTACCTTCAAACTGAGGATTAACACACACACTGCGAGATGGGTTACAAGGGATATAATTATAAAGTGAGTATGGGTGAAAAATAACTGGTAGTGTCGCAAGCAAGTGATTTGTATAATATAAGTATAATTAAAATATTATTTTCCATTTTCATTACTTGTCTATGACAAGCTCCCATAAGTAGTACTTAATAAATTAAAAAACAATATCTTCTTAGATAATACTATTTTATTTAAATTAAATTGGTCGGGGCTTGTGGCTAAGTAATAACAACCGCACGGGTCAATCGATCAGGCTACGCTTGCTGCGGTTGATCTGTGGACGGGTGACCATCTTCACATACCAAGGTCCCTCTGTGCCTCAGAAAGCACAGTAAGCCACTGGTTCCGGCTGTCATTCACGGATTTTTGACACTTGCTACGGGTCATCAGTAGCCCGAAAGTCGTCTTACCAAGGGGTATCATATTACCCAGTGACTGGGTTGTGGAGGTCAGATAGCCAGTCACTCCATGTAAAATACAGATACTCGGCTACATCCAGTTAGACTGGAAGCTGACCACAACATAGTTGGGAAAAGGCTAGGCAGATGATGATAATGCTATTTAAATTACTGACTATTTGTGTTTGTAAATACCTAGCAAGTGCTGTCAGATTGGACGAGAAAGTCCTTCTAAATGTGCTCCTTTTTAACAATACCATTTAGGACAGAGAGGTTTGAATTAATGGCCTTTATAAAACTGAGGCAAGGAAGGTTCAGTATCTATTTGAGATGGACATCTTAGGCCTTTATTTCAGAACCTAACTCACTCAAAACTTAAGCATTACTTAAAACGACTTACCTTGTGAATAACCCAAGACTCCTTATACTGTTCTTCCATCTGCTCCAAGGCAGGTGCAGGTTCCTTGTCAGTCTTCTTCCAGATAAATATGATGGACTCATCATCTCCTGAAGCCAAGTAATGGCCATTAGGTGACCACCGCACCACGTTGACAGCTTTCTGGTGACGCGTGAGGTCTGCAGCGACCTCGAGGTGCACTGATCCTGTGTCTGTTGTGGAAACGTACCAGATCTGGAAAGATAAATAAATTATGTAACGAAGCGTGAATTTCGATATGAAGAGCCGGGGTGTTCACTAGTTTTTCCCTAAGTTTTAACGCCGCGATTGAAATGTAAGTTTGGACAGCTATTATACGAAAAACAAAATATTATTTCACAGTTAGAAAACTCGAAATTGAGTTTATTTAGGACTTTATAAGCATCAGTTGGCAATACTGGCTAAGGTATCAGTATATTTATTCATATTCTTGTATTATTAAAGAGGATAATCATACCAAAACATGAGAATCAGTCCCTCCTGTGGCGAGTCGTAATGGTTCAGTTAAATCTGCTTTTGGCTGGAAGTCTACACTTAGTACGGGATCTCTGTTGTGCCACGATATTTCTGGGATAGCGAACTTCATATTTTCACTTCAGTTTTCCACTTTTTAACAAGTTAATTAAATTCCGAGTTTCCAACCTGGCTCCGAGCGCCTGTCACTTTTGGCGCTAAAATTTACTTTTTTTTTTTTTTTTTTTTTTTTCTTTGGCTTCGCACGGTTTGTGCATTTAGCCAATGTCACGTTTTGTTTTTTTTTGCGAAGGAAATAAAGGTAGGGAAACAGAAATATTATTATTCGGATTAATTATATCGGGATAAAAGGATAATAACTATAGGATCAGTATTCATAAAGGATAGAATAATGAGCTAAATACAATGACGAAACATTATAACTGAATACTATTGAATGTAATGAATGAGACTATACATTTATATACAGAAAAGCTATTTGTACAAAGTAAAGAAAGTATTGAAGTAGGAAAAGGAGTACTGAGGGACAAGAGGTTACTAAGAAAGGATGAACGGTCATATAAGGGACAGGAGAAAAAAATGTGATTTAAGTCGCCTACGTCTGTGCCACACAGGCAGATGGGGTCATCGATGATATGAAGTTTAGCAAGATGGGCTGGAGAGCAGACATGACCCAGTCTCATCCGTATTAGAATGGAGGTCTCCATCTTGCCAAACTTTGCCCTGCCAAACCACGGTTTTTCCGGAACGTCAGGTTGAATAAGGGAAAAATAACGACCCTTCGATTTGCTTCCGATATCCCAAGCTACCTTCCAGGTGTCTCGAAGAAAAGTCTTTGGTAACGTCGTGAGGTCATAGCAAAAATTTATATATGGAACTAGGTCTCCACATTGCACCGCATCACCGGCAAGTGTATCAGCCACTTCATTCCCATGGATTCCAGCATGGGCTGGAATCCACACAAATTGCAGTGTATTACCCTCAGAGATGGTTCTGAACGCAAATTCTCTTATTAAATAAATTATAGGAAACTGTGATTTGTGTTCAAAAGGGGATTTATTGATAGCTAGAAGAGCACTTTGAGAATCAGTAAAAATTATTGTATTTTTAAGCTTTAAAACACGAGTATATTCAATGGCTTTTAAAATGCCGAAACATTCCCCCGTAAAAACAGAAGCCTCAGGAGGTAGTTTTATTTTTTGTACGATATTGTATTGAGAATGGTAAGTACCTATCCCAACACAACCCGTCGGAGAATGCTTGGCAGCATCCGTAAATATATGGTGGTACTCTAAGTGTTCAGCTAGAAAATTATTAAAACTTGAATGGCAATCGGGATCTGATTTACTTACACAGTTATATTTTATGATGGGACTGAATAGTAAACTCTCATAACTACTGCTAAATAGAGGAAGTTTATTGGAACGATGAATAGGAGAAGAAAGTGAAAGGAATTTTTTATAGCTTACAACTAAACAAGGAGCACGTTTATGGGACCAGTAATCAGAAGATTCAATCTGCAACACTAATGAGTCCAGTTTAGGGATGAGAGGATGAGTTGAGATCTGAAGAATCCGGAACAAGTACTTATCAGATAGGAATTGTCTTCTAAGGTATAAAGGAGCTTCCCCGCATTCAACTTGGAGTGCATTAATGGGACTAGACTTCATGGCACCCGAAATAATGCGTAAAGCCTTAGACTGGATGCGATCCAACTTTTTAAAAGCCATAACACTACCTGGTTCCAGAACGAACAATCCATAATCCAGAGTGCTTCTGATGATTGCATTGTAAACGAGTTTCAAAGAAAAGGGATGTGCACCCCACCACACACCAGAGAGGCACCTAAGCATGTTTAGGTGATTTTCACATTTGTTAACAATATAATCACAATGAGGACCACTACTTAATTTGCAGTCAAGTATTATACCTAGATATTTGAATTTATCTTTCACTGGAATAGGTATTTCCTTATAAAAGAGATTTATTAATGGAATATTTCTCTTCCGGGTGAATAAAACAGCTGCGCTTTTGGACGTGGATAAATCCAAACCGTTTAGATGTAACCATGACTCCAAAGAAGATAAAGCAGAATTAATAGCATAGCTAGCTTGATCAACAGATTGGCTTGAAGAATATAATAATAAATCGTCGGCATATTGAAGAACCTTAACATTGTTAGTTAAGGACGAGTCTAAATCAAAAGTGTAAATATTGTAAAGAATGGGACTGAGCACAGAACCTTGTGGGAGACCTCTCCATACAAGACGAGATACCTCATGATCACCTATTAACATATTAACAGAGCGTTCAGTCAGGATATTAATAATGAAATTTGATAGATTCAATGGGACTTGTAAGGCTTTTAATTTGTTTTGTAAAACGGATAATACAACATTATCATAAGCTGCATTTATATCAAGGAAAACTGCAACGGTGGATTGGTTATTAGAGAATGATAACCGAATATCGGATGTTAAAATACTTAAACAGTCAGTTGTACTTTTACCTTTTCTAAAGCCATATTGTGACTCTGCCAAAAAGCCCTTACTTTCAACATACCATTCTAGGCGATTTTTAATTAAGTGTTCCGCTAATTTCATCAGAATTGAAGACAAAACTATAGGACGGTATGAAGAAGCTTCAGATGGAATTTTATTTGGTTTAAGGAATGGCAACACCCTTTGACGTTTCCATTCTACAGGGATGTTTCCTGTATTCATAATAGAATTAATAAGGTCTAAATAATAACTGAGGACGTCATCATTTAAATTAGCAAAAAATGAATACGGAATGCCATCAATGCCTGGTGCAGAATCCTTAGTTTTATGAATAACACCCTTTAATTCAGTAAGAGTGAATGGAAGATCTAGAGTCGTATGAGTATCATGGATAATGGATACGGAAGACAGCTCAGGAACAAAAGGAGGAGCTAATTTATCTAAAAATTCACTGGCTAAAGAATCCGGAATAGGGGAAGGGTTGTTATAAATGGATCTAAATCTACGAATATTGCGCCAGACAATCGTAGGGTGAGTATTCGGTGAAATTGATGAGCAAAAGTTACGCCAAGATTCAAATTTTTTCTTCTTAAAAAGTTTATAAGTTTCATTTATTAAGTTATTAACGATTTCAAAATTAATATCAGACATATCAAGGGAATAGTTGTATTCTGCCTCTTTACGTTTTTTAATCATCTCTGTGCACTCAGAGTCCCACCACGGAGGCGAGGGAATTGTACTAATATTGTTATTTTTTACAGGAAAAACTTCATCTGCTGCTGCGATTAATATGAGAGCTAAAGCTTCAGCACAACTATTTTCATTGCCATTAGAAATAACTGGCAAGGAGCAAAGCTTTGTGTCAACAATGTTTCTAAATTTGTCCCAGTCATTATTATTTCTATTAGGAAGCTTATGTTTTAAGTTTGATCTCCTTAATGGAACATGTGGTTTGGAAAGAGGATAAGAAATAACTATTGGAAAATGATCACTTCCATAAGTAGAGGTTAAAGTATGCCAAGTTAATGAAGATGCTAAGTTTGGAGAACAGATAGAAAGGTCAATTGCGCTTTGGTTCTGATTGGGATCTGAACGGCGTGTGGCAGCACCTGAGTTCAAGATGCATAAATTATGTAAGTCTATTATATCTAGTAATTCGTCACCGTAACAATTAGAAGTTGAACAACCCCATGATTGATGATGGCAATTAAAGTCCCCCAATATTAAAAATGGCTTTGGAAGGCAAGAAAAGAGATTATCAATCTCTTGAAGAACAGAAGAAGAAGGGTGAGGAATGTAAATAGAAACAAGACAAGTATGATGCACTTTAATAGCTACAATTGAAATTTCCTCACTGTGAGGAGGTAAGGAAATGACAGAGAAAGGGATAGAATTCTTGATAAGTATAGCTACTCCACCATACCCATCAGATCTATCCTCTCTAATGGTTAAATAACCATTAATTTTAAAAATATGATTAGACTTGAGCCAAGTCTCTGATAAGGCAAAGGCAAATGGCTCATATTTGTTTAAAAGATAAATAACATCACTCTTTTTGTTTACCAGACTGCGGCAGTTCCACTGGATTATTTTGGATGTGTTGTCCATCATGAATGGATTGAGATACATTGAAAGAAGGGGCAACGTTGGACGGTGAAATGTTGAATTGAGATAGAAGATTGTGTAATGCAGAAAGAAAATCGTTTATGGAAAAATTTGTGTCTTTTTTTTCGTTTTGATTATTAGAAAAAGCACAACCATTAGATGGTTGGGGAAAGTCAAAATCTTTGATAATGGCATTGTGAGCCTCTTTATTATATCCTTGTACAGATTTGGGAGGGGAGCGTGGTTTGAGAAAGACAGTCTTTTTATAGCTACTTGAAGCCGGCATTCTATTAGATGAAGAGATTGATGGAGTATCCACAAATTTTTTGGAAGGAGAAGATAAAAGTGTATCAGCATATGATTTAGTTACTGGGGGATATACTTTTGCCGCTTCAGCATAAGATACTGAACTTTGTGCCATGTATGTTTTAATTAATTTTTGTCTAGAAAATTCTGGGCATGACTTATTAGTAGCATAGTGAAAACCAGAGCAAAGGCAGCAAGATGCACTTTCTTGTTCTCTTTCACAACTGTCTCCAGTGTGGCCATTGCCACATTTATAACAACGAGGTTTGGACCTGCACTGAATTTTAGTGTGACCAAAACGACAGCAATTGAAACACTGTACAGTAGGGAAAATATATAAATCTACAGGTAATGCATTATAGCACATAAAAATTCTTTTTGGTAGAACCTGTCCATCAAATGTAACAACTATGGATTGGGAAGGTTTCCAAATGGTTGTACCATCAACAATGGTTTTAAAATTGAGGCGTCTGACTTTCAAAATTGGACCGCAACCAATTGGTACTGTTATATTATCAATAACTTCCTCCGGAGACCATTCCGCAGGAACACCACGCACTAAACCCATTCTAGTAACATTAAAACTAGGTATAAAAGCTTTGTAATTATATGTTTCAAGACTAGTGTTTGTAATAAAGGAATTTGCGTCCAGGAAATTTGAAAAGGATAAAGAGATTTTATTGCGACCGATTTTTTTGACGCTACCGTTAATTATATTTTGGAAGGCGTTGTGCTTTAGAAATTTGCCAAATGTTAATGGGTGCAATGTCGTTCCATCATCGGGTGAAATTACGTTTTTTTGAACGTGGATGACGTATGGCGAAATATCCGTTTTTTCATAATTTTTTCTACCAATCTGAGTGGGAACAACTAAGGACGGACCAGGAATATCAGGTTTTTTGTTAGGCGTATCAGAGCAGTTAGGCTCCGATGTAGTAGTTAGTGAGTCCGTACAACCACAACCCGAAGACTCGGAACCGTGGTTTTTGCGGGTACGGCGGCGTTTATTGCAGTGCTTGCACACATGCACACGGCTTCTTTTTAAAACCCGGGCTGAAGATGACCCATCGGTATCCATGCCCGATTCATTGGACGCAATAGTGACGAAATTGCCTGCCGGGGGCACAGAGTCCCCCGGGTCAGGCGGGTCATTCATTTTACCACTAAATAACTAAAAAAACTTACCAATATACTGAATAAAATAGAGAAAAACTAAAAAGAAATTAAAATAGAAAGAAAATGGAGCACTAAATGACTAAAACTATGACTACTGATCTTATAAATCTATATTTTAAAATCTTTTCTAAAAAACCGCGTCCACCAAGTCCGAAGTTTCCCGCTCTTTTTTTCAAAATTTACTTTATTTTTAAACAATTTGACACCTCGTGTTGCCAACTCCAAAAGTTCAATTAACTAATTTCCACGTCGAAATTATCCTTCATGTATTATGGCTATGCAATCTATCGTATTGATAGGATAATAGGATAGGCCAAATTATCATACATATCGCATGGGTTGCCACCATCGCAGATTTTTATGATAACTTTAGCTTTGTGATATTTGGCTATGCTATTGCTATATGTCAAGAATCAAGATATAAGGCCAGCCACATACCTCCGATTTTCTGATTCGGTTTCCGAATCAGGGATTCAGATTCGTAGACACTGAATGCATGCATTTCATACAAAATCTCTCGGGTCTCCGAATCTGAATTCCGAATCAGGAAACCGGACAAATGCAGCCAGCCTAAAAGCGTTGACAGTGAATTCGCTTTATTGGAATAAAGTACGATATTGATTATCGTACTTTATTCCAATCTTGCTACACCCACAAGGAAACACCAAGAATCGCGACAAATCTCTTTTCTATCAATAATTTTTTATACTGGCAAGGATTTTCTCTTGATTTCTGAACGATTTAGAGTTTTTTTACTGGCTACGTTTTTACACATTGACATATCAAAATTGACAGCTGCTCTTTCTTTCTTTGACGTTTGTTGATACCGTGCTTAACGAACGCCAAAATGGTTTGTGTTTTAACAAATTTTATCCTTTTGAATCATGAAATACTTTTATGAAAACGAACCATATTATAGTGCAATTCTCTGTCGATGTGTTCAAGATTTTAACGGAGGATGTATTTCATGGAGAACTTTGAAAATTTCAGGTGAACGTACCCAAACAGCGCAGGACTTACTGCAAAAAATGCAAATGCCACAAGACCCACAAGGTGTCTCAGTACAAAAAGTCCAAGGAAAGGCACGCTGCCCAGGGCAGAAGGCGTTATGACCGTAAACAGCAGGGTTACGGTGGTCAGTCCAAACCCATCTTCAAGAAGAAGGTAAGCGATCATAACCTATGAACTGGGTTGTTATCAGTTATTCTGAAGTCGGTATTTACGGGTTACTTAATTGTGAATGCATCTAATGACACGTTGGTGTGTAGCTTTAAGGGATATTCGTACGATAACCTACAAATGTATTTGTTTATATGGCTTGTAATGGAAAAGTGATCTCCTAAAATCTTCATTCACGGCTCACGGCTAAATCATTTCTAGACAATACCTGTGACTGTAGTATCCTGATTCCTGATGTTTTGTTTGATTTGTATTGATTGGATACAATGATTGTAGTTCAGTGGCTACACAATTTTTATTCTTGATTGGTTGTTTAATTATTGTAAACCCATATTTGAGTGAACATTGCTAACTATAGAACTCTTTGGTTGTAAGAAGCCTACTTTGGTAAACCTAGGGTTGCCATCACCTAAATTATGGACCCCGGATAAAAACTTCAAAAACCCCGGACATTTGGGTCAATTAAAAAAAAATCACGACTCTCTGGAAAAAAAAATACAATAAAATAAAAACGTATTATATTTTTTTTCTTATTTGTGGAATATCAACAAAAATAATTAGGAATGCTCTTCTTTTTGGAAACAATGAAAATAAAAAAAAATGTAAACCAAAAGCAAATTACGAATTTTCACGAGCGCATGGGTATATTCGCCGCGCGGCTAATTTTTAACTATGATTTATCCTTTAATTTATTTATTGCTCAAAGTCAATTTCCCTTAACACTTGACCCGGACACTTTTTAAGAACCCCGTCCGGATGCTCCCTGGATACCCACCAAACTAGGACAAATCAGGGGAAACCTGGACAGATGGCAACCCTAGGTAAACCTATCAATCTAAATGTATCAGAAATGATTTACATTAATTAGTACAATAAGTAGATTGTAAGAAATTGCCTTTGTTAAAACCGCTCACTGTACAATCTGTCTAAAAATACTGTACTTATGTTACCTATCACAAACTATTTATATGCTCCACCCCTAAGACAACCCATGGACCAAATCTGTTATCAAAATTTCCAAAAAACGGATTAAAATCACAGATTGATTTTGGTATTTGTTTTTTGGCAGTTTAACACAAGAATACCTGTTGTCATAAGCTTATGGATTTCTAGAAACCATTACAACAATTTAGCAACAATGACTAACCTAACATAATTCTATTCCAGGCGAAAACCACAAAGAAAATTGTACTCCGTCTTGAGTGCGCCGACTGCAAGGTGAGGTCACAGGTGGCGCTCAAGCGCTGCAAGCACTTCGAGCTGGGAGGAGACAAGAAGAGGAAGGGACAGATGATTCAGTTCTAGGCTGGATAATAAATAAGTTTAACTAACCTTTGGAATTTTATTTACAGTCCTAACCTAACTAAATGACCAATGATAATGTTTTTAAATGGAAGGGGCAACTAGAGTCAATTCTGTTTTCTTGTTGACATTCACACACAAATGTTGACATTCAAAAGTGCGTTTTATTCTTTAATTTATTTATTTAAATCAGAAGTATACTTAAAAACTTTTAATGGCGTAATTTAAATGATTTGACTTTAGAAGTGATAAATATTGAGAGCAAGTAAACAAATGTAGTATTTGCAACATTCAAGCCATCTACCTTTTTCCCGATTGTCAACAAGTGTTACTGGTCGGGAATAATCTAAAAGAATTCCTGTTCGTCAACAATGTTAACGAATGAAACTTTTTTACAATCAACAGTGTGACTGATCGGGAATATTCGCAACCCTGCCGCCATGGAGAATTCGCCCCTGCTCCATCATAGCGTGCACATATGACATAACCCAAAATTTTACAGACTACATTTGAGAGACTAAAGAATTTTGTCTGTCGGATAGCAATATAAATATCAGCATAATAATGTCTTATAATAACATACCTAATTATAATTATTACTCACCTAAAGTTCTAGTTCACAACGTTTATGTATATGTTCACGCATAAATAACATAATTTAAGGGCTAATTTTTCAGTGGTCAGATATCTAAATCTTTGAAATTTTTTCTATAAATAAACTGTCAAACCGCAATATTTATTCGTCAGATAAGTTATCTGACTATCAATAAATCAGCCCTTAGTGATTTTAATTAATTTATTGAAAATTACGAATTAATTTGGAGGTGAGCAGTCTCATCATCGATTGCTGATATTTTGTTCGAGTCCTTTTTTATACAGGTGGCAGGGACATCGACGCGCAAATCGCAAGTCGCAACCAGTGATTATGGATTCAGTAGGTACAGACGCCAGCACATCAAGCTACTACAATCTGTCAAATGTATTTAATAGATCTTCAACTTTATCGCTAAAGCATAAGGCTCAAAGTTGATTGGGAAAATTTGACAGTTTCGGGTGGCTTGATGTGCTGGCGTCTGTACATGATTCTGCATGCGTATAAAACTACTCGTTTTTTTTTGAATTAGCCGTTTCATACATTTTGATTGATCGCGTAGGTATTGCACTTTTGTATGTAACAGCAGTTTTTTTTAAGCGACAATTTCTTCGCTAGGCGGTCTAGAATCACGACTTACTTTGTTTGCTATTAATTATTAAAAAATCGAATAATCTATGGCCTGGCTAGCTGTAAACATCATTCAGTCGCTTCATTTCAACGAAAATCAAAATATACCTGCCCATATAGTAAAAGTACTCTGTGTTCCTGCCACAGTCCCACAGAGTACTTTTGTATTGTTGGTTTGTTACTACCTTGTCGTTTTCATACGAACTTTCAGGGTATCAAATAAGATATTCTCTCAAATGCCATTTTACATCATGTGACCCCAAATATCCAACTCAACATAGACATACATGTTAATTATTTCTTATATTATGAGCATTGTGCTGGTTGAGATGTGGGATCATTCCTGCTGTAGCTAGCCCCCTTTCACCACTAGTAAAACAAGATATTGAGGTAACATTTTATTAAAAAAATACATGAGCAATTTTTAAACAATTACATTATACTTGCAACCATAATTATGATTATATGAGTTAAAGCTATGTAAACCTGCACTTGTCTTCAGCTAAATTCATAATAATAATTTTATACCTAGGCCTTAATTGATGTTCAAAGCATACAGGATGTGAGGCCTGGTTATACCAGCAGCTGCCTAATACAGGCAGAGTACAATGATAGCAAAGGTTATTTCCTCAAAACCTCATCTAAAACATTAGGGTCCAGTCCTTCCAACTGCAGTTTTAACTTGACAGCTTGTAGAGGCACTCCAACTTGCACCATCTTCACAAACCGGTCATACTCAGGATGTGCTTGCTTGCCTTCTACAACATCTACTGTTTGACTGGGTATGTCGGGTTCCTTTTCTTCTTGGGCAGCTTCAGTGGTGCGTGCAGGAGGTTCTTCTGAAGGCTTTGTAGGAGAAGATTCTGTGGATTCTGATGGTTTTTCAGCTGGTGAGCCTGTTGTGGTGTTTAATTCTGGTATAGAAGAGAGCTGTGAAAGTGTTCAAATGTTTATATTATACATGTTGTTAATCATACAGGAATTATAGATTCAGGTTGATTTATGAATATTTATTCATAAATCACATCAATCTAAATTTTCAGTTTTAGCTGACCTTGCATTGTATAGGTTTTTCTAACAATCAGAAGTCAGCTTAGACTGGTTTTATGAATAAATGTTTTAAGAAGAAATTATGGCTACAAAATATATTTAAAGCAAGAAAAGTTATCTGGAATGGATTTGTGCCATTTAGCATCAAATATTCAGTTATTTATTGTAGTCATAACGGGATGAGTATTTTTATGTTGGTTCAACATACTCTTGCCTCCAACAAAACCATGGCGGCATTAACTTTCTCCAGTTTCCTGTCGAAGTCCATCAGTTTCTGTTCACATCTCTTCATGAAGTTGTTCAGGAACTGCACATTGGTCAGCACAAAGTGGTTCACAAACGCTAATGTGCGCTTCTGTTGTAATGCTGCTACCTGCAATGGACAAGCTTGACGTAGACTCCATGGTTCATAGTTATTGTAATGTTATTTGTGGGCTAAGATATATTGGCAATTTAGTTTTTCTAAGACAGTGCCTAACTGCTAATCTGCTAAAGTTATAGAATGGATGATGAGAGTCTAGAATTGTTTTTTGTGAATGTGAGTTGTTTGAAGGAAGGCAAATAATTATGCGACAGTTAATTGACATACCTTAGTCAAATCTACGTTTGCGAGCTCCTGGCTCATCATAGTTTCCTCCAGAGTCATTATTAGTTAGTCAACAACTCGGCTTCTACCGAAATCTTTAGCTTTGTATTATTTGCATAAATACGTCGAAAATTCGGTAACTGTAGAAAATTACACCCTCTTGGCAAGCAGTAAGGTATCAAGGCTCAGGCTCAGGTATCACACTTCAAGGCATACCTAATAATATACTTTGTTCATATTATTTCTTCTGAAATTCTGATTTTCTTATGAAAAAATATTAATATGTCAAAAGTTTGACATGACACATATCAACAAATCTGACAGCAGCTCAGACAGCAGGCAATAGAGAGACCAAAACAAAAATGTGAAAATTAGTTCTGCATAATGCTTAAATGGTTCTGCTAATGTCACAGTTTTCTCTACCTTGTCCATATTCTTCTCCAAATTATCACCACTTCTGTTGAATCTCAGAAGAACAGCTATTGAACCGGATGTACAACAAATTATGAATGTTTGTTACCTACATTGTCTATCAAAAAGTACTCTGTGCCTACATTTTTATTTGGTATGGCTGACAGGCTGACTTTGACTCTATTATTGTACTCTGACTCTGTGCTTGGACTTAGCCATTCGTTGTTATAACCTCATACTTTTTCTTTTCCTATATGGCATCTCGTAGTTGACCTTGTGAGATCGTGACTACTTAACCGGACTATCCTGTGGTTGCCTTAAAGTAAACTCAAAGCCTCTAGCCACTGGCTAGACGCTTTGAGTTTGTCTGGCTAGTAGCCAGGGGCAAATATCTTATATGCTATGCGACTACACGGTAAGGGCACCCCCTGTGGGGTACGAACCTCGACTTAGGGCGTTGCTGGGGGAGGGCAGCAAGATGGGACAGGCTGGATCAGGTTCTTATTATTTAAACTTGATGAGGCCGGCGTTTCTAACTGACTACTCTGAGAAGAAACGCCGAAACAAACTCAGGGGTCACGGTCGGGAATTTAAATCTACAGGCTCAGCTGCAGCGCGGGCTGGCACTTCATCGAGCAAGGGTCGGGGGGGCATTTAGTTGGGGACGTCGCGAGGGACCTCGGCGGCGAGGTCGGAATGACGGTGTTCTGTTTTTGTGCACTGTACTGGTTGACTTTTTGCTCTCCTGGAGGAGGGTTATGGGGTCGTCAGGGTCGGAGGGGACATGCCTTGGACGGCGGCATTTGCTGATTTTGGAGGGAGTATACCTGGCGGCCTCGACAACCAGAGGGTTGCGGTGCTTGGCGGCGGTATCGAAGAAGCGCTTGGAAAGGCGCTTCATGAATTGATGGATGGTGGGGATTTTGAGGTCAACATGGAGGATCCCATTTCGAACGAACCAGGGGGATCCCGTAGCCTTTCGGAGGAATCGGTTTTGGGATAACCTCATACTTCTTTCTAGAGTTGGATACATTCTCCAGCTGCTTCGTTCCTGTCAAATATTGTTTGCTAAATTAGCTAGTGTCCAAATCTAATAAAAATAGAAATAAAGTACGGCTGAAAAAAAATTAAATTATTTGTCAACAAAAAGCGAGTTTGTTAGTCACAAATTCTTAAAATATTTAAGTTATCCATCAATTTTAAATAAATATTTATAAAAATGTCTGGGGAAGTCGTGGTGGACGCGTTACCGTACATCGACCAGGGTTACGATGACCCAGGAGTCCGGGAAGCCGTAAGTAGTCGCACATAACCTTACACTATCTTTCATCTTCCTACGGATATTTTTGGCTTTATTAAAGCCTTCTTTACACATAGTTTATTCACTTCATGATCTTAGCTGTTACAATATCATAGCAAATGTTTGCAAGTCAGATTTTTTAATAAGTTTTCTCACTACTTTTACTCTCACAAAATTTCCTTGATCTTCTCAGTCCATGTTTTGACCACAATGCACAGCTCTATTTACTACTTCATGGTGTCTTTCAGGCCTTGGCTATGGTAGAAGAAGAATGTCGACGATACAGACCAACTAAGAACTATCTAGAAAATGCTGGCCCTGAGCCTAGCACGGCATTTGAGACATCAGCGTTACAGAGAGAGATGGAGAGAGTGCAGCAACGGTTACCTATGGAGCCTCTGTCTATGAAGCGGTAAGTAAAACAATAACCAACCCCAAACGAAATAATTTTTAACTTGCCCACTAGTGCATGGTGTCAGCTAGATCAGACTAATTTGGAAAACAGAATACTATCTATTCTAACATTTTTTTTGTCTCTGCCACATGCAGCATTAAAAAAATGGAGACATAAAAACTCATCAAGTCCTATAGTATTACAACTAACATAATGTTTTAGTTAAGTTAGGATTTAATTTTGTTATTTTTAGTATTAGATATACATAGATATTATATTTGTATACCCGGATTGTGTGACACATAATGTTTGCTATACTTAAAGTATGACATACTTTTATATTAAAACTCCCTTCTTTCTCCTACAGTTATGAACTACCTCCACCACCAGCCGGCCGCCTTGGTGAGCCAACAGCCTGGGCTGAGTCTGTAGACAATTCCCACGCCCAGCTGTCACATCAAGCCATCAGAGTGCTGAACTTGGAGCTACAGCTGCAGTATGGATCAGAAGCATGGAGATCTTACCTCAACACCTTGCAGGCATTAGTGACACGATCACAGAATGTACATAGTCAGTTAAGGTTTGTCGATGGTTCTATATATACAATTTCATGTTGTTGCTTTGTAAGTTTGTAAGAATTCTCTAAAAATTCATTGTATATTTCACACACACAATCAAATTAATTTTGTTATATGGCAACACTGCAGCCCCAATCTTCGAACTGTGCTCTAATCTTTTAGATGGAAATACCATGGTCTATTTTTATTTTATTTTTTAAATCAGCAGAATTACCATTAATTTTTGTTGTGTATTAATAGCAACTAGTAAAATTGCAATTAAAACCTAACTAATGCTGTCATCCCCTTCCTTTTACCAGGAAACAAATAGCATCAGTGAACTGGGAGAGAAAACGGTCACAAACGGCGAGTGGCGCGAGATTACGAGCGCTGCGGCGGCGGTGGGCACAGCTTGTGTCAGACAACTACCGGCTCGAGCGCGCCATTATGCAGCTCGAAATACAGATGCAGAAGGTAATTATGATTTTATGTTTAGAAGGGTAGGTAATTTTTGTAATTGTTCACCTGACTACCTGTACTATGGCAAGCGTAACTGCAGTGAAGTTTGGCACAATGTAGACTGGTAACTCTTTAACTTTGGCCTTTGGTCTCCATCTAGAAACTGATGTGGACAACTTTTTTACAAATACAAGGAGTATTTGTAAAAAAGTTGTCCATATCAGTTTGCCCTACCTATGGCAACTTTTGATAAACCAGCTATTCATAACCAGCGGCAAATACTTAATTGTTATTGTCTTTGTAGGCAAAAGGAGAAGCAACTGCTGACGACGGTGAAACGGCAGATTTGGAAGCTGTCAAGAACTTACCAGACAAACTCAACTCTGAAACTGAGAAAGAAGTTCAAAAGAAGATTGAGGACATGTTTGCCGATTAGTTTTTAGTTTTATTATAGGTTGAATAAGTTAAGTGTTTCTGAATGAAATAATTAAAATGTTCTACATGACTTTTTTAAGCAATATTTTTGACGTTTGTGTCAATTTCCATTACAATAAAATAAAATATGCTGTAAATACTGGATTCACTGATTATTTTTCTTCATTTCCGTTCTTTTCAGGCTCTGTTTGGTATTACCAGTACAAATAACTAAATGTTTAATGTATATATTTATAATATGTATTTATTTATGTATCTATTATACAGCATTATATACTTATGTATCTATGTATATATTATAGTATATTATTTTGCACCACTGACAACCCCATTTTTTTATATCCACGCAATCACTGTCCATTCCAAGGTTGCCTGGAAGAGATCGCAGAAAGCGATAACGATAAGGCCGCCCATTGTATGTTGTATGTGAATAATCGTTTTTATTGTTATGTTTTTTCTGGTGTACAATAAAGTATATATAAATAAATAAATAAAAAAAAAAATACGTGTGGCACTCGGGGACTGCCGCGGTAAAGCTATTGCATAGCATTTTTATCAACTTATGCAATTATAATATTTATGCAATATTTTTTTTTCTTTGATATTAATTCAAGTTACACTTTTTTAGCGTGGTGACCGATAAGAAATCAAAACACGCATACGTCTAGTCGCACGCACACAAACACCGTGCCGAAGTCTGCCGAACTGATACGACGTTAGACGATGCACGGCTTTCAACGCGGCACCGCTGTGCCGGTCGGAGTGGGGGGTGTTAGGTTTATTTTCGTTACGGAATTTCTTCATTCGGTCGCCGCGCTCAAAGCCCAAGATAAAAGCTATGCAATAGCTTAAAAATACAACAAAAGCTAATCGTGAATGCATTCGTAAAAGTTTTGCAAAATGTAATAAACACTGAACGCATTATTTTTTTGCATTCGATTGTCATTTGTCGTGATCTGTCAATTTAATTTTTATTTTATTTAAAAATGGCGGACGATGCGTCGAGCAGTAGCGGTTGCACCGGCAATTTAATAGATAACTCAATAAATCAAGATGAGTTGATCATGAAACAACAGCGTGAGATAGAGAAAGAGGTGAGCATCATAAAATTATCCAATTCTAGTGCGAGCCAGTCTTTATTTTCCGTGAAATCATATTACAACTTTGACATTATGTTGTGTTTGTTTTGCAGATATCGGAAACGATACCGCTTGTGGGTGAACTTGAAGCATTGTCGTCATTAGAAAAGGAATATAACGAGGATCCAGTGTACCTGTTAAAAGTAAAAGATTTGTCCTCTAAATATAAGTATATTAGGAGAACGCGGCCGGACGGCAACTGTTTCTTCAGAGCGTTTTCCTACGCGTATTTAGAACATCTACTGACGGATAAGAGTGAATTCAATAAGTTTTATGAAATAGCGAAGAATTCGAAGGAGATTCTTGTCGCCTTAGGGTTCTCACAGTTCACAGTGGAAGACTTTTATGAGACGGTGAGTTTTTTTTTTCATTATTTTGCGAGGTTAGATAGCTATTGTTGTTGTTTTCTTACGCCTACATAGCATCTTTGTATCAATACACTGAAACATCGTTATTTAAAAAATGATGTCAAACCGTCTGATATTGTGCGAAATAATTCTGTTGTGGTATTACTAAAGACATGCCAGAGTTCAACATGAGAAAGAAATCATTAACACAATGTTTAAGCAGGAAAAAAGAGTACATTTTGACAGTTGATGATTAATTTGTGGTTCTGGCCTGTATTGCTTATCAACCTACTGTAAATGCTTAATCTACTAATAATACCAATATTGTACTGCCAGTCTTAAATTATAAATATATATTAATATAAACTATTGCATGCCAAACATTTCTATTTACTATGATGTACATAGCAAACAAAACTGTTTGGCATCGGCTTTCATGGTTCACCGCTTCCCACTACTATCAGACTTGTCTCTGTCCTTCACCTCTATCTTACCTTTCAGGGGGATATAAAAGGTGGTGTATAAAAAAGCAATTGTTAGCTTACATTATTAGTAGTAATAATCATTAACTTACATTAGCTTAACAAGTTCAGGGCCATAAAAAACTGCTAATAGGTTTAAAAAATATTACAGTTTATGGAAGTGGTACAACGGGTGGGAGAGCAAGCGGGGGGCTCGCCAGATTCCCTAGAATCAGTGAGAGCTGAGTTGCACGAGAAGTTCAACAAGCAGGGCTACTCTGACTACATTGTGGTGTACCTCCGTCTGGTCACCTCTGGACAGCTGCAGACAGAGAATGATTTCTACCAGAACTTCATTGAAGGACCACGCACTGTGACTGAGTTCTGCAGACAGGTATGCGTTGTGAAGTTTTTAAGTTCTTTCTTCTTATTGTTATTTCATTTTATTGGTGATGAAACACATCACCAATAAAATAGAATGATACATGAATTTGCTCTGTGGCGAACTTACTAGTTGCTGCTTAGACCAGAGTAATTTGAATGAGCCTAGAGAAGTCTACAAAAATGACAATGGCTACTAGCACTGGCAGACTAAGGATAAGGGGAGGGCCGTAGGAAAAGGCCGCCCGGGGCCCCAGGTGTTGGGGACCCCCAAATCTCGGGAAGTACTTTTTAAACAAATCCCAAACAATGCCAAAATATGTTTAGTATTTTGTTTAAAAAACAGTCTGTAGTTGGAGGCTTTCTCAGAATGTTGAATATAAACATGGGTGCTAAAATTTTCGAATGTGCTTTATACATTCTCTTATTTTTCAAACTTTTCTGTAGAAGTCAAAAAAGTAAGTACCATTTCTGTATGAATAGTCGAAAGAAAACCTTACCTATCCAGAAATATGGTTGCAAAATTTTTCGAGTCTGTTCTCTAGCATCCTATATTCGTCTGAAACTCTTTCTGTAAAGTCGAAAAGGAGGTAGGTATCTTACTATTTCTGAATAAATGGTCTAAAGAAAACCTAAACTTCTCGAGGCGGGGTGCAAAAAATTTGGAGCTCGCGACGCTCGCTCTTACATCCTGCCTTCTCCTACTTCTCAAACTTTTCTGCATTCAGATTGGCACCCCAGGCCCCCGACTGGCTTAGTCTGCCACTGACTAGGCTTGTTCTGGACTTGGCAAAGTGCCAGATGGCTTACGAATTTCCTTAGACAATAATTGATTTGTGATTGTTTGTTTACAGGAAGTGGAACCAATGTATAAGGAGTCTGATCATATTCACATAATAGCACTGAGCAATGCACTGAACGTCGGTGTCAGAGTGAAATACATGGACCGTGGCGAGGGAAGCCAGGTGAGTAAGGTATTTATCGAAAACTTGCTTATTTACCCTTTTATTCTTTCAATCTAGCTGCATAAGGAGAGGACGCTGCGTCGTCATTACCAAACCATCCAGAAGGTAAATGTCGACAGCAGACTTAACTCTATATGCCCCAGTCGTCACAGGATCAGCCTTTGATTTCTCCATTGCAGGGCAATAAAATAAGGAACCCTCGTAACTAAGTAATTAGAGACTTAGTGCTGGTTTTATTAACATCGGATGATTTACGCTAGGTAGAGCCGGGTCCGAGTCGTGGCGAGTATGAGGTACAGGAGAGCCCCAACTGTGAAATGGTATGAACAATATTTATGTATAGTAGTTTTTGCCACACCGTGTGCCTGTGGCGTCCGCTATAACGGCTCGGAACTCGGCATGAGGCTAGAATAAATCATCTAATAATGCCACATAGGGATGTTTGGACACTGCATCATTATTTTTTGGTCCTGACACTGGAACGTCCTTTGTACAGACACGTTTTTCTTGCCGTAAAAAATACGGTTTTCACTTCTCATGCTCTAAAAGTTCGTCTTTATGTTGTGCGTAGGCGACATAAAGTCGGCTTTTTATGTTCTAGTGCATAAAGTAATTTTTATTTCTAAGACTAAGATAATCAGGCACACGCACAATAAAACGTCGCAGATTTTATTTAATTTGCTTCATTTTGTATCACTTCCGTGTTTTCTATCGTAAATTTAATAAAACCAGATAAAATAGTTGTCATTTGTTGATTTGGCAGTATAAAGTACCCAAGTCTAATGACGTTGAAAAAAAAAACATAAAAAGTTTCGATACGGGAATTGGCTATTCACTTCTTCAATTTTGCAACATTTTTTAACAGTGAAAATACTGTTATATACTTATGCCTGTTTAATTTTCTCGCAATCGAAGTGAAAACCAGAGTGTATAAACTCGGGCATAAACGAACCATTTTACCCTTCGACTTAACTATCCACCCTCGCCTGCAGCTCGGGTGGATAAAAATATCTCGGGGTAAAATGGCTTCTTTTATGCACTAGTTGTACAGACGCCAGCACATCAACCTACACCTAACTGTCAAATTTTCCCAATCAACATTGAACCTTATGTTTTAGCGATATAGTTGAAAATCTATTACAGAAATCTGACAGATTGTAGTAGGTTGATGTGCTGGCGTCTGTACAATCTACTATTATTCACGGTTCGTCAGTGTTTGTATGGATTACTATGGAAGCTTGTTGACAGACACGTTTTTCTATGGCGCTGTTTATGTGCTGTACTGTAATGTAAAGAAACCGTGCCGTGTACGAAGGGCCGAACGCCATACAGCAACTACACCACCAGAGCAAAAAAATACTTCATTTGCTGCTTTTTATCCATCCTCCTGTGGACTTCGAACAGGCGGCTGTGCACTTCTCATAAAAGTTATCTGACACTCTTTTTGAATAGGTAATCTGTAGAATGTCAGAATTGAGGGCTCCTGTGTCGATAACACTAAGGTTCTGGGTAGCATTAAACTCAGATTTATCTGTTACAAAATACACTGATGCTGTCGATGTCTGAAAACTGTAAAGGTAATGTTTATATGATAATAGGTGTTGTATTTTGCTAGCTACCTTTATCCTTCAGTCCCTTTGATACTGCAGTCAAAAACACGGTGAAAACGAACTCCTTGTGAAATTGATTGCGAACGCCGTTTTAGTAGCAATCACGTTAGTAGGAGGTTTATAAGACTAATGTTTGTACAAAAGCATATTTTCTCGTGAAAAACATACAAGGCTTTCTTCGTTGTATAATTTTATATTCCTTCTCGACTTCACTTCCCTGTTACTGAAAGTGCATCCAACATTAACATAATGTCTGTATTAACATAATGTCTGTATTCCAGGTGATAGCCCACGACTTCCCCGAGGGTTCCAAGCCGCTGGTGCACCTGCTGTACCGCCCCGGACACTACGACATATTGTACGCGTGATCGCGATAACGCTCCTCATAACCCCTCTTACGATAATAAAGTTAATTATCTTACGTAGCTGCCTGTTTTATTACGAATAACTACCTAATCCTTCCGGTACATCCCACTATCCCCATTGTCATGATCCATGGTGATAGGTAGGTAGTGGGAATATTATTTCAATAGATTATGGTCCCACTATCCCATTAGTAATTTTGCATAACAACGAATCTTCTCACAATCTCCATTAATGGAGATACCTACTTAAGAGGCGTATTACAAAAAAACGCGAAATTGGAAGTTTTCGACGTTGAAATTGTATGTTTTACGTTCGTTGTATGAAATAACAATTACTTGGTAAAAATAGTTCGTTTTCTCTACTACAATAACCTCAGAACCGATTTTAGATAACTTATTTAATTATTTAGTAATAAGCTTTCTCCCGATGAATGTTTGGGCAAAAACTCACGGAGACATGATTTCGGAGCTCTAATTTGGAGATTCTACTGAATATCTACCATCAAAAAAAATATAATTAGCTTTCAAATATTCTATACTTCAATAATAATAGAATATATTTTCGTTATATGCGTTTTATGTAAAGAAAAAAAAATCTACGTAATTCAATTATCGACCGAAAAGGCTTCGAAACAAGCCCCGATATCTCCAAAGTCCTATATTATTTAGGCGTAAAACTTATACCAAAATAATCATCAACATTTGCTTAGAATACAGTATTATTTTTATTTTTTAAATCGCTACCATTATTTTTTAATTAAATAAATAAAAATACTATATATTTCACTGCGCCGGCCATCTGCGATTAGTATCGCGCGAGCGCTTGTCGAGGTAGGACCTATGTCAGTTTATTTCCCGCGCGCCTTCGTTCCGATACTACCGTCGTGTGCGCCGATTGTCGCATAGACGCTGCCGCATTGCTTTTGTGTGCGTGTGAACTACGACCGCAGTTTTTGATCTTTGTAAGTATTTATTTTCGAACGGTATATTTCAATTAGTATAAAGTTCACACTTTATTAGTATACCAGATAGTCAACTTATTAAAGTTATTTTGATTGTAGCTGATTTGAGTTTTCTTACCAGACGAAATGGGGAAAAATAAATATAAATATAATTGCGTTGCAAAACGTATAAGAAGAAATATCGCTTCTCTGGAGAAAGCAAGAGAAGCAAGGTAAGTTCTTATTTTATAATTATACCTCATAGTCTTAATTCTATACTTTCTAGTAGACGGTCAAACCGTGTTTTGTATTTTATTAGTAGGTACGTGATTACTTCTACTATGCGTCTGAGATAAGAATAGGATGGTCAATGATCTTCATTTATCAACTGTCATTTGAAAGTTATGTTTAGCAAAATTACACGGCGGCGTCAGCTTCAAAGCAAAACACACTTTATGATTGTAAGGTTAAGTACATTTTCATTCGCAGCGTCTAGCGACTCGAAGGTGTAGGCTATTATGGCAGTATATTAAAACTTTGTATTGAGTGGTTTATCTTGTAATCTGTGTCTATGTGTACAGAAAAATAAGTTGGTATTAATGCTTTATAAATATTTTAGATTGAAAAAACGAGGTAATCCTGAGAATGTCATTGCTTCAACATCGAGTAATCTAGTCGATGCGATGGACATGGTAAGAAACAATGTGTGTCATTTTATTTATACTGATGGAGAGAATAAGTTCGAAAAGTTTTTAAGTCTTTACGACACTCGATCCGGTTACGTCTTTCCAAACTGAAAATAGCTAAACTTTAGTTTTTAATCCAAGAAAATACCACTTTTCGGACGAAACTTTTCATGAATGATCTATGTAAGTATACGCGAGTAATGAAAAGTAGACTCACAGCACCTTTTAAACGATTTTTTTTTGTGTTTTCACTATGATAAGTCTTTTCTGAAAGGAGAAAGCTTTGTTTCACGAGAAAATTGCTTTAAAAATTTTCTTAGTGCACTACATTACTGCACTTATTTAGTCGTGATTACACTTGCTTATTTATCTTTTTAGAATCTGGAACACCAATTCGTGCGCCTGGACCACATGGCTAGTAGCACAGAATCATCACAGCCTGCATCATGTGGTGAAGATAAGGTAAAGAAAAGTGACGCATTACTCACTTGAACCATAATGGAAAAAAATATGGTTTGGATTAACTAACAATGTTAAAAATTACTTCATATTGAAATTAATGTCCTATTTATTATTATTTTTTTAATTTTCAGAATCTTGACAAAGAAAACACAAGCCTTAAGTCAAGTATAAATGACAAATCAGATGAATCAATCAATGACTTATGTACTTCCTTTATGTTAGAAGAAGACGAAACCTCTGCTTCATGTGATGAAAATATGGTGAGTGCGTTGTTGAAAATAAGACAAAAAAAAGCCGACCAAGTGCGTGTAGGAACACGTAAATGAAGGGTTTCGTGGGTTTAATAATAAAAACAAAATATTTTCAGTTGTAAAATACTTTCTCTTAGTCAACTATTACTCGTAAACTAGTAAAGCCTTCTTAGCCGTAATAGTTTTCCTTTTAACCTTTTAACCGCTTACGTCGGATTATGTATTTATGTATAATTCTCTTTTTTTCAGATTAGTTCAGATATTCAAGGAAGAAGAATTATCGATTTTAGGTATTTTATGAATCAATTATATACGATCGAAGCACATAGCCTAAAATTTGGGTGCAAACTAAGTCAAGTAAAAATTTTAAAAGAGAAGCAGTCTGGATTAATATCTAATTTTAACCTTAAATGTACCCTTTGTGGGACCATTTTTGATTTAAAAACTTCGGAAAGCAATGTTGACATGAATGTCAATTTCAGTGCGGTTTCTGGGGCGATAGTAACTGGCATTGGTCTTTCGAATCTTAATGAACTGTCTGCATCGATGGATTTGCCTACCTTACCTTTCCGGTTATTCAGCAAATGCCATGATACAGTGGCAGAAATGTGGAAGAAAACTGCAGAGATAACAATGAAAAAAGCGGCTGAAGAAGAAGCCGAAGCTGCAAAGCTGCGTGGCGATGTTAGTCGTACGGGCATACCAACAATATCAGTGCAAGCTGATGCATGTTGGAGCAAACGCTCATACAAGTCAAATTATTCTGCACTTTCCGGTGTTGCAGCCATTATCGGAGAACATTCAGGAAAAGTCCTGCACATAGGCGTTCGCAACAAATATTGCGTGATCTGTCTATGTGATAGAAAAAAGGGCATAACTCCACGAGCTCATGACTGTACAAAAAACCATACAGGATCGTCAACAAGTATGGAACAGGCTATATTAGTCGAGGGATTTAAAAACTATTAAAGAAAGGAACCTCATATATAAAACATTAATTGCAGATGGAGACTCAAGTACGTATAAAAATATACTTGAAAGTAGACCTTACCCAGATTTACCTATTCAAAAAATTGAATGCACTAATCATTTATTAAGAAACTATAACGGCAAAAATTTAAAATTATTAACAGATACATCAATCCCAAACCCAGAACGTAAACTACTAACGTTAGATCGTCAGACCAGATTACGCACAGCTATTCGTTCTGCCATCAAATACAGAAAAGCAGAAAACGGCACAGTTGAACAAAAAATCCTTAATATCCAAAAAGACATACTCAATAGTCCTCGACATGTTTTTGGGGATCACAGGGAGTGTGAGGTTTATTACTGCAAAGATGAAAGAAAACACGAAACTAATTTAACCTCACAAGCACCAACCTTGCTTTTGAAACTTCAAAAAAATGGTATGCAACTTGCACATCACTCAAGGAGTTTAATTGGACCGAGTTGTGCCAAAATGTTCCACCCTACAATGAATACATTTTGAGTTATTTCAGTTTAAACATTCAGACGAAGTTTTTCCATTTAAACATTTCGTTTTTGTTACATATGAAGGTTTCAATATTTGGAATATTTAATATGGTTTCTAATAGTATGTTTTACAATATACAACTGCTGCTACTTTTTAAGATATTGAGAGAAATATCGTCTGGATCATTTCAGCAAAAAATAAATTTGTATGACACTGTGTCAAAATTAATTTTGCAATAATGATCCAAATCACTTTTATAATCAGTTTAATATCTACGGAAGTTTTTCATATAAAGAGTGACTAGGTATGAATAATAAAACTCGTTTTTTTTTTATTGAGGTAAGTACATAATATATTTGTGGAGAAAAAAAAAACCAAAACGAAACGTTAACTGTCTTAACAGAACTAATCCTCTTCAATGTCAAAATCAAGGGTCCCAAATCCGTCAACATCATCAGTTACCTATTTGTTCCCTTTTAAATTTTTGTAGAAATTTTTACAGTCATCTGGGATTAAATGCATCATAGACTTGATGTCATCCAGCTTTGCCTGAGCTATCTCTTTCCCATGTGGCCATAGTGAACCCAAATTCAAGTGTACCTGAATCATTGTGGCAAAACCGATTTGTATTAATTTACCAGAAACATTTTGTTCCAAATGACATGAATCATTTCGGCAATTTATTTTCCTAAAGTCCCATAGATGTGGAGTGGTATACTTTCAGTATATCTTTTCCTAGGGAGCAGATAATAAAATGAGTCTTTGCCACATGAAAATAAGGCTCATTTTAGATTGTTTAGTATAGATAACTCAAATTCGATAAATATGTGGGTTGGAACATTTTGGCACAACTCGGTCCAATTCATTGCTCTACAAACAACCGAGCAGAGCAGTTTAACAGTATTGTAGCCAAAGTAGTGGGTGGAAAACGAGTTAACTTTTCCTTAAAGAACTCGTACGAAGTTCGATGCTACGCAGCCGTTGTGGCATTCAACACGGGTAAACCGCAATATACATTGTATAAGTCTAATTACCAGAAAAGTCCAGGAAAATCTCTAAAACAATTAGAATTTAGAAGAGAAGCCAAAAATACCCGTACTTTGATGAAGCAAACCAAACGCAGTCGCAAGTGTATTGATTTTGGTCAAAAAGATTACGGTAGCAAATGCCAGCGCCCAGATATGAGCGCAGAAGAATATGAGAATGGGAAAACTTTATTTCTAAAAAATCTTCAAGATCAAGCAGCCAATCGTCACGAAATAGAACGCGCCACTATTCTGCAAGCTGAAAGCGCTTTGTGGCTGGAGTTACGGCGATGCATTCTTACCGCATCAACTTTTTCAAAAATATGCAAAAGACGGCCTAACCAAAATTCCGCTCCTCTTGTTAAAACTATTTTATATAGTTATAATTTAGATCATGTCTCTTCCATAAAACACGGTAGGGACAACGAGTCTGTAGCATTGGCACAATTGAGTCAACAAGAAAATATTATAATAGAAAAATGTGGTCTATTCATTGACTCAGATCATTGTTATTTAGGGGCTTCACCTGATGGTCTATACAATAACGGTCTTATTGAAATTAAATGTCCTATTTCAGCTTTCGGAATAGACTTTGACACGGCCGTTCGAACAAAAAAAGTTAAGGGTTTTAAATTTAGCGATTCAGGTGTAACATTAAATCAAAATCATGACTGGTTTTACCAAATCCAAGGCCAGCTTCATATAGTAAATAAAAATGTCTGCATACTTGCCATATGGACTGGACCAGATTTTCCTATAAAAATTTTAAAAGTCTACAAAAACGAGGAATTTTGGTCGTTAAACATGTTACCCAAATTACAAGCTTTTTACGAAAAATGTGTACTGCCAGAAGTTATCGACTCAAGAAAAGCTCGATCAATGCCTTTGCGGGAAATATTTTTCTGATGTAAAAATATGGTGTTTGACTGTACCAAATAATAAAAAAAAATACCTATTACATTTGGTTATTTTATTTATTAGAATAGGTTGCAACCATACTACTACATACAATTTATACAACTATGCTATCAACCGTAGATATTATAATCGATTACTGCATAACAATTACAATATTTGTGAACATATTTCAACAGTAAAGTTCATAAATAATGAAAAATATAACAAAATAAATTCATAATAAAATTGAAATAACACGTAAAAAAGTTTCCGCCCACTGAACTCCATCCTAAAAAAACTTCAGTTACGGAAGATCAAGATCGTTTAGTCGCCATATTCACAGTATCATAGTGCGAGCGAGAAGCACGAACGAAAGTATCGCTCGCGTAGTTTGCCGCGCTCGGTGCGTAAAATACCTAAATTTGCGTAACGCCGAAATGTGAGAGGGCTCTTAATGGGGATAGTGGGATGTACCGAACCCGTCTTCTAAGCACTTATCTAAGTTCGGACCATGTAGTAGGAAGGCCGGTTTCTCTGGTAATTCTGTTGCAATTAATATTAGATTTGGCAGTTGCTCCAGAGGGTACCAGCGGTGCTATTCTGTAAAAAGATCACCATGATAACTTAGGTACAGTGAGCTATCATTCCACTTGATGCTAGGGATTGACAATATTCACAGCTCAATTCACCGCAGTATTCAAGGTGTCTATCAAAAAGTACTCTGTGATTCAAGGTGAGATTTTTACAGAATAGCATTACAGATCTCTCAGCTCTTCGAATTAGTTCAGCTCCACAATCCTGCAATGATAGACATCGACTGCCACAATTATCAAAATTGACTGAATTAAAACATTATTCATACCTACTCTGTATTTTGAACATACAAGCGTGAAATAAAAGACAAAAATATGGATAAAGTTGAATATATTGAGAATTCAATAACCATCAATACCGCATGACATTACTAAAGAGGGAATGCGGTCATAGAATCACAATTTATTTAAAAACAAAAAATTATCCTTAAAATTCTACTTTTATCTGGAGAATGGCTCATGAAGAAACAAGACTGATTAAAACATTATACATTCCCAGTCCTACGTTTAGAGCATACAAGCATGAAATAAAAGTCAAAATACGACAAAATTGAATATATTGAGACTTCAATAACCACCAATCTCGCATAACATTACTAAAGAGGGAATGCGGTCATAGAATCACAAATGAATTAAAAACATACAAAATAATCCTTAACATTCTACTTTTATCTGCAGAAATAAACACCATCAGGTTCCCGGCGGGGTTTCATTCCTGCGAAAAACGCCTTTATATCCTCCTCCTTGACAACCTCTTTCCTGTCTTTGAAACTCTTTAGGAAGTCTAGCAATTTGTCCCTCATTTTATTGTACTCTGTAAGGGCGTTTATTTGCTGTATCCGGTCTAAAGATGAGAGTGCCTGCATACCTTTCTCATACTGAGAAGCTCCACCGGCTACATTCTCTTTGCCCAAGCTTTCATAGGCGAATACAGTATCCTCCAAGTCAGTTAGAAACAGTACCTTCAGATCTTTGTACATTGAAAGACATTCACCACACGTACACAGTTTGTGACGGAAATTGGAAGGCCAGAATGTAGCTCCTTTGTGGACTCTTTTCACATCTTTGGGTCTCACACATGCTAACTTAGCTTTCTTTGAAGAGACATCATCTGTTAAATCAGTGCTAAGTTTCCGTTTATGTTCCTTTGCATTTTCTGTGACAGTATGCACTTCATCCTCGTCTTTAGAAGGTTCAGTTTTGGTTGTACTATCATTATCATCACTAGTCTTCAAGTCACTGTCGTTAGTTGTGTCAGAAACTTGAAGTTTTTCTTCTACTGATTCATTTTCAGTATCATTGACATCTTTATTTTCTAAATCGGTTGTAGGTTCATCACCTTTACTTTCGCTTACAGGTTCATTTTGGGTAGAAGTGTCGCTCATTTCAACATCTGTATTAGTACTAGGTTTGTTATTGGAGTCAGCAGTGTCTTCTATCTTCTCAGGTACTTCATTATCAAGTTTGTTTTCACTGGCACCCATTTCAACATCAGTCTCTTTTGTGTCAACAGTGTCAGTAGCTTTCTTACTTTCTGTTGATTCACTATTAGGTTCTTTAGTTTCTTCTGCAGATTCCTTTTCTTTCGCCTCATTAGCTGTTTGTAACAGTTCGTCAATAGCATCCATCACCGAATCCGTCTTCTCTTTGGTATTTTCCTTCGCATCTTTTTCAGATTGTGACGTGTCTGGTATTTCAATGTTACCAGTAGCAGTTTCGTTTTTAGCAACTGGTTTTTCTTCAGATTTATCTCCACTTTCATTTGCCGTTTCTTCGGCTGACTCTTCCTTAAATTCTTCAGATTGTTCCATACTTTCTGCAGGTTTATCTTCTGTAGCTGTTTCTGGCTTTACTTCTGCAGCTGAGTCTGTTTTTTCTTCTGAAGTTGGATTGTCTGCTGTGAGTGCAGTAAGGTCATCTAGAAGTTGTTGCTCTGTTCTTTCACTGGTCTCAGTTTTATTTTCTTGTGCAATGTCGCCGTCACCATCTTCTTCAATTTTTGATTGTTTACTTTTTTGTTCTTGTGTTTCAGTCTCTGTTTCATCTGCCTTCTCCGGCTTATTGTCAGTACTCTCCATTTTTTCATCTGTGTTTTCTGGTTTTTCATCTGTGCTTTCAGTTTTTTCAGGTGATGTCTCATTGTTCTGTGTAGGATCAGGTGTAGGTGTATTTTCTGCTGCATCTGATTTCTCTGAAGTATCTTTACTTGTTTCTTTTTGTTCCTGCTCAGCTGGTGCATCGGTTTTAGCTGGTTCATTTGTTTCAGTAGTCTCCACAGATGGTTCTTCTTGCTTTGTCTTACTTTCAGTATCTAAATCCATTTTACTGTCATCAGCGTTTGGCTTTTCTTTTTCTTCAGGTTTTATTTCTGATGACTCAACACTTAACTCATCCTGTTTTGTTTCAGCATCAACACTTTCATCAACTGCTTTGTTGTCTGTACTCTTTTCCTTGTCCCCATTTATTTCAACATCGCCATTGACAGTGACACTAGTAGTTCCAATTTCAGTTTTATTTTCTTCTATACCATTGACCAATTTCTCCTTCTCTGAATCCCCATTGCAAAGGCTATCAGCGGACTTAGCGTTACCATTAACAGTTATGATATCCACATCTCCTGCCTCAACAGTAACTGCAAACATACTATAATCATGTAGGAACTCATTCTTCTCCATACAATTCTTACAGACCATTTCTGAGTATTGATCATTGGCGGGTACAACAGCTTCTAGATGAGATGCATGGAGCCAGTCCTCGCAGATGATGCACTGGATCATGTCTTCCTCAATTGTTGACTCTGTATCTGGGTAGGGCCGTTGGCAAGTGCAATAAAGTCCACTGAAGTTCTGGTTATAAATATTGTCGTCATTGAGTTCAGTTTTGTCCGAGGTGAATTGGCAAGGGTGAGAGTTGAACTTTGGGTTGCCACAATCACATCTGAAGTTTCTTTTGGTGTACAGCTCAATGAGTTCATGGTTCTCGTGACAATTTAAGCTACATGCGAGGCAAACTCCTGCTCTCTTCATTGGGTCCACCTTAGCCTCGGTGCAGCATGTGAGGCAAGCATACAGTGCTTGTCTTTTGATATAGCCCTGTAAACAAAACAAATGACTGTTTAGCCTGAGTGCAAGCAACTTGCTATGGTCCCTGTTACTAGTAACTGGATAGGTAGAAGAAACTAAATGAATCAGTAATAAATTATATTACTTTAAAAATTATTCATTTCAGTATTGTTTATTTATAAAATCTAAATAGAACATCTTATTTGTAATGGTCACAAGGTTGACATTTTTATAACAATGCAGAAGTGAGAACAGCAAATATGTACACAAAATAGAAGTGTGTCAGTGTTATTTCCTTAATGTCATTTAAATGCTATTCTTCTATGACTTAGTGAACCCTTGTTTTATATATATATAAAACATAGCAAGTAATGAAGATTCCAAATAAAAACATTTCAACTTGGTAATTTATATGTACCTAAGTCATCTTAGAATGCTGAGCTTCATAAAACTGCCCCTAAGAGGACCCACTGACCATTGTTGTAATAACCTCTTCAAATAAAAGGAGAAAGTAGTAACTGACACATATCAATTATTTACAGTAAGTTTACCTAAACATGTTATATCATGTTCTTGAAGCCAGTACCTTAGTAAATAGTCTGAAGATGTGTTGATCAAACTGACAATAAACATATTTTGACTGAATTCAATGGAGGATTATGTTTTGATTTAATTTTAAAAGATAAAATACAAGACCAAATGTTGTCCAATAATAATCATCATATTGAAGAAATGACTTACAACAAAACAGTAAACATATCTTTTGTATTCTATATCAATTTGGGTAGGTAGTTGAGTAAATCACACATTTGAGTTCCTTTGTATTCCTTGAGCATATTGTTCCCGAATGGCAAGCGCATTGTAGGAATCTATTACGTGTGTAAGTGTTTAAGTTTGTAGAAGTAAGTTTTAAGGATAACAAGTTGCTCAAGAGACTAATTATACGAAATTTAGGGCGTAGTAACGAGAAATAATTCCGTTGCAACGTCAATTTCCCTACGCCATGTTTGTAAAATTTTATGAGTTTTTATGACAAAAGGAAGCTTTATATACCTTGGGATAAGTGCAGTTCTTGTCGTCAGACGCTCCTAGAACAGCGTTAGCATCTTCTTCGAAGTCCTGTTGCTCTTGCAAAACATCCATCATCGTTACAACTTTGTCTCCATCACATTCCGCCATTTCGGCGTCTTCGGTGATATTAACACCGTCTGAAGCCATTGTTACACTTCAAGAAGATAACTGAGAGGTAATTAACTGAGGTGAAATATTAATACAAAAACTACCAAAAAGCCGGTTACAATAGGCGCCAAGGATTTTATCGACAGGCGATCCGACCGATCGGTGAACGGATGGGAATTGGGGAAAATGTAGCTGGCTGACGTTTGTCAATGTTGCTAGTTTTTCGATGAACAGATTCAAAAACAGTATGACTGTCAAATGGCAAGGTATTCAGAAACAAAATATTAGACGACTGAAGGACATGTATCCATGGTCATGAATAAAGATTATTAAAAAAAAAAAAATCAAAATATTAGAGTAGTTATTTTAATCATCTTGCAACTCGCTTGAATTGTTTAACACTAGTCCACATACTACATAATAGAGATACTATGCCAGGGTCTGTCAACTTTGTTCTACGAACTGTATGTAGGCGGGCTTGAAAACAAGAAAGAGACAACGATATCAGATTAAAAGAGATGAATTCAAAATTTTGCCACCAAAAATATAATTTCGTATTCTCCTTAATAATGAGCTTATTAATTGATTTTTAATGTAAATTACCCTTGAAAATACCTTAAGCTATTATTCTGATGCCAAACAAATATATTTTATTGAGATATATAACATAATAACTGGATTATTACATAATTAAAAAAAATGGGGATAATGTGTGGCCATATTGATTATGAATTTATGACATTGACTTTCATTGACGTCGCAAGAAAAATGTCTGCCGCCGCTTGCGCACCATTTTATCTTTTATTTGTTTATTTTTAATAAATAACCTAGTTCCATTTAATTCTACATAAATTGATAACCTCGAGTCGAGCTTGCTCCTCCGTTGCTGTGTTTTGTTAAAATTACGTGTGTATTTGCGAGATATATAGACTCGGTGTTGTGACAGTGACTTGTTTGATTTCGTGCTCGCGATGAGTTCGCAGAAAGAAAACACAATTATCTACTACATGTAAAATCAGTTATTATATAATAATGAATCTGTTATGTAAATTATAATTACAAAATTCAAGTACTAATCTTTGTTTTATTAGGACTACTCTTTAAAGATAACATTTTATGCACAAGTACACTGTGTTTCTTGATAGTGATTCTGTTTAAAATGTCGATTATTGCTGAGCAAAAATTGGCCATCTTATAGGAAACTATCGAGAAACGCATTGTACAGTGGGTTATATGAGTTACCTGACCCACCCTATAAACGAAGGAATTTGAACCCTCTGCCTGTAACATTAAAAGTTATTTCATTTGTATGAGTTTATCAGACTAGCGCTACTCGGTAATATTTTCGCCTAACTTGTAATAAGTGGGTAGTTGAAAGACAAATATGCGTATTCATTATAAAACTAGTATTCAAATGTTACTAAAAATACGGGTAGGAAAATAAAAATGAACCGTCACAATAATAAAGCTAAAAGCCAGTCTACGCACAATTGCAGTGACTACGCGTGAATATGTTTTACCTTGCCTTACTAAATTGCGAAAACAACGTCTTTTTCCAAGTTTTTAATTTATTTTTTATAGTTTTATTATCATGTCTCAATTGAGTGATTATTTAAAATACAAAATAATCTATTTGCACGAGGAGAATGTTGGCATCAGAGAGATTGCTAGAAGACATAATATTATAGCAGTAAGTGTATTTTTCTAATTTTATACTTTGTTTTTATACCTAACTATTCCTTATGCCGTGACGTAAGCAAACATATTTTTTATAACGTATAGTGACACCTGTTTCATTTCTTTGTTTCACAGAAATACAGTCAGATTGTGGTTAAAACGTAAACCCAACAGAAAACTTGTGGGGTCAAATGATTTTAAATTGGGATTCATCAGAAGTCAGGAGAATTTGGCGCAACTTGTGATTTCAACGTTCTCATGAAGAGTAAGTGATGCTTGCTGGAACATGGTGTGCGGCATGCGAAGCCGCTTGCAACAAATTGTGGAAAGAGATGGTGCTCCATTTCGCTATTATGATATCACCACCGCCCGCAGTCAACAATACTTACTTACGTGTCAGTGTGTGTGTTCATCATAATTTCTATGGAAGTGTTTCATACAATGAATAAGCAGGTCCTTTTTACGATCATAACCATATTTAAAACTAAAAATATTTAAGTATAAAAAAATTATAAAGTAGGTAAAACATCAAAGTATTTAGTGCTATTTTTTCACTTATATTTTAGTAATTACTATTTTCTAAAAAAATATTTTCACTTATAGTTTAGAAGTAGGTAAGTATGATAGTTAATGTGGTGATGTTATTGTTATAAAATAGAAATACCTATATATATTTCTAAACATATAACATGTTGATTCACTACATGTAACTGATTACTTACCTACTTAAAAATAAAAATGGGTATTTTATAGGCATTGTTGAAGCGAAGAAACTAATATTCAAGCTTATCATAGAATACCTTATATTTAAAACAAGTAATTAATTTTGTAAGTGATTATTTTGTATTTATTTTGAATAAAATCGTTATCATAATCATTATTGTTTTTTATTTCTCATGTTAGGTATTTGTTTTTAAATAGTTCATTTAAATTAACTATTTTAATTTAATATAAATAATGTTTTGGATTCAAAAAACATAATTGAATATTGTAAACATAAAGCTACAAGAAGTGGAAAGTTTGTTTTGAACTCGCAACCATGTTGCTATAGGTTCACTGTTGCAACCACTAGACCAAATCGACTTAACAAGTATCGTTGAAATTAACAACTCCATCATGTGACAAAACAGTATTCAAAAGCTTACCTACCCTAAGGTTACGTGTTAAAGATCAAATTGGCATAACTGTATTCTATAATATTTACCTACCTTGAACAAGTCGTTCTATGTAGTTCGTGAAGCTCGAAATCGAATAACACATTTATCTACTGCTAATTGCAGAAGGTTCAAATTCGTCTAACTTTTAGGTGGGTCAGCTAACACATATAACCCACTGTACTTGTGTATAAAATGCAATACAAAGTATCTATAAAATGCACTGTAGTTTAAAATTCCCGCCCTAGCTTCTACACTCTAGTTTTCGTGGGCGGAATATAGATGGCACCGGTCGGTAAGGAAAAATTTCCTCCTAAAATTTGTACGGAGTCGTTATTCTTCCCTTTAGGGTATATATGTTCTGTGTACTATGCACACTAGCTCGAGTAAGTAGATGGGAGAGCCTCCCTTTATAATTACTTTACTCTGGGAGAGCCGCGTTATGGCGCACAGCGGTCGACCCATAGGTATTTCTATTTGACAGAAAGTACAGTATTTCTGTAGTACACATTTTCAAAGAAAAATAAAAGTCAATCAAAGGAAAGACATGCATAAATTAAACAGGAAATAATTTGTAAATTACTTTAAGTATTATCTAAATATCTAATCATAATGCAGCAACAAATGAAATATAAAACCACAACAACATTATAGCAGAAAAGGTACATCTAAATTCTTACGGCCATTACCTATGTAAAGAAAACCAGCCTCAGGCGTTCTTACTTTATGGAAGTACATCATTCCGGGCCAGTAAAGACTTTTTAAATACGCCAATGACCCGTTCTGTTCCAACGAAAGGTTCCAACAACCACTTGGTATGTCCAGATCGATAGAATCAAGAAAGTCCATACTGTAGTTGTAATCTTGTCTTGTGAGTAGGTTGGTGTTCCAGCGGTGTTGAGCAGGTCTGATGTGGAGGTAGGAATTCAATAACTTCGATTCAGAAGCATTCAAACCGTAATAATTGGGGTTTATAACGACAGTCCCATTCGGCTGCTTGATCAACTGTCCCCGAGCGCATATTTCAGCTTCGTCACATATGTTGCCGATTGTGGCAGCCAAACGGCTTTCCTCCTTCATGATCATGCATCTATCGGGATGATTTTCCTCCAAAGCTTCGTCCAAGACCTTTATTTTTAGAGATGGATCCCCTCTAAACGGGAAAGTTGTCAAAAAGGATAGCTGTTTGTACTTCTTTTTCGCTCTAGGCAGTAGGCCCCAGAAATTGAAGTCTGTGGTGTAAAAATACTTTCGATCTGCTATAGCATCGGTGTTGATGCCAACGGCAATGTGATAGTCAAAATCTACGGCGTACATCTGCCCCCAGTATTGTATGTGTGTGAAGTGATTCTCAATTTGTAGCAAAGTTAAAGAGTTTTGGAGTACAGATATTAATTCATTAGTCATCATCATACCGTTCACGTTTATGTATTCCCGGTATTCCCAGAGCTTGTGGACATTCATTTTCAATATTTTTTGGTATTCCCAAATAAATATATATATTATTAATATTATTTGCTAAGAAAATGAAAAATGACGTTTATTTTCACCTGACAGTTCAATTCATAGATTTATTTTTAAAATCAGTGTGGTTGCCAGTCTATCAAAAAGTACTCTGTGGTGGTTGCTTCACTGTTTTTAGAATAGTTTGTATTTGAGTGCGCGCAAAATGAGAGTCTACGGTGGGAACTTTAACTTGCCTCTGCAAGTAATAGTTATTAGGTACATAGATCCTTTAAGTAGTTGGTGACTTTTCCTTGTTTAAAAGTATATAAGTATATTGAAATCACCGGTAATAACTATTTTTGTTCTTGACCCATATTTCAAAAAAAAAAAAAAAATTGATCAAGTTTATCCAAAAATATGTAAGGATCAGACTTAGGCGTTCTATTTTGTGCAATGGAATTTCAACGCCACAGGCTTCAAATGATTTTTGGGTTGAGTACTTTTTATTGTGGGAAAGCTCGTTATAAATAAATAAATAATACCGTTTAGCGAGTATACGACAGGTCCCCCCCTCTCCGTGTGTCTCTACTAAATGCAGCTGCTACGGTGTAGTTATTTAATTTTAAATATTTCTATTTCCGGCACTCATAAAGGTTTCAGACAAACATAATTCGTCTGGTTTGTAACTCCAGCGGCGACAGACGACACCCTTGATGACGGCACCCTTGGTCTCCCTGCGACGGGTCAGATCATTGGCCTCGCCGCCTGCCAATTTTCGGCCGCAGAGGATAGGGAGAGCGGCCAACGTCATACCAACACTCCTCCTCCTCTGCGGCCCACCGCGTCCGCCATCAGACGGTGGCGACCCCGTCAAGGCCGCGGAAGGTAGGGAGAGCGGCGCACCGCAATATTATACCACTCCTCTCCCGCCGCGGCCTCCAACCCTCAGCCACGATGCCTCCCATACGACATCGCGGGCTGCCTCAGTTGCGATTTTATATAAAATAAAAAGCCATTAAAAAGTTATGAGCCAACAAAGATTCGTTGAATTCTGCTCGATAAAAAAAAATGCAGTTATATATCTATTTTTTTACCGACTTCACAAAAAGGAGGAGGTACTATGTTCGGCTGTTTGTATGTTTTTTTTTTTTTTGTATGTTTGTTCATCGAATACTCCGCCAATTGTCGACGTATTTTCAAAATTCTTTTTTTGTTCGAAAGTAGATAGTTCTGAGGTGGTCCCATTGTCACCAAGTTAGGATCTGATGATGAGATCTTAGAGAAATCGAGGGCAACCCTCAAATTTTATAGGCTCACTTATTGTTTTTCGCGTATTTTGTGAAGTATCTTGTGTATTTGCGTATGGTTGTCAACATCTCAGGTAGCTGGGCTGATGATGGAAGGTACAACTCCTTAACAGTAAGAAGTTACTCGAACAGGCAAGGACTGTTTTAGTAAATTGTTTTGATGTTTGATAGGGCATTTGCCACATTTAGTCTCATGATCATCAAGTCATGACCTGATGCTGCAGTCAGGATAGTCTGCAGAGCACCTAACTCCTCGACAACTAACAGCAGATATATCGTGTTTAGGCTCATTGAAAAGGGCTCGATGTGTGAATAAACGTAATGTTAATGAGGAACACCGAAGTACATAGAGATCTGATGCTGAAGCCAGGAGCATCAGAAAAAGTACAAACCTTGAAATTACAGCACCGTAGTCGTGTTTGGGCTCATTTTAAACAGGACTAAATTTTAAGTTCAATGCAATGTTGACATAAGTTTGGCCTGATGCTGCAGCCAGGATTATCAGCATCTAGTCTAATTAATGAATAAGGTATGCTTCAGAGGTGGTTCCATATAAATTTTATGAGCTTTGCTTGGGTAGTTTGGGAATTAGCTTCAACAATACGTTTGTTTTCCACTTAGTTTATATTGATGATGTTCATCTTCCTGTCACTAATATTCACATAGCAAGTAGTGTTATATGAATTTGTATTATGGGGTAGGTACAACTAAAAAGCGAAAAATAAAACTTTTTTACAAAAAAAACAACCGACTTCCAAAAAAAAAACACTACTTACAAAGCGAAAAATAACTTTAATTTCGGAAGTCGGTGTCAAAAAAACGAAAATGTGGAACCAACGACACCGACTTCCGAAATTAAAGTTATTTTTCACTTTGTAGTGTTTTTTTTTTGGAAGTCGGTTGTTTTTTTTTTACTTTTATCAACATAACGGCAGCGTAACGCAGAGTTATTCATTGGAATTTACTTTAAAACATAGAGAATTATCATATCAAAGTTTACTCAATTTTGTTAAAAAAGGAGTAGGAAATCCGCTTTGGCACATACGTCGTTTTATTCCGAGCGCACGAACACTATAGCCATCACTCTTCTTTTGCTTTTCAAAAATAATTGCATCACTTTCGCTCGCTTAGTAGGTTTTAGAGGATTTTAGATTTTCGAGGTAGTGCCTTTAAGCACGCCACAAGTCACACTCAGACTTATCTTGCGCGCACTCACAGATCATGTAAGCTTGTAACACCGCACCGCGCACTCTACCTGCGCTGTACAAACAATAATGTACAGACGCCAGCACATCAACCTACCCCTAACTGTCAAATTTTCACAATAAACATTGAACCTTATGCTTTAGCGGTAAAGTTGAAAATCTATTACAGAAATCTGACAGATTGTAGTAGGTTGATGTGCTGGCGTCTGTACAGTTTGACCGTCCTATTGAATGAATAGGTAGATTAGATACTAGAATGAAACTAAGCAAGACTACTAACTATAACACCCAGTTCCTGAAAAGAAGGAAGAACACAGATGTTAGGCTTTCAAACTAATTGTAACTGTTGTGACTGGCGGACTAAAATATCAACTGCCAATCAAGTATAGGTAAGCAGTGCAGTGTAGTGCCTGACATGAGTTTGACGGTCTGTTCGCTAAATTGTTGCGTTGATCTGGGAGCGATTTTCGTATTTAAAAAAAGTTCGTATTCTAATCTCTCTCAATCTGTCAAAAAATCCTTTACCTACATTTTTTACATTTTTATTGTCGCCGAGATGAGATTGCGACTAGATTTTGAACGTTTTTGATGACAGGAATTGGCTTCAACATCTGATTAGCTGCAGCATCTGCAAATCAGATGTTTTTCGTACTTACCTACTAATAATTTTATGCATAATTTATGGGTGTGTAATAATAATACCTCTTATTAAAAATTTACTCAACCCTATAGCCCCCGAAATAAAGTTTCTCCCTCGCAGATAGCTAGGTACTTCGTAGATATAAATACGTCACCCACCTAATATTAAAACACCAAAGCAGATATATTTTTTCGCTGCTAGTAAACTTTAACACACAAGGGACGCGGTAAAAGGATATTTTCTTCTCGTATGACAATTACCGACATCAAATATTTGCTGGCCCTCTGTCGGTCGTTATACGTAACTTGACCGCAACAAATCCCAGTATAAAAAGACCTCTTCTATCGAACATTTTGTTGGTAATGGAAGCTCAAGTTATAGCTAGTGTAGCAATTTTCTTACTTTTGCAGATTACGGGTGATCATGTTGCTTGTTTGTAGACTCACTGGCGACATTTCCAAGAAAATATTGCGAGAGCTACGTAAAATGGTGATTTATTCATAGGATGTTTTTTGTACTGATTTTAGTAGTAGGTATTCTTTTCAAATGTGTTATAGGACTCGTAAGCATAGATGGCGTTGATTACTTCAGAATAATTCAGACGAGCTTATCTGTCTGGTTATGACTTATGAGCAGTTAATATTAGAAGTGAAATTATTTAGAGTTAAAATACGTATATAACCATATCAGTTACAACAATATGCTGCTATAGAGAAATAAAAAATATTCTGAGTTTAGCTACTCGCTACTAGATGGCGTTACTAGACAAGTGACGGTACTTTTCGGGGAATTAAATGAGTAAGTGACCTATATTATATAGATAACTTTTAATGTTTTGCTAATATATTGAGAATGGTAAATTTGCAATTAGATTCATTACAACATCATTATATTAGATTTTATTTATTGATTCATTACATTCATTATGACTAAACAGTTTATAGTTGTGTGCGTAGTTCTCATGCCAAGTTTTGAAGCAGGAATTATGTATCTATTCCATGATTGTCTGGAAAGGATAACTTAAGAAGAGCGATTTTTAATCATTCTTTGAGAGTAGACTGACAAAATCTCGCACATCCTCTCAACATTACGTACCGGGTATTCGGTATGGACTACAAGTGGTAATAGATAGGTACCTACGTAAATATAAGTACAAAATGTCGCGGAATTACCTAACGCACTGCACCAAGCAGCCCAATATTGTTATAATCATAATACTTACATACACTGAATTTTTACTATTATGTATAAAATATTGTTTATTTATTAGTTATACTGATTGTGGGAGAAAATTGTGGTCACATTACAAATCTACGCACGCAGTCGGACACGTATAGGGTCTAGCGTAGTAGCTTCTTCATTTTGGTTTTTTGGACTGTACAGGCGCCAGCACATCAAGCTACTACAAACTGCCAAATTTCTTTAATAGATTTTCAACTTTATCGCAAAAATATAAGGTTCAAAATTGATTGGGAAAATTTGACAGTTTCGGGTAGCTTGATGTGCTGGCGTCTGTACAACGGAAGTGTGACTGTAATTACTAGCTTTTTTTTTGTTAGCCTGGACTGTCTGACTGCTGGGTTAAAGCCTCCCCAAATCCATCACGTAAAAGTAATTTACGTAGTTTTAATTATCTATATATACAGGGTTATTGGTAAAACACCAACAGGTCATTGTACTCATAATTATAAACAACTTTTACTATGGGACCAAACCTGAAATCGTGAAAAAAAAATCAGCTGTTCCCTACATTCTGACGAGTTATACGAACATAATGTAGGGAACAGCTGATTTCTTTTTCGCGATTTCAGGTTTGGTCCCATAGTAAAAGTTGTTTATAATGATGAGTACAATGACCTCTTAAGAGGTTGTTGGTGTTTTACCAATAAACCGGTATATTTGGGATAAAACATTACGTATACTGAAGATGTCAGAAATCGATTCAGTAATCGATTCTGATTACACTACTTCTTAATCTACATTTCAGTTACACTTGTACCTATGTAGGTAGGTATTATAAGGTACTACATATGTATGTCTGGCGCTCTCTGAGCTGCCAGCACTGCTTTACGGTATTAACGATACGAGAGATCTGGTACAGGGTATGGTCTTATATTATATCCTGACAAGACTTGCGATCTATCATCATCTTGCGGATAGTCATCTCATGTTAGTCTAAAAAAACAGTTTAATCTAATTTAATGTGTGTGCAATAAATAGTACTCAGAACGAAATAAAATCTTAGAAAAAACACTAACAAAAGTTCATCGAACCTACAGGGGTGACAAACTTAAAGGTGTTGATAGAAATCCCCATAAAAAAACAGAATCTAACAGATTGACAGTTCAAAGGACTATCGAGGTGCTCTTCAACACTATTTTCACGTTTATCTATCAAACAATGGACTTTTAAACACGTGCGTCAATTAACCTCTTGTAAAACGTTTAAAGATGGCTGAAGTACAGCGCGCGCGCGATTCGGCACGCGCTCGCCCACTCCACCGCGGCTACGTGCGATACGCGCGATCAGGCTCGCCACCACAGTTGTATGCAAATCAAGCTTGTAGTTCGAGGGTTGTTGATCCAAGTTGATAATGTTTTAGTGGTTTTAATTGAGAGGGTGTCTTTTCTTGAGGGGCGGAGGGAAAGTGGAGAATCATTTCCTGATTTTTGTGATAAGTGTTTTCGGGTATTTCCTATTTAGACGAGGAGGATGACAGATCGGGTATTTGTTGGTTTCTTTCTTTTATCTTTGTTCAGGTAGTATTTCTCGTGACCAAATAGATAGATAATACAATCAGCAATTACTTTGTAGAACCTTTGTTACCAATTTTAGAGAACATTTTCTATGCTACGAGGTGCTACGAATCTCGTAGCATTCGTAGCAAGAAGAACAAGCCACGTATGACGTAGCTGCGTTGGAGGCGCCGTCGTCGTCTCGACCGACGGCGGCGACGGCAGTGCGAATGTTTGCAGCAATCATCTAAAACAGGTACCAAATCAGTAGTCAAAAAGTTTAAAGAGAAAGCTATCGTTACCAACACTTGCTGTTGTTGATAAAGTGTATCAGACGGACGGTATAATTTCCGGATTTAACATTGAAATTTAGCTACCTACTTTTGTTAATTGATGCTAATTAGGTACATGTTTAATTATTGTTATTATAAAGATAAGGACACCAAATACTAGTATTTTGTCTTATCTAAATCTGGAAGGCAGGAGTCTTATCGCACCACTGCATGTCAACTGCCAATATGAAAAAAAAATGCGTTTGAATCGATCGCAAGTGGTAAATTCATCGGTCGGGGATTACTGGTCGTTCAATTGTATCTGGAACCCATACATAACATTGTTTTATTATTCCATGCCACGACTGATTAGCGGCGCATACTCCTAGAGGTGGAAAACTCTCAGCTCACTGAGCATCCATCACAAATGGAACAAAACGCCATATGTGGAGGCCGATTGAGTCGCGAATCAACATCGCATTGTTTTGGCTCGACACCGGCTGTCTGAGCCCCGCGTGTGAACATCAATAAGATCAGAAACAATGGGTGCATTCCCACAACCTCGCCGCGGGCACCCGCCATTTTTCTTTTGTAGTTTTAATTGTTTTCGGCGAGAGGTTGGCAGCACTGCCCTCGGGCGGCGCTGCGTTCGGTAAGCGATACCGTTGCACAAACAAAGTTAATTTGAACGCAATGTTTTTGTATTTTGCTTTAGTTTATTTTTGTATTATGCAGGGATTAGTGATTTTCTGAACAATTGATGGTTTGTTTAGGATTTTGACGTTAATTTTGTAAAGCACAGCTTAAAGGCGGTATAGACTAAAAGGGTAGCGAAGCTTTGTAGCTACAATAGGAATCATCATCACCATCTGCCTAGCCTTTTCCCAACTATGTTGGGGTCGGCTTCCAGTCTAACCGGATGCAGCTGAATACCAGTATTTTACATGGAGCGACTGCCTATCTGACCTCCACAACCCAGTTACTGGGTAATACGATACCCCTTGGTAAGACTGGTTGTCAGACTTTCGGGCTTCTGACTACCCGTAACGACTGTCAAAGATCCACGAATGACAGCCGGGACCAACGTCCACCATACGTAAACTATATGATTGAACTGAGGTGCATGGGCAGCAATGAAAAAAAAGTATAAGTACCTACGTAGATTAGACCTACAGTATTTTCTAGTATGTGCTTTACGTAGATTTGCAATACAAATTGGCACATATAAATAGGTAGATATAATAACATTCGTTAGCGTAAAATTAGAGATCAAATCGTCCGGCAGCTATTCATATCAAAAAATCTCTCATGACATGTCATAATTCTGTCTGTTTCAATTAGTAAAAAAAAATAACAAGGTAGGTATCTAACAATTTATAATAATAGTACCTACCGTTATTAAGGCGAAAGTTTCTTCACAAATAATTGCAACAGTCAACCCAGAACAATGGTACCAACGCAATATCAATTAACATTCGAAAATTGAATTCATTAACATCTGTCGAAAACCAATTAAGAGTAAAAAATATGTTCTCACAATTAGAAAAATGCAGAAAACGACTTTATTCCCACAATTTTATTATGATTGAGTGGCGAATCTGGCGAACACACAATGGGCGGGAATATTGGGTGCTTAATCGGCCGGACGCCGTAAACAGGGTGTGACAATGGCGCGAATTCCAGATTAAGGTTATTTGTTAAACATGGCGTTCTTTGTGCGAGTTCGCGCGCTTCGGTGAGCCGTCGCGAATTAATTGCTTAAGTTTTTGTAAGTTCAGTGATTTTTGAGTGCAGTCCGACTAATAAGTATGAGAAAGTCGTTTCGAGATCTTAAATATGCAGTGGGAATTGTATTTCTCTGCTCTAACGTATGTTCGTTGCTTAGGGCGAAGATTTTGTTCCTGTGTCAGAATTATTCAGCGATGGGTGCTTTGAGAGTACTTAAGAACTAACTGTAGAATATTGAGAGCTATTGCGAAGTTCGACAGGTCTGAAGTGTGAGAATTGAAAATGAAGGGGAGCAGAGAGAGAAAGAATGACTTTCAGTGGGTACCTTAGACCTACCTACCTAATGGTAAATTGCACGCGAGATTGAACTAAACTTGGTCGACAAAGACGCAATAATGGAGAGCTTTATTTTTAAAGATGTAGTAAGGCCCACATGCGGTTTTAACAAGAAGCAAGTTATATTTTAAATAGGAACAATGTCAGAGGATAGAGCAACGCTTAGCTGAGTCGGAGACTGGCAGAAGAAACGGGAAAGTTTTGCGTCCACCAGTTTGACCCTGGACCCGTTGGTCCTTTATGATAGAGATATTTATCATACGTCCGAATATTTTAATACTATAATCATCGACCATCGACATGCAGCGAGGTGGCCGAGAAGAAGGGACCCATGCACTTCAATTACTAAACAACCTTGTTATTACAGACCTCTCAATAAAAAACAAATAAACGAGACAAAATTCAATATAAAACACGTAGTGTTCTTAAAAAGCTTAGCTCCCAGGGAGTCGCGTGCCGCCCCGGCTCGCACGCGACTGACCGATGATGAACGAGTGTAAGTGTTGCCAGCGCGAATAATCACCGCGTGATGGGGTTGCAAGTAAAAATAATTGGCGCCCCGCAGGCCGACGTGCGTTAATGTTTTCATAATGATGAGTACCATTGTCTGCGCGGATTTTGTTTTTGTTACCAGATTTGTATATTTTTTTAACGACACCGATGTCTGTTTGTTGTGTAAATAGAAAACGGATACAAATATTTTTATATGTTGTGGAGATTTTGTATGAAGTCCCGCTGAATTAGATTCATGAAACATTTGTATTTGATTGCTGCCTTAATACCTACCTACTTACTTTAGGTACCTACTCTAGAATCAGGAATAGTTGTAGTGCAAGCTCACTGACCAGCAACTTCTTTCTTCTGATATAATGCTATGCAACTGCTATTTGTCGTTCGCAAATATCTCGATGTCAGCGATGTAACCACTAAGGTTTACTCTGTTATTCTTCAATTTTAGATAGGTACTCGGTAAGTAGGTAGTTTTATTTTGTAAAATGTGCGTCTTGAGTGTTGACGTAACAACACCGTTAACATTCTTGGCCTACGAAAACATCTAAACATTGCCCAAAATGGCAGCAAACAAACTTCCCACATACTTACCTTACGAAACCTGTATGCTAAAACAAAAATATTCGATTCACATGTAAAACACGTAAGGTACGAAGACTGGCCATCATGCTACCATTGTACCATAGAGTACAGACCGACCAGAGACCCTAAACAATCCATCACGATGGCTGAGCTGTCAATTGCTCGGCGGGAACGCTACCGTTACCTCAACGTTTGTGTTATTCGTTCGATTGTGTTGTAAACTGTTGTAAGATACCACTCCATATCAGGATGTTGGCATGTTGTGGAAAGAATGTAGAACTTTTTATAAAGATTATGAATTATGATAGATTGGTTTACTTTGATGATGTTTTATCTTTTCTTTGATCGTGGAAGCAAGTTGCCAGTCCTTTCGTATTTATGTTTGATTGCATACAAATATTTTATTACGATATTTAAGGATACGTTGTATATCCTTCGTAACTACATAACATTTTAAAGGCTTTAAGGTCATACTATTAGTCCTGTGTTACTTATTAGTTAACTCTAGATTTAATCGTCAACCAGACATTGACAGTTTTCATTCTACCTACCTTTTGATAATAATAGCATAGGATGCGAGGAAAAAATGTGATAGAATCCATGCTAACTATGCGCCCTCAATTCTATAGTCACAATCTTCTATTCCATTGCTTCTATTAAACTAATATTGTGATTTGTGACCCGTTACTGCAAGTAAACCATAATCCATCTGAACCACAATTTTAATTACACCTCCATATTCTCCGAACTCCTCGCAAACAAAACATCAAAAGGTTGACTGCCATCTTGTTGCTCTCGTTAAGTTGTTAGTTGTTACTTGTTATACATCCAGGGGAGATAATAAAATTGTCTTATGTGTTACAAATAAAGGGTGCACCGACATCTGTATGAGACGACTCGATCAATTATCGCTATTGTTACAGTTTTACAATAAGTTTAACACGTCGACGCGCCATGTTGAGACGTTTGTGTTTGAAATGTTTAGTATACGTTATGGTATGTGACGTCATCAGAACTGGTCATGGTGGTTGAGGGTGGTAGGTTCGAGGTTTTTACTTGCGAAAATCTTGGGAGGGCTGCCCAATGCTTGCCTGAATAATAAACGTGTATCATGACTACAATGGATGCTTCAATTTGATTAATTTACGTAGGTATAGCTAGGTACCTACCACGATTTCTATTAAGAGACCAGGATCAGTTGTGTAGGTACGGTAGATAATGATTTATTAATTAAATTGTGTTTAGGGTTGGGATAAATTGTGTAAGGTGCTTTATTTCGGCAGATAGGTGCTGTTAACCCCTACTTAATTGAACAAAGATTTGCAATTAATTTGATACATCTTTACGGTAAGCTATGGTGAATGTGCAGAAACATCGTCACATTCGTTTCGCAACATAAGCTAAACATGTTTTCTTCTTTCATCTAAAGACCCACGCTTCATACTTCTGCACTAAACCAATTTCAACTTTAGTGTTCTAATTTTACATTTGAATTTAAAATCTTTTGTGACGTCGACAGGTGCGTTCGGAAACCGGGCCAACCTCCCACTGCTTGCCAATAATGCGACACTAGTCGTTCACAAAGCAAAGGCGCGCTCCCATTCAGCCTCACGTGTCGCAAACGACTTAATTAAATCGGATACATGTTCGAATGTGGGCAGATGATTTATGTAACAATTGATTACTTCGGTACTCTCTGGAGGCTTGTTTTGCTTACTCTTGAGAAAGCTTCCAAATATTATTCTCACGTCTACTTTTGTAGGCAGAATTCGGTCATAATAAGAATTTTATTGGTACCTACCTACTATAAAGCAGCAGTTTTGATGAATACATTATTCCATTGGGATGCATGTACAGACGCCAGCACATCAAGCTGCTACATTCTGTCAAATTTCTTTAATAGATTTTCAACTTTATCGCTAAAGTTTAAGGTTCAAAGTTGATTGGGAAAATTTGACAGTTTCGGGTAGTTTGATGTGCTGGCGTCTGTACATTGATAAATGAAGTGATAGTCAAAAAGCATTACTCTGATAGTTTTTAATTTTTTAATTAGAGTCCACAATAAAAGGGTTTCCCTACTGTACCATACTAAAACATTTTGAGCGTGACAGACAGATGGTTAATAACAAACAATAAAAACGACGAAAACCCATCTTGAATGATGTCCAAACTGGCCATAACGTTCTCAATAATATTTGTTCACAAGTTTGTAATCCACACCGACTATTGTGGGCCGGTCCTTTCTTTAATCCGCTTTGCTCAAATGCCATTTCCTGAATAGCGTTAAAATCGCAAATCCGTCACATTCGGACAATCAAAGAGCGAAAACGTGCAACAACCTCAACAGTACTCGTAAGCAATCGTTAGCAGTACAATCCCGACCCCCCGGCGACAAATCCGATCGAAACTGCAAAAGGAGCGCGGTAAAAAAATAAAAAAAACATTGGCAGAATGGACACGGGGCTATGCTACGACAGATGTTGAAAAAAAGTTTGGTATGTAGCAATCTCGTTTATGGCGATTTGAGGGCTTGTTTTGCAAATTGGAAGAAATCGAGCGGTGAAGGGGTGGAATTACGGCCATTAAGTGCGTTTAGAGGGTTAATTTACCCTTCCTTGTCAGTTTATTGTATTGATTTGTGTGCAGTTAGTTTCCGAGGAAAGAAAATCAATACCAATTAAATAAAGGTAGGTAGCAATAAAACTTAGATTTCTTGTTAAGTTTTTGTACCCTACCGTTTATAACGGTGGTTTAGAATAAAGTTATAGGTGTTTATTTATATGCTTAAAAAGGTTTCCATTAAATAAATCCGTGTTAGTAAAGTAAATACATAAATTGTGAGTATAATGTCAAAGTCAATGGCCCAACACATCGAGTAAAAGTATCGTTAAAAGTGTTCGTGATTCGAACAAACTAAAGCAATTACATTCATTGCCATGTTGACCAACATAACGGGTGATATAAAAATGTTTTTCTCGACAGCTGTCGCGGGATTTTTAACCTTACGTAAGTATGTATAATATTCGATCGGATTTTTTTTCTGATTGTTACAAGAATACAGGGTTAAATTATATCAGTTAGCGAAACTCCACGAACGTGATGGGTATCGAATATTGATATCTAAACAATCATGATAAAAATATTTGAAGTAGGTACCTAACTAAGTACAATACTAACGGTCGTATTATAGTGTTAAGATATAGGTACCCGCCAGAGTTTCGCTACGTAATATAATTTGAACTAAGTACCTAGATTTACTGATTTACTTACTAGGTACCTAAATGTAAACAGTGCAGTTTCCTTGTGAAATAGCTCTCATCGAACAAGTTCTTTAGCATTTCTGACGCATTACGTCAATCTGGAGATGCTATTGGATGGGTGAAGATTTTCGCTAGTGACCAAGTCCTAAACATAAGAAAAATCATGCTTGAATCCTAGTGAACCTCCTAAAACATTTAAGGGCGTTCACTAGGTAAGTAGATAGGTTCTGTCTACCTACTTTGATACAAGAAAGCTCTTCCAAGTGAATTACAAAAGATTGTGCCAATTTCAAGAATATGTCTTTCATTCTATGTTGACAGATTTGTATGAGGTCAAAGAAAACACAAAGTGGGCGCGACGCGCCAACTTTACAGGTAGGTACGGTAATGCCAACCTCACAATAATTCTAGGAAAACTTTCGCAGCATTACTGCAACTGTGCGCCATTGTATGAAATAATCAGTGGGCATTTACAAAAAGGTGACAACTTAAAGAGTATTTAATAATGAAATATCTGGCTCAGCATCTGCTCGCAATCCAATAATAGTGTTGTTTTTTTCTCTCCTGTTAACAGTTTTCCAATGGCGCCTTGATGGTCAAGATGCCGACATTTTGAACACCTGTGCACGTGCTATGGATTGAAAAAAATGGCCGACTTTAAGTTGTAAGTATTTTATTTGCGCCCCATGACGTTTGACTTGAGGAAATACTTTGTTTATGAGTAGATTTAGGTAACAATGTAATACAAAATAGGTTGGCACGTACCTACGTAATGACCAAACCGTCATGTCAATTATCTTTGAAAGTTACAATAGCTATAAGTAAGAAAAGCATATTACAAGATTTTTAACCACATTACATACTTCAGGAACCCACATGACAATTCGTTGAATCTGAAAACCATCTTTATAGATTAATTTTAAAGAAGAAAAAAAAGTGTTTTTAAATTCAACTGTTATGTAGTATACGTACTTTACAGGAAGAAGCCTTTTTAATCTATAATATATTAAAAATATATTAAGTCGTATATTAAATTGAAAATATAATTTATGACTTGTTTATTTTAAGAGTACTTACTGTTTAAAACAGTCGCTTACTAGTCCAGGTGCTGCCTACTTCAGTTATTTAAAAAGCCACTTGAGTTTCGAACTTGTAGAAATACAATCGGAACGATGAAAAATAAACCCTGTACAGTTATTTCAAGGTTTACATGGAAAGAGTACATACTCATGTTTTTTGTAAAAAGGAATGCGACCTCTTAATTAATCGGTATAGTCGAAAACATTCGCCCTAATACGAACAATACCTCGATTACACAAAACCTTTTCCCCATTGTTTTAATAGTTGCTCAATTGAGCGTCCCTTCACAACATTTCTTTAGAAAAATAAATGCTATAAAATATTTAAAAAATAAAGGGAATATTTTTGAAGAGTGCTTGAGTCTAACAAAGGTGGGGAAGTATCTATTGGAAACCGGAACGTTATCCGAGAGGGCCTGGCTTCCGCACTCGCTCCCGCGCTGGAGAGGCCATCCAACATGGCGGCCACAATATTAATCAATATTTCAACAACATTAGACTGGCTGGAGAGCGCCTCCTTAAGATGAGACACCTACTTTGCTGAGTTTCATTTCGTGTTTAGCTGGTGTTATGTCGATCTGTCATTTTGTGTTTTGAATTTTGTTCCTCTTTTGATTTTAACTGATTGACGTGCTTTAAAAAAAAATCCGTAAGCTAATGCTACCCTATTATAACAGAGCGCTTAACTAGTTGTTCAATAGACATTGAATACTGATAGCATGACCATTATTCACTCTAGGTATTCTTCGCTATATCTGATAGGTATCTACTATGACTTGACTATGTGCAACCGGTGCGGTGCCGCGGTGGCTTGATGAAAGTCACTAAATGGATGGCCACACTTAGATTTTTGTGCATCATTAGGAACTTACTCAATCTTTCCAAATACATAGAAATATGTAAGTAATAGTATCGTAGTATCGTATGTAAGTAGTAGTAGTACCTGGGTCGTGGTTAGATAGGCACTCGCATACATTTAAAATACTGGTACTCAGCTACATCCGGTAAGACTGGAAGCCGACCCCAACATAGTTGGGAAAAGGCTAGGCAGATGATGATGCACCTAATCGTATGTACCTATGTGTAGTAAATGTTTCTTTAATATTTTCCAATTTCGTATAACACCGAAGCTGTTACATTTACGAGTGACTCTTTATGCTCACTATTTGCCCAACTACACTCGAAAACGCAATAACTAACCCTTTCTTCCATCAACTTAAATTCGAATAAAAAAACAACACAACAATAGAATTTCAAACAAAACGACGGATTCAACAAATTGAGTACGAATGTGCGAGTGCAACCCGCGGCGCTTTGCCACTCGCGCACCAGAGGGCGCCAGGGGCGGCAGACCCGCACTGAGCTGGGCCAGGGTGCATGAGACCAGACGAATATCATGAAAGCAAATATACCTATATCAAAGGTCTACTTCTAGCAATTCTCATTTATTTTTTTACATTAACTTAACAGGCATAAAAAAATAAAGAAACACTCGATATCAGTGATAATGGTGATACATTTTTGACACGTATACTCGTATAACCTTTGCATCAACAAAGATTAGCTTCTAAGACTCGGACGGACATGTTACATGATACATAGATTTTCGATGGCATGCATTGCTAACCTTTCATTTAGCAGCTTCTTAGTCAGCTGGCTGAAAGAATACGTTCATATTTCTGAGTTCCACTATGTTCAATACTTTCACGCTTATAATTCGGAAAATGTGCGTACTTTGTGTAGTATTCCTCATTCATCAGCTGTAGTGGAGCTTCTGTGCTTGTATGCTTTGTGGCTAAACATAAGCTAATGAGGGTAGACAGAAGTGAGGGACTGGGTGTTAAAAGGTGTGGTCCTTTGTAAGTTCCTGGTGGTGGACTGTTTTTATTTAAATTAAGATTTTTAGTAAGCACTTTGTATTTGCGGGCCCCAGTGTCCGTTCTTGTAAAAATCTTTGTCCACTGCAGATCACCCCAACTACTCCTAAAAGTTTTTAAAATCTTCTAAGTCACTTATTTTGTCGGGCGTTTAAATAGTGTTTATTAAAATTGCATGATCATTTTGATCTGACATAGCGCCACCCACATACATCATCTTGATATAGTGTCTAACAATATACGAAGGTCTCTATTGCTTTCTTTCCGAGACCTCATCAAAACTGTAGGTCATCTCTTCTATTTACGTAAACCATCTATTTCTAACAACAAGGCCAATAAGAAGCCCCACTCTCCATCAATATCAACATTGTGGATCACGAGAATCCCTGCCATCTCTCAATCAATGGAAGCTGTACAAACGACAAACACCCAGCTCTGTTCTAAAAACAATTGTATTTGTTTAAGTAAGGGGCGAATTCTACCCTTTTTGGTTGCGACTCTGATTACTTATGTACGCTCTTTCGAATCTTTGTCGAATGCTGAACTGGTTGAAATTGTGATTACCAATAGTCAGCCTATAATGTTCCCATAGCAGGGACCCAGGCCTCCTCTCTGTGAAAGGGAGTGGGCCATAATTCACCAACGTGGGCCCAGTGCGTGTATGTACATGATGTCACTTGTCTTCTAATTTCTGTTTCTAGGACATGCCGGTTTCCTCATGATGTTTTCCTTTACCGTTTTGAGTGCCAGCAGTGGTGAGGAAATAATTTACATAAAGTGCCTGCTTGGGATAGAACTAAGTCGCAGCCATTACCACTGGCCAGCATCCATTTAGACGTGAATGAAAGCTTCATTAGGATTGAAACCACCTTGATATAAATTATCTGGTAGCTTTACTTCACCACTGTTTTTAACTGGTGGTCCAATTGGACTGATTAGCCAGGTGACTTCGACATTTAGCGGAAGACACGGCGTAAAGCAATAATTTTTAGTTTTGACCGACGAAGAATTCATTTACTATGAAGATACTTACCAATCTTAATTAAAGCTAAAAAGACACAAGATTATTCAAAAGTGGTAGGTATTCCTTATACCTACGTAAAAACTGAAATCCGAAAAGCGTTCAGAAAAACATTCGGAAGCGATTTTGACAATTCAACCAACAATTTGAAACATTGTTTCGCACGTTCTCGCAGTCGCACAGTGGGACGAGTAATTGCTCCAATCTGGACGAAAACACGCGCGACTCGTCGTATTTATTTATTTACTTAGTATTTACTGGGAAACAGTAACGAGTGCCGTTGCTCCGAGCTTCAAACAATTCCGAACAGTTTTTTGGCAGCTTTATGTCGGTTTGGCGCAGCGGGCTGTTTTTTGTTTTAATTATGATTTCGTGACTTCGTTTTAATGAAGTTTGGGAAGTACTTACTGTTGCTGTATTCATCAGGACAGAAGGAGGCGGTTTTAGCTGCTGTCAAATCTCAAGAGTACCAAAGCACCTAAGTTTACAGAAATCTTTTAAACTCAATATATTTTTGCCTATTTAGAATCGTGTCCCTAGCATAATCAGCCTATATATTATGTTCCCACTGTTGGGACATAGGCCTTCTGTCTTCGAGAGGGAGTGGCCTGTAATCTTACCACGCGGGCCCAGTGCGGGTTGGTAGATGTCAAATGTTTTCGAATTTTTGGTTCAAGGATCTTCCGGTTTCCTCAAGATGTTTTGCTTCACCGTTTTCAGAGCAAAAAGATTAAATTATTTACACATAGCGCGTGCCTGGGTACGAACCCACGACCTACGACTCGTAAGTCGGGGCCGTTACCACTGGGCCACTGCTCTTTGCCCCGTGTCCCTAATAAACCCATAATTAAGTAGGTACTGATCAATTTAGTTGTCACGAATTCAAGACTATACCAATCTACGCTTTTTGCGTCCCGTACCATTGGGACCATGGATTGGAACCAGGAGCTTTATTCGAAGTTTGCACCCACACATGCTCCTCTTACGAATACAGCTATATCTCCTGTTCTGTCATCTACTTACTTTTATAGTTTTCAATGGTTTTCGCTCTGCTTTTTATGCCAGTCAGTCTGTTAAGTTTTATATGAAAGTATATATATTTATAAAGCTTGCAAATAATAGTATATGTTCGCTGGTTTACGTGCGTTACATGTATCGGTTGTTAAATATTTGTCGCGCGCCACTAAACACGACTGTGTGCTCTCTACTGCAGTCTTGTGCACATGGGTTTACGAAACAGTGAGATATTCCACGCAACTAGCAAATGTATGGTATGGTATTGTATATTTCTATAAACTATCTATAGTCAACATACATTGGCAAAAAAAGTTTGGATGATAAGTAGGCACAGCACACACGATGCCACATCATGCTATTTCCAGTTTTAGCTGACCTCGCGTTGTATATGCTTTTCGTAAAATGAGAAGTCAGCTTATACTGGAAATTATTGTTTGATATGTTGTCGTGCGTACTTACTTATATAAAGAGAGAAGAAGATTATAATGTAGGTAGGTACCTGCTTACAGCATACAATAGCGTAAATTTCGCATTGGTTTCACGTCTCAACCCTTGTTAATTAAAGTAGCAATCAGATTTTTATGTTCTTTACGGCCTGGCTTTGTTCCGACAGCTAGAAAGTTGTCAATTTCCAAACATACCCTTTTAATCGTAAAAAATAATAATAAATAAATAAATAAAAGACTTAATCTACAAATTAAAATTACTACTGAAATTGATATCGCCAAAATGTTGCTTTAAGTACTTCAAAATTATTATTGAAACGAACGATTGAACATAATATGTAGGTTATAGGACTTTTTTTGAAACATTTCACCATTTCCACCTATAAGACAAAATACCTAGTATCCCACAATCTCTCTAGACACAGTCCCCCTACTGGCTCGTATCAATTGGCTCAATCGAGGCACAAACACGCGCCGCGGTCGCGCCCGTCCTACGAGCTACGACGGCTATCACTCTGTTCTGCTCACCCCCTTATGTAGAGAGCAGACGCCTGTTAGCTGCAAATAAAAAAATATTGTACACTTAATAATAATATATAATAATAATAATAACTTTATTTCACAGAAAATACAGATTTAACATGTTTTATATAAAGACAGTTTTAGATGAGCTTTGGTAGTGACACAATGTAATACAATCAATGAACTATAATCTGTACACAATATGAAAAACCCTGCCTCTCAAACTAGGCAAACCTGTATCTTGAGAGACAGTGATTCAGCTTAAAATGTGGTGCTTAGAATAATAGTAGACTGTGTCGATCTACCTGAGCGATTGAAGATATAAATAAAGCTAATTTAAGTATATATTTTATGCGAGATGTGTGTGACGGTGCGTTTGTGTGTGTGAGGGTGCGTTTGTGTGTGTGAGGGTGCGTTTGTGTGTGTGAGGGTGTGTGAGAGGGTGTGTGTGTGTGTGATTGGGGATATGTAGGTAGTTAGACGACGTACTTAAGTAAGGATTCTGTTTGAAAATAGTCCTGTTCTAGTAGCCATTCCTTTAGTTTTGATTTTATTTCATATTTATTTAGATCGACAATGTTTAATTTCTTGTGAATTTGTTTGTAGATGTATGTACTTAATGTGTAGTATTGGTGTTGAGCGAAGGAGGTTTTGTGAGGGGTACTTAAGGGTAGTTTCTTCCTTTTTTTAGGGTCAGTTGGAGGAACGCTAGCATGTTTTCTAACCGTTGACTGCAGTACAAACAGCTGGCGCACTGAAAGTACTTTGCAATCAGCGTATAGTTGCGTAGTGGGATAGCGGTAAGGTTTGCGCAACATCACCTTCAGTACGGCTCTCTGCGCTCTTTCAATCCTCAGAAGACTGGTTTTATTTGCACCACCCCATACTGTGATGCAATATCCAATGACGGATTGACATAATGCGTAGTAAACCATCTTCAGGGTTTCAGGCGCAGCCGAGTCTCTAAGGGATTTGAAAATATGCAAAAGTTTCATAGATCTAGTGGTAATAGCGTCAACCTGTTTGTCCCATCGTAAACCTCCGTCTATTTGGACACCCAGATATTTCACATTATCAGTTCTAGTAAGTGTCGGACATAAGCATTGTGGTGTAGCATTGCAGGTGTGCGCTATTATGGTAAAAGATTTGTCGGGCAAGTTGTTACGCCGAATAGCGAAAGGAATGTACGATGTTTTGTCGCAGTTTAGGGTAAGTAAGTTTAGGTTGAGCCATTCCATTACACTTGTTAATGCTGCTTCTGCGTAGCACTTAACGCTATCCCAAGTTGGTCCGTAAACTATGACTGCGGTGTCGTCTGCATACGCAATGATCTTAGAGTTGGGGATGGTCATTTTGCACAACTCATTGACGTATATTTGGAAGAGTGTGGGGCCTAATATGCTTCCCTGGGGTACACCGTAAGTGGTAGTTACTTCTTCACTTATATGTTCTCCAATTTTTACTCGTTGGGTCCGGTTGTTAAGATAGTTTTTGAACATTTCGAGGGTGTTTCCTCGTACCCCTAGGAGTTCCAATTTAGATATAAGTTTGGGAACAGATACTGTGTCAAATGCTTTAGAAAGGTCTAGGAAGATCCCTAGACTTTTAACTCTATTGTCAAGATTCCTAGCAGCGAATTGCGTCAGCTCAAGAACCGCATCCTCAGTTGAGATTCCTGTGCGAAAACCATACTGATTATCAGCTATGAGCTGATGTCTGCTGAGGAATCCTTTTAAAGCATTATTCAGGATCCTTTCTAGAATCTTAGAGAGTGCTGATAGGACCGATATGGGTCTGTAATTGTTGACACAGTTTCTGTTCCCTCCCTTATGAATCGGATGGACGATAGCTTTTTTTAGCGCATCAGGAAAGATACCTTTTTGAAGGCAGCAATTTAAGATATACGTCAATGGTGGCGTCAAGGTCTGGCGGCAACTCTTCAGCACTAGAGGGGATATGCCATCCCATCCTATTGCACAATCATTTCGCAGTTGCAGAATAAGAGACTCCACTTCCGATTCATCAACCTCTAGTATCACAAGAGAGTTGGCGGGGCTGGATGACATAGTTTGGCATGATCTCTTAGGTGGGTTTACAGGTTGGTGAGATTGGGACATGATTTTTTCTGCCAAGTTGGTGCCTATATTACTGAAATATCTACACACTTCGTTTACGGATGACATAGCGCTATCACAGATATCCAACAGTTCAACCGGGCTAGTTTTCTTTTTTGTGGTATTGGTGATTTGTTTTATAGTTTTCCAAAGGGCTTTGGGATTGTTAGAAGATTTTTCGAGTTCGCTTTTTTCATGGGCTATTCTTAATTTCCGGAGCAGGTCATTACAAAAATTCCGGTACCGCGTGTAGGAAATTTTCAGGATAAGATTTTTGGGATCTTTTCTTGCTGTGTTGTGTAACCGGTCACGGTTTTGTATACACTTTAGGAGGCCGGTGGTCATCCATGGTTTTATTATTCTTTTTTTTCTTGGGATTTTAATTTGTTTTGTGTGTTTGGTAATTACTGAGGAGATAATAGTTATAAACATATTCATAGATATATTGGGGTCAATAATTTTGTATAAGGGGGTAAAGTCTGAGTTTTCTAAATCTAACTTAACTGCATCGAAGTCTATACGGGTAGCTATGTGAAGTGGTTTATTATCTGGGTTTGTGTTAGCAATAGTAAGTAGCACCGGTTTGTGGTCCGTGATGTGTGAGTCTAGTACAAGGGTGGTAACAGGAAGGGTCGTTTTAACAAGTGTATGATCTAGACATCTATCCAACCGAGTGTTATACCGGTGGGTTGGAAGAAGACCGTGTGAGGCATTCAGAATGAGATAGTTGAAACAGCGGTCATCTGTACTATTGGGTTTGAGGTCTATATTAATATCACCTATAAGAATTATATTTTTATAGGAGGAGAGGCTTACGTAGACACTATTTAAACTATCCAAAAAATTTTCGCTGCTTTCCTTTGAACTGTATGACGGGGATCGGTACACAGCTACAATAGCAATATTTTGGTTAACAATACGACATACCAAACAATTACCACCCACAAATTTAGGTTCCCAGTCTGAGGTTCGGAGAGCTTTTTTTGTAAAGATAACAATTCCATCATTTTGGTTACTGTTTATTCCGGTACAGTATGAGTCATATCCAACTAAAACAGGCATATTACTGACTTTACTGAGCCAACATTCTGTAAGGATTATCACGTCCAAATCAAGTTTTGTTGAGTGCATTAGTACCTGAAGTTGGTCAAAGTTCTTATTTAAGCTTCGGATGTTTAAGTGTAGTATTTTTATGTTGGTATTGGTGGTGTTAACATACTCAATACAATTTTCTGGGGGACAGTTAAATGAGTTACCCACTGTCAGCGAGTCAAGCTCGCTGCATATACTATTTATGTTAGCCATTGGGAGAGTGTAGTAATAACTTGAGGTGACTCAGAGGTAGGGCCTCTATAGTTAGGATTAGCTTAGCATATAATATGTCGCTTATAATTTGTTTTTTTGTGTAGGAGTGGTTGTTATAGCACGTGTCTTTGTGGAAGTGAGGTGGGAGTGTTTTTTTGTGCAGAGTGCGTGTGCCATGATGAGTTTTTATTTGTGTGGTTATGTGAATGTTAAATAATTTGTGTATTTTTTTAGATTTAGAAAGAAATACAAATACAGTAACAAAAAATAACAATAATAGACAGTTGTACGGTAATATATAGCTTTCAACTATACGGATAACTAGTCACATATCAGTGCAATCCATATTCTGGAGACATTTTTCAGAGTGGATTAACAGTTGTTTGTCTCCTTCCTTTTTGCGCAAAAATATGTTACCGTTCGAAACCCAGCAGAATTTGAACTTGTGGTTTTTCGCAAACTCTCTTGATTGGTAGAACAGTTTTTTGGTGTTACCCGGAAGCTGTTCCGCGACATAAACAGGCTGACAAGTTCCTGGGATGCCAATGAGACCAGTATTTAACTTATCTTCCTTGTCCTTGGCTTTGTTGAAAGTACGAACTGCGGATATGAGTGTCTCCTTTTTCATAACAGAAGAAAATTCAGCTATAACAGGTCGTGTTGTGTCAGAAGCACTCGATGGTTTCCCGGGCAAGCGATAGATATCCCTCAGTTCAGAGTCTTTTATAGATACTCCGACAGCTTCGCCAATGTCGCATACCGTTTTTGCAAGAGTGGCATTGGTTTCAGTGTTACATTGCGGTATATTACGGATTTCGATACCCGACGACCTTGATTTATGTTGTAGATCTTGTATTCTTTTCTCTAGGCTTTCTATATATTGGGTCTGTTCCCGGCGTTCCTTTCTTAGATCTTCAACTTCCTTTTTCAGCTCCTCAAATTGTTGGTTTATGAAAGTCATAGATCTAGCTATCTCCTCGTTTGACTTGTGTATTTCCGTATTTGATGCCTGAATCTGAGTGTTCTGGGCTTTTATTTCTCCTATATCAGACGCCAGTTTAGACATCACATCGGTTTGAGTCGCAAGTAGCTTTGCAATTGAAGAGTCTTGTTGGTCCTTCCAATCTGCGAGTTGAGCTTGAAGGTCGCATGAAATCATCGTAGCAGCGCCTTGTGGCGAGTTTGCCTTTCGGGCTCTTTTATTACGGTTTGTATTTACGTAATCACTCACCACTGCATTGGTTATATCCGATTCTGATTTGGTTTGGGACTGGCAAAGATTGATTGTTTGCGTTTTCGGCGTGTTCGGGGGAGTGCGTTGTACACCGGACATGTTTGCAATTTTTTGTAATATAGATAATAGCAAATCTCGTAGACTTTGTCACGATCGACAAGTGCGCACTACAGCCAGAGCGTCGCTTGCGAGCGGAGACTTAGCGCATCGGCTACGAGTATTTCGTGTTCGTAGCCGCGTAGGCAATCCGTAGCACTCACGTCAGCGGCTACGGCGCGGCAGCCGCGTAGCAGATAGCGAGCAGCTAATTTGAAATTCTACGTCACTAGCACCGTAGCGCATCGGGCGGGGAGCCGGACCACAAACACTACACCGCACCGTGGGAGCGGGTTCAAATCCAAGAATGCACAGTCACTTTTCGAAAGTCAGATTTTAAAGTAGGTGGCAAAATTGATTGTATCTCACTCTAGGACCGCCCAGTGGGCGTTGACCACTGGTAAGAAACAGGCAAGAGTGACAAGGAATTCACAATCACTTAACTTAGCCAATCACAAAAATTCGAAGCAAAAAATTCCGCGGACAACCGACACGCGTCCACTCAGTACAACGTACGGGGCCGAATGGTACAAAACTTGCTGTAGCTACAGGGATGTTGGAGAAAGAGTTTCGGTAAATATAATGGTTGTGCTTTGAAAGTTTAGCTGGATTCGCGTAATGCGGGAAATAATCTTATAATAATTGTTAGTAAAAAAAAAACAACCGACTTCAAAAAAAACTACAAAGTGATAAATAACTTTAATTTCGGAAGTCGGTGTCAAAAAACGAAAATGCGGAACCAACGACACCGACTTCCGAAATTAAAGTTATTTATCACTTTGTAGTTTTTTTTGAAGTCGGTTGTTTTTTTTGTAAAAAAGTTTTTATTTTTCACTTTTTAGTTGTACCTACTCCACACAAATTCAAACAACACTAGTGCATTGAGGAATTGAAGACACCGACTAGAAGAATCATCAAAATTCGCATAGAAATGCCGGAGATGCAGTACATTTATGCATATAACATCGTACATAAGAATAATTATATAATGTATTATATAATAAAACCTTCCTGAAAGTATGTAGATCACATTAGTGAAAGAATTATCAAAATCGGTTCATTAGTTTTTGAGAAAATCGCGGACAAACAAACATACATACATACATACATACATACGGGTCGAATACAGAACCTCCTTTTTTGAAGTCGGTTAAAAACGACTGGTTTTGATATAAAGTACCTACTGAACAAGAACATTGATCTGCATGAATGTTGTTTTATCTACGGTAATGGGCGCAGGCGATACTGGAATAATCACAAAAAATATTAGCAAACCGAGTGGTCATCGTTAAAATTGATTTTAATTACCTAATTAACTTTAATGTTAAAGTTTCATAAACATCATGTTGTTTTTAGGTAAATATTATGTTGCTCTTCATTCCTTCTGACTTTTACAACATCGAGGGGAACAGAGCCTATCTAATTTAAAAAACATTAAGTAATAGTATTGCTATTTCAATTTGAAGGGTGTGGGGGTCGGTGACATTACAAATCATCATCATCATCCACGGACCGACTTCCCCCACTCTCTCTTCACGTCCTAATCCCCACGCTCACGTGCCAGTCTCATCCAAGTTCTACCCGCGATGGTAACAATGTCGTCCGAAATCTCGCCGCCGGACGAACGACACTTCGTCTCCCAGTCCTTGGACTATAAATTACAATTACAAATACCTACATGAGACTTCTTTAGTACCTAATATTTGTGTTATCAATGTCCAGCGGTGTAACCCGCACCCTATTGCGTAACACACTTTCAATGACCATCTGAATCATTTTGCTGAATCATTAACCGACTTCAAAAAAGGAGGTTCTGTATTCGACCCGTATGTATGTATGTATGTATGTATATTTGTTTGTCCGCGATTTTCTCAAAAACTAATGAACCGATTTTGATAATTCTTTCACTCATGTGATCTAAATACTTTCAGAAAGGTTTTAGTATATAATACATTATATAATTATTCTTATGTACGATGTTATATGCATAAATGTACTGCATCTCCGGCATTTCTATGCGAATTTTGATGATTCTTCTAGTCGGTGTCTTCAATTCCTCAATGCACTAGTGTTATTTGAATTTGTGTGGAGTAGGTACAACTAAAAAGTGAAAAATAAAAACTTTTTTACAAAAAAACAACCGACTTCAAAAAAAACTACAAAGTGATAAATAACTTTAATTTCGGAAGTCGGTGTCAAACAAAAAACGAAAATGCGGAACCAACGACACCGACTTCCGAAATTAAAGTTATTTATCACTTTGTAGTTTTTTTTGAAGTCGGTTGTTTTTTTTGTAAAAAAGTTTTTATTTTGCTAATCCATTACTTCATATGTTCGAAAAATTTCTCAGCTCAACAACGTAAATAACGCAATGAATCATGTAGAACTGTCAAAATGAATGCCATTGCTACTAATCTGATAGTGTGTTACGAAATTAGCCCGCAGTTCAGATAGCTGATAGGTATTTGAATGAAGATGATCACAAATACTGAAAAAAACTTGATAAGTTTTTTGCTGATACGCGTGTGGTCATGATCACTGATCCTAATCCTAACGGTATCCCACGCCAGCATAAATCTCGAGCCGTTTTTTGAGTTCATAAAAAAGATTGACTCATTTGATTGTACGGTAGTAAGTTTTTTACTGTTTCAGTGTTTCTTGCTACAAATAATTCACGTGAATTGTTTTTTTATGTTAGGCACTTACATATAAGCTGAAAGATGACATGTTAATTGGTCTAACGTCGATTTTTTTTCGCTATCCTAAATTTTGCAATATGTTTAAGGATCAACACACAATCTCTTTTCTATTTATCAAAGATCGTATCAGTCCACTTAAAAAACATGGGCTTCATAGTTTTCATCAACATTACGAACACCTCTTGTCTACAATCGGTTTCCAAACTCACAACTATATACACACACATAAGCCTCAGTTCAAACATCCCAGATCTAGCTATATACCTGCAGTTACTTATATATGCTAAGCTGAGTTCAGAAGCACCCAGTCTACCTATACTAGTCTAGATCTAACACCTTCACGGCATGGAGTGTGGAGGCGAGCAACAAAACAAACACACAGACACGAGGGGGCGTGGCGCGGGGGCGGGGCGCGGGGGCGGGCCGGCCGAGTGCCACCGAACTGTTCCCGGAAAATCTCTGCGAAATTATAGCTGTACACTTACAGTGTAGACTGTGGGGTTCAATATTGTGTTATAGAACACGTCCTATAGGTATTAGGTAGAGAGAGTCTTCAGCTTCACACTGATGGTATAAGTACGACCAGTAGGTACCTATCGGGTTAGTAAGTCCCGTGATTTTGCAATTTTGTAGAGCTTAGTATGTATGTAGGTGCGTAAGGACGTTTTAGGAACTTTGTTAGGGTTATTTTAATTAAATAGGTGCTTAGGGAAATGAAGCTAAACCCAGTCGGAGCCGCGGCCATACCGAAATAAGAAAATGGGAAAATACAGTGTGCAGAGCTCAAAAAACTACTAAACTAGAGCAATGGTGGCACAGTGGTAGCGGTCGCGACTTACGACTTGTAGGTCGTAGGTTCGAACCCGGACAGGCGCTTTACCAAAGTAAAGCGAAATTACACAAATGTAATTACTTTCATCATCACTGCTCTCAAAACAGTGAAGGAAAACATCGTGAGGAAACCGGCATCTACCAACCCGCACTGGGCCCGCGTGGTGGATAAAGGCCCACTCCCTCGCACAGAGAGGAGGTTTGTGTACCAGCAGTGGGAACATTATATGCTGATTATGCGGTTCAAACTTAATAAACTGGACGACGAACTAAAAATTCCTAGGATAGACTTGCCAACCTCGTGTTCATCTTAATTCAATTCATGTGGAAAGGCAGATAAAAAACCTAATAACAAAACCTGGTAGCCTATTTTCAGCAGTAGACTGCAGGAAATCCTTCAGATAGAAAAACACGGGGTGAAAAATGTGAGATAGAAACTTAACACAATAGGTTCTAGTCAGTCCCGGTAACTCTAAAAGGGTTAGGTTAAGCAAAGGGGAATTGTTCACACTCACTACGGGTAACAAAACCCATCAGATGACAGGAGGCGTGCCTGACGTCTCTTTGTACAACAATACAATCGCTAACTAAAAAGTCGTCTTGTTTTTAATAAACTTGTTTGGATCAATATCGGTTCTTACTACTTTTTACATTGTTTGTTACTTAAAGCTGTGCTTAATGTCCATTTAATAGCAGTCTTGGTAGCCTTGTGTTGGGTAGCAATGTTTAGTGACTCTAAGAATAGAATAGAATACTCTTTATTATGTACACCATATAGGACAGGTTTGTATAGGTATTCGTACAGGATGCTATTCCGTCTGCGCTTGCGATGCTTCTTTACAGCAATCCGACACGACCGGAGAGAGATCAGGCGCAGGACCAACGGCATAACGTGCTTTGCAAGGCACGGGGGTATCACACCGCCAACTTTCAAATTCCGGGCTGTTTCTAAGAAATTCCTAATGGAAAACCGCCCATCCGTCCAGCCGCTCCATCGGACAATGAGAGTGAGGGAAGAGTGAGTGCACCTGTGTCTGCGCACACACTTGTGCACATTCACTGTCTCCTGCGCCGAAGGCTGGTCTCCGCTGATATTGGTAGCCATTGCCGAAATACGGTCTGGAGGACTTTATTTTGTTTATTTTACAGCAGTACTTTTTCTGATGAATATTAGTGAAATAACATACATTACTTATGTAATAAGGAAAAACAAATGAACATCCACGCTTAGAACAATACCTAAATGACGTATTCTCCGTAGCGGGAGTCGACCCTGCTACGCCAGGGTCTACGACCGTAGACCTTTGCTACGACGCTCTTCGAGTCATTTACAGTAGGTTCACTTTCACCGTATTAAATATGAAACCATTGTTCAATGTTTAACAAAGATGTGACAATTAATTAGGTACCCCGACTTTTTACTACAATAAATTAAACTAATAAACGCATTGTCACACATTATTAAGATGACGCAACAAACAATTTGTCAAATAATAACTATTAATACAACCCGAACATCTGCTGTACTATTAACAGTTAACAACAAATAACAACGCACTAAATAAACCGCTAAACAACGCGTGAAATATTAAAGAAAAAACTGTTTACGAAACCATGACGGATCATTTTAATTTCTATAATGTTTTAACCCCGACAACCCTATGGGCATTCCCTTACTGAACGCGAGTAAGCTAACTAAACTTTACTCAAAGGAAAATCAGCCTTATCGTATGAGAAACAGAGTAGACGTCACTCGCGGTGTGAGAAGTAGTAACCATACAAAGGTAGGAGGGTCCTCGAGAGGAGGCGCCGAGAGGCGGGGCCCGGTGCCGGCGCTCGCGGCGCGCCAGTCGAGTGCCGGCCGCCCGAGATGTCGCACCACTATGACAGCGCCACACAGTTTCAACATCCGAAACCTGCTCCCCGAAGCATCATCACGCTCCCCCTCACCTTCAGACACTGAGCTCGACGTCACAGGAACAGAGACACCACCGCCGGGGTCCTCCACAGTCACAGAAGAAAAGAAAAATGAGAAGCCGGCGTACAGCTACAATGCTCTCATCATGATGGCGATCCGCTCCAGTCCTGAAAAAAGACTGACATTAAACGGCATATACGAGTACATAATGAAGAACTTTCCGTACTACAAGGAGAACAAACAGGGCTGGCAGAACTCTATCCGGCACAACCTGAGTTTGAACAAATGCTTCGTGAAAGTCCCGCGGCATTACGACGACCCGGGGAAAGGGAACTACTGGATGCTGGACCCTTCTTCGGATGACGTGTTTATTGGGGGGACCACGGGGAAGCTGAGGAGAAGATCGACGGCAGCGTCACGGTCACGACTGGCAGCGTTTAAGCGTGGTGCCCTGCTGCACCCCATGTTCGGGAACCCTTACGCGTCGCTGGTTGGACTGTACCCCCCTTTGCTGTCAGTTTATGGAAGGTATGCGCTCCCGAGCCCGCTACTGAGGCTCCCACCACCCCCGCCGTCGTCATACCATCAGCTATACAGGCGGATACATGGGATCGGGCCCCCCATGAGCCCCCCAAACCCAGAGCCAGATCATTTAGTGAAACACAGTTGATTAGTGAGAAGAGAGAAGGTCTTTTACAAGATATTCGTAGATATCTTGGTAAAGGCAAAGTGACTGTGATATGTGGACAGTGTACAGTAATGGTAACGCTATTTATTATTAATGTAAGATTTATATTAAAATTTTAACTTAATACGAGGCTTAATTTAAGTTATGAAGCAATAAACGATGTTTGCGAAACGACCGAAGAGTATTATTGTGTGGTTTTTATTAATTTTGTTGGTGCGTAAATATGTTTGTGTTGTGTAAGGTTAGGCCTACACTACACCGTGTACCGGGTTTTCCTGTGAAGTTCAAGTACCTACTGATGTATTTTTATATTGTTTCAGATACCTTTTCTTACTTTTGTACAAAAAACTGGACTTAACAATCCATTAATTGTGAAAGTTATGTGAAAAACTATAGGTTTTGTTTATAATCAAGTTTTCACATAAACCTAACAACTTTCGAGCGGAACGTTAGGTATAGCTCATAATACTCCAATTAATAAATAAATTAAGACTTATTACCGCCTCATATTTTATTAAAGCCTAAGTTGAGCTTGAACTTAACTAAGTTCATTAACATAATACCGGTATTGCAGTGATTAATAACGTTGTATTCTAAGTTATTAATGCATGTCATTATTTTATGAGACAGGCTAGTGATAGATCATGTGTCAGATGTCTGTCGAAAGTATTTATTAAAAAGATATGGACGATATGCCTAGTTATTAGTAGTTATAGGTACTTCATTAGTAATTAAAACATGTAAAATAATCTAAAATTTGCCATTTCAGGTAGGTAACCAATACAGGCGCAAGTCATTAATCTTGTACGATTTACCCACAAAAATTAAGTACAGAATTCAAAAAGAATTTAAAAGATAAATCCAAGGAGTGAAAGCTAATACCTTAATATTTATTTCTTTTAATGTTTAGTTGTTAAATAATTCTGATTCGATTCTAATTAAACACATGTCATCAAAAATCTTCAAACATGTCACCAGCACTAATGACCAAGTGAAAGAAGCAATGTTTCTGATCAAATGTTGTCATGCATTTAAAAGATTAAAACTAAAAATTTTAAACGCATGACAACATTTGATTGTCATGGATATCCGCGAAGTATAATGCCTGATTCCTTAACTGAACCTAGTATTCCTGACCTTCTTATTCTTCGGAGCGTGCCTACCATAATCTATGTAGTGCAGCCCAGAACTTAGCTGAATGAAAAAAGTTATTTGCCTAGCAGAGGAGCTATATTAGACAGACGAGCAAACGAGCAAACTTGAATTTAACATCTTGAAAGATAGGTATGTATTTATTTTATTTTATTCATTAGCACACATACAATTGTTTTTACAGGTAAGTAAGACCCAAGCTAACAAAAGTAATCATGGATTGCTAATTGTCCAGCCCCAAGTAACGGGTCTGGGTATGTAGGTAAGACGTGATAGTCGTAATACTTGGAAAAAGGATAGGTGATCTCAGTATTTTGTTAAAGCACAATTTGAAGATTGCAGGCGACTCACCTGATAGTAAGTGGTCATTCCTTCCATGGAAACCTGTACTACTTACCAGAGGCATCTTAAATGCGTTGCCAGCCTAGAAAAAAAACTTTAAATGTCGCATGGTCTGTAATTTCATACTTATTTTACATATCGAAACTTCGAACCAGAATACAGTAGGTACTACTAAAACTTCTACATTATTTACATAACATCAACAGCATATACATTCAACATTGGCTTACAATAGTAGGTTAATAGAAAAGGTATTACTGCTAATACGTACACAAATTATAGGTGGTCATAACATTCAAAGAAAGACTCCCAGGATGCCGCCGACTAATAGAGAACTATGGAAAAATAAGACATGTTGCGTCGACCCCAAATAAATTGGGATGACGGCAGGAGGATGTTGATGATAACATTCAAAGAGAAAAGACAGAAGCTGCTAACTAAAACTATAATTTTAACCGGTTGAATGTCGTAATTACAGACACAATTAAAAGCCATTGTGTCTCGCGTGGATCTACGTTCCGACATACGAAGGGTTAAACAAAGTTACCTTCGATAAAAGAATACAAATTAATGCTGGGTAAGGACGTCATGGGGCAATCAGAGAAACAAAATTAAAAGTTGATACAAATAAGTCCATAATACTACAAGACGGTGACAGATCGTGACTATCGTCAGCTGTTCAGAATAACTTCTTTGGTCGACGGTCCATCGTAGCAACACACAAGTTTCTATGGGAGATTTCAAGCAACCTTGAACCATCAAAAAACTTTAGTGATCGTCGTCAATGTTACCTCTGTAGTATGCGCTCATCCAGCGGCAGCGTTTGCAATTTTTTTGCAGAATACTCATAGACTATTAAAATATATCAAACAACATGGAACCTAACTTATCGCTTGTTGGGATGGCCTGAAATGGTCGACAGATGGAGACACTAGTCACATTAATCACTACGTCTCAAGTGTGGAATTCTACGGGCATATTACCCTTCAAAGCGGTACCAACAAAATACCAGTATTGTAGTTTACTGGCGGCAGAAAATGTTGTATTAGCGGTTGTAATTCTGACCCTCTACACTAGGTAACTTTTAAGTACGACCACTATCATCCACAGCCTGACTTAATCCATTGCTGGACACAGGCCTCCTCTGTCTGAGAGGGAGTGGGCCATAATCCACCACGCGGGCCCAGTGCGGATTGGTAGATGTAACATGTCTTCAAATTTTTGGTTCTAGGACATGCCGGTTTCTTCACAATGTTGTCCTTCACCGTTTTGAAAGCAGTGGTGATTATGTGTCGTCTTTAATTTAATCAGAATCCTGATTTCTTATACCTTTGTTTAACCTGTATTGTCTCACTGCTGTGCAATGGTCTCCCCCACAGCTTTTCACACTATAATATAAAGTATTAATTGAGCAAGCACGACTTGCACTTGACCAGTTTATGATAAATAATAAAGAAAACAAATATTTACAAGTGGCTCTAGATACGCAAAGAGATGCAAGCAATCAAGAAATGTCCGGAGGCGATATTCATAAATAACGCATTATATTTTGTTGATAATAATAATCTAGTTTTCAAATGACACTCGCTAAAAATAACTTCACATCAGACAAGTCTAGATATAGAGTCACTTTGTAACTTCATCATAATTATTATCATCACGTTAGTTACGAGTATCATTAGGACATTCGAATAAAGTCATTAATAGCTTAAAGTCATTAGAACATTATAGGCTGATTACGTTATGTTATGCCACACACGTTTGTAGAGCTTTTGTATTTTGTATAACAAAAAATAAATACATCATCTATGATGATTATTTTTCCCTAACAAAATATCAGAAATCTTATGTTTCATTTCTGTTTACCTACTCCTAGATATTACCACAAAAATCATACTTTTTATACATACTACTTCATGTCCCTTTATATGATTTATGAGTTCCGTTTCGCCAATTTTATTACGGATCTCTAAAAAGTAAAAGCTTAAAATGTCAATCAACACTTCAGTGTGCAAACTGTTATCGGTTCAATTTCGTTACATTTTTTTGCTTGTGGCGCGATGATCGTCGGTTTACTTTTAGAGAATATTATTTATCGGAGCGAAAACTGTGATAACATGCAATTATTGACGATATGCGTGCAAACAGCCTTCAGCTTTGAACCTAAAAGGACTTTTAAGCCGTTGAGTTGGTTTCGTTATCGAAAACTACTAATTGCAAAGGCAGAGCGCGTTAATATTGTAAAAATATGACAGCTTATAAAACTGCTTCAGTGGTTTTGTGATTGTAAGCAGCTGCTATAGTGGGGTCTAGGGTTCGTAATAGTAACGGCAAACAAATTAAACTTATTAAATTATTTACTAGTGACCCGCCCTTGACCCGAACCTTCCGGAATTCATTCTTTGAATGATGATGAAAACAGCATCAGAATTCAATGAGTAGTTTAGAAGAACTAAGCGGTCACAGGAGCACAGGAGCGTGGAGATGGTACTTACAAGAAAAGAGAGGCGTGGGTGAAGGTCCTGTGGATGATGACGACGATGAAGCGGTCACACCGACACGATACGAAAAGCGACTTTGTTTTATATTATTATACATATAGATGATATAGATTTATGTACAGACAAAGGAAACGAATACACAAGAAAATATAACTTGATGAGAATAGTGAGAAGCTGGAAATAACTTTCGATATTCAATTATTTAGGTAGGTACCTCCATGCAATTTTTCCCAACGAAATCTACCCTCAAATAGTTTGACATTTCAGCGGCTGAGCTAAGCATCGCGCTTCAATTGTCATTCGGAGTAGTCGCGTCGTCGACGCTTGCTACATTTTAATAATCTGTGGTCGTCGACAAAAGTAAAGAAAGATAGAAAAACATGTAGGAAATTACGTTTATTTGCATTAAATGTGACGAGATGTGTTGTGATGTGTGAGTAGCCTGATAGATTGCTGAATTGGATTACGAATTCTGTGAAAGCAATTATAACCACTGCTGAATACTGAAAAGGAACACTATTGGTTAGAGACGATGCGTTAGATATTCTACCTCATTTACATTTCATTTCAAAGGTAAGTATTTTGTCTATCGCGAAAATATTTGATAATTAAACTTCTGTGGTTTGTTTTTCTTAAATGTTATTTATAACTATGCGAATTGGCGACTGCGGCATACATTAATCGTTGGTAATGTCTAATAATAATACTTAGTATGTGTAATTGTGCTGCGTCCAAACATCTTTCTTTACGAAAAATTGTACGAAGAATATAATGATAATAGTATGTTTGTTTGATTGTGATATTAGTCACCAATTTACGTAAATACCTATTTATAATAAAAAGCACCGAAATCCCGAAAAGCGTTTGTCCGTGGGATATTCATTCTCATGCCCTACTCAGCACGGCATCGCTACCCTACTCAAGGTGGGATGAAAATTCTATGTTTGTAAAGTTCCATATTTTTAAACTAAGTACTTATATATTAGAAGTGGGTGAAAATCGATCTGAAAACTGCTCTTACTCGCCAAAATCTCGGACTACAGACACACTAGTTACTTAATTACGTAAAACGTGACAAATTCAGCTACCCTTTAATATAGAAGCTTCGCTCTTTATCAACATTCCACGAGCAAAGTCACAGGTAAAACCGAGTCATCCGCCTAACTTTTAATTTTCCGCCAAATTACGTCATTCATAATCACTTCAAGTTCCGTCCCGTCACAGTAAAGATAGTTTAATAACGTGATTTCCAGTTCCCGTTGTCAATGGTTACCGATTCCGCCATGTTGAAATAGCTGTCAGTTGCTTTGATGTCATCAGAATTATAGCGGCGAAATAACTTTATTATCGCTGGTCGGTTTGTTATGTTGATTAAATAATATCCGGGAATTTGATTGTTATTTATTGTAAAGATTTCGTAGTGATTTTCTTTGAATGAAGTTGTCATTCCTGTTATTTTGTAAGTGGATGAAACACTCTCGCTGTGTGAAATAAAGGCAAGCGCACATCGGGCCGTAGCACATCTCAGTTCAAAACAAAAAAGCGGCGCAGCCCGTCTAAATGCGCAGCCTTAAAACTACCTATGCTATGTCATGAATAACATCACGTTTTACATAAGTAGTTACTTACTTTATAAATATCGAAATTATTATCATTCTGTAGTCGGTTCAATTTTGTGTTACATGAGGTTGACTTTACCGACCTTTTTTTATTATAAGTACTTACATATTATCTAGATTTTCTTTTTCAATAGATATTCAGTAGCTGCGTAAGACTGTTAATTCGTCCGATAAATGGTTATAGGTCGTTAGGCACTCTCTTTTGAGCCTTTAATAACCCTAAAAGGTTAGGATACTTGCTGGTGAGCTACAACTGTATTGTTAAGATTTTTATTTTTTGTTGAGTTAACAGGCAATACGTTAACATACTTTGCTGCAGCAATATCAGTAGATGATGTAGGGAGACTAGTTAGATCTATATTCAGCCGAAAGGAGCTTTGGTTTAGTTAAACGTAGGTATGTCATGAAACCTGTTATAATATTTCATCCTGATTTACTCTAACTAGCGCTGCCAATACTGGCAGTGACCACTGTGACTAAACGCTTAATTTAATCTGCTCAATTTATCCCTTGCGAAGTAAACAGAGATAACAACACAATAACTCACTTTTACTTCACAAGGTAATACGTTGTTGACATTTTTATTTTGTGCAAATTCTCTTAGACGCTGATAAATCTTAAAATAACGTACGATCAACGCGACAAGACAATGACTAATATATTGTGTCGACAGACGACGCACGGACAGCCATTCTGCCGTCTACGAGCTGCAAATCAAATGATACCGATGCTAACAGTTGAAGGCGCGCTAAACGCTGCCAACAAAAACAAGTAACTCGAAACCGATATAATCCGACCGCACGGACCATCTCTCATTCGACACAAAACATCTTGCTCTAGAAATATTGTGAAAACCGCCAACCCCAAATAAATCACGGTCGCCATTTTGTCCCATCGTTCCCGCGCTTTTTCCCGACCACAGACAATTAGGCCGGTGACAGCGCACCATAAACAAGACGCGAGTTAATCCGCGGATTATCGTGAGCGCACACAACCGGCGTGCAGCGAGTATTTCTTGTAAATAATTGTAAATCTACGTCAAAACGCAACGACAGATACATATGTTAGAGGATTACTGGGCGGAGATTAACCCGTTTTATGCTGTTTTATGCGTCGCGTTCGGTTCGACTGTGTTCGGTAACTGACGACTTCCCGCCAAAATGGTAGTGTTAATCTCTAGTTAAATATGGTAACGTCTTCTTGTGGTATGCTTTCGGGAAATGAGCTCTAAATACGGATTGTTTTTGTAAACTCCAAAAAAGGTGACTGTTTCAGTATGAAAAAGTGACTATTTCCATATTGACGAGCCGAATTCAGAGGTTTTTAATAAGCCTGTCATAATTAAGACGTAAAATTGTGTTGTTATGAACCTTAATTATTGATACAAGAATGTTTAACATCGAAGAACACATTCGGTTAATAAAGTTATAACCCGAATCGAAATGATAATAATAATCATGTTGAAGAGAAGACAGGCCATTTCTTCGACATTATTGTGATAATTCCTTTAATATTTCCACCTACATTAAATCCATAATGGACCTTCTTCTGAATCTTAACTATAGCACGTCACACGGTGTTTAAACTCGAGACGACAGCGTATGACAAAAATTGTCATGACAGAACATTCATGATTTCGAAAATTGTATCGTGGAATCCTTTCACCACATTGTCATCGGCTAATCTTGTAAAAAGGGTTTATTCGGACAATCGGCACTATCCGGATATTTTCATATTTGCGATTCCTTTGTAGAAATTGTTTATACACATTATATTTATTCAAACTACGTGTTTTGCACACATTGCTATACTTATTTAAAATCCTCTGTACCCTTTCAAACGGATGTTATTCTTGCCAAATTGTGTCCCCGAAATAGGATTTGTGTATGATTTTATGAAATTTTTCGACAAAAACTTATAATTATTGTGATTGTTGCGGTTCTCAATTGATGATATGTCCGAATATTTTGGGGTATATGAATCGAATCTTGGATAATCGCTTTGCTCTTTTGAAATGGTCGTAATAATCTCTTTTCTATGGTCAGGGTTTGTGAATAGGTGAATGTATTATGCTGCTCTAATATTTATTCAGTCTATTTTATATCGTCTCAATTTTGAAGATTGAGATGGGCAATTTATTTCTGTGATGTTCCACACTGGTGAGTTTATATTGTGAAATATACAATGCATAAATATATTTCAATAATATACTGGTGTCAAATTATCGGTAGGTAATGCAGCAATTTGAAACCTTTGCCCAGCAGTGGGACAGTATAGGCTAAAAAAATAGAGCTATTTATAAACAAATACTGAATCTATATTGAGCTGTTTATGAATAAAGGTCCCACTGCAGGGCAAAGGCAGAAGGGTCTTCTCATACAGAGAAGACAAGCATTGGTCACCACGCTTGCTCAAGAGGGGTTGGCGAATTCAAACTTATCCAGGATGTCGGTGATGTCCAAAATAAACTCAGAAAGTACATATATGAATCGAAAAAATCACATTGGTTCTTGCCTGGATTTAACCAGTGGGCCACCACGACCAAGGATATATTGAAGCAACAGTTGTAGGTTCATAGTACCTATAGCTTCGATCTTACTTAAGTTAAATAAATTAAGTAGTATCTAAGTTATTATTAAATGTATTAAACTATGGTCTAACACAAACAGAACACAATAGCCACAGAAACTCGTCAAGTTCCTTAAAAATAAGTAGGTGGGGAGGTATTGCTCAAGCTCTCGCGCAGTTTTAACAACTACTTTGACATTAATCGTAAGTAATCGTAACTACTAAAGCAATTACCGATCATAGTACTACTAAGCTCAAAGCTAGCGATAATTGTTTATCATTTCATCTCAGAGTTAGACTACACAAGTTTTTGAAGTCGTTTGGCTTTCATTTGAGATCAAGCGATCCACCTCTAATGTGATCGTACACAATCGCTGGCTGTTTATCAAACAAACCAGTTATGAACTCTTCCCAGTGTTTCATAACAAATTAGTTTTTTGAATGTTCGTAGAACTTCTTGGTTTAGAGTATTTGTTTGTAGATTTTCTAGACTGTTTGAGCGAAAGTTTCTCAAGTTAGATCACTTAATTGTTGGCATTTTCATGTCAAATAGGCTCAAGCCCAATAACACTTTCTAAACGTAGACAATACTTCCATGTGAAAGCACTCAGAATCATGTGATAGGTAATTGTCACCTTACGTATCGTGGACATTTTTCAATCTTTTATTGATAAATAAGATTAGGTACCTACCTACTTTATTTTCGCAGTTTAAATTCTACATTTTTGGTAGGCGGTTGATTGTGGAAAATGAGTTTTATGCTTTTAGATGGAGTTAGTCTCCATCTAAAAGCGTAAATAGCGATAAGTAACTAAATTTTTTGTTACTGTTCTTTGAATATGATTTTTCTCAGAATGAGGAGCGCTTTCTACATAATTATGATGTTTACACTCTCATGCGAATGCAAGGTCCACGCGTACTGTCCTTCAAAGAATACAGTTGGGACGGAATATAGGAGTGAGTCACATTTCCGAAAGTCTCGCCACAGAGACAGACCGGAGATGCGGATCTTAAGATCAACCCATTCATTTAACGAAAACAGTTTTAACGACCAATTTTTTTTTTTTTTGTTTTTCCCAAGATTGTATTTCCAGAATTTTCCAACAAGTTTCCGACTAATGTACCAACATCGGACGTGTACAGTAATATTTGTAACAGTTAACACGAACCAGTAACTGCGGCTACATCAAAGGCAACAATTGCCGAGATCAAAGGCATCGCCGCGTAAAGGTGGGTAGCGAAAGAAGATCGCTAGTTGTGTGCTCATAGATTAGCTGATCAATTTGTAGATATGACAACTCTTTGGTTGAATTGAGGCGATTAGTTTTATATTATTGGAAGTTAATAAAAAGAAGTGTCTTCGCTTTTATTTGAGTAAGTTCGACATTAGTAGAGTGAGTCATCCGTGTTGTAGAGACAATTTTTTCTGTAGGGTCTTTGGGATGACCATGATGTAGCGATTCATATTTAATGGCAATTTATATTTTATGATTCTCGAGGTCTTCTACTATAAATTTTCTGCAGAAATTGTCACCCCTTTTTCATTAGATTGGGTACTGAAATTCAAAATTTAATTGGACAATTGCGAAAAATAGGACGTTGATTTAACTATTGAACATTAGCTAGTATTTAATAAGATTTTTGTAGGTTTAGCTGTATTACAATTTGCGCTATAAGTTACAGCGTTCGTTCATATACACCTAGCCTAAGGTGAGCGAGGCACCTGCGCGCGCGTATGAAATTAAGACGTCATTCAAACAACGCGGGGTTTTAATAGTTAATTCTTAGAAGTGTTGTAGACTGGCCATACTGAAAATAAACTGAATAGTTTGCTAACAAGGGGCCAGGTGGGAAGATGATGCCATGACTCTCAAAAAAAGATACAGGCAGACATTCAGGCATTCAATGTGTTGTGAAGTCAGCACTTCAGTAGATATTATAATAAGTGGTAGGAATATGCTCAGGTTATTATTTAGGTGATCTTTAGTTGTAATCGGTAAAATAAAATACGGTACATTTTTCTTAGCTTATGTTGTGTCCCACTGCTGGGTCTCTAATTTTTCCTTCCATTCATCTCTTTGAAGAGGAGGACATCGCCGTCGACGAAGACGTGACGATCGAATCATGTTTGCGGGACCAACATTGCCAGAGATTGCACAAAATGGACATAAAGTTACCGTGACCTACTTGGAAAACCTTACATAGACTTCGTACTCAAGTAGGCCGCAGCAAGGATAACCTCCACAAGTGGGGGTTCATGGAAGGCTCAGACCTCTGCTGTGTATGCGGAGTCTCTCCACAGACAATGGCTCACCTCCCATCTTACACCGCATGCCCTGTCACCTGCACACGTGAGGACCTAATGGCTGCGTCAGCGAACGCTGTCCGAGTTGCTGAATTTTGGGCCAAACAAATAAAAAAAAACGATATTTTTTCCATCGACACGCTAAGAAGGTCGCACAAAAGAGGTCCTCTCTTTTGTGCGATCTCTGGCCATGTTGGCCGAGGAGAGAGGACGGTACTTACTTGAAAACTATTTACGTACTTACATCAAGACTTGAGGTACCTACATGTAGGTAAGAACATAATATAATTTACCTCATTTTAACAGACTTTTGGAATTGCGACACGTAAAACACTCGTTTATAGGTACTTGTTTATTTTGGTTCTTTACAACGAAATTAATCAGAAATGGGTAATCTAAATGAAAATCAGTTTTCCTTCGTGAAATTATTTTTACATTATCCCTATGCTTAAAACTTTATTCGAAGTAGTGATTGTTAGAAGTAGTAGGTGAAGTTTCAAGATTACGATGCATCCTATCAAAGATCTAATGATAAATAATTAACACTCTTATCCATCACAAAAATAAGTAGTTAAATTAATTGAATCAATACAGTAGTGACTTAAGTGTTAATTGATTTCACTTCTAAATCGATAGAACAATAGATTTCGTAACTAAGTTCCGACTACCATTAGTTGATTACTGTTTCAAAGACTGGTCTTACCTACATAGTTTCTTCATGATTGGTTTAGGTACTTAGTAGTTATAGGTAGGCCTCAAAGGCATTGAAAAACTACACGCTAGGAGAATAATATGAATATTATTCTGTGTGTGCACATCCTATAAAAGACCTAGGTACATAATGTCTCTTGGGATAAACTGGAGGAAGACGAATTATCGAAATTCTATTTTTAAAAATAGTTTCATCACACGACTATACATGGCATTTAATAACCGCCCTCAAATCACTTTATTTCTTCTGTTTACGACAAAACCCAAACAAACTAGTAAATACAACATATTTTTTTACGCAATCCGGATTCGTACCCAGCGCCCGCCATTTGCTCTTACCTCCAAAACTGCTAGACCGTTAACGCTGGAACTCTGCGCCTGAGCAGACCATCTGATAGTGACATTGTTTGCAGTAATTATCGTATCGTATCGATATCGTATTACTGGCATTACTCAAATATTTGTACACAGTACAAAGGAGGGTAATCGGATATTTTGTGCATCTATTTTGTGTAATTACTGGAGGGCGGGTAACTACAGGTTATTTGGTTTTGGTTTACGAACCTTGTTCAAAATATGTTTGTGTACGAAAAAGTGGACAAAAAAAAACTGATTTCTATTTCACTGAGGGTGAAAGTAAGGCTTTCGTTTCGTTATTATTACCCTGGTACCATTGATCTTTAGTTGTCTTCATAAAAGCTCAACTAATAGGCATTTAGGTACTTTTTATTCGCTTCTGCTAGCTTTTTCGCCACCAATATGGTGAGCCCTTTACTTTTTCGCCACCAATATGGTGAGCCCTTTACTTGGTACTGCCACCAAGCCCCTGAAACCTGAAAATTTGAGGTAACTTGATAACCAAACTGTCTCTATTTAGTTACCTATGGTTTTCGGTAATCAGTGATTAGGTATCTTTCCTTTAATAAGAGATGGAAACGCATATTATCAAAGTGTGTATTCAGCTTACTTTACTAACACTATATTTACGACGAGCATATCATATCTCTCGTTTCTCTACAATTGCTCGGTATTCTGCCCACACAAGACACACACACACATCGTATATCCTTCTTTACAAACACTCGTAGCAATCGGAGACTATTAAATTATATTGTGACCCCTGCACCGGGGTTAACTCTGTCATTTGTTGTGCACCAAGATCTTCTGTGTGTAGGTGTCTATGAACTTGTGACGAAAACTGTGAGGATGTGGGTGTGATGATTGAACGTTTTTTCAAGAAGTAAAGACAAGGCTAAGGTTACTTATTGTTGGTAGCGTGCCTTATTACGTAAACACATTTAAAAATTACCTACTTTGACCGCGATTTCTTCATTACATGTAAGTTTAATTTTAATGTTTAATGCATATAAACTTTTCTGATAAATTCTCTAAATAATGGTTAAACTGCATCAAACTCCGTTGCGAAGGTGTTTACACAGACAGATACATAAAGCTACTTCAACTTATAATATGTATGTAATAATGTCTAATATAGATAGGTCACCTTATTCAGGCTACCACCAGCTAGAATAAGGTGACACCCTCCCCTCTTCACTTTTATCAAGTGGGTGACAAAAGTGAAGCGGGGAGTGTCTCGTCTATTGTGAGGGTTTAGATTCACATAAAGTACAAAATATTTGTTTTCACAGATAGTTTTTACGCAGGTTTCATTCACAATCTGAATAATTTTGAAGGATATTGCTAATCCATAGCGTTACATGTTTTCGATTTTGTCTGCTCAGTAATGTAGGTAAATAACGCAATGAATGTTGTTGAACTGTCAAAATGAAAGCCGTTGCTACTGAAGGCCAATTCCCGTAGTCAGAAACGTTCAAAATCTAGTCGCAATCTCATCTCAGCGACAATCATTGCCAAAAACTTATAAAAAATGTAGAAATATTAGAGGTATTTTTGACAGATTTAGACTGAGATCAAACTGTGAACGTTCTTAAAATTACGAGAATTGCCCTCTGATAGTGTGTTACGCTGTTAACGCGCGGGTTGGGGTGTTTGCCTGTGGGAATTCTGTCCATATCGCTATAATTTTCCACATACAAAAAATTGCTTGATTGATATGAAGGTAGGTATTATTGAAAGTGACGTTATTACTTTGCGTGTAGTTAGAGCAGGCACTGAGTTTGCATCGGGACCTGGGTAAAAAATATATATTATCTTTATTTCTTCGTTTTCGCCTTTTTGGACCTAACTGCATATTAGTCAAGGTCCTTGCCGAAAATAACGAGGCATAATGCTGAAAATAATTTCTCGCTGCTCACCTCCATTAAAATCCTAATCACACTAAATATTAGTATATATAAATAAAAATAAATAATATAGTCTAGACTCGGTAACATCTCGTCCTCCCACAGACACCACAACAATGCAACAACACGAGGTTATTAAATTATATTGTGACCCCTGCGCCGAGGTTAACTCCTGTAATTGGACCTCTAGCCGGCCTGATTGTTATTGCTCGCGATGGCCCGGGCGCGGCGGCCGGCCAATTTACTATCACACTGTCTGACTATCTAGTCAGTCGTCAGATTCATTGAGCATGAATTATGAGCCATTTTCAGTTTGAAACACATGTTTTTAGGGTGTCGGAAAAGTCTGAGATTTTCTAAGACGAAAACAAACCAGAAAATCTTGGAAAAATAAGACATTTTCTGTGAGTTTCTAAGACATATTTTTTGATGTGAATGTTTGATTCTATCTCCGGCAAATAGGATTAAAATAGCTTTTCCTTTAAACAAAATGTTCAGTAGTACCTAAAGGGTCGAGAAACTGATAAGTATACAATTTAGATTATTGTTGAAAGGCTGCGTCCATGACATTTACACCACGAGTTCACTCTTCTGAAAAAGCCGGAGTACTTCGAATTTTTAAACTCATACAACTTGATGATAAGTTAAAACTTAATACGAACTTTGATCTCTTCTACCGTTAATTTCTGGTTCGTTTGATTAAGAAACAATATTATGTGAATAAAATATAACAAGTTGTGTCACTCTTAATTTTTCCACAAAAGTTATGCAACGTTCAACTCGCAAGCTTGCATCTCCCCACGACGTAAACGAGTGTAAACGAGAATTTCTTTGTTGGTCAATATTCATAATTGAATGATTTCAAAAAGCACTCATAGCGATTAGTTCTGTCGCCCTCCGAGGAAAGTTGGCGACAGCAGGGATGGACAACCATGGGGACGATTGAAGTAGTGGAGTAGAAGGTTTTTATTTCTTAAACTATATTTTACAATCTTTTTGCTCTATGGACTATTAAATACGAAAGGTTTTAAACAGATTTAGCCGTCAAATTGTTTAGTGAAGACTTTTAAAAGATAACCACCAGCTTTCTCAAATTCTACTAATTTGATGAAACTGCTGGTGGTACCTGCCTCGTTGATCTAGTGATCGCAAACGCGAGAGCATGAGGTCCTGGATTTGATTCCCAGGTCGGGCTAAGTGTTATGGAAAAACCCATTTTTCATTACGAATTTCTCAGTAACAGCCCGGAGTCTAGATTTGTGCCCAGTTGATGGCAATAGGTTCGCCCCCAATTTCTCCTAAGGCGTCCTAAGTTTCATTGGAGAAATGTGGGTGTTATTATAGGTACAGTTCTGCCTTACCCTTTAGGGATTATAGTTAGGCGTGATGTTGTGTAATGTTACGTGTGGTGGTGGTGCGGCGCTCAGTGTCATTGGAAGCGGAGGAAAATACGAAACCAAGATGAGCCAAGATAAGACTTTCTAAAAGTTTTCAGAACAGTAAGAACCATTAAATTGCGATTCAAACATTTTCGTGCGTATGCAAACTATGCTATCTTGTCTAAAATGTTATCCACCCCTCCGCTGACCGACAGTCGCCCGCATGATGTTGCTCAGTCACTCGGCAATTATAATAACTCGCCACGCCATCCGTTTGGCGGCCATTACCACCATCACTGTCCACACCGCGCACTGTCATCGCCGACACCCCTCGCAATGGTTGGGATAAACAGTGGTCAGTTAGGATGTTTTACTGACTTGACGCTTCTCTGGGTGTTGTTTCTCTTATATGCTAATATTTCACGACATTAAGGGGATGCGCTAGGTAGCTAGCGAAATTCATATTTATACGGTCGCGAATCATATTTTGTTCAACATGCAACCTGACACTGACCTACTCGTACAAATTGCAAAAAACGAAAGAAAATTTGAATTTCGCGGGCTGCGCTGGCGCTTCCCCTTAACCACTAGCTTCTTCTGCCACCCGCGACTGCTTAATCTGTAGGTTTCTACAGTTAGCGCCATCCACGAAGACGCGCCCCACTCTTCTTCCTAATCGCTTACAAGTACAAGTGTGCAACATTCCGCTAGTGTTTTAGTTTTGTCGATATACCAGTAATTACTTATTAGTGGGTAATTAGTGTGTATCAAAAAACTAAAACACTAGCGGAATTAACTAGGATTAACCACTAGCGAGTAGTAAGAAGAGTGGGGCGCGTTTTCGTGGTTGGCACTATCTATATCAGTGAAATAATTTTTGAAATCGGATGAGTCAAACTACCATCAAACCACATAAAATAAAAAGTTACACCAAATGAAGCTTTAAAATTAAATTAGCGCCATTATCACGTACTTTATGTTATTTACGACTATCTAACCCTACATCGCTCGTCAGAGCGGTCATCAGCGGAACGAATCGCTTTAAAGCGCGGGTTACTAACAAACCATCACACCACTAAGTTTGGATGTGGTACAAGTAAGCAAGTATAAGCGGGTTAAGCCACGAGGATCGAACTAGTAGCATATGATAAGTATTGTTAAGCCACGAGGATCGAACTAGTAGCATATGATAAGTATTGTTATCCCACTTTTGCTGTTTACACTAGGCTTAAATTGTATCCCCCTTACTAATAAACGTTATATAGTGTCTGTACAGTTATACAACGCTTTGTCTTCTTCGTTCGAAAATCAAATTACTGACGACTGAAGGAGAGAAATCGGTGTGTCATTTGATATAATACGTTTATTAGTAAGGGGGTTAATGTATACGTAGGTATCTAGACTTAGCTGAAAGCCTTTTCTAAGGCGGCATTATGCTTGTCAGTCCTCTCTGACCTCTCTCAGTTTGAATGGTTGTTCCGTCTATCATCGGCAATTCGCCAGGATCCTAGCTAAGTACACATTCTGAAACCATGTTTCACATAAATAAAGTTAGTCCTTCCGGAATTCGTGCAGTGAAAATACTTTTATAAGGACTTATTTCGCCGTTAGCGTGGAGTTTGTGACTGGTACCACACTACAATGTTACCCCTTTAGTCCTGCAGGGTCAACCGTCACGGTGTTTCAGCTAAATGGTTTATATCTCGCGGGTCACGGAGCGCCGTGTGTCTGTGCTTCAATTAATAACAATCAAAGTAATGTTTATCACATAAATCAACATTAAATGATTAATTTTAAAGTTTTTTTGGTGATATACTGCTTTTGGTCTAGTTATTGGTTTAAAGAAGGTTATGGACCTGCTTCAGTGGTGTTTGAAAGAAGATTATACACTTCTGTTCATCTTGGACAAGGTGAAGTAAGGGCTAGCAAAGGATACAATGCTACTGACTAAGACAATGCCACTGTACATTATTTTTCTCTAATACAGACCTTCTTCATTTATAATAGTCTTCCAGACCGAATTTCAAATCTAGCCATCTACGTGGGAGATATTATAGTGCACAAGTGTGTGCACAGACACCAGGTGCACTAACTCTTCCCTCACTCTCATAGTCCGATGGGACGGCAATCCGACACGACCGGGGAGAGATCAGGCGCAGGACCAATGGCTTAAGCGTGTTTTTTAAACTCCGGGCTTTACTGAGAAATTCCTAATGGAAAAACCCAATAACACTTTGCCCGACCTTGGAATCGAACCTAGGAACCCACGCTCAGCAGTCAATCTTGCGGCCACGAGACCAACGGGGGCAGTTCTTCACTTCTATAGGTACTTATGGTGCGCGAAAGCGATAGAATGGAAAAACATTCTTACCAGACCTTTTTGATTTCAAGGAAGCATTTGCGTTCATCGCTACATCGGTGCAGTTCATAGATATATGAAACAGTCTAAATAACGGTTTCGTACCGTAGGAATATTCCTGCGCCCGCGTCACCATTAGCATCACAACAATATTAAACGGGATGTTACAACGAATCCACAACAAATATATACCAACTTGATCCAGCACAGTGGTCATACAATAGCTTAATCGTCTTATTACAATTACTCCACAAAGGCCGGTATTGTGCACGAATGATGGGAATGGCCGCTCGGTCGGCCGGCCGGCAATTGGACCGCAATGCGCCCGTATGAGACATCTTGTTGTTTGTTGAGTGTCTTGGATATGTTTGTAGAGAAATGGTTTGATGAATATGATGGATAGATTTGTGAACTGAACGTCCTTGCGTTGATTGTGATGTAAGCTAGTTTTTGTAACTGAACAGACAGCTGTGCAGCTGGGGAGTTTGTTGCGCCACTTCTTCCCTCTTAGGAAGTGTCGAAAGACGGGCGCTTTGGGGGACTGTCTTATGTAATTTTGACGTTCGAAAAGTGCTGATTCTCAGTCTAATTTCAATAAATCATTTTTGATTTTGATATTGGAACGGCCAAGTATTGATGTGGCAACCGTGAAGATGTCGAAGGAAGTTAGTCCTTGAGACCGGTGTTTCCTTTGATCCCGACAAAAGGCCCTCTGTGACCACCTTCAGCACAAAAGAAGCGGCCCTTATGTGTCGAAGACGGTCAATAGGGGTTTTTCGTGGAAAGGAAAAATCACATAAGTATATTCTTATGTGATTTTTACCTCGCAGAAATATACCTAAGGTGTCTCGCTCGCTACAACATTCTTGTTGAACAAGCTGAATGTTAAGACCTACAGCCAAACCATCTGCAGTAGCTGATCATCAGATCTAAGCAATGCTAAGGAATCTTAATTTATCCTCATCACGATTAGACGACGATTCTTCAAAAATACCCCAAAATTATAACAAGAATGTACCAATATTGTATCTATTAGATGGACGTTGATTCATACAATAAAATAATTAGTATTTATGTCCCTCCGACCTCTGCCCTCCCGCATGGAGGACTTTACAAGAATGTGGAAGAACAGATGATTGTTACTTTTGTTACTCTAGGGTTATTGTTAAGGGATGCACACATGATGAGATTGGTTTTAGGAGTAGTTTGGGATAAGAAATGAGTGGTTTGTAGTACAGCATGCCCAAAAATTCCGACCAGGTAAATAATCTGCAGGGGCCATTTTGGATTGGTAGGTAACTATTAGAAAAATATGCACTTTACTCACATACCGATTTGAAAATGTTGTTACATTATTCTTTTTAAGGATTTCCGAGTTCATTAAGTATTTAATCGTGTCTTCAACGATTTTATGTGTATGTAGTGTTTTAAATTCAATATCAAATCCATTGTAAGCGGAATACTTACTTGACAAAATTAAAAATCAAAAATCTGTGTGCACCATCCCTATCACAATAAAACCTATTGACACAAAATTGTATTCAGTGAAATCATCAGAATAGCTACAAATGGTGGCGGGTCGATTCCCGATTTAGTAACATTTCCAAACAATTATAACTGTGGGCCATTTGATGTTATTATGCGGGGTGTTTGTGTACAATTTACTTGATTTGGACGTATTTTGTAAGTGGTTATGATTTTGTGTTCATGTTGGTCTATTCATACGCGTTTTTCTTTTTCCCAGGCTCGTTAGATATCAGCTGATGCGGTTTGTATTCTTTATGTATGAGCTCTCTCTTAGCGCATCGTATAGTGGTATGTTTTGTTGTGGCAAAGTTACATTGTTACTGTTAAATTTGCAGTTGTAGAGTAGTGGTGATAATTTAATTCGGTCAGCTCACGAAATAATCAAAAATTCTCCTGCACTCCATCGACAAAGCAGCACTGATAGGTAACTCAGTACCTATCAGTGATGCTTTTGTTAGGATCGGCTGTCATGTAGATGACATCGTAGAGAATCATATTATCCAATTAATGTCTCAATATCGCTCCCTCTCTCAGCGAGGAGGCCTGTGTTTCAGCAGTGGGAACATTATAGGCTGATTATGTTGTTGTTGTCTCGATATCCATCATCCCATCGTCCAATGTACTGAGAGATTCAGCCTACGTTTTGGCCTTAGAAAAAATCTTGAAGCCTCGAATAAGCATTGACTATCACTAAGGTATTGAGGCCGGTGCCTCATTGCCTTAGTGGTAATGTGGTATTTTTGCACTTATGGTAGGTATGGTCCTAAACATGATATTAAAGTCAACATTAACCTATTAGACCTTGCAGCAACGAGTCCTTTCTCCCAATCTAATCTCACCTCCATAGTTTATAAACATTTCCTCTAAGACTTAACAAGGAAATTAGTGTAATTGCCGTAATTACGCCAAGTGGGTCGCTGGTAACAAGTAAGCCTACACCGGACCGCACGCGCGGTGGTTCGGTTCCCGGGTACGACATCGTTAATTATGGGTAGTTGGGGTTCTTGAACTTTGTGGGTGGTGGAAGTACCAGTTATTGTTTACATCCAGTGATCCGGGAGAAATCTGCTAGTTCCCTTTATTAATTTTCTCGACTCTTGTTCACCGATTTCACTAAGTTTAGGCCTCCTCCATAACTTATCGCTCTTGACTCATCATATTTTTTTGAACTTCGTCATTGATCAATCGGCACCACCGCCATTTACCCACAGACTGCTGTAATCTTGATCCATGTCAAATAATGAGTTTCCAGGTCAATCCGAGTGGTTCTAGGTAATCGAGAGGAGACCACCACGTGCACGTGTTTACACCGCGCGCCTGCTACTCATCACGGTTTTGACACATCACACGGACTATCTGCATCCACCAGATGGTGTAAGAGATGAGAGCATGCTAGTCGAAATTGGGCTTGAAGTTGTTGAGGTTATAGTTGAGAATTGAATGGGTAGTAATTGGGAGTTGGACTGTTTTGGAAATAGCTTCACTGTAAATTAGTTTATTCTAAACAGTATTAGGTTTTATGTAGTCAAGGTTGATTTTGAATCTTGTGAAGACGCTGCTAAGGTTGATGATAGAATAGATGGAGATGTTATCATACGATTAGATGTTAGTAAAAATGTAAGTAATATAAGTAAAGGGCGCGTGATCTGTGAGATCAAAGCGGTTGTGATCAATCCGCCGATGTGCGCGGGAGTGCGCGTGGATGGTCTTGATCGTTTCGCTTTTGATCCTGCTGATTACGTCATATCGCATTATAATTATGATTCAACGGATATTAAAGATGTCGTGTTGCTGATAACCTTAGTGGTTAATAGACTCATTTAGTTTTGGGATAATGTCAAATAACATTAGTTTCATTTTTATTTTTCGCTTGCCGTTGGAACCGACTATTCCTTAAGTGCAGACCGCGACACGTGATACGGAACACGGAGGAGGATCGGCAATAACGTGGCGCAACTAGGAAGGATGTTATGAAACAATATTTTGAAACGAATCAGCTCTCAGTAAGAAACAATGTTAGAATGTTACTACTTAAATGTTTAAATAAATTCTACATAAAAATAATCTACAACGGTTTTCCCGCTCCTGAAACATGTGTAAAACGATCAAGTAGTTGCGCGCGCGTATGCCCCCGATCGCTTTGATGTGGCCGATGTTTACGCGGGCGGCGGGCCTGTGTTTGCTATTAAACAAACCCACTCGTGTCGACCAACACCCAACACTGGCCGACACGTTGGCCCAATGATCTCCTGGGGAGAAATGGTGAGATTGAACTTGGGTTTCGGAAGTACGTTTGATCAGTCAATGAGAAAACGCTTTACAACGTAACATCCTTCAAATTTTCCAGTAAGTAGAATGAGATTTCTCATCCTTTAGATTTATCATCTCAAACTTAAGTAAGCACAAGTTCTAGGTGACTGAAAATTAACACGTAGGACATGTAGGTACTCAAATATATCGCAGTTTGTTGATAACAAAGGCAATTTCCCATAAAACGTCACTGCAGTTACCGTAAAAACAGTAGCTTATCACAAAAATTAAAAGCATACAAATCTTATGCGCTAAAGAATTTATGAGGGACCCTGGTATCTGTGTGGAATATCAGTAAATCCGGGTTCTGCTTCTGGCGCCAAACACATAGCCGAATTCTGGGCCGGGTCTATTTAGATTGCCATCGACATACTAAGAAGAAGATGGTTGTGAAAATAATAGCTGACAGAGTGGACTATCCATATTATATTTCACTGCTGTCAGTGCATATCTCGTGTTGTTTACGTTATATGAGTCTTCGCTCGAAATAGAGATTTTGATTTAACTTGATTTGAAGTCTCTTGATATAAGCCGCCCCCAAGTTCTTCAACACAGCTTTTCGACTGTCCTATTAACCTGGTCTACCCTTCAATTATATGAATGGGTAAAAATTAAGACCAAATCAAGGCAATCTTATCGAATCATTTCACCATATTAATCCAAAATAGTCTGGGTGAGTACACACCGACATTAGAAAAGCGGTCAGCTCTGTCAGCAAACTGTTGGCATCCAACATTGGCGTTGGTGATGCGAGCATGGTGTTTATTACAGCATTCGTTCGGTTTGGCCCAATGAGCGATATTGTGTGTAAACAACACCGTTCTGCTTCCATGTTGGGGGTGCCACAAGGTAGAGGATATAGCAAGAACTATGTTGCAGTACCTACCTATACTATATCATGTTAAGTTACATTCAATGTGATTTGTCCCCCATACAATGATATAATGAATTAATGATGCATGGATTATTTCACCCCATTGAGTATGTACTAAATATTACGCTGTTAAAAATAATAAGGCCGTATACATAAGTTAGACGACATCAAATACCGCAGTAAATTGACTGACATACACACATTACTAAATTAAGAAACCTTTCTGACCACCCAACATATACTGGTTAGGGTAATTAAATGCCGAAGATGCCTCACTGCGATACCTCGCGGTCGCGGTCTAGCTCGCTGCCTCGATGTCACCTCCATGTACAACAAATGCATGCTAATAATGCATCTTCGGCATGAGGTAAGGTACAGCTGGTATGCACAATGCATATCATGTTGCAGCCTAACAGATACTGGGAATTGCAATATTTACAAAATACTTGCTTCTGAATCTGGTTCTCATTCTATATCTATGACTACATTATCTAGAGGTGTTAAATCTACAGCACCACCTATTTCAAGCTAATCACGGACCTCTCTATCTTCCTCACTTCTGGTTACCTCGCTATCGTCTCCAACTTGAGGCACGTCGGCACCACGCACTTTACTTTGAAGTGCCCTCGCGTTATTTACGAACTGTTTGTATATTTTCATATTTGCGGCCAGCACATCACCAGCGAGCGAGCCCATCGCCACAATGAACTGTGAACTGTTGCCTCGCATTTATCATTACCTATCGACCGACTACCGACTGCAGAATACAAGCTTTTTATTTTTTGATTTAGGATTCGTTTTATGGCTGTTTGAGTTCTTAGAAGACTTGTGATGAAGATCGTGTTGTTTTTCACAGGCTTGTTGTGGACTGATTTTACTGGTATTGTTGGTTTCATCAGCGTCATAGATTGTTGTATGAATTTGCAGTCCCTCGCAGACTGCTACTAGTCTCAGTAGGAGTCAGTGGCATTAATTATCAACAGGCTTCGTGTGTATTGGTGGTCTTTTGTCAATAGATTCAGATATTGCTGCTAGACTATGTTAGATTCTCATTCTTGCTTACTTGTAAAGTACATGTGTATCTTATGGACTATGCATATGCACCTACCGCTTTTATTCAAAGCTGATGTCATTATGCGAACTTTTTTACGTGAGTGACATTGCTTTATATCTAAGCAGCTCTAAGACCTCCAAAACATATGCGATTGAATCCATACATTCGGCACTGACTCACAAGAGCGATCATAATTATAATAATGTGCGCGCTCTAATCCCGTTAGTATTCCGTTGTAAGGTTTTATGAGAATTAATTCAATATTGCTCGCACGCAGCGGTGCCGGTGGTGCGGTGCCGGAAACCTTGCAGGACTCATTATCATATGCTTGATGGTCTTACAGTGACGTTGGTGTATTGTCTTTGAATGCCGTGTGTGGTGCTTCAAGTTTCTTTACTGGCGGTCTTGAATCAATATTACGGAAATGTTTTTTTTTTGGTAAACTGTGGGCTATGGTTAAGATTTGAATTGGACTCCTTGTTCCTGGTTCTCTTAGATATATGTATACCAATATTATTGACCAACTAATCTATATCTGTATAGATGCGAGTACCAATGCGTATTATTATATCATCATTAAAAGCCACTATTTACATCAAATACGAAACAGAAACCACCAAAATCAATAGCAGACCATCAAAGAGACTTTTGATATCGCATTAATCATAAACAAAAATTGTTTATGGAAACCAAAAAATCATAATAATGTATTTGAATGAATATTTTTTCAAATGCACACGCTTTTGCGTCGTAAATCTGTCAATACAGAGGAAGATTTCAGCGTGTAATGATGAATGTTTCCAGCGATCAAAGGGACGTTTGAGGCCGGATGCGCGGGCGCAGATACCCAATCAAATGATGACCGAGAGAAGCAGAGTTAGGTTATGCTGGGTGAAAGAGGATTTGACTAAATGGACATTCATTAGACACACAAAATGTGAAAAACAAAATGAGCTGATTAAAGAAATATACTGCGATAATGATGGCTACGACAAGAATTGACTAGAGTGAGCAACTCAAACGAGAAACAACAGAATAAGCGAAATAGAAGTGGGAGAAACTTTTCAATCTTTGTGACAACACAGATGTATAAGGACTATATCCATATTAAACTCCAGCTAAATATATGTTCGTGTGACGTACCCCACTGGCAGAGCATCAGCTACAGCTGCTTCCAGCACACCATATGATTTGTGGTCTGCGGTCTATGTGCAGAACATGATGTTACATCCTATTTGACGACGTGAAGTTTCGCAATCCTCCTGGTTTTATGCGGTTTTATAATTAGACGTGTTTTGGTCATCTGTTAGCGAAATGTTGAAAGAATATATTTATTTATGTGGCATAGACACCATGAATATAATTATGTATTTTGGGGCAGCCGATCAATCAACTTAGCCTGTTGCATTCCACAGCTGGATTTGGGTCTCCTGCTTTTTGCATCCATCAGATCTATATCTTTAGGCTGCGTCAGCTAGCATAATAGTAGGTTTTTGATTGTACTTATATTCTTTTTGGTTGAATCGCAAGTGTCAATACATTTCTGATTCATATGCTGAAATTGTGAACTTACTAACTTGTTAAAGTAGAATGATTTTATGTAAAAATTTCGTATCATAAACTCTTGAGTCATCTTTTACCAAATACACCGCAGTTTCTTGCGCCACTTCTTCCCAGCAAAAGCACTAGGAGGTGGTGAAGGGCGGGCGTGCCGGGGGACTGTCTCATGTAATTTTGACGTTCAATAAGTGCTGATTAACCGCCTAATTCAAATAAATGACTTTTGTTTTTTTCACCAAATACACCGGATTTCATAACTATGTAGCCGTCGACCACACTGAAAGACTCACAAAAACAAAATCACTCTACAGTTTACAGTTTTCACGTTTTGATATAAAAATCATAAAGCTCGTAGCTCTGACCGGAAGCCGCTGTTTACATGACACAGGTGTAATTAAATCGTTACAGGAAGTACCCGCAGCCGCAGTGTTTACTCGTTTACATTACCGTCCTTTGACGGGGCCGTTTGATCATACGTATTACTTTAAGAATTTAACTATGGTTTTATGGACTAACCTACGTGGTTGGAGGACTTAAAAATAGGGCTGCAGAAGAGATACTGTGGGTTGAAGTTGAATTACAATGATAGCATCAAGATGAACGATATTGAGCTTAGTATTTTTGTAATGGCGTATTATGTAACCGAAATACTCCCACTGCTGGACATAGGCTCCTCAAAGGATCGCGAAAATGAACAAAAGTCAAAATCGCTACCTATTACGTTAAAACTATTGACCACGGGTAGTTCAATAGTTTTAACGTTCAAAACTTCAGAAAAACTTATCAAAACAGTCCAGGCAATCCCCATCGGAACTCATCACAATCAAATATTTCTGTATTTATTTATATCTACTTATCTACAAAAAAACTTTTTCAAATCAGACCGTCAGTCAGATTTCCACGTGGCTGCGTCTGCGCATGTCGCGCGTATTAAAAACCTGACGAGGGTAGGCAGGACTGATTGATCTTGAAGCAGAAGCATAAGGGAAGTATGTCTGCTGATTTCACAACTGTTGGGCCATAGCGAAAACAAAAGATTTCGAAAAAAAAAATATTAGAACCATTAATATTTTTGCGTAATCGCGGTATTGTTCTTTGAAAACTTCTATCATCACGTGATATCCTAACTTAGGAGTAGGTGATCTAGCCAAGATATGGTGTTGTTACATTTGGTATGCCAGGTACACGATGCAGTTACTTACTTGCCTCATCACCTGCCTAGCCTTTTCCCAACTATGTTGGGGTCGGTTTCCAGTCTAACCGCAGCTGAATACCAGTTTTTAATACGGAGCGACTGCCTATCTGACCTCCACAACCCGTTACTGGATAAACACGATACCGTTCGGGCTTCTGACGACTCGTAACGACTTTCAAAGATCCACGAATGACAGCCGGGACCAACGGCTTAACGTGCTTTTTGAGGTACGGAGGGGTCTCTGAATGTAAAGATGGTCACCTATCCACAGATCATCCTCGGCAAGCGTAGCTTAACCTGATTGATCGACCTGTGCGGCTGTTTTTATTTAGCCACGGGCCCCTCCAGTGCAGTGATGCGGTTACTTGCCTGTGGGCGGCATATAATGAAATTGAACTTTTAGTGTTGCTTCAACTTATGGTATACATACATACACAGCATCATCAGCCTATAATGTTCCCACTGCTTACAGGCTTCTTCTCTTCGGGAGGGAGTGGGCTGTAATCTACCACGCGGGCCCAGTGCAGGTTAGTAGATGTCACATCCACAAGTCTTCGAATTTTTGGTTCTAGGACATACCGGTTTCCGCACGATGTTTTCCTTCAAAGTTTTGTGAGCACCGGTGATGAAATTATTTACACAAAGTAAAGCGCCTGTCTGTCTTTGAACCCACGACCTACATTATCTCGTAAGTTGAGACTGCTCTGCTTAGACAAGGTGGCTTACTCTGTGCGCTTTGATTTGGTAGAGGGTTGAACTGTACGTAGAACTATTATATCAAATAACTGAAATATTTCTATCAATCTTTCGTACTTTTTAGGCTCAGCAATTTGGCCTAAATTCTTTCCTTTTTACAATGGCGTGTTATTAACAAGGTATTTAGTAGATGTGTCGTGATAAACGGACGGAAGCCGCGTCCGTTATTTCAGAATATAAATATTTTCGTGGCGGCTTGATGGATCGGTCGTCGATTCGCTTCCCGAGTCGGGCTAATCTTAGTGTTTATCAATATTATTGTGTTATTTTTCGTATTATTTTTAAACTACATATTATTATTTGGGGTGAGTAGTATAATGTTGTAATGCGTGGTGTAGGAAATATTCGTACGGTTTAAAAAAATATATAATTGTTGGCGGGACATCGACGCGCATAGTGAAACCATGAATTCAGTATGATTCTGAACCCCTGCGTTGAATTTTTTTGTCGTTTATTGAAAAAAAATTGCTCTGCCATACATTTTGACCGCGTAGGTGCACTTTTAAATGAAACAGATGATTTATTTTTGATAGGTAACTGTCGAAAAATTTCTACACTTGTCAAATTGTAACTGTATTAGGTGAACTACAAGCACGTCACCTCTTTGTTCTACTGGTCGCAAGCGCTACTGATGAGCATGGGGCCCTGGGTTCGATTCCAGGGTCAGGCAAAGTGTTATTGGGTTTTTTAATCTGGAATTTCTCGCCTGGAGTCTGGATGTGCCTGGTTGATAGCGATAGGCCCCTTACACGGGACTAAAAATATAACTGGCGAAATGTGGGTGTACTATAGCTACACCTCTGGTTAATCATTTGGGGATTCAGGCGTGATGTTATGTTGTGTAAACTACAAAAATAAAAGCTGACTATCGAACAAGCTGATATTTAATAGACCTTTTCACATTCCCTATTTATTCTTTCTAATCGTACAAGGCTTGTTAGGTACTATGTAATCGTCATAATAAATAAAGTGACATTGTATTAAAAAAAAAATTAAATTAAAAAAAAATACGCGTCGACTTGATAACCTCCTCCGTTTAAACCATTAACAACGAATCTAAAACTATGATAAAAATTTGTTTTTTTTCCCTCAAATATTAATATCGCACTGAAATTACCGTTGCAGGATATTTCCTGAAACCGTACAATCGCAAGACAACAAAATATCACCCAAAAACAATGCAAAAAAAGTAAGTTTCGACCGTGACAGGACTCGAACCTGCAGTCTTCGGATCCGAAGTCCGACGCCTTATCCATTAGGCCACACGGTCACATGAAGGAAGACTGTATATCAGGCAGTGTTTCAGGCGCGGGTGACCTACTTTATGAAAGGGGTTGTTTTCTGTCTCGCTCGCTCGGTGTGAACTTTTCGCCTTAAAGTGAAGAGCTCTTTGAGCTCTATAGCTATTACTTATTGTAGATTTGGATAGTAAGTTCCATGATATCTATGGATACAGAAGCTTTTTAAATGGACTGTGTTCAAAGCTGCTAAGTAACTTCCTAAATAACTAGACAGACATAATTCGTTAGTTCAGGTTTCGCAACAAGATTGGCGTAATGTCAGTGAATCAATTAATTATAGGACTATATCCTGCTATCTCCAGGGTCAAGTTGAATTAGCTAGCGAAACTCCACAGACGTGATGGTTTTGATTCGATTTAATGAATTATTTTTTTGGGCTTAACGACCCAATGCATTGTAGTTAGGTATTTGAATTATCAGTTCAGTAACATCAGTTGTGATTTGTTTACACAGTTGTGTGTGTGTGTTTCACGTACGTGATGGGTATCAATATCTAAACAGGATAAACAAAATTATGTTTACGAAAAACTAGGTTCCTAAACTTATACTTCAAGAACAGAGATCGTTGACCCCAATAAGAAAAAAAAACATATTTCTTTGCTTTATCATAATTAAATACCGATAGGCACCCAAAACGCCTGCAGAGTTGCGCTAGCTAATTAAATTTGACCTTGTTGAAGTACAAAAAAGTTTTCTTAACTCATAATTTCTTACTTGAAATTATGAGTAAAAAAAAAGTATTATATCCTGAGGATAGGAGTGGTGCCTATCCTCAGGATATGATTCCATCGTTACTCCAATCGTCAATTTTACTTTAATCAAAGCTTGATGGTGATTTTTGCGATTTCTCCATCGACCATTAATTCTAACGGTTCTTGGGAGGATCACGTTCAGCATTTCAGCAGTAGATTAGACGCTTACAGCCTTTTCTGCGAAGAGCGTTCCGAAACTTTAAAGCAGTGTTCCATGCAGAAGATAGAGCCACTACTTTCAAGTTGAACATCAACAAAGTTATCGACCAATCTAATTTAACAATATTAACAGAATACTATTTCGTACGCTTGTCAACTTTTCACAAGACATTTTAAATCAAAACCACATCCGTCATCAACTCACAACTTCCACCCACTAACCTAACACCATGACATAAACTTCAAATTCCAGCAACAAACATTTTAGGAACTGCAAATGATAACATGGTTCCCCAAAAACGTTATTTTATGATGAATCGACTTCTGATGGTTATCGCCATGACGGATAGATGTCGCTAGTGATGGACCATGGGTCATGGGCTCGCGGGGCTGTTCCATGGGTTATGTATTAGTGTCGATGGAGAGATATTCATGGTAGCCGCGCAGATGACGGCATAGGGCAGTTGCTTGTCATAACTTATTAAGTTCCTAAGTATTGGTTTCTTTTACCAGCTGGCCATGACAACAAGTCTAGTTCTTAGGATGTAGGTAGCGCTATTGGCCAAAATGTTACTTTCGGAGGAGAACAGGTTATTGATTTTCACGATATCTCGCCATAAGATTATTTATTTGGGTTAACTATAACATTTTAACTTCAAAGTACAATTACAAATTACGCGACAATTGTTTAAAAACAAAACAAAGGACAGACGATATCCCTCATTGTTCTCTATGACTAAAATATATTTTTCTCGTTGTGAACTTCGGAACACCTAGACTGTGAGAAAATTGTCCGAAGCGTACTCTTGGAGATAACATATTTGACATACATGTTTGTCCGACCAAGACAAGGGTTTTGTGAAAAATAATACCTAATTACAACATGTTAATGTTGATGTATTTTGTGAAATATTTCATGTTATTTGTTGCTGTGTTCGCCATTGTTTTCGTGCAGTTTCAACTTTGTCACAAGTAGGTTGATTTTCACGCTAGTCTTGTTATTAATGAAAAAATATTGTTTCTGCTCTGTTAGTGGAGCATTATGTCTCGTTATTTATAAAAGGTGAGTCAAGGAAAGATAATAACTTAAAATATGATCATAATGTTGCACTTTTATTAGTTACCTGTGTTTTACAAAAGCGACGAAATGTTATTGTTGTTCCCATTTGTTGTACACGCCATTGTATCACCTGGACCTCTATAATTAACTCATTAATATGTTTCCTAAAGGGCAAACAAGAGCCACTTTCACATGTAGGTCAACTCCTCCATATTAATTTTTGAATTGTACTTTCTTGTGTTTTGTCTCAAAACTAGAAGTTTGGAAGTCTTTTCAAATCCTCGCAATGTGTCTGCCTCTCATACGCATTATTTACTATTGCATCATACATTCATACATGGCTGGACGCTACCAGTACACGAACAAAACTTTCTCGAGAGAAAAAAAAAAGAAAAACCAATTTCTTATTCAAAGTGTCGCGACTCGCGTCACTCATTGTCTCTGCCTAATAAATATGGCGGGTAATTTTGACAGATGGCGCGCGCTTCCACGGCGGCGCCACTGTTGAGTACACTTACTGTTGCTCCAACCCATATTGTTCTACTTTTGTCTCTAACAAGTTAGGAATTCAAAATAAATGAGCTGAGCTACTGATTTGAATGTCAATACTAAGTTAATACGGTAAGGTGTTGTCTGAAACCAAATAAGTATGTGGTGGAGTGGGCCGGAGACCACGCACTCATTGTTCCTGACGCATACTTATTACAAACTTACGTGATTCATGGCGATGTTTCACTAAGTTTTTGTGTGTTTTATGACCTTTTTATTTGTGTGTTATTTGAATAATTATGTGCTTTAATTTATTTCAACTGTGACTGAACTCGGTTTTAAGCTCCCTAAGGAATTAGTTAGAAATAGATACTGTCATAATTTTTGTTTTAATTAAATATAACCACAAGTTATGTTGTCCGTAGGTGTGTAAAATATTTCCATCTCAGTATTACAGTTGATTAAACATACAGTAGCAACATTTTTACATACAGCGCATAATTTTCCAATCAAACCCGTTATTAATTGGAAACAACAAAAATATACACATCAAATGCATTTTATTAAAACATTAAACGTAATCAATTCACACCCAATAGAATATCTGAAGGCAATTATTCATTTGACAACCTCACAACACCTCTTAAGATCCATCTCTATTTCCATGGCACTAAGGTTTAAAATCGCGTAGCTTTTTCTGCTAACAGTAAAACGGAATAAAGGTAATTTCACACTCGTTCGATGTCGTGCCTGGCAGCAACAAATCGCGCGACAAAATAAGTTAGCGATCACACGCGGCGACGTTCATTACTTGCGAGATTTACGGAGCGGGCCGATTGCGAATATCTCGTCTCGAAGGCAATCGAATGTAATCGGAGCCGATGTTTTAGGTAATAACTGTTTGGGACCTTTTTTGTTTGAAGACAATGATGTAGGGTGCCTTTAATTGTGTTTGGGATAGGATTAATCATTGTGTTGTGTTCATTTGAATTGAGTTTTTGTGAATTCTTTGACGTCAGAAGTTTGTAAGGGATTTTTACAGGAAGCTGAAATCTTTAATACGTGTTGTATTGAGTTTTATACTACGTAGATATAAATGCCTCTAGACAGACACAAATATCTACCTACTGACACCAAAACGATATTTTTGCAAAATTAGGGAATATTAAGTGAAGCTCTGACTACGGCGTAGTACTATTTTGTGCTACGCCGTAGTCACGCTACGGAATTTACAAAATGATATTTCAGGCATCTCAACTAAGTGCTCATAATTATAAATAATTTACCTAGTTATGTTCCATGAAGCCAGGCAACGGTCGAGTCTAAAACCCACAACACATACGTCTGTGTAAAGTGTAGTTTCACTAACAACAGTATGTAAAGTAGCCCTCATTACATATCACCCTAAGGTTGAATTTCCCTTGCACGTGATAAGACGACGAGGTCTATTTGTCTACATAACAGTTAGATAGTTTCAACCCATAGATATCATTGTGAGGTTTTAATTGAACGGAGTTTGTTGTCAAAACTGGTATTACGAGGCCCACTATACGTACAAAGGCTAAAGAAATTTTTCATTGTTTTTCGGTTTCATTTGAATTATTGATACAGGGTCGCAGGGAAATCAACGTGCAACCTGTTACAGATTCAGTACATGATTCTGCACTCCCCCTGCGTTGAGAGTATTCATTGGTTATTAAGAAAAAAAGTTTTTCCATACATTTTGACCGCGCGAGGTAGTGCACTTTTCAATGAAACAGCCGATTATTTTTTGATGAGCGACTAAAAATTTCTACGCCAAGGGAGTCTAGAATCATGTGCTGAATTCAACAGTTTTCGCGTCAGTGTCCTTACCAGCCTGTATTATGTACCTAGATACTTTAATGAGCTTGTGTGTGATTTATGTGTATTTTATAATGTGCGCCTGTCTAATCGGTAAAACTGACGAATCAGTGAAACTGACTAATCAATGAAACTGGCGAATGAAACTGACCAGTGATACGCGGACTCCTTATTTGTGCAGAATAAGTACCTAATCAATGTTTCATTATTTTTATAAGTGTGGAGTTGATTGTATACATTTAAGCTACACATATAATAACTGCACATTAACATACATATCTCCCAGACATTGTCATCTACCTCCAACGGGACCGCCCGCGACTCCTCGCACAACGCCATCAATTCGCCATGCAGCACACTGCTCACGGGAGCGTCCGCTGCACTCAATGCTCCGCAGCAAATGCTGTTGATTTACTGCTGACGATTCTGTTGCCCAGCGAAGCTCTTTCGTAACACTGTGCCTTTGTTTAAACGAAAGATGGCGCTGATTTGCTTCAGTTGTTGTTATTTTTCTTGATGAAAATAGTTATGTAAAGATTTCAGTATGTGGGAATTTCATAGAGTCGAAACGGTGAAGGAAAACATCGTGAGGAAACCGGCATGTCCTAGACGCAAAAATTCGAAGACATGTGCCATCTACGAACTCGAACTGGGCCTGCGTGGTGGTTTACAGCCCATTCCCTCTCACAAAGAGGGGCTTGTGTCCCAGCAGTAGGAACATTATGTTGATTAGATTCATTAGGTAGATTACGAATTTGGTTGTAATCGATTCCGATTTTTGACATAAAATAGGGTTACAGAATTTAGGGATCAGTAGTAAAAGGTAGGGAACGGGGCTAGAAAGATATTGTAAGTAGCAAGACAGCCCAATAGGCGAAATACCTTCGATATGCTAAAAAAAATATTTTGATTTTCGTCAAGTCATCCCAAATGGGCCGTAGGCATGTAGGACGAGTTGATGAATTAGGTACTCATAGTAACTTATTTCGACCTGCAACATGTAAGTTAGATGTTCTTATATTCACTACAAATAAATAATTTGAATGATAAAAAAATAAACGTATTAGTATCCTGCCCGTTTTTATTAGTATCGATACTTTAAAGGTTGCTTATACTGATTAGCGCTAATCTTATAGAGCTTAGAACGTTAACAAGACAAAAACTTGTCATTTCGAACTTTTTTTCCAAAGTTTTCACTCATTTGAAAACTTAACACGATCTCCGTAAAACTTAACATAACTCACTCCAAATCAGCAAAACATTCTCAATTAGTCATGCCGCCGCTACTTGGGTGTCTAACTTAATGAATTTCATGCGACTAATCAGCATTACAGTTTTTGGAGATTTTTGTCCAGAATGCGCGCGTTCCGCCCCATTGTGCGACGTTTACGACTTTTCTTTGACACATTGCATGCATAATTGGCGTGGAGCACGTTACTGCACTGTGTGCCATCATCAGTAGCCTTTGTGAACTGTATGGTAGCTGATGGAACCGGTGGGTGGGTATTGTAATAGGAGAATCGGAGCTTTAAGTTTCTTTTGTCTAAGAAACTTTTTGTTAGAAAAAGTCGTGATTAAAAAATGTCACGCTCTTGTGTACAAAGTGTTCGGTGCATGGAATGTCAATTTAATGCATTTTCATTGTTAATTTTTATGTAGATATTAAAATTGCTTAGTGGCTTATCCCTTGAAGTTAAAGCGTGTCTGATAGGCATACGCTTACGGAATGTATTACTTAGCAGAAATTGTATTTTCAGTCATCATCATCATCTGCCTAGCCTTTTCCCGACTATGTTGAGGTCAACAGTGTTAAATTAAAACAATTATAGGTACATCGATTCTCAAACTTAATTAAGTATCTTATTACTAACTAGATTGAATAAAAACCTGTGATAGAAACGTAATAAATCGCAATAGATTTTGGTTTTCTCATGTCTTCTCGGCATCTTGCACTAACCGGAAAATCTATATCTAATAATTGTAAGTATAGTAACTCTCATCAGACAAGTTCCACGCACCTCATTAGTAATTAGCGTCGATTTGCATACAGCCTCCCATACATCAAGCACGCGAATATCCACCAGCCACTAGCCACTAGTCACTAGCCCCATAACTCAACACTTATTATACCAGTTCTAACCAGGCCTGCAGCAAACTACCGGCCTATTTATACACACATTATAATTTCCAATTTGAGTATGCAGATGCGAAAACAAAATCAGCAAAAAAAGGTCTGTCTCCGTGATTTACGCTGCCCCCTGCCTGCTCTCATAACGAGGTCCGAACATTGTGCAAGACATTGGTGCGTCGGGAGACTGTGCGGGTGCATTGCTCTGTTTCCGGGACTATGTGAGTATTGAATCGTTCGTGGAACAAGCATTGTCTGTGACAGGCTTTGAGTCCTGATTGATGGATGAAAGGTGTGAGCTTCTGACAGAAGTGGTCACTAACTGTTTGTTGTCAAAAGTTTAGCGCGCAACTGGCTGTTTGACAGTGATTGTTGTTTCGCTATTCTGAATGCTTCTTTAACTTTGCATTTTCTTTTGCCATTAGTAGATCAATCGATGTGCGGATAGAAACTTGTTCTGTGCATTTATTTGCAAGTGTATAATCAGTAGCTTCCTACGTGATCAGCCTGAAGCTATTGAGTCTAGAGCTCTACAACCACGGAAAAGAGAAAAGTTACTGTTACTGTATTACAATTATCTGTTTCTGCTAATAGTTATGATAAATCTCGTCTCATTGTCGTGCTTAAAAGCTCTGTTGTTTTAGAAGCCCTTATCTAAACGACTATTAATGCACATGGCCACTTTACTCAAATATATTGTCTACACATCCCAATGCCCGTTTTATCATTGATTAATGGGAAACCCCATGAACGGAAGCCAAAATACTCGAAAAAGTCAACATTGCAACCATTATATCATTACTTGTGACTTTGTCGGCGGTTCTAGGAAGAGATATCACATGCACCGGCCGCTGCGCTGTGCGTCTGCGACGGCCATACATCAGGCATGCGCAGACGCCGCCTTTAAGAAAAAATCCGCCGATAGTTAGCCATGGCCGCTGAACGGCATCACGGACAAAAATAATAAAAACATCACAGTCAAAATATATGTTGGCGTTATTGAAAAAAATGTAAAAGAGATGTTGACTTTGTCTACTTTGTGACGTACCGCGGACCACTGTCCACTTTCTAATGAAACTAGTTTCACGTTTAGTGTAATGGGTTAGGGTCTTTTTTACGTTGACAAAACCGGGGCGTCAAATATATTTTTTCCTGTTGGATTCGAGCAAGGGCGTGGCCCGTCCGGAATGGAAACATTTGCCAATATTATCGTGAAAGGTCTCAGATGAAATAATTTATTTCCCTATGTCGCTTTGTGTCCAAAACTTTGTGCCTTTGTGATATTTTTTTGCGTCGGCCGCTTTGCTCAGTGTGGTACCGACATCTCATTTATCCCTTTAGCAAAAAGGAGACCGACTTTTTAGAATTTTAAGATTCGAAATCGATCTTGTTAGTGTTGGACGGAGATTATTTTCGATTCTAAGTTTGTGTGGACTTGCATCGTTTGACGACTGGTGACCGTTTGACGTATTCAGTGGATGCGTGTTTACGACAAAGGCATTAAAGTGTCCGTAAGTGATCCGTCGGTTTGTGCAAGCCGACAGTCGCCTGTTGACTCTAATGATTTAACTTAAATAAATCTTCGGCCTTTGAATAGATTACCTATTATTGTTGGTGCATTCTATTAGTTTTGATGTTCGTTACGGTTCGTAAATACTAAATTCAGGATTAGTTAAGGAAGTGTAAGCTATAACCGGACTATGTACAGTGGGTTATATGAGTTATCTGACCCACCCTATAAACGAAGGAATTTGAACCCTCTGCCTGTAACATTAAGAGTTATTTCATTTGTATGAGTTTATCAGACTAGCGCTACTCGGTAATATTTTCGCCTAACTTGTAATAAGTGGGTAGTTGAAAGACAAATATGCGTATTCATTATAAAACTAGTATTCAAATGTTACTAAAAATACGGGTAGGAAAATAAAAATGAACCGTCACAATAATAAAGCTAAAAGCCAGTCTACGCACAATTGCAGTGACTACGCGTGAATATGTTTTACCTTGCCTTACTAAATTGTGAAAACAACGTCTTTTTCCAAGTTTTTAATTTATTTTTTATAGTTTTATTATCATGTCTCAATTGAGTGATTATTTAAAATACAAAATAATCTATTTGCACGAGGAGAATGTTGGCATCAGAAAGATTGCTAGAAGACATAATATTATAGCAGTAAGTGTATTTTTCTAATTTTATACTTTGTTTTTATACCTAACTATTCCTTATGCCGTGACGTAAGCAAACATATTTTTTATAACGTATAGTGACACCTGTTTCATTTCTTTGTTTCACAGAAATACAGTCAGATTGTAGTTAAAACGTAAACCCAATAGAAAACTTGTGGGGTCAAATGATTTTAAATTGGGATTCATCAGAAGTCAGGAGAATTTGGCGCAACTTGTGATTTCAACGTTCTCATGAAGAGTAAGTGATGCTTGCTGGAACATGGTGTGCGGCATGCGAAGCCGCTTGCAACAAATTGTGGAAAGACATGGTGCTCCATTTCGCTATTATGATATCACCACCGCCCGCAGTCAACAATACTTACTTACGTGTCAGTGTGTGTGTTAAATAAACTGTTGTCATCATAATTTCTATGGAAGTGTTTCATACAATGAATAAGCAGGTCCTTTTTACGATCATAACCATATTTAAAACTAAAAATACTTAAGTAGAAAAAAATTATAAAGTAGGTAAAACATCAAAGTATTTAGTGCTATTTTTTCACTTATATTTTAGTAATTACTATTTTCTAAAAAAATATTTTCACTTATAGTTTAGAAGTAGGTAAGTATGATAGTTAATGTGGTGATGTTATTGTTATAAAATAGAAATACCTATATATATTTCTAAACATATAACATGTTGATTCACTACATGTAACTGATTACTTACCTACTTAAAAATAAAAATGGGTATTTTATAGACATTGTTGAAACGAAGAAACAAAAATTCAAGCTTATCATAGAATACCTTATATTTAAAACAAGTAATTAATTTTGTAAGTGATTATTTTGTATTTATTTTGAATAAAATCGTTATCATAATCATTATTGTTTTTTATTTCTCATGTTAGGTATTTGTTTTTAAATAGTTCATTTAAATTAACTATTTTAATTTAATATAAATAATGTTTTGGATTCAAAAAACATAATTGAATATTGTAAACATAAAGCTACAAGAAGTGGAAAGTTTGTTTTGAACTCGCAACCATGTTGCTATAGGTTCACTGTTGCAACCACTAGACCAAATCGACTTAACAAGTATCGTTGAAATTAACAACTCCATCATGTGACAAAACAGTATTCAAAAGCTTACCTACCCTAAGGTTACGTGTTAAAGATCAAATTGGCATAACTGTATTCTATAATATTTACCTACCTTGAACAAGTCGTTCTATATAGTTCGTGAAGCTCGAAATCGAATAACACATTTATCTAGGTACTGCTAATTGCAGAAGGTTCAAATTCGTCTAACTTTTAGGTGGGTCAGCTAACACATATAACCCACTGTACGTATGCTTTGTGTTATTTTAATAAAATTTTACTACAGTTGGAAGTTTAAGTAATGTTTCCTGAATTATCAAAATATGAAATAGATACAACGATCATCCAAGTAGACAAATATTTTAGTTTAAAGGTTTAAACAAAGAAAAAAACTCTGGAATACATAACAAATCTTGTCAGAAATTAGTATTATTCGTAAAAAGAACAATGAAGCTTTTAGCTAAAAAATAACATTTTTTCACAAACAAACTAAGCAAAACTAAACTCCAGAAGCCATTTGTAAAATGCAAACTAATGAAGTAAACATTAGCTGTGCTCCACAGGGATTAACACAACTTGTTGAATTCTCCAGAGATGTCACCATTTGTCAACATCTTATAAGGAGCCAACATTCTGCAAATCATTTTGTTTTAAAGCAGTAGCGATGACAGTAAACAAAAAGTTTTTTGTCCACACTTTTTGGGATTCGTAGCAGTGGTCAGTTTATATGCGGGCGAACATTATTATTTAGGACACGATGTTAATACTGGAAATTATCTTATAATCAATATTAAAGAAGCTTAAATCACCAATGTGATTTAAGCTTCTTTAATGCTTTATCATTTCAAGCTTTCAGTCGTTATGTACAAAAATATTACAGAGCTCAACTCAACCGCAGGAGAAGGTGCAAGACTCATAAATCAAATAAAAGTTTGATGCATTATTATTTTTAATACGCAAGTAGGTAGTACCTATGCTAATCAACAGAGCCGTGCTTTCATATAATGTACCTAGTTAAATACATTCGCGATCTATAGGTAGAATAGAATAGACATTTATTTTGCAAATATGGGTACCTAGTACATAATATAATAGGTGTTATGACTTATGATACATAACGGGGCTTATTTATACGAGTAAATGTTGCTTATAAAAGTTATGTTATGATTAGCGACTGTTTAACATTACATTTTTGACGTTTGAACGTCTCTTAACTTTAAGAAAAGTTTATAAATAAACACCTTAAGCTCAGCCATATTTCACCATTCGGCATGCAACATTTATACCTATTATTAACATTCACTTAAGTTTAACAAAAAACTGGATCCATCAATCCAGAGCAATTCAGGCAATTTTTTTCTCTGATAAAAACTCAGTCACAATGGTAGTACGTTTTATCTGTTAAAAATGAACGTAGATTACTCTTAAACAGCGCTGTTGTATAATTTTGATTAAGATTATAATATTGTGTAGATATTTATTTAGTTGGTAAGCCTTTACATCCTAACGTTAATATCTACTTATTATAAATTTGCGAAAGTAAGTTTGTTTGTTACCTTATCACGCCTAATCCACTGAACCGATCATCATGAAATTTTGCTTCTACGTTGTCAGGGGTACAGAACTACAGAAAATGGCATAGGGTTCCTTTCATCCAGAAAAAATACTGTTCCCGAGGAAATTACCAATAATTTTCGACGGTCACAATTGCTTTAGGACACTACCTAGATGGCGCTACGTGTCTTTCGAATCTTGATTGAAATATGTATAATAACAAAGGCTTACATAGTAATAGTCTTTCAATCATTAGTAGGTATTATGCTTTTAATAGGATTTGGATGAAATTTGGCACACAGATAGTTTACGTATTATAAACTGGATTAACATAAAGGATACTTTTTATCCCGGTAATACGTTTCCGTGGGATAATTTCCGACCTCCACGCGGGCGAAGCCGCGGGCAAAAGCCAGTAATTCAATAAATAAACCTTCTGCTGCTGAAATAGTTGACTAGAATCGACATGTCGAATGTCGAGAGAATCTTTAATTATGTGTGGTCTTTAGAGATGCAGCTGATGATACACCAGAACTTGCATTTCTTTCAATTTACTACACTGGTTTACGCTTAATTTGATATATGGACCCGAATTTCTTTCAAAACCCACAACATGATGGCTGTATTGTTTAATAATAATGTGACATTAGTGGCTGAGATCTTTTGTCTGTTCCATGTATAAAAAATTAAAAATGCGGTTACAGCCGCAAAGTTACGCCAATAATGAGCTTTTACTAAATTTCTTTAGCCACTGATCACGCCACAAACGCCCCACTGTGCACCACGGACCACTCCCGACACAACGAACTCGTTTCATTTGTTTCAATAGAAACAAATTTCCACAGAGCACCATGGCCTCGTCATCGCAACCTAACCAACATTTCAATGACATTTAATACACCATCATTTGATCATTGGTTTACAGCCTCATCGCCGCACAGTGTGACGAATGCTTCACATGGGGTCCCAACAAAACACCAAAACCACGAAAACTGTAAACAATCGACTTATTTATTGTTTTACAGCGGCCATACAACTTCGTCACCAAAGAATAAGAGGCCAATAAGTTGTGAAATGCACCCGCAATAAAACCATCATGGACAGTGGGTCGGTCGAGGTGATGGTGGACAAAAAAGCGCAACGTGCGGTTTGAATAGATTCGGCACGCTCGGAGCGGAGCGAGCGCATGAATCGGCTTTACACGCGTGATGAATGTGCGGAAGTCACATTTAAATCCCTTACAACTTAATAATAACGATAAACAGCGGTCCCCTGTTTAAACGAATGTTTCGCAACATTAGCCGGCCATTTCGCGAAAGCTGTGCATACGCAGTCTGATTGTACAAACATTAGATTAATTGTGTTTGTCAAACTTATTTGTTGACTTTGATAGATTGACTCGCTTGGATTTGTTCGTAAACGCGTTGAATTGTGAAGCTTGTTGACTTATGGATTTTGAGATAGGCAATACAAATGAAGAGATAATGTCTTTATACAAAACATCAGAAGGCATCATCGGCAAAAATAAACAACGCGTAACTGTCAAAGCTTTAAATAAAATGCAACAGCAACCACGTAATTAACTTGGCGGTGCTACTTATTAGATTCCAAATGATAGAAGCGCACTAATTATTGCGGTACTGTAAGAAATAACGGTTCATAATCTTACTATGCAGTAGGAACTAACATTGCATAGATTATATGTAAGTAATAAGTAGGCTGCCGACGTCATCACGGCGGCGCGGGCGTAGATTTCATCTCTCTCTTAAGTTTATAAACTTGGTCCTTTTCATAATTCTCTTCTTTCCACATTGCCCGGTAAAGTTCAAAGCGTACCTGAATCACGTACTTTCATCTCCAACAACTACGTTCACGCACATGTCCTTTTTTCTCCGAAGATTTATGACATGTAAACAATAAAACTGCAACGCAGATGTCATCCGTTGATTATTAATAATGGTAACGCCGACGTTTACCGCAGCAACCGCTATGCAATAATAAACACATCTATGTGATAAATGATAATATTTTATGGCGTTCGCCCTCGATATGTGACGTTTGCATCTCTATTTTCCTTCGACATCATTGCCACTCGAAATTAAACCTCAATGCCTTGTTGTTTAAGTTGATTTTGTAAGTGTCTTTTGGAGTTAGCCTGAATCGAACATAGGGTGTATAAATCGCATTGATGTTGTTCAATCGCACGTAGCAAATTGTCGATATTCGCTCGAGTCATTAGCGGTGCGTTTTTGTCCAGACGCGGCACCGCTCGGCACACTGTGCGGCCTACACGCACGTTTGAGGCCTTTTTCAAAACTCACTCGAGTGTGGACTTGGTTTATGTGAATCATAAAGAATAGTTTTAGCTTTAGACGTTGTTGGTATTAAATATGGTTCTTTTCTATAGAAATATTGTTAAAAATGCATTTTTTTATGCATTTTTTTAAAGATAATTATTAAAGAAGCCCGCATATCTACCTGAGTCTATTTATAATATAATTATAAAGGTAACAGTGCAAAAAGTTACGGTAAAAACGCTACTTGAAAAAGCTCAAGTTGCAACTTAATAAATATTATTAGTGGCTGGTGGCTTAAGATCATAAATAGCTTCCGGCTTTAATTTAGTTTATTGAATAACATTAAATAGTGCAAGTTATTAAAATAAATCCTTTTATTTACTGTATTCTGTCTACAGTAGGTACCTAAATAAAAATAAAAATATTATTAAAGTAACTTCCTCGTCTATCAAAAGAAGTTAAGATTTCAATGACAGGGTAACTAAACTATATTTCGAAAAACCCAAACGTAAAATTGGCTCTGTAACATCAACATAAATCTCGATTGATTTGTAAAACCGTGTTCCCACATGTCCTGTGAATTGTAAACACGATCACGCTGTTTTAAACGTCACCACGTTGAACACAAACTTATCTTAACATTATTAATTTTCATCAATCTTATGTGTTAAAAAATAGGGTTGAGAATCGTTTGGTGAAGTGTAAAAGTTAAGTTGGTAGTAGAACCGCACAGTGGGTCGAATAAAAGAACCCTTATTGAACACAATCGTGCCTAATATTTGTAGATAATATTGTTACAACACTGGGGAGAGTTGTGCTCATTTTATATAGGGCGGTGTCAATAAACATCTGCACATATGGGGCTATGGAGCTGAGGGCTATGGGGTGCAAACTGCACAGGGAATGTACTGACGTGATTATTGAATTTGTGCCCGCAATTTGATCAAGGCTTATTTCCTAGAACTGATCGGGTGCGAAGAATAGTTTGATTTTGATCAAATTAATATTTTTCAAGCAAGCGTCACTTTCTTGGCAACCTTTTAATCTTAAAAGTAAAAAAATTCTGGACTAAAATTAAGTAGTAAATAAAATATACAAACAAATAGTAGAGTCCTTATGGAGTCCTTAGAGTCCTTCAGGTACCTAAATGATGACTTCCATAAGGTACGATGGAGTGGCTAAGTCAAAAAAATAGAGCTTCAACATTTAGATATTATCAACAAAACATTCAAATCTGCAAACGAAACTGTTTACAATTAGGTACCTTTGAGTACCGTAACACATCACATTGTATAACACTGTTATTTTAGTAAATCGTCCATTGCAGGCCACCCCAGAGCATACTCAGATAATCTATTGGTAAAACAGCGGATTTTGTTCGTCTCCGACCAAGTTGAAACACTTGGTGCTTTCAAAACATTGGTATCGACAAAGTGAGTGTTTGAGACGCCGACGCCGACGCAAAAAATGCCGATTAGTTTGTTTATAAGCATCTTTGTAATAATGCATCTTGTTTGTGCTAAAGGTGCAATGAAGTGTGCTAACTTTTACATTAGCATTGTTATAGAAATGTTTTCAATTTTGTTATTGAGTTACGAGACGACAAAAAAACCAGAAAAAGTAATTTGGTAATTGTAGATTTTTTCCATATTTTATCCTGATTTGGTGCACTGTGCATATTTTTACTTAAACTTTTAAAACAGAAATCCTATTACCCACAGACAGAAATTAAACTCATAAATAACCAAATAAAACCACATTCTACAAAAAATATGTAGAGACATCAGTTGTTCAACCTTGGGATAAGGATAGGGGTACACTTGAGCCATTTTAACCCTCGGCTACCATCTTACGCAAATCTCATGTGCATCATAAAAAATAGACTCATCAATTTGGGGTAAAAACATCAATTAACCGCCATCGATAAGGGATAAACATGGGGCGATGATTGGCGCCGTGTTTTGGTAAAAATCGGCGATGGCTAAAAAATGGGACCGCCACCCACGCGAGCACCTATGACGGAAAAAATTCAAATTAAAAGTTGAGTGGGTTCCGTTTATTACACAAATAAATATGAACTATAGGTACTACATTTCTCAAGTAACGGTTTCTATATAAACTCCGTTATTTCACGATAAATACAAAGCAATGTACCTAATCTATTTTCCATTTACATTAAAAACATAACTCAAGTGTTGTAATTTTAACAATATATTGCACAATAATTATCGTTATGTTGCCGTTAGGTATATGTCTAATGCTATAATAAATGACGTATGTAATACTCTATTGAAAGAAAAACCTTCTCTTAGCAAGAAACCAATCCCAGACTAAGAATGAAAGAATACAGATGAGCTTCAATTATTAGTTATTTTCCACAAAAACGCTTACCTATAGCAAACATCTTCAACAGCTTCTGCAGAAATAGATGCAGCATCCAATAAATCTCAAAAGAAAAAGTCAATTTTAGCCCAGATTTGAAAGATAGAATGTTTTGTTTTAGAACCTACCAAGCAATATCTTACAAAGTGGAGAGAATTTTTTGGAATGTGGGACAAAACTTCGGAACGAACGAAGAATAAATCCTAAAATCAATTAAACTGCGTATATCTAAAGACGTTCCCAATAGTAGTCCAAGATTGGCAAAACCCATACTCAGCCCATCACTATTATTTAGTTTGTTTGAAAAATCACTTTTTTTAATATTGATGCTAAGATTTATTTGATAATTCCAAAATACTCTGATGCAGTGCCAGTGTGTTGTATTGCCAGTGTTTTCATTTATTGTCGTATTGTTGTCTCCATATTGTATACCAAACAACTAAACGTTCAATCTATCCCAAGGATCCCTGAAGGTCAAAACGTGCGTTTAAACCAGGCGACACTTAGCAAAACGGCCCGACCACCTTATCTGCCGCCACTCCACGACCTGGGTGGTGGGTGGCGCTCGAGTGGCTCCACCACAAGTGTGGTTGTAAATCATGAGATGGTTAGATAGTTCTGTTAATTGGTCCTGCGCATCCATTGCGGTTTTACTCGTAACTTGAGATGGTTTTGGAGTAATGTCTTTGCAAATTGTTTGGCAAACGATTCTGTTGGGGAGTTTGTTACGCCACTTCTTCTTGGCAGCTTAAGCACTAGGAAGTGGTGAAGGGCGGGCGTTTTGAGGGACTGCCTTATGTAATTTTGACGTTCAAAACGTGACTGATTCTCCGCCTAGTTTGAATAAACGAGTTTTGTTTTTTTTATTCAATAATAATGAGCCAGTCAGTGATCCTCATTACGAAACTATAAGTTGTTGAGCTCTCTTTTATTCATTTACCTATGTAGGTACCTCCTTCATTATTCCTCTCAATGACAAAATTGCTGGTACCATCGAGGAAACTTACATTTGCCCAATTTGAAAACAAAATCCCGTGCACACGATGCGTTACTATAGCGGCCGTGCGCTGCAAGCAAGAATAGCCCTTACGGTGTAATAAGTTTCCTCGATAGTACATACATACATATTACATAAACTCACGCCTTCTTCCCCTGGGGGTAGGCAGAAACTACAGAACGCCACCTGCTACGGTCTTCACATACTCATTTTGCCACCTTTACGTTCATACATCTGGTCATACACGCTCGCCGGTTGCGAGTACTACACACCTGACCATTCTGAAGCACATCACCAATAAGGTATGCCATGTAATACTTTATCCTCCTAGGACAACCCCTCGCCTCGCTGCGTTTCTCATCTGCCTTGTAAATAACTTTAGTTAGGTAATAAACAGTACCAATTGCTGTTATTGTCTTATTTATGTTTTGGCTTTTCTACCACCATCCTTTGCACATATAGTGTTAAGTATAATTAATGCACATCTGAAACTCGACAAATACATAATTGGCTAAACTTTCACGACTATCTCTCTTAACTAATTAAGTAAGTACCCTTCATTTTATTACCTTTCCAAAATACAAAATAAAACGCCACTAAAAATATCGAAACAAGTCAAGATCGGAACAAACAACATCCCCATATCCCACCTCGTTCAGAAACATCAAAAACACGTGTATGACAAATATACCAAATAGAAAAGACACGTGTTAATATTTTCATGTCATTTGTCACCGCCACTTTGATCCTGGGACCTCCCGCGCCGGCTGGAGGGAAATATTTGGAGCCATTAGTCCTCTGATCACTCTCCGTGCTAATGAGGGTATATCATCGTTTTAGGTAGTATATCATGTTAATTATTTCGTGATTGGTTTGACAGATCTGTTGATTAGTGATGCTTAATCTGTTGTTATTAAGTAGGTGACAGTTTCCTTTCATTGGGTATCATTTGATGTGGTTTTATGGACTGACTTACTAATTACAGCTTTTGAACTATTTTAACCTCAATCATGAACCAACATCACATTATTAAGAACTCAGTTTATAGGTCTAAATATCCTTATATTATGTTTGTCTGGGAAAGTGATACAACGAAGTCTGTTCCTATTTCCCAGGCTCTTACCAATAATACTCGGAGATAAACCGAAACAGAAGGAAGGAATTTTCCTCCCATTACTAAGGTACGTTTTCAAAGACAAGACAATAATAATTCATGTCCTTCCAGTGATAATTCAATCAAAAGCTTCCGAAATTCACAAGCGTTTTGTATTTAATTTAGTTTGTACTAAACCAATAATCATTTACTGTACCTTATCTGTCATATTCAGTTTCCCCTCGGAAGTGCCACTACGGCTCGCGCACTACCTAATTATCCGGAGCTACGCACGCGCATCGAGCAAACGATCCTGTCCCCGCCTACCGCATGCTACAACCACAGTTGTACACAGGAATGTTGATTGTCTTTGTCTAAGATACGGATGGCTATTTTTAGGTATGAAAGATATCAAAAAATAACCGGCTATATTTGGAGGTGATCATTTATAATTGCGATACTGTAAGTATCTTTAGTATTTTGAGATATAAGATTAGATTTAACATACCATAATTAGTTATTTTTGCAATTGATTAGTTGCACAGTGCGAACCAATATAAATTAGAGAGTAGAAAACAGCGTTCCGCTTGTATTTGGCTATCCGTTTATCTATCTAACTTCAGGTAGAGAGATAGGTAGGTACTTAATTATCTAAGATTTTGTTGTTCCTTTCAATAAAAAAATAAAAACTTAATATTTCACAGCCTAGTAAAATACTAATCAACACGAAACATTCGACATCTACGAGTAACTGAACGATACCTAAGTACAAAGTTGTACAGTACAACTGCTTTCAAACAGCTCTCAAAAACCCACCGCACTAATCATTAACAGAAACTCCACCAGACTTCTCCACTAAAATAATATCAATGGTGGTCCTCAACATAAGGAGGAACAAATTGGGCGCAATTCCTCCGAGCTGGCGGAGCGTTCACCGACTCATTAGTGAAGTGGTAACTATGAGGGCGATGTCGCTGTGTGTCAAGAATGTGGGGTATTGTCGCCTGGTGGTGGGCGGCGAGAACAGAAGTCGTAGTGGGAATTTTAGCAAATAGTCGTTAATTTCTTGATGCTAAAAAGATTCGGTAAAAGATTACCTATAAGGCACAGATGTTGTTATAAAGTTTTGACGGATTCAAATTAGACTATTGTTGTAATTATTAAGTCTAAGTTAATTTTCAGTTCCTAATACCCCTAGTTCCTATTTTTGGTCCCTCAAACAATAAAATACTAACACCATTGCTAAGCAAAGTATTTAAATGGTTATACCATAAACCTCTATTGAACCACGCAGAATAATTTTCAATGCATAATGAAATTAAATCAGTTACGTATAACTACTATAAACAACTGAAGATTTAAGATGGGATCTCCTTGCTCCAATTCTTCCGGAACTTCATTATCTAATATGGCAACCCGGTTGGGACCGTCGCATTCCTTACGAGTCTGTGATTAATAAATATTAGAGATGAGTCGAGCCGCCATGAGGGGAGGAGGAAGAATGTCACAGTTCACACCGGTAGCTGTGATGGAGTTTTTGTGCAACAACGATACTACTAATGATGGGGACTGGCTTACGTTTCCGAAATTCATTGATATGGATAATAGCAACACTTTTCTTCGGTAGATAGGTAGACCCGGGAGAGAATATTTTTGTCTGTTAATTTCTTTAAAGTATAATATGTAAATAGTAAAGTGAAAAGATAGATTAGAAACATTTTCCTCCAATGGATGTTTTTATTCAAAAGTAATAAATAAACTTATTATTTTTGAATAAAACAGCCATTTGATAAAAAATAATATATCATTTTTGTGTTTTTTGTAACAATGTAATTATCAAGCAGTTAAATATCATATACGATAGGTACACTTAACACTGAAACAAGGGAATGTTGCTGACAAGAACAAGATGTCATTGTATATCTTATGGGGTCACATTTATCTCAAGCTTACAGAAAAAAGTAAAGATATCACTCATCTCCAAACGAGATGGCAAGTGCCTCTAATCCGACGAAGACATCTGAACGGGACAGGACCACAGTTCTGCGGGTATCAGCACATTTTGATAGGCTCGATGACAGTCGGTGCTGGGGCAAAGTGACGAAGTAATTAAAGGCTCGTCGTGGGTGGCCAGTTGGCAACCCAACTAGGAGATGTCGTCAAGGGGTGGGTTGTCAAGTGAAAAAGATGGAGACATTATACTTTATTGTTGCAAAATATATGTGTGCCAGTATTGTTTTCATTCATTTTGAAATATCTTTATTTAACATAAGTACATAGCAGCGTTAACACTTAGGTACAATTGAGGCCCTTTATGAGGCTAGTGGTTCACCTTAGAAAGCTTTAGAGACATAGTTTTCATTAAGAGAGATAGGTATTGTATAATACGAGTTAAGAATTAGATGATTATCAAGTACCAACATATTATTGCTTTGTTTTGTAAGCGCTTAGAGCTATCTCACCTTGGTATTTTTAAAGTCTTGTTGTAGTTGTGCAATCAAATGCCTCTTACAACTTCTCAATGTTCAATTTCTTGTGTTGCCGGTTCCAATTTCTATTTTAAAAGATTGCTGTACCAACAGTATCATGTTTTCCACTCACAATATTTATTTCCGAACAATTGGGTCAAGTTCTCTCTCGCTATCGTCATGATAATCACGAAGATTACGTAGTTTACCTATAATTACTTCTTAAGTGTTCCTTTATGTCACATTATCTGCGGTAATCTCAAACTCGAGAGGCTCTCCGTCTCAGTCAACACTCCTTTGAGGGTCAGTGAGGGGTGCAAATGGACACCATCCCTCTTACAAACGTAACAGTGGACTGCATGGCACGTTACACATTGTTTATTTTGCTATCTTTTTAAATCTGTGCCTTTTTGTGAAATGTAATGGAGTAAGTTTGTTTTTTGTTGAAGGAGATAGTTTGTGTTCAAATAGAGAAAGAATGAAAAACTGTAGTAAAAGGCTTTTTGTTTAGATAACGATACGAATAAGCAGGTTTCCTTATTACCCAACTGAATAAATATGAACATTTAGTCTGTTGGGTAGAAGCTTGTATTTAAAACGTTTAAAGTAAACGCATAGCATCTATTTTTAGGTGGTATCTAGTAATTTTTACATTTTAGGGGGAAAAGCCTCGCTCATTTTAAACACTCAAAGTTAACTTTAGACTACAATATTAAATTAATCACATACTTTCAAAGATTTAATTGCAAATCAGTCTACACAACTAAAATTAAAAGAAATCGGGTTCCATTTATGTACTGTTAAATCTCAAGACGTTTCAATAAAGCCTGGGTACATTACCGCGTGAACTCGGCGCCCTCCCTCGTAATCTCGCCTCATTCAGAGGAATCAGAGGGATCTCCTAATTGATACGATCCTCACAAGTAAGTCACAAGGGCGCCTCGCTCAGAGGCTCAGGTGTCGGCGATATTATGCCAATTCTCGGAGGCACGTCTTAAATATTGTGCCAATTTTATCCGAGATATTTTTGAAGGAGAGGTATCATTTGAATAGAGTTTATTTGTATTCATTTTGAAGGGGATACCCTTGATATTATATTTTTAGCACAGATGTGACGTCTTTTCTCTACTTACAATTCTATCAATGAATCAGAGAAGGACTTTTGTACTTTTCTTATTTGTTAGGGACAACGCTATACCTATCTAGAGATAATATTTTAATCTAATGTTACGTTCCTCAATAGGGCCAAACTTTCTATATTGGTTGGGTGTTAAAACAATGGTTACAAATCTTATTTTAAAAGGAAAATGATGTGTCCGTAAAAGTAACTACAGTTAATTAGGCTAATAGCCGTTATTGATGAGGAATAAAAAAAAGCAAAAGTTAAATAAATCCCAAAAAAGTAGAAAAATATTTCGTATTTTTGATGGGCTTATATGTTATGTACGAATCCTTTAATGCTATTGTTGTTACATATTATAGTTAATTACTCAAGATACATTATAACAGACGGACAAGAAGATCTTAAAGATTTTCACATTATTTACTTAGCACTTGTTTAACACAACTTCATATATTATCAGAAAAACCTCTTAACTAACCCATAAAACACCAAAGAGGACGTCCTCATAAAATAAAGCTGCGTTCGAACGAGTATTTAAAAGTGAATGTTTCAAAATTTCACGTAGGTAAACCGTTCCGCCGTTGATCGTCAAGTGTTGTCAGATGCGCAGGCGCCGCGGCACATGACACGTATCGTGTCAACACGTGGTCTGTATTAGTTTTGACATTTGTTACAGTTTGACACATTTTCATATTCGGCTTTTGTAGTTTTGATCGCGAACAAGTCCCTTATGTTATGTTTATGTCTCCCTGCATTTGTCTTCCCTCGTATCGGCACAAGCTATACGGGAATAGGTCTTAAACACATGGTTAAAAGATTTGCCTGTTACACCTGTTATGGTAGCGATGATTAGAGTTAGTTATAGGTATATTCTTTATATCGTCAGTCACAGAGTCTCGTTGAAGGCACATTCATTTTGTGAGCAGGTACTTTCAGGCCAGCAAGGGAGCACCAATTGAACAGGGTTTTGAAATTGAGAATAGATTAAGACCATCTGTCTTCATTCTACATTTAAGTTTTGATTAAGGTTTACTGGGGCACTTACAATAGTGGGTAGGTATATTCCATTGGGTGATAATTTCTACTAAACGGAATATACCTACCCACAAACACATTGTATTGCATTTTTATATAGCAAAAGCGAAAGGGTCGGCGCACGATAAAATGGATGAATATGTTGAATCAATATGTTGCCACTTTAAAAAATGCTGCTGCGTTTGGTAGAAATTATCATCCAACGGAATATACCCACGATCGTAATTATATCAGTAAATACGCTTAAAAAGTAACTGTTGTAAGAAAATGAACCCATCTTTCCATGAATGGACTCCCAAATAACTTTCCAAATTAATATTTCATATTTCAATCAACTAACAATCAAATCAAATAATTTTATCACTCAATCCCAAATTCCCAACCAACTTTTAAATAAAATATTTTATTTAAAGCACAGATAAGTTAATAAAGCCGGTTTAAATGAAAACATTTCAATCGTGCGCGATTCGGCACGCCAATCGCACTCGCCAGATAATCCGCCGGTGTGGACGAGGCTTAATTAACATATCGAATGTTTGTGTTTTGTCTTATTTATACTCTGTTTTATAAATATCATATTTGATGGGGATCAGTTTATTTATTTGTGGGTATTTTATTGTATCATCTACATTTTCACACTAGTGCAAGATAGAGAGGAGTAGGAAGGAGAAAGGGAAGTCTTCGCCCTGCAGTGGGACAACATAGGCTAAAAATAAAAATAAAATCTACATTTTACCTACAGGTAAATGTCACGTCTATCATTTCGTAAAGGCATGTATTTCATCGAGCCCAATTTACCCAATTAAATATAAAAAGCCCCAAAGGATCCTCTAATATAGGTACTAAATTAGCCTCTTTGCGATTTTTTTATTATACTTATTTAATTTCGCGTTTGACCGCCATTTCACCTGATGGTAAGCGATAAGGTTTTTCCTCGCATTACTCACCACTCCTTCACACACCACCATAGACAAGCTGAGAATAAAAACACCTAGCAACATGACGCCTTTTGATAAAGAACTAACACAATAAAGCCGACGCCCTCAAAAGCGCCGAAAATGCCAGTAACACCCAAAGGCATGTATTTCAGGTACCACTACCAATTTACCCAATTTTTAAAGAGCTCCAAACGATCCTCCAATAATCTAACTGAGCCTTTTTTTGTGAACCTTTCTATTACATTTGAATAAAAACCAGCGATATTTTATTTTTTTTGTTTAATATGAATATGCGATTTTTCTATTATATTTAATTTCGCGTTTGACCGCCATTTCAGTTGATGGTAAGCGATAAGGTTTTTCCTCGCATTACTCACCACTCCCTCACACACCACCATAGACAAGCTGAGAATAAAAACACCTAGCAACATGACGCCTTTTGATAAAGAACTAACACAATAAAGCCGACGCCCTCAAAAGCGCCGAAAATGCCAGTAACACCCAAAATTATAGCCTTAACGTGTAACAAAGCAGTCATGATAATATAATATTATTCTACGGAGCCTCTGTTACGGTTACCTACCATTATCTTGTCCACAACCGTGTATTTGTTTAATTAATTCCGACAAAGAAATAGCTGTGTGTTTCCAAATTATTTACTCTATGTTCTGCGGAACTCAGAAGGTTTATGTTGAGGAGTTAGATATATAAAGTTTCATAAATACAGTGGTGAAAAGGTATTGTATAAAAGAAAGTTAATACCATACCGAAATCATACTTTAATGCGGAAAAAGGCCTTACTGCTTGGTACCTACATTCTTGCTACTGAATTCCTTCACGAAAAACTTGCATTGTTGATTGTTGAATAACAATTTTACTAACGTTATATATTTGAGTAACCTTAATTTAAAGTTATAATCACCTCACTCAAGAAGTTACTAAAACCGATATCCTCCCCTTCTTACCCCTTGTAAAGCACAGGTGCAGGCGCAGTTTGAGGCGCGCGAATAGTTGGGCGCGGCAATTATCAACAGATTACACTATTACACCGCTACCGGCTTATTAGTGCCGATGACGTGGTCATACTACATAGAGTAGATGGAGTGCAGAGGCGACACCCCATATTGGTTTGGTTTAGAAAGAGGAATTGAGGACTCTGATAGACCGCATGGAGCGTTATAGGAATGAAAAGATTTCTTTCTCAACGTATATCCTAATACTTCGTTTCACATTACAATTAGGTATATCGTTGGTTGCGACAAACACAGAACCAGTCAATATGGCTACGCTTTGGAGAGGCCTACTATCCAGTAGTGGACGTCTTTCAGAACGAAGATGACGATGATATCGTTGGTAGTCATTATCGCTGTCAAGAACTGATGATTACACCATAAAATTCGACCAGGCTTTCAGGGTGCTCCTGGCTTTTCCACTGCTACAGGTTCATACCGATCCTTTATTTTAAATAGGTATTCTATGTATCATGAAGTATTGATAGTTATCTTTAACGCTGAGCTTTTTTGCTTTTTCGGAGAAGCTTATTTGTGCAGTTTATGAACACCATTTCCTCAAAGTCAAAGCATTTATTTCAATTAAACCAATAACAGGCACTTTTTTTAATTGTCAAGGGGTCGGTCAGTCAGAAAGTTGAAGCTAATTGCCCATTCCAAAGCGTAGTAGATTCCTATGGAGAAGAACGGGCAAGAAACTTCCAAATGTCTACTTCCCCAAAATCTAAAACCTCCACAAGCTACCACCTCTGTAGGCACATTCTCACCTCCTACTATCCCTCCCGTGTCCCGCACCCTGTCATTACGCGCCGGCCGCTATAATACACGTATCAACTTCACACGGACCGCACAATGGCCGCGAAACAATGGCGTTTTGTTCAATAATAACGCGGTAGTCATTCTCAATACTGACGTGACGGTAGGTACGGTTTTGTGTGGAGTGGCGGGGAGTCGGACTACAGGAGGTGTAGACGACGATTGTGTAGTAGGAAGTCTTGATGTGTGTGTTATAAGAAGCTTCCTTTTGTCTTAGATATCTAAGAATAGACCGCGTACCGGAAGACGTAGCATCGGAAGGCCTCCCACAAGGTGGACCGGTGACCTGGTGAAGGACGCAGGAATCCGCTGGATGCGAGAAGCAGAGAACCAGTCGAAGTGGCTGCTTGGGGGAGGCTTATGACCAGCAGTTGATGTTTTTTGGCAGAAATGATGATGATGAAGTAGGCATGCGACAACTTGCGTCTGAATACGCGGACTCATAAGATCATTCTGTATAGTCTAAAAAAGTTTGTTATTTTTTAGATTTAAGTATCTAAGTATGTATCTACGATCTTCTACCTGACTTTTTCACACGCAAGTTGTCGCATGCCTACTTCATGATCATCATTTCTGGCAAAAAACGTCAACTGCTGGTCATAAGCCTCCCCCAAGCAGCCTAGTCCGCGTATCACTGGTCAGTTCCCCTCAGTCGTCAGTTTATTTAATTCGCCAGTTACGGTTGTTGTCCCTTTTAGGGCCAAAGTTTTCGTTGTTTATTTGTTTATGCCATCCAATGCCACTTTTTCAGGATCATCTGATTTCAGTTAAACCTTGAATGGTTTAGATCCTCATTGGCTCATATTGTACTTCTCATGGATTCTTGGACTTTTCTTATCAACACAATGTGCAAAGGCGCTAAGGTCCTCCCAATAAGTCAAGTATCTTCATTTTAACCTTTTTACTTAATTTTTTTCTGTAATCAATCGTTTTAGTATGGTATTGTTTCGAGCTTAAAGTCCTTGCATCTTTTGTTATTATTCGAAGACGTTGAATCCTATAATTACTAAACCAATATTTCTAAGCTAATCCCGTCGGCTATACGACTGTCATCAGTTCATCACTTAGAACCTTTCCAAATATATCCATAATATATCTGTTTACGTGTTAAAGGATTAAAAGAAAGTGAAAACAGCGTTGACAATGTGCACAATAGCTGGTTATTATGGACAATAATAGATAATAGAGTTGTGAGACCACAGGCGCGGCCCACCCGCGCGTCTCGACAACGACACATCTGTCTGAAAGTGAATGTGCTGAAAAAACTATCCTTGAAGACATCAAAACTAATCGCCGACGGATTAGAGGACATGGATTTCCAATTCACGAAACTCTAACAAACCATTTTGATCCTCTAGACAAAGAAACAGAGTCGAATGTTGAAAATGAAGGATACAAATCCAAGCAATCTAATTTTGCGACTCTTGAATCCGTCATCCTTTTTTATCCCAAGGACTTAAGACTCTATTTCGTCTGTATTATAAAAAGGGACAGTTCTTCCATCTAATGCTTGTCAATATACGTCACATTGACAAAGCGACTGCTTATTTATTCATGGCAGATTATTCAGCAGATTATTTGGGCATGGAAAGGACAAAGTCGGCAAACACGGACTCTCTAAGACATTATTTGGGGTCCATTTTGTGTTCCGGATGATCTCGATTCGCTTAACTTGGATAATTGTTGTAATGTAAATTGTTCATGCTGATTGGTTTTGTTCTGAATAGATTTGTCGTAAGCACTTGAGATTTGAGACCACCATGAAATGTGGAGGTTCTATGAGCTTTCAGCTGTCGGCGATACAAATGTATGAATGTGTTAATGGGACGTGTGCGGTTAATAATTTTGTAGTTGGAGATATCTCTTCTGCTTGAGTATCTTCAGCTGGCGTATGATATCTCTCTAAGATGTCTTTTGATATTTCTGCCTTAAGGTTTTTCCGTGGTAGGTATTTACCGGAATTCGCCTTGGTTTCGTGTACTGTTATTTTCAAAATGGGTACAAGTGTCCATTCCTCTTTCATTGATTTCGTCTTTCCACCCAGAAGCAGCAGTAGGTATCAGTTGTCCAGCTCTACCAACTTACATAACCTCTCGCCTGTATTTCTCGCAGGGTTAGGCAGAGGTGTACTTATAGTACACCCACATTTCGCCACCCGCAGCCCTACCTAAGTGTTCCAATATATTGTCATCAATAACATCTTTCGAATTTTCCTATAGATTAAGTTCTCAGCAGTCTTGTTTCTTTATCCCAATCGATAATCCTATTCGAACACTCTCTAATGAATGTCAGCACCATAACTTACGTTCATTTGCTATAAAAATTAAAAAGCAGTACCTCTACGTTCCGCCGAGATGAAGAACACCATTATTTATAAATAAGTTTTTAACGTTTCACGGTATAATTGGAAGCGACAGTGGGTATGCGTTTAAATTTTAATAATAAGCACAATAACATATTAATTTTTCTTGTCAAATGTAACGCGAGATGATAATCTTGGACCGTGGGTGTGGGTGTGAGGCTGTGGGGCGGGGGCCATGATTGTGCCTCATTAGGGACCAAGGTGTGAACTTTGGTAGTTTAGTATTGAGTGTATTTTAATTAAATGTTTGAAGGCATTATTGGCGCGGTTTAGCTCGAATCAAAGATTCTCTTGCACGACTTTGGGAATTTCCGGAACTTTTGCATTGTACTTATATTGACTTCTAATTTTGATGAAGCTTATAAGCGGTTCTCTGTATTAAACTCAGCAGTAGATGATTAGTTTAGATTAAAACTATTATTTAGATACGTATTATATTGGTAGAGTTACTAATCCTTTATAAGTAGGAACATTTTAATTTTTAGACAGCGTTGGATTAAACGTTTAAGCAGATTAATAAAAAACCTCGAATGTGTGACAAAGCAGACTTTTAAAAGTCAAACATTACAAAGGATTATGAGATCAATATTATTAAGGTAATACCAGTCTCTAGGATTATGAGATCAATATTATTAAGGTAATACCAGTCTCTAGGATTATGAGATCAATATTATTAAGGTAATACCAGTCTCTAGGACCACTAAGTAGTCAAGCTAAGTGGAACCGTTAAATTCTTCTGCTTTTTCATCTTGATAACATGAATTCTTTGGATCACAAGATTGTTTGGGGAATTGTGTTGTATACTTTTAGGTTGACCAACATCGTAAGATTAGCCCGCCAATGTCAATGAGCCTCTCAAAATTCATTATCAGCAATATTAGCACTATAATGATCTGGTTTTAAAGATTTTATCAATAAGCTGCTTTTTAAGAATTTTTCATAGAGCCTGTATCACCTTCTTCAAAGATTAGACAATTTTTCTGTAAAAAATCTGTTAAACCACCCTTAAGGTTGGCGGTAAATCAGGCTCCCAAAGTTTTGAAACGTTTGTGAACGATCTACATCGGTAGACTGTTCACAAACGGTTCCGTTTCCGTTTTAGTTCCCTATAGTAGAAGATGTAATATTTGCTGATACCGCAGTAATTATATCTTCTACCTACCATAGAAATTATTATTAAAAAAAAGCTTACGTCTTCATCGACGTGACATCGCGTGGTCACCGCAGTCGGCACATCAAAGCGGCGCGGGCGCGGGCGACACAACATGATTACGATAATCGCGCCGGGCTGTCCTCGCCTGTGTCGCTTTATATAAATTGACTGCAGGGGGGACATTCACGGAACGACAGTTGGTTTTAAGAAATTCGCTGAGATTTTTATATTTGAATTGGATTTATGTTGCTGATACCGTCGTTAACTTTGTCAATTTCCTAGTATGAGAATTACAACTTCACTTCGTTATACCTACTTCTTTACGCTACTTAATTTCAGTCTTATAGATTTCACCCTTTCAGTTTCAGCTAAGTGCTATCAGCAAGATATGCTTGTACTGGGTACGCGTGGTAGATTACTGCCCACTCCCTCTCTTAGAGAGGAGGCCTGTCTCCCAGCAGTGGGAACATTATAGGCTGATTATGCTATCAGCAATTAAAAGAACACTACCATTGATTTTTCAGCTACTGCTATACGCGAAAGTTAATATTATTAAAAGGTCTTGCTACAAAATTACACATCTCCAAGAAGTCACCACAATACAATTTGATCGCAAAAACAAAATCGTCATACTTAACATTTTATTTTGAAGCACTCTGTCGCACCATGAACAGCCCGCTTTACCAATCCATGACGCTTTTATAAAACTGTTCTTTATGCGTTTTATGGCGATTGAAATTAAGATGTTCTAATGTGAAGCTGCGCCATGGACCATCGGATTATCTTCATTGCACACACCTACTTAAAATGTTACCAGTTTTCAAACTGATAATTATTACACGGAATGACCACCACATCTAAACCGGCGGTGTAATCAGGAACTAACTTGCAATATTCATAGAATTTGACGTGCAGTTGACAGTTCTCTTTGCAAGTGGCGCCCCCATGAAGTGTCATGTTAAATTTGTCTTTATTTACTCCACTTCTAACCAATCGATCGTTTCTATAATATGTGTTCTTCTGATATATTAGCCGTTGAGTGGAACTTATTAAGTGTATGGTAGAATTCTTTACTTTCAGAATATTTGGAATAATGTTAATGAGTGGGATAGTTTTGCCGTTATTTATCTGGGGACTCGGTCGATGTTAATGGAAACTTCGATGTGCTGTGGATTGTCATTATTATTCTGATTTTGTTGATTAGATTATTGCAATAGTAGTGTTAAGTCAATGTTAGTTCCGTTAAAGCTGGTTTTTCCTTCAGCTGAAATACGATTGTGTTAAGTTACCTATTAGATAATTGAAAAGTTTTTTCTTTTACTTAGCTTTTAGTAAAGGACATATTATACGTTAATGAGAGAGCCAACTAACTAATGTTTTCTTTTCCTTGTTAAGTATCAAAAGTCTATTGTGATTGCTCAAAAATAATTACAATGAAACCCTATTGCACATCACACATTTCCTATCCACTTTTATTTCTCCAAACGTCACATAACATAGCTTTATCAACTAATATTGTACGCTCGACCAGTTTCCTGGTCTCTCACACTTTTTACCAACAATGCGACACGATACAAAAATATTCCGACGAGTCGACAATAGTGACGTGACATGCGCAGTGACACTCCGTTCACCCATCACGCGACAATAGTCGCACATCAATGACAACTAATTTCTTACGGTGCATCGCGTTTATTCAATGGGACTACTTATTATAAAAATCTATATCACCCTGTATAATGTCAAATATTGTTAACAATCAATTTTGAACTGTAGTGTTAAGAAAATAACGTCGAGTCTTAAACAGTGTGGAAAAGCCAAGAGTGACAATAATTTTGACTTCCGCACGGACAGATTTACCCACACATTAGCGGTGTAGCGAATATTCTGAATGAGATTTAAGTACATTATGTTAGGAAGGAGTTGTTGCGCGCTTGATAAGGGTCGACTTGATTTTAAATGTTAATTTTTGTTTAAAAATAAATTGTATTAAGTGGTTGCGTTTGGAGTTTTATTTTTGGATCTTTTTGATGCACCTAGAGATGCTTGTTCGTACCTGGTTTTTTTTATTCTTGGTTGATATGACATGTTTCAAGTGAGACATTGATATGTAAACGGAACTCGGCGCTCTTTATTCGTCGTTTTTTTTTTTCTTTATGGTTGAATCAGCCATGCTCATGACTTTATTTTTTAAATTGTGCAACAATCGATAGTACCTATACCTAAAATCTTCAAGTGTAACAAAATCTTTTTACTACTTAATTAATTAATTATACTTGCTATTATGTGAATAGCTGAAATAAGAATGTTTTACTAAGGGAGGGTTCTTTAAATTCGTCGGTTGTATTAAAATTTATTCATTATTATTGGCACAACATTTGTCAGCATTGACTTTTATAACAACCGTAGCAATATCGATTGTATCGTTCAAGGTAACAATAACCGCACCGCGGCAATTGCATTAAACTATAACCGTATAACTACTTATTATCATGTAGATTAGTGCAGAATACATGGAAGCTTCATTTAAATATGCTTAGGTAACATTTGATGATATTGTGGCAATTCATCTATCGGGTTTGCAAAATAAAATGGTTTTATTACTTTTACTAGCAGCACGCCGCGGTTTCACCCGCATAAGTCTCAATACCGTGGGAATATCGGGATAAAAAGTATCCTATGTCCTTTCCCGGGACTCAAACTATCTCTGTACCAAATTTCATATAAATCGGTTCAGCGGTTTAAGCGTGAAGAGGTAACAGACAGACAGACAAACACACTTTCGCATTCATAATATTAGTATGGATTGGTTTTATAAGAAAAAGTTTTTGATTGATTTGATTGAAGCGATCAAACTCAAAGCATTATTTCAATTAAACCATTTACAGGCACTTTTGAATTGTCAAGAAGTCGGTCAGTCAGAAAATATGAATAGTAGGTTAGGTACCTACCTACGACACTCTTTTAAATTATATTTTTACAAAAATATTAGTTACATCATTAATGTGGAATTTATAATTAATTATATGTGATCAACGCTACAAATCATTTTGTTTTGTTCTACTTTCAATATTAATAATTGTGCGGTCAAATCTCAGAATATTTAATTATTTCTTTCAAGAATTGGTGCATTTAGAATTATCTAATGGTGGAGTATTATTAACTAAATATCAATCACGACTGCTTACTGGCCATTTAACTACAAAACGGTTTCTTTTAGTGCTACTAATGAGAAGTTCTGCAATACATTTTCTCATGCAAAATATTGCTCTACCCTTATCTCCATAATTTAAAACAATATTCAACCGAAACGTTTTCCAAAATGTCTTCCATAACATTAAATCCGTTTAAGCTCTTCTGTCTAAGCATGTGTGCAAACATAATTCGATCTACATTCGGGGCTCGGGCACACACTAGTCGCACCGCGTTGCTTCGCCCGACATAGGGAGAGTACAATAGGGCTAATTGTTGATGGGTGACGCACAAGTACAAGTAGAGGCGAGAGCGATATTTATTTCTGGTAAAAATGTTGCCACTAGGTATGCCAACAATTATAGTTTGAGCACCTGCCTACAATGTTGTTATTTCGCTTATTATTCGTCAGTAGTTATTGGATGTAATCGCTACTAATCTCAATTTTCTACATATAAGTTAATGATATAGACGGCCGCTACAAATAATTATTTGAAAATATTTTGAGATATCTATCTATCTAAACCTTAAAAAAAGCCTTGGTAGGTATTTGTATGAGTGATGATGATGACTGAAACAAAAATATTCGTTTACTCACCAACCGCTAATTCCTCTCCCTTGCACCCACCTGCATTCGGCTACATGATCCCTCGCGGCTCAAATAAAACATTTATAAATATTTGCTGCTTTATTATTGGCGGGTCTCTGACGTCTCAGTTGACGCGGGGTGCGCAGACGCAGCTCAAATCACTATGTCCCGTACTAATGTTGTAATTTATGTCCGCTTTATATTGATATAATTTTTTACTATTATGTTTCTATTGTATTATTTTGAAAGAGAATTTAGTGCGGTGGTTTCTTAAAAAGGTTTTATGAAAAAACGCTTATGATGCTGTTTTGTTTATGGTCATGTTTGTAAATTTTAAAGTCAAGTTAGAAATAAACATACCTATTTTTATTAAGTTTATTTTATCTATTGCATTAATTTCTTTATTGTCTGTATTGTGGTAAATTACAATAATTTTTTAGGATTTCTGTCGTTGCTCCTTGATTTCCTCAATCATCTCTTGTATGGAAGGAGCAACTGTAGTTAAAGCTGATCCATTAAAATAACTACTACATCTTCAAACCAAATTCTTTCCTCGAATTTATAAATATTCCACTTAATATTTTTATGAGAAAAAAATATATAAATATGGAATGAATCTTCATAAAAACATCAAACTTACCAAGCAGGAGTCATTTCATCCCACACACTTATATCATCATCTGAATGTCTCAATCAAAACTGTTTTCGATAAAATTACTAATGAAAGGCAATCAACGAAGAATTTATGAAATGATTCCGTTTAATGTTTTACCAATCGATTTTGACAGTTTATATCAACCGATTTAATTGAATTAACTAAATTAACGAGTTACATTTATAGTTAGTTAGTCGATGAGATTGGCTTCGATATTTTATAGTTTTTAGTTAGGAGTTTTGACGCTAAATCGATGTCCCTGACAGATTATAATTAGTGGTCACTGTTAATTTGTTTTTAAGAATATTATAATTTCAATAAGTTTTTTGGAGCAAAAAATATTGAAAAATATTATTGTCTTTTTATAAGGTGAAGGTATGTATGGGTACCTATAATTTTATTGTTTATAATTTTACTTAGGTGTTGGCAATAAAAAACGTAAAATTACCATTCCACATCAAATATTCTACCTAAAACAAGTTCCAACTAAATTCAGACATATTAAAATATGTCAAAACATATTTATAAAAAACGTCGTCGGTTGCTACATTTATTCATTAGACACGCCATGGCATTAGTTCTATAAAATTCTAAATAACCACCGTACACCATATTTTTGACGTTAGCCACGGTTATTGTTAAAAAAACATAATAAAAAACATAGTATCAATGTGTGCGTGAGTCGATTGTGTAGAAAATTCTGCGCGCGCATGCGGGGACACAAGATGGCGACCAAATCATATTTCAAAACGGGTGAAATCTTTTGTTATTAATGAAATAAAAATAATTCAAAAGTGTAACTATGTGGGGTTGCCGCCCTTCTGAATGTTGTGTTGTGTGGCCGTGCAGCCATGTTGGGTAACATTACCAGCGTGACTAACTTCGTGTTTGAAGGTATCGTAATTATTGTTGATTTGTTGGTCAATATTTAAGTTTAAATTGTAAGGATTAAAGTCATTGTTTAAGAAAAAAGTGCTATTCTGTGAAAATGCATTAGGTACTAATAATATCATGTCCCTGATGCCGATGGGCTACTATTTTTTATACTTGTCTATGTTTAAATGTTTTTTTACAAAAATATCTAAAAATGTAAATAAAATATGTATGAAGTTGTAGTAAGGGAAATAATAATTTCATAATTAGCCTGAATTGTCCCACTGTGGGACAAAGGCCTCCCTTTCCTTTTTCCACTCAACTCGATCCTGAACCAATATGGGCCAATCCCTCATATAGGCGTCATGTTCGTCCCGCCACCTACGCCTGGGTCTTCTGCAATGTAGGAAAACTCACACTTCAGCAGTTTCTTCAGAGCCAAGTATTTCGACACGCCATAAGCTTTAAAGTTGATACAAACGTTCCCTCGATACTGAGATTTACACAATAAGTGCTAGTCAGCTACAATAAAAACTACCTACTGATTGGAACATTTTAGTGATTCAAGGATCAGAAATTGTTGTTAAAGACAGAGCTGGTTAGAACTGATTTTGAGAACTCTCTTTATTTCAAGATGGACATAAAACCCAGTATTTCTATAGAATTTTGAAAATACTTTGAAGCTCCAAATTCCGTAATGAACTCCATATTTAGATTGTATTCTCAAGCGTTTAGAGACAAATCCTTGTCGTGTTCCGTTTGTTGATTTAGTCTATTTAAAACAAACTCGTGAGAGCCAGGTTGTGGAGATTAGATCCGGATTACTGGAGATTAGGTACACGGAGTTTGTATGGAGCTATCAACTTGGTTAGATTAGGAATATTTCCGTCGAAGAGTTTGTTTTGTTTGGCAGAAAAGAAAGATGTTTTTCGATGTTGTTTGCTTCTTGAATTTTTGAGGTTTTCAATTTGGAATTATTGACTTTTTTTACTACCTTGAAATAATGATGTCTTTTACTGCTTCATTCCCATAAATATCTACTTAAAATAGGATCAAGATGTCAGTGCGTGGAGTGTGCATCCCAAACCGCATAAAAGTTAAATTCCAACTTTTGCGACGAAGCCGTGAAATCGAAACACCCTTCTTTCATCCCTAGTCAAAGGCGGCATTTTTGTAATCACCAAACAAATAAAACCTCTAATATACATTTTGATGTTTTTATAAACATAAAACATAATTTATTACGCGAACGCGACCAGGTATTGTCGGCAACCCTTAACGAAACGCGGCATGATTTACGATTTTCAAAACAAAATTAGAATTTACCGGTTTTGTACATCAGTTTCATTCCTGTATGTGTGACATAGGGTTGAGTTTGGTCGTTTGGGGTTGTACATGTAAGTTTGCATGCGGTATTTGACTTTATTTATCTATTATTATGGGCTTTGTCGCCGCTCCCACAGTTCGGCTGCAGATTTGAGCGGACTAGCGTGGCGAATGTAAGGTCTCAATTTGGAGTCATTGTCTGTGTACAATGAACGTCTGTATGTGTGTTATGTGCCGATTATTTCCTGTATATTCAGTTGTCTGGTAATGGCTTTATCTATGGCTTCACGGTTGTTTTCTTTTAGGGGATGAAATTTGGTGGAATTTGATAGGGTATCATTGGTGATTCGTTTCGGTGTAGAAATCTAAGCATCCAGATCTAAACGGTCAAAAATGATCACCTTTTAATTTTAAGTAATTTCGACAACTCCAATTTGAGAAGGACGACCAATATCGTCAATAACTGACACCATTCTCAAAAACTGATCGCTCCACCCACTGGGTTACTCTTAGTGTACCAGAAAAACTGTTAAGGTGGATAGTTACTTAAATTGATTTTGTTCGATCTGTAGATCATTCAATAACATCAAAATTACCATTGAACGGTTATCATCCATGGGAACGAACTCCTGCAGCGTCACAAGCAATATCCCGCCCTCCTTAATATCAATATGTAACAAAGCAACGTCATCCAAGACCACATATTTATTGAAGTCGGAAGCTCCGTAATGGCTGCTCTCCCCGCCATGTTAGTAACGTTACATTACAATAGATATAAATGAGTGACGATTTATTGAGCCGTTTGTTGTTCTACAAATACGTTGTGTTTGGGGGACCACGTTGGAAATGTAATTCTTTAATTTTTAGGTCAGTTCTTCGGTGTCGTTCTCGGTAATTGAGTAAACTGTTAGAGCAGCAGCTTATTATAACAGTAACTATCGACATTCTAATTTGTGAATCGTTTGTATCACTACCGAAATACTGATTATATTCCTTCTTTCCCAGCTTGGCGTCATTCGCCTGTAGGTAGGTCTAGGTAATCCCTTTTTGCCTTCCTGCAAAGTGTTTCCTTCTTTGCTCGACTCCTTTTAACTTCCTTTTAACTTTTATCATAAATACCTACATAATTTTTGTCGTCTCATGAATGAAATTAAAATCTATGTGATTTTAATTGCATACTGTGAACTTAAATAGTTACTTTTTGGAATTTTGCTACACACAAAACAAGTCTGACAACCAGTCCGACAAAGGTGTATCGTGTTACCCAGTAATTGGGTTGTGGAGGTCAGATAGGCACTCGCTTCATTTAAAATACTGGTGTTCAGCTGCATCCGGTTAGACTGGAAGCCAAACCCAACATAGTTGGGAAAAGGCTAGCCAGATGTTGATAACACAAAATTAGTGTTTTATTAATACGTCGTTCGGCCACGAAAATCTCACGATACTTCAAATAAAGTATCTTATAATACCCGTTTTTAATTACAAGATACACTTCTGTTTACCCCATCAAACCGTAGATCGGCCGAATTCCTGCCTAATTCAATTGGAATGACAAAATAGCGGCATGGCTGCTTGGCAGCTGGAGCAGCAGCATCGGGTGTATCTTAATATGCTTAATAGATGTGGTTATCGACATAACGAGCGCGATCGACTGACTGTTTTGGTTTTAATTCCGATTTAAGTTTAAGGAGACAGCGTGGAGACAGCGGGTTTTAAAGGCTGTCTAGGTTATGAAGACCACTGCGAATTACCTATATTTGGAGGTCCAAGAAAAACATTCGCTAATTATTATTTATTAATAGGGGTTTCCAGAACTCGTATATTACTGTAACTTATCTACAGAATGTCTCAACGCATCGCAATTTCTGATGTGTGTGTAGAGTTCCAATTTTAGACTATTTCGATGCATGATTTTTGCTTGCAATAGAATCGAAGGCTTCTTGTTGCATGTTTTGCAGTAGGTTTTGTAAACACCCAGTGATATCCGTAAACACCTCAGTTCTCTCATTCCTTGCATCCTTAGGTCGTCTCGTGTTATCTCACCGTTTCTATTTGAAAACAAACGCATATGATTTGCATGAAGCACATATTAAACAGTTCGTTAACAAACTGTATCGTAAATATTTTGCTGTTGGGAAACGCGAGTTATATCTGTGTCGTTATGTTGTTTTCCATTTGGTCCTTTGGTCCGAACTGCGTTAGATTTTATTTTGAAGCTACTGTGAATGGTGAAACCGAGCACTGAGGATGCAGTTTTAATATCAATTTTAAATAATTTATCCATCAATATTTGTTTCTTTCGGTTTAAAGACATTTATTTCTCAGCTGTTTTAGAACCCAACGGCCTGGCACGCGACGATGGAAAGAGACCAGACGGAATGACCATATTGCCCTGGAAGTTAGGCAGACCTTTGGTGTGGGATGCAACATGTGTCGACACCTTTGCGCCATCCCATCTTCCTAGCACGGTGGGCTGTGCTGGGGCGGCTGCTGCAGGTGCAGAAAACCTCAAACGGCGAAAATATTGCAACCTAATTGGGAGTTATATGTTCGAGCCGTTTGGGGTTGAAACACTAGGGCCATGGGGTCCGAGTGCCCACTTGGTTTTTCGAGATATCGCCAAGCGGTTAGTCGACTCTTCACGTGACCAGAGGGATGGCCTATTTCTTGGTCAAAGAATTAGCATTGCCATACAACGTGGCAATGCTGCCAGCCTTTTGGGCACTGTTCCTGTTGACAGCGATGCGGACGAATTCTTTGATGCCCTATGATTATTTTACTTATTTTTTTTATATAAATGTACATATTATTATAGTTTATATGTTATCTTAAATTAAATAAAAAATACTTGAAATAATATTAATTTGAAATACACATACGTTTGAATAGATTTTCTAAAAAAAAAAGAACAACAAGGTTCACTTACAAATTGAGAAATGTATAGAAAATATATAATAAAAATAGATACAGTTTATTTTGGAAGTTTATTTCGTGATCATATTAGGTATTTGAAACAACTCAAATAAAACGTTAAGTTTAAATAACATGCGGTTTAGCTGTGTCGGACAGTGGAATTCCGACACATGGGCACAAGTGGAAAACGCCAGTATTTAGTGTATCGTCTCAAATACATATTAATTTGAATTTTAATTGGAGTGAAGTCGGCCGCGGGTGCCGGGAGCACTATTAGCTGTAGCGTCCACTGTTAAAGAACTGTGTCCACTACTAAAAGGTATCTACAGTAAAAAAAAACTAGGTTTACCTTCAACTTGCAGTTGTCTGTACCATCATTTCATGTTATGGTACAGTCAACTGCTAATTGAGTAACTTTAGAAAAAAACAATAAAAAATAATTTTAAGATTGCTTAATCTTAGGCACAGTAAAGAAAAATATTGAAATATATGTACCTATATCTTATCACTAGTAGGTATAATAGATAAGTGCATTGTAAAATGTCTAGACTTGAAACGACCTTCGAATTTGTTATGATATTTGGTAAGATAAGTTTTAGTGACATAGAAAACCGAAAACACGTGCTTGACTTACTGAAATGGCCTCCGGGAATGGGGATACCCAAATGTAAGGCTGTACAGTATCTATATAATCCTGGACAGTTCTGCGCTACTAATCGCTACCATCTTACTGACTGCGTGCCGATACGAGAAAACTAGACAGAAAAAGGCTACTTTTAGGTTTTAGACCCAATTTCCCGTACCGTATAACAATGTACACTAATAATAATACCAATAACGTACGCGATACATTTGGTAGCAGCCCGACCGCTTCATTACGCCACTAATGGCACCAAAGTACCAAACGGTACGCGCCGCGCCGGTGCTATTGAGCCACAAGTATTTTTATTAGTCCTACCTCTTACGGATCAGGTGTTTGGGTACAAATCGCCTTATTGACGCTGATATTGTGCTTACTTGTTTGGGGAATTGGATTGAGAACAGCTTCGTTATCTTAGAAAGGGGAAATAACTTGTTGGAGTCTGTTCCAGTTGCTTCTTGAGTCAGTGGGTAGGGCTGGCCATGGCGGGCTTTTCTATCGCTGTGTTCATGAAACAAAGAACCTATTGATGAAGGAGTTGTCTTAAGGTACTTATTGCCAAAAACAATGCTTAAACTTGCAATGCTTTGCTTCTGTGGTTAGGATATTTTCCCTTGGGTTTGAATTGTAATAATGGCTAGAAGAGCATTAAAAATCTGTACAAGAAGCGACAAATCTTTAATTTGTTAGCAGCTATTAAAAACTAACAAAACTAATGACAGTTTATGCAAGACATTATCTCAACCCAAGAATCACAGCCACGAGTGCGTTTGATACGCCGACACACAACACCGACCGTTCCCACCCTTCTCGAGAAAAGGCATGAAAACGAACCAACACTATAATAACACCTATTTGTAGCATTGTAGCCAAATAATTTCTAACCCAAAACTGCTAATTACGCAAACAATTGCTGGAAATAGCGCTCTCATCGAAGATAACTGACGCGGTAGCACAATCACAGGGTTGTGGAGGTGCGCCGGCGCAAGTCACGCTCATTACAGCGTTATTAACACGCCCCGATTGGTCGAGGCAGGTGCGTGACGTTTGACTGTATGGGAAGTAAATAGACGGTTATGTAAGTAAGTGTGCTGCTGGGAGTTTGTTGCGCCACTTCTTCTTCCAAGCTAAAGCACTAGGAAGTGGTGAAGGCGGGCGTGCCGGGGGACTGTCTTATGTAATTTTGACGTTTGAAAAATGTTGATTCTCAGCCTAGTTTGAATAAATGACTTTGATTGATTTTGAGTGAGAACTTGAAGGAATTGGTATTTTTGGTTACGTTTTTGAGGTCAAAAGGACTTGGACCTGGACCAAAGGAGGAGGAAGGAGTATTCATTTGTCAGTTGTTGGTTAAGATGGCTTTCACTTTCTAGAAATAGGACGATTCATCAAGCCTGTGTCCGACAGTATGATGACAATTTACCTCGAAGTTCAGTCTATACAGGGTGTAGCGTAATTAATGGATACTCCTGTATCTGCGGGTGGGGACCCCAAGCCCTATAATATAAAAAATTGTCAAACGTCGGAGTCCATGGGTATGCACATTTTTTTTTTTTTTTTTTGAAAAATTGGCACCTTAGGTCACTTCTTCGGCCACCGTGTTCACAAATGAAGACACCTTCACTATCTGATTTCTACATAATATTCTTAAATAAACGAGCTATAAGATGTGTATTACAGTTTTAAAGTACCTCATGTGTTTTTTTTGTTTTATCTTAAAGTGAAAAAATTGTGTTTCTCTAATTTTTTTGCCTAAGTTTGATTGAAAATATTTTTTTGAAAAATTGGTACCTTTGGTCACTACCAAAGGTACCAATTTTTCAAAAAAATATTTTAAATAAAAAAAAATTCGCATACCCATGGACTCCTAGGTTTGAAATTTTTTTATATTATAGGGATTGGGGTCCCCCGTCCTCCACCCGCAGATACAGGGTTGTCCATTAATTACACTACACCCTGTATATGTTTACTTACTATGCTAAAGTATAGTCCCAGTACCTGAACAAATACCATCAAAATAATTGCAATGCTCTGCCCCCACACCTCACACGCGTCGCGTCGCCGTCACGCCACCGTCACGACGGCCGCGCTCGTCACAATAGCCGTATATTTGCATACACACAATACGTTACCGTGTTTCTAACAGTCATGCTGTTATTTTACTTAATAACTGATGTTATTCCCTTCTATTATTTGCTTAGAATTGGATTCAATGCGATATAAATCAGGGAATGTTTCATTGCAGGTGTGAAAGCAATCATCTATTATTTTAGATTTTGTTCACTTTTAATTCAAAATAATTTTGGAGTGAGTCGCCACATTTTGACCCAACTAAAATATTCATTTTCTGTTTAAATTGTCTCCGAGCTTTTCAAGGAAAGTTTAGGTTTCCCTACAATATTTTTCTGTCAATATAAGGATACTTAGGAAACGTCATATTAGCATAAGTACGTACTTCCCAGGTTTACAGCCCAGAAATTGACTCGGAGAGTTACTTTTTGGCAGTCCCTTTTTACCATCTACTTTTACCTGGAGTGTCAACATGGTGCTGCCCCACAAACAATGGGGCACTTAATATCGTGTCCAGCGTCTCTTGTAGTCTGCACGTTACAAGAACTGATAGACGTTAGTGAAGGTGCGAACCTCTTACCCAAATTATGGGCTGACGCCCGCCCTTCGCCACTTCCTAGTGCTTTCGCTGGGGAGAAGAAGTGGCGGAACAAACTCCCCAGCAGCACAGCTGTCTGTTCAGTTAGGATCGCATGGCTACGGCGTTAAGTGTTTCGTGGTAGCGTGTATTCGTTGTTAAGTGTTTCGTATTAGTAAACTTACGGGGACGTGTTATTCGATGTTAGACTTTTCTAAGTCACGTAACACACCCGACTCTATATAGACTACCATCTCTATATAGACACGCTAAGAAGAAGATTTTGACCTTCATAATTTGCGATTAACTAACTGCAAATTTAGCACCCGACATGGATTCAGTAAACACCACTTTCATTGAAATCCAATGTCTATCCATCGAAGTATTTTGCGTTTTTCTTCCAACATTACACTGCATATAAAACATGTCTGGACTCAGGTGTTAAACCTGTGTGCAAAATCCCTGTTATCGGTGACGGCCTCGATCCGTGACTGTAAAGCTTCTGTTGCACGGTTAGCATGATTAGCTTCACGTGTAAATATTTATTTCGTGATATCTGATAACAGAGACCTAATGTGTGATTGTGTGGACGCGATTACTTAGGTTTAGGAGTTTAAAAAATGCAGATATATAAATTAATTACTTTCAAGATGGTGGATTTTGGTGGTGGTGATGATGGTGGTTTCCGCGTCTTTTCTCTTCACTCATTCGTAGGTGTCTTATAAGGAACTAGCTTCTGCCCGCGACTTCGCCTGCGTGAAATTTCATTCTCCTCCCATTCACCCTCTTAGGGGTGCAGTTTCGAAAAACCCTTCCTTAATGGATACATACTCTTCACAAAGAACACACCCTCCAAATTTCATGTGTCTAGGACCAGCGGTTTAGGCTATGTGTTGATACCTATATCAGTCAGTCAGTACTTTGAATTTTATATATGTATATAGATATAGAAAGTAGCCTTCTGTCGGAAACTCGAATTGACATTGATTGATTTCTACTTCGCTGAAATATGTAGGTATTTCAGAACCTACCTGTATTGTGAACATTCGTTGCTTACTTTTGCACTATGTATTTCTTGTTATCTATTTTCTGATGTACTCTAAAGTTTATGTTATAAATAAATAAGTATTGGTGAGACAATAGGTGGATTTTGTATAGGTACCTATTTCTGTCTTTTACTAACATAAATGCTTTGAGAAAGAGACGGCGGTGGCTTAGCTTTTGACTGCTATCTATCTGGCTCTTTGCTATCGGAGTGCAGGAGAGAATCATAAAGATGCTACGGATAGTATATTGGACAGTTTAGTTACCTACCTTTTTCTGGTTATGTATGTACAGAATTTCCAAGTTCACAAGAACTTACTACTTGTAAACAATTACACAATCAACCTATAATTGTCTCACTGCTCGGACACAGTCGTCTCGGTGAGAGGGAGTGGCCGTTATCCAACGTAACTAACTATTGTTTAGTAGACTTTAAACTGCAATTATAATCATCTTAACTTGTATTTATGGAAGTTTCAGAACATCACAAATTTAAAGTTCTTATTTAATTTATTATTATGTATTTTTATGCGAGTCAGGAATCCGCTGGATGGGAGAAGCACAGAACCGGTCGAAGTGGAGGTACTTGGGGGAGGCTTATGTCCAGCAGTGGACGCCTTTCGGCTGAAATGATGATGATGCGATCATGCGAGTCAGGGAAAGTAATCATTTTATTTAATACATGTTTGCACAACATAATCAGGGGGGCCACTGTCGCACATGACATTAGGTAAACACTATGTCTGTTATCAGTATCATTGTAAAAGGATCAAAATATTATCACTGAACATAAATATTACAGATAAAAAGCTCAATATTTTTAACACAATCAGGTTATTATTTCCGAGTTCACTATCTATTAGATAAGACTTAGAGATAATCAACAATGTTGAAATAATAAGGATTTGTTATGACATAATTAGGTATGTGCGCAATATTCACGTGGCAATGGAGAAAACATTTCAACGTCTTCTCAGACTAGATACAGGTCTATATACCTAGTTTAAGAGCGCGTAGTTTTTCTACAAACGAATTGTAATTTCTAAAGGGCGTATGTTAAAAATGTGCAAATGTCGAAACTATATATGAGCGTAGAGTAAGGGAGCTAGAAAACTCGGTGATTATAATCTCCTAGATTTTAATAGACTGTGGTGATGTCCTAGCTAGAGTCACCCAAATGATTGATTCTACAAAAGAAATCTATGCTAAGAATTTTAGATTATATTAGTCCCTGGTGGACGATTCGCCTAAAGAAAGACATTATTGGGTCGGGTCCTGTACCCTTATTGCATAACACATTATCAATATCTGAATCATTTTGAAGGATACCTATTGCTAATCCATTTCTTCATAAGTTCGGAAAATTTGTCTGCTCAACAACGTAAATAACGCAATGAATGTTGTCAAACTGTCAATATGAAAGCCATTGCTACTGTTAGTGTGATACGCAATTACCCTGCTGGTTTTGTAAGATTCCAGATGAACTACAACACTTAACTACCTCATTAGCTTACGAATTGGGAGTGATCTTATCTAAGTAAAGAAAACTGTCGAGAATTCAATGCACTTAAGTAATTATTCAACTCGCGAATGATTTGAAAGCATTATAAAGTTATAATAATACTCGATAATACGACCATTTTAACATTATAATACGCTTCACATTATTAGCGTCCGATAACAAAACCAGATCCTGCACAATAACAATAAAATTTGAATAAAATGACAGTTATATATCTCCCATCAACAACAAACTGCCGAAACTTAATATTGGCTCCACAGACTTACAATAGTCCTCTTTATCGGCCTACATCTACTGTTTGGACCAACAAAGGCCGAAAACTAGCAAATATAGTTATAATAAGCCGATCATATTTCGATGAATGTAGATACGCATCTATTTAGGGTGACCAAATAATTGATAATCCTATTCAGTGTTCCGGAAAGTGACAATGGTTTTTTTTGGAATTTCTGTTTTGTCGTGTTGTCTTCCTAGTTTGTGGTTATGTCCGGTTTGAGGAGGTTTCGAAATTCGAGACTGAAGATTATTGTAAAAAAAGTCACAAAAATCTATTGAATTGGACCACAGATATGATTGTGATTGTGGCTACGAATGATTCTGTTTTTGGTACCTAGTCGTTATCTTGTTATTCTAATATGCTTTTGCGCAGATGTAAAAAGCATCGATTGTGTCATTTTGAATAAGAAATAATGTCTAAATGAGATGTTAACATTAAGATTAGCAAATAAAGTAGCCACGAGAACGTGCGTACTAAGTGGAAACATTATATATTCTAGTAGCGGTCATTAGAGGCTTCATTTAAATATTTAAAAGTATGAAATTAGTTTTTTCTGCTTTTGTTTTGTATCTATTAAAAATAGATGTTCTGTAATGATATAATGACCTTTTGATATTTGAGTCAGCGATGCTTTAACCATAGATTTATTTTATTGTTGCTCGGTTTTATTTAAATCAGAGCATCAGTATTATTTTTTGTTTTGAATAAATAAACACTTATACCACACAAATCTTTATTTAATTTTTTGTTGAGAAAACCGACACAAGAAGAACTTGTGTCGGTTTACTTAATGCTTGGTGTCACGACCTTTATCGGGTGATTTTTTATTTAAGTTTAAATTGTTCTTTGTAAGAGTCCTCAGAAAATATTTCTTGATCGTTTTAAATTCCGTTTTCATAGTTCCCTATAAAATGTTGCAGAACTAAATTCTCTAGGGTCACGATTTGAAAGCCCAGCTAATAATACCAAAGGATATTAAAAAAAATAATTGTAACTTCAATAAAAGCCGATGCACTATCTCACGCCAATATTGCACAAAAAGATACAAATCTACGTAGAATGCATCGCGCAGCGGTGCTTAGTTTAGTGAAAACTAATATGTTTTTAGATCTTTATCTTTTGTCGCTACTGTACGGTGTCATGTTTCGGGCCTAATGGCCTGTTTCGTAAAGATTTTAAATTGTATTATGTCTATGAAGTGAGTTGAATTTGATTTTATATTGAGCGTATTCATTGAAGTAGCTTTTATGGTCTTAATTGTGTAGAGTTTTAAAATGATTTCAAGTCTTTTATCAAATTGCTTCTTTGTATGCTAATCTGTAGTACTTAACTCAACTGCGGCTAATGAGACACAATTAAATTTCTATTGCTATAAATAAAATTTTGATTTTTCAACAGTTGATAGGTATAGTCGAAAGAATGGTTTCTGTACAAAACTTATACATATTTAATACTTGTTTAAAGAAAAAAAACCTTTTTTAACAACTTTTTAGATATTATCCAAAAAATAACTTAGTGACTTAGTCACCCTACACATAGACTGGATTAAAATCATAGTTCCAGTATTTTGCAATGAAGTGATATAGTATATACTTATACGTAGTTTTATGGTTCATCTTTAAATAATATAATATTTTTCTTTACATTAATACTTATTTGTTATTTTGCACCTGTGTCGTGTATTATAAATTATGGAGTAAATAAGTAAATATGTTTTGTGTCGAGTTGTGAATAACAACAATATTGTTATTGTATTAACGCACATTATTCGTTCGATTATAATGGCGCATTGTTGATAATGTTTTGTGTTGTGCTGATTTTATAAAGAATATAGAAACTATGTTTTATTCTGTATTTATTAAATAAAAAACTGAACCGCTTGTATATAACAGAATGGAAGATGGTTTTTGAAACGAAATATTCAATTCTATTTTGACTTTGTTTAAATTTTGTAGTTGCTGCCTATACTCACGCCTAGGACCAATAAAACCCACTGCCTATAACCCAAACTCACACGTTTTCCCCATGGGGGTGAGTATTATCCGATGGTTTCTTAATTGTTAAGACTACAGCGGTGCTATTCTGTAAAAAGATCGTAGTGATAACTTAGGTGAAGTGAGCTACAAGTGAGCTGTCATTCCACCTGATGCTAGGGATTGACACTATTGACAGCTCACTTTAAGCTCACTTCACCTAAGTTTTCACGGTGAGATTTTTACAGAATAGCATTACTGGTATTGAAGTGGTGGTGGTAGTACTGAATAGGCTGTAAAGATGAAATACTGCAACAGTGAGTTTGTTGACTGTCTCAATATAAAACTTGTAGGTATGATATAGAAGAACGCTCTTCATTAGTGGACATCCACATAATAATGATATCAAAATCTTCTTTCAAATATTAAAAATCTCTATATTGAGAGTTTGTTTTATAAAAACATCGTGTCGCTATGACAGGTGCTACGTCGGGTTACAGCCAAGCTGCGCGTGCGCCGATGTGCGGAGATACCGGCTGTATTATGATGTTAGACAAGTTACGGCTTGACACTTGACCTACGGTGACCATGGTTTTATAATTTTGATATTAATGGCAGATAACACGATTGACGAAATTAACGATGAATTTACGTTTGTCCAAAGTGTAGATTTGAAGATAGAAATATAGTATTATGAATCTTTGAATCATTTGCTTAAAAGTATTTAATTATTTTTAACGTAATTTGCTGCGTGAATCACGGAGGAAGGGAACTGTAATTTTACTATAAATCGTTTCTTTCTCCATAAATATTTTTTTTTAGTAAAGATCGTAGAATATAAAAGGTAGGTACCTAACACTAATGCGTCAAACAAACAATTTCGAACATATCTCACATTCCCACTAAACCATACTTCCCCTACTGACCTACCGCTTCGGCAAATCAAAGTGAACTTACGCCTCACCGCAAACAAACAAACAGACGAATCTAGCCCTAACCCCCGTCCTGAACCCTGTACAATAAGGGTCACAATCCCGCAGCAGCTTTCCTATAGTCCTGTCAAGTTTTCTAGATCATTTTGACAGTTCTCTCGCGCTACCGACGCGCTGCGCAGGCGCTGCCAATCATGGTTTCTGGAAGACCACGTCATAAGTGAGACAGAAGGTCTCTAGGTGATAAAAGTATCCAAGTGATAGGTTTACGTCTTTTTAAAATTCAGTTTTTCAATGGTTTTTTCCAATCTCAAAAAATGCCCAACGCGCCTAAACAAGTTTTCACTTCAAAAATCGAATACTTGTGACAACCCGCACTGCAAGGGGCCCGCGTGGTAGTCCACTCCCTCTCACAAAGAGGAGGCCTGTGTCCCAGCAGTGGGGACATTATAGGCTGATTATGCTACGTTATGCTGCTCAATTCCAAGTTTGAGCTAGACTGGCTCTTCTGAGCATGTGCTCGGAGGTGCCAGGCTGCTCAGGAGCTGCCAATCACAGTTTCTGTCGGTATGTGGCTGTTTGTGAGGTGTTCGGTTACCTTGACACCTCCGTACGATTGTGAGGAGATTGTGAGTCAAGTCATATTGTAATGGTTAATTTTAATATTATGTTGTGTTATGTTCACGGTGACTTGTTGGTTACTTACAAGTTTGAGTTAGAGGTTGATGACGTCGGTGATGGGATAGAATTACAATCCTTAGGCCCCTTGTACACACACGTTTTTCTTGTCATGAAAAACTACTGATGTATGGATTATTATGGAAGCTTGTTGACAGACACGTTTTTTTTACGACGCGGTTTATTCGCCGTACCGTAATTCTCTTTGCCGTACCGGAATGAAACCGTGCCGTGTACAAAGTAGTCAGTGGCGTTTATAGGGATGATGTACTCACTCATCCCTTCCAATTAATGTTATATTAGAAATGTTATAACAAATAATGTAATTTCACTGAAGGCATAGTAAAACGAGGTATATGTAGCCCCTTGAAAATCAATGTCAACAACCATCCATTTTAAAAAGCACATTTATGTTTTAAAAATTCTGCTTTTCTTCGCAATCTTCAATACGCTATTTATTACTTACGCTAATATTTCATATCCTAGGCCGGATCCCTATTCCTTCCAATGTTATATAATATTAGCATTCAAACGTTTATAACTTGGCAATTTTTTAAGCTTTTAGACTCTTTATAGTACCTATTGTTTGCACTATTTGCAAATAAAAATTTTTTTTGAGCTTAAATTTAAAAAATTGTCATCATCTCTATTGTGTCTCGAGACTACTCCTACGTTTTTTTCTTCCGTGATCAAATGTACCCTGTTGCTCTGTTTCCCTAGATATTAAACTACCCCCCCTGCTAGATAAACATCCAATTTGATTATGCATTTGGCCTAGAAAACCAAAACAAAAAGATAGAGTGATTTTAATTTTACTAAATCTTTTCTGAAAAGAAGTTGAATGAAAACTGTCGGTAATACCTACTGGGTAATCTGCATCCTAATTGCGTAACACACTATCAATCGAAATCTGAGTCATTTTGAAGCAAATTGCTAATACATTGCTTCATAAGTTCGAAAAATTTGTCTGCTCAACACGTAAATAACGCAATGAATGTTGTTGAACTGTCAAAATGAATCCGATTCCGATTGATAATGTGTTACGCAATTGCCCCGCTGAATCTCGTATCAACTTGATACTTCAACACGGTGACATTATTGTTGATAAACTTTTGAGTTATCGTCTTATTGTACGAATATACCTAATACTTATTGCGCAAATTTACGCAATAGTAAGTGAATGACTAGGTCAGCGCAGCGCACCCGTACAGTATTATAATAGGGTAGGCAGGGAAAATCAGAAACACTGCAAAAAGATTTTAATACGCTTTAAAGAATTTTATTTCTCAAAAGCCGTACGTAGGAACATTATAGGCTGATTGCCAATAAAAAGCCTAACCTAGCATAAAGTGGATAAGCCAGAGTTTAAAACAGAAGACGAACTAGCAGGGGATCGAGGAGGGGGGGGGGTTGGAGGGGGGGCTCAGGGGATCAGACCGGAATAAATCGCTATATACAGTTATGTAAAATGCAAAAAAAAGTAATGAAAACTGACAAAATATACGCTAAGTAAGTAGTTATTTTAACATTTGTATTGTTAATTTACTTTTTTCACAAATACTTTAAGTATGTAGTTTTCAATATTTTCTTTCTAATATTAGACAGAAGGCGAAATAAAAATAGAACTAGGAACACAGTAGAAAGACTTCAGCAGTAAATTAATCACTGCCACATTTTATCTTAATCTTAACTATATATCTTAATTATCCTACTTCCTACTACTATTATAACCTCGAAACTTTGTGAGGATGGATGGATGGATGTTTGTTACTCTTTCACGCAAAAACGACTAAACGGATTTAGATGAAATTTGTCACATAGGTAGACCATGACCGGGATTAGGTCATAGGATACTTTTTATTCCAATATTACCACGCGGGTGAAACTGCGGTGTGTAGCTAGTGATTAAATAAAATGAAAAATTGCCTTGTCACCTTTATTATCTTCAGAACAAACTAGAGTAAGACCTAATCTTATCAGAATGATCAGCAATAATACCTAACTATAGCAGTGTATTGTATAATATTGTGAAATATTCACTGTTTCGGCTCTCAAAATGTTTATAGCAGGCAAACATATAAGGTAGAAAGATAAGAAAAAGTAAAGCCTATCTAGGAAATAAGAATATTAAAAGTCTGGGGTAACGGGGGGATAAAATTACAAAACGATTTTTTTCTCTATAATGTTTTGGTATAAAAAGACAGCTTTTTATTTCAATTTCTATTTCCAAAACTTAATACAACTTGTTATAACTAAAGAAAAACGACCATCACATACTATCACATAAATAAATCCTCCATTTCCCCAAGAAAATTGCTTTTAAACACATATTACGCTACAAAACGTAAAATTGTCAGTTGGAACAAAATGTCGGCACAAGGCGGCAGCCATTACAGTCATTATTGCCTGAATATTACATGAGTGTAGCCTGAAACACTTTCAGCCAACATTACATAGTATACATCATAATATTTCCCTCCAAATTGTATTAAATATGCTTTCAGATAATTATGTATTGTGGTTAAGGGGCAGTCGGAAATGTTAAAGAAGTATCCATCACTAACTATGAAGTATCCATCACTAAAGTTATGAAGTATCCATCACTAACTATGAAGTATCCATCACTAACTATGAAGTATCCATCACTAACTATGAAGTATCCATCACTAACTATGAAGTATCCATCACTAACTATGAAGTAGACATCACTAACTATGAAGTAGACATCACTAACTATGAAGTAGACATTGGTTACGTTTGCGATCTTGAATACGACACCTCACACAAAGGTGTTTACAGTAATCCTCTGAAAAAATCCTGACACGAAAGACTCCAAACTTTTACCGTATTAAATTCCAACAAGTGACAGAAACAATCACAGAAAGGTATAAGTAGGGTGACCACAAGTACCAATTTTTATAGGATATTTCCTGAGATCATCATCATCATCTGCCTAGCGTTTTCCCAAAATACTGGTATTCAGCTGCATACGGTTTGACTGGAAGCCGACCCCAACATAGTTACTATGTTGTTGGGGTCGGCTTCCAGTCAAACCGGATGCAGCTGAATACCAGTATTTTACATGAGCGACTGCTTATCTGACCTATGCCTTTCTACCTATCTATCTGGGATTTTTCCTAAGATGGTTATTTAAAACTTTTTTTAAACCTGCAGCTGTCATCGTCATGGTAAGTTGTAAGTAGCGATTAGAATACTAACCTGCTAATATATAAAGCATCTTAGGTAATATTCCTGTGAGCTGATAGTTGAACATCTTGACCTTAAACCTCCATTCATATTTAACCTCCCGGCACGTAACGGAGGGTGGAGTCATTTAATATGGACTACCACTCGGGTGCAGCGATCGTGCGGAATCGTGCACTTACGTCGCTCGTCGCAGGCGGCCGCAGCTGGCATTGCACACGATATAATTGCACGTTCCGGGAAATTACTGAGCAATTTTTTAATAGCTCCGTTTTCCATTTTTGTTTGTCATTTTTTCTTGTAGGTTTGGTTGAATAAACAGTTTTATTTGTGCCATAACCATAATCAGCCTATAATGTTTCGACTACTGGGACACAAGCCTCCTCTCTGTGAGAGGGATATTGGTCTGTAATTTTTTTGTACAATTAATTGAAAATGATGGATTCGTTTGAGTAGCTTTTGTGTATTTCACATTAAATGAAATGGTGACAAAGCGTTTAATAGCAGTAAAGTAAATACTGTATGAATGGCCAAAAATTATCAAAAGCGTAGTCAGATAGTCGAGGATTTTATTATAGTTATTTTTATACAATCTACTTATTCAAAATTAAGAGAAGAGACAGCCTTCAAATCCAGATGTTTTGCTGCGAGAGATAAATTTTAGTCAAATAGGAGTACCTACACCAAAGGGACCCCATTCTGCAGCTTACGCTACTACGGCTAACTAGATGTCTTACCTCATGAGCACCTTCACCTAAATGAAGACCTGTGTGATGCCACTGATATTTCTGTTAACAAGGCCATATCTTGGTGACCACTCATTTAAACTTAAGAATAATCTTTGTCATCCTCACTTAAACAATACTTAAAACCTAAAATACACTTAACGACGAAAATGTCTGTTCAAACCGCTAGTTAAAAGCTAATGATATTTAATTGGGCCCCGCGGGCGCGCATAACTAAGTAAGGTAATGAAGTAAACTATGATCGCGGCAAAACACCGCTTTTTCCAGCCGCGCCGTCCTCGCAGGTGGCACAGCTCTCACGGAAACCTCCTTGTGGTGGAAGTGAGGGAATTGAGGTGTTTCGTGTACATTGACGGCACCACAGCCGTGTTTTACTCACGGATTAGCCATAGAATCCTACTCAAGGCGTAAGTGCCATGCATGCATTCGCTGCTCAGCTTTGTGTTATGTTTTTCCAAAGATGGAAGTCATGAAGTTGACAGACCAGCAAGTGAATGAAAGTAGCTTGTCTTATCATAAACTCATTTAGGAAGAACACGTTTTTCTTTCATCTATGTTGTCATGATTTTTATAATTTCTCGCCAACCTTTGAAATAATAAAAACGAATGAATGTCATTCATGATATAGTATTATGTCCGTCTTGAAAACAACTTCACCATCGATTGGATAAAAAACCAAAAAAAAAATCTGCTAATATTGTACCTAAACAGTAACAAACTAAGCTAAAACCAGCAATGTACACGATACATCCCCCAGTCACCCCTCCGCCCCCACACAATACGCTTGTTTCCATAATAAAATGATCCAATACAATATGCAAGCGATTAAACGACGTCCCGTTTACGTTCGGTAATTTTGTGGCTGACTGTACAAAACTGTTATTTAGTCTTGTTGGGGACAGAGCTTATTAATTATTTAGGAACGTACTAATTTGTGGTTATGTTTTTTATTTGGGTAGTTGACATTATTTTACTATTTTTTGTTTTTCTTTTATTTACGGTTATGATTACGATCAAATCTGAAAGGAACTAGTTACACTTCTATGTAAGTCTGCTAAAAACAGAGCTGATATATATGATTGGATATACTATTTGTTTGTTGCAATAAAATAAATAAAATCAAGTCATATGGGGTTTTCCCACAACTATGACAATTTTTTGCCAATGGTCTTTTTTTCCCATTTCAGTAACGTACTTAAAAAAACTTACCTACAATTTTTTTCAAGTAATTTCTTCAAAAGATCCCTCACGTTAAGAAATCACCTCCTTAAGTTAACATTACTCTATACTAAATCCCCGGGAGCCACTTGCAAGTGTATCCACCCATGTCAAGTGATTATCGGAGATTCCTGGCAAGTTCCCACCGCCCCCCGCGACGCGTGGTCACCCTATTGAGCGTCTAAGTAAGTGTAAGCAATGTTTATAAAGATGTTTTATGGGAAAATGGCTAGAGTTGTTACAGTAGTCACCAAATGAATATTATTTATTGGTTTGGAAGGTGGAAGAGAGTTCGTTTATGAGACGATTTCGCAGCAAAGCTAGGGAACTGAATTTGACGTGATTTGGCATTTTTTGGAATTCGTTACGTACTTTCTTCATAGAAAATAGAAAGTTGAAGAGAACATCTAGGGTATATAAAGTAGCCCCTGACAATGGAGTGGAGTATCCTTACTTGACGTGACAATGCAGGAGCTGGACCGCGGCATGGCAGGAGTCATTCTTGAAGTCTTCCGAAAACCAGTTAAGCAGATTGTAATTATAAATAATTGACTGAAGATGACTCTAAAAATTCATCACATGTTACTTGCCTAGTTCAGAACAGACACGACCAGCGGCGGCGAAGAACCATTTAATAAACCACATCAATAACTATTCCAACTTCCACATCAAAATATTCCTAAACACAGAATCAAAGCGTGACTTCCCCTCCGTCAATTACGTATTTATAATTAATTAGAAGTGGCCACTTATTATCGAATGTTTAATGAACGTGGCTTGAAGCCTCGTGGAGGGTGGCCATGGGAAGGAACACCTGGGCTGTGGGGCTGGCGTGGTGCCTTGAGCGGGGCGGGTGGGGTTCAAGGTGCTGGGTTGGAGGGTAGGTAAACTAGACGTTGGCAAACGTATAAAAAGCTTAGGTAAGGATGAATGTACCCAGGATTTTGTAACATCTAACTTGATTTTCAAAAAGTGTCCATGGAGTTTCTTGCCCCTTCCTTTGCATAAAGATCTACGTTTTAGAACAAGCAACTCGCTTAAATTTTTTGACAAACTGAGCGATTCCTTCACGATTCGAAAGTGCCTGTAAATGGTTTAATTGAAATAAATGGGTTGAACATGAGACATGTTTAGAGTTGTTTGATTGGGCATTGGCTATAGAGAACTTGATAATTTGTGTTGAACTGTTAAGTAATGATTAAGTAGCTATTAATGTTTATGTTGTTGGGTGACCCATCCGATGGTTACATGATAATTATTACCTACTTGCCCAGCTTTAAAAGCGTCTTAATAAAATCCTCAAAAACTGAAAAGTTTTTTTGGTGAAAACAGAGGTAGTTTATTAGTTTAATCTTCAGTTTGTATCTGGCAAGGAGCATTAATTATTGGAAGAAGTTCTATAACGTGGCTTGCGGTAGGACTAAATTTGCACGCATGCTTTCAGGCAGAATACAATAACTTTTAGGCTTTAAGATCTTCCCTTATTGAACAATGTATTTTCTGGCAAATAAATATTTTGAATTTGAATTTAGAAATCGTCACGTAGGTAACGACAAAGCGTTAGTTTCCATGCGACTTTCTCTCCGAGAGAAAGATATAGTTTTCATGGTTTTCGAGGGTGCTGAAGCCGTGAGGTCAGCCGAAATTTTTCATCATTGGTGTCGTTCATGTTTTTCGATTTCTTTAGATATACAGAAAATCATTATAAGTATCTATTCAGTGTAACGGCAAACATTAGAATTCCCCAGTAGTCAAACATATGACGATTCTGGTTAAAAAGATGGACGTATCTTATTACAATATTTAATCTGAACTGACCATCACGTGCCTTACGCGTCCAACTGTCCGTTTTGTGACGCCTATCTCGAAAACCAATGTAAAAATATATCAATACAGCTAACACTAGATACAAACGACTCTTATTTCTGACTACGTAAGGTTTGTTTCTGCTTGGCAAGCGTTGAAATGAGATTTCTTGAGTGAAATAATAAGATAGTATGGTAATTTCTAATACAGATATGTCAAACGATATATCTTTTTTGTGTGATATTTGTAATAGTTTTACAAAACATGCTTGATGTTTGATAACAGCAAATCGTGACTGTGGGATTAAATATACCGACCGAAGATCCACAATGATACACATTCATAGATATTGACCACCCGAATAGCACAGTACTTATAACGATCCAGGTTCCTCAGTATAAGATTAGGTACAAATGATTTCAAAGACTTTGGACAATTTATTGCGGACATGATTCAGTGAATCATAGTGTAGTGTAGCTACGAAGGAATGTCTTATTTCTGTATGACGAGGCCTGAGCTCGGCCCCTGACTTACCTACTGGCGAAATGTGGGTACCTATACTACTACTACAGACGACTGCCTAAACTTTCGGGGGTGATATGACAACAAAAATAAATATATAAACCTTCCTACTGGCGTGATGTTATGAAGCCTGGCCATCACTTGTAAAGACAATTTTCATCCACATACTTAAAGATGTAGGTCACACTTCACACCAAGTCGTTGATGGTTGCCTTCTGAGAAAGAAAAACTAAATTTTTCATAACATCAAACAATCCTAAGACAGTTTTAAGAAGTGAAAAGTTCTAAAGGACATAGGTAAGTGACAAAAATTCCAAGACATAAAAGCACTGATAATTTTTAAATTAAACTCTAAACACATTGCAGAAACGAGTCTCCTCCAAACAGCTATATTACAGCACTACAGTAACTTCAGCAAAACACATTTATTATTGTTTTTATACTTAATATTATTCTAAATGAACTGCACAGTGCGCGTGCGCGGCCGCTCGCGTTATCAACACACATAACTTGATTCAAACACCTTTTCTACTACAAAATGTGGTCACATCACAAACTAACCAACGAAAAACAAACTCTAATCTCCGGAAAGTAAGGTTTCATGTCGTAGAAGGGTTACTAAACGATTCGAAGCATATAAACCTGTAAGTTCACGGATCATAACGAGTCCTTTTGACAATTTTAATTTCTCCTCTCACTGTGTAAAAAATTAAATGTCACACATTTGTAAAACATTACCAAGGTGCTTAAGGTTGACTGCAGACGTAGTGACTAATAAGGAAATGTTGTTTACTGGCTGTGATTGTGGATTAAATTTTAACGCCACTGCTTATACTTACATATAATATTATCTAGTTATGTTCGAGGCCGTATATCTTTTGTGGCCAAATTCGCTTAAGTTTGACCACTACTTATGTCTCTTGTCAGGTTCAAAAATGCATATCTAAGCATAATCAGCCTATAATTTTTCCACTTCTGGGACACAGGCCTCCCCTCTGTGAGAGGGAGTGGGCCATACATTATATAGGTATGCCCAGTGCGGGTTGGCTGATGTCACATGTCTTAACATTTTTGGTTCTAGGACATGCCGGTTTCCTCACGATGTTTTCTTTCACCGTTTTGCGATTAGTGGTGATTATTTACACAAAGTAAAGTGATTGCCTGGGTTCGAACCCATGACCTACAAGTAAGTCGTAAGTCGCGGCCGTTACCATTGGGCTATCATTGCTCTAGGATGGACAATGATTGTACCTACTAGGCATGATACTCTTTTATAAGATTTGCAACGAATTATTAAAACACAGATTTCCACTCGCCACTAAAGTGTTAATAAAGCATAATTGTTGCAAACACTAATTAGTTTGAGCAGTGTCCTATCCCGAGGCCTAGGTCCCCCAGTTGCCTATCAACTTCCAGTGACATGGTGTACAAAGGGCCTTATCAAGTAATACTATTTGCCTTCACAAAATGAACGTAATGTTTCTGTGCAGAACTTCACACCTCTTTACGATATTTTCTTGTATAATGTTAATAAGGAAAAACACAGAATAACAACATGCAGAAGTCCTATTTGTTTAGAGACGAAAACTGTAAGTATGGGTCTCTTGTACCATTTCTCAAATTACAATCATAATTATTTTTCTATATAGAGTAGTTTGTCTCGTGTACCCAGCATTTTCTCAGCTTATTATTGAAACCAGTGTAAAGATCTAGTGATTGTTCATGAATTCCTATTCGGGCTAACAGCTAAGCCTCCAGTCTTTCAGGACTCCTAACAGTCAGCTATGGCTGCTCTTTCTGTTCTTACATGTAGAATTACAAGTAGATACTTAGAATGTTGTGCGGTGCAACGGCTAACTGTCACCTGGACCTGCGGGAGGATTGCGTAAGTTAGTAGCTTTCATTTTGACAGTTCAACAACATTCATTGCGTTATTTACGTTGTTGAGCAGACAAGTTTTTCGAAAATATGAAGCAATGGATTAGCAAAATCCTTTAAAATGATCCAGATTGGGGTTGAAAGTGTTTTACGCAATAAAGGTACCGCTCTGCAACTGATTACGGCATTAAAAAAATATTTAAGGTGAAATTGTGATTAGTATAGCCCCTGGTTCTAGATATAATGGTCCTTCTTTAGCCCCGTGTTTAGTGTCCACAGGCTATATATCGCGGACGGCTGTCGAGGCTGCGCGTGCGCCGCGACACATTCATGCATAAAATTATTTTGTCCAGAAACCATTAGCTCAGACCACTGGGCGCGATACATTGAGCATTATCTAATAACACTTTTTATCACTTCATTATTATTTCTAAATTATATTTTGCGTATAAAATTGAGGTATTTGTTAGATGATCGTAACTTGTGCTTCATACATGGAAGTTAATATTCAGAAGAAATGTGACAGATTAGAATGAAACCGTTAATGTATACTAAACATAATAAAGAATGCTAGTTTATATTGAATTACATTACTACCAGACGTTCCTACTTCTATGATTTACAAACATTTACTTTCCGTCACCAAATCTGTTTTCCACTTTTATGGCACAAGCTATAAGGTTGATAATGTATGTCAGGAGATGTAAAATAAGTTGGTGGTTATGTCAGTTTGCGATCACACCGGGGAGTCTTGCGCAGCTCGTTAGGAATATGATTACGACCACGCAGTTAGGGACCAGGCATCGGTAGCAATTAACATGTTATGGGCGTGTGATTATTATAAATTCTAGGGGTTATATTGTATGGAAAGAGATTGTTAAACATTTGGAACTGCGATTATTTTACTTTTTGTGAGGGAATAAGCTGGAACGATGGCTGAACTGGTGGAAAGAAGGTGCCACCACCAAAACCATTGGCTTTGCCGATGTGGTCATCGTCATCAGCCACAGCCCGTCTTCACCCACGGCTGTGCATAGGCCTCTCTTTTCTTGTACCAATCTCCACACTCCCGTGTCAGCCTCATCCAGGTTTTGCCCGCGATGGCAACAATAATGTCGTCTGCCCATCTCGCTCCGAACGAACGACATCTCGTCTTCCAGTCCTTGGACGCCACTCTGTCCCAGCCTTTCTCCACCGGTACATGACTGCGCCTTCCCGGGTGTCCTGCCCAACTCCATTTGAGTTCCATAATACGCAATCACTGAATGCGTAATTATACGAGAGTTAGACACCATGGAATTCAAACTATATAGAACTGATGGGTTCCAGTTTGAACTCCGTTTGGCGGCAAAAATAGTTATAGTGGCTTCAGTATGATTCCCTGACCTTGATAAACTTTTACAAAATTAAGATTATTTTGTTTACCTACAAACATTTAAACAAAATCTTAGTTGGTGCACAAAGATAAAGTACCTATCAGAAAGTCGGAGACATTAGAAAGCGGATTCCACAAGCTGGAAAAGGTAGGACAAATGCCTCAGGCGCTGCATATAATATGAGTTTGATGCTGGGCTGTAAACATTGTCACCAGTCGGAGCTGCGGAGGTGAGGTACTTCAGATAAACTGGCATTTGAACAAAAACATTAATTAGGTAAACAAGAACGTTAGCTGCTAATGGGTTGAATACCCAATTTATAAATTATTAGCGACCGGCCCCTGCCCCCCTGCCTCGCACGATGTTTTACGATTTGACACAGCATCGAGATTTCTTTAGTATATGTAAGTTAATATTTGTATTAAACACATAAAACTTTCGGAATAACTTTTTTAAATGATGTTTAAAACCGCATCAAAATCCGTTGCGCAGTTTTGAAGAACAAAATACATAGGTATAGCTGTAGAGCAGTGCACGGGCTTGTGGTTAAGTAATAACAGCTGCACGGGTCGATCGATCAGATTAAAAGGTTTACACTGGACCCTTGACTCATTTCAGAATATCACCGTTCACTGCTACTGCAGTACCTTAGTATACCTAGACATCAATTCTGGTCATGGCCCACATAGTCTAATTTTTCACCAGCACCATCTTCTAGCTTGTTGATAAGCTTTGTACAAATCATCAGTCTAAGCCGCAAAAATTTCATGATTTTCAATTTAGTCTGTTCCAAGACAAAAACTCTTTCCTTAAACCGTCGTTTACCTCTGAACCTGACGCAGCTTCTCCGAATGTAATGTGTTGTCGTACCAATTAGCGTCGGAATAAGGAAGTGAACAATACGCGCACATCTTGTTGTAAGCACACAGTTGATCCGTGTGATGCCATGATCTAATTACTTCAATCATCACTGAGCTACTACTGGAATGAATGTCGAGACAGCTTCGAAGAGAACTCACTCATCTTACGTTTAAGATGGAGTGGAACCATCGATATCCGTCAGTGGAACTGTTTACTACGTTACTAAACTTTTTTATCGTTCTTTGGTTCAAAAGTCTCCTATGTTAAAGTTTCCTATGTTTGGGATACCATGAATGGTCGCGGTTACTTTTGTAGGTGGGAAAAGTAACGGCAGAAGGCAAAAAGTGGTGACTGGTAGGCCAAACAACAGCTCGGAAGATCCACCTCTGGGAGTCGAAATCTCCAGTTAAACAGACAGCTGTGCTGCTGGGATTTTGTTGCGCCACTTCTTCTTTCCAGCGAAACCACTAGGAAGAGGTGTAGGGCGGGCGTTTTGGGAGACTGTCTTATGTAATTTTGACGTTCGAAAAGTGCTGATTCTCAGCCTAATTCGAATGAATGACTTTTAATTTGATTTTAAATCCACTGCTCAAAACTTTGTTGCAGGGGTTACAAAGTTGGCAACTGAAACTTGACTGAAGTCTTCCTAGCTTTTAGTGTTTATGATCGTCGAACTATGACGTAGTCGAGTCCTGTGTCCCTGGTACAGTGGTAGCGACTGTTGTCAACGTGTATGAGTACAACAGCGCCCACGCATGACCCCTCACATCTCGCGACTAATTTAATTCCGGCGCATACATACGCATACTTCATAATCATAACTCTAGGGATGAGACTCCTCCTGACTAGTATTATCGGACCAAATATTTCAACGTAGAAAAAGACTAGGCTCGACTTCGCAGTTAGGTACTAGGAGAATGTAAGTTGTTGGGATGATTACAAGATGTGTAACTATAGTTAATTCTATCTTAGTAGGTACCCGACTACCCGAGTAACAAAAAACAGTATGTACAAGAAAAGTCATAAAAGGCTGAAAAAAATAGATGATATAGTTGGGCTGCTCAGCAACCAGGAGTGGGTCGAAATTAGAATAAACTTATTAAATAAGTAGGAGTTGCATACTCACAGGAAAAACTTGGATGCAATCGGCGGCGGCGCGGGACAGATCACATGCTTCGAAGCGTAGTGTTATTTTTAATCAAGCTCATTTAATTCCATATCCTCCTTAATGAAATGTCAAAAAAGGGTAAAACATCTAAATTAAATTGAGTTGTCACACTTTTTGTGACACTTGCTTGACTAAACAGATACCGGCGCGGGCGCATCCCTACGCTCGGCCGGACTCGGGAGTGTCCGCATCAATTAGTTAACCTTACTTAAGGTGCGGGTCACAAACAACGCCGATCGCCGGCAATTGGAGGTGGTCGGGCCTAATGTCGTGATCTCACTTGTGACTCATTAGTGGTCGTATGTTTGAGGTCTAACTCATTATGGTTGGTAGGTTCTAGGTTGGGTCTGGTTCGGTTAACCAAAAAACATAATCAGCCTATAATGTTCTCACTGTTGGGACACAGGCCTCCTCTCAGTGAGAGGGACTGGACCACAATCCACGCGCAAGGTCAGTGCGGGTTGGGAAATGTCACAAGTCTTAAAATTTTTTGGTTCTAGGACATGTCGGTTTCCTCACGATGTTTTCTTTCACCGTTTTGGGAGCAGTGATGATGAAATAATTTACACAAAGTAAAGCGTCGGGGTTCGACCCTACGATCTCCAACTCGTAAGTCGCGGCCGTGACCACTGGGCCACCATTGCTCTCAATCAATAAAGATAATTTAAAAAATTGCTTCGGAAGACGTTATTTACTTTGTAGAGTTCTTCTTCTCTAGATCGTGCCGCACTAAACATTGTCGCCAGTCAGCAAATTGGTATTATTTCAGTAGGTAGGTAATCATGGTCAATTTCTAATAAATTGATAATACAATAAAATGGGAATAATTAAAATATTTTTCATTTACTCTTAGTTAGGAACTATTTTTATTTGTTTCCTACAATGTTATTGAAATAATATTCCAGACACACCCTGTATTGACTCAGCTTTACTTCAATGTAACAACAAACCTTCTACTTACTTAATGTGTGAAATATTTGTTCAGATGGGAAATGACAATGGAGAAAATAACAACGATTTTACAAAACACACGGAGAGAATGATTTGCTGAAATTCTTTCTGAAACTAGAGGCATGTAAAGACAATTTTTGAAAAATCTCTTGCCTCACCATCAACAACTGTGCAGTCAGAAGAACTTTTGCTTGGACTGATTGTCCCTTTCAAGTTATTTTCTAGGATCCATACCCACTAAATAAACGCAATCCAATCATCATCATCATCATCATCATCATCCACAGCCCGACTTCCCCCACTCTGGGCATAGGCCTCTCGCTTCATGTCTCCCCCACGCTCCTGTGTCAGCCTCATCCAGGTTCTACCCGAGATATAGTAACAATATCGTCTGCCTGTATCGCCGCCGGACGACTGACACTTCGTCTCCCAGTCCTCGGACGCCACTCGGTCATTGCCTTACTCGAATCCACCAGGCACCACTGCACCTTGACAAGTGTCCTGCTCAACTTCACAACGCAATCTAATAGGTAGTTTTAATTAAATACTAAATAAACTTCATTTACCCATACAAAACTAACAAACAAAAGCCCAAATCTGTGGGATCTCTGAATCTGAGTCAGCGACGCGTCACTAATAGGTACAACTATTACACCCGGAGCCACTTAGTCTGCTGTTATCTTTTGATAGCGCGACACTGGTACTCAGTCAGGAAGGAATTAGCAGAAGGTTCACTCATTCAGTTAAATGAAACCATTCCCGCGACGTTCAATAGAATTTTAAATAAACAACAGAACATAATAACTTTTTTTTTTAATTTTACCATCTGTATCGTATTTGACTTCACACAATGTGGCGATGCCTGTCTACAGCACTCTAATTGCGTAAGACACGTTCAATCACAATCTGAATCATTTAAAAGAATTTATAATATTAAGTGTGATTAGTGTGATGTATTAGTGTGATGTATTAGCAAGAAATACATCACACTAATATTATAAAGGCGAAAGTTTGTGAGTGTGTGTATGTGTGCTTATATGTTTGTTACTTCTTCACGCTCAAACGGCTGGACCAATTTTGATAAAATTTTGTATGGAGGTAGCTGACACCCTGGATTAACATGTAGGCTACTTTTTATCCCGATATTCCCACGGGATCGACATTTATGTCGACGAACCCGCGGATCGCAGCTAGTTGCTTCATAAGTTCGAAAAATTTGTCTGCTTAGCAACGTAAATAACGCAATAAATGTTGTTGTACTGTCAAAATGAAAGTACTACTATTAGTGTGTTAAGGAAATAACCCCGCAGATCGCGGTACTGAAGACGCCAACGAACGCCTGCATTTAATTGAACTGTTTCAATAATGCACGAAATTATAGGCCAGTAGGACAATCATTTCAGACTCAAAACTCAAAGCTTTTAATTTAAAAGTGAAGTGGTTAGTTTTTTAAGTTTTAAATAGTCACAAAGTTGACGCTAGTGCCCGTTCAAAAACAAAGATCTCTAAGGAGAAGAACGGGTAAGAAACTCCATGGACGCTCTTTTAAATCAAGTTAGGTATTAAAAAATCCTGAATAAATTGTTTTGTGGTTTCTAAATGTAATATGTCAAAAAAAGAAATAAACTAAGTACTAATATCTCAACATTAGTAGGAGTAATACTTCTACCCCATGTCCCCGTGTGCAGTGGACCGTATGACGTCACATGACGTGGCCGAACATCGCGGCCGGTTTGATCTCTGTGATGTAGGACCCGATAGCGGACTTGACTTCCTTTGACAACGACGCGAGAGCCGAAAGGATTGGGATTCTTATTGTGTATGTATTATTAAGACGTGTTTCATATTGCCGTGATGCGCTCTATCTATCTACCAGATAAATTAATAAATGGAACAGAATTTAAATTAAACTTTCTGCTTTATGCTAAATTCTGAGGTATTGCAACAATTGTTTTCTGGAACGAAATTCAATATCGCACGTTATACTTTGCACACTTGGGTGACTTGGCGAATATCACAACACTTTTGTTTTCCAGTTAGTTACTCTGAAACGTTGTTAATTAATTTAATTGTGCCTGTTATTAAATACACAATATACAGTGAAAGGAACTTTGTTCTAACCGGGTGTTCCACGACAACTCTCGACTATTTGACCAGTCTTGTTCGTCGGTTATCTCAGCCTAGATTATTCAAGATCTTTCGATAACGAACCAAAAATCGATTACAAAATAATTATATTTGTGTCATAGTAAAATGCTTATACCTATGTAATTTATCATGGCAATGAGTTCTTATCCCTATATTATGACGTCAAATACGATTGATTACCTACCAATAAATGACCATTAGGTGACAATCCAAGGCTATTGTGGACATACAAACATTGAAGAAGAAGAATACCGAGCAAGAAGTCGCTCCATGTAAAATACTGGTATTCAGCTGCATCCGGATAGACTGGACGCCGACCGCAACATAGTTGAGAAAGGGCTAGGCAGATGATCATGACCAAGCATTACAAAACGTGGATCAAACACATCGTACGCGTGTTGATCAGATATCAGAAAACCTAATAAACGACAATATAATCTTTTGACAATGGTAGCGATGACCGTGATCTGATCAGACGAACAGTCGATCAGTCGTTCAGCTGATCAATCGATCAGTGATCAGTGCGTACGGTACCGACACAAATCCGGCTGTATTGTGTACTTACTACCCGTACCGAATTGTTACATGTAGAGGTTATGGAAAATAGATGCGGCAATTCAAGCAGTGTTTTCACGAGGCATTTTATATCGGTCGACTTTGAATTCGTTTAAGAATTGAATGACGATCCCCATGAACTGGTAATAGGTAACTATATAGCTCAGTCTATTTGCGGCTGATATGTTTTTTTATAAAAGATTATCAACCCGAAACATGCAACGTTGTTATCAAATCTACTTTGGACCTACTTTATCTTACCCAATGTCCTACATCAAATTAATATCATTAAATATGCAAAAGCAGTGTTTGTGGAATGTGGGTTTGCGGTTCAGTAGCGTTGCTACAATATTGGAGAAGCCTATATCAAGTATTGTAGTCTGACCTTGTAAAGGCCGCCAAGAATCACAGGAGAGGAAATGATGATGGTGATGATGATGAGGCTGATGACTGTTTTCTTGGTAGGTAGATACTAGGTAGTAGTAAATCTTTCTTCATTTGTCACCCGTAGGTACCTACTCGCCATATCCACCTCCTTCGCACATCGCTCCTCGCAGCACGTCTGCCCTTTGTAGCATCGACACAGGTGTGCTCTTTGTGTCTCGTCTCGATTATGTCGATATTGTCGCACTCTGTCGTACTCTGTCGATCGATACTCGAGTCAGGACATGTAAGTGCATGTAAGTACCTATCTATGCCTTGTAGGCAGGCATTTACTTCAGATTGAAAGATTTCACTAGATGTAAAATTGATCAGACTGTCTCAGTTAGTTTCCAAAAATAAAAACAGCTTTTACATAAATAAGTGCAATAGGTACGCGGTCAAAATGTTACCTATGGAACAGCATTTTTTTTTTAGATCGACGAACTTTTACAAGCATGTTCCTAATCATGTACCTATTGAATCCATGGCAACAGGTTGCGCGTCCATGTCCCAGCACCCTGTCCAGCTACATCCTTGAGCATAACAAATGTGTTTCGCTATGGACTGCTGCGCTTTAGGTTCCAAGTTTGATTCCTTACTTAGTTCCCACATAACAACTTACATTAGGTATCTACCTATTCAAATCTTGACCAACAATACCTACTTAGGTCCTCAGTAGGAAATCGTTTTGTAGCCTAGTCGTTGGGTGCGATGGTTTCTAGACAAGATTTCCAAAGTGTTAGAATACTACACTGTTACTTATGTGCTTAGTTAGAGCAGCTCCTAAGCACATCCTATTTAAATTTCATGTCATACCCAATCTAATCTATTAAACAAACAAGTGCAAATAATTGCGTTGTTTAGGTACATAGATAGGATCTACTTATGCATGTGCCACGTTCAGATCGTAAGCTCTGATAAATCTAAGTATACAATACATAAACACAATTTGATAATTATGTCAGTTTTATCTTAACACTGAATGATGCATACTCAGGTACTTACTTACCTATAGGTAATTTAAAAGACATATTTGCCCATTTTTGATACTGGCTATTGTGAAGATCTTTCGGTCTATTTAAAATTTCGAAATCAAATTAATGTTATATGTAAGTAGGTATACTTATGTTACGTTTTGATTTTCAAAATCAGTTGTTCATTTGTTTTCTGTATAATCAAATATTACTGAGCTGCTTTATCAACAATAACAATATACTTAAATAATATAAATACATACTATCATAGGTACAGGTTTAATAAACAATGTGTTGATTCATAAAATGATTTGCGTCAACACTGCTATCTAATTGATTTAAATCATTCATTGGCAAGGTTGCTTGCCCTAATTATCAACATTCAAAATGGATGATTTATTTATTGTTTTTATTACTTACTTTTTAAGTTAGTAAAGGATGAAACCCCGTCGCGTCGTCTTCTTCTTCGACTTGTTAAGACTTCCTTTGTACTTAGAACTTTACAAGTGATAGAACAAACTGTTTCTAATTGTTATTGAAATCATCTGTGAAAGTAAAACCTATCGGTAGTCAACTATTGTGTACGTTTGACATCACAGGCGTCAGGCAGATGCAATTAGAAAAAATGTTTTATAATTTTTAGGTTCTTATAATTTGAAAACCCTGTTTATTTTTGGACTCTAATTGTTCATAAAATGTATTAGGTACTTACTGACGCAAAAAAATGTATTGTTACCTAGGTACACTTGATTAAAATGTGTGGCTTATCTGCAAACGTTATTTACAAATATTTTGGTGATCAAGTTATATAACAGTCATTGTGATTACCTGATTAGGTATTTAATACCTAATTGCGCGTCATGTTAAGTGAATGATAAGTGATAAGTAGGTACCTAGCTACAACTGAACTGCTTGGTAGGTAACTTCCCATGCAGTTTATACATGCACATTCATGATATACAGGGTGATTGGAAGCTGGGTGCAAAGCTTCTTCCAATCACCCTGTACCTATATGTATTTAATATACCTACTTTTATAATAATACTACTATACCTACTTATTTAGCTACCTACCACCTAACCTTTGAGATCGCTGTGTGCGATTGTGTCATATCATAGGTATGTAACGTAAGTAGCTGCAGCTGCATCTACTACGGAATTGTCATTGTCTGATTGGTAAGTAAGTAGTTACTTAGTTATCCATCGAAAAGTTAAGGAAGGATACCTAGGTACCAACAGACTTATGATAAATGATAAATGATTTTATTTCTGTAAGTAGGTTTGTACAAACACTTTTACATGTCAATCATATTTTTTTAAAGCTAGATGAGGTCGGCGTTTCCTATCTGACTACTCTGAGAAGAAAGGCCGAAACAAACTCAGAGGTCACAGTCTCTTTTAAAGTCCAGACAAAATCTTGGTCAGATCATGTGAAGACCATGTAGATCGGTGTCTGAAATGGTCTTTTGAGGAAAGAACCACACAGATTGAGCGGACCTGTCCAGTCAGTGCACGCATTTGTCAAAAATCGTGCAGCTCAACTCAGAACTTGAGGAGCTCAACGATTCGACGAACAATACCAGAGAAAGGACATTTGGGTAGGCCGCGTAAATTACTCAAACTGCCAGATCATGATTAAAACTAACTAAGAAGGAAAACAGAAAAAAGAAATGACCCACATAGTCTTCACATTCACAATAATTAAATAAAATAAAAATACTTTACAAAGTAAATATTCATGTCATTGTATATATAAAATGAATAAATGTCAATGTGTATATAAAAATCCAGACATAATCTTTGAGGACAATGTAGATTGGTGTCTGAAATGGTCTTTTGAGGAAAGAACCACACAGATTGAGTGAACCTGTCCAGTCAGTGCACGCATTTGTCAGTAACCGTGCAGCTCAACTCAGAACTTAAGAGTCCCTATCAATTTCTGCGCGCTACTAGATTAGGTAATTATAGGAGCGCAATGTGTCTGTGTGCGTTCGAACTATAGCTGATAATCGTAGTGTGCGTTGAAGCGTACGATGAAGCGGGAACAAATAATCTTGGTCCGGAACCGCTATTATTAGTACTCCATAGTTTTTACTAAGATTCCGTAATACTGGATGGATTTTATTGTGATTATGACATGTTATGTTTAGGTCCCCTAAATACAATAAATATCGTTGAAATAAAAACATCTTAACCTAGTATTCACTATAGCAAAAGCAAATTACAAAGTGTGACCAGCGTATACAAGGTACGTCTGAAACGAATTACACGTGTTATTGTTTACCTAATACAGAACGAAGGGGTCTGTAGTATTTCCCTCGCTATAAGACCGCATACCATGAGAGTATAGTATAGCGAGCCATTTTGTCTTATTTATTTTATTTATTTATTAGGCTTTTCAACAATGAGTACACTGTTACTTTATAATTTGTCTTGTTTGTGTGTTTGTATTTGTGTTTTTGCTCATTGATGATGTTCCAAGTAATATTTGATTTTTGGTAGATTTCTGCCATGTAATTCTCTACAAATACAATTAAAATATTTTTAGACTATATAAATAATAGTAAATTATTACAATTTTCTTAATTAAGGTGATTGCAACAATTATTATTTACCTAAGAACTGCACGTGCCTTTCGTGTTTTTTCAACTTTATTCTTTTTACCTTTGATTTTCCATGATAATAAAGTTCACTTTTTCGACCCATTTTCTAAAAAATATATTCACCATATTACTAATAGTACAATACAAAACATTAATAAGTCACACTATTAAAATAAAAAAATAAATATACTTAGTCTCAAAACTGGTCAGGAGTAGTACAAAATCATGCGCGATTCGCTAGTTACGTCGGGAGCGGCGAACGTCACAGGCGACACAGGTCCGTCGTCGAGAAGCCCTCGGGCGCGACTGAATGCATCGAGCGAGCGCATCGGTTTATAAGGCATTATTTAAATATTTTACTACAATTAAATAAGTAGTCTAAATTAAAATATAAAAATTGAGTTTGGTAGATAAACACCTCAAATTTTAAAATATTTAACACTTATTGTTATTTTCAATCAATTCTTACACATAGACGACGGTTTTGCACATGATTTTATTGGAGTTTTTCAGCGTAGTCAACATTTTTTTAAAAGTACTAATTCATTAAACTTTTAAAAACTAAATTGTAGACTTACTAATATACTATGTTCCCAATATTTGGGATTTTTTTCAGATTGTTATTTGCTACCAGTAAGCTAAAAAAGCAATTGAAAAACATGGTGTTTCGTGTTTACGTAAAAACGTGTGTTAGATTTTTATTTTTCTTAATTTATATTAAGTAGTTATCAAAATTTTAATTTGTAGACTTACTAGATAAATAGATGATAAATAACTGTGCATTTAAAAAAAAAAGTAGATAACTTAAGGATATTGAGAAAATTGCGCTGAAAAAAATGGAATTTTCTGTTTTTAGACAGCGAAATTGATAGGGACTCTTAAGGAGCTCAACGATTTGACGAACAATACCAAAGACCGGACATTCGGGTAGGCCGCATAAACTACTCAAACTGCCAAACCATGATTAAAACGGAAACAATGACCCACATAGTCGTCACATTCAAAATAATTAAAATATATAATATTTGATACAGTAAATGTACATGTCATTGTTTAAGTACATAGATATTAAGAAAAATAAAGTGTAAAATAGCAAAAAAATAAAAACTACATTCACTGTCTAAACATATTGGAGCAGCTCAATCCCAAGCCTTTTTGTCCTCAATATAGTCTTTTACAGTATAATAAGCTTTCTGGCATAGTTTTCGCTTTATAAAAGATTTGAATTTATTAAGGCTTAGTTCTTGAATGTGGCTAGGAAGTTTATTATAAAAACGTATACATTGGCATCTAAACGAGCAACCTATTTTCTTGAGCCTTGTTGTAGGAACAACAAATTTGTGTTTGTTCCTAGTATTTATGTTATGGATATCACTGTATTTTTTAAACAGATTAATATTTTTATGTGCATACAAAAGATTATCATAAATGTACTGAGAAGGCACAGTCATTATATTAATCTCTTTAAATTTGTCTCTGAGGGAGTGTCTGGGACTTAACTTATAAATGAAACGAATTGCCCTTTTTTGTAAAATAAAAATTGTCTGAATATCGGCGGCATTTCCCCACAACAGAATACCGTACGACATCACACTATGAAAATAACTAAAGTAAACTAAACGGGCTGTCTCTAAATCAGTTAAATCACGAATTTTCCTAACGGCGTATGCTGCAGAGCTAAGCTTTTTTGATAATTTATCTATATGGGGGCCCCATTGAAGCTTGGCATCCAAAGTAATGCCTAAGAAAACTGTAGTATCTTCGGGTTTCAACTCTTCATCCTTTATGAGAACACTAGTTTCTACTTGTCTAACGTGGGGTATCGTAAACTTAATACATTTAGTTTTTTTTTCGTTAAGAAGTAGGTTATTGACATTAAACCAGTTAACTACTATTGCGAGGGCGCTATTTACATTGTCAGTAACCAGCTGCTGACGTTTGAGTTTAAATAAAAGTGAAGTGTCATCTGCAAACAACACTATATCATGATTATCCTTTATGAGGTACGGCAAGTCATTAATATAAATAAGGAACAAGAAAGGACCAAGAATTGAGCCCTGAGGGACTCCCATTGTTACTATAGATCCGGGTGATCTTTTTCCATTAACGTCAACGCTCTGAATCCTTTTACTCAAGTATGAAGCAAGAAGATCCAGAGCGGCGTTCCGGATTCCGTAGTGGTGTAGTTTCCTGATTAATGTTTCATGAAGAACACAATCGAATGCCTTGGACAAATCGCAAAAGACGCCCAAAGCATCGCATTTGTCCTCCCATGCATTATAAATATGTCCTAAAAGTTCAACTCCGGCATCGATACCTACACTTTTTGTACGTCTAGTTGACTTACAAAAGTTTACTTATCTAAGTTACGTCTGTTTGTACTTACATACCTACCTATACGATGTAGATACCTATCTATACGATGTAGATACCTACCTATACAATGTGTATCTCAGTTAATGCACATTATGAAAGTACTTAAGTAGTTTATCAGAATTGTTTACTGAATCGATTTCTGTAATTTTTAATAAGTAGGTACCTACAGGTAATTTTGTAATTATTCTAATTTGCGTTTAGTGTGCGTTAATTCCGTGACATTTATTATAAAAATTTATTATGAAGATTTCATAATAAGTACCTATTAGAAACATGGGCCACTATCGCAATGTCGATGTCCTTCTTCACTTCTTCAGTGTACGGAACTGCAGGTGTTTGTGATGTTATGTCACCTATTTAGCTATAGTATTACGAATTCTACAGTAGGTACCTATACCTAAGCAGTTAACTAGGTAGGTACTTACCTATACCTATCTACAAAATTTTATTAGAACGCGCTTGAATCACCAACCATAAGGTCTGAACACTTTCATAAAAACCTCATGAAGTAGGTAGGTAAATACTTACACCCTATAAATAACTTTTACAATGAAACTAAATAGTTAAGTTATAACCCCTGTTAGAAATCATAAGCTAAACATAATTAACTCCAACTTCACAGAACTCAACACTCAATCTGATTAAATATTAAAATAAAGGCACTCCCAACCAAACTGTAGACGTTTATCATAATCCGCCAAAAAAAACATAAACATAAGTCCGCCAAATCCTTTTTCCGGATAAAACCGCTAGGTCCAAAATCTTTTTACGTAGAATTCAATTTAAAATCCTTTTTATAGCAAAGGTAACTAAGTAGGTCATTTACTTAGGTTGGCTAATTGAAATAAACTATCTGACAAAAGCACTTGCTAGTTATTAAGTAGGTATATTACAAATTGTTAATATATTAGGTACTTAGATCGTTAGTCAATTACCTATTTAGCTAATACCTACCAGAAACTATGCAACTATAATTTTACAAACAATGTCGCAATGTTGCACAGAATATGACGGTACATCATTAATGTTTCGAGAAAGTTGTCTCGCAGTCATCAAACTGAGTGACACCCGCGACACCGCGTCTTGTGTCCCAACTCCTACAAGGTACCTAATTAAACTAATAAAATACACCACTACAGGTTACTACGACTATCAAATATCAATCAACATAAATTGATCAACTTAAAACATGGAGTACCTACACTTTGAAAAAATATTTTACAATACTCATTAATCACATAACAAACCACAATCGATTTATAATCGTAGCTACAGTACCAATAAAAGATATACCAGATAATAAATAAACTCGTCGCTGCGCGCGCGCAACTCAAACAAAACGACAGCGGAGCTTGTGCGGAGAGGGGAGCTTACGGGATGGGAGGGCGTGGCCCTATGTATCAAAAAGCTCGCACGCCAATTGGTCGCGGCGCACTCACAAAGCTGTAGAGGCGGGGCCTCCGACGTACCGTATAAAAGCGCGCGCCGCCTCCGCGCCCGCCAGTTCACTCGCCGCTCGCAGTGTAAGCGCACGCATTACGTGTTTAACAAGTGTATCACAAGTGTTTTCAAAATGGTGAAGTTCGAAGGAGATTTCAGTATTAATTCCATACTGATGAACAAGCCGGCTCCTCCGCCGTCTCCCACGGCCTCGTCGACGGGCGCTTCGCCCTCCGAGGCCGACCTCAGCGACTCTGAGCTGGACGTGACGGGCACCGAGCCCGTCGACTGCACCAAACCTAAAGATGACGACGACAAGAAAGACAAAAAGCACGAGAAACCCGCATACAGCTACAACGCACTCATCATGATGGCCATCCGCAACAGTCCCGAGAAACGGCTCACGTTGAACGGCATCTACGAGTACATCATGACAAACTTCCCGTACTACAGAGAGAACAGGCAAGGCTGGCAGAACTCCATCCGCCACAACCTGAGTTTGAACAAGTGCTTTGTGAAAGTGCCGCGTCACTACGACGACCCCGGGAAGGGCAACTACTGGATGCTGGACGCGTCGGCCGAGGACGTGTTCATCGGCGGCACGACGGGCAAGCTGCGCCGCCGCTCCGCGCTCACGGGCCGCTCGCGCCTGGCCTGCTTCAAGCGGCCGCTGTTCCCCGGCGTGGCCATGTCCGGCGCCTACCCGCCCGCCACGTACTCCCAGCTCGTGGGCTTGTACTCGCAGCTGTTGTATCAAAGGTACGCTCCGATGCAAATGAAGACTCCTCCCGTGGCGCCGAGCGCCGTGCACCCGGCCTTCCGCGGCGACGCGATGGGCTACGGCAGCCTGCCCTACTCACCCGCGCTGTACGACCGCCTGCCGTCGGGCGCCTTCCTCGGCCAGTCGCAGCTACTGCAGAACTCCCAGCTGGCGCAGCAGTCCGCGATGATGGCGCAGACGTCCCCGCTGCTGCCGCCGTCGCCACCCATGCTGCACTCCCCGCCGACCTCGGGCGCCTCCAGCCCCGAGCTGCCCTCGCCCTCGCACCACCCGCTGACGCCTCACATCTACAAGCCGATCACGGTGCTCACGCGACAGTGATCTATTCATAATCTCATAGAGGCTTTACCAAATAGACTGACTTAACTGAAGGTCGGAAGACGTTATTATTTATCTGTGATTTAGTTTTAGTGTAGCCAATGGACCAGTGGAGTTGAGAGGCAATCTCTGTAGTTTGCAATATTAGCTGGTGTCACCTCTCGTTAGCATTCCGCCGTTGTGTTGTCATTATAAGTATGTAAATATTTCCAAAGTTGTATATTTATTGACTTAGATTATAGGATTAAGATAAAGAGCTATACCTAATGAATAAAACTAAAGTATTGTTCACATTTAAAACTTTATTTTATTTACCTGACCTTCATACTGGGAATTGGGATTCAGATCTATTGCAATCCGCAAACGAAACTGAAACAACAAGAGATTATAATGAACATTCTCAGTTAGGTTTTGAATTGGGGATTAATATAATCGGGGTTTAAGAAGATTGTCTTTATTTTGAAGAGATAGATACTTAATATGCTTGCAGCTCTAATCCCAGCATCATATCGGTTTGTTTTTCAGCAAAAGATTAACGATAAAGATGCCGTGCCGGGAGAGATTAATTCGCCGTTGTCCGGCCTGCCGTCTGGCGTTCTGTAAACAATGACTGTTCGAGTTAAACACACTTGAGAGTATTTCTGAGAACGTACAGTCAACTAGTTTCTGGAACATGAGGGATATTATTTTGGGATCGACAATTTATTGCTGTAATAGATGAACAGAAGCGCTATTACAATGCGATACTTAGAATTACGCGATTTATAGCTCGGTCTTGGAGTAGTTCATAGATTGCTATTTTAAATTTCGGAATTACATAGGAGATGCGTAAAAACATATTTTGAAGCATATTTTGATTGGAGATTTTCTATGAGACTCAAGTTTCTGTGAGACTCAGATTTTACTTCAATTTAGGGATATCTGACAGTCACCAATAAACGGAACGTTCTGAGTTGATACTACCTACTTACTTAGGTACCTACATTGTTTCAGTCTATTCCTATTTTAGAATTTGACGATAGAAACAATAAGGTAATAGCTGCAGTTGTATACTATATAATTATGGTGTATGCATCGTTCTTTTGGTAATATTGGTATATTCCTTAAGCTATTTCAGAACTGGCGTATTTGACATCATCAAAATACGTTATAGGTACACCAGACGTTATGAAAGCGAATGTCTTGACATCTTGATAAATAAAACCACAGAGATTTCAAAAACTGAGCATGTCTGCCATCCATTCTAGATACTAAATTAGTCAAAAGTAACTTTCGCTTATTTTTCAGTTAATATAAGACTGAAATCACCAACCAGTCTTGAGCAAGCGTGGTGGTCAATGCTCGTACCATCTCTGTATGAGAAGAAGTCTTTGCCCAACAGTGGGACAGTAATAGGCTGGTATTAAGCTATTGCATAGCTTTTATCTTGGGCTTTGAGCGCGGCGACCGAATGAAGAAATTCCGTAACGAAAATAAACCTAGCACCCCCAACTCCGACCGGCACAGCGGTGCAGCGTTGAAAGCCGTGCATCGTCTAACGTCGTATCAGTTCGGCAGACTTCGGCACGATGTTTGTGTGCGTGCGACTAGACGTATGCGTGTTTTGTTTTCTTATCGGTCACCACGCTAAAAAAGTGTAACTTGAATTAATATCAAAGAAAAAAAAAATTGCATAAATATTATAATTGCATAAGTTGATAAAAATGCTATGCAATAGCTTTACCGCGGCAGTCCCCGAGTGCCACACGTATTTTTTATTAATGAATAATTATTAACCAATAAGTAAGTGTCTAGTTGAAATCGGAAGTCATTTGGTGAATAAGCGCTTATTTCACCAAATGACTTCCGATTTCAACTACCTAATGGGCAACAAAGTCGTTATGAATTTTATTGCTAAATGACAACATATTTCATTTACGAAAAATGAATCATGGCTTTGTCAAAATATTGTTGTAATTCTACTCTAATACTTACTATTACATTAATCAATATTATCCTGAAGTAGGTACCTACTAAAGCTACCGTTCACTTTAAACTTATTTAAACCGTCTAGAAACTACTTACTATATTAAGGGGGGCCTAAAGCATAAGGTTGCCAATCGTAAATTGGATTTTTCATGAAATTCAAGAGACTTAGGTAAGTACCTACGTATCTGCAAGGCACTTGAAATATTGCAAATAATTCTCCGACTCACTGAGGTAGGCACACATATCCTTACCTTATCTACGTAGATTACATGAAAACATAGAAATTGTGATGATTTGTCAAATAATTCGCTTTTCGATAGATGTAAAATGAATCCAAGTCATATTTATTTTGTAAAAATTTTGCCTTGTAATGATAACAAATATTATATTATATTAGGTACTTATCAGTTGCAATCCGTGAGGTGCAGACGTGCAGTTTATGTCGCTTAGATTTGATAACAAAAAAATTGAAGTGGTTTCTGATCTGGATTTGGTTTTGTTGTAACTAGGTAGGTATAGCTAGCCTTATAGTTAGTAACTTATCTATTTATTTCAAAATATTTGTTGATTTTGATATTACTCGTCTAGTGGCAACCTCTGATCTTTTAATACCTACTTATATCCCATCTGCGGATAATGCAGTGGACTGCAACATTACTCCCTAAACTTTTAGTAACCTTATGTTTTATATACCTACTTATCTATGTTGTAGTTGCTTATAATCCCTTAATAAATACAATAAAACATTGGTACTTTTGAATACTTCATCTTATTTCTTAAGTATTTCCGGAGTGTATAGGTACCTAAGTTGTGTGGAAATTGGTTGTCATGGTCACATTATGATGCAGAGAAATGAGGGAAATGTCGTCAGGAAAGCTTTGAGTATGAATGTGGATAGCTGCATAAGAGTACCTAGGGGAAAACCAAAGACACGATGGATGGACTGTGTGAAAGATGATACGGTTAGAAAGGGAGTGACTACCGAGATGACGACTAATAGAGAAGTAGGTATAGGTAGGTACTGATGGAAGAATAACACACGTTGCGCCGACTACAATTTTTTTCTTTTGTAATTAGGTAGTTACTTATTAGTTCTGAATTATCAACTGAGCGAATAAACAGTTTCCAGCTAGTTTTGAAATAACAAGCATTCTAACAATTTTAATCCAATACCTAGGTATTTCTTCTCCTCATACTAGGTACATAAGTCCTTCATAGATAGTCCAGATTCTATAAAAATATTAACCTATAATATCCTATGGAAAGAAGTGCAATCGCAATGGAATAGTTTCTCGAATAAATTGAAGATGTCAGTTAGGTACATAGGCCTAAACGCGTGGAACTTCTGAATGTATTTAACTACATAATTAAATTAATTATCTACTCCCTAAGTCCTTACTATTAGTGTTTCCGATTTATAAGTAATTATTTAATTATTTTCATAAAGACTGTATGACATTTATGGCCGTGAGTGATTTCGCTGTATTAAATAATAGTGGAAAGAATTATAATTAAGTAACTACCTACTTACTTATTAATTTAATAGAAAAAATGTGAAGCATCCGTTCCGATTGTACCTACCTAGTACATGTATGATGCCTAAGGATGTTACAAGAATTATGATTGATACCTAATTGAGATTGACAGTAGGAAGAAAGATTCTGATAGTTCATTAATTCGATGAGATCATCGATTTAATGAACTATCAGAATCTTTTGGTACCTAATAAGTTATTATGATTAAATTGTGGCGGTGATTTTCTCTTCAATATAAATAATTTTGGAAATTGTTACTCAATTTACTATACTTACCTAGGTACAGAAAATTAACAAAAAAAAAACGTTGCTTATCTCAAACAAAGAAACGACAAAGTATGTAAGTAAGCCTTCGATAACCTGTGAATGCTCAAACAAACCTTTCGTTTAGAGAATTGGACAGTTATGTACATTGCTTCTCTCGAAGCACACTAACAAGCGTCTTCATCGAACAGAGGTGAAAATAAACATTCGATTATAAAGCAATTTACAACAAATTACTTTACAAAGGAAACAGTCAAAACGAGGTATTGACGTCACAGCCAATCAGCGTCTTTTTGAGCAACGACACAGCTGTAGCTAGCTGTCCGGGTGAGCTATACAAACTATAATAGTAATATACATATACATGTAGCTTGTAGGTAGGTATATGTCAGTCTGTGTGTTTAAGGCTCCTAAAATACTGAACAGATGTATGCGCTGTCTGAAACAGTATTGATCTGATGACATTAATATTGTCTTAGGCTCGAAGTGACGAAGAAACGACGAAGATTAAAAAAACTTTTTTACAAAAAAAAAACAACCGACTTCCAAAAAAAACACTACAAAGTGAAAAATAACTTTAATTTTGGAAGTCGGTGTCGTTGGTTCCACATTTTCGTTTTTTTGACACCGACTTCCGAAATTAAAGTTATTTTTCACTTTGTAGTGTTTTTTTTTGGAAGTCGGTTGTTTTTTTTTGTAAAAAAGTTTTTATTTTTCGCTTTTTAGTTGTACCTACCCCATAATACAAATTCATATAACACTAATTGCTATGTGAATATTAGTGACAGGAAGATAAACATCATCAATATAAACTAAGTGGAAAACAAACGTATTGTTGAATCTAATTCCAAAACTACCCAAGCAAAGTTCATAAAATTTATATGGGACCACCTCTGAAGCATAGGTACCTCATTCATTAATTAGACTAGATGCTGATAATCCTGGCTGCAGCATCAGGCCAGACTTATGTCAACATTGCATTGAACTTATAATTTAGTCCTGTTTAAAATGAGCCCAAACACGACTACGGTGCTGTAATTTCAAGGTTTGTACTTTTTCTGATGCTCCTGGCTTCAACATCAGGTCTCTCTCGTGTTCCTCATTAACAGTACATTTATCCACACATCGAGCCCTTTTCAATGAGCCTAAACACGACATATCTGCTGTTAGTTGTCGAGGAGTTAGGCACTCTGCAGACTATCCTGATGCAGCATCAGGTCATGACATGATGATCATGAGACCAAATGTGGCAAATGCCCTATCCATACCAAACATCAAAATAATTTACTCTTACTGTTAAGAAGTTGTACCTTCCATCATCAGCTCAGCTACCTGAGATGGTGACAACCATACGCAAATACACAAGATACTTCATAAAATATGCGAAAAACAATAAGCGAGCCTATAAAATTTGAGGGTTGCCCTCGATTTCTCTAAGATCCCATCATCAGATCCCGACTTGTTGACTATGGGACCATTTGGGAAGTATACCCTTTCCAACAAAAAAAGAATTTTTCAAATCGGTTGGCAAGCGACGGAGTTATGCGCGAACAAACCTAAAAAAAAAAAAAAAAAAAAAAAAAAAATACAAACATTCGAATTGAGAACCTCCTCCTTTTTTAGAAGTCGGTTAATAAAAATAACTAATAAACGAAATAGCAGAGAAAAATATAATATCTTTTTTCACGACGATGACAGAACACAAAAACACAAAAGTTGTCATTTTAAAGGCCAAAAAAAGTAGATTACATTCTATAAAAAAAGTCTTTATCAAAAGTTCCAATAGCGTCGCTTACACTCCTTCGATATTTTTTTGAATTTACGAATAAATTATGCAAAGGATAGTGCTAAAAATTACATAAGTACCTACGATATAAATTATAGGTACGGGAAAGACAAACTACAACAACAAGAACAACACCCATCACTTGGTCGTTATCTACGGATCTGTACAGCACACTATGTAACATTGAGCAAACATTTTAGTTAGGAAACGACTTTATTTTTGGTGTGTTTGCCTTTTACGGCAGCGCGCAACGTAACGCACAAAAAACATTGTAATTGTGGGTGCATGCGACGGAACAGGAGTTGTGGGGGTATTTCAAGTTACGTTATATAAGTACATAAACACTTTAACATTTAAAACTTGTTATGTGAAAAAATTTGGAACTTTGACCTACATTATCTCCGTAACCGGAAGGTTCCCAGGTAAGTATAATATGGTCTGTTACAAAAAAAATACATCACAATGACGGGCAGAACAAAGAACAAGTGACTCTAGTCTTCGTAAAGCGTCTTTTTACACCCGCTGTACCTACAGGATGCAAGGACATCGACGCGCACCCTGACCATGGATTCAGTACCTACATGACCCTGGACCCCCTAGGTACGTTAATGTCTACGCTAGGGGGTCCAGAATCATATTCTGAATTCATGTTAACACTCGTTGGTAAGCGCTCTGCTTGGTAAGACAGGTCATAATGTAAAGTAAAGTTTCTTTTCCCTATAAGTAGATACCTACTTGTAAATATTTATTGATTGGTTAGCACCATAGAGCCGTGGTTAGCACGCTTGTTTATTGCGCTTATTTTCAAACGAAGTTTTTTCTTAACATAATTTTAAGTCAGTATAATAATATTAGTATCTACTGTAGGTAGGACGTTAATACATTTGATTAACAAGTCATAATAGGTGGTCCTTATCTACTTATTGTGCTCCGTAATCCTTCGGATAACCTTGATAATAACTAACAAACATACTTCACATTTTACGCAATATTGATACAAATTATTATAAAGATACACAAAGAAATCGCTGATTTTTCGATAAAAAGATACCTAATATAATCCATAAATATATCTTATCTCTGGAGCCGCTGTCAGTAGGTATATTGTCATCACAACACTACTAAGCTAAGTTGATATTGTATCACATTATATGTAGTATCTATTTATTGAGGGGTAAGGTATCTCTACAAATATTTTCATAATAATGATAATTATCTCATAGATACTGGGCATGTTTTTCCTGTTATCTTTATATTTTTGACGCGAGTTTTTCCACATTTAGTTTGATAATAAAGGGTGATTGTTAGAACGATGAATATCTTTTAATTCGTCATATAAAATTGCTGTTTTTTGAGGAAAAGCAAATACCTACTTATTTTTTATAAATAACTAAATACAATATCTATGTATATCTAATACTAAAAATTAATACTTATTAAGTATTCTTATCTCCAAAATTATAGCCAGTCCGGCGAAGACTCTTAAGAGTAGATACCTTAGTAAAGAATTACCTAATTAATAAGACTCTAGAAAGCTTGTACCTTTTGTGGAACTACTACATGTTTATAAAGTAGGCAAGACCCTTGAGGTAACTGTGTAACACACTAACAGTAGCAATGACTTTCATTTTGACAGTTCAACAACATTCATGGCGTTATTTACGTTGTTGAGTAGATTTTCAGATTGTGATTGATAGTGTGCTACGCAACCAGAGTGTGTTCTATGTAGGTACGGTAGGTAGGCATACCTACCTTTTGATGACAATTAATTAGCAACATTCCATTGTATTTATTAACATCACGTAGCTGAATTGTATCTTTTATCAGCACATGAGCTGATTTGCAGATAATAAAGATGCCTACTAGCCTGTTTGTCATCAACATAAGTCTTGTTATCGTGATAATCATCACTGACTTTAGTGAAGATTATTACGAAAACATCGTAGGTGTCCACTCAGTTGGACTATCTCTGACAACAGCTGCTGAACGCTTTGAAACAACATATCATTAATCACTAAGATTGGGAAATTCTTAATGAAAAATTATATACGAGATAAAAAGGCGCCGAAATACACATAAGTACCAATTTTTTTTTTATTTTTGTTAGCCTCTACTGTCCCACTACTGGGCAAAGGCCTCCCCCCAAATCCTTCCGGGAACTCTTTTCCCACGCCACCTCGAACCAGCCATAAGTACTTAAATAACATAATTACATACATACATTATAACATGGCGTTTAAACATAGCTGGTGAAATGTGAGGTGCATCTCTGCCTAACCCTTAGGGTAGTACAGGCGTGATGTTATCTAAACTTAATATTATAATGAGAAAAGATTTCATTTTTTGTGTTTATTTGTTTGTTACGCATTCACGCTATAACGGCTGAACGGATTTGGATGAAATTTGGCAAGTGAGTAGACCATGACCTTGCTTAGGACATAGAATACTTTTATGGCGATATTACTACGGGATCGAGACTTATGAGGGTGAAACCGCGGGGCACTGCTAGTGTATTAATATAATTCTTTTCTTTGTTCATTTTCTCATTATACGATCGTAACGTAGGCACAAAAAGGATTTGATGAAACGACATAAGTAATTATTAAAACAGCTCTACAACATTACAATAACAATTATGTGGATAAACCAAAAAAAACGCATAGCAACAATATCATTATTTTTATTTCGGTAACAAAACACGTTTTTGATATTTACGCAGCAAGTTCCTGAACAATGCCTGAAAAACAGCCGTGTATTACCTATGTAAACGACTAGCTTGCCAGGCAATACAAATAATGTCTACTTTTCTGAACGCCTATACTTACTACTAACTAAGTATTATGTATTCTGTGCTAATATCACAATGTTTTAGCTAAACTACTGTCATGTACTCCTTTAGCAAAATATTGAGTATTTCAAATTACTGTCGTTTGAGTTAATGACCAGCTGTTTTGCGAAAACCGTTCAGTAGTCGCAGGCTGGCTGAAAACTATAACAATGAACGAGTATTTACCCGGAAACAGAGTGCTGGCGCACTGGAACAGAGTGCTGGCGCACTGGAACAGAGTGCTGGCGCACTGGAACAGAGTGCTGGCGCACTGGAACAGAGTGCTGGCGCACTGGAACAGAGTGCTGGCGCACTGGAACAGAGTGCTGGCGCACTGGAACAGAGTGCTGGCGCACTGGAACAGAGTGCTGGCGCACTGGATCAGAGTGCTGGCGCACTGGAACAGAGTGCTGGCGCATTGCAGCCTGTGTGTTATCTGTGTGTAGTGATGGTAGTGATGAATGATTCACGCTAGCTTCCTGCTGCCAGCGGCTGTGTCTGTGTGTAGTGATGGTAGTGATGAATGATTCACGCTAGCTTCCTGCTGCCAGCGGCTGTGTCTGTGGCGTGGCGTGTGCTGTGTCTGTGGCGTGGCGTGTGTTGTGCTGTCCCAGTCGGATTGTATTCAAATACAGGTAAGTACGGAACTGTTAGCTGGCGTGTGGCGCGAGGGATAACCGTAAGCGGGTAGTATATTTCAGGGCCTTTTTGTACGAGGCAGTTTCTCCTAATGAACTAACATTGGAATTAGGTATCCGTTGCAAGTTAGGAGAAAGTCAGTGCGGTATATTGCTCATTCTTAAATCCGTTGTAATACTTTTAACATCTGCAATTAGCCGACGTCTGAATGGTGTATGTGTTAGTGCTGTCTTAAGTATACTGCGATGCCAAAATGTTACTACAAATGTAAACGTACCTGTGTCATTCAGTATAGAGACTGCATTGTTATGTTTTGTCTGCTTAGTTGTGGTATTTAGTTGTGGTACAAAAGTATTGTAAATTATCCCGCTCTTTCCCTCAACTTGCACCACAGCCTACCGAATGATAGATGTCCGGACAACGTTAGCACATTGCAAATATCTATTGTAGTAGTAACTCTGTTGTTAGTAGCGGCAGCCTGCGGCAGACGGGTGTCTGACACCTTCGTACACTTGTGTCACAGTGTCACGGCTTCAGGAAGTAACTACAAGACAGTGTCCAGTGTTACTTGATACACGAACGCGACGACTTAACGAAAGGGAATGGATAGGCTCGCGTTTGGCCATCATCTCAACTGATGTTGAGCGATGATGCGGATGATGATGGTGCACGCTGGCTTGGAAATGACTTATTTACTTAGGTACAGTCAACAAAAGAGATAAGTATGCAGGACCTTCGGATATAGTTGAAGTTTAGTAAGAAACCGATGGATGTTCTCGAATAAAATTTAATTTTATCCTATTAATAAAATTTAATTTTATTCGAGAACATCCATCGGTTTCTTACTAAACTTCAACTATATCCGACGATCCTGCATATTTATCTCTTTTGTTGACTGTACCTACTCGTGACTTGAAGCAGTAACAGCTCGGAGTCTGGATTTGTGCCCAGTTGATGTCAATAGGCTCGCCCTCTATTACATGGGACTTACAAACAAAACCAGCACGTACCTATAGCTACGGTATATTATGGGCGTACTATATACTACACCCATATATTATTATATTTATTTTTTTATATTTCGTTATTAATTTAATTTAATGTTAAGTTTTCATCATAGTGTCTTTTATTTCGATACCTATGTACTTATGTTTTTTTTTTCTCTTTTTGTCTTTATATCGGCACCTTTTTTTATATTAGGTTCATGTGGGTAATTGGTTATCATTTAATATTGTACAGTCAGCAAAAGAGATAAGTATGCAGGATCGTCGGATATAGTTGAAGCTTAGTAAGAAACCGAAGGATGTTCTCGAATAAAATTTTATTTTATTAATAGAAAACAAACAGCTCATTTATCAAATTAAATATCAGTCGACAACGTCCATCGGTTTCTTACTAAACTTCAACAATATCCGACGATCCTGCATACTTATCTCTTTTGTTGACTGTACTTTTGTGTGTTGTGCTGTCTTTTGTATGCGCCAAATAAATGGTTTATCTATCTATCTATCCATATACCGTACCCATATGTACACCTCTGAATCACTCGGCGAATACAGGCGTTATGTGTGTGTTATGTTTGTAGACTTCCAGTTTAAAGCCATAGGGAAATAAACATGGGGAGGATTTCCACTGCTTACCTACCGGGTCACGATGAAACTATGTCCTCCATATTAGCGATAACAAACACCGTACATCCGGTTATCCGATGATGAAAGAGGCATGCAGGAATTAAATTGTGTAGATAGGTTAGGATTGCATCATACAGTCATGGTATAAATAACATTAGCATTGAAAGCAGAGCTCAGTTGTTAAAATAATAATTTCGCAATATCGTGTTACTTATACTTTTCAGTTTTCAGGCTGTGACCTGAAAAACTTAGTGCACTACTTATTGAATTACGTGCTCCTTTAAGACTCCTATCTCCTAAGTACGGACTTAGGAACCACTAAAGCATAGGATACTACCACGGATATCTATGGATACTACGCTTTAGTGGTTCCTAAGTCCGTACTTACGTCTGATAAGACGATTACGCTACGTGGACTTGCGGCCCGCTTGTGTTCGACTCACCTATTACAGCGAAGATCTGGAACTGCGCTGGTCATCATCACAAAAGAGTAACGATGGAGTTACTTGCTCATTCTTTTCCATACGAAACTACTTTTTGGAAGGAGCGACTATAACCAAATCTATTTTATTGTAAAGTTTGACGTTCAAAAGTACCTTTTATGTGCCTATTTAAGATAAATGCTTTGACTTTCACTTCGATACAAAGTTTTGAGATTCCACGCGTAAGTAGGTAATGCAAAGATTGCAACGAGATAAATAGGTATAACTAGGGTAGATATCACACACTACACGAGAACTAGTGAGAGGAGAGAATGTAATACTTAATTACTAATGAGATATAACTAGGCATCATCAAATACTTAATAGGAACTCACATACCTACCTACTAGGCACCATCTCAGAATGCCCCAAAGAGTCACGATCACAGAATGGGCCATCGACAGTTGTCCCCAGAGGCCGATCCGTTAATACCTTCAAGCTGACATATCTCCGTCGTGGGCAGCATTACAGCACAGGTTCGATGCGCCTGTCTTGTACGAGGAAGATAATAAAATATTAATGATATAAGTAGTGATGACTCCAAAAAAAACAAAAACAGGCTTATTCACCAATTCCTAGAAATGATAAGATTGTATTACAGTTCAGTTGTATCTATGAGCAAGTTATCACCTACCGGGCATATTAATTATTACATTAGGTATTATATCATTAATTTGCATCAATTGCTAAATACCACGTGTGTTTTATGAATTGATAATGATTTATGTAGCGGAGCGAAGGTCGCACGAATAGTTTATCTTGAATGAGTTACAATTAGGCGGAAAACCTCAGTGTATTAATGAAATTTTCTAATCTTTCGTACCTATAGATATTAATTACGTGAATTTCCGTGGGAAAATCTAGTCCGCGCGCCCTCATCACTGTGTTCCGGTCGGGACTGATAGGAATCGTGAGGAAAACACATATATCATTGAGAAATTAAAGGGACAGACTATAAATAATCTTTCCCTGTTTTTTCTTCGACCTGCATTTTGGTAAATTTTTATCCTCCAAAAATCAATGTAGGTAGGTACTAAATAACTTATATAAAATTGTACTGAGATCACAAAATGATAGGTCTTTTCACATCGTTAAGTATGACATCATCTGCCTAGCCTTTTCACAACTATATTGGGGTCGGCTTCCAGTCTAACCGGATGCAGCTGAATACCAGTATTTTACATGGAGCGACTGCCTATCTGACCTCCACAACCCAGTCTTGGTAATACGATACCCCTTGGTAAGACTGGCTGTCAGACATTCTTCTTCTGACGACCCGTAACGACTGTCAAAGATCCATGAATGACAGCCCCGGACCAACGGCTTAACGTGCATTCCGATGCACGGAGAGGTTTTGGTAAATGAAGATGGTCACCCATCCACGGAACAACCGCGGTAAGCGTAGCTTAACCTGATCGGTCGATTCGTGTGGATGTTATTACTTAGACACAAGCCCCTCTCTCCCTTTTTACATCCGTTAAGTATATGTATTAAAACAAAACCAAATAATATAGACATGAATTAAAGAAGAATCATAAAAATTGTTACAAAGTTCTTGCGCAGCATCGGTCAACGGTCACACAAACAGACAGACGTTTAATTTTGATACTTACGTGTGTTCATTCTGCCAAATATTCCGGAAACAGTAGACAGTTTTTTGCCATCAAAATATCCTTAAAGTTTATTAAAAACATCCCAAAAGTGCTATCAATACAACATTAATCATTCACCGTTGCTCATTCAAGACAACCGTAACAAAACCATATTGTGTTGCCCACCCTGAAGATACGTCAGCTTGAAGGTAGAGACCGATCGCCCTCAGGGGCCTCAGGGGCCTCAGGGGCCTCAGGGTCCTCAGGGGACGACTGTCGATTAAGCATTCTGTTCCTGTATGCATACTCTTTCGGGAATCATGGCCCTATCTATTATCTATTTCTTATTAAGACAGGTCTGCCTAGCCCTTCCCCAACTATGGAGGGGTGGGCTTCCAGTTTACCCGCATGCAGCCGAATACCAGTATTTTACATGGAGCGACTGCCTATCTGACGTCGATAACCCTGTTAGGTACTGGGTAACACGATAGGTACCCCTTTGAAAAAACTTTTTGTTTAAGTTGGGTAATTTTAATGAAACTCACAATCTTTGTCAATAGAAATGCGTTCATTAATAATTTATTAATGAACACATTTCCATTCACAAAGATTAACTTATCTACTTACTTACAATGTTTTTGTGACATAAGCGTTATTGATAAGATTTTAACAGGTTATCTATTATATTGGGAAATTTTGTACAGTCCAGGACAAAAATATTAATAGTTGAATTCAAATGCGATTTTTTCAAAAAGTTTTACTAGATATTTTAAATATTATCTATTCTCACCATAAAAGTGCCTTAGTCATATGTACGATTTAGACTGTTAGTAACGACTGACCGACCGACTGTACCGACTGTTATACCGTTTGTATATTATCGCACAATGTCAATAGGTATTTGACAATCCTAACCTTTATCCTAGCCTTTGTGTGTATGAGAACAGAGGAGGCAATTCTCGTAATTTTAAGAATGTACACAGTCTGATCTCAGTCTCAATCTGCTAAAAATACTTCAAGTTTTTAAGTTTTGACATTCATTGTCGCTGAGATGAGATTGCGACTCGAATTTGAACGTTTTTAATTTCGGGAATTGATTTATTCTGGTCTGATCCCCTGAACCTCCCCCTCCACCCCCCCCTCTCCTCGATCCCCTGCTAGTTCGTCTTCTGTTTTAAACTTTGTCTTATCCACTTTATGCTAGGTTACCTACTCTTTTTGACAGGTTGGCCTTCATAAAACATTGACACAGTAATGTTTCAGCAAAAAGTATCTAGGTCTAAGAAACTGTGGTTTAATTTAATCGTAGTAAAGACCGTCACTCGTGGTCCAACGACCACGAGTGACGGTCTTTACTACGTCTTTACTACGTACCAACGTACCTGCACAATGCTGTTGTTACTATTACCTAATTACCTACTTAATATTTTAGTTACCTCCTCGGTAATCTTCTGCCCGAGGCAAAATGTATTAATTCCAGCGGGATTACCCCACTGTTTTCTTATCTTTGGGAAAAGCCTGATTTAATTATTAAATTATCTGTTATGTATGAATCAGAGATTACACGAAAAATTTTACTTTATTTTGAATTCACCAAAAATACCTATTGAAAATATTAATCATCTGACCAGGGCTTAGCTAGATAGAATTGGGAAGAAATAACATGTTGAGCAAGTACCTGAAAATGGGGTGCAACGGGCATTAAACTTTGTATCTGAATATCAACTGGTGTCTAGGTAGACCGAATACTAATGTGTCAGAAACACAAGCGATTGCAACCGCGGCCATGCTAGGATAAACGAGCATGCAACATGGTTGAATGAACCAGTTTAAGTTTTATGTAGGTAACTAATGACAATAAGAACTTACAAGAATGAAAACCAGCTTGGAATACGGAACCCTAAATTTATTTTATTTATTTGAGCACAATTTATTACCTTCGACGACCTTACCTACTTTACCTACTAGTTGATACTGTATTACAGTAAATAAATAAGTAGGTACCTACTAATCTAAATTACACGTGATGGAACGTGATAGATAGGTACCATAAGACAAACATTTGTTCGTGCCTGTCCGCAGTCATTTTAACCAAAGGAAAGACAAAATGGATAGACCAAATAGATAGAATACTCTTTACTGTAAAAAAAAAAACAAGACAAACTAGAGGCAAGATAAGGAAACATACTACCTACTGTTGTTACATGACGCTGGCAGAATAATCGATATCGGCTCAGTTGCCAAAAAGGAAAAAAAAACTACCTACAACAAGAGGGTAGCTATAGCAGTTGTAAGAGACCATCAGCAGCAGCTGGTTCGCCAACATCACATGGACTACACGCAACCAAAGTTGATTCCAGTGGATCCATCATTCTATGATCACTAAGTATATGTACCCATTTTATTTGTGGAGCAGTTGTGGCCCAGTGGTAACGGCTGTGACTTACGAATTGTAGGTTCGAACCCAGTCAGGCGCTTTACTTTGTGTAAATTGTTTCATCACCAGTGTTCACAAAACGGTGAAGGAAAACATCGTGAGGAAACCGGTATGTCCTAGAACCAAAAATTCGAAGACATGTGACATCTACGTCGCGTGGCCCACTTATCTCGAAGAGCCTCTGCCCAACAGTAGGAACACTACAGGCCGATTATATTATGATACTAGCTGTGCCCGCGACTTCGTCCACGTGGAATAGTGACTTTTCGGGCAGCATATTTTGAACTACATATACCGTCGTTTGAGTAGCTAAAAATTTACTTTACAGTAATGCTTCTCTGTATACGATATTTGACGTATGGCCATCGGGGATGAAAGCATACAGGCTCCTAGGATTGCTAACCCGTGACAGAGCCACATACAACTGACCGTGCGAGAAACAGCTGATACTTAGATCTACACCCACAACTTTCAGCGTCTGACCTTGGGCTTTATTAATTGTCATCACAAAACATAGGCTGACTGGAAACTGGACTTGTTTAAAACTAAATGGAAAATTGTTTGGAGTGAGAGGAATCCGAGGAATGAAAACACTTTCACCTTTTCCACACCCTGTTAAAATCTCTGCTTCTATCAGATTTTGTTGTAAATTGGTCACTTTTAACCTGGTGCCATTGCAAAGTTTTGGGGGGCTTAAATTTCTAAGAAGCATTATGGGTACGCCTACTTTTAATTTTATTTTATGTGCTGGTAGTCCAGGAGCATTGAGGGATTCTAAAAATTCTACTGGGTAGCTTGTACAGGCTCCTAGGATTGCTAACCCGTGACAGAGCCACATACAACTGACCGTGCGAGAAACAGCTGATACTTAGATCTACACCCACAACTTTCAGCGTCTGACCTTGGGCTTTATTAATTGTCATCACAAAACATAGGCTGACTGGAAACTGGACTCGTTTAAAACTAAATGGAAAATTGTTTGGAGTGAGAGGAATCCGAGGAATGAAAACACTTTCACCTTTTCCACACCCTGTTAAAATCTCTGCCTCTATCAGATTTTGTTGTAAATTGATCACTTTTAACCTGGTGCCATTGCAAAGTTTTGGGGGGCTTAAATTTCTAAGAAGCATTATGGGTACGCCTACTTTTAATTTTATTTTATGTGCTGGTAGTCCAGGAGCATTGAGGGATTCTAAAAATTCTACTGGGTAGCTTGTACAGGCTCCTAGGATTGCTAACCCGTGACAGAGCCACATACAACTGACCGTGCGAGAAACAGCTGATACTTAGATCTACACCCACAACTTTCAGCGTCTGACCTTGGGCTTTATTAATTGTCATCACAAAACATAGGCTGACTGGAAACTGGACTCGTTTAAAACTAAATGGAAAATTTTTTGGAGTGAGAGGAATCCGAGGAATGAAAACACTTTCACCTTTTCCACACCCTGTTAAAATCTCTGCGTCTATCAGATTTTGTTGTAAATTGATCACTTTTAACCTGGTGCCATTGCAAAGTTTTGGGGGGCTTAAATTTCTAAGAAGCATTATGGGTACGCCTACTTTTAATTTTATTTTATGTGCTGGTAGTCCAGGAGCATTGAGGGATTCTAAAAATTCTACTGGGTAGCTTGTAGATTCTCCTTCTTCCATGACTCTGGCTTTATATAGCCACGGACGCGCAGGCGCGAGGCGTGTAGACTGATAGAATACCTTAACAATTAATGTTCGCCGTGATTCTTTAAATTGACATAACTTTTTTATTTATGAACCGATTGACATGAAATAAACACTAACTGTTAAGTGAAGCTTACTATAATATATTAGTGAAAACCGCATCTAAATCGAATAAGCCGTTTCTGATATTAGCGTGCACAAACACACAGACAAACAGATAAACCGACAAACAGACAAACAGACAAAAAAAAATGTAATTACAAATTCGGGTTCGGCATCGATATAATAACAACCCCTGCTACTTTTTTTTTATATATTTCCATTGTACAGACACCACTTTTCTACAATTTTATTATATGTATAGATATTTACCAACACTATCACAAACCACACAATAACGATCCCAAACCTAATTAGACTGTTGTACAAAAATATTTTGTGTACGTGACATCAACTAATTGCCTTCTCGCGGTTGGAGACCTACATTTTAACAATTTGGCGATAAAGCTTCATTATTGTACTACATATTAAAAAACGATATTATAGGTAGCACAAGCAAGATGAAACAATGGGGACAACAAGACCTATCGGTCTTGTAATATCGAAGAGGAATTACGTTTTTTTGTTTCTGTGGGGAAATCCTCATGGATACCTTCCGTCTTCCGACATTGAATGAATCACGGCAGGAAGCGAGAGGTCACCCGCACCAAATGTCGCCACGTGGGCACAGCGCTGTTGGGCCCAAGCTGAGCACTTGAGCTCCAGCGTATGTTGCGCCGTGTCTTCGTGGTAGAACACGCAGTGATGACACGCGGGCGTCCGCTCCCGACCTTTGCGACACAGGTACTTCCCGAAACATCCGTGTCCAGTAAGCACATGCGTCAGCCGGAAACTGAGGGTGCCATGCTGCCTCTCCATTCATTCCTCCATAACAGGCCTTACCGCCACTTTCGTGGTAAGCCCCCACCTGGTTTGTGTAAGTCGCTCCCGCCATTCAGCCACTAGGATCTGACGGAGCTCGGTCCTTTGTGTCTCGAATTCCCGGGGATCCAGAGGCTGACCACGCGCTAGCTCCACCTTCCGCCACCGATATAGGAATTAGGGACGCGAGGATTTTCACGTCCAGATCCCAGGGCGTTGATCCGGCCAGGAGAGTTGCTGTCTCGTAGGAGATCGTACGATATCCCCTTATCCTACAGCCATCGCTCTCTGCGGTCTTCGCAAAATAGTGAAGAAAGAAATTTTACCGAGCGCCTTTTAGTTATCAATGATTCCTTCCTGCCTTCTCCTTCCAGGGAAACATTCTGATGACCAAAATAATCAATAATTGAGTATTTGAAATGGAGTTAGTTCGCGCCGAGTTAATGACAGTTTAATGTCGAATTAATCGCTATTTCTATGAAGAAAATCGTTTGTTTTGATCTGCGGTGCGGCGATGTGCTCGCAGTCACGTACGCAAACCTGCTGAGTGCTGAAAACAGAAGATCCAGCACCTCTATCAGGGTTTCACGGCGAACTTACCAATGATTATATGAAAATGGTCCAGATGCATGTCAAGGAGTATCTTGACAGTGTTTGAAACCAAAAATTTTAACAGTTCTCCTAAATTCGTTTTCAAATTAGGTAGTGGTATCGGTAAACTTTTTTTTTTTTTGTTAGCTTGTAGTGTCCCACTGCTGGGCAAAGGCCTCCCCCAAATCCTTCCAGGAACTCTTTTCCCGCGCCACCTCGAACCAGCCCTCGAAACTTTTAACTCTAAATATTTTTTATCACTGATGTGGCTATAGTACTCTCGTAGTACCTAGTTTTAGTACATATTACCTACTGCTTTTTACTGTTATCCTGTCTTACGTAGAGTTGCCTAACTTCTGTGTTAAGCCTGTACAATGTCAACAATATGAATAGCACATAAGTAGTTCTAATGGTTAATTAACGATTTATTAATTGGCGCCCATGTTGACGGCGCCGGGGAAGGAAAATACTTAAGTAACGTCCCCAGTGCACTGGCACTCTGTCGGAAATCCCGATTCCCGTGGCAATGTAAAAAAATCTTAATTTTTTTACTGAAAAATCTATTTTTCCGTGATGGACCTAGTCAGCGGGGTAATTGCGTAACGTAACACGTTAACAGTAGCAATTGGTTTCATTTTGACAGTTCAACAAATTCATTGCGTTATTTACATTGTTCAGTAGACAAATTTTTCGAACATATGAAGAAATGGATTTATAATATCCTTCAAAATGATTCAGATTGTAATTAATAGTGTGTTAGGCAATTAGGGTGCGGGTTTGCCCTCAGTCGCGCTGAGTGTCTATAGGTTGACCGCTTAACTGAGACGTTGCCTGAGGTAGCAGCGCGGTGCGGGAGGGATGTGGTGACGTTATGCGACTTGCGAGAGCTCCGTGATGCGTCAACTTGTGACAACTATCACCCCTCCCGCACCGCGCGGCTACCTCAGGCAACGTCTCAGTTAAGCGGTCGGCCTATAGTATTTTTACTAAGTTAAGAGAATTATCAAGCGAAGATGGCGGGGTGAGTTTGACTCCTGCCGACAGGACTTGTTCCCATTAGCAGAGTACAAAAGTAAGTAAAATGATAAATAATTTATTTTGGACCAAACTGTATTCCTGTATTTTTTCCTATTTTTCTCTTGCAACAAAATTTTCTGGGTCAGTACATAGATAGATACCTACATTATTTATTATAAAAATTAAATACACATGAAATGGCGTTTACACAAGTTTGCTTGTCGGTCCCGCTATATTGTCTGAAAACAGCTGAAGTAAAACAAACGTAGATACAATTAACGTTTTAGTATAAACAGACTTACACGTGGAAGTGCTGAATTAATTGTGGCGTATCATCTGTCTATGTGCTGTGTTAGAGTGGCAGGCGGAGCGGGTTCATAAGCGGTAGCGGGGTGACAAACGCATCGACGACGGTAACAAATGACGCGAGGCTAAACGGTACCAGACACTTTATTAACAAACTAGCAGCGCCCCGCGGTTTTACCCGCATAAGTTTCGAAAGACACGTGGCGCCACCTATTATCATAATAACGTTATTGTAGTTTTCCTCGGGAACAGCACTTTTTTCGGGGTGAAAGGTACCCTATGTCCGTTTCTGTACAACTGACAACGTATATGCAAATTTTCAGGATGATCGGTTCAGTGGTTTAGGCGTGAAAATGTACTTAACAAACACACAAACAAACTTACTTTCACCTTTAAAATATTATTTAGGATAATAACACACACACACACATCACATCATCACAAACATGTCATTTTTTTACCTTTGATTATGATTTTGAGTAGTTACGCATTTATTTAGCTGCGGGCTGCGGGCTGCGGGACAACTAAAACAAATGTTCAGCAGTTCGCGATGTGCGGTTCGATATAAAACCGATATCAGACGTGAACGTTTCTTTTTCGTTTTATTCCATGTTCGCACGACCCCGAATGAACGTTCATCCGCTCCTTTCATTTCATATTTCGAACATGCGGCAGGCGAGTGAAAGATGCCGAGAGACGAAATTCAACATTGTTGGATGGGTTCACTAATGAATTAATTTTATACTTGAGATTCATCTTGTGTTCAGACGATTCACTTCGAGTGAAAGATGCCGAATGGATGGCGAAAATGAACGAAAAGTGAAGCGTCTGGTATGCGAACAAACCGTGGCAGCTGGCAGCCAATTTGAAGCATCGCTCCTGCTGTGTAACAAACCGCTGCCTTATGAAAGCCCCACAAAGAAGATAATAACCACCCAATTAAATTGACAAAACGTTGTTGACATAGATAATGTATACGGCCCTGAAAGGCATTTATTTTGCACACTTTTCTTTAAGCAAGTAAAGTAAATATAAAGTTTCAGTTTCGGTAATTTAAAAAAAAAATCTTACGTAATTTATTTCTTTGTGAACGTATTTATTTTCCTTCAACTTGTTGTTCTTCCTCTTTTTTTAATTTCTTTATAGCAAAAGGTAACCCGGTAAAACGCCAACTCTTTATTGCTAGTCCGACAGAAGCAGCATTAGTTAACTTTCCATCATCATCAGCAGTTCACGGTAATCATCAAGGTCTTGCCAGCCTCTACTTACTTCACTTACCATCAACAACATGCACAGATAAAGTTCCTCATCTTATAACAAAATAAGGTCACACTCCTTGAGCTGACGAGTACTTACTGACTCATAAAGATCTGGACAGTAAACAACAATATTGTGAAACATCGCGCTATATGGCCGCAAGCAGTCAAGCAGTTCTCAAGCTGATGAGGATGTGCTCACTTAGGCCGCAATTGTTGGCTAGCACTCCTTGTAGGACATCCTTCGAGCTAGTCCGCGAGGCGGTGCTCAAACTGTGGGGAGGAGGAGCATTTTATAATAATTATCTTATAAATTACATTAAGTATACTTATAAATTCTGATCACTAAGTATTTACTAAAAAGATATCTCACATAACATTATATAGGATTTACTTGGATTTACTCATAGGAGGATGCTGATGCCGACGCGCATGATCAGATGCTACTTTTGTAGACACTTGCAATGAAAACTCCTGCGTCACAACTGTGACGCAGGAACCCACACACACCCACATTTAATGAACTATATTCAAATCTCTTGTAACAGAGGGCGCCTCCGAGCACATATCCAGACTCGAGCTGCTACTGAGAACTCCCTGATAGAAAACCCAATTACACTTGCCTAACCTGGGAATGGAACCCAGGACCTCATAGTAGTAGCGCTTGCGACCACTAAACCAACGATGGACAACTCTTGTAAAATGTTTAAGTAATTGATTTTGCAGTTTTCCTTTCTTACATCATTACGCATGTTTTTAGTAAAATAAACTAAGTCTATTGTCGTTACACATGTACGTATATGAAACGAATCCTTATGTACACATGTTGGGGCCAACACACGCTGATGTGGCACGTGTGTTATAATGTGTGCTAGAACATACTTTTCAATCGAAGGCTGTACCTTACTGCTAAACACATTTACGTATCCACAAACGTTTTGTTTTAAATAAGTACAACAATGGAATGTTTTGGTTACTTAATTCAATTTGCAAAAAAACCTAACTTCATAAATATTTATGAACATCGAGTGTTGCATAGAAACAACTAGTTTAGTTTTTTGTTTAGATAATTTGTATAAAAATTTACCTACATTTGGTAAAGAAAATCGAAGTCAATTGATACTACCCGTGTCGAAATAACGTATAGGTAGGTACCTAGATAATGCGTATTTTCTTTCTTTATATAATCATTGTCCTTTTACGGAAATTGAAATTAAATCTATTACATTATCTTAAGCATACTCGTATTACTGGTATTCAGCTGCATCCGGTTAGACTGGAAGCCGACCCCAACATAGTTGGGAAAAGGCTAGGCAGATGATGATGACATTAAATCTTAAGCATATTCATCGCTTGCTTGAAGTTATAAATTGGTTAAATGTGTAACTTATTAGTCAAATATTACACTAATGAGACCACTGTTTAGATAGGTGTAGTTAATATACTGATTTTGCGTGGGTATGGATATTATTATATTTATTATCAAAACTTAAAAGTTTTAATAAAAGCGTTGATTATTTTCTTTATCGACCTCACCCTAATTGCGTAACACACTATCAATCATAATCCGAATCATTTAGAATGATATTGCTAATCCATTGCTCCATATGTTCGAAAAATTTGTCTGCTCAACAACGTAAATAACGCAATGAATGTTGTTGAACTGTCAAAATGAAAGCCATTGCTACTAATAATGTGTTACGCAATTACAGTTCTGAAGAGTTAAGTTTTTCAAGTATTTCGTAACCTACCATAATGTAACGCAGGTCGCAGTTGATCAGAAATGAAATTGAAAATGAAGCAAGAAAGGATACATTTTCATAAACCAGATAGTTTATTTTTTAAAGTTACAAGCGCCAATATTTTATTGTATTGACAGCTGTGTTTGTTGCGCCACTTCTTCCCAGCTAAAGCACTGTGGAGTGGTGAAGGATGGGTGATTTAAATAAATAAATAATGATTATAGTTTCGGAACAAAGAATTCATAGAGTGTTAGTAACATAATATTAAAACCACTTATAATCTAGAGTTAGTGCCAATCCGCACACAATCCGTCTTTACAATTGGAGAGCTAAAACTTCCCGCTACAGTTCTCAGGATGCGGTTGCGACTCTCTCGCTCCTCAGTAGTGAAGCTGTTTTGAGGGACTGCCTCATGTAATTTTTAACATTCAAAAAGTGCTGATTCTCCGCCTCGTTTGGATAAATTACTTTTGATTTTGAGCTACTTTTATTTTATTTAAAATATTTTTTTGTGAATATTATCAAGAACCATGATTCTTACATTACAAAAAGAAGGTGTAGGTACTTCTCAAACTTTGAGACACACTGTACAATAAATATGAAGGTATGAGACAACAATGTGCTCACGACGATGCGCGCCCGCGCACCGACCGGCTAACGTGTTAGGGGCGACACACTTGTAACACATATTTGGTGGAGGCACAGAATAGATTAGTGCTTGGAAGTCCCCGATAGTTGTTCATTCGACAACGTTAATCTATTTAAGAAAAGTTAAATGAGTGTTTGAAGTGGATGGATGGATGGATGATTGTTACTCTTTCACGCAATAACTCCTGAACGGATTTTGGTGAAACTTTACAGTAGGTATATAGCTTATACATCAGAATAACACATAGGATACATTTTATCCTACGGGATCGACACTTATGCGGTTGAAACCGCGGGGCGCTGCTAGTACAACTATAAATAAAATATGTTTTGATGTGTGCACTGACATGGCAAAACTAAACTGCGAGGTAATTGCGTAACACACTATCAGTAGCAATGGCTTTCATTTTGACAGTTCAACAACATTCATTGCGTTATTTACGTTGTTGAGCAGACAGATTTTTCGAACATATGGAGCAATGGATTAGCAACATCCTTCAAAATGATTCAGATTTTGTATTAATAGTGTTACGCAATCAGGGTGCTGTTCTCAGTAGAACAAAATAATATGTGAGCTCAAAGTTTATGTAAAAACCAGGATAAGTGATGTGTGAACGAAGAAAAAACACAAACGTCATCCACTTTAAACGACATTCCTAGTGGAATCCTGCGAAAGTGTTCGGGAACACTTGAGATAACACAAAGCTATGCAATTTATCCCGTGCCGTGGATATACAGCTTAGTGATCAATAAATCACCTAAATACCATTTTTTGATGTGGCGCTTATTGTGCCAATTAACTAATACAAACTGCGATTAAGAATACCTGCTTGACCCATTAACCGCCAAACATAAAGTAAATGTTTTAGTTACGAAATGCTCCCTTTTTTCGTATCATAAACTCTACAAGGCATCAGGTGGCAGAATTTGTGGGTATAATGACTTATTCCCACATGCTGTCTTAAACCAAATAGTTCTAGTTCTCCCTAGACTCTGTAGAAGTGTAAGAATCCTTTAAGTGTTACATCAGTGTGTATTGTGGTCAGTAGTGGTCAGTTGTGGACAACAATTTGCTAATAGACGCCAACGAGGACAACTAGCTCGCGAGGACCATGTAACACGCTTATTTATACATCAGACGCGCTGCTATCCAGAAAGTAATCTGGATTAAACCAGCAAAAACATCCAAACTCCTTGATATGGCGTAGTACAAATAAACATTTCTTCATGTCCGCCTCCAGCTCAAACAATTCCATCTCTAAATCCCTCCTTATTAGGAATATTATGTGCATTGTACCTACCGCAGGGTAATTGCGTATAACACTAACTGAGCAATGGTTTTTCTTTTGACAGTTCAACAACCTTCATTGCGTTATTGACGTTGTAGAGCAGACAATCACGAACATAATGAAGCAATGGATTAGAAATATCCTTCAAAATTATTCAGATTGAGATTGATAGTGTGTTAGGCAATCCACGCACAATGGTCCATTTGAGAGACTAAGTGCGGAAACCAAACCCATAACATAGTGTTAGGCAAGTAGGGTGCAGGTCCAGTAACGGTTGGTGGATGTCACATGTCTTCGATGTTTTGGTTCTAGACATGCCGGTTTCCTCACGATGTTTTCCTTCACCGTTTTGAGAGCAGTGGTAATGAAATAATCCACAATTCGTAAGTCACGACCGTTACCACTGGGCCACCACTCTCTCGTATTTATTTCATTTCATTATTGGATGATAACTTTCAAATACATTAACGGTCACCAGTTTCCCCGTTCAACAATGCCGCACTAACTACATACAGACACACATACATACAGACATGCGAGAATCACACTTAACGAAACAATTACTACTTGTAATGCACCGAGAAGTCGCCGGTTACTGATTAACTGGAGAATATGTACAACAAAATATTGTACCTACAGCAGTTTCACTCAGAAAAAAAAGTAGCAAAACATATCATCTTTCTTTTGCAGTAGGTAGGTGCCTACATCTGCAATGTGGCTTTGTAACTGTGTTTGTGTGGTTCCGTCTTGGTTCTGTTATTTCACTTTTCTATGATTATCTTCAGATCTCTTTCAATTACCTTTCAAGGTTTTCAAAGAGCCATGTTATAAACACCTATTCAGACGAATAGTTACTCCTTGAAGCATGGCACTAAATGGAGGAGGCCTTAATCTGCAGTGGGTAGAACAAGGCTGTAAATGATGACGATGAACTTCCAGGAGTGAGCCTTTTGCTCCACGATAGCTTGTACTGTGGTTATGGTTGCGGGTCGCGACCGACGCACGCGCCGCCCAATCTAATTACCGCTGCTATGCGCGCGCGCACTTGATTAACGCGGGTTACTGTCTAGGGACGGGCTAGTATTGATAGTTTTACGTTAAATATGCGAAATCTTTAAACTTTTGCTTTTCTAAGAACGCTTCACGAGGTTTCTGACATTTAGAAATTGGATTCATTGAATCCATTTTCGTCATAATACCTGGAAACTATAATCCTGTCAAATATTTAGAAGATATTAGCGTTTCAAGTCTCCATCAGTGAACCTTAATTTTTAGTGTACTTCAGAAGAGAGAGAGAGAGCAATTGCCAACTATTTATTAACCAACTTCAAAAAAAAGGAGGTTGCCTCATGCCTGAACCCTCGTATATTCTCTTTTGCTTCCCTTGCCTTGATGAGTTCAGCTGAAAAAAAGAGTAATTATTTTATCGACATCTCGCTGCTACATCCCTACCCTCTGATTGAGCTTCACACATAGCGATGCTTGGCTTAACAAAGCGAATAATTTCCTCTTGTGAGCTCTTACTTATGTGACCACTACACACACATACAGACATAACCATTCTATACAAAATGTATTTGAAGTACAGATACATTACACGGCAATCAAAAGTTCGCTAAGAATTTGAGTGATTACATTTTTATTGTAATGGGTTGGTTACATACGCAGGTACCTACTAGAGAGTAGTTCCTATTATGTTGTTTTTATGTATGTAACTAGCTTTTGCTCGCGGCTTCTGCGCGAGGTTAGCATGGGTTTGACTTTTTTTTGCGCAGGACCCTAATTCCTTTTCTGAAATAAAAGTAAGCCTTAGTTACTTCTTATAACATCAGCTATCTGCCAGTGAAAGTCCCGTCAAAATCGGTTCAGCCGTTTCGGAGATCAGCCGGAACAAACAGACAGACAAAATAAATTTTAAATGTTTTTTGTTATAAGTACCGTAAGTATATGCATTTAGTAAAAAGCTGTTATTTTGACATCACAAACAGACACTTCAATTTTATTTATTTGTATGTACCTATATATACAGTTATAGTATTACTTTTATGAATAGCGGCCAAAATAATTCGGTAGATAATTTTATCTGTGCCTATTAGAGGTGTGTACCATTTACCTACTTTTACAGTGACTATGTGTGGCTATGAATGGCTCCATATCGAATTGTTTTGATAAATATTCGTAACGTTTCTTTAAGTCCTTTGAAAACTGCAACATTTTCGTAACGGGTGACTGGATTATATTTCGGCATTAAATTATACAGACTTTTCATCGAAATTAGTGAACTCATCTATCTATATAAATAAATATGAAATGCTGTTTGTTGGTAAGCGCATCACTTGAGAACGACGTAGTAGTCCGAATAAGGTTTTTACGTAAAGAAAAACTGGAATAGATTCCCGCAAAATGGAAACGGGAAAAACTGAGAATACTTTTTTCAATGGGATTTTTATATGAATATACTTATCTATTGTTTGTAATTTGTCAGTTCAACTAATTAGGAATAGAACTGGCACCACTGAGACCACTTAGGTGCCTAAACAACCTTTCTTCCTAAGTGCAAGCCAAACTAATATAACCACAAGCACCCCTCTTTAATTTTAATATCTAGGTACGTAAACACGGAAGTACAATCATCGCCGTAATGACATGCTTTGTCCAAGCGTGGGACGTTGCCCACATTGCGATAACATTTACTAACAAGAAATGCACTGCTATGCCCACCCCCTCTTTAATTATAGCGCTTTATTGATCAGAGGACAAAACATGGTGCAGTGCCCGTAATTGAGGAGTTTTATGGGGTTGTAAAAGAGGGGCAATAAATTAGTAACAATTTTCATTTACGTACGAATATGAAAATTTATATTTACTAATTTGTTGTCCTCGCTAGCTCAACTGTGGCTAATGAGACACAATTGAATTTGTATTGTTATAAATCAAATTTAGATTTTTCAACAGAAGCTCCTTGAGTGACACGAGTTCCAAGCAAATACTCCAACCGAACTTAATGTATGTAGTACAGGTAGAATTAATCATCATCATCATCTGCCTAGCCTTTTCCCAACTATGTTGGGGTCGGCTTCCAGTCTAACCGGATGCAGCTGAATACCAGTATTTTATATGGAGCGACTGCCTATCTGACCTTCAAAACCCAGTTATTGGGTAATACGATGGGTGACCATCTTTACAGGTAGAATTAATAATAATGATTTATTTATTTTCACCGCAAGACACAAACATCAGTGTAGCCCTGGCTCCTGTACTAGGAGTTCCTGTATCACAAGGGCCAAGCTTTATCTTCTTTAGAATTGCAGTTCTATTTTGTTCGTTAGTGTCTATGAATTACAGAAATAGAAGACATTTTAACGTCTTGCCCCCCTCGGTGTTGTGGTGTCCATAGATTTGTCTCACCATTTTCCAATGGGTAGTGCATCTAGCTTTCTAAAATAAACTTTAAACTAAGTAGAAACATAATTCTCTAAGAACTGTTATGGTAAAAAATAATACTTTATTGCGGTCAGAAAGAAAGAAAGAAAAATTGTTTATTCTGAACAAACAAAACGCACATTACAAAAAAAAGGCATAAAATACACACTTACAAAGGAGCCAAAGGCCTCGTACCTAACTACCTACTCAGTAATTAAAAGTTTAAGGTTTTGAGAATGTTTGTCCATTGCTTGATGTCAGGTTAGTGTGACCATTAGGTCACACTAAATCCAAAGACTATATTGCGTAATTACTCTGTGTTGCGACCAATTAAAACAAAACAAAATGCTGATCGCAGAGTGCTGGTTTTCTATTTTTCCTGAGAAGTGGTCTGTGAGTCCGAAGTAAACTTAAACATCCCCCGGTTTAAGTTCAGTTTCCCTCACAGACTCATTCAGACGGTTCCAGGCAACAACGGCTTGTAATGAATCAAAGTGGCACAAAGCAGTAGCAGAAGCCTGTTTTTATCAATAAAGCGTTCACTGCACGTTTCTCTCATTCTATTATCATTTATAAATAAGTTATAATAAATGCACCAAATATTACCTTACTATAAACCCGCTACCGGCCACTATCAAGTATCAACTCTATTTATCCGGTTTTCCTACTATCGCCTGCATTATACTGTAATAAATAGGTAATTTACCTTTTACTAGCTATCTTAACTAAAAAGGGTTTATCCCAAAGCTATCCAGATGTCAGATAAACAAGTTTTTTATTCATGCGACAATCACATCGCATCTCTGTGGAGAAAAAAGTTAAAAGTATAGTGTATCACATAATGCACTCTGTTACGTCACCACATTAGCACTCCGAGATCCGATATCAACATTAATACAACAATCAATGAAAAAAAGCATCAAAAGATGTCCTCTACATCACGCAACTGACAAATTTTAGACAACAATGAATGATATAAGGGTTAAATGGATAAAGACTGGCAACATTAACTTTGCTATCCAAAAATCTAATAAAAATATAAAACACGCTAAAAACAACCTTACTGCATCATCATAGGGGTTAAGCCAAAGGTGTGACGTAAAACGTAGGGTGAGAACTCCAGTTGTCGATACGTAAAGGGCTATAGAAAGGCGGCGCGTTTGATAGCGTGTCGGATGTCTCAATCGAAGGCTTTTGCTGCGCCCGCGCCGCGCCGCACTCCCACGTACGGGGGTATTCTGTTTGTGAGCTTTTGTTCAGTGTTATGATGTCTTACTGGTGGAATTTTTGTGGTAATATTTAAGGAAAATAAAGCACGTATGAAAAGTATTGATTTCATTATGGGATGAATTAAATTGGTCAAGGTATAAGAAATACATTCAAGGAATAAATGGTTCAATGCACTTTTTCGTTAAAACTTTAACTGCAAATGATTAGTTTACCTACGTCCTTACTATTTCATGGATCCTGAAGATGTCTTATAGAAAATATATAGATACAAGGAGATATTTATAATTACACAAAAATCAGAAATGAAATGCTTTTAAAAAATGTCCAAGACTTAGGTACTTAATTATTTGGTTTTTGACCTCAAGGAAGGAATCTAAACCATTTTACAATCATTTTACATTCAGAATAACACCTCACCTGCATCTAAACCATGTTTGTATAACAACATAACACATGTTAGAGACACGGCTCTTTTAAATATCCTCCAAGAATAATTGCTTACAATAAATCAGGGATGAGCGTTGACAAGGTTAATGTGGTGACGACAATAATTGTACCCTTTACCCTACTCGATCCACCACAAGCTAATTTAAACCCTATTAAGTAATAAACAAGAATTGTTTTTGTTTAATTTTCTTGCTGGTACATAAGACGTTATGTATTAAATATAAGTTTCAGAGTATTGTTCCTACAATACGGATGCTTTTTTTAAGTCCTAATATGTCGGTCCTTTGTGGGTAAAGAAATTATGTGACTTATACGTTAAATAAAGGGACTTTGTTGGACTGCCGATGTCGCCGATAAAAAATAATAAAATGTTGACGTCATCATTAGTCGCCATGTTCTGATTGACAAGAGTATACAAATAAGGAATTAGGGGTTTAAAAAAACTCCTGTATCTTGTTGTTTTGATCTTTAAATAAAAAGAAAACTTAGAAAAGGAAAACAGTGTACCTTCGGTAAGTCGGTTGTTGTATACGAGTAAGTGTGGTTGAAACTTTGAAGAGTCGATTACTTACTGTGTCTGTTTAAAACGTGCTGCTCTCAAAACGGTGAAGGAAAACATCGTGAGGAAACCGGCATGTCTTAGAACCAAAATTTCGAAGACATGTGACATCCACGAACCCGCACTGAGCCCGCGTGGTGGATTATGGCACACTCCCTCTCATAAAGAGGAGGTCTGTGTCTCAGCAGTGGGAAAATTATTGATGATTGACTGATAATGCTATGTTTACGCCACTGATCCCATGGCTGGTATTATCCCCAAACTATCGTCTTTAACGCTTTTATGCCGTTTATGATGTAAACACTGATTCCAGTTACATAGCAAGCCCCACACTTACAGGAACTTCCTGTGTACCCACAACAGTAAAAAAATGTTTAGAATTGATCCATGCATGATCCCGATTCCACCACTTCAAAATTATAAGGAAATTACACACATAGAGACCACAATACCACTTAACGGTTCGGTCTCTTAGACCGCAACACTTAACCCTCTCACAACTCGATCCACATTGTAGCATTTAACCCTTCCACTACTCATAATCCCTCTCGACGCGACCATTAAACCGGAAAACGCAAATTATACAACAAAGACGTAACACATCTGCGCCCGCGCATCCAATGTCGATTCTGGAAGAAATTGAACGTTACACACGCGAATTTGAGCCTTATGTGAAAGGGGTAAGGAGTATGGAGTTAAGTGGATTTATTATTGATATAAGATATGTTTAATAAGTGCAAGGATGCAACGGTGCGGACAAATCCCGGTTCAGTTTCGTAGTGGAGCCACACGTTAGGCAAGATCATTTTGCTCACTATGATTTTTCATAACGCCAGGTAGGTAAGTATATAACCTTACATAATAAAGGTATGTAGGACTTGGAAAGCACTCACTCCGATGAAGAGATGGAAAGAAAAGCTATGTCTTTCCGCTTCCATTACCTACAGGGTGGCGGGACATCGACATACAACCAGATACCAAGGATTCATTACATGATTGTGAACCCGCGTAGGTATTGTAGGTACTACATTGGAACAGAGGGGCAATTCACGTATTTTTCAAATACTTTCGTATCCTAATCTCAGTCTCAATCTGTCAAAAATACTTACCTATAATTTCCCTACATTTTCGATAAGTTTTTGACATTGACTGTCGCTGAGACTAAATTGTGATTAGATTTTGAATGTTTTTAATTACAGGAATTGACCTTCAGATGTGATTCACGCTTTTGACTGCGACGTTGTCCGCTTTCAAAAAAATAACTCACATAGTATGTTCAGGCCTTGAGTATCGGCAAATCCCTTTTAACTTTTAATTTCAATCTTAATATTAATTGGAAAAGGGCGAGAGATAAATAAATGTCCTAATAACCTCTTAAGCGACGTCACCCTAAAATTATTGCAACAAGCGATTGTCTAAGTCGACTCACACGCACGTACACGTATAACAGAATCTGATTCAGATGAGAAGCATACGCCACTCAACGCGCTCTATTAAATAAAACCCTTTTTACTCCAGCTAAAACTTATTAAAAACTCCTTTATGAAAATTAAAAAAAAATCACTTCACCTCATATTTCTAAGCACTATGAATATTAGGATTATAAAGTATTGTTACAACAATGTAGTATCTTTTTGTGTCTTCTCTTTTTGAAATGGATATTATCGTCATTTTTCGCTACATTAGCTTTGTAGGGTTAAAAAAATGTTTTGTGTACCTAATCTGATTTTTTAAAGTGGTACTTTAGGGTTAAAAAACTTGGGTTTTAGCGGTATCCGGATAAGTAATTTTACCCGATTTGGCAAAAAATTATATTGTAAAATATTGAAAGCGTCGTCGTCGTTGTTGTGGTGTTATATACTTGTAAAAAAATAAATAGAGATAGTGAAAACACTTAAGTTTTTTATTGCGATTTCAATAATGTTATTCCTGAAATCAGTTACATTGTAATGGAGTCAAAAGCTGATTCTACAGTTTGAAAATAAATCGTCAAACTTATACACGAAGCCTACCCCTCACAGTCTACTGAAATTCAAAATTCTGGGTTTCTAAAACTTTATATATAATAGATATTATTGATTTTGAAAAAATCCCAAGTCTCTTACAAAGCCAGCTCAATTTTCCTATACAGCCTCTCTTAATTATTTTCTAATATAAAATTATAATCGTCATCCAGCAAAAAGAAAGTTGTCCCCATTGTGAAGTATAACAATAAAGGTTATAAAGTGTTATTAGTACTTAAAGTACCTTATCGGAACACCATAAAGCGATCTATCTAAAATATTATATCGGAACGATGACGGGCCCATGTTTGTATATCGATTAATTAATAAATCGAATACCGATTCGAGAGATGCATCGATACATGCCGCCTCTAATTGAGTCAGCCGGCACAAGAGATAATAAAATATACCGACAACTTATTCTGCCATCCTTGGCTCTTCCCACCATTTGAATATCAACCTTATCTTTTGTAATATAAGAGTTACTATCGTTATTAGGGTCAGCAAAAATAGGGTTGTCAATTTAATAAAAAAAGAAAAAGCACTCACTAAATGCCGAGCATTTACCTGTCATATTATTAAAAAAGTTCTCGATAGTGTATGGGAATCGATACGTTTTTGATTAATGGACAGTAAACTAGATTATGTTGTTGAAAAGCATCCATGTTGATGGATCGTGGGCTTTTTGCGATACATCAATGATTCGTTGCGGTAAAAAATATGGAGATGTGCTGGATTAGATATAAGTAGATGAATTACGGAATGCGATTAAGCTATCAAGTTGTATTGTGACTTTACTTCAAGGTAAAAATATATTGTTGTGTTAAGTAAATAAATGTTGCTCAAAGTAGAACCAGGAACTCGTTTAATATTCAATAAGAAAGCACTTCTATTTTACTCACATCACAATTTTCCATAAGTTCGGGCTGAATTCACCTGATATTTCTAAGGAAAACCGAATTCACACAAGGAAAAAAAGAGAAGTAAAATCTTTAATGTTATAAAGCCCGCATTGGAACTTGATAACCGCACTTTGATACCTTCATAAATCCTTTACAAAAATATCAAGATTCTATTACAAAGATCGCCGTGCAAAAAGTATCAAAACCTATTAGCGTTAACATTTCCACAAATAGCTAATAAATCTGTAACCCTACACCGCGCGCGGGGTTAAAAAGACCCACACAATGTAACTTTGGCGAATTAACTTCACCCGTTCCCACCTGTCCCCGTTTCTCATAGGAACGCCTACATACTGGCAATATTCGGCACTTTTGACACACCATCGCAGAAACAAGATACGGATCTACACAATGCAGTCAATCCGCAAACCTTTCATGTTAAAGAAACAAGGCTTGTCGCGAAAAAATCTGTTGTTACTTCTATTTAGTATTTTGTTTCATTTTTCCATGTTGGCCTGGGAAATATCGGTGTATCAGCTGTTTGAGGCCCGCGTGTGACATCAGTACCAACCAATACAGACAGGCTGTGATATAAAGTTCTTATGTAAGAGGTTAAATAGCAAGTTGTTGCACCTCAGTTTCAGTCTCAAAATATAATATGACTTGATTGAATTACGAGTTGGATTAACGGCCATCTTTTCTTGTAACAAACTGATGGTAATAGACATCCTTAGGTAATAACTCATCTAGACATCTCGAACCCACGCAACGTAGCCGAGGGACTTAATGGGACATTCTTGTGTTAGATGCGAAAACATGATGTGTGCTTGGTTGTGTGAAAGTGTAATCAACCTCTCCCACAGAGAACTACCGACAACACTATTCACTTTCTAAGGGTTAACACGCGAACACTTGTTTCACACAAACTACCTGCAAGCACAACAAAACGTGCACAACTCACATAATTCCGTTTTATTATTCCACAATTGAACACTAAAAGGCGAGAGAGGAGCCGAAAGCTAATACACGCGGTCTTTATGACCTGAGCTGATTTAAAGGAGGCTTTGTACTGCGCAGGCGTCGGGTTACGCCCGTCTTTAGTTTCGCGATACAACGCTTGGATTAAATATTGCATCGGAGGTGTTAACTGGGGTAACCCTATACGGGGTTATTTGCGCCGGCGGGCAGCAGTGGAGGGTCAAGTCAGGGCTAATGTTTGGAGAATCTTGTGCCAAGAAGGAAGTGAATGGGTTATACGTTTTCTGATGCCTTTCGATGTTTAAGATATGCTTAGTCGTATCGTATCCTGGCTGGAAGTCTACAAACTGATCACCATCGACCGATCCAATTTACATTATCATATATTGTTTTACAAACATTCGACTTAAATAAATTCGAAGTAAGTAATTTGATCCCCTGAGAATCTTCTCTTCTAATATCAGGAAACAAGGATGACCAATATCGTGTCGATTTTAATTTGAAGGATTAAAGGCCTTTGAGTATTCCGACTTTGTGACTCACGTTCAGATTAAAATTAAGACGGTCGAGAGGGTCAGTTTAATCGAATTTTGATGTGGAACCAGTGAAGTGTGGTGGAGATTAGCCTGGCTCTCTGGCGGCCCTCTGTCGGCCCCTCTGAACACTAATACAGTTTCCATGTCCACTCCCGCGCATGGAGTGTGCTATGATTTATTAATCGATGTTTAAACGATGTTGGTGCATCGGTACCTGCTCGTCATTCTTCATGTTTGTGTTGAAACACTGAATTGTTCACTGTTTCACCTTCAAAAGGGGTCTAAGTTTTCGCTGGACCAGTAGAATCACACCGTTATGTCGATTAGTGATCACTTCGCTAGGCGTTTAAGGGTAGTGTTTATTTTATTTTATTCTATTCGGAAAACTTACAGCTAATATAAACAGTGTTCTTAGTGTGTATTCAAACTAGAAACCATTCAGACGCAAATAATTAATTTTCTGTAAAAAAACTTTTCACCAACAAAAATGTAAGCCGCGAAGGCGAGAAACACTAGTATTGAAAATCTCCAACATGTGTTTTTACAGCATCAATTAGTCTGGCACTATAGTACAGGTTACACCAAAGAAAAAACACATTCAAATTACTCTGAGAATCAGCATTTCTTGAACGTCAAATATTACATAAGACTTTTCCCCAAAACACCGCTTCCTAGTACTGCACTCTAATCCTCTACCCATACTGTAGTATTCGTGACACATCAAATGAGACTCCTGCGCATTCACGCAGACACCGCGGTGACTCTAATGACCAACGAATTGACGTAAGATGTGTTATGTATTGCTCTAAGTAGTTGTTATTTACTAAAGACATTATATTTATATATCAGAAGAAATATTCATACTATCAACAAAAGCATTGTATGGTTCTTTCCTCAAAAAACCTTCTCAGACATCGATCTACATGGTCTTCATATACCCTGACCAAGATTATGTCTGGACTTTAAAAGAGACTGTGACCTCTGAGTTTGTTTCGGCCTTTCTTCTCAGAGTAGTCAGATAGGAAACGCCGACCTCATCTAGTTTTTAAAAAATATGATTACGTGTAAAAGTGTTTGTGCAAACCTACTTACAGAAATAAAATCATTTATTATTACCATTGCAATGGGTACGAAGATTTTGCCTTTGTTAAATATTGGAAAATAGAGCTACTATCGTGGTGGTGAAATGTTTCTAGTTCCGGTGGTCATGGATCATGATGCATGGTGTTGGTGGCACATCGATGTGTGACCAACTTGGACAGTCTCATGCGTCTGTAATACTGTAAGAACTAGGTTAAGCTACCCTTTAAGTTCCAAACATATGCACCTTCTTCTTGTTCGGCTGGGTAATTAAATAACACACTAGCAGTAGGAATAGCTTTCATTTTGACAGTTCAACAACATTCATTGCGTTATTTACGTTGTTGAGCAGACAGATTTAACGAACATATGAAGCAATGGATTAAATGATAAAATGATTTTATTTCAGTAAGAAGGTTTGCACAAACACTTTTACACGTCAATCATATTTTAAAAACTAGATGAGGTCGGCGTTTCCTATCTGACTACTCTGAGAAGAAAGGCCGAAACAAAGTTAGAGGTCACAGTCTCTTTTAAAGTCCAGACATAATCTTGGTCAAGTTATATGAAGACCATGTAGATCGATGTCTGAGATGGACTTTTGAGGAAAGAACCACACAGATTGAGTGGACCTATCCAGTCAGTGCATGCATTTGTCAGAAATCGTGCAGCTCAACTCAGAACTTATGGAGCCCAATTTTGAAAGATATTAGCAACATCTTAGATTGTGGTTGACAGTGTGTTGCACAATTAGGGTAGGTTGTTGTTTGTTGCTGTTCTTTTCTGTGTTTGTGTTCTTTCTTTGCGTCATGTTTAGGTAAATACTACAAATAAATCTATGTTCTTTCTTTTTTTCTTTATCTTATCTCTTCGTTTACATAACCATTAAATTACTAGTGAAGTTTACCATCAAATTTTCGGGAAATGGAATGTATGTTTCGCAAACGTGAGCCTCATTCCCGCCCCGAGTGTCCTGCACACTGCACACTGCACGGTGCACACTGCACACCGCACACTGCACACTGCACGGTGCACACTGCACGGTGCACACTGCACACTGCACGGTGCACACTGCACACCGCACACTGCACACTGCACGGTGCACACTGCACACCGCACACTGCACACTGCACGGTGCACTCCGCCACACCCACGCTCGTCTACTTGTATCTGCGGTCACTTTCAGAATAAACAGAAAAAAACTATCCAAACATTACTTTTTGGTTTGTGTCGCTGTCACATGATTGGTTTTACTCGTGCCGGCCGCCAGATGCCGCAGCCTTTGAACTTACCGCCTCCTCACAGCACCACTGAACCATTTCAGACTCTACTGCAACAAAAGTAACGTTTAAATTCTGTTGTTCATTAAATAAAGAAGGCATTTAATATCTTTATTAATGTGGTCGAGCTCAGATGATCAATGATAACTAATTATTAGAAACATTTCGTGGACCGTGCGACGTATTTGCTGAAATTTAACACGAAATTCATCCCTATTTTTCAGTACATAAGGTTGAGTTTTCTGTAAGGCTTATTGGCAAAAGATAATCGTCAGATATTGTATTTAGTTATCGATGAAATGCTTACCTGTGACAGAGTTAGGAAGAGATTAGAAAGGTTATAAAAAAAAAAGTTATTTTTGTTGTTAATATATTTTCTTGAAAACTATACACTGCATTTTTACTGTAAATACTGATGTAATCCTTTGTACTTACTGAGTCTATAATACTATTATAATATTTAAGTAGGAGACAAGCAGCTTAACATTGTGGTCGCCAGAGATGGCATCATTTCTTATTCTTGTATACAATATATCTTTCTCTAAGATTCACGGTTATTCCGAATGAAGGCACAATCGTAAGGTTAAAGATTAAAAAAAAACCAGGCGTGTCAACTACCACAAGACAAGACAAAGTGCAAAACAAAGTGAAACATTTAATAAGTAAAATCATAAGTATTACATTTATACCGAATTCTTGAAACGAACGATTAAATTCTTGAACGATGAAATCGACGAGGCTGCACTCTTGAGCGATTATAATGTAGGTACAGGGTGCTCAGCTGATCTTATTACCAAATAAGTTTACTCGGTTTCCTAATAGTCCCCTTTAAGTACATTTTGTCTGAGCTTTAGTAACAAATTAGGCCTGCGTGGTACTGGGATGCTGGTACTACTCTGGCTAAAGTCGTCTCTATTCCTAACTCTATGGCAGCAGATAGCATCGTATTTGTGTAAGTACAGCTAATAGCTAGATCATCTCGTCTGCAGCTAATGGAATTAGCTTTGTTGGTTTTGTGTCCCACTGATCAACTGATCGACTGATCAACGGGCGCTATATTGTTATTGTGTGAGGTTCTCACTCCTTTGTCTACGAATGTGGCATGTTCTGCCGCCAGGCAACGTTGCTGCACTGTGGTTTAGTTTTTAGGGTATGGATTCCGCTGTGTAATCACAAGCATATGTGACATTTCAACTTCGAATCTGGGCTGACAATGCATGCACGATACCTCTGCAATGGTTGTGCAGACGTCAATAGGCGGTGGTGACCAGTTAAGATAAGGTTGGCCGTCGGCTTGATTGCCATCTAATAACATTAAAACTCTTTCGATTGTAGCGTGCAAGGTAAAGTGGGGCTATCTCGACGGAATGGCAGCAGGGTGTGGATGTGGTGCTATAATAGGTCCTCCTCCTATCCTGATCTCTGTTTTCCAAAACTTGCAGTCAAAGTGACCTCTGTGCAGCCACCGATGACGCCGTGGAAGTGGCAAAGTTTTGGGACAACAAAATCTGAGAAAAGTCGTGACAGCGACACGAAAATGAACGAAAAAGTATGTAAGGCACAGCTAAATAACCCTTCCTGGTGGCTAGCTAAGTACTTCCACCATTCTTTGAGCCTCCAAACTCGCTGACTGGATAATCCTTTAACTATATTTTCTCAGCAGAGGCAAAACAAAAGTGAAGTCTTACTTTCTTCATTGATTAGGTACTGCATCAGTATGCTAAATTCCCTACTAAGTGTTTTAATCAGCACCCAGATTGCGTTACACACTATTAATCACAATCTGAATCATTTTGAAGGTAATCCATTACTTCATATGTTCGAAAAATGTGTCTGCTTACCAACGTAAATAACGCAATGAATGTTGTTGAACTGTCAAAATGAAAGCCATTCCTACTGGTAGTGTGTTACGCAATAACCCCGCTGGAGGCTCTTCGATCAATTTCCACACAATAGTCTAATCATGCGCATAAAAGATACTCCACTAGGCTGGTCGCGATATGAATGCAATAAACAATACAGCTCATTACTAATTAACACACATTCTGGTATCTTAATTATGATCTGTCAATATCGGACGGATTGCCAAACATGTCCGCTTATGGAGGGATTGGCCTGCTTACTGTTAAGGCGGTAGCCCACGACTGCTTTTTGCGGCGATACAAATTTTAGAAGTGCAACTGCAGTACGATTATCCTTTATAAAACGCGTCCAAATGGGTCGGTGCTTAGCTGTTTGCAGAAGTTGATGAGGTGTGCAGAGCCTTTACTAAAATGGACATTGATTTAAGTTTGTTTCCCATTCTTCAAGTCTTTCTAACTCTAGCGCTAGGCTCTAGTCTCTTTAACGATAAGTAGTTATCATAATAATAATATACTGTGCTCGTCCTACAACTACTATGTTCAATTATCGGCGAGGACGCTGGCACCCTAAACACAAGTTAAATCTTACTTTGGGTGCCAGAGTTCATCGAAATCACTCTATCCCTTAGTTGTAACGTTGCATAGTGTTTAGATAAGTGTTTTTGTACAACTGAAGTTAATAAAGAAACTTTTTTTTTTTTTTTTTTTATAAGTAGGTATTGCCTCTACTGATCGCCATCCTCATTGATTGTTAGATAAATAAAAACAGTTCACGTGCGGCGTCAAGTCAAAAGTGTTTAAAAATCAATGTCGCTAAGAATCCTTGTGTGCACAGGCCTTGTAATAAACTACTTAAAAGCTTATAATTAAAATGCGATTTTATAACACTGGTGAGGACTATTTAAATGGAAAATATTTAAGGAGACTATCCATTTAGGCTCGCGACACGTTCTTAATCAGAACCATAATAAAATCTCAAAAATATAGAGCTCATAAGTATAATAATCTTTTAATCAGTGGATTTGCTATTGTCGCGATACTCTGATCTTATTAATTATATCATTTTGCTCGATGCTTAAGTACTACTCGTTCCTTCCTTGCCAAAATAAGATTGCTTTGCGCTCCACAACACTTCGCTGGCCACACACGCTGGACAAACTTCACGCTTCATACAGCAATCAGTAATGAACGATGAGTCTATAGTAACTGCTGGTTGTTGAAGGATGTCTCCTATCACTCGATCAGATAGAAGAACTGTTTCTTTAACAGTACCTATCTTATATTTACTTTACAAAATGGCTTGAACACGTTCTTTGCCAAATTGACAGTCAATCGCGACTACCGTCGAAAAACTGCCTTCAAAATCGCTGACTGCAGCTACTTAAAGCGCTTGCTTTCGCCAAGGAATCTCAACCAAAACAAATACAGCTAAATCATTAATAAGGCTCCTTAACAAGGCGCGTACTTTTTGCTCCAATTGAGTTGATGGCAATTCGTCGTGGATCTCTTAGTGTTTATTTATTAAAGCAATGTTATTAGTTTGGTATCGGAGCCAGTTTTTGCTGCTAACGACTCTGGGAGCCGATGACGCGCGTGATTGATTGGATTCGGCGCTTTCGTAGGGGTGCTGCACCCGAGGCAGGGTTCGGGAACTTTCACTTTGGTTAAGGGGTTATTTTATTCAGGGCACGATTCAAATGTCACCGAACTTTAAGCTAAAAATAATAATAATAATTTTTGGGTTAAGTACTACATCTATGAGTGCGTCACAAACGAATCTAATGAATCGAATTAACACTGTCACTCAATTATAATTTACAATGACTTAATTATGTATTCGGCTATTATGGAAATAACTTGTAATTTTTCTGCCTCTATCTCTCTCCAAATAAAGAGATCTCTTTCTACCTTTGCCTGTCCACTACAGAATACCGTAGCGTAAAGGTATCAACATAATTAACATGTCATATCGTTAATAAAGCTTATTTTTATGTAAATGTTGGCGAGTGTTGCACACCCCTGCGGCGGCGACTTCAAACGCGCTCCGATCCGTCAGCATTTTGACATCTTTTGATATGTACCGACAAATAATAACAAAATATATTATACACTAGCTGTTTGACCGCACTTCGCTCGTTAGCCCTGTGTTGTGCCGTGATATTTGAGTGAAATAATATTAAATCTCTTACCATATCTAAAGTAGCTTATCATTGAAGAGAGTTAGAACTGCAGAAAATTCAAGGAAACTTTACAAGTTATAGGAATAGACAGAAATGGGCGTAGAAGAGAACTGTAGGTCTAGAAGATAGGAAGATAAGGTTATGTATTATTTACAGATTGAAGAGAAAGGTTTTCAACTAGTGTCTGTATTGAAAAGTCAATTGCTACTTTATATTCTCAATCCATGCAGTTGAAATCGTCAATAAAGGACTCGTCTACGGCCTAAGTGCCTCAAACTGTCCTGAACAAACGACATACAACATGTATGACTCACAGACACACAAACCCTACAATATTCCATCATAACTACACAATAATCTTTATGCTAATGTCAATAAAAACCATAATTGGGTTACAAATAATAATATCAGCTAACGGTCGCCAGTTCGAGTCCCGCGTCGTGCATAGCGTAGGAAATAAACGTCAGTCAAATGTTTCTCCGGGTTTCAATCCTTTGGTATTCGCTTGGTCATCGTTTTTGACTGACAGATAGGTTGTACGTTTGTGCTTGTCTGGTCGGAGTCATCTCGGAAACTACTGGGTTACTTTTGAGGAATTTGATGAACAGTAGGTTCCCGTTAGATTGTCGGAAACTATATTAGATGTACTTACTGGACATTGTTCTCGTGGCCTTGGTCTTTCACTTGGAGCTATACTCCATTTATTATAACATTAGAAAAAAGAGGCTCGCAGAAGCAGGAGTACGAAACCTTTTATTTTCAAGTTAAAGTTCAAACCATTTTAATAAATAATGTATGTGCTTTTTTTGTAAGTAACAATGTATGGCATACAATAAAGCATATTCTATTTATCTACTCGTCACGATGCTTGGATGAAATGAAACAAATAACAACTAAACCACGAAAATTCAGCAATAACAACAAGAAAAGGTATAGCATTCATAAGTATCCACATCAACAGACAAAATAAAAAAAAACACGTGCTGCCACAATTTATGAAGGGAATAGGTAACATTTTAGATTTGGTAGAGTTATAGTGACATGAAAAACGTTCCCGGTACTTTCCGCCCCTGCTTCTTTTAAATTTTAAACATTGACACGACAATATTTTATGTAAAAACTAAATAATATTAAATAAAAGCCTTGTAATTTCAGAAGGTAGATAGGTTAAACAAGTACTATTAAGTGTGACTGCTGTTATTTAAATTGATTATATTGAACTCCACATCAATCTTGACTGTAATAATGTTTGTTGTACTTTTATTACAAAGTGTGCCCCTAAAAGAGCCTTTTTTAACTTCTGTCTAATGCTATAGTAAATGGAGTATAGTGACCTAGGCAGGTATTAGGATTAGGTATTTAATAATGTTTGGCTAACAACTTAGGCATTTAAGCTAAACTTGTTTAAAACCCAGTTCTATCTCTGTAATCTTCAAACGATTGACAGAAATAGCGATATTTTAAATTCGTTTAGCGCTAAATGCATTTACTCGTACTTAATGATTTGTGGTGCAAGTGGGCCTTAATTGTGAAGTGCTGAAACCTACGTGGTGATGTGTAAATATCACCGCGGTTGCATGTACCTATCAAGGCACGAAAATAACCACTCACAATATGCAAGCAATAATTATGTTTTCAAATAGCAATCGAGACTACAACTCTATGAAAACGTGCCATAGAGTACTTACCATAGAGTACTTACCATAGGTACTTTTGTCAAGATTCTTTCGTGACAATATTCATAAACAGTGATTAATTATTAACGTAGGTACGTAACGTAGTTTATGAAAATAAGCTATTAATTTAAATGATCAGTGGTCAGCGTGGAGGGCGTGTCCTAACGCAATTAGAGTTATAATTATTTCACTGCAGCCCGCAGCGTTCCGCCCGCCAAGTGTGACGCTGACCTAATTTATTCGTTAAAACAGTAGTTGATTATGATTATAATTAAATACGTAAGATGTTATTATGATAAGCAGACGACAATATACATACATATAACATGAGGACGGCAAAAAAAATCTTATTATTATTGCTACAATGCAAAACTCAAAAAGAAATAGAGCCAAAAGTTGTTACTTTCGCTGGAAAAGATACAGCTCTTACCATGACAAATATTTTAATTCAACAATTACCTTTGCATACGTAGGTAACGTATAATAAAAATGATAGCAATTGGAACGTGCCATCTAGCTTTTAACACTTCAGTTCTCTAATTCGACATTTCTGTAAACTTTGAAAATTGCAAATAAAAATGCTTTGGTAGGTACTTAGGTACCCTATTTAAAGGCTTCCGCCGACAGGCGCGGCACGACGGTGCGACGCGATTCTGGTAGAAAAATTTCCGTGAAGTTTTCAGTTTTCCTTAAAGTATGCCTAAACGTAAGACCATGACTGCTTCGTATAACATCGAGCTAAGTGCACAACTCCCAAAATCATTAAATTACCCTCCTAATCCCGCATTCCGTTCCTCATTGAGAGCTCGAAGCTCATCAGATAACGACAATGTTCACGCCTATGCGCCTGCGCACTAATGGGCTCGGCAGAGTGGGCAGTCAAGCAATTGTCACGGGCACACTGTCATTATAATTTGTATAATTGTGTTACATGATTAGTTTAATTTGGTGAGTCAGTTCAGTTGAGTTTGATGGTTTGTCATTAAAATATTTCGCATTGTACAGTACCTACCTAAGGACTGGACCTGTAATGATCATCAATGGAAATCAGCACCCTAATTGCGTAACAAACTATTAATCACAATCTGAATCATTTTGAAGGATATTGCTAATCCATTGCTGCATATGTTCGAAAAATTTGTCTGCTTAACAACGAAAATAACGCAAATTTTGTTGTCAAAATGAAAGCCATTGCTACTGACCGTATGTTTACGTATTTACCCCGCTCGCTGATGAGGTGTACACCTGCCAGAGAGAACTGACAGCTTATCCCAGTCAACAAAAGCCACCTTAACACACCCAGGAAGTAATTATTCACCACACACTATTCAAGGTCTAAGGTTTCATGGATTTTATAAATCTTGTAGATGTTGACGAATTCTCTAAAAGGATTACTTTTATTGAAACCAAAAACTTTTTTACATTATCATAGAAACCTACCAACTTCAGGCATGTAATTATCAGATACTAGATAGTATGGTCTGTACCATGGTATCAACAATCGTGCAACTGGGGAGATATACCTACCAGACTGTGATTATTCCTTAGTTTGGACTGGGGACTATGAAGAGTAGGAAGACTTCTTGGGTATTTTCTCGTGGTCCTACTATTTTGTCCTACCAGTAGGTCCACGAGGGTATGTTATTGCTGTTGGTCCTACTGAAGTTTTGAAACTAAAATGTACCTCCTGTATAAAGGAATTGACTGGATAGGTGTGGGGCGTGTCTCAGTTTCAGTCTTCATAAGTACTGCTTTCTTAGTGAGTCAACATCACTTTTAGTACATACCTCTTTTTAAAAATATCGTTGATGACATAATTCTTTTTGACCAATATCCTATGTCTATTATACCATTATAATTTATCTAATAAAAAAAATACCGGTTGTTTTATTAACACCATGAATTAATTCTAATTGAGATTTTAGAATGTTATCAAGTACTTCATTATTAAAATATTAATGAAATGTTTTTTTTTGTGAATAAACCATTTACTTAATCAATATCGTAATTTGTATCTGTATTATTATCAATGAGAAAAAAAATATTTCATTTATACCAACATGGGCACTGGCTTTGGCAACTTGTTATAAAAGCGGATATAGTTAGGTATCACAATTTCATGTTTCCTACGTGTATTTATACTTATTATGGAAATCGCTTCTTATTTCGAAAAGTCCTAAGTTTTTGCGAACATACAAAATGCTTTCTAAGATATAAAGAGAAGGCAGTATGAAGACTGAAACTGAGACACGCCCCACACCTATCCAGTCAATTCCTTTATACAGGAGGTACATTTTAGTTTCAAAACTTCAGTAGGACCAACAGCAATAACATACCCTCGTGGACCTACTGGTAGGACAAAATAGTAGGACCACGAGAAAATACCCGACTTCTTTAAGAAGGGCTTTCTTCATTGAAATAATTCCATCGTGGAAGAAGCGCTCTAGTTTATACTTACCTCCTTAGATGAATAGGTATTAAACATGCTGATGAGGCAAACTGATAATAAGGGTAGCTTTCTATACACCACAGCCACAGTTTTAACATAATCTACGTTTTTACGATAGTTCAACCTGTATTAACTTTCTTTAGATAGTTTATGGCTCGTTAAAATAGTCGAAACAAAACCCTTGCCTCGTAAAATACGCATTCATGTGATTAAAATACGCTGTTACTGATTAGATAATAAAAAGCATGAAGTTTGTTATCCCCTGAATGTTGTTAGGGGTACAGGGTTGGGGTGCCTTTCAGTAGGATTATTCGAAAATAGTCCTGCGGTAGGAACCTATGATTACTTGTTGTCTGTTACTGCAACTATCATCTGCCTAGCCTTTTCCCAACTACGAGTATGTTGGGGTCGGCTTCCAGTCTAACCGGATGCAGCTGAATCCCAGTATATGTCTGTTACTGCAACCCTTTGTCCCAAAACCTGCAGCCAAAGTGACCTCTGCGCTGCCACCGATAACGCCGTGGAAGTGGCGAAGTTATGGACCAACAAATTAAAAAAGAAACTGTCGTGCCAGCGACACGAAGAAGAAGCATACTGCAATCACTGACCCGTTGGAAAAAGCAGGAAGCTTACTTACAACGACATCCATCACTTTGCAGTGCTCATAATAACGAAATCTGCTAAACCATCAGTGTCTGAACCATTTTCCTGTAGTTCGAGAAGCCCTTTCTGAAATCAACTCATTTCTGACAAACTTGAATATTCTTTTACCATCTCATAGTAATTTTCTGATCTAAAACAGAGTTACAACTGGATGTGCAGGTTTAGGGAGCATGTCGTGATAAATGTTTTAGTATAAATGTAGATGGCCAAAAGAGAAGCGGAAAAACAAAGAAACCAATGAATGGATGGCTATCAAGGAGGTGACTTCTGAGATGACTATCAAAAGAATGACATATGGAAGAGGAAAACATTCTGCACCGACCCCAAATAAATAGAGACGAGGGCAGGACTTCGATATCTGACTCCCGACAGAAACAGCGCTGTAAGTAACAGATTTGGATCTACAAAAGATTCAATATGCAATATGACCGCCGTGTTTCAACTACTAAACAAGCTCGCTAAATAAAAAGTAATGAAAACAGGCGTCGGCGCGGGGGAGTCGGTCCAAACAAACCGAGTAGTTATAGCATGTGCTTGTGTGCAGATTGCGATGCGCGGGCGACGCGTGCCGACCCCGACCAGGCAGGGATCTACAACCATGAACAATTTAAATTACTAAAAAAATGGCTTCTACTCGTGACTGCGCTCAGGCTAAATTTTAGTAATTTCCACAGGTACCGTGCGGTTTCGGCTTAAAAGAACAGTAAAATATTATAGATAGTCACTTTATAGGTAGACCTTGACAATTCAAAAGTGTCTGTAAATGGTTTAATTGGAATAAATGCTTTGACTTTGAATTTTTTAAACTATCTATTCTAAAAACACGTCGATCCATTGTTTCGTGAAAAAAGGACAAATCAACAAATCCTTTCGGATTTATAATATTAGTATAGGAACGCTTTTTACTTGTAACGGGACACCTTCCATATCCATAATCAAATATGCAATTGCTACCAGAATCTTATGAATCCACTGCTTGGGATTTGGAAATAATATCATGATCTTCTCCATATAAAAATCTCTAGTTAATATCAATAAAAATATTGTGCACCCCGCAGTGGCATGAGCGCCCGCGCACCAATTGCACCAGATTATTGAATCAAGTGCTTTCTCAGCTGCTGACCCCTGCCCCGGCTTAACAAACAGCTGTAGTGATACATATGCAGCATACGAGCGTCACTTTAATCCCTCGCCAAGATACAGTTAGCAGGATTTACTCTGCTAACGTTGTACTAGGGCTTACCTACCATAGTAATTTTCAGGCACTGCAGGGCACAACTGCCCTGCAGTAATAAAATGACTATGGTGATTTTATTAACTAGTGCCTGCAAAATGATGTTGAGATAAAAATAAAGATTACATCAACATGTAATCTTTGTTTTTGATTTTTCAATTTATTTGGTGTGTGTTTTGCAAACTACTATTGTATTGGGGTCATCCAGTAAAGATAGTGTGTGAAGTTTAATAAATAAATAATAATAATAAATAATCTTTACTTTTATCTCAAGTTTGACTGGTTAATAAAATACAAAATCTTAAATAGAGAAAGTTGTCTGAGGAGGTTCCTGAGTTACAGATCACCCGGCTCTCTTAGATAGGACATGTTACTTTACAAAATGGTTAGAGTCAAGATATTAAAATAATATAAGTTTGAAATCGCAATTAGGTAAAAGCAGCATATGGGCAAGTGACATGGCAAAATACTTCCTGACACTCGAATCTGCATAATATTTCACTTTTGGACCTGCTAAGTAGAAGGTAGGTAAGGCATAATAACTCAACGTACCTGGGATATATCTAGCTTATGGAAGATATTAAAACATAACATTTCTACTCGTATTAAGAGGGTGAACTGACTGATGGACGAGCTGGAAGATAAAACATCTGTCACGTCACCAACGTTAACACTGCAGAGATCCAGGAGCAAAATGAAACAGTAAACTTACCTCTAAATAAAATCAATTATAAAGCCGATTTCTGATGTAATTGTTTAAATATAAACCTTGATTAACGATTTAAATCACTTTGAATAATATTAATAATTAACTGACCAGCAACTCCTATCGAAGTTTTTCTGTATTTTTTACATTTTATTGTCTTGTACTAGGCGCTTTGGGCTTTCGCGCGCAGGAGCCTGCGAGTTTCTCTGACGTCAGCAATTTCTTTGGTAGTTTGATAATGCGCTGTTGCTCTTTGCTTTTTTTGCTGGAGCAAGTCTTACAAGGAATAATCCTCGGACTGGAGACCAGCGCCCGATGCCTGGACGCCGCCCTAGAGCCCACACCACTGTCGAAAACCAACTGCCTCGGCGGTATCTCCGCACAGTATTTGTGATACTTGGACTCGCTCCGGTGCGAGTGCGGAATGTTGTCGTCACTGCCCGAGCACTCACTAGACAAGGTAACCCTGCTGCGTGCGCGCACGGGAGCGGCGGGAGACCGAGACCCCCTCTTCGGAGATGATGGAAATTGTAAAGCCATGTCACTGATACCCTCATTGTAAATATTCTTTCGGCTGCTTTTACAATCGGTTCCGTCATCTTCTTTTTTTCTAAAAAAACATTCAATAGACATGGACTTCGGTAGCTCAATTTCATTGCGCCCGTCCTGAAATTTCTTCATACTACAGCTATTATTTACTGGGTCCACAATGTAGCCTTTCTTCAGGATTGGTACTGGAGTATAGGTACCCTGCTGGTTACTCGTCTCGTAGATGCTGAGTTTACCTTGATCTTTGCCGCTGCTCATAGATTTTTCATAGGGTACACTCACACGGGTGCAGTTGTGGGTCGATGAGGACGGTGTGCAGCCGCAGCTGGCATCGTTTAAGCTGCGAGTCATTGTGTATTTGTCGCAAAAAGTCATAATGTTGTCTTTGATCCTGCGCGGTCTGAACATACTGTTGGACCTGGCGGGACAGTCCGCCGACAAACACTCGTCACATCTGCAGTTATACTTTCGGTTCATCGCTAAATCTGATTCTGAATTTTGTCCTGCCTCCCTGGTGTAAGGGCACCACTGGGGAGTCTGGATGAGGGATTGGTAGGTGGGGATCACTTGTAATGCTTGCGGAATACACACTCTATTAGTATGGGATGTGATCGAGTAAGGAGGCTCGATGTATCTGGTGGATCCGCGGTAGTCCGATGCGAACTCTCTCGTGGCATGTTGGAAGTCGGACTTGCTGACTAGGTGGTTAATGAGCCTGGCTCGCGAACTCTTCTCGGCCATACGGTCGACATCGTCAGAGCTCAGCAGCACGGCCCGCCCGCTCGCGCTGCCACCATCGTACTGTTCCTCGACGGGTTTCACTTTCAAAGATCTCTTGCCTTTTCCGAATTTGACTTGCTTATGGGTCATAACGCTGTAACGGTTGAAATGTTTTGACTTTTAAAATTTTTAAGTGTCCATTTTTGTGATGTCAGTTGATGACAGATTCCATAAAGAGGTTACAACAAAAAGTTTGCTCACTTCAAGTAGGTGTTCAAACAAAATGTTGTCTTAAAACACTTTACAAACAGCTGAGGCGGAAACACCTAGTTGATCGCGAACCACTTCAATTCATATCCTTGTGACAATAAAGGATTGAGTAACATGTTTCCTTACAAACATATTGCTAACGAATCTTTCAATTTTCAGCTCTATGTAGGAAACAATATAGATTGTGTGGTGTGCAAACATATGTTGGGAGAACCTGACGAATCCAGGCCAGGATAGATTGGTCTTCCCTCCTCCCGGTCGTCTTGCGTGCGCGCCGGCCGAGGGGAGATATCGCTCCAATTTAAAGATCTTATATCATAGAGGGAGCGAAGGCAGATGCGTGCAATTGTCCGAGTCAAAGATCAGAGGAAGTGGCAGCGCACGCGCCGGCCAGCTGCGCCGCCGCGTGATCTCGTCGCGGATTGGTTAATTATTTGGTATTTGTCACGTTGGGCTGATGAGATCATGATAATTAAGCAGGAGAAATGTTCAACATGAACTAATTGATCATTTAGAGAAAAAAATGCACCTGTTTCTGTAATGGTTACTAAGTAGGTATGTGTAACATTACACATTTACTTGCATATCTTTTAATCTAAATAATTTCTGCTCAAAATTTGTCGTTCCTGTTTTACCAAGCACAGTGGAATACGTTATTTTAAAGGTACCTTCAAAGTAGCATATTCCGAGGGAATGTTCAACGTCCATTTCTAATCGTACACATTGACGTCGTCGCAAGTTCGCAACAGTTCCATAATATTCACTGCTGCTCATACATAGTTCACACCGTTTTAGGAAGACAAAGATCTCTCGTTTGAGCTGAAATGTCAACCTGCTTGCGATCCATTGAAGTCAGTCTAGTCTTTCGCAGTTCACTGGTGAAGTTTTTTTTCCGTTAACCTATATTTTATTGTCCCACTGCTGGGCAAAGATCTCCCCCATATTTATCCAAACTTTGTGCTGTGCCTTCTCCCTAAGAAACACTCGAGTCCAAGTCGTCACGCCAGCGTCTCTTAGGCCTGCCTCGGTGACGACACCCGTCTTCAGGCACCTACTGTGTGACGACTCTGGCCCATCTGTCTGGATGCATCCTATAGGCGTGTCCCGCCCAGTCCTTCACCCTCGCAGACTTATCACCAACATCGGCGATACCTGTCTTGGAGCATATTGTGGTGTTGCGAATTTGGTCGGTGAGTTTAATTTTTAAGATGCTACGAACCATCACTCTTTGGCAAACCTTTAGTTTCGAGTTCTGAGCCTCGGTCAAAGACCAAGTCTGAGCGCGTTATGAACTGGTGAAGTTATCTAATAAATATTCATCCCTTAACGAATGTTATCAATTCCGCTTAGTAATGAGCTGAGACACACCGAGTGTCCAATAAAACACAAGTCCGAGACAAAAAGAGAAGAAAGTAATAAAAAGAGAAGAAAGTAATAAAACACATATAAACACACGGTGGGCCGCAATTAAAATTACTCCACGATAAACATATAGCCGTATAAGGTTTTATTGGCCGTAAAATAATGTTATGTGTCCATTCCAGATAGTTGGACAGCTTCTAAAACAATTAGGGGTTATGTTATTGGAGTATCATTGAGTTACAAGGTTTGAGGACACTTTTGCCCTGCGGAATTATGAAAATCATTTAGATTGATGTTTACCAAACGGATCTTACTTGTTACGGGTAGAGAGATCACCTTCATCGCCCGCCTTGGCTTTTGCCCAACGATGTTGGGGTCGGCTTCCAGTCTGATGCAGGTGAATGCTGCTGTAATTAACATGGAGTCTATCTGACCTCTACAAGAGATAGGTAGGTAGGTAGAGGAAGAGAGATCACCTTACAATTAGGTAATCCCTATTTCTAGCTTTTGTATAAGTAGATACTCTTTTTTTCATTATATGAGTACCTACAACACTGCGCGAAAATATTCTTGTAACAGTGAAATGTGAATCTCAAATTTAACTTCGGATTACAGGATTCCTTGTTTCGTGGTTCTTGCCTTGTCAACACTGTCAGGAGTTTTGATGGTGCTAGAGAAGCATACCTACTGAACCTCCTTGTTTACTCTAACGGAAGCTCACCTAGTGCTAACGACATCAATAAAACGTTCCAGCACTGTCCCGAAGCCGTATAAAATAATTAACTAATGCACTTTTGATTTACAAGCCCTAAACACACAAACACAACCACCTGTATCTAAGAAATGAAATAAAACTTAAAATTGCAACGTAATTTATTACATGATAGTCACCTCCGATAAACGGCACTAAAATCTTTTATTACTTTCAAAAACACAATAAAAAAGCATTGACCAAACAAAGCTTTCTAGTGTAAATAAACTTTTTGAAAACAGTGGGAACGTTACGTTTTGAAAGTTGTGCATTGCCATTAAAAATGTTATGGCTGCCATCAATTTAATACTGTCGCCGTAGTTTTAGTACGAGGTTTTAATTTTTGACATTTATTAGTTAAAACTATAAGAGTAGTGTGTCTTATATCGTTGGCAGAGGCCGTATGTTACGCTTGCATGATTTCAGTTAACAATCTGATTCTTTAGGACATTACCTTTGGGTTCAATAAGAGAGCAGTCAGCTTGGTGTGAACAAATCACGTTTTTATATCGTATTCTTTTTCCTTCATGTTAGGCACCGTAAACACTGAATGAAAATCTCTGCCGGAGATAGGGATCATGGATCTTTTGGCTTCTGAATGACATTGACAGGTAGTTGTTGGTAAACATCTGTAAAATTGACACAGAAATCAAGATCGCCGCGTTAGTTCCGATTTTGGCCGCGCGGTGGCGTTGTAGGTAAGTTTTCTTTCAGTAGATTCTTTTTTCACGCAAACTTGTCCACTAAGGGGCCGTCTCCACGAGCCAAAGAATCGCGGCGATATTATCGTCGTGCCACGTATTTCTATGCACTCTCTTAGAACGTGTCTCCACTCGGCGATATCATCGGTGCGAACCGCGATTTTCTTGCTCGTGGAGACGGCCCCTAAGCTACTTAGATTATCTATACATCGTAAACAAAAGTGCAAATAGAAAACCAACCTATTACTGTAAGTTGCAAGAAGTATGTGTACCTAATATGTACCTTAACGTAGGAACGGGGGGAGACAAATGTGCCAGCACTCGGTTGAAAAAAATCATACGTATCGAATGGAGAACCTATTCTAGCTTATTCTAATATATTATATGTACCTAAATACTACAAGTAAACCTCCTCTGCCTAACCCTCTAAGGAGAACAGGCGTGATGTTGCGTGTGTTATATTGCTACAAGTAAAATTTCCTTCTCATATTGTTTCCATAACCGAAGACAAATGAACACAAACTACCCAGTCTCCATGCACACACTCCAAACATGTCCAACCGATACATGTCCAACCCCCTCCCTCGCCGCGCGCGGGTACAAAAGTGACCCCGATAACATCGAACACTAACAAACGCGTTACAATTGTTAACGAATGTATATTTTCGTAATAAAGACTTCATACAAATTACATACATCACTCATACACTTACTCAGCCCCTTATTATATTAGTGTTAAAGTTCAAAATAGTGTTTTTAATGAGTTTTTCTTCCGTGGAACGATAACAGGCGCCCCGCTGAGAGGGCCGCGAGTCTTTTGTGCCGGTAATTTCACTGCCGACCCCTCTGGTACAATAGTATTGTAAGTCATTAGACATTGTAGTCGTTAGCTCAGATGACGATAATTGGTTGTTTTTTTGTTAGCATTTGTATATTTTGTTGTTCAATTTTAGATTTTGTATGTTAATCGTGTGGAAGTTATGTAGAAATAGGAAATGAAAGAAAGAAAGAAAAATAGATTAAAGGTACTTTAGGTTAAATACCTGTATGTTAGCGTTTTTCAGTCAGTTTCAGACCAATTACTTAAAATATAAAATAATGAATTTAGCATAAAACATATTGCGACCAAATCTGATAACCTTGCACTTTACATTAAGTAGGTATGCATAAACTGACGCCTTTTTCCCTCCCATCCTTACCTACATACCTACTCTTGATAGCAAGTTTTTTTTTGCAAAAACCTAAAATATGTTAGCGTTACGCTTATTTTCAAATATTATACCGTACCGGCACGAAACCCCTTTTTGCAAACTTATGACAATGCACTTGCTTCTGCCCGCGACTCCGTCCGCGTGAAATTTCGGTCCCCGACCCATCGCGTCGCATCTCATCGTCTCGTTTCGAAGATTACCCCCTACATACAAACAAATTTTACCTCTTTATAATATTAGTATAACATTCCAAGTACGACAAAACTCGACACATGTCTTGTCACAGTTGCGCAAGGCAGGCGAGAACTGAGCAGCTGATACATTTTTCTCCTAGAACAGCGTGACGTCATTATTCCTTCAACCCGAAACTGCAGCTTTAAGGCCTATGCGACCATTTACATCTATTTCCATAAAATATTGGCATAACGAGTTGATTAAGCAATAATCGTAAAGTGTGGCCGTAGCCTGCTACCCGCGGCTGCGGCCACTTGTTTACATCCGTAACCATAAAACTTGGGGTTATGAACTGTCATATTCCACGATCAGCTGTGAGCTGACGTCACTAGTTAACAGATCGTTATAAAAAGTATGGTTTTGTTGTCGTCAAATGAGAAGAAATTCCGTTTCTATTCGACTTGGAATCGTGATGAACTGATGATACTTAATGGAGTAGACGAGGTCTGAGCTGGAGCTCGATTTTTTAAAGTCATAGTAGGTACCTATTCCTTTTTTGTGTTTTAAACAACCCCAATTTGCTGATACCTACCGGAAAATTACTCAAAATCAAGACTTTTCGTGACTGCAAAAGGATCTATATCAGTTTTAAAACCATGTCAATGTCAGAGAGAAATATACGAGTTTTTAATGAAAATATACGCGTAACGGGGAACGGAGAGTTTCAGTAAGTTTTCATAATTTTTAATTCCCAGAAAAACAGAAAAATAACATCCATCCTTCTTGTAAATAAAATAATAAATATTATGCTAATGTTAATTAAGGACGATAACACACGGCCACGAGCCCACACCATAGACACCATCCTCCTTATAATTATAAAGGTTTTTTGTTTATAAGGCAGGTGTGCATTGTATTAGAATGTTATAATATTAATGTTTTATTTTGGCAAGCGAAGACGCGCCCCGCGGTATGTGAGAAGTTGGGTGTGGTGCAAGTAACAAGCGGGAAGCTTCATCACTTATAATCTTAGCTTGTGATACTTGTCAGTGACTATGATATTACATTTTGTGATCGTTTTAAATAAAAGTTTTCTCAGTGCTCAGAGTTATTTCCTTGCTATAGGTAAGCTAAAGGCAGGGTTTGGACAGAGAGTTCATCAAGACATGTTCTTAAAAATGTCACATGAACTCATTTAAGTATCTCCTTGGTGTTCGTAACTAGACAAGAAAGCAGTTTTTAGATAATTTGCTAAAAACATAATTGCAAGCATCAGTTACAAAAAACTGAATAATCACAAGGTTCTACGAAGTTAAGTGACTTAGTAGCTTGTTCGAAACTTACGCCATAAATCTATCCAAAAATCCGCCTCTCTCCTATTCCTCACGCCGCTTTACAAACTTGACCCTCTGAAGTCGGCGGGGGTCCAACAGACCCCTGCTCATCAATTATCGCGCGAAGCCCTCACGGTGCCGTAGGATACATCAACAGGTGCCAGCAGAGACATGGGTAACTCAATTTATGAAAATATTCACGGTAGCCATACCCCGGGCTATGTGCACTGCGCGTTCAAACATATGAGCGGTAAGTCAGGCGATGTTATAGCTCCGTCGGGTTTGACAAGGGAAACGTTGTTGCAATTATTTCATTTTAGTGTTGATAGAATAGAATAGAACAGTTTTATTTTACGAATTATTAAAACCATCCTGGTAGCCTCAGCCGCGCATCAGTGGTAACTATTTGACAGTGACAACGCCTTCTCTGTTTTATGTTAGAGGGATTGGTTTCCGCACTTAGGCCTTCAGTTAGACCAGTGTGCATGGGTCATGGTGGCGGCCGGCAGTGGTTATTCCAATTGACAACGCCTTTACACAAGAGGCCGTAAAAGTAAGGGTGGAGTTCGTGGTGCAAGGTAACATTGCACTACGAAAATCGCCCTGATGACTGATGTACGCAGTATGGTTGACTGTACTTAGGAAGGACGGACTCTTCTGTTTTGACAGTAAACGTAAAGGAAAAGTGTCTTAGAAAGATTTAAGAAGTTACAGCCATTAAAAAGCCGCCATCAACATTAAGAAATCCCAAACAAAAATATAAGCAATTATCAAAAAATAATACTATAAACATGACAGCGAATATAAATGATAATTGTGTCCCTAATTCTATCTGTACTCATAAATATTGTGTTACCATTTTTTTTTATTTAAGCTGATCATTACATTCGCGTATGGCCGTGATTTATGTTGCCGAAGCGAACCGAAAACTTTCGATCCGTCTCGGCAATAGATCGTGATTAGGCGCGCGCGCAGCATGATCACATACTTACTGTAGGGCTGACAGGGAAAAGAAAATTTTAAAGGTAAATGAGTAGGGAAGTTAAAGTTGGGAGAATTCATAATATTTTCGAGAGCTGTGGCCTGCTGCTGGTGGTGTGCTACTTTAGTTACTACTCGTAGCTAAAACAGTATCCTACTTACCTATCTACAATGTTTAATATTCGTCTTCTTCGTGTCGCTAGCACGAGTTATTCTTGTTGGCCCAAAACTTCGCCACTTCCACGGCGTTAGTGGTGGAAGCGCAGAGTTCACTTTGCCTGCATGTCTTGCTGGGACACAGAGGGCAGGATAGGAGGTGGAGCATGGTTTGTGACAGCTCCATATCCACGCCCTGCTGCCGTTCCGTCCACTTTACGAGGTTCGACTTACACCTTCCCGCTTGGGTTTGGAGACGGTTCAGGGACTTCCAAGTGGACCATGGATGGTTACACCCTGCAGGAAGATGCTCGTTTGGTTTATTAACATTTTATTTAAAACAGTACTATACATCAAATTAATAATTTTAAAGTCAAACAAACTTTAAAACGTTATTATGCCTATATTTAACTACTAAACATATGTAGGTAAATGTACTAAAATAAAATCAATTTAAAATTGACACACAATTAAATAAATAATTAACAAAAATCAATATAATTTAAATGCCTGATTCACTATTTATGGTTGTTTTAAATTCATCAATACTTTGTTTTAATGGCGCTGATGATTTTTATTACCTTTGAATCAATATGCATGTTTGTTATATTATCTATATGTATGTCATCACCTTGATAGACAAGGTATTTATTTGTCTACCATAAATTATAAAGAAAACTATGTAACACATTTTCAAAATAAATCAAAGGGCGGCCTATAGGAAAGGGTAACCTTAAGATAAGTTTACAGGACCTAAACGCAAAAACGCAAGTTTTAGAAACAATAAAAGTATAGGTATAGGACTACAGTAAACAAAATCAAAAAATATATATGATATTCTTCAGAATACATGCTAGGTAGATAGTGTGTTGAAAACATAATACAACTTATTTTGTAGATACGATAGAAAAAAAATCATGGAGATACCTCTAAAAACTTTCTTATTACAATAAAAACCATACTAATATACATACACTCATTATGATTTTTTGTCAGATTATTCTACAAGCAAAATACTAAAACTCTAGTGTTTTATTTTTTTAGTCCAAGCAATAGATTTTTCATAAATAGATAATTGCTTCATATTTTGCAATAAATTACCAGCGTTGTGTCATCGCGCTTCTCTTTTTTTTCTATGCAGTCCGACAGTGACCGCGCTTTAGGTCAAGTAGTCCTCAGTCTTAATCAGGAGAAGAATACCTAAAAACGATTGCCGAAAAACATTATTTATCAGACATGGTATGGGGAAATGTTGAAAATCTTATACGTAAACCACAGAGGTTAAATCACTCTTGATATCGACGGCCACCAGTCGGTACCTATGCATTTAAGCGGAAATTGCAGAGTTATTTTCAAAACAAATAGGTAGGTAGCGTAGAGTCATCTCAACATCTCTCTCCCTTGAATTTGTATATACGAGTATGTATAAATATATATATTATAAGTAGGTATATATTATAGTAAATAGTATGTATGTGTATATAACCTATTTATGTACCTAGTTTTAATAGTTTTTTTTTTTATCATTGTTCCTCTCAACCAAAGCACCTGCCATCTAATCTCTTCACCACCCTTGGTTGACTGGTAGAGAATGCCTAAGGCATTAAGTCCGCCTTTGTACCTTTTTTGTGCGAAAAGTTTAAATAAATAAATAAATCACATATTAGATAATAGTAAGTAGTTATACAGCTATGGATTCAAGACTAAAGGCAGATTTCAGTCAGCCATTCATAACCAGACGTTTGTCCCCGAGGCAGCCCTAACCCACAAATTGAGACGTCTGTAATTATTTACCCGGACATCATTAGGCAGTAACGGATATAACTCTTGCATCGGTTATTGATTTATAAGCGTCGCCCGTAAAGTGTACCGACGATATTACAGCTTTATTTATATATAATAATACTATACTACTCTATTAAACAAGATTATGTACGAGAAAGCCGTGGCTCTAAGACTTGGTCATTTTTTTGGATAGGAAAAGTATTTGGGTAGGTACTTATGTATGCTAATCTCAATGGTGTATCATAGATAGTGTCCTCGGTAAATCAAAAGAATGTATTCCGTGCTACTGCTAATAATAAGATCAGAAGGAATTCCTTCTAAGCTGGATTAACGGCTGTTCATCGTTGAACCATTTTCTCTTCATGATCCCAAGCTGATTTTCTGTTTTAGTAAAATTAACGTTAAGATTAATTTTACTTATTCCAAGAAATTATTTATTTTCAGAAAGTTATTCACCGCCACGAAAAAACGGTTTCGAAATAGCATTTAAACACGAACGCAACGGTATAATTTCAAAATATTTACAAACATTGAAATTTCATTCAACTCTTTAAGCTTTTATTGTGTCATAAATATCTTGTGACGAACACAAATAAATTATATTTTACAATTGTTTACATTACCATTTGTTAGGGACATTGGTACCATTGTTTTGGGGCCAGGTTGAAACAAAGAGGATCTATATAACTTTTACTGCAGTTCTGGGCTCGCACTAGACCACTCAGTGCCACTTTTTGGTCGAAGAAACTGTTAAAACTTCTTTTGTTTTATGTGAGGTTCTTATTGTTTTCGAACTATGAGTTTTCTTGTTTAAGATTTATGACCGGTATTAATTTTTGTTTTTATAGTTGCTTTTATATCTTGCTTATATTTTAGTGTTAGCATTAACAAACACAATCGTGCTGTCACATTTGGATCTCACACCCCTTGCCTAACACACTTTCTATCACAATCTTACACCCCTTGCCTAACACACTTTCTATCACAATCTTACACCCCTTGCCTAACACACTTTCTATCACAATCTTACACCCCTTGCCTAACACACTTTCTATCACAATCTCACACCCCTTGCCTAACACACTTTCTATCACAATCTTACACCCCTTGCCTAACACACTTTCTATCACAATCTTACACCCCTTGCCTAACACACTTTCTATCACAATCTTACACCCCTTGCCTAACACACTTTCTATCACAATCTTACACCCCTTGCCTAACACACTTTCTATCACAATCTTACACCCCTTGCCTAACACACTTTCTATCACAATCTTACACCCCTTGCCTAACACACTTTCTATCACAATCTTACACCCCTTGCCTAACACACTTTCTATCACAATCTTACACCCCTTGCCTAACACACTTTCTATCACAATCTTACACCCCTTGCCTAACACACTTTCTATCACAATCTTACACCCCTTGCCTAACACACTTTCTATCACAATCTTACACCCCTTGCCTAACACACTTTCTATCACAATCTTACACCCCTTGCCTAACACACTTTCTATCACAATCTTACACCCCTTGCCTAACACACTTTCTATCACAATCTTACACCCCTTGCCTAACACACTTTCTATCACAATCCGAAGGATTTTGAAGAAAATGTATAATCCGGATTACTTCATACCTACTCGTATGTTAGAAAAATTCGCCAGCTCGATTGCATACCTAAATCTCGCAATGCATATTGTTGAATTGTCAATTTGAATATAATTGTGAGTGTGCGACGCAATTAGGTAGGTATATAGGTAATACCACGCTGTTCTTGATATGTACGCATCGAATGAAACCTTTCTAGCATGATCAGCCTATAGTGCTCCTACTGCTGGGACACATGCCTCCTCCTTGTGAGAGGGAGTACCTAGGCCGTAATCCACCACGCTGGCCCAGTGCGGGATGGTGGATGTCACATGTCTTCGGTGTTTTTGGTTCTAGGACATGCCGGTTTCCTCATAATGTTTTCCTTCACCGTTTTAAGAGCAGTGGTGATGAAATTAAATACGCAAAGTGAAATGCCTGGCTGGTTCGAACTCACGACCTGGAGCTGGTAGTAGTCGGGGCCGATATATGCCACTGGGCCACGACTGCTCTACTGAGCCACCACTGCTCTAGCCTTCTATAGTAACGTTAATTTATCTATTTTCCTAAAGATTAGTTTTTCAATAGGTAGATACATACGCTACGCAAGACCACTCCTAAAACTGGAACTTCACTCAACATTAAAGAAAATATAAACAAAAATATTAGACGTGTTATATTTGTGTACATGTTTTACGACTGCTGTATATCAGCCCCGAGCCCCCCACAGCTCGGAGCAAACTTCTCATTGTTTCGTTGATTTGTTGCTTTGATTTCTAATTTTTGTTCACAATGGACAAAATCTACGGGAGATTTTTTGGTGAAATTGTTTAGAAACTTTTTAAATATTTATTTCGTTGAAAAAATCAAATATTTTTGCCTAATAGGTAGATAAGTTTATTGAAGTGAAGTTGAAACTATATTCAGCTATTATTAGCTCAATATTTCAAGCTAATTACACAGCTTAGTAGGTACCTATACCTACAGCTGGTTACAGACAACAACAGTCTCAGGAAGGTATTAAGTAGAAATTCATTGTTTAGAAAATATTAAGCTTCCATCAGCTAATAACCGAAAATGAAAACAAGGGTAGGTAGGTATTCCATGAATTTAAAAATCAATAAGTAGGTACTTATTTTTCTAAAATCTTCTCACGTCGACACCGTTCGACTTTACGCTCACAAAACCGTAAAATTCAGAATAAAATCATAAAAGGTAACCGTAAAACCGGACATTTACGGTTAGCATAAATCAGAGAGGGCACAAAACTTTGTTTTACGCGTAAATAAAGTTCTTTCGTTGGGGACTTATTTTATGATTACATTAAGTTTCATTATTTAAGAACAAAGAAATGGTGAATAATATTTTTTGTAAGTACTAATATACCTACAAGAAAATTGATGTAAGCGCTTACTCGCTTAAAATATGTACCTAAATAATAACAACTTTATTTAAATAATTTGTTAATCAATCAACTTTCACACTATTCAAAATTGATTACACAGATTGACAATCAATTCCTTCCAACGTCAGATAACTTTATCCGAGGAATAATTTTGAATTTTTACCGATCCCTCCATACAAAAACTGTCAGACGCACAGGTCAGACGTCAATATTATTCGACGAATAAAAATATCTGTTGATTGAAAAATCAGCCCTAAACGATTCAAAATCAATCTGTCAAACTTTAATTCGTAGAACATGCAAAGGCAACACTCATTCAGCCTCTCTGGCCATACGGTTGGCGCATTGTTCTAGCGCTAAACAAGCATTAGGACACCATTGAGGGCCACTGTGTAGACAATACGACCACGTCGCACAATTGAATGGAAATAATGACGAGAGATGTACAGGTTGTGGACTTGCAAATTTTATAAAATGCGATTTAAAGGTAGGTAGTATGTAGAGTTTTGGGGTAACTTTGAAAAGTTTGTTTATAAGAGCCAGACTTTCATCAAATAAGTAGGTATATACAAACTTTTCATTTTTTGAGGACGAAAATTGGTGATTAGTAATTTGACTAATTGAAATATTATGTTAAGTGCTTCTACTAATGTCACTTTTGAAATCTTGTCTATCGACAAATATTATAAACTTTGTATGAAAAAATCATCGTATATTCCCGTTTTAACGTCATGTCTAAAGACCTGGGCCCCAAGTCTGCTAATTTTATAAAATCGGTCATCCCAACACGATGTCATTGTCATTTTGCTAAAAGTTCGTAATCTGCTAATTCATAATGGTCGGTCAATGGTCTCAATGGTACTTCTTAGTCTGTGGTCTCAATAAAGAATTGTGCCAGAATGACATTGCGGGTATTGCCATTATTATGAAACCTGTTGGTAGAAATGGTTCTCGAAAAACTACTACTACATTTAACCATTTATTCATGGCAGATTTTATTTACATTTCATTTTACATATTATTAATCAGTGTCATAAGCAGTCTGAAGTAGAGAAGTTCGTAAATACCAAAAAACATTAAATATTCGTGTAACAAGTATAAATGTGAAACCGTCAATGTCAGTCTTTGACTCTGACATTGACAATTTGAACTAATGACTAACTGGATCTACCTTATTTATCAAAAAAATAAACTGAAGAATGAAAAAAATAAAAATACCAACTAACTGATGACTAGGCAGCCTGGTCCCCGACCCTAGCCTGTTCCACAAGGAACAAACAAAACAAAAAAAAAAAAATTGACAATTTGACAGAATGTGAGAATGTCACTTGACAGTTTCACATCTTTTATTGATGTTTATATAGCTATTTTGTTGTAATTCGGCCGGTGTTTCATTGTTTTTTGATAACTATTTATTTTGTTTGTTGTATTTACCTACTATTATTTAAGTGTTTATATGGTCAGTGGGTCGTCTTAGTATATTTCTGTTTGTTTACTTATATTTAAAATGGTGCTAATTGAGCAGATTTCGGCACTCATCGGGAACATCAATAAAGGGGTTTATATTGGTTCTCATCAACCGACGGGCTAAACGACGCCTTCTGGATTCCCTGCTTCTTCTTTCTCTAGCATCCACTGCGTCGGCTAGGTCCAGAATCGCAGATCGCACCGAATACATCGCAGTAATATAATTAATAACACACTTAATGAAAAACTCGTATTATCTTTCAAACACAACGTGATTCAAGACACACGGCTACCGGCTTAAAAGCAATTACTGCACAATGGCATTCAAATGGCACGTCACTGTTCAAAGGAACTGTCAAAATTTTAGCAGATTACCGCATACGTCAGTCATTCATGTGTCATTATGTACGAGATTACCATTTTATGCCATTTTTTTCAATGAAGTGTCAGTGGTCGACCTTAGGAAAGTCATAACGACGCCATTGTGTTAGTAGATTACCAAACTTGTCAAAATCGACCACTATGAGATCAATGTTATACCATTCTGACACAATTGTAATAGCAGACTCGGCCCCCTGAAATGACACCAAAATAGTTGACAAAATGCTAGCTTCGACACACCTATCTTTTCAAACGCCTTTATACAAAACAACGAATAACGGCACAGCCCAAGGCGAGGATACTGTAACCGCGCAGTAGCACCCACGAGGAGTGATGGATGACTGCACAGCACTACTTAAACAAATGCGCCCTGTCACAATGGCCGCACCAGCGGGCGACTAAAAACAATGCACCATGCGACAAAACGCACGACAATCGAGATAGATTCAAGGAACAGCACTGGACATAATAGGTACTGGCCGTAATTTATGTCACTCTGCGCAACAACCGTTGTTGTTTTGAAAATGGAATATCATTAGATGTTGACATAGTGATGTCAGGATACATTTTTGTTTATGGCTCATCAAATGTTAGTTTGTTTGGTTGTTGAAAATTAATTTCAACGATGCGGCAATTACTATTAAAGATCAAAACATGAGTGTTTAAAGACTAACTTACTGTACTGGCTTGCAATTAGCAAAATATTGTTTTTAGGGCTACCTATGGGTAGGGGCAGGTTTTAACTTTCAACTTAAGCGATCTGTGACGGAATTATTAAGAAATAATTGTACCACTTACCTAGCGCTTTAAAACAAGTTCAACAACTTCAAACATTTAGACGATTTTATCATTTAGGTACAAGCTCAATCAGACGCTAGAGGGACACTTCAAACTCAAACCGATCTCAACTGTCACCCAGTAGCTACAGGCTGCGATACACATTGCGCAACCAGTTGATATTATTGAAACAACATTACGATACTAAAGGCAACAGCAATTTGTCACTCCCACGCACATAAAAACTTGTTAATATTTTGAAAACGGATACCCATTTCATTAATTATATTTAGGCCGTATGTCATTTGTAACGTCTCAATCAGACACAAAAAACTGTTGATTATCTATTAAATTCATTTAATAGCTAAAACTTGAATTAAACTCGTGTGATTTATCACTCACCATGTATATCTACCTATTGAATAGCTAGATTTACATAATCCGTTCATTATTATAAAATTGTATTTTTTTAATTTGCAACATTTCATACTTATATAAAAATCACGCTCTGAAAAGTATGAAAAAAAAATAAGTTTAAGAACTAAAACCCGACTACTGAAAAGGATGAAAAAAGAAAGCCGTGGTCGCATGCTACCATAGCTTATAAGTAGGTATGTTAGTATCTATAGCAGCATGCGACCACGGGAAGGTACTTTCTTGTTTCATCCTTTTCAGCAGCCGGGTTTTAGTTTTTAAACTTATTTTTTTTTCATACTTTTTAGAGCGTGATTTTACAGTATTCGGGTTTTAGTTTTTGAACTTATTTTTTATTTAAATTATTTTGGGGCTATAATTTCGTAATAAAGTATTTGCAGAGCCGCTTAATTTTTTTTTTAAATTTATGTTACATAAATATGTTTAGCTCAAATCTGAGGCATAATTTTATACAAATTATTCCTAATTATCGGGCGCATGCAAGCAAAGCCGTGAGCAACAGCTGACAATACTCGTATCTTATATATAAAATTCTCGTGTCACAATGTTAGTTACCATACTCATCAGTCCTCCAAAACGGCTGGACTGATTTGTATGAAATTTTGTGTGCATATCGGGTAGGTCTGAGAATCGGCTACTACCTATTTTTTTTTTTTGCAAAACGATGTTTGCGGGGTCAGCTAGTATTTTTTTTTTAAATGTTTTTAATACCCAACACGGCATGATTTTTTTTATGTCATGACTTTATGTCCGCTAGATGGCGCCATATTCAATTTAATGTGACGTCACATAGCCAGCGGACGATCAAGACGCTTCCAACGATACCTTATTTGTCAAATTATGACAAGGAGTTTAGAAGTTATGAGGTAACAGGTGAACATACATACATACCGGTCAAAATCATAATCCTCCTTCTTGCTTCGCCGTAGTCGGGTAAAAATATTTGATGAATGACGCGGAAAATATATACCTATTATAATTTGTTTTAAGATAGCCATGTAGATCACAATGTTATTTTAAAATTGAAGATACGTAGGTAGGTATTTCGAGAGTTTTTTATCACAAAAGTTCAAGAATTTACAAGCTGATGAGAAAATAAAAAGGAATCAGGTTTAAGTATAGTTGTTCACGCACAGGTTTTGAATTGTCCCCTATACTCAATCGAATACAAAAATCCCTTTCTTTTTAACATGTTAAACGAGACAATGGTTTATTAGTGATATGGCAATCACGTGTGCAACAAACAAAGACACACAAATATGTGACAGGAAGAAAGATTACGGCACTCTATCAAGCGATCTGACAACAGAGTTGAATTCCTGCGATTTGTCCCGTCATTGTCCCTCGTAAAACTCGGGACAAAGCGGGAAGAAGCGTGTAATGCTGCTCATAAAACAATAAACCACCCACTGCAGCCTGCAGACAGCGAGCAGCGCGCGCAGCGCACGCAGCGTGAAACGTACGCGCCTATTGTCAGATATTTTGACGATCAACAAAAGCGCGCCAATTCTGACGTTTCGACGTAATCAGTGAGTTGAAAAACACGTTTTTTGTACGAAAATGGAAGTCAAATACGGGTTGTTTTTTGTTCAATGGCGATTTTATATGACGTGAGGGTGGAGCGATTAAATAAAATGGAATAAAGAATATTGACCCCAATTTTCTCGCCTGTCAAATCCAATTTTTTAATTACTACGTCAGATATAATTGTAATTAGTTAAGATTTACGAATTAGTCATCAGCTTTAAGTTTTTTTGATGGAGTCCGAATTAGTTCTAAAGAAAAATAAGCACCTATTGGTGTGTACAACTACTTACTACTTACCTTATATTTATGCGTCGTAAACTCTTCACTCTACGCATCAGGAAGTAATCAGGACACTGTGTCAACGTGTCTACATAGATACACAAAAAAAAAAACAAAAATCAAAGGCATCCATTAGCAAACCCGTACCAATAATCAATATGAATTGTAAAGCAACAAGATCGGACCCTGATTGATTACAATTAATAGCGTTAATCTAGATTGAACTCGCTAATAGAAATCTTAACAAAACACCGGTCTACTTTCAATTAATATCAAACAAAAACAAGATCTCGGCTATTTGTCAGACGATACCATCTCAACAACTTAATGAACTGATTACTATCGGAAACAAAGCTAACTCTTTCATAACTATAACACATCTAGAAAGTCCATAATGATGTCTGGTGATTACGAATGCAATAAGAGTAAAAAATAGCTGATATCATATGCTGCTACAACACGATCATCCTGCAATAGGATTTCATTTGGGACTGCTCTCATCGTCATTCTTTGCCAGACGTGTCTGTACTGGGGCCACCCCTGATCCTATAAAAATAATCCTTTCTTTAGCCACATTGATACAAAACCACAGCTAGAGAAGACAGAAGATTTAGCTTCTTGTGAAAATTAGGCGTTCGTAAAGGTCCTAACAACTCTTCTTTTTATCGATGGCAATCTGACAGTCAGTCCAGAATTTGGCTACACGCTTGGCACCTTCAGTAGCGTCCATCAACTCCTGCAGCGTGCAGACAACAGGACAACAATTAAGAGCCAATCTTCCTTCATACCTTAATCATGATAATATCACATCATAAACCCATTAACTGATCCCACGCCTTTGTACCCACAATGATGTCATCACAAGAGATGTCCTCGCCGCGTGATGAACGGGCTCGGAGATCAGATAAATCTATTACTTGCCGACGCGCGGCTGATATTATTTTAATGTTATAATACAAATTATAATAATCTTTGGATGCCATATTTATAGGCCCGGTAATCTCTTTTGATTCGCCGCTTATGAGCTAAAGGTGAACGTATATGGAGACGGTTGTTTTGAGAGTTCGAAACTTTTTAAACAGCGTTTGAGAATTTGTTAATGGGATGATTGAACACATGGGGTTCAAAGAATGTAACTACCTATAGATTAACGTATATTTATGTTTTTTCACCATTTCGTGTTTGGTTATGAATCTAAAAAACATATTTCCATTTAGGTTAATTAAATGTCTTCGTTTTTAATTCAGTTCGAAGTGTTTTTAAACATTCACAACAAGGCATCTTTACAAATGGCAACATTCAAAGTTCAAACCAATATAAGCTTAAACGTCACCGCAGCACCGTTTCAGCTCACCTTTCTTTCTCCCTCCCCACAATCACATAACATCCGAATCAAATATCAAATCAGCGTAATTCGTGCTTCAAGTGTCCGCTCACCGTGACGAGGTGTAAATGCGCCGTGATATATGCGCGGGATATATCCACGACAATTTATTTGGAGCAGAGGAGCTTCGCACCCTTGCTTCCTCACTACAACCCTTGTAAACGAATAACAACTCTTCGCTGATGAAAATAGAATTGATAATCTATTGAGAAGATGTTTAAGGTTGACATTAAGATGTCCTAGGAGCGATTTTAAAGCTTATGTAGGAGCAAATAAGGTAGGTTGTAGCAAAGAGGTTCGTAAAAAGGCTTTGCGGTCGTTGTAGGCACCGTGCTGAGCCGAGATGATTGCAAAACGAATAAATAATGCGCACATGAAGCTGCGCGCGCGCTTATTACATGTCACCCGTGTAAATGTGTTTATTTTTAAACAGGCAACGACTTTTTAAGTTATTAAAATTGTTATGTTGTTGCGAAAAAATTAAAATTACTTTTGGTGTCATTAGTTTTGTCGTTTTTCAGAGACAGATTGTGAGACTGCGCTTCATGTTTATATAATGATAAGAAATCTTTGGTAGTTGACAAGTAATTACGGTGATGACTAAGTACATCAAATGATATATTGGACTCCCACAAGTTTTAGAGTGGAGTCTAGAATCTCGTCCGCTGTCTAGAATGTCTAGAATGTCGTCCGCTGAACACAAAAGATGTGAACAAATTTAGCAACTCCAGTTGAAGAATTGAAAAAAATTATAGAAATAAGTATAAGTAGATACTTATATGTAAGTTCTTAACATTGGGCTAGGTCTTATAAACTCAAACTCAAAGCATTTATTTCAATTAAACCATGTACAGGCACTTTTGAATTGTCACAATTAAATAGTCGGTCAGTTAGTCAGAAAGTTGAAGCTAGTTGTCCATTCCAAAACGTAGATCTCTTTGGAGAAGAAAGGGCAAGAAACTATGGAGTTTCTTGAAGGAGTGTCCATGGGGACACTCCTTTAAATCAAGATATTACAAAATCCAGGGTACATTATTCTTGTTGCTTCTATACCTATGTGAGAACAATGTAAAATAAACACACAAATGAAGAAACAATTCAAAATATAAGATTAAAAATAAGCCTTGGCAGTTAAGAGATGACCAGTCTCAACCGACGCGCGTTCACGAACACGACCTACTTCAATGTTGAGATAGTTGTATTAACAGACCCCTAGGGCCCAGAGAAATTGAACATAGGGAACGCCTTGAGTCAACGAATCATAAAATATCCTACAAAACACTGGAGAATTATTTGATAAGAGACGAGAACAAAGCCAACTTAATTTCAATAAAATATTGATGCTCGCATCCTCCACACAGCAAAACAGACGCCATTTGATTCACCTTTTATTTACGTACAATAAAGGCATTCCTCAATTCCTTATATAATTAAGTCTGACGCTCGAATTCAGTTCAGCATTCAGAAGTTCAATACAAACCCGTTGAGGAAGTTGTAACCCGATGCGTTTCCTCCGCAGCGTCCGAAGCGCTCGTAGGCGGGGGGTTAAGTCGCGATCAAAGGCGCCGCCGCCAGGCCACGCCCACCCCGCCTGGTGCACACCATGTGCACACACACCGACAACCCTTTCACTGCCTCCGCCGCTATGTTGTTAACTAATAGTATGTTTCTTTTGTTTACTTTGTGAGTCAGGTTGCGTATAAGTATACGGTGTTGTGTAACTACAGGAGATTGCTTCTGGTTCGTGTTAAAATGGACAGTAGACGCGATAGGCTTGCTTACTGACAAGGACTTGATTAAAGTGATAGAAGGTACCTACCCAGAAACTTCGTGAGGAAACTGGCATGTCCGATAGAACCAAAAAATTGAAGACATACTTAACAAACACCAACCCGCACTAGGCCCGCGTGGTAGATTATGGCCCAGTACCTCATACAAAGAGGAGGCCTGTCCCTAAAATGGGATCTAAAATGGGATCATTATACTTATGCTATGGTGCCGAAAGGCGCGGTGTTGGAGCGACGATCTTCGCGAAGTGACCGGTAGGTAAGTACTTAGCAGCTGAGTGAAAGTAGCCGAGGATTAAGTTAAATGGCGTGCGATGGGCGAGGCGTATGTTCAACAGTAGATTTACTATAAATAAAGTCCTCCAGACCGAATTTCGGTCATAGCGACTAATCTCAGCGGAGACCAGCCTTAACTCCGAGCTGTTAATAAGAAATTCCCAATGGAAAAACCCAATAAAACTTTACCCGACCTGGGAATCGAACCCAGGACCTCAGCAGTCTCGCTTGCGACCATGAGACCAACGGGGCAGTCAGATTGTATTGTACCTATAGGTTTACTATGGCTGATGATGAAGATGAACCTGAGTGATATTGCTTCGGAATGGCTTCAGTCACATCCACTTTGATATACAGCAATTAATAAGCAAGAAGGTAGCACTAACTACAACCTATACCTACCATCTGGAAAACCTCATAAGTCACTTCAAACAAGAATGTGTGCTATGTCTTTGTCATTGCGACCGTCTTCAAAAGTCCCTAAAAAAAACATAATCAAAAATCATGTTTTCAAATTAGCCTGAGAATCAACACTACATACTTAATCAAAATTCCATAATTATGATAGTTCCCTAAAACACCCACTTTTCACCACTTCCTTTAACGGGGACAAAGAAGTGGCTCAACAAACTCCCCAGCAAAATTGGGGCCCCTGTGCAAGTGTGTTATGTGCTTGAAATGTTACCAGTGGGTACCCATCTATAGTTGTCCAACTGACACAGCAATACGTAATACCTACTTGACGGCTGAAACATGTCAAGGCGTAAGAAATGTCTCTGACAAACACACACAAGGAGCTCTAACTGTAAGAGTCTAACAAATCCTAAACGTATACCAAAAACCGGCCTAGTGTGTCGGACCACGTACAATAAAGGGTTCCGTAGCTGGGATGAATTTATACCAAGAATAAATCTCTGCAAATGTAAGTTGATTGACTATTACTTGTTAACTTATAAAGCCTGTTAACTTATTTGGCCTAGTTTTGCTTTTAACTACTTACGTTATTTTTGTATAAGTATATTACTATATAGGGTGACTGGTAATTAGTGACCGATACCTAAACACGTGATTGTACTCATGATAACAAACAGCTTTTACTATGGGACCAAACCTGAAATCGCGAAAAAAAAATCTGCTGTTCAGTACATTTTGACCAGTTAGGCGAATATAAACGACTAAACAGCAGATTTTTTTTTTTCACAATTTCAGGTTTGGTCCCATAGTATAAGTTGTTTGTTATCATGAGTACAATCACGTGTTTAAGTATCGGTCACTAATTACCAGTCACCCAATATATTCAAAAATAACGTAAGTACCTAGTTAAAAAAGCAAAAAAAGATTTTCAAGATTTTATTTGACCTTTTTGTCGGCGTGATTAATTATATACCCATACCAAATTACAGCTTCCAAGTAAGTACTAGACTCTCTGAGATAAGCCGCGGACAGACAGACAGACGGACGGACATGGCGAAAGTGTAAGGGTTCCTTGTTGACTACTGAACCTTAAAAATGTATTAAAATAATACCGCAAGGTTCTATCACGATCACCATAACCATATCAAACATGCACATAATTCACGAACAGCCACCACAGACAATGGTACAACTGGAGTAACTCTACACCTCGCGAGCCGGCGGATTCTCAAAGACATTACCTTTTCTACGCGCGTTTTTATCAAAGTGGGATCCCGACCCTTAATGATGGCTCAATCATTTAGTTATCATAGTCGGCATGTTGGTTGTGACAAGGAGCTCGATGGAGAGATTGATTTACTTTTAATTCTATGTTTTGGCTGTGGTTTTGGTATCTTTTTCGGCTTATTTTAATTATGAAATCTAGCGTTACTAGTGAGGCATGGTTATGTAGTCAGAGCATCCGTATTTCAGATCATATTTGTAGGTCAGCGACAAGAGCCGATTAACATCGCTACTTTTTACGTATCCAAATTTTATTTTAAATATTAATGAGTGACCCAAAACTATTCGATTACATAACATCATAACATCACGCCTGTGATCCTCGGAAGGTACGGCAGAGTACCCATAGGTACTTAGAACACCCACATTTCGCAATTTTCGATAAGTATAGGTACATTGTATTTCAACTTCTGTTGCGATTTTAATTAAATGTTTGCTCAATCATTAGGAGATTTAAAAACTGAAGTGGCAATCGTTTTTTGTCGCTTAGGTACTTTACGTACTTCAGGAAGTCAGGAATACACAAAAAGAGTTAGGGAAAGTAATGATAAACTATTAGACGTACTACCTACTGTTGCTATGCTACACCAGCCTAAAAAGGATCATACTAAAATATTGTTCCTATCGAAAAACGAAACGAACGAACAAAAACTCGATCTCTTTTTCACTTATGAGCCAGAAAAAGCCTCCCTAAAAACGTAACACCCGTTACAGCTAGTTTACTAGTATCAACAGTAACCGATACATTCGTTATTGGAACATGTTTGTGCAGTAACACGATTGCAGTTAAAACAACAAGACAAAACACAGTATTGAAAACAACAGCCCAATCTGTACCAATATTGAGTTACACGACTGTCTGACATCTGTGAAGAACCACTGACAGCGCTGATGTGTTCCAAGCTACCAGAATGTTGTACTTTGCTTCTTTTTGACTTATAATAAAAATAACTTTTGAGTTATTGAGGAAATAATAAAATAACCAAAAATAGATAAGTCTTTGAAGAGCCAGCAACGCCATCTATGAGCGAGTAGTAGAATCATATTTTTTAATAGATTTACTTTCTATCATTTTCTCAGCTCAATAAAATGTTTTTGCAAACAAACAAGAAATAAACGACAATATTTATTATTTACTGTTCTTAGCCGGAGCCACGTTCATTTAGGTAGGTACTTTGATTTATTTTTTAATCAGTTAAGTGACATCAAAGCCTTGATTTGAATAGATCTGATATGTAATCTCAGCTTAACATTGGTGCCGACTCTTTTGTTCACAAACTAAACTAAATTTAAGTTCAGTGCATATTTTTCTTTCTACTTATTTCATTAAGAAAAGGACAGAAAATAAATTTTAGTTTAGTCCTGTCAATTTTAGTAGGCAAGTTTTTAATCACTTAGCTTGTAGGTATGGAGTAGTGTCAGGCGCTGATTAATTTGGCAGGACTAAACTAAAATGTATCTTCTGTCCTTTTCTTAATGAAATAGAAAGAAAAAGATGCACTGAACTTAAATTTAGTTTATTTTGTGAACAAGGGAATCGGCACCATTATCTATGTATATCATAGAAAAGTAGGTAGGTACCTACACTTACATAAACTTACACCTTCTTGCAGAAACTGCAGAACGCCACGCTACGATGCTTACATACCTACTTTGCTTTTGCTTTGTTGACATAGTTTCATAGAAAAGTAATAACTACATCTCTCTGGTAAGTACTTATAAACCTGTAAGTTTTTCATTCTTCTATTCAAGTTGCTTCCTAATGTCACACATTATATTCTTAATAAAATTGTTGGACCGAAAATTTCGCCTCGGACACCTTTCAGCAAGGACACTTGACATTTCCATTAAGAACTTTAACTACAATCCTATTCCCACGCTTGGAAAGTGCGTTTTTATTCACAAATCCGCTGATGTGGAATAATCCGAGTGACTTGTTGACATTTCGCTTTGTGCTCTTTGTTAAAGTTTCTACACTAACTCATTCTTCGAGTAGTATGTAGGTAGATGCTGAGTATTTTCTTTCACTATCAAATGCGACGTGCAACGTGCAATTATAATGTCTGCATTTGTTGTAAAAAAGAATCTTGTAGGTAGATAGGTACAGCCAAAAAGCTCAGCTCAAGTTTCAATCAATTAGTTGATAAATATAATTATGGCCTTTATAACCGTGGTCATAAAAATTAACTCCAATTCGGATATTATAAAATTCTGTTAAATTATTATTTAGAATTGCAAAGAATACAAAATGTTCATATCGACAATAGTAATTACAAAATCTGATACAGAGACATCTGTTGGTGAGTAGCGTGTTTAATTAGACTTATGAAACTTTACGAAGTGTCAAATAGATGTCACTGTAGTCAAAAGTCCTGTCTCGAGAAATAACCCATCATAATCAAAAATCACTTGTTAGCACTTGGCAGTGTTGGTAAAGTTCAAAAGTTGGGTAGAAGATTGGGAAAAAGCAACTCGATTTGAATACCTATAGCTCTTTGGGCTCTATCTAAGTAGGTACCTACCTACATTGATCATTTATAAAAGTTTTAAAGGTCAATATAATAATAAAGATATTGCAAAGTAAACTATCATCAGATATAATATAAAATGTAAATAAATAGTTAGTTATTTGTGTTGTGCCTTGTGCAGCGATATGGCAATATCGCTACCTAGCTTTGTGGCAACACAGCTAGGTATATGCAGAGAAGTCATGAGCATTGACCACCAGGCTTGCTCTATGCGGATTGGCGTTTCAGACATAATCATCATCGTGTTAGGCTGGAATCACCCACTGCTTGGTAAGTACTTATAGGCTTTTATTCCCTTCTACCATACTTCGCGGTTCCGTGCATCTCTCATCCAGGTGCCTCCAGCGACCTTGATCAATCTTTAACAAAAGTACTTACCTATCTATGGTACTTACCTACTGATAATACCTACTTATCGTGTGCTTTCGACGTCTTTCCTATCTCTTATCTATAAACAAACCGGCCAAGTGCGCGTCGGACCACGCACAATGAAGGGTTCCGTAATTGAAATGAATTTATCCCAGAACAAACTTAACATTGTAGTTGAAAATCATGTTTTCTTATGCATTGCAAATGCAAATTTAAGTTCGTTGACTATTACTCGTAAACTTGTAAAGCCTACTTAGCTGTGATAGTTTTGCTTTTGATTTCGTTATATACCTACCTACACTACTGCCGTGAACTTTTTTACATATCCAAAAGCAACCATTTAGCTGACACGGGTAAGGACACTTGACTCTTAACAAAAATTAGCACTCTAAAGCTTAATATTTCACAAACGGATCCCTGAATCGAAATAGTTATTTGTGCAACAAGAGAGCAAAGTCATTTTTTGCTGTGAGTGCTGATTTTGAATCCTGAGCAAGCGAAGGATTCAAAGATTGAATCACGAGCGTAGCGAGTGATTCTAAAGTTGAATCCTGAGTGTGGCGAGGGATTCATAGGCACGAGATGAAAAAACTTTGCTCTCGTGTAACACACATAACTTTTCACTTTAGCTGCGAGAACACTTTAGGAGATAAAATAATAAACAGGAATAGATTGAAATAACTATTTATTGTGAATCAAAATAATTATCATTTAGAAATTTTTCTATGTTATGGGCCGTGAAAATTTTGGACTTTTTAGCCTTATGCCCAACTGACATTCTTTTTAGAAAAGATAAGAGTTTTGCGTTAGTTTCAATATGGACGTTATGTTTTGTTTTTAAAATAGCTTTCAACATTGAGTAAATACTCCACATTGTAGATGATCGCCTCGTCTGTGATAAATCTAAAAAATAAGATGGCAACACCGTCTCCGAAAAACTGATTGCGCCCTTTGTAAGTCTCCATTCATTGAAGACATGGTATGCTTTCAGATATTTCTCGCGAGACTTCTCAGGTAGGAAACTTAATTCTGCATTCATACTTGTTGTTTTAACTCTTCCGGTGTTAAAATATTGGTCTCGTCGCTAGTTTCACTCATATTTTACGATTATTTTAATATTTTTTAACTTATTCAACTCTTTACGCCAGCCACGAAATTTTATTCCCGCTCTTTTATATAAATTAAGGCGTGTTCGGAAATAGCACCCATGATATTTTATTATTCAAAATATATTAGGTACGTAACATTATTGAAACTACTTAGCAATAAATATTTACAGGTTAAATATCAGTTTTATTTGCAGTAAATACTTATTTTCGTTTAAATACAACAATAAGTTAAAAATTCAATAAATTACATTAAAAGACATAATTATCTTTTTGCAAAATTTCTTTAGTTAGTACGAAATCCCGAACGTGTTTGTCTTTGAGGTCGAATTCAAAATCGGAACTTCGAAAGGGCTGGTCTTTGTCTCTGTCTCTTTCTAATGGCGGGAAAGAGATAGAGTGTGAATGTTTCGAATTGTATGATTAACCCAAGGCTGAATAAGATTTTCGCGGCTTTCTAAAAACAAAAATTAAAAAGTTACTTTGTCTCACTCAGTGAGCAAAATCGCATTTTGCTCACTGATTTCAGGCAGCAAAACCTACATGTTTGAGCTACTGAAGTGAAAAATAGTTTTCACAAATTTTTTGGACGCCCTATCCAGTCCAGCGATAACCCCATGGGGAAGACGCATGCCAAATTGTAGCTTTCTAGTACTAAGATTCTAGTTGCGGTCGGACCGGCGGACATGGCGAAATTATAAGGATTCTTTGTTGACTACGGAACCCTAAAAATGACATAAGAACGATAATTTCCTAATATTTGCCAACTTGTTGAGGTAAGGTATTTTGTTTTTAATCGTATGCAAGTGATTGAATAGTCACAACGCACCGTTTGAATTGCACCAGTAATATTTTTATTAAAATACTAACTAAAAAACATATAAAAAAATATCATCATGGATCTAGATTTCACTAACAAAGTGGTACTAGTAACTGGCGCGAGTGCTGGTATCGGCGAGTCCACAGCTGTCCTGTTCGCGAAACTTGGCGCGAAGCTGGCACTGGTGGGAAGGAATGAAGCCAACTTGCGAGCAGTCGCGGACAAGTGCGAGAAGCAGAAGGGCGTGAAGCCGCTTGCGATCGTCGCAGATCTGGGCACTGACGAGGGCGCCGAGAAAACGGCCAATGAGACGCTGGACCATTTTAAAAGGTAATTTAGCTACTTTTTATTTTTTATCAAACCTCTGGCGACTAAACACCAGGTATTTCTTTGAGTACCTACTGAGATAAATAGGGTCAAGGACTCGATCCGGCTAGGCTCTTTTAGTCAATGTGGCTTGGAAAAATCATCCCATTTTGTGAAATTGTACGACTTCTTCGTACCTTTTTTTATTTACCCTCCGTTCTTCCTAAACGAAGAACGGAGGGTTATGTCGGACTCTTATCGACTAAAAGCCGAGTTGGGGGCCCGGGAGATACTAATACATTCGCTGCACCCCCGACTGGCATCAGCCATGCGTAGCGGGCCCCATCACCAAGTGAGGCCAATCCCACGACCGCACGTCCTCCCATTATAATATTATAAATACCTAGGGCATGTAGTCACAGAGGACTTATCTGACGATGCTGATAGAGAGGGAGCGGAGGGCTTTGGCAGTTCGATGTAATATGGTAGCCCGCAGGTTTGCGCTTGTAGTAAGAGTGTTAAAGACTCGCGTTTTAAGGCATGCTGCCAAACCTTCTACACCCCAAAGTGGCTTGTTTCGAGGCCCATGGAAACAGAGAGCCTCAGACTTGTGCAAAGTCACCTCGAGACCCAAACGCCCGATCCTTCCATCGACAGGTGCAACTCCGGGGTAAGGTGTTAAAGGCGTTGTTGATATCCAAAGACAGCCAAAACGACCTCACTCTGGCCGACTGCTTCCTCCGCAGGACCCCTCACACGTATGACGACTTCTTCGTACCTAAATCACGCTTCAATTTTTGCTACTGCAAATAAAGTAAAACGCTATGCTTTGATGTTTCTGTTTATGAGAAAGTGAGCCATTGAGCCTTCATAATCTTATAAGTAAAAATATACTTAGACATACATCCTAAGTAGGTACCTACTAATAATCTAACGAAGGTTCATGAAGGCTAGTCTGGTAGGTCCTTCAAATGAAAAATATCTGCACTCACTCGCCGCTGAGGGTTGTGTCATGTTGAACAATTTTTCAAGCGCATGTAGCAAAACTGTAATAAAATTGTGATAACATTATAATTTCCTAGAGGATCACGTAACGCACTTGATTCGGTTTATCAGATAACAAATCAATTGATAGGTGCCGAGTGCAACAAGACCTTCAGAGTTGGGCGTAATCAACTACTTTTGTAATCGGATTAATAATCTGATTGAAAGTAATCATGAATACATCAATCATGATTACTTTTAATCTTGATTACTTTCAATCATGACTACATTTGTAATCATTAGTTTTGATTACAATAGTCAGTAATCTTAATTACATGGGTAGATTTGATTAATTTTTTAAGCATATTTTTAATAAATGCGGTTCTATATTCAATCAGTATGTATCTTGTATGTCTGCGTTTTTCTAAAAACTTCTGATCCAATTTGGATGTCATGGACGTTTTGTACTCTTTCGTTATTTAAATCCTTAAGTAAATTCGAAAATAAAACACACCTCAAAAAAAAAAAATATAACACACCTCTTCCGTCATCGGGTCCTGTCGAAAGACTTTTCTCATATGCGACCATGACCAATTTACCTAAATCACACAGACTTTCGGATGAGATGTTTGAAAAGAGGGTGCTTTTAAAATCTAATTTAAGCCACACATGGCCAACGATGAAATACCTGGGTCTCGTCCTCGACAGCCGGTGGAACTTCGTCGAACATTTTCGACGTTTGGCCCCCAAACTGGAACGGACCGGGGCCGCCTTCAAGCGGCTCTTGCCCAACCTGAGGGGGCCAAACGCCTCCTGCCGGAGGCTTTACGCGGGGGTCGTGCGGTCCATGGCCCTATATGGGGCCCCGGTGTGGGCGCGTTCACTGCGGCTGCGAGCCGCCCACTACCTGAACGCGCCCCAAAAGGTGGTAGCCGTAAGGCTAATCCGGGGCTACCGCACGATCTCGGGCGAGGCGGCAAGCCTCCTTGCCGGAATGCCGCCATGGGATCTGGAGGCGATAGTCCTCGCGCGCCTGTATGAGTGGCGCGCAGAGGCACTACGCCGGGGGGAAACTCCGCTTCCGCGGCAAATAGCGGCGGAGCGGACGGACCTCCGGCGCGATCTCATGGTGGCATGGAAAGAGCGACTTTCGCAACCCAGCGCAGGGCACGCCACGATAGTGGCGATAAGACCCCTCTTTGAGGAGTGGCTAGAGAGGCGTCACGGCGTTCTCACCTACCGCCTGACGCAGGTCCTCACCGGACACGGATGTTTCGGGAGGTTCCTGCACATCATCAGGCGGGAGGAGACGCCCGGGTGTCACCATTGCGAGGATCGCCCAGAGGACACGGTGGAGCATACGGTGGAGGTCTGCCCCGCTTGGGCGGAGCACCGCCGTGTCCTCGTAGAGGCGATCGGCAACGGCGGCGACCTCTCGCGTCCGACCCTGGTTCAAGCCATGGTCCGGGGCGAGAGGGAGTGGGAGGCGGTCACCTCCTTCTGCGAAGCAGTCATGCTAGCGAAGGAGGTGGCGGGACGGCTCAGGGAGAGAGTCGCACGCCTCAGCCGCCGCGGGAGACGCTACGGGCGTCGGGAGCCGCGTGACGACTCCCGGCCACCGTATAGGCGCGGGCCTGCGGACGGAGAGTAATGGGTAGCTCTCCGTCCGATCAGGACCAGCAGTGCGATTCTGTAAGACCTCGTTCTAAAGTTCGAATCTGAATCCGCTGTGAGTTTCTTGATTGGTATTCTAAAAACTCGGTTGATAATTCGAATCTACACTAGCGCTACCCTTGCGAGCGTGTCAGCGAGTTGAACTAAATTGACCGTGAGATTTTGACAGATAAAGTATGAGATGACGTAAGAAGTGGTATTCTGTAACGTAATTCCGCCGTCACTTCGACGCTTACTTCGCACTCGAACCCGATTCAAAGTGTCAAATAATAAGTAGCTATTTTACGAGTGAAAATAGAAGAAATCCTATATAAATAGTGTTAAAATTATATTTTTATGTCACAGTTATAAAAATTAGTACAATAACTATATAATTAGTTTATCTAGCTTAGTTTTATTATTAGTTTTCATATCCTAATCCAGTATCGCAAGCGCCTACAGAAATCCGCATATCTACAGTTTATGTTGAGGCTACGTAGATTGTAGCTAATCGTTTTTATTTTTCTTAACTTTTTCGACCGGCTACCTACATCTGTGACCATCAAGCAACGTATTTTTTCATTCTTCCCGTATTTATACCTGGATCAATCCCGCACACTGATTAAAGTAAGTTTGTAAGGCATTTTCTGGAATATGTGTAAGGATTGTCATATAGGTATAATTACGTAACTTGAAAATGTGTTTTTTTGTTTATGTAGATATTGAAATAAATTCAGTCTCAAATGATAGAGTTGTGTATAAAACTAATATATATGTATGTAAATCGGATCACGCATTCGGAAGATATTAAAAGATTTGTGTAAGGAAATTGTACCAACCTATTTTTTTAAGGTTTATGCTCTAGATTTTTTTTATTGTAAACAGCGTGCCTGCTCCACCATTGAACACACATTTGGGATAGTCAAAGGTTGATGGAGGTGTCTCTTGGCAGCAAGAGACGTGCACTAGGATGCACATAGAGGAGGCAGAATAATGTTACCCTGCTGTGTTTTGCATAATATGTGCATAGGTAAGGGCCGGAGTGAGTGCTCCGGAGTTAACCCAAGATGATTTTGAATCTGAGAACTCCCGGCAGGTGATATAATCAGCCTGCTATATTTGCTGATGATTTGTCGCAGATGCTTTGAGGAGGGCACAAAGAGAGAGGGAAAGACTGATACAATAATTAGATAATAATGAATAATATATATTTTTACAATACTAAACAACTAGAACTAATCTTCAATTTGTTACAAGTAAGACTAAAATAATATAGCATTCAGCGTGGTGCAAATTTCTTCCCACAGTCGATGATTCAGCGTAGGTACAACTGTCGATGCTCCTCAAGTTGCCTTGGGCCAAATCTTGATGAGGAGAGCATCAATTTGTGCCGCTGTCGGTCTGTACATGGTGACATGTTCTTGCAGAATGTTTGTTCATAACTTTCATTTCCAAACTTCCAAAACACGAACATGATAAACGATAAGCCCAAGGGACACTTTATCACGCGTAAAGTGAATAATTAATGTAGTTTATAGTATATTTAGCTTGTTTTTTTGTATACTTCTCATAACTTGACTTTAACACTTTACACTTCAGTCAGCACTTGACGATAAACGACCGAAATACGATTATCGCTATAAGGATAGCGACAGATGAGTTGGTTTGAGTTTAAAAGTACTTTTTCTCAATTTTACAATAATAAAAATCACAATCTCTCCCTTTGTTTGTTTACATGTCATCCTTTGACTTTTATCCATTTTCTTTTTATTTTGACAATCGGCAAATCAATCTATCTGCCAGCTACAAATATATTGTTTTTTCGAGAAATATTACAATGTTCTTAGGAATAAATATTGAATTAAAAGCAAAGTTCTATTTTCTTACTATAAAAAATAATTTTAATTTAATTCTGTGCCAAAAACTCAACAATTGTGTCAAAAAACTGGAGTCGATAAATCTCGACTAACATTTTGTTGAGATGGTAGTCACTAGTGCAATATTGGTCACTTCGGAGCTCACTTCACTTCGCAAGTGACGAGGTGATGCTTACAGAATGCAAAATCAAGGTCAGTTTGAACCTTATGCGAAGTGACAGTGAATAGCGATGTGAGATGCGAGTTGTTGTCTGAATTTTACAGAATCGACGTACAGGCCCGTGCCGGACGGCGCGTAAGTGTTCCACGCGCGTCTCAAAGAGATGTCAGCATAAAGGAAGGGGCCCGCCAGGGCCGAAGCCTGCCGGGGTAGCGGGATCGTCCGAAAGGGTTACCGCTGCCCCGGAACATAAAGGGCTAAGGAAGGAACACGGGTGGGTTTTAGTCAGTAAGAGTCTGACACTCCCTTCCGCTCCACCCAGAACGGGAGGAGTCATTAGATGATTTCCCAACCACAAAAAAAAAAAAAGCCACACATGGCACACATAAAAATAATTCTTGATTGTTTTCTTAAGTATAATAATTATTAAAAAAATTTAATTCATGAGACTGATCAAAAAATAAAGATGATTTACAATGTTAATGATTTTATTTTTCGAATTCCTAAATGTAGTTAGTATGCATCAATCAAAAAAGTAATCAAAATAACGATTACAAACTAATAATCATTAATCACCGATATGATTACTTTCTTGATTAATTTCCGTAATCTGTAATCTTGATTGATGATTACAAAATGTAATCGTAATCCTTAATCATTAATCTGATTACAATTTGCCCAGCTCTGCCTTCATGCACGTTGAAGAAGATGTCTGTTTGTACGTTATGGAGTACCTAGGTGAGGTACTTGCATCCTGCGGAGTAATTGCGTAACGCACTATCAGTAGCAATAGGTTTCATTTTGACAGTTCAACAACATTCATTGCGTTATTTACGTTGTTGAGCAGACACATTTATTGAACATATGGAGCAATGGATTAGCAATATACTTCAAAATTATTCAAATTGAGAGTAATAGTGTGTTACGCAATTAGGGTGCTGTTATCAGATTATCAGTGGCAATCAATTCGAACTAAAGGGTTCTAATTAAGGGGCTTACAGGACCTAAACGCAAAAAACGCAAGTTTTAGAAACAATAAAAGTATTATGATCGACTACAGTAAAAAAAAAACAAAAAAATATATGATATTCTTCAGGATAAATGCTAGGAAGATAGTGTGTTGAAAACATAATACAACTTATTTGGTACGATAGAAAAAAAATCATGAAGATACCTCTAAAAACTTTTTTTTTACAACAAAATTCATACTAATATATGTGATGTATGTACAGACGCCAGCACATCAACCTACTACAATCTGTCAGATTTCTGTAATAGATTTTCAACTTTATCGCTAAAGCATAAGGTTCAATGTTGATTGGGAAAATTTGACAGTTAGGTGTAGGTTGATGTGCTGGCGTCTGTACATACTAATAAATTAAAGAGTAAAGTAACTATAGAGGGAAAGAGTAACAACTCTGTGGTAAAATTTGCATGTATGGAAAGTGCTGCCACCTTGAGTTTGGTGGGTGAACTAAGGCTCTAATAAATATACACCTACCTATAGTTAGCATACTTACTATAAGTAGCGAATCTTTATTATAATGTTTAGGGTCACAATTGGTCACAATCAGGGTTTAACAAATAACAGTAACAAGTAGGTAATAATTTTAACAGAATTAGCTGAGATAAACTCGGGATTTCGGGAAGCGCATCAACGTCGGGAAAGCCGGAGTTGCGGAGATGACAATGATAATGGCGGATGGCCGGCGGCGACAATGACATTTGTTTGGCAATTTTATTGGACAAACAAGACAAGATGGCTGCCGACAAGTTTTTTTAACCCACCAAACTGCAGATGTCGCTGTCGTCTATGGAAATTGATCACAGTGCTAAGTGTGCCCCCCCGGTAATAAATGTAGCACTCAACTCTCTGGCAACACAGGCGAGCTGTCAGTTCAGTTTTAGCCGGTATCTTATATCTTACTAGCTGCTGCCCGCGACGTCGTCTGCGTGAAGGCTCTACAGCACCAAAAATACCCAAGATTGGCAGTGTAGCTATAGCATTATAAGCAGAGCTGGGCAAATTGTAATCAGATTAATGATTAAGGATTACGATTACATTTTGTAATCATCAATCAAGATTACAGATTACGGAAATTAATCAAGAAAGTAATCATATCGGTGATTAATGATTATTAGTTTGTAATCGTTATTTTGATTACTTTTTTGATTGATGCATACTAACTACATTTAGGAATTCGAAAAATAAAATCATTAACATTGTAAATCATCTTTATTTTTTGATCAGTCTCATGAATTAAATTTTTTTAATAATTATTATACTTAAGAAAACAATCAAGAATTATTTTTATGTGTGCCATGTGTGGCTTTTTTTTTTTTTTTTGTGGTTGGGAAATCATCTAATGACTCCTCCCGTTCTGGGTGGAGCGGAAGGGAGTGTCAGACTCTTACTGACTAAAACCCACCCGTGTTCCTTCCTTAGCCCTTTATGTTCCGGGGCAGCGGTAACCCTTTCGGACGATCCCGCTACCCCGGCAGGCTTCGGCCCTGGCGGGCCCCTTCCTTTATGCTGACATCTCTTTGAGACGCGCGTGGAACACTTACGCGCCGTCCGGCACGGGCCTGGTCCTGATCGGACGGAGAGCTACCCATTACTCTCCGTCCGCAGGCCCGCGCCTATACGGTGGCCGGGAGTCGTCACGCGGCTCCCGACGCCCGTAGCGTCTCCCGCGGCGGCTGAGGCGTGCGACTCTCTCCCTGAGCCGTCCCGCCACCTCCTTCGCTAGCATGACTGCTTCGCAGAAGGAGGTGACCGCCTCCCACTCCCTCTCGCCCCGGACCATGGCTTGAACCAGGGTCGGACGCGAGAGGTCGCCGCCGTTGCCGATCGCCTCTACGAGGACACGGCGGTGCTCCGCCCAAGCGGGGCAGACCTCCACCGTATGCTCCACCGTGTCCTCTGGGCGATCCTCGCAATGGTGACACCCGGGCGTCTCCTCCCGCCTGATGATGTGCAGGAACCTCCCGAAACATCCGTGTCCGGTGAGGACCTGCGTCAGGCGGTAGGTGAGAACGCCGTGACGCCTCTCTAGCCACTCCTCAAAGAGGGGTCTTATCGCCACTATCGTGGCGTGCCCTGCGCTGGGTTGCGAAAGTCGCTCTTTCCATGCCACCATGAGATCGCGCCGGAGGTCCGTCCGCTCCGCCGCTATTTGCCGCGGAAGCGGAGTTTCCCCCCGGCGTAGTGCCTCTGCGCGCCACTCATACAGGCGCGCGAGGACTATCGCCTCCAGATCCCATGGCGGCATTCCGGCAAGGAGGCTTGCCGCCTCGCCCGAGATCGTGCGGTAGCCCCGGATTAGCCTTACGGCTACCACCTTTTGGGGCGCGTTCAGGTAGTGGGCGGCTCGCAGCCGCAGTGAACGCGCCCACACCGGGGCCCCATATAGGGCCATGGACCGCACGACCCCCGCGTAAAGCCTCCGGCAGGAGGCGTTTGGCCCCCTCAGGTTGGGCAAGAGCCGCTTGAAGGCGGCCCCGGTCCGTTCCAGTTTGGGGGCCAAACGTCGAAAATGTTCGACGAAGTTCCACCGGCTGTCGAGGACGAGACCCAGGTATTTCATCGTTGGCCATGTGTGGCTTAAATTAGATTTTAAAAGCACCCTCTTTTCAAACATCTCATCCGAAAGTCTGTGTGATTTAGGTAAATTGGTCATGGTCGCATATGAGAAAAGTCTTTCGACAGGACCCGATGACGGAAGAGGTGTGTTATATTTTTTTTTTTTGAGGTGTGTTTTATTTTCGAATTTACTTAAGGATTTAAATAACGAAAGAGTACAAAACGTCCATGACATCCAAATTGGATCAGAAGTTTTTAGAAAAACGCAGACATACAAGATACATACTGATTGAATATAGAACCGCATTTATTAAAAATATGCTTAAAAAATTAATCAAATCTACCCATGTAATTAAGATTACTGACTATTGTAATCAAAACTAATGATTACAAATGTAGTCATGATTGAAAGTAATCAAGATTAAAAGTAATCATGATTGATGTATTCATGATTACTTTCAATCAGATTATTAATCCGATTACAAAAGTAGTTGATTACGCCCAACTCTGATTATAAGTAAACAACTTTTAAAATAGCATTAAAAAATAAGTTTTTTTTGCAAGTGAAGCAAGTGAAGAGAGTTATATGGGAATCCTGCTGAGTTCAGTCATAAGATGTGACTGGAGGAAATAGAGAAAATAATTCAGGAATACATTCCAGGACACAAAAGAGTAAAAATACGTGCAAAGGTATCATACCTTACAACACTTTCCTATAAACTACGTTGGTAGTTATGCTGCCAGGAGCCAAAATGTAAAGAGAGTCAGGACTGGTGACGCGGGAGCAAGCGACGTACAATTGCGTGTGAGAAGCAAATCGTCCTGAGGTCGACACCCGCTGCCCTCAGTGTCTTCCCCTGCGACTTATTGATGGTCATCGCGAAGCAAACACTCACGGGGAACTGTACGCGCTTGAACTGGAACGGGAAGTTATGAGGTATGAGGGGAATGCGTGGTATAAATACTGCCTCGCCGACGCCACAACCCGTAAGAATTTCCGCCTCAATGGTGTGTCTGTGGAGCGAGATGACTTTAAGGCGGGTCCCGTTACAAAACTTCGGAGGAGATAGGTTCCGAAGAAGTATAATCGGGCCGACCTTTAGCTTGATGGTATGCGCTGGAAGTCAACTTGCTGACAGAGAGTTCAGAAATCCCACGGGATAATGTGTGGCGTCATCTTGCTCGATAACAGTGTTTATCGAGGTGTAGACCACTTCATTCCCCTCAATTTCCGAGAGAATGCATTCGTTAATTGCTGCAGCCTGATCATTTTTGGGCGTCAAAATGGCCCGCTCACACACCCAAGAATTCTGCTGGTGCGGTATACGACTGATGTACACACAGCGAATGAGTTCTTCTAAGCTGGATACCACTCTACCGAGAGACTCTGGAAGCACCACCTGTCCACCTCTCTCTTCTGGTAGAGTACCTTCGCCAAGACTTAGAAGGACATCGGAGAATTCTTGAGCACGTGCATTGCCGCCGAGTCGAGCTCTCATATTAATGGTAACTTATAAAAAGGAAGAGATGTGATGTACAGACGCCAGCACATCAACCTACACCTAACTGTCAAATTTTCCCAATCAACATTGAACCTTATGCTTTAGCGATAAACTTGAAAATCTATTACAGAAATCTGACAGATTGTAGTAGGTTGATGTGCTGGCGTCTGTACTAATAAATGTAGCACTCAACTCTCTGGCAACACAGGCGAGCTGTCAGTTTTAGCCCGCGCGGCGATTGGATGTTCTCTGAGAGTTGTTGTGTAGGTACTTACTGATAATTCGGTGGTTTTATTTCTAAACCCTAAGCCCATAATATGAGATCATAGTGAACACCACAATATACATACAATCATTATGATTTTTTGTCAGATTATTCTACAAGCAACATACTAAAACTATAGTGTTTTAGTTTTTTTGTCCAAACACTAGATTTTTCGTAATTGCTTTATATTTTGCAATAAATTACCAGCGTTGTGGCTTGTGGCATCGCGCTTCTCTTTCTTTTCTATGCAGTCCGACAAAGACCGCGCTTTAGGTTATGTAGTCCTCTTAATAGCAAAAAACTGATTACCCGATTTGATCGCGTTTCAAACGAAAATTAATATGCCAACAGAGGGACCCTAAAATACGGAAATTTTAATGTACACTCCCTTCTTTCCATTGCAGGCTGGATGTCCTCGTCAACAACGCCGCCATCGGTTGCCGAACAACCCTGCTGAACACCCAGGACATGAAGATCTTCGACGACGTGTTCAGGATCGACGTGAGAGGAGTATACAACCTCACCAGGTTGCTGGCTCCGGCCCTGGTCGAGAGCAAGGGGAACATCGTCAACATCTCCAGCATAGCAGGGACTGTCGTCACAGTAGGCGCCCTGCCCTACGGCATGGCCAAGGTGACAACTGGGGCTTGGTGTTGAATTCGCCAAAACACCATATTTTCGCTTTATTTGAAATATGAAACAGAATAACGTACCCCCCAAATACGTAACCCAAAATACGTTACTACTTGACAGAAATTTTCATCAATATTAAAGGATTTGTGGCGTTGACGTTAATATGAAACTCCATAATAATATGCCCTTTATAGTAGATCGATCACTAAGGGGATAAAGCAGTGTCTTAATGTTGTGGGCACTATTTTGAATCCTTAACGCAATGAAGGATTCTAGGCTCCCTCGCTATTCAAGCTCGCCCAAGACAAAGACATCTTTCCCCGCGGGAGGATACTCTACTTTTCACACCTACCGCAAGGTAATAAAAACGAATTCGATTATCGAATTATTAGTTTAACAAACTGTTAAATAACCACTTTTCACCCACTAGGTACCTACGTCACACTATTTACCCGATTACGTGACAGTAAAGCCGCAGCACCCCAAATCCGACATTCTAGCGTGGTCGTGGGGCATACGCGCCACTGCAACCGATCATTTTGTTCGTCGACGGCGACTAAAACCTATCTATGAAGTGACTCTTTGGTCGACCTGCACATTAATAGGAAAACAAGTTATTTATTTTGGTTAATGTTTCCATACGATTTTCTCCGTTTGGGTTCCAAATTCAAATCATATTAAAGACCAGCGGGTCATAATGAAATTCAGTAAGTACAATAATAATGCCCGATTAGAGCCTAGGGCTTAAATGTTAGGTTTGCATGACATATCATTTGACGTTAGCGAGCACGTGGTGTGAAAATAGTATTGTTCACCGAGGAGAGAAAGTGACCGATTACTAACGAGGGTATAGTTTGACGCCCGTATCACGAGTTGGGATATAGTACATAACTAGCTTCTGCCCGCGACTTCATCCGCGTGAAATTCGTACTTTCCTCTAAAAATTTCGACAATGTATATTTATGATCTTTATCATTTATTTAATTAGATAAATAACTATTCGGGCCAATTTATAAGTTTATAGATCAAAGGGATCAGGTTTTTCAAATAAACTGTATCCCCGCTTTTCACCCCCATAGGGGTGGAATTTTGAAAAATCGTTTGGGATGTGTTCATAACTTGACTCAAAGACCCATAGGTACCTATTTTAGAGTTAATGAAAGCAAGCAGTAAAATCCGCCCCTTAAACTTTATTACCCTTTTCCACCTTGGTAGGAGTCGATTTTTGAAAAACCCTAAAACACATAGGTACTTAAGTACTTTTTTTATTTTTTGTTTTCGTAGTACCGAGTTTCGAGTTAATCCGACAGCGGGTTACATATTTTTATAACCTATCAACTTTGTCACCCCCTAAATCCTCTGTGAGGGGTTTTTTTTAAACTAAAAGTGACAATCTTTATTATTTACTAAGCCAAATATTAAGTGATATTAATTAATATTAAGTATTTTAAGTGTCAATTTAATTAACCAAATGAATAAGATTTTTCAAATAAACTGTAAGTATGCCCTCTTTTTATCCCCATAGGGGTGAAATTTTGAAAAATGTCTGGGATGTTTCTATAACTTGACTTAAAGATTGTTTATACTTACCAATTTTCAGTTAATCAAGCCACGAAATATAATACTCCCCTGTGATATTGACTACCCCTCTTCACCCCGTTAGGGGTAGATTTTCGAAAAACCCTGAACCACTTCATTACCTATTTATTTTGGTCGTACATACTGAGTTTCGAGTTAATTGGACCGTGCATTAAAATTCTTCCATACTAAATTTTACACCCCCAATCTTCCTTTAGGGTAGTTTAGAATTCCAAAAAATTACGAACTTTATAATTTACTTAGATAAGTATTTGTGCCAAGTTTCAAGGTTATTAACTCAAGGAATAAGATTTTCCATACAAACTTTCATCCTCTATTTAACTCCCTTAGGGGTTGAATTTCGAAAAATTCTTCCTTATTCCTTGTCTACATTATAAAGGGAACCTCTGTGCAAAATTTCAGTTTTCTAGGTCCAAGGTTTTGGGCTGGGCGTTGATGAGTCGGTCAGTTTTGCGCTTGGTGATAAAAACTTTTTGTCTTTTGGCATTTAATTAGGTTAGCTACGGACAAGTGCGAGTCGGACTCGCGCACCGAGGGCTCCGGGTATGTAAATACATAGTTCAATTTTTTTTTTTTTTGTAATGCGACTGCAAATTTACGGAGATTTTTTCCTTTACTTGTGCTACATGACATTGCTTTTTGCCAAATTTCATTATTCTAGGTCAACGGAAAGTACCCTATATGTTTTAATTTCGGAACATAAACGCCCGTATCTTTTGATTGCGTTGACTTGGTTTTTTCACTGCTTCAAGGGATTGCAGTCCTGTATTTGATATTAATTTCAACTTGATAACTCCACGCGTTCTTGAGAAAAAGGGTCTTGACTGACGGACAGACAGACGGACAACGCAGAGATCTTATAAGGGTTCCATTTTTCCTTTTGAGGTACGGAACCCTAAAAAAAACAGCACGTTTGTACAATGGATTTTCATACACTTTTTCTACCCGCTCAGCACTTAACAATGGATTTTCATACAATTTTTGGACCCATTAGTACCTACAACAGTAATGACGTACCTACTTTTTGCCTCATTTAAAAAAAAAGTAATAAAGTACTTTCTTTCCGAGCAGGTACCTATAGTATAAGCTTATTTTTTTGGATGTCACGTATGTAGATACCTACTAAATTTCTTGTAGACACACATTTTTTTATAAGATTAAAGACTACGTTGAAGACAAGGTAGTTTGGCAATAATTCCTTCTGCACATGTGGCTTTCCTGGCACCTCTTTGACGGCATAAGTTCTACGTAAATGTCTATTAACTGCTCTCAAATTACGATGTTTATTTTTTATTTATTTGTACATACTTCTATGACATAATCTTTTTATTATTTGACATTATATACAGACAATTTTAATTTTTCACCTCTTTCTTAGTTGAAATGGCAATCATATCTCTTGGTTTTAGTAGATTTTTATATTTTGTTTATCCTTTTGATACATCCTTATTTTGTAAATGTGAGGACTTTGTAAGCCTTGTAGACTAGATCTGTAGACCATTTTTTATTTTATCAAGTACCGGGTACTTGTTGACAGGCCTACGCTGTCCTCCCATACCTACTGTAACTCGAAAACATTGTAAAAGCCAATTATTTTTAAAAGAGTAACCATGGAGTTTCTTGCCGGTTCTTCTCCATAGGAAACGACCAATTGGAACCGTGCACCTAGCTTCTGACGTTTCATAAGTGCCCATGTTGGTTTATGTGAAATAAAAATATTTTGATTTTGATTTTAAATATTGTTTCTGTGTTGCAGGCTGCCCTGGACCACTTCACTCGCCTGGTGGCTCTCGAGCTGGCTCCCAAGGGTGTCAGAGTCAATACTATCAGCCCTGGACTCACTGTAAGTACGTGCTTACGTTTCGTATGGAAGTCCTTTCATCGTGCTAGACGTGCAGGCGTACAGCATCCTGCTGCAGGGCAAAGGATTGTTTTCTTTCCTTCAACGTCTATCTCGATCCCTTTGAAAATACCCACTCTTAATTTGAGTGGAGTTTGAAACTGTTCTCCATTTTTCGCAGGAATCAAACTTCATTAAGCGCATAACGGGGATCTCAGAACCTGCGTACCAGGAGTGGTTGGAAGCCGGCTCCAAGGCCATCCCCATGGGGGAGAAGTGCGTGGGGGATGACATCGCGAGGATGGTGGTGTTCATCGCCAGCGAGCACAGCCGGCTGGTCACGGGGACCAACGTTGAGGTGGATGGGGGGTTTAAGTTCACAATTTCAGGTGGTAATATCACTGCTGAAGTGAAAAAATAATAGTTTCTAAGTCTTGGAAAACTGCGAAAAAAAAATTTTTTCTTAAAATATTAATTCGGAATATTGGTTTGTAATATGTAGGCGTTTTTCAAATTCATTGACCATTGCCAAAACATAATGTCCACTGACTTATCAATTAACTTATTAAATAATTATTAGTCAAAATATCATGTTTAAAATGGCAATCGATAGCACATTTCAAGAAAAGTAAATTAAAACAGAAAAATAATTTAAAATATACACTCAATTTAAAAAAAAAATTAATATGTAGCATTAGTTACCCCAATTTCACGATGTCCCATGCATACTTTCCTAACTTTGAAGTGTATAATCCCCAAATATATAATTAAAATCACTAGGCTCGTGGTAAAACAATATGGAATTATGTTTTTTATGTATTTTAACTGGTTGTTATATCAAAATAATAAAATTATATAATAAAAGTGTTACTAACTGGAACTACAGTGCTCTATACAAACTAATTTTTTGGCTCAACTACTTGTTCAATTACAAAACAATTGGTATTTTCAAAAAGCTCATTTAATAAGCTATCCAAAAATTAAAAAATTAAATACAAAATTATTAAAAAAAAATAGCATTCCGGTTAGTAACGGTCAACAAATTTGAAAAACGCCCACCTACTGATCAGTACTGATGAAACACAATTTATAATATTTTATGTGGATATTTTTAATAAATAAAAAGGTACCTACATAAGTATATGTTTTTGTTTTTAATAAAATTTATTTGTGTTTTCCATAATATATCAAGTTGGTGAATGGTGAATACTGACTAGGATTGGTTCATATAAGTACCAACTAAGTACGTGCCGACCACACGACGCGCGACGGTCGGCGCGCCTGTACGAAATGCATTAGTTTAGATAACTTCTAAACTAATACAATGGGCGTATTAGGTATCGCAACCTGTGGCAGTAGCTGCAGTCAGCTGCACCACTTATCACCACTCAAAACCTACCACAACAAAGCTTCAGTAGACTTAAGTATCTTATCTTTTTGTTTTCGCCAGTAGGCTGTAACTCACTAAGTATATGTTATGGGCCAAGTGATTAATGCGGGCAGTATTCATAATGCCCGGGCAGTATGAATAATGCCCAGCCATATCGGGCCAAGTGATTAATTACAATCTAAACTCACCTATTTATCACATTGCCCGGGCATTATGAATATGGCTACATGATGATCGGGCTGCGGTGCGGGGCCGGAAACAAACACGTGACGCGCGCTAACCAATCAGAGACCGAAACGGGGCAGCGCGTGACCTTGCAATAGCCGCACGATGCCACTTCGGCTCATTGTTTTGATTTAGATTCGCATTTAAAATGAATACCTACTTTATTTTAAACTTCATAATCACAGTTCAGTACTAATGTGATTTAATTAATTTTTTATGCTTATTTGATTTTATTAAGTTTCAAGCACTTAGTGAAAACTACTGGGCTCCACACCCACTACACACTAAACCAACATAATATACAAAATAACACATTAGTAATGACAACTTAGGATGCAAGAGCGAGCGAAGCGAGCTCGGGACTTGGGGCACCCCGACTCGGACAGTTTAGGTTAGAAGGGGATGGCGGGGTCTAGTGAGCGAGCGAAGCGAGCGAACAGACCCCGCCATCCCCTTCGTGGTTATTTTTTTTTTAGACCCTAGAGCCCCGCGAAGCGGGGCTCCTACTACGCCTTTTAAGCAACTTTTATGTTTTTTGAGGTTAGGTTACTACTACTATAGACTATAGTTTCTAAATGTAGCCTACTAAATACTAAAATATAAAACATGTTTTATTATTACTCTACCCGATAATTGATTTCATTACTTGTAATGCTCGGTCTATCTAACTAAGTATTCATTTGAAAGTATTAAACATGCTTTACATCACTCTGCCCAATTGGCACTGGGCATTATTCATAATGCCCGGGCAATGTGATAAATTGATTGGTTATAATCACATTGCCCGCTCTTATTGGGCATTATTCATATTGCCCGGGCATTATGAATACTGCACGATTAATCACTTGGCCCATAACATATATACCTACAGCATGACTGGCGATTATTTACATAGGTCCTATAAATACCAAGTTACGTTGTTTTAAAGAGGCAGTAGCTTCCAAGTATTAGGTAGCGCACCGTTAGCTCTGCATATTATAAATTGAACAAAATTGCAAAATGAATGTGGATTTCATCAACGAAGTGGTGCTAGTAACTGGCGCGAGTGCTGGTATAGGCGAGTCCACAGCTGTCCTGTTCGCGAAACTTGGCGCGAAGCTGGCACTGGTGGGAAGGAATGAAGCCAACTTGCGAGCAGTCGCGGACAAGTGCGAGAAGCAGAAGGCCGTGAAGCCGCTGGCGATCGTCGCGGATCTGGGCACTGACGAGGGCGTCGAGAAGACGGCCAAGCAGACGATGGACCGTTTTAAAAGGTACCTACTTACTTCCACTTATTTCCTATTAAACTTGGAACGAATAATTTTGCTAAGTTGGAGGTCTGGCATGCTCCTGTTTCTAAAGTTGCCATTCATGCATGATTGTACGTACCTATACCTACAAATACAATAAAAAAACAGTGGCACTCCGGGAGTGCCGACAGAAGTGAAAACAAAACACAAACAGAATACTTTGCCATCATTCACTGACATCGGATATACATTAAACATGGGGGAGGCATGTCTGGGGGAAGACATTGCTAAGATGGTCGCCCACATCGCCAGTGACAACAGCCGGCTGGTCACAGGAACCATCGTCGAGGTGGATGGCGGGATCAGGTTCACCAGCACAAGCAACCTCATCACTGAGCAGATCAAGAAGTAAAGAGTTTTTAAATAGTTGTAACGAATAAAAAAATACCTTTGTGTCAATTGGCGAGCTGTGATGTGATTGGTCTTCAATAAATGCCTTTATTGATGACATTAAATCTGCTGGTTCTATTTACCTAAAATGCTAGCTGTTGCCTGCGACTTTATCTGCGAATTTATAAGTATTTACCGTTTACCTACCTACTAATGATCATCAAGTTTTATCATAGTTCCGGAATAACAAGATTATGATCTGACTCCTCTCTCCTCCCCTCTCTGACCGATCGACAGACAGATAACTCTATAATATAGAATCAAACACATTTAAATTTTGTATAGCCCTCAACTTGTATCAAGTTTGCGAAAACAAAATAAATTCACCAGATTACGTAAGCATATGTTATGATAATTACCTATCTTATTTTTCTTAGTGATGCTTTAAAAGTTTAAGTACCTATAGGTACCTTTATTGGTAAAATCGTCAAACAAGTTAGTAAAGTATCATTATTATCCACAAAACGAACACGTGTGGTCGGCTTGAATGCCAAACGGTATACCTACCTATATTCATGGTGGACATAAAAGGATGTGTTCACATGTCTTTGTAAGGCTCACATGTGGTGGGCATAATAATAAGATTAGGTACTCCGACATCCAACACTCCAGAAAAGCAAGAGTTCAATTTATGAGTAATCTTTTCTAGACAATTTCTTTTCTACGACTTATTTACTTTTAACAGCAACAATGACACTTTATTATTAACATAAAACCACAAAAATAACACTTTACTTAATTTGTTCTTTCAAAATTTCACTGTTCCCCGAGCCGGCGAACTGTAGGGCGCCATCCACGGGTACGATGGCGCCGGTAACGACCCTGCTGACGTCATCACTGGCCAGGTGCGCGATCAGGTTGGCGCAGTCCTCCCCCGTTGTGGCGTTGCCCATCGGGATGGTGGCTTCAGCCGTCTTGAGCCACGCGCGGTACTCCTCGTCTGAGTAGCCGGTCAGGCGTTGGACGAAGGTACTTATCTAAAATAGTGGTGATTTTAGTGGTAGATCCATCGAATCCGTTAAATAATGAACAATAAAATACTCACAGTGATGCCAGGGCTGACGACATTGACGCGAACTCCTTTAGGAGCCAGCTCATAGGCGATCAGACGACTGAAGTGGTCGAGAGCAGCCTGACAACAAACACTTTACTTAGAATATATATGTTTAACCTACCTAACATACATTCAGTTTAATAAGAAAAGAGACAGACTACAGAAACGATGGTTTGTGTTATAGCTGAAAGATGTTATAGCTAGTCAGGAAGTGCGCACTGATGACAGTCGATTCAGATGCAGATGGGTGTGCATGGAAGAAAAATACGAAATGCGATGACCCCAGAAAAAATCTGATAAGAGCAAGAGGATGATGTTCAATTTAATAAGGTTAAAAGAAGTCTAATGCCCGTTTTCACCATCGTTCCCTCAAACACTTCTTAACTAAGAGTCTCTTAACATAAGAGACTCCTTAAATCAGCCCCTTACCCATATGTTTTAGGACCATAAGTGTCCCTTAGGTGATGGTGAAAACGAAACTAACACTTAAAATTTCTTAAGGTCTCCCTAAATTTAAGGAACGATGGTGAAAACGGGCATTAGGTTCCTAAAGACTACCTTGGACAGACTGTACGGCAGATTCCCAGTAGTGACCATCGACGCCATGATACTAGACACGTTGACGATGTTCCCCTTGGACGCGATGAGCGCTGGCACCAGCAGGCGCGTCAGGTTGTACACCCCTCGGATGTTGACGTTGAACACCCGGTCGAAGGTTTCCATCGTCGCGAGCTGAATGGTGGTCCTCGCGCCCACTGCTGCATTGTTCACTAGGACGTCTAGCCTGTTAGGAGAGAGACTTGACGTATACTCGAGAAGATACTTATGACAGATCTGCAGATATGGCTTCTAGATTAGATGAATATTTAATACTCGTAAGAGGCTGCTAGGGACTATGCCAATATGGCGACAGAATTCTGAATTTAGCAATTTAGTAGTTAGGTATTAAACAATTTTTATCTTGTCGCTGTATTTTTTTGTAATCGTACCTTCCAAAATGGTCCAGCGTCTGCTTGGCCGTTTTCTCGGCGCCCTCGTCAGTGCCCAGATCTGCGACGATCGCAAGCGGCTTCACGCTCTTCTGCTTCTCGCACTTGTCCGCGACTGCTCGCAAGTTGGCTTCATTCCTTCCCACCAGTGCCAGCTTCGCGCCAAGTTTCGCGAACAGGACAGCTGTGGACTCACCTATACCAGCACTCGCGCCAGTTACTAGCACCACTTTGTTAGTGAAGTCCATTCTGGTGGTATTTCGCGACATCAACTGATCCAAATTGTTTTTGGCTCAACTATAAAAGTAGCTCGGATACCTACGTAATATTATGCAAATAAATATACCTATTATTTAGTTACTTATCAGATTCTGGTTTCTATAACGTTACTACGGAATAATAACCGGTCAAGGACGCGCTCTGTTTAAAAATACATGTATTAGAACATCTAGGAATACCTAAGTGAAATTTTTTGCCATAGCAAGTGATCGTTTACAAAATAATTGTGAATATGGAAGAAAATATCTACTTTAATTAGGAAGCCTATATCGATACCGCTAAACGTCGTTCAGTTGTTTTACATAACGGAGTTGTTTTGTAAAACAACTAGCGGTTTTGTAAAACAGCGGATTCTACAATCCATCTGCGACACCGACATAAGATACGTTCATTGTTACGAGGATCAGGAAAGATGCACGCAATAAACACTGAAGGGTTTATTATGACCTAACGTGGCTGTCCTAGTAGGTACCTCCCTAGGCATGATTTTATATACGCTACCCTATTTCCTCATGCAAGAGTGTGGCTGCAGAACCAGGCAAGGAACAGGCATAGGTACTCTTGCAATGACCTGCACAGTGGCAGCACGTAGCCAATGACCCTCGAACTTTAATGTAGATATACGTACCTACCACACAATGTTTTTTTGATGATAATATAATAATCTAGTATGTTTAAATGCCAGTCTGGAAATTAGCATAGTCGTTTCACCTTTGCCTAAATCAAGTTATTGAAGTAAGTGCCTACTTATTTACCTATTGTGCTCTACGAACCATTATCTGATAAGAGGATCTTAATTTTTGTTTTTATTATCGTGATGACCCAGTGGCGACGGCACTGCGTCTCATCATGCACGAGTTTGTGGGTTCGAAACCGGGCAACGTAACAATGTGATTTTTTCAAATTCATTTGTAGGTAGGTATATGCATTTCTATGATCAGTACTATCACCAGTTTTAAAGATCTAAGCATACATAGGGACAGACAGACAGCGGGAAGCGACTTTGTTTTATACTATGTAGTGATGTACTTAAGTATACTTTTGTTATGGTACTCGACATTGAAACAGAAATACAGTTAAGATTAACTTTACTATGCAATTTTTAATTTAAATACATAAAAGCTACAAAATATAATACACAAAAATTTGATAAAAACTAAATAAAAGATCAATATTACCCTAAACTCAAAAATTCGATAGATATAATATTATGCCAAAGATAGTTCAGTTCTTAAAATTATGAGAAAAGTCACACATGCATGCATATTGTAAGTTTCAGATTATAACTTAAGTATTCATCAAAATTGCCTTTTACATATACAATATAAATATAATTTATAGATTTACCAGCTTTTACAAATACTAAGGAACATCCGAAATTAATTAAATAATAGTAGCTGTTTGAAAATTATTTTCAAACAATAATATAGAAAATACTCAAAGTATAATCAATGCCTTCGTTATAAAATTAAATTCATATTATTTATATTTTACATAATTGTAACAAAAAGAAATGGTGGTACTTATGTACTTCAAACGTTAGACTAATATACAGTATGTTAACTAACAGAGGGCGTTCCCGTTAACCCGCAATAGTATAGCATCCATACATGCTAAAAAAGAATATTACCATTCGAAAATAAAATGTTTTTTTTTTTATATTAAAATATTCACTAAAAATGTTAAATTGATACGTAAAAGATCGCCGCACACGCGGCCCGTCATTCATAAATAAATTGCGACGTTGCCGTCCTTCAAGTACGCGTGTACAGTGTTTCTTTTACGTATCAATTTAACATTTTTAGTGAATATTTTAATATAAAAAAAAAACATTTTATTTTCGAATGGTAATATTTTTTTTAGCATGTATGGATGCTATACTATTGCGGGTTAACGGGAACGCCCTCTGTTAGTTAACATACTGTAGGCTTGTAAGTTCCCACTTTTAATATAGAATGAACTATCTCCAGTGTGCCACAGCAGTCATGGATTAACTTAGATATACTTAACATACAAATACATTACAATATACAATGGCACTTTTTAAAACAAAGATTTTGCACACAAATCTCATTTGTGTTCCAATATTGTTTTCTAATCAGAAAGCCAATTTAAACACGCGCTAGTTTTTATCTTTAACAAAATGGCAGAATTTCTTGCGCTCTTTTTGGCGGGTTTATGCAGGCGGTCGGCATTTAGGCAAGCTAGCTGCTAAATAAAACGAATCTGTCTACTATAACTGTCGGCATGCTAACAACTACTCAACCATTTAATGCATGCTATTTGGAGCCAGGTTGCAGTCCAATTGCAGACCATCTGCATAGACCCTAACAATATTTTTTATTATCATAAATAATAATAGTCTAAAAACATTCATCAATAATGAAGATTCATTTAAAATGACAGCCCAGCTATGTCAGTGTCTCCAATAATAATGATATTATGTATAACGAGTATGCTGAATGAAATGTACTACTGTATCATAAGTTAAATACAATAATCTAGATGCTAACATGGACATACATGCCGATAATATACAAAGTGCAATAACGATACAGGCACTGAGCAAATTTATACAATTCTAGTCTTGTCAAGCAATGGAAGTCCAACAAGGGCAGAGGAAAGATAATATATATGAGCTTAATGATTAAATTAGAACATTATCAGCTAAACTCGACCCTAATATGATATCAAATTGTCAAATTTTTGGAGGTATAATAATTCATTTTAATTAGAGCATTATTTGCATTTCATTTGGAATGTGTAAATTTTTTATATCTAATTAAATTGTAAATGATTTCTTTTTATCTAATTAATTAACTATACAATAAAAATGACAATGCCTCTCATTACAAAATGAGTTCTAAGTCCAAAATCCACAAACTGGCTGGAAGGTTCAAGCTTGAACTAAATTTAAATCTTGTTTTGTAATGAGACAGAATGTGTCTGGTTAGTTTTAAGAAGTCCCTAATCTAATTTAATCAGTAAGTGAATAAATTTTTCATGTATACTTGTGTTTCCTTTACAACATTCTTTACTCTCTACCCCTGTACATGAAGTGTATACTTGTGCACATTCATATGTCTAACAATACAATGTTAAAGTAAACCTGCAAAGAAGCCTGCAATAAGTCTTTCAAGTTTTAAGCACAGAAGAATTTTCTTTGCTTTAATGGTTCACTATCGTCATCACTGTCAGAGAAACAAGCAGCAAACCCACTCTTGTCTCTTAGAGAGTCTCTTTGTAAACTAGTTTGTTTCTCCATGGCTTTCTTCGAACGTAAATGCCTTGTGATCCGTTTCTTCTTCTTCAGTTTATCTCTCTGCTCTGTGCCAGGGCTAGCCACATTCATGCTAACCATGGAACTGACCTGCTCTGTAGAATTACTTACAACTAAAACTGAGTTCTCAGGATGCCTTAGCGTTAAGCCAATGTTCCTGCCACTTCTGGTTCTAGATACTGCTGCAGCTTCAGGATTCTCCTTACGATCTGAATTGTTGAAGTCACTTGAATTTTTACTAATTTTCCTTCTTTTATCTGCCTGTTTGTCATCTCCTGGATTTTCTTCTACAACATCTGGTGTTGTATGATTTCTGCTCCGTTTCGGATACCTTGATGTGGTGCTTTGTGTTTGGAATGACACATTCAAGTTGCCCTTAGCTCTAGTCCTGCTGCCATCTAGTTTACTGTTGCCAACAGCCTCCTTTGCATTTTTATTTGTCTTGGTATCTATGAACTTGAGTAAAGATGTGCTCTTGCTTACTCTAGCTGTCTTGTCAATACCCTTGGATGATATCAAGTTGATCACATTCTCGGACTCTATGCTGCAGTTCAGTGCAGCTGGCTTCTGTATACCAGTGTTCATAGACTTGTTGACACAGACAACCATTGTGTTGTCTTTTTGCACACTTTGGCGTGATTCTTTCACCAGATTCCTACTGTTTTTACATCTTAATTTTCTAGGAGTCTTAGTTGACTGCAGTTTTGTAGACCTAATGTAGTTGGCTGTAAACCCAGACACATCACTCAGGTCTTCAAATTGTCCATTGAGGACTTCATTCTTAGACTTGGTATGATAGGTGTTCTTCTTATTGTCCACAGTCTGGTCCCCGCCTGCAAGTAGTTCCGGTGACTTCTTCGGTTTGTCAGGTGATTTCTGTTCTACTTGACTATGTTTATTACCATTCATAAGACTATTATTAAATATTTCAAAGGAACTATTAAGTTGGCTGTTGTTGTTGAGACTCTGCTGAGCTTGTCTCAAACTCCTTCTCAGATGCATCACTTTGGGTGTTGATGTGATCACTTTATTTTTCTTGTGCAAAGTTGTTCTGTTGTTTTTCTGATGTTTCGATCTTTTTGATTTGCCTTGCACAGAGGTGTTTTTAATATTGAAATCCAAGTCAGATCCTAGTGTATCAGACTTACAACTACTCATCACAATCTGTTTCTGGTTTTGAGGTGTGTCAAAATATACATTTTGCTGCTTATCTGCAGATCCTGAGTCATATTCTAGTAGAGACAGCTTCCTCTTTTTCTTCTTCTTAGGTGAAGGCACCTCGGCAGCACTGGGAACACTTTTAGGTTTACTTTTAGAACACTGTGCTTGCTCATTCTGTTTTTTGACACTGTCGTAGTTCATCAGGCACGGTGCCCGCTTGGTACAAATCCAATATGATATTTCATCCATATTGCTCATAAAGGGAACGTCAGCTGGGGGAGCTCGGGCGGCAGCAAGGCCTTGGTGAGCTGGCACCATAGCGCGGCGCAGTGCGAGCGCAGCAGGCACGCCAGCAGGCGCAGCGGGCCCGACCAGGCGCACGCGTGCGCTGCCTGCTCCGCGCTCGAGCTGCCCGCGCGACCGCCCAGCACGAACTTCCCGTGCTGCCGGCTACAGCTAACCTCTTCCATTTTCCACGTAAGCCTCACATTCCATACACCTGAAATAAGTATCAACATTTTCCTCATCATTGTCCACGTAACGAACTTCTAACTCCAACATTCAAATAATCGAATACTTACTTTTTGAGAATCTCGTTACTGAAAGTCGATCTCTTCGATTCTCTCGTTACTTAGAAACTTACACCTCTGAGATATACGTATCGAATGGAAAACCAAGCGGTACGGCGCCCAGTTATATTACACAAGTTTTAACGGACATTTCTTGATATAACACTATTAGAAACAAACGTCAAAGTAACAATACAATATTGATGACCGTTTAGTCTAAACTCTGCCCGTTATGCAAGGTATTGATACATACAAACTTAAATTTTTATTTCTCTTCTGAATTCACCACAACAAAATAGTAAAGCAAAGCAAACGCGCTTGGAATTTTACCACAGACATCTTAAAAAAGAAGATATGTCATTGTCAAAAAATTCAACGAATCCGTAACTTGGACACCGGCTTCTGCTAGGAGTATATGTGTTCTGTGCTGTAGCAACACTGGATGGGGCACCGTAAAAAAAAAAAAAGTAACAGAAACAATGCGAACCATTGAGGTACTATGTCAATGATGCGAACACACCATTGAGGTAGAAAATGTCAATGGAACACACGTATTATTGTCTATGATCAATAGCATATAAAGGGTATGGTAATTCGGAAAACATATGGAACTATCAATACCAATATAAAAACATCTTCAAAGTAAAAATAATTCTTAGGATTTCATTGAAACTGAACAAAGAATTTTAATACTTTTTTCACAAAACGTACCTACTCAAAAAATGTGCGTAACAAAACGCTTTGTTTTGCATCATTTGACGTTACGTTTTGATTTCCCCTCTTTCCCCACTTTTTCGCGCCATAACGTGGTACTTCTTGTCTATAATTTACTACACTGGTTCTTTAGTTTCTATCGAATTATCTAGCGTTACTGCAACGATGTTATTGTGATTTTACTGTGCAAATTGACAATGCCTGAAAATGAATGATATTCAGTGTTTGATCGATCGTCAGCTTGGAATTTGTAAGTACATAATAATGAAAAATCTTTTAGGTATCTGGAATCATAAAAAAATGTACATAATGATAGCAACGGATGGATTATTGGTTATTGCAGATTGTCGGCTAAACTATGACAACATCTTGAAGCGGCTGGTGGTGGACAGCGAGGAATCATTCTATGGGCTGCAGAATGCGAACATTGTGGCTAGCTTCGACCAGGATCCCCCGATATTTGCGTGCCGATTCTCGGAGGCTCCCGGTTACGAGCACATCCTTGCTCTTGCGAACGAGGATGGCAGAGTTGCTATTCAGGTAAATAGGCCTACTATGTGCACACCATCTCACCGTTTTGGGAAACAGTGATTGGGTATGCTCATTGGGCCATGGTAACTTGTGATTACAGGATACATCCAATGTAACAACTGCTAGCACATTGGAAGGGTTCCAGTGCCACAACAATGCTGTCTTCGACCTGGCATGGATGCCTAAGAATATGAACTTTGTGACTGTGTCAGGTAAGCAAGAAATCAACATATTTGTTCCCAACTTATTAACAAACTTGCTGCGCCCCGCGGTTTCACCCGCGTAAATGTCGATCTCTTGGGAATATTGGGATAAAAAGTAGGCCTATATGTTAATCCAGGGTGTCAGCTACCTCCAAGCAAAATTTTATCAAAATTGGTCCAGCCGTTTGAGCATGAAGAAGTAACAAACATAAACACACACACAAACTTTGCCTTTATAATATTAGTGTGATACTTAGCATCCATCTCTGAAATAGATGGTTGTACTTACCTGAATTAGATAAAGTGATGAAAATAACAGCTCATTATAACATTGTGCAATACTTATCAATGAGATTTTCCTAGTCATTAAATATTGTTGCAGTTTTATAACCAACAATTTTTATAGCTAAAACAATGAATTTGAATGGTTCCATTACATTAAAAACATAAAGTGATTTAGGTATATTAATAATTCATCTCTAATATCAGTGGGAACTATATGGGAACAGCTCATTCTGTAGTAAAAATATTAGTAAGTCAGCAAGATGGTGGCAGGGCTGAATGCCCATTGTGTGCTTCACTTGAATATCTCCCAAATTTGTGGAGACCTATTTTGATGCAGCCAAAAACAGTTATGAAAGTGTGGAAGTTAGTTGCTATCAGTGGCGAAGGTACTATACAACTCGATCCTCACCGGCTTCCCTTCGAAAATTCAGAACATAACCACTCTATAGTCAATTCATCATTGAAATTTTCTTTTGGCATTTTTTTTTTTGCTCCGGCCTACCTCTGTCATAAATTCACCCTTCGCCACTGGTTGCTATGCAAACCATACCATAATCAACAGTGTAGCAAAACATAATTTATCATATCAACACCTTGCTAAGTACCACACAAGAAGAAATCTTTATATGTTTAGATTATAATATTTCCTTCATAGTGTTCTTAGTCACTTGTTTCAATAATGTGGTACATAGCCATTTGTTAGGAAGCAGAAATACCTTAATTTTTAAGGGTTTGATCATAATTTATATAAAAGTAGTGAGCAAACTGTGTGCCATTTACTATATGTACTATACTATATGTAGTGAGACCTCAAGAGTAACTGAAATATTCAGAAATATTATTGGAGCTTTAAAGCCTTTGTGTTGGTTAAGTACAATATTATTGCAGTATGTGCGTTTTCATTGAAATGTGTAATGGAAAATGAGTGTTTTGAAATGATTTTTAGAAATAATGTTTTCTTATTTATCAATAATATTGCAATAAAGTGTAATGTAATCCACAGGATAGTTGTAAAAATTGTCATGTAATAAATTTTCAGGTGACCACACTGCATGTTTATGGGACGTGGCAGAGGGTGCTCCTAAAAGGGTCCTAGTCTTTTCAAGCCATACGAGATCTGTAAAGACTGCAGTGTTCCGGCCCACGGAGCCCTCGGTCTTTGCCACGGGCGCTCGGGATGGACACATACTGGTGTGGGACATACGAGCCAACAACCAGCCCTCGGTGGTCCTCAAACCAGACAACTGCCTCATGAATTGCCACTCCAGCTTCAACCCAAAGACGCCCGGCTCGCACGGCAAACGGCCGCGCGTCGACACGCAGCGCGCTACCAGTATCACCGGCCTCGTGTTCCAGGACGACACCACGCTCATCTCGTGCGGCGAGTGCGACGGCAACATCAAGGTGTGGGACCTGCGCAAGAACTACAACACCTACAAGCGGGAGCCGCTCCCCAAGCACTCCATACCTTACTGTGGTAGCTCCACCAAGAACGGATACACCAACTTGATCATAGACGATGCTGGAATGAGACTGTACGCGAGCTGTATGGACAACGTCATCTATTGTTTCAACATATCGACGTACAACGCGATGCCGGAGCAGAGGTACATCGGGCACGAGAACAGCACGTTCTACATCAAGACGTGCCTAAGCCCCGACAGCATGTACCTCGTGAGTGGCAGCAGCGACAAGAACGCGTACGTGTGGAACGTGAAGTACTCGTCGCCCGTCGTGCGCCTGGCCGGCCACTGGGCCGAGGTCACGTGCGCCGCCTGGTGCGCGCGCGGCGACACCAAGCTCGTCACGTGCAGCGACGACGCGCGGCACAAGCTGTGGCGCGTCGGGCGCGAGTCGCCCGAGCGCGAGCGCGAGCGCGAGCCGCCCGAGCGCGAGCTGCGCGGCCGCGCCGAGCTCGTGCCGCGCACCGACGTGGCCAGCCTGCCGCAGTGGGGCGCGCTCGATAAAACTCCTAATTCACTCAAACGCAAACTGGTCACCACGCCCGGATCCTACAGTGCCAAGCGAATGCGCTCGCAAAGCAGTGCTTCTATTAGAAAAACAAAGCGATGCCTCACAGATCTGATGAATGCTTCCAGAGACACAGAGGAAGCTGAAATGTCAATAAAAAGACTGAAATTAGACACCCTACCTGAAGAAAATGAACCAAAGTTGCTGCCAGCTGGAATAAAACGTTATGGAGACTGTCTCGAACAAAGCCCACCTAGGAATTATGAAATGGAAGTTTCCAGTGACTGGTGCTACATACCTAAAGCGGGCTCCTCCTTCATGACGCCCACTAAGAATTATGAAAGTAAAAACTGCAAAATGTTATCGCCGAAAGGCATGAAACCACTATCTCCGACTACATCACACAATAGATCTCCAGTGCAGGTGTCGCCCAGCAAGCTGAGGATCATATCGTTCACTACGCCGACCAAGAACCTGCCGAACTTCGTGTTGGACGGAGAGGCGCCTCACCTGCGGCTAATGTCGCCCGTCAAGAAAAAGGACTGCACCACCGACTGGCTGACGCGCATGGTGCGTGAGAGGAGAGGCAAGTGCGCCGACGTCGCCGACAAACTCAACGTGACAGCTCCTCTCAGCCCCAAAGAAAATATTCCCACAAGGAGGACATCCGTGTCGGAAAGAACGCCCAAGTCTAACAAGAAAAGTAGAACACTATTGAAATATTTTAATGTCACTGTTAAAGAGAAGTAGTTTAGTGTAAGTAGATTGAAATGGACTGATTTGTTGTATGTTTGAGTGTATTGTGTATTTTAAGTATAAGTGATGTTACAGGTCATATTTCTAATATATGAGATGAATTTTAAAGGTCATAGCCCACTTACACGACTCTGCTCCCACCCGGCAAAATGAATATAATTCAAATATGGGCTTTAAATATTGCTCTTTAGATATACTTTCCATTGGCATCATAAATTAGCAGACTGCCGTCAGACTGCTCGGTAGTTGACGCCTCGCTGGCCGCACGTTGTAGACGAGCGGTCGGCGCGGTGTCCGCGCGCTCACTTCAGCATTTCCTTTCTTTCAGCATTTTATGCACCCAAAATCTTCGTCTGTTATTTCTTGCGCTTCTCTCTTCATCCTCAAGTGCAATAGCAATAATTGCTAGTTCGCGCCTTGTGAATTGGGACATAGTAAAAAATACGAGTTGCTTTAATGGAAACCGATCGCGAACTGTGTCTATCGCGAAAAGCGAGAGCGGTCGGCGGGTGGACAGCTGGCCGTCTACTAGCTGTCGCCGCGTGGACTGCGAGCAGTCGTCTTAGTTTAGGGCGGTGTTGGGTGGGAGCGGTGTTGGAGCAGAGTCGTTTAAGTGTGCTATGACCTTAAAAGTCATTACAAATTTAATGTTAATGATTTGATTCAAAATTGTTGATTAGACACTAGTGATAATCATGTTCCTATGATAATATTGTAGACGAGATAATCTCAACATTTAGACAAGTTTAGGTGAGCAAGGAAGATACACATGTTTTATTTTTGGATAATATTTATGATATCAATAGTACAGACGCCAGCACATCAACCTACTACATTCTGTCAGATTTCTGTAATAGATTTTCAACTTTATCGCTAAAGCATAAGGTTCAATGTTGATTGGGAAAATTTGACAGTTAGGTGTAGGTTGATGTGCTGGCGTCTGTACAAATCGTTGTTTTTAACCTTTGACTGCTATATAACTCATTCCGTGTGCATGGTTGCTTTTATTTTGATTTGGTTTTGTCTTGGTTGTATTGTATCCATTCAATATGTTTATGGATCAACAACGCGATTAGGTTACAGACAGTACGGAACTCCATTGTATTACTTACTAATAATTTATTGCATTTACAATATTATTGATTTCGATAAATAAATCAATTGCTATAAAAAAAAATGTTTTACTTTCGTTTTTTTTTAATTCCTACAACATAGATTTCTTGTGTATGTTATTAGATATTTTTTTTAGGCTAGGTGCGAAAACGGCTCAGGCGCAAAATGTCTCTCGCAAAATGTCCCCTGGTCGTAAAACGTCTCTTTCGCAGAATGTCTCTTTCGTAAAATGTCTCTTTCGCAGAATGTCTTTTTCGCAAAATGTCGCGCCAGGGACTTAGAATAAAATTTTGATTTTCAAAACAAAAAAATATTTATTAATACTTATTTATTTTTAATTTTGTAATTCAATTAAATCAATTAAAAGTAACAGAAAAAACACAGCACGGCAATAATGAATGACACATACATTTATAAGTTTTTTTCTAACTACCCTCACATATTATTATAAATGTTGCCATCACTGAACTTTAAATTGTACCAAAATATTATTTTTAACTGTTTCAAAATATTTTTTTTTATTTGGAATACATTCTTAAGTAAATTTAAGTACCAAAATTTTAACATCATAATTGCACTATAATTTTAATAAATGATTTTTTTGTTTTGAAAATCAAAATTTTATTCTAAGTCCCTGGCGCGACATTTTGCGAAAGAGACATTCTGCGAAAGAGACATTTTACGAAAGAGACATTCTGCGAAAGAGACTTTTTACGACCAGGGGACATTTTGCGAAAGAGACATTTTGCGCCTGAGCCGCGAAAGGCGCGAAAACCTAACTAACCACTACTAACTAACTTAAGTTTTTGACTAATTAAGTTTTTGTTGTACTTTTAGAGCGAAATAAATTATTTCCTTTATTCGTCTATATACATATAATTTATATTTTTAAATATTAGAATATAAAAAAAATATATAAAAACATTCAAAAATATAAAAAATAGTAGCCCACCGGTATCGGGAACAGGGTCCAAGCTACCGGTGGTCAGGGCTCCAGAGAGAGGAACCTCCTGACAATGCGAGCCGTGTCCAGAAGTACTGCTTTCTGAATCAAGCCCTTGATCCAGCTGGCCAACGAGAGCCTCCTCAGGTGTTGGTCGAGGCTCTTGGCTATCAATCCATTGGCTGTAACGACTATTGGCACAATGATTGCTGAGTCAACATCCCACATGTCGACAACCTCGCGAGCCAAGTCAAGATACTTGATTTGTTTATCTTTCTCGGCTTTCACGAGGTTCTCATCATGCGGGACGGTTATGTCAACAATCATTGCGCGCCGCTCTAATCGATCCATCACCACTATATCAGGCTTATTGGCAACAATAGTCCTGTCAGTGATGATGGATCGATCCCAGTACAATGTGATATTTCCATTTTCGAGAACTGGGTCGGGCACATACCTATAGTACGGCACCTCCGATTCCACAAGGCTGTATTTCAGAGCAAGTTGCTGATGGATTATCCTGGCTACAAGGTTTTGTCTATGCAAGTACTCCCCGTTAGCTAGACGAGAACACCCGGAGATAATATGCCTGATTGATTCTCCCGGCCGGTGGCATGCCCGACAGATGTCAACCGTGCCGTCTTTCACAATAAATCTCCGGTAATTGTTCGTCATCATAACTTCGTCCATAATTGCACAGACAAAACCTTCGGTTTCTCCAAAAAGATCACCGAAACGCAGCCAGGCTACGGACGCTAGTAAATCTACATCGGGTCCATGTAGGGCCCGGAAAAAGCGTCCGTGAAGCTCCTTACTCTGCCATACCTCCATGCGATCATTAGTGTCAAGCACTACTGGTTTGCTCCAGTTCTCTTTAGCCAAGGAGAGCGATTATTATTTATTGTTATACATAAATTCAATTCAATAACCCCAGATATCTTGTATTCTAAGAGGTGACGGGATTATTCATAACGATCATGGATACGGTTAGATTTACTTTTCTGGTTTGTAGAGTAGTCCCCTAATGTGAATGATGTCGGTCTGCCTGCTCTCAGTGGTTGCAACATAGAGTTATAGCGCTTACAAGAGGCTTCATTATTGCGGAAAAAAAAACGATCTGAGAAATGGTCAGTTTAAGTACATATTCATAGTATGGCGTCTCCGCAGATGAAACAAGTTGGTCTGCCGACTCTAAGTGGTTGCATTTCAGAGCTATGATGCGCGCAAGTCACTGCATGCACTGTTGGAAAAAAAACGATAAGAGAAGTGGTCAGTTTTAGTACCTATTCGAAGTTAACCCTCTGGCTCTGGGACACATTAAGCTGCTACAATCTGTCAATTTCTTTAATAGATTTTCAACTTTATCGCTAAAGCATAAGGTTCAAAGTTGATTGGGAAAATTTGACAGTTTCGGGTAGCTTGATGTGCTGGCGTCTGTACCTCGCGACTCGCAAGTGCCGATCGTGATGTTATTCCTCCGGTTCGGTTGGGCAACGACATTGGGTTTTCTGTAGGTAAGGAAATTCTCAAAAATAGCGTGTACGAACGACTTCCTATCTCTGCACAATGTTTGATTTCATTCAAAAAAAAAAAAATGCATTTAAAACGCAAGAGTAGAACACCCACGTGTGTATCTCAAGTACTTTTTTTTATAAAAAAATATTTATATTTCGTGACTTTCACCTAGAAAAAAGATTAGGCACTTAAATAAATTCTGTAAACGAATGTGATCAAGATATTTATTATTGATTAATCCGCGTCCGCCATGTTCATGGAGGCACGCACTGATGGTTTCGCGGCAATCTTGCGCAAGAAAGCGGCGTCATTGCTGCACAGAGTGCGTGTGAGTAGCAACAGCATCCTGAGTGTGATAGCGGACAGGTATGACTGTCCGTTCTTCAAAAATTGTATGCGTTTATGTGTGAACTAACATAGTTTTAAGCATTATTGTTACTAACAAAATGGATCATGTTGTCTGATATATAAATAAATAATAATTAATATAGTTTGATAAAGGATCTTTTGGCGCATATTTTCCTGTTTTTATTTTTGGGGTATCACCTCTGGTTACCGTGTTATTAATTTTTATTCAGTCATTTGGTTTTACATAATTATCTTTACTTCTAAAACTATTCCTGTTATAATATCGAGTACTATAATGATTGAATCTCCTAATTTTGCATGAAATAAAGTCACATTTCCTAAGTATTGTATTATATAATGTCTATTATTCCGAATTTTCATTTATAATAAAATTGTTAGACCTAAAACATTTGCAAAAAATTAGGTTAGGACATAAACGAATCGCTGTAAATCCGCCTCCACGCAGTGTTGTCTGCCCTACCCCTAGAGTGTAAGTTAGAATCGCGTCGGAACCGTGAGAGAAACCATGCCTGCTGTATGTTGCATGCTCGCTTGCTTGCTGCATGCTTGCTTGCTTCGCTCACCTGCACGCTCAAGAGAAGTTCATAGTAAAAGCTTTGTAATACTGTTTTAAACATTATTGAGATAAATAAACATGAAATAATTTGAATGTAGGACTTTATTGAAAATTGTATATTATTGATTGTAATATTTATGACAAACAAATTTAGTGCATAATATTGTATTTAGGGATTTCAAATTTATGGCATGTGATGTTATGTGACTTTAAGTTCGGACAAATGATGATTAGGACAAAAAAAATTATGGCACTAGATTATGGATAAAAAAGATAGGTAACACAATAGAGAACCTTAAACGTTAAGTACTTCATTTTACTTTAGATTTTTTATTTTCCTACCAGTGATTAATTTTATTTACCTTAGTCATTTGTTGCAGTAAAACTCACATTAAACGTACCTACACTTTGTAAACAAGCATACTATAAATTAGAAGATTATATTCAAGACAAGAAAGCTTGAAAACATGCTGGTCCTGCTCCATAGGACAATCTAGAGTTTAGACAAAATCAAACTGGTTGCTAATTTAATTGTAAAATTTATTCTTTTTTTGACATTGATTTACATTCTGTAATTACTTAAACTCACACCCTAACTTTTTTTTTTTTTTTTTTTTTTTTTTTAAAGTAACTAATTTATTAATATAATGATCTATAGGAAGTATTTTACAATCTAAAATATATATATTATATACAAGTGTATTAAAAAAAAGGGAAAAAGAAAAAAAAAAAAAAGACAAGAGCTCATAGGGCATCAAAAAATTCGTCCGCATCGCTGTCAATGGGATAAGTGCCCAAAAGGCTGGCAGCATTACCACGTTGGATGGCAATGCTTATTCTTTGGGCTAAAAATAGGCCAGCCCTCTGGTCACGTGTAGAGTCAACCAACCGCTTGGCGATGTCTCGAAACATTCGATGAGCACTCGGGCCCCAAGGCCCTAGAGTTTCAACCCCAAACGGCTCAAACATATAACTCCCAAAAAGGTTGTTATATTTGCGCCGTTTGAGGTTTTCTGCTCCTGCAGCAGCCGCCCCAGCACAGCCCGCCGTGCTAGGAAGATGGGATGGCGCGAGGGTGTCGACACAAGTTGCATCCCACACCAAAGGCCTACCTAACTTCCAAGGCATTATTGTCATTCCATCTGGCCTCTTCCCATCGTCACGTGCCAAGCCATTGGGTTCTAAAACAGCTGGCACCCCGGCGGTGACAAGAGCCTAACTTATTACCTACTTATTAAATGTGTAATTTTTTAAAATGAAAATCGTATACTTTTACCATGTTTGTAAATATGTGAGCACCATGTATCTATCAGATAATTAATTTATGTCATGGTTTCGTTTTTAATTCTTTTACCTATTGTTGTATAGTAATTTTATTTTAGGTGCATCGTCTTCACATATTATTATATAATTAATGTACCTATGCCAAATATTGTAAAACATTTAAAAGAGTAACGGTGGAGTTTCTTGCCCATTCTTCTCCATACGAAAACTACCTTTTGTAAGGGGCGACTAGAATCAATTCTATTTTAATGTAATTCTTGACGTTCAAAAGTGCCTTTTATGTGCCTATTTGAAATAAATGCTTTGACTGACTTCGGGGCGGGTCATTCATAGAATAGGGACTACTTAATAAAATGATAATAATTACCTTCGTAAAAAAAAAAACAAGAAGATAAAAAGAAAATTCGTTGCTATGGAATCTTTACCACCTAAAGATGTTTTTCTTAAAATATATCGTGTCTGAATAGATACTTCGGCCTTATTATAGTGTTCGATTTTATATTATACTTATGATTATTTTTTCAAGAATACCTCATAAAAAAAAATGCCCCAAATAAATTTAGCAAAATCCTATTTTCGTAAAAATAGCCAGTTTCGTTGGCAACGCATTCGAACAAACAATTCTAAACCTAGTCGAGTAGGCGTCTAAACTGCGATACTGAACTGTATGTATTATCTGCATAGTTATACTTTTAATAAACTGTATTGAGAACGCGCGTAATTGTGTACCTACGCGCATCGCGCGTACGCAACGCCGCGCTGCGCGGTGCGTGGATATTCAGTATTAAACTAGCTAGCGAGCAAGACGGTTGTTTTATTCTTACCGACACACCATTTGGCGACGAGGATAAAACACGATCAACGCACAGAAAATGGCGAATTTCATTGGAAATTTAAGTGTTTTCGATCATAAAATCCACGAATGGGACGTGTTTCACAGTAGATTGTTACAGTTTATCAAGTTAAATAACATTACTGTCGATAATCAAAGTGCAGTGCTTTTAACTTATTTGTCGGACGAATCCTACCGTCTGGTTCGGAACTTAGTGCATCCGAATAAGCTCGAGGGAATCGCCTTTAGTGAGCTAGTGAATGTACTCAACAAACATTTCACGCCGAAAAGATCAACGTTCGCCGACAGGGCGAAGTTCTATGAAGCGATCAAATCCGACGGTGAAAGCATCGAGGAGTGGGCTGCGCGGCTGCGAGGGCTGGCCGTGTACTGCGACTTTGGCTCGGAGTTGGACATGCTTTTGCGTGACCGCTTTGTGCTTGGCTTCAAAATGGGACCGGAGCGTGATAGATTGTTTGAGTGTGACTCCAAGAGCCTGACTTTTGGACAAGCGCTGGAGGTCGCCCAGAAAGCGGCGTGTGCGCGGCAAGCGCGCGCCGAGCTGGTTGTCAAGGAGGAGCCGGTGTTCCACGTGCACGCCGGCGGCCGCCGCGACGCGCGGGGCTCCGCTGCCGCCGGCGGCGCGGGCTGTCGCGGATCCGACGACGGCGACGGCGATCAAGTGCGTTGCACAGTGTGCGGTTTAAAAAGGCATAGTGCGGCTCAGTGTAGATTTAAGAACTACAAGTGTCTTATTTGTGGGCAAAAAGGCCATCTAAAGAAGTTATGCGCAGCTAAGAAGTCAAATCTTAATAATATAGGTGTGGAGGATACGGAGACGGTTCAAGGAAGTGACTGCAAAGAGTGTGAACTATATAACATGAGGTATGTTGACCATAACCCTATAAAAATTTATGTGAATGTAAATAACATTGATTTGTGTATGGAATTAGATACGGGTTCGGGAACCACGGTGATTTCGGAGAAATTGTATCGACTTCACTTTTCTAGTTTAAGTTTGGATAAAAGTGATTTAATAATGTGTCTGTACAACGGTCATAAAATCACGCCCTTGGGATATTTTGTTGCTAAAATAACATATGATAACTTAACTAACGATATAAAAATGTATGTCATAGCAAACGGCGGTCCACCCTTACTGGGACGTGATTTCATGACAAAATTTAGTATGTATTTTGCGACAAATAATAACAACCTAGTTTGTGAGAATAGGAACATTCCCGAAGTGCAGCGGTTGTTGAACGAATATCCAGATGTTTGGAAGAATGAACTAGGATGTTTTAATAAGTTCGAAGTCGAATTGCAATTAAAAGACAATGCGGCACCAAAATTTTTTAAGCCGCGTTCCGTTCCTTTTGCTTTGAAAGACAAAGTCAGCGCAGAACTTGATAGGTTAGTGAGTTTAGGTATACTTTTTCCGGTTAAGGACGCTATCACATTTTTCCACGAATAACAGTGCTTTTCAGGTACCATTTTAATGAACTTGGAGTCGCAACTGCAAGGATATCTTGGTTTCAAATTAAAGATAATATATTCATCTCCAGAATGGCTTCATAACAATTAAATAGCCCCATACAAAATTTTCACACAAATACGTTTTTACCATCACAGTAATCGCAAAAAATTTAATAAAAAGGGGTTTGAACAAGAACCTATATAGCTAAATCCAATGCATATTTTAACTTAAAAATAAGAAGATATTGTTGCTTATATAGTCCTCTATACGACAAGCTAAATATTTTGTAGATAAATAAATAACTTTTTCATTTATGAGACAAATAACAAACGCTCTCAAATTTCTCCATACATTTTCTACCCGCGGACACTTGCGGTTCGTCATTCCGCGCTCAGAGGCGCTCGTGGAAGCACGTCTGTGTCGCTTTCTCGCAAAAAATAATTACGTAAAAAAGCGAGTTCCGAGTTGTGTACTGAGGTCGGACGAAGTTGATACTTTTTCGGACCGAAATAAAATTAAGTACGATTATTGGTATTTGTTTCAGAAACAAATACTTAATTGTAATTTTTACAAGCTTTTATTTAACTTGCAATGTATGTATGTACCTATGTTTGTTCGGATGGACTCTTGCAACTAAATTTTGAAGCAGATATCTTCAACCGATTGAGCTGAAATTTTGTATGCACGTTTAGTTTGGATGACAATGCATGGTTAGCTGTGTGACGTTATTCTAAATCCAAAATGGCGGAACGCCCAAGATGGCGGACTACTTATTTTTAAGGCACTCCTACAATATGGATATCAAATGAAAGGGATTGCTGAGAATAACTCGAAAAATAAAATGACGTCAATCTAAATCCAATATGGCGGACTTCTAAAGATGGTGGACTAGTTATTTTTAATGCACTCCTACAATATGGGTATCAAATGAAAGGGATTGCTGAGAATAACTCGGAAAATTAAGTGACGTCACTATAAATCTAATATGGCGGTCATCTAAAGATGGTGACTAGTTATTTTTAATGCACTGCAACAATATGGGTATCAAATTAAATTTCTTGCTGAGGATGACTTGAAAAATAAAGTGACGGCATTCTAAATCCAATATGGCGGAACACCAAAAATGGCGGACTAGTTATTTTTAATGCACTTCTACAATATGGGTATCAAATGAAAGGGCTTGCTGAGAATAACTCAAAAAACAATGTGACGTTACTCTAAATGCAATATGGCGGACTTCTAAAGATAGCGGACTAAGTTTTTTATGCTTTCCTACAACATGGGTATCAAATGAAAGGTCTTGCTCAGAATACGTATGCGAGTTAAACTCCACAAAAAAACCTGTCCAGCGATAACTAAAAAGTAAAAAACAAATTAAAAGTAAAAAGTTTTTTTAAAAACAAGCTTTTAGTTAAATGCGCTAAAAAGAATTTTCCTTTAAAACTTTTACTATCAACTTATAACGTCATTAAGTACACAAGTTATATGATATAAAAGCTTGTTGCGAGATTTACCTGTGTAGATAAACAAGTAAATAACATGATCTGATTGATTTTAATTTTTTTAATTTTCAAACTAAGTAAATACGAGTACTTAATCTGAAAAAAACTTTTTTACTTAATTTATTTATTTAGTGGATGTAGATGACGGATAAAGATTGTATAAATATTTATTTTATTATTTTATAATCAAATTAAAATGATGGAAAAATTTTTTTTAGACATTCGATATTAATAGTCGATTTTGGGGTTTTTCGGGGTGATGATTACGAATATAACATCCATTTTTTATTCAAGGTGGCGGATTTTTGTTTGTGACAAATCGACTTACGGCCAATTTCTTCATAATACCAGTATATCCAGTTGTCATGCTACGTCACAGTTTTACTCTTCAATTCTTAAATTTTTTTAGTGAATTATAATGTTGCTATATTGAAGAATACAATTGTGGAATATTATGACAACTGAATAGACTGGTATTACGTTTAGTCGGTTAACAAAGTCGCGTGGTTTTTTTGTTTACCTTTATTTAGCTACCTAAATGTTGTATATTCATACTTATTTAGTTATGTTACAAAAAGTTATGGTTTTGTACTCTTTACTCTATTCTTGTCACTTCATTACTTCTTTATATAAAAGCTTTGGTTCAAATAAAAATTCAATACTTTTCTTTTTATTAAGCTTATTATTTCTACATTTTAAGCTTATTCTTTCAACACGTTATCAGCACGAAGCTCATTCTTCTTAAAAAGTAGATAATGTCAGGGAATAGTATGAATTTTCAAGGTATTCAGATGTTAATAAACCGAGACGGATACCCAACCTGGAAGTTCAAAATGAGGATGCTTCTCATTCACGAGGAGCTGTGGACGTCCATCATTGGGTACGATGATTCAGATAAAACGGCGGAGCATGTGCGCTCTCGTAATGACCAGAAGGCGTTGTCAAAAATATGCCTTACGGTAGACGGAAGTGCAATATCGCACGTACGAAATGCGAAAAACGCTAAGGAGGCTTGGAGTGCTTTACAAAAGGCATACGAGGATAAAGGTATGGGTCGAAGGCTCTCTCTAGAGCGTAGACTATACAAATATACCTTGACCGATTTCCAAGACATAGAATCTTATATCAACGCCGTTATGAGTACTGCTCAAGATCTTGAAGATATTGGTAAGAAGATCGACGATGGATCTCTGGCTGCGATTATTCTCGGAGGATTGACATCACGATACGAACCGCTTATAATGGCTTTAGAGAACTCGAATGTTGATGTAACCAGTGAGTTGGTTAAGGCAAAGCTATTAAACGAGTTTTCGAAGGACCTTCACCAGAACGAGGTGGCTGCGTTACGTTCAACAGGTTCTACAAGCAAAAAGAAGAAGCCTATAATCTGCTTTAAGTGTAGACAACCAGGACACAAAAGTCCCGAATGTCCCAATAAGAAGGATAAGACGGCTATGAGTGTGTCGGGAAAGGTTTTTAAAGGTACAGATTGCCATCACAATGAAAAGGTGGAACAGGCTGTTGTGAAGGAATTGGCTCTCTCTGCGCCAGATGCAAATGATGGGAAATGGATCATTGATTCCGGTGCAACCATTCACATGACTCCGCATTTTGAGTGGTTCAGCAGTTATCGGCCAGTACAAGGTGGAACGATTACTGTGGCTAATGGACAAAAAATGACGGCTGTCGGTATTGGTGATGTATCCATTGACACGGATACTTTGGCGAACAGAATAGAGAATGTAGTTCATGTTCCCGATCTGAACTGCAGTTTACTTTCAGTGAAGAAAGTAGTAGAGAAGGGTTTCTCTGTAGTTTTCAATAAAGAAAGCTGCACTATTTATGATTCAAAGTGTGATGTAGTAAATAGTAAAAATGTTTTAGCGTATGGTTCTTTATGTGACGGGCTGTATACTGTCGATTGTTCAGTTAAAATGTTCAATAATGTTTCAGCTAAACTTGTGCACTCTGATTGTTCCAACTTCCAGCTTTGGCATAAGAGGTTAGGACATCTATGTCGAATTGGAATGGATCTACTTAGAAAAGGTCAGGCTATCGGCGTGAAGTACACTGAGGTTGACAAGGAACCATGCATACCTTGCATAGAGGGTAAGCAGTCTAGAAAGCCCTTCAAAAGCTTAAAATACAGGAAGGCTACATCGCCGCTTCAATTGATTCATACCGATGTTTGTGGACCTTTTTCTACAAATTCGTTTACAGGTAATAGATATTTTATTATTTTTGTAGATGACTTTACACGTTTTATTTTTGTGTATTTTATGTCTTCTAAAACTGAAGTCAAAACTAAGTTTTGTTCTTTTCATTCTCATGTCGAGAGACAGTTTGGTGGAAAAATAAAGATTTTGCGGTCTGATAATGGAACTGAGTTCATCAATAAGGAATTGATGGATTATGTTCAGTCACTGGGTATCGATTGGCAGACGACAGCACCTTACAGCCCTCAGCAAAATGGGGTTAGTGAACGGTGTAATCGTAGCATAGTAGAAAAGGCTCGGTCACTATTGTCACATGGCTCTCTCTCAAAAGCTTTTTGGCAAGATGCAGTAGAGACGAGCATCTACTTGAAAAATCGATCACCACACCGCGCGCTTTGCGGTAAAACACCATTTGAAATGTGGTTTAATAAAAAACCTGACCTGTCTCATCTGAAGGTTTTTGGATGCAGAGCACTTGTTCATGTTCCATCAAGTCAGAGATGTAAATTGGAAATGAAAGCTAAGGAACAGATTTTTGTAGGATATTCAGATGATCCTCGTACTTATTATTTCCGGAATGCGGCAAGTCCTAGACGCTTACTAAAGTCAAGAGATGTTACATTTTTTGAAAATAGCTTTAATGGACTGAAGGAAAATATTAAGCCTATAGATACTGTGAACTCAAATATTGTCAATTTGCTCTCACAGTCACCATCGCCAGCAGTTTTAAGACAAGAAGTTTTACCCTCCTCTTCACCTGGGAGATGTGAGGTAGATGCTCCTAGCATAGATACTTCTTTCATGGATGCTGAGGATGCTGATTTTGAAAATGATGAAGCAGTCAATTTAGAGGTCAACAATGTTGATGATCAGCAGTCAAGTGAGGCTACAGATTCCTCAAATGAATCTAGTCGATATCCTTCAAGAGTTCGCAAACCACCGGATTACTTCTCATATAATACCCTGCTAGACGATGGGTTTGATGATCCTAATAATTATCTGGCTGCGGTTAACAGCGATGAGAAAGATAACTGGATCTTAGCAATGAAAGATGAGTACAATGCCTTAGTCAGAAAGGGCACATGGGTTTTGGTAGACAAGCCACTTCTTAAAACGTGTATTCCTAGCAAGTGGGTCTTCAAATTAAAGCGAGATGCAAATGGTGGCGTTGTTAGGTATAAAGCGCGCCTAGTAGCAAAAGGTTTTCGACAAAAAGAAGGTGTCGACTACCACGAAACTTTTTCTCCGGTTGTACGCAACTCGTCGTTGCGAACCCTGTTAGCTCTTGCAGTGCAGGAAGATTATTATGTCCGGCATATGGATGTGGATACTGCTTTTCTGAATGGCAGTTTAGAAGAGGAAATCTACATGACACAGCCAGAAGGTTTTGTAAAGGAAGGGGAAGAGTCGAAAGTGTGTCTTTTGAAACGGTCACTTTATGGGTTGAAGCAGGCACCAAGAGCCTGGAATACAAAGTTAAAACAGACTTTGTCAGTTCTCGGTTTTGTGCAAACATCTGAGCCGTGTATTTTTAAAAACAATGCGAACTTAGACTCTTTGGTTCTGGCCGTATACGTCGACGATCTAGTAATCTTGTATAAAAATGAAACTACGTTTGACAATTTTAAGTGTCAATTTGTGAAATACTTTACTTCAAAAGATCTTGGAAAAATTAGTTTCTTTACGGGAATAAATATTCACCATGATAGTTATGGAATGAAGCTATCTCAGGGTACATATATTGAAAAGATGCTGAAAAGATTTAACATGCAAGATTGTAAGGGTGTTTCTACCCCACTGGTCAAGAAAAAGCTTGAGCCTGGTATAGGTGAGTGTGAGTACCCTTACAGAGAGTTAATTGGCTGTCTAATGTTTTTGGCTGTAAATACCAGACCAGATATAGCCTACACTGTGAGTTACTTGAGTCAGTTTAACTCCAAATTTGATCAGTCACATTGGAATATTGCTAAACGATGTCTACGTTATCTAAAAGCGACAAAAGATAGTGGTATTACGTACAAGAAAGAAAAAGGTAAAACTACTACTTTGACGGGTTTTTCAGATGCAGACTGGGCAAATTGTCCAATTGATAGACGGTCCTACACTGGGTTCTACTATGAACTTGCAGGCGGCCCTATTTCGTGGGAAGCTAAAAAACAGCCCACAGTGGCTTTGTCGTCCGCTGAAGCTGAGTATATGGCATTGGCTACAGCAGTAAAGGATGCGTGTTTCTTAAAAAGACTGATATCCGATATTACAGGTAAATCTTTTAACATAGTTTTGTATACGGATAGTCAGAGTGCACAAAAAATAGCCATGAATCCGGTTCACCACAACAGGACAAAACATATTGATGTTAAGTTCCATTTTGTCAGAGAAAAAGTGAATGATAAAATCGTTGAACTTAGGTATATGCCCACCGACAGGTTACCTGCAGATGTTTTGACGAAACCATTGGGTCCAACAAAGCATCGCAGTTGTTTGCAAATGATTGGTATATCCTAGTCTATTACATTGGTTTTCTTTTTTAAAATGTCTGTGTTATGAGTGCAATGTAGTTAACTTTTTGAGGGAGCATGTTGTATATTCATACTTATTTAGTTATGTTACAAAAAGTTATGGTTTTGTACTCTTTACTCTATTCTTGTCACTTCATTACTTCTTTATATAAAAGCTTTGGTTCAAATAAAAATTCAATACTTTTCTTTTTATTAAGCTTATTATTTCTACATTTTAAGCTTATTCTTTCAACACTAAACCTATGGAGTATAGTAGTAGTACAATGAAATATTTTCTATGTGAAAAGACAGCTGTGCTGCTGGGGAGTTTGTTGCGCCACTTCTTCTCAGCGAAAGCACTAAGAAATGAAGGGCGGGCGTTTTGGGGGACTGTCTTTTATAATTTTGACATTCGAAAAGTGCTGATTCTCAGCCTAATTTGAATAAATTACTTTTGATTTACTTTGTTTTAATTTTTAAGTAAATAAAATACTTACTGTTTTCATAAGGGAATGATTATTTTTAAATATCACAACGAAACTCTACGATAAACTCCCAGGCTAGTATTTGATTATGTAATACTCCAACAATTGACATCAAAAATAATATTTAAAAGTACTTAGGTACATCTTTTCAAACTAACAGCAGACTGTGGTATAAATGTGGATGTTCCTTGTAATACTAAAATGTTAAGGTCGTTTTTGGGTACCTAGTAATGAACGTATTGACTGATGAACTTCAACAATACTAAAAACATGATTATCACGCAGATAGTAAGTACTAATAACACTTACCAAATTCGATTGCGAACTTACAACTAACTTTACTCAATAAATACCAGCAAAATTAAAAAAAATATCTTCAAGTACCAAGATTAGTTAAGTTACGTATAAAAATCGAGCGAACAATGGTTTCAATGTGTGCGTGCGCGTAATGTTGCTGTGTTGCGATTCAGATACCTAAACTTGAGCAAGTTCAAAATGTGATAGCGTCCTTAATTACTCAGAATACGCCACACCAATAGTACCGGTATTGAAAGAAAATGGCAAGTTAAAGATAGCAGGTGATTTTTCATGTACACTAAATAAAGATCTAAAAATAGACAAGTACCCCCTACCTCGCATAGAGGAAGTATTTTCCAAGTTGTGGGGTGGGGAACATTACACGAAATTAGACTTAAGCAATGCTTATAATCAGTTTAAATTAAGCAAATCATCGCAGAAGTTAACTACAATAAATACACAAAAGGGGTTATTTTCTTACAGTCGGCTCGTCTACGGTTTAGCCAACGCTCCAGCTATATTCCAAAAAGCAATGGAAACCTTATTGTCTGGCTTAGAAGGAGTTAGTATATGGTTCGATGATATCTGTATAACCGGATCAACAAAAGAAATACACTTGTCAAGACTGCGCGAGGTTTTATGTAGGCTGCAAGATGCTGGATTGCGCCTGCAAAAGGAAAAATGTGTGTTTTTCGAAAGTAAGGTTACCTACTTAGGGTACGTGATAGACAAGAACGGGTTGAGGACTTGTCCAACAAAGGTCGAGGCTATCCTAGGTGCACCTACCCCCACCAATGTATCAGCGGTTAAAAGGTTTATAGGTGTAGTTAATTATTACAGGAATTTTATTCCGAGCGCATCCGCTGTGCTGAGTCCGTTACATGAACTACTACGCGCGGGCGCGAAATGGCAGTGGGGTGAGCGACAGCAAGCGGCATTCGAGAGCGTGAAGCGCGAGCTGGCCAGTGAACGCGTACTGGCACATTTTGACCCGGAAGCGCCGCTGGTACTAACAGTGGACGCGGGACCGTGCGGGCTCGGCGCCGTGCTCGCGCACGCCCCCGCGAGCGGCCCGGGCCATGAGAGACCGATAGCTTACGCCTCAAGGTCGCTGACAGTTAGTGAAAAGAATTATAGCCAAATACAGAAAGAGGCAACGGCTATTGTCTTTGGTGTGAAACATTTCCACCAATACTTATATGGTCGGCAAACCCCCTTTATCTTAAAAACAGATCACAGGCCTCTGTTATCAATATTTGGTAAAGGAAATGGTATTTCCGCTACGGCCGCCCTACGACTACAAAGATATGCAATAATTTTATCTGCGTACAACTATACGGTGCAATACGTAAACGGTAAAAATAATGAGGTCGCGGACTATTTTTCTCGGTCACCGTTGTCGGTCGCAAGCAGTGATAAGGAAGATGAAAAGAGTTCCAAGTATTTTCTGTTTTTAGAGGCTAATGTAAAACCGGTTTTGTTCGACGATATCAAGCGAGCGGTCGCCGCCGACAGTGTGCTGAAAACTGTAACTAAGTATATGTCTAATGGCTGGCCTAGGAATATAAAATGTAAATCTATATTGCCGTATTTTCAATGTAAATCAGATTTAGAATTAATCGATGGTTGTTTGTTTCGCGGCCATAGAGTAGTAATACCGCCTGTTTACAGAGATAGGATGTTGGAAGAATTGCATTCGGCTCATTTTGGCGTCGTTAAAACTAAAAGTGCTGCACGTAGTAGAATGTGGTGGCCTGGAATTGACAGAGATATATTACGGTGGGTAGGAGCATGCAGCGCGTGCGCTGCGCTGCGAGCCGCGCCGCCGCGAGCGGCCCCCGCGCCCTGGCCGCGGCCGCCGGGCCCGTGGCATCGCATTCACATAGACTACATGTCCATAGGTCAGGTGGTATATCTTGTCGTCGTAGACGCGTATTCTAAATGGCTGGAATGCGTTCAAATGGACCGCGGTACTTCGAGTAATGCGCTTATTCAAACATTAAAGGGTATGTTTTGTAGGTTCGGTGTGCCTAATGTTATTGTATCGGACAATGATGTGAAAATTAGTTCATCAGAATTTCATACCTTTTGCCAAGCAAATGGTATTGAATACCTTAACTCGCCTATTTATCACCCAGCCAGCAACGGGCAGGCGGAAAACTCAGTAAAAACATGTAAAAAGATGATTAAATGTATATTAGCAGAGGGTAAAAGTCAAAAAGATATCCATGACAAACTACAGGGATTTTTATTTAATTATAGGAACACCGTTCACTGCGCCACGGGCGTCACCCCGGCGATGTTAATGTTTGGTCGTAATTTAAGATGCAGATTAGATTTAATTCTACCACAGGCTAAATCCATTGACAAGGGCACCGAACAATCGGCATTAAAACGTAACAGATGTTTTGAAATAGGTGAGACTATATGGGCTAAGTGGTTTATTGCAAGGAAAAGTATTTGGAGTATAGGTATTGTAAAAAAGATTATAGGTACGAGAATGTTTGAAATTTATTTCAAGGATTACGGAATTAGTTGTATTAGACACATAGATCAGATGAGGAAGTATACTAATTCGAGCAAAGATACTGATGTAGATATTAGTGGAAGCGCGTCCGGCGTCGACAGCACGGTATTGTGCGACCGAGTGCCGGCGCTGGACGCACCGCCGCGCCGCCGCACAGTGGGCCCATACTGAAAATTAGTGGACTTAGGCAACAAAGTTCCAATATCGATGCGATTTTTTTTTATATGACGTGTTATGATATTCCTGACAACTTTTATTCTTATAACATTTCTTCTAAAGTTGATAGTTTGTCTTGAAAAAAATTAATTAGATTATTTTGTATGGAGCGAATCACGTTTAATTTTTTTTCTTCAATTGTACTAATATGTTGGGTGTGTGGCGTGAGTATATGATAGCTAGGGTCATTCTCTATCCACGAAAAAAAAAAACAGCGCCGGCCATCTGCGGCAGCGCGAGTAATCATTCGGTAAAAAAAAAATGTTATGTAAGATTTTTTTTTGCCATTTAAAATAAATTCAAAGTAATTTTTTTGTGTCATTAGGCTAATTCACCTTCTCTTTATTAAATATATAGTTTTAACAGCGCATAGGTACTTATAACTAATTATTCTGGTAGAAATTTAGTAATTATTGCTATGTTATCGGTAGCACCTGCATTGTGATTGATGACTCATTTGTTATTGCGCTCGGCTAAGCGCATAACTAATGAGTCATCGAAAAATGCTCGTCTCTGATTGGCTGAATAATTTTCACTCACTGATAACAGTGTCCACTACTTGAGTAATTAACACTGTCTATAAATATAAAGACATTCATTAAGTCCATCTAGTTTCGCTCTTGTCGCTTATTTGTGAACACAGTGAAATACTTTTATTTTTATATTTACATTAGAACTATGGCTGGATTTTGTACCAACCTAGATTTTTTTGTGAAATTAAGAAGTGGCGGTGATCTGAAAAATCATATGTTTCTATATGAAAGTATCATTTCTGTCTTGACTACCGAAGTTTCTGAAGAAGACAAGAACCGAATCAAGGAGTTCTGTCGACTTTTTTGTGTAAATTTAAATAAAAAGTGGATAGAGTCAAGTAGAAACCAAAAAACTTTTATGAATCGTGTAAGTAATCGCAAGTGGTTGGAAAAAAACATCAACTGGCCTGTTTGTGACAGTGTTGACCTGAGAAGTGAGATGGGCTTTTCGGACGCAGTCTTATCTGAACCTGTGGATATAGATTCCCATGTTCCTACTCTTGCAGTATGTACTGCGGAAGCGGGAACATCTACAGAAAAGGAGCACAGAAAACCATTCGAAGAGTTAAGCAAGAAGCAAAAAAAAAGACGTTCTACTTCCATAGTAGAAGAAAATTCCGAAGAAGAGTTGCAGACCTGGTACATAACAAAATTGAAAGACAACGGCAAAACGAATCTGGCAAAAGTGATCGAATACCTTTCCAGTAATCCAGATGCCCTATCCGAAGTAGACGAGCGACTATTCAAAAAGCAGAGCTTAAGTACTGTCTCTGAAGATAACTGTTTAGCTCTTTATACATCACTTGCGCTCTCGAAATGGAAGTACTTAGCTCTTCGACAATTTCTGAAAGAAGAAAACTGTGCTGCCTTTCCATCTTATCCAAAGCTTGTAAATGCCAAGAAAAGATGTTACCCACCACAAGAGAGTATGGAGATTACCGAAAAAGGAGCTCAAATTAAATTGCAAGCGCTATTGGACCACACTGTGGAAAGGATTTTACTAGGTATTAGTAATTCTGTTGATAGGTCTCAAAATAAAGAACTCAAGTTGACCTGGAAATGGGGACTTGATGGTTCTTCGTCGCAGAGCAATTATAAACAGAAAACGTCTACAGAGTTCGATGATTCATCAGTAGTCATGATAAGCATCGTCCCTCTTCGGCTAGTGTCTACTAGCCCATCTTCTGGGAATGAAAATATAGTTTGGGAGAACCCCACACCTTGCTCAACTCTGTACTGTCGACCGGTGAAGTTCACTTTCACTTCGGAGACAGCAGATTTTATAATGTCTGAAGAGTCTGAGATGAAAAAACAAATTGATGAACGAATATCTACACAGTGTGGAAATATTATTGTATCACATGAATTGCATATGACCATGAATGATGGAAAAGTGGCCAATATTATTGCTGAAGTACCATCATATGCAACGTGTCCTATTTGCTTGGCAAAACCGAGCGAGATGAATAATTTAGACGCTTTGACTTCCAAACCACTTCGTGAAGAAATTTACAAACAAGGAATTTCTTCGCTGCATATGAAGATTCGGTGTATGGAATATCTTCTCCATATATCTTATAATCTGGATTTTCAACGATGGACTGCTCGAGGCGAACATAAGGCTTTGAAACAAGCTAAAAAAAATACCACGCAACAAGAGTTTCGTGAGCAAACTGGAATGCTGATTGATATAGTCAAACAGGTATGTATTTAATTTTGGCTCTTTTTATGTTGTTTGTGTATTATATCTCTATGTATTGTATATTACAGTATTGTTTTCCCATTTTAGGGTTTTGGAACTACAAATGACGGGAATACTGCGAGGCGCTTTTTCCAAGATTACAAAAGATCATCCAGAATAACGGGAATTGACGAAAATCTGATTTTCAGATTTTCCGTTATTCTACAAGCCATATCATCAGGCAAAAACATTGACTGTGAAAAATTTAGAAGATACTGCAGAGAAACAGCTGATGTGTACGTGCAACACTATTCGTGGTACTACATGCCAGTTAGTGTACATAAACTTCTAATGCACGGTGCAGACATCTGTAACCACTTTGGTGTTTTGCCAATCGGTAAGTAAAAAATAAATATAGTTTGATGTATTATTTGACTCAATTGCGTTTTGAAATTAAAATGTATGTACTTATTCGTTTTAGGTATCTTATCTGAAGAAGCTTCGGAAGCCCGTAATAAGGACTTCAGAAACGTCAGGGAGTGGCACACTCGGAAAACGGGGAGAATAGCAACAAACGAAGACATCCTCCATGGACTTCTAATAAGCTCTGATCCCCACATATCCTACATAAGGCCTAAAATATTGAAACAGGGTCATAATGAGTTGTTGCCTGAAGCAATTCAGTTGTTACAGACTACTGAGCCTCCCTGTGACAGTGAGATTATGGAGGAAGAAGAATGCCTCATAGCAGAGTCCGAAAATTTGCCGGACCCACTAGCACTTCTGGAACAAGAAATAATGTGATCCGGCTCTAGATTATCCTCACAAAAGCCCATCAGGGCTAGGTATATGACAAACAGCCCTTTTCAGGGCTACAATTACTTCACAGTTTCATACGCTTGATTATGTAGATAATTATCAACGACTTGCCCGTACAAATTTAAATTATTTCACCTATCATTAACAAAATTAGTATAACCTGAAACTTATTACGATATTTATTCAACAATAGATAACGTGCAGTTAAAAAAATAACACAGCCAATCAGAGACAAGCATTTTTCGACGACTCATTAGTTATACGCTTAGACGAGCGCAATAACAAATGAGTCATCAATCACAATGCAGGTGCTACCGATAACATAGCAATAATTACTAAATTTCTACCAGAATAATTAGTTATAAGTACCTATGCGCTGTTAAAACTATATATTTAATAAAGAAAAGGTGAATTAGCCTAATGACACAAAAAAATTACTTTGAATTTATTTTAAATGGCAAAAAAAAATCTTACAAAACATTTTTTTTTACCGAATGATTACTCGCGCTGCCGCAGATGGCCGGCGCTGTTTTTTTTTTTCGTGGATAGAGAATGACCCTAGCTATCATATACTCACGCCACACACCCAACATATTAGTACAATTGAAGAAAAAAAATTAAACGTGATTCGCTCCATACAAAATAATCTAATTGATTTTTTTCAAGACAAACTATCAACTTTAGAAGAAATGTTATAAGAATAAAAGTTGTCAGGAATATCATAACACGTCATATAAAAAAAAATCGCATCGATATTGGAACTTTGTTGCCTAAGTCCACTAATTTTCAGTATGGGCCCACTGTGCGCCGCCGCAGCTCCCGTCCCCTACTACGGAACCCGATATACTATCCCCCGCGAGGCCGGCGCCACAGGCACCTCTTTCGTTTCCGTCAGCTAGTGCTGAGGAGGAGAGAGAGTTGCGGGCCACGTCTGGCACCAAAAATGGCCATGATAAAGTTATGGAACAGAGGGGTACCGACCATGACGAGTGGGCGGAGGCTTGCGAGGTGATGGATGAAGAGACTCAACCGGCTGAACAATGTTCCGTTTCAAATGAGCATACTAAACCAAGTATTGTAAACACTACCCCGGTTGAGCGCTCTAAGAGACTCCGAAAACCTGTTTGTTATAGGAAGTATTTTTAGGTAAATAAGCTAACGAGTGTTCTATTATGTGGTTAATAATTGTATTATGTAGTGAGGAAGATTTTGTATTGTTACAGGTTCCCTAATTAATGTTGGAGGGATGAACTGTATGTATTATCTGCATAGTTATACTTTTAATAAACTGTATTGAGAACGCGCGTAATTGTGTACCTACGCGCATCGCGCGTACGCAACGCCGCGCTGCGCGGTGCGTGGATATTCAGTATTAAACTAGCTAGCGAGCAAGACGGTCGTTTTATTCTTACCGACACACCAGATACACCTACACTTGCATACTTGCATAGGTATTTTGTGCACAGTGGAAATTAAATTAAAACACCAGATTTTAATAAATACTTATCTTGTATTTTTTTCTGCTTCAGTATTTTAACATTCATTGTATTCTTACCAAAAGATTTCATCATAAAGTTTACTACCAAAATCCCGAATCTTTGGAACTAGTATCGTAATCTAACTCGAGTATTAGTTCAGCTCGAGCCGAGCTGAGCGGCGCCACGTCGGCGTCGGTGAACACTCTGCTACACTCGACTTCTACTGTGCCGAAGTACTGCGTCACCACCGATGTGCCCGAGCGCGACGACTCCGTACGCGACACGGGCGTGTTTACATGCAGGTGGCCCGGCGGGCACTCGAATAGAGGCCGGCTTACATACACACTAGCCGGCGAGTTCACGTCCACGCGAGTGGCTGAGTTTAAGTTCACGCATGTCGAGTTCAGGTGCACGTGTGTTGGCGAGCTCGTATGCACACGGCTAGTCGTATGAATTGAGTTCTCCACGCACAAATCCTTATACAGCTTCACAAACGATATGGGAGGTTTATTTGACTCCTCTCCCAAGTCCGGATTGGGAGGGATCGGGTCCACTTTGGGCACCGCTTTCTTTGATTTCTTTGGTATTTTGAATTTTGGCACCAAATGAGTCTTTCGCAGGGGTTTCCGTAGAACTATTAGAGAGTCCATTTTATATGGACAGTTTTATTTAGATTACCTACTTAGTTTGTCGTCATTTCCAAACTGCGTGAAACTACATATTTGACAGCTAATTTAGCCATTGACTTTTTAAAATAAACGTTCAAATAAATTAATTCCAAATAGGTCTATCAAGGCCGTCAAACAGTTTGATGGTGCTCGTGCTATAGGGCTGGGGGGTATAGGGGCGCGGGGACAGGACGAGAACGGGGCAACGGGGACCGGGAGAGGTGCGGGCGGCAGGCGGATTCTTGTCAAAACTCAGTTCGCCCGCTACGCAGTTAAGCCGTTTACACATGATGCCTTAGCTGCAGCGGTGTATTAGTCACCCTTGGATTTGTATGGACCCTCACACCACACATGGCACCGCCGCGGCGGCGACGAGTTTTCAAAAGTATTGATACCGCGGCGCGGTGGCGAAAACGCCGCCGTTGCGGCGCCATGTCGTAGAGTATTATATTATCTGTGACCATGTGTAAACCATGGACTTATAATACAACAATACAACCGTTACACGTTTGTATTATACCATAGAGGAAAAATTACATTAGCGATCGCACGTGTTGACAGTTGCGGACGCTTTGTGAGAGTTATTAACATGAGATTACATTATCAAGATGAATCGAAATATCTTCGGATATAAAATTAATAGTCAGTGTAAGCAAATAGCTTTTATCGTATACGAATATTTTAGAAATAAAAAACTGGATCTAAATTCTGCTGAATATCAACAAGACCTTTAAACAAAACCGTAGCAAAAGTTACTGGACTATCGGAAAAGTCTATCTAGAATTGTACAACAAGGAAAATTATTTAAATTCAACGAAAGATTTAGGTAAATCAGCGAGAAAGCCAAAACAGATTCGTAGAAAAAGATTGGAAGTATACGATTTCACTAAAGGCGTGGTTAGAAGAAAAGTCACTCAGTTTTACAAAATAAAAAAAAAAACCAACTGAAAACTTTGAATGCTGTACTTTAAGAAGAGAATGTATTATACTGCGGCAGGGAATATTTAAGACTATTTTACATGATCTAGGTTTTAAAGTTAAGAAATGCGGAACCAAAAGGAAACTCCTTATCGAACAGTCAAATATAACATCGTGGAGGTGGAAAAATACTTAGTATACATATTTTATATCTTGACGAAACTTATGTTAAGGGGCTTACAAGACCTAAACGCAAAAAAACGCAAGTTTTAGAAACAATAAAAGTATATGATCGACTACAGTAAACATAATCAGAAAAATATATGATATTCTTCAGGATATATGCTAGGTATATAGTGTGTTGAAAACAATTTTTATAATAAAACCATAGGTAGATACCTACTACTATACATACAATCATTATGATTTTTTGTCAGATTATTCAACAAGCAACATACTAAAGTTTTAATTTTTTAGTTCAAACAATAGATTTTTTGTAGATAGATAAAATTACTTTATATTTTGCAATAAATTACCAGCGTTGTGTCATCGCGCTTCTCTTTCTTTTCTATGCAGTCTGACAAAGACCGCGCTTTAGGTCATGTAGTCGCCTTAATGCGTCTCATAACGTTTCAAAATGTTGGATCAAAGCAATCAAAGGATAAACACGGCGTGCTGTCTCATATCGGTAAAGGAGACCGTTTGATCATCGTACTCATTGTGGAGGCCAAACTGGATTTGTAGACGGAGCACTTGTAATATTTAAATCCAAATGTAAAACGGGCCATTATCACGATTCTACTATGAATTTCGTGAATTTCAGTAAATGGATAAATGAAAAATTCATGCCTATACCACCAAATTCTGTCATAGTAATGGATAACGCGGCTTATCATTCAGATCGAGAAGAGAAAAAGCCGACTATGGCTTCTACCAAGCCAGCTATGCAAGATAACGACGCTTTTTGATGATAAACTTAAAGGATGACTTATTTAAATCAATTAAAAGCCATTTCACAAAAGATATTTACAAATTTGACGAGTAATTGAAAAGACGTTTGCCACCCAGAAGACCTGAACCCAATTGAGTTGATCTGGGTTGATATTAAAGGACATGTTAGCACAAAAGTATCAAGTCTAATTTGTTCCAAAAAAAAATATGTTGGAGGGATTATTTGCTGGATATTCCGTAGAGAAGTGCGAGTTTTGTGTTAACCATGTAATTAAAGTCGAGGATGAATACTGCAAGCATGACAGAGTTCTAGATGATGTTGTTGATTTTATTTTTAATGTGCACAGGACGGTTCAGATGATTCTGAAGATGGCTGCTTCGAAAGTGAAGAATCAAGATCCAGTGATATTGACATGAACATAAGTGATTGATTTATAATTTTGATAAATCTTGCATAGAATAAATAGTACATAAGTTTATTACCTAATATTTTATTTTGTTACCTACACAGTTGGTGGTGGTGTTAGTTTCACATAATTTTGTAGTCATCAATTAATTTTCTAATAAAAAAATGACCACCTGTTCACCGTTAACCACTGTGACGTCAGATATCTTAAGAACTGTCCAGTGCACAATTATCACGCTACGAGCGCCCGCCGCCCGCACCTCTCCCGGTCCCAGTTCTCGTCCTACCCCCGCGCCCCTATAGGGGTATAGGGCAGGCGAAGACACAATTAAGGCGCGACTTGTCAAAATTTTTCCATACAAACTTCGGGAGAATATTACTCCACTGTTTGACATTGTACATCCAAAGTTAAACATTGTATCGTTTTGTCTTATTATTAATTGTGTCTGTACGGAAACAGAATAGTAAAATAATAAGCCATTAAAAAGTTATGAGCCAACAAAGTTTCGTTTTTCTTGCTAATTTTAACGTAACTTTGGATGTAAATAAGTAATAAAATATGGACAAAATCTTCAAAACAAAAACCGTACCGACAAAGTTCAATTATCGAAGAGTTCAATAAGCTTTATTTGTAATTGACTTATGCAGTGGTTTTTTCATAAAACTCGATTTTCCAAAGGACGTTTCGTAATTTTTACGCGCACGTTTTACTATGGAATGATCGTGCCTTTCACTCAATAATGTTCCCCCCGGCGCGGTGCGGGGGGAGACGCTCACGCACACATGCACAATATCTCACGCGCGTTACGAACTATTTCGATTCGACTCAGTCTGCTGCTGCGGCCTACGTCGTTCGTACGTATGTAGACTAAACTCCCGTGCACTATAAATTATTATTATCATTCGCACGTAAACACTACATTGACCCCTGGCTTGAACTTTGGATTTCGATACTACCTACATTATCTGTTTGACTTCGCACTACAATTTGGACTCTGTATTTTCATTTGAAATCGGAATTGTTGGTTTGAGTGGACGCTGTGTCAGTGAAGTTGTGTTGGTTGATTGAAGGACTACAACTAAACAAAGGGTAAGTCGTACAATTTCTTAGAACTAACCTATTTCGGTAGGGACCTCCTCGAGCATATTTTTTGTTATAATATAACTAGCTTCTGCCCGCGACTTCGTCCGTGTGAAATTTTTTGTTCCCCCGAACCACCGCGTCGCATCGCATCGCCTGTCTGCGCTATTACTACTCAACTCCTAAGGGTCCTAGTAGCCTATAGCTAGCTAAGACTTGGTGCTCGGGGTTTGGCGACAGGCGCGGGGCGCGGCGCGCGGCCGGCGGCAATGAGAATGTAAACACAAGCGTGCGGCGCGGCGCGGCGCGGTGTTTTGTGTAGGTAGGTAGGTACCTACACAAGGAGGTACCCTATCATAGGCACAAATTATTATGTGACTGTTTATAGTTTAGTAATTCTTTATTAATAATTATTATAAAGACGAAAAAAACTTTTTGTGCTATTCTAAACCCACTGAATCGCAGGCAAAAGCTAGTACAAAAAAAGGTATATGTATAAATACATTACTTTTATAAAATAAATAAATAATAGTGTGTAGGTATTTACTTTATTATTACAGGGTCAAATTAAATTAGCCAGCGAAACTCTGCCGACGTGATGGGTATCGTTATCTAAACATGATAAAATAAAAATCAAAAATATTTGATGTATTTTTTGAGGGTCAACGACCGCTTCTAGAGTTGTTACTTGAAGTATAAGATAGAAAATCTGTTTTCTTTTGTTTTATCGTATTGAGTAATCGATACCAATCACGTCTGTGAAGTTTACATAAAAAAAACTGTATATTTAAACTTATATTTACAAGTGCCTCCTACACTGTGCGGTAGTGCGGTCGTTGACTCCACTAAAAAGTCATCTATACTAATATTATAAAGAGGTAAAATTTGTTTGTAAGTTTGTATGTAGGGGGTAATCTCTGGAACTACCAGTCGGATTTCAAAAATTCTTTTTGCGTTTGATAGCCCAATTTTTGAGGAAGGATATTTAACATCACGCTAGCACCCTTAGGAGCCGAGCAAAATGAAAAAAAGTCAGAACGAAAGCGAAAACGAAGTAGTAGTGCGGTCAGGCGATGCGATGCGACGAGTGGGTTGGGGGAAACAGAAATTTCACGCGGACGAAGTCGCGGGCTGAAGCTAGTCAAATATATTTTTTTTGTTTTATCATGGTTAGATATCGATACCCATCAAGTCTGCGGAGTTTCGCTTGCTAATTTAATTTGACACTGTATATATATAATTTTGTTTTTTTTTTTTGGAACAGATCCAAAAGAGAATTGACGAACGGGAAGAAAAGGGTGCCTAAAACTAAGTGCCCATCGCAAGAAGAAGTTCAAAAGAACATTGAGGGGATGTTTCTTGAATACAGAAAATATTCCTCCTGGACTGGATACGTCCCAACCGTAAGTATTATTTTGAGTGTATAATTGACATATTAGGTAACGACCTAATATGTCAATTATACACTGATAACGACCACTACCTCAAATTCACGTAGACCAAAATTAAACATTTTTGAAGTGGTTTTTTAACTGGGTCAGGTTATTGTGAGGATGGGTACTGGGATGGTGTGTGGTTGGATTGGTCTTGTAATTGTCTTCACTTATATAATCTATATTTTTTTCAGATCGACACTAGAGTCATTCGAGCAGAATATCTGTCAAGCAGAAGTACAGACGCCAGCACATCAACCTACTACAATCTGTCAAATTTCTTTAATCAAATTTCAACTTTATTGCTAAAGCATAAGGTTCAAAATTGATTGGGAAAATTTTACAGTTTCGGGTAGGTTGATGTGCTGGCGTCTGTACATAAAGCAATCTCTGCACAATTCAAAATGTTCCTGGAGTAAATGAACAGATTAGTTCCGGTATTCCTCATGTACTGACCACACCCTAATCGTAAGTATTTTCATAGGTATATCTACTACCATAGTTATGCTATCACTTAGGTTAATTCCCTTTTTGTTATGTTTAATATAATTTCCGTTAATGTTACCCATGTTGTTTTTAGATCACCTCGAGAGTCATTTAAACAAATCGTCGTTCAAGCACAAGTACAATGAAACAACCAGTTCACGGTGGAAAAATGTACTTGTAGAAAATGATTCTTGCGTACAGACTGGCTCCGGAGTCATTCCAACTCAATTTTTTTGTGTCCGGTGCCCTATTATACAACCCACTTCAGAAAGTGAGTTAAAATTTGGTCCGTAGCTACGTTTAGTCCATGAGCGTCTGTCACCACGACGGTCATACATGGTACACCTTGACTAAAATTTTTATTTTCCAAAGCAGGTCGCCTTTCTTCTGCACCTGCTTCCAACATAAGCTGTAACGCTATGTCTTTTTGGAAATGGCTAATCTTTGATTATTTTTTACATAATAAATTTTGCTCATATTAGGCATATTTAAACTAGCACAAACCTTATCAAGCTGGCTCCATCCATTGCCAGTTAGTGAAATACCCTCTACCCTCACATTTAATTAATAGGGATCTCTTTAGATTCTTTATTAGACTCCCTGAGATTCGATCTTTTCTATTTTGTTGCACAAATTGCTTTTGAAAATAAAATTGTAAATCCTAATTCTTTTTTCTTTCATAAATTCTAAATGCTGAAAATTACATTCAAATGGATCATGTCTAATATTTTTCAATTGTTGAAATAGATAAGCAATACTCACTATCCTATTTCTTTCTAAAGTTGCACAATCACAATAAATTGTCGGTTCTAAAAGAGAAAAAGAATAATTTTCCTACAAGTACCGTGCGTACACGAGCTAATATAATTTGACGTGCCTGTATACCGCCTTACTGCATACCTACCGCGAAGACCGACGCGAGGACGACGATCGGATATCACCGCCCGCGCCGGCGCCGGCGCGTCCCCTGCGCACGGATTGCGCCCCTCGGACGCCCTCGCCAGTCCGCTACAAACCTCAACCTATTCAGTATTTCTGTGCCTCAACGCCAAATGCATGCCATTTCTTTCTTTCTTTCACGCCGCGCATTTTAGTTATTAGTGTTTTAAATCTATTGTTATTATTAGTGATAATAAACATTTATATTTTATTTTATACTAGTGTTTCATTAATAGGTATACGGTATACCTACCTAAACCTACCCTAACACACTACAAAATCACCCTTATACTCGTAATAATGGAGTAAGCAACTGACAATCCTTGTAGCAATCTACCGCTACTCACTCAACGTTACGAGTTTGATACCTACTACCTACATACTACATACCTATTACCTATGATGTGCGCTCGCGACACCGTAGGTACACTAATCATACGCTCAGGGTTTATCATTAATTTATACCTACCAGGTGATTTGACAGTAGTCATGAATACGAACAACTTTCATTATGGGACCAACCCTGAAATATGAAAAAAAGTCAGCTGGCAGGCAAGGTTGGCCTCATAATAAAAGTTGTTTATATTGATGCATACTTTCATCACGTAAAGCATAAAACGGCGGCAGTGGGTGTTTTGTGCGTAAAGTATGTCCCATCATCCGACGACATTATTTTCTAAAAAAAATCCTGCTGTATATTACCTACTTGGTTCATTGATTCATTCTATTTACTTGCGAAATAATTTCATTCAATTTTCTGTAGGTAGGTAAACAGACGCCAGCACATCAACCTACCCGAAACTGTCAGATTTCCCCAATCAATTTTGAACCTTAGCCTTCAGCAATAAAGTTGAAAATTTATTAAAGAAATTTGACAGATTGTAGTAGGTTGATGTGCTGGCGTCTGTACAATAGGTAGATGTCCCTAGATAACAAAAAAGACGTATGTCCCTACATGATGTACGGAGTCGGCGACTTGCCACGGATGTAATAGGTTCACGTAGGTTCTAGGTTAGGTACCTAGGCTGTTCATTTATTACGTAATACAATTTTACCACTTTCTGTCCCCCTCCCCTACGTAACAAAAAAAAGACTTGGATGAACCCCCTCCCCCCTTTTTAATCTTACGTAAGATCAGTATCTACCAAAATTGCATAGAAAAGTACCTAGCAAAAAATGAAAAACTTATAATTTTTGTTTACTTTTGTGATCTACTAAGAACAGTCTAGACCCCTCTCACCCCCACGTAAGAAAAAATAAGACTTGTTATAACCCCCTCCCCCCTCAAATCGTCTTACGTAATAAATGAACATAACATCATGTGGGATTATCATAGTTTACCCAATAGAATATTATTATACTTATCTGCATACCTAGTAGGTACATAATACATACATAATCAGCGTATAATGTTCCCACTGCTGGGACACAAGGCCTCCTTTCTGTGAGAGGGAGTGGGCCGTAATCCACCACGCGGGCCCCGTGCGGGTTGGTAGATGTCACATGTCTTCGAATTTTTGGTTCTAGGACATGCCGATTTCCTCACGATGTTTTCCTTCACCATTTTTGAGAGCAGTGGTGATGAAACAATTTACACAAAGTAAAGCTCCTGTCTGGATTCGAACATACGACCTACAACTCGTAAGTCGCGGCCGATACCACTGGGCCACCACTGCTCTCTCTAGTAGGTAACTAGGTACCTACTGTTATAATTACTTACCCCACCAAAAATAACAAACCGTCTTGTGTCGTGGGCACTAAAATGTAGGTAAGTACCTACCTACCTTAGCGTACGTCTGCGAGTAGGTATCTATGTAGGTACTACGTTGTCCGTGTTACTTGTCATGAAATTCATAAAACTCTAGAACTTACTCAAATTATTATAAATTCGTTTGTAAAAAACACTAGATTTTTAAACGGTTTATTTAGATAAAAATAATTATGTGTCAAACTCAAGAATCAAGATTGTTTAGGTACCTAATATTTTGGGTATTGATAAAAAAAATAAGACAGGTAAATAATTTTGAAAACAATATAGGTAGTCAACTATAATGATAATAATTACAATTTTATTATTATCTAATAGGTACGACATAAACAGTAGGTAATAATATCACTCGCCCGACTGCGCTGCGCGTCGGGCGAGCGATGACTGTTTGTTGTGTGGAGCGATGAATGGCGGTGCATGTCAAAGAGAATGTAAACACCTAAACACTAGCGTTATTGTGCATGTGTGCATCGTCTAACGTGTCGTTTCAGTTCGGAACGGTGTTTGTGAGTGTGAACTAGATGTTGTGTGTGTAGACTATCGTCTAACTGCTCTTCACTGATACTATCTCTGTCAGACACGATGCCGGGTGAGACAGCGTGCTTTTTGGCCACGCCCACCTTCGAGTTCGAGCTCGCGAAGTGTTGGCTCTTAAGGCGCGACTTGTCAAAATTTTTCCATACAAACTTCGGGAGAATATTACTCCACTGTTTGACATTGTACATCCAAAGTTAAACATTGTATCGTTTTGTCTTATTATTAATTGTGTCTGTACGGAAACAGAATAGTAAAATAATAAGCCATTAAAAAGTTATGAGCCAACAAAGTTTCGTTTTTCTTGCTAATTTTAACGTAACTTTGGATGTAAATAAGTAATAAAATATGGACAAAATCTTCAAAACAAAAACCGTACCGACAAAGTTCAATTATCGAAGAGTTCAATAAGCTTTATTTGTAATTGACTTATGCAGTGGTTTTTTCATAAAACTCGATTTTCCAAAGGACGTTTCGTAATTTTTACGCGCACGTTTTACTATGGAATGATCGTGCCTTTCACTCAATAATGTTCCCCCCGGCGCGGTGCGGGGGGAGACGCTCACGCACACATGCACAATATCTCACGCGCGTTACGAACTATTTCGATTCGACTCAGTCTGCTGCTGCGGCCTACGTCGTTCGTACGTATGTAGACTAAACTCCCGTGCACTATAAATTATTATTATCATTCGCACGTAAACACTACATTGACCCCTGGCTTGAACTTTGGATTTCGATACTACCTACATTATCTGTTTGACTTCGCACTACAATTTGGACTCTGTATTTTCATTTGAAATCGGAATTGTTGGTTTGAGTGGACGCTGTGTCAGTGAAGTTGTGTTGGTTGATTGAAGGACTACAACTAAACAAAGGGTAAGTCGTACAATTTCTTAGAACTAACCTATTTCGGTAGGGACCTCCTCGAGCATATTTTTTGTTATAATATAACTAGCTTCTGCCCGCGACTTCGTCCGTGTGAAATTTTTTGTTCCCCCGAACCACCGCGTCGCATCGCATCGCCTGTCTGCGCTATTACTACTCAACTCCTAAGGGTCCTAGTAGCCTATAGCTAGCTAAGACTTGGTGCTCGGGGTTTGGCGACAGGCGCGGGCGCGGCGCGCGGCCGGCGGCAATGAGAATGTAAACACAAGCGTGCGGCGCGGCGCGGCGCGGTGTTTTGTGTAGGTAGGTAGGTACCTACACAAGGAGGTACCCTATCATAGGCACAAATTATTATGTGACTGTTTATAGTTTAGTAATTCTTTATTAATAATTATTATAAAGACGAAAAAAACTTTTTGTGCTATCCTAAACCCACTGAATCGCAGGCAAAAGCTAGTACAAAAAAAGGTATATGTATAAATACATTACTTTTATAAAATAAATAAATAATAGTGTGTAGGTATATTACTTTATTATTACAGGGTCAAATTAAATTAGCCAGCGAAACTCTGCCGACGTGATGGGTATCGTTATCTAAACATGATAAAATAAAAATCAAAAATATTTGATGTATTTTTTGAGGGTCAACGACCGCTTCTAGAGTTGTTACTTGAAGTATAAGATAGAAAATCTGTTTTCTTTTGTTTTATCGTATTGAGTAATCGATACCAATCACGTCTGTGAAGTTTACATAAAAAAAACTGTATATTTAAACTTATATTTACAAGTGCCTCCTACACTGTGCGGTAGTGCGGTCGTTGACTCCACTAAAAAGTCATCTATACTAATATTATAGAGGTAAAATTTGTTTGTAAGTTTGTATGTAGGGGGTAATCTCTGGAACTACCAGTCGGATTTCAAAAATTCTTTTTGCGTTTGATAGCCCAATTTTTGAGGAAGGCTATTTAACATCACGCTAGCACCCTTAGGAGCCGAGCAAAATGAAAAAAAGTCAGAACGAAAGCGAAAACGAAGTAGTAGTGCGGTCAGGCGATGCGATGCGACGAGTGGGTTGGGGGAAACAGAAACTTCACGCGGACGAAGTCGCGGGCTGAAGCTAGTCAAATATATTTTTTTTGTTTTATCATGGTTAGATATCGATACCCATCAAGTCTGCGGAGTTTCGCTTGCTAATTTAATTTGACACTGTATATATATAATTTTGTTTTTTTTTTGGAACAGATCCAAAAGAGAATTGACGAACGGGAAGAAAAGGGTGCCTAAAACTAAGTGCCCATCGCAAGAAGAAGTTCAAAAGAACATTGAGGGGATGTTTCTTGAATACAGAAAATATTCCTCCTGGACTGGATACGTCCCAACCGTAAGTATTATTTTGAGTGTATAATTGACATATTAGGTAACGACCTAATATGTCAATTATACACTGATAACGACCACTACCTCAAATTCACGTAGACCAAAATTAAACATTTTTGAAGTGGTTTTTTAACTGGGTCAGGTTATTGTGAGGATGGGTACTGGGATGGTGTGTGGTTGGATTGGTCTTGTAATTGTCTTCACTTATATAATCTATATTTTTTTCAGATCGACACTAGAGTCATTCGAGCAGAATATCTGTCAAGCAGAAGTACAGACGCCAGCACATCAACCTACTACAATCTGTCAAATTTCTTTAATCAAATTTCAACTTTATTGCTAAAGCATAAGGTTCAAAATTGATTGGGAAAATTTTACAGTTTCGGGTAGGTTGATGTGCTGGCGTCTGTACATAAAGTAATCTCTGTACAATTCAAAATGTTCCTGGAGTAAATGAACAGATTAGTTCCGGTATTCCTCATGTACTGACCACACCCTAATCGTAAGTATTTTCATAGGTATATCTACTACCATAGTTATGCTATCACTTAGGTTAATTCCCTTTTTGTTATGTTTAATATAATTTCCGTTAATGTTACCCATGTTGTTTTTAGATCACCTCGAGAGTCATTTAAACAAATCGTCGTTCAAGCACAAGTACAATGAAACAACCAGTTCACGGTGGAAAAATGTACTTGTAGAAAATGATTCTTGCGTACAGACTGGCTCCGGAGTCATTCCAACTCAATTTTTTTGTGTCCGGTGCCCTATTATACAACCCACTTCAGAAAGTGAGTTAAAATTTGGTCCGTAGCTACGTTTAGTCCATGAGCGTCTGTCACCACGACGGTCATACATGGTACACCTTGACTAAAATTTTTATTTTCCAAAGCAGGTCGCCTTTCTTCTGCACAGACCTGCTTCCAACATAAGCTGTAACGCTATGTCTTTTTGGAAATGGCTAATCTTTGATTATTTTTTACATAATAAATTTTGCTCATATTAGGCATATTTAAACTAGCACAAACCTTATCAAGCTGGCTCCATCCATTGCCAGTTAGTGAAATACCCTCTACCCTCACATTTAATTAATAGGGATCTCTTTAGATTCTTTATTAGACTCCCTGAGATTCGATCTTTTCTATTTTGTTGCACAAATTGCTTTTGAAAATAAAATTGTAAATCCTAATTCTTTTTTCTTTCATAAATTCTAAATGCTGAAAATTACATTCAAATGGATCATGTCTAATATTTTTCAATTGTTGAAATAGATAAGCAATACTCACTATCCTATTTCTTTCTAAAGTTGCACAATCACAATAAATTGTCGGTTCTAAAAGAGAAAAAGAATAATTTTCTTACAAGTACCGTGCGTACACGAGCTAATATAATTTGACGTGCCTGTATACCGCCTTACTGCATACCTACCGCGAAGACCGACGCGAGGACGACGATCGGATATCACCTTCCGCGCCGGCGCCGGCGCGTCCCCTGCGCACGGATTGCGCCCCTCGGACGCCCTCGCCAGTCCGCTACAAACCTCAACGCCAAATGCATGCCATTTCTTTCTTTCTTTCACGCCGCGCATTTTAGTTATTAGTGTTTTAAATCTATTGTTATTATTAGTGATAATAAACATTTATATTTTATTTTATAGTAGTGTTTCATTAATAGGTATACGGTATACCTACCTAAACCTACCCTAACACACTACAAAATCACCCTTATACTCGTAATAATGGAGTAAGCAACTGACAATCCTTGTAGCAATCTACCGCTACTCACTCAACGTTACGAGTTTGATACCTACTACCTACATACTACATACCTATTACCTATGATGTGCGCTCGCGACACCGTAGGTACACTAATCATACGCTCAGGGTTTATCATTAATTTATACCTACCAGGTGATTTGACAGTAGTCATGAATACGAACAACTTTCATTATGGGACCAACCCTGAAATATGAAAAAAAGTCAGCTGGCAGGCAAGGTTGGCCTCATAATAAAAGTTGTTTATATTGATGCATACTTTCATCACGTAAAGCATAAAACGGCGGCAGTGGGTGTTTTGTGCGCAAAGTATGTCCCATCATCCGACGACATTATTTTCTAAAAAAAATCCTGCTGTATATTACCTACTTGGTTCATTGATTCATTCTATTTACTTGCGAAATAATTTCATTCAATTTTCTGTAGGTAGGTAAACAGACGCCAGCACATCAACCTACCCGAAACTGTCAGATTTCCCCAATCAATTTTGAACCTTAGCCTTCAGCAATAAAGTTGAAAATTTATTAAAGAAATTTGACAGATTGTAGTAGGTTGATGTGCTGGCGTCTGTACAATAGGTAGATGTCCCCAGATAACAAAAAAGACGTATGTCCCTACATGATGTACGGAGTCGGCGACTTGCCACGGATGTAATAGGTTCACGTAGGTTCTAGGTTAGGTACCTAGGCTGTTCATTTATTACGTAATACAATTTTACCACTTTCTGTCCCCCTCCCCTACGTAACAAAAAAAAGACTTGGATGAACCCCCTCCCCCCTTTTTAATCTTACGTAAGATTGTTAATAATTAATCTACCAAAATTGCATAGAAAAGTACCTAGCAAAAAATGAAAAACTTATAATTTTTGTTTACTTTTGTGATCTACTAAGAACAGTCTAGACCCCTCTCACCCCCACGTAAGAAAAAATAAGACTTGTTATAACCCCCTCCCCCCTCAAATCGTCTTACGTAATAAATGAACATAACATCATGTGGGATTATCATAGTTTACCCAATAGAATATTATTATACTTATCTGCATACCTAGTAGGTACATAATACATACATAATCAGCGTATAATGTTCCCACTGCTGGGACACAAGGCCTCCTTTCTGTGAGAGGGAGTGGGCCGTAATCCACCACGCGGGCCCCGTGCGGGTTGGTAGATGTCACATGTCTTCGAATTTTTGGTTCTAGGACATGCCGATTTCCTCACGATGTTTTCCTTCACCATTTTTGAGAGCAGTGGTGATGAAACAATTTACACAAAGTAAAGCTCCTGTCTGGATTCGAACATACGACCTACAACTCGTAAGTCGCGGCCGATACCACTGGGCCACCACTGCTCTCTCTAGTAGGTAACTAGGTACCTACTGTTATAATTACTTACCCCACCAAAAATAACAAACCGTCTTGTGTCGTGGGCACTAAAATGTAGGTAAGTACCTACCTACCTTAGCGTACGTCTGCGAGTAGGTATCTATGTAGGTACTACGTTGTCCGTGTTACTTGTCATGAAATTCATAAAACTCTAGAACTTACTCAAATTATTATAAATTCGTTTGTAAAAAACACTAGATTTTTAAACGGTTTATTTAGATAAAAATAATTATGTGTCAAACTCAAGAATCAAGATTGTTTAGGTACCTAATATTTTGGGTATTGATAAAAAAAATAAGACAGGTAAATAATTTTGAAAACAATATAGGTAGTCAACTATAATGATAATAATTACAATTTTATTATTATCTAATAGGTACGACATAAACAGTAGGTAATAATATCACTCGCCCGACTGCGCTGCGCGTCGGGCGAGCGATGACTGTTTGTTGTGTGGAGCGATGAATGGCGGTGCATGTCAAAGAGAATGTAAACACCTAAACACTAGCGTTATTGTGCATGTGTGCATCGTCTAACGTGTCGTTTCAGTTCGGAACGGTGTTTGTGAGTGTGAACTAGATGTTGTGTGTGTAGACTATCGTCTAACTGCTCTTCACTGATACTATCTCTGTCAGACACGATGCCGGGTGAGACAGCGTGCTTTTTGGCCACGCCCACCTTCGAGTTCGAGCTCGCGAAGTGTTGGCTCTTAAGCGGTTTGCCTGTAATTAAGTTTTAATTTTGCTGTACACAGTACTTACTACATAGCACAACAGCTATGCTGCCAAAAGAGGCACGCTGCGTTCTCACTTGTAACAAACACGCCAACAACTCTCACAGCAAAGTGACCAACATGTTACGCATAATGTGGACGCGGATTTTAGCATTTCACTAAGCGAACCTCCGAACTAGTCCTTCCAAACGAAGCGGCGACGGGCGACGGTTCGAGACTCAGATCATACTTTTTGTGCTTTAGCCGAGTCGGCATGTCATAGGCAACTTATTTTTAACAGAGGCAAATTATTTTATACCTGTGCTGCCTAGTATTGCTAGTGCATCCAGCATCGTATGTGTATCTGTCGTGGCCAGAACTTAGAACTGATCATTTCATGAAGTTTTCGATATGGTTGAACCTATTTCATGAAATGGCCAGCTAAAACTTACCATATAGTTTAAACGTCAACGTTTAATGACATGTCAGTTACCTAGGTTAGTAGCTTTCCCTCGACAGAACCACACATTTCTTTGTGAAAAAAGAAACTCACATGGAACTTTTTGTTAACCGACAACAAAAAAAGAGGTTCTGTAGGTATTCGACCCGTATGTATGTATGTTTGTATGTCCGCGATTTTCTCAAACAATTATGAACCAATTATGATAATTCTTTCATTAATGTGATCTACATACTTTCAGGAAGGTTTCAGTATATAATACATTATGTAATTATTCTTATGTACGGTGTTATAGTGCATAGAAGAGTTTCTCAAAGATAAAAGTAGTTCGAACTAATATGTGATTATATTTTAATGACTTTAAATGATGTACGTATTTAACATTATATTATGACATTGCATTTTAATGAATTTTATTGACATACATTTCTTTGAATTGAATTTATATTATTATTAAATTTTGAACTAATATTAAGTTAAATTATTGTAATTTGTTTTGTAATAATGTCGTGATCAATGTGGAATGTAATTTTTTTGTTCTTTTTCTTTTCTCTCTTTTCTGGCTTTACGATGATTACTTAATTTTGTGTTACATTTATTGTTATTGTTAAAAACCACTGTTCGACACAAATGTAATTTGTTGATGAATGAAATAAATAAATAAATATGCATAAATGTACTGCATCTCCGGCATTTCTATGCGAATTTTGTGATGATTCTTCTAGTCGGTGTCTTCAATTCTTCTATGCACTAGTGTTATTTGAATTTGTGTGGAGTAGGTACAACTAAGAAGTGAAAAATAAAAACTTTTTTACAAAAAAAAACAACCGACTTCAAAAAAAAAACTACAGAGTGATAAATAACTTTAATTTCGGAAGTCAGTGTCAAAAAACGAAAATGCGGAACCACCGACACCGACTTCCGAAATTAAAGTTATTGTTTTTTTTTTGAAGTCGGTTGTTTTTTATTTTAGCGTTTGTTTCATAATATTATGATCGTGTGTGAACCACTCAGGGTAATGCCAGAAAAAGGTTTTCAACCCATGTTATAGATAGATAGACGTCAGAGATACAAGGGAATAATGAAACATTGATATAAGATGTGCTTTTGCTCACTCTTTATTACGCTTGTTAATATATAAAAACATAATATAAATTATTTTGTAAAATATCACCACTGATTGTTGCAAACAAGTTGACCGCAAGCTCCGCTCGTGTGCCACACACTTTATAATTCACGCATCACTCGGAGACTGATTCTAGCGATATAACATTGGTAATATTACAATTTTTTATTTTGTACATATATGTTGAATATGTTTAACATAATAATGACTACAAAAACCATGAAATCCAAGTTTTCTCTTTACTTTTTGCATTATTAAAATCGAATGGAGAGTAAATAAAAATCTGTAATTTCATGTTTCATAGTTCTGCAAAGGTTAGAGCTCTTGTCACCTCTACCAGACTAGTCATAAGCTATATTATATCCCCTAGAAAACCCATACAAAAATGTCCTTTATTCACATTATATTACTGTTATGCCACTAGCCGGGAAGCGGTGAGAACTGCTCTTAGGATCAGATCCCGAGTTACTAAAATTAGGCATTTTATATCAGTTCTCGCGCAAGCTATAATAGTAGTGTGACACCAAACTGAAATGAATTTAAAAATATTCATTTCTACAAATTAAACTTGATAATAATCATGTAAAAATATGTAATTTGTATGTCAAGTGGCGTTATCGAATGTATTAATATTATTGATATCTAGTGAGGCTCCATAATCATGAAAATTCGCAAACATCCGAGATCGACATTCGATGCGGCCGGAGCGGAGCGCGGGCTCGCAGGCGGCGCGGGTCATAACAATGAACTGTCAGTAACGAAACTATAGCAGAAATAAAAAATAACACAATTAAAAAAGAAAAGTCGTTAACAATAGATCGAGCGACGTCTCCGGCTGGCCGGGCGGCGCCGCCATACAATTTGTTATACCTACTACATCTAAGTCTGCACTTATACTACGTCACTTAACACTATGTACATACAATATCTTTATCCAAGCGATTTAAAAAAAGTCTTAGTACTTTTTATCATATTAATTTGAAAATTTGTTAAATGTCTTTATCGTTAAATTCACTGACTCCACTCGCACCACATTAACTTTATTATGTTTAATTTTTTTTCGTTTTATAAACACAATACCAGTAACAGAATGTTTTAGCCCCGCTAAAAAACTACTAACATAAGTATACAACTAGAGTACAACCGACATAACTTGTACGAACGACGAGATACGCCCGACACTCGCCGCTGCACGCCCTGCAAGCACTGCGCAGTACTGTGCTGAGCGTGCCGCCTGTGTGCAGTGCTTGGCCGGCGCCTGGTCGGCAGTCGCGACTCACAAGGTGCGCACTCGTCTTCATATCAATTGACATTATAAATTGGTAAAATATAAACGTTAATCTATGAAGGAATCACGTTTTGTGTCGTGTGCGCGCGTGAGACGCAGACATGATGTCACGCGCGAGTCTCACGCGCGCTCAGCGTGTCAGTCGCAATTCGAGATCAAAAACTCGAGGCGATTATCGAATTTCACACCTCTAATACCCAAGCGTACGCGTCGCCACCCACTGCGCTGTCACTGTGCTCAGCAGCGAGTGCTCGGCACAGCTAGGCACTGCTCGGATGTGCTCGGCACTGTTCGGCTGTGCTCGACACTGTTCGGCTGTGCTCGGCACTCGGCACTGAGCACACGCGCGAGTTAGAGGACGACGCCGCGCCGCTCGATTTCAGTCCATTGAAATATCATTACAATACCATTTTATCACAATAGACAAATTAAAGTAATTTTGGGCACAGCGTTACCCTAGCGATGGCCTCGTATAAACTTGTAGTTTCGTTGACATAATTAACTAAATATTCATTGAAAATCCCGCGTTCTGACAATCTAGTCGAGTATCAAACTGATGGATAAAAACACAGTATTCAAAACGAGTAAATTCTTCGAAAAACACTGTCGGCTTGCATCGCCGGGAGGGCCGAGTGCGCAATGCGCTCGATCCTCTAGTGTCGTAAGTTTGTACTTTGATCATTATTAGAGTGCAATTTACAAAGGAACTGGATGTCGCACGTCGCCAGCCGCGTGCCTGTGCCGAAAGGCGCGAGAGGCACGCGGCCGCGCAGCGAGAGTTTGATACGAACGGTTCGCGCAGGACGTCACTGTGAACATTAGACGGGACTATCTACTGCACGTGATGTCACGCCGCACGAGCGCCGCGCGCCCTTCGGACACTAGTATGCAGCATCGATACAATATATAGGGAATTTAAATGTTCTTATTGCGCTAACGGGAATTGATTACAGACAGTTATACTAACACAGAATAGATGGGGGCGCGGGCGCTCGCGGGTCGCGGTACACGATACGCGCGAGCGGGACGTAAGTACGTGTGGCAGGCGCGGGCGCGGGTCGCGCGGGGCGGGCGGGTCGCGCTTGTCGGGCGGGTCGCGCGGGTCGCGCTTGTCGGGCCGGTCGTGCTAGTCGCGCGGATCGCGGGCGTCATGTGCGTGGACGCACGCTCCGCTGTTTCCGACGTCCCGCCGACACTCTGCAAGTCAGAAACAAACATATTATTAATAGTTGATCAAGTTGGTTCTAGCGCACAGTAAAGGGTTCCGTGGTTGGGATGATACGCATGCACACTATTGTTTTGATGAACCGCAAAATATCGTTTGTAATTTATACCTAGCATTCTTTTAGCGGTTGTGACCGAAAATATTTCTAAAACTTGAATAGCGAAGAGGTTTGAGTACCTACTAGAAAAGTCAAATAAAGAAGAAATTGCAAACATAAAAATAAAACTTAGAATTTCGAACGAATACGAGTCATTCTTTTATTTGCTTTGAAAACAAAATCTTGATAGTTTGATGCATGCAGTTTGTAATATTCGCTGAAAAAAATAACCTTGAGTAACTTTTTTAGATTTGTTAACAGCTTATTTTTTAATAATGAAACTCCGTCAGCTAATTAGGAGTGGATCAATTACCCGATCCGTCGTGTGCCAACCAGACTTTGCGAATCTTGTGAAGGATCTCGAAGAAGGTGGTTCCTTCTTAGCGATAACACGCGTCTACAAGTGATAAAAATCACATTTACAAAATAAGAATCTACAAAAAGGATAAATAAAAAAATATAGGTATAAAAACCTATTAAAATCAAATCATATGATTGCCATTACAACCACTAGTAGGTAAAGAGTTGAAAAATTAGAATTGTCTTTATATAATGTCAAATAATAAAAATACTATGTCAAAGAAGTATGTTAAAAATAAATAAAAAATATACATCGTAATTTGAGTGCAGTTAATAGACATTTACGTAGTTATGCCGTTAATGAGGTGCCAGGGAAGCTACATATGCAGAAGGAATTATTGCCAAACTACCTTGTCTTTAATAGTCTTTACTCTTTAGTCTTATAATATGCTTTTTTGATAAGGACACGTTAGATGAGGGTTTTGAACTTTCCATCGTTAAGTTCTGTAACCGGCTTTGGAAACTTGTTATAAATAAAAACGGATGCTGTTTATAAGAAATGACTTGCTAGTTTTAGTTAATCTAAAAGGTATCACAGCTTCATTTTGTTTACGTGTACTAGCTGCGCCCCGCGGTTTCACCCGCATAAGTCTCGATCCCGTGGGAATATCGGGATAAAAAGTATCCTATGTCCTTTCCCGGGACTCAAGCTATCTCTATACCAAATTTCATCTAAATCGGTTCAGCGGTTTAGGCGTGAAAAGGTAATATACAGACAGACAGTTACTTTCGAATTTATAATATTATAGTATATTACATAAAAAATACAAAAATACAAATCTTTCCTCTTCTTTATAATATTAGTGTAGATAGTATGGATTTATATTATGAAAATCGCTTCTTATTTTGAAAAGTCCTAAGTTATTGCGCACATGCTAAATACTTTCTAAAATATAAAGAGTAGGCAGGTCTAGTAGGTATATCAATTTCTTTGAATTTGTTTCTAAGAGACTCGCGAGGACCCATTTTGTAGATTGCGGGGAAATAAGCAAGGTATACTAACCTAGCTGTGGCTATATCTGTCAACTGCCTTATTTTTCTTACTGCATATGCAGCTGAACTTAATCTACTTGAAAGAGCTCTATCTAACATGTGCGCCCCATTGTAATTTTGAATCTAAAGTAATTCCTAAAAATACAGGTTCCGTAATAGCATCTAGTTGTTTGCCATCAAGGTTTAAATTCAGACCCACTTGAGGTACATTTTGTCGTTACAAAATGTACGTCAAGTGGGTCTGAATTTAAACATTTTTGTTCGAAATTCGAAGTATGGATTCTCATTTTCTACGAAATGTATGGGAAAAGGTTTTTTGCGATTTCTGACTTTTCTAAGTTCAGCAGCATATGCTGTAAGAGAAATCCGTCAATTTACTAATGTAGATACTGCGAGGCTAGTCTATCGCAGTTACTTTCATAATTCATAGTATCATGTCTTACGGTATTTTACTATGGGGACGGGCTGCAGGTATCGAGTCTATTTTTATTCTGCAGAAAAGAGCCATCAGAGCAATATATGGCCTCCGCAGGCGCGATTCTCTAAGGAAACTGTTTAATTCATATAGGTATCTATGGTTTAAAGATATTAACATCATGGCGGTACCTTGTCAATATGTCCATGAAAACATCACGTACGTAAAGAATATGCTGGCATAATATGCTAAAACAAATTTACTGTAACACATGTAATTGTACCAAATAAATATTTTTGATTTGATTTGAAAAATTTAAAACTTTTCAGTAAAAGAGGTGAGAGACACAACTATAGATATAGAAATAGGGACCAATTAGTTCAACCAGGTTTCAGACTGGCTAAAGTAGACTCATCCTTCATGGGGTAAAAATGTTACAATAAGTTGGGTTTACATCGCTGACAAAAATGCTTGGCTCAACGCTGGTCCTGCTCCACAAGGGTGCATAAACTAATTAATATGCATTCGAAAATATTATTGGAGCTGCTGAAGATTGAAAAACTATCTTTTTATTGTATAAATTCAATCTCTTAGTACTTATAGCTGGTATAGCACAAGTGTGAGCACTATGTAGTTATGTACCTAAACTATAAAGCTACCATTTACTGGGTACGTCTTTCATTGACTTGAATCTGCCCTGGCGGCTGAGAGTATATCATGCTCACTCAAATATTTCGCTAGTGGTGGCGTGGCGTGTGTGTTGGATCAATAAGTTCCATTCAAAGTGGTTGAGCTGAATGGCGCTGATCCATACGTCATGTTCGTGAACGGGCGCCGTTAGTAGGGACTGGCTATCTCTTAGCCGCCACGGCTTATTTTATTTTAATTTCTGTGACCATTTTAATAATTTGACATGCTCGTTCCATTCTGACATGGCTTGAGAGGTTTCGATCATATGGACAACTATGACAACACATGTCCTCGCTAACATGAGACGAAATCGACTCCGACCCGTGAAAACGATAACGATTAGTTTTTGGAAGAAGCAAGGTGTGAAGTTCAATAAAAAGGGAGGATCCTCCGACCAAGACGGATGTGTCATTTCTACTACCTATCGTTCCATGTCGGGCTCTTGTATCAGTCGCGAGGTACAATCTGGCTCGCGCTATTCAGACCCTAAGTAGCAATCTGCAACTTCTGTCGTATTTCAAGTCGAGGGTAGTTCCCATGTAGCAGGATAGATGTAGCTACACTGACCTGGTGAGGAGCGTGTAGGACGCACAGCTCGCCTGCCGCACTCGCGCACAACATCACCAACAGAACACGGACAGCTCGCCGCCGTGCGCGCCGCCCACCGCACGCCACGAGCGCACGCCGCCTCCTCCCACCTTTAGCTGCGGGAAGACAGATACTCTTTATTAATCACGCACAGAGCACGCATAAGGCGATTATCACACTGCACCACGCTTCGTCGCGTAGCGCCGGGTGGCCCTTAAAGGCGTTCTACACGATCCAGACCGACCACCGACAGAGGTGACCTTGGTCGGATCAACCAACTTTTGTATTCGTTCTACACGGTCGGTGGTTGACACCAACTTGTCAATTCCGTCCGGTGTTCACAGCGTAAAGACGTATCAATATGGCTCCTTGCCTTTCAAAGCAACGGAAGGTCGGTTTGGCAATAACTTTTTTATGCTTGAATGAAGAAGAAAAATTAATTATTAATAAAAATTAAATAAACATTTTTTTATTCTTATCTTTATATAAATTAGATTCAATGTCCCAAAGACATGATAAATCTATACTAATAATATTGTAAAGAAGAAAAATTTGTTTGTTTGTTTGTAATGAATAGGCTCAAAAACTACTGGACCGATTTAAAAAATTCTTTCACCATTCGAAAGCTACATTATCCGCGAGTAACATAGGCAAAATTTTATTTTGGAAAAAAATAGGGTTCCGTAAGAAATTTGGGTTTTTTGGACACTAGGTGTAAAAAATCAACCAGAAAAGTTACTTATTTTGCGTACGCTGCCTAAACTATAAAAGATAGAACCATAAAATGTTCAAATTAATTGTAGATCTTATAAATATCTACAAAAAAGTACGCAACACACTATACCTTTCTATGTCGAGTGAGGCACAACAACCATTTTTTTATTTAAAAATCTTGAATTTTTTTTGGACTACATTTAAACGCATTTATTTTACTCATGCTATTAATCCTTATCAAAATAAATTATTTCATCACTAAGTTCAGTTTATGTAGATAATATTTGGTCTTTGAATGATTAAAATTGGACGTTTATAAAAATATAATAAGCTTTGAATTTTCAAAAAATATTCATTGTACACCTACAGATTCGGTCGATTATATGTATAGATATCTTAATTATATGTATAGAAAAAAATTGTCGGTAAATAAGTTTACAAAATCAAAAATCAAGTCATAATATAACTATTTACATCACATCCATGATCTGTATAGTATTATAAAGTTTTCATAATTTTCGCAAAGTTTAAAAAATTCATCTTCTTACTTCTATTTTTTTTTTTTTTTTTAATTTGTATCTTTATGGGTTATTTTGATTTCCTTTTGAGATACGCAATCCTGTCACAAATCCGAAATCTACGCGGACGAAGTCGCGGGCAGAAGCTAGTCAGTGTATAAAGATATAAATTCGGTCAGAACCTCTCGTTCGCGGGGTTCGTTTTGTGAATCCATCGCTGTGACACGCAATGACGTGCGCCCATATTGACTGACAAACGCACACTGAAGCTCTCCCGTCGGCCGACAGCGTTCTAGACGGTTGGTACCGACCACGGACGCAGCCTGTCGCGATGGATGCGCTGCCGACCAAGGTTGTCCAAAGGTCGTTTGACCCCGCCCATATTTGGTCGACCGACCAACGTCTACACGGTAGATTTTCACACCAACTGGACCAAGGTCACCTCTGTCGGCGGTCGGTCTGGATCGTGTAGAACGCCTTTTACAAACAATCTGCGCGCGCGATGCGTCCCGCGTGCGGTGCAGTGTGATAATCGCCTAATATACAAATGTTGTGATGCTTCTAACTATTGTCCAAAACACCTGGACGTAGTTAATTTGTAACAGAATAACGTTTAATGACTTTGTGTAACATATTTTTTATTTTATTTAGGTATACCCAATTTTCGTTACCAGTGACCTCGAATACCATGAAAAAGACACCCATGATGTGTGCAAATTTTCGCAGCCGCCATATTGGATTTTAATTGGCTTTAGCACCCTCGAAATCCATGAAAATAACTCCCACGACGAAAAATCACCCGGATCAGGCACACATTTATGACATCCCAAAATCCCATAGCAATGTTGCCTGTACTTTAATATATTACAGATTTGTAGGTAGGTAAGTAGGTAAGAATAGAATAAGTTCAAAATCAGTTGGTCAAATTATATTGTTGGGGTACTTAGTCTGAACGGCCCAAATCGAATGGCACGTGGGCCATTCGAACGTAAACAAAAATCGTCTACGTTCAAATGGCCCGTTGGTTAAAAAATCTATCTTAATTCAATGGATAAACTACATTATGTACATTCGGGTGCAAAAGTAAAAAGTTTAAATAAAATAATTTTTTTTCTTAGATTTGTATTATCTTCATAAAACAATCAACAGCAATATAAAATGTTTACAAAAGTTAAATATAGCCATTATGTTATGTATAAGCAGTCATATTTAAAAAAAAACTTTTAGTGAAACAAATCAACATAAAAAAATTAAACAATAAGATAAAATAAAACAATAAGCCAAAATAGGCCAATCAACAAAGTATAAAAAAATACAATTAAGAAGTTAGTTAAAAGCAGCCTAATTTTAAATAATAAAAATCCTCAATTCGTGAGAATTTACTATTAAACAATAAGATTTAGTGAAAATCAGTCTTATTTTAGAGAAACAAATTAACAAACATAAAAATATAATTGTACAACAATGTTCAGTCAAAACCTGCCAGCAATTTTAAGGAAACAGATCAACAAAATATGAGAATTTACTATAAGATTTACCTAAAATCAGTCTTATTTTAGAAAAACAAATCAACAAAATATAAAAATACAATTAAACAATAAGATTTAGTTATAATCGGGCTTATTTTAATATAAAAAATCAACAAAGTAAAAAGAAAATACAACATTATTGATTAAAACTTTAATTTTTCTAAGCAATGCCCCAAGCTTATCTGTCCAGTCAATAATTCTTCTACTGTACTTTGAATTTTCCAGTTTCTTGTCAAAGTTTCAGGTTTCCTTTTTGAAATTTTGATCCCATCAGGTTTCCTTATCTGATTTGAATAATATTTGAAGTCGTTATGCAACCCTTGTAGAAGTTGACCAATATTTGGTTTGACTTTTATGAATTTTCTAATTCTATTGTTCCATGACTCTACAATGTTATTTGTTTTATGATATTTATTATATGTACACCAGATACTTGAATTCACCTTATCTTCTAGCCATGTGCTAACAAAATAATCGTTGAATTTTGTAAAATTATCACTGCACGGACTTTCTGCCATAATATAAAGCCAACCATCGTCAACGAATTGTGGAGGAATGTGTGATAATGCTGTACATAATTTTATATGTGCCTTGCCTGAATGGGTCTTGTGTAAATTTAATTTCTTTGCTTTACGCCACAAGCATTGATTAAAATGAAAATTGCACCCTGTTATTTTAACATCTGGAAACATATTTTGTAATGCAACTATGGTAGCCGCTTCAAAATCCATAGTGGCATAAGTCGGTTTCCATTCTGGTTCCTGACTTTTTATTAATTCAAATAGTAACTGATATGTGTCAAGCTTCTTATCAGGTAGTAAAGCATACAAAATAGGAATCACGTTAACAAATTCTTGAGTGCTTCCGATATCTGCATGAACTGTAAAAACTTGATAAAATCCATTCGGGCAGATCTTAAATGTCCCATCAAAGAAGAAACTTCTTGACTGCCTCAAATAAACAATGAAATCCTTATGTCCAAATATTAATATTCTTTTTTGTCTGTATTGATAATCCGCAAATAACATAAATAAATATTTTTGAGGGATAATAACGTCAGCTCCTTTTCTAAAGCAAAGTCTCTTGGCTCCAATTGAGCTATTTCGTTTTTGGTATAGATGTTTGCTTATATTTTCAAACTTAGGTAAAATTTGTACTCCTTTTTGTGTAAGTATTTGCATGTGCTCATTAAATATTTGAGGAATCGGAATAGATACATCGTGTTGAACAGCGTTAATACATTTTTCCATTTGCTCTTTAATTTCCCTTGTTTCTAAGTCTTTAGGTCCATGATTATGTGATGTTTCACGTACAACTGTTAAAGGGTTACTTTTGGTTTTAATAGAAGCACTGCACGTACTTTTTTTTGCACAACGCCAATGTTCTGTTCCGTCTTTGTTCAGCCTTTTCCAATTATATTCATAACCACCTCTACGTAGAAGGCGACCACCTTTTCTTGATTTACCCTCACTTGTAGATTGTGATGTAGAGGGATGTGCGTCATCCATTTCTTTGATTATTTAAACCTAGAATATACAATATGGGCCTTAGAAGTGTGAAAGTAGATTGCAGCAGATTTGTATATTGTATGCATCGAAATCTAGTCCCGGTCATATATTATTTATGTTCTAAAATCTGGTAGCTTAGTCTTTAGCCCGAATATTGATGTTGTTTGCAAACGAGTTTAGAGAGATATACTTATATTATTAAATTCGATCATATTATGTTCATGGACCCAAAAAGATAGAGAATATAATGTACATATGAAACGCCTTTAACTGAAGAAACATTTTGAGAAAAATATTGCAGTATATGCAATTAGCCTTATAATATATTATTATATAAAAAAAACTTACCAGGATCCAACAGTAAACAAAAACACAAAACTTCAAAAGTAAAAATTCAACGCACAACATTATTAGACAATTGCAAAATTAACAGTGGTGTTACTAAGCTGCATATTAAACATATTTCTCCACAGTCGTCTGACGTCACAGATAAGCATCCTGCTTGTGATTGGATGACAAGAAAGGGTCATTGTTTATCTAGCTACCTGAAATCGTACCGACAGGTTATGAAGATGTATTCCGTTTATTTCGACGATTTTAAATAATTAAATATTTATTTAGTTAAAATTCATAAACTATGTGACTAATACAATGTTTGCGACTGTACTTTGAATTATTTTTAAATTCATTTTACCACCGGGCCATTTGAACGTAGACGATTTTTGTTTACGTGCGAATGGCCCACGTGCCATTCGATTTGGGCCGTTCAGACTAAGTACCCATTGTTGTTATCAAAATCAAATAGTACTTAGTCTCTCTACTTAAAATCTGACGTCAGTCGCAGTCTCATCTCAGCGACAAATGTCAAAATGTAGGGAAATTAGAGGTTTTTTTTGACAGATTGAGACTGAGATCAGGCTGTGAACGTTCTTAAAATTACGAGAATTGTCGCTCTGATATGAATCAAATGTGGTTAGCAGAACTCGACGCAAATAGTAGTTTTTCATTAAATTAGTATTTTATTTATAATTTTAACTTTTCGTAACAAACCAATTTCCTTTACACGAAAGCATGCGAGGCATCGATCCGCGAACCTTCCCCTATACGGCGAGTCCGATCTCTCCACACAAGAACACACGTTTGAATCGCAACACTTCTTATTATTAGGTACGCTGCCCGATAAAAAGTGTAATGGATCGAGTTTTCATTCCACTTCTCGCCATATAGGGGGCGGCCGTGTTTAGTCGGTCTGCGCGCGCAAGGAATGTCGTTCATTGATGCGACAAACGGGGAGTCGGCGACTCAATGAGCCGCGCTCGGCCCCATTGAGTGCGACTGGCCCCACACACCATAATACGCACTACATATCGTGCTCACGACAATATACCTTCATCAATATTTATTAAAACTTATTATTTTTTCAGAAAGGTTTTCAATTGAATGTGGTAAAGCAGCTATGTTTAGGATTGGTACCTACTATTGAGCGACTGAAGCCCTCAAAGGACCAATTTATTTCGAGTGCGTATAATGTGTACCTATATTAACCTCCTTTTTTTGAAGTCGGTTAATAAAATAAAATCATTTAATATTCTAATTGATTTTTCCCAATTTCACCGCGAGACACAGAGTCTTGCAAAGAAAGGTATCTATTAAGTAGTCAGCTTAGTAAATAGTTTCAGGGCTTTATTTGAAAAGATTTTTGTTCACGTTCTTGTAGGTACTTATGGTGTAGTACAATTCAACGACCATACAGCCCATGGTCGTTGAGTACAATTAGATCAATGTTCAATTATAATTTAGCACGCCTTGAAATTAATATGCATTTACTTATATCCCGGATGTGGTTTGACGCGGAACACTTGACGGTCAAGAGCTATCGAACGTTCACGACATAATTCAACTGCTACAATTACATTTGGATGTCATAATTTCAACATTGTGTTGATAGGAATATTATAACGTGGTTAAAGGTTCTACAATTACCTACCTACCTTACTAGTTTTGTTCTATTTATTTATTTATGGCGTTAACTTTTACCCTACGAATGCTGCAAAGTATTTGACACCGCCACGATACAATTAGACGAAAAAAAGGTCAGTGGGTCGTCTTAATTACAACATAACAGATATTAAATTACACTCAAACTCATAGCATTTATTTCAAATAAAACAATTACAGGCACTTTTGAATTATCAAGGGGTCGGTCAGTCAGGAAGATGAAGCTACACTCTTTTTTTTTCTTCTTTGGAAACAGCCGATGTCGACTATTCTGCTAGCGTCATGTGGTGACGGCAATACAGCGAGGTGCGAGCCATTGAACTGTGCACTCCGTGGTAGTTCACTAGTTATAAATGTTAGTAGCTAAAAGGACGAAACAATATTTGTTAGTTTAGTTTAAAAATGTATATACCTAAATACATTTAAAACACCACATCTACATATATATATTTACAAACTTATTAGGTATTACTACTTACACACCAAACTACAATTTGATTTTATTTAAGTTTAAAGTTATTTTTTACGTAATCTGGAGTAGTTACGTTACTCAATACTCAATATCTTTATTGCTTTACCATAATGTGCACTTAGGTGGTAACTATATAATTTAGATCATTATGGACCCTGTAGGGCACAGCAAAAGGTAGGACGTTCTAAGGCAGCTGTCAAAAAACGGTTAGGTAACCTAGTGGACAGAGTGTAGTTGCCCATTTTTCAATAAGTATCAATGAATTCAATACATCCGATATAATATCCTTTTATATGTTACCTATATTTCATAATTTGATAAACGATCAGATAATGGATGTATAGTTTTGACGATTTTGTTTACAATTTTGAGGATTAATGTATAAAATTATGATGTTGTTATTGTCTATTGTGAGTATATCGGTCATCGGCGAACACATGATATAACAAACATCTGCCTGATATCTATGTATGCTGTGGCAACGGACTACAGATACAAGTGCCCGCATGCACGGGGTCAATGACCTGCTGCCCGATAAAGGCCTGATAACGTATCACCAAAGGTGCCACCATGAGCCTAACTGCATGTAGCAAGCTTATATAAGTCACATAGTCTGATAACAACAGCACATCGGAATAGGAAATGTTCTGATTATCGTAGGTAGGCAAATGACTAACAGATGACAGGTAGGTACCTATATTTGCTATTGAAGATCACCGTCAATTTTTAATCGAATTTTCGTATCGATTAGTAAAAAATGCCATAAAATTGAAGCTATCCTCGACTGAACCGATTCCGAGCAGGGCTAATCGTAAGAACGTGATGGCGAACGATCTTCCACGAAGTCATGTCGTGCAGATTTCCGGAATCAAACATATTATTCTGCGAAATTAGTGACAAAACGTGACGGCGATGTGAAGAACAGACAAAACCTAGGGATGTCCCGACGAGAAATCAATTTTACCCCGCGATGAAAATCAATAGCTGTGTCCGTGGACAAGGCGACGGGCGATCGATCGGTCGTGAATTTAAATTTTACTGGGTAACTAAAATAAATCGGTACCTAAGTAATTAGTTGCGTTTAACACTACCTTGGCCTGGATATTGGTTATGTCCATAAAGCAGTATCTGCTCTGATCATACATCTAGCGTACTAACATGACATAAGTACCAGGATTACCGAGCAAGAGGCTAGTTAATGAAAAATGGCTGTTTATTGCAAGTAATCGAAAACTTTGAGACATAACGTAGGAAATATAAGTACTTACTTATCCAATTTGAAGTTGGCTGCAGGATGAGCTAGACTCTTTTTAAAAAGACTGGCCCTTAGCAGCTTTAAATAGAGAGAAGTGGGAGGAGATTTTGGAGGCCTTTGCTGTGCAGGTGGACCTTACAGGCTTACAAAATAATTAATTTGGGAATTAGAACTAATTATTATCTTTCTTAATGTTGATAATAACCACGTCGTCACCCCCCACACACGTGCACAAATCGGGCGAGCGTGGGAACGCACACGTCCACATGTGCGTTCATTATGCGTCGCCATGTGCCGCCGACGAATCACGCTATCATCTACAATACACCGAACAAAGATGGAGGTGCATCTCACGCCCGGGATTATTGACTGGAAAAGAATATTTTATGATCGTTTTCCGTATGAGAGCTGTGTTGTAGACAATATAATGTGGGCGTTGTGGTTGTGATAATTGGCAGAGGCTTGATATTAGGAATCTAATCCATTATGGATGAAGAAGCTATTCACTGATTCTGTCATTCATCATATCCGGACCTTTGCAAAACTCCATTCTGTCTATTACATATTCATTTGATCAGCAACACTTGTTTCACCCACTTATTTAACCTTTTAACCGCCTACGTCGGATTAATCCGACAAATATTTTCGTGTCCATTCCGCCAGGGTCGTATATATACGACAAAATAACACAGCTCGTTTAATCTGAATTATTATTACATCATCACAGCTCGTTTCATCGGCGTTTATTTTTCGTTTTTTTTTTTTTTTTTGTTCGGGCGCTGGGGGCACGACAACTCATATAAAGTCGGGCGGTTAAAAGGTTAAGTATAGCCCTCAAGGAAAATATGTATGTTTCTGATCTGGCTTCAAACTCATCAATGTGCACAAAACCAAGCCGATTTTGTTTCCCAACTAACTGAAATAAGATATGACGTGTGAAAGCTTTATTATATTCAGTAAGTATGGTGAAAACCTATTCCAGTGTCTGCCGAGTTGCCGTCTCTAATGTTTAGTCTATAACGCTTGTAACAGTGGCCGTGAAATAGGATATCTATACCTACCGTCACTCGTCAGTTACATAACCATAACTTCAAAACACGATCTAATGGACTCATAAATTATAAAAAAACATTAAACAGATTACCTACTTGATTACCTTGATGATCTTAAATAATTAATACTTACATTACCTATCTACCTATTACACGGTGTTTGTTATTGTGGTGCTGATTTGATGTCAAACAAAGTTCAGATGACATTTTGGCAGAGAGACGAGTTAGTCGCTCTTGGGAGTTCTAGGCAGCAGGTACATTCTACGTTGTAATAATATTCCTACGCGTGAGGGCAGCCACATGCCAACATGTAGTGCAGCCACTAATTACCGCTGTAATTGGTATCGTACAACTATGTAACATAAAGCGCATTAATAAATACGTGTATGCTGCCTACGTTGGATATTAATACTTACATCGTTCACAATAATTATTATGAGCGCTGGTCCTTGGTTATTAATAAGCTTCAAGTTAATCAGCCCTATTTTCCTGTAAAAGGCGACGGAGGGATGATTGTATACCTTAAGGTTGCACTAGTCGACGACTCGAATTCGTTTGTGGGCGTGGCTAATATGCATGCTATTTAGTTTTATTATTTAGTGAAATAGACGACGATTTATAAAGAAAACGAGCGCGTAAAATTTCATGAACAGACCTATGGATTCTTGAATAAATTATCTAACGATTTTGCCATTTGCATACTCCGGGAGTTATTTATTTACGTCCAAAGATGCGTTAAAATTAGTGTTGAAATATGGAAGTTTCGACGCTCATAACTTGCAAACCATTTTTTTTTCATTCTGTTTCCGTACAGGGCTAGATAATGACGAGACAAGTAGATATAATTTTTAATGTACACTGTCACACAGTGGAGTAAACTCCATACGACGTTAAATGATAAATGATTTATTTTCTTAAGTAGGTTTGTACTTTGTACAAACACTTTTACACGTCAATCATATTTTTTTTAACTAGATGAGGTCGGCGTTTCCTATCTGACTATTCTGAGAAGAAAGGCCGAAACAAACTCAGAGGTCACAGTCTCTTTTAAAGTCCAGACAAAATCTTGGTCAGATCATGTGAAGACCATGTAGATTGGTGTCTGAAATGGTCTTTTGAGGAAAGAACTACACAGATTGAGCGGACCTGTCCAGTCAGTGCACGCATTTGTCAAAAATCGTGCAGCTCAACTCAGAACTTGAGGAGCTCAACGATTCGGCGAACAATACCAAAGACAAGACATTTTGGTAGGCCGCATAAACAAACTACTCAAACTGCCAGACCATGGTTAAAACGGAAACAATGACCCATATAGTCCTCACATTCACAATAATTTTGTTTAAGTAGGTACCTAAATAGATATTTAGAAAATATAAAGTATAAAATAGCAAAATAAAAACGACTTTCACTGTCTAAATCTATTGGAGCAGCTCAATCCCAAGCCTTTTTGTCCTCAATATTATAGTCTTTTACAGTACAATAGGCTTTCTGGCATAGTTTTCGCTTCACAAAATATTTGAATTTATTAAGGTGAATGCGCAGTGGTACCCTACGAAATTAAATTTTTCTTACGTTTTTTGCAATTTTCAGGTCAGTGTCAGGTTTTATCTTGATCAAAAGTACGTATTTACGTACGTACGAGTATGTACGTAATCATTAGAATCATTAATACATCTTTCTAAGTTAGATTTGTAGGTACCATAACAACAAATCTCTTATGGAAAAGTGCTTAATGATACAAATCTAACTTAGAAAGTTGTTTTTTATAATTCTATAAATACGTACCTGTCATAGTCGCGAATCAAATTTTGATCAAGATAAAACCTGACACTGTTCTGCAGATTGCAAAAAACGTAAGAAAATTTGAATTTCGCGGCCTACCACTGCGCTAGTTCTTGAATGTAGCTAGGAAGTTTAATATAAAAACGTATAGGTACATTGGCATTTAAACGAGCCACCTATTTTCTTGAGCCTTGTTGTAGGAACAACTTTGTGTTTGTTCCTAGTATTTATGTTATGGATATCATTGTAATTAAACAGATTAATATTGTTATGTGTATACAAAAGATTAACATAAATTTACTGAGAAGGCACAGTCAATATATTAATCTCTTTAAATTTGTCTCTGAGGGAGTGTCTGAGACTTTTAAATGGAATGAATTGCCCTTTTCTGTAAAATAAAAATTGCCTGAATATCAGCGGCATTTCCCCACAACAGAATACCGTACGACATCACACTGAAAATAACTAAAGTAAACTAAACGGGCTGTCTCTAAATCAGTTAAGTCACGAATTTTCCTAACGGCGCGGTGTATGCTGCAGAGCTATACTTTTTTGACAATTTATCTATATGGGGGCCCCATTGAAGCTTTAGTATGGAAGAATGACTGACTAGGTCACCTTAAAGATTGACATCCTAGTGTGCTACTACTTCTGACTTGAGGAATTTCGCAAGCACCCCTAGCGAGAACCTCTCGTTTGTAAATTCCACGAACAGTTAATTTTAATATGCGACTAATAGAATTAGCTGTAATCAAGCTTACTAGTTAATAAGACTTGAAGTTAACTCATTACTCTCACTTAGCGAACAACGTTATTTTATTTCCTCCTTAAATCACTCACGGCTTTATTAAATAACTGTAGAAAAATGCTCAAGAGATTCTCTTGTATGGCGACTTTTATTTTGTACTACCCTCTATTTTTCTATCTTTTGAATGTCTCTTTGTGAAAATATTTTTTTAAACACATCGTTCTATTTCGCAACACCAACACTATTAAACTGGTTTAAAAAACCAACGTGTGCTCATCAAAATCTTAAAAATACTAATCAAAACAAACTCCCAACAATCCGCAATCCTGTTACAGTTTTAAAATTGTTTACAGCCATATTTAAATGGGCGTGAGCCTGAATCGCCGCCGCCGCGCCGGTCTCCCTCAAAACGGCTCGACCACGCCGGTCACTAATCACGATAACCATGACAAAAACAATCTGGAACTACTGTTAACCGTTCACTACCAGTTTTTCGAGCAGAACTAACCATCAGCGCCGAGCTGTGACTAAACGATAACTATCTGCTGTTGGCTTCATCTCACATTTGCGTTCGGAACTAAAATTAGTCAAGGTAGCGTTTTGGCGAATTTGGGAAGTGCTCGATAAAAGATTTAAATTTTTGATGCGTCAGGTGCGTGATAGTTTAGTTGAAGCCTGATATTGAAGGGGTTAGAGGGCTTTGTCCAGCCGTGAACTAAGTACTAGGTATTGTTGCGTATGAGCTGTTTCTAGTGTCGATGTGATTATCATGCAAACTACAGAGCATGAGTCATTCCATTTCAAAGGGTGTCAAATAAATGAAATTTTAATATTTTAAGTTTATTACTTCAAGCGTCGCAACATATATTTTGGTCCTGGAATGTTTCGAAGGACGTAACGTATATGGACTACTATTTCTACAATTCTCAGTGGCACACAGTCGGTAGTACGAGGGCAAAGAGTCGATAATTCGGGTGTCGTTCCGGGCGGCACATTAGTATGCCCGCGACGCCGCCGGTGACCCACAGCGCCGAGGTAAGCCCCAGTATGACACACATAGACACTACTACGATACTCTGTTTTCGTAGTAGATTTTGGCGCACGTATTGAATAACATAGCTGTGGTGTTGCTATCGCTTGCAATGGGGGTAAGTTTGACCTCGACAAATTCGAGTCCTAGAACAGTGGAGTTAAGAAGAGTCTTTCTAGAATTAAAGGCCACGGAGCAGCGGTAGCAGCTCTCGCCAGCCGCAGATGTACCATCAGTATGAACTAGTGGTCTCCGGGAAAGTTCGGAGGAGTTTGTCGTGCGGGCCTACCTGCTGCATCTTGTCGAAGTCCAGCGCGGGCCGGTGTCGGCGCGGCGGCGGCAGGGGCATTCGCCGGCGTCGCGGGGACAGCGGTGCGCTGCTGCCGGCGCGGGGCCGCGGGGCCGCCGGGCCGCCGGGCCGCTGGGCCGCGGGGCCGTTGGGGCTCGTGGGGCCAGCCGCGCCCGCGCACGAGCACACGCCGGCGCGCCGCGGCTTCAGCGCCTCCAGCGGTGGCGATGTACGGAATCTCACCGGAGTCTCCACCTGCAACGCGCACGATACGGAGATATAGAGCAGATCGTGGTTTACTATTTTGTTGAACTCGGCAATGTGCTTTTACATATTTAGCACAGATTCAACCCAAATCGGTAACGTTCTGAAACTTTTTTATTATTGCTTCAGGTACAAACTCAGAACATTTGATCAGCATACTTAACGAGACCACTTGAACCTGTGTTTCTGACACATAGGTACATGTAAAAATCATCAATATGAAGACATCGGACGATTGAATCTTGTTTTTTTAAATAAAAAACGTACAAGCTTATCACAATTATATTAGCGCACACATCACACCGGGAATGTTTCTAATGCATTATGTAGTATTAGTATGGCGTACCTTGGTGTCGTCATCGTCGGAGGAGGCGGGACGTGGCGCCAGGTCGTCGGCGTCAGGGTCGTAGGGCTGCGCGGGCCATTTGCGCTTCTCTGCGCCCGCGGGCGGCGGCGACGAGGCCCCGCGGCGCCGTGACTCGGCCGCGCCCGCGCACGCCGCGGCTGGGCCCGCGCCCGCGCCCGCCGCGCCCCCGGGGCCCCCGGGGCCCCCTCGCGGCGCGCCGTTGATCACCTGCATGCCCGCATCCACACGTCACACTCCGCCCTCCAACGTTATGCGTATGCATCACACGATGGAGACTAGATATCGGCCGGGCTAATTTCGACACTAACGTCTAACGTGAACCCTATAAGGTCAGCTTAACTATGGCTTGCACATTTCATTTCATTCCTAAACAGATCAAACCGGACGTGGAGTAACGAGCACGGCTACTAGGATTGTGCATTAATCTATGTGACATGACATTAACCTACACATTCATATCAATCGAACTACGAGTAAAAGCTCTTTTGATCATTTTATCAGAAGATCGCACATAAGTGCATGTGCACACGTCAGCATATTGACTAACAAAAGGACTAGAGCCAAAACTCTACGCGATATCAATGTAGTCGCACGTGCATACAGTATGACACATTCACATATGAAGTAAACGTCTGGTGATAGCTTATCCAAAAGGACCAAGAATGGAAAGAAAGAGCGTAAGAGCTAAACTCTCATCTGAGAAGTGCGCGACGGCGTTGAATATTTCAGCGTGTAATTAGAAACGCGTTGAGAAGTCGCGCCGAGTAGGTACTGTTAGCTCCGGTGGAAACGTTCCACCTTCCGCGGTGGAGCCGGCCGCTCGTTTATTATGGATGCTCCCGGACTCCCGGCGAAAAAACCGCGTCGCCTTTGTGCGGCCCGTGCAATGACTGTTGGCTAGTGGGGCGAGAAATGAACCGCGATTATGGGCACGTCTAGCGGTCGATAGTTATGGCCTACCGAACTGACTGGCTTTATTTTTGGAACTTTCATTTTTTCGTAGTTATTTCGAAGACAAGCCTCCTACGTTTACCTCCCCTATTTCTCAAAATTATCTACTAAGTCACACCACCCTCCATTATCATTAAGAATAAAACATTTAGGTAAAGAAATATCAAAATACAAAGGTTATACGAGGGTTGATTACAAAAGGGCCCCTTTTCAAGCCCACAAAATGCAAAACTCGAACGAATTCATTCAATGAAGTTACAAGTCGTAAAAAGTTAGCTTAGGTAACTAGCCTAACTAGATAGGTAGAAAAGTAAACAACAACTTATTTCTTTTCCAGTAGCCTATAGATATAGATATTGTCCCACTGCTGGGCAAAGGCCACCCCCATATTCTTCCAACTTCCTTTGAGGTGTGCAAAAAAAAATGTGAACCCTTAATTTGTGTTCTTTTAATTAGAACCAATGTTTCAGTTCCTGTTCCCCTCTAGGGTCGAGACGTGTAACATCGACCGGGATGCCCTACAAACTCATTCCACTTTTGTTTTATACAAATTTTAACATTCTCAAACTGGTCTTTTTCTCTTACATTACAGACCGGACGGCAGGAAAACCTACAAATGCTTATTTAATATTATGAATGGGCACGCATTACAAATTCGATGGTCCTGGTATCGTGAGGTATGGAGCAGGTTATACCACAAATACATCGGACCCGCTACTGCCCCGTCTCCACACCTCGCCTCGCCACAAAGAGGGCGCTCGGTTACGCTCATTTTACCGCCAGTAAACTACAATATGCATGTTTAGTGTATTCTGTGCCGACGACGAAACTTACATGCATCATGCGTCGAGTTAACTTATGTACCTACATTCTTAGGATTAGCTGAGGAACATTAATACGTCTCTACGACATGCCAATCTGAACAAGACATAACTAAACATCAATGGAGTCTCACTATTTCAACTTTACTTAATATGTTAGGTAAACGCAAACGTACCTAAGCATACGTAAGTGCCTTAAGCTTACGAATATTGGAATTTGTTTGAAAGCGGAGTAGGATTTTCCGAGTGATTAAAGTGTTCGAACGGCAACAACATCACAATCCGCGTGATCCGCATCCCGTCTGCCACCGCCCGCGCCGCCGCGCCGCTCCGTGTGACGCTAATAAGCCCCTCCTTTGCACAGCCACGCTGAATACTTCGCGAGAGCAAACAATGCAGGAATGGCTTTACGCATTTAATATTATCACACGACGTTTTTCTTTCTTTAGAAAGCCATTTCCGTTTCCTTTTTGCAATTAAAAAAGTGCGGAGACAAAAGAATTTCTAATTTCAAGCCAAGCGCAAGATAAACAAATGTTATGCAGGAGGCGGCAGACGGGAAAAAATGAATAAAAACTCACGGATTGTTTTGTCTTGTTACTGAAAAAAAAGAAGCGAGCGTCAACTGAAGACGGGAGCGTGTGCAGCTCGCTACGAAAAAATGGCAGCCGCCACTGGTATCGATCCACAATTTCGCGCGCTCCACATACACGTTATAATTGAAAATAATTGTATTGACTTGATAACCTAATTTGTTTACGAACCACCAGAGCGGTAAATCTGGTACGCGATCTAATTAGAGGCTGGTCGCACCGCCGCTGTTTAATTGTCCACGCACGCTGACTATACACTTGCAGTTTTGCTGAAATACTGCCGGTTGTCTGAGCAGTCTGATCTGACACTGAACACAATGGTCAATGCAGTGACGTTTCGGTCGAGGTCTACGTCCAATGAACAGACGCAGCTCGTATAGAAATGCGATGCAAAACTTAGCGGGGGACAAGTTGATGGTTCCATTATTCCGCGAAGCAGATAAACGGGCACAGTGTAGCTATAGACACAAGAGACTCTTCAGCAACAATAGAAGACGATAGCCGCCCTGCACAACACGCACACTATTGGCTACTCTGTACATGCTAGTCCCTACTGCAAAGACTATAGGTACATATAACTATTCTCTATGCCCTACTGCTACTGTTTAGAATTTATCATCAAGTTGGACGCGAAGCAAAAACTATTCAACTCCGCTTACCTACACTTGTAATAAATGATGGTCCATCTTTGAAACAAAAAAACAACTTAATTAACCGCCAAAAAAATGGGAATGCAGATCCACAATGGACGAGTCAGGTGGTAGCAAATTACATAATTTGTAGTTACGTATAGAAAAAGTGCAGTAAAAACATTCAAATTAATAGAACGTATGACGCTAGCTATAGATGAGGTCGGCAGTTTTTTTCCTCGCGCCAATTTTCGCTCGCTCGCCTCGCCGCGCCGGAGGGCGTTCACCTGCTCTCCTAACTTTTTAATCTCTACACGTCATATAACTGCATCGCTTCTATCTGTCGCGGAATTATTAACTAAGATCCTCAGCCCGCCGCACGCGATGCTGCTTCACATGTCTCATTTAAACTACCTGCATCTGACACAATCCGGACGGCAATTTTATGAAGATTGATTATCAAAATAGCACACAATAAGTTCTCTAATTTTATTAACCGATCGTGCAGCCTTTTCTTTTTGACATTATATACAAACAATTATTTATAATTTTTCACCTTTTTATTAGTGGTTGTAATGGCAATCATATCACTTGGTTTTAGTAGATTTTTATATTTTACTAGCTGACCCCGCAAACGTCGTTTTGCAAAAAAAAAAAAAAAAAAAATAAGTAGATAGTAGCCGAATCTCAGACCTACCTGATATGCACACAAAATTTCATACAAATCGGTCCAGCCGTTTCGGAGTACTTAGTATGGTAACTAACATTGTGACACGAGAATTTTATATGTATAAGATTTATCCTTTTGATAGATTCTTATTTTGTAAATGTGTGGACTTTGTAGGCCTTGTAGACTTTAGATCTCACCATTTTTTATTTATCAAGTACCTAGTAATTGTTGCCAGGCATACGCTGTCCCCATACCTACTGTAATTTGAAAACATTGTAAAAGCCAATTATTTTTAAAAGAGTATACAGACCTACGTGGAGTTTCTTGTCGGTTCTTCTCCATAGGAAACGACCAATTGGAACCGTGCACCTAGCTTCTGACGTTTCATAAGTGCCCATGTAGGTTTATGTGAAATAAAATATTTTGATTTGATTGGTTCTATTCTAAGAATGAGTCCTTCGCCCTTTCGATGAGGGATAGATATGCCATTATTTTCGCCAATACCGCCGACCCATCTAATAGAACCGTACCTGCCTCCATGGTCGAAAATATTGAGGTATACGTCAAGTGTCTGCCTAATAGGCCCCGTGACGGCCACTACGGGGAGCGGAGGGGATGCAGGGGGTGAGGGGGCGGTGCGGGTCGGGGAGAGGTTGTCTACGGCTGTAATTTAGTTGCGGCGGCGCACAGTGGGCCCATACTGAAAATTAGTGGACTTAGGCAACAAAGTTCCAATATCGATGCGATTTTTTTTTATATGACGTGTTATGATATTCCTGACAACTTTTATTCTTATAACATTTCTTCTAAAGTTGATAGTTTGTCTTGAAAAAAATTAATTAGATTATTTTGTATGGAGCGAATCACGTTTAATTTTTTTTCTTCAATTGTACTAATATGTTGGGTGTGTGGCGTGAGTATATGATAGCTAGGGTCATTCTCTATCCACGAAAAAAAAAACAGCGCCGGCCATCTGCGGCAGCGCGAGTAATCATTCGGTAAAAAAAAAATGTTATGTAAGATTTTTTTTTGCCATTTAAAATAAATTCAAAGTAAATTTTTTGTGTCATTAGGCTAATTCACCTTCTCTTTATTAAATATATAGTTTTAACAGCGCATAGGTACTTATAACTAATTATTCTGGTAGAAATTTAGTAATTATTGCTATGTTATCGGTAGCACCTGCATTGTGATTGATGACTCATTTGTTATTGCGCTCGGCTAAGCGCATAACTAATGAGTCATCGAAAAATGCTCGTCTCTGATTGGCTGAATAATTTTCACTCACTGATAACAGTGTCCACTACTTGAGTAATTAACACTGTCTATAAATATAAAGACATTCATTAAGTCCATCTAGTTTCGCTCTTGTCGCTTATTTGTGAACACAGTGAAATACTTTTATTTTTATATTTACATTAGAACTATGGCTGGATTTTGTACCAACCTAGATTTTTTTGTGAAATTAAGAAGTGGCGGTGATCTGAAAAATCATATGTTTCTATATGAAAGTATCATTTCTGTCTTGACTACCGAAGTTTCTGAAGAAGACAAGAACCGAATCAAGGAGTTCTGTCGACTTTTTTGTGTAAATCTAAATAAAAAGTGGATAGAGTCAAGTAGAAACCAAAAAACTTTTATGAATCGTGTAAGTAATCGCAAGTGGTTGGAAAAAAACATCAACTGGCCTGTTTGTGACAGTGTTGACCTGAGAAGTGAGATGGGCTTTTCGGACGCAGTCTTATCTGAACCTGTGGATATAGATTCCCATGTTCCTACTCTTGCAGTATGTACTGCGGAAGCGGGAACATCTACAGAAAAGGAGCACAGAAAACCATTCGAAGAGTTAAGTAAGAAGCAAAAAAAAAGACGTTCTACTTCCATAGTAGAAGAAAATTCCGAAGAAGAGTTGCAGACCTGGTACATAACAAAATTCAAAGACAACGGCAAAACGAATCTGGCAAAAGTGATCGAATACCTTTCCAGTAATCCAGATGCCCTATCCGAAGTAGACGAGCGACTATTCAAAAAGCAGAGCTTAAGTACTGTCTCTGAAGATAACTGTTTAGCTCTTTATACATCACTTGCGCTCTCGAAATGGAAATACTTAGCTCTTCGACAATTTCTGAAAGAAGAAAACTGTGCTGCCTTTCCATCTTATCCAAAGCTTGTAAATGCCAAGAAAAGATGTTACCCACCACAAGAGAGTATGGAGATTACCGAAAAAGGAGCTCAAATTAAATTGCAAGCGCTATTGGACCACACTGTGGAAAGGATTTTACTAGGTATTAGTAATTCTGTTGATAGGTCTCAAAATAAAGAACTCAAGTTGACCTGGAAATGGGGACTTGATGGTTCTTCGTCGCAGAGCAATTATAAACAGAAAACGTCTACAGAGTTCGATGATTCATCAGTAGTCATGATAAGCATCGTCCCTCTTCGGCTAGTGTCTACTAGCCCATCTTCTGGGAATGAAAATATAGTTTGGGAGAACCCCACACCTTGCTCAACTCTGTACTGTCGACCGGTGAAGTTCACTTTCACTTCGGAGACAGCTGATTTTATAATGTCTGAAGAGTCTGAGATGAAAAAACAAATTGATGAACGAATATCTACACAGTGTGGAAATATTATTGTATCACATGAATTGCATATGACCATGATTGATGGAAAAGTGGCCAATATTATTGCTGAAGTACCATCATATGCAACGTGTCCTATTTGCTTGGCAAAACCGAGCGAGATGAATAATTTAGACGCTTTGACTTCCAAACCACTTCGTGAAGAAATTTACAAACAAGGAATTTCTTCACTGCATATGAAGATTCGGTGTATGGAATGTCTTCTCCATATATCTTATAATCTGGATTTTCAACGATGGACTGCTCGAGGCGAACATAAGGCTTTGAAACAAGCTAAAAAAAATACCACGCAACAAGAGTTTCGTGAGCAAACTGGAATGCTGATTGATATAGTCAAACAGGTATGTATTTAATTTTGGCTCTTTTTATGTTGTTTGTGTATTATATCTCTATGTATTGTATATTACAGTATTGTTTTCCCATTTTAGGGTTTTGGAACTACAAATGACGGGAATACTGCGAGGCGCTTTTTCCAAGATTACAAAAGATCATCCAGAATAACGGGAATTGACGAAAATCTGATTTTCAGATTTTCCGTTATTCTACAAGCCATATCATCAGGCAAAAACATTGACTGTGAAAAATTTAGAAGATACTGCAGAGAAACAGCTGATGTGTACTTGCAACACTATTCGTGGTACTACATGCCAGTTAGTGTACATAAACTTCTAATGCACGGTGCAGACATCTGTAACCACTTTGGTGTTTTGCCAATCGGTAAGTAAAAAATAAATATAGTTTGATGTATTATTTGACTCAATTGCGTTTTGAAATTAAAATGTATGTACTTATTCGTTTTAGGTATCTTATCTGAAGAAGCTTCGGAAGCCCGTAATAAGGACTTCAGAAACGTCAGGGAGTGGCACACTCGGAAAACGGGGAGAATAGCAACAAACGAAGACATCCTCCATGGACTTCTAATAAGCTCTGATCCCCACATATCCTACATAAGGCCTAAAATATTGAAACAGGGTCATAATGAGTTGTTGCCTGAAGCAATTCAGTTGTTACAGACTACTGAGCCTCCCTGTGACAGTGAGATTATGGAGGAAGAAGAATGCCTCATAGCAGAGTCCGAAAATTTGCCGGACCCACTAGCACTTCTGGAACAAGAAATAATGTGATCCGGCTCTAGATTATCCTCACAAAAGCCCATCAGGGCTAGGTATATGACAAACAGCCCTTTTCAGGGCTACAATTACTTCACAGTTTCATACGCTTGATTATGTAGATAATTATCAACGACTTGCCCGTACAAATTTAAATTATTTCACCTATCATTAACAAAATTAGTATAACCTGAAACTTATTACGATATTTATTCAACAATAGATAACGTGCAGTTAAAAAAATAACACAGCCAATCAGAGACAAGCATTTTTCGACGACTCATTAGTTATACGCTTAGACGAGCGCAATAACAAATGAGTCATCAATCACAATGCAGGTGCTACCGATAACATAGCAATAATTACTAAATTTCTACCAGAATAATTAGTTATAAGTACCTATGCGCTGTTAAAACTATATATTTAATAAAGAAAAGGTGAATTAGCCTAATGACACAAAAAATTTACTTTGAATTTATTTTAAATGGCAAAAAAAAATCTTACAAAACATTTTTTTTTACCGAATGATTACTCGCGCTGCCGCAGATGGCCGGCGCTGTTTTTTTTTTCGTGGATAGAGAATGACCCTAGCTATCATATACTCACGCCACACACCCAACATATTAGTACAATTGAAGAAAAAAAATTAAACGTGATTCGCTCCATACAAAATAATCTAATTAATTTTTTTCAAGACAAACTATCAACTTTAGAAGAAATGTTATAAGAATAAAAGTTGTCAGGAATATCATAACACGTCATATAAAAAAAAATCGCATCGATATTGGAACTTTGTTGCCTAAGTCCACTAATTTTCAGTATGGGCCCACTGTGCGGCGTGTCGTTGCGAATTAATGCGGCATACGAAGTGCCGGACATCGGCGCTGTGAGATACGGCCGGAGTCACCCGCTTCCATTGCGCAACGAACCGCTTTATATTGACGGCCAATTGCAAACATAAAAGTTATCAATTAAACTCCGAAACCTAAATGGGTGCGCAATTATATAAACCGGAGATATTTGGAACACTAAAAGATTTTCGTCTTGGCACAATTTAGCCTAGAAGAACCAAAACTAAGAATTATATTAGCTGTTGTGTGTCTACAGAAGTCTCAAGAATCGCGTCATACTGAGCCAGCGTGAGACAAGAATAGCGCCAACAAAATGGATGCGCGCTTAAGAGAACAGTCAGCGAGCAGCAACAATGGCCGAGAATAAGGGCTATCAGTGAAAAGTCCGGCGTTTAGCGCTGCCGACCAATTACGCCATCAACTATTCTCGATAGCGTATTGTCTTTGCCATTTGCCACCCCTCGCATATAGTCCCACTGTTTTTCTGAACATATAATTTCCATTACATTTGCCAGACTAGGTATAGTAAATGAGATTTGCAGTTAGACGGATAGTTTGAATAAAATGTAGGGATCCAAGAGGAACATGATCGGTGAGATATTTAGTCAGAACTAAAAACACATTTTGGCAGAAATCGCACTTGGCAAGTATGACATTTCCAAGTCGACTGCAACACCCAGCCTTATCTCGCGAATTTCACAGTCATTATTATAGAATACTCTAATGATAATTATGATAGATGAGATATTGTGATAAGCCGACGAAGAAACACCCACACTATAGTACACTTCTTCAATAAGATAAACTAGGAGCACTTCCAAGTCCATTCTCACTACATAATCTACAACGTCGACGCAATAAAGAACTAAAGTCAACTATCAAAGTACGTCAAAAATGCTTAGAGATTTCCTTCACTATGAGATTTATACCATTCAAGTGATTAACATCAAACAGCGAATAATGACGTTGAGTCTAGGTCTCGTTCTTTGTGCAAATCACTTTGATCTCACGCTGTGAAAGATCTGAGATAGTTTTATTTATATTTTAATAACTCTAAAATTCTCTATGAATAAAGTTGATCAAAACTCCTCTCTTCTTGAACTACTGTTCAACTCCAAACTGTAACGTTGTAATTGAGAAACTGTGTATCTTGGCTAATTGAATATTTTATAGGTTTGGCGTAAAAACTGCGTCTCTTAATAGATTTTTTCTCATATGTATCCCGGTCTTATACGTTTTATTATGAAAAGCGATACTCAATGTTAGGCTGGCCATGAACGTATACGTGGCTATAAAAATTAATTATACCAAGTCTTGAAACAGAGATTCACAAAAAGCGCTCTTATATTAATTCGTCCTGAATCCTAATTGACATACTTAAAGCGTGATAGTGTTCGCCGGGCGGCCTAGTGTTTGCAATGTTTTGTACATCTCGTCCGGCGGGAGTAGAAGGTCGCAATTGAGATTAATTCCGAGCTAGATTACATTTATAGGCTGTGCGTGAGACCTAGATCTGGGGGACAGTTATTAAATCGTTCCGAACAAATTAAAATGTATTGAATGTCACTTGGCTACTTGATTAGTTTGTAATTGTTCACACGGTGCGTATTCGATATTGTACTTACATTCACTAGTTTTTTGTTACAATATTTCTCTACAGGGATTTTGGTAAATTGACCGTGCTCATGACAAGACAAAAGTAGGTATTTCTAAAAACGCTCGGCCGACATCCAGTTAAATGATTATAATTATAGATATTTATTTAAATAATTATTGAATCTTATTGTTTTGGGATAAGTATGAAAAAGTATCGATACAATTGATAATGGTTTTGATATTCCAAAGCATAAGTAGCAGAAAATTACTGAACAATCAGGGAAATTAATTGTTTCAGATTGATTTGATACACTACGTAAATTTCCCATAATACCTAGTTCATTTGCTTAGCAATCATTTTCCCTGACTGTATATTAAAAGTATGGAGCTTTCTACTAGTGAGTGGTGATCATGCAGAGTGGTCGCATGTGACGGTACCTCCAGCTCCTCCTCGGACGAGTGGTGGTCGTACAGCTGGTCGGGCTCCGGCGCGGCCAGCCGGCGCGGGCCAGGCGCGCACGCGCACGCCTCACCGCCCATACCTGTGGACGAGCACGGTTACACATTCATCACTAAGGTAATTTTAGTTTAAATATACAGGCTAGATAAATAGGTGGTGTTGGTTCGGATCAAAGGATAAAGAGGAACATTTAAAACAGATAAGTTTTCGCAAATGAGCATCATTAAATTGTATGTATAGTAATACTAATAACGCTATTATTGCGATCATTATTCTATCAAACAGTGACTGTAGAGTAGCTGCAACTATTAGTTAACGCCCAGGAAAGTTTGCCTCTGAAACTCCGCTTTTATTTCAATAATTAAATATTTAATTTAAAGATTGTAACATACACACATCAAAAGTGTCTAGGGATCAAGCATTTTTATGCGGATTTCTTGAGATTGAGATGTGGCTTTGTAATAAATTTATGATTTTATAAATTTATATGGATCCTTTTTGGTGCATTTCATAATTTGAATCAGGAACTGTGAATCAAATTCGAGTAAAAGATGAAAATCAGCTGTCAATATTTTCCCTATAAAAACATACAACGCATTGAAGACATTATTAGTGCTACTGTTTCCCTACTACTGATTAAAACCAACGTTATTATGGAGCGGCGACGTCATTTAAGCAGGGAAGAAATGCTCAGAGCCGTGGGAATGATAGAAGCCGGTTCCCGGCAACGTACTGTGGCTTTAGCTCTGAATACAAGTCAGAGTGTTATCAGTCGACTTTGGACACGTTACCGAAGCACTGGTACCGTGGCTGAGCGCCATGGAGGACGGTATCGCTGCACCACACGGAGACAAGACCGATACATTCAAATCTTAACTCGAAGAGCTCCAACAATAACCGCCATGATGTTAGCCGTGAGGCTTCATCACTCTTCAGGGAACTTAATTAGCGACCAAACAGTCAGAAACCGCTTGCATGAAGTGAACCTTCATTCCCGAAGACCGCTACGGGTACCACCTATAGCAATGCACAATCGTAGGATTCGATATCAATGGGCTCTTGAACACAGAAATTGGGCAGAAGAACAATGGCGTTTGGTGTGCTTTTCTGATGAGTCTCGTTTTGGTATGAGACCGGATACAAGACGTAGGTATACGACACTGGAGAACCCCTGGACGCCAACAGCGATTTAAATCCTGCCAGGAAGTCCATCCTTATAGTGGTGGAACCATCATGGTATGGGCGGGTATTTGGATCGGCGGAAGAACTGAGTTGATTTGGATCAGAGGCAACCTCAACGCTCAAATTTATGCTGAGACGATTGTATCAGACGTCATCGTTCCCCTACAAGTGCAAATCGGTCCCTTATTTCAGTTAATGCATGATAATGCACGACCGCACACCGCAAGAGTTGTAAGACAGACTCTCGCCGCAGCTAACATCAATGTCCTGCCCTGGCCTGCTCAGTCGCCAGACTTGAACCCGATTGAGCATGCATGGGATATGCTACAGAGAAGAGCTCTGCCGAATATGGAGGGTATCCAGTCGCAAGAAGACCTTTTTTTGTTGTTGCAACGAACATGGGCTGCCATTCCACAGCGTGATTTGGATGAACTCATTTTGAGTATGCCAAACCGATGTTCTTGTGTTGTTAGTGTTCGCGGTAGAAACACGGATTATTAATTGTTTAAGTTACCCAATAAAATTTTAAAGAAAACTGTTATTTCAGTCTTTTTTTCGAACTTTTGTGTTAGTGGTTCAAATGTCAAAAATCCCTTTATTAGGAAAATGGCAAATTTCTTTATTAATGCAAAGGTGACTTGGTTTATCGTTACTGTGACAAACGAAAACACTTTATTTGATGAATCCTTAAAGAAAATTTTAATTAATATCAATCAGGAGAAAAGTTATTGCAAAAATATATGTTGATCCCTAGACACTTTTGATGTGTGTAAATAGGCACACATCACATGGCATCTACTGGAAGTCGTGTTAGGCACGGATCATTATATTTTCGAGGTCTTTTTAATTTTGATATGGAGTTTATAAAGAGTAGGTATAATGAAGGCTGTCGTTAAACGGTCCTTCAATATATAGAAGTATGAGGAGCAGGGTGTAAAGTTCACTCATACTCTATGGAAAAGGGAGGATCCTCCGACCAGATGGGTGTTGTGTCTGGCGAGCAACTGTCCGATGATTCATGTCAGGCCGTTGGCCATGTTAGTTGCGCGGTAAACTCTGCTTGCGAGATGCAGGATTTCGTGACGTCAGTATGACGCGTTGTTCGCATGTGGCGTTGTAGATACCGCTACAAATACACTGAATAGTGGGGCAGAATCCAACAAGATTTTAAAGCAGTGGAAACTGCCCCACTACTTCGATTTAGTGGGGCAGATTCCACTGCAAAATTTTAGGCATTCCACCTTGCCCCACCAGTGGGGCGGCTGGTGGGGCAAAGTGGAATAATCCGAACTGACGTGACTCCCCGTGTGTGGGGAGGCGATGCCTCCGCAGATTTATGATGTAATTGATGACAGCATCCTCGTCACAAAAGAATACCGTTATTTCTGAAATACCTGCATCGCGTCATCGGTTTTGGTTTCAATTGCAACAACATCAGTAGATATATTATATAATTATATTATAAGGTACTAGATGACCAGCCACTCGCCAGCCGCTCTGGCCCCGATTTTTAAATATCTGATATCTTCTAAGATATTCATTTTAATTATATGCTATAAAGGGCAATTTTGATTAACACGAAATGCACAACGTATCTAATGTATTTAATTGGATAAGGAATAATACCGTATTGTTTAAAATAGCTTGGTAAATAACCCATATTTTTTTTTGTAATATGATAAAGATAAAAATGGTTACTGTGGGTTATCCTTAGAAGATAAACATATACCATCGCGGACTTTTTTATCGATCTTTTTAAGATATACGAATTAAATTGATCTATCTCGTAAGGTTTAGCCAGGCAGCGTTTGCAATGTGAGCACACAAAAATATGTTTGTTACGACATCACATTACAAATCTTTGAATTTCTCGGCTTTTCTCTACTTATGCGTGTATTATTCATATAAACCTCTTGAATCACTCTATCTATTAAAAAAACCGCATCAAAATCCGTTGCGTAGTTTTAAAGATCTAAGCATACCTATATAGGGACAGACAGACAGCGGGAAGCTACTTTGTTTTATACTATGTAGGTAGTGATGCTTAGTTCATTTCTTTTGAAAAACGAAACGCAACACAAGCAAGTTTAAAATCGTAAATACAATGTTTGATATTTGTTTTTTTTTTAAAGAGTAACCGTGGAGTTTCTTGCCGGTTCTTCTCCATAGGAAACGACCAAAATTATTGGAACCGTGCACCTAGCTTCTGACGTTTCATACGTGCCCATGTAGGTTTATGTGAAATAAAATATTTTGATTTGATTTATTCGTTGACATCGAACCAGCTTGTCCTACTTTTCTCTAGGTTCAGGTTTAGCTGATTTAAAAGAAGTGATGTTAACTAAAAACACGCACACACATTTTGCTATATTTATTTAAGTACTATACCTACATTAACAACTAGGTTATTTATTTTTCCTCTATTTCATCTATCATTTCAATTACACGCTCACATCATTACCTACAATGTTAATCTGTCCCGTACTTCTATTTACTCTAGCTTACCTTACTAACTACTAAACAACAAAAGCATGAATTGCTATGATTCAAGTTTTCCTCCATGGAACCATCATCACCTGACCTATTCAGTATACAATCGCATAATATACCTATAATATTATAATAATATACTCGAGTTCTGCTAACTTTGTAAACGATACGAAAATAAATTATTAAAGTTTACAGCGCACGTTTTATTTTATACTGGTGTGAAATCAGACGATAGAAAAATACAGTAGCAATAGCTACTATCAATTTATTGGCATTGTAAGAGGCGACACCTATAGGACTTAAATCTTAACAACCGTGAAGTTACAAAGAGGCCGTGATGCCTTTTATAACTTCGATTTGAAAACCCAAAAAAATCATTATGAAATATTAAAAGTAGTAAAAACTTTCACCCCCTAAAAGATTGCCAATGAATGTCAAAATCTGTCAGTGTATAATTTCTTGACGAACGAATCTAAAGGCTGTTGTAAAGTTTTCAGTCAAGCAGTAGTAGGGAAAATTAGATCTGCAAAACTAACGGCGATAAAGTGTCTGTGTGGATGATTTCTGTATGAACGGAAAAGCATGTAAAAAAAAAATAAGTAGGTATAATTTTTTTTTAAACGGATTACTTATACCTAATGTTACTGATGGTGTTGAAGGCATGTTACGTACCGTTAGCTTAGGCCACAGGATACCGGCTTAGTGGCTAGTCGTTGTGACAAGTCGCTGCCTGTCTACGGCAGGGTTCGACTACGACGCGTTTGTCGTCTGTGACTCATGGCTTGCACAAGACTACGTTGAAACATGACATAATCTATAGTGCCTGAGGTAGCTGCGCGGTGCGGGAGGGGCGATAGTTATCACAAGTTGACGAATCACTGAGCTCTCGCATCACGTCACCACATCCCTCCCGCACCGCACTGCTACCTCAAGCAATGTCTCAGTTAAGCGGTCGGCCTATAACCATAAGCTTATTATCAATAAAAAAAATTTAAAAACCCGACTGCGCTAAGTACAATACTTAAGTAAAAAAAAAATGAAATGCTAAAAACAAGCCCATTTTAAATTAAACAAATTTGGAAGCTGGCGCGATCCATACCATTTTTATTTAATTTAAAATGGGCTTGTTTTTAGCTTTTTTTTACTTACCTAAGTATTTTACCGCAGTCGGGTTTTTTAATTACTTTTTTTTTATTTCCAGCTTTTTAGTTTAGGTACAAATGTGAAAGATTTCGCAGGCGATTTAGTTCTTGGTACGTGTTTTTTACGATTTGTCACTTCGAATTACTTTTAACCATATAAGTTGTATATATATTTTTGTAATCACCTTTTAAAACCCTTTATTTTGATACCCCACTAGACAGGTTTTCACAAAAAAAAAATTTTTGTAGTATGGCGCCAAAAATCCGCCATTTACTTTTTTTTAATTTGATACACCCACACCCAGTGTCACTCTCACAGTAAATACGAATCTAACGACATCTCTAAAGCCGAAATCGAACAAGCCGTTTAGGCTACAGAGCGTGCCAAACAATTATACATACATAGGTACATACTCTCGAAAAACATAACCCTCCTTCTGGCGCAGTCGGGTAAAAAGGAAGTTAAGAGTCCTTTTGGGCGTTTGATTCTATTCCCTAAAACGTACTAAAACCACCAATGATTGAATATAATCAGTCTATAATGTCCCCACTGCCTGGGACACAGGCCTCCTCTCGGTAAAAGGGAGAGGGCGTCAACCACCAGGCGGGCCCAGTACGGTATGGTAGACGTCACTAATATCTTTGAATTTTTTTATTCTAGAACATGCCCGTTTCCTCACGCTTTTTTCCTTCAACGTTTCGAGTCCTTAAATTAAAACTTTTAAATACTCACCTAGGTACGCACATAATATCAAACAGAGATATAATTTATTAACAGCACGTTATTGTCGGCGGCTCCATTGATTACGTTTAACATAACGAGGTCACGAGGGGGAGCGGAAGCTGGTGGATGCACGAGACACAGGAAGGAGGCGGACAGAACCGACGGCGGGAGGAAGCGGAGGAGGGGGGGAGGGGATGTTCTTGAACTTGCGGCGAGCAGGCCGCGCGGCGCCTGTGCGAGTGCACAGCACGGACGCAACCTGGCGACTTACCAAACACTTGTAAATTTATGTAATCTATTTACATTTGGTCCAAAAACCCATAAAATCTTAAAATTGTAAGTACACTTTTTTTTAAATAATCTGCAAGTATAAGTAGGTATATCTACACATTTTCCAGAACGCATTGCTTTAGATTAGAGTACTTACCTAGTTTTAATCACTGCGATACCACTAACTCAATTCAAAGAAAAGACGACAAGATATGATGAGGGTGACTCCCGAGTCCCGACTATTCACAAACAAGAAGCGATAAAGTTAAGTAACACAACACATGAGATGATTATTTCTATTCGACTCCCGCATCCGAAGATCGCAGATATACCGAATAATAGTAATAGGTACACTGTTGTGTTGAAATATTGAACTGCCCACATGCAGATATCGAACAGTTCACAGTTCAGACACATAGGAACTCGTTGAGAAATGTATCCGAGAGAATTGTAAACATTTCTATATGTTTCCGACATAAACTACCGACTATCGTGAATCTTGATAGCTTTCCAATATTATATTCGTGAAAACAAACATAAATAACATCTTTTTTTATATTTTTAGTTGAGTAATGAATGTATGAAACCGATACGATCACAAAATCGAAAAATTATATTGCAGACCCAAGGACCAAAACCAAAATCAAACTACCTGTAAAAAGATTCGACTACGTTAGCAATCATTCGTAAAGGTATTAAGTACAAGAACTTCTGTTAAAAATTCAAATAAACTATGCACGCAAACCATTACAATATACGACATACCTCATGCCCACGTCCTTGATTGCCCGTCCACACCCTATCGTTAGGCTATTGTCGTTCCAAGGTCTTACTTTTTGCTTGCATTGTAGTCCGACCCTCCAGACTAAGTCGTGTTGTATTGTTTTGCCAGAGAATTCTTGCCCTAAAGTTCGTGAAGCCGGAAGAAACAAGGGAAGCGGATGAGGATCCTGATAAGGATGGGTGTTTGATCCTCTCAGTTAACCTCCAACTAAGATAAATGTGTTTGTTAAGGCCACATTCATCACTATAGTTGATTAGGGTTCGATGGAGGCATGACCTTCCGGATTCCGATAGAGGGCTCGCTGCTTAACCTTACCTATAGTTACAGGAACTAATCAATGCGGAAACTTTATTCAACATATTACGGACCAAAATCTGAATAAAATGCATTATTTATTTAGTGCTCCACTAGGCTCGTGTCAGTCAGCATCACTAACTTAATAATATTTAACATTTCAGCAAGATATTACAGCAAAAACCTGAAATATGTAATTCTTTAGAACGTTGAAATTTACTTAACAATAACAACACAAACTTAAAAACAGTAGGTACTTATACTTACTTCTTATTCCTAAACTTCATGCTTCATGTCTATCGTATCTTCTATACGCTTACGATGCGTAGAAAATGTGTAGATAAAATCAAAACATGAACAAAACAATAAGCCATAATATTATGCCGATTTTTTTGTTGATGTCGTTCCAACAAAGAGTAAGAGGCAACAATAGTAACGTAAGCAGTTAGCCTTATTAACAACAGGTTTGACTTGTTAAAAAACGTGTCGGTTTGGATCAAGTGGCGTGGCGCTCGTGTGACTCGCTGGTTCACCTTCAATACACAATTTAGGGTCTTTCTATTCAGGATAACTTATTGAAATTCCGAATTAGGGCACACGACACCAAACCCACAACCGCAGTTTATTGGAAGCAGCTGGCAAATCATGTGAGGACCGTCTGATAAAATATACCTAGCACAACTTGGAAGAAGCTTAAGACTTTGAAAGGAGAATAGATACTTAGATTAAAATTACAGTTGTAATATTATCTAGAATATTCAAAAGTAGAAATACAACTTCATTTTCGAAAGTGCGCTAAAACCTCAAGGTTAAAACAAAAACGATCGTGAATCAGATTTACGAACTAAACAACATTCAGCTAAAATCTCTCCAATTCTACACCAACGCACGTCCACGTACAAGATTATGGGTCCAAAATTAAACGCCAAATACGAGATCTAAAAGTCAGTAAACAAACATACCTAGAACCAGTAACAATAATTGAGACATTCAAATAACAGAGTGTATAATATCCAATTAGTTTCCACCATGTTCTGGGAGTTGTGCAAAAACGTCGAGTGTTTTAGCTGCTTCGTAATCCGCGCAGAGCTCATTATGACGACGATATGTTATCAGTTCGGCACTCTGCTCTAGCTACGTTCTGTTTTACGCATCATGGTTTATATTCCATGGGGTCCATGGCTAAATAATAACGGCCGCACAGGTCGATCGATCAGGTTAAGCTACGCTTGCCGCGGTTGGTCTGTGGATGGGTGACCATCTTTACATACTGAGACCCCTCCGTGCCTCGGAAAGCACGTTAAGCCGTTGGTCCCGGCTGTCATTCCTGGATCTTTGACAGTCGTTACGGGTAGTCAGAAGCCCGAAAGTCTGACAACCAGTCTTACCAAGGGGTATCGTATTACCCAGTAACTGGGTTGTGGAGGTCAGATAGGCAGTCGCTCCATGTAAAATACTGGTATTCAGCTGCATCCGGTTAGACTGGAAGCCGACCCCAACATAGTTGGGAAAAGGCTAGGCAGATGATGATGATGGTTTATACGCCATGATTGGTTCAGAAAGAACTGCTAAGAATACGTCACAATCTAATTCATCATCATTATTATTTCGGTCCTTCTGTACGATCTTTCCCAGATACATTTCATAACTGCTAGTGAGTCCCAAGATCGGCAATCAGGGCAGGGGTGCTTATGAAAACAGTGACTGATAAATAATTAGGACAAGCTGCATGTAAGGTTTACCCCTTATGAAACAACACGCACAAAGATACTGACCATTAAAACTCAGAAAGCAGCGAATGAGAACATGCAGCCAGCGACCAAGTTTAAAAATAACGATAAAAATCGTTACAAAGGGATTATTTTCATCGGCGGGGTAGAACAAATTAAAATAGACGGCGGAATAAGTTTCTAATTTCGCTGGCGTCCGGGAGATATACATACACACGTTCAGGGTTGTTTTGTGCCTCAGCTAGCTTCTAATACAAAGCTAGATTTAGAACAATATTGTTTGTTTACCATGCTATCTAGACGATTTTAGTTGATTGTGCATTTTTTTAAACAAACCTACTAGATGTAAATACATTCAAATATTCGAATGCAAAAGGAAATTGTGAATCACAAATTACGAGTGGGAGTGGGACCGGTGCGAGGCGAACTGAAAGCCACGTAGCGATGTCAACGTCCCTGCTCGTAGGAGCATACAGAGTGGAGATAAGGTCCGCTTCGACAGAGGGCAACAACATACGTGTGCCACAATACTGTTCCGCCTGTGAATAATTGAAAGGGCTCAGCCCTGCCCCGACGCATCGATCTCGCTCTCCACTTATCTTACATCTCCAAATGTCAATTCTATCCATCAAACAAGAATATGGTCCAAAGTCGACGTCGTACGGTTCAAAGTTGGAGGTGAAGTAATGAGAGACAGGCAAAGCTATCGCGGTCGGCCAGGATCAAGATTCAATGCGCCGTTGACGCGGGCGAGTCACGAAACGTCAAACTGTTGTTGTGTATCCATACGTCGGAGTGGCCCGAGACTTTGTTTATACCTGAGCCCTGCGCGGCCTGTTTGCGCGCTAATCTAGCATTCTACTTACACGCATTGACCAGTATCTTATTAGACGCGGTGCTCAAACTGATAGGTTTATAACCATTCCGTTGGATAACTTCTGCACTGTTTGTACTCTACTTTTAGATACATAGTATTAGATTGTATGACAATTGATTAGAGATATACGCAGTATTGAATTTTCCCCATCATAACAATATGGAAGAAGACGATTGTGTAATTCAAGACGCAGTAAATCAGAGGATGGATTTGAGAGAAAAGACATTTCTCTTGAATACATCAATGGATTATTCACTGAAAATGCCGAAGATTCGTTCGAAAACGGATTAATAATAAAAAAATTGCAAATGGATTAATCTGAGGAGTACTATTAATACTATAATAGTAGTACTATAACAATAAAATATATAACCCCACCGCCGTATCTCTACGGGCAGCATGTGGCGAGCTGTTGGGCGACCCCACGGACCCTATCTCCCGGGAGAAGTCTTGTTCCTCACCTCTGGCTTGCCTTTATTCGCTGGCTGGAGTGAACACTGACGAGGAACAGAGCTCCCACCTCATTCTTGCCTTTATTGGCCGGCTTGAGTGGAGATTCGCAAGAGCAAACGTGCTCGGACGAAGGAAGTATTCCAGTAAGATTGTCCTGTTAGCCGTGGAATACCTCTCCACTCCTCATAAGCACCTCAGGACATATTGCCCCCTTGTCGCTACATCACTGTGCTAGCGACCGTTTCCGGGGGCCCATTATTGAGTGTGCAAGTCACCCCCAGCCGTTTTATCCGTGTATCCATACTAATATTATAAATTCGAAAGTAACTCTGTCTGTCTGTCTGTATGTTACCTTTTCACGCCTAAACCGCTGAACCGATTTAGATGAAATTTGGTATAGAGATAGCTTGAGTCCCGGGAAAGGACATAGGATACTTTTTATCCCGATATTCCCACGGGATCGAGACTTAAGCGGGTTAAACCGCGGGGCGCATATTATATAAAACATTGCTTATTCTTCCATAGTTCTTGATAACCAGTCCACTTTAGCCACCCAAACCCATAGTCCAACTTTTTGTTTTTCCATATCCTGCAATAGTCCTACACCAACCTGGGGTTGTCCTTGGGTGCATTTGCATAGGGCATACAGGGATAATCGTCGGATGGTGCCGCATTTCATTAAAATTTCCTAAGGGGCCTCTGCGAGTTGGTTTCGGCCCCTCGTACGCCTTCCAAAGGACCGGGACCTCATGGTCCCGAGATATGTAAAATCATAAAAATAAATAATAAATAAATAGACCTGTTATGAGAGTAACAATGAAAATAAAGCAGTGAGCTTGAACCTAACTGAATAATGGTCAATGTCAAAGTTAAACAGTTATTTCGGCCTTGTCAGCGATCACGTGCCGGTAGCTTGTATTTTCGTTAAATATCTACAGCCTTCAACTCTTTGCTCTTTACATATGAAAGTGCTATTTTAACAATGTTAATTTATGATCATGTGATCGTAGTGTGCTGAGTGTGCTCTCCAATAAATATATATAAAACGGGTGCATAGAATACACTGGGACGCTAACGTTTGTCTTTTGAATTATGAAAAAATATTTCATTTGTTTTTGCTTTCAGCTCTGCATCCGGTTAGACTGGAAGCCGACCCCAACATAGTTGGGAAAAGGCTAGGCAGATGATGACTTCATTTATTTTTGCCTCCGGAAGGGAATCGCAAAAAAAACAGTGCAAAAACTATAAGTGTTGTGGATGAAATGGGCTGGATTTACTTGGGGAAATAATTTGAATAGTGTACATATATTAATTTTTACACCACCATTTGTTCACCTACATCTGAACCCTACCCTAAAAAAATGCTACAAGTCAGAATCATTGAATGGTCACCATTTGGGATGCAATGCGTGTCGATCCGCGACTCGCGTGAGCGTGACACGGCGGCATGCGCGTGGGCAGCCCCGCTCACATAATGGCTAGTATGGCTACACGAGCACTCGGGGTTCAGTACCGAGCGACGCTAATAAACATCGCGCTGTATTGTTTGGCTGCCCAGTTTGGAACTAACCGATGTGCCTTGAATGTAGTCGGGATATTTATTTGTACGTTATGTGTGTGATGTTACTCTCAAATGCCTGTCACACAGTGAAGGAGCTAAGTAAAGCTAAAATGTTGGCAGACAGACCGGCGATCGCTGAGAAATGTAGTTAGTCACCAAATGGACTCTTACCCATCTACCTGATCAAATCTGTTATTCGTTTCACGACTCCCACGAACCGCAAGAGTTGCCTATTCTTAGCTGGAGATCACACGCCAATTGTGTGCTAGCGCTGCGCTGTAACGTAAACGATATAGTAACGCCACGGAAGCGGAAAGGAGACAGCGATATCTCCAACACTTTTACTCAAAATGACTTGCCAATCTTCATTAACGAAGAGGACTTGAATTTCCAAATCTCCCAAGATAATTATACGACTACCATATAGATTAGAAAACAGCACGATTGTTCGCATAGTCAGCCGGTCAAGTTCAAGGCGTACAACTATAAAAACAATATATGTCGGCCATTAGCAAACAAAATGGCGACGATTAATCATCAACGATTACTGATGTATTAGAAATGTAAATTTTAAGGTCAGACAGATTAAATATGTGGTTATATAAATGTTTATAATAGGAATTTTAATGTGACCTATGTTTGTAAATACAGTTAGGAATGTGACTGAACGCATCGGAAAATTTCGATCGAGCGATCGATCAAAGCACGCTAGGCACCTTGGCTTAGGATAACCTTGAGTATAACTTGGACGAATTGGTCGTAGTCGTAGGTATCGGAATACAGATGGGTATGTGTAACTATTATGCATAGAGAAGGGGTGATCTATTTGAAGACAAAAGACCACACGGAGATAGCTATTCTAGTAATCCAGAGTATCTGAGCATTTCATATCAATAGTGTTCACTCCATGTCTACGTGTACTCAATTGATCGCCGGTGGACACAGGCGATCAATTGAGATCTCCTTGTCGACATCACACTAACATTACATGATTTGTATAAATCGTTATCAATACTGACTGGGCATTGGGAATGCCAATTCCCTCGTTATCATTAGTTTAGACTTTGTTACCAAAGTATCGGAATACGTGTTTGTGTTTTTAATTCTAAGTTCTAAGTCTTCTTATTCATGTTAGATTTAAAGCTAGTTTTACTTACTGTGGATTTACATGTTTTGGCTTCTATTCTTTTTCTTTTGAGGATCGACATAATGTTCATGCTATTTCTTTTGCCAGTTATCTGTCACTATTTTAAAACGTTTCTATTCCACCTGCCGGCAGTTCTATGAATGTTGAAATTGCGCCAATATGAGCCATTTTGTAGTTGGCATAATGAGCGCGACGTGGCATTATTGTGGCTATAACGTCCACCAGTATGGTAATGTGGTGGGAGCACAATACGTACGTGAGTCGCATGCGCCGCCGAACATGTCTTTGTGCTCCTTGCTAAACACCACACGAGAATGTAATCTATTTAATAATGTTATAGCAAGAATTATTTTAAATCTACATTGACGAGCTGAAAAAAATTATGTGCTGAGAAGTACCTAAACTCTTATTTTAGCATGAGTAGCAAGTGTAGTTTGTGGTGGTAATCCAAGTTGCAATCATGATTTACCTTTATTTCGAAATATGTTTAGCTCAAATCGTGCAAAATGTTCATAGTTCAAAGTGACTACATTATTAGTAAAGGTTATTGTTGTTCGAGTAAATTGTATGGCACTAGCTTGGAACCTGACACTACAACTTTATCCACGCTCAACAGTCAACACCTTTAGTGCAAAGGTCATTGCGAATATATACTGAATATCTGACTAGTGTAGCCGCGTACGATCAAGATTTAGAAATCTAAGTACTCGTTTTAACACGAATATAAATAGTGAAGGATGGCCGCGGCTGACGTGTGCTGATGATGGCATGCTCGGACTCGGGTGTAGCGCCGGTGTTGAGCCGGGGACTCACAAGGCATGTGCACAGTATGTCTATTTCACTGAGGACGCTAGCGACGGGAAGCAAACTCCTTATAGACGCGTTACTAAACGAAATATAGATATTATCATTAAGACATTACTAATGTATTAGTTGCGTGCGGTGAATATGGTGATTGCCTATCGTCCATTCTTTTCACGACCCACAATTTACACCAGACTGGGCATTGAGTTTAGACATCTTTCGTTCTACCCATATCCCAATTAAATTTGGGTTGGTGCAGCATACAATAGACGTTTTCCATACATGACTCATCCATCTCAGCATCCCTATTCAGCCAGCTATTAGATGACTACAGAGGAAGTGGATCCGTTTCTTAGATACTTCTCACTTACAACAAGTGTGCCTTTTGTATCTACTTGCGTGGTGATGGCGGGCGCTCGCTCTATGCCCAGCGCTGGACTTCCGCCAACGACAGCGCGCAGAGCGACGCGATAACATCTCATTTGTCTTTTTTATTATGCCATATTAGTGAATGTCATTATTTTATTGATGCATAATAGCCGGTCCTTTTTCGTTGGCCACCTAATACATCGTGTTTAGAATAGGTCGATATTATTTTTAACTACTTATTTTCTCTGAATCTACTGTTTTCGTTCCAGTAGATGACGCTGCCGTCGGTGTCAGCCATCAAGCGCTTCCATCTGTAAAATGTCCTTTGTGAACAGCAGGGCAATTGCGTAACACACTATCAGTAGCAATGGGTTTCATTTTGACAGTTCAACAACATTCATTGCGTTATTTACGTTGCTGAGCAAACACATTTTTCGAACATTTGGAGCAATGGATTAGCAATAAGCTTCAAAATGATTCAAATTGACAGTAATAGTGTGTTACGCAATTAGGGTGCTGATCCATATCTGATTGATAGATTCGGTTCACAGAGTATCAAATAAACAATATTTCATGCAAAACAAACAATCCAAAACGCATTAAGATAATTTTGTTGTGTTTTATCATGCTTGTGCGTGCTCTTCAGAATTAGATAGCCAACAGCAGATAATATATCCGTATAAAGTAATGTTCTCTCATGGATAAAATACTTCATTTTTGAATCGCACGTATGAATATTAAGTAAGTACATCGACAAACATCCGACACTAATGATATGAGCAAGAAAAAGTTCAAACAAGTAACATCTGTAAAAGTTCAAACAAGTAACATCTGTAAAAGTTCAAACAAGTAACATCTGTAAAAGTTCAAACAAGTAACATCTGTAAAAGTTCAAACAAGTAACATCTGTAAAAGTTCAAACAAGTAACATCTGTAAAAGGCAACTTGTTCAAGTTTTGGCCGCTACAGCTTAATTATAAACCTGTTGGTGTGTGCCCAACTATGTCCATGGAGCACGTCGTCCGTCGCACAGCACTGTGTGCTCACCCACTTGACGTGACAGCGTGAACGTAGCCGAACTAGCCAACACCAAACGAGTTCCAAGTTTAGCCATACCGAGGTTCCCGCAAGCCGTTTCGATAACATCCGCCGAATTATTAGAGAGAAACCGAGTAATGGAGTGTGCGTTTCTGCTTTCGTTGCACCCGCATAGACTGGTGTAGGAGCGAGTGGTGTTATAATAAATATACTTGTGAGCATCCTCTTGAAGAGTCTTGGTTATGGTTACGATCGCCTTTGTGGCAACATAATAAGTGTGTGCGTCGTCGCTAGACTGGTGGGCGCATGTATAATTACGGTATAAAGTTGAACGCTCACCTTGGCCGCGGCCCGAGCAAGGCCAAGGTCGTTACAGCGAGGCCCCCTCCCGACACCCCCTCCCCCCTCTGCTCCTCCGGCGATTGCACGCGCACGCGATTTTTTTTTGCGGAGTGATGTAATCTGCAATTCGGCGCGAGCGCAACATGGCCGACCGTCACGCTCAGATAAACATTTCTTACATCGAACTTTTTAAAACACCCAATTCAGTTATTTATACACAAACCGTATTTCAGTTAGTGCGAGATGTTCTCTTAGGCAACGTTACACATAAGTAACCCAGTTTCGACAAAGCCGCTAAACTGAAAGAATGTTGGCACGCACCGGCTCGTAAGAAAGTTGCACCTGAATTAGTGGCAATGTATCTGCTTAGGTGCAGCGCAGACGACACACTTTTTGTGCGATCGAGTCTGTGGCGCACAAAATATCTCTGCTTTTAGTGTAGTAACCAAAAATTAGAACGCGACATCAACCTATGTTTATTTCGACTATTCCAGGTAAGTATATCCTGCGGTGCTATTCTGTAAATATCTCACCGTGAAAACTCAGGTGAAGTGAGCTTGAAGTGAGCTGTCAATCCACCCGATGCTACGAATTGACACTATTGACAGCTCACTTGAAGCTCACTTCACCCAAGTTTTCACGGTGAGATTTTTACAGAATAGCACCGCTGTTATTATTTTATCTAGTTTCCATTTTATTGGTAGTTACAATAAACAGTGCGTCACGGATATCTGTCGTCTGTGCTGCGGTGCTATTCTGTAAAAAGATCACCGTGATAACTTAGGTGAAGTGAGTTGAAAGTGAGCTTATCATTCTACCTGATGCTAGGGATTGACACTATTGTCAGCTCACTTCACCCAAGTTTTCACTGTGAGATTTTTACAGAATAGCACTGCTGCACCATGGCTGCACCTAAATGAAACGCGTGACGTGCGAACTGCCTCTGAACACAGCTTGCAACAACACAGAAACCAAATAAATCTACAATTCTCTAGTCTGGCGCAAGCTGTTTGTTTTCAGATGTTTTCTAATTAATCTCCTACTCTGCAAGTATACAGAATTAGCCAAATGAATTTTGAGATTCATTGATTCGTCCATTAGAAATAGCCGAATGGGGAAAAATCTGTATTTCTTACCCGACTGCGCCAGAAGGAAGGTTATGTTCTCGAAAAAATTGTTTGGCACGCTCTGTAGCTTAAACGGCTTGTTCGATTTCAGCTTGAAGAGGTGTCGTTAGATTCGTATTTACTGTGAGAGTGACACTGGGTAAGTATATCAAAATAAAAAAAAACAAAATGGCGGATTTTTCGCGCCATACTACACACATCAACAGAATCTAGGGATACCTTAATCTTAAATTATTTACGAATGTATAGTTTAATATCTTTTTAGTTTCCATAAAAAGTTTATATACCGATTGAAACCTCTTTTATTCTATTTTCAAAATATAAAATGTAAATAAAAAAAACAAAAGAAAAAACAAAATACGGCGGCAAAATTGTTAGTAATTCGTTACGTTAAAGAAAATTAAAATTGTTTTATTAATATTAATTAATGAAAAGGGATTAGATTGTTTTTCTTTTTTAATTTAACGTACCGTGTGAGCTTTAAGAGTCATGTCACGTCGTCATTTGAGTCGAGATGAAATGTTACGAGCAGTGGGCATGTTAGAAAATGGTGCTATTCAACGCGTCGTTGCTGAGGCCCTACACACCAGCCAAAACGTGATATCACGGTTGTGGTCACGTTATGGCAGTACTGGGGATGTGGCTGAACGGCACACGGGTAGATATCGTGTTACTACGCAGAGACAGGATCGATTTCTCCAAATGACCGTCAGAAGACAACCCAATATCACAGCGATGCAACTACACACATCAAAAGTGTCTAGGGATCAAGCATTTTTATGTGATTTCTTGAGATTGAGATGTGGCTTTGTAATAAATTTATGATTTTATAAATTTATATGGATCCTTTTTGGTGCATTTCATAATTTGAATCAGGAACTGTGAATCAAATTCGAGTAAAAGATGAAAATCAGCTGTCAATATTTTCCCTATAAAAACATACAACGCATTGAAGACATTATTAGTGCTACTGTTTCCCTACTACTGATTAAAAAAACCAACGTTATTATGGAGCGGCGACGTCATTTAAGCAGGGAAGAAATGCTCAGAGCCGTGGGAATGATAGAAGCTGGTTCCCGGCAACGTACTGTGGCTTTAGCTCTGAATACAAGTCAGAGTGTTATCAGTCGACTTTGGACACGTTACCGAAGCACTGGTACCGTGGCTGAGCGCCATGGAGGACGGTATCGCTGCACCACACGGAGACAAGACCGATACATTCAAATCTTAACTCGAAGAGCTCCAACAATAACCGCCATGATGTTAGCCGTGAGGCTTCATCACTCTTCAGGGAACTTAATTAGCGACCAAACAGTCAGAAACCGCTTGCATGAAGTGAACCTTCATTCCCGAAGACCGCTACGGGTACCACCTATAGCAATGCACAATCGTAGGATTCGATATCAATGGGCTCTTGAACACAGAAATTGGGCAGAAGAACAATGGCGTTTCGTGTGCTTTTCTGATGAGTCTCGTTTTGGTATGAGACCGGATACAAGACGTATACGACACTGGAGAACCCCTGGACGCCAACAGCGATTAAAATCCTGCCAGGAAGTCCATCCTTATAGTGGTGGAACCATCATGGTATGGGCGGGTATTTGGATCGGCGGAAGAACTGAGTTGATTTGGATCAGAGGCAACCTCAACGCTCAAATTTATGCTGAGACGATTGTATCAGACGTCATCGTTCCCCTACAAGTGCAAATCGGTCCCTTATTTCAGTTAATGCATGATAATGCACGACCGCACACCGCAAGAGTTGTAAGACAGACTCTCGCCGCAGCTAACATCAATGTCCTGCCCTGGCCTGCTCAGTCGCCAGACTTGAACCCGATTGAGCATGCATGGGATATGCTACAGAGAAGAGCTCTGCCGAATATGGAGGGTATCCAGTCGCAAGAAGACCTTTTTTTGTTGTTGCAACGAACATGGGCTGCCATTCCACAGCGTGATTTGGATGAACTCATTTTGAGTATGCCAAACCGATGTTCTTGTGTTGTTAGTGTTCGCGGTAGAAACACGGATTATTAATTGTTTAAGTTACCCAATAAAATTTTAAAGAAAACTGTTATTTCAGTCTTTTTTTCGAACTTTTGTGTTAGTGGTTCAAATGTCAAAAATCCCTTTATTAGGAAAATGGCAAATTTCTTTATTAATGCAAAGGTGACTTGGTTTATCGTTACTGTGACAAACGAAAACACTTTATTTGATGAATCCTTAAAGAAAATTTTAATTAATATCAATCAGGAGAAAAGTTATTGCAAAAATATATGTTGATCCCTAGACACTTTTGATGTGTGTAGTACAAAGGCTCCAGGAGGACCACCAGCTGCTGGTAAGCGACCAAACCGTGTGAAGGAGGTTGCATGAAGTTGGTGTTCATGCTCGAAGCGCGCTGCGTGTTCCAGCATTGCGACGTGGCAATCGCGGTCAGCGGCTTTCGTGGGCTCAGGATCATTTACCATGGAGTGACGAACAATGGTCTTTGGTGCTGTTCACCGATGAGTCCCGGTTTGGGTTTCATCCGGATTCACGAAGACCGCGCGTTTGGAGAACTCCAGGGAGAGTTAGCCGTCCACGGCACCCTCAGGAGGTTCACTCATACCAAGGCGGGACAATCATGGTGTGGGCAGGAATTCGTCTTGGCGGACGAACCCAGCTCGTTTGGATCCAAGGCAGCATGACTGCACAAAAATACTACGAGGAGGTAGTAGAGCCTGTTATTGTCCCATACAGAATCCAAATGAGCCAGGAATTTCTACTCATGCACGATAATGCTCCTTCCCATACGGCGCGGCTGGTGTCGGCCGCTCTCCGAGACCACGATATTCAAGTTTTGGATTGGCCTGCACAGTCGCCCGACTTAAATCCTATCGAGCATGCCTGGGACATGTTACAACGAAAAGCTTTGAGAGATTTCCCGCCAAATTTGATGACGGAACAACAATTTTACGAACACTAGCAAAGAACATGGGACCTCATACCGCAGCAAGACATTGACAATTTAATTTTAATTATGAACAATTGATGTCGATGTGTAATTAATGTAAGAGGTGGCAACACTGATTATCAATAATTAGATTTTATAAGATTTTTTCAATTTTAATTAAAATTAATAGTTTTATAAGAGGAAATTAAGTTTTTTTATCATACTAATTTTATTTCTACGGTGATTAAAAAAATTAATTTTTTTATTTAAAACAAAAATATCACGAAATATTTTTATTTTTTATTAAAAACCTTAAAATAACCTATCATTCTTCCATTTACTATATCAGAAAATTCTTCATAGATTTTTAGATATTTGATGAAATATAAAATATCCCTAGATTCTGTTGATGTGTGTATGTCTTAAAAATTTTTTTTTTCAAAACCTGTCTAGTGGGTATCAAAATAAAGAGTTTTAAAAGGTAATTACAAAAATTTATACAACGTATAATTATGGTTAAAAGTAATTCGAAGTGACAAATCGTAAAAAACAAGTACCAAGAACTAAATCGCCTGCGAAATCTTTCACATTTGTAAACTAAAAAGCAGGAAATAAAAAAAAGTAATTAAAAAAATTAAAAAACCCGACTGCGGTAAAATACCTAAGTAAAAAATAACTGACAGCTGAAAACAAGCCCATTTTAAATTAAATAAAAGTTGGAAGCAGGCGGGATCCATACCATTTTTATTATATTTTCAAATTCAAATGGGTCCCGCCTGCTTCCAACTTTTATTTAATTTAAAATGGGCTTGTTTTCAGCTGTCAGTTATTTTTTACTTAGGTATTTTACCGCAGTCGGGTTTTTAATTTTTTTAATTACTTTTTTTTAGGTTCTTTTTTATAGACCGATTACTTATTAGAGCCATCTTTATCATTAGTATACATACAGTTATCAAGCAACGTCTGACATAAATGTTTATTTCGTACCTAACTTACTATTTGGCTTTTCAATTTTAGAAATGTGGGAAATACCTTCCTGCATCATGTTTTATCTACTTATCCGAAGGTTTGTTTTTCGTCCTTCTCAGGCAACATTTATTAATTATTTGTTTTAACACACTCATAAATAACATGTTCAAGCCATTAGGTGGTCGGTCGTGTGCAGTGGAGTTTGTGCGAAATCGCGCGTCGCAGACCGCAAGACGCGGTGCGACCGCAAGCCGCTCAGTGTGCGTTACACACACGATTAGACGAACGCTTCCACCTTGCGAACACTGTTCTAGAAGCCAAAACGTGGGAATGTTGAAGTGTGTATGTGTTAGTGTTAGAGCAAGAAATGTTTGAAAACAGTAACAAAGTATCCTTCAGATAGTGTATGGTATGATACACTACGCATTGTAGGACTGCTGGACAAAGGCCTCCACATCCATGCGAAGAAGGAATACGAAACCTAAAAATACAAATCAAGGAGGTTGGAAGTTTTAACACGGATAGTGTAACGGATTCCCTTGGCTAGCCAGACGTGGCAGCTGAAGACATTCTAATGTCATTCTATATTTGGTAGCAATGCATCAAGTGCAAGACCAGACTTCATGATATTCACTACACGTTCACGAGCATTCATTCCACCGAGAATTGCTATTCAGGTATATTGATAAACTCTGATTAAATTCACAGAAATACCTATATGGCAAAATATAATTGCTATAAAGACTTAGTTTTAGGAGAAATTAAATTTTGATTCATAAGGTCTTGAAAAATGGAGAATTTAAAATCATCAAGGTTTACCAAAAGCTGAAGAGGAAGAAAAAATTATTGTCAGTAAAATAGCACCTCTCATCAACTTGGCTGTCCCCTGTCGCCATAAACTCTTCATAGAAAACGATCACCACTTTCACGCGTGTTCCTATCTGGCAGCGTGGCAAGTGGCAGTCCTAGTTATTTCCGTATGAATGGCGGCCGGGCGCTCGGCGTCTTCCTGCGCGGCCTGCCAAACTACAGGATCGCGTTAGGAGACCCAAAGTTACTATATTCAGACGCAGCTCGAGGCGCAATACGCGTTGTGTTGTATAAAATGCGAAAGTAAAGTGCAATAAACAATACTTCGAACAGAAATGCTCCCCAAAGCACAGAGAAAAACTACACAAATTACGTAAAATACCTATGCGAAAATGTTTGATCCATCACGTTACGTCATCGCCGATTGCATTCGTAGGTGACCTGGGACGTTGATTTAGCCCGGCTCCCTCACTAAGCCGCGCTCTGAGCGCGTCTGAAATATTGAATGTGACAACAAGTAGGTCCTGTTAGGGCATCATTTCTGGCGTCCACTTCGCTCGATTGAAATCAGATTACTGCAGCCTCAGAGGAGCCGTGCCCGAATGTGCACGACGACGTTCTCCACAATTACATACCCAATCAGCTTAGTAATGTCTCTTATGCCATTAATATGAATGCAAACGGTTAGTAGACGTTGACACTATTTCACCAAAGTAGCCAACAGTATAAGGCGGTGTTGCGTCACCAGCGTTCTCCTTAAGAGATTTAATTGAATGTGGGTTTGTGTGTCACTAATTGTTCCCCTGCCATTGGAATGTCTTTGAGACTCTGTATAGAAGACACTAGTAATCTTCCGTGATGGACGCTCGATCAGTCATTACGTTGATTGTTATGGCAAGGTGTACCGAAACCTTCGGCCAAATTATAATGACGTTTGGAAATAATTGTAAATAAGTGGGTGACGATGCGATATATAAATAAAATGGAATTGTTGTGTCGGTCGGGCGCGGCCGTACTATGTGTAGTACGCGAGTAGTGGTGCGGGCGCATGCGTACGGCGCGGCGGCGCGCGGCGCGGTGGTGGCGTGGGCGCACGGCGCGGTTCGAGTGGGCACGGGCACGTGTACTCTGTGCCCACATCAACACTTTTAACTTGCTGGTACCGCACCGTGTTGTTAACAGAAAAGGTCTTATTTTCTGTTGTTTAAAAGACCAATTTCTTTAATTAAACTGGTACCTAATTTTATGATAAGTAACAATATTATTTAGCTAACTCCCCTAATACTTCCCTACTGTAAGTTTGGGTAAACAAACATTACTAGTTATGGTTGTTGAACTAACTCACTATGCACATATTGATCTATTTTATATTGACAAATTATTGTTCTAATGGTAGGTAGGGTAGTTAGGTAGTACCTAGTTCGACAGTGAAGTAGAATTTGTATGAAATTATCTACTTACCACAAAAGTAAGTTAAAAGAAACTTATCAGGAAGTGGAGACTGGAGATGTGCTTAAGGCCATTAACAGATAGTAGGTAGTAGTAGTATTTTGTCACTCTCACTGTTTGTTTCAAAGAAAAGTGTACCTGTGTATTTCCTTGTTTACAAAGATAATGAATCAACTCACTGATATCCGTAACGTCGTTCCACTTCATGATGACGTCAGTGCAGAAATCACCTGGAACAACAAATAACAAAGGTTACAATCAACCACAACAGAACAGCGCGCCTCATTGACACAAGTGTGCTGCCATTCATACTGCTACCACCTACAGTTTTAATATACGGAAAATAAAAATTCAAATACCTAATTAAAATAGTAGTGCAATGATATTTTCTTGTTAAGTATTAGGCTAGGTACCTACCTACTCACAACAATATAACATTTACCTAACTTGGTTGGGAAGTTAACGGGAAAACCTAGTTGTACTGAGCAATCAGCATTGATATTTACAATATTAGCAACAGACTTGGCACTGCCTCCTCTGTGTTCACATTGTCATTCCGTGAATAGACCGAACGCAGAATACACCAGTCTGCCAAGCCCTTGTCACAGACCAACGAGCGAGCCCCATTCAGCCAAATCATTTCCAACTTTAATTAATTACTAACTTCTATAAATAACCAACTAAGTACCGTTACTATTTCACTGTGCAATTGAATCTAGAATAACAAAAAAAAAATATTATGTTATTTTTTCATCTGTGAGAGTGGGAATTTTCACAATGGCTGCTCCTTTAATTACTGCACTAACTGTTCACGCGCTCGAAACGCATGCGCATTTCTCCGACATTGTGTAAAAGACAGGGCAACTGTGCAGTTGTTGTAAAGTGTCAAACGACACAGCCAGCAGTTCTCAGCACCCACCGTGGTGAACAGCTCACAAGTTCTCTTCCACAACTTGTATTGATACGCAAATCCACATTTTCCATTCACCACAAATAATCGTGAATTTCATATCAGGAAAATTCCGTTACGTTAGTCTTTGGAAACTAATCTAACATTATCTGATGTCTTCAGATTTGTATTTTATCTGTGACTGATAAATTGTATCTCGTAGGTAAAGATAACAACAAACACAATAACTGTGTTCTAATTTTATCCCATAGATAGTATATCTACTTACACTTTGATGATTGGACTATCTTTAATATTATCAGGTAATAAAAGTTTTATTTACCGTGAAACAAATTAGTAATAGCGTGTTCGTGAGCCGCGTGTGCCGCTGACCTGCTCCCGGCGCTGCTCCCTATGTTTCCACACTTAAGTATCTGTGGCAACTTGCAACACGCAATAATAATGATGGAATCGATTAAACGTTAAAGCAACGCGTACAATGTGACGGAGTGATGCGACTTCGCGACACAGTGCGACTTCTGTTCTCATGTTGCCATCATTTTCATTGTGTGTCTGTTACTTTACACCTATCGGCCAGCGGCCTCACTGGCATCCGATTCAAGAGTAGTGTACGAAACTGATACGGGCTTGTAAATGTTGAGACAAGAAATATTTTAAAGGGTAATCCTCAAAGTCGTGATTACAGTTGGTGCGATTAGTCGCATGCGGCGATTGTAGAGCGGATGCGCATTAGCGGAGAGTTCGCGACACGCACCGCGCGACCACCAGCCAATCCATTTCAACTATTTGTAATTGTAATCCGCACCATTCAACTGTAAACATTCTAAAAGATAACACAAAACACTGATGCTTTTACAAATGTCCAAACTAATCTAATCTGTTGCAATCTTTTGAGGAAACAGTTAAGTTCACGATATGTTCGCGATTCACGTGGCATTATCAGTGGCCATTAGGTTCTTTTGCTTTCATTATAGACAGATTGGAGAAGACGTCTTTATCTGGAGTTACATCACAGTTTATTTATCAGAGAGCGATCTTACTGATATAAAGTTATTATTACATCATGTTGTTCCTCAATGGGTTAAGTGATGCTACGATAAGAGACATTACTGCAGAGTATCATCCTATCTCTAACATGGCACAACATAAACGAATTGTGATCTACAACTGAATGCCTCAAACATAACGGATTGTCGTGCTCTATAACAAAGGAAAGGGAGCTGTCCGCCACAGAATAAATAAGTTATCGATGTCTTTGCCCTGCATTGGGTCAATACAGGCTGAATATAATGAATAACTGTGGCATGTGTCGTCCCGCGGCTTCGCCCGCGACCCACTTGCACGCGACCGGCGGCCGGCCGACGACCTCGCGATTTCGTACTCCTTTCGCTAATTCATTGTGATTTAATGAACTTAGATGCATTTGTGTTGCACGATTAGCCCGTAATGATGAGTGACTGGGGCGCTGCCAGTATACGGCTCCGTTGTGTTTTGAGTTGTGAGGCAGTCGGCTTGAAGTTTGATAACGCTCGAGATGCTAAATTTTAATGCGATCAATAAATATAATATTTTGTTGACAAATGGCAAAGATGCCGTTCACATTACAAGTGTTTACGAATTTGTTCTAAAATAATGCTTTGCAATTAATTACCTTTTAATATGTAGAGCTGATGCAGCTTCAGAATAAATATAAACCTCTCAGTCGGGAATACTTATTTCTCGACTTGAATTATTACTTTTTTTTCAGTATAGGTATCCTGCAGTAAAAATTCTCAAGTAATGATTACGTGATCGCACTTAGCCCTAATTATAATCTAGTTACAGTCTCGAGATGCTACCTAAACGAAGATTAACGGCAATTTCCTATAATTACAGCCTAAGAAGAATAGGACAATAAAGCATTTAAACAATAAAATTACTGTCAATGGTCCTGCATCTGCATAATAGTGGGGAGTTGTTTTATATTCGTGGACGTCACTCGAGCTCCGTCAGACTAGTGGGCCATTTGAATGGACGTTCACCTTTGGCTCGGGAGACGTCTAGCTGAGCCACAAACGTGTTCTCCTAATCACGAACACCCCGGAGCGGGCGGCGCGGAGCAATGAGCATTCATTTCAGAAAAAGCTAATGCTCTTCAGTACCACCTTAAAGTAATTATGTTTATCCTAAATAGTTTCAAGGATTTATTTAGAGTTGGATCGAAACACTGAAACTTAAACTAGTACGAATTTTGAAGAATTTTTTTAGAGAGAGATCAAACTGCTGGAGTGTGATGCGAACGAATTCGCAGACAACGCTTAGTAATTTAGTATTGTATGTAGACTATGTATGCAGGTTGACAACCTTTCGCCAAACTGCTGGAAAACTAACCGTAGCAATTTTTTCTGGGAAATTTCCCAGAAAAATTTGCTACGGTTAGTTTTCCAGTCCTCTAAAATTATTAGTATGTATATTTTATAAGAGTGCGTGTTTTTCTTGTCCGATAATTAGTGCGGCATGGTGCAACTCCGTGCAACGTATCGTTCGGAGCGACCGGCGCAGGCGCCACAGGCAACTGGCTGGACACAGTGAGTCAACTGTGTTTCACACATCACGCATACTAACACTCCACGCGAACAAGAATGTGCAAAAAAACTCCAACTGGTTCGTGCAGTGTCATTTAAACATCATAATTTTATAAAATTGTCCTGCGAGCTGTGGAACGAACACTCGCAGCAGGCCCGTAGTTATTACAAAGCGGAAACGGAGCGGAAAACCAAACAATCAACTGGATTTCAAGATACCTACTGAAGATGGACGCTAGTGGGTGATTCCATTCCATAATAGAACCCTGAAGGGTTCCTGATAAAGGCAGGACTTTCAAGGAGTCCAGGTCAATAGACCAGGTCCCGCGTATGGAGTGATCTGGCGGGCCATTCACAGTTGCGTTTCTGTGCGGGCGGCGGCGGCGGCGGCGTGCGTCGCGGTAACCTCCTCGACCCCGTTTCGGTTCAGAGTTGAACGGCCGCGCAGTACCTACACTACTGTGCACTCCCGCCGCCACTCGTGCACCGCTCTGCACCCAGATCCCTCCCACCACACACACTAGGTGCCAACACCATGCTAAGCGCGAAACTATTATGAAAGGCTGTTGAGAAAACTCACTTTGTGCCTAAAAAAATCTGTTTGATAGATCGAAATGACTTTTGGCAGGATTTTAGTATTCTATTTTAGAAATGAATGATCTGAAATTCGTTTGGTTTAGGTTTAAATCCGTGTTGTGTTATTATTCTCTGTTCTTTCTAGAAGTTTCGCGGTTTCAGTGCAATCGTGGCATTTTCTTTACCGACTTACAGCTAATAGGTTTATTTATTATTTAACAAAATAACTTCACTTCTATTGAACACCTACTATTGAAGAATAAACATTTTTCTTCGACGAAACTTGGATAGTAGTAAAAACAAATGGTTTCCTAACCATAAAATGTATTAATTGCACTCAGCTATTGATAAAATGGGGTGACGGTAACTACTCTCAATTGTATGAGAAAGAAGGATTGTAAGGAGATTTGGCATGCATACATTTTTCTTTAGGTACATTTGAATAGGGATCCGTGTTCGAGGATTTTTCTTACGGTGAAAAGGATATCTATCCAAAAGACTTTGGAATACATTCTTGAAGTGTTTCTGTAACGTTTTTAGGGTTCCGTACCTCAAAAGGAAAAACGGAACCCTTATAAGATCACTTTGTTGTCCGTCTGTCAAGACCGTTTTTGTCAGGAACACGTGGAGATATCAAGTTGAAATTTATGTCAAATACTCAGGCAGGCCTGCAATCCCTTGAAGCAGTGACAAAATAAAACTTCTAAGTCAACGCAATCACAAGATACGGACGTTTATGTTTCGGAATCAAAACCTATAGGGTACTTCCCGTTGTAGAATCATGAAATTTGGCAAGAAACAATGTCATGTAGCACAAAGCGTAAAGGAAAAAATCCGAAAACCGTAAATTTGTAGTAACATTACAAAAAAAAACCCGTGAAAATCTATTTATATACTTACCTACAAATTTATACGGAACCCTAGGTGCGCGAGTCCGACTCTCACTTGACCGGTTTTTTTAAAGAGAGACGTTGGTTTTGACACGGTAATGATGTTTTGACGTCAATTTGATTATTGTAATGAATCGTTATCAGGTGTTGGTCACAAACTTACAATCAGTGAGTAAATCGGGACATCAAGTCAATCGCGCTAGATATCGTTATGTAGATGACCAGTGCTTACAAGCGATAAACATCTGACAATTTATAATGTGCCTCGTTGACACATCCGATGAGTTTATATTGTTAAAATTTTATGAAGTCATGGATTACGGACGCTAGCTAGACAAAGGATGGATAATTATGGTGTTTTCAGTATCCTGTGGCAAGCTGAAGAAGAAACATTAGATAAGACTATCGTACGACGTTATTAATCATGGGTTTTATCAGGCGACACAGGAAGCATAACAATAGCTTTTATCTATGACCTAGTAGTGGCAGAGGACCAATTCTACTATCAGGTAAGCATTCACTACTGACTACGGTACAGCTCCTTAGAACAGCGAGTTGCCGAGCAGTACGTATGTATTCCCGTCATAAAAGCACACGCAAAAGGTCACAACTGGACGTCGCCGTCGCCAGTAGGGCTCTCCGATGAACTATGCATAAGAGCAGCGGCTATTTGAGGACGTTGCCTCACGATCGCATGCTAGTCCAACGGCTTGCTCGATCGATGCCTCATAATGTGCAAGCGATAAACTAGATTACTAGATAACTACCGAGCCTACAGTGATACCTGCAACATTATGATGCCAGTGTATTGTTGTGACAGTAACGCGACAACCCATTCACTGCCACTGACAGTACTGTCGCAACTCAACTTAGGTATTGAATCCACTATCACCCAGAGCAGTGGTCTAACGAAATCGCATTTACCCTGACATTACGCTGATTGTCAGGTGCGCTCAGAATAGCAGTGCGGACAACGTGCGGCGTGTGCGCATGTCACACTCACAGCTCGAGTACCTAGTGATAGTAAAACATGGAGGCGCCACGTACGAGTACGACTTCATCGTTTTATAGATAATTTCCTGCGCCGCGACCTACCACAACAGCTGTGTATAGTCTATAGTCTCACGTTATGTAACCATTATGAGGTTACATAATGACGAGCACAGAGCGACGAGCACCAGCGCTTCTCCCATGTGACTCAATCACCACTCAATAGAATTATAATTAAACAGTGAATTTATTACGTTTTCATCACGAACGCTGCAGAAACAAGTTTCTAATCAATTTATATGGAAATAAATAATTGTTCGTTGGTACTTTATACACAGCTTCGAGTGAGCTCTCGGATAAAGTTGTGCACGTTATTACTGTCCTTATACTCTCGGTTCCAGCGAACGGAGCGAACAACATTCGCGGTGATAAATTTAAACAGGTTTCAAATTTTATGGTTCCGCCACTTAAAAAATAACATTTAAAACCCCATCGAGTGGTCGTCGGGCGGAGGCGTAGGGTTGCTCATTACTAGTAGCGGCAGCGCCGCGGCGCGCTCGCCTCGCTCCCGACCAACCTCTCGTAAAAAACGATATTCGAGTAAAAACAGGCCCCCGAGACCGCGCCGACCGGTGCCCTGACATAACTTATACTAATAACAACCTCGCTAAGATATGTTGACGGAAATCACGTATTACAGTCAAAGTGAGTGTATGGTGTTTTTGTACGAGCAAAATCACATTGGCACAAGGAAATTGAAGTACCTAACAAACGACTATCATTACTGACTTCCCTTCACCGCGTAACGAAAATATCAAAAGATATTATCTTGAATTAGCCATCGCAACCGTAATGTTGGAGGTTGCGGGCCGCTTATTACGGCCACATATCAAATGAGCAGAGCTCGTCAAGTTGATGGCAATGTAAAGTTGCGTAATATCGTGCACTATCTGTCTCGACAGTATCTCGTAACTGCAAAACATAAGTTACGCGAAAGGGCCACACTTAACTATGAGATACTTCCGCGGCTCATTAAAGAGGAGGACTCTGAAAGTAAAATGATAAGCTTTTATGGACCAACTTGTACAGAAGTATTTCATCAAAAACATAGTGTTGGTATAGATTGCAAAACTTCAATCAATTGGAACGCTGATTATATTACTGACGGAGCGTCCAAGAAAAAGCCTACATCTTCAGAAGCTAGCTGGGCAGTGGGCACCATGAACATACCCTTATACTTGATACTTTCATAACGACACAGTCAGTGTGTCAGTGCTTACACAAAATTCAGAGAGTACCTAGTGCTTACGACTATTGCCTACACAAAAACAAACCATTACACATCATCAAACAGTCTAACATACCTAGCTGAGTTTTGAACAAACCTGATTTATTTCGCTATCTCCGACAAAAAAAAAACCTGTTAAAGGTACCTATCACCAACAAAAAAAAAACCTGTTATACTATGAGCAACCTTCACCAATAGTCGGCGACCACATCTGTAAAAAGCAGCCAACAATAGCACACTTTTATAATGATATAACCAACCACAAAAAGAGTTACGTAAACCTCTCATCATCGTAACTAAATAGGAAGTTAACTAACTGTAAAAACTGCTCTGGAACTCGTAGGAACACGTATAACTAGGGTACTTAGTCTGTGGACTGATCGCTCTCGGCTATCGCAGATGACCTATAAGTGCACCGTGGACGTGTGTGTGAGTGGTCAGCGTTCGCTAATATGAACAGCTGATTAGCTCCTAACAGCGGCCACATAAGAGCCGAGTGTATCGTTCCGTGATGTATGCGCTACAGCTGTAAGAACACTTCAGATTGAGATAAGGAGGCTATAACTTGCGGCGCAAGCAGCACTGCCAACGTCACGGATAACACACTCAATAATGTTGTAGTTTCTCAAAACATGAGATGGAATTCTAATGCTTTCCCCACCTTGAGGAGAATCAAAGATGATAACAGACGTATTCGTCCAACTTGTCACGTTCTCCCCACGCCACGTGCTCCTCTACTCGAGTCGTAGCTGTCAGCATCATCGGTAGAACAAGCAGGCGACACACAAAACACAAGTCCTGCCTGGGTATAGCGTGGACGATATCCTTGAGTCAAAATGCAATATAAAAAGTAGAAATTTCTCTCACCGTGTCGGGCGGTCGGTCACCAACTCACCACGCAATATGGTTATCACTCGGTATAAGTTTTGATTATGCGTCGATTACGGTCCAGCTGACTGGCGGCTCGGGGCGCGGGGCGAGGGTGAGGGGTGCGGGGGTGCTTGCGCTCGGCGATTGGTCGTCAGCCTCATAATCTTGCGCGAATGGGCTGCCCACGGCGCACGCGACTCTTATTATTCCTCGTATTTGCTTCTTGGGACTTGAAATTACCATTTTGTGCGTCGGCAAGTGCCCGCGACACTTAATGTGCCTAGCTCCTAGCTTAATGTGACCGGATACCTTATAAACTATACATACGGGTTACCGCCTAGGTGCAGGTGCAGCTTTGCATCAGATATTTCAAATCTGGTTGCAATTCATATATAAATTGAACCGATATGAGGTACCTACTGATATAGGTTTTACATTTGCCTTAATAACTTCCATTCAGATTACAGATCATTATAATTAATGTTTATCATTGACTGCTTCTAATAAATGCACTAAGGAATCTCACTTGCTCAAATAATGTACCTAGGTATATTTCTGCACGGTTCGTTTAGCTGCTGAGGAGTAGTCCCAGCTTCACTAGGAAGCTCATAAAAGTGCACATTTAAGGGCTTTCGCAGATGTGAATCTGAATAAGTTCTTATTCACATTCGTGTAGTGCTTTGAACCTGTACACACGGCTACACATCAAGCTATACATTTCCAGTTTTCGCTGAACTCGCATTGTATAGGCTTGTCGTACAATCAGAAGTCAGCTTATACTGGTTATGTACCTATAGCTTGATGTGTAGCCGTGTGTACCTGCAGTGCAGGGAATAAAAGTAAGATTATGAATAAAAAGCTGAACCGCTTAATAAAGAGCCACGCCTTTAACAGTCGTGTACTGTAGACAAAAACGAAACAGCACTCGAAGTAATCCCCATAGAGATAATGTGAGGTCGTCCGGCACCGGAGCTCGGCGGCAGCCGGCAGCCGGCACAGAGCACACCCGTCCAGCGGCCGGCACCTAATGCCTGCCTCAATGCCGATCAGTTAGCCATGTACGGACGCAGCGGCCATCCTAATGACAATCACTTCTAAATTCCTTCTTGTATTCTAAACACAGGCCACAGATCAACCCTGAATTTTGGCATTGCGACATTTAAGTTACAATTTTACAAAGTAGCCATTGTTAAACGCGTTTTATGAAGATTCAACGAAACTATGTAGTTTTTAAACATTGAGAAATTTTTATTAGAACATAATATAATTGGCAAACATTCTAATGTAAAATATACCAAGGCTGACACCACGAGTATTACGGCCAAGATACAGCCCATCGGAGCAAGGACCTCTAAATAGCATCCACGTGACCAAAACGTCGAACAAATTCCTTAGTTTTTAATAATATCGTGAACGACAGACGAGTCGGTCCGTTTATCCGGTCACTGTGCTCCGCACGATTTCCTAAACATCTAAACAAGTCAGTATAAATATTTTGTAATACATTTACGAGTCACAATGGAGCAAAACATCAGCTCGCCGGTTGGGTCAGCGCATTGTTTGTTAGAATTAGTTATCGCGCTATTGTCACGACCTCGAACCCAGGAATCATCCGCACGCTAATGATACAAGCCGCCCGATTACAAATGCATGTAATCTTCCACGATATATCCAGATTAGCGAAACTATCGCACGCCAGCGAGCAGCGACTATCTCAAGGAATGCAGTCAATTATAAACTAAACATTAAACACTGTATCTAATGCCAGAGCAATGCAATCCACGAACGGACATTCGCCAAATTACCCGCGGTAATAGCGCGCAATTTGGGTAATCATATACTATCTGAGACTAATTTATATAAATAGACGGGGATAGAATTCGTTTAATGGAGGAAGAATGCGGTTGGTATGCAGACCATGAAATTACTCAAATGAGTGAAAGGGACAACTTGAAAACATAATGCAAAATGGGGCTTGACAAAAAACTCAACTGTTGTCGTGTTTGAGGTCATGTTGAGGGCTCCTGTAAGTTGTGTGCGGCGTACCCGCAGCCCACAGGATACAGTTAGGTGGCCCGTCTGGCCAGAGTGGCGCGCAGGCGACCGAGGGGCACGTCGGTGCTTTTTGCAGCAGCACACAGTACATGCCGTACCTACAGTACATGTGACGCGCGCCTTGTTGGGATGCGCGCGCGTAGGGGGCCCATTCACCGCGCAATTGTCAATTGATGGGGAGAAACACGATTCACGAGCATCAGGGCTACCATCAGCTAGCAAACTTTTAATGTTGGGGAAGATTTACCTTAAGTTATGAAAAATATACGTAAATTTTACAAGAATGTTGTTAAAGAGCAGCTGCCGAGGTGACAGCAGACTCTCGTATGAAGTTGTGACTATACTTTGCTGCAAACGACATACAATGATACAAGCCGTGTCGACGACGCAGTAAATATTTTTTGTTTATAATTGACAGTAACATACTTGAGACAAATCGCGGAATAATATTAATCGCAATGATAAGTATGTACTTGCCAAGTGCGTGTGCCAGCCCTGTTGGCATCGCAACTCGCATCCGGTAGCCATCTCCTCGTGAGCCAGGCTTCGGAGAAATGCCCACCAATTAATTTATCCACTTTTGGAGATATGTTTTATTCATAATATTAACGACTCGCGACACGACGCACACAGATTCAGTGCAACGAGATTTAGGATTGGATGAGCTCCGAGTTGCGTTAGTTAAGAAAATATTATAGAGTTCGTTTTTTAAGCGAACAGGGGGCCTAAAAAGGCCACTTTGGCAGAATCATAAAACGATAACATTATGAATCATAATAAAAGTTGTAAAATGGTCACAAACTGACAATTCATAATATTATTTGCGTACAATTTCATTGCACGCAATTCATCCGTTTTACAGTTTTGTATGGAGATTCGTGAAATGGTCCACAGAATATGATATTATGAATTGTCAGTTTGTGACCATTTTACAACTTTTATTATGATTCATAATGTTATCCTTTTATGATTCTGCCAAAGTCGCCTTTTTTGGCCCCCAGGTCTTAATATGATGTTACCAAGATAATTTTAATTGGGAAATACGTTTAAACTTGACAATCCTAACTAATATTATAAATGCGAAAGTAACTCTGTCTGTCTGTCTTTCTGTCTGTCTGTCTGTCTGTCTTTGCTTCACGCCTAAACTACTGAACCGATTTGTGTGAAATTTGGTACAGACATAGTTTGGAACTTGAGAAAGGACATAGGATAGTTTTTATTACAAAAAATAAAAAATTAAATAAAAAATAAAATTTATTCCGGACATACAGCGCCATCTATTGGTCAAGAGTCTGCATCAATTCAGTACTGAAAATTCATCGGAAAAATGTAAATAAATAGTAAAAAGGTATGAAAATATAATATAATACAACTTTTAGTACAAAGAAAATGCTCTAACGGAGTATAGATAATTCTATTAGTACTATAATTATGTCGAGTTGGTGATCGCGCAATGGTGTCGATCGTTAATTCGTTACACGAGTTCGGTTCATGTTATTGTTTTAATTCATCGGAAAAAAGTAAATAAATAGTAAAAAGGTATGAAAAAAATAATATCAATATAATAAAACTTTTAGTACAAAGAAAATGCCCGAACGGAGTATAGATAAATAATCCGAGTTGTCACTATGCTCGATAGATGGCGTTGGGATCGAAATAGATCGCGCTATGGTTTCGTTACACGCATTTGGTTGGGTATCGGCCGAGCGCTTCGGTACTGTCGTGGAATTGCGGATTGATCGTTTCGTAAATTTAAAATTGGCTCCGTTGTATTAGTAGATTAAAAAGTTTATTTGTTGGGTTGTCTGGTGCACAGAGTACATTATATGTCTGGTGGTTGTTTTCAAAATTGGTTCCGTTGTATTTGTCGATTAAAAGGTTTATGAATATCTTCCACATTACATTTTTGAAGAGATCCCGCGAGATCGGGAACTATGTGGGTAAAACCAAAAATCTGCCGGAAGTCACTATTCCACGCGAACGAAGTCGCGGGCAAAAGCTAGTCAAATATACATTCAACGTATTTAACGTGCCATTGTACATTCAAATAAAAAGTCTATGGCAGATTTTAAAGACTCAATCATATTTGGACTATCCAATAATCAGGAGTTCGTGAGCCTCGAGAAGATTCTGCTATTAATCTTTTATGAAAGCCATAAGATACATCCTACAGCCGGATTATAAGACCATTATATTCCACAAAGTTTCCGGAACATAAAAGCCAAAGCAGCTAGAATGTATACTAAGTACTTTTAGTTGCCGGCTGACCATCCAAATAAAATAGAGGTACCTCGACACAATATACGCTCCATGCACGTCTAATAATGAGGCTATTTACAAGCATGATGTCACATAGTTTAAGACAACATAGAGGCTAGCCAACCACGGCGTACGCGGCTGCGCGCGCGCATTCACCTGAACAAACACGACGCAGCACACCCTGATAACTGTCAAGGACAAGCTCAATATTATTACCGAGTACTTGTGCTTTTTACACATTTTGCGTAGGTACATAAATATAGGCTGATCAAATATGCGAATGAGACACGATCCTTTGACAAACGTGGTCTTAAAATGTGGCTGGACTGATTAGGTATGTAAAATTATGAAGAAGTTAACAAAGCACAGATGTCAAAATGACAATAAAAACTATCCAACCTTACTAAAACTTAAGACAAGCCAGTATTCACTGGTTAAAAGAAACAAGAGCTTGTATCCTAAAACATGGTCAACGTATATAGAGCAACGCCTGTGACAGACCAGTGCTGAAGAGGCAGGAACATGAGTGCTATCTATACTTTGTTATAAGCTGCACGACACAACAGAAACTTCGTATGCGTACAAACAAAATAATCTGTTAATTCGCAAACAGCATGACGTAGAGATAGTATTTATGTATTGTTATAACTTGATATGAGTGTAAGCGGGTATGATCCCACGAGTGTTCAGCCGATTGCGCTTTTTGCTCGCCATGATCGATGAGCATTTCACCGAATGTGATTTGTAGATGGTAGTAAATCAAACGTTTCTTATGTGAAACTTTTTTACTTTGTTTTGTCGGATATGAGCCCGAACCGATGGATTATCTACGAGGTTAGTGTGGGGTTATTTATTTATTTAATACTTCAAGCACATAAATGTACAGAGGCGGACTTAATGCCATAGGCATTTTCTACAAGTCAACCTTTGGGTAATGTAGAGACAAACAGTGGTAGGTGCAATCATGAAAATTGAGGAATAAATATTTTAAATATACGCATAAATCTATTAAAACTATGAATATCCTAATCCTAACTAATCCTAACTAATATTATAAATGCGAAAGTAACTCTGTCTGTCTGTCTTTTCTTCACGCCTAAACTACTGAACCGATTTGTGTGAAATTTGGTACAGGGTAAGTGTGAACCCCAACAAAGGACATAGGCTACTTTTTATTCGACTTCGACTTCGTCTGCGTCCGCGATAACCGACATATACGCGGACGAAGTCGCGGGCAAAAGCTAGTAATATATATACCTAATTACATATGAATATAAGCACAAATAAATGTACATAAATACATGAATATACTTACTAAAAAGAAATAAGACAAAGAACTAGAAAATATTACCGTTATTATGATGATACTGCCAGCTTCTTGCGAATGTGCTCGCGAACCTTAATTTTAAAGGATAATCGGTTGGTTGCCATCCTGATTTCCTGGCGGAGCGCATTCCACAGACAGATAGACTGAACGAAGAAGGAAGAGTGAATGAAGTCTGTGCGGCGAGTGGGACATTGGAGAAGACGATTGTGTGATGAACGTAGATTTCTATTGTGGTTGGCGCAAATGTACTGACAGTCCCCCTAGATAACCAGGGAAAGACGGAGAATCAAGAAATGAGAACAAGGTGGTCAGCGCCCTTAGCTGTCTGCGCTGGCGTAAGGGCAACCACTTTAGAAGCTACCGATGCGCAGACACATGATTATATTTACGCAGATTGAAAACGAATCGAATGCAGTTATTGAGAATACGGTCAAGTTTGTTGATCTGCATTCAGGTCATAGTAGCACACATCACCATAATCTATGATAGGGAAAATAAGGGACTGCACAAGCATTGTCTTCGTACTTGATGGTAATACATTTTTCAAACGGTACAGAGCCCGCAGCGTTCCAGTAACCTTCTGGCTCACCATAGCGACTTGAGTCCGCCAGTTCAGAGTACAATCAATGTGCAAGCCTAGGTCCTTCACGTCAGTACCAAAAGGAACGATCGTACCATTGAAGAGAGCTGGCGGCAAGGTTGCACCATCTACCTTGCTAATACTACGAGAACTACCAATGATGATCGCCTGACACTTTGTAGGGTTCACAGCTAAGCCAAATTTATCAGACCAGGTTTTTACGGCTATCAAGTCCTTATTTAATTTGTCGATAGCGTCAGGTAATTCATCAACCTTCCCTTGACAGTACCTACAACTACAAGTCATCTGGGGTTATAATTGCCGGAAGATTTACAAAGAAAGACAGATAATAAGTGTGGCTGAAGCTTTGACCGTGTGTTGTAGACTTGTAGCTGTTAGTACAATACTGGCGTGCATTGTTGAGCCTGTTAATAAAAATAAATAGCAGAATTGATCAGATATGTACATCAGGTTTAAATCACGATTCTCTCCATCACAAAAGAAACAAACTTAGCCCGTATCATTTCATGAAATGTTTTTGGGGCTCAACATGCAACATATTCCTATAAAATACAACACAAGTCTCACCCATATCCACCATCAGATCCCCGCACAGAACAGACGAGTCCTAGCACATATGACAATATAACAACGTGGTGGTTCAGTCGGCTCCGCGACTACTGGCACGTCGCGAGGCGCTCGATACACCCGATGTGCGGGTTATCGCCGCTCGATAGCGAATTAATATCAAAACATAATACATTCACTCGATAACACTTGTTTACCATGCATAACGTTTTAGTTTTGACTACCTGGTCTAAATATTATAAGAGGAAGACCAAAGAACCAACGAATGGACTGTGTGAAAGATGATATGCCTAGAAAGCAAACGACGATGTAAAGAGAAGAACACTTGTTGCACCGGGCCCAAATACTTTACGATAAGGGCAGGAGGATGATGATGATACCTGACTCTATATCCAAGACGCTCGTCGCAACCAATGATAGGCCTATTTGACGCATGGTCTGAAGAAAAATAAGTAAACACATTTAATGAAAATATAATAATCCTGTAGTAGACTGCGTCGGTGTTGATTGAATACATAATAATATCGATAAACGAATACATAACAATTTGCTAGAAGTTTCTGACTATCAACTCATAACGTTTGGTGCACATTATATTCATTACTTATAATCGATTCAGGTTCAGGATTCGAGGTTTGCTTAAGGCGGCCAACTTTCCGAAAACTGAATGCGGGACTTAACCTTTCGTGAATGGGGGGGGGGGGGGGGGGTTAGGGATTAGTAGATGTAATTACCAAAAAGTTTTTGGCAAAAACATTTACATACTAAAAACACAAAACTAATTTTCAAAATCAAAACAATTCCATTACTCGTGCGCCCCTTTCCCGCTCTTACGCCTCATGAGTTCAGTAGAGAGAAAGAGAACGAGATTAGCGCGTGCGCGATACGCTTGTCGCTATTATAGGTAATCTGTGTTCCTACGCTGTTGACCGTGCGCGTGTGTGGGTGTTGTGTAGAAGACGTGTGGTAGAAAAGGGATGCGGGACATGCGGGACGCATACAACGTTTTACGGGACTATTTTACTAATAATTTCAAAGCGGGATTTCGTCTAGCATTACGGGACGGTCCCGCAAAATGCGGGACGGTTGGCCGCCTTAGGTTTGCTTGGCCTGGCTGCAGGTGACTTCAACCCAGCCCGCCACGTTGAAGAGCAATAGGCTCGCCTCCTACTACATGGGACTTAATCATAACTGAACAAGTGTGGGTGTATTAAACACCTATGCCTAGATCGTCGGAGAATACAGGCGTGATATTATCCGGCTTTCTGACACTTTTATAGCTTTGAAAGTCATCTATAATAAGGACAAGCTGTGTATTGTAAAGGAAGCTGCGGTACTAACCCTGCTTTGGAAGACTGTATTGAATGTTTAGTCTGTGCTACCATAATGTTCCCAGTCTCTCTATGTACTAGATTTAGGTGTAAAAGAGCACAAACAACTGGTTTTTAAGTGCCGCAACTGGCTTTACCTAGGCTGAACCGGTTAGAAAAAGTAAGACCTAGATCTAATCGTCTGAGACCTGTAACACATAGGTGTAGTACTAGCTTATGGGATTCATGTAGTTTTACAAACGCTGGCGGCTAAAGCTTTCAAAAAACGTCGACTTTGGATTAAAACATTATGTGCTGTAAAATGTTAAAGCGGTATTCCTTGAAGCTGAAGAAAAAATGGTCAAATATATAACTAACACTATGGACTCATGTCTGAAATAAAGAAATTGAATTGAATTGAATATTGTTTTAGAACTTCAGATGGCATAAGGATCGATAACATAAATACAAGCCACTTCCAGAACGTTTTTGCCCAACAACACTAACCTATTAGTCCATCGCAATCTTATTTTAGCCAACTCATCATCATCATCTGCCTAGCCTTTTCCCAACTATTTTGGGGTCGGCTTCCAGTCTAACCGGATGCAGCTGAATACTATGGCAATATAATACAAGGAACACACGAGTCCACGCGAAGTAAGAGATCAGTTTTTTGGGATGCATGAAGAAGCCTCCTCGTGTAGCGCAGTTTGTTCCGCCAGTTACTCAACTGAACAGAGCGCTCGGCGCATCCTGGACAATCACACACCCAACACTTTATTTGACTGGCCAATTCTTTCCTTGCGGTGGTAGGGCTAACGCCCGCCTGGTTTGCGACCACCCCTCCCACCCGAGTCCGGCGTCAAGCAGCCTGCTGTGTTTCGGCGATGCGTGGGAGTTCCAGTGCCTTAGGCATCTTCTGGGCACGCTCGTTCCATCATAGACCTCATCCACCGCTGTCCATCAGGCACGATCGAGGTCAAGAGCGGAACCATTCAGCAATAAAAAAAAACCTAAGCAAGAGCACAATTCATAAGACATGACTCAAATTGGCGAGTGTTATAAAATGTGTCTAAATCGTTTGACCTTCCAACGTTCAAGATCAAGTGTCGATAAATGTCAAAGGCAAGGCGTGTGTGATGATAACAGCTATCACAATGCTGATGTGGGGCTAGATAACGAGCTATCACTATCTAGATAACGAGCTATCACTATCAATCAGGTTCTAAACACGTTACGTTGTTTTATGACCTTATATTTTGAGGTCAGTGTGTTACATCATTAATTAACTCTTTATACTGATATTTAGCATGGTAAGATTAGAAGAAAAGCTTTGATTATATAATGTCTAGATAGAGCGTCGCCCTACAATCAAAACAAAGAAAACGAGGCAACAATTTCAAACATGTGTGCGTGCGGGCGGTGTTTTACACTGTGCATCTATGTCTCTGTGTGCGTGAATAATGATACCAGCTAGGTACTACAATTCTCCCATAAATCACATATTAAAAAAATTGACTATACAAATAATATAAGTAAGTTTTAGGTGTATGTTTGTAGTATTATTCAGTTTTAGTAGTGACTTTATTTACTTGTATTTATAAATAAAAAACACTATTTAATTGAATTAGAGTTGTGTGTGTGAATGTTGTGTTATATTAAATCAGCTAAGTTAATTCAATTAGAATATTTAACTTTTTAGGCAGTTTGTATTTGGAAATTTCAAATGAAAGATCACAAATGATAATACGAATGGAATAAATTAATCTTATTAAAATTACTCTTGGCACCTTTGAAATTGGACCCAATGCAACAATAATCATTAAAATGGGCTCATAAACAAAAAAGTTATACGCGAACATTATATTATTATAAAAAAGTACAGACGAATTGAAAAACTTCACCATTTTTTAAATCGAATAATAAAAGTACATCAACTAAATAATATAAACGTAACCATAAAGCAACGAATATACCCACAAAAAAAGGACGTTAAGTTGGGAGAATGGAAAAAAGAAACTGGCAACACTGATAAAATATGGCGTAATAGGGCGTAATTTGGTAAATATAAAAACAAAAAACAAATACGTAGTCTTTTTGGTTACTTACTGATGATATGTGATGTGTTTGGTGTTTTTTTACCCTTCCTTTATAATTTCGGCACAGTTTAATAGCACATACCGTCATTTTATCGCTGTTATTTGTTTATTACTTAGCGCGCGTAATACGTAGTGACACCAAAGCGGTACGATCGGCACTAATCGGCGGGTAAGTACTTACAGTCCAACAGTTGGCTGGTATTTTTTGACACGTTTGCGCGCAATTGATGCTCTATCTAGACATTATATAATCAAAGAAGAAAAGATAGAATACAAATAAGAACGGACGATGAGGACAGCCTCAATACAACAAGGTAATCGCTAAAAAGAGGGATGAACATGAAGGCTGTTGATAGAATTGTATACAACAAGTCTGCAAACCAACCTTGAGAAAAATCAGGAATGATGATCTAACCCAGCCCAAGTGAGAAAATCGAATAACCATAACGGTACTATCTACTCTAAGCAATCCTTGTTAAATGAAGTCCAATAAAATACAAGTCTATAAAGATGTACACAAGCAACACTTTGGCATGAACGTAAACACAAATAGACATAGTATTTATATGCGAGTGCAAGTAATTGTGTAGTTCTATGGCGCTATGGCGCTAATCCTGCGAGCCAACAGCTTCATCTTGACCACTGTGTAAACAGCCAGCTGGGTTTACTCAGTTACACATGGTCGAGGGATGGGCCAGCATTACTAGCAGCTATTGGTTTATAAATGCGCTTGGCAGAATTGCCTACATACGTAACTGAGGAAGTGAGTGAGTAACGGTGGAGTTTCTGGCCCATTCTTCTCCATACGAAAACTACCTTTTGGAAGGGGCGACTAGAATCAATTCTATTTTATTGTAATTTTTGACGTTCAAAAGGGCCTTTTATGTGCCTATTTGAAATAAATGCTTTGAGTTCTAGTGCTAAGTTATCTCACGACTAGTGTAAGCCACACTAGTCGTGAGACAAGTTAGCACTGTTATATATTATGTAGTAGCTGAAAGATGGCGATGTCGTGTTTTTCTTGAACCTCTTAACTCTTCTTCGTAATCTAAGTGCAGCTGGTGGCTTGGTGAATAAAATAAACTATGATGGCAAAACCAATTGATCAATACTTGTAATTGGCTTTCTGTCGACTATTGTTTCCTTTTTTTTTTTTTGTTTATTTTAGCTGTAAGTCTTCCATGCTGTAATAAATAAGTTGTGGTTACTGGTTTCCTGATAATCTCACATTAAATCTTATTTTATGCCCTAACGACCATACACAAAACTAGGAAATGGTGAACCAAGAACTTTTGAACTCTCCTTCCTTAGCATAGGAAAAAAACTGAATAGTTGATGCATCATGTTTTACATAACTGGGTCCTAAAAATATGCCTTTTTCTGTGGCAATAAAATTAGAATCAACTGCAAGGGCCTTTGAACTCATTGTGAAACCTGGCTAGGGTCAAGTGGCCCAAGTTCAGTCCCTCACAAGAAGCAAGGTTGGAGAACAATGCGAGTCCACTGTTTTGAAAACCAGTCAACTTAATGTTTGGTGGCTTTTGATCGAGCATTGTGTACCGGTTCAGAAGTCAAGGACAAATAAAAGAGGCATTTTACACTAGGAAAAAACAAGAGAAAGGTGTAGGGCTGTATAAACTGTATGAAAAATAAAAACGGCCCTAACATCGTGCTGCACCCTAATTGCGTAATACACTATCGATCGGAATCTGAATCACTTTGAAGCAAATTGCTAATCCATTGCTTCATAAGTTCGAAAAATTTGTCTGCTCAACACGTTTATAACGCAGTGTGTTTTTGAACTGTCAAAATGAAACCCATTGCTACTGATAGTGTGTTACGCAATTACCCCGCAGGTCCTTCAGATTAGAAAACGGACACTGAGAGAAACACACACAGGGTTCTTTGACAGAGAAGAGCACCGCCACTTTTCCAATGGTTATTATGAGAAACTTCGACACAGCACGATTACTAAGCTTTAATAGCAGCATTTAGCGTGCACATCTAATTCGCAAAACATGGTTATAATTAAAATATCCTGGACGATAATAGAGCCGATATTATTAATCTTTTAACCGCCTGACTTTATAATCAGCTGTCGTGCCCCCAAAGCCCGAAGAAAAAACAAAACGAAAAATAAATACCAATTAAACGAGCTGTGATGATGTAATAATAATACAGATTAAACGAGCTGTGGTATTTGGTCGTATAGATACGACTCTGGCGGAATGGGCACGAAAATATTTGTCGGATTAATCCGACGTAAGCGGTTAAAAGGTTAAATCATTTAGCAAATTAACGATTCTCACCCATAGGCAACAAGTATTAGGGCACTTGACCAGGACATAGTTGATAGCACAGCTAACAATGTTGATACAGCACACAGAGCTGTTATCAGCCGCGTGGAAAAATTTAATAAACCGAGCAGATACGAGCATCGCACGTGTGTGTGCCTCAAATCTAATTATGTTATTAGTTGTGTGTTACGTGCGTTCTCTTACTGTACTACAGTAGGAGGTAAGCAGAATGTCTGCTTTGCACAGCGCATAGGCAGGGCACAAAACATGAACCAACCTAGGTCTTAGAATAGTTATTTAGTGCCGGGATCGATCATGTCACCTGAACATCAATTCATAAGAAAAGTGTTCATTCGACCATTTCGACAATTTGAAAAGTTCTCGTCCTTTTACAGTTTTTTTAATCCCAAGCCAGCAAACAACAACAAATATTATATTCTTAGTGAAGGAATGAGGGAAACCGAGAAGTGATGCCCTATAAACAGGCTAACTTATAAAAAATCCTAGGGCAGAAACTAATCTCGCCTGATGAAAGATTAGGTATGTAACCTCACGGATTAACCGGCTTCACTATGAATAAATCATAGCAATTTTATTTTTGTTTATACGAGTTTAACAGTAGGCTTATCTGCCAGATTAGAGAGTCGATGGTTAATGGCTAGGTGGTCCGGCGACAATCGTTAACTCTAAATTGATTTATATCGTTTGTTTATAGCCTTCATTTGGTTTTCGGGAAAATATTAGAGGCAACCTTTTATAATTTGTCCTCTCACCGACTAAAACCCATAACTTTTCTCTTTACTAGAGGCTATTATGTAACCTATCTAAGAGGACAGTACCTCAACCATGTATGTTGCATAGGTACCAGTGTTCATTTGTAAAGTGCAACTGTTTTTATTGTATTTACTGCAACACAAGCAATTGAGCTTGAGCATTAACCCTAGAACCACCACGACCTAACCCCAGAGAAACCTGAATGAAGCCTAAGCAAGAATATATAAACATAAGTAATGAAAGTAAATATTAATACTAATACTTACAATAACACAGCTAAGATATCATAGATGTAATTATATGTAATCATGTGTCAGCCTGCATGTTTACATTGAACGTGGAAACGGATGCAACCATAAAGATAGCTTGTAAACTAAAACCATTCGCTGAACACTGACAGTAATAACAGCCAGAGACAGAAATGAATTTTATTTCCAGCATCCAGCGTGTACTCGTAATTGCCGAGTTGCATGACTGTGGCAAGGCCCAAGGTGGCAACCATTCAGGAATTGTATTTAAATTAGACAAAACATCACACCTGTAATACAGGACTGCCAGTGCCGGATTAAGACTTCTTAAGGTGTATAGATGGCCCACTGACCTTGTGCATGTGGGCGGAGCCAAACGCCCTACTCCCGAATACGTAAAACGCGCGCGGTGGCGCACTACACTAAAACTAAGATCAAAGAATATGCAGAGACACAGACATGCCGCACGTAGGTCGCTATTTTTGCCTACGATTCCAGAAGGGAATAGCGGATGCAAGGCTGATATATTTTGTATAGATAGATACTTATTACGTTTTATTATTATATTATTATTATTACTTATATGTTACGTATATTTTAAGTTTTTTCTGGACATTATTTTTTAGCATTTATGTGGAAGAATAGGTAGTCAAAATGAAAATCCAAGATTGCGGCTGCGAAAATTAGAATTTTTCTTCATGGGTGTCGTCTTCATAGTTTTCGATGGTGCTAAAGTCGATAGTGGGGTCAAAGTGTAAATCCAATATAGCTGCTGCGGAAATTTTGTTTTTGGTTAAAATCATACGTGAGAAGTCTTTCTTGACTTGCTTTGCCTTGGCATTTTTACTTATTTACAAATTATCTTATATTTACACAATATACAATATAAACAAAAACAGTATTTAGAAATGGCACCACTAATAAGTAAAGCGTCCACGCGCACAATAGAAATGGGCCCTCCGCAGCGAGCTAGTCTATAAACGCACACTGATACAATTCGTTCGTAAATATTTGCACTAACACAAACAAACGCGCGTAGTCGTTCGATAGCCGGGGCGGAGCAGCGAGCGACACAGCCATCCCGTCTCAGTGCTAACGCACGACTGCCGCCCGCGCCCGCGCAGAGCACGTCTGTACCTCTATCTCAAAATTGGACATTTTCTTTGAAAATGTTGATTGATTTACAAAAGCTGTTTCATAAATGTAGTACCTCTAACCATAATTTTTTTAGTGTAAAAAGATTTCCAAACATCAAAGCCGTTTAGAAGTAGTATTGAATATTAGCCAAAAATAGCGGTTTGGTAAATATTTTTTTAAGGCAAAAGTATTAGCCATACGAAAAAATCCTGTTTCAGAAATGTTGTACATGAATCTATAGCAAACATATATTTTTTTCAGAACTTCTAACCAAGCCGTTAATGAGAAATAGGCTTCATAAAGTGACCGTGTTACGGTACTAAACGAGAGTAAGGCCCTTAATGCCCTAAGCAATCCACGCCTGTGGGCCTCCTATCCACTGACCACTAGTCGCCTCGTATTTCTTCTAAAAAAATCGACGAGCGATTTGATAAGATTAGCGCACGTCTCAAGGGTGACTTTTGGGTCTTGTACTTAATATCTTGCTGACGAACGCCTTGCCTTTTATGTACTAGCAAATATTTTGTCTGTATACTCGGAAGGGATAAGCAGAGATGTATTACACACATTACGCATAGTAGATAAGTCGTTCGGTCGATTGTGCTGAAATTACAATCTGTATGTGTATACATATTTGAACAATAGGTAACATGTGAATGACGTGCCCACATTTATATTTAAGGACATCGCTGCACTAGGCGTTTGACCAGTTCAGGCTAGGGTTGCGATCGTTCTTCGGGTTCGTAGTCCTACGAACAACGATCGCGACTACCACGTACGCCAATCGCCTTCTATTAGGACATAGGCTATAGATTTATTATATGTTTCGAACATTTCTGTCACGCACTGCACTGCGTCGTTGTTTTCGTTCATTTTAATCATCACTGTGACCCTATTCCAGTACAAGGTGGATTTTGCTACATAAACAAAATCAAAATATTTTTATTTCACATAAACCAACATGGGCACTTATGAAACGTCAGAAGCTAGGTGCACGGTTCCAATTGGTCGTTTCCTATGGAGAAGAACCGGCAAGAAACTCCATGGTTACTCTTTTAAAAATAATTGGCTTTTACAATGTTTTTAAATTACAGTAGGTATGGGAGGACAGCGTAGGCCTGTCAACAAGTACCAGGTACTTGTTAAAATAAAAAATTGTCTACAGATCTAAAGTCTACAAGGCTTACAAAGTCCTAAATTAGAAAGCCTTATTTGCTTTCTGTGCAACCTGCGACAAGGCGTTAGTGACGAATTGTTGTGGGTTTTATTTAATTATAAATCAAGACAAGCTTGCAGTTCGTCTTGATTTCTTTAAGACAATCTTTGACGGTACGTTTCGTCCGCGAAAATATAGGCTTTGAAGCAATTACGAGACAATGACAACATTATGTTGCAAAGTATACAAGATGCTAGTGCTTAATGAATGTAACTTGGCTTGCTGAGCTGCCACTGCTGCAGCGCAAAACCCCAAGTAGCGTAAATATAACAACTTCGCTAATCTCCTTTTTCAAGAAATCACTAAACGGTTGCTTGCCTTCCCGTGACCAAAGGGCTGCTTTTTACATTGGCCAAAGGTTAAGCATTGCCATTCAATCTGGCAATGATGTCATTCATTTGGACGCGCTACCAGTCGACATAGATACGGTGATTTTTTCGGTGCCCTATTTTAGGTTTACATTAGACTAGCGACCCGCCCCTGCTTCGCAGGGGCGCAATATACAAATGTGGCGGCACATTTATCAAAAGATATCTGTGCTTAGAAAAACCGAGAGTCACTTGTTCTCCCCGCCATTGTGACCTTTTCTTATTCTAGACCGTACCTGGGAACCTTCCTTCTGGTTACGGACATATTGAAGGTCAAAGTTCTAACTTTTTGTCGAAACCAAAACTGAAATCTTTCAGTGCATATATATTTTATTTTATTGTGTTTAGGTGGCTTACGCAAAAGTAATAGGATGAGGTAATTCACGACAAAATATAGCTTAACTTATACTCCTGCACCGTTGGATTGCATGCACCCAAAAGCACAGTGTTATGCGTGCGTTACATTGCGCGCTGCGGTAAACAGCGATGTTACACACTAAAAGTCGTTTTCCAGCAATAATTTTTGCTTAATGTGTTTTAGTTTAATGTACAGCATGCATAGATAACAGTTATGTGGTGGGTCATTCTACAGCCTGTAAGTTAATTTATATTAATGTATTATAGGTAGGTACACATAAATCATCCAAAATAGATTCTTTAAAATATTGGTGAAATCCAATGTGGCCACAGCTCAGGTCACACCAGTCAGATATGTAAAGCGACTTTGTTTTATATATTGTATTTATCTTTTTTTATATATATTTTGTAAATATTATGTATTGCTGTAAACATTATTATAAAAAATATTCCATTAAAAAAAGACTTTCAAAACAAGATCCCAAAGTTTCAACAAAACGGGACGGACGAGTTGTCTACTATTCGAAATGTGTGTTAAATATCTCTGTCTACCCCTTCAGGGTATATTAGACGTAGCAATATGTTTTAAAACTATAACGTATGAATTGAAACCTGTTGTGGTTGATGTGCATGCTTTTTGTTTATATAAGGTAGACTGGTAGAAAATGCCTAAGGCATTAAGTCCGCCTTTGTACAGTTTTTACTTGTGCATAAAGATTTAATAAATAAATAAATAAATAATAATCATTTTCCTGATTCGAACATAAAAATGGCTATATCTCTAAAACTCGCCATCATTTTTTTTGCTCCCATATTAACTTTCAATCAGCATGTTACAGGCCACATTGTACCAAAATTTCAGACAAATTCACCAAACGGCTTTTTCCTTACATTTTGTGCGGGATCCTTTCTCAGAAGCAGCCTGGAGTCTGGATTTATGCCCGGCTGGTGGCAGCAGGCTCGTCCCCTACGACATGGGACTAATATGGGTGTAACTACTATATGTAGTACATATCTGCCTAATTCTTCGGGGATTAAAGGCGTGATGTTATGTTAATGTTGGTTGACATACATCTCCAGCTCCACATTATTTAATTAAAGGCGTGATGTTATGTTAATGTTGGTTGACATACATCTCCAGCTCCACATTATTTAATTATGCTATTCAGGGACGCAGCTTTTGCATGGGGGGACGTATTACTTAATAATGCTGCCAAATTTGTCGCAACATTTTTTTGTAAATAGTTGGTATTATAACAGTACATTATGTAGGGTGAGCAGAGCGAGTGAAGTGAGCTCGAAAATTTTAACAACCCGCCTCGGTTACCTTAGGTTTTGTTTTACATTTTCAAACAGAAATAGTAGTTATATTGTCGACTTATGCAGAAAAGCACAAGCAACTACCTATAAGAATTTAGTGTAAAAATGCAAGAACGAGCTCGAAAATTTTGCACACTTTCGGATATGTTACATTTTTTTTTCATGATTCCAAAAGAATTAGGAATTAGTCCCTTTGTGGACTAATGAACAAAAGCTCAAGAATTAAGACCATGTAGAATGCAAGAGCGAGCGAAGTGAGAGAACTTACTTTGTCGAGTTATGACGAAAAGGTTCAACTCGTTTTACAGCAGGGGGTCTACTCCCTAAGTCCGTCGACGAAGTGAACGGCCCGTCCGACGGTAGCCCGATACGTCGCACAGTGGGCCCATACTGAAAATTAGTGGACTTAGGCAACAAAGTTCCAATATCGATGCGATTTTTTTTTATATGACGTGTTATGATATTCCTGACAACTTTTATTCTTATAACATTTCTTCTAAAGTTGATAGTTTGTCTTGAAAAAAATTAATTAGATTATTTTGTATGGAGCGAATCACGTTTAATTTTTTTTCTTCAATTGTACTAATATGTTGGGTGTGTGGCGTGAGTATATGATAGCTAGGGTCATTCTCTATCCACGAAAAAAAAAACAGCGCCGGCCATCTGCGGCAGCGCGAGTAATCATTCGGTAAAAAAAAAATGTTATGTAAGATTTTTTTTTGCCATTTAAAATAAATTCAAAGTAATTTTTTTGTGTCATTAGGCTAATTCACCTTCTCTTTATTAAATATATAGTTTTAACAGCGCATAGGTACTTATAACTAATTATTCTGGTAGAAATTTAGTAATTATTGCTATGTTATCGGTAGCACCTGCATTGTGATTGATGACTCATTTGTTATTGCGCTCGGCTAAGCGCATAACTAATGAGTCATCGAAAAATGCTCGTCTCTGATTGGCTGAATAATTTTCACTCACTGATAACAGTGTCCACTACTTGAGTAATTAACACTGTCTATAAATATAAAGACATTCATTAAGTCCATCTAGTTTCGCTCTTGTCGCTTATTTGTGAACACAGTGAAATACTTTTATTTTTATATTTACATTAGAACTATGGCTGGATTTTGTACCAACCTAGATTTTTTTGTGAAATTAAGAAGTGGCGGTGATCTGAAAAATCATATGTTTCTATATGAAAGTATCATTTCTGTCTTGACTACCGAAGTTTCTGAAGAAGACAAGAACCGAATCAAGGAGTTCTGTCGACTTTTTTGTGTAAATCTAAATAAAAAGTGGATAGAGTCAAGTAGAAACCAAAAAACTTTTATGAATCGTGTAAGTAATCGCAAGTGGTTGGAAAAAAACATCAACTGGCCTGTTTGTGACAGTGTTGACCTGAGAAGTGAGATGGGCTTTTCGGACGCAGTCTTATCTGAACCTGTGGATATAGATTCCCATGTTCCTACTCTTGCAGTATGTACTGCGGAAGCGGGAACATCTACAGAAAAGGAGCACAGAAAACCATTCGAAGAGTTAAGTAAGAAGCAAAAAAAAAGACGTTCTACTTCCATAGTAGAAGAAAATTCCGAAGAAGAGTTGCAGACCTGGTACATAACAAAATTGAAAGACAACGGCAAAACGAATCTGGCAAAAGTGATCGAATACCTTTCCAGTAATCCAGATGCCCTATCCGAAGTAGACGAGCGACTATTCAAAAAGCAGAGCTTAAGTACTGTCTCTGAAGATAACTGTTTAGCTCTTTATACATCACTTGCGCTCTCGAAATGGAAGTACTTAGCTCTTCGACAATTTCTGAAAGAAGAAAACTGTGCTGCCTTTCCATCTTATCCAAAGCTTGTAAATGCCAAGAAAAGATGTTACCCACCACAAGAGAGTATGGAGATTACCGAAAAAGGAGCTCAAATTAAATTGCAAGCGCTATTGGACCACACTGTGGAAAGGATTTTACTAGGTATTAGTAATTCTGTTGATAGGTCTCAAAATAAAGAACTCAAGTTGACCTGGAAATGGGGACTTGATGGTTCTTCGTCGCAGAGCAATTATAAACAGAAAACGTCTACAGAGTTCGATGATTCATCAGTAGTCATGATAAGCATCGTCCCTCTTCGGCTAGTGTCTACTAGCCCATCTTCTGGGAATGAAAATATAGTTTGGGAGAACCCCACACCTTGCTCAACTCTGTACTGTCGACCGGTGAAGTTCACTTTCACTTCGGAGACAGCTGATTTTATAATGTCTGAAGAGTCTGAGATGAAAAAACAAATTGATGAACGAATATCTACACAGTGTGGAAATATTATTGTATCACATGAATTGCATATGACCATGATTGATGGAAAAGTGGCCAATATTATTGCTGAAGTACCATCATATGCAACGTGTCCTATTTGCTTGGCAAAACCGAGCGAGATGAATAATTTAGACGCTTTGACTTCCAAACCACTTCGTGAAGAAATTTACAAACAAGGAATTTCTTCGCTGCATATGAAGATTCGGTGTATGGAATGTCTTCTCCATATATCTTATAATCTGGATTTTCAACGATGGACTGCTCGAGGCGAACATAAGGCTTTGAAACAAGCTAAAAAAAATACCACGCAACAAGAGTTTCGTGAGCAAACTGGAATGCTGATTGATATAGTCAAACAGGTATGTATTTAGTTTTGGCTCTTTTTATGTTGTTTGTGTATTATATCTCTATGTATTGTATATTACAGTATTGTTTTCCCATTTTAGGGTTTTGGAACTACAAATGACGGGAATACTGCGAGGCGCTTTTTCCAAGATTACAAAAGATCATCCAGAATAACGGGAATTGACGAAAATCTGATTTTCAGATTTTCCGTTATTCTACAAGCCATATCATCAGGCAAAAACATTGACTGTGAAAAATTTAGAAGATACTGCAGAGAAACAGCTGATGTGTACGTGCAACACTATTCGTGGTACTACATGCCAGTTAGTGTACATAAACTTCTAATGCACGGTGCAGACATCTGTAACCACTTTGGTGTTTTGCCAATCGGTAAGTAAAAAATAAATATAGTTTGATGTATTATTTGACTCAATTGCGTTTTGAAATTAAAATGTATGTACTTATTCGTTTTAGGTATCTTATCTGAAGAAGCTTCGGAAGCCCGTAATAAGGACTTCAGAAACGTCAGGGAGTGGCACACTCGGAAAACGGGGAGAATAGCAACAAACGAAGACATCCTCCATGGACTTCTAATAAGCTCTGATCCCCACATATCCTACATAAGGCCTAAAATATTGAAACAGGGTCATAATGAGTTGTTGCCTGAAGCAATTCAGTTGTTACAGACTACTGAGCCTCCCTGTGACAGTGAGATTATGGAGGAAGAAGAATGCCTCATAGCAGAGTCCGAAAATTTGCCGGACCCACTAGCACTTCTGGAACAAGAAATAATGTGATCCGGCTCTAGATTATCCTCACAAAAGCCCATCAGGGCTAGGTATATGACAAACAGCCCTTTTCAGGGCTACAATTACTTCACAGTTTCATACGCTTGATTATGTAGATAATTATCAACGACTTGCCCGTACAAATTTAAATTATTTCACCTATCATTAACAAAATTAGTATAACCTGAAACTTATTACGATATTTATTCAACAATAGATAACGTGCAGTTAAAAAAATAACACAGCCAATCAGAGACAAGCATTTTTCGACGACTCATTAGTTATACGCTTAGACGAGCGCAATAACAAATGAGTCATCAATCACAATGCAGGTGCTACCGATAACATAGCAATAATTACTAAATTTCTACCAGAATAATTAGTTATAAGTACCTATGCGCTGTTAAAACTATATATTTAATAAAGAAAAGGTGAATTAGCCTAATGACACAAAAAAATTACTTTGAATTTATTTTAAATGGCAAAAAAAAATCTTACAAAACATTTTTTTTTACCGAATGATTACTCGCGCTGCCGCAGATGGCCGGCGCTGTTTTTTTTTTCGTGGATAGAGAATGACCCTAGCTATCATATACTCACGCCACACACCCAACATATTAGTACAATTGAAGAAAAAAAATTAAACGTGATTCGCTCCATACAAAATAATCTAATTGATTTTTTTCAAGACAAACTATCAACTTTAGAAGAAATGTTATAAGAATAAAAGTTGTCAGGAATATCATAACACGTCATATAAAAAAAAATCGCATCGATATTGGAACTTTGTTGCCTAAGTCCACTAATTTTCAGTATGGGCCCACTGTGCGTCGGACTGAACCCTACTCTCTAACGATTTCGGATTCATCAGTTTCAAACGGAATCATAGACAATATTCGTGAACGAAGGACGTATGGCGATAGAGTTGCACTATTTTACCGGTCGATTACCGATTTACTTATTTTGTAATTTTCTAGCTTATTAAATAAAAATTAATACTTTTGTCCTTAGAAAATGACCATATTTTTTAAAGTATACTTTTTTATGTCTTAAAAATATAGAATTGAATTATTTTTGCCATTTTTGTCCGGAAACCGGCATCATCCTGTTAATACCTTTGCCTATTTACTTTTTGAAGGAAATTTTCAAATGAAATGTCAAAGTATAGCATGTTTTTTTCTATGGCTATAGTAGGTACGATGTTGATGCTACGCAGTGGGGTATACCGCGTGCGCCGCGACAGAGAGAGAGAACTCCAATCGCGAACGGATAATACGGACGTACAACGGCGATCCTCCGCGACTCTCAGTCGCAAAGCCATTTTTATATTTTGTACACAATGTGTTTTACTCATTGTATGTTAAAAAAGCCCATTAAATGATTATTTAAAGAAGTGACTTTAAAAAGTTCATAAACTTTGTTAGCCGGGAAGTTTTCTGTATCCTAATTAGCTTTCCAGTCCATGGTTAATTGTGTAAAATGTCCCCAACCGCTGCAGCAACTCACGGGCAAATTGAGGCCCTTCTCGATTTTATGGGTGAGAACCAAGAATTGGCTCGGGGATTATTGAGGGGTGCCGACGGGAGAGTTCGCTCAAAACGGCTGTGGGAAAACCTGTGCAGCTCCTTTAACTCAATGAGAAGTTGCACTAAGTCCGTCGAGCAGTGGCAAAGGGTGTGGAAGGGGTAATAAAGCTCAATTAGTTGCAGAAACTTTAATATGTCCTTACTTTCATTCTTGGATCAACACCACTTCGGCGTATGTGTTGAGGCAAAAGAGGTATTAAATCCGCACATACGTCTTCGAATAACTCCCGAGTGAGCCTATAGTTCCCTATGAACTCAACGTCGGGAATACTCGCCAACCTAAAGTTTTGGCTTAAATAATATCGACGTTGCCTCCGCTCTTCCTGTAAAGCTTCTTCAATCAATAAAAAAGCAGCCATAGTTTGAAATTATTTTATTTTAGTAACTTTCGTCGGTAGCACGAGAACTATTTTGATGTCGTATCAACTGACGTAACTATCCGTCAAAACCAGTGTCATGTTCAACTGTTCGGACGGGCAAAAACACATCGGGAGTAGGGACAACAGTCAAATCGCGTTGTCATTCATTCTTCGCTCGGGCCCCGAACGATTCATCCGTTCGTAGGTCATAGGGAGTAGGAAACGCCCGTGACGAAGCTTGAAGCGACGGACTTCGTGCTTAGGGAGTAGACCCCCTGTTTAGGTTTTGGAATCTGGCCTTAACCTTTCGAATCTTACGTACGAGCGGGGTGCCCGATATCCCGATTTTGCTTCGCTCGCTCTTGCATCCTAGATTCTATATTTTGTAACAGGCTTTTTTGAAGTAAAAACTTCATTAGGCGCGTTGACTAATTTTTGGTAGGGGAAAATCTTATGGGTTCGCGTCACCGACATAATATTCTATATCTATGAGTATGTCGTGTTGCACTTGTTGTTGCTCGGAGTGCCGATAAATGTAAAAACCAGACTAATGTTAATAATTTTAATTTACAAATTGTGAAATAAAAATATTTGATACTACATACCATTTTAAAATAAAAAAAAAATAACACTGTTATTTCATACTCGTAATCTCAAGTTTTCACGTCTGTCGGTAGACCCCACGACTGTCTCAATGTTTTTTTATGTGCCCATCGGGGTCTCCGTAGCTCAAGTACCTATAGTTTTAAGTTAATAAGACAAGTAAGTAAATCATTCGGGCTCTCGGCAGCTTGAATGATTTTTGGTTCCCCCCGAGACGTGATGCCCTAAGCAATTGCTTAATTTGCTTAAGGGTTAATCCGGCACTGGACTGGAAGCATACAATTTTTAGGTGGTGGACATTAGGAAAAGATCTAAACTAAAAAATTGTAACGAAGAATTCTTGTCCGTTTGGGATATTTGCCGACATCCACACGGGCGCGAAGCCGCGGGTAAAAGCCAACAATAATTTTTCAAATTAAATTAGTCATCAATGATTTGTAAACTAACATAGCGTTCTGTTAGAAATTATCGTGGAGGCCAAACACAAGGGTCACTTATCCACGATCTGCCCACCAAGACTCGGGGGGTAAAACCTGAATCGAATAGCACTGACCAGACAGATTCAAATTGCTAGTGAACCACTAAGCGATGACGAATTATCCAAAAAGGTTTAACATTACAAGACCTGCGTCTACTGAAGTAAAATGTTTATTGACAATACCATTTATTTTATTGAACACGCTTAGTTTATCCAAAAGCGTCACAGAGCTCGCTAAACGGACAATAATCACTCGTGTATGTAATAGCGTTAGACTTTGGCACATTCCAATTATGATGGACTTCCTAACATCTGCAATTCTGCACATATAACCAGGCACATATTACGTAACGTGTCAATTCATCAATCACAACTTCAAGTATCTGTAATATCGCCTATTGCCAGTTGCATGTGGGCGATTTCAATTATTTGAAGATCCTTTAAGTATGAAGCATTGCAGAGAATTATTTAGAAAGACACACCTTTCAAAAAGTAGTCATTTGGAAAGACTGAAGGGCCTATGTACCCGAAAACTAGAGTAGGCCGCCGAATACTATCGCGCAGAGAGGCAGGCCTATATCCAGCAGTGGATTGTGAATGGCATAATGAATGATGCCGTCGTACCTAGGTCTGAACTTCTGTCATCAAATTGTGTGCACCAAATCTACATCAGAAGGAAGAACGTATAGGCCTACATTTCGTACTCTCCGGGCCGACAATCAATAAAAAAGCCGTAAGGTTATTGATTACAACACCTCAGGAATCAGAGAACATATTAAGGAGGTCTTTGCACTTATAAATTATCTGACGACACAGGATATAAAGTCAGAGAAATACTCTACCGAGCCACTCCCTAGGGTAGATGTAGAAAATATGTTTAGCTGCTTCCCACTATGTCAACACAAGATAAAATATTAAAGCAAATTATAACCTTCCTGCTTTCTAACGAACCTACCGGGAGGTTCAATATCCAGAGCAGCAACGCAATTCACCTACAAGTGCTGTTAAATAATTATGATATGCTGCCAATCATTTCAAGTTCTCGTCGAAATTTGCTCAAAATGATTGCTTTATTGTTTATAATTATAGTTTATTAAATTATACAGCAATCGGTTAGTGCATTGCGCTCAGATTTTACAATATCTTACGAGTAGCTTTCGAAATGTAGCAACATCGAGGGAACACCGCCAACAAACGAGATGGATGTTTATTATAAGACAGACAAAGAACGTGACATATTCCCAAAGATCTCTATTATCATGATTCTCGCATTTTTCGATTATCCTTGTGTGTAGGAGCGAACGAGTGAACCATAATCAATAGTGAATTAACTGATGATAGTATAGCAGATCGTGCAAAGTAGTCAAAAGCATGAAGGAGATTTTAAAGGCCTAAATGGAATAGTCTGATATGTTTGCTATAAAACTACCAATGGTAGAGCAAACATTCAAGACAAAGGACTTTTGGGCAGTGTCCCTATATCACAAAAAAGAAACAACATCAGGAGTACATGCCACACTCGACGTAGACCATATCAGTTTGACTCATTTCAGTTCTTTCCCCAGAACATTCCTGAACTATTAATGCATTCAGGAGTAAACACATACGACTCCCGGCCACCGTAGGCGCGGGCCTGCGGACGGAGAGTAATGGGTAGCTCTCTGTCCGATCAGGACCAGGCCCGTGCCGGACGGCGCGTATGTGTTCCACGCGCGCCTCAAAGAGATGTCAGCATTAAGGAAGGGGCCCGCCAGGGCCGAAGCCTGCCGGGGTAGCGGGATCGTCCGAAAGGGTTACCGCTGCCCCGGACCATAAAGGGCTAAGGAAGGAACACGGGTGGGTTTTAGTCAGTAAGAGTCTGACACTCCCTTCCGCTCCACCCAGAGCGGGAGGAGTCATTAGATGATTTCCCATCCAAAAAAAAAAAAAAAAGGAGTAAACACATTTCCGGGTCTAAGCACTGGGTAACATTCCCTGAATAAAATTCTTTGGGTTTCCAGCTTTGTTACGATTTAACAGGTGGGAGGACCCACACCTTTTAATCCTCCTACAGTATTTTTGCACGTACAATAAACCAAATATCATTAAAATAATGGTTATATTATGTTGAACTAATTCGGTTCTAAATGAGAGTAAGTCAACGACCCATCCGGGTAATTTGTGTGTCCAGAGAGTCAATTTGTCTCTAAAATGATTACTTGCAACTCATCAATCTAGCTTATAATTATTATGGTAATAGGCGTATGGCATGACAGAACATGACAAAAAACTACTAAGTACCCATGTACTATTGGAACCAATGTAACTAACCATGATGTCAAGTAAGGTAGGCCAATCTATCATTTGTTTAAGGCGATTCATAAATATCAGAAGGTATCTACGGTGGTGAATAGACAGTATTGCTACGTGAGACCAAAGATCAAACTTGAGGGGTTATTCGGCCCTTAGTAGATTCAAAAGCGGTTCAATATTAGCAAGCAAAACCAACTTTTAATAGATAATTAGATATCATCGTAATATTTCAATTTACCTCCGATAACTTCGATAAAAGTTCAAGGTTGCCAGTCAAGGTCATACCAGACATTAACAAAGAAATGGGCTTTTATCACATCGAACAACCGGTCATAGGCTGTTCGCTAAGCACAGCAGACATCTACAGAGGTGAACTGATAACTGGCTGTTAATCATCGTGCGATCCAGGCGTTTCTGGTAAATTCAGTATAAAATAAACAATACGAGCCGCACCTGGGTGGGTCAGTATGCTAATAAGATTCTAATAATACTACCGATTAACATACACACAAGGTAACTACCTATCCACCTACATTGTATATTGTTTTTATTCTATGGCATTATCACCTGAGCGCTATCAAATACAGATTCCTATTCGTGTGACGGATTGCAAAATCGATTTTCAATTATTCTGGAGTAACGTGTCAGCCGGTAGTTTCTCGACGTTAAACTGGGTGTTGTTTAGGTGAAAATGTGAGAGCTTCGCCGGCCGGCGAGTGTTGGCGAGTGTCGGCGAGTGTCGGCGAGTGTCGGCGCCTGCAGGTGTGGGTGATGTGAAGAGTGAGAGAGTGGAGTGTTTCGGAGGACTCACCGGGCTCGACGCGCTCGGCCTCGTCGTCGGACTCGGTGCCGGAGTCGCGCTCCTCCACCTGCAACAACAAGCAAGCAGCTCAGTCCTGCGGGGCCAGGCCCGGGGCCCAGCGCTGGGAGTGGGGCCCGTACGATCGGCTCCTTTGTTCTGCGGCGGCCATTTTCTGGTGCCGGAGTGACCTTCGCAGCGCTCGCTAGCGCCGACACCCACCTTCTCGGAAACGCTCTCCTCATTCAACGAATGCGTTCGCAGCTTGTGAGTCAGGAACTTGAGCATTATTGAGCGTCGCTCGCTCTCGCCTCGTCGCTCACTGTGGCCGAGCTCACTGCGCACTTGTGTCTCTGTACTCGACACGCACCGCACGAGATCCTACAACAACCCTCGCGCCTATGGGAAACGTTCCAAAAACATTTTAAACCTCAATAACATATCCGCATATCGCTCGCACGCGACCGCAGCCGACCGTCTCCTTCGAGCGCCGGACTACTACTAGTTTAGTTAGAGTAGCCTTGCGTACGACGCAGTCAGCTGAAGTGGGCACGACTCATTAATACCGAAAGGGCCTAAGAGCGATCGCGCTAAATACTGCGCCCCGGAACGAGATTCACGATCGAAACGATAGATAGAACCATCGGGCGGATTACTAATCGTTTCATGGCTCAAAATCTTGTTTAAATATAGCGTAAAACATTTTCGAGTGGCACTCCAAATGGACTCGCCCGGCAACCCATTGATGACAAAGAACCGGAACACGCAGAGATCGGACGCGATTGGACAAAACATTACAGAATAGGATCGAAATTTAATGCAACGTGTGGCGTCTCGCTCGCACACTCGCCGGGCCGGCGCACCGGGCGTGTGCGAGCGAGACAGAGCGCACACCACGCACCGACAGTTATATAATACCGGCGGCCTGATAATAAATCGCTGATAAAAAAGTTGCGCATGTTAGCACACTGTGGACATTCCGGTCACATACTGGCATTGGCAAAATATTGACTCAGGGTAGGGCTAATATTTTATAATTCAACAACGGGATTTTTCCATACTATAATAATAATATTTCGATGTTCTAACTAATTCGACTCCTACAATGTGCACACATTCCAATATTTTAGTAGCAATTTATTGTCTTTCTTCATAAGCGTTTTGACAAGAAAAAATAATTACATTTATTTCATAAAATATCTACCTATGTGAATTCTATTTGGCATGTTTTCATTATTATAACTTTTTTACTCCTGCTTTATAAGGAGAATATAATATTATGATCACTAAAGTCTGTAGCTATTCCTACTTCCATGTTTGAATACTTTCGGTGGCGGTCTCATCCGCACTAAGATGGTAAGGCATAATGAATAGCGCGACGCCATGTCTGTTACCTGCTAACCGTGCCGTCGCGTTCGCACTCACGTCTTCTCGCTCGCACGCCGGTTCCGCGCGCTATTTCAAATTACAAACCTTCATACTGTATAATTTTTATTTATTTATTATTAACTAACTTATAATTTTAGTATGGAATACAGACCTCTTATTAGAGTATTAAATAATCTGCTTGAATAATTTAAGATTGTAGTAAACGTTATAAGTACTTATAGGTACCATTTTGGCTTTGGGCAGTGTTTTGTATTTTATTTAATACAATTTAGAAGCTTCTAACAATAATCAGGAAGTGTTAAATTATCTTTATAGCAGCGAATGTAATTCAATGCAAAGAAGATGTAATTAATGTATTGGCATGATACGTTTGGTACAGTTTTAAAATAAATAGGTATCTGTTGACCTTCTGCTTCACGACAGTCTGTCAATGTTGACCTTCTGCTTCACGACAGTCTGTCAATGTTGACCTTCTGCTTCACGACAGTCTGTCAATGTTGACCTTCTGCTTCACGACAGTCTGTCAATGTTGACCTTCTGCTTCACGATAGTTTGTCAATGTTGCTCGGGTGATTTCTCAGTATTATGTTATGTCGAAGCCCGCCTGCCAAAGTAGGAACACGCATTGTTGAAATACTATGATCTTTAATTTATTTTTTCATTAGTATCACTTTAAATTTCGCAATTAATAAAAATACACAAAGATGGGAACCTACCCTGGAGCTTAGTCTTATTAAATAACCCACCTACCCAGTAAGACCTAGCAACATCGATATATTATTTACATAACTATACTATAAGTAATAAAATATACTGAGAATAAGACGTAGAAATAAGAAAACGCTGTAAAAAGACAACAATATGTATTTATTTTATATCAAAGTTATGATAAAATTGACAATATCATTGGATTCGTTGGTTTACACAAAATATCTCGCGGAGCATTCGCGGAGGCCCTATAGAAAAACATGCTGCGACGCGACCCTGGTATAAACATACAGCGTTATTTAAACGAGGGACATACTTTAAGGTACAAAGAGAGGTACAAAGTGCAATAGGTACCCACGCGACTCAAATGTACGGAATACCTACATTGATATATAGGGTGACTGGTAATTAGTGACCGATACTTAAACATGTGATTGTACTAATGATAACAAACAACTTTTACTATGGGACCAAACCTGAAATTGCGAAAAAAAAATCTGCTGTTTAGTCGTTTATGTTCGCCTAACTGGTCAAAATATACTGAACACCAGATTTTTTTTTCGCGATTTCAGGTTTGGTCCCATAGTAAAAGTTGTTTGTTATCATGAGTACAATCACGTGTTTAGGTATCGGTCACTAATTACCAGTCACCCTATATAAAAACCATATTTGTTTCACAATTTCAAACTTGGTCCCATAGTACAAGTTGTTTATTTTCATGAGTACGAGTTCGTTTAACATAAAACCATGTATAATAGTTTAACACACATTTAATTACAGGGTGGAGATGCTTCATAAATGGCGCAGCCATTCTTTGTTTTGTGGCCCAATTTATTAGTAGGTAAGTACGTGTTGATTCAATCTCAGAATAATTCCAAGAGAAGATCGACTCACCGCATTACAAGGCAAAGAGATGGTCCAGGAACACTACTACTACAACAATTTGCAGTATTACACATAAAGAAATTATTATACCTTATATCTAGATAAAATATATATATACAGGGTTATTGGAAAAACAATAACAACCTCTTAAGAGGTTGTTAATGTTGTAAAAAAAATCAGCTGTTCCCTACATTTTGACGAGTTATACGAACATAAATGTAGGGAACAGCTGTTTTTTTTTCGCGATTTCAGGTTTGGTCTCATAGTAAAAGTTGTTCATAATGATGAGTACAATGACCTCTTAAGAGGTTGTTAATGTTTTTCCAATAACCCTGTATAGTTACGGTATAATATGTACAAATCGTAACTAATAACTAATATAACATTTTTGAACACTGGTTTACTTTACTTATTTATTTTAAACTACTCGTCAATTATTCGTGACATGTTAAGGGGCATGCGCTGAGGTAGCCCGCGAAATGCAGTGTCAGCTTGTATAGTGATTCAAATATAATTCGCGAACGTAACAAATATAACAGAATTATAATTATTAGAATCGGCTATACCTACAACTCCCTAAGTTAGAATTGAACTCAAATGTCATGATTACATAAAATAGTCATTCAATAGGGTAATATAAACACAGAGTTGATGTATTGATGATTTTTATGATTATCTTCTATAATAATAATTATTATATAAATAAAATTCAAGGTCCTGACTGACTGAGATATCATAGCACAGCCTAAACCGCTGCTGGTCCTAGAGACATGAAATTTGGAGGGTGTGTGTGTTCTTTGTGAAGCGTAGGTATCCACTAAGAAAGGGTTTTTCGAAATTCCACCCCTAAGAGGGTGAATGGGGGGGAGGGTGAAATTTCGCGGACAAGTCGCGGGCAGAAGCTTGTAATTCTATATTTGTTACGGCCGTGAATCATATTTATCAACATACAACCTCCAAATTGCAAAAAACGTAAAAAAAAAAATTCGCGGGCTACCCTGACGCTTTCGCCTTAAAAAAACAAATGCAATCGAAACATTAAAAACAATACGAATTGTTTTAGTTTTTTATAGCGAGAAGTATAACTTGATATTATAAATGTTAGTTAACACTAAGTAGGTACGCGATAGTTATAACATAACGACACAAACAACAACGGATCAACAACGTCTAGCACTTATCTATATATATATTATATAAAATTCAAAGTCCTGACTGACTGATATATCAACGCACTGCCTAAACCGCTGGTCCTAGAGACATGAAATTTGGAGGGTGTGTTCTTTATGAAGAGCAGGTATCCACTAAGAAAGGGTTTTTCGAAATACCAACCCTAAGAGGGTGAATGGGGGAAGGGTGAAATTTCACGCGGAAAAAGTCGCGGGCAGAAGCTAGTAACTACATAATATTATAAACGTATTACATACACGTACATATACTTTATAATGGACAATTGTCATATTCAGGTTGTTTCGTTTCTCTTTATAACTTAACCGGCAAGATCTGTATTATTGTAGAACAATTAATATCTAACACTTATGAATGTAACTCAGAATGTCCTAAAGGACGCAATATCATAGCAAAAAATGTAATCAATGCTGTAAAATGCTGATAAAGGTACACGGTTGTCATTGCTCGCGATTTAACAAGTTTGGAATACTAAGTATAAGAGTTTAATACCGCACATCGACTTTGATACACGTTTTTCTTGCCGACTAAAACTACGGTTTAATCGCCGTGTCGTGTTGTATCGATCACTATGGAAGCTTGTCGACGGACGCGTATTTAACCGACTTCAAAAAAGGAGGTTCTGTATTCGACCCGTATGTATGTTTGTATGTCCGCGATTTTCTCAAAAACTTATGAACCAATTTTGATAATTCTTTCACTAATGTGATCTACATACTTTCAGGAAGGTTTGTATAATACATTATGTAACTATTCTTATGTACGATGTTATATGCATAAATGTACTGCATCTCCGGCATTTTTATGCGAATTTTGATGATTCTTCTAGTCGGTGTCTTCAATTCTTCAATGCACTAGTGTTATTTGAATTTGTGTGGAGTAGGTACAACTAAAAAGTGAAAAATAAAAACTTTTTTACAAAAAAAACAAGACTTCAAAAAAAAACTACAAAGTGATAAATAACTTTAATTTCGGAAGTCTGTGTCAAAATACGAAAATGCGGAACCAACGACACCGACTTTCGAAATTAAAGTTATTTATCACTGTAGTTTTTTTTTTGAAGTCTGTTGTTTTTTTTTTTGCAAAAAAGATTTTTCTACGATGGTTTATACGCCGTACCGTAAAGAAACCGAGCCGTGTACGAAGAGCCTTACGGTTCGTGCTAATTTATGCAATTTACTCGATTAGAAAGTTGTCAGTCTATCAAAATCACTTATATGTATGTCGAACGATATAGGAACCATGACTGTCAGGCTAACACTGCAGTCACCCAATTCGGTACATAAAGTAAACATTAACTTATGCCGATTCCAAAACCATTTCGAGATTTTAGGTGTCTAAGCCGTATTTTTCTATTTTTAGGTCTTAATATCTCAAGATTGTGTTTATTTTCACAAAAATACTTAATATCACTTGACCTCTAAATTACGTCATAGGGAAACCAGTGGGGTAATTGCGTAACACACTATCAGTAGAAATGGGTTTTATTTTTACAGTTCAACAACGTTCATTGCGTTTTTTACGTTTTTGAGCAGACAAATTTTTCGAACATATGAAGCAATGGATTAGCAATATGCTTCTAAATTATTCAGATCAAGATCGATAGTGTGTTTCGCAATTAGGATGTTGAATCGGAACCTTTCTGTGCCTATTGTATCAGAATAATATAAGTGGTTTTGTACATGTCAAGCGTCAGTGTCAACGTCAAGTTTACATGAAATGAAGATTTCAAATTAGCTGGGTCTAGAAAAGTAATGATACTAGGTCTCATATTTTAAAATATGTGACAAAATACTAGGTTAAAAAAATATTGTCAAATTAGTTTAGGGCGTAGATAAAGAATAGCTATAGATTCGCTGACAGCGTATAGCATATGGAGATAGCGATAGTCTTTCAAATCAAATCAATCAAATCAAAATATTTTTATTTCACATAAACCAACATGGGCACTTATGAAACGTCAGAAGCTAGGTGCACGGTTCCAATTGGTCGTTTCCTATGGAGAAGAACCGGCAAGAAACTCCATGGTTACTCTTTTAAAAATAATTGGCCTTTACAACGCTTTCGAGTTACAGTAGGTATGGGAGGACAGCGTAGGCCTGTCAACAAGTACCAGGTACTTGATAAAATAAAAAATGGTCTACAGATCTAAAGTCTACAAGGCTTACAAAATCCTCACATTTACAAAATAAGGATGTATCAAAAGGATAAACAAAATATAAAAATCTACTAAATTTTGACAAAAATTTGACATTACGTAATGATTGCGAGGTGAGTAAACCCATATTGATGGGTAAAAAAGCAGTCAAAACATACTTCATGAAGTGTTTATATAAATTATTTATTTTTTTAGAAATGTTTTGCAAATAAATATACTACAAAAAAAATTGTCCTAAAGTCAATAATGCTTTTATTATTTACCTACTATGAAGCAGAAAATGTTAGGGCTTTTAGGGCTTGTGGCCGCGCCACACCGTCGCTGATTTTGTCATATCACAGTACCAACAAAAAATTGAAAACAAATACTGGCGGTGTTGTTGTAGCGGCACGGCAATGGAACTGTTAGCCTGAACCCTTCAGTAGACAATTGGGCGTTTTTCAAATTTGTTGACCATTGCCAAAACATAATGTGCACTGACTTATCAATTAACTTATTAAATAATTATTAGTCAAAATATCATGTTGAAAATGGCAATCGATAGCACATTTCAAGAAAAGTAAATTAAAACAGGAAAATAATTTAAAATATACACTCAATTTAAAAAAAAAAATAATATGTACTTAATGCTACCCCAATTTCACGATGTCCCATGCATACTTTCCTAACTTTGAAGCAAATATTCACATCATACTCATATTAAAATCACTAGGCTCGTGGTAAAACAATATGACATTATTAAGATGTTATGTGTAATATCTAGTTTTAATTCCATTTAATTAATTTAATTTAAACCTATACTCGACACGTGTTTTGTGTGATGGGGCATCACACAAAACACGTGTCGAGTATAGGTTCGGTTGCGTGGCATGCTATCCTCATTTTCCTGCATGTTTGCATTTGCATGATACCTTTCTTGCATCAGCATATGCATGAGCGTGGGAAGGTGAGATTGCTTCCAGCATCCAAGCCTGGGTTTTTTTATTACACGGAATTAAAACTAGATATTACACATAACATCTTAATGTCATGGATTTCCGTAAAGTAACGCCTGATTCCATAATATAATATGACATTATGTTTTTTATGTCTTTTAACTGGTTGTTATATCAAAATAATAAAATTATATAATAAAAGTGTTACTAACTGGAACTACAGTGCTCTATACAAACTCATTTTTTGGCTCAACTACTTGTTCAATTACAAAACAATTGGTATTTTCAAAAAGCTCATTTAATAAGCTATCCAAAAATTAAAAATAAAATACAAAATTATTAAAAAAAAAATAGCGTTCCGGTTAGTAACGGTCAACAAATTTGAAAAACGCCCAATTAGACATTCACGATCGACGTGCCACCATCAGTAAGTCATTGCAATGTAACTCTTTATCTTCGTAAGGTAAGGTGTAAGTTAGAATGATTGCAGAGAGTTTTATCCAAATCACGCCAATAATTCTAATTTAAACTTTTACATCAATCCATCCATACTTATATTATAAATAGCAGCGCCCAGCGGTTTCACTCGCATAAGTCTCGACCCCGTGGGAATATCGGAATAAAAAAACTTTTCCCGGGACTCAAAATATCTCTATACCAAATTTTATCTAAATCGGTTCAGCGGTTTAAGCGTGAAGAGGTAACAGACATAGAGACACACTTTCGCATTTATAATATTAGTATGAAAGTATGATGGATACTAATATTATAAATGCGAAAGTGTGTCTGTCTGTTACCTCTTCACGCTTAAACCGCTGAACCGATTTAGATGAAATTTGGTATAGGTAAAGATAGTTTGAGTCTCGGGAAAGGACATAGGGTAGTTTTTAAACTTACGCGGGTGAAACCACGGGGCGCTGCTAGTAAGATAATATAAAGAGTTACTTACATTGCAATGACTTACTAATGGTTTTTTGTGAATCAAATTAATTTTCCGTAAATATTGCAACTTACTCTCCAGTTAGAGGCTGTTCATTTATTACGTAAGGCGATTTGAGGCGGAGGGGGTCCAAACAAGACTTATTTTTTCTTACGTGGGGGTGGCATGGGTGTAGATTGTTCTTACGTAAGATCACAAAAGTAAGCAAAAATTATAAGTTTTTAATTTTTTTGCTACCTTTTTTTTGCTATTTCGGTAGATACTGATCTTACGTTTTATTGAAAGGGGCGGAGGGGGTTCATCCAAGCCTTATTTTTCTTACGTAGGGGGAAGGGGGGGGGGGGGGGTCAGAACGTGGTCAAAATTGTCTTACGTAATAAATGAACAACCCCTTAGGTATGTTAGAGTTTGGTGGAGTAAAAATACAAATAAAGTTGAAATTCATGTTTGCCCCTCTCTATATCTATTAATGGCTTATTGATAAATACATGATAATTAAATATTATTTATTTCTTTAAATTGGTTCTAAAATATACTTAAATTATGTTTTAGAACTACATATATGAAACATTCTCTTTGACTTTGACGTCAAAGAGAATGTTTCATCGTGTGAAAATTTACTTTGAAGATTTGTCTTCTCAATATTATTGCCTTGTTTTCTTTTATATTACATTGTCATATTTTATATTATTATACCTAGAATTATATTCGTTTTTCTACCGGCGTTTTTAACGTTGACTAATAATCACACGACGATGCGGCAAGGAAAAGAGAGAGCAGTAATGTAGAAAAAATTACTTACCTTATTATGAATATAATTGTCGTAGAAAAAAAAATATTTTTAAGAAGTTAGAAAAATGTAAAAGGGCCCCGATAATTGCATTGCCTACGGGCCCCGACATGGTTTTAATTCGGCCCTGTGTAAGGCTCTTTTGGCGCTCGAATGATGTTGACAGGGAGGGGTGCGTTATTGGTAACATTTCTTTGTTTGTGAACAATGTAGCGGCGTTAGTTTCTATTTTGGACACGTGCCAAAAGATTTGTGAGCAGCTTTATACAGGTATTTGTGAAAATTTGTCAAAGTGACAGAGATATTTCAATATAATGATACTAGAATACTACTGACGATAAATACGCCTCAGAGCTCAACTCTGTTTCCCCATTCAATGTTTAAATTGAGTTTCATAACTTTCGTTGAGCGTACCGTGCCTTCATTTCTTGTTGAGTTACCTAATTCTTTAACCCTTGCTTCCCCTCGGACTTCGATACTTACTGCTACATTCACCATTTATAAGGAACTGCTTGCCTACCATTTGGACTTGTTTGACATTTTAATTTGGACCTCAGAGCGCGCCAACTCTACTAACTTGGCCAAGTTGGAGATTGTTATGATCCTGGAGTTTATGAATAACAATGATAAACACAACATTGGCAAAATCCGAGGAGCTAAGGCTCTAATGTAAGTAATAATGTTGTCAATACAAAATAAGTTTGTAAAAAACAAAAAAAGACAACAAAAAAAGACAACCAAAAACATTGATAGATAAATAATATGTTGTTTCAGGTCATCTCATGACTCTCGTGTGGACACTGCTGTCGGTTATATTGAAGTTAAAAGAAACCGAGTGGAGTGTACCTATAGTAAGAGCAAAAGTTGTTCCAGAGCACCGAGTTTGTTCTAAGCAGTATATTGTCGAACTTACAATTGACGAAAAGGATGCGATGATACAACAGGCAACTTGTGACGGCTGCGCTGCTTCTGTCGGTGGATGCAAGCATACACTTATTTCTATTTTGGCTCAATAAAAGAAGCGAAGAACCTGCATCAACTTCCGTCCAATGTTATTGGAAAAAACCCAAACTCTCTGGATTACGAGCGGAACCTATAAAATGCGAAGACATTATTCCCAAGTCAATAAAAGGTGAAGTTAACTCCGAAGGATCCAAATACTTTAAAATATTATTTTCTCAAAGAATGTGAAAAGCAAAAAGTAGGCAATTCACTTGCTATATGGTTTACTCAGGAGAAGGCAGTTATAATATCTTTGATTTATCAGTAGAGTATTTAATAAATGACCATATAATATAAATTATCCATGTCTTTCTTAGATAATACAATAACATCAGATGTTATTCAAGAGATTTATTTATTTATTTAAACTTTTCGCACAAAAAAGGTACAAAGGCGGACTTAATGCCTTAGGCATTCTCTACCAGTCAACTAAGGGTGGTGAAGAGATTAGATGGCAGGTGCTTTGGTTGAGAGGAACATCATTTCATTCTCCTGCCCTTATCCCAATTTATTTGGGGTCGGCGCAACATATCTTTTTCTTCCATACTTCTCTATTAGACGTCATCTCGGTAGTCACCCCCTATCTAATCATATCATCATTCACACATTCCATCCATCGTTTTTTTGGTCTTCCCCTACGCTTATAGCCACCGACATTCATACTCAAAACTCTTCTCACGACATTTTCCTAAAAAACTATTAAAACTAAGGTACACAAATACATAAATAGTTTAAATACACATACATACTATTTAATATAATATATACTTATAATATATATATTTATACATATATACAAATTCAAGGGAGAGAGATGTTGAGATGACTCTACCTATTAACAGTAAACCAAGAATGCAGGTCAATTCAAAGCTGTGGCATAATATTCGACAGAATAACAGCTTCTAAAATATATGAGGCCTCAAAATGCAAAACAGACGGTACATTAGTGCAACAGATTTTGGGCGGATATAAAGTGCCAGAAACTGAGTTTATTAAAAGAGGTAAACGTTTAGAGCAATATGTAATTGAAGAGGCAGAAAAAACATTAAACATAAAAATAGATAAATCAGGTTTCATCCTCATCAATGGAGTGGTAGGTGCTTCACCCGATGGAGTTGCAGATGATTTTATCATAGAAGTTAAATGCCCTTCTTAAAACAAAAAACCTTAAAAATATATGTCTATGATGGCATCATTCAAAATAAATATATTGCGCAAATGCAAACCCAAATGCATGCGGCAAGTAAAAAAAAGCAGTATTCTGGGTTGCTGATCTGACATTTGAAAAAATAAAAAGATTGCCCTGTATTGGATAAATTATGATCCTCAATACACTCGCGATTTATTAAATAAAGCTTTCATATTTTGGAAAACATATATTTACTATAAGATTATTATTCCTTTATTTCATTATACACATATAAATTATATTTTTAAATATTAGGATATAAAAACATTTAAAAATAGTAGCCCACCGGTATCGGGAACAGGGTCCAAGCCACCGGCGGTCAGGGCTCCGGAAAGAGGAACCTCCTAACAATGCGGGCCGTGTCCAGAAGTACCGCTTTCTGAATCAAGCCCTTGATCCAGCTGCCCAACGAGACCCTCCTCAGCTGTTGGTCGAGGCTCTTGGCTATTAAACCATTAGCTGTCACGACTATCGGCACAATGATCGCTGAGTCCACATCCCACATGTCGACAACCTCGCGAGCCAAGTCAAGATACTTGATTTGTTTATCTTTCTCGGTTTTCACGAGGTTCTCATCATGCGGGACGATTATGTCAACAATCATTGCGCGCCGCTCTAATCGATCCACCACCACTATATCAGGCTTATTGGCAACAATAGTCCTGTCAGTGATGATGGATAGATCCCAACATATTATGATATTACCATTTTCGAGAACTGCGTGGGGCACATACCTGTAGTATGGCACCTCCGATTCCACAAGGCTGTATTTCAGAGCAAGTTGCTGATGGTTAGCTACACGAGAACACCCGGAGATAATATGCCTGATTGCTTCACCCGGCCGGTAGCATGCCCGACAGATGTCAACCGCGCCGTCTTTTACAATAAATCTCCGGTAATTGTTCATCATAACTTCGTCCATAACTGCACACACCGAAACGCAGCCAGGCTACGGACGCTAATAGATCTACATCGGGTCCATGTAGGGCCCGAAAACAGCGTCCGTGAAGCTCCTTACTCTGCCATACCTCCATGCGATCATTAATGTCAAGCACTTCTGGCTTGCGCCAGTTCTCTTTAGCCAAGGAGAGCGGAAAAGGCCCTTGTCCACCGCGTCTACATCTCGATGCATCCCCACTTCGGTTTCTAGGAAATATTCCTTGAGACTGCATATCTCGCGATTGTGGAGGGTCTTAGCGTTTCCGCCTGATAGAAGACTATTAAGTACTTTTTTTCAGGCGGCCAAAGAAGCGCTCCTTCAACGATTGCTTCATGTCAGAAACATTGATGCATAACGCTTCCGACATACCCAAATACTTATAGGTTTCGGATGCGGAGAGGTCTCTAAGGTTTGTGGAATCCGAGAGTAGAGTTCCCACGGATTCAACAATCTCTCCTCGCTTTACATGCATGACCGCACATTTGTCTACACCAAGTTCCATCTTGGTGTACAAATGATGATGATGGCGCTACTGAATGTTTCGTTACTTTCAGTAGCTCCATCAGTTGTAAATTGTTGGGGGCAGAGTTTAGGTCATCCATGTAGAGGAGGTGCGATATAACCTGACCACATCTCCTCAACCGATAGCCTAGATCTGAATCCTCCAGCAGTGTGCTTAAAGGATTCAAGGCTAAGCAGAACCAAAGCGGACTCAAACTATCACCTTGAAATATGCATCGCTTGATCCTTATCGGTTCGCTATTCCTCTGAATATTTCGACATCTTGGATTCGGAGGTTTAAGAAATCGAAACTCTCGAACCCTCCATATAATTCTTTCTATATGCACTCTCGCCACAATTTTTGTTTGCATTACCTACTTCTTCTTTTGTTGGCTTATTCGAGGCATAGACACTTGGGAGGACGCAGAAGCTTAATGCCTTTTAAAGATAGAAGAGGTTCGATTTCTTTAAAGCCCCTGTCAGCCATTATTACATCATTATCTGGTAAAAATTAAATTAAACGACTCTTTTCTACTAGAGCTGATTTCTTGCCTCCATAACCCATTGAGATAAAGGATACAAAGCCATTAGGGGTACAGCCAACCAAATATTTTAAGTTTTGAATCATTTACTTTAATTTTATACAAAACTATATTGAAATCAAGTTCAGTTAGTATTGTGACATTTTTTCTTAATAAAAATTAATTCAAACCTATGTATGCCGTCGGATCAGAGTAAATAAACTTTAGTATTTGATTTCTGGTATTGTGATCTGATAGGGTTTTATTATGTGAAGCAGTGGATTCTGTATCTGATGTGCAGCCATAAAGTGACGGTACTGGTGTAACATGAAGATGATGTTAAAGATACAAGCAAAGCACGCACACCCTTCCTCATACACACATCCACACCAACCACACACCCCAAACATATCACATACCACACACACTCGACACACCTCACACATCACACACTCCGCACACCCAACACACCCACATTAATGTATAAAATGTAATTCAAGAAACTAAAAATAAAAATATTTCTGTAAGTTGTACAAACAGCCAAAGCTATGGAAGTGCGGAGTCTCCTAACACATGCGTCATCATGCTCAAAAAGGAGGCTCCAATGATAAACTAATGTAAACTAGTTGGTACAGAAATAAACATTTTGTATTTTTTTTTAAAGGCAGAGACTGTTGTTTTCATTCGGCCTCTAGTAGACGTACTATGGTCAACCATTTTGACAAAACAATGTGTAGCGGCATCAACCTGAAAGTAAAAAAAAAACATGTTCTTTATTAGTGATCCATAGTTCTTACCTAAAATAATACACTATTTAGCCAAAAAGAAAAATACATTTATGTAAAAGATAAGATCTGTTTAATCGCATGTCCCACAATAAGGTTGGTATAATATATACAATAAGGTCTTCAATTCATACCGCTATGAGGGCACTTGGGAGATTTTTAAGGAGGCTTGTGGCAAAAAGTATGCTCTATAAAGTCAAAGTTTATCTATTCTGTATCTGATGTGCAGCCATAAAACCGCATACTGTATATTATAGGAATGTTTGCAATATGGCTGATATAATCTGCCGCGCAATTTATAAACGCAGTAAAGAACGTGACAGGTTTCGACTTTACTGCGTTAATAAATTGCGCGGCAGTAATGCCATTTCTGAAGAGAAATAAATAAACCTTACTTTCATGGGATGTGTTGTTGCAGATGTAATAGTAGGTCTAAGTTTGGTAAAATCATATTCAATCTGTCCCTTTATTTCACGAGTATCTTGCATCTGTTAGTTCTCAATAGGCATCAGAAAGAATGATTGCAAAGTCGGTAATGCCTCAGAAATAGTTTTTTGTGTCCTGAAGCAGTAATTGAATGTTGATGTATGAGTTTACAAAACTTAATAGAAAGAACCTTTTCCATACAGTATGCTTACATCTCTACTGCATGATGGCAAATCTTGTGCCATACGCGGCTTAGCAGTTGCTTTCAAAACAGGTCTTCGCTTCATTAATTTATAATACTGACAGTTTTCTAAATCTTCTTCCAACTGTAAAAAAGACAACATGGTTCTAAGAAAATGTTTGTACATCAAATTTAAGGGAATCAACGGAGAAAGAAACAGGTCTTGGAGCTTTTCACCAGCGATCGACAGTACAACCGAATCGCATGTTGGTGTCGCCTCAGCAAAACTTAACTTACATTCAAATGATCTTCACAACAAAACAGACGCCGCCCAGTCTTGTGTTCCACATTCACTTCCTCGCACCATCTTCTTTTTAAGGTTTCTATTGCTAACACAAACAATTTGTGTTGGCTGTTTGTTATCGTGTTTTTACATGACGGTATGAAGCATTTATCACAAACAGTCTTTGATCGATTCATAATTATTATGCTTTATCTTTTCAACTTTAAAAATAAAAACTTTTAAGCCGTTAAAGTATGAAATTGTAAAGGTCAAGTTTGACTTTAATGAATTTTCTGCATGGAATTAGTATGTACTCTTTTAATGTTTTTAAACGTGGCAAAGATCTTAAGCTATTCAGCGATTTTTATGACGTCAGAACGAACAAAACATTAAAAGAAATATAAAAAAATAACTACAGCTTGAAAAACCAAAATGTTGAAATGATGTGCTCCAAATACTAATATCTACAAAACAAAAATATAAAAAACATACCTGAAAAAACCTTTACATACCGAATTGTTGACAAGTTATTGGTAATTTATCCGTTGAACGCGTTTCGTGATCACATCACGACTATTAACAATGTCTTATTAATGAATAATAACTGGCCATATATAAGACGTGTCCTATTACCATAGCATTTTACTTTAAAACAAGTTGTATTATAAAGAACTTACTTAGTAGCCGCCATTTTGATGTACTTTGTACTTACGAGTAGGTCCTAACTGTATACATATATTTACATATATATCTGTGCAATGCACTCTATTACATACTTACATAAAGAATACGGTATCATTTTTAGAACACATACATTACAATACAATGCTATCCTATTTTTTGAGATGTCATGTTAGATGAGTTAAAGATGCATTCTTTTTTAGCGGTAAATATGTCTAACCAAACCAAATACCTATGTATCTGGTTTGGTTATTCTTATTTAAATTGCATGAAAATTGTTTTACTATTTAAATATTCTACGAATATACATAATTATTACCATAGTGTCGGCGTTGCATGTGCTTTATTATGTTTACGTGTAGTTATACAACCGGGCCGGCAGGACTAGTCACGACCGACGCGACTCATTACTCACTATCAACAGACTCGTCCTTGGAGACTCGTTGTATGTAAGTTTAGCGTATTAAATAACGTAGTTTGCCAATAATAACATATTTAAAGAACAATAGTTAATTGTACAGACTGGCTGGTACAGCTGTCGTCACGTGAAAAGAACGCTGAGCGACAGTGGAGCGGTGTGTCTGCGCACGGGTGCAGTCTTGTCCTAGTACTAGGCTATTGTTTCATATATATGACTGTTATTGTTTTATTGTAGAATCATAATAGTTACTTTAGTAACGTAGCGCTCCCTTCATACCACCAATTTGATCGTTAAATCGCTCAGTGCGCAGGGAAACGTCAGCGTTCTTTTTACGTGACGGGAACAATAAAGGGAGACATAGTTGGGACCACTTATGATCTACAACACCACTGGATGGGCTCGAGTTAACTTATCAGGCTGACTGTAAGTATAGCATAACAGGGCCGGACTAGATACACTGGTGACCTGCGGAGTGATTGCGGAACACACTAACAATTGCAATGTCTTTCATTTTGACAATTTGAAAACATTCATTGCGTTAATTACATCGTCAAGCAGACTACTTTCAAACATGAAGCCATGAATTAGGAATTTCCTTCCAAATTGTTCGAATAGTGAAAGAAAGTGTGTCACGCACTTGGGGCGCTGGTGCGAGTGACCGACAGATGACAGAAACAATCACAACATAGTGTATTGTTTAATTCATCTACAACCAGCAAGAGGCTACTAAATGATACTAAAGTGTCCTCAGGTCACAAATAAGCTAGGAAGCAAAAGATTGCATTTAAGTAGTTTCAAGTGCGCTGTTCTCTTACTTCAGCCGAGTCATATAAATACAAGTTTCCTCAAACACTTACGATCGGTTTTGTATGACCACACTTTCCATAAATGTAACGTAACTTATTTCTAAGGAGATTCGACGCACAGCGTCTAGAATTTCGACATCACGCGTCATGGATTCACTAACAGACTGATTTAAAGTGAAAATATCACAAACATTATAATTACATTATAGATTAATTTCTAACTGTATTATCTTCCGCGCCAGTTATAATCTCTTATCGCTTACTAATACGACTAGAACTAAAATGTTCTACAAGTACCACAAATGGTGTGAAACAGTGAAGTATCATCAACATTTACTTGCGGTTTGTCCTAGCTAGCTAACATCGATTTTTTAAGTAAGTAATTATTGTATTTCCACAAATGGATGCTGTAAAGCGCATATTGCATCCTCATCGCATTGCATTTTTAAACAAAAAGGTCCGGTGTGATTCGTCAGTAGCGTGTTATTCATACAAAATGTATGACAGTGATGTGATTGAAGACTTTTTAATGTGTTGCGATGCGGTGCGGTTCATCCTCGACGGTTATAAAGACACACATGTAACGCGATCGTTCAGCGATGGTGTTGACCATTGTAACAAATGAACCGTCGTCAAGTACACACTCCTAAGAGGAACCGGCAAGGTGTCTCCGCAGGCGCGCGTCAGTTGATGAAGATCTCGTCCATGAGGTAGTCGGGGTGGAGCCGCACGTGCTGGCGCAGCGCGGCTAGGGCGCGCGCGAGGCGAGCGACGCGCGGCGGCTCGGGCTCGCGCGCGCCGAGGTGCAGCGCGAGCACGCGCGCGGCGCCGGGCAGCACGTAGCGGCGGTACGACACCAGCTGCGGCACGATGTCCGTCTCCAGCCCCTCGTAGCTGTAACGTGGGATACGCGACTGTTACTTGCTTATCGTTGTTCAGCTGTTCGTTCTTCTCTCGACGCACTAAATGTACGTGCGATGACTTTACTGTTGGCCTGACGAAAAGTAGGCGAAACGAAAGAGACCGGAAGAAAAAGGCTGAGAACCGACAGCTGTGACGTAACTTTGGAGAAGCCTGCGTGTAACCTCCGAGATGCCAATTCTCGTATTTAAAAATGTTCTCAGCTACAATCAATTTCAAAAATCTGACGAAAATGTTGATATAAAATTAGATTTTTTTGGCAGATTAGAATGCAGACGTCTTTTAAAAATACGGGTATTCCCCGGAGATAACGCGTTTTCCGTAAGTAAAAACAAACGTATACAATACATATACTAAAACTCATCGCGAATTCAATACAAGTCTCGCTTGTGTACGCACGTCAATATTTTGAAATGCGTATGCGACAAATATAAAAAGAAAATATAAGCAGCAGTGATTAGAGAATGTAAATCCAAGTTTAAAATCCGGATTTTTAAGAACGGATTTTTGGTCCAATCCGATTATCCGGATTTTACGGATTTTTCATGAAAATAAATATATCTACCCATATTAGTTTGTTAATATGATGTTTGTTATATTTTTGTAAATGGATTAAAATAACAGCATATGAAAATCAAATCAAATGGGGTACTATGCCAAATCGAATGCCAAATAATCGAATATTAATTGATCGACCACTATAAATCGAACGTCTAAATATCGAACGTTCTTAATATCGAATGGGTAATAAATCGAAAATTCCATAATATTTCGTACACTCAATACATCGGGTGTTCAAAACAACGAATGTTTGTTTGATCGAGCGTTTAACGCATCGCATATTTATTCTATCGGTTTATCAATATACTGAATACTTTTTTTGTTTGGAAAATATTATGTTTTGAGAAATATTCATTCTCGTGAGAAGGGAAATAATAAATTACTTATCTATAAAAACTCTAGAGGAGTATGTATATACAGGATGGGCAAAAAATCGTGGATCAAACGAAATAGGGCGATATTTGGGGTTATTTGCAGTTAAAAATAATTTTTCGTGAGACTTTTAAAGATATTGAAAAAAGTGCCAATGGTGCCGATTCTCTTGTCACAAATGCCTCTAAACTAAACTAAAAATCACTAAAATTTAGTTTATTCCTCTCAAACGACCATTTCCCATTCTGAAATTGACTAAAGTGACACAACTTAAAAAGGTGTGGAATAAAATTAGTTGTCAGGAATAGAAATTCACACCAACATCTCGACTTCCAAGTGCAAGAAGTCGGTTAAAAACAGTTCTGTATCTTTTTTTTTTCATTTGCTTATATCTCGAAAATGGTGTGTCCTATTGCAAAAATAATGAAAATTTCGACCCCCTTTATAAAACACATAAACCTTTTAAATTCAACATGTAGGTAATAATTTTTCATATTTTCCATACAAAAAGTAAAAAATTCCTTAAAAAACACGCGTATCAATTTAACATTGTTAGTGAATATTTTAATATAAAAAAATAAAAACATTTTATTTTCGAATGGTAATATTTTTTTTAGCATGTATGGATGCTATACTATTGCGGGTTAACGGGAATGCCCTCTGTTAGTTAACATACTGTATAACTATGCCAAATTATCGAATATCGATGCGGAGCGGGGTGGTTACACCCCGTCCCGCTTGCTCCCCCTAACTTCCAGAGCCGATAGACTCGATACTCGCGACTTCACGAGACGATACTCGTGACTTCGCGAGACGCGACGCGCGAACAGCGAACTCGTTCGTTTCGATTTTTTTTGTTACAATTTGTTATTATTCAAAATATCAGGATTCGATTTTCAAATCCGGATTTGAAAGTCTAGTAAAAATGTGCGGATATCCGGATTTTTCGGATTACGGATAGTCCGGATTGCATTGCAGTGTAGCAACTCGTCGGGACAGTACTCACGTGGCGAGGTAGTACTTGTGGTAGGCGTGCAGCGCGGCGGGCGCCTCGCGCAGCGTGCGCAGCGCCAGCAGCAGCAGCGCGTCGGCGACGTGCGGCGCGCGGGACGCGGCGCGCCGGCCCAGCAGCGGCGCAAGCACTGGAACCACACCCACACGGTTGAACACATCGCTACACTCACTTCGGTAATAAGAGGGAGAGGGAAGGTGATGGGGAATTTCCTACTTCAAACAAATTAACTAAAGTATTGTTTCATTCTAAAATGTCGTCTATATATCTTGCATCGGTGGCGTTTGTGCACGCAGCGCGCTAATAAACGAGATTAAACGGTTGAACGTATTTAAATGAAAGCTCACGTATAATATTTATCTATACTAATATTATAAAGAGGTAAAAGTTTATTTGTTTATATGCATGTAAGAGGTAATCTCCGAAGATAATGATCCACGAATACTAATATGGAACAAAAATAGCGGCCGGCGTGCGGCGAGATACGACATGAATTCGAATAACCTATAAGTTCTTTTTTTAAATTACGGCACTGTAGTAGTGAAACGCGCGTGCATGACAATATTCTTTTTTTGAAAACGATTTGCATAATGAAATTTAGTACAACATTATAACACTCGTTTGGATGATATTATGGTTACCATGACAATTAATGTTGACAATAAGTTAACTGTGTAACTTTTATGGAGGATTTATAGCATGGGTGCCGATAAATTATATTATATCTTGCATTATAACTGAGCTACTACAACTTTGTCTAGCAAATCGGAAAGACAGAATTAAAACAGAAAACATCCTTTTGCATTTGATAGCCCAATACTTGAGGATGGCTAGGCTAGTTAACATCACGCTAAGACTCTTCGGAGCCGAGCAGAAAGAAAAAAGTTCTGCTAAGGGAAAACGAAGTAATAGCGCGGGCAGGCGACGCGATGCGACGAGTCGGGTCGGGGGAATCAATAATTCCACACCGACGGAGTCGCGGGCAGAAGCTAGTCCTGGATAAACAAGAGCACACTTTTTCTCCACCAAGTATTTCCACTAGGATGCTCGCTCATGCAACAACTTATATAACGTATGCTACTCACATCTCAGTACGCCCTCGTCTTCGCACAGGTGGTCCTGGTACAGCGCCGCCGTGGCTGGCGACTGCACTAGCAACACTCTGACGTCATCACGTTGTAGTAGACCTCGCACCCACGTGTGCGGCGCGGGCCCGCACAGCGCCATCACTTCGGGAGAGTACATGTCGTACACCTGGAACATGCACACAGAGTATCAGCCACGGTTCGTGGGAAACAAACAGTAAACTCCGGCTTTTTCAAATATGAAAAAGATGAAAACAACAATGGCCCCTCGAAATAGTCTATGGTTTAGTGATTCGGTAGTATGAATTCTAGGTTGGTAGGTCTGGTGATATCGATGATACAAATAATTTCCGCGCATAGTTTGATTGAATCGTTTGTTTATATTATTTTAGTATGAAATGTTTTCTTAAAATTTTTGTTTTTATGGAAAAACTATTTTTAGGGTTCCGTACGTTCGAATGAAAAAACGGAACCCATATAGGATCACTCGCGTGTCTGTCTGTTCGTCTGTCACAGCCAATTTGATATGAATTTCTGTGACCCAAACACGAACGTGCAACGAAAATAAATGAATTTTGAATAATATATGACGGAGGAAGAACCTCCGTAGTGTTTTTAAAAGGTGTGACGTCAGCGTTGCTGACGTCACAATTGTTGGCTTCCTGATGATGACTCATATTTGGGTCTTCGAAAGAAAACTTCACGAGTAGTAGGTAAGCTTCGTATATTCAACGGGCAGCGTAACGACGTCCCAGAGAGGTCCGTACTGTACGACAGCTCGAGCACGAATGACCGAGCGCCTTTTTTTTTTTGTATATGGCATCTCGTAGTTGACCTTGAGAGGTCGTGACTACTTAACCGGACTATCCTGTGGTTGCCTTAAGTAAACTCAAAGCTTCCAGCCAGGGGCAAATAAATCGCGAACGCAGATTAGAGAGAAGGGTAAAATAATAGGGTATATACTATATAGTGAGTAGGTATTCTCCACTATTTAGTCCAGACGGTAAATAATTAACCGGAATACATAGATTGACAAAATTTTTGTTTCTTCAATAAATGTGTATTATTATGTCACATCACTTATTTCGATGACAAAAATAATTAAAGACGAGACAAAGGGATGTCGGTCGTTGTCGTTTTGTGTGAAAGAGTATTTTTATTAATTTAGTGGTATTCTACATGAACATGTGGATGTGTAAGCTATTTAGTGCGTTTTTAATCATTAACGCGCAGATATCGCGTTCAACGCCCAAGCAAGTCCATGTTATTGCTTCTGGTTCGGCGTCAAAATTTCGACCATACTTACTACATTGTTTTAGCAACATGTTTTTGTGTTGCGCGCAACATTGTTTCCCACATTTGATGTTGCGAGAAACCACGTTTAGTAGCTGTTTGTCAAATTTTGTTTACGAAGAGTACCGACTACTGACATGACATTGATAGAAATTCTCTCAAGAAATATCCAGCATGTGACTCTGTTCGACATTTAAATATACTCCACAGTCGACACAAATATTAACATTTAACTATGGTAAAGCCTAATTCGTCCCGGCTCCGTTGTTCACCGAACTACAAGGCCTGGTACGGTTAAGGTATGCAATTTAATTTATACAAGTTTAGGAAAAACAACTTTCTGCAAACGGCGAGTTTGACCGAACGAACTGTGGGAGACGTCAGAAATACTGGACCGCAACTAATCATTAAAGGTCAACACACCTTCCCAATAAGGTAAAACTCAACAGGTAAAATATACGAACAACTTATACGACTTCCGACTCCAGTTTATAGCAATCTGAAAGAAGAAATCACCCTGCTATTTGTAGAAACACGCACACATTAAAGAACGAAAATAATTACCTAAAATAACTTGAGATGGCAACATAGCCTGTTTTCATTTATGTTATAGTTACAGGCGCATAATGCCTTTTGTACAGGATAATTTGATGATGCGTTCCTAAAGAGCAGCATAAAACGACAGCTAAACTAAATTAGTTTAGCTCTACCTATTATACATTTAGATTTAGAATCGCATTTCGCAACGTATTCATTTAAACCGGCCAATGTGACAACTTAGCTAAAATAGCCCCTCTATACGTACTATTATATAATACTAGCTGCGCCCCGCGGTATCACCCGCGTAAATTTCGATCCCGTGGGAATATCGTGATAAAAAGTAGCCTATATTTTGCCCCGCCGGCGGCTGTAGTGCATCACGTATGTTTACGGAGGAGGCGTGCATCGATTGCTTCTACGCTACTCTGCGCAAGCGGTGCGCGGCAATGCTGAGCAGAGTACGGGCTAGTAGCAACAGCGTTTTAAGTATGATAGCCAGTAGACTGTCTGTACATGAGTCGGGCAGGGGGCGAGTAGATTAAGGTTGTATTACTAACACTAGTTATAAGTTATTATACTACTAACAAATTGGATCCTAGTTATCTTAAATTAATTTTTTTTCTTAATTGCCCTTGACATCATTTGGTTTCAATGAATATCTTAGGAGATATCATTAGTTTTAAAATAATACTAATAATAAAGCAGAAGAGTTTGTTTGTTTGAAAGCTCTAATCTCTGGAAGTATCGGTCGGATTTATAAAAATCTTTCTGCATTTGATGGCCCCATTCTTGAGGAAGGCTATAGGCTATATAACATCTCGCTAGGACCCTTAGGAGCCGAGCAAAAACAAAAAAAGTTAGAATCAACGCGAAAACGAAGTAATAGCGCGGGTAGGCGATGCGATGCGACGAGGACGAGGTGGGTCGGGGGAACAAGAAATTTCACGCAGACGAAGTCGCGGGCAGCAGCTAGAACCTTATATGGACGGTCGAAAATGCTCTTGCATACCTAATATAAGGTAGATTGTATAAAGATCATCCGTTTCATTTTTACATCCTATTTTTATGTACCAACAGTAAATAAATTTAACTTACTTAAAAAATGCACTACAAATAAATACTTTGACAAATTTATAAAGTTAGCTTAGATCTCGGTGTGGCCCGCGCTTGTTGCTACCCGCATGACTGGTCACACACTCACACCGGGCGCTGAGCAAGTGTACGCATTAACTACACTTTCGCTTTCTGGTATACACTAGCATTTCACACTTATCTATGAGGGTATTATCGACACTATTTTTAACTAACTTGAAAACGTTTTGTAACAAACTAAAAAACTGATAACGAGGATTTTTTTTTCCTATTAGAAGAAAGAAAGAAAAAACGTTTATTTGCGGTGAACATGACGCAAAAATGAGCATAAACAACAAATAAAAAAGAAGGTAAGGGAAACATGCGTCACATCCACGCAAAACGGCTATCGCTCAGCATTATGCTGCGACCCTATGCAAGACAGAGCCCCAGCGCTGGTTTTCAGCGACAGCCGGCAGGCTATTGGCAGTAGAACCCAGTTCAAGAGGCATTTAAAAGAAATTGTAGGGATAAAATAACTTTACAATTTACATCGATCATAGGCAACCATATTTCCGATCAACCATGACAACATTGTAAAAGCCAATTATTTTTTTAAAAAGAGAAGTATTACCGGCTCTTCTCCATAGGAAACAAACCAATTGGACCCGTGCACCTAGCTTCTGTCGTTTCATAAGTGGCATGCAGGTTGAAATAAAATATTTTGAATTGGGTTGAAAGCATAATAATCTTCAATAATTTACATAATTATCAATAGCAACATGTATAATTGCTAGTTGCGATAGATATCACATATCAGGTTTTACTACAACCTGCGCCAGCGCACACACGCCGATCATTTATTACGATGATTGACGATATAATCTTTCAATATAATAGGTATCCAACGCTAGCAATACCAGAGTTATATATTTTATAACCAAGGTCAAAAACACAGTAAAATTCAAAAGCCAATATTTCGTAGAGTAGGTATTAGTTCAATAGTTTAAATGTGATACACAATTCTAAAAGCATGTATGCTAAGATGCTGCTATTGCGCAACACCTCTTAGTTTTAATATATATATATATATTTTGGTTAGGATACAGACTGTTGAACTTCACAAAATGTGTAACTGCGGGATGCGAATTGAAGACATTTTCCTACTTCTTCTACAAACTAAAATAAGATTCGAGTTGACAGGATAATGCAAAAAAACAGGTTACGTTTTTGAGGCAGTTAAGAGTATTAAGTTTTTGTGATACAGGAAAACCAATATACATTATAGAGCTACCTCTGCGGGAAAATCATTTATCTTCTCTGGTTGTAGGCAGTTATAGTATTTTAGTTTACCTTTTTTTCTGTTTTATAGTTGTAAAGTGTATTTATTTAGCTGTAATGCCAATAAACGTCTATTTGTCTCATTCTTTATTACGAGCTGCGTGCTCGAGAGAGCACACGGCGTGTTTGAGCGTGTGTGACGTGTGTACAAAGTTAAAAATAACTTTAATTTCGGAAGTCGGTGTCTAATTATGTAAGGATAGGCATTTATAGCCAAAATGCATTCCATGACAATTCCACTAACCTACCATTGAAAAGTCATAGGAAAGCAAACGACGCAATTTCGTTTATTTGAATTTTTACCAGTAATTTTAGTTTAAAAACCAAACTACTGAACCGATTTTGATGAAATTTCTATGGGACCAATCTGAAAGTATATCCTTTTAAATAAAAAAAAAGAATTTTGCAATCGGGGTAACTGAGTTATGACTATGAGGTAACAACCATAAAAAAAAAACATTCAACCGAATTGAGAACCTCCTCCTTTTTTTGAAGTCAGTTAATAAAGGCTTTGTTTTGTTTAAGTTTAAAACCTTAAAAATTAATATGTTTTTTTACAAACATTCATCCCTTTAAGGGGATGAACTTTCAAAAGAGCTCATCGTCGTTATACAGGGTGGATTATTAAGACGGGGCAGTAAGGTACCTTAATAGAACCGTTGTAGATACAGGAATACGCTTATTAGGAGACTGTCCAACGCGACGTTTATAGGAGACTGTCCAACTCGACGTTTATAGGAGACTGTCCAACGCGACGTTTATAGGAGACTGTCTAATGCGACGTTTATAGGAGACTGTCCAACGCGACGTTTATAGGAGACTGTCTAATGCGACGTTTATAGGAGACTGTCCAACGCGACGTTTATAGGAGACTGTCTAATGCGACGTTTATAGGAGACTGTCCAACGCGACGTTTATAGGAGACTGTCTAATGCGACGTTTATAGGAGACTGTCCAACGCGACGTTTTTAGTCTGTATTTTTGAGTTATGCACAGATTTTGGAAAAATGGTAGACAGCAAGAAAAACGTCATTTTTTATTTTTATGATGCCAATCGATGGTATCTCGCATGAGGATTAAAATGCTTTTTGGATCAACAGAAAATAAAGTACAGAATAGCAAAACGCTTTTACCCGTACATTAAGCCTTATAAATTACATTTTGTGAATTCATCACGATAAACGATACCTATCAGTACTCATCACATGGAATATTCCGAATCAATCATTTGATGAATTAGATTACCAACTGTTTAAGCAAGTAAATAATTAATATCTAGTTTTATCACCAAAGTGGAGAGTAATCAATCGTATTTAGATTATTGATATTGACGTGAATGGAAAGCCATTCTTTAGCGTATATGATAAGTGTAGAACAAATTATACCTTGTGATTATTATTACTGTACTTAATATAAAATTGTGTAGTCTCATACTTAACGTCAAAAAGTGATGCTACGCTATTTAGTCCTTTTAACTGCACCAGGAAATTGAAAAATAGTACAGAATTTGTGTAAAAATGTATATGCATTATAATAAAACTGGCCATTAGTAGTACATACGTACGGTACACCAAAACATGATCAGAAAGCCAGCCCATCCAACTGCTCAGAAGGGTGAGACGGGGATGTGATACGAGTATCCCCGAAACTGTTCACCAATGCTTTGGAGGTCGTCTTCGAGAGGCTGGACTGGACAGGATGTTAAAATGAACGGCGAGTACATCTCACACCCACGCTTTGCCTATGACATCATCATAATGACAGAGACGCTGGACAGCCAAAGAGGCGCCTTTTGGCGGGTTAGCCTCGGCATGAATTTGGACAAGACGAATGTCATGTACAATTTACACGTCTTGTCAAGTCCAATTCGCTTCAAAGGGTCGCTTCTCGAAGTAGGTAAAGGAGTTTGTCGAAGACCTCATGAAGGTGGCTGGGACAGACTGGATGAGGAAGGCGGAGGGCAGGGTGTTGTGGCGCAGTCTGGGAGAGGCCTGCGTGAAACATTTAATAGAACTTACCGTTCCCCCAGTAGAATGCTGTATAAGTTCCTTGAGCGCCGCTATGGCTTGCTGTCCATGTTCTCCCTCGCGCGCGTACAGCAGCAGCACATCGCGAGAGTCGCGCGTCACTGGCGCCTCGGTGTCCGCCTCGCTGAAACTTACAGGCACACGTTTTAATGGCTGACAATATGGGGCTAGAGAAAGATCAGACTTTAGGCCTGAACTTTACATGTCAACGTTACTTGACTTACGCCCGTTTTCACCAATATTTAATCAACCGATAGCATGCATGTTTAAACAGAAATCTGGTATATATAGAACTTTTTACTTATTTTTAATTTAAACATTATGATGGGTATAAATATCTCCTCAAGTATCACTTGAGGAGATATTTAAGTCACTAGCAGCTTCATGGACGACCAAGGGCATTGACGTCGGCAAGAAGAGGCTCACAAACCTCCGATTTGCCGATGATATCGTCCTTTTTGTCCCTACAACTCTAGAACCCCAGACCATGACCCAAGAGCTGAGCACGGCTAACTTCAAGGTGGGGCTTACGATGAATCGGTCTAAAACCCAACTAATGAGCACCAGTACTAAGCGTAGGGTCGAGGTAGATGGGCAGGAAATAATTTATGTCGATGAATATATCTACTTGGGCCAGTTAGTTTCTTTCGAAAACAGGCAGGAATGGGAGATCGATCGCCGAATCGAGAACGCCTGGAGAAGCTACTGATCCATGGAGATGCTAATGAAGGGTGATCTACCGATCTCCCTGAAGCGCAAACTCATCGACATGACGTGTATCCTAACCGTCCGTCCGTCCGTCCTAAGTCCTAACCTACTGAGCTCAGACTTGGTCGCTCACCGAGTCGCAAAAGTTCCGCCTTGGAGTTTGTCAAAGAGCGATGGAACGCAGTATTCTGGGTGTTAAAAGACAGGACAGAATTCGGAACACCACGCTGCGTTCCAAAACGGGCATACTGGATGTAGGAAAGAATGCTGCCAGGCTCAAATGAGATTGGGCGGGTCACATCAGCCGTATGCACGATGACCGCTGGGCAAAAATCCCCACGCAATGGGTGCCTGAAGATGGACGGCGCCGCCGAGGTCAAAATCATAATCAAAATATTTTATTTCACATAAACCGACATGGGCACTTATGAAACGTCAGAAGCTAGGTGCACGGTTCCAATTGGTCGTTTCCTATGGAGAAGAACCGACAAGAAACTCCACGGTTACTCTTTTAAAAATAATTGGCTTTTACAATGTTTTCATATTACAGTAGGTATGGGAGGACAGCGTAGGCCTATCAACAAGTACCAGGTATTTGATAAAATAAAAAATTGTCTACAGATCTAAAGTCTACAAGGCTTACAAAGTTCTCACATTTACAAAATAAGAATGTATCAAAAGGATAAATAAAATATAAACCGGCCCAGAAAGAGATGGCGAGATGACCTGGACGCATACCGCGAGGGCTGGTTCGAGGTGGCGCGGGAAAAGAGTTCCTAGAAGGATTTGGGGGAGGTTTTGGCCCAGCAGTGGGACAGTATAGGCTAATAAAAAAAAATGGGTACAAATGAACGTCATCTAATCAAAACAAAAACATAATATTTATGTAAAATAAAATATAAGTATGCGTTTTTTCTTGACTCATAATTTCGAGGAATTATATATGGGTTTTCGCGTAAACTAATCCAAAAAGTCCTACCTAATCCAGAAAGTTCTTCATTCGTTTTGTTTTTACAGAAATTATAGAAAGTTCACCAATGAACTTATTGACCGATTATTTCACTACTTAGGTTTATTGATAAGTAAATTTGCGAATTAAGATAAGAAAATAAATTAAACGTTATTTTGTCGTCTGCGATTCTCTGAATGAAATCGCTCACAAAGGCGCCACCTACAACACATGTTTGTGTACCTACTCAAGTATTCATAGTTACTAAAAACTACAATTCATATTATTGCTTGTTACAATGTCTGGGTGACGGACGGCCGCGGCCTGCGCGGTAAGTGTGCAGTGCTCGATAACAATATGAATGAGACGATAACATCGTTCGTGTAATACATGCGTATGTGCAACTCAATAATCACGTCTTACGGGACAATAGTAAACCGTCACTCTTAAAATCAACACGGTAGTTTTCCAGATCAACTTGAACGTAAAAACGGAATGTGCGAGACATACTCTTTTAGTGACGGTTCCGTACAATTTACATTTCCAAACAGATGTTACGAGAGAGTCAGACAAACACTGTTGGCTTAGAAAGAGGGCTCCGTTTGCACCCTTTTGATATGGAACCCTATAAGACTGCAGTCGGTGTCTTTGTTCTATCTCATGTTGACACTAATTGTTTGCTGAGCCTTGATGACCACTTAACATCTTAACGTTAAATACGAGTTTTGAACAAAATATACCAAGCTATAGGTACTTGTAGAATATTGTTTGTTTGCACATAACCGCGGGCGATGTTGTGACAGATACCTAGGAATTGAAATGATGCGCTAGTGTGACACATAGCTTTAAACAGATATATAAGATAGAAAGACATTTATATCAAGATGATAATGCCTTAAATGGTGTACTATATGGAGAAGTACTACTTCGAATAAGAAGTTATTTATCAAACCTACCCTTATGGTGGTCAGAGAGCTGTTGTAGTTCTGTATGCAAATTGCAAACCAAGTAGCGGACATCGAGTCACATCAATTTAAAAGTAAACTATGTAAAAACTGTTTGCTGAATACAGTTCCGATTTCCATAAAATACATGTTGCAGGTCTGAAGCACTTCTACAGTGCACGCTGAGATTCTAATTAGTCGTTTAATTATAATGTCCATTACAAGCTATATTTACAAATCAAAACAACCTTGCATAAACTTAAGACCAGATTAGTAACACGCCATGATACGCGAGGCGAATATAGCCTGCTCATGGACCTGTTATGTGCTGACTGCAGTTTGTACACGGAGCAGGTCGCCGCCGCGCGCCATCTATGTCGGTATCGCAGATCGTTGCGGTCCCAGAGACAATAAGCTCAAATCTAATTGCACCAGCAAAATCAAAATTAAAAATCAACATCAAAATATTTTATTTCACATAAACCGACATGGGCACTTATGAAACGTCAGAAGCTGTGGAGAATATAAAAATAATCGTTTTCTATGGAGAAGAACCCACCCTCACCAGCACCCTCCAAACCAATACACAGCAACACTTTTGACGATATAAATAGATGGTAGTACTTCACTCGGGCGAGCATACTATACTTTAATGTGATGAGAGCACATCTCACCAATCTACAACTGAGCGATATGTTAAAAGTACCAACGTTACCTCCTTATACCGTACCTGTTTAGTTTTTATTGACATTATGTTGAGCGAAAGAACGATTAGTATAACACTACTTAGTTACAGGTTTAGATAACTGTTACAGATCACCTCGCGGTTGTATTTCGGCTAAGTCATTTCGAATAAGTAAATATCCCCAAGACGCAAAAGCCCCGGTTGAAAGTTAAATTGCCCCAACGAGTGTTTGGTACAAACTGATAAAATATATCTTAATTAACCTTGACATCGTAGCATCTTAAAAATATTGATTACGTTATTCGCTCAAATCTTGATGGGCAAACAACACGTCATAACAGCAGCATTGGGTAGATACAACAAGACGCAAACATTAGCAACTGACTACACTACAGCTCCGTGTTCATGCTAGTCGTGCGTTGTTGCGCGACATTCTTGCAACAACATAACACCCCTCTCTTCTACAATACAGCTCCGTGTTCATGCTAGTCGTGCGTTGTTGCGCGACATTCTTGCAACAACATAACACCCCTCTCTTCTACAATACAGCTCCGTGTTCATGCTAGTCGTGCGTTGTTGCGCGACATTCTTGCAACAACATAACACCCCTCTCTTCTACAATACAGCTCCGTGTTCATGCTAGTCGTGCGTTGTTGCGCGACATTCTTGCAACAACATAACACCCCTCTCTTCTACAATACCTACAGCTCCGTGTTCATGCTAGTCGTGCGTTGTTGCGCGTCATTCTTGCAACAACATAACACCCCTCTCTTCTCCGGAGGGTTAGGCAGAGGTGTACTTTAGTAGTAAATCCACATTTCGCCAAAAACACAATTCAAATAATGACATCTTATTACTTTACACATAATGTTGTGTTGTTGGAAATATGTTCAGTCCTCACATAAAATGGATAATGTTGCCAGCAACGTGCTACCTGCAACACATTGACATGGTTTTGAAACGATGTTGTGTTGTGCAACTTTGTCTACAATGCCCAGACCCACGCCTAATACCACACTCACAGTAGTAAAGGCAGGTCCAGGAAATGACCTCTTTTATTTCTTCATCTTTTCTTTTTTTCAATACTTGTGTCGTGACTGCAATTCGAATACGTTTTGCAAAGGTGACTCCTAATCGATCTAATCAATTCATGTCACAAGCTACCGTCGTCGCGTCGATACGCATTGCCTCAAGTATTCATTGTGTACTCTAATTAGATAGTCAACCTTATTATAATATCATGCTTCATACGCTCAGGTATTTCGGGGATGCTATGATATGAATCATAATTACTGTAAAATTAAGGAAGTACGCGCTTTGTTCACGATATTGCCATAGAGTTCAGAACTTGACGACTAATCCATCATAGACATCAGTACACCGTAGTTATGCCCTTGAGTGTTGGGGAAATTTTTAGACAGGTACCGTTTTTTATAATAATGTTTAATTAAAAACAAGATCTTTCTGGAATTGGCTCCAGCTTCCTCATAATTAAATATTCTTTAACAAAAGGTGGTTGCGCATTTTTAGGTTGAATATAGTAAATTAATGCAGCGGCCAGCAAAAGAGGCATTGATGGACGAACGTATAGTTCGCGTCAAATAACTTTGCCGCTTTGAAATAGGCAACGAATCACTGCAAAGTAGTTTAATCGTAGGAATAAAACAGCAGCGCGCATGCGCGGCGTTTGGAAAGCCTAGCTTCAGAGCGGCAAAGTTATTTGACGCGAACTATATAAATGTGCTCCAAGGCGAAGCCGAGGCACACATACGTAACTCCATCAATGCCTAGTTGTGGCCAAGACTTGTATAGTACTTTTTTCAAATAATGCACGGAAATTAAAACTAAGTCGTACCTAGACAGAACTTTTTTGTCAAATACAATTACTTTTCAAAATCAATGACGAACAACGGACAATAATTTTTCCCGTCTTAAAGTGTTAATTTGTTTTTTTTTTTCAATAAACAGCTTTTTATTTGCAAGCCAGTTCGAAATTTAAATAAAACCTTTGATAAGTTACCTCTATGGTTGCCATGTTTCGGAGTAAAAGATCGTTCTATTTTTAAATTACACGACAGATATTGAGTTTACTATGTAATTTATTTGGCCGCTAAACCACGACAGATATGGATTTTCATACAACTTTTGCCGGCCGCTGCTCGCATGTATTTGGCCAGTAGGTACAGCAATTTCGATTTATCTCGAAGAAGGTTGTCAAAATAATGCTCAAACCAAACATGTTTGAGAAAAATAAATTAAACACATTGATAGTGTGTCCTTGGTACCTATTAGTTTGCATCAACATATTTTCCTGTACCGGCAAGGTTCTATGGAAGGTGAGCGCATTAATATTTAACATGTGAATTTGCAAAATTTTATTCTAAGATATAGATGTTCATCATCACGTGCAACTCGTAAAATGATCTAATGAATCAAATCAAGGTTTTTATTTCATTGATTCAATGCAAGTAGTTCGACCAAAGTGCAACTATGTAGACGGGTCTCTCTTTACTTTTTAACCGACTTTTCCTCGGATCGCTTCTTGTTGATTGGCCACTTTGTTTACAAGCCGTGATTTCCCATCGGCGACAATTACGACCCTCCATACAAAGTTTCATCTCTTATTTAACCGCTGAATTTTCAAAAATTCTTCTTTGCACTTTCGTCATATAAAAAACTCTTGTGCTTCTAGACCTAGCGGTTTAGGCTGTGCGTTGTCTGTCAGTCAAAATAAAATATTTTATTTCACATAAACCTACATGGGCATTTATGAAACGTCAGAAGCTAGGTGCACCTTTCCAATTGGTCGTTTACTCGTTTCCTATGGAAGAAGAATGAAAGTATGAATTAAAGATTTTTATTAGGCAGGAAAAAGTAGAAAGTTTATTTACGGTGAGTAATAGTTAGTTGAGTTTTTGACATATTCTGAGTGTTTTGATACGTCAAAAAAGTACCCTGACTATTTTGTTGACTGTACCTACATATGAAGATGAACTTACTTCAAACGCAGTTTAATAGAATGGACCAATCTACAGTCGCCGGAAATGTCGCCGGTTATCACGTGTTTTAAAAGAAGGGGAAGTACCTATCATCCTGATAGGACATTTTATTGGCGATCACAGGAAGCCCCATGGCGAACAATGCTCAATATGAGTTCTACTAAGAAGTCCTTCAAGCCCAATCATAATATTCTGCTAATACTTATACTGTTAGCTATTCAAATACTTATTGAGATAGGCGATTTGAATTCGCCGAAGGACTTTCAACCGTGCATGTAAGTATCTGGCACCAGTTCAACTTACTGTCACTAAACACTACTATGGACTAACAATCGCTATACACTACTCGCCTACTTACATCTATAACATAATATTAATTTATTCGCTTGCGTGCGGTGAAACTTTACTCAACTTACACATAACTAATTACTATGCAAAAATCTAAAAGAAAATGTTGTTGGCTACTAAGAACTACGGCAAACTAATAAGCAAACAATATTTCTTATACCTGTTTTGTGATTGTTCGCGATCCTTATCCTGGCCGGCTTGTGATGGGAAACACATTGATTAGTTATATTATAAGTAACACTAAATATTAATCGTACATTAAGAGGAAATCATTCACATTTTCCTTAACCAAACTGTTTTGAGTGGCGAGTGTTGTGACCTTTCGGGTGATAAGAAAATTAATAAACTTGTTTATAACTGAAAATTGTAAATAATAAGAGCATAATTATCTGTTAATTAATAACTGAGTCGATATGTGAGGCCTCTCATGGTACAGTCCACAGACACGTCAGCCTGCAAAGTTGGAGTGACCTGCCATCTCATAGTGAATCTGCTGCGCGTTGGATTAATCTTTAATACATGCATACTTACCTTAATTAACATTATTAGCGTGGACGAGACTCGTATGACGTCTTAGCTATGAAACGGGCATACTACAGACATAAAAACGTAGACTAGTAGGTATACCTATAATATCGAGCATGGTAGTGGTAGGTTCAGGACACCTGAATATGATGATAATACAGTTTATTGCAACTCGTTCTTTTACTATAACTATTATTGTCCTATCAGCACTCGGCGTCAAGATTTGAGATACAACACTATACGCCACTAAGACGCACACCAGCGCGTGCGCATGCTTCTAGATAACAATGTCAGGGGAGTCAATCAACGACGCACGTCAATAAATTAATTATTTTTGTTGATAAACACTCACATACATGACCGAGATTACGGATTATTGTTTGAAGAAAACAATGTCCATGCATGTTCCCGTTAACAACTTATGGTTGTACGCTTGAACTACCATAACCCAGTACCGTAGCTCAGGGGAGCTAGTTACACATAACCACTGCCACAACTTGAGACTTCACTCTGCGAGTGGACAGCGGCGAGTAAACAATTAGAATTTCTGGTTTTAGGACATAGGGTGTATAGTTTTGGGTCAAAAATTTAACTTTGTTTTAGTAAAATAAATTGTCTGCTATGTTTTGTACCTGCAGGGCAATTGTGCACACTATCAGTAGCAATGGGTTTAATTTTGACAGTTCAACAACATTCATTGCGTTATGTACGTTGTTGAGCAGACACATTTTTCGAACATATAGAGCAATGGATTAGCAATATCCTTCAAAATGAGTCGGATTAAGATTGATAGTGTGTTATGTAATTAGGGTTCTGGACGGTGAATACAATGTTATGGAAGAATGGTTATAGACAATAAAATGGTTCCTTATCCGTACATCTTTTTGGGGCTGACTCTACTGTGTGGTACGACGTTCGTGCATATCCGGAACATGAAGATTAGCTAAGCGCGTCCCCTTTTTGGGTTTACCTGTACATAATGATGGGAGTGCAGTGTAGTGAACTCACCGGTTGTTGAACCAGAAGTCCAGCACTCGCTTGTGGTAGTCCCGCAGGCGCAGGTGGCGGCGCAGGCCCACGGCCGCCAGCAGCGCCAGCGCGGCCAGCAGCGCGGCGCCGCACGCCCACACCACGCCCGAGCTGCGCGGCGCCAGGGTGGGCGGCGCCACGGCCAGGTGGCCTGCGGAGCCAACGCAATGTTTCAGTGGACGAAAGGGCAACTGCTGAGCGTGGCACAGTAACGCGTATTAAATCTATTGTGTGCACACTAGGTGTATTAGAAGCAAGACCCAACGGATGTATTAATCGTGGTATTCGACCTATTATAATGTGTATTTGAAAAAGTCCTGGTTGACCGGCATTAGTATGTGTACCTTAAAACCTTAACATTGCCAGTAAGTCTGTTCCGAAATTATCTGATGAAAGCGCAAACAAATTTTTCCGCAATCACTCACTAAAGGGATTCGTAAGTAACATAATTATTTATGTGTACTTATCCTATAGGTTTCTACTTTATATCTCACCACATTTTGCAGCAACTATTGTTTGAATAACAAATTGTCAAATTAAATTCTTGAAGGTGAAAAAAAAAATCTTGAAGGTGATTCATAAATAAGTATAATAATGATGAATAATATATCATAATCAAAGCACTTCATTTGTAAGAGGCGCTAGAAATTGGCATCCACAGGTACGTTTTGTGATCCATTTGATAATATATATATGTCGCAGGCAACTGGTTAAATTAGTCGTTTAGTTAACCGCCTGACCTTTGGAAATAGTGCTCGCCTCGCTTCGCTCTCTTTGCTCGCACGCGGTTGATCACAGTTCTAACCTAACCCATTTGGTCGGGGTGCCCTGGCTTAGTTACTGCGACCAATTCGGCTCTCGCGTGATTGGTTACATTTCCAACCTAAACTATAATATTGAATATCATTCAGGCCGTTAGTTGAACGACCGTAACACACAAAACACTAAACAACATAACACTAAAGCCGAGTCCTACAGTGCCCTGCAAGAGTTAGTTGGCATGTTTCCACTTCAACTGTAATGCCACATTATGATTTGAATTTTAGTTTCAAAACACATACTTAATCTTGAGAACCTACTGGATAATGAACTACTTATCACCAAAAAGAAATAATTACAGTCAGTAGATACGAGTTCAGTTCGGCTTCATTCTTTATTACGTACCATAAAGTATCACATGTGGTTCATACATGTGGTTGTGTGTGTGCTCTCTGTCGACAAAACCACCGAGAAGGTGGAGCTGCCATTCTGACACGAACGCGATTAAACTGCAAAGAGCTACCCGACATTAACAATCCATCCGTTGAATATGTTGTGCCATAGAGATTAAGTCGCCAAAACTAATTATTATTCCTGTATGTCAGCAAGCCCGAAAAAAATATAGAGCAGTTCTTTAGTTTTTTAAATCAAGTTCTGAAGCTCATTACACTAAAATATAAAAACATTTTAACATAGATTATTTTTAAAAAGCAAAGGAATACCAGATACTTAACAATATCATGACAGAACTAAACCTACACCAAATCATCAAAACTCCTACAAGAACCACAAAATCAACATCGACTTGCATAATCTTTTATTTACAAATAATAGTAGCATAAAATTTCAAATAACTGTAAATAATAATAGTAAGAATCTCTGATCACAATAGCCTTAGGAATGAGGATACGCAAACTCTTAAAAGGACACCCTACGTTACTAAAAGAATTTTTAACAATACTAATCTAACAAATTACCAATCGCCATTAAATAAAGTTTACTGGAATTACATTTTTAATCAAAACTTGGACATAGATAAAACTTATAATATAATAAAATTCATGAAATTTTACAATCTAACTTTAAGACGATGGACGTGTACTGATGACTCAGACTAAATTCTTGTATTGAGTTCTGCCGGCAGATGTTTCACACAAAGGCGAAGCATTACCTTATAATAATATTTGCCACGCATTCCCTTATACCTGCTACCCATTCCCTTAAACCCACCACGCATAGTAATATTTTTTTCGTAAATATCGAATTAGACGTGTTGGTGTAGATGAATAATATTTTGCGACGCTCGTACACCAATACCTGATTTTCAAAACTCTCCAGGTAAAACTACCAAATGGCTGTACTATTTCACGAAAAGTTTCTTTAAAGGTTTAAATTTTAAACCTTTAAAGAAACTTTTTAACGCTTCCCCCTTAATGTCGTAAATTTTAAAGTTTAAAATTTACGACATTAAGGGGGAAGCGTCACGGTATCCCGCAAAATTCAAATTTTCTTATGTTTTTTTGCAATTCGCAGCTCGTAAGAATGATATCAGTCAAACGACCACTGGGGCAATTCGCAGCTCGTAAGAATGATATCAGTCAAACGACCACTGGGGCAATTCGCAGCTCGTAAGAATGATATCAGTCAAACGACCACTGGGGCAATTCGCAGCTCGTAAGAATGATATCAGTCAAACGACCACTGGGGCAATTCGCAGCTCGTAAGAATGATATCAGTCAAACGACCACTGGGGCAATTCGCAGCTCGTAAGAATGATATCAGTCAAACGACCACTGGGGCAATTCGCAGCTCGTAAGAATGATATCAGTCAAACGACCACTGGGGCAATTCGCAGCTCGTAAGAATGATATCAGTCAAACGACCACTGGGGCAATTCGCAGCTCGTAAGAATGATATCAGTCAAACGACCACTGGGGCAATTCGCAGCTCGTAAACATGATATCAGTCAAACGACCACTGGGGCAATTCGCAGCTCGTAAACATGATATCAGTCAAACGACCACTGGGGCAATTCGCAGCTCGTAAGAATGATATCAGTCAAACGACCACTGGGGCAATTCGCAGCTCGTAAGAATGATATCAGTCAAACGACCACTGGGGCAATTCTCGTAATTTTTAAAAACGTTCACAGTCTGATCTCAGTCTCAATCTGTCATAAATACCTCAATTTCCCTACATTTTGACATGTTTTTGACATTTGTTTGTCGCCGAGATGAGACTGCGACTAGATTTTGAATGTTTTAAATTACGAGAATTGGCCTTAACTGATGCACATGTGTGCTCGTTTTACGGCATTTTGAATTGTTGCTCGCAAAACATCCTCCAAAATAGTGTAATAGTAACTAAGCCAGTGCACCCCGATCAAACGGGTTAGGTTAGAATTGTTATCAACCGCGTGCGAGCCGAGAGAGAGAAGCGAGGCGAGCACTACTTCCAAAGCGCAGGCGGTTAACTAAACGGCTAATTTAACCATATCATCATCTGCCTAGCCTTTTCCCAACTATGTTGGGGTCGGCTTCCAGTGTAACCGGATGCAACTGAATACCAGTATTTTACATGGAGCTACTGCCTATCTGACCTCCACAACCCAGTTCCTGGATAATACGATACCCCTTGGTAAGACTGGTTTTCAGATTTTCGGGCTTCTGACTACCCGTAGCGACTGTCAAAGATCCACGAATGACAGCCGGGACCAACCGCGGCAAGCGCAGCTTAATCTGATCGATCGACCTGCGCGGCTGTTATTATTTAGTCATGGGCCCCTCAGGCTGCGACATATACCTACTGCAATATTGAATATCCCTACAAAAACTGGGGCAGTTACGAGCTGCTTGAATCGAAAAGTTGAGTCGTCCTACTTATAGAAAAAAAAAATTTGGAAAATCCAAAAGTGCACGACGCATAGGTACCTATATGTGGTGGCATAATGCTCATTTGATCGTATAAAAAACCATAGATATAGATATTATATTAGTTTATTTATTCATTATAATTAAACTACTTTGAATAAAAGAGCAATTTTCAATAGGGTTCCTCCCATGGGCATGGGTGTAACGAATCTATTAAAAATAACAAATCGGCCAAGTGCGTGTCGGACCACGCACAATGAAGGGTTCCATAGTTGTAATGAATTTATCCCAAGTACAAACTTAACATTGTACTTGAAAATCATGTTCTCCCATACATTGCAACTGCAAATTTAAGTTGGTCGACTATTACTCGTAAACTTGTAAAGCCTACTTAGCTGTGAGTTTTCCTTTTAATTTCGTTATATATACTACTGTCGTGAATTTTTTCATATATCCAAAAGCAGCCGTTTATCTGGTAGAGGGGGGGCACTTGTCTCTAACGAAAATTGGTACTTTAAAACTTGATAAGTCACGAACGGTTTACTTAATCAAAGAACGGTCTTCCCAAACCCCTAATATTTTTGAAAGAGCTATCCAGCGATATCCCACACTATGAGAAGGACGAAAAAAAAAATTATCATTCCCACTTTACATGTAGGGGAGGTAATGTAAATATGTATGGTAATACCCTAATTAATTATTTTTTTCAAAATTTTATTTTACCACTTTTTCGGCGTCATTAATGTGTATACTCATGCCAAATAAAAACTTTCTAGTACCAATAGTTTTTGAGCTAAACCGCGGACAGACAGACAGACGGACATGGCGAAACTTTATAGTTAAAACGTAGCTTGCGAAAAAATCAATTAATTGAGTCATTTTTTAGGGTTCCTTGTTGACTACGGAACCCAAAAAAATTACTCAATTAATTGATTTTTTCGCAAGCTACGTTTTCAGGTTTCACACTTGATTGACGGGAATTTTTTTTTAGAAATAATTTGATGATTTTTTTCGTTTCTACTGCATTAAATAAATTTTTGAAAAGTACACAATTAATCTCCAATAAATTATCTATACAATGGTCTGTAGGTTCTGTGTACTAGCAGAAGTATAACAATAGAAACAGTTGCAGAAAGAAGGCAAAAAAAAATGTTTCATTCGTAAAGCACTCTAATGCTTCGCATTATGAGTCGTGCAATTACAAGCATAAGAGAAGGGAAAGGTACACATATATCTGTATGTATACCTTTCCCTTCTCTTATGTATCTACATTCAAGCCCCATATTAATAGTAAACAAATAAAACAGAACATTGTTCCAGCAACATGCTGTTGCTGGGTGCGACATTGGAAACAGTTTGTTTCCAGCAACACCAAGGTGTATTGTTGCAACAATGTGGCGCAATATAGCAATATGGCGAAAAGTATAACCCAGTATCCATGGTAAACAATACCATGGATACTGGGTTATACTTTTTAGGATAACAAATCTGCGTTCAGTATAGGAAAACAAACTCACACAAATGATCATAATTGACGAACTTCTTCTGGTGGAAGACGCCGGAGGTCCACAAGCCGCCGTGCACCAGCGAGGCCTGGTAGCAGCCGTAGGGCGGCGCTAGCTCACAGCGCAACCATTCCACGTCATTCTGCAGCGTGCAGTTCTGCGTCACCTCAATGTCTTCATGTAAATATTCCTGCCGCAAACAACACACACATTTATTGCAACCTACAGTTAAACTAAAAAAACAGTAAGTTGATAAAATACAATGTTAGGTAAAGACCAACTATTCCTAGATCTTACTGGCTTTCTCGGAGAGTTACAAAAAACAAGAAAATACTTTACCCCTGTATCATTGTTTATCTTGTGCAGCGTAACACTGTAGTCTACTGCCGGTATCCCCAGGATCCAGCTCAGTGTAAAGTAATCACTGCAATACAAATAGTGAGTAAATACATCATTGACAACACAAAAAAAAACATAGCCCTCCTTCTGGGTAGTAATAGTAAATGTGACTCACTCATAGTTAAAGAAAACGACGTATGGTGTTGAGTTATCGTACTTTTCTTTGGTCATATTGTTGTTAACCAGAAAGTATGCATCATGAGGAGGGTGGCTCCTTTGAACACCATTCAACGTGCTCTTTAGTAGATAGCAGCTGCTGAATATCAAATCAAACTCCATTGCATAGCATACCTGCAGACAATTCAAGTTATATATATGAATTCCATGAATTCCATAAGTTATTTTTATACACACTCATCAGATTCCTTGTGGTTGTGAGCTTTTTGTAACTATATAATACATTACGATACGTGTGACTTAAGTACTCCATTTTTATGCTTAATCCCATGCATTAATAGACACTATGTCACACGTTTTGTATATTATTTTATAGCTTGTGTGACCTAAACGCGTACTAGGTCACGCTTTTCCGTGTAAAAATGGACTACTTAAGTCACAGAACAGCGTAACTTAAGTGCGGGTTTAGGTTACACTGCCAGTTTCGGGTTATTCAGGTATTTTGACAAAGAAACACAAAAGTTGATGCTATAAAAGTAACTAAAATAGACCACTCTCGCGGTATCCACGTCTGTTAATTGGCGGATTTTCCAAACAGCGTAAGCGGCTGAACTTAGCCGCCCTGCAAGTGATGATAAGTGCGGACCCCACTGTAGCTTTGAGTCAAGCGTGATCCCCAGGAAAACCGTATTTTCGACGAATTCAAGTATCGCCTTATTCAATACAACGTGACATTCACCACTTCTAACATTCGGTAAAGCGAATCTAATGCATTTAGTTTTTTTCTCATGTAATGCCAAATTATTTACAGTAAACCAATTTTGGACCAAAAGCATAGCGTTATTTACGTCTTCAAGCTCCTGTGCACGTCTGCTTACTTTAAAAATCAGAGATGTGTCATCAGCAAATAACACAATTTGTGATTGGTTTATTAGTAACTGAGGTAAATCATTTATGTGTACTAAAAATAGGAATGGCCCCAATATTGAGCCCTGCGGTACACCCATTTTGACTTTTAAACCCGATGAATTCACACCGTTAATTTGAACTTGCTGAAATCTATCATTTAAATATGATTTTATTAAGCTAAGAGCAAGTTTACCTAGTCCGTAATGCTTAAGTTTCAAGAGCAGTGTATAGTAATTCACGCAATCAAATGCCTTGGATAAGTCGCAAAAAATGCCCATTGCATCTTGTGCCTCTTCCCATGCGTTAAAGATATGTCTTAATAAGGTGGCACCAGCGTCACGCGTCGGTTTTACAACGGCCTTTGGTGAAATCATACTGCTGATCGTGTAGGATGTTCTTACGATTAAAATGATTGAGCATTTGATTTAACATTACTTTTCCAAACACCTTGCTGAAAATCGGCAAAACCGATACGGGTCTATAATTATTAGTCTTTGCTGTCCCGAGATTTGAAAAGTGGAATAACTTTACTGAATTTTATTAAAACCGGGAAAACCCCTTGATCTACACACAAATTAAATATTAAAGCTAAATAGGGTGCAATTGTCTCAATAATGGATTGACAAACTTTAGTAGACATGCCCCACAGATCCTGGATAATTTTGATCTTAAGTTGCTTAAATGTCTTTATAATTACTATAGGGTTTATATGTTAAAATTTAAATTCCACAGGACAGGCTGAGACATTTCCTGCCGGGGTAGCGGGATCGTCCGAAAGGGTTACCGCTGCCCCGGAACATAAAGGGCTAAGGAAGGAACACGGGTGGGTTTTAGTCAGTAAGAGTCTGACACTCCCTTCCGCTCTACCCAGAGCGGGAGGAGGATTTCCCACCCACAAAAAAAAAAAAAAAAAAGGCTGAGACATTCGCTCTTAATAATTCAATAGCTAGTGCGGGCGAGGAATTTAAAGTTTCTTTAGTTTTAATTGGGATATTGGTAAAGAAAGTTGCAAATTACTGAGCAACATCAATGTTATCGCTAATGAGACTGCGGGAAGTGTCCAGTCTGTAATCAGTATTATGTTTTTTGTTCCTGTTTGTTTCATTGTTAATAATTTTCCAAACTGTCTTTATTTTATTGTCCGCTGATTTAACCTTATTACTAATGAAAGAAGCTTTAGCTGCTTTGCAGACATTTTTAAAAGTTTTAGAATAAGTTTCCATGTTAATATATGACTTAAGGCCATAAAGTTCAAATAATCTTTCCCTACTTTTCCTGATTCCTTTAGTTGCCCAGTCACTGAATAAAAACTTAGAGCAAATAGTTTTAGATTTCTTCTTAAAGGATTTATTGAACTCTGTTTGCACTAATGAATAGAATTCTTCATACAAAATATTACCATTAGTCACACTTAGGCCCTGAGCACTAGCTAATTAAAGTGGCAATAAACTTATTCAAATTACCCGATGTTATTGGTCTAGTTTGAATCTGCATTTTTTGTATCGGTGTGTTGGACTCAAAAGAAACAGTTTGACCACTGTGATCAGAAGGGAGATAATTTACAATGGCTTTATCTAAATATTTGCAGCAACAAAAAACATTATCAATACATGTACTTAGCAGTAGCCATAGTTATTCGTGTTGGTTCCAAAAACACATTTGACAGATTGAATGATTTAAAGAGGCTTAACAATCTACTGCTATTTGAATTATTTTCCAAAATATTAATATTAAAGTCACCAAAAATAATTACTGATTTATTATCAGTTGCAAGTTTTCCCAAGACATCTTCCATTCCATAGACTAATCACACTCGCGCAATTGAATATTGTTTGGTCCCTTTGTAAAAGCAGGGTATTTTTGCACTGGTTAGGGACAATGAGACAGACGGCCTGAAAGCGGGACTGTCCCACATAAAGCGGGACGAATGGTCATGTAATAATGCAATGAAAATAGCCCATATTTTTCTTTACATTATAAAATAATACAATACTAAAAGATTGAATTTATACAATGCAAAGAAAGTTTATCATACAGTATGATCATGCCAAGTGACTGTTACCGTTGCCCTGTATCACCCACTGGGTCCCTCCCCATGACTTCCTGTGCCTGCTATAAGCGAATAATATGTGATGAATCATGGGCTCAAATATAATGTCACAAAGAGCAAACTAATGGTTTTTAAAGCAGGCAGTGTGACCTATTTGTGGTGCTACAGTGCATCAGGGATGTTTGCGGATTAATAATATCAATGGTTTTGCTGCCATTATTAGGAATAAATGTGCATCCCTGATGATGCATGTTTGCGGCTGCACAAACAGGATTCTCAATGTGTTCGCAAATTGGTGGAATTCCCTGATGTTTGTGTTGTTTAATGTGTGTTTTCCTGATGTGTGATGTGATGTGTGAATGCAGCTCCACACTGAATTTTGATTGTATATGTTAATCTGAGTCTATAACCTACAACTAACACTAGAAGTTAAGTAACATTGTTACTAACCCTATGGCCGCCTGTCTGATATAAAAGTATTCTATTCTAATGCCAAGTGCTTGACAAAAACAATGCAGTTCTAGCACTTAAGTAAACAAAACCTGATGCATCATCAACTTTAGACTATCTGCATTTCAGCATGCACATTTAATTTTTGTGCTTAGTAAACTCAATGGTACATGAATACTCACATGGGAACAGTTGGTCAGGCCAGAAATGTCTACAGTGTTGGAGGAGTGCTGGGGACCGGGCTTTATTACCCCATGCCGTTTTTTACGAAGTTCCGGATCACATACTTTCAAGTCTTGTTTGAACGTAAGGTCCATTGTTAAAAGTGTCCGATCGGGATCGTTGAATGTGCACAGTTCTGCAGTGTATCGACCCCGCACTCCGTCCAGAGACGGAGTGAATGTCGAGTACGATACATCAGGATCAATCGAAGAATCATTACACCTGTACTTCACACCAATCTGTTCGGCACTCGATTGGCACAACAAAACCACTAAAAACACAGCGACATACAACATCGCGAGCACTTGCAAAAATATTTATGTAAATAACTTCATGACGAGGGAAACACCACTTACACCACGGAGATAAAGTTACAATTAATACGTATGCTGATTAATTTGTGAAGCCCCAAGAGCTTTTTCTATATTACGGTATTGCTAACTATATCATTTGTTTAATAATTTTATTTGAAAATAAGAACAAACTGTACACACGCACATCATGAAGTGTAGAGTTCTGTACACATCACATCACGGAAGAACTATTTATTTTATTCGCCATTTTAGTAATATTACCACTTTGACACCTGTGCAGTTGACAGTGTTGACACTGAGTTTGACACTCCCGAGAATGTGAAGTGATGTGAAGTGTCTTCACTTCAGTGTTGCGAATAACATCGATTTTTCAAACGAACCTGCATTTTGCTTGTTACAAAATGCAAGTAAATAAAAACTGACTCAAATACATTAAAAAGTATGGTTTTGTATAACTTAGAATCATTTTTTCAATTTTCTAAATGTAAGTACTACATACCATGGATGGAGGCGTCATACAAACACCTCAACACTTCGATGTACTTATCGCCAATAAATTCGTCATCGTTGCAGAGGCCAGAATTTATTGCCCATATTACGATGGAGTCGAAGGCGTTCTCGTAGTCCACAAATGCCATACACAAGCAGCTGGTTGTACTCTTCCGTCTTCTGCACAATTTGACGAACAGTATGGACGAGGTTTACGGTAGTGAAAGGTAGTGAAGCCTTTTCGAAAACAAGCTTGTTCTGAAACTTGTCAAGTCTCCTGACGAGACGGTTCGCAACCAGCTTGTATAAGTGGCTCAGAATTGAGATGGATCTGTGGATCTTCAGCAAGATTTTGTCACCTTTTTGCTAAGGTACCCCGACAAACGGGTTAATTGAGGTTGGAACTGTGAGTCTGTGACCTACCGCCATTGACATACAACAGTATGGACTGGAAATACCTACGAAAAAAGGGTGCATACCTACAACTGGTATTGTCTCATAAAATGGCTGCCATTGCTAGTGTTGTGTCTATCAAGGAACATAGGTGTTACTATAACTAGTATCGATACTAAATACGAGTCTTACTAGTTATCACGTTTAGATCATACCTAATATTATGTATACAAAGTCCGTTGTAATTGTAACAGAAAAAGATGAGTAGGTTATCTTACTTTCCGTTATCTATAAAAATAAATAAAATTGAAGTGTCTGTTGGTACTGTCAAAATAACAGCTTTTTACTAAATGCTTATAAAAATCTAAACAGTACTATTAACAAAATGGCATATTTTTTTTTTTGTCTGTGTCTGTCTGTTTGTTCCGGCTAATCTGAAACGGCTGGACCAATTTTGACGGGACTTTCACTGACAGATATGTTACAAGGAGTAACTTAGGCTACCTTTATTTTAGAAAAATAATTAGGGTTCCGCGCAAAAAAAATGCCATGCATAAATTATTTTTGCGTTTGGCAGCCAGGATGGTTATAGGCTATTTAACATCACGTTACGACCCTTAGGAGCCGAGAAAAACTTTTGAAATTTCAATGTTAATAGATAGGGGAGGACAGTGTAGGCCTGTCAACAAGTACTAGGTACTTAACAAAATAGAAAACATTGTAAAAGCCAATTATTTTAAAAGCGTAACCATTGAGTTTCTTACCGTTTCTTCTCCATAGGAAACTACCAATTGGAACCGTGCACCTAGCTTCTGACGTTTCATAAAAGTGTCCATGTAGGTTTATGTGAAATATTTTGATTTTGGTGCTGTGAAGTGTGAACCACAGGCCGGACCTAGCAAGGTCACTCGGACTGAATAAGACGCAGGATTATTTATGTTAACATCGCAGAATATACCGGTATCGTTTCAGCGGAGGAACTAGTTTCGGAAACTATTACGCCAAGTCGGCAACGGTACAACACTATTCCATTATGACATATTATTGTAAACAAACGAACGAATTAACAAATATAATAGAAAGGCCTGTTATACGGAAATGAACCCAAATATCAATACTTTAGCCATAAATTCATGATCACGTTACAATTGTATCATCGAATGTGTATTATTGTATGTATTAATGCATGAAAACCGGCTACTAACCTGTGCAAAGACAATTGAGGTTGATTTTCATTCTTTCTTGCACCACACTTCACAATACAACACACAGGCATGTTGAATTTCTGTTTCCCAACATTTACATGCAGTTTTAACAGGTAAAATCCTCGTAATTTTCTTGCAATCCTCAATAATACAAAAAATAAACAACCATTTGACAGCAAAACTACCATGAAATTCTTCGCATAAGATGGCTGCTATGGCACTCACTGACCTATAAACAACTCAGTGATGGCACCAAAGAGTAAAGTAACTATAGAGGGAAAGAGTGACAACTCTGTGGTAAAATTTGCATGTATGGAAAGTGCTGCCACCTTGAGTTTGGTGGGTGACCTAAGGCTCTAATAAATATACACATACCTATAGTTAAGCATACTTACTATAAGTAGCGAATCTTTATTTTAATGTTTAGGGTCACAATCAGGGTTTAACAAATAACAGTAACAAGTAACAATTTTAACATAATTAGCTGAGATAAACTCGGGATTTCGGGAAGCGCATCAACGTCGGGAAAGCCGGAGTTGCGGAGTTGACAATGGTAATGGCGGATGGCCGGCGGCGACAATGACCACAATGAATGACATTTGTTTGACAATTTGACAAACAAGAAAATGGCTGCCAAGTTTTTTTAACCCACCAAACTGCAGATGTCGCTGTCGTCTATGGAAATTGATGACAGTGCTAAGTGTGCCCCCCCTGGATGGCACTTACCTACAACTGTCACTACGTCACGATAAAATATTGCCATAATGAGCAACAACTTAAATATTGTTGTCTCTTTTATCAAATAAAATTATCTCATTAGAAAGAATGAGACATAATGATATTTCACATTCTGAATCATATTTCACTCATATTTGTATAAGCAAATGTATGTATAGAATAACGCGGCATCTCCATGTTTTATGTACCTCAATGCCTACCGCGCAAGCCGAGCGAGCGTTGCATTCATGTTGGTCGCAGTTACTGTGCTATTCAGTATTTTTAGGACCCCAAAACAGGAATTATTTGTGGTTCACAAAAAGAGGCGCAATCATTATATTAGAGTACCTATTCAATAATATTTTTAGCAGCGCAAAATGAGAATTATTAAAGGTTTGATTTCTTTTGTAAACCTCAAATAATTACAGAAAGTTAAAAAGAGGCTTAATTATTAAAAAAAAGTGCATTTTTATTTTTTAATGGCCTGGTTGCTGGGACCTTTTAGCCAAGTCTTTATTTGGTTTAGTAATTTACTTCACTTTTCTTCGAGAAAGTCAATAAGTTTTGAGAGGATAAGTTAAATATTTCCTTTTACCTACTAAATCAATTTAATTTCCTCACATACTTAACTTTTTTCTCCAAGTGAATTCAGACTGTATGCTGTCTTCGGATTAATTAAACTACTCCATGAGGGCAATAAAGATCAACATAGCATAGTTCGTAATGCTACAATTAACTTTGTGTCTGGGTACGGTACGGTCTTACCCATTCTCCTTTCAACTCCTGTGTTTCTTTTCTTCACTATTTTAGCTGTTACTTGAATCACAGAGTACTTTTTGATAGACACTTGAATGAAGAAACACATTATTTTGCCGTAGTATCAGTAAAGGTCAAGTAAAAGTCAATACTTTGACTGATTACTTTAGTTGTTGTCTTGTTGATGAAGAACTGGCCGTAAGAGGCCGAAAATTATATCTGCATAGCTATGCACAACCATTCGATACTAGCGTATGCTAGCGTGCCGAATAGAACATCAACCGTTGAGAAGAGCTCTAAATGCTGTTCTCAAATCCAAAACCATTTGATCGTAATACCTTAGCATGAAACTGACGAAACCAAGATGCAACTTCCACCTCCAATAAGCTTTGCCAATAAGTTGGTTAGCAATGAACTGTGGCCCAAACGCATTAGGAAGAATGGAACGCAATCTCTCACGACTTTATTGATAGGTAACTTGATTAGGAGTATGCCAAGGAGACTCACAGAGTACACTATAATATGAGGAGATTGGAAGCATTTCGAAGAGCACGTACACGATACGCGGCAAGCGAAAACACTTGTTTATCGATTTTATTCAATTTCGAGCGGCCATTGTTGTTTACATCTTTGGCAAATCTGCCGCGGTCGGACTTTATGTCCTTTGGAGATGAACGAAAATGTATTTGGTTGGATTTATAATACACACAAAAAATAAAAAGCAAAGTTCTAAGTTGCATTATACTCAAAATCACATTCGAATAATTCTTAAAATAGGAATAACTTAAAACCACACTCAACCGCAACACAATTTAAAAATTAGAGCTTCAATCAAATTCCGATCTGTTGAGCTAGAACGGCGTACATGCCGAGGGCTGTCAGGCCGACTGCGCTGGCGTGGACCGCTCGCAAGGCCAGCAGCGCCCAGGCGCTCAGCGCCAGCACGCTGCCCACGGCCTCCTCCAGCAGGCCCCGGTAGGGCGACAGCGCCAGCAGCGACACCACGAGCGGCGAGTGCTTGCGCGGCAGGTCGCTGCGCGTGGCCAGCCACACCAGCGCGGCCGTCGCGGCCGTGTGCAGCAGCGCCACGTTGGACTCGGCGCACGAGCGCACGTAGCGCCAGTCGAACTCCGAGCCGCGCGCGCCCACCCACAGCAGCACCGAGCGCGTTACCACCACCTGCAATGTTTATGCAAAATATTTCATTAATTCATTGACTGATGATTTTTTGACGACTTATGGAGATGCATAGAAGAACACACATGCTGCTTTAGCACCAATTATGTTGGAATAATAAGGGCATGCAGTGAAAACAAATTATAAAGAAACAAATCCCAGATGTGTTTGAATTTTTCCATTAGGAATTCCTCAGTAGCACCCTGGAGTCCAGACTCCAGGGTGGAGTGGGATAGTAGAAGAAACTAACATAGCTGGTTACAAATCCAGATTTGTAACCAGCGATGTTAGTTTCTTCTACTATAAATGAATAATATTATGAATTTCTAATATTGATCTGTGTCCATTATATTAATCACTAGCTGACCTGACAGACAGTGTCCTGTCCATATGTAAATTCCCTTAGAAAAAAGGGTGTTCAGTTTTTACAAGAAAATTTCCTGGATAATTAATGATCAGATAATTCTTGCCATAAAAACGTAATTCACACTATTATGAACAGTCTAAAACAAAAAATTGCCAAATTGGTTCAGCCGTTCTTCACTATGCACTTACCAACTAACATAATTTAATTTTGACTTTATTTTACCTCTGCACTTGCCCATCCAATAGCTGACGTGAGGATTTTGGCATGACCTTTGCCTGGAACCGAATTCAATGCAAAGTATATACCCAGAAGATCCGCAAAGTCAACTGTTGCTTTCAGAATTTCCTGAAATCAAGTAAAACAGCATTTTGTTAGTAAATACTGACACACACATGCACTGACTGGACTCAAATCTGTGTGGCTCTATTCTCAAAAGACAATCTCAGATGCCAATTTGAATGCTGCTAAAATGAAGACATTGCCTGGACTTTAAGAGAGACTGTGACCATTTTAGTTAGTTTTGGTGTTTCTTCTCGGATTAGTCAGATAGAAAACACCAATGTCATCTAGATTATATCATTTATCAATAAACTAGTAACATTCATGAGTTAAAATTATAATATTAAGTTAACATGTTGTTTTAATGCATGCCTCTAGTTGGACTGTTTGTACAGTATTTTCAAGTGTATTTCATTCTTGTCTCATTGCCCAATATTAGTAAGTGTCCTGGTTTGGTTTCATATAGATAACAGACATAACTCTATAACATTTTTGAAATGAGAGAATAAAAAATTTGCCTTGAGTACTTTGTCGCACTAGCAAGAAATAACAAGCACTAAGACCAGTGATAACTAATTACAATACAAACATAAGTGACCTGGGTTTTTCTGACAAAGAATGAGGCCATAAACTAGGCAGTGCTAAGTAATAAATGACAGAATCTACAATGACAGGGTCTACAATGGCTCTTAGCTCTAAGCTTTTTGTAAACATCTTTTTTACCTTGTGGAACGCAAAATAAATGAATATGAAAATATTTACCAAGAACACATTATATTCTCCTGTAATGTGACTACTGTCGGAATCAGGGAAGAATGTAGCCAGCAACAGCATCTTGCACAGCTGTGTGAAGATGTACAGGCCTCCTGCGTACACACACTTTGAGAACGTAGCATATTCCGATCTAAAATATCAATAAACAGAAATATTAAATTACAAAATGTAAGTACTAGTTGCTGGTAACCTAGAAGAAAGATTAACTTACATTCCAGAGAACTTGTATGCCATATGATATGGTGCATACACCAGTGCAAGGCAATTTCCAAAATGATAAAGCGTCATCTTAGTATACCTATGTTTGTACGTATAAATCTGATTAATTGATTATAAACTTTATAAATAAATTAAATTTTACGGGGCATCAACCTCTCAAATTCATCATTCGTGTGACAGACAGTATGTGAAGCGTTCCATTTCCATCCAAACTTAGGCAGTCTTAAGCAACATCTCCTTTTTCATTCTAATGTTTGTGAATTCATAATTTTGTCTTTGTCTTTTTTTTTCCTAAGGCCTTACGTACTGTACATTTATGACTGGAACGAGTTACTGTGAAGACCATTGAAGACATGGTGAAGACGCGAAGCATTGTCAGTCAAATGTCAAAATCTCGTGCAACATTGTAATTTTATAAAGAGTGGAATGGAACGGAGATATTGACCTAACAAAATAATCTTCATGAGCTTTTCTTTCAAATTTATGTAAAGCTTTTATTGTTTAAATTAAAAAACCATAAGTGTGCAGTGAATTATATTTTTAATACCTAAACAAATAAAATTTGCTCCATTTGATAAAAAAAAATACTGTGTGTTGAGAATCGTATAAAGCGTTTCTTTTCTCCATATTCTACAAGCTATAATAAAAATGTACACCAAACAGTATAATAATAATACGGGAGATGTACACTTCATAATATTCATATTATTATTTGTTTATTCCATGTTACAACATATCTGAATATTATTTATTGTATGTATAAATAACTAACTATTTACACTAGATACTAAATTAAATGACTAACTAACTTATTATACCTTTCAATAAATACAAAAACAAAGGAATTAAAACTAAGGCAAATTAATTTTGTTTTAATCCTATGTAATAACATAGGATTCCAATTAGTCTAGTAACTTGCAATGGCACTTGCCACTTGAAAATCTGCTTGAAATTAGACGTAAGCAACTAGCGCGCCAATTTTTAGAATTTTTAGACAAGATTACCTAAAATTTGTTTGTACTGAGATTAATATATATAAGTAAATAATCATTAGTTTTTCTTGATAATAGTGTTATATCCATTGCTTTGGTGTTGTTAATTTTAAATAGGTACGCTCTTTACCATGATTAATGGGTAAGCTTTTGACGCTTTGTGAATAAGCTTTTATTTGTTCAAAAACAAAAGGAAAATGTTTAAAGAAATAATGTGATATTACCATCTTGATTTTTCAGATAGCGTCGTGTTAATGTAAACCTGCAAATATATTTGGATCCTACACGGTCACAAGTCATGTTAATAGAAATGGGTGAGGCTATGAGAGTGTAGAAAGAGATGCAAAATGAGGGGAGCTTTTAAAAAAGGGTTAGTTTTTTAACCCTTTCATTTTTTAGCACACGCGCAAAAGGGTAAGGGGTTGGTTGTCCAATAGCAGGGCAGAGTTTGGAAGATTTTGAATTTTATTCGTCCGGAGAAACTCGGTCTGTATTTGGTGGGTGCTCCGGACATCATCTTTCACCAGTTCCCTTTAGGAAGAGCTTGTAACAACCTGTTTATTTAAATGAGGGAGGTGTCATGTGAATGTTACAATATGGTTGATTTTAAATGTGGTTTTGAATATTTAAAGTGATGTTGTGAAGTTAGTCGGTGAATACATTAATCATATTTTTTTTTGTAATATTTTATGGATGATAGTGGGGTGAAATCTACTATGCCAGTTTATGGTTTGCAATTGACTTTATTTCCCTATGGGTAAGTTTATAAACAAAATTTAATTTATTCAGTGTCTAATAATGATTAATGTGATTTTGTCAATCAAAATATTGATTTGAACTTCACTTACATTTACTATATTAGATAATTATTTTTAACAGTATAATAAAGTACCTTTTATATAATTACAAACTGATTTTCAGTTATTGTACTACCTATTTAAAAATGAAAGATAAAGAAATACTTACAGTAAAACAAATATCTAATAATAACATTGTATTAATTAAGCTGATCTAGGTTACCTGCTCCTCACTTAGTGTACTTATTGTGTTAATTTTTAATGTTGAAACACCACTTCAATCAAGGTAGGTAATGTTATGTGCAGAAAAGATTCAGAAGTTGGTGCTGTACCTAATGCAATGCATTTAAGATTTAAATTGAAGAAAATAAATAAAAATACATCATGGCACCAGCCTCTTAAAATGTTCCACATCTATCACCTAGCATTGTGATATAAATACTTTCTAAAGGTGGTCATTACTTTTAGTTTTTTTTAACAAGCTTCTAAAATTTAGGTTTTTATTGGTTGGTAGTTTCATACTTTCGTCAATCAATTGTAGTAGGTACCTAATAGTGTAATTTAGGGGAATTATACCTACTTTTATTTTCTGTTCACTAAATTGACGATAGCTTCAACTTCCTATTAATATTTTATTTAAGTAGGTACTAAATAAATATTTAATTTCTTCCTAAAATACGGGATTCGGCCGACATAGACAGTATCTAAACAATTATTAAATTTATTTCTTTAATCTGCTTAAATACAGGGTGAAATTAAATTCATGGGGATCCTTTTAAGGGGTCATTGTACTCACAATTATTAACAACTTACTATGGGACTAAACCTATAATTGCGAAAAAAAATCAGCTGTCCCTTGCATTTTATGTTCACATAAGTCGATAAAATGTAGGGAAGAGCTGATTTTTTTTCGCGATTTCAGGTTTTGTTCCATAGTAAAAGTTGTTCATAATGATGATTACAATGACCCCTTAAAAGGATGCCCATGAATTAAATTTCACCCTGTAAATACCATTTGTTCCCAACGAGTAACACCCTCAAATGTCACACTGTTACTCGATGGGATTTTTTTCTGAAAAAATTCCCAACCGGTCACACTACCAGTCACGGGAACTCGCAATTTTCTCTTTCTAGCTCTTTTTTTTCTATTTGCGCAAGTCGTTTCTGGCACTCGCCGGCCGCTGCCGCGGCACCGCTCGCTTCGCTCGCTCGGCTCGTGCGTAGAGGGGTCTCAGTTTTAACCTAACCTAACCGATTGTTCCCAACGAGTCACACTGTGACATGTTACAGTGTGACTGGTTGGGAACACACCGTAAATACTATCTAAACCTCTACACAGGGCCCGCAAAATACCATGAATGTAGAGTTGCGATACCGGCCCGTTATAGGTAGGTAGCTGCTTACCACAATGGCTACCTCTAAACAGGATACGTACCTATCTACCTAATTTAGTAAGTAGGTACCTAGTTATACAGGGCGTTTGGTGCATCGTTTGCCAAATGGATTTGGCCGACAGGAGAGGTCATTTGCTATCTCTTAAGACCCAATAACTCATTCCTTGCAATTTTTTTTATTATGGCTTTTTAATTTTTATTTAGAAAAATACAAGAACTGCATTTAAGCTTAAATAAAAAAAAAGTTAGGTATTAGTATAGCCTTCAAACTTCATTTTAATTTTTATGTTTACTCTTGTATGGGTCTATGAAATTCAAAATTACCTACTTGCTAATAACATCTAATTCCTTTGTAATAACTCACAAAGTTTTTGGAAAACGGATAAATACACTTAAAACTCAACTTTAAATTGCTGTACGTACTTAAAAAAAAAAGTAAAAGCGATCGGGATCTTCTAATTCTTTTAAAAAGTTCTCTAGTCTATCCCCTTTCCAACAGTGTGCAATATATAAAAAAAACTTTTAGGTAATAACTTCACTAATTCGCTAAATGTGTAATCGAGACACATCAGGCTGATATTCGATATACGGTAAGAACTCTTAGTTTTCACATAAATAACATGCTTTAAGTAGGTAGATAGTGTTATCTCACCCTTACGCAGTCTCTTAATCTTATGTCTTTCTAGTTAGTAAACTTTCCTCGAACTTGAAATATTATTTTTAAAATAATATATAATAAAATATTTTTTACATTTCTATGATTATTATAATCTTAAACCCATACCTACATGACATCTATTCAGGTGAAATATTCAGATAAGTAAAGCTTACTCAAAGCCTAGGTTTATTTTCGTAACGAAAGAAAATTACCAAACAAAAACTTCAACGAATTGAAATCATCACAAAATATATTTCTACTTTGCCAAGAATGCGTCGGCCGAAATCGTGCCTATTCGATCAAAGACTTGTTTGTATAGAAAGGTAATGAATTCCGTAATGCCTCATATTCACAAGTATCGCACGAACATTTCAAATAAAATGAAAAGAGAATAAAACCCCGGCGTGTCGTGAGGACGGTGAGGAGTCCACTCACGTCATCCCTCCATTACAGCATTGTCCGCGTGACAATGGCGATAGAGAATAAAGAATCGCAGCCATTAGGTAAATTTCCTCATACATTTTTTTGCGTGACACCCTCGACGCGTAAAAAGCGGGGAAACGTACATTTGTCATGTGGGAGAGACTAGTGGCCGCGGCTCTCGCGAGATCTCAATCTTGCTATGGTGGCGTGAAGAAGTTTTTTCGTCCGCCTTTTAATCGAGTGAGGTGGAGGTGCAGGTAGCGTGTTAAACGTTTTGGGCACTGGGATAAACATATTATATTAATATTCTTATGTATTAGTCTTTAAGGATGTTTGAGGAGCTAGGTGCAGTCGGTACAACGAAAGTCGATTAAAACTTCTGGTTTTAAATTGCAATTTTTAAACGCAAAGTACTTACTTGAACTAATGTAAAGTTAGAATGACCAAACTCTTAAGTACTTAGGTAGGTATACCTATAACATTAATTGCTGAATAGCGGCCTATCGAATCATTTTGTGTGAATTTAGATGATACTAGGTTGAATATTATAAGCGACTGTCGTTGCTGGCCCAATAATTTAGATCTAGATTTAGGTAGATTGATTCCAGTGGGTGTCTGCATACCTAAAATAACTTACCAGCGTACTTAGTTGTTCTCTGTTGGTTAAAATGTATAGCTAGGACATAGATATATCATTTCTATGAGCTAGGACCTACCTACATTATTTTGGCGATAACTTACGTATGTATGGTTTCGTTATGCGATCCTCAATTGATTTCAAGCGACCGCATACGTTTATAGTCTTGTATATAATACGGTACCAATTGGAATACGCAGCCCCAATATGGTGTCCTCTATATCATAAATATAAGCAAAGGCTTGTAATGGTCCAAAAATTTTTTTTACGCTCCATTCACTATAAATCGAGCAATATGTAAAGCTCAACAATTGCAAAGCTATGTCCCTCTTTAAAAAAAAAATATTACCACTCCCATCTTTATATACTTAGTACCTACTTATATTCGAACTCTGTATCTTTGTACATAAAAACATAGCTTTATTTCAAGTACATAATGATGTTGTAATAAGAAAAAGTCGAAATATCCACAAATTATGTGTAGCCCAACAAAGAATTAAACTATTTTCTAATAATGTTTACTGTATGGCAATTAGTATTTATAATAAATTACCTAATGTAGGTATATAAAAATCTTATCTTCATGACATTTAAAAATAAATTATTTAACTTCCCATTGCATAAGTGTTACTACTCAACAAATGAGTTCTTAAATGAAAATTTTGATTCAAAATTTAAATTAGACGACGACTCACCTACGCTAAGTATATGCATATTTCAAAATTGTATTATTTTTATATTTCATTTCTATGACATTGTATAGAATAATTTTTTTTAAATTGTATTTTATACTTACTACTTAGTTAACTTTTTCCTTAGGTATCCTCGACATTGTGCTCTTTTTTTTAATTCTTTGAAATATTTGTACGCTGTAGATGTCCATAATATTCTGCCAGAATATTATGGACATCATATTACGTGTAACACCTTTGTACAACAATATTCTAACAAATAAATACATTTATTTATTATTTATTTATAAATGCTGTACCGTAGGCCTAACACAACTACTTACTAAAACAATACAAACTCCTCGGCTTGGAGTCCAGGCGCACCCTACTTATGGCTGTGATGATGCTGCATGGCCTATGTAATAACAACTTTGACTGCTCTGATATCACCAATAAACTTTGTTATGTTGTACCCAGAACTGTATTATGGCGAGAGGCTGTTCCACACTGTAAAGTGCAGAACCAATGCTGGTGCAAGGGCGCCCCTCCGTCGTCTCTTAGAAATATATAACACATACTTTTTCGATGTTGATATATTTTCACTATCTCGAACAAAATGTTGAAAGAATGGCTATTCAATTGCTTGCACAATAATTATGAATTCTTCCTAACCTAAATCGCCTCCAGTGATGCGTGGTTTTGTTTTATTTCTCCATAGTTTATTCTGCGGACATTGGTGTGGGTTACATGTTTACCTCTATTAGCCTAGTTGGTTATTTACCAAAATTGTAACGTGTAATTGTTTTATGTCCTAATAAAATAAATAAATATACTCGCAGCAATCGGTCCACAACCGACTATGACCGTATGTGTCACAATCAATAATGTATTATAGGAAAATAATTTCAATTGGGTGTGTGAGTGGTGGGCAGACGAATGCATTATTCAGCTCACGTATATTGCAGGCGACTGTGCCACGCAGATAAGCGAGTATTGAGCCGAAAATGCCGAAAGTCCGAAACACTCCGGTATCGCCGGGGGGCCTTATCGGAAACGGCTTACGGTGACCCCATGCAAACTCCCTAATGCGACATCGCTCACCGGTCCCTCCGCGCGGTGCCCTCCAGCGATCGATCTCGATGCAAAATTGCCAATAGGGGATGCTAGTTTTGTTTCATGTACGTAATTTTTTTATTGCGCTATCTCGATACTCTCGATGTACTTAACTAGTTACTTGAAGACAGCAGGTGGGCCTTTGATGCGGATCTCCGGTTTAGTGTTGTTACAACACAATCAAAGGTTTTTTAAGTAGAAGAACGATACTTTTGTCTATAAAAACGTATTTTGTAAATATTCACGATAACTTTATACGTTAATGTTTGGGAAATATAGAGGTTGCCCATAAAGTCCGATAAGTTTTTATACGCCACTGAATATTGAACAATGGTCGGCGGTATATATATTTTGCAATGAAATACACGCAATGGTTTTCGGAAGGGTGAGATGGGGTAAGCGAGGCGTAGGTACTGTGGGATGGAACAGAGAATGAATAGGTAATTCGCTTGATTTGATAGCATTCAGATGAACTTTACATAAATGCAACTTTATACATTTTAATCTTATTGGGAGTATAGATAGATCTACTACTGTTTAATTGTTTCACTTGTCTAATGCCCTTCATTACGTTAGTTGGTAGTGGTGCCTACATCTACGCAAATTGATACGAGTCTATTTAAAAAAAAAAAATACATAACTAGGTATGTAGGTACTTAACTTATATGTTTGCTAGTAATTAAGTGGTTAACCAATCCGATAGCGAATGTACCTATAAAAATTTAATGTCGCATCTGACTATTTATTATTCTAAATATTTATTGAACACAGTTGAAGAGGTACCTAAAGTTCGATTTATATGTGGGTAAGTTCGGTAGGTATAATGTGCAAATCGGTTTTACCTACTTCCTGTGTTATTTACACTCTCCGCCAGCACTGGCCAGTCTGGCCACCGCCGACGCTTCTCGCATATTTATTCATAGGCCTGCGCGTATTTTTTACTTGGTCATAAATATTTAAGGCGGTTCGTGCCACTAGGATTTTCAATTCGACAGCGACGTCGGATCCCCTTAGATTTTAGGCTTTCTCTCTTTCCGCGGATTAGAGCGGTTTGATGTATGGCCGCGGGTGGCGGTAAATCAAATTTTGATTGCTATTTTCTTTGTGGAAACTCGGAATCCTCCGCCTGGGACGAGCGTCGTGTAACGTGGGTTAACCGATCCCCAGGCGCGCCCCGCTCGACTTATGTGGATTGTATGTACCTACTGTACAACGTGTATATTTCGTATATTTCTTACTCGGGGATTGACGTAAGAGCGATTTCCTTTTTTCAGCACTAAGTAAGTATCTACTGAAAATTTCACGTTTTTTTTATCTTTTATATGTGAATTATTTGACTTCAAATTCAGATGCTCGATCGTTCTCAGTTGCAAGATGTCTAGTTTGTAGAACCTACACACAAATTGAAATCATTACCGATTCATGAGGGATGCCCAACTGATTGCAAGTTCCTCTAGTCCACCGTTGGGACGAATTGAAACTTTAAGTTTACTTAGGGCCTTTGAAATCAAATTTATTTGGATAAATTGATTTTAGCGAAATAACTCCAAGTTCGGGGAGACGGGCCATAGTAACCGCGTGTGTGATCCAATTGCGGACCGCTCTAGAGGCGATCCAAATGGATGGAATCAAATTCAGCCGCCCTTTAAATATTTGAACTGATGCTAGAGGCTGGCGAGGGACGGCTCGCGTAGGGGGATGGGCATGTAGGGGGATACACAAATCACAAATTGCTCATGTTGAATTTATTGTTGCTACAACGTCTTACTAATGATAAATGCAGTTTAACTTAAATTATAAGATGATAATTTTTGTTTCAACCATTAAATAGGTACATACTTACACATAATATAAGTAGATTCTCCATAGTTAAGTTGAACGAGCGGCCGGCGCGGGTCGGTTGCGAAGGGTGGGCGCCCACCTTCGGATAAAAAAGGATCTCGAAAAATTCTCGACCCTTTTTATACTAAATAGATAGCTAACACGGCCTGAGTGGAGTTTCAATAGATGCTTTCTCGACGGAAGAAGCGACCTGTAAGGAATCGAGGGGCCCAGTGAAAAACCGTGTTATATATCTACCGTCTTGTGTAGTGCGTGTCACACAGTTTTTCCTTTTATTTTTTACGCGTGCCCTCCTCAGAGGGATAAGAGGAATTCTTTTTAAATTGGAAATGTTTTCTAAGAGGATTACGATTTGCGGAGGTGTGCGCCGATGTTGGGCGTTGGAAATAAGGGATCGCATTACTCTGTTTTGTGTTTAACATTCTTAAAATTTTCTTTATTATATGTTCGTATCAAGTGGGATTTGTTTTGTGATTGAAAGATATTGCATCTTTATTCTAAGTAGGTACTTACATTTTGTGATTTCATTCTTGTCGGATTTGATATTACCTACTATTCCATTAGAAGGTGCTTACTTTAAATGCTTTGTATTTGTGTTGTTGAAGATATCGTCACGCCCTATCCTGTAGGTAATTTAAGCCTGCTCAGCAAAACCCACGTTCGTATAAAAATATCGTGTAACGAACAATGGGGCCGATATTCCAAGTGACCATTACTCGTGTGAAGTTGATGTAAGCACAAAGCTCGGGACGATTGCCGAATAAAGAATATTTTTTCAATGGCTATTTTAAACGTACTGTTGAGGAGATCTTTATTGTGGTCGTGTTAAAGGCTACTTTTCTATAACTTTGTGCGCTTAGTGTGACGCTGGGAACGAACACTATTATCCCCTGCAGTTGCAACGTTAGCGATGGGGATTTAGTTTAAATTTTCAAATCGCCCCCGCCCTTGTTGCTTAGATATAGTTCGCACAATTTGGAAGCTTTTGTTGAGTGCGAAAAAAATCCGAGAAATAATAATATTTATTGGTCAATTTACATTATCATCTGCCGAGCTTTTTACCAACTATGTTGGGGTCGGTTTCCAGTCTAGCCGGATGCAGCTGAATACCAGTATTTTACATGGAGCGACTGCCTATGTGACCTCCACAACCCAGTTATTGGGTAATACGATACCCCTTGGTAAGACTGATTGTCAGACTTTTGGGCTATTGACGACCCGTACCAACTGTCAAAGATCTACGAATGACAGCCGGGACCAACGGTTTAACGTGCTTTCCGAAGCACGGAGGGGTCCTGGTATGTGAAGATGGTCACCCATCCACGGACCAACCGCGGCAAGCATAACTTAACCTGATCGATCGACCCGTGCGGCTGTTATTAGGTACTTAGCCACAAGCCCCTCAACAACATTAGTTGTAAAATATTTTAATTTTAATTTGATAAACATAAAATTATATGAATTGTAACGTGACTAGATGCCTACATCTAAGTACATCGTTACTGTTTTCGGACCTACCTACTAATAATGTTATTAGATGAACGTAGGCCTACGCCCAACATCGACAATACATATATTTTAGATCGTGCCACTGAAAGAAAGAGCCAAATATCAAACTAACCGGTATATTAACGTCGTACTTCTCATAACGCGTAATCTATAAGTATTGTTTCCCAAATGGATTCAAAATCACTTCAATCACAAATGCTATAATAAGGACTCGAATATCCTTGCTAAATTGCAACACAAAACTTAAATAAACTGCCTGAATAGCTAGCTAGGGTGCGTAGTACGTAGGTGACTTATTTCGAACAAAATGTTTTTTTTTTTTGCAGCAACAAGGGGATAGCATAGCACGCTTTAAACTGCGTCTGCCCTTGTTAATTGAGTTTTATAAACACCCACACGTTCTTGTTACGGTTGTACAGTCAGCAACAAAAGTCGATTAACACTTCAGTTTTCTAAATCTTAATTATTGCGCAAGACATTTAATTAAAATCGGAACAGAAGTAAAGTTTAAACAATGTTAGCTCTTAGGTATTATAAAAAATGCTAAAAAGGAGATTATCAAATCACTTTGTATCAATTTACATTATGTGTAAAAGAAGCTGTGTTGCAACAAAGGTTGACACCTTTGTTGCTGACCGTACGATAACTATTATGGGTTCGTGGCAGGTGGTCACACCGTCACACGTCGCCACTACTTACCACAAATATTCGGCAGGAGGTAGGCTTTATTTACGAATGAGAAATGTCAATCGAATTGCTAAAATTAAGATGCATGCTATGCCGTTATCTAATTATCTATTGTTGTATAACTTTTTCTAGCGATTAGGTACAGTTTACTTTTCAGTTTGCATGTTCAAATACAAAGTTGATTAATTTATGGTTACAACTTTTAAACTTTCGGTTACTTAATAGGAATTTAGGCCTTATGAGGACTAAAATGTACCAACCTAAAGGTGCTCTTACACGCGCAATTTTCTGAGTAATAATTGCTTGGCAACACTAATGGATCAATCTGAATCAATTAAGAGGAGCAATATGGAGCAACAACAATCAAATGCGGTAATTGTTTCAGGAATATTGCTTTTAATTGCGCCCATAGATATATGAAAGAAGCATAGGTATACTTATTTCACATTTCTCAATGTCGCCAATATGAGTTGCCGAATATCCAATCGGTTTGGAAATTTTTAGTCAATGTTCTTTCTACCCGCCGCCATTTTCTTTCTTTGTTTCTTTTTTTCTTTCATGATCACAAAAGCATTACAAGCCGCCGCTGAAAGCAAAACTTCGTCCATGGCCAGAGATTGTTCATCTGAATTGCTAGTGAGTGTATTGCCTAGTTTTTTAAGTTGCTCCATATTGCATGGTATTGTGTGGCCGTACCTCTGGCAACAGGTTGGTATCGCCTTAAATTGCTGGATGTAGTCGTGACGTCATAGTTGACAAGAATTGACTAGGATTGAGCAATTTTAGTTGCCCGTGTAAGCGCACCTTACGTAATTAATTTGTAATAAGTATGATAATTACCTATAGGTACCTAGGTGGATAATTACATAAGATCTAGCAGGACTAAGTACCAACTACTTAACTCTGTCATATTGCTCAAACAAGGTCTTAGTCAAACACCAGACCAAAATGGCGGCAGTTAAAATGTTTTAGTACCTAAGTGCAATATCATGTCGAATTATCGCCACCGGACGTCGCTAACAAAAGTAATGTGCGGTTTATGCTGTATTAAGATCATTTTACTATTACTGCTACATCTTGGTGGCACATAAACCGGCTGTAACACTACACCGGTCATTACGCGAAATGTCACCAAACGAAGAAATATTCTTTTACATGCTGTTGCCCAATCACAACTTACGCAAATCCAAATTTTATCTTTTACTAGATATTATGTTCGTGCTGGGTTTCATTTACTTAATTTTTTTTTGTCCTACGAGAATTTACCTTCCCAAAATCATCTAAAAACAATAGGTAAGTATTATTTATAGAGATTGAATACGATTTTCAATTCAATTTCAATTTCATTTATTTAGTCAGACAATAATATCCATTAAATCAAAAGTCCTACACAAATTCAACAACACATAAAATATTAAATAACATCTATACAAAGTCAAAATAAAAATTTAAAATAACAAAATAAGCAATATTATTTAAAATATAATAATTTAAAATAACGTAACCGATTATATTTTTTATGAACTTTTTAATTTAAAACTACCTTATTGCAATATAACAGCCACCTATTTGATATTTATTTTCCATAAAGAGATCCCAACACAGTCTTGCTTTTATTTGTAAGTAAGTAAGTACGATTGACATGGACAACTATTGGGATGTATTTCGATATAATAAGGAACCGGCCCAAATCAAACAAAACGATAGCTTGCAAGTAATAAAACATCGCTCGGCTGGTTACATGACTCCGCTTCCCTATGGTAATAAAAAAAGATACATTATAAATGGTATGGGATATTGTCCACCGTTGTTATAGTCAGAGCGGCCGCCACGCATGTCGTAGTTAAATCGTTTTATTGTTTTTTCACGGCGACGTATCGCAGCATTAGTACTGCGTTATAATATTTTGCTTAGTACACAATAACCCGAAGACATAAACGATGTTATGTCGGACCGTGTCCACGGAAATTAGGCTTCGTAAAACGTTTATAATATCTTTTTCCGCGTAGATGGCACAGGCAGGGAAGAGGCTATAAAATTGTTTGTGTTCGAGTTCCAATGATCTGTTGCCAGCAAGACTCGACGATGATGTTTCATTTAAAACCTGTATATTGATGAATCTTCATAATCAATTGGAAGTGGAATGCTTCAATGAAGATTCATTAGGAATCGTTCGGCCAAAATCGTAGCCCCATTTTGGGATGGTCGCACGCTTATGGAAACAAAATTACAAAGAATTACATTCTCCGCAAGTTTGATTAACAGTTGATTTAAGAATTTTGGGCGTAATTATGTATTATTAGTACCTGGAATGAGCTTTAGTATTGAATTCCTTTAACCTTTTAACCGCTTACGTCGGATTAATCCGACAAATATTTTCGTGTCCATTCCGCCAGAGTCGTATACCTATAGGGTGACTGGTAATTAGTGACCGATACCTAAATACGTGATTGTACTCATGATAACAAACAGCTTTTACTATGGGGCCAAACCTGAAATCGCGAAAAAAAAAATCTGCTGTTCAGTACATTTTGACCAGTTAAGCGAACATAAACGACTAAACAGCAGATTTTTTTTCGCAATTTCAGGTTTTGTCCCATAGTAAAAGTTGTTTGTTATCATGGGTACAATCACGTGTTTAAGTATCGGTCACTAATTACCAGTCAGCCTGTATATACGACCAAATAACACAGCTGTATTATTATTACATCATCACAGCTCGTTTGATCGGTATTTATTTTTTATTTTTTTTTCGTGGTTTGGTGGCACGGCAACTCATATAAAGTCGGGCGGTTAAAAGGTTAAACGTATAACTACCTACATTTGTACTCTTTTGGCATCATTATCCAATATTGGCCTTCGCCATGTTTGTTTTCGTAAATGGTTTATCCGATACTACATTCAGATAATGATGAATGACTGATGGAGATGACTGATCTATGTATTGACATGCGCCCGAAGTGATCTCCAGTAAAAGGGTTGTGGAGTCTCTTCGACGCATTAGCCGTAAATGATGGATGAGTCTCTTTGTCTCCTCGTGACTTGATATCGCCATTAGGTACCATATCTATGTTTTATTTACTAATCTTCGTTTGTTTACTGCGTACTCTATATTTAATAGATAATATATATTATATACTTATTGCTCTTCTAACTTCTTCAGAAATTGGCCATGGGCCATGCCTAACGGTTTTTTTTTGCTAAGACTGAATAATGTGAATTATTATCATTTACACCTTTCACAAGAGAGTTTAAACCTCCTATAGCTTATTCTGTAACTGCGTGTCTGAAAACCCATGAAATTGATTGATAAGTAAAGGATACTTTGATAAAACATAGGTAAATTAACTAACCTTAGTAGGCACTAAATTCGTATTTTAGTAACAACACATTTAGGATATAGAGAGTGATTTATTACCACTAGCTTTTGCTCACCGCTTCGCCCGCATAGATTTCGGAAAATATCCCACGGGAACGTAATACCGAGATTAAAAGTATCATATGTGGTAATCCAGGTTATAAACTATCTGTGTAATAAATTTCATTCAAATCTGTTCTGTCATTTTTGCGCCAATCCGAAACATACATCCAGACAATTGGACAAAAATTCTAAAAACGTTTTTTAAACATCTGATTCGTTCCCAAAATTCGTAACAATTACTTTAGTCGTAGCTAGTACAGTTTTGACTTCGTATACTATTTTATTAACGGTTTGTATAGAAGATGTAGGCTGAGATATTTTACTCACACGCTCTAATACAAATAGCTACATTTTTATCCACTTATCACAGTTTGACGTGAAGCCACCGACTATCTGACTCGACATGACTGTGCACCTAGCCAATCAATTTATTCCATTAACATATAGTTTCTTTGTGAAATTTCCCGAGGCCTGAAACGGCTCCATGATTAATATTTGAACCGTGACTGGCCGGGCTTAACCGAGCGGAATATATCGCTTATCTCATACGTACATAAAGCTGTGTATCTATGTTACAGTTGGACACTGTCCTACATGGGTACATGACAATTTTCAAGCATTGATTTATGATGAATTGACTAATGCTATCTGTTGTCAGGTCGCTTCGATTTATTTTGGCAGTCGGATATTTTATTCATGAATAATATGCGCATAACTAATAATTGTATGACATATTTTTATCGTGGCTTTGCCGAATATCTTTTTTACTTGCACAGTTTCATTGAATCTTATGTGTAATAGCAACAACATTACTGAAATCTTCAACATACATCATTACAAAACACTTGAATCAATTATACGTTTTTGTTTTACCAAAAGTAAATATAAAGGTTTTTGGGCGATCATTTTTTATGTGGTCCAGCTAGGGGTGGAGACGGCACGCAATCCATTAAAGCTGAAAAAACACTTGAAATTCAGCGACTCATACAATAAACATCGTTTGGTAAGTCGAGCGACGTTTTTGTCGCTGCGACACAACCGCGCTTTTTTGCTGAAGTTTCTTCTGTACAGTTTTCGTGCAACCGGGAGTCGATTGCGATACCGCGTTTCTTTTGATATTGACGTAATTGTATGATTTTAGCGTTGTTACCATTCTTTGTATACTTACACATTATTTTAAATGTGCGTACAAAAATGTTATTTGCGAAGGACTCGCCATACCATCTAAGTATAGGTAGATCATCGTCACTGACAGTTTTGTTCAATGCAAAAGTGTGTATAGGCATTCTCCCAGTGTGGTTTTCAAGACTTCTGCAAGCATTCCATTTGTCAAATCCCACGTTTTTCAAGACGTGTAGTAAAACCTGATGTGCAGGTACAAAGTAGTTGACTAAAATTGTCTTCTTATGATAATAAGTATCTAGGTAATATTCAAAGTACCTAAGTATATCATTCCAAAACTGGCTGTAGGTAAGTACTTCGATCTTATTTTGATCACACTTAAGTATATTGCGTATGCGAATTTTTCTTCAAAAACATCTTCCAAAGCATTCAAGCTCAAAATCGTTGGTATTATATGTTATTCCAGTGTCCAGCTCCTGCGGTAAGGGTCTTATTATTCAGCGCATAAACCGGGGAATATTTTAGCGACCAGCCGACGACGCCGAGGGATTTTGAACGGCGGCCGAAAAAATTGATGCGACTTATCTCACACGCGTGTTCCCGCCATGATAAACGTATGACATGTTTTATGTATGTTGGGATTTAAGTTTTCCACTATTGACTATGCGTAGATACGAGAGGGGAGCGTCAAGAACTAGGGGTATTTTTGGAAAAGTTTCTGTAGATGAAGATATGAATCTTTCTTTATGATTCTTTATTATTTTTCCCAATTTTGCCCCTCATTATTATAGATTATAGTTAATGTAAGTGGTAGATGACGATGGGCGGGCGAACCTTTTACGATTTATCAACTTTGCAACTGTCAAGCAGCACCTTGGCTCTTGAGTCTTTGGGCAGTGTCGCGTCATATCATAGCCACACAAAAACACCTACTTACTAAATAATGTAGTAGTCTTATTCGTTTTATTTTTATATTAAGTAAGCTCTCTGTACTGAGTAGGTATCTTGCGATACCTAATTATTTAAGGATCCAAGTACCTACTTCTGTTATTTTCGTCTGTCGTCATCGTTGAGTTGCTTTGATTTAATTATTTCTTCGTTGTGTTGCTATCTAGGGAACTTTTGGCATTGACAGAGTCACAAAATTGTAGAATAACGTTACCTATATTTTCTCTCTTTTAAATACAAATAACACCGTTTGGTACGGGCTGTGTTAAGATATTCAAACTGGAGATTTTGTTTGAGTCGAGGGTCAGTTCATAGTCGTGTTTTGTCTCGTCACCCTCCGAGTCGGAGCGAGTCCTCTTGACCTCGCATCTCGGTGCGGAGTGCGGACTCGGGGTAACTTAGCATTCACGGCATTGTTCTGTTATTGCACGTCCGATCAGCTTCTGTCGCAAGGGGGAACTTTGCCTATTGATGACGTACGAGATTTTTTTTTTTTTTTTTTAATCTTTATTTATTTAGAGGCTTTTACCTTACAAAGGTATGCCAGCCTCATCATACCCTAATTAAATAATTGTTACACGTAGTTTTAATATTATTATTACAAATATATTATTGCGTAAGTGAGGGATATAGTGTTGCAGCAACCATTTCATAAATTAGTTTCGCTTCTCCCGAATTAGGTGTAGATAAGATTCTAATGAAAGCCCCAACATCATACATATTAACTTTTAACTCTCGCATCACTATCTCCCTCTCTCTCCTATTCTTTTCACATTCCAACAGCAAATGTTGGACATCTTCGACTTTATTACACACTTGGCAATTAGGGGAATCGACTTTTTTCATTAGATATCCAAATTTCCTGGATGGAAAATGACCAGAACGCAATCTATGTGCCATAACAACATACGACCTCCTTGCATGACTTTCGGCAAACCAAGGGATTCGAGGAGGCTCACTTTGCATAGTCTTGTACCATATGCCTTTTTCTTTAGACTTCCTGTCGAAATACTCTTTAAAACGATTGTAGCATATGTTCTTGTAATATCCAAGTATTTCTGTGTAGAACGGAGCGATGTCAATTTCCAATCCTTCCAAAATAGCTTTCTTTGCAAATATGTCAGCCTTCTCGTTTCCATGTATACCAATATGAGATGGAATCCATTGCAACCTCAAATTAATTTCACTAAGGTCACAAAATAGTCGTAGAATCACATAAGCTATCGGTACACCTCTGCAACCAGAGGCGCATCGAGCTAAATGCATTAAACCACTTTTGCTATCCGTGCATATAACAATGTTTTGATTCATAGAATGGTTCGCATTGTCCCAACCAATTATGTTCTCTAGAGTTTTTGAGATCGCAACGAGTTCCATCGTCATTACAGATACGTTTGTATCAATAGATTTAAACAAGGCCGAAGTTCCATCACTCAAACTATAATAAGCGGCACCGCATCCACTTTTGCTCTTAGACCCATCAGTAAAGTACATTTTCCACCCCGGGTACTTTTCACTAAGTTCTTTGATAACATCGAATTTAAGTGATGTAACCTCATGGCTACGTTTTGCTACTTTGACACAGTCTAACTTACAACTAATTTTGTCCCGTACGTTTATACCTGTCACCCATTTATCCAGTGAGTACATGTCTAAAATACTTGAACAATGTATATTACGTAGTTTACACTCATTGTATACGGTCACAAGCAACGGTTTTTTCTTATTGTTCCAGTATCTTGTGACTGAGAGATCATTCAAATCATCTATTAATTTAATAGTTACATTGTTCAAACATGACATACTTTTTATACAGAACTTATAAGCTAAATATAATCTCCTAACATACAAAGGAGGAATGCACATTTCAGCTTCCATTACATGTATTGGAGAGCTTTTTATAAAACCACCTATACTCCTTAAATACTGGTTCTGAATTTTGTCCAGTTTACCTAAATGACTCTTTGCACTATTATCATACAGAAAACAACCGAAGTCAATCCTACTACGTACCAATGAAATATACAAAGATCTCAAATGTTTCGGATGGATTCCCCAAGTCGGCCCCGCCAAAACTTTAAATAAATTTAAAAATTTTGCCGTCTTTTCCTGTATTTCATTAATATGCCTTTTCCAAAGAAGTGACCTGTCTAACCAGATACCTAAGTGTTTCACACAATCTACTGAGGAAATTGGTAAGTTGTTAATTGTAAGTTGCAATTGTCGTCTTCTTCTACCTCTACTAAAAAGACACATCTTTGATTTATCTGGTGACATGTCTAGACCCATATCATCCAGCATTACAACCATAGAGTTAAGAGCAACTTGCATTTCCGATTCCGCGTGATTTAAATCTTTATGGCTGAGGTAAAATACGAAATCATCCGCGTACTGCGAAACAATTACAGTCTCAATCTGTTGGCAAATTTTTGATGTAATAATATTAAAAAGCATTGGTGATATTGGGTCGCCCTGTGCCAACCCCCTGCTTGTTCGTCTAACATCAACAGTTCGTCCATCACTATTACTTCTTATCATCAAGTATCGCTCTAATAGAAATGAATTTAAATAACTACAAACCTTTGAGCCAATTCCCAAATCGTCTAATGTCTGAACAACCTTTTCCACTAAGACATTGTTATAAGCATTTGTAATGTCCAGAAAGCAAGCCAATGTAGGGTCATTTCTAGTGAAACCCAATTGAACATAAGTAGATAGTCTTGAAATGCAATCTAAACAAGATTGAGCTCTCCTAAAACCAACTGTGTAAGGTGACAAAATTGAATGTTTCTCAATATACCATTCTATTCTTTTTCCGATCATATTATGGAATATCTTACATACACAAGATATAAGAGATATTGGCCTAAGTTTAGTATCCGTATTCGTGTCGGTCCCAGCTTTAGGAATAGCAATAACTGATATCTCACGCCATTGTTTTGGGATATCTCCTGTTCTGTAAATGTCATTATATACCCGGAGAAGAAACTCCCTGGCTTCACAAGGGAGATGATAAATCATAGAGTACGTTATTCCATCATTACCCGGGGCAGTGTCCTTCTTTTTTAAACTATTCTCTAATTCTTCTATTGTAAATGCTGATTCTATTAAAACGTTCTGTGATTTAAATACTGGTGGTAAATTTATCACGGAATCCGGTGTGAGTGAATATAACAAACCTTTTAGTTTATCCTCCGACACACTAAATTTAGCCTGACGATAACCTTTAAGCCATCTCATCTTTCGCCACATATCAGAAACTGAAGAAGTTTCGTCTATGCTAGTACAAAATTTTTTCCAGCCGCTATCTATGGCTTTCACTATTAAATTATGTGCATGATCCTCTTTCTCTTCTAATTTTGTAAGATTGTCAGGAGTAGGATTTCTTCTGAATTTGGCTAAAGCCAACCTACGTTCAGCAACTGCTCTAGATAATGATGGATCCCAATACTCTTTTGGCTTAAAATTCCTTAAGGGACTAGTACAAATTTTAATCATAGGTATGTGCTTATTCGCTGCCATATCAACTTGTTCTAAGAAATAGTCGTATAATGCCTGAATGTTATTGCTGACGTCAACTACCCCGGAAAAAGATTCTGTAAGCTCATGACGATAGGCCTCCCACTTTGCATTTTTGAAGTTTCGTCTTTTATTATACTCGATGTGTTCTTGAAAATTCATCGAAATCTTTATTACGAGGTGATCACTACCTAAATTTTCGTTCATTACAGCCCAATGAAATTTAATAGCGATGTCAGATGATGCTAATGTGATGTCCGGTGATGATCTTTGTATATTTCCATTAACTAACTTGACGCGGGTTGCCTCTCCATTATTTAATGTCACAAAGCCGTGTTCCAATGATGAGTCTAATATTTGAGTTCCACGTTGATCCGTTTTATAAGACCAGTTCGAATGGTGACCATTAAAGTCACCTGCAACTAATGATTTTTTAGGAACTAACGAGAAAATATTGTCCCAATCTGATGTTGTGGTACGCACTGAAGATGGACAGTAAATAGATACAACATGTTCCAAACTCTTACAATTAAGTATTTTCATACATATAACCTCTATACCTACATTACTTAAGCTAATTGGGCATACTTGCGCCTGTATAGATTTATGAATAATTATCGCGACGCCACCGTAAGAATCATCTCTGTCTTTTCTATATATATTATAGCCTCTCATATTCAAACGAACGTCTGGATTAAGCCACGTTTCACTTACAATAACAATATGTATTTTTTCTTGCCCAAGTAAAAAAAAATCAGCTTTTCCCTACATTTATGTTCGCGTAACTCGTCAAAATGTAGGGAAAAGCTGATTTTTTTTTCGCGATTTCAGGTTTGGTCCCATAGTAAAAGTTGTTCATAATGATGATTACAATGACCCCTTAAAAGGATGCTCATGAATTCAATTACACCCTGTATATGCCTTATGAATGTATGGACTTGCCCAGCTCAAAATTCTATTACTCTGCGACATGAACGTATAATCACGATAGCTTATTACTTACCTTGACCATATTTGTATGAAGCGTTTCAAGTGAAATATCAGCAGTTTTTATGAGGCAATTATTAGCATATTGTGTGTCGGCAGGGGTCCGCGGGCAAGCTCCGCGGTGGTCCGCTGGGGACCCCGCTGGGCTCATAGATAAACATGTCTCGGCTTCCGAATACTTGCGCTGTGCACCGATATTGATTTTGTTTTTGTTACAACAATGTATGTAGTGCGAGATACACCTAATTTGTTCGTTGTCTTCTTTCGTTCTTAAATCAAAACGTGTTTGGTTTTTGTGCCGTATTACCATTTGTGTGTTTAAGCTTTTTATTGTAAATGTAGGTATGTGTGAGGATAAGTTATTGTTTCAGGCCGTTTGTCCCATCTTACCAAACTACACTTAAACGCTCATAAAAGTCTTGAGTGATATTTGTCATACGACTACAGGTACTAATATTGGCAATATTAATACTTAGTAGCTAACCGGTAACACATCAGCATTAACTAGTTCTCTGCGAAGAGCTGCAACATATACATCGTTGTGTTACGTGCGTGCTGTGTCGTGCCGATGCCGCGTCACAGATAAACTATAGTTTAATTACTATTAAACACAATTAAACGCTGTGCATGCTCGCGATCAGATATAAAGAGTAACTGATGCGTTTCGGCGGATTTCATTGGAGATTTAAAAGTATCCATTTTGTTCCTATTTCAGGTTTAATATTTTTTATTTTCAAATCTTGCTAGAAGATTTCTGCTTATTCGATGTTCTTCATCAGTCCATCATCCTAAGCAAATTAAGTTAACACTTGACCTTCTCTCAGGTAGGTAGTTACCCATTTATGAATAGCCAGTATCGTAGTGGAAGATTATTATGATCTACCCAGTATCGTCAGCTTATTTAGGTACTTAAGATTTGTCACGCGTGTAGGCATTGTTGACATCCTAAATGATAACGTAGGTAATTATAGAAGGTCTACACGTCACGGCATGGTGTGTACCAATGCCTCATAGCCAAAGACATGCTCATAGCACAACAAATGCAAAATCGATGCGAAAACACTCATTACATACATATTTCGCCTCAACCAAGTTACGTTCTGGTGCTATCTATATCCAAATTCCTCTCAGCGATTTATGATCGTTGAGATGCGCACGCGCAATTTCTCAGAATACATCAACCCCTCCGTCTCTCGGCCCCCTTCGCCCGACTGCTCCACGGGCGGCACGGCTACGCTAGTTTATTTCATGACCTTACGAGTATAGTAGGGGAGAGAGGGGCTAGTTGTAACACTTTTTCTTTTTTTCGATGGGGTGACTAAACTATTGAGTATTTTAGTTGAAAAGGGCTTCTAAATGAGTAATCATATACGAGTATGTATTTGAAAATATATTCCTACAATATTTTTTCCTGAATCTATAATTAATTTGTATTTATAGCACTTTTTGTGGAAAGATTCGCTAGTTACAATTTACCCCGTTTTTGGGGCAAGTTGTAACTAGTGTGGGGCAAGTAGTAACGTCATATTAAAACAAAACGTTTTATTATATAAGGCTTGTATTATAAATTCAACAAATAAATAATAAGAAAATTGTATTTCTTAAGAACTAATGAGGTGAATACTTATCGTTTTCTTTAACAACAATAGTCATCTTTTGACTCGCATAGCATATACTTAGGTTAAATAAACTTATTAATAAACTCAATCATCAGTGAAAACATTTTGTATAATTTGCACTTATAATCGACTTAAAAACGTTTTTTTTATAACAATTCTTTATATTTTTGTATTTACTTAACTATCACAGTTGCTACTTTACTACTTGCCTACGGTTACTACTAATTACCCCAAAATTTGGTTACAACCAGCCCCAAACCGAAATTACTAACATTTTTATTTATAAAAAAAATATTGGCTTTGGTTGTGTGAAAGTACTATCATACGATAGTTTAATAAATGCATAACAAAAATTAATAGAAACATTTTTCAATTAGACTCAGTATGATCTTCAACCGGTCACGGCGCCCTCCCGCGCTGTACTGGTTGCGCTTACGTCGTAGGCGGTAGGCCGTATCTTAAAGAGCACGTTGAGTTCAAAATCGAAACAAAATATTTTAAACCGGCAGAGTTATTAAGCTGTTATTACTTACCCCCGTTACAACCAGCCCCTCTCTCACCTACCATACCTTACTTTTTAATTATAGGCACATTACACGGTTCGGACGCCGATAAAGTCCGGTTTTAGTAACTCAATCATAAAGGAACTTTTGTGTAGATTAGTAGGTTTTCTAGAAGGAAAAAGCTTACCTGTGAAAAAGAGTAAGGGGATCAGACCTAGATAAAGTGGATAAGACAGAGATTAAAACAGAAGAATAACTAGCAGGGGATCCAAATAACTAGCAGGGGATCCAACTTTCAGGGGATCAGACCGGAATAAATCGATATTTTTAACGCTCGTAAGAAAATTATTGCTTTGGATGATTTTGAGATCCTTTTATTTCTTTTTATTGTTCCCCTTTGAGCACCACGGTAAAAAATTTATTGGTGCTCAAATGGGAATACCTTTGGTGCTCCATGCATAGGTGCTGTAAAAATAGGAGCTCAAATGGGAATATTCCTATCTCGGAGCATTAATTTGGGCCTATCAAAACGTCATTGTTTAACTTTTGATTTACGATAATTACTTAGGTACCTCTAAAGCTGTTTTGATTTCGGAAATACTATAATATTCTTGAGATTATTTATTTTTAAGCATTTTTTTTAAGTTTTTTTTAAGTAAGTAGATATTTAATCTTACTTAACTGCGCTACGTGCCTAGACATTTAAAAGGGCTACTGTAATGTAACAATTTATTATATCATGTAATGCTTACCATACTAATGATTTATCATTTGGTATCGACGTATTACGCTACACTCGGTATTACGCTAAATGTGGCGGTGTGTAAGATGCGGTGGCTGCGGGCGGCAGCTTTGTGAGCACCGCAAGATCTGACGAGACCCGGCCGGCCAGCCCGCGAATGTCTAATGAGTTCCGAACAGATAGGGCTACCGCACGATTCTAGGAAACGTCGTAGTTTTTGGTTATCGTTTCCTCAACACTTGATATCGAAAAATTTGATTAATGCATGTATTGGGTGTTCAAATTAGAATAGGCGCCAAGTTTTGTGGTCAGGAAACGTTTATTTTTAAAACTAGCAATAAATATGCCAAGTATCACCTACGGGATAAAATGTAGGATGTGTGACTAGTCTATGATGACAATTACAATATATTTTACCACAACAAATTATATCCTAGAACAGACGATTTGAGATCACCCATTAACTGTCGCAATACTTCTTTGAAGTAGACTAATTAAAGTCATGTAACATTCCTGGTCTGTTTCTAGATTATATTTATTTGAGCCGGCCCTGTTCCTTTGCGGCGCCGACGTCACCTGTCATCCATCAGTCGGCGACAACGCGCATGCGCATACCGGCCGGCCAGATTGCCCCGCGCGCGCGCACAGTCGCCTCGCGAATTCAAATTTAACGGTACAAAGATGGAACGCAACAAAACAGTAGCAGCATTCCGATTTGGAGCGGTTCGACTAGTTCAGATGATGGCTGTGACAAAAAAGGGATGCACCACTTAGGAATTCTATTGATCATGGTCAAGCGGGATGAATGTTTGGGGTAATTTTAGCATACGAAAGTTTTGGCTCGTTAGCTGAGTAGATTTGCTTTTGACAATATTTGGTAGATTTTTTTAAGACCTTCGATAATCCATTGTTGCCCACTTTTGATATTCATGTAATTTTACTTTGACGTTCAAGTGCCCGCAGCAACTATTATTCACACAAATAATAGTAGATTGTTATACAAGGGGCTAAAATTACCCATTATACGAGGTAGTTTTACTCCCGAGCTCTAGCGAGGGAGTAAATAGAAACCGAGTTATAATGGGTTTTAACGCCGTGTGTTACACTGCACTTTTCACTACGATTGCGAGAAAATAAAATAATCCAATACTATATTAAATAGTTTATTTTATTAAAAATTAAATGTACAATTTGTACAATTCTGGATACTTAACGAGATGTTTTTTCCTGGCAACTTAATCCTCTGTGAAGATGAATGTTGAGTTGTCTGTGGGGTAAACGTGGGAGATACACGTAGTTCCAGGTTTGAGGGTCCCTCGTTCGAATGTTCTGAATGAGAATCAGCTGAGTTGACTCATCCCTTGATTTCGATGGTCGTGGGCTAGTTGGGAGAATATTGATGCCTGCCGTGATACGCTGGGTGATAGATATCTTTGATTCTTTTCCTCTCTTCCATTTGCAAATTAGGGTCACTATTCTCACTAGATGACATTTTCACTGTTGTAAAATAAATTACGGCCACCAATTCAATTTGCAATTAGAGAAACATTCTAAATATTTCGCTCCAATGTCTTTTTTTAATTTCTTCTGTAGTCACAACGCAATGAACGCATTCCGAAGAGATCGCCGCTTTTAGTATCATTTTCAAAAATAAAATTTTCTTCTTTTTTTATGAAACACTATTAAGGCGAGTCTTTATTCATGATTATTCTACTTATGAATAAAGACTTTTTCGTTTCTGTAGGCTCGTCGTTGTTGTAACTGACAAAAATAAAAAATAAAACTTTTCCCCTAGAGGATGAAATGCTATTTTTTCTCCTCGCTCTGGTACGCTACAATGATGGTTTTCAAACTCAAACTCAAAGCATTTATTTCAATTAAACCATTTACAGGCACTTTTGAATTGTCAAGAAGTCGGTCAGTCAGAAAATATGAAGCTAGTTGCCCATTCCAAAGCGTAGGTACCTATGGAGAAGAACGGGCAAGAAACTCCATGGACACTCTTTTAAATTATAGTTTTACAAAAATATTAGTTACATCATTTATTTTGAATTTATAATTATGTGAGAACGATGTAAAAAAAGAAACTTACTACGCGTTAAAAGCGTCCAGAGTACAGCAAATAGTAACAAAACAACAATTCAAAATAAGCCGAGGCAGCTGAGTGATGACCAGCCCCAACTGACGGCGCCCGTTCACGAACATGACGCATAAATCAGCACCATTCAGCTCAACCATTTTGAAGGGAGCTAAATGGTCTTCTTGAGCAAGAGGAGTGAAAATGACTTTTGATTTGATTTCCTGGATTGTACTGTTTACGTATTAAAAATCAATTGAGTCCTTACGTTACGATCAGTCCTAGGTATTTGGGATTCTCTGCAAGTATGCAACTTGACGTGGCTCAATACTTAAGTAGATATTGTTTGGAGAGTAATTTCAACATGTCTTTCCCATTGCATCCCACTTTATAAGCAACTCAAAGCGATTGCCGAGGAGTTACAGTCTAAACAAGGAATACGGTAACGAGGTTGTATGCATCAACTCTGGTAATCTTCGCCATCTATCTTAATGTCACAATTAACACAACGGTTTATGGACTTGCAAAACAGGTATCAAAGAGAAAATTACTGTCATAAAAATTATCGGCTGCCATTATGAATACTATACCATTCAAGTAATGTAATTGGTGGATACAGGCAGGCTTGTGTGAATAAAGATCATAAGTTTGACGTTGAATACGGCTTACCAGTGCGCCAATTTCAACTTGTGGGCGTCGTTAAAAGTTGTTTGAAGACTGCAGATTATAGGGATTGCAAAGAGGGTTACCTACTTGAAGTAAATGGCACGGCCACATTGATGTTCAATAATCAATTTGAATCGATGACCTCATGAGCTGCTGAACCCCACACAGTAGCATACCTCTAGATACAGGCTGATGAATGGCTCTAGGTACATAATGATGAAACATGTGGCTGCTTTTATAGACCAGCCACACACAGCACACGCAGCAACGTGTTTTTTTTTATTGTAGCCTACTAAGATCATGTCATGATATCTAAGTATAATAGTTATTTATGCAACTGTTGCAAAATAAGGGGTATTAAAACACGAATGTGGGTTTATCACATGAGTGTTTTAATACCTATTTATGTTCAGTTGCATACAAGACTTTATCTACACCTATGATATGAATTTTCTATAAAAGGTTCTGAAACAGTTTTTTGCAATAGGTACTAATATCGAAAAAAATGGCGGCCGGCGGGATACGACGTGAATTCGAATAACCTATACTTAAGTTACTTTTTTAAATTACGGTGTTGTGGTAGTGAAACGCGCGTGCATGAAAATGTTCTATTTTTGAAAAGGAGTTGCATAATGAAATTTAATACAACATTATAACACTCGTTTGGATGATAATATTATAGTTACTATGACACTGGTTGTTGGCAATAAGCTAACTGTTTCAAGAACTTTTATAAGTAGAGGATTTATAGCATGGGTGTAGATAAAGGTAATTTATATTCATTATTAAAACGATCTCGTATTGACTAACCAATTAAAACGAATTCGCGAATCAATCATATCTATCTAATGCATGACATATTGTTATAAGCAATGTGTCGCCATAGCTAATCAACAAATGGTCATGCACATAATCGGATACAATTGAATCATGACATTGAGCGCCTAAACCGTCGCGTGTGACCCTCCCAGCGCGCCGCAGGTCGAGGCTGTCTTATCTCTAACATCATCAGTATGCCGCCGCGCCGACCGAGCGAGCTCCCAATTGCCTGAATTAGCATACTTATGTTGAGGCGCCGCCGAATTCGCCTTGTATCACTACTATTAAAGAAAACACCGACTCTAAAGTATTTTCAGCCTTAACTGCGTCCTCATAAAATTCATATTTCTTTAACTTGTGTGAGTTTTATTGATGTGAGTAGGTACTAGCCAACAATCTGCATTATCAATCTTATGTTCTCTGGAACAAGGCTGGTTTCGGACTGTTAGGTGAAGTTTAAAAGTGTACATATTAGGATCGTCAGGCGTCGAACTCTGACCTGCTGGTAATGGGCGCAAATTGATCGCAGAGGCAAATTTTTCAAGTGATTATGCGGCGCGAGCACAACACGAGAATGGACGGTAGATGGCGGCAGCTGCTTGATGCGGCTGATGCTTGGCGAATGTTTCATGTTCAGTTTATGTAAAATTGCTTCTTTTACACAGTTAACTTTAGCATAATTTAGATTTTGCAGTCGTTAAGAAACATTTATCTGACGATAATGTAGATTTTTTGCCAGGATTTAGTTAGAATTGACATGCTATCCGGAATGCAAATAAGTTATGGCGGAGTAGGAATTATTCCTTTTAGCTAATTAGTGTTTCTCGAACATTTCTAGAGAAACGGAATGTTAACCACAAGGACCGTAAATAATTTGTTTAAAAAGGAAATATTCGTGAATAAGAACTTTTAATTATAACGTTAGTTGGAATTGAAACGACCTCCTTGCAGGGAAAAACACCACCGCTTTATCTAATTAGACGTCCGATTGTGATGTTTCCATTAATTACCAGTTAACGATGTTTCATTATGAGCACAAATGCAACCATGACACGGATTTGTTTAATCAATAGTTTTATTCGTATTTTTTGCAACGATGTTAAATACTTAATTTACAAGTTGTAGTGTAGGTACCTACAGTCGAGTGTTACAACCATAATAATAAGTAGTTAATAGGTACCTGCCTCTTATAAATACCCACTATCACCAACTAAATTCAAGACTTGAAGACGTGCGTGTAGGTACTTACCTAAAGCTAAGATGCTTTGTGCGTCGATTGATTGAGTTCCATTCTCTAAATTCTGATTAAACTGCAAGATGAATAGATAGTGTGAAAATGCACGCGTGTTTAAATTCAAAGTGTTTGATAGTTATTGGTGTAAACTGGCTAAAGGCGGCGGAGCAGGCGTGGCCTGAGCGTGAAAGCTGTCAGTGCACAGACGCGCTCCCACACGCGAGCCTTGATCAAACGGCGAAGAATGCTTTCAGAATTATTTGCAATTTAATGACCTAGGTGGTCATTAAATTACAAATAACATAAAAAAAATCTATAAAACGCACGTTTATGTGCTGCGTATAAAATAATATGATCATTGTGCTGAAATTAGTCCTTAGCACTTAATTAATCATACGGTCAGAGGAAAGTCGCAGAGTGACAAGCTTGTCAGTCTCACAAGCCCAGTGCCCTTTACGTGCTAACAATGAACACACTTTACCTTTACACTATTTTTTGCGTGGGCTGAACACTCCATTGCCTACCAACTACTTTCTCCTAATTAATGATAATTTACCCAGCTAACTGTACTCAGGTTTTATGAGCGATAATGAACCTTAAAGCTGAGAACGTCCGAGTGGCAGCTTGTGAACTGCAACCTTTTGAGTTCAAGGACAAAGAAGGGATGCACTTAATTTCTCGCTATTCAGAACTATTAATAAACAATGTTCTTGCAGTCGCTCGTGTGACCGTTGTTTTAGGTTCAACGGTAGTAGAGCAAAACTAAATTCGAATTAGGTATTAGTATTTTATCTCATTAACTTTGTCGGAGAGGGAGCAATAATGATGTCTCTTTAGTTTCAGCTGTTGTCAGCCAACATTTTATAATATTTTGGAACTACGCGTACAAAGAGTTGCAATTTGCAAATGCGAATAGCCTATTTAGGCCATCTGTTAAATTAGTATAATCGACCTTTACGTTTGATGTATCGAAAGAAAATGGGGGATTTGAAAATAAAGCTCGGTTTACACACTGTCTACTTTAATTCAGACAGTTCTACATGCACCTGTTATCATATAACTAAATGATGCCTATTGAGAGCTCAGCGCATTGTATTGTACATATTAATCTTTTCGACAAAAGGCTCTGGTCCGTGTAATGTGCACAATGTGGGCAAAAGAGGCACCTTTTGTGGCTGATACGCTGTGACTGCGCGAATGGTTAGAGGTTTTAACAAAAGGTAAGATTTAATCAGGCTTATTACGAGTGAGAAAGTAGTAGCTCTACGTACAGCTAAACTGCTAGCTAACTGATAGATCAACCCTGTATTTCTAACTTTTTATGATTAACAACAACGTAGATTAGTAACCTAGGTACCACCTAAAATAGATTTTTGAAATGGATTTGAAAATGCCATTTAACTCTATTCTTCTGTCATCTGTTATTTTTATGAATTGCAAAACGGTGTGTTTAGTTCCATGTGTGCTGTGACAACAAATAGGCCTGTCAGTCTGGCCCCCTGCCATTGTGCGCCCCCAGTCTGGACGGCTCATAATAACGGGAATTCTGTTTACACTCAAATGTTACTCGCGATTTGTGTTGGACGCGACACGCGACGTCTTTACAAAAATATATGGCTTTCGTTATGACTTTCGAAAACTTTCTTCTCTTAAAAATGGCGATTGGATGGTAGGTAGATGTACTACCTACTTTTATAACGTTATGTTTTATACTTAACTTTTAATATTTTGTATAATATAATATCAATTATTGACATTGCCAATCAAAATGACCAGAGATTTGATCTTTGTACCAAAACATCTGAGGAATATCGTTTTTCAGAAGGCATTTAATCCAGGGTTAATAATAGCATTTCGTTTTTCCGATGACAAAAAACAATAATATCACATTAAACACAAAAACTCCACATAAATAACTTTAACAGTGGCCATCTAGCTAGATCAACAATTTGGGACACAACTGACGAGCAATTTAATAGAGTAGCAACATGTTATATGAGCGGGCGCTGTTTGCTCTTAAAGTTTGCGGTACCTTGCCTCGGGGCACAATTTAATTACCAAATGGTCCGTTTTTTGTGATCTTTGGGCCGTGTAAACAGGCCGTAACGATGTGTGTGGAGGGCTCCTTTATGTTGGAACTATTCTGTTCTTCCTGTATGTAGGCACATGTTCACCTGTCTGCTGGATCGTTAGAGCTCTGATTCGGAATCTAATTGGAATTGAAGTGGGCAGCTATTGTGTCGTAGAGGTTTTGTTTTGTTTTCGGTATTAAAATGCTTTTTATGGTACCTATTTACATAGTAGGTACCAAATTGTCTCTTAGTCTGAGTTCATTTCTTCTTTTGTGCAGTGTGCTCCTTTCTTTCGATCTTTTAAGATGTTATTCCGTAAGTAATCCGTTTTCTCATTGGTTTCTACATCATATTCAGATGAAGTTCCTCTTCTTTTATAAGTTCTCTCCATAATATCCGACTATTTTCTGTTCCTTTGAAATAAACATAAAAATGTCCTATCGTAATATATGTGCGCGCACGACTAACTGGCAACACAAACGACTGGTCCCTCGTTATTTTAAACAATTCGATAATGGCGCCCCCTGGCGAGCCCTGATTGTGCTACAAAGGGCGCTGTCCCCTCTAATGAGTCTCATAGTCCTGCTAGGTACATGAAGTTGTGATGTTTGCCCAGGGCCAGTGTTTGCTACCAACTACGTAGGTACCTCACGTAGCTCCAAAGAATTTGTTCATTTTATACGAGTAGCCGGTTGATGTACCTATTAAAAGTTCCGTTGTTAGTGTCTTGATAATGTCTGGGGGAGAAAGAGGATTATTAATATTTTTCCAAGAAAGTAAAATGGTAAAGTTCAATGTCTAGAAGACAGTAAATTGAATCTCGGTATAGTTAGGTACGGTATTTATGAAGTGATTGTTTAGCTGAAACGTCTGTTAAGTATAGCTAATAAAATAAGCAACTGACTTTTGGACTTGTATCGAACTATCAACTACCCGAACAATCCAAACTATTACCTACTTACTACGATCCATTTTACACCGTCTTACTTGGTTGGAAAAGAAAAACGATTAATCGTTTAAAATCTTAGAACTGATTCATACAAGTCGACCACCTTCAACATAAAGATCGCTATGCAAAACATTAACTAGACTCCCTCCTCCTCCTATCAGCATTTATTATAACCCTTGTAAAGCGTGCACACAATGGCACAAAGCGAGACAATATGCAAACTAATCTACATATAGGTATCATTATGTACGACACGGCATCATATCGCGACAGCGAATCAAATGCCACGCTCCTAAAAATGACACTTTAAAAAACCTGCGTAGGTTCGCATTGCGCAAGACCGTACGCAAATCACCGGCCAATAGGAGCCCTCCGCACCGGCTATGTAAATGTTCTATATTCAAATCAGTTTAAAATCAGAACGCGCATGCACGCGCCGGGGCTTTTTATTGGCGCTTTGCATACAAAGGGTTCTTACGATGTCCTGATATGACAGGCACGTGTTGCTAAAAAATAAGGGTTGTTTTCATCAAGAGGGGTTGCAACCCTTCCGCAACCCTTTTCGGTTGCAGCTGTTTTTTAGCATCACGCTTTAGTTGGCGCCACGCGACGTTAGCATGTGACACGTTTTTTTGCTCCTACACTATTTTGGTTGGAGTGTTATAAAATCAAGTTTTAAAATCATGTGTCGAGCGCACACCTGGTGCTGGTTTTTGTTATCTTCGGTGATTTATTATGAACACGGGTCCTTTGTTGTGTTTTAGATTTTGGCAAGAGTTACTAGTCTGAAAGGAATTCAAAGGTTTTTGTATTTGGACAATGAATTAGTTCAGATTAGGAGTTGTGTTTGTTGTTGTGTCGATAGTGAATTAATTATAAAGCTGCTATAAGTAGGTGCCTACTGCTTGAATCAAGACATGGCAAATGGCAACTGAGTAGAATACTCATAAGGATAAGTGTTTCAGTATTCAAATACCTACCTACTTGAAAAAAAAAACTTAAGTAAGTACTTCAAATCGGTTCATCATTATAATCGTGTGGGCAAAAATATTGGCACAAGGAAATGAGTCCACCATTACTTAGTTACGATAAAATTAATCGCCATAAAAGTGGGTAGTTTACGTAAAAGCTCGGAAGAAGGCGTGTGCGCAAATATGTGAGGTGTTGGCAGACAATCAGCTAATGTGCGACGTGCCGCGGTGTCGTGTTGCCGTGACGCATGAAGTGTCTTTGTGTGCTGTGATCTATGTGCAGGGTGCTTGGGTACCAAGTAGGCTAGCAAGTAGGTGAAGCATCGATATGATTTATGTGTGCAATTGCAACATCATCAAGGCACAATCTACCAACCTTGTAGGTACAGTGCTGACGGAACAGCTCGTATGAAGTAGGGAACGCACAGAACAGGATGTAAATATGCTTTGTAGGTTCATTACATACCTAATGCTCAGTTTTATGATTAATATTTCATTGAATCAGCGTCGAGAGAGTAATTTGTCAAGTGCAATAATGCTGGAACATCATAAGACAGGCCACTTTTGTAGACCCACCCCTTCGTTAGTAAAATAGAGCTTAAAAGTTGTAAAAGACATTAATCAGCGATTTATTGCTATAAATTAGTGGTACATGTTAAATAAATTACGTACGCGGAAGAATATAAGAAAAGTTGTGCTTACGTCAATTTCCAGGTTGAACAGCAGTCACAAGACGATTACCAACCGTCCAAACTAAATATTTGCGAAAGAATATCGTGTAAATATTGGATAATTGTGGCCATTAACGGTAATATCGGTGATATGGGCGCGTTAAGCGCGGTTAATGTAGGAAATGAAATATCCGGCGCGACCGCTCAGGCTCGCCGCCAGCTTCGAGCGACAAGCACACGCACTACGACGAACTAACTCCAGTGAGCTTTCATAGAGGCAATGAAAAACTTATAACAATCAAATGTGACTAAGAAATCAAAAATAATTTTTGGTTATAATTTAACATGCAAAGTAACGAATGAAATCGTGTAAAATTAAATTAAATTAAATTTTTGGTTTAGCTTTAGACATGTCCAGGCCACTCCAGGCCATGCAAAAGCTTCGATAACAAAAAAACGCAGCGTTTCCCCCGCCGGGTGTGCCTGGAGCCCGCGTGCCTTACGTTTGACAAACATCGGAAGCATCACCCGACGTTTTTTCCCCAAAACACGATACAACGCAAATATTCCCGTTTCTCGTATTTGCGTTCACTTTGCTATATTTGCCTTAAATTATTTTCAGAGACGTTTCACGTTACAGTGTTGATTTCGGGAAAGATGACATTTGAACGTTAGTAAGCGGATACATTTTGTTACGCAATTGGGTTTAACTTTGATACGTTTTCCTTATTGGCTGGCGGAATGTGTTGGTGCGATATAGCTTTGTTTACGATCTGGTCTATCAACACTTACACATCAATCATATCTATCGGTTCAAGTGCTGTGTGCTTGACAGAAGATTTTATTAATTTCAGTAGTTTTGTGTTAAAAGCTGCCAATAGTTGGACACATAACTTCTTTTTATATCAATCAAAACAAACTGATCAATGGTATTATCATCAAACGTGAAAGAAACTTTACGACCAACTCTTAATTTGCCTCCACAACAGAATAGAACAATAAAACTTCACTCATATACATGCCAACTAGCTACGGCGCTCGGCAAGCGGAGGAGGGAGTGAGGGGGTGAGGGGCGAGGGCAGCAACCCTTTCCCTCCGAGAGACCATCCATCACCAACGACTAGCGAAATGTATTTTAATCCACTGCCCCACGCCCGCCGCTTCATGAAACGTGAAAAATGATCCTACTGCACACACACACACACTCCCATAATTATACACTCGATATGTTTGTGTGAATGTGCGAATTGGGAAGTTATTGCGTGTTTGAGCCATTTTTTATGGTCGGGCTGTTTAATTTAAAGAATGTTTGTTCATCGATTACAGAATTCATTAAAAGTTATGTAAGGAGGTATATGTATACTTATATTCAGGCATTGATGTATAATCATCTCAGTATACAGGCTACTGTTCATAAATCTGAAACTAAGTTTTACAATTCTATTCAAGTGGGTACCTATTAGCAAAAGTGAGCATTGATATAAGTACCTAAGCAAAAAAAGAATCGATGTGCATTCTCAACTCTTCGCCCCGAGAATAATAAATCTTTCATCCACCATTCAAAATCAAATATTCGCGAGTGGTTTGAAAACGATCGTTCTCTTGCGGAAACCTTTTCCTGGTGCGGCGTGCGTGAAAACTTTTATAGTTTGAAGCGGTCCCGCGGGCCTCCCAGATTTCTGGCCCCGACTGACGCAGTCATTACTCATACACAAATTGTTGCGTCCCTTCGTCCTGTCCCTTGATATTTAAGCTCCAATTGAGCCAGTCATCTTGTGCCCTATTGAGAGTTCCTCTGAAGAACGTTCACTATCTCAGTGAAGCCACTGACTGGAAGCGAGTGAGTGATGGGACCCGACTATTGTAGCAGGTAAATGGTTCCACGTTTTCATGTCAGTGTGAAATGGCGTTTTTTTAAAGGCAAAACAAAATCTAGAATCTACGTGTTCTTCTGTTACTGTGATAGTGTAGCTCTTTGTGTCTCTCATTCCATCATGATTTAAATGTCCTGCTAGCTATCAACATTGATGTCTAAAAGCAGCGTCTATTACATTGGCTAATAAAATAAAACTTTATAATATTGGTAATATACAATTCATGCTCCATTTTATAAGGTTTTTAGATTTTATGACTTAATAAATGTGAGCGCGGCGCTACAGGGCGGGACCCTACCGAGTGACGTCATTGTCATAATAGAGAATGTTTTATTGTAACGTTATGCGCGCTATCTCGCCTTGGATTACTAAAACATCTGTCCCGGAAAATTCACTCTCGAGCCGTTTATCGGCTCCTCGAGGGTAGATAGAGAAAAAACTGCAATAACGCGGTGTCATAACAAAGACGCCGCCACCGGCCGATAATACTATGATTAATACCCAGCGTTATCTGGAGAGTGCAGGCCTTGCCCGCCCTAAGGAAACCGCACCACCTACCGTCGCTTAAAAGTACTATCCGCCGCGCGGCCAAACCGACTTTGAACTCTAAGACAAGGGTGCAAAGTTGATTCTCGATTGATAGTCTGCCTGTTTAAGGTATTCTCCGGACCCGACATAAGAGTTACGGATTTCGCATAATGCATATTATATTCGTGCGGGGGTGGCTGTGAGGGTGCGAGGTGGAGGAGGCCGCGGGGCGAGGCAGGGGGTGAGGCGGGGAGTGAGCACCCGGCGGGGGGAGGGGGCTGCAGGGAGGACCGCGTGACCGCACGTCTTTTGCACGCGACAAGCTCTCGACATTTTTTTATTATTATTGCGCTTCGATGGAATTTATTCCAGCAAGGGTCGGTAATAGAATAGCGGCCACGCTCGTTTTGGCCCTAATAGCGATTTTGAATATCATTTTTAAATCACATAATGGAGTGTACTCGCCTTTTTAGAGTTATTTTTAAGGGGCGAGGGTCGTGATTCGTGAACTATGAATTTATGTGTCGGTAGGTATTAGGTCTCACAACCTTGTTCATTGGAGTAATAAACGTATCGATAAATAACTTTAGGGCAATTAATGTAATGACTGCTCACTTTGAACCGGACTCGTAGTCAGAGAATGAATCGCTGCACGCTGGCCTCTCAGACTGCTCCGGAGGCGCCACAAATATAATTACTATAATTAATTTCTTGCTCCGCCGACCGCAGATTAAACAAACGATTAATTGTGCGCCAATAAACGATGTTAATCTCAGCCTTCACCGGCAGGTGGCGGCGATTGTCAATAATCGCCGGAGAATATGAGAAATGTGTTGAGCGGAGTGCAGCGGGGTGGTGTAATTATACGCGGGGGGAGGTGGAGGGAGGGAGGGCACCCTCTTAGACGGACCTCTCGCTGTCATATGCACTCATATTTATGTTAATTGTAGGTATTCTGCGCTCATTTTGTTTTGCTCTGAGGTCAGTAACAAGAGGTTTGGTGTTATGTTTAATTCTAGTCACATTCATTTTTAGGTGTCGATGTCTTATAAAATAGTTTTTGATACCAAAAATGTGAAAGCATCTAAAATAATGATTGCAGTAGATTTGGCTAATTAGTAATTGCCAAGTACTCAATGGGTTCTGGATTTGGTCAGGCAAGGCCGTACTTTAGCACAAAATGTAACCTCCTAAATGCAGTTTGTTACAAGTGATCGATTATGGTTTATACGTACTTTCTTTGTCCAAAGGTACAACTCAATAAATTGCAAACTGAAAGCGCACTCATGTTTCTTGAGGGTCTGGCGGTATGAGCTGAGCTGAAGAAGTTACAGGTACCATCACTTAAATATTCTAGATTTTAGACATTCCAATACATTACTATATTATTTACTTTATTATTTCAGGCTTCGAAAGATTACGGTCCTATCTCACATTCTTCTTGACTGAAAAACAAAAAGATCTCAATGAGTAATTGAAGGTGATCGTCCTCGCATAGTGAATTATTTGTAAATAAAATGGTTTCGAAGGATACTTGGCAAAGACTTGGTGAAACAACAGGTTGGTTGCGAGGTTGATGAAGGTTTGAGGACGATCCTGACACTATGGAGGTAATTATGTATACGAATTATATGTTACTGTTGTAACAATGATTTGAATTCTAAGATAATGTTATGATGTTTTCTATAACTTAGTAGATAAAGATACATTAACAATGTTATATCATTTTCCGTTGTGCCAAACAATGGTTTGTCACTTTAGTTCGTCATTTACAGTGGTAAGTTACATTAGTATTTAACATTTTAACAGAAAAAAAAAGGTTCCAAAATGTAAACTTTGCACGATGCAAAATCAAAATATTTTATTTCACATAAACCGACATGGGAACTAGCTGCACTGGTCGTTTCCTATGGAGAAGAACCGGCAAGAAACTCTACGGTTCCTACTCTTTTAAAAATAATTGGTTTTTACAATGTTTTCAAATTAGGTACAGTACGTATGGGAGGACAGCGAATTCAGTCAGATAACATCGCAAAATGACAACATTGAACTTTATAATAACATGGTTTATTACACTATTCAATTATTTTATTTGTTGGTTTTTGACACTTTAAAAAGTATCATCCAATATCTTTGTAGAACAAATAATAAGTGTAATATTACAAGTATTCTGACAAAGAGAAAGAAACAGTTATTATCGTAATTAAACGTCAGCAGATATTTATGGAGTCTCATTCATTTTCCAGGGCGGAGCGTGCTACGGCCTCTACGGCGTAGCGCGGCGGTGGGCGCTACGGGCTACGAGCACCCGAATGTTAAGCTAAGGTTCGTAGCATGATCTAAGTTCGGATTATTTATGAATGGAGTACAATTTAGCTCAAATAATATTACAATAGTATAAATGACATTCTATTTGCGTTTAAATTGGCTTTGTTAAACACGGAAGACAAAGGATATTTAATTACGTAACTTAATCTTAATGGAAGTCCGTTAAAAGAACTTGCATTTAGCATTAAATTAGCGCTTTCTATATTAGCATCAAAGCTCATTCGCGTACAGTCGTCTAGTTAGACGTAATAGTGTCGATACTTGTGCTCTATACATCTTTTCTTCGCTTCCCAAGTGTGTGTAATGTCGCCGAGCTCTCCTGTGCAAACGGCCGACATAACGGGACCCCTGGCGGCGCATTCTGTCACTCTGGCGGCGCGGCGCTTACAATGCGCGGCGCGCGGCGGGACGGGCCACGTTGTGCTGGTAATAGCTCGTACATATTTCTGCAATTGATTAGACGGGGGCGGTCGCCATGGTAACGGGCTGCACCGAGCCCCTCCCCCCGCGCCCCGCACCGCACGCCCCCGCGCCCGCGACCTCGCTCATTATAGCAGACATAAAGTTACGTGCGTACTGACTACTGACACATCGCTTGTGAATGTGCAATACTATGATGATTAATTATATTCAAATAAATTAGCCCTTCATCCAGCGACACCGTTTTGCTTCGCCTATAGCCTGTCTGGCAATGGACTGTGATAAGATAAGCGGAGTTGGAAATAATATATTTCATTTAAAACCACTCGAAAAGTTTACTTGGAGCAATAAAACGCGTAGAATTTAGACATTGTAAAAGAACGATGAGTGCGAGCCATGCTACCGTACTCGCGATAATTATTGTTTAATTGACTTCAGACACCAGTTAAATATGCCATTTTTATTTATTAATGACCGCATCCGTTCCGCTTTCTTGTTGCGATACTTTAGTTTACCTTATTTTACGAGGTTATTTAGTTATTTACTGCCAATTTCGCCAAACTTAGGTACGACGCTACATTGTAAGTTTGAAACGAGGGCCATAACTTAGCTACACTTCGACGGCTATGCTACACAATATTTTGAAAATAATAAAGCTGGTTAAAATGATTAATTTCTTAAATCCGGAAACTTTTTCTAGTTTTTGCAACATCTCGTATTAATAATTACCTTGGTCAGCTGTTTGTTCGTTTCATAAAGTTGTATAAAATGATTATTTAATTTATTGAGGTCATAACTCAAAACAGTGAAAATCATCATCATTCTATCTCTGCACAAACATACCTGCTGGTGTTTTAGCAAAAGAAATATCCGCTCAGCTAAATGGATCATGTCAACATGGCAAGAGGAATTAACTTAAAGTTCAATAAAATGAATAGATTGGAATTAATTAATTAGTCTAGTAGACCGTTAACACTTACATTTGTGCATTACTTAATGATACATTAACTTACTTTTTACAGTTCAACTTTTACAAAAAAAAGCCTGTTTATTTGATTGTATGTTGAGACCTTTGTGTGATATTACTGCTCAGCTCTAATTAAAACGAAATAAATATTAAGTAGCAAAACGAATCCAAGTGAAATTTCTCAGAAATGCGCCCATAATTAATGTAATTAACAATGAACTCGTCCGTTTGGCCACAGACGAACGCTTGCGATGATTTATTTACAATGCTTCATTGAATTATCAAATACTTATACATACGTAGCGAAAATGGAACTGAATCAAATATTCATAGAGTCGTGGGTTTACTGACATTGATTTTATTTATGGACGGTAAATCAATGGACATAATTAGGGTTCCGTACCTCAAAAGGAAAAACGGAACCCTTATAAGATCACTTCGTTGTCCGTCTGTCAAGACCCTTTTTTTCAGGAACGCGTGGAGGTACCAAGTTGAAATTAATATAAAATACTCAAGGCTGCAATCCCTTGAAGCAGTAAAAAAATTAAACTTCTAAGTCAACGCAATAAAAAAATACGGGCGTTTATGTTCCGTTTATGCCGCATATTTTGACACTCACAAGGGAATCAAAATCTATAGGGTAATTTCCGTTGACCTAGAATCATGAAATTTGGCAAGAAGCAATGTCATGTAACACAAGTAAAGGAAAAAAATCCGTAAACCGTTAGTTTGTAGTTACATATCTACAAATTTGTACGGAACCCTCGGGTCCATCTCGCACTTAACTGGTTTTTTTTTCTTGTTGTCATGTTTATGAACTAATGATGTCAGAGTTATAACCCGTTAAAATATAACGAGACATACTCGTATGTTGATGAATGAATACAAGATTTTCTAAGTTTATCCATCGAAACGTAAATTCGGAACTAATCCGTAACCTTTCAATACAACCAACCCAACACTTCCCTCTTGAATATTTGTCTCAACACGACGTTGGTGCACATCCTAAATCTCAGAATGCAATAAACTCGGCTGCCGCCACACGAAATATTTTCAATCAGTTGAACGGAGCCAATCGAATACCTGTCTTAATTGGCGCGGTAATGGCGCCGGCGATTGTCTGCGAGCCTCTAAAATAGGGTCCCCAGGCCGGAAGCCATCCAGTTTCAAGTTAATTTCCTCGCTGGAGGCTAATCCTCCAGCCTAATTATGAGCCACCCTCGTCCCCCTGTCCCCGCCGCCCCCACCGCCCCCACCTGCCACCTAAATTGATTCAATGATCCTTACTTTGGTAACTACGTGATTGAAGTTTGTGATAAAGATGGAGCCGTGCAGTTGTGACATCGTAGATTGGTTGTGGGACCTCTGATGGTTGACAAGGATTTCAACTCTAATACAACGATTGACTGTTAGTTTATCTTTATATTTGTAAATTTGATTATATTAACGTCTAGCACCAATAATAAGGAAATGATATGAATAATGGTTTTGTTACGCTTCCAAGGACGTAAGTATTTGTGTGAAAGTATTTTGGTACTGATGTTATCGCAAGTGTCGGAGAGCGTTGCCCAAATATTATTCAATTCGTAGATAGTTCCCTATGATACGCTAACTATGGTAATAACTGAACTGTCTGCAGCTATTTTCCTTCATCTGTTTACCGTGAAAATGAGTAACAAAAGTATTTCTTCCATTGAGATGTTCATACTTTTCAACCTCATAATTGAATGTGTCATGCAGTGTTATAAAATAATCTTTAATTTGATTTTTATATTTATTTTATTTACTTATGAAGTATTTGTAGGCAACTTAATTCACATTTAAATGAAAAATAAGACGTATCCATAAAACGATTACCGACCCATAATCGATCTCAAAGAACTTCGTCCTCTTATAACACCTGAATGAACTTCAAAATTGATCGCATCGATTCAATGAGCTCTTGACGCGGCCCTAGAGCAAAGCGTCCATTGACATGGAGTGGCGGTGCAGGCACACAAGCATAAATGCAAAAACGCTCAAATACAGGCCGGACCTACCGTAACGAGCTGTTAAGTGTCGCGAGAGGCTTAATTACTTGCCGGGGGGCAGGGGGCGGGTGCGGGTGCGGGGGGGCGGGGGTCGCGGCACCGGGGGGTCGTGTGTCGAGGGATGTACTGTGAGTTGTGTAGTACCTACCAAAGATGCTTTGTTTATCTCCATGTGACCAATGTGAGACAGATTGAGATTTCAATTGGTTTTCAACTTTTGTTCAACGACTTTTGGTTCGTATATCATATTTGGGCCACGTTCACACACACCACAATTCTTTATTATGATTATTAGCCTTTTTGCATTTAACAGTTGAGTTGGTAATATCTTGTTAATTTGCAATGCAGTGTTACACACGGTTTCACTAATAAGTAGCTGTTGGAGTTTGATTGACACCGACTGGCCACGTAGTGAACTCGCGGAGCGCGTGGATAGTTCAACTCATGCATAAATGATGGCACGCAACTGCGTGGCTTCTTGAGAAACCACTGGAGTCATTTTGAAGTTTTTCATGCGATTTTTTTTAGCATATTGTGATTCGTTTTTGTTTCGCATCCTATTCATTTGTACTTCGAAAATATGAGTTCTTAAAAACATGAAAGATGTTGATGATCCTGTAAACTGTATGCAAGGCTTACCCAAATAGAGCGTCGGGAGTCTACAGCCGATTCCCGGCCACCGTAGGCGCGGGCTTGCGGACGGCGAGCAATGGGCAGCTGTCCAGCTCGCCGTCCGGTAAGGACCAGGCCCGGGTCGACGGCGCGTTGTGTTCCACGCGCGCCTCAAAGAGATGTCAGCACTAACTGACGGGATCTGCAAGGGCCGATGCCTGCCGGGGTCGCGGGTTGTTCGAAAGAGATACAAAAGGCTTACCTAAATATAATTAAATATGACGTATTTCTTGCGTAGATTGTAAATAGTAAAAAAAAAAAAACACTAAACACTAGTGATAGCGGAATTCCAGCTCGTAGCTCGGAAAAAGTAAAAATATCAAAGTAAGGTGTGAGTTTATCGCCCAAACACAAAAACATCATCAATTCCCATAGTTGCGAAAATCACATTTGTTAATCAAATCCCAAAAATGTGCGATTCTCATGAGTTTCTCCCCAACGTGTGCATGTATCGACCGCGGGGGAGCGTCGGCACATAATGAACGCATCTCATCAGCTTATGCAAATAGTTCGCGCTGGGGTGCGAGTGCGACCGTGCCATACCGAGCGACACCGTGCGCTATCGACCGGCTACATGCGTAATGTATGCACTGCCCCTCACTAGCGGGGTGCGTCACCACTCACTGAGATGAATGGTGCACAATAGGTATTTAGATGCAAAAATGTTGTATCTACTCATCAATGTGGCATTTTGGTCTTTAAGGTCTTTAATATAATTTAATCAGTACCTAATTATTTTATGATAATACAGTCTAGCCTATGCTCAGTCGGCTGTAGGTACCTACTGTATAAAGATTCGAAAATAGTTTTCGGAAATGATCTTAATAAAGTTAGGCGTAAAACTACAATTATTATTATATTTATTCAGATAAAACTGTTTCAGGAGACATCCAAAGCTTAATTACTTTATGATAACGTCTTAATTTCTGTAAAACAAGCTAGAAGACCCATTCCCATGGTCTCGAGGTCAATTAAATGACGAAGCTATGGTCATCGCTGGAACATGGCCGTGTTTACGACGCCGCTGGTTGCCGGCCGCCGGTCGTTGGTCGCCCGCGCCGGCAGCGCTACACAACTTAAATCTTTCATAAACCGCAATAATAATAAATTGAAGTGCATTTTACAGCGACGGTGTTGCCGTCCGGTGTCGGCCCGTGCCGGACGAAGCCGGTCCGTTCCGTCGCTTTATTAAATGACTTTCTTTATTATCTGTTTAACGTCGTTCCGATATTGGACCGGCGTTTATGTACGCTTTACTGCGCTTTAAGGATTTAATTGTTAATATTGTGTCATTAACGCGAATGTTACGCTCTGAGATTCAGAGAACTTGCGATTGTACGCGTAGCTTTTAAGAGTAACTACTAATATTATTAGTGGTGGTGCGGGGTACTTGGTCAACCGTTGCAAGTACAACCATGGGCAATATACAGGGTTATTGGAAAAAACACCAACAACCTCTCAAGAGGTCATTCTACTCATCATTATGAACAACTTGTACTATGGGACCAAACCTGAAATCGCGAAAAAAAAGTCTGCTGTTCCCTACATTTTGACGAGTTATCACACTAATATTATGAAGTTTGTGAGTATGTGTGTGTTCATATGTTTGTTACTTCTTCACGCTCAAACGACTGGACCAATTTTGATAAAATGTTGTATGGAGGTAGCTGACACCCTGGATTAACATATACGCTACTCTTTATCCCGATATTCCCACGGGATCGACACTTATGCGGCTGAAACCGCGGGACGCAGCTAGTACGAACATAAATGTAGGGAACAGCAGATTTTTTTTCGCGATTTCAGATTTAGTCCCATAGTAGAAGTTGTTCATATTGATGAGTACAATGACCTCTTGAGAGGTTGTTGGTGTTTTTCCAATAACACTTTATAAGCTTCAGAATGACAGAGTCAGCATTCAGCCCAACTACTCGTAGGTAGCTGTTTTGAGGTATTCGTATTATTTGTGATTTAATCACAACCTCACACGGTTGCAATGTGGAGGCAGCGAGGCAGCCGGGCAGGCGGGCAGGCGGGCAGCCGGGCAGGCGCGGCGCGTCGCAATAATTCGGCTTCAAACGCTCCTTTGTGGCGTTGAACAAAAGGCCCTAGTTGCCGGAATCCAATTTAAAAGTAGCGTTTACTTCGGCGTGTAATCGTTAGTGGACGTTAGGCTGCCGGCAGCCGCGCGACCGGCGCTCACTGGCCCGGACATGGAGAGATTGTTAAAAAATACTTAGGTGTTGAGAGGCCTTGTTATTTGATTCGATTGCTTTTTCCCGGACCGAAAAAGTATTTTTTAAAAGAAAGGAATGAAAACGAAAACAACCTTTGGATAATTGCAATACCTATGTTAGATTACATTTTTGTGATCTTATTATTGTACCTTGCAAACAACTGCCCCGATGGTCTCGTGCTGAGCGTGGGCTCCTGGGTACGATGGTCTCGTGCTGAGCGTGGGCTGCTGGGTACGATGGTCTCGTGCTGAGCGTGGGCTCCTGGGTACGATGGTCTCGTGCTGAGCGTGGGCTGCTGGGTACGATGGTCTCGTGCTGAGCGTGGGCTCCTGGGTACGATGGTCTCGTGCTGAGCGTGGGCTGCTGGGTACGATGGTCTCGTGCTGAGCGTGGGCTGCTGGGTACGATGGTCTCGTGCTGAGCGTGGGCTCCTGGGTACGATGGTCTCGTGCTGAGCGTGGGCTGCTGGGTACGATGGTCTCGTGCTGAGCGTGGGCTCCTGGGTACGATGGTCTCGTGCTGAGCGTGGGCTCCTGGGTACGATTCCCAGATCGGGCAATGTGTTATTACGTTTTTTCATTAGGAATTTTCAGTAACAAGCCGGAGTTTGGAACTTGGCGGTGTGATACCCCGTGCCTCGGTGCGCACGTTAAGCCCTTGCTCCTGCGCCTGATATCATTCCTGTCGGATTGCCGTCCCATCGGACTATGAGAGTGAGGGAAGAGAGAGTGCACCTGTGTCTGCGCACACACTGATGCTAGTGCACCAGGGCTAGTCTCCGTGGAGATTGGCCGCCATGGCCGAGATACGGTCTGGAGGACTATAACTGTACTTGCTGACAGACCTAGCTAGACAATTATTTTTAAAAGGGTAACAGTGGAGTTTCCTGCCGGCTCTTCTAGATTAGAAACGAACACCTTCTGACGCCTCATAAGTGCCCATGTAGGTTTATGTGAAATAAAATATTTTGAATTGCATTTCAATTTGAACTATTTGTCTGCTTTTTGCTTTAAGCTTAAAGTTTATGCACAAGTTTTCCGAAAACATAAACGCTCCTTCGATAAACTTGAACAAATAAACGTATTTGAGCGTATTTTTCCCATCCATCACTGTTACTACTATATGCATGCATGCATATCAAATTGAACTTTTCCACCTGACCTCGACTGTCTGTGAGTATTCCAAGATGCAAGTTGCATCTTGCATCTGCGTCCAGCCTAAGTCAGTGCACGCGCCGCGTCGCGGGGTGGGCGGGGGCATAAGGCGGGCAGGCTGGTCTGGTAGAGGGCGGGGGGGGGGGGGAGTCAGCCGCCCAACAGCCAATATTATACGGCCGTAGTTAGCGCGCACTGATATTAAGAATTCCACAGAGCACAGAGTAGGGTAGTTTAAAAACGTTTACCTGAACAGTATTTTTATGTGCTACTTGGTGTTAGTGGCTTGATTCCATTGATAGTATATTAGTAGCGTTTCTTCAGTTTTGAGGAGGATAGTAATGCTATTTATAATAACACATTGATGAATGGCTTATGGGATAGACCGACAAACTGAAAAAAAAAACTGATATAGACAAGCCGTCTCTACTGAATTATTCACATTGAGTATTGTGTAAACTATTCATGCTTGACTTGGAAACTGGCTTTCAAAATAAATTAATTTATGAACATTGATCGGCAAAGGAAGAACAACCACAACACGGTTTTAAAACATCACTTCATCATCTGAAACGTCACACACAAAAACAAACCGTATCTTCCTCATTTCACTAACGACGTCGTCTCTGAGCCGCGACACTACTCTACACTCTGAGATTGGAGCGAACGGCACAAAGTTGGTAATTGAAAAATCTTTCCGGTCTCCCCCCGCCGCGACCCGCGCCCCCTCCCCCTGCACGCGCCCCGCCGGGAATTAAACTTAACTGTAATTACATGTGTTATGTTTAATTGGAAAATGGACGCCTTGCACAAGTACCTACGAGACGGTCGAGTACCTGGGTAGGTAGGGAGGCTCACTAGTAGGCTGCTATTGATGATTATAGGAGGAAAGTCTGTCTGGTAATGAAATATGATTTTAGATAAAATTAATTTTGGGCAATTGCCTATTACTCGATGGCTTCCATGGGATATTCGTACACAAAACTATTTTACATCTGCCACTCAGCTAGGCTTTCACAATTTCATATAATTTTTCTTTTTCTTTTAATTAAAATATGAATATAATAACTTAATGTAACTAAAACTATTTAAAAACTAAAATATTGCGTCAAAATATTCCTCCGCATCGCTGTCGACTGGAAATGTACCCAAGAGGCTGGCGGCATTACCACGTTGCTTAGCCTCTAGCCGTGGTAAAGCCAGCCCTTTGGTCAAAGTTCATATAATTGGTCACATTTGCGGCCAGAAAAGTCCTATAAGTAGCTTGTGAATCGAACCCTGGGTCTCACGCCGGGCAGTCGTATTCACTGAACTATGGTGGCAGAACACTGAAGAACAATAATAGTTAAGTTTAGACAACGTTTCAGTTGCGTTATTGTCTCCGCCGCTGCTTTTAAAGTATCGGATTTGTGCTATTGTCAACTTGTGCAGACGTTCATAATATTTCCGGAAAAATAATAAATATTCCTAAGTATTTCCTTCATCGTTATTGTGTTGTTGTCTATTGACTTGTGGTACATCCATGGCTGGTTTGAAACTCGCAACCCAGAGAAGAGGTGGGTCCAAAAACCTTTGTGCAACTGTATTATTTAAGGATTCAACCTCTTCTTAATCTTCATCTCTTCTTTATCTGTTCTTTTAATTATTATTGAACACTACAAAAAGAAAAAGTAATAATAATAACGCCGGCCCCTCGTACGCCTTCCAAAGGACCGGGACCCCATGGTCCCGATATATATAAATTCAAAAAAATAACGCTCAACAATATAGTAATAATACGACGTATAAAGTGTTACTTACAACGCATTTGCAAAATAATATCATTCATTTTATAGTTTATTTCGTCTCACTGAAAAACTTGACATAACCCTACTACGAAAGCGCGTAGTCAAAACAACTCGTAGCGCAGTATAGACAACTAAACACCGTAGCGCATTAGAATACCTATGCTACGGAATGTCGTAGCATCATTACCTATGCTACGAATTCCGTAGCATAGGTAATTTGAAAACCACACAGCTGTCATATTACTATAAGGTGGGTCGTCGTGTCGTGGCAACCCAGTCCTACCCTTAGTGGACAAGGTGGGGGTGACCGGGGGTCGAAGTGGGGGCGAGAGGGGGGACGGCCATTCGTCAGCTCTCCGCAGAAATGTTTTCATTTTTATTTCATAAATAAAGAGTGGAATTCCGCTCGCGACGTAATGAGGCTGTGCTACTGTCCGTCGCTCGTAGACTCGTAGCGGCGACTGAGCGTCGTTGGGAAACTTTGCAACTGTCGGCGCCGAGTCGTTAGTCGCGCGGCTTTGTTTATTGTGGGGTGGAATGCAATTTTGATGCAACAAAACTATGATCATTATTAATCAATCAAGGGTAGCACAGTTCGAATGAAACTTTGTCATATTTAATGAATGTCTTATCATTTACTACTCTTATGAAATAAATACAACTTTCCTCACTCAGATTAAAAATCCAAAGAGCTTCGCTTCGGTATGAATACATCAATATTTCCAATCTGTATGAGTTAGCTTGGTCCCGGGGGTCGGGGGGTCGGGGGCGGTTTATTGCTCCACCGTAGCGAGTCGTCATGAATACATCTGCCGCTCTCTAGTCTTTATGGATCATACAAATAAGGAGTATAAATTATGTTATTCATCATCTGCCTAGCCTTTTCCCAACTATGTTGGGGTCGGCTTCCAGTCTAACCGGATGCAGCTGAATAACAGTATTTTACATGAAGCAACTGCCTATCTGACCCACACAACCCAGCTACTGGGTAATACGATACCCGTTGGTAAGACTGGTTGTCAGATTTTCGGGCTTCTGACGACTCGTAACGACTGCCAAAGATCCACGAATGACAGCCGGGACCAACGGCTTAACGTGCTATCTGAGGCACGGAGGGTCTTGGTATGTAAAGATGGTCACACATCCACGAATCAACCGTGGCAAGCGTAGCTTAACCTGATAGATCGACCCGTGCGGCTGTTATTACTTAGCCTACAAGCCCCTCTTATAAATTATTAAGAACAATGAATAATATATAAATTATATTAATCATCCTTCTTAAAAAATATTCAACCTAGATTTTCTTTTGGTATTGCTTCTCAAACATTCAATTTCATTTTTGTATCTCATAACTACCTAAAGTATAATAACATTTATTAAAAAAAAAACGTATTTTTATTAAATAATCTGATATATTTAAACAAAATGTAACTAAATAATATGCAACATCATGATTGCACAAAACAGTGAAGATTTTTTTTTCAAAAAGTTCCAAAATATTCATTGAGGCGTCAAAGCAACGTCATGTTCCCTCGGTATGTCTCTACTTGTGATCGTTTCACACGAGTGTCGCCCCTACCCGTGACTCTACCCGCTCGACCCGTGACTCTACCCGCTCTTTTATAACGATTCCCTCACTTTTTATGACTTTATCGTGTTTTGTTTTTATTTCTTCATTTTGGCCGGGGTCGGGTGGCACAGGCCCGTGTTAGCTTTCAACAATTATTGTGTAGGAAAGACATGACATGACGCGAAGAAAGAATTTGGCCCCTTTTGAATAGTTACCAATCTGACAGTTCCTTAATTGTGCAGATTCTATGCTTACAGTTATGTCGATGCAGCGAATAGGTAATACCTTCTAATCTATAACTTATAACTAAAATGTTCGGGTGAACACAAACACATTCCTAATCTTCGTGTTCATTCACTAACATCAGAAACTACTTTATCTGCAGCGACAATAATTCAAAACAACCTATAAATAAAGATAAAACATTTTCACAATAAATCGTTCGCCGAGAAAATTGGATATTCACATGATTTGAGCGCCATTCAAAGAATTGAATGAAAATTCAAAGCCGAGAGGGTCTCGACATGCGATTACGTTGTAAACAACTGCCTACATACACGCAGTGTTTAAAATAGCGCCGCCACCCGAGCAGCCGGGCAGCCGGGCAGCCGGGCAGCCGGGCAGCCGGGCAGCCGGGGCACCCGAGGCACCGCGCGAGGGCGAAAGGGCAAAGTAATTGGTCTCGAGAGCGGCAGCAAGGGGCGAAGCCCTACCTCCGACATATTGCAAACATATTCTCCGCTTGAAATTTATTGTAAATCGCGGCGGGCGGGGATTTGAATTCGGTTTCGGCCCCTCCGCTGTCAATAAACCGAATGGACTTTGGAAATTCGCTACATTCGCCCGATGTTTGTGTTTGCTGCCTTCGCTTTTTCTGTTCTTGCGAAAAAACCTCCCCTTACCCCGCGACCCGCGCCCCGTACCCCGCGCCCTCGCCGCTTCCGATTTTATTTATCTAAGGTTTTCCATTCCGTCGTAATTGTGTGAGTTGCGAGCTCGATTGTTGCTAAAGCGAATATTTATTTGGGCTTCAGTTTGCTTTCCATTTGCTCGCGCCTCGCGCCTCCATCTTCTGTATATGTAAGTGTGTATGGATGTATGTATGGCGACGGCGAGCTCACTTTTAGCGGCATTGTGCTACAAATTGAATTTGCGGGGACTCAAATCAAATGTTGTCGTAAGAAATGACTTGTCGCCGCGACTGACACTATCAAAAAATTGATCGTCCGCCAGCTTATGAAGACACAATCGTTCGGTAACAGTACCCACTGCAGGCTATGTCGGAAATTACAATACAATCACATTACTAGCTATACTCAGATACTGAACAAACCTTGGACTATCAGATGGTAAGGTACCGTTAGGCGTTATCTATAACTGTTAGATTTTACTTAACAGTAGTTATAGAAAACAGACAGACAGATGCCAGGCAGGCTTAAAGTTTCCTACCTTAGAATACCAAAACTTACGAAAAGAAATTACGATGGTAGTACTGTAATCAGCCGAATGAGGATAATCCATGCTCGTACACAGTACCTAGGATCTTGATTCATGATATTACATGAAGCAATAACCTGACGCAAAACTGTGTATGATTTATGAGGCCCAAACAATATAATCTACATGAACATTTAGGTAATTTGTCAATAAATCGTAGCAATAACATTAGTACAATGAAACGCGCAATCAGCATTAGCCGGAATATATTTGGCGTAAATCTTTCACGGCAGCTTTTATGTATATCGTAAAAAACGTCCAAGTGTCCGAGCGCGCTATAAATATGGTCGTAAAGAGAGCGAGCGGCGGCCGCGACCAGCGACCAGCGACCAGCGTTCTGCACGCGGCCGCCCAGCCGAGCGACACTTAGTACCTACTACAGTTATGTCATTGTAGTTTTGTTGTAATTTACATATACTTGACTAGAAAATAAAGAGCCTAATCTTACAAAAACTTTTATGGAGTATCTATGGGGACATCTACCAGCAATGTTATCGGTCAAAACGCCTCATCGTTTCACTCCGTAGTCGGTCCGTAAAGGGGAGAACAATGTGACGCATATCTTTTTGTAAGTCATCGATGTTTATTTATTGACACATTACAATGATTACCTACAATGTAGCGCGGTATAAAACACTAAACAGCGCCGAAGCAGCGCTCGGTAATGCTAATGCTGCAGTTGATATACGTGGCATTATGGTCTTATGAAGGCTGAATCATGACAAAAAGTATTATAATACGCCTACGCTTCGGACGTTCGTGCGAAGTTTTTCTAAAATCTGGTTATGTGTTGTTTTCATTGAGAGCTCGTATGGTGGTTGATTCATTCAACAAGCAATCATATCAGCTATCTAGGAATGATATCCAGGCCTTGTCTGTCCCTACAATGTTCGGTATGATGTTATCGCACCGTTTTTACCTCCCCATCCCGAGGAAGAGGTTCCTGAATAAAACATTTGGTTTTTACTAAATAATACAGCTTATTACTTTATCAATCGACAGATGGCGAGGTGGTGACGACTGGAAGCTGCTCCATTCACGTTCGGATTCAAGACTGAGAGAAGCCGAGGCATTTAGGTAAACAAACAAGTTTATTCGCAGTTTTTGGGGAAAAAATACGAGCAATAGCAGATCAAATGCCGGTTAGTGTTGTATCGGTTCAATCACAGTAAAGCGGGCTCGATGGCGGGCGGTCAGAGCCGCCAGATCCGCGAGAGCCGCCGGATCTCGCTCACCACGATATCATATCATAACGCGCCGAACTTTACGTGCGCGAGCCAAGAGTACTAACACTGCGATGCGGTATTTCTTGACATCTGGACCACAGAATAGATACTCGTAAAATAATCTGAACAATGAGGAATTTAGTTCTCCTTTACCCATAGTCCTCTACAGCTTCATATGTCACAAAAGTTCGCTAGGGATATCTATCAAGAGGCACTTGGTTGTTGCAATGCTGTTATAAGAAACGATTTAAAAGGAAACAACTGTCAAGGGTGCAGGGCAGTAAGTGGATAGGTCATTATAGCTGTTACAGTTACTGGTATATTTTAGATTCTCTCCAAAGAGGGTTGATACAGGAACACTTACCATATCAACAGCGTCGCGTGTTCCGACCTGTAAGTCGCGATTGAACGCGATTCTCTCTAAGACAAAGTGTGTTATTTCTCGCGGGATCCCTCTGAGGGGGCGTGGGGGTTACTCAGGGGGGTGGGGGTGGACAGGGGGTGCGGGAGGGGGGGGGGTGTAGGTACTATGTAGTAATATTTTTACGAGCGCGTTTTATTGTCGCGGCGCGCGATAAATTTGTCATCGCGCCCTGCACACCGCCTGCAGCCGGATACTACTGCATGAATTGTAATCTATCTATGATGGCTTTGTTAAACTGTGACGACTCTCCTACACAGCATACTTGGGGAAAGTGGGCACATAAATTTTCAACACAGGTGTATTCTGAGTAAACCTATCGTTATCGGACACAAAATTGCAACCTTAGGGAATTAATCGCAACATTCTGTTAGACACTCCTCAGCTAAGTTTAATTCTTGAGACAGTAAGTCTAGCCATCTACCACTAGGGAAGGTGTTGAAAAGTCCAATGTAGTAATAATTCAAAAAGACTAGATAAGTCTGTACTTTTATCCATGGTTACAGATGAGGACTGCTTAGCAGTCCTATCATCGGTTATCATGTAGTTTTCAAATAAGAATACTGATCTGTGATAGGAATTACCTTTATAGGTAATTACCCTAATTAATTACCTTATGGTCGTCAGATCATCGTAATTGTGTACCTACCTAGGTAGTTAGGCGTCAGTCGAACAGAGCAACAAGTTAATAGCCTACAATGATGGCTATGTTATAGACTACCGTCAGGCTTAAGCGTACCTAAGTCATGCAAGTCGAGTCAGGGAAGTCTTGACAACTGTAGTTGTAGCTAATCAATTACCCAAGCCAATTAAAATGTAGGCGTTGCTCAATCTAGATCACTCAAAACTGTCACGTTCCCCAGCGAAGACCGCGGACTACTCAGGTACTAGTTACTAACATCGGCACATTGATACACAAGAAGCTTCGCCGCGTGTGTACATTGTTTTAGTCAGGGTTGTGCTTACCTCAAAATCAAAATCAAAATATTTTTATTTCACATAAACCAACATGGGCACTTATGAAACGTCAGAAGCTAGGTGCACGGTTCCAATTGGTCGTTTCCTATGGAGAAGAACCGGCAAGAAACTCCATGGTTACTCTTTTAAAAAATAATTGGCTTTTACAATGTTTTCAAGTTACAGTAGGTATGGGAGGACAACGTAGGCCTGTCAACAAGTACCAGGTACTTGATACAATAAAAAATAACTAAGATGCTCTACCATGCCTCATTGGTGTAACTCAAACTCAAAGCATCTGTTTAAATTAAACCATTTAAAGGCACTATTGAATTGCCAAAGGAATCGGTTTGTTAGAAAGATGAAGCTATTTGAAATTTAGAAAGCATAGTAAGGTTCTTATAGAAAATAACGGGCAACAAGACTCCATGGACACTGTCTTTTAAATAAAAATATTAAAATGTCCTTGTGATCTTGAGTTCGGTTTACATATCCAACAAAATGCGCTATCGAAACGTTGCATTGGTTTAGTTGAATGTAAGTACTAACTGCTAATAATATAGTTAGGTACAGTTTTTCCATTTTATTTGTTTACTACAAATGAGAATACATTTATGATACTAGCCTGTGAAGTTTTGTCCCGAAACGAAAGGAAATCGCAGTAAGTATTGGTTTTAAAACCATCGCCCTAATTGTTAAGTAATAACGCCTCATAAAAAGGCGACATCTCGTTACTCTGGCAGCCCTGTGATTAGAGTAGGTTCCCACAGTACGCCGTAGCTAGCGCCGCCTGCATGACGCAGCAGTTCTCACGTCACATCTCACATCGTCTTGTTGCAGGCCTGCCGGGACCTCCTCACGACACCCGCTCAGCGCCGCCCAACGCAGCCCAACGCAGCACAGTAGCCGGCCAATATGTGTGTAATGTCTGTTCCAAACGTATCTAGTGAAAGTGTAAACAATACCTGTTCAGGTTAAATTTTAACTCTTCAAAGGAAATGTATACCATTCCTCCGTATTCAGAAGGTTTCACCTTTATATCTCACCACGTTTTTCATTATTTATTGTTTGAGTATTAAATTGTAAAAATCTTCGAAGAAAATTGCGGTTATAAACCTCAATTGTCAATTTAAAAATATCATTAAGGTGATTTAAAATTATAATTTCAGGTTTAATTTTTCAAAGCATTCAATTTGTAAGTAGTGTCACAAATTGACATCCACAGGTATCCGTTTGTTTACATTTTAATCAGATAGTTTTTGAACATACCATAGTCGATAATTGTGCATGTTACAAATAGACGTTTACTTTGACCATGCCTTTTGTTTTTGTTTTCTCCCAAGTTTTGGAATGTGGCGTGGGAATGTGGCGTGGGAATGTAGATGACTCTGGTCGATTATGTCGTTATCGAAATCTGAGGAGATGAAATAACCAGAATGTTGTATGAGTAGGATGACACGATTGATATTTTCGAGTATGTGTTGTTAGTCGATAGGATCCTTATTCCTACCCAGACAGAAAGCCACCAAGATAAAATTCCATCTGAAAAAAAGTTGTCGGAGAAAACTAGCTACTTAATCAATTAATACAGATAGGTATTTTCCCTAAGCATATACTTGTTAGATTAAAACACGAGCTCAGGTGCTAAACAATAGACATTAGCACTTATTGATATTGTGCCAATAACGAGTAATGGAGGCGAGTCAATATTTGCGCGCGCTATCGGTTGATGGCGCGATCGCACCTGCAGCGGCATGTAGGTACTTCATCAACATGTACCGCACTTGTAACGCGCAGGATTTGCAAGACATTACCGATTAAACTATCACGACTGTTAAATAGGTAATAGGTAATACGGTATCTGGTATCCGCAACTCCACGTCAATGCGCGTATTTTGCTGTTAGCAAAGATGGGTTTGGCAGGGATAGATAGCATAGATCGATAGCAATAGATAGCATAGATTGATAGCAATAGGATCTAGTCTTAGGTCAGGTCTTGTGTTAAACTACAATAATAATACTTTGATCGTGTATTTTCCGTTAAAATAAATGACTGACACAGTCGTGTCATCTTCGGGAAGGCAACCATTCGAAGAGTTACTGTATGGATATAAGTTTACTGCCTATTAGTAGTTTCCATACAAGTGCCCTATTAACATCCTACATGCACGTTGTACACGTAACATTAACATCCTACATGCACGTTGTACACGTAACATTAACATCCTACATGCACGTTGTACACGTAACATTAACATCCTACATGCACGTTGTACACGTAACATTAACATCCTACATGCACGTTGTACACGTAACATTAACATCCTACATGCACGTTGTACACGTAACATTAACATCCTACATGCACGTTGTACACGTAACATTAACATCCTACATGCACGTTGTACACGTAACATTAACATCCTACATGCACGTTGTACACGTAACATTAACATCCTACATGCACGTTGTACACGTAACATTAACATCCTACACGCACGTTGTACACGTAACATTAACATCCTACACGCACGTTGTACACGTAACATTAACATCCTACACGCACGTTGTACACGTAACATTAACATCCTACATGCACGTTGTACACGTAACATTAACATCCTACATGCACGTTGTACACGTAACATTAACATCCTACATGCACGTTGTACACGTAACATCACGCCTGTACTCCCCGAACAGTTAGACAGAGGTGCATCTATAGCACACCCACATTTCGCCAGTTATGTCTAAGTCCCATGTAATAGGGGGCGAGCTTATTGCCGTCAACCGGGCACAAATCCAGACTTCGGGCTGCCACTGAGAACTTCCCGATGGAAAAACCCAACAACACATTGTCTGACCTGGAAATCGAAGCCAGGACCCCACACACAGCAGTCGCGCTTGCGACCACCAGAGCGACGAGGCAGTCAACACATTGAATTGATTAGTATTTTTGATAGGATCAAGGCTTCTCGTCTTATTGATTACCATAATCTGCAGTCGTAGGCGAACCAGGGAATTACCTTGGTTCGACTACGACAGCCTTATTCTCCCATAGATCTCTTTCAGCAGTTTTCACTTCGGTCCTAGCCATTTCACCTTACTAATGATATGGCCTGATAAATGAGATCCTTGCTGAAAGGTGTCTGACCGACCCAGATGTGTGGCTCGTCCTGGCGGTGCCCGTGGCCAGGTGACGGTTGGCACTTGTATGATAATGAGTGCTCGCGGGACGCGCCGCCGCCGCTTGCAAGCTGTTTGCTCGCGATAACTTTACGATAACTTTCTCGATACCCGCGCTTATCGAACGAGCAAATATCGGCTATCTTCACCTCCATAGCACGTAAACTTTACGTTCACTGAACAATTATATTTTGTGAATTTCTGTAAATGAGGAGCTCGTGGCTAAGTAACGACAGACGGAAGGGTCGATGAAAGGTTAAGCTACACTTGCGGAGGTCAGTTCGTGCATGGGTTATCATCCATTACATAATATCAAGAGTCCTCCGTGCCTCGGAAAGCAGGTTAAGCCTTCGATCCCGGTTGTCACTCTAATAAGATCACTGACAGTCGTTACGAGTAGTCAGAAGCCTGAAAGTCTTTCAACCAGTTATATCAAGAGGTATCGTGTTACCAGTAACTGGGTTGTGGTGGTCAGATAAGCAGTCGCTCCCTGTAAAATAATGGTATTTAACTGCATCCGGTTAGAGAAGCCAACCCTAAAATAGTTGCGAAAAGTCTAGGCAGATGATGATGATGTTAGTTTCTGGACTTAATGAGCCACATTTATTGGTATAACTCCATCAGTGACATTTTATAGTAGTATTGTTACTATGATTGAAATTATCCATAGCTAATATTATTTGGTTATTATAAGGTAGTTTTAGAAATTATTTGTATTTAATAAATAAAAGCTGGTAGATGATGATTCTTGTTTATTTCCATAGCCTAACGAGCGTTACATTTTTTAAATTTACAGTAATATCATGTAAAAGATAAAAAGGACCATTTCATAAACAACGTGGACCCTGCCAACAAACCGGGAAACATCAGGATGTAGGAAATGTGCACGAACATGAACTATTGCTTAAACCGGCGTACTTATATAATTAACAGCCAATAGTAACGCTATACATATTCATGTCGTGTCATTAACTCCTCATACATTTTAATTAAGTTAACAAAACGCAAATACGCGGTAACCGTTCTTAATCGGAAGGAGCTGTTTACCGCGAATTGCTGCAAAAGTTAATAGATCAGATAGGAAAGTTTGGCAACCACCCTGCGCGCGCGTCGTGTGTGCGACAGTTTACGCGCTAGTTGTGATGCGCAGGAGTGCGCGACATCACCACGCGCAGTGTCGCCCACACAACCACACCTGTGTGCTGTGACTGCCACCCAGAGTAACTGTGACTGAACATTGTGTGACCTGTGACGAGTGACTGTAGTGGACCCGTTTGGATACAAGCCCGTTTTGACTGCAGGGGACTGCTGATTTGTGTCTATGGATTTGAGTCAGGTAGGAGTTTTGGGTTCTTTGGTGACGGATAGTAATAGTTAGATATGTTCTACCAAGGCTTCAGGTTGAGGTCTTAATGAGCGGAGATATGCAAATGAGCATTTTTTTCTTGCTATTTTATTCTACTCTGCGATAGAAATACTTCTAAATAAGTCTCATACCTACAGATAATATCGTTTACATACAATAAACGTCAAGATTCACAAATATAAATACTTATAGATTGCATTGCATTGCCTACACTTATGCTTTTATGGGCATAATAATAAATAATTCGAGAACATTTTTCCCATTTTCATAAGAATTTCTTCAGAAATAGTTCGTTGAAACTGAATGAGGAATCGAACCTCAACCACGGAGCTGAGCCAACATTATTACACCACAATGTTTTATGCACTATTCGAGTAGCTATCAAGTGAATATGTTCAGTTAATGCCAAGTTATTACGTCATTGATTTCTTTTATCGCCATATTTAGATGTTAATTAATTTAGGCAGGCATTCAGAAATTATGAACCGTTCATGAATAATGAATGAAGTGGATTTCAAAACATTGTTTTTCTAAAGGATTTTAAAATAACTACTTTGCACAAGAATAAGTAATAGGTAGATACCTATTATTTTTGATTATTTTGTCGAGCGTGTTTAGCATTTATTATTAGATAATGTTGGCTGATAATTTAATTATATGTTTCGTATAGCTTTTCAAGATTGTTTATTCAGCAAAATACAGATAAGATCGTTAACTTTCACATTAAAATTATAGCAAAATTATGCAAAATAACCTTGCTCATTATTTCATGCCATAATCCAATTCTGAAGTCAATTAATAATATATAGTACTTAATTAATATCCCTGACGCATGCAAACGCGTTGCACCTGAATGTCGTCACACATGTCATAATTTGTTAATATGTAGACCGCTACCTACCTGTTTCGTATCTCAAAAGGAAAAACAGAACCTTTATAAGATCACTTCGTTGTCCCTTTTTCTCAGGAACGCGTAAAGATATCACGTTGAAATTAATATCAAATACTCAGGACTATAATCCCTTGAAGCAGTGAAAAAATCAAATTTCTAAGTCAACGCAATCAAAAGATACGGGCGTTTATGTTCCGAAATCAAAACCTCTAGGGTACCCGTTGACCTAGAATCGGCAAGAAGCAATGTCATGTAGCACAAGTATAGGAAATATCCGAAAACCGTAAAGCAGGTACATTACAAAAAAAAAAAATTAAACCTATTTAGTACGGAGCCCTTGGTGCGTAAGTTCGACTCGCACTTGACCGGTTTTTTTATGTTAACACAGCACGCTGTGAAAGATATTATGTATTTTTTTGTAAATGATAATTTAGTATATCGTATAGTGAATCTTGATAAGTGTTTATATGGGTGTCCACAAGATCTTCTGTTCCGTCACCCAAGACTAAACACTCCGTCAATCACTACAATAAAGCCGGTTAATAGGTACGAGTTATTCCGGTCTGATCACATAAAGAATTGAATTCATTTGAATATTATCATGTAGGTACACTTGAAACTTTCAGGAATTCATTGAGTCGATTTAAATATGAATATTTAAAAGCTGATTGAACCGATAACGTTACAAGTATCGCTTACTCATGCTTAACAGTACAAACGTGTTTCCTTCCTGCGGTGACAAATGTCTTAACGGAGTCATCGAATCTACATACAGAGTTAATCATAGATAACATTGAATTATATATTGATGTTGGTAATCTTACCTTCTAGCCCGTCATGGTTGTCATCATCATTCTCAGCCTTTTTTCAAACCACTGCAACGCACAATCCGTCTTACTTTTATCTAAACTAATATTATCATAAAGAGGAAAGATTTGATGTTTTGTATGTTTGTTGATTACGATTTCACACTACAACGGCTGACCGGATTTGGATGGAATTTGGCGCATGAGTACATCATGACATGGATTAGGACATAGTATAGTTTTTATTCCGATATTCTCACGGGATCGTGACTTATGCGGGTAAAACCGCGGGGCGAATGTATTAGTACATATTCTAGCACTCATTTACGTAAGGAAATTATTACCTAACTTGTGCTGATAATCTAGATTCATCATCACCACTAGATTATCGGTTAGCGACACAACAAGTTGCTCGGAGCTTATTATCGCCACTACACTTCACCTTTGAAAGGCTAACGCTTATCGGTTTCAGGCCAGTAAGGCTTAGTAAGAGTTTTAACTTTCACTCAGTTGACCTTTATTTGACCCTTGTAATGAATACCTATCATCGTAATCCCAGCACATTAGTCCTTATCTATTCAACTATTTATGAGTATTATAAAATGAGGTGACGAATGAATCACAAGTGTATAATCTGGTAGGTATCGGGCGGTATGTACCACTTGTACCGCACCTACTTGTTCCACCTCGCCGTGCGCCGCGGCGCCACCTCACGTGACCCACTTCCGATAAATCCATCGAATGAATAAATTAGCTTCAAACTCGACGCGATACGTTATCTAATAGAAAACAGCGGAAACGTTATCAAGTTTTCACCAAACTGATCCGTGTTATGATCATGTTATAATACCGTGGAATAATCATTGCAATTTGTAAATCACTTTGATTATAATTATTATTTCGTTATATTAATCCGCCTTACATAAGCTGCGAGTCTTACCAGGTCGATCTGGTGGTGGCTCTTCGAACGATCGGCTTTTCATTTTCCTACGCGTGGTTGCAATTCCTGTAACCTTTCTGAATGTTTACGTTTTATAAATAATTAAATGGTTTAACAATACTTACGAATTAGGAACCTACCTAGGGCATTTATAAACAGTGGTAAGCAGGTTCTTAGTCACTTATTAAATCCCAGATGACAAAATGACATCTTGGTAGGTAGGTATTTGTATTTTTGAAAAGAAGTTCTTTCAGATAATCCCATTTCGAAATGAACATTTCCTAAGTATTTAACTCGTAGGTATACATACCTAGGAGTTAAATACTTATTAAATGCACAATCAGTGCTTGCAATATGATGTTGACATAAATATAGATGTATTATGATGACAATGATGATGATCTTGCTAAATAGCAGTTTAGCTAAAAAGCTATCTCTTGACCCAAGTGAAGTGGTCCTCCCGTCCTCCGTGCAGGCTCGTGGCAGGCAGGCAGGTCGTCGCTCACAGTCGCAGGTGTGTCGCTGACCCACATATTTTTTATTTTTCAAAGCACAAACAAGCACCTGACGTTATCGCCATGTTTATTCAATGATAACTCTGTAATATCCACGTGAATATTGATTTCGATACAGTTTCGCGAGTTTAACGCGAATTCTTAGCGAAGCCATGTTTGCTTAGCGATACGCGGCTCATGGCGACTTGCGAAATATAGGTCGACAGTATTGTGAAGAATTATTATTTATAGGTAGGTAGGGATAATGTAAGTATTTATTGGTAGGTAATGTATTTGGATCAACTGTGTTTTTATAGCAGAACTGACAAACTCTATCTGGATTGCTCTACTCTAGATTATTCTTGCCACCATTTAAGTACATAAATACATTAGAGTTTTAGGTGCCTATAGGTACAGAACCATGAATCATTCATCTTTCCATGTAAGTAACGTGAAGGGTTTCAATACTTAATTTCTCACTAAAGAACAAACACTTAACTCATCTCCAAGATGAAGAGTCTCCCAAACTAAGCTTTGCCGACCACGCTTAGATATTGGTAAACATTAGGGACATACCTACTGAACACTAGATACACCTACAGCAATCGCAATCAGTCAACAATAAACCCCTTCAATTTAATTAAATAAGTCGTTCGCAATGTTAATGAAGAGCCTGAAACCATGCTCCAGGATGGGTGTCCTAACGATAATTGACTCTACCGAGCAAAAATAATTATTAGTGCAAAGAGTTGTCACAATTTATATATATTTGTGCATATTTAAAAGGAGATTGCGAAAATTATGACGGATTAATGGTAACAGCTTGTAATGAGTTCATTTAGTAATTGAAGAACAAACAGCTTATGTCTGGGCTGGGCTTGATTTTGAACTTTTGGTATGCTCACGTCAGAATAGGACATATCAAAATTACCATTCTTGTATGCATTGCCAAACAGGGCAATGACCGGCAGACAAAATATCACTTCCGAAGTGATTTTTTGTTTGTTTCAATTGGAACGTTGTACAACTGCAATTGCAAGTATGTAACACCTGAAAGATACTGAACTATCCTGAGAGAAACAGTCATTGTTACCTGAAAAATAATTCTCACAGTTTAGAAAATATTTGTAGTCAAATAAAGTCACAACAAGTTGGTTTCGTACCTCTTGGAAGATTGAATGTTTCTGCGTAAACACACAATTTTCTATTTCAATAAACGCACGTTTCGATTATATGATATTTCAGTTGAATTGAACAAGCAAATTGGTGTTGAATGTAGCCATAGCGCAGTAGAACATTAGATATTAAAGGCGTGTCTGAAGAGACTCATTTAATGTTCTCAGAAGCGATAGTATCAAGCTAACATGACCGATAGGTTCGAAGACAAACAACTCACAAGTGAAGGTGAACAAGTGCCGATGTTATCAAGTAATTAGGCTAATACATGTACAAGACACGACGCTATCGCACATAAGTGATCTATTGCATTTCGCGGTTCGGCTATGAATATTATGATAAACTACAGGAAACTTGAGGAAACGTACTTCCTCATTGATTATTTAGTGTTACTACCTATTTTTAATAGGTTCAGATTAGTCATAATCATAGGACTTCTTTCATATATCTATGGTCATAATTATGTGGATGTGTTATTTCTTTGTCTGTGTGTATTTGGATGTTCATGAAATAGTTTACAGTCTAGCGTGGACTTTAATGTTAGATACCTGAGGTTTATAATTGTAGCCATGTTTCAGAAGCTGCTTTGTTGGTTGAAACATAATAAGACAGACCAACTTAAAGAGGCACGAATTCCTGTCCCTACCTCTATGAAACTTACAGTTGTGATAAATTGCGATTATGCTTTTAGTGCTTTATAAATCCCAAGATCCTTTAACAGTAAACAATAGTTGAATCCCATAAAGCTTGCAAGTTGTTTCGTTATTAACGTTAACTTTAACTTGCTCTGTCGAAGATAATCGCTGCACGTGACCGTCAATAATTATTTATTTTTATCAATGTCTTGTCCTGAGAACCAAACCTGTACTCACCTAACAGCCTTGTATAAACATCTTTGTCTTTGTGTGAAAGGTAGACAGCGGGTGGGTTTTACTAGCCCACTGGAAAGACCACATTATCCATACATAGTAACAACAATGCAAGTAAGTCCGCAACTACTCTTAAAGACTAGGTCATTAGGAGCAGTGCCAGCACTATGCTATCGCTCGGTTATAGCCGGAGACACTAATGTGTCCGCTGACACATCGCGACGGCTCCAGCTATCACTCGTGACACATTGCTGCACTAGCTGCCCGCGCGTGGACCAGGAGATAGAGGGGACAAGGAGCGAGGTCTTGCTTGTTTTTGTTTGCTGTAAATTATAACTGTTGCAGTTGGGATTAGACTATTGATTGCGCTCTGATTAAACCAGAAGAGGTGGACTTATACCAGATGTTATTGATGACAAGAGCATTCGTTTTGATGTAGGTAATGTAATGAGATTCAGCGTCAAAATTGATATCTTTATTGGAGATCAATTTTATTTTTTCAGGTTCATTACCGTGTTCAATGTCTATCTCTTGGTCTGTCCACTTCGAGTCCCTCGAGAACTTTGCTTCTCACTTCAGCGCTGTAAACATTAGAAAGTTCAGTACCTCGAGTACCTCAGTTGTTTTAGTTGCGTGTTTGCTTCAGGTTTCAGGAGTGCCATAGGCACTTAAGTAGTAAGTAGATTAGTATCTACGAGTTTCGAATGCATTCAACTGTTTTTGGGGGCGTAACTACCGCCATACCAGTCTTGTTAATGACACGGGCCCCCAGGCCACAGGGGCCCGGATTATCCACAACCTAAATTTTATATACCTACTATTAATAAGAGATTCGTAATTAATGAGTACCTCTGAGATTCCTAATGAAAGTATAAAAATTAACGTAGGTAATTTATTTATGGCTTACAAAATTTGAAAGCCATTGTTTTGTTTGTTTTGGGAGTATTTTCTAAGATACACATTAGTCGTGATGCTTGTTAGCATTGGAAGGCTCTACTGATACTGTCCTGTATTATTAACATTATGTATGAGCGGAGTACGTGAGGATCGCAGCAGATGGCGGACTGTAGGTTGTGCGGCTGTGCCGACCGCCATGGACAGAAGACCTGAGTTTATGTGTGTATTAATATTTAATTCAGCTCAGTGTTATCTGATAAGGTTTCAAGAACAGCGTTATATTGGTTCTTGATGCCCTGAGTTCATATTTGACTTTAACACTTTCTACATTTTTGTCAGTTTGTTAAAACGATGAAACTTGATTAAGAAGTTAGCTCATCAATCAACTTATATTACAATTATAACTATTACAAACATCTACATATCAAGATCGTGTCGCTCTTGCAGAAAGATAGTCATCATCCCTCGCTGCATCACTCATACCTACTCAAGTCAACATCACTGTCGGGAATGCACATTTAAACGTATTAGTATCATGATAGTAACAAAGCGTTCGTGTGTGTTATCACTGCTTATCACGCCACGTGTCAGCTCTGACCGCGAGGGGGCGCTACATTAGCATACCGGCCCACGGGCACAGGTGCTGGGGTACAAACTGGCCCCACCGTGTCGGAATCACCGACAGGTATCAACAATTAGCGGTATTATGCGATGATTGATACCGTGGTATCGTTGCATCGCGAATATTTGTACAGGTAACCATCGGGGGTATCGCTTGTATTGTTGGCAGTCCATTCTGATGATAATTAGTCGGGGAATTCAGAACAATGTTGTGAATAATTGGTTTTACTGACAAGTCTACACGTAATGTAAACATAACGGTTGGGAGTCGTCGGAAGAGTTTCATTAGAGCAGCCACTGAGAGCATCACTGTAACTTACATTTGAAATAGATTAGTATGATATTTTGGCTTGTTTTATTCAAATAGGTATGCATCGATGCAGCCGTCTGAAAATTATTGTTGCGATATTTTTGTTTGGCATTCGACAAGCACGTTAAACCGGGACCAACAGGTCCCGGCTATCATTTGTAGATCTTACGAGTTATTCTGGTCTACGAATAGTCAGAAGCCCAAACTTCTGACAGCCAGTCTTACCATGGGGTAGGTATCTTGTTACCCAGTAACTAGGTTGTGGAGGTTAGGTTGGCAATTGTTCCATGTAAAAAACTGGTTTCCAGCTGCATCCGGTTAGACTAGAAGCCGACTAAAAGGTTAGGCAGATGATGATTCGAGTTGGGTGACGTGATGTTGTTTAGGCAAAGTATTGGATTGTGTTTGATGTCAGGTATGTAGTGTAAACCTGCACCTGAAACATTCAGGACTTCCTGTGGATGATGGTCCATCAGTCGACATCTGACGCCTGTTACTCCTTGATTGTATTCGAAGCGTACATATGTACATGCCTAGGTACACGTCTCTTGTTGTGGTATTTAGAATGACTGCCTGGCACAAATACGACTAACAACATGCATTATTAAAACGAAGTGCCTGCACAAATGGATATAGACACTAAATGAATTCCGATACATATGCAGTGATATTGGTTCATAATATGAAGTGCAGGACTAATGAAAGCCTGTTAGTTATGACATCATTCTATGGGAACTTTTTCATACAATTACTTATTTTATAGTTAATTAAGTTTTTTATTATTTTTATGAAGTGGGCAGAACAAACCAACCCACTCAAGTATAACACTACGCACACTGATGAAGGCGCTCGTTGCTTTGAAGATAACGATCAAGTGGAAATTGAAGCAGTTTCAACTTTCATTTCTAGACCAGTCGGTCTATTCTGTAATAACCTCATCGTGAAATCTGAGGAGTATTCAGTGAGTTTGAAGTAAGCTGTCAATCCCTAGCGTCAGGTGGAATTTCAGCTCAATTCATCTAATAATAATATAATATAATAATAATCATTTTATTATCAGGCAGCTAAGGCCCATAGATAAAATACACAACATAATCTTATACCTATAATAAACTAATACATATTAAAAACCTTAAAGCTATGACTATACACGTAACGTGGTCGGCGTCGTGTTTCGCTGCGTGGTGTCGCGTAACCGTCCTCGGAAACGTCGATATACGACACCTTTCGGCCAAAAGTCCTCTTTCAGGCAGGTCTGTAGATGTTGGGTTGGAACTCGTACCACGAATGACTTAAAGTTGATGTTGTGGCGCGATTCCAACCTTTCGACCCTCAGAGTCCAGTTGGTCTTCACCTTCAAATACTGCACAACTTCCTCAGTTGTCGTGGAGTGATGCAGACGCGAAAGGTACAGCTGCGTCGTAGGCACAGCAGGGCGCAGCAACATGTTGGGTCCACTCGGTGCAGTGCCACACAGGTTACGAGAAAAGGGCTTCTTCTTCTTCCTTTCTACTTTTGTGAAACCCTCCTCATCAACTTGGCTGGCTCTTGGCAAAGAGCTACGGACCGCAGTCAGGGCAGGTTGAGTACCCTTTATTGGTTTTTCCCCTTTTTTGGTATGTCGCTTAGGCTGCGACGCATTTGATTTTCCGCTGGTGACAATAGCAGCGTAGGCACGATTAGGGGTCGACGTACCAACGCGTGACGTTTCCGCAGCCGGTGTTGTGGCGCGGGCGACGGCGGCGGCGGGCGGCGCTTGCTCTAATCTAAGTTCTCCCGGTGAGGTGTTTACAGTATAGACCGGCAGAGCTATATATTAGACAAGCGCCACAGTTCTAGACAGGATTAGTCTCTTTATCTCATTAGTCTGGTCCAGGATTACATAGTTAGTGATCCTCTCACAGAGAGGAGGCCTGAGTCTCAGCAGTGGGAACATTACATGCTGGTTTCAATACAAGCTCCTTAGTTTGTTGTTTAAAGCAAAAGGTGCTGAAGATGGATGGATGTGCTGAAGATGGATGGATGGTGGCGTTGTTATGTTTGTTTGAAATGTGTAGGTAGGTAGGTACCTTGTTTGTAATTAAAATACCTTTTGTAAAGACCTACCTATACCTAACTATAAGCCATCTAGATTATCCAACAGCGTGTCAAACCTGACGAGTGCAGGCACAGCTTCTCAGTCAACAGGCATCGTTTTACTCAAATACATGTATAGTTAAGACTAAAACTAGTCGGCTAGATACCGCCTGGGTGGGGGGAGGGGGGCGTGCCGGGCGGCCGAGGCGGCGCGCGCGCACTCTACCGCCTCGCCATTGGCTCGCGTAGACTTCCTAGTTCAAAATCCTCGCATCTGATTGGTAGTGGTAATACTAGATGTTTCAGCATCCCGATGTATTCAATGTAAATTGCAGCGGATTAATGCAGACTCCATTGTTTGGGGTAATTAGTTTAATAAGGTAATATAAATTAGCGGATGGCTCTGATTGCTATCTGAGTTGCGACACTGATCGTTAAGATGGTAATGGTGGTTAAATGTAGACTCGAGATGTTTAATGTATGTTTATAGCTAGGTGCTTATGTGCAGGCCGTGGGACCTCATCGGCTGCTCAAAGCATTTCATCTCCTTACTGAGAATCGCAATAAATCGTTCTCACATGCATCGGTCAGAATGCTGCTCATAATTTGTGAATTACAGTCTGGACCTCACTATGGTAAGGCACTATAGTTTTTGATACTAATAGTAGGCATATCTAGTTTAGTTCTATAAGTAATAAAATATAATAAAGGTAAAATAATTTAGGTACTTAATTTATCCTATCAGAATAACTCTACTTGCATACAAATCCACATGTAAGACCTGCCCTATAACATTAAAGACCGTAGTTGAAAATTATTTTTCTCTACAATAGGTAGGCAGACTTCAAGAATAGGTGTTTCGTGAAACATATTTTTACTCAATAGTTCAATTCAATAAAACGAATGCCACAATGTACCTATAATTATTTAATTACCTACTTAGGTATACAATCATACCTAACTTCTGACCGAAAACCGTGCACCTATGTATTATATCTGCTGAATTTGCTGTAATTAACTACCAAAACATTTGTTTCAATGACCTACTTGATTTAAAAAAATGAAAGTTTTACAAAGTTTTTTAAAGTAATATTTACCTACCTACAACAATCGAATAGAAAAATTTAACAATGTTAGATACGTATAAGTTTAAATCCAATTAAAAGACCACTGTTTCTACTTTCCCGCAGTAAGCTATGACGCACAAAGGCCTAGTACCAGCCTGTCGCATACCCCGCTGATGCTCATCTGTTTCCATTGCTGCGACGTTGATGTAAGAGATGCTGGTGATCAGCAGTGTCCTTATCTGATGGACGTGGCGCTGCGCCCGCGCCACTTGATTAGTAAACGATGCGCAATTGATATGTATTTTGTTGATAGATGACACTGTTAATATTATTAGATAATGGAGAAAGAATACTGATGATAGGTGTGAAGGTCAATCGATTCTGAATCTAAACTAAGTTAGATGCTACTCATAAATGTAAAGGACAATGAAAACAGGCACAAACTCTGACTCCGGCCGTAACGGAAACAAATCTAATTAGAACCTAATACATCACAGCACCTAGCTCGAGCGGGGGATCGAACACACGCTCAGCAACACCAATGAAACGTAAAGTCACTCAAACACTTGCACTGCTGCCAACTTGTAAATATATTGCAACCAATTTTTCATAATACACTTACCTGCGCCTGGTTTCTGTCTCTGGATTTGAAGTTGAGAACTTGTCAATTCAATTGAAAAAAATCACGATATAAGTAATGCTAAAGTAGTTTGTCAAGTTGTAAACTTAAAATAGTTAATTTAGACCGGGGCACCGGGTGTTAGATGACTAGATATTCATTTACAACAAACATATAACTCTAGGTATATAGGTACCTAAATACACTCGCTCCATTTAAAACCTTCACTGATCATTAATCTTTCGCTAAGCGAGTGATCCTATCGCCACGTAATTGCCGACACAAAATAACTAATTGAATACTAAACTACACATTATGCCGTTTAAGGACTTTTAACTAATTTGACGATTCCTATCGTTCCCCCTTCGTAAGACCCCATTGATGTAACTAACTACCTGGTGACATCCATGCGTACATTATGGCTTTTTAATTCTGTCAAGTGGCGACCCCTATGGGCAGCTTATCGTCCTGCCGGTACCCAAATGTCCCTTGTTTATGTTTTCAATTAATTCATTAATGTCCCGCTGGTTAGCGAGGGTTAGTTATCTGCTTCATCAAAACGTGGACGTTTTTTGGTCAAAGGGTGGTTCGATGTGAGCGGTTCTTACTTTATTTGAAAAATCGTATGATCGATTGTATGACGTGCTTGTAACGTCGGTTTAGGTGTGAAAAATATGTGATAAAGTTAATTCTACGTCGTTTATTTCCTTATCTTCTCTATATGATTATTGTTGAACCACCAAAGATAGTGGGTATACTTAATTATGCTCAAAAGTTGCTAATGATCCTATAGATGTAGAAACATGTAATCACTCAAGCATGTTGGGAAACTAAACTAATTATTAGATAATGTTGCTACACATAGTGTTCTGCCAAACTAATTCTATAACTACTGATTTACAACACAATACACAATAGGTAAGGCAAAAGCTTTCTGTGACATGAGCTTCCCAAAAAACGAGCCATAGCACAGCACACCATGACAAAATCAGTCGTAGACTGCTGCGCACTTCGAAGGGAATCCATGTCTTCAAGCTAATTTACAAAGCTACTAATTGACCACCCAGGAAATTGAATTGATGTGTGAACACGAGTGAGTCCTCAGTGAAGCTATAATATTAACATTTAAACAACGCACTTAAAGCACGAATTAATCACTTTGAAGCAATCACACTTCTTGCCGAATCGTTGTAGAGTCGATTCAAGTCATTTGCAACGTGCGAATATTAATGAGCCTCGAGTGGTCTTCGTCGGCGGGACCCACCTACCGCGGGGAGGTATACCGCTAAATTGTAAATACCTGTAATTTCCCGGTATTTGTCATCAATGGACGATGATCGCTTCTTATCGTGGTCCATTGACGCATTGTTCAGTTTTTGTGGGCACCTGGTTCCCGGAGGCTGTGGTGCCACCCACCTGAACGCGACGTTTTGATGGGATTTCAATGAACATTAGGGAAACGCCATAGAGCACGAGGTTTAGATGTGCCATGTGCCTGTTACATTCGTGCTGATCCTACTAAACTACAGTAATAAGTACTATATGTAGGTAAACAGAGCCTGAAAGGAGAAAACGTTTCAGTAAACCTTCCCAAATAATACCGACTGCCTCATAAAACTTCTCAATGTCTCCCAATTGATTTAAATACAAACAATCATTTAACTAATAACACTGACAGGCCTGACAGCCCCCCCGGGCCTTCGGGCCCCGGGACCCCGGGCCCCCGGGCCCCCGGCTATTATCGATCATTGATCACAGTTGGACAGCGTTATTAGTTGCGTACGCGTCACTACGCGGCGAGCAGCGCGCGCGCAGGCCCACTATTATCAATTAACTTATACTTTTATTGGCTCAAAGCGATTAACCGCCTCTAGGAATGGACACAGCGCGTTATATTTTATTCTTGCCATTGTCTCAACGATGATAATTAAGTTTTTTCGGCACAGCCATATGTGCCAATCTACTTATTAATTGTTAGGTCGCCATCCATTTATGGAAGCAATTATAAGATCATGAAATTCATAACAATATTTTGTATTGAATTCATTGAATACATCCATTAATTAAGAGTAAATTTATGAATGCCTCATTAATTTGAACAGATGTAGTTACTGCATTACTTTCGTTTTGGGACTGTAGCAGTGTGGTGCCGGGTCTCTGCGCGCGGTGTCTACAGGCGCGCGTGTGTCGACGGTCGCGAGCGGCCCACCCACACACGTGTTATGTGCCACAGGTACCACTGTACCACGGACCACGAGGAACTGTAACAAAACTGGCAAAAGGCTGCGTTAGGTACTTACTGTTATCGTACTCACTAAATCGTTCACAAATTTTTATGTTAAATTGTCAATTAATCAAGTAATGACTCTTGCATGAGTGTTTCCATATCCACAAGCGCCAGATTGGTCGAATAAGCGAATGTCAACATGGAAAACCATAGGAGTACAGAAACCCTTCCGCTACTCACTACAACGATCCTAACGCCAGCCTGTAATAGCTGTGACTCAAGTCTGCGCAATTATTTGAATGAGAAGCTCTATTAAGCTGAAGCTTTATTAAGAACGATTTGTAATGATCCTGTTAACTAATTAATTGTAAATTAATTTGGCTGTACTGTTGCTGCGTGGTGGGCCGGTACCGGGAAGCGCGCCGGCTCCGGGATGCCGCGCCGCGTGTCCGGGATTCTCGCCGTGTGGGCCTTATCGCGGACCCCGCGTTTTTGCGCAGCCCTACGTTACTATCAATTGATTGGAATTACATAAATATGTGTATTTTTTGTATGAGTGCGCCATCGCGCCAGCTCGGCGGAGTATTCATGCCCGCTAGCTCTAAATGAATTACTCCTGACAGGACTAGAGCTTCTACGAGTAACTCGTGTCAAAGAAAACAACATTTTCTTGCGTGGCAATTTCTCTTCCTCTTCGAATCTAAATCCAAAATATAATCTGTTGCCTGTGTTGTTGGTGGCTGCAACCAGTTTGGCTTTACCTTTTTAGAAATCACTTCTTCTTCTCCGTGTCGCTGGCACGCACGACTGTATTTTAAATCTTGTTTCCCAAAACCTTGCCACTTCCACGGCGTTGTCAGTGGCAGCGCAGAGGTCACTTTGACCTTTGACATCACTATCTTATTTCAAAGTCCATAAGGCAACACTGGTTCAAGGGTATGCCATTACATACTTCTATACCTGTACCTAATACCAATACGCTACAAAAAGCTCATCTGACTCTCAAACTCAATTACTGGTACCTATAGCTAGGTCCACAGCTCCACGAGCCGCTCGCTGCCGGTGCCGGCGCCATATCGGAGGTTTGCGTGCCTCCGTGATTAAACAATCAAATAATCATATTAATCACAGCGCGCGCGCAGCCCGCCGCGCATGCGCAGTGATGCGCACACATACATACGTTGATAGCCGATCGAAAGATTATACTGATCTTCTTACACACATATTACAATACCATCTGAATATTTTCAGATACGTTGCACCATTTGTGAAGTCTACACCGATAAGGTAAAAGTGACTCAGGATTTATCATTATTAACTTTGTGGCCCAAGAGCGATGGAGCGTACCATCTTAAAAATTAAACACCACAATACGCTCCAAGACAGGAATCGGTGATAAAGGCGATAAGTCTACGTGGCTGAAGTGGGACTGGGCGGGCTTCGCCTATAGGATGCATCCAGACAGATGGGCCAGAGCCGTCACACAGTGGATGCCTGAAGACGGGTGTCGTCACCGCGGCAGGCCTGAGGAACGCTGGAGTGATGATTTGGACTCGTTCCTAACCGATTAGAAGGAGAAGGCACAACATACAGAAAAGTAGGAACAAAACTTTATACATTGGTTAAAAAGGGAAATTTCATTTGCAAAGAACGTATCCTTGGATGAATTTATCAAACAGTTACCGTTTTTATGTAACAGACTACTGCGATCAAAAAAAAAAAATCTTGAGTGATCTCAATTCAGAACTGTCTCGCATCATGTCGGTCGCAACGAATCCCAAGTAATAATGCGGAAATCACTCGTAATTCACATTTAAGAAGAAAAGGGAAGAACATGGACTAATAAGAAACTAGAAATAATATGGGTTAAAGTATCAGTTCTATATGTATGTAGACAGCCAGCCTCTTCTACAGACTCACTCTTGAAGTGTAAGTCCACGCAAACTTCGTTAAACAATGCCCCTCATTACGACGTCGCTTTACTGCATTCCCTCCACTGGCATCGGAGAACGTGGCACAGAGGGACCGATCGAGTTCGAGGTAATGAGTAACATGGATAGAAAGTACACTGATACCTTAGTTAAATATTATGGATCGCTCTCCTCTATGTCCTCTAGCCAACAATACCTACTACCAACGTGAAATATAATCGGAGGTGAGAATGTTGCTGTGAATGAGTGTAGTGTGACAGAAATAGAAAATATTTGAAATTAGTTCGCATACGAGGGAGTGAGGATAACTATGACATTGTTGCTAGATGACGGGGGACACCAAAACAAATATAGATGAATTTTTGTGAGGGATAATTAAAAAAAAAAGTTAACAAAATTTATAACTTTTTTTCTTTGTCTATGTAAGCTAACATAATTATACTACTTGAGTCATGGTCGTAGACTAGTGACTTTTTGAATTAGCCTTCCGTCATCGTTATCACTTATAGAATGTCCTTAAATTGTCTCTGGCCCTCAGATGAAGTCTATAGAATAGACCTTCTGAACTGCACGTTGTATACCAGCGGCCCATTACATCTTCTGCGCGGGCCTGTGGTTAGATGCGCGCGCGCACCGCGTGTGCTTTATGCTTATTAAACTGAATCCAATCAGCCGACGCCTCGGATCATACTAATTAGAGATATTGTGGCATTACGTTAGAGCCGCTTCCTGCTGGGATCAGCTGATTACCTGATGCGGCCTAAGTACAGGACAGGAGATGTAATGATAAGGTATTATCTTGTAACACTTGATACGCGCCGACCGACAGCGGGATGGGATAATCTTTGGTGTTTCAGTGGAAAAAACTATGGGACTACACCAATAACATCATTTTACCTTCATTTGACGCTCAGGTTCAGCTGACGCTACTCAATGACTAAGGTGCCGCTGACACTACTCAATGACTCCTCCAGTTGATAATCACTTTTTTCTTAGCGTACTTCATTAGGTATACAGAAATAAACGTGCTAACAATGGATTAGGACAATTGATAAATGTCATGTAACGTGATGTACCTAGGTCGTACATTGTCAAATTCATTGCTCCATTTCTGGCGAGCTAAGAATAGCCACCAATTAGGATGAATAGGATACAATTACAATTTAGACGCAATCTATCGGTGAGCGATGCTCAGGCGCAGTTCGTTTTAACTAAGCTGTGTCACAAAACAGATAGATGCAGAATAGCCACTACATACAAAACTGTCTCCCACCATTCACATTAACACTTTCCACCAACACTCTTCCTGGCTCATCACTCTCAAAAGTTATTTAAGCAAAAGCTCTCTGAGCTCGATTATTGTATTTATTTCAACCTCTGCGTCACTATCATCATTATCTCATAGCTTGGAATCAGCTCCATCATCTCAGCCTATCGCAGTCCACTGCTGCCCAGGCTGTGCCACAACACCCTTTGCTCCAGTCCATTCCAGACAACTTTTAATTTCGTCTCTCCATCTAGCTTGGGGGCGTCTCACATTACGCTTGCCGATACGCGGTCTCTACTGATTGATTCGTCTGCTCCAACGGCCATCGGTCCTTCGACAAACATAGCCAGCCCACTACCAATGCAGCTTGCTTACTCTGCAAGCTATGTCGGTTTTTCCAGATAATTTCATTTCTGATATTTCGAGACATCGCCAAGCGGTTGGTCGACTCTTCACGTGACCAGAGGGCTGGCCTATTTTTTGGCCAAAGAATTAGTATTGCCATATAACGTGGCAATGCTGCCAGCCTTTTGGGCACGTTTCCTATTGACAGCGATGCGGACGAATTTTTTGATGCCCTTTGATATTTCCCCTCCCTTTTTATATACTTGTACATATTATTATTTTAAGACAGCTTTTAAATATTGTAAATATTTTGATTTGTAAATAAAATACCTATCGGTTCCTGTTTTAAAAATAATTTCTGATCTTATCCTTCAAAGAAACTCCGAGCATAGCCCGCTCCGTCACCTCGTTTCTTGCCGACGCCTGCCGTCCTCACACTTCTACGCGTCCCCAAAGTGCTTTCGAATATTCCTGGTTTCTGCGACCTTGGCCACCATGGTGAATTGAGTTCTATTGGATTTTCTGTTGTTTGTTCTGCGTGGCAGTCCCTCGTAGATTGCATAATGACCAGTATCGTGGCTTTACATATTATCCTATTACGTTACATGTGTATAGATAATGTTACCTATTGTTTTGCTACGTAATCAAATTGGGCGCTTCCTGTGCTCGCTGTGCGCTGGGAACTGCACTTTCATTGCTTTCGACAGTTTGAACGTTGGAGACTTTCGAAGAGAACGGGAGTTTGGTAATACCTAGATGGATAAACGCCTTGACGAAGTTACATGGACCTAAAGATATCTTTACATATGGCCGTATTATTGGTAGGTATCACTTATATTAATTAGGAATATCTACTCTACAGTATACAATCTAGACCAAAATTATTATGTTCTTGGGAATAAACCTATTGATAATTGCAGACTTCATTAAGGAGAACGTTACTAATAGTATGGTGTGACAGCGTATTTCTTTTTTACAATGGCTCAATGTAGTCCCCGTGAGTCCCGCGAGGACACCGCGCGACAGGTGGCACCTGATACACATCCTGATAGTTATAGAGACATTAAGGCGACGTCATCACATTTGTGTCGAGCGATAATGTGCACAACAATGTTGCGTTACAACAATAGTGTAATTTAGGGGACAAGAGCCTGCGCGGGCGCATCGCTCGTGAACGTGTTATTAAGGACCGGCGCATAATGCGCGTACGCAAATCACGGCGCTCCCGCCCCGGACCGGACGCCGGATCAAAATAATTGCTCCCGCGACCGCCGCGCTGCCATTATCTCAAACTATACACAATTACTGACCGCTGCCGCGACCACACGCTAGCTTACGACAATACACTAACACTGTAGCTTCAATATGGGCATCATCCATTGATACATTTGTATGAGATTCTTCAAATTGTTGAAAACTTAACCAGTGATGAATAGTGTTGCAGTTGAACCATCGTTTGTTGGTACGGAGGAAGTTATTCGTCGTGCTCATTACAATATTAATCAATGCTTTCACATCCAGGGCCCGGGATAAATATAAGTAACCGATGCAGAATATTCTTTAATATTAGTTGCGCAATAGTAATGTGCAGGTGAGCGCTACAAATGATAGCCTGTGTTAGCGACCGACGACCGGCGACGACCGGCGACGACCGCGACCGTGCGATACGGCGACCAACACGCACAGATTTCGGGTTATTGCTCGTAACCTATCATTTGACTACATTATGTATGCATAATCAAACATGATTAGTTGTTTTTGTGAAATTATGTGAGACTTGACTGACGTGCACGCGGTACAAGTAGGTCGAGAGTGACGACACTGACATTTCCGTGTCCGCTGTATTGTGCACGTTGTCTGTGATTTAGTATTCACTGGCTGGTCGCATGTAGTCGATAACTCCGTACTCGGCCAGTTCGTTACTGGTCCAGTTCATGTTGGAGCTGATTTATCTGAGTTATGGCTGTCGTGAAGATTTCTACTTTACATTATGCTGTTTATTGGGAATATAGAATGTCACGAGACATAATTATTTCGGATTAAAATTATACTTAGTATTCTGAAAATCCAACAGAAAGAATAATGACTGAATCAGACGTATTGTATTATATATACGGACAAGGCTTTTCGGAATTTGAATTTTTAGAAAGAAGTCTGTGCATCTCGTTGGTCAAGTAGTGTTAAGCACTACTGTCAAAAACTGGCTACTGGGTTCGAATCCAAAAACTCTAAATGGAATAAAGTAGGCCGCGTTGTTGGGTTATCCCATTAGGACAGTCATTTTTGAGATGATTCATTAGAGAGGGTTATTGCAAAAAGTTTGTTCCCCATTACATGCATAGGATTGTAACGTAAATTCTGGTAAAATGTGGGCGAACCAGGACACCTCAGACTGTATGAACTACAGGCATGATGAACTAGAGGAGGCTGGCACAGGAGCTTTCATGAGGATTGGCACAAGCAAAGAGAGGCCTATGTCCAGCAGTGGGTGAAGTCAGGCTGTGGATGATGACGATATGTTTGTATGTATGTTTGTATGTATGTTTGTATCATAGAAATGTAATTCATATATCTATGGTTTGTATGTATGTTTGTATGTAGGTATGTTTGTAGGAAGCGTTCGTAACGGTTACCTACTTCAGCAAGGAGACGTGCTCTCTTGCATTTTTCTTTATCTCCAGTTAGTTTCCTTCGCCGCGACACTCCCTATTGAGCGAAGTGAGTTGTTGATAATCCCCGTGTTTGTGCAGATAACCTTATTATCGCTCCGTACACTGATATAATGACACGCGTAATATTTGCTTTTACAACAAGCAACTTACATTAGCCACATTAAAATTGACCAAATAATGTAACGTGTGCAGCTCGAAGGTACGTCACGATCACGATCACGATCACGCGATCTCTAACTGTTGCAGGTACTTGAGTCGTTTCAATGAATTGTATAAAATAGATTTGTTTAGGAAGTTATGTTAAGTGTATGGGTTTTGTAAATGTTTTTGGGTTTATGTAGATGATGTTGACGATAGTCCGTTCAGACTACTCATGTCTTACTTTGCACTATTAGGTTATTCCCTCCCTTCCGTTTGTTTTTTGTAAATGAATTAAGTAAGTGGTTCATTTATACCTGTGTTAATATTATTTCGTTGTTACAAGGTATATTATATGCAACAATCTGCACACAAATTCAAGTCATGAACAAGGAGTTTCTACAAAAAACTGAACGTCTGTTGCGACTCCGGTACATCAATTTCTATAAAGTTTATTTTGAAATAGTTCCTCCAGAGCAGTGGCGTAGCTACGTACCCAGGGGCCCCGGTGCAAAAAAAAAAAATTGGGGCTGTGTCTAAACTGGTTAGGTTTTATTTTATCAAGTAAAAAACATAAATAGTTACATATGTAAATGGTTTAGGGTGTATGAGTACCGTAACAATATTTTGTAGAAGATGTCAAGGATATGGAATTTTGTCAAAAAAGGGAGTGCTGTTCATTAGTACTAATAGTTCAGTAAAGTAAGCTAGTATTCATAGATTGGTTGAAGTGGCTATTAAACACAAGAACTTACACAACACAACAGAAATAATTTATTATATTTATGTTCTGAAGGTGGAAGAAATTTTTTGCTAGGTCAGCTCGAGGTTTGCTGGTCAGGGGCCGAGGGGCCCCCTGAGCCTGGCGGCCCCGGTGCACGGCACCGCCTAGCTCTCCGATACCTGCGCCACTGCTCCAGAGTCGCGTTAAGCCTTAAAGAGTTGATATGACAAGTAGAGTACCTATGAACTCTACTTATATTTAAATTTAACTACACTGTTGAAGAAGTTGCAATGTATTCAGCTGTCAATATCCATCTATTACTTTTAACTACACCCAGAAGAGAGCCCGAAACCCACAGGTAGAGAAGAACCTCAGGAGAGTTGCGAGCAACCTACAACTCTGTAGGTAATATGTCGTGTAAATGTGTTACATGAATACTATAGAATTCCCCCGTTATCGAGTAGATACACAAATAGTGACCGATTCCTCGCGGCTTACTGCGCGTCACTTGACTCTGTATGTCTCCACTCGAGGCGCATGAATATGTATTAACACAGGATTACCGCCCTTCTAGCTCAACGATTAGCTATGTCACTGATGTATTACTAATAGATAGTGATTAGCGATACAATATGATTGAACCGAGGTAAATAAAATTGTTTCAATTGTGCGGTAAGCTTCACTAGATGGCGCGAGTATCGGTAAAGGTACCTATATCTTATAAGACATGTCACAAAGGTTATTGTTTCCGAAACTCTTATGTCAATGGAGATTTTTTTATTGACGTTTTGATTTATTTATAATCTATTTTATATTTATATAAATAAAACAAAGTCGGGTTATTTAAACACCATTTATAACTGCTGGGCCGATTTTTATGATCTTTGATTTGTCTTCGCCCCGAATAGCAGAATAACTATTCACGAAAAAAAAGAGAAGATAATTCATTTCCTCATACATTTTGTTTGGAACGGCTTTTTGATGATATCTCGAGAACGGATTGACTGATTTCGATGGCGGTACGAAGTTCGTTGGGTCAGCTAGTTTTTCATAAATAGTAGAAGCCTACATACCTGCCTAACTAGGGGGTTAACCCACAGGAATAGTTTGGTGAGTTGTTAACGTGGGTGGTTTGATGATGAGCACTTCACACAGCTAGTGATGAAGCTGGATAGCAGCCTTTTCTCTAACCTCAAGTAAAATATCTATAAGTATAAATATAAAATTCAAAGTCCTGACTGACTGATATATCAACGCACAGCCTAAACCGCTGGTCCTAGAGACATGAAATTTGGAGGGCGTGTTCTTTGTGAAGAGTAGGTATCCACTATGAAGGTTTTTCTAAATTCCACCCCTAAGAGGGTGTATGGGGGGAGGGTGAAATTTCACGCGGACGAAGTCGCGGGCAGAAGCTAGTTAGCCAAAACTTTTTAAGAAAAAAAAACCGACTTCGAAAAAAACTACAAAGTGAAAAATAAGTAACTTTAATTTCGGAAGTCGGTGTCTTTGGATCTGTACTTTAGTTTTTTGCCACCGACATCCGACATGAAAGTTATTTTTCACCTTGTAGTTTTTTTTGAAATCGGTTTTTTTTTTGTTAAAAGTTTTAATTTCTCGCTTTTTAGTGGGTATGCTTATAATTTATATGAGTTACAATAGCCTAGTGTCAACTTGCTCATCGCCTTTTACAAAATACTTATTGCTTTTCCCGATGCAGGTACGTTAATTGTTAAGGAGTTTTCCTAGTATTCCACCATCAGCTCCATTTTACCATTCGCATTGTGACGAGCATACATTGCTTAGCAACCATATTAAAGTAATAGAATTGCAACCCGTGAAATACTTATTATTGAGTAGTTCCGGTGGCCATCTGTGGTCTTCATTATCGGTTCCACTTCACCAAATAGTGCTTTCCGAGAGCAAATGCACAAGTTAGATACTATAAAAAAATACCCAAATCGCTATAGGTGTGCCTATAATATTTGAAGAGTTCCGTTGATTTCTCCAGGATCCTATCATCAAATCCTGACCTGATGACAATGGGACCAATCTGAAAGTATATTCTTTTCGATAAAAAAATAATTTTGCAAATCGGCTTAGGTATAAATAACGGAGTTCTGAGGTAAGACATAAAAAAAAATTGATAACCTCTTCCTTTTTTTTTTAAGTCGGTATTAAATGAAGAAAGAACACCGAACAGCCCAATATTGTTGAAAAGTAATAGCCGCAGTGACAGGCGTTAGATAACCGCGTCGTGGCGGTGCGGTGCGGTGCGGTGCGGTGCAGGACGATGCGGTGCGGTGCGGTGCGGTAAATCACGTGGCGTGTTATGAGGCGCGGCCGGCGTGCGCGCGCGCATCGCGATAGCTGACCCACAGCCCGCGGCGAGGACGCACCGATATTCATAAAACGCGCAGCTGCAGGGTTGCTTGCTGCTCAGCTTCATAAATCTGGGAACTGGAGAAAAATCTGCGCTAGAAATAATTCACAAAATGTAACTTGAAATAAAATTGAACTCCAATCAAAGAGTTTGAGGAGAAAAAGGTAAATACATAAAATGGTTTAGGTAGGGAGGCAAGTTTAGTGAAGCGAGCTAAGAGAAAACATGTTTGAGCTTTAATTTAAGTAGTTAAAGTAGGCACATAGGTACCTAGGGGTAACAGAGAATTTTTGCATATTACTTATGTAAAAATATGTGCAAGAGTCCCGGCAATTTTCAAAAGACAGCCCTGATACTATCCCTTATCACTATGAAACACGTCGCGTTACATATTTTAACATATTTAGTTGTGTAGTCGCCGCAGATCGGATATCTACGGATCTGATACACATCGCGCGATATGTTCACTTATCTGTCGATACGGTGGCGCCGGAGTCGGTTCAGTCGAACCTGATGTGGCACGCATACCTAGGTATCACACCAGTATCGGTGACCGGACCGATAGCAGACTAATTACTTATGTAAATTTTGTTAATGGAATCAGCGCTCACAGTCATCTCTGGCTCATTGTTCTAGCATTTGTTATTGTATCTTGACTCTGTTTTCGTCATGCCGTTTATAAAATACTTGTGCTTGGCTTTATTTTTCGCAGCACTTTCTTATGTTTTGTTGCACTTTTTGAAGTGCTGGTAATGAACGGCGTGGGGCCGCGAGGATGCCCGCGGGCCTCAATAAATAAATTTAACTAGATTATCAGCGGCCGACCGCCTGCGCAGGCGCAACACTGTAACTTACTGCCTGTTGCGCCGCTAAGCACTGAAATTAAATACACGAGTTATTAGTTCACGTTTTATATTTCCTTCTCTATTTTCTAATGTCAACTACTGAAACTACACGTGATATCATATTACTTTATTTGCAGCGCCGAGGTGGTGTTATCTGCGAAGATCTCAATCACGATAAATATATAAATCTAATATCTGATAACCCAAAAGATATCTTAATTAATCAATATAATGAACACAATATTGTTGTGTAGGTACCTACTACTTACAATCTGCGTCCGGCCTGCAATAGCAATATTCAAGTCCAAAACACATGCTTTATGGTCGTAGGGTCCACAGGCAATTACAATACTCCGCGCCTCCGCTGCGCCCGCGCAGCCGCGTGAGAAGATCCACTCCTTTACTGCGCGAGCTCATTCTCAACAATACTGCACCTGAAACAAACCAAAAGAAACTTTATGTTATCGTGATACTGTACACGTTGATGGTCAAGGTAACGTGGTTTGTAATAATGCTAAATTGATCAGAGTTTACACAAATATTATTTATAAAAGCCGATTCACGATCTAGCGGTTGCTCTCAATGTGCGCCGGCGCAGTTTACACCAACTGACAACGGTCTTGGGGCTATTAGGCATCCTGAAATAAAGTTTAATATCAGATTCAACTTCTTAGCACCCTTAAGTTTGTTTCTGATTCATCAGACTCAATTTCAATCTCAAACTTCAGTTTCGGACTTTCCTGCTGCACAATTCAATGGAATTCAACAGCAACGGAGCTTGCAACCATTTGACCAAAAAGTCAGACGTATACTTACCAACTAAAAAGTGAAGAACGTGACATATTGTTATATATTGTATTGCCATTTGACTGACATAGTTATAAGTAAACCTTGATACTTACCAGCGCGTCACAATCGATACATATTTCTTACACGAAATACTTGATCAGATATAATCGGTAGCACTTTATCTTCGACGAAATCTCACGTTTGAATGAATGTGAATGGTTAATTTATTCAACACAGAAACGTTTCCGACGAAGCCATTCATGTTACGGCAATGTATCACGGACAAAAAGTCGCCGGCTTAAATCACTCGGAGGCAAATGACAAGACGGTGATTACGACAATTAAAACGCCGCCGATTGGACGCTACGTGCGAGGGGAAGGGCGGGAGGAGACAAAAACTTGCGTGCGCGCATCCGAGCCCTCATGAATACGCAGACAATTGATCTAAAATTTGCGGGTTATTGAAAAAGCGAGGGTAATGATGCATAGAGCATCCATGTCAGGAATGTTGCCGGTGATGCCAGCCACTGTTCTCAGCAAGTGCTCGGGAGACGGTTGTGGCGGCAGCTTGCAGCACTTCTTATGTCTGCGGTGAACAAGAAAGAAACGTAATACCACTTTGGTATGTCAATACTGATAATTTAAGCACGTAAGAAATGCTCAACATGAAACTGTAAGAATTTAATCGATTTCTAAAAACGAAATATTTGTTGCGATGCCTGAGATCCGTTCACCCAAGACATCACAAATAGAGAATATTGATTCAATAACGTAGCCGAGGTGCTGCGTACTACAAGGTGTCACCACCATCTAGTTAAGCTTGTCGATCTTCCTCAGCAATGATAGTTTGCTATTTATTTATTTATATTTATATATACTTTATTGTACACCAGAAAAAAACATAACAAAAAAAAAGCTATTATAGCTACTTATTTGCTATTTCTCTGACAATATCTAGTTCATCACGAACTATCACTTGCGTTAACAGTTACTAAAAGCATATTTTGCAGCAATGATGAAGATGGAGTACTTTTGTAAAGACACCCATAGAGTTACTCCACTCCTCGCACAATGTTTTCTAAAACAAGTAAGTACTTATAGAAACTTCCACCTCTAATAGCAAAAGAATACACACAACAAAACATAATTAAAACTGGAGACGTTGGCACACCTTGCCCATAGACCAGCCCCAATTATAATAATCCAGTCGGATATAACACAGCATTGCATAAGTCCGCTTTCTCGGAGCACCGGTCCGGCGACAATCAGTGCAGGCCGTCCGGCGCGGCGGCGGCGGCGTCCGGTTCAGGTGGTATTTCCTCGATTATCATGCGTTTAGTTTTTGCGCGCGACAATTACGTCGCATCTGTATGCACGGGGCAGACGCGCGAATACCGCCCGCGCCCCGCGCCGCGCGCCGCCTCGCGCCGCAGCACAGCAGGACATGTCGGCTGCGTCTTTAGAAATGACACACTAATGATTTCACACTGTTTTTGTTGAACAGTAAGATCTCTGCTGCTGCCCAAAATAGGTTAGAGCTTAGAAATGTTCCATACTCGATGCATTCAAAAACATGCAAGAATGACGGATCTTTCCACCACGATGATGAGAAGCACAGCAATGATAACACGAGACATGTTGTCAGAACTCAGAAGTGAATAGTTGATCATTGTGAATCCTCCAATAGAACTGGTGGCACAGATAATGTTGGAGACATGACCGATCATAAATCGGTACGTGCATGTTGTTGAAGTCTTGACGTTCATAATATAAAATAACCCACCGTGAGCAAGTAAAGAGGATGTCTTTGAAACCCAACAAAATGTAAGCTTGTGTAGTACAAATAGTCAGTGTCCAACGCGGTCACCTGGTTCATATTTCTGAGGAGCCTCTGCAGCTGTACTACTGTATGGTGTGCGTGGGCGCATGTGTTGGCCCGGCGCGTGTTTTTGCGCATGCGCGGCGTGCCCGCGGCGTGGGAGCTGCGACCGGCGCGCGCGCACACCGCTCACCGCTCTCCCCGCGCGCCCTCTCTCTCGTCAGCACAGAATTAACATTTCATCGCGGACGCTTATACGAATATGTGACTGACGAGCATTCAAATATGCTTCGTTACAGCAGGGGCTGGGAGGTGCGACTGTGGGACGTTGAAGTTGTTATATAATTGGCTGCCATGTTGCACCGACGCACGTTCAAGCGATGGGAATAACTTGTAGTTGTAGGTAGGTGTTGCTTTATTTTCTGTTTGTGTTCAGATATTCAATGTATTCAATTGAATTTCTTATTAGATCAAATATTGTTGCAATTATTTACATAATATAAAGAGCTAATAGTCTTAAAATAATAATATGTACAAGTATATAAAAAGGGAGGGGAAACAATCAAAGGGCATCAAAAAATTCGTCCGCATAGCTATCAACAGGAAACGTGCCCAAAAGCACAGATTACTGAATAGTTACTACGTCCAAAAGGCTCAGCATTGCCACGTTGTATGGCAATGCTGATTCTTTGGCCAAAAAATAGGCCAGCCCTCTGGTCACGTGAAGAGTTGACCAACCGCTTGGCGATGTCTCGAAATACTAAGTGGGCACTCCCCATGGCCCTAGTGTTTCAACCCCAAACGGCTCAAATATATAAGTTTCAAAGAGATTGGAGTACTTGCGCCGTTTGAGGTTTTCCGCACCTGCAGCAGCCGCCCCAGCACAGCTCACCGTGCTTGGAAGATGGGATGGCGCAAGGGTGTCGACACACGTTGCCTCCCACGGCTCCCACACCAAAGGCCTCCCTACATTCCAAGGCATTATGGTCATTCTCTCTGGTCTCTTTCCATCGTCGCGTGCCAAGCCATTAGGTTCTAAAACAGCTGGCACCCCAGCGGTGACACGAGCACGACGGATGATGTCATTGATGCTAGCATGCCGTGATATTTAATGTTAAATAGACACTAAACATTTAAAACTGCAAAGAGCAAGGCCAAGCGCTCTTGTTGGTTGGTTACATTGAACTTAGAAAAATAAACTCCTTACTGATTTAGTACCTACCTCTAAGCTTTTGACTCTGGATAACTACGCTGCATATGCACATGGGTTACTTAATTTATGTATGCTTTTTACTTAGTCTTGAATGTTCTTTTATTTAATAGAAACGAGTTAGATCACAATACATAGGTCCTACAACGTGTTATTATCTAACCAAACCACACGGACCAAGCTGCACAAGCTCCTTACTGCACAAGTGTACATTCATAAAATAAGAAATAGTGTTAAAACTGAATCTGTCCATAACAGGTGAGTTTTGTTTAATTAATTAATTCACCTCAATCTATCATCAGATTTATCTTATTTCATACAAACCCGAGCATGAAATATAAATGAGTTACTTTATGCTAAAAACTTCATACCTTCCATACATTAATATGAATTTATATCCACTCCGATAACTTGCATACAATGAATATTTTATTTATTCAAACTGACCAAAAACTGGCTCGGAACATTCGGCTCGCATGTCGGCTGCTCGGCGGCAAAAAGTGACGCATTCAAACGATGTGCCCTTGTTAGGAGCGGGTTCGACTCCATTCAGTGCAGTATCGTCCAAATGGCTTTATGCTCGCTAACGTTAGCATCATTACAGTTGGTGTGCGCACGCGCATACCCCGCTAAGGTGTGAACAAGTTGCTTAGCCAGGAGCTGCTTCCTTTCGCGCACTAGCCTCCTTGTGCAGAGAGAGGTAAAAGGAAGTGTCGACTCAGGACTGCACTAATCGGAAACATCCAATTATAACTGATTTCCTCGCGGTCTCGTTTTTACTAAAGTTTATTAATGGTTCTGGACAATTTTTTTCTGAATTGGAAGCTGCAGTGAATAACAAATTAAAAGCAATATTGTAAATTAGCATCCACTTAGCCCTCAATCATCAGCACTGGCTCGTTTACGCCTATAAGGTGTAATTGGTTTGGCACCGCAGGAATCTACATACAATTTGTCCATAATAGTAGATAGGGATGACCATGTGAATCAGTTAATTGATCACCAAGAACAGCCGCGTGTGGTTAGTGTCGGCTGATGAAAGGAAGCAGCTATGTTTGTTATGCAATTAACATAAATTCTAATTGGCTTTCATTTACTGCATAATTATGCATCCAACGCTGTAATCACTCTAGGGCTAATTGAGAATAGAAAATGAGTGTGAGATCGAACAGTAGGTACCTACTGAAGTTCTGTAGCACCTCAACATTCCTTTTAACACAACGCTTTCCACGACATCGGCAGGATCACTTCAAGGTAAGAACATTAAGTTTACACCAAAGCAAAGTCGTATAAAACAATTTGTGAGCCGCACAAACAATGGATAGGCGACAAATTCAAATGAGTTAGAATTCCTCTAATGAAAACACGAGCACGTCCCCGATAGACAGATCGGCAACGCAAAACAGCAGGTCGTTGCGGACGCGCGGACGCATGGAATGCGTCGCGTTCGGGGCGCGGTGTGTCAAAGCGATGCGCCCGCGCTGCCGCCGCCGGTCATTTAAATATCATCGCTACTCATATTTGGAATGCCTCCGTTTGCTGCTCGCGGTTCGCCTCTCGATTAAGCGACAAAAATTGCTCCATTTTTTGTTGGGACACATTAACTTTGACCTTGTTTTCAAGCGCTGCCTGCCACGTTGTGTTTGTTATTTAGAGCGTTTTATTTAAAGATATTCACTCGCTGTGCGATGGTTGGACGAGGCTTCAATCCAGCGGTAGACGTATTTGGCTAATTTGATGGTGATGATGATGATGATATTTCTAAATGGTTACATTTTGTTCCTGCAACTTGTTACTTGTAGAGACTCCTACCTGTGCTACGACTCTACCAAGTTAACAAGTTCCGGGAAAAATAATGGACTTATTACTTTAGAACTAACATCACAGAGTGTTCGTTTTCCAGGAAATTGTGGTATTTTTGCAGATTTAAGGTATCAGTAGAGCTAAATGAGAATATTTTATCCTTAGGTATAATAATAATATGTGTAACGACTCATCGTATACTTAGTGTGTCACTGATGTGAAAAGTACCAAATATGTCGGGGCCGGCGCTATGGAGGTCACCTTTATTCAGCGCTGGAGTATTATTTCCAAATGTGTTGATAAACACAACATTAAAATCACCTAGCCTCGCTTGCCACATCGATGGGGTGGGTAACATCTCGATGTTTATCGTAACCCGAGCGCAACACTTTCGTCATCAATCATGGCGAGCTGACGGCTGGCAGCGTCACGGCGTCACCGCGTCACCGCGTTAAATGTACGTCGCTCATGATGTTCTGTTGTGAGTTGTGACGACACATACGTTATGGGACAGCCTATGGGGACTGAATCGAGCAAAGAAATAGTCTTACGTAGCTATGTAGCACTATTACCTTTAGAGAGCGACCGGATTACTACGGACCGGACCTTCGTAAGACACGTGTGTATTGTGAACAAGCGATACACCTGCTACCCTGGCGCCCAAGAAAGAGCATCAAAAATGAAATCGGCGAAACGAAATATTGAGAAAAGTGACGAAACAAAAAACATATACCCAGGTATATAAAAAAAATATATACTTACTTAAATATTTTGATAAATTTAAAATGTGTATCAAATTGTCGTTTTTTTTTCTTAGCTACACTGCTGTAGCAGCGTAAAATGGATTGGTACCACGTACTTACTTGTAAGTTAGTAAATCGAGAGCAAACAAATAGAAATCACGTCAGTTACATCAGCACAACAAAAACTCCCAAATCGTAGAACATCCGTCATCATTTATAAAAAACATGTCTGTATAGGTAATTAAAATGGACCGTCAGTCAATAATGCTTCTAATAGTATAATTTTCTACTAATAGCGGCTCGTATTCAAAGGCGCACGCACGGCACGGCACGGCACGGCATCGGTCGGCAGCTTGCGGCACCGTGCGTAATGGCGCGGCCCGATGCGATCCTTGCGCGCGCGCATCGATTAAGCTTAATTTGTAACAATTATCACCGCGGCATAAACACAATAGTTAAATTCGGTAACACCTTCATTAATACTGTAATTCTTTTGATCTTGTTCCTCTTCCAAACGAATTCTATCTCTGTTTTATATAGCCTAGAAGTGATTTTTCATCGCGTGCTCCTTCGGTCCGCTGAGGTGGCGTTATTAAAATCGCATTAGGATCATACTCAAGACTCTCCAAATGATACTGGCCTCATGCCTGTTTACAATGTTACACAATATACACTTTAACATGTACAGTCAACAAAAGAGATAAGTATGCAGGATCGTCAGACATAGTTGAAGTTTAGTAAGAAACCGATGGATGTTGTCGACTGAAAAATTTGATAAATGAGCTGTTTGTTTTCTATTATAAGAATTTTATTCGAGAACGTCCATCGGTTTCCTACTAAATTTCAACTATATCCGACGATCCTATATACTTAGGTATCTCGTTTGTTGACTGTACGTACAGTTGGTTTTCCCTTTAATGAACATGCGAGATGAGCACGAACTTGATCTAGTGCTCGCGCTAATGACGCTTAAAGTATCGTTTACGAAAACCTATTGCCACTAAATACACTCGTAATAACCTTAAAACAGGCCAATGATGTTAATAATTGTTCTGTTTAACAACTTTATTATCCCAGACACTAGCAATTACTGATCACGAACGATAGGCAGTATTTAATCACAGTATATAGCCTCCAGACGGTCGCTGGAATTAAACCAACATGCAGACGGAGGAATGCTAATCGATGGCTGAATAGCAAACCATTTAGTTCAACTCGCCCCACATCGACCCAAATTATAGTAATTTGAATACGAAGCTTGATTAATGAGCAGCTCCCAGTCCCTTCTAACATCCCACGTTAATCCTCAAGTTGGTCGTAATTTGGTAAATTGCTCCCAAATAACAGTCCGCCTGAATGATATAGACGAATGTTTAGAAAGCAGCTTCGCATCGGACATGGACCGTTACGACTGTATGTAATAAATAGTGACATTATAACATAATAATAAATCGAGTAGGAAACGTTTCAATATTTTCCCAAGAGGTGCACGTGACAAATGGTGGGTGACCGTCTCATGCATGTGCATGGGCTGGTTGCAGGCGCGGCGTAAAAACGCGGCGTCGAGGTGCGGCGGCGGCCGCGCGGGTAATGGTCGCGGTTCCCAGCGCCGGCGCGGGAAACGCCGCGGTTCCTTGAACCGCGCGCGACGCCGCCGCCGCGCCGCCCCGCTACATGAATGACATACTTGGAAGTCCATTGAGCGGCGCCACTCGACCACCAGGAGGGCAGACGCGGAGGACAACCTACTGCTCAGCGCTCTATGATTGTGTTGTGTTGTCAGGTTGAGAAGCAAAACACATGTCTATTTTTCTTGTAGTTTTCGATATACGCAGGGTTTACGCATGTTACCTACCCTATCCTAATTGATTTTAATAAATCAATTAAAAGTTTTGTGATGGAAGATCTTCGGAGAACCGATATGCCTGCACCATTCGAGGATTTCAAACGATATGAGAAGATGGGTTTTTACGTGTGCGTAACATCAAAGAAGAAAGAATTAGTTTGAATACGAAGCAGTGAACGCGATGGAATGTAGATCTGCAGTCACTGGTCCTTAGCGCCGCTCCGCGCTCTCAGGGCAGACGCACTCCAACGTCAAATAATTATTGAAATAGTCGCTAAGAGTGCGCCATAAATATTAATAGAGCGCTTAGATAGTTATATTCTATGTGTGTCGCGGCATGAGACGTTTTTGCCGCGGAACAAACGATCTCATTCCTAGTGCCGGCTACATTCTCCGTGTTGCGCATGCGCACACTCGCTAATGAATTGCATTTTTTCTTCGTCTGTCAATCATATCTGTTAACGGGTACTGGGAAACAGCGGCGCCGGCGCAGGCTCACACGCCGGGAACTGGACATTCAGCTACTCGCACACAAGCGTTGGCCGAAGGATCAAAACTCACCGAAAGTTAACAGCCTTCATTTTAATGATATAAGAAGAAAAGTTACCTTACAACACATTTCCATAATAATTTTATCTTAATCTGAAGCCGCGACTTGACCGCGCCTCGGACGTTGAAATACAGTCTAATTAACTCGCGCAGTGGACACCGTGTCACCGCCGACACGCCCATCGAGCTACCTGCTACAATGTTCGCGTACGGATGCACTACACGACACTGTGTCGCCTGCTGAAATGCAGCCGCCACTCGTCGGAGAGGTTCGGAGCCTTCATAATATGAGATTGAAACGATATTTCCCATTAGACTTTTTGCTTTGATAGTGTTATCTGCAAAAGTCAATTACGGTAGCGAATATGTCAAGCTGTCGGTTGGGCCCTCTGGGATCTTGTTCTGAGATCTCGTGATTTATTAAGAATACTTATACTTAACGATTAATTCAATACATTCACTAGATCTACACAGGGTGTGGCATAAATAGTGGTCCACCGTTAAAGATTCGATATACCAGCTACTTTACTATAACATATTATCTACTCGTACAATTTAAACCATTTTAGTAGAACATTTTTTTTTACAAAATCGCTCTTGAATTTGCATGATTATGTTAAAAATTAGGGTTAAAATAGAGAAGAACTAAGTTTTTTTTTCAAAAGTTCTAAAATTTACATAAAAAACATAATTTTACACGATAGGTACCTCTAGTATTCAGCAGTAATTAACAGAAATCAAAATGAAAACATAATGGTTTTTGTTGAAACTACAACCAAATTTGTAACAAAAGGTAGAAATTTCGTAAATAAAAAACAAAAAAATACCTATATACGTATTTTCAGAAACCTTGTGTAAAAATGGTTGAAATTGTAATATGTTATAGTAAATTATCTGGAATATCGAATCCTTAACGGTGGACCACTATTTACGCCACACCCTGTATAATTAACGTTTCTAATGTTTCCTGTAATGAGTTGAAATGATCAACTGTTTATATAAGTTGGTTTATAGATGAAGTGTCATCACTGTCTATTTTAAATGTGTATCTACGTAGTTATGGTGCACGCAGGGGTTGCATTTATTTTATAATAGCGTTAACTTGAGCTATAAATGCATATTATGCATTTCTTCATCACAAGATATAAAAACTCCGGGATTTGCGTGCGACGGTACTTGCTCGCCTACTCAGTATTTATACTCACTTATATGCAATTAATACTCTTGGGCTATAAAGAAAACATAATAAACCTTGAGTGACGGTGTAATTGTTTAGTATTCAATATCTAGCGAAGTATAAATCAGCTGCAAAAAGCGCGCGACATGTAAATGTTAGCCATTAATCTAGGTATCGCATACGGTTTGTATGAGCGCCATACACGCTGTGTGTGTATGAGTATCAATATTAATGCGCCACGATACGTATCACGCCAGTCGGCGCAACGTGAATGTTAAAAATTTGCAATGACATTCTGCTAATTACCGTGCTGCGCAGACTCGAAGCTTCATCGTAAGGCCACGTACATTGCTTGTCAGTAACGTCAGACTTCTCCCATTTTGGTAGAGAACAATCAATGTTATGAGAACTTGTGATATGATGGTGGTCGTGTAAGGAGCGTGCGTGTGCGCAGACGGTATGTGGCGGTATGGTCTCACGGCGTTTCCCACGGCACAGATGCCCTTAAACGTCGGCTGCATGCGCCCGCGCATGCCCGCCACTGCCTGCCAATGCGCTGTGCGTACAGATCACACCAAATATTGATTGATTCCATCAATGCATATTAATTTGGATACTTTTGAACATGGTTTTCTTTCAAGTTTTAGCGTAGAGCTTTGTAGGTAGCTATATGTACGAGTATGTAGCTAATACATCCATGTTTAAGTATTGGTGATTGAAGCCTAATTGAGAAAGAGAGCCGATGATAATATGTAGATATGTATGTCGCAAATGGATTGTAGAATCCACTGTTTTACAAAACAGCTCCGTTATGTAAAACAACTGAACAACGATCAGCTGGATTGTCATTGCGCTACGTTTTACAAAACTGCTACCGACGCTTAGACGTAATGCAAAATGCCTTATTGCAGTCACAATGAGCGTCTATCATAAAAACTCTTTTAAAATTAATTAATACTATCTTTAAAATCACTGTTTTCACTTGAGTTAAGGTAATTTTTACTCGTATTACTTGTTATTTCTGTTTCGGACGCAATTATTGTTGTTATGACACACAGAGCCACGAGCGACAAAATTTAGATCTAAATTCTACAATCTCACGTTTCATTTCACGCTGTTTTACAAAACCGCTAATCGTTGATCCACTGCATTGATAAATACAAAACGTTTGTGCAATTCTGAGTGTTCAAGTTCCGTAATTACGGAAAAACACTGAACGTGGTTCAGTTGTTTTACATACGGGAGCTATTTTGTAAAACACCTAGGGGTTTTGTAAAACAGCGGATTCTACAATCCATCTGCACAGCTATTTGCCGTAACGTATAAGTCTCACTAAGCCTATTTCGCTATTGAACTAAAACTCAATGAACCTTAGTCTAACTAAGCCTATCTCGCAATTGAACTAAAACGGAATTGACCTAAGTCACAATACGCCCACATCTGGTTTGGTCTAGGCATAATGCCACTTAGGCACATTGCGTTATATGTACTTATACAGCAAGCAAAGGTACATTTTGATTGTACTATTCTAAATACTTATTTGTATGAACGATGTGAACAGGGCACCATGCGAAGGCCACCGTGTGAACCACGTCACCACAGTGACATGTTGCATGCCATTTCCCATTAGGTACTGTAAAGAATTCATGAAATTATACTTAGGCTTTTTAAATGTCAATCGACTTTAGGAATTGCATAACTAAACCAGTATTTTTCAGATTAAATGTTATGTATAGAGGGCATAGGTAACGCTTTTTCCTTACGTGATGATTTGTCATGTAGGTACGACAACAGAAATTAGGATGTATCGTACCTACCTGTAGCACATCGCGACCAGTGTCTACCTGTAGCACATCGCTACCAGTGTCTACCAGAAGCTCTCGAGGCTAAGACGTAAGCCTTTCTCATTAATCATCATCATAATAACATGATCTTATTTAATAACGCTAAAAAGTTAACTTGAGAGCAAAGGATCACATTTATAAAATGGTTGGTCCTTTGCTACGAAAAAGTAATTCAAACTTCAATCAGTTCAAATAGTAGGTACCTATACTATGTATGTAGTATCACAAACCGTATGTATATTAAGTACAGTCAACAAAAGAGATAAGTATGCAGGATCGTCGGATATAGTTGAAGTTTAGTAAGAAACCGATGGATGTTCTCGAATAAAATTTAATTTTATTAATAGAAAACAAACAGCTCGTTTACCAAATTAAATTTTAGTCGACAACATCCATCGGTTTCTTACTAAACTTCAACTGTATCCGACGATCCTGCATACTTATCTCTTTTGTTGACTGTACGTTATATGTACGATCACAAGTTAGCAATAATTTCCATATGAGTGTGTTTTTCTGTGCGTGACGTCACCGCGGCCATTACGCGAGCATCCAAACGCACTGTTCATGCAAAGCCGCGCTGTGTCATACCCTGCGCGCGCGCATACCTACTTGTGCGTCTCCCGCGGGCGCCCGCATCGCAATTAGCTAATATAATCGTACTGAATTATGTATGTATGCATTGTTTGTATTTAAACGCCGAGCGACGTATAAGGACAGAGATGCAGATGAATTGAATAGCGAGCGTCTCCTGAGGAAATAATAACTGTTGACATAATCATTTGAATATTTATTATTTTTATAAAGTTATTTCAATCAATGAATTAATCAACTCCAATGAGGTACATTTATGAGAGTGTTTCCTATCGATAACTATGGGTTAACCATCTAAAGATTTGTTAAAATATATATAACATAGGCACTTTGCCACCACCTTCCGGCTCGCTACTTGTTTGCGTCTGGGCGCTCCTTGCGTGGCTCCGCATCGCTGCCAATGCGGTGAAGGTGTCGACTGCCTCGGACACCATCGCTCATCCTGCAGTAAAAGCGCAGGCCGTATAGCACGGCATGCCAGCATCAATGACATCATCCGTCGTGCTCGTGTCACCGCCAGCTGTTTTAGAACCCAATGGCTTGGCACGCGACGATGGTAAGAGACCAGACGGAATGACCATAATGCCTTGGAAGGTAGGTAAGCCTTTGGTGTGGGATGCAACGTGTGTCGACACACTTGCGCCATCCCATCTTTCAAGCACGGTTAGCTGTGCCGGGGCGGCTGCTGCAGGTGCGGAAAACCTCAAACGGCGCAAATACTCCAATCTCTTTGGATCTTATATATTTGAGCCGTTTGGGGTTGAAACACTAGGGGCCATGGGGCCCGAGTGCCCACTTAGTATTTCGAGACATCGCCAAGCGGTTGGTCGACTCTTCACGTGACCAGAGGGCTGGCCTATTTTTTGGCCAAAGAATCAGTATTGCCATACAACGTGGCAATGCTGCCAGCCTTTTGGGCACGTTTCCTGTTGACAGCGATGCGGACGAATTTTTTGATGCCCTTTTTTTATAAATGTTAAATATTTGTAAATTTGTAAATATTTGAATGTGTAAATATAGCATATAAAATATGAGCCAAGTAAACAAAAGATACATTTAAGTTAATTTAATCAGTAAGTAAAAGTGGTTTTAGTTTCGAAAGTCAGTAATGAATGTGGGAAATGTTTGGAATTCATACTGCGAACACATTCACACTGTGAATACATTGCATTCGACGCAGAGTGGATACTCCATGAAACTCGTTCGATGACGAATTTCTTTACTTACTTTGTCGATTCTTAGAACTCGCGTGATTTTATATTCAGATGCGAATACTCAAATTTTTGTAGCTTTTTGCTGATGGTACACTTAGTATTGAGTCACGTAGACCGCTCCCCGACTGTTGTGCAGGAATGTTGCAAAAATCACCAGCATTGATAGTCGGAATAGTGGCAGGGAGAGGGACTTGCTCCTCCCGCTCGGGCCTCAAGTCATCATTCTGGCGGTACTATGACCATCTTTCTAATTGTTCAATTTAATTTAATTTGACTTCAACATAAAACGGCCTTAGTTTAATTACAGGCCATTCTATACAATAAACTACACAACAGTCAGTTGCAGCTGACCATCATGATTCATAAACAATCTCCAGATATCTATTGCGAAACTTATAATGTACAATAAGTATTTATAAAGTCATCACACTCCTGACTAAACATCTTAACATAAGTTAAGTTATATTCAACACGAATGAAAACAACAACAGTAACATTTTCAGCAATTCAATATTAAATTACAAGTAGTCGCATTAAGCGCTGTAATATAATGTGTTGAGCAGTACGTCAGTGCAGGGCGGGCGGGCGGCGGCCAGGGCGGGCGGTGCAGCGCCACCTGCCGTAATATCCTATTTATGAATAATGTTTTATTCTAAGAGCGTGCGACCCCCCCCCCCCCCCTACTCGCTGCCTCAGGGCTGTGCGCACTGTGAATGTGGAGCCCATTTGTATTTAAATTACGGAGAAAGGTGAAATTGTTATTTTATTAAAGAGCAAGGTTATCCAAATATAGTGAATAAATACATCCATCAATATGTATGAACAATAGACTTCCTACATCAGCATGCGACAATATTGTTTCATTGTCTCTTTAATATTGAGAGATCTTAGTACCTACTTATGACCGCTAGTAATGTCTAAATGTTGCCTGTAACAGTTGGTGTTTAATGTTAATTTGTAAGTCTACGTGAGTGATGACGGTGCGCACGTTGTTCTGTACAAATGTCGCACTCTGTTCAGTTGCGATAGTATCTTGATATCAAGTTTCCGTTTGATAGGGGTACCTATCGACTGTGGTGTAGGGTTAGCAGCACAATCATCATCAAGGCCAGCAAAGGCCACAGAAAATGACTGCATTAATTAAATATAGGTTAGAAACACAAATTAAGCAAAGTTAATTAACAGGTCATAGCGGAGGTATATAATAGTTCGTATCAGCGTAGCTGTTAGGTAAGATGCAAGGTTTGTTATTGAAGTGAAAGTTCACCCAGATTGTCCAATGAGCCACGACAAATGGCGTCAAATAAATATCTTCTTTAAATGTTGACATTAACATTAGCTCACATTCGCAGAAGATATCAAAATACTTGCACCGCACCGGTAACTTCAGTCGTTACTGAATAGTTGTGAACTTGTAAACTAACCAATAATAACTAATTGTTCGGAAAGAATGTTCTTACTTTTAAACAGTTATCATAAATCGACATAGTTGTGAAGTAGTGAGTGTGGCAACCCTGCGCTCGTTATTGCTTGCTTTGTTTTTGCGCGGCGGGCGGGGGCCCGGGGCCGGCGGGGCCGACGGGGTGGGTCGCGGGGCCCGCCGGGTTTAATTAATGGAATAACTCCGGCGAGTTCGGCCCCCCCTCGCTGCACACCGACGGCAAATCTTTAAAGTATCGCCTCCAACTAATGTGTTTGTTCGATTTATGGACGAAATGGTGCTCATGACGCCAACGGCCGTATCAGTGACCGCCGAGCTGCTGCCGGCTGGCTAGCTCGCACTAGCTCCTATTGTGTTCAATTACCTGTTCACTGACGCACCAAGTAATGCGTAATTTGAAGTGAAATTCTAATGTAAGAAAGTGTTACCAACATTCCTACATTAAGAAAGTGTTACCAACATTCCTACATTAAGCTAAGGGCACGAGTCTTGGTGTTGGACGCTGCATCGAAATAGGTTCATAAAACACAAAACTCGTCAGACTTATGTAGAGCTTCACAACTGAACGTCGTCATAATATATCAACACCACAACACATCTCAGACTAGCAAAATGAAAATTCTCGTGATCCGAGTAACGTAGTTTGTGGAGTCGCGGGGCGGGCGGGCGGTCCTCCTCCTTCCTATATATCACGTAAAAATAGTCGCAACTCCTTTCGACCCGCATTCGCTCCGCACCTTACATTATTATGATTTAGTGGAGCACAGTTGCAGCGCTGCAGATGCCCCCCGCAGGCCCGGGGCCTGGGGCCCACCCCCGGGGTGGCAAGAAGTCAGCGATGCTAGTAATAAAGCCGGCCATATTTCACACTTAGCGCGTAATGAGCGCGCGCCCAAATAATTGGATCACGTACATAACTCATTATTACCTCGCGCCTCACTTCGGCGTGCGAATGTATCATTACTTGACCCTCCCCCCCCCCCCCGGCCGCCCTGCCCCCCGCGCGCACGGTGCTCCGGACTCACCCCCTCGACCTGGCGACTTCGGAACGCGCAAACACAATAGAAGTTTGTTAAAGGTGCAATACGTAGCCCCTCAGGCCGCGGCCGGCTAGCTCCGCGTGGCCCCGACACACACCTCGCTTCTCTCGGCGCGGACAGCGAGCGAGGCGAGGAGGCGATCTTATTTGCTTACCCTTGTTTGTGAACTTCCGAGACAGCAGATATTAAATTTTATTTGATAAATTTTACGTTCGCACAAGAACACAAAGATTCCTCAACCGCTACAGCTCATAGCATCGCTTCTGCCAGGCGAAGCTGAACCAAAGAACATTAGTGGCTGTGACCTCTCAACATTCAATGTACCGATAATTATTCAAACACGCAGAACTCGGTTAATAATTATAGTTTTTCATGGTTGTTGCCGAAGCAGTCGGTATTACTAATATGTAGATTACTTTCTATAAGCAGTGCGAATGTCTAATCCGGCCCGTCCGCGGCGCACGATCCTGCGTCCGTCAGCGCGCACACGACGCGCACGGCGCACGCAACGCGCCCGCGCCGCGCGCTGACGCAGTGTTATTCAACTTTAACATTTAGCACGCAGCCGCAGCCGTTAGCATATTCATGGCGAGCAAGTATAATTTCACCCTTTCTTTGTAATGAATATGGAAATAGAAGAAAGTTCTCGCGACTTAAAAACTAGTTGCTACTGTAATTGGCGGTAGTTTGATGGTTTTTGTATCGCTGCCCCGCGCCGCGCGCCGTCTAGCGAGCCAGCCGTAGTGATGTGACGCGCGCGCAGCGATACTATCGATGTGCCGCATTACCAACCTCGACACTGTTCTACAATCGTATTACACGTTATTGCTGTTAGGACAACTAATATTCATAGAGAATGACATAGTAAACTTGAAGGACACGTCGATAAAATCGCAGATATAGATATAAGATTAGGTTTCTATTAGTGAAACACGTCGATAATCGCAGATAACTTCAAACACGGATCGTAAAGAACTAACTGAGTTTATCATCGTTTGAATTAGCAATTACTAGAACGTTAGAAATTGCTGTAAAACTAAAAGAACGGTATATCATTTGTTATCGACGTTGTTTATCGAGTGGAAATGGCGCATATTTATCGATAATATACGTGTGGTGTGTCGCAGCGCGCGGGGTCGCGGCCGGGTGGCCGCACGCACGCTAGCCGCGTTTTTCTTCACCGTTATATTTGTTTGCGATATTTATTTGCGCTGTGTCCCGGCTCGGCCTAGCTCGTCGTGGCTTGTCGTGGCTCGTCGTGGCTCGTTGTGGCTCGCTGTGGCTCGCTGTGGCTCAGCCGTGGCACAACCGATCCCGCCGACCAGCGCGACGGGACACAATTTACCTCATACTGGCGACCATTATCTAATTAAGTGTCGATCTGACGCATAATTGAGGGTGACCGCTCTCAATTAATATCAATGTTTTAATTTGTTTATTTATTGGCTCAATTTGTCTCCACGTCTGTGAGATATCGCAGCTTTCTGTTTGATCTGTATCACTCAATCGAAATGTATCGTTTTAAATATGGATGAATTGGACTCGAATGACTAAGTAATGCTTGTATCTAGGATTATTGATTACACATAGGTAGGTATCTAAGTACCTACAAGTTGTATGTACCTATAGACAGTGGGACCATGTGTGTTGTGATGGTATAAGAATCTTTACGGTCTTTACTGTTTTTAAATAAAGAAAGTTCCATAAAGGCAGATCGTGTTAATTTTTCATTATCTTTAGTATAATCATCGCCGGCGCAACCTGTCTATTTCTCCTAGATCTCCTTTAGTCGTAATTCCAGTTTTCGTCACCTTTCTATTCGTGTGATCTGTCACACCATCTATCGTTTCTTTGCTGTTCTCCTATTGTTAAAGCCATCCACGTCCATACTGAAAGCTAACCTCACGAAGTCACGACAAGTCATGCCTACATGATTATTAAGAAGTTAATAGGATATAATAAAGTAATGTGAACCCTTGGGACTACCTCACACTATTATTATGATAAGCACTACAATAAGCAATAACGATAACATTGGGCACATTATCTTTAATTCGTTGAAGAGATACCTAAATGTAACGGTGCGCGCGCAGTTCCGCGCGGCCGCTCAGTCGCGGTGAAAGCGCACCGTGCGTCCGTGTCCGTGCGCGCTGCCCTTTGCGCCCGCGCATCCACCCCCGATCACACGACAACTCGGCAAACAAACATCGAAGACATTGATTACTTTAAGATTGATAGCTAAATTGTTTGTTGATGGTTTTATCATAAAAGACGGGGATTTAAAGTTAATGATAAATTGAACAAAACTATATCGGAAGTTTGAGTGTGAGCTTGTATTGACAACACTATATTAGAATTATTAGTCGAGCATGCGATAGTAGATGGCGTCGCTCACAGGCTGGCCACGTTGGCCACACTTCACGATGACGCCGTACAGTCCGTCTCCGTACATTCACGAGTACTGGGTGAGTCACAAAGTTAATTAGTAATTAGCACGACTTTCGCATCTTGTTCTATTTCAGTTACAAGGCGATCAGCTTTAGATTTAAAGGAGTTTTGAGTAACACGTCGTGTCCATCATCAATCCTTCGTTTGTTTGTTTACTTGTAGCTAATTCTTACAATAGTGGAAAGGGTCGTCTGTTTTATGTTTAGGTCACAGAGCTGTATCCTAAAGGTTTACACTAGAGTTTAGGTAGATTTAGACAACTACAAGACAACCATGAGGTCTACCACAACGTGTTAAGAAACCCCGTCCTTTGCTGCCAGATCGTTTCACTTGTCGAGTACGGACGGAATAACAAAATACTTCAGACTGTCATTAAAGTAAAGATTTTAGTAGTAAGCTGATTGTGACATCGCTTGCAACATGATAGTACAAACGGTTTACACGGTTTGATTTTTAACTGATAGGTAACACGAATAACGTTACAGTTTCGACGACCTATTAATTCTTCAATATTTCATTTAACTTGTAAAATAAAATTGAAAACGTTTATGAACTGACTCCTGCCAGGTGCAAAATAACATAGAGAAAGTCTCTTCAAACTGCCTTGATATTTGATATTTGCAATAATAGTAATTTCGCTACTTTCTTCCAGTTGCGATGAAAGTTCACGCTCAAGGAGAAATGGCGGAAAAAATGCTCATCAGTGTGCGCAGGAGTCCCGTTAGCGCCAGAAAATACGCAGGGGAGGGTAGGGCAGAAGGACTGCTTCACACAAAGTGAGACAATAAGCTCATTTGATAATTCATACAAACAAAACATTACAAACACAAGCAGCCCCGGAGTTGCACTAGTTCAGTGAGTGGTCACCATGTGGTCACGCATGAAAGTTGCCATTTGCTAAATCCTCTTCTATTGAAGAAATTGGATTCTGAAGCATCAAACTAAATAGGAATTGCATGGATTGGACGCTGAAGTTTATTTGCGCCTTTCTTAAATTAGCGGTGGTCGGGCTGGATTTGGATTACTTGAACAGTGAGTTGAGTTCTTGATCTTATTGGAGTAGTCCTTCGGCACAGTATAATGTTGTGTGTGAAGTGTCCCGCGAGTCGCGAGCCTTACTCGCCATGACATTTAGCGCGCACCTGCGCCTGCGCAGCCGCGGCCGCCACGTTCCGGCGCCGCGCCGCCGCCGCCACCACGCCACACGCAGCGCGTTTCGGCACATCGCGATTAAACCGCTCACGATAAGTTTATTAATGAACTATTAACCGCGTCCAGCTGAATATTCACTGTTTATAAATAAACGGCACATTTCTGCCGCGACACTCCGGCCTCGTTAGTTCATAGACGAGATAGCGATCGGCTTCAACTTGAGTTATAGTTTGATACTATGTACAACGTCTCCGCGCTTATCTACATTCTTTTAAATGTTACTCCGTCCTTTGTCCAGGTTCGGTAACACGGTAAGTTGCCAAGAAATAACGCGAAGCGAATAACTACTATTAAGTTTGCATTTACGAGTATATTGATCGCCTCAGCTGTAGAATTTGTTTTTAATAAGAATCTTATCAGAGGGAGCGTGCGCCTGCGATGCTTACTTATAGTTTTTAATAAACTGTTAATTTTCTTTATTGCAATTTATTAGGGAGCCCTCCGATAGATAGGGGCCTCCCGCGCACCGGGGCTCTAATTGAAGGTGGAATCAATAAGTCAGTGTGGTTGTATCGCAATAATGATCGCGAGTTATGCGCAGGCGCAGCGCCGCGTCGCCCGCGCCGGACCGATCGCGATACGGGCCGGTCACGAACCGTGCTAACTACCGCCACGTGAAAATTATGAAAATGTACACATATTTATCAGATATCTCTAACTGTTTCTGCAATGTATGAAATATACTGAGCACGGGCGGGATGAGGAGACACGGAGCTCGCGGTGATATCCGATAGCTGCCTAGTCAGCTAAATACATATTTACCATTACAAAGCCCTTTGTATAGAAAAGAGTCAACACCGTCGTGAACTTCTGACGTCTGACCTGATGACACAGGTTCGAAAGACTTTCCTTTCTAATGTTGTTTCATCATTCAATTAATAATATACCTACTGAAATCGTACCTTTGCAGCATTCAAGCATTGCAAGAACGAACTCTTTCGTGACAGGGTAGATAACTACTTCATTCAGTAAGTTTCAAGTATCAAGGACCATGGACTTGATGGACTGTCTTGACCATTGATGTCACAGTGAATTTTAATTTCTGTTTATTTTTTCCAAAACCCTTTGTAACATTGTACCATGAGCTGTCAAGTTCTCTTCTTCTTTGTCAAGTCTTGAGCACCTTAGTACCGTCAAGGAAACATATTTTTTTAATTATAGAGGTACAGGAACAGGGTATGAGGAACAAGGTTAAAGATCACTCTTCCCCTAAAGAAAAGGAGGATCCTCCGACCAGGCGGGTGTTGTGCCTGGTGGACTACTACTCGACGATGGATGTCGGGACGTTGTATACTTATATGCTAGGTGAGCGGTAAACAGCTTGTGCGATGTTGGATTTTGCGTGACGTCAATGTGATGCGTAGTTCACCTGTGACGATGTAGATGTCATCACAGAACATTTAGTTCAAAGCAATTTGACAGAAAACAACTTAATTGTTGTTTATTCAAATCAAAACTGACACATTCTTTATCGGTCGAAGAAAACGGCTATGAGACAAACACGATAGAAACAAGAATGTTAGAAACCAGTCACTCGGAAGATATAATGAATGTTCAGGTGTCGCTGCACGCCGCAGTACGCGACTCAATAACTCGCCACTACTCTGCATAGCTCTGTAAAAAACGCGTGAGAACCGCCACTATTAGCATACGTAGTGTCGACACATACTTGAGTAAGCACGATAGGTGCCTACTATCAGTTACTAGTCAGTGGTGTTATTAACTACGAAAACCCCCCTTAATGCTACGAAGTAAAGGCCCTGTCAAAGTCAAATGCTACCATGAACGTGCGGTTGACTGTCATGTACACACAAGTAGCGAAACGGAAACCTTCATTACAAGGAAATATTTAACTAAACGTGTGCGAATAAAACTCGTAATAAATTGTAACAAGCTGCACACTGAATAATTATGTATCTCCATGGCGAATAACTTCCAAGTCGTCCATTTCAATTACTCTGTTTCAGTGGCGAAGGGTGAATTTATGACAGAGGTAAGCCGGAGCAAAAAAAAATCCAAAAGAAAATTTCAATGATGAATTGACTATAGACTGGTTATGTTCTGAACTTTCGAAGGGAAGCCGGTGGGAATCGAGTTGTATGGTACCTTCGCCACTGCTCTGTTTATGGGTATTCTTGAAGTAGGATATAAGTACATAAATATTCTTCAATGCCACTCTTTATAGAAGAAACTACAGAGAAAATAAAAAAAAAATTCCAAAAAAAAACCGACTTTCAAATAAAAACACTACGAAGTGAAAATTAACTAATTTCGGAAGTCGGTGTCAAAAAACGAAAACGCGGAACCAACGACACCGACTTCCGAAATTAAAGTTATTTTCCAAGTGTTTTTTTTTAAGTCGGTTGTTTCTTTTTCAGTTTTTAGTTGTACTGCCTACCCCACACAAGTTCATATAACACTACTTGCTATGTAAATATCTGTGACAGAAAGCTATTAAATCATCATCAATATAAACTAAGTGGAAAAAATTCGTACTTATTATTTTTTAATAAAATTTATATGGGACCACCTCTGATTTTTAAAGGATAATGTATGTCACCTTATCCATTAAATACAGAACCTCCTTTTTTGAAGTCGGTTTAAAAATTAGAGAATGTTGCATATCCGTCTGTCTATTAATGACGGAGTTATGCCCGACCCCGAACGTACATAAAAATGTATAATATATATAGGTTTAAACCAAATTGAGAACCTCCTCCTTTTTTTGAAGTTGTTTAGTTAAATCAATTCATACACAAAAATGTCATGGCCGAATTTGCTTGCAAGATTAGTGGTATGTACCCCAATAACAACTTTGACAGAAATGAGGGTGTACCGTGGTATACTGAACACATCTGCATAACTTCAAACATCAGAACAAGACTCTGCAGTTTTCTTGACTCCTTCGAGTGATGGGAGTTGCGGTTTACCATCAGTACCTACTGACCTTAAATTTAAAAAATATACTTAACGTGGTGCTTACTTACGTTATTACTGATGGTAAACTGCAACTCTATCTAGGAAGAAAACTGAACCAGAAGAGGTTACCTAGTCGGCAATTTGGCTGGTCTGAGAACATGAGGGTGTTCGATGTACAATTCTGATATTGAAGGCAGTATCAGAGTTTTACATTAAATACCCGTCTGGTCTCGGTCCTTAAACAATGCCACATTGCGGCAGAGGATGCCCAACCTGTGAGGATACCTTAGTACTCTCTGGTAGCCTATTCCATCAGCAGCCGCCTGCATCATCATAACTCTATGGTTGTCGGCCGCGCGTGCTTCCGATGTGTATCAGACACGAGCGTCTGACGTACGGCAGCCGCGGCCGCGCCGGTGACGCGCCGCCACGCACCGCGCGCCGATATCCATCGCTAATTAATATCATATATTATATATCAATTAAACTTAGCTTATCGTTGAGTTCGGATAAAAATAACTCTCATATCTAATAGACACGTTTTGGTAATGCCATACTACCTAGGTATTAATTTAGAGATTCGTAATACTAAGCAGGTAACAATAATCTTAGAAGGACGAGAGTAAATACGAACTCTATTCTAAGCTGGAGGAAAGAGGGTGAAATATCAGAAATAAATTTAAACTACTATTTAGTATCTCTAGAGTTATAGTTTTGTTTCGTTGGCTTACGTCACGGCGCGCGGTACTTTGTCTCGCGATTGGAAGGGGCTCCCCTGGGAGTCCTGGGAGTCCTGGGACTGCTCGGAATATTGTTTTGCTCCAGAGAAGAGTGAAACTTTGTGTTGTTATAATGTACCTATGCTTCTAACTATAGGTATACATAACTATAGGTATACATAACTATAGGTATACATCTGAAGCCTTTAAATTTGCAGCTGAATTCCAAAGTGTTAGAGCTCATCTTATAGTGGAAACTTCAGTGTTTAGCAGGTTTGATAGTCCAAGGAATTTGAAGAAATGGCTGCCAAGAGATAGAACTAAAACCTGTCTTTAAACCTCTGACAAAGTGCAAACATGATTATCTGTGAGGAAATAGGAACAGCAAGTTACCGAGTGACTATTATGTTCAAGGGCGCGCCCACCCATCCACAGTGCTGCACCAGGAAATGTTTTATGACGCCTGTGACATTGCTTACGGCAAAACCTTAAGTGGAATGTAAAATAATTTTGTCTGTTGCATGCCAAGTTTATATTTGCAATGTTTATATTTCTTGCACTCCTTCCCTGATGTATAAAACAGGTCCATCAACATAAATGGTAACTTCTTATGCACATACACAGCATTAGCTATCCTCGTGCGGCTATCACCGTGCGTGCCCGTGCATGCTGGCGTGTCTCTAACACTGCCATTATCATCCACTGTAGGACATGGAGAGAGAGTTAATACATCGTATAAGTGAACATTGTTTTCACAGAATCCATTTAACTAATTGAATAGATCGGTACTTCGATTACTTGCAGCAAAAACGTCGCATATGATCGTACGAGAGGCGTACGAGATGACAGTGAAATTAAAAACAATGCTGTGATTATAAATTCATATCAGAAGGCTGCGGCTGCAGTGGCAGGTTGAGAGAGATAATCTGTTGCATTTTCCATGCGTCGTCGTTGCGTCGTCGGCAGCGCGGTAAAAACGAGCGGCGGTAACCCGAGCTTGTTACATAATCAGGCGATCTGCTGTCGCCGACCGCCGCGCGCCGGGCCGCTACGCTGACGCTGTGGCGGAGAGGAGCCGCCAGCGCTGCACCGGGGGGGCTAGTTGTACGCCTACGACCTTCAGGACAAACAAACCGGCCATCAAGGGTGACAGCTAGAATGGGAAAGCAATGTCATCTCACGGAAAAAGTCTATTAACTAGGTATAAGACTATATGAAATGTTATATAACAAGAGTTCTACAGCACTACAAGGTATTGTTTGACTGAAACACTATTAAGAGTGGTCTCATTTAGAGAGCAATAAAAACTTGAGATAGCTCTATTTAGTGTTTAAAAGTATCATTTACATGTTGAATTCAATCTTTTATAAAAGTGGGATTTATTTGTTTGGTGCAGAACCTCTACAGTCCTAATTAAAGAAAATACACCTGTGACGACACCCTTGCGCCATCTCATATTCCTAGCACGGCGGGCTGTGTTGGCGCCGCTGCTGCGGCAACTACAGTTTTGAGTCGTTTGGGGTCGAAACGCTCGGGTTATGGGGCCCGAGTACGTGTCTCCTTTTTAAGGAAATTTCTCGTGCACTGGTCGACGCTTCCGCGACCAGTGGGCTGGCTCGTTCTTTGGCCAAAGAATCAGTAACTATTGCCATACAACGTGGCAATGCTGCCAGCCTTATGGGCACGTTTCCTGTTGATAGCGATGCGGACGATTTTTTTTTAAGAAAAAAAGTTTATGATCGTTGAAGTAGACGAGTCGACAAGTGGAGATTAAGTATAAATCAGTCAATGTATGTACATAATTCGGGATCTACCTGAAGACTTGCTTATGAAGACAGCTGGGGTACAACCACAAGTTGGAGGCATGGTTGAAGACTGACTGAGCTGATGGATTGAAATGATTTACAAACATAAATTGAGTCCAGGAGTCGTGCACGAATCACGCTCAAATCGTGATCTTTACCTGATAGGAAGTGTGGCAATAAAAAGCTTTAATGCCACCTAAGCCAGCAGGCTTGTGGCAACTAGGATGCTTCCTAGTTGCCACCTTTTAGGAATGTACACAGCTCAAATTCAAAGCATTTATTTCAAATAAACCAATTACAGGCACTTTTGAATTGTCAAGGGGTCGGTCCCATAGAAATGTAAAATATTATATCTATGATCGGTGCTAAGGAGAAGAACGAACAAGAAACCCCACAGACACTTTTTTAAATTAAAATATTGTAGAAAACATCCATAGTATAATTACGTACCAGGAGGAATTCAGTATCGTTTAAACCAAAAGTCTTCCACTGTTAGACACAAGCCACTCCCCGAAGAAATGAATCAGTCGTAAGTACAACGAGTGCAGTGATTGACATGGCGACGTCTTAGCGCTGCAGCGCGGGCGCAAAAAATCGCTCCATTCATATGCACGGGGAGGAGTGCGGTCAGTTTTTGCGCGGCCGGACGTTCCCCGCGTTTTATTTGTAAATTGGGCGCGGGCGCGGGGCGGCGGCGGCGCGGCTGCGGGGCGGGAGCGGCGCGGGGACGCGGCGGTAACGAGATCGCGCGCGTCATTCAAATGCGCGACTAGTTTTTGCGCAGGCGCATAATTGAATACGAATGCGTACTCGGAAGGATTCTAATGCGTTCAGATGAGACGCGTAATGATCGTTATTTACACAGGCTCGAGACGCCTGGACCTGCACTGGACTGCACTGGCTGCTCGCCAGGCACCCCTGATGAAGCACTTAGGGATATGGTACCAATACATGTAGCTGGATCTTGTAAGCCTCTCAGAGCGATTCCTTCCAGACGCAACACGATCCTGCTCAAACAAACTGCTGATCTTTGCTCCTGCTGGATTCTGCAATGGGATTGATGTGGTATGTTGTACTACTTACTTCTTATAGGTACTGCTAAGTAGGTACTCATACCAAGAATTTTAAAATGCTCTAATCATTTTGTTTATATTTGTCAGTCTGTTGTGAAGTACCATTTGTGTGGTGTTCCCTGTGATGTTATTAAAAAGCCTTGTGGTCTAATGGTTCACCGCGACATCGCCCGCATTTTAATAAGGTGCATTCATAACAACTTATTAGTAGAGATGCGCCGAATAATGGTTTCACGGAATAACCGAATACCGAATAATATTCGGTTAAGTTCTTACCGAACGGAATATACTGCCGGATAATTCGGTTCCCTGTTCCATAGTTTTGCCGCGTAAACAAGTTTATACACGCTAGATTTCCAAACCGCCGCGCGCGAACGGAGTGTTTGGTACCTCGCCTCCCGCTACCCGCTGCACCCCGCCTCTGTCATTGCGTACGAAAACACAAATATTCTTGATTTATCTGTTTAAAATTAGTGCCACAGTTGAGAAAACAACATAGTTCATTTATTATGCATAAGTAAACCTTTCCTATTCCAATATAATTTTACTTTACTGGTTGGGATTATTGCAACTAAAAATTACTGTTCTTTTAAGATACTTGATTGTATTAACTATTAATGCTAGGTTGTATTTGATTACCTGTGTTTAAATATATCTTTGTTTGAGTACCTTACAATAAACGATTTCTAATAAATATGATTGTTAGAATATGGGATTCCTTAAACCCAATGTAATATATAAGTCAATGCTTAAACCGAATACATTCGGCATGTCAACCGAATGATTCGGCCGAATACGAATACCTCAAAATTCTGCCGATTACCGAATATAAAACGAATATTCGGCGCATCTCTATCTACTTATTACTAAGCTCGCACAAGAACTGCTGCAATGTTTGATGCTCATCCGGTACCTAGGTACATCGAGTTGAGATGGTAGAGATACTTTGTCTGTTTAGTTAGTAGGTAGGTACACAGTAATATTCTTGTGGTATTTATCGTGCTGTCTGGGTATAGCGGGTAATGCCCGACACAAGGTTTATAGTTCTGTATCAAGAGGATAACATGTTATTGAATGCATATTAGATATGTAAATGTTATTCTTACAAAGCAATTTATACGATATAGATAAGTAGAGTGATGTGATCACATGTCATAAATCGTGTAAACATATTCAGTATTTCCCATCAGGTAACTGTGATGACTCATGTGCTTCAAGAAAAAACCTGTGAAGTAATACTGTACCTACCACACAAGTTCAGAGTAAAAAAAACTGGTATATTTTATTATTCATTTAACAATAATACGCTATTTACAATTCAAACCTGCGCAAACACCACGATACCGTCCAGTATTACTTACTAAAGTTAATCAAGTTTACACAGCAATATTACAACCGGCACCGGGGAATTGATGCCAACCGATCAGGAATCAAAACGTACGGCTTGTGTACACCGGCCAATGTAAACAAGCACATAATTGTGTTAGTAACGTCCTAGTGACGCGAGCCCAGCCACACGTGCTGGCGGCCGGCCAGCGCGCGCTGCGCCCGCCCGCCGCACTGCCCGCCAGACAATTTGCTTACTGCACTAATTTAGGAATCCTCGCCGCAACGGAATTGCACAATGGAACTAAATAGCTCCATCGACCGGCCCGCAACGACCAGAGTGCCGTAGTGCACGGACGATGAGGTAGCGGCACGACACACGAGACGCAGTGTGCAGACCGTACTATAATACTAGCATTAGTTTGTGTGTTTGTCTATATTTCGGTATATTAGCTGCAGAGCGCGATAATGTAACAAATCGCTCGGTCACGTACTTGCGTCCGTTAATTTATTGCCGTATTTTAATTGAGCGTAGCATCCCGACGGCCCGGCATGGCGGCGCGGAGTGCCGTCGTAGCGCATTCAATGTAAATGTGATTTAAAAGTAATGGCCCTGTTGCCAATTGACTGTGCTCACATGCTCTAAGAGCTGTGCAATTTAAACGCGCCGGGTTCAGTACCCGGCCGGGGCGTTTTTGCGCCGCCGGGAAAATGCGGCCGAGTGACGACAGGCTAAACGATGTTAGGATAAGTAACAGGAGTGGGAGCTGCGCGTGCGCTTGCTCGCTCCTCCGGGAGGAGGGGGGCAGGGAGAGGGGAGGAGGACGATGAGAGGACTCGCGGGGACATAAATCGCAAGTAAAAAGCGCCGCGTCGTTGTCGTCCGGCCTTTTTTGCAGTTTCTTGTTATGCGCATTCCTTAGTTTTTGCTCGCGCGTGTTCCCGACAAACGAGCTCGGCCAAGTTCGCCAGTTTTTGCTTCGGGAACAATGGTGGGTCCACGATGGCAGCGGCCGTGATTGCGCGCGCGCAGGCGGCGCGGCGCATTTGCATGCGGCGGCCAATCGCGAAGCGAGAACACGCCCCCGGCGCCCCGCCCCGCGCCCGCCGCTCTAGCGCGCGCTATCTAATGCTAATGCCCATGCGCGAGTGTGCGCGCACACCTCACGCGCTAGTGACAGACGAACAGACACCACACCAGCCATTGTTGCAGCTACGCATGTGCCGACGCAGCATCAGGTCACCGGTGTACATTGTCACTAACACATACAACTTAGTGCACGAGCACGAGACACTCGAACTTCGTGTGATAGATTGTTCACATAAAATGTCTAGCTCCTCATAACTAATGATTGATGCTCCTTGTTCACATTGGATTATCAGCCAAATCAATTCAAATAACTTTGCTTTAAATAAGCACAATCTAATCTCTGATATCTATTGCACCTTCGTCTCATATTCTCGTCGCATACGCTCTGGATGCAAATGTCTCCCACTAGCGTGTGCCGGCGCAGGTCGCGCACGATTGGTGCGAACGAACGCGACGCGACAAATCGCGACGAATGCTAATCAGCGGCCATTAGAGTTGCAGCACACAACATGCCTACACAACACACATACAGTGTGACGTGCGCACGCATGTAGACGAGGCGCACTGATTGGCGTGTGACGGCCACAGTGACGGCAATGCTCGCAATATTTAGCAAGTATTAACTCGATGGTCTTTGATTAGCTTCTCCACAGTCCTGTCGATGCTAATTACGATGCAAAGCAGCTATTACTGAACGCGCTGCGACTGACAGGTAATCGTTATCACACGTTCTGTTTCAAGTATGAACGTAAAGTATTTGTGTTAACATTATAGTTCCAATTATTCGGTCAGTTTCAACAAACTCGAATAAATATTTAATAATTGTGAGTGCGTTCACGACTGCTGCTCTTAAGTTTTTGCTCGCGTCACATCGGATCATGGAATAAAAACGTATTGTCTCCAACTCGAGCGGCCGTCGTTTTTATAATGTTGCGATGTTTTGCTGTCATCATTCTCATATTATTGTGTTCTTGCGATGCTGTGAGAATTTCAAGAGGTTTCAATAATGAAGTGACTGTAGCTCAACGGCTCAGGCGTGGACTGTGAATACAGAGGTTCAAAACCATTCAGAAACAAACATATTTAGCATAATGACGATGGCGTGGCAAGGATCTAATCATACATACATAATACTTAAAACCTGCAGATGTTTCGAAATATTAATAAAAACACCCTTGATTAGGTATATCACTTGGTAGCCCTCACAAATGGTTACAGATGTAAAAGGAATCAATACAATTTAATGATTTATTCCGTTCTGATCCCCTGAGCCCCCCCCCCCCCTCGTCGATCCCCTGCTAGTTCGTCTTCTGTTTTAAACTGTGGCTTATTATTACCTGTTTTTGCATGTGACTTGCACAGAATATCAACGGGATTTAAGAGTAAGTACCTACTGCAAAATTATATCACAAATATAATCTTTACTACCTAGGTATTGTATATTATGTGACGTCACAAGTATAATCCTTAGTACCTAGGTATTGTATATTAAGAGACGTGAAGACACCAGAAAATGCTTTAAGTAAATTTTTTTGTGAGAGAACTATTTTCTCAAATATTCTGCTTTAAATGAGTAGTTACAAGCCAGGTGCCCGGTCGGATTTCCCATCAGCAAAAATGACGAACTTTCATCCTATATTTAATGCCTTATAAGGGATAAATTTAAAAATATCTTTATTGGTGCTCTGCATGCTTCTAAACCCAGCGGTTTCGGCGGCGGACAGTGCGTTGTCGGTCAGTGAGTGACTTAATTAATGAATTTAATTTATTTGTTTAAATAGAATTCATGCCTGTACATAAGGCTGGAATTCCTCAAAATAACAGCACGCGCGCCAAGCTAGCAGTTCACTTCGTTGTGTATGTTTGTTTCTGCATGTTGCATGTATAGGTATAATAGAATAGAATAGAACAGCATTTATTTGCTAATATGGGTAATACATAAGTATATAGTAGTAGGTATAAATCAGAGTTCTGCCATATTTCACCATTCGGCATACAAACATTTTCATTATACAAAATTATACAAATTGATAAAATTTCAAAGGGCTGTGGATTTTGTAAATAATAAATAAATAAGAACACCTTTTCATTTCCATTACTTACCTATACATAGATAACGGCATTAAGTATTAAATGGCTAGTTTTGTAATTTTCCATACAATTAATTCTTGACCTTCAACTCCTACAAATGGTTTAATAGTCAAATTAAAATAAATGAGTCGTCTCTGCCTGTATTTCCATTCTATTACAAACATAAACAAGTTACAAAACTATAACAATTCTACGTCCGTAGCCACAATTATTGTTTTATTGCAATTAAAATGTTTCACTACAGACAGGTGTTCACGACTCCTATTCAAATGAGGGCAGGCAGCCCTCTGGCTTGCCTCTATTACCATCGATTAGTGAAACATAGAGCCCTAGAGAAAAACTGTTCGATGGAAAATTATGGCGTGCCAGGACGCCAGGGCTGTTTTACTTATCGACATATTAGCAGCGATGTAGGTAGCCATATTATTGATGGCACTAGGTAGCTCTTTGTATGCAAAACGAGGTTTTTCTAAGCTATATTTGAATTGTTAATGATAGAAGTTTTGTCTAGGTCATCATCATCTGCCTAGCCTTTTCCCAACTATGTTGGGGTCGGCTTCCAGTCTAACCGGATGCAGCTGAATACCAGTATTTTACATGGAGCGACTGCCTATCTAAGTTTCTAAGTTTTGTCTAGGTATAGTTTTGTTTACGTCAAGTGTGCGAGGCTTTTTTGTCGAAGAAATATTTGCATACGTTTGTTAAGTATATTGTTTATTAATAAATTATGTAGATGCAACCTGCAGAAAAACAAAATAGCTGACGTCACATGAAGGGTTGCATACCTATATCAACAGTAGCCTTACAGAATGCTTTGTGTTTGTTGAACTAATGAACCTAAATAGAATAAAATGCACACACAAGTAGTAGATGGGGCAACATAATAAATATATTTTAGTTTAATGCAAAGTTATGTGTCCATTACACACCAACTAAGTACAGACCGTATAATGTTTTCTACAACAATGAAACTAAAACCCTTTCCCCTCCGTTAATGTTCCGCCTTCCTTAATGCGCGGCAAAGAAACAGTTCCACACTAATATAATCTGTGTCGTATCTAGTTAGCTTTTAGTAAAAGTGTTGATTAGTGTTTGTATGTGTGGTTATCACTGTTATCAGCGGTGTAATGGTGGGTAGTAAGACGTTACGCGATAGCATCGCGCACGCATGCGCCTGCGCAGCGCAGGCCGCAGGGTCGTGAGCACTTACACTTCGTACAAGGGACGTGGACAGAAAATCCAGTCCAGTCCAGTGGCGTTGTGGCAGAATAGAACATATTGTTTGTTGCAAATTGGAACCCTTTGCGCCAGACAATAGAATATGGAAAGCAGAAACAGAAAGTAGTTTTCTTACCACCTGCAGTCAGGCAGCAGGCAGGGTGTCTACAGCCGGGCAGCAGGCAGGGTGTCTACAGCCGGGCAGCAGGCAGGGTGTCTACAGCCGGGCAGCAGGCAGGGTGTCGGGCAGCAGACAGGGTGTCTACTTACTGAAACATGTCTAGTAAGAGTAACGTCCTCGGTTTCAGAGTATCCAAAGGGGTCATGATCTGGAAAACATCGTGCATTCCCGTTGTCCCCGTGATCCGTGTCCCCGTTAACGGGGACAACGGGAATACATCACTTTATTTTATAGCGTTTCACGGTTTCACTTTGCTAATCGTTCTCGGCACAGTTTGGCTGCACTACTATGTACCCTTTGATCACGTATTTTTGTTCTTTGTCTCCCGTAGGCATGTTAGCCTTCTGTGTGTCCTCTCTCTGTGTCGGACAGATCAAACGGTTCGCGTAATCACGCGATTAGGACTCGCTTGATGATCACCTAGGAATAATATGTTCCACAGGTATCTGTACTAAGTACCTGCCACACAAGGAACGTAAAGCTTACAATCTTTGAAGCTTTCGTATTCAATGAACTGTCTACAAGAGTAGTCTTAGATTTACTCTTTAATTACAAAGTTATTTAGTTAAGTTAAGTTATTTTGTAGTTTACGAGTAGTTATCAAATATAAAGAGGTAAAAAAGTAGTGCTAGAATTTAGAAAATGCAGAATTCAAAAAGTAATTCTCTGTTTGTCCGCGGAGCCTCCGCAAACGAAGCAAGTTATCATATTTATATTCGTGAAAGCAAGCAGAGTCACCCCCTGAGACAATCAATCAGAACCCGATCCGGTCGCCCGGTGCGCGGTGGTGTAAACGCGCGGCCATGCACGGCCATCCATCACCATGTCCATTACGACGCGCGGCATATTGTGGCCCAGATAACAATCATAAAACACTGACCCTTCTGTGACATACCCTTCTTGAAAGTACAACGGAGGTTGGCTAAGAAGGCTCACTAAACGCAATTCATGAAAAGATGCATTTACTATAGATAGCTGCAATGCTGTTGCTGTCAAATTTTGTATTTATATTTTGTTAACTCGAAGCACTCGCATTTTTTTTTGTTCGCAGCACTCGTAGCATTCGCACATAGATTTTCGTAGCGAGATCATTTTAATGCAAAATTATGAATTAGAATTCAATATTATGAAGGAGTTGAGCGTACTGCTATCGTCATGTAAATGTTATATGTAATACATAAGTATAACGTGTGCGAGTATGTACACATTTGTAGTAAACATTCTAGTTGTGGACCGTAAGCCTTGTAGACTCACAGAGGATTCGATTTGTTGACCATTTTCTATTTTGTTAAGTACCTGGTAATCTTGTTGACAGGCCTACACTGCCCTTCCAATTTAGAATTTTTGTAAAGGCCAATTATTTTTAAAAGAGTAACCGTGGAAATTCTTGCCGGCTCTTCTCCATAGGAAGCGACCAATAAAATTGAAACCGTGTACCTAGCTACGGCACATTTCATAAGTGTCCATATATTTATTATTATTTCCTTTATTTCATTATTTACATATAAATTATATTTTTAAATATTAGGTAGCATATAAAATATATAAAAACATTTAAAAATAAATTATTTCCTTTATTATTATTATATACTTAGGTTTATGTGAAATAAAATATATTTTGATATTATTTTTGAGCCTTCTGTCCTTTTTTATTCCATGCCAGGATTGCATAAGAACGGGGTGTCGCGCACCCTTCCGTCTGAACGAGGTGTTAAATGGTTATAAGTAGGCGAGGTACGGCTCGGGCCGGCTCGGGACGGGACCGAACGTGACACGTGACGACGTTTAAAACTGTTTAGTACTCAGAATAATAACTAAGTAGCTGAAGGGGTGACGTGTTTTGACAGCAGGTGGATTGTAAGACATTTATTATGAAAGGGAATCTCTTGTGATCTTGTAAAGATTCATTAGAACAGGTTTAAAAAATATATATTTGTGGTTCCATGGTGGCTCTTATGGGAAAGCCTTAATATTCGCGACTGATCGAAAATAAATCGAAGTCGGTACTTTTAGATAGCAATTATTTGTAAAGAGTTACATACGAACAATAAACACGATTAAAGACAAAGTTATTGAATGCAATGCGTTAAGCCATAATATTTCAGTAGTACACACACACAGAGCCGTCGGTCACAACTAAGTTGTAATTACAAGTAACGCTGGTGGCCACAATACGACAATACGAGGTAATTAGAAGCCTCTAATTAGTGCATTCAGCGAGTTTGTCGCCGCTGTTTATGCTACCCATTCACAAGGGCGCGTCAGCTAGGAGCGGAGGAGCACGAGCGATCAGAAGCTGCACACACTTACACTTACACTCATTAATTAATTTATATAATTTCACACAAAATATAAAGAAAATACGTAAAGATAGAAAAGCAAAGATTTAAATCTTTGACTTGCATCTTATCAGGCCTATTGTGTTTCGGTAGCTACAATCGAAGGCCATTATGGGCTGCTGTTCATGTGTGTGCGAGTAGCAGCATCATGTTCAGTAGCGATTTACTTGAACGTGTCCATTGAGACGGACGTCATGCTTCCATTGAGACGGACGTCATGCTTCCATCGCAGAGAGTTTTAAGAACATTCATGTGTGTTCTCCGCAGTCACAGTAAACTGACGATTTGCTTTCAAACATGTTTTATGTGTTAATGCTCGGTCTGATTGTCGTGACTGATTACAAACACATCAATCTATAAACTTGCCTGTCATAGCGCAGCTATGGGAAAACCGAAAACTATTGATGTATACTAATTATGTACTAATAGGTACCTACAGGTAATTTCAAGTGTTTTGAGGAACGATTAGGTAGTTATTTGTTTCTCGGATTGCGTCGATGTGAATCGTATTCGTCATTACGGGTCCCACGGTCGCCACTCCGAGCACGTTCAAAATTTAATAAAAGTCGCGCGCGCCGTAATAAAGTGTAAATGCGGTATAATGTGCGCGCGCAGATCGCGGCATTAGTTCCGCGCTCCGCATTCGTCAGGCGCGGTGTGCGTCTGCGCTGCTCGCCGCCGCACTGCACCGCACCGCGTCGCACGCACCGCACCGCATCGTAAATTCGTAATACACGGTACTCGGCTTTACGAGCGTCTCGGGTATGTTTATCGATTGAGACTCAATCCTTGATTCCTAGACGTCATTCAAGAGGAATTTATCTTTAATGTAATTAGGTTTTTCTCTTATTATAAGCGGCTCAATGAAACTGAAGGTATTCCAGAGACAGCGCACTTCACAGAATTATTTATTATGCGTTACTGACGCAGAACATTACATATAATGGGGTCCTTGTGTCATTGTGTCCTGCGAATCGTTAATTTCATTCACGTTTGAAGCTTAATATTAATATGTTGATAACTCAATAATAAAAACAAATTGAAATCGTCTTCAGCACTCACATTTATATTAATTTCCAATTCGTTTCAATTTACCCCATATGAATGTTGCGTCGCTGTAGGTGGTGCGCGTGCGCGGGTGCCGGCCGCTCGGCTATGTTCGTGTGAAATCGGAAATGATCGCACGCCACGCGCCGCCACCGCCTGCGCCTGCGTATTATAAACACATTAGCGATCAAGTGACAATTGTTTACGGCTCATCTTTACATTTGAATAATTTAGATGGATTGCTGCTGAGCCCCCATGACACTTCGCTTGATGTTTATCTTGAGACCAATATTACCCAGAGCCACGCACGCACTAGATACTAGCATTACCTACTTCATGTTCCACTAACGACCCGCTGAAGTGTAATAAACAACTCGGACTATTACAAATCGAGATATCATTTGTTTAGACAGGAGAGGTACCCCACAGTGAGGCACAGCGAGGCACAGAGAAGCACAGCAAACACAATCTATTACTGCATTATTTAGTCCAGGCTTTTAATAAACATTCACATATTTCAAAGATTTTTCTAAGTTAGTCTTCAGTTCTAGAGTCGAGTGCATAGATATTTTTACATTTCTATGGTCGAGTGCAATACCGGCTGACCTCTGCCAATCACATAGGAGGAATATGCCAGTCCGCGTCCCTCGGCCCTCTCGCACACTTACACGTACTCCAACCTGTCGCGTCCTGTTTGTAGTTAAAACAATAGTTTATGCGATCAATATTAATTACGAGACGCGAAGTATGGGGCTGGGGGACGAGGAGGGGGGGCAAATGATAAAGTTTGTAGTTTGTAACGTGGTTATGGCGGCCGGAAGTTGTTCCTAATCGCGTAACTGACGTCCACATAACCAGCTCTGATTTACTTGCCAACTATTGAGATATTAACCACTGCACAACGAGGGCACAGAAGGCTTACTTAGACTTCGCGGAACATTCTACGCAACGCTCATACTGTGCCCTCCAATATACACTACGCGCTACGTAGTCATACACGATACGCGTACGTGCATAAGTAATACTACGCGCTACGAAACGCTACACGATACGAGCTACGATACACGCTACGCGCTCCGGTCTATAGGTATTCTCCACGCTATAATGCTATGTGCTACGCAACGATACGCGCTACGTGCTACGTAACGCTACGCGCTTCGTGCTACGCAACGCTACGCTCTACGTGCTACGCAACGCTACGCGCTACGTGCTACGCAACGCTACGCGCTACTTGCTACGCCACGCTACGCTCTACGTGCTACGCAACGCTACGCGCTACTTGCTACGCAACGCTACGGGCTACGTGCTACGCAACGCTACGTTCTATTAATTTGACGGATTTGTAAGAATGAAGTATTGACATGACTCGTGTGATTTTCTGATGCTGAATCGAATTTATGTATTTATTTTATATTTGGTTACTATTTTGAAGTGTGTAACTATGACTTTTGTTTTTTTTTAACGTTAGTCCTTATATTTTTGAATAAATTTTATTATTTATTTTTATTGTTTTCAGCTAATTGATTTTTTATCTTGTTATTCTTTTTATTTGTTTTTAATTGTATCAAAACTTGTAAGAATCCCTTGAAATCCAATAAACTACTATGATTACTATAATTACGCGTGGTGTTCAATGTTATGTTACTTTTTAGAGACTTCTAATCAGGTTGTATCGGTATTGTTCTTTCGCTGGGCACCTGTGTGTAGTGGAGCTACTGCCCCTGCTCCTGCGTGTGGGACGAGAGATATTAACGTGTTGCGACGTGTGCGTCCATCAACGCTCACAGGTGCGACGTACACGATGTGCGACCTGTGTGCAGCACTCGCTGGCGGGGAATATTTATTGTTTATAGGAATCCGAGTGATAATAATTCTTATAAGAATGCCAATGTAAGTCGATACAGATCAATACCATTAGTTAATATATATTTATTTTATTCGCAGATTTTTAGCAGAATTATGACGTGAAAGACATGTCTTCACCGTTATTCCTAAACCAGCCAGTGCTATTCATAGCTAAGTAGTCCAAAACTTTCAAAGCCTATTTTCATATTCCGAATACGTTTTGCCATGATTATCATTAATCCTGTGTTTAGTTTTCTCGGAACACAAGCTCGTTGCGAACCGTTGTCACAGATGATTTAATAGTAGGTGCCACTCTTATATAGTTGCCACATATAAGACTTATATTGGTAATCTAATACATAAGTATTCCAGCAGTGTTTATTTCCCTTTAAGTGGGAAGTACAAAGAAGTTGTAAAGTTGTGATTAATATTCATGCCACATGGTTGCTCAGTGATTCAGAAAATCAACCGTTTACAGTTCGCAGTGAGATACACCGAGCCTGCTGTATATATATGTATATATACACATACTGTTTATATGTGTCGTCACATACAGCACTACCACACAACATAACGTGCAAATAAATGTCTGAACTCAATTGCAGTATTATGTGTAGCAGTCGCTGCAAGTTACTTGTATGCTGGCTACTGAAACATTCCTCATAGAAAAACACAATAATACTTTGCGCGGCCTGCACAACGAACCCAGGACACAACTTTCGGTAGTCGTACCAATAAGAAAGTCGAGATTACAAGAACATTCAACACGTAAACGATTGTGAAGTTTAGTCGTATTTTTGCAATATGACTAAACTTTAAATTAGTTTATGCCTGAATATTCTAATAAGAATTAGAAGTGCTGCTCATCAGTCTTGTGAGGTAACGACCAGGTTCAGATCAGAGTCCTCTTTACTGATATCTATCTCGATTATAAACACGGCTTACCTAGCTTGTTGGAACGTGCATGGTATGGACTCGAGTCCAAGTGGAGCATCCTTGTTGGAACGTGCATGGTGTGGACTCGAGTCCAAGTGGAGCATCCTTGATAGCTGGTTAGCATTGTGTTATGAATAGGCTAAGTGGGCATCGAGCAGAGCTGGCTTTATATTATAGAGGGATCGTCGTGTAGTTTTAGTTCGTTCAATCATTTGATCGATAGTTAGAAAGTGTGGTTATAACATTCGACTTATAATAGTCTAGATTTGATTCAATCAACGCTGACTACCAAATATCCACGATATATCAGGAAGTGAAGGTTCTGTGTAACATTTATTTATTCAATTGGTCTTACGAGCTAACAGATTTGACATCCAAAACGCTCATACGATTAATTTTCTTACAATTCAACTATGGCTTAATATATTACACATGCACATTATACAATAGATTTTATAAAAAATAGCAATAATGTCCAAGTCTATAAATAATAATAAAAATAAATTGCAACGATCAATTAATACGTAGAATAAAATGTCAGTTTAGTGTCAATTAAAAAAAAAAGAAACATTAAAATAACAGCTGTTTACGTTTCTCTAGGGGGCACACATTGTTGAGATGCTAGTTCACTGTTGCTCTGCCACAGTTACGCACAACTCCTAGTAAGCTGGTTCACAATTGTCATGTAAGTAGATAATATCTACTGGGCACTTTCGTAATAATCTGTCAAGTCTGCGCAGTCTCCGGATGGCTGTGGCAGTGTGGCACATCAACGGCAAATCTTGTCCCTGGTAAATTGACAGTAACCACGGTTGTCCCGAGGTCTGCCTAAGTCCTGTTGGTTACATACATAGGTATAATACATTTACGCGTCGAGGTAGGACTGTATTCACCGAAGATGACTATGAACTAGTTCGAGTCGTGCGCTAATCGTGCGCCGCGCGGCGGTCGCCCGCGCGGCGCTGTTGTTGAGCGGAGCCGGTCGAACACAAAGTGCATGTTACCGTCCCGTGCCTGTACTTATGAGTTTTCCAATTAAGTAAATGGTAACCGCCGCTTATTGGAATAACAATTTTCAACGGAATATCTGTTTCGATCGCGATTAGAGCCCATCGCAGGAGATGCGCCTGTAATTCCAACTAAATTTATTAGAAAGCGGATCTCGCCCTTCTCCGCTCGCCAATTTACTAATCGTAACTCATCTGCGATAAGCACGGGATTACCGCGTGGCGTGCCGGACCGGAGCGGCCGTGCCGTCCGGCGGCCGGGCGGCGGCCGGCGCGCGGCGCATTATCGGCCCATCGTCCGGTAATAAGGAGCGAGATTGGAGCGCTTTAAATAATATCGGCTGCGATCGGTAACGGCCGCTGACGGTCGTTCACCGCGCCGCCTCCGACGCGAGCGAGCCGTGCTGTGCTCGCGGCTGTCCCTCAATCAATGTGTAACAAACAATGATGTTGATGCTAAACCTTCACTCCGGCGTCGTTCAAAACAAATGCCCACGAGGGTGTCTCTGAAATGCACTAGCTGAGTTCTTGTTGAGTTTGCAAGCTACTGAAACAAGCAACAGTAATTACATATTATATCTAACACTGTTGTTTTTATATTTGCAGTAATTAACTATAATGTTGGCGTAAATTGTGTGTGTAAGTACTTAAACAGACGTTCTACTTTGTCGTGTATCAATTAATTACAACTGACAACAAGTCGTTTCCGTCACCGAGACGCATGCGTCCGCGCATCCTTGATAAATGTCAATATCAACTGATGAAAAATTACTTACCAGATAATAGTGACTTTTAAGTTTTAATAGTTTACCATTCAACACATAATTATATTTAGTGTTGACGTTAATCATACTTTTAGCCCGCACTGGAACGATGACAAGAATATAAAGAGAAGAGATGTGTGGTCGTGGTGGCGCCGTGAGTGATGGTGAGCGGTGACTGTTCTCGCGGGAACCCACCACCACCAGCAGTTGATAGCCGCGCAATTATACAATCAGAGTGCAGCTCCGCGCCCGCGCCGCAGCCGCCCCGCACCCGCGCCGCACCCGCCCCGCGCCCGCGGGAAACATGCACTAATTGCTGTGGGTTTTTGTCGATCGACTGTTCCCACTTGTCTTCACAAACCACTTATAAATTGACGCCATTCTGCCACAATACGTATTATCTTAATCGCTGATCAAAACGATAATTTAACAGTTTCTTGCAGCAGTGAGATTATAAGTGAACGCGATTGGCGACGCGCGACGGTGGCCGGACGTGGGGAGCCACTTTCTAAAACAAAGGGCTACAAATTATGCTGGTCTCTGTAATCAGCGAGATGATGACCACCCTTCACTATCATTACGTAAAACTTAGTTCCAACTGCAATCTGCTTGCCTAGCGTTATCCTATGAACTACTGAGGATTATCTTTGATTCGACTTTCACTGTCACAACAAGTAGTCCGCATGCGGAACGACCGTCAAGTGTACCGAGTCACCGTCACCAGTGAGTCGCCGTCACCAGTGAGTCACAACCACCTCTACAACAATTAACTTTAATTTCATTCTTTCTGTATTTCCTCGCTGCATATTTTTTGTTCAATTTCTTCTAGTCCCACCAATAAATTATGTCAAAGGAGCCGCCGCCGAAACGCAACGGCCACGAAATTGTGGGGTACGTTATTGTTCTTATAATCGACCACGTGATTAATAAACGACGGCTTTAAACACACAAATCACAATAAAAGGCGCCTGCGCGTGCGCGTGTGTGTGTGTGCGGGCGCGCATACGCAAATTATTTAATTGTCGGCGGCGGCGCTGCTCTATGGTTATACGCCATAAATCTAGCGGAATCATCCGCGAATTATTCAAAGATGCCGCCGCCTCCCGGTGCAGGCTCCGGCAGCGCCTGAGCACTGACCAGCTGACCTCCGCTAACTGCGCTTGATTATGCCTAGCACAGCGGAGGTGCCGTCCGTCATCATCACACGAAGACACACGCCGTACTCAACGTGTTGGGTTCGACTTCCAGTCTAATCAATATTGTAAAATCTATCTGCCCTGTGAAACAGAGCCTCGTCAACACTACCGCGTGCCGAGAGCCCGACAACGTCTCTCTCACCACAGGACGGCACCTGTATGTCGACAAAGGTCACTAATCCTATCCAGCCAACTTTAAAGATCGCTGTCCACTCCAGCCATTTAGCCAGCAGCCTTCACTGCGCTGGATATCGCACCCATTGTTACGCAATCCAGAACAAAGCTCTAGTTACTTGTGTGGCGGCTGTCGCGTTGATTCATAGCGTTCGTTTGTCCTTCCTGCTGTGTGTCAGTGATAGCGCTATCGCTGCGCCCGCGCACAATCGCGCTCTATCGTGCCATCTGCGTGAAATATTCCGCCGTTGCCACAATGCTCTGCCCTACCCACCAGCTTTACTTCTACAGTTAACGACACCCTTATGGTTAAGAAAATACAGTTTAGTCTGCGTGGACATAGTGAGAAAGTTGTGTTGGTTTCACAATAACGACCTGTGGCCGCGTAATTCACGCCACCGCGTTCATCATGCAAAATGACCGCACTCAAACTATCGAGCCATTTCCAATTTTACTCTTTGCAACATAAGGTGCATTTTATGGTTGTTTTCGAGAGATTTATGTCGCGGGGGAGTTTAGCGTTTGGTATCGGAATTTGAATTTTGCGCGGTGTGGTCGCTGCGTCGCTGCCGGTGCGCAGGCGACAGATACGCATCGTCTTGTTAGCGCTATCTGATGCCCGATGCTGTAATTGGCACGGAACTGCGCGTGCGCAACCAACCTCACATTCATATAAAATGAATTTTAAAACGCGTTTTATCAATATTTATTCTAGCGTCATAATGGGCGCTGCTAGCGAAAATGATAAGTTGTAGACTAGTGGGAGACAATATGGCGTCTACAGTACACGTGTAGCTGGCAGATCTCATCCGAGACAAGTGGAAATATTCCAACTTAACTACGGCGGGCATTCAATCCATTGAAAAAATCTGACGTTGGAAGAAATCTCTCGAGACGAAAACATCTTGAATGATAACAAGCGAGCTCATTTGTCTTGTTAAATCGATGAAATATTTGTTGTAATAGATGCGCGGGCGAGGTGTCGGACATTTGCATACAATGCGCGCGCGCCGATGTACAGCGATATTATTGCATTGCGCGCGTAATTGCGTCGCCGCAGCAACAATACCTGATGATGCGCAGCCACCATGTGCATCACTGCCGCCGCGCGCAACTTTAAGAAGTGTGTAGTAAGCTACACAGTTTCAAACAATAGGGTTGGAAAAGTAGCTGAAGCTGAAATAATATGTTTAATGAATGTTCCGATTTAGTTTCTATTTCTGTACGCCCCAAGTATGGATAGTATCGATGAAGATCAAACGAAAAGGTCTCATGTTCGTGTCCAATAAAATAACTCTTATGTATACTTACTTAATTCAAACTGTTTTGAGTTGTGCTTTTTGAACAGGAAGTGTCAGTTTAAACGAATCTCATTGTTCCTCCTGAGACGAAACTAGTTCGCGAGCTCGGCCGACGCCGGCGGCGACGGTGACTTGTCAAAATATTGAGTAACTCCACATTAGAGCGTGAGTGATGTGACCGGTGACGTCACGAGTGTCGCGGTGCATGCGCGCTGATGCGCGGCCTGCGGGCTACGACCTGCGAGCTGCGGGCAGGGTTACAACACTATCACTTTTATGAGTTACATTAAATCCGCGTCACAATCTCGCTGAACTCTGAATGTGATATATGAGAGAGTTCCCATGTGGTTATTAAACTAAATAAATAAATGAACAAGTAGGAATAAACGTCTTTATATAATTATGTAATATAATAGATATTTGCACACCTGTTGAGGTAGGATAGGAAGCAAAATAACTTATATGATTTGATTTGAAAACAAACTTAAGTTAGATTAAAAGATGTAAGTAAGTTTTGACTATTACTTGTAGAACATTCCCCCCAGCTCCGTGTACTCCTGTCTAGCGGCCCTACTGCCAGTGTCCACTAAACTGAATTAATTCCGTCGGATAAAAAAGCAGTCCATGTGATGCGCCGACGCACGGCAATTGCGAAAGACGCCGACAATTGCCGAAGGCGCCGCTACGAATATGGATGAGTTTTATATTTGAGCTGTAATTAGAGCAGACGACACTTCGGCATTAAGTATACTTTGAAGTCGGCGGGCGCAGCAGCAGGACATGTGCTGTGCGTTTGGAAGGGCACATCATTTACAATTACGCGATAGAGCAATATTTGTATAAATTAATACTTTCTGTGTTTTTTTATTATATATATATATATGTATTTTCGGGCATAATTCCGTCATTTTTGAAGACCTATCCATAGATACCCCACACACACGTACGGGTTTGAGGAAAAAAAATTTTTGAGTTTCAGTTCTAAGTATGGGGAACCCCCCTTGTCCCCGTTAACGGGGACACGGATCACGGGGACAACGGGAATACAAGATTTTGGCTTAGGGGGCAACTCGTCCACTTCAAAACTGGGACCAGGGACCAGTTGCCCCTTTCTAATTTATTGTTTTTTTACTATTTTTGTGTGAAAATCTTAATGTGGTTCACTTACCAAGTTTCAACAGTATAATTCTTATAGTTTCGGAAAAAAGTGGCTGTGACATACGGATGGACAGACAGACAGACAGACATGATGAATCCATAAGGGTTCCGTATTTTGCCATTTGGCTACGGAACCCTAAAAAGGAGGAGGTTCTCAATTTGGTTTAAGTATATATATATTTTTATGTATGTTCGGGCATAACTCCGTCATATGTAGACGGATTTGCAAAATTCTCTCATTTTTTAATGGATAAGGTATAGGGGTGGTTCCATATAAATTTTATGAACTTTGCTTGGGTAGTTTTTGAATTAGCTTCAATAATACGATTTTTTTCCACTTAGTTTATATTGATGATGTTTTAATAGCTTCCTGTCACTGATAATCACATAGCAACTAAAAAGTGAAAAATAAAAACTTAAAAAAGAAACAACCGACTTCCAAAAAAAAACACTACAAAGTGAAAAATAACTAATTTCGGAAGTCGGTGTCAAAAAACGAAAATGCGGAACCAACGACACGACCGACTTCCGAAATGAAAGTTATTTTTCACTTCGTAGTGTTTTTTTTTGGAAGTCAGTTGATTTGTTTTACCCGACTACGGCGAAGCAAAAAGGAGGATTATGATTATGACCGCTGTGTTTTGTAAAAAAGTGTTTTCCGAAAAGTGATCAAAGTAAGATAAGTTTAAAGATGAACACATACAAAACAAGAGGATGTATGTCTAGCTCTAGTCTCTTCAATATTTCTAGTGGTTCCACCAGTCCACTTTACGTGGCATTGTGAGTACTTGTTAGCACAGAATTATATAAATAAATATATAGCTGTGATTCGTAGGTATCTAACAATTTTAGGTATATGTGAATACACGTACGAGTCGTCGCTATTATATTTCCACAGTGTCAATGATGAGCAGTGGAACGTGAATGCACTTGTGTTGAGCTTTCCTTCTGAGGAGTTCCATTTTAAAAAAGTTTCAGAATTGAGTAAGTATGAGAACTGAGAACATTCGCTTCGAGCAAGTTTGAGTAATTAAAACAAGGTGTACCAGTCAATGGGCCGGCGATCTGTCTTGCGGTTTATTGAACTAATTAGACCACTAAAATTGCACTCATAGCCTTATTTACGACTTCGGCATCGTTCGCGAACATTCGGCGACAATCGTTTGATTCGCAGTGTACGTGACAGCGGACGTCATAATCTGAGGATCACGCACAAGTACGGTTGTCATGGCATTAATTGGCGCCGCCATGTTGCGGGTAGCGCGGCGGAGCGCGACTGTGCCGGCGACACGACGACACTGCGACAACCACACCGGGTCGCACGACACAGGCACACGCAGAAGGGTTGGTTCTGTGTACACGCGAGATGGAATGCCAGAAAGTGTTGCTACAATACAAGTACAAGCGGAGAGACACAAGAGTGTTTCTGCTTTCTACAACTTCAGCCAATTAAAAACTAATAACAAGTAGTTACTTACTCTTGAGCGTGGAGATTGGCACAAACAAGGAGAGGCCTGTGCATGATGGCGATGACTTTATCTTCTTTGGATGAGTTCCATTCTCATCGTCAAATGAAAAGAGGGTATTGTCTCATCACGTGAAGGTTTGTAAAATACAGAGCCTTCACGAGTTGGAAATAATATAGCGCATTGTTTATGTGCTAATTGCCGATACAAAAGGCCAATTCCTTTGCATGTATTACTGATCTGTGGCTCACTTGTCCTTCTGCAGCCCCCTGCTTGCCCGGCGATGTAAGATACGGCCTGTGATACGGCACCGGAGCTCAACGATTGCGAGATTGTCGCGATAGAGCTCCCTCCGCCGACTGATGACTCACTGATGCACTGTATGTAAATGTCCAGTCAGTGGACATCAGCCGTCAGCACCAGGGCTTCAGGGCGTGTGTCAATTGGCTGCCTCGTGATGGCTTTGCTGATACCACACACTTGGGCGCATTCCTTGAGCACAGCGACCGCGATATGATGCAACACAACGGAAACAATAATTTTTTATGTTTGTTACACATACAGGTTTTCGCCATAATATACATGAAACATGATACATTTAGTCAAAAAAGTATCGGGAATGGATGATTTGTTTATGGTTACAATTTTTTTTTTTGATACCTTTGCACAACTGCTTTCTACTTTGAATTTTCTCCAAAAACTCAATATCATAAGAGTCGCTGAACATATTTATACTAGAACGAGTCAATTCCGACCCAAAATTCATGAAACGCATTGTTACTGGTGACGAGACGTGGGTTTACGAGTTTGACATGCAAACTAGTCAACAAGCTTCGGAGTGGCGCCTTCCAACTGAACCGAAACTGAAAAAAACACGTCGATCAAAAGTCAGTCATGTTGACTGTTTGCTTTGGCTGCGCGGTGTTGTTCACTCGGAAGTCTTACCGGAAGGTCAAACGGTAAATAAAGTATATTATTTGAGCGGCTAGCTAGTGGTACCTAAATGCTAGCCCTCCATTTTACCAGATTATCACTTTCGCAATTTACCTAGTTTTATATAAGTACATAGGTACCTTTTAGTTGAAGTATCATCCATTCTGCAGTTTTTGTTTTACAGTCAAACAAAATAACAGAAACCTCTATTCTTGCAGTTTAAGTTCTAACACCAACACAGTTTGTCAAACATTTGTGTTTAGTCGCGACAGATGCGCGTGAAATCGCGGGTTATGGTCGCAGTCGCCCCCTTCGCCCCCGCCCCTCGCCCCCGCACCCCATCTGCCCGCGTCGTTAAACGCCGTCTAATCTATTGATTATTGACTGCTTTTTATCATTCAATTAGTTTTATGTCAAGCGATACCAGTTTTTGTTAGAAACATGTAAATTAAGCAAACGGTAATTAAGTCATCAATTATACAAGGTGCGCCTGGCTCAACATTCAATGTGTGTCAGTGTGGTCACGTGAGAACTGTATTCAGAACATTCTACTTTTAATTATAACTGCCTGTGGCGGTTCTTTTTATGTTATCTGTGCGAACAGTAGAACTTACATCGATATACTCTTCTGTTTATGGGTTCACAAACTAAACGTTGACTTGACAATACCTTGTAGAAGTAATGTTTAAGCCTACTCTTGGAATATAACAATTTGACTGTCCCCTCGCTGGTTAGCTAGCTACTGGTGTTTGGTGGTCAGACCATCAGATGCCCTGGAGCATGTGGGCTGAGGCTACTGGTCTGTTCGCATCGTGAATAAACACGTCAGGCTGCGCGCGCGCCGCCCCGAGCCGCGGGCGAGTTGCGCCTGCACCGACACCTCGACTGACTGTGCATATACATAGTATTATTAGACTTCTGTTGTGGTGGTATTAATCTATAGACGACAATCATGTAAGTATGCCAATAACGTAGCTTACGTATCTACTGTTCACAAAAATGATTGATGATTAATTTGGGACACGTAGATCCAATAGATATCCTTCAACGCAAATCTATTCTTATATGTATTTATAATCTATACTATCTTTATATATGTATATGTAATTCTTCTGTACATGTGTATGTTATTGAACTCCTAAACGGCTGGACTGATTATGATTTTTTTGTATGTATATGAGTGGTACTTGGATGGTTTAGATTTACAATTGGACCCAGTAGGTGGCGCTGTTAGGGCAGGACAACGTCTGTCCGGTCAGCTAGTCCTATCTATGTTGGGGTCGGCTTCCAGTCTAACCGGATGCAGCTGAATACCAGTGTTTTTCGGTCAGCTAGTATTACTATATAATATTATAAAGAGAGACACCGAATTTTGTGAGTTTATGTATATGTGGAGGGTAATCTCCGGAACCACAGCTCGCTCCTATTTGAAAAAATATTTTACTATATGAAAGGTACATTATTATTCCAGATGGACTTAGGCTATATATAATATATGCAAGAAAAAGGCTTCGTCCCAACACTCACTGATCCCGACTCTACACGATTCAAAAGTCCCAGCTCTACAAGAAAGTACTTAGTAATTGTAATTTTTGAATTCATGCAAGCCTAGTACTGTTTGTTCAGAACTTGTGCGCAACGTGTCGTGAACAGAATACCGTCTTCACATGTAAATTGCACCCGAGCGAAACCGCGGGGCTGTTATTAAATACAATTTTAACCAAGTCTGGAAACCTTAAATATTTTTTTAGAAAATGGACGATGAACCTTTCTACTGGGAATTTTATAATTACATCAAAATCTTATCACTAAAACTGATAAGAGCAAATTATAAGAACAAAATGATGCATATACCTACTTACAGCCTTCATAGTACGTTAGTCACATTTCGGTATTGCATGCAGTGGGTCTTGTCGTGCAATGACAATACGAGTAAGCAACAATTAGCGGTAAAACGTCGCTCGTCAGCCGGACACGACACCGGACAGCCGGATAGGACACCGGACAGCCGGACACGACACCGGACAGCCGGATACGAATCCGGACAGCCGGACACGACACCGGACAGCCGGACACGACACCGGACAGCGCTCAGCAGGGCCTGACCTTTCCCTAAAACACCCATTAACATCAATAATGTGAAAGGGCAACCTGCGCCCGCGCAAATAATTAGACAACTCGTTACAACTCACTGAATACTGAGTTTTATACTACCACGAGAATTTACTCAAAATACGCACACATTATTACAAGTAATTATTTTAAATTAAGCGTAAAGTAATCTGGAATCTGGCGCGCGTCGATAAAGTGCAGGTAATGCACTCATATAACTTTAATGCGAGTAATAACGTGGAGAGCACAGAGGAATCCGCTCTCGACACAATATCGCACGATAATTAACACGTGCGTTACTCATTAGCATTGCGCATAAGTCGCTCGCTGCATAATCCAGCCACTTAGTGCTGTGCTGGTGAGTGTGACGTGTGGCGTGTGTGCGCTGCGCCCGCGCCGTCGGCGTCGTGTCGTACACACTGCCAGTAATATGGCGGTTATCGCTGCCATAGATTTGAATACAACGTCGTGAGCTAGGGGAGAGAGGGGTATAATTGGCAACCTGCGCAGGTGTGCCTGCGTCTGCGCGTCGATAATTAATTTTAATAAAAAAAAAATAACCACATTAAAAAGTCAAAAACACTTAAAAACATTGAAATTCGTGAAATGGCATTCAATGTTTACATAAGCCGCGTGCGACCATCACGTATGTTAACGACGTGATAAAAAGCGGATGAACAGCGAAACACTTTTAATGACGCGTCGTCGCTCGCCGCTCACCGCTCACCGCTCACCGCTCGCCGCGCGACAAAAAAGCGAAACGTTCACGGAAATTAACCCTGTTAATGCAAACACTCCCGTTTTGTATCGGCCCAGTACTGACACCCGCCATCTTTGCCTGCAACACATTCAATGGCCAGGACGTGTGCTTCTCCCGCGTTTTTCTCGCCGGCTGTATCTGCAGCATCCTAACATGGAACGATTCGGAGGTGACTGTAGTCATTATCACCTCATCACATTATCACCTCGTCACATTAGGCATACTAATGTTAATTACGCTTGTGAATTCGTTTAAAGCTTTTTCTTAAGGCTGCTGTGCGAAGGTGTTGCTCGGCAGTAGCTTGTTCGTTGGCGGCCGTTTGGTTCGACTCTCACACCATAATGTTGGATAGTAAATTAAATTCGAAATGACGAACTGTGGCTAGTGGGTATAAACTATCCAACTGACATGTTTCACATGGCTGTTGTCTTCTAAACTTGTTATTTCCGCTGCCTCGCGTCAAGTGCGCTCGTGTTGATGTGCCATGTACACGCCTCGTACATGCCTCGTACTACTACGTACTAACGGTACTAGTTATATGTACGAGTGACGTGTCGTTATCTCGGCTATCTGCGACTGTTCCGCGGAGCATCGGTCTCGACCGGAGACACCAGTTGCGCTCTGACGTCAAAAAAGAATTCCCTTATTGCTTTGACGATTTTTTTAAAACCTTCGTTTTGAATCTTTCATTAGGTTTTAAATTCTTCTTGAACGACCGTTGTCACCGTTGAAATAAATTAGCAAGAGAAGGATATAGGACATTACTGCAGCGGCCAGCAAAAGTCAATGCCTAGTTGTGGCCTGGCTTTTATAGTACTTTTCTCAAATAATGCGCGGAAATTAAAACCAATTAAAAGTAGTACCTAGGCACAACTTTTGTGTCAAATACAATTACTTTTCAAAATCAATGACGAACAACGAACAACAATAATTTTTCCCGCGTTGTGTTCATTTGTCTTTTTTTTTTTTATAAACAGCTTTCTATTTGCAAGCCAGTTTGAAATTTAAATAAAACCTTTGATAAGTTACCTCCTTGGTTGCCATTTTTCGGAGTAAAAGATCGTTCTATTTTTAAATTACACGACGAATATGAGTTTACTATGTAATTTATTTGGCCGCTAAACCACGACAGATATGGATTTTCATACAACTTTTGCCGGCCGCTGCTCGCATGTATTTGGCCAGTACAGCAATTTCGATTTATCTCGAAGAAGGTTGTCAAAATAATGCTCAAATTTCCAAGCATGTTAGAGGAAAAGAATTTAATTATAAAAGTAACAGAATCAGGAACACGTCCGCGAATGGGCCATAACATTACCTATACCAGAGCAGAGGACTCAAATTGTGCAAGCTATGCTTGCAGGATGTTCTACTCGTACATTGTACAAGCTATGCTTGCAGGATGTTCTACTCGTACATTGTACAAGCTATGCTTGCAGGATGTTCTACTCGTACATTGTACAAGCTATGCTTGCAGGATGTTCTACTCGTACATTGTACAAGCTATGCTTGCAGGATGTTCTACTCTACATTGTGCAAGCTATGCTTGCAGGATGTTCTGCTCTACATTGTGCAAGCTATGCTTGCAGGATGTTCTACTCGTACATTGTACAAGCTATGCTTGCAGGATGTTCTACTCGTACATTGTACAAGCTATGCTTGCAGGTTGTTCTACTCGTACATTGTACAAGCTATGCTTGCAGGATGTTCTACTCTACATTGTGCAAGCTATGCTTGCAGGATGTTCTACTCGTACATTGTACAAGCTATGCTTGCAGGATGTTCTACTCGTACATTGTACAAGCTATGCTTGCAGGATGTTCTACTCGTACATTGTACAAGCTATGCTTGCAGGATGTTCTACTCTACATTGTGCAAGCTATGCTTGCAGGATGTTCTGCTCTACATTGTGCAAGCTATGCTTGCAGGATGTTCTACTCGTACATTGTACAAGCTATGCTTGCAGGATGTTCTACTCGTACATTGTACAAGCTATGCTTGCAGGTTGTTCTACTCGTACATTGTACAAGCTATGCTTGCAGGATGTTCTACTCGTACATTGTACAAGCTATGCTTGCAGGATGTTCTACTCGTACATTGTACAAGCTATGCTTGCAGGATGTTCTACTCGTACATTGTACAAGCTATGCTTGCAGGATGTTCTACTCGTACATTGTACAAGCTATGCTTGCTGGATGTTCTACTCGTACATTGTACAAGCTATGCTTGCAGGATGTTCTACTCGTACATTGTACAAGCTATGCTTGCAGGATGTTCTACTCGTACATTGTACAAGCTATGCTTGCAGGATGTTCTACTCGTACATTCTGCCGTCCTTTAACTAGAAGGCCGTTAAGCCCAAAAAGTTGTTTCGGAGTAAATGCCAAAAAACGTGGGAATCGTTGTTTCTTAAAAACTATGATACTTAGGATAATGATTGTTGGACACATCAATTGATATTTCTTTCTGTTTATCGTAGATAACCCTTTTTTGGCCAATAACTATTATTAATTAATTTTAAAATTCATTTTTCTCATTTTGTTAAGCATGTAACCTAGTTATTGCATCTTATTACTGTACTAAAAGGCCGTTATCCATACCTTAGCGGCTTTTTAGTCAAGTAATTTATTTAAAATGTTAAGCTTTATAATGTTGGTTATATTTTGTTTAGAAATACTTAACTAAAAAGTTGTTAAGTGACATAACTGCTTTATAGTCATGACATTCGCTTTAATTTCAATTTCAATAACTTTCCTAATGAGCAGTTACGGGGCTTTAGATGCTTTTTAGCTAATTGTTGGCAATGTTATATGGAATTTTTGTAAACTCTTAACTACTTTACTTAACTAAAAGGTGGCTAAAAATATTTCGCTTGTGGTTAACTTCTGTATAGTGTAGCATTCATATGGAAATATGTGAGTAATTAATTAAATACTTACATCATGTTCTTTTAAAAATCAAAAGTATAATTCAACATTTAAAAGATAAAAGAATTACTTATAATTTTAATACGCAATAATAATCAACTTATAACGAATTATGATCTAACAGATCATGAGCTCATTATTTGGCATGGACAATATTCTTAATCCATGTTCTTTATTCCATTGATTCAACCATTGATTTAATAGAAAACTTCTAACCCAGTTATTATAGTAAACTAAGGCTACATTATATCAGACATGAGGCAACTTCAGTCCTAAATTATTTAAATATTATAACAAATAAAAGTACCTAATAAAATATGTAGTAAAATTGCACACTAAATAAATTATAAAACATAAGCTGGAATAAAACATTGAATACTTTTTATACCGGTAGTTCATTCCCGTGGGTTAATTATTCGAAATGATATCGTTTACCAACCTCCACGCGGACGGATGCATAAGCAAAAGCTTGTAGTTTTAAGTATTTAGGAACATAACAATATCTAAATTAAACACAGTCATCAATATACTCAGCCTATCGCAGTCCACTGCTAGACAAAGGTCTCTCCCAGGCTGCGCCATAACACTCTGTCCTCTACCTTCCGCATCCTGTTTATCCTAGCCACCTTATTTAGGCCGTCGATCCATCTAGTTGGGGAGAGGCTCACTCGACACTTGCCGATACGCGGTCTCCACTCCAGGACTCGTCTGCTCCACCGGCCATCGGTCCTTCGACAAACATGGCCAGCCCACTGCGACTTCAGTTTGCTTACTCTGCAAGCTATGTCGGTAACTGCGGTTCTTTTCCTGATATTTTCATTCCTGATTTTATACTTCAAAGAGACTCTGAGCATAGCTCGCTCTATAGCGCGCTGAGCGGCCTTGAATTGTGTACCAGCCCGACCGTCAATGTCTTCGTTTCGGCAACGTATATCATGACAGACAGGACGCACTGACCTTAGTCTTCAAACACTGCGGGATAGGCGACGAGACGACTTGACGAAGTTTTCCAAATGCTGCCCAGCCCAACTGGATCCTTCAGTCGGCTTTTTTCTCAATGTTGTGTCTACTGAGCTGGTTGACTTGCCCTAGGTAGACATAATCCTTCAAAACTTTGGTTGGACTCGTTAAGATGTGCGAATTGTACATGAATTTTGTCTTGTCCAAATTTAAGCTGAAGCCAACCCACCGAGAGGCTCCATTTCGGCTGGAGAGATTTAGTCAATATGACGATGTCATCGGCAAATCGAACAAGATGAACAGACGCTGAAACAGTTAGACCAGATGTTGCACAACCTAAATGGAGCCTCCATTTAGGCTATGCAGCATCTGGTCTAACTGTTTCAGCGTCTCTGCCATTAGAACGATATCATCGGCAAATCGTAGATGTGAAATGTACTCGCCATTCACGTTGATACCCTGTCCAGTCCACTCAGCCAGGGATATTACCTACATCCCCCTGTCTCACCCCTCTGAGCAGTTGGATGGGGTTGTTTTCTGATCCTGGATCTGAAAAGTCATTGTGGCAGCGTCGTACAAATATCTCAAAGCCCGCACGCGCGCGCGCGCGCTCTCTCTATCTTTCTCCCTCTCTCGTCTCTTCGATGTAGCGTCAGTCAATTCGACATCGTTGCAGAAAGGCCAGAACTGCCCATATTTTGACGGAGTCGCATCGTTTCTCGTAGTCCACAAATGCTATACACAGGGACTGGTTATACTCCGCGGTATTCTGTATAATTTGCCGAACATAGATGTGGTCTATGGTACTGAAGCCTTTTCGAAAACCGGCTTGATTTGGCGGCTGGAACTCGACATGTCTCTTCGCGAGACGGTCCGTGACGACCCTCGGGAGCAGCTTGTATAAGTGTTTCAGCAGTGAGATGGGTCTATAGTTCTTCAGCGAGGATTTGTTACCTTTTTTGAAGAACAGAACCACCACATCTCTGCTCCACGCCTCGGGCGTTGTACCCTCTTAGATGACGGAATTAAAGAGACTCGCTAGCTCTTTGATTTTATTGTATTTATTTTTTTGGATCGTAAGTAAGCACTAGGAAGTGGTGAAGGGCGGGCGTTTTGGGGACTCTCTTTTGTAATTTTGACGTTCGAAAAGTACTGATTCTCAGCCTAGTCTGAATAAATGACTTTTGATTTTGTTTTCTTGTCGTTTTGGGTTTTTCTGTTTCAATATCTTCATCTGTATCGTCACTTCTTCGATCTTAGTTAGATCTCGTAGTTCATATCTTTGACAGAGTCAGTGTCAGTGTCCTCCGGGTGGAAAGATTTAGTCCGACGGGACGGCGGATGGCTTGAGCAGGGCACCCGCACCCCACTCAACCCCGGAGTGAACGCGGCGCGAGAGTCGGCTAACTGCCTTTTAGCTAAGTAATGAGGCTTAGCTGCTTTTTAGTTAAGTATTCTGGGAAATGTGCAGAATTACATGCTTAACTAAAACAGCGTTAAGGGCTGGTAACTGCAAATAAGTAAATTTTTTCACATAAACTGTTCTTTAAATGCTAACTATAAAGAAGTTATAGTCCGTTAGCGTCTTTATAGTCAAGAAAAATCAGATAACGTGCTTGTAGTTAAGTAGAAGGCTAGAAAATAATCATCACATCGGGCAGTTAAGGTATTTTAAAGTACATTAAGCTAAGAAGTGTGGGTTAGACGCTTTCAAGTGATGGAATCATCAAAAATTATGTTACTTAACGGCCTAAAAGATGTCCATATCTTTGGAACTATTTATGTTATAAAAATGTTTCTTAGACAGAAAGATAGAGAATTTTAAACTCTATCACTTTCTATTAAAAAGTAAAAATTGACCATTTGAGGGTTAACGGCTTTTTAGTTAAAGGACGGCAGCATTGTACAAGCTATGCTTGCAGGATGTTCTACTCGTACATTGTACAAGCTATGCTTGCAGGATGTTCTACTCGTACATGGGAGCTCATGCTATAGCAGCTGCGGCTTTGCTGTTGCTGCTGATGTCAGCTGTAAAGTCGGCGTCAGCTCTCCTGAGCACATGTCAGGAGAGCTGACGCGGATGACGTGACGGCATGACATGCCACTTTCTCCTGCTATCTCCATGAATATTCATTCTCACGGCGTGACACCTGCGAGGCAGGCGTGATGCGTGGGAACTGTGATTGGCTATCAGCAACTATCGCCGGCTACTAGCCGCTTGGCGCGAACGTGAGAGCGATTGTGGCGCGATGTGGCGCGATAGTCGCGACACGTCTGCTGTGGCACACTGAAGCATCTAGATTGTAATATATGCGTTTGTGGGTTCACACGTTGCTTCATTTTTGAGAAGTTTGTGTCACCTTTCTATTTATCCTGGTCCTGTTGTTACTGAATGCTGATAACTAGATACTGAACAACATTCACAATACCGCCACTAAAACAAGGATGATGCATACGAGTATGTATTTGTACTCGTTTGTTTCATTTCTGGGCGATCGGAGGCGTTGCTCAGGTAATGTGGCTTATTAAATAAAAGGCCATGTTTCATAAGATATAGTAGTCCTCTTGTTCGCATCGTACGCTGTGATAAGGTTATCTAGTGCATGAGTCAGTTTTGGGAAGTGCATTAAATTATGAAGCCGCGCGCGTGATTTATCGGAGCGGCCGACGATACCGGCCGGCAGGACACAGTGTAGCCAACACAGAGGGACAACTACGGTACGTCCTGCAGGACGCAGCGTGGCCAACACAGAGGGACAACTTCGGTACGTCCTGCAGTGGTTAGAGAAACTACCTATAGGTATAATGTAGCTCAATACTTTGTTGTTGTCTTTGTTCAACACTAACCTGTTTTTTTTTTAGACTTTACGATTCTGCTCCTCTTTCGCTCACCAGAATCTGTTTTCGGAAGAATATTTATAAAATCCGTTGAACAGCAAGACAAGTGTAGAACAGACTGAAAATAATGTATTGCGAGTTCAACTTTGCACTTAAGTTATATTGATTTCAGTTGTACTACTACACGGTTACACTGTGTATCGGCAGCGTAGATCCTGAGCGCTCGATATGATATAATTAAAACGCTCGGCGGCGCACGAGCGCGCGAAATATTACCATACCCCGCTGTATCGCGCATCAGCGCAGGCGCAGCGCGTCGTACGTAGCGCTGGGCGAGAGTACCTGCTGCACTTCCAAATATTAACAATAAAGGAGGTCAAATGGCTCAGGTCAACACTTGAATTAGCTGGATATGAAACAAACTGACAGTGCCTTAAAGCCAGTAAAATACCTCGCGGTGCGGGAAATCGTTGGTACCGATGTACAGATAGAAATATTTTATCACCACACAATACTCGTACAATACAATACACACACCATGTTCTTGCTAGCCATATCTGTAATTTAAGACAAGTGTGAAGTTACTTAATATGTTTTTCTTCAGAACGGTTGAATATTCCACTCGCACGTTTGGTTCATGGATCTCACAACTTATCATCCGTGACGAGCTCTACATGGAGCTGTTACACTGCTTACCCCCAATGAAAGCGAATGAGCACACAACACGGCACTCGCGTAAGTTACGCTGATTTGGTTGAGCCTCAGTTATCGCATCTAATCGCAGCTAGTCGCGCTCGGTCGCGTCGACGGGCGCTGTGCCAAGTGCGGCGTCGCATCGGTTCGCATCATATCGTCACTGTCCGCCGATTGTTGCGCTATAACGAGTGGTGTTAATATTCGACACCCTACGATTTACGTGGCAGTTCTTAGTATAGTTGACTCAAACATTGGACTCTAGTAGGTAATGTAGGGCTGCCTAGGTTTACAAATATTAAGTGAAAGCGATTTATATACAAGTTTATAATAATCAACAATATATGTCATGCGAGTTCAACTTTGCACTTAAGTTATATTGGTTTACGATGCAGAAACTGTACTAGATGACCTTCAATTTTTTTAAATGAACTTCATTCCATTGGCCTTGATCTCAATCTTTCGAAATGTGAACTATACTTAGCGGACAGTACTGACAGACACCTGACACTTCCCAAATTTAACGCAATAGGGTCCTTGGGTCTCCAATCTTTGACAATTCCTTTCCAGTTTTTATTCAGGAAAAAATCCAAAATTTCAATGACGTGTCGGAAAGATTGTTCCAAATTAATATGCATTCGGCTATAACTTTAATCCGCTACTGCTGTTTCGGCCCTAAATGAACTTATTTCCTTTGTGCTTCACATTTATGGAAGCACACTCACCTTTTAGACAAAATGGACCAAATTATTAGGCATACATTAACCTCTATTTTAAATGTGGCCATGGACGACCGACCATGGGCACAAGCTACTCTTCCCAGCCATCCTGTGAAGATCGTCACTCCACCTAGCCTGAGGGCGTCCCACGTTACGTTTACCGATTCGCGGTCTCCACTTAAGAACACGTCTACCCCAGCGGTCATCGGTTCTACGGCTAATATGGCCGGCCCATTGCCACTTCAACTTGCTTATTCTGTGAGCTATGTCGACAACTTTGGTTCTCTGCCAGATCACCTCGTTGCGGATTCGATCCCTCAGAGAGACCCCAAGCATAGCCCGTTCCATAGCTCGCTGAGCGACCTTGAATTTATGGACCAGCCGTACCGTGAGTGTCCACGTTTCGATAAATAATAATAAAAAGATCGCGGTTACCTTGAACTATGGAAGGACTATGTCCCCTGCCTGACCAATGATAATTAATATTCACAGATAAAATTGCAGGGGGTGACTTGCACACTCAATAATGGGCCCCCGGAAACTGTCGCTAACACATAGTGTTTACGCAAGTTTTTGTAGTGCAAGTTTTGTACTATAATGCATCCGAACGTCATACCAGACGCAAAGTGGCTGTGTACAGGCGGCGGACAACCCTACTTTATAATGAGCCCATTATAAAATTGTAAATGTATTTCAAATAAAATCGTTTCTAAAAACAATTGGCAAGATCTGCTTCATATTCATGTCTCGTCTGCGTTTAATCTGAGGAGACTTATCGAGAACACACTAAATACAACCCCCAGTACAATGTAGGTACGTAAACATTGACATCGGGACCGAACTACCCAGCGGTACCGCTTTTAACGACAGATTTAAGTCTTATTTTCGAGTACATAGGGTTGTGTTTAGCTTGTGTGTCAGGTGTGTGCTTCTGGTTGTGTGTTTGTAATGCTGCGCGCGCGCCGCACAGCTGCGCAGCTCGTGAGGCGCATGCGCACCGCGCGCTGCGTCGCAGTGATTCACTCGGGCACCTGAATTAATATGCCCATTATGATAATATTACGATTATCTGCCAGGAAGTAGACCAAAGTGTTTATCGCGTCCGTACTTTATGGAACAATGATGTTAATTGTACGGGGACACCTGTTCAGCAGGACAAGTGTGGCGCGACCAGTCGCAGCTGGCTGGACGGTCTGACCTACTGCGACTGATATGTCTACGAGTATACCCAGACCCCCGTGGTTAGATTAGGTACTCTCCTCGCTGGTTAGCTCTGATGGTGAACCTGATCGTAGCCAAGACACCGTATGTGTACCGTATGTTGTAATATTGAACAGATGTTGTGGCAGAGAGTATAGAACAGAGTGTATGGAACCTCAACATACTGACACCATACTATGTAAAACTACATTCTTACAAATAAATAAATTCTAATTCTTATATTTTATGACTTTTACCGATGAGTCACAATGACTAATACAAAATCATATATAAAGAATGTATGAAAGAAGTATAATATCATAATCATTATGAAAAAGGCGTACAAATCGTGTCTACAATGATAGCTACAATGTTAACATTGGTAACGGCATGCACTCGTGCACTCTATGCAACAGTAGAATGTAATTGCATATTATATCACACGTCGGTATTGAGGTGACATTTTCTCATCAGCTAGTACGATCTGATGTCTCATACCCGAAGTGTGAGATGAACCTCTCTCAACAGGCTCTATGTAGCGAGATAGTCAAAACAAGAGGCGCTGGGAATATGAAAATGTCATCCCAATTTCATCAAATGAGTTACATTTGACAACATAATTTAGAAGATGCTTGATAAACAAATCAATATCGAAGCAACACTTGAGATCAATCTGTTGTTTGCTGTGATGATATCGCGATGATTACCAGTGCAAGCTGACATTACCTCTAGTTCAGTAGAACACGTTCGGTTCCACGCGGACTCCGAGTTCCACACCTCGACACGTTCCTAAGTGCCTGTGTACTGTCGTTGAAAATGTTTCAATGTAGTTTGGCGACAGTTAATTAAAATAATATAATGATGAAAATGTTCATCATCACATCCTTCGCGGATGTGCAGTGCTGGCCAGTCACTTCGAACTAACTTAACTACGTATGTATGCGCTCAGATATTTATTTTATTTATTTAATTAATCACTTACAACTATTATTACAGGTAGAACCCAATGCAATAGTGAAGCAAACCTAATTATAACAACTTATTTTCTACTACGGGCTGCTGACATTGAATCCATTTATATTTTACAAAAGAGAGCTGTCAGAGCCATTTACAATCTACGTCGCCTCGAATCTCTTTGGGAACTATTTAAAAAGGTTAATATCATGACGGTACCTTGCCAATTCATTTTTGAAAATATTATGTACGTTACAAAAAATCAACATCTTTTTAATAAAATAAGTGATAGACATAATTTTAATACTAGAAATAAAGATAAATTAGATCAACCTTTTTTCAGATTATCTAAAGTACAGACATCTTTTATGGGGTACTGTGTTAAATGCTACAACAAAATACCTTGTGACATATTGCAATTAAATAAAAGAAAATTTAAAACTCATATTAAAAGTACACTTTGTAAACAAGGATATTACAAATTAGAAGATTACATCCAAGATAAGAATGCTTGGAAACATGCTGGTCCTGCTCCATAGGACAATCTAGAGGCTAGACAAAATCAAACTGGTCGCTAATTTAATTTATATATTAAAAAAAAAAAAATTATGACATTACTTTTACATTTTGTGGCTACAGTGACACACACTTGTTAAAATTATATAAAAATAATCTACTTTAACAATAGTTGTAAATATGTGAGCACCATGTATCTATCACATAATTGATTTACCTGTCATTGCTTTATTTTTAATTCTTTTTACCTTTTGTTGGCAGACTAAGTTTTATTCTAGATGCATCGTCTTCACATATAATTATATAATTAATGTACCTATACAGAACTTGTAAAACATTTTAAAAGAGTAACGGTGCACCGTTACTCTTTTAAAATGTTTTACAAGTTCTGTATAGGTCCACCGCGGTGGAGTTTCTTGCCCATTCTTCTCCATACGAAAACTACCTTTTGGAATGGGCGACTAGAATCAATTCGTTTTACTATAATTTTTGACGTTCAAAAGTGCCTTTAGTGTGCCTAATTGAAATAAATGATTTGACATTGACTTTTCTAAAACTTATTACATATAATGTTATCCTTTTGAATTCACTCCGTGCACAAGTAAAGATCTCCTCTGCTACAAGGTTAACAATGCGTATATTATGCCTGATATCACAATTGGCCAGCTAGTTAGGTAACTAAGACTGTCGCATTAGTATTCACATTCACGCCTAGGAAGTCCTAACAATGTGAACTACCTGCGGCGGATGCGCCTGAGCACTGCCTCCCAAGCAGCGCGGCGCTGCCAATAGTCTGTCACGGTGACATTATGTAGATGTGGTAATTGCACTGCCCGACCAATGGCGCGGTTCGACTCCCGGCCGAGGCTCACGTCGCCAAGTATATGCTCAGTTCAGAGAACAAGGAGGCATTACGTATGTATGCAGCGAGCTACTTAACGTAATGTGCGCGCTGCCTTACATTCTAAACTGTTACACAATACTGACTTATAGGAAATAGATAAACGCAGGTGGCTTGATTTATTTTTGGTTCCTGATGCATTTACATAAAAACGGCTTATCTGGAATAATCTAGGCAAGATACAATGTCTTACAAGTATGTAGTTTGTGAACACTTAGATTATAAAAAAGTACGCAGGCACGTTTATCTCATGCTCTACATGCTGCAGTTCGCAGAAGGTACCTATCAGTGGTCGTGGTGTTTGTATTTCATGTGTTCATCAGATAAGCCTTAGGATCCTCATACCGCATGGTATTCAAACGAAGTAAACATCATTAGCATTATAGAACAATACATCACAGTAACGTCGGCAACATTAAACAAATATTTCATGGGAACTTAGTTAGTAGTGAGTAAGTGAGTGTAACGAGTGTAAGTGGAAGCCGCGCGCGTCGATCACGCGGGTGTAGCGCAGGCGCAGGGCGCGGCACGGGAGGCGCATGTTAATGATAAAGTTATTAGAAATATTGTGATTTATCGATTAGCATCGCCTCACTCAGCTTGGTATGTGGGGCGTGCGCCGGCGCAGGTGGCCGGCAGCGCTTCCTTCCCCGAAGCGTCGCGACGACCATTGTCAGTTACACGCGCCACACATACATATCGACCTCTAGACTGCTGGCTAAGGGCTGGCGCACACTGGACGTAGCTACCTGTCAACATTGTCAGTTACACGCGCCACACATACATATCGACCTCTAGACTGCTGGCTAAGGGCTGGCGCACACTCGAGCGAACTGCAAGAAACAATAATCCACCAGCAAGCCCTTCGCATAGGTGCAGGTGGCGTTGCAGGTCAGGGACGGATAGCAGGAAAAATTACCACCAAAAATATTTCTTGTAGGTTGCTAGGGGCTAGGTACTTAGGGGCTAGGTACTTACGTCTTGGCAACCTACTTTACATGAAATGTTTTTGGTGGGATTTCATTTCCTTTTGTATGGTTGTTATTTATTCATTTATTTATTTATATACAGACTTGCACCTCCCTATAAGGGGGTTAGAAGGTGAAAGTTACAGAATTTCTGTTTTTTTTTTTGTTGTTTTTTTGTAAATCCTAAACTCAAATATATAGGAATTACTGCTTTCTAGGACTTCGAGATGTGTCGAGGTTTTAATTAGTGAGTAAGTAAATCATTGACAAAATCGAAGTATTTTAGGAACGGTCTATTAATAAAATCCAAAGTATAAAGGTTGACTTCTAATTTGACGCATTCCTTCCAAGACGTGATAGTGTGACCCATTTGAACAATTAAGCACCCCATTAAGTCTAGGTGACAATTCATGGTATTTCAGAAAACTTCATTTTTATAAATTTTTGACAATTTCCCAGAATTCGTAATTAAATAATATTACTTTTCTCTAAACTCTCAAATTAAATGGCCTTCATTGCTATCTATTGAGTACTCAATACCTTAACAAACCTTTCAATGCATCCAAATGTTCTGAAACAGTGAAAGGAAGAGTTTTAAAAAATCCTGAGAATTTGAGCTCTCATCATGCAAACCGAATCTACATATGAGGGTTTGAAAATACGACGAAACGCTTCAAGAAAAGGTCGGTAGTGCGCCCGCTTTTTGTTCTTGTCGTCTTTGCGGGGGCACTTCCGTGCCCCCAGATTGAATAGTATAAATAGAAGGCACCTGTAGACACACTATGTTGACGAAGAGACAAACAGTTTTCTACCAGATACAGCACGTTACAAAGCGTCCTGGTTGGTGACCCTATGCTGATCGTATCTCGGAACATATTGTATCGCTCGCTATCACAGCCGATCGCCGAAAGTGAAACACGCGTCGTTGGCATGGGACGCGTCAGGCGGTGCAGCCGCCGCACTGTGGGAGCTGACGGGTATCTCAGGTCTATGGTCTGGTGGTAGGGGACGCGTCAGGCGGTGCAGCCGCCGCACTGTGGGAGCTGACGGGTATCTCAGGTCTATGGTCTGGTGGTAGGGGACGCGTCAGGCGGTGCAGCCGTCGCACTGTGGGAGCTGACGGGTATCTCAGGTCTATGGTCTGGTGGTAGGGGACGCGTCAGGCGGTGCAGCCGCCGCACTGTGGGAGCTGACGGGTATCTCAGGTCTATGGTCTGGTGGTAGGGGACGCGTCAGGCGGTGCAGCCGTCGCACTGTGGGAGCTGACGGGTATCTCAGGTCTATGGTCTGGTGGTAGGGGATGCGTCAGGCGGTGCAGCTGTCGCACTGTGGGAGCTGACGGGTATCTCAGGTCTATGGTCTGGTGGTAGGGGATGCGTCAGGCGGTGCAGCTGTCGCACTGTGGGAGCTGACGGGTATCTCAGGTCTATGGTCTGGTGGTAGGGGACGCGTCAGGCGGTGCAGCCGTCGCACTGTGGGAGCTGACGGGTATCTCAGGTCTATGGTCTGGTGGTAGGGGACGCGTCAGGCGGTGCAGCCGTCGCACTGTGGGAGCTGACGGGTATCTCAGGTCTATGGTCTGGTGGTAGGGGACGCGTCAGGCGGTGCAGCCGCCGCACTGTGGGAGCTGACGGGTATCTCAGGTCTATAGTCTGGTGGTAGGGGACGCGTCAGGCGGTGCAGCCGTCGCACTGTGGGAGCTGACGGGTATCTCAGGTCTATGGTCTGGTGGTAGGGGACGCGTCAGGCGGTGCAGCCGCCGCACTGTGGGAGCTGACGGGTATCTCAGGTCTATGGTCTGGTGGTAGGGGACGCGTCAGGCGGTGCAGCCGCCGCACTGTGGGAGCTGACGGGTATCTCAGGTCTATGGTCTGGTGGTAGGGGACGCGTCAGGCGGTGCAGCCGCCGCACTGTGGGAGCTGACGGGTATCTCAGGTCTATGGTCTGGTGGCACACTTATTTGGAGTTTTTATTTTAAACAATATTGTAAAATTTGATTTTCAAAGTGTTTTAAGCTTGTCCCGTTACAACAGATTCACCACAAACGTTACAAGGAAAGAGACTGCCGATTTATTAACAGTGTTCTAAGGTTCCCATAACCGATAAGGACAGTTTAAGTTGTAAAGATTCATGACTCGAACATTTTGAATGAACTAAAGCCTACTCTTCCGAGGTACGTACGTACAGGATGGTTAACAAGCGCGGTTTATAGCGATGCGCGGGCGCATCATAAAGTGCAGGACGCGGTCGAGCTGCGCCGCGACCTCGCCGCCGAGAGATGAACAATTAAACGCGATTAGCGCATACGCAGCCGACAGATTGGCAACACTGGGGACGAGGGCAACTAGAACAGAAGTTGCATTCATTGTGATACTTGCTGAAATGACAGACCAACATCAACGTAATATGACTGCTGATGTATAACTACTACAATACATGCAATCGCGACTCGTGTGTATCTTCAAATATAACTTTGGTATTTTGCTAAAAGCCGAGGAACAGCACTCTTTGTTAAGCTTATTGCTTAACAAAGAGAAGGACGTTGTTTCTCGGCTTCAACGACGTAACACATAACATAGCACCGTAGACTGTGCTGCTCAAGGGTTAGGCAGATATGTACTCATAGAACACCCGAACGCCAGTTAGGTATTCTTTATTCCCGTTTAATACATGACCTGGTGAAGGCCGCTGGATGCGAGAAGCACAGAATCGGTTAACAAGTGCTTGGGGAGGCCTATGTCCAACAATGGACGGCTTGCGGCTGAAATGATGATGATGATGTAGTAGAGGCCGAGTCTGTTTCCATCAGCCGGCCACAAATCCAGACTTCTTATTGCTACTGACGAGTTCCTGAATAAGTAACTAGTTATTCATATAACTACTGTAGCGACATAGACAAAACAACAGGCTTGAGTTCAGAAGTCTAGACGCCGCAAGCCACGCTAGGGGCACGCGACTGTTCCGCGAGCGCCGTCTCGAGCACACGTTGCAGTGGGTCTTCTGCCTGTGTTCATTCGGTCGGCATTAATTTTACACCACCCGAACAAAAACTCAGTGCAATATAAACCGCAGACATTGCCTTTAACAGTCACAATTTGACATACTCCGCACTGATCGACCAGCTCGGTTTAGTACTTGTGTTCCCACGACTGTTACCGGTGCTCAAGCGGAAATTAAAGGAGGCGAGGAGAGAGTTAGACGGAGGCTGGACGAAGTAATGTTGTGTGATAACTTTCAGCGTTGTTCATTACCTTAAGTCTCTCATACCACCAAAAGCCTATCACTTTTATACCAGACCACGTTTGTCATAGTCCACCTATTGGTTAAAAAACCATATATCGACTGGAATACAATATGGTGCGTGGTGCGCTTCTGCAGATGTAGGGTAGTGTAACTCAGTCATGATTCCACACGCCGACACAGAGTCATCAGACATCATCGCTCTGTAGTGAGTACGCTCGTTGTATTCGCGGAAAATTAATAACCTGAAATGGAAACATGTAGGTATCACACTACAATTTGTAGCGTGTCTTTATAAAGAAGGCAGTTTCGCCAATTGCTCCACTTAACTGTCTCACACAAAACGCTAACATGTCGTGTGAATGAGCGGTGGCAGGCGGGCGGGAGGGGGGTCTGCGCAGGCGCAGCGGGTCCCGTTACACGACGAGTGACCTTTGCAGGCAGTTAATCGCTCCACTTTGGCTGTCCTTGACCTCGCGCATGCGCATGCCGCATTTGTTATTAATTATCTTCACACTAGTGTTGCCTCGCGGGCTCGGCACAACGGTAAGCGGCATTAAAACTCAATTTATCTACGTTTAAGCAAGCTGCGCGCGAGTGGGACTCCCTGCAAGGGGCTTGTAACGTATATGCATAGTATGTTATTATCTTGAATGATAAGTGCATAATGATAGTGAAAGGTGGTTCTACAATATCTGTACATAGTGAACCAAACTATCGCAGCCGCTTAACACTAATACATATGATCTGATAAGCGGTTGGTTCAGCTGTGCTTGTTATGGCATGACTGTAGGTAAAGCTAGATACTAGCTGGCTGTGCTGGCTTCTTTTGGCTTTATCTAGAGTATGGACAGTCTTATTGGTATTGTATGTGTACATATAGGTATCTTCGCTGATTTAAAACGTTTGATAAACTATAATATCGACTGAAAGTCTCAGCCAGTGACATTTTGTGCCGGAGACCCTCAGGAGTCAGGCACGATACTGAGGTAGCTTGAAACGTTTGTGTGCTAGTGATTCACTGTGAAGCTATACTTTAGTAGAGTCGGCCACGCTTCGTAGCACACATTTTAAACTAAAGTTCAATATGTAATCGAGCTCGTTCGCAAGCGTGCTTACCGAGCTTGACTGAAAGTTTAACACTCTGCACTGATCTCGCAGAGTGGATGCTTAGGTAGCCCACGTAGGGGCTATGTATGGGCCGCATATGGGCCACGTATGGGCTACGATGAGCCAGCTGAAGCATGCCCGGCCATGTCTCACACTCCATTAACTATTTCTCACCTCGAGAGCGACGGAGAGGGAATCTACCTATGTATCTATAGCTACTTACTTACCTTTGGATTACTGATTGTGGAGTACCATCACGATCTGCACCCTAATTGCGTAACACACTATTACTCTCAATTTGAATCATTTTGAAGCTTATTGCTAATCCATTGCTCCAAATGTTCGAAAAATGTGTTTGCTCAGCAACGTAAATAACGCAATGAATGTTGTTGAACTGTCAAAATGAAATCCATTGCTACTGATAGTGTGTTACGCAATTGCCCTGCTGTTTATTACTAACCTTAACAATCCGCTGATAGCTAAATTAAACTTGCCCATAGGAAAACGCATTTTCTCAAAATAAAACTAGTTGAAAATAAGCAAGTCTGTGGTGCCACCATGCCATAGACACTAAGACCCCTGTACCTATTAATAAACTCAGAGAAGCTTTGCTAAGTGTAACCCTCGAGAAATGTATAGTTAAACCGAAGTCAGTACTAGGTGTTTAATTTTATAACTGTATAACTTAACCTGGGTCAATTTAATTTATTTTGTTTCGGTTCTTTCGTTTCTTTCTTTTCGTGTTAGTTAATAAGTTTGACATGCTAACGTAGTAGTTGTACTCGCATCGTGAATGTAATACTTCACGTCTCCCCGATGTTTCTAACAGACACGGTTTAAAAAAAATCAGAAATTTTTGAACAACTAATTGCCGTCCTGTAATATTATAAACGTATAATGTTGTGTTTGTACAGAATAATCTTTTTTTTTTCTTTCTTTTTTTATGTTATATGATTGTCTTGCCACTTTCCCATTTGTTAGATAACCAAGCAATAAATATAAGTGGCATAGCTTGTAGACAGCGCGGATCTTATCAATATTATTAAGTACATATTATTTAAATCACTCAATTTTTTGTCTTGTATATAATGTATCCAGGATTTTGAGGCTAACTAGCTTAACTGTAGCCAATCTCAACTTGTAACTATACTTATTTTGTCTAAAATTATCAAAATGTTGTACCTATGTAAAGGTTCCCAAGACACAGGCTGTGCCTAGTTTGGGACCAACGATACCCCCATATTGTAATTTTGAATTATGAAATAAACGATTTTACTTATACTTTTTACTTTTATGTAATATCTTGATTTAAAAGGGTGTCCTTGGAGTTTCTTGCCTGTTATAGCTTTTGAAATGGTCAACTAGCTTCAAATTTCTGACTAGCTGACGGACTGCTAAACAATTCAAAAGTACTTGTAAGTGGTTTAATCAAAATAAATGCTTTGAGTTACAATTTTAGAGCTTTGACTTTTAAAAATAATCGTAATGCGGGTGAACTTTCACCCCTATGGATGGAAGTTTGTATAGGGAAACCAGCATTTCTTAAATAAGGGATATACAAATACCAATTTAAGCTTTTAATAAGAAATAAAGAATTCCGTGTTTCAACGTTTTAAAATTTGATATTTTATACCTCCTTCTTTTTACCCGACTGCGGCGAAGCCTAAAAGGAGGGTAATGTGTTTGACCTGTATGTAAGTATGTATGTCCGTTTCTTTGTTCCCTCGTAACTCCTAAACGAATGAACGGATTTGGATAAATTATATCACTGGCTACATTAAAATACATAAAAAACAAAGTAAAATGACGGATTTGGGGTGCCATATTATGGAATTTGATTTTTTTTTTCTTCTGATATCATCTTTTTTTACGTTTTGTCTATTACTTTTAACCATATAACTTGTAGGTATATATTTTTGTAATCACCTTTTAAAACCCTTCATTTTGATATCCCAGTCGATGGTATTAGAATAAAAAAAAAAAATTCGAACTCCAGATTGCACCCCAAATCCGCCATTTTAGTTTGTTTTTTTTTTTTATTTTCATGTAGCCAGTGTCACTCGCGCCACCAAGACAAATCTAAAGACGTATAATTTATCAAAATCCGTCCATTCGTTCAGGAGTTACGACGGAACAAAGAACGGACATACATACTTACATACAGGTCAAACACATTACCCTCCTTTTAGGCTTCGCCGCAGTCAGGTATCTATTCAACAACGATACCCCACTTGACATTGTTGACTTACATTTTTTTCATTTTCACAATATGGCGTCCATATTGAGTTTTCACCAACGTCATGTCTTTAGTGATACTCGCCGGACTAAGAGGAATCGATTGACGTGTGAATCATAAAAATCGACCCAGGCGTTTGGTCTGTATAGTGCTTCAAAGGAACATACAAACATACATACATAGGCTGATAAACACATTACCACTCCTTTGCGTCGCGCAGTCGGGTAAAAATAAAAACTATTTTCCAAAAAAAAAAAACACTATAAAGTGATAAATAACTTTAATTTCGGAAGTCAGTGTCAAAAAACGAAAATGCGGAACCAACGACACCGACTTCCGAAATTAAAGTTATTTATCACTTTGTAGTGTTTTTTCTTGAAGTCGGTTGTTTTTTTTTTTGTAAAAAAGTTTTATTAGCTTCTAATTTTTTTTAACTTAAGTTTTTTTACCGAAGTCAGATTTTTTATTTTTTTATTAAGCTAGAGCTTGAGGTTACCCCGTTGTTGTGTTTGTTGTTGTTTATTTTGTTTTCGCTCTTTATTTAATTAAATAAAATAGGTCCACTCGGTCAGAAGTTGTTACAATTTATAAATAGGTACATAAAAATGACTTGGCTAACGTACACATACGTACACTTACGTGGTCCATGGCGGGCCAGTGTTTCACTTTCAAATGAATGGTGATCTTATTAAAATGAATCATTATTATTTTGAAGTACTGTAGAGACTGGGACCTCCTTCTTGAGACTGGCCGGTAATATTTTGATGACGTGTTCCAGTCGGGCATTCAAGCGTGTGTCAAATAGATTATGATGGTGTCTTTTCCTAGATAAAAGTGATAATTTTAATTAATATTGAGAAAAGACTAAATAATATCAATAATGAAATCCATATAGGAGTTTCATTTTAATAAATAAGCTCCCATCTGAGTTACGTCACTATATATGGCGGAGCCGCCGAAGATTCGCTAAATTTGCGAAATATAATTATATATGATATAAAAAAGCGAGTCCTCTCGCATGCCAAGCTGAGTAAGTATGTATAAGAGAGGCGCAGAAACGTCGCCAGGAACATAAAGCTAAGTGATTTAATGATTTTTTTTATTGTAAAGAGAGTAAGATGGCTCAATTTTATACGGGCACGAATGGCGTATGCCTAGAAGAATTTTTTAATCAATATAAAGTAATTGCTGCCTACAATAGATGGCGTGAAAGCGATTGGGCGCTGATAATTGGCGCATATCTTGAGGGTGCTGCCCTAGTAATATATAATTACACGTACCACGATGGTATTTCGCTTGATGCTATGTGTGATGTGTTACGAGCAGAGCTTCCGTGCAGATGTCACAAAGACAAATTTATTTATAAGGTGCAAGAAGTGGAGATTGCACAGGATCTGTCTGAAGAATGCGGACAAAATAATGTTATAAATGTAGATGATGATGCTTCTGTATTATTTAGTGGAAAACAAGAAGACCCACTACAGGACGAGCAAAGCTGCCTAGAAAGCAGTATGGAAGATGATGATGAGTACAGCAGCCAGGTGTACAGCCCCGCAGAGGAGAAGAAGGAGCCGATAGAAGTGTTCGAGAATGAACACAAGAATGAAAATGATGAATCGGGTCAGTCCATTCCATTTACTAATCTATATAGCAATGTTTCAGAGCCGCAGGATGAGCATGATGATCACGATGTGGCAACCAATAAAAATAACATCGCTGGTGATCAAATTTTTGAAAATAATTTTTCAATCGATTTTTCTGAAATAAAGGAGAATATTCACTTCGGGTTCTCGACCGAAATGAAGGAGAATGTTCACTTCGTCATCGACACAAATGACAATAGTAAGGTGAATAGTGATGTTCAGTTAGTTGAGCATGATGTAAAGTTATGTGCAGTCAGAAATGAAGATGCAGAAGTGTTGAACAATTCTGTGCAGTTTATAGACTCATTTAATTTCCCTACGGATGAGGTTGTAGTTTTTAATAGTAGTGATTTTATAATACATCACGTAGATGTCCCTATGTTAGAAAATGTTTATTTAAAATGTGCTGCAAATAATAAAAGAAAAACACGCAAGAAGAAAATAATCCCACTTGTCAAAAAAGCTAGAACTAAAAGATTAATTCCAAAAAATTTATTTCTAAAAAGAATTTCAATTATTTATTTTATAAAAACATTTTCTATAAACAAACAACATTTTATAAAGAAGTTTTTATTTTCAAAATATAAATTTAGAAAAAGAAAGTTTAATGATAAAAAGCCTTTTTAAGATTGATTAAAACCTTTTCATATTAAGATGTAAACGTTTGTTGTTGTTTTCTTTTCATTATTGTCATTTATCTTGTCATATCAATGTAAATATGTCAGTTAGATGTAAACATCATTTAGTGCATTATTTTAGTTTGAATAATATGTTACAACTTATTAATATGTGTTCATTTGTATTTTTTGCATAATTGCTGAGAAAAAAAAAAACATCGGACGTGGCCGGGAGTGCGTGAGGTGCCTCACCTCTCATCTCAGAGGCATATGAGGTGTGACCTCACAGCTCCAAGAGGCCCAAGGGAGGAAGAACATATCGTCGTCTTCAATGTTTTGTTTCGAATAGGCTGGGATAGCATGGACGTACTCCAGTATACGTTGTCGCGAGTTATGGGAGGAAATAATTTTTGAAAACTGAGGTCACTCCTAGAGGGGGGGTGACAGACACTCAGCTTAAGTTGAAACCAACTTTGCTAACGGGGCATAGCCTTCGCAAAGTGTGTTTGGTTGACACTTTTGGTTCAGCTTATGTTTGAGGACACACAGTTTTGTCAGTAAAGACTGATATTTTTATAGAGTTAGAATTTTTTGAGAACGGAGTAGGAGTTTGAAGTTTTCGTCTGGAGTACGGGTATATGATAAGATTTCTTCGATGAACCCTGGCCTCTTAAACTTTTCCCTCCCTCTGGCTCGATACCGTCCGATGGGGTTAAAAGAGTTCGATGTTAAGATCCTTTAATTTTTTTAAGCCTCTTTCAGGCTGATGTGAGCTCTCACATCAATTGTTTTCATTAGGAGGCCGCGTCGCGTCCTTTGCGCAGGTTTTGGCGTGACGAGGTTTAAGCATGACGAAGTTAGTCTGTATGAGTGTACATTGGCACTTGTAAGAGTTAACTTACCTGACACTTAACATAGTGTTGGATTCGTTCGTCCTGACTTAAGCCTGCTCTTGCAAGAGACGGACCTTACCATGTAAATTTAATTTCCTGCGTTAGGTAAAATTACGGTTAGGATAGGTAGGAAGAGCTTGGATGTCCGAACATGGCGAATAAAAGTCTTGTTTGGTAGTTGAGCTATGCCAATCCTTTTATTCGAAGGTGGGCGTAGCTGATGTAGAGACTGGGACCTCCTTCTTGAGACTGGCCGGTAATATTTTGATGACGTGTTCCAGTCGGGCATTCAAGCGTGTGTCAAATAGATTATGATGGTGTCTTTTCCTAGATAAAAGTGATAATTTTAATTAATATTGAGAAAAGACTAAATAATATCAATAATGAAATCCATATAGGAGTTTCATTTTAATAAATAAGCTCCCATCTGAGTTACGTCACTATAGTACCTTACACATTGAGGTCCACTGGCAACACAAATCACTAAATACGTTTAGCGCTACATTACCTACCGTTATTTGACTAGGCATCTATTGATACCAAAAATAATTTGCTATGTTCTGATTGTTCGTTTTTAAGAGCAGCTGAGTGCAGCATGGTCATTACATTACCTTGCTCAAGTAATACAGATACATTGTAACAATAATAAACACAGATTTATGAATGTGTCGCGGAACAGGAAGGTTGCGGGTGAACCTCTCCGGTCGAGTCGGATATATTGGGAATGAGGACAATATCGCCTTTGAATGTCAATGTTATATCACTTTGTTCTGTTCTCTAGTACTTACAAACTTGGGAAATGAAAATAACGAAATTCTCTCTATCAAGGTCATGACATTGGTGAGGTCACTTGTCACCTGACATTGTCTATGTTACTTGTTAAGTACTAACATTGGTGAGGTCACTTGTCACGTGTACATTGTCTATGTTACTAGTTAAGTACTAACATTGGTGAGGTCACTTGTCACGTGTACATTGTCTGTGTTACTTGTTAAGTACTAACATTGGTGAGGTCACTTGTCACGTGTACATTGTCTGTGTTACTAGTTAAGTACTAACATTGGTGAGGTCACTTGTCACGTGTACATTGTCTGTGTTACTAGTTAAGTACTAACATTGGTGAGGTCACTTGTCACGTGTACATTGTCTATGTTACTAGTTAAGTACTAACATTGGTGAGGTCACTTGTCACGTATATATTGTCTATGTTACTAGTTAAGTACTAACATTGGTGAGGTCACTTGTCACGTATATATTGTCTATGTTACTTGTTAAGTACTAACATTGGTGAGGTCACTTGTCACGTGTACATTGTCTATGTTACTAGTTAAGTACTAACATTGGTGAGGTCACTTGTCACGTGTACATTGTCTGTGTTACTTGTTAAGTACTAACATTGGTGAGGTCACTTGTCACGTATATATTGTCTATGTTACTAGTTAAGTACTAACATTGGTGAGGTCACTTGTCACGTATATATTGTCTATGTTACTTGTTAAGTACTAACATTGGTGAGGTCACTTGTCACGTGTACATTGTCTATGTTACTTGTTAAGTACTAACATGGGTTAAGACTATTGTTACTAACCCAATGGATCTCTGTTATCTGAATAAATGAAATGAAATGAATTAACCTCAGTAGGTATGAATTTAGACATTTTTTGCTGAATCTTTATCTGAAAATGACGCAAGTATGTAAATGAACCTAAAATTGACATGGCGATTAAAAACAGCTCTTATGTTTACTTTACCAGGCGAGCAGAACTCAAAGGAGATAATCTTTCCTGAAATATATTTGTATTGATGGTCCCGAGTCCCGAGCCCAACAAACAAAATGTCCCGTTAAATAACATTTCAAAAGATAAGGAGGATGGAGGCTCGCGGGTAGAGGGGGGGTGGTACGTGTGTGGGGGAGGGGATGGGAGGACGCGCGGACGGTTCAAGTTGGACGGCGCGCGGCTTTGTTTAATATCATACAAGTTTCAAATGACGAGCCGTCTCTGTTTTGCGTTCATTAGTTTTTTTGTAAACACAAAGTTAACCCGGCCAACTACGTGTTTTAAAAACTCTGTTGTTTCTATTCAGTTTGAAGACATGTGCCAACATTAGCGGAAGTAAGGAAGCCTCTTAAATTGACCCGAAAGTGCTTTAGACCGGGCGCGGAGACGCTGGCTGAATGTTTCCTTCAAAGGTACATAATTGGGTAGTTCGCTCACTCAAGACTGTAGAATGCTCTAAGGAGAGGGGATGTTAAGATTCGCAACATGTCTCTGTCGGAGCCGGCAGATGACGCCACGAGGATCTATCTGCGTAGAGGCTGCCGGCTGCCCGGGTACTAATAGAACCATTACAGTCTCAGGTTCGGAGGCACAGCTTTTGGTAAGTCGGAAGTCGGAACCCTTTTAAGATCACTTCGTGGTCCGTCCGTACGTCCGTCTGTCAAGATTATTCTCAGGAACTTGTGGAGGTATTAAGTTGAAGTTACTGCTGCCGGTACGGTCCCTTAGAGCTCTAACGAAATCAAGCTTCTAAGTCAACGCTATTAAAAAGATATGTCCATTTATGCGACATATTTAGATACTCGCAAATAAATCGAAACCTATAGGGTACTTCTCGTTGACCAGGAATCCATTTATATTTTACAAAAGAGAGCTGTCAGAGTCATTTACAATCTACGTCGCCTCGAATCTCTTTGGGAACTATTTAAAAAGGTTAATATCATGACGGTACCTTGCCAAAGAATGCTTGGAAACATGCTGGTCCTGCTCCATAGGACAATCTAGAGGCTAGACAAAATCAAACTGGTCGCTAATTTAATTTATCTATATATATTTTTTATTTTTTTATGACATTACTTTTACATTTTGTGGCTACAGTGACTCACACACTTGTTAAAATTATATAAAAATAATCTACTTTAACAATATTTGTAAATATGTGAGCACCATGTATCTATCACATAATTGATTTACCTGTCATTGCTTTATTTTTAATTCTTTTTACCTTTTGTTGGTAGACTAATTTTTATTCTAGATGCATTGTCTTCACGTATAATTATTATAATGAATGTATACAAAAACTTGTAAAACATTTTTAAAAGAGTAACGGTGGAGTTTCTTGATCATTCTTCTCCATACGAAAACTACCTTTTGGAATGGGCGACTAGAATCAATTCGTTTTATTATAATTTTTGACGTTCAAAAGTGCCTTTAGTGTGCCTATTTGAAATAAATGATTTGACTTTGACTTTGAATCATGAAATTTGGCAAGAAACAAGAAGGCCAATTCTCGTAATTTAAAACGTACAATATCTAGTTGCAGTCTCATCTCGGCGACAAACAAATGTCAAAAACTTGTCAAAATGTAGAGAAATCAGAGGTATTTTTGACAGGTTGAGACTGAGATGAGACTGTGAACGTTCTTAAAATTAAGAGAATTGCCCCTCTGGTCTCATAGCATAATTAAAACAAAAAATCCGAAAATCGTTAATTTGTACCTTTATCAACTACAATGTTAAGTTTGATTTTGGGATTCATTCATCCCAACTACGGAACCCTTCATTGTGCGTGGTCCGACATGCACCTGGCCGGTTTTTTTTTTAATTACTTCGGCGTTTTGGGTTGTGAACAGGATTTCAAGTAAGTAGGTGACTTATCATTGCATGAAATGACGAAGTTGCACGACGTCCGCTACGCGTAGCGTCCTTGTATGTCCATATGAAAGGGCTTCCTTATCAAAACAAAGTGTGACCTAGTGGGCAGCTCGACTATCGTTGATACGTCGCGAATGTTGCAGCTGATTGACATTGAGATGTTACCTAATGTTCGGTAATTACATATCGAACCAAAAACATTTCATGCAAAGTAGGCTGCCAAAAGTTACATAACGCTTTCACAGTTCAAAAGTTATCAGATCGAACGTAGAGACAAGCCCCTAACTCAAGGTCTAACTCTACCAACCTTACATTTTGGTCGAAATATACGTCTTGACCGTTTTGCAGCCGTCACACAGACACTTCTATGAGCTTATGGTAAGAACTGAAGTCACTGGTCTTAATGTGGTGTCATGCAATAATTCAATGGAACGGCTTGGCCATACATTTTGACTGAGATGGAAGGTTTGTAGAGTGAGGCCTTGTAGGGTTGGGGGCTCGTCTTTAAATTAAATCTGATAACTTTTTAAGAGTGAAAGCGTTATGAAACATTTGGCAACCTACTTTGCATAATTCTGGTGGGATTTCATTTCTTTTTGTGGGGTGCTCTATTTCTTTTTATTTTAGCAGTGACGTACTGATAATACACATACATGTTAAAATCATAACCCTTATTTCTAGCAAAGTGGGTAAAAAAGGTATTTTTGGCACGCCAGCAATTACTTTCTTCATAGCCAACGAAAAAGAGTTTCTTCTTCGTTGTTGATATACATACCAATCTAGCTCTCATGACAAATGGAAGTAGGTACATATTATACCAATTATTTGTAAGAAATACAAATTTCAGGTTTCTAGGACTTCGTTAAGTACCCAAGAGGAGTAGAAGTTTTGATGAATGTGTCAGCCAGTCAGTCAGTGAAGAAATCGATCTATTTTAGGTATTAATAAAATCGAAAGTATAAAAGCTAGACATATGATGCTGCTAACTACATCTTATCCTGAGAATTTGAGCTCTCTAGCGTTACCCAGGTCGAAGCTATGAGGGTGTGAACATATGAGGAAGCGCTTCGAGAACAGGTGGTAGTGCCTTCCTTTTGTTTTTGGCTCGTCTTGGCGGATACTGGCAACTAACGTGGTCGGTGTGTGTGCAACACTTGGTTCAGTCACAGTAGCACATACTGTCAACTAACGTGGTCGGTGTGTGTGCAACACTTGGTTCAGTCACAGTAGCACATACTGTCAACTAACGTGGTCGGTGTGTGTGCAACACTTGGTTCAGTCACAGTAGCACATACTGTCAACTAACGTGGTCGGTGTGTGTGCAACACTTGGTTCAGTCACAGTAGCACATACTGTCAACTAACGTGGTCGGTGTGTGTGCAACACTTGGTTCAGTCGCAGTAGCACATACTGTCAACTAACGTGGTCGGTGTGTGTGCAACACTTGGTTCAGTCACAGTAGCACATACTGTCAACTAACGTGGTCGGTGTGTGTGCAACACTTGGTTCAGTCACAGTAGCACATACTGTCAACTAACGTGGTCGGTGTGTGTGCAACACTTGGTTCAGTCACAGTAGCACAAACTGTCAACTAACGTGGTCGGTGTGTGTGCAACACTTGGTTCAGTCACAGTAGCACATACTGTCAACTAACGTGGTCGGTGTGTGTGCAACACTTGGTTCAGTCACAGTAGCACATACTGTCAACTAACGTGGTCGGTGTGTGTGCAACACTTGGTTCAGTCACAGTAGCACATACTGTCAACTAACGTGGTCGGTGTGTGTGCAACACTTGGTTCAGTCACAGTAGCACATACTGTCAACTAACGTGGTCGGTGTGTGTGCAACACTTGGTTCAGTCACAGTAGCACATACTGTCAACTAACGTGGTCGGTGTGTGTGCAACACTTGGTTCAGTCACAGTAGCACATACTGTCAACTAACGTGGTCGGTGTGTGTGCAACACTTGGTTCAGTCACAGTAGCACAAACTGTCAACTAACGTGGTCGGTGTGTGTGCAACACTTGGTTCAGTCACAGTAGCACATACTGTCAACTAACGTGGTCGGTGTGTGTGCAACACTTGGTTCAGTCACAGTAGCACAAACTGTCAACTAACGTGGTCGGTGTGTGTGCAACACTTGGTTCAGTCACAGTAGCACATACTGTCAACTAACGTGGTCGGTGTGTGTGCAACACTTGGTTCAGTCACAGTAGCACATACTGTCAACTAACGTGGTCGGTGTGTGTGCAACACTTGGTTCAGTCATAGTAGCACAAAATCAATAACCCCAGACCAATAAAAAATAAATAACAGCGCGGTAACTTTTTAACCATTCTAGTGATTAGATGTTCCTAGTTTTTCTAGATTAATGTATTTCTCTATAGATAAACTAGCTTCTGCCCGCGACTTCGTCCGTGTGGAATTTCATCCTCCCCCTATTGACCCTCTTAGGGGTGGAATTTCGAAAAACCCTTTCTTAGCGGAGAGTAGGTACTCTTAACAAAGAACGCACCCTCAAAATTTCATTTCTCTAGGACCAGCGGTTTAGGCTGTGCGTTGATATGTCAGTCAGTCAGGACTTTGAATTTTATATATACCTAGATAGATGACTTTAATAGAATAAAAATCTGAAGCAGCTGCACCTGAAACAAAGTGATAAGTTGTGTGATTACCCGCAGGTAGGTACGAGCACCCGGCAGGGGCTGCAGGTACTGGCTGGTACTGTCTAATAAGGGAAATAGAACCAAACTGAGGCTTACTTTGATAACGTATAGTAAAGCTACAGGACCTATTGATTATACAAACAGATGTCAATACAATCTCACACCGCTTATCGAATAAATAGGTATTTTCTCTTATCTCCAGATATTGTTCAAAGAATGTTTCAATATTCGTGGAAATGTAGAACATTCAATAAACTATGATAATGTTTCCACGGTTTTCCAATTTCCTTGTTCGGGTACCTAAGATAGTATTATAGGTAGGTACATAAAACAAATCATCTTACAACGTGTGAGTATTCAGATAAGTGAAGTTTCCGGGGCTTACGAGAGCGGTCAAGCGCGAGAGTGTCCGCTGTCGATTGTGTATCGTGCTGGGCCAGGCATGGCCGCGTATGGCCCAGCGCGCTCCACCGGAGGGGTCACGTGGTGCATCTGTACCGGAATGATTAATAGTATTCGACAGGCACAACATGCAAGAGGCAAAATAAATACATATTTCAATAACCTCTTTTCACGCTTTAGTGTAGCGTTTAGGAACCAAGGTCCTTGAACCACTGGCTAGCTCTGTGTGCGACACCTGTGGAGAACAATGTTGACTACGTGTACGCGCGAGGACATATCAAGCTATCACTTCCAGTATAAACCAACTGCTCATTGTACGAAAAGCCTATACAACGCGAGGTCAGCTAAAACTGGAAACATATAGGTATATCGTCGTGTGTACATTAAGAGTTTAGAATGCAAGGACGAACTGACTCTATCATTCATCTTTTAGCGCTGTAGATATTACTCAGGCAGACAGGCACAAATAGAAAATGCTAATAAAAAAATTGCAATTTTCTCCAATTAGCTTGGCCAACATGTTTCGGCAGCGTCGGCACGGGGTCAATGTTAACAATGCCATAGAGTTTGGCTTTACCACAGCATGCTGACAGAGCGCGGCTGGCGGAGCACCGCCGGCGGTGCTCGGTGTTAGGCGGCGGAAGACGCCGAGGACGCTCCTTATCGAGCCGCACACGCGCCCCCCCCTCACCCCCACACGTAGCCGCCGCGCCTCCCCCGTCGCGTCAACCCGCCCGCATTTCCCCGCGCGAATTTACAATGTAGCGAACCTCCCGCCCCCTCCCCACGAACCTCCGTCCACCCCCCGCACACAAAGAAAGCCATCCAAAGAACTTTACACCATGCACCTTCGTCACAAGGTTGCAAGTAGCGTGGTCCGCGGGACAGGTCGCGGTGTGCGTGAGATTTTCTCGCCTGGAAATTCTAATGCGCCGCGCGACTGCGATAAAAAATGAGCGGCTCGGGAAACGTGAATACATTACCGAGCGAGACGGAGCACCGCCTCCGCCGCGACGCCTCCAGCGGCTCCAGCGCTACACTACTCCCGCTACTTATGTACTTTACACTGCTTTATATTTTGATTCCTCTAAGGGAAGGCTCGCGCTATGTACCGCTTTAAGCCTGTTCAATTATGTATCTCGCCGGGAGTCGGCCGAGCCGCTCTCTAAACCCTCTTTATAAAAGGGTTAGCGTCGGAGTTATAGTTATAGAATTAGACGAGCTTACAATAAAACACCGTGGGAATCTAACAGCTAATTAGTTCCGGCAGGAGGGTCGGCGTTAGATAGCCACATAATTACCGTATAATAAAAACGTGCAATAGAAGCCGGGGACAAAGGGTTGTTCGTTTTTTGTGTCGGCACGCGCGTCCTTGTGTTTTTCTGAGGGTTTTTGCGTCTTCTAACGCCACCTGTGCGGAAGGGTTGCGCGCGCGCACCATGTCACACACACATGGTCACGTTTTTTGTCACGTAACCTTAATCTGCGACAAGTTTCGGCTGAGGACTTGATTTATGAGATCATGACAATACAGACTCTTTGTTAAGAGGTCTTGGAAGGCGGTCTAGTAGTTGACTATCAGAGAGGACAGGTTGAATTCAATTATTTGTAAAGAATACGGATTCTTAAACTATAACTACATACGTAAGTATAATTCAAACAAATCTGTCCTACCTTCCACTGTCCATTCTTGTACGATTTTCCAAATCGCATCAGAGATACGAATATTATGGTTATTATTTCGGATATTATGGATACCTTCGGTTAATACTTACGAAGTTTTAATGGTGTAAAGTTATTTGTATCAAAGTACTAACTAACGTTGTTTTCTTGCAGAGACGACGGGAGCCGACGTCATGGCTGGTGTACCCAGCGTCGCGGCTGCAGCGGCTGCTGCAGTCGGCGTCCTGCCCGCCGCAGACGCTGCGCAGGCCCTCCGTCATCACAGGTACGTCATCACACGAGAGGCGACGTCATGACTGTAGCCCTGTGTGACCACAGGTAGCATGGCGTCATTGCTACGTTCAGCTTCGAAAGTATCACCTTATACCTACACGACTTATACACCTACATAGGTATCGTAGTTCCTGATATCAAATCCTCTTCATCCCTGACTCGTTCTCAACTTCTCATACTGTGTCCATGACTCTAGCCGTAGGAGAAGCGTCAGCACTTGGACCAGGTGAGTGTCTGTTCATCCAGAGGATGTGGTGAAACGATCAGAGAGTGTCATTCGTACTGTAGCCGTGCTGTGCTGTGCGGAACTGTATAATAAGCTACAGTGACGAGTTGTTTGTAATACTTAGGCAGATATGGTGTGTGGATGTATTTGTAAACCAAATAAGACACTTGTGAGGAAATATTCACTGTGAGTACCTACACAATAGATTAACTTTTCAATTTTCTCTTCTAAGTATATTTTACAATATCGTAGTTACACTCACGTCTTTCTGTTAACTTGCTGAATGCCAATGACTATCCATTTTCACATTGTTGATCTGAAAGTTAAGTTTCGCAAACAGTTATTCATATTGTCGGAGCTTTATTAATGAAAACTTTCAACATTAGAGCTTTATGTTCAGTAATATATTATTCTGAACTTATAATTAATTGCAACATTCATATACAACGGACTTTAACTGATTGAATTCTATTACAATATTAAATTCTACGATCACTAGTTATGTACACTTGTACGTAGCGGAGCTGCGGCAAGCTCGACAGATATTATACATTGAATAAGAAACGTGAAGCAAACCTGTATTATAAACACAATAAATGTTAGTATATCAATTAAATGAGTTGGCAACACTGGTCCTGGGCATGTGGTGGGCGCCGGTGGCTCTCATATCACTCGCAAAAACTCCAGCGGGTAGTTACCTACATCGTTACTAAACTGAATATATTATTTCAATAAACTGTAGCGGTTACTAAACGAACTCTGTTCATTATATCTACTTAATAAATTGTTAGCACTTAGTAAAGCGAAGTCGACAGTAAGAGACTGTCATATTGTGAAGTGCTGGCGTACGTAGGTACTCACTGCAGAACTTGTACGTGTGCGAGAACGTAAGGTGAACGCGCAGAGGTAGACCGCGAAATTCAAATTTTCTTACGTTTTTTGCAATCTGCAGGTCAGTGTCAGGTTTTATCTTGATCAAAATTTGATTCGCGACTATAACAGGTACGTATTTATAGAATTATAATCATTAGAATCATTAATACATCTTTCTAAGTTAGATTTATACTATTAAGCACTTTTCCATAAGAGATTTGTTGTTATGGTACAAATCTAACTTAGAAAGATGTATTAATGATTCTAATGATTATAATTCCGTAAATACGTACTTGTTATAGGAGGCTGCAGTAAATTGATTTCATTACCCCAACACGTGGGGCATAACATTAGGGGCTCAGACCGCCACGCGCCACTCCTGACATCAACATACTACGATATTATTAGTTTTGAAGTTTAGTCGAAATCTAATTTTTGCCATAAAGTGTGGCAAAGTAAAAGCGGTTTAAATTTTTAAATCATTAATGTTATGTATCAAACCGTCTGTTTCTTATTGCCACCCCGCATTTGGATCGTTCTATAGAATAAAACGTTAATAATTCAGAACAAAAAGTAACTAGAGCCAAATGGGATAATTAGCAGACAATTCGACTCGATACCATCTCCAACCTAGTACAGTATGAAAGTATCGTTGAACAATATAACAGCCCTTACAGCTGTCTGCGACATTGTAAGACTTCAATTGAATAGTCAACATCTCGACAGAGGAAGGGTAATGTACAGATAAGTGTCCCTTAATGTAGTGTGTTGTGACATGTCGGCAGGTCTGCAGGGGTTTTAATATTGTGTGTTGTGAAAGGGTAGCAAGGGAAGAGGGAGCGCGGCTTTTTATTATCATGTTCACTTGTTAACAAATTGCCTTTCAAAACGAGAAGTAATATTCCTCTGGGGTACCTACAGATCAAATATTATGCGGGAATGGGACAATGTCCTCGACATAGAAGTACCGAATGTCTGCTACCTATTTGTATTGGGAAGGGACATTCATTGCGCACCTATTCTACACTATTCAAATATATTTAACCTCAGAAACCGTATTCTTTATATTATTCACGGTCATATCTCGAGCTGTTAGTATTTTTTCAGTAACTTCTTGACACGTGTTTACTAAGGTACCTGTGTACAGCACACGTGTTCCTTGCGTTACAACTTAGACAGGGGCATGGTCTTAGAAATTCATATATCTATGGGCATGGTAGTATGTTCTCAAGGAGCAGGGTACTTGGCCACAACGGCGGAGTGTGGAGCAGATAACTATCGAATCTGTGTGAAGGAAGCCCCCCGCGCCCCCACATAAGACCCGCTGCTAATCTGCTTGTCTGCACTTGTACTCATTTTGCTACTTATGTGATGCTTGTTTAACATAAAGTAGACCGGTATAAGTGCTGTGCTAAAGTTTCGAGCGAACTCTGTCAAGGGTTGAATAGACAGGCGTCAGGCTCAATCTGCAGCGATGGTCTACTCACAAGTGAGTTCGATTTCACAATGAGCTTCACAGAATAGCACTAGAGTAGCGCATGCGCACATCCGGTCCAGGCATGCATGACTCGTGTCAGTCACAATAACGTCACATTACGATGCAGACAAGCTCCAGCTATATGTTTGACATACTCATAGTCTGTCGATGAAAGTACACTCATAGAATTTATGATGTTTCTGATTTGTTGTATTTAGTAGAGAACAGTGAGCGATTGTAGATCGGAAGGAAGTACCTCGAGTGGGCACAGGCGCAGACACCGCCCCGTCTGCGACGCGTACGCACGATTTGTGTTACATGCGTCCCCTCACAATATTACCTACTCTCTGCGAGTACCTATGTTATGTCCAGCCAGTATTCATCCCACTTTAGGACAAAGACATAATCTCCCTTTGCCACGTAGGTACCTACTTCTTCATGTGACTTGTGGCTCCGTAGGATACTTATAACGTCAGGGTACAAATACTACACGATAAACGAATACATACTTGATAAAACAATCTATTGAACACAAGCAGACACCACACACAGCCGTACAGATACATTCATAGGTACATACATAGATAAATATTATAATATGATAGATAGATTTTGTTTAGTTAACCTTACCAAATAACTATTATGTATATATTATGTACCTATAACAGGCAGATCTCAATAAAATAAAATGTTATACTTACCTACTTATTTAATGTTAATAGCATATTTTAAAAATTGCTTATTGTTAATTTGTGTCCTAAGTTTATTTTAATTTTAAGAATTGATTTTATACTTTTTGCTGTGCCCTACAGGGTCCATAATGGTACCTTAGCTTTAAGCCATTGTAACACCTCTGCAACATTATGGAATGCAAATAATATATGAATATGGTTAAAATAGTGTTTATTTACAAATTCACGAAATGATTGTGTCACGCCTGTAATTGTTCTTTGTTTGTACTCGTAGTTATTTGTTAAGACAACAACACGCGTAGGCGCAGGTAAGTGATCCTCTTTTAAGGCTGAACGACAAGTTATTAATGAGTGAGATATAATAATGAGTCAGTCACAATATAACCAGTCAGTCTTGTGTAACTGTTACTTATTACAAGAACGTATAGCTCACTGATATTACATGAACGTATAGCTCACTGATATTTTGAACATAGTGTCGTACTGGTTCACCAAAGTATAGTCGTTAGTAACTTCTTCCAAATTGAGAAAACATTTATGATCCTACATTCCTTTAAAGATCATCAACTTACATCATGAATGATAGTTTAATAGTTAGTAAGAATACGTAAAATTGACGATTACAGGTAGGTAAGTAATAATTTACATACATTTACACATTTACGATACAAACTGTGTTACGTAATGAAAAAAACAATAGCTCAACCAGCACTCGTCCTCTTTCGACTCCTGCTGTCTAGTGGTTTTTGTCAGTACCGCGATAATTGAGGACACCTTGACAAAGGGACTGAAGTCATCAGCGGGCACTGACACCTCCGCACAGGCCGCACCCGTCGCCCGCCGCATGCGCTCACATAGATGTAGAGGCTGGAGACTGGATGCTCTTCCGTATATATATGGTGGGTTTGTTGTGTGGTAGACTGGTAGGAAAGGACAGGAGATACTAAAACAGTGTTTCTATAATGTTAATCAGGCAAGTGGAAACCAATTTATTGATTCCCATTTCTTATTATCTGCTTAGTTTTATGGTAGTTATGAAAAATATACAGATTTGTGTAATACAAATCTGTATATCTGTTGAATAAAGCAGATAAGAAAGCATATCAAATTGTATTACTTGTATGTTATCTGCTGTTTTATTATTTTACTAAGTTATACTTACCTAAACACAAAAGTTGTATCTTTATTAATTAGTAATGGCGACAACATAACTCTGATCGTTATCGCCAGCTGTATTGTACTTCCGGTGTTTCTATATTAGATAGTAAATCTAAATTGCGCAAATAGAAAGGTTTCAAAACCAATTATATCATAACAAATTAGATAGTACAGTAATAGTTGAGTAGGTACTAGATAGGTACAAAAGAAATAAACATTTCGATAAATACAATAAACATTAAAAAGCTTTTTTACTCACAAAAAACTGACAGTTGCGCCGTATTTTGACAAAAACTGTTTATAACCGACCATTATTTGTGTTTTTTATTAACTACTTCCAGAGGTTGTAATTGTACCGTAACTCGGGCCTTTTGTGGAAGAAGCGGAACTTTTTGTTAGTATTGGACCTAACAATAGATTCGCAGTATTTTGGTATTTTAACTTATTAACTGATTTTAGCTGTTAGAATATCTGAGGAGGTAGGTACTTTCTCTTATTCTTTTGAGGACGCTTGCGTTCGACTGCATTCGCTTCAGCCCCAACGGATAACTGAATCTTGTTGTTACCGTTTGGTGATGGGTAGGTGTCGCGTGTCGCGTGTCGTGGAGCGCGACTTGAAAAACTTTTCAAATAACTTTCATAGTTTACACATCTTAAACGGTTTCATTTTAACAATAAAAGTTAAGCTTAAAAAAAAACAAGCCAAGTAAAAATGTAACGTACAGACGCCAGCACATCAAGCTACCCGAAACTGTCAAATTTTCTCAATCAACTTTGAACCTAATGCTTTAGCGATAAAGTTGAAAATCTATTTAAAAAAAAAATACATATTTTTTTATATTATATTTCCAATAACAATTATGCTCTAAAGTTATTTTAAAATAATAATAATAACTTTCAGTGTTTTGTCGTTTCTTTTGTTTCTCTATCCGTGTTTTTCGCATTTCGGGGTTATAAATCTGCATGCGTTATGTGCGGGGCGATGCGTGGTGCGGGGTGCGCGCTGCGGGGTGCGGGAGGCAGGAGAGATAGGGTCGACATGGTCCAGGTGCGGGGGCGGCAGATGTCAGCTAGATGACGTCACCGTGACCCACATCCCGCTGTTGTGACAAACGCACACCAAACAGCACAATATGGAGCACAGAAGCACCACGCAACTTACAAAAAATATCGAACTGTTCTCTCAACTTTATGTGTATAGCCGTCCGTTGTTAGGAGTTGGTCTACTCCAACTTAGCTACTGAGTGGCAGGAGCACGAGCCATACGGCACGAGCCGAGGGGCAGGCGGCAGGCGGCAGGCGGCAGGCGCGCCCGAGCACAATAGTGTTGAATAGGAAGAGTAGATGTGGAGGGTACGGGTCAGGTCGGTCGCGGATGTGAGGTGTGGTGACCGGGGCAGCGCTGGTCTGAATGTTCTGATGTACCTTTGTCATTAATCGACATATTTACTATTATAATGAATGAAAACATTCATCTGTACGTCGGTCTTCAGCGCCAGTTCATTTCACTCTAGCTATGTGTTTTGCCAGCGGCGTACCTAATAACCTCTGGTTGCAATGAGATAATAAAAATAAATTAAATTAAAAAAAACTATAAATTAATAAGTTAGGTAGTTCGATTTTATTCAAAATAAATATTTACATAATATAAGCTAACATAGTTTATAACTATAATAATATGTATATTTATATGAAAAAATAAGCAAAATAATCATAGGGTATCAAAGAATTCGTCCGCATCGCTGTCAACAGGAACAGTGCCCAAAAGGCTGGCAGCATTGCCACGTTGTATGGCAATGCTAATAGGCCAGCCCTCTGTTCACGTCGACTAACCGCTTGGCGATATCTCGAAAAACCAAGTGAGCACTCGGACCCCATGGCCCTATTGTTTCAACCCCAAACGGCTCGAACATATAACTCCCAATCAGGTTGCAATATTTTCGCCGTTTGAGGTTTTCTGCACCTGCAGCAGCCGCCCCAGCACAGCCCACCGTGCTAGGAAGATGGGATGGCGCAAGGGTGTCGACACATATTGCATCCCACACCAAAGGTCTGCCTAACTTCCAGGGCATTATGGTCATTCCGTCTGGTCTCTTTCCATCGTCGCGTGCCAGGCCGTTGGGTTCTAAAACAGCTGGCACCCCGGCGGTGACAAGAGCACGACGGATGATGTCATTATTGCTGGCGTGCCGTGCTATCCGGCCTGCGCTCCTACTGCAGGATAGGCCATGGTGTCCGAGGCAGTCGACAGCTTCACCGCACTGACAGCGATGAGGAGCCCCGCAAGGAGCGCCCAAACGCAGTTAGGTAGTTTAAATTAATTAATATTAAATTCAATAAACAAATTACACAATGTACAACAAAAACACATTTATTAGTTAGTCAATTGATATTAATATTATTGTCATTTAGGAATTCATCTACAGTGCAATATCATATGCACTGTTGCTACTGTTCTGATGATTAGTTGCTTCTAGAAGTCAGGTAACTTATTATACAGGGACGTGGCCCATAAACATTTTTGAGTCTCGGACATCTCAATGTTTCATCTAAACGCTACATAATTTATATTCCGCAAAAATCAGTAGTTTAGAAATTAAAATTTATTTTCTTATATTCTCTTCTTTAGTCATATTTTTATAAACCTCTCTAGACTGTAAGTGATAGCACTAAATCGAATCAAATTGGTAGTACCTACTGTGAAGAAGCTGATGAGCTCTTCTAAGAAATCAAACAACGTGGACTTCATTAGATACATTTCTCCGATTAGAATATCACAGTTTTATTCTAAACAAAAAAACTTAATACAAAATATTTGAAACCTCGTTCTAAGCTTGCTCGACTGTTCGAAGGCGACCAGAGCTAATCTTTTGCCAACCTGCACATACCTGACATAGGTCGACTATATAAGTCGACTTTAGCGGACAATATTTACAGTACCTAATATAGGCTAGTAGCTAGCTAGCAATGAGCGATTTTGGAGATTATTCCCAAATGGTATTAGGGCAATGTTTAAGATTATAATCAAAGATTTAAACATTGGTACACAGCTATCTCCTGCTCTCAGATCGCGCATACCTAATATCTCGAATGCATCGTTTTTTTGCTCTAAATATCTCTTTGTAATCGTCCCACATATGACATTTTAACTTGTGTTGAACTTGTTTTTGTTGAACCTGCACATGTAATTAGCTGGATAATAAACAATTTTCTATTTCTATTTGTTTGATACTTAAAAATATAGGTTTTCCTAATCAAATACCTAATAGTTCCTTAAAAACTATAAGTTTCAGCAAAAGTGTTCATAGATGTGTCACGTCACAATTCGGGGCTGCAGCAGTCACTAACCACAGCTCATACAGCACCTGATGCGGTTGCATATTAGAAAATCAAAACTTTGTTGAGCAAATTTCAAAAGAACTATGTACAAATCAACAAAGTTTAAAATAACGATGGTCATTTGATAAAAAGTTCAGCTGACCAAAGTCTGGAATATCAATGTTTAAATTATTTATTACACTATTGACCAAATCGTTTAAAGGTCAAAATGGATTACTGGATAAATTATTAATTATCAAATGGATTAACTGAAAAAGGTAAAAATAATATTAATATAATTGGGTTAATAGCCAAGAGTCTCGACCAACACCTAAGGAGGCTCTCGTTGGGCAGCTGGATCAAGGGCTTGATTCAGAAAGCGGTACTTCTGGACACGGCCCGCATTGTCAGGAGGTTCCTCTCTCTGGAGCCCTGACCGCCGGTAGCTTGGACCCTGTTCCCGATACCGGTGGGCTACTATTTTTTATATTTTTAAATGTTTTTCTATATTTTATATGCTAATATTTAAAAATATAATTTATATGTAAATAATGAAATAAAGGATATTAATATTAGCGGCAAACCACGGCTAAATGAACCGAACTAAAATAGTTAGATTAGGTTATTTATTTTTATTTATTTTTTAGTATATATTAATGATCTACCCCATTTATTAAAAAAACAACCACAAATGATGTTATTTGCTGACGATACTTCCTTAATTTTTAAATCTTGACGACTCCTAAATAACGTCCTACTGGTGGTGCAAATGTGGTTCACTGCTAATAATTTAGTATTAAATGGAAAAAAAAAACTAAATGCATAAGATTTGCTTTACAAAATGTTAAAAGTAGTGATTGTGACATAGTATTGAATAAAGAGAAACTAGGATTCGTCGTCAAAACTGTTTTCTTGGGGATCACGTTCGACTCAAGGTTGCCATGGGGTCCTCATTTAACATCTCTTACAGGAGGTAATGAATTCGTCATTGTTCTGATGAACTGCACCTACCACCGCTTGTGGAGCAGCTGCAGGCACCTGTCCACCGCCCCACACGCCCCCACGCCTCACACGCCCCACACGCCCCACACGCCCCACATGCCCCACATGCGCCACGCGCTCCATATTCCCCAGATGTTCCACACGCCCCACATGCCCCACATGCCCTACACGCCCCACACGCCCCACATGCCCTACGCGCCCCGCACGCCCTACATGCCCCACACGGCCCACACGCCCCACACGCCCCACACGCCCCACATACTCCACACGCTCTACACGCTCCACACGCCGAGTGTCTTTGTTATAGCTGCACCCGACCTGACCGACACAAGAGGCGAACACCAGGTCTCAACTTTTAGCACTCTCTGAACAAGTTATCTCTTCATTAACTTGACTTCATTGTATGAAAGTTAAAAGAAAATTACATTCTTTTTGTTCACAAATTAAAGACTTATCTTTGATGATACACTGCTGAGTGGTGACTCAACGTGAATCATTAATACTTATCTGTTACTTTAATATTATCGTCCTCAACATCTTATTAATTGATATGAAGTTATTCCTAGTACTTAATTACAACTTTAATTAACAGTATAAGTATTAAATACACATTCAATTATTGTAATATTACACTTACAGCTACATTTTAGTACCTAGAGATACATAAGTAACTTGAGTATCTAAGTATAGGAAAGCGGAAGGCGGAGGACAGGGTGCTGTGCGCAGTCTGGGAGAGGCCTGTGTCCAGCAGTGGACTGCGATAGACTGAGTTGATTGATTCATTGATTTTATTCTAAGGAATGCCGTAAACGACCTATCGGTGTACCTAAGTAAAATAATGCTGGTAGGTACCTAGATAGTTTTCAGTGGATACTAAGTACTTATTCTACAGCTCGTGGGATGTGCATGACGTCGATGTCTGCAAGTGTCGTGCACCACACACTCTGCCGCCCTCCAGTGTGGCGAGGTGTGACATGTTAATTAGCGAGCGAGAGGTTCAAGTTCAGGCTTCGTCTGACCCGCGGTCACTGACCCCGCCGCCCGTGACGTAACAACAACCACTCATTACCTACGTCGACGTACTCCACCTAGACAAGTACACACGAGCGAGCGACGCCGCTCAGACTGCGCCGGCTGAGCACGACGCGCTGCTCGCGCTGGGTGGCACGCGAGTCGTGCCTTCTAATTTAAATCAGTGAACCTTGAGGAACCCGAACTTAAACGTGACAAAAACTGGAGCCGCCGACGAAATGAATGGACGACTGAAGCAAGTTTTTATTGAGGATGAACATTGTGCGCCGAACGGCATTCCGGAGCGCGGGACGCCGCCAGCGAGCGACGCCCGCGCCCGCTTTACATACGACGCCGAGGAAAATCCATAACGGCACGCGGAAAACCCTTTTAATATACGGCACGTAAATAAGAGTAGAGGCGCGGGGGCGGCGGCCGCGGCGGGGGGGCCGAGCCGCCATTGGCTGGCGTCCTCGCCCCGCCCCCGCGAAAAAAACCGTCGGAAAAAAGCGGCGCTCGCACGGCAGTGTCTCACGGACGCGCTCGGTGGGCGGACGCTCGCTTCGAAGAGACGGCGCGACCCAGGACCGGCGGCCGCGGCCGCGCCATGCCCGCGCTGGCCCTGCGCGACCAGCCGCTTGACTGCTCCATGCGCCTGCGCGAGCTGCCCGCCTGGCCGCCGCCGCACCCGCGGCCCGCCAGCGACCAGCAGCGACACGGTCAGTAGACCAGCCGCGACCGTCAGTGCTCCAGTGTGTAGTGTGTCCGCGACCACCGGAGGGTAAACAAACAGTGCTCCCCAACGCTCCGCCAGCCATTGTGTCGCGGCTCCCATTCATAAAGTCAGGCATCTCATTCTTGAGCCTTTGATCCGCGGTGCCGACCCACGTGCGCGGGGCTCGGGCCGCTCGGGGGTCACGTCGAGGCGGTCGAGGGCACATTGTTGTGACCCGGGAGTCGTAGTCGCTATACAAATTGGAACCGATACCAAACCTCAGTCACATCATTGTAACCCGATCACTTTGCGCCTAACGCGGGATAGGCGCATTTGTAATGCGCGTACGCAATGTTGTGTGCGATATTGTCGTTCAATGGTTGGATAAGAAGTCGTTAGTGTTTGTTATTCGATCGTTACTGTACCGACGCTGATGTTCGTTTAACTTCGTTCTCTCGCATGTTGGAACAGCCCTCTACCAAATTAATACTTATTTGAATTATAAATTGTGATTAGTGATGTTCATAAAATCGCAAACGTTAATTCCGTTCACACAGGACAATCACAACGATGTCTATGGTAAGCTTTATGTTTAATACACTGACTGGGATCTTCACATGTCACACCCATACATAAGTATATTATTTAGTAATTTCAATATAAATACTAAATTAAATGCATTCAATTGATCGCTTGCACGATGTGCGCTGTACAAGTGCTGCTCAGGTCCTGTTATAGCGAAAAAAAAAATTTGTTCACCTGTAGAAAAACGTAAATATTTACCTATTATATGTACCTACCTAGATGTTCCAGTTTAACTAATCTTCTATTTAGACTCTGGTATCTGATCTGTGACTTACATTTTGTTTATAGATTGTGGCGGTAAAAACTTAAAATCTTGTTGAAAATAAGGAAAATGGTAGAACTAAGGAGTTTAGTATTTAATTCCTTAGGTACCTACAAAATTATACATTTTGTCATTAAAGAACTAAATTTTATTTTATAGAAGTCACCACGCAAGCTAAGTTACAGCTAACAATAAGTCTATGATGTTTATGATGTTGATAACTCAAGTTGAAACTAACCATAATTAATTATTAGAAAAGAAAACTAATCATATTGCCTATCTAATACTTAGGTTATTTAAATAATTGATATCGTGATTAGAAGCTGAGTACTCGCTTGCTTGCCATTTGATGACTTCTTAAAAACAATTGAGTACTTACTTTAAACAACTTATTCCCTTAGTTTATTACTCGTATATTCATTGACATTTCTTCGAAGTAGGATAGTAAATTAAAAATGTTCAAAGAGAGCCTCACAAACAGACTAGTGTCGGGTAACAACAGCCGGTGCCGAGGAGCGCCTCTCGTATAAATAACTGCGAGCAAGTAATACGACAATAATCCCTTATCGAAACTTATGTGGGGTCAGGTGGCGTATTGTGATTTAGCGGGGTCAGGCAAGGGTTGTCCCCCGGGAGCCTGCACTCCCTCCGCAAATAATATTAACTCTCTTTATGCGAGCCTTTTGTCACCTCGCCGTCCGCACCGCTCCGCTCCTCTTCGCTCCAGTCCGCTCCGCTCTCGCGCGCCAAGCTATCGCGCGACACGTCGAGTGTCGTCCACCTGCAGCTACTGATTTGTTTAATATTAGATAATAATGAGTCAACATGTCGCGCCCTCGTACCGCTGAGCACGCCGGCGCGGGCGCCGGGCGCGCCCTGCTCGGTCGCCCCGATAAACAGCTTTATCGTAATAACATTATATTAGTAAATCATTCGCTGATAGTGTTCCCGATTACATCAACAAGACATGTTCACGACAACGTGTCAGTGTCTCAGCGCGCGCTGACGTGTCCTCGACTCCACAGATAGGAACACAGAGTACATCATCGGCGACACCAATCATCACTAATATCTTCATCTTTCCCCGAACGCTAGACAATACACTAATGGCGTTTTTATCGCTCTCCCCACGAATTATATTAAAATTACGATCGAAGCGGCATCAAATCACCGTAATGTAATCGATGTAAAATGCGCGCGGAGCCGCTCCGAGGTGTAATTCGGTTGTAATAATGTCATCTACGTAAGTGAATTAGCGGGTGATGGAGTCACGCGTTGTTTACGCGTGTAATAATACGTGTCGGCCGTGTCGCTCGCGCGGAGTCGAGTGAGCGGAGCGGAGCGAGCTGCGCGCGCGCATGGGAGCGCGCTGAACTTTGGCACGGCGCACGCAACACGCGCACCTGTCGCCCAAATTGCCCGCCATCACAAACACTGTGCTTTCGACATAACGATCGCATTTGATTGGATTCTTTCCGTTCGTTTTCGCTTTAGGTTCAAGCCCCTCAATTACTGATTACCACTCCGTTTTATTTTTCGAGGCATTGATCTCAATAATGTGGGAGTGGGGTCCAATATTCATTTCATTTAATGTTATGTTAATTTTGAATCAAGCAAAAACACAACTGCAGAGAAAATTGTAGTACAGGTGTGCACGGTGAGCAGTCGACTAGGTAGGTAGGTGGTAGGCGTAAATTTGCTCAAACGACTTGCAGACTGCAGTTACACTAATTAACAAATTAAATATCGTAAACATTTAGCGGAACCAAAGCCTGTCATTTTTTTATTCTCTACATCCACTGTGCTAGCGTTATAGGAGTAGTAATAATGCTTCGTAGGTCATTTAATAAGTTTAATTTCATGCCAGAGTACTGTTTTAAGTATTAGGTACGCTTAAGTGCTATCCATTATATTTTTTGAAAAGTCTGCAAGCAAACCTATTCCTAAAATTGGGATTATTTTTGCAACAATGGTTGAAATTAGCTCAGTACCTACTCTAGTAATATAATTTGTACATTTTTGCTGGTAATGTTCAACAGAACGTAGGTCATAACTCTATAAGTGCATGTGGATCATGACTTACCTGTGTCACGTAGGCTCTAGGAGGTGTTAGCAGGAACAGTCAGACAGTGGATCAAGTAATGAGGACGTGCAGTCAGCTGATTCATATCAATACCACCACCGCTCGGTTATAAAGAGATTTGAATGTGTTTTATGTGTGTAATTATAAAGTGTGATCTATTTAGTCACAATAACTAATGTAGACAGGTGAATACCTACTTGTAGTGTTAAATGATGCATAGGATGTTATATTAACGTTATGTAAAACAATGAATCTATTAGTTAGAATATAATCATTACAAAAGCTTATGTTTTCTTTCTGAAAACAACAAACGAATGGTCAATGAACACTAATCATCTATGATGAATAAACTAACAAATCAATATAATGAACTGCATTGTCAAGAAACTGTTTAAAACGGATATGTCTGCACCCAGCGCTTGATTATATCAGACGGGTAATTACCGGTAAACAAATCCGACTCGGATGTATTGCATTATCTCTATAATGATTATTGTTCGAGCGAACCCCTCTTAGTCCAGCTACAATATGAGTACTTCAACGTATGTCCTAGACATACACGTAAAGTGTAGCAGGACTAGCAGGTATAATAGCCCCGTGACGGCGCGTCATCAATAATCCTTTTAGCTCCGCTTTGCGCGGTCCCCGCGCGGGCCGGGCCGGGCCGGGCCGGGCCGGGCCGGCGTCGGGCCGTACCCACTGGAAAATATAAGGACAGCAGGATAGAATGAAGTTTTGACAGTATTCTTCGAATGCTAGGTACTTCTCCTATTTATTTAGGGTTCCGTACCTCAAAAGGGAAAACGGAACCTTTATAAGATCACTTCGTTGTCCGTCTGTCTGTCCGTCAGTAAAGACCCTTTTTCTCAGGAATGCGTGGAGTTATCAAGTTGAAACTAATATCAAATGCTCAAGGCTGCGATCCCTGAAGCAGTGAAAAAATAGAACTTCTAAGTCAACGCAATCAAAAGATACGGGCGATTATGTTCCGAAATTAAACCTATAGAGCACTTCCCGTTGACCTAGAAACAATAAGAAGCAATGTCATTTAGCACAATTAAAGAAAAAAATCCGAAAACCGTTTAGTAGTTACATTACAAAAAAAAAAATTGTAAAACTTCTACTTTGTACGGAGCCGGAGTCCGACTCTCACTTGACCAATTTTTTTTCCAAATAATTTGGTTGGGGCTCCAACGCATTGAAATAATCTCCCCGGGATTCACCGAGCTTCAGTGTTTCGGCACTCTTCTGGTTGGCAGACACACAATCAATCTATTCGATACTGAAATAAATTACTTTTCGAATAGATACCTACTACACGCCACTTTTGAAATAAGTAGTAGATATAAGAATCTTATTAAAGTTCTTTCAAACGCTACTTGCATGTGCCGTGGTAATCTGTCACAACACTCGCAAGTTATTAGTTTTCAATAAAGTTTACCTTTATTCAGTTTTCAAAGATGTTGGCACTCGAGTATACCACTCGAGTGCCAACATCTTTAGGTACAGCACAGTGAAGGTTTTAACTTTTATTGTTATCGGAATTCAGATGACGAATTCCCAAGGCTCTGGTAATCGATGCACAAGGTGAGGTGTTAGTGAATATGTGACCTATTAGGGATAGCGACGAAATAGCCAATGTGACGAATGGTCGTCAGATCCACATCGTTACCTATTGTTTATGAATTTCTTAGTTAAAACCTATGATCGTGATGTGACTATAATGATTCAAACGTTTTCGTATAATGTAGGCGACACCCGTGAGAAGTTCGCGTGACGGACTGTCACTGACGGACTGTTACTGACGGACTGTCACTGACGGACTGTCACTGACGCACGACACTATCATCATAATTAGCTATTTACTTTATTACATGAGACTGTTTTGCCACCGCCATGTTTGGACAAGGCAGTTGTTCATTTGGCATAGTTATTAGAAACAACAAATGAAAATAAATATCTTAGTCAGCTTTTAGAGTAGGCGGAAAACGGAAAATGACATAATTAGCTTTCACAGAATAACATAGATATTATTGAATCGTATCTAAAATGTTTTTGTAATGATTTTCTTTAATTACCTAACAAGACAAATGCAATATGCTCTTTTATTTTTTCACTAAGGTTTAGACGGTAGATACAACAGAATATATAAAATTTAATATAAACCAAGACAGCGATAAAAAAGTGAGTTCTCCGCCTCGTACTCCCTACGTAGCTATGCCCGCCATCGCCACTGCGTCCTCGATATTAGTCCAAAATGTTAACCCAGTGTACAATATTATATCCATAGGTCTTCCGTTCATCATTGCATGAGTCATATATGTAAAGTCTCGTTGCACTCAGTTCTAGATCTGTTTCTGAACAGTTTCGTTGCTTAGATGTTATTTTGACGTTTTGCTGATTCTCCTCAGAATAAACAAGTTTGATTAGAAGATATGTTCTAGCAATAAGTATTCCATGTCGTATCAAGGTGTGATCAGCGTCAGGGTTTAGTGGGATCCGCGTCATTCCCGTCGCACGCCGTGGATCCGGTAATGTAATGTAATCCTGGCTGCTGCAGCCTCACGGATATGGACCTCCGTATTACGAACCTCCATATTTCCTATGTTTTTGTGCCTGCACATGATTATTCCGCCGTGTGTATATTAGTCTCTTGTACCTATAGAAATTGAATATTAGGTTTATTTCATTTTAAATCGGACGAATCCTGGGTGATTGGATGATATATATTATAACAACAATAATTCTTCAATCAACAATCAATTTTGTCATTATCACAAAGATAATTGGCATTAGCGCCACGTTTCAAAGTAACCTTTTTTGACGTCTCAAAAACGTACGAAAAATATATTGACTGAAAAAGTGGCCAAGTCAAGGACTTTAGAATAAGTAAGATAGAAATACTTCCTTCACACGTATAGGAGCAGTAGTAGCCGAGTGCGACTTACGAGATATAGGTCGTAGGTTCGAACCCTGACAGGCGCTTTACTTTGTGTAAATTATTTCAGCACCACTGCTCTCATAACGGTGAAGGAAAACATCGTGAGGAAACCGGCATGTCCTAGAACCAACATTTGAAGACATGTGACATCTACCAACCCGCACTGGGCCCGCGTGGTGGATAACGGCCCACTCCCTGTGTCCCAGCAGTGGGAACATTATAGGCTGATTATGTATATACGTACCTATAGAAGACAGAGAAAGAGGAATGATGGTGACTTGCGTCGTCACATGAACATCGTCACATCGTAGCAGGGATACAATGCGAGAGGACTCGGAAAAATGAAACGCGCAGAACATTTGTAAAGAGAATGCAAGAGTTGAAACGAAACGCGCAGAACATTTGTAAAGAGAATGCAAGAGTTGAAACGAAACGCACAGAACATTTGTAAAGAGAATGCAAGAGTTGAAACGAAACGCACAGAACATTTGTAAAGAGAATGCAAAGTTGAAACGAAACGCACAGAACATTTGTAAAGAGAATGCAAGAGTTGAAACGAAACGCACAGAACATTTGTAAAGAGAATGCAAGAGTTGAAACGAAACGCACAGAACATTTGTAAAGAGAATGCAAAGTTGAAACGAAACGCACAGAACATTTGTAAAGAGAATGCAAGAGTTGAAACGAAACGCACAGAACATTTGTAAAGAGAATACAAGAGTTGAAACGAAACGCACAGAACATTTGTAAAGAGAATGCAAGAGTTGAAACGAAACGCGCAGAACATTTGTAAAGAGAATGCAAGAGTTGAAACGAAACGCACAGAACATTTGTAAAGAGAATGCAAGAGTTGAAACCTGAAACGTACAGAAAAGTGAAGCAATCATTGTTGGACACATTGAAACTGTTAATGCACCATGCTCGCTTGGCACCTTGGACAAACATGGATCATTGGTTAAACAGACAAGTTGAGAACGTTGTGATCCGTTACAAGATTGTTTGATGATCACCTGTTGCGGATCAATAGTTGATGAAGGTGTATGTTCTCACTGTGAATCTCTTAGACATAGTGAACGCGGCTGTAGTGGGGACACGGTCACGTGCTCGCTGTACCACTAATAATAAGCTGAACATATAAGACATCGCATATTGAATTAATAATTTTTGTATGTTGATTAACTCAATTATAATCTTAATATAAACAAGTGTCGAAAATTGCGGGAGAGTAGGTAGCGAGGCAGAGCGTGGGGGGGGGTGCACCCGTTAACAACCAGCTCATAATTAGAATGACGCGACCAACTTATTATAATAATATATTCTTTAAAATAATCATGCAATTATTTTAAAAACACGAAATACATTTATCTTTATTATAAATCTGAGTGTAACATGCGATGATTATGTAAACACACTCTGTTTCCCCGCTGTTGTGTTTCATATTTAATACTGGAGTGTTTCGAGCCAATTATTATACTTTTATCGATGCATAATATTTGTACGTTACATTGACGCGCGATTATTTACATTAAAGTGGCGCGGTCAGCGTTGTGCGCACTGCCACTGTGACTGGTGTGTCTAATGCTCTATTCATAATACAATGTTGGCGCCGCGACTCCACCTGTGTTTCGCGTTAATTGATATTGACACGCCGACTGCCGGCTACTTTACAAGTTGGGCAGTCAATCGCAGTTACCTTGCTTGCTCTGTACGGCTAGATACTCGTGCGATAGTTCGCCGTCGCCCGTCGGCAACTCGGCACGTACGTACCTACTAGAAATCGGATCTCGTTGATGTCTTTCATTCAGCCACTCGAACTTTTCTAACAGTAATTAATAAATTAAAACCTAATTTAAATAAATGCATATTTTGGACTTTTACGGTAGTTACATTATTTGATTACTGAAACCTTTAGAAATGATACCACATGCCTCGTAAGCTGCGGCAGGGCGCGGGCGCAGGGCGCGGGCGCCGGGCGCGGGGCGCTGTCGTTACGTTCACTGGTCGTAGCGACTTCACCAGATCACAGCCCGGCTTAGTTCACAATATGAGATGGGCTGAAGGCGTAATTGGAATACCTACTTATCTGTTCGTTAAGTCTGCGCGGTGGAGCGGCGCCGGCGCACCACGCACGCCACAACGCACTGAACGCATCCACTCAGCGACGACGCCTAATTGTTGTTTTATGATGTTATAAAGTCAGCACAAGTGCGGCGCTGTCATAACTCAGCTTAAAGTTAAAAGCGCACGCCTCTTGGGCACACTTCCGAACATCGTAACTTTGTGTCGCCCGCACTGCAAACAAGAGCAGAAGGACTACTCCTCCACGTGATGTGACTACATGGAGCGAGACTGACCAGCGCCGCACTCAAGGTGACCTGCTGTGTGGCTGGGGAGCATGTTTAAGTTGTTCTGTCTAGACAAAGACTTTCTCTTCTATCAGTGACAGAGAAAAATGCAACAAGAATAAGAAAACGATTTGAAATTCTGTGAAACGTATTCTGAGAAGTATCCAAAAAAAAAAGAATTAACTCGAGGAAACTCAGAATTGTATTTAAGAATGAAAGTCGTCATTACAAATCAACGACGAGTCGGACATCCGTGAGTCGAACTGTTACATTTTAAATGATTCCGAGTCTACGAAAATGTTCTGCCGTAGACACTCCTCAGATGTGCTTCTAGATCTGATCTGTATTTCCGTCTGTAAGAGATGTAAGTCTTCTGCTCGCGGCTGGTGAGTGGCGCCGGGAGATTAACTTGACTTGTGAAGCTACCGATAGAATTAGTAAGTGGTACGAGTTATGTTCAGTTTCCGTTTAAACAAAGCGCAATTTACATATTCATTAGCAGCGGCGCCTTACAAACTTCCCCACATTCGGATTACAGCATGTTCATCATCTCTTCACTGTGTTGTCTCACTTCTCATACTTTAGATAGCATGGAAGATCGCCGAGCCACTAGTGGGCCTACACTCTATGTAACTCATAGTGCTTCTTGCCATGTAATGCCTGTTTCATCGCTCCTGAAAGGACGGTGCTGTGATGGTCTAACATTGTACACTAACATGTGGGCGACAGGCTGTGTGTCGCCCGAGCAGCAGCACAGCTGTAGTGTCGCGCGGCGTCGTGTTATCAGTGACGTGTGTGAACTTGTGAGGCGGATCGATGCCGAAGTGGGCCAGCGATGTGGGCCAGATGTTGTTCTTAACACGAAGGTCTCATCTGTGGGGCGCCGGCGGGGCGGGGGCGAGCCGGGGGCGGCGCGGGAGGGGCGCAATTAACCGGCCGCGGTCATCGACCCGCGCGTTATCCTCCGATACATGCGACTTATTGTGACGACATCGATCCGTGACGTCACGCACCATTCATGCGCCGCTGATTGTGGACATTCATCTGTGTCACTGTCACTGATCACTCGCTGCATCTCTCTCTTCTCTGTTTATGTGTTGAGCTGCTGTTCTCCTTCTCCAAGGACCGCTCTGTACCGTACAATACCATATCTTCTTCTTTAGTTTTCTTATCTTCTGTAATTGTCTCAAAACATGTGAAAGAGAAGTGAAACTATCTCCTCCTAGCGGTCAGCATACCTACACACACTAAACACTTACATTTGTTTTGCAATCTATTAGAGTTTCGTTTACATCACACTACAGTTGATCGCAAACTCTACTTCATCATCAAAGTCTACTTTGGCATTACTTAGGGCGGATCCCTTCAATTTCTTCAAAGTTAAGTTGTTCATTTAGAAATGGGAGTTGGTTTTAGTTTAAATCTGGACCAACGTTACTGTTAGGCAGTACAGCCCTGTGCAACATCAAAGGGTCTGGAAGTCCAGCCATCACATTCTCATCAGGCCCTCGCCAGAAGTCTTACGATATCGAGACAATAATCAAGATGATGATTGTCATTACGACACAAAAACGCAACGAGATGATCTGCTTATAATGTTTGTTAGGATTGCTTGGACCCCTAGGGACGAACTTTCTCGTTGTTACGTTGATAAAGTCGTTGTTCTCATGTGTGACATGTACTATCAACACATGAGCTCTCGCCGCAGCGACGAGAGCGGCGCGCGCGGCGGCGGCTGCCGAATCAGGAGCACATTTGCGTGATCGTTATGAGCGCATATTAATGCGCTCCGAACTGCTGCTAGAAACCGTACATGCGCATACGCAGCACGTATGTCTTGTGCGGCAAGCCTAATGTATGCACTACCTATATGTGCTACTGTCAGTGTGCACGATCTTCAGCAGACCTTCTTCTCACAATGCACGCACTGCATCAAGTGGAGCAGTCCTGCAACTGTGTCGCAATTCTATGTAGTCGTCTATAAGGATCATTTGATTCATATTGTCAGTAAGCCTTCGGTACTAATTGATTGCTGTATCTACGTACCACGCAGGCGTGAGTGCGCCGGCGCAGCCTTGTGTTCAGTTCGGCCGCCATTACCGTTGCTGCACAGTTTTTCTGTCGCTATTGCGCTCGGTGATTGATGCTAAGTGAAATCCGCGGCTGTCCATTAACTAATTTCTGCATTTTAATATCGCTTGCATTAGCGACTGTAACCGCCGCTTCTCATTAACGCCATTTGCATTAGTAATCACTCGCTGGCGTTGGTTCTGCGAACAGTTTTGACAACTAATCACTTGTTAATTGTAAGCTGGTTGTATAACGGTCCTTGTTTAGTTATCTACTGAACTATGTTCTGCTCGTGGTGCTCCCGTGGGGGAGCTGCGCGGAGGCGACGGTGAATACTGTGTGGTGACGTGCCCGCGTGGGCTCCGTTGTGAGGCGGAATGCGACGCCCGCACATCCTGCACTCAATGTGTGCTAAAGCTCTTCGACCAGGTGAACTTTTCTGATGAATTACCTTCACGGGTCTGACTTATAATAATCAGCAGCAGCGTTATCTCAGTATGTTACTGAGAATACCGATTATAGTTCCACTGGATTTAGATCAACTTTGGAACTGGAGCTAAGACGGCAGCCGTCAGTGCTCGATAAGACTGCAGGCTGCAGGATGTCCTGTCGTCGGTCGAGACGAACGGGTGTAGTGCTAGTGTCGCAGCACTCGATATCCACGCATATCATTTCAAAGTTTCTGCTCTGAGGCCTTTCCCCCCTCCTCGAACGGAGGACTGTATTTGAAGCGATTTAGATATTTTTATTATTCAACGTTGTAAGTTCAATCCAACCCCAACACTTGGGTTAAGTTATTTCTTTGATATCGTCTGCCGGTCGGCGGTATATTAATAGCTTGTTAGATTACAATAATATTGAAAGTGCTATGGGGCGGCCGCCCTCGCTCCTTTCAAATTGGATTTAAACATTGTGAATTACCTTTCTTTGATTCGCGGGTTAGCCAAATGGGGACGATTTATGGAGTAACGCAGCAGAGGCAGTCCCCCGGGACGGCCCCGCGGTGCTCCGGGGCGCGGGACGTGAGACGCAGCGCGGCGCGGGGCAGTAATTCACGCGCGCGATTTACTGCGCGTCCAGTGAGCGATGGCGGACGCACTGACCCCACTTTAAATGGAAACCGACCCACGGCCCGGGCCGGTGGCGTCCGGCCCGCACCTCGTTTATACTCTCCGGTTAATGTGATCCTATCTTTAAATCTCCCGAAGAGGGAAATGTTTGTTTGAACAGAAGCGGCCGTGTGCTCCCAAACTGAATGGTGAGCGGTCCTCCAGGTCGATCGACGTAATGTCGCTCATTACTTTGCAATCGCAAGTGACGAGCGGTCCCTACAGTCAGTAGGAGTCCTGTGCCGTGTCCGCATGCGGGCGCGTCTCCCGCGCTGCGTCGTGTCCGCGCGAGTGACGCCCCTCGTCACCACGCGCACCACGTCGTGCAACATTCTGTTCAGCTAATATTTTAAACAAATAATGCAAGCAGTCTGTAGGGAGCCGTGACATGCGAGTCACGTCGTGTGCCTTGTGCTTATATACCCTTCCCGCACATTTGGTGAAACATTCAATTTGATCAGTGTTTATATAGTAATGGTTGCTCGTAATGCAGCAGTCTTTCAACTTAAAGGGTGTTGAATGGCTGCATGGGCTACTTACTTCGAGACTTCAAAACCATCCCGCTCCCTATTACATGAAACTTAAAAATAGCTGACAATATGTGGGTGTAATGAAAGGTACACTTTAGCCCGATCCTTGGCGGCATAAAGGCGTTATGTTATATGTGTACAGACGCCAGCACATCAAGCTACTACAATCTGTCAAATTTCTTTAATAGATTTTCAACTTTATCGCTAAAGTAGGTATAAGGTTCAAAATTGATTGGGGAAATTTGACAGTTTCGGGTAGCTTGATGTGCTGGCGTCTGTACAAAACCATAAAAGCTGTAATGTTACCACATCATGGTCAGTTAGTGTTCCCGACGACGAACTGCCCGTAACGGTACGTCCAGCCTCCGAGGCAGCTGGCATCTCGGATCGCATCACATACGATTAGCAACGTTCGCTAGGTAATCTTGTATGTTAGTGAGCTCCTACATCTCGTAGCGATTTGTCTCCCCAGTGAGTGCTTTATGTCCCTTAGACAAGTCAGGCCGAACTTGCTCGTAACTTAGATCAGCTTGTACTCCAGTATAACTCAATCTGCAGTCGGTTGCGATGTATGCGCGTGCACACCGATCTCTATCACCGCCCCACACCGCCCTCTCCCCCGCAAGCGACGCAATTACTGCATCATTATAATTTATACCGAGTGTCCCCACGATACACACACACGTGTAGCGGCTACGTGCTACGATGTAGAACTTGTTAACATTTCTCGACCACTTGCTTATTGATGTACAATGTTTGATTAAATTGTCAAAACTTACCCCTTTTTATGTAAATATTTTAATGAATGAGCAACTATGTAAATATTAACATTACATTATTAATAAAATGTGCTACATATAAAGAGTTAGTCGTTCAAACCGTGTCAAATCGTGAAGGACAAAGCTGCTCTAACTACAACACCATGTGATGCGCGCTACACGTTACACGTTGCACGCTGTTCAGAAGGTTATTACCGGCGACCAGCGACGACTCGATCAACTAAGTACTTGAATGTCAATCTGCTGAACAATACATTTACCTGGCTGTTCATGGGCCAAAAATTATTTGTCGATATTATTTGTTTATTGTGGATCTGCAAAATAATTCTAACCATCGATATCCTATTATTGTTTTATCAAAAAGTAAGGCTACCAATTTAATATTCAATTATTAGTAACTGGTGTTGCCCGGTAGTCGGGCGAGTAGAGGCACAATTTAGAATGTATATTACAGCAATAATTTGGCGGAGGTGGGTCGGCCGGGTCGCCGTCGGTACGGTGCCGCGGACGTGTGTTCTATTAGCTACGTGCGCCGGAGCCGGCCGCCCACTCGTTTGGCGCACAATCATCATTATAATGGCGATGATTTCGCAACGGTCAGTGCACAATTCGTGCTTTGTTCGCTACGACCGACGGCGCGGGCAGCTGCGCCGGCGCCGCGTGCACTGGCGGCCGGTAGCGCACTGACAGTTGAATGCGTGGGTGTGTGGGACTGTGAGGCGTCCAGTCCGCCGCGCGCACCGGCCCCCGGTCAGCTCCGTCCAGTGTGTGACGGTCGACAGAGGTGATCTTGCCCTCGGGGGCTCGCGGCCACTCCGCACATCAATATCTAAAGGTGTCACATCACACACAATGACACCTTCACGTCTAAAGAAAATCTGCAGGTTTCGGTTCAGGCGTCTGTGATTGGTCCATTGCTTTCATAAAAACTGTTCAATTGGTTGCATTCGGCGACACGTGCCTTGCACTTTAGGAGCACGTGGCACGGTTTTACGAACCTCGTACGTCAGGGTGGCTGTTCCTTCGGTATTTTTATTAGCTACTCTCAGCAACACACATTCTTGTATCTGCTGGATCTTTTATATCTTAAAATAAATCAAGTTTGCATAGTCTTAACTAAGGCTTGTTCATAAGAACAACATATTATGGCAACTTTATTAAGAGGACTACACGGACTGGGGCCAAAATATGGATTCGTCATTATCGTCATTGGCTGGCACCCTTCCGGCGCGGCTGATGGCCGAGATGTGGATTATGATGTTGATTTAATACCAAACTATTGCTGTTCATGTAGTGTGACTATGTTTGAATGCCGTAGCTAAGCAGTACTTTGTTGTTTCAGTATCGGGTCGCGGTGACGTCAGCCACTACTTCAACACACAGATGGTGCTCGACCTGAACGGTATGTACACTCTTACTTATATAATATTAGTGCGCGAGTTGAATACGCGCTTCACAAGCGAGTTACGTGTGTCGTGACTCGTGTGTCGGCACCAACACGGCAGAGTTATGGCTTCCTCCGGTCGCCGGGCTTCGGTATCCCTCGGGCGCGGGCGCTGCGCAGGCGCCGAGCGGTACCCGATTGGCCGCGCCGCCGTCTCACGGCGAGACAAAACGATGATATAATTAAATTAATATAAATTCACAGCTGAATCGGTTTTTGTGCGGCCGCGCGGTGACACCGAAACATTTCTAATTTTCGTCTAGCTTCGTTTTTTATTCGCGTTAATTACGGGATGAATGGGCCGGCGGGTAAAAAGCGTGTGACGGCGGGGTCGGGGGCGCGCGGGGGGCGGGAGAGGCGTTTTTGTGATGCGCGTGCGTCACGGAGCTCACCGCGCATTGTGCGTGCCGTCCCGCGCCCGCGCCGGGCCCGTACCGCACTCACTACCCAGATCAGCACAAAAGCTCCGATCCGTAGAACGTGCGAGCAACAGCCCACGCAAGCCCTGGCGCGGACGTTACATTGACAAGCACATCGGTCGAGCGCCGCCGAGCGGGCAAGCTCACGACTGCTGCACTGCACTCCAAGCTATCCGGCGGAGGTAATGTTTCCTTCATCGCGAGTTCGGTAGCACGGTGGGCCTTCTGCCTCTTCGCCAGTGTACCATCACACCATTATTCAAATGTGTAGCAACAAAAACTCCGGCGATGACATCGAGATTTTCCATCTGTTACACTCCATGCTCGTAATTCTACAGTTTTTGTGTGACAGTATCCTCTTTATCGGCGCTTTATTCAGCGATTCGCTTTATTACCTTCGCTGAGTGCCGCTGACAAACGACTGCTGTTACCGTCTGCCGTACAAGGCCTTTCATTCGATTCGTTCGTTTTTGAAGTGATCAATCACTTGAAATTTTACTGGAATTCTTAATTGCCATACGCACTCTCGTTTTCGCGTACCTATGCATCACATCGTACCTACCTACGTGCATACAGTCGCTCCTCAGATCCCCAACACATATTGAGTGTCGGCGCGGTAGACAGTATCGCTGGTCGCACGAGGCCACGAGGGCGACGCGGTCGGATCCCACGTCGCGTGACGCAGCAGCTTCCGACCTCTGTCCGTCGCGCGCCGCCCGCGCCGCTCTGTGTTCACGAATTATACTAAATTATAGCCCAGTTTGTTATTCTACGATACACGACTACTGGTCTTACGTGCGTATGGGAACCGTACTCATTGCTCCAGTAGGTACCTACCTATATGCGTCAACGTAGTGAAGGGGTTCTGTAAGAATGTACTACTTCTGAGATAGACTCGCGGTGTTGGTGTATCACTTATCAGTTATCAAACAGGAGAGTTATTGGCCCTTCTGGTCGTCCTTGGCACGACTTTACCCGAGGAAATAAGTCCGAGCCGCGTGTCAGTGTAGCATGTGCCGTGACGTCACAGCCGGGCCGGGCCGCGACCGAGCCGGCCTCCCGGAGTCCCGCGCACGTACGAGCTCGGTCCATCACGACGAGACGCTTCTCGTCCGAAACGGTTCACAATTAAATGTTGCGTCACTGTCGCACCTGAAGCACTTCCAGTAGCAGACAGCCTGCACAAGCCAAACTTGTTAGGTTAGTGATTTGCATAGATGGCGAGGGATCACAAGCCAGGCAATTACATTACATTTGCAAGTAGACATGCTTCCATGTGGGCCGCATGTCTGTCGCACGAGATGTCACGAGTTCCGAAGTACTTGCAGCGGAACGGGTGCTGTGCGCCCGCCGCGGGCAGAACAGAACAGCTCGTGGATTAGTGTTCGTTACTCTGGTTACCCTTCGAAAATCATTTGATATATTCACCTGTTTTCTAAATATCTTCATCAAAAATGGCAAACTGCTATAAATGCCGAAGTATCAATGGCCGGCCCGCGCGGATTCCTCAACTCGATGGCTGCTCGACATAGCTCGCTGTAATTTCCTATGTAAATTTAATCACTCGAAAGCGGGCACACATCTCCATGCCAGTCGCCTCGTGTGCAATCCGCCTAGCGCCTGCGCAACACACTCGCTTGTTGACACACTGAGCTGCTGTACTTCAACGTTACGCTAGGTGCTAGCGTATCGTTGAAGTACACCTTGCTTAAAATTAGCTCATTTAATTTTTGGACTCTGAACAGTAAAAATATTAAGGTGGTCAATTTGACAACTGCAAAAATAACTTTTTGTGAGTTCAATCTTGTGATTTGGAGAACAAACGTTAGCTCGCTGTGTGATATCATTATTATTTATTGGTGTCGTGGATAGTGAGGGATCGTGGCGCACAGTCGTATTGTAGTGGTCAATGTTGGTATTACACGGGTTATTACGAGCGGCGCGGTGTCGCGAGGCTCACGGCTAGGCCGCCGGCCGCCGCGCCGGCGGGCCACGCACGCGCGACTCCTCTACTACTCGGCGAGCGGCGTGGCCCACACGCGACCGCCAAATGTCAGTGCGTGCCCTGATAATACTTCTTCCTATCCCGTCCTTCTATTTCCTTCAGAATTGTCCATAACAACGCAGGATACAGTAGCTTCCGTGACTTTTAAATCGCTTCAAAGTGCTAATTGCACTCTGCCCATACACTTTAGATCCCAACCGTTATGGCAGCTCAATAAAAATACACGCGTTTTTGTTCAGCACCTTATTTAGCTAACTGTTGCCCCGGCATCGCGGCAGCTAGGACACGCAGGACTGGTCGCAGTGCTGCACTGGACGACCAGTCGGTTTAGAGCAAACCCACGCTAGTGACGGTGATTGGTTGGGATTATTAAAACTTCAATAAATCGTTCGTTTAAATCGTTTATTTGTAAAAAAATAAGTTTAAAAACTAAAACAAGAAAGTACCTTCCCGTGGTCGCACGCCGCTGTACTTACTAACATATTATAAGCTATGGTAGCATGCGACCACGGGAAGGTACTTTCTTGTTTCATCCTTTTCAGTAGTCGGGTTTTAGTTTTTGAACTTATTTTTTATTTAATTATTTTGGGGCTTATTTCAGTAATATTTATATCTTTGAAATGTGCTCATTAAGCCCTTTTATTTGATACCACACACGGCATGATTAAAATTATTTTTTTTAGATCATGACTTAATTTAATGTGGCATCCATTTTACATTTCTATGGTGGCATCACATAGCCTATAACCAGCGGACGATCAAGACGCTACCTCATTTGTCTAATTTATGACAAGCAGTTTAGACGTTATGAGGGAACAGATGAACATAGGTACATACATACATACCGGTCAAAGTCATAACCCTCCTTTTTGCTTCGCCGTAGTCGGGTAAAAAATGGGATACATTACAGTGAATACCTTAACAATTAAAACTTTTTCACAAAAAAAAAACACTACCTACAAAGTGAAAAATAACTTTAATTTCGGAAGTCGGTGACGTTGGGTTCGCATTTTCGTTTTTTGACACCGATTTCCGAAATTAAATGAAATTAAAAAGTGAAAAAAAAATTATTTTTCACTTTTTAGTTGTACCTACCCCACACAAATTCATATAAGCCGGTGTCGGTGTCGCGTCGGTGTCGGTGTCGGTGTCGGTGTCGGTGCCGGTGTCGGTGCCGGTGTCGGTGTCGGTGTCGGTGTCGGTGTCGGTGCCGGTGTCGGTGTCGGTGTCGGTGTCGGTGTCGGTGTCGGTGCCGGTGTCGGTGTCGGTGTCGGTGTCGGTGTCGGTGCCGGTGTCGGTGTCGGTGCCGGTGTCGGTGTCGGTGTCGGTGTCGGTGTCGGTGCCGGTGTCGGTGTCGGTGCCGGTGTCGGTGTCGGTGTCGGTGCCGGTGTCGGTGTCGGTGCCGGTGTCGGTGTCGGTGTCGGTGTCGGTGTCGGTGTCGGTGCCGGTGTCGGTGTCGGTGCCGGTGTCGGTGTCGGTGTCGGTGCCGGTGTCGGTGTCGGTGCCGGTGTCGGTGTCGGTGTCGGTGTCGGTGTCGGTGTCGGTGTCGGTGTCGGTGTCGGTGTCGGTGTCGGTGGCGGTGGAGGGCTGCGTCGTATCATCGAGATCTGATTAAAAGGGCGCCTTCCATATAACAGAATATTTAAAAATAGTCCAATCAGTTCATTATTTAACCTTGTCACATAAAATGTTTCTCTTAATAACACGCTAATACACTAACCCCCTTACTAATAAACGTATTATATCAGATGAATAGTTACACACCGATTTCTCTCCTTCAGTCGTCAGTCATTTGACTTTCGAAAGAAGAAGACATAGCGTTGTGTAACTATACAGATGCTATAGCGTTGTGTAACTATACAGATGCTATAGCGTTGTGTAACTGTACAGATGCTATAGCGTTGTGTAACTATACAGATGCTATAGCGTTGTGTAACTGTACAGATGCTATAGCGTTGTGTAACTGTACAGATGCTATAGCGTTGTGTAACTATACAGATGCTATAGCGTTGTGTAACTGTACAGATGCTATAGCGTTGTGTAACTATACAGATGCTATAGCGTTGTGTAACTGTACAGATGCTATAGCGTTGTGTAACTATACAGATGCTATAGCGTTGTGTAACTGTACAGATGCTATAGGTACAACGTTTATTAGTAAGGGGGTTAAACTAGGTCACTGTTTATGCAAACGTTAAATTATTTTAATTTAAAATGCATTGCTGAGCACGTCTGTATACTTTGAATGCCTACGAATCAATCAAAGTATACAAGTTGTAGTAAGATTTCAAATGACAGACTTGAGAAACTTCGATCGCTGGAACTTTTTATTTGGTTTACGTCGAAGTATGGCGTAGGGCTGTTACCATGGTGAGTAGTGTGCGCGGTAACTTAACAAGTTGCGATATTTCAAATGTTCTATAAGTTAATTAAACGAATACACCATGCAGGTACAGTGTTTCAGTGCCGTACGGGGCGGCGCCGGCGCCGGCGCGGCGTACCTAGCTGTGACGATTCAGTCGATATCTCAGTTTAGTCTGCTACTGTGCATGTGCAGCACTGTATAGTATTTATGTCTAAAAAGTAGTTATTAATGTTGCGTTCAAATTATTAATATTATGGAGAGGTTAATAGTGCGTTACTGTATATAGTTTATAAACGCTCATTATGAGCGGCGCGTACGCACTGCGCTCTGACACGATACTGTAAGTGTTTTAGTTTAGATTCATTATTGAAATTATACCTATTTCTTGCATTATTAAACTATTATTGGTTTGTGCAGTCATCTTTGTAACTATGTGACGTTAATAGATCAATAAAACGAGCATAGGTATTGTGATTGCATATTTATCACACTACTATTGGTGAAGTTTTAAGATGTCATCGCTTAAGCGCTGCGCAAGTGTGCGAGTGTGCGTGCGTGCGTGCGAGCATTTATGATAGGTAGGTAATCGTATAATTAGTTGCAGCTCGTAGCTGCCACCCGCCTGTTCAATAAGGGGATTACAATAATACTTGGTGCGGACTACTAACACTAGCTCTGTAAAACATTAATGTATACTGTAAGCACAGGTACCTCCCACACCTAACACCTAATACAATGATTGGGAAATTGTCATTCAAGTTCCAATCTAATTCGACGAAAGCGCTACTAATCGTAAAAGGTCGTCTCAGTAAAAGTTTTAAATGAGTTTTTAATGTTTGTGTGATGAATGGGGTTTTGTGTGAGCCCTTTATTCTAAATTTAATTTATTTCATCCGTTTTAATTATTTTTAACCGACTTCAAAAAATGAGGTTCTGTATTCGACCCGTATGTACTTATGTATGTATGTTTGTATTTCCGCGATTTTCTCTAAAATTAATGAACTAATTTTTGCAATTCTTTCACTAATGTGATCTACATAATTTCAGGAAGGTTTTAGTATATAATACATTATGTAATTATTCTTACGTACGATGTTATATGCATAAATGTATTGCATCTTCGGCATTTCTATGCGAATTTTGATGATTCTTCTAGTCGGTGTCTTCAATTCTTCAATGCACTAGTGTTATTTGAATTTGTGTAGAGTAGGTACAACAAAAAGTAAAAAATAAAAACTTTTTTACAAAAAAAACAACCGACTTCAAAAAAAAAACTACAAAGTGATAAATAACTTTAATTTCGGAAGTCGGTGTCAAAAAACGAAAATGCGGAACCAACGACACCGACTTCCGAAATTAAAGTTATTTATCACTTTGTAGTTTTTTTTTTGAAGTCGGTTGTTTTTTTTGTAAAAAAGTTTTTTTATTAATGAATTGTATTGTACAGACAATTCCTTTTTTTTTTTCTTAATACTTATTTGTGATATTAAGGAAAAATCCAAAATTTCTAATCTTATCCAAAAATTAATAATATGTATGTGTATATATATATATGTCGCAGTTTGGACGGATTAGCGTCCACGTGATCGCTGTTGGTGTCCGCCATATCACATTTCTTATCAATCCTCAATCAGTGCGCACAACCGACACAGGCGCTGTCTCCAGAGCAAGATCACTACAGAGTACTTTTTGAAGATCATTCCAATATAAAACGAACGCACTACTGATAGATACCACGTTGACACTGACAGCCCAACACTGACTAGTCTGAAGTGTTGCCGCTCGAACAAATTAAATAACCACTAAAAAATAGTCTTTATCTCTAACATTTATGTAGATATATATTTTTTTAAATAATTAATTAATTTCTTTCGACGAACGAATTTCTTCAACAGCATTTTAAAAACGGGAATTCTACCACACAAATTTTGCCACTCATTAATTATTCTCCTCCATAAAAAGGGTGACAAAACAGATATTAATAAATACCGCCCTATCAATCTGGTTTCGCACCTGTACAAAGCCTTTATTAAAGTAATCGAAGACCTAATCTCAGGATCACTAGACAAACAACAGCCTCCCGAAGAGGCCGGATTTCGACGCGGCCTCTCTATTACTGACCACCTTCACTCCATCAACCAAATTATCGAGAAACACTTAGAATTCCAGCTCCCACTTTATATCGCATTTGTGGACAATTCAAAATCTTTTGATAGTATCACTCATAGCTCAATTTTTAACGCCCTGCAGAATCAAGACATAGACAGTAGACACTACTTACATTAATCTTCTAAAAATTATTTATATGAACAGCACTGCAGCGATTAAGATTAGTTCCATGACAGGACCGTCCTTCCAGATAGAGAAAGGAGTTAAGTAAGGCGACCCGCTGTCTCCGAAACTATTAACAGCTGTGCTGGAGGAAGTCTTCCGAAAGCTGGCAGCGGGCTGGACGGAAAGGGGCATTATGGTCGGCCGTAAGAGATTATCTAATCTCTGTTTCGCCGACGATATTGTGCTCTTTTCGTCTTCAGCCTCCGAGTTGACACAGATGCTAGACGATCTTGGCACGGCAAGCCTAGAGGTCGGACTTCAGATGAATATGTCAAAGACCAAGTTGATGTCGAACAGCGCGCATCGCAGGATCACTGTGGCGGGTGGGGAGGTTGAATACGTTGATGAGTATCGCTATCTTGGTCAAATAGTCTCTTTCCAGGCAAGACAAAACAAAGAAGTTGCAAGACGCACCGAAAATGCCTGGAGGAGCTATTGGGCCATGAAAGACCTAATGAAGGGTGATCTTCCTTTGTCCCTTAAGAGAAGACTCACTGACGTGTGCATACTTCCCATCCTCACATATGGTGGTCAAACATGGTCTTTGACAAATCAGCAGAGGTGCACGCTTGAGGTTTGCCAGAGGGCTATGGAACGGAGTATTCTGGGTATCAAAATAACAGACCGGGTTAGGAATACGACCATCCGTTCCATCACAAAGATAACTGATGTCACTTGGAAAGCTGCCACGCTAAAATAGAACTGGGCTGGACACATCTGCCGCATGTCAGACGAACAATGGGCCAAATTAATTAATTAATGGTATTGTATTTTAATAATCAATTATTTTATATATTCTGAGTAATGCTAATCTAGTGGCACTTTTTACCTTATCTTAATTTTGTTAACATGCGGATAATGTAGTGGGCTGCAATATTGTTAATACTACTTATGAGCCTATATTATTGTTATTTGTAAACAATTTATATTGGAGCTGTTTATTGTCCCATAATAAATAAATTAAATAAAATAAATTGTTGTTTGTCATTTCTTGTGACTTGTTAGGTTAGCTTAGCGCTTGTTGCGCTTCTCCGATGTGCATCGGGTAGTATGTTATGCTGCTGCGACACCTCCAGGCCGTGTCATGTCAGGAACTAAAGTCCGACCGCGCCGAATTTGCCAAACATGTAAACAACTATGGCCGTTTGAAAGTGAATAAAATAGATAAACAAGAGTATTTATTTTAAGTAATGTTTGTTTTCGTCTTGTTAGCTCGGAGATTTAGACGAAAACAAAAATTACTTACTTGCGTTCATCTAGTTAGCACGGAGATTCATACATAGGTACTTGTGAAGCTCAGTGTCATGTCAGGAACTACATACATTAGGTACTTGTGAAGCTCAGTGTCATGTCAGGAACTACATACATTAGGTACTTGTGAAGCTCAGTGCTCCGAGCGACGCTCATCAGTCTCTTTATACCATACTTATGACACGCAACAATGTTCGTAACAAGTGCACTAGATAAGGCAACGTTATCAACCGTCTGTACTCCGTCTAATGTTTTAATATCATGAACGAACTTGTTAGCTAATTACAATAATGATCATATTATGAAGCACGCGGTTTCGGCACTCGCCTCGTGGGCAGGGCTGCCACTAACATACATGTTTAGAGCCACAGAATATGTATGCTTACTATATCCCTCAGTTCCCGTTAAAAATGTATTCCAAAAAGTATCCTATAATATAGTAGTATTTGGATATAAGTACGGTTCGCGGTTCATATCCTATCTGTGTGCAGAGATGTTTTAAAGGAATCAACGCTTTTTATTTGGTCTTGTTCATCCCCCGGCCTCGTGCGTATGCGCACACCCCTGAGCGACTCATTGACGGCGCGTCGCCAATGGCTGCGTGCGTCTGTGGCGCTGCAGCGCTCTACACCAGAGGTTAACGCGCTTCTTAATTGCTTCTATAACATTAAGTACGCGATTAGCATAATATTGCTTGTGTTACATTAATAATTATAATTAGCATAATGTGGCCGCGGCTAGACGCGCCGCTGCGCTTACTTTAATATTATTTGTTACGTAACGGCCTTCACAGTAGAACTGCTCCATTTATGATCATCACCAGGATTTTACTGAAACGATACTTTAAAGTTTTTATATCTCTGTTGTAAGTTCAAATTTATTTATTGGTATTTATTATTTGTATTATTTATTTATTTGTTCAGTTGCTGTGTTCTGCATGACGACACTAGTGGCGACACTAGTGGCGACACTAGTGTCGCCACTAGTGGCGGACGTACTTCATTCTTCTTTGACATAATCTGTTTACTATTTGACATTATATAACCACAATTCTAATTTCAACTCTTTATTAGTTAGTGGTTGTAATGGCAATCAAATAATTTGTTTTTAATAGGTTTTTATATCTTATTATTTATCTTTTTGATGAATTATTTTATATTTTCTGAATGTGAGAACGTTGTAGGCCTTGTAGACTATAGATTTGTAGACCATTTTCATTTTTATTAAGTACCTGGTGTTGACAGGCCTACACTGTCCTCCCATACTATTAACGCTGTAATTTGAAAAAAAAAATTGTAAATAGAAATTTCACTGCAAAGCCCATTATTTTCAAACGAGTAACCGTGGAGTTTCTTGCCGGCTCTTCTCCATAGGAAACGACCAATTGGAACCGTGCTGACGTTGCATGCCCATGTAGGTTTATATGAAATAATATATTGTGATTTTGGACTTGTTCACTTGTTACAGAGCCGTTTTAAATTTATAGGCGAATCTTTACAGACGTGATGGATAGGCTTCTAATTCAATTAAAACACAAAAATATATCATGAGGAAAAACAAATAAATAACACAGTAGAATAAACATTACTTATTTCAATAGATTTCTTCACATTCTGCCTTAGCAAGAAATTGACGTGGCTTGCTGTCGCCGAGGAACGTTCCACACAATGTCTATGGACGCAGGGGTTCACAGATGAGCATGATGGCCGATGTACTGACGAGTAGCATACCTAGTTACAACAGTCGGAGGTTCCAGTTGCGTTAGTGATAAATAAGTTGGAGTTATTAAGTCACCGTTACAATAAAAACAAACGCGTGTATTCTTGCTTCTCATCTTCTCATTCAAATCGTTGCTAATTACATCTCTAGTTATTAATTAGCATTGTTACACCGTTACTCATTTAAATTGTTAAAATATTCTCAGAATATTGTTCTTTAATTAGCTGCGCGCAGGTTTTCAACAGCGGAAGGATTGCGCCGATGTCGTCTGTACCACGACATAGTTTTACTCTGCGTTGAATATTGCCAAGAGTAAATCTAGATAAAAACGCGGTGTCAGGCTCACGCTTTCCCTATTAGTAGTTCGTCATTAGGTGTCGCACGCAGCTGCCTCCAGCCTCCCACGGCTCCATGACCATATCGACGCCTGCGCCGGCGCAGAATCCCCTGTGAGCGTGGTGCTCATACTAAGTAATGCTAGTTCACACTACACTTTTTCAATATGTCCTACATGTGACGTAGCCTGCGCACACAAGTCATGCTTATTGTTTTCCTAAACCGCTCCACACATTACAATATAGTGAGGTGCTGCGCTTAGTATGCTCGCCGCAGCGCTCGCATTAGTCGAGGGAAACGTGTGAAAAGCGAATACTAATGTAGGTATTTGAATGTAGTATTTAGATCAATCACCTCTGTATGTGGCTGACTGTCATACATGATGCGCTATTCAAACATTAAACAGACAATAAACGTACGGCTGAGATTTATTTAATGTTTTACCAATATTTGAAGTGAGTTAGTGTGGCGTTATTGATGTTACCAGCCAATCGAATGAACAAACATAACCCTACTTCTGGGACAGTCGGGTAACGATAACAACATGATGACATGTGCACTTGACCCTTTCTCTCATTACAATAGTAAGCTAGTCGTTCAAGCGTGTTATGTTCATGCGCGTCGCACCGCGCCGTGTCCTGAGGCCGTGCGCGGAGCGGATCCGCGCTAATGAGTTGCACTACATGCTACATGTGAGCGTCGTCTATTACATGAGTTGCACTACATGCTACATGTGAGCGTCGTCTATTACATGAGTTGCACTACATGCTACATGTGAGCGTCGTCTATTACATGAGTTGCACTACATGCTACATGTGAGCGTCGTCTATTACATGAGTTGCACTACATGCTACATGTGAGCGTCGTCTATTACATGAGTTGCACTACATGCTACATGTGAGCGTCGTCTATTACATGAGTTGCACTACATGCTACATGTGAGCGTCGTCTATTACATGAGTTGCACTACATGCTACATGTGAGCGTCGTCTATTACATGAGTTGCACTACATGCTACATGTGAGCGTCGTCTATTACATGAGTTGCACTACATGCTACATGTGAGCGTCGTCTATTACATGAGTTGCACTACATGCTACATGTGAGCGTCGTCTATTACATAATGTTATTGAGCTCTGTGTACGGTTACACTGCACCATCTATTCGTCAATATGCCGCGCGATCGTGGCGTCGTCGCGTCGCCTGCGCACGCGCATATCATTGCACTCTGAATAGTGATATACACGAGTAATATAGAGATAAGTGAAATACAGTTGACAGTACACGATGCACAACTCGCGCACCAAAATCAGCTAAGTATTTCATTATTATGCACCTCGTCCATAAATATGTTATCCCTTTCATTTAAATAAGCTAGTGATTATAATTAATGGCATCGATTCAATGCCCCTGTCAAATCCTTTGAAAGCGTTTTCTGTTTGTTAGTCGCGGTTGCGGCCGGTATTATTTCGTCCATCTAGCTCACACGTACAGCTGTCAGCTCACTGTGAGATATCTTCACAATCGAAAATGTTAAAAAAATAATATGTAGTTGGACATAACATAAGGTGGTGCACACGTCAACAACAGTTAGTCTCTTATAAGGCGTTTAACCGTTGGCTGAAGACGCGCCACTAGTTTTTAGCAGCACATTTGTGACTGTAAAGGTAATATGTAGATACTCCGCGAATGATCCTGCCAAGTGCCACACCGACACGCCACAGGGCGCGGCCACAGGCCTCGACGCAGGAGTTCAGTCTGAGCGACGCGCTGTCTATCAACTGGCAAGATCTGTATCAAATGGCAACTTGATGATTTGCGTGGTCCTGCTATGTCATGTTGTTTAATTGTAGTTAAGGATGCAGTGCAGGTAACACTTCAAAAAGAGTTTAGAAGGAGATATTGGACATAGATCTACCAACATTTAATATTAACTCGATAATTACTGAATTTAAAGCATTTATAAAAAAATACAATAAATGCCTCGATATAACCGCTCAAATTTGGAATAGATTGTTGAGCAAATCGACCATCATCTTAAATTGTTCGTATGTTCAAATAACCACTGTCATTCTTTATCAGTCAACAACTAGTATTTCACTAGTAGCATTACTTCGTAGTACTTGACTCTGCTAAACAATACTTCTCCCTGTTGTAGCGACGCGGGCGCAGACGCGCAGTCGCGCAGTGTGCGCGGAGCCCACTCGCTGATTACTAATTAATCGTTCATTTGCATGCGCCGTGTATGGCATCACAGCTGGAGAACGGGAACACTTCTTCAGCTCCTCGATATGGACTCGTCTGTAGCTACCTACCTGCCACTGCCGGCACTCGGCCGCGTGGAGCGGACGTGGAGCATACCGAACTATTGTAAGCGGTTTAGAATCAGTAATAATGCCACATAACGCACAAAACTTCATTGGTCCACGTATTTGCATGCGTCGTCGTCTACCTGCGCGCGCGCATCTGCCTGTATTTTTTCCCTCAGCTCGTCTGTCGAACAATCGCTTGCATATTTCTTTCTATTTCCATTAGTTTTTGTCGCCGCCCGCGCCGCCGGGCCGGTGAGACGTGAATACGATTTTTTATAGTCGAGATTTATTGCAAAACGTGCATTAGGATCTATCGGCCACGATACTCGGATGCTAATGGCGATATTAACAAGGCGCGCGACGGGCGCTGCGCCTGTGCTACCCAGCTCTGACGTCACCACAGAACAGTTATCTGTTCTGTGGACGTCACCACAGACGTCACTACTCTATCTAGTACATTGTTTGTATGGTTTAGATCCAGATAATAATAGTTTTCAATCCTTTCAAAAATAGATCTTTGAAAACTCTCGCCTAACATCGCACGCACCTGATCGACTGCATCGCCCCGGAGCCGGCGCGGCGTGGGGCCTGGCGGGGCCTGGTGCCGCCGGCTGACTTCTCTCTGTGCGACGCCCGGCTGACTGACATTTGTGCTACTTGTAGGTGACCACTGCTAGCTATGTGAATCGCCCGTGAGCTGCCGTACCGTGAGTAACCGCGGGAGCTGCCACGTCACCATACATCAGCTATTGTATCTGCGTGCTGGTACTCTCCGCCATGCTAATGAGAAAGTCACAATGATGTGCGCTCAGCGCGCCTGCGCAGATGCTTGGCGCAACCATTGTTCTCAAACTGCTAACGTGTTGACGTCGTCTGTGTACTTTGTATCGCATACTATAAGTTTCAGTAGCTCATCTACCGCATCACTGGAAAGCGTCAGTTTTCTATTGCTATGTTGTTTGTGCTCCATGAAACCTTTTTGAAAGATAACATAAAAAACCTCTAAAAGCTTGTAGATACGGACGCCTTCGCTGCTACCTGGTCAGTGGTCAGTTGGTGCAACAAATAGATTTTGTCAATGTAGAGAATGTATTAGCTGATCCTGTTGCCAGTCGTTTAGTATGCCTTGCGTGTACAGAGACACAATGCTCTTGTCAGGAACCACATGACACTCGCTATAGTCACCTCAGGACTTTACTTTTCACTTTTACTTCGGTAATTTTATTGGACGGAGTTTCATCAGTTACTTATATCATTAGTTACTGTAAGAACAAATGAAATAGACACAGTTATTAAAATGTTTCTTGGACATTTAAAATGTGAAAGAGTTAGAATGTGTCGAGTGACAGCACAGGTGTGATTGTGAGGTGTCGCGCGACGCACACCAAGAACTATTAGTGTTACAAAGTGGAACCTGACTGCAACGCACGGGGAAGTAATATCCGTGGCCCGCCAACACGAGCTTCAAACTAAGATCAGAGGCACTACCTACTTACCTGTTCTCGTAGCGTTTCGGTCGTCGTATTTTCAAACCCTCATAGCTTCGGCCTGGACAACGTTCAACGTTCAGCTCAAATTGTCAGGATAAGATGTAGTTAGCACACTTATAAAACACCCAAGTTTAATTTGTCTAGATTTAAGTATAGTTTGGATTAGGAGTTTGTTAATAACTAAAATACGTTGATGTCGTCACTCACTCACTCATCAACGTCGCACACACACGGCACTTCTCGAAGTCCTAGAACGCTTAGCTTGGTATGCAGACTAGGATTTGCACACAAACAACAAACAAATTAAGAAATTTGTAACGTTCACCCTCCAACCCCCTTAAATAGAGGTGCAAGTCTGTATTTCTTAAATAATAAAATATCACCGTTAAAATAAAAAGAAATAGAGCACCCTACAAAAAAAAAATGCAATCTTATCAAAAACATTTCATGTAAAGTAGGTTGCCAAGACTTTCATAACGCTTTCACAGTTAAACAGTTAGCAGATCGAATGTAGAGACAAGCCCCTAACTCTACAAGGACTAACTCTACATTTTGGTGAAAACGTACCTACGGCTATACCTTTGTACAATATGTTAGTTTCATTGACAATCTTAATGATCGTTTCGGTGCTTCTGTCTGTATGTAGGTACTAGCTTCTGGCTGCGCCTCCGCGCGCGTCCCCTGACCGTCGTTGTTCCTCTGCCCCGCGCCGGCGCGTCGCATTGCATCGCCCGTCCGCGCTATTACTTAGTGTTCGCTTAGCGTATTGATATATTTTCAATCGCAATTGCGCGGATATTGGTCATCATTAACATTAGTAAATGATAGACTCATCAGCTGCCCGTCAGCGCTCGTCGCGGCGCTCGTGTCGCTTGTCTCTCACGCGACACGAGCTCACACAAGCAGCACAGTGTTGCGTGTGCGCTAAAATAACGTATACGATATAATAACGTGTGTGTTATAATATAGTAACGGGTGCACGCTATAAATACTTGAAACGGCGCGTGCGCAGCTGTTGCATTGACCTTACCGTCCGACTGTATTCCACGCCCTAATGTCAAGTGACGAGTCTGTGGGCTCTGTGTACCCCGCAGGCGCAGACAGACAATGTTTAAGTAAACGATATTTCACGAAATTTCACCGAAATCAGCTACCATCGCACAGTTTTGAATATGGATATTTATCTAAAAGTAATACATTAATACGCTATTGTCTGTCTGCTGGCTCCGGGGCGCAGGGCGCGGCGCGCGGGGCATGCTGAGGTGTCCACAGGTAGGCAGTGCATTGTGTGGCCCGCGGCCCCGTGTGCCGTGATTGATACCTCTCTAGAAAGTCACACAAAAAGCTTCCAAGCAAAAAATCTCCGCGAAATGAACGTATATGCAAATAATTTGCGAGCGGCGCACCCACGACCCTTCTGTGCAGGCTCTTAAAGCTGATATCAGCTCGTACGTCCGCGGAATATTTTTTTCATCGTGTGTCGTGTAGTGTGCGCCGCCTCTTAGACGCGTCGTAATCTACGATCTGCGTGCGCTCGTAAATTATACCATTACAATATTCCCGCATTCAAAATTTCTGAGAAACTAACAAAATTGTCCGCCGGGAGACGATCGATGGACCGAGCAGTCTTTCGGTGAAAGTTACGATTCACACGGTACACGAGCTATTTGCACGGAGCACGTTCATTTATATACAAATTCCATTAGTTATTCGATAAAAAAGAGAGAGAGACTCGCTTCTACTATTGTAATAAATTCACTTTGAAAATACAGCCTGTTTTTTAGTATTATTCGTTACATTAAGTATGAAAACATACGGTACGATAACGCGGCCACAGCGCGTGGGTCGGGGCGGTTCCGTGCGGATCCGCGCGGATCCGCGCGGATCCGCGCCATCTGTTGGAACATTGACCGTGACATTGAGCCGCAGTAAGATGTATAATTACTAAGAGCACGTTCGCTAGTTCATGATTACACATGATTGTAGCGCGGCTTCGTTTGCCAGTTCATTATGCACATGATTGTAGCGCGGCTGCGTTTGCCAGTTCCTTATGCACATGGTTGTAGCGCGGCTACGTTTGCCAGTTCATTATGCACATGATTGTAGCGCGGCTACGTTTGTCAGTTCATTATGCACATGATTGTAGCGCGGCTACGTTTGCCAGTTCATTAGGCACATGATTGTAGCGCGGCTACGTTTGCCAGTTCATTAGGCACATGATTGTAGCGCGGCTACGTTTGCCAGTTCATTATGCACATGATTGTAGCGCGGCTACGTTTGCCAGTTCATTAAGCACATGATTGTAGCGCGGCTACGTTTGCCAGTTCATTATGCACATGGTTGTAGCGCGGCTACGTTTGTCAGTTCATTATGCACATGATTGTAGCGCGGCTACGTTTGCCAGTTCATTATGCACATGGTTGTAGCGCGGCTACGTTTGCCAGTTCATTATGCACATGATTGTAGCGCGGCTACGTTTGCCAGTTCATTATGCACATGATTGTAGCGCGGCTACGTTTGCCAGTTCATTATGCACATGGTTGTAGCGCGGCTACGTTTGCCAGTTCATTATGCACATGGTTGTAGCGCGGCTACGTTTGCCAGTTCATTATGCACATGATTGTAGCGCGGCTACGTTTGCCAGTTCATTATGCACATGATTGTAGCGCGGTTACGTACGCGGACTAATTACATGATTTGATCTGAGTCATTCAAACATTGTTTGTCTTGGAATACACAAAAACTGTGCGTTTTATGAACTTGAATGTTGAGAGCGCGGCGATGACGTCACGCAATGTACGCGATAACGTCAGGTTGACGCGAAATAAAAAGTTATCTATCGGCGGATCTGCGGCCTTATGAGTGGACTATGATGCTGATATTAACTTGGATAGCGACGCGAAGCGCACCTAGCACATATTAATTAGATATATTCTGTTATATTGACGCTGAGGTACATTCAATACGTGACGAGCGATAGACATACATACATACATACATACATAATCAGCCTATAATGTTCCCACTGCTGGGACACAGGCCTCCTCTCGGTGAGAGGGAGTGGGCCGTAATCCACCACGCGGGCCCAGTGCGGGTTGGTAGATGTCACATGTCTTCGAATTTTTGGTTCTAGGACATGCCGGTTTCCTCAGCGATAGACAACAAGTCTTAATTCAATAGCAGTCTTCAACCAGTAATATTTTGGGAGACGGTTTCTATAAGCCTACAATGCGATGTTCTGGTGCACCTGCACGGCACTGCATGCATTATAAGGAAAACCATGAACAGAAAAATAATGGTCTTTCCAAATTTTTATAATCTGTGTGCTATTGTAACAACAGAGTCGCTACGACTCCATTGTGACGCTACGTACAGTACTGCGCGACCAGCACGGCGCGGCGGCGCGGCGTCGCTTGTAGGCAGCAGACCACCAAGCTGTACTTGTGTGCATAGACACTGAAAGAATTATTTGAGCAGTAGGACAGAGGGTCTAGTTGACACAGTGGACACGGCCCGTTACCGGCGCACGCACACATGCGCCTGCGCACACGGGTGTATTGGGTGTAAAGGTCGCGCTACCCCAGCGGTATACCTGGGTACCGTTACACACACCCCACACCCCGCGGGGATATCACCTGACATTTAGAGTTTTTGCGCTAATCGCGGGGTGAATAATGTATGTGCCCTAGACTGGTCTAGCCCGGGGGTGCCGGGGTGGGGGTGACATTCACCAACTGAGCTGCGCGCGCGCACCATTCATCGCTGCACCCGACAACATGGACGCTGGTGAGTCCAATTACTCATTAGTTCATTGCTTTTACTGCACTCCGCAACTGATGGCAGCGTCTCCCCTGCACGTCTTGGCCCGACGGACACAGTCACACGGGAGCAGGGTCGTCGCACAGCCACCAGGTCGTCCTGACTCCTGGCCGCGCAGCTCCTCGCCGCCGACCCCCTGCTAGCGTGCTCGTGAGCATTGTGGTTGTTCCACATCCACAACCAGTGTGTTCACAGCCCCCTCCCCCTCCGTACCAGGTCGACATGCCCGGGGAGAACGAAGGCGCTAAACATTTGGTTTGTTAACAACTAACTTCATACAATCTTATCAGACTAATATTACGTTTTTTAACAATTCATTGTTACGACACAACTGACCCGCCTGAAAGTGACGCCGGGTCTTTCAATACACGTCTTACAGTTATTGTAATTTTTTCCTTGTAGGTACTTAAACGTTATTATATTTTTTACAAATTAGGGAAATTTTAAAGCAATTACATTCGTCGTGTCGGAGAAAGCGATCGTTGTTAAAAATCATTCGGTTTGTGACAAAAAGACGCCGCGATTTTCTAATTTATTGCTCGAGCGTCGAAGGAAGCGTTAAAAAATACAATAAAACAATACAAAAGTAAAAATCGCACAAACGTTAGTGTGCGCCGTTATCCGTCCAGTGGTCAGGCCGAGCCGTCGCGCGTCGCACACAATGAGCGTCGTAAAGAAAGCACCGTCTGCATGGCCGGGCCCAGGCGCAGCGCCCATCGCATTATGCAATGAGCGATAAAAACTGAGGAGCGTTATTTAAAACTCAATAAACGAGAACTTTCACGCGAATCCCTTTAAAAATGCATCGAACCAAGTGTGAGCCGGCCGCCGACATAACGGGGCCGCGGAGCCGGCCTGGGGCCCGCGCGGGACTCCTGGTGCAGTGGGCGCTCGCGACACGTAATGTGTTTTAAAGTGAGGAGTCGGGGCACTCAGACGCTTGTCAAACTTTAAGTACCTGTATAGAGTTCGCTAGTCGCGGGGTCGCGCCGAGTGGATTATACTTGATCCACATAACATTATGCTTGAAGGGCGAGGGGCGAGGGCGGCGGGGCGGGGGAGGGTGACCTTTCGCGAGGTCCCGTTACAGGCACCTGCGCGGACGTTAGGGTCCCGCTAGCCGCTGCCACACGCAGCACATTCATCCGCTGCATAGCGGACCGAGCGCTTTAGATCACTCAACATGAACCACTCGATACTTTGCACTCACTTTTTTTGGACAATAAGGTTTCACAATGTACTCGTGCTCTTCTAATTATTTAGCGATGGCAACAAATATTAAACTGCTGCGGCCGCGGCTACAAAGAACGTTTTGTCGTCGCCGTCTTGTTACGGAATCTATAATAATGCATAGAGTCAGCTCGACTATCGCTTGCAGTTCGTCTGCAACGTTATCTAAATTGAATGGCTCGGTGCGTGAGATCGATCCGGATCAGTCGCAGATTATATCTGCCGTTACACTGTGATAAATGAACGAGCCCCGAAAGCTAGGACAAAAAATGTAATGGACGCTGTTACCTCGGCGCACTGATTGCAGTTTGATCATCGTTTGAGTTCGCCGCGAAGCGCGAGCCCTGCGCGCCACCGGTGCCGTTGTCTCGCAATAGTGAGGCCGGGCCGGTGCGAGCAGCGTCGGCTCCAGGCTGCAGGCTGCAGGCTGCAGGCAATAGGTTTCGTGTGCGGGAATCAATCAGCTGGCGTGTAATGTCTTCCATTAGAATACTTACATTCAAATGACGCGCCGCTCGCTCCCACGCGCCCAGCACCATGCGCGTGCGCATTCAGACGCACTATCACATGAGCCGATACATTCCACTGAGATGCCTGTACGAATATTACTAGCTATTCTTATGTTATAAGTACATGATCCGAGTATATTTTTATTTTCTGAAGTTTGTAAAGAAAGGATGATGCTTATTTTGGTACCCCCCCAACCAATAGCCATGAGCAATACACCGTTGGATAGCTCTTTTTAAACTGAATAGAAGTGACTGTGGCGCCTAATGCCAAATAAGTCAGTTTCAGGAATACAAAGATAAGGTTATGGCTGACGACGGATGAGTACATTACATACCTACATAACGTTACGCCTTTCTTTTAATAATAACGCAGAGCTACTCGTAACATAGTAGAAGATCTTGGAAAAGTTGTATGCTTATTTCAGACTTGTCCAGTACTCTAACATAGTTGGTCCAAGAGTGGTATTGAATCCTTACACGAAACTGCATCCAATGGCAACATAAAAATAAAATGTAAGAATTAACGCTTTTCTAGCAGGCTGTACCATTTTTCCGAAATCTGTGAATGCAGTTAGCAATTACTCGAGAAGTTAAGGACAGCCTCCTGAGGACGTTTGTCTGTCGCTGCGACGGCCAGGGTAGCTTCGCTGGTGCCTCGTCTCAACCTCCACCCTGTGTTACACAGATCTGACAAGGAATCAAGACATGGCTCAATTCTTGTACTAAATATTAATACCTTTCTAATGATATTATCATTTATTCCTATTGGAGCGAGTACCAGCTTCCATACATTTCGTGGCATCATTCTTTACTCAGTCAAACTCTAGGATCAGTCCCATTCTAGAACATCCTGGAATCCTGATCCCGAGTCCCGACTAAAAATCTCTAAGACGAAAACTTCGAGACGAGTCGAAGGGGTTCTACCGGCATTTTGAGTTGTCTAAATGACTTTCGTATTTTTATACTGATTAAACGGTCACGGAGATCGCCATGCAAGTGACTGGCGGAAGTCGGCACCACTGCCTGCCCACTATACAGAGCTAGCGAGTGCATCGAGTGCGCACTATCTGCCGCTCAGACGCTACGGTCAGCCGCGGACGAGGCGCCGCCGGCGTCGGGTCGGGAGTTCGACACATAAAGTTTATCTCGCATTCAAACGAGCGAGTTGCGTAATAGTTAGCGAAGTGTGTGCAATGAAGTGGTCGGAGTAACGGGACCGATATCGGGGGTGAGTGACATGTGTTGATATTTGCGACGCGTGCCCGCGTGCACCTGCGCGCGCCGCGAGCGACGTGCGTGCCGCAAGGGTCAAGGTCGCTGCGCGCCTCTACGAGCCACAGAAAACCCACTCACTAAGGAATATCAACAAAGCAATACACTTCGTTTCAAGATTTCCATATCACCAAGATTCACCTCCACCTTGTAACCTGTGAAATGATTGTGCGAAACCTTCTGCGCGCTCGCTGTGTCAACGTGTGGACTTGTAATGTCGTGGTGCAGCCCGCGCAGATTGGGTAGTTAGTGCAGGTAACTGGAGAGTGTTTGTGACTGCTCTATGACTAAGTACAACCACGTCGTGATAACTACTAACCGCTTCCTTATCATGGATGCCGTTTTCAAAGTCTACCTTCAGTACTTTTGTTTTGTGCTGTTTCACTTTACGTGCGTGAGCGTCCACCTGTCCCCGCTCCCTCCCCTCTCGCCCTCGCCCTCCCCCTCCCCCGCCCCGCAGATTGAGTTTAATGAGTGGACGTGATCCGATCACGGAGCGCTACATTTTTATAGGCGAGATATTTCGTGGCAGAGGCACGTAACAAACCAATGTCGTTAACATCCACGCATGGAAATACGTTCGATCCGCTGCACTCATATTGTTTCGTACAAATTACTTTTGAATTATTGTAATACGCACCGGCTGCTACCAATCGCGTTATAACAATAGGGTCATGTCCATATAACAAGACATACAATGAAAATAAATATAAAGCATGCTATGATCGGCCGGCTCGTTGCGATGGCGGGTGCTGACGTGTCGCTCACTCGTTGTGGACAGTCAAGGGCGGTGGGAGGATATCCTTGATTTGCTCTAAAGCTCAAGTCGCCGTGAGGGGAAGGGGGCTCAATTTGCCGCTTCCATCGCGTGGGTGTCGTCGCGTGACACTTGGAATGAGCAGCGACAGACCCCGGCGGCGTGCGCCGGCCGCCGCCCACAGGTAAACAAACACTACGTCAGACGCATCGGGCGCATGCTACGTGTGTTTCCTTTTTGTTGAAGTAGCCCGAAGAAACTCCTTGGAAATAACCTTCTCATGCGAGAGCGCCACGGATACATTTAGATCACGATCAGAAGGCTGTGATCTATTTCGGCGACACACGCAAATTGCAATGTTGCGTCTGCAACCGTTAGTCGCAACGCTTCGTTAGTTCAGTCGTCCGCGTCGCCGGCATGCTCTCGGCACATCCCCGGTGTGTGTCCGGCGTGGCGGCGTCGTCCCTGCTGACGGGACTCACCGTGCCGGACGGCTGTCATAAACATGCTCTTAGCGCTGTCCGTCTGCATGTTACGTCGCCCGAGGGACGCCGACCGCCGCCGCGCGCCGGGCACTCCTCTCGTATATCACCGTCGAATTCGACAGCTCAGTAACTCACCCGGACGGTCACCGTGACCCGGCTGCTGCAGTACATACGATGTCGTAAACATTCACGCAGGCTGACTTCTTACTTGTTTGGAATTAGGTTTAATTAGCTTTAAATAATACTAAAGGAGTTATTCCGGTCTGGTCCCCTGACCCTCCCCCCTCTACTAGTTCTTCTTCTGTTTTAATCTCTGTTTTTGAGGAAGAGTGGAATAAAAATTAGGAACTTATTGATATCAAGTAAGTTCTATTCCACCTCAAGCTGTGCCTTTTCGACAATCTTGTTAAACATAACAGATATTTACAATATAGGAAGTTCAGTTGTCCTCATTTGCACATCAGTGTAGAGTGTATCAGATGAGATGAGGAATCTTACAGTTAGAGCCATGTCCTTTAATAGGTAGGTACGTTTATCTCATAGACCAGTGTTTCCCAAACATTGTTCTGCCATGGCCCGGTAATGGTCACACTGCCCCTTGGTGACCCACTCAATGGTAAAATAATACACATTTATTGTTATTACAAGTATGCAAGTATATATTACGACATATTTATGTATTACAATTATTATTAAAAATGTTTTTACTATAACTTTTCCAACCATATTTCGGTATCGGTTATTGCTTATTTTTTACCAAAGAATCCAAGTTCGTCGCAAATGATGAAAGTTTTATCCTGAGGTCTAGTTCCACTTCAATCTGTTTCTATATTCATTTTTAAGGTAAACTAATGTTGAAAGCTTCACATTTATAGGTTGTCACAAAAGGCATTAAAAAGTTATTACTTGATTAGCTTTTGTGTATTTTTGACGACAAGATAGCCACAAATCTATCAGTGGTCTTGTCTCGAATCTATCGTTGAGTGTTGTGTCACATGAAAGTCCAATTAACGAGTCGATGCGTCGATCGATAGTGTTATTTTAAAACAAGGCGGAAATGCTGCGACCCGGTATTTTATTTTGATGGCTCGGTTCCGGGTACCCACCACATGGGAAGCGCTGTCCGAGACTACCAACGGTCTTAGTTTCTAGTTGAACTCTTGTGTGTCTGTTGTGGAACACCATTTATGGAAAGTTTTATTTTCTGGTTCTTGTAGCAAGAATATGGTTGCGGAGTGTATGCGCAGTAAGCGCCGCGTATAGTGGCGCGCGCGCAGTGGGACTCGCTGGCTAATTATTGTAACATTAAATAAACACCGATACAGTGTGTGCACTTGCACCGATAGCCGTCCAGCGCTGCGTGCGATAAGACGCCAATTAGAGCAGCTATCAGTCAGCACTGTAGCGGCTGAGCGGTGAGCGCGACAGTACGCTGATGTGCGCGGCGTAACTTACACTAGACAGTAGACACGACTCATTCATAATAGTGTGAATGTGGGTAATGCATGGGATGTCTTTTTCCTACTTTTTTAGCCAGTACTGTCTTTGAAGACTTCCAGTCTTCAAATCTTAGCCCTCCCTTACCCGCTCTTAATATGTATTTCACTTGCTTTCCATAACATCAACCTCCAAGTGTGACAACTAATCCATAAGACACCAGTAATTGTCAGTGGGCAACAATGCACAGTGTGGAGGCTAGTACTAGTACCACAATCGAAAATATTCACTTTTATGTGCTCTACCAATTATTAAGATACATTAAATAGTTGGCGGAGCTAGAACCGCTCTGCCGGCTGTCCTTTTTTAATATTAATAATGTTTTTGTATTCATTAATGATGCAATCGTTAAATCATTCAGGTAGTAAAGTAAATCACCAGTGGAAAGCCATGAATCATGCAGTGCAGAGTAGTGCAGGCTCAGCCCGGCTCACCGCGGAAGCCACATCGCTCCTATTAGCATAATATCATGCAAAACACTTCACCCAAATCCTCCAGCTCGTCGCCCGCCGCCGGCGCCGGGGGCGCTGTGACGTCATAGCTTACATTACTGTCATTTTGCTCGAGAGATTATTAAGTGGTGGCTCTAGAATAGAGCATATCAAAAAGCTCCGAGAATATCAAAACGTGTCCAAGAGGCGGCCTCTCGTTTGATGGGTCAACCTGTAGAACGTCCCATAGCTTAGCACCCCGACTCTCGCTACGGCCACGCGCCCAAACTGAGGGAATTCATTATAACTGACCCGCGCATGCGCGCCGCGGTAATTAGTGGACGTGTAAGCAGCGCACTGGGAATAAATTACGTCTATGAATAATTGTCTAAATATTATAATGAGCTCGCCATTTTCAATTATCCGGCGCGCGGTAATGAGCTCACATAGTGGCCGCGGTTCCGCTCCGAATGTGCCGCCGCCGCACCAGTAGTCTTGCAGTGGGGGGGAGGGGCGGGGGGGGGGGGGGGGGGGGAGACTCGACACATGCTAATCCACAACTTGTACCTGATGAAGTTAATATAATATAATTGTAAATCTGCGGACGCGACGCGTGACGCCATAAACTAATCGCAGGAAAGTGACGCGATTTACAGCAGCGACGAGCGAGCATACATGCTCGTACTTTATTAACTTTAATTTACTTCACTGTTACAGACGGTAAGTAAATAACGAATTTCTAGACGTCGGCCGATTATAATTTAATGAATTATCATAATAATGTTTAGTGTAACGTGTTGCGAGCATAATTGGCGTTGCTTACTCGTAGTATCGCGATGGCTACCTGAGCCACTTAGCGCTGCACACTGCCGGCGCGGGCAGCCGAGCGCATGCGTGTGTCACAATGTTCTCTGCTCTATTATGCACATTGAATTGATTGCGATATTGGAAGCTTTGTCCTATATTCTATCAATTAATGGCGATAAATTTGTGATTCTGACAGACTCCAAAAGTTCGCTGCAACACCTGGCTCGGCACACTTCTCACATGCGAGGTAATCCGACAGCCTACGCTACTCTTAAAGCTTCAGTCTGAATCGAAAACGGTATGTCTTCAATGGATTCCGTCGCATTGTCAGGTAGAAGAAAATGAAAAGGTTGATATGCTCGCCAAACTAGCGTGTGTTGAATTGTTGATGCCGGAGTTTCCATGAATATTACTCCACTGTATTCGGACTATTTTGGTAAGGTTAAAAGAAAGTGTTTAGATCTTTGGCAGGAGTATTTTGATGAAAGATCAAAAGAAAAAGGGATATGGTATCGAACTATCCAGCCAGAGATTTCTCGGGTTCCGTTGATTGATTGTGACCTCAATAAAAACCTAATTACAATAGCCTTAAGACTTCGTTCCGGACATATTCCATCAAATAAGTTTTATTACTTAATGAGGCAAGCTTTGTCTCCAAATTGTGATGACTGTGGAGTGGTTGAGGATGTCTTTCATATTCTGATGGAGTGTGTCAGGAATGAAAATACTAGAATTGATGTTTTCGGACGATATAAAAGGTACGACATTGGCTTTTGTAATACCATCCTTACTTTTCCAGTTTCCGATAAGGCTAAACAATTGTACAAGTTAGTTATAAGATAAATCGTAATCAACAATTTAGTGTTTTTCTGCATTGAGCGATGTGGTCGCTAAGCGACAAAGCCCTTTAAATAAATAACAATGTTCTGTGGGGGCAGTAGGAGCTGGGGACAGCGCATTTGATTTATATATTAATAATCAACTTATATTTACAGTTTGCACCACACAACACAAGTTATCGGGCTATTCAAGTAGTCACATAAAATTAATTAAATTCTAAAAACTAGACATATGATAAAACAAGCAGCTAATAGGGCAACTGAGCATGCGCACTGTCGATTACTTCGACTCAACTTAACTTGCACAAGTCTAACCTAAAACTGTCCGCCTGCTGCGGTCTATGGGGTGTTGCTGCCACACTTGCCACTGCGGTCTGTGGGGTGTTGCTGCCACACTTGCCACTGCGGTCTATGGGGTGTTGCTGCCACACTTGCCACTGCGGTCTGTGGGGTGTTGCTGCCACACTTGCCACTGCGGTCTGTGGGGTGTTGCTGCCACACTTGCCACTGCGGTCTGTGGGGTGTTGCTGCCACACTTGCCACTGCGGTCTGTGGGGTGTTGCTGCCACACTTGCCACTGCGGTCTGTGGGGTGTTGCTGCCACACTTGCCACTCTTCGTGTTCTCATCCATACAGTTACTGCCCTCGTCGGGTCAATTGTTTTCTTATCAGATCTTCTGTATCCTACCAAAATATATTGTTTACACCGCAGCCAATTGCTGTTTTCAGTTTAGCTTTATATTTTTGTCAGATAAATTAATTAATAAAATAATAATAACATATTATTTTTTTTTGATAAATTTTTTCGCTCCATGTAAAATACTGGTATTCAGCTGCACCCGGTTAGACTGGAAGCCGACCCCAACATAGTTGGGAAAAGGCTAGGTAGATGATGATGGACTTTTGTCAGATAGCCTGTCTAGTTGGTAAGTACTGACACTAGCCACAGCCGCCCCTTCATTCAATTACTTCCCGATCTAAGGGCCACGTTATAACGGAGTTAGCAGTTCTGCTAACCATCTTCTATCTTAGCATGCCCCTCTATTCTATGATTGAAGTATTGGGACCACACAGAACAGATAGCATTGTGCGAATGTACTTCTGTCGCGTGTGTAGCCCTACTAATGTGTTCGTAGGTATCTGTCACGGTTCCAAGTGTAGCAAAACATGCTCCGCAGTTGTATACGTAACGAATGTATCTCTTAATTGTCACTACCATAAAGTTGGGTGTCGAACTGTCGAAGTCGAAGCCAACATTCACGTTGGCTGCCGCATGCACAGCTCCATGCGCTCCCTCCCCTCTGTGGATCAGATCGGCGGACGCATGATGCGCACTGTCTCACTAGTGCTGCCACTGCCATTCGCCTCTCGTGCCTCTCCGTTGTGGTCCACGGCGTCAATCAACGTCACAGCTACCGCGCCACAGTGGTGAATGTGGTGATACAGTAGTAGCATGTTGTACAGCGCGACCTGCGTCACGTCCGCCGCCGCGTGGCGCGGGCGGCAGTCGCCAGTCGGCCACTCGGGCGAGCATCACACGCGCCGCCAAATTCACACACGATTCATTATATTTTATGAGTTCATTTCACTTGGTACCCGACGAGTACACTTTATGTTCATTTTATTATATATGACGCACGTGTAATCTCTCTCTGTTGAGTACCCCACGGGCTACTATGTTACGCTATGCACATTTTGGCGTAGAACACTGCGTCGTGATAGTGTGGGAAGCCTCACATAGGCTGTTGTTGTCATAGTCCGCGCGGAACTAGTTGGCCGCTGAGGTGGGGACAGAGGTGAGACGGTGGTTCGAACGCACGTACTGAGTAATGCGCCCTGCCTCTCCGTCCCACCGCATACCTAAGGCGCGGCCAACTAGTTCCGCGCGGACTATAGTCCTTCTAGAGATGCTCTGTCTGTGGTGCTAACAGTTGTACTGCCGTCATAGTGTAATACGGGCTGGTGTCCGCAACTCCACGTCAATGCGCGTATTTTTCGTACAAAAGGGAAAAGCCGTGATAACTTTTTAACAAAAATGACTTAAATAAAGGTGTGGGCTTGCCAAGAAATTGTCTACCTCTCTATGTAGATAAAGCTGTGATTCGTTTGTAGCCAGACTTTCACATACCTAATTAAAAAGGCATAACTTAGCCCCAGAAACATTGCTCTCTTAAATGAAAAGCCACAATTTCAACGGTTAAGCATAATTATTATCACATTTTATCGATCGTGATTTCGATATCCTACAATCAAAAACAGTAATACTTAGCTGTTACGGCTTTTCTTCTTTGTATTAAGTCATGCGCCTGCGTGGACATTTTCCAATTAACTTTATTGATTTATTTTGCATCCTAAAAATATCTCCTAAAATATGATTAGTGTCACTGAGTCTTATGAAATGCTTTCCTATCGTCTCAAGACGTAATATTATATCGAAGGGCTTCCTGCTTAAGATAATCATTAAATAAAAGCTTCTATTGTAGCTTGAGAAGGCGTTATTTACAATTACATTGTAAAACTGTGAGCTGTAAGTGTAAACTGTAATACTTTGTCGTCCATTAACTATATAATGTTTAGTGTATATCTTTTGTTGGAGATCCTACAAATAAATAAAAAGAAAAGCCCTAACTATGAACTTCAGGCTTTTCTAATTAGGGAATAGGGATTGCATAATACCATTTTTTTTTTTTTACAAAAATGAAAAGGAAAATCAAGTTTAAAAAAATAATCTATTCAGTAAATAATTTAAACTAGGTATTATAAGAAACTATATATTATTTAACGAATTTATCATAAGATTTAAATCAAGTGAAGTCCATCGTCAGTGTTTTAAAGTACACGTCATAAAATAATGTCATTTATTCAAAACACACTGAATAATTATGGCTATTCACCCTATGACGTCAGCAGCGTGGTGCCAACATGTTGTTCAATGTGATGTTTCATCAAAATCATTTGTGTGTTGTTGGTCGTTCTTGTAATCTAGAAGTGCAGTCAACACGATGAACAGGTTTTGTACTGTTTTCAAATTCAAACTGATCACATTTTACAAAACTGTTATCGATCAGTTTTTCGGTTTGCAAGTCGGTGGCGAGTGAGTGGTGAGCGGCGAGTGCGCCGGGAGGGCGCGCTAGTGAACTGCGAGTAGCGATGCGTGCTGTGCGCTGTGGCGGCAGCGGCCGCGCATTCCGGGGGCGAGTGTTTATTCCGCTTATCTGAATTTTAAATTGTGCCGAAGTCCCCCACTGACCTCCCTCGCCCCTCTCACCCCGCTCGCCCTCCTTGCATCCCGGCGTCGAATTCCTAGCGGTCTCGCCAATCCACCCGTAAAAACCCAATCAAGTGGCCATTTTTGTGATGCGCCCCGCTTTGACACACGATTTCACTTTCGGTCCGCGCCGCGGTTCCGCACAACGCATACAAAAACTTTAACAAACCGTTTTATTTTAGTTTTAGATCGCTGGTACCAGTGACCGCTACCCGGCCCGTCTCCGACTCGATACCGGATTACTTTTATTTGTTAGGTCGTAACGCGACCGTCACGACTTTCAGAGATGATCCATGAAGCTGAACATTAATAATTTCTCTTCATTGCCGAATCTGACATCAGAATTGAGTAAAAAGATTGCTTCTACCTGAGCATAGTTAGGTGTAGTGACACGATCGTCTTATTCGTGGTCACAGACTCCAGCGGTGCGCGGGCGCCGCTTCCGAGAACTTCCAATTTGTTGGTCATTTGATTTAATGCTGGCGTGGGAACCGCCGGCGCGTGCACGGCCCGGGATCCGAACCGGCGACCGCCGCTCATTACGATCACTTACGCTGGTGTCTGCGCCTGCGCCGCTGCTCTTCTATTACACGCCTCGTTATGACATTCCGTGTAGAGTGACAACTTGTCTAAAAGGGTTGTAAGACAAGTCGCTCTGTAAACATTGTCAAAGCTTCATACTTGATAAACATTGATGGTATTCCATAGAGTTAACCAGTGTTTCCTAATTAGACATTTTATTATCAGATTCCAGTTCCGCTTTCTCCACTAGAAACTTTCTAGTGGAGGGACCATTTTGGTTACCCATTGAAAGGGTTTTTGATAGGGTTTTGACAAAGTGTTGTTTTAAAACCAATTTCATATTGATTACACTCTTTTACGAAAACCCTCATCAATGGGTAACCTCTTCCAAACCCTTTCGATTTGTTTACTTTTATATTCAAAAACTCATTCTTAGTGGGTTACACTTTTTAATAGTAAGACGTTTTGAACGGGTTACCCCTTCAACGACTGTAACAGAGTTACCCATTCGGACTACAAATATTATAATTTTATCTCTCGTGCCTTACTTTAAAGTACTAAACTGCATGCATTCGGAAGGTACGCGTCAAGTCGCAACACGCAGTCTAGGACTTAGCGACTCCACAGTCCATATACATACGATTATGGTTATTATTGCAGTGTTTTTTAAAGTTTAATGTATTCTTTTTCTGGAATAGTCGGGATTGTTTCAAGTATAATCTTGCCTTTTTTACGGAATCATAGATGTCATTCGATCGTCTCACTCATCATTTAGTGCCCGAAGGGAAAGGAGCTGCGTCAAACTGTTCGATTTAAAAAATGCCACAACCGAAGCGAGATGCCGTACATAGATATTATGAATACGATGCACCTACTCAGAGCAGCAAATGCAATTTATGTGGAAATCGCATAAAGGTAAGGTCATCATTATTATTGTGATGTGATATTTAGTGAAAGTGGCTTTCACCGTACTGCTTTTCACAATATTTCTTATCCTTCTTAGCCTCATTTTTACTTCCCCTTTACCCTTACCCTTTTTTTACTTTCAGTTCTTGCTGTCTACTTTTATTGTTACTAAAGCATCCACAGGAACTCGAATTCGTTGTCGGCAATGCTTGAACAAACCAGATTTATACTTTTTTTTTTGTTTTAGGGAAAACATACCACCAATTTGAAAAACCACATATCTATAAAACATCCGGAAGAATATTTACTGGTAACTAATATAAATAAAGAAAATGTCAATCAACCAAGTACTTCTAAAGATACTTCTAACTCGGAAAAAGTAAAAAATTTGTGTGTAAGATTAGTAACAACTCATGGACGACCATTTGCGATGCTACAAGATGCTGCATTTCAAGAAATTATTAATATTGCAGTCCCATCCAATTCTAAAACAAAAGGGATAAATTTAAATGTTATTAAAGGAATGATACCTCAAAAGGCATACCAAATAAAAAGGAAAATTTCATTAGAAGTTAAAAATATTATGATAAGTTTAAAATTGGATTCGGCATCTTACGTTGACAGGAATTTTTTGGGTATCAACTTGCAGTATATGAAAAACGGTCAGATTATAATAAGAAATCTAGCTGTATTAGAAGTGTTGGAGAGAAAAACCGCAGAATATCTAAAGGAAAAACTTTTGGAAGTTTTAAATGAGTTTATGATTTCACATACACAAATTTATTCAATAACCACAGATAATGGCAGTAATTTTAAAAAAATGACAAAGTTGTTGACTGAATTTTGCTACACAACTGCTCAAACTGAAAATAACTCCGATTTCGATAGTGAGGCCAGCGGTGAGTACGAGGAAAATGAGGTAAATGATTATGATGATGATGATGAAGAACAAATATCTGACAGGTATGAAATCAATGAAAACACGGACCTATACAGCTTTATCAACAGTGGGAATAATGACTCATTCAAGCCACGGGCAATGTTTTGCGCTGCACATACTTTACAACTTGCTGTAAAAGATGCTTTTAATGAAAATTTGGATGCAAAAATTACCACACAAACTGCACGAAGAGCTGTTAAAATCTTACGCCGACCAAATTTAAAAAATATTTTAAGAGCCTCCAATTTAAATAAACCGATAATTGACTGTCCAACGAGGTGGACGTCTACCTATCAAATGTTGGTACGGTTGTATTCATTAAGAGATGTTCAAGACTCTGATCTTACGAGTATTTTTTCTGATAGTTTCTGGATGGAAATCCAAAATTTAATTGCTTGCCTTAAACCTATTTATGAGGCGACAGTAGCATTGCAACGCGAACAGCTCACGATTGGTGACTTTTTCACAGAATGGCTTAATTGCAAAATAAAGTTGGAAGCTATTAGAACCTCATTTGCACTGAAACTGATTTATTAAATAATGATTTAGTCATAGAAAATTTATATTTAGATGGTCGCCTCAACGTAATTTTGTGTGATCAAGAATGTGAGAAGGCAAAAACATTAATAGCGCAGACTTTCCAGCAGTTGCAATCTCTCACATTATCTGAGTCTCCAACCGAAATTTCCGAATTACCAGATGACTCTAGCACCAGGCAGCATGGTCAAACAACACTACCATTAGAAAATTATTTAAAAGAAACTGAGGCAACTCGTGGGTTAGCTGGGAGGTCGTCATTGAATACATTTGATGGAATGTTAAGTAAATTAAGATTTGAACCCAGACTACCCTTGAATACCAATATACACACATCAAAAGTGTCTAGGGATCAAGCATTTTTATGCGGATTTCTTGAGATTGAGATGTGGCTTTGTAATAAATTTATGATTTTATAAATTTATATGGATCCTTTTTGGTGCATTTCATAATTTGAATCAGGAACTGTGAATCAAATTCGAGTAAAAGATGAAAATCAGCTGTCAATATTTTCCCTATAAAAACATACAACGCATTGAAGACATTATTAGTGCTACTGTTTCCCTACTACTGATTAAAACCAACGTTATTATGGAGCGGCGACGTCATTTAAGCAGGGAAGAAATGCTCAGAGCCGTGGGAATGATAGAAGCTGGTTCCCGGCAACGTACTGTGGCTTTAGCTCTGAATACAAGTCAGAGTGTTATCAGTCGACTTTGGACACGTTACCGAAGCACTGGTACCGTGGCTGAGCGCCATGGAGGACGGTATCGCTGCACCACACGGAGACAAGACCGATACATTCAAATCTTAACTCGAAGAGCTCCAACAATAACCGCCATGATGTTAGCCGTGAGGCTTCATCACTCTTCAGGGAACTTAATTAGCGACCAAACAGTCAGAAACCGCTTGCATGAAGTGAACCTTCATTCCCGAAGACCGCTACGGGTACCACCTATTGCAATGCACAATCGTAGGATTCGATATCAATGGGCTCTTGAACACAGAAATTGGGCAGAAGAACAATGGCGTTTCGTGTGCTTTTCTGATGAGTCTCGTTTTGGTATGAGACCGGATACAAGACGTATACGACACTGGAGAACCCCTGGACGCCAACAGCGATTAAAATCCTGCCAGGAAGTCCATCCTTATAGTGGTGGAACCATCATGGTATGGGCGGGTATTTGGATCGGCGGAAGAACTGAGTTGATTTGGATCAGAGGCAACCTCAACGCTCAAATTTATGCTGAGACGATTGTATCAGACGTCATCGTTCCTCTACAAGTGCAAATCGGTCCCTTATTTCAGTTAATGCATGATAATGCACGACCGCACACCGCAAGAGTTGTAAGACAGACTCTCGCCGCAGCTAACATCAATGTCCTGCCCTGGCCTGCTCAGTCGCCAGACTTGAACCCGATTGAGCATGCATGGGATATGCTACAGAGAAGAGCTCTGCCGAATATGGAGGGTATCCAGTCGCAAGAAGACCTTTTTTTGTTGTTGCAACGAACATGGGCTGCCATTCCACAGCGTGATTTGGATGAACTCATTTTGAGTATGCCAAACCGATGTTCTTGTGTTGTTAGTGTTCGCGGTAGAAACACGGATTATTAATTGTTTAAGTTACCCAATAAAATTTTAAAGAAAACTGTTATTTCAGTCTTTTTTTCGAACTTTTGTGTTAGTGGTTCAAATGTCAAAAATCCCTTTATTAGGAAAATGGCAAATTTCTTTATTAATGCAAAGGTGACTTGGTTTATCGTTACTGTGACAAACGAAAACACTTTATTTGATGAATCCTTAAAGAAAATTTTAATTAATATCAATCAGGAGAAAAGTTATTGCAAAAATATATGTTGATCCCTAGACACTTTTGATGTGTGTATTAGCCCACTGGCCGAACAAAGGAGAATCAATTGATGCCTCTTTAATGAAAGTAGTTAATGTAGTATTTGCAGCTCCTGCTACGCAGGTATCAGTGGAGCGATTATTTTCATCGGTAAAATTTATATTAAACCCTCTAAGAAGTAATATGAGTGGATGTTTGTTACAGGATATAATGTTGATCCGTTCAAATCCAGATTTATTCGAATGAGAGAAATACTTTTAAAACGTGAAAAATAATATGTACCTACTTATTGATTGTCAGTGGACCGTTAGATAATAATTTTCCTTTGTTCTCACTAGTTTCAAAAGTAAAAATAAAATATAAGTGCCTATTTTTTTAACGTTGGGAGACCACTAAGTATATTAAAGGTGAAACAGTTAAAAAATATAGTTTTCTCTCATTACTTCGATTCATTTTCGATTCTATTCTGTTTCACCTTTATTATACTTAGCGGTCTCCCAACGTTCAATTAATAGGTGCTTACATATTATTTTTACTTTATAAATGCTTTTTGAGGCAATTGTATTTTTTTAAACCGAGCCATAATATCGTTAAAATAATTGTTGATTTCCAATTTTTGAGTAATAATTTTAAATAATAATGTCGTCAGTGAATAAATAAAAATCTTTAAAAAAACATGGTATTTATTATTAAAATACACAATTTTTCATTATTACTGCTTTTGTTTTGATTGTTGTTCATGAACACTTTGCATGACCATATGAACTATTTGATGCATACATGTATGCATCAAATAGTTCATATGGTCATGCAAAGTGTTCATGAACAACAATATTTGTTACGTCGTCCTTCTTCTAACTTGCTTAGATATTTTGCAATTAATAAAGAAAAAGAATAACACTCATGAATATCATCTTCCTTGCTATAGTCTGAGTTATCAGTATTTATAGCCTTACGAGTATCTTCCATTTCTTTAGAGTCATTTTCAAAAGACAAATCGGGAGTAGACGCATTATCGTCTAATGGCGGTTGCAATGTCGGTAGGTATTGACACGCATGAAGGATCGGTTGTCCTTAATTCCTGAAAATATATTGATTCAGTTTCGTCTGAGCTTCTGTCGCTGTCTGAATTATATACTTATGTGCTCTAAAACAAAAGAATTCTTATTATAAAACTAGTAATAAACAATTTAGTGGCATATTATCTGTAATCCACGTCGGTATAGATATAACATATATAGTCTTAATAAGAGTTATAAAAACAAAAAAATTGTTTGGTATTTTTGTCTGTCTGTCTCTATATTTATTAAAAATAGCTATGCCCGCGACGATTTATTGTCGGTATTAGACATTTTCCTGCAGTAAAAGTTACCATAAATGTTCACTAGGATATTCAGCTATCACCATACCAAATTTAATCAAAATCCGTCGCGTACTTTTTGCGTGATGCGTGCACAAACATACATAAAGACAGACAAAATGTTCAAAAATTGGTGATTTGGTATCTATATTGATTACTTATTACAACCCCACTAAAAGTTTAAATTACGTTCAATGTACAGACAGGTTATTTACAGTTTTATTATATATGATACTTAATTAAAATACACTTACTTACCTTTGTTCATCTTCAATATTCAGACGTTATTAAAACTTAAAAAAGAAAGCACCGTCCTATCAAACCGAGTAAGAAACACTAATGAACAATTCTATATGATTCCAAACTTTCAAGGTCAAAATCTATTCCTCCACTCCAACGTAATTTAAAATGATTTGATTTAAAACCCTTTGATTACCCCGACAAACCCTTTCAAAGGGTTATCTGCTTCAATTGGAAATCACACAAGAGCCGGTAACATCTTCTACTAGTTAACTTATTGATAGGGTTACCCTAACGTTAGTGTTATGAAAGGGCTAACACTACCAAGAGGTAACATTTTCCGTTACTGTAGGCGTAGAATCTGTAACACTTTCGAAAGAATTAACTTATATTCGGGGTTGTAAGAAAGATATGAACTGGAATCTATTAGCAATAGTAAAAATTAAATCAAGTTAGAAGATTATGAGGCTCTAGAATTAGTCTCATAATGATCTAACTTGATTTTTTTGTAAGAATTCTATTAGAAACCCTCTTGTTTCGGGCATATCCTGTTTTACATTTCTATCAAAATATCTCATAGCGCTAAATGGATTGCGGGTGCGAGTGGGTTCCAGGTGGCAGGTAGTCGTCGTCGCGCCAGATTTATTTATTATTATTTATTTATTTCCCAACATACAATTATCTTTACACATTTGTCACCTAATGCGACAATGAGACAACTTACAAACTACAGTTATAAACGAATAATTCTTATCATATTATGTCCTATAAGATGTTCCACATCACGCTCAGGCGCGGGAGTCGATCACTTTATGATTCTATGTAAGCTTATTAGACAGCTTAACAACGCTCAGCGGTCCAGGCTCCCTCTGCAGGGCTGCGTGGTGCACTTGTTGCGCCATTCGTCCATCATTGTAGGAACAGGCGTGCGATACGGCTCGCTCGCTCGCTCGGTGTCCTGCGACCTGTCGTGCACTAGTGTCCTGGTGCAGAGCTCCACTACACCAGTGTGAACCGAGCGCACACACCTGACACACGCTCCACGCAGGCAGCAATCTAACGAAGTGATGAAGTGGATCCAATATCACTTGCTCTTGCTACAAGTGGACCTACGGTGCTTGCCTATGTGCTGGTGTGCGTGTGAGAACCGTCAGAGGGACAGGCGGGCGGGTGAGGCTGCAGAAAGGGAGGGGGGGGGGGTGGTATTCTGCGCGCACGCAACCGTTTTCAACACATTTTGATTTATGTGCGTATTATATTTTACAGTATCGCGACAGGCTCGACAGCCGGCGACAATATCGCTGATCTGCGCACGCGCCGCTCTGAGCTTCCGCCGCGCTGTGGCGCACAGGTTCAATCGATGTTGTTCACGAGTACTGCTATGAACGCCAAGATTCACTGGTACTTACGTCACACAGCCATCGTGTGCAGGTCACCTGCAGTGATGCTCGGAGTGTGACGTCACTGCTCTGTTGTACAGTGACAAGTGCGTGACGTGCGGGCATATATTCGGCACTATCAGCTCACTCAGGCTGCAGTTAACACTCAACCACATTGGAGGTTAACGGATTTGAATTTGATGTAATATCAACTTGTCTTATAATTAGTGTGTGGACATCAACTAATGAGCATCGTATCAACCTGCAGTGATTAGCAGCATCATTATAGTAAAGACTTATAAGTACGTGCTGGTACTCAGAGCAGCACCACGCGGCGTGTCGACAGCATGAGGTATGCGCCGATTTGCATGGAGCGCACCGAGAGGCGCGCGCGCATCCCCGCGGCGCAGCCGATGCCGCGAGTGGCGCCGCCGCACTGTAGCCAGCCGCAGAACACCCACTCGACGATAATATGGCCAACTGTACACACACACACCTGCTGCGATGTACAGCAACCCTGGCACGGAGGACCGTCCATGATAACAATCAGATGTGAAGTGCGGGCGCGCGCGTGTGTGCGTGGGCTTGTTACCGCGACGTCTAGTGCAGCATGCCTTCTGAACATACTCAGGCTGGTGCACAGTTGTGGGACTAGTCGGCGAGCTGCTCTTATTGCGTGTGTATGGCTGCGCCGGCGCCGGCCGACGCTGCAAGCCCGCGCCCCCCGCAGACACGAGCGTGCGTATAGTAGCTATACGTTACGACCCTGCCCACATGCGCACTACACATGTATAACTTAGTACTTATAAAGATTACCGGCTCATCGCCAATACCGCGGCACAGCATCGCTCGTTCAGACGGTGTGCTGCTGTGCGCCTGAGCCACCACTAGTTAGTTTAGTTACTGCGGTACGTCAGCGCGCGGCGTCGCGCGTCGCTCGGCAGCCGGCGCTGCGCCGCTAATGTCTGTTTGTTTATTGATTATTAATTAACGTTCACTCGCGAACAATGTTCCAAGGCAAAGGTCACGCTGCTAGTCAAAAGGCCGGCCGGCGGCGTGGCTGCGTGGCGGCTGCGGTGCGGCTGCGTGCGTCTCTACATTTGACACGTGTCAATTAGAACGACGCTGGCTGCTAATTATTCCTGCATTTCGCATACAAATGATCGTTCTGAGAGCTCTAATCCGCGCCATTGTTTCTGCTAAACAATCGCTTCTCACCGCGTTGCCACGCGACTTTACACCTTACGCAGCACGTGATGGGGTCAGTATGCGTCGTTGCGGGCGCAGCTGTGTGAGTGCGCCTGCGCGGCGCACGGCTCGCTGCTGTGGACGCGATGATTACAGCGGACACGCCGACCGCTAATTAAACGTAATGACGGTGTGATAAACAAACAAACACAAGCCTAGCGGGGGGGGGGGGGAGGGACCCGTGTTGAGATCTGAATAGAAGCGGCACTACACTCGTATATTATAATATACATCTAATTAAGTAGCACTCCCGACGCTCCCCGCAGGCCGCAGCCGGGGCCGCGGGGTGACTACACTACAGATGGTGGCGCGCTGTGTGCCGCAGTGTCTCTCTTCGAGTGTATCACGGCGACAGCAGCTCCCTGTCGGTGCACTCGGCGCAGGCGCCTGCTTATCTCGTGCGCGGCGGGTGCGCGCGGTAATCACCGCACACTGTCGCCATCACTCTAATTGCGCTAACTGCAACAAGTGCAGGTTGCAGCATACCGTTACATACACGTGCATGTGTGGAGCACTGTGCGCTGTACGCGCTGCATTGTGAGCACATGCTATTTATATCACTTATAATGTTGTTATGTTTGTTTGAATCCCGTGTCGCACGATGACGTGACGGTGGTCGCTGCGCCTCGGCGCTCAGACAAGCCGATACAGAACTCTAAACACAGCAGACTGTGTATTCAGTGTATTGAGATGAAACAAACACATATTGAATGTCGTTAGCTGTATGACATGAGGCAGTGAAATCATGGATGGATGCTAGGAGAGGAGTGCACTGAGGGCCCCGCGCACGCGCCGCGCCGGGGCGACAGCTAGCGGCATGCAGACGAGCACGAGTACGTCTTGTATGTCTATTAGCTGTCGCCTGTCCAAATTAAATGCTTCTTCTCAATCTGGGCAGGGTTTTTATATGAGCAATTAGAGTGTTCAAACTGAGAAGTGTGGCTATTTAATATAATCCCGCGTCTTATTAGCTGCACGAGTGACTGCAGCTGCATGCCGCGGGCTTGTTGCAGTGTTAGTTAGTTCCGCCTGACGCTGTGTCTGCCGCGCCTGCGCACTACGGCACCAGTCACCACACGCGCCGATAGCTAAACACTCTTTACGTTTCGTTTGCTATAACTTTATTCATTGACGTTTGCTGTAGCTCTGTAGGTTGTACAAGCTCTGTTGTGGCTGTTGTGTTGTGATGTAGACTATATCACAACACAACACCAATCCGAGTAGTGTCACTCGCAGTTTTAATAGCTGGCGCTCAAATATTGTTCCACTCGGAATGACAATGGTAGCAGCAGCGGCCCTCCCGCGAGGTGCGCGCGCGCTGCTCCCTACAAACGACATCAACGCGCGCGAGCCGTGTGTGTGTGAATGCATGATCCAATTAGATTATTGTTTTCACTTAGATAAAATGTGTATATACAAATCGCAATAGAATATTTTTTTTAAGATAAATAATACATTTTTAGTCATAAACATAACTAATATTTGCTAATTTGGCTATTTAACATGTCTTAGATGATTAAAATTTTCCGAAATTCTTTATATCATTAGGTTATCCTATAGATATTTTTTTTTGTAAAATTGATATATTTTCGAGTGTAGAGTCATCATGTGTGTGGTGGTGATGTTGCGTTGTGACGTTGTGAGTTGTGACATTCGACCAGACCCACACTACACAGCCGAGCATGCGCTGATAAGACAGCGCCCGCGCCGTGCGGGCGTGCGCTCGTCGGTGTGGCGCTCGCGCGCCGTGGCAGCACGCGCTACCGGAACATGAACACTTGTTGCACTACTCATTCAACTCTGTTTATTGCTCTCGTAAAACACCCGCAACTCTTATTGGTACGTTATCTCGTCGAAGTAATCCAACAAAGTGCGGCCGAGAATGATTTCTAACAAGATATTCACATCGGCCACACAAAACTCTATTACAGAAGATAATTGAGATAAAATATTGGTTAGTTGTGAAACGCAGACTCACGCCGGTAATAGGCGCGCGCGCAGCTCTCTTTGTTTGTGAGCACAACGCGGGGCTCGGGCTCGTGTTGTGACCATCACTAACACGAGCTTTACAATTACTTACAATTCACTACAGTCACACTACCTACTTAATAAATGCAACGTTTACTTTATTTTCATTTTGAGCCGAGTGTCGTCTGTAGTGTCGGTTCAGTAGGTAGGTCGGCTTCCTTCATACTCATGTGTAACGCGCGGGGCGCCGGGGCCCGTCGAGCACAGCCGTTGTTCACAATCTTGTCCAGGATTGCGTTCTGTTTTCAACTGTCCGACGTAAGTGAACCCTCGTACGGAGCCTACTCGTATGTACTCGTATGTACTCGTATGTGGGTAGTATCTGCTTATTGACGCTGCGTTAGTACATAGTGCTGAGTAGCGACCGCTGTGTTCCGCGGCTGTCCGGTACAGGGCTGCTCTCATAAACAGAAAACAAGTATTGAGTAAGCGGTGCACACGCGCAGGTTTTTGTGGTCCGCGTGACGTCAGCACTACTGAGCATCGGAGGGCGGGGGGGGAGGGCAGGGAGGAGGGGGCGACGACCGCGCGCCGATTAATAAATTAAGATAACAAATTAAAGTAAGCCGCGAACAAAGCGCGCTCTGTCTAGCGCCGCGACTGCGCGGACCTGCGCGCACGCACCGATACCGATACCTGTGGACAGAATTGTAGTACCAAACTTGCAAATACGGATCTGCACGTTGTGTATTTTATTTAATGATAGCGCTGTTTATTTTCTAATAATAATGTTAGTGAACAGGTATACCTACTCTGGCTGCATTTCTTGAGGAAAGGATGCAAGTAGCAACCGCTTGTCAGTACACCAACTTCATGTGTATATAATAAGCTCTCTTAAGAACAACAATAAAACAACTATTAGGTAAGCATGCGCTAATGTTTCCATAATTCGTCACAAAATATCCATTAAGCGGGTGTCGATAAGATCGGGGTGCGCGCGCGCATCGTCGCGTCGTCGCCATTAGCGAGGGATCGATGCTATCGCCGAGACGCGGGCGTCGTCGCACGCAACTGTGGCGCGACTGTGACACCGGACATGTGCGCAGTGTCCGACACCGTGCGAGACACGCGAGTGAGCAGCGCAGGAACTCTCTCCGACAGTCATTGATTGACGCGGCATCCGCGCGGCGCGGGCGATGCCGGCATCCACAAAGAGGATAATATCTTCATAAATCGATATTTCCACCGCTAATAAAGCGATATTAATTATCTAGTATTCAAATCTCGGATGTTGGGCATTCGTGGCGCGCTCGTGACCGCGGCCTCGCCCCGCGCGCCCCGCGCCCCCGCCCGGCGCCCGCGCATCGTCTCTCGATTAATAATCGCGGTCGACGGCCGCGGCCCGATTATTCGAGCTCGTGCGATTAACGATTATGATTCGATTACTGTTCACCGGCGCATTGTCAGCAGCGCCCGCGCAGCCTCTGCTATCTCCCTGACCACAATAGCTATCTTAGTTTTGATGTTGGGACAAAACTATATTAATTTAATGAGTTTATTGTTAATATAGAACAATCAAACACACATATCACTTGAGATCTACTAATGAAGTCTCCGGATAGTGTCTCGTGTACAGTCCTGCCCCTGCCCCTGCTACTGCTACACTTCAATATTTTGCGGAAAGATCACATCTCGAACCTTCGAATTGTAATCCGTTTCCGTCAGCTGTTTTTTTTAAACCGACGAAAAATATAATTGCATAGAATCATGTGCCGAATACATGGGGAAAGTTTTCGTTATGATTTGCTTCCTTTAAATGAGTTAAATTCATTTGAATACATCTCAAGTTTACGAGCTTTCCGGTTACTTCATCATCGTCATAGTTAAGACTTTTTTTGTTTATATGGTATTTATTAATAACCTGGATGACGCTGAGCGAACAGCTAGTTGTGAATAAATGTAGTTGAAGTGTGCACGACCAGGTTCACACGCAGTCCCCGTAGTATGCAAGAGTGTACGCACACGCACCGCCGCGCCGTATCGTTGTCATCCTCGTGTGACAGTGCGTCGATAAGATCGGCGCGCGCTGTGGTCGCACGTAATTGCGACAGTGGCGGTCAGTCGCGCCGCGCCGCGTCGCCTGCGCCGGTCACAGCCGCGCGAGCGACGAGTGCGCAGGTCGAGGCCGGAAGGTCTCCGGAGGAAGCCCTTGAGTGTGAAGCACACAACAACGAGCAGACGCTGAACAGTAGAGCATTGAGAAGAGCTATCATTATAATGAAGCTCTTGCTCTCCGACCTCCGAGTACTAGTCGTGCTCATCCTGCCAGACCTGCCCATAATAAATTGCCGCGAAGTTTACATGCAGCAGTTCATGATGACACAACAATTGAAATGCGTTGTATAATGGCAAGAAAGGTCTACCCTTTTTGCTAAAATATTGAAGTACATACTATGAAAGTGAAAGTGTTGTGTGGGTACTATTGTATGACACTGCTCATAGAAGCATCGCTCGCATGCACATCTGTGCAGCTTAGTTCTGGTGTCGGCACCACAGTAGACACTCACTGTGTCACCGTTGCACTGTTTCTGTTTATTGTAAACAATAATACAAGTGTTCAACGGTTTAATTACCGCAGAGCGGGGGTGGTGCGGGGGCAGGCGGGGGCGAGGGGAGGGGTTGGTGCACCGTTAGCTCACACGCCAGTCATCCGATATGTATGAGCTTTCAATAATTTGTATGACGCCGCATCATAAAGCATAATGAACCTCGGAATGATTGATGACGCAGGTGTCTGCCTGCCTTGTGTGTTCGTGGGCAGGAAGTAGTGCGGAGCGCAGATAGGATGCCGACGCGGTGCCATGCGCTGTAGTGTCATGCGCAGCGCTGCACACGTGCGCGCTGCTGCAGTCTGATGAACTGCTAGCGGCAAACTGTGCGCGCGTCCCTCGATCCCCGGCCACTGCTCAAGAGTCTTCTCTCTCTGCAAGTGGCACCAGACACGTCAGTCTGTACACGTCACGCCCTGGCCCCGTACATCTGTGATAAGACAACGTGCTGCGACTATTGCTATGAGTTTGCTTAGTAAAACGTGCGAGTGGTTCTCGTACTACATAACAGAGAGATGGCTTCTTGCACAGCCATCTGCTTGCTGTGATCATGGCTGGCTCTCATCGGCCGTTTGTTGCACTTACTTGAGCATCTCACGATCAGCAACGACTGGTGCACAACACGACCGAGGCGGCAGGTCAGCCCGAGCGCTGATCACGGTACTACAAACAGTAGAGCCGGCGCGAGGAGGAGCTTCACGTAGTATGCAATAAAATTGAGTACGTTCAATGTTATACAATCAAATGTAAAGCATCTTCACACGGGCCCTCGGTGACAGGTAACGTACCGTGCTCACCGGACAGGTGCCGGCCGGACACCGGACAATATTGTGTATTGGAGGGGAAGGAGGGAGCAAACCTCGTTAGCTGAATATGCACTCCAATCTACGGCGAAATCGAATTTGCGCCCTCTTCGGGCCGAGTGGCCTTTTAAAGGGTCGCGACGAGATGTTGATGGATTATTTGTGAAGTGGCCGGCCGCCTTTGAAATCTTTCGCGCGTTAAAACGGAGGTAATCTCGGCGCGACCCTCGCGACCCGCTCCCCCCCCCCGGCTCCCCCGCGCACGCCCGCGCCGCGCGCCTGCACTGTAAACAGCCCGCAGCCTTCGTTTTGTTTACCTAATCATTTTATTGCCGGCCGCCCCCGAGCGTCCCCCTCACCCCCGCACGGTGTGCTCTACCCTCCAGCGACGTTGAAATTTATTTGAAATGTTGTAATCGACGTCGCGACAGATGTCCCGCCGCGCCGCAACGCCGCACCGCCGCGCCGCGCCGCGCAACCCTTCAGGCTCCAGCCTCCTGTACTACAAGCCGCTATTAGATTTATCGGCGAATAAAAAACCGTTCGGTACATACTCCTGAGAAAACTCGATCGCAAGCTGCGTCGTAATTTTTACATTTTTTACCCTAAAAATGTGTGTCAGAGGGGTGCGGGGTGCGCGGCGGGAGCCGACAGGTCCCCGCGTCGCGGACAAATCTCTTTTTTAGCGCAAAAACGGAGAGCGGAACAATGCCTGACCCATTTCCCGGCCGTGGGAAGGAATAACGTCTCCGCCGCTGCGATGTTTTATAATAAAAAATGCATTACCCCACATTTAAAAAAAATCCACGATTATAAAAAAAAATGCGATGCTAACGCACTATTGTTCGACGGGATATTGAAATTTCAAACTTGGAAGGGTGAGATTTATGTGCAAAATAACGGTTTTTACCAAAAAAGTGTGAATCAGCTGCATTCGGCGAGTAAACACAATCGCTCGTTAGCGCCCACTGACCCACTCACCGCGTCACGCTCGCTCTCTCCTCACGGCGTCTCTCCGCACCAGGCCACCAGGCATCCTCGCATGTGTTCCTCTCCGTGTGCACGCTATGGACTGGTTCTTCTTTCTACTGGCTCCTATAATGCCTGCACCAGCTGTCCGTGCTGACACCATGACACCAACGAGTCTGCCGACATCGATAACGGTTTCTGTATTTGTTGCGGTGTCAGCGATTTCCATATTAACGGCCGGAAAGCTCAAGATTATGATTCCATTGCACAGCAACATTATAGCCCGTATCTAACAGTTCAATGGTTTATTAACGTTTGTTAGTATTTGTACTTATGTAACAAAAAGTCGACTGACTAGGTATTACTTTGCATTACCTACTCAATTTCAGTTGCTGTTCGCTCCTTACAAAATGTCTCCCTGGATAATGCCACTACACTACACAGCAACTAACATAGGTGGGCAGGTACATAAATAACGTACTATGCCATGCCATGATTCTATATTTTTTTTCTATACATGTCTTAATTTTAGAAAAAAGTGAAGTTCCTTTCGCTGTATATAGGCACATTGAAATAAATTAACAACGTTTAAGAGTAACTAACTGGAAAAAAAAACGTGCCATAACGTAACGGCCAAAATATTACAGTATATTCGGTGTAGCTCTCATTCGCCAAGTGTGCCGAGTACAACGCGCGATAAAATACAGCCAGCTTGGGCATCGTGCGTGTGAGGCCTTTGTAAATGCAGTGGTAGATAGCTTGGGCATCGTGCGTATGAAGCCTTTGTAAATGCAGTGGTAGATAGCTTGGGCATCGTGCGTATGAAGCCTTTGTAAATGCAGTGGTAGATAGCTTGGGCATCGTGCGTGTGAGGCCTTTGTAAATGCAGTGGTAGATAGCTTGGGCATCGTGCGTATGAAGCCTTTGTAAATGCAGTGGTAGATAGCTTGGGCATCGTGCGTATGAAGCCTTTGTAAATGCAGTGGTAGATAGCTTGGGCATCGTGCGTGTGAGGCCTTTGTAAATGCAGTGGTAGATAGCTTGGGCATCGTGCGTGTGAGGCCTTTGTAAATGCAGTGGTAGATAGCTTGGGCATCGTGCGTGTGAGGCCTTTGTAAATGCAGTGGTAGATAGCTTGGGCATCGTGCGTATGAAGCCTTTGTAAATGCAGTGGTAGATAGCTTGGGCATCGTGCGTATGAAGCCTTTGTAAATGCCCAGTGGGGTAAGTGATTGGCCGCTGTAGGAAACTTTAGGTTTTGTAAGGGAAGTCATACCTTGTAACTAAAAATAAATTTCTTATGGAATCTATCCGTACGTTCCGTATTGTAAATAGAACATGCTAGAACTATTATAACACTACCTCGGGTTCACAAAGGAACAAACATGAGTGATATTACAAAAACTAAGAATGACGCGTTAGTGCGAGCGCGACCGAGCACCGAGTCCACGAGTCCATGAGGCCGCGAGGCCACGAGTCGCCACGACGCCGACGCCATCGCCACTCGCGTGATATGTCACTGTTTTTTATTCATGATTCTACGAAAATTAAAATAGGACGGTTTTTTGGGACATAACAGAATGATTATTGATGTGAAACATCTATAGCCGCACGTAAAACCGATTTCTGGCGTGGCGACGCATGCCGTGGCGACGCGTCGCCACGCTATATGATGGTATATATATACGGTCTATATGCAGTAGTGTGTATGGTATGTCGATGTTTCACATCTGCCAGGCGTCCCGTGACGGCTCACAATTTTTTCTATTTATATAGAAATATCTTTTATAATTGCACGAACAAGAAATGCAACGCTTTTTAAGAATTATGGAAGTTAACAATAATATGTGCCACTCTCTCTCTGTTGCATTTTCACAACTAATTTGTACGAAGCCTAGTGTGGGTACTTATTTTTTCAATAAAGTTGATAAGTTTAGATTTGCAATGTTATCCATGGTCTGTTTTTTGTTGCTGTATTACAGTTGGGTAGGATCACCTCACTCACAAATTTTATAGCATAATAGGGATTCTAAGTTTTAGGTAGCTATCTATCTTTATCGAACACAAAATAAGTTTAGCGCAGCAGGGTCCAGGACTGGGGATTGTAAAATGAACACCTGATGGTATGGCAGCCCGCAGACATCATGTCCTACATAGCTATTGCTAATTAGTTCGATGCACTGTTCTACGGACTGTCGACACTTTACAAGTAGAGTGCGCGGAGAGGCGCGAGAGAGCGGTCTCCGGCGTGTATCGCGTGCGCGAGGAGCGGCGCGGGAGCGGGAGGGGAGGAGGGAGGAGGGCCGTATGCAAACGAGCCGCGGGGCGGGGCGAGCGCTAAAAAACGCCCCGCCCCGCCCCGCGACCCCCGCGACCCCCGCGACCCTCTAACCTGCCTAACGGAAACTGAATAAAAGACTGCCGCAATCTGTTCCGCGCCACGTGAAAAGTGAAACGGTGAAGGGTGACCCGCGACACAATGGCGAAGGGTTGCATTGTGCGCGCGCGCAGCAGCCCCCCGCGCCCCCCGCACGCCGCGCATGCCCCGCAGCAACCCTTTGCACACGTGCGCGTATGTAGCATCGTGTACATATTATTGTGAAAGGATAACATTTCACTTTTAACGAGTAGTTCTTTGAAAAAAAATTAATAGCCTCGGTAGCTGGCGGCGGCTGGTCGCTGCTCGCTAAGTGCGTCGCATGCCGTCCTGCTCCTGCCGCAGCGGTACTGCCGGGACGCGACTGGGTCTGGACGAGACATTTCGTCGTTAGTACTCACTAAGAAGATGACTGCAATGTTGGGCAGCCTGCGACAATATTTCACATTCATCCTTGAATACGAACAAATATGTGGTTTGCAAACCATGGAGCTCGTCTGTTGCGCAGACGTCTGAACAGCTGCACTGTTTGTTTTATTGCTACTTAATTTTTTCATAACATTAATTCCTGTAACAATGCATTAACACCGGCGACGACGCGTGCGTCGCTGTTGACCTCCCGTAGTCCCGTGCCATACCGCGGCGTGGCGTAGCACCAACAAAACTCTAGCATTAGCGAAAACAACAAAAATACAAATATATGTAGTTAGTTATTGTGTAAAGAATCAAGCTGGTTTATTGTAATAAACCTTGAACCTACTTTGTTATTGTACCTAAGTAAGTCATTTATTTTAATTATGTCATGATAACAAGTAATATTAATTAAATTCAAAATAGCAACCGTGGACTCTTTTGTTACCTACTTACTTCGTACATAAGAAACACATTCCGAACAAGCGTTTGACGCACTCTCGCGAACGTTTGACGCACTCTCGTGAATGTTTGACGCACTCTCGCGAATGTTTGACGCACTGTCGTGAACGTTTGACGTACTCTCGTGAACGTTTGACGCACTCTCGTGAACGTTTGACGCACTCCCGCGAGCGGACGCACTCTCGCGAACGTTTGACGCACTCTCGCGAACGTTTGACGCACTCTCGCGAACGTTTGACGCACTCTCGTGAATGTTTGACGCACTCTCGTGAACGTTTGACGCACTCTCGTGAACGTTTGACGCACTCTCGTGAACGTTTGACGCACTCTCGCGAACGGACGCACTCTCGCGAACGTTTGACGCGCTTTCGCAAACTCTCAGGTTCATTGTGAGCCACGCTCAAAGAGGAACTCAACACTTTCAACTTTGAATTTGAGTCGAGATTGACGCTCTCGTAACAATTAATCGTAATTCATTCATATTGTGAAGAATACTGTGTGTTACACTTTACAGGGCTTGCTATAAATGTCAGTGCTTCGCCAACTTGGCTTTTGGACAAGTCATCTCTATCAGGGAAGGAACATAATGATATGAGTAGTTCGCCGCAGTTTGTAACTATTACTTACGGCATTAAGTGGAACATTATAGAGGTCGACAAAAAAGACAAGCGAATTTTGACAGAAAAATAACTATAACACAAGTAAAATCCAGCTTCGAAATGAATACCTATACTTAATAAACAGTTTAGGAACTCGGTGCCTTATTATTTGAACGAACTTCAAATGCACTCCGGCTACTAAACTACACACAGACAAGCGACTGGGCCATCACGGGTGATGTTATGATATGCTAACATGCACGGAGGAGTCTGTTCCGCTGTCTTTCTCCAATATGGGACCACATCGAAAGGAAGAACTTCCAAATAAAAATAGCATCCTCCAATTCGGTGTCTTGGTACACTGAGGAAGATTCTTATTAGGGCTCCGTACACAAAGGGTGCCAACGGGACTATTACTAAGGCTCCGCTGTCCGTCCGTTTGTCTGTCTGTCACGAGCTGTATCTTTCGAACCATAATAGGTAGATGCTTTCACAGAGTGTACTACTATGGCCGCTATGACACCAAATAATAAATATAAAATAAAGAGAAACATTAAATGGTTACAAATAATTATGTAGTATACAATATTGTGTTGTATATTGTATGGCATGTCCGGAGGTTATACTTATGAGGATTGGGATGTATTTTAATTTTGGATCTCATCTTATTTTAATACAATTGCCTACTTTATTTGAAAAATAATTAAACACTGGTTTATGTCCCCAATTTGTGTTTTTTGTGTAAAATACTAACCAAGATTAACACAAACTATGCCTGCGTCCGCGCCTGCGCCGGCCGCTGTCCGCCCACTATCAACATCTGTCAGATGACTGACACTGATAACTTGCAATCTATTCAATCAGAAACATAATAAAGAGTTTCATACAGCAGGGATGAACATGTGAGGAGGGAATTCTCGTCACTAATTACAATTAGTGAACATTGTTTTTGTATCGTCAAAGTATTAAGAATTTAAATAATGTCTTCTAGCGGTTGCGTCCATCATAATAATATGTAGCTTATACCTGTGTGCTAAATTCCTCCGTTCGTCCATTTATACGTGTTTGAGATTAGATACTTACATAGGTAACAAACACATAGACCTTCAGTTACGTGTTTTAGGATTTGGTTATAAAATAATAATTGAATATTACAAGTTTATTACGTTCCGCGGCCGCGACCGACACAATGGTTCACTATGTAATGTAGGTACGGTCCGGCGCGGGGCCCGCACTGCGCCGCCTCGGAGGAATGTCGCCGATGAGCCGCGCCACTGAACACAAACATTGCCTGATGCGAGCCAGCGCTCTACAAACGCAGCTCATATTAAATTTGCGAGGAGGACGCTCCCTCCGGCGCGGCGGCGGTGGCGTGCTTTGATCTTCAACCCTACAGCGCTGTCACCCGCACGCACGGCGATGTCCTCTCACAGGACACAATACGTACCTCCGCACATTGTGACTACACCTCCTATTGATTAAACTTCTCGTTCAAATGTAACTTACCCGGGCCCCGGCCGCCAAATGTACGGTCTGTTCCAAACTTTCAAAAGTATCTCATGAATTTTTAATCACTTTAAAGATGTTTTTCATTTAACAATAGGAGGTGTAAGTATTGTGTTGTGGTAATTTTAAAAGCTCAATTTCCGTCGATGATTGTTCAATTATATTATTCAAGCAATAGATATATAGGAAAAGTGCTGAGATATAAAGTTGAAACCTTCTGAATACAAACGAATGTGTAACGAATTCTCTTTAGTGGGTGAGTGCGCAGGAGACGGAGTTGAACCTGAAGAGGGTTTGTGTACACCTTCATCAGATACTTTCGGAAGAGACAGTATGTCGTGTGTCTATCTGGACCCAAGCACAAGCAAGTGTTACGACTGCATGCCATTTCATAGAGGACATTTGTTTTTTTTTTTCAAGGCGTGAGGTCGTGTGAGATTCATTTTTCGAACAAGATGAAATCGAAAAACGAATCTCGTAGTACTTAGATTCAAAACCTGGCTGCGTAAATATCACGTTCCATTTAAGAAGACGTTCGAGGAAAGACGACGCGACGGCGAAGACGTTCCAATCAGAAGTGCATAGTTCAGATGGAATGGCACTGCCAACTAGTGCCAACTATCTACGAAATACGGCTTTGCTTGGTTGACTAGCGAAAGTAAAATAAACCCTAAAAAGTCGCGAATTCGTGAGTTACGCCTGCGGAGAGTTTGAGGCACGTGAGCGACTGCGCGTGAGTGTAGCTAAGGCCAGCCGAGTCGACTCTCACTCGAGCCGCAACTGCTGTGCTCTCACCGTTACTATTGATAAATGACTAGAGCGACCATTAAATGTGATTAAAGCAATTTATAATATTTATTTGGCCGCGAGATAAATGATTAAAGCGTAGGTAACGAGCCGCGGCGCGCGGCGCCCGCATGCTCGCAGCTCCCGGACTTATATCGCCGGCACGCGACCCGCGCCGCCGCGCCCCGCGCCACGCGCCCCGCGACCCGCGCCCCGCGACCCGCGCGCTCGACCCCCGCATCATCGGATTGTTAAATTAAATAGAGTTAACTGCCGCTAAAGGGTTGCGACGCGTGCCTCAGAGCAACCGCCCCGCTCCTCGCGCCGCCACCGCCTGCGCCCGCGCACCCTTGCCACGCGCCTGCTGCTGTAGATTTCGATTTCACTATTGTATTTTTTGCAGCACAACTCTTTCTGTCTGCGAACTATTCAAAATAAAGCATTCACCAGATGAAAGAGATTACAGAAAGCGATTATTGAATTGCAAATGTATTAATTGGTACATAATGAACGGAGTTATAATTATGCTCATTTGTTAATTTAATAATATCATTATTGATATCCATTTAAATCTATATTTCGTATAAATTACGTTTCGTGCGTATGTGTGTGTGGGTGAATGTATTACACCGACACAGCTCAGATACCTCGATGTCGCGACTTGTCGCACTCCAGTAGATCGCAGCCGAGTGAAGCAGGGCGGGTCGCTACTGTATTCTATAAACTCAATTAAAACGCTCGTTAGCTAAGCGTTGTCCGCCGCTGTGATATGGTTGTGACGTCTGCTCGACTGAGTGAAATAGGTAAGCGTTGTTGTGCATTTCCAACAAAATAGTCTTAACTACTAAAATTTATTTTTGACCACTCTCGTTATGGAGCAGTTTCCATTGTATATCTAAGAAATTGTTTTAAACAAAAATGTAGGCACAATCCAATATCATTATGTACATGAACAAGAGCGTCATGCCGGCTGTATATAATATTGTAATGAGGGTGATGGCCGCGGCGCGCGCGCGGGCTGTGTGTCATATATCATGCTGGTTTAAATTAAACCCGTCACCGATATTGTCGCGCGACGGAATAATTTACAAATGACAGGCGCTCGCGCCGCTCGTAAATCACGCGCCGTGTGCGGCCGCCCTTTACCCTTTCGCCCTCCGCGGCCCCCGCGCCCCGCACCCCGCCGGCGCCTTGCGTAAACAAATCAGTTGGTTTTTTAGCGTCGCTATCTGATAGGCAAAGGGTGGCGGCGCTGCGCCGACCAATCCCGGCGTCGGCACATCTACATAGTGATCTACATACGGCGGCTCGCGTGTGTAGACCACTGCCTCCTGCGACACGCGCGCCAGCTACCTAGCCACATGCAGCTCAGGCTCACTGCCGGAGCACCTGCGAGCCTCTCACAGAACCCTTATACGTTCTGTGTCTTATCGCTAGTGTTTCGATCTGTCCCTTAGTATTATTGTTTAACTGATGCTGTTTGTCACCCGCGCATCCTACGAATCCTAGAAAATTACTTAGGTTTGTAAGTTTTCTTTTTTTATTAGGTACGTGCTATCTGAGTGGAACTCATCATATAACCATTAGATCATAATTATATCCTATATATCTTATGTCCTTATATATAGACCATTGTAGTCTGAAATAACTCGAATAAATAAAGATTAATTAATAATAGAAGTACCTACATGAAAATGATTGTTGAGATAATTAAGGTATTAGTATATTGTGGTGCCTTATGACTTCCACGCGAGGTGCGGGCAGAAGCTAGTAAGGTATAATTATTAAGATTAGTTTTACACAAACTTAGCGTAATTCTAACAAAAGATCACACAGCCTTCTGCAATCAATGAAAAGGTTTCTTCTCGCATTTCATTTGTATTTATTCAATTTCTTATAATCTATTTTATGACTGCATAAACGGATACGGGGACAGACAGAAGCGACAACATCTTGTGACAGTGTGTTACCGACGCACACTGACACTCGTCGGTGCGGCGCGGCGCGGCGCGGCGGCGGCAGCTCGTCGCCGCGCACTTGTTGAGGAGTGCGTGTCGAGGTGTCGCGAGCCACTCATTAGGCATTACGGCGAGATAGCTCGTTCGGAGCAGAGGTCCGAGCAGGCGGGGGCGCGCGGGAGCGGGGCCGGGGCCCGGGGGCCGGGGGGCGGGGGGCGCTGCAGCTGCACGGCTATTGATTAGCGCCACAATCACCGGCACGCCACAGCCTCACTGAAGCGACTCACTAACACCGAGGAGTTGGTAATCACTGACTAAACACATTCCTCGATATTGTATAGTCTGAAAAATAATTGCTTTGCAAGTTGACTACATTCAAATCACAACTGTTATTCTTTGACAGTCTTATAAAAATGGCTATACTCGTATGACACGGCTTTTTGTAATGTGTCAATTTGGTAAACAATTAATTTATCTAATTTTAGTTCACAGGCTGACAGGACAGCCAGTTATTTGTCGAACACGATGTGTACACTTATTTACCTACATGGGCGGGAAAACTAGACAGTCTAGACAAGCCTTACATTCTGCTCAGTTTATTTCACTGTGGAACTCCCAGCTGATTACACAAGCTTTGTTGAGGTGGTAAACTATGCATTAGGCACTTACGTTACGTATGCATTCGACCACGAGGCAATACGACACATCACAACACTGTAATATCGCTGAATGTGAATACCTGTTCCATAAAAATGTTGTCAAGTCAACGACAGCCAAGTCCGACGAACACTCGAGCGACGCCGACGTGAGCACAGTCTCGTCCTGACACTCCTCACGCACCACCGATCGATGCGGATCAGTTAATCACACGCTACTATTGTTTATATGCTAATGCAACATGGAACGTGCTGTTTAAAAGAAATGAAGGAAAAGTCAGTCTGTTTGAGCAACAATGAACCCGTTGTCCTCACCTTTGAACTGTTCCGTTGTCCTCCCTGGTATCACATTATGTCCACTATGCCTCGTGCGTCCGCAACGGAGCTCAGTTCAGTCACAGTCCGTAACGACAACATAACAGTACGGTCGCCTCTCCTCTGTATCACGACAGCATCCCGTTGGCTCAGCAAGCGGCACAGCGCACCCCTTCCGAGCTAACAGGCGTGAAACAGCGCAATTGTAAATGCAAATAGTGCGCTAATCCAACATGGCGGCTCCTCCGGCCTCCCTCACTACTAACTACTCACGTCGCCGGCTCCCGCGCCGGCTCGCCTCGCCGTGCTTGGACCGAATCATTGCCAGCAACGATGCGTAGTAATATTTCTAAATTCCATCTTATCTGTATACCTACAATTTAAGCAAATAAATGATTTATATTTCATTAAGTATGATCATAACATGTCAACTAATTGTATCGCTAATGATCTTCGCGAGTGAAGTAGCAGGAGAACACTAGTGCGTCGATGAGTTTATTTCATGTTTCGTTGAAAACTGAGATACTACGTGAAAGGCCACCGCGTGTTCCGAAGAGCGCGGGAGCACAACATTTTGTACGAAATGAGATTAATAAAATAAAGATGTTATCCGATAACTACAATAAGTGTATACGCAACACCCTCTCGTGTCCGACACGACGCCGGCACTCCACGCGACGGGCCCTCCCGCCCCCGCGATCCCCGCGACCCCCGCGACCCTCACAACCCTTACACCAATCTTTAATTAAATATCTAAAGGTATGAGGGTTGACACGTCATAAAACTGCACAAATATAGAAATCAGTGTTCATAAAAAACCCATAAGAATGGTAAAACACGAAGGGTCGGCCGCTACGCCTCCGCTACGCGCCTGCTACGAGCGGTCAACGGCTACGGGCCGCGTAGCACCGCTACGACATACTCGTAGTACATTATTTTGTCCAGCTGATGTCGCGTGAAACAATTATTACATAAATATTATGAAATAGTTACATATACAGGTTTATTGGTTAAACATTAACAACCTCTCAGGACTATATTACTAACATCATAAACAACAACGTTTGTTCTATGACTTTTATTAATTCATCAGATTATAATTCATCAACTTTCATACAAAAATAAAAATATTTCAATTCAACGAATTGAAATATTCGATTTTCTGTTAAGAACTCTACGCGAAGCAAAGAAAGCGCTAGTTAGTTAAACAGACTGCCGAGTCTAGAACAAAATTCAGTGGCGCGGAGCGGGGGTTAGATATGACATCGAAGTCTTGAAGTCTTAGTTTAAAGGTTTGTTTGTGGTAAATGTGTGTATGTGGTTTTCTAAAAAGTCATAGAACAAAAGTTGTTGTTTATGATGTTAGTAATCCAGTCCTGCAAGGTTGTTAGTGTTTTACCAATAACCCTGGATCCATCGTAAAAAGATTATTGTTAAAGATAAGATTTGTAATAATACGAAATCGTTTCGTCAGACACGAATTATGTTTAAGTTGCTTGTAGCTGTTCAAAAGAAAACATTACAAAATCCACATTGTGGCATTTGAAGGAGCGTCTCAGAAATTGTTCAAACAAATACTCCCGAAAGAACACTCCAGGAGCGGTTACCGTTAAAGTAAACACACTTTATTCAGTTTTAAAATACGAAGAGTTCTACAAAGAAGGCGAATTTCTTATTCAAAGTAGCAATATGTTGGCGCCTAAACAAACAGCGGCCACATTACGTAAATGCATTCTTTGGATAGAGATGCATGAGCGAGGGTCGGGGGGCGCGCGGGTGGGGGCCGGGGTCGCCGGGGTCGCCGGGGTCAGAGGAACCTGAATTAAACTTTCATCGGCCACTGTTTGCGCACATTAGCATCACAAAGCGCCGCACTAGCGCGCGGTACTCGGTAGACGCGCCGCCGCCGCCGCGCCGCGCCGCACCGCGCGCTGCTGGACAGCGACAGGTCGAGTTCGATACTCGATGCATATTGCCGTTGCACTACCTACTACTGCAGCATCTGTGAATACCTACTTGTCTCGCGGTATTTGTAAGCACTGACAGACGGACTTCAAATTAAATTAAACTATGAACTACCTCCTCGACTCCTGCGGCCATCCAGGAGTCGCGTCGAGGGTTGTTAGGGGACTACATACAGGAGTACAGGACACGACACTAGTTCATCATCATCATTTCAGCCGAAAGACGTCCACTGCTGGACATAGGCCTCCCCAAGCACCTCCACTTCGACCATGTGGGAGGCCTTCCAACGCTACGTCTTCCGGTACGCGGTCGCCACTCCATAACCTTTCGGCCCCAACGGCCATCTGTTCTGCGAGCAATGTGCCCTGCCCATTGCCACTTAAGTTTGACAATTCTTCGGGCTATGTCGGTTACCTTGGTTCTCCTGCAGATCTTTTCATTTCTGGTTCGATCAGGGAAACTTCAAGCATAACCCTCTCCATTGCTCTTTGGGTGTATTTTAGCCATCTAACAAGGCCCATTGTGAGCGACTACGTTTCAGTGTCATAGGTCATCACTGATGTGACACTAATGAATGACTGGAGATAGATACCAGACGATGTTACGATGTCATAGATGTCGAGTGTGCCTTGTGTGTCGGTGCGCAGGTCTGTGCCGGGGCGGCGGGGCCGGCGGGGCGGTCAGTCGGCCCGCCACACTTGCTATTCCATCAGATTCACATCAAACAGGAACTAGCCTTTCATCTCACACAATCACTTTCCCAATGGTTACCGACCGCTCGCGCTGTGTGCACACAGTGTACACAACACAGCATTGCACAAATACTTCCGAACGTTCGTTTCCTTCTTTGTTGTCCAAACTTTTAAACATGTCTATTCATCTTAGTCGTTGTTTCATTCGTTTTACAAGCAATCGTTTAATCGAGTATTAGATCTATAATAAAAGTTATTGAGACAAACAATGAGCAGGATGATTAACACAATAACTTGTGGATTGTTGTGTTCGGACTTTGTGAGTAGCGGTGCGGTGCGGTGCGGTGCGGTGCGGTGCGGCGACTTCTATGTAGATGTTCACTAGATACGGAGAGAACGTTCGAATGATTTGTTTGATAATGGCGTCGTAACGAGTCGCGGGCCCATGGCGCCCATGGCACACGCTGCACAACCCGGCCTCGGGTTTTTATTTCAATCGAACCCGATATCGGAATTCGCGCATCGGTTAGCCGAACCCGTCGCTCCCCTTTCCTAAAAAATTAAACAGCTTTTAAACGCGCATCGCGCTCGATCCGTTCGGCGAAAGCGAAAAAAAAATCATCTCAGGTAATCGAAATAATGGCGAGATCGCGCGAAAAAAATTCACTAAAGGGCGGAAAAAGAAACGGATTCGTACAAAAAGTTTAAAATGTTTAATTCGACGGTTGAGGGTTGAGCGGGGTGCGTGCGGGGCCCGGGGCACGGGGGGGCACGGCGGGTCGCGGCGCTGGCTACGGGCTGCACAGCGCGCGCAGTGTGCCGTGGAGTGCCGACCCGCGACCGCGCGCTCGCAGTGCGTAAATTGTTCGTACATCGCTCGTACACTATCCCGACTGCCGCCGCACACGCAGCATGGTGCTGTCCGCATGCGTCCGCGCCGACACGCGCGCCTACTGCTCCGCGCGCTACCGTGAGTTAATTTCAGGATTCTACTAGGCTATTGACACCGGTTCAACATTTACAACTACCTTATTATGCTGTAAATGTTGTTCCCAAAGCTTTTGTTTTTTTTTTAAGTTTGCGAATTGTACTTGTTTTCTTAAAGAGCTCTTATTCTGGTATCGAATTCGATTCATTATATTTTCTTAATGATGAGGTGTTAATTTTTATTTGCATTTAAATCTTAACAAACATAAGGTATTTTATATTCAATAGTTAAAAACAGGACAACGGATTTAGTAGTCGATTCTGAACCAACTTCTTTGAGGATTTCAGTTTTTTTGTGTATAGGATATTATGTCACTTACATTTTTTTTTAACTCATCATGAGCTCCGCTAATGAGACACAATTGATTTTCTATTGTATCGTACTACACAAGTTACGTGCGGAGCTTGACCGATTAATGTATCTCGAATATAAATAATCCGGTAAATACTTACATTCAATAGATATAAAGATACTTGCGTATACCTGCAGCTCCACACAGGCAGCTACTGCCGACTGCCAGCAAGTGATACCCACAAGTCCTGACATGTTTGATGTTGTACCTAAAGATAATTTATTTGTCAAACATGCGTTTACATAAACTGACTAATCAGACATGCAAGGTATTGTATTAATAGATGTTGTATGCGTCCATGTTTGCCAATAACGACGTACAAATTTTGTAGGAATAAAAAAAAAATTACATTCAATTGCATTTTACATATAGTCAATTCTAAATTTCATTGCAAAATACAAAACAAATAAATAATAATTGATGTTAAGATATTATAGTATAAGTAGTAGTAGTATTCAAAATAGATTAAATTATGTCCAGAATATTCATTATTATGCAGTCAAATAGAATCATCCAAAAGCCAATTGATTTAAGATTCACATTATTCAATTGTTATTCTTATCTATGTATATTAGAAGTCGGAATAGAAAAGTCCTTTTCATTTAAAAAATCTATATCATTGTAATACACTTTACTAACTAAAAAACATTTCAGCTTATTTTTGAAAAGTGACAAGGGCAGTTCTCTCCAACTATTAGGTAATGTATTAAATATGATAGGAGCCATACAGAAGACACTAACTTGCGCATGAGGGTTGTTCTCGCAGTATGAGAGCATATCCTGCTGTTGTCGCGCCTGTTACGTGGGACTACTTCATCTAATCGTTTAAATCGGTGTGGATTTGTTTTGACAAAAACAGCTACTCTTAAAATGTACAGACATGGCAAAGTATTTTATATTTTTTAAATTAAGGCACGCAACTATCAGTAGGTTTAATTGAACGTACTTGTAACCTAGGTACCTACTCCTATAACTTGTGCGTCTGAATCCGAACCAAATCATTATATTTATTCAATAATGTGTAGATTGTAAGTTGTAACAAATGTTTTCATTAAAAAGTTTCAATTGAATTAAGATGGAGAGTGAGACGTTAAGTAGGGAGTACTTCGGAACTTTATGTTACACAATGTGTTCGTGTGAGTACGTCATCGAGCGCACATTACCTCCATATCTGCATACCTAGTGAGATTGTAAGATGCAGCTTACTCTAACTTCTGCCCGTGACTTCGTCCGCGTGAATTTTCTTGTTCCACCGACCCACTCCGTCGCCCCGTCGCATCGCATCGCCTGCCCGCGCTTTTACTTAGTTTTCGTTTAGTGGTCTTTCTATTTTCTTTTCTTTTGGATCGGCGAGTCTTTCGTTAAAAAAATAAATTCTTCAGCTATAGATAGATATACCGCGTTGTTGTAACAGTATAACGCTCTCATTGGAACGGTCGCGCGGTCGTGCGCGTGCGTACTCTTCAGCGTAGCACTGAAACAATGTACTATACTTACTAGGTACGGCACAACACAACTTCGCGCAGTTCATCAACTAACTAACTGAACGTTATATTTAATACTTGAAATGATGTTTTTTGAAAATAAACAGCTTTTGTGAATAAACTTTATTTCAAAAGCAATTACATATGTAATACCTAAAAAAACGACAAATTTTAATGAGTACCTTTCATAGAGTTCGTTTCTGGAACAGGACTCAACTTTAGTCATGAAAAATTACTATATGCACTTGAAGAATAGCATGATAGTTCAAGATCACTAATTCAATAGAAAACTGCAAAAAGCTGTTCATGTGCCGACTGGCCGCCGCGCCGCACCGCACATCACACTCGCAGCGGCGCGGCGGCTCCTCTGGAAACTAAAAAATTAGACGTAATCAACCAATAGCTGTTTCTGATCGCCGAATCGATTAACTTGTGTATGAGATGAGAAAAACTTCATCTAAAATAAATGAATAATAGTTGTAAAGTAGTCGCTGCAGTGTGCACGGAGTGTGTCGCACGCGAGCGCGTCGTGCGCGTCGTGCGCGTCGTGCGCACATCACCAGCGCAGTCACTCTTACTGATCACAGCTCCTCGGCGCACACGTCGGCGCCGATGCGACGCCTAAAAAACTAATCCGAGCGCGCAAAAAACACACAACTGGCGCTTTTTACGTATTTTGTGAATATTTCCATCCGATACTCCGCTCGTCTCTGTGATTGCACCCTTTTGTGACAGCTCCACAAAAAACTGACGATGACGTCTCAATGCAAGCGCACTTTTTACTGCATGTGAGGTTTTTTTTAACAAAGGATACATCTTTTATGAATTCGCGTATATTTGAATAAATGAACATTTGTGTCGACGCAAATCCTTTTTTATCCTTGCATTGAGCCGGCGAGGTGCGGCGCGATGCGGCGCGGATTACCGGCAGGTAGCTGCTGTTCCCACGCGCACCACGCGCGATGCTGCCGACCTGTGTGCCCACATCACCAAGTGTGCCGACGTATTCACAAGCGCTTCAAATATTTCATATCAATATCAATTACCACAAGCATCATTACAGGATTTATCATGGCGTAGCAGTTGCGTAGCATTCTCGTAGAGCGTCTACGAGAAACCAACATTCGTAGCGCCGAAGCGCCGGCGTTTCAGTCATCCATGTCGTCGAATATTCTTTCTTGACACATGAGAGCGTGTGCTAGTAGGTCGGCGTGGCAGTATTACCGACTGCGCATCACACAGCGAGGTATCTAATCCGCTCATTAATCAGCATTACTTGTAATTTGATGATCCCGTGTGTCTGTGGCTTCGTATTACGTTGTCCGGCGTGTCGTGTGTGCCCTGAATGACGCCTCGCGCTGATCCTATTAATTACATTAATTCGGCCGCTAATGAGCTGATCCTCGACCGCGGGTACGTTCTGGTGGCCTGCGTGTTGCGACAAGGTGTTACCATGTTAGCGAGCTCGTCGCTTGTTATCGTCTATATATATAAGTACACGATAACAGGCGACGACAAGGAGGAGAAAGTGTCCTCGCTTGCTAGGAAGCATGCCATCCCATGCGATTTATTTCGGTCTGATCGCCATATTAACGATAGTATCATCACTTGTACTTACAGTTTCAGAATGGCTTTAGGTATATCAAAAATCTTAAAAAAAAACTACCAAAATACGAACTGCTTTAACTCAGTTCTGTGATTCTTGTAAGAGCCTGTGCACACCACGTTATTTAAACTATAATGATCTGGGACGAGCTGGACTCCTTCGGGGTTATAACATAAATAATTATTATAGTAATAAGAAAGTAAAAGTGTGCAAAAATATTGTTATTTTTATTGCAACAAAATAGAGTTGATGGAGCTTTATGTAAATATTACACGAAAAATAAAACGATGTCTATAGTTACAGACATCGTTTTATACGAGTATTAAGTATCTTGTGGACCTTTATGGAAAAATATTTTTCCCTCTAAGGAACGGAACTAGACCGAGAAAATTGAAAAGAGGGAAGAGAGGCTCTTCACCTGCAGTGAGGCTGCACAAGCTCATCATGATCGTGTATGAACTGCACTTGTAAACCCTGTCAATGAATTAAATAAAAATAATAAAATATTTATTTCCATCAAGGTAGCTACAACAATTTCTTAATCTAATAACAATTTAGGTCTTAGTTTAGAGGTTGTACGCTGTCACATAGAATTTTGGAATTCTCTAACTCCTAAACTAAGTCAAGCTTGTATTATAGGAGTTAGTGAGCTGTTGACTTAGACACAACCTTGAATTATGCAGCGGTAAAACATAAACAAAGTTATTGCTTAAAAACAAAACATAAACCTACTACTGTAAAGTTGTACAAAATGATATCAATCAATATTTACTACTTACATATACAAACAAATAGACACCTAATATATCTGTTATACCAACTTACTTTTTGACTATTAAAAATAATTGTGAATTTTTCAACTTATGCTTTACCTCACAATTGGAGAACAATTTATGTTTGAGTTCTACTCTTGCATCGACACCAACTACTACTGCTAGGTACTCCTGACGCGAGGGTCGCTCATGCCGTGCTGGAGCATGTTGTTGTGCAGTGGCCGAAGCGCCGGCGAGGCCGATTGCCATTCTTGGCGGTTATTTGAGTGTTGGACTTGTCCACAGCAACAGAGTGCTATCTTAACAACCAGCTTGCCAAGAGGCTCGTCTATCGTCTAACAAACGGTTATCGCAGGACATGTTCCCATCGTTGTTCACCTTACAGAGAGAACCCAAGTGGCGCGACCCGCGACGTCATAGATAGAATACGTGACTCAAACGTTCTACTTCGCGGGGTCGCTTGCCGGCGCACTAATATAACATCCATGCACACACATACCTACTTTATATTTATTTATTTAGTGTAGTAGTCGTCACTGCGAGCGGGAGGTGCGGGTGGTGCGAGCGGTGCGTGCGACAACGTGCTAACAGCGTGTGTTTGTTCTGTTACAGAGGAGTCCGGCGAGCACATCAAGTCGCCGTCGCCGCCGCCCAGCCACGGTCAGTACCATACTCCACATTTTACCATCAACAAGCAACCACTTCTTCAACCAGAGTCCGACCATATTTCTTTTACGGTTTCCGCTAATTTTCGGTTGAAATATCTATTTTCGACAATTTTCGTTTTCGGCGGCCGTGTCGTGGGCGAAAATAAATTCGGGCAAAGCAATACTTTCAATTCGCTTATTCAGAGAAAATCTATAGTTAGATCGATTACCTATTTGTTTATGTGCCGTTTTAATTTATTGACATATTACTAACTATTGCATGAAATTGTGACATCTACTTAATTACCTATTGACTTTATTTATATTGTGTTAATTGATATTTTGTATGCCTTTTGGCGGGACATAGCATGGACCAACATGTTTTTGTATAACATCTGTATAATTATACGGATTGTACCCTATGTTCACAAAATGAATAAATGAAAAAAAAAACAACTAAAAGTAATTGAAAGTAAAATATTTAAAAATATAGAAAAAAACGCTTTTCACAGCTTAAACTTAACCTCAGATTGATTAATTGTTAATAACTGGCTGACCCGACAAACGTCCTGTCCATATTTCAATAGTTCATACAAAAATTCTATAGAAAAAAGGACGTTCAGTTTTTTCAGGATATTTTCCTTTTTTTCCATAAAGACCCTACTACTACGAACATTTTAAAACAGTAAATATCCAAATCGCTCGTCGTTCTCAAGTGATGCGCTCACCAACGAACAGCATTTCATTTTTATTTATACAGGATCATATTAAATTAGCTAGCGAAAATCCGTTGACGTAATGGGTATCGGTATCCAAACACAATAAAATGGAATTTAAAAAAATTGTTTGGGGTCAACGACCGTGTCTCGAAGTATGACTTGAGAAAATAATTTTATTTGTGTTTTGTCGTTTTACCATTCAGACCTGTGAAGTTTACACAAAAAAACTGATATTTCGAGTGCCTATGCTACCACCAGCTGTCGTTGATCGCAAAAATTAAATTCGTTCAATTTATTTATTTTTTGTTTTATCACGTTCAGATATCGATATCGATACCCATCACATCTGCGAAGTTTCGCTAGCTAATTTAATTGACCCTGTACAAGCTATCTATTAGAGAACAGTACGTGTTAATTAAGGTTCATATTTTAAATATAATCATTAATGGATGGACTGCATTTTCTTTAAGGTTCAGTCGACAAACAGAACATTATTTTGTTAATTTTTCTCCCAACAAAATACCTTTTCCGGTCGGACTAGTATAAACAACCGAAGACAACAACAAATAGATCATTTACTGAATTTAGCAGTAAAATTTACGGTGAAATGCTCAATAAGTAGGTGGTCAAAAATATATTTAGTTTGTTCAACTGGTGATGCCGTCCGAGCTCTCTCTCACTGACAACAACATCACACACATCCATTCTGTCCTCAACTGACCGAGCTCTCTCTCACTGACAACAACATCACACACATCCATTCTGTCCTCAACTGACCGAGCTCTCTCTCACTGACAACAACATCACACACATCCATTCTGTGCTCAACTGACCGAGCTCTCTCTCACTGACAACAATATCACACACATCCATTCTGTCCTCAACTGACCGAGCTCTCTCTCACTGACAACAACATCACACACATCCATTCTGTCCTCAACTGACCGAGCTCTCTCTCACTGACAACAACATCACACACATCCATTCTGTCCTCAACTGACCGAGCTCTCTCTCACTGACAACAACATCACACACATCCATTCTGTCCTCAACTGACCGAGCTCTCTCTCACTGACAACAACATCACACACATCCATTCTGTCCTCAACTGACCGAGCTCTCTCTCACTGACAACAACATCACACACATCCATTCTGTGCTCAACTGACCGAGCTCTCTCTCACTGACAACAACATCACACACATCCATTCTGTCCTCAACTGACCGAGCTCTCTCTCACTGACAACAACATCACACACATCCATTCTGTGCTCAACTGACCGAGCTCTCTCTCACTGACAACAACATCACACACATCCATTCTGTCCTCAACTGACCGAGCTCTCTCTCACTGACAACAACATCACACACATCCATTCTGTCCTCAACTGACCGAGCTCTCTCTCACTGACAACAACATCACACACATCCATTCTGTGCTCAACTGACCGAGCTCTCTCTCACTGACAACAACATCACACACATCCATTCTGTCCTCAACTGACCGAGCTCTCTCTCACTGACAACACCATCACACACATCCATTCGTTGTTTAAGTTACATTATTCGGTTCACATTAATATGCAATGAGTCAAGTTCTCATTGGTATAGTTAATGTACGCGCGGGCGTAGTACCTGCGTCGATCATATCTTGACGTGTAATTAGCTTATTTTAATTAGCACGTAACTAACTGCGATATGTTGCGGTTGTCAAAGTATGTGAGCACCCGCGCCCGCACACTCCGGCAGCTAGCTACTCTTTAATTATTTGAACAGTCCATCGCCCCGTAAACGTCTTGTAAGCCAGTTTCTTTTCACTTTCCTCTATTGACATATTGGTGTAATCGTTAGAAATTGCCCCCGCGGTTCAGCGGCACCTGTCCCGTGCCTCATCTCCGAGTGTGGGTTCGGTACCCGTGCGGCGCACACACCACGCAAAAAACCCTACGCACCTTCTTCACCCCTTTGAAAGAAAGCGCACGCGCCGCTAATGCGCGTTCACCCCTTTATGATCTGCGCTGGCTGCGCCCCGAGACGCTACGGCCACATTGAGCGCCGCGCGTGCAGGCCTTTATGTGTGCGCCAGCAGTAACAATAGTGCGCAGTAACAATCACAGATGTGTGTTATATTACTGAGCGACGTGTTCGGCACAAAGGAACAGCTCACATGACGCTTTGACTCGCAGAGGGAGACACTGCTGAGATATAACAAAAACATATATTTGTGCTACTGAGCTGACCGCTGCAGAGGTGCGCTAATGTAACCAATGACGTTTATTTTTCTGTAGGCCTAACATGGCGCGCACAAAAGCCATTTGTGCAACCCTGACTTCGTACAGTCTGTAACGTCCAGGTTTGGATCCCACAATATGTCATGGTAGGCAAGACACATTATTCGTTAAGTTTGGTTTTCAGCCATTGTAATATCTTCTAATTCTTCCTTCCGAAAACCATCATCCAGAGAGCCCAGACCAAATGAAATTCTATCAGCGATGACGAAGGAAAAGTCAAAAATGTTGTAAATCTAATTTGAATATCATTGTAAGTGACAACCCAACGAAGTTTATGTCAATTGTGTTGAAAGTCGTTGTAGAAATACAAAACGCTCTGAAAGCGATTGCCACTTGTCTAGGTCCGCAGGGCCCAGCTTGACAAATGCCGCCTAGCCCAATTACATGCGACTCAAGATTTCCTTATTTTGGTGCTCTCTTGCAAAAGATGAACAATCACCCAGATAAATATAGAGTGAGTTTTTGCATAATTTCCCGCAATTTAATAGAGCAATGACCAACGCGTGACGTTTTGTATAAAATATTGAAACGAATTCAGAACCTCCTCCTTTTTATGAAGTTGGTTAAAAAAACATGGTCCCGGAGAGGGGCTGACACGTCACCGCGATGACGCATGACGCACATCTACATATAATATCCGGCGCCGCCCGCCCTCGTCTTGTTAGCGGCCTCGTTAATATACGATCATATAGTAAATGCAGTGAACGAATCCGTATTCCCTGGCGGCCTGCTAGTTCTTTTGCGAGTGTTGTCCCCACAAGTTGTCCGAGCAATTACTCCGTAAAAAACGGTAAGTGTTCTGAAACCATCGACTCAACGTGTGTCTGTTGTTATTGTTGAATGACTCATTAAGTTACCCACTCCCGCCTTAGAAATAAATTAGGTAGGATGAATCCGAGCGCCTCTGTTGGAGAGCAAAACAAACACATTACCGATGTCTAAATTATGTACAAAGTGTTTATGTAATAGTATTTTTATTAAAGGCTATTTGCACTTGAATGTGGAAACTGAGCACAGTCTTAAATTGTGTGCTGTTATCGTGGTTTCGTCATCGCTCTTTCTACGCACTCCAGAGAGTTGCCGCTCTACTTTAAGGGGGAAGTGCCAGGGTAGCCCGCGAAATTCAAATTTACTTACGTTTTTCGTAATTTTCAGATCAGTGTCAGGTTGTATTTTGATCAAAAGTTGATTCGCGACTATAACAGGTACGTATTTACAGAATTATAATCATTAATACATCTTTCTCAGTTAGATTTGTACCACGACAACAAATCTCTTATGGAAAACTGCTTAGTGGTACAAATCTAACTTAGAAAGATGTATTAATGATTCTAATGATTATAATTCTATAAATACGTACCTGTTATTGTCGCGAATCAAATTTTGATCAAGATACAACCTGACACTGGCCTGCAAATTGCAAAAAACGTAAGAAAATTTGAATTTCGCGGTCTACCACTGCGCATTCACCTTAATGAAACATAATATTCCGTTATTTATTTCATATAATATGTGTGTTATGTGTGTTGCGTGCAGACGGCTCGGCGAGCGGCGAGGGCGAGATCAGCGGCGACGAGCGGCCGCCGTCCCCCCCGCGCGCGCCCTCCGCGCCGCTGCCGCACCCCTCGCACCCCGCGCACCCCGCGCACCCGCCACACGTCGCCAGCGCCGCCGCCGCTACCGCGGCCGTCTTCGTGAGTAAACACCCTCATGTGCCACGCCACACGGTGAGCAACCAGCCTCCCAACGAGGTGACCTTGCCGGGGGGGGCTGGTTGCTGAGCACCGTCGTCGGTTCCGACTAGACGGTTGCAAACACACTGAATTTGTGGCTACAGTATCTACAGAAAATATGTACACGACCTCCGGCCAGCCAACTCCCTGCCTTTCAACATTTACGAATTTGGCGTGGCATAATAAGCGCGTGGTTTGAAACAAGTGTCTACAGATCTGATTGCACACACGAGTTATTCCGGTCTGATCTCCTGAACCCCCTTCAACCTCCCCCCCCCCCCCCGCTTCCTCGATCCCCTGTTAGTTCTTCTTCTGATTTAATCTCTGTCTTATCCACTATAAACTTTCTCATTCCGGTCTCACACTGCGGGTTCCATCGCGGTCACTGACGCACGCCTGTCCACCAAAGGTGTTGTTAGGTCAATCAATATTGATGGTCACTGTCTACCGTTATAGTTGGAAACCAGCAAGACATCTTAGTAGGAAGGCTGATTTCTCATCGTACGGAAACAGCTTCGACTTCAACGAGTCAACTAACCTGTTAAATGTTGTACGCAGAACGCGGCAGGCGCCGGCAATGCGCTGGCGCAGTTGCAGCACCTCCTGCTCACACAGCACGGCGCGCACTCCCTACTGCTACACACTCAGGTGAGATACTGCATAACTCTGTACAGCTCTCAAATATTTGCATGATTGATTGTTCTGCTAAGTGTGGCGTTTACTGACTGTAAGGTGCTGGACTCTTGGCGCGGTGAAGCAGAGTAATTCACTGTGTGATGTGTGTTTGTCAGGTGCAGCAGGCGGTGGCGCAGGCGGCCGCGCAGCAGTTGCAGCAGCTGCAGGCCCGCGCCGGCGCACCCCATGCCCCGCCCTCCGCCACGGGTACGTCACCCCCTTACAAGTATATACAAGGTTCGTGCACTACTTCCCGCTCGCTGTAATAACTGCCCTGCTGTACCACGTGTCAGCAGGGCAGTTCATGATCAGTATTTAAGCTTATTGCCGATGCATCGTAATGATAAGCTCCGTGATTATGATGACTGTGTCGTGCTCTAGATGGCCGGTCGCCATCGCCACGCCGCACGCCGCCCGGCGCCGGCGCCTTCCTCACGCCGCTCACGCCGGGCTCGGGCCGCGCGCGCTCGCCGCTGCACGCGCACTCGCACACGCCACTACACGCGCACGCGCACAAGCCGCGTGCGCTCGAGCCCACCGCCGACGATACCGCGGACCTTGAGGAGTTGGAACACTTCGCCAAAACCTTCAAGCAGAGACGCATCAAACTCGGTGAGTCGTCCTGCCGGTTGCAGAGCATTCACTGAATTGGATTCCAACAAAGTCACGAGCCGTTCTCGATGATAGGCATTATAGAACATGATGTTTTTCTTCCGCAGGCTTCACGCAGGGCGACGTCGGGCTTGCGATGGGCAAGCTGTATGGCAACGACTTCTCGCAGACCACGATATCGCGGTTCGAAGCGCTAAACCTGAGCTTCAAGAACATGTGCAAGCTAAAGCCGCTGCTACAGAAGTGGCTGGAGGACGCCGACTCGTCGCTGGCGGGCGGCGGCGCGGCGGGCGGCGCGGGCGCAGCGCTGGGCGCGGGGCTGGCCGAGGCCGTGGGCCGGCGCCGCAAGAAACGCACCTCCATCGAGTCGGGCGTGCGCGTGGCGCTCGAGAAGGCTTTCCTGCACAACCCCAAGCCCACCAGCGAAGAGATCGCCGCGCTGGCCGACGCGCTCTGCATGGAGAAGGAGGTGGTGCGCGTGTGGTTCTGCAACCGGCGCCAGAAGGAGAAGCGCATCAACCCGCCGGCGGGCGAGAGCGGGCTGGGCGCCGGCATGGGCGGCGCCGGGATGGGCGGCGTGTCGCTGGCGCCGCACGCGCACACGCCGCACGCGCACGCGCCGCACGCGCACGCGCACGCGCTGCACGCGGCGGCACTGCAGCCGCTCGCGCTGTTGGCGCGCGCCCCGCCGCGCGACTGACGCGGGCCGCGCGTGCCGTTCCTGACACATATCCTCTCGTTGTAAATAGTGCGCGGGCGCGGCCGCGGTGTACAGACTAGTGTTAGCGTGTATATAGATGTACGTGCGGGCCGCTGCGCCCGCTCTAGGCTAAGTTTATATATTATTACGTGAATTTTATTTATGTGGGAGCGAGGCGCGATGCCGCCGCCGCTGTACAGAGCTCATATCAGTTAGCGCACCACGCGACGACTATGTAAGGTGGATGTGTAGAAAACTATCTATATGTTACAATAAAACATCATAGACATTACGAGTGGTTTCATTTACATTAAACTTACGAGTTGCGAATTTTATTCAGTGCCACCAACCTATCCGCAGGATATTGCCGAGGTCCATGACACCACATTACTAAATAACAAAAGTAAAGTGATAAAAACAACAAACAAATTGCAGTCTGAGCTGTTCGAATAAGAGAAGAAAGTATGGGAAATGAAATGACCCCATGAACTTTAGACCAAATGTTTGTGCTTCCCATCTTAAAAAGAAAAAAAATGTTTGAAAAATTTACACTAGATGAAAAATTGCAGACATTTTCAATAAACATAAATTATTAAACAATTTGGATTCACTAGAAGTCGCTCAATTACCGAAGCCTGTGTTGAGCTTCTTGCACATATTTTTGAGGAAGGCTTTCGATTGTGTTTCTCATGATACATCGGATAGGAAATTGCATCACTATGGTGACAGAAACACTGCCTTGGATCTTTTTATTTCTTATTTGAATATCAGGATCCAAAGAGATGCGTTAACGGCAAGCGATCCCCGGTTTTTATTGTCACTATGGGAGTTCCGCAGTGCTGAATTCTCGGCCCTTTTTATTTTTTGTTTGTATAATATTAATTACCTAAGTCTTGTCTTATAAAGAACAATCAAGAAACAGTGTCAATAACCCTCTCTCTAAAATAGTGCATTGGTTTAGTATTAATATGTAATTTATTTTTAAACGAGAAATATACTAAATGTAGATTTCTGACTCCAAAGGTTAATCGGGTGTAAACCCACATGCATACTAGCAAATGGGTCGGAATTAGATCTTGTGGACACCACTGTGTACTTAGGTATTACTTTGGCCTCGGAAGCTACGGTGGGGCCTACATATATCCAAATTTTCACAGCGACTAAGCTATGCGGTCTATATAAAATCCGTCATTTGACAGATGTAGAAACAGCTTTATTAGTATATTTTTTCAGTTTTTTCCATGTAATGTCGTAGGCATCGTGATGTGGGTAAATACAGCTGGCATTCAGGCTATTGTTGTGCTGCAGAAACGGGCCATTCGAGCAAATTATAACCTATAGCCGACTCCAGACGTATGTACTGTGTAATGTAGTGCGCTTAGCGTGGACAGCAGACATACTGCACGCGAATTCTGTGCGTGCGCGCTTGTTTATTCTAATTAAAAGTACACATAACCAAAAAGCGCTCCACGCTTTTTAATAAACCATTGGATATAAAAGAAGTGACAAGCATACTAATAACTACCGAATAATCACCCACCATTTGTACTGTTTAAAAATATATATGTTTGCAAATTCAAATCATTTATTTCATTTAGGAACTTAAAAGGCCCTTTCGAACGTAAAAATTTACAAAAATAAAAATATTGATTCTAGTCGCCCCTTCCTTCCAAAAGGTAGTTTCGTATGTAAAAGAATGGGCAAGAAACTCACCGTTACTCTTTTAAAAATGTTTTACAATATTTTGTATACATTAATTATATGTGAAGCCAATACAGCTAGAATAAAATTACTACACCACAAAAACTACAGCATTGACAGGTAAATGAATTATGTGATATAGAATTAGATGAATTTCCTAAAATTTTAACAAATAAGTAATAATTTTGTGTAACTTTTAGTAATCACAGAATGTAAAATCAATGTCATAAAAATTATAAAATATACAATTAAATTAGCAACTAGTTTGTTTTTGTCTAGTCTAGACTCCTATGGAGCAGGATCAACATGTTTCCAAGCATTCTTATCCTCTATAATAATCCCCTAATTTGTAATATCATGCTTGTTTACAGTGTTATTATAATAAAAGTTTTTAATTTTCTTTCATTTCAATGCAATATATTTGTTGAAACATTTAACACAGTACTCCATAAAAGATGTTGATAGATGAGACATGTTTTAGATAATCTGAAAAATGGTTGATCTAATTTATTTTTATTTCTACTATTAAAATGATGTCTATCACTTTTATTAAAAGATGAAGATTTTTTTTTACATAAGTACCTACAAAATATTTTCATAAATGAATTGGGAAGGTGCCGTCGTAATAGTAATCCTTTTAAATAGTTCTTTAGTAAGAGATTCGCGCCGACGTAGATTGTAAATGTGTCTGACAGCTATCTTTTTTAAAATAAAACCGGCCAAGTGCGTGTCGGGCCACGCACAGTGTCGGGTTCCGTAGTAGCCCGTTATCACAATATAATACGATTCTGTTGTTCTTTATTCTGAATATAAGTAATGGTAAAGATATTAGGAGTTAATGGTTATATATAATAACAATATATGACAAGGGTGTCCAGAGTAAAACAAAACTTAAACACATAACGTAACCACGGACCACGGAGGTCATTCCTTATAAGAAAATCTTAACACCGCGATCTACAAAAGAGACGTCACGGTACAACGCCATCTGTTAACGAATAGCGATACCAAACTAATGAAAAAATGTTGATTTAAGTTAACTCATAACTTTTCCGTTAAGAGGATTATTCCACTTTGCCCCACCGGCCGCTCCACTGTTGGGGCAAAGTGGAATGCCTAAAATTTTGCAGTGGGATCTGCCCCACTAAATCGAAGGTTGGGCAGATTCCACTGCTTTAAAATCTTGTTAGATTCTGCCCCACTAGAGTTGGCACGTTAGAATAAACGTACAAACATTTTATTTTTGCAAATTTTTATTTCCTAGTTATTTCATACGATATTTTGCACCAAATACACACCACACTTTTGGGCATTTTTTATATTCTAATCGCTTTGTATACATTGTATTTATTAAGACGTGGCTTGGAAGGTTGGTTCTGCATAGATTTAACCATGGAAAGTGTTATATCTTCATATAAGACATTGAGGAGTCTTAATAAACTGGGGAGTTTTTTTGCTAATCTTTTTATTTCGTTTATTATGACAACCTTCGAGAGCATTGGTTGTACGGTGTTTTGCACCAAATACACACCACAATTTCGAAAAACCGTCTTTTAGACAATTTTGCAACATATATTATGTTGCAAAATAGTCTAAAAGACGGTTATTTAAAAAAAAAAATAGATAATATTTTCAACTAGCTGTGCCCGCGACTTCGTTCGATAGCGTCCTTAACCGCTATAATTTTCCTTTAAATTTCATGAAATGCACTATCATCGTGAATTTTTCCAGATTTCTCAAGCCAGCGGTTTAGCTATTAGAGGGGGGGAGGGGGGGGGGGGGGACTACTGGAACAAAAATTTGCTCTTTAAAGTTTAATATTTCGTAAATGGAGCATTAAATCGAAAAATAATTATAGCAACCCCCAAGTCATTTTAAGTCATTTTAGAAGGCCTATTCATACCCCACACGATGAGGTAGACAACGAAAAAAATATTCATCCCCACTTCACATGTAGGGGAGCTACCCTAAAACAAAAATATTTTCCACCACTTTGTCGGCGTAATTGATATACACACTCCTACAAAATTACAGGTTTCTAGTACTAACGGTCTCTTAGCAAAACCTCAGACAGACAGACGGACATGACGAAACTATAAGGGTCAGCGCAGACTGAGAGGAATAATCCCCGCGCGGTCTCGAGCATTTTCTTTACGGATCGCGTATGTTCGAGCTTGCGAGGACTTGTCTTCGAGGACGCGCGAGCATTTTTTGTCAGGTTCAAGCATTTATGCACTTTATTGTAATAATTTTTAAGTTTATTTTGAAGTGCGTTAATAAAATCCTCTCCGTTGCACTCCGTTCTGTCTGCGCTGAGCCTAAGGGTTCCTTGTCAGAACTACGGAACCCTAAAAATGGATTCAATGTCCGACTCCACAATAAAATGCCATAATTATGACATAATGCTGTGGAAGTAGCTAAAAAACTTTTTTACAAAAAAAACAACCCACCTCCAAAAAGACACTACAAAGTGAAAAATAAGTTTAATTTTGGAAGTCGGTGTCGCTAGGTCCGCATTTTCGTTGTTTGCCATCGACTTCTTCCCAGCGAAAGCGAAAGCACTAGGAAGTGATGAAGGGCGGGCTTTTTTTGGGACTGTCTTATGTAATTTCTAACATTTATTACTTTTCATTTGATTCCGAGTTATAATTTTGTCAGTAGGTACTGTAATAGACTTTCTCTAACAGAACACTTTTCAATTTCCATCTTCATTTTTCTGTTGTACTTATACCTATTCCCCCTCCAATATGTCGGCAACGTAAGTATTATGATTAATAAGCGCCATACAGAATATACCTAGCGCCATACAGAATATACCTACTTCAATGGGTTGAATAGTAGGGAACGAAAATAGCATATAGTTACGGCTTTAACCTTTTAAATGAGTATCATCGCGCTATACCTTTATGGAGCTACAACAAAGCAAATAGCTTAAGAGTGCTATCACAATTTTTCTTGTTTGACTCGAGTTTTGATGTCGGATTATGGTTTGACTAAAGGCACAATAGTAAAAAAAATACATGCCCGAGAAAGTTTCATTCGTTCTTTTGGGAGTGTATTAAATAAATATTTCAGTTTGTTTAAATAAATCAGTAAAAACCTTGTTTCTGCAAAGGATGTTTCATAAAATTTTACTTTCGGGCATCTTCCGATGCTTTGTTACATCGAAGATATAATAGTTTATTCATTTAAAAAAATGCCCATGGTACAATTGTATCTTCTACTTTCGTATGCATAAATCAATTTTTATGTTTCATAAAGTAATACACCAAAATTAATTCCGTAAAACAGGGAGTTAATGATAATCTTTCGTCCGAAATTATATTTTTTATCTATGAATATTTAATAGAAATTCAAACAAAAAGTATTTAATAACTAAGGTCACTTTGTCACCTTGCTTGAAAAAAAAAATTACTCTATTTTAAAGTAAAATAATATTTTTAAACAATTGTTGTATGCAATAATATAATAAATCAATATAAATCTCGGGACGCGCGGTCTTAGCTTCAATCCGCGCCGAGCGCTTCCAGAGGGAGGACGTATCGCTCGTTCGCTGTTGCAGTCACGTGATCTCGCTCGCCAATTCGTCAAGAATAAAGTGCGACTAACAGTTCTTGATTCAAGTAATTTTTTTTTTTTAGTTAGTTTCTGATTGTAATGTATATTATAAGTATTTTCCTGTGATATTTCAATGCAAATATTAAGTATATCTTGTATTATAGGAAAAAAAAAACATACGTAAATATAGTTGTTGTTTTTCTTTTTCTGATTTATTTATTTATTGTAATCTCCAACTTTAATTTAATTAATTAATTTCAGACATAAGTAGTTCACAATAATGGGGAAAATAGAAGTATATGATTCTCAGCCTAATTTGAATAAATGACTTTTGATTTGTCTTTTTTACTTTCTTTTTATCCAAACTGAAGAAACAACTCACATTGCATTTATATCTATAAATAAGTACTAAAATGTATACCTACCTGCCGAACAAAAACATATACTTAAAGAAACTTCGTAAAAAAAATAGGTACAAAAAGTATTTATATAAGTAGCAAAAAAAGTGTTGGAAGCTGGCAACGCGCAAGTAATGCTTCTGGCATTGCAAGCGTCTATAGGCTGCGATAACTACACACGGGCACACCATCAAGCACGCCGCATGCTATTTTGTCACTTTAGTGATATAAAACAAAAATTAAAAAATGAAGTAAATTTTTATGACCCTGTTGTAACTCAAACCGTTCTTGGTAACATTCATCGGTACAAATAATATTTCATGAACTTAATTTATTAAAAAAAAAAGTAGCAAAGGCTCTTGTTGGTTTGGTCCTGGCATCCGACGCATAGCGGTTTGCATGTGTGCGTAGCGTACTTCACTAGACGCACACGTGCGCATCCGCCGCCGCGCGCGCGCGCCGTCAAATTTACCTATAACTGAGCACTTCGATTTTGTAATAGCGCTCTTAAAAGTTCCAAAAATGCTCTACAAACAAACCTATGTTCGATTCGTAGAACGTAAACAGACAAACATTAAGTTTAGGCCTCTGCTGTCATCTTTGGTTAAAATAATAAAAATAAATATCTAGGTTAGGTGTATCTACTGTGATATTATAGATAATATTATTCTAGTTCTGGTGTTCGTCGGATTATTCTGTAAGAATGCATCAGTCAGAGTACCAGTGTTGTGCCTTTAGGTAGTTTATGCAGCTTACTAAAAACGAAAAACAAAGCAATGTGAAATGACTACTGAAGGCTGCGGCTGTCGACCTCAGCACGAGTGACAGCCTGACAGCTGCTCGCCGCTTGCTCCCGCGCGGCCGCGTCATCAGTCCTGACCATAGGACGCTCTTCATATTTTGGCTGCTGAAACCAAAACTAAAAACGTAGTAAGTATAGATAGTTTTATAAAAATGTGGCTGTTAAGTACTTTATTATATTGTGGTGTCTTACGACTTCCACGCGAACGAAGTCGCGGGCAGAGGCTAGTTATTACTAAAAGCTACTACCTATGTACCTATTTAGCATCAAAAATTGTAAACATCACAAGTAGGTGCAGCGCAGACGAAACACTTTTTGTGCGATCGAGTCTGTGGCGCACAAGCAACATCATCCTATGTTTATTTCAACTATTCCAGGTATATCCTGTTATTATTTTATCTAGTTTCCATTTTATTGGTACTTACAATAAAAAGTGCGTCACGGATAGTCTATCGTCTGCGCTGCACCATATAATCGCTATTAAGTGGGCTATTATATATATACTTCCTTAGCCATAATTTTATAGTTTTTAGGATTCCGTACGGAACCCTTATAAGATCACTTCGTTGTCCGTCATCCTGTCCGTCAGTCAAGAACCTTTTTCTCAGGAACGCGTGGAGTTATCAAGTTGAAATTAATATCAAATACTCAAGGCTGCAATCCCTTCAAGCAGTGAATAAATCAAACTTCTAAGTCAACGCAATCAAAAGATACGGGCGTATATGTTCCGAAATCAAAACCTATAGAGTAGGTACTTCCCGTTGAATACTGGCATGAATCACTGTCAGTAAAGAAAAAAAATCCGAAAACCGTAAGTATTTACGAAGTTTAAAACACAGAATACAGCGGATATACCTACCTTTTAGACGCGGCCTAATTTTAGCTACGTGGATGTAAGTACTGGGAATTCGGTTGCAACCGCATTTTAACTCGTCACGTAACCCTCCTATTCATAGTGTTACAAATATAATTTAAGGTACGAAAACCTAAAGAATTTATTACTTCTTTTCGAATTTAATAAAACAGTCGGGATTAATGTGACAAGTTACCTGCAAGTTGTATTTTTCTACATTTTTATATTATTTTTAATAAATAGGTAGGTCAGGTGGGCAACAGTGAACCACAAAAAATTCAAAGTTGTGTCATGTACTCAAATTAAAAGTTTTCGTTTTCTTTTTTCATACATACCATTTAGTGTCTAATAGACTTAAGGTTTCTTTACAAAATTAAGCTCAAAAACTGATAGGTTAGACATTACCAAGTGTTTTAAAAAAAATGGGAATTGGTTCATTGTGTACACTCTTTGGTACACACTGATCCATGATGAAGTTCACAGTGAACCACCGTTGGACACAGTGAACCATATCAGAATAAAACGAAGATAAGTTATATTTTAACTGGACTAATTCGGGTAAATCGGTCATCAATCAAAAATGCGTCATTAAAACAAAGTTTTTTCATTTATTCAAGAAGGTTTATTGCTTAGAATGTCAAGAAAAAACAAAAAATAGAATTATAACTTAATCAGGATAACATACACAGCACATGTATTTAGAAATAATTGTTAAGTTGGTATACAAAACCTTTAAATTTCTGTAGAACAGTAACATAAAATATAATATTCTAAAAAAATACAGTCAATGCGGTTTTTATTAATTGAGATCTATGTTATCAACTTATTATCTATCCTATAAAATCAGTCTCAAAGTTGCGTTTACAGCCACAATAAAAAAAAAACCTAATAATTATTTTAAAAAAAGCCTAATATGTGAACTTCAGAAGTGAAATATTGACGGGGAATTTAAACGTCGCTTGGCGACGACTTCTTCCATCCACTTTTGGTTTAGGCAAAATATATTTGATATCAGTTTTCCGGACTCCTGCACAATCTGGTTCAAGAGGCTGAAGTGCTTGCACCATATCATCCTTGCTATGCCCCCCAATCTTTCTTTTCACTGCCTTAGTTCGACCCATCCTGAAGCAAAAAAAGTTGTATCTATTTAACTAATTTGATGTTGAACTTTGGTACACAATGAACCATCAAGCGGTACACACTGAACCACGGTTCACTGTGTACCCTGCAATACTGAGTCACTGTGTACCACCTACGTTATTTGACATTTGATGTTGAAAAAAGGCAATTGATCAAGGAATATGTTAAAATCATAATAACCATATTATTGCTAGATAGTGACTTTACATGTATATAAAATTCGGTACGAAAAGCTCAGAAAACACGACTTTGAAGAAGAAAAGCAAAACTTACCTATTTTTTACTTTTCGCGCGGGAAAACACAAATCGTCGCACCACACGACCGCTTACAACGGGCGCTCGCCCTCAACTGGGGAGTGAGGGAGACGTAACGAAACACGTTCCGGTAACTACTAGTTTTGAATATAATAATACCGATTCTCTGTGTACCACTGGCTCACTGTAGCCCACCTGACCCTACTTTTATATTCGGATTGTTTTATCATGATAAATTATACGTGTTCAGTGGCGAACAGAGTTCCTATGTGTTTTTCTTTATTTCACTACACTACCTACCGCAAAGTATTTTGAAGAATTTAACTCGTGTCTTATTATTCTTCATTCATAACTTAGATTAGGTACTTAGGAGTATGATTTTGTATGACTTCGCAATCTTGCACAGTGTTGTTACATTTGACACATTATCAGTGGAGCACTACTTCACTGTATATTCTGTGAGTTGGATTACCAAACCCCAGTGTTGAGTAAACTTCAATTTCTAGATTCTATAGGTAGGGCATACCTATATAAATACAATATATAATGTGAAACAACATAATACAAAAGCACAGTTCGCTGATAAGGCACAAAGATAAATAAAAAAAACACATATCTAATGATGAGGTAGCGCTCGAGCTCGAAAATAAAATTTATTTTAAAAAAATTATAGTGAAAGTAATGCTATGAGTCTATGACAGAATGATAGATAGGTAATTATAGTCACAAAACATGTGGATATAATAAACTCGCCCTCGAAGGTCTCAAAGTCGCAAGGTCTACCGAATAGGTTTCCAGCACAGCATGTGACAGTCAGTATCTAGTAAGTAATTAGGTCCCTGCAGACATACTGAACATGCAGCGTTGCCCAAGTGTACTGTTTGACCGCTAGAGGAGTTGTTAGCGCCCTCTGTGTGCGCCGGCGGAAGACGCGAGGGGCGCGACGTTACGCACCACGAACGTGTGTCGAGCGCCGCGCTCTGCTTGTTAGTGCGTGCTCTCACTCACAGGTGGCGCTCTATCTACAAAACACCGCTGTTTTTATTATTCATAGAGTAAGTAACGTTCTGTTATTATTCAATTATTAATAATTGTTTAAATCACGTTTGATTGTCTATTTAGTGAATTAGGAATAAAACTTTATGGATTTCATACCTTCCTTCAGGTATATTACTTACGACTTTTTTACATCGGTGGAAGACAGTGAAAGTTTTCAATTAGGTAAATAAGTCACAAAAAGACATAACCACTTGCATGCCTTTCGACTACTTATTAGAATCTATTAATGCAATCTCTTCCAAGAATCAATTAAAAAATGTGATTGAGTGGATGGAAAACTTAATTGCTATGATTCAATTTCTAATTAGTTAGGTACTCGTAAGTACCTGGAGTACTTACCTACCTAGTATGACCAATTAGAAAATGCATCATGCCTATTTGATTCCAAATCTGAGTTGATCCAGACGCATGATTTAACCCAAGGTAACCTACGATAAAAAATAAAAAACACCGGTCAAGTGCGAGTTGGACTCGCGCACTGAGGGTTCCGTACAAATTTGTAGGTATGTAAATAGTTTACCACGGGAAAATATATATCTTTGTAATGTAACTACATACTTGCAAATTTACGGTTTTCGGATTTTTTCCTTTAGGTACTTGTGTTACATGAAATTGCTTCTTGCCAAATTTCATGATTCTAGGTCAACGGGAAGTAGGTAGTACCCTATAGGTTTTGATTTCGGAACATATACCTACGAGTACGCCCGTATCTTTTGATTGCGTTGACTTAGAAGTTTTATTTTTTCACTGCTTGAAGAGATTGCAGCCTTAAGTACTTATTTGATATTAATTTGAACTTGATAACTCCACGCATTCCTGAGAAAAAGGGTTTGACTGATGGACAGACAGACGGACAACGAAGTGATCTTATAAGGGTTCCGTTTTTCCTTTTGAGGTACGGAACCCTAAAAACAATGAGTTCAATCAAAATGAACATGAAACCAAAGAAAAAAATCACTGAACATTGTTTCTTTAAGAAAATATAGGTAAGCCATTACATTAGTAGATACAATCAGGTAAGTACCTACCTACAACAGGTAATAAGTACCTACATTTTTTTTTCAAATGATTGGAATAATTTACCTAATTGTTAAGCGAATTGACAATCTTCGTTAATTTGTCGTATAATAGCCATTTCATACAACTGAGAAACGAGGCAATGAAAAGTTATGATTTGAAAACTTATGGTGGGTCCACACTATACAGACTTGCTCGTACAGATACCTGTACAGACTTTTTTTTGGGTGGAAAATTATCAAATAACTTCTCCCGCTCTGGGCGGAGCGAGAGGGTGTCTCAGACTCTTACTGACTAAAACCCACCCGTGTTCCTTCAGTTGCCTGTGCCAGGGGCCACGGTATCTCTTACGAACAATCCGCGACCCCGGCAGGCATCGGCCTAGCGGACCCCGTCAGTTAGTGCTGACATCTCTTTGAGGCGCGCGTGGAACACAACGCACCGTCGACCCGGGCCTGGTCCTTACCGGACGGCGAGCTGCCCATTGCTCGCCGTCCGCAAGCCCGCACCTACGGTGGCCGGGAATCGGCTATTGATTCCCGACGCCCGGGGCGTCTCCTGCGGCGACTAAGGGCGCGAGGGCGCAAAGATTGCCTCTCCCTCACGCGCTCCGCCTCCTCCTTTGGGAGCATTACTGCTTCGCAAAAGGAGGTAACGGCTTCCCATGTACTCTCGCTCCGTACCATGGCCTGGACTACGCGAGAGATCGCCGCCGCCGATCGCCGCCGTGAGGACGCGGCGGTGCTCTGCCCAAGCTGGGCAGACCTCCACCGTATGCTCCACCGTGTCCTCCGGGCGATCCACACAATGGTGACACCCGGGCGTTTCCTCCCGCCTTATCCGGAACAGGAACCTCCCGAAGCAGCCATGTCCGGTGAGGACCTGCGTTAGGCGGAAGGTGAGGACGCCGTAGTGCCTCTCCAGCCACTCCTCAAAGAGGGGACTTATCGCCGCAATTGTGGCGTGCCCAATCTGTACAGACTTTGAAGTCTGAGTAAAGATTTTTATGCGGACATCTCCACATAAATTAAAGCAAATGAAATAAACAATCAACTTTAATCTGCGAAGTTTTATTGTGCGTCTGGCTGTTGGGCCTCATTATCTTAGTCTTAGAAAAATAAAATACTGTATGCACTAGAACATAAAAAGCGATTTTATGTCGCCTAAGCACAACATAAACACGAACTTTTAGAGCATGAGAAGTGAAAATAATAATAATGCATCAAAATCTATATCAATATAAATGCTTTCAGAATTATAGTAAGCTTTGTCAAATAGATATGAGTTTAGTTGATTTTTTAAATGTACATTGTTTAGCTCCCTCCAACTTTTGGGTAGCTTATTATAAATAATGGGAGCCATGCAAAAACACTTTTGCGCATAGTGTGCGTAATAAATAAGTTTTTTGTAGGACAATACTATTATATAAATATTCTGTGGTAGGACGCAGGTAAACGAATTGATTACTCGGCATACTCACAACATTGTTTAAAACTAGGTAAGTAGGTACAGTAAGGCATCAATTTTGCATAAGCATATTAAAGTTCAAATTGCTGTGATAATACCGGCCGGCGGCCGCCTCGCGCCGCAGGCCACATCTGTGTGTGTAAGTCGAACACGCATTGGCTAGCGTGCGTGAGCGTCACAGTATAAATATCTTTCTACTGTCCTAGCGTCGAACGAAACAAAACATATCGTCGCTTTTACGCACACAGTACTACGTAATTACACATAACCTTGGTGGGTTCATACTACTACTCAAATTCACTTCATCATAGCAAGTATAGGTAGCTGGTAACGTAACCTAATGGTTTAGCAAACGTGAAAGTCTGGGTTCCAATCTCGAGATGAGACTATTATTTTTCTTTTCAACAATTATCTTTTTCGTTTTTTTTTTTTTTGTTATTCAATAGAGATAATAAAAGATAATAACAATGTAATAATTTTTATGTTTTTATTATTATATTGTTATGCTTATGTTATATGGGGTTAAAAATAAAAATGTTTTATGCTTAAGTGATTTCAAAATGTTTATTCGTTATAAACAGTCATATTTATTAGGACTTATTGCGGTTATAGCTTAAGTATTCATTTTCATTATGAAAAGAAGATTGAAACTAAACCTCAAAATAATCCTTATTAATACGGATATGACACAATTTTATTTTAATATTACTAAAATCAATTTATAACTTAATACTTTGTATAAATGTTCTTGTTTATTATTTCCAATCAAATATTATGTTTTTGAGCTGGTTTTCGTTTGCACGGCGAATGCTTCGTAAACACTTGTTGAATAGGTAATTCGGCAAAATATCTCGGAAACCAATTGTTTCATATTCACTGACCAGCTGGGCCTTCCACTTCGCTTTCGACTGGCAAGGCTACCCTCTTCCTTATATCTTTTGACCCTCCGACTCACAGTAGGTAATTTCTCTAAAACAAAAAAGGAATACTGTTAAGCTACTAGCAAAATTATAAAATATTATTACAATTTTGAAACAAAATTATTTTGAAAATAGAAATGTTACAAAATGATTATATATTATAATATTATGCTTAATATTATATTCATCATTCCAAAAGTAAATAAATAAACTTTAGGAAATATATTTTTTTTTGCTATTTAGGGCTTATGGTAGGTAAATATAAAACATTTAAAAAAATAACTACAAGGATCATCATTTATACTTTAATTAGATAAATGTTCCATAAAATAATGAAATCATAATACTCACAGTCAGTCCGGTTTCATCAAATATTTGTGATATAATAATAAGTCCATATTTACGCAGCGCGATAATATCAGCAGCTATCATCTCGATATTTAGCTTGCATTTCAAAATGAACTACAACAACGCTAATAGATTAAACACACTTCACATATCAAATTATCCACCAACCAAGAAGCAACAACATTCTATTTAGTCGGGGACTAGCGGTGAATGAGTTAAGCATCTGTCTACCTTATGTTTTATTTATTTAGATTTCTGTGGGTATAATCATAAAGTTTTATGAACTATGTGAACAAGACGAACATGACACGGAACTATATTCGAGTAATATGCGAGTGTGTGTGTCTAATTACTCATTAAAAGAAGGTCGTAAGTTAAACTAAACGTCAAGCTATTGCATTGTGACTTTGCCTATGGACTTTTGGAGCCTACTGTACTTACTTAGTTGTTAGTTAGCTGGCTGGCTGTCTGTACTATAGTTATATCTATGCTCTGTACCCACCCCACTTGGCCACTTACCTACATATTAAGTTGCTTTTACACAATATTAAGTATTCGCTTCTCTCTAATGTTTTCCGAATTTTATTTCAAATTGTGGTCAATAACCATGATCATAAAACCGTAGCTACAAAATGGATTTGCTCCGTGATCAACCTTTTTTATTGTCATTCTTTCTGCAGCATGGCCGGAGATGTGCACGCGGCGCTGCAGCGCACAGCGCAGCGCTGTCACCGTCGAGGATGTCGCCGCGACGCCGCCGCCGCTGGCGATGCAAAGAGAGCTAAGCAACACAACACAGCACTGCGCTCAATAGTTGCCGGCAGTCTGTGGACGCCTGGACGGGGAAAGCGGCGCTCGGTTGTTGAGCGGACTCGATTATATTGAACGACTCGCATGCAGGTACTTCCTTAGTTTAGTAACAAGAGCGCCGGAGCGCGTCAGCTCACATTCAGCGTGGTCAGCGTTAGATGCGCGCGTGTACGACACTCGGTGCGCCAGTGTGTGGCCGCCGTCGCGCCATCACCATGCGCCAGCGCCGTGTGCTGACTGAGTGCTGTCGGCGGCGCGCTAATGTGCTGCGCAAACACAAACGATTACTACTGAATGTGCGGCCGCGGCATGGCAGTGTGACGCAGCGATACCGTCCCGCGAGAATCCGCGCGATCAGCTGCTAACATAATATCGTGTCACACTCGTACTGTCGTACATGTCCGACATGTCCAGCTCACCGGTCGCCTGGAGCAGACGTCACGTAGACATTGTAGTGTGCAGCGAGCAACTGTAACTTGCAAGCGTGTTACGGTAGTTCCAGAGTCATCGACACTGAAGCGACGATGTAGTCAGGTGTAACAGCTAGTCTAACTAAATAACTAGTGTAGTGGATCTCTCAGCTCGGTTAGTTTCAGTGCTTGCGCAGGCGCGGCGCGGAGCCCCCGCATGACTCTCAATAACGCGCGGGTGTAGTGACCTTAGCGAGGAGTGCGGTGTGCGCGTGATATCAGCGACGTTATCAGTGTGCGATTAGATACCGTCGCGAGCGCACCTTCTCGCGCCGCTCCGCTCGACGGCGACCAGGCAGCAGCGGGCACCATGAGGAGCAAGGACCGCCTCGCCGAGCTGCGCCACGTGAGTCACGCGAGACGAGCGGAGACAGCCCCGGTGGCATCCGAGCGAGTGTGTGCGCCCACTGTGACGTCACCGTCGTAAACAAACCACTGTTGCACTAGGTGTGGCTGTGTTGTCGGTGTGGGCCTCCTCTGTCGCGCCCACAGCCGGCTGAGGGTGTCCGGTGGGCAGCAGTGTGCGAGCAGGGCTGGTCAGTGGCGCGCAGCACTCGTCCGCCCGTACTTACAAGCTGTGTGTTAGTGCACATTATTGAAGGGCTGTGTTGTGGTTGCAGCTGGCGCGCGGCGCCACGGGCGGCGTGTACTGCGACACGGTGGCGCCCAGCCTGCCCGAGCCCGCCACCCAGCACGACAAGCACATACAGGACATCTTCCTAGAGGTACGTGTGCTAGTGCCGTGTGTGGCGCGCGCCGCTTCATTATGAGCGATGTGCGACGTTAACGAGCCGCTCGTTGTGTTCATTAGCGGCCCTGCTAATTAGGGCCGCAGCCTTGTCGCGCCGCGCCGGTGTTGTGCCGCCAGGACGACATCATCACAATCACGATCATGACACACTTGCGGAATAGTTCCACACGGAGCGTGCATACTGCTTACGTAATATTTATTATTACTTGTTAGCACGTATGAACACATCCACGCTTGATTGCATTCCCTACTGTAATCCTACACCAAAAATTTTAATATTCCTATCCTATGTACTTATGCAAATGATTGGTCGTTAGATACTGAGAGAAGCGTTCACTGCGCGCACTTACTATCACATGCATATTATCGGTAGGTATTGTTTATTTACATGGAGCCCGCGACCTTATCGCAGATTGCATCCTTGACCCGGCGCGGGCGCGGGCGCGAGCGACCGGCTGCTGCAACGTGAGACTATCACGACTGACAATCACTGTTCTTGAGCAATGCACTTATTGCTAGGTACACTGTATATTGTTCAAATGTAATGCTGTGTACAACAGTAGGAACACGCCAAATGTTGCATACACAGCTGCCGCCGCGGCCGCCGCGCGTGTGCCCGCACTGTACGGACTGTACCGACACCGAGCGAGTTAGTGATGACGTCACGCGCGGTGCGTGTGTTGCAGGTGGAGCGCATGCGCGGCTGGATCCACGAGCTCGACAACAACACGCAGCTGATGCGGCGCCTGCACGCCGACCCCACCTTCCACACCAACAAGAGTGAGTGCGACCGCCGCGACGGCGACAGTCGCCACACTCGCCACTACATTACTTAACTAATAATGATCTTTTACTAAAACGGTGAAGGAAAACATCATGAGGAAACCGGCATGTCCTAGAACCTAAAATCCGAAGACATGTGACATCTACCAACCGTAACTGGGCCCGCGTGGTGGATTACGGCCAATTCCCTCTCACAGAGAGGAGGCGTATGTCCCAGCAGTGGGAACATTACCTATAGGCTGATTATGTATGCTCCTTTACTACTTTTTATCAAGGCAGCAAGTGTGCTTTGCCTTTCATCCTTGTTACATCCAAAGTACACAAAAGATTAACGTTCTGGAACCGATGATTCATCCAGAGTAGAGGCGCAATGAACAATGTGAACAGAACGTCCCTTCAGTTAAAATAGTAACGAAATAAGGAACGGTACCGGACTTGGACGCGCGACGATGACCAACACCATGCAGGCAGGGCTAATTAGGCTGCAGCCTAGGGCGCGAGGATCGGAGGGGCGCGCTGAAATCGTGTCTTCGCATGCACTAATGTAGCATCATTGCATCTACCCTACATATTTCAACTAGACCGAGACAAAACACTAAAACTAAATGCGCTTGAGAGTCCCTAATTTTAACAATAACTTTTGAAATTTTTAAAAAGCGCGTAAAACAAACACTGACTTGTTACTAGAATCGGTCAAACCAAACAAAGTTTGGTTTCTTATGGAAACTGCATGACCTAGACGACAGTGAATTTATTAGAAGCAAAGCAAAGGAGTTAAAATAACTATGTATATGCCACTGATTTAGAAGAAACCTTTGCAGAAGAATGCGTCCATTTGGCGCAGTTTTTAAAATCTGACACGAGGCCGAGCATTCTATTTCTGCCAGAACCCCAAAGGGTTTGTTTCAGTTAATAAAAAGTTTTAATATTTCATGCATGTTCCCGAATGTGGAGATAATATTAAGAATTTTTTTGACAATGAGTGTTACCAACTGCAGCGGTGAAAGGTCTTTTTCAGTACATTAAAAGAGTAAAAAATTACTTGCGCTCCACCTCCGCCAGCAAAAACTTGCAGCGCTCTTGCTAATGTACAGACGCCAGCCAGCACATCAAGCTACCCGAAAATGTCAAATTTTCCTAATCAACTTTGTATCTTATGTATTTAGGGATAAAGTTGAAAATCTATTAAAGAAATTTGACAGATTGTAGTAGCTTGATGTGCTGGTTTCTGTACATACTTAGAAAGTGATTTTTTACAAACTAAGTATTTGAAAAAATTGTGGAAAGATTTGCAAACGCTAAAGCACGAAAAAGGACTTTTGTATAATCTAATAATAATTACTATAATTTTCAAATAAATCATTAATCAGTTGCAAAAATGTTTCACTAATATGATGCCTCTCTTTTTTTTTAACAATAACAGAAGTGTAAGTGGCTAAATAATAACAGCCGCACAGGTCGATCGATCAGGTTAAGCTACGCTTGCCGCGGTTGGTCTGTGGATGGGTGACCATCTTTACATACTGAGACCCCTCCGTGCCTCGGAAAGCACTGTCCCGGTGTTGGTCCCGGCTGTCATTCGTGGATCTTTGACAGTCGTTACGGGTAGTCAGAAGCCCGAAAGTCTGACAACCAGTCTTACCAAGGGGTATCGTATTACCCGCAGTAACTGGGTTGTGGAGGTCAGATCGGCAGTCGCTCCATGTAAAATACTGGTATTCAGCTGCATCCGGTTAGACTGGAAGCCGACCCCAACATAGTTGGGAAAAGGCTAAGCAGATGATGAACAGAAGTGTAAATATTTAAAAAATACACAAGTCGAAGCAACTTCACACACTAGATGACCACGCTCATGGTCAATGCCAATGGCAACTAATTTGTCTATAGAAACTAAGCCCATACAAGTCATGCGGCCAAACACGACATGGATTTGGTTTTCTACTTGGTAGCCTGCAGTCACTTGTCATGATTTTGGTGTACCTACCTATAATGCCTGAGGTACTTTGCCTTTATGTACGGTCAGCTTAAAAATGGTTTGCCACCCTAAGGTTGAATGTCATGCAGATTAAAGGACATCGTTAGTTTCGCTTGCAGATCAATCTGTAAACTTTTATAGGTAGTATGAACCATGTTAAAATTTTCACACTTAGTAGTGTGAATTTTTTTTTTTTTTTTTTTTTTGTAGTGTGTGTTAAGTTTACTCTACTCACTTACTACTTTTTAGTCCGTAACACACCTGGCGGGGGCGCGTCCTCATAATTAGCCTATGGCGGTCAGAACTCTTGATCAGCCGCTGCATGCAGGCGATGACACAAGACACTAACTGATTCACTTGGATACGTACACTCAAACAAGCTAGTTCGTAATTGGTATATACAGATAAGTAGCTGACTTGCAACTTTGTAACCAATGTTGTGTGTGAGTGTGATGACTACCTATTCAAATCTTACATCACTGCCATAAAGTATGCCAGACAGTTAGAAAGTAATAAGGAACCCATACAAAAATAATAATAATAATACTGGCAGTAGCTATGGAATATTTTTGTCTGTATCTCAAATAGATTGTTTGATTGTACGTACATCAACAGTGATATCTAATGAGAATCCCGCTACAGTACCGTGTGGGCGTAGACTTGCAGGGGCAGCTGGACGCGGCGGTGACGGCGTCCAACGCCACCGGCCTGAAGGTGGGCGGCGCGCTGCGGCAGTTCGAGACGCGGCTGAGCGCGCGCAACGACGCCGGCGCGCGCATCGCCCGCCTGCAGTACGCCGCCGCGCGCCGCCTGTACGCCGACGCGCTCTCGCGCCACCACGCCGCGCTGGACGCCGTGCGCGCCACGCAGCTCAGTCTGCTGCAGCAGCAGATACACCTCAGTGAGTACTAAACTATATAGGGACTAGCGTCGCTTAACAAGCCTGTCTGTCTAACAACTTACCGATTTACACGTTCCCAAAATCCTCCTTAATCGCTGAAATGGAACCGAGCTGTTTTTGGTCGGAGACCAAAAATTCCGAGATACCACACCATTGATTCAAATGAAACCGGTGTAAATACACAGTTCCAATGTTCATGAAGGGAGAATCAAGTTAAATAGAGAGCGATTAGAGATGACTCTAATCGCTCTCTATCGAACTTCATTCTGGCCGACCCTCGTCCAGCAGCCACCGCTCTGCGCAGATCCGGTGCGGCCTCGTGATCACAGATCTGCACCTAGCCTGAGGGCGTCCTACTTTACGTTCACCGATTCGAGAACACGTCTACTCCAACGGTCGTCGGCTCTACAGCTAATATGGCCGTGATATCACCATTACGCTTTATTAAATTTAAATAACGTGGCTGGTCACATGGTCGCGGCTCCTTGGGTCCGAGGAGCCTGCTGAGCTTGATTCAATATTTCCTTATAAGTAATAAATAATATGAGTGACGCGGATAGTGGAGTGTCGCCAACTCGCCATGCGCGCATTAACTAATTGAGCCCAAACGGATGCCGCGGGGACTGAGCTGAGCCGATAGGGAACTACTTCGCCGAGATTCTATTTCACAACCTGTCACCTATCACACAGCACAAGAACAAGTACCTAGCAATTGTACGTCAGCACATTGTGTACAACGAACACATACACAGGCGATGTGCACGTCGTTCAATAACATCACAACAATTATATATTTATCTGATAACTTAAATATCCTCCGGACCCGGGTCTCGGTCGCGGGCCATCTCTGCCGCGAGTAACCAAGTACAGGTCATATTAATACACACAAGTGTGTGCGCACAGAGATGCTCTCACTTTTCTCTTCCTCTCATGGTCCGATGTCGGTCATCCGACACGACCGGGGACAGATCAGGCGCAGGACCAACGGCTTTACGTTCTTTCCGAGGCACGGGGTATCACACCACCAACTGCCAAACTCCGGGCTGCTACTAAGAAATTCCCATCCCCATCCCCAAAAACCCAATAACACTTTGTTCGACCTAGGAGTCGAACCCGGGACCCCAAGCTCAGCAGTCGCCACGAGACCAACGGAGAAGATTCAATATTTACTTATAAATAATAAGTACTTAATTATGTTGAGAGTAACCGTTTGTAATCCAAAAAAGTACGTCGCATGCATTGATATATTTATATATCAATGGTCGTATGATTATTTAAATGAAACTCAAGTACCGCTCTTGTCATTGAACCTCCCAATGAATGAACCAAGTCAGGTCAATAATCCAAAGCCAATAATGAAAATGATACACTAGCAATGGTTAAGAAGCGGATCCTAATTGCAGTTGTTTTGAAACAGTCATTAGTGTACAAGTTGAATGGCTGCTTCAGTTTAATTCGCCGAGCAGCACGCGGGGTCGTCGACCGCCGCCGCCGGCGCCGTGACCTCCGCGCGCTGACTCACGCGCCTGCGCGCCGGCGCTCTCTGACGCGCGTCTCGTTGCAGCGAACCTGTCGGTATCGGACGAGGAGTGCCAGGCGCTGCTGGACACCAAGAACATCTCGCTGTTCGTGGACAACGTGCGCGCCGAGACGGCGGAGGCGCGGCGAGCGCTGCGCGACGTGGAGGCGCGCCACGAGGAGCTCACGCGCGTCGAGGCCGCGCTGCGCGACGTGCGCGACCTGTTCGCGCAGCTCGCGCACCTCGTCGCGGCACAGGTGCACGCACACACCACACATCACACGCGCGGCTGTGACGACAACAGCCAGTCACGATGGAAGACATTGGCGAGAGATAGGAAACCGTGGAAGTTGCTAGAGGAGGCCTGTGCCAAGATGCACAATGAACTTCATGAAATGAGAGACATTCTCTAAACTACTACTGAAAATACCACAACGCAAACGTTCACAATTAAATAGGGCTTATTATTATTAAATGGGAATGACTGCGAGAGCTTTACTTTACTGGAGAAGGGCAGCCGCGCGGCATGTTGAGGTATGAAGGGGGCTGCCCTTCATACCTCAGGCGAACACATTTGAAGCAGTGTCGGTTACGGTAACAGTGGCGCGAATTCAATGGTTTATTCCCATTCCAAAAAATGCCCAACGCGCTTAAAGAAGTTTTCACTTCAAAAATGCTGTTCACGAGCGATAGTAGCAATGACTGTTTTTGTGTGTTTCAGCAAGACCAGGTGGACAGCGTGGAGTACTACGCACTGCAGGCCACCGAGCACGTCGGCTCCGGCGGCACGGAGCTGCTCAAGGGCACCGTCAGCCGCACCAAGGCGCGCAAGGTGCGTCGGCTGCACCGCATGGACAACTTACTGTATTTCAGAAATAACTAGCCCTTGACTGCACTAGCATAGACATTTTATACCTATTTAACCAAGTTTGCATCATGTCTTGACTTGAATCATCAACAAAAAATAATCACATAGTGTATAGATGGGGTCGCGCGTTGCTACTTGAAATAAACGAGAAACCTCGTATCGTACGTAAACATCGCAAAATGTTGTAGCGTCAGACTGTGCAGTAGTAGTAGAGGTAGTTGAGAGCGGCGCCGATGCGCTACTAGCGGGAGCTTGTTGTTCACAGAAAAAGGTGAGCCTCATCGTGTGCCTGGTGGCGGGCTTCGTGGTCGTGCTGCTCGTGCTCGTGCTCACGTGACCGCGGCGCGACGATGTGACGACGTGACCACGTGCCCGCGCGCCACGTCAGCAACGACTAGTCATCATTATATTACTGTGTTCCATGCTAACTTATACTGTACAGACTTTTAATTAATTATTAATTTAATAAATTATATATATCATAAATAATTAAGGGCTTGTAATAGTTCAGATGAAATTCAGATTTTGCCCCCACTTCCCCGCGCCATGTGTGAACTACATTGTTGATGGACGTAGGCTTGGTAAAAATTTTTATTAAACGAAATCGATGCCTTCTGTATAGAATAAAATATTTTGAAAGTTAAATGATTCATTAGTACATTATAAATTATTACATTATATAATTTTGCTAATTTACCAAGGTAACCTACGTTCAGATGTCCAACAAAAAATAGGCGTTTCGGAAATCATCGTCTATCTTGAAAGATACGAACGCGCGATGAATAGAGTTGTAACAACTCTCAAATTGGTTGTCAAATAGTCATGTACTTCTATAAGTACTTGTATATGTTGTATTACTATGGTTAGAAAGTATAGACCCATTTCACTTTTTAGTAACGTATCTATAAATTGCTTTCAAGCATCGTCACGAATCTTCTAGCGCGAAGACTACGAGTTTCAGCCACCGGAGCAGACGGCTTTCGAGGAAGATACAGCACGATAGATTGCACGATAGACCACATCCATACAGTGCAAAAACATTATACAGAAGTCCGAAGAGTATATTCGGCCCCTTTGTCTTGCGTTTTTGGTCTATGAGAAAGCTTTTGACTCTATCGAGACCTGGTCTGTTTTGGAGTAGCTGCATCGATGCCTATTCCATTGGCCATACCATACATCCAAGTGCTGAGATGTCTTCGTGAAAACGCGACAATAACAATCCAAACTCAAGACCAGCGAACTAAACATATCCACGTAAAGCCGGGTACTCACTAGCGAGCTGTAACTGTAACATGCTTGATACAGTAACAAGGTTCTAGTGTGGTGACAGGTTTGCGAACCACGTACACACTATGTTTTCTTGGTAACAGTATATGCAACGGTTACAGTTACGGCTCGCTAGTGAGTACCCGGCTTTAAGTGATCATGCCACGGCGCGGTGTCATACGAATGGCAGCGCTGAATTACTACCACAAAATAAAGTTGGACATTTACTATCTAGTGATCTATTTTTATAACAAGCTCTTTGAAATCAGAGATATGTATATTCCAAATATTTCAATAAAAGCTGATACTCGAAAAAATCATTGATGCTATACCACTGTGTTAATTAAAATCCTAAAATACAAAATATATAAATATCACCGGAAAGGACGTGGCCAGTTTATGTATGGACGTCGGCATAGCTACGAGTAGCAGCTGCAAGTACATCAATGAGTTTTGGTCTTTTGGGCTTCGCCGCAGTCGGGTAAAAAACCCCTCACAGAGGATTTAGGGGGTGAAAAGTTAATAGGTAAGAAAAAAAAAAAATTCCCGCTGTCGTATTAACTCAAAACTCTGTACAATATAATAAATAAAAAAAACAACCGACTTCAAAAAAAACTACAAAGTGATAAATAACTTTAATTTCGGAAGTCGGTGTCGTTGGTTCCGCATTTTCGTTTTTTGACACCGACTTCCGAAATTAAAGTTATTTATCACTTTGTAGTTTTTTTTGAAGTCGGTTGTTTTTTTTGTAAAAAAGTTTTTATTTTTCACTTTTTAGTTGTACCTACTCCACACAAATTCAAATAACACTAGTGCATTGAGGAATTGAAGACACCGACTAGAAGAATCATCAAAATTCGCATAGAAATGCCGGAGATGCAGTACATTTATGCATATAACATCGTACATAAGAATAATTATATAATGTATTATATACTAAAACCTTCCTGAAAGTATGTGAATCACATTAGTGAAAGAATTATCAAAATCGGTTCATTAGTTTTTGAGAAAATCGCGGACAAACAAACATACATACATACATACATACATACATACATACGGGTCGAATACAGAACCTCCTTTTTTGAAGTCGGTTAATAAAATAGTACTTATGTGTTTAGGGTTTTTCAAACATTGACTCCTACCTGGTTGGAAAAGAGTAATAAAGTGTAGTAAGGGGTGGATTTTACTGAGTGCTTCCATTAACTCGAAAATGGGCCGAAATCCTAACTAATATTATAAATGCGAAAGTAACTCTGTCTGTCTGTCTTTCTGTCTGTCTGTCTTTGCTTCACGCCTAAACTACTGAACCGATTTGTGTGAAATTTGGTACAGACATAGTTTGGAACTTGAGAAAGGACATAGGATAGTTTTTATTACAAAAAATAAAATAAAAAATAAAATTTATTCCGGACATACAGCGCCATCTATTGGTCAAGAGTCGGCATCAATTCAGTACTGAAAATTCATCGGAAAAATGTAAATAAATAGTAAAAAGGTATGAAAATATAATATAATACAACTTTTAGTACAAAGAAAATGCTCTAACGGAGTATAGATAATTCTATTAGTACTATATGTCGAGTTGGTGATCGCGCAATGGTGTCGATCGTTACACGAGTTCGGTTCATGTTATTGTTTTAATTCATCGGAAAAAAGTAAATAAATAGTAAAAAGGTATGAAAAAAATAATATCAATATAATAAAACTTTTAGTACAAAGAAAATGCCCGAACGGAGTATAGATAAATAATCCGAGTTGTCACTATGCTCGATAGATGGCGTTGACCTCGAAATAGATCGCGCTATGGTTTCGTTACACGCATTTGGTTGGGTTCCACATTTCATTTTTGAAGAGATCCCGCGAGATCGGGAACTATGTGGGTAAAACCAAAAATCTGCCGGAAGTCACTATTCCACGCGAACGAAGTCGCGGGCAAAAGCTAGTATCTAATATTTAAGTCATATGCAATGGAAACGTAGGTACCAAATGCTTTTTAAAAACGAGCCCAGTCGTGGTGAAAAAGGACGACACAGTTATTTGAAAAATCTTATTCCTTTGATCTATACATTTTTAAAATTGGCCCAAATACTTTTAAATATAAATTAAGTAATGATAAAAAAATAAAAATGATACATTTTCGAAATTTTCAGAGGAAAGTAAAGTACGAAATACACGCGAACAAAGTCGCGGGCAGTGCTAGTTCATTATACATTTATAAGTAATCCAAACACTTTGATTATATAATGTCAAGAGCAATTTATTGTTTGGACATTATATAATCAAAGTCCAAACAATAAATTGCTCGGCTAATATGACAATATCATTGCTAAATGTATTGATCATGCCTACCATATATTATCTGTTAAATAATTTCAGGCTGACACACCTAAATCTGAACAGTTGGCACCAACTTTACCCAATAGTTTTGGGTAAAGAGAAAACAATAAAATAAAGCGAATTACTTACTACAATATTTTTTTTAATATTAAAATATTCACTAAAAATGTACTTGAAGGACGGCAACGTCGCAATTTATTTATGAATGACGGGCCGCGTGTGCGGCGATCTAATTGATGTGCCTAGAACCGCCCCCTACCCCCGCGAATGTCCATCTAATTTTAGTCGGAACTAATCTCACGCGCTGACCGGACGCGCATTATTTTCGCATTGCAACATCTTGCGTCATTCTTGTGTGAAAAATGCCACGTTATCAGTTCAGTGCTCGGGAGTATGTGAACATGGTGCTCATTTATGCTGAGTGTAATTATGATGGTGCACGTGCTCTGAGGATGTATGCTGAGAGGTACCCCAATGCACATCAACCGCGGAATTCTCGTGTTATTGTGAGTGCCCCTGGTGCGTATTCGTAACAATGAACCGGTAGTGCCGCGTCGTTCTGGTGGCCCCCGACCCGTGATCTCGGTGCGGCAGGAAGAGAACGTGCTAAGGCATTTTGAGGAGGAGCCCGGTTCAAGCACTAGAAGAGCGTCTTTAAAATTTTAAAGAAAAACAAGCAGCATCCGTACTCACTTCAAAAAGTGCAAGGTCTGCTTGGTCCAGCTGACTTCGAGCGCCGGTTAGTTAGTTAGCAGTTCAAAATCTAGGTAAGTTTATTTAAATGTATCATTATACCTGAAACATTTCGAAAACATTAAAATAAAAAATAACACTAAACGACTGTGCCGAAAAATTAATAGGTTCAGAAGGCCCACTCTTTCCTAAAACTGCTTTTATACTCAGGGAGTACCCCGTTCAACGAACGTGTTACTACTTGACGTTACACGATTGCTATGAATAAACGCAAGTACTTAGGTATTACGAAGGCAACTGCATAAAGTAAAAGTTTTTAAATTTCTGTTATGGGAGAAAACATTCACTTGCTAACGTGTAATACCATCATTATCATTTAAATCCTAGCCTAAATTGTGGTTTAAATAAATGAAACTTTCTCCAAACTTAACCGCACACTATTTATTAGCGGTAAATTATTTTTTAGATAAAATTATTTTTTCATAATTAACACTGTAAGCCTGTCGTACCACGGCACCGGTCTGAGTGGCTAGGTAAAACAAATTCGTGTACTTGTTCCGTGAGTGGACCTTCTGTACTCGTATCTGTTTATTTTGTGGCCACGAGCCCGCGACGACGTGTCGGCAGAACTCAGAAGCGCTGCCACCACCACAGAGTACATTATATTATATAGGCCACCACCCCGCGTTCATTACTCGGCCGCTGCGTGCAGAATAACTGTCTAATACTCTGTATTTTAATTTAAATGTTATTGAAACGTGGCTTAGATAGGTAGGTACATGAACTTATGTTTTTTTTTATTTACTATGTTTGCGAATAGATCCTTCCAAGCCCACCTTGGGCTTAAAGAACAGTTAAATACTGGTTGCACTATTTAACGGAACGTACCTAAGTTGAGCGTCAGTTGAATAAAATATGTAACAAGTGAAGGTGTCACAGTATAGTTCGAAGCAATTCACAGCTACTCCTATGAATTGCCAAGTAAGTACATAATAGTGGTTGACAGCTTCTGTACAGTATATAGGTCAACCATGTATGTACTATACAAAGATAATGAATGTGTGAACGCACACATGTAGTTGTAACAGAATGTAGTAGCGAAGTGATGCCCATGCGTGTGTGAGGATAGAATGCGGTTTATTTATTAATAACGGCAGATCAGTGCCGAGATACAAAAATGTATATCAACAAATAATAATTTATTGTTATTATTATTTATTATAGGCAACTGGGGCCCATATATAAAATACACAAAATAATCTTATACAATAATATAATATTATGATACAAGTAAGGTTGTCATAAGAAATAATGTGAACGCAGCAGGTAAGGGTTCGTTTGTTAAATCGGAGTCCGTTCGTGTTTTATTTTCGGAATTAGAGTTGCGCCAAGTAGGCGATGGGGATAGGTACCTATTTTATTTTTGCCGAGAAAAATTATTTTTTTAAAATTGCGAATATTTGTCAATTAATACTGTTCGTGTATTAAATTAGCTCAGGTTAGGTTAGCTCAGGTTAGGTTTTTTTTTTTTTTTTTTTTTTTTTGCTTCTACCTCCAACATAATCGGAGCCTATGCCTGTCTGGTTTACTTTTCATACCAGGTCTCGCTTATTTGCCTCTCGTACTTTTATTCCACATACTTTATCTTTCTTTCATTCATCCTCATTCGCGTCTGTTATGGGTGGGATACCCAGCTATCAGCTTATTTCTGTCTACTTTTCTACTTTTGCTTATATTTATTTCTTTACAATCGGGTGTTACAAGGAGTGGGCAGGCAATTTTTTATTTAATATCTTTTACATTTATACTTATCTAAGCTTATGTCTAATTTACAGTTTTGTTTTTGTTTCTTACATATTTTTATACTATTTAACATTTTCTTATCTCTTAACTTATCTTGTATTACAAACACGGGGAAGCAGTTCTCATTTTTGCTACACTTAAATGTTTGTCTTATTCTAAGCTTATTTCTATTTTAACATATTGTATCTATTTCCTATTTAACCAAAATATATTTTACAAATTTTTTTATGCTATGCTAGTCTCTAATATAATACAGTATATTATGACAGCATATTTACTTATGCGGTTTTGTTTCGATCTATTACTCTTTTTACTATATATCTACAATAATCTAAGAATATTTCTGCATCTTTACTCTTTATTATGTCCTTCACAGTGTTCGGTGTTATTTCCATGCCTAATTTATTTTCGACGTTGAAGCGGTGTTTTGCGAATTGTGGACAGTCGAATAATATGTGCTGGACCGATTCGCTTACGTCCGGGTCGCAAATGCACGATGGACTCTCCTTGCACTTGAAGCGATTCAAGTACTCAGAGAATCCACCGTGCCCCGTCATTATTTGTGTATTCAGGCCGCTTGTTCCCATATGCTACCCGCGCATCCGGGAAGAATAACTTTGTTACAGATGCGGTGTCACTGGTTTCGTATCTACGGTTCCACTCCTCAAGCGTCTCCATACGTATGCTTCGCCTGATGTATGAGATCGGACACCGATCGTAGTCAGGCTTTCTTTTGGAGTTTTCAGCGGCCTCTTTTGCTAGTTGGTCAGCTCTTTCATTCCCCGGTAGCCCTACGTGAGCTTTAATCCAGAACAAGTTTATAACCTTGTTCTGGTGGGATGCAGATCTTATATTATCCCTAGCTTCTACAGCGAGAGGGTGGCGCGAACCGGGATTCGTGATTGTTTGGAGAGCCGCCATTGAGTCGCTGAAAATTCCAAAAGAAGATTCCTTGCGCCTAATTATCTCCCTAGTTGCCCTTGTTATTGCTAGGAGTTCAGCCTGGTAAACTGTGCAATAATTTGATAGAGCAAGTTTGAGGGCTCTGGTCTCGGCCTCACTATTCCATATGGATAGTGAAGCACCAACCCCTCCTCCGATCTTGCTCCCGTCCGTAAAGATACGGACGTCAAGATTGCAGATGTTATCGTTGTTAGGTTAGGTTAGGTTAGGTTAGGTTAGGTTAGGTTGGGGGACCACCCCACAGTGCTTGCGTCCACGTCGCGTCCCCTGGAAACAGCCCAGTTCTGACCACCGTAACGGAGTGGCAGACTGGGTTGGCCAAAGTGCACTGTGCCTTCGTAGCTGATTTTAACTTGTTGTGTGAGCCTGCGAACCTGCCGGGAATATGCCTAAACCTGCGCGGGACGCCTCCGGGCGGTTTTTAAAACCAAAAGGCCCTTCTCAGGGCCAAACCAAAGGCCCTTCTCAGGGCCAACCCAAAGGCCCTTCTCAGGGCCAACCAAAAGGCCCTTCTCAGGGCCACCCCGACGCTTCGGCGTCAGAGTCTAGCCGCGCGCCGTCTGCGGCTAGCTATTTCGGAGGGGCGGACGAGTCGTCGTCTGACAACGACTCACTGATTAGTGTGTCGGACGCGGACGACACTCGTTCGCGGAAGCGTACTCACCGGAGCGGTGGGTCCGGGGGCTCCTCGGCCTCGGGGTCGACGCGGTCGGCGAAGGCTAAAAAGCCGACGGTGGCCGCGGAGACCCATGTCGTTGGGCTCGCGGACGCCCAACGCCAGTTGGACCTGGCTCGGCGGGCTCAGCTCCAGCAAGAGCTGGAGGAGCGGGTCGCTGCCGCGGAGAAGCGGGCGCACGTCGCCCGGGCCAAGTCCGGGTACGGTGCGTCCCGCGTCGTATACGCGGACCACTCCCTGGCCGAGCTGGAGAAGATGGCGGAGGAGGACGAGAGGGAGATCGCGGAGGTCGCCTCGAAGTCCTCCAACATAAAGGGGACCTTACAGAAGGCCCTGAAGTGTAGGGCCGCGAGCATGCGCGGCGTCGTTGCGGAGCTGGTCCAGCGCAGCTCCAGCGACGAGACGCGGCAACTGCAGGCGAGGGTGGATCGCCTGCAGTCGGAGGTCAGCCAGCTTCATCAGAAACTGGCTGAAGCCACGGCCCGGCCACAACAGGCCCAGTCGAGCCCTGCGGCAGAGGGCCCCGCCTCCAACCTTGAGGATATCCTCCGCAAGGTCATAATGGAGGAGAGGGCCTTCACAAGAGCCTGCCTAGCAGGAATCGAGGACCGGCTCCTGCCGGAGAAGCGCCTCCGACCAGCCCTTGCGGCAGACGCGAGGCAGCGTGAGCCGGGCCCGTCCTGCTCCCACGCGGACGACGCCCTTCTCCTCCCCTCAACGACCCCGTCCAACGAGTGGACGGAAGTGGTCCGCAAGGGGAAGGGCAAGGGCAAAAAGTCGGCGACGGCCGTCCCCGTCGTCCCCGCCGCCACCACCGCTCCCAGCCAGTCGCAGACGACCGGCAAGGGAAAGGGGACGGGGAAAGGGAGGCAAAAGGCTCGGCTAGTCCCCCCAAAAACCGCAGCCGTCGTGGTGACGCTCACCGCGGAGGCTGCGGACCGCGGGGAGACGTACGCGTCAATTTTGGTGCGGGCGCGTGCAAACGCCGATCCCACCCAACTGGGGATCGGCAGTGTGTCCTGCCGGCGGACCCAAGCCGGGGCTCGAATCTTCGAGTTCCCGGGGGCGGAGGGGAGTGCCCATGCGGACCTCTTTGCGGCCAAGCTGCAGGAGGTCATTGCCGATTCGGCCAAGGTGGCACGACCGGTCAAGTCGGCGGCCATAGAGGTGGCGGACCTGGACGACTCCGTCACCAAGGAGGAGGTGGTGGCGGCGGTCGCCGCGGTAGGGGGCTGTGGCGTTGCGGCAGTCCAGGGCCGGGACATAAGGCCCGGCCGCGGTGGCATGGGCACCATGCGCCTCGAGTGCCCAATCGCCGCTGCCAAGGCCGTCCTTGCCAAGGGACGGCTCACGGTCGGGTTTAGCTCGGGAGCAGTCCGAGCTCTCGAGGACCAGCCTCTGCGGTGTTTCCGGTGCTTCGGCATCGGACACACCCGGCCTGTGTGTCCGTCCACAGTGGACAGGTCGGACGCCTGCTACCGCTGCGGCAGGGACGGCCACAAAGCCGCCTCCTGCGAGGCCGCCACGCCGCACTGCGCGGTGTGTGCCGCCAGTGGCTGCCCGGCAGGGCACGTCATGAAGGGGAGGAACTGCAATCCTCCCCCTAAGCGGGGCAAAGCGCAGGCGCCGACCGGGTTTGCTGCCGCTGCCTACACCACCGCTATTTCTGCGGTGGCTGCGGAGGGGGGTGCGATGTCCGACTGATGGATGGGGTCGAACATCGCATACCCTTACTTGATCCCTGGCCGTTGGCTGGGCGACCGGGACGGCCTGCTGGCGTTGGTGTCGCGGTCTTCCACGGACTCCCCTCCCCTCTCGCTCTTAGAGAGGGGACCGGGATACGTGGCCGCCGCGTGGGACTCGCGCCAGCCTTCCTTTCCTCATGGTGGCGATGGGCGGGCGACAGGCACGGGGGTGCCTTCTCCCGCATTGCACCACCCATCACCACCTTCGTCGGTCATTCCCGGGCCCCCGTGAGGGGCCCGCCATGAAGGGCAATCGTCGGCGGAGGACTGGACGTTAAGGCTACGCCTGTTTCCCAGTCCCCCGCCATTCGGACGAAGCGGGAGTGTCGCTGGGTTGTTTTAGTGGGTATACCGGTCAGACCGGGGAGTCCCACATAGCCCCCCATCCCCCGATGGGAGGGTATGCGTAATGCATTTTTTCCCAGCGCAAAAAAAAAAAAAAAAAAAAAAAAAAAAAAAAGGTTAGGTTAGGTTCCCGCCTGGACCGGGAGGCAGCCGAGGAGGCGGCCTTTCTCCAGGACTGGCTGTCGCCCCCCCCTGTCGAGGCCCTGGACGTGGACGCCGCAGCGGTCCAGCTCAGGGGGTCCCTGACCGTGGTGTGCAACTCCAGCATGCCTCGGTCTCGCCGTCCGCCTCCCCGTCGCGCCGTCTACTGGTGGACGCAGGAGCTGGCGGTTCTCCGGGCCGCCTGCGTGGCGGCCAGAAGGGCCTACGCGCGGAGCCGACGGCGCAGCGCCCAGAACCGAGACCGGGCAGGGGAGGACCGCCTATACGCCTCTTACCAGGAGGCGAGGACGGTCCTCAAGTCTGCAATGGGCGCTGCGGAAGACTCGGCGAGGGCCGAGATGCTGGAGGGTCTCGACAGGGATCCTTATGGGAGACCATACAAGGCGGCGCGGAACCAGCTACGCCCCTATGGTCCCCCACTGACGGAGACCCTCGAGCCGGCGTTGCTGGACGGGGTGGTCCGGTCCCTGTTTCCGCGCAGGACCGACTTCACCCCACCAGCGATGGATCCCCCGCAAGGGGCGGCTCCGCCGGACGAGCAGGTCCCCCCGGTGACGGTGGAGGAGCTCCGCGCCGGGGTTCTCACCCTCCGCGCGAAGAAGACGGCCCCCGGGCCAGACGGCGTCCCCGCACGGGTGGTGGCGATCGCCGCCTCCCAAATGGAGGACAGGTTTCGGGACCTCTTCAGCGCGTGCTTTACGGCTGGGAGGTTCCCGAAACTGTGGAAGGAGGGGCAGCTCTGCCTCCTCCGAAAGGAGGGACGTCCGGTGGACTCCCCGTCGGCATACCGGCCCATCGTCTTGCTCGATGAGGTCGGTAAACTGTTCGAGGGGATCATCGCGTCCCGGCTTCAAGGCCTTTTGCGGGGGGTAGGGCCGGACCTGTCGGACGCCCAATTCGGCTTCCGACAAGGGCGATCGACGATCGACGCGCTGGCCCTACTCAAGGGCCAGGTGAAGGAGGCGGTGGAGGCGGGGGACGGAGTGCTGGCAGTGTCGTTCGACATTGCAAACGCCTTCAACTCCGTCCCCCACTCGACGATATTGGAGGCGCTCCGGTATCACGGAGTGCCCCAATACCTGCGGGATCTGCTGGCCAGCTACTTGGAGGGCCGAGAGGTCCTCCTCGCGGACCGGACGGGCACGGTTAGGCGGTACGGAGCAGAGTCCGGTGTTCCGCAGGGGTCAGTGCTGGGGCCCTCCCTGTGGAACATCGGGTTCGACTGGCTCCTGCGCGGAGTCCTCCTCCAGGGCACGAGTGTCATCTGCTACGCGGATGACACTCTCCTCACTGCCCGGGGGAGGAACTTTGGAGACGCGGCCTGTCTGGCCTCGGCTGGCGGATCCTTGGTTGCAGAACGGATCCGCCTCCTGGGATTGAAGGTGGCGCTGCACAAGACCGAGGCCGTATTCTTTCACGGGCCTCGGCAGCGCTGCCCTCCCGACGCCCACATCGTCGTAGAGGGCGTCCGGATAGAGGTCCAGCCCCAGATGAAGTATCTGGGCCTGGTGCTGGACGAGAGGTGGCGCTTCGGCCCGCATTTCAGCGGGCTGTCGACGCGCCTCCTGAAAGCCGCGGACGCCCTCTCGCGGCTGCTCCCGAACCTGGGGGGGCCCAAGGTGGGGTGCCGGCGCCTCTATGCCGGCGTCCTCAGGAGCATGGCCCTATACGGGGCCCCTATCTGGGCGGACTCCCTCCACAGGAGGGAGAATGCGACCGCCATCCGCAAGCCCCAAAGGGCCATTGCACTGCGGGTGGCGAGGGCCTACCGCTCGGTGGGCTTTTCGGCGGCGTGCGCTCTGGCCGGCACCCCTCCTTGGGAGCTGGAGGCTTGGGTGCTCGCCAGAGTGTACGAGTGGACCGCGCAACGAAGGGCGCTCGGGGAGCGCCCCGTCGCCGAAGAGCGGGAGGCCGTGCGGCGGGAGGCGAGGGACGCAATCGTCCTTCACTGGACAGAGGACCTCGCCACCGCCGCCTTTGGCCGCCGGACGTTGGACGCGCTCGGCCCGGTCCTGCAGAGCTGGCTCGAGCGGTCCCACGGTTTCCTCTCGTTCCGTCTGGTGCAGGTGTTGTCCGGCCATGGGTGTTTCGGAACGTACCTGCACCGGATCGGGAGGGAGGAGACCCCGGCGTGCCACGACTGCGGCGCGGCGGAGGACACGGCGCAGCACACCCTCGAGGTGTGCCCGGCTTGGTGCGAGCTGCGCCGCGGTCTGACCGCGGCGGTCGGACAGGACCTCTCGCTTCCCGGTGTGGTCAACGCCATGCTGGGGAGCGAGGAGGCCTGGGCAGCGGTTGCCTCCTTTTGCGAGGACGTAATCTCGCAAAAGGAGGAGGCGGAGCGCGCGCGGGAGGACGACCCTCTCGCTGTGCCGCTCCGCAGACGAAGAAGGGGTCGGAGAAGGCGCCAGCCTCTCCCCCCTCATGGTGGCGATGGGCGGGCGACAGGCACGGGGGTGCCGTCTCCCGCATTGCACCCATCACCACCTTCGTCGGTCACTCCCGGGCCCCCGTGAGGGGCCCGCCCTGAAGGACAATCGTCGGCGGAGGACTGGACGTAAAGGCTACGCTGGTTTCCCAGTCCCCCGCCACTCGGACGAAGCGGGAGTGCCGCTGGGTTTTTTAGTGGGTATACCGGGTCAGACCCGGGAGTCCCACATAGCCCCCCATCCCCCGATGGGAGGGTATGCGTAACGCATTTTTCCCAGCGCAAAAAAAAAAAAAAAAAAAAAAAAAAAAAAAAGGTTAGGTTGGGGGACCACCCCACAGTGCTTGCGTCCACGTCGCGTCCCCTGGAAACAGCCCAGTTCTGACCACCGTAACGGAGTGGCAGACTGGGTTGGCCAAAGTGCACTGTGCCTTCGTAGATTTTATTTTAACTGTCGTGTATCTGCGAACCTGCCGGGATTATGCCGAAACCTGCGCGGGACGCCTCCGGGCGGTTTTTAAAACCAAAAGGCCCTTCTCAGGGCCAACCAAAAGGCCCTTCTCAGGGCCAACCAAAAGGCCCTTCTCAGGGCCACCCTGACGCTTCGGCGTCAGAGTCTAGCCGCGCGCCGTCTGCGGCTAGCTATTTCGGAGGGGCGGACGAGTCGTCGTCTGATAACGACTCACTGATTAGTGTGTCGGACGCGGACGACACTCGTTCGCGGAAGAGAGCACACCGGAGCGGTGGGTCCGGGGGCTCCTCGGCCTCGGGGTCGACGCGGTCGGCGAAGGCTAAAAAGCCGACGGTAGCCGCGGAGACCCATGTCGTTGGGCTCGCGGACGCCCAACGCCAGTTGGACCTGGCTCGGCGGGCTCAGCTCCAGCAAGAGCTGGAGGAGCGGGTCGCTGCCGCGGAGAAGCGGGCGCACGTCGCCCGGGCCAAGTCCGGGTACGGTGCGTCCCGCGTTGTGTACGCGGACCACTCCCTAGTCGAGCTGGAGAGGATGGCGGAGGAGGACGAGAGGGAGATCGCGGAGGTCGCCTCTAAGTCCACAAACATTAAGGGGACCTTGCAAAAGGCCCTGAAATGTAGGGCCGCGAGCATGCGCGGTCTCGTTGCGGAGCTGGTCCAGCGCAACTCCAGCGACGAGACGCGGCAACTGCAGGCGAAGGTGGATCGCCTGCAGTCGGAGGTCAGCCAGCTTCATCAGAAGCTGGCTGAAGCCACGGCCCGGCCACAACAGGCCCAGTCGAGCCCTGCGGCAGAGGGCCCCGCCTCCAACCTTGAGGATATCTTCCGCAAGGTCATAATGGAGGAGAGGGCCTTCACAAGAGCCTGCCTAGCAGGAATCGAGGACCGGCTCCTGCCGGAGAAGCGCCTCCGACCAGCCCTTGCGGCAGACGCGAGGCAGCGTGAGCCGGGCCCGTCCTGCTCCCGCGCGGACGACGCCCTTCTCCTCCCCTCAACGACCCCGTCCAACGAGTGGACGGAAGTGGTCCGCAAGGGGAAGGGCAAGGGCAAAAAGTCGGCGACGGCCGCCCCCGTCGTCCCCGCCGCCATCACCGCTCCCAGCCAGCCGCAGACGACCGGCAAGGGAAAGCGGACTGGGAAAGGGAAAGGGGGGCGAAAGGGGCAGCTAGTCCCCCCAAAAACCGCGGCCGTCGTGGTGACGCTCACCGCGGAGGCTGCGGACCGCGGGGAGACGTACGCGTCAATTTTGGTGCGGGCGCGTGCAAATGCCGATCCCACCCAACTGGGGATCGGCAGTGTGTCCTGCCGGCGGACCCAGGCCGGGGCTCGAATATTCGAGTTCCCGGGGGCAGAGGGGAGTGCCCACGCGGACCTCTTTGCGGCCAAGCTGCAGGAGGTCATCGCCGACTCAGCCAAGGTGGCACGGCCGGTCAAGTTGGCGGCCATACAGGTGACGGATCTGGACGACTCCGTCACCAAGGAGGAGGTGGTGGCGGCGGTCGCAGCGGTGGGGGGCTGTGGCGTCGCGGCAGTCCAAGGCCGGGACATAAGGCCCGGCCGCGGCGGCATGGGCACCATGCGCCTCGAGTGCCCAATCGCCGCTGCCAAGGCCGTCCTTGCAAAGGGACGGCTCTTAGTCGGGTTTAGCTCGTTTGGAGCGGTCCGGGCGCTCGAGGAGCAGCCTCTGCGGTGTTTCCGGTGCTTCGGCATCGGACACACCCGGCCCCTGTGTCCGTCCACAGTGGACAGGTCGGACGCCTGCTACCGCTGCGGCAAGGATGGCCACAAAGCCGCCTCCTGCGGGGCCGCCACGCCGCACTGCGCGGTGTGTGCCGCCAGTGGCTGCCCGGCAGGGCACGTCATGAAGGGGAGGAACTGCAATCCTCCCCCTAAGCGGGGCAAAGCGCAGGCGCCTTCCGGGTTTGCTGCCGCTGCCAATACCGCCGCTGTTTCTGCGGTGGCTGCGGAGGGGGGTGCGATGTCCGACTGATGGATACGGTCGAATATCGCATACCCTTACTCGGTCCCTGGCCAGTGGCTGGGCTACCGGGACGGCCTAGTGGCGTTGGTGTCGCGGTCTTCCACGGACTCCCCCCCCCTCTCGCTCTTAGAGAGGGGACCGGGATACGTGGCCGCCGCGTGGGGAGACCACTCTCTCTCCGACTCGCGCCAGCCTCACTTTCCTCATGGTGGCGATGGGCGGGCGACAGGCACGGGGGTGCCTTCTCCCGCATTGCACCACCCATCACCACCTTCGTCGGTCATTCCCGGGCCCCCGTGAGGGGCCCGCCATGAAGGGCAATCGTCGGCGGAGGACTGGACGTTAAGGCTACGCCTGTTTCCCAGTCCCCCGCCATTCGGACGAAGCGGGAGTGTCGCTGGGTTGTTTTAGTGGGTATACCGGTCAGACCGGGGAGTCCCACATAGCCCCCCATCCCCCGATGGGAGGGTATGCGTAACGCATTTTTCCCAGCGCAAAAAAAAAAAAAAAAAAAAAAAAAAAAAAGGTTAGGTTAGGTTAGGTTAGGTTAGGTTAGGTTTTTTTTTTTTTTTTTTTTTTTTTTTTTTTTTTTTTTTTTGTTTTGGCAGGAGTGGGAAATCCTCATGGACGCCCAGACTGTCTCACTTGTGAGGCAGTCTGGGCAGTGCCGGACTCTTACCGGCTAAAACCACACTCCTGCCTTTGCTGAGTGTCCCTCTGACATGATCAGAGACCTTTTTGACGCCATTGAATTCTGTTTCTTGTCAATGTTTAAAATGTTTCGTTTATTTGCGGTCCCGTAATTAGGAGGTAGGGAGTTCCTGGGAACAATGTTCAACTCACTTCGTCTTATTTTTCGATTTTCTATTTGTGCTGTTTAGGTGAGAGGGGATTTTAATTGGTGACATACTATTACGTTTCTAATATTTAACTAACTTATTTTCCTGTATTGTTTCTGTAGTTTTGTTTTTTCTTGTTTGATTCTATGTAATTAATTCCTATAGTACTTTAATTTTCAATTTACTCTACTCTATGTTTATGTTATGACTATTATAATATATATACAATATATCATATAGACATTATTTCTTATTCCGATGTTACATTTATTTCTTGTCCTATAAATTTTTACTAATAACTTTTTAATCAATATTTTACTTTCAGTCAGTCCTAAAAGACTCACGGCTGCTGCTTGAACTATAATTTTAACTTCAACGAGCTCGTCGAACCACAACGGTAAGATTGGTTTGTCAATAATTTTATTTCTGGTATCTGAATACATAATATAATCGTGTAATCTATTTTTTAAAACTATTTTATTGTACATTTGGTGAATATTAAGTAAATAAAGTGTGAAATCTATTTTTAATTGTGCCAATTTCTCATGAAATTGGCTGCAATTTTCTAGTTTTATATTGGGAAATCTTGTGGCTTTATTGAACTTTGTCGCTTTGGGTTTATATATGTAAATTTTGAAAAGAATACCGTTGTGGTTCTTTGTGCTTGGGAATGCTAGCTCATCCTTAGCAGTACGCCACCGACAGGCGTGCTAATGCGTCCCATTTGATGCGTACCGGACATTCGCTGTCGAAGGCATTATGGTCACTCTTTTCCATTTTGGATGCTACGCAATTATGGCACCGTGGCACCTCCGCTGCCATACGCGACGGACAGTCGGCCCGCATGTGGGGGTCGCCGCAGTGGATGCAGAGGTCGGCGGGCTGCGTGCACAGTTTCCTACTGTGGCCGAAGCATAGACAGCGAGTGCACTGCACCAGTGGTGACTGGTCTAGCACTCGCACCCGCTGTAGGTCAATGTGCACGCGACCCGCTATCGTTAGCCTCTGCCACACAATAGGGGACACCCGCAGGATGACGTGGCACATGTGTAGGTTTCTCGCCTTGCGACGGTATTTCACCTCCATCCTCAGATCCTCTGTAGGTATGTCCCCAATCAGGTGGGTGTTTTGCCGCTGTATGGATTCTGTTATTTCCGCATCTGTGTGACAGGAGAGGACGTCCTTGATGATGACAAGGGGGTCCTTGTTTTTTACCTCCTCTACCACCAGATTGCCCGTTTTTCTAATCCTTTCAGTCACCTTCATCATCTCCTCCTTAGTTTTAAAACCAACCACTACCTTCTGATCCCTCGCCTTGCGCAACCGCTCCACCCTGGTCCCCTCTTTTCTGGCGTCGACCGCAGTCCTGAGCTTCTCAAGAACCTCTTCACCGGTGTCCTGATCATTCACAGATGATACAACCACTGAGTGAAGAGGTTCCTGGATGTTCTGCTTCGGGCCGGCAGCGATTTCGGCGAAAGTTGGACCTTGGCCTGCGACGTAGCGAGGGGCTTCCTGTAGATGAACCGACAGAGCCTGGGTATGGTGTTGGCACTCCTGCAATGCCTGTTTGTGGTCTTTGAGACCCTCCACAAGGCACTTCATGAGCTCTGTCGATTCATCTGTGGTTGGCCTTTGGTCACTTCGGGCCTGTTCAGGTTCAGCTACCACGTCCGCTCCATTTCCTCTCTCGATCTCCGCCTCCTTCACCAGCTGGTAAAGTCTCTCAACTGCTTTAGTTATTTCATCCTTAATTTCCTTTTTCAGGTTTCTCGAGCTTAGCAGTTGCATTTTTGCCTTTTGGAGACACGCCTTTGCCTCCGTGGTTCGGTTTAGGTACCTCACGGGTGGCGCGTCTCGTGGCGGGCTCTCTTCGGTCCTCTCAGGCAGTTTTGGTCCGTAAGGCGTACTGTGGTGTACGAGTGTTGCCTTGGACTTAAGTTTCGGGGGGCTAGACAGTGGGGCCTTCTTCGGTGGCGTTGGAGTTTTAAGAAGCTGTCCAGACCTCAGTCCATCAGCCTCCCCCTCTCCAATACCACGCCCCGCTGACGGGCCAGCCTGTGTGCATCTCACGCTCGGCTGCGAGGTCCCAGCTTCCTCTGCAGATGACGGCGAGCCCCCGAAAACAGGCAAGCTCGCGGTCTTCTTGGCGGGAGTGCGGAACATGGCGGTGGCTTTCGTGAAGGTAAGGTTCATGAGCCTAGCTGTCAGAGGTCACTGATCTCTTCTGTATCCCTGTAAAGGGGGGATCAGCAAGAGGAGTACAAAAAGCGAGCCTTCTAAGAAGGGACTCGGTCAGTATTTTAAATAAATAAAATCAATGTCACTTATAATTATGCCTACAAAGGCACTAAAAGTCTCTAAAACCGTCTACCTACCCTGCGTTGTAGTTGAAGGAGGTATAAATGTAGCCGGAAGGGCAAAAAATACAAAATAATTTTTTGAAAAGGTTCAAAAGTTTACCTGCCTAGACACGATTGGGTGGGCGGGCGGGCAATTTTTTGTATTTCTATTTGAGCTAGGCGGGCGTGCGAGGTGTCAAAAGACGCGTCTCCGCGCCGGCTAGCGGACTATGGTGTTTTTGGAATTTTGTCAGAACAAAAATTCTGACTTTTTCTGAAAAAACTGATTTTACGACCAAAATGTATGTGAAAAACTCGAATAACACCACCGAACGTGACCCAAGCTCGCGGAACGCGCGCCGGAGTACAGGTAAGGCAGGTACGTATCTATTAAAACTATAACCGACGTAGATTTGACTATGAATTTTGAATAAAAAATTATTTAAAGGAATTTGTATAGAAATTTTTTCAAAGTGAATAACCAAAAAGTGTTTTTCGCTTTTATGTCAATTTAGACCAGTGGGATAGTTAGACGGAGCCTAAATATGAATTGCTATGCTGAAAAAAGCTTCAGAATGCGTCACCGGGATGCAGAAATATAGCGATTTGATGTTTTTATACTATCACTTAGGTAGATTTCGTCAGTTAGCGGAATAACACAGTACAACAATTTTTTGTATTTCTATTTGAGCTAGGCGGGCGTGCGAGGTGTCAAAAGACGCGTCTCCGCGCCGGCTAGCGGACTATGGTGTTTTTGGAATTTTGTCAGAACAAAAATTCTGACTTTTTCTGAAAAAACTGATTTTACGACCAAAATGTATGTGAAAAACTCGAATAACACCACCGAACGTGACCCAAGCTCGCGGAACGCGCGCCGGAGTACAGGTAAGGCAGGTACGTATCTATTAAAACTATAACCGACGTAGATTTGACTATGAATTTTGAATAAAAAATTATTTAAAGGAATTTGTATAGAAATTTTTTCAAAGTGAATAACCAAAAAGTGTTTTTCGCTTTTATGTCAATTTAGACCAGTGGGATAGTTAGACGGAGCCTAAATATGAATTGCTATGCTGAAAAAAGCTTCAGAATGCGTCACCGGGATGCAGAAATATAGCGATTTGATGTTTTTATACTATCACTTAGGTAGATTTTGTCAGTTAGCGGAATAACACAGTACAACAATTTTTTGTATTTCTATTTGAGCTAGGCGGGCGTGCGAGGTGTCAAAAGACGCGTCTCCGCGCCGGCTAGCGGACTATGGTGTTTTTGGAATTTTGTCAGAACAAAAATTCTGACTTTTTCTGAAAAAACTGATTTTACGACCAAAATGTATGTGAAAAACTCGAATAACACCACCGAACGTGACCCAAGCTCGCGGAACGCGCGCCGGAGTACAGGTAAGGCAGGTACGTATCTATTAAAACTATAACCGACGTAGATTTGACTATGAATTTTGAATAAAAAATTATTTAAAGGAATTTGTATAGAAATTTTTTCAAAGTGAATAACCAAAAAGTGTTTTTCGCTTTTATGTCAATTTAGACCAGTGGGATAGTTAGACGGAGCCTAAATATGAATTGCTATGCTGAAAAAAGCTTCAGAATGCGTCACCGGGATGCAGAAATATAGCGATTTGATGTTTTTATACTATCACTTAGGTAGATTTTGTCAGTTAGCGGAATAATACAGTACAACAATTTTTTGTATTTCTATTTGAGCTAGGCGGGCGTGCGAGGTGTCAAAAGACGCGTCTCCGCGCCGTCTAGCGGACTATGGTGTTTTTGGAATTTTGTCAGAACAAAATTTCTGACTTTTTCTGAAAAAACTGATTTTACGACCAAAATGTATGTGAAAAACTCGAATAACACCACCGAACGTGACCCAAGCTCGCGGAACGCGCGCCGGAGTACAGGTAAGGCAGGTACGTATCTATTAAAACTATAACCGACGTAGATTTGACTATGAATTTTGAATAAAAAATTATTTAAAGGAATTTGTATAGAAATTTTTTCAAAGTGAATAACCAAAAAGTGTTTTTCGCTTTTATGTCAATTTAGACCAGTGGGATAGTTAGACGGAGCCTAAATATGAATTGCTATGCTGAAAAAAGCTTCAGAATGCGTCACCGGGATGCAGAAATATAGCGATTTGATGTTTTTATACTATCACTTAGGTAGATTTTGTCAGTTAGCGGAATAATACAGTACAACAATTTTTTGTATTTCTATTTGAGCTAGGCGGGCGTGCGAGGTGTCAAAAGACGCGTCTCCGCGCCGTCTAGCGGACTATGGTGTTTTTGGAATTTTGTCAGAACAAAATTTCTGACTTTTTCTGAAAAAACTGATTTTACGACCAAAATGTATGTGAAAAACTCGAATAACACCACCGAACGTGACCCAAGCTCGCGGAACGCGCGCCGGAGTACAGGTAAGGCAGGTACGTATCTATTAAAACTATAACCGACGTAGATTTGACTATGAATTTTGAATAAAAAATTATTTAAAGGAATTTGTATAGAAATTTTTTCAAAGTGAATAACCAAAAAGTGTTTTTCGCTTTTATGTCAATTTAGACCAGTGGGATAGTTAGACGGAGCCTAAATATGAATTGCTATGCTGAAAAAAGCTTCAGAATGCGTCACCGGGATGCAGAAATATAGCCGGTTAGGTTAGGTTAGGTTAGGTTAGGTTAGGTTAGGTTAGGTTAGGTTAGGTTAGGTTAGGTTAGGTTAGGTTAGGTTAGGTTAGGTTAGGTTAGGTTAGGTTAGGTTTTTTTTTTTTTTTTTTTTTTTTTTTAAATGAGTACTCTGATCGCGGACATGGGGGTCCGCGCCTTTGTTTACTTTATTTATTTTGTTTACATGGTTTTTTTTTTTGAAAGTTTACAATTAAACGTGCTCCCACATTGGACACAATTTTGGTCTTACAACTATCTTAAATCTACGTGAGTCCATCCTTTTACTACTTATATATTTTTTTTTTTTTTTTTTTTTTTTTTTTTTTTTTTTTTTTTTTTTTTTTTTTTTTTTTTTTAATAAATATATTCATGCTCATGCAATATTTTTATGTTACTTATATATATATATATATATTTTTTTTTTTTTTTTTTTTTTTTTTTTTTTTTTTTATACCATACACAGACGTTACAATTATATATTACTACTGTTTGTTTACTACTATTATTACTTGTTATATTCTATTGCTATTTTTTTTTTTTTTTTTTTTTTTTTACAGATATATTTACGACACAATACAGTACAAAACAACTTACGCATTATTATCTATTCTATGTACAGATTTTGGAGTGCAGGGGTTTAAACTGCGCGGCAGGTCGATCCGACCAGCCTCCACCGACGGCATCCGTTCACGGACATGACGTGCCCCTCCGCGCCGTTTAGCTCAACCATATTTTAGGGAACTTAACGACCGGATGGGCAACATCACCGTCGGCAAGGCGTTTGCGTGACAATGACAGATTCGCTCTGCCACGCAGTTTCACATTGACTATTTTACAGTGTTAGTAGGTACGGGTAAGGGTTTGGTTTGGTTTGGATTGGGTTAGGAGGTGAGTGGGATTTGTTAGATAGGTTTAGTTATGTTAGGTGTGGTTTCTGACCAGGGACTTCGCTAGCCTTAGCAGTTTTTCCATTACCACAACGTCTCGATGCTGCATGGCCGTCTTGAGATTGTATTCGACGACCGTTTTAGTCGGCGCATCCATCGCCCTCTTTGCAAAGCGGCCTGTGGCGTCGTCGGCGTCGTCAGTGTAGTAGACGCAACTGCTTGTATGCCTTGACACCGCCACTACCGCGTGGGAGATGCTGTCGTGAATCTGGAGCCTCCTGGACTTGGTGTTAATGATGATCACGCTGTCGTAGGTCAACCCCTGAGCTTCGTGTATGGTCAGCGTGCGCGACCCTTCGCCGGACCCGTATCCCTCGCCCGCAAGAGAAGCTTTCTCCTCCTGCGTATGGACTAGGAATAGGGTGTTTGGGGCGGTTCTTGGGATTTGCGCTCCTGTGTAACCTTTCACACTCAGGGAATGGACCCGCGACAACGACGATTTGGAGGAGTATATACCGGAGTATATCTCACTCAGTGCGTACGCCACATCCATCGGATTGCGGTGCGTGCAGAGTAGCTCCTGGGTGATACCAGCCACCAGGTTTGGACGGGTATACCTTAATTTGAATAGGTTCTCTCTGTCCAAAAATGGGAGCTGGTTCACGTCTCCGATGAGGACAACCTCGCTTGCACCAGACAACTTTACTGCCATAACTATGGCCCCAAAGTGGTTCATTAGAGCCTCGTCTACCGTGAGACGGTAGCACTTGTCTTGGCTCCTGAATCCGTTGGCTAATATTGAGGCCATAGTACGCACCTTTGTCTTGACTCGGTCTCCTAAGCGGTGCGCAAGCTTTTCTCTGAGATCTTTGGCAGCTTCAGTTGTCGTCGTGGCTACGACGTCCTTATCCTCATCGAAGTTCTTCACCACCCAGGTTGTCTTCCCGCAACCCGGAACTCCGTTTACCCACCTGATATCGGGTACCGCCCAACTTTCCTGAGATGCTGGGGTTTCTGAAGTCCCTAAAATGGATTGCGCCATTTCAAGGATCTTATCGTCCAGCATGATCTTGGTACATTTGGCGGTAACCAATATCGGGTCATCGTTTGGTGCTCTGAATTTTATTTTGCCTGAGCGCTCCGTTTCCTCCTCGTCCAGAGCCACGAAACCGTTCTTCGCGCTGTAGGCTGCCATGTACGACCCCGACATCTTTCCTTTGATGACATGAGAGTTGACGTTGTCGTACACTGCCGCCTCCGCTTCCTCGAGTAGTACCCTTAGCAGACCTTCTGTTTCTCTCTGGAAGGTCTGCAGGATCTTCTTGCACGTCATGAGATTGACCTCTCTGGTTGCTCTCACAATTGCTACGTACTCGAGGAACGCGCTCTTCACGTGATCCGTGGTGCCCAGATTCACTGCGAGGGTCGGCGGGCTGACTTGCCCTTTATCGGCTCTTGTGGGCATAGGCTTCTGCTGGGTTGGTTCCTTAGGCTTTTTCTTGAAGAACCTCTCCACTGCTGTTTCCTGCCTGTGTGTTGGTGAATCACGGCTGGTGCTTGGGAGCAGGGCTCCGAGGAAAGTGCCGAAGGCTTTCAGGCGACTCCTCGACCTGGCCCGGTCCTCCGGGCTGATGGTTTTGCTCTGCTCCTTTGCAGCTTTTTCGGCGGCTGCCTTCTGCTGGGCCCTCTCCGAACCGCTCAGGCTAGTCGGGTTTGTCGTGGGGTTCGTCGCGTGGACTGTTGGTTGTCTAGGGGCTTTGAGAAAACTCAGAGTTTCCCCTCTATCCTCATAGACAACTACCTCGTGATGTTCTGAGGCTTTTAAACAGCCGAAGCGGTCTACGACGTCTCCTCTCTCCCCTCCGACTACCATTGCGTCCACACTTATGGTTCGGGCCTCGGTTGCCGTGAGCTCCCCTGCCTCCCCGATCTTCTGAAGCAGTGAGCTCGCCTGAGCAAATGGAGTTTCCTCTCCCCACTCGAATAGTGCTATTGTCTTCCCTTTGGATCGCACTAGACGGCATCGGTGAGAGGCCACTTCCACTTGAGGCAGCGCAGCATACTTGCTACCTTTCATGCTCGCTTTGGTGGTGCTTCCGTTGATCAAGGCGGCAAGGCCTGGTGAAATTGGAATGCGGGCTGCAGCTCGGCTCGAGCCTACGCAGAAGCTTATGCCTAGCTTTTCTCCTTCCCTGTTCATATAGAGGGCGACACCTCGCAACCTGACGCCTGGGACTCCGTCTCCTCCGCATGCCAGGAATTGCATGGTGGACATGACACTGGGGATTGGATGTTGGCTGGCCACTGCCCACGCCGATGCTGCTGCCACGGGAGCTGTTTGTTGGTTAATGCCTGGGTGTGTGATTTGTGTTGTCGTGAGTGGTGTGTTTGTTGTTGTTTGTGTAGTAGTTGTCGTCGTTGTTGAGGTGGTCGTGACTGTCTGGGTGGATGGTAGTCGGTTTCGACTTCGCAAGGTAACGTCCGTTTTGTTGGCCCTTGCTGCGACTATGGCGACTTTGCTCGCGAATGCTAAGAATGGTTTCCTGGTGGCCAGTCTCCCCATGATAGTGTGGAGTGTGGACTGGCTTAGCTGGGTTTCGATCTTTGCTTCCAGCTCCATTCTGTCATGACTGAACCTTGGGCATTCAAAGAGCAGGTGCCAGACTGTTTCATCGCAACTGGGGTCACAGACGCACGAGGGACTGTCTTTGAGATGGAAGCGGTGGAGGTACGCTGAGAATCCTCCGTGTCCTGTAAGGATTTGTACATGGACCGGTGTGAGAACTGAGTCTCTAAGTGTCCTTTTCGCCGCGAGGACGTCTGGGAAGAACACTTTTGTGACCGATCCTGTACTCGAGGATTCGTACCGCGTTTGCCACTTCGCTATAGTCCCCTCCCGTATCTTCCTCCTCACGAACGATACGGGGACCTTGTTGTAGTCTGCTGTCTCTTTCGTTAGGGCTGCCTCCTTGGCCAGCTCGTCCGCTCTCTCATTCCCGGCGGTTCCCACGTGGGCCTTGAGCCAAAAGAACCTCACGTCTCTGCCCTCCTCTCTGATCTCTCGGACGCTTCTCTTGATTTGGAGTGCCAAGTGGTGAGTGACAGACGGTCTCCTCAGCAAGTCAAGTGACGATCTTGAGTCACTTAAAATGCTTACAGAGGCCACCCTGGATTCTCTCACCATCCTGACAGCTCTAAAGAGAGCGTACATTTCCGATTGGAAGACTGTGTTGTGAGGTTCCAACCCAAAGGTACTGGACTTGGACTCCTTCCCGTTTTCCCACCAAGTTAGGGCAGCGCCGACTTTCCCCTCTATCTTACTGCCATCGGTGTATATTTGGGGACCGATTACTTGGTGGGTTGCCAGGGTTTCGGGAGTCAAGTCTTCCAGGCGCGCATACTCTGTTGTTGTGAGTAGTGCTGGGTGGGGATTTTTGGAGTGATGCACGTCGCACTCCAGCTCGCGGCCCGGTGGTATGAGCTCTTTGGAATGACCCTTCTTGATCTTGAACAGGGTAGCCGCCTCGAGTACCCGGAGGTCTAGGGGGAGTTGGCCTGACAGGATGAGTGCCGATGTCAGAGACACCGTGCGGTATGCTTTGCAGATCTTCTGCGCGAAGCCCCTCTGCAGTGAGTCAAACTGATTCCTTGTCATCAGTTTCTCAGCTGCGGGAGCCCACGCACTCGCTGCATACATCACGATGGGCTCTATCACCGACACGTATATCGTCCTAATTATCTCTCCGTTGAGACCCCAAGTCACCTTTGCCGCGCATGCCAGCTGCTTGTAGATGTCTGCAGCCTTTTTACAGGTCGCAGACACGTGCGCGTTGAAGGTGAGTTTGGCGTCTATTGTGAGACCTAGCAGCTTGACCTCTTCGACCAGGTTCAGCCGCGTGCCCGACATGTGGAGTATCGGAACATCGTATTTAAGCTTCCTCGTTAACACCATCGCATTGGTCTTATGCGCGGCGAAACGTAGCTTATTCTGGACGCCCCATTCCGATACTGTGTCTAGCACGTCGTTGGCTGATTGCTGCAGGGGACCGGCTGTGAAGTCCGAGAAAACCAGGACAACGTCGTCTGCGAAGGCTTGGCAGTATACCCCCATACTCGCCATTTTCTGTAGGAGTGAGTCTAGGATAAGGTTCCAAAACGTCGGTCCGGCAATTGAGCCCTGGACGCATCCTTTCGTGGTACCCTTCTCACTAGTCGCTCTGGCGTAGTTGACCCTGATGTTCCGGTCTTCCAGGTATGAGGCGACGAGAGCGTAGATGTTCCTAGGACAGTTCTTGACTACCATCTGTCGCTTGAGTGCTGGCCACCACGCGTTGTCGAAGGCCCCCTCTATGTCTAATGATATCAAAAGCACGATCTTTTTGGCTTTGATTTCGGCACGTAAGTGCCCCATCAGAGCATAGAGGGCGTCCTCGGTTCCGCGCTGCGGCATGAATCCGTACTGGTTTTGGTTGAGTGTGGGCAGGAAGTGCCACTGTAGTCTGCCGACTAGGAGCTTCTCGACGATCTTTCCTAGGACCGAGAGCAGACCTATTGGCCTGTACGACTTTGGGCTGGTGTAGTCGTCCTTGCCTGGCTTGCGGAGGATGCACACGTGGGCGACCTTCCACTGCTTCGGGAAGTGTGACAGCGACAGGCATTTGTTGGCTATCGCTAAGAACACCTCCCTGTCACAGTTTATTGCCGCAGTGCAGATGTCTGCTGTTAACCCGTCAGGACCGGGAGCTTTTTTCGGATTCTGGTTCTGGAGAACCATTTCCAGCTCCGCAGTCGTAAAGGGCGGGTCGTCAGCAGACAGACCTTTTGGGTTCTTTTCCTCCGCTAGCCTTCTCAGGTGCATGTGGTATGGCTGTTCGGCATCCGTTGAGTCGTCGGGGTAAAAGGTTTTTGCCAGAAGATCCGCGGATTGCTCTGGGCTGAGCGTCTCTCCTGCGGTGTTTCTCAGGAGCGCGTCGTCCTGTCTTCTGGCTGTCTTCCTTAGTACCCTGTAGATGCCGTCCCACATGCTCTCTCGGTCCTGCTTCGAGCAGAACTCCTTCCAGTTGGCAGTGGCTGCTTCCGCTGCTGCTGTGGTGTATTTTTGTTTTGCCTGGATGTATTCCTGGATGGTGAAGTGTCTCCGGCTAGCGGCTGCGTTCCGGATCCTTCTCTTCTTCGTCATCGCGTCTCTTTTGAGACGGTCCAGAGAAGGGGTCCACCATGGGGGCTTGGCGTCGCGTTTGGGCGACCCCAGTTTTGGGATCGATTCCTCGCACGAGCGGTGGATGTTCGTCGTGTATAGGGTGATGATCGTCTCCAAATCCTCAGGGCTCGATATGTCCGAGACTCTGACGGTCGTGATGTTCGTGGCCGCCAGGCTGGTTTTGAAGTGTGTGTTGAAGTCGGACCACTTTGCCTTCTTGGTGTTATAGATGCGCGTCGAGATTGGCCTTAAGGGTTCCAAGGCCTTTTCTAAGCGCATCGAGAAGGTAATAGCGTTGTGGTCTGAAGTTGTTAGACTTCTTTCTACACGCCACTCCTCTACCTTGCCCAAGAGTGACAAGCTGCATGCAGTCACATCGACGATGCTCGTGCACCACCTGTCTCCTCTGTAGATCTCGAACGTCGGCGTTTGACCCGTGTTGAGGATGTGGAGGTCTCGCTCGTTGAGGAAGGAGCTGTACGCTGCCCCGCGATGGTTTTCGGAAACACTTCCCCACCACTGGCTCCAGGCGTTAACGTCTCCTCCCACCAGGATATTATTGGTTCTCAGTTTGATTGTTGTGTTGTGTGTCTCGGAAAGGTATGGTTCGATGTCCTGGTCGCCCTCGAAATAGACCGACAGCGCTCCGAAGGTGAGCTGACCTACCTTCAGCAAGACGGCGGCGACGTTCTCAGTTACTAGCTGGGGGTCGTGAATGACCTCCAGATTGTTCCCGAAAACGACGATCGCCGCCTTAACTGGTTTTTGGCGGTTGAGGCTGCACTGAATGACTTGCGTGCCGGGGCTTTGTTTCATCACACCTGTTCGTCCTACATAGGGCTCTTGAACAAGTGCTACTGAAATTCCCTTTGCCTGAGCCGCCAAGTGTAGTTCTTCTGTGGCCAGCTTGGAGCGCTGAAGATTGACTTGGATGAATTTCAATCTTGCTGTCGGTCTCTCTGTGTTTTCGGGGGTGACCGGTTGGCTTGTTTGTGTGTTGTCCTGGTCGCCCTTAGCAATAGGAAACGCGCGACCTCGCTATACCATCCCACTTTTGGCGTTCCTGGCAGTCTTCGCTAAACGCTGTATGTGCCAGGTCGCTTGCCAACCCGTGTGCCGTCTTGCAGTTAATACATGTGGGCGGTTTGCCATCGGCTCGTGTGAGACAGTCCCCTATGTTGTGCGCTCCACTACAGTAGGCGCAGACCTCCTTTGCGGCCTTGCATATGGACTTGTTGTGTCCATATCCAAGGCACTTTGTGCACTGGACCAGAGGGGACTGATCCTCAATTGAGCATCGCTTGATGCCCACATGAACTTTTTGGACTGCTGTCAAACACTTCCAGAGCTCCGGAGAGAGCTCCAGAACTGGGTGGCACTCGTGGGGGTTCCTCGCACGTTTCCTGTATCGCACCCTGAGTGTTTGTCCATCCACAGCGACGTTCTGCAGAAGGTGCTTATTCTGCGCTTTCAGGAGATCGACGATCTCCCCGTCGCTGTAGCTGGACAGCACTCCCTTGATGCAGACGAGCGGGTTTTGTGGTTTCGGCTCCTGGACCTTGAGCCCTGCGTTGGACCGGACTTGGTCTTTGACGATTGTTAAGTCTTTTTTGGATGCGCATCTGAGGACCACTTTCTGGTTCCGCGCTTTCCTGACGGTGTCAACCCGGGCTCCACTCGTCTTGAGGTCCAGGGCTGTCCTGATCCTCTCGATTACGTTGTCCCCGGTGTGTTGGGGGTTCGTCGACGAGATGATCAGGGTGTGGTTTGGCTGTGTGTGTGGTTTGGGGGGCTTTGGTGTACTGGCGACCTGGGCAAAGGTTTTTGGACCCAGCTGGTTTTGTGTTGGTCTGTCCACTTTGCCCAGGTCCGCTACCCCTTTTTGAATGTCTTGGAGCGTCTTCTTGACCTCGCCGACCGCTAATTCCGCCTCCAGATTTAGCGCCGGGGGCGCTTGGATTGGAGGCTCTTTGTCGCGTAGTACGCGAAGGTCTGCAGAGACGATCTCCAGCCTTTCCGAAATGGGTTTGAGGTGGTTGGTTATGTTTATGGGTGGGTGTGGTGAGGGGGGAGAAGGTGGAGGCTTATTGGCTATTGCCTGTAATTGGCTTTTCAGCTCCTCGAAGGCCTCCTCAAATTTCTCTGTGGTGAGTAGAAAGCCTGTCTCCCGGCTGCTCGGATCCGGGTCCGTGGTCTTGTTTGTTGGCCGGGTGAGGTCCTCTTTGAGCCTCTCTAGGGCCTTTCGGAGCACGTCCAGCTGGTTGGACACACTGGTTATGTTTGTGTCTAGGCGTGATAGGCTAGCCCCCATTGTCTCCCACTTGGGGTCCCCCGGGGCTCTTGCACTTTCCTGCCTTGTCTTTTCATGCTCCTTCAGGTTCCTAAGGCTCGCGGTAGCCACCTCGTTCTTCACCTCCTTGATACCCTTGAGGGCCTCAAGGGTTTCGTGACCCAGCCATTCCCGGATCCCTTTTGCCTCCTTCAGGGTGTCCGAGGCGTCCGTACGCACAAGGGAGAGCTCGACCTTCATATTCATCAGCTCTCGAGTATGAGCTCTCTCGACACGCACAAGCTCTTGCGCGTGTCGAGAGCGCTCCTTCTCGAGGTTGTATTTGTGTCGAGCCCTCGAGTCCGCCAGCGACAGGACCACCTCGTACAGGCCCTGCAGGCTTTCGTGGGCCGTGGCCTTGCATTCCCGCTTCATGTTTCCAGCGGCTTCCAAGGCGTCTTTTCCCTTTTGGAGTAGGTCGTTTGCCTCTCTTGTGGCCAGGTCCATTTCTACTCCTGTGCCCCTTCTCGGTGTTCTGTAGAGAAGGCTCGGCCGTCCTTTATCGGGGCGATCGGAACGGCTGATTGTGGACGCCACCGAGCTTTCTTCGTCCGAGATGATTTGTCGGGGGGGGGAGATGCCACACTGCTCCCAGTTTATCACTACCTCGGAAATCCTAGTGCGATCCTCTGGGGTGTGTGTGTGCACCTCAGGCACCGATGGCTGTGGCGGTGTCCTACTTGTCGCTTCCGACTCCGACGCTGCCCTCGGCGCCTCTGGCTTCTGCGATGGACGCGCCAACTTTTCTGAGGCCACTGACTTAGCTGCATTTTTTATAACCTTTTCCCTAAGTGACTGAGGGACTTTTGCGGCCTCCGTGGTCATTTTTCGGGAGGTGCTGGTTTGTTTGGATGCCATATTTGTTTATAAGGGGAGGAAGGTTAGTTTGTTTAGTACAATCTATGACTTATTACTATTATATACTATTGTATTAATATTATTACACTACGTCTGTTATTAAAATAAATATTGCTACTACGTGGATGGACTCACGGATGCTTCGCCGTTGGTCTGCGTTGCTGTCCGGTGAGGAGCCCGATAATTGCTAGGGCTCGATGTTCTGAGCCCTGTGTGCGCACTGGTGGTGGTCCTCAGTGGAATCCCGCTGCGCCGCTTGACTGCTACGTGTGTGAGTGCTGAATTCCGCAATTCTGTTGGGGCCAAATTCAAGAGCTTTGTGTGCCCTTTCAAATGAGCCCAAGCTCGGTCTTCTAGCTCCAACGGGTGCGAAGTTAGGCCGCGGGGGGGTGAGGTAGCCCTGAGGGGGGAGGGGGGAGGGGGGTTTCGTGGGGAGACGATTAGGGGGTGAGGGGGGGTGAGGGGGGGGGGTCGGGGGGGGGGAGGTTTCGTGGGGAGAAGATTTGGGGTGAGGGGGGGTGAGGTAGTGGGAGGGGGGGGGGGGGTGAATAAGGGGGGGAGGTAGGTGAGGGGTTGGTCGTAAAGGGGGGGGGGGAACTACTTGGGGGGGGGGATGTAGTTGGGAGGGGGGTATGAGTTTGGGGGGGGGGTGAAAAGGGGGAGGGGAACCTTTTGTGGCTCCGGCAAGGTCCTGAAGTCCCGAGTCAGATGAGCCTAAACTCGGGGGGGGTAGGTCTTAGGACTGAGGAGTTCCCTCGGGCTTACCTGGTGACAGGCTGTGGAGTCGTTTTCCTGATGGCTGGTCTGCAGGCAGATTCCTCGGCCGGCTTCGGAGTCTCCAGTAAGGGCTGGGATGACTGGTTCTGCGTCACGCCTCGTGGTGTAAAAACACGTGGTGCCAAAGTGAGGTTACTTTCTAGCCTAAAACCACGTGTTTTCAGCGATTTTCGCACCTTAATAACTCCCGAACCCCTTCTCCAATTTCGATGATCCTGGTGTTGTTGGATTGGCCTCTATTGCGACTCTCAGGAATATTGTTTGCAACGAATTTCCACAAACCTTGCCTGCGTTATTCCCTGGTAAAGTTCCGAAGGTCCTGCTCCGCAACCCGTGGTCGTAGACACTTGCCCACACTGATCCTGGTAAATCGACACTGCACAATTCCACTGATGACTTTTTTGCGCTCGTAGCTCAACGCGAATAATTTTTGCGAATTTTTTACGCGGAGCAGATGTTAAACGTGCGATGTTTTATCGGTTACTCGGTTAGGTTAGGTTAGGTTAGGTTAGGTTAGGTTAGGTTAGGTTAGGTTAGGTTAGGTTAGGTTAGGTTAGGTTAGGTTAGGTTAGGTTAGGTTAGGTTAGGTTAGGTTAGGTTAGGTTAGGTTAGGTTAGGTTAGGTTAGGTTAGGTTAGGTTAGGTTAGGTTAGGTTAGGTTAGGTTAGGTTAGGTTAGGTTAGGTTAGGTTAGGTTAGGTTAGGTTAGGTTAGGTTAGGTTAGGTTAGGTTTTTTTTTTTTTTTTTTTTTTTTTTTTAACTGTCCGGACGCAAGGCCCGGCCCGCGAGCTATCCTACCTATTTTCCTCTGACGTGATCAGAGACCTTTTCTACGGGGTATACTTATTTACCTTTATTTAATTTTATTTTTGCAATTTGCCTTCATTTACTGGCTTTTTACATGTTTTCAGTACAAGATTGCTACATGAATTTCTTATATACTATTTACTTATTTATTATACAATGTTTTCATACATGCTACTTAACCTATTTTACAATTCGTTTTTATTCAGTTTTTTACATTTTTGCCTTGTTATTTTACACTTCTTGGTTTTAGAACAGGATTGTTATACTAGTTTCTTATTTTCTACTTAAAAGACTTATGTTAACTTGTATATTAACCAATATATAGCTAACATAATTTATTTAACAATTTATTTCTATTATATTAATAACCTTAACCTGATTTATTTTTACCAGCTTATTTTTAGATGTTTTGATACATAATTCATCAGCTACAGTTTCGGACATTTTCAACGACTTTTGTAAATATGCTACTGTTTTATATTATATACAAATATAAATCCTAAACATATATTCATTTACTTATTCCTAGTAATGGTATTTTTAGCAATTTTTATGCAAAATTCAATAAATTTATTTCTGGTATCCTTATCAGCAATTAGTGCATTCAATTTAGCCGTCTTTACTTCGGTTCCTAGTTCCTGCTCAATCTCATACCTCTCCCGACAGTAAGTGGGGCAGTCAGTCAGTATGTGTATCACGGTTTCCTGTTGGTCAGAGTCGCATATGCACGATGGGCTCTCCTTGCACTTAAACCTGTTTAGGTATTCGGAGAACCCACCGTGCCCTGTCAATAGTTGGGTCAATACTCCTGTCGGTTTCAGCATTCTAATTATATTAAATGCCTGTATGGCATCTGGGAAAAATATTTTTGTCACACCGGCTGTAACTTCCGATGTATATCTCCGATTCCATTCGTCAAGCGTGTCCGCACGGATCTGCCGCTTGACGAATGAGATCGGGCATTTGTCATAGTCTGGCCTTGTTTTTGTTTTAAGGGCTGCGTCCTTTGCTAGCTGGTCTGCTCTCTCATTGCCCTCCAGTCCTGCGTGAGCTTTGATCCAAAAAAGTTCAACTTTTTTGAATTGATCCTTACAATGTCGCAGGTTTTCGCGGATTTCGACTGCGAGAGGGTGGAGAGAGCGATGGTTGGTGACAGCTTCCAGCGACGACTTGGAGTCGCTGTATATGCCAAAGCTGTTTTTTGGACTACGCAAAATTTCCCTTGTGGCCTTGCATATAGCCAGCAGTTCAGCCTGGAAGACGGTACAGTAGGGCGACAGCTTGAGTTTTTGGGCTTTAGTTTCAGCGCCATTGCTCCAATGAGACAATGATGCCCCAACCTTGCCCTCGATCTTGCTGCCGTCCGTGTATATCCGCACTGCTTGAGTGCAGTGGTTGTTGTGTTGCTCCTGGTCTGCCAGGCATACGAACTGCAGGCTTATATGTTTGGCTGGGTGGGGAGTTCTGTCGAACGCGGTACGTCGCTCAACCTCCCTATCTCCTAGTGCTGGCCGAGGTACCCCCCTCCTTGCCTCATACAGGGCTGCTGCCTCTTGTATTCGGAGATCAAGGGGTAGTATCCCTGCCAGCACCAGTGCCGAGTTTAAGGAGACTGTGCGATAGGATTTGCACAGTTTCTGTGCAAATCCCCTTTGGACCGCATTTAACTGTTTGCGCACCATCAGCTTTTCGGCTGCTGGTGCCCACGCACTTGCCGCATACAGGATTGTCGGTTCGACTACTGCCGTGTAGATGGAGCGTATGACATCCGGGTTTAGTCCCCAGCTGATCCTGGCCGCCCTTGACAACTGCTTGTATAAGTTCAATGCCTTGTTGCATACATTAGATACATGGGCGTTAAATGTTAGCTTGTCGTCAATGATCAGCCCCAGGATTTTGATTTCCCGCGACACACCAATATCGATCCCGCCCATGCTCAACCGCGGGGTGTCGTATTTAAGTTTCCGCGTGATGATCATTGCGTTCGTCTTTTGAGGTGCGAATCTTAACTTATTTCTGACTCCCCACTGGTGAACATACGCGAGTGCGGCGTTGGCCCTCCTCTCCACTTCCAGCGCCGTATCCTCGGCAAACACCAACACCACGTCATCTGCGAAAGCCTGGCAATAGTCACCCCGGCGTTCGAGTCCCTTGAGGAGTGGATCAAGGAGAAGATTCCAGAGAATTGGCCCACCAATCGATCCCTGCACACATCCCTTTTGAGTGTCCTTTATGTACTCTTCTCCGGCGTACCTCACCCGGACCTTACGGTCCTGTAGGTAGCTATCAATGAGTCGCCGGAGGTTTACCGGACACTCTTCTTCGGCAAGTCTGATCTTGATCGCGGGCCACCAGGCGTTATCGAAGGCTCCCTCTATGTCCAGTGATATTACGGTTACAAGTTTCTTATCGTTGAGTTTTCCGTACAGATGTTGTATCATGTCATAGAGGGAGTCCTCGGTGCTTCTCTGGGGTATGAAGCCATATTGTCGAGGGCTTAATCTCGGGAGTAGATGCCACTTTAATCTCCCGACTATCATTTTCTCCAGAATCTTCCCCATGACCGGTAACAAGCCTATGGGCCTGTAGGACTTCGGGTTTGTGTAGTCATCCTTGCCAGGCTTTCGCAGGACCACCACCGTCGCCTCTTTCCAGGAAGTTGGGAAGTGGCCGAGTTCCTGGCACTTGTTCATGAGCGCCAGGTTAAGTTCCAAATTTTTGGAGACAACCTGACTGCAAATGTCTGCGGTAAGACCATCCATTCCCGGAGCCTTTTTTGGATTAAAACTCTCCGTCGCGGCCCGGAGTTCTTCGACCGTAAAAGCCGGGTCATGTATCTCACCATGCACCCGGTTATTTGCGTTTGCTGCAAGGACTCTGGTTTGCCGGTGGTCTGAGTTATCATCACATTCGAGGTCTTCCGGGAAAAATGTATTCGCCAGAGTGCTGGCTGATTCTTTCTGGTCCAGTTGGTGGCCATCTTTCACCAGTGGAATGTCTTCTTGGCGCTTGGTAGTGTTCTTTATAACACGGTATATACTGTCCCAAAGGCTTTCTCTATCTTGTCTACCACAGAAGCTCTTCCAGCTATCTACCTGTGCCTTTATCGCTGCTAATTCGTATTCTTCTTTTTGTTTCAGGTACTCGCTGACGACCTTCGACCTCCTGATTGGCGCTGCGCATCGGATCCTGCGCTTCCTAGTGGCGACTTTACTCTTCATCTCCTCGAGCTCTTCAGTCCACCATGGCATGGTAAGTGTTTCATTTGTTTTCTTTTTTGTTAATATCTCGTTACATGTTCTGACGATCTGTTGTATATATTTTTCTGTAAATTGATCTATTTCTTTATGTGTTTGGGTTTGGTCTATTTCTATTTTGTTTATATTGTTTTCGTTCATAAGCTGGGCCAGTTTCTCATGAAACCGGTCCCAGTTAGCCCTTTTTGTGTTGTATATCCTAGTTGTCCTGTTTATGTTGATTCCTTTTGATTTTTGTAATCTTATTTGAAAAACCATACCATTGTGGTCCGAACTCGTCAGATCCTCGATGACTCTCCAGTCGTCCACCAGGTCGAGCATGTCCTCTGAGCAGACCGTAACGTCGACGTGGCTGGTCAATCTTCGCTCTCCTCTGACCGTGTCGAAGGTCGGTATGTCTCCGTCGTTCAGCACCTGCAAGGACATTTCCTCCAGGGCTCCAGAAAAAACTTCGCCCCTCAGATCGACTCTGTCGCTCCCCCACCAGCTACTTTTAGCGTTGGCATCGCCACCAATGATTAGCCTCCGCGGTCCCAGCTTTTCTCGGATTTTCTTGATATGCTCCAGGTACGGCTCTATGGGTTGATCAGGCTCAAAGTAGTACGATACTACGGTGATCTCCCAGGCCAGCGTTCGGATTCTCACCACAACGATATTATTTGTAGTGAGAATCGGGTACTGTATAATGTCGAAGTCGTGATTAAACACTGCAATGGCCGCTTTGACATTTCCTTCCCCTGGGCTGGCATTCTGGTAGATCCTTACTCCTCTGTAGTTCTTCATACCACTTGAGCCCCCCACGTAGGGTTCCTGGAGCAGAGCTATGGCTGCTTTCCTGCGATCCGCTTCTATCATCAGTTCATTGGTGGCGAGCTGCTTCCTCTGCAAGTTTGCCTGTACTATCAGGTGTGAAGCTTCGCTGGTGGGAGTGCCGCTCCCCGGTGCTCCCCTGCCCGCGACCACCTTAGCAATACGCCGTTGTGGCCCTCGCCAATGCGTCCCACTTCCTCCTTATCGGGCAGTCCTCACTGAACGCGTTGTGTTCTGCGTTTGCCAGTTTGGCATGCATGCAATTGCAGCAAGTTGGCACTGCACCATTGAGCCAGTGGGGACAGTCCGACTTTTTATGGGGCCCGGCGCAGTGGCTACATTTTTCAACCGTTTCCTTGCAGAAGCGTCTGCCATGGCCGTACCCCAGACAGAGCGAACACTGGACAAGGGGAGACTGGTCCGCGATTCGGATGCGCTGCAGGTCTATCTGCACGGTCTCCGCGTCTATAATTCTGGTCCATATTTTGGGGGACACCCTAACGACGACATGGTTCATAAGAGGGTTTCTTGTTCTCTTCCTGTATCGGATCTCCACTCTATTTTCCTCTTTGTCAAGGTCTCTAAATATCCTCTCATTCTGATTTCTCAGAGCGAGAAGGATATCGTCATCACTATTGTACGTCATGACATCTTTGAGGATTAGAAGTGGGTCCTTGTTCCGAATGTCGTCGACGTTAAGGTGATTACCCGCCTTCTGGATTCTCTCCTTTAGTACTCGCCTCTCTTCCTCGCTCCGGCAACCCATGATGACTTTTCTGTCTCTGGCCTTCCTAATTTTATCGATGGTAACACCCCCTTCCTTGGCGTTTACCGCAGTCCGGATTTTTTGGAGCACCTCATCCCCAGTCTCTGTTTCGTCACTGGAGGTGATCACCACAGAGTGCAGGGTGGCTTGCTCTGGGAGTCTTCCCCTACTGCCGCCAGCCGCCACACTCGCATAGGTGGTCCCCTCCAAGACTTTCTGATGGGACAGCAGAGTGTCTCTGAGACCTTCCATCTTTTCGGTGTTTGCTGTGATGAGTTTGAAGTGCTCCTCCATCTTCTTTAGCAACTCGTTTTCCACCCGACAACTGGCAGGGTGAGAAGAGAGTGGAGGGTGTAAAGGTTCCTCCTCTTCCTTCTCACCTCGCCCCTTGCTCTGAGCTGTTTCTTTGCCCTTAACCGCCTCCGACTCTTTCAGCAATTGATAGAGTCGTTCTACAGCTGCGGTAACCCCTTCTTTAATTTCTGTTTTTGTATTTCTAGAGTTGCCGAGGTGGAGCTTTGCCTTACTGAGGCATGCCCTTCCCTCAGCAAGTCTGGTGGGGTAAACCGGTTTCGGGGGCGGACTACCCGAGGCATCAAACAATAGTGTTTGGACTTTTGCCTTGGAGGGGCCCGCCACCGGCGCCGCCGCCTTTTTTGGTAAGTTCTTTGTCCTAGCCTCTATCTCGCCAATGCTTTGTTGGACAACGAAAGTTTTGTCCTGGGTTTCCGACGACGTGGGACATACCTTTTCGGCTGATTCCGCGGCTTTATTGGGGGAGTTTGATGCCGTGTTTTTGGTCGGGGTTCTAAGTCCGAACATGATGTTGTAGGTAGGATAGTCTGTCTTTTAGTAAGACGTGTAAATGGCGTCAATACTAATTTCGTCACTTGAAACTTAGATTTATCAAATCTCGTCTTAGTCTTAACAACTTTTACCCTAATGGGTTGTCTAAAATAAATTAAAATAAAAATAAAAAATAAAATCAAACAATAACAATAACAACAAGCAATTAAATAATTTTGTAAATTGGTTGGAGCCAGAAGACAGGTCTTTTTGTCCTGATTTCAGAGACCCCAAACTTGGTGGGTCTAGGACCTCTGGTTCGAAAGTTAGGCCCGGGGGGGACGGGACTCTATGTAGAGCCGTGTCAATGGATAGCTCTCGCCGAGCCCTTTCAAACGATCCCAAACTCGGTATAGTTACACCAAAGGGTCTCGGAGATAACCTAACTTGAAAAATTTGGTTTTTTGTCAAAATTAAATCTGAAAGTGGTTACAACGGGATATCTCCGGAACCACCGGTCCAAAAACACCGGTGCTTGGGCTTTCCGGAATTGGCTCGGCAAGACCAATCCACTGGAATGGTTTTCAGGCTGAAAAATATTTGTTTCCTGAAAACGCCTGAAAACCAACTTATCTTATAGCCCAAGCCCTACCGATATGTCCAGCGGAAACCCCAGCCCTCTACGACTCTCCGTTGGGAAGTTATGGCCGTCTAAAGATTTCACAAAATGGCCGCGGTGCTGTCAAAGTCAGTTTTTGACCGAAGATATCTTCCCTCTGGAAAGCCGCAGACCCCCCGAGTTTGGGCTCTCCCAACTCGGCCTGAGCTCCGCTGTCCGCTGAAACCACTTTCAGGGTCCTGAAAATTTTCAGCTCCAAACCACCTGAAACCGCGTGGTAAGTAGGGCAGCAGGTTCCTGACACTAACTTTGAAAACCGCTACTTCCCACGACCCACGGTTTAGGAGTTACAGTGGTTTGAAGTTAAACAAGATGGCCGCCGAGCTGTCAAAAGTCGTGTTAAAACGTCCGTATCTCTGGAACCCTACGTCGTAGAAGGACGGGGTTTTGGACTTACAGCTCGGCGTCACTTCAGGTATGACCTGAAAGCAGTTTCAGCGACAAAAATTTTTCCGTCCTGTAATGACCTGAAAATAGTCCTATCTTAAAATTAACGGTGTGCCCCAAGCCCCAGTGAAAATCTGGTGTAAATCGGACTAACGGTTCACGAGCTATTGCAGATTGAAATTTAAAACCTAAAAACCAAGATGGCGCAATTTAGACAAAATAGCCAATTTAAAAGATATACAGCCCGTCTTTGGACTTAAATGGGTCACAATAAGTATATTGGGCCTTATCCTAATGTCAAAAAGTAATATTTTCTATTTAATTTTGAATTAAAGCCAAAAAACAGTTAAAAATCAATAACTCTCGAACCGTCCGTCCAAAAATTCTGAAAAATTTATGTAAAATACTTAAAATAGAGCGCTACAAAGTCCAAAAAACAAATCTTTGAAAAACCAAAAACCAAGTCAAAAATTTTTGAAAAGTTGATTTTCTTATAAAATACCTTATTATTCAAAAACTATTTAATCTAAAAATCTAAAACTTAGAGTCTTTAATAAGCTAATGAGCGCGCACCGGGCTGCAGTTGAAGATTCTTGAAAAGTTTCCTCTGTTCAGAGTTATACTGGTTTAAATTTTGAAGATTTATAATGTTATAAAATGTTTTCCTTGTGACTTAAAATTCAATTTTAACTTGCACTCGCCTTATTTCATGAAGGTCCAGGTTGGTGCCAAAATTCGTGCCGCTGACTCCACTCCTTCGACTTTTTCAGAGCACGTGGTTTTGTGAAAATCCTGAATAACTCGCAGATTCGCGGTGTCAGGGTAATTTTGATTGGTCCAGATGATCGGGAACCACGATGCTCATAGTAAACCGATGAAAAAGAAGGGGGTCGCCGATCTCGTTCCGGCAGCGTTCGCGTTTCCAGTTTTGATGAACTTCACTTAACCTCTAAAAGAGGTGTTTTTCACAATTCACTTTCAGGGCACTGTAACACGGCACTATTTGACCTCGGCACTTTGTGCGGCGCAAGTTTCCGCATCCAACGACACTTTACTCTTTGAAATTGGAGCAGAAAAACCAATTTTTTAGGATTTTTAAGCGCGGAGCGACTTTAAAAACGATCCAACTGCTACGGAGGTTGGGGGGGTACTCCGGTTAGGTTAGGTTAGGTTAGGTTAGGTTAGGTTAGGTTAGGTTAGGTTAGGTTAGGTTAGGTTAGGTTAGGTTAGGTTAGGTTAGGTTAGGTTAGGTTAGGTTAGGTTAGGTTAGGTTAGGTTAGGTTAGGTTAGGTTAGGTTAGGTTAGGTTAGGTTAGGTTAGGTTAGGTTAGGTTAGGTTAGGTTAGGTTAGGTTAGGTTAGGTTAGGTTAGGTTAGGTTAGGTTAGGTTAGGTTTTTTTTTTTTTTTTTTTTTTTTTTTTTTTTTTTTTTTAAAATGCTTCTACCTCCAACATAATCGGAGCCTATGCCTGTCTGGTTTACTTTTCATACCAGTTCTCGCTTATTTGCCTCTCGTACTTTTATTCCACATACTTTATCTTTCTTTCATTCATCCTCATTCGCGTCTGTTATGGGTGGGATACCCAGCTATCAGCTTATTTCTGTCTACTTTTCTACTTTTGTTTATATTTATTTCTTTACAATCGGGTGTTACAAGGAGTGGGCAGGCAATTTTTTATTTAATATCTTTCACATTTATACTTATCTAAGCTTATGTCTAATTTACAGTTTGTTTTTGTTTCTTACATAATATTTTTATACTATTTAACATTTTCTTATCTCTTAACTTATCTTGTATTACAAACATGGGGAAGCAGTTCTCATTTTTGCTACACTAAAATGTTTGTCTTATTCTAAGCTTATTTCTATTTTAACATATTGTATCTATTTCCTATTTAACCAAAATATATTTTACAAATTTTTTATGCTATGCTAGTCTCTAATATAATACAGTATATTATGACAGCATATTTACTTATGCGGTTTTGTTTCGATCTATTACTCTTTTTACTACATATCTACAATAATCCAAGAATATTTCTGCATCTTTACTCTTTATTATGTCCTTCACAGTGTTCGGTGTTATTTCCATGCCTAATTTATTTTCGACGTTGAAGCGGTGTTTTGCGAATTGTGGACAGTCGAATAATATGTGCTGGACCGATTCGCTTACGTCCGGGTCGCAAATGCACGATGGACTCTCCTTGCACTTGAAGCGATTCAAGTACTCAGAGAATCCACCGTGCCCCGTCATTATTTGTGTATTCAGGCCGCTTGTTCCCATCCTGCGAATTACACCATATGCTACCCGCACATCCGGGAAGAATAACTTTGTTACAGATGCGGTGTCACTGGTTTCGTATCTGCGGTTCCACTCATCAAGCGTCTCCATGCGTATGCTTCGCTTGATGTATGAGATCGGACACCGATCGTAGTCAGGCTTTCTTTTGGAGTTCTCAGCGGCCTCTTTCGCTAATTGGTCAGCTCTTTCATTCCCCGGTAGCCCTACGTGAGCTTTAATCCAGAACAAGTTTACGACCTTGTTCTGGTGGGATGCAGATCTTATATTATCCCTAGCTTCTACAGCGAGAGGGTGGTGCGAACCGGGATTCGTGACTGTTTGGAGAGCCGCCATTGAGTCGCTGAAAATTCCAAAAGAAGATTCCTTGCGCCTAATTATCTCCCTAGTTGCCCTTGTTATTGCTAGGAGTTCAGCCTGGTAAACTGTGCAATAATTTGATAGAGCAAGTTTGAGGGCTCTGGTCTCGGCCTCACTATTCCATATGGATAGTGAAGCACCAACCCCTCCTCCGATCTTGCTCCCGTCCGTAAAGATACGGACGTCAAGATTGCAGATGTTGTCGAGTTGCTCTTGGTTCATCAGACTGTTGAAATGCAAGATGTTACGTGACGCGGGATGGGGATCTTCAGTTGCAGCAGTCATTCGCTCGACCTCCCTGTCCCCCAGTGACGCCCGGGGCACCCCCCTCCTGGCCTCGTACAGTGATGCTGCCTCGCAAACTCTGAGGTCAAGGGGGAGCATCCCGGACAACACCAGTGATGAGTTCAGGGAAACCGTGCGATATGCCCTGCACATTTTCTGTGCAATTCCACGTTGGACGGTCCCAAGCTGCTTTATAATGCCCAACTTTTTTGCCGCCGGTGCCCAAACGCTAGCAGCGTAAAGAATTATGGGCTCTACAGTTGCCACATATATCACCCGAATGACTTCCGGGTGAAGCCCCCAACTGACCTTTGCGGCTCTACACAGCTGCTTGTAAATAGCAATTGCCTTCCTGCAAATGTTTGAGACGTGGGTGTTGAAGGTCAGTTTTTGGTCAATGGTTACACCCAGTAGCTTCATTTCTTTCGATATGCCAATGTCGATCCCCCCCATCCTCAGGCGTGGTGTGTCGTATTTTAATTTCCTGGTTACCACCATAGCTGTTGTTTTGTGCGGTGCAAATTTTAGCTTATTCTCGACACCCCACGCCAGAACATGGTTGAGAGCGGCATTGGCACATTCCTCCACCTCTAGTGCGGTCTCTCCGTCAAACACCAAGAGGACATCGTCCGCAAACGCCTGGATGTAGTTCCCCCTATTCTCTGCTGCTTTTAGGAGGGGGTCTAGGACTAAGTTCCACAATATTGGGCCCCCAATCGAGCCCTGGACACAGCCCTTGTTTGTGTCCTTGCTGTATACTTCCCCACCGTACCTGATTTCAACTCTTCGGTTTCTGAGGTAGCTGTCCATGACCCGCCTAAGGTTGATTGGACACTTCTCCTCTGCCAGACGGACTCTTATTGCTGGCCACCAGGCACTATCAAATGCTCCCTCTATGTCCAACGATACGAGTGTAACTATTCTTTTCTGTGCTAGTTTTTTGTTGACATGCTGCATGAGGGCATAGAGGGAGTCTTCGGTGCTCCTTTGTGGCATGAATCCGTACTGACGGGTGCTCATCCTTGGTAAAAGGTGGAACTTAAGGCGGGCCACCAGCATCTTTTCATATATTTTTCCCAATATAGGCAACAGTCCAATCGGTCTATAAGATTTGGGAGTGGAATATGTCTCTTTCCCAGGCTTCCTCAGTATCACGACTGTTGCTTGCTTCCAGGACGTGGGGAAGTGATGGTATTCTAGGCATTTATTTAGGAACTTTAAAAATAATTCCGGGTCATTACCCACGGCATGGCAACAAATGTCGGCAGTAAAGCCATCGGAACCCGGCGCCTTCTTTGGGTTGAAGGACTCCATAGAATTTTTTAATTCTGCTGTCGTAAACGGTGGGTCGCAAGGATCATCTTGTTCGCCAGAGTTTACGGTTTCTGCTTTCATTCGAATGGATCGGTGATAAGCATTGTCACATTCGATGAGATCTTCCGGATAAAACGTTTCCGCTAGCAACTTTACGGAGCCCCTCGCATCCAGCACGTCACCGTTCAGTTCTAACGGCTGGTCCTCCTCCCTACGCTGCGTCCTACCTATCACCCTGTATATTCCCTCCCAGACTCCCTCCCTATCCTGTTTCCCACAGAATTCCTTCCAACTCTCGGTCTGAGCTTTGGCCGCTTCTAACTCATACTCTTCTTTCTGTTTTAGGTACTCTTCTATGACCTTTGACTTCCGGATTTGGGCGGCGCAGCGGATCCTGCGCTTCTTGGTAGCGACGGCCTTTTTCATCTCAACGAGTCTCTCGGACCACCACGGCAAGGTAAGTTCCTCTTGGACTTTTTTGGTCGGTATTGTTTGCTTGCATGTTTCTTCTATTGCTTTTGTGAGGTTGTCTGTTGTAATGTCAATTTGCTCAATGTCTTTAATTTTGTCTATTTCGGTTGCTGTGAATTTATAATCTATTTTCAATTGGCCAAACTTCTCATGAAATTCGGCCCAATTGGCTTTTTTGGTGTTAAATTGCCTAGTCGTTCTCTCAACTTTAATGCCTTTGGATTTCTGCAAGAGGATCTTAAACGTAATGCCGTTGTGATCCGAGCTCGTGAGACCTTCGTCAATCCTCCAGTCATCTACCAAGTCTAGTAAGTCATTAGAACAAGCGGTTATGTCCACGTGACTGCTGTACCGTTTTCCTCCTCGGATAGTGTCAAAGGTTGGGATTTCCCCTCGATTCAGTACATTTAGATTAAGCTCACCGAGAGTTCCCGCCATCTCTTCCCCTCTGAAGTCAGCCCTCGGGCTGCCCCACCATAAGCTCTTTGCGTTGGCGTCCCCTCCAAAGATCAGTCTCTTGGAACCGACTGCGAGCCTTATTTGTTTTAGATGTTCTAAATAAGGCTCGATAGGCTGGTCTGGCTCAAAGTAAAAGGAGACAAGCGTGATCTCCCAGGCACTGGTTTGGATTCCCACCACTGAGATGTTGTTTGTGGTGAGTTTCGGGTACTGTTTGACTGTAAAGTCACTGTTAAAAACAGCTATTGCCGCTTTGACAGTCCCTTCTCCTGTAGCAGTGTTCTGGAAGACCCTAACGCCCCTGTGGCTCCTCATTACCTTCGCTCCGGCCACGTACGGTTCCTGAAGAAGCGCCACCGCTGTTCCGCGCTTCGTAGCCTCTATTAAAAGCTCATTGGTGGCTAGCTTCTTGCGTTGGAGGTTAGCCTGTAATACTCCATAGTGGATATTTTGCATTGGGGTGCCCTTAGCAGTATGCAACAGTTGATCTGGCCACGTCATCCCATTTTTTCCGGACAGGGCAATCATGGCTGAACGCATTGTGTTGTGTGCCGTGCTCTATTTTCGACTTCGCGCAATTTCGGCAGGCGGGTGGTGAACCTGAGAGCCAGTCCGGGCACTCTGATCTCATATGTGGACCGCCGCAGTGACTGCATAAGTCCGTAGGCTCTTTACAAAACCGCTTACCGTGCCCGAAGCCTAGGCAGCGAGTGCACTGAACCAGCGGGGTCTGATCCTCGATCCTAATGCGCTGGAGGTCGATGTGCACGGTCCCGATCTCTATTGCCCGTCGCCAGATGGTGGGCGAGACGCTGATGATGACGTGGCCAATATGGGGGTTACGTGTCCTTCTTCTATACCTTATCTCTACCCTGTTTTCCCCACTGTCGAGGCCGTCAAAAACACCCTTGTTCTGATTTTTAAGTGCTTTAATGACGTCTTCGTCGGTATTCACGACTAAAACGTTCTTCAAAATCAGAAGTGGATCCTTGTTTTTGACTTCCTCGACATTGAGGTCCACTCCTTCTTTTTGAAGTCGGGTCTTGATTTTGCTTCTTTCTTCTTCGGTTTCCAGACCTATTATTATTTTCCTGTCCTTGGCTTTCCTCACCTTTTCCACCTTTATCCACCCATCTTTGGCATTTACCGCTTCCCTTATTCTGCTAAGAACTTCGTCGCCGGTTTCGGTTTCATTCTTGGACGTGACCACCACCGAGTGTAATGTACTGCGCCTTGGCAGTGACTTGACGGACTGGGTTGCGGCCACACTCGCATAGGTACCCCTATCCAGAAATTCGTTTTGATGGTCTATTTTCTCCTTGAGTTCCTCTATTTTCTGGTTATTTTCTAATAAGAGCTTGGAATGTTGTTCCATTGTTAGTAGGATCCTATTTGTGTTAATTTCTTCAGGAGAAGTTGTTTCTGTGACTAGTGATTTTGGGTTTGTCACTATCGGCCCTTCCTTGGTCCATCGTTGCTTTGCCCCTTTTAGCTCAATTTCGGCTTCCTTTACCAATTGGTAAAGTCGTTCTGTGGCTTCGGAGATACCGGTTTTAATCTCCGTCTTGGTGTTCCTGGTGGTGCTTAGGTGAACCTTAGCCTTTAATAGGCAGGCTTTAGCCTCCGCAGTTCGGTCTGTATATTTGACGACCTTTGGCGGTGAGCATATTTCGACGGACTTCCTCATTGTGGTCACGGTTGCCGCTTTGTTCTCCTGTGTCAAAGCAGACTTTACTTTTGTTTTCGCAGGGCCGGCCTGCGACGTCTTATCCGTTGTAGAGGGGGTGGGGCTAGTATTTGTAGCTTCCCACTCCTCTATGCTGCGTCTTTCGCTCGGAGGGGGGGCAGCTGCCCCAGGTCCAGACGAAGACTTTTCGCCGTCGGTCGCCTTTAAAGGTGTTCTAAAGCCGAACATGTCGGAAGGTATGCGTCAATATGATTAAAATTAAAAGCGTCAATAAGGACGATAGAATAAAATAAAATAAAGACTAAGAATAAAACAAAAATAAAATAAAATTAAAAACAAAACCGCACAAGAGCCTTAAAACTATGGTAGAGTTTTAACAATTAATTTTTAACCGTCTCTACTGAGACTCTACCCAGGGTTGCAAGGTTGCGGGCAGTTATAGAGGGCTCTACGAGTCGTAGTCGTCGAGAAACCCTTTCCAGGAGTCAAAAATCGAAAATATAGAGTGATTTCCGACGGGACTCTATGTAGAGCCGTGTCAATGGCTTCAGTGGATAGCTCTCGCCGAGCCCTTTCAAACGATCCCAAACTCGGTATAGTTACACCAAAGGGTCTCGGAGATAACCTAACTTGAAAAATTTGGTTTTTTTGTCAAAATTAAATCTGAAAGTGGTTACAACGGGATATCTCCGGAACCACCGGTCCAAAAACACCGGTGCTTGGGCTTTCCGGAATTGGCTCGGCAAGACCAATCCACTGGAATGGTTTTCAGGCTGAAAAATATTTGTTTCCTGAAAACGCCTGAAAACCAACTTGTCTTATAGCCCAAGCCCTACAGATATGTCCAGCGGAAACCCCAGCCCTCTACGACTCTCCGTTGGGAAGTTATGGCCGTCTAAAGATTTCACAAAATGGCCGCGGTGCTGTCAAAGTCAGTTTTTGACCGAAGATATCTTCCCTCTGGAAAGCCGCAGACCCCCCGAGTTTGGGCTCTCCCAACTCGGCCTGAGCTCCGCTGTCCGCTGAAACCACTTTCAGGGTCCTGAAAATTTTCAGCTCCAAACCACCTGAAACCGCGTGGTAAGTAGGGCAGCAGGTTCCTGACACTAACTTTGAAAACCGCTACTTCCCACGACCCACGGTTTAGGAGTTACAGTGGTTTGAAGTTAAACAAGATGGCCGCCGAGCTGTCAAAAGTCGTGTTAAAACGTCCGTATCTCTGGAACCCTACGTCGTAGAAAGACGGGGTTTTGGACTTACAGCTCGGCGTCACTTCAGGTATGACCTGAAAGCAGTTTCAGCGACAAAAAAATTTCCGTCCTGTAATGACCTGAAAATAGTCCTATCTTAAAATTAACGGTGTGCCCCAAGCCCCAGTGAAAATCTGGTGTAAATCGGACTAACGGTTCACGAGCTATTGCAGATTGAAATTTAAAACCTAAAAACCAAGATGGCGCAATTTAGACAAAATAGCCAATTTAAAAGATATACAGCCCGTCTTTGGACTTAAATGGGTCACAATAAGTATATTGGGCCTTATCCTAATGTCAAAAAGTAATATTTTCTATTTAATTTTGAATTAAAGCCAAAAAACAGTTAAAAATCAATAACTCTCGAACCGTCCGTCCAAAAAATCTGAAAAATTTATGTAAAATACTTAAAATAGAGCGCTACAAAGTCCAATAAACAAATCTTTAAAAAACCAAAAACCAAGTCAAAAATTTTTGAAAAGTTGATTTTCTTATAAAATACCTTATTATTCAAAAACTATTTAATCTAAAAATCTAAAACTTAGAGTCTCTAATAAGCTAATGAGCGCGCACCGGGCTGCAGTTGAAAATTCTTAAAAAGTTTCCTCTGTTCAGAGCTATACTGGTTTAAATTTTGAAGATTTATAATGTTATAAAATGTTTTCCTTGTGACTTAAAATTCAATTTTAACTTGCACTCGCCTTATTTCATGAAGGTCCAGGTTGGTGCCAAAATTCGTGCCGCTGACTCCACTCCTTCGACTTTTTCAGAGCACGTGGTTTTGTGAAAATCCTGAATAACTCGCAGATTCGCGGTGTCAGGGTAATTTTGATTGGTCCAGATGATCGGGAACCACGATGCTCATAGTAAACCGATGAAAAAGAAGGGGGTCGCTGATCTCGTTCCGGCAGCGTTCGCGTTTCCAGTTTTGATGAACTTCACTTAACCTCTAAAAGAGGTGTTTTTCACAATTCACTTTCAGGGCACTGTAACACGGCACTATTTGACCTCGGCACTTTATGCGGCGCAAGTTTCCGCATCCAACGACACTTTACTCTTTGAAATTGGAGCAGAAAAACCAATTTTTTAGGATTTTTAAGCGCGGAGCGACTTTAAAAACGATCCAACTGCCACGGAGGTTGGGAGGGGACTGGGTTAGGTTAGGTTAGGTTAGGTTAGGTTAGGTTAGGTTAGGTTAGGTTAGGTTAGGTTAGGTTAGGTTAGGTTAGGTTAGGTTAGGTTAGGTTAGGTTAGGTTAGGTTAGGTTAGGTTAGGTTAGGTTAGGTTAGGTTAGGTTAGGTTAGGTTAGGTTAGGTTAGGTTAGGTTAGGTTAGGTTAGGTTAGGTTAGGTTAGGTTAGGTTAGGTTAGGTTAGGTTAGGTTAGGTTAGGTTAGGTTAGGTTAGGTTAGGTTAGGTTAGGTTAGGTTAGGTTAGGTTAGGTTAGGTTAGGTTAGGTTAGGTTAGGTTAGGTTAGGTTAGGTTAGGTTAGGTTAGGTTAGGTTAGGTTAGGTTAGGTTAGGTTAGGTTAGGTTAGGTTAGGTTAGGTTAGGTTAGGTTAGGTTAGGTTAGGTTAGGTTAGGTTAGGTTAGGTTAGGTTAGGTTAGGTTAGGTTAGGTTAGGTTAGGTTAGGTTAGGTTAGGTTAGGTTAGGTTAGGTTAGGTTAGGTTAGGTTAGGTTAGGTTAGGTTAGGTTAGGTTAGGTTAGGTTAGGTTAGGTTAGGTTAGGTTAGGTTAGGTTAGGTTAGGTTAGGTTAGGTTAGGTTAGGTTAGGTTAGGTTAGGTTAGGTTAGGTTAGGTTAGGTTAGGTTAGGTTAGGTTAGGTTAGGTTAGGTTAGGTTAGGTTAGGTTAGGTTAGGTTAGGTTAGGTTAGGTTAGGTTAGGTTAGGTTAGGTTAGGTTAGGTTAGGTTAGGTTAGGTTAGGTTAGGTTAGGTTAGGTTAGGTTAGGTTAGGTTAGGTTAGGTTAGGTTAGGTTAGGTTAGGTTAGGTTAGGTTAGGTTAGGTTAGGTTAGGTTAGGTTAGGTTAGGTTAGGTTAGGTTAGGTTAGGTTAGGTTAGGTTAGGTTAGGTTAGGTTAGGTTAGGTTAGGTTAGGTTAGGTTAGGTTAGGTTAGGTTAGGTTAGGTTAGGTTAGGTTAGGTTAGGTTAGGTTAGGTTAGGTTAGGTTAGGTTAGGTTAGGTTAGGTTAGGTTAGGTTAGGTTAGGTTAGGTTAGGTTAGGTTAGGTTAGGTTAGGTTAGGTTAGGTTAGGTTAGGTTAGGTTAGGTTAGGTTAGGTTAGGTTAGGTTAGGTTAGGTTAGGTTAGGTTAGGTTAGGTTAGGTTAGGTTAGGTTAGGTTAGGTTAGGTTAGGTTAGGTTAGGTTAGGTTAGGTTAGGTTAGGTTAGGTTAGGTTAGGTTAGGTTAGGTTAGGTTAGGTTAGGTTAGGTTAGGTTAGGTTAGGTTAGGTTAGGTTAGGTTAGGTTAGGTTAGGTTAGGTTAGGTTAGGTTAGGTTAGGTTAGGTTAGGTTAGGTTAGGTTAGGTTAGGTTAGGTTAGGTTAGGTTAGGTTTTTTTTTTTTTTTTTTTTTTTTTTTTTTTTTTTTTATATACTTGTCCCTGTGACTTTATCAAATTTCACAGACCTTATCATTCTAAATTTAAAACTATGCTTACACAATTCAAATACTCTACCCTAATAGGGTCCTACACAAATTGTTTGCAACTCTGCTGTCTTACTTTAATACATTTTCTGTACAGGCGGTCCTTCTTTTGTTAGCATTCTTGAACCGCTTGTGCCTATTCCTTCTACTCTTTTACATGCTGTTTACATTTTTTCTACAAGGTGTACCATTTTAAAACATTTCGTACAATCCTTGTGCCTATCTTTACGTCTAGCGGTTTCCATTTTCTTTACAACTCTAGTTGTGCCTACTTTATTATTCTACTTAATTCTTAATCTAGTTATATTTACTTATTTTTTATCTTTTATTACTGTTTCATATATTTACTTATAATATATATTACAATGCTAAACTTTATTTATACTTATGCTTAATTCTTTTATTTCCTATTTTTGCCTTAACCTTACTACAGTGATATATTGTAAAAAATACATATTGTAGTAAATGCTTATTTACTTTTATTCCTATTGATTACAACGGTCACAATTTTTATACAGTACTCTAAGAATGTTAGCCGAGTAAGTTTATCCCTAAGTAGAGTCTCTAGATTTTCCTTTATTAATTCAATTTCAATTTTCTGCTGAAAGTCGTACCTGTCTCTATTATGTACCGGGCAGTCCAGCAATAAGTGAAATATTGTTTCTGCAGTATCAGGGTCACAGACACATGCGGGACTCTCCTTGCACTTGAAGCGATGCAAGTACTGGGAGAGCCCCCCATGTCCAGTGAGAACCTGCGTTAGTAGCCCCGCTGGCCTCATGCTCCTAACTACTCTGTAGGCGTCTATGGCATCCGGGAGGAACACTCTCGTTACGGAGGCAGTGTCGCCCGACCCGTACCTCCCATTCCACTCGTCAAGGGAGTCCTTCCGGATTATCCGTTTGACGAATGAGACCGGAACCTGGTCGTAGTCGGGTTTCCTCCGACTCGAGAGTGCAGCCTCTTTCGCGAGCTGATCAGCGCGTTCGTTTCCTATGAGACCCATATGCGCCTTCACCCAGTAAAAGCTCACAGTTTTCCCTTGGTTGAAGGCCTTCTTAAGGTTTTCGCGCGTCTCTACCGCCAATGGATGCAGGGCGTTATAGTTGGTGATGGTCTCCAGGGCCGACTTTGAGTCACTATAAATGCAGTAATCCCTCTCCGTGCACTTCAGGGTCTCCTTTGTGGCTCTGCATATAGCGAGGATCTCCGCTTGGTACACGGTGCAGTACGCGGCCAAGCTAAGCTTGATTGTTTTGGTCTCAGTCTCACCATCCCATATGGATAACGCAGCCCCGACTTTGTCCTCAAGCTTGCTGCCGTCGGTGAAGATTTTTACTGCCTGCTCATTGCTGCTGTCGACCTGTGCTTGAGTAGTCAGGCTTTCGAAGGTCAACTCTACATGCAGAGCCGGATGTGGAATCTCCGCAAATCCCACCACACGTTCGGTCTCCCTGTCTCCCAGCACTAGCCGGGACGACCCTCTCCTTGCTTCGTACAGTGCGGCTGCCTCCTGTATTCGAAGGTCGAGAGGCAGTATCCCAGCCAGTACCAGTGCCGAGTTCAGGGAGACTGTGCGGTAGGACTTGCACAGTTTCTGTGCGAAGCCCCTCTGTACTGCATTCAGCGCCTTCTGCGTTCCAATTTTCTTAGCTGCCGGTGCCCATGCGCCCGCAGCGTACAAGATGACCGGCTCCACCACTGCCGTATAAATTATACGGATGACTTCCGGATGCAGTCCCCAGCTTACCTTTGCGGCTCTAGAGAGCTGTTTGTACAGGTTTGCCGCCTTTTTGCAGACTTTTGCAACGTGGGTGTTAAAGGTCATCCGGTCGTCCAGAGTAAGTCCCAGAATTTTGATTTCTCTCGACATTCCAACGTCGATCCCCCCCATAGTCAGGAGTGGGGTGTCGTACTTAAGCTTACGCGTCAGCACCATCGCACAAGTTTTGTGCGGCGCAAACTTCAGCTTGTTCCGGACTCCCCACTCCTGAACATAGGCGAGAGCGGCATTGGCCTGCCTCGAGACCTCCAAACCCGTATCCCCGCTGAAAACCATCACGACGTCATCCGCATACGCCTGACAGTATACTCCGTCTTTTTCCAGACCGTGTAATAGGGGGTCAAGTAGCAAATTCCATAGTATCGGGCCGCCAATGGATCCCTGGACGCAACCTTTCTGGGTGTTTCTAGTGTGTTCCTCCCCGGCATACCTCAAGCCGATTTTTCTGCAGTCGAGATAGCTATCGAGTAGCCTCCTTACATTAACCGGACACTTTTCCTCAGCCAGTCTGACTTTGATAGCTGGCCACCAGGCGCTATCGAAGGCCCCCTCTATATCCAATGAGACTAGGGTTACGAGCTTTTTCTGCTCTATGTTCCCCTTGATATGGTTCACCAGGTTATAGAGGGCGTCCTCGGTGCTTCTCTGTGGCATAAAGCCGTACTGGCGAGTACTAATCCTCGGTACTAGGTGCCACCTGATCCTTGCTACTATCATCTTCTCCAGGATCTTGCCCAAGACTGGTAGCAGGCCGATCGGCCTATATGCCTTGGGATTCTGATAATCGTCCTTGCCCGGTTTTCTCAATACCACCACTGTGGCTTCCTTCCATATGTCCGGGAAGTGACCTATCTCTAGGCACTTATTATACAGGGCAAGGAACACGTCTAGATTCCTGAAGATTGCTCGACTGCATATATCCGCCGTGAAGCCATCCGCTCCAGGTGCCTTCTTTGGGTTGAAACTCTTACTCGCGGTCTTTAGCTCTTCTACCGTAAACGGCGGATCATATGTTTCATTATGACACGGGGCGTTTACTTGCTTTGCAAGCTCTCTTATTTGGCGATGATATGAGTTATCCTTCTCTTCGGAGTCCTCAGGGTAGAATGTTTCAGCTAATAGGGTTGCCGATTCTCTTGGGTTTAGGAACACATCGTCCTTTTTAAGGGTCAGATCCTCTTGACGTTTGGCGGTCTTACCGATCACTCTATATATGCCCTCCCATACTCCTTCTTTATCTTGCTTTTGGCAAAAGGTCTTCCAGCCTGCTATTTGGGCTTTCTTGGCTTGGCATTCGTAATTCTCTTTTGTTTGCAGGTACTCTCTGAAGACTTTTTCTTTGCGGTGGTTAGGTTAGGTTAGGTTAGGTTAGGTTAGGTTAGGTTAGGTTAGGTTAGGTTAGGTTAGGTTAGGTTAGGTTAGGTTAGGTTAGGTTAGGTTAGGTTAGGTTAGGTTAGGTTAGGTTAGGTTAGGTTAGGTTAGGTTAGGTTAGGTTAGGTTAGGTTAGGTTAGGTTAGGTTAGGTTAGGTTAGGTTAGGTTAGGTTAGGTTAGGTTAGGTTAGGTTAGGTTAGGTTAGGTTAGGTTAGGTTAGGTTAGGTTAGGTTAGGTTAGGTTAGGTTAGGTTAGGTTAGGTTAGGTTAGGTTAGGTTAGGTTAGGTTAGGTTAGGTTAGGTTAGGTTAGGTTAGGTTAGGTTAGGTTAGGTTAGGTTAGGTTAGGTTAGGTTAGGTTAGGTTAGGTTAGGTTAGGTTAGGTTAGGTTAGGTTAGGTTAGGTTAGGTTAGGTTAGGTTAGGTTAGGTTAGGTTAGGTTAGGTTAGGTTAGGTTAGGTTAGGTTAGGTTAGGTTAGGTTAGGTTAGGTTAGGTTAGGTTAGGTTAGGTTAGGTTAGGTTAGGTTAGGTTAGGTTAGGTTAGGTTAGGTTAGGTTAGGTTAGGTTAGGTTAGGTTAGGTTAGGTTAGGTTAGGTTAGGTTAGGTTAGGTTAGGTTAGGTTAGGTTAGGTTAGGTTAGGTTAGCTTAGGTTAGGTTAGGTTAGGTTAGGTTAGGTTAGGTTAGGTTAGGTTAGGTTAGGTTAGGTTAGGTTAGGTTAGGTTAGGTTAGGTTAGGTTAGGTTAGGTTAGGTTAGGTTAGGTTAGGTTAGGTTAGGTTAGGTTAGGTTAGGTTAGGTTAGGTTAGGTTAGGTTAGGTTAGGTTAGGTTAGGTTAGGTTAGGTTAG